>OU015627.1:0-10000000 GCA_907165235.1 Zeuzera pyrina
AGGCCATTGATGAGGCGCCTTCCCCCGAAGGACACCCCAGGCCTCCGAAGTGGCGGCTTCCGCACCCCGCCTACACCACGGCAGGGGCGTCAGCACGCCCACCTGATTTTTACGTGTTTACTCACGGGTTTTTACAAGTTTTCCTTCTTCCCACCTTTGATTTTAACGTGTTGTCTCACGGGTTTCATTTCGAGTTTTCCTTCTCTCCACCTCTGGTTTTAACGTGTTTTCTCACGGGTTTCATTTCGAGTTTTCCTTCTCTCCACCTCAGATTTTTACGTGTATCCTCACGGGTTTTTAAAAGTTTTCCTTCTTTCCACCTCCGGGGTCACAATACCCTTCCTGGAAGAGGGGCAAGTGACCCCGACGCCTGACCCCCGCCCTCACGCAGAGGACGGGGAACACAACTTGTCCCCATAAATGGGGACATCCCCCCCCCGGTCCGGGCCAGGCCCTTTCGGCACTGCAGCCTCATCGGCCCCGACCCGGTACTGAGGGCGCCGCCGAAGCACCACCCTCAGGAGTGTTTATCGACTCTCCAGTCTAGATCCGCAGTGTTCAGTAGAAACAGGGTCACCTCGAGAAGGATGTAGACATGAAGTCTACGCACTGCGGTCTTGGGATGGCAGGCTAAGGCTCCACTTAATGGGAGCTATAAGCGCCTGTTGGTCCACCCCCTGTGGCGGGTCACCCACACCACTCGGCCCCTAAAAAAAAAAAAAAAAAAAAAAAAAAAAAAAAAAAAAAAAAAAAAAAAAAAAAAAAAAAAAAAAAAAAAAAAAAAAAAAAAAAAAAAAAAAAAAAAAAAAAAAAAAAAAAAAAAAAAAAAAAATGTGGAACGCTTCACGATTTTGCGTGTCATCCTTGCGCAGGGGCCATGCTAATCTTCTCTGTATCGTTCCAATTTTAGTTGATGTACTGCCGAAGCAAGTACAACCTAACCTAACCTAACCTTTTTTTTTTTTTTTTTTTTTTTTTTTTTGCGTCAGGAAATGCTTTATGCATCCCGTCCTGCCGTAGGGGGGGTGGCAGGGGGGTATGTGGGACTCCTCGACATTAGGGTGCTAGGCCGAGTCTACCCACTAAAACCTGACGGTGTTCCTCGAGAGCCTTGATGCCGGGGCAACGGGAGCGCGTTGGCATTCTGCCGCGACCCCGGCGGCCATGCCCAGCCTGAGCCGGGCCCTCCTCCGTTTGCGGGCAGTTTTACCTGCCCGCTCCCCTGGGAGGCGCGCGGGAACAACCGCGCGCACCATCCCGAGGCCATTGGTGAGGCGCCTTCCCCCGAAGGACACCCCAGGCCTCCGAAGTGGCGGCTTCCGCACCCCGCCTACACCACGGCAGGGGCGTCAGCACGCCCACCTGATTTTTACGTGTTTACTCACGGGTTTTTACAAGTTTTCCTTCTTCCCACCTTTGATTTTAACGTGTTGTCTCACGGGTTTCATTTCGAGTTTTCCTTCTCTCCACCTCTGGTTTTAACGTGTTTTCTCACGGGTTTCATTTCGAGTTTTCCTTCTCTCCACCTCAGATTTTTACGTGTATCCTCACGGGTTTTTAAAAGTTTTCCTTCTTTCCACCTCCGGGGTCACAATACCCTTCCTAAAAGAGGGGCAAGTGACCCCGACACCTGACCCCCGCCCTCACGCAGAGGACGGGGAACACAACTTGTCCCCATAAATGGGGACATCCCCCCCCGGTCCGGGCCAGGCCCTTTCGGCACTGCAGCCTCATCGGCCCCGACCCGGTACTGAAGGCGCCGCCGAAGCACCACCCTCAGGAGTGTTTATCGACTCTCCAGTCTAGATCCGCAGTGTTCAGTAGAAACAGGGTCACCTCGAGAAGGATGTAGACATGAAGTCTACGCACTGTGGTCTTGGGATGGCAGGCTAAGGCTCCACTTAATGGGAGCTGTAAGCGCCTGTTGGTCCACCCCCTGTGGCGGGTCACCCACACCACTCGGCCCCAACCTAACCTAACCTAACCTAACCTAACCTAACCTAACCTAACCTAACCTAACCTAACCTAACCTAACCTAACCTAACCTAACCTTTTTTTTTTTTTTTTTTTTTTTTTTTTTTTTTTTTTTTTTTTTTTTTTTTTTTATCGTCAGGAAATGCTTTATGCATTCCGTCCTGCCATGGGGGATGGCAGGGGGATATGTGGGACTCCACGGCTGTGAGGTGCAATGCCGGGCTACCCACTAAAACCTGACGGTGTTCCTCGAGAGCCTTTATGCCGGGGCCACGGGTGTGCGTTAGCATTCTTCCGCGACCCCGGCGGGCAACGGCCGGCGCTAAGCCGCCGGCCTCGTCTCGTTTTGGGTGGGAGGGCAGAACTCCCACCCATGATGTCGTGAGAGGCGCGCGGGAACACCGCGCGCGCCATCTCGAGGCTTTCTGAGGGGTGGCACTCCCCCGAATGCCACCCCAAGCCTCTATATGGGTACTCCGTCTACTACGGAGTGCACCCTCGCCAATAGGCGACAACTCGAACTCTACGCATCCGTGAGCATAACTTCCTCTTCCTCGCCAGCAACTGTTGAGGCAATGGGAGCGGCCGGTGGGGCTGCTGCAATTCTTCTCTTGCCTGCCGGTTTCGTTTCCGTACAGGCCTTGCCTCCTAGAATGTGGTTCGCCGCCTTTTTGGCGGCATCGCACAACGTGCAGTGCGGAACTGCAATGCACGTTCCAGCCTTATGGCCGTCCTTACCGCAACGAAAACATTGTTCGCTGCGGTCCACCTCCGAGGAACAGTTCTGCCTCACATGCCCGACCTGCAGACACTTATAACAACGAAGGGGTCTCGGCTCCAGGAGCGTCACGTTCGCCGAGACCCAACCCACCAACAATCTAGTCTGCACTAGTTTTTTGGCCGCCACCGCAGGGCAGCGGACCCACGCTGTGCGCAACCCAGAGGGGGTGCGCCGAATTTCACCAACCTTTATTTGTTCGGCGGTACAATCCCCTTCCCTTACGATAGCAGCGGATAACTCGCTTGCCGTAACGGAATCATCCAGGCCGGATATACGGAGCTCAGACGACTTGACCGGCCTGGAGATCCGGACCACATTCGGGCTGAGATGTTCCCGCAGCTTTGCTGCGAGTGAATCAGCCTTATCCCCACTAGTGAGGCCTGGGAGCTCCAAGATACTGGCGCCGGTAGCGGCCTTCTTATATTTCATCTCGGCGATTCCGAGCGTACCGAGGTCAATTTTGCTGCGTGCCTCGGTGAGTATCGCCGCGTAGGTAACCCCTTTTTGAGCCGCCTCTGGTTGCAGAGTTAACACCACTGCCGACGACTTCGGCACACGTGGCTTCGGCTTCCTTCGTCGCTTCTTCCTCCCCTTTGTACCGCCTTTAGAGGCGACGGTTTGGGGGCGATTGGACGTCTCGGGAATATTTTTTCTATTGCCTCTTCGAGCGACCACACTGTATGCCTCTTTCGTGGAGGCAGGTGCTGGAGGCAGCGGGCGGGGCCTTGGGGTTGCCTCCGCCCCAGACGACGCCGACACCTTACTTCCCTTTTTTCCCCTTATGTTCCCCCCCTTACCAACGCTGGACATCGCAGTATCGACGCTGGACTCATGAAACACAGGAGCTGACGCATCTGCACCTACCCTACCACTCAGTGACGCTGGAAGGAATCGCTTCTCAGGGAGAAGTCTGTCCTCCAAAGCCTCGAATCTGGCATTCATCATGCCACCCACTTGTCTAATAATAGACTGCGCGAGTTCCTCGTGTGCGGGCATGACAATGTCTGACACTACTTGGGCAGCTGAAGGAGGCTCTGAACGACTCGCAAGCTGACCTACTTCATTCCGCAGTTCCGCCATTTCAAAACGCAGCTGCGTCACTTCTTTCCGTAAGCGGGTGTTTTCCGCGTGCAAACGCCGTGTTTCCTCCGTGGACGATCTACTTATAAGGCTTTCCGTCGCCGATTTAATTGATGACATCGCCGCATTAAGGGACTTTACGAACGTGCCCTTTAGGTTCTTTGAACCTTTAGCCACCTTATCTATGGCGGCCAGAGCTTTTGTCACCAACATCTCTGGCTCAACGGTAGAGTCTTCCTCAGTATCTGCCATCTCCCCTTCAGACGATTCACTTAACCGCAGCGGCTTATTGCTGCGGAGTTCCATCGTCAATTCAGCAGCTTCCTTCTCCGCTCGAAGCTCTAGTTCAGCTCTCTCGGCGGCCACTAACTCCATTTTGGCCTTGGCCAGGCCAACGTATTCCCCAGTTGTCGGGGGCCTACCTCTACCTCTCTTAGACTGAGTTTCCGCTACTTCACTCACTGCCTTTTGATTCTCCTCCTCCTGTTTCTTCTTTTTTGTTTTTTCATAGCCAGCTCTATATCTGGCAAGATTCAGCTCATACGCCAAGATATCTCTCCGATATCTTCTTTTCTTCCTTTCATTCTGCTCCTTTTCACAGGACTCCCTGGCCAATTTAATGGCCAAGCCCAGGTCTCGCTCTACGTCCTCCATCATGTCCGTCGTCATGGTACCCGCAGAAGTTGAGCCCGAATCTAACTCAGACGAAATGCTCCGCTTCCTCGACCTCGACCTAGGTGTCTCCTCTCCTTGCGACACGGACATCGCGTCACTCACTCTCGAAGAATCTGATAGATACTCCGCATCAGCGTCTTTCTCTTCTTTCTTCTCCTCCTCTCTCTTCTCACTCTTACCCCCCTTCCCCTTGGTTTTAAGTTGGATATTCATTATTGTTCCCACGAGCATGAGACGAACAAGATGACCACCCCCGGGTGACGCTCATTCCGGGGGCTAGGGTATATACTGTGGGGGTCCCCAGGTACCCACAGGTTTTTACGTGTTGACTCACGGGTTTGTTTCAAGTTTTCCTTCTCTTAGGCCGGCCAGTTAAGGCAGGCCGTTCGTCGGTCCGCGCAGCCACGACGTACCCCCTTAGCACCACGACGGGGGTCGTTGAAGTGACTGCGCGGGGTCCCGGGGAGGGCGGCTGGTGCTGGTCCGCCCCCCAGGCGAAACCCGGCGACAGGGTTAGTGCCGCCGGGCACGCCACCACCTAGACTCCCTGCCCTCCACAGAGGACAGGGAAACCACAATACGCAAAAGCGCCGCCAAACTCGTGTGCGCAAAAGCGCAAAAACACAACGGAGGACGCAATAGCGCCCCCCAACACCTCTCCGCGCAATAGCGCCAGGCACCCTACCCCTCCAAAAGAGAGAGGCAGGTGCATCCCCTCCCCCCCGTCCGGGCCGGACCCTTTCGGCACTGCAGCCTCATCGGCCCCGACCCGGTACTGAGGGCGCCGCCGAAGCACCACCCTCAGGAGTGTTTATCGACTCTCCAGTCTAGATCCGCAGTGTTCAGTGCAAACGAGGCCACCTCGAGAAGGATGTGGACATGAAGTCCACGCACTGCGGTCTTGGGGTGGCAGGCTAAGGCTCCACTTAATGGGAGCTGTAAGCGCCTGTTGGTCCACCCCCTGTGGCGGGTCACCCCCACCACTCGGCCCCAACCTAACCTAACCTAACCTAACCTAACCTAACCTAACCTAACCTAACCTAACCTAACCTAACCTAACCTAACCTAACCTAACCTAACCTAACCTAACCTAACCTTTTTTTTTTTTTTTTTTTTGCGTCAGGAAATGCTTTATGCATCCCGTCCTGCCGTAGGGGGGGTGGCAGGGGGGTATGTGGGACTCCTCGACATTAGGGTGCTAGGCCGAGTCTACCCACTAAAACCTGACGGTGTTCCTCGAGAGCCTTGATGCCGGGGCAACGGGAGCGCGTTGGCATTCTGCCGCGACCCCGGCGGCCATGCCCAGCCTGAGCCGGGCCCTCCTCCGTTTGCGGGCAGTTTTACCTGCCCGCTCCCCTGGGAG
This sequence comes from Zeuzera pyrina, assembly GCA_907165235.1. Lineage (NCBI taxonomy): Eukaryota > Metazoa > Arthropoda > Insecta > Lepidoptera > Cossidae > Zeuzera > Zeuzera pyrina. Next base: position 5,874 of record OU015627.1, read on the forward strand.
GCGCGCGGGAACAACCGCGCGCACCATCCCGAGGCCATTGGTGAGGCGCCTTCCCCCGAAGGACACCCCAGGCCTCCGAAGTGGCGGCTTCCGCACCCCGCCTACACCACGGCAGGGGCGTCAGCACGCCCACCTGATTTTTACGTGTTTACTCACGGGTTTTTACAAGTTTTCCTTCTTCCCACCTTTGATTTTAACGTGTTGTCTCACGGGTTTCATTTCGAGTTTTCCTTCTCTCCACCTCTGGTTTTAACGTGTTTTCTCACGGGTTTCATTTCGAGTTTTCCTTCTCTCCACCTCAGATTTTTACGTGTATCCTCACGGGTTTTTAAAAGTTTTCCTTCTTTCCACCTCCGGGGTCACAATACCCTTCCTAAAAGAGGGGCAAGTGACCCCGACACCTGACCCCCGCCCTCACGCAGAGGACGGGGAACACAACTTGTCCCCATAAATGGGGACATCCCCCCCCGGTCCGGGCCAGGCCCTTTCGGCACTGCAGCCTCATCGGCCCCGACCCGGTACTGAAGGCGCCGCCGAAGCACCACCCTCAGGAGTGTTTATCGACTCTCCAGTCTAGATCCGCAGTGTTCAGTAGAAACAGGGTCACCTCGAGAAGGATGTAGACATGAAGTCTACGCACTGTGGTCTTGGGATGGCAGGCTAAGGCTCCACTTAATGGGAGCTGTAAGCGCCTGTTGGTCCACCCCCTGTGGCGGGTCACCCACACCACTCGGCCCCAACCTAACCTAACCTAACCTAACCTAACCTAACCTAACCTAACCTAACCTAACCTAACCTAACCTAACCTAACCTAACCTAACCTAACCTAACCTTTTTTTTTTTTTTTTTTTTTTTTTTTTGCGTCAGGAAATGCTTTATGCATTCCGTCCCGCCTGGGGGAGGCGGGGGGATATGTGGGACTCCTCGGCTGATAGTGCAAAGCCGAGTATACCCACTAAAACCTGACGGTGTTCCTCCGGGGCGCCTGATGCCGGGGCCACGGGTACGGATTTTTATTCTTCCGCGACCCCGACGGCGATGCCCAGCGCGTTTGATGCGCCGGGCTCATCCCTTTATAGGCAGGAGGGTGGAGCCGCTCCTGCCCTATTTATGTACTGCGTGGGAGGCGCGCGGGAACACCGCGCGCGCCCTCCCGGGGCTGTTAAGATGGGGGTGACGCTCCCCCGAACGTCACCCCCGAGCCCCTAGGTGGGGGGGAGAAGGGTGTGGAAGACCCTCCTCCGGGCCCCGGCTCTCCGGCGGCGGATTGATTGTGAGAGCGGATCGTTCTCCCGCTCCCGTTCCGCCGCCTCCTTCTGCAAGATAACGTCCTCGCAGAAGGTGAGAACCGCCAGCCATGCCTCCTCGCTACCGACCATGGATTTTACTACAGCCGGCAGCGAGAGGTCCCTCCCCACCGCCGCGACTAGCGCACGACGCTGCTCGGCCCACGCCGAGCATTCCTCCAAAGTGTGCTGCGCCGTGTCTGCGTCGCGGCCGCAGTGGTGGCACTCGGTCGTCGACTCACGCCCGGCTATTTGGCACAGGTACGTGCCGAAGCAGCCATGCCCCGACAGCACCTGCGTCAGCCGGTAGGTCAACGACCCCGTCTTTCTTTCCGTCCAGTCTTTTAGCACCGGACGGATCGCCTCAACGGTCCGGCGGCCGGCGTTCGGAGTTGCCAGCCGCCTCTCCCACTTCTCCATTATGGACCGCCGGGCCTGGAGTCTCCGCGCTTCAACCTCCCTGGGCATCGGGTCTTCTCTTCTGCTACGTAGACCCGCACGCCACTCATACACTGTGGCGTGCACCTCCGCTTCCAAGTCCCAGGGAGGGCTTCCGGCTAGAACGCACGCCGCCTCAAAGGAGACGGTGCGATACCCACGAATGACCCCGACGGCCATCGCCCTTTGAGGGCGCCTTAAATTGGCGACGTTTGGTGCCGTCAGGGTCCCTATCCAAATTGGCGCTCCGTAGAGCGCCATTGATTGCACCGCCCCCATATAGAGGCGGCGGTATCCCCCCTTGGGCCCCCCCAAATTGGGCATCAGTCGTTTGAGCGCGGCTGATGCCCTTACGAGACGGGGGGCCAATTGCCGGAAGTGCTCGCGGAAACTCCAACGGGCATCGAGGATCAGGCCCAGGTACCTCATATGGGGCCGGACCTCGATGCGAGTGCCACCTATTACGATGTGGGATCCCGCAGGTGGCGCTTTGCGAGGACCGTGAAAGCAAACGGCCTCGCACTTCTCCAGCGCCACCTCGAGTCCCAACATCTTTATCCGCCTCACCACCTGCGCTACGGAGCAGGTGGCGAGGCGGTTTGCCTCCCTGAAAGAGCTCCCCCGGGCCGTGACTAGCGTGTCGTCCGCGTAACACGTCACGTCGGCCCCCCGGAGGAGCTCACCTCTCAGCACCCAGTCGTAGCCGATGTTCCACAGGAGAGGACCCAAAACTGACCCCTGGGGAACACCGCACGACATGCTCCACCGGTGCTGCCGCCTATCCTGTCCGATCCAGACAATTGTACGACCATCTAAGTAGGCCCCGACAAACCTTCTCAAGTAGGGAGGCACCCCATGAAATTTGAGGGCCTCCCTTATACAGGCCCAGGGGAGGGTGTTGAAGGCGTTCGAGATGTCGAGAGACACCGCCAACAGCACCCCGCCCTGGGCGACCACCTCCTCCGAAAGGGCCTTGACGCGACCAATCGCGTCGATTGTCGACCGGCCCCTTCGGAATCCAAACTGCTTAAACGACAAGTCGGGACCTACGCGACGAAGATGCTCGACGAGGCGGCAAGCGACGACCCGTTCACAGAGCTTGCTCACCTCGTCGAGCAGGACGATCGGACGATAGGCGGAGGGAGACTCCGCGGGACGCCCGTCCTTCTTCAACAGGACCAGTTTGCCCGCCTTCCACATGGCGGGGAACTGTCCTGTCTCCAGACAGGCGTCCAACAACCTTTTGTACCTCTCCCCGAGGGGGCCAAGGGCTAACGCCAAGGCGCGGCCCGGAACACCATCCGGGCCCGGAGCTTTATTGGCCCGGAGCCTGAGGCAGGCCGCCCGCAATTCGGCGTCCGTGACCGGCGGCACGTCGGCATCGGCGCCCTCGTTAAGTTGTGAGGGCGCCATGGCCGGAGATTGGTGCTCCGCTCGGTCCGGAAAAAGTGCCGACACGACCGCCTCAAGCATCCGGGGCTGGAGACTCTCCGTCAACGGGGGCGCCCAGGTGCGGAGCTTGTTCCGCACCATCTTGTATGGACGCCCCCACGGATCCCTGTTTAGCGTCTCCAGCAGCTCCGCTCTAGCCTTCGCCTTGGCGGCGCTGATGGCCAGCTGTAGCGCTTTGGCCTTTTGCCTGTACGCCGCATACAGCCGGTCCTCCTCGTCCGCGTCTCGGTTCCGCCTCCTGCGGAACCGGGTGTACTGGCGCCGCCCCCTGACGCAGTCCGCGCGCAGATCAGCGATTTCCTGCGACCACCAGTACACCTGACGCTTGGGAGGCCGACCTTTGGCCCGGGGCATCGACGCATCGCATATTTGCGACAGCGCGCCCCGCAGCCATTCCGCCTCCTGGTCGACCTCCACTGGCCCGGCCGGAGAGTTCAGCCAGGCCTGGACGATGGAGGCTTCCATCAGCGCTTCTTTATTTAAGCCCCTGGTTACCCACCTCGGGAAGAGGTTCACGTTCGTGTTATGTCCTACGGGAGAACACACCTCGTTTGTCGAGGAGGTGGAGATGTCGTATCGGACATATCTATGGTCCGACAAAGTTTCCACCTCCTCGAGTACCGTCCAGGAGTGGACACTGCGCGCGAGGGCAGGGGTCGCAAACGTTACATCTACGATGGACCCTCCCTGCCGACGCACGCACGTATTGGCCGACCCTCTATTTATGATTGCGAGGTCGGCCCCTAATGCCCACTCCTCCAGAGTCTCGCCCCTTAAATCCGACGAAGGGGAACCCCAAGCCGTTGACTTGGCGTTGAGGTCCCCCGCCAACAACACCTGGCGCGGCCGAGTCTGCCGGACAACGGCCCCGACCGCGCCCAGAAACGCTTCAAATTCGGCGAGACTCCGGTTTGGGGAGAAGTACACACCAACGACGACAATTTCCCCCCAAAGGACAGCAACGTAGCCCTGGCCCCTATGGACGACAGAAGGGACCAGGTTATTCCTCCCGAAGGACATAACGGCGACCAAGCCGTGTGTGTCCACAAACCAATCATCCCTTTGTGGCGGGACGAAGTACGGCTCGGCCGCCACGGCCAAATCAATGGACCACTCCGCCGCTGACTGCAGAAACAGGTCTTGGGCTCCGGCGGAGTGGTTCAAATTCACCTGTAGGAGGCGATGAGCCATTTATTATGGGTCGGTGCTCATCGCCTCCACACCCCTATTAGCAGGGGGCGCCTGCTGAGCAGGCCCATTGGCGGCCGGGGTCCTGACGGCCGCCTTTACCTTTTTGGGGGCCTTTGCCCCCACGCAGGCTTTAGTGCCAGCTCGGTGGTCCGCTTTTTTATTTAGTGCCGCACACAGATTGCAGTGCGGGCTAGCTTCACATGCGCCGGCTTTATGGCCAACCCGACCGCAACGATAACACTCCTCGCTGCGGTCGATTTCGGATTTGCATGCCGCCCGCACGTGCCCCTGCTGCAAGCAGCGGAAGCACTTGAGCGGCCTCTGGTCTAGGAGCTGGACTTGGGCCGACACCCAGCCCACCAGAAGCCGCCCTACCGAGACCTTTTTGGCTGCAGCCACGGGGCATTTAACCCAAACTGCCCCGAGCCCTGATGAGTTGCGGCGAATATCGCCTACTTTTACCTCCTCCGCAGCACAGCCTCCCACTTTCGCAACTGCTTCGGCGACCTCTGCAGCCACGATAGAGTCGTCCAGGCCGGACACCCTCAGCTCGGCACACTTGACCGGCCTGGACACCTTGATATGCTCCGATTTTAGCACCTCCCTTAATTTGGAGGCCAGAGAGTCCGCTTTCTCGCCGCTTGTTGCCCCTGGCACCTCGAGAACCCTGGCCCCCGTTACAGCCTGTCTATACTTGAGGCCCGTTATTCCGAGGCCTCCCAAGTCGATCTTCTTACGGGCTTCAGCAAGGACGGCTGCATAGGTTGCGCCCTGCTCTACTGCTTCTGGCAGCAGCGTGACCACAACTGCAGACGAACGCGGCGGGCGTAGCCTGTTCGCCGCCTTCTTCTTTTTGGCTGCCTGGGCCTGTTGACCAGCCTGGATCCGAGACACAGAAGCCGGCTTGGTCTGCGGCTGTCGTTGTGCGGGCTGGGCCTGGCCTACAGTGGACACCTTCTTCTTGCCTCTCTTCGTCACCGTAGACCAGGCTTCCTCCATATTTACTGGGGCCGGCGGAAGCGGACGAGGCTGTTTCGGAGTTGCCGCCGACTCTTCCGTTGACTTCGTCCCCTTGCCCTTCTTTACTTTGGCTGTTTTAGGGTCTTCCTTCCCTCCAGCCAGACCCTGCTGCTTTAGGACGCCCCTTTGGACCGCGACAATCCCGGACGAACTCGGTTGCGGTCGTGGAACTTCGGCAGCCTTCTTCCTATCTGCGGCCAACGGTGGCCGATAAGAAGGCTCCGGCAACAGCCTGTCCTCCAGGGCCCCAAACCGCGCATTGAGCATCGTTCTTATTTCTTGCATAATTGATTGCTCAATGGCGTTCCTCATGCCGTTGGGGTCCGCACTCGCCACCGCCGTTGGAAGAAGTGCCAGAGGATTGTTGGAGAGCCTCCCGACACTCTCCTTCAATTCCGCCATCTGGGTCCGCAGTTCTGCTAATTCCTTGCGAAGCCGCTCGTTGTCCGCCTCCAATCTGCGCGTTTCATCGTTACACGTTTGCTTGTGTAGACCCTCAACAGCGGCCGTGATTCCCTCCGACGCCTCTTTTAGGGATTTCTGATAGGTCCCCTTCAGATTTCGGGATGTCTTTAGAACCTTGTCGATTTGGCCTACACCCTTCAACGCAAGCATTCTGAAGTTCTCGTGCCTGGCTACGACGTCAACTCGGTCCGCTGCAGAATCTGACAGGCACTCCTTGCTCCGGAGCGAGTATTCTCTTCTACTTAACTCGAGCTCCTTTTCCGCCTCTAATTCCAGAGCATCACGCTCCGCCTTGAGCCATTGTTTCTTGGCGTTTGCCAAACCGACGTATTCCCCAGTGGTGGGCGGCCTCCCTCTGCCTCTGGGCTTCACCTTCAACGCCGGAGTATCCGATTCCGGGCTAGCGTCACGAAATCTGTCGAAATCCGAATCCCGCGACCGCTTCTTCGATAGCCGATGAATTTTCACCGACGACGACTCTCTGTCAGAAAGTGACTCTACAGTCACCATTGAGACCGTCGAGCTTGCGCTCGACAGTTCCGCCTCCGTCTCACTATCCTCTCTCACTTTCCCCCCCTTCCCCTTGAAATTTATTTTTAAACATTTATCCATTGTGATTCCCACGAGTGGGGCCGATTTAAATGACCACCCCCGGGTGACGCCCATTCCGGGGGCTAGGGTATATACTGTGGGGGTCCCCAGGTACCCACAGGTTTTTACGTGTTCGCTCACGGGTTTGTTTCAAGTTTTCCTTCTCTTAGGCCGGCCAATTAAGGCAGGCCGTTCGTCGGTCCGCGCAGCCACGACGTACCCCCTTAGCACCGTGACGGGGGTCGTTGAAGCGACTGCGCGGGGTCCCGGGGAGGGCGGCTGGTGCCGGTCCGCCCCCCAGACGCCACCCGGCGACAGGGTTAGTGCCACCGGGCGCGTCTACACCAAACTCCATGCCCTTCACGAAGGGCAAGGATTGACAAAGGCGCAAAAGCGCCACCAACCAACTGAGCGCAAAAGCGCGAAAACAAAGGGGGGCGCAATAGCGCCCTCCACCTCACCGCTCAACAAAGCCAAAAATACTCTGTCCCCCCAAAAAGAGGGACAGGTGCGACGCCAAAAATTGGCAAACCACGATACCCCTCTGAAAGCAGAGGAGCAGGTGTTTTCCCCCCTTCCCCGTCCGGGCCGGGCCCTTTCGGCACTACAGCCTCATCGGCCCCGACCCGGTACTGAGGGCGCCGCCGAAGCACCACCCTCAGGAGTGTTTATCGACTCTCCAGTCTAGATCCGCAGTGTTCAGTGCAAACGAGGCCACCTCGAGAAGGATGTGGACATGAAGTCCACGCACTGCGGTCTTGGGGTGGCAGGCTAAGGCTCCACTTAATGGGAGCTGTAAGCGCCTGTTGGTCCACCCCCTGTGGCGGGTCACCCCCACCACTCGGCCCCAACCTAACCTAACCTAACCTAACCTAACCTAACCTAACCTAACCTAACCTAACCTAACCTAACCTAACCTAACCTAACCTAACCTAACCTAACCTAACCTAACCTTTTTTTTTTTTTTTTTTTTTCGTCAGGAAATGCTTTATGCATTCCGTCCTGCCATGGGGGATGGCAGGGGGATATGTGGGACTCCACGGCTGTGAGGTGCAATGCCGGGCTACCCACTAAAACCTGACGGTGTTCCTCGAGAGCCTTTGTACCGGGGCCACGGGTGTGCGTTAGCATTCTTCCGCGACCCCGGCGGGCAACGGCCGGCGCTACACCGCCGGCCTCGTCTCGTTTTGGGTGGGAGGGCAGAACTCCCACCCATGATGTCGTGAGAGGCGCGCGGGAACACCGCGCGCGCCATCTCGAGGCTATCTAAGGAGTGACCCTCCCCCGAAGGTCACCCCAAGCCTCTATGTGGGCACTCCGTCGTGCTGCGGAGTATACCCTCGCCAATAGGCGACAACTCAAATTTCACGCATCCGTGAGCATTTCCTCTTCTCCAGCGTGTTTCGGGGCTATAGGAGCGGCCGATGTACCTGCTGTGACCCTTCTTTTGCCCGCTGGTTTTGTCTCCGTGCAGGCTTTCCCACCCAAAATATGGTTCGCCGCCTTTTTAGCAGCAGCGCACAGCGTGCAATGTGGAGCCGCACTGCACGTCCCGGCCTTATGGCCGTCTTTTCCGCACCGAAAACACAATTCACTGCGGTCAACCTCTGAGGAGCAAGTCTGCCTCACATGCCCAACCTGTAGGCATTTATAACAGCGAAGGGGTCTCGGCTCCAGGAGCGTCACGCTTGCCGAGACCCAGCCCACTAATAACCTGGTCCCCACCAGTTTCTTGGCCGCCACCGCAGGGCAGCGAACCCATGCTGAACCTAATCCCGAGGGGCTGCGCCGAATCTCCCCGATTTTTATTGAGTCGACGGTGCAATCCCCATCCCTCACGATGGCAGCGGACAGTTCGCCTGCCGTTACGGAGTCATCCAGGCCGGATATACGGAGCTCAGCAGACTTAACCGGCCTGGAGATCCGAACCACATTTGGACTCAGATGCTCTCGCAATTTTGCTGCAAGTGAGTCGGCCTTCTCCCCACTGGTAAGGCCAGGAAGCTCCAGAATACTGGCGCCGGTAGCTGCCTTCTTATACCTCAGCTCGGTGATACCGAGCGGGCCGAGGTCAATTTTATTACGTGCCTCAGTTAGTACCGTCGCGTAGGTAATTCCTTTTTGTGTCGCCTCCGGTTGCAGGGTAAGAACCACTGCCGACGACTTTGGCACACGTGGCTTTGGATTTTTTCTCTTCTTTTTACCCCCCCGCCTTGTAATGACACCGCCCTTAGAGGCGACGTTTTGGGGAGGGTTGGACGTCCCCGCGGGATTGCTTCTCTTTTGGCCCTTTCGGGCGACTGCACTGTATGCCTCTTCCATAGAGGCAGGTACTGGAGGCAGCGGACGGGGCCTTGGGGTTGCCTCCGCCCCAGACGACGCCAACACCTTACCACCCTTTTTTCCCCCTTTATTATTACCCCCCTTGCCAACGCTGGACTTCGAAGTAGCAACGCTGGACACTTTCTCCTCCATTGATTGCAGGGGCGCAGGAACGGACGCATCTGCTCTACCACTCAGTGACGCTGGGAGGAAGCGTTTATCAGGCAGAAGTCTGCCCTCCAACGCCTCAAACCTCGCATTAATCATGGCGCCCACTTGCCTTATGACGGCTTGAGCCAGCTCTTCTTGAGTGGGCGCCACGGGTTCTCTCACTGCCGCAGACGACGGTCCAGGGCGGTCCATGAACTGAACCATCTCCCCTTTCAACTCTGCTATCTGTGAGCGAAGGTCCTCAAGTTCTGTTCGCAGGCGCCTGTTCTCTGCCTGTAAACGGCGGGTCTCCTCAGTTGAGGACCTGGAGCTTACATCTTCAAATGTCGCCTTTATAGAGGCGACAGCCTCGTTGAGGGCCTTTATGTAAGGCCCTTTCAAATTTTTTGAGGTCTTGGCCACCTTTTCGATGGCGGCCAAGTCCCTCGTCAGCATAATTTGCGGGTCCGATTCAGCCAGACCTTCTTCGCCTCCGCCAGTTAATGGCGTCTGCTTTCCGCGTGAAGCCCTATCGCGCGCGAGCTCTTGAGATATTTGCGCCATCTCTTGCTCGGCGCGCAGCTCCATCTCTTGTCTTTCAGCATCGACAAGGGCTTGCTTGGCTATCGCCAGGCCAACATACTGGCCAGTAGTAGGCGGTCGGCCCCTGCCTCTCTTCACCGCGTGTTTTTTGGCCTCCTTGGCCTTCCTTCTCACTCGGTCGTCTTGTAGGTCTTGATACCATAAAGCGTTTTTTAGCTTCTCCTTTGTCTCGTCCGAGTCAGACGACGAATACACCATCCGCTCCCAGGAAGAAGTACGCTTCTCTCCCGCTCTGGGCGTCCTCGACCCGCGAACCAACACTAGGCTCTCCTCACTCGAACTCCGAGAGACCGACATGGATACAACCTCAGGTTGCTTCTCCACTTCTTTCTCTTCACTCTTCTCCTCCTCTCTCTTCTCACTCTTTCCCCCCTTCCCCTTGGTTTTGAGTTGAATATTCATTGTTGTTCCCACGAGCATGAGACGAACAAGATGACCACCCCCGGGTGACGCTCATTCCGGGGGCTAGGGTATATACTGTGGGGGTCCCCAGGTACCCACAGGTTTTTACGTGTTGACTCACGGGTTTGTTTCAAGTTTTCCTTCTCTTAAACCTAACCTAACCTAACCTAACCTAACCTAACCTAACCTAACCTAACCTAACCTAACCTAACCTAACCTAACCTAACCTAACCTAACCTAACCTAACCTAACCTTTTTTTTTTTTTTTTTTTTTTGCGTCAGGAAATGCTTTATGCATCCCGTCCTGCCGTAGGGGGGTGGCAGGGGGGTATGTGGGACTCCTCGACATTAGGGTGCTAGGCCGAGTCTACCCACTAAAACCTGACGGTGTTCCTCGAGAGCCTTGATGCCGGGGCAACGGGAGCGCGTTGGCATTCTGCCGCGACCCCGGCGGCTATGCCCAGCCTGAGCCGGGCCCTCCTCCGTTTGCGGGCAGTTTTACCTGCCCGCTCTCCTGGGAGGCGCGCGGGAACAACCGCGCGCACCATCCCGAGGCCATTAATGAGGCGCCTTCCCCCGAAGGACACCCCAGGCCTCCGAAGTGGCGGCTTCCGCACCCCGCCTACACCACGGCAGGGGCGTCAGCACGCCCACCTGATTTTTACGTGTTTACTCACGGGTTTTTACAAGTTTTCCTTCTTCCCACCTTTGATTTTAACGTGTTGTCTCACGGGTTTCATTTCGAGTTTTCCTTCTCTCCACCTCTGGTTTTAACGTGTTTTCTCACGGGTTTAATTTCGAGTTTTCCTTCTCTCCACCTCAGATTTTTACGTGTATCCTCACGGGTTTTTAAAAGTTTTCCTTCTTTCCACCACCGGGGTCACAATACCCTTCCTGAAAGAGGGGCAAGTGACCCCGACACCTGACCCCCGCCCTCACGCAGAGGACGGGGAACACAACTTGTCCCCATAAATGGGGACATCCCCCCCCCCGGTCCGGGCCAGGCCCTTTCGGCACTGCAGCCTCATCGGCCCCGACCCGGTACTGAAGGCGCCGCCGAAGCACCACCCTCAGGAGTGTTTATCGACTCTCCAGTCTAGATCCGCAGTGTTCAGTGGAAACAGGGTCACCTCGAGAAGGGTGTAGACATGAAGTCTACGCACTGCGGTCTTGGGATGGCAGGCTAAGGCTCCACTTAATGGGAGCTATAAGCGCCTGTTGGTCCACCCCCTGTGGCGGGTCACCCACACCACTCGGCCCCAACCTAACCTAACCTAACCTAACCTTTTTTTTTTTTTTTTTTTTTTTTTTTTTTTTGCGTCAGGAAATGCTTTATGCATCCCGTCCTGCCGTAGGGGGGTGGCAGGGGGGTATGTGGGACTCCTCGACATTAGGGTGCTAGGCCGAGTCTACCCACTAAAACCTGACGGTGTTCCTCGAGAGCCTTGATGCCGGGGCAACGGGAGCGCGTTGGCATTCTGCCGCGACCCCGGCGGCTATGCCCAGCCTGAGCCGGGCCCTCCTCCGTTTGCGGGCAGTTTGACCTGCCCGCTCTCCTGGGAGGCGCGCGGGAACAACCGCGCGCACCATCCCGAGGCCATTGATGAGGCGCCTTCCCCCGAAGGACACCCCAGGCCTCCGAAGTGGCGGCTTCCGCACCCCGCCTACACCACGGCAGGGGCGTCAGCACGCCCACCTGATTTTTACGTGTTTACTCACGGGTTTTTACAAGTTTTCCTTCTTCCCACCTTTGATTTTAACGTGTTGTCTCACGGGTTTCATTTCGAGTTTTCCTTCTCTCCACCTCTGGTTTTAACGTGTTTTCTCACGGGTTTCATTTCGAGTTTTCCTTCTCTCCACCTCAGATTTTTACGTGTATCCTCACGGGTTTTTAAAAGTTTTCCTTCTTTCCACCTCCGGGGTCACAATACCCTTCCTGGAAGAGGGGCAAGTGACCCCGACGCCTGACCCCCGCCCTCACGCAGAGGACGGGGAACACAACTTGTCCCCATAAATGGGGACATCCCCCCCCCCGGTCCGGGCCAGGCCCTTTCGGCACTGCAGCCTCATCGGCCCCGACCCGGTACTGAGGGCGCCGCCGAAGCACCACCCTCAGGAGTGTTTATCGACTCTCCAGTCTAGATCCGCAGTGTTCAGTAGAAACAGGGTCACCTCGAGAAGGATGTAGACATGAAGTCTACGCACTGCGGTCTTGGGATGGCAGGCTAAGGCTCCACTTAATGGGAGCTATAAGCGCCTGTTGGTCCACCCCCTGTGGCGGGTCACCCACACCACTCGGCCCCAACCTAACCTAACCTTTTTTTTTTTTTTTTTTTTTTTTTCGTCAGGAAATGCTTTATGCATTCCGTCCTGCCATGGGGGATGGCAGGGGGATATGTGGGACTCCACGGCTGTGAGGTGCAATGCCGGGCTACCCACTAAAACCTGACGGTGTTCCTCGAGAGCCTTTGTACCGGGGCCACGGGTGTGCGTTAGCATTCTTCCGCGACCCCGGCGGGCAACGGCCGGCGCTACACCGCCGGCCTCGTCTCGTTTTGGGTGGGAGGGCAGAACTCCCACCCATGATGTCGTGAGAGGCGCGCGGGAACACCGCGCGCGCCATCTCGAGGCTATCTAAGGAGTGACCCTCCCCCGAAGGTCACCCCAAGCCTCTATGTGGGCACTCCGTCGTGCTGCGGAGTATACCCTCGCCAATAGGCGACAACTCAAATTTCACGCATCCGTGAGCATTTCCTCTTCTTCTCCAGCGTGTTTCGGGGCTATAGGAGCGGCCGATGTACCTGCTGTGACCCTTCTTTTGCCCGCTGGTTTTGTCTCCGTGCAGGCTTTCCCACCCAAAATATGGTTCGCCGCCTTTTTAGCAGCAGCGCACAGCGTGCAATGTGGAGCCGCACTGCACGTCCCGGCCTTATGGCCGTCTTTTCCGCACCGAAAACACAATTCACTGCGGTCAACCTCTGAGGAGCAAGTCTGCCTCACATGCCCAACCTGTAGGCATTTATAACAGCGAAGGGGTCTCGGCTCCAGGAGCGTCACGCTTGCCGAGACCCAGCCCACTAATAACCTGGTCCCCACCAGTTTCTTGGCCGCCACCGCAGGGCAGCGAACCCATGCTGAACCTAATCCCGAGGGGCTGCGCCGAATCTCCCCGATTTTTATTGAGTCGACGGTGCAATCCCCATCCCTCACGATGGCAGCGGACAGTTCGCCTGCCGTTACGGAGTCATCCAGGCCGGATATACGGAGCTCAGCAGACTTAACCGGCCTGGAGATCCGAACCACATTTGGACTCAGATGCTCTCGCAATTTTGCTGCAAGTGAGTCGGCCTTCTCCCCACTGGTAAGGCCAGGAAGCTCCAGAATACTGGCGCCGGTAGCTGCCTTCTTATACCTCAGCTCGGTGATACCGAGCGGGCCGAGGTCAATTTTATTACGTGCCTCAGTTAGTACCGTCGCGTAGGTAATTCCTTTTTGTGTCGCCTCCGGTTGCAGGGTAAGAACCACTGCCGACGACTTTGGCACACGTGGCTTTGGATTTTTTCTCTTCTTTTTACCCCCCCGCCTTGTAATGACACCGCCCTTAGAGGCGACGTTTTGGGGAGGGTTGGACGTCCCCGCGGGATTGCTTCTCTTTTGGCCCTTTCGGGCGACTGCACTGTATGCCTCTTCCATAGAGGCAGGTACTGGAGGCAGCGGACGGGGCCTTGGGGTTGCCTCCGCCCCAGACGACGCCAACACCTTACCACCCTTTTTTCCCCCTTTATTATTACCCCCCTTGCCAACGCTGGACTTCGAAGTAGCAACGCTGGACACTTTCTCCTCCATTGATTGCAGGGGCGCAGGAACGGACGCATCTGCTCTACCACTCAGTGACGCTGGGAGGAAGCGTTTATCAGGCAGAAGTCTGCCCTCCAACGCCTCAAACCTCGCATTAATCATGGCGCCCACTTGCCTTATGACGGCTTGAGCCAGCTCTTCTTGAGTGGGCGCCACGGGTTCTCTCACTGCCGCAGACGACGGTCCAGGGCGGTCCATGAACTGAACCATCTCCCCTTTCAACTCTGCTATCTGTGAGCGAAGGTCCTCAAGTTCTGTTCGCAGGCGCCTATTCTCTGCCTGTAAACGGCGGGTCTCCTCAGTTGAGGACCTGGAGCTTACATCTTCAAATGTCGCCTTTATAGAGGCGACAGCCTCGTTGAGGGCCTTTATGTAAGGCCCTTTCAAATTTTTTGAGGTCTTGGCCACCTTTTCGATGGCGGCCAAGTCCCTCGTCAGCATAATTTGCGGGTCCGATTCAGCCAGACCTTCTTCGCCTCCGCCAGTTAATGGCGTCTGCTTTCCGCGTGAAGCCCTATCGCGCACGAGCTCTTGAGATATTTGCGCCATCTCTTGCTCGGCGCGCAGCTCCATCTCTTGTCTTTCAGCATCGACAAGGGCTTGCTTGGCTTTCGCCAGGCCAACATACTGGCCAGTAGTAGGCGGTCGGCCCCTGCCTCTCTTCACCGCGTGTTTTTTGGCCTCCTTGGCCTTCCTTCTCACTCGGTCGTCTTGTAGGTCTTGATACCATAAAGCGTTTTTTAGCTTCTCCTTTGTCTCGTCCGAGTCAGACGACGAATACACCATCCGCTCCCAGGAAGAAGTACGCTTCTCTCCCGCTCTGGGCGTCCTCGACCCGCGAACCAACACTAGGCTCTCCTCACTCGAACTCCGAGAGACCGACATGGATACAACCTCAGGTTGCTTCTCCACTTCTTTCTCTTCACTCTTCTCCTCCTCTCTCTTCTCACTCTTTCCCCCCTTCCCCTTGGTTTTGAGTTGAATATTCATTGTTGTTCCCACGAGCATGAGACGAACAAGATGACCACCCCCGGGTGACGCTCATTCCGGGGGCTAGGGTATATACTGTGGGGGTCCCCAGGTACCCACAGGTTTTTACGTGTTGACTCACGGGTTTGTTTCAAGTTTTCCTTCTCTTAGGCCGGCCAATTAAGGCAGGCCGTTCGTCGGTCCGCGCAGCCACGACGTACCCCCTTAGCACCGACACGGGGGTCGTTGAAGTGACTGCGCGGGGTCCCGGGGAGGGCGGCTGGTGCCGGTCCACCCTCCAGACGCCACCCGGCGGCAGGGTTAGTGCCACCGAGCGCGTCCCTAACAAAGAATTTCATGCCTTCCGCAAGGCATGAAAAACCACAGCAAGGCGCCATCGCGCACGACTACCGTACTCCTCTGAAAGCAGAGGAGCAGGTGACGAAAACGACGCGCCAAGCGCGTTCCCTCTGAACTCCCTGGCCTCCTCAGAGGACAAGGAAACCAAAATGCGCAAAAGCGCCGAAACCTCGTGTGCGCAAAAGCGCAAAAACCACAACGGAGGACGCAATAGCGCCCCCCAACACCTCTCCGCGCAATAGCGCCAGGCACCCTACCCCTCCAAAAGAGAGAGGCAGGTGCATTCCCCCCTTCCCCGTCCAGGCCGGGCCCTTTCGGCACTGCAGCCTCATCGGCCCCGACCCGGTACTGAGGGCGCCGCCGAAGCACCACCCTCAGGAGTGTTTATCGACTCTCCAGTCTAGATCCGCAGTGTTCAGTGCAAACGAGGCCACCTCGAGAAGGATGTGGACATGAAGTCCACGCACTGCGGTCTTGGGGTGGCAGGCTAAGGCTCCACTTAATGGGAGCTGTAAGCGCCTGTTGGTCCACCCCCTGTGGCGGGTCACCCCCACCACTCGGCCCCAACCTAACCTAACCTAACCTAACCTAACCTAACCTTTTTTTTTTTTTTTTTTTTTTGCGTCAGGAAATGCTTTATGCATCCCGTCCTGCCGTAGGGGGGTGGCAGGGGGGTATGTGGGACTCCTCGACATTAGGGTGCTAGGCCGAGTCTACCCACTAAAACCTGACGGTGTTCCTCGAGAGCCTTGATGCCGGGGCAACGGGAGCGCGTTGGCATTCTGCCGCGACCCCGGCGGCTATGCCCAGCCTGAGCCGGGCCCTCCTCCGTTTGCGGGCAGTTTGACCTGCCCGCTCTCCTGGGAGGCGCGCGGGAACAACCGCGCGCACCATCCCGAGGCCATTGATGAGGCGCCTTCCCCCGAAGGACACCCCAGGCCTCCGAAGTGGCGGCTTCCGCACCCCGCCTACACCACGGCAGGGGCGTCAGCACGCCCACCTGATTTTTACGTGTTTACTCACGGGTTTTTACAAGTTTTCCTTCTTCCCACCTTTGATTTTAACGTGTTGTCTCACGGGTTTCATTTCGAGTTTTCCTTCTCTCCACCTCTGGTTTTAACGTGTTTTCTCACGGGTTTCATTTCGAGTTTTCCTTCTCTCCACCTCAGATTTTTACGTGTATCCTCACGGGTTTTTAAAAGTTTTCCTTCTTTCCACCTCCGGGGTCACAATACCCTTCCTGGAAGAGGGGCAAGTGACCCCGACGCCTGACCCCCGCCCTCACGCAGAGGACGGGGAACACAACTTGTCCCCATAAATGGGGACATCCCCCCCCCGGTCCGGGCCAGGCCCTTTCGGCACTGCAGCCTCATCGGCCCCGACCCGGTACTGAGGGCGCCGCCGAAGCACCACCCTCAGGAGTGTTTATCGACTCTCCAGTCTAGATCCGCAGTGTTCAGTAGAAACAGGGTCACCTCGAGAAGGATGTAGACATGAAGTCTACGCACTGCGGTCTTGGGATGGCAGGCTAAGGCTCCACTTAATGGGAGCTATAAGCGCCTGTTGGTCCACCCCCTGTGGCGGGTCACCCACACCACTCGGCCCCAACCTAACCTAACCTAACCTAACCTAACCTAACCTAACCTAACCTAACCTAACCTAACCTAACCTAACCTAACCTAACCTTTTTTTTTTTTTTTTTTTTTTTTTTTTTTTTTGCGTCAGGAAATGCTTTATGCATCCCGTCCTGCCGTAGGGGGGTGGCAGGGGGGTATGTGGGACTCCTCGACATTAGGGTGCTAGGCCGAGTCTACCCACTAAAACCTGACGGTGTTCCTCGAGAGCCTTGATGCCGGGGCAACGGGAGCGCGTTGGCATTCTGCCGCGACCCCGGCGGCTATGCCCAGCCTGAGCCGGGCCCTCCTCCGTTTGCGGGCAGTTTGACCTGCCCGCTCTCCTGGGAGGCGCGCGGGAACAACCGCGCGCACCATCCCGAGGCCATTGATGAGGCGCCTTCCCCCGAAGGACACCCCAGGCCTCCGAAGTGGCGGCTTCCGCACCCCGCCTACACCACGGCAGGGGCGTCAGCACGCCCACCTGATTTTTACGTGTTTACTCACGGGTTTTTACAAGTTTTCCTTCTTCCCACCTTTGATTTTAACGTGTTGTCTCACGGGTTTCATTTCGAGTTTTCCTTCTCTCCACCTCTGGTTTTAACGTGTTTTCTCACGGGTTTCATTTCGAGTTTTCCTTCTCTCCACCTCAGATTTTTACGTGTATCCTCACGGGTTTTTAAAAGTTTTCCTTCTTTCCACCTCCGGGGTCACAATACCCTTCCTGGAAGAGGGGCAAGTGACCCCGACGCCTGACCCCCGCCCTCACGCAGAGGACGGGGAACACAACTTGTCCCCATAAATGGGGACATCCCCCCCCCGGTCCGGGCCAGGCCCTTTCGGCACTGCAGCCTCATCGGCCCCGACCCGGTACTGAGGGCGCCGCCGAAGCACCACCCTCAGGAGTGTTTATCGACTCTCCAGTCTAGATCCGCAGTGTTCAGTAGAAACAGGGTCACCTCGAGAAGGATGTAGACATGAAGTCTACGCACTGCGGTCTTGGGATGGCAGGCTAAGGCTCCACTTAATGGGAGCTATAAGCGCCTGTTGGTCCACCCCCTGTGGCGGGTCACCCACACCACTCGGCCCCAACCTAACCTAACCTTTTTTTTTTTTTTTTTTTTTTTTTTTTTTTTTTTTTTTAACGTCAGGAAATGCTTTATGCATTCCATCCCGCCTGGGGGAGGCGGGGGGATATGTGGGACTCCACGGCTGTAAAGGTGCAATGCCGGGCTACCCACTAAAACCTGACGGTGTTCCTCGAGAGCCTTGATGCCGGGGCAACGGGAGCGCGTTGGCATTCTTCCGCTACCCCGGCGGCAACGGCCAGCGCTAAATCGCCCGCCTCATCTCGTGTTTGGGCGGGCCTTGCCCGACCGACTTCTAGAGAGGCGCGCGGGAACACCGCGCGCGCCATCTCGAGGCTATCTGAGGGGCGGCACTCCCCCGAATGCCACCCCAAGCCTCAGGTGGGCGCCCCGCCGTATACATGGCAGGGCGCGGTGGTCGCCTTGGAGGCGATGGCCACTAGCACGGGTCCGTGCACATCTCCTCCGTTTGCCTGGCGGGGGCAACGCGAGCGGCAGCAACGGCTGCCACCCTAGCGCCCTTTTTGGGCTTAGCCCCCGCACAGGTCTTACTGCCTGGGATGTGGTCCGCCGACTTCCCTTCGGCGGAGCACAGCGTGCAGTGCGGCCTGCTCGTGCACGCCCCAGCTCTGTGGCCATGTTGCCCGCAGCGGTAACATTCTCCGCTGCGGTCCACCTCCGAGGTGCATACCGCTACGACGTGCCCCTGTTTCAGGCACCGGTAGCACCTCAAGGGTCTCGGCTCCAGTAATTTAACACCGGCCGAGACCCATCCTACTAAAAGGCGACCACCCGCCACCTTTCTTGCCGCCTCAACGGGGCACCTCGCCCATACGGAGCCTAAACCTGCCGGGGTTCGGCGCACCTCACCAACTTTGACGTTGTCCGCCGTACACTCGCCCACCCTGGCGATGGCAGCAGCCACATCAGCCGCCGTGACAGAGTCATCCAGGCCTGAAACACGGAGTTCCGCACATCTGGTAGGCCTGGATATCTTAACTACTTCAGGGCTGAGGTGCTCCCTCAGCTTTTCCGCCAAAATATTGGCTTTGTCACCGGAGGCGGCACCCGGCAACTCTAAAACGCCGGCTCCGGTTGCGGCCTTTCTATATCGAATGCCGCTTATCCCCAGTGGCTCTAATTGTATTTTGCTTCGAGCCTCGACTAAAATTTGCGCGTATGAAACGCCCTTCTTTACCGCCTCCGGCATCAATGTGAGTACGACGGCGGACGACTTAGGAATCCTAAGCATAGGCTTCCTTGACCCTTTTCTTCCCTTCTGAGCCCCTTCACCTCCTTTGTTTTTCGGCTGAGTCGTCGGGACTTGGACAACTTTCCTATTCGGCTGCGCAGAAGCAGCCGGGACCTGAACGACCTTTTTATTTTTCTTCTTCCTGACGACGGT
Source organism: Zeuzera pyrina (assembly GCA_907165235.1). NCBI lineage: Eukaryota > Metazoa > Arthropoda > Insecta > Lepidoptera > Cossidae > Zeuzera > Zeuzera pyrina. The sequence goes on from OU015627.1 coordinate 25,087, forward strand.
AGTAAACCCATCGTCAGTAGGCTCCAAAGCAGGCGGCTGCGACTGAGACTGCGCAGCCGAAGTTTTGGGAGCGGCGATAGTGCTCTTGCCCGTTCCACCTTTCTTCTTTCCTTCTTGGGTCTTCGCTTGAGACTGCCTACCAGACACACCTGCAGCCTGAACATCCCTCCTGTCGCCAGCAAGAGGCGGACGGACACTTTTTTCCGGCAAGAGGCGGTCTTGCAAAGCTTCCAGCCTCGCGTTCATCATCTCGCCAACTTGTACAATGATGCTTCGCGTGAGGTCTTGGTTTGCCGCCATCGTTGGTTCTGGAGGCAGTGAAGGTGGTGCCGCTTGCTGCCTCATTCTCTCCAGCTCTAACTCTTCCATCTTTAATTTGAGCTCCGTTAATTGAGCACGAAGATCCGCTACCTCGTTTCGCAAGGAGTTGTTTCTCTCAGTGAGCACACCGATTTCATCCGACGAACTCCTCCCTACGATCTCTCTCACTCCTTTTCTTATTGAAAGGCACGCTGCATTCAAATCCCGCACGAAGGTGCCCTTCAAGTTTTTGGAATTTGCGGCAACGCGCTTGACTCTGCCCAGGGACTCTACAATATTCTCGTAGATCTGGTCCGTCGAGCATTCGGCGACGTCGATCTCCTTTAATGGAGGGAGCACCGTCGTCTTGGGGACTTTTCGGGTCTCCGGACCTGACATCGATGCCTCACTCATCGAACCCTCCGACAGGCTCGTTAAATGCAGCTCCGCTTCCATCCGGGCGAGCTCACGCTCCGCTCGGAGCTGCATCTCCTCGCGTTCAGTGACGACGACATCCCTCTTCGCCTGTGTCGAAGGCTTGCCTCTACGCTTTGGAGTAACTTTGACCGCTGGCGTGTCCGTTTCCGATCCGGAACTCGCTTCGCTCGCTGGCTTACTTGCACGCGTACGCTTTCTGGTGAACTTCAATAGGTTGACCGGGGTGCCTTCCTCACTTGACCACGACCCGACGGTCACCATAGTATCCGTCGATGAAACTCTAGTCAACACCTCCTCTCTATCGAGCACGACGACCAACTCCTTTCCTATTCCCACCTCTTCTCTCATCTCCTCCTCCAACTTCTTCTCCCGACGTGTTAAAGTTTCATTTTTATTTAAAGATTCCATATTTCGTCCCACGAGTAGGGCCGAACTACAGGACCACCCCCGGGTGACGCCCATTCCGGGGGCTAGGGTATATACTGTGGAGGTCCCCAGGTATCCACAGGTTTTTAGCGTGTTTTCTCACGGGTTTTGTATCGAGTTTTCCTTCTCTCACGGCCGGCCAATGAAGGCGAGCCGTCTTCGGACCGCACAGCCACGACGTACCCCCTTAGCACCGTGACGGAGGTCGTTGAGGTGCACTGTGCGGTTACCGGGGAGGGCGGCTGGTGCCGGTCCACCCCCCAGGTGCCACCCGGCAACAGGGTTAGTGCCGCCGGGCACGCCACCACCATGACTCCCTGCCCTCCGCAGAGGACAAGGGAAACCACAATGCGCAATAGCGCAACTATCTCGTGAGCGCAATAGCGCCAAAAAATACAACAGAGGACGCAATAGCGCCCCCCAACACCTCACTGCGCAATAGCGCCAAGCACCCTACCCCTCCAAAAGAGAGAGGCAGGTGCATCCCTTCCCCCCCGTCCGGGCCGGGCCCTTTCGGCACTGCAGCCTCATCGGCCCCGACCCGGTACTGAGGGCGCCGCCGAAGCACCACCCTCAGGAGTGTTTATCGACTCTCCAGTCTAGATCCGCAGTGTTCAGTGCAAACGAGGCCACCTCGAGAAGGATGTGGACATGAAGTCCACGCACTGCGGTCTTGGGGTGGCAGGCTAGGGCTCCACTTAATGGGAGCTGTAAGCGCCTGTTGGTCCACCCCCTGTGGCGGGTCACCCACACCACTCGGCCCCAACCTAACCTTTTTTTTTTTTTTTTTTTTTTTTGCGTCAGGAAATGCTTTATGCATTCCGTCCTGCCATGGGGGATGGCAGGGGGATATGTGGGACTCCACGGCTGTGAGGTGCAATGCCGGGCTACCCACTAAAACCTGACGGTGTTCCTCGAGAGCCTTGATGCCGGGGCAACGGGAGCGCGTTGGCATTCTTCCGCAGCCCCGGCGGCAACGGCCAGCGCTAAATCGCCGGCCTCATCTCGTGTTTGGGCGGGCCTTGCCCGCCCGACTTCTGGAGAGGCGCGCGGGAACACCGCGCGCGCCATCTCGAGGCTATCTGAGGGGCAGCACTCCCCCGAATGCCACCCCAAGCCTCAGGTGGGCGCCCCGCCGTATTACATGGCAGGGCGCGGTGGTCGCCTAGGAGGCGATGGCCACTAGCACGGGTCCGTGCACATCTCCTCTGTTTGCCTGGCGGGGTCAGCGCGAGCGACAGCAGCGGCTGCCACCTTAGCGCCCTTTTTGGGCTTAGCCCCCGCACAGGTCTTACTCCCTGGTATGTGGTCCGCCGACTTCCCTTCGGCGGAGCACAGCGTGCAGTGGGGTCTGTTAGTGCACGCCCCAGCCTTGTGGCCATGCTGCCCGCAGCGGTAACATTCTCCGCTGCGGTCCACCTCCGAGGTGCATACCGCGCTGACGTGCCCTTGTTTCAGGCACCGGTAGCACCTCAAGGGTCTCGGCTCCAGTAATTTAACACCGGCCGAGACCCATCCTACCAGAAGACGACCACCTGCCACCTTCCTTGCCGCCTCAACGGGGCACCTCGCCCAAACGGAACCTAAGCCCGCCGGGGTTCGGCGCACCTCCCCGACTTTGATGCTGTCCGCCGTACAGCTACCCACCCTGGCGATGGCAGCAGCCACCTCATCCGCCGTTGCAGAGTCATCCAGGCCTGAAACGCGAAGTTCCGCACATCTGGTCGGCCTGGATATTCTCACTATTTCGGAGCTGAGGTGCTCCTTTAGCTTTTCAGCCAACATGTTGGCTTTGTCACCGGAGGCGGCACCCGGCAACTCTAAAACGCCGGCCCCGGTTGCGGCCTTCCTATACCGGAGCTCTGTGATTCCTAGCGGCCCCAGGTCAACCTTCGTTCGGGCCTCCGTGAGTACCTGGGCGTAGGAGACCCCCTTCTTGGCCGCCTCCGGCATCAATGTGAGTACGACGGCGGACGACTTAGGAGTCCTAAGCTTAGGCTTCCTTGACCCTTTTCCCCCCTTCTGAGCTCCTTCACCTCCTTTGTTTTTCGGCTGAGTCGTCGGGACTTGGACAACTTTCCTATTCGGCTGCGCAGAAGCAGCCGGGACCTGAACGACCTTTTTATTTTTCTTCTTCCTGACGACGGTAGTAAACCCATCGTCAGTAGGCTCCAAAGCAGGCGGCTGCGACTGAGACTGCGCAGCCGAAGGTTTGGGAGCGGTGATAGCGCTCTTGCCAGTTCCATCTTTCTTCTTCTCTACCTGGGTCTTCGCCTGAAACTGCCTTCCATACACACCTGCAGCTGGAACATCCCTCCTGTCGCCAGCAAGAGGCGGACGGACACTTTTTTCTGGCAAGAGGCGGTCTTGCAATGCTTCCAGCCTGGCGTTCATCATCTCGCCAACTTGTACGATGATGCTTCGCGTGAGGTCTTCATTTGCCGCTATCGTTGGTTCTGGAGGCAGTGAAGGTGGTGCCGCTTGCTGCCTCATTCTCTCCAGCTCTAACCCTTCCATCTTTAATTTGAGCTCCGTTAATTGAGCACGAAGATCCGCTACCTCGTTTCGCAAGGAGTTGTTTCTCTCTGTGAGCACACCGATTTCATCCGACGAACTCCTCCCCACGATCTCTCTTACTCCTTTTCTTATTGAAAGGCACGCTGCATTTAAATCCCGCACGAAGGTGCCCTTCAAGTTTTTGGAATTTGCGGCAACGCGCTTGACTCTGCCCAGGGACTCTACAATATTCTCGTAGATCTGGTCCGTCGAGCATTCGGCAACGTCGATCTCCTTTAATGGAGGGAGCACCGTCGTCTTGGGGACTTTTCGGGTCTCCGGACCTGACATCGATGCCTCACTCATCGAACCCTCCGACAGGCTCGTTAAATGCAGCTCCGCTTCCATCTGGGCGAGCTCACGCTCAGCCCGGAGCTGCATCTCATCGCGTTCAGTGACGACGACATCCCTCTTCGCCTGTGTCGAAGGCTTGCCTCTACGCTTTGGAGTTACCTTGACCGCTGGCGTGTCCGTTTCCGATCCGGAACTCGCTTCACTCGCCGGCTTACTAGCACGAGTACGCTTCCTGGTGAACTTCAACAAGTTGACCGGGGTACCTTCCTCACTTGACCACGACCCAACGGTTACCATAGTGTCCGTTGATGAAGCTCTAGCCAACACCTCCTCTCTATCGAGCACGACGACCAACTCCTTTTCTATCCCCACCTCTTCTCTCATCTCCTCCTCCGACTTCTTCTCCCGACGTGTTACAGTTTTATTTTGTATTAGAGATTCCATATTTCGTCCCACGAGTAGGGCCGAACTACAGGACCACCCCCGGGTGACGCCCATTCCGGGGGCTAGGGTATATACTGTGGAGGTCCCCAGGTATCCACAGGTTTTAAGCGTGTTTTCTCACGGGTTTGTTTCAAGTTTTCCTTCTCTTAGGCCGGCCAATTAAGGCAGGCCGTTCGTCGGTCCGCGCAGCCACGACGTACCCCCTTAGCACCGACACGGGGGTCGTTGAAGTGACTGCGCGGGTCCCGGGGAGGGCGGCTGGTGCTGGTCCGCCCCCCAGGCGAAACCCGGCGACAGGGTTAGTGCCGCCGGGCACGCCACCACCTAGACTCCCTGCCCTCCACAGAGGACAGAGAAACCACAATACGCAAAAGCGCAAAAAACACACAACGGAGGACGCAATAGCGCCCCCCAACACCTCTCCGCGCAATAGCGCCAGGCACCCTACCCCTCCAAAAGAGAGAGGCAGGTGCATCCCCTCCCGGACCCTTTCGGCACTGCAGCCTCATCGGCCCCGACCCGGTACTGAGGGCGCCGCCGAAGCACCACCCTCAGGAGTGTTTATCGACTCTCCAGTCTAGATCCGCAGTGTTCAGTAGAAACAGGGTCACCTCGAGAAGGATGTAGACATGAAGTCTACGCACTGCGGTCTTGGGATGGCAGGCTAAGGCTCCACTTAATGGGAGCTATAAGCGCCTGTTGGTCCACCCCCTGTGGCGGGTCACCCACACCACTCGGCCCCGGCCCCAACCTAACCTAACCTAACCTAACCTAACCTAACCTAACCTAACCTAACCTAACCAGTCTCAGACAGGGCTCGGACAGTCAAAAGCCCGGGCAACCGTTCACCATGCACGAGATGAGGTCCACCGCGTCGACCTTTAACCCAAAGAAAGCTCCGGGGCTGGATGGCTTCACCGCGGACATCTGCTTGGCGGCGATGAACCTGGATCCCGACCTATTCTTGGCATTATACAACAGATGTGTCATTCTCTCTTGCTTCCCCAACGCGTGGAAGACAGCAGCGATAGTAATCCTAAGGAAGCCGGGTAAAGAAAATTATACTAGCCCTAAATCCTACAGGCCTATAGGATTGCTACCAATCCTGGGCAAAATATTAGAAAAAATGACAATAAATAGAATAAGGTGGCATATCCTGCCAAATGCGAGTCCGCAGCAGTATGGATTCACACCGCAGCGGGGGACGGAAGACTCCCTCTATGTCCTGATGCAGTACATTAAGGAAAAATTAACAAAGAAAGAAATGGTAATCTTGGTATCCTTGGACATAGAGGGGGCTTTCGACAACGCGTGGTGGCCTGCCGTGCGCTGTGGACTGGCAAGGGCAGATTGCCCGGCTTACCTTAGAAGTATGATAGACGATTATTTGGAAGGACGAAGGGTGATCCTCCGATACGCCGGGGCGGAGTATGTAAAGACAACGACTAAGGGGTGCGTGCAGGGCTCAATAGGGGGTCCTACTTTCTGGAACTTGATATTGGACCCCCTGCTAAAAGAAATTAAAGATAGAGGCCAGTATTGCCAGGCGTTCGCCGATGATGTGGTCCTGGTTTTCTCCGGACGGGACACACGGGAGCTCCAGCGACAGGCCAATGAAACCCTCCGGCATGTGGGGGAGTGGGGCGTCAGAAATAAATTAAACTTCGGGCCACATAAGACTAAGGCCATTCTTATAACGAACAAAATGAAGTATGACGCTCCACTCCTGAACATGAACGGGGTGGGCATTGAACTGTCGAGGGAGCTAAAGGTCCTGGGACTAACGATAGATGACAAGTTGACATTCAACTCTCACGTCACTGCAGCCTGTAAAAAAGCTATTAACATCTACAAGCAGCTATCGAGAGCCGCAGGAACCAACTGGGGTCTTAGGCCGGAGATAATCAGGACCATATACACGGCTGTCATTGAACCCATCATTTTATATGCGGCCCCTGTTTGGGCCCCTGCATCGCATAAACTATTAATAAGAAAGCAGCTGAGTGAGGTACAGAGGAGTATGGCGCAGAAAATAATCAGATCGTACAGGACGGTCTCTCTAAACTCGGCCTTGCTGCTTGCCGGGATCCTTCCCCTGGACATAAGGGTCAGAGAGGTGGCACAACTATATGAGTCCAGGAAAGGATATTCCCGGCATGTGGTGGGGGACCGGGAGGTGGAGAGGCCGGTCATGTACACTGAGCTGCCACACCCGGCGGAGTGGTCGGGGCTGGAATTCATATGTCTGGGAGACGGTGCAACAGATGAACCACAAGAACATCAAGCTGAAACTAAAATCTTTACAGACGGAAGCAGAATCGATGGGAGGGTCGGCGCGGCGATATCCGTGTGGAATACCGCCGCGGAGATCGCCTCCCAAAAATTCAAGTTGGACAATTGTTGCACTGTCTTTCAGGCGGAATTGTTAGCCCTGACCAAAGCTACCGAACGGGCCCTCCTGTGTGCCTCAGCCAGCTGCAATATTTACAGTGACTCTCGCTCGGCGTTGGAGGCGGTTATGGGCTGCAGATCTCTCCACCCCCTGGCCGTGCAGACCCGAAAAAATATCATGAGAATATTTGAATTAGGAAGATCAATCCAATTTTACTGGGTAAAGGCGCACGTGGGGGTGGAAGGTAATGAAAGAGCGGACGAACTGGCTAAATCTGCGGCTCATAAAAAGACAAAACCTGTGTACGAGGCGTGCCCGGTTTCATTCGTCAAGAGGCAGATTAGGCAATCTGCAATTGACGAATGGAACCAACGGTACACTCTCGGAGAAACCGCCTCCACAACGAGGATCTTCTTCCCGGATGCGAGGCTCGCCTTCCCATTAGTCAGAAAGATCGGTCTGGACCCCATACTAGTACAGATATTCACGGGGCACGGGGGCTTCTCGGAGTACCTGAACCGCTTCGGGTGCAAAGAGAGCCCCTTGTGCCCCTGTGACCAAGACAAAAAAGAAGATATAGTGCATATTTTAACGGAATGTCCAATATACGAAGGAGAAAGAAATGATTTAGAAATAAGTATTGATGTAAAGGTAGAAAAGGATACAATATGTCAAATTATGTCCAACAAAAAAGCAAGAGAAACATTTTTAGAATTTTGTAAAAAGGTTGCAAACAAAGTAATTAATAGGAACAAAACAAAATAAATGTACGAAAGAATAAATGTATGTAATAAAATAAGAAATAATAATAAGGTGAACTACTCTATAGCTTTAAGACTAGGATAAAACATTTAAGATGAAAACATAAATGTACAAGATAATAAGATTATAAGTAACAATAGTAGAACAATATGTGTTAACAATATAAATATAAATGTACAATAGAGAAAATGAATGGAATAGAATAAGAAATAATAATAAAGCAAAATAACTAAAGTTTTAAAGTATGAGTTAAAATATAAGATGACAAACATAAATGTATAAGAACATAGAATATAGATTAAGAATATAAAGGTAATAAATGTACAGTAATTTACAATAATTAAATATATAGAAATAATGGAAAAAGCAAATTATAATAATGGATAAAAATTATGTATAAGAATTATAAGATAAGTAAAAATGTAAAAGACATAATGAGATATATGAATAAAGATAAGTAATATAAGGACAAAACAAAAATTAGACGACAGAATGAGTGAAAGGAGTATGTACCCTTGAGGGAAGTATGATAAAGAGGCCTACAGTGAAAGAAGAAAACAGACTTACAAAGACCCTTATCCAAACTATGTAGGGGGAAGCAGAATTTAAAAAAAAAAAAAAAAAAAAAAAAAAAAAAAAAACCAGTCTCAGACAACCTCCCGTCGTGCTAACAGCGTTCTAAAGTCGCTCCGCGCAGTAAAATCGGTGAAAAATAGTAATAAATTCCAAAAATTGAAGTGTTATATATCAAACGTTGCGCGCAACAACGAGCAACTCAATGGTAAAAAAAAAAAAAAAAAAAAAAAAAAAAAAAAAAAAAAAAAAAAAACCGTCGAAAAAGTATAAAAGTGCGTGCGGCGCTCATTTTTGAGCGACGACCTAGCATTTTTGAAGTGCTATTCGAAGGATAGTACAGCCCTACATCTTGTGTAAAAATTTGGGATTTTTTGAGTGAGTGGTTCCAGAGTTAAACAAGAATTAGGAGGAACACGTGTGTGGAAAACCTAAATTAGGACACATTAGGAGAAGGAGAGAGTGTAGAAAGGTGCGCTAGACAGCCACAAAACTAGGGTTAAAATCGGATTTAAAATCGCACAAATGGTTTAAGAGATATTAAAGAAATAGTGAGAAAAAGTGAAAAGCACGTGGTGCTAATTAGTGAATGGTGATAGTTGGAAAGTGGGAGAAGTAGTGAGGAGTTTAATTGAACAGGGAAGAAAGAATTAAGACCATTAGCGCTGAAAAAGTGCTGATGGTTTAGCAGTAAACCGTATTTTAGCAACATAAAGTTGTATCATCGCTGACGCTGCCGGGAGATCTTCGAACCAAAAAATTATAGTAAATAGCAAAAATTTTGAAAAATAAGAATTGGAAAAATCATTTTTAGAGGATAAAGAACGATAGTATACAATTGGAAATTCAAAAACTAAAGTAAATAGATTGTTGAAATTCGGTTTCAAATTACGTAAAATTGAACAAAAGTTTTCATTGTATTGTTTACATAATTTGGAAGGTAAAATCACAGGAACCGGATATACTAGCAGACTGTTTCAAGAGACATCGTAAGGATAATATATCTGGCTTTCCGTCCTGTAACTTTGGGACCCCTAGCCGTCATATATTAGTAAATATAGAAAAAATAGTAAAAATAGTAACTTTTCAAAATTAATTCCCACATGGCTCTCCTCATTGTCCGCTTTTGCCTTTTTGTTCCAAAATTTACATATGCTCTTCGCTGTTCTCAGCTTTTTAAATTTCAAACGCTTTTAAAATCTGTAGACATTATTCTAAAAAATACATTATCTAAAATATTAAATTGCTCCTTTGTTGATGACAGGGTTTGGAATCAAGCCTCGCTTCCCATCTGTTATGGAGGCCTGGGCATACGCAAAATCTCGAGTGTGTCACTGCCAGCTTTTCTTTCGTCAGCCTACAGCACGGAAAACCTTTTCCTATCTATTATTCGCCCTTCCTTAGGATCGGTTGAGGTGCCGTGCTTGACTGATGCTCGAAATGCTTGGTTAAGTGTTTGTCCGAGTACTAACCTGCCTACCTCGACCTTTTCTCAAAAACACTGGGATGAGCCTCTATGCAAAAATGTTCATTTACAACTTTTAGATTCTTGTAGTACCGAAAAAGATCGGTCTCGCCTCCTAGCTGTTTCTGAGAAGGAGTCAGGACACTGGTTGAAGGTAATACCTTCAAAAAACTTAGGAACCTTATTCGACAATACCACGCTTTCTCTCATAGTATCCCTTCGTCTGGGGGCCAGGACTAACCTTCTTCACCGTTGCCGCTGTGGTGATCTCGTCGATGTACTAGGTCACCACGGTTTATCCTGTTTACGTAGTGCGGGCCGCATGTCACGATATGCTGCCTTGAATGACGTCATTCGGCGGGCTCTTGTCGCCGCTGGCGTTCCTGCAGTCTTAGAGCCTGTAGGTATTGTGCGCAGCGACGGCAGGAGACCGGATGGTTTGACGCTCATTCCTTGGAAACTTGGAAGATCGCTGGTGTGGGATGCCACTTGTGTCGATACACTTGCTGTTTCCTATGTGCCGGCGACTTCCAAGTCAGCAGGTGCCGCGGCCAGCGCTGCCGAGAACTTGAAGCGGCGTAAGTATGCGACTCTCTCTGAGAGTTTCATATTTACGCCCTTTGCAGTCGAAACTTTGGGTCCCTGGGGCCCCGAAGCCCATCGACTGGTTTCTGATATTTGTAAGAGACTGGTCGAGGCTTCGGGAGACCGCCGGGCTGGCAGCTTCTTCCGCCAACGAATCAGTTTGGCTATTCAAAGAGGCAATGCTGCCAGTCTGCTAGGTACCTTGAGCAATGACAGCTTTCTAAGCGGCAACTTTGAGGAAGTTTATTATTTAAGATAATGTGTAGTTTTAAGTTTGTAAATATTAACATATGTATGTACTTTTTGTTAATAAGTAAAATAGGAGAAATAATGTAAAAATATTAATATTTAAAATAAGTTAAAAGAGTTCAGTCTTGACCATTGGCGTCCTTATTCTGGAGTTTTAGTAATAATTATATGCAAGTAGTATAAAAATCGAGATAAAACATAATTAGCAATAAATAGTTAAATTGGTATCAGACAAATATATACAGTATATAGAATTAGTAAATTTAAAAATTTTTCATACTCAAAATTTATATACAAAATTAATATAACGTATTAGAGAATACCGCTATAGAATAAGGCGCTTGAAAGACAGTATTAAATGAAGTATTAACTGTCGACTTCATAGTTGAAGTAATCATATTAAAACTTCCCCCGGATCTTCCCCCGAAGACCACCAGGGGGTCTTTTATTCTGTTAAAATTTTAAAAATTAAGTGTTTCCCCCTGTGATCTCCCCCTGGTATAGCCAAAACATCTTGACCCGCGGACGGGAATACTGGTGAGGCGGAGAGAGGTCTAACGGATGGATACTCGATTGTGTGGGCCAGAGGGAGGTCATTTGGGTTTTAAAATATAGTATAGTTGTATATAAAAGTATTAGAAGAACTGTTGGACGCGACGGGGATATTTGGTGGGATCATATAGGGTCGTAGGAAGTGCTGACCGACTTGACCGACTTAGTCGGTCAACACAAAACAAACTTAATAAGATATGGGGAGGTGATTGGGATAGCTGGGGGAATCGGGAGGGAAGGTTACGAGGTTGACCGACGTGACCGACTTGGTCCGAAAAGTTAGGATATTACCTGGAATCGGTAGGGGATTGTCCGGGACCTTTGGTGGGAATATTGAAGACTGTTAGGGTGGTGACCGACTTGACCGACTTTGTCGGTCAACAGTAGAAGGTATCCCAGACTCTCTGGAATAGGCTCCTGACTCAGTACCCCTTCCCTCTGGCCCTGTGCCCTCTCCGGATCCAACGTTACCTGGGCCCCAAACGCCCCCTTAGGCCCCCTAGGCCCCTAAGGCCCCTCGGACCTGGAGTTCATTGGGCCCCCGAAGCCCAAAGCCTTCAAGGCCCTCAAGGCCCCAAGGCCCCCAAGGCCCCATTTTAGCCCCCTTTAGGCTCCCAATGCCCCCTTTTAGGCCCCCTTTTGCCCCCAACGCCCCCTTTTGGATTTTAATCCCAAAAAAATATATTTATTTTATACATTGTATAGAGGCTGTTTACACCTCTAAGCGGACAATTATTACATATTGACTTTGAAGTTACTGGTCTATTGACTCGTAAACTTTTATTTTAAATTTTAATATATAAGACGTATTCCCCGACAATGTTCGGCTTTCGTACACCAGCAAAAGGGACAAGAGTGAGTGAGACATCTCCACCAAGGATGGAAGGATCAAGTAAGGATGTATGTGAGAAGGATGAAGAGGGACGGGTAAACGAGATGAATAAAACGGTCACTGTAAGGAAAAGCATAGGGGAAATCGAGGCGAAAATCAAGTCGCCACCAGCTTTAAGAAGGAACCCTGTAATAGATAAGAATGTGGAGAGTTAAATTAAAAATGAAATTCCCCTGCGAATCGAAGATGATAGCAGCGAAAGAAAAAAGTGGAAGTACGAGTGTAATAGATGTAGAAGCGGAAAAAAAGGATGGATTGGATGAGGAATCTAAAAATGAAAGTTCGCCAAAGGTAAAGCCGGCTTATAAAAGCCGATTAGGGGAAGCAAAAGCTTGTCTAACCAGGGCGAAGATCCAACTGAACAACAGCCGGAACCTTAAAAGCGATATAAAAGCTGATGTTCTGGCTGCAGTGGACCGATTATACGCCCTGGTAAGAGAGTCTGAGGATGAAAGGAAAAAAGAGAATGGCAATGGTAAGAAGAATGAAAAAGGAGAACAAGATAATGAGGAAGAAAAAGTGAATGATGAAAGAAAGGAGAAAGAAAGTGATATAATAAAAAAGGTAGAGGAACACGCGAAGATGCTACAGGAAAGCAAAGAGGAAATGATGAAACTGAAGGAGATCCTGAGGGCATCATATGCTAGCGTGGTGGCCGGTGCGCCTAAAGGGCAACAACCGGAAAGCCAGGTTATGCACTCGGTAGTAGTCTCCTCCAGGAATGAAAGGGATACAGGGGAAGGAATATTCGAAGAATTAAGGAAGGTGGTGAATGCAAGGGATGAAGGAGTGAGAATAGATAGGATAAGGAAGGCGAGGGATAGGAAAGTTATAATTGGATGTAGTGCAGTAGAGGATTTGAAAAAGGTAAAAGAAAGGATAAACGGGGCAGGAGGAGCATTAAGAGTCGAGGATATCAAAAATAAGGATCCAATGGTAGTGCTCTTTGGGGTACTACAGACGAACAAAGATGAAGACATTATTAAGGCTTTAAGAACACAGAATAAGCATGTGCTGTCTGGGATAGAAGGAGAAAATGATAGAATGGAGGTAAAATATAGAAGGAAAGCAAGAAACCCATTGACAGCGCATGTGGTGTTAAAGGTATCCCCAGCCATTTGGACTCGATTGACGGGGGCAGGTTCGGTTCACATAGATATCCAGAGGATACGAGTGGCCGACCAGTCCCCGTTGGTGCAATGCTCCTGCTGCCTCGGATATGGGCATGGAAGGAGATTCTGCACGATGAAAGAGAATGTGTGTAGCCACTGTGGTGGACCGCACGTCAGGGCTGAGTGTGCGGAGTGGTTGGCCGGAGAGAGCTCCAGTTGTATAAACTGTAGAAGAGCCAAGATGGACAAGGCGGACCACAACGCATTCAGCTCTGACTGTCCGATCCGAAGAAAGTGGGGCGCGTTAGCGAGAACCACAGTGGCTTATTGCTAAGGGCGTGAAAGGAACGGATAGAAATAGAAAGAATGAAAGAATGAGGGATGTAAGTCACAGTATGATACAGGCGAACCTTCAAAGGAGCGAGGTGGCGACCTCTGAGTTGATAAATCAGGCCAAGAGAAGGAAGATCTCTTGTGCGCTGGTCCAAGAACCCTATGTTGGAAAGAAAGGAAGAATGAGGGCCTATCCAGGAGTGAGAGTGGTGCAAGGGATGGAAGAGAGTGATGCGGTCATTAAGGCCGCAATAATGATATTCGATGAGAGGTTGGATATCGTCCTGGTTCCCGCGCTGTGTACTCCCGGCTTCGCTGTGGCGAAGCTGAGGACTGTGGCGTGGGAGATCGGGGTGGTATCCGTATATTTGGAAGGGGATAGGCCTATAGAGTCGCAAGTTGAATGTATGGAGAAGATTGTAAGAGGATTAGGAATGAAAGGAATTATAATGGGAGGTGATATGAACGCTTGGAATTTATGGTGGGGGAGTAAGAGGACGGATCGTAGAGGGAGGATATTGGAAGGAGCATTGGTGGAGATAGGAATGGAAGTGATAAACCGGGGGGATGAGCCGACGTTTGATGTAGTGAGGGGAGGCAGGAGTTTTTCCAGCTGTGTGGATGTGACGACCTGCACCGCTGACATGCTCTGTCGAGTTGTTGGATGGAGAGTGGATGAAACCGTCACCTGTTCGGACCACAGGGCGATACTTTTTGAGGTAAAATTGAAACCGAGTAAGGGTAAAAATATAGAAAGAACAACAAGGATTTATAGTACGAATAGAATAGATTGGGAAAAATTTAAAGAAGGTTTGAGACAGGAATGGGATAATGAAGGGATAGATAAGGAAAAAATTAAAGAAATACCTAATGTAGAGTTGGAAAACTTGGTAAATAGGATGGTTAAGGTAAATAAATTGTGAAAAAATGATGAAAAAGAAAAGTAAAAATAAAATAGTTGATTCGCCCTGGTGGAATGGCAGGTTGGACGAACTAAAGAAAGAGATGATCAGAAAGAAAAGAAGGATAAGAAATGCAGCGCCAACTCGCAGAGCATGGGTGGCGGAGCAGTTCGTGTTAGCAAAAGAGAAGTATCTGAATGAAGTAAGAAAGGCAAAGATAGAAAGCTGGAAAAACTTCTGCGGTAAGCAGGATAGGGAGAGCATGTGGGGGGGCATATACAGGGTTATTGGGCGCACCACAGAGAGAGAGGAAGACCTTCTCCTAACCCATAACGGTAGAGAGTTGGATGCGGAGGGATCCGTCAAACTGTTGGCGGAGACCTTTTATCCGCGGGACTTGAGGGAGCTGGAAAATTCTGAGCATGAGGAGACAGGATTAGAGCGTCAAAAATAAATGAGGGGGTGCAAGATGACTTGTACCCCCCTTTTACAATGGATGAATTGTACAGCTCCCTCAAGAGCTTCAATCCTAAGAAGGCACCAGGGGGAGACGGGTTCACCCTCGACATCTGTGGGGCGGCCATATCCCTTTGCCCCCGCATGTTTTTAGCTCTATTTAATAGATGCCTGCAGCTGGCTTACTTCCCGGTGGTATGGAAAGAAGCGGTTGTGGTGGTGTTACGGAAGCCAGCTAAAGAAAATTACAGGGACCCAAAGTCATATAGGCCAATAGGCCTGCTGCCGATACTGGGGAAAATACTGGAGAAAATGCTGATAGGAAGGGTGAGATGGCATGTCCAGCCAAAGCTCAGCAGGGCTCAATACGGCTTCATGCCGCAGCGTAGTACGGAAGACTCCCTCTATGTCATGATTAAATATCTTAAAGACCAAATAAAAAATAAGAAGATTAACATCCTGGTCTCTCTTGACATAGAGGGAGCTTTCGACAGCGCATGGTGGCCCGCAATTAGGTGTGGGTTGGCCGAGTTGGGCTGCCCGTCAAACTTGAGAAGAATGCTGGACAGCTATCTCTCTGAAAGGTCGGTAAGAGTGAGGTATGCCGGAATGGAACATAGGAGAGTAACTGATAAAGGATGTGTGCAAGGATCTATAGGGGGCCCGACGTTATGGAATGTGTTGTTGGACCCCCTATTGAAAGGGCTAGAGGGAAGGGGAGATCATTGCCAGGCATTTGCCGACGATGTGGTCCTCATCTTCTCCGGAAACAACACCGCTGAGGCACAGGGACGGGCTAATGTGGCCCTCCAGTATGTTTGGAACTGGGGAGTCCGTAATAAACTTCGGTTTGCGCCACATAAAACGAAGGCGATGGTGTTAACCAACAAACTGAAGTTCGACTCTCCGGTCCTAAGCATGGGGGGGGGAGCCATTGCTTTGTCCCGAGAAATAAAAATCTTAGGCCTCACAGTCGACGACAAACTAATTTTTAACACCCACGTCGTAAATGTGTGCCGAAAGGCCACAAATATACATAAACAGCTGTCGAGAGCCGCAAAAGCCCAGTGGGGGTTGGGGCCGGAGGTGGTGAGAACCATATACGTGGCGGTGGTCGAACCGACCATTATGTATGCGGCGAGTGTATGGGGGGATGCAGTGGAAAAACAGTATGTAAGAAAACAGTTGCGTGCGGTGCAGAGGGGATTTCTTCAAAAAAATATTAAAGCTTACAGAACTGTCTCTCTGAACTCGGCCCTGCTGCTGTCCGGGATTCTCCCTCTTGACCTCAGGGTGCGTGAAGCATCCCTGTTTTACGAGACCAGGAGGGGGTACTCTCGGGCGGTATTGGGGGACCGGGAGATGGAGAGGCAGTTCAATGTGCAAGACTTACCGCACCCGGCGCTGAGGGAGGCGTTGGAGTTCGAGTGCCTGGGGGAGGGTGGGGCAGGACACCAGGGAGAGCATGGTCTAGCCATCTATACTGATGGCAGCCGGATCGGGGGGAAGGTAGGGGCGTCACTCTCCATATGGAGAGGAGACGTCGAAACCGGAACCCGAAAGCTCAAACTGGCGGACTGCTGCACCGTCTTTCAGGCTGAACTTCTGGCGCTGACCGAGGCGACGGAAAAAATATTGAAGAGTGACGAGCCTCTCTGCAGCGTATGCAGTGACTCACGTTCGGCCTTGGAAGCGATTACGGGAGGAAATTCCCTTCACCCCTTGGTGGTCAAGACCCGGAACAACATAACAGCGATATCCAAGTCTGGCAGAGATATTAGACTGTTCTGGGTCAAGGCTCACGTTGGGGTGAGGGGAAATGAGAGAGCAGATGAATTAGCGAAAGAAGCTGCGCAAAAGATGAAGACTAGGCCGAACTATGAAAGGTGTCCGGCATCGTATGTTAAAAAGGTATTGCGAAAGGACAGCATTGAAAGGTGGAATGTAAGATATTTGGAAGATGAGGTAGCGAGTGTGACGAAAGTGTTTGTCCCCAGTGCGGTAGCGGCCTATCCACTGATCACGAAAATTAAGATGGATTACTACTTAACTCAGGTTCTGACAGGGCACGGCGGGTTCTCAGAGTACCTTCACCGATTTAGGTGCAAGGAGAGCCCGTCGTGCATCTGTGATGAAGAGGTAGGGGAGGGGGTGATACAGTTGTTGGTAGAATGCCCAGTCTTCGCTAGAGACAGATACGAAGTAGAAAATAAAATAGACACAAAAATCAGTCAACAAAACCTTAGCGAGATACTGGGCAATAAGCTGAAAAGGGAGATTTTTATAAATTATTGTGTAAAGATTGTAAAAAATGTAAGTAAAAGAAATGAAGTAAGTAAAAATAAATAGTAGCAACTATATATGTATAGTAACATAAGTATTAGTAGTATATATATAGTTAATGTTGAAAGTTACTAAGCAAATAAAAAGTGTAAAATAAGATAGTATTAAGGAGATACAAAACGTATGATAAGCATATAGTTTTAGTATCCCATATTAAGATAGAAATTATAGGAATAGAATAAGCTAGTATATAAATATAATGAACGGAATAGTATATAAGTGGTAATACAAGTGAAAAATGGAAAACAGAAAAATAATGTAACTAAATTAAGATTTCCCCCTCAGATATGTAATCAGAGGTTAAGTTAAGAAATGGAAAGTAAAAAATTGATATAAAATAAGGAAATAGTATAACAAGTAGTTAAACAATAAGATAAAAAAATGTTAACAATAAGAAAATAAAAATATAAGATACAAATGTTATAGATAAGAGTATAAAGTAAGATGTCAAAAATAGGGAGTTGAAGGTGTATAAGAAAAGAAAAATAAGACAGATAAAGTAAATAAGTAAATTATGTATAAACAAAGATACAAATAAATTAATGTCTGAATAAGAAAATAAGAATGTACTAATATAAGAGAAATGTAATAGAGTAAGATGATTATATAAATAAAGAATAAATAAAACAAAAGAAATGGAAAATAGGTACACAAAAATTTTTTGGCCAAAGAATGAAAGAGATGAATGGATGCGACGTATGAATACGAAAGGCTCAGATGAAAGAAGAATAGTATGAAAGTATCAAAAGAAAAACTAGGTCCCTGACCAAATAATATGTTAGGGGAAGCAGAAAAAAAATAAACCTATGTAAAGCATAAATAAATAAGATTACAAAATAAAAATTAAGTTAAAATGTATAGGTTAAGAATGTAATAGAGATAAGAAAAATGTATATTAAGGGAACTAATAAAGGTTAAAAATAAGGATGTAATAGGTAAGAAGCTGAATAAATAAAGAATAATTAAGAAAGAAATAAAAATAGGTACACATAAAACCTTTTGGCCAAAGTATGTAAGGGATGGATGAATGTGTCGTATGATTCCGAAAGGTGCAGATGTAAGAAGAAAAGAACGAAAGAATCAAAAGCAAACAAGGACCTTGACAAAAATTCAAGTCAGGGGAAGGATAAAAAATTAAAAAAAAAAAAAAAAAAAAACGTAACCTAACCTAACCTTAAAATTTTTAAATCTTTAAAGTATTTTGGAAGATTGTATAGGTTGACTACATTTATTAATTGAATTGTATTGATAAATTTGTATAATTGTGTGTGTGTATTTCCCCTTCCCTCATCCCAGTTTACCATACCTAAACAGCGAATATATAGTATAGGAAAGATATAAAGTTGAGTTGGTAAATAAAATAAATTAAATAAGCCAAGGTGGAACGGGGTGGTGTGCATAGTGGAAAAAGACAGTTAACTGACGACGAGAAAGGAAGTAGGGGTATGCAAAAGTTGTATTAAAAATTGTATTAAAATTTTCTGGAGAGGGAAACCAAGCCAGGGGTGAATAGGTTGGAGCTCATAGCGGAAACCGACAGTGGATAGGAAGTAGGGGTGCTATAAATTGTTCAAAATTTTATAGAGAGATTAGGGTACTAATATACAGGGTAAATATATAGAAATAATAGAGTAGTGGAGTAAAATATATAGGACCAAAATTTGATAAATTTTTAATTAAAACTGGTTTAAATAGTCTTCATAAAAAATTAATTTCTTGGGAATATAACTAAGGGGTACAAGCTGATTACAATAAGAGAAAAATAATTTGTAAAATCACGGGACGTATAGAGGTAGCAAAGGCAAACCCTATACCCCCCTTCTCCCCACAAAAATTGAAAGAAATTAAGAAAAACCTCGCGAGAACGCCGAGTTGGGAAGGGATTTCGGATTCGGGGGTAGGCGCTATAGACTATATAGACCGTGCGCTGTTCTTCTCCTCTTTCCCCTCCTCTCACCACTGCTCACTCTACAACCCGATATGTTTGTGGAATTGTTTAACAGGTGTTTGAAGTTAGAGTGTTTCCCCACCATTTGTAAAGAGGCCGCGGTAGTTGTATTGAGGAAGCCCGGTAGGTCGGACTATACGAGTCCGAAGTCATATAGACCGATTGGCCTGTTGCCCGTTATGGGCAAAATTTTAGAAAAGCTGCTGGTCAATAGAATTAAATGGCATGTCTTGCCGGACCAGAGTTCGCGTCAATACGGTTTTACACCACAGCGTGGAACCGAGGACTCCCTCTATGTCATGGTCGAGTACATTAGGGAACAGGTGCGATGCAAAAAGATCGTGCTGTTGGTGTCCCTGGACATAGAGGGAGCCTTCGATAATGCGTGGTGGCCGGCGCTACGATGCGAACTCGCAAAAACAAATTGTCCGGCAAACCTTGGAAGACTTGTGGACTCGTATCTGTCCGACCGAAAGGTGCGAGTCAGGTATGCTGGAGAGGAGTGCGTTAGGTATACTACGAAAGGGTGTGTGCAAGGTTCGACAGGGGGACCGACATTTTGGAATATATTGTTGGACCCACTATTGAAACAATTGGATGAAAGGGGAGACTACTGCCAAGCATTCGCGGACGATGTGGTCTTGATTTTCTCCGAGGAAAACACCCAGAGTCTCAAACGGAAGGCTGACGCAGCGCTTGCCTGTGTTCGGGACTGGGAGATTCAGAATAAGTTAAGATTCGCGCCTAGCAAGACCAAGGCCATGCTAATCACGAACTAACTGAAGTACGATCCTCTAGTGTTGGACATGGGTGGGGAGCGCATCGGGCTTTCGGATGAGATTAAGGTCCTGGGGCTCACGATCGACCGGAAACTTACGTTCAGTGCTCACGTGGACAACGTATGCCGCAAGGCGCTGAACGTATATAAGCAGGTATCGAGAGCTGCCAGGGTCAACTGGGGGTTGGAATCGGAGATCATTAGGACCATATATATGGCAGTGGTCGAACCGATTGTGTTGTATGCGGCGAATGTGTGGGCGTCGGCATCTAACAGGCTTGGAGTACGCAAGCGATTGGGGGTGGTGCAGCGGGGTATCGGGCAGAAGATCGCCAAGGCATATAGGACGGTCTCTCTCAACTCGGTGCTGCTGCTCGCGGGGATGCTGCCTCTTGATGTGAGGGTGCGGGAAACTGCCCTTATTTACGAGATCAAGAGGGGGTACTACCGGCGGGTGGTTGGCGATCGAGAAGTAGAGGGCCGGTACCTTTCACTGAGATACCACATCCCGCGCGCCAGATAGAACTAGAGTATAAACGCGTGGAGGACAGTGCGGAGCTGGAACTCTGTAAGGATAGTCGGTGTAACATCTACACCGACAGAAGTAAAATAGATGGTAAGGTTGGGGCGGCGCTGTCCATTTGGGATGGCGTCGCTGAGTATAGCAGGAAAAAACTATGTCTGGAACGCTACTGCACTGTCTTCCAGGCGGAACTCTTGGCTCTATCAAAGGCCGTGGAGTACGTGCTCCGCAGCGACACTCCCAGTTGCTGCATTTTTAGTGATTCTAGGTCTGCGCTGGATGCCTTGGTAGGGAATGATTCTCTGCATCCCTTGATTATTAAGTGTAGACAAGACATCGGTGAGATGATTAATACAGACAGGTCAGTGAGACTGCACTGGAGTCGTGCACATGTAGGGTTGCAGGGAAATGAAAGGGCCGATGAGCTGGCGAAGGATGCGGCACTCAATAGGAGGACGAGGCCGGATTACGATAAGTGCCCCATCTCATTCATCAAGCGACAGATCCGACTGGAGTCGATTGATGAATGGGATAGGAGGTACGTAAGTGAGACAACGGCCTCAGTCACCAAAGTGTTTTTCCCGGACGCCACCAAAGCTCATACAGTAGTAAATAGGATAAGTATGGACAGCGTGATTATGCAAGTGTTCACGGGCCATGGGGGGTTCTCCGAGTACCTGTACCGTTTCAGGTGCAAGGGAAGCCCGGCGCGTGTCTGTGACGAGAATGTGAGTGAGAGTGTGATGCATGTACTGTGTGAATGCCCCGCCTACAGCAGAGAAAGATTCGAAACAGAGATGGCTATAGATAGCATTATAAGTGAGAATACTATAAGTGGGATAGTACAGAATAAAGACAGAAAGGATAAATTCCTGAGCTACTGTAAAGCAGTAGCCAGTAAGGTGATTAGAAAAAAAAAAAAAAAAGTACAAAATGATAGACTTAAAGTAGGACCGAGGATTGTTAGTATACCTTATTAGTAAGATGGAAATCCTGTCTCAGTACTACTGAAGTAGTGTAAATATTTTGTTGAAGATTTGTACCTATTGTTACACGTTATGTAAACGATTATAAATGTAACTCATTAAGGGAAAACTATTATGTATTAGAATAACTGTGTTAATCTATTCCTTTTGGAAGATCCGAATTGATTAAATCGAGAGGAAAATGTTAAGAACATTGTGACAATATAAGTGAGAGTATAGAATAAGATGATCAACACGATAGTGTATAAATGTAAAACTAGATATAAATAGATAGTAAGGTATTATTAGATATAAGGGAATAGTTTAAGTGACAAACCGAAAAGTTATAAAACTAAATGTTAATATCAATGTATAAATAGATAAATTCCCAAGAAAAATTATGTAACAATAATAGAACGTAATAAATAATATAGGTGTAGCAATAAGAACAAATGTAAGTAGTCTATTAAGAGAACAATGTAATTTAGTATAAGGATTTTTCATGAATTAAAATATTGCAGGTAGCTAACCAACAGTTAGGTAGAAGGAATGTAAGGGAGTTTATGCCCAGATGACGAATAAAGCGAGAACTGGTATGTTAGGAAATATAAGGGCCCTGTCTCTGCCCACGCTAGGGAAACGAGAAAAAAAAAACAGTGTCGGGCCGCCCTGGAGAGCGCACGCGGTTGCGTCGTCTGCTCCCAGTGCTGCGTCACTTGCGTCGAGAAGCTTCTAACTTTTGACATCCTCTGCGTCGCGTCATCTGCGTCCTGACGCTGCGACGTGACGTTGCGTCACTTGCGTCTTGACGTTGGCGTCATCTGCGTCCTGACGTTGCGTCGTGAAGTTGCGTCACTTCCGTCTTGACGATTGCGTCATCTGCGTCCTGACGTTGCGTCGTGATGTTACGTCACTTACGTCGGGACGCCGCGTCATCTGCGTTATCTGCGTCCTGACGTTGCGTCGTGACGTTGCGTCAGTTGTGTCGGGACGCTGCGTCATCTGCGTCGTCTGCGTCGTGACGTTTCGTCAGTCGCGTCTAGGCGCTTCGTCATCTGCGTCCTGACGCTGCGTCGTCTGCGTCTGAGGCTGACGTCTAACGTTGCGTCTACTGCGTCGGCTTCATCACCCTGTTGGACGCGTGCGTCCGTTTCGTCGTCGTCTGCGTCGTCTGCATAAACTACGTCCTGGGGCGGACGTCTGCGTCGTGGCGTGGCGTTGTGGCGCGTTGGTAAGCTGCGCGCGTTCTGCTCTGGGCTGACCCGTCCTGCCCGCGCGCGCGCGCTTGTTAGAGGCAGCGTCGAGTGTCGCCTGCTGAGCTTCCGACTATTCAACCTTCAAGAGTGCACGGAACTCCGGTCGAGCCGCCGGTCATCGGGCGGCACACTACGGCTGCCGCTTCTTTCATGGACCTTTTTTGTGTGTTCAACTTGTGGTATCGAGGCCTGTGATATAATTAGTTTACTTTTAAGTTAAGCCAATACCAGTGGTTAAGTGCAGTTACAAATTGTCTAGTGCTGTGATCGGTGTTGTGGCGGCTCAATATGAGTTCAGGGGCTGATGAGCCCGGGGTTGCTGGCTCTGGCCAGCCGCAGCGACAAGCCTCTGCATCGCCTCAACTTCGCGAACCCTGCGCACTGCCAACCACCGGCGGAGTGGACCCAGGTAAATCCGCCGACTCTTATTCTATCGTGCCCCCGCACAGAACGCTGACCCGTGATCCCACCACCGACCTACCCTTCACCTCCACTCCATTCCCTGACTGCCTGTATGGAAGTCAGGATGAAGAGTACGCCATTGTGCGTAGGTCCGTTCTCACTGAATTGGTTAGGGACGCGCGCGAAACTTAAAGCCGAAAGCCTTAATTAATGAACACAAAAGCTTAACGAAGGTAAACAAGGAGGCGGCTAACAAGTGCTATGATAACATAGTGCGAGTGCGATTGGGGTTGGCTACTTATCCGTCCCTAGATACGGAATTCAACCCTCGTCCTGCTGTCTGCGGAAATGAACCCGTGCAGGAAGTAGGAATCGGACATATGTTCGATCTATTAAACCAGATTCATAAACACGTTCAGTCTTGCGGAAATATCTCTCCCTCGTCAAGTGTCGGCACTGCCTCCGCCTCTACTCGTACCTACGCCTCGGTGGCTTCCAACGACCCCCACAGGCTAAGCGGCAAAAAAGAAAACTATTCCCCACAAGTCAACATTGATTGTGTCCCCCAAAAGTGACTCTGACTCCACCTCTTCTGCTGAAACCTATACCATATGGAAAAAATCCACTTCCTTTCGTCAGACGAACTTCGCCCCTACTAGCGTTAGGCACATTTCGGGCAAACGCATTGCGGTTGACTTCGAGGGCGCACCACAGAGACAGGTCGCTTTAGACAAAGTCCACTCCAGCAACCTCCCTATTCGAGCTCACGCCCCGCAGGACCTTAGGGCGATGTTTGTGTTCAAGGGAGTCTCTAAAGACATCCCCACAGACCAGCTGGCTGCCATCATTGCTGAACAAAATCACGCCATCAGGGACAGTGTGGTGGTTGCTGACATTATATTCAAATACGTTAGATCTAACAGAAATCCTCAGCTCTGCAATCCTGTGTTCATGTCTACTCCGACGGTCTGGAGGGCGGTCATGGACCTAGTTAAAATTAATGTGGAGCACCAGCGTGTACACGCAGACAACTATGTCCCCCTTCTCTAATGCAGCAAATGTCTCCACTTCGGCCACACCAAAAAAAGGTGCACTAGCAAGGTAATGGCTTGCGCGCACTGCGCCTCGGATGAGCAGGAGCTCAGACTGCCCCACTAAGGGCAACCGCAGTACTATTAAGTGCTATCACTGCTCCAAACGCACCGACGCGCCGGCTGGAGCGAGTGTTAATAGCGGTGGCAATCTGCATACCTACAATCATCGAGGCGACTCTGACAGATGTCCAAGAGTTCAGCGCATGATCGATAGTATTAAATTCCGTACCGTTTATGGATAATAACATCAAACATGCGCATAGACATCATCCCCTTTCACTCTCATCCTCATATCACGTGTATAGGTAAAATTGGTCAGAAGCTGCAACCTGCAGCATTAGCTCGCGCTTCTTATAGTTAAAAATACAAGCGACATTTGTTTTGCGACTGTTGCGTCTTTTGCATCCGTCGTGCCCTTATCGCACGCACTCGAGCCGGAAACCCACTGTCATGATCATTTTACTGCTATGGTTATTAAACTATACGATATTCATGCCCCAGTACGTACATCATATGTCAAGCAACAACAGTATCCATGGATAATGTATAACATTAAGCAGATGATGAAGATTAGAGATAAGGCATGCATTAAGGCACGTGCATGTAAGAGTGACGCAAGCCAAGCTTATTATAAAGAACTAAGATCCATTGTAAGTAAGGCCCTCTTTCATGAAAAACAGGCATATTACAATTACTATGTGAACAAGCAAAGTAATCCAAAAATCTTATGGACTCACATTAAAAAAAACGTACGGTTGAAAAACAAACCTGAGTTTCCAACCCACATGTATAGTGACTCTAACGTAATTAACGATCACTTTTTAAATGTACCTGGGGCCAGCAGAGTTTCGCCGTCAAATTTGTTCTTCTTTGAACAGCATTGCATTATTTCATCAGCGTTTGCATTGGAGGTAGTGGAAGAACATGTCGTGAAAAAAATTATACTGTCCTTAAAGTCAAATGCCATTGGAATTGACGGTATTACGCTTGATATGTTGTTGTTAGCTTTGCCAGCCGTCCTGCCCATCATAACTCATATAGTGAATACGTCGATCAGGACTAGTACTTTTTCATGTATGTGGCAAAAAGCACTGATTAAGCCTATACAGAAAACTTCAAATCCTATTACTCTAAAGGATATACGTCCCATCAGTATTTTGCCCTACGTGTCAAAGGTGCTGGAAAAGGTCGTAGCCCAACAGATTACTAAGTACCTAGAAGCAAACTCTATCCTTCCGGTTATGCAGTCGGGTTTCAGGACAAGCCACAGCACAGCTACCGCTATGCTTAATGTGGTTGATGACATTTTAACTGCACAGGACAACGGACAAGGAACCCTGTTGACATTGTTAGATTTTTCCAGGGCTTTTGACAGCATAAATGTGGAACTACTTTTGGGTAAATTACACTATTACGGGTTCACTCCCCCCACGGTTAAATGGTTTCAAAGTTACTTTGGAAATAGGACACAGGAAGTAGAACTTACAGATCAGAACGGGTTAAAGCATTTATCGAGCCCGCGTGACGTGTCAAAAAGAGGAGTGCCACAGGGCTCAATCCTAGGTCCAATATTATTCATAATTTATAGTGCTGACATAATAAACAAAATTAAACACTTCTGATATCCAAAAGCATGACATAAATATAAAAATCAAGGGAGTGTGTCGAGCGTGTTACCGAGGCCCAAAACCTAGGCTTCCTTATGGATGAGCAACTACGCTTTGAAAAGCATGTGCTTAATACTGCGAAAAACTGTTTATATAGAGTAAAAGTACTCTATCAAATTAGAAATCACCTAAACACCGCTTCTCGAAGTCGGCTTTGCGACTCGCTGGTTCTGTCAAAATTTAATTTCATGGACGTGGTTTATGGGCCGCCCCTACTGGCACGTACGCAGAAACTAATCCAGCGAGTACAAAATGCCTGTGCGAGATTTTGCTTTACCATACCGCCACGCACACATGTAACCCCCTATATTAATAATGCCAACATTTTAAAAATGAAATATAGGAGAAATTCACATCTTGCGAACCTACTGTTCGGAGTTATAAAATATCATATTCCACTTTATCTTGCCGACAAATTGATGTGGTCCCGCGATGCGAAGATTTACACTACGCGGTCTACTCTTGGCACTCGGCTCGAAGTGCCGCGATACCTTACTGCCGCTTTCCGAGGTAGTTTCAAGTTTGCTGCAAGCAAGTGCTGGAATGACTTGCCGCCACCCTTGCGCAGCCTAAAATTGAACTTTTAAATGTCAAATAAAAACATTTTTACTAACTACACAGAAAAGCGCGAATTAGCCTATAAAAAAAAAAAGGGGGGGGGGCTATGTGAGGCTACGTGATCATAAAAACATCAATTTCTTACCTTATCGTATATTTACTCGTAGTCGTGCCGTCTTGGTGACGGGTATGCACTTGTTGGGCAACCACCACATCATTAGGTGGAAACTTTTGTGATTATTGTATTGGCACAGATAACATAATACTATGGTGATATTAGTGTGTCGGTTTGTTTGTTACCATTATAGTGATGCAATCAATTGCATATACATTGAACACTGTTACATACGAATAGGTACGAATGCATTGTCTATGTATTTATTTATATTTATACTTATTAGCGCTCTGTTGGGTATATACAACTAGCTACTTATAAAATATCTATGTATTTATTTAGAATTACACTTATTTAATTATTTATTCTCTTTTCATTGATATTTATATTGTTGAAATAGTACAGGATTGAAGTCCGTGGACGTTACTTGACTCGGAGACACTGAAAATCAGCGTCTCGACCGGTCTCGGTCGCGAAATTATGCTGAGTGTTTTCCTTTTTCGGACGCCCCGCAGCACAGCACGTGACAGCGTTGTTTGTTGTCCATTTTTTGTAATTTTCTGCTGTGTGTTTTATTATGTTATTTTAATGTTGTATGTCTAAATTGTTTACTTTACTTTGTTTACTTTGTGTATTGTGTCATATATTGTGTTGGGGTGTTGAAATAAATCATATCTATCTATCATATCTATCTATCTATCAAATGAAATGGAATACGCAGGGGAAGGTTCCCGGACACGCGACGTCATCATAAGTCCAATACGGCGGATGTTCCATAATAGGAAATAATTTTTGCGTTCGACACCAACATTATGGGTATCAAATGAAATGAAATACACAGGGAAACGTTTCTGGACGTGTGACGTCATCATAAATCCAATATGGCGGATGTTCCATAATAGGAAATAATTTTTTTGTTCATTACCAACAATATGGGTATCAAATGAAATGGAATACGCAGGAAAAGGTATATGTATATGTGACGTCATCATAAATCCAATATGGCGGATGTTCCATAGAAGGAAATAACTTTTTCGTTCAAAACTAACAATATGGGTATCGAATAAAATGGAATACGCAGGTTTTTGTATATGTGACGTCATCATACATCTAATATGGCAGATGTTCCGTATAGAGAATAACTTTTTTTTAACACCAACAATATGAGTACCTCGGGTAACCTCAGTAACCTAAAGAGGTCTTGAGACTTTAGATTTGTGAAAATAAAACAACTTATCAATACTTTTTTTATGTTTGTTTTATTCTATTTCATTTTCAATATATTCTAACCACAATCCAACTCAGTAAACATGTCAGTGCTTTTATTATTTCTTAATAGTGAACCTAGCCAGAATACCGTACAATGGTCATGACATACGCACAGCAACCAACAATGCGGAGTCGACCATACCCATATCTCATTCTAAGTCATAGCTTTAGATTGTTCACCGCCTAAGTAAAATTAATAACGTAACAAAACATTATTAAAGAGAAAGTGTTCTTATATAGCAGATTTTGATATGGTGCTTCTCCAGCCGCTGCTGCAGCATGCTCGTCTCGCACATTATGGTAGAAGTTCTGAACCTAACCAGACGTAATATAAACCTTAGCCCAAGCCATACTTTGTCTCGCAAAAATACATGTTCAGATGCAGATTCTAAAAAGTACCATCTCATGTGAAGATTGTAAAACTTGAGATACAACTTCCAGATTGTTAATTAATTTTATTAATTCCTCCCTAGATAGATGGTTGACATCTAAATGAAAAGGCATTAAATATTGGTGTTGACAGAAGGAGTGCTTGTTAGGTTCCCTGTGTCTATAGTGTTCTTTGAGCTTAAGGTGGCATTAATCTCCTTTTCATAACATATAACTCACGTTAGATAGCGTTAGCTTATCGTATGCATTTGCTCTACCTAATTATACAAATTTCTCCCACACTCACACATATGCCAGTTCGTAGACAACACATACGCAATACACTAATAATATTACGCTCGTGTCATTCAACCCTTCTCCATTGCGTTTAGGTTCTATAATATTTAGAAATATATACTTAATTTCCATTGCTATAAGTCTTAATAATATAAAAGCATAGTAATATAATTAGAAAAATGTACACATGTAGGTATAGACATAGGTACGTATTATTATCGTTCCGAAAATGCGAGAAGTTGCGTTTCGTTATTTATGAACATTTTTTTATTTATTATCCTATCTGAAACGTGAATACGATTGGTTACCAAGATCTGACGATGAAGTAGATGGTAAGTTATAAGAACTACTTGATGGCGCATAATAATCCCATCGAGATTGAGCTCATTCAATTCGCCTCGATGAGCTTTTTGGTAACAACGGATGGTTACCAACACTAGATGATGTAGTTGAGAGATAACTATAGAAAACGTGTATAGCTGTCGTCACCTAACAGACCCTTCGAAAATTTTTCATTTATGTTGATGAAAACTTTTGTTAATACTAAAATATCAGAATGCAATTATGGAGTCGATGGTAGGTAACGAGAATTACTTGATGACTCATAATAATCCTATCAAGTTTAGGTTACTTCGCTCAGTTTTTATAAGTTTTTTTAGTAAAATCAGTGGTCAGATGATGTTATTTGATGATGAAATTGAGCGATGATTACAGAAATCGCATGCCGTCTAATAACAGACCCTTCAAATTTGTACTCATTTCACTGAACTCAATGAGGTGCCTACTCTGATGAATGTCAACGTAGCAAGATCTGATGATGGAGTTGTTGGAATGTAATGAGATCTACATGATTCACAATAATAGTATTGAACAGGACAGCACGGCAGTATCGAGAAGAATATCAGATTTAACATTTAAGCGTTTTTTAAATGTTCTAAGTTTTTCGTTTTTCAAATGTTTGGGTATTTGGGGCATTTTGAAATAAATTTGCCCCAATTGGGGCAAATCCGGAAGGATGCTTAAAAAGCCGAGAGCATTCACCATTTTCTCTTTTTTCTAATTTTATATAATTTAATTTATTAGAAATGCAAAACCGTTTCGGGAAATAAGTTATACATTTTGCAATTTCCATGTAATTGAACCGCCAAAATTGTAATGAAAATGGAAATAATTAGAAATAAAAGTTGTTACAAAATTTTAATGCTGGGGTAATTCCGCAATAAGACGGGTAAAGACCTGACCTGACCAGATTACTGTTCAAAGTCTTTCTTATTCACTTGGGGGTTATGGTTCACAATAACGTTTAACTATAAAATGCATCCGAACGATGTATTATTTTATATTTAAATATTTATGTTTTACTCCATGAAACGTTATTGAATATTATGATTCTCAAACATTTTTGTACACATAAAAAAAATCGTATTTAAGCACCATAATACTTGTTAATAAACCACGTAGTGAAGGATATTTAGAAACAAATCTTGTACATGAAAATGAATGTTATTTCGTATGTTTGTCCTCTATGCGTTCTAAGCCATTCATCGAATTGTGATGAAAAATTGATAAATTGTCTGCGTACGCCCGCAAAGGTTTTTGCGTTATTTAATTTAGTAATTTGAAGACCACTCCAACGAAGTCGCGGGCAACAGCCAGTGTTACATAAACACGTATTAACAATGGAATGATAGTATCGCAAATAATAGTTATAAGGATTCGTATTTCGCTGTACGTAGAAAGTCGTTAAAATTTTGTTATAAATCTCACGCCGTTTATTATAATTAAACTGATAATTTGTACGTAGGCGCAACAATAAACAATTAAATTAAACAGAAAATTATAATTAACAGAAAATAGATTTAGAATGGTTATACAACATACATTGATTAAACAATCATACTATAAAATAAACGATTTCGTTGAAGATAAAATTTTACTCTGGAAATGATCTTCTCTGTACATGTATTTGCTGGGGTCTCTGAATATTGTATTCTAATAAACCTTTTGTAAAATGATGGTAAAAAAATGATACCTGGCTGAGTTTCTTGTCGGTTCTTCTCGGTGTCCAGGTTTTTTTCTTTTCTCTTTGAACCGAACTAAAGTAGATTTGACGTTCAAAAATACCTTGTGATTAGGTTTACTTGAATAAAGTGATTCAACTTTGACTTTGACAATCTAACTATTCGTGTTATTATTTCTACAATAGGTATAAAGGCTTAATGGTAATAACTAAAAATATTATGAATTCATAATAAAAATTGTTAATAAATTAAGCACGTTTCTTCATGATATAACACATGGGAATAAAATCAAAGTAATAAAGTTCGATACACGCACACTCACACTTACGTTTAGAAGTTCGATCACGTCGTATTATACGAGCATACGAGGACCTGAAACCACATTGCAAACTTGCCATGTAAAACACTAGGTACACAAATCGGCCTTCGGACATCACGCTGGCCGGACTTGCTAGAGACTGGCCCGCAGCCGAACAGCATGCACGTTAATGTGTACTCAGGCGTGGATAGTCCCCTGGCGACGCCCTCAATCGAGTCCCGGCATACATACGAGGTATCCTTCAGCTGGAGGAACCCTTAATCCTCTTGTCCACGGTAAGAATTTTACCGGATCCGCTTACGAAATCTATCTGACGTCCTTGGCCCATGACAAGCGTTTTTCCGGACGTAGATACGGTGAAGATATTTAATTTGTTTTCGCAAAAGAGATCGAATGGTCCTAACGACGTTTCCCCTATATCTTCCATGGATTCGGATTTTCCCATACTGCATTTATTAAATTTGACCAATTTCTGTTGCCCAGATTTTTTGTTCTGATACAATTAAATAAAAAATTGTTTGCCAATTTAATTAATTTGTATGGACAACTCACACTTGACCGTAAAATCGATAATGCTTGTTGGGTAATGAAAGGAGGCCAGACTTACTTGGAATTCCTCGCTCGAATGGCGCTGATTCTCCCGCGTCCGGGACTTGCACTTTGCAGAGTTCTATTGTTTTAACTTATCATTGGGTCGACCCACACTTCATGAAACACTGTTATTACACGAAATTGATATGATTTAATTATTCGAAATTATTATGTTTGTAATGCGTCTGGCTAGGTGCAATGACGGTGAGGAAGGGAAGAGGTACACACTTTACCAACTTAATAAAACTAACTTAATACCAACCTCATTAAAATGCGCTTTGGACTCTAGGCTTTTAAGATACTAACCAATGCTAAATCTTCTTCACAGAAGAGATCGAATGGTCCTAAAGACGTTTCCCCTATATCTTCTATGGATTCAGATTTCACCATACTGTGTTTTATGAAAAATTTTTTTATTAAAATTTGTCCAACTTCTATTGTCCAGAATTTTTTCTTCCGGTACAATGAAATAAAATATTTTTGTCAATTTAATTAATTTTTATGGACAACTCACGCTTGACCGTAAAATAGGTAATACCGAAATTGTTTTCACAAAAAAAGACCGAATGGTTCCTAAGACAGTTTCTTTGTATCTCTTACGGATTTGGATTTCCCCATACTGTCCCAATTAAATTAAACATTCTGAATACTTACCTATTTCTTTAGAATTGTTTAAAAATTACGTGACGCTCAGAATATTATTCGTAGCTAATTTTACATTCTCTTTGATAACATTCAGAAAAAAATGACCTAACCTAGGGTCGGTAAGAAATAAAAAACATCGGACACTTTCGCATAGTTATATTTATAATTTTATATGTTTTGTACTCCACTCCTGTCCTAATATCATATTACTACCACCTATATTTTCATAAATATGCATATTATGTACTATGTTAGTAATAGCATTTTTACTGATTAGAGAATAGGAAAATTATTACAATTCAAAATATTGACAGATACCAATACGTCTCCTTTCAAAAATTTGTAATTGCTGATCAATGATTTATGTTATCTATGTGGTGTTTTGGGTGTTATTGCATTTAGAGAAGCCTGCATAATAAAGAGCACATAGAAAATAATAATATCACTCGAATTCAAAATACTGACAGATACCTCCTATAGTCTTTTTTCAAAATGTTATAATCGCATGTATCTACTTAATTCAACATGATTTATGATAGCTATATTATGATGTTTTGAGTGTTATTCAAATTTGATAAGTAAAATATTCATGAAATATTGCCAAATATTACACATCACCATTCGGTTACATAATTGACTTGACAAATAGCAATAATAAGTAATATTTGTAATTAATTAGTAAATGATGAATAAGCAATAATCACAATTTATTTGCATATCTTTTATGAAGAATTTTTTTTTTCTTTTTTTATTTGTAAGACTAATACAAGACAAACATGTAATAGAAACATGAATACAAGGAGAACACAAAGCGTATTTAAAAAAATATTAAACAGTACTTTTCCATAAAATATCCTAATTTAGTAAATTCCATGCAAATGAATTATTATTTATTAAAAGCCTTGTTTTACTAACATTCCCATATTTTTTTATTTACATACAAGACTAATACAAAATCATCCCCTTTGACTACCCCGTTAGGGATATAGCGTGAAGGTATGTATGTATGTACTATTACAAAACACAAAAATACAGAAGCATGTAATAGAAAAATGAACTCAGGCATGGCTTATTCATAAATTATGCTCATTTTACATTTTTAAATATTATTTGTGATGAACGCATAGAAACTAAGTTGGATCTAAGCAAGAAGTAAACAAACAGACCTTGTAAGTAAAACCAATATTATAAATATCATGTAAATAATAACTCAATGATTCCAGTGCAAGAATGTATTAAAATTGAAATAAACACTAGTTATTAATTTTTCCTCATTCTATTGTTGTTAGCAGTTAACAGCCTCACAAACATAGGCTTTATAATATATTTTCTCTTCGCACCCTTTCTTTCTCACTGTTAAATTTAGTCTAACAACATCATCAGGTTTTCTTCATTTTTCCTTATATCTTCTAATTTTTGCATCTGAAATTAAAATTTACAGATTATAGAAAATTTGCTTTTTATTTTTATTCGAAGATGATAAAGTATTTTATGCTTTTTGTTTATTGACGAGACATTATTCTTCTTGGTTGGTTTATTTTGTTATACTTATATCTGGATTATTTACTACTTTTGACCTGCACCAGTTACATATGGAGACTTGTTTATGAAAAATCAATATAAATTATTTATAAACTTAATTTACAATACTAAGCTTCTTTAATCTAAATGTGAATGTGTTGTATGTAAACCTTCCTTACTGAATATCGTAAATAACAGAGAAAATCGCATTGAAATCTACTTAGAAATTAAGAAGTTATATGCAAATACACAAACACATGAGGAATGCGACTTTGTTTATTTACTGTTTAGAGGTAAGCAAAATATAACTTTCAGGTACATCATACATACATACATTTTAAAAGAACTAAAATTAAAATCAATAAATAGAATACTTAGTAATAAATAGCCAATAAAACAGAAAATTTGTTATGAAAATATCTTTTAAGATAATTAATTGTAATTGTAAGTTAAAAGACAATTGATTGACAATTGGTATAAATAATTTTTCACCTCTACATAGTCATAATTTGTAAAAGATTGTCACTATCCCTTTCCAAATTTCCAAATCACAAGTTGTCTAAAATCTTTTGTTTTAGCTTCCGACATTACAGTCTTTACAAAAGGTGTTTCATGGAATTTAAAAAATATTTTCTATAGGTACAACATAGTTATCATAGTTTGTTGTACCTTATACCATAAAGTAACAATTCTTGAAAAAAATACTCTAGGGTTGTTAGTGTTATAATAAATCAGTGGTGTTATATTGCCTGGTGTTACATCTGTTTAGGATTATTTGCATTTTTTGTACAGATTTGAACAAATGTTTTTCTCTATGGTTTTATAGTAATGAAGAATTAATAATTATGCACCCTTTTATGCACCTTCATGCGTGCATAAGTGTCTAAATAAAAATTACGCTACCAACATAGTCTACGTAATATTATTTATAGCAATAAGGTAATAAGAACCTACTTTCTATATAACCTAAACGTATTTTGATAAATTACGATGTGTTCATTGCAATGAATTACATCCTGTAAACATAATATACCTTCCGCCATGTATATTAACTTCATGGTACCTACACATACAATGAGAAGTGTAATTTGAAAACATTACTTACTACTTTGCTTGCGAAGACCATTCAGTTAGTTGCTTATTCTTTCACTTCTGTTATTCTTCTTTTATATTTGAATAGTGCCGTCGCGATTTGCGAAATTGCCAATATCACATAGTAATAAGTAAAACCACCAGATCGATAGTTTTAAAGGTTACAGCAGTTTTTGATCCCAACAACTGAAGTATGTATTTTTAATATAGACTTCTACTACAGGATATTCTAATTATTTTACAACAATTTCTATAATTTTTATAACATTTGACAACTGACAAGCAAGTGACAACTGGACTGACTAATAATTACAGTGTTGTCAGTAAACTAATTTCAGTTATCTTTCGTTTTTAAACTTATCATACATTATATTGTTGCAGTAATTATTTCTGATTCTGAACTAATGAATAATGATGTTTTATTGCAAAAATAAATATAATTATAGATAGCAAAAGAAAAGTAGAAACATTACTTATTTTCTAAAGTTAAGTTTCCTAGTACGTATTATCTTTATGATGACGAAAAGTTACGATAATGGCAATACATAAAAATGAAAAAAAGTTGTACAGTTATTATCTTCAAGGGCCTGTGAGCCCGACTAACGCGCGTTTCGATATGTCGATGTATTTATACAAAATGGTAGACGTGCTTTTTGAGTGAGCAAGACTTTTTCAAATCCTGTTTTTTTTCACTTTACTGATTTAATGTAAATAATATTTTTAATAATATTCTTTTAGAAGAGCGAACTTATTATTTGCGGAAATACGAAAGTTCTGTGTTTTTTTATTATAGAAGGCTTGCCCGCCAAAGTTAGTAGAAAAATTACCACATAGCGAGCGGATTTGTCCCGGAAAAAAAATTGTTTCATTCAGTTCCTGTATGTATTTTGAAAATTTCAAAGGTGTTGTGTCATAGTAAAAATAATGAATTAATTACTGTGAGTTAAATATGGTACGTAGTTTTCTTAGTTCACCCTGGGTGATGTCCCTAAAATCGGCAAAATTGCTCGTTTTGACGTGACTCTTCTCAGAAAAAAAAGTTTTTCGATACATTGTAGTAAGAAATTTTGTAAATAAAAGGTGTTGTATTGTAGTCGAAAGAATGGACTATTTATTATGAGCTACAGCTTGTATATCTTTTGTTCCGTCAGCCCTGGACAGTGTTCCAAAAATCAGCAAATTTCCGTATATCGTGTAATCCCACCTTAAGAAATCTGCTTCTATAATATATCTGAAAAGTTAAAAAGAGGTTTCTGTATGTATATAAAAAGTATTTACCATCATTTGACACAAGACCAACTAAAAAGTTCTGTATTTGAAATGTTAGCTCAGAAGCTTGATGTAAGTATATATAATAACAATGTTGGAGAATTAGATAGATAAATAATCAATTTTTCAAGTTCTTTAGAAATTGTTATTAGCCCACACAATGACTATTATTACAATGACTAGTATTAAAATATGGTAATGAAAAATATAATTCTGCCTTCTTTCTGAAATAAGTCATTTTTGAGAGCTTTATACAAACATATGGCTGTCTCCTAAACAATGATAATCAACACTAAACGTAAAAATGTGTTTCAATAGGCTAGCTGTCTAGATCATGCCCAAATTCCTGAGCAAGGTGCTAGCAACAATGCGCTTTACAAAACGTTGAGCATATATTACTAAATAACAGATTGAACTGACACAAAATAATAACAGAGAGACATGTCAGATAATATATTTAAAAAAAATGTTTTAATGCAATTAATTATCTTATATCCAAGATTCTTGCCAAGAACCGAAATGATTACAGACCCAATTTTAAGACGTGTAAGTGTAAGTATCCTCAATGATTGAAAAAATAAATACAACTGAACCGAAACTAAACTACACATTAGTAGGTACTACTAAATCCTCTAAATATTAGTAGATACTTAAATTACGTGGTTTCATATGAGACTTATTTACATTTATTTATGAGGAAAAATGTAGATACTGATTAATGGAGTCTTATGAGGAGCTCAGGAATTAAGTTTAATCTAAACATTTATAAGTTGGTCTACAACTAGTTTCCAGTTAGTAGTTCACATGCACACATTTGTTAATTTTTATTAGGTTATGTAATTTGTGACTTTGTTCAGTGATCAGTTAACTTGTGAACATAGGCGATGAAACATTGCCTTCAAAGAAAAACTATCGATTCAATAGAATACAGACTGTAGAAAGAATTTTAGACAAGATTTTATCATTTCAATGAGAATGAGAATGTAAAAATCAGGTAAAGGCTTGGGCGGTTAAATTGTAACTCATACTGGGCGGTGCGCACGAATGAGACGTGACAATAGTTTTAAAGTAATCTAATCTGCTAAAAGTACACGATTGTATAATTAAATTAAAAAAAATACACCAAGATGAAATGCAGGTGTAATTTTTACTTCATTGTGACACAGATTTTCGTAGTAATTTCTCCTCTGCCATGGTTTTCGTTTTAAAGTTTAATTTATAACATGAAGGTAAATATGGATTCTGTAAACAAAAGAAATATATATCGTGAATAATAATAAGAAGTACAAGATATTTTAGTAGAATCCTAATATTAAAAAGGTGAAATAGATTTTGTTTGTTCTACTTTCAAGCCTAAAACACTGAACTCATTAAACTGATATTTTATTTAAAAAATGATTACGATTACGCCATGAATGTACTGACGTAAAGAATATTTAGATATAATATCAGTGTTCTTTACGTCAATTACGACTTCACATATTGAAAATAAAAATATATATCGATATACATAAGCATCGATAATAAATCGCACTATTGCACTTGGTTATAAAACAAGATTTTACGAAAGGCTTAAAATAAATGGCATATAAGAATGTATTGGGACAACACATATCATAAAAAGAAAGGATATGTACTAACCTGTCTTCATCTAAGGGTAATTTCGCCATAAACAAACGTTTTTTATCGTTAGTCCGGCCAGCTCTTAAACCACATATTTCACAGGTTTTGTAATGCATTCTTCTTAATACAACACCACGGAACACTGTATTACACTTTTCAGTTGTAAATCCAATAATTATATACGTATATTTGAAAAAAGTTTTAAATATCAATGACTGCAAAGACATAAGACAATGAAATTAACACAGATCACAGAGTACTAATATACTGACGGAAAAGAATGACAAAGATCATTGTAAATCGACAGAATGAGAAAGAGACGTTTGTATGGGATCGAATAAGACAGAGATAGCCGCCATTAAAGTTAGCACACATTTCATACAACCTGTTTTTCTATATGGAGTTTCGGCAGGTTGTGGAGACCCTCCATAGTTTTGATTTTGAATTTTTGACAGCGCTTTGACCCGTGACGTGGGTGACGTTCAAAGTATACTCATACATCACAACTCGAAGACATTTTCACCTACACATGTTTTCAACAAAATAAAAATAGTTACGCTAAAAGCTCTTTGTAAGTAGGTATATTTTTTTTTAGTGAAGAATAAATTATTGGATGGGATTTTTTTATCATTACTTTGTTAATAATATACATTTCAATTATGTTTGATAATAAATTGCATACTTCACATTTAGTTTTGGAACGAACTCGTTATGGCGTACTTGTCCGAATAGCCAAATTAAATAATGAAATATTGCTCTTGTACTAAAAATATATAATAAAAATTGCAAATTCACTATTTTTCTAGCAATCTTTAGATTTTTCCTCGATCTTCTAAATAGCGTACAAACGCGATCCGAAAGTCTAACATCTCCTTTCACAAAATAAAACCAAAATATAAAAAAGGTGCAAGAACAGTGCGAGCAAAGTAGTACATCGCAGATATATGTATAATTTTACTTTGTGGGAGAGGTGAATATCATTCTTTACATAGCAATAATTAGTATTCTAGTTTTGACACATTGCCGTAAATATTGCCCAGCACAATCGTGTAAAATATGAAACACGTGGTATAGGCATTTGCTAAGGTTTAGATTGTTTCCCACTTAGTAAAATTTTGTAAATTTCTTTTGTAAAATTAAATAAAATGATGATATATTCATAGAACAAGATGATCATTATAAGTATTTAAGATTTAACGCATCACTTTACACGATAACATTTTTTAAGATAATAATTTTGTAATTTCTATATCAAGTTGCAACTATTACGTGTTTTATCACTTACATACACATATTGGTCGTAGTTTCCTATTATGACAAACGGGGACGACACACTGCAAGTATATAAGATTTTAAAGTTTTAGATTACGAGATTTAATATTTTAAGATATTAATTTTATAAACTTTTGTAACTGACAATTTTTTCGATATAATTGGATATAATATTAATTTTTTAATCAGACTGTCTAAAATATATTATTTTAGGCTAGTAACTAATTAATCTCTGATGTTATTTTCATGTGATGTTCACTACCAACAATTTAGTTCGAACAAAATTTAAATAGATGTCGCTGTAGCTACTTGCATCACGCAATCGTTACTCTGTGTAATTATATTAGAACAAATATATTTTCAATAAATAAATACTTCTACTGCTGATCGTGTTTTCATTCACAAGTGTTCTCTAACAACATTTGTTGCCGAAACCCGGGAGTTATAATATTTTTTAATAAAGTGATAAAATTGTGTGCTGTTTGGACTTAGGAAAGTTTGTTCTATACTTCGACTTAGAAAAATCGTGTTCACAGAACTTAGAAAAATTCATCGAACATCTTGGATTTCGAAAAATCGTGTTAACAGAACTTAGAAAAATTTATCGAATATCTGGGACTTGGGAAATCGTAGCAATTGAACTTAGTGTTGTGAACAATTCGAAACATAGCCTCTGGTGCGTTTTATGAACTTAGTTTCTGGCGCTTGTAATTGACTTAGTCGCTGGAGCGTTAGGTCAATATATTATTCTTACATTAATTAACCAATTAGTGAATATTTTCAATATGACTGAGTCTGAACTGTTTTTGAAACAAGAAGATTTAATAGAACGTGTTGAAAAGGCATAGAAATTACAAGAAATCGCCGAAGGAGAGAATTACAGGGTTGTACATAGAATCGAAACTGGAAGTTTTGGAGAAATTATGGGACAACTTTCAGACATTACATGGTGAAATTATTGCTAAAGTAGACAAAACACAAAAATCTAAACTTACGTATTTTACTAAAGATTACTAAAGATTTGAAGAATTGTACATAGATTTTAAGACAAAACTGAAACAAGATTTACAAGTCCATAAAACAATTGTGACAAAAGATGAGATCCTGGAACTACATCGACTTCAGACTGTGAAGTAAGATTTCATCAGATACAATTACCTAAATTCTCCGGTAGTTACGAAGAGTGGCAAACATTCCATGATTTGTTCGAGTCATTAATACATAAAAATGAAAAATTAAGTTCAGTTCAGAAACTACATTATTTAAAGGCGAGTCTGCATGGAGAAGCTGAACTGTTGCTGAAAAATTTGGCCATTACTGATACGAACTACACAGAGGCATGGAGCTTACTTTTGAAACGTTACACAAACAAGAGGTACAATTTAAACGAAATATTAAAGCGATTATTTTCTCAAAAAATCTATACAAACTGAATCGGCGAGCTGTATAAGACAACTTCTGGATACAACATCAGCGTGTCTGAAATCTCTGCAAAACTTAAAAATTGAGACAAAATCTTGGGATGTTATCATCAATCACTTGGTATTGAGAAAACTCTAACCAAGAGTCGCGTCAAATGTGGGAAATCCAAGTGAGTCAATTAGAATCTGATACATTACCATCGTGGGAGTACCTCAAGTCCTTTTTGGAAACAAGATTCAGGACACTGGAGATGTTAGACGAAGGAAAATCCAGAACGAAATCAATCCAATCAACACAAATTACAAAATCTAAGTCATATCACTCAACCGTTAGTGACGAGAAGAAGAAGAGTAACACTTGTGAAATGTGTTCAGGGCAACACGCGATATATCATTGTAAAGTTTTTGGAAACAAGACCCCTAAAGAGAGATCAGAGTTTATACAATCAAAGGGTCTTTGTTTTAATTGCTTATCAGCTGCACATGCTGTAAGACAATGCCATCAATCAACGTGTTGTCGTCGATGTGGTAGAAGGCATCACACACTTACATTTTGAGAAAAATCCAAACCAATCTACACAAATTGAGTTCCGTATCGAAAAGAAATTAGATATTTCAATTAATCATCCTACGCAAAAGGAAAATGAGACAAAAGTTCTAGCTCATTTTTCGCAGAAGAGTCTCCAAGGTAAAGTACTGCTTGCTACTGCCTTGGTGAAAATTAAAACAAGAAATGGCTACTCACAAATAATACGAGCAATCATCGATCAAGGCTCAGAGGCTTCATTTTTATCTGAGGCGATTGCGCAGTCTCTGAACTTAAAACAATCTAGAGTGAATGGAGCAGTATTCGGAATAGGCGATAGTTATACTAAAACCAACGACATGGTTTCCTTCAATTTAGAGTCTTTACATAATTCTTCGTTTTCTATTCCGGTGAACGCCTTTGTTTTAAAAAGGCTGACATCATTCATACCTTCAAATGAGATAACAATTCCTGAGTGGAAAGATATAAGTGATTTACCTTTGGCTGATCCGGAGTTCAGTACACCGGGTCAGATTGACATTATCGCGGGCGCTGAAGTCTACGGTGAAATAATTACTTCGGGTTTCCTGAAATATTCATCAGAGAATGGTCCCGTCGCGGAGAATACTCATCTCGGCTGGATTCTGTCGGGCAAAGTTAACGAGCTTTCCGCAGTTAGGACTAGTGTAGTCAGTTTTCATGGAGAAGTAAAAGAAGACCAGCTCCTTAAACAATTCTGGTAAATTGAGCGAGAACCAGACAGCGTGACGAAGAAAATGATTAGAGAAGAATTGAGAAGTGAAGAAATTTATGAGGGAACGACTAAGAGAAATAGCGTAGGTCGATATATTGTCAGATTACCTTTTAATGGTCCAGATCCTGAGAGCGTTTTTGGTCAATCGAAACATATAGCATTACGAAGATACAAACTATTGGAGAAAAGACTGCTGAAGAATCCAAAGCTTTATGAAGACTATCAAAAGGTAATTCAAGATTACATAGATCGATCGCATATGGAGAAGATTACAAGCGAAATAGAGCTAAATGATCCCAACGCTGTCTACTTACTTCACCATGCAGTATGTCGAGACGATAAAGAAACGACAAAAGTAAGGGTGGTATTTGATGCCTCCTGCAAGGGTGTTAATAATGTGTCTTTAAATTATAATCTTCGTGTGGGCCCCAAACTTCAACAGGACTTGCGTCACATCTTGATGCGGTGGAGGTGTCACCCTATTAGTATTGTCGCAGATTTTGTGAAAATGTACCGCCAAATCCTAGTTGAAAAAACAGACACCGATTTCCAACGAATATTTTGGAGATCAACTGTCGGCGAACCAATTCAGCAGTTTAGATTACTGACAGTTACCTTCGGTACTGCATGTGCACCTAGCTGTGAAGACACTGCAGCAACTGGCAAAAGATGAGGAGTCGAAGTATCCTGTAGCGTCAAAGATTGCACGTACAGATTTTTTTATGGACGACTTACTTACGGGTTGTGAAAATGTAGAAAGTGCGATTGAGATCTACGAGCAGATGAGTCAATTAATGAGGGCCGGTGGTTTTGAACTTCAAAAATGGTGCAGTAACAGCAGTAGTATGACAGGTTTCTGAAACATATCGAGAAAGACGATCAAAGGATCGATCAGTCAGTAACATTCAAGTCGAACGATGTAGTCAAAGTCTTAGGTATATCATGGAACAAATCAACTGACAACTTCGAATATACATTGCAGCTTCCCGAGATGCGTGACACAATAACTAAAAGGCAAATGCTATCACAAATAACGAGATTGTATGATCCAATGGGCTGGATCGCGCCGGTGATGGTTGTTGCTAAAATTCTTCTTCAAAAGGTGTGGAAGGCTAGACTAGAATGGGATGAAGTGTTGTCACCAGAGTTATTGCAAGAGTGGAACAGCTTTACAGAAGACTTAAAAATATTACAACAAATCGTGATACCGAGGTGGTTGCAAAACAACCAAAGTGATGATGTGGAGCTCCATGTCTTCGCCGACGCGTCCCAAGCTGGTTACGCTGCTGTAGTCTATCTAAAAGTAAAACGTAAATTGGGAAATTGTTCGGTTAACTTGATAACTGCTAAAACTAAGGTTGCGCCAGTTGAAAAACAACTTTCTATTCCACGTATGGAGTTGAGTTTCACAAATTATGAAAGTACCTAAAAACAAGCTATATGGATGGACAGATAGTACCGTGGTCTTGGCGTGGATTGGAGGTGAACCCAGTCGCTGGACGACATTTGTAGGTAATAGAGTTTCGGAGATACTTACCATGCAGGATCGAGATCAATGGAGACACGTAGCGACGAATGACAACTCTGCGGACTGTGCTTCGAGGGGCATAACGACCTCTGCGCTGATTAACAATGTGTTGTGGTGACACGGCCCAGAATGGTTGCTAGAAGATACACACTAAATACAGGACGCTCATTTTGTCACAACCGAAGAAGAAAAGCCCATTAAATCCTTGTCTAGTACTGTTAAAGCAGAAGAGTACTTCATTTGGACTAAATTTTCTGATTTAACTAGATTACTAAACGTTATATCGTACTGTAGAAGAATTTTGAATTTAAAAATTCCAAAGGATAAAAGAGAGATCTTTAATACAAGTATAACTGCCAAAGAGAGACGTACCACACTTAATCTATGTATTAAGCAGACACAGAATTTCTATTTCGAGGAAGAAATTCGACAACTAAAGACTCAGGGACATGTATCGAAGAAGAGCAAGCTTTATAACACTTGTCCTATTCTAGATGAGAGTGGGATTTTAAGAGTTGGAGGCCGAATTCGTGAAGCCAATGTTGAGTTCAATACCAAGCACCCGATAATTATGCCTGGTAAGAGTAATCTTACTAAGTTGTTAGTTGAAGATGCTCACTCTAAAACCCTTCATGGCGGTCCACAGATAATGTTAAATTTCCTCAGGTCTAAGTTTTGGATAATTCGCGCTCGAGTAATGGCAAAGAAATGTTTTCGAGCTTGTAGAAAATGCCTGCGATATTCACAAATAAATGCTAACCAACTTATGGGTCAACTTTCAAAGGACAGAGTTACTCCAACAAGGCCGTTCAAAATATCTGGAGTTAATTTCACCGGTCATATTAATGTACGATTTTCTCCAGGTAGAGGTTCAAAATCTTTCAAAAGTTATATATGTCTCTTTATTTGCTTATTCACGAAGGCTATTCACTTAGAAGCCGTCTCGGATTTGACATCTCAAGGATTCATAGCAGCGTACAAGAGGTTCGTGTCTAGGAGAGGTCATTGTAGTGTACTATACAGTGACAATGGCACTAATTTCATAGGTGCTGACCGAGAAGTTTAACAGTGCTATGTCCAGTCTACCAGACGAAATCAGCCATTTACTCGCCAATGAGGGGACTACGTGGATGTTTATTCCCCCCACGCACCAAACTTCGGCGGATTGTGGGAAGCCGGAGTGCGTTCTACTAAGACACATTTGAAGAGAGTCATCGGAGATTCGACGCTCACCTTCGAGGAGTTATCGACAGTTCTAACACAAATAGAGGCGTGTTTGAACTCCCGTCCTCTATTATATCTCAGCGACAGTCCAGATGATCCCATGCCATTAACACCTGGCCACTTCTTGATAGCGGAACCTTTAATTATCATCCCAGAGGAGTACCAAGAGCAAAATAGAATTTCACCGAACCACCGATGGAAACTTACGCAGAAAATGGTGAACGACTTTTGGCGCAAATGGTCAAACGAGTACCTGGTGACACTAAACCAGCGATACAAATGGAATACTCAAAA
The DNA here is from genome assembly GCA_907165235.1 of Zeuzera pyrina. NCBI lineage: Eukaryota > Metazoa > Arthropoda > Insecta > Lepidoptera > Cossidae > Zeuzera > Zeuzera pyrina. Next base: position 69,502 of record OU015627.1, read on the forward strand.
GTCGGAACCTAACATTGATGACATAGTGATAATAAGAGACCACAATGTGCCACATGCTAAGTGGCTGATGGGAAAGGTTGTAGCTAAACATCCTGGTAAAGATTTAATCACGAGAGCTGTAACTGTTAAAACTAAAACCGGATTATGTAAAAGACCATGTAATAAACTATGTTTTGTACCTGAATCAGAGTGAATTTCATGTTATTTTATGTGAATATTATTTTTTTCATTAACAAGTTTTCTTAAAATACTAGTCACATTAATTTTTGAAGAACATAAGTGTGCTTTGCTACATTTTGTAATTTAGAGCTCTTGTAATACATAGTACTTATTTTCCTATTATAGTACCTATTGAGTGACATTGTTTAGAAGTGATTCAATCAGTTTAAATAGTTTAGTTGTCATGGTGGGCACTAGCTACCTATTATTTCGTATTATATATTTATTCCTTTTTTGTAAAAGGACAGAGTCCTTTGGTGGGCGGTATGTCTAAAATATATTATTTTAAGCTAGTAACTAATTAATCTCTGATGTTATTTTCATGTGATGTTCACTACCAACAATTTAGTTCGAACAAAATTTAAATGGGACATCTATTTAAATTTAAATTGCGTGATGCAAGCAGCTGTAGCTGCTTGCATCACGCAATCGTTAATCTGTGTATTAATATTTTCAACAACATATTTTCAATAAATAAATACTTCTACTGCTGATCGTGTTTTCATTCACAAGTGTTTTCTAACACAGACATTATTTTTATGATTGTCTAATTTTTGGGAGTCAAAGGAACTATATACTTTTACAGCCAATGTCTTACGTTATTAGTGAATTTAATACAGAATGGAATCCGCCTTATGAAAGCACTCTCTTTGGGTAGGTTACATTAGAACACTCTCTTTGGGTAGGTTAGGTTAGGTAAGTGTATAAACCACAATGCGCGAGCCGAGCGAGCGAAGCGAGCATACCGCGGTAGCGGCCGGCAAAGCGACAGGTCGGAATCCGCCTTATGAGAACACTCTATGGGTAGGTTGGGTTAGGTAAGTGTATAAACCACAACGCGTGAGCCGAGCAAGCGAAGCGAGCGTGCCGTGGCAGCGGCCGGCGAAGCGCCAGGTCGGTATCCGCCTTATGAAATTACTCTCTTTGGGTAGTTTAGATTAGGTGTGTATAAATCATAACGCGCGAGACATAACGTCTAAGATGACTAAATGTAACAAATATATTGAGTCTGTGAGCGGCAAATAGGTACTAATAGCGGATCTAATCATCAAAGCAAACAAATGTTATGTTATTAAAGGGAACTTCACTTGTTGAAGAAATATTTAAAACATATGCCATATAATGAGGCCTGAGGCTGATAACATAATTGTCAATACTACTATACATTAAAAAAAACATGTCTATGTCATAATTAATTATGACATTCCTACAATTACTCAATCTTCATTTTAATACGAAAACAATCTAAAGCGCTTTCCAGGCATTTCGTGTCTGTCATTACTTAGGTATATAAAAAATTAATGGATCACCGTCATCCAGTGTTCTGGCGTTTTTATTGAGCCATTCAATATGCCGTTAACTTCGGCGGCAACTTCTTTCCACGCAAACTCAAAATTTTTTCGGCATTGCAGACCTGTAAATCGCCTTGTGGCTAAAAACGGGCGAGCTTCTAATTTAGCCAGTAATGTTTCTACTTGACTGCTAGTTGCACGTGTTGTACGTTTACGTCTGAAACATTTAATCAAGCATAAAATACTGAAGAACAAGGTATATGTACAACACATTATAAATTTAAAACTCCACAATTGGGGTTGGTACTAACTTTCTTGGCGTGCTTTCTAAAATTTTTGCTGAGCGTCCCGAAGGCAGTTGTTCTGAGTCGTTCATAATAATAATACACTGAAGCTCAGCGTGTTACTGCTAGTATGATAATTGAACAGTTTGAAGAGATTTCAGCAGAGAAACGAGGTTTAGGTCGTACACATTTACTATCACATCACATTAACATTAGTGATTCACCACCTATTAGACAAAAATATTGCCGTCTCTCTCCTGAAAAACAATGCATTTTGTGTGAGGAATTGGACGAGATGTTAAAACTAGGTGCTGTTGAACCTTGTGAAAGTCCTTGGTCTTCTCCTGTCTTACTAACACCTAAAAAGGATGGCAAATTTCGATTCTGTCTTGATAGCCGCAAGCTTAACTCAGTAACTAAGAAAGATGCTTATAGACTACCATACACATCCGAAATTCTAGATAATTAAAAAAACGCTAGATATGTAATGAGTATTGACTTATCTAAGGCTATTTGGCAAATTTCCATCAATGAGCCTGACAGGGATAAAACAGCATTCATTATTCCTAATCGTGGAATCTACAGACATTACTATGCCTTTCGGACTTACTAACGCACCAGCTACTCAACAGAGACTGGTAAATTTTGTATTTTATGGCCCTGATTTTGAGAATTCTGTCTTTGCATTCGTTGATGACATATTCATAGCTACTCCCGATTTCGATACCCATATTTCTTTACTTATGAAAGTACTTAAAAAGTTAAAAATGGCTAATCTAACTATTGTAACGCGACTTCGGTGAGGTTAACTTTGAATGTTCTATTATTGGTAGGCATGAACTACTCAGGATATTGGGTTTCTTTAGGGCCACCCTGGAGAGGAATACAGAGTAAATTTTTATAAGGGCGCCTTCCCTGTATTGCTACAATCGATTTCAGTTGTGAAATAAATACACACTTTAATACAACCTTCACCAATTTATTAAAGAATTATGATTATCCCTAAATAAAGATCTCATGAGCTCACTAAATGAAATCTTAAATGTTATATAAAGAAGAATTTTAAATGAGATTTTACATACAAAACAAACAAATTACATGTGTATTGGAAATTACAAAAAGGAGTACTGTAACCAATAATAAGTGTAACTGTTTCTTAATATTTGGTATAACTAAAACATTAAGATGAACTACAATAACAAAATATAAGGTTAGTTATGTAGATTTATTCTTGAATGTTAATAATTTTTATATTTGCTTGTACATTACCATCTAAGGAGATAACCATGTATATATATATAGCCAGTCGAGTTGTCCCACCAATGGTCCATAAGAATATCCACGGTGTTCACTAAACCCTTAGTGACTGCACAATTAAGTTAGGTCTTCTGCAAGCCGAGTTGTCCCTCCAATGGTCTCAAAGAATTTCCATGAAGTCCACTATACTCGTAACTCACAAATAAATCTCACAGAAAAGAGATTAAATATGTATTAAGGTAATCCAACCTCATACTGCAATGCACCAACAAATGATCCGAGAAAGTAATCCATCTGATCAGGTATCTTTAAAGAAAAATATCCAACTAAATGTGGAGTACACCGTCATTCCACGGTGCTTATGATATTAAGAAGATAACATTAGTCCACTGTGTTTATGGAACTAATATTTAGAATTAAACTTGGAAATCAAACGTATAAAGAAACTTGGAAGCAAACATGTAACCACACATGGAATTACACATGAAACTTAGCCTGGAATTTAAACATGGAACTTAGCTTGGAACTTAGCTTGGAACCGTGTAACAAAATTCCTGGGGTTAATACACGGTACTAAGCACCAAGGAAAACACCTTTAAAAGAAAACTACAACTTCTACATCCTACTTACCATGAGGTCTATCATGGGACTTTTACATATTAAATATAATAAAAAAAACTTCTTAACACTACTAGAAACATCCTAAATATATAAGCATGTCTATTCTATTTCTATATGGGCATTTTTGTCTGCCACTTAACCACCACCAAAAGTGGATGGCTCCTTCCATGACTGATACTACACCTCGACAAAATTTGTACCCTCTAACGTCATTATTAATGTAACTGAAAACTACTCAGATTTCAGTCTGAGGTTTCCGACATAAGAAAGAGACAGCAAGTCTCTGAAAAGACATCGACCTATGGGAAGTGTCTGAAAATTTATAAGTGACAACATCAAAATGTCAGATTGACAGATCCACAATAGAATTAGAACGATCTAGATAAAAGTAGCCACTGAAAAACAAGACGGAAGCAATGCCCATTTGCTCGAACATTCCATTTTACTTGATTCGTGAAACAGATATATATCAACACTCGTCTCTCTCTTATCGAATACAATCGATTATTAGGAATTACTCGTATTTAAATTTATACAATAATTTATTTATCTCATCGTCAAAATGGGAAAGCAAACCTGGACAAATTATATTAATGTCTAATAAAAGTATCATCACCTAAAATTGTTTTATTTTGTTTATAACAAAACTATATTTTTATACAAAAGAAAATCGATTATCGATTTATTACCACGATAATGATTACTATCGATGTATCCAAACATTCAATGTAATTACTGAACGTGACGTAAGTAAATGTAGATTCTAACGAAAGTACCAATGAACTTTATAATGAAACAACTAAATAATTAAAAGTTTAGTATATTATGTTCTGGTTTAAATAATATACACTTAAAGTGCAATATTTATTGATTTTACCTGAGAAGAAGTGAAGTAGTACTACGTACTCGATTGCGAACAACTTTCCGAACGCGTTACCTATTAATCATTGCATCGTAGACAATTGTCATCTGTCACACACTAACCTCCACAAATATTACTGTGGAATGCAAATGAAATTTGTCATCGATTCTAATTTGTATGTAATTAACCGTAAGTATATATCTACGAAAAAAAAGCGTTACACTATAAAGTTCAAAAAGTCCATATTCTTCTATTCTGAACTTAGATACTTGGGCTACGTTGTGAATTCTAAGGGTTTGCAAGTCGATCCTAGTAAAGTAGAAGCTATTCTCAATTTTCCGGTACCCAGTAATAAGAAAGAACTTAAAAGATTTCTGGAAACAGCTTCCTGGTAGTGTAGGTTTGTGCTGAATTTTGGTTTTATCGCAGGACCTCTTAATAAACTAACATCATCTAAAAAAAACAAATCTTTTCATTGGACTAAAGAGGCTGACGATGCATTTAATAAACTTAAAGAATATCTTGTTTCTGCTCCTATTCTTTCTTGTCCCGATTACGATCTGCCTTTCGAAGTGCATACTGATGCTGGTGCGATGCGACTTCAATAACTGTCAAATTTAATTATATGGGTATTTGTTTCGTATTTATAAAGTTATTTTTGTACTTAAGTTTCGATCCGTAAGGTATAGTTATGTCATACTTTTCAGTGTTCTTTTTTGAAGTCGGTTTAATTTTTCTATAAAAGTTTTTTTATTTCTCCCTTTTGAGTGACATTGGCCTAAATAAATATCTAGGGCAGGTCTACAATTAGTTTATATTCTAATTCTGGAGCGCAATGTGTTAACTTCCATTCTATTGAGGAGCACAAACCGTGGGCTTTCACAATAAGGGATGCGAACAGATCGAACATGGGATATTATTGCCTTTTATGCCCATTATCAATATCATCAATATAATATCATATCAATCAGTTATAACAGAACAGTGTAAAGCACTGGTTTCCAAACTTATTTTGTCTACTGAGTCGAGAGCTCATGCAGTCGTTGTCTAAGATGCCTCCTAGCTAAATGAAATTACAAATCACCCCCCAGGCCTCTACACAACGCCCCCATTTTTTTTCTGGGTCTCTTACCGCCCCCCTTTAGGCCTGCAGCGCCCACAAGGGGGCGTTATCGCCCACTTTGGGAATGGCTGGTGTAAAGGTTGCATCATAATTACACCCTAGCAGTATTCTTACAAGACGACAGCCACCAGCCGTATTCTCTGTCCGCCACAAGACTGACTCTACTGACTGAATTTATTACATCACAGCCAATTTATATCTTCTCCCTACTTTACCATTATACCATACTACCATTATACCATGTGGGGACAACGATAGTTAACAAATGACATACAAGGGAATCGTCAATATAAATAACCAGGTCGCATTATTTGGTGTATCTTCTAAACCAAAGCTTCAATACCAGTGAAATTTCAATGGCACCAATCTGGAAGTCCATACTTTCGAATAAAAAAAGAATTTTCCAAATCGGTTTATAAATGACGGAGTTATGAGGTAACAAACATAAAAAAAAAAAGAACATACAACCGAATTGAGAACCTCCTTCTTTTTTGGAAGTCGGTTGAAAATGGACATCTGTTTCGTTTCATGAAAAGTAAATGTTCACTGATTAGGGAATTTGAATGGAAAGAAGTTGTCCCTAATGAAGCTAGACATTCAATTGTACTTGAAAATCATGCTGAACCAACTTCAGGTGATTTTGGTATATTTAAAACATATAAACGTCTTTCTCTTCGGTACTACTGGCCCAAAATGCACTCCGATGTTGTTAAAATTGTAACATCTTGTGACATTTGCATCGCACATAAACACCAAACTCACCAACAATTAGGCGAAATGGGTAGACCTAAAGTGTGCTCTAGACCATTCCAAGTAATTAGTGTTGATCTTATTGGACCTCTACCCCCAACAAGAAAACAATATTGCTATATTCTAGTCATAACGTGTTGTTTTAGTAAGTATTGCATCTTAACACCAATTAAAAGAGCTACAGCTGATGTTATTACAAAAATTATAGAGTAGATATAGTTATCTTAGTACACGGCGTTCCGTCTACCATAGTTCTAGATAACGGTAAACAGTTCGTTAGTGCTACCTTAAAACAGATGCTAGCTAAATAAAAAGTTCCAAACTTACACTACACACCAAAATACTCTCCTCATGTAAACTCTGTTGAGATATAATAAAACAATAATTACTGCTGTATCAACATTTATAAACAATGATTAACGTTCATGGGACTTACTTATTCCTAAAATTCAGTTTGCTATAAATAACTCTGTAAACGAAGTCACAGGATATACTCCCTCATTTCTTGTTCACGGACGTGAATTGATCGTGTGCGGTTCACATTATTTGGATTATATTGAGGAGGATGATGATATTGTTTACCAACCTCGCGATTCTTACGCTGAAAATCTAGGTATATTATCTACCATATTTAATAAAGTACAATCTTTACTTCTACAGGCTCATAGTAGGAACTGTCAATCTTATAATTTGCGTAGAAAACCGGCCGAATTTAACATAGGTGACGTGGTATGGAAGAGAACTTTTTATGAAAGTGACAAAGATAAATATTTCAATAAGAAATTGGCCCCTAAATTTATTAAATGTAAGGTTGTTGATGAGAGGTCTCCTCTAGTATATGAGCTGGCTGATATGTGTGGGAAATCGTTAGGTGCCTGGCACATAAAAGACTTAAAACTAATAAACTATAAAGAATAAATTAAAATAGCTTCACGTGTATCCCTTAATTAAAAACTAACTACTTAGCCTCGAGTGTTGTAACTTAAACTTAAATGTATATAGTATGTACTATATCTCATACCTTGCTGTTTTGAGTGCACAATAATCTAATTGTGAACTTTGTTTGTTAGGGTCTTGAATCTAATTACAGTGATTTAAGATAATATGAATGATAAATGAAAGGTAGTATGAACGTAAATGAATGTGGATGGATGACAACAATAGTAAGTTGTGCTAGTAGTAATAGACGGATTTTACATCTCAGTATGAAAAATCCTACATCTTTTGACGGGACGACATATTCTTCGCGGCGGGGTTGTTTTTCTTTCCTGGTTGGACAACTGATAAAGGTTTTAAGCTATGCGCACTACATTTTTAAAGCTAAATTTAAAAACAAACATTTTAAGATGAACGACTTTTTAAACATATTCCGTTCATTTGGTGCGTTTAACAAAGAGAAGAACCGTTTTTACAAACTATAAGAAACTATTGAGCTAACAACCATTTTTTTGGTAATTTTTAAGAATTGAAGTATTTAAAAAAAATTAAACTGATATTTATTTGATATAAAGTTTAGTAACAACTAGTGTTTTTTTAAATTTAATAGTTGTTAATAATATTAAAAATTAAAAAAAATGGTAAAATTAGTATTGTTTACATATTTCAATTAAAACAATGAAGTACGTAGATCTCATATGGAATTTTTTCATCCACCACAATATATTTTTCTGCGAAGTAAACGTAGTAAAAGTGATGTATATTCGGCAGAAGAGGTTATCTATAAAGTTTCAAAGAATCCAACAATATAATATATTTGTTTGACATTCTAAAAGAATTTAAATAACTTATTCAATAAATATTAAATACAAATATAACCACAGAAATATGACAAGTAATAATAGGTAAAAAAAAAACAAAAAATACTCAATTCTTACAGGATAAGACAATTTTATATATTTTTAAGACATTGCTAATAACCTAGTTATCGTCTACATGTTATATGCCTATGCTTATCGAATCGATTACACAGCGCAGAGAGGACGGTTTTATTTATACACGCGTAATGTTTATGTAAGTGACCAGAGGACAATGCCATCGATTCCAATCTATTTATCGATCAGTGCACGCGTGATTAGTGGCGTGAGAGAGGGACGATGCTCTTAAAAGGCGTCCAAAAGGGAGACGCACCTTGTAAGGGTTGCCGGGCGGCGCCCGCGCCGGCTATATAGCACCGCTCGCACCCGCCGTGCTCATTGCTGTGCAATCCACGTTCCTACGCCACACTGTGAGTGTCACTTTCATTAGTTACATGTATATTTTAATATGTGTGACAAACGTATATGTAATTCATGAAAAAATTAGTAGTAAATGAGTACTTAAATTAATTACGCATTATTTGTTAAGAGTATCTTCCTGTGAACGGTTATTCACCGTAATAATCGATATTAAACGTAATCATGTGTTGTTACAGGTAGCTGCAGCAGTGTCCTTGGTGATAGTGAGCGTGCGCTCTGTGAAAATAATTGTAACGGTTACAAAGAAATAAGTACAACATGTGTGACGACGACGATGCGGGCGCGTTGGTGGTAGACAATGGATCTGGAATGTGCAAGGCGGGCTTCGCCGGAGACGACGCCCCGCGCGCCGTGTTCCCGTCCATCGTCGGACGGCCCCGTCACCAAGGCGTCATGGTGGGCATGGGGCAAAAGGATTCATACGTCGGTGATGAGGCGCAGAGCAAGCGAGGTATACTCACACTCAAGTATCCAATTGAGCACGGAATCATTACCAACTGGGACGACATGGAGAAGATATGGCATCATACATTCTACAACGAGTTGCGTGTGGCACCCGAGGAGCATCCGATTCTCTTGACAGAAGCTCCACTAAATCCTAAAGCGAATCGCGAAAAAATGACTCAGATTATGTTCGAAACATTCAACTGTCCGGCGATGTACGTTGCAATCCAGGCGGTACTGTCGCTGTACGCCTCCGGTCGTACAACCGGCATCGTGTTGGACTCGGGCGACGGCGTGTCGCACACAGTGCCCATCTACGAGGGCTACGCGTTGCCGCACGCCATCCTGCGACTCGATCTCGCTGGTCGCGATCTCACCGATTATCTGATGAAGATCCTCACAGAGCGCGGTTATTCGTTCACCACGACCGCTGAGCGTGAGATCGTCCGTGATATTAAAGAGAAACTTTGCTATGTAGCACTTGATTTTGAACAGGAAATGCAGACTGCGGCCGCGTCTACTTCTCTAGAGAAATCATACGAGTTGCCTGATGGACAGGTGATTACCATCGGAAACGAGCGCTTCCGCTGCCCGGAAGCACTGTTTCAACCTTCTTTCCTGGGCATGGAGTCATGTGGTATTCACGAGACTGTATATAACTCAATTATGAAGTGCGATGTTGACATTCGTAAGGACTTGTACGCTAACACTGTGCTATCGGGTGGTACAACCATGTATCCCGGTATCGCCGATCGCATGCAGAAAGAAATAACAGCCCTAGCACCATCCACGATCAAAATTAAGATAATTGCGCCACCGGAGCGAAAGTACTCAGTATGGATCGGTGGCTCTATTCTCGCGTCGCTATCCACCTTCCAACAAATGTGGATATCGAAACAGGAGTATGACGAGTCTGGGCCCGGAATCGTGCACCGTAAGTGCTTCTAGGTCAATTAGTACCGGCTGTTATTTACATTTTTTATGTACATTTAAAAAATACTTACTTTCGGAGACTGCGCTATGTCTATGCGTATGCGCTTCGCTATTGACTTAGTTTTAAGTGACAGTGATTTGTAAGCTTTGTTTATGAAAACAATTATGAAACATGACCTTTTGTTACCTACAGAAGTTTACTTTTATTTATTTTATCACCTTAATAATAAAGACGTTGCAAGACTTGGTATTTAAAACGACTACAAAATAATATTTGGATTAGTTAATTATTTTTTATCGATAATTGTTCTTGAACGTAGATGAGTTTACACAATATTTAATAGTAACAAGTAAGGTAGCGAGCAACGGGATTATAAATAGCTGTGAGCGACAGTTGGTTGATAGTGGGTGAAGCTTGATTTTGTGTAGATGCAATGCATGCAATCGATAGCCAGTGATCGATCAGCCAGACGCACGCGGCGCCTCGCACATTTGCGAGACGCCGCGTGCGTCATTCGAGCGTTGTCACAGTCACGAGTCACACACGCTCTGTAGGCCTTTGATTCACGCTGAAGTTACTTGTTTGTATGATACGTTATAACATATTAGATTGAATTGTTGCTGCGATAATAAGACAAACTTGTCTTTTTAATCTATGTGTAACTGAACTATGTGTAACTACGTGAACTGTTAAAGGAATCAATATTGCAGTTGGTGAGCATCATCCAATTTTTTTAAATTCATTAGTTTTACATTTAATTTAAAATTCTGGTCCGATTATTAAAAAAAATTAAATAATAAATTTAACAATCTGGCACCAAAATTAAAGTCTTGCCAAAAGATGAATCCATACCCTGCTTTATCAATGATCAAATACAAAAATTTAGCCAGTGTTCAGACAAACTTTTGAAATTTTATTCCCATTTGGCTCTCCTCATTGTTCGGTTTTGCCTTTTCGTTCCAAAAGGAGACGTTTCACGAATGTATGGAGCCCCGGCTCGCACTTTGTACACCTACATCTTAGAAACTTTAATATTAAATAATAGTGTTTTAATTATGGTTTCGATATATATTAGCCTAGTTCTTTCGTACAATATTATATACACATATTATAGGCAACACCTTACCTAAATAAGATGGCGTCAATGACATATTTGACATTTTCCACTTGTAATAGTTATTAATAGTACTCTTTGTTATATTATAGGTCTTTACTGCTGAAACCTATTTAAAATCTCAAACAGTGCCTGTCACAGTTTGAACATATCCACGCTGCAGTTTAGGGTACAAAAAATTTAACAGGCAATGAGATCTTTGACGCCTTGGGAACCAGATCAACTAAATCAACTTTTCTTTTGAGAAATGCAATATAGTGACAACAAGTCAACACATTAAATGTTCTATTTTATTAATCTTGGAAAATAATATGGATAAAGTATGAGTACTTAATAAAAAAATAAGCCCGTTTAGGAATAGGTCAAAGTTAAGCAAAATTATTAACGAGCGCGCGTTTTTATATATGCAGTTCTAGTGTGAATTGTAGAGATTTTACGTCAGCACATCAAAGATAGTGTTTTATTTTATCAATTTTGGTTTATATAAATAGTGATAATAAAATAACTTTAACATTTAGGTGGTTCGGGCACAGGAAGAATGAGTGATGAAAGACTAAGAAAATCTAGAGAGCGAAAGGGAGAGCTAAAAGATGACAAGAGCAAGGCTGACTTATGAAGATCAAATAGCACGTGTTAGCAGACGAAAATCTCAAAAGCACTCGCATACCTATGCGAAAATGTGTGTTCTCTCCGACTACCCCTTTAGGGATACAGCGTGAGGATATGTATGTATGTATAAACATTTAGGAAGGAATAAGTCATAAAAGTTAAGCAAAACTAGAGAACGGTTGCTGATGTTTTGATCTGTGCTATTACAGTACAAAGTGAATATACATGTCACTTGTGAAATAAAACAAACATCAATAATTTTTTAACAATTTATTATTCATTCTCGCTATACTCTCTAATTAGAATTCCATCCAGTAAAGATTCTGGTTTTGCTGGATGCTATGTTTTCTTGATACCGAGCCCAACCTAAATACCACACAATGGTCATCACATGAGCACAGCAACCAACAGTGCGGAGTCCACAAATACAATTACAATAATATCCAATGATTAATAACCATTCCAAGTAGCACCTTGTCTCGCTTTAATAAATAATTTAATTAATTTAAGTAATTTAAATTAATTACCTTATACGACGACGAAAACCAAATTACAGCAGCAGACATCAGTTTAATTGACATAGCGAAGTCCAACATGTAAGGCCGGCTACCGACGATCAAATATGCTTTGGTTTTTCATGACGCCTCTAGAGCACACAAACGATTCGTTGGACGGCCACTGACGATCAAGTTCACCTTATGCAACCTTCACTTCATGCAAATTGGGTGAGTTTAATAAAGCAAAATGACTAGATGAGTCTTTCTTGACACAGTAAAGTATATAGTTTGTCAGTACTATCAGGCCACTGTGTACTGTCGTTTACACGAGGTTCCTCTGTTTACATTCACAAGGTAAAACACGGACAGAGTATTACTTTGCGCGTTTTGATTATGGAGACATGGAGACCCAAGGAGCCAAGGAGCATATAATATAAGAGTCGGGACTTCCATACATATATATGAAAAAGAGATTTGTATGAAACGCTTACTAAGCTCAAGTACCAATATAAGGCAGAAAACAAAATGGTCGTTTCCACACCTGTCGTACACTACTGCCAACATTACAAAAGTGATAGTGATGTCATATCGATGAAATTTTTTATCGATAAAATCAGGTTTAACATGCAATAAAGTTTAATGTGCAATAAAATTATTTATTTAAAAATAAAATCTTTCAAGGGTTAAGTAAAGTGTTTTATTTTTATTTAACATAGGTACATTTTATTGAAGAGTTTTAAGAAACTGACATCTTTAACTTGTTTCGTTTCCTTCTTCTTTTTAATATTATCTCTTTAAGAATATTGGCTGCTAATCTGCTAAAAAGTACACGATTGTACAATTAAATAAAAAAAAAAATACACCAAGATGAAATGCAGGTGTAATTTTTACTTCATTGTGACACAGATTTTCGTAATAATTTCTCCTCTGCCATGGTTTTTGTTTTAAAGTTTAATTTATAAGATGAAGGTAAAGATGGATTCTGTAAACAAAAGAAATATATACCGTGAATAATAATAAGAGGTACACGATATTTTAGTAGAGTCCTAATATTAAAAAGGTAAAACAGATTTTGTTTGTTCTACTTTCAAGCCTAAAACACTGAACTCATTAAACTGATATTTTATTTAAAAAATGATTACGATTACGCCATGAATGTACTGACGTAAAGAATATTTAGATATAATATCAGTGTTCTTTACGTCAATTACGACTTCACATATTGAAAATAAAAATATATATCGATATACATAAGCATCGATAATAAATCGCACTATTGCACTTGGTTATAAAACAAGATTTTACGAAAGGCTTAAAATAAATGGCATATAAGAATGTATTGGGACAACACATATCATAAAAAGAAAGGATATGTACTAACCTGTCTTCATCTAAGGGTAATTTCGCCATAAACAAACGTTTTTTATCGTTAGTCCGGCCAGCTCTTAAACCACATATTTCACAGGTTTTGTAATGCATTCTTCTTAATACAACACCACGGAACACTGTATTACACTTTTCAGTTGTAAATCCAATAATTATATACGTATATTTGAAAAAAGTTTTAAATATCAATGACTGCAAAGACATAAGACAATGAAATTAACACAGATCACAGAGTACTAATATACTGACGGAAAAGAATGACAAAGATCATTGTAAATCGACAGAATGAGAAAGAGACGTTTGTATGGGATCGAATAAGACAGAGATAGCCGCCATTAAAGTTAGCACACATTTCATACAACCTGTTTTTCTATATGGAGTTTCGGCAGGTTGTGGAGACCCTCCATAGTTTTGATTTTGAATTTTTGACAGCGCTTTGACCCGTGACGTGGGTGACGTTCAAAGTATACTCATACATCACAACTCGAAGACATTTTCACCTACACATGTTTTCAACAAAATAAAAATAGTTACGCTAAAAGCTCTTTGTAAGTAGGTATATTTTTTTTTAGTGAAGAATAAATTATTGGATGGGATTTTTTTATCATTACTTTGTTAATAATATACATTTCAATTATGTTTGATAATAAATTGCATACTTCACATATAGTTTTGGAACGAACTCGTTATGGCGTACTTGTCCGAATAGCCCAATTAAATAATGAAATATTGCTCTTGTACTAAAAATATATAATAAAAATTACAAATTCACTATTTTTCTAGCAATCTTTAGATTTTTCCTCGATTTTCTAAATAGCGTACAAAACTCTAGCCGACAGCCTAACATCTCCTTTACATATGTTCTTCGCTGTTTTCAGCTTTTTAAATTTCAAACCCTTTTAATATCTGTTAGACAACATTCTCAAACACACATTATCTAAAATATTAAATTGTTCCTTTGTTGATAACACGTTCTGAAATCAAGCCGCACTTCCTATTCGTTATAGAGGCCTGGGCGTACGCAAAATCTCGAGTGCCTGCTTTTCTTTCGTCGGCTTACAGCACGGACAACTTTTTCCTGTCTGTTATTCGCCCTCCCTTCCGATTAGTTGAGGTGTCGTGCTTGACTGATGTTCGAAATGCTGGGTTAAGTGTCTGTCCGAGTACTAACCTCCCTACCTCGACCTTTTGTCCGAAACACTGGGATAAGCCTCTATGAAAAAATGATCATTTACAACTTTTAGATTCTTGTAGTACCGAAAAAGGTCTCGCCTCATGGCTGTTTCCGAGAAGGTGCCAGGACACTGGTTGCAAGTAATACCTTTAAAAAGCTTAGGAACCTTATTTGACAAGGCTCCTCGGACATTTCATCGATCATTTCTCGGAAAAAATTGTCTCATATAACTATTACTCATTACAAATATTTCTCAGAGTAATATATCCTCATATAATTAGCTAACGTAACCGACCCAAAGACTTAAAACTAATTACAGTAAATATTTTTTAAAATACTTTGATCCCTTTCTATATAATTCAGCAAACAAAATACTAAAAATTAACAATCTTAAAGTAAATCGCGATATGTTATGCGAGACCATGTAGTTTCTTAGCTGCATACATTTTCACTCCGTGATCGGGTTGTAACACTTTTTTTCCGTAGATATATACTTACGGTTAATTACATACAAATTAGAATCGATCACAAATTTCATTTGCATTCCACAGTAACATTTGTTGAGGTTAGTGTGTGACAGATGACAAATGTCTACGATACAATGATTAATAGGTAACGCGTTCGGAAAGTTGTTCGCTATCGAGTACGTAGTACTATTTCATTTCTTCTCAGGTAAAATCAATAAATGTTGCACTTTAAGTATATATTATTTAAACCAGAACCTAATATAGTAAACTTTTAATTATTTAGTTGTTTTAATTATAAAACTCATTGTTACTTTCGTTAAAATCTACATTTACTTACGTTACGTTCAGTAATAACATTGAATGTTTGGACACATCGATAGCAATAAGTATCATGGTAATAAATCGATAATCGATTTTCTTTTGTATAAAAATATAGTTTTGTTATAAACAAAATAAAACAATTTTAGGTGATAATACTTATATTAGACATTAATATAATTTGTCCAGGTTTGCTTTCCCGTTTTGACGATGAGATAAATAAATTGATGTAAAAATTTAAATACGAGTAATTCCTAATAATCGATTGTATTCGATAAGAGAGAGACGAGTGTTGATATATATCTGTTTCACAAATCAGGTAAAATGGAATGTTCGAGCAAATGGGCATTGCTTCCGTCTTGTTTTTCAGTGGCTACTTTTATCTAGATCTTTCTAATTCTATTGTGGATCTGTCAATCTGACATTTTGAGGTTGTCACTTACAAATTTTCAGACACTTCCTATTGGTCTATGTCCTTTCAGAGACTTGCTGTCTCTTTCTTATGTCGGAAACCTCAGACTGAAATCTGAGTAGTTTTCAGTTACATTAATAATGACGTTAGAGGGTACAAATTTTGTCGAGGTGTAGTATTAGTCATGGAAGGAGCCATCCACTTTTGGTGGTGGTTAAATGGCAGACAAAAATGCCCATATAGAAATAGAATAGACATGCCTATATATTTAGGATGTTTCTAGTAGTGTTAAGAAGTTTTTTTATTATATTTAATATGTAAAAGTCCTATGATAGACCTCATGGTAAGTAGAATGTAGAAGTTGTAGTTTTCTTTTTAAAAGGATTTTCCTTGCATAATCTAGTGTATTAACCCTAGGAATTTTGTTACAGGGTTCCAAGCTAAGTTCCAAGCTAAGTTCCAGGCTAAGTGCCATGTTTAAATTCCCGGCTAAATGCCATATCTTACTTACATAAATACCGTGGATTAGCGGATTGATGGTATATTTTATTTCCATACTTAATTCCAAGTTTAATTCTATAAACACCAGGTACTAATGGTGTACTCATAGTTCCATAAACCCAGTGGACTAATGTTATCTACATAATCTCATAAACACCGTGGAATGACGGTGTATTCCACATCTAGTTGGATATTTTCTTTAAAGATACTTGATCGGTTACCTTCTCGGATCATTTGTTTGTGCATTGCAGTATGAGGTTGGATTACCTTAATACATATTTAATCTCTTTTCTTTGAGATTTATTTGTGAGTTACGAGTATAGTGGACTTCATGGACATACTTTGAGACCATTGGAGGGACAACTCGGCTTGCGGAAGACCTAAATTAATTGTGCAGTCACTAAGGGTTTAGTGAACACCGTGGATATTCTTATGGACCATTGGTGGGACAACTCGACTAGCTATATACATACATGGTTATCTCCTTGGATGGTAATGTACAAGCATATATAAAAATTATTGACATTCAAGAATAAATATACATAACTAACCTTATATTTTGATATTGTAGTTCATCTTAATGTTTTAGTTATACTAATTATTAAGAAACAGTTACACTTATTATTGGTTACAGTACTCATTTTTGTAATTTCCAATACAGATGTAATTTGTTTGTTTTGTATGTAAAATCTCATTTAAAATTCTTCTATATAACATTTAAGATTTCATTTAGTGAGCTCATGAGATCTATATTTAGGGATAATTATAATTCTTTAATAAATTGGTGAAGGTTGTATTAAAGTGTGTATTTATTTCACAACTGAAATCGATTGTAGCAATACAGGGAAGGAGCCCTTATAAAAATTTACTCTGTATTCCTCTCCAGGGTGGCCCTAAAGAAACCCAATATCCTGAGTAGTTCATGCCTACCAATAATAGAACATTCAAAGTTAACATCACCGAAGCCGCGTTACAGGGTAAGTGTTGTGCAATTATATTTTATCAATATTATAGCTTTTATTCACTTCCTAGTTAAAACAATGTAACGGTTATTTAAAAAAAAAAGTGGAATACTTTATTGTTACAAGCGCGTCTCCTCACGCTGTGGTGGTATTTCTCGTTAGAATCATTGTAATTAATTAGTTTTTGTTTGTTTTTGTTTTCCTACCATATTGGTTTTGTTTGCTTTGCTATGCTACAACTCCGAGCTCCTTGTCGAGACCGCCACTTCACCGCTACGCCTTCTGCTTTGCTGTGGCTGTGGTGGTCCCGATCAGCGGAACTCTTGGAATCTCAGCATCATTGCGACTCGTTCCAGGGTCCAAGATTAGGGTTGGGGCTTGACCAACCCATCAAGTAGCTGCTCGATCTGCGTGTTGCCCTAATACTGCGCACCCGCCTACGAGACACGGACGCAACTCCTGTTCCCGTCCTGGAGAACTGTACTGCTTTCCACAGGCCTACCATCTGCTACGCCGTACGTAGAATCAGATGGACTAATTTTTAAATACAGACCTCACGACCCTTTGTTGTATTTTTAATTTTATTTTGTTAATATAAACTCATATTAACTGAGGTTGTTCGTCTTTTAATCACAACCCAATGTTAAAAGAGTAAATAGAAACAATGAGTAATTAACGATTGACGCAGAAATTCTACAAAACTAATGTAACGGAGTCAGACGGCGTCACTGGTGCCGGGTCGACCTAGCCGATGTCACGTCCTGTGTGTTGTAGTTGGGGCAGCACACTCTTTAAAAATGAGTATCGTGCGAGGGTTTCTTTTTGCAACAGTGTGCTAGCACATTTGTGGAGGCTGGAGAGGTGGGGAGGTGCCTGTTGAGTGTTAAATGCACGATGGACGTTGTATGCACTGTGCAAGTGTGCTGTGCATGAGGCGACGAGCCGAAAGAGGAAAATTTATACGCTCCCTCGCTCGCACTCAATAAGTACGAAAGAAATGTATGTTATCTAAGTGTACCTCCATTCGCCAGCTTAAATTATCTATTCGTACAAACTTAAACGTTATGTCAATGAAGTAAGGTTTTATTTATCATCGTGATTTAGTATTCTACTAAAATCTATTAATAATTTTACATAATTATACCTTAAACTATTTCTTGTGC
Source organism: Zeuzera pyrina (assembly GCA_907165235.1). Lineage (NCBI taxonomy): Eukaryota > Metazoa > Arthropoda > Insecta > Lepidoptera > Cossidae > Zeuzera > Zeuzera pyrina. Next base: position 88,125 of record OU015627.1, read on the forward strand.
ATTTTTTATTCCTCAAATAAGCGAAATGCTCAAACATTCTGACGTAACCTGCTGATACAGAAGGCGCCATATTTTACGCTTTATATTTTTAGACGTAAGTACTTCACTATACGTATCGCAAAAAAAAGTACCGACTGCAAACTAGATAATTAAGGAAGTTACTAAAGCAAATATAAATACTTCAACTATAATTTGACTATAATACTAGCTCAGTAATACACTAGGTAAGAACGTCGGATAGATAAAGCAGACATTTCAGCATTTACGTTGATATCTATTACGTTGATGAAAACATAGATTTTTTTATCTATCTATTGATACCATAATTATATATATTGTTATAATCAAAAGTAGGATTTATTAAAAAAATATACACGGCATGATTATCCCAATTTCTAATATCGATTTAGAGATTAATTTTGCTGTAACTAGAAATCACTAAAAGAAAGATCTAATAACTCTTAAGAACAGAAAACAATCACGAATTAACAATCGAGAGAAAAAGGTGTTCTTCGTTCGGTGTCTGGATCAAAAGTGAAATGTTCTCGCGTTGACCATCGTTAGCGGCGCCTCGCCTTCCAGGTGAACGTCTAAATGACATGTGTCAATACTTCATTGATTCCGCATCCCTTTCTATTTATAGTCTATCTCTTTTACTTTTATTGAGATAAATAGAGTTCTTCCTTTAACACGGCCGTTCCTGACCGCAGAACGTCCTCGTCCGCTCAACATTCTCGTACCTTTGCCTGCAACTGCTCATCGTGTAAGTTTTCAATTGACTCATTAGTTGGAGTTTTGTATGACATTTCACCTGGCTGGATCGATCTTTAAGCATTACTGTCCATTCGATGGCTGTAAAGACTGCATAAGTAATACCTTAATAAATGAGACAAACGAAATCGGTTTTCATAACATCAACTAAATAACAAAAATAGATCAGTTATTTAATAAATTAGTTGATTGAATTTTACACATCACACATCTAGCACACAATCACTGGGCGCCCCAAAATGTACCATGGTCTGCCGCAACAACTCACTTGTTGCCCTGTGCGGTGGTCCGTCTGCCATGGCATTTAAAGCCACTACTGTTCATGTAGAGCGATGTAATAACTCAGTCAGCTATCATTGCTAGCATAGGCCACACTCTGCTACAATGTAGGTTAACTATGAACCACACATTGCGAATACAAGACACCACACAACCGTAACAAAGTCACTACCGTAAACCTTTAGCTACGGTCTGCCGCGACTCAAAGTCGCACTACGACATACATACGTCGCAGTCTGCTACGGACTAAATCCGTTACTACAGTCAATATTTAGTCTGCGACGGACTAAATCCGTTACTACAGTCAATATGTAGTCTGCCACGGACTGAATCCGCTACCACAGCCAAGTCTGTGGTCTGCCACGAACAGAGTTCGCCACTACAGCTAGTTCTGTAGTCTTCCACGGACAGAGTCCGCCACTACAGTCAATTCTGTGGTCTTCCACGGACAGAGTCCGCTACTATGACGTAAGTCACAGTCTGCCATGACACATCCGGAAGCTATAATTCACATATAACCGTCTAATATGTCATGAAATTTATTCTTAAAGAATACGATGCAAATTACAGGCAAAAAGGGGCAATATACCCTTCACGGACACAAAACGTATTCCGACGTATCTTGTATAAACTTCTTGTATGAAGGTCTATATCACTAACAAGTGCCGATACGACTAACATAGTCGTTAATGCTAGCCACAATCTATTAAGCCGAAGTTTGAATTACAGCAAGTTTTATCATATTAAAAATCTGTTCTGTCATCCAAGGTACGTCAGCTTAGTTAGAGTCCTCATTATTTACTGAGACTCTGAACAAAGCTCTGAGCAAGTACTGTACAACATTAGCATTTTCCTTGGCTATTTCATACCTTATTCCAGGTGCAATGAAATAAGATTACTACCGTACCTCTTAGCTACACATGTAAATGAATACCTTGAATTATGCGCCGATCATTGATAATAATCAAACATGGTTTATTAGTGGAACGTGATGCTTTCATTGTTACCTCCACTTTCGTCTTTCTTTTGGGCTCGGTCTAACCTGACCTTAACCAAAAACTACCGGCAAAAAGCTCAAAAGGGTATTATCGGCTTTTTTTTAATACATCATTTCATCATCATACTAGTGAACACATGTGCAAGAAGTTTATTCATACGGGGAGATTTCTCACACTCATATATCGCCAAACTGAGCCTATAAGTCAATTTCTCGATACGGAACTAAGAATAGTAGCAAATTCCACTAATTCTAATAGTTTTCCACGCAGTTCCAGTCCATGGATTTCTGGGTAGATTGGATAGGGAAAACTTGACACAAAAATGCATTCAGTAATAAATCGTTAACAGTAAACCGCCTTGAGACATCCGTCAAGGTCCTAGTCTGTCCGCTAATATTTGTCTTCTATTTACTTTAAACAATAATGATGTGTCATCACTTATCAGCAAACGATATTATTTCATATAAAGAATTCGTTGTCTTTAAGCATAAATGGAAGATAACATAACATAACATAACATAACTTCACGCTGTATCCCCAACGGGGTAGTCAGAGAGGACGGAGCGCCAGGAGTCGCGGTCCTTACACACCTCTTTCGCTTTCTCAAATCTCATCATTCTCCTCACACATTTTCGCCTAGGTATGCGAGTGCTTTTGACATTTCCGTCTGCTAACACTCTGGCTATTTGATCTTCATAAGTCAGCCTTGGTCTTCCTTGGCTTCTTTTACCACTCACTTTCGCTCTGTATATTTTCTTCGTCAGTCTTTCATCACTCATTCTTTCCATGTGCCCGAACCATCTAAGCATTCCTTTCTTCATTTTTACAATAACACTGTTGTGCAACCCTGTCATACTGCGTATCTCGTCATTGCTTATCCTGTCCGCAAGCGTGACACCGCACATATTTCTGAGAGACCGCATCTCCACAGCATTTATCATACTTTCACTCGATTTCGGGCATATCCAGGCCTCACTGCCGTACAACAAAGTTGGCACCAACACCGCATTGTGGATGGCCATTTTAGCAGTGTTAGATATATTCACACTACCCACTAATGCGGACAGAGCACCGTTCACTTTATTGCCGGCTGCTACCCGTCTCTCCACATCCAACTCACATCTTCCATCCCTCGAAAACGCACTCCCCAGGTACACAATTTCATTCACCTGTTCTAGACATTTTCCATTTACACTAATCACACATTTCGTTTGTTCCGCTTCTCTTTCAAACACCAGAACCTTAGTTTTGTTCACATTCATTTTCAATCCTTTTACTTCACAATCTTCTTTCATGCACGTGACTAGTGTCTGCAACTCTGCTTCTGATGGTGCTATTAGCACAGCATCGTCAGCGTACAATAGGCAATTTACTACTGTGTCACCACATCCCATACCACTCATATTACCTTTCAATCTCTGGAGGCAACTGTCCAAATACAGCACGAATAGCCAGGCAGACATCACGCAGCCCTGTCTGACACCAGAACAGACTTCAAACCAGGGCGACATGTCACCGTCTATCCTTACACAGGCTCTGTGGTCTCGATATAATGACCTCACAGCCTGCAGTAAGGAGCCCTCCACGCCATATTCAGGCAGAAGACTCCACAATTTCTTCCGCACTACTCTATCGAATGCTTTCTCTAGATCCACGAAAGCGCAGAAAACTTTCTGACCTAAAGCCAGAAACCTTCCCACGATAACGCGAAGCGAGAAAATCTGATAAAAATGGAAGATAATTAATGTAAAACAAAAACAGGAAAGGTCTCAAAATTGATCCTTAAAGAAAGTCCACCTTTAATTTTGAACCGGCAAATGTAACCTCATTTACACTCACTTTTTGTTTTTGCTCAACTAAATATGAAATCATGAGATCGAGAGCTTTATCACGTATTCCATAGTATTCGATTTCAACACATTTTACATCATGTCGGCTTTTGGGGGTAAAAGCGCACTAATAATACGTATATTTATGCACTATAAAACTCGCTAATCACTCATAAAAACACTACGTATTAAACTCACTGAATAATTCACTGCATACTGAATAACTCACTGAACACTAATTTTGGCTATATTTTAACAACGACGGTTCGCGGATACATCGGATATACTAATACTGATTGTACTAGACTACTTCTATTTAATAGCGCATGGCGGAGGGTATAATCGAATTATTTCTGACTAGCTCCATTCAAATAAAGTGTACACGATCGCTTGTTGCTTCTTGATAACTACTACACAAAGACTAACGCCAGACTCTTTTATAAAGCCTCATTAATACGTAGGCAAAGTATTTTGACCCCACTTTTGCTATCAAAACGTCACAAAGTTGAATGTAATGAAGCTAACATGAGATGCTACTGTTTAAATGTACTTCTATAAAACCTGTGATGACAGAAGAAATAGACTCAATCTCCCGCCTATCTACACCATGTAATACACAATAAGTAAGAATCTTATTGCAACTACAATATTTTAAAATAGTCTGATTTGAGCAATATAAGGAGCGCTGATTTATTTGTGATTATTGGAGGTAGATGCTAACAACGTTGGATTTTTCTTGTGCTAAGCATTTGATTCCACATCCCTTTCTATTTATAGTCTATCTCTTTTACTTTTATTGAGATAAGTAGAGCTCTCCCTTTAACAATATATTAAATAATTAATTTGTAATTAATAGAACGCTAAACATATACCAAAGTTTTCGATAAGTTGTACCTACGCCGCGGCAGGCATATAACGACGTAGTCATTTATAGCATGTCTATGTTTTGCATTAAAAATATGCCGTTTTTTACAAAAGTACTTGTACTTACCTTCTGCAACTTGGTTTTAAATTGATTCAATCACTTCAACACAATATTTTAACCACAGGACTCCATTTATAACAAGACAACAACAAATTCACTTTTGTTTTTAAAGTTTCTTTTACGATACGTCACACAAATATATATATCACTAGAAATCACAATTTATTACGATTATTTTGATATTTATAACACAACAAATCATGAAAAATTGGCATAATTATATACGGCAATTCCTATGCAGCTTTAGGGCTCCTATTCACCGTTCAATTGTCCACATTCAATCTACTGATCCAATTTGTTTAAGTCGAAATTGATCGTACTCTACTCAAAACTAAACACACAACACAGCTTACGAATTACATTTTCATTTCGAATAATTTCGATATCGTAGTAGCTGTAGTAGAGCACGCGTCGAGATCGAGAAGATGTTTCTTTCAAAATACCAAATGTGGAATCGCATTGGTTATTGTAATTTATGAAAAGAGACATTGTTTGAAAAAGTGGTTACCGTTACGGGAAAATGTTTATCATATTATAAATATAATATTTTATTTAGAAAGAACCAACATATTTTCTCGATTTATGCATAAGTATGCACATGCATTTTCGTACCGCTTTCCAGTTTCTGTAATTATACGAAATGGTTTCATTCATATCTATGTACCTACTTACGAAGTACCATATCCTAACAACTCATATCTGAGACAGTCCTTCTGATTTTAAAGTTTGATAAAAATAGGTAAATAGTTTTACGTAGTTTTTTGTACAGTTTGGTGAAATAGAATAACTCAATAACAACTATCCCAACTTAAAATAATTACCTACTTATTGTAGGTAATATAAATAAGGTTACGAAAATTTACAAACAGGTTCTCAAATTAATGATTTCTTGTAGGAAACAGCGCAGTTTGATTGCAACTGACAACAAATTGAATCGAAGATTAGTCTATTCACCATCCAACGTGCATGCAAGGGCAGCTTTTAAAATTCACTGTTAAACGTTTTTATCGCCATGATTTTACCGTCCACGGTACAATAGGGAAGCAAAATATATAGTTGTATGAAGACGCTTTTAAATTTTCGCCCACGATTAGCCACGAAAACGTCTTGTGGTGGACGTTGCAAAAGAGTCTTTTTCTGCGACGCAATAGGGAAGCATTTTGCTTACTTATTGCATCGTGGACGATAAAATCGTGGTGATCGTTAAACGATAAAGTATAAAAGCCCCAACATGTTGATTCAACTTGTCAATTACTTGGATGATCGACTCGATATTAAACTTGTTGACCAGTGACTAGTCACCATGCCTCCTCACTGCGCGATTTGTTAACTATTAACAAATTGAATCAACAGATTGAATGTGAAATTGAATGGTCAGTAGCGGTCTTTAGACACCAAACGGTTAATAGCGCTTCCGCGAGCCGAGTTTTTCACGCGCTCGACGCATCGCTTTTTGCGCTTTTGTAGCAATTCATACCGTACGTATTTCGCACTTAGGCGTTTAGTTCCAATCGCGACCTTTCGCTTGATTTCCTTCAAGCTTTAAATTATAACCTTGAAGTAACGGTAACGGTAGGCGGTACGCGACTGTTGTTTGATCAATCTTAGTGATCGATGATCTTACTGTTTATCTTTTTCTAATTTAGTGAATTTTAGTAATTACGTTTTCCTTTTACATTTTGGTTAATTTTTTTTAGTTAGGTACTAATTACGTTTGTTTTATTTATGATGCTTTGTGTAAGTAATAATAATAATATAATATTTTTATTGCATTCCATAATTATATTACAATAATTGAATGGACCTTGAAATAGGTATTGCAATCCAAGAGAGAGGAAGCATTATTTATTTTTTATTTTTTTACCCGACTGCCAATATATATATTATGTAATTAATTATATTTATCATGTCTGTATTATTATTTATATTTATTTATTTGTAAATGTATATTATTAACTATCTTGTATTTATATTTATTTATTTATAAATTTATTACTATTTATTTATTTATTTATAAATAATTTTTTTTATATTATATATTTGATGTTAATATTTAATGTTGTTTTAATATTATATTATAATCTATCAGTTATGTATTCATTTATGGTATAGTAGCATTTTTTGTTTAGTAGTTCTTTTAGTAATTTTATGAATATTCTATCTTTACTTTAATTTTTTAAGGTTTCTGGCAAATGGTTATATATCTTTATTGACGTGGATAGAGGTCCCGATGAATGCATTTTTAAATTTGACTTAGGCTGTACTAATTGTTTTTTCCGTGTTGGTCTCAATGAGTAATTTGAAGGGATATTTTCACGTTTTGTATAAAATTCTGGATATTTTCTTATAAATTTACATATTTCCAAAATATAGATGCATGGAAGCGTAAGTATTCCATGAAGTGTAAAATGCGGTTTACATGTGTCTGTTGAAGCTAAATTGACCAAAATTCTTAAAAGTTTCTTTTGTGCTGTGAATACATGAATCGCATCGACACTACCACCCCACAGAATAACGCCGTAGCTTAACCAAGCATAAGCATAGGCATAGTAGGCGGTAAGTGCGGTTTTGATATCAGTTGTGATTTTTATTTCTCGAAGCGCGTATGAAAATTTTGAAAGTTTTAGTCTCAGCTTGTGGCAGTGATCTTTCCAATTTATATTGGTATCTATTTCTAATCCGAGAAGAGTACATCCTGATACTTGTTGAATCAAAGTGTTATTATATTTGAAGTTGATGTCTATAGTTGTTTTTTGGTGTGGATGGTAAATCATTAATTTTGTCTTATTGAAATTTATTTCTCAGTTATGGTCGTGCAGCCAATTTACAGTAGTGTCAAGTATAGATTTGAGTTTTGAGCTCAGATCTAGATTATTATGACTTGATGTTAATAGCGAGATGTCATCAGCGAACAAAACACAAGGTTCACTCATTATTTTAGTCAAATCATTTATATAAATTATAAACAGAAGACAACTCACTACACTGCCTTGAGGAATTGACGCTTTTAATGTTTTAAATTCGGATCTAGTTTTTTGTATTTCTCCAGTCTCCGGACTAAAATATTCAACTTCTACTAGTTGTTGTCTATTTGATAAGTAAGATTTAAACCAATTATAAGTTACTCCGCGGATTCCTATGTTGATGTTGTATAGTTTATTTAATAATATATTATGCTGAACCTTGTCATATGCCTTGGTCATGTCCAAGAGTATGCCTACTGCATATTGTTTATTATATTTATTGCTTCTTGTATGTATTTAAATACTGCCAAGGTGGTAGATCTCCCTGTGCGAAAACCGTTTTGTGAGTCATTAAAGATCTTATATTTTTCACAGAAATTGTATACCCGATTGCACATAATTTTTTCAAATATTTTTAAAGCTGTAGGTAAGAGAGCTATTGGTCGGTAGTTACTCGGATCTATTTTACTATTTTTCTTATGGATAGGTTTTATAAGAGATATTTTTAGTAAGTCCGGGAATGTTCCGTTATTAAAGGATTGGTTAATTAACAAACATAGTGGTAGAGTTAGTTCGTCCGCACATTCTTTAAAAAGACAAGGTGGTAATTCATCCACACCGTGGCTAAGCTTATTTTTAAGGCTTTTTAAAATTTTTTGTATTTCTGATTGTTGTACCGGATATAGAAATAAGATATTTTCTATAGGGCTTAATACAGGGCGTCCGCGTGAAGAGTTTTGATTTGTAGAGGAGCAGCTTTCCCCGATTGAAGCAAAAAAGTTGTTAAATATATTGGCTATTTCTGTGGGTTCTGTGTATTAGGTGTCATTTATTTTTAGTTCTATATTACTCTTTTCTTTTTTATTAGTTCGTTCGTTAATTATGTTCCACATAGTTTTTATTTTATTTTTGGACGTTTTAATTTTTTTAATATAGTTTAATTTTTTTGACTTTATTACTATATTTTTTAGTAGTTTTACATATGTTTTATAATAATCTGTGTGTTTTATTTTTCGTTTGTAATGTAAGGGACTTTAATAATCTTTTATTTTTACTAGCAATTTTTATACCCTTAGTTAACCAGTATTTTTTTACTGTATTTCTTATTTTGATATTTTTTTTGGTATACATTTGTTTAGAATATTTATTAAGATGTCATGGAATAATTTATAATTTTCATTCAAGGAATTTTTATCCGAAATCGTCTCGTGCCACTTTATTTGAATAAGTTCTAATTTAAAATGCAATATGTTTTCTTTAGTATAAAGTCTTCTTGAAGTTGACCATGCAATTCTCTGAGTGGATCGGATTAGATTAGTTTGTAAAATTGTTGATAGATGGTTAGTAAACCCAAAGTCTTCCACAGATGTTATAATATTTTTTTCATTGAAGTTTGAAAATATTAAATCTATACAACATGTTGCTGATGTAGATGTAAAGTGTGTAGGTATATTTATGTGCTGAGTTAGTTTATATTGTGACATTAATTCTAGTGATTTCATTTTTTTGTTATTGTTTTTGAGCATGTCTGTATTAAAATCACCACCTATTAACACATTTGAATTTGAGTACTTTTTGTTAATAAATTTTATTATTGAATTTAAATTTTTGTAAAAAATATTCTCCTCTCTTGCATTTCAATACATTATTACTTTAAGGAGAATTCATACTCCTCCCTCGACTCTATTTTTTCTACAAAAAGATGTAATCATTTTATATCCAGTAAATTGTATTAAACTTAGTTTTTCTTCCGTTAGCCATATTTCTGAAATGCGTATAGCATCGAACGTAGAGTTTTCATCTATGCTTCTAATATATGTTGCTTGTTATAAAGACTGCATGTTCTGGTACAGAACCTTAAAGTGTCTGTATTTATTCTCAAAAGGAATTGTTTCCTAGATTATTGTCTGGATTTGTTCTTTGAGGGTGGTATTTTTTGTTATTCTTGTCATTTTTATATTTATCGGTATGGAGGTTTTGTCTTGTATTACAAGTTTCATACATAAATTCTTTGATTTTCTCATTTTTCTTTTTCACCAAACATCCGTCTATAATTAGTTGATTATTCCTTATTATGGCGTTTACTTTGATTTCGGGCTTGAAGCATTTCTTCTTTGATTTCTTTACGTTCTTGACGTTCATTTTTATCTAAAAATTTTTCTAAATTTAGTCCTGTTCATTTAAAAGTTTAAAGCAGCCATTCTCAAAGTGGGCGATAACGCCCCCCGTGGGCGCTGCAGGCCTAAAGGGGGGCGGTAAGAGACCCAGAAAAAAAATGGGGGCGTTGTGTAGAGGCCTGGGGGGTGATTCGTAATTTCATTTAGCTAGGAGGCATCTTAGACAACGACTGCATGAGCTCTCGACTCAGTAGACAAAATAAGTTTGGGAACCAGTGGTTTAAAGTAATATGATTTGTCTAATAGATATTTTACCATTTTTTTGCTTATTAGTTCTATTACTAAGGGTCTTCTGCGGTGGTTTATATATTTGCCCACTCTATATGTACTTTCAATATAACCGGTCAAATCCACATTTGTAATTTCCTGAAAAGCTGTTATTATTCTGCTGTCTAAATCATATTCATGTTCTTTATATTGTTCAGAGAATCCGTATAGAACTATCTTTTTATAGTCACTTTCGGCAGTAATTTCAATCCTATTAGTGGAGTGGTTCGTAGATAGTTTTTTAATATCATATTTCAATGTTTCATTTTCTTGTATTAATTTTTCTATAACAGTATTTAATTTTTCTATTTCGGATTTTCTTTGCATATTTTCGTCCTTTAGAGTAGTTACATCTTTTTTAATTTCATCCCTGAATTTACATATTCCTTTATTTATTTCAATTTCTATTGTGTTCTGGAGTTCTGCAATTATAGATTTGTTATTTTCTTTTAATTGTTTATTTATAATTTTTTCCAGGTTTTGGAGCATTGTTTCAGACTGCGTATTCATAGCCAATGTATTTTGGGTATGGTCAGTAGTAAGGGTATCTCCTAATATACTTAAGTCCTCTGATGATATCGAATAATTGGTGGTATTTGTATTTTTTCTTCTAATTGTGATGTTGGAGTTCTGAGGCGGCGATATTATTTGCTCTTTCTCGTTAATTTTTGGACGTATCGGTGTATTAGGAATGTTAGTTTTAGGCATATTACAAAAACAGGCGGGGCATTTCCAGTTTTGTTTATGTTCTGTTTGCATGGTACCATAAAAGCGCGTATGAGATACTTTAGCACATTCCAAATCGTAAAACTTTTTACAGTATGCACATTGTAAGTATTCTTTGTCTAGTACTATTTGTTGACATCCTTCACATTTTACTTTATCTTTACTGTTATTGTCCATCTTAGTGGCTCCCTCATTTATTAAGTGGCGGTGGAACATTTAATAAATACGCTTTTGTGATTTGTTTTTTATTTTTATTATTTATGGGAATTGGCTGGTGGATTCTTGAATCAAAAACGGTTGTGTTTTTACCGATTTGTTTACCTTTATTAAATACTATACTAAATTATATACTATATAAATACTAAATAATCTACCGACTAATAAAACAAATAATATTATAAAACTGATACACATATGTAAATAATGCCACACAAAAGGAGTTCTGTTTTTTGGAAATATTTTGCCGGGGAAAATAAAAAGATGTGTACGTTATGTAAAAAAAGCTTATCAGTCAAAGGTGGAGGGCTTTTTAACTTAACAAGACATATTAAAACCAAGCATTCGATTATAGCTACATCAATTACTGAAACAACTAAACATAGTGAGGCATCAGAACCACTTTCACACATAGGCACAGCAGCGGTAATATCTAATAATAACAATTTAGACCATACTTCATAGAAGGAAGTAATTGCGCCAATACTATTCACTTCGCAATCACATTTAATTCCATTACATCATTTAAAAAAAAACAATCCGTCTGTTAGGTCATATTTCCAAAAGCCTTTAACGCTCACTGGGATCGAACGGATTAATAAGGATTTGGTGGAAACTGTATTGAAAAATTATCTCCCGTTTTCTATTGTAGAAGATCCATCATTTCGAAAGTTTACAAGTCAACTAAATCCGGGGTATACATTACCAAACAGGAAAACTTTGTCCAATGCCTTATTGGAAAAGCATTACAATAGGGAAGTGGAAAAGGTAACGAGTAATTTAAAAAACGTTAAGTATGTGGCTTTGACAACAGATTTGTAGAAATACAACAAATATTATATGTTATTAAGTTAGTTTTACATATGGCAACATTTGTAACACTAAGTTTCCTACTCTATCTCTCTTGCAATAAAGCCGCCATAGTGAAAGCATCGCCTCCTATTTTATTTCCACGTGATTCCAATAAGATTGCTGGACTTCGACGTCTAGAGATTCTTACATTTCCATAACAGTTCATTTTGTAAAATTTGTGCTTATATCTCTTGGAATGTTACAATTACAACGATAGACATACAGTGAGAATTTAGCCACGCAGATCAACGAATCATGTGAGAAATGTCAGATTGTAGAAAAAGTGCAAGCCGTAACCACAGACAACGCTAGCAACGCACAAGGTGCTATTGCATTAACGGGCTGGAAGCAAATCCCTTGTTTTGCACACACACTGAATTTATGTGTGCAAAAAGCGCTTCTAGAAATTAGTAAAACTTAAGAAAAAGTGAAAAGTATTGTAGAACTTTTTCGAAGGAGTATGTATCCTAGCTGCCGAGCGTTTGAAAAACATGCAATTATGATTGGGTTAAGAAACACTTAAATTAAAACAAGACGTAATTACTCGATGGAATTCGACTTATGATATGTTCCACCGCGTGCTCCACATTAAGGATAGCATTGTAAGTACGCTTGCCACTGATTATCCTGTATCAAATTAGTATTAGTAAGTATCAAATTTGGACAATGAAGATACAATGATATTAAAAAACTCATGTGAAATCTTAGGCATATTTAAATTTGCAACCGAATCAATGATTTCCGAGAAGAATGTTACAATATCCGAAGTAATCACGTTATCTCACTTATAGCTTAAAAAAATAGAAAACATTATTACGACCGAAAATTTGCCAATTGAGGTTCTAAATATGGCGATAAAATTAAAAGATGAACTCATACGTCGTTTTTCGAAAGTCGAAGATAATAATATTTTTGCAGTTTCTACATTATTAGATCCTAGATTTAAAAAATATGGTTTCTCTACAGTAAACTAAAAAGTTATGAAAATGCTAAGTTTAAGTTATACGACATGGCTTCACATATTAACATCGGAAGAAGTAAAGAAACCGACACAAATATAAATGCTCCCTCCACATCTTCCTCGGACGCTCGTCAAGATATGTGGGCAGAATTTGATAGCAAAGTTAGTGACAGCTTAAAACAGAGAAACCCTAGAACCGAATCAATTATAGAAGTTGACAAATATTTGGAGGAGCCTTTACTAAGTAGGCAGAGAGAGAGAGAGAGAGAGAGGTTGATTTCAAGTGAGGGAAGAAAAGAAATTTGTCTATCCCCGTTTGTACGAAATTGTATGCAAGAGATTTTGTATTCCCGCTGCATCTGTTTCCTTCAGAAAGAGTTCTCAAAAGCTGGTCACACAATTACCGATAGAAGAAACCGCTTACAAGATTCAAAAGTAAATAAATTACTTTTTCTTAATGCTAATATGTAATAAAAAATATTAAATTAAATATTATCTACAAAAAACGAACATTATCGAATAAGTAGGGTAGGGAATATTAACTTCATGCGATATGTGATAAAAAAAAATACCTCTAGACATATACTAGAACTATATCTTAATTATTATTGTCTTGTGATTTGTGATACTTTGATTGTATGCTTGCCTGTGAAGAAGTGAGAATTGTAATGAGAACTGAGCTTCTTGGTGCATCTGCATGCTGCCTCTTTCCTAACATTAGGCATACACATTCTTAATTAATTAAGCAAAAGGTAAGTACTACATTTTATGAACAATTAGCGTAAGTTATTAAAAACAAATGATTCGTTAAACCGTTTATTGCACGATTGACTCACAAGTAATCTATACATGTATACTTGTATAGCTATTTAAACGAAAAAGAAAAAGCGATTGACTGTTTATTCATCACATGATCTCCGAAACTAGACTAGAAATTTGATAAGCATGTTCTTTTTGCCGAGAAGAGATCCGCTATGAATGGGTTTTCCGAGAATTGAAAGGGAAGTGAATGGGGGTGTCAAAGTTTGTATGGGGAAAAAGAATTTATATATCGACTTGGAATCTATCTGTATATTTAAGTCTTTGTTTTGTATAATAATGTGACATATCTCAAATAAAAGGTAATTTTTGTATATTTCGAAATAAAAACAGAAGTGTAAAGTTACGATCTAGAAAAAAAAATTAAAATCAATTTCTAAAAATATCCTCGCAGACTATTTTTAAGTTTTTACGAACGCAACCAATAAAACACATCTAATATCAACGTTCCTTTATAGGTATCTATAATATGACGCTGTCTTTGCGCAATTACTTCAATTACTTTCTCTCTGTTTCTTCAAAATATAATACAAACTATCTTCGGAATTTTATGTACATAGTAAAAACAGATAAGGTGTTTTTATTTCAAGAGGTGTATTAAAAATGTGTAATATTAAAAGTATGTAATACGTTTCATTTTAACAAATAGGCATGCATGAAAGTCAGACTATTTAATGCGTATTTTGTTCATGCACATTCGACTATTTCTAAGTTCCGAGGAATTTTTGGCGGGATTTTATGGTTAAGATTTATTTTATTTGGCAGTTGGCATTTATTTTATTTATTTGCGAATTGTTTCTAGTGAATATTGTGATGTCAAATTGGCATTGTTTTGCATCCCAAATGTCTACGCTGTTGTGCAATATGTAGAATTGTTATAATAATTGCTTAGTAGTGCGATGTTGAAGTTTTTTTAACGGCTTAGACATAGACTGCCTCAACGGATCCTAATACAAAGCCGCAATAGATTTGTAACCAGTAACTCCAAAAAACATTAAAACGTTTTATGTTGCACTTCAATGAAATAATATGAAGAATATTAAAACATACTGTATTCATTACCGAAGACATCAGTTGTATGGGCATAGATCTCTTTGCTTTCCTTTTGAAGGAAGAATCGTATAAACAACAACAACAATATGTGCTATAATCTGTAATGCACATCATAACTTCAAAATTGTATTTAATGTAACTTCTTTTTCTGATTGCCAAAACAAACCACAATAATACCTTTGCATAAGAAAATAGTAACAGTTAATATACGGCCCTAATAAATAATGACAGTTCAACCAATATATGGGCGGTGGTCATTGTTTTTTTTTTTTAATTTATTAACCGAAATCAACAACGTGTGCAAAATAACAAAAAATAAAATAAAAATAAAATATCTGATTTTAGTAAAGCCATTTACAGATTTCCACATTATTATTAAATAGAGGAAGTACGTACAAAATTACATAAAATATACGGACAATATAAAATAGTGGACTTATTTCGAAATTGGCGGGCTTTAGCGAGGCCTTTGTGGTTATGTATTTTTAAATAGAGTATGTATGTGTATATGTTTCGGTGGTAGTTCCTTAGCACATACTTTTCAATTGAAACATGAAATTGTGATCAACGATAGGGTAAAGAACAATTTAAACCTGGCACACTGTTCCCTGTTAAGAAAATAATTGGACTTTTTGGCGGGAACGGGAGAAGTGAGCTTGTCATTTTATAGGAAAACCCTTTTTTTTGGTATAAAGTATTATGGATTGGCCCGTCGGTGGTAGTAGAGTGTCTGCTATTCATACCGGGGTTCCGTGTTCTTTATTTTTTAAACAGAAACTTGTAATAATTGAAAAGTTACATATTATGATATATGAAAAAGTCAATTTAAGAGTTTCCCAAAGTTGTACAATATAAATGATCAGCTGATGTAAATTGGAAAACAATAAATGTAACATGAAACAACTAGAAAATTAGCAAAGTACAGTACAACCAAGTCTGTGCATGAATAAGTTTTGTATGTGTGGTACATGTGAGTGTTGAGTGTGCTTAATGGTATACGTGTTTGTTTGAGAGATATGTGGTATTGTGTGTAAGATTGGGTGTGGATTTTTTGGCGGGAACGGGAGAAGTGAGGTTGTCATTTTATTTAGATTTTCTATTTTTATATTATTGGGAGTTTTGAAGTACAAAAGTCATAGTATATTGTGTTTTAAAGTTCTGTATAAGTGAAAAGAATGAAGTAGGTCTAAATAAACATGTGTAAATGAAGTTCTCGCGCTCTTCCACTCATCACTTTATTAAAGGAGTTTTGCACAGTTTTACGATAAAGATTCTACTTATTAAAATATAATACGTGACATTGGCAAATGCGTTAATCCATGCGCTATGCCATGAAGAAAGAAAAAAAAGGAAAGGAATATAAAGTTAACCTAAGTAAATACGTAAAAGTGGAGACTAGATGAAAAAGAATATTAGCAGTAATGATGGGTTATTGAAATTTTTCAAGGAAAATTCTTGAAATTATTCAAAGACGTTTCATATTTTTCAATTATTTTTCCGATATTTTTCCATTTTCGAAAGTTTTCCCAAATTTTTGAAAATGTTTTGAAAATTTTCGAAAATTATCCGTCAATAATTAGCAGTAAATGTACGCGTTTTTCTTTGAAATGCCACCAAGTCAGTGCTATCGAAACGACAAAAATGTGAATTTTATTAAACCTTCAGTTACATATATTTATGCAGACTGCAATTTTTTACACTTCCATAGAAATTTATGGAGCAATATACTATTACTTTTGTACTATAATACTCCCGAAATGCAAAAGATGTAAAATCTAAATGAAATTAAACTGCGCTTATTCGCACCAATAAAAACCCTAGAAACTACTTAATGCACCAAATAATCAATCTCTATGTGGATCAATCACTCAACTTGCGCTTCACGACATTGCGCCACGCGTAATTTGTGCTGAGTGTGGCCTCGCGTGGCGCGTGCCGCCTCGCTTCGCGGCCGGTTCGATTTCAAATGTGCTAGTGTGCTACTGTGCTACCACACTTATGAAACAAGGCACTCCCTCTTTTTCAAAACTGTGCTGGCACAATTGTGCTTACTCGCGTGCTGTTTACTCATTGCTAGTGTGTTGCACTTACTGTTGCTATGTCGCGGGGAACAGACGTCAAGTGATATAAGCCGATGTGCTGCTAGATCTTTTTAGTTATTTGTCATCTGCCATTCGTTTCACTTCTCATTGATTAATCTCTTTCTACTCTGTCGATATGATTGATGTTTGTTATGCTCTGTATGGTATTAAATAAATTTGAAACTGACCTTGATGTAAATCATACTTTCATTGCGTTAGTGTATCAAAAGTAATTTTAAGTAGATATTGCGCTTGTCATGCGTCCAAGGATTGGAAAAAAATCGTTCAACTTGAGTATTTATACTAAATGCTACTTTCAGAAATAAATGTTTGATGTTTTATCTTTACAACGATTGAGCTTTCTTGTAATAATAAGGTGTTTGTGTAATACGATTGTGAGAATTTTGTACGTTTTAAGTAGATATAAACATGTTAGTGGTTTAGTTTTGCTGAAGAATTTTTTTAACTGAGCGAGACAAACAAAAACACAATTTTTTTAAACAACTTCGTTATATTTTCAAATTAGAAAACTATGTATTTACAGCTATTTACATTAAATATAACAGAATCACTAGATTCTTATTACTTGCAATGTCACAATATTTCACTTGCCTATCATTTTTTACTTTACGCACATATTGATCGAATTTTACGTTAGTATTCGATATTTTGCGAGTATTAACAAAGCGCGCAATGTTCGGTAAAACCACGAGATGAAGCGCGGCGGCGCAGGCGACGTCAGAGGCGCGAGCGGCGCGCGAGGCGCGGGCGCTCACAGCAGGCGCGTGCTGGGCGGGGCGTCGTCGTCGCTGTCCACGCACTCGAAGCGGATGTGGCGGCCGTTGTCGCGCCGCCGGCCTCCGCCCGCGCCTCCGCCTCCGCCCCCGCCTCCGCCTCCGCCCGCTCCCTGCGGCGACTCACGGCCCGCGGCCTCGCCGCCCGCCGCCAGTCACACCTTGTCCTCGCCGCCGCCCGGGGCACCCGACCGGACGAACTGTCAACGTAGTATCGAAATCGATCAATTTCAACCAGTATACGAGACAGTAGACGGTGTCGGTGCCGACACAAACACGGATGCTTACCGAAACGGTCGTGTTGGTCGTGGAGTTCGCGCGCGGGCGGAACGTGAGCACGCGCCAGCGACGGCGCAGCTGCGCGAGGACCTCGCCGTTGCAGAAGCAGTAGAGCACGGCGACGCACAGGCCCTGCAGCGAGGTGGTGAGCGCCGTGACGTATTCGTAGGCGAGCCACCAGCTGGCCGAGCGCGGCGGGCGGAAGGGCGTGAGCAGGTACTGCAGGCCCAGCAGCGGCGCCAGCAGGCAGGTGGCGCGCAGCGCGTGTAGCGCCGTGGCCGAGGGCCGCGGCACGCCGCCCGCGCCGCCCGTGCCGGCGCCCGCGCGCAGCTTGGTGCACAGCACGCGCACGATGTTGCACAGGAAGGCCAGGTTGAGCAGCACGGCGGCGCACACGAGCACGGCCAGCTCGGCGCGCGGCGCGCCCTCGTCCATCCAGCAGTGCGGCTCGGCGGCGGCGGCGCGGCGCGCGGCGCTCACGGCCGCCGGCGGCACCGGCAGCAGCCAGCCGGCCGCCAGCAGCGCGCGCAGCAGGCGCCGCTCCGACACGAACGCGCTCACCAGCACCGTGTGCAGGTACAGGCCCTCGCACAGCATCCACGTGTAGTTGGTCAGCAGCGCGTACTGCAGCGCCGTGTGCAGCGCGCGGCACCACGTCGGCGACTCGGCCAGCGTGCTCGGCGACCGCATCACGAGCCCGTACCACGCCAGCCACAACGCATTGTTCGCTGCGAACGAAGCGAACAGGTTCATGTGCACCGTGATGCGCGCGCAGCGAAGGCTTCTGTGGACACATACACTCTCGCGTTATAAATGTCTCGAATGAGGTCTCGTTAATACATATGAGTCAAAAAAACAACGTTACGTCAAGAGCGAAAAACTTACTTGAAGTAAAATAATATGGCTAGCGAGAGCAGCAGCGCAACGAGCGACACGGAATAGCCCACCTCGTAGACCGCGATGATGTCGCTGACGTCCTGTATGCACATGAATAGGTAACGACGAGGAACTCAATTCCGATCCAAAAGTTTTATTAGAATTACTTTCGCAAAGGATACTTACGTCTTCGGGCTTCACACAAGTGGTGTAGTTGGACCACGGTCGTCCGGTCTCCGGATGTAACCACCAGCTTCCGTTCTCTGTGCACTCCTTGTGGGCCGTCACTGAACATAAATAGAATTAATTTTGTGCAATCTACAGAATAAGTTCAGTAGATGTGGTCGTGCGCATATCATAGATCACGTGGGCACTCACGTTCTGGACTGAAACCGGGTACGAAGTCCGGACAGCGCGCGTAGGCCGTAGCATTAGCCGGTGTCGGCGGCCAGCACAACCACGAGTCGAACGTGCCTTCGCAGTATAGACCTACAAATTAAATTGTTTCATTCAACTGACAGGGTACATGTCATTCGCACAGGGATCGTATCAGTAAATAACGGACGGGTACCGGCCGGTGGACGCGTGCGGTTATTAGCTGCGATGCAAGCGATGTAGTCCCGCTCCATTCGCTCAGGGTCGTCCATGGCAGCGCCACACCGAACGCTTTGCTCCAATTAGACCGTCGCGCCCTGCGCTGGCGCTCATACGTCAGCGAATTGATAGTTTCCGCATTTTTATTGCCGCGGACTCGGATCTGAAACAAGTTTAAGCCATCATCATTTTAAAGAATTATTACATTTTGTAATTTATGGCTACGTACTGACTAATAAAGAAGCGCGTGGTCTAATTTATTTATTTAAACATATTAACGAATGATTCACAATATAATTCAAGTTCTCAGCAGGGGTTACAGTCTCGTGAACCCATCAATTACAGGCGTGTACACCGCACCGCTTGTTCTTATACACTGTCATGATACTTATTGATTAATCGACATATCGACTGGTGTAGGAACAATTGATGTAAGGGACAAAAATAGTAAAATGAGTTAAGTATACAGTTTTGTTCAAATTTTGTTGCTCTTAGACTTAGATTAAAAAAATACATAGATAGACTCTCCCATACAAAACGAGTGAAGACAACAAATCGAGAAAGGGTTGCAATTAAAATAAAATATTTTGCGCAATACGTTCATTTCACCTAGTAACACAAACTGTTTTAACATAATTTAGATGCAAAAAAATGCAGAAATGTGTATTTTACTGGATTTAACCTTTACAAACATTTAAGGAAAGCTTAATAATATTTCTCGCAATCATATTAAAATTGCAAACTGTGTGCAAGACCACTGATATCACTAAATCTAATGTGGGAGTATTGCAATACCAATTCGTTTAACCGAAATGAGGGGTAACTTGACAAGATGGTTTATTACTAAATATTTGTTTCAAATTAGGTATTTAGAGTTGCATTTACTGTTTACTGTTGTGTGCTTGCTATTTATGTATAATGTTAAAACATTATAGATTGTAAGAAGAAGGTTCACCGTCTTCTTACAATCTATTATTGATAATTATGAATTTTGTGAGTGAATGAGTTTACCACACTTGATATCTGTACATAAATAGGTAAAGACATAACAGTTCAGTGTCTTTTTCTCCTCTGTTTATCAAATGATTTTCTTTTTTTTGTTTAGGAGCTATTGACGACCTGTGGTGTTATCAATAAAAAAAAACCTGGAGACAGTTATATTAATACGTGAAGCGCCAACTTCGGATCCCTTTTTAAGAACATTGCATGCACGGAGGAGTGTGAGATTTGGCATCGTTTTTAATAAGTATGTTATTTTCTACATTAGAATAAAATAAAGCTTGCTAACGATAATGATACCTGAGTCTTTTGGAAGATAGGTATCTACTTTAACATTTTTATGAAGTAAAAAGAAAAAAGAAAAACAGTAAAAAGAAAAACGTGTAAACGTTTTTTTTAATTTAAGCACAATTCACTTTCCGATTTGTATCATATTAGCCACATCATAAAATTACGAGAGACTAATTTACCGACGAAGAGTTGACACCTCTTCTACAACTGTAAAATAAAACATTTAGAAAACCATGCAGAAAGAAAAATTACTAAATGAAATACTTTATTGAACGGAATTTACGAAAACACTACATTCAATTAGAAATAAATTATACAGTTTAATAGCCAAAAAAAGTTTCGTTCTGATGTTCCTATACGTTTATAGATACGTTTCGTATTACGTTCCTATAGGTACCTAAAATATTTTTTTTAAATATGAACTGAATATGAATTAAATGATGTATCAATTAAATTTTTTATCAAGTTTATAATTTTCAAACATTTTAAAAACACATTGCAAATCTTCATTCTGCTTTAAGAATATCTATTCTATTTCTTCACCTCTTGTCACTTCTCAACTCGTTCATTATCTGGAAATACTTAGTCTTATTGCTTAATAATATACAAGTACTACAACAAATAAAATGTAAAACTGGGTAAAAAAAATTCGAATATGGCATCACTGAACAAACTCTTGTCTATAGGACAAGTAAGTCAATTGGCGGGAACGGGAGAAGTGAGGTTGTCATTTTTATTTAGATTTATTATTTTTTACATTTTTAGGAGTTTTAAAGTACAACAGTGATAGTGTATTGTGTTTTAAAGTTTTGTGTAAGTGAAAAGAATGGCAGAGATTCAAATAAACATGTGTAGCTGAAGTTTTCGCGCTCTTCCAAGAAGTCCTTTTTTAACTTTAGTAAAGCCTACTATCACTTTACTGGAGGAGTGTTAGGGACAGTTAATGTTTCTCTAGAAGTCTTTAATATTTCGACTGAAGGACTACATTGTCCATGATCAAGAATAAATATAAAAATCTTGTCTATAGTTTTAATTTTAGTTTTATTTTGAAAAATATTAATTTAAAATGATTTTTAAGATATGATTTATTACTCCATCGATTGCGTTCTTTAATCAAATTTTGTATGTGTCTGAGCTAGAATATGACATATTGGACGTAAATACGAATTGCACGAAAATTATGTAATTTATGTGACCGCTATTGTTAGAATGACGTGACAAGTAAGTCAATTGACTGATTTACGAATGCTTAATTTTTCACTTATTTTAGTTTAAAAAATATACAGATTAAGTTTACGTCAATGTCTTCGTGACCTGTAAAATAAATTTAGTTGCCTTACATCAATTTGATCCCAACCTTGTTTAGGTTTCGTGTCTACTAGCACTACGGATTTCATAATAGTTGACATGTTACGTTACTGTGCAAACTGTATAATATAATGCGTCGTTAAATAATCAGCGTTAACATTGAACTGGTATTTTTATCTAAAAATACCGTTACATAGATAATGGGGTGAATGAAATCTGTTTTTCTATTTAAATGGTAATTTTTTGACATATGACGTGCCACTTCGCTTTGGATCCGGGGCCGGCAACGCAGACTCTATCTTGCATTTTTGTATACATTTACTTGTTAGACACAAATAAATACAAGCAATAATTAAATCCTGTTAAATGAGACTACCAGCATTTAACATTACGAATCTACTTCATGATATTATTGATATAATTAAAAGAGGAAATATGGTACGTTAGAATATTGTCTACTCAAATGATACGAAGCACAGATACCACTTGTACAGCAATATGGAATAGACCAGAGAGAGCAAAACAAGATATTGTTATTCATTGCAGTTTGCGACTGACTGAGCTGCACATGTCGCATTGTATTATTTGGCTCCATTTATGAAGTCCATGTACAGGACATTCCGTATATACCTTCTTTATCGTATCAATGCGTAGGTATATAAATGACTCTACATCTGGATTTCTTTTATTCAATATTTTCAATTAAATTCAATAAATTTTCTCACTTCGTGTTGATGTAACATGAACATAATCATGACGTGGTGCTTGTTCACGTCAAGTACCTGACAACTGATTGTATATCACAGAACAGAAATGTCGACTGACGACTGACGACAGTGAGTGTTTGTATTGCGACTTGGGATTTAATTACTTCGTACAAAACAAATATTTCGTCGGTGAGTGTATCTATTGTGTCACTGACATTAAATACCCCATGAAGTCCTTATTTTAAAAATAACATAGCCATTAGATATGTGGACAGTGCAGACGAATGGATACAAGTGGTGCAAGCGGATGCAGGTCGGTGCAAGCAAGCGAGTACATGCGAGTGCGAGATGGTGTAAGTAGGTGACGCTCTTTGCATGTTCTATGATACTTCAGACGCATCTCAACTTTTCTTTCTAGTTTTGTATTATGGATATTGAGTTCACAGCTTTCAATAGATACAGAAATTTTCTGTGAGTAGCAGTACATGTGTAACGCCGGTGCGCTTTGACATTTAACATAAGTGTCTATTTACATAAGAATGAATGTTTTTTATCCATTAGAGGTGATCTCGGAATTCATTACGTCTATCGGTTCAGGTGGACCGTGGCTGTGATATATCTTAATTAGCCGATTGTCTCAAAAGGAGTGTAATGCTTTTTGAGTGAATTACGTATAAAGATGCCTTTCTTGTACCCTGTATTCTAAACGACTTGATCTTTTAATAAATGAGATATCGAATGCAATGAGGAGGTATATAAATAAATGAAATTCGCCTTAATCGTAGTAGTACTACGGAATACTAAATTTTTACGCGATTGCCCCAGAAGGATTGTAAGTAATTGTTTTTCCATTTACTGTATTTACGTATAATGTAATGATACGTAATGAGGGTAATAAACCAGAGATATATTTTGCCTAGAACAATTGAATACCGATTCCATTGTTAATTGCACTGTATATTGCAGAAGTTCTATATATCGCTGAAGCAAACTGCCAGATAAGTGTTGTCGTATGAATAGATTTTCTAATTGAAATGAGACAAAAATGTGACAGTGTTTATGCCAAGTTGTCTTCAGATGAATGAAACACAGATTTGAGTCTTTGTAAACATTTACATATCTCGGGCAATATGAATAACAGGTCTATCTACTACAAAGAGAACGGCTGATCGCGTCTCACTAAGTCATGAACAATTCACAGAGCAATTAGCCAGTGTCCACAAGGGTGTGGCGAGTCACCGGTTTCCTAATATTCTAACTGTACCCTTAATACGTAATCGCTAGCTGTGCGCGGCGCGGCTGTGGTCAGCAGTCGGCGTGCTACTGAAGTTTTCATCACAGTGCTTTGTGTATTATGTCTTCAAGGTTTATGCTACGGTGACGCGAAAAGAAGGCTTATTATTTAATGAAATATGTATTTATGTGCTTATAACGGATGAAAAGACTTGAATTTTTTGTACGGTAAAGTGTTGCCAATGAAAAAACAAGACAGTATGACAGCTGATTGTTCAGGGTTATTAAAAATGAAACGCTACACGAAAGAAAGCGCGTTTTCATTATTGAAAAATATTTTAAAAATAATGAAGATTTGGCATCAACTGTTAGCAATTTTCGTACAAAATATGGTCGGAATATTGATTTAACTTCATCAACTGTGAAAAGATTATTTGAAATATTTAAGAACTTTTAGATTTTTTCTGGAATTTTTTGAAGTCGTAGGTTTATGCCAACAAGTCTACGTCCACCCAAGTTTTAAAGGAGGAAATTGAGCGCTGTATCAACGAAATTAGGCCTCACTTATACAGTCATAAAAATTTCGACAAAAGAGTGCGTATGTCCCGGTAAAGCCTTGGAGATCCGATATCCTATTCCATACCATAACCATATGCAGTATACTTTATGAAACATTAAAAAAAAACTACAATTTTTATTAAAAACTTGTATTTTCCATCAATTACAAAAATTACTTGTTGTGTGAATTTAGGGATGCTCATTATGTTC
This sequence comes from Zeuzera pyrina, assembly GCA_907165235.1. Lineage (NCBI taxonomy): Eukaryota > Metazoa > Arthropoda > Insecta > Lepidoptera > Cossidae > Zeuzera > Zeuzera pyrina. Next base: position 112,951 of record OU015627.1, read on the forward strand.
ATCAGTTTCTTCGCAGAGCCGAAATCACTCATCCGATTTCAACGTACACGAAGGTTACACGTTAAGTATGGCGTCTGTTCAATTCATCAGTCTGATCAGATTGGCGTCAGACTGATCGTGTTACGCGTTTTGCTTATAATGTGAAAGTGTTTCATAGAGGTATGCAAATGCTTTTGACATTTCCGTAAGATTAAACTCTATGTGATCTTCATAAGTTGGAATTGGTCTTCCACTTCTGACCACTCACTTTCGCTCTGTATTTTTTCCTCGTCAATCGTTCATTCCCTCTATGTGCTTCATATACAATAAGTTAAGGTTTTTAAATGATTACTCAGTATTCGCACAATATTCTACCAATCATTTCGCTCGTGTAGCTCAGAATTAACGAACTACTTATTATTGCCAAACGCCGACGACCGTGGCACGCCCCTGAGCCTAGAGAGGCGAGTAATATTAATCAGCGGTCTTCGACAAGAACCCGTGATTAATCACGAATGTGCTATAAACAATATTTAATCCCTTGGCTCGTCCATGTCGCGTCCGCGGACAGGCGGAGGCGCGGCGCCGATCGTGGACCGAACTCAATATCTATCATAGTACTTACGACATATCAACTGTGACTGTTCTAAGTAATTGAATCACGTAGAATCATATTGTCGGAGCCAGCTCACGTTTATACTTTTGCAAACACTAACCGATTAAGTACAACCAGATTTATTTGTTTTCTATCGTCTTTCCAAAAATACAATTATTTTGTGGGAAAATAAAATTTTCAAAATTCGATATTGCTTTGTTTGTTCGCGGCCTCCACTGTGCAGTCGACCACAAATATTTCGCGAAGTTGACATTATTTCTAATTTTAACCCTTCTGGTCAGAGGCCATGACGCTTATTCTCTTGTGGAATTTCACTCTCTAGTGGAAATATTATTATTCATTACAAAGAATTAATTAGAAATCGTTTTCGTATTATATATATTTATTGGTACGTTGCACGACGTGTCAACAGCGGATAGTTTCGAACTGTTTCTATCAGATCTTGTTTAGATTATTCCGTCGGGAGCTTATTTAAAATATTTGTATGAATAGTGAGGTGTTAGCAAGCTACGTCGTTTTTATGAAATTTTCAAAGTAATAAATAACGTTGCTCATGGTCCGTAATAAAAAACTCATTTACGACTAGAGATGGGTAGGTTCGGATGGATACGTGTCCCCGGACCCATATCCCTAGTACTGTTGGACCTACATCCAAACGAAAATCGAACACGTATCCGTTGGATCAGAAATGTTTGCCGGCAGGGTGGAATGTACACTGAACACGGTACGATCACAGACTAAAAAGGTACGATTCTATTACCTAGTACTACTTTAGATACAGCTCCGCTCACACCGTAAGTCCGGTTCGGGAATTGGTATCATATTACACAGACAGGTCCGCGAACACGGAACCTGGACCCGTATCTGCAGAGCATGGTTTACATCCGGATCCGTATCCTTAAAAAATCCGAACCTACCCATCTCCATTTACGACTAGTGTATTACCGTGCATGACGCGGGCGGGCGGCGAGCTACGAGCAACAAGTGCGCCCGTTGTGCGTTTATGCGTCGCGGCCTCTCGTTGTATTGGGAACTAATATACATGATATATTAAGCAATTATCACTTAATTCTGTTTACTACTATTATTTATATTACAAAGTATCATAAACTTAAAGGGCCAATAGGTACATATTAGTTTCTTACTTTTTAGAGGCTGTTTTCGAGTCGGGGGTTTTTAAAATTTTTAATTTAAGTTTTATTTCATGCCTTTTAAATACGCTACGAACAACACTCTATCCCCACATTCACGCAAATTCTTTCCGGGACGATACACAAAATTCAAACACTGAGTACCACCGATCCGTCTATCTATCTATAACCTATTCATTGACACCATTCCAATGAGCCCAAACACGATATCTCTACTGTAAGTTAGTGAGGAGTCGAGTATTTCACTGATTCCAAATGATGCTGTGGCATCAGCTCAAGGTTACCATGTTATTATAACATCATCGAAGTCACAGGATACTAAATTTCAAATCGATCAGACCAGTAGAAGTTGCTCACGCCCCTCCAACAACTAAAAAAGAATTGATGATCTTCAAACAGCTGAACGGATACACAGACACACAGACACAGACACAGACACACACAGATACACAGACACACAAATACACAGATACTCACATTGAACTTACAACACCCCTCTAAAAATTCTGACGTAAACGTCAGCAGGGTTAATAAAATATGATTAAATTACCTAATTTAACCGAACAATACTCGTACAGGTACACCCATTGGTTTCTCGGAAACAGCTTTAACGAATTAAATGAAATGAAATTATGTATTTAAATAATATCTAGAATAACTGTTATACCTGAAAAAAATTATTTTCACACAAATAATTCTTTTTCTCCTAGAATATTGAGATACAACGATTTATTTTTCCAACACTTTTGCTTAAAATATCGAGGTACTAGTAATTTTAAATATTCATGCATATTAGCTTAAATACAAGGTTACATAAATGCTTAGCTCCTCAATAACGGATGACATTATAAGAAACTCACAAGACACCGGTACTCATAACATAATATAATATTACGTTCCGCTAACTGTTATTTTACCTGCTTTAATTGAAATAGTAAAATAGGCATCTGTAACTATATGGGTATATGACTATAGTTACGCATTGTATGTACGTAAACGAGAGTGACAAAACATTAGCAATATCCTTATTAATTATAGTGTTAATATGTTGTGATTGTCAGTCTTTGAGTCCTTTGTCTTGTATAATGTGACGTTTACAAGCAGACGTTATTACCACCAATTAGCACCATTCTGGTGGTGGTGAGGCGATATTGAGACACAGCGTGTCTACGAAAGGGACTGTGTCGTGACCATGGTTGCCAGACGTCACATAATAATAGTACACGTCACATAATTCTTATTAATGTTTTTAACGTCGAAACGTCGGGATAAAATAGGTATAGGTAGCCTTAAAATATAAACACGACATAGACCCGCAATTAAATATTATAACATAATTCTTAGTCTATGTACTACGTATATCCAAAATTAGCTGTGACGAAACTGTACTATAATGTTAGAATTTGTAATTTATATATAAATATACAAGAGCGTAGATACTTGGGACGCAAAACTATGTCAATTTACATCACAATATCCTCTACAAACAATTTGCGATGATTATTATTATTTTTCCGCTCCTCATAATATCCCGGCTATAACCTATTCATTGAGACCACTCCAATGACCCCTAACACGATACCTCTACTGTAAATTGGTGAGTTGAGTATTTCGTTGATTCCAGATGATGCTGTGGCATCAGCTCAAGGTTACAAGGATAGGTTAGGTTGTTATTATAATACTATCGAAGTCACAGGATACTAAATTTTCCTCATAATATCCCCCTATGATTCATTCAGAATTGATTCGAATGATGTTTTTTTTGATCTAGAAACTCGTGTTTCTAATTTTTGTACGGCGTAGTATAATTTTCAGGCTTGTGCTATAATTTTACGGCCCTGATCACATTATTTTGTTTTTAAAATCTGGGAACCCTGGTCGTGACAGTGTGCCACTTATGAAACTAGGTAATCATTCCGGATGAACTAGTTATAAAGTCTATGTTCATTATGTATCTATGATTTAAATTTTAAACGTTATGAATCTATCAATTGTGTGCGATGATAACAGACTTAAAATATCTCACTGGTTATACTTAGTACCTACTCAGGGGCTAATGGAAAATGACACCGCAACTCACGAGTCTCAGTAAAGAAATGTCAATCTACGAAATTGACTTAATTTCCATTTTCAAAAGACATTTCACGAAATTACGAGTATGTCGGCAGGTGAGCGGAGTGGCTTTTGAGAGGTTAGAGGGCCGAGAGGGCCGCCGGCGTGCTACTGGGAAGATGAATGTTAGGGTCTTAGTTTCCAGTACGGTCGAGGAGTCGCATTCGAAGCTTTAAATCATTTCAATTTAATGCGTTCCCAGGGGAGCGGCTCGCCGCCATTTATCGGTATGTCATTGTTCATTATACTGAAATATGCCCTGAATCGTCAGCAGCGCTCTGTTTTACACTTGGCAATCATAACGTCGAACGACGTCTCGAGAGGTCAAGTTTTACAATCTAATTATTATTAATATGAAATGTTACACGGGAATACGCGATGAACAAAATTGAAAATATCGTTTTACAATTTTAATTATTTCTATATACATATTACACGTATTTAATCAAAATATATGTTATAATTCTTAGGATCACATCTATTTAAATTAAAGCAAGTTATAGAGAGAAGGTTATTTAAGACGGTTGGCAGTATATGTTGTACGCAAGTGGAGTTCTAAATGATATTCCGTAGAGTCCAGAGGCGCGGCACAATGGTCAACACGAGCCCAAGCCAGTGAGGGCGGCGCGAGGGCGGTGCGAGGGCGGCGAGAGGCGCCGAGGGTCGCGGCCGCACGAGTACGTGTATTAGTGTAGCGCCACCGCCATCATAACAATGTCAATATTTGCGAGGGCCGGTAACGAGGTGTACGACGTCTCTATGACAAACTACACAGCGTGCGTGCGTAAGCGTTTAGGCAAACTACATAGAACTTGCATTTATTGATTTTATTAATTAAATTAGGGATATTTATAATCGAGCTATAGAATTAGTAATTTTCTCTATAAATCTCAATATTTAAATTTTACGGTTATCTCAACAAATTTGGTACTTTTCATATAAATCACATCTTTTTAAAAATTAAAAGTTTTTACATAACATAACATATCTTCACGCTGTATCCCCAACGGGGTAGTCAGAGAGGACGGATCGCCAGGAGTCGCGGTCCTTACACACCTCTTTCGCTTCCTCAAATCTCATCATTCTCCTCACACATTTTCTCCTAGGTATGTGAGTGCTTTTGACATTTCCGTCTGCTAACACTCTGGCTATTTGATCTTCATAAGTCAGCCTTGGTCTTCCTTGGCTTCTTTTACCACTGACTTTCGCTCTGTATATTTTCTTCGTCAGTCTTTTATCACTCATTCTTTCCATGTGCCCGAACCATCTAAGCATTCCTTTCTTCATTTTTACAATAACACTGTTGTGCAACCCTGTCATACTGCGTATCTCATCATTGTTTATCCTGTCAGCAAGCGTGACACCGCTAACCTATACCTAGGCGAAAATGTGTGAAGAGAATGATGAGTTTTGAGGAAGCGAAAGAGGTGTGTAAGGACCGCGACTCCTGGCGCTCAGTCCTCACTGACTACCCCGTTGGAGATACAGCGTGAAGATATGTTATGTTATGTAAGTCCGCATTCTACAGGTATAGTTGAAGTCGAGAAATTTAATCTCGTAACATATCTATAATCCTCCATCTCTTTTCATCTTTTGCTGTTGGTATATCTATATAAAGCAATCTTATATAAACTAGTAGATGTATTTCCGAGTTATTTCCAGAAGCAGTATAGAAATAGGAGTCCACACTCTAAGCAGATAGTTGAAGTCGAAAAATTTAATCCCGTAACATCTCTATATCTTTCCATCTCTATTCATCTTTTACTGTTGGTATATGAATGTATAGCAATCTTATATATACTAGTAGGTGTATTTCAGAGTTATTTCCAGGAGTTAGAAAGAGACGTCACGCAATTGCACCAAATCAATGGAGTTGGTGCAATTGCACCTGACAATGCCGACACATCCAGCGCAGTGAATGCACTGCGCTGGATGTGTCGACATTGTCAGGATGACAGCTTGTCAAGTTTATTTATTTAGTTTACAGAAAATGTTATTTTTCTTAGCACAATCTACTATTTTAATTTATTTTTATTAGCAATAATTATTTTATAGCATCTTAAATTTTTTTTAAAACTAATCCACTACAATATTGAACGAGCTATATTTGTCTACAAATATATATATAATTGATATCGCTTTCTCGAAAACGGCTCTAGTGATTTTGATGACAATGTAGTGTTGAAGGGCAAGAAATCGAACTAGCTAGGTCTCAATTCTGGGAAAAAGCGTTTTCTCCGTCTTTTGCACACTTAAAACTTCTAAACAATAAAAGGGGAGGCAAATAACATCAGATAAAATATAGATGCTGTGTGGGTGCTGTTTTCCAACGAAATAAATGTGTGTCGTATGTACAGGTGAGTCAGGTTATCTGATTCACTTCGCCGTTGCTGCTCGGACATTGCGTCTGACTTTGGAGTTATTTACAAAGTCTATGGCTAAAAGGCATGGAGAATAATCTATTATTTATTTTCCTGAACAATGAATTTAATGTTAAATTTAAGATACTATGTTATTTAGAAGAGTAGTATTATACAAGCCATATTTATATGTATATTTATAATCGCATTCTCGAAAACGGTTGTAACGATTTCGATAAAATTTACAAATGTAGAGCTTTAGGGTGGTCAAAAATCGATCTAGCTAGGGTCCGATTCTGAGGAAATTCGTTTTCTCTTTTATCACACATTTAAAACTTCTAAACTTTAAACTCTTCTGATTTCACAACAGAGTTTACCTTCTCAGTAGTACAGTGGCTAGAGCGTTGATCTAGCAAGTTGAAACACGCGCGTTCAAATCCTGCAATGTGGTCAGACGTTTTTTGTTATTTTTTTTGGTAAGACAGTTTGTTTTGTTATGTTTTTTGTCTAGGTACTATCTTTTTAATGAAAGAGTAACATTTTATTGTTCAACATTACATGTATTTTTTATTACCAATTCATAGCAATTTTGTCCATATTTCACCAATACTGAAGTACCGTTAAATGCATCCCTTTAAATTATATGTAATTTATCTAGGTAGGTACACTGATGACAATTTTTATGTATTACGTATAAAGGCACAAAAGTACCACTTAACGAACTGGGTATTCCCAGCAACACCCAGAACCCGGGATTTCGGCTTGGAAGATAGATGCTCTGCCAGCGTGCCAATGGAACAGACGTATTTTTGTTACATATTTTTGAAATCTATGTTATTTTTTGTTAATCGAAATATAGTATTACGTCTCGTTAGCAAGCAAGCAGAAAATGCTCTAAATAGAAATACATTTTTAGAGCATTTTGTACTTGTTACTAAATGACAGGTGTGCATGTCCAACGAACATCAGTCCCGGAAATTGGCCGCGACGCCTCGCCCGCCTCGCCCGCCTCGCCCGCTCCGCCACTATTACACTAGTTGACTGTCGATGCTCTCTTATTTCCTTTTCGTAGTGATCAAGAAGAAATAAACGTTAACTACTCTCACCAAAGGCCATAGAGCAAGTTACCATCTGTGTCATCGTCGTTAACGTTCTATAAAATGAATGAATTGACATAACTCATGATGAGGTGATAAATTATCGACAGCTAACGTCAAATCCCATACTATTTTGCATTTTCTAATATCGAAAGTGAAATTAGATAGTGATTTTTCCTAGCGCGGCAGTGCTCGTATCGATTATTTATCAATGTGTCCATTCGCATGTGGTCGCCACAAAGTCACATAGAGTCCAAGTTCTCTAATAGCATGCACGAATAGTACATATGTTCATAGAGTTGTCTATACTTGAACATATTTAAAATAATTTAATTCAAGATTTTGGAAGATTTAATACAAACTAATCACGGATACATACCTAAGCATTTACATAAAATGCATATGTTTAATAGTGTAAAACGTTTATTGTATGTTTATAATACACAAAACAACCAAACTTTCGACCTTTTATAAGGTAGTTTTCATATCTGTAAAATTTGTAACGTACTTCACCCGACACCGCAGCCGGCACATTTCACGAGGACACGTAAGCTACACGAGGATCGACCGTATATGAGTATGTGCGGCCCCTCCTCGTATACCAATAACTGTGACGGCAGTGTTTTGTCATTTTAACTCGTGTTATCCCTGGAAAAGCATGCAGTCTGCATAGTCACTGAAATTATAATTAGGGTATTAGCCCCATCATAAATAACGGCTGTCCCCCGAGTGCTCGACTGGACGTTTTAAATTAATTAACTCTGTAATTGAACGGTTCTCCGGTCGAGCACCTCACCGCACCGCCGCGGCCGCGCCGCCCCTGTTGTATATCGGTCCGATGTTTCGCTCCAGTACAGTATCGGTTGCGTGTAAGCCTTACCTTTTGTGTCGCTGGCACTTACTAGCTGTTAACAATTATCATGTGACAAGCGTAAGCGTTTTTTGCAATTTTTTTATAGTGAAGGGGGCAAACAACGCGAGCGAGTCATCTGATGGAAAGTGATCACCGCCGCCCATGGACATTTAAAGAAACAGTAGGCTCGTTTGTTGAAGATCCCTAAGTTCTAACGGACCGAGAATGCCGTCGCTGTAAGCTGGTTCCATAAAACTGTCGCTCGTGGTAAGAACGTCGTAAGAAACGCACACTTGTTGACCGCCAGCCATCGAGGCGTTTCGTTGTCTTTAAACTGCGTGTTAATATCATAATAGTATACAGCGAAAGCAAAGCGGCGCTTTTCTGCTTTAACTTAAAAAAAACGGGTAAAAGCGTGATGGACACTTACGGTTCCGTAGTAATTTCGGATAATGTAGAAATTAAATATTAAAAAAATGGTAAAACCATTAACTAAATATTTGTTTTTTATTTCTGCATTTAGGGTACCGATTTATGTATTTATGAACAAATGTATGTATGAAAGGAAGATGGATAGACATCACGAAACTACAAGAGTTCCGTTTCGGCTATTTTTGTGAAGAAATCGTGAAACTTTCGTAAAATTTTCGTAAAAGAGACATAACATATTAGTCCTCAAGATTGTCAACGTGTTTGTAATATGAAGTATTTTTTTAGACCTGAACCTAGATATTGTGAAACGCCATGGGCTTGAGTCCATTTATGCGGCACAAAAGAAATTCATACAATGTTGACATTTTGGATATCTCGAAGGTCTGCAAAAACTTAATCAATTTCTAAATGCACTTTTTAAGAAAATATAATATATGCTGAATTTTACACACTGATGTACACGCATATGTACACATCTAATACAATTATTGGAATATGATTGTATCTAAATACGTAAAATCCTAAAGTAGACACTTTTTACTTACCGTTAACAATGGGACCGAGGGAATGTCCAAGTTGTGTTCGTTGTCATGTTCACCAGCAAAGTTTTTGTAAAACCTTTACTTAGATCTTTATTTTTGAAATTCGTATATTTTTATTTAACAACTCACTACAGAAGCGAAATTTCTATAAAAGAGAATACACATCCCTCGTCCCAAACAACACAATGAACGCAGCTATAATGTAGTAAGTGGCTGCTCTTATCGCCGCGTGTCAAACGAAACTTCGTGTCTCTTCATGTCTCTTCCTGTATCATTGAGCGTAACCAAAACATAGTTACGTATAGTAAGTACCACAACCTCGCACTGTCAATGTACTTCGTGTCAGCACATGACCGACTTCACGTACATTACTGAAATAATTAATTGCAAAATATTTGTAAATCTTAAATATTTTGACTTACAGTATTCAAAACAAATGAAAATATGTCGTATTTGGTTGTGTATCGTTGTACTGTGATCCTTCCCCAGTCACGCACATTAGTAAAAGTCCAAAAAGTCGGTCAACAAAAAACGGACACACTCATAGAGCTAATGCTCCGTCCATTCGTTCTTGGTCCTTGACACATCTGCTTTAATAAACACACATATATGTGTACCTATATGTATAAAATACTCTAATCACATGTGGTAACGTAACACTATTTTGTAGGAACGGTGATTTGAGTTCGTGATTACGAGTTAAAATTTATTATGCTAAATAAAATATTTTTTCCAAAAATAATTAATTTATTACCCTTACAATATTATCTATAACTAATCTATAAGTAATTAATAACAATATTAAAACAAAATTACATTATTTACAAACACATAATATAAAAAATCGATATACAGACAGATTCTGAATTTATTAATAAGAATTTTATATAGTGAATTCGAACAATCGAACAAGACGCACAGTGGCTACACCGTGATGCGTTCGTAACATTCATTCTCGAAGAGAACGAATAACATTCATTCTGCTAAAATTGTTTTTTTTACTCACCAGCGCTCACTCGTCTTAGTTGTTCTTAGAACAAATATTAATAGAAAAACTATTCAGCTATTATAATACACCTAATATTTGTAATTTTCTCCAACGTACTATCGTTTTGGTCACAATCTTTCTAAATTTATAATAAGCGTAAAATTCTAAATAATACAATATATTTGTGAATCGTGTGTGATCCCGTACCGGGAACTTCGTTGGGATTGGACTCTGCCCCTTCTACCTACATCGCAAACACCAACATGAATCACCAACCAACAAGCAACAACAATCTAACTACAACGCGGCTGTACGAGTTGCAACATCCGGCCAGACCCAGACTAAGAGGACAAGGGGAGTACGGTGTCGCAAAAGGACGGTGACCGCAGTAGATCCAAACTCATCGCTAGCTTGATCCACGACCGGCTTATTTTTATTTACAAATTATGACTAATTGTTTATGAAATAAATGTACCTAACTTTTGTCTTGAATTCATTATTTTTTTTAAATTTCTTTTTTTACCTTAATTATTCTTAATATACTTCTTTTACTCCCTCAAGCTGCCCTAAGGAGCAGGAGGTGACAATGCATGAAGAAGAATATGAAGTAAAAAGGCTATAAGGCTAAAATGAATGTAAACAAAACTAAGTTTTGAAAAAGAAAATGTCCACAAAAAGTGTGAAGAAATCTAGATAAACGAAAAATGTGTATAACATGTAAATGAAACTGTATATCTGGAGAGTGTGTTTCCAAGGGATAAAAGAGGACAGATGAATGTGGAGAGACAGGTAGCAGCAGTAGCGACGTTAGGGCAATGCGCGGTTGGGCGCCAGACATGAAAAGGCGCCGAAGGCGCCTACATTGATGGTTACATTGATGGTGATACAATGATGGTTGATATGTGTTGTCTGGCTCATTTATTATTACAATGTTAGCTGATGAAAATGTCAAAAGCTCTCGCTTACATTTGCGAAAGTGTGTAGGGAGAATTATGAGGTTCGAGGAGACGAAAGAAGTATGTAATGATTGTAGTGCTTAGTACTCCATCCTCTCGAAATATTCCCTTTGAGATGCATCGTGAGAGTATGTACACATATATCCGTGTACTGTAGAGTAACCATGAGCACATAACTTCACGCTATTTTCCATTTGACGTAGACAGAGCATTAATGCGTAATAAAATCACGTCTTGCGCCAATTCTACTGATAAATATTTCAACGTACATATGTTAAAATGCATACAGAAGGTAAGTTATTGTTAGCTCATCGCTCACATGTGAGTAACTCGAAGTGAGCCAGTGTTGGTCGGATACCAGTTTGAGAATAAGCGTTGTCTTTTCAGAACGGACTACACCTTCGAAGCTTTTCCATTCTGAATCGTATATAGAGATACAGGACCTGTATAATACAGCACAGGGCAGAGTAGCACAAGTCTGTATAGACTATACATTGTGTAGTGCGTTGACTGCTTTCTGTAAGCGCCGCTCTCTAGAAGTCCATTTTTCAATTTAAGCGAACAAGTCGGAAATACTTTTAGGACGTATTGTAGAATTGCATTACGGCCGCGATGGTGTATGTCGGGTAGCCACGGATAAGACTGCTACCGGTATACTCACACGTAGCGTTAAAAAATTATATCCACTCGAATGTAACAGTTAAATAATGTTCGCATTTTCGTGCTAAGGAGTCTTTCTTTTTTTTCGTTACGATGTTCGGGACTCCTTTCACATTTATTTTCTCTTACTTTTTAGTTTTTTGTTACATATGACGTACATCTTAAAAAATGTGTGTAAACATTTTTAACCTTGATAATAAAATAGTTATGTCTAATTAAATTTTATATCTTATTATTGAAATTTTATTTACCACAAAATATGATAATGATAATAATAATATGATAATATCAAATATATTTTACTACTTTACTTTACTTTCTTATATCTCTTACCTACTCTTATAAAAATGAGGACCGTAGAAATTAAAATATCGGAACAAAAGGGTGCGCGGGCCGGTCACTGAATTACAGCTATTAGCGGAATAACGAATAAGCCGCAAGCAAAGATTGGGCGCTCTTAACGAAAAATTAAATCGTGAAGGGTAATAAATTTAATCTGGTTCTTACTCCGAGGTGTTCATTGCGACGGTTTTTAAATGCTGTCGCTATATTTATTGTGATATTTCTATGTTTAGGCTTTTGTATGAATTTGTTGAATCCTCTGTGCACAGAGAACTCGCACTTGACTGATTCGAAGCTCGGTTTAAGGCAGTCGAACGAAATTTGTGTGTTATTTCCGGTCACTGGGTCGCGATATTGATTACACTTTTACTAGTATGCATTAAATATTATATACGTGTAATAGACGTATCTAGAAAATCAATGGTTGTTTGTTCGTATTTTATGCCTTGCCATACTGTTCACCCCACCGCGATGAAATTTGATATGGAGATAGTTTGCATTCTGAGTGTCTTGAAATTTTATAAAGCTAATATCGATTTAGGGTAGCTTGCACCAACTGTTTAAACTCAATTAAAGGAACTGACATATCACTTGCACCAATTATTTAATAGTTGGTGCAAGCGAGTAGGTAAAACCTTCAATCGAGTTTAAATAGTCTGTGCAAGCCACCCTTAATGAAGGAGTAACATTTTATTGTATAACATTATATTTTTTGTTAGCAATTCATAGCAATTTAGTCTATATTTTCACCAATTTTGAAGTGTCGCTAAATGCTTCCCTTTACAAAATACAAAGATACCAAAAAAAGTATCTAAATACGAGATACAAAATAAAGATGGAGAAAGTATTTAGGATACAATAATAAATACGTATTTTAAATCTTACTACTATATGTATTTTATATCTGTATTTGAAATACTTGTATGTCAAATAAGTCACATCAAATATATAAGATACAATACAAGATACAAGATGTTTTAGTTAATGTATTTGAGTTACTAGAGACAAAAATCAGACACGAAATGCTTTCAAAAATAGTATTTGAAATACTGCATACAAAATACATTTCGTCACCAAAAGTACATGTAACAAAATTAACCAATAAGAGCATTGTATTCACTGTTTTTATAACTGTAATGGCAGATGTCGCTGCGGAATTGATGACCTTTTCAAAATGTCATTTGACAATAGTTAGTATACTTTAAAGTAAAAAGATTTAAAAAAATTATTGTTTCTATTGAAGTGGTAATTGCAAACAATAGTATTATAACTAACAAATTATATTTGTAACGGCAATTAAGCTTTAAATATACGTCATGATATAAGATATTTCATGAGTCTTGTGTATCTAAGCAACAGGAACAACGGTTGTTGGTAGCAAATAGCGATATTATAAGTTACATCACTATTATTATGCCAAGAATAGAAACTCAACTCACTCAAGACCATCTGTGCGAAAGCTGAGACATATCTCGACCCGCCGCGCCGCCGGGATACCACATGGCGTCGTCACATGCTCGCTGAATGTCAAACGAATACATTGGTCGTATAACAGTGATTTTGTATATCTTGTAACATCGGAATTATTGCTTGTGATTCGTTTTTTTAATCGTTTATTGCAGTAACCACAATTGCTAAGAATTCACAAGTACCTATGTTAGTTTTTTATGATGGTTCGATGTAAAAAATGAATCAGATGCGATTTCGATTCGCAGATAGAGAATTCAGTACGCTTATAAAATGGTAATATCTCTAAAAATTGTTGGAGATCTACATATAAGACCTATATATCTATTGCACCTATTAGATTTCAAAAGAAAAGCGATATTTATGGTATGGAAGCCCGAGTTCGTGATAAATTGGTTATTCCAAAATTTTAATCACATAATCAAATGTTTCATTTTTGGGCAATTTTTAACAAAGTTCCTCAGGAAGTTACTCAATTAACAGAAAATAAATTTAGATTAGTTTTGAATCGTACATTGATTAGACAATCATACTATAAAATAGACGTATTCATTGAAGATAAAACAATAATCTGGAAATGATCTTCTCTGCTGGAATCTGGAAGATCCATGACACCTAGAACTTTTATCATATTATTTTCCCAGGAAACTAGGTGAGGCTTTACGTGTCCTGAATTTTACAATACTAGTAGCTATTGCCAGCGAATTCGTACGGAATTAAAGAAAAGTAGCCAATGTCCTAGCCCATCTTAACCTATCTACATTTTAAATTCCATCGAAATCGGTCCATCGGCTTAGCTGTGAAAACGTAACAGATGAACAGATAGAGGTAATTTCGCATTTAGCGTTAATACTGGCTTTTAACCGCGACTTCGTTCGCGCGAAGTTCAAATACACACAATATCTTTATAAATTATAGCCCGATGCTATATTATTGTGAAATTTCATTATAATCCATTTAGTAGTTTTTGCGTGAAAGAGTAACAAACATCCATACATCCTCACGAACTTTCACACATAATATTAGTAGGAATATTAGTAGGATAAGTAGGATATTAGTAGAATTTCTAAAATGAGGTATCTACTCTCACATTTCTGGAAAGTTGTTTAATTAGTTTCAGTTATAATCCTTTGAGATAAAAAAATCAATACAAGTACCACCTGCGTTTCAACGAAATGACTAACGACAATCGCCGTTTTTAGTCGACTTCTCGAAGAAGGGTAATGTTTTCTGGTGTATGTGCATATGTTATACGTATGCATATACATATGTCGAATACTTCGGCGCATATAGCCTAAACAGCTCGATTGATTTTAATAAATGAGGTGTCATTAGATTCGTCTAATACATACATTGACTCACGCCACGCACTGTATCCGTAAGTCTGTACCTAACCATATAGAAAGAGTACACGGAGCATCCATCGTCACTGTTTTTACATACTTTTTTCGCCTCCTCAGATCTCGTCCTCGTTCACACACTTTCGCCGCAGTAGGCGAGCGCTTTTGACATTTCTGCAGCTAACTACCGAAATATTTGATCGTCATAAGCTTTGGTCTTTCTTCGCTTCTGCTACCATTCACCTTCTTGGATTTCCTTCGTCAATCATTCCTCACTCATACTATGCGTTCGATCCGAAGCTTCCACAATGTGTATCTCTTAATATCTTAATTACTTAGTCCGATAACGTTATTAAAAAAAAAATTATATATATTTGATAGATTTACAAACATCGCGATATCACGACGTGTTTCTCGTATTATACTTGTACTGTATTATTGCGCTATCTATCAATCGTCGTCACCTGCTGAAATATATGTTATGGTCGTAAAACAATTATTACCCCCGAGAGAGCCGTTTGTCTGGCGTGAGGAGTGGTGACAGCGCGTGACGTTTCATTCCTCACTCGCTGACTGAGTGCAGAGAAAATATAAAGAGAGAAACACCCGTCTGATCTTGAAACTATGTACATACATTGTACAGGGTACGTTCTCAGCAAGTGCTACAGTTTTTTATTTGATAGGTGACTAATTAATCGAAAAGTCTATCTTAAGAAAATAGAACTTGGTGGGAAATGATTACAATTATTTAAGTTAGCCAGTTTTCTTGGATTACAAGTAGACAATAAGTTGCAATGGGCCATATCGGGACCATATCGGGGCTTTGGCTAGTTAGATGTGGATACAAATAGGCTGGTGTACTTTGATATTTCCATAGCCTGTCTTATGGCCTTTTGCCGAGGGGATCAGTGCGCATATTAACTCCGTTTTTTTATAGTATATAGACTCGAGTTTGCGGAAATCTCTGTCATGTGATGAATATTTATAATTATTGGCCATCTTTCGTCCAAAATAACAAAACCACTAATCGACACTTGTTTTACCTCATAATGAAGCATCTTCAGGATATTGCAGAGATCGGCCTACATCAGCTAACTCTGTAATAGAAGAATATATATATCTGAAGGAAGAATATATATATCTGTATAAGAAGAAAGGCCATATTAATTATGTGGAAACGTGAGGTCATAATAAATTGGTTCAAACGATTTAGAGTACATATAAACACAATACAAATTAAATAATACTTTTCAGTGTTTCATTTAAAATTGGAAGAATAAAACCTATAGAATCACCTTTTAATCCGTCTGTCCGTTACAACCATTTTTTTCAGAGACTATTAAACGTAAACAGCTAAAAGGTCAGTCATAGTGTGACTCAGGCATCAGGTGTGTGTGTGTGTATACTTTCCATTTCATTCCATTTTTTTCTACTTTTCCGAAAAAAGAACATAGTGAGTGATGAGGTACATTCAAGAAAAATTTACAGAATTACATTATGTCAACTACCAAGTTGTGGAATGAGCCTCGACAGGAAAACCTCGACAGGAAGTCGAAGTTTTCCCAAATGACTGCAGCATGGTATATACATATCCTCACGCTGTATCCCTAACGGGGTAGTCAGAGATGAAGGAGCGCCAAGCGTCGCGGTCCTTACATACTTCTTTCGCTTCCTGAAATATCATTCTCCTCACACATTTTCACCTAGGTATAGGGGTGTTTTTGATACTTCCTTCGGCTAACACTCTGGCTATTTGATCTTCAAAATTCAGCCTTGGTCTTCCTTGGCTTCTTTTACCACTCGCTATCGCTCTGTAGATTTTTTTCGTCAATCTTGCATCATTCATTGCTTCTGTGTTCGAACCATCTAAGGTGTAAGCATTAGGTACTTTCTTCATTTTTACAAACAGCATGGTGTTTATCAAAAAAAGGATCAAGAGCTTCTTACAGGGTCGGCAACGCACAAGTGATGCTTCTGGTGTTGCGCGCATCCATAGACTACCGTAACGCTTACCATCGGGCTGGCCATATGCTCGTTCGCCATGTTTGTGATATAAAAAGAAATGTTAGATACATTTTCTACATAAAAAGGCAGTTTTTGAACAAAGTTTGTTTTGCCGTGGTTGATAACATTTGTTGTGTAAATACTATTCGTATTTATCTTGTTTTTCAGTCATGTAATTCATTTCTGAGTACATTATACAAGTCTTTATTAGTGATTGACGGTTCAAAGTGCGGCTGCTCTCACCAAAGCCGGTAAACCGCAGGCGACGCTGTCTGCACTAATTGCATCGACATCAAATCTCATAAAAATGCAAATAGCATGTCACTGGCCGCCATCGCCGTTCCCTGGCCCGATACCAGCGACCTTAATCGCTTAATCGAATCATTTGATGTTCACTTCGAGTTGCTTGAGAGATAACTACTTAATTCGCCGACTTTTTAGAGTACCTTAGTCAAACTGGCAATAACGGTATCCTTAGTTTCTTCATGTCAGTATGTAGCGGTTGATTTATTCCGTCTTTTTTAAAACTATTAAGCTGTATGGCACAAAAACTGAAAACTAGAAATGAAGGCTAAAAATTAAATAACTATGGGGTTTTCAGACTTTTTTAATTGTTTTTTCTATTTAACTTCTTTTTCCGAAATTTCTATGGAATTCTGAGTTAATACATGTCCAACACGTTCTTAGCTGTTTGTTTACCTAGAGCGGCGTTTACGACACGAACGAACGCATGAAGCGTGCGGCTTCGCGTCGCCTGTCATCAATCATGTGTGTATGAGGGACGCGCCGCGCGCGATACCCAACAACAACGGCAAAAACAGATTGGCCCGACACGACGTCAGGTACATTATGTGATGGGGACAAACACACGTCTGATGCATCTGGATGGGTAATCAAATAAAAATTTCCAGATAAAATAGGCTTGTTTCCGTCGCGCTACGGGTGTTTAAGATTGGAGCGTTGCACCATTACATTGCCATGATATACCAGTAGTTTTTATTCCACCGATTGCTCGACAGGAGCAGTATTCGTGATTTATGATGTCACATGACATTATTGCCAGTTTTGATAATAAAAAATTCGGATATCAATGACTGGCTAGGCTTATTACATGAGACATATGTGACGCTACAATAATTATAGTATGTGACGCTCACTTAACTATTATACTTTAGGCACGAACTGAGTTTTACTCGTACAATTTATTATCAATTTTTACGTTATATCAATGTTTTATTTTGTCTCTGTATTAGAGAATTTTATTTATTTTTAACGAAACCTAAATAATAGTTAAGTTTTTAAAAAGAAAACAGAAACCAACCTTTCTAACTATAGTCTTTTTATCTATGAACCGTTCTCAAGTCATCACTAATCGACTTACGCGGAGAGTCGACGTCTCAATCTTTTGCGAAACCATCAATCCTTAGAGGGCTTAGAGTATAAATGGGCAAAGTACATATAAAGCTAGATGTTTTAAATACGTATGCCTAGGATGATTGCAAGGACTTAGATATATGAAGTATATGATCAATTTAATGTGGAACTCGACATAGGTTTATGTCATGAACTAGTTTCATGTCGACTAATAGTGGTGATAAAAACATTTATTAATATTTCAAATAATTCAATTTACATACGACTAGTGACACGCCCCGGTTTCGCACGGGTTGAAATGTTTTTTGAAAATAAGTCTGTTACTCGCTGATAATATAGCTTTCCATAGGTGAAGGAATTTTTGAAATCGGTTGAGTAGTTTTTGAGTTCATCCATTACATTACAAACAAACAAAGTTTACCTCTTTATAATATTGATATAGATAAAAGTGGTCAAGGGCGAGTTTGACTCGTGCACAACGGGTTTCCTCACGACATTACAGCTTTTTAAACTTATTTTTTGAAGATCTATAGGAATTTCGTTATGTTTGTCTCGTATTTCGCAAAATTTTTAAATTCTGCTTCCAGCTGCTTTCGACATAATGGGGATGGTCAAGTCGAGTTTGAATAGTAGTAGTTTATTAATTAATAAATATATTAATTAATCTACTAGTTTATTAATTAATAAATATATTAATTAATAAACTACTCTTTAATTCTCTTGCGAATACTCTAAAATATCATGTTAATTAGTGCAAAATATGTGAGTGGTATATCTTTACGCCAAATTTCATATTGGTACGTTACATAATTTTTGAAAAAGTCAACTATGACCAGCGAAAAGTATGGACATGACCCAAATTCCCGGGATGCCGTGAGATTCGGTACTTTAGTAGCGAATGTAAATACGTTACTAGGATTCCGAACGAGGATGATTCTAATCCTTATGTACAAAATCTTTCTCTATAAAATCTATGTTACACTTACCAAATTTACGGGCAGGAAATCAGTTACCAAAATAAGTAAATAAAACAACCTATGCGATTCTTAGTCTATATTTTTCTCAATAATAAACAAAATTTAACAGTTTTTGTGGAATAATCAAATCCGAATCCGGGAATTACTGTCTACTAGTGTTATACTATCACGTAAACAACCAGTTTTTACCTAAATTGCTCTATGATCCGTAGTGAGCATAGAAAATAAAATCATCTCAGGGGCTCAAACGAGGATTCGACGTTACTGGTGAATGTCGAAATATGAATATAAAGAGATGTTCGGAATTTGACGTCATTGAATAGCAAAGGCGCCCAAGACGGAAGTAAATTCGGTATGAGTGGAATTGTTCTGTTCAGGACACAAACACATTGTATTACGTGTAGATACGTTATGTAGGTATATTCAAAGTCAAAGTTAAATCAATTTATTCAATCAATCAATCAAGCAAGTAGCAAGATATTTTTGAAAGTCGAATCTATCATCGGTCCAGAAAAACCTAGACTAAAAAGAACCTGCAAAAATCTCAATCGGTAACACTTTCTCAATATAATTTTACAATGTATTGAAATGCGACATTCGGAAATTCAGTAAATGTATAAGAAGAGAAGATTATTTTCACTCTAGACTAGATTAGAACACTCTATAGGTGTCCGACGAACACGTTTTTATTACTGTTCTGTTACTTACTTTTAGTTTGTCTAATTATGGTTCTTTTGCGCTTGTCTGACTCTCCACAACAATAATCTAACTCGAACTATCATAATTAGTGTATTCGTACAAATCATCAAGTAATTATAACGACAAAGTGGTTCAACAATAATCAGACTCATGTATTTCGGTATATAAAATGCACGCTAGAGTTCGTGTAGGGCAGAGCGATTAATCGAAGATGCCCAGAACGATGAGATTGTATACTTTATACACTCATATAAACAAATTCAACTCTATGACTAGGGTAACCAATTCTCCCAATGAATACTTTGAAATTTAATGAGGAAAAATCGGGATGATCAAAATGAAATCGGGACTTCTCAAAAAATCATTTTAAATCACAGTAATAAAGAAGAGGTAAAAATATCCACTGGGAATTTAAACAATACACAGACTCAGAATTTGACGATCAATGAACTACTTACTAGGTACATACAATAAGTTTAGTTTTTGTTCTTAAAAGAATATTTATTTTTGGGATTTGGTTCATTTCATTAAATTTTTATTTAATTACGTAATCGTAAAGTTCACATGTTTCACTAAAATTAACCTTTATTTGCAATTTACGAGGGCAATTCAGAAACTAACCTCCGGTTGATTGAAAAAAATACACCAAGTTAAGTAAAAATATTTTAATATATACATCTTACAACTACATCTTTGCACTATTTTTCGACATAGTCTCCATAACGATTGAGGCACTTATCGTATCTCTTCACAAGCTTTGAAATTCCTTCTGCATAAAAATCACCCGCTTGTGCCTTGAGCCAGCCTGTGACCGCATCTTTGAGCTCTTCGTCGTCATCAAACCGCTGGGACCCGAGCCATTTCTTCATATGCATGAAGAGATGATAATCGCTTGGCGCCAGATCTGGGCTGTAAGGTGGATGGTTGAAAACGTCCCACTTGAAGGACTCAAGAAGGGCTGTTGTTCTGCGAGCAGAGTGAGGACGGGCGTTATCGTGCAAAAAAACGATACCGGAAGTCAGCATACCACGGCGTTTGTTCTGTATAGCCCGTCGTAATGTTTTTAGTGTTTCACAGTACACGTCTTGATTAAT
Organism: Zeuzera pyrina; assembly: GCA_907165235.1. Taxonomy (NCBI): domain Eukaryota; kingdom Metazoa; phylum Arthropoda; class Insecta; order Lepidoptera; family Cossidae; genus Zeuzera; species Zeuzera pyrina. The sequence continues at coordinate 133,994 of OU015627.1, forward strand.
GGTCGTCCCACGTTCCATGAATTCAACCAACAACACCCCTTTGGCATCCCAAAACACCGTTGCCATCAGTTTTCTGGCAAAAAAATCTTGCCGGGCTTTTTTTGGTTTGGTAGGCGAATCTGAATGTGCCCACATCTTTGATTGTTCTTTTGTCTCAGGGTTCACGTACTTAATCCAGGTTTTGTCACCAGTCACGATTCTGTTTAACAATGGTTCTCCTTCGTCCTCATAACGTGACAGAAAGTCTAATGCAGAGGCCATTCTTTGAGTTTTGTGGTGGTCGGTAAGAATTTTGGGCACCCATCGTGCACAGAACTTACGGTAACCCAATCTTGCTGTCACTATCTCGTACAAAAGAGTCTTAGAAATCTGTGGAAAATCAGTAGACAACTCCGCCATTGTGAAACGTCGATTTTCACGAACTTTTGCATCAACTGTCTGAACGAGTTCGTCAGTCACCAAGGATGGTCTACCACTCCTCTCTTCATCATGAACGTTTTCTCGTCCACTTTTAAATAAACGTACCCATTCACGGACAACTCCTTCACTCATAACTTTTGGTCCGTACACGGCACAAAGCTCACGATGAATAGCTGCTGCAGAGTATCCTTTGGCTGTAAAAAACCTTATAACAGCACGCACTTCACATTTGGCGGGATTTTCTATTGCAGCACACATTTCAAACTGCCACAAAAACTAAACTAGCGCAGGTACGATGTTCACTCGACTACGGCTTGATGCCGACTGACCTGCTGAGCGCGTGAATGCACAGATGGCGCGCTACTCCCCCCACTACCCGCACTGTGACCAATCGGAGGTTAGTTTCTGAATTGCCCTCGTAGATTTAACATGTTCTGGCGTCGATCTCTTCCTTTCATTAGTTCATGTTTTAACACATAAGGAGAAAATTCCTTCTGCGTGGATCTTTGACCTATTGAAATACTTTAACAACAACAATAGCGAAACTGGCGGGTTAATAAAATAAAAATATTGTACATGTTAAAAATCGCGACATTTAGCCTCCCGCCAGTACTGTAGTCGGGACTCGGGACACAGGGACGGAAACCAGAACATTCCGATTAAATCGGGACAGTTGGGGCAAGCCTAGCTATGATTGATATTACAACATACATCGTGACAAGCAAATATAAAAATATCTCTTCGGAGTCATCGCTTTAAGTTTATTTTATGAGTGTTGAATTTCTGTAGGAATTACTGGTAGAAAATGAAGAACGGTTTGAAATTTCACAGTTTGTAGAGGTTTGCAGGGTTTGTAGATTATTTATGTATATAACAGTATTAAGTCCCAGAATGTAACCAATCACATTCGTATCGACCAGTCAGGGAGGAGATTGTCGCGCATTCGACATGAAGTCGACTTCGCAGTATACAGGAATAATTTAAAAATTCTAAAAGGCTCTTAGTATTTTATACTAAACATTATCCCCAATAACTTTTGTTTTAAGACTTTCAAAAAGTTATAAGTTTTTTCTTTAAGCCCCAGAGAATAACGTAGGCTACTTTTTTAATTCCACGTGGACGCAGTCACAGGCAAGAGCTAGTAAATAATAAATTGTATTTTACTAATTACATCTATTTTCTGTAGGCATCTAGCAGAATGGTTGATATGATTAATTAATAATTTCCCCGTTGCTTAGTAATTTTACATTCTCTTCGGTTTAATTATTCGTCGCTCGCTATATGTTACAACACAATCTGTGATTTTATTTTATTTTATTTGGTACACACAACAGGCAACAGCCACAATACACAATACAATAATGATCAAACACAACATAACTGGACTGCAACCCAAAAGCGTGCATACACATTAAACCATTACAATTTGATGAAGAGAAACAAACAGCAAAATAATCAAATATATAAAAATTTACAATAACTTGTTATTACTTATCGAATAACAAAATAATTTGTTATTACTTATCGAGAAATTAAATGTAAAATTGACGTACTGTATGTTTTTTTATTACTGCAACAAAAAAATTTGGGGGCATTAAAGAGCCCTTTCTTTGATACCATAAGTAAGCTCCTGACACCAAATACTAGTATTTCGTATAAATTGTTTATAATATGCTTGTCTGTTCTATTTACCCGCTACAATTACAAGTACGTGATCGAACAGACTTGATGGAACTCATTTCATGGTTCCTCATCCAATTGCTACAATTATTATTAGTGATTGTTACATTGAATATACTTTTGTGAGGGCGGTGTCCTTTATTGGATGTCATGATTAATACATATCTAATATTTATCAGGTCATGACATAACGTTAAAGTGGTGTCGGGCAGGGCACGAGGAAAATCATAAAGTTCACGCTGCCTTTGAGCGTTCTCCTGTGAAGCGTGTAGTTCGCGCCGCTGCCGCCTCTCTATCTTATTCACCACTATTGCAGATGGTTTTCTATAACACATCGCCTTTCAGGGCCGCATATGATTTGAACTACTACATATAACTATATGATATATATATAATGTAAATGCAAAGAAATAAGGTACAAATCATAGAAGTGGGATCTATTGAGACGACGCATCGGAAATTTTGACGGCAGGGACCTTAATCTTTCTAAGTGATTACAATACGTATGAAAGTGGTATTTGGTAACCTGATTCTTCATTTCGTTAATTTCATTTTACCCGTTGAGTTACACGATTGATTAACTTTTGTCACAGAAAAAAGAAATCAAAGAATCCTGTTTTAAAACAGAGATTTACATTTTTCGGAGTAACGGGACCGATTTATGCTTCTAAATTTTTTTTGTAGATTAATTTAAATACGCTTCAAAATTCCAGTTGGATTTTTAAAAATTAATTATAGTTTTTGAAATAAAGTAACTGTTTTTTCCGTATTTTTCATAAGCTAACGGGCCATATACGGCGGCTAGCCATATACGTTTGTATGCGGTGTGGTCTATTTTAGATTAATTTAATTGTTTATGTTTACCTTGACTTTAACCTTAATATACTTCCCATGTCTATGGTATAAATCGACCGTCCAAATAACATGTGTCGTTACCTACATAATCGATTAAAACTCGATTAACATTTGTATTAAATAAAAAGTTGCAAGCAAGAGGCAACAATTGTAATTTTTTGAATTTTTTAAAATACCGAACCTTATAAACGTGCTCACTACTAATTTTTCTTTTGCTTATTACAGGAAAGAATTATTAGCGTCGAGAGCGGTCAATAAGTTATAATTTTGTGGCACCGCGATGCTCTGTATACCCCGAACGGGAAATAATGTGAAGATACATATGCAGTACCTGCACGTATTTTTGTACTGTGCATTTTAGCAACTTCTAAAAATCGACCGATAAAAATACATGTGAACTTGAGCATTTTAAATCGTCGCTATGATCACAATATGGACGCCGCGGAACATATGTACACAGTAAACATTCATTGAAAACGTTCGTCCATGTGCCTTTTGGGAAACATTAGCGAGGGGACTAACGGGCCGTCTGTACCGACGAGGTGTCTTTGATCACGAGCCGTAACGTGAAACAGGAATTACAAAAACATTTCCAAGGTCTCTAATTTGTAAACACGCCCACTTAGCTACGGTCGCGACCGCTCGTGTTAGCCGCCTTGTTATTGTACTGAGCAATTACCACGGCGACAGTTCGCGTCGACCTTATCGCGGCGGCCAGCGACATTATGTTTTACTGCAACGGCGCTTATTGAGCGGGCGGGCGGCCGATACGCTTACTACGTAACTTGCAGTCAGCATGTGACACCCAATATCGCGCGATATCTGCTGTCAAAACGGGAATTTGTGTAACGTAATTTGTATATTGGCGCTAAATCTACCGCGAAAAATGCATTTTACGGTCATACAATAATAGATATGCAATCGTCATACATGACGTATGTATTTTTATTACAATTAGTCACCGGTCGCGCAGTGATCGCGTGGCTGTCGCTGTCTGCAAATTTTTAGGTAATAATTCGCTCGATGACTCGGAGAACCGCTATAAGTTTTACGGTACAACCGTAAACTTGTCACATATACCTAAATTGTGAAAAAAATGTAAATACAAAGACAATGAGCAGGTACCCAAAAAAGCGATAAGTAATTATATTTCTCTGTTTTATCTACCCTTTATAAGACTCATATTTTAATAATGGAGATAGCAAGTTAATGAATGCTTTATGGACCATTAAATTTTTTTGTAATAATTCTTATTACAGTATACTCATATCTAACGCACATATAAGGTTCAGAATTGAATGCCTGGCCGAACTGATTTCATGCAGACACAAACACAAACACAAATTTACAGACACAAATAATAGCGATAAAACTTGTAACAGTTTTCTTTCCGTAGTTGGTTAAAAATAGATAAATAAATGGAAATACGCCAACAGTAACTCGGACTGAGTTACTGTTTGTCGGTGATCAGTCTGATAACATACTGATTAGTCACGAACTATGACTGAACGATACCGGACCGAACGTGTAACCTCCGACTGTGTTGTTTATTAATAAGATAATATGTTCCAAATGGACCTTGGTACGGTCATAAATTTTATTAGGTAACTACATGAAAAGATTGTTAGGAAAAGTTCAAATAGGTTCAGATGTAAGAAAGTAATAATTCAACATGACGTCATTAAGGATGTAACACAACAAATTCTTTTTTTGAAATATTTTTAAATATCTGAAGCACAATTTAAATGTTAAGAGAATGAATAGATCTCATAAGAATTTATTTATTTAAAGAGAACAAAAGAAAAAGTAAGTTTTCAGTAGGTATATAGTTCGCTAGATTTTTATGAAACAAAATGATATTGTAAACGAACAAACGAGATTATGTAATAAATTCCTAAAATCTCTAGCTATCTTCCGCTCAAACTCTAAAAATCAGCAATCGACACGTGTTTCGCCTCTCAACGAAGCATCCTCAGGATATACCAGAGATAGAATTCGGCCACCTAACCAGCACCGAATTCTCTGGTATATCCTGAGGATGCTTTGTTGAGAGGCGAAACACGTGTCAATTGGTGATTTTTAGAGTTTGAGCGGAATATAGCTAGAGATTTTAGGAATTTATCACATGCGATGGATTTCCGCAAAGTAACTCTTGAATCTATACAATACCAAACGAGATTAGTATAACAGAGGTTATAACTCGTAGTATTCTGGTGGTCCAAAGCTCACTTACGGAGATCAAATAGCCAGAGTGTTAGCTGACGGAAATGTCAAAAGCACTCGCATACCTAGGCGAAAATGTGTGAGGAGAATTATGAGATTTGAGGAAGCGAAAGAGATATGTGAGGACCGCGACGCTTGGCGCTCCCTCCTCTTTGACTACCCCTTAGGGATACATCGCGTATATGTATGTATGTATATATTAACATTTGGCACAGTGATACATCTTGTTAACATATTAAATTTTAATATGTTAACAAGATGTTGTGATGTTTTGTAGCTACTGATCAAAAAATCAAGTACACTGTAATTAGTCTCGATCGCTTTGTAGGCAATGATATATTATTTATATTTTTCGGCGCGGGAAACGAAAAATTATTAGAAAATAAACAGACACAGGACACGGCCTGCTAACTAAACTGTTGTAATGTATGTGTTCTGATGGTGTTACTTCTTCAATTTGATTTTTATACTTATTAAAAATATGTTGTTGTGAACATTGTACACCAGAGAACGGGAACACGATTTCTGATTAAGGTGGTTCGTTCGGTTCCTGTGCGGCTATTTCCTCAAGAGATGGCGTCAATTACGCAAATTCGAGATTTTTATTATTTTATAGAGTTAGTTTTTTATTTCCACACACGAAAGTTATGTTTGCGTACACTTTACACCTATACGCAACTATTCAGACAACTTTGCAAGTTATCCTGTATACCTAATAGTCACATATCATGATAAATATTTCAAATCACAAATTTGGTCTTTTTACCAACACATGTACAGTGAGTTCAAGTGATTGTACTATTAATAATTTCACACTTAATCTTTAAGTCAAATTAGCCCAGTGGTATATGTTGATACTAGTGACTTTTAAAGGAGATGTTACATTTTCGGTTCGCGTTTTGTACGCTATTTAGAAAATTCGTAATGAAATAATTAAATTCAACATATTATTACAAAGTTACTTTTTTCCAATGAAGTTTAGACTCTATTCTCCTTAAAAAAATATAAAACTCTAAGAACATATGTCATATTACAAAATTGACAATTGTCGAACTTTGGTATATTTTTATTGGCATTCAGAACATAATTGTTTGGCACACTGTAAACACACATATTTTTTGCACGAATAACATTGATAATTCGGTTTACGGTTTAGTTTAGGAGGACAAGTGGCACAAGTTTTCACATCTTCGCCTTCCGATCCACTCGAGTCTCCATGTAGCAACCATTCTTCAATTTGTCAATCAAAATTTAATTTTGTAACTTATAAAGTTTATTTACTAGTGCTTGGCACTATATTTCTGTCTCCTGATCCTCTACGCTTCTTTTTAGAGGCCCGAAATTATCCACATTATCCATTGCAAGTAGTCGCTGTAGAAAAACAAAATAATATGATGCACTAAAATTTCCAAAAAAGTTACATAAGTAGTGACATAAGGCCTGAGAGGCCGTTACGAATCTTTGCATCGATCTTACTTACCTATTTAGATCCAACCAGCACATTTAAAAATTTAAAAACCCCCGACTCAAAAAAACCTCCAAAAAGTAAAAAAAAATGTGTACCTCATAGTCCTTTAAATTTGTGATAAGTTTCAATATAAATAGTAGTAGTATTATATCCAAGCGTCGTTACGTCAGGGCAAAGTTTACTTGTATTCAAATTTCATACATACTTTATTATTTTTAGTTGTATTCTGTTTTTATTACTTTATTTACTTAGCGGTCCCCCGACGTGATGACGCTTATTTATTTCATGATTTTTAAACACTATAATCTTTTCCCACATTCACGCAAAAGCTTTCCGGGATGGTCGTGCCTCGCCGAAATCTGAGTATTCTGACAATAATTGTCTGATGCATCATCAGACCCTGATCACAATCTATCTATCTATCTATCTATAACCTAATCATAGAGACCATTTCAATGAGCCTCAACATGATACCTCTACTACTGTATGTGGCGAGGAGTTGGATATCCTGCTGACTTCAGATGATGCTGCAGCATCTGGTCAAGGTTACTATGTTATTGTGACATTATTGAAATCACAGTATACTAAATTTCGCATAGATTAGACTAATAGAAGATGCTCGCATCCCTTTAAAAACTAAAAAAGAGTTGATATTCTTCAAACGACTAACCCGATTTTGATAAAACATGTGTAAGAACCACCGCTAGAAAACCTGCTTTCAAACAAAAAAAGTACATCATAATCGGTCCATTCGTTTAGGAGTTACGATGCCACAGACAGACACAGACAGAAAGACATACAGCCACACAAACATTTTTAAACATTTTTACTATTCAATGAAACAGTATATTATGATTACTTTTTGTATGGAACATGAACCACCTTAACATTTAAAAAATATCTAAGTCATTGGTCAATTGTCACTTTTTTTTCTTTCTTCTTGGCATGGCGCGCAGATTAAGGCATTTGTTAATGCCACGTATTGTAATAATAAGTAGAATTGTTACCGTAAAACTCCTGCAGTAAAGTGATAGTAGACTGTACTGAAGTTTTATAGGACTTCTTGGAAGAGTGCGAGAACTTCAGCTACACATGTTTATTTAGACCTACTCCATTTTTTTCGCTTACACAGAACTTTAAAACACAATATACTCTCACTTTTGTAGTTTACAACTTCCAAAAATGTAAAAAATAGAGAATCTAAATAAAATGACAACCTCACTTCTCCCGTTCCCGCCAAAAAGTCCTATTGTCACTTTTGTTAGTCAATGACATTTGACGTTATCTGTGTATAGTAGGGTGGGTCAAATAACCAAACTTTGAGATAATGTTACCGAATAGTAAAATTATGTTGTCTTTTAACGATATTAAAACAAATCTAAAATATTTTTGAATTAAAGCAGTTTTTAGAGGGTGCGCCTTAGGTTTGAATTTTTGAAATCTTACAAAATAAATCATATAATGGGCCATGGCATATTCGTATTTTTAAACAATAATTTGAAACTAATTTTGATTTCTCAAGCAAGTTAAACACACAAAAAGTATAAATGCCGGACATCGTTACACTAATGTTTAAGGGCTGAAGGGAAGGGGGGTGTCACAGTGAGCGTAACGTTGACAATATTCTCACGTTCAGTCGCGGTCTAGCGCTTGAGGTTAGAGGTTATTTTTTAGCGATTATTTATTCAATTTCATAATTTTTCGTCATGAGCGTAACGTGAAAAGTTTTCTAGTGCTCTATCTTTAGAAATAGTTGTGAATTAAAGACAAATATTTTGCCAACTCAAGAAGATGTAATAAAGTTTTATGAGTGGACGAGACATCACTTCAAAATCGAAAAACATGAGAAAGACCCGTCATTTACAGATGTTTCTAGGATTGTCGCATTAAAATTAGAAAAAATATGGGCTTCAGCTTCCATTCCAGTTGTAACCCATGAAAGAATAATTCAGATTATAAAATCTTTTCGTGAAAAATGCAAAAAAATAAACAAGTATCGCAATAAATCCTCTTTTGCCGATAAAGTGATGGAATTTCGAATTCAAAGTCAAAAACTATTTGATACTTCGTACTGCAAGTGCCCGAAGTTTAATAGTTGTATTTGTCCAAGAGAAAAAAAAGTACTATTGTTAGAACAAGCCTTTTTACAAGATCAACGATCCCGTCGAAAAATGATTATCGGTGGTATTGGCAAAGAAGAAACTAAGAAGATACAAACACGACTAGAAGGAAAACATAGGAGCGGAAGAAAACAAAAATCACCAGATCCTTGTACTAGTAAAAATACAATTGAATTTAAATCTAGTTCTGAGACCGATTCTGAAGACGAGGTTCAGAAGAAAATAGTTTATCAAGACAGATCGAAGCACAGAAAAAAGGACGATATAAACTATTCTTCTTTATCGATGACTTGCAACAGGTTTGGTGTTTCAGACAGAGCTGGGGCTGCGATTGCTTCAAGTGTAGTACAGAAAATAAAACCTGGGTTAATACTTGATAAAAGCAAAATTAGAAGAGAAAGGTTTCAAGCTCGGACACAAATTGAAACACAAAATAAAATAGATGAAGTACAGGCTTTGTATTTTGATGGACGAAAGGACAAGACACTGATGAGAACAAAAAAGGGCACTAAGTCTTGAAAAAGATATATCTACATCAGGTCTTATTGCGATTGGATGCGATGGGACAAACACAAACACGGGAAAATATGGTGGAGTGATAAGATTACTCGAAACATACTTACAAAGGCCACTTCAGTGGATCATATGTCTCTTACATATGAATGAGTTGCCTCTTCGACATTTATTTCTACATCTTGATGGAACTACATCAGGACCTAAAACATTCTCAGGCTCTATAGGAAAATTACTTGAGACCTGTGAGAAGCTCCCTATTTTGTCATACCAAAAAATAGATGCAGAAATACCTCAGATAACTAAAACAAAACTAAGTACCGATCAATCTTACCTATATAAAATTTGTTGTGCTGTCAACTCAGGAACATTTCGTTTAGGAACGTTTACGCTCCAATGTGGTTTAGAGTGAAACTACACCCTTCATGTAAAGATGGATCTCGACATCTATTTCAGTTAATTGTAGACTCACGCTATTTGTCAGATGATCTCTTAATTATTATAGACCCAGTAATTCAGCGTAATAGCTACTTTGCTCATCCGGAAAATATTTTGATTGCTATGGTAACAGATAAAGACAACAAAGTTCGAGAACTCAGAGCTAGACGTATTCTAAAAGCACGTAAAATGTCTAAAGATAACGTCATTCGACCATACCATCTACCAAAATTAAATTTCTTGGCACTGTACTATTATGATCTAATTGATTGGCAAGAAAACTTGTTTGAACCACCAATATTAATCACTATTTCAAATGAAGAACTTAAACTCATGATTGAGAATAAAGGAGAGGGAGAATTTTTATTTTTGAGAGTTCCTAACCATACCCAGGCCGTTGAACGCGCCGTCAAAACGGTAACATAGTCGTCAACAATACTATTTACTAAAAGGGCAAGAGAGGGCGCGATAAAATTGAAATTCGAATCTCGCAGAAAAATGCCAAAATTCGATAGCAAAAAAGACTTCAATATTTAACGATTTACACCATTTTTTCTATTATGTTGTTCTTTTTTATTTATTATTAAATGATTACTTTATTCTAAGAACCTAATTTTTAATTAGATATGAATTTTTATGACTACCAAAACAACCCCAGTTTTTCGTATATTGCACAGATTTCTGTAAACTTTTAGGATAAAGCGCAACCTGAAGATGAAATGCTATTTACTTCAAATTTTACTATTATACAGTTTTTGTGTAAAGACAACATAATTTTAGTATTAGAAATCCAAAGCACAATTTTTTTTTTCTCCACTCAAAAATGACCCACCCTAGTGTATAGTGTATCATGTGACTTATTATCAAATTACTTCATTTGTTCGCACTGACCTTTCTAACGTTGATGACCAGATATTGTGGCTTGTTACTCAACTACGGCGAAGTAGATTTTTTCAGATATCCTACATTTAGGAATAATTGGTGTGTATTGAGTGAATGTTATCTATTAGGCGGTCGGCCGGGGGCGTGGACGGTCGCCGGCGCGCAAATAATTGTCTATGATAACGAGCGAGCGCCCAAGCCACCCTCCATCAAACAACGATCGAGCCGAGCCGAGGGTCACCTTATATTTTACGCTAATGGAATTTCACCGAAATAATTATACTATACAAGAAATGAGGCTTTAGCATCATCGAATATTTGAGATTCGGCACTCAAGTACAGATTTACAACCGCAAATATTCCGAAACGATTCATACTTTTATGAAATGTAATACACACAATAGATTGACCGCGATCCGATCTTCGTGACTACAATAGGTATTAGTTATAAGGAATACAACAAAAAGCTTGTTGGCATTAGGATTTTATGATGTTTCCATTAAGGCGACGCATTGGAAATTTTGACGGCGGCGATCTCAATTTTTCTGAGTGACTACGAAATCTATGAAAATGATATTTGGTAGCCTGATTCCTCATTTCATTGACTTTATTTTGCCAGTTGCGATACACGATTGGTTAACTTTTGTTAGACAAAAAAAATATCAAAGAAACCTCTTTTAAAACAGAGATTTACATTTTTCGGAGCAACGAGATCGATTTATGTTTCTAAATTTTCTGTACAGTTTAATAAACATAGGCACGTATAGTGCCTAATTGTTTCGTAGATAAACTTCTCGTGGCAATGGCTGCGATAATTAGTACAGGTGTAGCAGGATTTGAGTACGTATGGATTATGTGACGAACGGATGATACTGACGCTCAGAGTTCAAGGAACATTGACGCAGAGTTGACGAGACGTGACGTTTTATATTCTCGGGGACCAGGGAGTCGTCGTGCTTCGACTTGCTCTTTGTCCGTCTTCATCTTTGTGATAAGATGTCGAAAGCCAAAGCCAGTAAATCTTGTGCATCGTTTAAGGAAAAAATACAATGATTGATTTAGATCTTATTGATGTGTAACATCTTTCCTCTCGCTTTCCTGCAATCTGTGGAGTGATTTCATGAAAATAGATGAAAGAAGTGTGTAATAGGAAGGCGGGGCAACGCGTGCTATTTGATTTGACCAATGATCGCGCGCAGTGGTTGAGTTGACCGTCAGATGATACTAACCCATTTTCAGAGAGGTTGGTACTGTTAGAGGTGAGATGTCAGATGTTACACATCATATGCATACTGTAAGGCTTGCTCGTTTTTTTTATTGAAATCAATATCACCGCCGTAGCTGCATCGGCCGCCCGCAAATAGACGAGAAAATGCGCGGACCCGCACGTTTTTTCTTTACTCCACACAAAGTATGTATGTATATTACTTAATCCTAAAAAATAGTGAATCAAATACACTACCCATACAGTGAGTGAATATTAGCGCGGTTTGTTCTAGAACTCGCGGATAATAACAACATTCAATATTAAACATTATATAGTCGAATACAGTGTTCATAATATGTCGTATTATCGCGCAGCACTTTGACGACAATTGCTTAGTCTTCTTCGCTGCAATATCAACGTCGCGAGCGAGCTCGTGACTAATTCCGTTCCTTTTGAAATAGGCATGGCTGCTCAGCAAAACTCCTTGTGCCAACTCGGTAACTCAGGGGCATCGCACTGCGCCAGCGCTTTGAGTTAACTTTAAATTGCGCTATTACGTAGCAAAATGTTACGCATCGAGTGAGTCGCAAATCTCCCCACATCATGCACCCGCTGGCTTTTAGCTCAGTTTTAGCGCAAGCGACGTATTATACGCTAAAGTGTGCGATGCTCGAATACATTTAGAATAAGTAGCCGACACATCAGGCACAGTGAACGGTGTTGAGGCAAATGCGCAAAGTAGCGCAGTGTTACCCATGTCTATTTCGAAATCAGATTACATTGTGATATCACGAAGTCAATGCTATAACTTTATTATTTGTCGACTCGAAGACAATTCCTATTCGTATCATACCAGTAGGTATTTGTAGAATACATTTGGTGTCTCGCGACGTATGAGCGTACAATATGCATACATTATGAAGCATGTTACTTATGTTAATAACGCGGTAATAACACTCCTATTTAATTATGGCTTCATCAAGGTTGTTTTGAATGGTTCGCAACGAAATTGTTGAAATCTATAAAAATAATTCGGAGGTGCGTCCACAGAGGGTTGAAATCGAAAGCACAGTTGCAGAACATTTTCAGGGCCGTTAAATGACAAATATTGGCCAAAAGCGAGTGCGACATAAGGACAGTGTACTAAATTCAGAAACTTGATTTCTGAAGATCTATTGCCGTAACTCGTAAGTTGAAAAAGGGTGATTAATTAACATCACAATTTGTTCATTTCAGTTACTTTTTATATTTAGAGAAACACCGACACCGTTACATTAGGTATAATACATTTTTATCTGTTTGACCATAGAGAACAGAGCAACAAAAAGAGGTGGTGGCAGCGTCGCCATACACTCCCCGATCTATAAAACATCAGTGTTATTGTAAAAATGAAGAAAGGAATGCTTAGATGGTTATGAAACACAGAAACAATGAGTGATAAACGATCGACGAAGGAAATATATAGAGTGAAAGTGAATGGTAGTAGAAGACAAGGACGGCCAAGGCTGACGTAGGAAGATCAAATAGCCACATCGTTAGCCGATGAAAATGTCAAAAGCACTCCCATATAAGCAAGTGTGTGAGGGGAATGATGAGATTTGAGGAAGCGAAAGAAGTATGAAAGGACCGCCGTGCTTGGTGCTCCATCTTTTCTGACTACCTCATTAGGGATACAGCGTGAGAATAATGTGTGTATGTAGAAAATTAGTGACTCGTATTTTTCTTGTGAGCTTAGCTAAGGCTTTAAAATTCTAGGTGCAATAGTTTAATTATGGTTAAGACGACTTCGATAACCTATTTGCCTCTTCCTCAGTTCTATAAATATGTACTTGAACATGTTAACCACTGTAACAATACCAAGATGTATCACTATGTCATATTTTTTCTTTGAAGAATTAAATGAACAGACGAAAGAACGCGTGACCGGTCTGTTAAAAGTTCGATTTTTAAAAGACCAGTTTAATATGTTTTATATTCATGTAATAATTTTATATAATAAGAAATTTAAGCAACTGGTATTCGGCGTGATCGGTGCAGCGGGTTTTGTGCCTGATACCTTCATAGTAGTTGAATTTTTAAACAAGATTTCTTAGACAGACACATTACGTTCACTGCAATTGCTAGACTCATCATGTGAATTGGATCCAAATTTGGTAGATTATTTTGCACTAATAGAAATTACTAATTTCTATTAGTGCTAATTTCAAATTAGTAAACGTTTACATTTAAAACAACTTTTATCTCGAGATTACAGCATATCGTTAGTTGTTCTTAATGTGTGGGATATTTAAAAATTAATGATAACTAATATTGGGTCCTTACATATGAAATTGGCGTTTTGTACGGGAGGAATATAAAGTCAATTTTTTTTTTGTAAAATATATTTAATTAATCAAAGTATGCGCCGTTGTTATTTTTTTTCCTTGTAAGAAGTTGTCCAAATTCCGGAAAAAATGGTAATCTGTTGGAGCAAGGTCTGAGGAGTACGGTGGATGTCGCAGACATTCGAATTGTAGCTCATCTAACTTAGTGGTTGTTTGTTGTGCAGTGTGTGGTCTTTCGTTGTCGTGAAGCAGCAGTGGCCTAGAGCGGTTGACCAATCTCGGTTGTTTAGCAGCTAGTTCTTCCTTCATGGTTTGCAGTTGCTGACAATAGATATCTGCCGTAATCGTTTGGTCAGATTTTAGAAAGCTGTAGTGAACGACACCGGCGCTAGTCCACCAAACACTCACAAGTAACTTTTTCTGAGTCAATTTTCGTTTAGGGCAGGATTTGGCTGTGTCTCCACGGTTCAGCCATTGCGACGAGCGCTTCCGATTATCCTACAGTATCCACTTTTCATCACAAGTAATGATTCGATTTAAAATCCCTTCATTATTGTGTCGGTTGAGCAAAGTAACACAGCAATCGACGCGTGTTTGCAAGTTCGATTCACTCAATTCATGAGGTACCCATCGTTCAAGTTTTTTTACTTTCCCGATTTGCTTCAAGTGGATTAATACAGTTTTGTCACTTACCCCGAAGCCTGCAGCTATCTCTGAAGTGCTTTGTGATGGATCCGCTTCCACAATAGCCTTTAATTCTTCATTTTCCACTTTGGTCTCCGGCCGTCCACGGGGTTGGTTCTGAAGGTCGAAATTTCCAGAACGAAAACGTTGAAACCAAAAACGTACCGTGCTTTTTTTTGCGACACCAGCGCCGTACACATCATTAATCCTTCAAGCTGTTTCTGCAGCACTGGTGCCACGGTAGAACTCGTACTCGTAAATATACCGATATTTTATGTTTCCATTGTGCGGTAATAAGCGACGCCAAAGAAAAAAATAATGAGGAAAAAACAAATGAATGACTGTTTTCAAAACTCAAATGTACCAGCTAAATGAATTTATAAATTTGAATTTGGAATTCTTAACCAAAGAGGAGATATTTCAGATCAAAGTGATCAGTACGACAAAACGCTAATTTCATATGTAAGGACCCAATATTAGCGGTCGCTTCAGCCGGTATGTGAAGCGAGAGCCACTCGAATTGAATTTTTATCTGATTAATGTAGAGAAAATGAATTATGGCAAATTGTTGGACTTATAGAATATCAATAACGCGGGCATCTTGTGAGAAATTGTTTGTTTGAGGAACGTACTTTCATATTATTTCTGTAATAAGTGCCCGAAACTTCGCGTTTGAAAATACAAAAAAGATAATGTCGGACATTAATTTTGTGTTAAGTGGCTATAACAGCTCTGTATCACTGCGATCAATTCTGATACATTATGTTTCTCAGTCATTTATCAAAATCGTCAGTTGAAAAAATATCTGCAAAAAAACAATGAAATTATGAGGGATTCGCTTTTTATCAACATATTTCATGCGTCTATAGTCTATAGTTTTGAAAACACTTTTCGTCCGAAGTGATTCTACTGCACATATTTCTGTATTATTTTAAATCTATGAACATGGAAATCCCTCGAGCGATTGAATTTGAAAGATATCGAATGATAAATCGTCGAATAGATACAACGCACGGTATCAAATTTTCAATTACGTATGTCAGAGTGTGAGGTGTCGCCTCGTGTAACGTTCACGAATGGCCGCGAGGGAAATCCATGGCACAGCCATCTTATTAATAAACTCACCTGCTCCGTCTAACTAGCTCTTATTAGATCCCTTGGCGTGCCTAGTAAACAGAAGTCACACTACTGGTGGGTCATGTTTTTATATTGTGTGATGTACTAGAAATTCATATATTAATACGTGACCAGAAAACTTTCTACCCCTTTTTATACATATTGAGCGCACGCAGGAGTGTGAAATTTGGCAAAATTAAAGTTTGTATGGAGAAGGAGTGCAGACAGTTCCAATTTTTGTGTAATACATGTAAATGAAGAAAGGAATGCTGAGATGGTTCGGGCACATAGAAAGAATGAGCGAAGAAAGACTGACGAAGAAAATCTAGAGAGCGAAATTGAGTGGTAAAAGAAGCCAAGGAAGACCAAGGCTGACTTATGAAGATCAAATAGCCAGAGTGTTAGCCGACAGAAATGTCAAAAGTATTCGCATACTTAGGCGAAAATGTGTGAGGAGAACCGCGACGCTTGGCGCTCTGCCCTCTCTGACTACCCCGTTGGGGATACAGCGTTCATACTGCCAACGTCAAACACAATATAGTTAGTGAGGGTCAAACAAGGGTGAAACAGTAGAAATGTCGCTAAAGAATTTTGTGTTGTCAAGAAATAAATACTGATAAATTGACTGAATAGGTTTTGAGCTGAGATTTTGTGCGACATAATAACAATAATATAATTAAATAAAAAAAAACTTTAAACAGCTTTCGGTAGTCATTGTATGTCTCTGAATGTCGTTTGAAGTAGTTTATCTATCTCGTCTCTCGTTATTCGAACCCTGCCATGAGCATGCTTTCATATCATTGCTAACGTATTTTCTGTAATAAAAAAATAAAACAGTCCAGCTTTTAGGTTAGGTATAGCCTTTTAGCTTGACATGGCGACATTATGAAGGTTCAGATCTTGCCAATTTTCTTTGGAACCCTAAACATTTACTTATAGACAAAACAATGACGCTGTATACACAGATTTAGTATAGGCACATTGTACACTTCACAGATGTGTCTGGAACGGGAATGTTATTATAATTTAAATTTTAAAAAAGTCATCGTTTTTATGCATTGGTAGGTCTATCAGACCTTATCAGGCATGCCATGGATAATGTATTAATAAGAATTTGCGCACGTTAGATTGTAACGAATAACTCTATTTAGTTATAGGTACGCTTACGTGACGTCGTCCTCGTTAATAAATTTACCTGCACCTTTTACAAACCCGCTTCTGTCTTATTAGATCACATTAATTGAGATGTAGTATCGTTAAACTAAAAGATTCTTCCGACACATGTTAATGTTTCAAAGTCTATGCCCTATATTATAAGGCCTATAATGTGACGACCTCCCTGGATCACAGCGCCGAGTGGCCAGATACCGGACGTCACTCGAGTCGCGCGATATTTCTGTATTGACATATCGTAACGGCAACACTAAACTTTGAGCTACTACTTATCGTAAAAATACAACAAAGAAAAATCCTAAATAAACGGGATCAAGGACGCATTTCCCAACAGTCGTAAAAAGTTTTATTCGTAACAAAATCGCGTCTCGCCGAGGTGTGCGCGAGCACCGGGGAGCGTTGATTTTTGGTGACATTTCGTACTTTGTGAAAGACATAAAAATACTACAACGTTCTCGAAACAATGGTAACAGTTCCCAGGCGTAGTGATAGCGATGAATACGACGTTTTTTATTTGTTAATACACAACAATAAGTAAATAAACGTTCGTGATTTATTACATCGTAAATGTTTTCACACGAACTCTTTGTACACTGTCCGGTCTCGCTCACCACGTACTTTTTTCATATTGGACCACCCGAGCGACTTAATCATTTCTTAATATCATTATTATCACATTACAATATTTATTATTTATTTTACCAAGTAACAAAGACTCAATCAATTTTTGTTCAATATAATGACAATATATATGTTTTTAACTAATTTGAATCATGAGTCATAGCTAATTTAGTCGAGATCAAAGACAAAGACAGCTCGTAATTGACAAGTTGTGGATGGCGTCACGTCAAGCGCTAACTTTACTGTACTGTAAAGTGAAGTGCGAAATTGCGGTGCCGTGCGGGCGGTCTGCAACTAGTTGACAACTTTATTCAGTAATTCGTGCCGCACCGCACAGCCGCCGCCGCTCTCACGTATTCAATAATTAACTCGTGGACCCGAATCAGTCATACAGACAACGGACGGGCGGCGATGTTCACAGATCACGGTCGGATCTCAGTGGCTACATGTACGAAATGTTACTCACATTATTGCTTTGAAGAGAACGGAGTCATTGCTGATTTATGGCGTTGCCAATACAAACTTGGAGTCGCGTCTTCAAACGAGAACTGAAACAATAAACAAACAATTTCTTCCTGAGTCAATATAAACAGAACCCGACTTCGAATAGCTGAGCTCTCGAACCTTATTTTATGCCGAATTCGAGATTTGAATTAATTCCAATTGGATATGATGGAATTATATTTGTATTTAAGTTGCAGTCACATTAATAAATACATGTTCAATATTAATATTATTTATTATTATTCGTTAAAACGTGATTACTCGTAAAATATTGTTATTACTGAATATAAAATGAATAATGAACATAATAAAACAGGAATTTGTTCCGGATTACTCCGGAATCTGGAAACAAGACACCCCTCTTTACAAAGCAAACAAAGAGTTATGTTCTTAGAGCGTAAGTCACTTGATTTGAAAAATCAACAAATTGCTACAAAAAAAATCCAGCCGTAATGAGACTGCCGCTCTTCGTGCATCGTACTCAGTAGCACTGCGAGCCGTGAGGGAATCTAAGCCCCATACTATTGCGGAAAGACTCATTTTACCCGCTGCCATCGAAATGGTCAATATTATGATAAATCCGGAAAAAGCTAAAAAATAAAAACTATACCCCTTTCAAATGATACAATATCGAAATGTATTACTGAAATGGCCATCGATATTCTCAATCAAATAATTTAAAAAGTTAAATTAAGTGAATGTTTTGCCATTCTGTTTGACGAGTCAACAGACGTGTCGAACTCGGCGCAATTTTTGTTTTGTCCGATATGTCTATTAAAGGAAATATGCTTTTAGCAAATTAATTCCTGGTCGAGCATCTGGCGAAAGACTTTTTAACGTATTCATTGATGCATCGCAAAACAAAAACTTGGACTGGAATAAATGCATTGGGGTGTGTACTGATGGCGCGAAAGTTATAATGGGGAAGAACAGTGGCATGATAGTAAAATTAAAGGACACTATGCCGCACGGGTATGGACACACTGCTCTTTTCACAGACATGCGCTTGCCGCCAAAAAGGGGCCAAACAATTTACAAAATATTTTATAACAAGCTGTTAAAATTGTTAATTTTATTAAAAGCCGACCGCTGCAAACTAGATTTATTTCCCCACTGCAAAGAAATGGTTGCCAAGAACAATTCACTGCTTTTCCATGCTGAAGTGAGGTGGCTGTCGCGATGAAATGTTTTAACAAAGCTTTTTGAATAGCGAGATGAATTAAAAATCTTTTTTAGATAAAGAATCTTTATTGCTGTTGGCTTACTTGAGTGACATATTTTCACATTTGAATGGCTTGAATACGAGTTTATAAGGCCCTAACAAAAATATTTTACTTATGACAGGTAAAATCAATGCCCTTATCAAGAAGCTTAGTATCAGTGACGTGGACAGACATCTGCAGTAGGGTAGACAAAAAGAAAACTCACCAAAATCGCCACTTATCACATAATTCGTATGTAATAAATAATGTTAATGTGATTTAATTATCTATTCACTGGAACTATTTTGAAAAATATTTCAACGGTAGCAAAATTGCTATTTGATATCTTATAAAGCTACAACAACAAACAAAACTTTAATATAATTTTGTTCAAAATTGAATGTCGGTAAGCGCCATCATTATTTTCATACGTATCTATTAAAAATTCCATAAGTAAGAAAGAGAACGTCACTAAAATTGTTTGAGGGCGCTAAAATAAGAAAAAAATATAATAAGAAATATCATCGTTCGTATTATTAATTCAAAAAAGTTATACCATATAACGAACATGTTAATATTTTTTATGAAGTTAATATGTTTTTTTTCCAAAAGGGTAAATTAATCTATAACTAATAAGATTGAAACCGTTGACAATTTCTTTTACCGGTGCTGATATTGGCTAGAGACTCCGTCTCTTTATTAACTTATGTGCGTCTTTTGAGCTAAGTAAACATTCACAACCCCTACAGATGCACGCGTATAATTATACGAAACACAGTGTTAGAAAAGTTTTTAATGTGTGTAAATCGAGCCGCGATTTGAATTTCTCTCGAGCGAACGGTTGCCGTGACGCTTTCTTGTCGCGTTTAGATAAAGATAAGGCGAGTGCGCGAATTTTGGAATCCTAGTTTTGGTTTGCGATGTATTTTTTTTACTTTATTTAGTTAGCAAACGGTCAGGGTAGATATTGTCTGTTCATCTCTATGGAGTGTACGCCACTGCTTACTATTTGGATTATACGCCTTGAAAAACTAAATTTTGATGCAATTACTGCAATTTCTGATTACATTAACAAAAATGCGAATTAAACAATTTAGTTATTGACCGCCTGTTGGAGAGCATGAAAACGTATTTAGGTGAATTAAAGATTCAGCTACTAGAATATTTTCCAGATGACAACAGTGATTTCGCGAAATGATGGGTTCTCAATCCGTTTGATGAAAATATTGTTGCAGCTTTCAAGTTGTTATTACTTGGTAATATTTAATTTTAAAACACTACACTAAAATTCATTCCTTTAACATACGAATCTTTTGTATATAGGTCTTATTTTTTTTAACAAACTGCGAACCCCCAAGGGTCGCGACGTCAAGGCTGAGAAACTAGGTACTTGAGATGTGCCGCATTGTTAAAAATGTAGATCCGCGGATATGCACACGGATACGGATTATTAGTGTCTAGATCCGTGAATACAATGTTCATCATAATTATTTGTTTGATTTTTGCAATAAAAAGTGTCAAAATTGTAATTTTAAGAAATAGGAAGTAATGTAAAATTATTATATTTCATTGTCATCTTTTTGTAAAATTCCATTTAATGAAATTCTTTAGTATGAAAGATTCGTTCAAAATGTGCTAAAAAATAACGGACACGGATACGAATCTCACTCTACTCATGTGTCAGTGGAATAATTAAATGGGAATAAAAATCGGACGTAGGAATCGGGAGTATTCTCGGAACTTAGGAATATTTCGGGCATTTTCTAGCATATTTTTCCTGGAATGACACATCTGTACCCTTAATTAAGTTTAAGGGTACAGCTTAATTAAGTTTTACTAAATTTCATGAGGCATATAGATACATACATATAGAACAATAGATGCGTAAATGTGAATGTCAGTAATATTCAGTCTTACAGTTAATAGAACAGGAAAACAGAATACCTACTTGTGGAATTACTTCGCTTCTGTTTATCATTGTTGTTTTTCTAAGAGTATTAAATATATAAATAACTGAAAGTTAAATGTAGCGGTGAATTTCAGAACTCCTGTTTTGCTTTCGAGGGTTACTTAGTTTTTGACGTTTATATGAGATATGTGAATGATAGGAAATTGAAGTTCTCTAAATTGCAGTTATGTTCGTAAAGATACTTCGTGTCGCTTTTTTAACACTTCGAAAAAATTTCTGCTCTCGCTTTAGCTTTAAACATATCACTTCGAAAAAAGTTCGTGAACATTTAGTGAGGTCCATATTTAAGGAAAATTATCAGAACTGCAATAGACCACGAGCAGATACCTATCCTTAATTTTATATAACGTTGTAGCAATAAAGAACACACTGCGTGTAGTCGCTTTTACAATTAATTCTCAATAACTAATGATAAATTACAAACTATAACATGTTGTAATGAATAGCGAACGACGAATAATTAACAGGTAATCCCGAAGAATGATGTAGAATGATCCAGATCTTGGCGCGCATCGGCTTATAGACTTGCTGACGTCATTTCTATCACGACTAGGCGACAACAGATGTGGCAGGCAGAATGTGATGTCAGCTAGGCAGACCCGGTGACAGTGACGTCATCTCGCTCCGTTACAATAAAAAAATCCCTATGACCAACTTTGTTTTACACCTATAACAATTTTGTATAAATAAATTAGTAGTTTAAAAATAATAATTTATTGCCAAAGACAATCGTTGACTGTACAGTAAATACAGCGACCCCCGCATTATTCTCAGCCTGTATCGTGGGTATCAGTTTATAATTATCCATTTGATTAGTGCCTTATTAATTGATTATACTCATATTATGTTCCTTTTTATAAAAAAAAAACAAGAAAAAAGAATGAAAGGAAAAAGAAATTCAACTATATGTATAGCGGTCACGCAGTAATGGAGATATTTATTGTTCAACATTCTGTAAATACGATATTTGCACAAACCGCACCTCACTCTACGCATTGTAGTAGATTAAAGATTCCTACGTTGCCGTATAAGTGGTTACGTGGTGCGATCAAAATGTTCGTGACATGAAACTGAGATATAGCATTTACTATAGTTTATTTTCACCTTGCGATGAAAAGCACAGTGTGTGCTTAGCTTAACAGGGCGCGACTGTACTTGAACTCCTTAAATCAATATAACAGAGAGACGCATGATCGATTACGGGCGAATATGTTAGAACCGAATCGAGTTTCGGGAAAGTTTTTCGAAGAAGGGAACGAGAGCTACTTATATTTTCATAAATTACGTAATAAAATGGAAGTTTTCATGAGCACATATGTACATTTATTTACTTATTTCTTTTATACTCGTATGTACAATTTACATTAGAGTGCATTACTTTAGTCCACGCCAACATGTTTCGTCTCTGTGAATTCCATATCTGGCATTGCTTGTCTTAGGGGATCCATCTAATAATAATGCTATTAAAATACACGTTTTTGCCATATTGTTAAAGTGAAGACATAATATTCAGTTTCTGTGAGTCGGGATATTTCTTGAACCCGCGCGCCGGCGCACGGGAGTCGGCGCTGGCGCACTTTTACAGTAAACACGGTCATAATTCTTTTTTTAACGGCCGCCATCGCGCTCCGCGCCGGCTCCAGCTCCAAAAATTGCAGAATATGTAAATAGACGAGTGTTATTTCCACTACGGACGAATAAAACGGACGTAGATACACCTTCAAACGTACCGTAAGAACGAGTTATTTTTTCAGTGCCTAATGACCCGCCAGATTGTGTTCAGGTGGTCGGTATGTTAAGTTTTTTAAGACGTATACAACCTTAATCTTTTTGTTTTAAAATTTTCGTGCCAATGACAATGTCAAATGTTGCTCTGAGAGGATTTATGTGTGATACTTGTTAATAATAATAATAATTTTTATTTCGGACTTCCATCCATAGGTGTTAGTAACAATGTCTCCGCCTCGTGTTAGTAAAGAAGTATATTATTTACAGGAATTAGTACCATTATAATAAAAATAATTATAATTATTTGTTCGCAACACAGTGGACAGTCTTCCAGTGTCTTTGCATTGGATTATCCATCTTGTCACGTAAAACACATTGAAGACTGTTGGAACTGCCACTGATTCTGCTCATCAGGGAGGCCATTCTTTTATTGTTAATGATACGTACTCGTATTTTACGAATTACGCCCAAAAGTGGCAACTAATTAGGTCCTCATTTTTGATAATTACTCTGTTTCATTTCGTATAGCATTATTTCGTTAGTCCTCGAATTACCTTCAGTAAATTACGGACCTCTGACTCAGTCAGCTACCCAGCATCGAGTTAACAACAATTCATTGTAACATGAACAGATACATTTAATGAATCACCGCTATTAAACATATTTATATACGCCGTGGGCGTCCTTGACTCCGGGGAGTGAATTCGCGTATTGATTCCTTGACTCCTTTGACATAATCATTTTCTTAAACATTCAGAGTTGACTCAAAGTGTATCATTTGTTTTAGAGTATTTATCTATTCTGCATAATGTAGTCATAAGCACATTTGAATTAAGTAGATGCTAAGCAGAATTGTTTTTATTGTACTTAGTATAGTTATATGGCTCTGGGTCAGACGCCATGCGGTGCCATCGGCACTGAGCACAATCTAAATTCGGCCGGACTCGCGGGAGCGGTTGGAATCAATAATATCAAGGAGCCGATTAGAATTCGATCTCCAATGCGATTTTAAATCATTCGATTTACTTAGTCTGAATACCTATGCCTAGTTTGGTTCAATCGAGGTACTGTCAATGTAAGAAATATTAGTAACTTGTTGCGAATAATCCCATTATTCACTATAAACAAGATATTTGATAAACTACATACTTTACTGAGTTTCTTGTCGGTTTTTCTCAGTGTCCAGGTTTTCTATTTGAACCTAAAGTAGATACTCAAAGTAGATTTGACTTTCAAAAATACCTTGTAATTGGGTTTACTTGAATAAATTGACTTGACTTTGACTCCAAATCCATTAATTATATTTCAAAAAGGTTCAACATCTGTAATTACCTGAGGATACTTCACGTATCGTTCCGTTAGTTTGAAACTTTGGACAAGGTAGCTAAAAATTATATTAATTAATTACTGAGATTGGTTTCCAAAAAGTAATATGTAATATTAATCTATGAAATGATTTAATCTTTCTTAGATAATATCCTGTAGATGAAAGCCGTATCGAGCTTTAATATTTGTTGAATTAATTCCAAATAAACTGGTAGAGTTGGTCATTCCATTTAATTATTACGAGTATATTTCTATCTTTTAAAACGGTGACACAGCGGAAATAATGCGATATACGGATATACATATACTTAAAATATAAATGTAAAAGGGGAGATTTTAACAAAGAGAGGCAGATTCTATGTAATTAGTCTACAATTATTTCTCAATCACGGGGTGGAAAAGGAGAACATGCTTTGAAGTCGAAAGTTACCAAGAAAGCTTCTATTATTGGACGAAATGACAATTTCATGAATCGTTCAGTGTAGGCATACACATGCATATAAATAGCTCTTCTGTGGCTTCTATCAGGTGAGTTTGTGTGTTGTCGAAGAAAAGAAAATTTCAGCTTCGTGAAAATGGGTTCAGTGCATATTGTGACTACCTGTCGCAAATAATGGTTCGAATTTTATTTACATTTATAAAACAACCGTTTTAAAAATACTGAGGTAATACTCATGCCTGAAAAATATAACACCGTTGAAAGTTCAGTCCAGTCGATAGTGAAAGAATCACGGATGAATATTTGCATTATAAATGTACATAACAATCGAGAATTGAAGCTCCGCTTTGAATAGATTTTATAGACGGATTTTTTGTGTGGTCCTTACCAATCTTGACTTATGGAGATATTGTTTATTGTACTGAAATAGAAACTTGCACGTATATTTTATTGATACGTATATTTTTAGTTCCGTTCCAAAACTGGAAAAAGAAACACATAGAATCTTCTCGATGTCCACCCATTTGTCTGTCATTGCCTTCTTTTGCAGAGTTTGACGTTCACCGTTTATTTACAGTTATACATTACATAGTAAGCTCAGAATATATAATTGTTAGTCTTAAGTAGCGGGTCCAAGACAGGTAAACTTCAAAAGTAAAGTTTTGACTTTTTGGTTTTGGTTTTAGGTCCTAAAAAAAATCAAAATAATTTTTTTAGGGGTCATCGTGTCAGACCTCTGTAAACTACAAATTCAAATATGTATAACAAGCAATTATACGTTAATTTTTTAACTCTTTTACGTAAAATACGTGTCATATTGCATCTTGTCTCCAAAAGCCAATTTATCATTCAGAATTTGAGAGAAATCACGAACATTGAGAATAAAATGTAAATTGAAGGAAATCTATCAGAAATATTTTACATTAGACTAGCGAACGCCCGCGATTATAGTCGCTTGAAGTTTAAAAATACACAATATTTTAATAAATTATAACCTATGTCTTATTCTGATGTTTAAACTGTATTACAATAAAGTTTCTTCAACATCCGTTCAATAGTTGTGCCGTGAAGGAGTAACAAATATCCGTCCATCTTCACAAACTCGCGTTTATAATATTATTAGGAAACTTTTGGATATAAAACAGAGCTAAGTACCTATACAACAAACTTTGGTTCGTGTTTAGGAGTACTACTCTGTCAAGAAAGTACCGGGAAAAGATCAATAATACACGAAATGTTAGTTATTCATCCAAATTTATTTTGTAATCTTTAAAGTATGCTCCTTCAGAAACTATACACGTACGCCAACGAATAATCCAATCATCAAAACATTTTTTAAACGCTTTTTTCGGAATTGAGTTTAGTGCTCGCCGCGAATTCTCCTTTATGTCTTCTACCGAATGAAAACGGGTGCCACGAAGTGATAATTTGAGTTTAGGAAAAAGAAAGAAGTCGGCTGGAGCCATATCTGGTGAATAAGGTGGTTGCTCGATGGTATTTGTTGTTTTGATCAAAAATTCGTTCACAATGATGGCCTTGTGCAAAGGCGCATTATCGTGGTGCAAAATCCAAAAATTTTCTTTCCACAAATCTGGCCTTTTTCGTCGAATTTGCTCTCTTAAACACCACATAACGCCCAAATAATATTCTTTATTTACCGTTTGACCTTCCGGCAAGAATTCCGAGTGCACAACACCGCGATAGTTAAAGAAAACAGTCAACATGACTTTGACTTTTGATCAACTTTGGCGTGGTTTTTCGGTTTCGGTTCAGTTGGAAGGCGCCACTCCGAAGCTTGTTGACTTATTTGCATGTCAAACTCGTAAACCCACGTCTCGTCACCAGTAACAATGCGTTTCATGAATGTTGGATAGGAATTGACTCGTTCTAGCATGTCCTCAGCGACTCTTATGCGATTGACTTTTTGGAGAAAATTCAGGTCTTTTGGGACTAGCCGAGCGGCAACATGTTTCATACCCAAGTGATTATTTAAAATGGTACGGATCGACTCGTGAGACACAGAAAGTTCGGCGGCTATCTCTCTCAAATTTGAATGAGGATTTTCAGTCACTATTTCCTTCACTTTTGCGATGTTAACTTCAGTTGCAGACGTTGATGGCCTACCAGAGCGAGGAAAATCTTCCATCACATCTCGACCGCTTTTGAACGCTTTGTACCACTCGTTAGCACGTGTTTTTGATAAAGTCGATTCACCGTAAGCCTTCTGTAACATTTTCAGTGACTCCGAACACGAAATTCCATTGGCGATGCAAAATTTAAGACAAACTCTTTGTTCGATGTTTTTGTCCAATAAGTAATTCGCAATATACACTAGAATGATATAACTAAAAACAGCACTGTATTTAATCTAAATAACAGATGCAACTCAAACTCCGCGCCAAAATGGAAAACAGTTGTGCCAATCTAACAACAACAAAAAAAACAAAAAATAGAATTTAGAACCATAAACAAATCATCCATTCCCGATACTTTCTTGACTGAATGTATACTAATTGTCACTAATTGTGTATCTAAATTTAATTTTCGAAGTACGACTAACGACTAGTAATGTACCGGATATCCGTATCCGTGTCCACGGATATCCGAGGGGAAAAAGAGATTTGTATTTGTATCCGTATCCGTTATTTTTTAGCGGATCTTGAACGGATCTTCCATATTTTGAACTTCATTATAATATGGAATTTTAAAAGTAGATGGTAAACTTCAAATTAATTTTTATTTCTCGAAATTACAATTTTGGCGCTTTTTGTTGAAAAACCAAAGAAATAATTATGATAAACATTATAATAGTAGGTTACCTCACTATGTTTCCATGAAAAAGGTTAATTTAATTGTGTTACGAACGACCAAACGAACAAATGAAAGTTGAGGTAAGTTGAGGTCCATTTCCGTATTCATGGATCTCGACTAGAAACTAATAATTCATATCCGTGATCGTATTCGCGGATATACTTTTTTAACAATCCGGCATATCTCTACTTACGACATACGCCAAATGCCCGGTTTTTACAAAAGCTTTTAGTTACGAGTACAGTCTATAGTTTAAGTATTCATGTAAAATAAGGTTATCTCGGGTCGAGATGGCACCGTGGCAGCTGTAACGACCACTAATGTGTGGGAGTTCCTCGGCGGGGTCTAGTGTTGTAACAGACACAATAGATATAGGTAGTTGTAACAGTTGGTACGATCATTGTGTAACCACGTACCGTCGTTGATTCCTTCCACTACAACAACTTTTCTGATGTGGAATGTAAAATGTTACGTGACGCGAAATGTAAAATAGATCAAGAGCTAATTAGGCCCATATAGTAGAGTTCGGCGGCGTGAATTCTTTTAAAGGTTTTCTAAATTTTACCTGTTCGTTCCACTGACGAATATCGAATACTGTTCGGTTGATTTTTGCAAAAACATTCGCTGTGATTCAATTTGTACATTGCAAAAACATTCGCAGTGATTCAATTTGTACGTTCTGTAGTTTTATCGGTTTTTAGAGAACTTTGTTGAATAATACGTAACATATTGCTCGTACAGACTCGGAGACTCTTAGGCCAGTTATATTCGCTAACATATCTCGCGCAGTATCTCCAAGGGGGTAGTCAGAGTGGATGGAGCGCCAAGTATCGCGGCCCTTACATACTTCTTTCGCCTCAACAAAACTCATCATGTTTCTTACACACTTTTGTCCAAGTATGTGAGTGCTTTTGACATTTTCATCGGCTAACACTAACTGGATACTCGAAATCTTTATTTGACATTTTGAGCAAGTTTTTAAAAAGTCCACTCCTTTTTAACAAACGTTAAAAAAGGACGAGGTTCTAAGTTCATCTGTATATATTTCTTTCTTTTTTTTCATGTCCGTTCACCGATGACTTCATCAATCAATTGTGGATCGATTTGGGAAAAAATTTTTTTCTTTAAAAGGAAATACTTTCGAGTTGGTCTTATTTGAATTCCACTGGTATTGGAGTTTGGATTTCGAAGAAACACCAAATAACAGAAGGAGGGGGTTCTCAATTCGATAGTACGTTGTTATGTTTGTTACCTCATAACTCCGTCATTTAAGAATCGATTTTGAAAATTATTTTTTTATAACATAACATAACATAACTTCACGCTGTATCCCCAACGGGGTAGCCAGAGAGGACGGAGCGCCAGGAGTCGCAGTCCTTACACACCTCTTTCGCTTCCTCAAATCTCATCATTCTCCTCACACATTTTCGCCTAGGTATGCGAGTGCTTTTGACATTTCCGTCTGCTAACACTCTGGCTATTTGATCTTCATAAGTCAGCCTTGGTCTTCCTTGGCTTCTTTTACCACTCACTTTCGCTCTGTATATTTTCTTCGTCAGTCTTTCATCACTCATTCTTTCCATGTGCCCGAACCATCTAAGCATTCCTTTCTTCATTTTTACAATAACACTGTTGTGCAACCCTGTCATACTGCGTATCTCGTCATTGCTTATCCTGTCCGCAAGCGTGACACCGCACATATTTCTGAGAGACCGCATCTCCACAGCATTTATCATACTTTCACTCGATTTCGGGCATATCCAGGCCTCACTGCCGTACAACAAAGTTGGCACCAACACCGCATTGTGGATGGCCATTTTAGCAGTGTTAGATATATTCACACTACCCACTAATGCGGACAGAGCACCGTTCACTTTATTGCCAGCTGCTACCCGTCTCTCCACATCCAACTCACATCTTCCATCCCTCGAAAACGCACTCCCCAGGTACACAATTTCATTCACCTGTTCTAGACATTTTCCATTTACACTAATCACACATTTCGTTTGTACCGCTTCTCTTTCAAACACCAGAACCTTAGTTTTGTTCACATTCATTTTCAATCCTTTTACTTCACAATCTTCTTTCATACACGTGACTAGTGTCTGCAACTTTGCTTCTGATGGTGCTATTAGCACAGCATCGTCAGCGTACAATAGGCAGTTTACCATTGTGTCACCACATCCCATACCACTCATATTACCTTTCAATCTCTGGAGGCAACTGTCCAAATACAGCACGAATAGCCAGGCAGACATCACGCAGCCCTGTCTGACACCAGAACAGACTTCAAACCAGGGCGACATGTCACCGTCTATCCTTACACAGGCTCTGTGGTCTCGATATAATGACCTCACAGCCTGCAGTAAGGAGCCCTCCACGCCATATTCAGGCAGAAGACTCCACAATTTCTTCCGCACTACTCTATCGAATGCTTTCTCTAGATCCACGAAAGCGCAGAAAACTTTCTGACCTAAAGCCAGAAACCTTCCCACGATAACGCGAAGCGAGAAAATCTGATCCATACAACCCCTACCGTTCCTGAATCCACCTTGCGCCTCCCACAAATATCTTTCTGAAACGCCTTTCATACGTTCAGTCAATACTTTAGTATAGACTTTACTCGCTAAGCTGACCAAGCTGATGGCCCTATAGCACGCACAGTCTAGGTAGGAACCTTTCCCTTTATATAGAGGTACTATGACTGCCGTGCGCCAGTTCTCTGGAACCTCCCCCTTCTGCCAACAAAGGTTGCAGAGTGCACAGAAGGCATCCCAGACCCTAGGACCACCATACTTGATCATCTCAGCAGTCACCTCATCAATTCCCGCAGCCTTTCCACATTTCAAACTTCTTATCACTTTCTCACTCTCTTTAATACTAATGGCATCCTCCAGTCCCTGGCCTGAGTGTGGCAATTCATTAGAATCGCTCTCAGTATCAGAGACGGAGTCGCCACTCTCATACAGTTCTCCATAGTATTCACTCCATCGCTGCAGAACATCCTTTTTATTTGTAAGCAGGTTGTTTTCTTTCGAACGCACTTTATTCATTCTGCAAGGTGCCGGACCACTTCGGATTTTACGTACTTCTTTCCAAAATAATTTGGAATTTTCCTCGAAGTTGTCCGACATCTTGTTTTCATCTAACACCCTACACCTTTCACGCTTCTCTTTCACTAGTGCCTTCGTTTCTGCTTTCTGCAGCTTATACCTGTCTTTCATCAAATTTTTCATACCACAGTCATTAGTAGCAAGGTAGTCTCGCCATGCTTTCTTTTTCTTATACACAGCCACTTTCACCTCATCATCCCACCACACATCACGCTTTTTGCCGTTCCCAATCTTATTCATTCCACACACTTCTTTCGCAGCCTCAACCATACTATCTCTAAGGTTCTGCCAGCATTCTTCAACATCCTCGCTCAACACTTTCAATCTATCATCAAGCTTACTGGATAATACCCTTTCATATTCATTCCTGGTGGTCGCATCCTGCAGTTTCCAGCTTTTAATGCGGCTAACCGCTGCAGGTTTGGACACTACGCGATGTCGCCATGCTGCGAACAGACCCCTTATTCTGGTTATCACCAGAAAGTGGTCTGTCCCGAGATCGGCTCCTCTATACGCTCTTGTGTCCATTACCTGCTTCTTAAGTCTGCTATCCACCAGGAATAAATCAATCATACTTCTCGCACCCTTTCTTTCCCACGTGTACTGATGGATCCTTTTGTGCCCAAACATGGTATTAGCCACAAAAAGATCCTTTTCCATACACAGTCCTAGCACAATCTTACCAGCATCATTTACTCTCTTATCTCCATATTTGCCTAGGACAGACTCAAATCCTGTTCGAGCTGTCCCGACCCATCCATTCATGTCTCCACACACAACAATTCTTTCGTTCTCTTCAACCGTCGCTAGAACTTCTCTAACATTTTCCCAGAACTGCTCTAGTTCAGTCAAACCGACAGAGGACACTGGGGCATATACTGCCAAAACAAAAATTCTTGTCAACCCAATCTTGAAGCGTACCCAGAGCAGTCTTGGATTTATACATTCATACTCAGTCATACAATTAACCATACGAGAGGACAGTAAAACGCCTACCCCTTGACATCCCCTATCTCCTTGTGGTACCCCTGACCACAAAGCGATGCCTCCTCCGGGCAAGTCGGCAAGTTCACTGCCGCCTCGCTTGGTTTCACTCAAACATAGCACATCCAATCTTTTCTCTTCCATAATATCAATCACTTCATTCATCTTCTCCTCAATCCCACCTCTCACATTCCACGCAGCTACTCTGCACTCCTCCCTCCACCTCCCGCCGCTGTCAAATTGAATTATATAGGTATGTGTATCGTATTTAAAAAGTTATTTTAATTGTACTTGAGTTTCGATTAGTAAAGGATAGTTATTTTGTACTTTTCAGTGTTTTTTAAGGCACTTTAATTTTTTTTCATAAAATTTTTATGTAGTTTTTTTTTGTATTTGAGTTTTGAATATTAAAGTATAGTTATTTTTATACTTTTCAGTGTTTTTTATGTCATTAAAGTGTTTTGGTT
Source organism: Zeuzera pyrina (assembly GCA_907165235.1). Lineage (NCBI taxonomy): Eukaryota > Metazoa > Arthropoda > Insecta > Lepidoptera > Cossidae > Zeuzera > Zeuzera pyrina. The sequence goes on from OU015627.1 coordinate 166,261, forward strand.
TCGTCTTCTACACCAAATCATCTCAATCATCTTTCGGAAACAATATTTCATAAATCACTACGTATAGCTGAACAATTTTCGGCTGGTTCACTAACGTCCGCTTCCAACAGAGGAGCCATAGATACTGACAGTAAGATGGCGGTCGTTCACGGACTCTGGTCTACCCGCGTTCATATTATCTTTGCTAATTTACATCCTTAATGGCAACTAAACGTTCGTGATCTATCTAATGACTACATTTTGTAAAATGACGTTGAAAAAATGATATCTGACGAGTTTCTTGTCGGTTCTTCTCAGTTTCCAGGTTTTTAAAACCACCTTGTAATTGAGTTTACTTGAATAAATTGCCTAGATTTTGAAATTGAATTTCCTCCCTAAATGCTGAAGTTTCGAATTCAGTAGGTTGATGAATCAATCCCAACTGCTTAGGATATTGGGACAAATAAGAAGCATGGATTTGTTCAGTTCTTTGCTCGGTTCTCATCATACATGAGACGTTAATATAATTAGTGTTACTATAAAAAATCTCTTTGTCAAAACTAAGTGATACCTAAAAAAAATTAGTAACAGACAATACTTATATACTGAGCGGTAATCACAGATCTATCTACGGTGAATGCATCTACGTCGAGTTTCCAGGTAAGTCCATTATATTTGGTGGTTTATCTGAAAGGTCTAATGTCGTAGTACAAACATTTCCTCCAATTATATCGGCTCCCAGAAAGAACGGTCCACAAACTCCAACAGACTAATAACATCTATTACATTGGAAATGGGAAAGAAATTTAATAATTCCGACGTACGATACAGTGTATCCGTAAAATGGTAAACTGATTTTCTGTAGATCTATGAGACTTTCCTGTAAACATCAAATAAGGTTCCATTTTCTCTGAAATTTTAAAATACCCTATTTGTCCCTTCTTCAATTCCGCTATGTATATCTTAAAATCTAAACTACTGCCAGACAAAGCCAAATATCGAGATAGTATGTCGCATAGTATCCGAAAAAATCGACTGCGAACATGACAGACGGACAGATGAATTAGTGATTTTATAAGGGTTCCGTTTTCTCTTAAAGTACGGAATCGTAAAAATATCTACTACTAATTAATGAGTATGAAATGTCGAAATGAAGTATTTGCAGTACAATAGAAGTTAAATAATGATTTTCTGGTTCTAAAAACTTTTCTTTAGCTCGGGGTCTGAAAATTACTGTCTGAATATCAATCAGTCGTGTCGCGTCCAGAATAAGAACTCAATGTACTTCATTTAAATACATACATAATTCTACGCCATACTCTACTCAGGGTGAACAGCGCATCCAGGTACATCAAAATCATTCTTAGAAGCTTTCTAGCAATAAGTCTTTTTTTTGTATTTCATTTGGGGTTACAGAATCGGTGTGATTCTTAGGATTCTTTATGTTAGTATTATTTAACTAAGTAGTTAATTCTAGCTATAATTGAATCTCACGAAGTTTTCCGCCAGTATATTCAGTACATTAAATCACGGTATCAGCTACTTCAGATCCCCGTATCACCGATATCCCGTAGGTCAGAAAGAAATATTTGTATAGGACGGCCACCTCGTCCGGCTTCTCTATGAACTAATCAGTTTTGTTTATGGATCTCTTGGCGGAAGTTCATTAAGCCACTTCATACGTGGCAAATTTCGCAATGATACTATTGTCGATTTCGCTTTCGTAGGCATTTTTGACCTGTGGGAACGACGCAAATCCTTACTCAAATTAGTTTGGTTCGGGTTAATGGGCAATTCTTGCTCAATAGAGATTGTGTCGAATTAGAGATATGTCGAAAAAAAAAAATGGCGGATGTCTATTAGTAACGGTTGACCGTATTCCCATAGTGTCCCTCATAGACATATCTTTATCGCCAGCGTTCGACATGTAACGAGTGGTCAGTAGCAGTCGACACGACACCGGAATATCGTATGTAAAGTCGAACAATTACACACATATTGTACTCGTCTTTAACCTCACATACATAAATTTAAGTAACTCGCTGTTGTCTATGTATCAGTGAACTGTGATAATAAAATATAACAGCAAAATGTCAGCAGACGATTTTGTGGCGGCTTTCGGTTATTGAAGTGGTTAAAGAAGCCGGTATTGCGGCGGCATAAAGTAAACGCCAAGTATTATGGCAGAACGATACCTTAGAAAAAAAAGTTCATGTTTCAAAAAATTTTACTTTGCATGTACAAAGTAATTTTTGTAGTTTCAAACTTTAAAACTCTCTGTAATTTACATAGAGCACTCAACCTATAGAGATAAAATATAGGACCATTTTATTCACCACTGCTCAGTTTCTTTACACTAACAAGTATCAAGTCTCGCTCGCATTAAGCAGCACATAACCAAAACTTGACATAAATTTAAATATTTATGTAATGGTTTATTACTCTATTCGGTGTTATAGCAAAAACAGTAAAAAATCAAGCTATAAAACAGATCGCCAGTAACTGCAACAGTGTTTACCATAGACGTAATTTGTTTTCATACAAAATAAATCGCTGCTCTATAGGTTGAGTGCTCTATGGTAACATCATCGGCGATAACATCTGTTTTGGATCGGTTGCGTTTCGTTGTATTCTTTTATTTATTCATTATTAGTAAATATTGCATCTCAAGTTACACGTAATTTCTTCTGTTATAATAATACTTTATAAAACAACTAATATTTTTAAACGAAAATACACACTTAATAGTTTTTATGTTAATAAATAACGTAATTATTACATTTCTCATATTAACCAACTAAATCGAGAAAAACAAAACGTATAATCTGTAGAGACGACGTAGGAGTGTAAGAGATTAATGTCTATTGTCACCGAGAATAGCGTTTTTAAAGTCGGAGACATATTTTTCGACATTTTTGATAGAGATCCGAGATTCGACTTCATGTCCTTTAGACATTATGTCGCAGGAACTATAAATTGTTCTCTAGAGCTGTTTCTAGAGTAATTTTCACGTCCGATATAAATGAAGGATGTATAAATTTGACACCGTTGTCTGTCCATGTGCTTAATTATAATTATATTAAAATATAATAACAATAATGAAATGAATGTGTACTTACAGCTCTTTAAATCTTATTAAATATTCCATTAGAACAATAAAAGACGTCGAAGTCAGGAACACTTCGGAACATCCTCTCTTTGACATGATAAGTAGAATCGTATGTCACTAGATTACCTAACCAGTAGGTAATCGGAATGTCGTATAACATCAGTATTCCTATCAAACACTGAAGTATCACAACACTACAAACTAAAGCACAATCGCTAAGTCGTCGCTGCCGTCGTGTGTCCGACAGCCCGACAGGTAAGGCGTGTTCGGCGCTCGCCTCTCAATCTCATATTTACCAAGTAATTGTCAATTTGGTGCGACGCCACCTTTATTGCTCTGAATTTACGGCCACTATACGAACGCACCCCGCACTCCCCTCGGTCTCCGCTCTCTCTTACCTCGTTTACAGGCACTTTGACTGGACACACTTCAAACCACGGCTTCAAACACAGTTTAGTTTCCTTTAATTATGTAACTATACGTAGTTAATCATATACAATATACATATAAGTTATTATTTGTTCATATATTACTGAATACTGTGACGATAATATAACTAGGCAATATTAAATTAGTTCTTGAATACGAAACATCGAGATATAGCGATGCAGAGGTTTCGCGACCCCGAAGTCCCAACTGAATCGTAGAGTATTTTAGGATTAGGGTTGCATCTTTTCTGAGTGAGGATGGGGATAAAATGGAAGTATTGTTGTTTTGTTCTTCATAATATGTTTGTTTCGTTGGTTTTTGTTCGTTATTACTTATTCCTTGTCAAAGAGTTTAAAGTATAAATGTAAACGTGTTGTTTTTTCTGTTCAAAGTCAAATCATTTTTAACAAGTCTGCCATCAAAGAGCCTGCTCTGACAAGAACCGGCAAAAACACTCATTCGAATATCACATTCTCAACATTACACCATTTCATATTAATATTTTGTAAATACGATGTATTACAGTCTAAAACTCATCTCAAGGTTTACTACAAGACTTACTAGCGACCCGCCTTTGCACGGGTAGAATTTTTTTTTAAATAAAAAATAATCCATATTACTCGCTAATCATTTATAGGTGAAAGATAGGTTTCTATGGGTGAAATAATTTTTAAAACCGGATGAGTAGTTTTGGAGTATATCCATTATATACAAACAAAGTTTACCTCTTTATAATATTAGTATAGATTACTCTTTTCGATGGAATTAATGAAAAATTAATAAAAAAAATACACCTAGGGAATCTCCTCCGTCCGTCTGTCTGCCACAGCCATTTTTCTAGGAGCATATTTCATGTAAACAGCTGAATTTGGAACAGTTACAGTTTGTGGTAGCCCAAGACATGCGTAAACTTCAAAAGTTGAATTTTTCGTTTTAAGGACTAATTCTGGCTTACTTAGAAAGTAATAATAAAACAATTTGTCGTGGTTATTGTGTAGACTGTAGAGTGTCAAGTGAAAGCTATTCAAAACACGATTCAAAATGTATAATACACTAGCAAACCCGGCCCGTTTCACTGGGCGTTAGTTGAAATTAAAATAAACTAAAGTTTTTATAATTATTTTGACAGACTGGCCCGTTGGCGCTGTGGCATATGCATCTGCTTTCCAAGCTAGGGTCCCGGGTTCGATCCCTAGTCAGGTCAATTTAGGAAACGAACTTTTCTAAATTGGCTTGGAGTCTGGGTGTTACTAGGAACTCCCCCAGAGTTCGTTGTGTGGTACCCATAGTACAAGCTTACTGCTTAGTTTGGGGTCATACAATCTGTGTAATTATCTGGAGTATTATTATTATTATAATTATTTTGATACTGAATAAAAAAACAGAAAAAAAAATTCTACTGATCCGATCGCTACCAAACTTTAGGAACACCCACTAGGCCAATCTGAAGATTCCCAGAAAATTTCATCGAAATCAGTCCAGCCGTTTCGGAGGCCATAAGGAACATACATACATACATCGCCTTTTATATATATGGATAGATTACTAAGGGCGGCTTACACTAACTATTTAAACTCGGTTTAAGGGTTTGACATCTCTCTTGCACCAATTATTTAATAGTTGGTGCAAGCGAGATGTCAAATCCTCCACTTTTTTGAAAATACGTGTCGAGATTGCTGTTCATTTAATTAATATCCAAAAGATTAGTCAGAAAAATTAGAAAAATGTTATGAACAATGAGAACAAGATATTGAGAGAAAATTATAAAATTGAATTAGATTACATACACTATTTTAAATAAAATGAGCCATTCTCGATCATCATTTTGCGGTTGCTATTTCTTCACATAATAAAAGTATATTTTACACGTTATTTGCAGTTAAGCGAGTTTTACAACTGACGACGCAGAGGGGGACTAGCAATCTGGACCGCCCTAGACTGTTTAGTATCAGCCACATTTTGTTCGTCTTTATTATTAACTGAAGTAAATCTAAAATATGTAAATTCATTTATTGCGGGTGTGTATACCAAAATTTTGACCACACATTCCACGGCACAGCAAATATTTTAATTAAAATTGTTTTTTTTTGTTGCCCAAGTAACTGGCCGGTGGCCGCCCCGGCACAGACCTCGAGCTACTCCCGACCGCCTCTGATAGTATGGAACGTCAGTTGTGCACTTAGGACTTGCACTTGACTGATCGAAATGAAGAAAGTTATATGAGCAGCGAGTGCTCATAAACAGTATATATTGCATTAATCTCGACTTCTGCTCGGGTGGGCATTAATTAACCGTCTTGTGACGCGCTCGAGCTGTGCATAGCGCCTTGATCGCTTACGACATAGACATAATGAAGAGATAGACTTTGCGTAGGTACTTTCAAAGTGAGGGAAGCCAATTAAGTCGGTCCGCCCGAGACTGCTTCGACCAAAATTAGTTTTTTCAACCGAAACCAGACTTGGTTTCAGGCAAAACCGAACCTGAAATTTTCTTTCATAAGGTAATTAATTTGTTGGTTGATCAACTAAACTATATTTTATACTTGACCGTTAGTTAGGTGATTTTTTTTAAAATTTAATTTTTGTCTTACTAACTGAAAAGGATAGAGATATTAAAAACATATTTATACATACGTGCTGATCATCGTACTTTTATGAACGGGAATTATTATAAATTCCAAGAAACCTCAATGAATAGTAAAATTGTCCCTTGAACAAGTGAAAGTGCTTCGTCTCCTGAACAACTACTATCGTAGCGGAAAATATCGAAAAATTGGTTTAATACATTGATAGGATAGATATTAGCTTTGTGACAAAGGCAATATTTATGTTTGAAATGAACACGTAACTATGTTTACCGAGTAATTCTTATCAGAAATTCAGAGAGAGCAGTGGGACAAAAAATAGATGACCGAACTTTAAGTACATTTTTCAAATGTTTGTTTACTTTAGCTGATTGCAAAGATGTGTAGTAGGTACTCTGAAGCCAGAAATAAAATTTAGATATTTTGGACTTAGTTTTTCAGAAATATTTTCTATATTTAGCTTTTATTTTGCTCAAAATTGCTATTTTTTAGCCGTAGCCATAGCCTATTGTCCTAAGGCCTTCTGCTGTGAGGATTAGCGGCGCATAATAAATCAAATTCTATTTTACAATAGAGAGCAATACGTGCAATGTACAGTATGAATGCACGAGAATCACCTAGAGATCGTTTCAAAGACGTTGATGTACTCGCCTTGCCGTCCTTATACATTTTGAAATTATTATGTATACGAGGAAAAACTGGTATGGAAATCCCGAGGTCGTGATAAATTGGTTATTCCAAAATTTAAATTACATAAGTCAAATGTTTCATTTTTGGGTAACTGCATTCGTTTTATAATAGTTTCTCAGGAAGTTACTCAATTAAGAGAAAATAGATTTAGATTTGCTATAAAACATTATATTGAGTAGACAATCGTACTATAAAATAAACGACTTCGTTGAAGGCAAAACAATAGTCTGGAAATGATCTTCTCTGCACATGCATTTACTGGGTCTCTGATTATTTTATTATAATAAACCTTTTGTAAAATGATGTTGAAAAAATGATACCAGACTGAGTTTCTTGTCGGTTTTCCTCAAGGCCCAAGTTTTCTCTTTGAACCGAACTGAAGTAGATTTCACGTTCAAAAACACTTTGTAATTGAGTTTACTTGAATAAATTGATTTGACTTTGACTTTCAGTTACATTCTTATTACGTCATTGGTATTTCATTATACTATCACAATATTATTCTATTATAAAAACCTAACAAACGGAATATTTCATTCCATTATTTTACATGAAAATACATAGCCTAATATTAGATTCGTCCAATTAATAGTTGTTGAGTTGCGGCAAACAAAACTTGTCTTATCAAAGTTTAGTCGCCACATTCATGTATCTAACTTTGACTAAAATATTGTATTCAGTCAACTTGCAACATCAACACGGACACAAAAACATGAGTCAATTTTCGTTCTTTTTTTAATACAGTTTCCTACTTCTTGGAAGTCAAAGCATATTACATACATACATATCCTCACGCTGTATCCCTAACGGGGTAGTCAGAGAGGACGAAGCGCCAAGTGCAGCGGTCCTTACATACTTCTTTCGCTTCAATCGCGTCGCTCAAATCTCATCATTCTCCTCACACATTTTCGCCTAGGAATGTGAGAGCTTTTGACATTCCTTCTGATAACACTCTGGCTATTTGATCTTCATAGGTCAGCCTTGGTCTTCCTTGGCTTCTTTTACCACTCACTTTCGTATTAGGTACAATATTAATTATTCGGATTTCAATAGCACTTATTCAGACAAGTAAAAATACTTCTCCTTCTTTCGTCATCACTAAGTTCCTAACATCTCCAACAACCAACAGTAGGCTTTACAGGAACTAAAAAGGATTTTTGGAAATAATGCAAAAACTTCAGTAGCACATGCCTATATAGATTGTAGATTTACCGATTCTTCATGGCTTCTACAAAACTTGATTGTAAAATACTGTCATTCTTGTACTCTAACATTCCCAAAAGCGTAAGAAATTGGAAATATGAATAAAATGTAAATTTTACCTCTCCCGTTCCTGTCGAACGAGCGCTTTTTGATACTTAAAAACTGTCATCTGTTGGCTATCATGTGTTATTAGTTAAGTTAAATTTCGAGCAAGTTTAATTTTTGATTGGATCCTATATTATGTTGATATAAGTTTCAGTACATATGGCTTGGAGATATTTTCATCATGGTTTTCCTATTCCTATACCTTCTGTTCGGACATATGTTTATCTTATTTCATATTTATCTTATTACATAGCATACACAATCAATTCAAAAAGCAATTCAAAATCGACTTTTACCGAGATCCTGCCGGTCAAATGGTTATCTCGTCGAATTTATTGTGAATACAATCACTAATATCTTCAAATGAAAATCAAACGAACGAATCAATCACGAGTGACGCAATTTCACAACAATGTCAATCACATCAATCAGCCAGCTGTGATAATTTTGTAATAATTCAATAACAAGAACGGGGATACATTGGCGGTCGTGTTAATATAAATTTCTTTCGAAACTTTCATATAATAACTAATCTAATACCTATCCCATCAAAATCAAAAAATGTAAAAAAATGACAAGTCTCGCAACGTAGTTCTTCCACTACAAAAAGTTGTGAGATCTCATGTGAAACCAAGTCAGTTATTTTAGTTAGTGTCTATGGAAACACCTATTCAACAACTTTGTTATAAAATGTTATCTAATCAATTACCTACCTATCAACATTTATAGTGACCGTATCAATATTAGACACATTTATTGGTATAATAATATAATGACTTAGCAATCGCACGGCAACATTATAACATGAGAATAATCTACAATTTAAATTACTCTTAATCGAACATAGTGCTAGCAGGCCTAATTTTTTTTTTAAATGGTACCGTACGTGAGTACACAGCCAACGTCAAGTAAAGCGAGAAAACAATTCAGTAGGTAGATGATTAGCGCATTTGCCAATGTCACGGAATAACACAAACTAGTATACAGACAGAATAAGTAGAATCCATGTAGAATCACAAGTAAATTAGTTCTTTCTTATCGTAAAACTATTCCAGTAAAGTGATATGTAGTAGGCTTTACTGAAGTTATTAAGGACTTCTTGGAAGAGCGCGAAAACTTTAGCTACACATGTTTATTTAGATTTCCTCCATTCTTGTCACTTACACAGAACTTTAAAACACAATATACTGTCACTGTTGTACTTTAAAACTCCTAAAATGTAAAAAATATAAAATCTAAATAAAATGACAACCTCACTTCTCCCGTTCCCGCCAAAAAGTTCAGGCCTAATTTATGCGATAATATCGTTGCCGGTGTCCATTGTCGGCGGTGGTCACTCTCCATCAGGTGATACGCAGAAAACGCTCAGATTGCTAATATTGCTAATATTAATAGTGAAGATAAAACAATAATCTGGAAATTATCTTCTCTGCACATGCATTTAGTGGCTCTCTGAATTTTGTATTTTAATAAACCTTTTGTAAAATGATGTTGAAAAATGATACCAGACTGAGTTTCTTGTCGGTTCTTCTCAGTGCCCAGATTTTCTCTTTGAACCGAACTAAATTAGATTTGAAGGTCAAAAATACCTTGCAATCGGGTTTACTTCAATAAGTTGATTTGACTTTGACTTTGAACCCTTTTGTTAGGTAGTTGTTTTTATGTTATTACTTTATTTTGGAGACGGTTAAATATGTACACCGTTACGATTTAAACTGTTTTTATTATAACACCATTCTCATATTTATCGTACCTACAAAATTCATAATTACGAAGGGTTTAAAGGAGCCTTCGATTTCACAGAAGATCGGGGGAGAGAAGTCTCAGTTGGACAACGAATGTACAAGCGGGGAGGTAGCGCTGATGGTCGCATGCCTTGAATACGCTTAGTTTGTGGAATTGAGCTTAAAGGGCGAACGCGGTCGTGTTTACAAATATTTTTTCACCCACTTGCTTGGAAATTGCTTCATTATTAGAAAAACAACAATAGTCGATCGACTCTTTTCGGTACGCGACAAAATAACGCGCCAGCAATTTCCAATATTGCAATGCTAGCAATTGCTGGACCGTTTTTCTTTTAATCATTCTTGTAGTGCTAGCAACGTTTTTCAAGTGTGTACCTACACACTGAATATAAGTTAAGTGCATGATATTTATTATTTTAAAGACTCGATGCGCATTTCTTTTCAAAAGTTTGAAAAAGTACATAAGACGTGAGCAGTTGAATTGGCGCGAGTGAATGTTTAATACTATATTGTAGACGTTTTTATAATTTTATCACAGTTTTAAGTCGTATGACAAAAAACGAGTAGTTTATCGAAAGAAGAATTAGAAATCACGTCGCTAAACATAACTGATGAGTGATGAAGCAAACCTTATTGTCTGCAAACCTGTTACCATTGAAATCGAGAGAAAAATATTGAAAGATATTTTATGAAGATTTCATCAAACGGAGAATAGAAAAACAGCGAATTTATACTCGGAAAATGTCCTTTTAGCATGTTTTAATGATTTGAGTAAAAATAAAAGGCTATCTATATTGTAGTGTGAATATTTAAAGCTTAAAACTACAATACGTTTAAAGATAAATGTAAATGTTGGCGACTATGCAAACCTAAGCACATTTTTAAAGCGAAAGTCAAAAAATCTAGTTATTACTAAAAACAATATTGAAACATACATACATATATACATACATACATATCTACACGCTGTATACCTAACGGGGAAGTCAGAGAGGACGGAGCGCTCAGCGTCGCGGTCCTTACATATTTCTTTCACTTCCTCATATCTCATCATTCGTCTCACACATTTTCGCCTAGGTATGCGAGTGCTTTTGATATTTCTGTCGGCCAATACTCTGGCTATTTGATCTTCATAAGTCAGCCTTGGTATTTCTTGGCTTCTTTTACCACTCGCTTTCGCTCTGTAGATTTTCTTCGTCAGTCTTTCATTACTCATTCTTTCTATGTGCCCGAACCATCTAAGCATTCCTTTCTTCATGTTTACAATAACACTGTCGTGCAACCCTGTCATACTGCGTATCTCTTCATTGCTTATTTTGTCCGCAAGGGTGCCACTGCACGTATTTCTAAGAGATCGCGTTTCTATTGCATTTATCTTACTTTCATTCGATTTAGATTTAGGGCATATCCAGGCCTCACTACCGTACATTAAAGTTGGAACCAACACCGTATTATATATAGCCATTTGGCAGAGTTAGATATTTTCACACTGCTTACTAATGAAGACAGAGCACCGTTCACTTTATTGCCAGCTACTATCCGTCCTTTCACATCCAATGCACATCAAAGTATCAAAAACTCCGAGTGGTTGATACGAAAAGCGAAGGATTTTTCATAAATTTTTAATTAGAAAGGTGTTTCAAACAAGGAGTTGGACATCTGACGCAGAATTCTATACATTTCTTAAGAAGGTCTTCTGGCACTCTTCTTGTTGACACAGGAGCAAATCTGACCACTTTAAAGACGCATTCTGGATGATTATTAGATAGAGTAGGGTTATGTTGAAGAATCGATTCAAAGCAAGTCTAAAATAACCACTTAAATAAATGAAGTAATATTAAAAACATCGCCCTTTGGCATTCGCCCATCAGCTTCATCTGCGACATTCGTTAATCAACCACTGAAGCTAAAGCCAAAATATTCGACAATTTAATGTACCCGACAAAAGCGTTCAAATATCGTTGTCTAACTGTACAAACTACAATATAACTTTTAATATGAATTAAACTTTCGTATTTCTTGAATTAATTTGTTTATTGTTTCCCTGCAAATTAGAAAAAAGTTATAAACAAGTCTCGGTTGAAATAGCAATTAACGACCACGTTTAGTTAAAAAGCCCTCGCGTCCATTTAAAATCGCTTCGGAAGTAGTTGTCTTGGCCTCGTCCTTGTGATATTATTCAGCCGTCGATTTCTTTATTTAAGACCTCTACAGCAATGTACTATTGGATATTGTTCAACGGATTTCACGAAAACGGCTAAATATAGACACCTAATGCAGAAGATAAACTGTTCCTTATACATATGTAATTCAACATCAAAATACAACAATTATTTAAAATTTAGACGTTTATCCCAGAAATCGTTAGACATTTAGAGAGATATGAATTCGAAAACACTTAATATTTATCTTCGTATTTTGTTTTGGAAGCAGAAGTGGTCCCAAATTTTTTTATTTATTTATATAATCGTGTCGAGTGCCATATGAAATCTTATTTATAGAAAGGCGAGTGCAAAAGCAATTTGATTTTTTCTTTCAACATTTTTTTCAAATTTTCAAAAGACTTTTTCATTTTTTGACAGCCCTTGCATAGCTGCGTTTGACAACGTGAGTACTTACACGTGCGGCGGCATCGCTCCACATCGAAGGCGTCCTGTACGGCTTACAAAACTGTGACAGTATGGTTATAGTTCAATGAAGTAAGTTAAATCATAGCTGCCACGTCATGTGCTGTCTGACAGAAGTAGCCTAATGCAGACAGAATTAGTATAACTATAACTGATGCCTGATAGCCTAATGGCTATCGCTGTACATAGACAATACTTGTCTTATATAAATAGTAATGTGGCGCTTAAAAAGACAAAAAATATCAACATCAATGTTATACTCATATTCACGCAAATCAATAAAAAAAAAATAAAAAAAAACGTAAGTGAACAGGTGTATAAAACAATAGGTAAACCGATGTTAAATTGTTACTAACCAATTAATTAAAGTGACTATAACATACTTATTCATACGTGGCCTAGTCCGTCACATCAAATTCAAATATAATTTGAAAACAAGGGTGCCACCCGTACTACAATATATTATAAAATCGTACTATACCCACTGAAAAAAAATGCTAAACATACTAAGTATTCTGTATGTTTTTTCCTGGCTAATTCAACTGTCGCATAAATGCTTATAATGAAAGATATAAAAAGTGTATTTATTATTGTCAAATCTAAAAGCTTGCTTGCTAAATCAAAGAGCGACGCAAAAAGAAAAATAATTCATACATTTTAACGGACTTTAAAAAAAGGAGGAGGTTCTCAATTCGTCTGTATATATATGTTTTTTTTGTATGTTCGGGCATAACTTCTTTGTTTGTGAACCGATTTCAATTATTCTTTTTTCGTTGAGTTCAGTATAGTTTCAAAGTAGTCCCATTTAAATTTCGTTGATATTGAGATTGGACTTCGAAAATGCACTAAATAATTCCAACTGCTTGTAAGCTTTATTTATATTGATCATATGATGATTGAATTAGAAAAGAATTAGTTGTAGACCTATTCTAAATTTTCATTTAGGCCAAGATAATTAAGGGAGAAATAAAAAAAAAAATTAACAAAAAATCAAACTGACTTAAAAAGAACGCTGAAAAGTACAAAATATTCTTTACTAATTAAACCTGTATAAATAATATAAATTTGACAGTTATTGAAGTCGGTGCCAAATCACTGTGCAACAACAGACTTGTCTTAGCACTGACTTCAGTAACTGTCAAATTTAGTTACATAGGTTTGATTAGGAAAAGATAATTATTTTGTATTTTTCAATGTTTTTTTGTAGTCGGTTAGATTTTTTCCCTAAAAATTTTTCATTTTCCCTTTTCCTGAAACTATATTTTAGTAAGTTATCATAAAAAATACCCCTCTAAATAGGAGGAAACCTTTGTAGATACGGTATTTCTAATTTAAATGTATTTAGACATCTACATGTTAATGTTCCGTGTACCTAATGCAAGCAGACATTTACGTGAACAAATACTGAATCGTCAACAATCGGTACAGAGGTCATGTCGACCCTGGCCCTTACCCCTCGCGCCCCCCGCGGCCCCGTGCCCCCCGTGCCCCGCCATCGTCGCTACAGTCGTTCACGTGCAATAAGACATGTTTCATTAACTCTTCCATCGTCGAGATCCCTCGTTAATATGCTAATGTGTCGGGCGAGTAGCGACCGCAACTCACACATACAACCTAGACACACAACTCAAAACTTTCTTTGTAATCGTTATAAAAGGAGCTGTAATATATAACGCGCTGTTCATTAAATTTCATCGGTGAAGTTAGCCCTGATTTTATTAATAAATCTGCCTAATTAAGCTTAAACTTAAATCGGAGTTGCGACGTAATGCGTACCTATTAGGTTAACATATCGTTTTTCATATTATGTTGAACAATGTGAGATGGTATGTTTATATAACGCGTTACAGAATTAAACAGAAAATTCATAGAATCGACAAAATCGTCAATTTTTATGAGTACAGAACTGAAAGGCGTTTTTTTTAAATTCTTTCTTAGTTATATCATAAAATATGAATCCTGTTTACATAAGACGTTTTGTGGATACCCGGACCTAGCGCGCTACACGCAGTGAAACAGCTAGGGTTGCCAGTTTTAAATCTTTTAACTTTCAACACATAGAATCAATATTGTTCACTACGTACAGCGAGATGAATGAACATTAGTAACTAATTATTTGGTTTTCATAATTGAATGCTATTAATGTCTATTTGCAGTATCTAATTATTTACTCTAACGTTTATTTTCCAATTGATTTGTCTTTAAGTTAATGTTCGAATATGAAGACATTAATCAGATTTATATACATTTTTTTTCTTTCAACTTTGGTAACTTTACAGAACAATTATAATGATGGAAAATCATGTAAAATGTCGGGAAAATTCAGCAAAATCTTGCTCATCTGACAACCCTAGCTATAATCCATACTACGTATGGTGTATGCATAGTAGCCTAATTGAATAAAAGTATGCTTTATAACAGAATACGTGAAGTTCATTTTCATTTGTATCAAATTGTATGACCATGATATAATTTTATATTAATGGGTTATAAAAAATTTAACGCGTATAAAAGCAGTTGAAATGAATTAAGTAATGATTCTGAAAAACGTAGTTATTGCTTTCTGGTTAACTACATTACGCTTTGTATATATGCGTACATTTCTCCGAACAAGAACTCAAGCAGTTTGTTCGATGAGGCGTTAATATCTGTAAATAAGGACCGGGGACGAATTAATGTTCGTCCATCAAAGTGATCAATCGGACAACTTTGCTGGGTCTCTGGAAGTTATAAGTTGGCAAACCACGAACTAAGTGCGTAATAATGTAATGGTGGACAACCGCCGTCTGCACCGGCATTGCCTGACGTAGGACTCCATTACCGTAAAAACATGAAAAAAGAAGAAAAAAAAACAAGCACAAATTATAACGATTGCATTATATTAGATACACATTTTTTTAATTCAAACATCTCTTTTGTGCAAACTTGGTCTAGCAGTTGGCAGTATTTTTACATAAATAGTAAGTTTTACTGCAAACTTTGTTTAGCACTTGATAACAACTGACACTGTCACTAACTGCATAAGCGCGACCTACACTTAGTCGGTTTTTACATATATATCTTCAAGTTGTATTCTTAACAGGTGTTAACAGCTAGAGACGATGTACCAAGCGTTACAGTTCTTACTTCTTTCGCCTCCTCAAACCTTATCATTCTCCTCATGCGAGTATGACAGTGCTTTTGGCATAAACGTCAGTTATTATTACGACTATTTGATCTTCATCTTCGTGTTCGTCTTCCTTGGCTTCTGTTATCACTCACTTTTGGTCTGTATTTTCTTCGTCAATCGTTCTCTCTTTTTTATGTGTGTCCGAACCGTCTTAGCATTTAATCATTTTGTCATAATCTTATTAAACCTTCAGTAGATTAGTTCTCTGTACTGGAATTAAATGGCTTTTACGCGAAAACTTTAGCTGTATGCGTTAGTTTATTTTTAATTTTTTTCACAAAACTATAACACTCCTATACTAACACTGTTTTAACTTAAAACTTTCAGAAACAAAAGAAATAGAATATTTAAATAATATCGTTCCGTTCGCGCCAGAAAATTCTCGTACGTTATTAAACTACGTGTTGCAGATGGCTACGTTATAACTGTATATTTGAGAGGAGCGAGGAAGTTGTTCATTAGTGAAATATTAATTTGTCTGTCGTTGTATTGATGCGTTTCCAATGAGCCGGCGGCGGCGGTAATCTCGCCCCGCCTGTCCTCGAGCCGGTGCCGCTCTGATTGATTTCTTTCCAACTCACCCGGCTCGGGGCTCCCGCAAGTTTTCTTTGTAAATCTTGCTAATTGAAATGGAAAGAAAAGTCTTTGAAGTTATGAAAATACTTATGATCCTGAGATTACATTTAATTGGTTAAATATCCGAAGGTCAAATAAAATTATTTATTTTTAACCATTTAGCCTATCTATTATAATTCCTTGCACAAACTATGGACTCAGGTGCTACTCTGTGACAATCCATTTCTGTAAATGTCATATGAGAATGTATTTTTTTGGCCAGGCAAGACCAAGAATGACTTATGAAGATCAAATAGCCAGAGTGTTAGCACACAAAAATCTCAAAAGCCTCGCATACCTAGGCGAAAATGTGTGGAGAGAATGATGCGATTTGAGGAAGCGAAAGAAATATGTAAAGACCGCGACACTTGGTGCTCCATCCTTTCTGACAACCCCGTTAGGGATACAGCGTAAATTTACAAAAAACAGTTAAATTGAAAATTTAATCAGTTCAAAGTTTCAAAAATACTGGTCGACACATGTTCCGCTTCTCAACGAAGCATTCCTCTGGAAACTAGAAGAGGTCGGCACGACACGGTCAGCTAGCCAGCACCCTTATTCTGCAAACCTGCCTACATTGATATTTTTTAATTCCTAATGCAATTAAATTCATGTTCAAGTTGCTATCTCGATCGTGAATTCAAAATCGTTAAACCTAATTGTTTTGCTATTCATCAATATCTGTTCGTGAAAAACTTTAAAAGGAAAGGAAATTAAGTTTAGTTATTTAGTACGTGTCGTTACTGTCTTTTAACTTAAGACTTAAAGAAATAACTTATTATTATGACATCGGCAGGGAGTTGATGGGGAGCAGTTGGGCGTTTATTTCCATTATTTGCAAATGGTTTCTAGTGGATATTGTGATGTAACATTGATGTAGTTTTGCGTCCCAAGTATCTACGCTGTTGTGAATTATGTGGAATTGTTGACATAAGTGCTTATTTAGTAGTGTGGTGTTGAGATTTTTTTAGTGGCTTAGTCTGCCGCAGCGGATCGTACTAGAACAAGTGCTGCAAGATATTTGTCGTCAGAAACTCCATGAAACATGAAAATGTATTATGTCAACATTTTAATGAAATAATTTGAAGAATTTATGTATTCAACACTGAAAACTTGGGTTGTATGGGCTAGATCCCTTTATCTTACCTCCTGAGGGAGAATCGTTCTACTACTGACATTGACAGGATACTAATATGCCTGTCACATTACAAGCCGTAAGAAGTCGCGGTCTTTACATACTTCTTTCGCTTTCTCAAATCTCATCATTCTCCTCATACATTTTCGCCTAGATATGCGAGTGCTTTTGACATTTCCGTCGACTAACACTCTGGCTATTTGATCTTCATAAGTCAGCCTTAGTCTTCCTTGGCTTCTTTTACCACTTGCTTGCGCTCTGTAGATTTTCTTCGTCAGTCTTACATTACTCATTCTTCCTATGTGACCGAACTATCTTAGCATTCCTTTCTTCATTTTTATAATAACACTGTCGTGCAACCCTGTCATACGAGGGCTGCTATTTATGTATCCGGAACTGGCCAGTTACAGAACAATATTAAAAAAAGTAATTATAACATTTAAAAATGGAACTCTTTGGCTGAAGAATACAATTTGTTTCATGTCATTTTGAAAATTGCAAATCTTTATTACCATGGATTTAAGTCGTGAAAATTTTCGTGCTATGATTTATTACGATTTTCACTTCGACTTTTGGGACGAAGCACCATCGAAAACTACTGTGTATCACTGGTTTAGTGAGCTTAATCATGGGCGGTCTGTGCTCACGGACGAAGTTAAAGAAGGTCGCCTTAAATCGGTTGTTGTACCTCAAAATATTGATGCTGTGCGGGAACTAATAATGCAAGATCGTCATGTTACATATCGCGAGATAGAGGCGTCTCTGGGCATAAGTATGACGAGTATATATTGGATATAGAGTATATATTGGATATATGCGTATGATCCTGGAACTAAACAACAATCAACGGTTTGTGTGTTCCAAGATGAGCCGAACCCAACAAAAGTCGTTCGTTCAAAAAGCACTTTGAAGCAAATGTTTTTTGGTATAAATGGACATGTAGCTACAGTGCCACTAGAGGATCGTAAAACGGTTAATTCGGAATGGTACACGACCATTTGTTTGCCAGAAGTCTTTGAAGAAATAAGAAAGAACAACCGACAACGCAGAATCCTTCTTCATCATGACAATGCTAGCTGCCACACATCGGCCGAAACAACTCGGTATTTGGAAGATCAAAAGATCGAATTAACGGGTCATCCGCCGTACAGCCCCAACTTGGCTCCCAACGACTTCTATTTATTCCCAACCGTGAAGAATAAACTACGTGGTCAACGTTTTTAGAGCAGTGAAGAGGCTGTTGATGCGTTCAAAATGCACGTTTTGGAGATACCTCAATCCGAATGGAAAAAGTGCTACGAAAATTGGTTCCAACGCATGCAAAAGTGCATCGATCATCATGGTGAATATTTTGAAAAGCAATAAAACTATAATAAATGCTATATGTTTGTTTCACTTTGTTATTTCGGATACATAAATAGCAGCCCTCGTACTGCGTATCTCTTCATTGCTCATCCTGTCCGCAAGGGTGACACCGCATATATTTCTAAGAGATTGTATTTCTACTGCATTTATCATACTTTCACTCCATTTCGGGCATATCCAGGCCTCACTACCGTACAATAAAGTTGGAACCAACACCGCATTGTGGATGGCCATTTTGGCTGTGTTAGATATATTTACACTGCCTTACTAATGCGAACAAAGCACTTTTCACTTTATTGCGAGCTGCTACCCGTCTCTCCAAGTCCAACTCACATTTTCCATCCCTCGAAAACGCACTCCCCAGATAAACAATTTAATTCACTTGTTTTAGAGATTTTTCATGTACCCAAATCTCACATTTCGTCTGTACCGCTTCCCTTTCAAACACCAAAATATTACTTTTGTTCACATTTATATTCAATCCTTTCACTTCACATTCTTCTTTCATGCACGTGACTAGTGTCTGCAGGCCTGCTTCTGATGGTGGTATAAACACAACATCGTCAGCGTACAATATGCAGTTTACCATTGTATCATCACATATCATACCACTCGTACTACCTTTCAATTTCTGGAGGCAACTGTCCAAATACAGCACGAAAAGCCAGGCAGACATCACGCAGCCCTGTCTGACGCCTGAACAGACTTCGAACCGGGGCGACATGTCACCATGTAGCCTTACACAGGCACTGTGGTCCCGATATAATAAATTTTTATGGCCCAATATAATCTCAATCAGTTCCGTGCAATGTATTTATGCAATATATTTACTTAATAATCATGTCAAATTCAAAAACAAATTTAACTTTGCAATTGAAAATCATGTTCTCTCATACTCTAGAACAGCAAATGCCAAAAAAGTGTGATACAATAACAAATTTGCAATTTTTGATTTTTCCCTTTTACAATGCTGCCTTGCGTTTTTTCAAATTTCATTATTCGTGGCCAACGATAGATTTACTCGGAAACAATTCATTCGAAGTGCTCCATATTTGAATTTCGTGTAGGACTTATCGACACAATATTCAGTTGCTCAGTTCAGAACGCTGAATGAATTGTTACCGAGTAAGGTGATTATGATTTAGAAATTTTTGAACAATACATAAAATTTTTCTATTGTATGAAAAATTACTTTATTAGACCAGCTTCTGCTGTCCAGTTTTTTTCTTCCAGTACAATGAAATTATGCCTACATGAAACTGAGTCAATTCACAATAAAAAAAGAAATTGCCAATTTTAGTAATTTTTATGGACAACTCTTACTTGACCAAAAAAAATGACAAAATTGCTTTCACAAAAAAAGAGGGAATGGTTCCTAGAAGGATTTCTCTGTATCTCTTATGGATTCGGATTTCTCCATACTGTCCCAGTAATAAAAAAGCATTGTAATTTAAATCACTCTCAAAAATTGCCGATTTTGAGAACTCATCGTCACATTAGAAGTATCAATATAGAATCCGTCCTTGGTGAATTTTGTGGCGGCTTCACAGAGACTTTAAAAGCAAGATCGCGCGAAAATACCGACACGTGACGACTTCACAGAGTCAATTGTAACGCAAATGTAAATAACGTACAATTACGTGAAGTGCGGCGCCGCGCGCCCGCGCCGTGCCCGGAGCTCCATTGGCCCAGTTATTGTACTAACGATGTCGTCTGGAACTGCTCTTACAGTGCACGCTCTAGAGAGGAGCGCTGTTCAACCAACTAGTTAAAATATTATGTAGACTCAGGTGTTACTTTGCGGAAATCCATTTCATGTTTCGAATAGTTGTAATCTTTAGTTATCTTCCGTCCAATATTCCAGACTCGGTAATCGATATGTGTTTCGCCTTTTGAGAGAGAAAGAGAGCTATCAGACTTGATCAGCTGTCTTCGGTGCTGGTTATATGACAGAGCCTGATCTCTGGAATATCCTGATGATGCTTGGTTAAGAGGCGAAACACGTGTCGATTAGTGAGTTTGGAATTCTAGAAGGAGAATAGCTAAAAATATAATATTTTACCACAATTAGTTAAATAAATGGTTGAACATTGATTAATAAATCAACCGTTTACATTTAGAATTATAAATAATCAGGGCTGTATCATGCTAACATTTACTTTAAGGCTAATAGCCCAATTAACCTATCTTTTAGGGTTCCTCAGATCTAAAAAGAAATAATAAATGAAATCCTTGTGCGTCATATATCTATCTGGCCACCATAACATAATCGATTTTATCACAAACTATGCAATATACGAATTGGAAATGCATCAGTGATACAACTTGACAAATGAGGGGAAAATTAAATATATCCGACCTTGAACCAAAATTGTCTCTAAAATTAATGAACTTGTAAATTTATTTTCAAGAAACTTATAATCTTATCTAAATTTTACAGGAAAAACAGAATTAGTCTTAACTTTCATAGATCTTCAGAAATGATTTTTACTTTGCCAACATATATTTTGGCTCTCTACCTCTCAAGGTTTTAAAATTATTGAGCGACTAATGTTTGCTTCACGATCAGCTCGCCAATACTTGGTGCTGAATAACTGGAATGGTCTGAGCTTCGTTGAGGAGTGAAACAATTATATTATTAATAAGTTTTACACTTTGTGTGGAAGTTGACTAAAAAAATAAATATAAATCCATTACTGACCACTTTTTCAAGTATTGTACGATTAAAATACATAAACGGTTGAGTTTTGTTGAAGCTAAAAACGTCGACGACCCATCTCTAGCAATCATGGTTTACTGGAAGTCGTTCGCCTCAACACTTCCGCACTATACCCGTCGTTATTCAAAATTACAGCTCTGGTATTTGCACTGTTGTAAGTTAACAGTATTCCTGTGTTACCATACCTGTTATTTAATTCCATTCATCATTTCTGGTTCTTGGTTATCCATTTATATTTCTGTGTTAAATTTCGCCTCAATAGGTAAATAAGGTGGAATAAATAGACTAAAATATTATGGACAGACAGACATAGACAACAGATAGACTTAACGAAACTATAAAGGTTCTGGTTTTGCAAAATTCATTACGGATCAAGTAAAGATCGAGTTACTTTCAAAACATTATTACAGGAATTATGAAAACAAGAGAATCTCGAATACGAATTGAACTTATTTAAAGAGGTTGTGTTCTAAGATTAACAACATGATACCCTTGTAAAATGCGAACACAAATGAGGATAGAAAATACTCTGAATATATCGTAGTTAGAAACCTATAAGCTTGTAACATTTTGATTGAAATTCGGGAGGCTCGCCATAGTCAAGTAACGCGCGCATACATGTACATTGTACATATATGTAAAATATCATCACGCCGTCTACCAAACGGAGTAGATGGAGTGAACGAAGCGCCAAACATACTCCTTCATCCTCCTCAGATCTCAATATCTCCTCACACACTTTTGCCGCTGTATGCACCATATACGCTGGTACGTATATGGTATGCACCATATACAGCATATACGCTGTATGTCAGTTAAACTTCAAAAATTAATCCCTATTTCCGTTATTAAGTCAAAACTCAACTATTTAAGCTCACGTTTAGAATAGCATTTCAAATTCCAATTTTGAACTTAGGTAAATTGTGCAGTTAATTATAAAATATGTCAACGACAAGTTACGCATGTCAAGCTCGTTCGTGTAACAGAAGTTTTCATTGTCTTAAAGCAAAATATTGCAGTGCACGGTGCAACGTACAGCAGAAAATGATATTATTTTCTTGATGCATAGTTAAGGAAATGGGCACAGGAAAGTAACAATTACTTTTCTACTTTATAAAACTTGCTAACGACGTAAGTTATTAGATTTGTGTCTACATTTTAACAAAATGGATGTAAAGTTGGCAAAGACAAGTTAACACTACATAAATACTTATACTCTATATTTTGAGAGTTGTATAAGGTTTTGGTGTTTAAAAGGGAAGATGTACAGACAAAGTGTGAAATATGGGTAAATGGAAAATGTCTAGAACAAGTGAACGAAATTGGAGTGCGTTTTCGAGGAAAGGAAGATGTGAGTCAGATGTGGAGAGACGGGTAGCAGCTGGCATAAAGTCAACGGTGCTCTGTCCGCATTAGTAGGCAGCGTGAATAAATCTAACTCAGCCAAAATGGCCATACACAATGCGATGCAGTGTTGGTTCCAACGTTATTGAACAATAGTGAGGCCTGGATATGCTCGAAATCAAGTGCAAGTAAGATAAATGCAGTGGTAATGCGATCTCTTAGAAATATGTGCGGTGTCACCCTTGCGGACAAAATAAGCAATGAAGAGATACGCAGTATGACAGGGGTGCACGATAGTGTTATTGTAAAAAAGAAGAAAGAAATGTTTAGATGGTTCGGGCACATGGAAAGAATGAGTGATGAAAGACTGATGAAGAAAATCTACAGAGCGAAAGTGAGTAGTAAAATAAGCCAAGGAAGACCAAGGCTTACTTATGAAGATCAAATAGCTAGAGTGATAGCGGACGTAAATGTCAAAAGTGTGAACTTGTGTGAGGAGACCCATGAGATTTGAGGAACCGAAAGAAGTCTGTAAGGACCGTGACGCTTGGCGCAACGTCCTCTCTGACTATCCTGTTAGGGATACAGCGTGAAGATATGTATGTATGTATTTTGAGAGCACTATACCATTATAAATAATTATATATTATGGATAGCAGAAATTTTCTCCGATGAGTTATGTTACTATGTCTGTTGTCAACCATAACGATGCTTCGGTGATCAGTATTGTTAGGAACGTGGTGAGGGTGATGTGAAGGGTGTGACCTGTCCGTTCGCTAAAACGACTAGCTAGAAAATGTTAAATATTCTCTACAGAGCGAGAATTAAGGAGTAGATATCAATTTCTTCTACGCACTAATCACAGGATAGGATTTGACCAAATAGTAAAATACGGCCGAATATTGTGTTATCCGGTAAAGATCTCGCCGAGTACTCGGTATTCAGATCTTTGCAATTATACTATTCGTTACAACACTAATTTTATTTTAACACTCAACTTGTTCAGTGTCTGGCGTATTCATTATTATAAAAGTCGAATATCTCATCCACACTCTCATCGCGTCGATATAAAACATAAATCGGGTCGTTAATAAAAAGCACCTCGATATCCTCCCACAGTAACGCGAAGCTGTGTGACGCGATCCACGTCTTTCATATGCACGCATATTGTTACACTTTAATCCCGGAATTATTATATATTAAACGTACTCGCGCGTTTATGAATAGCAAACATGAATAATACAACGATTTTCCGACGGCTCACTTTCGTAGAAACGACTCGTTACACCTATTTAATTAACCACCCAATACAGCTATAGTCACTCGTTCAGTGTTTATAGACTTCAGATTGGAAATGTTACTTTATTTATTTATCTGGGCATTCTAGCAATGTATAGGTTCGACATTTTGGCATATCGCGAAGGAGATGGTAAGACCGTGTGCGGAGTCCGTCCGGATTTCTACCACTGTATTACTGGCAAATCTTGTCACCAAAATGAAGTGCTTGCACTGATGTGTTCCAGTGTGGAGGGTGAGGCAGCCGGTGACATTACTGACACAAGAGACACAACATCTTAGTCCTCAGGGTAGTCAAGTGTCAACGCATATGCAATCTGAAGTGATTTTTGACTGAAAAAATTGTAAATACAGCAGCAGTTGTAATGATGACAGTTGTATTGACGATCTCGATAGCGCAGTGGTTTAGATGTCGTATTCAAGCGCGGAAATTATGGTTTTGATATCCGGTCTGGTCAATTTAGGAAACGAACTTTTTCTAGATTGTCTTGAATCTGGGTGTATTGGGAGACGCTCCTAGTAGTCGCCGTCTGGTTCTCATAGCATAGGGAATGCCCTAGTCTGAAATTGGATGATTGGTGTGTATCGTCTGGCGCATTATTATTATTATCTATGTTGTTAAAAAAAACGAGTGAAAATCCCGAGAGTATCTTTTAAAGGTACAAACGGAAAGTGCGAGATATGAAAGGATAGGGGTCCGGACCATGCAGTTCCACGGACCTACTTACCAATTCCGTGCCTGCGGATCCGTATGGTACCGACCACTGAGTATTTTATTATTGCTCCTAACGAGAGCTTGTCATGCCACGCTTACATTCACATATCATGTTTCATTTCACTCCATCGGGAAATATCTCATATCATAGAATACGTGTCTTATTTGTATTTGGACATCCAAATACACATGTATGTGCATCCATCAGTATTAAACTCTTGGTATCCGAAAAAAGATCTATATACATATATGAAGCGTACGGTAATATTTTTCATTCAATTATTTCCATAATGTAAACACTGTAACGTACATTACTAGCTTTTAATATACATAGCCGTGACTCGATCGGGGTCATGGTATTTTTAATATGCGAGCACAACACGTTCCGAAGCAAATGTGAAGTTAGTGTTACGTCAAATTTTGTTCTCCTTAGAAGTGGCACAATCGCTTTATAAACTTAACCGATTATGTTGTACTTGTAGACTTATATTTAAATTTAAAACATTTATACTTTTCAAAAACTGCAACTTCTGTAGTCCTTTCAAAGGGAAAACTTAATAATAATGAACTATTTTATTTAATTATTATTACCACATGAAAACGATCATTACATTCAATCACATGTCTAGTTTGTCCAAAATTTCTACGGAACTCTAAATTATTGTGTTCGATACGCTTTTATCCTTTTCTTTTTGGGCGAAATGATGTCGCATAAGATTAAAATACTTATTTTGGATTCTGCAAAACAACGTATTTATTCCGTAGAACAATAGCAGAACCTTTGTAAGTTCGTCAAGTTCGTATATCAGTCTGTCTGTCCGTACATCATAGTACATTTATATTGATATCTTTGCACATATAATAAATCTAGATATGGGAAACGAGATAGGAAAAAAAAATTAAACTTCAAAAAAAAAACGGCAAAAAGTTCAAATAGCTATTCTTTACTAATCAAAACTAAAGTATGAAAATAACTTTATAAATAAGCAGTTAGCGTTATTTGGTGCACCTTCGAAGTTCAAACTCCTATATCAGTGAAATTTAAATGGGACCATGTTGTAGCTATACTGAACTCAATCAATCAATCGATCATTGAAATCATTGAAATCAATCCACAATTGACGAAATTATCGGTGAACATAGATAAAAAGAAATACATACGGACGAACACAAAACCTCTTTCTTTTCTTCTTTTCTTTGAAGTCCATTAAAAATTAGGCTATTATATGATTCGTTTTATTAAATTTAACTTAAACTTTGTCCGACATTGTTACGGTACCCTAACTTAATGTGTATTCCACATATTCTGCTGGTTTTTCATTTTGCAACGACTAAATATTCTCATATAACACAACATGAGGTGAACAAAGTTAGCGAAGTGAAGACATTGTAACGATGTGACCACGTACGGTTTAGATTTATGCTGATAAAACCAAACTTTCAGAAAGTGTGGTTACGACAAAGGAATATGCGGTCGGGTATGACGGAATTGTTTTTGTTTGACTGCGAAATCCTGAAAATGTATTTCATTATGATGGGGTAAATATACAGTTTATTTAGAGAATTCAACTACTTCTTAGCCCACAAAGTTTCTTTTTTCTCGCTATGATGCGGCGCGCTGTGAATAAAATTACAGTTGTAACATTACCTTGTAGCATATTTTTATAATTAAAATGTACTACTGGTCGCCCAGTGACTGAAATTCGATCGTAAATATATAAACAATAAAACCTTTTTTCCATTACACATATCCACTCCACAGACTCGAAACAACTCACAGTTCACAAATCACGCAAAATTCACAGATCGAAACTCACTCAGTCAATCTGTCAGTAACTATTATTTGTAGGCAACTTTTTAAAATTCTTCGGTGACAATCTACTCTGCTGTGTGACTGCCGCTCTTACCGCTGTGTGTCAAATGAATTTTCCTGTCTCTTTCTATCTCATTGAGCGTAATTACGAATGCAACAGTTAGCTATAGTAAGTACGGTAACCTAGCACTGTCAGTGTAATTCGTGTCAGCTCCTAAGTCGTCATGAAATAATTATTTGCAAAATACCCATAAATCCTAATTATTTTGGCTACTAGTATCCACAAAAATTAAAATATGTTATGTTCAGCGATGTATCGTTGTACTGTGGCCATTTCCTAGTCACGGACTTTAGTAAAAGTCTAGAAACTCGATCAAAAAAAAGGTCACCGTAAGGACACGCCCTTAGAACAAATACTCTGTCCAATTTGTTTCTCGCTCGGAGGTATGTGTATGACATTGGTGGTATAAACGTAAACAAATCAAGTTTTTAAAGCATTTGTAACACAAATTAAACACATGAAAAATTTGGCTTTCTGCACTTCTTCATATAAACTTTGACTAAAAATAACAAAAAATATATTCGACATTTATACTAGTTGTGTGACCCACAATTAGCGTAAATATTTAATGAATTTTTTGTTATTATATTTATTTATTTATTTGAATTGGAATACATTTTATTTATAGCGCCTGATTTCACATATCTATGCAATATTATTAGTGACCTCAAACTAAGCTCAGCCTGTATCGTGGGGATCAGATATGAGCCATTTATCGTGGAAATATTACTATGAATAGACACATCATATTATATAATATAGCAATAGCACATTGAATCATATAAACTACTGATATAACAATAATTCTGTTTGTGAAGTTCGTAAGCTATACATTTTTTAACCAACTTTAAAAAAGGAGGAGATTCTATGTTCGTCTGTATGTATTTATTGTGTGTAACAACTTAACCGATAACTTGGTCAGTTGTGGATCGATTTCAATTTTTTTTTCCGTTGGGTTGGGTGGGTGTAGTTTCAAGGTGGAAGCTCCAAATCAATGTACAACAACAGAAAGTCTACTAGTTTGGTAGCCTTGTCACCGAAGTTAGAAACTCAAGTTTAACTATGTAGTTATTAGTGTCGTATTTATAAAGTTATACTTGTACTTGAGTTTTGATTAGTAAAATATAGTTATTTTGTAGTTTTCAGTGTTTTTTTTAAGTCAGTTTAGTTTTTGTACTGTATTGATGACTTTCACTTTTAAAACAAGAGTGAATAGGCATCTTCTGGGCAAGCGTAGTTAATGTTGAGTCTCGTCATTGTTTCCCATTAAGCAAGACAGGTACCAAACGTACGCCCACTTCAGTAAACAAAAAAATATGAAATAAAGCAGATATGAGATTTCCAAAATAACTTGAATTCAGTCTCAAATCAATTGACGTTTGACGGTATCGATATGTTCTGTATTGTATTGATATTTATGTCTGTAGCGTGGCTTATGAAATAAAATAATCTGTAGAAGAAATTTCATTTTGAACTCCGTTTAATTATTATTAGTGAAAACTAAATTTATAAATAGGTATTCATACGTCAATCAATCACTGAAGGCGTCCTGGAAAAGTGCTAGTGATGTCTGCAGTGTACCTGATTCATGAGTCGAGTATATAACGCTTCTATGTACTATAACATTTGTTTATATCAATGAGTTCAAGTTAAGACTTCATATCACGTCAAAAATAGACGCTTAGAGATTTTACAAGCGCCATGTTTACTCTGTAACCGGGCGGTAATAGCATACGTTACCTAAAATGTGCCAGTCGATATTTCCCAGAACAAAGCTTTAAACAATCGGAACGGCTCTGTACGACATTGAGAACTGATTGTTGCCGACAACAAAAGGGAAATAATACACTTATTATTTACTACTTTATAATATTTGTTGTTCAGGTGGTAACAACTACATCTATATATTATGGGTATGTAAGTAGGTACATCTGTCTATACTACTATATAAATCCGTAGCATCTTTCTGTATTTACAATTTTACTGTCAAATTTTGCGATAGTCATTTTATGATTCACTGACTTCGATTTTACCATTTTATAAACTTTCGGCTGTCTATCATTCTGTATATTCTTTTGTAACTCAAGATAGGCTACTATTTTTTATCGAAAATCTACCTTTAAACGTTCGAAAAGGGAAATGCTAAACCGCTGAACTGATTATGATGTGTCATGGAGATAGTTGGACTCCTGGGAAAGGACATGGGCTGCTTTTTTATCGAAAACCTACCACTCGGGGAGGTGAAAAAGAGCTTAAAGAGAAGAGGAGTAATGAGAAATGCTAAACCGTCGAACGAATTACGATGAAACTTGCTACACAGATAGTATGTGCTCGGAAACAGACGTAGGCTAGAAGGCTTTTTTCTAACAATAAAACAGCCTCTGTACATATGTATAGACATGTACATAATCTGGGAATATTGTATAGACTTAGGTGTTACTTTGCGGAAATCCATTTCATGTGATGACTTCCTAAAATCTTTAGCTATTTTCCGCTCAAACTCCAAAAACCACCAATCGACACGTGTTTCGCCTCTCAACGAAGCATCCTCAGGATATATTAGGGATCGGGCTCGGCCAGCTAACCGCTTAGCTGGCCGAGTCGTGACGATTGGTGGTTTTTGGAGTATGAGCGGAAAAAGCTAAAGATTTTAGGAATTCATCACATAATCTGGGAAACCCACAGAAAAGATTTTCGCGCGGACGAAGTCGCGGCTATAGCTAGTATTCTATAAATCTATATTAGTAGGAGTATATTTGTCACTTGTAGACTCGACTCAATCGATTGAGCTCTTTATGTGTTATGTTCCACGCATTAAATGAAAGGTTCCGAAAGTAATTTGGGCAATAGTGTATCCACCCGTGCGGAGCCGGGACGGGTCACTAGTTCGAAATATAATTATTGTATCAGCTTTTCTGTAACTTAAAAAAAGGAAGTTTCTCCGTTTCCCCGTATACTTGTATGTCATGTGCGCGATTTTTTAGAAATTACGTAACCAATTTTGTGATTCTTTCATTGGGGTAATTTATATACTTACTACGGGAAGGTTTTAGTGCTTACAATTTTTTTAAGAAAATGCAATTTAAGTGGTGAGGACCGGAGTCTCCTAGTACAGGGATTGTTTGTATTTAAAAGGAGACTCTGACGTACTACATACTGTAAAAGATGTATTATACTAGTTACTGAATAAAAATATTGAATTTTCATTTCTTTTCAAATTTTCATTCTCAGTGGTGAAAATTAAATCTCATGTCAGTGTCATGTCAAACCAAGTCAGTTATTTTAGTTAGTGTCTGCGGAAGTATTTATTCAACAACTTTGTTATAAATTGTTATCTAATCAATTACCGTTCAACATTTATAGAGACCGTATCAATATTAGACATCTTTATTTCTATAATAAATATAATGATTTGACAATCGCAGGGCAACATAATAACATAAGAATAATCTACTATTTAAATTACTCCTAATCGAACATAGTGCTAGCAGGCCTAATTTATGCATTATGTAAACAAGCACAAAGCGCTCAGATGGCTAATATTAGGTAGATGTTATTATATTGCCGTGCGATTGCCAAGTCATAGAGCTAATGAACCTAGCGCCGCCTGGCGCGTTACTCAATGAACTAGCGTGTGTAAGGAAGAGACAGAGAGAGAGTCGCTGAGAGTCGAATGGAGGGAGTATAACGCTATGTCGTTACGTGAGGATTTGTACCAATTCAAACCTCCCACAAGCCGTATTAAGGAACGTCGTTCCAAAAATTCCAACGCGGAATCGTGTGGGGGAGGTATTAGATAGGTCCTCAAAAATGATTTAAAATGCCTTTTTTTTGAAGTTACTAGTTGGTCAGTTATGCGATTCCACAGTCGTAAAAACTGTCCGACTTTTTACTTAAATGTCGGTTAAGTCAGACGTATCGCCCCTGTGACTTCTTACCTATGGCGTGAAATATTCTGTACAGATTTAAAATAGTCGAATTAAAAACCAAGTTCAACAAAAATTGGTTTCATTAAGATGTATTGCGTAGTTTTTGAGATATGGGTAGTACATTCATTTACACAATCAGCGAAATAACTTTGTTTTTACAGTGTCATTGAGAAGCGCTATGAAATACAAACTCATTGTCGCTGCGGATAAATGAATGCATACGTAAATATTCTATTCTACTCTAAACCCAGTAAAGTATGTGCGGCTACTGAATCCTTCACTATGTCTCTTTCAACACGCGTCTGGATGCTTTTTCAATACAAGGCGTTTATATAAGGTGTTTTCTAATGTCCACTATTGTTGAGTAATAACCATTATAATTAATAAATATTTTTAAGACAATAATTCAAGTATTTCCTATGAAAATTGCGAAAATTACAAAAAAAAAACGCCAAAGGAAAGCTAAGCTTTGTAGCATTTCGTCTCAAAACATTATCTAAAAGATTTTATGCTAATTCATTTAAGGTTGTTGGGTACCGGGGTCGACGTCCCTAGAGCCCGCACTGTGTAACTTATCCACCGGTCACGAAATATCTCTTACACTCAATTTTTTACAATCTAGTGCCTTTTCATGCTGTTTTTGTTCATTTTGCGTACCTGAAAAGAGAAAACAAAACCTTTATGAGATATTTCATACACCCGTTAGATTGTCGGTCTGTTACAGTGTTATGCAGACTTTCTCAGAAATTATGTAAATTATATATTAACATTTAATTAATGAAAATATTAATAATTAAAGAATGAGTAATGAAATACTGACGAAGAAATCTATAGAGCGAAACTGAGTGGTAAAAGAAGCCAAGGAAGGCCAAGGCTGATTTATGAAGATCAAATAGCCAGAGTGTTAGCCGACGGAAATGTTCAAAGCGGTCGCATACCTAGGCGAAAATGTGTGAGACTAATGATGAGATTTGAGGAAGCGAAAGAAGCATGTAAGGACCGCGACGCTTGGCGCTCCGTCCTTTCTGACTACCCCGTAGAGATACAGCGTCTATATATATTATATATATGTAGGTATGTATGTATATACTAATATTAAGCACAATGATACATCTTGTTAACATGTTAAATTTTAATATGTTAACAAGATGTGATGTTTTGTAGATACTGATCAAAAAATCAAGCACACTGTAAATTAGTCTCGAGCGCTTTGTAGGCAGTGATATATTGACATTCTTCGGCGCGGGAAACGACAAATTATTAGAAAATAAATAAACACAGGACACAGCCTTCTAACTAAGACTGTTGCATTTTATAGTGTATGAGCTCCAGCCTTTGCTTTTTACTTTTACTTAGCTTGCGACCACGACTTTGCGACCCCCCGGGGGGTCGCGACCCACAGGTAGAAAAACACGGTATTGAAATATTTATAGGAGTATTAAGGTAAAATGGCACTTGACTGGGCAAGGCTTTTTTTACTTTGTTTCCGAAACTAGTGGATTATGAACTTTAAACAATTTTGAGAATACAAAGCAGTAGCTGTTGCGCACGACTTCGTGCGCGTTGAATTAAAAAGAAGTAAGCTATGCCCTTAAGTTTCATACCAAATTCAACCCTCCTTTACTCCTTTAAAATGTACATTTCCAAATCTCTTTCCTTAACGGGCTACTACATACACAAACTATCATCGGATATTTCGTCATCATAGCTTCAGCTGTTTTTGAAACTTTGTGATTGCTCAGTGAGTCAGAGAGTGAGTGGTATCACGCTTTTATATACCTATATATATTTTATGTACATGTAGGTTACCTAAAGTTTACAAGAAAAATATAACGAAAGGCTTAATTCTCTAGAAAATAAATTTCATTAATTTACTATTACTATTATTAATACAAAACGGAATCGCATTAGGCTATTTTTCACTTGTTCAATCTGTCCGTGTACTTCGCCGGTCGCCTGCCCACGGCTAGTATCTATTCTCATCTATGCATCAGACCTTCACAAAAGCACATCCTTTAGTTTTTATTTATATTCATACCCCAAAAGGTTATTTACTGTTAGTAATTAAACAGAATGTAAATAAAATATAGTACGTGAAATACGCTAGTAATATATCTGAACTATACTTTAGGCCAAAATTCACTTACATTTTATCGTTCAAAAGAGCTTAATAATTAATTTGAGTTTTAATCAAACAAGCTTAAATTGAGGCTTTTGGTCTTTTAATTGGGCCTCAGCTTTGATGGAGTTCCTCAAAATTTGAGTAGAGATTTAGTCGTATCCGACTCGATGATATTAATAGCGCGTCCGTGGGCCCGCCGCCCTTGCAGCTTTATTAGCATTTAATATGACGGCGGCGACGCTTCGCTCCATCGCTAGACACTATACGAGAAAGAGAAATACATTTTTTTTTCTCTCATGGCATGGCGCACAGATTAGCGCATTTGCCAATGTCACTTATTGTATTTAATAAATAGAATTTAAGTCACTTATTTTATTAAATAAATAGAATAAAGTTATCGTAAAACTCCTAGTATAGTATAGTGCTAGTAGTCTTTACTGAAGTTTTATAGGACTTCTTGGAAGAGCGCGAGAAATTCAGCTACACATGTTTATTTAGACCTACTCCATTCTTTTCACTTACACAGAACTTTAAAATACAATATACTATCACTGTTATTCTTTAAAACTCCCAAAGATGTAAAAAATAGAAAATCTAAATAAAATGTCAACCTCACTCCTCTCGTTCCCGCCAAAACGTCCCAAATAGATGTTTAAGTTTGATATATAACACGTATGTACACTGATTGAAAAATTATACTATAAAAGAAATGAACTCATCGGAGACAAATCTCTAGTCTGAAAATAATCCTTTGTACAAATTTAGTGACTTTTCAAACATTGTATTTTAATATATTGTAAAATTACGTTGACTTAGCTTTTTGTCGGATTTTCTCATTGTAATTTTTTCCTGCCGAAAGGATGGTGGATTTGACTTTTAATAATACATACCTTAAAACTAGGTTTATTTGAATAAATTAATTGGATTTTGACTTAGAAACGCCTAACACTCATTGAACCAGTGTTTAACTTCAATACACTACACCAGGGATCCCCAATTAGTATCATTGTTGGTTCGCTTTTAAAAATTATAAGACTGCCGCGGTCCGTTTGGTAGATGTTGCGACCAAGATTAAAAGTGTAAATTAACAACTAATTTTTATGTTAAGGATACATCTAACCTAATGCAAAATAGTAACAAATTAAATATCTAATATTAATGCCAAAAATGTCATTTTTTGCTTTGAACTATTTGTCAGAAGTCTGAAGCTAAGTTGGTGCTAATTTTTTTTTCGCGCTCGTGACACTGGCACTAGCATTGCTCAATTCCGTGCTCGCATGAACCGCTATTTGATTTATTTGTGACAGAGATCGATAAAAAATGCTGGAGAGTGACGATGTGACTTTGTAACATTACGGTGTTATAGCTGTTAAGTTACAAATGTATTATAAAGTACAATTGAATATAAATAAATAAATATAAATAATAAATTTATTATCTATTACCGCATGATTGTAAATGAAAGTGGAACAAGGATCGTACGCATCAGGAGTCAAAATAACTCTGTTGCTAGACCCCTGCAGGTTCGCGGACACTGGATCTAGAGGTGTTTGCTGTGTTGGACGTGCATCCAGACTCGACTCCTTTAAAATATCGACCTATCCATCAGTAATAACGATACAACATTTTAAAGATGCGCGATGGCGAAAGATTTTATTCGAATGTTCCGGCTGTTAGAATATCTCGACGAATGTCGATTATTCCGAACGTCTAATGGAGAGAATTGAAAGAAAATGTCGAGTGAATGGGACTGTGCAGTTGAATAGAGAAGTGATATAACAGAAAATGCAGGCTTTTTTCGTCGTGGGAAGCAGGTGCCTACATTCAAAACGATTAAATTGCATTTCGATGCTATTCTCGAAGACACTCGATGGAAAATTTTGACAGATTCGATTATTCCGATGATTGAAATGATCGAAATCATCCATTTCATGCCCTCGAGTAGGGTATATGCGTATATTTTTTCATTTGAAATAAGGTAAATAATCGTAAAATATATTAAAAAGTTATATTTGGTACAAAAAATGTATCAATAAGTGAAAAACTGTCACGAGTAACGTGCACTGTAATTATCAATATTTTGTATTTTATGAGAATTAAACCATGGGTATACGAAGGAAATCGATATTATATTACTTATACGTACGCAATTATTGACGCCGTTATTGTAGATATTGACGTTAAATTTGATCTGAATAACAGCGTTGCGTTTAACTATTTATACCACAAATTTTTTGGACTTTTGGATTGGATCTTTTGCATTTGGATTTTTTGGATTCATTTAATCAAAGATTACATTGAAAAATATTGATGTAGGCATAATTCCGTAGCAATAAAGATTGTATGAAAAATATATTATTTGGCCCTTAAATCAATTATGATACATGTATAATATTCTCTTGTAGTTCATTCGTTTAAAATGTACTACAACAGATATATGGATGTCTGTATTCTTGTGAAGATCGCCTAAAAAAATTAAAATAACTCTAACGCAATTACAAGATGGCCAGCAGCCGCGATATGCGATTCGTAGTAACTAGCCGAAAATAAAATGATTTCATTTCGAGTGTAATAACGCCGTGTACACATTTGTAACGTTACGGCAGCGGCGTGTTTACAGTGAAATGTTTGCGTTGCGTGTTAATTAGTTTGGATTGAGCACCTTCCCGCCGGTTTGTTTGTTCAAGAGCACCGCTACGAGAGGCTGCGAGCCCTCGATCGTCAAGTACCGCTATCAGATGCTTCCACCGCGTGTGTACACAACGTAAATCTGAGCATCGATGATCGCTGATGAAACAATATGAGTAACGAGTATGCCTATGTTTACAATTGACGTATTGGAAACAAGATAAGTTTGCGGTAGCAGAAATCGATGGTAATAAAGATTCATTAAAGAAAAAATAATAAAATATTGCCAAAAATAATTGAGTTCATTGGTATGTATACGTTCATTTAGGATGACGATAGCTGGAAAAGATTTCGGATACAAATGTTCCTACCTACACATCGTCACAAACTATATTATACAAACTATATTTACTATCATTGTAGAAGTACAATTACACATCTTCTCTGTTATTGGTTGGATTTGTGACGAACAGTGACCGTGTGTTGGCGCAAGTGTCGATTTTGCCACCATTCGTTGACTGGAACGAGGATGCAGAAGAGCAGTTACAGTTCATCTTCATGATCACGTCGAATCGGTAATGTACACCGTACCCCCATCAATCACAATAAAAACTGGCATTTTACCAGTTTCCTAAACTGCTTCATGGAGATCGTACCACGAGATTGCGACTATGAATCAGCTGTAGTATCGCCCTAAAGTCGCGTCGTTATAAGTACATACTACGTAGATGTTCGCCGTGAGGTACCTTCGCGTGCGTTTACAGTGTATTCTTCCGTTATTTTCTTTCGACATAGACTTATTGCACACATATTATTATAGACTTATTTTAGTGGTAGAGCCATGCTGCATTGCAGCATTGGACCGGCTCGCCCGGTGAAATACCATCTTCTTACAGAATACTTGCGTGAAATTACAGCATCTATTGATGTTGTATTTCGTTCGATGAGTGAGAGTACCGGTGGTTCATCTCCCCCCTTCCTCTTCCCCTCCCTTTCCTTAAAGACCGGCAACGCACCCGTAACTTTCCGAACGTTGCGGGTGTCCATGGGCGGCGGTGATCACTTTCCATCAGGTGACATGCTTGCTCGTTTGCCCCCTCTATTATAAAAAAAAATAGATCAAATTTTTTACCAGTCCCGATCCTTATCTTGCGATTGCATCTAATGATAACTTTCACTGACTCTGCCACCATAATTCGTCAACTCCACCAATACACTAACACAAATGTAAGTCTACATAATACTCTGTGCAGCTTTGAAGAGTCATTCATTTTACGATCCGCATTTGTGTCGACTGTACCACGATGTCCGTTCGTTGTATAGCGCTACAAAGTAATTTTCTATTGCTGTATATTTCTTATTGCGGTAGTACAACTTGAATATTATAAGGTATCGCAGGTAAGACAAATCATAAGTTTTTTAGATTTTTCTTCATCTCGTTTCTGATATTTTAATCTCACTATTAAAACAATCAAATGACATCTTGTTTATTAAAATCCATCAAGCCAAATTAGTCTATAGGATGCGCCAAAGGAACCGAACCGACTCAAAAACCATTACACTTCTTTTGGGACAGTTTTGTATAAAACCAGTCAAGTGTAGTATGTAACTAATACTGAAACCACAAAACAAAGCTTGTGGTGGAGTTTTCTTTTATATAAACACAATGTGTCTTATTTTTATTTTTATTGAACAATTTTTATTATAATTTATTGAAAAAAATTTTAAATATAGATTTAATTTTGTTATATTTATAAATAATTATAGCATTTGTAGGGACATTGTAAGTGTGTTAGAAAAGACGAATCAACAGTTTTGTGTGGAAGTGTGAAGTATGCGAGCGTCGACGGTAGTTACTGCGCACTGTCCGATCGGTACAACGTGACCAATATTGGGGTACAGTTGGAAAAATAAATTTGTACGGAACTATCAAAATTTACCCTTTATTTCTGTCAGTGACTCCCAGTACAACTTACACGAACATGGGTATATCCTAAACATTTTTAGTCTAATACTGCGCTAATGTAATGAAATCCTAATAATTTTCTTTCAATGTTATTCTTATTAGATTTTTAATTATTAGATGATAGATTATAAATTACACTGGCCAACACGATTTTTGTTACAGTTCAACCCATTATTTTCACAATGCTAATACCTTTCCAATAATAGAAAAAAATTCATAAAATCTATTGCGTCCACTTGTCAGTGTGCTCATTAGACCCCTTTGAATTGGCAAATAGTAAATTTTATGAGGGGTCATTTGCAAAGGCTTGTAGTACAAAACAGAAAGATAAATTACAATAGATTGTATATAACATGGAAGTTATTCTCTCATTAATTCTTCTTTTTGTGTTTCAATTTGAGTAATTCTGTGTAGTTAAGAAAGGTTTTTCAACGACGAAATACCAAGCGAAACGCGCCGCGGTTGGAAAATTTCCCCTGACTAGGTTTGTTATATTTATGGACAATTTCTGGTTAAAATATCTAAAACGAGAAATTTAACGCGATAATTTAACCGCGCCGCGGTTGCAAAATTTCGGGTTAAGTCTGCATCAGCCAGGCCATTTTCTGAAAATGTGAAAAAGCCTACTTCATGTATTTTATGTTTCAATCGGAGATCAGGACAAGCGGTGGAGATCAACAACTGGGATCTCAAAATACTAAGTACATGCCTCATGCCATTTCACATTAGATTTGGATTAACGAAAAACTGTTCAGTCTATGATCAATTAAAGTGAAGAATTTAAATACCTAAGATAAGTATTTCTCCAGTTAAGTACCGCTAAATTAATAGAAGACATTTTTATAGGGCCGCTAATTAGAAAATTGCTTGATGATGTTAATTTCGTAGAAAAGCTCACGACGCGAGAACTTAGAGCTTGAAACTCATTTGTAAATGTGGTGAGAGGATGTTAGGCAACAATATGGACGCAAACAACTTAGTTAGTGAACTTTAGACTCCTGCAAATTACTTAGTTGCCGAACGTCACTAAAATTCACTTTCTCTATTCTCATTCCAAAAGAAATATAGTAATAACTATAATGAATTATTCCAATATTGCAACATTTTACCAGTACAATATAGAAAGAATCTGGCTTTATTGAAGGAAGAAATTGTTAACATTAACCAATTACGCGATTAAGAATGTAAAAGCAATCAGAGCAAGCTGTCAAATTCAAACAAATTTGTTCTACCAAAATATAAAAATCTATATGTAACTAGAACTAGTTCATATTTATTACCTAAGATATATATAAATATGTAACTTACCAGCAATATAAAAGTAAAATTAAAAAATATTACATGGAAAATTCAAATAATGTCTCTTAAAAGAATCTCATGTTTATTAAAATATGTTAAGTATAACAATAGCTGATGCACATTTATATAGGAAATTGTAAACAATTTAGTTGTGAATTCTCGCTTGCACAAAAACCCGAGAGTTTTAAGCAAGTGATAACATTATAATCACATATTGTAAACAAATTATGAACAATAAACTAAAAAAAAAAAATATAATTTTTTCCTGAGAATTTTGGCGCTGTGAGCGACCAGCATGGTGAAAGGTTTCATCAAGATATCAGGACTATACAGGATACAAGATACGACTCCTCAAACAAGGAATAAATAAAATTAATGTGTTCTGATAAATATTATTGATGTTTGCTTTTTTTTAGATGTCAACTTCATATAAATTATAAATGCAGTAGATAATATGCAGGATTCAAAACTTAATTTTTCAATCACAATATTTTTTTCACAAATATTTATCATTCTATTGTAATATGCTATTCAGCGTCAAGTTACAACAAAAAACATTTTTTTGTTGATCACTGTTATTATTAATCGGTTTTCGGCACATAAAAAAAATGAGAGGTAAGACTGACGAAGAAAATCTACAGAGCGAATGCGAGTGGTAAAAGAAGCCAAGGAAGACTAAGGCTGACTAATGAAAATCAAATAGTCAGAGTGTTAGCCGACGGAAATGTCAAAAGCACTTGCATACCTAGGCGAAAATGTGTGAGGAGAATGATGAGATTTGAGGAAGCAAAAGAAATATCTAAGAACCGCGACGCTTGGCGCTACATCCTCTCTGACTACCCCGTCAGGGATTTAGCGTGAAGATAATATGTATGTGTGTAATATTATTCTTTATGTTCCAGGTTTTTTTTAATTTTCTGAGCAATATCTAGTTTTATAATCAAAGTGAAAGGACAGTATTTTGATAGGTACATATTTTCGAGTGTTTAAACAAATACAACAAGTGACATGATATATATTTTTGAATTTGTGCTTTAGACTGTATTGCTTTCATTTGCTACACCACACGATAAGTAAAAAAAAAAGATGTTCTATTTACATACATGAAAATAATCCTTTAAATTCAAAGTATTTTGAATTCAACATCTGTCTTTGAACCACAGCTCACTGTAACTGTTGCAATTTGCAACTGTTTATTTTTAAGTTTCCGACAAGCTGTTGCGGCAGACACACAGACAGACGTACATCGAGGTGATTCATAAGTGTTCCATTTTCAAATTTTGAACGAAACACTAATGTGATTATATTAGTAGTGTGTCTAAGCACGTTTTTCTATATTTATCTATTAATACTATAACGCAGGTACAATGCGAGGGAAATGCGTACATGTGTATGAATATAACACGGGAGATAAAGCCCACGTCTGTTATTTGATGGGCAATAAAGAGCAACAATAGTACGAAGGCGCGTGACGCGGCGACGGACTAACGGTCTGATGCCGATGTCTTTAATTACGGGACCACCTACGAGTTACATCGTTGCGACCCACTATATGTAGTAAAGCAGACATTACGTGACTCAGCTTATTAATCGGCTATGTATTCTGTATTATATTTACGAATTATTAAAATATATTTATGCTATACACCCAATATGGCCATCCACAATGCGATGTTGGTACCAACTTTATTGTACGGTAGCGAGGCCTGGATATGCCCGAAATCGAGTGAAAATAATTTTTCAACTCAAGAATTTCTCAACAATCTCTTGGAAATATGTAGGATAAGCAATAAGAGATACGCAGTATGACAGGGTTCCACGACAGTGTTATTGTAATAATGAAGAAAGGAATGCTTAGATTAGATGGTTCGGGAACATGGAAAGAATGAGTGATGAAGGACTGACGAAGAAAATCTACAGAGCGAAAGCGAGTTGTAAAAGAAGCTAAGGAAAATCAAGGGTGACTTACGAAGATCAAATAGCCAGAATGTTATATGACGAAAATGGAAGAGCTGTCGCATACCTAGGCGAAATTGTGAGAGGAGAATGATCAGATTTGAGGAAGCGAAAAAAGTATGTAAGGACGGCGACGCTTGACGCTCCGTCCCCTCTAACTACCCTGTTAGGGGTTTAACGTAAAGATATACGAGTATATGTATGTATTTATGCTATTGAATCATTTTCATTTTTCTGTATGTTTGAAGGTAATCTCGTAAAGTTTCACACTCAAATACTTAAAAT
Organism: Zeuzera pyrina; assembly: GCA_907165235.1. NCBI lineage: Eukaryota > Metazoa > Arthropoda > Insecta > Lepidoptera > Cossidae > Zeuzera > Zeuzera pyrina. The sequence continues at coordinate 207,149 of OU015627.1, forward strand.
TAAGAAATTGGATTGAATTTACCGGTGTTTCGTTCCGAAACAAAGGAACACTTATACAATGACCTCAGTATCTATCTGGCTGTCTGTCTGTCGCAATAATATTTCTCGGAGACTACAATAATAACAGCTACCTCAAACAGCGCTTTCAGTATCTTCACGCCTTGCATTCTTTTTCTTTCAGGTCATCAGAGAATCTCATACTTAGTACTCCCATACATTGTACTTCGTTCTATGACAAATCGTTTACTATTAGCGCCGTTAGACTTTGGAATGCGTTACCAATTGAAATTAAAAGCTCTCAATCGCTAGCCGTTTTCAAAAAACGGGTAAAAATGCATTATCTTTTACACAAACAATAATGTCGAATTTTGCTGCCGTCCCTGGCCACTTTTAGCTATATAATGTATGTATAGTATATGTACATGTATTTATATATATATATATATATATATATGTATATTGTGGATATATAGGTATTTATGCGTGAGCGTGTGTATATAAGTGTGTATATATGGGTAGATGTGTATGTATTTGTCTATGTGTAATATGTTCATGGATATAGTATAATATAATTACGAATATTCAATTTTTATAATTTGTAATCCATCGCCTTCCGTATCAATTTTCAATGCTACTACGCACCCTATGGTTGTCTGGAAGAGATCGCTTTAAGCGATAAGACCACCTATTGTTACACTTTTATTTTTATAAATGTTCATGTTGATTTTGTTTCTACCCTGATGTGTTGGCAATAAAGAGTTATCTATCTATCTATCTATCTAGCTGTCTGGAACAAGTAGTATATTAGAGGCAGATGTTAACTTTAAAAGACCAATTTTAACATTTGGAATTATTTTTGAGGACTTACATAGAATGTCGTGCCAGCTAATACGCTGACACATTTCCCTAATATCATTGCAGTGATGCGGATATTTATAACCGACTAGCGACCTGCCTCGGCTTCGCACGGATAGAAATTTTTTTTAAAATAAAATACAACTCACGTCACTTGCTGATAATGTACCTTTCTATAGATGAAAGAATTTTTTAACTCTGTTGAATAATTTTTGAGTTTATCCATTGCAAACAAACAAAATAATTTTTCTCTTTGTAATATTAGTACGAGTATCGACATAGCTGACACATTTCAAAATACGAACTTTTCAGTATCAACGTGGAGGGTGCCACAAGGAAGCTCTTTAAACCAAGAAATGTATCGCAGGTTATATTACTTCTTTAATACTAAAATATCAAATGCTGAAATGAAAAGTAATCAACGTTATTAAATATATATATATATTATAATAAACAACAATAACAATTAAATGCGCCAGACAACACACCGATTACCTGGCCTCAAACTGGGGCACTCCCTGTGCTATTAGAATCAGACGACGACTACTGGGGGGGGGGGGGGGGGGGGGGGGGGCATCTCCCACCACACCCTGACCCGATACAATCTAGAAAAGTTCGTTGCCCAAATTGGTCCGATTATCTGTCGCATAATATTGCTGTCATCTACCAGAATATCAATATTGACTATAGCCAATATAATTATGTAGTCCTATGTTTTACTAATTTCATCGATAATATTCTAGATAATCTACAGAGCGGAGTGTTAGCTGACGGAGACATCAAAAGCACTCGCATACCTAGGCAAATATGTTTGTGGAACGATGAAATTATGTAAGGAAGTATGTAAGGACCGTGACGCTTGGCGCTCCATCCTCTCTGACTACCTCGTTAGAGATACAGCGTGAAGATATGTATATATGCATAATATTCTAAAAAATTAACATACGAATTCCATACTTATTGGTAATAGTGTTAAGTGACTGTTTATCTAAGTACTCCTTTAACCAAGGAATGATGTTATAATGCAATAGAGGAAATATAACATAATTGGAGCCGAGGGAGTAAAGTTCGCATTATTCTCTGTCTACATGTAGTAAAGTATCACCCATATTAGTATAGGGGTCACATCGTGTCAGGTCTACGTAGAGTACGAGTATTAGTACCTTAAGCTATCGTGGAGGCCAAATAATGAGATTTTAACAGTAACAAAGATTGATGACACAGTTTGATCGTATCGCGGGTAGTCGTTCCTATAAGTCGTTGATTAAACAACACATTCCACACATCCTTTAAGAACTTCCGATGTTGATAGAATTTTCATTAAGAACGTTACGACGGAGTAATAGGGCAGTTCCACACGAGAGGCAATCGTGGTAGCGTTCATTAGGACGCGGCCCCGGCGGCCATGACGCGGCGACCACCTTGATTGCCGCACAAAAACGATTCCGCGAAGAAATATTTTCTTGGGGCGATCTATAACAGTACCGTCGAACAAGAAATGAAAACAATGTCCGTAATTTGCCCTAATGAATTTTGCGTTCGAGCATGAGTTTGTATTCGAAGTTAAATGATGTAATTTGTATCGCCGTTGTTAATGAGTCCCAATGGGAAAGGCAACATGAAAGTAATGCTGTCTATCAATAAGGCTACTTTATGTACCTACTGTAATATTAATAATAATGCGTCATACAATTACACACCATGTGATAAATTCCTGAAATCTTCAGCTATTTTCCGCTCAAATTCCAAAAACCACCAATCGGTACGTGTTTCAGATCAGATCAGATCAGATTCTGTCAGAGATCAGATTCTGGTAGGCTGACCGAGTCTGATCTCTGGAATATCCTGACGATATTAAACACGAGACGTAAAACACGTGTTGATTGGTGGTTTTTGGAGTTTGAGCGGAAAATAGCTAAAGATTCCAAGAATAATTACATTAAATGGATTTCCGCGAAGTAACACCTGAGTCTATACTATAAATTACACATCAATCATCTGATCTCAAACTAGCGTATGCCCTGTGCCATGTGAACCACACGACGACTACTGGGGGCGTCTCCCAGTACACCCTGCCCAGAGACAATTTAGGAAAGTTCGTTTTTTAAATTTGCCCGACCGGAAATCGAACTTGGAACCTTCCGCGCATGGATAACGTCTAAACCACTACGCTATCGAGGTTGTCAAAATTGTTTCGTCTTTGCATGTTTTCTGTTATGAATGCCATAAAGTTTATTGTAGTGCGTACTCGTATTCAATTGCAGCATAGTCAAAAGGGAGGCGTTGAATTTTACGGGGACAATATTACATATATACGTATGTATTAGATTGTTATACGAGAGGTGGTTCGTAATCACAATCTCGTGGTACGAATTTCATGAAATTGGTTGCTCTAGCAAATAAGTAAAATGCCACAACGTGTCATGTTCACGACAAACACGACAGGGTCGACGATGCGATCAGTAAGGCGAGTAGATTACATCTGCATTCCTGTATCCTCTATTCTATCCATGTATGCTGGCAAAATCAACAGTAGCGCCAATACACGACGGTCACTGTACGTTAATAAATTCAACCAATCACAAGCTGTTTAGGCGTTTATTATAATATTAGTTGACGGTTTCAATATCTTTCATAGTCCCTATATTGCTTACACTTGTTATATACATTCTTGACAAACTAAACGCTTTAACAGAGGTGAAAATAAGTTAGTTATAAAAGCGCGACAGTTTATGATTCTAATACAGAGTTATATCACACGCAACATGGCGGACACATGGGGGGATGACGAAGAGATTCAACTAGCGCACAGGGGGTTCTATACGATATTTGTAAAATAGTAAATTAACTTAACTTCATGAGGTAAAAATCGACCAATAAAAAAAATAATTATTATGATATGGACATTAATCAGGAAGCTCATAAAAATGAGTCTGACTAATTTTGTAATAAAACAAATGTGTGTCGAAATCTTGCGTGGAACGGTGTTCTGTGTTTTCATTGGTCACACTGAGATTGATTTGAAACTTCGAGAATGGATAGGTGGAGAGTTGTGGGCGTGGTCACCGTTTAAGTAATATGTTACTAAGCAATGGACAGTCTCAAGTGCCCTCATAGACATCGTCCAGGGTTTACTAGTCTGCGGATATAGGCGATGAGCAAGTAATCAGAACAAAAGAAATAGCTACCGGTCTGTCCTTCCTAAATTTAAATACTTATTTGCCAGAAGTACGGTCATAGTATTTCATAGGTCATAGCGATTTTATCGCACTTTGATGCTCTGTTCACCTCCTATGGGAAATAACGTGAAGTTACGTATGCACGTAGTATGTATAAAAACCAAATCACGGACCTTCATGTTCGTGTTAACTTCATGTTAAGTTTTTAACCCTGGACGATTTTTTTCATTTTACATATGCGGAATCTATGCATTAGTCGATTCAACTAACATTAGTATTTAAATAATTATTATATGGCATTATATATTAAAAGGGCAATGAATTAAAAGTTGTAGAGCCATGCTGCATTGCAAAACGAATTGGGCCGGCTCGCCCGGTGTAATACCACTCTCTCACAGAATATCAGCGATAAATAACATCGTCTATTGCTGTTGTGTTTCGTGCGGTGAGTGAGAGTGCCCGTGGCTCATCCTCCCCTTCATCTCCCTCCTTTCCCTATTTCCCTAAAAGCCGGCATCCGTTATTCCCCGGACGTTGCGGGTGTCCATGGGCGGCGGTCGTTTACTTTCCATCAGGTAACCCGCTTGCTCGTTTGGGCCCCTCTTTTATAAAAAAAAAAATTAAAAAGCCAGGGTTAATTATCATTTTTTAATTCTAACTTAATAAATAATTTAGAAGCCTTTTAAGTTTTAAAACAAATAAAATTATGTAATTTCCTCAAAACAAATGTAAGACAAGAATAGGACACAAAGCAAAAAGATATACAGCAGAGCAGATTCATTAGTCAATTAGACGAAAAAACTTCGTGTAATAAAAATGGCGACATTTAACCAAATGATACCGTCGTCAATTCCAACATTCTATCCTCAAATGAATTGAAACAACAATTATGATATGTTATTGGGGGAAACAGCAGGATCGCCACAAAAGAAGAATCATAATAATTACGATGATACGCTTATTATAGAAAAATAAATAAAAAACATTAGTCGAAATGAGTAACAGCGTTCTAGGGTGAACCCTAGGAGACTCGTTGGACGTTGTTTAAGTATTTTGTTGTGCTTATAATAAAAAAAATTGCAACATAATCTTTACTACATTTTCTGTATTTCAAATTGCGGTAATGCGCGGGCCCGCGGGAAATTCGCATGAACAAACAAGCGGCGGTGTATAGACGTGTACAGAGACGAGACAGCTTTATTAAATCAACAACTTGTTGTAATCCCGCAATTACGCGCTGAGGGAGAGCACAGAGAAAATTAAAATAAATATATTTAAGCAATTAATATATTTTGTTTGCGGATGCACTGGAAACGAATCCATACTTCATACTTTATAATATTACAAAGAGAGAACGGATTTTGTCACAGAGGAATATCTTATTTTTTTTAAATTTATTAGCATAATAAAAGTAAATTTTCTGAGCAATATCTAGTTTTATAATCAAAGTGAAAGGACAGTATTTTGATAGGTACATATTTTCGAGTGTTTAAACAAATACAACAAGTGACATGATATATATTTTTGAATTTGTGCTTTAGACTGTATTGCTTTCATTTGCTACACCACACGATAAGTAAAAAAAAAAGATGTTCTATTTACATACATGAAAATAATCCTTTAAATTCAAAGTATTTTGAATTCAACATCTGTCTTTGAACCACAGCTCACTGTAACTGTTGCAATTTGCAACTGTTTATTTTTAAGTTTCCGACAAGCTGTTGCGGCAGACACACAGACAGACGTACATCGAGGTGATTCATAAGTGTTCCATTTTCAAATTTTGAACGAAACACTAATGTGATTATATTAGTAGTGTGTCTAAGCACGTTTTTCTATATTTATCTATTAATACTATAACGCAGGTACAATGCGAGGGAAATGCGTACATGTGTATGAATATAACACGGGAGATAAAGCCCACGTCTGTTATTTGATGGGCAATAAAGAGCAACAATAGTACGAAGGCGCGTGACGCGGCGACGGACTAACGGTCTGATGCCGATGTCTTTAATTACGGGACCACCTACGAGTTACATCGTTGCGACCCACTATATGTAGTAAAGCAGACATTACGTGACTCAGCTTATTAATCGGCTATGTATTCTGTATTATATTTACGAATTATTAAAATATATTTATGCTATACACCCAATATGGCCATCCACAATGCGATGTTGGTACCAACTTTATTGTACGGTAGCGAGGCCTGGATATGCCCGAAATCGAGTGAAAATAATTTTTCAACTCAAGAATTTCTCAACAATCTCTTGGAAATATGTAGGATAAGCAATAAGAGATACGCAGTATGACAGGGTTCCACGACAGTGTTATTGTAATAATGAAGAAAGGAATGCTTAGATTAGATGGTTCGGGAACATGGAAAGAATGAGTGATGAAGGACTGACGAAGAAAATCTACAGAGCGAAAGCGAGTTGTAAAAGAAGCTAAGGAAAATCAAGGGTGACTTACGAAGATCAAATAGCCAGAATGTTATATGACGAAAATGGAAGAGCTGTCGCATACCTAGGCGAAATTGTGAGAGGAGAATGATCAGATTTGAGGAAGCGAAAAAAGTATGTAAGGACGGCGACGCTTGACGCTCCGTCCCCTCTAACTACCCTGTTAGGGGTTTAACGTAAAGATATACGAGTATATGTATGTATTTATGCTATTGAATCATTTTCATTTTTCTGTATGTTTGAAGGTAATCTCGTAAAGTTTCACACTCAAATACTTAAAATTAAGAAATTGGATTGAATTTACCGGTGTTTCGTTCCGAAACAAAGGAACACTTATACAATGACCTCAGTATCTATCTGGCTGTCTGTCTGTCGCAATAATATTTCTCGGAGACTACAATAATAACAGCTACCTCAAACAGCGCTTTCAGTATCTTCACGCCTTGCATTCTTTTTCTTTCAGGTCATCAGAGAATCTCATACTTAGTACTCCCATACATTGTACTTCGTTCTATGACAAATCGTTTACTATTAGCGCCGTTAGACTTTGGAATGCGTTACCAATTGAAATTAAAAGCTCTCAATCGCTAGCCGTTTTCAAAAAACGGGTAAAAATGCATTATCTTTTACACAAACAATAATGTCGAATTTTGCTGCCGTCCCTGGCCACTTTTAGCTATATAATGTATGTATAGTATATGTACATGTATTTATATATATATATATATATATATATATATATATATATGTATATTGTGGATATATAGGTATTTATGCGTGAGCGTGTGTATATAAGTGTGTATATATGGGTCTTTGCATGTTTTCTGTTATGAATGCCATAAAGTTTATTGTAGTGCGTACTCGTATTCAATTGCAGCATAGTCAAAAGGGAGGCGTTGAATTTTACGGGGACAATATTACATATATACGTATGTATTAGATTGTTATACGAGAGGTGGTTCGTAATCACAATCTCGTGGTACGAATTTCATGAAATTGGTTGCTCTAGCAAATAAGTAAAATGCCACAACGTGTCATGTTCACGACAAACACGACAGGGTCGACGATGCGATCAGTAAGGCGAGTAGATTACATCTGCATTCCTGTATCCTCTATTCTATCCATGTATGCTGGCAAAATCAACAGTAGCGCCAATACACGACGGTCACTGTACGTTAATAAATTCAACCAATCACAAGCTGTTTAGGCGTTTATTATAATATTAGTTGACGGTTTCAATATCTTTCATAGTCCCTATATTGCTTACACTTGTTATATACATTCTTGACAAACTAAACGCTTTAACAGAGGTGAAAATAAGTTAGTTATAAAAGCGCGACAGTTTATGATTCTAATACAGAGTTATATCACACGCAACATGGCGGACACATGGGGGGATGACGAAGAGATTCAACTAGCGCACAGGGGGTTCTATACGATATTTGTAAAATAGTAAATTAACTTAACTTCATGAGGTAAAAATCGACCAATAAAAAAAATAATTATTATGATATGGACATTAATCAGGAAGCTCATAAAAATGAGTCTGACTAATTTTGTAATAAAACAAATGTGTGTCGAAATCTTGCGTGGAACGGTGTTCTGTGTTTTCATTGGTCACACTGAGATTGATTTGAAACTTCGAGAATGGATAGGTGGAGAGTTGTGGGCGTGGTCACCGTTTAAGTAATATGTTACTAAGCAATGGACAGTCTCAAGTGCCCTCATAGACATCGTCCAGGGTTTACTAGTCTGCGGATATAGGCGATGAGCAAGTAATCAGAACAAAAGAAATAGCTACCGGTCTGTCCTTCCTAAATTTAAATACTTATTTGCCAGAAGTACGGTCATAGTATTTCATAGGTCATAGCGATTTTATCGCACTTTGATGCTCTGTTCACCTCCTATGGGAAATAACGTGAAGTTACGTATGCACGTAGTATGTATAAAAACCAAATCACGGACCTTCATGTTCGTGTTAACTTCATGTTAAGTTTTTAACCCTGGACGATTTTTTTCATTTTACATATGCGGAATCTATGCATTAGTCGATTCAACTAACATTAGTATTTAAATAATTATTATATGGCATTATATATTAAAAGGGCAATGAATTAAAAGTTGTAGAGCCATGCTGCATTGCAAAACGAATTGGGCCGGCTCGCCCGGTGTAATACCACTCTCTCACAGAATATCAGCGATAAATAACATCGTCTATTGCTGTTGTGTTTCGTGCGGTGAGTGAGAGTGCCCGTGGCTCATCCTCCCCTTCATCTCCCTCCTTTCCCTATTTCCCTAAAAGCCGGCATCCGTTATTCCCCGGACGTTGCGGGTGTCCATGGGCGGCGGTCGTTTACTTTCCATCAGGTAACCCGCTTGCTCGTTTGGGCCCCTCTTTTATAAAAAAAAAAATTAAAAAGCCAGGGTTAATTATCATTTTTTAATTCTAACTTAATAAATAATTTAGAAGCCTTTTAAGTTTTAAAACAAATAAAATTATGTAATTTCCTCAAAACAAATGTAAGACAAGAATAGGACACAAAGCAAAAAGATATACAGCAGAGCAGATTCATTAGTCAATTAGACGAAAAAACTTCGTGTAATAAAAATGGCGACATTTAACCAAATGATACCGTCGTCAATTCCAACATTCTATCCTCAAATGAATTGAAACAACAATTATGATATGTTATTGGGGGAAACAGCAGGATCGCCACAAAAGAAGAATCATAATAATTACGATGATACGCTTATTATAGAAAAATAAATAAAAAACATTAGTCGAAATGAGTAACAGCGTTCTAGGGTGAACCCTAGGAGACTCGTTGGACGTTGTTTAAGTATTTTGTTGTGCTTATAATAAAAAAAATTGCAACATAATCTTTACTACATTTTCTGTATTTCAAATTGCGGTAATGCGCGGGCCCGCGGGAAATTCGCATGAACAAACAAGCGGCGGTGTATAGACGTGTACAGAGACGAGACAGCTTTATTAAATCAACAACTTGTTGTAATCCCGCAATTACGCGCTGAGGGAGAGCACAGAGAAAATTAAAATAAATATATTTAAGCAATTAATATATTTTGTTTGCGGATGCACTGGAAACGAATCCATACTTCATACTTTATAATATTACAAAGAGAGAACGGATTTTGTCACAGAGGAATATCTTATTTTTTTTAAATTTATTAGCATAATAAAAGTACACAGAAACAAACATAACATAACAAACATAACATAACTTCATGCTGTATCCCCAACGGGGTAGTCAGAGAGGACGGAGCGCCAGGAGTCGCGGTCCTTACACACCTCTTTCGCTTCCTCAAATCTCATCATTCTCCTCACACATTTTCTAATCATTCAGTTACACAGAAACAGTAGTCAAAAAAAAGTAATAATGGCAAAAGGTAATGCTTATCTCTTTAAGAGATTTCTTCCAGCACATCTCGCTGATAGAGAAAATGAACGAGGGTAGGACGTGCTTAAAAATAAATATACAATTTTTAGGTACATAATACATACATAAACATACACATATAGGCACATAACAAATATAATATAACACACACATAACTATTATATAATGCACACATAATTAATTATACTAACGCATACATAAGTATAGATAATACATATTATTATAAAAAAGTAAAGTAGTTTCTGTGACCACTGCACCAAAATTTCAATAATTTTTGAACATTTGAACTATACATAGGAGAAAATGTGTGAGGAGAAAGACGAGATTTGAGGAAGCGAAAGAAGTACGTGAGGACCGCGACGCTTGGCGCTCCGTCCTCTCTGACTACCCCGTTAGGGATACGGCGTGAAGATATGTATGTATGAAAGATACATTATTCCACATGGACGTAGGCTATTATTATGCATTCAATTCGGGCAAAGTCAAGACAGGCCAATAGGATGGTATAAAATAAAAATAAATTAATATGCATACGAGTACAAGCACGCCATATAACAGAATTAACTAGAAATAAGACATTACTTTGATTAGAATAATTATTGTAAAAAATATATAAAATAGGTAATGACATTTAGAAGATAAAATAGTCGCTTTTTCTTAAAACAATTTAAATTTTGAAACACGATATTCATTACCGAAGTGTCCTGTGACCTTACAAGGATTCAGTTTTTCACTTCGAAGTGATCCTAAAAAATTCCAAAAGCCTTGGAACACGGTGTCAGTCGTCCATATTCCTACACACAAAGTCAATTTACATTTTCCCTAGACAAGTTTAGATACGAGTGTCTACTGAGCCATCCTTCAATTAGATTAATGATAAACTCGATATAACTTAGATATCACACAGTGTTGTTATCGGAAAATTCAGAATTGCCATAACTAAAAATTACCTTACTTGTGACTGAAGTGTCATCTAATGACCGTATATTTTAATAATTCAAGACACTTTCGAATGATATAAACGTAATATCCGCGTCTCATACTTCAAAAGTTAATAAATAATTGTATTGAGTACTGACTCAGGTGTTACGTACATACACATATCTTCACGCTATGTCCCTAACGGAGTAATTAGAGTGGACGGAGCGCCAAGCGTCGCGGTCCTTACGTACCCCTTTCGCTTCATCAAATCTCATTATTCCCCTCGCACATTTTCGTCTAGGTATGCGAGTGCTTTTGACATTTCCGTCTGCTAACACTCTGGCTATTCGATCTACATAAGTTAGCCTTGGTCTTCCTCGGCTTCTTTTACCTCTCACTTTCGCTCTGTAGACTCGGGTGTTTATAAGTGGAAAGCCATTTTATTGTTAGCTATTGTAAATATAAGTGATTAACTGTTATAATCATAATCGTTAACAAATGGCAACACTATTATTTTGGGGGTATTACTATTTAATAATAATATGATATTTTTTAATATCAAAAAAAAGTCAGTCAAGAAATACACGGGCTAGTGAAAATTCTTCCTTTAACTATAGCTCATTGTATCTAACGTTTCCATCCATGTCCACATCCTAGAAGAACAAATAGCTTTTTTTATATATTGTTATATTTAGATACAATCCGTCAACATTTCAAAACTTTAAATCGATACGTGTTTCACTTTCTAATGAGGTATCCTCAGGAAAGTTTAGACTTTAGACTCGGAAGTCTACTTCGCTTGAATGAAAGAATGATTCAGTTGCAATCATTATTACACTATAATTACACTTATAATATAATAAGTACTCTGTTCACATTTAATTATATTTATCGATTTTTCAGTGCAAGGTAGCTAATTGACCAGGTCGAAACTACATTAAACTACAGATAAATAAATAATGGGCAATGAAACTACAAATAATATGCAACATAAATGTCAGTCCGCCCGGTGACAATTACCCGACCGCCCTACGATAATTATTATGGCTTTACGTAAACGGAGCCATAATTGGCGTATAAAACATAATATGGTAATGATAAACCCGCCATTTACCGTATTGTTTCAAAAGTAATGCGTGAAAATACAAAATACATATATTACAGTAATTGCCGTTTCAATAACATCAGTGATATTACGTGTTCAATGCTCTCATTACAATGTCAAACGGTATTGAACGCAACGAACAATTTTCGCTTAGATGTGAATAGAGCTAATAATAGCGAGCTGATAGCGACACAGTGCGCCGCCGGCAATCCCGGCGACTCACAAAGCAGATCTCGTGATTGATGTTTTTATTGAACAGTCGCGCTTTATTTCCGGCGTATGGCAGTGGCACTCAAAGACTTGTTGCGCGACTGTCGTTAAGCTGACGGCGATGGTCTAAATAGGTTTTTAAAAAACACGCACTTTTATCAGAGTTAAGTATTTACTTTCCAAGGAACAATGTAAATAATTTAAAAGGAATTTCTTTTATTAGAAAACTTATAAAATACTTAAATGTCTTCACGCTATATCTCTAATGCGGTGAATAGAGAGGACGGAATGCCAAACATCGCCGTCGTTATATATTTCTTTTGCTTATTTAAATCTCATCATTCTGTTCACACTTTCTTTGAGTTATACGAGTGCTTTCGACAGTTTCTTCAGTTAACGCTCTATTTGATCTACGTAAATTGAAGTAAATATGAATGTAATCATTCAAGCAGATGTATGTACATTACGTGGTAGAGATATCACTGTGAATTACTTCAATTTGCCTCGACTATTTTACTAATTTTGTATTAAATATGAGCTAGGTTAAAACAAGAAAAAAGTGAGTGAAAAAACCTTTCATAAAAAGCTTTTTTGGGTTGTATAATATAGATAAATATTAGGTTTAATGCTAACAATTTTACAATTTCAATAAAAAAAAATTACGAAAACTCGTAAATGATAAAAGAGACTTAAATATTTCACATTAAATTTCACTTTATTATACAACCGCTACAGAAGTTTACTCAACGTAGGCAAATAAAAAAAAATTGTCTACAATAAATATAATAAATCTACCCGTATAATCGCTTAATTCTCCGACAGCTGTGTGCTTCGCACTTGAATTCTCATCATATTTTTACTCATATACGGCGAAGCAAACAGAGGATTGTGATTTTGGCAACACGTGTATGTACATACATTTCTTCACGCTGTATCCCTAACGGGGTAGTCAGAGAGGACGGAGCAACATGCGTCGCGATACTTCTTTCGTCTCCTCGAATCTTATCATTCTTATCGTACATTTTCACCTAGAAATGCGAGTGCTTGTGACATTTCCGTCGGCTAACACTCTGGCCATTTGATTTTCGTAGGTCAGGCTTGGTCTTCCTTGGCTTCTGCTACCACGTGTATGTAACTAAAATGTGTATACATATACAGAATTAATTTAAAAATACTAATAACCTCTTAGTGCAAATTGCTGTCAACATACCTGACAACTTTTGTTCTACGACTTTTTTCAAAACTGAATACGTTCCTCAAAAAATATTTGTTAAGTTTTTTTGTACTGTCTCAAACGAAATTACTCTGTATGTATTTCCAATGGTGCAGTGCAAGCGCACCGGGCCACAGCGCCGTGCTGCGCGTGTGCCGCTTTAGCGACTGGATAGAGTAGGTGCCATTTTCAGAAACATTTAATGTATTTTTATTTTCGTATGAAAGAAAAAATTTGTTTAGTGCAAAATACTAAGATGTTATTAGTTATTATTATTTTTAAATTAACCCTGTATATGCATGTATGTTTGTCTGTTACCTCACAAAGTCATAACCACATAACCGACTTTATTCGTATGACGTAATAGGTTAGGTTATTTATGAAAAATGTTATGTGGTATCTGTAGTAATGGTCTGTACGGACACAGGCAGAGAATATGTACAAAAAAAAGTCGACTTCCGCCTCATGCGTAACGGAGCTGTCTATTCTGATGCGTAGAGTTGTTGCGTTGGGTGCGAGATGCGGAGAGCATTTCGTTTAGTTATATATTTAGTACATAAGAATGAGAAATAGTGCACGCGGATAAGTTTTTCATGATTGTTAAATTTCATGTCTTGTAGTTACATTGAAGAATGATAACTCTGGATTCGAATAACAAAAATTAGGCATCTGTGCCAGATGTTACTCTGATACAGCAAATCGTGGCCTTGCTACAGCCAAACTGATTCGTTGGCGGAAGAAGCTGCCAGCCCGGCGGTCTTCCGAAGCCTCGACCAATCTCTTACAAATATCAGAAACCAGTCGATGGGCTTCGGGGCCTCAGGGACCCAAAGTTTCGACTGCAAAGGGCGTAAATATGAAACTCTCAGACATAGTCGCATACTTACGCCGCTTCGAGTTCTCGGCAGTGCTGGCCGCGGCACCTGCTGACGTGGAAGTCGCCGGCACACGCCGGAAACAGCGATGGTACATAATTGACGTTTAATAGTTTCCACGATAAATTTACTACTTTTATCTATTAAAAACTTTAAAATGAATTTGGTTTCCAAATGTTAAAATTGAAACCGCATAAACCAAGAGCGATGTCAGAATTTTTAATGATTCTAACATTACAAATTTATACAGTTTTAACCATTTATTGTAATTATTTTTATTTCAGTGAAGTAGTAATGAAACAGCGCTTGTTCGTTATTTTTATATTTTTAAAATGCTTTTAGATGCGTCGTCATCTTAACTACAATAGTTGTAGTGACATGACCCACACCTCTGACCCTCCTAGGGCTGCGAACTATATTGCTATGTCTATTATAAATTGTTTTTTTTTTATAATACTGTTTTCAGTTCAATAAAAATAAATAACCTATCCGAAATACTGCTTTTGAAAACCATGTTTAAAATGTTGGTATCCAGAGCCATGAAACCAATTTTAAAAATGCACGAACATTTTTTCACGAGATATTTTCTTTCAAAAACAAAAACAAAAAATAAAGTTTTGCATTCCGTGTAAAGCTCAAAATGATGTATATATATTTAAAACATATAAAATAAAATACTATATATTATTAGGGTTCTATACCTTAAAAGTTAAAAATAAAACCCTTTTCTAGATCTTAGATCACTTATGCATCAGTTTATCTGTTTGTCTGTTACAGTCGATTTTCTCAGAAACTGTGCTGTACAAGCTCGACACCAAGCATGGATATATCTTGTTATCCCGCATACATACGTTGCATGAGTTAACAATTGTTAATATTTATAGGAAAATCAAAGAAGGAAATAATGGAGTATTCAAACTTGATTTGATCTTTCCTCTCCTTTCTTCCCATAAAAAATCTAGGAAATTATTATGTATAAATAGTTGCCAACCCTAGGTCCCTTTGCGGCTCCGACACTGACACGTTTATGTCGTGTGTTTTATGCCTCCGCCATAACAATGCTTTTAAACATCATACTCTTTACGGACATTCGTAATAGACACATTTATTTACTATCTATTATTTTTTAACACCTGCTACAAACGGTAGATATTAGACATTCTAAGTGGAATTCTGAGTGGTAGAGCCATGCTGCATTGCAGCACGAATTGGGCCGGCTCGACCGGTGAAATATCACCCTCTCACAGAATATCGGCGTGAAATAACAGCATCTATTGCTGTTGTGTTTCGTTCGGTGAGTGAGAGTGCCGGTGGCCCATCACCCTCTCCCACTTCTTTCCCTCCTTTCCATATTTCCTTAAAGGCGGGCAACGCCCCCGCGACTCTCCGGACGCTGCGGGTGTCCATGGGCGGCGCTGGTCACTCTCCATCAAGTGACCCGTATGCTCATATGCCCCTCTCTTATAAAAAAAACAACATTATATTCATAGTGAAACTCGTACATTGGAGTACAATATTGAAGTATGATCGGTTGTCCAATTTCGTGAATATAATTTAATTACACAAATATATATCTATAACCGATAATGAAATGAAAATACGTACAAAAGTACTGCTTATTTCGAAATAATGACAATATTATATTGTAATTAACATTATACCTAGGCGAAAATGTGTAAGGAGAATGATGAGAGTTGACGATGCGAAAGAAATATGTTAAAACCGCGAAGCTTGGAGCTCCGTCTTCTCTGACTACCCCGTCAGGAATACAGCCTGAAGATATGTATGTTAAATTAATGTAGTCCCTTCACATATCTCCAACCATTGAACTGTTTCTTTAACATACGTGTAATGTGCTGCAAACATTTTCTATTAAACAAAACAGAACAGTTTTATTTGATAGCCGGCGATAGAAAACAGCTGTTTCGCTCGGTTCCCTGGTCCTCGCATGAGTCGCGTAGAATAGTATGTACTACATTTCTTGAAAACTATTGTTATCCAAGTATAAAATAGATGGTTTGGGCGGATAGAATAAAAGAGTCCAGAAAGATTGACAAAAAAATACACGGAGCGAACTGAAAAAGGTCAAGGCTGACTTATACAGATCAGATAGTCAAAGGAATTAAGGCGACGCATTGATAAAATCAATAATTTGATCTAAAATAGACCTTCTGTTCGATGCAAACGTGCTCACGCTTACGAAAAATACGAAAAAACAGTTATCTTCGTTTATTTTAAAAACTATAACTAATTTTGAAAAATCTAACTGTCACAAGTAAACTATACAGAAAATTTAGAAATATAAATCGGTCCCGTTGCTCCGAATAATGTAAATCTCTATTTTAGAAGAGGTTCCTTGGATATTTTTTTTGTGTTACAAAAGTTAACCAACGGTGTATCGCAACTGTCAAAATGAAGTCGATGAAATGAAGAATGAGGATACTCTTCCACATGCTGCGCAACGCAAAACTACGCTAATTTTATATCACAATATCCACTTACAACAATTTGCAAATAATTAAAATAAACGCCCAAACTACTCTCCATAGAATCGCCCTAAAACCTCGTATAGCGTGAATATATTTTACTACGCTTACATCAAAGATGGCCAACTATTCCAAGATATTAAAATAAAATGAGGTATTCTATTTGTTAACCAGTAATCAAATAAATGAAAATTTTAATTCGAATGCTTCTCAGTATTCGAATATTTCGAATCATTCCAATGATCACTTAGGTACTATATGAATGATGAAACGAATTTATTTAGTCAGTTCATTATATTATTGCGCAAATACTGATTTCCACAAATTCTACACAAAATGTTTGGTTTTAAATTTTAAGTCCGCCGCGGCATTATGGAGTCATCGCAGAAGTTTTTTATGGACTAATCACATAAATGAAAATTTTAATTCGAATGCTTCTCAGTATTCGAATATTTCGAATCATTCCAATAATCACTTAGGTACTATATGAATGATGAAACGAATTTATTTAGTCAGTTCATTATATTATTGCGCAAATACTGATTTCCACAAATTCTACACAAAATGTTTGGTTTTAAATTTTAAGTCCGCCGCGGCATTATGGAGTCATCGCAGAAGTTTTTTATGGACTAATCACATAAATGAAAATTTTAATTCGAATGCTTCTCAGTATTCGAATATTTCGAATCATTCCAATAATCACTTAGGTACTATATGAATGATGAAACGAATTTATTTAGTCAGTTCATTATATTATTGCGCAAATACTGATTTCCACAAATTCTACACAAAATGTTTGGTTTTAAATTTTAAGTCCGCCGCGGCATTATGGAGTCATCGCAGAAGTTTTTTATGGACTAATCACATAAATGAAAATTTTAATTCGAATGCTTCTCAGTATTCGAATATTTCGAATCATTCCAATAATCACTTAGGTACTATATGAATGATGAACCGAATTTATTTAGTCAGTTCATTATATTATTGCGCAAATACTGATTTCCACAAATTCTACACAAAATGTTTGGTTTTAAATTTTAAGTCCGCCGCGGCATTATGGAGTCATCGCAGAAGTTTTTTATGGACTAATCACATAAATGAAAATTTTAATTCGAATGCTTCTCAGTATTCGAATATTTCGAATCATTCCAATGATCACTTAGGTACTATATGAATGATGAAACGAATTTATTTAGTCAGTTCATTATATTATTGCGCAAATACTGATTTCCACAAATTCTACACAAAATGTTTTGTTTTAAATTTTAAGTCCGCCGCGGCATTATGGAGTCATGGCAGAAGTTTTTTATGGACTATATCAGATTACGTTCGCAGATCACAGTCCACGTCAATATGTAGGACGGAATCTTTAGAATGTGTAGGATGTTTCGAATAGACATTAAAAAAAGAATTTTATCTAATAAACAATGCTGTAAAACATTCGATTCTGTATTCGATCAATTATTATTTCATTCAAATGATTTATATCTGATCGAATAGTTCACTTTTACAATCGAATAACTCGTATAGCGAGTATTTCGAATGCTTATTCGAATGAATTATTCACATTCACATACGCTTCACGCTATTTCCGACTCAAAATCGAGAGAGTGTTGAAATGCAATTAAGCCACTGTTTGACATCGATTCTAGCCATAAGTATTTAGATTTAGAGATGTGACAGAGGAATCAGTACAGGAATAGTGGTATAAACTGGAAATCTATTTAGTTCGTACCACTATTCCTACATCTTGATTGACTTTTATTATCTACGTGAAAAGAACGCTTTAAAGGTTGAATTTACAGAAATTCCCTCTTAACCAGTGTCTACACTACACAAAGAACCTCTGTGGACCTCTCTGGGAAAGTCTCCTATACTTTTGGGGCAGGGCGGCTGAGAGTCGTGTCACGTCTTGTGAGAGTGCGAACAATACGACGAGGAACGACATAATACATATGTTTAACAGAATGTATTGGAGATAAGTCGGTTCGAATTTTTGCTATAATCTTGTTGCATACGAGAAGAACTATAAATCCTTAAACAGTTACGTACATATTTCGTTCAGTAAGAAGATGAAGTAAGTAGCTGTTGAGGATCAGTAATAACGTCTGTTGATAACGTCCGCTGTCTGTTGCCGGATATCATCACTGTGTTATTACGCCTCATTAAGGCACAGGTAGAAATCGAGATTTGTGGAAAATCAAAACATTGAGGGAAAGAGCTACGTAAATATCCGTTGCATCTTCCGCGATTCGCTCCGTATATCAGAGGTGGGTAGGAGCGTGTAAGGTGGTGAGAAAATCTATGCAAAATTTTAGGTGTGTAGACCCAGTGTTGTGTATTGCTATATTCCAGTATCTTCAATCAGTAAGTCAGTTAGTTTCTTGTTTTCAGAAATGTTGTTTCAGAAATGACCGTGTGCAATTTCCAAAATATTAATTACTCCCACGTCGGAGTACGCGGAGATACACCAAAGAATCCCAACTGCTTATAGGTTTTATTTACATATATATGGTTGGTTTTCTTGTACATCATTCCGTTAGAATCGGAAGAGAAGTTAGTTATAGACCTACCGTAGATATTTATTTGGGCCAAGGTCACTCAAAAGCGAGAATAAAAAAGTTTTTAAGAAATAATGAAACTAACTTCACTAATTTAACTTAACTAATCAAACGGATATAATTAAATTTGTCAGTTATAAGTCGGTGCCAAATCAAAGGCAACAACAGAAAGTGTAGTTTATTATTATCTATATTCTTCTCATTTTCTTCATTTTTGCATGCGGTGTTTACCTCTAGGATGTGCATTTAGTTTGTCAAAAAGTGTTAACTTATACTATGCTATGTAATAATGTTATATCCGCTGGTGAACCTAAAAATAAATAAATAAATAAATTAGGCTTTGCACCGACTTCAGTAACCGTCAAATTTTTTTTGAAGTCTGTGTAATTTTTTAATAAAAAGATTTACTTCAAATCACAAACAGCTGACTGTTCGAATATAGAAGTAATCAAAGATTACCTTATAATAACTAGTGTGTTACGTAGAAGCGGAGCAAATCGACTGTTTATACACTGAATAATTTCATTCTAAAGACAAAAGTAAACAATGGCAATTCCGTTTTAAAATATGCGCGGCGGCCGCTCGCAGCTCCGCTTTTAACTTTTAATTATTTCCAGAATTAACGTAGTCAAGTAACGGGCAAAGGGCTCTAACGACGCGGCTGGCTTCAAGGCATGTCATATTTTCAGTTCTTTACATTTTTTCGTAAGGAAAATATATTATTTTTTAGGATTCCGTGGCCAAATTATTATCTATATAGTTCCGTCATGTCTCTCTGTCCCTATATAACAGTCTGTTAATTTCATCGTTTTTACACCTAATGGGTTGAAATTTGATAAACATATGATGATTGATAATGATGACGATTTATAGAAATAAAAACATAGAACTGAAAACATGTAATTTGACTGGCCTTTGGCGCGGTGGCCTTCCGAGTAACCGCTTGCATCACGACAGAGTTGCAGGTTATTTCAACATTACATAATTTCTCAACAAAGTCTGTTTACTATCACCTAAAAATGAAAACACGCATGACTGACAGAGATACTGCCCGTCGGCGTGGTGGAAAAGCGTCTACTTTCCAACCTGGGGCCCCAGGTTCAGTCCTCGGTCTGATCAATTTAGGAAGCTATATTTTCTGAATTCGCTTGGAGTTTGGGTGTTGCTCCCCCAATGTGGCTCTAGCTCAAGCTCAGGCTCATTGCTTAAATTAACGTGACGCAATTTATATAATTGTCTTAGTTTTTTAAAAGTTTAATTTCTATTTTGTCCGAAATTGTTATACAGAACCAAAAGTTAATGCGCGTCCGACACGTTCTCAACCGGCTTTTAGAAGTTGCATAATTTTACTTGTAACTCATAACAAGCTAACAAATTCTACTGTTAGATGCTCTACCAACATCGTTACAATCAGAAAATTTATACTCATTTTATTACCTAACGTGCATGTTGTTATTAATAACTTTAAATAAATAAAAAATTTGTAAATACTAATGAATGGCACATCCTCTTACAACCTCATGGAAAAAAATGGTGGTCACATGAGTCACAAAAAAAACATATTTTAAAAATAATCTCTTACTAAATTGTGAATTGCATTGTCACCAACTCCAAAAGTGTATGCATTTTACTAAAACGGTTAGGTGAAACTGGTATAAAATTCATTTACTTCAAACCACACATACTAACAAACCGAATTCAGGCGACGCAAATGCAAATCTATGCAAAAGTGTGAAAAATACGAAAAAGTAATTATTTTCGTTTATTTAAAAAAAATATAATTAATTTTAAAAAATCCAACTGTCATTTTGAAGAATATGTTCAGTTTAAAACTATACAGAAAATGTAGAAACATAAATCGGTCCCGTTACTCCTAAAACGTAAATCTCTGTTTTGAAAGAGGTGTCTTTGAGATTTTTTTTTGTGTTACAAAAGTTAACCCATCGTGTATCACAACTGTCAAAATAAAGTCAATGAAATGAAGAATCAGGTTACCAAATATCACTTTCATACGTTTTGAAGTCACTTAGAAAAACTGAGATCCCTGCTGTCAAAATTTCCAATGCGTTGCCTTAACATACAAAAAAAAACAAGCAAGTGTAATGGTACCTACTAGAGTATGTGTATATAGCCCCTCGTTATCATTTATTACCGACCCCTACAACAAAACAAAGCTTATCACAAATAATCAATACTTATCACATTGTAGTACAATGTACTACGTACATACATAACGCGTCATTGGCTTATTATAGGGTTTTCTTTTTATGAATAAAAAGCATCCCTGTCGTTAACTGACTACCCCGTTAGGGACAGTGTGATACAGTGTGAACATATTTACGAATAATAAAAAAAGTAAACAATGCAAAAATGAAGAAAGGAGTGCTTAGATGGTTCGGGCACATAGAAAGAATGAGCGATGAAAGACTAACGAAGAAAATCTACCGAGCGAAAACGAGTGGATAAAGACGCCAAGGATGACTTATGAAGATCAAATGGCCAGAATGTTAGCCGATGGAAATGTCAAAAGCACTCGTATACCTAGGTGAAAATTTGTGAGGAGAATGATGAGATTTGAAGATGCGAAAGAAGTATGTAAGGACCGCGACGCTTGGCACTCCGTTCTCTCTGACTACTCTGTTAGGAATACAGCGTGAAGATATGTATGAATAAGTTGTATACACATTTTCGAACTTTAACACAGATCGCGGACTTGTATTTGTCTGGCCAGGAGCAAAAACTGAATGTGAATGGGTTTTTGTCTGTTGGTTCGAGATTAAAAATGGGCGTTTCCCAAGGATCAATTTTGGGACGTTTCCTGTTTTTTGTCTACATTAATGATCTCCCATTTATGCTAATGGACTTATGCAAAATAGTACTATTTGCTGTTACTCGACACTTCATTGTTATTTTAACTAGACAGAAAGGACCTAGATATTACTTGGGTGAACAGGATCTTAACAGACGTCTCGAGATGGTTCGCTGTTAATATATTATTTTGTTGCAGTTCGCAAGTAACGAAATTATCGTGTTGAATTGTGCTTTCCATTGATATAAATATTTTAACAAAAGGTGAAGTTTTACTTTGTAAAATCTTTAGTGAAAATAATTTCAATGAACGCGTTATGCACATGGCGGGTGACAAATAAAATTATTTTCGAATTACTAAATCTAATTGTAACTAAGTTCGTTGTTCATTTGTAATACTAATATGAAATGCCTATTGTGTAAAACATGATCCGCCTTTATTACGTAGCACTGCAGTAACAACAAAAAAAATTGCTTTTTTTTGTTGTTAAGCAACTATCGTTGGTTGCAGAAAATTTGTCGACGACAGCGTCTTATGTTTTGTGTTCTTTTATTCATATTACATAGGTTCGTCATACAGTTTTGGTATCACTAAAAAGCTAAGAGAGTCTATTTTATACTGAAATGGCTACATTTATCAGCTTACATATTTAAAAAAAAATAAAAAAAAATTATCCGTGTTTTATGTTCAACATGCTGGTAAAAATTAGTTTCTCAGTACGTAGCATTTAAACTTACTTTAGGGAAATTTCTATATACTAGCTTTACATCTGTAAAGAAATATAATCGTTTCGTTGTTGTAGGAGCGGCCGTTTTGGAATCGCGGCAGGCGTCGCGCGCATCAGGAGAAGTTACCGCGGGCTAATCGAGCTAGCCGGATAACTGAATGCACAAAAAACCAAATGTATTAAACTTTCCCTTTCTAATGTACCCAGAATCGTACCCAGAATCCATGATAAGGTAGAACCAGGTCGGAAACAATTATAATTAGTTAAGTCGGCCATTTTTCTTTGTTTTACAGTAGATAATAAGTTGCATTGGACGGATCACATCGGGGCATTGGCTAGTAAGCTCGGTTCCGCGATATATGCCATTAGACGCATTAGGCAATTGACGGATGCGGATACGGCTAGGTTGGTGTACTTTGCATATTTTCATAGCCTAATGTCTTATGCCTGCTTATGTGGGGATCAGCGACGCATATTAACTCCATTTTTATTTTACAAAAAAGAGCAATACGTACCATGTACAGTATGAATGCACGAGAATCACTCGAGACACACACGAGATCGTTTTAGTGACATTGATGTACTCGCCTTACCGACCTTATACATCTTTGAAATTATTATGTATACGAGGAAAAATATAGATCTGTTTAAACGAAGAGCGATATTAATGGTATTCAAACCCGAGGTTGTGATAAATTGATTATTCTAAAATTTAAATTACATAAGTCAAATGTTTCATTTTTGGGTAACCGCATTCGTTTATATAATAAAGTTCCTTAAGAAGTTACTCAATTAACAGAAAATAGATTTAGATTAGTTATAAAACGTACATTGATTAGAAAATCATACTATAAAATAAACGATTTCATTGAAGATAAAACAATAGTCCGGAAATGATATTCTCTGCACATGCGTTTATGGGCTAAACGAATATTGTATTTAAATAAACCTTTTGTAAAATGATGTTGAAAAAATTGTTTCTGACTTTAGTATAAATTAGGAGAAATTAAGGCGCACCCTAAAGTCTTTCAAACCAGTAGGGCGCGCCTTCCTAGAGGGGCGTAGAGAGTTTAAAGCCGAAAACTCCACTTACAAATTCAAATCTCTCATTCGTTCATTATTATTGAGTCATAAATCCACTCATTCAATCCTTGTTCCACCTCGATACAACACAACAACAAATATGTCGTCAAATGATTTGCTTTTTTGTCGTGATATGAAAACAAATCCACATCATTTGTATGTAATAAAGTTATAGGGAGGCACGAAGATATTATTTATAACCCGGGGAGACGACGCAAAAAAACGTTGAGAAACCCTGTGGAAATGGGCTCAATAGTCTCGGAGTACTGTAATATCTAATATTTACGTGTCATGTTTCAAAGTTCTCTGATCATTGTACATACAGAATATGCAAATTGGATCGTCCCGAATGTTTTTGATTTTGCCAAACATAGTGTTCGATGTTCGTTAATGGTACGCACGTGCAGAAAGTTCTTACATATCAGGCAACATAACGAATTTGTTAGAAAGTGCGTGTATGGGTTCACTCATTTTACATGTCATAGGTGATGCCTGCGATTTCGCGTTTTTTATTTTTAAAATAGCCTACGTTATTTCTCAGGATTCCAGCTATCTGCATACCAAATCTCATCGCAATCGGATTAACGGTATGGCAGCCTATAAAATACGATCAAACATGCATTGAATTTTATATATGAGATTGGTATGATTTGCAAATAATATTTTTTATAATGTAGGTAGACTTTATTTTAAATGTTCATGATTTTTTTTAGATGTTTGTGTGAATCAGCTTGTCTGATTTGGCTTACCGTTGCTACTCGGACACGGCGCGGCGTCTGAAGTTATTGAAGTTATCAGAAGTTATGGCTTTTACTTTATTTAAACATATACTAGGTGTCAATTCCTCTGGTTTCTAACGTTCGTACAAAGACGCAACATGTACACATTATTTAACGAGTAGGCATCTAGTAAATTAGAAATTACATTTAACGTGCAGCAGTGTCATAAAACTACAACAATGGGATCGTCTTGAGTGAGAAAATTCCAATAATTGGTTTCATTAGTGTCTCATTGTGAGACGGTCGTGTCTCGCGGTAATGAGTAATGAGCGCGGCAGGCGTCGCAGACTGTGCAATGCATAATAGTGCTTGGTTAAGACCAGCGCACACTATAGCAAAAGTTAGTGCTGGGTATTAGTGTGGCAGTCTACCTCTTGCCGTTGCCTCAAGCGGTCGGAAGAAGGTAGTCTAACAATAAATATTCTAACGAACCGTCGTTGCTTCGTGAGAATTAATAGCGCACAATGAACATGAAATATAGGTAGTGAGAGCATTTAAACACATTGGTATTCAAATGTGATCTGAAAATTTCATCTGAAAATTTTTTAACTTTTTTTTTGAGCTAAATGTTTTTAAATATTTTTGAAATGAGGCATCAACATCGCTTTTCCCCTTTATATCAAGGAAACGAACGTTGAGAATAAGGTATATATAGAAGGCAAATTATTTTGTTACATTAGTTATATTGTTTTACGTTTAAAAATAATGTTCCAGTACATACTTTGCTTTACAGTTGGTAGTATTTTTTAATTTAAAGAGAAAGGTCTACGATAATTTAGCCGGTTAAATAGTAAAAGTCTAATGTGTCTTAGAGTCGGGAAATTACTGGATGCTCCCCCAGTTTGATGTGACCCATATTAATTGGTTTAAAAAGTAAACACTAAAAAAAGTTTTTAAATCGTGACATCAACTAAAACTGAGAACTACAATCTATATTACAACGTAATATATGTCACACAACTATATCAAAAAGTATGCATGTCATCGTAAATTTGTTAGAATTGGACAAATCATAAAGTCCCGGTTATTTGGTGAAACACGACCATTTTATTAAATGGCCAACTAATATCTAACCCTAACCGTTTAATGCAAATCGTTACGAAATACTAATTGCGTAAGTACGACTTGCGCTTAGCCGGTTATTGATAAGACCAGGTGATTTTAAATACCATATTGCGAGATACCACTTTTGATGATAAAAAGGCGACAATTGTACTGCAGCTATAAATTCAGAAAATAACATGCGCAAAAAACGCTTTATCGAACAGAATTTACAAAAACACTATATCAAATTAGAAATAATACAAAAAAAATCCAATCCTATTAATCGACACATATTTCGCCTCTTAACGAAGCATCCTCAGGATATTTTAGACATGAGACACGCTCGGCTGACTAACTCAATGTGCGTAAGGCTTTACCTATTACCCGTAAAAATCATCCAGATAGCTGTACCACTACGTATTGTGTATTACTCTGTTCAGTTATTGCGTCAATTGTATTTAAATTTGCAATTAAAAGGACTGTTATTGTGTCTGGAGCGTGACCGACGTGCTTGTCCATGGCTCGTACAACACCGAGGTATTCCTACATAATATACGTAATCGCACGCATTTTTTGAATTTTAGTCACGAAATTAAGTTAAACTAATTCGTTTCAATAGAAATTTCGTTACCCTAACCTCGACTTACACTATTGTACATATACATTAAGAGTATCAGTTTGTTTGAAAATTTGAAATAGCTATCTAGAGAAAGTAAGAAAATTTTGTAATTAGGTACTGACTGAAATGATATAATGATGAGTACGAAAGCCTAGAATATTTGAATATACTTGTATTTTCGCAATAATATACAGCAATAATATATAATAACTACAGTCATTGAATATTTAAATCTCTTGACGGTGCCGTAACCTGTAACATAAAAAAACAGGTCAATTGTGAGTCGCACTTATGCAATCAGTGTGTGTGGATACAGAGGATATGAAGCAGAGGTAATTACGGTCCTGTTTTTCGTTGTGTAATTTTTTTGACGTTCCTTATTTTATTCACTACAGGTGCGAGTAAAAGTCACCTTCACTTGCACACAAATTCCGTATCGATCTTTCGCTCCAAAAAATATCAAAACGTCAGCGCACATTCGTAGTTCGATTTTTTATTCTCCTCTCCTCGGACGTCCGATATTTTCTCAAAGGGTATTTGGAGAATCGGATGATGGGTTGGAGGAAAGAGGATTACTACTCATTGTCACAAGTGTTCTGTACAGTCAGTTTCGTCACCAACCGCCAACTGCTAAACAAAATTAGTCGTGGCTCATTCTCTTCATTTAAAAAAAAATTCTTTCAGTGATTCTTGAGATACTTAGCTAAGCAATTACGAAGTGTTATAGAAGAAAAAATTTTAATAAATAACACAGTATGTGTTATACATTTTTGAATCATTTATAAGTTTTCACTTGATGCTCCGCACGATGACAACAAAAAAAAACTTTCTACTTAAGCTTCCGTAAGTAACCTTCGAAAGTGAAAACTCAATTTTTGAAGTCACGTCTGTGCTTGGGTCACCACTTGCTATAACTATTCCAAATTTAAACTTCTCAAATCAAATAATCTCCAGGAAGTATGCTGTGACAGACTTATAGATGGACGGACATCGAGATAATTTGAGTCTTACTTTTTTTCAAATTTCGAAAGTAATATTGATAAAAAATAGATAGCGTCGTGTATTTTGAAAGTGAGTCATTAGAAACAAGCCTCTCCGCCTTTAAGTGGGTTGATTTACTATTTCTTGTATGAATTCTTGATAAATATTACTTAGAAAATATAGTTTCGTATTCGTTTACATCACGTCAATACATTAAGGGTGGCTTGCACCAACTGTTTAAACTCGAAAAAAAAACCTTTTTTTCCATTAAAAAAAAGTTAAATAGTTGTTTAAATAGTTGATGCAAGCCACCCTAAATTAACTTTTCTTTACATTTCAAATATTTTTTATCCTTTTTTATTGGTTGTCTAGAAGACAGAGTATTTTCAGTTGTCTATGGGACAATTTTACTATTCATTGACATTTTCGTAGATTTTATAATTTCCTGTTCTTAGAAATACATTTTTCAGTACGGATTTATAAATATGTAAATTATAATATAATCTCTTCAGCTACAATGCAAAAAAGAACCGATCCACCCTAATACGCATATTTACGTCAAATTAAGCGATTGGCCGCCATTTCGCCAAGCTATTATTCAAATACTTGCGGCGGCGACGCTGTTGTCTATTGGGATGGCAACTGACCAAAAGATCGATTACAGGAGGCCGGCTTATTTTTAACCACTAACGAAAAGAGTATGAGAGTGTAAGAGTCGCTGGTATCGTTACTCCTAGATGAAACGATTCGCATACGGTTTTTGGTTTCACAGTTGCAGAATTCTTGAATATTCTTTGCTTTGCTTTGTTTAATTGAGATTGGTTCAAATATTCAGTGTTTTACGATTTTCAATTTTTTGGTGTTTTATTAAAGTAGAACGTGACGCAGTCTATTTTATATAGCGACTTCAAGAATTCGTATGTTTTAGCAATCTTTCGCCAAAAGCTCAAGCCTCTTAATCGACGTGTTTTGCCTGGCAACGTAACATCCTCAAGAAATTCTAGAAATCAGACTCTGCCATCCAGTACCGGAATTCAATGCCGGGTAACTAACCGAGTCTACTTAGTTTAAAACTTGTAGTATATTTTTATGATATATTGTATAGGCACTAACGATATTTTGTTACTATTGCTAGTTACTATTATTATTCACTAGTTATCATACTCGGCTTCGCACGAGACTTGACGCATTATCTCTCTGCTTCATTTACTAAAAATGTCAACGTATTATATACACGAACCTAAATCATTATTTGTTCTAAATGATATTTAAACCGCATTCAAACCCGCTTGGAAGTTTAGAAGTTATAAGTGAATACACAGACGACGCATACTACGAGTTGTTGTATATCATTACGTAGAGATTACGAAATAATTTACACGTATCTATCTTCACGTTACATTCGCAACGTTAACCCTAAACTAACCATAAACATTGACTAACAAAAATACTGTTGTGTCTTTAAAATTTAAACATAAAAGACCTTACAAAGAAATAATACATTTCACAGACCGCAAAAGGGTGAAGCAATGGTACAGGATGAGTAACGTCGCCACAGGCGAGGCGCGCCGCGGCCGCTCGCACCGTCCGCGGTTTTCACGAGCCATAAACCAAACTGCGAGTATGCCACCTGTTGCCACAAGCCACATATATATACACGCACACGCCGCCCCTGCCGGCTCCCCTGAGCCGTCACCGACATGCCCATTAACTTTTAGTTAACGCCACCGACACAGAAACGTAGCTTTTAACATATATTGTACTGACCGCGATATATGTGTAACAAAAGTGGCTACGAAGCTCATACACTTCCATATTCCTATATATTCATTTTTATTATGATAGTACAATAATATGTGTGTTCTCTCATTAACTCAGTCTTAGAAATTTCGTAAATTATATTATCCAATTTACATAAGGACCTGCATGAAGTACAACTGACGAGCATTGAGCAAGTGAGAGCACTATTTAGCACTGATATGTGAAAAAAAGAGATAGCATTAGCGGGCTCGCGTTGCTTTATGCGACGTTCCTAAGCGCCAAATATAATAATAAAATGACTGTCAAATAAAAACGAAAGAACAAAATATTTTTTTTTGTTTTACCAGATTTTTTGTAATGTTCGTAATATTTCAAAAGCAAAAAAATTATACATGAAACTATTCCCATTTAGAAGTACTAAGCAAAACTCAACAGTCTACTTTGGTAAAAAAACTCTGTCGAGAAAATTTAATGTAATTGTATTTTTCTTATACCAGAATAATAATAATAATAATGCGCCAGACGATACACACCAATCATCTGATCTCAAACTAGAGTATTCCCTGTGCTATGAGAACCAAACGACATCTACTGCGGGCGTCTCCGAGTACACCCAGACCCGAGACAATCTAGAAAAGTTCATTTCCTAAATTGACCCGACCGGGAATAGAACCCGGGTACTTTCCACGATTGGTGCAACGTGTAAACTACTGCGCCATCGAGATTGTCGAATGTACATTATATGATCAAAATTTATGACTTAAAAAATAAATTACTAGCATATATCCGCTATCGCTTTTTGGTCTTGTAACCCCTTAAAACCTTTGAATAACATTGCTTAGAAGTGTTTATTTTAGTAGAGGGAATAAAAAATATTGTCACCTATGTATCTTTTTTATTTATTTTTCTAGGTAGATATGTCCTTCCCCTGGTGTCAAACCATCTCCATACCAAATTTCATCACAAACGGATAAACGTTATGGCAGCCCATAAAATATGAACAAACAAACCGAGGTGTGCTGGAAGAAATCTCTTAAAGAGATAAGCATTACCTTTTTGTGATTCTTACTTTTATTTGACTACTGTTTCTGTGTTTTTTTTGTGCAAATAAATAAAAAAATTAAAAAAAAAACATTGATTTTCATATATTATATTATCTATAATTCGGTTCACAGTTTGAGGAAGAATGAAACAAACAAATAAATAATACTAATAAATACATAAATAATAATAAATACGCCAGACAATACACACCAATCATCTGGTCTCAAACTAGGGCATTCCTTGTGCTTTGAAAACCAGACGACGACTACTAGGGCGTTCCCAGTACACCCAGACCCGAGACAATCTGGGAAAGCTCGTTTCCTAAATTGACTCGACCGCAAATCGAACCCGGAACCTTCCGCGCTTGGGTGCAACACCTAAACCACTGCGCCAATGAGGTCGTCTGTATATGTTCAAATTTTTGCTCCCATACATTTAATTTATTTTCGAGATATTCACAGTTCAAAATCCACCCCTTCCCGCATGTCATAATTCCTCACCGTGCGATATAATATTGTCGGAATTCAGTCAATTTCAGTCCATTACCTGCTTCAATAATTTGAGATATTCCAATCCAAGCGTGTAAGACCGCGCACTTTCGATTTGAGTAGTTCGAGGTAAAGTAACTTCAAATAATTACTATAAGAATTCTGTTCCTTAGATATGTTTTAAGCCGTTAGGCCCTATCTGTTCTATCGGAGCTATTAACTGTCTGTTAGCTCTTAGTCTGGTTTCACTTCAGGCGAATCGTACTATGTACATGCATAGTACATACCTACTCGTATAGGTTGTTTATTAATGTTGTAATTAATTTGTATAAATTCGTGTTCTTTTCATTACAATTCCTGCAATCAATCATTATGAATCAGGAAAAGTTTATTATAATGAGACAATGAGAAATAAGTTATCTGATAGATATATTTGATAAAAACAAAATGGAAGATACAGATACAATATGTAGCTGCAATAATTACAGTATAGACAGATTTGAAACGGTCGATAGATATCGTAGCTTGCCGGTCGGGTAACTCTTGTCTCTTGACTATTTTGAAAGGACTCTCGTTTGGAGTTTGCAGAGATTTCTTTACTCCATCGACTTGAACGAAGGCTCGTTTGCATGTCTGCAGGTTGTGATCCACAAAAGTTGGACGGTTGTTGCTATGCAGTACGACTGGGTATGGTATATGTGTTATTTATACTTGGGCTGTAGCTGGAACCACTGCATTCGTCGACGGCCGCACGCAAAGTGATTAAGCGAGAACCACTTATTATTTATACTTATTATGTTATGTGACTTCTGTATCAAGTTGGTATTCCTTCAACACCCACTAAGTGCGTAAATGTCGTCAGGCATGTACTAAGCGGCAACAGTAAAATAAAGTTACGACTGGAATATGTCTATCATTTAGCAGCGTCGCGTCTCTACAAGTACAAGAATATTGCATGGACTTCACAAATGGACCTATAAACGCATAATACCTGAGTCAATACACATAAATAGAGTCTAAAGGACAGAGTGTGAAACATGCTGATTCGTAGCAATGAATAATCTTGTGCACATAATATGTTCTCTTCAGTGTATTTTGTACCCCTAATATCTGGCCGCCCTAGGCCCGGACATAGTCGCCCTAAGAGAAATCCCCCTCTGATGTCACATTCGTATCTGATCCATCAGACAGTGTACAACGTTCTATACTAACGTACGACACATTTTTATTCAATGTTTTTTGTTTTCTAACCAATAATCTTTAAGGAACATTGTCTTATTTGTTTTTAAAATAAAGGACATTTCTCGTCAGTAAGCAGCTCCTGACTTGAATAATTTTTTCTTCTACAGATATTGTGTCATTAACATTTAAAAAAATCATTTTCTTAAATTATTTGTTATTATTACAAGACACTCAACTGAACTGAATAGGTTGTAAAATTGGAATAATTTCATTTTCTCTAAAAAAATCTCATCAGTCTCATCTATTACGCAGAAATATCCTGATTGCTTCACCAATGGCGAGCTAAAACTATCAAAGAGATACATAACATATCTTCACGCTGTATTCTTAATGAAGTAGTCAACGGAGCGCCAAGCAACGCAGTCCTTAAATACTTCTTTCGCCTCCTCAGTACTCAAAATTCTTCTCACACCCTTTCGCCTAGGTATGCGAGTGCTTTTGACATTTCCATCACTTATAATTTCGACTATTTGATCTTCATAACTCAGCCTTGCTTTTTTTTGGCTTCTGGTGTTATCACTTTTGATTTATAGATTTTCTTCGTCAGTCTTTCTTCGCTCAGTATTTGTATGTCTCCGAACGACTTAAGAGTTCTGTTCTTAATTTTTACAGTAACACTGACGTGCAACTATTCAAGATGAAATATAACATCTATACTAATATTATACTCAACCGATTTCAAAAATGCTTTCGCCTATAGAAAGCTACATTATCAGCGCGTAACTAGCTGTATTTTATTTTCAAAAAATTTCTACCCATGCGGAGCCGGGGCGAGTCGCTTGTATTAAATATATAGAAATTATGAATCATAAATAACTCATATTTATTTTATTCATAATTTTTGTGCATTTTTAGCTACACTACGACAAAATTTAATATCCAATTACAAGCTTAATTCAATACGGACTTTTGCATCTCAATGAAGCATCTGAAGTTCAAATTTAATCAGTTACTCACAGCGACAGGTGTAATAGAATTAATGAAGAAAATATAAAGCTTAATAAATAATCATGAGTCTGTCTGCCACAGTCTTCATTAATCTTCTTTAGCATTTCATATTGGAGAATGACGTATATCGACACAATATTGTATTATATGTATATCTGGATTAACGACATTATTAAGCGACTTGTTAAAAGCTCTTTTGTTCTCAATAATTAAATCACGCAGAAACAGCCGTCTGCGATCCGGGCTGAATTCCGTTCGGAAGCGACTATCTCAGTGAATTCCGTCGAAGTCCATGAATAAAATATATAAAAAATAAGATTACAATAGCGACGAAATTTACATAGCTGTTTCACTAACTACGCGACTTGAGTTTAATTAAAAATGGTTTTCTCGAGGCTCTGAAAACATACAGTTGCCGAACATGTCGTTAAAAACAAATACATACACAGAATAGGCATGTGACCGATTTTGAAATCCCGTTCTATAATGTACGTCTACCATTTCCGAAGAAAATATTATTTCAGCAATAAACTAAGTTTTAACGCCAATTGTTGCAATTTTTTCTACGTAATTTGAATGAAACGCGAAAACGCTAGTAGGTGTCATGGCGTCCGCTTGTGACGTCACGCCTAGGTCAATATTGATCTACATTTTAGGGTTACATCTTCGATCATAAATAGATCGAAGGGTTACATTCACAAATTAGATAAAATACAAAAGCTATATTTACCTAGCCGTGACGTCATTCGCTCTGATTGGTATTGCAGTTAACATGGCCGAATGCAGTATTTTATACTTTTATTTTATTAAAAATAATATTAATCTCAATGTCTAAATTAAAACCGAGTCGTTTTTTAGAATCAGTTCAACATAAAATATATTTTTATGTAAAACCATTTATTCTTTGATTTTTAAATACCGTCATCATGCCTATTGCGGGTGTCCGCGGGCGGTGGTGATCACTTTCCATCAGGTCACACACTTGCTCGTTTGCCGCCTCTGATATATAAAAAAAAAGATTACACACTTACGTAATTCCATTTTTATAAGCGCTTACATTTTTAGACTCGTCTTTTTGTGAAATGACTAGGCTAAGAACCTACTCATACTATTATATAAATCGTCACTGGGGCGTTAACTAGCAGTTGTCTTTCTTTCGCATTTGTAATACATAATATATCGTCGTACGGTTATAAAATGGGGAAAATTGTATTGTATTGTAACTGTATTGTTTGTATAGGGAAAATCAAATTTCGTGAAACACCACTAATTCATAAAATGGCCAATTAATACTTGCCATATCGGCCAACGTAAATCCTTTGATAATTCGCCCAGCTGTAATTAAGCACATCGATTCTGTTGGTGTCCAAAGTTGTAACTAAATTGCGAGCAATTGTGCGAGTTGAATGAAACTCTTGCAACTTCTGATCATAGCTGTATTGGAATTATTTTCTTGTCCAATTTCTTTACTGCTACCCATTTCTTTTAATACAATATTCAAGTAGTTTGGACGCAGCCATCGTGCGCGCACTTTTACCTCGGAATATCGGAATACAGACTATTGTCTCTCTGTGATAGACATACAATAGACAGACAATTGTCTGTTGTTTTCATTGATCTGCCTGACATTTTATTGGACACAGTTAAAAGGTAATTTCATGAAATGGTGTCGTTTCACGAAATGCCTGAGAACATCATGGCCTGCCCGATACTACTAAACAAATGAAGGAAATTAAATGAAACGTAACGTGCTATGATATATGTATGTCGGAAATTAATTAACAATTACGTTGATTTCCGGGCGGATAGAACGCCAGCGCCATGTTGTGGCGCTCGAAGGAGCCTAGCGATAGCACAGTCAGCCGGCGTGAGGCAACGACATTCGACATTCTATCTCTGACCCCCATGAAGTGTGGTTGACTGTGTGTCGGTGGGAACTGTCGCGCGTTCTAAGTGTAAAATTATTGTCAACTACCTACTCTGATTAAAAATAGACTTGAAGTAATTGTCGATTTCTTATTTCGCTTTGAACCAGCACTATACACGTTAAACGCTTACAGTAATAGTTGTAGTAGTTATGGCCGAAAATAACCGACTAAATAGACCTACTCCGTTATGTATATGACTTCGACAGACGAGACGAAGCGTACCTACTTATATGTGTGTTGTATTATATACATATATACATTTTATATATATATTATATATATGTGTGTCGGTGGAAATAATAAAAGGCATTCATTATACTATACTAAGGCAAAGCGCGACTTCCGGCTTAGAAGGGATAACGCGCTATCGGAACGTCGGGGCCGGCGCTGACAGTCTATTGGACTACGGTGGCCGATGCGATAGCATTTCTCCGACGGATCGTTTGCCATTATTAAATTTCAAATTACCTACTTAATAATTGTTACAAAGAGTTTTCTGTCCTTTGCACATTAACTTTGTCTTGATGTGGTATTTTATGGAGTAGTTCGCCTCTTGTAAAATTAGGTACCTATTTCTCATAAATGAGTCCCAAAAGCACGAATCGCCCTGTGTCTTTTCCGACATATGTTTAAAACGAGAACAAGCGATAACTAAACAGAGTCAGCAGATATCTCAGTAGCATCAACAGTTACTAGTTGTTTTCGCAATTTTTAATACTTTTAATCCGCCTTTAATAAGTTTAAATGTAATCTGAATTAGTCCGCCTGTGACTCGACAGAAACCTATTTTTATACAGAATCACATCACTCGTATTACAGAATACAATCTACGTAGAATTTGATTACTTCTCATGTAAACGAAGATTCGGCATAAAATGTGTTTTTGCGAAGTACACCTGATAATTGTTAGAAATCCATTTAAAAGCTAAGGTGACACATACCTTCTTTGCTTAAATGAACGCGAACAGCTCGACACTGCTCTGAAACAATAAGACCTCAGTAAAACAAGTATAGCATAATAGACATATCGAAATTAACTGAAGTAGAAAAACAATAAAAGGTAGCCAAAATAATAGGCGGCTACCGCCGGATAATCGGAAACAAGTGGACCGATTGTATCGTCCACCTGCGCGCTCTAATAACACAGGGGACGTCCTTTTGAAGTTTCAGTGAGTCTTCTAATATGACGCAACACACCTACCGTCCTGCACGCGATTACGCGATGTTAAAATCGATTAAATCAGTTAATTTTTTTATTTTCTGTTTTTTCTTTTTTGTTTTATCATATGTATTTTCTTATTTTCATATAGCATGTTTACCACAATCACTTGTATATACTTTTTGACTCGTTTGCATAATTGTAGTGGAACACGGTTCAGTACTGCATGGCTGCATTTTATTTTTATAAGGTACTATTGGCTGTGTTCTGTAGTTTGTAAAGTTAGACTAATGCGGTAAAAATATAATTACTCAGAAATATGTGTGGTGTCACCCCGGCAGACAAAATAAACAAAGACGAGATATTAAATATAAAAACCGGCCAAGGGCGAGTCGAAATCGCGCACCGAGGGTTCCGTACCACCATTTCATGTATTTGTGCTATCTATGTATTTACAAAAGAAATATAATTTGAAGAAAGTAAATTTAACTTTGCAGTTGAAAGATTTACACATAATTTCCAACTATACATGTGTTCATAATCGCAAAAATAAAATGTCATGTGTTATAACTAAAATTATTGATTGACGGATTTTTCCCTTCACTTGCGTTGTGAGACCTTTTGCCAAGTTTCATGTTTTGAAACCATAAAAAACATTTTTGGAGTTTCTACACAACTATTTTGTGTAGAAAATATGTATTGTTTTTTTTTATATCAGCGGGGGCAAACGAACAAGCGTATCATCCGATGGAAAATTATCATCGCCGCCCATGGACACCCGCAACGTCCGGGGAATCACGGGAGCGTTGCCGGTCTTAAAGGAAAAAGTAGGCTCGTTTCTTGAAGGTCCCTAAGTCCTAACGGTCCGGGAATACCGCCGCTATAAGTTGGTTCCACAAAATTGTCGTACGTGGTAAAAAATGTCGTAAAAATTGCACAGTTGTAGACCGCCATCCATCAAGGCGGTGAGGATGAAAGGACAGTCGATTGCGTGACGTACGGTAACGGAATTCAGCAGCAGGCAGTACTCCGAACAATTCCTCAGAACATAATTAGTATAAAAGTATAAAAGGCATAGTTAAAGGTATGGCATAATCAAAAACAAAATACTTATTCAGATTTTTTTTGAAGAAAACATTTTTTTGAAAAAAAAACACAGGCAACGTGTTCCGAAGTGAATAACAACACTGCATACGCTATAGGAACTCGAGCTCAGTACAGGCGCGAGCCGATCGCCACGCCAACAGCCGCACGCATATTACGTAACTTGTAGACAGCATGCGACAGTCAATATCGCGCGATATATGCTGTCAAAACGAGAATTTGTATAATGTAATTTGTATAGTAGCGCTAAATCTACCGCGAAAAGTGCATTTCACGGTCATAGAATAATAGATACGCAATCATCATACATGATACCAATTTTTTATTACAATTAGTCACCGACCGGTCCCGGTCGCGAAGTGATCGCGTGGCTGTCGCCGTCTGCAAATGTTTAGGTAATAACCCCGCGGGTCTGACCGGCCGCATAAGATGTTTCGCATCAAAAAATATACATATTACGTATAAAGAAACCGGCTTACTATGACTGACATCTATCTGGGTGACGTTTTATAAGTAGCATGGAGTAACCACATGTTTGACGTAAACAACATTGTTAAAAAATGGGAACAATGTTGACGATCGATTATTTTTTAAATATTTTAATTTATACTTACATACAAACATACATATCTTCACACTGTATCCCTAACGGGATAGTCAGAGAGGACGGTGCACCAAGCGTCGCGATCCTTACATACCTCTTTCGCTTCCTCAAATCTCATCATTCTCCTCACACATTTTCGCCTTTAATTTGTATTTATATTTGATAAATATTTGTATTTGAGAGTAAAGTGATATTAGTATAAAGCCATAACGTATATTATGATGAAGCAGTAAAGCAGATGAGATGTATTTTTAGATTTGTAAATTTTTTTATCGCAATACAACGTGTAATATTTATAATATATTTATAAATACGATACACATAATTAAATTTGACAGTTACTGAAGTCGGTGCCAAACCCACCAAACTAATAGACTTTATATTGTTGCACATTGATTTGGCACCGACTTCAATAACTGTCAAATTTAATTATATAGGTATGTGTATCGTAGGTAATTATAAAGTTATTTTAATTGTACTTGAGTTTTTATTAGTAAAGGATAGTTATTTTATACTTTTCGTGTTTTTTTTTGAAGGTTTAATTTTTTTTAATAAAAAATTTTTATTTCTCCCTTTTGAGTGGTCTTGACCTAAATAAATATCTAGGGCAGGTCTGCAATTAACTTCATTCTAATTCCGGAGCGCAACGATATACAAGAGAATCGTCAATATAAATAAAGGTTATAACTAGGTCGTGTTATCTAATGTATCTTTGAAGTCCAACCTCCAATATCGATGAAATTTAAATGTGACCACCTCTGAAGTATTACCTACCAAATAAAAAAAGAATTTTTGAAATCGGTTCATAAATAACGGAGTTATGAGATAACAAACATACAAAGAAAAAACAAAAAAAAACAACATACAGACGAATTGAGAACCTCTTTCTTTATTTGAAGTCGGTTAAAAATACCTACTACTTAATTTAATAAATACAGTACAAATTTGCCAGTCCCATTAGCTACACATCGCGAGAATATTTAGACACGTATTTGTGAAAAAACTATTTTATTATTTTACTAGCTGTACCCGCGACTTCGTCCGCTTGCAAAAATTTTCCGTAACCTCTCTGGGTTACCAAGGTTACTCGAGAGGTACTTATATTATTGATATTAAACAAAAAAGTTATATTCTATTATGAACATCCGCCATATTGGATTTATGATGACGTCACATATACAAAAACCTTCCCCTGCGTATTCCATTTAATTTGATACCCATATTGTTGGTGTTGAACGAAAAAGTTATTTCCTGCAATGGAACATCAGCCATATTGGATTTATGATGACGTCACATATACAGAAACCTTCCCCAGCGTATTCCATTTCATTTGATACCCATATTGTTGATGTTGAACGAAAAAGTTATTTCCTGCTATGGAACATCAGCCATATTGGATTTATGATGACGTCACGTATACAGAAACCTTCCCCTGCGTATTCCATTTCATTTGATACCTATATTGTTGGTGTCGAACAAAAAAGTTGTTTCCTATTGTGGAACATCCGCCATATTAGATTTATGGTGACGTCACATATGTATCTACCTTCTGCGTATTTCATTTCATTTGGATATTGTTAGGGTTTAGCATTATCAAGTTCTCCTATAAAGGTTCATCCCTTTTTCACCCCTTTAGGGGTAGATTTTCGATAAAAAAGAAAACTGTTTTTTTAATAGGAAAGGTGTATCTGTACCAAATTACATCTTAATCGGTTCAGCGGTTAAAAATTTCCCATACAGTTTCATCTCCCTTTTCACCCATATAGGGGTAAATTTTTGAAAAAAAAGTAGCCTGTTTACCCCTGATGTCAAACTATCTCCATGCCAAATTTTATCAAAATCGGTCCGGCGGTTTAGCCGTGAAAACCAAGCAGACAGACAGACAGAGAGACTCGCATTTATAATATTAAGTATTTATAATATTAAGTATGCAAAACAAATTGCAATTGCAAAACAAAATCTGAAAATTTTGAATTAGACCAATTTCATTCTATACTTTACGTAAGCAGTTCCCATTACTATAAAACTGCTACACCAGTATATGTGTAATTTAGTTTCGGTTAGTTATTTATTATGTTATAACTTCGTTATAAAATAAAAAATATTAATGCAGTATTAAATAATAGTCATTATTATTGGGTCCTTACATATGAAATTGGCGTTTTGTACGGGAGGAATAAAAAGTCAATTTTTTTTTTGTAAAATATATTTAATTAATCAAAGTATGTACCGTTGTTATCTATGCACTTTTGCCATCTCATAGGTAGTTCATTGATCCCTTTCCTAAAAACACCATGGGGGCGAGAATCAATAAACTCTTTGAAGGCGGTTTGGACTGCCGCATCGGAGTTGAATTTTTTTCCTTGTAAGAAGTTGTCCAAATTCCGGAAAAAATGGTAATCTGTTGGAGCAAGGTCCGGGGAGTACGGTGGATGTCGCAGACATTCCAATTGTAGCTCATCTAACTTAGTGGTTGTTTGTTGTGCAGTGTGTGGTCTTACGTTGTCGTGAAGCAGCAGTGGCCTAGAGCGATTGACCAATCTCGGTTGTTTAGCAGCTAGTTCTTCCTTCATGGTTTGCAGTTGCTGACAATAGATATCTGCCGTAATCGTTTGGCCAGATTTTAGAAAGCTGTAGTGAACGACACCGGCGCTAGTTCACCAAACACTCACAAGTAACTTTTTCTGAGTCAATTTTCGTTTAGGGCAGGATTTGGCTGGGTCTCCAGGGTTCAGCCATTGCGACGAGCGCTTCCGATTATCGTACAGTATCCACTTTTCATCACAAGTAATGATTCGATTTAAAATCCCTTCATTATTGTGTCGGTTGAGCAAAGTAACACAGCAGTCGACGCGTGTTTGCAAGTTCGATTCACTCGATTCATGAGGTACTCATCGTTCAAGTTTTTTTACTTTCCCGATTTGCTTCAAGTGGATTTATGCAGTTTTGTCACTTACCCCGAAGCCTGCAGCTATCTCTGAAGTGCTTTGTGATGGATCCACTTCCACAATAGCCTTTAATTCTTCATTTTCCACTTTGGTCTCCGGTCGTCCACGGGGTTGGTTCTGAAGGTCGAAATTTCCAGAACGAAAACGTTGAAACCAAAAACGTACCTTGCTTTCTTTTGCGACACCATCGCCGTACACATCATTAATCCTTCGAGCTGTTTCTGCAGCACTGGTGCCACGGTAGAACTCGTACTCGTAAATATACCGATATTTCATGTTTTCCATTGTGCGGTAATAAGTGACGCCAAAGAAAAAAATAATGAGGAAAAAACAAATGAATGATTGTTTTCAAAACTCAAATGTACCAGCTAACT
Source organism: Zeuzera pyrina (assembly GCA_907165235.1). Taxonomy (NCBI): domain Eukaryota; kingdom Metazoa; phylum Arthropoda; class Insecta; order Lepidoptera; family Cossidae; genus Zeuzera; species Zeuzera pyrina. The sequence goes on from OU015627.1 coordinate 248,077, forward strand.
GAATTTATAAATTTGAATTTGGAATTCTTAACCAAAGAGGAGATATTTCAGATCAAAGTGGTCAGTACGACAAAACGCTAATTTCATATGTAAGGACCCAATAAATGAATTAGTTTATGAAATGCATATAATAATTATCCTTTATATAACAACAACAACATTATATTATGCTCACGCTGTACCCCTAACAGGGTAGTCAGAGTTATGTAATTTTTTCGCTTCCTTAAATCTCATCACTTGTTATTACTCCTCACACATTTTCGCCTAGGTATGCGAGTGCTTTTCACATTTCCTTCAGCTAACAGCTCTGGCTATTTAATATTCGTAAGTCAGTCGTGGTCTTCCTTGGCTTTAATTATCCTACGTCTGAGTGGGGTCCTTATAATGTTAGTTTTGTAAAGTAATTTCTATTCCCCAACAAAAATTATCCGTAACAAAAAAAAAATACGTTAGTATTATTGTAATACGTCTACCACCTGCGTGCAGTCCTGTTGATAATGTCAGTCTTAGCAAGTATTTTTTATTCCCCAACAGAGGTCACTTCACTCGGTGTAAATACGTAGCTTTTTTACAAAAAATTTCAATAATTAAATTAACAATTAAGCAATGTTAGGACTAAACAGGTAGGTTTTTTTATATGCTTAGCGATATCTGAGTGCAAAATGTGATTTTAAGGGACGATTAAGTTGACATTTGTCGACGAATAGTAAAACCTACACGAACAAGAAAACTTTCTAGAACTTTCGATGTAATATTGTATAAATTGATACTTATACATGAAATGTGATATTTTTTAGAGTATCACAGCATCCATCTGAATGCGACTTGCAACCAACCACTCTGCACTTCATATTTCCATTGTACGATGGCCGAAAATATTTTTTTTTTTTCGTAAAATAATACGCGTGACTGTCAGGATTGATCTGGCATACGTGTAGTCGATACACCCCTACGCTTTAAAACTGAGCCTATATTTCTACGGACTGTGCCAGTCTCATTACAGCGTCTCTTCCTTTCTCCATGCTTTTTCCTCTCACTTTCGCTCTGTAGGTTTTCTTCGTCAGTCTTTCATCACTCATTCTTTCTAAGTGCCCGAACCGACTAAACATTCCTTTCTTCATTTTTACAATAACACTGTCGTGCAGCCATGTCATTTTAATTTATAATACTTTTTAAAGTCTACGTTTTTTTTCATCATTTTAATAGTTATGTGATGGATGGCTCACTTGAAATAACTATTACAAATACGTGGCCAGAGAGAAGAAAGGTTGAGTATCGCTCTTACAACCCACAATTCGTATATTTTACAATAAAAAAAGTAGAAATATACATTCCTCTGAGAGATTAGTCTCATTTTACATTCATAATGAATAGGATTCTTTCGATTTTTAAAATAATTCAGTAACGTTCATTATTTTTTATTTATTATTTACGTTCATTCGTCACGCTGCCTGCCTTCGTTATTAATATACATTCTTGTGTTGTGGCTTTCATCTTTAATTACACAGAAAGCTTTGACAATAAAGAAAATTTTTTTTAAACCAAGAATAAATCGATCGAAAGCGGGTGTTTCCAATTACTTAATAGCACTTCGGGATGGCTCCACTCCTTTGGGAAGGTGTGAAGAGTCGGACGTGAATTAGTCAAGGTTTCATCAAAATCAGTTAAGTGCTGCCTAAACTAACCTCAAAGAAACAAACATTCGTTCGTGTAATAAAATATAGGTCACTGACGGTTTACTGATTATCCATTCATTTGATCATCTACATGTTTTCTATAAAAAATGTATGATTTGATATGGATTTTTCGACGATTACAAAGTAATTACAATAATTTTTCTTATAGTGGTCGCTTAAAATAAAAAAGTATGTATGTATGTACTCATACTCATATACGCATGTAAGAAGTTATATTCCTTTGACGTTTTTAAGCAAACCTGACCACATATAAAAAAACAAAACTGGTCTCAAAAAAAATCTGGCGGCTTGAAATTAATGAAATGAAAAATAATAAATTACGTGTTGACTTTTTGGCGGGAACGGGAGAAGTGAGGTTGTCATTTTATTCAGATTTTCTATTTTTTACATTTTTGGGAGTTTTAAAGTATAAAAGTGACAGTTTCTTGTGTTTTAAAGTTCGGTGTAAGTGAAAAGAATGGAGCAGGTCTAAATAAAGATGTGTAGCTGAAGTTCTAGCGCTCTTCCAAAAAGTCCTATAAAACTTCAGTAAAACTCACTATCATTTTACTGGAGGAGTTCACTATCATTTTACTGGAGGAGTTTTCCGATAAGAAAAATCTAATTTACTTGTTATTCTACTTAATACGTGACATTGGCAAATGCGCTAAACTGTGCCTCATGCCATAAAGAAAGAAAAAAAATATTACGTGTTACATTGGCGCGCGCAAGTTTTTGACGGGATTTTATGGGGAGCGGTTGGGGCTAGGATCAAGGTACATACGTTTATTTTAATTATTTGCAAATGGTTTCTAGTGGATATTGTGACGTAAAATTGGCGTAGTTTTAGGTCCTAAGTATCTACGCTGTTCTGTAATGTGAAATTTTTGAAATAAGTGCTTATTTAGCAGAGTGATGTTGAGATTTTTTTAGTGGCTTAGTCTGCCTCAGTGGATCCTATTAGAATGACTGCCTCAATATATTTGGTGCCAGAAACTCCAAAAAACATCTAAAATGTATTACGTCGACATTTTAATGAAATAATATGAAGAAATTATGTATTTATTAATGAAGACGTCGGTTGTACGTATCCCTTTACCTTCCCTTCTAAGGAAGAATGGTACTACTTTTTTCTACTCAGCGAGTGCAATTTCGTCACACGCTAAAAATACACTCGGATCTGTTCTTCCAAACGTGCCAAAGAAGTATAATTTCAATAGTGACTTTTTGGCGGGAACGATAGCAGTGAGGTTGTCATTTTATTTAGATCTTCTATTTTTTAAATCTTTGGGAGTTTTAAAGTAAAAAAGTGATTGTAAATTGTGTTTTAAAGTTCAATATAAGTGAAAAGAATGGAATAGGTCTAAAAAGGTACTTTCTCTCTTACTCATCACCTGCAAATGTAAGTTTGTAATGGCAAAAAATAATTAAAAATTCGCTATTTTTGGATTTTTTTTTAGTACGCTGTGAGATGTTAGTTCTTGCAAAATTTCGTGATTCTAGATCTAGATCAATGGAAAGTTGAATGGGAACCCGGGTTTTATCAGAGTATATAAATGGTCGTATCTTTTGACTACGTTCGTTAAGATTTTAGACCCAACGGACTATAAACCTTAATGTTTGATGAAACAACTTCATACCTCTACCTCTTCTATATAAATCTCATGCCTCTTACTATTTTTACAAACTAATTTATACTAATTATATACGTTATATTGTTGTAATTTCATTGCAGAGACGCTACATTGGTTTTGTCGTAATTTACATATGAATAAAGTCTTGTAATGAAGATATATGCGGTATGGCATGTTGCACGATAGTGTTATTGTAAAAATGAAGAAAGGAACGCTTAGATGGTTCGGGCACATAGAAAGAATGAGTGACGAAAGACTGACGAAGAAAATCTACAGAGCGAATGCGAGTTGTAAAAGAAGCCAAGGACGACCAAGCTGACTTATAAAGATCAAATAGCCAGTGTGAGGAGAATGATGAGATTTGAGGAAGCGAAAGAAGTATGTAAGACCACGACGCTTGGCGCTCCGTCCTCTCTGACTACCCCGTTGAGGATACGGCGTGAAGATATGGATGTATACACGGTTAATTTAAAAATACTAATAACCTCTTAGTATTTTCTTCGTAACATTATCCCCAATAGCTTTTGTTCTACGACTTTTAATAATTCAAACTTTTTCTTTCGCACAAAAATAAAACATTAAATGTTTCTGAAAATGGCACCTACTCTACCCAGTCGCTAAAGCGGCACACGCACAGCGAGCGGGGCGCGGGGGAGCGGCGCAGCGCACCGAGCCTAGCTCGGTGTACTGTATTATTGGAATACATACACAGAGTAATTACATTTCAAACAGTACAACAACACTTGACAAATATTTTTTGAGGAGCGTTTGAACGTTTGAACGTTTTGAAAAAAGTCGTACAACTAAAGTTATTAGATACGATGACAGGAGTTTCACACTAGGTTATTAGTATTTTTAAATTAACCCTGTATATGTACGTAAAGTTTTGAAATAAGGTTAAGGAAATGTTCTATTAGCGTATTAGCTGGCACAGATGACATAACGGACAGAATTGCTGTTAGCTTTATGTAAAATGAGCTATTAAAGTACAAAGTTAGACATGTAAATAGAACGAGATGGCACCTGTTCTGGTAATAAAATAAGGCTTGCCGCAACATCCTTATCGTACATAAAAACGTTTATAGGTATGACTATTCGAATTTATTTTAAAATATGTACGGTATTATGTGAGTTACATGTTATAATGTGAGATGTAATATTGTAAGTACGGATTAGATCTTCTAGTTCTAGTTTTCTTTCAACTTCATTACATGTAAACTAATAAAAATAAAATAAGAAGAGCACTGAAAACCTTTTCCTATCTGTTATTCCCCTTCCTTAGGATCCGTTGAGGTGCCGTACTTGACTGATGCTCGAAATACTTGGTTAGGTGTTTGTCCAAGTATTTCGAGCCTACCTGCCTACCTCGACCTTTTGTCAGAAGCACTGGGATGAGCCTCTATGCAAAAATGTTCATTTACAACTTTTAGATTCTTGTAGTACCGAAAAAGATCCGTCTCGCCTCCTGGCTGTTTCAGAGAAGAAGTCAAAACACTGGTTGCAGGTAATATCTTCAAAAAACTTAGGAAACTTAATTGACAATACCACACTTTCTCTCATAGTATCCCTTCGTCTGGGTACCAGGACTAACCTTCCTCACCGCTGCGGTGGTGGTGGTGATCTGGTCGATGTACTAGGTCACCACTGTGTATCCTGTTTGCGTAGTGCGGGTCGCACGTCATTCGGCGAGCTCTTGTCGCCGCTGGCGTTCCCGCAGTCTTAGAGTCTGTAGGTATGGCGCGCAGCGACGACAGAAAACCGGATGGTTTGACGCTCATTCCTTGGAAACTTGAAAGATCGCTGGTGTGGGATGCCACTTGTGTTGATACACTTGTGTACCGACATGACACATTCCCATGTACCGGCGACTTCCAAGTCAGCAGGTGCCGCAGCCAACACTGCCGAGAACTTGAAGCGGCGTAAGTATGCGACTCTCTCTGAGAGTTTCATATTTACACCCTTTGCAGTCGAAACTTTCGGTCCCTGGGGCCCTGAAGCCCATCGACTGGTTTCTTATATGTATAAGAGACTGATCGAGACTTCGGGAGACCGCCGGCTGGCAGCTTCTTCCGCCAACGAATCAGTTTGGCTATTCAAAGAGGTAATGCTGCCAATCTGCTAGGCACTTTAAGCAATGACAGCTTTCTAAGTGCCAACTTTGAGGAAGTCTATTATTTAAGATAATGTGTAGTTTTAAGTTTGTAAATAATAACTTTAGGATGTGTATTTTTTTTTTATTAATGAAGTTATACTATCTATACCTAAATTACATTCCTTAATTTTACAAGAGGATACAGGATTTTACAGGATAATATAAGGAAAGAGTAAGATAATCTTTAGAAATTAAGTTTAGATAATTTACCATTTTATAAAAATTGATTTAATACGTTTAATCATTGAAGTCTTATATCGATAAAGTTGTAACCACAGGTTTGTTCCGTCATTTGAAAATCTATTTCTATTAGAAAAAAATACACAAATGTTCGTAATACCGTAATACTTTGTTTTTTTATTCAATTGAGCTAAAACTAACAATAAGAAATACATTATTCATCCCTGATTACCTTTCAAATACAGATATTAGACATATTTACATATCTCGATTTTCATGTGGATAAGAAAATAACGTAAGGTTACAGGTTAGGAGCGCATGGAAGTATAATGGCCTTGTCAAAGAATCAAAGCGATTTAATTATACAATACTAGTTCTTGTCTGTGGCTTTGTTCGCGTTGTCTTCTATTTACTAAATTAATTAATTGGGATACATTTGCGGTTGATCACAGAAAATCTCACCGAAATTTCATTAAAATCGGCTTAATGGCTTTTTTTTAATTATTTATTTCTGTTTCCTCTGATTTATAATTAATTAAAGGACCTTGTTCCTCTTTTGTACCTTTCTTACCCATCTCTTTTTTGTACTCTTCTTCAGTCCATGTTTCTCACTCTTTCCACAATAGAATGCTTCCACTCTTTCGCTCTTTGCCAACACTTTATTCTTATTGTTCTATTTGTTATTTACTTTCTTATTCTACTACATTATTTATCTATATTTGTACACCTGTATCTGATCCTTCTTAATCCTATATTTCTTCGTCTACTTTCTCAACTATCTACTTCATTTATTACATATACTTATTTATTTTTATCTATTATCGAATTAATGGTTTAGGAACGCATAGATGACAAACAAACAAAAAACATTTACATTTATATACATATGTAGATGAAACTTGTCGCAAAGCTGTAGGTACTTCATCGGTCAATTGTTTCATCGGCCAATAAACTCTTATGGATTATAGTCGACTAACTGTTGAGTGCATACGCGACTTCTCACACATAGGAACACAAAGAGCTGCAGCCATTTCGGGTTTGATCCGGAGACTATGGATTCAAATGGTGGATATTCGGGCTACGGATTAACATCGTATAACTGTTGGGGTCAGTGCGAATAAAGATCGTGGAGTCATGTGTAGGCAGCAGAGCGAAACTGCTTTTCATGCGATATGATGGAGTCCGTGATGAAGTCAGAGTTGACTGTTAAAGTTAATTATAATAGCCAAGAATTTTTAAAGTTTTTAAAAGACCAGAAGTAAAGTTACTGAACCTATTGTAGCAGTCATATTGAGTCTCCATCGACGTGGGGAACAATAACTTATAATATTTATAGAGGCACTTAATTACTTAAAAGATAAATTAACTTTTAACTTCTGTTATCTAGAAAAATAAAGCATTCCTTGGTTAAACTAATTGTTTACAAACAACATTCACTATGACAGACGGACATGGACAACGTAGACCCGTTGAGCTTTCTTAAATATCGTTTGAAGCATTGACCGTAAGTCTTTCAGCAGGAATAAATTTGTCATAAATATAGTATCTTTGAGTATTGAGTATTATTAATGTAAAAGTGATAGCCTACTGATTATCTAGACCTCCTTTAGTAATATTATTATTAATAATTCGTTTGTAAATAGAACTTTCTGTAACATTCTAGAACACGCACACGGCTTCGATAACAAATGTACCGTTGGTCTAGATTGTCTATACTTGGAGGTATGGATGTAGGGATATGTTCGATAAACATATCGATAGACTCTAAATATGTAGCCTTTGTTGTTAGATAGAATAAGCTCTAAATTGATGAAATATTAGGTCTCTAGTTAATAAACTTATTAGTACGAACGAATAATACTAAAACTATAGTTGACATAAACGTCATACACTTAGAAAAAATTAATGAATTTTATCGACTCGCTAGGTAGGTGTAATTTTAGATATGGTTTGTCGACCACTGTCTCTACACTAGTTGTTCCAGGAGTAGGAGCATAGGTGACCTTCGTCGTGGGGTATAAAAAGCGTCTGGTATCCAATAGCTTCCTTTTTCTTTTCTCTCTGCTGCGGGACAAGCTGCCTCAACAAAGTCGCATGAAGAAACCTAAAGTTAGGCCACATGTCGCCTAGGATAGTCTTAGCTGTATTTGTTTGGGAGTAGCAACCCCAATTAGATTAAATGAGTTAGTTAATAATATGTTAAAGTAGTTTAGGTAATCTCATGGTGGATCCCATGAGTTCAAAGGACACCTATAGAAACCAGGTGGACCTCCTGTCCCTATAAGTAATGAATACTTAGGAATAGTAGTTAAAATCTATTCAACATTCATCTAAACTTCAGTATGAACTAATCATAATAGTTCTTAAAATGGTTTGGTGCACTACTCTGACTATCAAGAAGTCTTAAGTCTTCTTCACTTGGGTGCTATATCGCGTGGCCAGGCCGCAGTTCCTATTAAAGGGGAATCTTTGAGGGCCGGGGCATGTGGGTGCTGTGATGCTAGTAGATGTTCGACAAAGGGGAAGACTGAGGAGTAGGTGCAGTTGGTGGATGACCACCTCCTTCTTAAGATTGATCAGTGATAAAACTGATAACACTCTGCGTGTAACTAATAAGTGATTCTCTGTTAGATATTAGCTCCACATAAAGGTATTGTGTATCTAATAAATATTTTTCTCTGCGAAATAAAATACTGGATAAGGTATAAAACGTACTTGGGTTTATGTATCTGTAACACTAAGAATTTAAATGCAGTACATAAACAAGGAAAGGGTGTCTAAGTCTTTATAACTAGATATACTTCTCTTTAATTTAAGATAACATAAATAAATTATGTTGTTGTATCTATAACAAGTAATATCTGAGCTCAATACTTGTAAAACTTTAATACTAATGAATTATTCTGTAAACTAATTAATATCTAAGTGCTGTTAAATAATAGGTGACCTTATTTAATACATATATAATAATAAACAGGATAATGTTGTTTAACCATAGCATTTAATCTTTTTAAATTGTTACTAACTTTTAATAATAAATACATAGTGAACTGATTGTATCCACCATAGAGATTAAGTGAGAAGAAATAAATGTTTTCTTTGTGTGATGTTTTTCTGATGTCTATTTAATTAACTTTCTATAATTATCCCATTAGATGTCGATTGCAGAGGTGTACTAGGCGCCCTTAAACAAATTAGGTACACCACTCTCCAGGTGACAGTAATAATAACATCATCAATTACTCAACCCACACCTCACTCTACCGGCCTGAGCAAGCCACGTTGCAAAAGTGGCGCACCCAACGTGTGACCTGGAGACTTCTGGTGGGATAAGAAACTATTGTTCTTGTAAGTACTAAACAACTACTAATGTAACATTAATAGTGCTACTAACTCTAGTGAAATTCAACTAATTATTGAACTCAATCTAACTATTAGATATCTCTGTGTTAATTGATAACTCCTGGTTGATTGACAAGTATATCAGTAATTATTATTGATAAAATAATAACTTAATTATTAAACTTTGATTGAACTTAATAACTTAATTAACTTAGGCTTTGTGACTATTTGGATGTAGTATATCTCTGGTCTTAGTAAAAACAAATAGTGATTATATACTACATAGACTTGTGAATTAAGCTGGGAATTGTTAATTGTAATTTGAAAATTACATGCTTATGTAATATCTTTGTTTATTTAATCTTAATCTGTATATATTCTGCAGGAATTACAAATTCTAGAAACTTAGTCTCATTCTCACTAGATTTATCTTAGACTTTATACATTTTAGGCAGTGAGTTTATAATTTAAATTGTGTACTCTGAACCACATTAATTAAGATTTAGTGGTGAATATATTTTAACTCTCACTAGGATTTGCTAAACTGATATATAGATTTTCTTGTTTAATAATACTTAGATTTGAAAAAAAAATGGACTTCATTACTGCAGGTTGCGCTGTGGAGTTCCTTCTTAAAGATGAATTAATTCATGAACTTGAAATTAGGCATTTACCAGCTGCACCGGCTTCCTCAGCCGATGAATTAAGAAAGTTACTTAGACACACATGTAAATTAGCTCGAAGGGGTAGTCTAAAGATGTATGAACTGGTTGAGAGTAAAGTAACGACTAAAGAACTTGAGTTGTGTACTAAGAAAGTAACTGATATCGAACAAACTATAACCGAGGAAATATTTACTAATGATAGGTTATTAAAGAAATTAATAGCTCGGTGTAATTATATTCTGTGTAGGCTGTCTCGTATCTCAGAACCAAACAAGGAGGTCAATGACCTTAAGTCTTCTTTGGTTTCAATTTTGCTGCGTCTTGAGGGCGATCAGGAGGTTGATTTTCACTTAATACACGAGGAAGAGAAACCTAAAAACATACCAATTGCTGTAGAAAATGTTACTTGCCACAATTTCAAGTCGTTTAACTTAAATTCGTTAAATATTAAGTTTAGCGGGAATTCTTGTGTTAGGGTATTTATTACTAGGCTCGAGGAACTTAGAGTGGCTAGGAAAATCCCCACTGAAATAATTTATGATGGCTTCCCTGATATTTTAGAGGGACCCGCCTTATATTGGTATAGAGCAAATAAATTAAAGTTTGATTTCTATGAAGATGTTATTTGTGCTTTACGGGAGGACTTTGATATTCCCGATTTAGATTATAAATTGCTAGAGGAAATTAGACATCGCACTCAGGCTAAACAGGAAACGATTGTGGTTTTCTTGTCAATTATATTAGGTATGTTCTCGAGATTAAATAAACCGGTTAGTGAGTCTGAACAATTAGATATGATTATGCGAAACATCAGACCTGAATACAGTAAGGAATTAGCTCTCCGGGATATAGATTCATTAGAAACTTTAAAATCTTTATGTAAAAAACTAGAATTAGCTCAGGGAAGGGCTAATCAATTTCGTGAACCGGCCTTATCTGGCACATCCTATGCACCTGACTTTGTATACCAGAACAAAACAATACAAGGTAACAAGTCAAATTATAAATCTAACATTAAAACTAACCAGTTAGCTTCAATTAATTCTTCGAAACCGCCTTGTGACCAAGGCGAAACTTCAAAAAAAATGTTTTCGTTGCGGGTTAACTAACCATATGGCTAGCCAATGTAGGAAGTCACGCGAAGTACTTTGCTTTAGATGCGGGAAAAAAGGAGTACGCACTCCCGATTGCACTAATTGTTCACTTCCAAAAAACTAATTAGCTCGGTCACTTCACGAACAAATAAAAAAGTAAAACCTTGTCCACCAAATGAAGTGACCTATTTTGAACCGCCGACGGATGACATTAGACCATATGTCGCTGTTGACATATTAGGGTTAAAAGTCAAAGGTTTGTTAGACTGTGGCGCCTCTTGCTCTGTCTTAGGTGACAACTGTCACAAAATATTTTTAGAACTCGGTTTAACCAAATACTCTTTGCAAAAACCTCTTAGTTTATATGTGGCTAGTGGTCACGAGTTAATTTGTACTGAGTATATGATGCTGCCTGTCAAGTTTAAAAATAAAGTAGAATTGGTAAAATTCTTAATACAGCCATATATAGAAATTCCTATTCACTTCGGTATAAATTTTTGGAAGGTTTTTGAATTAGTTCCTGAAGTTCTGCCTCGGATGAAAATAGATTCAATTAGTGAATACTCAAGTTCTAGCGACCCGTGGTATAAAAAGCTATATAGTAACTGTGTAAGTAAACCTACTTTGTTCCCTAATTATAAAATAGAGGATAATGAACTATATAGATTGTCTAAAAATAAATATAGGTTAACGGCCCAATTCGATTGGAAGAAGGTAGTCCCTTCTGACAAACGCTTAGATCTCTTAAAGCAATATCATGACGATCCTACTAGTGGTCATTTTGGGGTACTGAAAACCCATAAAAAATTAGCAACTTGGTATTTTTGGCCTACTCTTTATAGGGATGTACGCGAGTATGTAAAGGCTTGTGAGACCTGTAAGATGTATAAAGCAGTAAATACAAAGCCAGCAGGGTATATGGGAAGCTCTAGGCCCATTTCTATACCTGGTGAAGCTCTGTCCTGTGATATCTTAGGTCCCTTTCCTCCCTCTTATGCCAGAAATAGATATTTATTTGTATGTAGTGATTACTTTAGTAAATATGTTACTTTGTTTCCATTAAGAACGGTTACCGCAAAGAATATAGTTAGATGTTTGGAAAAGGGGATATTCCTGACTCATGGGGTACCAAAGTATTTATATGTGGATAACGGTCCCCAATTCATAGCTAAAGAATTTAGGGATTTAATCCAAAAATACAACCTACCTCATGTATGTTACAACCCCGTGTATCACCCTCAAACTAATCAATCGGAACGCGTTAATCGTGAACTTGTCAGGGCTATAGCTACATATGTAAAAAACGATCATAGAAATTGGGATAAACATATTTCTGAGATTCAATGTGCTTTAAACTCATCTTTGCATGAATCGACCAAACATACTCCTTATTTTCTAACTTATGGTAGAGAGATGATAATTAATGGTGACTTATATAACTCTTCTCAACCTGTGAGTGGTGAGAAGGTTACTCTTGATAACCAAATTACTTTCTCAAATTCACTTAAAGAATTAAAAGAAATCTTTGTAAAAGTGCGGTCTAGTATAACTAAATCTCATGAGAAAAACGCTCGTAATTATAATTTACGGAAACGTAATGTTGAATATCAGCCAGGACAGTTTGTATATAAAAGAGTTTTCACTTTGTCTGATGCTGCTAAACATGTCTCCGCCAAATTGGCGCCTAAGTTTGAGAAATGTATCATTACTGAAAAACATTCTCCTTTAGTATATTCTCTGAAGTCCTTAACGGGTAAACCTTTAGGCCGTTGGCATATAAAAGATTTAGTACGTTCTGGTGACGTAATAGAAACTTAGGTCTTAGGTAAATTCTAGATAGGAACGCGACCCGTCCCTGTAGTAGTTTGCTGTCTTAATTCTTTTGTGTGCTAGTATGTGCAGTATAGGTAGATTTCTGTGTTTGTTGCTTTATATATTTTCGGGAATCTATGTTCTCGAATTATTTTATTTTAAAATTTTATATTTTAAAATAAAATAATTCTTTAACCACCTAAAACGATACTGTAGCAGTCATATTGAGTCTCCATCGACGTGGGGAACAATAACTTATAATATTTATAGAGGCACTTAATTACTTAAAAGATAAATTAACTTTTAACTTCTGTTATCTAGAAAAATAAAGCATTCCTTGGTTAAACTAATTGTTTACAAACAACATTCACTATGACAGACGGACATGGACAACGTAGACCCGTTGAGCTTTCTTAAATATCGTTTGAAGCATTGACCGTAAGTCTTTCAGCAGGAATAAATTTGTCATAAATATAGTATCTTTGAGTATTGAGTATTATTAATGTAAAAGTGATAGCCTACTGATTATCTAGACCTCCTTTAGTAATATTATTATTAATAATTCGTTTGTAAATAGAACTTTCTGTAACATTCTAGAACACGCACACGGCTTCGATAACAAATGTACCGTTGGTCTAGATTGTCTATACTTGGAGGTATGGATGTAGGAATATGTTCGATAAACATATCGATAGACTCTAAATATGTAGCCTTTGTTGTTAGATAGAATAAGCTCTAAATTGATGAAATATTAGGTCTCTAGTTAATAAACTTATTAGTACGAACGAATAATACTAAAACTATAGTTGACATAAACGTCATACACTTAGAAAAAATTAATGAATTTTATCGACTCGCTAGGTAGGTGTAATTTTAGATATGGTTTGTCGACCACTGTCTCTACACTAGTTGTTCCAGGAGTAGGAGCATAGGTGACCTTCGTCGTGGGGTATAAAAAGCGTCTGGTATCCAATAGCTTCCTTTTTCTTTTCTCTCTGCTGCGGGACAAGCTGCCTCAACAAAGTCGCATGAAGAAACCTAAAGTTAGGCCACATGTCGCCTAGGATAGTCTTAGCTGTATTTGTTTGGGAGTAGCAACCCCAATTAGATTAAATGAGTTAGTTAATAATATGTTAAAGTAGTTTAGGTAATCTCATGGTGGATCCCATGAGTTCAAAGGACACCTATAGAAACCAGGTGGACCTCCTGTCCCTATAAGTAATGAATACTTAGGAATAGTAGTTAAAATCTATTCAACATTCATCTAAACTTCAGTATGAACTAATCATAATAGTTCTTAAAATGGTTTGGTGCACTACTCTGACTATCAAGAAGTCTTAAGTCTTCTTCACTTGGGTGCTATATCGCGTGGCCAGGCCGCAGTTCCTATTAAAGGGGAATCTTTGAGGGCCGGGGCATGTGGGTGCTGTGATGCTAGTAGATGTTCGACAAAGGGGAAGACTGAGGAGTAGGTGCAGTTGGTGGATGACCACCTCCTTCTTAAGATTGATCAGTGATAAAACTGATAACACTCTGCGTGTAACTAATAAGTGATTCTCTGTTAGATATTAGCTCCACATAAAGGTATTGTGTATCTAATAAATATTTTTCTCTGCGAAATAAAATACTGGATAAGGTATAAAACGTACTTGGGTTTATGTATCTGTAACACTAAGAATTTAAATGCAGTACATAAACAAGGAAAGGGTGTCTAAGTCTTTATAACTAGATATACTTCTCTTTAATTTAAGATAACATAAATAAATTATGTTGTTGTATCTATAACAAGTAATATCTGAGCTCAATACTTGTAAAACTTTAATACTAATGAATTATTCTGTAAACTAATTAATATCTAAGTGCTGTTAAATAATAGGTGACCTTATTTAATACATATATAATAATAAACAGGATAATGTTGTTTAACCATAGCATTTAATCTTTTTAAATTGTTACTAACTTTTAATAATAAATACATAGTGAACTGATTGTATCCACCATAGAGATTAAGTGAGAAGAAATAAATGTTTTCTTTGTGTGATGTTTTTCTGATGTCTATTTAATTAACTTTCTATAATTATCCCATTAGATGTCGATTGCAGAGGTGTACTAGGCGCCCTTAAACAAATTAGGTACACCACTCTCCAGGTGACAGTAATAATAACATCATCAATTACTCAACCCACACCTCACTCTACCGGCCTGAGCAAGCCACGTTGCACTATACTAATATTATAAAGAGGTAAACGTCGTTTGTATGTTTGTAATGGATAAACTCACATGCTACTTAACCGATTTCAAAAATTCTTTCACCCATAAAAAGCTACATTATCAGTGAATAACATGGGCTGTATTTTATTTAAAAAAATGTATGCCCGTGTGAAGCCGGGGCGGGTCGCAAGTTAATCATAAACCGATAAAACCATTAATTTAAAAATAAACACTAGCAGTGTTTAAGATGAGATGTTGAATTAATGTTAAATAAATGATTCCAACAATAAAAACTATTTTTTTTAAATCTAATCCAAATGACACGGCCTAGTGTACCCCAAGGTCGAAATTAATGTACAAAAACAAAATAAACGCAATGTAAATTAAAGAGAATAAAGAATTTTAATAAAATTTCTTAGCAGATTTAATTTTGCGTCACCTTTTAAAAGAATCTCAACAACGCGTTATTATTCCTTATTATTCCTACACTGTGTCAATGTACACAGATTAACTCAAAATTATCTTTTCCATAATATTTTGTTTTTTTCTAAGGCGTATTTTTATCGTTATTATTACCAATTTAAAACTCCCTAACGTCTAGTATTACTACTATACATGTACATGCATATGTAACTGTCCGTTGTTCCATCAGATCGATAGTTATTATAACCACTTCGCTCCATTCCGTTAATTAACTTTTCGATGTTAATCAACTCTAACGTATTCCTATAATCATAACTGGTGGGGTCGTAACGACTGAACGTTATGACCCCATTGGCTGTCGTCATATCGAAGTGACTGCTCTTTCACACGTCAACACAAGTAACACGTTTCTGAAGAAATACTACGAGGTAATATTTCGTAACGAAATTGGATTTTGTTTGTCACTATTTTAATCCTATGTAGTATAGACATAAGAACAATATAATCTATACGTATGTACATCCATATCAGTAAAAGCATCAATTAAGACTCAATGCTATTTTGTTACTCATTTGTTTATGGCGAGGCATTGGAAATTTTGACGGCAGGGATTAATTTTTCTAACAAAACGTATGAAAATGATATTTAGTAACCTAATTCTTCATTTTATTGACTTTGTTTTGCCAGTTACGATACACGATTGGTTCGTTGATACGAACTTTTATAACACAAAAAATAAAATCAAAGAAACCTCTTTTAAAACAGTGATTTACATTTTTCGGAGTAACGGGATCAATTAATGTTTCTAAATTTTCTGTACGGTTTAATCTAAACTTATTCTTCAAAATGCCAGTTGGAATTATCAAAATTAAGAATAGTTTTTAAAATAAACCAAAATAACTACTTTTTCGTATTTTTCGTAAGCTAGCGTCCGTAGTTTTGCATAGACCAGAAGGTCTATCTTGGATTCAATTTTTGTTAACAATGAGTCGCCTTAAGAGCCTAACATTCTTACACCTCGACGGAAAAGAGAGGTGGTATAAGTTTAACTTTATGTCTTTCTGTCTATCTGTGTATATCTATTACTGTCATTTCTCTCAGAAATAAATTGTTGAAATTGCTCGTTGTCTAGATAGACAGATACCAACTGTACGTCCATCTGTACGTTCATCGCAAAGGCTATTTGACTAAAACAGTTAATGTTTAGAACACTTGTAGCAATTACTGCGCCGAATACAAACGTTAACTTTAAAACTTGAATTTGAAGTTCGATTGCTAATTTTAGAGATAAAATTACGAACGATTTTTTGAGCCTCATAAATCACGAATTTAATAATATAAACACATAACATTCTACTACTTTTTATAATATCTTATCGCAAAAAAGCTTAAAAATGTCTGCTCCCCAACTTAAAATTCGAGAGGTATTTATCAATCACAAACATTTAAACAAGAACCAGGTGATAAGATGTACATTGAAGGAAAATTGTCGCGATTGCAATATTAAATAAATTTTTTTAGATTTTTAACTCGAAATTAAAACTCCGAGACAAATATTGCTTCGCGGTTGGATATTATTTTAAGAAAAGAGAAACCTCAATGACAAACTTTATTAATAGGTGGCAACAAGTAACAAATGACCGTAAGGACCACTAATCCTGCAAATATGATTTACTGGCAAATATTACTTAGCTGGTTGTCAATCAGTAGGAATAGAAATCTTCCAAGGACTCGTTTAATGGGTTAGGATTTAAGATTTATATTAGAAGAACTTCTACGAGCTGTAACAACTTGAAAAACTCAGCCAAACGGTTCACTGTTGTTCACCCGTATTTCTTCTCTGTTGAACACTTAGGCCTGTATTCCATAACGATGCTTAAGTGTGAATCTGGTTGAAAATAGAAAGAAATGCTGCTATTCGTCGTATGTAGTGTTATCTCTCTCTAACTGTGTTAATCAGAGATTCACAGTATCGTTCTGGAATACAGGCCTTAAAGTATGTTACAATTCTTAATACATTTGTATACGAAAAATGTATTATATAAAATACGTATACGAGCGCTACTTTTTCCTTGTCGTCTTTGTATTAAAATACGCCTGAAGCGTTTCTATTTCTAGATGTTTTCTATTGTCTAACGAACATTTAAAGTCTTGCCCAAAACAATATCGTTTTATTTTCCAAAGCACACCTGTCGCCGGTTATGAATCTTCCAAGTCGTTATCAAAACTTCATCCGCGATTTACAGCGCTTCGAGTGGAGATACCGAAATATCGTCGTCACTTGACGGCTTATAGCTTATCTTACTTTCAAACTGCTGTAATAAAATATGTTTTGACATGTTTATGCGATCGTCTAACGTTTAGATGTGAAAAGTTACGCAGATTTTTGGAAGAGTGACATGTGACCTATTTCATTGTTTGTTTATTTATTCTATTACTCATTAATTACTAAAGTTAACAACTTTACGAAATTTTGCGAGTTCCCTTCCAAAATTAGAAAAAGGAACAATTATAGAATCACCTATCCGTCCGTCTATCAGTCTGTCACAGATCCCAGTTGTTGTCCTCGGAAATGGTTTGATAGAAGCAGCTGTCGGCTCAAAGACAGACGTTTACATTTGAAGTAGAGTCTTCACTTTTCTGGGGTTAGTATTGAAGGTTTAAAGACAAATTTAGATTTTTTTGGATTGTCATGTGTCACAGTTAAATCAGTTTAATCGAGTAAACTCAATTGCAAGGTGTTTTTGAACGACAAATTTTCCTTCGATTCCTTAAGAAAACGATGTCAAATGGAAGCTCTTTAAAACGTGAATTCAAACGTGACGTTTTACTTTTATTTTTTTTAAGCAGCTCGAACCTCCAATTCAAAAAGATCCCTCAACACCTAAAAACAAAAGTGTTTAATCAGTGTGTCCTGCCAGTTTTCACGTACGGGATGGAGACAGCTCTCACCGAAAGATCTGCTGAGAAAATCCGAGTTGTCAGAGAGCGATGGAGCGACTGATGCTCGGAATAACGCTCATAAATCATAAAAGGAACAAGTGGATCAGGCAGAAGACGAAAGTTAGAGACGTGGTAGAGGAAGTTGAGAGCCGGAAATGCACATTCTCAGGATGGACTCCGGTCGATTGGCGAAAACAACTCTGAAGTAGAACCCAGCGCTAACACCTGCTGAAGAGTAGACCACCTCGGAGATGGGTGGATGACATCCGACAACAGGCGGGCATGAACTGGCGAGAGATAGACAGGCGTGGAGTGGAGTGGAGAAAGTGGAGAGGAGTCTTCAAAGATAAATCTAGGCAATTTTTATATCAAAAAATAAACCATTTAGCGAGAGTGTAACGGGACGCAGCTAGTAATAAATAAAACAGAATATAATATTAACTTTACGACGCATATAAGTCAACATATAAATAATATATAAATCAATACTGAAATCAATTACACCGTTACGTGACCTCAAAATAAACAATGTAATAGGTAGCTCCCGATGACTGACTTCATTGAGAAAAGTTTGTTTTTTTAATAGAATTGCCGGGAAAAAAACCTGAAACTCTCGGTTTGGAAGGCTAATGAAATAACTACCTCGCTAACGGGTCAGTCAGTGTTACCACTCTCTTTTACAGGATTTATACAAGTTGTTTTTGTTGCAATGTAATGAATTTAAGGTCTGTGAAATGACCCTTTTGAATACGAAATTATATGAAAACCAAATTATAACATTTCGTGACAGAAGAATATATTTAATACCAGCAATTCGCCCCACCATACACACTGCTTCAGTTGCCTTCATATGAGTCTGTTATACATATAAAACTTTCTCGTTAAATTGGTGGAGAGCACACTGAAGTATATGCCATGACATACACAGATATACGGATTATGACCTTATACCCACCACAATAGGTTGTCTGATTCAAATTTGCTGATATATTTCGAACTGAGCTGCTAGACAAGTGCAACTTCGTCCAAATTCGTCCAAACGATACGCTTGCTGGCGTTATTGCTAGTCAAAAGTGCCATTTGGCTATGTTTTATACGACGGCTTTCACACGACCTTACTTTTCGTTTGATTTAATAGATAGTTAATAACGTTTGACTACAAAATTCAAATTCGTTACACTAGATCATGTGGCATTTAGTTTCTATTCTATTAGCGTTTACGACAATTGAACAACTTGTCTAGACGCCTTGGGGGCCTAGACAGTAGACAGTGGCTCAATTGTCGTAAACGCTAGTAGAATAGAAACTAAATGCCACAGCAAGCAAGCAAGCGTTGCTATTTTACGTAACGTTAGCACTTGTCTAGACGCTCTGTTCTTGTTTGTAGCCACATATAAGATGTTTACTTATTATTATTACGCAATTGTCTGAGACTACAGCTTTTGCGGCTACAACTGTTTTTACCCGTTGAAGAGCAGTTTAGGTGGCAGGCGTTACGAAACATGGGCAGAAATCATAAGAGCCTCAGAAATCCAAATTACTAAAAATTCACAAATTGGTAAATATTGAGGCTTTCAGGCTTTACCAACGCTTTCATCAGCTTTGCGTTAAGTATGCGGACACAAGTTAAACAATTGCTTGCTTATAACACACTGACATTTAATCAGATAAATGCACATAGGTATACAATACACAGTTACTCACACATATATATATAACATCTCCTCCCTCTTAGACTAACAATATTGTTTATAATTAATTTTTGGACGCTTCCGAGTAACCCTTTTTGGCATTTCTGTGGACGATGGCAATTTGTCGTCGACTTCTGTTTCAAGTCTCTTGTCCAATTGCCCTTGTTGCACCATATTGCTGACCAGTGTCGTCCTCGACGGAGTTGGGGCGGTGTCGTCGGTTGAGCTGCCGGTCTGAGCTCATTGTATAGCGCAGCGGGAGATGCAGGCATTTCTCGCTCCTTTTCTTCCCCCGTTGTGACGTAGCTGGTTGACTCACTGGTTTGCGATGTTTGTGGTGACGGAAGTACTTGCTGTGGCGGAGGCGATGACTGCAACGCTGTGTGACACGGAGGTGGTGACCGTAAAGATTTTCCTTTATTTACGTCGTAGTCCCAGTAATTTACATTACTGTCTGTCCCCTTATAACATATGATTTGATTTACATGTTTTTTTATACAAACGAATGACAGACAGTCTCTAATTAAATATGTTACTTTACCTAGTTTTTTAATAACAGCACCTTTACACCAATTAAATTTGTTATTATTGTTGAACTTTTGTACAGTACATATTCGCCAGGTAAAAAAAGTTTTTGTGAAATACTATTTTTTATATTAATCTGCGTGCACTGTTTAGATTTTACAGAATTATTTAAGATCGCAGATGAGAACGACGGTTTAATGGGGTTAATTAAATCCAATCGAGTTCTTAATTTTCGGCCAAATACTAACTGAGCAGGGGAAAACCCCGTGGAAGAGTGTACTGAATTACGATAGTCAAATAAATATTTTAATAATTTCCATTTCGTGTCTTTATTTCGACTAGACAATATGCTCGATTTGATTCCTTTTTTCACTACTTTGACGTAGCTTTCCGCTTGGCCGTTACTTACAGGGTGGTAAGCAGGCGACGTTACATGCGAAATACCATTTAAATTACAAAATTTTGAGAATTCTTGTGAATAGAAAGCAGTACCATTGTCGCTAACCAAAGTCTGAGGGTACCGAATCTCGACATGAATTCACACAACTTGCAGATTACTGCTATGGACGTAGTTGTTGAATTCATGTCATATACTTCAACCCATTTCGTATATGCGTCGACTATAACTAAATACGTACGTCCGTTGATCGGATCTAAAAAGTCGATGTGTATCCTAAAAAATGGATGTGGGGGGCGTTTCCACGGTGAAACGGGGGGTGAAGGTCGGAGTTGTAAGCAAATGTCGCATGAGTTTATCATATTCTGAAGAGCTTCATCCACCCCCGGAAAACAAAACCGTGCGCGAGCTTCCGCTTTTGTTTTAACTATACCTAAGTGTGATGTATGCAATTCCGATATTATTCTTTGACGTAGTGCCTCGGGAATAACGACCTTATGACCACGCAACAGACAGCCATTTTCATATGACAACTCCGTTCTACATAAATAAAATGGTTTCAAGTAAAGGTCCGTATTTTTTCGCGGCCAACCACTTAAAACAAATTTTATTACTTTATTTAATATGACGTCTTTAACTGTTGCATCGCGAAGTTCATTAAGAGTGATCGGTAAATTACCCTCAACCACAAAACAAACATATGTTGCGCGGTCAATTTGGTCGGCCGTGCAAGCGCTGTTCGCACCCTCTCTCTCCGCGTATTCCAATGCTTCGTTATCTTCGGCCGGTAAGCTCGCGCGGGACAGGTAATCTGCGTTATTGTTACTACTGCGTATAAATTCTATACTATAATTATAACCACTCAAGAATATAGCATATCTCTGTAACCGATTAGCCGAAACTTCCGGGATGCCTTTGTGTGGACTAAAAATCGATGCGAGGGGTTTATGAGCTATGCGTAATGTAAATGGAATAGATCTACCATATAAGTATTGATGAAATCGCCGAACACCGAATATTATTGCGGTTGCTTCCTTTGGAATTTGTGAGTATCGCTTTTCAGCTGCGTTTAAGGTTCTAGATGCGAAGGAAATAGGCTTTTCTGACCCTTCTTGTTCGACCTGTGATAAAATTGCACCCAACCCATTCGGGAACGCATCTACCATTAATATTAACTTAGCCTTCGGGTTGTAATGTGCCAACACTTGTTCCGAAACTAGAATCGTTTTAATTTTATTGAATGCTTCATTGTGAATTTTAGACCAGCACCACTTACTTCCTTTTTTTAAAAGATCGTATAATGGACTAAGTATGGCCGATGCGTTTTTCACAAAATTTCGATAATAATTCACTAATCCTAAAAAGGATTGTAATTGGCTTACGTTAATTGGAATTGGTGCATCCAATATTGCCTTTACTTTTTGTGGTGATTCTTTTAATCCATTTTTATTAATAATGTAACCTAAGTAATTTATTTCAGGTTTGAAAAAATCACACTTTTCTTTTTGTAAGGTTAAACCCGCGTCCTGTAACCTTTGAAGCACAGCATTTAAACGTTCGAGGTGTTCTGTTTCATTGCTACCCGTTATTAAAACGTCGTCAAGCATGCACAGTACCCCACTCATACCGGACAGAATACCCTCCATCGCGCGCTGAAATATAACTGGTGCACTCGTTAATCCGAACACTAAACGAGTGTATTTGTATAGACCACGATGTGTTTTTATACAAGTTATTTTTTTGTGATTCTTCATCTAGACAGAACTGATTGTATGCCATTGATAAATCTAATTTAGTGAAATGTTTACCCCCCATACAATTTAGAAAACAGCTCGTGTGCCGTCGGTAAGGGATATTGCTCAATGACTAAATATTTGTTAATACTAACTGAATAATCAGCACATATTCGAAGCGAGCCGTTACGTTTTAAGACGGGTACGATAGGTGAAGCAAACTCAGAGTATTCTACAAGTTGTAAAATTCCGAGGTTGATCAATCTATCTATTTCTTTATCGACCTTTTCCCTTAAAGCAAATGCCATTGGTCTCGCTTTAAAAAATATCGGTTTTGTATTTTCTTTTAGAGTTAATTTTACTTTATATTTTTTGAAACAGCCTAATTTTTCCAAAAATGTATATGGATATTGTAATGGGAGGTTCTCAATAATGTTTTCTAAATTCTGACAGTAATTAATAGGCGTCAACTGTAATTTAAATAATGAAATAAAATCTCGGCCGAGGAGCGGTGGCCCACCGTTGCGAACTACGTATATAGTTAAACTACGTGTCGACCCTGAGAGAGATATATCTGATTGCATTGTACCTATACATATTATGTTTTCACCTGTATAACTCGATAATTTTTTTTTGTTACCGACAATGGAAGCTTACTGAAATACGATCTATACGTTTTTTCCGATATTACCGTAACGGCCGAACCACTGTCTACTTCACATTTTAAATTAATACCATTCACAGACACTGTTTCCACCATAGGTCCTCCCCCGATAGAACGAATATTAAATACCTTACCATCATCGTCGTCGCCTTCGTCCGCGGTCTCTGTCAACACATAGTTTACTTTTTTACACATTCTATGCAAATGACCTTTGACCTTACACTTTTTACAAGTATAATTAGCATAACGACAATCTGACGATTGATGATTTGAATAACCACACACTGAACACTTTATTTTCTTAGACTTAGCCGTACTTTGCACCGACGATCTTTTCATTCTAAATATCGCCTGGTCACAAGTACTAGCTGCAGCGACGATCGCGCTCGTTGTTGCACTAGCTCGGGCGCTTCGAAGATTTTCCACCAGCTCCACTGCTTTTGTCAGCGTCAGTACAGCTAGTTCTTGCGCATACAACCTTTCCTTTTCTACACCCGGCAGCATACCTATACTAAACCTCAACGTTACTGAAGGATCAATGTGCAGAGACGCCTCGCAGTCGCGCTGCCCATTGTGACGGTGTTTCTGTAGGTTGCTGTATTGCAGCATTGAAGTTATGACGCTCGCTGAACTCCACTCTTTTTGGAGCAAAATGTGTGTCCAAGAGTGTTAAAATATCTTCATAGGGTACATCCTGCAGATCGTTTGGAAGAGCTAAATCTGCTGCCAATTTGTAAGTACCATCGGTGAGTGCGCTTAACAATATTGCGCGTCGTTTAATTCCCACTGCATCGGTTCTTTCAGTGATATCGTTCGCTATAAACACTGTGTGAGCCTGCTTTTGTAGGTTTTCCATGTTTAGACGCTGTGATCGAAGCTCGACAAAATTCCAAAACTCGACGTCATTTTTTGTAACAATACGTTGTACAATATATGACAAAAAAAAAGTGGGTACTCGTCGCCAATGTTAAGTATGCGGACACAAGTTAAACAATTGCTTGCTTATAACACACTGACGTTTAATCAGATAAATGCACATAGGTATACAATACACAGTTACGCACACATACATATATAAGAGAAAGCAGTTGTTGAAAACGCCTACTCGTAATTATCAAATAAAAGGAAAGAAAGAAAACAGAGTGGCGACTCCGTCTCTGATACTGAGAGCGATTCTAATGAATTGCCACACTCGGGCCAGGGACTGGAGGATGCCATTAGTATGAAAGAGATTGAGAAAGTGATAAGAAGTTTGAAATGTGGAAAGGCTGTGGGAAATGATGAGGTGACTGCTGAGATGATCAAGTATGGTGGTGCTAGGGTCTGGGATGCCTTCTGTACACTCTGCAACCTTTGTTGGCAGAAGGGGGAGGTTCCAGAAAATTGGTGCACGGCAGTCATAGTACCTATATACATATAAAGGGAAAGGTTCCTATCTAGACTGTGCGTGCTATAGGGCCATCAGCTTGGTCAGCTTAGCGAATAAAGTTTATATTAAGGTATTGACTAAACCAATGAAAGGCGTTTCAGAAAGATATTTGTGGGAGGCGCAAGGTGGTTTCAGGAATGATAGGGGTTGTATGGATCCGATTTTCTCGCTTCGCGTTATCGTGGGAAGATTTCTGGCTATAGGCCAGAAAGTTTTCTGCGCTTTCGTGGATCTAGAAAAAGCATTCGACAGAGTAGTGCGGAAGAAATTGAGGAGTCTTCTGCCTGAATATGGCGTGGAGGGCTCCTTACTGCAGACTGTGAGGTCATTATATCGTGGCCACAAAGCCTGTGTAAGGATAGACGGTGACATGTCGCTCTGGTTTGAAGTATGTTCCGGTGTCAGACAGGGCTCCGTGATGTCTGCTTGGCTGTTCGTGCTGTATTTGGACAGTTGCCTCCAGAGATTGAAAGGTAATATGAGTGGTATGGGATGTGATGACACAGTGGTAAACCGCCTATTGTACGCTGACGATGCTGTGCTAATAGCACCATCAGAAGCAGACTTGCAGACACTAGTCACGTGCATGAAAAAAGATTGTGAAGTAAAAGGATTGAAAATGAATTTGAACAAAACTAAGGTTCTGGTGTTCGAAAGAGAAGCGGTACAAATGAAATGTGTGATTTGTGTAAATGGAAAATGTCTAGAACAAGTGAATGAAATTGTGTATCTGGGGAGTGCGTTTTCGAGAGATGGAAGATGTGAGTTGGATGTGGAGAGATGGGTAGCAGCTGGCAATAAAGTGAACGGTGCTCTGTCCGCATTAGTGGGTAGTATGAATATATCTAACACTGCTAAAATGGCCATCCACAATACGGCGTTGGTGCCAACTTTGTTGTACGGTAGTGCGGCCTGGATATGCCCGAAATCGAGTGAGAGGATGATAAATGCTGTAAAGATGTGGTCTCTCAGAAATATGTGTGGTGTCACGCTTGCGGACAGGATAAGCAATGACGACATACGCAGTATGACAGGGTTGCACAACAGTGTTATTGTAAAAATGAAGAAAGGAATGCTTAGATGGGTCGGGCACTTGGAAAGAATGAGTGATGAAAGACTGACGAATAAAATCTACAGAGCGAAAGTGAGTGGTAAAAGAAGCCAAGGAAGACCAAGGCTGACTTATGAAGATCAAATAGCCAGAGTGTTAGCAGACGGAAATGTCAAAAGCACTCGCATACCTAGGCGAAAATGTGTGAAGAGAATGATGAGTTTTGAGGAAGCGAAAGAGGTGTGTAAGGACCGCGACTCCTGGCGCTCTATCCTCTCTGACTACCCCGTTGGGGATATAGCGTGAAGATATGTTATGTTCTGTTGTTTTAATTGGCTAACTTAAAAATAATCATTCGATAACTGAGCGAGAGAAACCAGTACTACTACTGGCCACAAACATTTTTGTGGTACACTTTGAAAATGAAAAAAAAAACGTCTTTAGACTTGGAATTCAATATAGTAATTGCAAGTCATGTCTGGGACTTTTTGGCGGGAACGGGAGAAGTGAGGTTGTCATTTTATTTAGATTTTTTATTTTTTATATTTTTGGGAGTTTTAAAATACAAAAGTGATAGTATATTGTATTTTAAAGTTGTGTATAAGTAAAAAGAATGGAGTAGGTCTAAATGAGCATGTGTAGATGAAGTTCTGGCGCTCTTCCAAGAAGTCCTTTTTAACTATAGTAAAGCCTACTCTCACATTACTGGAGGTGTGTTAGGGAACTTAGTGTTTCTCCATAAGTTACGTCATTAGGCTGATGGTATTGTTACCAATGCCATAAGAAATATTTTAAAAAAAATGAGTATTTGCAAGTGATGTCTGGGACTTTTTGGCGGGAACGGAAGAAGTGAGGTTGTCATTTTATTCAGATTTTCTAGTTTTTACATTTTTGGGAGTTTTAAAGTATAAAAGTGACAGTTTCTTGTGTTTTAAAGTTCGTGTAAGTGAAAAGAATGGAGCAGGTCTAAATAAACATGTGTAGCTGAAGTTCTCGCGCTCTTCCAAGACGTCCTATAAATCTTCAGTAAAGTCTACTATCACTTTACTGTAGGAGTTTTACGAATTGCTATAACAATTCTACTTATTAATACGATAAGTGACATTGGCAAATGCGCTAACCTGTGCGCCATGACATGAAGAAGGAAAAATAAGTAGATACATGTTTAACGTTTTTGTAAAATTCTCCTCGCAAAAGGTGGAGAGAGTTGAACATGGAAGCTTTAAAAAATTGAATCATAATCATACGGGATAATGAGCATCGCATTGAGACCTCCAGTCAAGTCGCGGAGAACAGCTGTAATCCCAATAATCCCATTATTTTATTATTTTTTAATCCTATTGTAAATGTGAAAGTTTGTAAGGATGTGTGGATGTTTGTTACTCTTTCACGCAAAAACTACTTAATGGGTTTTAATGAAACTTTACAATAAGCTCAATATTTTGAAAAAAATATCGCTAGATATTTTGAAAAAACGAAATAGCGATGTATAATACTTTATTAATTAGATTGTTATATTGTATTACTAACGTTATCTGTCGGAAACTACAGAATTAGTAGCCCACGAGCCTTCACAAAGCTGTGCTTTTGCTAGTTTAAGTAGGTATATTAAATCCTGATATTTAGGTAGATAATCTAGATGCAAATATTTTATAATTACGGGATGAATTTGAATTCATTCCAAAAATTCGTGTAGGTGGTTCATATCTATAGGCGTAATAACTTTTAAGTAAATTAACCATTTTCTTGCGGTATAATTACTTGCAGCCTTGAACGAAATTAGTATTGTTACATTGTTACTCAGTTGTGTGCGCGCGTTGTGGTATTTTGATACGTGATACATTATCTTTTAAAGCATATTATGTGTTTTTAAATTTGGAAATATGTTAAATTATATTGTAAATTGTAATGTAATTTATCATTTTGTGATTTTTAGGTACTCAGATGACTATATTTTGAGATTTCGATTAACTAAATCACCGTGTAGAGCTAATCTTTCTTTTTGGCGGAAGTTTTTTTTGGCGGTAGACGTAGATTCGAGTAACACTGTAGCTCTTAAATACAATATTTTAAAATTTAATTTAATAGGTTTTTAAGCTAATTGTCAGTAATTATTTGAGTTTCTTCATTACTATTTTATATGTATATAATATAATATATATTGATATTATAAGTTAATGGTGTTATAACATATTTGTAACCAATATCCTGCCGGTGACTTACATTAGATCACTTTTATAATTACCTCTGGTGAAACTGAATCTTGTCAATCTATACTCAAATAGCTGAAGCGCAGAAAGCCTTAGAAACTACACTGTCTCAAAGGTTGGCTGAATTTGAGACACAATTAAAAGCCGCTTCTCTGCAGTCGGATCTCAAACAGTCGAGTAAATATTTTCAAGATTTCAAACATCAAATGTGGAGTATAATGAACCTCATAAAGCAACAGTTAAATGACCTAAAACTAACAATGGATGTGTTGGAGATGCGACATCGTAGGAAGTTTATTTTGATCAATGGTGTTGAAGAAGTTGAAAAAGAGGATACTCCTACTTTGGTCACTGCTCTGTTTCAAAAACATTTGCAAATGTCTCCTCCCATTCAGGTATGTCGCAGGCTGGGAGCTTTTAGTGAAGGTAGGAACAGGCCTATTATCGTAGAATTTTCCAATTATGTTGATAAAACCACTATCTGGAAGAACAAATCCAAGTTTAAAGGTACATCGTTGGTCGTACATGAATTTTTAACACATTCAAGGTAATCTTTGTATAGTTCTGCACGAAAACATTTTGTCATGGAGAATGTTTGGACGGTAGAAGGTAATATTCACATCAAGCTTCCTGCTGGTAATCGCCACAGAATTGTATCACTAC
This sequence comes from Zeuzera pyrina, assembly GCA_907165235.1. Taxonomy (NCBI): domain Eukaryota; kingdom Metazoa; phylum Arthropoda; class Insecta; order Lepidoptera; family Cossidae; genus Zeuzera; species Zeuzera pyrina. The sequence goes on from OU015627.1 coordinate 276,572, forward strand.
CAGAACTCGAAAGACTTATCTCCCAGAACAATAAAGGCATGAAAAACGCACCTCAAGAAAAATCTGTTGACTCTAATATCGCTGCAGTTAAGATGGATAATACTCAGGTGAAACGAATGATGAAAAGGAAATAGTGATATGGTATTCGAATAGAAGACTCAAGTTTTTCTAATTTTTTTTTCTTCAAAATTTTATTTGTGACAATATTCTTTGTTCACGCTTTTGTTGGATATTCCGGGTGCCTAATTTTAGGAACCATTGACACATAAAGTAAGTTAAGTTTTTTCTGTCAATGCTTTTATAAGGGTATAATACTGAATGTTTATTTTGATGTATTGCTTTATCTTCCTACATATGTTATTCTTCTTCAAAGTATAAATTATTCGACAATTGGGTTAATCTTAGCAAGTTGGCAATTATTATTCAAAGAGAATTTGTAAGCAATGTGAATATTTATTGGCTATTTCACGTTGATATCAAAGTATCAATGACTGACTGGGTACCTATACTTTAAGTTCTTGTCTTGTTCAGTCTAATTTTATTGTTTATCTATGGCCTCCTTATAGCATTTTCTTAATTCTTATACTTAAGTAACTGATTATTTAATAGAGTACTCCTTTATATTACCTACAAATCTATATGTTTTTATCTATGATTAAATATTTTGAAGCAAAAAGGAACTTTATATAGGTTGGACACAGTTCGTCTATAGTTGGCCCGCGGAACCTTGATCCCTATGACAGTTCATGTTATTGATGGGTCGCGTCGATGTAACTTAACTTTTTTATAGGCAAAGGCGTGACTTGCATTCAGCCACGTTGGTAAATATGTTTTTAAAAATATAATCTGCATTTCTAATGTTTGTTATATTGTTGTTGTAATGATTTAAGTTTTTTTGTATAGATTAAGTAAGTAAAACGAAAGTTTTCCAAAAATAAAAATGCACCTATTTCATTTTCGTGTCATATTTTTTATCCGGTAAACACGCGTTCGTTACGGGAACCAGATCATTTATATAATTTGTCATAAAATAGGATATCCCCATTTAATGTGCCCGGAAAACTTCCATTATCGACATTTGTTTATCGATACTTCGGCACTAGTCGATATCTTCCAAACGAAGTAAGTTTTGCAGGACGTAAACGTAAAGTCTGATTGAGATAATTTCTTGTAAATGTTAGGAATTGTTATAATTCCAACGGAATATCATTGTAATGGCATATATCTACCTAAAATTAATAAATGTCATTTTTAGACGCCTCCAATTCGATTCTAATGTAACGGTGACGCCACTACAAGGTTGTGTCGTCGGAATAACTGTCAGTGTCATAGGGATCAAGGTTCCCCGGGCCGACTATAGGTCCTGTTTTTAGGCTATTTAAGGGACATAAAATCTAGTTATATGGGTATCTAGTTTCGTTGTGCTTATGTATTTTGCCTTGATTGTCTATGTAGCTTCGTCCTAATATTTATTTTGTCACTGTTTTTTCTGCATATATCACGTGTAAAGTTTATGTTCTACACTTCAATACATATTGTCACACTCATCGAAAGTTCACAACATAATCCTGCATAGGTGAGAGTGAAGGAATATGTTTTCAAATTGTAATGTACAATCTAGATATTATACTAGCTTATCAATTTACATTTTTAACAAGGTTTATGTCGTTTCATGTGAATAGCAAGCATACAAGTAGTACATTATATTGGTTATTTGCTCGGCTACTATATACATAATGTATGTTTTTAATGTCATTGCTTGGATATAGCAAGTTAAATTGACATTTTAAACTGTAATAGGTAATGTAGGTAGATTGTTAAATTGAAATGTCGTAATGTCAACTTTTTCTTTTTTCTTTTTTTATGTGTACGTAAGTGTCACTCAGTTTGTTAAAGGCATCACAGGCAAGAGATGTTCTTTGTATACATCCACAATGTACTCGATGCGCTTTATTGGTTAATAAATGGGTTACAAGATTAAATTTAAATTTAAAACTACGGGGAATTGATCTTTAATACATAATTTTAGTTATTTTGTACTTTGTTATGTACCTAACCTGTGACTAACATAGAATATCTGTGCCAGCATTATTTTTATAGTTAAGTTCATTGTGGTTACTTTATGTGAACATTCTTTAACAGTCATCCGGCGCATATAATATTATATGTAATTTAGGTATTTGTGTAGATCTAAAAGTTATAGTCGCGTTTATTTATTCAAATTTAAGTTATTTGTATAGTATATTTAGATATTTATATATATTTTATATCGTTAATATATATATAAAAACTTTTTTTTTTTCACCGTTTTGTAATATTTATTTAGTGATTTTACATAATAGATTCCTCTATATAATTTGTGTGTTTATGTCTGATTACGATTCATTTTATTATGCTCTCGATAATTCTCGTCTTTCTGTTTCTCTCGATAAGTCTAATGATATTTTTACATCTTCGGACCTATCAATTACACAATTAAACTTTCATAATTACACTAGGTATTTTAATGTGTGCCAACTTAATGCACAAAGCATTCCTAGTCACTATACTGAATTACTCGACACTTTTACTTCGTCTTCCGTTCATGCAATTCTCATTTCTGAGAGCTGGTTAAAACCTTCGCTAAACTCCACATCTTACAGTCTTCCGGGGTTCGCTCTTTTACGTAATGACCATGTGGGTAGGTGCGGTGGAGGAGTTGCAATTTATCTTCGCAGTGCCTGCCTTTCAAGATTTTGGAGGCTTCTCCCTCTGATTGCTCCTGCTCGCCGAAGTATTTGTTTTTGGAAGTGGTTGTTGGGGGAGTCAGAGTGGTTTTGGGAGTAGTCTATTGCCCTCCTTCTATTGACTATTTACCTAAATTGGAAGGGGTACTCGAAGGCATTAGTTCTGAACGCGCGCATCACATAGTCATGGGTGACTTCAACACTGATCTCCAAAAAGATACTCCTTTGCCCCGCAAATTCCGATCTTTGATTGATTCTGTACAGTTTTCACTTCTCCCCTTAGAGCCCATTCATCATAATTTCGATACTTCCGACACATGGATTGACCATATGCTCGTATCCTCTCCCGAGTACGTAATTAGTCACGGCCATGTACTTGCTCCTGGTTTTTCTCGACATGACATTCTTTTCTTTTCTTATAAAATTAAACCCCCTAAGCTGCAACCGAAGTTAACATTTTTGTGGAGTTTTGCTAAACTTGATATCGATTTGTTGCTAACCAATGCGTGAAAGTTGAACTGGACGACAATTTGTGAGGCCTCCATTATCGATGAGAAAGTTTCTTTATTAAACACAATGACCTTACAACTTTTCGATGTCCATGCTCCGATTCGAGCAATAAGAGTAAAACGTCCTCCAGCACCATGGATCACACAGGGGGTAAGAACAGCAATGAGCAAACGGGATCGTTCGTTTAGGCAATTTAAAAGAGAACGCTGTGAAAGGACTTGGCTTGTCTATAAAAGTGTCTGAATAGCTGTAATCAGATCGTGAAAGCCGCTAAGCGCCGATTCATTCACGACAACATTTTGGCGTCTTCATCGTGTAATATGTGGAAGTTTCTCAAATTTCTTGGACTGGGCGGCACTAAGTCTGACTCTAACATTGTTAACAACTCTTCCTTTTCGTTAAACGATTTAAATCATCATTTTTCGTCAACACAAGTGTTGAATGGAGCAGCTAAGTCAAAAGTTACTTATTACAATTTCTCTTTTTCACCTGTGAATTCGGAGTTGATTCACAAAATCTTGAAGTTTGTCAAGACTAGGGCTGTCGGTTGGGACAACGTGAGTCGAAGTATGATACTCTATCTAATTGATTATATTCTGCCAACACTTACTCACATCATAAATTACTCATTAGCAGAAGGGGTTTTTCCCGATGTCTGGCGTAATGCTTTTGTCCTCTTCCCAAAACTTCCAGCACCTGCACTGTCAAAGATGTCAGACCTATTTCCATTTTACCGTTCTTGTCCAAAATTTTAGAAGCTGTAGTTCACAAACAAGTCTCTGAATTTATTTATCGAAATAATATACTAAGTGTGTTCCAATCTGGCTTTCGACTTGGCCACAACACAAGTACTGCACTGCTTAAAGTAATTGAAGACATTCGGAATGAGATGGAAGACTCTTGTGTGATAGTTTTGGTTTTGATTGACTTTTCCAACGCGTTCAATAGTGTTGATCATGACATTCTCATCGCTATGTTATCGCGTTAGGGATTCTCTTCTGATGCGATGGCCTGGTTCAACTCCTACAAGCTGTTTGTGCTGATCGGATCTTGTCTGACTGGTGTAAGGTGGATGTTGGAGTGCCGCAAGGTGGCATAGTTTCTCCACTTCTGTTCGCTATTTTTATTAATTTAATTACAGCTGATCTCGGTTGCTCATACCATCTGTATGCTGATGACCTCCAACTGTATGCGCAAGCCGCGGTGAGCAATATAAAGAATACTGTCGATAAAATAAATAAAGATCTCGAAGCTGTTTGCGAATGGTCTGCCAATTTTGGAGTAAACCCAAGCAAATGCCAGGCCATTATAATTGGTGCTCCATATCAGCTTTCTAAACTGGATCACCAAACCACACCGCCTGTTCTTTTTAAAAGAAGCCATATTCCCTACTGCTCCTGTGTAAAAGATTTAGGCCTGATTGTTGATGAAACTCTCAGTTGGAGGCCCTTGGTGGTGGAGATCAGTCATAAAGTCACTGTCACTCTCAGAAACTTATATCGCTTTAAGCATTTTTTACCCACGAAAACTAAGATTTTGCTGATACAGACTCTAGTCTTACCACTGATTGACTATGCGGACATTTGTTGTACTAACATTAACCAAGATTTTCTCAACAAATTGGATCGCCTCCTTAATAACTGCATTCGTTTCATTTTTTGACTGCGCAAATACGATCACATATCTCAATATCGTCGACATCTTAAATGGCTAACTATACGTCAGCGTCGTAACCTACGGAATCTTTGCACGCGTTATTCCATTTTAAATGATCCACTAGCGCCAGAATATCAAAAATCAACATTTCGACTTCGGAGTACATTCCATGATTGTAATCTTCGCTCATCTGACGGCCTCTTGCTCCATGTGCCTGCTCATCGAACTATATAGCTTCATGTCTGATTCGTTTGTTGTTCAAGCTGTCAGAATCTGGAATGCCCTTCCCCTTGACATCATGAATGCTCCGAGCAAGTCAACTTTTAAGATGAAAGTTAAAGATCATCTGCTGAAACTGATCAGCTGATGATTATTGTCTGTTATATTTGTTATGTTGTAATGTATTATTATGTTGTATCCTAATCTTATTTATTATACTATCTTTTTCAATTTTTTTTGCACTTAGGTGTGTACTTGTATGTATACATAAATATGTATGGAGGGTTTGTTGTGTATATGTGTATTTGTATGCATGTATATGTGTATATACATGCATACAAATGCATGAGGTTCGTCGTCGTGAGTCTGTCGTGAGTGAACGTGTTATTTGTTTATCCGTATTGTTTATTTGTAAATCGTAGTCAAAATTGTTCTACAAGAAAGTTACTGGTTACCGAAATTCAGTCTGTTATCCAAAGTACTGTTTAACATATAACATACGTTATTTATTTAGTTTGATGATAGGAAAGTGTCACATCAACATTTGAATATTTTAATAGTGATAAATAATAATTATACCGTCAATGTGTCACGTACATATTTAACTGTAATAAGAACATTTACCTACATGTAATATTTTATATGGATTGTACCATATAAACAACTTTTTCAATGAAGTGAATATGAAGTTACTTGACCGAATGGTCTAAGTTGTTAACTCTTATTCTTTAGTTACCGTATCGATCCTAGTGTATACCACTGCAAAATCTAATTATATTGTTTTTCACCGTTGATTATTTTATTGGGTGAATACATTTTATCCCCTCATCGGGTGACAATAGTATTCGAATAGTGCTAAGCTAATCCCGCAGTAACAATGTCAAAGTGCGCTGCCTGTGGTAGATTCGTTGGTTTGCAGGATAGTGTTAGGTGTACAAATTGCAACGGCACCTATGACAGAATTTGTTTAAAGCTATCGAAGAATTTTAAGTTGCCTTCAAAATGGTTATGTCCTGATTGTTTAAATAAACAACCACGCGGGGATAACACCGAAACTCCAGTCAAATCACAAATTGATGGTAATAAAAACGATAATTTAATTTCTTCTCCACTAAAGTGTGGAGACTGTGGTGATGGTGGTGATGGCACTATAACAGTGGCGTTAGCAATCATGGATTTTAAAAAGGAAATGGTTGCTATGCGTAGTGAACTTGCTAATTTTGGAGCTAAATTCGATAAATTGTTTAGGGCTGTCGAAGATTTGAGTAAGAGAGTGGATGGCATTGAAGACAGAGTTGCTGCGCTTGAGAGCCTACCTAGCTTAGAGAGCTCTAACGGTACTGAGAAGAGTGAACAACTTACTGATATAATAAAACGTCTTAAAATTGAATTAAATGACCGCGACCAAGAATTGCTTCATACCGATGTGGAGATTACACGTGTTCCTGAAGTGAGGGGTGAAAGTGTAATGCATCTGACGGCCTTGGTGGCTGAAAAGCTGGACGTTAAGATTGAGGAGCGGGACATTGTAAGTGCGGAACGTGTTGGTCCATTGCGAGGTCATATTGAGGGAGAGGGACCCCCGCGCCCTAGGCCGATTGTTGTGCGACTCGCACGGCGTTCACTTCGTGACCATCTGTTGAGAAGCGCAAGAGTGCGTCGTGATGCCGATACTACTGGTTTTGAATTGCCAGGACCCCCTTGTAAATTTTACGTCAACGAGCGTCTCACGCGGACAAACCGCCAGTTATTGTTTAAAGTACGCGAAGAAGCTGTTAAAATTGGTTGGAGGTACGTTTGGGTGCGTGATGGACGTATTTACGTGCGACGCCAGCAGGGCACGAGTGCTCGCCGTGTACGGTGTGAAGATGATATTGCTAAGGTTTTTGGGTAGTATATCGTTTGCTAAAACTTTCACTGCTTGTATTTAATTTTTTCTTTTATCTGTCATTGACAAATGTTTTTGTTTGCTTTTTATGTTATTGTTTCTATGTGTTATTCGAAATATTGTATACCTTGGAAAAACCCCTATTTATTCGCTATGCATTGTGCTTACTACCATTCTTTAACTTTTCCACCTTCTTTTGCGAGCCTATAATTGTTTTATACTTACGCTTATTGCTAATCGTGTACTTTTTGATTTCGTTTAGCGAAACCAACTGTAATTGTTATACATTTATGCTTATTGCTAACTTTGTATCTTTTAATTTTTTTTGCTGGCCTACAATCAGACATTTATACTTATTGTTCTTTTGTTGGTGGACGATTGCTATGTACATATATTTATATTATTACGATTTCGCCCACAGTTTTATGTACAACTTTTTATTCTATTCTGGTGTTGTTTCTTACTGTAACTGTGATGCGGCAGTGATTGGAGCGATGGTCTTCTTCGGTAGTTTCTACTTTATTTTATATTGTGTGTTGTGTTGTTCTGTATATAATCGTCTGTGCTTCTTGTTAATAAATATTAAAATAACAACAATTACGCCTAATTACATAATTATACCAACTTTTATTATTTATACACATATTTCCATTTATTATTTTGGGGTTCTTTGCTGTGGATGTACGTATATAACACTCACTTCTTGCAATGAAGGATTAGGAAGCTGTCAAATATCATGTAATTTTAACATTATTAAATTTATTTTTTGTGTCGAAACAATATTACATTATGGACTTTTTCGCATTTCTGTCTTTGTAATTATTTCCCACTATGACTTATAAAAAAGACAAAACTAAATTATTTCGAGTTGGATTATATAACGCTGGATCATTGAATACCTGTGGTACTGAACTAATACTTACCGTGGAGGGACACTCTCCTGATATACTTGCAATCAACGAATCTTGGCTTAGAGAGGGTGCAGAGATGCTTGCTCCTGTGATTCCTGGCTATCAGTTTCGGAATCGGCCGCGTCCGATTGATGTCCGGGGAGGCCGCGGTGGCGGAGTGGCGTTTTATATTCGACGTGGTATTAGAGCTGTCACTTTGGAACATCCTCAATCTTCAGTTGAACAGTGGTGGTTACGTGTTAACGTCAATGGTCAAAAACTGATTGTTGGTACGGCTTATCGTCCCCCTTGGTTATCAGCTGATTTATTTTTCGACTCCATTACGGATTCTATTTCAGCGTTTTCTTTTTCAGATAAACTGGTGTTGCTGGGTGATTTCAATATAAATTTTCTTGATTTGACTGACGGTAGACTTAGATATCTTAACAATTTCTTGCAATACTTTGGCCTCACACAAGTTGTCACAGAACCCACTCATTTTACGGCCAGTACTGCCACTGTTATTGATCTGGTCTGTACTGATGTTCCCATAAATAGTGTTAATATCTCCGGCGTTTCTGGGATTAACGGTCATGCCATGGTCAACGTTACTCTTGACATAAAAAATGAAAAAATTACCCCTAGACTCGTTACGTATAGACCTATTAAAGACATAAGCATTGATGCATTTAACAATGATTTATATAGTCTTGATTGGAACAGTATCGAGGGTGTCGCCTCGGTGGATGATATGATTCTTGGTTTTGACACTTTTGTTTTGCATTTGTTTGACATCCACGCCCCTTTAAAAACTGTACGCGTAAGGGACAGGCCCATGCCTTGGATGACGCATAATTTGAGATTGATGAAAGATATTCGCGATAAAGCCCTGCAGCGTTATAGACGCACAAAGTTACACCAACACAAATCTTATTATAAAACTATCAATAAGCTTTTTCGGAAAGCAATTTATCAGGAGAAACGTGTTTTTTATGATCTTAAAGTGAACAGTCAGATTAATGATTCAAAATTATTGTGGAGGAATTTAAAACAGGATGTATTAATGGACCACATGAGTCATACCTGTCTACCGGCTAAGCTTACTGATCCCAATGAGATTAATGATTACTTCCTTAATGTACCAGGATCCAGTCAGGTTCCACTTAGCTCACTTACGTTTTATGAATTTCATAGACTAAACAACATAACTTTTAGTTTGGCACCTGTGAGTGAGAATGACGTTTCCCGAGCTTTGTTGTCTGTTACATCTAATGCACAAGGTATTGATGGAATTAACAGGGATATGCTTTTATTAACGTTACCACATGCTTTGACCACTATCACATCTATTATTAATAAATCCATTGTTACATCAACCTTCCCCTCTTCTTTTAAAACTTCTCTCATAACCCCTTTACCAAAGATTTCTAATCCTACAAATTTTAAGGACTTAAGGCCCATTAGTATTTTGCCCTACTTGTCTAAAATCCTTGAAAAGATTGTATACCTGCAACTTTATAATTTCTTGGAACATAATAATATTTTACCCTCGGTGCAATCGGGTTTTAGGAAAGGTGTTGGGACTGCTACTGCTCTTCTTGATGTGCTCGATAACATTCTGGCAGCACAGGATGCTGGTTTGGGTACTATTTTGGTCTTGTTAGATTTTTCACGCGCCTTTGATTGCATTAGTATACCTGTCCTTCTTTCAAAAATGGCTTATTACGGATTTGACCCTTCTGCTATACATTGGTTTGACAGTTATCTTTCCTGTAGGTCTCAATTAGTGAGAGTACAAAAAAACGATGGTTCACAGATTTGGTCCACTAGCCGTGAGGTTGATAGAGGGGTGCCTCAAGGCTCAATTCTCGGTCCTCTTCTGTTCATTTTGTACACATCTGATATCGTCGATCAGATTCATCATTGCAAGTTCCATCTTTATGCTGACGATGTACAAATCTATGTTTCTGTTGATCCTAAGCAAGATGTAACTGTTTCGGTTAATAAAATTAACTCAGATCTTGACAGAGTGGCAGTTTGGTCAGCTCAAAACGCACTGTCACTTAACCCAAACAAATCGAAGTTCATGGTTCTTGGTTCGAAAAAACAAATTAAAAATATTTTGTCACAGTCACCCATTGTCACTATGTTAGGACGTCCAATAGAATATGTAAATGAATCTAGGAACCTTGGCGTGCTTATGGATGGTCAGCTGAGATTTGAAAATCATGTCTTGAATGTTGCCAGGAGTTGTTTTTTTCGATTGAAGGTACTTTACAAGATCAGGCATTTCCTCAAAGAAGATACCAGACTGAAATTGTGTGAGGTATTGATTCTGTCAAAGCTCAATTATGCAGATGCTGTTATTGGTCCTTGTCTATTAACTCGCACTAAGCGTGTTATTCAGCGCGTCCAAAATGCATGTATTCGATTTTGTTACAGAGTGCCTCCTCGAAGTCATATTACTCCATATTTAAATAGAGCCGGTTTGCTTAATATGGAGTATCGTAGAACATTACATTTTGCAGTCCTTATTAATAATGTTATTAGAGACAAGAAACCAAAGTATCTTTATGACAAACTGAAATGGTCTACTCTGGGATGTAGGGTGAATGGCGTCTTACTGACCACGCCATTTCATAAAACTAGGACATTCGAGGGTAGTTTCCGCTATCAGGCTACAAAGTGTTGGAATAATCTACCCCCACCTTTAAGAAATTCCCTCTGTAAGGCAACTTTTAAATTAAATTGTAAAAAGTGGTTGTTGTTATACCAGAATAAGCCCTGATAGTGGTGGAGGTCCTGAGTGACTGTTCGATAACGGAAGGTGTAATTTTGGGGGTATACTCTCTATTCTTTGGTTGCACGACTTATTTATTTAATTTATTTATATCTTTATGTTATCTTATTTATTATTATTTTATATTATTTCGTTTATTTTTTTTTTATAGTACATGGTCAACATTTTATTATAAATTAGTATTTATTTATGTATTCTATAGTACCATCACATTTAGGCGCGACAGAACATCAGTGTTGCTCTCTCTGTAAATTGAGAGGCATTGGAACTGAGTCGTTGCCTTTTCACTGCCGCAGCATAGTGTTATGTTAATGTGTAACTTTGTTGCCATGGGCCGTGCGTTGTCGTTGTAAGTAGTGAATAAATGATTTCTTTCTTTCTTTCTTTTCTTTCTTTATATATGTATGTATGTATGTGTGTATATGTGCGTATATGTATGTGTATGATTATCTATATTGTTATGGTTGGACCTTATGCGTAAGGAATAAGGTCGATTTTTAATAGAACTAAAAAACGTAACTTTTAGTGCTTATATCTCGAGACCTAGGCTTTGCAGAATTATAACATAAAAACGCATTGCTAGGTTTAAGGTCTACTATCGAATGGTATAAGTCACATTAAGGAAGAAGAATAAAGTTGCACCTCGAATATTCTCGAGCGATGACGTGTCATGTACCTATGACTCACGCAAACAGGCGGCGTCGAGAACAATGTCGATTTACAGTTAGCGAGCGTAATTAACTAGAAAGTTCCACCCTCGTTTTATCCGACTATAAACAGAGCTCCGTGTCCGCCGCCGAGTCAGTGTTTCGCAACTATCGTTCGAAGCGACATATCGAGGCGACATCAAGGCGAATTACGAAGACCACTACGACAACTACTGCGACGACCTTGGATAGAAGAACTTTGCGATTCGGGAACGTTGTTATTGAGTGAAGCGTGTACCTTCGGTGACTACTACGCGAGTACCTACTTCGAGGGCGACTACGAAGACTAGGGACCGCCGTAATTAAGTTCTTGACATCTGCTTGTACGAAGGAAAATAAACTCTTTGCACCCTCAACCGGCATCTTATTACCCTCAGCTCGTAACAATATGTATGGTATATACGTATTGTAGTTATTTTTCGGTGACTTTATTGTACCGCTACTTATTTCTCTGACAGTAAAATTCAGGTTGACTGGTAGAGAATGCCATTAAGCATTAAGTCCGCCTATTGTATACATTATGTACAATGAAGAATAAATAAAAAATAAATCTTAATCATAAGTAGAGCACTTCATTTCAAATTGTCGAATGTTTTACATTTCGCCCAGCATATTTCAAGTCATTTAATTTATTCAAATAAACCATATTTACATATAACTGACTGTTACCCGTGACTTCGTTCGCGTGGTCTTCAATTTACTAAATTAAATAACTCAGAAACCTTCGCACAGGTTAGCAGAACAATTCACCAATGTTTCATTACAATCGGATGAATAGTTTAGAAACGCATAGAGGACAAACGAACAATTAAACACATTTTTATTTATATAGATAGATATACTTTTAAAGTTTTTAGAAATATGTAAAGCTTCCTTTGAGTAAGATTTAGTATTAATTTTCATTTCATTGGATTACTTAATTGAAAGATGTGCGATTGAGTTTGTTGTGTCAGCAACAGCAAATAATTTTTAAATATTCTACGATCTACATTCTATCCCCACATTCATGCAAATACTTTCCGGGACGATACACGAAATTGCGACACGATATCATGCCACGCCGAAATCTGAGTATTCTAACAATAGTTGTCTGATCCATCATCAGGCTCTGATCACCACCTATCTATCTATCTGTCTATACCTATTCATAGAACCATTTCAATGAGCCGAAACATGACACCTCTACAGTACTGTAAGGGTCAAGGAGTTGGATATCCTGCTGACTTCAGATAATGCTGCAGCATCTGGTCAAGGTTACTATGTTATTTAAGTCACAGTATATTCAATGTCACATGAATTAGACGAATAGAAGATGCTAGCATCTCTTTAAAAACTAAAAAAGAGCTGATATTCTTCAAACGGCTGAACCGATTTTGATAAAACATGTCTAAGAACCACCGCTAGAAAACCTGCTTTCAAACAAAAAAACTGCATCATAATCAGTCCATTCGTTTAGGAGCTACGATGCCACAAACAGACACGCAGACACACAGATACACAGACACATAGACGCACAGACACGTCAAACTTATAATACCCCTTCTTTTGAGTCGGGGGTTAAAAATAGTTATTTTGACATAAATTACTACTCATAAAGACGTTTTGCAATCAATTTTATTCATCTGCACTTATTGCGATATTTTAATAACGCCCGTAGTAATTAATGTAAGACTTAAAAAGGTTATTTAGTGTTTCAATAAATTGATATTCTAAAATTGACCACAGATAATAAATTAAAATTGGTAGATGTACTGACAAATATATCGAAAATTAGTCACTAAACTCTGTAAATAAGTTTCGATTAAGTGTTTATGTGAGGTGGCTTCGGTGATAGATGTTCGTTTGGAAGAATATCGACAACACTATTAGGCTTCGCATATGACTCACTGATGTCGGCCAATATCAACAACAATGCGTCTCTATTTACGTCGCATCCCCCGGGAGCTACCTAACGTTTGTATCTAAAACGAAAACTTCGCCTGCGGCGTTCTTGGGATTTAAAAACAAGCTCCGCGCCTTCTCTGCGCCGTACCGGACCTGAACAAATAATTGGCCAACAAGTTAGCCGTCTCTTCGCCAACATAATCAACTATTATGTTAGTACATGAAATGTTCCTGTTTCACAAATACGTCTAAGTACTCAAAAATTTTACTAGATGTAGACATTATGTGGTTATTATCTGTTTCTAAGGTTGCGTATCAAAATTGTAAAAACGGCATACTTCAATCATCTATGTCCTTTTGTACGTTTTTCTCACAGAATATTTGACGATAACAATAGAAATTTGGAACAGTTGAAGGAAACAGTGGCCCAAATGCAGACAAAACCTTAAAAATTGAATTTAATCTTGAAGGTTAGTTTTGGGAACTTAAACGGAAAATTTGAAAAAAATTTCTGGTCATTGTGTAAGGAATTAAAGAGATTAGTTCCCTCGTAGGAGAGGTGATGGATACTGTATTCTCTAGACCAAGTTAAGGGAGAGCTGACGGTCTGGAGCATACGTTGCTGACGCCCCGGCATCGTCATATCCAAAAACATTATTTTTATTTCATGTAAAAGTGACTATGCAGGTCCTACCAGACCTGTATCACTGCGACCAAAATTGATCTATTGTGATCGCCATCTAAAGACATTCAAATATACGATCCTAGATGGGATAAAGCGAACAAATTTGTATTCTATTTGTTACTACTAAGTAATAAGTCACTCGGTCTAGTGTGAAATGTCCGCATGACATCGCATTCGTGTTACAAATGCGATCTATTCACACTAGAATGCAGACATTTCACACTAGAATGAAGGGTCCTTGATGGGTCATTGAAATTTTTCAAGAAAAATTCTTGAAAATTTTCAAGAGTTTTTCATATTTTTCAATTATTTTTCCGATATTTTTCCATTTTTGAAATTTTTCCGAATTGTTTCTGAAATTTTTCTTGAAATTTTTCCATATTTTGAAAAATTTTGGAAAATCCATCACTACGCACTGCCAGCGTCAGCCACGACACCGTTAGCGTGTGTTCCTTCCAAACTGGAAGATGCGCTTTGCCTTAGGGTAGTCACATGAGTGCCTTTTATTATTTGCATCGACATGTATATTAAACTTTATGAGCTGCTCCGTATAATGAAAAAATAAATTACATAATTAATTTAATTGAACAAGAAATTAATTTAATTGAAACATGTATGGCACGTGAAGTATGAAATATTTAAAAAATTGGGATTAATATTAGTAAAAATAATAAAAGTAAAATAATATACCTACATTACGTGAATCGATTCTACTCTTGGGATTCTGTCATCGAACCAGTATTTCAGATAGCTCTAACAAAATCGATTTTCGCACTCAAATCGACATCCCTAGCATGTGGTTACTGTAACAATCCATCATCGCTGCCGCCGTGTGAAAAAGCGCATTTCGACCTATTTACGCTGATAAGCGATGTGAGCGCGGGCTGCTGATAAGGGCCGTCTTGCCGACACCTCCCTCGTCTTTGTCTCGAGGTGTCGCGGCTGGCCAGCGAGCGTCATCTATCATAGATGTGACAGCCAGACGTTTATTCAAATCCCAAATATCTTGGCGGGTGACAGACTGAATAATTTGGTATGGCAATAACGATAACGATATTTTAATGGATTTGATCAGAGCGAGAAGGAAAATATACAATATGCGAGCTACTTTTGTGGCTATCACAGTCAATTGATTACAATCGATCCAATGTAATATGATTGTATTCACAGTTATACAAACGTATCATTCAACAATTCAGTCTTTTGACAGGCTGGATCTCAGTAACTCGGTGCTAGTCGATACTGAAATATTGAAATCATTGCGAATGCTACGTAATGTGTAAAATGGTGAAATTAGTTTACTAGATAAATTTATTCATGTCATGCGTAAAAACATATATGTATCTACAATAAAATTATGAAATGTAAAGGTAAAAGAAAAGAAAGTAAAATATCGGTCGCATCCAAGAATTTTTAAATCTAGTTGGATACCGTGCTCTGAAGGTGAAGACTAAATATAATAACCTCGAGTAAGTTTTGATCATTAAGGTTTCATTTTTGTTTCTTTCTAACTGCTGGAAATAACTCGAAAATACACCTACTACTATGTATAAGATAGTTATATATAGATAAACCAACAGCAAAAGATAGTTATATATAGATAAACCAACAGCAAAAGATGAAAAGAGATTGGAACTACTTTCTAAGAGTGCGGTCTCCTAATTAAATACTGCTCCGTGATCACAACAAGTGTGAGATCAATTATACAAACAATCGCTCAATCTTTAATGTCAATCAAAAATACAAGAACCGTATCTGTGTGACAATGAACGAATGGTTCGATCATTGGATCGAATCTTTTTTTTCATGAGATTACCTATTTAAACAATCGTAACGAACGCGATTGATACAGGTTCTAGGCGATACCTTCACTGGAATCAAAGAATTCGGAAAATTTGGAATTTACTAACGAGACACACGCGGGTGATCTCTTACTAACTAAAAAACCGAATGGATGAACTAATCAGCTGGACGCATCGAAATGTCCTTTCTATCTCCCAAAGTAAAATAGAAAAGTAATAATAAAATTATGTATATAGAGAACAACTTGTATGTCGCAGAGAAATTATCTGGATTGGATTATTGAGGTTTTCCTATAAACGACAAGAAAGCTGGGCTTGATAAAAATGAGTGTTAAATATTTTAGGTACAAAAATTGAACATTTGGAACTGCCCTTTAGTTAATTTAACACTATAGAGCACTAATTATGTTAGTAGGGTTGTACTTAACCTGTTTTTTTGCAAACAATAAGATTAAAAAGCAAAGTTATCGATTGTCAGTTTTCAGAATGACGCAGACTAATTATTTATGTATGGACATGATCGAACTCTCAGTGTTTTGCCCACGTGTAGTGAGCAGAGATGTGAGTTGATGCGAACATGAGCACAGCGCTCACACATGGTCGCATCGTTGAACACATCGCGACATCGCGTGTGTCGAACTACACACCGCCTTTCACGCGTTCTCATTAGTGCTACCAATCGAGCCGTCAACACTCGTGACAGGTTAAACGCAAACCAGCGCTTAACATCTCCTCCAATTAACAACGCCGCCGACATGGAAATATAACGTACCAACATATTCTGTGATAATTGGTCACAAAAATCACAACCCATTACCGCATACAATATGAAGTTTTAGGCCACATACATACATACACCAGATACATATACATACATAACATACATATTTATATTTTATATAACTATTATATTACAATACTCATTAACATATATACACGCAAACATACGCAAATATAAATTTTTATAAGTACTAATATAATTTACCAACGGACAAACATTTTATATATGTATTTTATTTTAAACCTACCGAAACTTTTAACATTTTACATTACACTGTGCACGTCCCGCGCTTATAAAATAACTGTCGCGAGTAAACACAGTGCATGATACACATTCATGATTCGTTCATCCCAACAGTAATGAAAGTTGATGTTGTACCTTTTCAATTTTTTTTTTTTAATTTCTGTCGTAACATTATCATAGTTATTATAATACTGTACTTGTGATTACTTGTGTAATATTAGAGTAATATCTGTAATACGTGTCCCAAAAATATATCCGTTACCTTTTAAAGTGTTCGTCTCATTTATTTGTGCTCGTATATCAAGTGTTGTTTCTGTATGTGTGTGGTGTAGAAGTTCATGTCATTTAAAATAGGCTATATCTACACCCTCCATAAAGTGACCGTCTTCTTCTCTGTTTGAGAACTATTACTCAAATGTTACGGGTGTCTCCATCATATAATGCAGGGATGTTAAGAATATGAAATTCTGATCTGGATATGGATACGGATATATGAATAATATTATACCGGTTTCAGTTACAGTTATGGATATGAAATTATTTCGGATTATCCGAGTTTCGGATAGCTTCAGTTACGGATGTTAGATTTAGGACCCATTTTGCCCAGATATTATTAAATAATGTTTTTCGACTAAGTAATTGTAATCTCACAAGAATGTAGTACTGATTATGCAACAGAAATAATTAAAACCATTTAACAATGCAAGCAACGCGGCAAATGTCTCTGCTCAGCCGGCGAAAACCTGTCATAACCAGTGACGTGCACAGATATTTTCAGTAGGGTAGACAAAAAGAAAACACTAAAATCGTCACTTATAATTCGCATGTAATAAATGTTAATGTGATTTAATTTTACATTATTTATTTACTAGAACTACTTAAATTATGTAATAAGATTCACAGTTTCTTTTTCCGGTGCTGTGATTGGCTAGAGACGGCGTCTCTTTATTGACTTGTGTGCCTGTTTTGGGCTAAGTAAACATTTACAACCACTACAGATGCACACTTACACGCGTGTATACGAAACAGTGTTAGAAAAGAATTGACACACGTGCGGCAGGTGTTAGAGTGCAATGGCTACAACTGGCGACAGAGTTGCCGGTTAGCAAACACGACCAGCAAACAACGGCCTCAGGTTGTAGAGCGAGTCCCGCCATATTAACCATAAATGCGAGGGGTAACGGATCAAATTGGACGCCTGTTACGCCGTAGATATAGCATCAGGACAATTTTCCGCCTCATGACACAGATTAGAAGTCTTCTACGATCGCCTAAAGATCGGGACCCTCTAGATAGCCCTGGCGTCTACGAAATTCCATGCAATTGCGGCAAAAGCTACATGGGACAAACAATGTCAATACGAGGCTCACCGAAGACATCCGCAGTGTGCGTAAAATGGACAGCAACAGCTCGGCGGTGGCAGAGCACGCCCTCAAATCCGACACTTCACATTATATTAGGTGCGATAAGGTGAAAGTGTTGGCTCGCGAAAAGAACTGTATCACGCAAGCTCCTTGAATCCATCGAAATCGACCGCCGGCCTAATTTTAATAGAGACAAGGGATGGGCCCTGCCGCTTACTTGGAAACCCGTGTTATTAAACGCAACGCGGAATAAGAACGGTAGAGCTGACGAGTATTTAGTAGACATCGTGAGTAAATTTTGTGCGCCTGTAAATACCAACATTGACGTAAACGCATCGGTCTCGCGGAGTTCGTCACCATCGCCGGCGCACCCCGCGCCCCCCGCCCTGTCGCGCCGCACCCCGCACGTTGCGAGCTCAGGCGCGCAGTGCGAGACGGGGCGCGGCCGCGAACTCATCCCACTCACCCTGATGATGGACCTCCAATAGGTCCGAAACTAGTCGGTACCTATACCGATTATACGTTAGTATAGCCGTATTCAATAATTAATGTTTTTAGTTGCGATATTTTTTTTACTTTATTTAGTTAGTAAATTGTCAGGGTAGACAGTGTCTATTTGTCTCTATGGAATGGACACCACTGGTCATAACGTGTCGAATTTAGGCCCACCTCTATCCGAAATTGTTCGAAACTCTCATATCGGATTCGGTTATGGTTTCCATAGATTTTATTTCGGATATCCGATAGTTTCGGTTACGGCTACGGAGCTCCATATCATCTTTGATATAATTGTACGATTCGGTGCCTTAAAAGGAATACAGACCACTCATGCGTCTTTCAACCATATAAGTGGGGATGGTCAAGTTAGCTTCGAGTAGCAAATTGGCTCCTTATTTATTTCTCTTATTTGTGACGTTAGCTGTTGCTTGCGATTTGGCCACATCGTGGCCCGCGTACAAAGTTCTACATCAAATGTGCGAGTGGAATTTTACAATGAATGTACCTCTCTCCCGCCACACCGCGGTCTGTCGGTCCGTCTGACATAGAAGATTTTCTTAGTATCTATGTGGCGTGAAAATTGAAATTCGGCCGAGCGATATTATCTTATTGTATTAGATAGCATTTTGAAATATTCATAGAAAAATGAAGAGAATATAACATACAACTTTGCTTTTACTTTTAAACAAAAATATGATCAAAGTCCTAACCCTTATAAATCTCTAGAAATTAATTTTAGTTTACAGTTTTAAATATATAAAATAATATTTAATCCTCTGTGCGTGAGTCGACCTCGTGCTAGACCTATTTTTCAGTATCAGTAATGTTCAAATAATACGTGTTTATGTTTAAGTTTAATTTTACATTGTTTACATGCATGTTAGCGATCATACTTATTATAAAATAAAAACAGGCACAGGCAGTGGTGCATCCAGGATTTTGGTTTGGGAGGGGCTTGAAACCAATGAGGGCTGGGCGTTCCTGGACCCTAAAATTTTTCATGGAGGGACTTAGATGCTTTTGCGGGGTGCTCAACCGCAAATCTACTTTAGTTCGGTTCAAAAAGAAAGCCTGGACACTGAGAAGAACCGACAAGAAACTCAGTCAGGTATCATTTTTTCAACATCACTCTACAATAGTCATTTGTAACAAAAAAAAGTACATACGTAATTAATATTTACATACTTAACACTAAATATTATCGAAAATAATAGACTTTCTCAAAGTTGTTGCTTAGAAAGCTATCGTTGCTTAGGGTGCAGACTGACAGCATTAGAATAGCCAAACTGATTCGTTGGTGGAAAAAAGTGTCAGCCCGGCGGTTTCCCGAAGCGTCGTCGACCAGACTCTTACAAATATCAACAGTTATTTAAAATACAATTCATAAAGCTAGTAAATGCTCTCATCGGCTGTTTTACTCTCTACATAGCAAACAATGGTGCAATGGCAGCTGATTGGCGGATGGATTAGTAAGGAGAATGGTGATAGCTATTTAGACGGTCACCTTACAAGGTATTATCGCCCACAAAAGTATTTAAACAAGCAGGTTTATATACCACATTAACACATTCACATTTAGTATAGAAGTAGAGAATGACATTTCTTTATCTTTTCATAATCAATAATACAGTTCGAAGTTACCTTTTTTTCTTTCACTTGATAACCGATTTTTTTTGTTTAGTAGCTATTAACGAGCTTGTTATCAATGAAAACAATTTTGGAAACGGTTACTTATCCCTGCCTTAGACTTATAGTCGAACCCTTTATTAGAAGTCTCTATTCGTCATTCTTCACGGTCGTTACGTCTATAATCTAGAATATTTGATAAGCTTATATTTATGTTATTTTTCGACCTCCGTGGGGCAACGGAAAGTAAACGGGGGTCACGGGTTCGATTCCCGCCCCGAATTTGGGTGTTTATGTATAAATATGTATTTATTTACAAAAGAAAAGTATATAAGTAGTATATCAGTTGTCTAGTACCCATAATACAAGCGCTGTGCTGCTTACTTTGGGACTAGATGGCGCTGTGTGAAATGTCTGAGTATATTATTATTATGTTTACGGTCGGGTTTCAACCACAGGGCGACCTCTAATATAATTAAATGTAGACTGCATTCAATCTCATATTATGTAAAATCAAGCCATTAGGCGCTTGGGGCAAGACGATGTTCTCAGAGACCGATATAACGACTGAGATTAGATAATATTTTATTATGTTTGGATAGATAAGCATCCAATAGGTACCTTCAGGTATAAATCCCGACGGTCATTATAGAATTGCGGTATAAACTCAACATTATAATGTTGTTTACGAATATAAGCTTACTCCGTGGGTGTGTAAAGTGTATGATATGTATGTATGTTTATTTTGGATTCGCTCTAAATACATCTAATTACATAATGCGAGTGTTTTAGAAGGAATACACTTCAATGTTCCGGATCTTTATGTATGGAAGAGACGCAGGCCGTGGCTACTGGCGGTCCCACAGGCCTGTACTAACCTACTGAAGAAGGCACCACTCACGCGCGCACTCTGCATTCTCTATCAGACATCGGTGGATATTGACCTTTTCTCGTGTTTTCTGAGTGAATTCGCGAAAACTTCAATATTTGTTATTAGTTACAAATTATAAAAACAATTAATTAATAAACCATATGTATACCTATTTAATAGAGATAAGCTACACTATTGTATTGGGTGAATACCTGTAAAAATAGATGTAAGTTTTAATATATAGAAAAAAAAGGTCCTTTATACTTATTATTTTATATCGCGCAAAGACAAATGAACAAACAGCCTATTTCATACATTTAACCTTGAAGACTAATATCTTGTTTATAATTTCATCGGCTGTCATACCCTCCACACCAGTAGATGACAGTGCACGCTCTGCTGTTTCATGGCTGGAACTTTTATAACTAATAATCTATATATTAATTCGTGAAGAGAAAACTTTGTACCCCTTTTTAAGCATATTGCGCGGACGCAGGAGTGTGAAATTTGATACACTTAAAGTTTATATGGAGAAGGACAGGAGAAAGCTAAAATTTTTATATAATATACGTTAGTAATAAGTACATTAAATTAAATAATACGTTCATTGTTTACGTTCATACTGCCAATGTCAAAGACTGTCAATGTCAAACTCGTAGTAGTTTGTGATCATATGTAATAGTAACCTCATCGGATCAAGCAGTCGCACAGAGTAGATTGTCGCCAAAGAGTTTATATTATAAGTTCATATTTACGGTCGAATTTCGACCACAGGGCGACCTCTAGTATGAGTAATAACCGGATATGTGTTCGAAAACACTTTAAAAATGATAAAACTAACATTAAAAATGCTACCGTAAAATGGGGTCAATAGAAACAATTTCGATTTTTAAACCTAAATTTACAATACAATTATTATATCTCTAAGGTTAAAGTCGATTTTATTTTGAGAGTCTTTTGTTATTTTACAACCTTGTTTCTGTTACAACGTCAACTTTTTATCTATTTCTTAGATAAATCCAAAAAACTGCTCGATTTCTATTTACCTGGAAGACGGGGTGAATGGATACGACGTAGGGGGTGAATGGAGAATAATAACAGGGTTGTCAAAATATTGCATTACTTATTTATAGGAGTGATTACTTAGATAAAGTGAATCGAAAATGAAAAACAATTTGAAAAAAGATATGATTTTATTTAAATTAGTGAAATAAAATCTAATCGACTTCTGAAAATTATTAGACACTACGTTTATGTTCTGAGAAACACAATCTTGAAATCAATCTTTAGTATATTCTTTTTTAAAACAATGTAAAAAAATAACAATAAAACTTCTTAAATAACAAAAAATATACGAGTATGAAATTAGAGAATCATTCCTCTTACAGAACTCAAAAACGTTTAAAATGTATATATGTAATACGTATACATATATGCATGTACATAACATAGACATGAATAACATATAACATTTAAAATTATGTTATTGATCGTGTTGATCAATCAATTGATCATATCGTCGAATGATGAATCGTTTATCAAATTATATATTTCTTCGTCATTTCTACAATAATTTCGGAGTTTCGTTTTTTTTTTACAGATGTTTTGCTGATCTGTAATATGCTTTGATGGAAATGGAATTTGTATAGTGCTGCTTGGCGTGACTAATTTCATATTATTAAGACAGACTTTTCTTGTCAATTTAGACTCTGTAACAGAAATATCAGATAATATTTTAATCTTCTTATCTTCCTTTTTTTCTATATTCATCACCTTATTATCAGAAAGATTTAAATCATCAATTTTAATTGATTCAATGTGATCAATATGAACATTATTTGTAACCTTATTATCAGAAAGATTTAAGTCGTAATTTTCAATTGTTTCAATATGATCAATGGCAACATCATCATCAAAAGCTATTGGCAATGTTTCTATATCTAAATAATCATTTAAACAGTCTATGTCAGCTGAGTAATTTTCAGCTAGCGGTATATTTAACTGTGGTAACATTTTTGTTTTCTTTCCTACACCTTTTCCTTTGCTTGTGCTTGGTTCACTATATTCGTTGTCGCTTTTTTTCTTGTCTTTAACACGTGTCCTGCTTTTTTTAGGTTTTTTCTTTGGTTTTTGGTTTTCAACTTCAGTTTCTACGTAACTTTCTTCAAGACTAACGCTTTTTCCAGGTTCTACTTCTATTTTTCTCTTTCTTTTAGGTTCAACAACATTCATTGTTCCGTAACGCATTTCTTTTAGTATTTCTAAGACTGATTCATTAACACTTTCACTTTGATGACTAACTCTTTCAGAGCCAGGCAATCTGCTCAAAACTTGTTCAGGATCAAATGGATTTATACCAGTTTTTTTGAAACCAGCCAAAATATTATCTTTGGCATTACCTTTGAGATCATCCATTAAATTAGCCAATAACTTCGGAAAACATCCTTTAGGTATAGTTGATTGTTTGCGACCGTCAGTTTTCTTCCATTGATGTATTATATTCCTCCATGCCATTTTCATAGGCCTAAAGAAGGCGACATCTAGAGGTTGTGTAATATGAGTTGAGTTAGCAGGTAAAAATACAAAATTAATGTCTTTCTCGAGGCACAATTTTATTATATCTATAGAAAGATGAGATGACAAATTGTCCCCAATTAAAATCTTTTTCCCGAGTTTTCCTTGAAAATGAGGTAAGATTATGGATTTTATCCAATCTTCAAAAATGGTTCCATCGAACCATCCTGACTGTGAGCGATTATACCGCGTTCCCTTTGGCCCTTTGGCAGTCCAGGTGTCGTACAAGTGCTGTGCCTTGTACACAACATATGAAGGCAATAATTCACCCTCGGCTGTACAAGACATCATAATTGAAATGGCAGACTTTGAGTGGTTCATTACCCGCTCCGGGTACTTGCAACCTTTTTTTGTTATAATTTTTTTACGACCCGGATCATCTGCAAGATTGGTCTCATCATAATTTATCACATTGCACATAGGCACATTGTTTAATGATATTTTTAATTCCTCAAAATATTGTTTGATAGTTTCAGGTGAAACTGCAGCTCTGTTTCTTTTGATATTTTGAGACATTCTGTGTGAAATGACCTCTTTGTGTCTTTTCAAAAAGCTAGTAACGAAATCTGGCCCAGGCATGTTATTATTAAATCTTTTTTCATTAACACCCAATTTATCAAGATACAGTTTTACAAGCAGTCTTAAATCATAAGCTTCTAAAGGATAACCCCAGTTAGCACATGTATTTATATATTGAATAAACTCTTCTTCCGTATCTTTCGATAGAACAGTTTGACCTCCATGACTTTTCATCGTTTTAGTGCAATGTCTGTATAAAACGGATCTGTGTATTTGATATTTTTTTGCTATTACATTAAGTGAACTGCCGCCAACAGAATATTCATCTACTGCTTGTTGTATTATATTTATGTCGTATTTTTTATATCTTCTGGACCGAGGGTCCGGTTTATATGTCCGCGGCATTTTATTTTACCTGCGTAGAGAAAAAAAATAACTTAAGAAATAAAGTATTCGCCTGTAATCTCAAAATAGGTATATATGTTAAGAAACAATTATTATATAGTGTAACATGTAATAAATAATGTTTAAATTTAGCAATGGACAGACACCTAGTTAGTTAAGGACCATATTTAGATAGACTATATACCATATTTATATAGATACCATAGTTAGACAGATTAGATATTGGATACATAGTTTAAAACCATATTTTTTGCAGTTATATTATTAATAATATTATAATCAAACATTTTATTGTTTTTATACCCACTTAATGAAGGTGACAACCCTAAGAATAACGTTTCTGTTCACCCCCTTTTCGTTTCTATTAAACTCCTTCTCGTTTTTATTCGACCCTTTGTCATTTCTATCAACCCCTTATGTCATCTCTATTTACCTCTCAGTCATCTCTATTCACCTCTGAATTGATAAAAAAATGAAATAAAAAAGTTTTTACCTAAATAACTTAAAAAAACAAATGATTTTAAAAAATTACCTTTCAAATTTGATGTCAGTACTCCAAACTATTGCACGAACCGATTTCTTTTTAAAAACACCAACTATATTTCTTTAAAAAAGAAAAGTTTGTCTACGCATAAATCAGACGGGTGAGCAGTTCTTATTTGACTTTAATTTTTTCTTAACTGTTACCAACTTCGGGTCTATCAAACGTTGCCAGGTTGGAAAAAATATGTTGCTATAGATAAAAAAGATCTAAAAATTTAATAATTAAAGTATCTTTTTGAGAAATTGCCGTTAAATCAAATTCCCAGAAAAATTTCTATAAACCCCGTGAATTCTATTCACCCCATTTTACGGTATTTAACACCATAAATATTTTTAATGTGCTATAACGATATAAAACAAAATTACTTACATTAGAAAAATGTATTGACATTGTAAAGTAATCGTGGACTGTGAAAATTTTAAAATAATATAAAATAATAGTTTGTGCTGATAAAAATAGTGAATTATGTATATTTTTGATAGTAAAAACTATTATTTGTTGTTGATCCGAAAGTGCCCAAATGATGCCCGTGGGACGTTATTACTAAACCTACGCCAATTGGCTGTCTGTTTTCCTGTACTATATTTTCTTTTGAACCGTAAGTAATAGCTGGTTAAAAGAAATTTTACAGAATAGGTATGTGTTATTACGGCGGATCCATACTATAAATATATGGAATAAAGTTGCTGTTACTGTCTGTCTGTTTGTGCGGTACTTCTTTTTAAATTACGCAATAGATTTAAATGCGGTTTTACTAACATTTACATTATTTATTCCGCAAAGTATTTGAATAAGTATATTTTAATAGATTCCAGCCGGGCGATGTCAGTGCGGGTCACTAGTAAGTAGTAACTCATAGGAAATAAACAATTAAATGGTTCCCCTCATAAGAAACGCGTCTTTCGACGTTTTTTTTAGTTTTCGCTCTAACGGTAATAAATACAAGTGTCAATCTTGCAGTGATGATAGTGCAAGATTTAATGTAAAACATTAACACCAACTATTTAATCTCGATTTAAGGATTTGACATCTCGCTTGCACCAAATACTAAATAATTGGTGCAAGCGAGATGTCAAATCCTTAAATCGAGTTAAAACAGTTGCTGCAAGCCACCCTAAATAATGAAAACCGGCCAATTATGTGTCAGACCTACGCCAAGGATTCCGAACGGAATGAAAAAATTTTTTTCCGAAACTGCTGAACGGATTTTTTTTGCGGTTTCCACAGATAGATTAAATTTAGCTTGGAGCAATATTTAGACTTTATTTCATTGAAATCGAATAACAGTGAAAAAGTTATTACCATTTAAACAATTTTAAATTCGCTGCTCGCGCTGCTGGTATCGGCTTAAGGTCTAACTTTTTTCCCAGGGCCAACCGTACGTGGCCTGCTCGCGGCTCAGTACTGCTGACAATGCAATCTATTTACATTAGCCCCAGCAGGAAAAGCCGTTAATGTCGTGTATAAAGATTCTTTAATTTATGTGTCTCGATCGATCGCAATTAAATGGTTTCTTTTCCTCAGTAACGAAATTCGGACTGTAAATACAAACAAAGCTGACTGAATTTTTCGATTTGTCAAGCAAGGGTGTGTAATAAAAACGACTTTCACGCGGACGAAGTCGCGGGTACCAGCTAGTATCCGATAAATCGGTAAATGTGAGTGAAGAGAGAACGATTTTGATTTAGGATATCCGATTCCGATTCCAGAGACAGGGCGGAAAAGTGCGCAACACCTATTACTTATCTTTATTGATGGCACGACTACAATGGAGAAGTAATTTCATCGATTTTTTTTGTTATTTTTATTATCTCGAAGAGATTCTTTCGTCGCGTCAATAAGAAACAATATTACAAAAAGAAATTCAATTTTTCGCGATTATTTTCGCAGAATAAATAATTTATTTAAATTAATAAAACGGCATGCTTTATGTCGATTTGAAAGAGAAAGTATCATAGAAATTATATTTTGAAATTATACTTCTTTTGGAGTGTTACGTGAAAAAGATCAGGGTGTCATTTCAGTAGACAACGGAAGTGACGCCATCGGTGTACTACATCGTGAAGTAGCAATGGCTTGAGCAACAATGAAAGTTTATTTCTTTATATGTGACCAGTATTAATTTTATAAACTTTTAAACTTTCGCGTTGCATTATCATATAAAACATCTAAAACGGGAAATCTGACGCGATTACCTTTTTATTTTGGCGTGACATTTCGTTCGAGTTGCATCGGCCGTGGTCTCAAGCAAACTATCGCAGCAAGTCTCACTCCGTGTCTGAGGTAGGACTTTTGTCATCTACCCCCGATATTTGTAAATAGTTTTCGGGATACCTACACACACCACTCACAGTCACAGTGTCCACGCGTTTAACCGAATGTGAAACACGAGGTTTTGTTCCTTGAATCACAGGATTCCACATCGTCAATTAAAATTTTTATATCTCTTGCTTTCAATCGATTCACGCACTACTCTTGGATGAAAGTGGCGATAAGTAGAAAGGACTTGTGGGCGATGAACTTGATTCAAGAAACAACCTCGTGGCTCCAGTAACAACGCTTATTATAATTCAACTTGTACGGGATATGACTCTAAACCTCTCGAATCTATGCTACACACAAACTATCATTATAACATGATCTGCCAGCAACAAAATACCACTTATACTACAGCCAAAAGTGAAGGTAAGTGGTGCGATTTATTATATTACGATTATTGATAAGCGATTATGCGATATTTACAAGTGAAAAAAACGGAGCTTATCAAAATTTTCAACCTAGTCGATAATTGAGAAGCTCTTCAACGAAACTGACGAGTACGAAATATTTTTCCAATGTTTCTGGTTCGATACCATACCTCAAAAATACGGATATTGTATACAGATGTTGAGAATAAATTAGACGCAACATATCACCAATGAGGAAATTCTGTGTAGAACTCAGTAAACGTGTGAAATCTAGTAGAAAACTCATACTCCGTCACGCGTGCTTAGGCATTGTAGATTTTTAAAAGCTATTATAGACTTTTAAAAGTAATTATGATGAGCAAGGTTGGACGTAGAAAGAAGTTGTGATTGCGCAGCATCCGAGAGCAGAGTTAATTTTATTACAATTTTAAAAATGTTTTTATGCCAGTTGACTCGCACTTGACCATTTTTTCTCAGTCTTGATAATTTTCTCTCTGTGTGCTCTGTGTTTTTGTTTCAAACACAAATGTACTAACTATCGCAGCGATGGGACTCATCACATTCAACGTTACAACATTCCGACCAACCAATTTCACCAACGGAACAAATGAAATGTTTGTGTTATTGTTTAATTAAATGGTAAACAGACGTCTATTAAAACAACAAACACGGCGCGAGTGTGGATGCCATGTTGGGTGCAGATTGTACAAGCATAATAATCATCGTCACGACGTGCGACAACCAATTGTACAGGAAAGTAATTAATATAATTGGTTACATTAAACATTGTAGTTTCATTTGGCGACCTCCGTGGCGCAACGGCTAAGCGCGTCGGAAAGTGAACGGGGTTGCGGGTCGATTCCCGCCCCGAGTCTGGGTGTCTATGTATAATGTGTATTTATTTACAAAAAAAAACAAGTATATGTGTAGTATATCAGTTGCCTAGTACCCATAACACAAGCGCTGTGCTGCTTACTTCGGGGCTAGATGGCGCTGTGTGAAATGTCTGAGTATATTATTATTATCATCATTTGTCGTACAATTTTCTCAATATTTGATTCCCTTTCAATGTAACAAAAATATTGTGTTACAGGGATTTGTAAATAATATTCTAACCTAACATTCAAAGTACAATATTTCAACTGAAGAAACTAAGTATTTAGTTCACAGAAGAAGCCCTTTAAAATTTATTCACCTCAAAATGTTAAGAACTTAATCATCTTAAGTTATGCGTCGCAATTCCAAAAGGTCTTCAGTTCAAATTTAAAACATTCGTTAAACAGATAACCTTTCAAAACCATTATTTGTAGGGTATGAGAAAAGAGCAATACTTTATTGATCGCGTTGAACTTCTGTGTTTTAAATTTTGAACTAGAGCTGTGTCAATCTTTTTTTATAAAGATCGAGTTATTCAAATATTGATATGAAAAAAGATTCAGCCAATTGATCCTGTTATTCATTCTTTGTTTCACAGACACATATAGTGTTCAAACTGTCCATATGATGGATATGAAAGACCGAACGAATGTGTAATTGATTTCGCATTTTTGGATCTCATCATTATCTAACGACTTCTTTTTTGCTTAATATAATTTTGCTGCATTTAATAAATTGTAGACATGCATATTTATGTGTTCGAACATGATTGCAGGTGTAAAGAGTAATAACGCCTTTTTTCACATTACATAGAATTCACAAATTCAGTATTTCAATATTGAATAAATCACAAACGACACAAGTTCGTTTTAATCCAACTCACATTATTGAAATGTTAATTATACACTCACTACAACGATTTCCATTTTAGGCATTTTTATAGCTCGTTAGACGAATTTAAAATACTGAACTTCAGCTATGGTAAAAGTCACAAAATAATGATGTATTGCGATGCGTAAATATTGGAAATAAATATAATTAATAATAAGTAATAATTAACATTAGATATAATTCAGATATATAATTTTTTCGTATAAATATACCAATAAATAATAAAGGACAGTAATAAAAGTCAATATAATTGTGATCAGTAACGAGAAAAGTATCGTATCTCCATTTATCTTAGGAATAATAAAAATACACATTTACTACACAATAAGCAGGCACTTTACGTAAAAGTTAATTACAATCGCGATTGAAGTATGTAATCCTGAAATGTTAATAATATACTAGCAAGTAATAAATATTGAATTTTTCCTTTCGATTCCATAGATAATCGTGTTCGAGGTATTACGGAATTCAGCATTACATTCTGTATCTATTAGCCCTTATTGAAACAATTTTTTCATAACGCGTAAATAATATAATAAAATAAAAATATATATAATATTTATAAATTTAGGTAAGTACATACTACCATATTGGGTCATAACCAACAATTTTTTAATTAAATACCAGAGACTACGATCTGGGTCAGTTGGAAGAAACTATCAGAAATAAGTTGTACTTTTTTGTTCATCTTTTTTGTATCTTTCTTTTTATATATTATACCATTCTCACCCGGATGCCACGAAAAGAGAATGGATTAAATAAATTTTGAATAGAATTTGGGCATTTCTTCAATAAAAATTCTATTTGGAATTGAAAACATATAATGACAAAATTCACTGATAAGTAGGAAAATAATATTAATTTTAAAAGTCAACAAAAAATGTGTAAAAAGTGGGAGTGATGGTGTCGTGTTGAAAAAAGTTATAAATTACATTTAATTCTAGCTTTGAAATTATAATTAACATATAATTAAAAAACAGACACTTTAACAACTGGTTTATGCTAGATGTTACTGTTCTACTAGTATTATATATGAATTCCACTCATGAATGATATCTACACATTTAGGCAAGTTTCTCGTAGTTCTTTACTTGTTTCATATAATCCTCTGAATTGGACTGTCAGACGTGTCCAGGCGAGGTGGCAAAATAAATAATTAATAAATACCTTTTAGTTTTAGAAATATCTGCTGTTTATTTTCACATCCATTTAGAAGCCTATGACCAGGCTTCATTATTAAACTTATCGGTTATTATTTTTTATTTCCTTTTTTACATGGCTCTTATTTGAACTTGATAAGTATCTATTTGCATTATCTCAAAATTTTTATTTTCACGTCTCAAAAAAACGAACTTGTCCCCACCCTATCACACCATCGTCTCTTCTCTCTATTCCTTTTTATTTATCCTTCCTCAAAAATTCTATTCCATTCTTCCAAAGAAAATATTTCATATTTATAACTTGCCAGTTCTACATTCAATTTTTCTGACTTAGCCTCTATGTTCATAAAAAAAGGTAGAATAGGAAAAAAATGGTACAATATATAGTAGTGTTTAAATAAATTAATAGAAATGCACACAGATGAAATTGTTTGGACATTTTATGTCTTACGCGATTGATGCAGCATTTAAAATTCATTTTCTAATTTGAAGTATTAGGTTATTTAGTGTATTGTTCTAACATTATTTTATATTTATTTGAGATAACTTCAAGGTCACTGATAAATTGATGAGAACTCATTGAAAATGAAGAAACACTTTTGGTGTTATTTAGAAATTAAGTTTTGTTTCTATTATATTTTCTACTCTATATTTACTGTTAACCCTTGTGTCTATGTAAATTAATTTAAAAGTTAGATATCTTCAATTATATTGTACCACCTTTGTAAATAAGAAATTCATTGTAACATTTTTTAATTCACTGAACTTAAAATTATATTTAATTCTCGCAAAACGTATTCCTACCGTATCTACTAAATCTTCGAAATAATTAAAAAATTAATTTTCCATGTCAACCCACCTGGAATGCAGCAGTAAAACCGCGTCTTGTGATAACAGATCAACCGTGACGAAGTAACCGGCGGTTGCGAGTTCGCGAACGTGGGCTTATAGAGTAATACGGAATGTCGCGACGCGAGCGGACTGCAAGGAGCGAGCAGATTGTGTCGGCACCCACCGGCAACTGAGAGCGGACCGACGCCGAAGCCGAAGAGCGCGCTACCACTGTGCACTGTACATTGTACACTGTGTGGATACACCTCATCACGTACTATCGATACATACACTTCGAAACACTTGATAGTTTTACAATCGACTAGTGGTCGCTCAGTGGTCGAAATTCGACTGTAAAACAACTTACAGCTCTTAATTAGGTACTCAAAATTCACAACCCGTAACTCATTCAATTAATCCATCACCAATTATTTGTTGGCAATATTTTAAAATTCTTTGGCGACATTCTTTACTCTGTGCAGCTGTTTGACCGTCGGGCCATTGATTCTTGGTCTGAGGTTTGACCACAAAATTATTATATGTTTGACATTGGCAGTATGAACGTAAACAATGAATGTTTTATTTAATTTAATGGTTTTATTTGTAACACATCACACAACACATCTAACTAATATCATAAATGCGAAAGTGAGTTTGTTTGTTTGTTACGCTTTCAAGCCTAAACCGCTGAATCGATTATGATGAATTTTGGTATAGAGATAGATGGGACTCTGGAGACGGTTATAGGCTACTTTTTCTTGCAAAAAACTTGTAGGTGGTGGAGTGAGGGGAGGGGTAATTTTTGTATGAAACTTTTTATTGTGTAGTCCGCTTTGCTTCAAACTTTGTAGAATTATTGTTTATAAGTCATAATTAAAGTATGCATATTTCCTTTTTTCAAAATACTCTTAAAAGGGGGTGAAATGGGGTGGTTCATTTTGCGGCGAAGCAAAATTTTTTTTGTAAATATTTAAGCTCTACCTGTATCGATCAACAACCAGAATTGGTTGGCAAAATCAACATTACCACGAGTGAAGCCGCGGGTAAAAGCTAGTATTACATACATATAAATTTGAGCTTTCCGCACTCCACATAAACTTTAACTATGCCAAATCTCACATTCTCCGAGTGCACAATAAATTTTAAAAGGAATACAAAGTTTTGTTTGCACGTAATAATATATAGATTGTAACAATTCAATCATCTTTAACCGAAGATTTTCACAACTGCTCTCGGAATCATCATGAAAATTTTAAATTGCTAAAAAAAAGATATCAACGTAAAATATGAATTTTAAGTAACCTCCGATAACAGATATCGTACCAAATCCAGACACTACTGAACTAAACAGGTAATGAATCTGACACGGAATGAATTCTGGAGCAACAAAGAAATACTCAAATCAAATCTGTCTGTAAAATTCAAGAAAAAGTTCTGGATTCCTGTGTACTACTGCGTCTCACAGATGCCGACACATGTGAATCCTCAATATCCACAAAAAAACAACATAGAAATACGTCAGATATCGATACGCGGAAATATTTTAAAGCCAAAAATTAAGGATCGTAAAAGAAATGCGGACATAATAGAATCAATGAAATTCACAGAGTTTTGGCTGAGCACATTATGCGTGCTGACAAATGGCTTAAAAAATATGTAATATTAGAGGTTCTGCCCAAATGACCAAATTTTATTTGGTTTCTGCACCAAATAAAATAAAGGAGGTAACCAACTGTTAGGAAAAAAACATATTATTACGTATTATTGTTCCTGTTGTCTCACGATGCCGGGAGGCGGCGCTGGTAGTCGCGTTCAGTGCCGGTTTAGTCTGTGTTTTTTTTGCCATGTGGATAATTTCGTTTGTGTAAATTGAAGTTTTAATAAGACAACAGAGAAACTACATTGTAATTTTATTATGTTAACACACCAAAATATTAATAGTTTCTCTGGCAAAATATAAGATACCGAATTATTAGTAGAGAAATATAATATAGACATCTTGTGCCTCACCGAGACGTGGTTGAGGGCTGATAAGATGTCTTTTAATGTAAATAATTTTAAGGTGGCCAGTGTGTTCAATCGAGCGTCGACAGATGGCGGCGGTAGTATGATTTTGGTTAAAAATTCTCTCAAAATAAAAAATCGCAAAGACATAGTTGCTCGCTCGGTTGAACGTGTATGTGAAATGTCGTGTGCGGAGACGAATGATTACATATTCTTATGTGTTTACAGACCTCCCTCGTCTGATTATTCTCGATTTTTAATTCCTGTAGAGGAGAGTCTTAACATGCTTAGCAAATGTAACAAATCAATCACAGCATGTGGTGACTTCAATGTGGACATAAGAAATAGCTGTAAGGAAAGGGAGATGCTAATTTCACTCTTTCTTTCATTTGATCTTGTGCACATTTTTGATGAACCGACCAGGATTACATACCATTCGGCGACGTGCATTGATAATGTTTTTATGAATAAGAGCAAGATTAGGGAGCACAAAATTATTAGTGGTATTCGATCAGATCATAAAGCTCAATTAATTAAAATAGATTGCATGAAAAGTAAATTTGAAAGAATAATTGAGTTTAGACCATTAGGCGGGATACAGTTAAAACGTTTTACCAACGAAGTAACAAATTTAACAAACATAGTTCCCTCTGTTGGCGATCCAAATGTCATGTATAAGAGTTTTTTGAAAAATTTAACCTACATATTTAATAAAAACTGCCCAAAGAAGAAAAAAATAATTACTGACAATAAGTTACATTTCTCTGATTGGGCGACAAAAGGTATTAGAAAAAGTAGGGACAGACTTTATGAGTTGTATGACGAAAAATCATACACATCGGATGAAAACTTTCATAGCTATGTCCAATTACTCAAAAATATTTAAAAAGGTATCAAAGCACGCGAAATCAATTCATATCGCCAATAAAATTAGTAAGGCAGATAACACAGTAAAAGCGATATGGAACACTATTAGCACAGAAGTAGGGAAACAAAATAAGAAAAACGAAGACCTCTCAATATACATTAATAATAAAATCGCTACTAATAAAAAACAGGTTGCTAATGGTTTTGCTAAATTTTTTTCAAATGCACCTATACACATTACTAGTGGTCTAGCATCCTCTGCACATACAGCACGGGTACTATTAAGCCAAAATATAGGAAAGTGGTTCCCTAGTTTTCAGTTCAGGCACACTTTTTCATTTGAGATAGAGAAAACTTTCAAAGAATTAAAAAAAAGAAAAGTGAAGATTTGTGGGGATTATCTGTTCATGTACTGGCTAATATAATGCCAATAGTAACACCGATTTTAGTAAATATATTTAATAAATGTGTCGATCAAGGTGTGTTTCCCGATTTGATGAAGCATAGTAAAATTATACCAATATTTAAATCGGGTTGTAAGTCAGATCCTACGAACTACCGCCCAGTGTCGATATTGCCAGCGTTGAGTAAAATATTCGAAAAAATAAAGCTTGCAGGATTTTTCATGGTCAACAGTACGGTTTCACGAGAGGGCGGTCAAGAACACCTGCGGTAGCAAGCTTGGTCAAAAATATACTAGAGGCTTGGGAGGGGTCACGAGATGCCATTGGCGTGTTTTGTGATCTTTCCAAGGCTTGTGATTGTGTTTGTCACAAAAATTTAATTTACAAGCTGAAATACTATGGAATACGTGATAAAGCTCTCGATCTCGTGATTTCATATCTGGCTGACCGAGAACAAAAAGTGAGTGTAAATGGGGTTACATCTGACGGTTCTAAATTAACGATGGGCATTCCCCAAGGATAAATTATGGGACCGTTCCTATTTTTGGTTTACATTAATGATCTTCCATTTATGCTTAAAGACCTTTGTGAAATAATATTATTTGCTGATGACACATCATTATTATTTAAAGTTAACAGAAAAGACATAGATATTAGCGGACAGAATAGGACCTTGGCGGATGTCTCGAGATGGTTCGCTGCCAATAATTTACTACTGAATGCACAAAAAACCAATTGTGTTAAGTTTTCCCTATCCAATGTACCCAAAATCCATAATGGACTGGAACTGGATGGGAAACAATTAGAATTAATGAAATCAGCTACTTTTCTTGGTTTAACAGTAGACAATAAGTTACAGTGGGCGGACCATATCGGGACTTTATCTAATAAGCTCAGTTCGGCAATATATGCTATTAGGCGCATTAGACAGTTGACAGATGTAGCTACGGCTAGGCTGGTGTATTTCGCATATTTCCATAGCCTTATGTCTTATGGTCTGCTACTGTGGGGATCAGCGGCGCATATGAAATCTATCTTTATTTTACAAAAGAGGGCAATACGTACCATCTACAGTATGAACGTACGTGAGTCGCTGAGAGATCATTTTAAAGACATTAATGTACTCACCTTACCCTCGTTATACATCTATGAAAATATAATGTACACTAAAAAAAAATTTAGATCTATTTCAAAAGAAAGGCGTTGTTAGTGGTGTGGAAACTAGTGGTCGTGATCAGTTAGTTATTCCTAAATTTAAATTACAAAAGTCAAGTGGTTCATTTTTGGGTAACTGTGTTCGTTTTTATAATAAAATTCCTCAAGAAATTATTCAATTAACGGAAAACAGATTTAAACTTATCATTAAACGCACACTGATTGGAAAAGCATACTACAAAATTAGCGATTTCATTGAAGACACAACAATAGACTGGAAGTGATCCTCTCTACGTATGCATTTACTGGCTTTATAGATATTGTATTTTTAAATAACTATTGTAGAATGATGTTAAAAAAATGATAACTGACTGAGTTTCTTGTCGGTTCTTCTCAGTATTCAGGTTTTCTTTTCGAACCGAACTAAAGTAGATTTGACGTTCAAAAATACCTTGCATTTGGGTTTACTTGAATAAATTGATTTGACTTTGACTTTGTAACTAAAATGGGCGTCGGCCACTTTTTGACAAAAAAGGGAGAAAAAGTGTGAAAATTGGTTGTAAATCCCTGTAATCTGATCTGTAGCAAAAGTTCTGTCGTGTTGTTGTGTGTTCGCTGACTGATATTAGCGGTTGATTGTATTATATTATACTGTTACTTTATAATTCAAAAGTGGTAGACCAAAACGTTAGGTAGGTGAGAAGCGTATATTTTACGTTTTGTGGCTTTACGGCGCCGGAAGCCACCCCCGACTTCCACCATCCTGAAGACTAACGGGCATTAAAGGTATTTCGCCTCTCCTATTTGTATAATATTGTTGATCGGCGACGTCGGCGCAGTTCCGGGCACATTTGCTACCCTACCGAAATTATAAAGGTTCCAGCACGCGCAGTGGTCGTGTCTGGAGCTGTACCGCACACTAATAATGTCTATGCAGGACTAGATGGATTATTTGACAGCATCACTATGTTTCACTCAACTGCGGTTTGGGAACTACACCTAACTCTCATGCACTCCGACGCTTATTACGCACTGAGTGACGTAGCGTATTTCACTTAATTTCATAGTTACAACGGTTAATCAATAAACAATTGAATGATTTTACTCTTGTGTTATACTTTTATGGTAAATAAAAAAGAAAATTAATAAGATTAATACTTCAAAGTCAAAGTCAAATCAATTTATTCAAGTAAACCCAATGGCAACTAATGTGCAACCTAAATGTGATAACTTAAAAACAAACTATAAATAAGATGTACTAAGAGTCAAAGTATTGTCGAGCATTATTTGTGCTATCTTATTATTTAAAGCTGAGACACAGTGTTATCATTTAAAAAAGTGGGGCAACACTCCCGGAGTTACCCTAGGTTAGACATTTCGGGCGGAAGATGGTTAACTAAGTCAAAGTGAAATCAACTTATTCCAGTATACCCAATTACAAGGTATTTTTGAACGTCAAATCTACATTACTTCGGTTCGAAAAGAAAACCTGAACACTGAGAAGAACCGACAAGAAACTCAGTCAGGTATCATTTTTTCAACATCATTCTACAATAGTGTTTTAAAATACAATATTCATAGTCAGTAAATGCGTTTGCAGAGAAGATTATTTCCAGACTATTGTTTTTTCTTCAATGAAATCGCTATCTTTGTAGTATGCTTTTCCAATTAGTGTGTGTTTAATAATAAGTTTAAATCTCTTTTCCGTTAATTTAATGATGTGTCATCAGCAATTTAATTTTAGGCAACACAGTTGCCTAAAAATGACCCACTTTCGTAATTGAAATTTTGCTGATCACGACTACAAGTTTCCACACCATTAATAACGCCTTTCTTTTGAAATAGATTATATTTTTACTAGTGTACATTGTTTTCAAAGATGTATAACGAGGGTAAGGTAAGTATATCAATGTCTTTAAAATAATCTCTCCGCGACTCTCGTGCGTTCATACTGTAAATGGCATAGGCTATAAGATATAAGGCTATGGAAATATGCGAAGTACACCAGCCTAGCCGTGGCCACATCTGTCAACTGCGTCTAATATCATATATTGCCGTACTGAGCTTTCCGAGTCCCGATATGGTCCGTCCACAGTAACTTATTGTTTACTATGAAACCAAGAAAAGTAGCTGATTTCGCTAATTCTAATTGTTTCTATTCCACTTAATACTGGATTGCGTAAATACGCAAAATGAAAATGTCATGGACAAGTCTCTGAATTATATGTCTTGCTTTTTTTACCATGAAGCGCCGTGTTAGAAGAGATAAAATAAGACTACTACCCGCATTAGTCTCTGCCAGCACATGGCACCGTGGTCATTCCTCCGGTTTACTATTCTACTGTAACTTAAATTTCAATGGAGAAAATCAAAGGACAGATGAACGTATGAAACAAACAAATTGCTGGAAATCACTGGATTATCTAGGCAAAAATAAAGAGGCTTGGGAAGAAATGCAGGAGATATGAAAATACACACATGTTTTTTAAATATAATATTAGGTCTTTACCTATGAAATTGCCGTTTAGTATACAAAAAGATAAAGTATTTTTTTTATTTCTATTGATCAAAGTATGCACCCATGCTGTCGATGCATCTCTGCCAGCGCAGTGGTTATTTTTCAATGCCCTTCTTGAAAAAGACAGGTGTACGGAAAGCAACAAACTCTTCAAAGGCATTTTGTACTGCCTCTCGGGTACAGAACTTTGTTCCCCAAATTTTGGAAAAAGTAGAACTCTGTCGATGTGGGTCCTATGAGTACGGTGGATGATGCAGACTTTCAACCCTAGCTCTTGTAGCTTAGAGACCGTTGTCGTGCAGGAGCAGCGGAGACGTGCGATTAACCAAGGCTGGCCAGAGATTTTGCAAGCTTTAATTCGTCGTTGTTGACTTTAGTTTTCGGGCGACCACGGGGTTCATTTTTCAAATCAAAATTTCGCAATATGTCGCAAGCGTTCAAATCAATAACGGGTCGTGTGTTCGTTTGTAGTATTCACTCCGTACACGTCGTTAATGTTGCGAGCCGTTTGTGCCGCATTGCTACCGCGACGGAACTCGTATTCCGTAATTACTCCTATTTTTTTTATCGTGTCCATACTGATGACAAAGATACAAATGTAGTATAAACAAAACACTAATCAATAAACAAATGACTGAATTTGAAAATGAAATTCCATATTTTTAAAATAAAATTCATTTGAATTTAAAATTTATTGCCCACCATACACAAATTACATTTAGTAAAGACCTATTATAATGTACATTTGTTACGATAATATTGTCACATCAATTTGTTTGAATTGTAAATTTAATTTAATTAGTTTTAATATGTTATATGAACTGCAATTA
This sequence comes from Zeuzera pyrina, assembly GCA_907165235.1. Lineage (NCBI taxonomy): Eukaryota > Metazoa > Arthropoda > Insecta > Lepidoptera > Cossidae > Zeuzera > Zeuzera pyrina. The sequence continues at coordinate 315,987 of OU015627.1, forward strand.
TTTTAATGTATTACTTAGTAATAATAATAAAACAATAGCAAATTGTTACTGGCTGGTAGAGTATCTATCTATATCTTCTGGTTACCGCCCAGGTCTTCCTCTTCTCTTTTATACATTGGTAACTCATTTCACACCCACTAGAAACACTTCTGCCATTCTTGTGTAAAAAAGTGATGCGTCTCTAATGTGAAATGTCTGTCTTATTATTACTAAGCCGCTAACACTCTCCAGTAAGGCGATAGTAGGAGCTTTATTGGAATCAAAAATAACTTCTTGGAAAAACGTGAAATCTTTAGTTGCACATATTTATTCAAACTTTACAATTCTCAGCACTTGCACAGAACTTTAACGCCCAATATACTATCGCTTTTGTGCCTTAAAACTCCTAAAAACCCAAAAAATAAAATTTAAATAAAATGCAAACTTCACTTCTCTCGTTCCCGCCAAAAAGTTACCGGGCAGGTCTAGTTAGGAAACAATTTTTGTTAAAACTAAATTGGATCTGAGTGGTACCGAAAGCTGTTCGTTGTTTGGTGCCCATAGTACAAGCCTAACGTTTGTGTTATTGTATGACCCCGAATAAGCAATGAGCTTTTTTTTTTTCTCTCTCTTTGTTTTGGCTTCGCAGATTGCATTTAGCCATTGACCAAGTAATATGAGTCGAAAGTAAGGGAAACGAAGTTTCCCGCCCTTTTTTCAAGAAACAACGTTCTTCTTCTTTCTTTCTTCATAGCATGGCGCGTAGACCAGCGCATTTGCCAATGTCACGTATCAATAAGTAGAATCACAAGTAAATTCGTTTTTTCCTATAGTAAAATCCCTCCAGTAAAGTGATAGTAAGCTTTACTGAAGTTTCAAAGGACTTCTTGAAAGAGCGCGAGAACTTCAGCTACACATGTTTATTTAGATCTACTCCATTCCTTCCACTTACACGGAAATTTAAAACACAATATATTATCACTGTTGTACTTTAAAACTCCTAAAAATGTAAAAAATAGAAAATCTAAACAAAATGACAACCTCACTTCTCCCGTTCCCGCCAAAAAGTCCAGCAATGAGCTTATAAATGGGAAAGAAAAAGTATCTTTTTTAAATTGAGATCCAGAACAGCGTATGAAAAATATACCGGTATGTGGAAATGTAGATAGAACGTAACTGATAACAAACTCTTATAGAGTATAAAACGTTTTATTGCTACAGTTTAACTAATTAAAACTACAAAATACTAATTACTGTTCTAATTACTTTTGTTTCGCCACCATATGTAATTTTTGTTAGACATGTTTGTACAGAGATTGTATGTGAGTTCCCTTCATCGTCGACATTATGATATACTTACAAATAGATAAACATACACGACGTACTGGTGTGACATTGTGAGTAGTGTATTTGTGTGCATCTCATTCACCTGTACAGTACTTGCACGATGTTCTAGTATGCCATATCTAGACGTGCTTTAGTCAGAGGGTAGCATTCTAAATTCACTACTATAGCATACTGATTGGAGAAGCCATATTGCGGCTACTTTGTTGAATAAATCAATCTCAGTATTTAAAACAGCTGTTTTCGGCTTAGAAACAGTAGTGCATCTAAAACACGGGATATTAATGCGATTACTTTTTATTTTGGCTTGACATTCGAGTTGCATCGGCAGTAGTCTCAAGCAAAACCGTCGCAGTAAACTGCACTCATTGCCAGAGGCAGATTTATCTCTATTTGTCTACCCCCGATTTTTGTAAATATTTTTTAGGGCTTCTACACACTATATACACACAGTGTCCACACATGAGCCTTAAGAATACGTACATACATATTTCACCCTATATTATGTATCCCTAACGGGGTAGTTAGAGAAGAAGGAGCGCCAAGCGTCGCGGTCCTTGTATACTTCTTTCGCTTCCTCTAATCTCATTCTCGTCACACATTTTCGCCTAGGTTTGCGAGTGCTTTTCACATTTCCATCAGCTAACACTCTGGCAATTTGATTTTCCTAAGTCAGTCTTGGTCTTTCTTGGCTTCTTTTACCACTTGCTTTCGCTCTGCAGATTTTTTTTGTCAGTCTTTCATCACTCATTCTTTCTATGTGCCCCAACCAACTAAGCGTTATAAAGCTTCAAAAATTAAAAGAAAAAATTAAAGACCTATAAGAAACCCAAATACTATTGACAGATAGCGGGAGTAGGTGATAAAAAAACTGCCTCGAATACGGAGTGAAGCTTGCGGCGACAGTTTGCTTGAGACCATGGCCGATGCAATTCGGCCGAAACGTCAAGCTAAAGTCAAGGGTAATGGTGTTAATATCCTGTGTTTCAGATGTTTTTAATGCAATGCGAAAGTTTATATTACAAATAGTAGTGTAGTCATTGTAATTCTACCTTTTTTATGTTCTATAATCCAAAATCAAAGTCAAATCAATTTATTCAAATAAACCCAATTACAAGGTATTTTTGAACGTCAAATCTACTTTCGTTCAGTTCAAAGAGAAGAGAAAAGACACCTGGACCTGGACACTGAGAAGAACCGACAAGAAACTCAATCAGGCATCATTTTTTCAACATCATTTCACAAAAGGTTTATTAAAATACAATATTCGGAGAGCCAGTAAATGCATGTGCAGAGAAGATCATTTCCAGACTATTGTTTTATCTTCAACAAAATCGTTTATTTTATAGTATGATTGTAAATATTTTTTAGATTTATTGTAAATTAAATTAACTTTCTATCAAATTGAAGTGAGGTCTTAGATAACTCGTAATCATTACAGACCCTCTAGTTAATCATAATGAGGGTTTCTAATTTGAATATTAGCATTGCTAAATAGCTGAGATATGGTGGAGACCGATAAGTGCCAGATTCTGACTAAACGGTCTCTAGCCATATCTAGCTTGATATTTAAACAAAGGTCAAAGTTTTAATTGTAAAAGGTTAATATTTGACGCTATCGGGCATATGGCTGATGCGCGTGGGTAAGTAATTATAATATCTCAAATCTATAGAACCAGTTTTTAAATTGGTAATTTATGGTTTTCTTACAAATTACAATTATGTGCAAAAACAAATGTTGAGATTTCTCCGCGCTAAAATATGATGATCAAACTACAATGCGGAAATCAACTTTATTGTTATCGTCATAGGGCGCGGAGGTAATGAATTCGGTCTTCGCTTAGTTTTATTTATTAGGATTCCTTATGGTGGCACTTCACATGGCTATTTGTGTTCGCTATTGGGTGTTTGTTGTATTTGGAAAAATATATAACGTACTTGCAAACATGCAAATACAGGCAAATACGACCATCCATACATGGCAGCCAAATAACAAACACACAAACATTTGGCAGAAGAAGGAAATGTGTTCACCAAAACTATGGACGTGTTTCAACTTGCAGCGGGATTTTATTATTTAAATGCATGTAACTATTACATGCAGTGCGTGAAAAAATACAAAGTAGTGAAAAGACCATGGAGAGCAAGGCGCTGGTCGATGCTGACTATGCCTAAAAATTTGCATTTTTAATAATTGTTGTTCGCGCTCACAACACAGACACAAAATACTGCACGTCCATACAGATCCACGGCGCGTGCGCTTTTGAATATGGCCATTGTGTAGACGGTTTATTTGCGTATTTGCCTATTTGACCCCTTTGATGTGCGTCGAGAAACCGACAAGCGCACGGTAACGCGTATTTGGTATTGGCCATATTTGTCAAATAGGCAAATAAGGCCAATACTTTGTCAAATATACTGTCCACACGTGGTAATTGTTAGCCAAATATGCCAAATACGCAAATACAAATAGCCATGTGAAGTGCCACCTTTAGACGAAGTCAAACTCCGTTAACTGTGCTGGATGAATCGGCTCACTTCTTCCAAAAGTATTGGCAAATAACACACTTCAACGCATAATACGCTGTCTGTGCTAAAGCCAACGCCATGGCACTATTTTAAGTTAACTCAAAGCGCTGTCGTTTTTAACCGACTTCAGAAAAAGGAGGAATTTTTCAATTCGACAGTATTTTTTTTGTGTGTGTTTGTTACCTCATACATAGGTATGAGGTTTCGGATCGGGCAGGATTTTATACATACTGTAAATATATATGTACACATATCCGTTATGTCATAAGTCATAATCAATATGTTCGGCCATTCATACACTTATTGAGTTGAAATTAATTATAGAAACATAATACATAGATTCAGAAAAACAAGAAATAAATGCTCGTTTCGCAACAATGTTACTCGCGTCAATTAGCCACCTGTGGTACGAGTAATTTTGTAACGTTTTAATAACAAAAGCGACGTTAAAATGGGTTGCCTGCTTTTTCATGGGGCCTCACTCCAAGAGTCCACTTTTAGCCTTCATGTTATAATTACTTACCAAGTAGCAGTCAAGTAAAATATCTAAAAACATGGGAAATTAACGCGATTACCTTTTATTTTCGCTTGACGTTTCGAACGAGTTGCATCGGCCGTGTTTTTAGATGTTTTATAATGCAACGCGAAAGTATAAATAGCATTCAAGTAGTCGTCTACAGAGTAAACGGATGGAGGTATTCAGAAATACTATAATTCATAGCGTCGCGTCGCCGTGCGCTGACAAAAGTAGTTTAATGCAATCAGAAATTAGTTTAACATTATGTATTATTATCTATAATACAAATAACATTAATCATAGCCACGAACGGTCACTGCTATAGCGTAAATTAATAGTAAAATCAGCGATAATGTCAGTGAATGCAGTATGTGCATTAGCACGCACTAAACTACGTATATTAAATACACTCATTAAACACTGAAACCTTGTGTATAAGGCTGACTAGAACATCATGTACTAGAGTAACTCACTGAACACTGCTTTTGTCTCTACGAAATTACCGCGTTTAGAAACTCACTAAGAACCACATTTTGAATTTATGAAAATACCACGTTCAAAGATTCATTAAGGTGACGCAGTGATAAACAATAAAATTAATCTAAAATTGACCTTCTGCGCTTGAAACGGAGATAAGCGGTCACATGTGCGGTAGTCGATAGTAACCAGATTGCACGGTATTTTATAAGAACACAATACTAAACTTTTCATTTGTTGTGTTGACGTTAACCAAAATCCTGCACTCTGGGACATTTTTCAAATAAAGTTTACTTTTAAGTTATCTGTTATTTCTATAAAACACATGCCGCCGTGGGAACACAGTGTACCCCACCGACGCTAACTTCACTATGAATACGTAGACACCTACTGAAGGCATTCCTATATCGAATAACCTGTAGTAAAAGCTGTAGTTAAGACTTATAATGTAATATTTATGAACAAAAAGTTTACATAGATCATCACCGGCGTTTCCTTCAAAGTTAACTCGCGTTAGCTTACGAAAAATACGATTAAACAGTTATTTTCGTTTATTTTAAAAAGTGTAATTATTTTAAAAAATCCAACTGGCATTTTGAAGAGTGTGTTTAGATTAATCTACGCAGAAAATTCAAATCATAAATCGATCCCTTTACTCCGAAAAATGTAAATCTCTGTTTTAAAAGAGGTTTCTTTGATATTTTTTTTTCTGTTACAAAGACTAACCAATCGTGTATCACAACTGACAAAATGAAATCAATGAAAAGAAGAATCAGGTTACGAAATATCATTTTCATACGTTTTGTAATCACTTAGAAGAATTGAGATCCCTACTGTCAAAATTTCCAATGTGTCGCCTTAACACATAATATTTAAGTATATCTTGCATTACTAAGAGTTCAAGACACTGCGTTCACTAAATTTATCACTGATTTAACAATTAATTTAGACTGTATTTAAATGTCTGTTCGCAGTTACAGCTGAAGATATATTCATTCCGACTGCAGCAGACTGCTTCAATCTGACAGCACACGGCGGCGTGGCGGTTGGAATTATGCTATCTGTGACTACCTCCATTTAACTACACTGTACACGACCACTTAGTGGCTATTTGATAACTATTTCACAAATATTAAAGTCAAACTCTCATATACAGCCTCATTCTCTGACCAAAAAATATAATGAAAGAAGCCATAATAAGTTTCCACTCTTATCGCCGTGTGTCAAACGAATTTTTGTGTCTTTTTCTATCTCACTGAGCGTAACCACGAGTAAAACCATTAGCTATAGTAAGTATGGCAACCTCGCACTGTCAGTGTAATTCATGTCAGCGCATGAGTCATGAAATAATTATTTGCAAAATACTTGTGTTTCTTATTTTAATCTTAAGTGTTTACGCTAATAGTATTCACAACAATAAAAATATATAATATTCAGCTGTGTATCGTTTGCAAGTATATTGATCGTTTGTTTGCAAATCATCGATATAATGTCAGTGCCAATACATCTCTAAAAACACTCACTCAACATAAAAACACACGCAAATTTGGCGCACTTAAGTGTGTGTGCTCGTTTGCCCCCTTTGCCCTTTGATATATTAAAAAAAACAGTAAATGCATGTGCAGAGAACATTATTTCCAGACGATTGTTTTGTCTTTAACAATATCGTTTACTATGCAGTATGATTGTGTAATCAATGTACGTTTTGTAACTAATCTAAATATATTTTCCGTTAATTTAGTAATTTCCCGAAGAACTTCATTATAAAAACGATTCGTCTTGTAATTTGGCATAATGTATTTGACAACACTTTAAAATGCCACAAAAATCGTATACTTTTGCCATAAACATTACACTGCAACATCGCTATCTATACACAAATTGTCGAGGAGAAGTCACGGTGAATACACGAGTCAATTAGGAACGCACTGAGCATGTTAACCATTCTACTAGCAATTTGCTTATCACTGTACAGACGCAACCTATCACTGAAGTTCCTCCGTTAAACTGGTTTATATTCGCGTACAATAATTAAAGTCACCTTTGCATTACACGTACGAGCAGTTTCTAAAACGAATTATATACGCAAACAATGTCAGAGAACGTTTTTACTTATTATTCTCAAAACCATTACACTCCTTCTGGGGCAATCGGGTCAAAAATAATTATTATTAGTAACTACCACGATTAAGACAAATCTAACGACATCTAAGTTATTAAATTTCATCCAGCCGTTTAGGCTGCAGGATGCATCAAAGGAATCTACATACATCCGTAAATGCTAAGGGCGTCCAATTAAAAGTAAGAACGCAGTACAAACTCTTTGGAATTAAAAAAATAAATACTGGCAGGCAAATCTGTTTTATCTGTTACATACCACGAAAAATTAACTAATTACCTACTGTTTTTTTTTAAATTGGAGAGGTTTATTACTGTTTGTTGAAGCATTTTGGCGAAAATGACAGACATAGAACTACGCGCCGTTATTAATATCTGTGCACGAAATATCTACTATGGAACAGATCAATCGAGTTTCACAGGATCAGTTTTATTGCTAAAGGAACGAAGATTTCGACAGTTATTTTGCATAACATTTCACATGAACACTTGGAAATGTAAAAAGTGTTCCGCACGTTAGGTATCGACAATTGTTAACGATGCAAAAAATTAACCAGATTGAATGTCTCCCGGTAGACATAGTAGCAACGTGGCGGTGTTAAAAGTGCTAAATTGCATTTTTGTAGAATGTAAAGCAATTTGAACGCGTGGCTCGCCAGTCGCTTACATACTATCGCCCTGCCATACCACTTTGTACTTGTCACATTATATAAGAGGAAAAATAAACTTTGACACCGACATGTAATTTATTTATTTGGATCTATAATATACGAAGAATAATGAACACATAAGAAAATCCCTAACACATAATACCTGGTGAATACCTGCAACATGAAGCTACGATTATAGCCACATTATATCCAGAACAAGTAAAAAATTTGCGCAACTAAATACGCGAAAAATTGCCACGCAAACTTGCAAATATTGTTTTGTTCACCAAGATAACGTTCTGGCTCACAATTCCGCCGATGCGATGACCGCAATCCGAGATATTGATTTAAAATGCTTGTGCATTCTTTATATTCGCCAGACCTTGCCCTTAGTAAGTTTTATTTCCGAGATCGATGAAGTATCTGACAATAGCGATTTGAAGATTATGAATTAGTAATCGCTACAGTACAGGCAGTGAATATGGTATGTAGAAGAGAAGGCCGACTCCCGCATCATACATAATGCAATTGCCTACACTCGCCCGGATATGTAGGGTTGTCGCGTTGGGTGTGAGATACATAGAGTATCTCGTTTAGTTATACGTTTATTATAAAATATAAAAAACAATGCACACAGATAACTTTTTCTAGTATGTTGAATTTAATTTCTTGTAATTATGTTCCAATATGTATCAAAGTCTGTTCAGGCGTCAGACAGAGCTTCGTGATGTCTGCCTGGCTATTCGTGCTGTATTTGGACAGATGCCTCCATATATTCAAAGGTAGTATGAATGGTATGATATGTGATGGTACAGTAGTAAACTGCCTATTGTACGCTGACGATGCTGTGCTTATAGCACCATCAGGAGCGGACATGCAGACACTAATTACGTAACTAAGCATGAAAGAAGACTGTGAAGTGAAAGGATTGAATATGAATGTCGACAAAATTAAGGTTCTGGTGTATGAAATGGAAGATGTACAGACAAAATGTGAAATATGGATAAATGGAAAATGTCTAGAAAAAGTGAATGAAATTGTATATCTGACGAATGCGTTTTCGAGGGATGGAAGATGTGAGTTTGATGTGGAGAGACGGGTAGCAGCTAGCAATAAAGTAAACGGTGTTCTGTCCGCATTAGTAGACAGTATGAATATATCTAACTCCATACACAATGCGGTGTTGGTTCCAACTTTATTGTACAGTAGTGAGGCAACTTCGAAGTACTGCACACGCTGAACTATAATAGCAACAACCACAGAGTACATTGTACATAGGGAAATGGCGGTATCAGTCGAAATTTTCCATCTAGCGCCATCTAGTAAAAGTAGACTCAAACTGAAAAGTAATATTCATACATACAACAAAACTACGTAAAAATCTTATTACTTGATTAATAACAATCACAATAACAGTGAGGCCTGGATATGCCCAAAATCAAGTGAAAGTAAGATAAATGCAGTAGAAATGCGATCTCCTAGAAATATGTGCGGTGTCACTTGCTTGCGTACAGGATAAGCATGATGAGATACGCAGTATGACAGGGTTGCACGACAGTGTTATTGTAAAAATGAAGAAAGAAATGCTTAGATAGTTCGGGCACATAGAAAGAATGAGTGATGAAAGACTGACGAGAAAAATATACAGAGCGAAAGCGACTGGTAAAAGAAGCAAAGGAAGACCAAGGATGACTTATGAAGATCAAATAGAATGTTAACCGACGAAAATGTGTGACAAAAGTTTGAGGAAGAGAAGAAGCATGTAAGGACCGCGACGCTTGGCGCTCCGTCCTCTCTGACTACTTTTTTAGGGACACAGTGTGAAGATATGTATGTAGCGTAAAGATTTCACGTTGAAGAATGATAATTCTGGATTCGAATAACTAAAATTATTTAAGCCTACAAGGACATTATACTACGTTCGTTCATCCAATTTAGACATTTTTGTATTTGCTACGATGTAATGAAATAATTAAAGACAAACGGAAACAGTCTCACGTTAGAGACGCTTGCGACCCCGACTGGCGCTACAATAATCACCCACATTCACCCAATATACTTCTGTAGTGTGCCAAGCGCACGCTAGCGTTCTATAAAGACGTCCTACTATTATATTTATACTGTGGTATACAAATTTCTAGGTACTCAGGATGCAGAGTTCTTTAAGAAGATAATTTCAAGCTTAGAAAGAAGGTATTACTAGTCTATTATGTTTATAAATTGCGGACAATGTCGAAATTTAATAAATGTTACATGTAACACCACTCATTCTTATTTTTAACGAACGCCCCTAGTACTGCCGAAAAAAGTTGTAAGGTTATTATGAAATAATAATAACTTCGAGTATCAAATTATAAGACAATAAATAATTTTAATTATCAAAAAGTATCAAAACTTCTTGCACAAAGAAGTGTTTCCAGCATACGATCTGTAATTTCCTTAAAAAATACCTAATGATAACTTATTAGACAGACTATCGCCTAATGCCTCTAGAGGTCTTGATTACGACATACACGGGAAGATCACTTATTTGATACAATCAATGTTTTTCTTTCGTTCCGAAATTGCCAGGGATAAGTGTACCTAATACGTACAGTAATGATTATAAAATATACAAATTGTTGGTGTATGCAGCGTTTTGAGTAAAGGAAATGCTTCCACGATGATATTAAGAATCCATAACCATCTAAAAATAGGTCGGGTTACTTATGAGGAAAAATATTTTAGGATTAATACGTTTTCGTTTCTTTATGCGTACAGGCATATACTCATATTTCTTAAAGGTTGAGAGTTGTCTTGGTGACTCATCAATATGTCAATTACTGCCGTAATAAGCATTACTACATATAAGTATAGACTTTATTTATTGATTACTACATTACAAAATAAATTGTATGATAACAAATAATTGTGAAGATTTGCATACCTATTAAGGGTAAACATGTTCGGTTTCTATTTACATACGTACATTATGCGTAACATCAGACTGTACTGTGGACTCATACCAATAAATAGATAAATAAATCAATACACATAATGTGATAAATTCCTGAAATCTTTAGCTTTTTTTTCTTCAAACTCCAATAACCACAAATCGACACGTGTTTCGCCTCTCAACGAAGCATCCTCAGGATATTCCAGAGATCAGACTCGGTCAGCTAACCTGCACCGAAACAACCGGTGCTGGTTAGCTGACTACGTCTGATCTCTGGAATATATTGAGGATGCTTCGTTGAGAGGCAAAACACGTGTCGATTGGTGGTTTTTGGAGTTTCAGCGGAAAATAACTAAACATTTCAGGAATATAAACTTTTAAACTTTCGCGTTGCATTATAGAATATATCTAAAACGAGAAATTTAATGCGATTACCTTTTTATTCTGGCTTGACGTTTCGACCGAGTTGAATCGGCCTCCTTGTGGCAACACTACCTAATTAACCTACTAAAATACCGCTGCATTAACATGGCAATACCGGTTTATCGCCGTTGGTGAATTCCCACAGTGGTGGGAATTGCAGAGTTAACGTTATAGAAGAGCCCACACGACGAGACATTCTATTAGAGCAGGGGTTCCCAAACTTATTTTGTCTACTGCCCACTTTGAGAATAAAATATTTTTCAGCGCCCCCATTTTTTCACCTACTGAAAAACCACTATAACTTCATATTAAATTAATTAATTATTGAGAGCTATATTAGAGGAGATTAAACATTAATTCCAAACGAGACTTTGACTATAACCCGCAAGAGTTAACTTGAAACCTGAGCGCAGTAGGTAATACACAACGGCGCTCAGGTCTCAAGTTAACTCTTACGGGCTACACCTGCCAATGAGAATGATTATTGAAACGCAACTTTATAGTATTCAAACAGAGTATCTTTTATTCAAAATAATACACATATAATCGATCCTTATATAAAAACTAATGTGAAGGATGAATCTGATGCTGTTTAATAAGTTTGTTGATATCAGGTTCCAATTTACTAAAGAACAGTCGCAAGTCGCCACGTTTGGTAACATGCAAACGATTTCTCTTTTTAGTAAGCAGTGTTGCCACAGCACTAAATCCACTTTCACACAAATATGACGATGGGAATGCTATCAAGAATCGCTGAACGATTGACCACAATCCAGGGTATAATTGCGGGATCGGTTTGTGTAGCCAAAATTCTTGGTAAACATTTTTGAACTTGATTTTTATTTCCTCGTTTGTTGTCAATTCTATAAGTTCTTCTTCCAGCTGAGGTGACATTGCTGTGTTGACATTTGAAAACGGATCCAACACCCAGTCTGATATTTTCAAGTTCAAAATGTCCTGGTATCGTTCGGTGAAGTCAATGTGGAGGTTTTCCAAATGTTGGCAGTACGCAACCAATTCGTCGTTACTGCATAATACTGATAAATTCGGAAAATTGTGAAACTCACGTCTGCCCATATTCTTTTTGTGTAGAAACAGTTTGGCTGCGAAAGCAGCAACGACGTTTTTTGTTTTAATTAAATTTAGTTCATCACCTTGCAGTTGGAGATTCATGTCGTTGAACAATTTATACAGGTCTGTCATGTAAGCTATATCATTCTTTGATGTAATGAGCTTGTTGTGCAATTCTGTATCTTTAGTTTCCAAGAACTCTATAACAGAGTCAAACAGGTTCTAAAATCGAGTCAGACAATTGCCTCTTGATAGCCAACGAACTTCAGTATGAAACAACAAACGGTTGAAATCCTCGTCATTAGTAACACAAAGCTGATGAAATAATCTATCATTCAAAGAGCTGTTGCAGATTTTATTGACTGTTTTGATAACATATTGCAGTGATTGAAATAGTCGTCCACTTAAGTTTCTAACAACCAAATGTTGTCTATGAATAACGCAATGTACAATAAGGACATCTGGAATTTTATTTTTTAAGTACGCTATGAAGCCTTTATGGCACCCTGTCATAGCCGGAGCGCCATCCGTAGCAACTGATATAATATTTTTCGGGAATCTGTTTCTCATCACAAAACTTTTCCAATGTATTGAATATCGTTTCGCCTTTTGTATCGGTCTCTAAATTTCTAGCAAAGAATAGTTCTTCACATATTTTCTCATCTAATAAACCTCACGTAAGACAGCAACAATGCTTCATTAGTTGGTAAAGTGGACTCATCGAGCTGAATCGAGGACAAGTCAATTCTCAAATTGACTTGTCCTCGGGTGATCACACAATGATCCTTCAATATTTTCAGCCATTTCATCAATTCGTCTTTGCACAGAATTATTACTCAAAGGAATTTTTCGGATAATATCTGCGGCTGGTTTATGAAGCACAGTAGTTATTACTTCCTTTATTGCTGGCAAAATTAACTCTTCTCCGATGTTATGTGGTTTGCCTTTTTGAGCAATTAACAAAGAGATATTGTACGAAGCTCGAAGTCCGTCGTCATCTTGCTTAGCAGCCGCCGAAAATAGTTTTGCTACACTTGGCTGAGTATTATGCTTCTTCTCTAGGTCTTGAAAATATGCTACATTCTTGTCTTTCTTATCTGGATGCATTTTATTCAAATGATCTTGCAGTCTTGAAGGCTTCATTGCTTCATTCGAAAATGTTTTTAGACATAGAAGACACAAAGGCGACGATGGGTTTGTCGGATTTTCAATGAATCCGAATTTAATATATTCCGCACAATATTGTCGTCTCTTCTTTTTTACTTCCGACATTGTTTTGTTTTGAGAAATACGTAAGTGTTGAACTTAAGTACTGCTCATCTATTGCGCGCGCAAATGAAAATAAAATAAATATTACGTTGTTTATATAGGATTGCATAAGCAGCACGCACCGACAGGAATAAAACAAACATGCATAAACTCGTTTATCTCATTCGACGCTCAATCGTACTCAACAAGTCAGACAAGTATTCTATGAACCAGCCGATTGATACAGGAATGCACAAATCGGGTTATTTAACAAAAAACTTGTTAAAACATGATTGCTCGCGGTCTATTATCTACGAAAATTACCTATCTGGGAGTACTAATAACTATTGAAATGCGAAAGTGTGTCTGTTGCCTTTTTATTTGTTTGTTTGTGTCTACTTTCATTTCGAAACGGAACGACCGATTGACATGATTTTTATTTTGTATATTCAATAAAACAGGACAGATATATGAACTACGCGGAGAGAAATATCGAACCGAGTTTGAGCAATCTTTTAATTAATATTAGTTGATGTTCACAAGTTGTAGTTGAGAGACGAGAGCTCATGCAGTCGTTGTCTAAGATGCCTCCTAGCTAAATGAAATTACAACTCACCCCCCAGACCTCTACACAACGCCCCCATTATTTTTCTGGGTCTCTTACCGCCCACCTTAGGCCTGCAGCGCCCACAAGGGGGCGTTATCGCCCACTTTGGGAAAGGCTGTATTAGAGCAAGTACTCTCGACAAGAGCTTAACGGAAAGTGTTGTGTTAATGTTCAGTGTATAAAGTACTGAAAGACAAAGAATTAACGAAGTGTTGTAAGATTTCGAAAGTAAATGTGATTAGTCTGTAATAATGAATTACTCTTAAAATCAAGGTGTTATAATCGAGATGTTATATCGTGTGACGTTCGAAGCAAAGAATAAATCATTTAAAAGTAATATTAGCGTTCTTTCAGGCAATAGTAATTCTCATCGTACGACATGAAACCATTCTTTGGAAAGTCAGTGAACTTATCGAGTCTTAACCAAAATACGTTCATTTTCTGTTTGAGTTAATCGCTGCCGGCGATGGCTGTTTGCTCTAACTAACCTTTGTGTAACTTACCTCCTCGCCAACACGCTCCGTTAAGTGAGAAAATGGATAAAGCGACGACACTACAGCTTACACACGACTGGTAAAACTTGGACGTCCATTGTTGTAATTAACCCCACATATCTACTATTGAACAATACCTGTTTGTTTGTATCCACAGGTGAAACTTCCTTACTCACGCATTTATCCACGTGCAGTGTTTTACAGTAATTAACTTTATTACTCGAGGGGCGAAAAAATCTAGAGCCGTTATAACGTAACTTGCTGTTTTGTACAAATAGTATTTCACGAAATACTAGCTATTATGGCTCGCTTCGCTGAGCGTAAATGAAAATTTTGTAGATTTTTGTTTGAAGAATCGTTAAGGGTCAATAAAATTAAAAAATAAATAGCCTTAAACCATCAACACAAGATTCCGCGTCGAATGAGCATACCAATACGTTCAGTAGTTTTCACGTGATTGAAAGACAAACAAAAAATCGGTTTCATTATATACCTATATGTACATGTAGATTCTGTGCTGTAGTTTGTACCTTTCCGCGACTACATTGTGATTAATTCTATTTAGTCAACTGCGAGTTTGATTCAAGCAAAGAAGGTTCCGTACAATATCTATGAAATAATATATACGTACATATCCTCACGCTGTATCTCCAACGGGGTAGTCAGAGAGGACGAAGCGACAGGTATCACAGTCTTCACATACTTCTTTCGCCTCCTGGTATCAACGAACTGATTGATTTGTAAAATTATCTACTGAGATCAATATATTTTTTTTATACCACGAAGGTATACAAGGTAAACAAGTATACGGCCCGCCAGATGTTGAACGGTTACCATAGCCTATGGACGCCTGCGATACTAGAAGCATCACCTGCGCATTGCCGACCTGTAAAAACCTTTTTACGCCCTTTTTGAAAAACCCCCCCATGCAGTAATCTTCTGGAAGAACCTCGACAGGGAGAGCATTCCACAACCTCGAACTTCGAGGAAGAAAGCTCCTTTGAAACCGAATCTTGCGTGACCATTTCGGTTCCAAAGTGTGAGGATGAAATTACTGCCGGAGGCGAGCGATGCGATGGTAGAAGGTGGTCGTGGGCATTCGTCGGCAGTCGAACAATTCCTCTGAACACAGCCCTTTATATATAAACGGTAGAACGCACACAGGAACGACGTCTCTCCTCAAACTTAAGTGTTCGAGATCGCTTGTAAGCCTGAGATCGTCGACAGCTCTCACAGCTCGCCTTTGAATCGTTGGCAGGAGGAAGTTGGTATACAGGGGCTCCCGCCCATAGATGACAGCATTACTCCATATGAGGCCGAACTTGCGGCTTATACAATAATAGCCTCTGTTGAGCACACCAAGCTTTTTGGACGCCAGCCTGACCTTGTTTTCCAAGTGACTTTCAAATTGAAGGTCGCGAGAGACATCGACACCAAGGTTCCCAATACTCTCAGAGGTGGTGAGGGACGTGTTTTGGAACTGAAGAGTCACAGCAAGTAGGGGTTTTTTAGCGGTTATTGCAGAATCCAGAAATGTCATCATATTTTTCGCTTAAATTTCAAGTACACATACTGAACTTTTTAAAATTTGACGATTAGTAATGTCTAAGATGAGAGACGATGGTCTACTATGTAACTGTTTTAGGCTCTTCTTTTAAATACGCTTAAAAAATTGTAGAGGATTATCTAGTGTGACATTTTTAAATTAATAAGATGTCTCAGCATTATTAATTTCCAGGTTTCTATAACTCGTTTCTAAAAAAGAACGATTGAGAGCTGAGACAGACGAACAGACACATGACAAAACATAGAAGGGTTCCGTTTTGTTGATTGAGGTATGGAACTTAAAGGTTAAAGTGACAAATCTATGTGGTACTGCAATTGTCAGCACTACGCATACCCGTTGCCCAGGTATCGTCTGACACGAGGAGCTGACGCACATTCGTATAATGCAACGAGCGCACAATAGCGGCAATAAACAAAATTTAGCACTTATTCTTTGTTGTGAAATCACGTTTGTTTTAGCTTGTACATTTCAGAGAACAGCCTTTAAATAATCCTAGATTCAAGATTTCTATGTTTAGCGTGTGTTGTGATATTACAGTGATTCAATTTGTTCCGCGGGCAGAGGAATTTTGATAGAGATCGGAACCTCCACCCTCGCTTGCTTGTATTGTAGGTAGTATTACCACATTGTTTTTTTGTAAAGAGGCTACTTAAACGGGCTAGAAACAGCTAAATTAGATTTTAAAAGTTCTAGAAAGAGCTAAATAAAAAAATTATGATTTATTACTGCGAAAACCTTTTATTGAAATACTAACATAATATTATTAACATATTTAAAAATGAAAATACTGTTAGCTACTGCCAATATTCGTGATTAACTGATATAATCATAATCGTTAACAATTAATTTTAAGGGTGTTGCTACTTAATAAATAATATGATCTTTTTGAATGTCAAAAAAATAAGTCTGTCAAGAAATACGAGAGTGAAAGCACGTCTAAATTCTATCTCAATATGTCCTACGTCTCCATCTATGTCGACGTCCTGAGAGAACGAATAGCTTTCAATAGGAACAAATGTTAACAATATTTGTACCTAATATAATTGCAAATAAATATTCCTCTTCCCTTAAACTAGTTCTAAATCAGTCTTACTTTTATTTTCTCTATAAACATTTAAATACAATTTCTCGGTTCATTAAAATAAAATTTAATCAAAAAGTATTCATTCGAGTTGTGCTCATTACTTCTTTCCTGTTTGCGTATTATTACGCTTAGATGACTCTTTTCAGACTAAAGTAGTGAAAAACAATTTCAATTTCAGTAAAAAGCGCTAGATCTAGCCTGAAGTGGGCGACACTGGTTACAGGCATTCGGAACTTTGAAGACAAAAGCACTTTACACAAAGCAAATATAATAAATTTGACTTCGAAAACATAGATTTGAATACGTTACGTTTCGAATTATAGAATTTAGAACGCAATACAGTTATCGTGTATTAATGTGTTTTATGATACATAATAGTTATCTATTTAGGAAAATATATGTCACGCGCTAGAACCATTAGTCCAAAATGAAAATACACGGTCTGAGCCCCTCAAATTGGTCACAAAGGGACTGGCCGTGATGGGCGTTCATCCGATAAGATTATGTGATTACTTATAATTTGAGTTTGATTGTAGCTTTTACGCTTATTTTAAACGTTAGGGTTGACTGTGATGATTTCTTATTATGTTTCGTGTGTTGGTCCAAGACGTCCTTTTATTTTGTTAATTTGTAGTAGACGCATCGTCTAGCCAAATTTCCACGTATGTTTATAGCTTCCTCAAAAAAGCAAAAATATTAGGTGTTCCGTGTATAAATTGGAACGCATATTTGTGTCTATGGAACGCTGTCTCTGGTTTTCTTTGAACGTTTTCGTGCCGCCAAAATACCACTGTCAGTGTCTTTTAAAAGTGTTTTATATAAATAAATCTTACATTAAACTACAAAATGAGTAGAAATAAGCGAAAAAGGAGAGATTCTGACGAGGTGGAGGACATTTACAAAAAATTAAAGCGTCTGGAAAAACGGCTAGAGAAACAAAAGCATCGCCGTCATACAAGCCGCTCTAAAAGTCGCACGCGCTCATTATCGGTGGAACCACAGTAGAAATCGATTGTGACGATATTCCTACACAGGAGGTGACGGAAGGTGAGTCTCATACTTACAGGTTATTAGATTCGTACCCATCAACAAAAACTTTGTAAAACTGGTTACTAGACTGAGAGTTTGCCGTCTTGAAAATTTATCCGTGTGGTGGTACATTTAAATACCACTCGTGAGGTTTTTTCCCTGACAAAAACACGTTTGCGAATTTACTCTTGTGGTAGTATACCTGTACACAGTACTACTCTTGTGGTTGATTTCAAATGTAATAATTACACACGTATGTGAATATACCCAATGCAATGTGGTTTATTTCTTATAATACCTAATAGACATCTTGTGCCTCACTGAGACGTGGTTGAGGGCTGATAAGATGTCTTTTCATGTAAATAATTTTAAGGTGGCCAGTGTGTTCAATCGAGCGTCGACAGATGGCGGCGGTAGTATGATTTTGGTTAAAAATTCTCTTAAAATAAAAAATCGCAAAGACATAGTTGCTCGCTCGGTTGAACGTGTATGTGAAATGTCGTGTGCGGAGACGGATGATTACATATTCTTATGTGTTTACAGACCTCCCTCGTCTGATTATTCTCGATTTTTAATTCCTGTAGAGGAGAGTCTTAACATGCTTAGCAAATGTAACAAATCAATCACAGCATGTGGTGACTTCAATGTGGACATAAGAAATAGCTCTAAGGAAAGGGAGATGCTAATTTCACTCTTTCTTTCATTTGATCTTGTGCACATTTTTGATGAACCGACCAGGGTTACATACCATTCGGCGACGTGCATTGATAATGTTTTTATGAATAAGAGCAAGATTAGGGAGCACAAAATTATTAGTGGTATTCGATCAGATCATAAAGCTCAATTAATTAAAATAGATTGCATGAAAAGTAAATTTGAAAGAATAATTGAGTTTAGACCAATAGGCGGGATACAGTTAAAAGGTTTTACCAACGAAGTAACAAATTTAACAAACATAGTTTCCTCTGTTGGCGATCCAAATGTCATGTATAAGAGTTTTTTGAAAAATTTAACCTACATATTTAATAAAAACTGCCCAAAGAAGAAAAAAATAATTACTGACAATAAGTTACATTTCTCTGATTGGGCGACAAAAGGTATTAGAAAAAGTAGGGACAGACTTTATGAGTTGTATGACGAAAAATCATACACATCGGATGAAAACTTTCATAGCTATGTCCAATTACTCAAAAATATTTAAAAAGGTATCAAAGCACGCGAAATCAATTCATATCGCCAATAAAATTAGTAAGGCAGATAACACAGTAAAAGCGATATGGAACACTATTAGCACAGAAGTAGGGAAACAAAATAAGAAAAACGAAGACCTCTCAATATACATTAATAATAAAATCGCTACTAATAAAAAACAGGTTGCTAATGGTTTTGCTAAATTTTTTTCAAATGCACCTATACACATTACTAGTGGTCTAGCATCCTCTGCACATACAGCACGGGCACTATTAAGCCAAAATATAGGAAAGTGGTTCCCTAGTTTTCAGTTCAGGCACACGTTTTCATTTGAGATAGAGAAAACTTTCAAAGAATTAAAAAAAAAAGAAAAGTGAAGATTTGTGGGGATTATCTGCTCATGTACTGGCTAATATAATGCCAATAGTAACACCGATTTTAGTAAATATATTTAATAAATGTGTCGATCAAGGTGTGTTTCCCGATTTGATGAAACATAGTAAAATTATATCAATATTTAAATCGGGTTGTAAATCAGATCCTACAAATTACCGCCCAGTGTCGATATTGCCAGCGTTGAGTAAAATAATGCTCAACCAAATGCTGGCACATTTTAACATTTGCAGGATTTTTCATGGTCAACAGTACGGTTTCACGAGAGGGTGGTCAACAACACATGCGGGAGCAAGCTTGGTCAAAAATATACTAGAGGCTTGGGAGGGGTCACGAGATGCCATTGGCGTTTTTGTGATCTTTTCAAGGCTTTTGATTGTGTTTGTGACAAAACTTTAATTTACAAGCTGAAATATTATGGAATACGTGATAAAGCTCTCGATCTCGTGATTTCATATCTGGCTGACCGAGAACAAAAAGTGAGTGTAAATGGGATTACATCTGATGGTTCTAAATTAAAGGTGGGCGTTCCCCAAGGATCAATTTTGGGACCGTTCCTATTTTTGGTTTACGTTAATGATCTTCCATTTATGCTTAAAGACCTTTGTGAAATAATATTATTTGCTGACGACACATCATTATTATTTAAAGTTAACAGAAAAGACATAGATATTAGCGGACAGAATAGGACCTTGGCGGATGTCTCGAGATGGTTCGCTGCCAATAATTTACTACTGAATGCACAAAAAACAAATTGTGTTAAGTTTTCCCTATCCAATGTACCCAAAATCCATAATGGACTGGAACTGGATGGGAAACAATTAGAATTAATGAAATCAGCTACTTTTCTTGGTTTAACAGTAGACAATAAGTTACAGTGGGCGGACCATATCGGGACTTTATCTAATAAGCTCAGTTCGGCAATATATGCTATTAGGCGCATTAGACAGTTGACAGATGTAGCTACGGCTAGGCTGGTGTATTTCGCATATTTCCATAGCCTTATGTCTTATGGTCTGCTACTGTGGGGATCAGCGGCGCATATGAAATCTATCTTTATTTTACAAAAGAGGGCAATACGTACTTATAGCCTATGCCATTTACAGTATGAACGCACGAGAGTCGCTGAGAGATCATTTTAAAGACATTGATGTACTCACCTTACCTTCGTTATACATCTATGAAAACATAATGTACACTAGAAAAAATTTAGATCTATTTCAAAAGAAAGGCGTTGTTAATGGTATGGAAACTCGTGGTCGTGGTCAGCTAGTTACTCCTAAATTTAAATTACAAAAGTCAAGTGGTTCATTTTTGGGTAACTGTGTTCGTTTTTATAATAAAATTCCTCAAGAAATTACTCAACTAACGGAAAAGAGATTTAAACTTGTCATTAAACACACACTGATTGGAAAAGCATACTACAAAATTAGCGATTTCATTGAAGACACAACAATAGACTGGAAGTGATCCTCTCTGCATATGCATTTACTGGCTTTATAAATATTGTATTTTTAAATAACTGTTGTAGAATGATGTTGAAAAAATGATACCTGACTGAGTTTCTTGTCGGTTCTTCTCAGTATTCAGGTTTCCTTTTTGAACCGAACTAAAGTAGATTTGACGTTCAAAAATACCTTGCATTTGGGTTTACTTGAATAAATTGATTTGACTTTGACTTTGACCTAATTTAACCAGGGCACAATCAAAAATGTTATTTAACCTTTCAACACCACCACTGCTGAATACTTCAGAAGTGATTAGTGACCCCCCTCCTGCGGAATCTCAACCGCCAGTAGAGGAAATTATTGTGCTTGATGAGGAAATATTAAATATGTTGGGAGAAGACCCCACGAAAAATAAGAAATATTCAACTTCCATACATACCGATATAGCCTCACGCTGGGCCCACCTAGTTAGTGAGGGCCTGTATAAAGATACAAAGGCAGATCTATTAAAATCTCATCTGATACCAGAAAACTGTCAGTTTCTCGAAGCACCGACTCTCAATCCAGAAATAAAAGTTGCAGTGTCAGATGCCGTTTATAAACGTGACAGAGCACTACTAATACAACAAAACCAGTTAGGCCAAGCCACAGCTTGCCTCGGAGAGGGACTTAACATCCTTCTGAAAGAAAGAAACACCGAACTTACCAAATACATTAGTAATGCAAGCCGCATTCTTTGTCACTTATGTCATAATCAGAGCTGTGCTAGAAGAGCCCTGATACAATTGCACTGAATAAAGATACTAAAGACATAGTGTCGCAAACTCAAACGGGAAAACTTTTGTTCGGAGATAACCTCGGTGAGGCCTTAAAGGCTGGAAAAGCCATCAACAAGACCGGTTCTGAAATCAGATACTCTAATCCTCAAATGGACAAAATTACAAAAGTAGCCCCGAATTCTGCTTTAAACTACCGGGGCCCGCCTCGGAAACAGCAGCAGCGGCATCCACCAGCACCGAACGCGGGCAAAACAGCCAACTACAAGCAAGGAAACAAGCCAGCGCAACAGCGCCAGCTACCATCACGAACAACAACTCAATACATACGCAGGAAATAGAGGTACAGTTTGCTGGGAGACTTCCCTCTTTTTATGGTAAGTGGTACTCTATTACTAAAGATAAAATTATTTTATCTTGGGTTTTGGGATATAGGATACCAATATCGGGTATCCCACCTCAATCATACCCACCTTCAAATTATAAGATCTCAGATACCGAGTTCAAGGAAACTCAAAAGTCAATTTCATATCTTTTAAACATTGGGGCGATAAGAGAATACCAGCCCTGCAAATATCAATACATATCTCCCATCTTTTTAGCTCACAAGCCTAATGGAAGTTTTAGATTTATACTGAACTTAAAAAAGTTCAATAAGTATGTTACTACATCACATTTCAAACTTGAAGATATAACAACTGCCACAAAACTAATATCTCCACATTGTTTCATGACTAAAATCGACTTAAAAGATGAATACTTTGCTATCAATATACTTTTTTTTTTTATTTAGGCCACCAACAAGGTTTACACTAATTACATGATTACAATATATACATTGTTACAATAAAAGGAATTATTTAAATGCAACCTTAATTATAGGTGACGACAACATGCGCAATAAAGGAAGTTGATCCAAAGATACTTACTTAACACCATTACATTCAAATTATACTCTATAAGCAATATGTATAATATACAAACAGTTGAGGGTGACTTGAGGACCAAAACACAAACGAATATGAAAAATATATAAGAAGAGTGAAGTCAAAAATCACTCAGTGGTATTTGTATAACACTTTTTGAATCTAAGTATCATATCTCCGCAAATATCAACGCCACATGTCTTGTGCAAACGGTTATAACAAGAGGTTATTCTATTAAGTGGACTATACAACCCCAAATTACTTTTTGAACATTTTAAGGCAAACGCCACGTATCTGGATAATCTAGGTAATCTCGAAGGAGCATTTAAATTTACTTTCGATAACTAATACTGTCCATGAGCCCATTAATTAATTTATATAAGAACATGCCGTCAAGAAGCAACCTGCGATCACTAAGGGATAACGTTCCAAAGTACCGTAGTCTATCCTCATAATGAGGTAGTTTTTTCGCCATGTTACAGGAGTAAGAAAGATGCCATAAAAACCTTTTCTGAACACTTTCAATTCTTTTCTTGTAAATATCATAATGTGGATTCCAGACTACACTACAGTACTCCAATGAACTACGCACCAACGCATAATAAATAAAAATTTTAGATTTTGGTACCTTAAAATTCCTGCAATTACGCAAAACAAAACGCAACATTCTAAACGCTGTATTTACTATCTGGTCTATGTGAATATTGTAACGCAGCTTACAGTCAAGTCTAACGCCTAAATCTCGAATGTGTTCCAACTCAGAGACCAAGTTACCATCGATATAGTAATGCCGCGTTTGTAAACATTTTCTCCGAGAAAATCGGATGACATAACATTTTTTTGAATTAAGTGTCATTCCATTAGCAACGCACCAATCAACTAAATTGTCAAGATCGCTCTGCAATACCGTGATATCATCTGAAGAGTTTACAGGTCTAAAAAACTTCAAATCATCGGCAAACATGTAACATTTAGAATTTCTAAAACAGTTACAAACGTCGTTAATAAATATATTAAAAAACAAGGGACCCAACACAGAACCTTGTGGTAAACCAGAGCAAGTGTTAAAAGCTGTCGATGTACAACCGCTTACCACTACCACTGAATTACGGTCTGAAAAATAAGATTTACACCAAGCCAACAGATTTCCATGTATTCCTATCGCACAAAGCTTTTGGAGCAAAACTTCATGATTAACTTTGTCAAAAGCCTTACTAAAATCTGTGTAAATAACATCAACAGATCCACCACTATCCAAACATTCGGACAAGTCATTAACAAAGGAGACTAGATTAGTGGCAGTTGATCTAGCTCTTACAAAGCCATGCTGTACTGGTGACAAAACTTTTTAAAATGGCAGGAGATGATGGGAACCAAAAGTAATTCAAAAACTTTTCCAAACACAGGAATTATAGAAATTGGTCTTTAATTAGATATTGTTTCTCTATTACCAGTTTTATAAAGAGGTAATATCATAGATCTCTTCCAAGCTTTAAGATACACACCGGATCTTAGAGATTCATTAAAAATTAATGTGAGAGGGTAAGCTATAGCAGCAGCGCATTCAACAGCAAAGATCGATGGAATGCCATCAGCTCCAGCACCCTTAAATCTGTCAAGACCTTTCAACACTCTTTGCATTTGTTCACTGTTGAAGAACAAGTTGGACACTGGCTAGTGCTGGATATAATGTACACATTGCCTGGTGGCAAATGTCGCCTACTATAGACAGATGAAAAATGTTTGGCGAATAGATTACATATTCCAACTCCATTAGTCGCCGCTTCAGAGTCAAGAGTCATGCTTGTTGGAAATGAATTAATGCCTCCACGTTTACGTTTTACAAATGACCAAAACAATTTTGGATTAGAAGATAAAGTGCTTTCCAACCGTTCCATGTAGATGTTGTAACACTTAGTCTGCAAATATGCGCATCTTTTTTTTAACATTTCAAAACACAAAACATCACGAAGATTACTATTGAATTTCCGAATTTTTTGTCTAAATTTCAATTTTTCTTCGAGTAATTTTATAAGGTTTGAAGAATACCATGGAGGAAATTTAGCCTTTTTATTAAGTTTCGTCTTAGGCACACATTCGAGGATAGCAGAGTTAATAATATTATGAAACATGTCTGTCATCTCATTAACTGAGCCACATTCCAATAACTTATTATCCCAAGAGATATCATTAAGTTTCTGAGCAATTTTGTTATAATCTGCTCTAAAAAAACAAAACCTCTTAGTATCGTTCTGTATTACATTTCTGAAACCCACTACAGAGACAGAAAAAAAAGGAGGATGAAATTGGTCAATGCTTAACAATGGATCGCTTGGCGATGCCAGATCCGTAACAATTTCATTGCACAAAATTAAGTCCAAAATTCTGCCCTGATGGTTAAGAATACAATTATATTGATTGAGTGAGTGAAGTGCCAAATAATCAAGTAAGATTTCGCCGTGACTGCCGCCGTTAGCATCGCCTGACAAAGAACCATTGCCACACCAAGACCAAGAAATCGAGCTAAGATTGAAGTCACCAGCAATCAAAGTACAACCACTACTCCCTTCCAATAACCGATTACTATTAGCCAAAAAATTCTCCAATATGTATGTTTCGATGGGTGGTGGGAGATACACACCGCAAATATAAAAAGGTTGGTGTTTTCCATTGGTCTTAACTTCTACGCTAATCGAAATATCTTCACATTTGGACTCATAATTATTTAATCTAGTAGATTTAAGGTTCCTTAACACCGCAACCAGAACACCCCCTCCACCTTTACCCCAATGAAAGCCACTAGTTCTTCTGTCCCTTCTATAAACCACATAACGATCATCAAATAACTCGGAGTCGAAGATACTCTCAGTCAACCACGTTTTAGTTAAAATTATTACATCAAAATTATTAGACGTGACACTGTTATACAAGTCATTTGTTTTAGTCCTCAAACCACGCACATTTTGATAATATATTTTAATATTCGACATTTTGCTGTACCTATGATCCACCACATCCACATTAAACAATAAGAGATCAAAAAAAAAGAAAAGTGTCAATAAACAAAAAAGAAAAAAGTTAGGTGGAAAACACATTATTGTAAACTATTTAGAACATCGTTATTCTTTACATAGATAAAACTAGCCTCCTCGTCTCTTCGCATAAATATTCTCCCATCACGAACCCACACGAACTTATAATTTAATTCTTTAGCTTTGCGACGAGCTGCGCCGTGAAGTGCTTTGTTTTCGATGGTCAAATGTTCAGCTACATAAATAGGCTTTTTATTGTCACCGCCGATACCAAGATGACTTGTGTTTAACTTGTCATTTGGATGCTTTTTATTGAAACTCCCTACAGCTGCAATGAAGTTGTCTTTCACTCGAGGACAGCTAAATTTTACCAGAATTGATCTTGGTCGAGACGAGTTTGTATTTTGCTTTGCCAGTCTAGTACAGTGGTGTATATCTTTATCATTAATAGGGCTATTAATAAATTTACTAATTTGAGACACTAAATTAATTAAATAAAATACATGAATCATCTAGACATTTTTTAAGGTTCAAATGGCAAGATATACTTTATGAATTTACTGTATTACCCTTTGGTCTTAACACAGCACCATATGTATTCACAAAAAATCATGAAACCTGTCATAGAATACTTCCGTTCATTGGGGATAATATGTACAATTTATCTCGACGATTTATTGCTAATTACTGAGTCAATCGAAAATGCAAACAAAGTTATGGTCAAAACACATGATTTACTAAGTTCACTAGGCTTCATGATAAATTATGAAAAAAATGTTTTTACACCTTGTCAACAGTCAACAGTCATTTCTTAGGTTTTATCTTAAATTCATTAAACATGACTATTGAGTTACCCCAGGACAAACGTACAAACATTAAAAAAGAAATAATTTATTTTTCAAAAATCAATAAGTGTAAAATTAGAGATTTTGCACATTTCCTAGGTCTATTGACCTCGGCTTGACCAGCTGTCAAGTATGGATGGCTCTATACTAAACAGTTCGAGAGAGCTAAATACCTAAACCTAATTAGTAATGACAATTATGGCAAAGTGATGACTCTCCCGAGGCCATTTAAACCAGATTTTATATGGTGGTTAGAACACATTGATACATCTTGTAATGGCATTCGTTCAGATTCTTATACTCTAGACATTTCCTCAGATGCCTCATTAACAGGCTGGGGAGTAGCTTGCCAATCAGATTCTTTAGGTGGGTCTTGGTCAATAGCAGAATCTAAAAAGCACATAAATTATCTCGAAATCCTTGCGGCCTTCATGGGTCTAAAGATTTATGCTTCAGAAGCCCACGATAGTCAAATCCTCCTTCGCATTGATAACACCACTGCAATCGCATACATAAACCGCATGGGTGGAGTACAATATTTACATCTAAATGAGATAACTAGAACTATCTGGCAGTGGTGTGAGAATAGAAACATTTTTATATTTGCATCTTACATACAATCTAAGGATAACTTTATAGCTGACACTGAATCCCGCAAAGTTAATTCCAACATTGAATTTGAATTGGCAGATTATGCATTTAAACAAATAGAGTCATCCCTGGGTAGGCCAGAAATAGACCTCTTCGCAACTAGATCAAACAAAAAATGTAAAAGGTTTGTTGCCTGGAAGAGAGATCCTGATGCCATGGCAAGAGATGCTTTTACAATATCATGGAACAAATATTACTTTTACGCTTTCCCCCCATTCTCCTCGTTACTCAAAACCTTAAGAAAGATAAAAAATGAAAAAGCCAGGGGTATAGTAGTTGCCCCCTATTGGCCTACACAACCATGGTACCCATTGTTCATAAATCTTTTAATATCTGAACCTATCTTTTTTTCACCTAACAAATCATTATTGACTCTGTCAACAGTCAACCTCACCCGCTCCACACCAGCCTTACCGTGGTGGCGGGAATCTTATGCGGCAGGCGCTAGAAGTTCGAGGGACCCATGAAATATCTTTAAAAGTCGATGATGTCATCAATCACTAATAACACCTTTACACAATACAATACCTGTTTGAAACATTGGTGGAACTACTGTAACAACGGTAATCTGAACCACTTGTCTGCTAGCGCAACAGAGGTTATTAGATTTTTAACCATTCTGTATAACAAAGGTTCAAAATATGGTACTCTTAATTCATGTCGCTCTGCCTTATCTCTACTTCTAAGACCACATATTGGTTCCAACGAACTAATTAAACGATTTCTCAAAGGCGTGTCTAAGTTACGACCCACTAATCCGAGATATGATATTACTTGGGACCCAGATATTGTATTAAATTACATAGGTACCTTTAATTAAATTACATAGGGTATACCCTAATACAATAATATCACTTGAATCGTTAACAAAAAAGTTGGTCACCGTATTAGCTCTTGTTACAGCTCACCGAGTACAAACTATAAGTCTAATAAAAGTAGAAAATATCTTAAGTCAAAACAAAAGTATTATTATAAAAATTCCAGATGCCATTAAAACATCCAGAGAGGGTACACCCCAGCCTGCTTTGATTATTCCCTTCTTCTCAGAAAAACCTGAAATTTGCCCAGCTCAAACACTTTTAGATTACATAAAAGTGACAGAAAATTTGAGACCTGTAAATAAAGGAAAACTGTTCATCAGTTTTAAGAGACCTTACTCTAATGTCAACTCGCAGACCATTAGTCGATGGATTAAAGACATTATGTCAAGAAGTGGCATCGATACCACTATATTTACACCACACAGTACCCGCCACGCGTCTTCTTCGAAGGCTAACTTAAAAGGTCTAAATATAGACCTAATAAGAAAAACAGCAGGCTGGAGTGAATCATCTTCAATTTTTGCTCGGTTCTACAATCGACCGATTGTACAATCACCTGAATTATTCACTAGAACAATCATCCGCAACAATGATTAATAAGAAATTAATTTACCTTATATATTATAATTAATAATAATAATATTAATTAAAAATAACAAAATTTTGTTAAACACAACTTTAATTATGTTATAAATAATATAATATTTAATTGATGAATAAATAGTTATTTGTGGAGAAGTACATGTTTAAGTTTCATAATTATTATTTTGTATTTTTAACTCCTCATAAGTGATAAACTCATGTCAAAGTTACACCATATTTCACGACTCTTTAAACATTCTACAAGTTAACAAAATAAAAGGACGTCTTGGACCAACACACGAAACATAATTAAAAATCAAAGGAACTTACCTGTGAAGTTCGATGTTAATTATGTGAGGGTGTTGGTCCAAGACGTCCTAACTCCCACCCATTTCCCAAAATTTGGACCCAAATCCCCTATTCTCAGGTCGTGAAATATCTTTTTCTCTTCAAACTAAATGACAACCAGAGACAGCGTTCCATAGACACAAATATGCGTTCTAATTTATACACGGAACACCTAATATTTTTGCTTTTTTGAGGAAGCTATAAACATACGTGGAAATTTGGCTAGACGATGCGTCTACTACAAGTTAACAAAATAAAAGGACGTCTTAACACCCTCACATAATTAACATCGAACTTCACAGGTAAGTTCGTTTGATTTTTAATAATTTTTATCTTCTATCGTCCGCCTAAAATTCTAAAATCACTAATCGATACGTGTTTCGCCTCATAACGAATCATTCTCAGGATACTCTAGAGATCAGCCTCGGTCAGCCGGCCAGCACCGAATCAATGAACGAGTCAGCTGCACTACTCTTGTTCTCTTACTCATGTAGTACATGCAAAATTTACTCATGTAGTAGGTATGAAAGTAAGCGAATACACATGAGAAGAGTGATGAGATTTCAAAAGGCGAAAGAAGTATGCAAGGACCTTGGCATTCCATCCTCTCTCACTATCGTATTAGGGATACATACAGCGTGAGGATATGAGAAATGTATGAAACGACTTTCCTTATAAATTGAGATAGCCTTAGAAAGATTCGTGACTTGTGTAGATATAACTGCACATCAGGTTTGTAATATATTTCCTCGGATCCTTATCCGATACTAAGGGCTGTAGGTATTACGACGACAAAAAACTAGATCTCCGAAATGTCCCGCTGATCGCTTCCGTTCGTTCCGTTATTTCATTAAACGCCAATCCGGCGACGAGTTCGAACAAATCAAATTATCGACCGTTCGGAGCGGACATAAATACCCCGCTTGATCTGGGTTTGACGTACATTGTGATGTTTCCGCAGAACCTGGCGCAGCCTCAGGCAGTGACATGTATGAAATTGGACATCACAGTACCGTTTGGTATGTACGGAAAAGCTGATTAAGAGCGTTTTGAGTGAGCGTAGGGCTCTATATCTTTGTTTGTTTTAGGGTTCCGTTAAAAGGAAAAGTGAAACTATTTTAAGGTCGCTCACGCGTTCGTTAGTCTGACTTATGGTCTGTCTATACGAGTATCTGTCACAAATCGCAATAGGCTTTATCATAATGTATCTGACACACGAACTTGAAATTTGGCATAGTTATACATCTATCAAAAAAAAATTAAATATAAAAATATTTGTTCATTATCTTGGAGTAATTTACATAAATTAATTTAGGGATATTCAGTTGAGCAATGGGTATGCATGTGTTACAATATCCCACTCTTCTAGTGGAGGAATGAAGAAAGATTGACGAAGAAAATCTACAGGAAACAGTACTTTTTTACCGGTTTCATAATACTTACATAGGTTTTTTACGCGTTTAAGTAAATATAATTTTAAACTTATAACGCACCTTTAGAATGAAACTCACCTAACTCAAAATCGTGAGATTTTGTTTTGGCAAGTTTCGACAATCAATTCTGCTAAAATAATAAACGGATTTTTCACTAATCTATGTTGAAATATTGTTACAATATGCAGCTAACGGGCGGTTAGATAGGTAAGTTCATGTTATATCTAGGTAGTAGGTAAGTTAAGTTTAATATTACAACTCAAATTTCAGAAATTTTTAATTAGGTCAGTTCTAAGAGTGTTAATAATATATTTTAGTGTACTTACGAGAGAAAACAAAGTTTATGAACGTTGGTGCGTGTGAGTGAGAGTGGATATGTGTGTGTGTTTGGTGTGAGTATGGAAATACAGTAGTGTGTGGTAATTTCGGGATTGAGAGAATTGTAAGCGTGTTATAAGATATATAAATGAATTTAATTGTGAGAAAAACTGTGCAGAATATTTTCAGTGTTCAGTAGTAAAGAAGTCAGTTGACCTTACGGCCTTGTCTTGGGATTACATGTTGTGGTCTAACATCTATAAACTTAATCTACATATTTTGCATCGATTAACATTGTATAATGTATACAGGGAAATTAAAATTGAGAAAATTGAGCCCCTAATTTTTGGATCGACTGAATATAGAATATTAAAAAACCCAGAGAATATAATGCCTTATCTATAAGTTACAGAAGGAATATATCAATAGTCTTTGGTCTTATGAATTTCTAGAAATTAATTTCGAAGTTTGCTTTTAATAAATGTCATGTTTTTCATGTTTGTGTGAGTGTGTCTTTTCTTTACAATGTCAAAATTAAGATAAAGAATATGTTATGTATTGTGTGCTGAACTATGATGGATGTTAAATGACAGATGTTGTTCTTTATGGTTTATCATTTAAGAAAATAAACGATTAAACGAAACAAGTATGGGACAAAAGTTATTTAATGTTTAAAAAGTTAATGAAAATGTTAATGTTATTCAACGCATCGGCCAGTTTATACGGTCAAAATTGCGCTGCTGGATATATGATATTAAAATGTCAAAAGCGCGGCCGCCCCAGAATTACGGCGTCAGCATACATGACATTCGCCGACGTTATTTGAGTGTTCGGCAATGAATTTGGAAATACTATGGAACTCGCATTCATTTAAAAATATGACACAATGCAAACCCCAATTAACTGGGCGGAGTTAAAAAACCACAATTTACGAGCTACTTAGTCTACTGTGCGCTCAATGACAGTCAGCCGTCGCAAATAAAATTGGTTTGTTAACGTGAAAACTGGCGAAATGTAAAATAAAAATGACCTCCTGTGTGGTTAAATAGTGTAGAAGACAGAAAAAAGTGATGATGTGATAACTTATCACATGTATACAAAATAATTTTACGTTTACTAGAAATGAAATAAAAATATTGTGATCTGTATTATGCGAATAGAAGCCAGCCAGTCTTTAGTACATAAGTTATTTTTGTAATTTTATGTTAAGTCTGGTCAGAAGATCTCTTCATTGAATTTGATCTTATGAATTTATTTTTTTAATTTTGCCAAAAATGGGCTTCAATGATTACAGTGGATTAAAGCAGTTAGCTTAGAAAGAAGAGAAAATGACTGATTACCAAATAATGCCAATAGGGTGTGGTCTATACATTTTGAAAATGAAGAAATCTATTCTTGTTGTAGAGGCATCGCACGCTATCCAATTGAAGATTG
Organism: Zeuzera pyrina; assembly: GCA_907165235.1. NCBI lineage: Eukaryota > Metazoa > Arthropoda > Insecta > Lepidoptera > Cossidae > Zeuzera > Zeuzera pyrina. The sequence continues at coordinate 348,257 of OU015627.1, forward strand.
AAATCTTGCACTGATTCTAAATCGATATTTCTCAAAAACTGTAGAATGAGTAGACATAATTACAGTTATTAAAAACAAACAAGCAGAAAAACCAGATCGCGACACTATTTTAATAATAAGTATTATGAAAGAGTAATAAATAACGAGCTTCTCTGTACTGTTTGATAAAAAAAAAAGATTCTTTATTGAATTCTACAGGACACAGACTAAATAAATTATTTACACTCTAAGGTAACATAACACATCAAAATCTTGTAAATAAAATGCAGATGAACTCGAAAATTTGCTTTTTTTTACCTTTAAAATAATTTTTAAATAGTTTCTTATATGAGAAAATCAAAATTAAAAGCTATTTAACTTCACGTAAATAATGTAAATAAATATTACCAATAAGTTGCGTTGCGATGCGTAGTAATGCATAAAAACATTCTCGCTTGCTAGGACTTTCCCGTGCGATCACGTGATCAATGATCACGTGTGCCGAGCATCCAGTCACCGTTGACTTTGGAATGTTATACGGAACGTTTTAAACTCCAGGCTATAATTGAATAAAGATCGCGCAGGTTTAAAATAGAGTTCATTTTAAAAGTTGATTGTTGAGTTTGCAACCCTTCGTGTTTCGGAATATTTGAATCAGACTCGCGGTACCGTGTTTTTCGGCCATAATCGTTCTGAATTACACTTCCGCAGTATTTTCAAATTCGTTGATGATCGATAGTAATCCGAAGATTATGAAATAATTACATCATACTATTCTGCTAATATTATAAATGTGAAAGTTTGTAAGGATGGATTTATGGATGTATGGACGTTTGTTACTCTTAACTTTAAATAATATAGCTTATACATCAGAATAACACATAGGCTATAATTTATACACGAACGAAGTCGCAGGCAAGAGATATATTAAATAAATTAAACCGGAGAACGACGGCTTAGCTATAGGGACCGACAGACGAGCAATGCCAAAACTCAAAATCTTTGAAAACCTTTGAAAGCAATTAACAGAACTGTCACGTCTAACATCTTGTTACATTAACTCGAATTTAAATACGGTTTAATTGTGAAATGATTGACGAACGACTTTAAATTTTAGAATCCAAAATGATTGGTGATTTATTGGCAAAATCACCAATTAATTTAGATTTGGATCTTACAAGAAACGTATTATTGTCGACTATAATTTATTACGTTAAGTTGTTAATTTTTTTAATTTTCGCATTCAAGTGTAAATAAGATAATGTAAACTTCAGAAGAAAATTAATCACATTAAGCTCGTCGCACACACAGTTATAATATACAGGGTGTATATGAAAACGGGACAGTTACTTTAATGGATGAAAGGGCATAACTTTAGTATGTAGTTACAAAAAGAATTATCGAAAAAAAACGTATCCGTTTAAGAGTTATGACCGTTTTAATTTTCAAGTGTTATCCCCACCATTTCTCGTAAAATTGGGTTGATCGTGTACAGTTACAGATTTTAAATCTTACTTATTTTTTATTTTGTAATAATTTCATACGTTACTGAAATACAGCCTGAAAACCATTTTCGAAAATAATGCGTGTACCCCAATGGGGGTTTTCAGGCTGTATTTCAGTAACGGATGAAATTATTACAAAATAAAAAATACGTAAGATTTAAAATCTGTAACTGTACACGATCAACCCAATTTTACGAGAAATGGTGGGGATAACACTTGAAAATTAAACGGTCATAACTCTTAAACGGATACGTTTTTTTTCGATAATTCTTTTTGTAACTACATACTAAAGTTATGCCCTTTCATCCTTTAAAGTAACTGTCCCGTTTTCATATACACCCTATATATTAACATGCTAAAATATTCTAAAAGTTAGGTACTAATTATAGTACTTAACTTTTAGAATATTTTAGCATCTAGGACTTACTGGTATTAACTAGTAAGTCCTCGCGGTTTTACCTGTGTAAAAATTTGTATTTCTCCGGGATAAAAAGAAGCCTACATCATACTGGAAATTCCTCTGTAAAGTTGGTGCGGCCGTTATATTGCCCCTACAAACAAACGGACAGAGATTTAAAAAATGCGTGTTTAAGGGTTTTGATATCGTACCAATAACTATATGAACCTAAGGAAAAGTCTTTATTTTGAAATCACAAACAGACGCTTCGATTTTGTTTGCATGAAATAGGTTTGTATAAGGAATATGTACAGTATAACTTGCTTTCCGCACGCTTTCTGCATCTATAGGACTCATATACTCGTAGTTCTACGCCCCGTGCCGCGCCTGTACAAGAATAAATTCAGTATATTCCGTACAAAATGTACTTCTTTACTCATTACATGTGAGAGACTGCCACTGTTTAAAAAAAGAATATTTTTATTGCTAAAAGAAAAATGCTATTATAATATTCATGAATTTATTGAAGATAATATTAGGTAAGTTATGCTATTAAACAAAACCAATTTTCGTAATGCCAAATTTTTAGCTCCTTTTTTTTCTTGCTTTTAACTATATCGATTTTGTTTATGCATGAGTACATGACATTCAATAATTAATTATTTTTTTTGTTTGACATTTTGTGTTTATTTAACATTTATTTGACATTTTATAACTTATTTCTAATTATAATTTTGATTATCCAAAACATTTTATAAAATTGTTAATTAAATATGTGCATGCTATGTTGTTAGCAGAATGTGAAGAACTTTATATTTATGAGTAAAATATTAACATCAATGTTATACTCATGTTCACGCAAATGAATAAAAATAATTATTACAGTGAAAAAAAATATCCAAGCTCTTTTCAACCCCTTACGTGATGAAATTTGTTTGAGATTTTGAAAAATGTCAAAATACGTGTTTCGTTCATTATGCTTTACAAGAATAATTACAAAATTTTTAATAAATCTGACCATAAAAACGTCATTACTCATACAAGCTTTGCCATACTCTTATACCCCATTAGGGGTTGAGTTTCGAAAAATCTCTTCCTAAAAGATGCCTACTTCTATCGTTAGCGATTTGAGCATGGTGGTGATGATTCAGTAAGTTAATCTGGATTGCCTTTTATTTTCTCTTGACGTTTCGGCCGAGTTTCATCGGCCCTGGTCTTAAGTAAACTGTCGCAGCAAGCTTCACTCCGTGTCAGAGGCAGATTTTATTTCATCTACCCCCGATATTTGTAAATAATTATTAGGGTTCCTACACACAACACTCACGGTGTCCACACACTGATCCGGATGTAAAAAACGAGGTTTTGTCATTTGAATCACAGGATTCCACGCTGTTGATAAATTGTATCCGCTTTCCCGATTGAAATTTTTGTGTCTCTTGATTTCAATTGCTTCACTCACGACTCTTGGATAAAAGTGGCGATCAGTGGAAAGGACTTGTGGGTGATAAAATTCTATCCAATGATTCGTATCCGATTGGAGATGTTCTGCTATCGCTGATTTGGTAGTTTGATGGTTTTTTACAGCTGCAATGTGTTCCTTAATCCTTTCAGCAATAGTCCGCTTCGTTTGGCCAATGTATGAGCTACCGCAACTGCAATCTATTTTGTAGACCCCTGGTGTCTGCAACGGTAAGACATCCTTCGGTGTGCCCACTATTTTGTTTACCTTAGTTCCCGGTGTGTACACGGTATGGATGGTATCTCTAAAGCATACAATCGAAGGTATGCCGAAAACAAAAACACATTAGAGGCACAAGACAAACTGAAAGATACGGTCGTTAATTTATCCTCTACGAATTTGGATCAGCCTACAATAAACATCTTGGCCAAAGGTATGAATTTCGCGGTAACACCGAAACGAATACCGTATGAGCAGTTGATTGCTAGTGTTGAGGAGGTTATCATACGTAACAAACTACCCACATGTGACGCGGAAACGCTAAGACAGGATATCGCTATCACTTTACGGAAATCAAAGCTTCCCACTAGCAACATTACTACAGAAGAGCGTCTAGCACTGAAACACATTCGGAGCAATAAAGATATTTTAGTGCTAAAGGCCGACAAGGGAAACGCCACTGTAGTGATGAACACAATAGAGTATCACACGAAAATTCAAAATTTGTTAAGGAATAACAAGGTGTATAAACCAGTGTCATACAACCCCACGGCCAGAGTAACACGGAGGATAAGAGCTTTGATCCAAGACCAAAAAGACCTTTTTACAGAAGACGAGTACGAAAGCTTATACAAACCTCAATCTCATCAACTACCAAAACTATATGGCTTACCAAAAATACATAAGTCTAACGTGCCCTTGCGTCCTATCGTAAGTCAAATGCATCTCCTACTTACGATCTCGCGAAGCACGTTGCATCAGTATTGCAGCCTCTTGTGGGAAAAACACCGTCTTTTGTAAAAGACTCGCGTCATTTCGTTCAGATTATACAGAACCTTACATTGGAACCGAATGACATCATGGTGAGCTTTGATGTGGAATCCCTATTCACCAATGTTCCCATTAAGGAATGTCTGGACGTAGTGAAAAGCAGACTAAGTGACAGTGAGATGCCTTTAAATTATATTGATCTGCTAAAAAATTGTTTAGATGGCAGTTAATTCCTCTTCCAGGATCAATATTACCTCCAGATCGAAGGTGTCGCAATGGGTAGTCCTGTAGCCCCTGTACTAGCCAATATCTGGATGGAACATTTCGAACAGAAGGCTCTTAGCCTAGGACCGAAGACAGTAAAACTTTGGAAGAGGTATGTGGATGATATCTTCTGCATCATTAAAGGAAGCACGCAGGAAGTAGATCAGTATATGAAACACCCAAACTCCATTCACCCAAGTATAAAGTTTACGTATGAAATGGAGAATGGTAGATCACTGTCATTTTTAGACGTAAAAATAACCGCGAGACAAGAGGTACCTTATCATACTGTGTTTATAGGAAGCCTACACACACAGACAGATACCTGCACGCCACGTCGCATCACCATCCCAGTCATCTGCAATCTGTTATAACTTCACTGAAGAACAGAGCGTACGATCTGTGTGACCCTGAACATCTGGAGCAAGAGCTCGATTATGTTCAGGAGATACTGATAAAGAACGGATATCAGATTAACCGACGAATGAGGCGGTCTAAAAAGAAGGACAGACATCCGGACGTGAGCAGACAACCCGCCTATATGCCTTATGTGAAAGGAGTGACGGACAAAATAGGATCTACTTTAAAAAAGTATTCCATCCATACCGTGTACACACCGGGAACTAAGGTAAACAAAATAGTGGGCACACCGAAGGATGTCTTACCGTTGCAAACACCAGGGGTCTACAAAATAGATTGCAGTTGCGGTAGCGAAGCGGACTATTGCTGAAAGGATTAAGGAACACATTGCAGCTGTAAAAAACCAGCAAACTACCAAATCAGCGATAGCGGAACATCTTCAATCGGATACGAATCATTGGATAGAATTTTATCGCCCACAAGTCCTTTCCACTGATCGCCACTTTTATCCAAGAGTCGTGCGTGAAGCAATTGAAATCAAGAGACACAAAAATTTCAATCGGGAAAGCGGATACAATTTATCAACAGCGTGGAATCCTGTGATTCAAATGACAAAACCTCGTTTTTTACATCCGGTTCAGTGTGTGGACACCGTGAGTGTTGTGTGTAGGAACCCTAATAATTATTTACAAATATCGGGGGTAGATGAAATAAAATCTGCCTCTGACACGGAGTGAAGCTTGCTGCGACAGTTTACTTGAGACCACGGCCGATGAAACTCGGCCGAAACGTCAAGAGAAAATAAAAGGTAATCGCGTTAATTTCCCGTGTTTTTAGATATTTTATAATGCAGCGCGAAAGTTTAAAAGTTTATAATCTGGATTGCCTCTTGTAAATACATATCACATTATATTAATGTGAACAAAACCAAGCTTCTGGTGTTTGAAAGAGAAGATGTTCAAACAAAGTGTGAACGTGAATAGGTAAATGGAAAATTCCTAGAACAAGTGAACGAAATTGTACATTTGGGGAGTGTGTTTTTGACGAAAGGAAGATGTGAGTTGGATGTGGAGAGACGGGTAACAGGTGGCAATAAAGTGTACGGTGCTCTGTTCGCATTAGTAGGCAGCTTACTCAGCCAAAATGGCCATGCATTTGGTTCCAACTTCACTGTACGACAGTGAGGCCTAGATATGCCCGAAATCAAGTGAAAGTCAATCAAGTAAAATGCAGTAGAAATGCGATCTCTTAGAAATATATGCGGTGTCACCCTTGTGGATAAATTCTGCAATGAAGAAATACGCAGTATGACAGGGTTGCACGACAGCGTTATTGTAAAAATTAAGAAAGGAAGGTTTAGATGGTTCGGGCACATAGAAAGAATGAGTGATGAAAGACTGACGAAGAAAATTTACAGAGCGAAAGCGAGTGGTAAAAGGAGCCAAGGCAGACTAAGGCTGACATACGAAGATCAAATAGCAAGTGTTAGCCGACGGAAATGTCAAAAGTACTCGCATATCTAGGCGAAAATGTCCTAGGAGAATGATGAGATTTGAGGAAGCGAAAGAAGTATGTAAGAACCGCGATGCTTGGCGCTGCGTCCTCTGACTACCCCGTTAGGGGTACAGCGTGAAAGTATGTAGTTTTATATTATTATGAAAATTTTTATATTTCTTTTTATTATTTAGGAATACTGTATTGCATGCATGCATGCAGGCATGCAGGAATGCAAAAAACTGGCCAAAAGCGCGTCGACACAATTAAATTTGGGTTTCTGCGGCAATTTCGTACAACGTAGAAACATGTTTGTTTGAGTTGTGAACACAAGTTAACCGAAACGATGTTTGTTTAATTCACTTACTTAGATCTATAATTTGTTAGTTTTTTCAATTTCTAAGATTCTCAACGTAAACTTCACAACTATTTCAGTCACACCTGTAAGTTAGCCATCTGTGATAATTTTGTAACATTTCAATGGCAGAAGTGAAGATAAATAGGTTGCCTACATATTAATAAGGCTGTATATAACTCTTACTTTAGTCTTTAAGAACTAATTGTCACCAAGTTATGTAGTATAATGTAGTCGAATGGAGGTAGAGATAGTTTAATTCTAACCGCCGCCATTTACTATATATATAGATAGCAGAACTCTAGGTAATCGGAATTAATATATCTTTAGCTGTATCCGAGAACGGTTAATATTAAATGTATTCAAAATTAATATTTAAATTAACTGGCCATGAAAATTTAATGGCCAGAAATCTCAGTTTTTCTAAGTGAACGAACCGTATGAAAGTGATATTTGGTTACCTGATGCTTCAGTTCATTGACTTCACATTACCAGTTGCGTTATACGATTGGCAGACTTTTGGCAACTTTTGTAGCAGAAAAAATATCAAAGCTAAATTGTAATACAGAAATTTACATATTTCAGACTAACAGAACCAATTAATGCCTCTAAATTTTCTGTGCAGATTAATTTAAACACATTTTTCAAAATGCCAGTGAGATTTTTAAGAATTAATTATAGTGCGCGCACCTTTGTATGTTACAGAAAGTCTATTTTCGATTAATTATTGTTTATCCTTAATAAATCAAGATTTAATTATATATCCTGTTTAATTCAATATTCAAACATGGTTTTCTTTTCTTTTTTTGTTTAATATCAAAGGGGGCAAACGAGAAAGCGTGTCACCTGGTGGAAAGTGATCCCTGCCGCCCATGGACATCCGCAGTCCAGGGAATCACGGGTGCGTTGTCGGCCTTTAAGGAAAGAGCAGGCTCGTTTCTTGAAGGTCCCTAAGTCGTTACGGTCCGGGAATACCGCTGCTGTAAGTTGGTTCCACAAAATTGCAGTACGTGGTAAGTCTAAACGTAGTATTCACAGTACAATATGGTATTCTAGTGAGCCTTACATATAGTGTTTTAGTAAGTGCTTAGTAAGTTTTTTTTTGGGATGCATTTAATGGCATTTCTAAATTGGTGAAAATATAGAGAAAATTGCTATGAATTGCTAATAAAAAATATAACGTTATACAATAAAATGTTACGCTTTCATTAAAAATATATTAGCTTTAAAAAAATAAGCATTAATTTAAAATAATAGATTGTGCTATGAAAAATAACATTTTCTATAAATAAATAAACTTGTCAAGCTGTCATCCTGACAATGCCAACACATCCGGCGCAGTGAATGGAGTTGGTGCAATTACGGACCGTCTGTTCCTAACTCCTAGAAATAACTCGGAAAAACACCTTCTAGTATATATAGACTACTATATATAGTGTTACAGCTTCCGGATGTTGGTTGTGTACATCTCATATAATATAAAGCATATGTTAGTTCCACATTAATTTTAATCACATAAAGTACCCACGTGTGATATTTTGTAACATTTTAGTAACAAGAACAAGGGTAGAATGGATTTCCTGCGTGTACTGGGTCCGCATAAAAGCCTGAGTTTGGTCTTGTAAGTGTTCAGTTGTTGAGAAGTCGTCGAATAGTCAAGTACATAATAGTTGTGATGAAGAATTGATAACGTGTTCATAGTGATCAGTGCTTCCGTTACATTTCATATTTAACAATAGATATACCAACAGCACAAGCAGAAAAGAGATGGACGATTATAGAGAAGTTACGGGATTAAATTTTTCGACTTCAAGTTCAACTGAAGTTGTAATCAAAATTTTATTGTGAAAACTGTTAATTTTGAAGTTTAATTTTTTTTAGCAAAGACCATTAATTTTAAAGATGTGATTTATATCAAAAGTAGCAAATTATCAAAGAAAACCGTCAATTTCAAATATTGAGATTTGTAGATAAAAACTGATTCTATAGCTCCATTATATATATCCCATTTTTTTTAACTAATTAGAGAAGATGCGATAAATGTCTTGTGTGGCGATTTTGCAAACACTGCTAAAAAATAAAACGTAGTCCACATGACGGGGTAGCTTCGAAATGTTCCCTTCTTGATCTTGTAGAGGGAGGGGCGGTCGAAAATATGATTTTCTCTTCCCGTTTCTGGTTTCGAGTTGCCAGATAAATTTCACCTCAGTAGTGGTAAAGATGTCGATATAAATCTGCTGCGACATACGGACAGTTATAACAAAAGTTTAGTGTTTACATTATTCTTATTTTTACTGCAGAACATTAAAATATGAATTAAAGTTCTATATTTCCATGAATCGATATCAGTTTATATTTCTATTAATACTGTTGGTTGAAACTGCTGACCTTTATTTCATATTTTCTTTAATTAAATGGTAGTGTCGTGTTTGCGAATATTGCCAATGTCACGTAACAATGAAAAATCACAGAAAAATTATCTTTTTAATTTTCTTTTTAAAATTTCTTTTAGAATCCAACAATTGAAGTAGAAAAATACGCAATGGGGATCACATAAAACCTTCTTTCTGTTTACAAGTTGAAGATTTGAGTTTGAGTTTGTTTATTTTACTTCGTTCGAAGTCAAACGAAAAAGAATGTTAGCTGTCAATTATCGTATAAAAATCCGGAAACAGTTGCAAAGTTTTTTCAAGTTCCGACAAAGTTTCGATTAATACTTTGAAAAATTAAATAAAAATAAAAGCTATGTCGAATAAGAATAAAAGTTATAATAGTTCCGTATCTAACAAAAAATGTTAGTCAATAAGCCCCGGCAGTAATCGTGTATTCAGTTTTATTTAAAATTTATCAATAAATTCAATGACGCGTGCGTCACTGAATGCTGACTCGGCGGCACGTGCGAATTACATGTGTTGCAATGATGACACTCGTAATTAGGTCGTCGCAGCATCGGCGAGATGCAGCAGGAGGACTCATATAATAAATGTATAGATAATAAATACACTGACAATGCAATGCTTATAGTGCCATCAGAAACAGAATTACAGACTACGGTATATGAAAGAAGGAAGAAGGTGAAGTGAAAAATTTGAATATGGATATGAATGAAGCTACCGGTCTGATGAAAGAGAAGACGTAGTGCATAGACTCAGTGGTTGCTTTGCGGGAATCCATTTCATGTGATAAATTCTCGTAATTTTAGTAATTCTTTGCACAAAATTCCAAAAATCGACACTTGTTTCACCTCTTAACGAAGCATCCTCAGAATATTCCAGAGATCAGATTCGGCCAGCTAACTAATTCTGAATAAGCCTAAAATTTAGATTGTTTCACAGTTCACATTAAATTTCGTAAAGTTCTTTCATAAAATTATGCGACATGAAATATTTATAAAACAAGACATTCGCTGTAAGTATATTTAAAGCGTCGCTTTACAAGTTTACTTTTTTAAGATGTTGGTTTTGGAATTTCTGTACGAACAGTCATTTGGTTATGTAATGTTATGTAAGTTCACCACACCACAACGCGCGAGCCGAACGAGCGCAGTGAGCGTGCCACGGTTGCGGCCGGCAAAGCGCCAGTCAGAATCTGCTCTATGAGGACACTTATATGAACTTACTAATTATACAAACTTTCATAATTTGCCCCACTTATCCGACTTTTAATCACTCCTTTTTCCATTTCTCTACACTCCCATAATCCTCTCTTTCGCAGAAAGTACACTAAAGCGTTTTGTCGAATAACAATAAAATAGTGGATAGCGAAAATGTGCAAGCGAAGTGTGAAACATGGGTAAATGGAAGGAAGGGAAGGATATAAAAGGACAGGTTTTTTGCTATTTTTAACCGACTTCAAAAAAAGGAGGAGGTTCTCAATTCGACTGTATGTTGTTTTTTTTTGTTTTTTTTTTGTATATTTGTTACCTCATAACTCCATTATTTAGGAACCGATTTTGAAAATTTTTTTTGTTTGGTAGGTTATAGTTCAAAGGTGGTCCCATTTAAATTTCACCGGTATTGGAGCTTGAACTTCGAAGATACACCAAATAACGCGACCTGATGATAACCTTCATTTATGTTGATGATTCTCTTGTATATATCGTTACGCTCCGGAATTAATCGCAGACCTGCCCTAGATATTTATTTAGGTCAATATCACTTAAAAGGGAGAAATAAAAAAATTTTATGAAAAAATTTACACCGCCTTCAAAAAAAACACTGAAAAGTACAAAATAACTATCCTTTACTAATCGAAACCTAAGTACAATTAAAATAACTTTATAAATACGATACACATACCTATATAATTCAATTTGACAGTTATTGAAGTCGGTGCCAAATCAATGTGCAACAACAGAAAGTCTATTAGTTTGGTAGGCTTGGCACCGACTTCAGTAACTGTCAAATTTAATTATATAGGTATGTATATCGTATTTATAAAGTTATTTTAATTGTACTTAGGTTTCGATTAGTAAAGGATAGTTATTTTGTACTTTTCAGTGTTTTTTTAAGACGGTTTAACTTTTTTTATAAAAAAATTTTAAATGCGAGTTTAGGTTTATTACAAGTATTGTATAGTGTGTAAGCATAGTTAGGAAGACAGAATAGGTATTAGGCAGCCAGACGGTCCCGGAATTCAATCTCTCACGCACAGTTTGCTCTGCTAATTTGTTTACACAATTTACGATAAACACCGCTGCGACAACAAAGCGAGACGATGAACCTTTTATAGGTAATTAGGGAGACGATGACGAGAGATTTCTCAAAATGAGAAAAATTATTGCCTGCCTCCATTTGTAATGAAAATGAAAACGTTTGAATAATCGAATTCAACTTAAATGGATAATTGAACCTATATTCATCGCAACGAACAATAGAACGTTAAATAATTCATGATCCTTTAATGGGAGATCAATACAATTTGCAAAGTAATAGGGTTATTTAATTAGTGTTAGACAAAAGAAACATGGAATTACTTCGGGGTCTATCTGTTTGTCTGTACCTACAGCCGTTTGGAGATTATTTAACGTAAGCGGTTTGTCCAATTTGTATTATAAAATGTTATTAGATGGTGTAAGCAGCAATTTAAAACGCGCTATCATTCCGTTGACTTAATTTACATAGAACGGTTTGTGATGTTTAAATTTTGAATACCAAATATAACGCTGAATATTACCTATTGGTTTTATTTAACACTCGATTTGGGAACCTGTTTTGTACATGGTCCTACTCGAGTCGGATTTGGCGCAAAATTTGTGTCTGCTGATACAACTTTTTGAAGAAGCATAGAAACCAGTGGTGGATCGCCACTGTAGTGCTACCTCGAAGTACCGAGGCTCAGTGGAAGCGAAGCCTGGACATCGATGGTGAACTACCGCTAGGTGACGCTGGCATCACTACAAGGAGTTGGAGTCGAAAGCAGCACAGGAACGTGACGTCACATCGATTGGATTGGAATATGTGTGGTTTGAAAGTGATAAACTGTGAGTACATTCTGTTTGTTTACAAAGTTAGTTTGCAAATATCGATACATCAAACAATTGAGTGAGACTTATAAAATTAAAGTTAGAAGATTGAAAAACTTACTTGTAATCGGACTTTGAATAATTTTACGTTTAGTTTAGACTTAAAAAGTGACGAGACGGGGAACCTATGCCCGATTTTTCATAGAATCGTAAAGTTTCTCAAACACTTGTAAAATTTCACGAATCTGTACAACACTTAGAATAATTTCAAGTATCTTTTGAGAATACACAACTTAGAATCACTATGGATAAATTAATTAAATTACAAAACGATACATATGCATCAATAGAAAAACGAGAACTAACTTTAAAAAATCACCAAAGGATCGTTTAACACAGACATACATAGAAACTCGTTCAGAAACTCTTGACGCAGATTGGGAAAGGTTTCAAGCAACGCATAAAGAAGCTGTACAGCGATCGTCATCTGCAGATTCCGCTTTAGCTCAACAATATTTCACAGATGACATTCATTGTGAAACAGAAGAACTGTATATTTCATACAAGTCTGAGTCAAAGGATGCGTTAGCTAAAGTAACTAACAGTATGGTGAAATTTACTTTACCAGAATCTAAAACAAGTGGTAATAGTTCAAGTGTCAAGTTGCCGAAAATCTCGATTCCTAGTTTTTCGGGCAAATATACTGAGTGGACATCCTTTAGAGACTTGTTTGTATCGTTGATACATAAAAATGCGTCCATCGATAATGTACAGAAACTGCACTATCTGAAGGGTCATTTGACAGGCGAAGCAGAACAGCTCGTTAGGCACATCCCGGTAACCGCAGCCAATTATGAAGAATGTTGGTCTCTTTTAAATAATAGATTCGATAATAAGAAGTTTTTGACCAACTCTATGCTTGACCGACTAATGAGTCAGTCAAAGATTTCAGTTGAATCATCGCAAGCAGTCAGGGACCTTTTAGATACCACAGTAGAGTGTTTAAACGGACTGAAAAACCTGGAAATAGATGTTAGTTCATGGGACATCATGATTATTTATATATAGTCAGTGCCAAGTTAGATACCGAATCCCGCAAACAATCAGAAATGAAAATCATTTTGTCCGAAAAGCTACCAACTTTTTCTCAACTCAAAGAGTTTTTAGAGTCTAAATTCCGAGGCTTAGAATTCTTGGACACAAAACCTAACAAGTCAAAAAACATTGTAATTAATAATAGACCAAAATGTCTTCATGTTACTGGTGCTAGCGGCACCACTGCGGTATCATGTCCATTCTGTAAAGAAAGCCACAAAATAAGTAAATGTAAACAATTTGCCAAGGAGAGTTACGACGCTCGTCACAACTTTGTACAAATTAACGGTCTTTGCTTTAATTGCCTAGGTGCAAACCATTCCATTAAGTTTTGTCGCGTATCCACTAAGTGTCGAGTATGCAAATGGAAGCATCATTCCTTGTTGCATCCCAAATCGAATGTAGACTCAACCGCTTCTAGTAATAAATCAGAGCCAGCAGTTGATGTTAGTTCAGCGGTGTCTAAAGTTCAAGCAGCGTTATCAGACGGTGAATCAACGTCAAAAATAGCTACTCATTTTGCTAAGGAAAATGTATCTAATCATGTGTTACTCGCTACAGCTCTTATCGAAGCACAGACAAGAAACAGCTGTAATCAATTGTTCAAGGCGTTGTTGGACCAAGGCTCTCAAGCATCGTTCATCACTGAATCAGCAGTACAGCTACTTGGGCTCAAGAAAATACCTACCAGAAGCGTTATTTCAGGATTGGGAGGTGAAAATTCTACGACTGCATCTAAGTCTATAGTTTTTGTTAACATATCATCACGTCACGATCCCAGTTTCAGTGTCCAAGTTCAAGCTTATGTATTAGGAGTAATCACATCATTTCTCCCATCAGAGAAATTGACTCAGTGTAGCTGACCAGAGTTACAGGGTATAAACTTGGCCGATCTAAAGTTTCATACACCAAACCAGGTTGACATGTTGCTTGGTGCAGAAGTATATTGTCAAATTATCAGAGATGGATTAATTAAAGGCCCTACAGGTGCACCAATTACTCAATGTACAGCCTTAGGATGGGTGTTATCTGTCCGAATGCACTCACAATCCATTTCAACGTATTGTCGCAATGTGGTAGTTAGTATGCATGCACAAGTTGACGAAAATAATATGCTCAAAAAGTTTTGGGAACTAGAGTCTGAAAACCCCAGTTTCACGAAAAGAAGATTGACCGACGAAGAGCAAAAATGTGAGAAGTTTTATCATCAAACGACACAAAGAGATAAAGAAGGACGATACATTGTTCGACTCCCGTTTCGTAAATCAAACGATTCATGTGAATACGGAAAATCGAGAGACATTGCTGTAAAACAATTCCATCTTCTTGAAAACCGTTTCAAAAAGAATCCGGAGATCAAAGCAAAGTACTTTGAAGTAATTCAAGAATACTTGGACCTTGGTCACATGGAACGCATACCTGCTGATGAGGATCCACTAAGATCTACAGCCGTATACCTACCACACCATGCAGTTATACGTGAGGACAAAACCACGACCAAGGTCAGAGTAGTGTTCGATGCTTCCTGTAAAGGGTCGAACGGCGTGTCTCTCAACGATACATTCATGGTGGGTCCTACTTTACAACCGGACTTGCGGTATATCATAATGAGATGGCGCATGCATCCCATATGTCTCGGCGCAGACATAGTAAAAATGTATAGTCAAGTCAAGGTGGCAAGTAGTGACATTGATTTCCAACGGTTGGTATGGCGTGATAATCCAGAATCTGAAATAAACGACTACAGACTGCTACGGGTTACCTTTGGTACAGCATCAGCGCCATACCTAGCTGTCAAAACTCTTCAGCAACTCGCGAACGACGAAGGCACGAAGCATCCTGAAGTATCTGAAAAAAATAAAAATAGATTATTACGTAGATGATCTAATGACAGGGTGTGAAACTGTAAAAGAAGCAAAGAAAATAAAAAAAGAAATGAAGGAAATACTTACCAAGGGCGGGTTCGAGTTACAAAATTGGGTCAGCAACAGCAAAGAATTGGAAGAGGAAATAAGAATCGGAGAGAATCAAAAAAGGGAAAAGGATATAAAAGTAGATGAGGTGATTAAAATACTCGGATTAGCTTGGGATCGAGAAACTGATCACTTTAAATATTCAGTGCAATTTCCTCTTCATCAAGCGCCCATCACTAAACGAAAAGTAATCTCTGACATCGCTGGGTTGTTTGATCCGTTGGGCTGGGCAGCACCATGCGTCGTTACAGCAAAGATCTTCATCCAAAAGATATGGCTTTCTGGAATCGATTGGGACGAAGAATTACCCCTAGCATTATTAAAAGAGTGGGATACTTACCGAGAAAATCTAGTCCAATCAAGTCAATTTTATATTCCAAGGTGGCTTGAGACCAAATCAAGCGATGCATGTGTGGAATTGCATGGGTTTAGTGACGCATCTAATGCAGCGTACGCCGCTGTTGTGTATCTTAGAGTAGTCGACGAGAATGGACACGTCAAGGTAAATTTAGTCACTGCTCGAACTAAGGTCTCGCCCATAAAACAAGTGTCAGTCCCTCGCCTGGAGCTATGCGGAGCAGTTCTACTTACCAAGCTGATTTGCGAAGTGGCCGAAGTAATGAAAATTCCTCTGTCTCAAATATATGTTTGGACTGATTCCACAATAGTCCTGGCCTGGCTGAGTCATCATCCCAGTAAATGGACAACATTCGTTGGTAATAGGGTATCTGAGATCATAACAAACTTAGATAACACTCAATGGTCTCATGTACAGTCAGCTCATAACCCAGCTGATATCGCCTCGAGGGGAGTCACGCCATCAGAGCTAGCTGTAAGCTCCTTATGGAAACATGGACCTTCCTGGTTACAAAATGAAGTAATCGAGTACACCAGACCAAAATCTATCAACACAACTACGGAACAAAGAGCGATTAAATCACATGTAGCAACAGATGCAACTTCTCAGGAGCTTCCAATTTGGACTAAGTTTTCATCCTTGCGTAAATTGATCAGAGTAATTGCTTATTGCAAAAGATTTCTAAAGGCGAAACGATTGAAAGATCGCAACGAAAAGTTTCTACCATATCTTACAGCAGTAGAAATAAAAGAAGTTTTAGAACTCTGTATAAAACATGTGCAGGCGCAAAAATTTCAGAAAGAAATAGATAGCATTGCAAAGACAGGAAGAGTAGACAGCAAAAGCAAGCTAAAACCGTTGTGTCCGGTGTTGGATGATAAGGGCATCCTGCGAGTTGGTGGACGTATACAGCACTCCTACATAGATGATGATATTAAGCACCCTATTCTCATACCTCAACGAAGTCATTTTATTCAGCTTCTAGTTGATGAAGCTCACTCACGAACGCTTCATGGAGGACCATCACTTATGCTGAATTATTTGCGTACAAAATATTGAGTCATTTCTGCCAAAAATGTCGTAAAGGCATATGTCTGCAAATGTGTAACTTGTGCACGACACGCTGCAGTTACACAAAACCAATTGATGGGACAGCTTCCATCTTGTAGAGTAACACCAAGTAGACCATTTCTTCATAGTGGTGTTGACTTCGCAGGTCCGATCAATATAAGAGTGTCTAAAGGTAGAGGTAATAGATCCTACAAGGGCTATATATGCCTGTTTGTGTGCATGACCACAAAGGCAATACATTTGGAAGCAATAAGTGACCTTACCTCAGGAAGTTTCATCGCAGGATTCAAGCGTTTTGTGGCGCGCAAGGGACACTGCAGCGACATCTGGAGCGATAATGGAAAAAACTTTATTGGCGCCTCAAAAGAATTACTCATTTTAGTAAATGCTGAACAGTCTTCGATCGCTCAAGAGATAAGAGGCTGGTTGAGTAACCACAGTGTTACATGGCATTTCATACCCCCTCATGCCCCCTGTTGCATTATTCTTCTTCTTAGGCTTCATGCTGGTAAAATAATACTGTGGACTATGTGGTAGATATTATATTGGTACCGTGCAGCGTGGTTACGCCATTGAGCTGTCGTTTACATCTCATGTCTTATACTAATTCTTACAGCTATTTATAGCGGATATGTACGTGACAATTTCCTTTGCGGCGATGCAGATATTTCATTTGTAGATCGCGCACAATGTTACGATTTGCTGTGTCAGAGTAATATTTGGCACAGTACTCTCCCCTTAATAAATTTTTTATTTATTATTTATTCTATATAAAATTATATCTAAATATATTATTGCCTTAAATATTTAATTGACTTAAATAACATCGATACTTAAATTATGTTTATAAAAAGATTATTATGCAGTTAACTACTGACGCATCGTTTTGTCGTGTTTGTAAAAATCAAGCGGTGTAGGCATTGATATATTTTTACGTCGACTTGTGTGATGATGCGTCAGCTATTTTCAGGAACAACACGTTATATTGTGTTATAAATTCTCGTTTGAGTCTCGCTTATGTACTCGATTTATAATTGTTGATTTTTCTTTTGTTCAGCTGATTCCTGGGTTCGTACCATGATAACCGAAGAAATCAAGTTTATTCAACGTTGGTTATTTATTCCATATTTGTTTGCTTGTTCGTGCCGATCATGCTTTTTTCGCATATGTATCGACGATCCGTCGTGTGCAGCGAATAACTTATTGTTTGCACATGTTGCACAAGTTTTACACATTGTTTGTGTTTATTGACCTCAGTATCAACCTGTTTATACCACTTTTTCTGTTGGTTAGAATTATAAGGCGATTGAGTGAGTTATTGGCACAAAGATCCGCGTGTTCTGCGTTTATTCTAGTTTTATTTCTTCTCAGGAATATATCTCCATGCACATGGTGATTCACCTGTTCTCTTCTTTTCTGAACATATTTTTTATATTTAGTGGCCTGTTTCTTGACCTTGATTTAGATGTTGCGACGGCGAATGCAGCGTCAGATGTCAATGTATTTATTGTGCATTGCTGGTATTTCTAGTTGAATTTTTTTTTTCTGCTAGATGCGAAGTCCTAACAGCAAATGTATTATTATTTTACATTAAGTTTTGCGTCATGATTTATGTGACAGCTGTTAACTTATCTGCGGTGTTATAATGCAGGTTCTTTGTTGTTGATGTTGTTGTTGGTTGTATAGTATGGTTAACCTAACGTGTCCTATGATGCCACTCTTCTGTTAGTACTGGTGAGACCAGCTTCTGGAAAGCCAATACTAACGTGACAGATGTTAGGTGATGAGATACAAGCAGTGCAGCATGAATGCCACGGTATTATTTTTACTTCTTACTTGAGATTTCCGATGTTTGTTCTTCGATTGCGTAACGTACGTCGGTCTTCGGTTGCGTGACGTGTGTCGGGTCCGCGGTTGCGTGACGTATGTCGGGGTCACCACTGTTGCATTATTTCTTCTCGGTTTCTTGCATGTTGGTAAATAATACTGTGGAATATGTGGTAGATATTATATTGGTACCGTGCAGCGTGGTTACGCCATTGAGCTGTCGTTTACATCTCATGTCTTATACTAATTCTTACAGCTATTTATAGCGGATATGTACGTGACAATTTCCTTTGCGGCGATGCAGATATTTCATTTGTAGATCGCGCACAATCTTACGATTTGCTGTGTCAGAGTAATATCTGGCACACCCCCAATTTCGGAGGGTTATGGGAAGCGGGTATCAAATCGACGAAGCACCACCTAAAAAGGGTGATTGGCAACTCCACATTAACCTTCGAGGAAGTGATCACGGTGTTGTCGCAGATCGAAGCTTGCTTGAATTCAAGACCGATTTCTCAAGTAAACAACAACCCGGATAACGCAGTTCCTCTCACCCGAGGTCATTTTCTCGTTGGTGAGTCCCTGATAACCGCGCCTGATCGCAATTATGAACAATCTAATGTAGGAAGTTTGAGACGATGGCAGGTGACACAAAGAATGGTGCAAGAATTTTGGAAACGTTGATCCCAAGAGTATTTAGTCTATTTAATGCAGCGCTACAAGTGGGCGAAGCAAACTCCGGAACCTAAAATCGGGGACGTTGTTTTAGTTAAAGAAGACCAACTACCTCCGGCACGTTGGCTTTTAGGTAGAGTAGTAGAGAAGCACCCAGGTTTGGACACTGTGACAAGAGTCGTAACCTTGAAATGTAATGGCTCATTAATTAAAAGACCTATATCAAAATTATGTATTTTGCCTGTAGCAAAATAAGCTGTAGTCTAAGTTTTCTTTACTTTGGTACGTAAGTTAAATTTTATTAGTTTTGTTTTTTTTTGTTGTGGGCGGTATGTCCAATTTGTATTATAAAATGTTATTAGATGGTGTAAGCAGCAATTTAAAACGCGCTATCATTCCGTTGACTTAATTTACATAGAACGGTTTGTAGAAATTTTGAATACCAAATATAACGCTGAATATTACCTATTGGTTTTATTTAACACTCGATTTGGGAACCTGTTTTGTACACGGTTTAAATTTGGAAGAGCAAGAGTTAGTAATGGCTTAAATACAGACGTGAACTTTAAAAATTAAGTTTTCACTTTCGAGGGTTAGCTTCGAGTGTTGTATTAGAAATTTAAAAAAATTAAACCGACTTCCAAACTAAAAAAGGAGAAATAAAAGTTTTATCTTATAAAAATCCAAATTAAATGTGCCAACTATTTTTTTAAGGTCCGTGCTAGTCTTCATATTTTGAATAAACGCCATCGACTTCGAGCGCGTTCTTTTTTTTTGAAGTCGGTAAAAAAAATATGGCGTTATCTTGGCGGGTATCAAATGAGAGCTCTTTATATTACTAATTCAGAAATATATAACACATTACTATGAAATATTTTTCTTTAATATTTCTTTGGATTTTTTTTATGAAAGAGGGAGCTAACGAGCAAGCGGGTCACCTGAAGAAGAGTGACCACCGCCGCCCAAGGATATCTGCGACGTCCGCGGAATCTCGGGTGCGTTGCCGGCCTTTAGGAAAATAGAAAAAGTAGGGAAAGGATGAAAAAGGGGGTGATGGGCCACCGGAACTCTCACTCACCGAACGAAACACTATAGCAATAAATGTAAGGTGGTATTTCACCGAGCGAGCCGGCCCAAGTCTCTTCCACGTCCTAAAATATTATGCATCAAATTCGCTATCCCAACTTTTCGTCTTCGGAATTATGAATCTGAAATATTTGAAGTTAGTACCATAAACATTAAAGTATGTATTAAGGGAAATCTGTCAGGGTTGGATTACATAAATTAACCTGGCCAGATAACATAGGTATGAATTTAAAAAAAACGTGTAAATAGGATAAGTGTTTCTCGCGTGAAAAGA
This sequence comes from Zeuzera pyrina, assembly GCA_907165235.1. Classification (NCBI taxonomy): domain Eukaryota; kingdom Metazoa; phylum Arthropoda; class Insecta; order Lepidoptera; family Cossidae; genus Zeuzera; species Zeuzera pyrina. The sequence goes on from OU015627.1 coordinate 368,883, forward strand.
ACATAAAGACGTTGACACGTAAGAGACTGAGTTTTACAATATGTGTAGAAGATATACATAGATTGTAAGTTCTTAGTTCCAATAAGTAGCCGTCTAACACAGCGCGCCGCTCCGCGTTTGTCAGTCGGTAGCTGATCCCGTACGTCTAATCGTGTCTGGTTCACCGTTTAACTCAAATCCCTCGACGGCTGCTCCGCGCACGTCGCCCCGCTGCGTCATTCAATCAATTGTCAATTGTCAATATTTGGAAACTTTATTCATTTATTTTTAGGGTTCCGTAATCAAAATGGCTAACTCGTAAGCCAAGTAATAGCAATAACACTCCAGGTAATTACGTAAATTGTATGACCCCAAACTAAGCAACACGTTTGTACCTATGCGACGAACGAACCGCGAGAAATCCCTGTAACACTCAGACTTAAAGGCTATTTAGAGAAGTTCGTTTTCCTTCCCGGCATCTCACTCAGGGCCCAGGGCAGGATTTTTTTTTACAAATAGAGAGAGTAAACGAGCTGGCGAGAACCTGATGGATGGAATCACGGGTGGGTTCCGGCCTTTAGGGGAGAAACGAGCCGCCGACATTCTCGCTTACCGAACGAAACACAACAGCAATAGATGTGTTACTTCACGCCGATATTCTGTGTGAGGGTGGTATTTCACCGGGTGAGCCGGCTTGATTCGTGCTGCAGTGCAGCATGGCTCTACCACACCGGAATATATATAAAAGAAGACCGGTTCCCGCCTTGCGCGTAACGGTGTTGCCTACTCTACTCTAGAGTCGTTGCGTTGGGTGTGAGATGAAGATGCGTACAGCATCTCATATGGTTATACATATTGTTAGGTATATTTGTCAGGCCGACTATTGTATGTAACAGACTTACCATTAATAATCATTAATATCGTATTGTCAATTATTCTCTAACTACCTACTTGTAAGATGTTGTTGAATGTCGACTGTAATTTCTTAATTTATATTATTGGACTTTCTATTGTTCGTAAATGATATCCGTAAATTGTGAATAACAATAAGAGGTTTCTTAATAGAAGTAAACCGAAATTAGATTAGTCTATCCTGTGATTGCAACGAGAGAGGTTGTCGAAAATATACAGTTAATAATACTCAAATAGTATTTATTTGGTCATCGCTCACAATATAGTACACAATGACAATAACACAATGCACGCGGATACGTTTTTATTAATAATAATAATAAAAATTATTTATTGGCGAAACTTGTTACAACTAAATTAAGCCCTGTCTCCCATACTAGGAAAACCTGTATTTTGGGAGACAGTCTTCCTCGGATTAACGCATGAAAGTTTGTCTTTTTGACATACATATAAAAAAAAGCCAAGAAATATTTAAAATAAATAAAATACATAATAAGAATAAAATGAAGAAAAAACAATTGAAATAGTAATAAATGAAAGTTATTGTGTGTTTTTTTCTTATGGGTGTGCTTGTGTGTGACTGAAAATGTTAATGTTGTATACAAAATAATTGCTCCGTCTTGTCATAGTTTAAACCTACAAGCCATTCTTAAATTTTTGTTTTTATTTGCCGGTATAATTATGTATATTATACAATCGTGGTGCTTGAAAATTATAGTGACGCTGTTTTTTTTTAGATAACTGAAACACAGAACACAGACACAAACACAGAACAACAGAAACTGATCACCTGATGGAAAGTGATCAGTCCAAGGACACCCGCAACGTCCGAGGAATCACGGGTGCGTTGCCGCCCTTTAGGAAAATAACGAAAGGAGGGATAGGAAGAGGAGGGGGTGATGGGCCACCGGTACTCTCACTCACCGAACGAAACACAATACGCAATAGATGCTGTTGTTTCCCACCGATATTCTGTGAGAGGGTGGTATCTCACTGGGCCAGCCGGCCCAACTCAAGCTGCAATGCACATGCTTCTTAAAAAAAATGTGAAAATGTACTTTTAACCAATGGAACCATTTTTTTGGTCCTCTACGAGAAGCGGGTAAAGCGATGGAATTAGATTTGAGAATTTTATGGAGGCATTCATAAATATAAAATTTTCTTACAGACCTGTCATAAATATCTATTGTAGAACGACAAAATGAAAAAGCTATCACTTTCAATATAGCCCGTTGCGCACGTTCTGCTTCCGTCTTGTAGTTATGTTGAAGAAAGATAACTATGGATTTCAATAATTAAAATTATTTAGGCATCCAATGATATTACATTAATTTAATCATTTATCATTCATTTAATCATTTGTGAGACACAGGTACAAATATGGTAATAGTATTACAACATACTACAAAAGCCTCTGTGCTCCGCCTCATGCATGGCGTTACAAACATTAATAACAAAATAATGACAGACGAATATGTTAAATGTTATTAAAGTCATTGAATTAGAATTAAATTTATGTCGTTAAATTGGAGTTAAAATGTTATTAATTATTATATAGTCATTAAATCGGAATTAAAATTACATACGTATGTCAATTTAAAAAAAATGTTTTTCTTAGTATTATCATTAAAGAATGCGTCAATAGAGTGGAGTAATCAGTATTTTCTAATAGAAATTTCTTTGTTTTTGTTTTTGACTTAAACATTTTTCTAATTGCGACGATGTAAAGAATGAACTAAAGACAAAAGGAAGCGGTGGCGTGTTGCGTCGCAAGCTACCTCGACTGGCGGTACTATATTCACCCATAATTATCCGCAATATTGCCGTTGTGTGCGTGCCACGGCGTGTGCGTATTAGCGCGCACATAAACAAACCACGTACGACGCTTTCTATGAAGACATCCTACAGTTATATGTGTGTGCTACAAACAAAAGGAAAGGATTGGACATGAGACTAATCACAATTAAAGTACTAGAAATAAAGCCAGTTAAAGAAGTTAAATATCTAGGCATAACGGTTGATCATGCTCTAAGATTCACAAAGCATGTTAAAGAAGTGTGTAAAAAAGCTACGGTTGCATTATATCTATGCAAAAAGGCTGTCGGAAACAGATGGGCCTAAAACCGGGAATAGTAAACTGGATATATACAGCTGTCATCAAACCCAGAATAAATTATGGAGCGGTGATCTGATGGCATAGAAACACAAAGGAAATAATAGCAGAGCTAAGCAAGGTACAAAGGCTGGCATGTTTGATGATCACAGGGGCGATGAGATCAACTCCTACCGCCTCACTAGAAACGGAATCATTTTAAACCTTAATCCTGTGCAATTAGAACTAAAGAAGATAGCCATGGAACAATGGTATAGAATGAAGAGACATGAGGAGTGGAAGGGCAAACCATTTGACAAAGGACACACAAGTATAGAGTCATTATCAGAAGATAAGCTAGGAATCCTTATACACAATAACGACCTAATAAGGAAAAGAAGAATCTTCGACAAGAAATACAGAATATAGGACCCAGAGAGGATTGGGAACTAAAAACAGATAAGGACACCATCACATGTTATACGGATGGCTGATACACTGTAATGGGGAGAAAACTAGCTTATACTTTGTAGCAAAATGCAATATGTATGCAGGTATTAGGTTCAATACACTAGGGTCTGATACACTGGAAGAAGAAGAACTGAGGACAACCAAACTAAGGGATATCCTCATGTTTTGTAGGAAAACTGGAAGATTCACGGACGAAACCAGGGAGGGAAAACCATCAGGCCAATAGTAACTGGAGCTCAACCGGTGAATGGGGCTGAATGGCGCCACTCGTGAGAAGCCGACAGCCCGTCTGCGGCCTGGCACACGTCCCTACTGGCAATCTACATATGCGTGCTGTGCCCTGACTTGGTAAGCAAATGCTCTGCCACAACACTAACGAGTCTGCCCATTCCTGTGTCTGTCTGTATGTCACGGTTTCATTCATTTATCTTAACACTTACTGAGCTAAAGTTCAGTATAGGCACGTAAATTAGTAGGTAACCATAATCCAGAGACAAAAAACAGAAATTGAATTTATTTGACATTAATTTAATTTTCCATCAAAAAATACTAAATAAAGTACTAAAAAATTGACATATGTACATTTGCAAACTAATATATATTTATGCTACTGTTTCAAGGTTATCCTTGAAACAAGGTTATCCTTGATGCGTAGATTTTTCAATGACATTTCTAAATAGTGGGTAATTTAACTCATTATTTTAACACTTCTACTTCCTCCGAAATTTATGCAGAACCCGATGTCAATGCGTGTGTAACGACTCTTAACCGATTTATTATTCAATCCATATACACGAGATCGTCAAAAGAAAATCCGATTTAATTTTACGAGTTACCTATATTATACATATCGATATAAGCAACTAGATCATATCTGATGAAGCTGTTTTTGAAGTGTTGCGATACTTCTTTTTGGGTTTCGTGTTGGTAAATAATACTGCGGAAATTGGTAGATGGTATATTGGTACTGTGCCGTGTTAACGCCATGGAGCTCTCTTTACATCTCATGTCTTATACTAATTATTATGACTATTTATATTGGAGATGTACGTGACAAGTTCCCTTGCAGCGTGCGATTATTTAATTTGTAGATCGCACACAAGGTCATGATTTGCTGCGTCAGAGTAATATCTGGCACAAAGAGCATCAAACAATAGTAATACCTAATAAATAAATAAAACCGTATTCGTTGATAAATGTTACGTACAGGACAATTACGTAACAATAAAGACATTAGATTTTATGTAGATAACTGAAAATTAAACCATTAGACTATATTTAAAACAAGAAAGACATTCAGGACGAAAAAAATTCATTTATAACGCATTATGAGATGACTCTTCACTAATTACTTTTTAAGTTATTATTAAATAAGAACACTGAAAAGTTCAAAATAATTGTCAAAATTGAGGGTCAAAAATACATACATGCATATACATGGCGGAGCGCCAAGCTTCGCGGTTCTTACATACTTTCTTCGCTTCCTCAGATCTCATCATTCTCCTCACACATTTTCACCTAGGCCAAACCAGTAGAATGTTTTTGTTTATTTTATTTGGAACAACTTCAATAAGTAACTTCAAATGTAATTGTATAATCATTTCTATCGCATTTATTAAGTTACTTTTGTATGTGAATTTTGATTATTAAACGATAATTACTAAAGATAATTATATTGTACTTTTCAGTGTTCTTATTTTTGAAGTCGGTTATCGGTTTGAAGTCGGCGAGCCTTAAGAAGGCGCGCGCGGTGTTCCCGCACGCTTCCCAAACAGAACTCAGCAGAAGCATCTGCACTAAAATCTTCATTATTTTCATTAAAAGCGCTGGGCGTCGCCGCCGGAGTCGCTGTTGAGTGCGAAACATGTTCGTAGCCTCAGCTAATGGCGCCTCTAAGGAACATCGTCAGGTATAGATGGGTAACACACATCGAAGCATGGGTATTTCCTGACGTAAAATAAAAGGGTTTTGTGGAAGAATTCTGGAATTTTATGCTACAATGCAGTTTTTATCTAAGTAAAAAACAGTAGTACAAACATAACTAATAACACATATAATTTGTCAATTTTTAAAGTATTATTATAAAAAATATTATTATAAATAAAAACTAAAATAAAAAGGATGCTCCGTTAAGAGATAAAAACATCTGTTAGTTACCATTAAGTTTGAATTTTTAGGCGAAGACCTCAGCCTGATATCAGCCTGATTTCCGCAACATAACCCTTGAGTCCATACTATATACCTATCATCAGTTTGTATTCTATTCTCGACACATTCGCTTCCTACAGGTGTTCGCGGCCTGAGATATTTTGTAGTTAACGACTCCTATTTCCTACAGACCGTAACATCGCCATCTAAATTTGATTTCAATTTGTAATGTCAAAAAAGTAAATAAGATTTAGATTCCTTTGAATTAGACGTATTAATATACAGAACTTTGGTGGATATGATTTTTAAAAATAGAATCCACTTGAACAATAATATTTTGAACTGATAATCCACATATATTCAGTACATAAATAATGTAGAAGTGTATAATATTATCGTTTATGGTAGTTATTAGATAATATAAATCGTCTGAAACCATTTTTAAGACTACTAAAACTTCTTAAGAGCAATAAAATATTCTCCAGACGCGTGCCACTCGAGTATTTTATGTGCAAAGTTCAACATGATGTGAAGACGCTCAGACACTTAAAGTTGCTAGAGAAATGTATTGTAGGCCATGTAACGTATTGTGAATGGCTATTTCACTCGCCAACGTTTCTTTGCACTAAACAAGTGTTAAGGTAACAGTCCACCGAGTATATCATGCTATGGTATGCGATATAAACGACATAGTGGTACTTACGACATTATTTTAATCAAATACGCAGTATGACAAAATTGGATGACTCTTAGCCAAGGAAGAAGACTAAGGCAGATTTATGAAGATAAAATAGCCAGAGTATTGACAGAGCTGTCACCAATGTCAAAAAGACTCGCATACCTCGATGAAAGTATGTCGGTAAAATTATCAGATTTGAGGAGGTGAAAGAAGTATGCAAGGACCGCGATATTTGCACTACCTCTCAAGTACCTCTCAAGTATACAGCACTACCCTCTCAAGGATACAGTGTGAGTATATGTATGTACGTATGTACCGTTTACACTTTAAGGCTAATTACCTATTTTATCCCGAAGTTTCGACCGCATTGCACCAATCGTGGTCACGGGCAGACTGACGAGGATGAATGACTTCTTCGTAGCGTGCGTTTTTTGCAACTAACCACACTCATTCAATGCTTTTCTTAATTTTTGTTATTGTCACTGTCAGTACTTCGACACACTACACTAACGATATCTACACACTGGCGACGTCCGATTTTCCGGCCCCGGACACACTCACTGAATGAAAGTATAAACGCGTCATAGACTCGTTAGTATAAATGTTGTAAGATGTGTACAAGTCGTGAAAGTTTTAAAACATTAGTACGTATGTATGTATGCAAGTATGTATGTATATACATATATATTGAAATCAGCGTGCATGTAATACATGCATATATAATTTCACGTAAGTTCGTATTAGGAGTGGACAAAGTATCCAAGTGTAAAGAAATGACCCATTAATGACTCTTCTATCAATGGCTAATAATGGCTACTCGGACTTACAGCTAGGAAATCGCAATCAAACAATGACAGGTTGGTAGTCATTGCCTACTTAAAGATAGGATTACATTCTTCCTAATTAGAGATTCTATACATAAGTGATTGAATGAATTTGAATATCTGGAGAATGCGTTTTCTAGAAATGGAAAATGTGAGTTGGATGTGGAGAAACAGGTAGCAGCGTGCAATAAGATTAACGGTACTCTGACCGTTTTAGTGCGCAGTGTGATATATCTAACTCAGCCAAAATGGCCATACACAATGCGATGTTGGTTCCATCTTTATTGTACGATAGTGAGGTCCGGATATGCCCGAAATCGAATGAAAGTAAGATAAATGCAGTAGAAATGCGATGTCTTAGAAATATGTGCGGTTCGATGTCCTTGCGGACAAAATAAGCAATGAAGAGATACACAGTATGACAGGATTGCACAATAGTGCTATTGTAAAAATGAAGAAACATTTGCTTACCGTAGATGATTCGGGCACATAGAAACAATGAGCGATTGAAGACTAACGAAGAAAATCTACAGAGCGAAAGCGAGTGATAAAAGAAGCCAAAGAAGACCAAGGCTGACTTACGAAGATCAAATAGCCAAAGCGTTAGCTGACGGAAATGTCAAAAGCATTCGCATACCATTCGAAAGGTGTAGCAAGAGATGTATAAGGAGAATGATTAGATTTGAGGAGAAAAAAGTATGTAAAGACCGCGAAGTTTGGTGCTTGTTCTCTCTGTCTAACCCGTTAGGAATACAGCGCGAAGATATGTATTGTATACATTATATAAGGATGTAGATATGCATGAAACTACTTATTAAATACTTGAAATATGCAAGTAAAGTGTTACAATTAGAAATGTCATCGTTTACAGTGTTAAGAAAAAAGTTGTAAGAAAAAAATTAAACTGTCTTCAAAAAAATTCTCTGATAACTACAATATAATTATCCTTTACTAATCGATATTCAACTACAATAAAAATAATTTACATATACGATACACATACCTACATAATTAAATTCGTCAGTTACTCAAGTCGGTGCCAAGTCTACCAAACTAATAAACTTTCTCTTGTTGCACATTGATTGTGCACCGACTACAATAGGTATGTGTATCGTATTTATAAAGTCATTTTTATAGTACTTGAGTTTTGATTAGTAAATATAGTTATTTTGTACTTTTCGGTGTCTTTTTCTTGAAGGCGGTTTAAAATTTTTTTCTTAATTTTTTTTTATTTCTCCGTTTTGAGTGACCTTGGCGTAAATAAATATCTAGGGCAGGTCTATAATTAACTTTTTTATATTTCTGGAGGGCAACGATATGCAAGAGAATCATCAATATAAATAAAGCTTGTAACCAGCTCGCGTTATTTGGTGTATCTTCGAAGTCCGGGCTCCAATACCGATGAAATTGAAATGGGATCACCTCGGAAGTATTCATGCACCTTTTCTAACAAAAATAATTTTGAAATCTACAATTGACGAAGTTATCGGTGTACATACATGAAAACAAAAACATACGTCCAGACAAACATAGAACTTCCTCCTTTTTTTTAAGTTGGTTAAAAAAGGTATGCGAATCTAAATAACTTACACACAAATGAGAAATTACTTTTGAAACTTATTCAAAGTAGAATTCAAAGTAAGATCCTTAAATTATGAAAAAGGAAAATTACCGGGTTCGATTATGGGCAATGTATGAAGCTTTTGGAAAATCTTTGAATACAGTCTTTCTTATCTTACAATATTTACTAACGGGTCTATGTCGCGTTTATACTTTAAGGCTAGTTACCTATTTTATCGCGACGTTTCGACCGGATTGCACCGATCATGGTCACAGGCAGACTGCTGAAAATGAATGACGTCTTCATAGCGTGTGGTTTTTTGCTTCTGCCCGTGACCACGATCGGTGCAATCCGGTCGAAACGTCGGGATAAAATAGGTAACTAGCCTTAAAGTATAAACGCGACATAGACCCGTTAGTAAATATTGTAAGATGTGTACAAGTCGTGAAAGTTTAAAAACATTAACAGTCTTTCTTAACTCTAAAATCGTAGTAAAAGCAAGTTGCCGTTTTAATTTTTTTTTCAATGGATCACCCTTTACGTCCTAACTCACTATGTGTAAATAGGACTCACTTTATAAACGACGGAAGCTTTCATTCTGTAGTTTTTCTATAATGTCCGAACTATATAATTATAATACTATAAGGCCACACTGGACTGGCGGTTGTCAAGTTATATTTGTGCCTATTTGATTAACGCCATTTTGGCGCTGTCGACATATGGTCGACATATACGAGAGTACGAGGAACTAAAATAACCATATGTAGTATACCTCAAAATTAATTCATAGCCATATCAAAATTAGTTCTCTAGAACTTCGCATTTCATAAGTGGCAGTGATATAAATAACAAGACAAAAGTTCAGAGAATCCTGAAATTGTTTGCTAATTTTTAATAAGTATTTTTATTATACAAAGCTCTGTTGGAGTTTTAAAACAGCACAGTAATAGAATAAAAATTATTAATCATTAGATCATTTGTTTGCGCCGCGCCTGTATCATTGCGCCCAATACGACCTCTGCGGGCGGGCTTTACGAGCGGTACGCGGTGCCCCGCTACGACGCGTCTACGACGGCGCTACCCGTGATTAATACTCTGAGTCTGGAACCGACGGGCGGTTATCTACTACTTCCACAAAACATAACATGCATAATAAATTTCAAAAATTGCTTAAATTTGATTTCATTCTCGTAATAATAAATTTTCTTACATATATAAACACAACCAAAATGGCCATACACGATGCGGTGCTTAAAAATATGTCACCCTTGCAGACAGGATAAGCAATGAAGAGATACGTAGTATGGCAGGATTGCACGGAAGTATTATTATAAAAATGAAGAAAGGAATGCTTAAATGGTTCAGGCACATGGGAAGGATGACTGATGAAAGACTAATGAAGAAAATCTGTAAAGCGATAGCGAGTGGTAAAAGAAGCCTATAAAGACCAAAGCTGACTTATGAAGATCAAATAGCCAGTGTAAGCCGACGGAAATGTCAAAAGCACTCGCATACCTAGGAGAAAATGTGTGAGGAGAATGATGAGATTTGAAGAAGCGAAAGAAGTATGTAAAGACTTGTAACACTTTTTTTTCGTAGATATATACTTACGGTTAATTACATACAAATTAGAATCGATCACAAATTTCATTTGCATTCCATAGTAACATTTGTTGAGGTTAGTGTGTGACAGATGACAATTGTCTACGATACAATGATTAATAGGTAACGCGTTCGGAAAGTTGTTCGCAATCGAGTACGTAGTACTACTTCATTTCTTCTCAGGTAAAATCAATAAATATTGCACTTTAAGTGTGTATTATTTAAACCAGAACATAATATACTAAACTTTTAATTATTTAGTTGTTTCATTATAAAGTTCATTGGTACTTTCGTTAAAATCTACATTTACTTACGTTACGTTCAGTAATAACATTGAATGTTTGGAAACATCGATAGTAATAAGTATCGTGGTAATAAATCGATAATCGATTTTCTTTTGTATAAAAATATAGTTTTGTTATAAACAAAATAAAACAATTTTAGGTGATAATACTTTTATTAGATATTAATATAATTTGTCCAGGTTTGCTTTCCCATTTTGACGATGAGATAAATAAATTGTTGTAAAAATTTAAATACGAGTAATTCCTAATAAGCGATTGTATTCGATGAGAGAGAGACGAGTGTTGATATATATCTGTTTCACGAATCAAGTAAAATGGAATGTTCGAGCAAATGGGCATTGCTTCCGTCTTGTTTTTCAGTGGCTACTTTTATCTAGATCGTTCTAATTCTAATGTGGATCTGTCAATCTGACATTTTGATGTTGTCACTTATAAATTTTCAGACACTTCCCATTGGTCGATGTCTTTTCAGAGACTTGCTGTCTCTTTCTTATGACGGAAACCTCACTGAAATCTGAGTAGTTTTCAGTTACATTAATAATGACGTTAGAGGGTACAAATTTTGTCGAGGTGTAGTATCAGTCATGGAAGGAGCCATCCACTTTTGGTGGTGGTTAAGTGGCAGACAAAAATGCCCATATAGAAATAGAATAGACATGCCTATATATTTAGGATGTTTCTAGTAGTGTTAAGAAGTTTTTTTTATTATATTTAATATGTAAAAGTCCCATGATAGACCTCATGGTAAGTAGAATGTAGAAGTTGTAGTTTTCTTATTAAAGGATTTTCCTTGCATAATCTAGTGTATTAACCCTAGGAATTTTGTTACAGGGTTCCAGGCTAAGTGCCATGTTTTAATTCCAGGCTAAGTGCCATGTCTAAATCCCGGGCTAAGTTTCATGTGTTTAATTCTAAATATTAGTTCCATAAACACAGTGGACTAATGTTATCTTCTTAATCTTATAAACACCGTGGAATGACGGTGTATTCCACATCTAGTTGGATATTTTCTTTAAAGATACCTGATCAGTTACCTTCTCGGATCATTTGTTTGTGCATTGCAGTATGAGGTTGGATTACCTTAATACATATTTAATCTCTTTTCTTTGAGATTTATTTGTGAGTTACGAGTATAGTGGACTTCATGGAAATTCTTTGAGACCATTGGAGGGACAACTCTGCTTGCAGAAGACCTAACTTAATTGTGCAGTCACTAAGGGTTTAGTGAACACCGTGGATATTCTTATGGACCATTGTTGGGACAACTCGACTAGCTATATACATACATGGTTATCTCCTTAGATGGTAATGTACAAGCATATATAAAAATTATTAACATTCAAGAATAAATCTACATAACTAACCTTATATTTTGTTATTGTAGTTCATCTTAATGTTTTAGTTATACCAAATATTAAGAAACAGTTACACTTATTATTGGTTACAGTACTCATTTTTTGTAATTTCCAATACAGATGTAATTTGTTTGTTTTGTATGTAAAATCTCATTTAAAATTCTTCTATATAACATTTAAGATTTCATTTAGTGAGCTCATGAGATCTATATTTAGGGATAATTATAATTTTTTTTAATAAATTGGTGAAGTTTAGAATAGAATGTGTATTTATTTCACAACTGAAATCGATTGTAGCAATACAGGGAAGGCGCCCTTATAAAAATTTACTCTGTATTCCTCTCCAGGGTGGCCCTAAAGAAACCCAATATCCTGAGTAGTTCATGCCTACCAATAATAGAACATTCAAAGTTAACATCACCGTAGCCGCGTTATAGACTGAGACGCTTGGCGCTCCTCTCTGACTACCCTGATAGGGATATGGTGTGAAGATATTATGTATGTATAAACTGGTGAAATATCTTGACTGATCAATGATCGTCGAAGCAAATTTACTGAAGACTTGCTTAGAAAAATAGGTAGTCACGTAAAAATCACTCGAAGAAGATTTAAAAATTTCAACCCGTTATATGAATGAAAGTAGTAAATGATATGCAACAGCGTCGTGTCTTCAGCTGGTTACCATGGCAACCGTAATCGGAAATGGCGAGCCTCGCCCACAGTGCCAGCCTCTGCATGACAACGCGCATACGAGATTGATGGATGTCGTTGTATGCGCGGAATATAAATTGTATTACGAACACATTTTTTACGTTTCAGTAATAGGGTGGTATCAAGAGCAGATTTTCATAAGAAATGTCTTTATAAAAATCTTTTAAAGCTGTGTCAAGTCCCCGCCAAGTACGCGTAGGATTCGCGTACCGAAGGTTCTGCACTACCATACAATGGATTTGTGTATGTATTTACCAAAAAACGTAAGTTCGATTCATAAACTGGCCTGTTGGCGCAGTGGCATAGCATCTGCTTTCCAAGCTAGCGTCCCGGGTTCGATCTCCGGTCAAGTCAATTTAGGAAACAAGATTTTCTAAATTGGCTTGGAGTCTGGGTGTTACTGGGAACTCCTCAGAGTTCGCTATGTGGTACCCATAGTACAAGCTTACTGCTTAGTTTGGGGTCACACAATCTGTGTAATTGTCTGGGGGTACTATTATTATTATTATAAACCAATTTAATTTTGCAGTTGAAAGACACGTTTTCTCATATTCTAAAAATTACAAATGTACATTTGTTATGGCAATAAGTGTGAATATAAATACAATTTTGCAACTTTTGAATTCTTTCCTATTATCTTGTTGTTAGACCTTGCTCTTTACCAAATTTCATGATTCTAAGTCAACGGATAGCACCCTATAGATTTTTCTTTTAGTACATTGCGAAGCTTGAATTTTCACTCTCAATTCTAACACTTCCAAGGGACTATAGACCTCAGTGTTTGATCAAAATTTCAACGACATAAAGATTTTTTAACCATTCTTGACATAAAGGGTGTAGAGTCTGGACTGGTTCGACGGACGGACATACGGTCACATGGACAACGAAGTGAGATATAACGGTTCCCTTTTTTCATTTAAGGTATGAAATTTTAAAAACGCTACAAATTTAATCAAGCAATGTACTTATTTGAATAAGAATTATTATAAAATCGAAAAACCTCAGTGAATAGTAAAATTTATTGTATTTTGTACAATATTGGCGGAAAGAGGATGTTGAAATGTTTTTATAAGTAACTGGATGTAGCCCGCGACATCGTCCGCGTTTTTATTATTAAAATAGCCTATGCCCTTCTTAAGATTATTATCTATCTCCATACCAAATTTCATCGCAATCGGATGAACTGTATGGCAGCGAATGGCAGCAAAAAAAATACGTACAAACATTGATTTTTATAAATCTATACTATTATCATAAAGAAGTAAACTCAAAGGATAAAATCAAAAATTGTTCAACCGATTTCAAAAATTATTTCACCAGTTTCTACAGGTAACTTTAGGAGGTGGTAGATAATGTAGCTTTCTAGCTACATTATCAGCGAGTAACATGAGCTGTATTTTATCGGGTCGCTTGTTAGGTAATGTATTGATGGAATAGACACAAAATTTATAACAAATTATGACTTATGACATGGCTTATGATATGAACATGTAATCTGTGTTTACAATGCAATATTAATTAAGCTAAACTGAATTTGGTGGATATTGTTATTGTACACCGTATAAACACGCGGAAATGACTTCGCACTTTTTCAAGTCTCTTGTTACAGTGCACGGGCTATACGTTACATTGCGTCGCGTCGGAAAGTGTTCCGTTGATTTGCGTTCAGTTTCTTTTCATTTAGCCATGTTAGCCACGTCCTTTTCGTTGTGTTGCGTAACGTTGCATCGTGTTCCGTTGCGTTGTGTAGTATATTACAATAGATTAGGCATGTTATGTCGTGCACGAGTAAACGTTTCAAGAAGAAATGTATAGTTTTCATACATTTATTATAATTGGAATTGTTCATTGCTATTTAAGCTGGACAGAAAGAACCTAGATATTACCTTAGTGAACGGGATCCTAGCAGATGTCACGAGGTGGTTCGCTGTTAATAATTTACTACTGAATGCACAAAAAACCAAATGAACTAAAATTTATCTTTCTAATGTACCCAGAATCCATGTTAAAATAGAACTGGTTGGGAAATAATTAGAATTAGTTAAGTCTGCCAGTTTTCTTGATTTAACCGTAGATAGTAAATTGCAGTGGGCGGACCATGTCGGGGCATTGGCTAGTAAGCTCGGTTCCGCGATATATGTCATTAGACGCATTAGGCATTTGACGGATGCGGATACGGCTAGGTTGGTGTATTTCGCATATTTTCATAGCCTTATGGCCTTTTGCTGTGGGTATCGCGTATTAACTCCATTTTTATTTTACAAAAAAGAGCGATAAGTGCTGTCTACAGTATGAATGCACGAGAATCACTAAGAGATCGTTTTAAAGACATTGATGTACTCACCTTGCCGTCCTTATACATCTTTGAAATTATTATCTATACGAAGAAAATATATAAATCTATTTATAGAGAAAGGCGATATTGGTGGTATGGAAACCCGAGGTCGTGATAAATTGGTTATTCCAAAATTTAAATTACATAAGTCTAATGTTTCATTTTTGGGTAACTGCATTCGTTTTTATAATAAATTTTCTTAAGAAGTCACTCAATTAACAGAAAATAGATTTAGATTGATTTTAAAATGTACATTGATTAGACAATCATACTATAAAGATAAGGCTGAGTTTCTTGCCGGTTCTTCTCAGTGTCCAGGTTTTCTTTTCTTTTCTATTTGAACCAAACTAAAGTAGATTTGAAGTTCAAAAATACCTTATAATTGGGTTTACTTGGATAAAATGATTTAACTTTGACTTTGAATATAGGCTGGTAGGCATCCGTAAGGAATTTGTATTCCTTATGCAAAAGGTCACGTAATTTGTTATATTTTCTATAAATTGGGTTCTAATTTAATTTACAATAAATAAATTGAGAAATAGCCAAAGATTCATTGAAGGGAGCATTACACGTACTTACTCGTTTAACCCTTTAGATATCTATATATTAATAGGTGAAGAAAAAAGTTCGAACCCTTTTCAAGCATACTGCGCGCAGGGAGGGGTTTTAGCATAGATAAAGTTTATATGGAGAAGGCCGCAGAAATAAGTGCAATAATATGTGTTACAGATATATTAAATTATAATATAATGTACAGAGTGAAAGTGGGAGATAAAATAAGCCAAGGAAGACCAAGACTGACTTATGAAGATCAAATAGCAAGAGTGTTAGCAGATGGAAATGTCAAAAGCACTCGCATACCTAGGCGAAAATGTGTGAGGAGAATGATGATACCCGGTTAGGTATACAGCGTGAAGATATGTATGCATGTACTATGTATGTATAATATAATGTATAGTAAACGATTCACTGTGTATATTCATATTGCCAATGTCAGATATATAATAGTTATATTGTCAATGTCAAACATAATAATTTGTAGTCAAACAGTAGCACAGTTTAGAGATTGTCCTCAAAGAATTTTAACAAATTTTGCGTCATTTATGAGCTGTGAGCTGCTTCGAGTCTATGGAGTGTATGTCAAGGGATGCGTTTATTCTTTATCTAGATCAGTAGCACAGCATAAATATACAGGTATCTAATGTCGAGTTACAGATATTTATTTTTCAACAGTGAGACAGTGATATAGACAACTTAAGTCTTCGTTTCATATAGGGAATAAGTCGTGTAAGAGAAAACCCTTTCAACTTATTAAATTATCGCTCTTTTAGCAAGATTTCTCGAAAAAGGTAAGACATGCTGAATGAAACAGTTTTTATACTTCAAAATATATCCTTAATGTTACTTTTTGTTCAACACGATACATTCAGCGTTCATGCGATGAATAGAAGGGATGGATATCTGAAAATTTGCAAATATCATAACACATTTCATACACAGGATGATATTTAGAAATAGTAGGTTACTGACTCAATGTGAAATTCACTGACCGCAAATGAGAAATTAAGATGTTTGTTTTTAAAAACATAAAACTTTTTTTTTAAATTGTTGCGTGCTATTGATTTAATAAATTAACTTTTCCTTGTACTTCTACTGAAAAAAACAAAATACATACATACATAGATATCCTCACGCTGTATTCCTAACGGGGTAGTCACAGAGGACGGAGCCTCAAGCGTCGCGGTTCTTACATACTTCATTCGCTTACTCAAATCTGATCATTCTCCTCACACATTTTCGCCTAGGTAACTAGATAGGAAGAAAAAACAAAATGATAATAAATTACCCTAATACTCAAATCGTTTGGGGCTTAAACATTTGAAATAATGTCCTCTGTGATTGGTACTGGGTGAGTCTTCTCCGGTAACACTCGAGCAACCAATATAGAAAATTTAGTTTCCTCAATTGATCTAATTAAGAATTGAACCCGAAACTTTAGATTCGTAAATGTAATTGGAAAACTTTGCACCAATGAGATATGTAGAATGCTAAATGTTCATAAAGACATTGGTATAATAAACAAATCATTACGTTAGATAATCATATCAATTGCGTTATACCGTATTAGTCATTAAGTTTAGTAATGTTACATCAGACTTCCATTGACACCTAATTCGAACACAAGTTAGATAAATTTATTCTATAAGTTTAGTTAGCCGGGCTAGAGAATGTCTGGAAAAAGTGAACGAAATTATATATCTGAAGAGTGCGTTTTCGAAAGATAGAAGATGTGTTGGATGTGGAGAGACGGGTAGCAGCCGGCAATATAGTGAACAGTGCTCTGTCCGTATTAGTAGGAAGTGTAAATATATCTAACTCAGCCAAAATAGCCATGCGGTGTTGGTTCCAACTTTACTGTATGGTAGTGAGGCCTAGATATGCCCGAAATCGAATGAAAGTAAGATAAATGCAGTAGAAATGTGATCTCTTAGAAGTATGTCCAGTGTCGCCCTTGCGGACAAAATGAGCAACGAAGAGTTAGCACGACAGTGTTGTTGTGAAAATGAACGCTTAAGGAAAAGGAATGCTTAGTTTGTTCGGGCATAGAGAAATAATGAGTGATGAAAGACTGACTAAGAAAATCTACTGAAGAAAGCGAGTGGTAAAAGAAGCCAAGGAAGACCAAGGCTGACTTATGAAGATCAAATAGCCAGAGTGTTAGGAACGGAAATGTCAAAAGCACTCCCATACCTAGGCGAAAATGTGCGAGTAGATGATGAGATTGAGGAAGCGAAAAAAGTATGCAAAGACCGCGACGCTTGGCGCTCCGTCCTCTGACTACCCCGTTAGGGATACAGTGTGAAGATATGTATACCTGTAGTTAGGCGGGCATCGAACTAAAGACTTTCAGCTTGTACGACAAATGCCAGAGATTATAAAATCCATTATAGCCACCGGCCTAACCAGTAGGTATAATTTGAATTTCAGTTGGTTTAATTTTAAATAAATAAGTAGATATTAATAATTTCCAAGAGGAACATTCAAGAAAATCGATAAAAAAATCATGCCGTAGAGTCCTTTTACTCGTGCGTTTACGTGTGAATTCCTAACTATATAAATATTTTGACCGCTTCAAGTGTCTGTAAGTGGAGGGTGCGGACACGGTGGCATATTGATGAGACCCTCGTCACCTGCCATCAGCACGCAGTAAATTGCTGCGATATACTTGTACGTGCCGGCAACCGGCCGGGTTACTACGTAAAAACGTACAGATAGCCGCGCTACAATCGCGCGATGGGTATCAAAAACTGGTATCATGTATAGCCATCGTGCAATTGCAGTGCCATGACAGCAAAATCACCTTTTGTTTTATATGTAGCACCATTAGCACTGACTGAGTTCACTGTTGTTCGATAGAGGCAGCACTAGTAATTTGTGATAATGTCCGACCGATATTTTGATCATGAGTATACGCGTTACCTTCGGTGTCGATCGGTGAGCATTTCCCCTTGGTACATTGTTAAACTGCTAACTCAAAACAGACAGACAGACAGGCAGATACTGGTGACTTGTCACCATTTAAACGATTGTGAACACCATTCGCTTATACGGTTTGGCATGGATAGATTATAAAATATCGAAAAGAAATACATTATATTATAAGCAGTATGGTACAGTTTGCAATTTATCGACAGTTTAGATTATAAACTAACGGTGTTCACAATCATACGGTGACAAATCCATAGGCTTTGCATTTCTAGATCTTCTGTATGCAAAGACGACCTTGACGTGTCCATGGGCGAGTGTCCATGCGCGAGTGTCCATGCGCGGCGGTGATAATTTTTCATCAGATGGACTCACCCGTTCGTTTGCCCTCTAACATAAAAAAAAATGCAAAATTATTATAATGGAACCTTTACAGTTACGTCACGAACGTTACGTCACCTATAGTTACGTCAACTACGTATGTGTTACGTCAACTGTCCATCTGCCCGTCTGTCGGCCTGTCCGCCTGTTAGTTTGTGAATTAGGCCGTATATAAAAACATAAAAAAAGACAAAAAACAAAAGAAATCGTTATTTTGCTTTCAATTTTTTTTTATTTAATTTCAATTCTGTCCGAAATTGTTACAGAACTTAAGTTAATGGAACGGAGCACAAAAAAATAATATGCCTACTACATGTTATGTTTACATTTTAAATAAATTTACATTTTAAGTAAATAGAATTAAAATGTCTGTGATTTCGAAATAAGAGCTTTTTTAAGCTTATGTGGTTATTTGCACGTAACTAAAACCCGAACACGCTTTTTTAGAAACTGTGTGTTTGTTTGTCTGAGCTAATCAGCAAAATGGCGAAACCGGTTTGATGGGAATTTCACTGACAGAAAGAGGACTTTTCAGAAATTAATCTAGGCTTCTTTTTATATGGGAAAAATATCAATTATGACGCGAATAAAACCGCGAAGCTCAGCTAGTAAAGAAATAAATCATTTATTTGCTTATGAACAAGGGGTACATGTACTATATACATAGACGGTACATAAAATTAGAAGTTATATTAGCGATTGCTTATTCAGCCAGTAAATATTACCATGCGAATATAAAAATTAAAACTATCTATAACGCCCTCGATTATTTTAAACTTTATTTTAAACTTTATGTATCAAAACATCATTCTATTCACTATCTCTTTTATTTGACACTCACATTACGGAAAGTCCAGTAGAAAAATGAAATTCAACATTTTGAGGCATCTGCCATATTGGATTTAAGATGACGTCACGCATTCTGTTCCAGGCAGATTATTAGAATGATAACGATGCCTCGTTTTTCAAACCGGTTGATGCGTTCAGGTTGATGGTATCATAATATTATATGGCATCATATACACATAAATACAAACATATGCACATATTGTAATCTACGACAGAAAGAATTAAATAGTAAGTTAGATATCTATAGAAATGCAATACTCCGAACTTTACTTTAATTATCAATTAATAATTAATTAATTTGTATGCAAACACTTTGTGCTGCAGTCGTGAAGGTATAAAGCAAAAGAGAGAGGTGGAACACTCTAGTTTTGACTTGTATAATCTCGTAGCGGTACTAGGGAACAAGCCGTCAGTCTGTCTTCTCGGTGACGTCACGAACACAGTCGCGCTCTGTGGCGCCAGTGTTCTCTTTTTGTTTATAAGTCGGTGTTGCTAACAATACTATTATCATCAGATTTAGATTTAGATATGATTTATTTCGACACCACAGGAAGCTAAAAGCGCTGCCACCGTACCAACGCGATAATTACCACAGAGTGCATTATATGGTATAGGGAAATAGAGGTATCAGTCGAAATTCTCCATCCAGCGCCATCTAGTAAAACTAAACTCAAACTGACAAGTAATCTTCATACATACAACAAAACTACGTAAAAATGTTTTAATAACAATGAATAATAATATGAAATTGAATAATAACGAAATAATAATAACAATAAATGAAATTTCAATGGTCAACATCAAGGCTTGAAGTTTACATGAAACTGATCGAATACAAGTAAACTACCGCTGCTTTGATTATAATGACGAAAAAGGCAAGGCAAATAAAAACTAGTGATGACATCTAACTTTTCTAAACTACACTACTACGAAGGCCAAAAATTCATAGGACCAATTTCTGAACTGAGTGAAATGACCCTGATAGTTACTACATGTATATCACATCACATATATCTTTTTTGATTTGGTCTCATCGGAAATTGATGACTTTCGAACTCTCAATTTTCCGTGTCAATGCAATTTACCAAAAAGTTAAACAAAAGCACTCGCATACCTAGGTGAAAATGTGTGAGGAGAATGATGAGATTTGAGGAAGCGAAAGAAGTATGTAAGGACCGCGACGCTTGGTACTCCGTCCTCTCTGACTACTGCGTTAGGGATACAGAGTGAAGATACGTAGTATGTATGTATGCAAGCAATATTTTTGAGTCTTTTTATTAGGATTCCAAATTGTGTTCCAAAATAGGGTGTTAATTAAATATTAAATTGGAAAATAAAAAAAACGAAAACTATTTTGTGTAACATAACATAACTTCACGCTGTATCCCCAACGGGGTAGTTAGAGAGGACGGAGCGCCAGGAGTCGCGGTTTTTACACACCTCTTTCGCTTCCTCAAATCTCATCATTCTCCTCACACATTTTCGCCTAGGTATGCGGGTGCTTTTGACATTTCCGTCTGCTAACACTCTGGCTATTTGATCTTCATAAGTCAGCCTTGGTCTTCCTTGGCTTCTTTTACCACTCACTTTCGCTCTGTATATTTTCTTCGTCAGTCTTTCATCACTCATTCTTTCCATGTGCCCGAACCATCTAAGCATTCCTTTCTTCATTTTTACAATAACACTGTTGTGCAACCCTGTCATACTGCGTATCTCATCAATGCTTATCCTGTCAGCAAGCGTGACACCGCAAATATTTCTGAGAGACCGCATGTCCACAGCATTTAACATACTTTCACTCGATTTTGGGCATATCCAGGTCTCACTACCGTACAACAAAGTTGGCACCAACACCGCATTGTGGATGGCCATTTTAGCATTTTTGTGTATTTTAAACATATTTAATTTAATTTAATAAAACACTCAATCTTATTTACCTTTTCGATAAATTGGACGGAAACGGACTTTATTATAATGTCGTATGCGACTTACAGTGGCATCGCTACGGAATTACAGTTTTATTTCTGTTCTCAAGGGAAATTGGAGGAACGATTTACTTCGATTTCTCTATATAGATCAATGTAGTCACTTATCTAAAAGACAGCACATTCTTTCTCGCTAAAAACGCTTAACTATGAAAAATTTATGAGGCTGTCTCGCTATCGTAATGCATTTTAGTTAGTAAGGTGTCATAAATCTAACTGACAATATAATGTAATATTTATTGTATCATTTTATACAATCAGTGAAATTGACGCGTTGTAAAACGTTTTGCAATTGATGAAAATAATCGAAGAATTGTTATTAATCGCTATAAAAAAAACAATGTCCTGAAACAAACACTAAAAATACCAATTTATTTAAACCTTAAAATATAATGACGATATAATGATTGTAGAAAACTAGCCAAGTGTGAGTCGTACCGCGCACTGAGGGTTCCGTACCATCATACAATGTACTTTTATATGTATTTACCGATAATATATGTCGGTTTCAAAAACAAACTTAATTTTTCAATTGAAAGACACGTTCTCCCATACTATCCAGCTGCAAATGGAAGTTTGTAATGGCAAATGACTAGAAAAGAAATACAAAAATACTTACCTTTTGCAGATGAGATACAGTTAAAATAGTCGCTACAATAATATCAGTAACAGGTGTAATTACTAAGTCGTCGATCGCTATTCTAGAGTAGGTACATTAATCCTTGTTTATTGTATTTATTTTTTTATGAAATAGGGGCAAACGAGCAAACAGGTCACCGGATGGAAAGTGACCGCCGCCCCCACGGACACCCGCAACGTCCGGAGAATCACGGGTGCGTTGCTGGCCTTAAGGGAAAAGAGGGATTGGAAGGGGATGGGGTGATGGGCCACCGGCACTTTCACTCATCACCGAACGAAACACAACAGCAATAGATGCTGTTATTTCACGCCGATATTCTGCGAGAGGGTATTTTATAATTCTGGAACGGAAATATATGCAGGAGAATGATCAATATAAATAAAGCTTATAATCACATGCGACTATTTGGTACATCTTCGAAGCCCAAGCTTCAATAGCAGTGAAATTTGAATGGGACCACCTCAGAGCTGTACTGAACCTAACAAAAAAAGAATAATTGAAATGGGGTCATAAACAAAGAAGTTATGCCCGAATATACACAAAAAAAATATATGTGCAGGCGAATTGGGAACCACCTCTTTTTTTGAAGTCACTTAAAAATCAAAATGTTTTTTTACGACTCTTATTATTAATAATTAGGTGCATGTGCATTACAAGTGTCGAGAACAATCAATCAACCCGTAATTTTTGTATGCCAATTAAGATTTATTTTTAATCAAGGTTTACTGACCGCAAGTCGGTACACACGTAAACCAATACTCGTCTAATAAATCTGAACGACTTATTACTTGGTCCCTATTGAGCGCCGCGTCCGGACGCGCCGTCCGCCCTCGTCGCGGTGGGGGAACCATTAATTTTACTAATGTTGTAAAAGCCTCCGACGACCACAGACTTTTGCCAATTTTACCAAACCATTACACAATACAATTATTTTAAAACGACCACTATCTGAACAGCCTTTTGTTGTAAATATAAAACAATCTACACAATCTGTTTTAGAATAACAATTGTATAAATACAAATTCAACTATACGTCCAATAGTTTCGGAGATCTCATGACGGATGAATTAAACAATCGGAATTCGTGCTCTTGCGACTCAGCTATGTGAAATAGGTACCTAATGTACAGGAGGTGAATTACTAAAAAAACACTCGTTGTGACAAAGTTAATGTGCAAACGACAGACACTTAGTAACAATAATTAGGTAGGTAACGGAAATTTAAACTCTTATTGCATTATAAAAATCTAAAACGGGAAATTTAACGTGATTACCTTTTATTTTGGCTTGACGTTTCGACCACATACACCCCTGGAACAAAGGTGAACAACATAGCGGGCACACCGTTGCAGACGCCAGGAGTCTATAAAATAGATTGTAGCTGCGGTAGTTCGTACATTGGCCAAACGAAGCGCACTATTGCTGAAAGGGTTAAATAATATTTACAGCGGTGAAAAACCGGCAAACAACCAAATCAGCGATGGCGAAACATCTGCTCCAATCAGATACCAATCACTGGATTGAGTTTCATCGCCCACTAGTATTTTCTACTGATCGCCACTTTTATCCAAAAGTAGTGCGTGAAGCGATTGAAATCAAGAGACATAAAAATATTAATCGGGAAAACGGATACAATTTATCGACGTTGTGGAATTCAGTGATTCAAGGAACAAAACGTTGTGTTTCGTATTCGGTTAAACGCGTGGACACTGTGAGTGTTGTGTGTAGGTACCCCGAAAACTATTTACAAATATCGGGGGTAGATGACAAAACTCCTACCTCAGACACGGAGTGAGACTTGCTGCGACAGTTTGCTTGAGTCCACGGCCGATGCAACTGGGTTGAAACGTCAAGCCAAAATAAAAGGTTATCGGGTTAAATTTCCCGTTTTAAATATTTTAAGAAATTTAATAATGACAAAGGATACGTGGTAGAAATGCTAGTGCACCGGAAGCCGTAGTCACTCATTGCCAGCGCCAGCCCCGACCGACGTTCCGTTAGCGCGCATCCCTTATAAACCGGAAGGCGCGCTTTGCCTTAGTATAGTACAATCAGTGTCTTTTATTGTTTGCACATGTATACACATATATATGTGTACATTCACATATATTAGGTTTCCTATTTGTCGAAATTTCTGGCTGGCATGACAAATTGAGAAGTCTATAATTCTTCGATTCACAATTATGTCAAAATTGTTGTTTAATTACTTTAGAATTGGTAATTTCTTTCTACAGCCAAGTTTTAATTAGTGTATTGTGGCGGGCGCGACCGGGGCCGGTTCATTAATGAAGCTTAAAATTATAGCAGAGCGCCTTCTACGAACAATACTTACGGCCAGCACTTCATTTTAATAAAAAAAACTGGAAACTTTTATTATAAATTGAATCATAAAACCGCTTTTTCATGTCAAGTTACGAATACTGCGTCGTAGCTCGCCATCTTGAAGAACTTTTTAGAGCTTTGTAGCCAAAAAATCATTATAGTTTTGTTACGTCTTAGACTTACTTGTCTTGTCTTGACATCTTGACATAGACTTTATAACTCTAGAAAGCCTGACCTGTACTATGCAGTAAAAGCACACTAATCGATACGTATATTTAATGCACTATAAAACATACTAATCACTCATTAAAACACTACGTATAAAACTCACTAAATAATTCATTACATACTGAATAACTCACTGAACACTAATTTTGGCTATATTTTAACAACGACGGTTCGCGGATACGGCTAAAGATATAATACACTAACACTGATTGCACTAGACTACTATTTAACAGCGCATGGCGGAGGTTATGATTAAATTATTTCTGACTACCTTACCATTCAAATAAACTGTACACGATCGCTTGTTGTTACTTTGTAACTACTACACAAAGACTAACGCCAGATTCTTTTATAAAGCCTCATTAATACGTAGGCAAAGTATTTTGCCCCACTTTTGCTATCAAAACGTCACAAAATTGTCATAGATGACTAATTGACGTGATTAGAAGGTAGTGAAGCTAACAGAAGTGAGGCAAATAAATCAAATAAAATATAGATGTGTGGGTGCAATTTTTTAGCGAAACGGTAGCCGATTAGCTTATCTCATAACAAATGTGTGAAAGAAGAAAAGTATAGAAATAAGGAATAGTAGATGTTATAACTTATAAAGATAAGGAATAACTTAATAATTAAAGAAAACTAAATGAATAGGGCAACGAAATAAGAAAGGTAAGAAGGTATGTGGATGTAAGGCGGATGGTATAAATGAACGAAAGAGATGAAGAATGGAATAGAGTAATAAGAACTCTGACAGGCATACGTCTGGGGAAGCAGATATAAATAAATAATAAAAAATCGTTACTGTCATAGCATGAAAAGTTTCTCTTCTCAAAAAGTCCCAAATAGAGCAAATAGATCATGAAATAATAATAGTTTTGCAGACGTCAAGAGTAGATACAAAAGCTAATGACATATGTATGTGAGTGCTCACAAAATTCAAATACAAAAGAAATAACAAACGCGTGTAACTATGTCAACACAGATAATAGTGCCTTTGTAAATAGGTGTTCGGAGACGCGTCCGCCGCGCGGAGAGTACTACAATCCATAATATATTGAACGGAAACTCGCCGAGATTGGAATCTTCTTGTTACAGTAGCGTTACATATATCGTTATTATATGTTAGTGAATACCAGCAATACAGATATATTGGTGCATGACGAAAATTTTGTTATAATAGTTTAGGGTGGCTTTAGCGCCCGAGATTATTTAAAATTGTTAATTATAATTCTTTACGTAATTTATGTATGTATCATTTTGTCTAAATCTAAGTATTTATGTAACTACTTAATAATATGAAACTATATAACACAGATTATAATTCAATCGTTCATTAATGTTACAATTTGATGGAAAGGAAAAAAATTCAATATTTATTTATTTTGTAACATAACCAGCTGATGCCCGCAAATTTGTGCGTGTTTTTTATTTTTAAAATGGCCAATATCCTTCTCCGAGCTTAATCTATCCCCATACCAAATTTAATCGCATACGGATGAAAGGTATACCGGCCCATAAAATACGAACAAACAAACATTTTAATCTTAATACATACATATCTTCACGCTGTATCCCCAACGGGGATAAATAAATAAATAAAATAAATAAAAAATTAATTAATTAATTAAAAATTAAATTAAATAATCCATTAAATTAATTATTTGGTGTTTATGGAAAGCGTATAAAACCAAATTAAAATACAACGAACACAAGAAACAAAGCGTGTGACAAATCCCTTGCATGTGATAACAAATTAAAGCGTTTTTTGTGTTATTAAAATAACACGAAGTAACGGCTATTTTTTAATTTATGCTTTGAAGTGTTTTGATTTGATACACTTATTTAGGTAAACCCTTAAAACTAATCACCAAAAGTCAAAACCCAACGCTAGAACTTCACATACATACATACATACTGTCAGAAAAAGAGTGCGATAGATAAACGGACAACATTGAGGAAATGTTCTATTTATCCGATTTTAAAACGAAACACTAACAAGGTGAGCGTGACGTCACTGCCGATATAAGCTTACAGGTCGCGGAAGGTCCACGTTTAAAGATCTACGCTCATTAACCACCCCGGCATATGAGTAGCACCGGCTCGCCATCGGCGTCCAATTGTTCTAATCGAATGGACGATTAGGCGTCATCGAGTGGACAACGAATAGTCTAACTAGAGTACGTTACCAAATCTCACGTGACTTACGAGTGGCGCGCGGTCCACTCACCATCGCCACGGTGCAGGAAGTGGACGACGGATTGTAACTGTTTCGATTTCGGACCAAGAAATATACCCATAATAAGTTGCCTCTATTATCGCCGTGTGTCTAATTAATTTTCGTGTCTCTTTCTATCTCACTGAGCGTAACCACGAGAAAGAGAGTTAGCTAAAGTAGGGATAGTAAATAAGGAAAAGTAAGAACGACACCAGGGAGGGAGAACCATCAGGTTGGTCTGAATGGCGCCACTCGTGGGAAGCCGACAGCCCGTCTGCGGTCTGGCGGACGTCCCACCAAGCAATCTGAAATCTGCAAGGATAGCAACCTCTCACTGTCAGTGTAATTCGTGTCAACTTATAAGTTGGTCATGAAATAATTATTTGCAAATTATTCGCAAATCTTAAGTGTATTTGGCTACCAGTATTCACAAAAATAAAAGTATGACATGTTCGTGTATCGTTGTACTGTGACCTTCCTTAGTCACGCACATTAGTAAGAATCTAGAAACTCGGTCAACAAAAAAGGGGTACTAAGGACACGCTCTTCGAGCAAATGCTCCGTCCAGTGTTACTTGGTCCAAGGGTGCGATTGCCGTCCATATCCAGACAGCTTGTGAGCGAGGCATGCCTGTCCCGTACGCTTATTAACTTAATTGCTGTCAGTATGCGACAGCCAAATATTGCGCGATATCTGCTGTAAAAACGAGAATCTGTATAATGTAATTTGTATAGAGGTGATAAACTTGACGACCTAGATGACGCAGTGTTTTAGACGATAATCCAAGCGCGAAAGGTTCCGGGTTTGATTCCCGGTCGGGTCAAATTAGAAAATGAACTTTTCTAGAATGTCTCGGGTCTGGGTGTACTGGGAGACGCCCCAGTAGTCGTCTGATTCTCATAGCACAGGGAATGTCCTAGTTTGAGATCAGATGATTGGTGTGTATTGTCAGGCGCATTATTATTATTATTATTAAATCTATCGCGAAAAGTGCATTTTACGGTCATGGCGCAATAAACACACAATCGTCATACATGATACCAATTTCTTTTGCAATTAGTCACCGGTCGCGTAGTGAATGCGTGGCTGTCACTGTTTGCAAACTTTTAAGTAATAACCCTGCCGATACAGAGTTGTTAAGTGAGCGGTGAGCTATGTATAGAAAGTCTTTAACAAATGTTAACTGTTAGAGGAGATGCGCCACTTATCGGATGTAGGGTTGATAAATGAACGATAACCTTAAATTCTCAATTCAGAAGCCTTTCGTGAAACAGCGCGGTTTATTGTTCATCGTAGCGATACCGGTCAGGAATCCTAACGGGACGATTGCCTCCGCGATATGAGGGATTTACCGCCAATGGATGCAATACATGATATAGTAGAGCGGTGATGGTAAAAGGAATTACCTATATAAAGAACTGAGTTTAGATGGCAATCACGATAATGAAATTGAGCGCAGACCAAAGACTTCAATTTTATGGATTTGAAATACAAATAAATAATACAGTAATCTCGTTTCCACGCACGCGTTCTCAGAAATGTACCTTCTCACTATAGTCATAAAATTTATTTATTTAATTTTTTTTTTTTATTTACACACACAATACATTTTTAAATTAACAAACAATAAATAATTATGTACCCATAACACTCAAAAGACATTTACATGTAAATAAAAAGAAAATGCACAACGCGTAATTGAGTACTTATTGCTTCAGTCTTCACACTAGGATATAGATTTCTACGTGTTGAGTGAGTATGTATGAATGTGAATAATTGTAAATTAACAGTATCAAGATGACCCAATACCACAACTACATCAGATCTTCAGTACTTCTATATCCAAGCGTCAACAACCTAATTGATATTTTTTTCAAAAAAACAGCCAATAGCGTATTAAACGCGCGTTAACTTGTGGTACGGCAGTAAATTCATACAAAAAGAAGTGAAATTAAAAAAAAATATTAGAAAATTGGGACAAAATTACTGTTATTTTTTGTTTTTATTTCTGTCTTAGGATTAGCAATTCACGTTTCTGTACTAAAGAGCTCTGTATGTGTTAAGACGACGGAATAAATCGACTGTATTAAATTGTGGTTTAATTTTTTTTAATTTTAATTAAAAAATTAGCAAATGGTCCGTAGTGGCATCTGTCGTGATAGTTATGAACTAATACAATGTTCTTATTTTGATTTTGTTGTTGATAGAGAACTAACAGAGAGCTGAGCATTCATTGTAATCACTTATTTTTCCTTTTTATTCTATTTTAAATGACCTTAAAAAAATACATTAAATTTAAAATCGAGAAAAGCGAGAATTTCTCTGGAATATCCTGAAGATGCTTCGTTGAGAGACGAGACATGTGTCGATTGGTGGTTTTTGGAGTTTGAGGGGAAAATAGCTAAAGATTTCAGGAATTTACCACATGAAATGGATTTCCGCAAAGTAACACCTGAGTCTATATAATATTGTCAATGTTTCAGTTCGAGGACTGCGATAAAATGATCGTCTCTTATAATAGCGACGTATCTACCTCAGTTTACATAAAAGTTTTTGACATACAGTGCAATCGAAGAGGACATTACTAATATATAATTTGTTTAAGTATATTTCAGATATTTTCTTTATGATTGTGATGTAGCGTCCTGGCGATCCTAAAATGCTGAATGGCATTTTGGTACTAAGACTCAACTGTCACTCAGATTCGCCAGTTGCTGACGTTACACCGTTCTATCACGCCACGTCGTAGTGGTTTTATAATTCTGTAGAACTAGTAAATACTTTGAGCTCAACTTACAATGTATTTAATGAATTTGTCATAAAACTCACAAGTTAATATATTAATACTAAACTGGTATATAATAATTATAACGTGGCATGGCAGGGCGGTGATATTTAAGCGATTGGCGAGCCGCACGTTCATGTTGCATCATTCTACATAAAATGTATCTTCTAGCGATCCGCTCTGGCTTTGCACAAGAGCTTATATGCTTACATTTTTCCTGATTTTTTCCGTCTTCAACAATCATCGTCATATTTCAATTAATTTACACAAAATATTAATGATTTATATACAGAAACCTTCCTCTTGAATTACTCTGTCCATTGGTGAAAACCGCATGAAAATCCATTCAGTAATTTTTGAGAACATCGCGAACAAACATACAGACAGACAGAGGTGTTTAGAGCTGTTTTTATTATTTTTTAGTAATATGTAAAAGATAAAAATAGTTACTGTAGGTTAGTTTTAGGAAATAGACATATACCGTCGTGGACTTTGTTGTAGATCTGTTTAAGATATACAATTCCGTAGTACATTATTTTGATCTATCTCGTAAGGTTTAGCCAGCGTTATCAATGTAAGCCCCAAAAATATGTTTTTTACGACATCATTGCAAATCATTGAAGTTCTCGGTTTTTCTCTACTATAATATGCATATATTATACACATAAACCTTTCGGAAAAAAATCTCTAAATGATAGTAAAAACCGTATCAAAATCCGTTGCGTGGTTTAGAAGAAATTAGCGAAGAAACAGACCGACGAAAACAGCGACTTTGTTTTATACTATTTAGAGAAAGAAAGAAAGTACCGGAAAAAGATCAATATTACACGAAATGTTAGTTATTCATCCAAATTTATTTTATCACCTTCAAAGTAGAAGGTGCACTTCAAGAAACGATGTACTTACGCCAACGAATAATCCAATCATCAAAACATTTTTTAAACGCTTTTTCCGGAATTGACTTCAGATGCTAGCCGCGAATTCTTCTTTATGTCTTCTACCGAATGAAAACGGGTGCCACGAAATGGTAATTTGAGTTTAGGAAAAAGAAAGAAGTCGCTGGAGCCATATCTGGTGAATAAGGTGGTTACTCGATGGTATTTGTTGAGTTTGTGGTCAAAAATGCGTTCACAATGATGGACAAGGCCATTATCGTGGTGCAAAATCCAAGAATTTTCTTTCCACAAATCTGGCCTTTTTCGTCGAATTTGCTCTCTTAAACGCCGCATAACGCCCAAACAATATTCTTTATTTACCGTTTGACCTTCCGGCAAGAATTCCGAGTGGACAACACCGCGATAGTTAAAGAAAACAGTCAACATGACTTTGACTTATGATCGACTTTGGCGTGGTTTTTTCGGTTTCGGTTCAGTTGGAAGGCGTCACTCCGAAGCTTGTTGACTAGTTTGCATGTCAAACTCGTAACCCCACGTCTCGTCACCAGTAACAATGCGTTTCATGAATGTTGGGTCGGAATTGACTCGTTCTAGCATGTCCTCAGCGACTCTTATGCGATTGTGTTTTTGAAGAAAATTCAGGTCTTTTGGGACTAGCCGAGCGGCAACATGTTTCATACCCAAGTGATTATTTAAAATGGTACTAATCGACTCGTGAGACACAGAAAGTTCAGTGGCTATCTCTCTCAAACTTGAATGAGCATTTTCAGTCACTATTTCCTTCACTTTTGCGATGTTGACTTCAGTTGCAGACGTTAATGGCCTACCAGAGCTAGGCAAATCTTCCATCACATCTCGACGGCTTTTGAACGCTTTGTACCACTCATAAGCACGTGTTTTTGATAAAGTCGATTCACCGTAAGCCTTCTGTAACTGTCATTTTCAGTGATTCCGAACACGAAATTCCATTGGCGATGCAAAATTTAAGACAAACTCTTTGTTCGATGTTTTTGTCCATTATGAAATTTGCAATATACACTAGAATGATATAACTAAAAACAGCACTGTATTTAATCTAAATATCAGATGCAACTCAAACTCCGTGCCAAAATGGAAAACAGTTGTGCCAATATTACAACATCAAAAAAAACAAAAAATTGAATTTGGAACCATAAACAAATCATCCATTCCCGATACTTTCTTGACTGAATGTATGTAATTGAGCATTTTAGCATCGTCAGGCGGCTATAGTTGCCTAATGCCCGATTTCATCCCCCAATACTTAACGAACCCCTAAAAAAGGATAGGGATCCGCTAACGATGATTTTTCGTTTCACGAAACATTAGGAGCCGCTATGTAGTTAAAAGATCCCGTAAATTTAGTAACTCGATTTTCGAACCCATAACATTATGTGGCAGTTTTATGTGTTCGTTTTTAAGAATAAAGAGAATGTTTTCTATATTATATAGAAACTTCGAAGTAAAACTATAAGATCTGTTTTAACGATAAACTTTTGGAAACGAATAATCACTATAAAAACGATAAAACGTCACATAACTATGATATTACTCGGAAACCGTTAGATTGGTGAAAACGAATATTATCTAAGAATAGGTTTAGGGGTGTTTTTAATCTAGGGGTTCATAGTTATTTGACGACTTAACGTTGGTTAAATCAGGCATAAGACTCGCAAATAGGGCTGCTTACATAACAAATTAACAAAATAAATATTTGCGATAGTATAGAAAGATAGACAGAAATGCCAGATCAACACTTAAAATTAATATAGGATAATTTAACGTGCTCTATAACAATGTTAAACTTTAACTATTAAATCATTGACTCGTGTATATTGGAAAATAATGAAGTGATATTGTTTAAATACAGCTAAGGAAAGGACCGTTCGAGCAAACTCATTTCGGTAGTTTACGCAATCACAAGGATTAGACAGCTGACAGATGTGAATATGATGTAATTTGTTAGACTTATGAAATTCCACTACGGTGCTATGGGGTTTGACAACTTAAATAAACAGTCTTGGTACTACAAAAGCCCCTGATTCAAAATATGTTGTAATAATATTACGACATCAAAAGGGGTAGCAGCTGGCAATAAAGTAAACGGTGCTCTGTCCGCATTAGTAGATAGTGTGAATATATCTAACACTCCCGAAATGGCCATCCACTATGCGGTGTTGGTGCCAACTTTATTATATGGTATTGAGGCCTGGATATGCCCGAAATCGAGTGAAAGTATGATAAATACAGTAGAAATGCGATCACTTAGAAAGATGTGCGGTGTCACCCTTGCGGACAGGATAAGCATGCTGTCTAGCATATTTTTAATAGACTTCAAAAAAGAAGGAGGTTCTCAATTCGTCTGTATGTTGTTGTTTTTTTTGTATGTTTGTTACCTCATAACTCCGTTATTTATGAACAGATTTCAAAAATTCTTTTTTCGATTGGTAGGTAATACTTCAGAGGTGGTTCCATTTAAATTTCACCGATATTGGAGCTTGGACTTCGAAGATACACTAGATAACACGACCTGGTTATAACCTTTATTTATATTGACGATTCTATTGTATATCGTTGCGCTCCAGAATTAGAATGAAATTAATTGCAGACCTGCCCTAGATATTTATTTAGGTCAAGACCACTCAAAAGGAGAAATAAAAAAATTTTATTAAAAAAAATTAAACCGCCTTCAAAAAAAACACTGAAAAGTATAAAATAACTATCCTTTACTAATCAAAACTCAAGTACATTTAAAACAACTTTATAAATACTATACACATACCTATATAATTAAATTTGACAGTTATTGATAGTTATTTTATACTTTTTTGAATACAAAAATACAATTTTAGAATTTGATAGTTATTTTATACTTTTCAGTGCTTTTTTTGAAGACGGTTTAATTTTTTTTATTATTGCTAACATCTGAGAACAACCTGTCAGCGCACTCTTGAAATTCCAGTGGAAAATTGACCTCCCTTAATTTAATATTACATAGTTCACTATACAAACTTATCTGATCAGCGTCCCTTTCTCTCAATGTGATCTTGCTACGACCAAGCGCCGCGCCGCCTCGATCACCACGCAATGATCGAGCCAGCGCCGACACCCATGCGCGTTGCTAACATAAGTATACGTATCTAGTGGTCGGAGATCCATGTCTACACAGGTCCAGCCCTGTTCAACACAGGAATTCAAAAGCTCACTACCAAATAGTTCCCTTGGATGTGCATTAAAGTCCCCTAATATTATGATTGATTGTACATCATTAAATTCTGTAATTCTGTAAAACTGTCATTCTGTAAAACTGTAAACTTGAGCCGTGCGACACGACACATATAAGTGCTACACGCAAGCCTACGCCGTAGCTTCGCGTAGTAAAGTTGCTACGTCATACGCCTACGAGGTTTGCGTTGTTTCTGTATTATTGTGAGTGCTACTTACAAACTCGTTTCACGTGACTTTGAAATATATGCACAGTAGAGCCTCAAATAAATTTGTATTAATTTTGTATTAATAAATTACTTTTTACACCACCTAATACACCTGAGCCGGGTACATCTGACAAAAATTTAAATGTCCCACCTCAAGTCCCGAAGTCAGGCTCTCTCCCTGAATTGCTTAATCAGGAAAATGACAATGTGACTTTCAGGTCGAAGCGCGGGGAGCCATCAAATATGAGAAATTTTATGCAGGAGATACGTGGATTGCTTGCAGTTTCATCTGAAAAAACTCAGGCAAAGTTTAGATCACTTGAAACGGCAATGAAGGAAATAATTTTTCAGAATACTGAAATAAAAGATTTCCTACACTTTATATCGAATCAATATGAGGAAATGAAGGGCAAGATGGCTTTACTTGAGAAGGATAGGAAATCCAATTTACAGTATATTGGCCAACTAGAAGAGAGGGTAGATAATCTGGAAAGGATGATGTACTCTACGAGGGTTGAAATCAGAAATATACCGAAAAGCGCAAATGAATCCAAGGAGGAGCTCTGTGAGATTATTGTGAAGACAGCTGAGGTTTTGGATACCCCTTTAGAGAAAAGAGACATTAAAGATGCTTTTAGAGTTAAAAGTAAAAATACTTCTACCACAATCGTGGAACTTTCAACCGCTGTAAAAAAGGAACACATGGTGAGGAAAGTACGCCAATTTAACGCCAACAAAAATACCAGCAAATTAAACACATCGCACTTGTCATTGGAGGGTCCAGTTAGACCAGCATATGTTTCAGAATCGTTGTCTCCAAAAGCGCAACGAATATTTTACTTCGCACGATGCTTTGCAAAGAAAAACAACTATAAGTACTGCTGGACGTCATTTGGAAGGGTTTTCTTGCGCCAGGAAGACGGAAAACAGCAAATCAAGATTAATTCTGAGACTGATTTGCAAAAATTGAAGCAGAGTGATTGACTATCTTCCAACAAGTCATGCTATGTGTCTTACTCAAAGAACTGGTTCATTTTGATTAGCTATACTGTAACTGTGGAATCACACAATGAAATAATTTCTAAAACCAATTACGATGAATTTGCTACATTACATTATGCACATGTGCAAAAACACTCACTTATCAAAAAAATCACAAACACCACACTGTTATTAACTTACACTAATCATAATTACACCTCATATATCTATGCATACAATACGATGATTTCAAAAATGAAATATTGCAAAACGAGCCATTCTCATGTTATTTGTCTAGTTCTCAATTACGACTCAGGTATCCTTTTAAGTCAAAAATGGCTACTATAGTACAAAATAATATTTATACAGATGTGGACAATATTTCTGTGGCTCAGGCTTATGAATGTGATATGGAATCTTGTAGAAAATACATCGGATATAAAAATAAAAACTTACACATAATCTCACAAAACATCCGCAGTATATACAAAAACATTGATGCTTTTGTTGCAAATATAGCTCGATTATCTTTCAAATCCGATATAATCATTTTAACTGAATGCTGGCTAAATGAAATTAAGAAACCACCAGCTTTAGATGATTATCAGTGCTCTTATTCCAAAAAATGTCTGAACCAAAACGATGGAATTGTTATTTATGTCAAAGATGGTATCGACTATTACTGTGAGGAACTGGATTCTATTGGTGCTAACTTTATATTAATAAAAATAGGCTCTGATGTAGCGATCGTAGCCACATATAAATCCCCTTCAGTCAATAACATAGACAGTTTCTTAAACACATCCTTCGGTCAATAACTGCTAAAAATGTATTGTTAATTGGTGATGTAAATATAGACATAAAACCAGGTAACAAAGATAAAAATAGTTCCTCTTATCTAAACCTTATGGCAGAGATGGGACTTTTACCTGGGCATACATATCCGACAAGGCTAAGTAACTGTTTAGATCATACTATGATAAAATCGAGTCTTCCCGCCACAGTCATTGTCGTAAAGAGTACCGTCACTGATCACGATTTGATTGTGGTTGATTTATCAATTATGAAACGTAAAACAGGCACCTCTATGTTTAGTACAAAAACTGATTACGCTACGGCTTTAAAGTCCCTAGAATCTACAGATTTTTCTTTTATTTACTCAATGGCAAGCGCAGAGGAGATAGCCACTTTGTTTGTCGATAGGCTGTCCACCATGATCAAATCAAACACTATTGAAATATCGATCTCAAGGCGGAAAAAGGTTATCAAACCTTGGATAACACCTGGGTTACTCCGATGTATTCGACATCGCGACAGGTTACATAAAAATTTTAAACAAAACACAAATAACGCTGTCATTGAGATTTCATATAAGCGATACAGGAATTTTTGTAACTCTCTTCTAAAGAGACTAAAAAGAAATTACGAAAGGTCGCTACTACAAAGAGCAAGAAGTAACAAAGAAACATGGTACGCAATCAAGACAATCACAAATACAAGAAATACTAAAATAATTCCAGAGGAGTTACTAAACAAGTCTGGGGACAAGATAGAAGCAGTGAAGAATGTAAATCAATTCTTTGCTAATATAGGTAAACATTTGGCAGATAATGTCAAAAACACAGTAAACAACAATCAAAATAACTATCGATTCAACATAGGGAGTAACTTAAAATCGTTTGTATTACTGCCGCCAAATGATGCAGAAATTGAGGCACTAATTGTTGACCTTAAGAACGATTGTGCAGTGGGATGGGATTTAATTTCCAATAAATTTTTAAAAATAGCTAAAAATGTAATTATTCCACATTTAACTAGATTATATACGCTTATATACGAAAAGGGTGTTTTCCCTAAAGTTTTTAAAAGAGCCTGTTCATAAGGAAAGTTCAAGAGACAGTGTCAGTAATTATAGGCCTATTTCTGTTTTGCCTGCACTTTCCAAAATTCTAGAAAAATTATTAAATACCCGACTCATGAAGTTTTTAGAACAAAATAATATTCTCTCGGAGTCGCAATTTGGTTTCAGATCGGGAAAAAGCACGGAACTCGCTGTTAGAAAGCTGACAGAATTTGTTACAGAAAATCTAGATGCTAAACAAAAATGTATTGCTGTTTTCCTAGATCTGGCCAAGGCGTTCGACACTGTTTCGATCCCCATTCTGATTGACAAGCTTGAGAGAGTTGGCATACGTGGAGTTGCTTTAGCAATATTTAAGGACTTCCTTAATAATCGAGTACAGAGGGTGAAAATAAATAAATTCATTAGTTCTGATGTAGGGGTAATTTTCGGCGTCCCTCAGGGCAGTATCCTTGGCCCAAGTCTCTTCCTAATCTATATTAACGATCTCTATCAAATGTCACTGTCCAACGGGAAAATATATACGTATGCAGATGATACCGCTCTAGTAATTAGAGGAGAGACTTGGGAAAAGGTTAAACAAAGCACCGAATTGGGACTCCATAAGGTTAACTGCTGGCTTATAGCTAATATACTTACCCTAAATGTCCCAAAAACTTCCTACATCAATTTTTAAAAATTACACTCTTGCAATATATCTGAGGGTAGTGTCTGTTTGTGTCTATCAATAAATAGAACAACATCTGTTAAGTATCTTGGTGTCATTTTGGATGAAAGAATGAACTGGATCTCCCATATTGAACTCATCATCACAGGAATTAGGAAATTAATCTGGGTATTTAAAAATCTCCATGTGGCCGACACCAAACTACTGACTAAAGTATACTGTGCAATGGCTCAATCTCTAATTAGCTACTGTATCCAAGTGTGGGGAGGTACATGTAGAAGTCATCTTATACATTTAGAAAGGGCTCAAAGATCACTTCTTAAAACAATGACCTTCAGCCCATTCAGGTATCCAACCTCATTGCTATACAAGAAATGTCAAGTCCTTACCGTAATCTACATTTTCCATCAGGTCATGTACCAACACCTTTGTACTGGCCAAAAATCGTCATTCATAAATAGATCCAGTTGGGATCTAGGCACATAAATTTTATAAGAAATGTAACTCTTCGCTGTTTTTATGTGAGCACGCCAATATTCTTATCAAGATATACATGACGACGCTCTCTAAAGCGTATTTAAATCTATATAAATAAATGCTACTTCATATGCGATTTAAAAGAAAATGGAAGCGAAGACTAACCTGGATTATGGATGGATAATAAATAGGTATACCAGGCCCTTGCATCCGTTCTGTGATCCGTGCACAAGTCTCCTGGTGGCGCCTCTTCTCGGGGATTAATTTCTTCTAACTCACACACAATTCACAGTCCGGTGACAACACATGGACCACAGGGTCAAGGAAAGCGTAGTGGAATAGGTTTAGCGTATAAATAGAAATAAATTTGTATTATGGAAAAGCGATTAAGGGAGCGAAGAAGAAACAGTAAAGTATAATTCTCTCTATGACGGTAAGTAAGTCACTTTTCGTGATTAGCACACGAACAGCGACGAAAAACAACGAAGAAAGCCGAATGCATTAGCGGCAAAATAAAAATACATATATGGCGTGAACATCATGTTCATTTCTTCTACTT
Source organism: Zeuzera pyrina (assembly GCA_907165235.1). NCBI lineage: Eukaryota > Metazoa > Arthropoda > Insecta > Lepidoptera > Cossidae > Zeuzera > Zeuzera pyrina. The sequence continues at coordinate 407,640 of OU015627.1, forward strand.
CAACCTGAATTTTTGTTTTCTATTTCACATATTCTATAATATCAGTCTTAGTCACTTTTTTATTTACATTATATATGTAGATTACACTTTTTTGGTCAAAAACCCTAAACTTTCCCTGGGGATCAACAGCTCCTTTTCCTTTTTTACCCATAAAGCGATTATTTCTCTTCTTCTCGACTAAAATCCACTCCCTCACGAGCAACATCCGTAAACGACTTATTTTTTTTCTTACTCAGCCTTAACTCAGAGACGGGTGCGGCATTCGCGGTAACCGTGTGTCTGACGCTGGACTTTGCGCTATCGGTTGCAGTTTCGCCGATGTCGCCCGCTTGTTTACATTGAATCGTTGAGTTATGAATGCGATCAGCTGTTATTGGCGAACGTAGGGTATGCGGACAATTTGGTCAGTTTGAGTTATACAATCCTGAGTTTTATTGTTATTGAAATTAATGCGATACGTTGATAATGATTGTGAAATGACCGATGAGCTATTATTATTTATCTTTTCCATAATATTGTTTGTTTGGAAAATTTTCACTCATAGAAGGGATGTGGGGTAACCCCGTAGGTCCACTGTCGCAATCGCTGTTATGTAATGCATACAATCCCCCTCCCCCACGCTTATGTGTTAACATAATTGAGGCTTTTTCCGTAAAGGAATCTTTTTTCAGGCATTTAATTTCCGACTTTAAAATATCAATTTGAGCAATAGTCACATACTGCTGTTTTATGTCTTCGATTTTTTTTAAAATAGGACTATCTTTTAACAATGTAGTCACATCAACGTGATCAAAGAGCACTGGGGGTAGTTTTTGTAGCTCCTTTGCCACAAAAACCGGCCTGTCGTCTGGATGTGTCACTTGTAAAAGACTAATAATATCTCGTACCTTCTTTCCGTCTCTTCTTCTTTATATGTTCCGCTTTGTAGTCTTGACTGCATCGGACAGGAAGGAGGTTTTTCGCTTCCACCATTTCACTGTCCGAAAAAGCAAATACACAAATCTGACTGAGGCTCACTTCATCCATAACATCAAGTTTATTGCACACCTAGGCAAGCACTTAATTTATCACAGCTTTACAATTTATACATTTAACTACTCGAGAAATCATTGACGTGCCTGCTCAAAGAATAGGAGATTGTTATTGTTTGTACATCGCAAACAATAATGCGCAACAATAATAATAATGCGCCCGCGGTGTCTCAGCATCGCTTTTTGTCTCCTTTATCCACTCAACGAAACATCCTCAGGATATTCCAGAGATCAGACTCGGTCAGATAACCAGCACCGATTCATCAAATGAGTCAGCTGCACGACTATTTGTACTAATAGCCCTACCCACGAACAGAGAGTGAATGACCAACCAGAGCTCAGCACTAAAGGCCCCGCCTACTTAATTTGGATGAATCAGTATTATGTTGAATTTAAACTCAATTGTCAAATGTAAATATGTTTAAGATTTAAGATTCTGATCTCTGGAATATCCTGGGGATGCTTCGTTGAGAGGTGAAATACGTGTCGATTGATGGTTTTTGGAGTTTGAGCGGAAAATAGCTAAAGATTTCAGAAATTTATCACATTCTGGGGCTTTAGTTGCCATTACATTTACAATGCGATGTATAAATGTCCATGAGCTTCAGATCTTTGCCATCGGGTCGACAAAGTGTACTCATTTGTGTCCTTCTTCGCTAAGGAAGACTTACAAGAAAGAAAAAGAAAATCTCTTCTGTAGATTCTTTTCGCAAATATACGTTCACCTTTATTCTTTTATTTTTATTTTACAAACAGAATCAGTTTCATAATAATAACTTAATACTCTTACTTTTGTATCCACACCAGGACTCTCACCTCCCGTCATTTTAATTTAATTCTTCCTGTTACATTCATTAATCACGATAACATATTATGCCGTGAAAGTTTTAACTTTTGTAAACATTCGTGCAGTTTTATTGTTAAGAAGCTGCTGTTTTTGAGAATCTCCTTAGATATGTTTTTGAAAATCGAGCTAGACATCTTCAAGTTTTTTCAATTTTCTATCTTTGGAATTGCTTCAGAACAAGTTAACGCGTGTTCAAAACGCCTTTATCCAGTTTTTTTTAATGTAATTTGCTTATAACTTTACATTTAATTTATTGCAATATTTAAAACGATAGGTTCAATAACAAAAAAAAACAGTCCGTTTCAATTTAAATTGTCAAAAAATTAAACAATCTTTCTAAGTCCTTGCAGATATGAGTTTACACCAGGGGTTCCCAAACTTATTTTGTCTACTGCCCACTTTGAGAATAAATTATTTTTTAGCGCCCCCATTTTTTCACCTACTGAAAAACCACTATAACTTCAAATTAAATTAATTAATTATTGTGAGCTATATTATCAGAGATTAAACATTAATTCCAAACGAGACTTTTACTATAACCCGCAAGATTTAACTTGAAACCTGAGCGCAGTAGGTAATACACAACGGCGCTCAGGTCTCAAGTTAACTCTTACGGGCTACACCTACCAAAGAGAATGATTATTGAAACGCAACTTTATAGTATTCAAACAGAGTATCTTTTATTCAAAATAAAACAAATATAATCGATCCTTATATAAAAACTAATGTGAAGGATGAATCTGATGCTGTTTAATAAGTTTGTTGATATCAGGTTCCAATTTACTCAAGAACAGTCGCAAGTCGCCACGTTTGGTAACATGCAAACGATTTCTCTTTTTAGTAAGCAGTGTTGCCACAGCACTAAATCCACGTTCACACAAATATGACGATGGGAATGCTATCAAGAATCGCTGAACGATTGACCACAATCCAGGGTATAATTGCGGGATCGGTTTGTGTAGCCAAAATTCTTGGTAAACATTTTTGAACTTGATTTTTATTTCCTCGTTTGTTGTCAATTCTATAAGTTCTTCTTCCAGCTGAGGTGACATTGCTGTGTTGACATTTGAAAACGGATCCAACACCCAGTCTGATATTTCCAAGTTCAAAATGTCCTGGTATCGTTCGGTGAAGTCAATGTGGAGGTTTTCCAAATGTTGGCAGTAGGCAAACAATTCGTCCTTACTGCATGATATTGATAAATTCGGAAAATTGTAAAACTCACGTCTGCCTATATTCTTTTTGTGTAGAAACAGTTTGGCTGCGAAAGCAGCAACGACGTTTTTTGTTTTAATTAAATTTAGTTCATCGCCTTGCAGTTGGAGATTCATGTCGTTGAACAATTTATACAGGTCTGTCATGTAAGCTATATCATTCTTTGATGTAATGAGCTTGTTATGCAATTCTGTATCCTTCGTTTCCAAGAACCCTATAACATAGTCAAACAGGTTGTAAAATCGAGTCAGACAATTGCTTCTTGATAGCCAACGAACTTCAGTATGAAACAACAAACGGTTGAAATCCTCGTCATTAGTAACACAAAGCTGATGAAATAATCTATCATTAAAAGAGCTGTTGTGGATTTTATTGACTGCTTTGATGACATATTGCAGTGATTGAAATAGTCGTTCACTTAAGTTTCTAGCAACCAAATGTTGTCTATGAATAACGCAATGTACAGCAAGGACATCTGGAATTTTATTTTTTAAGTACGCTATGAAGCCTTTAAGGCACCCTGTCATAGCCGGAGCGCCATCCGTAGCAACTGATATAATATTTTTCAAGGGAATCTCTTTCTCATCACAAAACTTTTCCAATGTATTGAATATGGTTTCGCCTTTTGTATCGGTCTCTAAATTTCTAGCAAAGAATAGTTCTTCACATATTTTCTCATCTTTAATAAACCTCACGTAAGACAGCAACAATGCTTCATTAGTTGGTAAAGTGGTTTTTACTTCCGACATTGTTTTGTTTTGAGAAATACATAAGTAAGTGTTGAACTTAAGTACTGCTCATCTATTGCGCGCGCAAATGAAAATAAAATAAATATTACGTTGTTTATATAGGATTGCATAAGCAGCACGCACCGACAGGAATAAAACAAACATGCATAAACTCGTTTATCTCATTCGACGCTCAATCGTACTCAACAAGTCAGAACAAGTATTCTATGAGCCGATTGATACAAGAATGCACAGTTCGGGTTATTTAACAAAAACTTGTTAAAACATGATTGCCCGCGGTGTATTATCTACGAAAATTACCTATTTTACCTATAATTACCTGGGAGTACTAATAACTATTAAAATGCGAAAGTGTGTCTGTTGCCTTTTTATTTGTTTGTTTGTGTCTACTTTCATTTCGAAACGGAAGGACCGATTGACATGATTTTTATTTTGTATATTCAATAAAACAGGACAGATATATGAACTACGCGGAGAGAAATATCGAACCGAGTTTGAGCAATCTTTAGGATGTGTCTTCGTGTTCATTTTCTTCAATCGGTATAAATCCAAACAAATAAATTACATGTCGGTATCAAAGTTTATATTTCCTATTACACAATTGAACAAGTACAAAGTGGCATGACAGGGCGATGGTATGTAAGCGACTGGCGAGCCATGCGTTCAAATTGCTTTATATTCTACTAAAACGCAATTCAGCATTTTTAGCATTGCCAGGTCGCTACAAATCTTTTAATTAATATTAGTTGATGTTCACAAGTTGTAGTTAAGAGTAGAGAGCTCATGCAGTCGTTGTCTAAGATGCCTCCTAGCTAAATGAAATTACAAATCACCCCCCAGGCCTCTACACAACGCCCCCATTTTTTTCTGGGTCTCTTACCGCCCCCCTTTAGGCCTGCAGCGCCCACAAGGGGGCGTTATCGCCCACTTTGGGAAAGGCTGGTTTACACCAATATTATAAAGAATTATTTGTTTGTACATACTATGTAATCTCTGGAACTACTGAACCGATTTTAAAAATTCTTTCACTAATAGAAAACTGCAGTATTGCTGAGTAACAGACCTTAATTTATTTTAAGGCTCCGTTTGAAATGCTTGTGAGTAGCTGAGTGTTATATAAAATAAAGCAACATGATATAAAATTTATTGAAGAATGTCATTGTGGTAATCAAAAAGTACTTTATGTATTTTCACGTGTCTCGTTTAATTAAATGAAACATTAAATCCTATTATATCTTTTTCGTAAATGGGATTAAAACGCACTTTTTTTTAAGCAATGAAGGTGGCGGTAAGCGGCTACCGCAGTCTGAGGACGCGTGCAACACCAGAGGCATCATTTGCGCGTTGCCGATACTGTACAACCTCTTTACGCGTTCTTTTCTGAAGAAATCCATGCTGTTGACATTTGATAAATCCTCTACAGGGAGCTGATTCCACAAGTTGATGATTTGAGTGAGGAAACTCCTTTGCAAACGGAGAGTGCGGACCATTTATTTCCAAAGCATGAGCATGAACTCAGTGTGGTGCAAGAAAGTAGCTGTAGTCTTCGTGTCGAACAATTCCTCGGAACGCAATTCATTAAACAAACGGTAGAACGCACATAAGGAGACAAAATCTCTCCTTCGTCTTAAAGGTCCATTTTAAGCTTGAGATCGTCGACAGCTCGTCTTTGAATCGAGTTAAAAGGTCAAGCTGACATCCAGGTGCCCCCGCACATAGGAGACCATAAAATAATACATTACTTCGCTGTTTATTCAGAACACAATATGCTTAACAAAAGCTAAAAACCAGCTAAAATATCAAAGCTATTAATGCCGTCGTATTCAGCAGACATTCTATAAAGAAGCCTACGAAGTCCTTCATAAGATTAGTTCTATGAGGCGGAAATGATAAGTTGGTCGCGCCGTGAATTTGAACTACGCTTGTGATAGTTGCCGTTTCTTGGATAACTTTTAAATTTAATTCGAGAATAAAGTTTTCTCTTAAAAGGGACACGATTTCACGAAGGTCGCTATCGCCCGATCTCGATCGTGTTTCTGTGAACCACACAATGGCACGCGCTGAGCGCCTTCATTGTGTATAGAGTACAACTCGGTAACACTGTTAAAAGTTCAACAGCGCATGATTTTTCCGCGGCCCTATGAGCGGTAGGGCTGTCAATTACATTTTTTTATTTTTAAAAAGAAAAGTACTTGAGAAATAAGTTCATGCTTACATGAATACATTTTACAACTAATAACTGTTAACACGATTTAAGAAATTTCAGAAATACATAATTACGTGATTGGAGGCATTCACTTAGGGTTCTGTGGAAATTTCGGACTAAATTGAAATTTAATAAAACGAAGTATATACATACACACATATCTTCACGCTGTATCCCTAACGGAGCAGTCAGAGAGGACGTCAGACGAGCCCCAAGCGTCGCGGTTCTTACATACTTCTTTCGCTTCCTCAAATCTCATCATTCTCCTCACACATTTTCGCCTAGGTATGATAGCATTTGACATTTCCATCTGCTAACACACTAACACAATGAGGTATATGGGGGTATAAAAGCCGTGCAGCTGACTTTATTTGACTCGGTGCTAGTTATCTGATCTCAAGAATGTCCTGAGCAACCTTCGTTAAAAATGAAACACTCGTCGATAAATAAGTTTGATTTTGAATAGTAAATAGCTAAAGATTGTAAGAACTTGACACATAAATAAATTAATGTTAAATCCAAAAGTAAATACAAAAGGAAGCTCACTTGGCTCGGGCACATACAATGAATGAGTGATGGGTGACTGTTGAAGAAAATCTACAGAGCAATAGTGTATGGTACCAGAAGCCAAGGAAAACTTAAGGCTGACTTATGAAGATCAAATAGCCAGAGTGTTACCTGACGGAAATGTCACAAGCACTCGCACTCGCCTAGGCGAAAGTGTGTTAGGAGAATGATGAGACATAAGGAAGATGAAAGGACTACCCTATTAGGGATACAGCGTGAAGATATTTATTTAATAATAATAACAATAATAATACTACATTTATTTTTCAAGAATGCGAGTATAAGTAGATACATAGTACATATATAAGTACATAGAATATTTAAGTTGCTTTCCACATTCTGCTCACTAAAAGGATGCAAATATTCAATCATAATTACTTAGCAAATTAACATCATTTAGTGCGACTATAGACAATAATAATAGCAATAATCTAAACAAGTACTCAATTGAGTGATAAAAAAATTGTCATTTTTTGTCATAGTAAATTCAATAATAAAATTTCAGTTTAAGTTTTTTTTTTCTTTCTTCATGGCATATGGCGCACAGTTTAGCACGTTTGCTAATGTCATGTATTAATAACTAGAGTCACAAGTAAATTAGTTTTTTCTTATCGGAAAACTCCAGTAAAGTGATAGATCCAGTAAAGTTATGAAGCACTTCTTGAAAGAGCGCGATAACTTCAGCTACACATGTTTATTTAGACCCACTCCATTCTTTTCACTTATACAGAACTTTAAAACACAATATACTATCACTTTTGTATTTTAAAACTCCCAAAAATGTAAAAAATAGAAAATCTAAACAAAATGTCAACCTCACATCTCCCGTTCCCGCCAAAAAGTCAAATTTTAAAGTTATACAAATAAAAAAGTAAATAATAAAAGCCTCATGTCAAAAAATAATAATAATAAATGTTGGCGTGAAATAAAAAAAAAATTAAATGTCAAAATCAAAATGTTTATGATAGTTATGTTAAAAAAGAGAATGAAAATGCATCTACGACACACGTTAGTTTCCTGTTTCTCATTTCTTATCATAAGATAATATTATTAATTACGTCAATGTAACTTTGAGCTCAGTGGGTGTAATGATGACGAAAAAATCACCTATGATTAATGACCAGATGGACCGGCAGATATGAAATTGTTAGTCGTCAAGAGACAGAATAATATAATCTAAATGTGTAAAATTACATTAATAAAATAAATAGTTCTCGACCTACATGATCGTCTTGTTTTAGCAACTCCTGGTACAGATATCCCCTGTAGAAATATTACAGTTCCTGTTAGTGTATAGTATGGTCTGTAAGTACCGTTAGACTCTGCTCTCTACTACACTTCCGTTCCCCGCGGCGGTCCGTAACCAGAGCCAGCTTATAGGTAATTATTTCTCTTCTCTAGACAGCCGCCGTTGTGGCGCTGTCACTCGTGCGTGGGGGAGGACAGAGTACTTCTTTCCCTTTCGCACCTGTACACTACAGTTACTATTCAGGATTGTATACCCAAGTGACAAAAAACAGAACCCTCTAATTTCCTCCCGTTAGTCTGTATCAATGTATACGACGATCTAGATGGCGCAGTGGTTTAAACGTTGCACCCAAGCGTGGAAGGTTCCGGGTTCGATTCCCGGTCGGATTAATTTAGGAAACGAACTTTTCTAGATTGTCTCCGGTCTGGATGTACTGGGAGACGCCCCTAGTAGCCATCGTCTGATTCTCATTGCACAGGGAATACCCTAGTTTGAGATCAGATTATTGGTATGTATTGTCAGGCGTATTATATATACATAGATGAAATTTGGAAGGTAGGTGTGCTCTATGAACCGCTACACAATGGTGAAGTTAAATATCGAAAAAAAGAAAATCAACAGGTACATATATATGTTCACGCTGTATCCATAACGGGGTAGTCGGGGTGAATGAAGCACCAAGCGTCGCGGTCCTTACATACCTACTTCTTTTGCTTCTTCAAATCTCATCATTGTCCTCACACATTTTCGCCTAACTATTCGAGTGCTTTTGACATTTCCGTCAGCTAATACTCTGGCTGTTCGATCTTCGTAAGTCGGCCAAGGTCTTACTTGGCTTATACTATCTCTCACTTTCGGTTTGTACATTCTCTTCGTTACTTTTTCATCACTCGTTCTATGTGCCCGAAACCTCTAAGCATTCCTTTCTTCATTATTACAATAACACTGTCGTGCAACCCTGTCATACTACGTATCTTATCTATTCATTGCTCATTTTTTCCGCAAGGGTGACACCGCACATATTCTTATTTACTCAGCGTTCTTGATTAAGGTAGGGCGAAAAGGAGGGTAATGATTTTATCAGCGTATTAAGTACATTAGATACTTATGTATACTAGTATTACAAAGAGAGAGAATGGATTTCGTAGGTTAGTTTATATGTGTAGGGTAATCTCCGGAACCAATGCATCTATTTAAATAATTCTTTCTCCATTTGAAAGGTATTATTCCAGATGGACGTAAGCTATATTTCATGTATTTAACCTGGGCGAAGCCGGGAAGGACCGCTGGTATGCAAATAAAAATGTATGTGATAGTTTGTTCAAAATCTTAAATCTTTAAAAGTTTTTCACCGATTGCTTTGAATATGCGTTTGTATATCCTACTAGTTGTTGCCCGCGACTTTGTTCGCGGAATCTTCAATTTAATAATTAAATAATGCAAGAACAATCGCGGGCGTACGGAACAGCTCACCAATGTTTCATCACAATATGAATGGTTTAGAAACGTGTAGACATCTCACGGTCACGAATATATACATTAACATATTAATATTTTCTTTCTATTTTATTTTTCTAAATATTATATTTTACAAACAGACAAATCTCTTATATACATATTTTGTATTAATACTGTTTACCATTTTCTTGCCAGTATAAAAACTCTTTGTTTTAGAAAATAAGTTTAAACGATAGAACTGTCATTGTTTGTATTTTGTTAATTTGATGGATACGTTTCTGGTGACAAAAATAGGTATAATTTTATATAACAAATATATATATCAAGTAAGCAATTGTTATTCATTTATACCTAAAAACGCATAGAAACAAACACAAACAAACATTCAGTTTTATAAATATTATATATAGATTTTTGAAGTCGCAGAAACGCGTGGCCGGGTACAGTTCAATATTAAATCTCTATTCTTCAATATGAGATTTTCTCGAAGCTACTCGCACTCGTTTTGATACGATCGCCAACGAGCGGGGAAGGTTTGTATGCAAGTCGGGTGTCGGTTTCATTTGCTTCACCTTATCCCATGCGACGTGCCGCAGACGGTTTATCACTGGGGTATCTCACGACTTTTCAGTAAGTACCGCCCGGTGATTTTACTTTAATTAAACTTCCACCATTTTACAATGAAAAACATTCTTGTCAGATTAGATAATAAAGTCGTGAATATGCTCAAATTACAACAAAATGTGTCTCTATAAACGAGTTTTAACAATTAACTTCAGCGGCGTATTTTAAACCCAGAAAGAATCAAAATATCTAGAGTACAATTATTTAGAGAATTCCGTGCGATAATGATAAAATGGCACATACATACATATCCTTACGCTGTAACCCGAGAGGTGTAGTCAGAGAGAATGGAGCGTCAAGCATCGCAGTCCTCACAATTATGTGAATTATGTTTCGCTTCTTCAAATTACACACTTTCGCCTAGGTTTACTTAGGCTACGAGAGCTTTCAAAATTTCTGTTAACTATCGCTCTGCCTACTCGTATTATTGATCTTCATAAGTCAGTCTTGGTCTTCTTAGGCTTCTGCTACTTTACACTTTCGCTCTGTAGATTTTCTTCGTCAATCTACAGTGCGAAAGTTAGTGACCCGTGGGCGCGGTGGCAGAGTGCCTGCCGTCTAAGCCGGCGGGGTTATTACCTAAAAATTTGCAGACAGCGGCAGCTAATGACTAATTGTAATAAAAAATTGGTGTCATGTATGACGATTACATATCTATTATTCTATGACCGTAAAATGCACTCTTCGCGGTAGATTTAGCGCCACTATACAAATTACATAACACAAATTCTCGTTTTGACAGCAGATATCGCGCGATATTGGCTGTGGCATGCTGACTGCAAGTTACGTAATAAGCGTGCGGGGTTCCTAGTTGGGTTTCGGTTAAGTCGATTTAGGTAACGAACTATTAGAATTTGGCTTGCAGTCTGGGTATTGCTGACAAACAAACAACATTAATATATGTAAGTGTAACTAAACATATATATATATATATATATATGTAAACAGCATTAGTAAAAACATACGCAGTATAGCAGGGATGCACGACAATGTTACCTACTGTAAAAATGAAAAAAGGAACGCTTAGTCCAAAAATAAATACAAAAGAATGCTTACTTGGCTCGGGCAAATAGAAAGAATGAGGGATGAAAGATCGATGAAGAAAATCTGCAGAACGAACGCGAAAGGTAAAAGAAGCTAAGGAAAACCAAGGCTGACTTATGAAGATTAAATAGCCAGAGTATTACCCGACAGAAATGTCAAAAGCACTGTCATACCTAGGCGAAAATGTGTAGCAGAATGATGAGATTTGAGGAAGCGAAAGAAGTATGTAAGGGCCGCGAAGCTTGGCGCTCCGTCCTCTACACATATACATACAGATACAGTGTGAAGATATGTAGCAAAAGTAAAAGAGAAAGTAATTTAATCAATTTTTCAACACTTCAACAACACTTTTTGTAAATTTTCGTGATGCACAATGGTAACAGTCTAACATCCTGATGTATAAATTCATAAATCAAATCAATTCTATATTTTTTCTTCCAGACCTCGTACAGAAGCACGTTTGATGTTTCCATTGGTATCTATAGATACCAATATTCTGATATTTATAGATACCAATTATACTATCGTGCCTTTCAAAAATGAAATATTTAAGTAGTAGGTACTTCGTTAAATTTATTTTAAATCCTTAATTTCAAGAGGCTCAGTCGATACTACGCGAAGTTTACATTATGTAATTGGTTAAGGTTAACAAAATGGTACTGTAACATCATAACACACTGTAATGTAATTAAGACGCTGTATACATGTCGGCGTTCGATTCTCGAATTGGGAAGATCATATTATGCCTAGGCATTACATCAACCGCCAGCATTTCGTTAAATAGCTAACTAATACCCGTCATATCGTTCAATGCAAATCATTTAACGATTCGTTGATTATATAATATGATGACTGATTATAGTTGCGAACATCGATACTGCAGAGTATCCTATTAGTAAAAAAATTAAGTTCAAAGCACGGTCCTTACATACTTATTTCGTTTCCTCAAATCTCATCATTCTCCTCACACATTTTCGCCTAGATATGCGAATGCTTTTTCCAAGTCATATCGCTTGCAATATTGGCTAACCTATTTTTCTCATCAATCTGTCGGATCATAATATAAAGACTAAACAAGAGGTTATTTAATGTAATATTGGCATTTCATGAAATCATGATTTGTCCAGTTTTAAAATTGAACTACGACATACGTATTGGAACGATAATAATACAATGGAATTATATAAAGACAACTTTATCAACATACTGTAAATTGAATCAAGGTCTAATAACAGTATACCGTATGTATTAGATCGTGCCTACGCCCGGTCTAATACATGCGCTCTGGGTTTCCAGGATTCCAGTTACGAGATTCCAACTACAAGATTCCAATCACAAGATTCCGGTTCCAGTATTCCAGTGGGATTCTTGATTCAGGAATTGTAACTTATTTCTGGAGAATCTATCTGGTCGTAACTGGAAACCTCCAGAGTCCCTGCTCGAGACTGGAAACTACCGAACGATTCAGGCCAGCGACTTCTTAATAACTACGGAAAACCGAGTTAGGCGGCGTATAGCGGATTATTGACTTTATAAACCCAGGATACATGTAACATAAACTGGTCTATTTGACCCACGCCTTTAGTCCTTCTACCTACCTGTTCACGGGTCACCCTACTTCAGCTAGTCACTAAAAAAACCCCGTGACATCATGTTTCCATGTTTAAGGGTTCCAAGATAAAGTGTTGAAGTTGTATGTATCCAAATATCTAACTCTCAGTATTCTTAGATATTGAGATCCAGGTCGCTCAGCACACCAAAGTCTGCATAGTCGGACTCTTAATGTCGGCTGTCTTCAGGATCCAACACGCAATTTAATTAATATGTACGTCTTTTTTTCCTTATTTTATTTTATATTTAATACGTATAACATGGTGTTATATCGCTTATTTATTTAATTAAGATATATATAGCGTGTATATAGTATATAGCGCTCTGTTAGGTGGACGATTATGTTCTTCCCGTCGCACCACTCCATCGAGTCCCTCAGCCGCGTCCCTCCTCACCTACGTAGCTCGGTTAGTGCCGGCGTTGACAGGCTTTTGCTTGTTACATAACACCAACCAGAAAACAAAATTTACAGCGAAGATTTTTTTATATAAAAAATTTATCTAATATGTGTTATGCAACCCTGATAATTTTGTACTTGAACTTTTTCAGTTTCTGATTTAACTTTCGAAAATGCGTTAAAAAAATAACTTAAAGTAACATGTGTAACGAAGCCAGTGACCGCATTGCCGATGTCGCCTAGCCATTCTCGCCAGCCAAGCCGAGTTAGCTTGCTCTGCCGGGCTTGCCAGCCTCATCAGCCAAGCCGATATTATTTCCTGCCTTCTGTACTTCCTGCCATCTTGCCGTAAAAGGAAGTGACATCGACCTTGTTGACGTCACATCTTGCCTGCCGCACCTATTATCTCCAAGACGTAGGGGAAATGACGTCGCCAAATCTTATTCGTCGTTACTTGTTTGTTATAACGTAGTCTGTGACTTGTCATTGGTTAATGAGAAATTATTTGTAAAAGTGATGTATGCATGTATGTATAGTGTGTGCCTATTACGTAAAAAAGCTAATGTAAAAAAGATAAAAATGAAGAGATTTCAATATGGCACTTAAATATTTTGAATATTTTGAGAAATATACGGACTTACAACTTTTGATTTTCTCTGTCATACTGGATTTTTCAATACTAACAAATCTTTGAAAATAGAACGATAGAAAACCAATACACAAGGCCTTCAAAGTCTTATTTTCTTGCTTCATAATTTTTTTACTAACGCATAAATGACTCTAAAATTCATTGATTTAGACGCACGTCAGTATTTCCAGTCAAATTCAGTGCAATATCCGGGCGACACTCCCTGTGTGTATATTTACCTTTCACCCAATCAAGCAATCTTCTCCACCCCGTAACTGACTTCACAGTAAAGCTAGATTTAGGACTAGATTTTTTTACATCTGTAAGGAAATCTAGTCCCTTAGTCTCTAGTCTAGACTTAGGCCTATGACTTTTCAACCCGATGCGAAAATCAAGCTTCTATCATTATCCTACTTCAATTAGAAAGTCTATCCACTTAGTCAGAATGAGTGATAAAAGACTGACGAAGAAAAACTACAGAGCGAAAGTGAGAGGTAAAGAAAGACCAAGGCCGACTTATGAAGATCAAGTAGCCAGAGTATTAACAGACGGAAATGTCAAAAGCACTCGCATACCTAGGCGAAAGTGTATGAGGGGAATGATGAGATTTGAGGAAGCGAAAGAGGTATGTAAGAACGGCGACTCCTGGCGGTCCGTCCTCTCTGACTACCCCGTTAGGGATACAGCGTGAAGATATGTATGTATGTATGTATGTAGCATTATCCTATGAAAAGTTATTAAGTTCCAAATAGGGCTGATTTTGATACTAACTCTTTTAATAACTCATCAAAATCTAAATAGCTTAGGGTGGCTTGCACCATCTATTCAAGCTCAACTTAAGGAATTGACATCTCTCTTGCACTAACTATTAAAGCGAGCGAGCAAGTGAGATGTCAGTTTCTTAAACCGAGTTTATATAGACGGTGCAAGTCATCCTTAATCTCTTAGAAGTTAGAACTCAAAATGTATTTAGTGGCAATAAATTGATTAAATCGCCAACAGTTCAGTGACTAACTCGGCATCTTTTTGTACACCTTTTCGGATGGAACACGAAATCATAAATTTTACATTTAGATTTTTGGTAGATTTGATTTACAAGAATACCTTGTAACGGAGCTTACTTTAATAAATTATTTTGAATTGAAGTTCATTTCCCTTTAATCAAATTCGGGTCGAGCTTGTAATAATGTTGATATTATAAAGTATATTACGAGGTCGAGCGGCAGCCCTGGCCGGCCCGTGCCGGGGCCGCATTCCACAGAGAGCCGCCGATAATCCCTTACATATTTTATAAGCTACTAATTCTCGTTATTATACCACATGTATTGTTCACATTCTCCTACAATAGTAACCATTAATATCATTTACTTTTTTTTTAAATTCGAAATTTTTAATTGTTTTAAAAGTAACAATATAATGTGATAGAAACAGTAACTGTAAACCAATTTCTATACGGATTAGATAATCCTATGCGTAACTAATTTATAATACTCACTTCTCTAACTTGGATATCTTTAGGTTGAAAACGTTAAGTTTTAGGAGGGGGTCATTAAGCTCCTTCAAAGTTACCTACATTATTTTCACTTTCGATTGTTTATAATTTTTGTATGAAAATTTTTATTACGTCGTCGTATTTTCTTCAAACTTTACAGACTTATTGTTTATAATTAATAATTGAAGTATACATATTTGTTTTTTTTTAAACCACTCTTAGGAGGGGGTGGAATGGGATTGTAGAGATAATATAGAGAAATCGTATTCATGAAGCTAAGCTGATAGACAGTAGACATCAGCTAAGAAAGGATTTTTGAAAATCCACATTTTAAGGAGGAAACAGGCAGGGTGGGGGGGGGGCGGGTAGTAGGGGGAGCTGAAAGTTGTATGAAACTTTTTATGGCAACGTCTGATTTAGTTGAAATTTTATTTTGCAGAAATATTTTGATGAAGGGGTGAAATGGTAAACACTTTCCCATTTTCCCATATCTGTTAAAATAGTAACCAGAGTTTGACACAGTCATCATTAACGCCAGCGCAGCCGGGGGTAAAAGTTAATATTATAGATACGCATTAATACAAGTTTAAGTAGCAATTCCAGTAAGTACAAATTAAATTTAATAAAAACGTGTGCGATCGGGGGAAGTTCCTTAGCTGCAGCTTCCAGTTCTCAAAACTTAATTACAATAATGAGACAATAAAACTCACGTATGATCTAAAATAAAAACAAAAACCTAGCGCCGCGGCACGCGCGGGTTTCGCCCCACATGAAGCTTTTTCCTTACGTGACGATTTCTATCAATTCAAATCTCCAGCCGTTAAAGAGATAGATTCGTTCCAAAAAAATCGATTCCAAAGTATGTTTTGTTTAAGTCTTTGTTTCTTATTTCTAGTTTTGGATCACCAATTTTAGTTTCCATACAAAATTTAAGCTCAACAAGTGTGAATTGACGGAATATGTCGTCTCTGACAAACAGACTTGCATACAAACAGAGAGACATGAAGAAAGAATAAAGACCCTTTTTTTGCCATTTCGACTATAAAACTCTACAAACCCAAACAGAGCTACACAAGGAAACCCCAACAATGCCATAATTGCTCATAAGTGTTCGTAGTTCACAAACATCGCAACCCTACACCAAAACAAAACCACGTAACTTCCCTTATTTGCTAAATACGTATATCCAGCGTTACATCGAACGGAGTTTAGACAAATTATCAATACCGCCATAAATTTTATTTCAATATAAATTCTTGGGAATGATCCAACTGTGTCATTAACCGCGGCAATAAAACATCAATCATTTAGAAACGTATGGTATACAAAATTGTAATGATAGAGTCTGTATGTGAGTTTTTTATTTAACTCCAGTGTAGATATAATATGAAGAATATAAATCGAACGTCTGTCTGCGCATCAAGCGTAAGTTCTTAGAAGTAGCTATATTTTTATACAATTTTATTGCTTTTATTTTTTCATTCCGCACGAAGCGCTTCGCTTCATTTGTAACGTGAATCTAGCTATTTTTAGAACGTTCTTAGCACGGGTGTAGTGTGGAGTGCTTCGGTGATAGATACGTTCATTTGACTGCATTTTAGGTGTTCTTGCTATATTTAAGCGCTCTAAACCAATCTCTATACGTCAAAACTCGATTTTTAAAGTTAACTACGATAATTATTTAGTACTATTTTGCCTGCAACTTCGTTCGCCTGAAGTTCAAAAACACAGAATATCTTTATGAATTATAGTCCATGTGTTATTGTGATGTATGAGCTATAATATTGTAAAGTTTCATTAAAATACATTGAGCAGTTTTTGTGTGAAAGAGAAACAAACATCTATATATCCATCCTCACAAACTTTCGCGTTTATAATATTAGTAGGATTACAAATACGTTACAAATTTCAAACGTTTACATTAAATAGTCTCTGAGAAAAACGGCAGTAACAACACACAAAGAGACTGATCAAGTTTCCATATGTTCCGTAATTCTGGAACGAAACACTGAAAATTAACAAATGGGGTTTCAAATCGAATTTCGTTTTTCGTTATTGAATGTTACCAATTGACGTGTTTAGGTTACCTGTGTTCTTTTTTCAATTCTGAAACGAAACATTGTATAATGAACAAAACGGGTGTAATATCTTACAATTTTATTTTATGATTTCTTGTTTAATGTTGCCAATATTACACTGTAGTAACAGAAATATCAGTTTGGTAGGTGTATAGAAGGCGGAATCAATCGCCTGTGATTTACGGTCGACAGACATAAAGAAACGATTAAGATTCTCTTTTTTGCGATCTTGGCTACAGAACTCTAAAAAGAGCAAACTTGAAACATCGATTAGCATCAGTCATACGTTCTATACGTAGGGATATCGAGGAAAAGTTGCTTCGGACTTTGTAAAGTGTACGTAACGAAGTTTAATTAAAATAGTTTTGTTACTAGAAGCAATATTTTTATAGCTATTTAGGGAACTGTTTGGATTACCTCCGACGACGACCTCCATGGCGCAACGGCTAAGCGCGTCGGAAAGCAAATGGGGGTTGCGGGTTCGATTCCCGCCCCGAGTCTGGGTGTTACAAAAGAAAAATATATAAGTAGTATATCAGTTGTCTAGTACCCATAACACAAGCGCTGTGCTGCTTACTTTGGGACTAGATGGCGCTGTGTGAAATGTCCGAGTATATTATTATTATTATTACCGCTATTAAATAAACATGTATCTTGTAATTAAAGTTAGTAGTACCTATATTACATAATTAAATATCTCATCTTACTTTCTTTCTTTCTAATTAAATGAAGTAAGTATCCAGTACCAAATACAGGTGGCACATAGCTGATGTCACCGAGCTAGACTAGTTAACCTCGCCAGCCAAGCAGTGTTAGCCTACCTCTCCAAGCTAGCCAGCTCCGCCAATCAAGCTAGGCTAGTCAGACTAACCGATATTATTTTCAGCTTTCCAAACTTCCTGGAGCTTAATCGTAAAACAAAATGATGTCAAGCCAGCTTTTTTACGGAGTGAGATGTCACTACTGTCACCGGGTCTATTTGGCATGTAATCCTTAAAAAATAGACTTGGTTACCAATACAAAGCAATACAGGTAAGAGTAAAACAATACAAAAAATTTAAATAGTTCTTGTAAAATACACCTACTGACAAATACAAAGCAGTAAAGGTGAGAGTAAAACAAGAAGAAAGAAAGTTGAGTAATAATGTAGATATTGTAATTGTATTGCAAAATACAATCAAGTGCAGTCCAAAAATAAAAATACGCGTACACGTTACATAAATGCAGCATATTAGAGTATAATCATTCAGTATAATAAGTATAATTATAACACAACTGTAAACAATTATCCCAGAAGTAAATAATGTACCTAATCATCTAGAGTGCAATATGTATAACTGTGGAAATTTGTTAGAGAACCGGTGTTATATAAGGCACATATTGGAACAAAAATTACGTTCAAACCTCACTGGGCTTGTTAGCATTTCTTAGGACAAAATAGATCACCGCTCTTTCTGCACCTCGGCACCTGGACAACGCTGCCTCGTTGCGTGGTGAAAATGCGTTCAAGAGGCTATGATGAATTAAGGCCTCGCATCTAACAAATACATAGAGGAAGTATTAAGAAGAAGAGTAAAGTATAATATTTCTATTGTATCCTTAAATCTCATCATTCTCTTCACAGAATTTCACCCAGATATACAAATGCTTAACCCAAGATTAGTATTACTTAATAGACTAGGTACCTTAGAGATCTTCAAGTAACGAGCCTACTCTTTCCTTAAAAGCCGGCAACGCACCCGTGGTTCCCCGAACGATGTGGGGTGTCCATGGGTAGCGGTGATCACTTTTCCGCTTGTTCGTTTGCCCTCTCAAAAAACCATTCTTTTTTACTCTGTATTCGTTAATCGTTCCTCACTCATTCCTTATATATGCCCAAATCATCTGTATGCAGTTAGCAATATAAATATATCCAAATCTGTTTAAACAGTCATCCACATAGCGGTTTTAATACCAAATTTTGAAGTCTAGATATGTCCGAAATCGAGTGAAAATAAAATGAACGTGGTGGATATTATCTCTCAAAAATATTCGCGGTATCGACCTCGGGGATAAAATAAGCAAATTAATGGTTAATGTTCTGTTAAATACTTTATAAGAACATTACCCTTTGTAACAACAGCACTCGGCAGCCGCTTCTCAGTTGGTTTTCCATTGACTTCCTGTCGTCATTCGACGGAAATTTGTCGACGACAGCTAGGAAATGTAACTTGATGTGTTTGTCTTTGATGTATTCTAAGTATTCAAATATTCTATTATGTACTCGCTACATTTATAAAGTATACGGTTTGTCGATCTGTTTAAATATTTTCGTAAAAATTTCGTTATTGTGGAAGTTAATTTGAAAGTTTTAGTGCATAGAACATAAGTGTACAAAATACGAGTTAATCTTAAAGCAGTATGATGTGAACATATAAGCGTAACATCGGGTTCAGCAAGTTTCGGTTAAAAATTAGACTTTAGGTTCAATTAAATACGAGGAAAAATACAGATATGTTTAAAAAGAAAGGCGATATTAATGGTATGGAAACCAGAAGTCGTGATAAATTGTTAATTCCAAAATTTAAATTACATAAGTCAAATGTTTCCTTTTTGGGCAACTGCATTCGTTTTCATAACAAAGTTTATCAAGAAGTTACTCAGTTAACAGAAATTAAATTTAGATTGGTTATAAAACGTACATTGATTTGACAATCCGAGTCCAAGTTTTCTATTTGAACCGAACTAAAGTAGATTTGACGTTCAAAACACCTTGTAATTGGGTTTACTTGAATAAATTGATTTGACTTTGATTTCAGTAACAGTAGCTAACATGCTGATACCACAGATTAATTAGTTACTAACGTAAACTGATACTATAAACGAAATAGAAAATACGTTCTTGTGTACTGAGTACTCACGTACGCTAATGGGAAATCGCCTTACCTCATGTCATTTTTCAGAGGACACATTTTAGGACCTTAAACGGTATCCGTCCGGGTTGTTGCAACCATCTTACTGAGTAATCCTGTCACCAAACAGTAGTGTTTGAATTGTTGTGTTCCGGTCTGGAGAATGAAAGAGCCATTACACAACAACAACAACATTACTGGTACAAGAGACACAACATCTTTTCTTCAGAGTCGCCAACGCATTTGCAATTTTAAGTGTTTTATTAGCCTTGCTATTATAAATGACTATTAGCCTCAATCCACTTGTCACCGAGTAGATTGCTTGTATGGTATGGTTTCCTCGTGATTTAAAAAAGCATATACATTTGAAAGTAATTTTTAAAGCAAGAAAACTATTAATTTATTAAATAACCGCTTCCGTGAACGCAAACGAATAGACGTTATAAAAACTTAACGTCTATTCACGAACGCGTATTTGTAATTAGCTACAATGCACGGAAATTTAAGAAATATACAAAGGAAATACCTTTTTTTTACGTCAGTGAATGCTTTATCGATCTCTGTCCCGATCGAAGACAGTGGGGAGGGTGTGCGGGGGTCCTCTACACTAGGGTATACCCACTAAAACCTAACACTTTCGCGCCTTTCTGCGGTTTTACCTTAGTTTACTTTAATTTTGGTGCAACCGAAACAGACAATAAACAACATTCGGATTAGGTCGTAAAGTCTGGTTTCGGTCAGAAACTAGATGTATTACGAGGACCGCAAATGAACTTGAGATTTTATTAGTAAACTTCACGTGAGCGAAACCGCAGGCAAAAGCTAGTTTATGACTATAAAGAGAATAAATTGACAGTTCATTATCGAGTTAAATACAATTTCGTAACAGTCGACCTTCTTTAAGCGATAATGAGTTCGTCATGTAAAGTACTATGTAAAAATGTTGCAACGTGGCTTGCTCAGGCCGGTAGAGTGAGGTGTGGGTTGAGTAATTGATGATGTTATTATTATTGTCACCTGGAGAGTGGTGTACCTAATTTGTTTAAGGGCGCCTAGTACACCTCTGCAATCGACATCTAATGGGATAATTATAGAAAGTTAATTAAATAGACATCAGAAAAACATCACACAAAGAAAACATTTATTTCTTCTAACTTAATCTCTATGGTGGATACAATCAGTTCACTATATATTTATTATTAAAAGTTAGTAACAATTTAAAAAGATTAAATGCTATGGTTAAATAACATTATACTGTTTATTATTATATATGTATTAAATAAGGTCACCTATTATCTAACAGCACTTAGATATTAATTAGTTTACAGAATAATTCGTTAGTATTAAAGTTTTACAAGTATTGAGCTCAGATATTACTTGTTATAGATACAACAACATAATTTATTTATGTTATCTTAAATTAAAGGGAAGTATACCTAGTTATAAAGACTTAGACACCCTTTCCTTGTTTATGTACTGCATTTAAATTCTTAGAGTTACAGATACATAAACACAAGTACCTTTTATACCTTATTATCCAGTATTTTATTTCACAGAGAAAAATATTTATTAGATACACAATACCTTTATGTGGAGCTAATATCTAACAGAGAATCATTTATTAGTTACCAGCAGAGTGTTATCAGTTTTATCACTGATCAATCTTAAGAAGGAGGTGGTCATCCACCAACTGCACCTACTCCTCAGTCTTCTCCTTTGTCGAACATCTACTAGCATCACAGCACCCACGTGCCCCGGCCCTCAAAGATTCCCCTTTAGTAGGAACTGCGGCCTGGCCACGCGATATAGCACCCAAGTGAAGAAGACTTAAGACTTCTTGATAGTCAGAGTAGTGCACCAAACCATTTTAAGAACTATTATGATTAGTTCATACTGAATTTTAGATGAATGTTGAATAGATTTTAACTACTATTCCTAAGTATTCA
This sequence comes from Zeuzera pyrina, assembly GCA_907165235.1. Classification (NCBI taxonomy): domain Eukaryota; kingdom Metazoa; phylum Arthropoda; class Insecta; order Lepidoptera; family Cossidae; genus Zeuzera; species Zeuzera pyrina. Next base: position 429,673 of record OU015627.1, read on the forward strand.
TTACTTATAGGGACATGAGGTCCACCTGGTTTCTATAGGTGTCCTTTGAACTCATGGGATCCACCATGAGATTACCTAAACTACTTTAACATATTATTAACTAACTCATTTAATCTAATTGGGGTTGCTACTCCCAAACAAATACAGCTAAGACTATCCTAGGCGACATGTGGCCTAACTTTAAGTTTCTTCATGAGACTTTGTTGAGGCAGCTTATCCTGCAGCAGAGAGAAAAGAAAAAAGAAGCTATCGGATACGAGACGCTTTTTATACCCCACGACGAAGGTCACCTATGCTCCTACCCCTGGAACAACTAGTGTAGAGACAGTGGTCGACAAACCCTATCTAAAATTACACCTACCTAGCGAGTCGATAAAATTCATAAATTTTTTCTAAGTGTATGACGTTTATGTCAACTATAGTTTTAGTATTATTCGTTCGTACTAATAAGTTTATTAACTAGAGACCTAATATTTCATCAATTTAGAGCTTATTCTATCTAACAACAAAGGCTACATATTTAGAGTCTATCGATATGTTTATCGAACATATCTTTACATCCATACTTCTAAGTATAGATAATCTAGACCAACGGTACATTTGTTATCGAAGCCGTGTGCGTGTTCTAGAATGTTGCAGAAAGTTCTATTTACAAACGAATTATTAACAATAATATTACTAAAGGAGGTCTAGATAATTAGTAGGTTATTATTTTTACATTAATAATACTCAATACTCAAAGATACTATATTTATGATAAATTTATTCCTGCTGAAAGACTTACGGTCAATGCTTCAAACGATATTTAAGAAAGCCCAACGGGTCTACGTTGTCCATGTCCGTCTGTCATAGTGAATGTTGTTTGTAAACAATTAGGTCAACCAAGGAATGCTTTATTTTTCTAGATAACAGAAGTTAAAAGTTAATTTATCTTTTAAGTAATTAAATGCCTCTATAAATATTATAAGTTATCATTCTCCACGTCGATGGAGACTCAATATGACTGCTACAATGTAGGTAATGTATTTTTATCATTTTTTTTCTATTTATTTATTACAACTAAGACATTACAATAATAGAAAATAACCGGTCGGTAGAATGTACATACAGTCAAGGAATTTGATTAACGTATCACCATAAGTCGAAAGTCCTCTGACATAACATTAAGGTTCATTTTCTTCTTAAATCTAATTTGACAATATACATATATATTACTATCTTTATCTATTTTATTGGTTTCTCTATTTTAGACATGATGGTGTGATATCAACACGACGTCAATAATGTGTCATTCATTTATTTTATTTTCAAATTAATATAAGCCTTATTGGTTTCATAGTTACAGGCAACAAATCTTTACTCTACTGTCTACTCTACTCTCGACTCTACATAAAATTTACAAAGTTATATAAATCAAAGTCAAAGTCAAATGAATTTGTTGAAGTAAACCCAATTGCAAGGTATTTTTGAACGTCAAATCTACTTCAGTTCGGGTCGAAAAGAAAACCTGAACACTGAGAAGAACCGACAAGAAACTCAGGCAGGTATCATTTTTTCAACATTATTCTACAATAGTTATTAAAAATACAACATTCATAAAGCCAGTAAATGCGTATTATAAAAGTAATAAAGTACTTTAAATAAATAAATAATAAATATAAATAAAGTACTAAAATTATGGTCACCCATATTGTATAAATATTGGTGACCATGTTTTTATGAATAAAAATATTAATCATAATTTTTAAAAATATTTTGGAAAAATGCAATTAATCATATTTTCGACAAGTATTAAAGCACGAGTAGCTACATTTTTACGTAATACTTTTAAAGATAATTATTTAAGATCATCCAAAGACGAGTCAGACTCCAATAAAATTTAAAAAAAAATTAAAATGTGACCTTATTATAAACCAATAAAGTAAAAGAAGTTTACAAATCTAAAGAACACCAGATTAACTTTCGGAGAAATTTTTGTTGACTAATTATAATCCTGATATTATTTTTTCATGGAATATAGCTACTGTGTTTGTTTCATAAATTCAAAGCAGCGTAAATCGTACATTCTTATTAATTTCTTAATTAACATGCCTGTGAACTTTGGTATGAATATTTGATTATATTTTAAGAAAAAATTTCCACTCAAAAAAGAAGGGGTTCTCAATTCGCTTGTATTTTTTTTCATTTTTTATGTTTATTACCTCAGAACTCCATCATTTATGAACCGATTCGGAAAAAACTTTTTTATTTGAAAAGATATACTGTGATATATATATCACTGGTATTGGAGCTTGGATTTCGAAGGTATACCAAATAACACCAAATAACCCGAACTGGTTACAACCTTTATGTATTTATATTGATGATTCTTTTGTATGTCATCGCGCTCTAGAATTAGAAAAGAAGTTAATTGTAGACCTGCCCTAGATGATTATTTAAGCCAAGGTCACTCAAAAGGAAGAAATAAAAAAAAATTAATAAAAAAATTAAACAGACTTCAAAAAAAACATTGAAAACCATTCTTTACTAATCAAAACTTGAGTACAAAAATAATAATAATAATAATAATACTCCAGACAATTACACAGATTGCGTGACCCCAAACTAAGCAGTAAACTTGTACTATTATTTATTATTATACAATTTAGAAAAGTTCGTTTCCTAAATTGACCTGACCGGGGATCGAACCCGGGACCTTAGCTTGGAACGCAGATGCATATGCCTCTGCGCCAACGGGACAGTCAAACTTTATAAATACAATACAAATACCCATATAATTAAATTTGACAGTTATTGAAGTCGGTTCCAAATCAATGTGCAACAACAGAAAGTCTTCGTGGGCTAGGTAGGAAAGGCTTCGTATCGACTTCAGTTACTGTCTTTAATCATATAGGTATTTGTATCGTATTTATAAGGTTATTTTTGTACTTGAGTTTTGATTAGTAAAGGATAGTTATTTTGTACTTTTCAGTGATTTTTTTTGAAGTTGGTTTTTATCGAACAAGACATTTCGTAAGCGGAGTAAGTAAAAAACTTTGAAATATCATCAGATTTATAAAATCTAACATTTGTCATACCATAAGTATACACATAGTCTCTATACATACATATCTTCCCGCTGTATCCCTAACGGGGTATTAAGTATATTATATTGTAAACTAACGTAATGTAGATTTGTGCATAAAAAAAAAATAAAAGAAAAAAATTAAAAGAGAATAGTTTTGACTGCTTAAACAGAAAGTTTTTGCTTTTATCGTGCGGGGTATCAAATAAAAGAGCTTTAACCGTACATTCAGAAATATGTAACACGTTTGAGTTACTTTTAACATTTTTTTTGGAAAATACACTATTAAAGAAAAATAAAGTTAAATTTAAAGGTAGAGCAAAGTGCAAAAAATCTTGCTCTAAAAACCTTTCATTTGTTACTTTGAGAAATTCGGGTCATTGCAGCTCTTACTTGTGCAATTAATGTACCGTACTCACTGCTTAATTGTTACCAACCACCAACCGAATTTGACGTAGAGCTTTTTCTTTGTGTGGAAATATCACCAACCGCAAAATAAAGCTTCCTCTTCATCTAAATATATTGCCACTAGCAAAATAACATTTGTCGTGGAGCTTTGTCTTCATGTAAAAATACTACCAAACGCAAAGTACTTTGTCGAGGAGCTCACTGCTTATGTAAAAATACTGCCAACCGCAAAACGAATTTTATTGTGCAGTTTTCCGTTCGTGTAAAAATACTGCTAACCGCTTACCGCTAAACAAAGTTTGTCGTGAAGCTTTCTGATGTGTAAAAATGCTGTCATCAGCAAAATAAAATTTGTCGTGGAGCCGTTTATGTAAAAAACGTATCTAATGTAATACAGTTATATTTTTGGAAATATAATGGGATGTCTTCCATTATATTTCCAAAAATATAACTTTGATGGGTATTATTAAGAAAATGTGAAAAAGTACCTCAAAATAATAAATACGTGTTATACATTTGGAAATCGTCGAATTGAAAACCTCCTCCTTTTTTTGAAGTCAGTTAAAAAAGTTTAAAAAACCTAACACGCAAATATTTTGCAGCAACGACACGAAGCAAGCAAAGCGAGGCCTATTGCGTTTATTGAGCGAACGGTAACCGCCATCATTAAACATTGCTTTATCGTGTTCCACTGGATTAATTGTTTGTGAATCAATCACAACCGAGGACGGGGTGCTCGTTACGTTAAGCGAGAGGTAAGAGAGGCTTAATTCAGGCTTCTCCGGGTATCTGAGGGCGTCCGATAAGAATTCAATTAATGTCTGCTCAGTGCGTCACACGCAATCCGGAGCGCCGGTACTGGATCGCAATAAATAGGTCATGTGTGATGCGTCTGTAGCGTCGTGCTTTGGTGTTTGAGGCGACTGAGTTAAAGCAGTGGTGGAGACGGTTATGTAATGGACGGTTGGTCGTTTGGCATCTATAAACTATAATATATTTTTAAAAGCGTGTTGAAAACAACATATTAAATTATGATTTCGTAGCAATGTCGGGCACTACAGCAGTTAATTTTCAAAAAAATTCGCCCAAATTACTCTGTAAAGTGACTAAGTATTGTTGTTAGAAAATTCGATCACGGGATCCCGACCGCTTTTCAGTCGCGAAATTTTCGGGCTTAAATTTTCTTGATCCCGAAATTTTCGGGATTGACATCTTTAAAATAAATTTGAAAATAGACTGCGTGAAGCAAGACTAATAAGCTTGCATGCTTGTCATTTTAATGTAACAAAGCTGGATACTTTGCGATAATTGCTTGAAATAAAACAACTTCTTGCATATTTAACTAAAATAATAGAAAGCAAGCAATTCTCACTGGGCTACTCGGGGATCTTTTTTGCGATTAAAATACTCGTAGTTTCAATTATAATAATAATGATAAGATAAGCAAGTTCAATGGTTTACTCGATGATGCTTGTTTACGATAAAAATTCTTGTATTTTAAATTGGAATCATAGCCGAGCAAGCGCACGGTAATGCTAGCTCGATATTAAATTATTTTTATTTCTAACGAAATGCCAGGCAAGTCAGTGGGGCAAAGTTAGCTAGGCGTATACTGTTAAGTACGTTGATTTTGGTCTAAATTTTTAATTTGTTGATTAAAGAACTGATTTCTATATGATTTTTTTGGCGTTTATTTGTGTCCCTCAATTCCGAAATTATCCCGGGCTCCCGGGATTAACTAAGTATAATCCCGAAATCCCGCGATTTGAAATAACATTCGGGATCGGATTCACTAATTGTTACGCAATGTTATCTGATGGATGGTTCATCTTTTAGTATCTATAATCTTACGACATCTTTAAAGTATCATGTATCAGACGCACATTGACTGAGTTCCAAATTACTCTGTGAAGTGATTAAGGCTAAGCAATGTTGTGCACGGTTATCTAATAAGTTAGTCCGTTGATATCTTTAAAGAACAATGCGTCAGACACATATTAACTTAATTCTGTAACAATTCGAGACTAAGTTAGAAGTTGAATTTTACAAAAAATTAAAATATTGGGTCCGAAATATAATGACGAAATGCTCATAATTTTTTTGTTTCACATGTCTGGTCTTGAGATAGCATTTTACATCTCTGTCAAATTGCAACTGAATACACTGAAAAAATATTTTAGTCGCGTCTTACAGAACTTTTACTTAACTCAATGAGTTAATTTCAGACTAACACTCGGAAAATGTTGATTTCACTAAACTAAAATGTTGAAATATTTACAAAACTGTTTTGTTTAATTAACATATCTGTTAAGTAATATTAACTAAAGTAAGTCCGATGCGCACCATCAACATATTTTCAAACTGAACTCTTTAGTAGATTTAACATTTTAGGAGTACAATAAACACTTTAGTAGATTTAACAATTTTCCCTTTCTAATGTACCCAGAATCCATGATAAATAGAACTGGGTGGGAAACAATTAGAATTCGTTAAGTCAGCCAGTTTTCTGGGTTTAACAGTAGATAACAAGTTACAGTGGGCGGATCATATCGGGGCATTGGCTAGTAAGCTCGGTTCTGCGGTATATGCAATTAGACGCATTAGGCAAATGACAGATGTGGATACGGCAAGGTTGGTGTACTTTGCATATTTTCACAGTTTAATGTCCTACGGCCTTCTGCTGTGGGGATCAGCGGCGCATATTAACTCCATTTTCATTTTACAAAAAAGAGCAATACGTGCCATCTACAGGATGAATGCACGAGAATCGCTTAAAGATCGTTTTAAAGACATTAATGTCCTCACCTTGCCCTCCTTATACATCTTTGAAATTATTATGTATACGAGAAAAAATATAGATCTGTTTAAAAAGAATGGCGATATGAATGGTATGGAAACCTGAGATCGTGATAAATTGGTTATTCCAAAATTTAAATTACATAAGTCAAATGTTTCATTTTTAGGTAACTGCATTCGTTTTTATAATAAAGTTCCTCAAGAAATTACTCAATTAACAGAGAATAAATTTAGATTGGTTATAAAACGTACATTGACTAGACAATCATACTATGAAATAAACGATTTCATTGAAGATAAAACAATAGTCTGGAAATGATGTTCTCCGCACATGCGTTTATTGGCTTAATGAAAATATTGTATTTTAATAAACCTTTTGTAAAATGAAGTTGAAAAAATGATACCTGACTTGAGTTTCTTGTCGGTTCTTCTCAGTGTCCAGGTTTTCTATTTGAACCGAACTAAAGTAGATTTGACGTTCAAAAATATCTTGTAATTGGGTTTACTTGAATAAATTGATTTGACTTTGACTTTGACTAACATAGTATTTTGTAAATTTTATTATTTTAGGTCATGTAACTTTAATCTTTTTTATTTTGTAAATTGAATATTCGTGATATTTTAAAAATAAATAATACTTTTGTGAATTTTGGTGGGCTTTACGAAACAGATCAACCCTCGGAATTCAACTAAAGTATTATTCCAGTTTAGGTGCACAAATAACGGCATAATTCCACTGTGACATACGGACGAGCAGATAAACAGACAAACAGACGTGAAGGAATTATAAGGGTTTCTTTCAGCCATTTTGACTATGAAACTTAAAAAGTTCGTTTTTGAGGTTTTATGGTTCGAATCTATGGAGATCGCTACCACGATCTTATACTCGCTAATTTTACTGTGAAACAGCGATGCTGCTGTGTTTCGGTGTGGAGAGTAATACAACCGGTGAAATATTAGATCTGAGGAGTTGGCAATCCGAAATGCTTCTTAGCCTGGCCATTGCAGGCCAGGCCGTAGGCCACAGTGCACTTTGCATCAGGTAAATGTTTTGCTCGGTTGTCTTCGTAGTCGTAGTATATAGAAAACTTCAAATGAAGACTGAACCATTCCAAAATCATTCACGCGTCCCTTTTTCAATTCTCCCACAGTCCTCAGTTAATATTTTTAGAAAATATGTATGACTTGTGCGAGATATTGCAATTATAAAATACGTCGCCATCGTGTGGACCCCCCACTTCATTAGCGCACTAGACAATAAATGGTTATATGAAGTTGCATAATATCAGTATTGTAACAACTACTTTACACTGTTTCAAATTTTAAGTTACAAGTTTTGCTGAAAAGCGATGGTATTAATTTAATTATGTTCCTGACGTCCACAGATAGTAACACATCTTGTTAACCCACGCAATATTTTACACTAATTAACACTAAAATATAAAAAGAAGAAAAAATAAAAACCAACTAAATGTGTGTCAGATCGCGTATAGTGAATGTTCTATAGTCCTTGCTCCTTGTATCGATACCGGTTTATTTTCGGCCGACCGATAGAAGAACAGCGACAATTGCTAGCATGCCAGTGTTTCCACGACATGTCCGATCTGTCTACATTCTACGGGTTCGCGGGTTTGTTTCATCGCTCATTTACCAGTGGACGTCGATTACTGGAGAACTCTTTGCCGAGGAACCAATTACCGACACCTGCCATGCTACCGCGAGATTCGGCATGAACAAAGTCGCAGTTGGTCGGATTCTAAAAGCCGATAGAACAGCCACCATCCATACTATTATCACTGAACACAGGAGTTCTGTATTCGAGACGAATACGCCTACAATGGTTCCGAACGCAACGCAAGCCATTTTTCGACGGGCGAGCTTGTACGTAAAGACGAAGGACGACACTGAACCTCTTCTAATTTTGAATTACTTAGAAATGTACCTACCGTTTTTGGTGTAGGTCCTTTGACTGTTTATATAGCGACTTAAAACTTTCCTTCATTGGTTTACGAAAGCGATACAATACAAAGCAATTATGTTCTTTTTCAGATATCCCTTACTTAACCGTTTTCAAATTAAAAAGTTCATTTCGCATTCAAATCAATTTGAAAACGGGACCCTAATAGTATTATGGAGGGTTCAATAGTCGGGACTCTACAGCCACACCCACAGCGCGCAGCTAAATTGCATGCTCTCCTGGTATTTGGCTCCTTAATTAATTTTGAGGGATCCGTACTTCCGCATAATTTTTAAATAAGTATTGTTGATTTAGTTTCGAATCATAATTACCATAATAATCAAGGTAATGTAATAATAAAGTAATAATAATAAAGATAATGTTATCAGAATAGGTACTTTTGGATTATGTTGATTTTATACATTACTTATTTCCAATATATACTTATGATTTGTTCTCGTTTCTTTTATTTACAATTAAAAAGACGTACAATGTTTTCTTTCATAGATGACTGTTTATTCATGGCTATTATTTATTTCTAATATTTACTTATGATTTGTTCTCTTTGCTTTTATTTTCAACTAGCGACCTGCTCCGGCTTTGTACGGTTAGAATTTTTTAGAACTGGTTAAGTAGTTTTTGAGTTTATCCATTACATACGAACAAACAAAGTTTACCTCTTTGTAATATTAGTATAGATTAAAAAGACGTACAATGGTTGCTTTCATAGATGGCTGTTTATTTATGCCGATAAAATAAAAAAAAACAAAGCCCTCGGTAAGAACTGTCACTTTGAATCTATGAAATTTAGTAAATTCCTTTGGTTTTCCATTATTTTTTGAAATATGATTACGATTATATGATTTATTAGAAGCCAAGGAAGACCAAGGCTGACTTATGCAGATCAAATAGCTAGTGTTAATCGACGGAAATGTGAAAAGCACTCGCATACCTAGGCGAAAATGTTTGAGGAGAATGATGAGATTTGAGGAAGCGAAAAAAGTATGTAAGGACCGTGACGCTTGGCGCTCCGTTCTCTCTTACTACCCCGTTAGGGATACGGCGTGAAGATATGTATGTATGTATGTATTTTATGATTACATATATTATGGCTGTGAATTTTATTTCTGAAACTACATTATTTAGAATTGTGATAATATTAGAGAAATAGTCATACCTAGAATTAACAAGAAAAATATAACTAGTGTCCTAGATCTTAAAGATCTCCAGAAATTATGTTTAGAAAACGATTTTACAAAAATCGTACAGAAACCTTCATTTGTAGATTCCGTAGCAACTCCACGAGCATCCTTCGAATACATCACAGTAATAAAACAAACGAAGTAATTACTCGCAGATGGACCGCCATTGACCCGTGTGAGCCTGCATTAGCCGGCATTAGTCGGTTACACGAGGCGTTACGCAGCGATGTGGTATACTTATTGCGGCCGCATTACGACGATTACCTCTGAGCTCGATTACATGCGAAACTTGCTAAAACTTCTAACATTAGCTGATTCGTACATAAGTTGCTACAGAATTTGAAATCAATATCGAGTAAAAGTAAAATAAATGCAGTGGAAATGCGATCTCTCTGCAATGTGTGCGGTGTCACATTTGCAGACAGAATAAGCAATGAAGAGGTACGCAGTACTAGTGAAAAGAAATGCTCGTATAATTCAGCCGTGTAAAAAGAATGAGTGAAAAATGATTGATAAAGAACGGTAGCAGAAGCCAAGGAAGACCAAGACTGACTTATAGAGATCAAATAGGTAGCGAGAGTGTTAGCTGATTGAAACGTCAAAAGCACTCGCATACATCAGCAAGTGCATGTGTAAGAACGATGAGAAAGAGGTGTGCAAGGATCTCGATGCTTATCTCGATGCTCCGAAATTATGTCTTACCTAAAATAATCTTTTAAGAAAAAAATTAAACTCACTAAATAATAAGACTGAAAAGTACAAAATAACCTTTAATGGTTAAAACTCAAGTATAAAAATAACTTCATTATTACGAATATAAATATCTATACCATTAAAGACTATTACTGAAGTCGGTGCCGAATTAGTAACTTTCTGTTGGTGTTTATTGGTTTGGCGCCGACTTCAATACCTGCCAATTTTAATGAAGTAGATATTTACGTCGCATTTATGAAGTTGTTTTTGTCAGAGATGTCAATTTCGAATCATTTGATACAGCAGTTATGCATAAAAATAAATGAAAAACTTAGAAAATAAAGTTAGTCATTGCTCATTGCCTAAGCGTTGTTTGTAATTATCTTCTTACACTTTATAGTTTTTGTGCTTGAATTTTGAATTTTGATTAGTAAAGGATAATTTTATTTCGCGGTTTTCATTGTTTTTATTTTGAAGTCGTATTTTATTTAGAACTCGGTTTAATTTTTTATTGATAATTTTGGCGGTTAATATTGGTGGAGAAATCAGTGAACACAAATAAAACAAATTGATCAAGTGCGATTGGACTCTCGCCCCGAAGGCTCCGTACCCCATACAATTTATTTGTGTTATGTTATGTATGTTATAATTCAAAACCAACTTAACTTTGCAGTTGAATGACACGTTCTCCCATATTTTTCAACTGCAAAAGTAAATTTGTAATGGGAAAAATATTTTTTCATGAGACATAAGTACAAATTAACGATTTTCCAATTATTTCCTTTACTTGTGCCGTGAGACCTCGCTTCTTGCCAAATTTCATGATTCTAGGCCAATGACTTACTTGCGAGTGTCAAAATTATGGCATAAATGGTATTAGAAGCTTAGATTTTTTACAGCTCTAAGGGACGTATAACGTATTTGATATTAATTTCGACTTGCTACCTCCAGGCTTTTCTGAGAAGAAGGATTTTGACAGACAGACAGACGCACAACGAAGTAATCCTGTAAGGGTTTGTTTTTTTCTTTTCGAGGTACGGAACCCTAAAAAAGATTTCCACGTATTGAGAATACTAATTTTTTCAATTCGGCTAATAACGGAACATGCTGTAAGGAAAATACAATATTTTGAATACAGTTTGGTAGTGAATAAAAAATTATTTTCGGCTTAGATGTTTTATATGCTCCCATCTCCCTTGAGGACGAAACCAGGATTTCGAATGGGGGGAAGGGGACAGCCAACCTCATTGATTAACCATAGTATTCATAATCTATGATTAGGGTTGCCGCCCGTAATTTTTAATAAAGTATTGTACGTTATTTCGGACAAACGTACTTGATATTTTATGAAAGCAATGAAGTACACGAAAGGGCTTTATTTTATTTGTTTTAACTTTTTACGGTTTTATTTCATTACTCACTAAAAGAAACAAAAGTGCTAAGCAATTTTTGCGTGTAACGGTACAGATCACATCGATAAATGATAATGAGCATCGATTTTGTTTTTGACCGCTATCTAAAACTTCAGTGGCAATTCGCATCACTAAAATCGCAAATAATTTTTCAAAGTAGCAAACAAAATAAACTTATGGAAAAAAATAGCAAGTCCAATAAAATGATACCAACTTTATTTTTACAGGTCGTACTTTATATTTTACATTACAAAAGTAATAATATACTACGTCTGCTCAATAAAAAAGGTGGCAACCCTACCTATGACTGTACAAATGACTGTTTTGAATTCACTACACGGTGAACAGGACAGTGTGAGCCATGAACTTAGTATATACTACGTATAGCCGTACAAAGAGTGCGAGTGAGAATGTAATCTTTTATGATAGTGACACTAGTAGAAAAGAGATAGCAAATGAGACGCTATTGTAACCCTTTGCAAACGACAGGTCGTCACAAGTAGTCACGCCGTGGAGAACGTAGTTGACTTATTTTATTATTTTTTGTTATTCTCGTTTTATTTCAAAGAAATATTGTATTTTTCAGTAATTGTTACGTGTTCTGTATGTGATCGCAATAATCAACCATTCCTTTCATAGGTGACATTTTAAACACATGACATGACAAATTAAAATTCGTCACGCGTCAACAAGCTCTATGTTCGTCTATACGCCAGTTATAACTATATACTAAGTTTATGGTGTGAGCTATTCACATAGCCTCGAATAAACTATATAATATACTGCCAGGTCTAACCGCAACCGCACTCCGCAGTTTTGGCGAGGTATAGTCCCTTCTCCCGTGTAGCCGCCTCTGCCGACTCTATTACTCTCTAAAGATCAATCACATTCAGCAGTTGTGGTGAGGCATAGCCCCTTCCGCCCTGTATCCTCCCTTGCCATCTTCATCCCACCCAAGAGATCAACTGCACTCCGCAATTCTGACTAGGTACAGGCCCTTTTAAAACGAAAGGCGATATTAATGGTATAGAAACCCGAGGTCATAATAAATTGGTTATTCCAAAATTTAAATTACATAAGTCGAATGTTTCATTTTTGGGTAACTGCGTTTGTTTTATAATAAAGTTCCTCAGGAAGTTGCTCAATCAACGTAAAATAAATTTAGATTTGTCATAAAACGCACATTGATTAGACAATCATACTATAAAATAAACGATTTCGTTGAAGACTTCGCAAACAGCAGAGACGTTTTTGAGAAAAAATGTTGGAAAATGGTTCCCTAATTTTCAATTTAGGTACACATCTTCACTTGAGATAGAAAAAATTTCAAGCAATTACATAAAAAGAAAAGTGAAGATTTATGGGGACTATCAGTTCATGTCATGGCTGGTGTAATACCTTTATTATCGCCAATTTTGGTAGAGATATTTAACAAATGTGTCGATCAAGGGGTGTTTCCCAATTTAATGAAACACAGTAAAATTATTCCATTATTTAAGTCAGGTTGTATGTTGAATCTAACAAATTATCGCCCGGTGTCAATATTGCCAGCATTGAGTAAAATATTCGAAAAAATAATACTCAATCAAATGCTAGCACATTTTAACATTCACGGGATGTTTCACGGTCAACAGTACGGGTTCACGAGAGGGCGGTCAACAACTCATGCGGGAGCAAGCTTGATCAAGACTGTACTTCAGGCTTGGGAGGGATCGTTCCTCAAGAAGTCACTCAATTAACAGAAAATATATTTAGATTAGTTATAAAACGTACATTGATTAGACAATCATACTATAAAATAAACGATTTCGTTGAAGATAAAACAATAGTCTGGAAATGATTTTCTCTGCACATGCATTTACTGGCTCTCTGAATATTGTATTTTAATAAACCTTTTGTAAAATGACGTTGAAAAAATTATACCTGACTGAGTTTCTTGTCGGTTCTTCTCAGTGTTCAGGTTTTCTTTTCGAACCGAACTAAAGTAGATTTGATTCAAAACCGCCTTATTATTGGGTTTACTTGAATAAATTGATTTGACTTTGAAATTGACTCCAGTTTCAGCGAGGTATATATATACATCCCCTTTTAATCTGTATTCGTCCATGCTCTCCTTATCCAGCCCAGGAGTCCAACTACACTCCGCAATTTCTCTCCGCATAGCCCCCTTGTTCCCCCGTATCCGATTTTGACGAACATGCTGATACGCACTCAGTATACGAATAAAACACGTAACTGCCACTTACCAATGCGATGTACTCTAATACACCATCAATAAAACGGTCTCGAACATTTATCTTTGTGTACGTCTTCATATATTTTATAGAGCACTGCTTTATGTGGCTTTTATTTGATTCGAAACGTACGTATGCATAATTTTCCTGCATTATAACGTCCTATGCTTTGATTAAACAAAAGTTAGATATGGTGTGATAGAAAATATTAGTATAATTTACAAATAATGGACCAGGTATACACAGGAATCATGGAAGGCCTTGTCCTGCTTTTGTGAAACCCAGTTACTTATTTACAGTTACAGTTACCCAGTAATAGTCCAGAAGGAGGACAGCAACCGGAAATAAGAGAAGACAGATTCTGCTTGGGGATGACGATACCAAAGCGATGAAAAAGTACGCTCCGCACTCTTGTTCCCTAACTTGCAATCAATATGCGACAGCCGAAAACGAGAATTGTATAATGTAATTTGTATAGTGGCGCTAAATCTACCGCGAAAAGTGCAATTTACGGTCATGGCGCAATAGACACGCAATCGTCATACATGATACCAATTTTTTATTGCAATCAGCAGTCACCGGTCTCGAGTTGATCACGTGGCTGTCGCTGTTTGCAAATTTTAGGTAATAACACCGCCGGATCGTCGGGCGTGTAACCTGAGCTTATAGAATAAGATTTATGTTTTCCGCCTGTCGCAAGAAGCGTCTAAGGGGCCTTCGGGATTGCGGCTGATTGGAATGGGGGTACATCCATGCGACCCAGAGTAGGAAGACATCCTGTGTGGTGGAAGTGACGGGGATCGTGAAAGATGACAAAAATTGGTATTTACTAAATAGCTTGTTGTTTACATCTTTGCAAAAGACTCTTTTCTCACAGAATAAATAGTTATCGAGCTATTTAAGAACAGCGTTAAATCTTAAAAAAACATTTATATTTATTCAGGATTACTAGGTGAGCGACATATCTCATTCTATTTATATCCCGCCTTTTGTAAAGCCAAGTTCCCCACTGACCGGACTAACAATGCTAGTACCGACGTTGTGTTTTATACGCCAATAGGCTAGTTGACTGCTTTTAAAACAAATATAATTTATACATTGTATTAAAATAATGTAAAATTTTGAGCACAATTATGAAAAAAGTACTTAAAATACATTAAGAAAATAGGAGTTATTGGGTTTTAAACTTCAGTAGTGGTGTCAGAGTGAGGATAAGCTAGAGGGAGATGGCGTTATACTCGTAGAGTTGTGGCGTAAACAAAGTCCCAGTGTCATCGCCCAGCGCTAGGAGTCACAGAGACGGATCGTACCTCACTATATTTCCACTATTTGAGTTTAAAAGCGAATAACTCTTATATTTTTATTTTTATTTCGAATACTTTTTCGCAATTTTGTTTATGACTACTAAACCTGTCGTTTTATTAAGTTGTTGCTGAGAAATAGTCAAGTAGCCTATTGCAAAAGTGATAGAATGACTGAAGCCAGAGTGAGACAAGCTGTCATTATACGCTCTGATTCGGAATGTTTCGGTGTCGCTCAATAGCACATTGAGAGCTTTCTCCTCATTTAAAAGATCATGTATCAGGCACACATGCTGTATCTACCCGTTATCCTTAATTTTTAATATCAACGGTTCTATGAGTATTTAAGATTTCTCTCTGTTCGATATAGTGAAGTGTCAATTTGTCCATGTGAATAGTATTGTAATGTAAATTTATTCCATTTGATTAGTTCCACTATGAATGGGTTAAGTTTTATGTATTGGTATCTTCATTATTCGGGCCACAAGGAAATGTCGTTGAACCCATTCTGTAAGATGTTCCTTTATAAGATTCTAATAATTGCCCAGACACGTGTTGGTGTCATGCATTCACGAAAAAATTATAAAAAATAATACTTATACTCGTAATTTTAACCAAACATAAAGTTTTGTTCACCGATTTTAATGGATAATAATTAATCACGTCAATGCGACGGTCAAATTTAATTGTGCATTAAAAAATATTTGAATAAATTAAATATAACATACTGCTTAGTGATGCACGTAGCCAGTGTCTGCAATATAGTAGTTATATAAACGTTCTCTTTGACGTTATAAAGCTTAAATAACATAAATAAACATTTCAGTCGTATAGTGGTGATGTATAAACGCTGTTTACACCTTTAAGACGTATAGTGTTAGTGTTAGTTAGTGTTATACTGCGTATATGACCGCGACTCCTGGCACTCCGTCCTTTCTGACTACCCCGTTAGGGATACAGTGTGAAGATATGTATGTATGTAACGCATAATATGCATTAAACGTAATTTATACTTAATTAAAAATGATAATTGAGTTATTAGCTGTGTGGGACTCAAGTGACAGTTTCATAACTTAATTTATATTACGTAATTGCGTAATCTTCATTTGACATGAGTTGCACGTCTCAGCCAGGTATTTAGGACTAGAGTCGTGATAATATACAAAGATCAAAGTAGGTATATAAAACCAAAAATAGAATTTGCTAAGCTGGCTCGAATATAGCGAGTTATCTATGTTTATAATGAATCAGTACCGCAAACGTTCGGGTCTAGTGTACAAGATCACTAGGTTTTGAGGAAAAATTAACATTTTGCAAGCGAAAGCGAAATATGGGTACATAAGAAATTTAAAAAAAAACACTGGTTTTTCTATCAAAAATTCCTTTATTTTATCCAATCACGTTGATGTTGTGATTTTGCACCGTATATACATGAGTATGTATGTTCGGCTATTCCCTCACGACGAATATTATTACATTTGTCTCAATCACACACATATTACGGGCTGGATTGTTTTTCGAAATATCCAACATGAGGTCTACGATACAACGTAACAGTCGAGGAGTAGAAGAACGTCATCAGACCCCATAATGATGATTATAATGACTTAATTCGATGGCGCAGTGATTTAGGTCTTGTATCGACACGCGAAAAGTTCCGGCGGGGTTATCGCGTAAAATACGATTATTTTAAGGCGACGCATTGATAAACAATAATTTCATCTAAAATAGACCTTCTGTCCTATGCAACGTGCGCGCGCTAGCTTACGAAAAATACTAAAAAACAGTTATTATCGTTTATTTTAAAAACTATAATTAATTTTTAAAAATCCAACTATTACTTTGAGGAATATGTTTAGATTAAACTATACGGAAAATTTAGAAATATAAATCTGTCCCATTGCTCCGATGAATGATAATGAAAATCTCTGTTTTAAAAGAGGTTTCTTTGATATTTTTTTTGTGTTATAAAAGTTAACCAATCGTGTATCGCAACTAGCTAAATAAAGTCCATGAAATGAAGAATCAGATTACCAAATATCACTTTCATACGTTTAGTAGTCATTTACAAAAATTGAGATCCCTTTCATCAAAATTTCCAATGCGACACCTTAAGATATAAACATGTATAACGCAATGTCAAACATGTACATTGTACAATATACTATAGAATTGGCCGAAC
The DNA here is from genome assembly GCA_907165235.1 of Zeuzera pyrina. Classification (NCBI taxonomy): domain Eukaryota; kingdom Metazoa; phylum Arthropoda; class Insecta; order Lepidoptera; family Cossidae; genus Zeuzera; species Zeuzera pyrina. The sequence continues at coordinate 446,922 of OU015627.1, forward strand.
GCTAGTAAAATATGTAAAGTAACGATATCTAAAGTAATTTTTACCTACTACGTAATGACAAGTAGTTAAATATTATATAATAAATAGGTATGTATATAAATATTATAAATCAGGATACTAAATATCATTCTTAAACATTTTGTAGTCATTAAGAAAAATTGAGATCCCTAGCGTCAAAATTTCGGTCATAGTGCGGTAAAGTGACTTTTCAACCGACTTCCAAAAAAGGAGGAGGTTCTCAATTCGGTTGTATTTTTTTTTATGTTTGTTACCTCATAACTCCGTCATTTATGAACCGATTTGTAAATTTTCGTTTTTGTTTGAAAGGATACACTTTCAGATTGGTCCCATTGAAATTTTACTGATACTGAAGCTTTGGCTTCGAAGGTACATCAAATAAAGTGACCTGGTTATAACCTTTATTAATTTGTATTGATGATTCTCTTGTATGTCATTTGTTAACTATAGTTGTCCCCACATAGTATAATGGTAGTAGGGAGAAGATATAAATTGCCTGTGATATAATAAATTCAGTCAGTAGAGTCAGTTTTGTGGCGGACAGAGAATACGGCTGGTAAATAGCTTATAAATAAATAACTTATAATTTCAATATAAATTCACATCAGTATCATTATGCTGGTTTTTGAACTGTGCACTAGGTAGAAACCTGTGACGCACAATTCGTAAATAAATACATTTTTTAATAATATGCGCGTTACAGTTTGGTGCCGGCCTTATACTATTTCAAAATTCTAAAATATTTCAGTAGTGTGTGTATGTGTTTGAGTGTGTGTGTCTGTGTGTGTGTGCGCATGTTTTTGTGTGTGTGTATGTGTGCGCGTGTGTGTGTGTGCGTGCGAGTGAGCGTGAGTGTGCGTTCTTGGTTGTGCGTGTGACTGTATCCATGAATGTATTTGAGGAAAACAGAGGATGCTGTTATCAGCTTAATCAAGGAGTTTTTCAGTATGTTGGTACGTCAACCCAAGCAGGTAAGTGCGAAGTTCTGTTTTTCTTTTACTTTTACATTTATATTGTAGTTGTATTAAATTATTAATTTTATTATAAACATAAACAGCTAAAAATGATTTATGTCTTTTTGCGAATGCTGTATTAGTTTTTGTTGTATCTACACGGCGGATGGGTCTTCTACATGTTTTTTGTAGTAGACTAGGAGTTTCTAAATTTAAGTAGCTTGTAACTTTGTATAAAAGTAATTGTCTAACATTTAGTGCTTTAGCGTCTTTATATAGTTGTTCAGTGTCGTGTCCAAAGCATTTTCCTAACATTACTTTTAGAACCATACGTTGGGCTCTTTCCAGTTTAAGTAAATAAGTTTTGTAGGTTCCTCCCCAAGCCGAGTTACTGTAGGTTAGTAGGCTTTGACACATGGCGTAGTAGACAGTCATTAGTAATTTTCTGTTTAAAACATTTTGTATTAGTTTAAAGAAGTAAACCAACTTTTTGACTCTACTCGTAAGACGGTCGATATGCTGGCCCCACGACAATCGTTCATCCAACTGCACTCCAAGGTAAGTGATCATACTGACTTCTCCATTTTTAATCAGGTACAGGTGTTCTGTAATGGCTTTTTACAGTCATGCACTTTCAGGGAACAATCAAGGCGGTCAGCAGTCCATTCGGAAATTGCAAAAGTGATATATTTTGTTTTATTGACATTTAGTGTGAGCAAATTATTGTCTAGACAATCCTTGACAACTTTCAGAGATTCGTTGGCTTCCATATATAGACTGCGCCATGAATCGGCTGAGAAGAGCAAAACTGTATCATCTGCAAAACATATAGTATTTGTTCTGTCTGTGTTCAAGAGTCGAACAAGACTGTCTATATAAATGATAAAAAGGATGGGTCCGAGAACACTGCCTTGTGGGACGCCAAACTTTACCGTTTCCTCCTTGCTCAAAGATTCATTGATTTTAAGAATCTGTTTTCTTTCACTGAGATAGGAGTGAAACCATGATAGAGGTACGCCCCGTATTCTAAAATGATAGAAATGGTGTCAAAGGCTTTCGCTAGATCCAAGAAGACTCCCAGACAAGGTCGCCCTTTGTCTAAATTTTCTGTGATAAACTGGCTCAGCGCATCCACTGCTTGTTCTGTAGACTTTTTCTTTTGGAACCCGAATTGTTTCTCTGGTATTGTTTTATGTTTTTGTGTAAAATTTGTTAACCCTATTTTTATGACTGTCTCCAAGACTTTCGAAAGTGTTGGCAAGAGAGTTATAGGTTTATAGTTTGCGATTTCGTTTTTATCACCAGCTTTATGAATGGGTACTATAATTCCTTTTTTAAGAACTTTAGGAAATGTTCCCATAACAATACTTAAGTTAATGAGATACGTTAGCGGGATCAATATATAAGGTAACATTCTTTTCAGAAAAACAGCAGTGTTTCCATCCCATCCTGACGCGCTGCAGCTTCTGAGTCTTCAAACTATATTACTAACTTCTTCAGTATCTATCGGGTGCAGGAAAAATGAGTCTGGGATTCGGCATAGCTTGTCTCTTTGTGTTAAGTTGTCGTTCCGTTTTTTGCAGCCTGTTTAAAATTTTTTCTGCTAGCTTTGAGTCAACTCCAAGAAAGTATTGGTTGTACTCATTGCAGAGATTCTCATCTATGGATGTTGGGGTATTTTCTTTACTATTATTGGCCATTTCATTTATTACTTGCCATGTCTTCCGGCTATCCTTTAGACTACCAGTTATTTTAGTTTCGTAGTATATGTTTATTGCCGTATTTATTACAGATTTATGTACATTTCGTTATCCAAGGTTTAATTGCTATTTTTTGACTACGTGGAAACTACGTATCAGTGTATTTATTAATTGTATCCCTAATTGTTGCAATAAAGCGTTCCCAAGCTGTTTCGGTATCTTGTGTGTTAGTAATCTGGTCCCATTGCTCATTTCTTAAATGCTCTCCATTCTTCTCATAATTTAATTTTGTTATGACCTTACTGATGTTTGCTACTGGTCGTGTCTTCGAGCTTAAAATACATAATACAGAGGAATGGTCTGTAATAGTTGTTTTGCAGGTAAGAGTTATTACCTGAGCCTTTGTTTTTACCATTATATGGTCCAAGCATGTACCCGATTGTTCCCTAGTAACGAGCCTAGACGTCGGAAACAACCCATGGATGGCCAACATTGATTCATATTTAATAGTATGTAAATCATTGCTATTTTCGCAAATACTGATGTCACCTATAAGCAAAGTATTTTTGAAATCAGCATTTTGCCGCTTGAGGTGTGCATCTATTGAGTTTAAAAAGCCATCTATGTCTTTCTCTGAGGGGGAACGGTAAATTACGTAAATCATGAACTCATTTGAAATCTTAATGCATAAACAGTTTGCATAACTTTCGTTAAGTTCTTCAACAAGAACATTGAGTCTATTTCGTATAAAAACCACTAACCCGTCATTTTGAAGCTTGTGCCATTGTGTACTGTAAATGGTGTAACCCGCAATTTTTTCGTAAGTACCTTCTTTGTCTTTTAACCAACACTCTGTGAGTATTATAATGTCTACATCTATTTTTAGTCTTTCGAATACTTTTTTGCAATACTTCGTATATTTTGATTTAGAACCAAGTAGACTTGCTTGTTTGTTTGTAATGTATTTAGCGCAATCTTCTATTCTATCAACATGGTGGCTCCTAAAAATATTTGATAAGTCAATCATTTAAATTATTAAACATTTTGTCATTCATTGTATTTCGTAGCGGCATTTTCACAACATTCTGTACTTACAGGAATCACCACGTGATAGTTCGTTTTATACCTTTGATTATAATTAAATCCAATCGCACAGCAAAAAGTAGTGTTTTTGTTAACTGAAAGCTGGAATGCACATTGTTTTGTATTTGTGTCGAGCTGTATGTGTGTGTGTGAAAAACTCAAACTAATGCAATAGCTAATACTAATATAAAAACTAAAACTAACGCAAATTAATTTGATCATTATGAAATGAATACTGGTTACAGATGTTAATGCTAAGTATTTCTTCAGTATTTTCTTATATAGTGGTTGTTGGTTTCTGAAACAAGTCTTCAAGAGCAGTTTGGTTGTATACATATTGAATATCAAAATTATCTGTCCTTCTGACCATAATTTTTCCGTTTTTTGTCCAACAGCATTTGAATCCCTGCTCTTTGGCGCATAATCTACATTGACGAAAAAGTTGTCACTTTCTCTTTATAAGTCTCTCGTTAAAACATACATTATTACCTTTGCCCGTTACTTCAATATCTCTAGTGGTTAATCCTTTTTTTATTTTTGCTGCTAGGACAACTTGCTTGATGGTTTTTCTGGTTAGACGTAAGATTATGGGTCTTGGTGATTGTTCTTTGCTCCGTTTCCACCCCACTCTTCTTACTGTATCAATTCTTGTAAATTGTCTTGTAAATTGCATCCTATCTTCATAGTTGCTAACTTAATTATATGTATTAGGTTTTCCTCCTTGTTCTCCGGTATTCCTTGTATTTCGATTTCGTTACTAACCAATTCCTGCTCTAGAGCTTCAAGTTGCACTTCCAGTCGTGTTACTTCATCTTTGGAATTATCTTCCTTTGCCTCCAGATTTTTTACTCTTGTTCTTAAATCATCGACCTGACTATTACATTTGTCAATGGCAGAAGACAAGGCGTCCATCTTTTGTTCCATTTTTGCCGAGAGGTTATCCAATATAATATCTTGTATCAACTGTTCAAAGCGATCAACTAAAGTTGTCATTGCATCAGTTTCTTTGGAGGATTCCCCGTAATTTTTTTTTCTTTGGGTAATGTTCTCTATACCTTTCTGAAAATTCTTACCTATAGTTTTTTCCTCTGTTTCTTGAATTAGTACATTCTAAATACAATCGTCCGTACTTTGTTCTTCTATTTCAGTATCGGTACCCAAAGAATGCTGAACAGTTCGAATGGGTGTATTTGAATTTATTATTTTGGTGGCTGTCATCTTCGGATTTTAAGAATACTGCTAGGGTTTAATTATGATACAACCTTTGCAATGTTCAAAAGAACATTATCAATATCATCAATGTAATATCATATCAATAAGTTATAAATAACATAACATAAGTTATAAAAAACTTATTGATATGATATTACATTGATGATATTGATAATGGCCATAGTGGGCAATAATATCTCATGTTCGATTTGTTCACATCTTTTATTGTGAAAGCCCGCGGTTTGTGCTCTTCAATAGAACGGAAGTTAACACTTTGCGCTCCAGATATAAACTAATTGTAGACCTGCCCTAGATATTTATTTGTGCCAAGGTCACTCAAAAGCTAGAAATAAAAAAAAAATTATTAAAAAATTAAATCGACTTCAAAAAAGAACACTGAAAAGTATAAAATAAAGTATAACCTTTACTAATCAAAACTTAAGTACAAAAATAACTTTATAAATACGATACAAATACCCATATAATTAAATTTGAGAGTTATTGAAGTCGGTGCCAAATCAATGTTTGACAACAGAAAGTCTATTAGTTTAGTAGGCTTGGCACCGACTGCAGTAACTGTATATGGGTATTTGTATCGTATTCATAAAGTTATTTTTGTACTTAAGTTTTGATTAGTAAAGGTTAGTTATTTCATACTTTTCAGTGTTCTTTTTTGAAGTCGATTTAATTTTTTTATAACATTTTTTTGTAGCATAAATATGATCACTATAATAGCAGTAGTGTTTTGTCCACTGATAAAACTAGAGGCAGCAATAACGATTCGCGACACTAGTCATACACTGTTTAACGACATATCGCAATCGATCGCACAAGATTCAGCTATTGCTTACAGGTTGCATACATACAATTTACATACATACATATCTTCACGCTGTATCCCCAACGGGGTATTCAGAGAGGACGGAGCGCTAAGCGTCGCGATCCTTACATACCTCTTTCGCTTCCTCAAATCTCATCATTCTCCTCACACATTTTCGCCTAGGTATGCGAGTGCTTTTGACATATCCGTCGGCTAACGCTCTAGCTATTTGATCTTCGTAAGTCAGCCTCGATCTTCCTTGGATTTTTTTACCACTAACTTTCGCTCTATAGATTTTCTTCGTCAGTCTTTCATCACTCATTATTTTCATGTGCCCGCACCATCTTAGCATTCCTTTCTTCATTTTTTCAATAACACTGTCGTGCAAGCCTGTCATACTATCGTATCTCTTTATTGCTTATTTTGTCTGCAAGGGTGACACCGCACATATTTCGCAGAGATCGCATTTCTACTGCATTTATCTTACTTTCACTCGATTTCGGGCATATCCAGGACTCACTACCATACAATAAAGTTGGCACAAACACCGCATTGTGTATGGATATTTTGGCTGAGTTAGATATATTCATACTGCTTACTAATGCGGACAGAGTACAGGCTGCAGTTACGTAACAAGATAGCGGGTTCGATTCCCGTTTGGGTCAATTTAAGAAACGAACTTTTCTAGATTGTCTTGGGTCAGGGTGTACTGGGGAGACGCCTCCAGAAGTCCTCGTCTAGTTCTAATAGCAGAAGGAATGCTCTAGTTTGAAACCAGATAATTGGTGCGTATTTTTTGGAACATTTATTGTTATCGTTATTAATAAAAGATTGCAAATAAGATTAAATAACTGTGGCTTCTTGAATGTATTAACGAAGCCCAAGGCCTATTGTTATATTTTCCACTTCAATAATGCAACAGGTTGTTATAAAACGCATTACGTTTATATTTCTTTATCATGTTATCCTTTTATTTAATGTTCTGTTATATTTTAAAGTTATTAAAGGTTGGTTGTAGATCTATCGTAGACATTTATTTAGGACAAGACTACTAAAAAGGGGTAAAAAACTAATAAGTATAAATATCAAACCGACTTCAAAACGAAACGACTGAATACTACAAAATAATTATCCTTTACTAATCAAAGGTTAAGTACAAAAAAAACTTCATTAATACGATACAAATACCCGTATAATTAAAAAGTTATTGAAGTCGTTGCCAAACAAATAAACAAGGGCATAGTCTACTCTAGTTCAGTAGACTTTAAATCGACTTCAGTAATTATGTTAATTTAATTAATTACTAATTAAGTTAATTTTGTACTTGATGATAAATGGATTTTATAAAAGGATTGTAGTTTTCATTCTTTTTTTAAAATTTGGTTTAGTTTTTTTGTAATCAAAAGCTAATAAACTTCTTATATGTACTTATTATTACTATGCGTATATAATTTATATTTAGTAGTTAGTACTTGGGCTATCGAGATTTGCTCGATGATTAAATATCAAAAAAAAGAAACAGAAATTCAATCCACACTCAGATGCACTATTAGAGACAGTAAATACACTTTCAGAAATAAAAAGCCTTAGGTTGACTACACCAAGAAAAGAATGCGATAAAAAAAACATCATGTTTGTGGAACTACAATTGTATAACGCCTTGCTCGAAGTTATTAATTAAGGACTCCGTAACTTTAGCCACATTTACAACTTAAGAAGCATTTAGAGATTTCAGACGAATGCTATTAGTTGTGTATGTTTCGAGTCCACATCTTCTGTTGTCATCAATCTGGTCAAATGCATAAATATATAAATCATGCTGTAAATTTAATTTCTCATTTAAATGATTGTAACACATTCTTATAAGAAATAAATATATTTAATCCGAAACAAAGTCTAACCACATTGCAGGATTCAAACCCGCACACTTCGGCATGGTAGACATACGCTCTAGCCACTGTGCTATTGACAAACTGTGCGAAATTACCAACCATATTTCGCTTACCAATCATATATCGCGGGCAAGTTTTAATATGTGAAAATACGGAGAAAACGAGTTTTCCCAGAATTTAGACCGAGCTAATTCGATTTTTTGGCTTCGTGAGCCCTTATGTTAACAATTTCATCGAAATTGTTAGAGCTGTTTTCGAGAATGCCATTACAAATATACAAACATTGCTTGCATGGGATAAGATAGATGTCAAAACAAAAAGCACTATTAAATTATGAGAGCTTCCGCTATTACATAACTTGTATTTTAACGGTTGTCCTTACTGGTAAAAACTATATAATTTGTTTTTTAACTGAAACAGTGTGGGAAAATCCAATTCTATAAGAGATACAGGAGAACTGTCTTAGGGACCATTTGGTCTTTTTTGTTATAAAAATTTTGGCATTATCAATTTTTGGTTAAGCGTGAGATGTCTACAAAAATTTGAAAAATGAACTGTTTCTTTTTTTAAAACAAATTAAATTATAATCCATTTAATCGGAAACAATTGACAATGCCAAAATTGTTATCACAAAAAAACACCAAATGGTCCCTAACACAGTTCCCCTGTATCTCTTATAGATTCGGTTTTCTCCATATTGTCCCAGTTAAAAAAATACTGTGTTTTATATCGTTTAAAGTAAAAATACGTCTGCAGCATAACACATAGAAAACGTAGCCAAACCAATTTTAAATTTCACTAAGCCGGTATTTTCTATCGTTACCCGAGCGGTTTATTCGGCGGCTTCGACGCGAGCCCGGAGCGAGCGCATGAATTATACAAGAGCACGTCGGGCGAAGCGCTACAAATGAAATAAAGGTCGAAGCACACTAAGCTGACGTGACCTAACCTACGTTACATGCGAGCGATCAAAACACATCGGTCTTTATACGTTCTTTTCAAATTCAAAATATAAACTATATTATTCATTTCATTATAGTTATTGATGGGGTTTCTTTTTCAGTTATTCTTCAGTTCTTCTCGGAGGGTTTCACCCGACTGGTCTGAGAAGTCAGCGGTGACTTGGTTTTTATACGAAATCTCGAAAAAAGTAGGCCCTAATATTGGCCCCAATTCCGTCCTACAAGAGGCTCTACTTTATTCTTCAATTAGAAACGAACTCGGGTCATCTGTTGCCCTTTCCGGGACGCGCAATTACTTGTCGGGGTAATTCCCCATTTCGAGGACATCTTCTCAGGCCGTAACAACGGTCCTGGTCACTATCAGGTAACTGTCCTTCATTAAGGCTACTTCTTCGCGGCTCTTAGCGGTCTCATCAACCTTCGGAAGGGGAGCTGGGAGACTGTAGGAGCTCACGTGGTGTTTTTTTTTTCTATAGATTCTGCTACTATTTATTATGCAGCAATTTCTATCAACTTTCGATAATCAACAAGGTTTTTTTTTAAATATCTAGTTATATTTATTTACACGTACAATGTATACTTATATATATCTATAATACTATAATATGGAGGCACACCTTACTAAAATCTAACACGTCCATACACATTTACTAACCTAACTTGCTGACCTTCAGCCACATCTATTTATTGTACATTACATTCCATTATATCTATTGGCGTCTTTATTGTTGATTCAATTTACAGCATACTATTTATCTGCTTCATATTATTTATAAACATACCATACATATCTTTTATATAATATTTAACTACTTGTCATTACATAGTAGGTAAAAATTACTATAGATATCGCTACTTTACATAGTTTACTATCATTAGGTCAATTCTATAATATATTGTACAATATACATGTTTGACATCGCCTTATACATGTTTATATCTTAAGGTGATGCATTGGAAATTTAGGCGGAAGGTATCTCAATTTTTCTAAGTGACTACTAAATGTATGAAAATGATATTTGGCAACTTGATTTCTCATTTCATTGTCTTAATTTTGCCAGTTGCGATACACAATTAGTTCTTTTGTAGCACAAAAAAAAAACGCGAAAGAAACCTCTTTTAAAACAGAGACTTACATTTTTTAGCGTAACGTGACCGACTTATGTTTCTTAATTTTCCGTTTAGTTTAATCTAAGCATATTTTTCAAAATTACAGTCGGATTTTTTAAAATTAATAATAGTTTTTAAAATAAACTAAAATAACTACTTTTTCGTATTTTTCGTAAGCTAACGCGCGCACGTTTGTTTACAGCAGGTCTATTTTAGATTAAATTATTGTTAATCAATTAACCATCAAGAAACTCAGTCAGGTATATTATGGTATACCGTACCGTATGTGGTGTATACCGTATACACCACATGGTAATTTCTAATCACAATTACTTTTTAAAACGTAAGACACAAAGCTCTCCCAGTTTGTGCCACTGAACTTGATCATTGGCTTTTCTCACCCAATTATTGCCGGTTACTTTGCGCAGTTCATCCTCCGTCTCACTCGAGAACGTTCTACACTACGTTTTCCCAAACTCGATATCCATTCCTGAACTTACCTGACATCAGTTATCAGTTCTTCTAACAAATATCGTTACGTGGTAATTAGGGAGATATGTGAACTAACGAGGGGTAGAGTAATAGGTGACTAGTGTCATACTCGTATCATGGCATCATGTCATTCAACTTCTCACCGGCGTTCTCGTAAAGGGGATGATAGATTCTCTTTGACGACAACGCCATCTGTTAGCAGATCGCTGGCTAGATTCTACCTTATTTTTATCTACTAACATTATTGTCAAAGACTTCTCTATGTCCGTATCTTACCATTTTGCTTTACATTACTCTACATTTTAACGTGAGTTTTTAGTCAATAGCTGTAACAACAGCAAAAGCAAACCTTAACACGTATTTATATAAAACTATGTGAAATTATAGAGCGGAATCGTGGGGCGTGTTCCACTGGAGTGGACAGTATCTTCTACTTATGTATCAGCAGCGTGTAGTTGCAGACGTGACGTGTATGTTTACAATTGAAACATGATACTGAAGCTGGAGAGCGGGTTTCGAACGCCTTCTCGCTCTCCCGGTCCCAAGAGTCGTGTTGCGTGTTCCAATCTCAAATTTGGAGACAGCGTAGCCACGTTATTCGCTAACAGTAGAAGTGTTATGCTTTAAAGAGTCTTATTCAGTTTATTACAGATATTTACTATCAATTGACAAACACGAAATCCAGAACTGAACCGTCCTCATGACTTAGCTTTTCTGTGATAGAAAACACTCACCGGCTAGAAGTCGACGTTTCAGAACTGTTTCTTTTGAAAAGAATAAATGACACAGATGAGGGTATTGAATCGTCATGTAAGCTCAGTGTGGCTGCCTTTATACCTTTTTTAATCGCGCCAAGGCCGCTGCCGGCACGACGTCTGACTCGCTACTCGCGTTATTTAATAAAAATTTCCTGTTCTAAGTCGAGACAATAAATATTTTATATAATGTATGCGCAGCTCTTCATACGAAAACGCGAACCGAAGAACAGGAGCGATTATACAGAGGTTAGCGCGCGCTAAATAACGAGACATATTTACATACTAGTTTTTGCTCACGGCTTTATCCGAATGAAGTAAAAAATTAAAAGTGGTCAGAAGCATTAACTGCATTATCTTAAGGTACAACAGAAAATTGCTAAAAACCGCCGAATACGTATTCATAAACCAGTAGCTATTTCGGAAGAAAAAATAGTTGAATTTATAAAATAAAATAGGAAGCTGGCCAAGTACGTGTCAGATCACGCCCAGTGAAGACTTCCGTAATAGGGACGCATAATATTAATTTAATCAGCAGCTAAAATAAGTTATATTTTATAGCATATTTAGCGTGAAAAAAGAAAAGCTATTTCTGTGGTTGCTGAGCGTGTAATCAAAAATACACCTTTCTGAAAAACTACACTACATTCATACCAATTCAATTCAATATTCAAACCAATTTAATCTAAAATGTTTGACGCTACGAGGACAAGAGTGGCAAAGCGAAAAGAGGAAGCGTGAGGGACATCAAGGGAGGGAGACCAAGATACGTCCCTTACCACCTCTGAAAGTATTGGGATCATTGGTGCCAAAAGCTCTTGAGACCATTAATTGCGAAGTTATTTGGAAGACAAGATCAGGCTGGTGTCAAAAAGCTCGGTGTGCTCAACAGGGCGAAGCAGTACTTCACTTTGGGACAGAGGACATTGTTATATAAATCGCAAGTTCGGCCCCATATGGAGTACTGCTGTCACCTATGGGCAGGAGTACCTGCATACTACTACTTTCTCCTTTTGACTCAATTCAAAGGCGACCTGTGAGAGTTGTCGACGATACCAGACTTACAAGCGGTCTCAAACACTTAAGTTTGAGGAGACACTTCGCCTCCCTGTATGTGTTCTACTGTTTGTATAAATTCCTAAATTCCTCTAAACACTGTCCGAGTGTTCAGAAGAATTTTTCGACATAATGCCCACGACCACCTTCTATCATCGCACCGCTCACCACCGGTAATGATTTCATCCTCACACTTTGAAACCGAAATCGTCACGCACGGTTCGGTTTCGAAGGAGGTTTTTCCCTCGGACTTTGAAATTGTGGAATGAACTCGCTGTTGAGGTTTTCTCAAGAGACTACAGGATGGGGTTCTTAAAAAAGGGCGTAAAAAGGTTCTTTCAAGGTCGGCAATGCGCAAGTTAATACTCCTGGTGTCGCAGGCGTCCATAGCCTATGGTAACCGTTTAACATCTGGCGGGCCGTATGCATGTTTGCCACCATCGCGATATAAAAAAAGGCATGAGGGAATTAATAAAATAAATACATAAAACTTAAAGTAAATAATCCAACTTTAAACATGTAATTAAAAAGCTTTCATTAAATTTTAATGGAAAAAGAATGTGTGTATTTTACACTTTTTTTTAGTAATGTAGGAAAAACCTGAACACAGATCACGCACGATCGTTGGAGGGAGACTCGGTGATGGGGGCTTTTACTCACCAAAACTGCTGCAGTGGTCGTCTTTGGCGTGTTGTTGAGGAACTGCTTTAACCTCAACATGCACATGATTTTTTTTGGCCTCATCTGTGGTACAATAACTTCCAAATGGTCAAAATAATGACAATTATATTTGACGATTGACAATTATATTGTCTATTGTCAAATGATATAAGTTTCATTCTCTCATTTTATAATAAACTAGCAGATACGACAGAGTTGTCTTGTATGAAATTTAAAAAAAATCCTAGAACCCGATTGCCGACCCACCCACCGACCGGGTTCAATTGTGAATCTAAACCATCCAGGGACCTAGTCAAACACACAAAAAACTTCATGTGATAAATTCCGCTCAAACTCCAAAAATCACCAATCAACACGTGTTTCGCCTCTCAACGAAGCATCTTCAGGATATTCCAGAGATAGGATTCGGTCAGCTAACCAGCACCGAATCTTTGATGCTTCGTTGAGAAGCGAAACACGTGTCGTTTGATGGTCTTTGGAGTTTGAGCGGAAAATGGTTAAAGATTTTAGGAATTTATCTCATGAAATGGATTTCCGCAAAGTAACACCTGAGTCTATACAATAACAAAAAACTTCATCAAAATTGGTCAAGCTGTTTAGGAGTTCTTGAAATAATTAAAAAATGTCCTAGAACCCGACTGCAGCGCCACCTACCGGGTCTAATTGTGAATCTAAACCATTTTGAGACCCACTCAAATACACAAAAAATTTCATCAAAATCGATCTAGCCTTTTAGAAGTTCAATGCCAAAAACATGTGTTACATACAAAGCTATCAAAAAAAGGTACTGGAATTTTTGATAATCGTTTTAATAATATTTAAATTTAAATAATGTAAGATTATAAATAATGTACGATTTTTATACGTACACAAATATCTTCACGCTGTATCCCTAATGGAGTAGTCAGAGAGGACAGAGTGCCGAGCTTCGCAGTTCTCACATACTTCTTTCGCCTCTTCAAATTTCATCATTCTTCTCACACGTTTTCGAATAGGTATGCGGGTACTTTTGGCATATCCGTGAGCTAACAATTTTTATAAATCCATGTAAATCATACATATTGCAACTATTTTCATAAAATAACGTCTCATATTTACACGTTCAACCCAAAATAAAGTACCTTTACAGGGCTAATATTTGAGTTCATTTCGAAATAAACTGGGGTACATTAATTTTGTTAAAATTATCTGATATCTTACCACGGGCGTAGAAAGCTCACTTTACTCTCGGTTGACGCTTTGTTTATCAGCGTTTTGTTTATGAAAAACGGAAACAGCTGCTTTATGAACAAAGTTGACTGAAATAGCTCACAGCGGTACACAGACGAAAAAAATATAATCACTGTCGGCTCTGTTAACAAAGCGGGCGTTTACGGCACAGGTGCATCCACTCACCAACATCAATGCTTGTGAGTGATATTTTTTGTGCTTTGCCTTAGACGGCCCTTAATGTGTGCCGTCTAAGGCTCTTGAACGCGCAGTAAGAAAAATCTGGCCAATTTTGAGTCAAGTTCACGCTCCCGGTGTTCAGTATCTTGGAAGGAAACGTTCGAAGATATATCGACATAATCAAGAGGTGTTGAGTTTTATAAAGTCTTAGCAGATGGAAATCTCAAAAGTACTCGCATACCTAGGCGAAACTGTGTGAGGAGAATGATGAGATTTGAAGAGCCCAAAGAAGTATGTAAAGACAGCAATACTTGGCGCTTCGACCTCTTTGACTACCCCGTTAGAGATACAGCGTGAGTATGTATGTGCTGAATTGAAAAGAGTGAACCTACTCTAAAAGAGTGAACCTACTCTAAAAGAGTTAGCATATGTACAAAAAATATTGAGCACCGCTAGAATAACTAATGTTTTTAAAGGAGTTTTACTGATTTGTATAAAACAGTGATAGTAAAAACTTTGTTATTATTGTCAACACCAGGTATACATCTATACGTCTACATATGTATACATTGTTACGATTGGACCTTAAATTGAATACAATAAAGTCGATCATCGAATGACACATAACGCGCAACTTTTAGTTCTTTTTATCTCGAGACTGAGGCTTTGCAGAGCTATGACCTATAACCACATTCCTAACTTTAAGGTCTACTATCGATTGGCATACGCAAAATTAAGAAACAAGAACCAAGTTTATTGAAAAATCTGAAACGATGGAGTTTTATGTTACTCGTGCACACTGGTGGCGTCGTGAACAATATCGTATTGTTATTAGCGAGTGAAATTTTGTAGACAGTGCCACCCTCTCTATTCTTATGCGCTATTATTATCAGCAATCGGAAATGCTCTAGGTTGACAGAGCTTGACTAATTTTTCCCGATAACGTACGATGAACTTCGAATAAATGAGTTTTAATATCGTTCTTTTTCTTCATCAAATAATTATTTATCGTAATAAGTTATTACTCTCTTTTATGTATTTACCTTATATGAAATAATCTGAGGTACTTTCATCCTTTCGCTGTCAATGTTTTAGATTGTTCAGCTTTTACGTCACATATTCTGAGTATTAGATGTATACATATACATCCAATACTCACAAAACTTGAATTTGAGATAAAAAATATTTCAGTTTTTATTAATCTTTTGCTGTTTTGGGTATTAATGTATCAATGTAATAACCATGTGTTAAACTCATATGATAGATAATTTTATTTTCTATTCAGCCATATACATTTTATTGGAAATACATACTTTATTATGAAGATATTACAACAAACTTGTATCGTCAGAACATACCCCAAGGATTTGTTCGACCGTTGTTTTGACAAAAAACTGTAATCCAAATTGCAGTGTATTGGATTGACTAAACAAATATGAATTTTAGCTACTATAACAATTTATTATGCCTAAATTCCGCGTACGGACTGTAGTATTATTTTTAAATACCATATATTGATATCTTTTGGAAATGCCACGTTATTGTCATTGCTGAATTTAATCGTATCGAGTTCCACAATTTTACATATTTTCTTAATGTTTTGTACAATATCATTGAAATTGTATACCTCTCTTGAAGATTTTAGTTTTTTAATAATTGCAACATGAACAACCACCAAGAACGTATACGAGTACAAGATGCGACCACCAGGAATTAATATGAAAGGGTAACATTCGGTTAGGTTGACAATAGATTGAAAGTGGCAAGCGAAAGTAGTGTGTGGAACGAATATGACTGAGAATGGTAAAAAGCTTGATGTGTGGTGTAATGATGAAGTGAATAATTCTGTGTACAAGAAGAAGAAAGCATGGCGAAACTACTTTACTCCCAAAAATGGCTGTAGTATGAAGGATTTGATGCAGAATGCAGAGCTGCAGAAAGCAGAAACGTAGGAACTGGTGACAGAAAGCGTGAAAGATGTAGGATGTTAGATGAGAACAAGATGTCGGACAACTTCGAGGAAAATTCCAAATTATTTTGGAAGGAAATCCGCAAGCACTAAAGTGGTCCGACACCTTGCAAAATGAATAAAGTGCATTTGAAAGAACATCATCTGCTAACAGATAAAAAAGATGTTCTGCAGCGATGGAGTGATTATTACAGAGAACTGTATGAAAGTGACGATACTGTCTCTGACACTGAGAGCGATACTAACGAATCGCCACACTCGGGTCAGGAACTAGAGGAAGTCATTAGTATAAAAAAGATTGAGAAAACGATAAGAGTCTGAAATGTGAAAACGCTGCGGGTAATGATGCAATTACTGCTGAGATGATAAAGTATGGTGGACCAAGGGTCTGGGATACATTCTATAAACTGTGCAATCTTTGCTGGCAGAAGAAACAGGTTCCGGAGGATTGGTACACCGCAGTCGTAGTGTCTCTTTATAAAGGGAAAGGTTCCCATTTGGACTGCGGTGCTATGGGGCCATTAGCTTGGTCAGTTTAGCAAGTAAAGTCTATACTAAGGTATTGACTGAACGTATGAAAAGCATTTCTAAAAGATATTTGTGGGAGGCACAAGGTGGTTTTAGCAACGGTATAATAAAAATACAAATTTTTTACACTACGATTTTTTATACTTTCAGACAGAGCAGTTGCATGACTCCGAACGAAGTGCCAAGTCTTTAACGTGGGTCCCACGTAACTAACTGGGGGAGCTCCCACTAACATCCTCTTCATAGCATATGCTGTCTAAGCCAAGGATCCAGACTTTAATTTCTACTCAGGTAAATTTAGAAAATATATAGACTGCTTTTGTCGTCTTGAAAACTGAATAGTTGTTTAAAGCATGGTTCATGGTACACCGTGTCAGGGCCGAGTCGTGCCACGGCCAGGGCACGGTCGGAGCACGGCGTCGAAATGACGGTGAGTATTTTTCCCCGCTTCTGACCCGGCCCGGCGATAACGACGAACTACAACGAACTAAATTGCATTATAACACACGTAGTTTTATCTCTCAAGCGATAAATAGAAACTAATAAAAATATAAATGAAAAAGGAAATAGAAATAAAAAATGGGCGGATGCTTGACAACACTCAGTATACCGCGCAGACACAGGTGTGCAATAATTAGTTATAAACAGCCCGGTGTAACATGAATTATAGGCCCGCACGGTTATTACATAACTTGCAGTCAGCATGCAACAGTTAATATCGCGCGATATCTGCTGTGAAAACGAGAATTTGTGTTATGTAATTTGTACAGTGGCACTGACTCTACAGCGAAAAGTGCATTTTACGGTCTTAGAATAATAGTCAAGCAATCGCCATACATGATTTTTTATTACAATTAGTCACCGGTCGCGCAGTTATCGCGTGGCTGTCGCTATCTGCAAATTTTTAGGTAATAACCCGCCGACCGGCGCACAGTGAAACCGACACGGCACGGGCAGGACCCGGCCTTGACACGGTGTAACAAGAATCATGCTTAACTATTTGTTTGTCAAGCAAGCAACGAACGTGTTAAAGCGAGTGTAATTCAACATCGAATACTAACTAATACCTTACATAACTTGCAGTGTATAATAATAGAACGAGGAACATTGTCGGAGACGCCTGCTGAATATTTGAAGCTAAAAACTACAGATACACGTAGGGTTGCCACCCGCATTTTATAAAAAAGAATATATATTATAAAAATGTAATATCGCTTATACGTTACGCAAGTAATAAAATATGCGAAAGTACTTTATTATACGAATTTTGATTTTTATATGGTTTAGTATACTTAATTTTGTTTATAGGGAAATGAAAAGGTTGATCGCAATTGTACCTAAAACATAATAATAATAAAGCGTCAGACAATTGAAATCAATCATCCGGTCTCAAATAGGGTATTCCCTGTACTATGAGAACCAGACGACGACTACTAAGGACGTCTCCCTGTACACCCAGACTCGAGGTAATTTAGAAAGGTTCGTTTCCTAAATTGACACGACCGGGATCGAACCCGGAACCTTCCGTATATGGTTATAACTCATTAACTACTGCGATCACTCGTCGTTCTATGTGCTAAAGGCTTCGACACATCCTGCTTTACTAAACGCTTAGGGTGGCTCGTTCCAACTATCGAAACTCGATTTAAGGATTTGACATCTCGCTCACCAAGCATTTAATCGTTGGTGCAAGCGAGATGTCAAATCCTTAAATCCAGTTTAAATCGTTAAGTATTTAGCAAAGCAGGATGTGTGAGATCTTCCTAAGGTTGGTAAGGTTTACTCTCGCGCTATGAACGAAATATGAAGCGATATATCGTCACGTGACTCCATCTTTTGTTTTAATAGTCATAATCTAATTTGCGCTTTTTAAATTAGTTGTGCTTATTTGCACTTTATTGTTTTTATTATGTATTTATTAGGATTTATTTTTTGTAATACAGTACGAAAGCATTTACATGCAAGTTCCATATGTGAATACCCACAAATGAGAGCGTAATAAATCATTATATGTATGCTCAAATAAAAGGCAGTAACCCTAGTTGTGTCAACCGCGTCCCGCGCTCACCCTGTAACTAGTACTGAATTACTGAATAACTCAAATGCCACGGGTTAATTGCCACCACTAAAATATATGTATGCAATAGAACTACTCACTCAAGTTTTTTGAAATTAGATATTTGGTAATGTTGTCACGTTAATTAAATTACAAAACACAAACACGAAATTTTTTAATTATGAATAATCCCAATAAAAGCTTAATTCATAATAAAATGTGTTCATAAACGTATCTATGTATAAATAGACAACAGAGGATTTTTTTAAACATAAACATAAACACAAAATTAATGAAAGACTAAATGTGAAATGAATTTAAGCGCACTTCAAAATTAGTTGAGTAACAATAAAAATTCTGTTTATCGTTACAATAAACATATAATACAACGAAATGTTACTACCACTTCGTTCAAAATGTACAGCACAAAATTTTTCCTACACAATTTCGGTGGTCTGTCAGTGGTTTGTACAAAAACTTAACAAAATTAAATAAAAAAAATTTCAAAACATAATTTTACATTTTACAATAGTTACTGGTTCGAAACTGCAAATTTATTGCGAAAACTATTAACTTTAAATACAATAAGCGGAGGTATTGAAAATCTAACATCGAAGTGAGTTTCTTGTCGATTTTTCGGCACAGAACATCTTGAATCTAATTTAAAGATTTATGAATTTAAATTTAATTTCAATTGGCTTTAAATTTTCTATGAAAACACCTCACATTTTTAGTGTTCTGTCTTGAAATTGGAAAAAGGAACATTACGGAACCACCTCGTTGTCCGTCTGTATGTCCGTCTGTCTATCCGTCAGAGTCATTTACCTCATTAAATATTTGATGTAAGCAGCTGAAATTTAGAGCAATTATAATTTTGAAGCGTGATAACTGAATTCGTTACTTTTGCACACGGTGACCAGACCAAACAGACATCCCATAAATCTCAATTGGATGCCAATATTGCTAAAACTGGCAACACATATAATAATACAGACACGCTAATTACGGTTCTCCATAAAAGCCGTATGTTTATTACGTGCAAAACGTGATTAAGTTAAAAATTCGAGAGCTTGTTGCGAGGAAATGTTTTTGTAAAATGTCCTTTTTATGTTACATTTTGCTCGCTAAATTCACATCTCCGGTTAACTTTATTTCTGAAGACAGCCGGATTACTAACCTTCTTCCTTTGCCATGTAAATTATTTGGGTGCTCGCGTTTTGTTTCGTTTTTAACTACGACACACATGCGCACATTTTAATAGTACTTGATTTAATTTTCCTTATGAACATCTCCGTGCTGTTTCCAGGCTGATCACGAAAAGAAAAAAACAATGAAATGCGAGTTTGACTCGCCGTCTGTCGACATTCTGTACAATATTTAAAAATGGAACATTAATGAGTATTATCATAATTCCTTGAGATCTATGAGACTCTCGGACCAAGTAACCATGGATGGAGCATTTGCTCTAAAAGCGTGTACCTAAAGTTTCTTTTTTTTGTTGATCGATAGTTCAAAATTTTACTAATGTTCATGCCTAGGGAAGGTCACAGCACAACGACACACAGCTGACACTGATTTTTGTCAATACCAGTAGTCAAAACACTTAAGATTTACGAGTATTTTGCAAATAATTGTTTCATGACCGACTCATAAACTGACACGAAATACACGAAATACAAGGTAGCCATACTTACCTTTATTGTATAGACTCAGGTGTTACTTTGCGGAAATCCATTTCATGTGATAAATTCCTAAAATCTTCAGCTATTTTCCGCTCAAACTCCAAAAACCACCAATCGACACGTGTTTCGGCTCACAACGAAGCAGCCACAGGATATACCAGAGATAGGATTCGGTCAGCTAACCAGCACCGAATCAACTGGTGCCTTCGTACTACATACAGAATACAACATTATATTATTCTCTCGATGTATCCCTATCAGAGTAATCAAAGTAGATGGAGTGTCAAGAATTTTAGTCCTTACAGACTTCTTTCGTATCTTATGTCTCATCGTTTTCACTCACTTTCGCATAGGTACGCGTTTGCTTTTGACGTTTCCATCGGCTAACGCTATACGACTGACTATTCGATCTTTGGAAGTCAGCCTTAGTCTTTTTTGGTTTCTGCTATTTCTTTTTTCTGAAACCCTAAAAACTATAACAGATATTCCGATGTCCTGTTTTTTGAGTTATTATTGGTTAGCAGGGTGTGGTTGTCGAAAGAACAAACCACTTTATTAGCAATGTGTCGTGTTCGAATGCATTGTATTTTAATTTACTGTTGGAGTACTATTTCCGTGTACCCAACATCATAAACTGCGTGATTTGGAACACGTAAACAGATTGTAATCTAGACTAATGCATCTAATAGCCGATGGACTATGTTCTCTCAACGTATTATTTAGGCGGCGCCCTATACAGAGTACGGTGTTAATTTACCTAAGTAATTAGAAACCTACAGGTTTTTACGATCATTTGCATATGTATACATGTACATTTGTATCTTTAAGGCGACGCATTGGAAATTTTGACACCATGGATCTCAATTTTTCTAAGCGACTACAAAATTTATGACAGTAATATTTAGTATCCTGATTCTTCATTTTATTGACTTCATTTTGACAGTTGCGATACACGGTTGGTTAACTTTCGTAACACAAAAAAAACATCAAAGAAACCTCTTTTAAAACAGATTTACATTTGAGTAACGGGAGTAGTAACGGGACCGATTTATATTTCTAAATCTATGTAGTTTACTTTAAACATATTCCTCAAAATCTAAGTTGGATTTTTTTTTAATTAATTATAGTTTTTTTAAATAAACGAAAATAACTGTTTTTAGTAACAGAAGGTCTATTTTAGATTAAATTATTGTTTGTCAATGCGCCCTTGCGGTATCAGTGTTCCGTACTGCCAATTCCCACCAATGCTAACCATTAGTATACTAGTGTTTTTCTAACTTATTAGTGAATACGCGACCTCTTTAAAAGCAGAAAAGTTCTGGCGACATCCCACGACTGTAATAAAACATTTCAAAGATGATATATTTAATTCTCATTCGATTGAAATCATACTGATTGAGATTTTAACCGCGAGTAACTCACACGCACAAACTCCGGTGTCACTTTGCGGAAATTCAAATTCAACTTTATTCGTCTGTGATTAGAGGTTGTATATTACATGTATAATAGGTATAATAAACAATGCAAAACAGTCCTCAGTAATTTGCCGAAAGCGTACAGGCAAAAAATTATATTATTACGATAAAAATAGAAAATTAAAAATCATGCGCAATTAATACAGAAGAACTATAATAATTAAAACGACATACCTTTACTAACAATGAGAACTCATTTAACCGCAAATGTCAATAATTAAATGTCAAATTGTTAATATAATATACAATTATAAACTTTACTTGCCATTGCAAACACACTTTTATTATACAATTCTGTCTTTCTTGGTATAATACAAATACTTTACCTAGGCGTCAGCCTGCACGCACCATCGGAAACAAATTAGAATTACGCCTAACGAACATTTGAACCTCCAATAAATATAATGATGGTATTGTGAGTAATTTTAGTTGTTTAAAGTATTCTTTACAACTATCAGTGACCTTGAAGTTGCAACGCTCGTATGCATATCCTGTGCTTTGTAAAGTCGAAGGGCTTACTGGCTTTATTGCTTGTGAAAAGTGTCACTTGGCTACGTTCTATACAGCAGTTTACACACGACTGTATATATCGTGTGTTGCGTGAATAGTTAATAACGTTTGACTGACAATTTAAAATTCGTTACGCTAGACCACGTGGTATTTGTCATTCTATTCTATTAGCGTTTACGGCAATTGAGCTGCTTGTCTAGACCCCCTGAACACATTACTGACGCGACACTAACAGCGTTTCCCCAGAAATTCTATTTCATGTGACGAATTCATATAATTTTTAGCTGTCTTCCGCGCAAAATTCTATAATCACTAATTGACACGTGTTTATTAGTGAAGCATCCTCAGGATGTTTCAGAGATAGGCTAATCAGCACTGAATTGACTAGGTGTGAGAGAATTTCGAAATTAAGGTATGTCTTTGTGTCACCACCTGTTATAACTGTAATAACAATAATAATATAATAACAATAAAAGCCTTTATTTAGACACAGAATTTTACATTGATATGAGTCTTATCTTAGCGGCTCTTGACGAGTCAGTGGCCGGACGTTTGCCCAACTTTGGCAAAGGCCTAATCAATTTCTTTCCACTCTGTTCTGTTTAGCGCTTTCCTAGTCCATGTTTTTTTTTTGTTTTTTTTTTTATATAGCGTTATAATTGTACCGAATTTCAACTATTTACGTCTCCGAGAAAAAAGATTGTGACAGACAGACAAGAACCAATAATTTACATATACCTTTTTGTCCAATTTTGAAAGAGAACAATAAAGAGGTGATACTACAGCTATAAAAACTCTAGGATCTAATAAATTAGTTGAACACAAACTTGAATTACAAGTCAAATTAATCTTCCCGAGGTGTTTGTTTTTATGACAGCATTACCCAAAAAGTTTCACAATTAATGAAGGAGATTTAAGCCAATTCAACATGTTTGCGTTTAATAACAAAGTTATTTGAATCACGGTGACATTAAATAAACTCGCCTATTCAGTGTGATTTAATGGACAACGATTTTTTAAAAGACAAAAATTTATGGTTCGTTTCAATCCAATTTCACAAAAAGGTAAACAAGATTTTTGGCTCTTTTTATGTAAAAAAAATCATTAAATCAATCCACAATTAACGAAATTATCCGTGAATATACATAAATAAAAAATACATACAGACGAACACACAACCTTCTGATTTTATTTAAGTCGGTTAAAAATTATGTAAAAAAAATTATATTAAAAATTGTGCAACCTTTATTAGTAAAGATGACAGACAAAGGATAAGTGATCTTAACGAATCTGCTGGCCGCTCCATTTCAACAACTCGATTAAAACGAACTCCACAGCATTTATAATTGTCTTCCTACTCTGACATGCTGTCATCAAAAACACAACTGACAAAATCAACCAATACGGGCATTATGTTCTTCTGTTCGCAATTGTCACGACAGACGTCACTGTGTAATCACTGTCTTCCAAAAAAAATAAAAAATAAACGATTGAAATAGGATTCAATAAAGTGAAAATTGCAATTATATTACCATATAACTAAAATAAATAAATATAATTTTTATGGCTGGCCAAATGTTTTTATGGCTAGTAATTATATTTGTGTTACTTCAAAAACTATTCTATGTATTATAATATATTGTTACGGTTCGACCTTATGCGTAAGGAATAAGGTCGATTTTTAATGGAACTAAAACGTAACTTTTTGTGCTTATATCTCGAGACTTAGGTTTTGTAGAGTTATGACCTAAAAATCCATTGCTAGGTTTAAGGTCTACTATCGAATGGTATAAGTCAAATTAAGAAAGAACTACCAAGCTGCACCTCGAATATTCCCGAGCGATGACGTATCATGTACCTATGACTCATGCAAACAGGCGGCGTCGAGAACAATGTCGAATTACTGTTAGCGAGCGTAATTAACTAGAAAGTACCACCCTCGTTTTATCCGACTATAAACAGAGCTCCGTGTCCGCCGCCGAGTCAGTGTTTCTCAACTATCATTCGAAGCGACATATCGAGGCGACATCAAGGCGAATTACATAGACTACTACGACGACTACTGCGACGACCTTGGATAGAAGAACTGCGATTCGGGAACGTTCTTATTGAGTGAAGCGTGTACCTTCGGTGACTACTACTCGAGTACCTACTTCGAGGGCGACTACGAAGATTAGGAACCGCCGTAATTAAGTTCGCGTGTTCTTGACATCTGCTTGTACGAAGGAAAATAAATTCTTTGCACCCTTAACTGGCATCTTATTACCCTCAGCTCGTAACAATATCTTCTTAAAGTAAATGAAACCCTAAACATTATTTTTCTTTTTGGCAAATTAGAGAGAAACGCAGAGATTTTAGTCCGATACATTTTAATCAAATTCTATTATTATAAAGTTGTTGAACTTCATTTTTGTGTTCATATTATCTTCTTTTATTTTAAATCCAAATAAATTACACGTCGTAGTCGAACATTATATTTCTTCTTACACAATTATAAAATAGGTATAAAGTGACATGCCAGGGCGGTGGTATGTAAGCGACTGGCGAGCCACGCGTTCGAGTTGCGTTATATTCTACCTAAATGCAATTTAGCATTTTAGCATCGCCAGATCGCTACAAAGTCTCTTGCAGTTTTCGTTCAGTTCTTTATTGGTTTGCACCCTTACCTGTGTTTTTGGTGACAGCATGTTTAATTCCCAACTGAGTTTAACCAACGGATGGAGCATTTGGATAAACGTAACGCTCCCGGCAACCTGGCATCCGAACATAGCGGCTAGACAAGTGGGAAACGCTTTTTTTTTTAATTTATTTACACAAAAAAAGTATACAGAAACAGTAGTCAAAAAAGTAAGAATGACAGAAGGTAATGCTTATCTCTTTAAGAGATTTCTTCCAGCACACCTCGGTGATAGAGAAAATGAACGAGGGTAGGATGTACTTAAAAATAAACATAAAATTTTTAGGTACATAATACATACATAAACATACACACATATATATACAACCAAATATTATATAATACATATATAACTATTATATTATGCACACGTAAGTATAGATAATACATATTATTATAAAAAAGTAATTATGCAAATGACAAAAAGTGTTCTTTTAAGAGCTTTTTGAAAGTTGCTAGTGTTTGACAATTTCTTATATATGTAGGGAGTGAATTCCATAGACTGACAGCTTTACAACAGAAAGAATCATCATATGCAGCAGTGCTAATGATAGGCGATTTTAGAAGGACACAAGTATTGCTTCTAAGGTTGTGATCTCTGGGAAAGAGTGGATGGAAACGATCACGGAGATATGAAGGATAAGAGAGATTATGAAGGATTTTGAACAAAAGTGTAACGCTTCGTACTTACTGCTGTCATTGCTCGTTAAAAGTGCCACTTGGATACTTTTCATACGTCTCTTTTCACACGCTTTTCATAACATTTGACTACCAATTTAAAATTCGTTATGCTAGATCATCACGTGGTATTTGCCAATCTGTATATTAGCGTTTATGACAGTAGAGTCATTTATCTAAGCCTCCAGTTTAGTCCCGTAGCGCGGCTGACGAATTGTCGTTTTATTATCAAACCATTAATGAACCGCTCCTGGCCAGCTAACGCGCAGTCTACTCGCGGGTGCGTCACAATAAGTGAAAGACAGATTGTCACCAAGTTGTTCAATTGCCGTACGCATACGGGCAGCTTGCGAGTGAGGGTTCTTGTACCGAAACAGAGTTGTCAAGTAAGAGTGTAAGTACGTAAGGAAAGTTCACGCAACGAGTCCCTAATACTCAAAAATGCCAAGTTGATAAATGAGCGTTGACCTTAAATGGAACGATATATTCGTTAGAATGTAATGTCATAGACTTAACTTGCCCCATTGATGCAGAGAATAAGATATCTGCATTTCATATTAAAGATCAAGAATTGATTACTGTAGGTTATAACGTAAAAAATTGCAAATGGGTACATAATATTAATAATACTCCAGACATTAATACAAACCGTGTGACCCCAAACAAAGCAGTAAGCTTGTACTATGGGTACACATAACAAACTCTGGGGGAGTTCCCAGTAACACCCAGATTCCAAGCCAATTTAGAAAAATTCATTTTCTAAATTGACCTGACCGGAGATCGAACCCGGGACCCTAGCTTGAAACGCAGATGCTCTGCCATTGCGCCAACGGGCCAGTCAAATGACGATCTGCCCAATTCAATAACTGTACGACGACATTACGGTATATATACAGTCCAGTACAGTAATTCATTTCAATAATTAAAAATGGAGTGAGTTGTGATGAGCTCACACTTAGACTCATTAAAATTGTAACTGCCTTAAAACACCGTTACGAGAAGTCTGTTTAATTTTATATGCTCACAAAAAACTTATTTAAACAGACGTAATCCAGCCGCGGGTCAGCTCCCGTTAATTAGAAGTACAGGAAGTACAAAGATTGTTCATTCATTAACGTACCCATCGCGACCCACGTTCCCTACCCACCCGCGCCATGCTGTGCCACATTTTACTTCTGTCCACGTTTTGTGCGCTTTCAGATGAGAATGGTTTTCTCAGATTGTTATCTCAGGTCGGACGTGTTTTAAATTTGCGACAGATTGAGCAAGTATTCGTAGACGGCTAGGCTAGCATTACATATTTCCAAGTAGCTGATGCCGCAACTTCGTCAGCTTGAAACTTGATCTTTTAGAGTTCCAAAATACGAGTAGCCAGAATGGCGAAAATGGTACCTTTATCATATTGTATAGACTCAGGTGTTACTTTGCGGAAATCCATTTCATGTGATGAATTCCTAAAATCTTTAGCTATTTTCCGCTTAAACTCCAAAAACCACCAATCGACACGTGTTTCGCCTCTCAACGAAACATTCTCAGGATATACCAGACATCAGACTCGGTCAGCTAACCAGCACCGAATCATCTTCTACCTTTATCATCTTCAGCAACTTGCTGTAGTAGTTTACTGCTAGACTAAGGCCTTCTCAGTTTGTTAGCTATTGTCAATATTCATATTGTAATCATGAGCAACCAGTTTCAATTTTCTATTCACGCAAAAGAAGTATAATTTCTTAATTGCATACATAAGCACACGCGTGCTTTTAGTCTTTATTTATAAAGAAAATAATAATATCTATTTATTACTATTTTAATAACTATCTTCTTATCTCATGAAAATTAAGCAAGCTTACTTATTAATGAAAGACTCATTTTTAATTATTAGGGAT
The DNA here is from genome assembly GCA_907165235.1 of Zeuzera pyrina. Taxonomy (NCBI): domain Eukaryota; kingdom Metazoa; phylum Arthropoda; class Insecta; order Lepidoptera; family Cossidae; genus Zeuzera; species Zeuzera pyrina. The sequence continues at coordinate 474,506 of OU015627.1, forward strand.
GATCAAGTTATCAAACGTCATTACATAATCCTGTTATATTTTTAACCGGCTTTTTTCTTTTATAAATCCTTTTAATTACAGCGATTTACAGTAATTACCTGTTTCCATCTCATCTTTACACCCCATTTTGAAATTCCGTACTTTCGAGGAATTTTTGTAATTTGGTGGCGTCCCTTTATTTGTAACAATATCTACCATAGTTTCTATGCTATTTAAAGTTATACATAGGTATATCGTAAAAGATATCATATGCACCTTTACAGTTTTAATTAACGTGTGGTATAGGAGTTGGTATTGTGGCATTCAAATTACAAAAGTCAAAGAGTAACATTATATGTTTGTTTGTATGTAAGGAGTAATTTCTGGAATTACTGAACCGATTCTAAAAATTCTTTCACTAATAGAAAGCAACACTATTCCATTATCGACTGCTTTGCCGGCATGTGCCGACCGACTGGTTGGATATACATGAAAAATGATATGCTTCAAAAATAGTATTCAAGTAATCTAAAAAGTCAGCGACATCCACATCTAGCTTTTATATTTAAACCATAATAATCTTCATTACTTAAAAAGTTAATTGAAAATTTATCTTCACGGCAGTCACGAAGGCGACAAGAAATGGAACGTATTTATTTCCACGCACGTAAAACCGCGGGGCGCTGCTAGTATAATATATTCATATATGAAAATCAATGTTTGTTTGTTCGTATTTAACTGGCTGCCATACAGGTCATCCGATTGCGATGAACTTTGGTATGGAGATAGCTTGAATCCTGAGGAAGGACACAGGCTATTTTAAAAATAAAAAACGTGGACGAAGTCGCGGACATCAGCTACTAATATGTAAAAATCAATATGTGTTTGTTCTTATTTTATGCGCTGCCATACCGTTCATGCGATTGCGATGAAATTTTCCCAAGCGAAGCCGGGGCAGGACTAATAAAATTGGTAGTACTTAATGCATTTATGTATTTTAAGCCAACGTGCCTAAAACACATTTTAGAAATAAATCTGGTAAAGATCATTAAAAACTTCAGCGAGAAATAAATAACATTTGAATATCAAGCTCAATTGTTTTATTCAAAGTAGGATTATAACAATCTCGTTTCAAAGTCTTTAATCTATCGCCGCTTGAGTTAAATGTACTGCGGAGCTTTAAAATCATTTATATCTAAGTAAAAAGATGTGATTACTGTGGATTCGAAATTCGAAGATAATGTTTTTACCCAAATATGGCGAAACAAAGAGAAGAGTTATAATTTTAGCACCCATGTATGTATATTATGCGTATCCATCACGGCGCCAAAACACTGAACCGATTTTAACATATTATGCGATATCATTGAAATTGTAATTTTGTTACATGTGATTTGAAAGCTTCTCTGCAGATCAGAGAAGGTCAAAATAATATGTACCTCATAGCCCTTTAAATTTGGGTTAAGTTTCAATATAAATAGTAGTAGTAATATATCCAAGCGTCGTCACGTCGGGGGACCGCTAAGTTTACTTGTATTTAAATTTCATACATACTTTATCACTTTTAGTTGTATTCTCTTTTTTTATTACTTTATTTACTTAGCGGTCCCCCGACGTGGCGACGCTTGGATATATTACTACTACTATTTAAATTGAAACTTAACCCAAATTTAAACGGCTATGAGGTACATATTATTTTTTTACTTTTTGGAGGTTTTTTTTAAGTCGGGGGTTTTTTAAATTTTTAATGTAAGTTTTTGTAAGACACCAATTAAAGCTCGGTCGCCCAGGTACTTAATTATTAAATAAATTTATTTGAAATTGTTTAGTCACTGTTTGTTTGAAATAAAATGTATTTCAGTAAAAAGAGAAATAACAGACACTCTGTGCACTTGCTATAAAGTAAAAACACACATTAAAGCAAGAAAGATGCATGCTCCTTTTTCGTATATCGGATTTATCTGTTTACACGTAATCTCGACCTGTGAACCTATATCAACTCATATTTTCAATATGCTGTCAAAGTAAGCCAACAAAAAATTGCTTTAAAATATACCGCTTGGTGTTAAAAATGTATTGCCGGCGAGCGCGGGTCACGGCGGGCGCAGCGTCTCTCGGGAGGGAATGCTTTCACGGCTATTAGGGCGGAAACTTCACCACCCGACCTGTCTACAGCTGACACGAAGAAATTGATATTCAAAACATTTGCTATTTAGATTTGACGTCATAATAACACAAAAATGCAAATATTTTAAAATCGTTTACTGACACCATAATTTTTAAGATCTCGTTAAAGAGGAAACTAAATCTTTATGAAATAACTCATACGTTCGTTTGTCCGTATGTCCGTATGTATTAGTTGATTTTCACGAATAATACTATACGAGCCACAATGGCCAAAGCGATAGCGGACGGAAATGTCAAAAGCACTCGCATACCTATGCGAAAATATTTGAGGAGAATGATGAGATTTGAGAAAGCGAAAGAAGTATGTAAGGACCGCGACGCTTAACACACCGTCCTCTCGGACTACCCCGTTAGAGATACGGCGTGAAGATATGTATGTATGTACGATCGACGCTATGAGGTTAGCACACCAAATTAAGTGAAAATATAATTTATACCAAATATCAGCATTACTATTTTATGATCATGCTGTGACGAACAAACACAGAGCAACAACATTAACACAAATAGGAAAAAATATCGGACATCTTCTTAACCCACATGTTGTGTCGCACTTGTTTAACATTTGCGATGTCTACAGCAGATTGAAGAAGAAGCTAATTAAGTAGGAACGCTTTTTGGCCATTCCTTTAGTCTTTGGCAAAGGATATATTACGTATACTGCATATTAGTGCAGTATACAAAAGATACATACATATCTTCACGCCGTATCCCTAACGGGGTCGTCAGAGGGGACGGAGCTCCAAGCGTCGCGGTCCTTACATACTTCTTTCGCTTCCTCAAATCTCATCATTCCTCCTCAGACATTTTCACCTAGGTATGTGAGTGCTTTTGACTAGCTGAGTCTAGCTATTTGATTTTTATAAGTCAGCCTTGGTCTTCCTTGGCTTCTCTTACCACTCACTTTCGCTCTATAGATTTTCTTCGTCCGTCTTTCATCACTCATTTTTTCCATGTGCCTGAAACATCTTAGCATTCCTTTCTTCATTTTTACAATAACACTATTGTGCAACTACTGCATATCTCTTCATTGTCTATTTTGTCCGCAAGGATGAGACCGCACATATTTGTAAGAGATCACATTTCTACTGCATTTATCATACTTTCACTCGATTTTATCCATTATCCAGGCCTCACTACCGTACAATATTATACTTATATAATAATTATTATAAAGGTAGGTGAATAAGTATACATTAATTATTAAATAAAATTGCTTGTAATTATTTTGCTAAAAAAAGAAGACTGTTCAGAAATTTTTCTCGGTTTGGTTTCACTGCTAAATAATAAGTTAGAATGGGCGGACCATATCGGTATTTTGGCTAATAAGCTCAGTTCTGCTATATATGCCCTAAGATGCATTACACAATAATTGATAGATGTGAATACGGCTAGGCTGGTGTACTTCCCCTTCTGCTGTAGGGATCAGTTACTAAATAGAGGATTACGTGCCATCCACAGTATGAATGCACGAAAGGTGCTGAGAGATCATTTTAAAGACATGGATGTACTCACCTTGCTATATTTGTACATCTTCGATAATAAAGCATAGACGAAAAAAAGCAGACGATAATAAAAAAAGCAGACGAGGTCATAATAAATTGGTTATACCTAAACTTCATTTAAATTTTTAAAATTACAAAAGACAAATGATTCTCTTTTGGCTAACTGCTTTCGTTTACTAACTTTCTGAATATTGTATTTAAACCTATTGTAAAACGACATGAAAAACATACCATTACCTGAGCGAGTTTGTTTCTTTTCGAACCGAACGTTCAAAGACACCTTGCGATTGGGTTTACTTCAATAAATTGATTTACCTTTGTCTTTGATGTAATTATTCAGATATCGGAAAGGCAAAGTATAAAAGTATACAAGGGCCCATCCAATAGAAAAAGGAGTAAAAATAAACGACTACTTGCTAAGAGTCCGCTTATACAGACTTTGTTGTTTTGTGACTAGGATCTTGATATCTAAGAAATCTGAAAATTACATATTTGGATACATACAACTTCAACTCTTTATCTTGAAATTCTTAAACATAGAAACATAATTGCAGAAAAAAATCTCAATGAAAAAAATTCTAAAAAATACGTTGTTTTGCATAAAAATCCAGTTACTTCTTGGATGTTCCACAGAATTTCAAAATTATTATTACTTAAATAGATAGGTAATTACAATATCTCAAATCTCTACAACCAGTAGTTTAATAGGTAATATAGTTTTCTTGCAAATTAAAATTATGTGAAAGAACAAATGTTGAGATTTCTTCGCGCTAAAATATATTATGATCAATGAAATGAAAATCAACTTTATTGTTATAGTGGTAGGGCGCGGGGGTATCACATACAAACGTTAGAAAGCTTATTAAACGATTTCAAAAAAAGGAGATTCTGTGTTCGTCTGTATCTATTTTTTTTGTTCACCGATAACTTCGTCAATTATTGACCGATTGCGAACATTTTTTTTTGTTTGATAGGGTGGCTTCTGAGGTGGTCCCATTTATCACCAGTATTGAGAGCTTCGACTTCGAAGATACACCAAATAACACCAATTAACGCAATCTGGTTATAACCTTTTTTTTTTTTTTTTTATTTCTACAACTTTTACACAATCTTTACAGGTTACAGCCTAATACGATATTACGTTACAAAAATACATTAAAATTATGTATAACATATTACATACAGTGCCATCTTTGTAAATTCACTCAGAGGACAAACAAATAAGTCGATGTCTTCAGCTAACCTATTAAGAGTGTTTAGAGCTCTGGTTAACGGAGCTTTGCTGAGTAAATTGGTTCGCCCTGTTGGAACTACCAGCAGCCGCGGCCGACGACGACGCCACACGTATCTGTCGGGGACGCATATACCAATCACTCAATATTTTTATTGATGATTCTCTTGTATGTCATTGTACTCCAGAATTAGAAAAAAAGTTAATTGTAGACCTACCCTGGGTATTTTAGGCCGAGGTCACACAAAAAGAAGAGATAAAAAAATTTTAAGAAAAAAATTATACCGGCTGGAAAAAAAATACAAAAAAAATTTTTATAAATAAATTAAACCGACTTTAAAAAAAAACACTGAAAAGTATGAAATAACTATCCTTTGCTAATCAAATCTTAAGTACAAAAATAACTTGATACGATACAAATACCCATATAATTAAATTTGTCAGTCACTGAAGTTGGTGCCAAGCCTACTAAATTAATATACTTTCTGTTGTCGAACATTAATTTGGCACCGACTTCAATAACTGTCAAATTTAATTACATGGGTATTTGTATCGTATTTATAAAGTTATTTTTGTACTTAAGTTTTGATTAGTAAAGGATAGTTATTTCATACTTTTCAGTGTTCTTTTTTGAAGTCGGTTTAATTTTTTTATAAAAAAAATTTATTTTGCCCTTTTGAGTGACCTAGGCCTAAAAAAATATCTAGGGCAGATCTACAATTTGTTTATTTTCTAATTTTGGAGCGCAATGTGTTAACTTCCATTCTATTGAAGAGCATAAATCGTGGGATTTCACAATAAAGATGCGAACAGATCGCACATGGGATATTATTGCCCATTGTGGCCATTATCAATATCGTATCAATATCAATCAGTTATAAAAGAACAGTGCAAAGGTTGCATCATAATGACACCTTAGCAGTATTCTTACAATCCGAAGACGACAGCTACCAGTCATATTCTCTGACCGCCACAAGACTGACTCTACTGACTGAATTTATTATATCACAGGCAATTTATATCTTCTGCCTACTACCATTATACCATGTGGGGACAACGATAGTTAACAAATGTCATACAAGAGAATCATCAACATAAATGAATAAAGGCCAAATCGCGTTATTTGATGTATCTTCGAAACTAAAGCTTCAATGTGAATGAAATTTCAAAGGAACCAATCTAGAAGTATATCCTTTCAAACAAAAAAAGAATTTTCCAAATCGGTTCATAAATGACGGAGTTATGAGGTAACAAAAATAAAAAAAAACATACAACCGAATTGAGAACCTCCTCCTTTTTTGGAAGTCGGTTGAAAAGTACAAAAAAAATAACTATCCATTATTAATCAAAACTCAAGTACAAAAATAACTTTAAAAATGCAATACAAATATTGAAGTCGGTGCCAAATCAATGTGCAACAATAGAAAGTTTATTAGTTTGGTAGCCTTGGCACAGACTTCAGTAACTGTCCAATGTAATTATGTAGGTAAGTATTTGTATCGTATTTTTAGAGCTATTTTTGTACTTGAGTTTTGATTAATAACGGATAGTTATTTTGTAGTCAGTGTGTTTTTTTGAAGGCAGTTTAACTTGTTTCTTAAAATTTGTATGTTCTCATTTTAGTCTGACTTCGATGAAATGATTATAAGTGTAACACAAACGATAGTACATGGATTACACTGAAAACTAACACAACGGTTACACGTACACACTTGTGTGGTATAAGGGTCTTGTCAAGACAAACGGAACTGCTAAAGTTCAAGCATACATCGTCTTAGTCACAGCTCACTTATCCGAAGTCTGGTGCTAACAATATTGTCACACAGTTATGTGTACATTAGGGTTGCTACATTTTTTGTGCAAATAAAATATATTTACTTTTATGAAGCAAAAAAATAAAGTATGCGTGTGAAAATGAAAGTATTAAGTATTTTATTTGATTTACTATTTTTTTTCATCAATATGTATTTTGTGTTGTAGTTCTTAACAGCGTCATTATATTCTCATCATAGTACTTACTTACATAACTTACTTAAATATGACTGTTTTTTATTCAGTTTAGCTTCGCTCTGTTTTTTTCATCATATCACTTGGGATTCTGCGGAGAAAAACTCTTTGTAAATGCAGTACAAAAGAAATGACGTCACTACGAAATTATTAAACTTCCAAAAAATATTTCACACTCGCGGCTTCCATTATCATTTATCTTCGCAACCCGTCCAGGCAATAAGTAAAACTTTAATTTCTTTTAATATACAATAAAACCAAGTCGAAATAAGTCAAATAAAAAGTTTCACTTAGTTTATAGCTCTCAAAAAGTATAAAAAACATTCGCTCGAAATAAAGTATAATGTTTTATTACATAGTACTAGTGGCAACCCTAACGTATACCACATACGTATACGAATACCCTACATATACTACTTGTAACCTACAACTTCACATGGATTTTAATTATTTTTCATACTAATTTAGAAAGGTCGCTTTAAAGTTGCGTTACCAAATATTTTAAAATGTTAATTTGTGCAAAATATCAAGACAAATTACTAAGCTAAACTACAGATTCGTATGCTACGTCACATAGTTCTTGAGATAAATCGACATTGATAGACGAACAGACTGACATAGGCTTGAATGATCTCGTAAAGTCCATTTTTCCTTTACAGCACGGAACCTGAAAGCAGAATTTACTGGATTTCATTTGCAATCCATATTCCCGTCACACTTTACTATGTATAAGATATTGTTGCGCATAACGGCAAGTCAACACGCGATTTATTAAATAACAAATACAAACAACACAAAGGAGATAAATTGAATTTATAATGATCCAAAGCGAAATCTAAATCAAAAGTGGCTTCGTTCGAAACTAGTTTCATATCATACGCAGAATAGATATCTTCCAACGAAATGAAAGTAAAATAGAGATAACTTAAAAGTCGTTGGCAGGGCATCGACTTCGGAATGATTCTAATTTTTCACTAAACACATTTGTAAGAAATTTCATTTTCTAGATATGCTTTTCCTTCATTTACGATATCAACGTGGGTAGAAACGTGATAGTTAGTTTAAGTTAGTTAGTTTAACCGAGCTGTTTCCGCACTTAGCCTCCTGATTGGGCCATTGTGCGTGTGTCCTGTTGTCTTCCTACTCCAACCAACCCAGGTCATCCCAGAAAGTTAGCAGTCTTTCCAGATTGCCAAAGGCTTCTGGGAGCGATGCAGGAGATTGGAGAAATTTTGCCCGTTGATCTGCCACGCTCTTGCGTTCCATAAGCACGTGCTGTGGTGTTTCTTCTACCTCCATACATCCTCTGCATAGAGGGCTGTCTGTAACACCTATGGTAAATAGGTGCTTGTTTAAGGGACAGTGGCCGGTTATAATACCTAGAAGTTTGCGGCTCTTGTCCCTTTTTAATCTGGTGAGGTTACGGGCAAGTCTTTTTGAAGCCACTGGAATTGCGTTATCTCTGACATCTCTGGCTGCGACCGCCTGTGCCGCTCTGGTGATGCCAATACATTCTGCTTGAAAGATTGTGTTTAGTTTACTAAGGGTTGTTGATATTTTAATGTTCAATTCTTTCGAGAAGACGCCAGCTCTCGTACCTTGTGTGGTTTTGGAGTCGTCTGTATATATCCTAACTTCATTGATGCCAGAGTTATCTGTTGACTCTGCAGTGAGTTGGATATTATATCTTCTATCGAATATGTGATGACACGGTGTTCTGCCCATGGGTGCATCAAGGAGTGGTATTTCCTTCAGGATCCCCTTCAGAATTTTTGAGTGTGTTGTTTCTATATTTTGTTTCCATATTCCATTTGCTCTTAGCCTTAAGGCGACTGCCTTTGCCTCCTCCTGTATAACAAAATCTAGCGGTCTTAAGTTCAAGAGGTACTCCAGTGCAGCTGATGGGGTGGTTCTCATACATCCGGTAGCAGCTACACTCGCTAAGCGTTGTAGACTCTGGAGTTTCGTTTTCACTGTGATCAGTTGTGTTCTGGGCCACCACACTACCGATCCGTATGTCAAGGAACGTCTGATAACTGATGTGTAAAGCCAAAGTGTGATTTTTGGGCTGAGACCCCATTTTTTACCAACTAGTCTCCTGCATTGATAAAAAGCTATGCAGGCCTTCCTTGTTTTAGCATCGATATGATTCGTCCAATTTAATTTGTTATCGAGGATAACGCCCAGGTATTTCACTTGTGTTGATAGGGAGAGTTTGGTGTCAAATAATTTTGGTAATTGGGGTTCTAGTAACTTCCTTTTGTTGGTAAAAAGGATGAGTTCTGTTTTTTCGGATTTACTGACAGTTCATGTTTGTCACACCATTCTTCTACAATCTGAAGTGCAGAACGCATTACTTTACATAATATATTTTCAGCGTTCCCATTTATCAGTATTGCTAGGTCGTCTGCATAACCAATAGTAGTGTATCCTCTATCATTTAACTTTTTTAAAAGACTATCCACTACTAAGTTCCATAAAAGTGGTGATAGGACACCCCCCTGGGGGCATCCTCTAGCTACCTTTGCTCTTGTGGTAGCATTCACCAACCACTATTTGGACCGCCTTTTTGCTAATCAGTTCAGTGATCCAATTTCTGATAGTTGGTTTTACTTTGAATTTTTGTAGGGCGTGGTTGATGCTGTTGTGCATGGTTTTATCAAATTCCCCCTCTATGTCTATGAAAGCAGCAAGTGTTGAAGCTTTGTTTGTGATGGCCGATTCTATTTTGTGCACCACCATGTGTAGTGCCGATTCTGTTGATCTGCCTTTCCTGTATGCATGTTGTTGAGAATGTAGTGGTTTTCCATTTAGTGCTACATCCCTTAGGTGTTGATCTACAAGTCTCTCCAACGTTTTCAGAAGGAATGATGTTAGACTGATAAGCCTGAAAGATTTGGCGTGAGTGTAGTCTTCCTTGCCTGGTTTCGGTAGAAAGACTACTTTCGCCACCCTCCATGATTTTGGTATATATTTAAAGGCAATACAAGCCCTGTAGATTGGTAGTAGAAACTTGATAACTTGATTGGTTTGCCATTGTAGCAATGCCGGGAATATTCCATCCAGCCCTGCGGATTTGAAAGGTTTGAAGCTTTTTAGGGCCCAGTTTATTCTATCCGCAGTCACTATTTTATTTGCAATTTCAGTCTTGGGTTGATGGTACGCTGTGCTGCTCATCTGCCCACTCTAGGTCTGATGTGATTTCACATCCGAGAAAGTGTGTTTCTAGCAGTATTGCGCTCGTTTCGTCATCTGTATTTGTGTAAGTGCCGTCTTCCTTCTTGAGGGAACTCATGAGATTTAGGTTACCTTTAGCTAGGATTTTCTTTATTCTTGCGGCTTGGTTTGTTGAGTTGATGTGACTACAAAAGTTTCGCCAGGCCTCCGTTCTCCGGAATCTGATCCGCTTCTTGTAGTATTTCTGTGCTGCTTTTTATTCGTCCCAGTCCTTAGTGGTTCTGGTGTTTTTTGCTCTATTAAAAAGCATTTTGAGTCCCTTTCGCAACCGTTCAAGTTCTGGCCCCCACCAGAAACTTTTTTCCAGGTCTTTAGGTATTATGGCAGAGCATGCCAGTTCATAGCTTTTTAAAAGTGTTTCAGTTAAGAATTGTACATTTGATTCTATGTGGTGTGTACTAAGCGTTATGTCAGCATGATGTGTGTCGCCTAGTGCTTTATAATGGAAATGGGTTTGTTTGCTTATACTGTATACGGAAACACACGGAAACACTTTGCGGTGGTCCGCAAAGGATGGCTCGTTAGACACGTGCCATCCCTCAATTAGGTTGGCCGCCGCGTGTGTTGCCAAAGTAATGTCTATAATTGTTTGATACCTTGAGTTAACAAAAGTAGCTTCCGTACCCTTGTTCATGATATTCAGGTTTGTTTGGAATAGATATTCAGTTAATAACTCACCCCTTTTGTTTGTATCCTTACTTCCCCACAGAGGATGATGTGCGTTGCAGTCTGCGGAGATGATCAGTTCCCAGTTGTGTGCTTCGCAGTGTAGCACCAGTTCGGCTAGCTCTCTTGAGGAACTTCGCCGTCGCTCGGCATGTACACTGAAGCTAACACAAGGACAGTTTGATTTTCTGTAAGGAGTTTCACTGCAGTGAGGTCTCTAGAACAGGATTGGTTAAGCACAGTGGTTGTTATGTTTTTAGGCACAAAAATACAAGTTCTTGGGTTTCCAACAGTTGTGTCTAACAGTAACTTACCACCGATGTTATTTAGACTGCAGATTCTGTTGTTTCGGATCCAGGGTTCCTGGATCAGGGCGACGGTCTTGTTATCTGCCTCCAGCACTCTGCGTAAAGTGGCCGCCGCTATTTGTTTGTGCAGAAGGTTCATTTGGATGACATTGAGGGAACTAGGGACTACGTAGGACATCATCTTCATCGCTAGTGTGTCTCTCAGGCTGCAGCGGCGAGTTCGTCACCATCTCGCTCGGACTTTGTTGGGGAGCTGAGGTGGACGGCTCTGGAGTTGATGTCCTCTCCTTTGAGGTCTCACTTGTCGCTGGTTTGTCTTCGGCCTTCGCTACTTCTTCTGAGGTGAAGAAGCGGATGTACCCACTTCCAGACATGTGGGCTACCCGGCGGTCTCTATCCAATATGGTCTGTTTTTGGTCTTCAGAGATTCTTAGGATTAAGTGGACCACCTTTTCCTTGGAACTTACCTCTGTTGGTTTATCATCCACCGTCATGTCGTAACACTGCCAGGAATCTACTTTGTACCATGGGTTCTGGGCACATAGGACCCTGTGCAGTGTGGCAGCTTCGGTGATGCGGGTATGGATGAGGAGGCCTGCCTTAAGCCTCTTCTTCATATCTGACTGTCTGATGACAGCCAGACTGGTGCCGGGTATAGGTGATGCCATTGTTTTGACTGCTCGCTCCAGCCAGTTGAGAGCATTCGCATTCTCACACCACATCGCTAGCACCCCGTCCATTAGGAATGGGCGTCCGCGGAAAGATGGAGCTTGCGCGCTGGGAGACGGTGGGGACAGCACAGCTTGCAAGATGCCATCGTCGATGGTCTCTTTGAGCTGGTCTGCCTGATCTTGCGAGAGGTCCCTCGGCGGGACGGTGATGACCGCTACTCTCAGGTGCGATTGACTCGCATCTGCGTAGGTGGCCGTCCGCTTTGGTTTCGCGTCGGTTTTCGCGCGTTTAGCTTCCCCTCTGGGAGAATGAGTTTCGTCCAGGCGAGCTCGCTTCGAGGAAACTCGTACGCTCGGGCCATTCCCATCCCCAGATTGTTCCTTTTCAGGAGCAGTGAGAGCTGTCGCAGCGATCCGCTGACCACGGGAACCTCTCGGTTTGCGTCTCTTTTTCGACTAGCTGGGTGGTGGTGGTGGTGGTGGTGGTGGTGGAGAATCTGTTGCCTTCTGTGCCGTTACTGTCACCGTGGAGGTGGACGGCTCAGGTTCGCGCTGCGTTTCTGCTGCTGCGGTGGCTGTCACGGTGGAGGTTGTCATCTTCTTCTTGGGCTGCAAGGTCTCCCTTTTCGCGCGCCTGTTAGGGCGACTGCGTTCTGGTTGACCTTTCAGCCCTTTTTTGTTTGTATTGGCCACTGCCTTAGACTCCTTTTTCAAGGGGCGTTTGTGAGCGGCCACGTTCCATTGGGACACGATATTGGTGTCAATGGCTGAAGGTATGGCCTCGGCGAGGCCTGACAAATCTAAAGATTGTGAGTACAAGTTGCCCTCCCCAGAACACGAGGGGCAGACCGAACAATCGGTGAGGGATTCTCCACTATTAGTGGTACCGTCCTGGGGTAGTTTTTTCTTTTCTTGTACAGACATAATATTTATTAAGTTATGGGGCTACTGGAAGATGTTTAGCGAGCCAAGAAGGGAAGTTATTAACACACACTACCTGCCCTTGGTGAGTGTGGTACATCTTTCTGAGGAAATTTTAGTGCCCCAAGGCTATGTGGGCCTGGGTGTGGATTTTTGCCGCCACAGTTCGGCGATAATAAATGATATAGATACATAATAATAAAATATAATAATATACCATAAAATTTATAATATGCATAAAATTCATAAGTATGTATGTATGCTAAACAGACATATACATATACTGATACATAGACATAATACATTTGTCCTAAGAAGGACAGTGGTTGAAATTAGCCGTCAACCCTCAATGCTCACCACAAGCGGGTGAACATTGAGGGATGTCGTTGCCCAGGGTGCGCCACGTGGAGGCTTTCAACACACACCCCCGTAAAAACGTGATATAGAAAGATATAATCAAAAGATGTGCTTTCGCCGGTTATTTTTTAAAAGTAACTTAGAAAATACAACTGTCAAAGTCACAAATAATCACGTCAACCAAAAGTCCAATTACCAGTGGCGTAATTAGATACTAGGTTGAGGAAGGCCTTTGCCCTAGGTGCGAAGAGGAAAAGTCCACGTAACGTGTAGATTAAAAATAAAATTCCAATGACCGTCTCGAGATTTCTGAGGTTGATTATTAAAGTTTTTAGAAATTTATAATAGGCACTCGTATAATACTCACACAGGTTTGCAAATTCGGCCATATATCATCGGCATTGAGTGCCATACATTTCAACTCAACGAATACACACGTCTTACCAATTCCCTTGTTGAGAAATTCGATTGATACCCATTGAAAACTTCAACCGATTAATTTCTATTATTTTTTAAGCGATTTGAAAACGGAGGAGGTTCTGTGTTCGTCTGATTTAATTTTTTCATGTATGCTCGCCGATAACTTCGTGAAATGTGAACCGATTCTGAAAATTCTTTTTTTGTTTGAAGGGTATACTTCCAAAGTAGGTACTCAATTCGACTGTATGATTTTTTTCTTTTTCGTATGTTTGTTACCTCATAACTCCGTCATTTGTGAACCGATTTTAATATTTTTTTTTGTTTGGTAGATAATACTTCAAAGGTGGTCCCATTTAAATTTCTTGAAACAAACTTGAACTTCGAAGATACACTGAATAACACCAAATAACGCTAACTGCTTGTAAGTTTTATTTATATTGATGATTCTCTTGTATGTCATTGCGCTCCAGAATTAGAAAAAGTTAATTGTAGTCCTACCCTAAATATTTATTTAGGCGAAGATCCCACCATAAGGAAGAAATTAAAAAAAAATTAAAAAATTTTTTAAACCGCCTTAAAAAAACACTAAAAAGTGTGAAATAACTATCCTTTACTAATCAAAACTCAAATACAAAAATCACTTTATAAATACGATTTAAATAACTATATAATTAAATTCGACAGTTATTGAAGTCGGTTCAAAATCAATGTACAACAACGGCGTCTACTAAATTGGTAGGCTTGGTACCGACTTCAGTAGTTATGTAGGCATTTGTATCGTATTTATAAAGTTTTTTTTGTACTTGAGTTTTGATTAGTAAAGGATAGTTACTTTGTACTTTTCAGTGCTTTTTTTGAAGGCGCTTTAGTCTTTTTCTTCAAATTTTTATTCAGAATAGTTATAAATTTGGGAACAACTAATTTATCATGAGCTCGGGTTTCCGTTCTAATTATATCACCTTTTCTTTTTAAACAGGTCTATGTTTTTTCTGGTGTAGGTATATTATATTTCCGAAGATGTTTATGGACGATAAGGTGAGTGCATCGATTTCTTTAAAGCGATCTCTCAGCGACTTCCATGTATTGGATACGGGGATAACGAGAGTGGGCTTGGCCTGACCGACCGACCGACAATTACTGGACAGAACTGTAAGCCTCGATGGTCACTGCACCACCTCGCGACTTAATAGGTACGTCACTGTGATGAATTCTTACAATCTTTAGCTATTTATCAACCAACATCTCATCATTAAGCGCCACGTGCTCTACCATAACCCCTATAAACTAAAAAGGCTGATTACAATTGTACAGACGTATATTTGAATTGTTTACTGTGATTAATTACCTACTGCATTGTATTAAGTACTGGAAAAATATTCTGTAATGAATAAACAGTCAAGATCACTACTTGACGTGTCACTGCAAATGAAGTTCAAAGTCAAATCAATTTATTCAAGTAAACCCAATTACAAGGTATTTTTGAACGTCAAATCTACTTTAGTTCGGTTAAAATAGAAAACCTGGACACTGAGAAGAACTAACAAGAAACTCAGTCAGGTAAGTTATGTACTTACTAGCAATGTCCACTCGCTTGGCTGGCCATATCTAAAAGTTAGCCTATGTTTTGGGCCGGAGTATTTTCAATACGTATAAAAATTTCACTTTAATCCGATGTGTAATTAATTAGTCAGAAAAACGTGCAGAACTCCATAAATTGGTATAGTCGTATAAATATGGATGTAACCAAACACTTCTACATAAACTTCTAACTGACCCGCCCTAATCCAAGAAATATATGTTTTTATGCAATCTTTGAACTAAAACATTAACAATATTACACAAACACAATCAATATTTACTTAAGTATAATCAGAAAGCAATATATATAATATGAAGACAACGAGAGTAAAAGAGATAGCATAACGGTCGCCGAAGATACCAAGTGAAACGAAATTCCCAATATTTCATCGTTAGTCAAGTATTATGATGTGAAAGAGTGAAGATTATGTATTAAATTTGGCGAATTAGATACTCAGGTGTATGTAATTTATTAAAAGGAGGATTAATAATAATAGATCTGCTGGAAAAAAATTCATTTTGAAACAAGCGGTACCTTTGCACATAAGTTACATTTCCTGGTTCTTATTATGTGTGTGTTTGTACATAAACAATTAAATAAATTAAACAAATAAAGTATGTAAATTGTGGATACTATGAAATAAATTAGTACGTCGTTGTAATTTGGTCGTTCAATTATTCTTCGTCTCATTTTTTGTAAGACCGCGTGACGTACAACGTTCGCTGTGAACTGGTGCTATTAAGCTTCTATTTAACGCTTCAAAATTGGGTGAGTAGGACGCGTTTGCCTTAGTTTATATAGAAGTCTTTGGATGTAACACCTTAACCTTCCGCCGCAATTTCTCACCCGAATAGGATCAACTTTTTCCCGTTGCCATGTTGAACCCGCCATCAACCTTCATCCCTAGATAAAGCATTTGACGATTTACACACAATTTGTTAGAAAACGCGTTGCTATCTCTAGTATGATCTGACGTAGTATTTGAGTCTTGTAAGCCGCGTTATATCTGTGGTTCTGGCAAAAATTGTTTCAAGAGGATATTTTAAGCGTCAAATCATCGAAAAACATGTGAAAGCTTTTCGTTCTTCTAGGATATTAATGTAGGTACAATGAACCGGGGGAGTTCTCAATAACACTCAGACTTTGTAGTGTAGCCAGTTTGGAAAAGTTCGTTTCCTAAATTAACCTGAGCGGTGATCGAACCCGAGACCCCAGCTTAGAAGACATGCTCTGCCACTGCGCCGACAGGATAGTCGTAATTAAATTATTTGCGAAATTTTAACATCACCAATAAATTACTTTCTGTAATGTCGATCAATCAAACAAACCCCTGATAAAATAATATAGAATTGTAGACGAACGCATTTTGTACTTTGTTGATATCTACTGAATTCTGCACATAACAATTAATTAGTACAATCTTGTGGAACCAACTTATAGCGGCGGTATTCCCGGACCGTTACGACTTAGGGACTTTCAAGAAACGAGCCTACTCCGACAACGCATCCTTGATTCACTGAACGTTGCGGGTGTCCATGGGCGGCGATGATCACTTTCCATCAGGTGACATGCTTGCTCGTTTGCCCCCTCTGATGTAAAGAAAACACAATACATCTATTGTGCCAAATATTACTCTGACACAGCAAATCGTGACTTTGTGCACGATCTACAAATTAAATATCCGGATCGCTGCAAGGGAACTTATCACGTACATCCTACTTATTTTTATTTGTATCCTACTTATATAAATATATTTTTTTAATATTTTAAACGCTTTATTTGTGAGGATGGATGAGTGGATGTTTGTTACTCTTTCACGCAAAAACTACTCCATGGGTTTTAATGAAACTTTACAATAATATAGCTCATACATCAGAATAACACATAGGCTATAATTTATAAATATATTCTGTGTCTTTGTACTTCACGCCAATGAAGTCGCGGGCAAAAGCTAATCTCCAATATTCGTAAGAATTATAAATAAGCATACAACATGATATTTATCAAACAACCGCAGTATTATTTACCATCATGAAGCCGAGAAGACGTATTGTAACATATATATAACCATTTTACATCTATAAACAAACACATATTATGTTGTATACATAAAATGTGTGTGTGTATATAAATAAGCGCTTTCGTGCTGGTATGGGAGAAAGAGAGTGACAATAAAACTTTCTATTTAATCCGTGTGACGTAAATTAGCTAATTATTGCATATTTTGAACCCATTTTTTAGGGTTCCATATTCAAATGGCAAAAAACAGAACCCTCATAATTTAGTCTGTTTGTCCGTATGCCACAACCTATTGGCATCATGCAATGGAGCATACAGGTATTCTATTAAACGCTATACGGTATACGGTGTAGTAAAGTTTGGGTAAAATATAATTAGGGGTGGCACTAGGCTTGCCACCCGTACTATAATATATAGTATCGTACTATATTTCAGTCAATTGTACTATATTTCAGTCAATTGTACTATATAATATAAAAAAAATAATATAGTACGAAAAATACTATATTTTTATCCCTAATTCAGTTGTCGCGCTTTTTTATATTAACTATGACTGGAAGTCTGGAATGCACCCGCTGCGCAGAATGTGGAATTTCAGAACGAAACTCATTCGCGGCAACAAAACGTCTACTGTCAAACTGTCAATAATTTGTCGATGAATGCCGCCCGGTTTTTATATACTTAAGTGTTTATCTATTAAATTAAAAAAAACATGGAAAGTGTTGATGGTTCTTGCACGCCACCCAAAAAAAAGCAAAGAAAAGATAAAAGACTTCAAAAATATAAGAGCGAATGGGAGTCCGACTACGAATGGTGTAAAAAAGATGTCAATAACAAATATGGAGGAAAGTGTACTGTATGCGGGATTACTTTTTCGATTGCCAATAGCGGGATTGGCCAGGTGAGTGGTATTAATTGGTTTCAATGTTTGTTGCGGACATTCTTACGTATGTGTGTATGGTTGATGATGTATTTAGTTGGGTTATTGGTATTAGGTGCTTTTTTGTCTGGTCTGGGCACCTAATTTTCTTTTCGGAATGGTGATGGTAATTATTGGAGCATGTTGTTTGTTGATTGTTCGCAGGTAAAACAACATAGTGAAACCAAACAACACAAAAATAAAAGTGAAATGAAAAAGACTGCTTCCACTTTGCAACGGTTTCTAGGAACTTCCTCTGCTTCTATTCCATCCTGTTCTACATCCTCGGCTGATTCTAATGATGCAATAATTTCTGCAGAGCTAGCACTAACATTTCACACAGTCCAACATAACATGTCTTATAATAGCATGGATTGTGGTGTTAAACTAGATAAGATTATATATGTAGACTCTAAAATTGCTCTCAATATTCGCTTGGCACGCACTAAAATGGAAGTTCTTGTAACGGAAGTGTTAGGGCCACATTCCTTATAGATAGTTTTAGATGATTTAAGTAAAGATGTTTTCTACTGTATACAAAGTGATGCTTCAAACAGAAAAAATATCAAACTCTTCCATTAGTTATTCAGTATTTTACTGTTGATAATGGTATTCAGATTAAGCTAGTAGACTTTTATGAAAACCCCGATGAATCAGCTGATGGCATGTTTAAAGCAATTAAAAATTCTTTAACTGAGAATAACATCGCTATAGACAAAATATCAGCATTAAGTGCAGATAATTGTAATGCCAATTTTGGAATTCACCATTCCTTATTCACTAATATACAAGCAGTTATTCCTGATATTATCAAAAGTAACTGTCATGCACATATTGTGCATAACACAGTAAAGTTTGCTATGAATTGTTTAACACATGATATAGAAAATATTATTCTTAAAATTTATAGTCATTTTTCATCTTCAGCAGTGAGGCGGGAAGAATTAAAAAAATTTGTAGCAAGTGTGAATGGGGAATGGCATGAATTAAAAAGGCATGTAGGCACAAGATGGCTATCTCTATTACCTTGTGTTGATAATATAATGCTCAATTGGTTACCCGTCAGAAACTATTTTATTAATTTACAGGATGATTGCCCATCAATCATGCACAATATTCTTTTGTTAAACGAAACAGAAGGGCAAAAAATCATTGAAGTTTATTTCCATTTTGTCAGTCATATTTTACATGTATTTAACAAAACTGTGAAGTTTCTAGAAGGAAATAATATAACTATTTTAGATGTATACAATATTATGAAAAATTTAAAGAACGAATTAGAGCAGCGCAAAATAGACAACTTCTTTGGATATGACACAAACAGAAAAATTAATAAAATTAAAGAAATATCTCCCCAGCTTTCAAGTAGGATTAATAGGAACCTATTGTTGTTTCTTGAGAAAAGTTTAATATATTTAAGCAAATGGTTTGATTTTAACTCGACTAATTGGCTTAACCAATGCCAATTTCTAAATTTAAACATGAAAATCGAATTTAAGCAACTCGAGGCCCTATTGGATTCTTTGAATTTAGTCAATAAATTAAACATCAATGTCGATAATTTGTATTCATAAATAATTATGGTAAATGAAATTATTTCAAAAATAAGCAAAGAAGAGGTGTTTCAATCTAAAAACACTGCTGAAAAATGGCAATTACTTTTCAAAAGTACGAATACAAATTTGATAAATATATCGAAAATCTTTTGCTTTCTTCTCTCCATTCCTGCAACTTCCGCTTTTACGGAAAGAGTTTTTTCCGTGATGAATATAAAATGGAGAGGAGAAACGAATAGAGCATCAATTAATTTAATTAGAAATGAATTATTAATTTATTTCAATATGAATCTAAATTGCTCAGATTCATATAATTATTTTAACAGCAATAGATCATTGATGGCCAAAGCGAAAAGCAATAAAAAATATATATGGAAAAATAAATAATGGTTAAAAATAAATGTGTACTTTTTTTTATCCCGAATTTCCCAAAAGTACTATATTTTTGCATTTGTTTTGGGAAAAATACTATTTTTGTTCATAAAAAAGGTGGCAACCCTAGGTGGCACTCCATACTTATAACTGGAACATGAAAAAAAATCCAGTGCACATAGATATTCAAAAACGATACAGACTTTTCAGTGACTTTTTTATTTAAATCGATAGTTGCTGAGATATACATTTTCAAATTCATAAAAAATGTCCCCTCCCCTCTAACGGAATGGAAAACTTAGGTAGTACAACTGAAAAAGCACTCGAAAATTAGTTTAGATAAGATATGTCGCGTAATCTTTGAGAGTATTATCGGTTTCACAGTCCGCAATAAGCAATAACTTATTTTTGCTGTCGATTAAATGAATATTGTGCATACCGACTACGGAACCCTTGTACGTTATCCGATACGCACTTGGCCGGTTTTTAATTTCTTTTTCAGTTAACTTCTATTTCTGAAACTTTTGTGGAATCCTAATTTAATGATCTGGATATGTTTTGGCCGGTTATAAGTACATACATACATACATATCTTCACGCCGTGTCCCTAACGGGGTAGTCAGAGAGGACGGAGCGCCGAGCGTCGCAATCCTTAAATACTTCTTTCGCTTCCTCAAATCTCATCATTCTGCTCACACATTTTCGCCTAGGTATTGTAACGTTACGTTAATAATTTAATTTGGTGATATAAACTTGCATTTTAATATAATAAAAGTTAAAAAAGTTTATTTTAATAAGCAAATATAATCAACAAATATAAAATTAGTTATCATAGGTATACATAAATTTGCCTCTGCGTTGAAAAACTAAAATTCGAGTAATCTGTGCGACAGTACTTCTTCTCGCTCGCTATGCGCCGAGGCACTTAGTCGTTCTACCCCCGTTGAGTTTTGGAATTCCGCGCGATACGTAACAAACGGTGAATGCAAGAACGGCGCTCAAGAACTGATGTTGTCGTGTCGAAAAAGTATTTGAAATACTAATCAATACTAATCAATACTAATCAATACGTAAAATATTGATTCTTGATTATCTTCGTTATCCGGCGTACGTAATTTACGTGGGAACATTATGTTATATTTATCACCTCATTTTATCGGGATCCCCTGTACGGGTTCAGTAGCGCCCCGACACCTGCTCTGTCGGGTGTATACTGCTGAACCGTGCGACTCCAGCCGCATCACCAACTTCCGGCATCGGTTTGTCTGCCGACCGCGGACAGTCTGGGAAGTGCAGGCAATGACAATAGACGGGCAATCAATCAACCCCGACCCTGTGTGGTATCCCGTTGTAATAAATTTGTATTTGCGTGCTCCCGAGTTTTTTTTTTATTTCCGAAGTCGCCACAATATGCGAGTGCTTTTGACATTTCCGTCGGCTAACACTCTAGCTATTTGATCTTCATAAGTCAGCCTTGGTCTTCCTTGGCTCTTTTACCACTCACTTTTGCTCTATAGATTTTCTTCGTCAGTCTTTCATCACTCATTCATTCCATGTACCCGAATCATCTTAGATTCCTTTCTTCATTTTTACAATAACACTGTCGTGCAACCCTGTCATACTGCGTAACTCTTCATTTCCTTTTTGTCCGCAAGGGTGACACCGCACGTACTTCTAAGAGATCGCATTTCTACTGCATTTATCATACTTTCACTCGATTTTGAGCATATCCAGGCCTCACTACCGTACAATAAAGTTGGCACCAATACCGCATTATGTATGGCCATTTTGGCTGAGTTAGATATATTTACACTGTCTACCAATACGGACAGAGCACCGTTCACTTTATTGCCGGCTGCTACCCGTCTCTCCACATCCAGCTCACACCTTCCATTCCTCGTAAACGCATTCCCCAGATATATAATTTCATTCACGAAAGCGCAGAAAACTCTCTAACCTCTGGCCAGAAACTTCCCCACGATAACGCGAAGCGAGAAAATCTGATCCAACAACCCCTACCGTTCCTAAAATTTAATTAAAAAATTGTTTAATTATTTATATAAGTGTTCTTCGTAAATCGCGTGAACCGGGTAGCAGCGGACGCCGAAAGACGTGACAACGACGGAGCGGCCCCGGTCGCGTACTCGAGCGCGCAACAAGTGTTAAAGTGAGTGTCCCTTAAATCCCGACCCCTGTCTCGTGGGGTCGCGCGCCTGCTGTCCCATCGCTCACCACGTCGCCCGCGTCACTAGATATTATGATGACACAACAGCAGCCACACCTCAGACCAATTATCTAAATGGACGGGCCATTTGCTTCAAAAGCATGTCCTTAAAATACTCTTTTTTGTTGATCGACTTTCTAGATTTTACTATAAATGTGCGTGACTAGGGAAGGTCACAGTACACGATACACAACTGAACATGACATGTTTTTATTTTTGTGAATACTAATAGCGAAAACCTTTAAGATTTACGAGTATTTTGCAAATAATTATTTCATTATCGACTCATAAGCTGACACGAAATACGCTAATAGTGCGAGGTTGCCATACTTACTATAGCTAAATGTTTTACTCGTGGTTACGTCAATGAGATAGAAATGACATCAAGATTCGTTTGACTTGCGATGGTACACTTATTATGGCTCTGTTTTTTATGTTTCTCGATCGATATGTTACAAAAACTTTGTCTTTCTTTATGGCATGGCGCACATGGCGCGCATTTGCCAGTGTCAAGTATTGTATTAATAAGTAGAATCTAGAAGAATCGTTATCTAGATTGTTATCGTAAAACTCCTCCAGTAAAGTGATAGTAGACTTTACTGAAGTTTTATAAGACTTCTTGGAAGTGCATGAGAATTTCAGTTACACATGTTTATTTAGACCTACTCCATTCTTTTCACTTACACAGTACTTTAAAACACAATATACTATAAATTTTGTACTTTAAAACACAATATACTATCAATTTTGTACTTTAAAACTCCCAAAAATGTAAAATATATAGTCTAAATAATATGTAAACCTCACGTCTTGATCATCTTAGACTTTGTTTCATGATTATTTGTGGCGTTCACAGAGCGTCTATAACTTTTTTAGATATTTAGCTTTATTTTTAACGAGAAAGCAACATTTTATTGTAAGGAATTATATTTTTAACACAAATAAACAGCAATTCTTTCGAGATTTTTATGAATTTTGAAGTTATAATAATTTATAATACCTAGCGAAAATGTGTGAGGAGAATGATGAGATTTGAGGAAGCGAAAGAGGTGTGTAAGGACCGCGACTCCTGGCGCTCCGTCCTCTCTGACTACCCCGTTGGGGATACAGCGTGAAGTTATGTTATGTTATGTTATGATGAATTTATTGTGAAAATACGAGTACTTTAAATTTAAATCAGTAATAGCTTTGTAGTGAAAACTAGTAATACTAAAGCTGTTGCTCATTTAAAGGTGGTAGAGCCATGCTGCGTTGCAGCACGAATTGGGCCGGCTCGCCCGGTGAAATACCACCCTCTCACAGAATATCGGCGTGAAATAACAGCATCTATTACTGTTGTGTTTCGTTCAGTGAGTGAGAGTGCCGGTGGCCCATCACCCCTCCCCCTCCTTTCCATATTTCCCTAGAGGCCGGCAACGCGCCCGTGATTCTCCGGATGTTGCGGGTGTCCGTGGGCGGCGGTTAGTTACTCTCCATCAGGTGACCCGCTTGCTCGTTTGCCCCCTATTTTATAAAAAAAAAAAAAAAAATTACGTATACCCTAAATTATAAAGGCTATAATAGAAGGCTAGAACCATATTAGTACAGTCATATAAGGTGTGGAAATGGTAAACCTCGGAGCGAAAGATAATAGGCTATAAACTTTTATGAATCTTTATTTAGACATTTTATGAGCATAAAAGTTTCATATAATCTCGTGTACGGGAGTCAAGATATTCAAAGTGAAATGCCACAAAAACCGTTTTTTTGTAAATATCTCGTTTCCTTTGCTCAAATGACATTCAGAGTTATTCGAAATAATGTAGAGCACACAATTTTCTACAAATTTGGTCTTGACAAAATTTTATAGAGCGCGAAAAATAGAAAGCACCTCAGTACATATATATGGTAATTGATACGTTAAGCCAACTTTGGAATATAATACATAATACGATTTATAAAGGTAATTATTTACTAGTTACTACGAATATTGTAGTTATTAAGGAATTAATAAGTAATTATTTTTTTTCACATTTTCATTTTAATTGTGTACTAATTAATAAATGATCTCTATGAACTTAAACACGCAGAACGTGTATTCAGCACTTGATGACACACTAAATTGTGGAACCGCTATTGTATTATTTCCCGCGATATTAGAAAACATTAAATTGGTAGATTTTTGAGAGTATGCATTTAATAACACTTTATGATTGATAAAAATAGCGACAAAAGTGCTATTGACCGCTATAAAAGTATAATCCACGACAATGAAATGTTAATGTATAAATACACGAACTTGAAAAAATATAATAATGCTATATTTATACCAATTGTAGGCTATAAAAATTGAAATAAAGCAAAATCAAATAAAACAAAACATAGTTCGCACTATTGCAATACGACTCAATACACAGTTTTTCCAATGTAATTTCTGCTGTCATCCTTCCTAACAACGGCATTTGCCGTTTCCGTGGTTTATACGATTAAAGTTAAAAAATGGTTTAAACTATTAATTTTAAACTTCATTTTAATTAATGACTAAAAGTGAGTAGTTTTATTGTGGAAATTATTAATAATGTAATAATAATAATAATGTAATAATGCGCCAGACAAATACACACCAATCATCTGATCTTAAACTAGGGTATTCCCTGTGCTATGAGAACCAGACGACGACTATTGGGGGTGTCTCCCAGTACACCCAGACCCGAGACAATCTAGAAAAGTTCATTTTCTAAATTGATCCGACCGGGAGTCGAACGCGGAACCTTCTGCGCTTGGATAAACATCTAAACCACTGCGCCATCTAGGTCGTCAAGCAAGCATTAATAAGCAATTTAAAAAATTGAATGTGATTAGTATTCAAATAGTAAATTTATATAGAAAACTATTAATTTTATACATTATAAGTTATAATATATAAAGTTAATAGTTTAAAATTAACAATTGAAACGGTAAGTTATAATTTATAACTTACCGTTTGAATTGTTAGTTTTGTTGTTTATTTATATCTAGTTGTTTATTATTTTTGCGTAGGTATGTTCTTTGCATTTTCAACAGTATATAACGTTTGTGTATATTCAAAATATGAAAGTTAATGAAACGTATTGCACGATAGTTAATTTCAAGTCTGTACATACACTGCATAGATTCTGAAAAAAAAATCGACTGTGAAGGACGGACGGATTGATCGTATAAAGGTTCTATTTTTATATTTACGCGTAGAACCCTAAAATTAAGGGCAAATATGAGATGAGCAACAGATTTAATAATTCAAGCTACAATTTTTAATATTTCGAATTAAGAGTTTCCGCTATTTTACTAAACGTAAGTACCTACTACCTGTTGCAAACTTTAAATTAATAATTTTAATAAAGCTTACAATTATTTTATGAAATCATTATATTCTTTAAAGTTGTATATTTTTAATCAGGGTTATTTTATTGTAGCGAATTATATTTTTGTTAAAGTGCTAAATAGCGTTTTTATCGTTGTTTCTACCAATTATAAAGTGGTCATAAATTCATTCCAAAAATACGTGTATCCAAACGTAAACAAATTTCTGTAACAATATATAAATGTAATATGAAATCAATCGCAGACGCTGCGAGCTCGGTGTATTTCACCCATTCTCATATAAATAACTTTACATGAAAGCTTGTGATAAATTATACCATTAGAGCAACCTTCCCCTCCCCGCCTTGTAATCCCCCTGCCCCCTCACACCGCACATCGCCGGCGGGACGCGCCTTTGGGAAATATTATTGCAATTGTACATGTAATTACAATACTCAAAGTTGATTCAGATGAATGCCCCGCTCCTACTATACATTTTGTAGGTTTAAAAAGTGAAGAGATATCTGCGTCTTAGGAAATAATCGTATCAAAAGACTTGAATCAGTGTATCTAACGTTTAGTCTTCTTATGAATCGATATCAAGATTACCAAACACACTATAATCTGTGGAGACATACTCTTAATATCAATGATGTACATATAAGAAATAAGCCCAGAACTCTTGCAGTGGATTCACATGTAAACAAACGACAAACAACATGAAAATCTCGACTAAATAATCTAATATCAGCGCCACGGGCACGAGAGACCGCCCACACATCGCGTCATATTGATATTACTTCTTAAAAACGCTGTATCCACCAAAAACGTATTATTTGTACGTCTGCCATATTATATGCTCTGCGCCGAGCGGAGCGGCACAGAGAGACGTTCAATTTGTTGCTTTTAGAACTCACTCGCTTACCTACTGAACTACCACACCTGTATTTTGTGCACGAGATATTATATATAAGCAATTTGAAGTTGTTTCAATGGAAAAATATATTTAGAACGTAATCGAGCGAAACCGGTGTCTCGCAAGAACATACATATAGTCAGTTACCTTTTGAAGTGGACATAATAACACATTTGGACTTATAGATTATGACAGGAAACTAGATAGTGTCGAATTGCTAACCCATCGGTTATGCATACTCTTTATGATTAGCCCTATTTCTTGGTAGACTTCGGCAGGCCACAGCCTGCGAAGCGATAAGTAGCTGGCGCGTTTCCTTCCGAACAGCACGGAGAAAAAACTGTGATACCTATCTTGCTCATATTAATTTAAACGAGCATGTATGTAAAATATAAGTATCTGAAACCGGAAATTTAACGCGATTACCTTTTTACTTTCGCTTGACGTTTCGACCGAGTTGCATCGGCCGTGGTCTCAAGCAAACAGTCGCAGCAAGTTTCGAGGAGGAGGAGGAGAGGAGAATGATGAGATTTGAGGAAGTGAAAGAAGGATGTAAGGACCGTGACGCTTGGCGTCTCCTCTGACTACCTCGTTAGGGATACAGCGTGAAGATATTATGTATGAATGTATTTACTAGGAACGTGGTGATGTCAGAGCTAGCGCTACTTATTCGCTTGCTGCAATTTCTCACTTGAAATTTTCGAAACTTTTGGAAACATTCGCCGTCTGTCAAGTCATCCCTTTGCTGCCACAACTGTGACACCATCGTTAATTTCAACCAAATATTACACCTGACGTTTGTAAGCTATGTTGAATATTTAAACGTTCCACTTAATCACTGTGTAATAATATTGAAACCTTTCTATTTCTATAGTAAAATTTACAATTCATGACATATTAACAACCAAATAAGAAATTTACATCCGCTACGTAAGCATTTTTGAAGTTATACTTCTTTTGGCGCGTTTTGAAAAACAGATCAGTGTATTTTTTAGCAAAGGATAAAGGTGCGCGCACCGATGTAGGCAACACATAATTTATTGTTTTTTATTTCATTCATTTCAAGCAGCCATTTTTTTTTATATGTGGCCAGTTTTTTTTTTAAATTTTATTCACTTCAAATAAGTACAACTTTTTTTTTTTACTTTTTGGTGGGAACGGGAGAAGTGAGGTTGTCATTGTATTTAGATTTTCAATTTTTTACATTTTTGGGAGTTTTAAAGTACAGAAGTGATAGTATATTGTGTTTTAAAGTTCTTTGTACGTGAAAAAAATGGAGTAGGTCTAAATAAATATGTGTAGGTAGCTGAAATTCTCGCGCTCTTCCAAGAAGCCCTATAAAACTTTAGTAAAGTCTACTATCACTTTACTGGAGGAGTTTTCCGAGAACGATTCTATATAAATAATAATACAATACGTGACATTGGCAAATGCGCTAATCTGTGCGCCATGCCATGAAAAAAAAAACTTCTTTTTTATTTTATTTATTTAGAACAATGAACAGTTGTACACAAGAATTATAAAATTGTTATATAAAATTGAAATTAGTACATACACAACCTACGACACTGTCCACAGATTACTTCGTTAATAGGTACAATGTGTGTGCTCGCTTATAGAAAAATTATTAACTTTATATTCGAAAGTGAAATTAATGTAAATAGAATCTAACTTCGGAGGAGCTCAATGGTAGCCTTCCTAGAACCTAACTTTTTCGACCTAAAGATATCCAAGTCAGAGAAGTGAGTATTATAAATTAGTTGAATACGACGCATAGGTACGCGTACGTACACGCATGCTTTTTATATAAAATATATTTTGTTTTTATTTATTGAGCATCTGTCAACGCTCGAAGGCCTTCTAAACACAATACGAACTCTTGATTCGTATATGTATTTTGACATACATACATTAGATCTGAACTCTTTCCCTCCCGACTAGTTTCAACCTATGAACCATTAAATTTGAGCCTCTTGGCGTGATAATGAAGGCGACAGGTGGTTTAATTCTCCGGCTGTCACTGCGAACGGTGATACAGCGTTAGTAAGTTCTATGATTAATAGTTACATCCCAGAGTTATTTAACAATCCGAAGTTTACTGAACGCTTTATGGAACAAGACAGACGCCTGTCTGCCTAAGAGTTGTTCTTTAATTTAATATTTTCGTAATGAATTCAGGTTTCAATTTCAAGCCGCCCTACACTTTTACGAAATTCAGGTGTGTTTTGCATAGTTGCATCTATTCCTGCTACTGGTTCAGAAGAAGCATTTGAAGAACCGCCAAAAATAATACTGTGGGAGAAATAAGGGAGTCTCCAGTAAGATCGGACGCTCAGTACAAAGATAATGTGAGATGGCAGGCAGGACCACTAATAAAAGTAACCGACGAAGTACAGATCTAATGTTTCTATTTTAACACTTTAGAAAAAACCAGTCAATTGTGATAACAAACATAACTTTGCAGGTAACAAAGTTAACTTTGTAGTTAGAAGATACACGGGGTTATTACTTAAAAATTTGCAGACAGCGACAGTCATGCGCTCACTGCGCGACCGGTGACTAATGGTTATAAAAAATAGATATCATGTATACCGGTTGCATATTGCGCCACGAGCATAAAATGCACTTTTGACGGTAAATTTAGCGCCACTACACAAATTACATTATACAGCAGATATCGCGCGATATTTGGCTGTGGCATGCTGACTTTATTGATTGTAATTTAGATAATAAGTGTGCGGTTCTCCAATCTTTTTCAACTGCAAACGTAAGAACGGGAAAAATGTGTAATATAATTACAAATTCGCAACGTCTGTATCATTTAATTGTGTTAACTTAGAAACTTGAAGTTTACATCACCAGGAGACCATAGACGTGTTTAACATAAATTTCAACTTGATACCTCTGTCCGTTCTTGAGATAAAGGATCTTAACTGCTCGTACGGACAGACAGACGGACTATATGGATCACGTTTTCGAGGTACAGATTCCTAAAAATGTGAAAATTGCTGTCCACGCGCCTTATCCTTAGAAAAATTTGAACATATCGCAAACATTGAGAACAAGATGTAAATTAAAGGGAAATTATCAGGACTTTATTACATTAGATAATTTTATTACATAAAAAAGAAAACTATGACAAATATCAAGTCGAAATGTATGTCAAACACTGAAGTCTATGGTCACTTGGAGGTGTAACTAATTCAATCTTCGGAGTCAACGCAATCAAAAGATACGACCAGCAGTGCTATTCTCTAACGCAAATAAGTCGAATTCACTTCTGAATCCACGGAGAGATTGTCAACTTTGTATTCACTAAAGTCGACAGAGATACTAGCGCCGCTTCGATGGGTGCGGCAGCGAGTCGCACTATCATAAATGAATTTTTTATGTTTCGCTAAATATAGCAATTTAATCTAAATAAAACAAGTTCTATTTAACGTAATTATATAAGAAGTTAAAATACACTAAGTTTTACTCTTAAAGGAATTCCCGACAAACTCGCATCTAAAATCATTTCACTTACTTTACTCCTAGTATGTTTGGTTTAGAGAATTCCATTTGAAGGCTAAGTGAGTTCGAATGCGAAGTGGGGCGAGTTGTCAAGCGAGTCTCGCTTGGGCGATTTAAGTTTTTACAGAATTGCATATCAGTTATGTAGTCAAACAAAAACCTGTAAAGTACTTCCCGTTGACCTAGAATCATGAAATTTGGCAAGGAGCTAGGTCTCACAGCACAATAAAAGGGAAAAATCCAAAAATTTCAAATTCGTTATTATGTGTTATAACACATTTTGTTGCTATTACAAATGTATATTTGCAGTTGTATCTTTTTAGTAAATACACGACATACATAGGTACATCGTATGGTACCATACAATATAATAATATAATAACTTTATAACCAGGCAACCATACAATCGCACTTGGCCCATTTTTCTTACTTCAATGTGTTAACATGTTCTCAATGAGCCCGGCGTCCGCAATGCTCATGAAAATAAACGCGTACACGAGATATATATATTGTTATCTGAGCCTTTGTTCCTCGCAGACATCGCTTTAATCATTTTAACGTGATCCAATCGCTCACACAGATTTATATGTAATACAGTACATTACAGGAACTCATATACAACCTCACGAAGCGTTATAACAAAATTCTGTGGTTTATTACACTGATGTAAACAAAAACGGAAGATGCATATGTACCTACTCGAAAAAATTGGGCGAATGGGAGTTCAGTCGAACACAATGTTTCGTACAAATATTTCTAATATCTATGTAGTATACCTACTATATTGATTGTACAAAACACCCACTATGAGCCACTCAACTGCGGTTTGGGAACCACACGTAGCTGCTAGCCAGCTAATTTTACATTCGACGCTTATGCAGTGAACAATGTAACAATTGTTCATATTTAAAACATTTGCGTAATAACTCTATGGTAAGTAATATATCCGCCATATTGGATTTATGATGACGTTAAATATACAGAAACTTTCACCTGCGTATTCCATTTCATTTAATACCCATATTATTGGTGTTAAACAAAAAAGTTATTTACTATTATGGAACATCCGCCATATTGGATTTATGATAACGTCACTTATACAGAAACCTTCACCTGCGTATTCATTCCATTTCATTTGATACCCATATTGTTGATCTTGAACAAAAAAGTTATTTCCTATTATGGAACATCCGCCATATTGGATTTATGATGACGTCACATATATAAAAACCACATGTCATTTTTTGAAAACAAAGTAGCCTACCAAATTTCATCATAATTGGTTCAGCAGTTTAGCATTTCCCCCATAAAGTGTCATCTCCCTTTTCACTTCTTTAAGGGTAGATTATGATAAAAAAATAAGTTTATGTTTTCGTAATAGAAAAGGTTTATTTTTGTACCAAATTTCATCGTAATCGGTTGCTTTTAGCATTTTCCGTACAAAGTTTCATCCCCCTTTTCACGCTTTTAGGGGTAGATTTAAAAAAATCGGTCTGGTGGTTTAGCCGTGAAAACGTACCAGACAGGCAGACTTTCGCAATATTTTATAATATTAGTATGTAAGTATTGATAGTATATAGTATAGTATAGTATGGATGGATATTAGTATGGATTGTTCAATTCGCTATTGATTTCTTACAAGGGGGCCCCCACAACCTTCGTGCCCAAGGGTCCGTTAAATATAAATCCGGCGCAGCTTCGGAGAAGGCAAAATGTCTTTGTATTAACATTACGAAATTCGCATTGGTTCAATCTATTATAGTATTTATTTCAAATTTCGAATTCACATTAGTAATGCGCAATAGAAACGAGGGATTGGAGTCGTTGTTTCATTAGACCGCGGCGCGGCGCTCGCCTCCCACATATCATACCTTATTCATCGTTCTTCCGTTCAATGCATTTCTGAGCTTCATTCATATGGGCTTGCTATAGCTTTTACAATATCAATGACTCGTAACGGCCTTTTTATACAATCATTTTTCTCTTTTTCATTTCGATCCCTTAATACTTTTGCTGCTTCCGCTGTATTTAACTTGCTTATATTAAAACTTTTTAAGCATCCTCCCTTCTGATTAAATATTTAAAAAAGTCGTATAAAGGTCTTCCGTGCTGAATTGATAGAATTTAATATAGAAATGTGTTTAATAACTATGTATTACACAACAATGTACGTACAAATTATGTTTATCTGAAGGTTCCTGGTTCGTTTCAGAGTTTCGGCACCATTTATGTTCAAGGAACATAAAAAGACGCATTTATTTCTAACTAATTTCAGGTTTATTTGATTTAATTTGATAATTTTTTAAAGAGTGATGTCTACACGGTGAACGATGAGAAGCAAAGCGAGAGCAATGTTGTTATTCTAAAAATTTTACATTTTCTTTTTTAAATGATTTGTCTTATACAATAAATTGGATCCTTACATATGAAATTAGCGTTTTGTCGTACTGACCACTTTGATCTGAAATATCTCCTCTTTGGTTAAGAATTCCAAATTCAAATTTATAAATTCATTTAGCTGGTACATTTGAGTTTTGAAAACAGTCATTCATTTGTTTTTTCCTCGTTATTTTTTTCTCTGGCGTCGCTTATTACCGCACAATGGAAAACATAAAATATCGGTATATTTACGAGTACGAGTTCTACCGTGGCACCAGTGCTGCAGAAACAGCTCGAAGGATTAATGATGTGTACGGCGCTGGTGTCACAAAAGAAAGCACGGTACGTTTTTGGTTTCAACGTTTTCGTTCTGGAAATTTCGACCTTCAGAACCAACCCCGTGGACGGCTGGAGACCAAAGTGGAAAATGAAGAATTAAAGGCTATTGTGGAAGCGGATCCATCACAAAGCACTTCAGAGATAGCTGCAGGCTTCGGGGTAAGTGACAAAACTGTATTAATCCACTTGAAGCAAATCGGGAAAGTAAAAAAACTTGAACGATGGGTACCTCATGAATTGAGTGAATCGAACACGCGTCGACTGGTGTGTTACTTTGCTCAACCGACACAATAATGAAGGGATTTTAAATCGAATCATTACTCGTGATGAAAAGTGGATAGTGTACGATAATCGGAAGCGCTCGTCGCAATGGTTGAACCCTGGAGACCCAGCCAAATCCTGCCCTAAACGAAAATTGACTCAGAAAAAGTTACTTGTGAGTGTTTGGTGGACTAGCGCCGGTGTCGTTCACTACAGCTTTCTAAAATCTGGCCAAACGATTACGGCAGATATCTATTATCAGCAACTGCAAACCATGAAGGAAGAACTAACTGCTAAATAACCGAGATTGGTCAATCGCTCTAGGCCACTGCTGCTTCACGACAACGCAAGACCACACACTGCACAACAAACAACCACTAAGTTAGATAAGCTACAATTGAAATGTCTGCGACATCCACCGTACTCCCCGGACCTTGCTCCAACAGATTACCATTTTTTCCGGAATTCGGACAACTTCTTACAAGGGAAAAAATTCAACTCCGATCCGGCAGTCCAAACCGCCTTCAAAGAGTTTATTGATTTTCGCCCCCATGGTTTTTTTTAGTAAAGGGATCAATGAACTACCTATGAGATGGCAAAAGTGCATTGATAACAACGGTGCATACTTTGATTAATTAAATATATTTTACAAAAAAAAAATTGACTTTATATTCCTCCCGTACAAAACGCCAATTTCATATGTAAGGACCCAATAATTACAAGTATTTCATATGGTTTCAATTTGTTGAGCCTAAAATTATTTTACTTCTTTGAGTTAGTTGTAACAAACAGAAACGACTTAGTTGGCGCAGTGGTTTAGACGTTAACCCAAGCGCGGAAGGTACCGGGTTCGATTCCCGGTCGGGTCAAATTAGAAAATGAACTTTGCTAGATTGTCTCGGGTCTGGGTGTACTGGGAGACGCCCCCAGTAGTCGTCGTCTGGTTCTCATA
Source organism: Zeuzera pyrina (assembly GCA_907165235.1). Classification (NCBI taxonomy): domain Eukaryota; kingdom Metazoa; phylum Arthropoda; class Insecta; order Lepidoptera; family Cossidae; genus Zeuzera; species Zeuzera pyrina. Next base: position 508,342 of record OU015627.1, read on the forward strand.
GCACAGGGAATACCCTAGTTTGAGATCAGATGATTGGTGTGTATTGTCTGGCGCATTATTATTATTATTATTTAATTTTAAGGGATTATTTTTCTTTCTAGTAATAAATGGAATTTTTATCGCTATTTACGCCAATTTTAAAGTGATTTTAAATGCATGTCTTGTAATTATATGATAAAAAAAGTTCTTGTTTTCCATGCCAGTTTTCGGAGTTAATTAGATATATCAGAGCATATTCAATCTGCGGGGAAGTTGCCATGCATATGTGGAATCCATAAAAATACAATGTAATACCTTAGAAGCAACGATTTCTATGTACTATTTGGACTACTGGAAAATATAAAATGTAAAAAATAATTTTAGGCATCCGTAATTAATTCAAGTCTCCCCCTCCCCATTTTAAAATACACTGTAGACACCTCACGGTCACGAACTTAATATATTAATATTTTATTTCTATTTTACTTTTCTAAATATTATATTTTATATACACTCAAATATTTTATACAGGTACATATTTTGTATTAAATACTGTTTAACATTTTAAACCTCCTGTCAGTATAAAACTCTTTGTTTAGAACTCAAGTTACAACGATAGATAGATGTTTGGATTTTGAGATTTGATGGATACGCTTCTGGTGTAGAATTAAAGGTATAATATTAATTTAACAAATGTATTCTTTCTGCAAATGTTATTTATTGTTATTCATTTTTACCTAAATACAGCTATTATTTTTCTATAAAACCATTTGAAAGCTTATCGTTTTTCTAGGATATCATCGTAGATGGAAATGTAGGATATATCAGAGTTATAAAGAAAAGACCTGATTTCACTAACTCATGTATTTCTCGACCGACTTATTTTTTGACATTCAAAAATAGCAACTCGTATAATCACAAACATAACAACACCCTCTAATTAACAGTGTTGTCATCCGTTAATGATTTTATGGGGAGCGGTTGGCCGTTTATTTTAATTATTCGCAAATTGTTTCTAGTGGACTTTGTGATGTAAAATTGGCGTAGTTTTGCGTCTCAAAGTATCTACGCTGTTGTACATTATGTGAAATTGTTGAAACAAGTGCTTTTTGGTAGTGTGATGTTGAGTTTTTTTTAGTGGCTTAGTCCGCCTCAACGGATCTTACTAGAAAGACTGCCTCAATATATATGTCGCCAGATAGTCCAAGAAACAATCAAATGTATTACATCGACATTTTCATTAAATAACGTGAAGAATTTATCTATTGATCACTGAAGACCTTGGTTGTATGGTCTGAGATCCCTTTACCTTCCCTCTTAAGGGAGAACCGTATTACTACTCATAATTATACCTACATCTGTGTATTATTTTCTATTTATTTTAGCTTATTTAGCTCCATTGATTTTATTTAGTTTAGAAAAAATGTAATGATGCGCATCCATCTTTTCACATTAAAACCCTATTAACTTTAATCTAACTTCAGTAGCTATAGCTATGTGACACTGTGACAATAACTTGTATTATTATTTCAAGTATTTTACGAATAATGAATGTATAAAGTTGGCAAAATAAATGTTGTATACGAGTATTGCTCCGTGTTAGAACAAAGTGTTTCCAAACAATTACCCTAATTTTATAGAGGTAGGTTTTATTTGTTACAATTCGTTGAAGAGAGAAGGTAGGTAAATAAAAATATATCGCAGATAGAATTTTATTATGATGAGGCTACAAAAAAAAATATACAGATCCAAATGCCCAAGCTGTTTTAATATTTAGACATAAAACCCATAGTCTATATTTGTGTTTAACGTCATCATTGTCGAATGTTTGAGGTTATTTATCTCATTAAATAATCCAATACGAAATAAACTGATCAAAATTTTAAAATTAGACCACTTCAATAGACATTTTATTATTTTTTATTTTCATTGAAGCATACGCATTAGCATCACATATTAAAAAAAAGACTTTACCCACTGTTTGTCTGTATCAATACTTCTCTTGTTCTATTCCTTTTATATGCTTTAGTAAAATGATAACAAACTGTACTGAAACAATAACGGAGTTTTTGAAAGAAGACAAAATCTTCACTTGTATAATTTTATTTACTTAGACCTTAGACCATAACAATTTATTCTATTGATTGCGTTTTGCTGTCTATTTACATATAATGATTAACAAAAAAATTCAGCAATTCAACAAATAACAAATGTTACCTATATTACCTACTTATTTCTATACAGTTAAAGGTTCTGTAGGTTAGGTATATAATATACTTAATGTAGGTACACAACACAATCTTCTTAAAAAATATCAACTTATTGATTATAACATGTATAGAGTTAGGGTACAACTACAACGTAATCAATTCCATAAATATGGCACGCATTTCACACGATATGGTTATTTACATTGTTGATGATTGTATTGGACACTTTACACCTTCCGATTCCAACAAATCCCAAATGGAAATCGTACGTTATATTAAAGAATATCGTTAGCTAAACTTTTTATACACCCGGATTACATGTTAGTAGTTGGCAAGTCGGTAAGTTGTATGCAAACGAAATTCCACCTAAACCACATGTAGGGGAGACCGGGTATGGTTGTCTCACGCATAGGTTGTCACAGTAACTATAACAGAGCGGCTAGACAAGTGGCAAGCGCTTCGTACAATTGAAGCACATTTTGGCATTATTGCTCGTTAAAAGTGCCATTTGGCAACGTTTTATACGGCGGTTTTCACACGACTTCATTCATCGTTTGATATAATATTGCAATTAATAACGTTTGATTACCAATTTAAAATTCATTACAGTCGATCACGTGGTATTTGTCACTATTCTACTAGCGTTTACGACAATTGAGCTACTTGTCTAGGCCCTCAGAAAACTAAACGAACTATTAAGTTTGATGAATAGCGTTAGCGTTGAAGGCGCGAGAGCGACATCTCCCTCCCTACTTCACTTCAGTCTGCTCTGCAGTACCGTAACGTAGTTATGTACGTTCGTTTTTTTTCGCACGGAAAACTTCGATCACAAATAAAAAACTAGATACACAAGTAACGCTCCAAAAATACCCGAAATGTGCGCTCAAATAAGTATTTGAGTGCACATTGAGTGAGTCACAGATTATGTGATTATGTGAATGTGATTGGATCTTTACGCACGAGACGTAAGATTGCATTTTAAATATTTCTTTACAAACATCGTTTCAATGTCATGCAAGAATCGTTTACAAGCTCTTATAACCTTATGGTTTGGTAGTAAGGTCTACTTTAGATTAACAGAAAGTTACCGTTAATACTATACGGTATTAAAAAGATATACGTCAATTCGGACAATAATTTGTTTAGATTTTACAGGAGATTGTACATCTAGTTCTTTATTTGTGATCGAAGACGGAAAAGTAATTTTTTGTGCATCTTTGTCGAGTTATATAAGTACACTTGAATTTTGCATAGTAATATATCTTTTCATGTACTTGTAATGTTAAATATGTGTTTTATGATATTGTTCTACGTTTTTTTAAAAAACAATGTATTTAAATATATTTTGGGAGGTTATATTTTAAAATGTGTGGGACAGGTTATCTCCCCAATCCCATGCACGTGTGCTGCCTTTTTGTTGAGTTTTTGAGGTTTCACTACATAAGCATTTGTTCGTTTTAGAACTAGTCACGAAAATGCCATAGCATTACTGACGAAAGTCTGCTCGAAGGCTTGTTTCGCCAGCATTGATGCTGCGTGCTGCAATAAAAGTGAAAAAATGTGGCAAATCTATAAGAGCTGTCTGAGAGAGAAGGATTTGACAATCAATAATAGTACTTTCGTTTTGTATTAAACTTGTATTATTTGTATTGTATTCCTTTTGTATTGTAATAAATTTACTACCGAAGAGAGAAACAACACGGCTGTATCAATATTCAACACCATCTACAAAAATAGGTTACCAAAGGAATCGACAGATTTTTACCGACGAACAGAAATAATTGAAAAAATACATACTTCTGGCTTAAATTATTTATTTTGGGATGTCTAAAGAATATTTGGAAAATAGCATTCGAGCTTGCAATTTCCAATAACTTGAAAGTTCCAAACTTTGAGAATCGAACAAGCTAGCTAGCTCCGACTGGTTTACGTCATTTATGAAGAGTCACTCATCTCTGTCCATTAGAGCACCTGAAGCTTCCAGTTTAGCAAACATAATGTCAAAACTTTTGTGATAACCTTCAATCGATAAATGAACGATATACTGGTAATCCACTACACGACATATGGAATATGGACGAAATTGGAGTGACTGCATTGCAAAAATCGAACAAAGTTTTTGTTAGAAAAGGATTTAAGCAAGTTAGTGCTATTACCTCAGCCGAAAAAGGCACACTAGTCCCCTCAGCCGCTGCTGTTTAGGCAAGTGGCAATTTGATTCCACTGTTCTTCATTTTTAATTTTCGTTCGAGCTCGTCAGACAGTTATACACTTAAAGCGAATTTCAGTAATGTTTAATATGAATAATACATTTCTGTTCTTTTTTCGGGTATAATTAGTTACATACCGTCAATAAAATAACTAATTTGGTTTAAATTGGGGTTTTCTATTTATATTCCCTCCTTCATTCACTATAGTTACATACTCCAGAAACTGACAACCATCCTCGACACAGGGTTAAAAGTCACACTTTTTCACAAATATTATAGTATTTCCTCAGTAGATTATGTTAGAAAAAAATTGTATTTCTTTTTAAACTGCAATAAATACACTATCTATTGATATATAAATGTCATAGCTAAACTGAAAACATGGGCACTAAAAATGCAAAAGAAAAAAAATATGACTTCCAACCCCGGTCTCCCCTAAACGGGACTTGTACATGGACAATACTGTATTCTTGAAACTATTTTGAACAATAAAAAAAACAGCTGAGTAAGTAACAAGGCGTAAGTTGCTGCTATATTTCTTTAGTTGGCAAGTAGAATAGCATTGAGTCTAATTTTAATCGCCATCTACCGACTTACCATATTATTATAATGTGTTAACTGGGCATTATATGTTGTGTGAAAGCAGCGTAAAAAATCCGGGTAAGAGCGTGTCGGACAGGGTTAGCTTAGGTTAGGGTTCGTAACAATCTTAGACTTTTTTCAAATTTTAGGAACGGTAGGGGTTGTATGGATCAGATTTTCTCGTTTCGCGTTATCGTGGAGAAGTTTCTGGCCAGAGGTCAGAGAGTTTTCTGCGCTTTCGTGGATCTTGAAAAAGCATTCGATAGAGTAGTGCGAAAGAAACTGTGGAGTCTTCTGCCCGGATATGGCGTGGAGGGCCCCTTACTGCAGGCTGTGAGGTCATTATATTGAGGCCACAGAGCATGTGTAAGGATAGATGGTGTCATGTCGCCCTGGTCGCCTTCGAAGTCTGTTCAGGCGTCAGACATGGCTGTGTTGTCTGCCTGGCTATTCATGCTGTATTTGGACAGTTGCCTCCAGACATTGAAAGGTAGTATGAGTGATATGATATGTGATGGTACAGTGGTAAACTAACTATTGTACGCTGACGATGCTGTGCTTATAGCGCCTTCAGAAGCGGAGTCGCAGACACTAGTTACGTCTATGAAAGAAGACTGTAAAGTGAAAGGATTGAATGTGAATAAAACTAAGGTTCTGGTGTTTGAAAGAGAAGATGTATAGACAAAGTGTAATATATGGGTAAATGGAAAATGTCTAGAAAAAGTGAACGAAATTGTATATCTGGGGAGTGCGTTTTCTGAGGAGCTATTATCGAGCAAATTCGATAGAAGAATTCAATCGACAGAAGAATTAAACGGTTTAATTTTTCTATCGAATTTACTAGGTTTATTAGGAGAAATGATAAAATAAGATGACGTGAAGCGGTTTATTCGTGACATGCATAGACTTTATAACTCCAGACAGACTGTCTCATACTACAAAGCGACGCAAAAAAATCAAATAAAATGTAATTGTGTGTGTGATGTTTTCTAACAAAATGGCGGCCGATCAGCTTTTCTGTTAATAAATGTGTGCGGTATGAACAAGTGAGTCGGCTTATCTCATTTATCTTAGCATTACTGCTCGAACACGGCGTATGGAGTTATTTAAAAAGTATATGGTTATATGTATGGTACAATGGAAAAGAAAATAGTAAGCGTTCAGTAAATAGAGTATTTTAATGTTATTTCTGTACAACGATTAAAATTGCTTTACATCATCCGATTCTATCCGATCACGTAACAATCTGATCAAATAGTAAGTATAAAATCAGAAAATTCATTCGCCTTTCAGTATTAAATCTGCCACATACTCTCCGATGGCTATGGCAGAGGCCGCGGTGTTTCCTCGTGGTAGTAACGGCAGTACGCTGAGGTCAGCGACACGCAACTGGGGTATACCATACACGTGCAAATGCTCATCGACCACGCGTTTTAGTGCCGCCGTACCGACTGCATGAAACACCGAGAACGTCATATGCTTCGTGTAACACCTCCAGTACTCTTCGCGAGACTCGGCACTGTACTCCGGACACCCATCTAGCTTGAAATGAAGAATCGATGCGTTGTTGTCTTTATACGCCGGAGTCTCCACGAGATGTTCAAGGATCGTGATCGAACGCAGCATCTCTTCCACGTCGCGTTCATCAGCGATGTAGTTCGGGAAAACGGCCGGTGGATCTAATGGGTCTACGGACGCGAGATGAATGTTTCCGCGTGAATACGGACGTAATACAATCGGCGATGTAACAATAAGCGCGTAATTTACGTTGGCGTCACTGATTTGGTCAATAATACTATCCTGCAAGCCAGTGGCCTGCTTCAAAATTGACTCCGCGCCCTGTGCTATGTTCCGATCGACATAAGCGTTAATAATCTGTAATGTCGGCAACTCGCATTCACTGCGGTTGTTTACCAACTTCCTGTTGTCAAAATCATAGCATAGAGTGTTGACGAAGGCGGTTACGTCAGTGAGTCCGTTAGACGCCAGAGGCCCATCTCTCGTCGCAAGCCACTGCGTCGCCTGCACGCCCTTTAATCCATACAATAAGATGTTCGGCGCGGGGATCCCAAGCCCTTTATTTACTTTAATAAACATTAACGGTAACACGTGATCGCTCATGTCATTGCCAACAGGGAGATCGGAATGCACGGTAACGTTAAATTCCTGAAGATTGTTAGCTGGACCTATCCCCGAGTGCAACAATATATGGGGTGTACCAATAGTGCCTGCGCTTAAAATTACTTCTTTTCTGGCATAAATAGTCATTTTTTGTTTGATTAAGGTACCTAGTTTGCCTTTGACGACGGTGACTCCTTGAGCCGTTTTATTGTCATCTATTATAACTCCTGTACATATAGTGTTTTTGGATATTTTAAGTTTCGCCTTAACATTGCTGTTGGCGAGGTACCCGCGCGCGGTGCCCATACGTTCACCATTTAACACATAACCGATCACTTGAGACACGCCAATCTGTGATACCGCATTTACATCCCAGTTATTAGAAAAATTAAGCGCTTCTAAGCCCTCGAAAATTCTTGGATGCCATGAATTGCCCGATTCGCCAAAAAATTGAATTTCCATAATGCCAGTAGTGTTGTGATATGGAATAGACGAAGCCGGTAGAAGATCCAAATCTTGTAATCCCTCATAACGAAGAAAATACTTTTTGACGTCCTTCCACGACCAGGCTGTGATGTTAAGCTCATCGAAGTCGTTACGATTGCCTCTTGTATAGAGCATGTAGTTGATACTGGTCGAACCGCCGAGGCACTTGCCACGGGAAAACCGACACTGTTGGTTTTGTGATGAGAGACAGGACACGTTATTTGGGATTGTCGCGTACTGCCAGTCGAGTTCTGATCCGAGCAAGCCCCCTGAAGCGCCTGGAATCTGTAACAGGAACACATCATCAACTGCCCTCTAATTATTATTTTCTATTTCAACTGTAATACATTATAAACAACTGCATAAAATAATATCCTTATCTCAGTACATAAGCAGTATCTGTTAAATGCATTGTTTGAAATTATGCCTGATTTACATTGGTCATGTGTTTAGCGAAGAAGATAAGTACAATACGTAAGTACAATGGTGTGAACCGATCGGAGAGTAGCGAGTAAACTTGGCTTGCAACTTGCCTTGCAAGTGGATACAAAATCGTTTTCTATTTTTCGGGTAAGTGACGCCCCTCGCGCGCTCACTTTCCCCCCACACGGTTCTTGACTCGCCACTTGACGTAAACGGTCAAATTTAGTGCAGTACATAAGTGACCGGCAACAGGCTGGACGGTCCGCGTGTACTGTTTTATATATTTTAAATAAAATGACGTCTAAGTGTTCAATATTCATTTTTAGATATAAGAAAAGAAGAAGATAAGACTTTCACTTCCATTTGCTTCATTATGATGAAAAGAATTCTACGCGAAATCATATGTATTTTCCGACGTTACTCGTCTATTTTTACGGAGTATTGCTATTTGACTTGCTGTAATGTAAACAATCACTGTCCAGGCGTTCGCCACTCGCCACTGTACATGTACTCGCTACTCGCCACTGTCCTTGGTCAATGTAAATCGTGCATTATAACAAACCTTGATACTCCACAGTCGGTGCTATAAGTTGTAAAGAATAAATCAACGTCAAAATCAAATGGATCTTTCACAACTGAATAATAAACATAATAATATTATTAATTGCAATGAATTAAAAAAAAATCCCCGTCCTTTTTTTTTGGAATTACTCATTTCATTTCTAGCAATAGTGACCATGAATTGGAAATTTTATTACGAGAAATAATTGTAGGTTAATTTTGCTGTGTCTTACAGTCTTACCTCGTTACCTGTGAAATGTGCTTCCTTGTTGTTTTTTCGTGAGAAGTAAATTATTTTTGCAACACTTTACTATGAAAGACTTATCGTGTTCTTTTTGTGTTTATTCTTGTGCGTTACTTAATACGTTGCCTTTTGCAACAAAATCTGTTACCTTATTTGGTTCTTGTAGAAGTTATGTATCATGTAAAAACAATACTATATGATCCCCATCACCGTGATGATGACATTTGTTGTTAATACTGAGTCTCTGTAACGGAGATGTCAATGATTTTTCACCTGGAAGCCTTCGCCTAGTAGGCGATGATAAAAAAATACAACATGTAACAAAATTAACCAGAAAAAGGAAACCACTTTTTTCAGAACTATTAACTGAATACATTTTTACTATTTTTAATATGTATTATACTTTAATTAATTCCATTGAATAATGTATAAGCGTGTGTTGTCCGCGCTGTCGTGACACTGCGAAGGTGCAGGGACTGTATTAGCCCTTTCGAGAAGCGCTTCGGCACAGCGCGAGACGGACTCCAATGCGTTCTGTAGGAGAGCAAGGAAGCGCCTCACCCAGTCTCACCCCCAGGAAGCTGAGTCGTGTTCAAGTTTCTTCTACGTTACCAAACAAAAACTAATTACTTAATTGCAGCCAATTTGCGATATCAATGTACTTTTTATTGTAAAAACAAGCAATGGCATCACAATTTTCTATTGCTGTCTCCGTCGAACGTAAAATAAATACTGTTAGTGACGCTAGTTCTGCAAAAAAAATCATTAAAATCTTATGTAAACGGGATCAATAATTTATGACTTACTTAAAACTAAGTTTATGAAATATTGTATTTATTAATACTGTACTTGTAAAAATTGATTGCTTAGGGTGTATGAGCCTTCTGATTAATTCTGTTACACGTTGTAAAATAAAAGCAATTATTGTTACTTCATGAGAAATATATAATTTATGTAAGCAGGTATTATGTACAACAGTCAAAATTAAATGAATGTGTTAACCGGCTAAGATTGCTGCATTCATTTAGTTTTGTTATTCTAGAAAACCACATTATACGAATTTGCAAATTAATAATCTATTTATTCAAAAATGAGTAAACATAGAAACATAAAAATACTCATAAAAATAAATAATTATTAAAACAGGATTTTCATTTAATACCCAATACATTTCAACGATGTCGTCATAGTAAAAAATTATCAACTTGCTACGATGTTTCCAATGAGATGAATTTCAACTCTGTTGGTCAGGGGGACGGTGCACATATAAAAAAGCCCATTGTCCTTTAAACTGCACATATTTCTGTGAGATCGCATTACCACCACATTCATTTTATTTACATTCAATTTCCGACATATCCAAGCCTCGCTTTATTTTTAATAACAGCGTATTATACTTTGCTAAGTAGATTCGGATTGCCGCCAGCTTCGATGAGTAAGACATCCTCGCCGGCGAGCGCGAGACGCGCCGCGGCCGCTGCGCCCGCGCCGCCCGCGCCCACCACTACGTAGTCGAATGTGTCGCCGTCTGCGCACACAGGAACAAACAAATAATAACTTTTTTGGGGGGAACGGAAGAAGTGAGTTTATTATTAACGTGGATACGTCTACGTTTTCGTTTGTAATAGGGGTCATATCGTGAACAGGAGCTTATGCACTAACGCCATCTGTTGGTGCAGAAGGAAACGAAGTCGGTAAGTATGAGACAGTCATTTTACTCCATACAAAAATTTATCATACTGAGGTGTCGCGACTAATTCTTTCTGTTAAGTATTGAACTTCATTACAATTTACAGAAGTTAGTAAATGCATAGTAGATGCTACTTAAGAGTATCGCTCGCGAACATATTTTTGTTTTCAATGAAAAAATTTTTTTTTCGTTATATTTCATACCTTTCGTATATCGGAGTTGTGCTTCATAAACTCAGTTTGAAACATTAATTCGTATGGTTCTTTCAAACAATAGAAAACAAAAACAGAAATAAGTAATTCATTAAGCGAACTAGAAATAACGAAGATTTTTCAACAAAAATTAGTAATAAAATTGTTAATAATAAAATTGAGATTGCTAATGCTTTTGAAAATTATTTTGAAAATAACTAATGGTTTGAGATAGTCTTCGCAAACAGCAGAGACGTTTTAAGCAAAAACGTTGGAAAATGGTTTCCTAGTTTTCAATTTAAATGGACATCTTCACTTGAGATAGAAAAAAATTTCAAGCTATTAAATAAAAAGAAAAGTGAAGATTTATGGGGGCTATCAGTTCATGTAATGACTGGTGTAATACCTATATTATCGCCAATTTTGGTAGAGATATTTAATAAATGTGTCGATCAAGGGGTATTTCTCAATTTAATGTAAGACAGTAAAATTATTCCATTATTTAAGTCAGGTTGTATGTTAAATCCTACAAATTAACGCCCCGTGTAAATATAACCAGCATTGAGTAAAATATTCGAAAAAATAATACGCAATCAAATGCTAGCACATTTAAACATTCACGGGGTGTTTCACGGTCAACAGTACGGGTTCATGACAGGGCTGTCAACAACTCAACTCATGGGGGAGCAAGCTTGATCAAGACTGTACTTCAGGCTTGCGAGGGATCCCAGGATGCCATTTGTGTTTATTGTAATCTTTCTAAGGCTTTTGATTGTGTTAATCACGAAATTTTTTGTTGCAAGCGTAAATAATATGGAATTTGTGGTAACGCTCTCGATCTCATGATTATCTGGCCGGGAGCAGAAAGTGAGTGTGAATGGGGTTTTATCTATTGATTTGAAGTTAAAAATGGACGTTCCCCAAGGATCTATTTTGGGACCTTTCCTGTTTCTAGTCTACATTAATGATATCCCATTTATGATCAGAGACTTATGCGAAATAGTATTATTTGCTGATGACACTTCATTGTTATTTAAACTGGACAGAAAGAAGCTAGATATTACCTGAGTAAATGGAATCCTAGCAGACGTCTCGAGATGGTTCGCTGTTAATAATTTACTATTGAATGCACAAAAATCAAATGTATTAAATTTTTCCTTTCAAATGTACCCAGAATCCATGATAAAATTGAATTAGGTGGGAAAAAATTACAGTTAGTTAAATCTACCAGTTTTCTTGATTTAACAGTAGACAGTGAATTGTAGTGGGCGGACCATATCGGGGCATTGGCTAGAAAGCTTGGTTCATCGATATATGCCATTAGACCCATTAGGCAATTGACGGATGCAGATACAGCTAAGTTGGAGTACTTTACATATTTTCGTAGCCTAATGTTCTATGGCCTTTTGCTATGGGGATCAGCGGCGCATATTAACTCCACTTTTAATTTTCAAAAAAGAGCAATACGTGTCATCTACAGTATGACTGCACGAGAATCACTAAGAGATCGTTTTAAAGACATTGATATACTCATCTTGCCGTCTTTATAGATCTTTAAAATTATTATGTTTACGAGGAAAAATATAGATGTATTTATAAAGAAAGGCGATATTGGTGGTATGGAAAACCAATTTATCACGACCTCGGGGGTCGTGATAAATTGTCCAGGTGTCCAGGTCTTTGAACTAAACTAAAGTAGATTTGACGTTCAAAAATACCTTGTAATTGGGTTTACTTGATTAAATTGATTTGACTTTGACCTTTACCTTTCAATTGCCCGAAAATCATCTTAATAAATAGACGTATCCACGTAAAACTTACGGCTGTATCAAGGATATGGCCAACCGGGGAGTTTTATTAATTTGATTTTCTATTTTTACATTTTTGGGAGTTGTAAAGCACAACAGTGATAGTATATTTTGTTTTAAAGTTCTGTGTAAGTAAAAAGTGTAAGTCTAAATAAACACGTGTAACTGAAGTTTTCGCTTTCTTCCAAGAAGTCCTTCATAACTTCAGTACTCGTATCACTTACTAGAGGAGGACTAGAGACATTTGGTACTTAATTAAATTAAAGGTTAATTAATTAAATTTGGTCTAAAAGTGTGTCCTTAAAATGTCCTTTTTTTGTGGACCGACTTTTTAACTTTTTTACCAATGCGCGTGACTAGGGAAGGTTACAGTACAACGATAGACAGCTGAACAAGACATTTTTTTTATTTTTGTGAATACCAGTACCTAAAGCACTTAAGATTTACGAGTATTTTACAAGCAGAGATGTGATTTATTTGAAATACATCTATTTAAACTGCAAATACAAAAAGAATTTTTCTTTTTTATTTTGCATTTCAAGTACTTTTTTTCAAAATGCATTTTGTATTTTATTTGAAATAATCTACATCAATATTTAGTATTTGTAAAACAAAAAATGGTTTTGTTAATTTTTTTAATTCATATTTCGTATTTTTCATTCTTAAATTCATAATTACTTTATTTAAGAACGCAGCTACCCTAAATGTTGCCAACAATAATGCCAAAATTGCAAATCAAACTGTTTCTGTGCCAATGCCAATAATGCCAATACTACAACAAACCTGGAAACAGTTCCAGTTCTATTTTCGTTTAGTGAAATGATTATGAGGCCACATAGACGAAACATGAAAGATTCGAACAAACCTAGTCTTAAAATCAGTGAAATAAGTATTTTATTTGAAGAAAGTATTTTGAAAATACCTATTCTGTATTTTGTATTTAAATACTTTTATTCAAAACCATTTTGTTTTTATTTTTTTATTTGAAATAAAAAAATAACTAAGCATTTGGATTTTGTATTTAAATACTTTTAATAAACTATTTTGCACATCTCTGCAAAGAAGTAAGATAACAGTTTTACGACGAGGCAATAATTTGAATCCAGAGCGGAGGGAAGGATTCTATAGTATACTCTCAAGTGCAGCGAGAGATTCTAAAGTAGAATTTTGAGTGCGGTGAGTGATTCAATGTAGGCCAAAAGGTAAAAAAACTTCCACTACCGAGTGATACATTCTCATTTTCATCCCTCTCTATGAGAAAAATAAACGAGAGATGCTATTCTCCAAACCAATGTGCAACAACAGAAAATCTACTTCAGTAGGCTTGACTTTGCTGGACTTCAGTAACTGTTAAATTTAATTACATAGGTATTTGTATCTCATTTATAAAGTTATTTTTATTCTTGAGTTTTGAATGGTAAAGGATAGTTAATTTGTGCTTTTTAGGGTTTTTATTTAACGTCGTTTTAATTTTTGTCTTGAGTTTTTTTTTCCTTTTAATGTACGGAACGCCGAAAAATATTTTTCGGAATTTACTTGCACTCTGTGCAAATTAAACTTCGTATATATGGGCCTTATAGTGAAACTGTTACAGTTTAGATTGGGGTCAAACAATCGGTGTTATTGTCTAGAAAATATAACTAAATTGCTATCTGTATAATTTGTTTCAGTTTCGCTCGGAACAGTTTTGTATGCAGCTTTCTATCAGTATGCGAATAACATGTTGATAAAACTTTACAATCATCAGATAAGCCGCTTTTGCGTGAGATATAGGAAACAAACAAAACTTTTCTCTTTATCTAAGTGATTTTGATTGGAATACCGAGAGCGTTTAGGGAGTCCTTTTGGGAATAGGGTATCCTTTGAGTATTATAATGTACATACCTATTATAGTTTGACAGAAACCGCTGTACCGCGCCTTAGGCATGCCCGGCGAGGCGGGGGCGGGAAGAAAAGAGCTTGAACTCACATGAGAATGAGAGTGGCCTGCTCTGGTCCCTGTCTCGCTGCGCATATACCTAAAGCGCGGTACAGCGATTTCGGTTATACTATACTACCCGCAGCTCCCCAGATTTCGCAGCTACTATTGTACTTTGCCTCGTATCATAATCCACGATATACATAGCTACGAATATCAAAGTATTTAACGTTACAATTTTGCAGTACATATTTCATTTCCAAAAGCGAAGAAAAAGACACTAATAGAATCGCTTGTGTGTCTATTTATTGTATTTCAAATACTATCTTATATGAGCAGTTAAAATATGGAGCAGGTATAGGAAATAGTGTTACAAATATGAGGTGATCTTTAAAGGAGTATTCATATCTACAGATCTGTAGACACGTCGATTGGGAATCGAACCCGGGACCCGGCTTGGAAAGCAGATGTTCTCAAGTGACTATATAACTTTAAATTATAGCACTGTATTAAAAGACAGATTAGTGTGGTAGAGTCATGCTCCATCGCAGCACGAATTGGGCTGGCTCGCCCGGTGAAATACCACCCTCTCACAGAATATCGACGTGAAATAACAGTATTGCTGTTGTGTTTCGTTCGGTGAGTGAGAGTTCCGGTAGCCCCACTGAGCGCCTGCGCTCAGGCTGCCCTGCGTGTTCTGGGGAGGGCAAAAATCCGCTCCAGAAACATTATGCCAGAGGCAGGAGAAAGGCAAAACTTTCGACACCCCCTCCTACGCTTCGCGTGGACTTTTGCAACGTCGGGCATCCATTGCAATCTAAATGCCGTCCACCATTATCTTGAGACGGCAATGCCGGCCTTACTTTTTCTTACCGAGACGCAGATATCCCCTCCTCCTGACATATCTTACTTGCGCTACCCGGGTATAATCTAGAACATTCATTTGTTCCACGTGCCGGTGTTTGTGCTTATGTCAGGGAGGACATTTATGTGTCCGTCGCCTCGGCAATCTTGAAGTCAGGGACCTTTCCATCCTATGGCTACGCGTAGATTGCGGTGACTACCCTCGCGTCTTTGCGTGCCTGTATAGGTCCCACAGCGGTAATACATGTGCTGACCAACTATTCGAGTGCGTCCAAAGGGCGACAGACTCTGTCCTCCGACAGATCCCCTTTGTCGAAATTGTGATTTTGGGTGACTTTAAAGCCCACCACATCGAATGGCTTGAGTCACGTATAACTGATTCCCTTTTGCCTATGGTTTATCCCAACTGATCGCTGCGCCCACACGGATTCCAGATATGGATGACCATTCACCCTCCTTACTGGATCTGCTGTTGACCTCGCACCCCGATGACTATCAAGTCTATGTCGATGCACCGCTAGGCTCTTCGGACCATTGTCTAATTCGGACCACCGTGCCTCTCACTAGAACTTTGAGATCGCAGCCTACGGCTAGTCGTCGGGTCTGGCATTACAGCGGACTGGGACGGAATGCGAAGTTTCTTTGCATCTTACCCATGGTGGCGAGTTTGGTTCTCGCTGGATGATCCTGATGTCTCCGCCGACTCCGTCGCTGACGTCATACTGCAGGGAATGGAACTTTTCATTCCAAACTCTGTGGTTCCCATTGGTGGCGGATCTCGGCCCTGGTTTGGTCGCTCATGCAAATTGACGTCCCGCCAGAAGCGTGTGCGCTACCGGGACTGGGCAATGGTGGTGACATCATCAAAGGAACCAAACACCAGCGCGTTCAAAAAGGAGTACAACTATGCCACCAGGTCCTTTAAGAAAGACGAAGCCAAAGCGAAGTCCTCGTTCATAGGCAAAATTGGCGTGAGACTAATTCTTCTTCTTTCGGGGACACGCGCATTTTGGTCTCTCGCCAAAGCTGTCCTCGGTAATTTCTGTCAGCCGTCTCTTCCATCATTGCATAAGACCGAAGACTCCCTGGCCCACACTGCAAAGGAGAAAACCGATCTTCTGGGCACTCTCTTTGCATCAAACTCGACACTGGATGACGGGGGAAATTTACCACCAACCATAACGCATTGTGCGAGCTCTATGCCAAACGTTCGGTTCCTACAGAGTTCAGTTCGTAAGGCTCTTTTTTCCCTCGATATTCACAAGTTGAGTGGGCCAGACGGAGTCCCCGCAATTGTGCTAAGGACGTGTGCTCCGGAGTTGGCACCGGTTCTAACGTGCCTTTTCCGGCTCTCTTGCATCATTGGCGTTGTTCCGAGTTCTTGGAGAACGGCCTTTGTGCACCCAATCCCTAAAAAGGGCGATCGCTCTGATCCGTCCAACTATAGGCCCATTTCCATTACCTCTTTACTCTCCAAAGTAATGGGATCCATTATAAACTGTCAGTTTCTCGGGTACCAAGAGGAGCACCAGCTGATTTGTGATCGCCAGTACGGTTTCCGCCAAGGTCGCTCAGCTGGTGATCTTTTAGTATACCTTACGCATCGCTGGGTGGAGGCAGTCGAGAGTAAAGGGGAGGCTCTGGCAGTAAGTCTGGACATAGCGAAAGCCTTTGATAGGGTGTGGGCACGGGGCTCTACTTTCCAAGCTTCCATCTTACGGGCTTCCCGAGAAGTTATGCACGTGGGTTGCCAGCTTCCTCTCTGGGCGTAGCATAATAGTCGTATTAGATGGTTTGTGCTCTGACTTGAAGCCTGTGAACGCTGGTGTCCCGCAAGGGTGTGTGCTTTCTCCGTCTCTTTTTCTTCTGCATATGAATGACATGCTGCATAACAATAGCACCATTAATTGCTATGCGGATGACGCTAAACTAAAAAGTGAGTAAGTACATTTACATTTTATATTACATTTAATAATAATAATAATATCTTTATTGCATTCCATAATTATATTACACTTTATAATACCATGTACCACTACACGTCGTATACATTAATTTTTTTTACAGGTGCAGGTGTCCGTCATCAGCACTCTGCCACCGGGCGGAAGGGCCAGTCAGTGTTTTTTAAATTGATACTTTTTTAATTAAAAAGAGTGTTTCGTTTTGGGGTAGATGACTACACTATGGCACACTAATTAAGCAGGCATTAGGAACTTTTAAATTTTAAATTCGATTTGCGAACTTGTGTGAAAAATACTAGAATTAGGTCGTCGTACGATCATAGCATCGTGTTATATTGGGCAGACATGATGTGCTTATTGCTTAGGCATTCTGTGAAGCGCCCCAACAACCATCAAACTTAAATGCAATCTTGTGACTCGCATAAAAATCTAGTAGCTTTGCTGATAACATTGCTGATAACCTAAAGCGACGCATTGGAATTTTGACGGCAAGGATCTCCATTTTTATAAGTGACTACTAAACGATTTCTCATTTCATTGACTTTATTTTAATAGTTGCTATACACGATTCTTTTGTGTTTCAATTTTTGTAACACATAAAAAAAATCAAAGAAACCTCTTTTAAAACAGAGATTTACATTTTTCGAAGTAACGGGACCGATATATGTTTCTTAACTTTCTGTATATTTTCATCTAAACTTATTCTTTCAAATGACAGTTGGTTTTTTCAAATTGGTTATAGTTTTTAAAATAAACGAAGATAACTGCTATTTCGTATTTTTCGTAAGCTAACGCGCGCACGTTTGCATAAAGCAAAAGGTCTATTTTGGATTAAATAATTGTTTGCGTCGCCTTAAACGCATTTAATCGTCAGTTACTTTTTTATTCTAACTTTTCGACACGCCATTCAATTTGTTCTATTGTAGTCAGAGGCGTCTCTAGCCCTTGTGGCGCCCGTGTGCAACCAGTAGCCTGGCGCCCTCTAGTAGAAGCGGGGTCAAAATGGAATACTAACAGTTATAATTTTCAAACGGAAATTCGGGTGCAAATGGTGTCGGAAAGCAAAAACTTTTTTTTTGGATGGAAGGGGTTACATCAAGAATAAAAAATCACAACTTTGTAGTTCTTCCAAACATATTTAATTAAAAAACTAATATAGTTACATTACAGGACGCTCGTACACACAAATATATACACAGTACACACACACAAATGTATTTACAAAAAAGTTACTTTTCGTGCTTTTGCATTAGCGAAATCTTTAACAATGTCACTAACTTCAATTTTGATTTCATGTTCAATACTTATTAACGATAAATTTGTCAGTCTACTTTGCGACAATGTTGATCTAAGATAGTTTTTAATAATTTTTAGTTTAGAAAATGACCTTTCGCTATGTGCGACCGTGACTGGAAGTGTCAGGTATATCCTCAGTGCTGTGGACAGATTTGGGAACACTGAAATTAATTTATTCGTAAACAAGTAATTTAAAATATCCAACGGCGTAGTGGAATCATCAATAAACATCGGTAATAATTCGATTTCGTTATAGAGCTCGAACTTTTCCACGTCTGAAGAACCAGCATGGCTAAGTTTATTTTCTAAATTAGAACAATGTGTTTTTTTTGTATCTGAGTCCAAATCTTTCCAGTGTTTCAATTTTTGAAGAAATGAAAAAATTACATTATTTTCATTCAAAAGTTCGAACCGTTCGTCGAACTTAGTAATTGCGGTGTCTAACAAATAGTAGTAAAAATTTACTTTGAAATGTGTTTTAGGGTCTGTTATCGGTTCATCCTCTGCCTCATAATTAAAAAACCTTTTACGAGCGCGAGGGCGTGCAGATGTGGGAAATTCTGCTATTGCCTCGACTTCTTTCGCTACAGTTTTCGCGCTGTTAAGGAGCTCCTCAAAAGCAGACTCATTGCGGAATTCAGACAAACTTATTTTTGCATTATCAATCATTTTCACCGCTTCTGACAAGCTTCTTTGAAGTGCCTTGCTAACTATATTTATCTTGCTTAAAATTTCAAACCAAATAAGCAGAGAGCAGATGAAGTTAAACGACTTAATTTTTGTCAGTAATGAATTTGCCATATTTCTTGACTCGGCATCTTTGCTCCTATCGGAATATATGGTAAACAAGGCATCATACACTTTTCCCAGTTCAAAACGTAGAGCTTTTACTGCTTCAACCCTGCTCTCCCATCGAGTATTTGAGAGTGGTTTTAGACTTAAAGTTGGCACTTCTTTAGCAAGTATTTGCCAACGTGCTGTTGACGCAGAAAAAAAAACATAAATTTCCTGCACAACTGAAAAGAAATTGACAATTTCTAATGAACTTTTAGCAGCGTCATTCACCACCAAATTTAGGCTGTGTGCCGCACAAGGTACGTAAAATGCGCGCGGGTTTAAATCTAAAATTCGTTTTTGTAGACCTATATTTTTCCCTTTCATGTTTGCACCATTATCGTAACCTTGACCACGCATATCTTGTATGTCAATTTCGTTTGAGATTAAACAATCTAACAAAAATTGAGTTAAGCCCAGGCCAGTAGTGTCTGTAATAGGAAAAAAACCCAGAAAGTGTTCTTTTACTTCAGCCTTGTTGTTGCTTGCATTTAAAAGAACGTACCGTACGACAACCGATATTTGTTCTTCGTGTGCAATATCTGGAGTGCAATCTAAAATAATGGAAAAATATTTGGATTGTGTCAATTCCAAAACAATAGCTTTTTTTATTCTTTCTCCTAATAATTGTATTATTTCATTCTGAATGTTATGGCCAAGATAATGAGTTAGGCGTGACTCAAATTTTTGAATAAGAGCAATGTGTTCCGCAAGCACATTATCAAAATAAGAGGTATATTCAACCAGCTTTAAAAAATTACCATTATCGGAATCGTAAATTTTTTGAGATCTTCCCCGAAAAGCCAGACATTGCCTCGCTAAAAAATGAATTATGTTGATTATTCGTTCGAGTACTGCAACCCAACGTTTTTTTTTCCGATCAATTTCATTTTGGTGCAAGAAATCTACCGACTTTTCTTTTAAAATAACAGTTTTCAACGTAATTTGTTTCTTAAGACAGGTGCCCTAAGCTCTTTTCATGACGCTCTATAGCAGTAGACAAATGCTGCCAATCTTTGTAACCTATTTCACCATTAAAAGGAGTCGCATCAGCATGAAAAAGTTTACAGTAAAAACAATAAACAGAATCAGTTGACTTAGAGTAAACCAGCCAGTTTCTTAAAACGGTTTCATTATTTAACACCTTTTTAGTATAATAAGCATTTGAAAAAGATCTTTTTGAACTATTCGAAGGATATGAACCCACTTTTACCTGTACTGGCCCACGCTCCATCAAAAATATTTTCTGTTTATCGGATAACACCTGTGGCCATAACGCGAGATCATTCATTACATCTTCTCGAAGTATATTCTCCGGGGACGCTTCGGCACTAGGAGGTTCTTCGTCTTCTTCGACTACCGACGACAAAGACAGCAGCGGCGACGTTGAAGGGACGAGTTCTGCTGTAGAATTATCTTGGTTTTCATATGTCTCTGTCTCCAGGTGTTCGTCCGAGGATGGACCGGGTCGAACAAAAAACTTTTTAATAGAACATGTATTCTTTTTCAGGGACACTTCCTTCTCCAGCTTTCTTTTTCGACTTTGTGCACCAGAAAGTTTCTTTTTTCCATCGCCATCAGACATCTAAAATAAATAATAAACTAAGTATAGGCACCTAAAAGTACTATCAATGTAAATTAATATAGGCCCAGAGAAATAGTTGCAACTTGGACTAAGTATTATATATTATAATTATGACACATATCAATCAACGTCGCGGTACCTTCATTAGGCAATCAAACAGAATAAATAAATTAAATAAAAAAGAAGTTTGTTGTTTAAAGGTTAGGTAAAAGTAAGACCTAAATAAATACCTAAGTAAGTATACTGGTAGGTACAACATATTAAAGCACTTTAACTTACCGTTGTTTGTTCCGCACTGCAGTAGGATAAACAAATGAAAAATCCTAGGTCGTGGGTATTTAATTTCGATATCACTATCTATCACTCGATAGCACCTCGATAGTTGTTTTTTTTTTATGGATTTCGCTGGCTATTTTTGATGAC
Organism: Zeuzera pyrina; assembly: GCA_907165235.1. Taxonomy (NCBI): domain Eukaryota; kingdom Metazoa; phylum Arthropoda; class Insecta; order Lepidoptera; family Cossidae; genus Zeuzera; species Zeuzera pyrina. Next base: position 529,728 of record OU015627.1, read on the forward strand.
CTCTGACCTCGATGCTTGTCGCAATCATTGTGCAAGCAAATAACAAAATCTTACCTTTTATATAATTTTTATCAATAGAAAAGCCGATTTACTTCACATTTACATGTTTACTCAAAGATGATAGTTAATCCAATTGCATCAAGGCTTATTTCGCAAAACTACGCTGTAGCGGTAAAACAAAAAATGCGGCACGCGTACACAAGCCTTTGAAAATGACCGCCGCACGTCCCTGGGAATTTTAATTTGAACTTTATAGCATTCCAATACAGCCGAGTTAGCAATGATAGTCGGCGTATTGTCAAACAAATCAAAACAAACAGGTGCAACGCCGGCACGCGCCTTTGGTAGCGATGCGACATTACGCCAATATAATCTTTAACTATCTGTTTTAAGGCTGATTTCACGTTGAAACAAAAGTTATTGTGTAGAGTAGGAAAAGGAGTAGCTTGTGGTGGCGCGCCTTGCTTTGCTACCGCGCGCCCGGCGTCGGCCATAAACACAGGCGCAGGGTCTTTGAGAGCGCCGGCGCCGCGAGCGACGCACCTTTGAAGGTGTCGCACTAGAGGGCGCTCGGCGCCCCCTTAGACCCGGCGCCCGTGTGCGCCGCACACCCTGCACCATAGGTAAAGACGCCTCTGATTGCAGTAGTATTTAAGACGTGAAACGGAGAATGCGGAGACAGCGCCACTAGTTGCGTCAAATGCGTGTTTTTTTGTTGACGTAAGAGAAATCCACACAAAGATACTAAAACCCCTGGAGGTCAAAGTCAAAATCAAATCAATTTATTCAAGTAAACCCAATTACACGGTATTTTTGAACGTCAAATCTACTTTAGTTCGTTTCAAAGAGAAAACCTAGACACTGAGAAGAACCGACAAGAAACTCAGTCAGGTATCATTTTTTCAGCATTATTTTACAAAAAGTTTACTAAAATATAATATTCAGAAAGCCAGTAAATGCAAGTGAAGAGAAGATCATTTCCAAACTATTGTTTTATCTTCGATGAAATTGCTTATTTCATAGTGTGATTGTCTAATCTATGTACGTTTTATAACAAATCTTTATATATTTTCCATTAATTGAGTAACTTCCTAAGGAACTTTATTATTAAAACGAATGCAGTTACTCAAAAATGAAACATTGGACTTATGTAATTTAAATTTTGGAGTAATTAATTTATCACGACCTCAGGTTTCCATACCATTAATATCGCCTTTCTTTTTAAATAGATCTATATTTTTTCTCGTATACATAATAATCTCAAAGATGTATAAGATCGGTGTATCCCTAACGGTGCAGTCAGAGAAGACGGAGCACCGAGCGTCGTGGTCCTTACATATTTCCTTAGCTTCCTCAAATCTCATCATTTTCCTTACTCATTTTCGCCTAGGTATGCGAATGCTTTTGACATTTCTGTCGACTACTACACTACTACACTCTGGCTATTTGATCTTCATAAGTCTGTTAGTGATTCTCGTCCATTCATACTGTGGATGGCACGTATTGCCCTTTTTTGTGAAATAAAAATGGAGTTAATATGCACCACTGATCCCCACAGCAAAAGGGCGTAGGCTATGAAAATATGCAAAGTACACCAACCTAGCCGTATCCGCATCCGTCAGTTGCCTAATGGGTCTAATGGCATGTATTGCGGAACCGAGCTTAATACCCAATGTCTCGATATGGTCCGCCCACTGCTATTGACTATCTACTGTTAAACCAAGAAAACTGGCTGACTTAACTTATTCTAATTGTTTCCCATCCAGTTCTAATTTATCATGGATTCTGGGTACAGTAGAAAGGGAAAATTTAATACATTTAGTTTTTTGTGCATTCAGTAGTAAATTATTGGCATCGAACCATCTTGAGACTTCAGTTAGGATCCTGTTCACCCAAGTAATATCTAGATCCTTCTGTCTACATAACAATGAAGTGTCATCAGCAAATAATATTGTTTGGCGTAAGTCCCTAAGCATAAATGGAAATCATTAATGTACACCAAAAACAGAAAAGGTCCCGAAATCGATCCTTAGGGAACACCCATTTTTAATTATGAACCGACAGACAAATCCCCATTCACACTCAGTTTTTGCTCCCGGCCATACAAATACAAGAACTCGACATCGAGAACATTACCACGAATTTCCGTAGTATTTAAGCTTGCAAATTAAAGTTTCGTGACTAACACAATCAAAAAGCTTGGAAAGATCCTCCTGCATAAGTTGTTGACCGCCCTCTCGTGAACCCATACTGTTGACAGTGAAACATACTCTAGCTAGCATAAAATGTGCTAGAATTTGGTTGAGTATTATTCTTTCGAATATTTTACTCAACGATGGTAATATTGATACCGGCCGATAATTAGATGGATTTAACATACAACCTGATTCAAAAAATGGAATAATTTTGCTGTTTCATTAAACTAGAAAATACCCCTAGATCGACACATTTATTAAATATATTTACCAAAATTGGCGTTAATATAGGCATTACATTAGTTATTACATGAACTGACAGCCCATAAATCTTCACTTTTTTTTTATTCAAATGCTTGAATATTTTTTCTGTTTCAAGTGAGGATGTGTACTTATTGAAAGTTAGGGAACCATTTTCCAACATTTTTGCTCTAAAACGTCTCTTGCTGTATGCAAAGTTGATCCTAAACCATTAGTAATTTCTATAGGTGTATTCGAAAAATAATTTCCAAAAGCATTAGCAACCTCTATTTTATTATTAACAATTTTATTATGAATTCGTATTGAAAATTCTTCGTTATTTTTATTTTGTCTACTACCAACTGTGTTCCACGTAGCCTTTATCGTATTGTCCATCTTACTAATTTTATTTGCGATATAGTTCGCTTTTTAAACTTTTACCTAAACCTATGATTTTTAAACTTACACGACTTGTACACATCTTACGATTATAAACAAAACCGGGTCTATATCGTGTTAATACTTATAAGGCTAACCATTTTTATCGAGACGTTTCGTCCGGATTGCAACGATCGTGGTCACAACAATTACAACACAACAGACAACAATAGAGCATATACTACAAACAGAAAAACAATAGACCACTAAATCAGCTATTGCCGAGCACATCTTGCTGGAGACAGGACCCAATAACTAGATCGAATTACATCAGCCACAGGTCCTCTCCACCGACCGACACTATTATTCCAGAATAGTACGAGAGGCGGTTGAAATCAAAAAACACCATAACTTCAACCAGGAAGATGGGTACCGCTTATCAACATCATGGAATCCTGTCATCGGTGAGTGTGTCAAGAGCCGGAAACCGGATGCCGCCAGTGCATAGACGTCGTTAATGTGGTGTGTCAAAGTTCCGACAGTAACGATAATAAAAATTAAAAAATGTAATTAATAAGTATGGGTAGTTGCCAGGAACACACTACGAAGACGACGCTCATCCTCATCAGTATGCCCGTGACCACGATCTGTGCAACCCGGTCGAAACGTCGGGGTAAAAAAGGTTAGCCTGAAAAATATTACCATGGTATAGACCATTTATTTGGATTTGTAAGAAATCTATCCATGAGTCGCGATCTGCCAACACCTACGATTTCATGACTGGCCTGTTGGCGCAGTGGCATATGCATCTGCTTTCCAAGCTAGGGTCCCGGGTTCGATCCTCGATCAGGTCAATTTACGAAATGAACTTTTCTAAATTGTCTTGGAGTCTGGGTGTTACTGGGGACTCCCCCAGACTTCGTAGTGTGGTACCCATAGTACAAGCTTACTGCTTAGTTTGGGTTCACACAATCTGTGTAATTGTCAGGAGTATTATTATTATTTATTATTATACATACATGGACGTATGGGTACAAGAACTTACCCTTAATATTGGTGTCACTGGGCCATGTATAACTCACAAATCCCGGGAACAAAGCGGCGACGGCGTACACACACCACGCTAACATGAACATCACGATTGCCCTGCAAACGATGAACAGGCCTAAATATATAATGTCGCTTCAGTATGTATTAAATGGCGATATTATTACCTATTAGTGTACCAACCAGTCGTTCAAACATGAAATAATGGTATATTGTATTGCATTGATTATAACCGCGTCCGTGACGAATTTTACATCAATAAGTCACATCTATACTAATATATAAATCTGTAGTCTGTAATTACAATTTTACTGTAAAATTTTGTGATAAATTATTATTATTGTTATTACGTCATATATTATATCTTTATTTCTTCAAAAAAAATTAAAACTAAATGACATGACATAAAACATAATTCAGTAAATAGTCATTTTATAACTCTCTGATTATGATCTACCATTTTTTTAATTTTCGTCTATCTGTCTGTCCGTTCCTTTATAAGTCAAGAACGGCTTGACTAATCATGATGAAAATTGGTGTTGGTGAACATGTGATCGCGCAAAGGATAGGCTATTTTTCTAAAATTTACCCCTAAAGAGGCGAAAAAGAGATGAAACTTTGTATGGGAAATGCTAAGCCGCTAAACCAATTATGATGAAATTTGGAATGGAGATAGTTCGACATCAGAAAACGGACATAAGCAATTTCTTTTTTATCAAAAATCTTCGCCTAAGATGGTAAAAAGGGGGATGAAACGTATGGGAAATGCTAAACCTCGGCAATGATAAAATTTGGTGCGGTGGTAGACTTTTTTATCAAAAAGACATAGGTTACTTTTTTTATCAAAAGTCTACCCCTAAGGGGATGAAAACGAGGATGGAATTTTATACGGGAACTGCTAACCGCTGAACTGATTATGATGTGGCACGGAAATAGTTTGACTTTGAATGGACGTAGGATACTTTTTTATCAATAACCTATCCATAAGGAGGTGAAAAGGGGGATGAAACTGTAAATGGGAAATGCTAAACCGCCGAATTAATTATGACGGAATATGGTACAGAGGTAGTATGTGCCCGGAGGCAGACGTAGGCTAGACGTAGTATGTTTTTTTTTCAAAAATAATCTTTGTACATATATAGTACAAGTACATGTAATCTAACTTAATCCGGGAAAACCACAAAAAAAATTTCGCGTAGACGAAGTCACGGGTACAGCGTAAGGATATTTCTTAAACCACGAAATAGTAATCATTTTCATCAACCACGAAATAGTAATAATAATTTTCATCAACCACGCAATAGCAATAATTTTCTAATCTAAATAATATGTTAAGTAGTATTTATAATATCATTAAAAATATTATTATGTGGTAGCAGAAGCCAAGGAAGACCAAGGCTAACTTACGAAAATCTAATATCCAGAGTGTTAGCTGACGGAAATGCCAAAAGCACTCGCACAACTAGGAAAAAATGTGTGTCTGTACAAAGTCAAAGTCAAATCAATTTATTAATCCAATTGCAAGGTATTTTTATAGGTCAAATCTACTTTAGTTCGCTTCAAAGAGAAAACCTAGACACTGAGAAGAGAAGAACCGACAAGAAACTCAGCCAGGTATCATTTTTTTAACATCATTTGACAAAAGGTTTATTTTTAAATATATTAATATTAAATACAATATTCATTTAAATATATTAATATTAAATACAATATTAAACACAATATTCAAATATTAAATACAATATTCAGAGAGATAGTAAATGCGTGTGCAGAGAAGATCATTTCCAGACTATGGCTTTATCTTCAACGAAATCGTTTATTGTATAGTACGATTGTCTAATCAATGTACGTTTTATAACTAATCTAAATCTATTTTCTGTTAATTGAGTGACTTCTTGAGGAACTTTATTATAAAAACGAATGCAGTTACCCAAAAAGGAAACATTACTTATGTGATTTAAATTTTGGAATAACCAAGTTATCACGACCTCGGGTTCCCATACCACCAATATCGCCTTTCTTTATAAATAGATCTATATTTTTCCTCGTATACATAATAATTTCAGACGTATAAGGACGGCAAGGTGAGTACATCAATGTCTTCAAAACGATCTCTTACTGATTATCGCGCTTTCATACTGTAGATGGCACGTATCGCTCTTTTTTGTAAAATAAAAATGGAGTTAATATGCACCGCTGATCGTCATAGCAAGAGGTCATAGGACATTAGGCTATAAAAAGGCGATTGATCAGATTTGAGGAGGCGAAAGAAAAAAAAAGCTGCGAAGCTTGGCGCTCTGTCCTACTTGACTACTCCGTTAGGGATACAGCGTGAAATTATGTATGTATAATATTATTATTCGTATCTAATATAACTCTAAGTAAATAAATATTATTTTAAAAAATGTTAATAATAAAGTATTCGAAATACATTCAAAAATAACAGTTATTAGTTTTTAAAAATCAAGCAGAGGGAGCGGGGTAATCTGGCCCTGTCGTTGCCAATGCTGACCAATAACACTGAGTTTGTTTTAGTGAGTGAGTGAGTGAGTTACAATACCGACAACACCCTCTAACTCGTCCCTTGTTCACATTGCTGGAGTTTAAAAGCTATTAAGAGTCCGTCTATGCAGCCCAGTGCAGCAACCGAATTCGTTTATTATCCCCGCGCCCTTTGGCGATAACTTTCATGATATTTCATTACTCTATCAATAAGAATTCGAATTTCTCTCAAATATTATGATACTAGCCGTAACCCGCTTGTTTCGCTGAGCGTAAATGACAATTTTGTACCTAATAATAGATTTTTGTTTGAAAAATGGTGAAGGGTCTATGGAATTCCAAAAATAAATAGCCTAAAACCATCTACAAACGATTCCGCGTCGAATAGTCCTAGTCTCATACCGATACGTTCAGTAGTTTTCACGTGATTGAGGATAAGAAAAAAATCATTTTCATTGCTGATACCGAAGCCGTAAGTCAGTCAACACTACCGACGTTATACATCAATAACATTTTGAAGCAGAAAAATGTTATAGCAGGAATTCATTTAAAATATTTTTCGTATAAAAACAAGTTGCATGTCGATACAAAATTGTAAGGGCCTTCGAAAGGTTAACTACAATATTTTTATCTCCGTGTTTGAGATAAGGGCCCATTGAAAAGTTTCGTCGTGCTTACGAAGTTTCCTGAAACATTTTCAGAAGTAGAGAGGTCTTGAAAACTTTTTTTAAATTGTATTTTTTACAATGTAGCATTACGAAGCTTTATTGGCTTTCGAGACTTTGTGTTTTAAACATTGAAATGTTATAAAACTGAAGTTCATTTTAATCTAACACATTTATATGGTATTTTCTAGAGTTGCCGGTAATAGTAGTTGTGGCGAATAATCAAATATTCCCTATTGCGAATAATCGAATTATTCGCCAAAATTATTAGACATCAAAAACAATACTTACCATGTAAATTATTAATATTAAAGAATAATATCTAATGATATTAGGTTGTAAAATATAAATTATTATTGTATGTAACATATTATAATAGCATGCTTTACATTGATTCTCGTAACATATGAAATAATTAGTTCTTTTCTATTTTACGAGAATCGAACAATTATACTTAGATAGATACCTAACCACTACAGGGAGCTCTGTATATTCGGAGAGATTATTTTCAAAAGCTGGGTTGGTGTACGAAGAAAAAAGAATAGACTTAACCCAGATCGTGCAGAAAAATTGGATTTTCTGCACCACAATCTGCCTCTAATAGATTTTGAATATTAATAAGCTATTTCCTTTATTTCATATGATAATAAGATGTCGTGGACTTATTCTAATTAACAATAATAAATAATACAATACTTCTTCATAATAATTAGTAAGAAATAAATATATTGTTCGATTTTTCTAAAAAAATCTGTAGTTTTTGTATCCAAATGAATGAGCTGAGCTGTTCATTATTCGTCGAATAGCGAATAATAGACACAATTATTCGCTGTTCGATGAATAATAAAAAAATGGCAAATAACAGCGAATATTCGCGGCAACTCTAGTATTTTCAGTAACACAGGAGAAACCTGCTCACAGGTACTCAGCCCCCTGTGGATGGGAGTGGATTATATGGGACTTTTACCCACCAAAACACACAGATAAACAGATAAACAAGACTGACATCTTGGCAAGTTCGTAGTATATCGGTGTATCGGCACGACGGCGGCGGTAGCCTTATTAGACGAAGCAGCGCTTGATTCCCAGTATGATCAATTCAGGACTTTCTTAAACTGTTTTGTAGTCTGGGTGGGAACTCCCCCAGTTCGTTATGAGATATCCAAAGTACAATAGCGCTTTGTTTGGGATCACGCAACTATCGGTTAGAAAGAAAATTTCAGTGTGTATTTGTGACCACACGATAGAACTGAAAACTTATACGATATACTAATTTTAAAATATATATACAAGCGAGATTGATGTCAACTGGAGCGTTTCGACAACATTCGCCCAATTTAAAAAATACTTAGAATTAACTGGATTGAAATTTTATTCGTGATTTATTAATCTAAAATTAAATACTACCACGAAATATTTTCTTTTCTTTGCAATTTAATTGTAATTTTATTTGTAATACGTTAAGGTCTACAATAAATGTTAGCAAAATATAGTCAGGCTAGGGATTAATAATAATAATAATATTTTGTACAATTCGGCAATTTAGAACTGTGACGAGTTTCAGCCAATTCAAGGTTCATTAATGTATGACATACATTACGATACGACTTTCTAGAATAATGAAAAAGGTAATGCTACATATCCGAATGAATCAAAATACGTTATGGCAAGATCGGTAAATCGATTTAGTGAAACGATTCTGGAAAAATATATTAAAATAGAAAGCTAGTAATTACCTAATACAAAAATAATATTTACTTACATACATACATATCTTCACACTGCATCCCTAACGGGGTAGTCAGGGACAACGGAGCGCCAAGCGTCGCGGTCCTTACATACCGCGTTCCATACGAATGAAAATACGCAGTATGACAGGGTTGCACGACAGTGTTATTGTAAAAATGAAGAAGGGAATGCTTAGGTGGTTAGGGCACTTAGAAAGAATGAGTGACGAGTGTGTAGCGAGTGTGTACCAAAGTGAGTGGTAGCTGAAACCAAGGAAGTCCAAGGCTGGCTTATGAAGATCAAATAGCCAGTGTATTAGCAGAAGGAAATGTCAAAAGCACTCGCATACCTAGGCGATAATGTGTGAGGAGAATGATAAGAGTTGAGGAAGCGAAAAAATTATATTTACTAATGGAATTATAATTCCACCTTTGACTAGATTAGATGTGGCTATATTTTTCGTTGCACCTCCTGACGGTATAAGACGACAATTTTACGGAGCACTTGATGCAGTGAATTCGATTATAGCAATGGTAACAAATCGATTCTAAACTAGTTTTTATTGTGCGGTGGCTATTTTTTTACTGATACCTTGACAGAGGAGAATGCCTGTGAATCGCGACTCTCGTTGTAGGTACTCAATAAATGGAGCCGAGTACACTGGACTCAGCGTCACCGACCCGAGCGTGACGGTTCAGTTTCGTTCACTGTTCAGAAAGAGTGCAAAGTGCGCCTGAGGAAGTTCTCACAAAAAAAATCGGGACGGTATACTAACAATTTCCACAGAATTGAAATCACGGGCACTAGCAACTTACTAAACAAATCAGTAATTAATACCCACCAATTGAACATAACCAGATTTACGATGAAATAATCAGATATGCGAGGAAGTAACCAACAATTCCAGTTGTAATACAGTACTGCGGCCGCGACGTGGGAACAGCGACATTTGTATCATAATCCCACCGCTCGCTCTCGTACCCGAAATGGAATAATCGATTAGGCGACCATTTTAAATACGGTATCGCTAATGAGCGCCAGTGAGGACATCTATTGTCTGTTTTCTGATGGCATTGATGCGACTATGGTGCGAACCTCACTAAATCTCCATGAGTACTTACATCGAATTGACAAAGTACATTTCATGGTCGTTTGCATACTGGTCTAAGAGATTAAAGGAAAAACCAGCCAAGTGTGAATCGGACTCGAGCACCGAGGGTTCGACACCACCTTACTTGTGTTACATATTTTTCAAAAATAATACAAGACGGATTTAAATAAGTCAAATCGTAATATGTCATATACGGATCCCTTAATCGAGAAAATGTTCAGGACGAACTTCCAATATTTTTGAAAGATCTATCCAATGACACCCCACACAATGGAAAAGACCAAAAAAAGTCATCCCAAATTGCATATAAGGTAAACAATAAAAAAAAATTAGAAATTTTATTTCGCAACTTTGTAGGCGTGATTAATTTGTATGACCGTTCCAAATTACAGCTCTGATACTAAGGGTTGCTTGCATCGACTATTTAAGCTCGAGTCAAGGAACTTGACTCGAACCACTATTAAATAGTTGGTGCAAGCGAGAGTACAAACGAGCGAAATGTCAGTTCCTTAAATCGAGTTTAAATAGTTGATCCAAGCCACTTTAAGAATGTCCGAGTTAAATCGCTGACAGACAGACGGACGACAAAGAGACGGACATGCCGAAACTATTAGGGTTCTGTATCTTACTAGGAACTCTAAAAACATAATATGCCAACTTATTACAAATGGCGGTGCGAATTTAGACTATAACTTTAGCTTAGCTTTTCTAAGGTTACGTCAAAATGAATAACAGAATCCTTCACAGATCTGTAAGATACATAGTTTTTTAATGATGTATTTCTATCTCAATTCCAAGCGACTAGAGTCCTGGGACACGTTCTTTATCAGACTAATTACATAAAAGCATGTCCCAACCAAAGCACCGCGTAATTACAAGAGCGAAATGTAAGCGCTGAACAAACAGATAAGCAGGTGTAGGCAGAGGAGGCCGCGGCGCGCGGGTCGAAGGGCGGGGTCTGATTGCGAAGGGATACGCTGGTCTCGCGGGATGGCGGAACGATTGAGTTACGCCTTCAGGAGTCGAAGTTCCACAGGTTCTTAACAAATACGCCACCGTACACTGAAATATTTACAAAAACCCTTTGAGATTAAATTTGGGATAATGAGAACATCTGTAACATCACGGAGACGAAACTCTGCTCGTGTACAACGCCTTATTACTCTAGTAACGAGCCACTCGCTTTATCCACACAAGACGTGATGTTACTGTAGATTTCAGTAATTAATAATATATGTACTCATAATATACTCAGACATTTCACACAGCGCCATCTAGTCCCAAAGTATCAGCACAGCGCTTGTGTTATGGGTACTAGACAGCTGATATACTACTTATATACTTTTCTTTTGTAAATAAATACATGTTATACAGAAACACTCAGACTCGGGGCTGGAATCAAACCCGCAACCCCCGTTTACTTTACGTCGCGCTTAGCTGTTCCGCCACGGAGGTCGTCAAAATGTAATTCTATGGGTATCAAAAATGAACGTTAGTTGAGGATCTAACAAGACCTTCACTGAACGATAACTACATACAATGATGGATGATGATGTAACTTACTTATGTACTCGTATTTACAAAAAAATATAAGTCGAATTCAAAAACAAACTTAAATTTGCAGTTTTAAGACACCTTCTCCCATATTCTCTAACTGCAAATTTAAATTTGTAATCGCAAATAAATATTTTTTCACGTGAACACGTAATATAACTACAAATTAGCGGTTTTCAGATTTTTCACTTTACTTGTGCTATAAGCAACGAATTCGGAAGTAAGACTGCTTCTTGCCAAATTTTATGATTCTAGGTCAACGGGAAGTTCCCTATAAGGTTTGATTCCCTTGGACGTGTCAAAATATGCGGCATAAAAACGGCCATATCTTTTGATTGCGTTGCCTTAGAAGTTTTATTTTGTCACAGCTCCAAGGGATTGCAGACCTGAGTATTTGATATTAGTTTGAACTTGATACCTGCACGTATTCCTGATAAAAAGGGTTTTGACAAACATACAGACGGACGGGGTTAATGAGGGTTCCTTTTTTCCTTTGAGGTACGGAACGCTAAAAAACATTTCAGTTTGTAATTGTTCTTGATCGTTACATTTATTATTATAGTGTTAATAATGGAAAAGGTATTATGGAATGTTTAAAACCTTGTATTCTTCATCTTCATTAAAATCGTCAGAATCTAACAGAAAAAAACTCGTGACAATGAAAATATTTTCATTCAAAACACTAAACAGTCTAGTGATAGTACAACCGACCATACTAACTTTGAAAAACAAAATAATAAAGAGTGCCAGTAATAAATATAGAACAAGTAACTATTTCATAGTTAATACCTAAGTGTTTCTAGTAAACGTGTGAGGAGAATGATGAGATTTGACGAAGCGAAAGAAGTATGTAAGGATCGCCACGCTTAGTGCTCCGTCCTCTCTGACTACCCGGTTAGGGATAGCGTGAAGATATGTATGTATTTCTACTGGCATACTTAATGGAAAACGACTGGAAAAAAAATCGTCCGAGCAGAATACGGAGCGTGTTTCCAGAGTCGTTATTCCTCCGACATTTGTTCAAAATTGTGTTCATGTCTTTGCGTTTTTGTTTCTTTCTTCATGGCATAGCGCACAGATTAGCGCAATTGCCAATGTCACGTATAAATGAGTGAGTAAAAAACAAGTAGAATCCACGTGTAGCATTTGAAGTAAATTAGTTTTTCTTCTTGTCGTAAAATTCCTCCAGTGATAGTACTTTACTGAAGTTTTACAGGACTTCTTGAAAGAGTGCGAGAACTTCAACTACACATATATATTAAGACCGACTTCATTCTTTTCACTTATACAGAAGTTTAAAACACAATATACTATCACTTTTGTACTTTAAAACTCCCAAAAATACAAAAAATAGAAAACCTAAATAAAATGACAACCTCACCTCCCGTTCCCGCCAATAAACCCATGTCATTGCATTTGTCGCAATAAAAACGCGGTTATTTCTTTAAATTTACCAACAATGTAATATCAATTTAACATTATTTATGTTATGTTAAATACATAATATAAGCATTTACAGATAAACGTAGCACGTAATAGTAACATGTATTAAATCAAAATTAAATAGGTAATGTTAAATAGACCAGAGTACTAGATGAGGTTACACGTAATATTTATAAATTAAGTCTACCTATGCAGACTTTGGTGTGTTTGGAGACCTGGCTCTCGATATCTAAGAAGACTGAGAGTGAGATATTTGGATACATGCAACTTCAACTCTTTATCTTGAAATCCTTAAACGTGGAAACATGATTGGTTTAAAAAATCTCGATAAAAAAAATTCAGAAAAAGCCCTGTTTTTCACAAAGATCCAGTTGCATCTCCGAAATTTTACAGAATTTTAAAATGATTTTCACTAAAGCAGATAGGTAATTATTGTATCACAAATCTCTAAAATCAGTTTTTTAATTGGTAATGTAGTTTCCTTGCAAATTACAATTATGTGCAAAAACAGATGTTGAGATTTCTCCGCGCTAAAATATGATCAAACCGCAACTGCGGAAATCAACTTTATTGTTATGGTCGTAGGGCGCGGGAGTAATGGACGAATTCATCACATCACATCACATACATATTTTCACGATGTATCCCTAACAAAGTAGTCAGAGGACGAAACGTCAAGCGCCGCGGTCCTTACATACTTCTTTCGCTTCCTCAAATCAAATAACTCATGACGACATTTGTAATATATCAAGTGAGTCAAGAAATATATCGACTTTGCGACTTGATTGCCATAATCATAATTAAAAATTTATTGTTACCTACATTGTAAATACGCTAAATTTTGTTTGTTGTTATAATATGCGGCAACGTCCCTTTATGTTATGTTGGTAATTTGTAACCGTCTGTGCTTAAATATAATATAAAATTATTGAATTATTCATATAATTTTGTATCGCCGATTTCGAGTCAAGTGCTGCTTTGCGAAAAGATGCTAACCTAAATTTAATCTCACCACGTGGCCTAGACGGTATTTTAATATTAAAGTTTAAAAAGCCCAGTTTATTATATCTACGAGTATACATATAATAAAGCAATAGAAACCGTATGTCTATACATTGAATAAATTTATCAAAAAACGAGTGCGGACGATAAAAAAATAATAACAGAATACAAAAAACCAATTTTTGTTTGTCTGTCTGTATGTACACGCTAATCTCCGAATCTACTGAAGGCATTTCCTTGTGGTCTGTACCGGTAGGTTAAGCTCAGCTCGGAGCAACCTTTAGGCTTCCATTCATTGAAATCGGATGACAGTGAAAAATGTTATCGTCATTTAAAAATTCTTCTCCTAAACGGCTTAACTGATTTTGATGAAATTTAGAATGGAAATAGATTGAGCTCCAGGGAAGGACACAGGTTCATTTTAAATTCCACGCGGATGAAATCACAGGCAACAACTAGTCTTTAATATGAAAACTGTACAGAACATACCTTTACACGTTGCAAGAGGAACATCTACTATATTATTATTCTGTATAAAATATTTTTTATCGTACAACTTAATAAATCCCTCCCGTCAAATGTCTTAGTGACGCTAACTTGTCCGTCTTGATCGCGGCAGCCGGCTGCAGCCGGATACTGCCTAATTGAATTGGAAACTCGCAGTTTTCGCGAACCGGCGAATCTCCTGCAAAGTGCTGCCGGCTTTTCGGGAGATATTGAATTACGACGTAACCGGGCGGTCGGCGCACTCCGCGCCGGAATAACGAACCGGGACAATTGGATCTGGAAACTGACAGCTTTTAATAAATAAAACGGGCTGAACCTTGGAATGTTAATTCTTCTTAATTAAGTCGGTTCATGACTTAGCTCATTGTATACAAATAGTAGCTGCGACCTCTACCTTTCTCTTATTTCATTTAATTGAGTCAATTATCTACACGATTTATGAAGAAATACTTCAGACAATTATGTCAATTGGTAACCTATAGGCATTGCACGAGTTTAACAGTATGTAAATATTGGCAAAATTATTGCCTATGTCGTTGAAATGAGATTTAATATTATCAAGTACATAGTGTTTTCTATGTACTTGATAATATTAAATCCCGCCAAACTTAAATGTGATCTTGTGGCCTAGACGAGTGGCCAATTGTCGTAAACGCTAAAAGTGGAATAGAATGACAAATACCACGTGATCTAGCGTAACTGTTGTGTAGATTACCGCATGTATTATCAGGTACTTCGATAGCACAAGAGTTGAAAGAGAAAGTTGAACTAACTCACCGAGCAGCCGCGACTTGCCAACTTCCAAGGGGCCCCCAGCAAGTCCTCCACAGAGCGGTTCGGCACACTCCTCTGACCAGCGCCAATTCCCTCCGAGTTTAGGGTTTCGTACACGTAATAATTGATTGCAGTTGTTTTTATTGTTTCACCACGCGGAACGAGCGCTCGCCATATTTTTTCGTGTGTGTGTTGGCTACACCGATGGTGCGAGTGAGGAAGCCAACCATCTCTGTTCTTTTTTTTTCTTATAAGTATAAAATAGGAAAATGAATTGTGTATGAAATTTTGAATTTGGAATTCTTTCTGGATTTGGTGCTAAGATACCTACCAAACAGAATACTAAACAGTAACGAATTTTAAATTTGTTGTCAAACGTTATTATTTCTATTAAATCAAACGAAAATTAGTCACGTGAAAACCGCCGTCTAAAAAGTAGCCAAATGGCACTTTTGACAAGCAATAACGCCAGATCGATATTACGAAGCGTTTGCCACTTGTCTAACCGTGCAGTACCTATTGTATCCTTTTTTTTCTATTCCATCTTTTTTTTATGAGCATAGGGTTTAGTCGGAAAAATAAAATGTAGAACTGGCAATTTTAGATATTTGAAAATATTTTTTGAAATAGTAGAATGGAAATAAAAAAAAAGAAGGTGAAAAGAAAAAGGAGGAGAAAAGAAGGAAAAAACGAGGACGATGTATTTTGAAAAAAATAATAAAACTTCGAAGAATAACATCAAAATAAAAACCTGATTCTAAGCAACACTCAACAATAATCAATGTTCGTTCGCTTATTTGATTTACTGTGTGATGCATAGAAAAGGACAGATTGAAAGGAACATATATCATGTAGAAAATTTAATCATATATTAAGGATGAAGACTATGCCATTAAAAAATTGACAGAAGGTATTTATTAACAATTTATATTTCCTCTTTGCCTGGACACGACTGATACTGGATTCTGAGTGTTTCATGAAGTGAGCAAGAACAATGATTCTTAACCACTGTGCCGCGGCACTTTTGTGTGCCGTCAAATTCTTAAAGTGTTCCGCCAAATTTTAGAAATGTATATTGTAAAAACTATAATGCTTTTTTTATTAATTATAATTAATCCCTTAATAAACGCACTGTTGTTTTTGTAGTACATATTATTTTATTTTAAATTCAAAATTATTATCATATACTATTTTACACAGTGTATTATATTACAGGTAAGTAAACAATTTTTAAACTTATCTTTTTCTTTGTGATTTTGAAATCGTTAAAAGTGTGCCGCTACAAAAAAAAAGGTTGAGAATCACTGGTATAGGACAATGTTATCTAGTATAAGCACAGTAGTATAAGTCACTTGATAATTGTCTTTTTGTTATTATATCGCTCATTATTGTTTAAAGGTAGCCACATACATCTACGCACACCACATCATAACTCTCTGCTTTTCACATTTTTTTGTTCTTTTGATTCCAAGCAGAATATATTATTTGAAAATTACATTTATCCATTCCCTTTTGGTGATGTCCGGGTGGGAATGGCATACTTTATATTCTCTACCAAATTTCGCAGTATTATTCCATCATCATGAAGCAACAGAAAAAGTACGGCAACAATATAATACATAACGAACACAGGAGTAGTATCTACTAATACCCAGACTCTAAGATAATTTAGAAACTATTGCTTTTCTAAATAATCTCTAACGAAAATATAACCGTACCACAACGGCTACGGGCCAATCAATTTATAGTTCAAATTTTAATTCTTTATTTGTCCGTGATCGCAGGTTGCGAATGCGAGGAATGACATCCATGATTAAAAAAAAATCTATTCTCTGCAATCCACCAAGAGCGTACAGACAGAAAATAAAATAAAAGTATGCATAATCGATGTAGAAATATCAGAACTAAAATAATAAAACTCATTTTTCTAACAACGAAAAAAGTGAATTCCAATAAACAATTTAATGTCAAAATGTAAAAATAGACGTCAATAAATATATTTATAATAACGTATACAACACAGCACCTCACTTTTTTTTATATATTTTTTGTTTTCAATTTTTTCATTCTTTGATTAATTGTATGCTCTGTGACACATGGCATTGGCAGAATTAGGCATTCCTTTGGCTACGTTGCCATTAAAAAAAAGTAAATGTTATATACCTAATTAGATAATTAGTTTTTGTATGACTGATTTGTCCAAAAGGAAGGTAATGTTTTCCAGTAGTATTCCATTTGTGTTGGTTCCTCTGGCACATTGACTAGCTTAAACTATACTTGATGGATTTTAATAAATGGGGTATTGCTACAGGAATATATAATTTTTACTTGACTGCCTTAGAAGGATGGTAATATTGCATAATTATACTCACATTGTAATGCTAACAAAGCAGTCGGACAGGACGCAGCGCCAAACATCGCCGTCCTTACATACTTCTTTCGCACTCTTGAGTTTCATCTTTCTCCTCACACTCTTTCGCCTAGGCAAGCAAGTGCTTTTTACGTTTCCATCAGCTAACACCGGTTTGATCTTCATACGACAGCCTTGGTATTTTTTGGCTTCCGCTACCATTCACTATCGCTCTGTAGAGAAACAATAATTTATGTATATTATAGCAACCTAGAAACTTCTTCACACAGTAAAATTTGAAATGTAAACCTTGTTTTAAAAATCCAAAAAGATTAACTCTGCCTTCCCTATATATACCATGTATGAATCACTAGTATTTGTTAAATCAAATATCGATATGTTTCTATGACATGTGGAGGGTAGACGTGAAGGAGAATTGTACTTGGTGGTTTCGAAGTAAGAATTAGAGCATGATAGTACCTACATTTTATCAGGCTTAAAAAATATACAATAAATTACTATAGAGACAGTAATAATGTAGTCTTTTAAAAATAATAACAAAAGAAATTTTAATAGATAAGGCATATTAACTACTTAATGAGTTCCTAAACGACGATAACTTATAAAAAATGACTTGATTGATATAATGATTTGATGTGACACTTTTCTTTTCTTTATAATATATTAACTGATGCCCGCGATTTCGTCCACGTTTTTTATTTTTAAAATAGCCTATGCCTTTTCCCAGGGCTTAATCTGTCTCCATACCAAATTTCATCGCAATGAACGGTAGCGATAAATGATATGGCAGCTCATAAAATACGAACACGCAACCAAACGAACAAACAATGATTTATATAGTGACTGGCCCGTTGGTGCAGTGGCATATGCATCTGCTTTCCAAGCTAGGGTTCCGGGTTCGATCCCCGGTCAGGTCAATTATTTAGGAAACGAACTTTTCTAAATTGGCTTGGAGTCTGGGTGTTACTGGGAACTCCCCATAGTACAAGCTTACTGCTTAGTTTGGGGTCACACAATCTGTGTAATTGTCTGGAGTGTTATTATTATTATTATATATTAGATTATTAAATGTAATGATGACCTATGTATGCCCTCAGTAGTTATAATTCACATGTTAAATAAATAAATGTCAAAACAATGTTAGCTAGCATAGCATAAATAATACCACCACAGGAGACATGAATGAAACAGTGGAATCGTTGCCACTGACCGTAAAATTGGACCGACTGGCGCCCAACATGGGACCGGTTGTAATTTCGTCCGTTCATGTTCGACCCGACAAAACAATGGACCAGTATTTTTGAAAGATATTGACACAATGATCCTAAAATAATTTCAAAAATCCCTCGCGACCCCCGTTTCATCACCCTGCAACTACGTTTCGAGAAATTAATAATGCAAAACAACCACATTTATCTCACTGCATTAAATGTTTAGTAATTTAATTAAAAAGAAAATATCCTATAGATCTAACAAATCGTTTGGAAATATACGTTAGCTTTAACTTAAAAAAACATCTGTAGCGCCTAATACTAGAGCTCGTGACACTCTTGGAGCATGGCCTCGACATGGGTTACGTAATCCGGTTAATCCTCATTTCGAAAAGCACTTCAATAATTAAACCTAATATTTATCCGCTAAATATAGCTAAGAACGTTTTCGAAAACTACAATTATCAAACAATAAAACCGAATGTAAATCAGTCCATGGGTTCGAAAGCTATGACGATATAGATAGACACAGACAGATGAACAGACAGTTAAGCTCTAGGTGATTAGAAACTTAATATTTGTGGGAAAACAGATGTTTTATAATATTTGGGTTTCGCACCTTTTAAAAAAATATTGTTTCGTAACATATCTACGAAATAGTAAATTTCTAAACTTAATTTCAGTAAATCTATTAAGCTAAGTACTCGTTATGTTTTTCCTGTAAAGTTCCCGTAAGTTCCTGCTAGTTAAATATTTTTAGGACCAATCATAACGGAGATAAGGGAAAAGGTACACATATAACAGTACGATAACTTCATAAAAAGCAAGCGAACGCGATTTGTATGTGCATTATATAATAATAAGCACGCGCCATAGCACGCACACAATGGCAATGTTTAACATGATTATGACTGCGCTAGTCATGGTTGCACGCACGCACACGTATTTGCCACCGCGCTGCCTGGCCACCGCCAAATCGCTTCCACAAATTTCAATCATCTTAAATTATGCATTTCTGACCAGGTATGTACATTTTATAACAAATCTAAATCTATTTTCCGTTAATTGAGTATGGTAACTTTCTAAGGAACCTTATTATAAAAACGAACGCAGTACACCAAAAACGAACCATTGGACTTACTCGATTTAAATTTTTGAAAATACAGTTTGTAATTACCTCGAAATTCCACACAATTTATATCGCTTTAAGAAGTCATGCAACATATTATAGAATTTTCTTATTTGGCATAGTAATACGTCTTAATCCTACATAGTATGCATTAGATAACTCTTTCCAGTACTCATATAAGAATTAAAGTCGAGGAAAATTAAGCCCATCCATCTTCGTACAATTACAACAAAAAAATTTAGCCATAAATGAAATGGGAGTTAAAAACTAGAACCTTAAATAGAATTATAATGATAAATTGCTTTTGGAATCCATGTAAAGAGCTATTGTTTCACCTTGTAACGTTTTGTTTAGTATACAATAGTGCTGGAAACGAGCGCTACTCATTCGAGGCACGCGTCGGCGGCTCAGCGTGGATTAACACCGTAGACTTGAGCTCGCTTGTTCACTAATTTGATTCGCTCGTTCTTGGTCACTCAGCGCAATAAACGATGGTTCACTTAGTTCAGTTGTTTACTAACTAATTATATAAATGTAAAATGTATAACTTGTAAAGCATGTAACTAAAAAGTAAACAACTAAAAACACAGCAGGTTTCGAATAAAAAAATGTAAGCTAACGATTCATCCGTTGAAGAAGTACAATGGTACAAATAAACTCATACACAGATGGCGTCAAAAAGGGGCGTTAAACTTAAAGCATTCCTCTTTTACATCGAGGTTTAAAAAACACCAAAAAACATTACACAAGAGTACGCAGTACTTTTTGAGCTTTAAAATTACTAAGTAAAAATGTCGCTACTGTAAACAATGTTCACTTTAACGAAAACGGATTCAACTGACCTATGTCAATCATTCAGTCGGATCTATCTTTGTTCAGGAGTGCCAAGAGATTTCCGATTGCGCGATCTGCTCAATTTGTTTGTAGTTTCTTCTATTAGAATCCTTGCAAACGTTGAACGACGTAGTTATTTTGAGGAGCGAGTTTGATCTAGTTCTGTTAGATAGATTAATAGATCTCTATTACTATGAGACACCCCCAGTAATCGACTTTGATTCAGTGATTCTCATAGTACAGGAATCACCCTAGTTTCAGAGCAGATAATCGGTGTGTATTGTATGACGCGTTTATTTATTATTAATTTTATTACGCTATTCGTTTAGGAGCGTCAAGTGTATGCTGAGAGAACCAAATTGCTCCAGTCCACAGTTCGTTTAATCAGGAGAGCTCCCTGTAGGTATATGAATTACAAAGCTATTATGAGCAGCGAGTTTGAACTAGTTCAGTCAGATCTACGACGTCCTTCGTTTAGGAGAGCTGAACGCGTGTCTTTCGAGCTAAGTTGCTCAATCGGTTAGTACTTCATTCAATCAAAAATGCTTCCGGTAAAACATAAACTAAGGAGCTACTTTGAAGAGTGAGTTTGAATTATTTCCATCAAGTCGCTTTAAGGAAACACTTCAGTTCTTTCCAACTCTACATATAACAACGAGTCCGTTCTAATTACGGCGCAGTCCACAGGTGTTTGAGCTATTAACGTGCATTACCGCTTTACCACACGATTCTTTCTTGTTTCGTTTTGAGAGCCTCTACTAAAGAGGCAATGTATATGGTTGTTCGTTTCGCCTTGCCCCAGTTTCAAGGCAGTCTGTTTTCATTATTCCCGCTGTCGCGAGCCACCGCCCGCGGCAGCCCGCCCATTGAATTACAAATGACAAAACGTTAATGGTTAATTTTATTACACTGAAATATAGGTTATTTGGTCGGTTCTTAAACTATATTTTTATTACCGACCGCGAAGGAGGGTTATGTTTGTCGAGTGGATGTATGAATGTAGGTATGTGAGTATGTATATGTGTCCATTTCTTTCGTACTCTCTGTAGCCTAAACGGCTTGACGAATTTTGACATATGAGGTGTCGTTATGTCCGCCACACATGATCAAGCATGCATGATCAAGCCCGTCCAATTCGCATGAAGCGGAGGTTCCATCAAGCCAATTTGATCGTGTGTGACGTCGATTTGGCTTCATCAGTTTTACTTGATAGAAATCGTTTTTCTCATCTGCCGTCAAGCTATCAAGCCATCGAATCATCAAGCCGTCCTGCATGCTTGAACGTGTGTGAGCGCATCATGCCATTTCGTCAGTTAGCTCGAAATTTTGTCCGTGACGGTTGTGTTATATATGTCTCAGCGGTGCTTGTCTTATTACGAATTATATTTTTCAAATCATATTTATTTTATTGAACTATGTATTGATTTATTGTTATATGTATTGATTTATTTAAATATATGTCGAAGCGAGCTACGTTTAAGATAAGTTAACAGTAAAATATGATTTGAAAAAAAAGATCGTATTTCTTTTTAAGCTTCAGGGGTAATATAAATTCAGTTAATGCTATATCGTCGTCTCCCGACATCGTGAAAGTGGAGCACGCAAGACGACCGCCCTGCAGTGAGAAATTGCGTGAACTGGCTGGACGGCTCAAATGCTTCATGCAAACTTAATGACATTGAACGGATCATGTGTGCGCTCTAGGGGCGTCATGTCAAACAACGCTTCATGCGAGTTGGATAGGCTTGATCAAACATATTTGATGGTGTGTTGCGGACATTAGATTTGTCTTAATTCTGGGAGTGACATAAAATATCGTGTTAGTCCCCCTAAACATAATAAATCTCAATTTCTCCTTTGCCGTAGCTACAGGAACTTGGATTTGGAGGCGTTACAGCGTGGTGCTGGCGATATTGATTGGGCATTAATGATCCGTGGCACTAACCTTGATATTAAAGTGACTGAATTTAATGATAAAATCATTAAACTTTATGACCGACATGTCCCACTTAAACGTATTAGATTTAAACATAAACCAGCGCCTTGGATAATTTCTAATATAAGGGAAGCTATGGCTGATAGGGACAGGGCTAAAAGGAGGTATAAGCGTTGTCCTTCCGAGTATAATTTATTAATATTCAAAGATCTACGTAATCGCTGTAATCGACTGTGTAGGGATGCAAAAAGGCGCTACTTTCACGATTCTCTAGTAAACCGTAACTCCAGTGAGGTTTGGAAATTCCTTAAATCTATCGGCATCGGTCTTCAGTCAAGTCTTCAGTCACTGCTGGCAATGATTTCAATCTTAATGAACTTAATATGCATTTCTCTTTACCTCCGGTATGTTTAGATTCTTTTGTAAAAGTTAACACTTTATCGGAGTTATCGAGTTTGCCAAAACTGCATTGTCCTTCTTTTGACTTTGTTCCTGTTTTGGAAGATGATGTTAAAAAATCAACGCTTGCTATCTCGTCTACTGCCGTCGGTATAATAACACATACGTTTGAAATGTGAAACAATTTTGGCAAAATTGTTTCACATTTCATAATTTATATTTTACTAAATATAATACGACCACATATATTTAATGGACATGACTTGACACCCCATTGGTTCAGGGTGTCGAAATCGGACTGACTTTTATCATATTTACGCTTATACACTAGATGCTTTGATACTTTGCATTATGTACAAATTTATACAACTATTCTCTATTTATACAATATAAAAGCGTCTAGCAATATATGACTATACAATGAGAACCAAGAGTAATATACAATTTTATAATAAAATTCATTAGTCTGGTAAACACACCAATACAAGCTACCCGGAGAGAGGGAATGTATTCCAATGGCATTCCCTCAATCTGAAAGTCACAGACAATCTATCTCACGATGCTGAAATCGTGATTAAAAAAATAAAAAATACTGCCGTCGGTAACGATAATTTATGCTCGAGAATGATTAGTCCAATTCTTCCAATACTTCTTCCCATTCTCACTATTTCCCATCAGCTTGGAAATTAGCTCATGTAATTCCTTTAGCTTAAGTCTCTAATCCGGCCTCTTTATCTCATTTTCGTCCAATTTCTATTTTACCATTTCTTTCAAAGGTCCTTGAACACATTGTTCATAAGCAACTACCCAACTTCTTATCTTCCTAAAACCTCCTTAGCCCTTTCCAGTCCGGTTTTCGTGTTGGTCACAGTACTGTCACTGCTCTCGTCAATGTTACTGATGATATTCGTTGGGCCATGGAGAATAAATCTCTTACTCTACTAGTCTTACTTGATTTTAGCAGTGCCTTTAATTCAGTAAATTTCGACATTCTTCTTGGTATCCTTGAATCTATCAATTTCTCTTCATCTGCCATATTCCTTCTCTGTACATGCTGTTAGATTGTGGAATTCGCTACCGCCTGATATTCGAGATGTCACTTCTATCTCCGTTTTTATGTATATGTATGTGTATAAAATATATGTTATGGGTATATAAGTATAAATCTAAGTTGTACACACTAAATTTTCTTTGATATATTATGTCTCCCATCGCAGGTCTGCTGGAAGAGATTTCTTCATGAAATAAGCAGTGCCTTTGTGCAATCTTTTCTTGTCATGTTTTCTTCTTTTTTTGTATTTGGTGTACATAAATTGTTAAAATAAATAAAAATATAAAATTTCAATATGGCGCCCGATAAAAAGAAAGAAGAGAGGGAAAAGTATAACAATATGGGTAACAAATGAAAGGTAATAAATAGCCAATTCCGAATATATACTAACTAATAAAAATTGTGAAACGCAGTCAGATTTTTTGGTTTTTTAAAATAATAAATTAAATTAAGACACTAGTCACGTGTGAAAGAAGATTGTGAAGTAAAAAGATTGAAAATAAATGTGAACAAAACTAAGGTTCTGGTGTTTGAAAAAGAAGCGGTACAAACGAAATGTCTGATTTGTGTAAATGGAAAATGTCTAGAACAAGTGAATGAAATTGTGTATCTGGGGAGTGCGTTTTCGAGGGATGGAAGATGTGAGTTGGATGTGGAGAGACGGGTAGCAGCTGGCAATAAAGTGAACGCTGCTCTGTCCGCATTAGTGGGTAGTGTGAATATATCTAACACTGCTAAAATGGCCATCCACAATGCGGTGTTGGTGCCAACTTTGTTGTACGGTAGTGAGGCCTGGATCTGCCCGAAATCGAGTGAAAGGATGATAAATGCTGTGGAGATGCGGTCTCTCAGAAATATGTGCGGTGTCACACTTGCGGACAGGATAAGCAATGATGAGATACGCAGTATGACAGGGTTACGAGGGCTGCTATTTATGAAACCTAATACGAATAACATTTAAAAATGGAGCTCTTTGGCTGAAGAATACAATTTGTTTTATGTAGCTGTCTGTCACTTGTTTATCCTTTGTGGCGTCATTTTGACAATTGCGAGTCTTTATCGCCATCGATTTAAGTCGTGAAAATTTTCGTGCTATGATTTATTACGATTTTCGGCGAGGGCTAACTCAAAAACAGTGCATCGATCAATTCACTTCAACTTTTGGGGACGAAGTACCATCGAAAACTACTGTGTATTATTGGTTTAGTGAGTTTAATCATGGGCGGTCTGTGCTCACGGACGAAGTTAAAGAAGGTCGCCCTAAATCGGTTGTTGTACCTCAAAATATTGATGCTGTGCGGGAACTAATAATGCAAGATCGTCATGTTACATATCGCGAGATAGAGGCGTCTCTGGGCATAAGTATGACGAGTATATATAAAATATTACACGAACATTTAGCTGTAAAAAAAATTTGTTTACGTTGCATTCCGCACGACTTGAGAATTGACCAAAAACGGGCTCGTGTCGATTGGTGTGAAAAAATGTTACAAAAGTACAATCAGGGTGCGTCAAAAGCTGTGTATAATATCTACACAGGTGATGAATCTTGGATATACGCGTATGATCCTGAAACAAAACAACAATCAACTGTTTGGGTGTTCCAAGATGAGCCGAATCCCACCAAAAGTCATTCGTTCAAAAAGCACTTTGAAGCAAATGGTCGCTTGTTTTTTTGATATAAATGGACATGTAGCTACAGTGCCACTAGAGTATCGTAAAACGGTTAATTCTGAATGGTACACGACCATTTGTTTGCCAGAAGTCTTTGTAGACATACGAAAGAACAACCGACTTCTTCATCATGACAATGCTAGCTGCCACACATCGGCCGAAAGAACTCGGTATTTGGAAGATCAAAAGATCGAATTAACGGGTCATCCGCCGTACAGTCCCGACTTGGCTCCCAACGACTTCTATTTATTCGCAACCGTGAAGAATAAATTACGTGGTCAACGTTTTTCGAGCCGTGAAGAGGCTGTTGATGCGTTCAAAATGCACGTTTTTGAGATACCTCAATCCGAATGGAAAAAGTGGTACGAAAATTGGTTCCAACGCATGCAAAAGTGCATCGATCATCATGGTGAATATTTGAAAAGCAATAAAACTATAATAAATGCTATGTTTGTTTCACTTTGTTATTCCGGATATATAAATAGCAGCCCTCGTACATAACAGTGTTATTGTAAAAATGAAGAAAGGAATGCTTAGATCAGCCATTCCCAAAGTGGGCGATAACGCCCCCTTGTGGGCGCCGCAGGCCTAAAGGGGGGCGGTAAGAGACCCAGAAAAAAAATGGGGGCGATGTGTAGAGGCCTGGGGGGTGATTTATAATTTCATTTAGCTAGGAGGCATCTTGGACAACGACTGCATGAGCTCTCGACTCAGTAGACAAAATAAGTTTGGGAGCCAGTGGCTTAGATGGTTCGGGCACTTGGAAAGAATGAGTGATGAAAGACTGACGAAGAAAATCTACAGAGCGAAAGTGAGTGGTAAAAGAAGCCAAGGAAGACCAAGGCTGACTTATGAAAATCAAATAGCCAGAGTGTTAGCAGACGGAAATGTCAAAAGCACTCGCATACCTAGGCGAAAATGTGTGGAGAGAATGATGAGTTTTGAGGAAGCAAAAGAGGTGTGTAAGGACTGCGACTCCTGGTGCTCCGTCCTCTCTGACTACCCCGTTGGAGATACAGCGTGAAGATATGTTATGTTATGTTATAAATAAAATTAAGTAAATACTCACTCTTACTACAAGTGTAGGTAAAATATAAGTGATATGACTACAGTATGTGAAATTAGGAAAGGACTTGGAGAGATAAATAGCCCCACAAATTGATCAAACACACATAGTATATAAAGCTTATAGAGTTTTTGGAAAATAATTATGTTATATATTTACAGTATACATATTACATATACTTCTATTATATTTTATAATTAAGAAGAAATGTCGCTATTCATCATTTAACTGCATCCCTTTCGAACTGTGCTCAATCAATGATTCACACTTGAGTATTGTTCTGGAATACGTATGTGATATAATATTTACTTACAATTAGTACAGTGATCCTCAACCATGTGCCGCGGCACTTTTGTGTGCCGCCAAATTCTTAGTGTGGCGGCAAATTTTAGAAATGTATATAGTAAAAATTACAATGCTTTTTGTTGTTACTTGTAATTAATTCCTTAATAAACGTCCTGTTGTTTTTGTAGTACGTTTATTATTACTTTTTTAATTCAAAATTATTATCATAAACTATTTTACACAGTGTATTATAGGCAAACAACTTTTAAACTTATCTTTTTCTTTGTATTCTTTTCTTTGTAAAACATGGTTGAGAATCACTGACTTAGTACGTAGTGTAACACTTCTTTTTCGTAGATATATACTTACGGTTAATTACATACAAATTAGAATCCATCACAAATTTCATTTGCATTCCACAGTAATATTTGTTGAGATTAGTGTGTGACAGATGACAATTGTCTACGATACAATGATTAATAGGTAACGCGTTCGGAAAGTTGTTCGCAATCGAGTACGTAGTACTACTTCATTTCTTCTCAGGTAAAATCAATAAATATTGCACTTTAAGTGTATATTATTTAAACCAGAACATAATATACTAAACTTTTAATTATTTAGTTGTTTCATTATAAAGTTCATTGTTACTTTCGTTAAAATCTACATTTACTTACGTTACGTTCAGTAATAACATTGAATGTTTGGAAACATCGATAGTAATAAGTATCGTGGTAATAAATCGATAATCGATTTTCTTTTGCATAAAAATATAGTTTTGTTATAAACAAAATAAAACAATTTTAGATAATACATTTATTGGATATTAATATAATTTGTCCAGGTTTGCTTTCCCATTTTGACGATGAGATAAATAAATTGTTGTAAAAATTTAAATACGAGTAATTCCTAATAATCGATGTATTCGATGAGAGAGAGAGACGAGTGTTGATATATATCTGTTTCACAAATCAAGTAAGATGGAATGTTCGAGCAAATGGGCATTGCTTCCGTCTTGTTTTTCAGTGGCTACTTTTATCTAGATCTTTCTAATTCTATTGTGGATCTGTCAATCTGACATTTTGAGGTTGTCACTTAGAAATTTTCAGACACTTCCTATTGGTCGATGTCTTTTCAGAGACTTGCTGTCTCTTTCTTATGTAGGAAACCTCAGACTGAAATCTGAGTAGTTTTCAGTTACATTAATAATGAGGTTAGAGGGTACAAATTTTGTCGAGGTGTAGTATCAGTCATGGAAGGAGCCGTCCACTTTTGGTGGTGGTTAAGTGGCAGACAAAAATGCCCATATAGAAATAGAATAGACATGCCTATATATTTAGGATGTTTCTAGTGTTATTAAGAAGTTGTTTTTCATATTTTTTATATATTATAAAGTCCCATGATAGACCTCATGAGTTCCAAGCTAAGTTCCAGGCTATGTTCCATGTTTAAATTCCAGGCTAAGTTTCATGTGTAATTCCATGTGTGGTTACA
Source organism: Zeuzera pyrina (assembly GCA_907165235.1). NCBI lineage: Eukaryota > Metazoa > Arthropoda > Insecta > Lepidoptera > Cossidae > Zeuzera > Zeuzera pyrina. Next base: position 558,321 of record OU015627.1, read on the forward strand.
TGTTTGCTTCCAAGTTTCTTTATACGTTTAATCTCCAAACTTAATTCTACGTTTGATTTCCAAGTTTAATTCTAAATATTAGTTCCATAAACACAGTGGACTAATGTTATCTTCTTAATCTCATAAGCACCGTGGAATGACGGTGTACTCCACATTTAGTTGGATATTTTCCTTTAAAGATACATGATCAGATGGATTACTTTCTCGGATCATTTGTTTGTGCATTGCAGTATGAGGTTGGATTACCTTAACACATATTTAATCTCTTTTCTTTGAGATTTATTTGTGAGTTACGAGTATAGTGGACTTCATGGAAATTCTTTGAGACCATTGGAGGGACAACTCGGCTTGCAGAAGACCTAACTTAATTGTGCAGTCACTAAGGGTTTAGTGAACACCGTGGATATTCTTATGGACCATTGGTGGGACAACTCGACTGGCTATATATATACATGGTTATCTCCTTAGATGGTAATGTACAAGCATATATAAAAATTATTAACATTCAAGAGTAAATCTACATAACTAACCTTATATTTTGTTATTGTAGTTCATCTTAATGTTTTAGTTATACCAAATATTAAGAAACAGTTACACTTATTATTGGTTACAGTACTCCTTTTTGTAATTTCCAATACAGATGTAATTTGTTTGTTTTATATGTAAAATCTCATTTAAAATTCTTCTATATAACATTAAAGATTTCATTTAGTGAGCTCATGAGATCTATATTTAGGGATAATTATAATTCTTTAATAAATTGGTGGAGGTTGTATTAAAGTGTGTATTTATTTCACAACTGAAATCGATTGTAGCAATACAGGGAAGGCGCCCTTATAAAAATTTACTCTGTATTCCTCTCCAGGGTGGCCCTAAAGAAACCCAATATCCTGAGTAGTTCATGCCTACCAATAATAGAACATTCAAAGTTAACATCACCGAAGTCGCGTTACAGTAGTTTTTACTTATTATATACAGTGCTAGTTTTGCAATGATCAAAATCCAGTTAAGCAGTCGTGGTTCCCGAAATGAATGATTAATCATAAATTTCCATATCAAAAAAGATTTTCGTTAGTATCTACCTATAGCAATGAAATGTCTAACCTCAACGATTTAAAACGGATTTAAAATTATAACAGGTTAAAATTATAACGCCTCTCTTTTTTAATGATGGAAATTAAAATTCCACTATAGTGGAACCACAGGCAAAACTAAGTTAATGTAACATTCTGTTTGGAAACCTGGAGTCAGCGTTGTATAAATAGGGTCCGCTGGAACCAATTAAGAATACAAACAGTTTTAACGAAATGTCCGCCCGACCGCCGGCCACCCGCCCAATGCACTTCACTACTGTTCCTCCGCAAATTAATTTGACCACACAATGGACTATTTGATTATTTTTTAAACTATATTCTTAAAGTAAATCATGGCGGCATTGAATTGGCTAAGCGTTAGATTAACTGCTGGTACCCGTCATGACACTTGATCACAAATATTTTTAACTAAATCTTGAGTGCGAAAATTATGATCACATATTAGTTTATATATTTTTTTCTAGCCAAGAACAACTTCAGGCAGTTAGGTTTTAGGTTTTAGGTTTTTTTTACTATTCAAATGTATTCTATGAAAAAAGAAATACTGTCACTGACAGTTTAATAACAATAAACCTCATAATCTGTTGTTAATCCAAAGTTCTTCCACATTAAATTTTTATTGAAAATTTGTGTTGATTCAGTATTAAAATTTTTAGCACCAGGATTTTAGCATAATTTTAAATAAAAACGCGATACGTCATATATACGTATTTGTTATATTATTTTTTAATAAGTTTAAGTCAACGTCAGATAAAATTCTAATAGCTGCAATTGAAAGTTTAATTCGATAAAAAAAACACATGACCTGAGCAATTTGAGTCCTCTTTAGTAGCACATTGTTTTTATCAATTTATTCAAATGAACTCATTTGCAAGGTGTCTTTGAAGGTCAAATTTATTTTCGTTTCGAAAAGAAAACCGTTCGAAGAGAAGAACTGTCAACAGACTCAGGTATCATGTTATTAATATCATTATACGACAGATATTTTAAAATACAATATTCATGAAACCAGCAAACACATGTGCAAAAAGAATTATTCTCTCTTTGTTTTCTATAAAATCATTTATTTTTAACCGACTTCAAAAAGGGGAAGGTTCTGTGTTCGTCTGTATGTATCATATTTTTTCTCTATGTATGTTCGAGTATAACTTATTTGTTTATGAACTAATTTCGATAACTCCGTTTTCGTTGCATTGTAGAAATGAAAAAAGGAATACTTAGATGGTTCAGGCATTTAGAAAGAATGAGTGATGAAAGACTAACAAAGAAAATATACAGAGCGAAAGCGAGTGGTAAAGAAGCCAAGGAAGACCAAGGCTGACTTATGAAGATCAAATACCCAGAGTGCTAGCCGACGGAAATGGCAAAAGCACTCGATACCTAGGCGAAAATGCGTGAAGAGAATAATGAGATTTGAAGAAGCAAAAGAAGTAAGGACCGCGACGCTTTGCACTCCGTCCTCTCTAACTACCCCGTTGGACATACAGGTTCAATATAGCTCTGATATTTACTGATACCGTGGAGCTTGAACTTCTAAGATACACCAAATAATCCTAACTGTTCATAAGGGTTTATTTATATTAATTACTATTTTTTATATTATTCCGATCCAGAATTAAAAAAGTAGTTAACTGAAGACCTACCGTAGATATTTATTTAGGCCAAGGTCACTCAAAAGGGAGAAAAAAAAGTTTTTAAGAAAAAATTACTTCATTGAAACACTGAAAAGTACTAATTAACTTTCCTTCACTAATCAACATTCAAGTAGAAAAATAACTATGTGATACATACGATACAAATACTTATATCAATGTGCAGCAATAAAGTCTACTACTTTGGTAGGCTTGACACCGACTTCAGTAACTGTTAAAAATTATATAGGTATTTCGCTCAGACCAAAACAAAAACAGAAAAAAACTGATTGCATTGTAGGATTCAAAACCGCGCACTTCGGAGTGGTAGACCTATGCTCTAGCCAATGTGCTATCTCTGTTATGAAATTACCAATCAATACCAATTACCAATTTTATGTGTGAAAACACGGAGAAAACGAATTTTTCCTACATTGAAAATGTTATCGAAACCGTTAGAGCCATTTTCAAGAAACCGATTACAAATATACAAATATTGCTCGTATAATTCGACGACGAAGATGACTTAAATGGCGCGAAGGTTTCAGGTTCGATATCCGGCCGGGTCAATTTAGGAAATGAGCTTTTCTGGATTGCCTCGGGTCTGCGTGTACTGGGAGACGCTCCTGGTAGTCGTCGTCTGGTTCTCATAGCACAGGATAAATACCCTAGTTTGAAACCAGATGATCGGTGTGCATTGTCTGGCGCACTTAATAGTACAGAATAGGTTAGAATAGGATATATGACGTATTAACTTGAAGTTCACGTAGTAGGTAATACGAAAAATGTCCAAAATTAAGTTTACAAAGTTTTTAAATATCGTATGAAAAATTCTGCGCGCTGTATAGTTATAGAAACATTTTTCTATAGGAGTATAATTTAACGTATGTTATGTAATAGTTATTTTTAGCGGAGAGTAACGAGCCGGAAGTTATAAAGAAAGAACGCGGAATGACCGCTCCATAATATAACTGCTTCCTCTCGTCAATTTTCTTATAGAACAACAAAAATAATATAATTTATTTATACAATCATCTTTTCTTTACCAGCTGTACAAAGACAAATTAAATAGTAAAATAATACGTACTTACATAACAACGTCACAAGCGATGTAATAACGATATTAAGACCGACAATGGATATCGCATCTTGTCTACGATTGGCTTAATTAATTGTGATAGAGAATGCCATGTGTTGGCGCTAGTACCTATCGACTTAGCCACTACACGTAACTAAGACAATGTCGAGGATCCAAGAGGATCTTGCCGTCAAATCCAACAAGTTGGCCATACCATACAATTAAATTAAAAGTACCTGGGCGACCGAGCTTTGCTCTGATCAAATAAAAAGCAAAAAATTTGATATTTCCCGTAGCATCCTCAGGATATTCCAGAGATCAGACTCGGTTCGGTGCTGGTTAGCTGACCGAGTCTGATCTCTGGAATATCCTGAAGATGCTGTTGAGAGACGAAACACGTGTCGATTGTTGGTTTTTGGAGTTTGAGCAGAAAATAGCTAAAGATTTCAGGAGTTTAACACATGAAATGGATTTCCGCAAAGTAACACCTGAGTCTATACAAAAAACAAAAAAGTTTAACCCCGTTACAAAATTCAAACCCTTGCACTTCGGCGTGGTAAACCTATGCTCTAGCCTATTGAGAAAGTAAACTCTGTTGCGAAACCATTAATTATTTCGCGGGCAAGTTAAAAACACGAAGAAAACTCATTTTCTCGGAAAGATCTAGCTAGATCAATTTTTCGCTCCCGCAAACGCCCGTAATGTAAATTTCATCGAAATCGTTAGAACCATTTTCGAGAACGTGACTACAAATATGCGAATATTCCTGGTGTAATAGTATAGGACATGGTTCGTGTTATTGTAGTATGTTACTGCTTTGTTTGAGACCCAACTTCATGCGGCTTGTACCACGAAATTGCAACTAACAACCACCTCTCGTCTCATCCACGGTCGCGACGTTATATTATGTAATTATTACCGTATGTTTAACGATGTTTGAACAAACTTAACATGTCCTCATAATAATATACAAAAATTTAATACTTATTTTGTATTCTACTTGCGTGTTTCCTTCATTTAATAATGTAGTTCTAGCCAAAATAACAACTGCAGGTACAAGTAATTTCTCGTTTATTTCCTTCCAACACAATACACACGGTATCACTCTTAGTGTTTCCGCCCGAACAACGCCCCGATCAACCAAATGCATCCACTTTTATATCTACCTTCCGTATCCCCCATTTTTCTTGGTACCTGGTGTGTTTTGCAAAACTGTCATTTTCCAACTGTTATTGCGGATTTATCAATTATTCAAAATTTGTTAGAATTAAAGTATTTTATAATAAAAGATACTATTTTTAGAAATATTTAATTAGATTTTTAGTTAACATAATCAGATTTTTATAGTTTAAAGTTACTGATTTGACTAAAATATTTAACTTCCTTTATGTGATAGCTATTACTTTCCGTACTGAATACTGTTTTTATTATAAATGGGGTAATTTTTTTTAAATAACTATATTTATAACTCAAACAAGTCATTTTCAATTCATTTGACCTTACAATAATGACTAGGAAACACATATGTACAAAAACAAAAACTCGTCTACGAGTATTCAAGTACGAGAGGTTTCGTATCCAGTCGTGGACTGGAGTTAAGTAGAGAGGATTAAGTATTTTATAAAATGATAAATTTGAAATACTGTCTTTAAATAATCAAAGTCTTTAAATAATCAAGCCAATTATATGATTTGTTTTCTAGATTATTCCAGTGAAGATCCAACTCTCGAAATCAGCCAATTTTATTGTCACGGTAATCGCAACCTTCATTTAAACCTCTGTAAAATATAAGAACCTTGAAAGAGTGACACCTGACAAACGGATCGAATTCATGAAATACATACACACACACACACCACACACACACACACACACACTTGACGCTGTATCCCTAACGGGGTAGTCAGAGGACGGAGCGCCGACCTTCGCAGTCCTTACATTCTTCTTTTGCTTCCTCAAACCTCTTCATTCTATCATTCCCCTCACATATTTTTGCCTAGGTACGCGAGTGCTTTTGACGTTTCCGTCACAACACTCCGGCTGTTTGATGAAATAGCAATGGTTAATTTACTGTGGAACCCTAAAAATGTTTTATTATTTGCTTATAGGTTGGTTCGTAACTTTGTATGTAAAAATCTCGTATGCGATTTCTATTTTCAAGTCACGTATTGACATAATTTTAGAATGCTATTTATTCGACATCCGTTTTTCGAAGACGAATTTTACTGGCTGTAACCATAATGACAAAATTCTCCCAATGTACCAATTTTCTCATTGCACATTGTGCTACATCTTTAACATATAATGTAAATTAAGAAAAATAGTGACATTTTGAAACTAATTTACTCATAATCTTTTCACTAATTTAAAAAAAAGGAGAAGCAAAAAAAGTGTACAGACGAATTGAGCACCTAACTCAATTTGTCTGTACATATTTTTTGTTTATAACAATAAATTAACGGGTTCTTACCGCGATATTAAATATTTTTGAGTTTCCCGATATTTCCCGATATATCAAAAATATTTAACATCGCGGTAAGAACTCGTTAATTTATTGTTATAATGGATACAAACCGTGCGAGTCTAAAAAAGTGTATTATATTTTTTGTTTTTTTTTTATGTGTATAAGTGTGTGTATGTGGAAGATATGCGTCAAGCGTCAAGATATGTGTGTGTGTGTGTGTGTATTTCATGAATTCGATCTGTTTGTCAGGTGTCGCTCTTTCAAGGTTCTTGTATGTGTATGTGTATAAGTGTTTAAGTGTAGGCATAACTTCTTTGTTTAAGATCCGATTTCAACTATTCTTTTCCAGTTGGATATAGTTTCGAGGTCACATTTTAATTTCATTGGTATTGGACCTCGGACTTCGAAGATACACCAAGTACTTTAAGGTTTATTTGTTTTTGATGATTATTATTTTATGATATATATTCTGTTCCACGATTGGAAAGAAGTGAGTTGTAGACGTAACCTAAATAATTTATTTAGGGCAAGGTCTCTCAAAAGAGAAAAATAAATAACTTTAAAAAAATTAATTAAACCGACTTCAAAATAAAAACACTGCAAACTACAAAATCCTATTATTTACTAATCACAACTCGAGTACTAAGATAACCTACATAAACACGACATAAATACCTAAATAATTAGATTTGACGGTTATTGAAGTCAGTGCAATCAATAAACAATAACAGAAAGTCATTCATTTAGTTATACATATAGTATACAACAACAAGTGGTTTGACCCCCACTAGTGCTGCAATATTCACCCATAATTACTCTAAATATTGCATTTGTGTGCGTGGCACAGCGCGTACGTATTAGAGCGCACAAGTACAGACCGCGTACGCTAGCTTTCTATGAAAACATCCTACTGTTATGTGTGTATTGTGCTTAAGCTGGAAGATAGGTAAGAATGTATATAAATTGGGTACATCTGAACGACCTGAGTCATAAACATTCACGGGGTCTATGTCGTGTTAATACTTTATAAGACTAATACCATTTCGTCCCGACGTTTCGACCGGATTGCCCGTAACCACGATGCAATCTGGTTCAAATGGGATAAAAAAGCTATTAGCAATATATTACTTTAAAAACGAGGAAGACATTTATGCCATGGTTTGGCGTCGGTCGTGAGTCGTGACGAATTAGTTACTCCTTGTTGCCTTCGACACGAAATTTATTTTCCAGGTAACTAATATTAATAATACTAAGTAGAGGACCCGTGCTACTCCGCAGCATTGTGTTGATTGTATAATTCGAAAGTAACGCTCTTATAAGATGAATAAACTAACCTAAGCTGAATACAAAAATTGAAAGTCAAGTTGAATGTTCACACCTAGCTTCCCCCCTCCAACTCAAGCAATTTAAGTGAGCAAAGCTCAAATGAAAGAGATCATTCCAGCGAGTGTTCGTAGAACAAAACGAACCGCGTACCTCAATTAGAACCGGAGATAAAGAGAAAGAAAGCTATGAAAACATAAGAAATGTACAGGAGGACATCGCGTTTGAGCATAACTTGAGAAGGGTGAAAGCTAGGTGATTTGCAATGCTTGATAATAAATCTGTGCATCAATACCTTTCATTTAAAAAAAAATTAAGCAAATCGGTTGGATGGAACGGCTAGACGAACTCGTAATAGATTTCATACATTTTTTTAATATGTAGATTCTTCCGACATTACACCAATTTTGTACTTTGACTTAGACTTTGGGTACCACACAACGAACTGGGGAAGCTCCCAGTAACGCCCTGGCTTCAAGACAATTTAAAAAAGTTTTTCCCTTAATTGGTTCTGGTTAGAACCAAGGTCAAGTCAATTTAGCCCGTTACCCCGGCTTGGAAGGCAGATGCTCTGCCACCGCGCCAATGAGCCAGTGAAACTATATTCATTTTCAGGAATTTCAACTGTAAATATTCGATACTTGCCGCTCCGCCCTCTCGACTACCCCTAAGTTAGGGATACAGCGTCAGCGTGAGGACACGTATGTATGTATAAACATTAATTTTTGAGGTTCCATAGCTAGAATAGATGTTCGTTTATTATTTTAGATGCAGGTTAATATATGGACAAATAATATTAGATATTATATTCCATTATACTTGTAACATGAAGCCATTCTTTTAACACGATTTCTTTTCCATAAAATAACAGGACCGAATTCTATTCTGTAAAAGTTAGTAAAACTGAACCTTTACTGAATTTTCCTGGAATTACCGATACTCGGAACCAAAACCTGTTTAGTGTTTAGTAGTTCCAAAATTAGAAAAACAGGTTTTTGAAGTTATATTTCTTCTGGTGCGTTAAGTGAAAGAGTTCAGAAAGTAACTTCAACGGCAAGGGAAGTTACATCATGTATGTATCACCATAAAGTTAGAGAATTTATTTTTTTGTGACCAGTTTTAATTTTATTTCATTCATTTCAAGCGGCCAGTTTTTCTATTCACGTCAAAGAAGTATAACTTCTTACGTGCTTACATAACATGCGTGTTTTCTTTTTAACCGACTTCAAAAAAAGAGGAGTTTCTCAATTCGTCTGTTTTTTTTTGTATGTTTGTTACCTCATAACTCCGTCATTTATGAACCGATTTCGTAAATTCTTTTTTTGTTTGGTAGATAATACTTTAGAGGTAGTCTCATTTAAATTTCACCGGTATTAGAGCTTGGACTTCGAAGATACACTAAATAACGCGACCTGGTTATAACCTTTATTTATATTGATGATTCTCTTGTATATCGTTGCGCTCCGGAATTATAATGAAGTTAATTGCAGACCTGCGGGGTTATACACAAACGTCGGAAACTCGACTTTCCGTATCCGACAGGAAACTTTTCGATGATTTTGTCTAAACGCAATTCACAAATCCGAAACGACATGATTTGACAGTTCATTTCGGGACGAAACCTTCGGATGCTTCCGACGACTTTTTAGTGTCGAAAACGTTTCCGAGAAGAGTAAATTAATGTAATATGTATATAATCGACGGCTTTTGTCGTCAAAAATCTAGAAAAATTGCGTGCGCGTATGTAATCTTGTAACGCTTTTTTTTCGTAGATATATACTTACGGTTAATTACATACAAATTAGAATCGATCACAAATTTCATTTGCATTCCACAGTAGTATTTGTTGAGGTTGGTGTGTGACAGATGACAATTGGCTACGATACAATGATTAATAGGTAACGCGTTCGGAAAGTTGTTCGCAATCGAGTACGTAGTACTACTTCATTTCTTCTCAGGTAAAATCAATAAATATTGCACTTTTAAGTGTATATTATTTAAACCAGAACATAATATACTAAACTTTTTCATTGGTACTTTCGTTAAAATCTACATTTACTTACGTTACGTTCAGGAATAACATTGAATGTTTGGAAACATCGATAGTAATAAGTATCGTGGTAATAAAGCGATAATCGATTTTCTTTTGTATAAAAATATAGTTTTGTTATAAACAAAATAAAACAATTGTAGGTGATAATACTTTTGTTGGATATTAATATAATTTGTCCAGGTTTGCTTTCCCATTTTGACGATGAGATAAATAAATCGATGTAAAAATTTAAATACGAGTAATTCCTAATAATCGATTGTATCGATAAGAGAGAGACGAGTGTTGATATATATCTGTTTCACAAATCAAGTAAAATGGAATGTTCGAGCAAATGGGCATTGCTTCCGTCTTGTTTTTCAGTGTCTACTTTTATCTAGATCTTTCTAATTCTATTGTGGATCTGTCAATCTGACATTTTGAGGTTGTCACTTACAAATTTTCAGACACTTCCTATTGGTCGATGTCTTTTCAGAGACTTGCTGTCTCTTTCTCATGTCGGAAACCTCAGACTGAAATCTGAGTAGTTTTCAGTTACATTAATAATGACGTTAGAGGGTACAAATTTTGTCGAGGTGTAATATCAGTCATGGAAGGAGCCATCCACTTTTGGTGGTGGTTAAGTGGCAGACAAAAATGCCCATATAGAAATAGAATAGACATGCCTATATATTTAGGATGTTTCTAGTAGTGTTAAGAAGTTTTTTTGAATTATATTTAACATGTAAAAGTCCCATGATAGATCTCATGGGTTTCAAGCTAAGTTCCAAGCTAAGTTCCAGGCTATGTTCCATGTTTAAATTCCAGGCTAAGTTTCATGTGTAATTCCAAGTGTGGTTACATGTTTGCTTCCAAGTTTCTTTATACGTTTAATCTCCAAGCTTAATTCTACGTTTGATTTCTAAGTTTAATTCTAAATATTAGTTACATAAACACAGTGGACTAATGTTATCTTCTTAATCTCATAAACACCGTGGAATGACGGTGTATTCCACATCTAGTTGGATATTTTTCTTTAAAGATACATGATCAGATGGATTACTTTCTTGGATCATTTGTTTGTGCATTGCAGTATGAGGTTGGATTACCTTAATACATATTTAATCTCTTTTCTTTGAGATTTATTTGTGAGTTACGAGTATAGTGGACTTCATGGAAATTCTTTGAGACCATTGGAGGGACAACTCGGCTTGCAGAAGACCTAACTTAATTGTGCAGTCACTAAGGGTTTAGTGAACACCGTGGATATTCTTCATCTAGTTCATCTTAATGTTTTAGTTATACCAAATATTAAGAAACAGTTACACTTATTATTGGTTACAGTACTCACTTTTGTAATTTCCAATACAGATGTAATTTGTTTGTTTTGTATGTAAAATCTTATTTAAAATTCTTCTATATATAACATTTAAGATTTCATTTGGTGAGCTCATGAGATCTATATTTAGGGATAATTATAATTCTTTAATAAATTGGTGAAGGTTGTATTAAAGTGTGTATTTATTTCACAACTGAAATCGATTGTAGCAATACAGGGAAGGCGCCCTTATAAAAATTTACTCTGTATTCCTCTCCAGGGTGGCCCTAAAGAAACCCAATATCCTGAGTAGTTCATGCCTACCAATAATAGAACATTCAAAAAGTAACATCACCGAAGCCGCGTTACAATCTACACTTCTAGACAAATTCGTGCCCTTTTTAAATACATGGCTAAGGATTATATTTTTATAACATATTTTATTAGTTGCGCAATCAATAGCTAAACATTGTTTGTGGTGTTTGAGGTATTTTTAGAAACAACAAGGATCAAAAATAAAAACGCTATTGTACTTTCTATTGTAGTTATTATTAATTTTTACTAAGCGACATCTAGTATAATTTATTTGAACTTGTTGCACGCACAGACGATAAGCGCAGACAGTATAATTCGTATTTATAAAACCCGTTATGTTCTTCGAATGTAAATAAAATAATTTACAAAAATGTTTTAATCTTAAAAAAGACTAAGTAATTTCTTTGTCTAAGTTGTTTATTTGTCTGTTTAAAATGATATTTTACCAAATACATTGTGATTGTCAAAATGTGATACGTTTAAACCACACTAATATTTTCTACCAAAACGAAAACGATTTCTACCATTTTGTAACATGCTTCATAAATGCATTTTCTTTCGGATTCGTAAAGTCCTTTCCGATGAGATTCCGATAGAGTTTGTGAATAGCATTTTCCAATCCGTCGGATTGAATTTATGCTTTCCGACGATCGGCCCTTTCCGCCACGGAAAGTTTTCGAAGCGTTGTGAATAAGGGGGCTGCTCTAGATATTTATTTAGGTCACGATCACTCAAAAGGGAGAAATAAAAAAAAATTATTAAAAAAATTAAACCGCCTTCAAAAAAAACACTGAAAAGTATAAAATAACTATCCTTTACTAATCAAAACCCAAGTACAATTAAAATAACTTTATAAATACGATACACATACCTATATAATTAAATTTGACAGTTATTGAAGTCGGCGCCATTTCAATGTGCAACAACAGAAAGTTATTTTAATTGTACTTGGGTTTTGATTAATAAAGGATAGTTATTTTATACTTTTCAGTGTTTTTTGAAGGCGGTTTAATTTTTTTTAATAAAATTTTTTTCGTAAAAGCTTGGGAAACTTTAGCAATAAAATGTCGTGCCTTGTTGTGTCGTGTCTCTTGTGCCAGTAATTTCACTGGTTGTCTTACCCTTCAGAAGAAAATTCTTTGAACTACGAATTCAATTGTATAACGTTTCCTTGAGTTACATTTGTAACATTTTTTCGACGATACGCATTAAAATTGCTATCCTCTATGTCACAAAAAAATTTTAAAAAGCATGTACATAGGTATATACCTACTCATGTACGCACGTAAAAAGTTATACTTCTTTGAAATGATAAAAATAAAAAACAAAACTGGCCACATAAAAAAAACACAACTGGCAACGTATAAAAAAATAAAACTGGCCGCTTGAAATGAAAAAAGATGTCAAAATCTGAGTTTTTGCCGCGATTTTTGGGAGTTTGCGTAGTTTTGCGTCCCAAGTATCTACACTGTTGTGCTGTTATGTAAAATTGTTGAATTAAGTGCTTATTTAATAGTGATATTGAGATTTTTTAAGAGGCTTAATCTGCCTCAGCGGATCCTATTAGAAAGACTGCCTCAATATAGATGTCGCCAGAAACTCCAAGAAACATCTAAAATGTATTGTCGACACTTTGATGAAATAATACGAAGAAATTATGTATTTATTTAAGCTAAGATCCCTTTACCTTCCCTCCTAAGGGAGACTCGTACTACTACTACTACTACTGCTACTACTGCTACTACTGCTACTACTGCTACTACTGCTACTACTGCTACTACTGCTACTACTGCTACTACTGCTACTACTGCTACTACTGCTACTACTGCTACTACTGCTACTACTGCTACTACTGCTACTACTGCTACTACTGCTACTACTGCTACTACTGCTACTACTGCTACTACTGCTACTACTGCTACTACTACTACATACTACTCAATGAAATAAAAAATAATAAATTATGTGTTACATCGGCGCGGGCAACTCGTCACAAGGTAAAAAATACACTAATTATTATGCTCTGATCTGTTTTACCAAACGCGCCAAAAGAAGTATAACTTCACAAACTATGTACTAATTGCATAAGTACGAATTACGAATATTTTTGAACGTCAAATCTAGCACTGGTTCAGAACGTTCGGAAAGGAGAAACACTGAAGTTTTGTACGTTCCGTATCTTAAATGAAAAGAAGGGAAACCTTATAGGATCACTTCGTTGTCCGTGTGTCCTCCAGTCCCACCTATCCAGACCCTTTATCTCAAGAACAGGTTGAGGTATCAAGTCGAAATTCAAACTTCAAAGTCAACGATATCAAAAGATACGTCAATTTTTATGTACTCAAACAACCTGTACTTCCCGTTGACCTAAAATCATGAAATGGGGCAAGAAGCAAAGTCTCACAGCATCATAACAGGGACAAAATCAAGAATTGCTAATTTATAATTATGTCACACTTCTTGCTATTACAAACGTACATTTTCATTTGGGGAGTAAGGGAGAACATGTTTTTCAACTGCAAAGTTAACTTTTTGAATTTGAATTATTTTTTTAATAACTACGAGTACATAACACAAATACATTGTATGGTGACAAGGAACCCTCATTTTGCCATTGTTTTAAAATGAGAACATTCCACGAAAAATATGTAATTGCACTCGCGACTCGCTTCGTACAGTTTCGCGCCGTACTAACGGAGTAATCAGAGAGGAAAAGTGTAAACCTTCTTTGTTAAATATTCTAAATGGTAGTAAAAACCGAATCGAAATCGACTAAGTTTACAAGTTATATATACTACTACTATTAGCAGAATGATTACGTTTGAGGAAGCTAAAGAACTGCAACGCTTGGCGCCCCGTCCTTGCCGACGACTCCGTTAGGGATACAGCGTGAAGATATGTATGTATGTATGTAAGTATGTTTGTACATATTACGTGCAGGGACGGTTCCCTCTACTAACAGTCCATGACTGACAATCTATATATTTTGATTTTCATAAGTCGGCCTTGGTCTTCTTAGCTTCCGCTACTACCACTCACTTTCGCGCTGTAGATTTTCTACGTCAATCTTTCGTCACTTAATCGTTTTATGGCCCAAACCATCAAGCATTCTTTTCTTCGTTTTTTTACAATAATACATTTATCCAAACCTGCTATGTTTAATATATTTTAATTTTTTAAATGTTTTCGCAGTAATATTAATATTATTATGACATACAAATTTCAGTAAAAATAATGGAAACTAGCGATAAAAGTTTGTAAAGTTCCACTCGATATTTTATCCTTCATTACTCACTCCCTTCAATTCCGCCGTCGTTTCAATATCTCTCGTTCCAATAATAAGGCCACTAATAAAACTTCAGCCGAAGTTATTTTGAATCCGAAACTTTATTTTCAGGGTTCCGTACATTATACAATGAAAAATGGAACATTGCGAGATCAATGCGATTACATTTTATTTTGGCTTGACGTTTCGACCGAGTCGCATCGGCCGTAGTCTCAAGCAAACTGTCGCAGCAAGTTTCTCTCCGTCGTGTCCGAGGTAGAAGTGTTGTCATCTACCCCCGATATTTGTAAATATTTTGTAGGACACCTACACACAACACTCACAGTGTCCACACGTTTAACTGAATGCGAACAACGAGGTTTTGTCCCTTGAATCACAGGATTACACATTGTCGATAAATTGTATTCGTGGTCCCGATTAAAATTTTTATGTCTCTTGATTTTAATCGCTTCACGCACTACTCTTGCATAAAAGTGGCGATCATTAGAAAAGACTTGTGGGCGATGAAACTCAATCCAGTGATTGGTATTTGATTGGAGCAAATGTTCCGCTATCGCTAATTTGGTTGTTTGCCGGTTTTTCACTGCTGTAATATATTCTATAACCCGTTCTGTAATAGTCTGTATCGCGTTGTTTTTCCGTTTTCAGATATTTTATAATGCAACGCGAAAGTTTAAAAGTTTATTTTATGAGATGTCTTATGGTCTGCTACTGTGGGGATCAGCGGCGCATATGAAATATATCTTCATTTTACAAAAGAGGGCAATATGTACCATCTACAGTATGAACGCACGAGAGTCGCTGAGAGATCATTTTAAAGACATTGATGTACTCACCTTACCCTCGTTATACATCTATGAAAACATAATGTACACTAGAAAAAATTTAGATCTATTTAAAAAAAAGGCGTTGTTAATGGTATGGAAACTCGTGGTCGTGATCAGCTAGTTATTCCTAAATTTAAATTACAAAAGTCAAGTGGTTCATTTTTGGGTAACTGTGTTCGTTTTTATAATAAAATTCCTCGAGAAATTACTCAACTAACGGAAAAGAGATTAAACTTGTCATTAAACGCACAATGATTGGAAAAGCATACTACAAAATTAGCAATTTCATTGAAGACACAACAATAGACTGGAAGTGATCCTCTCTGCATATGCATTTACTGGCTTTATAAATATTGTATTTTTAAATAACTGTTGTAGAATGATGTTGAAAAATGATACCTGACTGAGTTTCTTGTCGGTTCTTCTCAGTATTCAAGTTTCCTTTTTGAACCGAACTAAAGTAGATTTGACGTTCAAAAATACCTTGCATTTGGGTTTATTTGAATAAATTGATTTGACTTTGACTTTGACTTTGAGATCGGTCACGAGTGAGTCCATTCACTTCGTCTGTCCAACTGTCCGTTTATCACTGTAGAGTCAATCACACAAACTTCGAAGTGATGCCACTATGCAGTAAGTTAGCTGTTATCCGCGACTTCGTCCGCGTAATCTAGTCAGGGCATAGTCTATCTCCATTCTGAATTTCATCAAAGTTGTCCAGCTTAGCTGTAAAAATGTAACAGACAAACACATGACGTAATGGATAAACACATGTATACAAAGGTCAAACCCCCCTCCTTCGGAGAATTTCACAATGTGAAACATGTCTCACTATTTTAATATGCAATACTTATTTGCTTATTTGTATTCAATTTCACAGACACATTCCGTTCGATATGACGTTCAAACCCCTTTTTCACCTTAAAATGTGGAAAACATTACACGAACTATCATCAGGTATAAGGTAATAAATTAAAATCGATATAGAGATAAATAGTACAAGCATTATGTTGAAATTAAATAAATGTAAATTAAAGGTTACAAATTCGTAGTATATAGACAGTAACTTAAAAATGTAATAATTGATAAGAAATAAAAATTGTAACTACAAATAAGATAACCAGTAATAGACCCTAAGTACATTGTAATAATAGAGGATAAGTGGAAATTATAATAGAAAATAGAGAAAAGAAGAGAACTCTAAAATCAAAGTAAGGAGTTTTGGCAAAGTATATTAGGAAGGATGAAAGGGAAGACAAGAATGGAAATATAACTAATACGAGTAGAACAAGGATGTAAAAGATCAAAAGTTATAAAATGTCTCTGACACCTAAGTTACGGGAAGTAGTAAAAATATATATCAGTGGAAATCATAAAAGGCACTCATTTGACTATACTAAGGCAAAGCGCGGCTTCCGATTTGGAAGGGATGCGCGCTAAGCGCTAACGGAACGTCATGGCCGGCGCTGGTAATCTGTAAACTACGGCGTTCGGGGCGTTAGCATTCTCCGACGGATCGTTTGCCCTTATTAAATTTCCAATTACCTACGTAATAATTGTTACTAAGAGTTTTCTGTCGTTCGCACATTAACTTTGTCCTAACGTGGTATTTTATGGAGTAGTTCGCCTCTTGTAAGATTAGGTACCTACCTATTTCTCATAGCTGAGTCGCAATAACACGAATTGCCCTGTCTTTTCCGACATATATAAATAAACTATCATCAGACCAAAATGATTCTAGCTAGATAGTCATTTCTGAGATCAGTCCAGAGCGGGTGGTATTTCGCTTTGATATACATAGAAGATAATATCTTATTAACTAATATATTGCATTATAGTGAATATTTTCAAACAAATATATAAGAATGAAAGATGAGGCATATTGGACTCAACTTGTCCTTTCAGAAAAATATGGCCAATGTCCTTTCTCTCAATAAATTGGGTTTAAAAACCCATTTCGTAAATATCAAACGGAATCCTCGGTGTGCAAGTTTTCTTATGGTGGTACAAACCAAAATTGTACAAACGGCGGGGTTGTTACCTAAAAATTCGTAGACAGCGACAGCCACGCGATCATTGCGCGACCGGTGACCAGTGTTGGGCAAAATGTAATTGTAAAAACAATTACAATTAAAAATTGTATTTGTAAAACGTAAAAGTAATTTTAATTGTTTTCTATAATTACAAAAAGTAATTTTAATTGTTTTCTATAATTACAAAAAGTAATTTGTTTTGTTTTTGAGTGATCTGGACCTAAACAAATATCTAGAGCAGGTCTGCAATTAACTTCATTATAATTTCGGAGCGCAACGATATACAAGAGAATCATCAATATAAATAAAGGTTATAACCAGGTCGTGTTATCTAGTGTATCTTCGAAGTCCAAGCTCCAATATCGGTGAAATTTAAATGGGACCACCTCTGAAGTATTATCTACCAAACGTAAATCGAAATCGGTTCATAAATGACGGAGTTATGAGGTAACAAACATACAAAAAAAAAACACGAATTGAGAACCTACTCCTTTTTTTGAAGTCGGTTAAAAATGGCTGTGACGGACGGACTCTGTGAATGGGCCTTCCGCATCGCAAAAGTTCAACGTTACAGTCAGCATGCGACAGCCAAATATCGCGTGATATCTGCTGTCAAAACGAGAATTTGTGTAACGTAATGTGTATAGTGGCGCTATATCTACTGTGAAAAGTGCATTTTACGGTCATGGCGCAATAGACACGCGATCGGCATACATGATATCAATTTTTGTTATAATTAATCATCGGCAGTGTTGGGCAAAAGTAATTGTAGAAAGAAATACAATTACTTTTTGTAATTTTAGAAAACAATTAAAATTACTTTTACGTTTTACAAATACAATTTTTAATTGTAATTGTTTTTACAATTACATTCTAATTAGAATGAAGTTAATTGCAGACCTGCTCTAGATATATTTATTTAGGTCAAGATCACTCAAAAGGGATAAAAAAAAAAAAATTATTAAAAAAATTAAACCACCTTCAAAAAAACACTGAAAAGTCTATTAGTTTGGTGGGCTTGGCACCGACTTCAGTAACTGTCAAATTTAATTATATAAGTATGTGTATCGTATTTATAAAGTTATTTTAATTGTTGAGTTTTGATTAGTAAAGGATAATTATTTTATACTTTTCAGTGTCTTTTGAAGGCGGTTTATTTTTTTTAATAAAAATTTTTTTCAGAGATTATTTGACATCAATAGCTGAAATTTGAATAGTTATATGTAGTGAGTAGCGGCCCAAAGGCAGGCGAAGTTAAAAGTTGAAACATTACGTTAGATGGTTAGGTAATTTTGAGAGACAATAGAAGCAAATTTTTTTGGATTTTCGTGTAGGATATCAAATGTAAGAGCTCTTTCAATCACGACTTCACATATATACTTATAACGAGTTGCTTTTTTAAAACTTTTATACTTCGAAAAAACACTTAAAAATCGTGGTCTCGCCATACCGAAAGTATTGCTTTAAAAAAATGTGAAAATTATGAACATGGAGAAACTACCCTAATATAAAGAGATATTTGTCTTAATGTAGGGGAAAATCTCTGAAAGTACTGAACCAATCATGATCCTAGTGTATTCATTTCTAACAAGGTTTTGGACGAAGCCGATCCCCCTAACCTTTCACAACGCCTACGTCTTTACCTGTGTTAGATTAATACGACTTTCATTATTTTTCCCTATGTAAGTCTATTATATAATTCTTATTTACTTTTTAAATTAACTCTTCAGACGTGACGAGGTCTTAGTAGGAAAAATAACTATAATAATCTTATAACAACCTCTGGTTATACTGTTAAGAATCTAACACGACAAAATATTTCAGATTCATCTTCTGATTTATTTCTGGTTCATTGTATAGAAAATGTATAAAAATTTGTTCTGGAAATTTCGTGAGGTTTTAAGAGTCCGCCTATGCAGCCCAGTCTCGTTCTCGCGTCTCGTAGACAATTCGTTCGTTACCCCCGCACCTATGGCGATAACAATAAAGTTCATTTTCACAGTTGCGGTTTGATGACATTTTAGCGCGGAAAAATATCAACATTTGTTTTTGCACATAATTGCAATTTGTAAGAAAACTATGTTACCAATTAAAAAACTGGTATTAGAGATTTGAGATATTATAATGACTTATCCATTTTAGTAAAAATCATTTTAAAATTCTGTAGAATTTCGGAGATGCAACTGCATCTTTGTGCAAAACAGTTTTTTCTGGATTTTTTTTTATCGAGATTTTTTATCCAATTATGTTTCAACGTTTAAGTATTTCAAGATAAAGAGTAAACGTTGCATGTATCTAAATATCTAACTCTCAGTCTTCGTTCTTAGATATCGAGATCCAGGTTCCCAAACACACCAAAATCTGCAGAGGCGGACTCTTAAATTACGGGTAACGTAGGGCTGTAGGGATATCATATGGAACGCACCGGAGAACTTAGACTGTATCGTAGCACGATAGCACATCTCAAAGTAAGCAAAATCTAACCACGCCATAATATGTCTTTGCACTAGTTAAAAGACTATTTTCTAAGAGTCGGTATCTAATATTCATGTCACCGACTATTTCCTCCGCGTATCCGACGTCGTATAAACCAATATTAGATGAAACGTTATTATAGATAATATATGTATATGCTATTACATACGGTTCGTATATTTACCGTATAATAAGGTAATTACACAGCAATTATACGCTTAACTGCTCTTCAATCAGTGGATCTACCTCGTGTATCAGGCACTTACACGTTTGTTAGGGCACCTTTACGATACCTTTTGTTCAAAGTTGTTTTTTAACTCATTTTCTTTTACTATAGTCTCGTATGTATTTTAATACTACTTTTACCCATACGTTATAAAATAAATGAAAATAAAATGCTGTAGAAAATTATTTCCATAGTTTCTAAAATAATTATATGTTAGCTTTATTTAGCTTTGTTATCGCCATAGGTACGGGGGTAACGAACGAATTGTCTACGAGACGCGAGAACGAGACTGGGCTGCATAGGCGGACTCTTAAAACCTCACGCAATTTCCAGAACAAATTTTTATATATTTTCTATACAATGAACCAGAAATAAATCAGAAGACGAATCTGAAATATTTTGTCGTGTTAGATTCTTAACAGTATAACCAGAAGTTGTTATAAGATTATTATACTTATTTTTCCTACTAAGACATCGTCACGTCTGAAGAGTTAATTTAGCTTTATTTTCTTAATAAAATTTAAAAAAAAATTATTAAAAAAAATTAAAGCGCCTTCAAATCAAACACTGAAAAGTAGAAAATAACTATCCTTTAGTAATCAAAACTCAATTACAATTAAAATAACTTTATAAATACGATACACATATCTATATAATTAAATTTGACAGTTATTTGATAGTTATATATACCTACTTCTGATTAATTTGACAGTTATTAAAGTCGGTGTCAAATCAATGTGCAACAACAGAGAATTTTCAGAATCAGAAGAATTTTCGAAATCGGTTCATAAATGACGGAGTTATGAGGTAACAAACATACAAAAAAACAACATACAGACGAATTGAGAACCTCCTTTTTTAAAGTCGGTTAAAAAAAAGTGATGCCAATATAACATTTTCACGCACAATTTAAAGAGTAGCTTTTAAATTTGTTATATAAATGCCACCTTTTACTTAGTAAAGTAAAATAGAAAGGAATTATTACGCAGTAACATACTCAGAAATAAACGTCAGAACACAGAAATAAATGTTATTTAACTTTTTAAATTAATTTATTTGTGAGAGGCGCAAGGTGGTTTTAGGAACGGTAGGGGTTGTATGGATCACATTTTCTCGCTTTGCGTTATGGTGGGGATGTTTCTGGCCAGCCATGCAATTCTATAAAAACTCGAATCACCCTAAGCGAGACTCGCTCGACAATTCACCCCACTGCATTCGAACTCACTTGACCTTCAATTGGAATTCTCTAAACCAAACATTCTACGAGCGAAGTGAGGTGATCTTAGATGCGAGTTTGTCGGGGATTGCTTTAAGAGTAAACATCTCAGTCGATATTTAGTCAGAGTATTTTAACTTCTTCTGAGATAATTACGTTAAATAAAACTCGTTTATTTAGATTGGATTGCTATATTTAGCGAAACTTCATAAAATTCATTTACGATAGTACAACTCGCCGCCGCTCATTGAGGCGGCGCTAGTATCTCTATCGACTTTAGAGAATACCAAATCACAGTTGACAATCTCACCGCGGATTCAGAAGTGAATTTGACTAATTTGCGTTAGAGAATCGCACTACAGGTCGGAAAGTTGTCTGCGCTTTCGTAGATCTTGAAAAAGAATTTAATAGAGTAGTGCGAAAGAAACTGTGGAGTCTTCTGCCTGAATTTGGCATAGAGAGATCTTTACTGCAAACTGTGAGGTCATTATATCGAGACCACAGAGCCCGTGTAAGGATAGATGGTGACATATTGCCCTGGTTCGAAGTCTGTTCAGGCGTCAGACAGGACTGTGTGATGTCTGCATGGCATTTACTGCTTATTTGGACAGTCGCCTCCAGAGATTGAAAGGTAGTATGAGTGGTATGATATGTGATGACACAGTGGTAAGCTGCCTATTGTACGCTGATGATACTGTGCTTATAGCACCATCAGAAGCAGAGTTGCAGACACTGGTCACTTTTCGCTGTAGATATAGCACCAGAGGCAAAACACGTGCAGATTGGTGATTTTCGCAGTTTGAGAAAATAGCTAAAAAATTTAGGAATTTCATCACATGAAATGGATTTCCGCAAAGTAACACCTGAGTCTATACAATATGGTAACTAGAAAGTCTAATTCAAACTTGTCTCTAGCGCATAAAATTGCATGGCAAACTTAATGAACGCCTGGTTCAAGTTTAAATTGCTATTTGGGATTGTACTGTTTCCTTCCTAACCCCATTTCACTATGCCTCTTTTTGGTAACGCAAGAGAAAGGTGAACGTAAAGTTGAACGTCGAGGGGCTCCGGATTTTCTACCACGCACCGGAGTGCTTCTCGCATGTGACGTCTCGGGGGCGCGGATACAGCGGCCCTGCTGTGCCCTCGAGCGCCAGACACGCGGCCGCGCGACTGCACTCCTTGGGCTCGCATGGACGGTGGAACCCGACCCCAATGACTCCTTTAGTCTCGCACCAGGTATCACAATGAATGGATCATTTGCTCTAAATGCGTGTCCTTAAAATGCGTTTTTTTGTAGACAGACTTTCTAGATTCTTACACACATACACAACTGTACATGACATATTTTTATTTTTGTGAATACCAGTAGCCAAACATTGATTTACAATTATTTCATGACCGACCCATAAGCTGGCACGAAATACACTGGTAGTTCGAGGTTACCATACCTACTTATCGGTCACTAGTACCTACTCTAAGCGACGCTCGCTTCTCACTGTTTATTAACTTCCATCCTCATGGAAATACGTGACTATTACTTGGATTATCCGCTCATCATTTTTTATACATACATATACATATCCTCACGCTGTATCCCCAACGGGATAGTCGGAGAGGACGGAGCGCCAAGCGTCGCAGTCCTTACATACCTCTTTCGCTTCCTAAAATCTCATCATTCTCCTCACACATTTTCGCCTAGGTATGCAAGTGCTTTCGACATTTCCGTCTGCTAACACTTTGGCTATTTGATCCACTGAGTAAGTAATCACTACGATTTGATCTTCATAAATCAGCCTTGGTCTTTCTTGGCTTCTTTTACCTCTCACTTTCGCTCTGTATATTTTCTTCGTCAGTCTTTCATTACTTATTCTTTCTATGTGCCCGAACCATGTAAGTATTCCTTTCTTCATTTTTACAATAACATTGTCGTGAAATCTTTTAATTCCTTTTACAGTTTTTAGTCGGGTATTAGATTTTTTAATTATCGTTTCTTATTTACAAACTTAGTTTTCAGAATTTGAAGATCACATGTTAAAATATAGCCTATGACAATTCTTGGATTAAAATCAATCTCCAACGACACCTTGCACTTCTAAATCCATCAAACCGTTTAGAAGGTCACAAAGAAACATACATACAACCGAAAAATATTACTCTCCTGGGCAATCGGTAAAAATAAGAATTATTATTCAAAGTTGCTCTTCGCTAGTATCTCAAGAATTCAGTTTACTGTACTGTAATTATTACATCGGGTTTAGGTACAATGAGAAGCCAAATATATTTCTACATTTATTGTATGTTACAACATATAAAACATAGATTAACAACAATATACAATATCTATTATACTTTCATCATGCTAAATATATAACATTATGTACGTTAAACACAAGTTCTCATTTTGGTATATACGGTTTTAGTGAAACAATTCCACGCGCAGTAG
The DNA here is from genome assembly GCA_907165235.1 of Zeuzera pyrina. NCBI lineage: Eukaryota > Metazoa > Arthropoda > Insecta > Lepidoptera > Cossidae > Zeuzera > Zeuzera pyrina. Next base: position 582,082 of record OU015627.1, read on the forward strand.
AAATGTTGAAATTAAAGCTGGCTTCAAACGGTACGTGTCTTCACAGACACTAGCGGTTTATTCACAAACGTCGGAAACTCAACTTTCCGTATCGAACAGGAAACTTTTCGATGATTTTGTCTATACGGTATACGCGAATCACAAATCCGAAATCGTATTATATTTATGTTATATATATATCATATTATATATAGTCGTATTCACAAATCCAAGACGATCGGCCTTTCCGCCACCGAAAGTTTAAACGTTTGTGAATAATCCTGGTCTTTGAAAACACGCACCGTGTGAAGCCGTATTAATATATATTGATGTCTCCAACACATAATATACCCATCATATTACTTATAATTTCTTCACCTTCTGCACTAAGTCGGATTTATAATTAATTAATAACATTTCGTATAAACTCTTTTGATTGCTGAATTAGTTATGAAAATTCCCGCATAGTGACAATATTAAAAGATATATTGCTATGAAAAAATATATAATAATATATTTTCGGTTGTAGAACAGAAAATAGCTAATAATTTCAGGTAAAACAGGAAGGCTATCTTGGCACTGAGAATGAATAAAGAATACATAAAAATGTTACATTATACTCATTAAAATAATAACTATTTCAAAATCGAATCAAAAACATACATTTAATCACAAGTGTTGACGGACCTGGTACCCGATTACGTAACTGTCTTTGATTGAAAATGAATATCAATTGGTATTTAAACTCTTTAATGAACGTCAATCAGATATTTTTATTTTTGAGAAATACATCTATACTAATATCATAGAGTAAACTTTGTTTGTTTGTAATGGATAAACTCAAAAACTAGTGTTAAATATAAAATGTAACGGGAGCACCGATCACTATGAACACGTTATCAATTCTTCATCACAACTATTATCCACTTGACTATTCGACGGCTTCTCAACAACTGAACTCTTACAAGACCACAATCAGGCTTTTATGCAGCCCCACTACACGCAGGAAATCCATTCTACCCTCGTTCTTATTACTAAAATGTTACAAAATATCACACTTGGGTACTTTATGTGATTAAAATTAATGTGGAACTAACACTAGTCAACCGATTTCAAAACTTTTTTCACCTATAGAAAGCAACATTATCAGCGAGTAACATAGTTACTGTTGTATTTTATTTTCTACAAAATTTCTACCCCTGCGAAGCCGGGCGGGTCGCTAGTATTATATAAAGGAGCAACATAATTAATAAACTACAACTTATTACATTTAAAATTAATAGTTTTCGTTATAAATTTACTATTTCTGATTTACCGTCATTAAAATTTATAACCACAGGCAGATGTTAGTGTCAGATGACAACAGAAAATATATTAAAACAGTGATATGTGTACATACTGTCTTATATTTCAATAGCGCACACTTGTTTCAATTTCTTTTTCATAATATTTCATAGCTTTATTATGTCTCTTCAAGTTACTGCATTTTTATTCAAGTGATAATTGCAAAATAAACGATTTCGTTGAAGACAAAACAACAGTCTGGAAATAATCTTCTCTGCACATTTTTGTGCTTTCTGAACGTTGTATTTTTACTTTCTTGTCGGTTCTTCTCAGTGTCCAGGTTTTCTTTTTGAACCGAACAAAAATAGACTTGACGATCAAAAACGCCTTGTAAGTGGATTTACTTCAGTAAACTGATTTGACTTTGAACTTTATAATAAACTAGCGGACCCGACAGACGCTGTCCTGTCCGAAATGAAAAAAAATCCTAGAATGAGATTGCAGTGCCACCTACCGGGTACAATTGTGAATATAAACCATCCAGGGACCCACTATAACACACACGAAAATTTCATCAAAATCGGTTGAGCCATTTTTGAGTTATAGCAAGACTAACGAAAAGCAATTAATTTTTATATACATAGGCAGCATTTTTATAATTGTTTTAACAATTTCAAAGTGCTGTTAAATACATCCCTACATTTTTATATTGGGAATGTCGAAATTACCAAACTAATATATCAATCAATATAAGTTGCGCAATCAGATCCCAGAATTACATTTTATTCCAATTTAGTCTCCAAATTGTTCGCTGAGACTATATAATATATAGATTATATAATATATAGAGAATATAGAGACCCATAGACTAGAATGAACAAGGTATCGAAAATGCATCTTTTTATGATGAAAATGCAACTTAATCAGATACATTTCCGAAGATCCCATTTTGATAATGTGTAACCACAGACAAATTAGCCTAAAGACAGGAAATGAAAGGGCACCGTTTTCTGCCATCGATGCGCACAAACGCTCATATAACTTCAAACACAAACGCGCGCTCCTTTAGTATTAACCAGAAAGCAGATCCGTGACCTGTGTCTAATTGTTTTAAAAAATATATAATAAATTACGTAAACAATGCCAAATTGCGCTGTAAAGTGGTGTAGTAGTGACAGTCGTAAAAATAGTTTCAAAAAGGATAATATCACGTTTCATCGGTAAGTATAAAATTAATAATAAAAGTTTATATCAAAAAAATGCAGAGCTCTCACTATACTGGTCGTGGTAGCTTTGAGTCAGCGTTTGTCCTTGTCTAGCAAGCTATAATTACATGTTGCGTCCTCACTCTTGCAAGATGGCACGTGTAAGTAGGGACGCGAAAAAACGTATCGATATATCAATATATTTTCTATTAATTTTGAGAATTTATAATGACTACCACTCTTTGAAATTATATACCTAGTTCCATCCATACTATCCATACTATATAATAATATATATAACATATAGTTATATAATATAATATATTAATATGTAATATATAATTACATAATATTATATAATTGTATAATCCATATCCATACTAATATTATAAATGCGAGTCTCTCTGTCTGTCCGTCTGTCTGCTTGGTTTTCACGGCTAAACCGCCGTACCGATTTTAATAAAATTTAGCATGGACATAGTTTGACACCAGGGGGTGAACATATGCTACTTTATTTTTCAAAAATATACCCCTAAAGGGGTGAATAAGGGGATGAAACTTTGTATGGGAAATTTTTAACCCCTGAACTGATTTAGACGAAATTTAGTATAGTACATAGATAAAACCTTTTCTAATAAAAAACATACTTCTTTTTTCCAAAAATCTACCCCTAAAGGAGTGAAAAGGGGATAAAACTTTGTACGGGAAATTTTTAACCGCTGAACGGATTAAGATGTAATTTGGTACAAAGATACACCTTTTCTATTAAACAAACACAGTTATCATTAAAAAGATGTCACCGTTATTTTTTCAACCGACGAAAAAATGATGGAGGTTCTCAAGTCGGTGCATATTTTTTTTTGTATACGACCATGCGTAGCTTTTTACAGAGTAGTCTGATTTTGATGATTCTCTTTTATTGGATAGAATATATCTCGAGTTTTGGGTTCAATTTAATTCGGAAAAAATTTAAGAATACAATTTAACAGACTTAAAAAAAAAACACTGAAAAGTACAAAATAACTATTCTTTACTAATCAAAACTCCAATACAAAAAAAAAACTTTATACATACGATACTAATACCTAAATTCGACAGTTACTGAAATCGATGCAAGCCTCCCAAACTAATAGACTTTCTGTTGTGGCACATTAATTTGGAACCCATTTTAATAACAGTCAAATTTAATTATGTACATACATACATACAATCTTCACACCATATCCCTAACGGGGTAGTAAGAGGGACGGAGCGCCAAGCGTCGCGGTTCTTACATACTTCTTTCGCTTCTTCAAATCTCATCATTCTCCTCACACATTTTTGCTTAGGTATGCGAGTGCTTTTAACATTTCCGTTGGCTAACACTCTAGCAAAGTTAATTATATACGTATTTATATCGTATGTATAAAGTATTTTTTTTATATATTTGAGTTGTAATTAGTAAAGGATAGTTATTTTATACTTTTCAGTGTTTATTTCTAGTAGGTTTAAATTTTTTCTTAATTTTTTTTATTTATCCCATTTGAGTGACCTTGGTCTAAATAAATATATAGGATGGGTCTACAACTAACTACTTTTCTAATTATAGAACGAAATGATATAAAAATGTATCATCAATATAAATAAAGCTTATAATTAGTAATTATTATTTCGTGTATCTTAAAAGGCCAAGCTCAATACCAGTACAATTTAAATGGGACCACCTCGGAAGTATATCAAACAAAAAAAAAATTTTAAATCGATACACAATTGATGAGGTTATCGGTGAACATATATAAAAAAACATGCAGATGCACATAGAATCTCCTTCTTTTTAAAGTTGTTTAAAAAAATACATATAGACGAAAAAGTTGGGTGGTTCTACCACCGAAGATTTTCAGTTTCGTTTTTTGTCAATTTAATTTTTTGTTAAAAAGTTTTACATTAGGAGAAACACGTACTACCCAAACGAATTTGATTTGCATTTCTATTCCAAATTTTTGATTTTTTTGTTTCGAAATAAAGAATCTTGTTTTGATTATATATACATTATTTCTATTTTTTAAATAAGCTTATGAAAATAATTCTTGTATTTATCGATATATATAATATCTACGAGTACATCACTATTTCGTTTAGTACGTGACGTTACCATGCCGCCCGCTTACGTCTCATTCCTCTAACCTTGACAGAATAGTTCGCTTAGAAATTCGTAAACATTTCAGGTCTCTAGGGTAGTTTGTCTGTGTGTGTAACATATAAAATTACGTATATATATACTAGCACAAAGCCAGTAGATAATCTCTCAATAAATAAATAACGACGTATGCATCAACGCCCATTAATATTACCAAAATTATTTTATTAAAGCTATCTTGTAACATTTATAATTAATTTTTGCGCACAACTAAAATTCTATTATGCACTTACAAAACGACTATTCATATCAACAGCTCCTATGTCAAATGAGTTAAGATTAGGAGAGAACTAGGTACACGTCCAGTTCATTAACATAGATATTTTTCATTTCATTGCTTAACTAAATTATTGTAAACAAATATACATGTGTAGAGGAATAAATATATTTATTTAAGACAGCTTTTGTACACAGGAGCCGTCGAGTTATAAGTTTGCGCGCAAACATACCGGTTTTTATCGAACCGGGTACCTAGTCTCTATACGTAGAGATTCCGATACTATAATACGGTTTAAATTTTTTTTATAGAACAGTAACTCCTATCAAAATACACCTAGTAACAGTGCCTCACCGATGCACACAGTAAATGCACTTTTATCTATGGCAAAATAATAAGAAATATTAAAATGTAGTAAATGCATTATTTTCTATTTATTTTGACGAGATATACCTGGGATTATACCTGGCCGAGTTTCTTGTCGGTTCTTTTCAGTGTCCAGGTTTTCTTTTCTCTTCTCTTTCAACCGAACTAAAGTAGATTTGACGTTCAAAAATACCTTATAATTGGGTTTACTTGCATAAATTGATTTGACTTTACTTGAGATGACAATTACATAAATTATACAACGCTACCAGGCACCCGATCCGGTAGATATGTCATGTTTGCGTTAAACCTAAATTTGCTAGAAAGAAACACCTAAGAATATTTTGCTAGCAATGCGAAGCTACAATCTTACAATACATCACAATACTGCATCAAAATTTTGTTAACAAACCAATAATTTAATGCAAAATCTTTGGAATAATTACTATACCCTACGATGCGTTATAAAAATGTATACATGTAATCTATTGGGGTTTAATTTGAGAAGTTTTACTCGCTGCGTTAAATTCTGCAGCCTTGTGTGTTCGCGGCCTAATATTTACTTGTATAGGCCTTACGCTATCACACAATAATTGGAACAATTACTTAACATTATACATCAATTCCTTTTAGTTTCGCGGTAATTATTTTAGCGTACAGCTAAGTTATTCTACGTATTAGTATTCTTCGGATTTCGGTAAAACCGTCACTCGAACTACATTCTAAACTTTTCAGTAATATTTGAAACATAACCTACTTTGAACTCAATCGAAATAGAGTCTATAAACACAGAGTAAAATAAATTAATAAAATTTGACTCCTAAGCGACGATTTTATAAACTGAATATTATTATTATTATTATATACATACATTTAAACCAGAGAATATTAATGAAAGGGCGACTACCGCCTGGCGCGTAACGGAACTGTCGGCTCTCGGCCGGATACGTAGGCTTGTGGCTATTGTACGTGAGGTAGACGTTTTGTCATCTACCCCCGATATTTGTAAATAGTTTTCGGGATACCTACACACAACACTCACGGTGTCCACGCGTTTATCGCCTGAATCACAGGATTCAGACACGGAGTGCAACTTGCTGCGACCACGGCCGATGCAACTCGGTCGAAACGTCAAGCCAGAACAAAAAGGTGATCGCGTTAAATTTCCCGTTTTAGATATATTATATAACACAATAGCTATATGTACAGTTGTAATGGCATGTATGTGAATATAAGTAAACGTTTTATCATCTATCTATCATTCATATTACAACAGATTAATTAATTGCTAACGTAAAATATTACAACTACTATGACATTACATAATATATCTTTAATAAATAAATATTTAAACGCAGAAATTGAAATCCGCGTCGTAAACTTCAAAAGCGAAACAAAAAATAAGCTAACCTGCATTTTAATTAGACACACACCTACGTTATTAAATCAATCCGCGCCATTACGATAGAAGAAAGAGTAATATTCTAATCACAACTTGACTTCATATTTCCTTCGAGCCTATCAGCTGTTAAGTCGGTAGTTAAAGGCTGGTTTTATTAATTTGACGCGTCCTATCTTTTATTACGCCTACATAGTTAACGTAACATTATTTTTAGAATTCTTTCGAACAACTTTATTTCAATTCGTAATCACCTTGATTACAATTTAAATATAATATATTATGCATATTATATACAGGTGTTCAAATATTCATTTTCAAATATATTTTCAAAGTAAACACAACATTTAAAATAGGAACCGTTATTTACTTGCACAATATACCATATCAGAATTCTACCCAGACCGTAAAATACACAAAAAAATATTTGTATTGTTATGATATACACAAACCGATACGGAGTTTTTGAAAAAACAATGTTTAGGACAAAAATATCATATTTAAATCGCCTTAAAAACATCTATAATGACGTCAGTGACATCAGTATCTTTCAGAGTTCACTCGCCGTTTTTAAAAGAAATGTATACAGCTACGTACTATTTCACAAATGCACTTATTTGTGAGTAATCGTATTACGTATGTACACTTAATGTTTTAATTTTTTGCTTGCTACATCACTACATCAGATCTAATGAACGCTGTGCACGCCTTTAGTGAATATTCACACTCAATTAATTTATATGCAGTTATTATGTTGAATTAATTGTATTAATGTGTTTGTAAATATGTCGATGCTGTTAATGTTTTTAAACTTTCACGACTTACACATCTTATAATATTTAATTACGTCTGTGTCTGGAGCCGGAAAACCGGACGTCACCAGTGTGTAGATGTCGTTAGTGTAGTGTGTCGAAGTACCGACAGTGACAATAATAAAAATTAAAAAATGCGCGCATGAGTGTGGGTAGTTGCAAGAAACCGCACACTACGAAGACGTCATTCATCCTCATCAGTCTGCCCGTGACCACGATCGGTGCAATCCGGTCGAAACGTCGGGATAAAATAGGTAATTAGCCTTAAAATATAAACGCGACATAGACCCGTAATTAAATATTATAAGATATGTCGATGGTGTGTCTTTTTTATAAATAAATATAACATATCGTCACAATTTTATTCAAAATAAACAAAAAATAACACGTGTGCCTTTAAGGCGACGCATATTGTTAAACAATAATTTAATCCAAAATAGACCTTCTGGTCTATGCAAAAGTACGCGCGCTAGCTTAAAAAAAATACGAAAAACCAGTTAGATTCGTTTATTTTAAAAACTGTAATTAATTTAAAAAAAAAGTCCAATAGTCATTTTGAAGAATATGTTTAGATTAAACTATACAGAAAATTTAGAAACACAAATCGGTCCCGTTTCTCCAAAAAATGTAAATCTCTGTTTTAAAAGAGGTTTCTTTGATATATTTTTTTGTGTTACAAAAGTTAACTAATCGTGTATCCCAACTGCCAAAATGAAGCCAATGAAATGAAGAATCAGGTTACCAAATATCACTTTCATACGTTTTGTAGTCACTTAGAAAAATTGTAATCCCTGTCGTCAAAATTTCCAATGTGTCGCCTTAAAACAAATGTACGAGTACACAAATTGTATTAACGACATCAAAACTACTAGTTAAATACACATAATATAATCCATTTAATATATGCAGCCTATATAATACATGTGTATAATTCATTCCGTACGCAATTATCGACTAATTTGTGCATTTTTGTGGTTATTTACATACCATAAATTACGTAGTTTCGCGAAAAGCACGGATCTCGATATTATATCTCGACACTATATCCATAAAAGCTCTATACCACTTCGCAGCTCTACTTGAGGTCAAAGTCAAAATTCTTTCCCTATACTTGAGATGCAGAGCTGGACACTTATATACACGTTATATATGTTATATTACGTAAATTGTCACTTTTTACTGTAATTAAATCATATATATAGTTGTTCCTTTGAATGAAATTCAGTCGTCTGTTGAGTTAAAGGCAACTAAGCTACATATGACCGATATTGACATCAAAATGTCAAGCTATTACAGCTTAAAATTCTCTATCAAGCCTCTCTAATAAATCCTAACAATATTTTAATAGCTTCTGAGATACACTTAATCTAGAAGCCGTTAAATGACTTATTTTTCTTAATCTACAACATTAAAAGCCATCCCAGGATTCTAATTATGTGGTCCAATGTGACGTACCGCTTCAACTCGACCAGCGCACGAACATGATTGACCAATTTAGTCCAAGTGTAGCATGAAAATAGCAACAAAGTTTTGTAATTACCATTTCAAATAATTTTTTTTTTTTGCTTTTTGAACAGAACATAGAATGAATGAACAAAAAAGTATTTCGTTCATTCGTTTTTATTTTATAGGCATTTTATTATTTGGAGCTCAGGAACGTTGCATAAAATAAAGCGCGTCCGATATTGCTTTCTCTATTTTTCTCGCAATAACATGAGATGGATTTACATTTTGAACACCTGAGTTTACACAATATATGAAAAAGTACCGCTGAGAAAACTTTCCTCATTACGGTAATACGATGACATGTCCCTGCCATCTTTCAGACATTAAGATCCTTGGTGTCGACGACTTAGAAGACAAGGCTAACTAGCATCCGAAAAACTTGGTGTGTTCAACGGTATTTTATTTCAGACCAAAGATACGTTCAACGATACTTCCCTTCGAACCAAAGATTGCTGTTATAAAAATTGCGATTTTTGGCGAAGTGTGGCCCCATATGGAACACTGCTGCCACCTATGAGAGGGAACACTGCTGCCACCTATGAGAGGGAACACCCATACCAGGTTGAGCCTTTTGACTCGGGTCAGAAGTGGAACTGTCAGAATTGTGGACGACTCCAAGCTTACAAGCGGACTTGGATTACTAAGTTTTAAGGAGTTCTAAGGAGACTTTGTGTGTATTCTATCGCTTGTATAACGGAATGTGTTCCGAAAAATTGCTTGACATGATAACCAGGATAGACCTGCATACCAGCTTTAACTTTTGATCCGAGTCAAAAAGAAGCTGTCAGAATTTTTAACGATTCCAAGCTTACAAGCAGACTCGGATCATTAAGTTTAAGGACAGACTTGGCGTCCTTATGTGTTCTATCACTTGTATAATGGAATGTGTTCCAAAGAATTATTCTTCTCCTCATAATTTGGAGCCAAAATGGTCATGTGTGGTACGGTACAGTTTGTGGAATGAGCTCCCTATCAAAGTTTACTCAAAAGTTTACACAGGGTTCTTCAAAAGAGACGTGAAAAGGTTTTCAGAGAGTCGACAACGCGTAATTGATAAGCGTATCGCAGTTCCGTTGCTACGGTAACCACTTACCACTGGGTGATTCGTACGCTTCTGGTATAAAAAAAATGACTTAGTTGTCTTTTACTCAACGGAATGCAGAATTTCTGTACATTTCATATCCTGTTACTGTATCCACTAGACTTAAAATAGGCGAGTACTTTTGTGTATATACTTAACAAATATCTAAATGAACAACAGAAATAGTAATACAAACTATAGCTTATTAAAATGTATAGTTTCCACTATAAATTTACTAATTTTGATTTAAATTTTGTACGATTTAAAAGTATAGTTTCCACAATAATATTACTTCCAATATTAGCTATGTTAAACAAGAAAATGAATACTTTTCACATTAAATTTTAAATTTAAATCATATAAACCACGACCACATGCCATGTAGAAATTATATTGGAAAAAATTATACTCACTAGAAATTACACTTCCATAGTTGTATGAATAAAGTATTTTATAGGGTTTTTAGTTATTATACTCTTTCAAAATAGTATATTTTAATTAAAATTAAATATTTATGGATATATAATTTTTTATAGCGATAAATAGCATTTTATGGTTATTTACTACCCATTTATAGTGTTTTAAATGCATCTCATTTACTTATTATACTTCTAATTCTATATACATAGCTTGTATACGCTATAGCAATAATACCTTGACACACAAGTGAGCTACTCTCATATAAAAATATGTAATATTTAAAAAAACTTCATACGAATTCCATTATAATTTCGATTCTGTTCAACTGTGACACTATTTTATAACGACCGAATTAGAGATAGTTTTAGTAATCATAAATAAAACAGAAAAAATATTTGAAATACAATGAAAACTATAGGAGTTATTCGCTTTTAAACTTTTGCAGTGGGGACAGAGTGGCGATAAGTTCCGTCTCTGTCATTCCTAGCGTTGTAGTGTCATTGCGACTTTGTGACGTCACAGGTATGTAACGCTATCTAGCACATCCCCACTATGGTCCCACTACTGAAGTTTAAAACCCAATAACTTAGTTTCTGTTAATGAATGTCAATTAATTTTTTCTCAATCGTATTCAAAAAGTTTAATTATTTTGATACAATGTATAAAATATACCACATTTAAGAGCAGTCATCTAACCTATTCAACCAGTTCCCGATTAAATATAGGGTTTCGGTGCAAATTGAGGTTCCGGCTTGTTTTCGATTACCATCCAAAGCTTAGTGAATTTTCGCAAAGGTTTCGATGGCGATTGGTACAATGGGGATACCTCATCCCATACCGCGGACAGTACAACGTATTTCTAGGGCAACAAAGATACCACTTCTGCTATCCACATATCATATTGAACCAAGTTAAAGACATCTACACATATATTAAATATTGCCCTTTAAACTTTCCTTTTTGTAAAAATTCTATTCGATACAATTTCTATACAAATCGAAACCAATCTGCATTCTGGTGTCTGCTTTTTGGTACTTTACAGAATATACTTTGCAGTGTGTTAGTGGAACCATCTCCATTCTACATAAATCATTATAATTAAGCGATTTTATTATTTATATTTCTTTTGACGTGTTAGCTGAATGAGTGTAATTTCAGTAGGTAACGAAAGTTACATCGTCGATTTAAGTTGGCAACGGAAGTTGGGCGCGTCAATCTAATACAACATGAAGTTAGCAATAAAGAGTTTATTTTTTTTCTTTCTTCAGATTACTGCATTTGCCAATGTCACGTATTGTATTTAATAAGTAATCATTATCGTAAAACTCCTCCAGTAAACTGATTGTAGACTTTACTGTAGTTTTATAGGACTTCTTGGAAGAGCGCGAGAACTTCAGCTACACACGTATATTTAGATCTGCTTCATTATTTTTACTTATACAGAACTATAAAACACAATATACTATCATATTTGTACTTTAAAACTCCCGAAAATGTAAAGAACAGAAAATCTAAATAAAATGACAATCTTACTTCTCCCGTTCCCGCCAAAAAGTCTAGATATTATTTTCTTTATACGGGATCAGTTTTAATTTTTATTACATCCATTTCAAGTGGCCAGTTTTAATTTTCTTTACATGTGACTAGTTTACATTTTTATTTCAAGCGTCCACTTTAAATTTTTTTATGTGGCCAGTTGTGGCCACATCGAAGAAGTATGACCTCTTATGTACGTACATGAGTAGACATGTGCTTTTTGTTATAATACATACTGCTATGCTGTGAAATATTCTTCAAGTGTCGATGTTTTAGTTCTCTTCTATTAATCACCAGCAATACATGAAGTTTCATTACAGTTTTGTGTGTATATCGAATCTGCGAATTGCAAAATAATATTACGTGCATTTGGAATTCTATATTGATTTAGATCAGAATTTCGGTAAGTCAAAGCAATCGGTTCAAATAAAACTAGTTACAAGACACTATTGAATAACTAATTTACTATTGATTTTTGAAAGAAACCTGTACTGAGAACTGAAAAAGTTTTAAATTTTTAGATTTTAGCAAATCTCAAAACTAAGTTAAAAAGTGTAAATTCTACTTTTGAAGTACACCTCTCTTTGGGTCATCATTGGTTCCGAATTTTAGCTATTTAAAGCAAATATAATCTCTAAAAAAAGGGTTGCGAGAGACAGACAGACGGGTATTGAGGTATATTACTGCTTTGCATGCATTTATTGGGTTTCTGAATATTGTATTTCAATTAACCTTTTGTAAAATGATGTTGAAAAAATGATATTTAACTGAGTTTCTTGGCGGTTCTTCTGGGTCTAGGTTTTCTGTTTGGACCGAACTAAAGTAGATTTGATGTTCGAAAATACCTTGTAATTGGGTTTATTTGAACAAATTGATTTGACTTTGATTTTGAGGTCATTCCATAAATGTTTCTTTTCTAATTTTAGAACAGAACACTAAAAAACAAAAGTCTGTAGTTTTTCACTAGGGTTCATTTATAAAAGTGAATTGAACTAATATTTTAGATACTTAAGTGTTATGAGTCCGCCTATGCAGTTTAGTGTAACCGAATTCGTTCGTTATCTCCGCGTGCTACGGCGATAACAATAAATTTGATTTTCGCAGTAGCGGTGTGATCATATTTTTACGCGGAGAAATCCCAACGCTTGTTTTTGCACATAATTGTAATTTGCAATAAAACAACTACATTAATTACCAATTAAATAACTGACTTTAGATATTTGAGATATTACAATTACCTATCCATTTTAGTAAAAATCATTTGAAAACTGTATAATTTCAGAGATGCAAGTGCATCTTAGTGTAAAACAGGGATTTTTTGGATTTTTTTTATCGAATTTTTGCTCCAATCATGTTTCCACATTTAAGGATTAAAAGATAAAGGATTAAAGTTGTATGTATCCAAATATCTACCTCTCAATCTTTTTAGATATCGAGAACCAGGTCACCAAACACACCAAAGTCTGCCTAGGCGGGCTCCTAAGGAGACGTTATACGGAGGTACCTTATGCGAGAACGAGTCCGTCCGTGTCCGTGTGTGCGTGCGCCCGTGCGCGTGTGTGCGTGTGCGTGTGCGCGCGCGAGTCTCACAGCAGCTGGCAGCGGCCGAGCGGGCGGCGCCGGCGGCGGTGCTTCTCTTCCTGTTGCGGGTGGTTCCGGATGATGCGCACCAACTACACACCGCACACTCGCTGCGTCACCACTGTGGCGACTGTGGCGACTGTGGCGAACTGTGGCGACGGGGGAGGGGACTCCGGTCGTCCACACGTGCGACACAGTTATCAAAGAATATGTAGGAAAGGCCGACTCCAGCCTCATGTACGCCTACTCTCGGCCGGGTACGTAGGGTTAACGCGTTGGGTGTGAGATGCGGAGAGCCTCTCATTTAGTTTTACATTTAGTACATAATAATAAAAAACAATGTATACGGATAAGTTTTTCGCATTCATTAAATTTAAATATTGACAATATTACACAAAAATAAATAATATTTACGTAGTAATGTAAAAATATAGTTTAAATTTTCCTAAATTAACACTTCGTTTTGCACGCATTTAAATTAATTACCTCCTATTTAACGCTTCAAAACTTGAAGAAATCCTGGAATCCTTCAACAGCATGCCGAAATCGACTATTACAGGAATTTTAGTAAGCATAACAATCTGACCAGTATGACCTTCCGAAGGTTGGACATCTATGTCAAGTATATATAATATATATGTTCAAGCACAATTTAAGAATCCACACAATCAGTCAACGGAGACGTGCAGATAAGGCGGGACTTGAACGGTAAAACGTGAAAAGGGCGAGCCCGAGCTACCCACGCCGCCACCTTAATTACAATTTTAGGGATATCTTAGTATTCATTTTGTCTTCTTTTATTGTAAATCCAAATAAATAAATTGCATGTCGGTGTCAAAGTTTATATTTCTTCTTACACAATTTAATAAGTACAAAGTGGCATGGCAGGGCGATGGTATGTAAGCGACTGGCGAACCGCGCGTTCAAATTGCTTTATATTCTACTAAAACGCAATTCAGCACTTTTAGCATCGCCAAGTCGCTACACAATCATAACTCAGTACTTTTTAAAGTTGTTACTGTTTAAAATTAATGAATGCAAAAAACTTATATGTTAAATATTTTATTAATGGTATGGAAAACCGAGGTCGTGATAAATCGGTTATTCCAAAATTTAAATTACATAAGTCAAACCCAACAAACAATTTGGTCATGTAATGAAACATTTATATAGCTGTGGAGTTTATAAAAATTATATTACAGTAATTTTTGTTACTGTTCGTCATGTACTGGTGCACTATGCGTCTGAATTGTTATATAAATTTCTCGTATAATAATGTCATATAGACGTTCTTGCAACTATTTTATAAAACAGTTACGTAGTGGTGTTTACGGCGATGTCAATATAACTAGCTTCATATAACTTTTTAGTCGTATAAGAGTTATTGTCGTATAAAAACCTAATTTGTGTCAATTTTGTTATGTAATTATCTTCTTTATAACTATTAAATGTACAGTGGTTGTTTAAACGTCGTAATAGAAATCATTATATAATAATCGAATAAATTTTACGAATGCAACGAAACGAGGCGAAAAAGTGGTAGGAGAATGATAAGATTTGAGGAAGCAAAAGAGGTGTGTAAGGACCGCGACTCCTGGCCCTCCGTCCCCTCTGACTACCCCGTTAGGAATACAGCGTGAAGATATGTTATGTTATACGATATATTTTCTATGGTATGAAATTCTCTATAACTTTTTATTTATATTGTGTTAGGGTATTCTAAAATTCGTTATAGTTAAATCTGTGACATATACAAAATTCTTGGTCTAAATAAAGTAAAAAATAACAATAGGTATCAATTACATTTAAATAAATATCCAGATTGTAATATCAGCATTAATTAAGTGAAATACTGACATTGCGATAATTACAACATTCACATTCGTCTTCTGGATAATTATTGTAGATAGCTTAAAATGGGCAGTATGGGGGCCAGAATAAACTATAATATTATGACAAATTCTTCACATTCTTGTCACTTATAACAAAATGTGAACAGTCTTTTTCCATGTACAATCAGGAAACCACATCCATAACAATGAGAAGAAAGTATGAAATGCGTAAATGACCATGGGCCCTTTAAATGTAGGCACGTGAATCATTCCGATGATATCCGCTTTTGTTAAAAATTTATCAATATAATTAATCATTTTAATGTACTTTCGCGTGTTACCTACAAAACGTACAAATATTAAACATAACTGAGACAAATTAAATAAATATCAATCTATTACAATGGATTACTCCAAGTGAAGCGAAATAATAAAGACAATGACTAAAATTATATCGTTTTATTATTTTTTTATGAACCCTAATTCTACCGTTATAGCGAATCAGTTTCGAACAGGCTATAAGTCGGGAAGTTATATAAAAATCA
This sequence comes from Zeuzera pyrina, assembly GCA_907165235.1. Lineage (NCBI taxonomy): Eukaryota > Metazoa > Arthropoda > Insecta > Lepidoptera > Cossidae > Zeuzera > Zeuzera pyrina. The sequence goes on from OU015627.1 coordinate 598,021, forward strand.
TATAATACAGTTACCGATTAAAATGTGTAATCAAAATGAAATAATATTTAATATTTTGGAAGCGCATAAAAAATTAGTTATAAACTACCTCACATAAATCAATAAACTTAAATTCTCAATTTTTTGTTTCACTTCATCACTGATAAGTAAAAATACTATGTGAAATTTTAACGAAGATTATACAACAGTAATTACTTCATATGACATGTATGCGACGATAACATAACCACCATTTGTTATATAAATATAACATTGTACACCACTACTAGACATGAAGCCGAATACACATTGCAGCGGCTATTATTACACGACGAGTGGTCAAACCGGCAACGTTTATACAATGACTAAGCGACCAAATAGGTTTTTATATGACTGTTACACGAGACTCTTACGACGTTAAGTTATATTAAATGGGCCTTTATGCCGTCGCGTAAACGTCCTTACGACACTTATACGGTTATATTATATAACATAAAGTTGTCACTATAATGTCCTATAATAATTGTTTGTTGGGAATGTTTGATTTTTGGGTAACTGCATTCGTTTTTAAAACAAAGCTCCTCAGGAAATTACTCAATTAACAGAGAATAAATTTAGATTGGTTATAAAACGTACATTGATCAGACAATCATACTATAAAATAAACGATTTCATTGAAGATAAAACAATAGTCTAGAAATGATCTTCTCTGCACATGCATTTACTGGCTTAACGAAGATATTGTATTTTAATAAACCTTTTGTAAAATGAAGTTGAAAAAATTATACCTGACTGAGTTTCTTGTCGGTTCTTCTCAGTGTCCAGGTTTTCTATTTAAACCGAACAGTAGCTAGACGTTCAAAAATACCTTGTAATTGGGTTTACTTGAATAAATTGATTTAACTTTGACTTTGATGGAATAAATGATTTTTGTATTATTTATTAATTTTTATTATTTTATTTATTATTTATTTATTTCTAGTAATATTTACAGAAAAATAACATAAATAGATAGAGACTTAAAGGTGAAACAATGATGTTAACAAATAACTTGCATGAACTAGCATGAACTCATTACAAAGCATCTTTATTAAAAAAAAAAATTTCAACTTTTTTGTTGAAGGTACAGACTTAGTCAGCCGCCATTTTCAATTTCATTCTTTAACTACGCGGGTTGTATACCTATACATGTATACCTTATATTTATTTTTTCTTTTTTTTTACATTATTTTATAATTTTAAGTTTTTACTTCTATTGACAGTCCTTTACCACTGTTTATTTTTTTCTTATTACATTTTTTTTATAAAAAAGGGGATAAATGAGCAAGCAAGTCATCTGGTGGAAAGTGATCACCGCTGCTCATGGACACGCGCAACGACCGGGGAACCACGGACAAGAAAACGGAGGGGGGAGATGGATCATCAGTACTCTCATTTACGGAACGAAACACAACACCAATAGATACTGTTATTTCATGCCGATAAATATAATACGTCGATAATAATTATAAATTGTATATACATTTACTGTATTTAACTTATGGTTTTAATAAATTATTATTATTTCGCGCCGATATTCTGTTAGAGGGTGGTATTGCACCGGCGAGCCGGCCCGATACGTGTTGCAATGGAGTATGGCTTTACCACACCGGAATTATATTATGAAGAAAATAATGAAGTATTACAAAAGAATAATAAATACTAAGAAACTGTGATTAAACATAAAAAATATATCTAATTGTATTTCATTTAAGTAATAAAAAAAATTGAAACAACCCTTGTAGTGTTATAACATGTCGGCCTTGGCACAAATGTCAAAGGCCACAGTTTGTATATTTTTATGTGTGGCGAGTATAAGAATGCATGTGTGCGTGTGTTTGTGTATATGCTTGTGTACGTGTCTGTGTGTGTGTACGTTGCCGTGTGATTGTATGACTGCGTGTGTACGTGTGTGCACGTAAGCATGTACGCGTTGCCGTGTCTAGACGTGTCCGTACGCACCTCGTGGAAGGCGCGGTCCACGTGTAGCGGCGGCTCCTTGGCGCTGGTCTCGATGTAGGCGCAGCCCAGCGCGCGCGCCAGCCCGCGGCCCTGCTCCTCGCCCACGACGCGCGCGTGCACCAGGTCCACCTTGTTGGCGGCCAGCAGCATCGGGTACGACTCGCTGACGCACATGCACACACACACACATGACATCGACGTACACTCGCGCGCACATACACACAACAATTACAAAATTATACTCGCAATTATGTTGTTAGTGTTATAATTAATAATCGTATAAACGTTCTAGTAAATAATTCAGAAAGGACCTAAATAATAATAACTTTTCAATCCCATAGCAATCGTGTTACAATCAGAGTTACAACTTTCATTCGTATTGCGATCGCGTACACTCATTACTTACTCCTATATACAAATCTAAAGAGCAAATACATACACATTCACATATACGTATACATGCACGCAAATAGACACATGCGCGCACGAGTTTAAGCTGCCCTTCCATTAAAGCGAACTCTCACACACTCGCGGACCAGAATCACATGAGCCGCTCTAGTGAAAGCACACATTCGAATGAACGCGCACAAATAATGTAACGATGGCATGACTCACTGGCGTTTATGCAAGTGAACACACTTCAATGGAAAGTCAAATTTAATAGCATTGTTCATTATTTCAAAATTCAAGTTAATGTTAACGCATTACATATAATAATATAAACTACTAATAAACTACTCCAGCTACATAGTCTTGATGTAGACTACACAACACATATCTTAAAACCTTGACCAAACCAAGAAACAAGATAGGTACCTAAACATTTCAAAAAACTATTCGCATCCGCTTACTAGTATTGAAGAAAAATAAGCAAATTTTAAGATTCGGGAAAACGAAATTTTAATTAAACTATCAACAACATTTTTCCTTATGTAAACTTTCATTCCTTGTCACACCCTTGAAAAATAATATCAGTTTATTTATTTGCAACTAGCAAGTGTCCACGATTTCTTCCGCGTGAAATTTTATAACCCAGATAAAAATAACCTAGGTCTTTCCTCGAGACTCAAGCTCCATGCCAAAGGTCAAAATCAGTTTAACGCTGATAATTTAAATGTAATTTTAGGACATACAGAAGGTGAAATGGCGGGAGAAAGAAAGTTAAAACAGCAGGATGGTGAGCCAGAGGAAAAGCGAAATAGTGGAAAACCGAGACCGTAAGATAATGAGACAGCATCAAGCGAGATGGCGAGAGAGCATGACAACAAGAAATGTGTGAAAAAAAAAGCATGATACTGGGAAAGGTTGAGGAGTGGTGAAATGGTAAGACGCGACATCGGGAGGGCGTGAAAGCAGGAGGGTTAAAAGACGAGAAGACGAAACGTGCGCAAAATGGTTGGAGGGAGATAAGGCAGGAACACAAGAGAGCGAGACGGCGTGCGTTGCTGGTGTCGCTCACCGGTCCTTGACGCGGAGGATCTGTGTGTGGAAGTGGCGCACGTTTTCGTAGCTCTGCTTGTCGGTGACCGAGTACACGAGCAGGAACCCGTCGCCTTTGCGCATGTACTGCTCACGCATGGCGCTGAACTCCTCCTGTCCCGCCGTGTCCAGCACTATCCATCATAAAAAACATTCTTTAAAAGGAACTGATCATTTACTCAACATTGACACAACGGAATAACTAACATATAGACAAATATATATGACGAAACTGTGAATGTTCTGTTTTTGTCATTTCGGCTTCTGAACCCTAAAAATTTACTGAGTGTGCGTAACCCGGCTGGGATACGACTCCCGATCGCCCCGAGGCCACTGGGCTAGATATGGATAACGCTGCGCTACGCCGCGTAATTGCGCCAACCGGATGTGTCGCCTGACTTATTCCAAATGTATTGGCGCATAACACACTTCAGCGCATAACACGCTGCCTATACTAAAAAAATGCTGGCGCGGTTTGTGGGTGGCGCGCGCTTTGCAACTCAAAGTCAAAGTCAAAGTCAAATCAATTTATTCAAGTAAACCCAATCACAAGGTATTTTTGAACGTCAAATCTACTTTAGTTCGGTTCAAAGAGAAGAGAAAAGAAAACCTGGACACAGAAGAACCAACAAGAAACTCAGTTAGGTATAATTTTTTCAACATCCTTTTACAAAAGGTTTATTAAAATACAATATTCAGAGAGCCAGTAAATGCATGTGCAGAGAAAATCATTTCCAGACTATTGTTTTATCTTCAACGAAATCGTTTATTTTATAGTATGATTGTCTAATCAATGTACGTTTTATAACTAATCTAAATATATTTTCTGTTAATTGAGTGACTTCTTGAGGAACTTTATTATAAAAACGAACGCAGTTACCCAAAAATGAAACATTTGACTTATGTAATTTAAATTTTGGCTTTTTGACTCAATCGGCTTCTACTTGGCGCGTACCACTTTGCTGTGTCTTGGCGCAATTTTAAGAACTCTTTTTGTCCACACTACTCCCTCTACGTAATCTACGACATCTATAGCCGATATCATGTCACATGATATTGCCAGGCATATCATGTCAATTCTGGCGACGTCACTCGACTTCACCCAACGTTTCTGGCGACAAGTGTCGTGAGATGTTTATTCCCTAGTGAATAAGAAACCTAAAGTATGAATAGAATATAGATGTGATTATAATTAAGTAACACTCACCATCCAATATACACCACTGTCCGTCCACCTCAGTGTGTTGTATGTACGAATCCTCGATAGTGGGGTCATAGTCGGTGACGAACAGCTTTTGGAAGAACTGGATCGTGATAGCGCTCTTGCCCACGCCACCGTCTCCTACTACCACCAATTTCACCTGGAAACAACAATCACACAGTTTAACTTTTATGTTCTGGGCAACCAGTCTTGTAAGGAAATAATACCCAATCGCATAGAAGCAAAAAAGGGTATATGCAAAAAAATTATATCTAAGTCCTTTTAGTGTTTCCGTAACAGCGACTATGAGCAACCACTATACGACTAAAATGTGTAACATTGACTATAACACGACCACTATACGACTAAAATGTGTAACCGTGACTTTAACACTATCACTATATGACTAAAATATGTAACATTGACTATAACACGACCACTATACGATTAAAATGTGTAACAATGACTATAACACGACCACTATACGACTAAAATGTGTAACCGTGACTTTAACACTATCACTATGACTAAAATGTGTAACATTGACTATAACACGACCACTATGGGACTAAAACATGTAACCGTGACTATAAACACGGCCACTTATGCGACTAAATTGTGTAACCGTGACTAACACTCCCATTTTATAAATCATGCGGGAACGTACGCTGTTGTAAAATATACTAAAAATAATAAAATATAGTGAAGGAAGTTTTAAGTCAATAAACAACTTATATACTTAGACATTAATAGAGACAAAATGTAACAGAAGTATGTAACGACCACGATGCTTGGCGTTTTGTCCCATCTGTGGATACAGCTTGAAGATATTAATACAATTAACTTTAAAAGATGATTGTCATTTTTTTTATACTACTGGGAAGATATGTGCAAACAGTTTACCACATGGTTACTGGACTGAGGACCACGGGCCTACGGGCATTTACGATATCATAGGTAAGGAAGCAATTCAGATTGCTAATGCGTTGGCTACCCTGCGAACTGAAAACGTTGTTTCTTGTGCCAGTGATGTCACCGGCTGCCTCACCTTCACTCCACACTGAAACTAAACCGTGCAAGCACTGCTGTTTGGTTTTTTTTTTTTATATCAGAGGGGGCAAACGAGCAAGCGCATCATCCGATGGAAAATGATCATCGCCGCCCATGGACAACCGCAACGTCCAGGGAGTCACGGGTGCGTTGCCGGCCTTTAAGGAAAGAGTAGGCTCGTTTCTTGAAGGTCCCTAAGTCCTAACGGTCCGGGGATACCGCCGCTATAAGTTGGTTCCACAAAATTGTCGTACGTGGTAAAAAATGTCGTAAAAATCGCACAGTTGTAGACCGCCATCCATCAAGGTAGTGAGGATGAAAGGACAGTCGATTGCGTGACGTACGGTAACGGAATTCAGCAGCAGGCAGTATTCCGAACAATTCCTCAGAACATTCCCCATGATAGATCCAGTAAAATATGCTTAGGGATGCAACGTCCCTCCTCAGGGCCAGAGAATCGAACCGATGAGAGAGTACCGGATCGCCGATAACCCGAACCGCTCTACATTGTATGCGGTCAAAAGGAAGGAGTTGATACTGGGGCGCTCCAGCCCAGAGATGGGAACAGTATTCCATGTGAGGCCTAATCTGTGCCTTGTAAAGTTGTAGGTGATGGGTCGGCGTGAAATACTGTCCCGCTCTACCGAGCACACCCAGCTTTTTCGAAGCTAATTTAGCTTTGCCCTCCAGATGACCGCGGAACTGAACGTCGCTCGAGACATCGACGCCAAGGACTCCAATAGTCGGCTTGGCATCAAGGGAAGTACTATCAAAGGCTTTCGCTATGTCTAGACTTACTGCCAGAGCCTCCCCCGTACTCTCGACTGCCTCCGCCCAGCGATGCGTAAGGTATACTAAAAGATCACCAGCTGAGCGACCTCGGCGGAAACCGTACTGGCGATCACTGATCAGCTGGTGCTCCACTAGGTACCCGCGGAGCTGACAGTTTATGATGGATTCAATTACTTTGGAGAGTAAAGAGGTAATGGCAATGGGCCTATAGTTGGACGGATCAGAGTGACAGAGTTAGCAAGTAAGTCCACAGTATTATTTACCATCATGATGAAAACCGAGAAAAAATATTGCAACAGACGCATTAGACAGTTGGCAGATGTGGCCACGGCTAGGCAGGTGGACATTGCATATTTCCGTAGCCTTATGTCTTATGGCCTGCTACTGTGGGGATCAGCGGCGCATATAAAATCTATCTTTATTTTGCAAATGAGGGTAACATGTGCCATCTACAGTATGAACACACGAGAGTCGCTGAGAGATCGTTTTAAAAACATTGATGTACTCACCTTACCCTCATTATACATCTTTGAAAACATAATGTTCACTAGGAAAAATATAGATCTATTTCAAAAGAAAGGCGTTATTAATGGTATGAAAACTTGTGGTCGTGTTCAGCTTTATTCCTAAATTTAAATTACAAAAGTCCAGTGGTTCATTTTTGGGCAACTGCGTTCGTTTTCTCCAGAAATTACTCAATTAACAAAAAAGATTTAAACTTGTTATTAAATGCACACTGATCGGAAAAGCATACTACAAAATTAGCGAGTTCATTGAAGACACAACAATAGTCTGGAAATAATCCTCTCTGCACATGCGTTTACTGGCTTTATAGATATTGTATTTTAAATAACTATTGTAGAATGATGTTGAAAAAATGATACCTGAGTTTCTTGTCGGTTCTTCTCAGTGTCCAGGTTTTCTTTTCGAACTGAACTAAAGTAGATTTAACGTTCAAAAATACCTTGCATTTGGATTTACTTGAATAAATTGATTGGCTTAACATGCAAATTGTATACTTTATCACTGAAGCATAGTGTCCATTTGTCTCTCTGTAACAGTGGATTTTCTCAGATACTATGAGACATACAAAAGACATGGTGATACATCTTAGTAGCCAACTTGTGTTGCAACTGTTAATATATTAAAATATTTATCAAAAAGGCCAAAAATGTTCCGAAACTAATGTAACTAGAATTTCAATAGTTTTAGGGAATATGAAAACTTGCCTGAACATTACAAGAAAAGTATATCAAAAGTTTTATAGGTTTCCAGAAAATAGCTTTAGAAAACCATTTTATGGTACCATACCATAAACCATTTTAATTCTGTGTGTGATCGTGACTTTTTAAGAGATTTAAGAGATAAAGATAAATATTTATATAAACAAATATTATCTAACTATATGTTGCACCTTTAGTACTAAACTGACTTATGTAATAAATTCCCAAAATCTTTAGCTATTTTCTGCTCAAACTCCAAAAACCACCAATCGACACGTGTTTGGCCCCTCAACAGAACATCCTCAGGATATAGCAGAGATAGGATTCGGTCAGCTAACCAGCACCGAATCAACAAATGAATCAGCTGCACGCTATTTAAACCAGTTGCCCCCCTACCCACACCAAAAAGTGAGTGACCAATTTTGGTCACTGTGACCATGGTTTTTGGAGTTTGAGCGGAAAATAGCTAAAGATTTTGGGAATTTATCACATGAAATGGATTTCCGCAAAGTAACGCCTGAGTCTATACAATAGAAACTGACTTCATTAAAAATTTTAGTTTTGAGTTGTAATAATAAACGTTTAACAAACTTCAAAATACTTTCTAAATATAGTATTAATTTACCGATCTGACCACCCCATTAGGTGTAGTGTAATAATATCTATGCATGATTTGTGAAAAATCCATTTCGTTTATTTTATACTTGGATTCATTGTACAACTTCTCAAAATTATAAATTAAGTCACTTTCATACTGAGGTTGCAATATGTATTGTTTCCTTAATAAAAATATAATGGAATTAAATTGCTAATCTAATAATAAAAAAAATCTAAATTTTATAAAGTGCGACTATGACAAATAATTTTACCATAAATACGATTATTTGTGTTGGAAACACTAAACATATGTATGTCTACACTACTTATTAAATTAAAAAAAATGTTGCTGTAATAAAGCTGATCATATGATCATAGGATTATGATTGAAATGTTTAAAATTATTTGTAGCTTATTCGGACCTCTTCATTCTAATCAATAATATAAGTATGTGTAATGTTTTTTAAGTTTAATTTATAGACCATCAATTTCCACTGACATATCAAAAGTCCCATCTTCGTATATGATATATATCTTCGTATAAAAATGAATGTATGTTTGTCCCCTATGTGTTTATAAACCATTCCTCCAATTGTGAAGATTTCTAAATTATTTAATTTAGTAAAAAAAGACGCGAACGAAGTCGCGAGCAATAGCTAGTATCATACAAGAGATACAGATAAAAACAGACATGCCACAGCTATAACGGCTAGTCAATTACGGAATATAAAAAAAAATCTATTGCACAATAATTATTACTGAAGTTGATTTTACAAGATCTTAGAACTAAAACATACAAATAAAATTATCAAAAATGTGTTACAACTTACAACTGACAACTACAAATGATAAAAACATAAATCACATACACTGTCACTGTCTTTGAATATGGACATTTCACTGTCGTTTGTACAAAAATAAACTTCAACTCTGGAAAGAAACCATACAACAAATATAAGCTGTAGATTATTAAAATGAAATACAAATATATGTATTAAAGTAACCACATAATACTAAAGAAATCACAGACAAAACAAAAATTTATTAATAAAATTTATTTTACATAAACACAGACATGTTAAAAAGATGAGACTACATCACATATTGGCCATCATTATGCTAAAAAACAAACAAACAATTGCTTTTGGTTTAGTGGGATAGTTGCTTTTGCTTTAGTCCACCAGTAGTTTATGATACCCACATCACAGTGTTCCTATTATTTCCACCTAATTTTGTGTATCTTTAACATACAATTACCAAAGAAGTCATAATATTACATTTGGTTTTATTTTTTATGCATGCTATCAGCACCTATATAATTTTCCATAAGTGCCGTTACACTCATGTATGTGTAATTGTTACTGGCCATATGCAAAAGAATATAGGAAAACAGTGCCATAATACATATGGCATTGTTTTCTAATGAGATAGTGGGCGATTGCACATTTCGTGTTTTATTTACAGGTGAACTAACTTATTTCAGTTGCTTTGATTTTTTATTTGGGATGTGGAGTCAATCTTTTTATTATATATGTGTGAACGCTCATAATTATCAATTTTTTAGAAAATGTTTAATTCCAAAAACATGTGGGAGAGAACAACCCACACATTATCATGATGCTAATATTAATGAAAATAGTATTGTGAGAAAATGCAGGAGCACCCAATAACAATCGCATTCCAAGCAAATTCTTTGTTTCTAAAAATCTGCCTGGTAAATAATGAAGCTAAGATTTTTAATTTATTTGATTTTTAAATTTAATCCCATAATACAACCAATCTTTACCCAACATGCATTAAACTATATTATTATGCATAATATGGTAATTACTGTCGAGCCAAAAATCTATTGAATTGTAAATACAGCATTGTTGACAATTAAATATAACTATAGTCTTTAAAGTTAACTTTATAATGAAACAAAAGGAATAAAACAAGTTGTTTCATTGTTTGTATCTAGGCAACCCACAATTATTTTTTTGATATTTAACTGATATGAAATAGAGATCAAAGAATATACTATATCTATTTTTCAAATTTCGAGTAGGTGTTAATATAGAATTAAACTATAATTTTTTTCCAATATTAGCCAAGTAGCTCTATTTTAGAAAATATTAAGTTATCTTTGTTTATGTTGTTTATTCCTTTGCAGCATATACATTCAACCATAAAAACTATTGTATCAGCTAAAAATAAAGATGATAACTGTCAGAAATAACAACAGGAAACACTTAGTATTTATTAGACAATATAATACCTATGGATGTTTAAAAAATGCCTGAAAATTTAAAATGTATATTTTGTAAGAATATTTACCGTCGGCAAGTTCTCATTGGGAGGCCCGGGGCGCGTCATGTTGTCGGCGCAGCACTCTAGCCGCCAGCTGCCTGTTTCTAACTCCCGAAAACACGATTATCATGGAATATTATCTGAAAACAAAACCAATGACTCAGTACATACCGCGATAGAGCGGCATCAATCATTTATTTATTATTCTTGAGGTGTTGGTACTTGGTATTGGTAGTTTCAGTACCATTCCACGCCCAAGCACAGCTGAGCTAATCAAATAGTTCATCAGTTTTCATAATTTAACACGCGAGAAACAGGACTCACCTCATTGTAAGTCGATTATTTTTATTTTGTATTGCTCTAGGACGGAACGATTGAGTTATTTTAATAAAACAATAGAACTCAAAATAAACATAACTCGTCTGATGTAGTTTCTTTGGCTAATAAATGGCTATTGTTTTATTCTAATACGCGCTTTAATCTATATACTATAATTCAGATGTCAAACTGTCAAAGTCAATGCGTCAAAAAAAATGACAATATTAATGGCAGGCTTACCAACATTACTAAAATTGTTTTTTAGAAGTTAGAACAATAAAAATTTAGGACCAAGTAAAATTTGACAAATTATTCATATATGTAGAGTATAGTGCGCATAAAACATGTCAACGATCAGTGACGAAACATGAATATTATAATATTAATTATTATGATAAAATTATTCAACCATACATTCTTTAATAATTAGCTTAATACTACGGCCATCTGTTTTCTTTTATTTCTTCATGGCATGGCCCCAGATTAGCGCATTTGCCAATGTCACGTATCGATCATGTTCGAAGTAAATTTGTTTCTTCTTCGTATCGTAAAACTCCTCCAGTAAAGTGATAGTAGGCTTTACTGAAATTATAAAGGACTTCTTGGAAGAGCACGAGAAATTCAGCTACACATGTTTATTTGGACCTACTCCATTTTTTTCACTTAATCAGTACTTTAAAACACAAAATACTATTACTTTTGAAACTCCCAAAAATGTAAAAAATAGGAATTCCAATTAAAATGACAATCTCACTTCTCGCGTTCGTTCCCGCCAAAAAGTCAGGCCATCTGTTGGGCATTAGTAATCAGTGTTCCATTATATGCTGCTGCAAATAATTTTCGTGAGATGTCGACAGTGGAACGAAAATTTGAACCATGGACTTGAACAATGTAGAAAATTCTGGTAGAGACTGAAATTAAATTATTGATTGTTGTTGTAAATATTAATTTACGTTGTAATTTTGAAATTAAAAAAATAAAATGGTGTTATATGTTTTAAAAAAACATGAATGTATACTTACATACGTAAATTCTGCGCAGATTAAAAAGTTACCTAAATTACTATCGTATATATTCTGTACGTTAGGCATTATAATATGAACTTGGAACTTCCATAAAATTCTAAAGAATCATAAATTTCTAAAGAATATTATTATTGTATCAACCTACAAGGTCATAGTATCCATTACCCATATAGTATCAGTATGCTAGTGCCTATGCTTGTTTGCTACTTTTGTGGTATAAAAAAAAATAACAAAATCGGATAATTATTTATTATTCGAAAAATACTTATAACCAATAGTGACCCGCCCCGACTGCGCACGGATAGCACTAAATACCTATCTACGGCCGGACGACCCATACGGTGTTACTAAGATGAAAAGCCATACAGACTCAAACAGACACGGCGAGGAGAAGTTTAATTTATACATACATGTCTTCACGCAGTAACCCTGACGAGGTAGTCAGAGAGTACGGAGCGCTAACCGTCGTGGTTATTTCCGATTTATTACGCAGCGCGTGCCATGAAAACTCTCAGTAGGCACGGTTTTTTCGCATAATTTGCAATAAATATTCATAAAACCTAAACCATCCTCATGGCCATGTCATCAGTCCATCTCATTTTGATAACTAAAACTCTATTTTTTGTAATAATGTTATACTTGATTGATTATACATATGAACGAAGAGATAGTTGTTTTAATTATAATAAACAAATTGTCTTACCTGAAGTAGTTTACAACAAATTGTTTCCGATTAAATATATTTTTTATAATGAGATTATCATAATAAAAGTTTTTATAATAAAGTTCCTCAGGTCGATTAACAGAAAATAGATTTAGATTTGCTTTAAAACCTAAGTACATTGATTAAACAATTCTCACACTATAAAATATACGATTTCGTTAAGACAATAGTCTGCAAATAATCTTCTCTGCACGTGCATTTACTGGGTTTCTGAATATTGTATTTTAATAAACCTTTTGTGAAATGTTGTTAAAAAGATTATACCTGACTGAGTTTCTTGTCGGTTCTTCTCAGTGTTCAGGTTTTCTCTTCGAACCGAAGTAGATTTGATGTTCAAAAATACCATGTAATTGGATTTACTTGAACAAATTGACTTGACTTTGACTATAGTGCAGCCACATTTTTAAATTGAATTCAAAATTAAATAACATTACCACAGATTTATTAGTTACTAACGATATTACGGTGTTGCCTCAGTTATGTCACTTGTAGAAATGGAGATGAAAGTTCACTAAACATAGATATGAGTTGATAACTTTAGAATAATTGTTATGGATTCACTGAACCAGATCAAAGTAAAACTGGTCATTCGACACCATACGTACCACAGAAAAACACAGAAAACGGGCCCAGCGCAACTCGTACAATGCGCAATGAATGTTCCGTACTGTCCGCCATTAGTTGTTAACTTTTTACCAACAGTTTTTACCTAGAGATGTTTCCAAGAGATATTGCCAAAAGGTGTTACCAAGAGTAGTTATCAAGAGGTATTAACAAAAGTTGTCACCTACAGTTGTTACCAAGAGTCGTTACCTAGAGTCGTTACCAAGAGTTGTTGTCAAAAATTGTTACCCAGAGTCGTTACCACGAGTCGTTACCAAGAGTTGTTACCAAGAGTTGTTACCAAGAGTTGTTTCCAAGAGTTGTTACCAACAGTTGTTACCAAGAGTTGTTACCAGGTTGTTACCAAGAGTTGTTACCTAGCGCTGTTACCTAGCGCTGTTACCAAGAGTTGCTACCATACTGTTATTTAGTAGTGCTCTATCTTTACTGCTAATCGCTAAACAAATAAGTAAATACTTATTTACTTACCTACTTATCATAGGTATGTCACGCGACTTTTTTTCTTAATGTTCATATTTTTTTCTTAATGTTCATATTTTTTCACATCTTATTCTTAACGTTCATATTTTTTTTCGAATTGTTCCTACTTTTGAAGATGAGGTATAAGGGTAGCAATTTCGACATATTTCAAAACTTAAAGTATAATTTTTAATACTTACGTACGTACGGACCACCATTTACGCACGACTTGTACTGGCCAGTTTTGACCCGACTACCGCTAAGCAAAAGAAGGGTGTGATTCAAATTAAATATAGGTACAGCAACTGTAGTACCCCAAAACTAAGTTAGCTGTTAAAGACCAACACAGACCCAGTAATATCCTTTAAGCGAATATAGAAAAGTACGTTTCCTAAATGAATCGCCATGTATCGAACCTGGGAACTAACCTCCGAAGGTCCACATACTAGTTCACGTTCCATATTCTATGTATGAACCTACAAATGTCTAACCAACAAACTAGTCTCTTTGTGATTGTGGCTTTTTAGAGTTCCGTAAACAAATCTTATAGTTTTGTATGGTTTCGTCTTGTCTGTGTGTCTGCCCGTATGTTACAACTGATTTATACCATCATCTATTCTGCAGTGGACTGCAACTGGTTCATACCATCATCTATACACTTACTGAGTTGGAATTTGGTTCAAAGACGTAAAGTAACGCAAACGTAGAAACGAAAGAAAACTTATTCAATAATAAGCATTTTTTTAAATATCACAATGACAAGAAAACGTACAGCCCACCTGGTGTTAAGCGATTACCGTTGTCTATAGACGTCTACAACACGGCAACACCAGGTTCACTTGCATGTCGCCGAACCTGTAAAAACCTTTTAGGGTTTCATTTCGCAATCTAATTGCTCCAGGGAAAAAACTCATTCGAAACCACACCGTGCGCAACCGTTTCCATTCTAAAATGTGCGTGTGGTCGAGCTCCTGCCGACGACAAACAGTGCGATGGTAGAAAGCTACTTTGGGCTCATGTCAAATAATTCCTCGGGCAATTTCACAACGAAATTCAACGAAATCGTTTATTTTATAATATGATTGTCTCATCAATGTACGTTTTATAACTAATCTAAATTTATTTTCTGTTAATTAAGTGATTTCTTGAGGAATTTAATTATAAAAACGAATGCAGTTACCCAAAAATGCAACATTTGACTTATGAAATTTAAATTTTGGAATAAAGAATTTATCATGATCTCGGGTTTCCATACCGCCAATATCGCCTTTCTTTATAAACAGATCTATATTTTTTTTCGACACTAATCAACAGGTCCGAGCTAGAATACAGGAGCTCCTGCTCACTGCGACAGCAGTACCTACTCCATGTGTAGCCACGTTTACGATATATAATAGCACTAGCCTTAGGAACGAGACGAGGTATCGTTTCACTTTGTTGAATACACCGAGCTCTCTGGACGCCAGTTTGACTTTGTCCTCCGCAAGTCGTAAACACCAAAGATCCCAATACTCTGAGATATAGGGATATCCTTGTCCAGGGACACATCCTTGAATTGTGAAGCCACAACGAATAAAGATTTCTTAGCTGTATTTATTGTTAATGTATGTTATGTAAGTATTATTAATTTAACTTCTAATTTTTATGGAACATATAAATTAAGGCGATGCATTATAAATTTTGACGGCAGGGATTTCAGTTTTTCTGTGACTATAAAACGTTTAAGTGATATTTGGTAACCTGATTCTTCATTTCATTGACTTTATTTTGACAGTTGCGATACACGATGGATTAACTTTGTAACACAAAAAAGATATCAAAGAAATCTCTTTTAAAACGGAGATTTACATTTTTAAGAGTAACGAAACCTATTTATGTTTTTAAATATAGTGTTTTAATCTAAACATATTCTTCAAAATGCTAGTTGGTTTTTTAAATTTAATTATAGTTTTTAAAATAATCGAAAATAACTACTTTTTCGTATTTTTCGTAAGCTAGCGCGCGGTTTTGCATAGAACAGAAGGTCTATTTTGGATTAAATTATTGTTTATTAATGCGTCGCCTTAAATAATATTCTACGCTATCTTAGCCGGTTTTATAAAGATTTGGTTTATGTCAAATTTAAAAAAAAAATTACGTTATTTCGTTCGCGTACTGTCCGTATCGTCCAGTTCACGCGCTCGCCACGTCCCTCTCGCTGTCACCGACCGCGCCTACTTCGCATTCCCTCGTTGACCTATATTCCAGCCCTTTCATCCAATATGGAAGCCCATTCGCGATTAATTTTTGTTGGTCATACAACTTCATCCATAATGTTAAAGGCAGCATCCAAAGTAAACTATAATATGCTATAAATAAGCAGAGTGGTTAGACAAGTGACAAACGCTTCGTCCAAACGATACGCTCGCTGGCATTATTGCTCGTCAAAAGTGCCATTTGGCGACGTTTTATACGCCGGTTTTCACATGACTTTACTTTTCGTTTGTTTTAATGGAAAGTTAGTAACATTTGACTACCAATTTAAAATTCGTTACGCTAGATCACGTGGTAGTTGTCAATCCATTCTACTAGCGTTTACGTCAATTGAGCCACTTGTCTAGGTCCCCAGTAGCTGAGCTTGTAACGAGTCCGTTCGGGTCGCTACCACCATCTTACTCGCTAGTCCTGTCGCCCAACAGCAGTATTTGTACTGTTGCAATGATACAGCAAAATACTCCTTGGGGTCACCCACAACCCCGAAGCCCCCTATAGAGAACGTCCCCTATGGTCCTTCTTAGGCACGGGGTTTCTGTAGCCCTATTTTACTAGTTCCGTGATGTAATAAACTTTTTATCTTTTAATCGCATAATTTTTGTGTACAATAAAATTAAAGAAATTATACATGACAACTTGTTAGTTTTCAGTACAGTTTTATTCCGAACCGATATTAAACTTTCAAAAACAACTTTTAATGTGGTTTATTGTTTTAAAATATAATATGATTAAAAATATTTACATAAATAAATAAATATTTTACTTAATTACCACATAGCAAGCGGTGTAAAACAGGCACAAACGCGGCATGTCATCGAACTCAGTACGATCGGTAAATTTTGTCACAGAACAGCATACTATGATATTGATTAGCGATAAATGCTATTAAAATTCTATCTGCGTTACTTATCTTCGTAGATTTAAAAAACCGCAGTCAAAGTCAAATAAATTTATTCTAGTAAACCTAATTACAAGGTATTTTTGTACGTCAAATCTATTTTAGCTCGGATCAAAGAGAAAACCTACACATCGAGAACAAACAACAAGAAACTCAGTCAGGTATCATTTTTTCAACATCATTTTACAATAAATAGAACTGAGATGTCTGTCTGTGATTTAGAAATGAATGCTTTCTTATAAGCCTATGTGGTTATTATTTGCACTTAATCAATATCCAAACACGTTTTTTAAAATTTTTGTCGGTCTGTTTGTTTGTCCGGGCTATTCTCCGAAATGGCTGAACCGATTTTGACGGAATTTTAATTGGCAGGTAGAGGACTTTACAGAAAACGTCCTCTCACCACTCCTGCGGTATTTTACGAGGAATGTTTTGGAGAGCGTGCGTCTGAATTACATGATCTGATTCCATTGTCCCCATGTAGATGTATGGGGGGAGGAAAAAACCGAGCATTTATAGTATCGTTTTGTCGTCCATCCATCTGTAAAGATCTTTTATCTCAGGAACAGGTAGAGGTATCATGTTGAAATTAATATCAAATACTAAGTTCTACGGTCCCTTGGAATTGTCCAAGTTACAAAATCAACGTTATCAAAATGTAAAACTCATCAAAACCTATAAGGTACTTCCCATGGACCTAGTCATGAAATTTAGCAAGAAGCATATCACGCGAAAGAAATATCCCGAAAATCATTAATTTGTAGTTATAGTATATATATAGTTGGAGCATCGACCGTGCTGTAGACTGATATATGGGAGAACGTTTTGTTCCACTGCAAAATCAAGATTGTCCTTCAATCTGACTTAACTCTTTTTACCTTACCTTAGAGCAATTTTACCTATTACACAAATGTATTTGCGTGGTAGTACGAAACCATGACTCCGACTCGCACTGCGCAGACCTTTTTTAAACTTAAGGCGACGCATTGGAAATTTTGACGCCAGGGATCTCAATTTTTTTAAGTGACTGCAAAACGTATGTCAGTGATATTTGGTATTCTGATTCTTCATTTCATTGACTTCATTTTGCAGTTGCGATACATGGTTGTTTAAATTTTGTACCACAAAAAAAAATATCAAAGAAACCTCTTTCAAAACAGAGATTTACATTTTGCGGAGCAACGAGACCGTGTTATATTTCTGAATTTTCTGTATAGTTTACTTTTAACATATTCCTCGAAATGACAGTTGGATTTTTTAAAATTAATTATAGTTTTTAAAATAAACGAAGAAACTGTTTTTTCGTATTTTTCGTAAGCTAGCGCGCGCACGTTTGCATAGAACAGAAGGTCTATTGTAGATTACATTATTGTTTGCCAATGCGTCGCCTTAACAAATATAAAAATAGACAAGTAATAACTTTAATAGTACGTAATCACTATTTCGCCCTCGTTTTATAGATGAGAGTTGCCAGGGCATTAAACACCTAAGTCAGCGAGTAGGTGAGTGATAAATCAACGCCTGCAACGGAGCCCCCGGCCAGGCCCGAAGATCCCACAGGAGTCGTAAATATCAGCTAACCGATACACGTGTCGAGACTTGGAACATAGTGATGCATCTTAGAAATTAACTATGTCAATTACTTAGAAAGGCTTTAAAAAGAGTGCAGTAGTGTGTAATTAGTGGTATGGCCGGATCGAATTTGTGAACCTATTACAAAAAATATGTTAAAAAATAACAATTTGTTACGGTTTTTTTTTAGAAATCTTTCATTTTTTATGCTTCAAAGCGCCGTAACTCCATCAACGTGATAAGACATTAAGATTTTGAGGCGATATTACGTAAAATTTTGAGTTTTATAATTACTATCTATTATTATTACATTGTACTAGGTAATGCCCGCGATTTTGTCCGCGTTTTTTATTTTTAAAATAGCCTATGTCCTTACTCATAGGATTCAAGCTATCTCCATAGCAAATTTCATCGCAATCAGACGAACGATATGGCAGCGCATAAAATACGAACATTTATTTTTATATATTAGAACATTGTAACATTTATGTTATATATTTCTATTTCTATGGCTTACCGTTGTAGAATGACATAGAGAACAATGCTTTTTTTCACTTCCGTTTTTTTCGAGCGAAGTCAGAGATCTAAGGGTGGTAAAATTTTACATGCATGTTTAAAACACTTTTGTTAACGTTATATTAAAAATTCAAGCTTATTATAGAAATTTCGAATTCAGCTGAATTCGAAATTTCGAACGAAGTTTGAATTTTTGATTGAACGGGGTAGTCAGAGAGGAAATATGGAGCGCAAAGCATTGTCGTTCTTAATAGTTTAACGTGTACTTTTTATGTACAAGATATTTTTATTACAGCAGAAATAACTTTGTTTTTTAGTGTCTTTGAGATGTACTATGAATAACGAACGATTTTTTCTACCGATTAAATTAATATTGTGCATCCCGACTACGGAACCCTTCACTGTGTGTGGTCAATACGCACTGGACCGGTATCTTTAAAAGCGGTCTTTAAACATACATATATATCCTAACGCTGTATTTCCAACAGGATAGATAGCAGGCATTATTACTATGACCTCTTTTTCTGTACCAGACAGACGAACAGGAAGAAATTATAAGGGTTCGCATTTTGCCATTTGATTACGGAACCCCAATTATATTATTGTAATAATATACGGACATTGTAATTAATTAATTATCATAAAGCATAGAATTACATGTAGCAAAACTAATTTGACTGAAATAGCGAAAGCAAAACAGGTAATTGTTTCCATGGCAACACGCTGTCTCGACATTCGAGTTTCCCGCGCTTTCCTCATTTTCCCGCTCTATCGATCCGCCATATTCACGTTCAGGAATACGACGCATTATGTTTAAACAACCCTGATCAATGGAATGAAATCAAAAATTACACTACACTATATGCTTAGACTATTTACCTAATATTCAACGTAAATACTGACTTATCGTGCAGTTTAAGTATGAGCTTATCATGTAATGGTATCGTTTTTTAAGGTTAAAAAAAACATTAGATAAATACAATACAAAATAAAATTTACTATTTATTTAACTTTCTATTCGTTACTTGACAAAAACAATTCAAACAATAGACGGTATTCAATTGTGAGAATGAAACCTACCAAATAGTGGTAAAAATAAAACGTAATTTATTACTATTTAGTTCAATGCCCGTACGGCCTTCACGATATTACATAAGCATATGAGTTGTAGATTCACATAAAACCTACTTCGAGTTAGTGTACATGTGTACCTTACTATAGAGATTTATGTTCAGCACCTATAATATAATGTATCTCCACAGTGCGAATACAAATACTCAAGTCTATGGCTAAAATCTTATCAAATTATGTACATCAAATAAATTGTCTTTATTCAAGCATTAGAAAATGTTTTTTCATAGATAGTTTTTTACGTAAATAGCTATTAGGTACATATTTAAAGGTCTACTATGGTTCAGTAAACATCATTCAGTTTTATGTTGCCGAAAATCGGATAATTCTGAACGAAACCCCGCGTATGGCGGCTGGGCGCCAGTTCGACGCGCGACACCGCAGCGACAGGCGTGTTATTCTGATAACCATACCGACATGGTTCTAACATAGGTCACTGCACTCGGATTACCTAGACAAAGAATTAAGTGCCCGCTATTTCACTTCCTGTTTGAAACATATAAATCTTAACGGTATATCTTAAATAGTGTATTGGTCTCATACATTGAATGAAGTGCGGTCTATTTTGAACATTGTGTTGACAAACATCTAGGATGCTGAGGGGTCGGTAAGTAAGGTTGATACCACCACTTTGGCGATGATAATAGAGCATTCCGAGACGCGTGCCGAGATTTACTTATCGATGTTAAATAATTGTAACTGGAGGGGACCGATGTACGTTTGATTTGCGCCACTTTTTCATCCGTTCGCCTTCTACATGTGTAGTCAAATTGCGGTCACGCAGTAAAATTCAGAGATTGCTTAGTATTAACTATTAAACGTAGGTCAGTAAATATTTTCTTAGTGTTAACAATTTAAAATAACAAAAAAATTAAAATTTTGGCGGAATGTAGCTAGAAAATATTATTAGGTATTACATTATGTATGTAAATTAGTTAAATAATAATTATACATGAAATTAATTTTTCATTTACATTACTCAATATGACACATTATAACAACTGCAAGTATAAATTATATATATACATATATTTAATTGCTTCAAAATTTTTTTTCAAGTCAAAGTCAAAACAATTTTTTCAAGTAAATCCACTTCCGATAAGTATTTTTGAACGTCAAATCTACCATCATCGGTTCGAAAAGAAAACCCCACACGGGGAAGAACCGACAAAAATCGCGCTCAAGTATCATTTTTTTCGAAATCATTTTACGATATCTAATATACAAAAATCAATGTTTGTTTGTTCATAATTTATGGGCCGTCATACCGTTTATCCGATTGTGATGAAATTTGGTATCGAGATAGCTTGTATACTGGGAAAGAACATAGGCTATTTTAAAAATAAATAACGCGGAAGTAATCGTAAGCATCAGTTAGTATTAAAATAAGATATTCAGAATGTCGGTAAATGCACATGAAGGAAAGATTATTTCCAAATTTTAGTTTTCTCTTCAATAAAATCGTTAATGGTTTGATTTTTCAATCAGCGTATACGTTATAATATGTATTTTCCGTTAATCGAGTAACTTGATGTAAAATTGCAGTAACTGTTATTCTACAAAAGTACTGCTGCTTTTTAAATTACATATATAGCTACATACATAACGCCATTTCCCATTCGGGGTGGATAAAGCATCAAGACGTAACAAAACCACATCTTTACGCCTGTTCTAGCAATAAATTTCCGCTTACAGATGGTAATTTGGCACGAAATAGTAACATACCGCTAACCTATACTTACCAGTACTTTGAAATTTTATAACATAATTTTAACAGATTTTCACGATTTGCGCAGGAAAACAGCTGATATATATATATACATCTTATTTATTTTTCATCTCTCTCACGGAACTAAATTATCGAATTATTATTATTATTACCATTACTGTTTATTTGTAATAAAATCAGTGCCGTTATTAATTATTATTTAGGAATTAAATGAATGATTCTGGCGCCCAACGTGGGGTTCGGTTTATGTACGCCGTTCTTTCTTTAATTCTTTGAATACGTTCTTCGTTTTCAACGTATTTTATAATTTTACATTACATTGATTTATGATTAAGAAAAATTTAAGAAAAATTTAAGAAAATTTAAAAATCTTAGTAAAACAAATGCGATATATAAGCTAGAAACAATGTACCCATTTTATTTTAAAGTCGAAATAATTTCATTTCGAATTAATAATGATTAAGATCAGATATTCCTAGGCAATGGAAGAGTTGAGACGATGAGGCGGAAGTGAAGAAATGGGGTTGACATTTGTATAGGAAAATGTGAGTCTTTAACACTTGGATGACGAATATTGCGTTCTTTAAATGGTTTTGTTACATAATTTAGAGAAAATTAACACAATTATGAATACCGAAATGTCTCACCCATTCTATGACAATTATTTCGGTATATTTTTTAATATTGACTATCACAACCAAGTATAACTCGAATAGCACTACGTACGATATTTAGATTACAAATTAATCGAGTGTTTGAGATTTTTGTAAGCAGTGAATTAAAACAGATCAAATGGCTGGAATAATTGCAAGAAAGATTGTTAAATAACATATTTTACTTAATACAAGGATGTGGCGACGCGTCGCCACGCGCTTGTACTGAGCTCGTTTACCTATAACATTTGCGGTGTTATTATTCACTTTGGAACACGTTGCCTGTGTTTTTTAAATAAGAAAAAAAATTCTTCAAAAAAAGATCCGAATATTTTGTTCTTGATTATGCCATATTTATTTCCTTTAATAAACCATCCTTTCATGCATATTTTCTGTACAAAATAGTTTCAATGTTTTACATCTGCAAGGCGTCCGGCGACGGCTCATTTTTTTCTCTGTAATTTGCTAATACAACATTCTTAAAAAAATAAAAAATAAATAAATGCGCCAAACAAAAAATAGAAAATATACTAATATACTTATTCCCGCGTAATAAATTATTATGCATGAAATTAACTTTTTTTCAGATTTCAGATTTTCATGATTTCAAAGTCGGACTTTTTAATTTTAGAAAAAAAAATTAACTTAAGATATTATGGTTCTGTGTCGGACAGCAGCACAAGTCCATGACATTTAAATAACACTTCATATAAAACATAAATATAAATCAATTATTGTAAAAATAAAGATACTGTTTATGGGTCAATTAATGGGTATAGTTATTTAACCATACCCATAAATTAATTATTACCATTATATTTATAATGCCTCAAAAATGGTCACTTCATTAAAAATATACTAATTTGAAAGAATATAAAGACGCTATACAATGATCACGCTACGTATTTACATGTAATTATGCCAAATAATATACCTATGCTTTTATAACCTTTTCTCAAAGATATTCAAATATACGATCCTAGATAGGACAAAGCGAAACAAATTCGTAATCTTCTGCTTGTTACCACTAGGTAATAAGTCACTCGGTACAGTGTGAAATGTTCATGACAGATCGCATTCGTGTCTTAAATAATTTGTCTTTTCTTAACGCATTCGGCACGCTTATTACGTAACTTGCAGACAGCATGCGACAGCCAATATCGCGCGATATCTGCTGTCAAAACGAGAATTTGTGTAATGTAATTTGTTCCTATAGTGGCGCTAAATCTACCACGAAAAGTGCATTTTACGGTCATAGAATAATACCACACCAATTTTTGAAGTAAAACTTCTTTAGGCACGCTTGGCTTGGGGAGTAAGCTGGCGAATGCATGACGAGAGCGTTACGAAAAGTGTGATCGGGCGAGGCGAACGGAAGTTGAAAGAGAGAGATATGGAGTTACATGTTAGTAAAGATGGAAAGAGAGAGTTACGTTTCGTATGTAAGAAGTTTTATTTCAGTTGTGTGGTCTAAAGCACACTCCTTTTTTTTTATTACAATTAGTCACCGGTCGCGCGGTGATCGCGTGGCTGTCGCTGTCTGCAAATTTTTAGGTAATAATGATGACAGCAGAAATTATAATGACATTTACCTGCAGTTTACCTAGCTATTTATAGTGGGAATATTATTAATTGTACGCAATAGTTAATGCTTAAAATTAATATAATATGGAAACTTAAGTTTAATTTGTATGTTGTTATTAAGTATAATGAAAAATAGTTCATACATACATACATACATATCTTCACGCCGTATCCCTAACGGGGTAAGAGGGCGGAGCGCCAAACGTCGCGGTCCTTATATACTTTTTTCGCTTCCTCAAATCTCTTCATTCTCCTCACACTTTTTCGCCTAGGTATGCGAGTGCTTTTGACATTTCCGTTGTAATAGTTAATTACTTCATATAGTTCATTCACAGTAAAAATTAATAATTTAAAAAATACAATAAGTTGTCGTTCGAATTACTAATTCTGTTGCAAATCTGTCTTAATTCAATGTCTAAAAATTTAATGTACGACGTTATTTGCTGATTATGTAACTTGTTTGTTTATTTCCGGATCTCTTTACGAGGTACGGCGAGGTCTAGCTCCCTCGCACCCTCTCCTAGTCGTGATAAATTATCGTCCCCTTTGCTTACTTCAGACAGTCGCCTTTACGGCTGATTACTGATTTTGGCTTCAACAGAATAGACGCTCTGAATTATCGGTTATACTTTGTATAATATAGAATGAGAATCTTACAATGCCGATAAATTATTCCATGGACAAACAATTGATTAATATCAGGTACAAGAAAAAACCAGCCAATAATGTATTTGGGGAATTTGGTGTTCCTTAGCAAAATCAAAAAAAAATGAAAAAGAAAATGCATCGAAGTATTTAATGTTTTGCTTTTAATTTTTTGTTTGATTTAACAATTTAGATTATGTAGATTTCCAATTTTTCCGCATTCGCATACAATAATAACACTATTGTAAGTACCACGTTAAAACTCTCAAAAGCCCAAAAAATTAAGAATCTAAACAAAATGTAAACTAAAAAAAACATAAAATACCTTAGGTTGTAACATATCATCTGAACATGCTTGACTTTGGGTAAATTATTACAATTATTTTAATTTCGGCTTAGCCAGAGTGTTAGATGACGGAAATTTCAAAAGCATCCGCATACCTAGGTGAACATATGCGAGGAAAATGATGAGATTCGAAGAGGTGAAATAGTATGTAAGAACCACGAAGCTTGGCGCCCCGTCCTCTCTCACTACCCCGTTCGGCATACAGCGTGAAGATATGTATATTTTGGTTATAGAATCGAAAATAAAGGATTGGAACATCTATAAGACAGGAATCTTAGAAATAGACGTGATTTTGTGTGAAAGGGGATTTATAGTCATTCTAGTAGTAGTAGTAGTAGTACAATTACGAAGGTAAAGGGGTCTTAGCCCATACAACCGACGTCTTCAGTAATACATAGATAATTTAGACATAGACATAGATTTTATTCAGCATCATCGCACACAATAAAAACATTAAACAAACAAAAAATTTTACACATACTACAAACAATATGTATTGTGATTGATATGATGCTAAAATGTACACGGACTCAGCACGTGCTGCAGCACAAGTGCTACAGAGCTGATTTTGAGCGGCGACCAATATTGGTGGAGTATGTCGGTCTAACAATTGGTCGTAGAAATGAAATTGATAAATAGTATAATTTCTTCATATTATATCATCAAAATGTCAACGTAATACATTTTAGATGCTTCTTAGAGTTTATGGCGACAAATATATTGAGGCAGTCATTCTAATAGGATCTGCTGAGGCAGACTAAGCCACTAAAAAAAATCTCAACACCACACTACTAAATAAGCACTTATGTCAACAATTCCACATAATTCACAACAGCGTAGATACTTGGGACGCAAAACTACACCAATGTTACATCACAATATCCACTAGAAGCCATTTGCAAATAATTAAAATAAACGCCCAACCGCTCTTCATAAAATCCCGCCATAAAATCCCGCCAAAAACTCTTATAATTTTTCTTTGTCGTAGACACGTTTTTTTTTATAAAATTGAAAATTAACTTTATATTTTATTCCTTTTAATTTAGTTATATTACGCGTCTCTTTACTTGGTGCTTGGTGTATTTAATAATTTGATTTGATACTGTTAAATACCCAATTGCATTGCTAACATTGACTAAAGTTCAGTGTTCTCATTATAAAAATGTATTTGACTGATGTTTTTTAATGAGATTTCTTCTCCTTTTTTATGTACTGGCAACTCCTTTCATACTTAATAGAAATATTTCTGCCATTCTCATGCGTAGGAAAATATAATACACTACCGAGATTCTCATTTAAGACATCTGATGTAAAATGTCAAACTTTTTATTACTTAATGGCTAACTCTCCAGTAAAGTGGTAGTAGACTTTACTGAAGTTAAAAAGGATTTCTTGGAAATATGCGAATACTTCAATTGTTAACATGGGCGTACCCAGCTTTTGGCCTAAGGCGGGAGAGCAAGTCAGGAACGGCCATTTATTAGATTAGGTACATATTAGTAAGTATCTCAAGACTTTGAGATTCTCCTCCTTGTTTATCAAAAAATATGATACGTAAAACTTAAAGACTTCTTTGACATGAATTTTAAAATCTAGGTCTGTAATTTTTGCTAGCTGAGCAGGATGTAACGACGACGGAGCAAACGTCGACGATTAATCTTGATTAAACATTGCTTCCAAGGAGATAATAACGAGTCCAAATAGGACATGTATAACGAGCAGCGAAAATACTCACTTCATGAAATAGCTAGATGATTCGCCCTGTAGTTTTCGTGTTGCAGTTGAATATGGATACTTGAACACATGCATAATAACCAGCTAAATATATGAAAACAAAGAAGGGAACTGGGCCCAGTAGTGCGATTCTGTAACGCAAATTAGTCAAATTCACTTCTGAATCCGCGGTGAGATTGTCAATTGTGATTTGGTATTCTCTAAAGTCGACAGAGATACTAACGCCGCCTCGATGAGTGACGGCGGCGAGTTGTACTATCGTAAATGAATTATATGAAGTTTCGCTAAATATAACAATCGAATCTAAATAAACGAGTTTTATTTAACGGAATTATCTCAGAAGTTAAAATACTCTAAGACGAAATATCGACTGAGATGTTTACTCTTAAAGCAATCCCCGACAAACTCGCATCTAAGATCATTTCACTTCGCTCCTAGAATGTTTGGTTTAGAGAATACCATTTGAAGATCAAGTGAGTTCTAATGCGAAGTGGGGTGAATTGTCGAGCGAGTGTCGCTTTGGGTGATTCGAGTTTTTACAGAATTGCATGGCTGGACTGGCAGTCCAGGTCCAGAGGAGGGCAGCTGAATTAATACACCCATGGTTGCAAATGTTTATTCATACCGTCCAATTTTCGTAAAAATTACACAGAACTTTAACACACACTAAGTATGTATTATTATTTTGGTACCTCAATACTCAAAAATGCAAAAATTTGAAAATCTAAATAAAATGAACTTCACTCCTTTCGTTCCCACCAAAGAGTCTTCATCAATGGGACTAATATTACTAATTGTTATCTACTTTCTACTTTCGAGCAGGAAGTTAGGAATTAGGCCCAATTTAGTTCGTAATAGTAGTACCAGTAATAAAAATGCGAGTTCTATTCACTCACAGGTTTCGTACAACATTTATATTAGTTATATCATTTCTGTTTTATTTAATTTTTCTATTAAATTTTGTTTTTAGTATTTGACTATATGTCACACTACAGATGCCACGTTGAATTTTCCTAAACTCTACCTAGTCTATATCACGTACGTAAACGAGACAATTATGGTACCTCATACGTTGAAATCAATTGAAATTTCAGCTCTGTGAGGAAACAGATAAATATACACACATATTAAATACATAGGTAATATACTACTAAAATCACAACCCTACTTCTTACAGTTTTACTAATTAATCTGTGGTTTTACTATGCCGTGAGATTCCAAATAAGGAGTTGCAAACAATACGAAATAACTGATTCTTTAAAATTATTGCCCTAAGGCAATAATTCTGTGGTCTCACATTAATCTGAGACAGTCTGAGACCACAGACAAGGAAAGATATTTAAAACAATAAGCCCCCGATTGCAGCAATAAAGTCAAGGAATTACAGTCAATTATTATATCATCTTATTTGTAACTTTTTCTTAAATACTCTGTCAAGTTTTAATTTCATAATAATTATCTTTCACAACAGACTACTGTGTTTCTTCAAAAACAATAATTTTAAAGCATGTAAATACTTAATTACATCAGAGGCCATTAACGCCACGGCTTGTCGGTGAACAGACAGACACTATTACACAACACTGGTGTTGTGTAGTACAGGCTCTGGAATAAGGGTCGTTCACCCTCGCAGCCTTGTCTCGCTATAAGGGTAGATTCTACAAAACAAAAATACGCCTTGAAACCGTATAAGTAAAATTCATTTTACGTCGACAATAACCAACTATTTTAACTAGGGGCCACGCAAACCATTTGTAGTCAAAATAAACTCTATTCAAAGGTAAATAATGTTGAGTTTAATTTGAATGTTTACCTTTTTCATTACTGAAGGGAAAATAATTCAAAAATTTTTGAATTGTCGCGAACATAGTGGGTGTACAGCGTTGACGAAAGAAGGAAATCAATACTGAACGATTAATCCGAGTCTTGAAATTAGTCTTAGGTTGTACGAACTGACATCTGACGTTGAGATGTCAAATCCTTAAATCGAGTTTAAATAATTGGTGCAAGCCACCTTTAGTGTAGTATTTAAATTCTATAAGCTTAATCCGTGGGTGTCTAAAGTCTTCTCCTTCTCTTTTATATGTATACAGACAAATCGTTTCATGTATATTAACTTATCTGCCATTCTTATGTACAAAAAACTGGTGTATATCTGATGTAGAATGCCTGTCTTCTTATTGCTAAGCCCTAAACTTCCCCCAGTAAAGTGACAGTAGGCTTTACTGGAGTTGAAAAGGATTTCGTGAAAGGACGCGATAACTTCAGTTGCACATGTGATTTTCTGAAATCTTAAGCTATTTTCCGCTGAAACTCCAAAAACCACCAATCGACACGTGTTTCGCCTCTCAACGAAGCAACCTCAGGCTATACCAGATAGGATTCGGTTAGCTAACCAGCACCGAATTCGTGATTCGGTGCTGGTGAATATGTGAAAATAGCTAAAGATTTTAGGAATTTATCAACTAATAGAAATTTAAATTGGTACTTGAAATTCAATACATCACTGAAGAAATATAAATGTTTGTTACTGGAATAAATCTGGTGTAAATTATTTAATTAGCTTATAAATAAAACGGTCAAAACGCGTGCCCACCCTCGCACAGTGAAGCGTTCAGTAGTCGAGATGAAAATAACAGTATTTCATAGTATTTTTCAAACAAAATTGCGAACGACAAAGTTGTTTTTGCTGTTGATAAACTCAAAGTAGCGTGTAACCGAAAATGACTACACAAAGTATCTATAACGTATATATATAAACGTAACGTATTCAAATCTATTTTCGTTGAAAGTGTTCTTTAAGTTTAACTTTTTCTGAATTTTCCACCCCATAAACGAAAAATTATAGGGGCCATACGGTTTTTACGACATTAGAAGCACGTATCTTACTACTAATTGAACTCGATTTCTCTGTATCATGTTTAAAGACCTAGTCTAAAGACAATCCATATTCTTCTGTGTATATTATACAATAGCATTATATTTCATCTATCGTCTACAAAGTGCCACCCCTATTTTTGTTCGTAATTTCACTACACTAGAAAATAGTAAATTCCAAATTTCACCAGTATAGTGCCAGCAGTCTCCAATAAAATAGCTGTGACATACCGACAGGCAGACGGACAGGACGAAATTACAAAAATTTCACCAATTGGGTCAGGAATGATAAAAAGGTGGTTTTGAAAAAGTTGAGGCGGTCGCATTAAATATAACAAAATTAGCTAATATTTTACGACATATTCCAAATGAATGTAAATTCTATTTAAGAGATAAACTATATAACTATTATAGGTTTCTTTAATGTTTACATAAAAACGAAAATAATACTCTATAGCAAGTTACTTTTGAAATTTGTTTTATTCTTTTTATTATTTTATTCCGTAAGTGAAAAAGGCATATTTCTGGAATAAGCGCGATGTCCGCCTCAGTGTGACTGTCGCCGCCGTATTTCTCATAGACCATTCAACAGTTATAGTAGATAAACATTTAAAACTCGAGTTCTTACTCTTAGGAGTTAATTTAGAGGCATATTTAAAATATTAAAAAAATAATAGTGGTCATAATATGGAGTATCAAACAAAACTCTACATCACGAATTTAGGGCGATGTATTTGAAAATTTTGACGGCAAGGATCTCAATTTTTCTAAATGACTACAAAACGTATGGAAGCGATATTTAGTAACCTGAAAATGAATAAAAATTTAATAACCTGAAAAAATAAAATCACCAATTGCCATTTCATTGACTTTATTTTGACAGTTGCGACACACGATTGGTAACTTTTGTAACACAAAAAAAAATTATCAAAGAAACATCTTTTAAAACAGAAGTTTACATTTTTATGAGTAACGAGACCGATTTATGTTTTTAAATTTTCTGTATACTATTAATCTAAATATAGTCTTCAAAATAACAATCGGATTTTTAAAATTAATTATAGTTTTTAAAATAAATGAAAATAACCACTTCTTCGTATTTTTCGTAAGCTGGTGTCCATCCAAAATAGACCTTCTGGTCTTTGCAAAAGTGCGCACTTTTGCAAAGACCAGAAGGTCTATTTTGGATTAAATTATTGTTTATCAATGCGTCGTTTTAACATATTTTGGAAAATACGCTAAAAAATGGATGTCCTGGAACGTCATCTCTACAAATATAGTTCAGAAGAATTAAAAAAAATGTAGATAATTTTAATGTATAGATCATAGGAAGATTATCGGGATTCCATTAAGATATTCAATTTTTTACCTAAGAAGAAAATTTTACACCAGACTTCATTTTGCGGTTGGTGTACACAATACTAATTGAACAAATATGCATTGCACTAGGCCCAATTTTTTGTGCCATTTTAAAATAATAAGAAAATTGCTTTTAAAACCTGCAAAAAGCAGCCTAGCTCAGCTTGTGACGGGGAAGCCCTTAATGGGAAATGCGACCTTTTGAAACGTAAACAATCGAAGCAAATTTTCCACAACCTTAGTTTTGTTTACTGATAAAATTTAAAATATAAACTATATCTAACTGTATTAAGTGAAAACGAGTGGTAGCAGAAGCCAAGGAAGATCAATGCAGACTTATGAAAATCGAATAGCTAGAATGTTAGCTGACGGAAATGTAAAAGCATTCGTATGCCGAGACGAAAGTTAATAAGCAGAATGACGAAATTTGATGAGGCAAAAGCTATATGTAAGGACCGCGCTTCTTGACGCTCCATCCTCTCTGACTACTCCGTTAAAGATACAACGCGAGGATATTTACGTGTAAGTGTATTGATATCTAAAGCCCTCAAGTGCCCTCAATACTTGTTATACGACGCTTACATGAATAGGCATGATTAATGATAGCTTCGGTTACCCATTTTTTTTTCTTTCTGTGCGGTACGAGACTTCATTTTCTCTACGACATGTTATGAAGGATGCTATATAGCCTCCAATTTTATCCGATCCAACCCTAATTATCGAAAAATAGGAGGGCATCCCCATATATTGGTAGACTCAAATGTCTTTCTAAGCGTTATGGTTACATAACTATTATTAATGCAATTATTTTATATTTTTGACATTGAAGTTTAAAATTATTTATTTAAGTACCTATATGGTAAAATTACAAATGTCAAAAAATCAACGGAGTACATTTCATCTAAAAAAACGTTATCCAATATTCAGATTAAAAGGTCAAAATCTCTAGACACCGCGCTACAGCAAAAAAAATATTTTTTGTTAGACTACCTTAACAAACAAATAGCTCTGCATTGATAAACGGTACGTTGATTGAAAGTTTAGAAACAAAATAAATGCAAGTGGTATTTGCACGATTAGTGTTCGTAGGTACTAGGGCATGCAATTATCGAAATGTTACGATAATCGATAAAAAAATATCGTTTTTTTCCCGATAAAAACCGATAATTACCGATTTTCATAATATTTTACAAAAAGCTGTTTTTTTACAGGTAGGTTACAATATATATTACCTAAAATACAATTACCTAAAATAAACAATTCTTTTTGTAGGACGAGATATATTTATTTAATCAAAGTAATTAGGTAGTCGGTTGGGGAGTATGGAGGATGACAGATGGTTTCTAACTGCAGGTTCTGTAGTGTTAGTTTTGTTTCTCTAGCAGTGTGAGGTCTTGCGTTATCAGGTTATCATGGAGCAATAATGGTGAAGTTGTTCAGAGTTCTGCACAGTAGATATTTGCTGTTAGTGCTTGACCGGATCAGGGGAAGCTGTAGTGATTTACACCATGAAGTGACCACCAAACTGTTACCATCACCTTTCTATGGGTAAGCTTCGCTTTAAGGCATTGGTGTGGCGTTTGACCTGGAGTCAGCCATTACGTTGTTTGGTCGCGATTGTCGTAAAGAATCCAATTTTCGTCACACGTCACAATTCGGTCCAAAAACACCTTCATTTCTGTATCGGCTTAACAAGTTCAAGGCAGGCAAGTTTCAACGCGCGCTGCTCACTGCAGATCAGTCAAATCATAAGGCACCCATTTTCCAACGTTTTTAATTTTACCGATAGGCTGCCAATGGGTCAATATTGTAAGTATGCTAACGTCAAACGATGCCGCTGATTCCTTGGTAGGTTGATACGTAGGTAGGTTGATAATTTCTGCTACATTAGTCCAACGTCGGAACTCATATTCGAAAATTACTCTGGTTTCCGCTGTATCCATCTTCACATTAAAATCTGAATGTAAAAACAATTGACAGTCCGAACAATCAAATGTCATGATTTAAAAAAAATTAAAATGTTATAGTTTTCATGTGAAAATAGTTACACTCTTAAATCTAATACTACGCAGGTTTAATTTTAATTCAAAGTGGACAGTGCGTTAAAACGGCAACTTCATACTTTAATCCCTATTACATACTGAAAAATAAATATTTAAATATTTAAAAAATATAGTATTTTTTAAATCAACGATTGTATTTCTGTATTAAATTAAATACAAAATATTGAAATCAACATTTTGGAATTATTATAATCATTAGTTATTTTCTTATACATACATTTTATATTTATACAATATCGTGATCACGAGGTACCACCAGTAGGTAGTTTTAATTTTATCTAATTTCATTTTAACGAAAAAACCATTTACTGAACTAAAAGTACATAAAAATATGCAAAAACTTAGATTTATAGAAAAATATTATATTTTACGTACAATTTGCAGAAAGAATTTGATACACAATTAATACGAACTCTTTACTCATTACCTGCGCAATGTTATTTTTTCAGTTTTTAAGGTTAGTCTTTTTTTACCACTTCCCGAATAATCGGTGTGGTATTTCAGAATCAGCTCTAATGATTGGGAATTTTTTCTAATATGTACTAATACCTGAATACATTGGTTTAACTTTGCCCTTAAAAGCTTTATTTTTATAATTTTATAAATAAAATATATTTTATAAATAAAAAAGTTTTCTTTCAACGATCATGAGTTTTTCAAATTTTTCCGAAAGATTCTTTTGGTGATGTTAGGAGGACAACAGTTTTGACGCTAATTATTAAACACTAAACGTTATTCTGATTTATCGACCAGCGACAACCAACGATCTTGATGGTGCGACTGATCTTTAATCCTTGAACATTTGATGTTGAATCACTAAAACGCGATCCAGCAATCTCAAACGAAATAACGACGCAATCGTTGTAATGCGAAATTTTACCAAAATCAAACGCCAAGAACATATTGGAGACATAATATGTACATTACAGAACAGTTACTCGAAGCAAGCCGTAAATTTTAACCACTGAACTGAATTTCACAAGCTACAAATGTCAACGGTACACCACTACATTGCTAGAATAGTTAAAGAGGCACTTAGGAAGCCATTGGAATTTCTCGTCATAGGAATTTAAATATTAGAACCGAGTTTAAATTGTCGAATACGGGAAATCCAGTCGTAGGTTTACAATCAATGAAACCCACGAGTTCTGACAAATATGACGATATTGCTAGTGTTCAGTGTTGCGGTGAGTGTCAAGTGAGTTTCAGTAATGATCATGGAAAAGACGAATAACGAACTGGAGAGCGTAGAGATGAAACGTTTGCTCTTAATTGCTCTCTTTTCGCCAATGAACTCGTTATCGTGATACTTGTAACGTCGCCAAAATATTAGCGATAAGAACGGCCCAATCTTTTGTCATATACTATGTCATACAGCGAACACAGAGAATTAACAAAACGTTATGGATTATCGATACAATTGCTTTGCTAGTTGATGATACTAAAATTAGCGAATATGCTTAGCTTATCGGATCCTTATCGGATAGTTTAAAACAGCCTATTAGGTAAAAATTTGATACATTCCTGAAAACCTTAATTGTCTCCTATTCAAAAACGACTCATTTAGTATTACAAGAAATCTGAGGAATAATTCATTCAATTATTTAAAAAGGCATATCTACAGCACACACATTACACATTCTTACATAAATTAATAAACGCTTAACAACAAATATGTATGCCTATTAAAGACACACAACAAATTAAAGACACACACAACATTCAATATGCTTACGTTATACAAAGTAGTCATAATACAGCAATACCAAAATGAAAAGTACATTAGAAACACACTAAATAAGATACAGATTGAGAAAGTAAGTAATAATGTTACGGAAACTCCAATACATTTTGCGAACATTTTGGAGAGGTCTTAATATTAGCACAAAAGTTCGCTTAAGTTCAAATGAAATAATAGATGATCGGGCAGGGCGACTCGAAGGCGGCCATACGTTGATTACAACTAGACATCGGTCTACAGTGCCGACACGCCGACGCCTGTCTCTCAATATTACCTACCTCTAGCATAAATTGTGATAACTGCGTCAGAATCACACAATTTAGTTTCATTATCTCCTGATACCTTCAAGCTATAGGGAGACGTCCTTTGTCGTTGACACTCCATTCAAACGCGAATTGATTTGATTCTTTCATTAGCTTACTATTGTGAAGCACCGTTCTGGCGTCGATGTTCCTTCAATCATTAGTTTTTCATTAATCATAGCATCTTTAAGACAAGAGTATATACAAATTACATACATATTAAATTAGACGGAAATGTTAAAAGCACTCGCGTACCTAGGCGAAAATTTGTAGGAGAATTATGAGATTTGAGGAAGCGAAAGAGGTATGTAATAGGGCATGCAATTATCGAAATGTTCCGATAATCGATAAAAAAAAATTATCGTTTTTTTTCCCGATAAAAACCGATAATTACCGGTTTTTATAATATTTTACAAAAAGTTGTTTTTTCGCATGTAGGTTAACTATACAATTACCTAAAATGAACCACAATATTAAAAATTAAACATTTTTTTTGTAGGACGAGATATATTTATTTAATCAAAGTAATTACCCCTCGTTGTCTATACATTTTTGCCATCTAATCAAAAGTTCATTTAAACTTTTGCGATAGAACTGGAATCTACAAACTGTGGAAGAGCATTTGGTACTGCTTCCTGGGAAGAAAATATTTTCCGTACAAAATATTGTCCAAATCGCGGAAAAATTGTAGTCTGTTGGGGAGTACGGAGGATGGATGACAGATGGTTTCTAACTGCAGGTTCTGTAGTGTTAAAACTGCTTCTCGAGGAGTGTGAGGTCTTGCGTTATCATGGAGCAATAATGGTGAAGATCAATTGACGAGTCGGGGCTGTTTTGCTGGGAGTATCGCCATCGTTGTTCAGAGTTCTGCACAGTAGATATTTGCTGATATGGCTTGACTGAATCGGGGGAAGCTGTAGTGATTTCCTCTGGTTAGTGATGGCTATTGACGCGCTGAACGATGCGCTTTCAATTTTTGCCTCGCAATATGAGATATTATTTTTGCTTGGCGATTTGAATATAAACTGTCTTGATGGTCTGAATCGCACTATTATTCCATGCCATTTTCGAACTTTAATAGACTCTTATAGCTTGCAGCAAATAGTAAGAGAACCTACTAAATAACTAGTAGCTCCGCAACTCTTTTGGACGTAATATTTGCAAGAGATAACATAAATCCAGTTACCGTTCAAATTGTTCATAATGATGATTTAAGTGACCATGGGTTGGTAATATCCAGGTTTGCATTATATCCTAATAGACCATTGCCGCGTATCATTACTTATAGACCCTTGGTAGGTAATGAGAATGTGATAAACAATGCTGACTGACTGATACACTTAGAATTATGCGTAAACTGCGAGATGACGCTTGTCATAAGGCAAAGAAGGTCGGAACGGATTCAAGCTATGAGTATTATCGGGATTTACGTAATACATTTAAATCAGCTTATTTAAAGGAGAAAAAAGCATATTTTGTCCATTCGATAGGCATGCACGGGAATAATTCATCTGTTTTGTGGAAACATATTAATAGGTTTATTAAGCCCCATGACACATTTATGTTACCCGATCATTTGTCGGATGCCAAATCACTTAATGAACACTGTAAATAGTATACCGAAAAGTCGAGACTGCAGTGATCGGTTTTGTGGTTTTCTTTCTGAAAAGTTTACTGATTCTATTTTCAATTTTACTGCGGTGTCAAATAGTACTGTTGCTTCTATAATAAATAAAACCAGTTCTAATCCCAAAGGGATTGATGACATATCAATGGCTATGATACAGTTAACTCTGCCTTACTCTCTGGA
The DNA here is from genome assembly GCA_907165235.1 of Zeuzera pyrina. Lineage (NCBI taxonomy): Eukaryota > Metazoa > Arthropoda > Insecta > Lepidoptera > Cossidae > Zeuzera > Zeuzera pyrina. The sequence goes on from OU015627.1 coordinate 634,995, forward strand.
CGCAATTGTTAAAATAGTTAATGAGTGTATAATGCAGGGAGTGTTTCCCGAGGTTTGGAAGTGTGCTATTATTAGTCCTATCCCTAAGAAAATTAAGGTTCAGGAACTGACTGATTTGAGACCTATAAGCTTATTACCGGCTATGTCGAAGATTGTAGAGAGAGTGGTTCAGTTGCAAATCTCGGTGTTCTTGGAGAGTAATAATATTCTTCCGAAGTATCAATCAGGATTCCGCAAGAAACATAGTACCGCTACTAGTTTACTGAACATAGTGGACGACATTCTCAGTGCTGCTGATGGGGGTATGGGAACCTTTTTGGTGCTTTTAGATTTCACACGCGCATTTGATTGTGTGTGTATTCCTCTTCTGTTGGGTAAACTTAAATACTACGGTTTCTCTTTGTCTTCATGTGAATGGTTTAAATCTTATTTTACTAATCGTGTACAAATGGTACAATGTGTCAGCGATAGGGGTGTGCTGACTAGATCAAAACCCTTGACGGTCTCTCGAGGTGTGATTCAGGGATCTGTTTTGGGTCCGACTCTGTTTGCTATCTACACTTCGTCCATCACGCAAGTTGTTAAATGCTCTCTATACCACCTTTACGCTGATGATACACTATTGTATATACATGCTGAACCCGATAAGGCGAATATTGCGGCAGCTACTAACGGGCTGAATAGTGATCTTGCAGCTATCTCCCGGTGGTGCGGGGAACAATGTTTAGTTTTGAATCCAAAAAAATGTATATCGATTATATGTGGTACTGACTACCAAGTAAAAACCATAAAAAATTACAACCCTGTTATTAGAATTGAGGGCACTATCGAAGACTGCGTTCGAAATTTAGGCTTAAAGATGGACAGTAAATTAAAATTTGAAGGCCATATTCAAGAAAAGATTTCTAAAAGTTTTGCCTCTTTAAGAACGATATACAAATTGAGACCTTTTCTTAGTCCTCGCGTTAGGTACCAGCTATGTAATTGTCTAGTATTAACGCATTTTCAGTACTGTGATATAGTATATGGCCCTTGTCTCTTTAAAAAAACAATTAAGGCCATCCAGCGGGTGCAAAATGCTTGTTTGCGTTTTAGTTATGGAATATCCAAAAGAGAACATGTGTCGCCTTACCTTAATAACAAGGGAGTGTTAAATATGACTTATCAGCGTGTTTTGAAACTATCGTCCTTTTTATTTTCATTATTGAAAACACGTGTCCCGAAATATTTATATGAAAAGTTAACGTGGTCGTCAGGATTGCGTAGGCACTTACTTAATACCCCAAAACACGCTCTTGTCAACACCAGGGGCTGTTTCAAATTTGCAGCCACTAAATGTTGGAATGATTTACCTCCACCTGTGTGCGATTCGACATCGCCCTCATCTTTTAAAAGCAAATGTAAGAAATGGCTGTTATTGAAACAGCTCCTGGGAAATGGTGACTCATCTTGTTCCTAGATATGTACGATGCTAATAGGATGCTTATTCCTGTTTTATTTATCTATTCTCTATATTTGACAATAGATATCATTAATTTTAAGTAATTCATTTTTAATCTATTTGTGTTTATTTTATTTTTTGTAATGTTCGCTAGTAGGTATATATATAAGTGTTTTTCTTCTTTTGTATGTAATATGTACAGGCTATGGCAGAATATCGGTGGTTGTTGCATGCTTAATAACCGGCGAGTCGTAGACCTTTTTGTCTTCATATTTATTACGTTCAATACTGTTTATATATCATTTGTATGCTACTTATGTTGAAGGCAAATAAATACATTATTATTATTATTATTATTTACACCATGAAGTGACCACCAAACAGTTACCATCACCTTTCTATGGATAAGCTTCGCTTTAAGGCGTTGGTGTGGCGTTTGACCCGGAGTCAGCCATTACGTTGTTTGCTCGCGATTATCGTAAAAAATCCAATTTTCGTCACACGTCGCAATTCGGTCCAAAACCCCTTCATTTCTGTACCGGCTTAACAAGTTCAAGGCAGGCAAGCATCAACGCGCGCTGCTCACTGCAGATCAGTCAAATCATGAGGCACCCATTTTCCAAGGTTTTTAATTTTACCGATTGGCTGGAAATGGGTCACTATTGTGAGTATGTTAACGTCAAACGATGCCGCTGATTCCTTGGTAGGTTGATACAGATCGGCTTCCACCATAACCCTTAGTTCAACGTTGTTTACCTTAGTGGCTGGTCTTCCTCGTGGTTCATTCTTCAAGTTGAAGTTTCCACTACTAAAGCGGTTAAACCAAAAACGCACGGTGCGTTTGTTAGCCGTATCTTCTCCCAACACAGCATTGATGTAACGAGCTAGTTTCTGCTACGTTAGTCCCACGTCGGAACTCGTATTCCAAAATTACTCTGGTTTTCACTGTGTCCATCTTCTTTAAAGCTGAATGTAAAAACAATTGAAAGTCGGAACAGTCAAATGTCATGATTTAAAAAAAAATTAAAATGTTATAGTTTTCGTGTAAAAAAAGTTACTCTGAAATCTGACACTACGCAGATTTAATTTTAATTCAAAGTGGACAGTGCGTTAAAACGGCAATTTCATACTTTAATCCCTATTACATACTGAAAAATAAATATTTAAATATTTAAAAAATATAGTATTTTTTAAATCAACGATTGTATTTCTGTATTAAATTGAATACAAAATATTGAAATCAACATTTTGGAATTATTATACCCATTAGTTATTTTCTTATACATATATTTTATATTTATATAATATCGTGATCACAAGGTACCACCATTAGGTAGTTTTAATTTTATCTAATTTTATTTGAACGTAAAAACAATTTACTGAACTAAAAGTACATAAAAATATGTAAAAACTTAGATTTATAGAAAAATAGAATAGAATTTGATACACAAATAATACGAACTATTTACACATTACCTACGCAATGTTATTTTTTCAGTTTTTAGGTTAGTCTTTTTTAACACTTCCCGAATAATCGGTATTTTATTTCGGAATCAGCTCTAATGATTGGGAAATAATTCTAATATGATTTTATATTTTTTTATCGAATACCGATATTTATCGATTTTTAGTATGAAGAACCGCGACTCCTGACGCTCCGTCCTCTCTGGCTACCCAGTTAGGGATACAGCGTGAAGATACGTATATATGTATGAACATACATATTATGTAGACTCCACGTAGCATCTTTGCATTAAGTATTCTGTTCTATCGTCTAATTGAGGATAAACATTAATTTCCGTTAAAAAATTGATATATGCATGTCGTACTGTCAATTAAGTATATAATACACCTGGGTGACCGAACTTCGTTTGTTGATTGTATATAAAAATAAACAAACTGACCACCCGACCACATTACAGGCTTCGAATCATCCCACTTCGGCGTGGTCGACCTTTAGCCACTGTACTATTGGTAATCGTAGTATAGATTGTAAGGCAAACTCTGTTGCTAGATTACCTCCAATCATATTTCGCTTACAATCACATTTCATACAGGCAAGTTTTGACGTTTGAAAATACGAAGATAACAAATTTTCCCAGATTTGAATGAAAATACGAAGATAACAAATTTTCCCAGATTTGAAATCTAACTAGATCAATTTATCTCTTCCCTATATTGTAAATTTTATCCGCTGTATTGCAATTTTTTTCGTGAAAGCGATTACAAACTTTGGTTCTAATACTCTAGATTGTTTTTTTATTTTTAATTATAATTTTCAGTTTTTTCTGTTTCTATATAAGTGCTATGTTAAATGGTCAATGAACACGAACAACACTGCACGAAATTCTAATGTCCTATGTAAGTAATGGTGAATGTACACCTTTAAGTGGAGTACAGACTAGCAGTGATTTATTGTTTTATGTTGGGTAATGAAAGCATTGATGATACTCTGTTGGTGTGCTTTATAAATAAATAAATATACAAATGGAGTTTTTGGCGGGAACGGGAGAAGTGAGCTCTTTTATTTAGACTTTCTATTTTTTACATTTTTAGGAGTTTTAAAGTACAAAAGTGATAGTATATTGAATTTTAAAGTTCAGTGTAAATAAAAAGAATTGAGTAGGTCTAAATAAACATGTGTAGCTGAAGTTCTCGCGGACATCCAATAAGTCCTATAAAACTTCAGTAAAGTCTACTATCACTTTACTGGAGGAGTTTTAGGATAACGATCTAGATAACGATTCTTCTAGATTTTACTTATTAATACTATACTTGACATTGGCAAATGCGCGCCATCAGCGCAATGCCATGAAGAAAGAAAAAAAAATATATACAAATATTGCTCGTAATATTATACGATATGTCTATTATATATTTACCAATAATAAACACATATCTATGATTAACTTACGATTAGTGTTATCTTTTTGCACAAAAAGTCTAAATTCTACTATTGAATTTCATAACTATTTTCGAGTCACCGCTTTCAAAGATGGCTGCTTTAACTCTTCGCGTAAAATAATTTGTGAGATTAGGCACTGAAGTGACTGCAGCATTCTTCTTTTTCAAATTTTACATCTAAACATCAGAAATAAGCTACTACATTAATAAATCTATACTCTAGGGGACTAACCACCATCTCTTAGCATTATTATTACAATGTTACTTGACTTACGGGGTAGTTACGGTAGGTTGGAGACTAAACATCGCGGTTCTTACGTATTTCTTTTGCCTACTGAATGAATGTCAAATGATAAAACTAATCACTAACCTATTGTTGTCATTTTGAGCTTTCTAAGTCAAGTAACATTAAAATAACAACGCCATAAAAATGGTGATAAGCCCCCTGAAACTTGAAATTCCCTCTAATATTAAAGGATAATTAACAGAGCACGAATTTTGTGAGATCGTGTGTATATAGAGAGTAGGTAATGTCCGGAACTTCTGTGCTTATTTGAAAAATTCTTTTACCATTTGAAAGGTATATCCCAAATGGACATAGGCTATATAATATGTATTTAATCAAGGCGAAGTCGGGACGGATCGCAAATGAATTGTAAGTTCGCGTAACCTTTCCATCGCTTTACCATCTCACTTATTGATTACTTATTTTATGTAATAATGTACATTATTTTAAAGTGCACAGCGAAACATTAATAATACCCTGCGAGGTGCGTATAGGTGACTACACAATCGTGAACTAAATCCAATTTGCTCGTGCTCGTCCCTCGATGCTCCCTCTCCCATGTTGTACCTGTCTGCGGGAGGGATCACCAACTTATGTACCTACTGAATTTAAAAACATGTTTTCATAGGGGAGCATTTCCAGGGGACAAACCTTATTTTTATCCAACTACGGCGAGGGAAAAATGATGGTTATGATCTTAGCAGCGTATGTATGTATAAATTACGTACCACATGTGTATTGTATGTACGTATGTGTGTGTAATTTAAAAACATGTTTCCATAATGTGTGTTTGTGTGTGTGTACCGACACTTCTACTGCAGCTATGAACTCAGAAAAAAACATGCACAAAAAAAATACTAAATTAAATACTTTATCTAACAGAATTTACAGAAACACTATATTTAATTAGAAATAAAGAATGTAATTTAAAATCTGAAAATAAAATTTCTGTTCGCAGTTCTCGTTTATTTCAAAGATAACTATTCTTTTTTTTTTGGTCTCCTGAACTGAATACTATTGAATGAAATAATTTACATATCGGTTAAGTATGTTTTTTATTAACTTTATCATTTTCTCTAAATTAACAAAATATTGTAATAAACTAAATTATCCGTCATTCAAGGCTCACATTTTAATTTACAAATCTAAACTCTATCCTATCCGCCTTACGAAAAAAGTCCCGTTTTGCACAAAGATCCAGTTGCATCTCCGAAATCTTTCAGAAATTTAAAATGATTTTTATCAAAATGGAAAGTAATTATAATATCCCAAATCTATAAAACCAGTTTTTTTATTGGTGATTTAGTTACAAAAACAAATGAGATTTCTCCGCCCTAAAATGTGATCAAACCATAACTGCGAAAATCAACTTTATTGTTATCAACATACGGCGCGGAGGTAATGAACGAATTCGGTTGCACAAGGCTACATATGCGAACTCTTGAATGAAATGAAGTCAAATAAAATGTAGTTGTTGATAATGTGTCATATGTACAGGTGAGTTTTTATCTTAGAAATTATTATATATACAATGAAAAATATAGATCTATTTATAAAGAAAGGCGATATTGGTGGTATGGAAAGCCGAGGTCGTGATGAATTAGTTATTCCAAAATTTAAATGACTTAAGTCAAATGTTTCATTTTTGGGTAACTGCATTCGTTTTTATATAAAGTTCCTCAAGAAGTCCCTCAATTAACAGAAAATAGATTTAGATTGGTTATGAAACGTATATTGATTAAACAATCATACTATAAAATAAACGATTTCGTTTAAGATAAAGCACTAGTCTGGAAATGATCTCCCCTGCATATGCATTTACTGGCTCTCTGAATATTGTATTTTAATAAACCTTTTGTAAAATGAGTTTCTTGTCGGTTCTTCTCAGTGTCCAGGTATTCTTTTCTCTTCTCTTTGAACCGAACTAAAGTAGATTTGTCGTTCAAAAATACCTTGTAATTGGGTTTACTTGAATAAATTGATTTAAGTTTGAGTTTAAGTCAGCTTATCTGATTTAGCTCACGGTTGCTGTACGGGCACGGCGTCTAAAGTTATTTGTAAAGTCTTTGTTTATTAATTTTATAAATATCGTACTGAACCTTTTGTACGAGATTTGAACTTGCATTTAACCGATATTATCTTAAAAATATTTTCTGTTACTCTTTTGTAATAAATAACAACAACATATCTCACGCTGTATCCCTAACGGGGTAGTCAGAGAAGACAGAGCGCCAAGCTTTGCGGTCCTTACATACTTCTTTCACTTCCTCAAATCTCATCATTCTCTTCAAAAATTTTCGCCTAGGTATGCGAGTTCTTTTCATATTTCCGTTAGCTAACTCTGGCTATTTGACCTTGGTAAGTCAGCCTTGGCTTCTTTTACCACTCGCTTTCGCTCTGTAGCCGAATCATCCAAGCATTCCTTTCTTCATATTTACAATAACATTGTCGTGCAACCCTGTCATACTGCGTATGTCTTCATTGCTTATCTAATAATAAAATAGAAAACATTTTATTCTACCAACAATCTTCGCGTTTAATGTTTCGCTGGCTAGCCGTTAAACACACAAGCACCACCACAAGCCTCGTTGTGAGCTAACACCGGCGATGATTACTGCCTCACCCTCGTCTCTTGTTACCGTTGAGTGGACAGCGGGATCGCCCCCGCCCCAGGGAGACGGATGAAGCCTGCTTGCAACGCTATCTGCATTTAAATTAACGTTAGGAAACAGAGAACTGGGAATTATCCCTACATTGTTCTACTGGATACCTTTTTTTACATATCTTCACGCTGTATCCCTAACGAGGTAATCGGAGAAGACGCAGCGCCAAGCATCGCGGTCCTTACATACTTCTTTCGCTCCCTCAAATCTCATTTTATTTTACTACTTATAACCAAAGATTTCCACATAAACTAAGGTCGATTTGCCCTACGCCTCAGACTGTGGCCCTACGCACCAAATCGCGTACCGTCAAATAGGAGTTAATTAACACCAGTGTCTGCGAAACGCACATCACACGCTTTCATAAAAAGTGTTGTTCAAGCTTTAAAATTAAAAAAGCTTACATTACTACGTCTTCGTATATATCGCTTTTCATTACACTTACGTAAATATAGAATAGTCAATTGATTAATAACAAAAAGTACATATTTACGTTAATATTTACAAACTTAAAACTACACATTATCTTAAATAATAGACTTGCTCAAAGTTGCCGCTTAGAAAGCTGTCATTGCTTAAGGTGCCCAGTAGACTGGCAGCATTACCACTTTGAATAGCCAAACTGATTCGTTGGCGAAAGAAGCTGCTAGCCCGGCGGTCTCCCGAAGCCCCGACCAGTCTCTTACAAATATCAGAAACCATTCGATGGGTTTCGGGGCCCCAGGGACCCAAAGTTTCGAAACCGTCAAAAATATTGTTATTGTATGTGTTGCTTTAGTTCGATGACCGAAAAAAAATGTTCATTTTGTTAACAATAGGGCATGTTTATCTCAGTTTATGTAGAATTCTTTGCTTGTAACCCTTTCATTCAATCGTCCCGTACTGCGGCACTTCATTTTATAATTTATTTGCGAGGGTGACATCAAAATATTTTTTGAGGTCGCTTGTCCTCCAACACATTTATAGTAGGTACCTATATCGATTATTGCAAACATTAGGTAAGGTTTCAGCTCGCTCCCAATTGCCCTGAGCTGAAATAAAGTAGCAACCCTTGTCCCATTCATTTATAACTTCATAGGGGTTGAATGTTTATATTTAGAACTCAATTAAATTGTCACTGATCACAGGATTGGGGTGACTTATAATTACCGCGGTTGCCCGATGTGACATGTTTATTTTTACCCAATTATGACAAAGTAAAAAGGGTAATGTACTTTCTCGAATCATAATTATGTACTATGTATTTATTGTAATATGTGTATCCGCGGGTTATTTACACGCCCCAATCGATATGTGTAACCGAAGCATTAACTCGTCCTACAGGTGATGATAAAGATGACGGTCATTATAAATCCAATATAGCGAATTGCCCGTGAAGATAAAATTTTATTTTTTAAGGAGCTCTCTTAACAAAAGGTATCAAAAGCCATAAACAATAGTTCAGAATTATAAGACTTCCGAATCTAATGACTAATTTATCAATGACTAGATTTTATTTTACATTGCTTACAATTTTGTCTTATCCGTAGTCGGGTTAAGGTTCCGTAGCAATTTCAAAAAAAAAGACAGGCAGACCTGTCACTATTGGATTTATCGTTGCCATCTCAAGTCCAAATACTTCTAACAAAGTGTAATATGACCAAAATTATATCTATTTCGTGAGCTATAAATTCCAATTTTTTACTTCCCTCGCTAGACAAGTAGACAATTCTTGTCACAGTATTGAAACTGTCGCTAAGTTTTTGGCTTCCGCCCAGAAAGTGATTCGTCATAAATGAATTCGTAATCGACCTAATGCGGACGCAGTTCCGCTGAACTACCTTTACATCAAAGCCTTATTTGTAAAACGAGGCCATTTTAACAATAACGGTTTTGTAAAGGATTGGCGCGTTGGTGCAAATAGTCTATTTCAATCTAAGCTAAGAGACTAAGATTGAATTCGTTCAGAGGTCCTAGAGAAAGTTTTATACCTATTTTAACGTTTAGAATAGTTTTATCCCATTGAAAGTCATGTATTTATACTATTTTTTTACACAATATAGGTAACATTAACTCAATATAAAGCAAGTTGACAGCAAGAAAAAAATTAAACCGAATTCAAAAAAAACACTGAAAAGTACGAAATAACTATCTTATACTCATCAAAACTTAAGTACAAAAATAACTTTATAAATACGACTCAAATACTTATCTAATTAAATAAATCGGTGCTAAGCCTACCTAACTAATAATCTTTCTGTTGTTGCACATTGATTTGGTATGAATTACAAATCAATTGCCAATTGCGAAATGTCTAATCAATCACCAGCAACATATTGACATTTAAACTCCCTTGGAATAAATAACATGATAGGTATTTCTTTCATTTTAAGCAATATTTACATGATGTAACGACAACTTGCTCTATAAGACCCCTGTTCAAACGGTAGGGGAGCGAAATCCCAATAAGCAATACTCATGGAGAGTCCCCTACCTCCCTCGAGGGACCCTGCATTTCATTTAGCGCACACATGAGAGTAGTTGGTGATTTCTTTACAGAATGCATTCCTTTGATGGATAAACATCTTTGAATTAGGAATTTTACGATTATTACAGGGACTCGTGGATTGAACTTACGTAACGTCCAGCGTTCTGTGAATCTCTATGAGGGAATACAATGTCGGTAAATACAGATGACATCATCTTCATAATGTCTACTTTTACAGCTTTTGTCTGGTCAAATTGAAGCATATTATATCTTTATATCTATTACGTAAAGAAAATGTACTATGTTTCGTTTGAAGCTTTATACAGGTAACTAATTTTGACCACACAGAGGCTGTACTTTTAATATGAAATTAATATAAGCCTAGTTTTTCATTTATCAGAAGTCAGACCAATGATACAGTATCTACCCGGTATCAAATCTTTCTGGTACACATTTAACATGACATATTTGTCATGTTAAATGTGAACGCAAGTAGTTTTTTTTAATAATCGCTTATTTTTTAAACGTTTTATACATGGAATTTTGATGCTCGCTTCATATAAAATTTTAAGTATAACGCAGTAGTGATAGCTCTATGAAATTTAAAGGGTAAACATTAGCAAGGGTCAAAGCAAGGCAAGGGTTTAGCAAGTTTTTAAAAAAAAATTAGGTCGAAATTTTTACAATGACTTTTTTTAAATTGTTTTCGGCAATTATAAGTTTAGAATTTCAACTAACTTGAAATTCAACATTATTTTAAGGCCCAATGATATTAAATTTTATCGTAATTGTTTTTATAGGTATACTATTCGCCTAATTTAGAAAAAAATCCAGTATGTATAATTTATGTTTTTGTGACCAATAATTACCTGAAAGTCGAGATTTGAAAAAAAAAAACATAACTCTAGACTACAAAAATTCGCGGAATATGCGTGGGGTTGATTAGATTACCCCTACCTAGGTTTGCTCTATCTCTAGATATCTGCCTGGCCGTACTTCTTAGAACTCCCTGTATAATGGAGCTAAAAAAAATAAAATGGAATCATTTAATGTTTCTGAATACAGTTAAGACTGATTTCCGATTAATTCTGTTACACAAGAAAAATTGTGTAGAAAAAAAAGCCGACTTCCGCCTCATGCGTAACCGAATTGCCTATTCTCGGCCGGATACGTGGGTTGTCGCGTTGATTGCGAAATGCAGACAGTATCTTGTTTAGTTATACAATTAGTACATAATAATAAAAAACAAAGCGAGTAAGGTTTTCATTTGTTAAGTTTAATTTTTTGTAGTTATGTTGAGGAATGATAAAATAATAACAATAATAATGTTTATTTGTCCAAAAATTTGTCTTATACAGTGTATTAGCAAAAACGTTAAACACAGGACAAAAAGGTCTGTGACTCAGCAATGGTTGCAGAGGAGCTCGCAACCGCTGGTTTTGTCACACCTGTATGTGTTATTATAACCATTAAAGGATACCTAAGTGTCGTGATTACGATATCATTCTCGCAGTCAGAATCATCTTTTCACGAGGTATCAAACGTCGATCAGTGCAAAAATATTACGCGTGCATATTATCGCACACACATACAAACCGCATAGGCTGGCTTTCTATGAAGACATACTGTTATATTTATACTGTGGTTACACGTTGTATTTCAGATGAGATGTGGAGCCCCGTAGACAGCGGCGGAGGCGAGAGGGCGGCCGCTGCGCCGTGCAGCCGCGGCAAGCACTCGGCCACGTTGTTGGGCGGCCACGTGTACGTGTTGGGCGGCCGCGGCGGGGGTGGCTCGCTGCCGCTGCGGGACTTCTGGAGGTACTGTCTTGGTAAGTTTCCGCGATTTACGTAATTCAATCCCCATATACTTTAACAAGGAAAACCTAACAGATTCTTAAAGACAAAACTGTATGTACTCTGAACTCTGAAAATAATCTTCTTTGCGTAGGATACATTTAGGAATATGGGAGAGCTAGTTTATTTTTATTTCTTTGGAACACCGACAGCACAAACAAATTGAACAATACAGAAAAATTAATTGAATAAATTATATTATGTACTAATGACAGGTATCTGCTTATATTATACAATAATAAGATATGGTTGTAGTTTACAATAAGTTATGTAATATGTATATAAGTAAAAAGTAGTGAATTTAATAATACTCGTATATGAAATGATTACATGGGCAAACTGGGCTGCCCGTTATTTTTATATGTCTTAAATGATGTTAAAAAAGGCATGTAGTACCTATGCACGCAAGAAGTTATGTTACTTCGACAAAGTGAATAAAAACCAAACTATAATTTAAAAAACCACACATAATTACCACATATAATTTAAAAAAGAATACTGGCCGCTTGGAATGAATGAAATGAAAAAGTAAAATAAATTATGTGTTACACCCACAGACTACCTATAGGAAGTCTGTTGGCGGAAACGGGAGAAGTGAGGTTGTCATTTTATTTAGATTTTCAATTTTTTTTAACATCTTCGGGACTTGATATATTGTGGTTTAAAGTTCTGTGTAAGTGAAAAGAATGGAGTAGGTCTAAATAATCATGTGTATAGCCGAAGTTCTCACGCTGTTCCAAGAAGTCCTGTATAACTTCAGTAGAGCCTACTATCACTTTAATGGAGGAGGTTTACGACAACGATTTTAATTATTAATACAGTACGTGACATTGGCAAATGTGCTAATCTGTGCGCCATGCCATGAAGAAGAAAAAAAAATTGTGGTTACATCGGAGTGCGCAACTTTGTTACAGGAAGGTTACACGCTAAAAAATACATTCTACATAATAAAAAAAGTCTAACTTCAAAAATGATACTTGATTTCCCTTTCATCAAAGAGGAAGTCGACAAAGAGAAACCGTTGACTACGTCCTTTTAACAAAAGTGGCCTGCTACCGAAATCTAGTGCACTCAGTGCCGCATTCGTTTGATGAGCACTTGTTTTGACGAATGCTATAATTAGGTCGCGTAAGAGTCAGCGCAGTTATATGATGCCTATTATTCAGACTCGTCTTTCCATTGACTATAGTTTGTACGTAAGTATAAGTATATTGTATAATGAATCACATGAGTTCTTTCATCTTCATCCTGTTAAATCTATAGCGTATACGTATTATTTAAACGTTGCTATGTTACAATCATAAACCTCCTTTTAGCTTCGTTTCCATATTAATTTTATTCGCAGATTAATGAATATGGTAAACTTTAAAATTAACCGTTTTCCCAATAATTGTTTTTAACTATAATCAGTTTTAACGAGCGTCTCGCGACAGTTCGTATTTGACTTTTGTTGGCAGAGAGGCGTATTTTAAGATTTGCCGCCCCATAAATTAACAAAAAAAGCAAAAATCTAATAATAATGAAAAAACTATACTTCTTTGAAGCGAATAAAAATAAAAAAACAAAACTGGCCACATATAAAAAAATAGAACTGGCCGCTTGCAATGAATGAAATAAAAAGTAATGAACTATGTGTTCATTGGCGCGCGCAACTTAACACACGCTAAAAAATACACCGCGATCTGTTTTTCTAAACGCACAAAAGAAGTATAGCTTCAAAAATCCATACAAAAGAGTAAATACAATTTATTATATATTTTAACTTATTTTCGTTCCACAAATTGGTTGACAAAGTCGTCAATGACACTGTCATAATAATAATTAACGGATTTTGTTAAGGGCAGCTCCTATATTAAGGATGGCTATTCGTCATGCGCGGCCCTCACAGCCTGCCGCCCCGGACTCTATTTTTTAGTAACGCAGGACTGCAGGAGAAATCTGCACTTAAATATCCAGCCACCTGAGGGAAACACTAGGTTATGGGAGGCTTTTACTGACCAAAAGTGTGGTAGTCGTCCTCAGCGCATTGTCGGTGGGCTCTGGGATGTCTTATGGAACGCATCGAAGTCCCACTCGCACTGTAGTCCCATGACCCTTGGGCAGTGATTCTCAACCACTGTGCTGCGACATTTTTGTATGCCGCTAAATTCTTAAAGTATGCCGCCAAATTTTAGGAATGTATATAATAAAAATTACAATGCTTTTTTTTTATTACTTGTATTTAATCCCTTAATAAACTTACTGTTGTTTTTATAGTACATATTATTTTATTTTACATTCAAAATTGTTATCATAAACTATTTTACACAGTGTTATGGCAAGCAAACGACTTTTAAATTTATCTTTTTCTTTGTGTGCTGCCAAATTTTGAAATCGTTAAAAGTGTGCCGCGACAAAAAAAAATGGTTGAGAACCAATGCCCTAGGATAAACACGCCACTGCCTGTATTCAACAGAACGTCGACGGATGGCGGTGGTAGCTTGATTTTGTGTAAAAATTTTAGATTAATGTCTTACACAATGACATGGTAATATTATTCATTTCGTTCACAGTTCGTTCGTTCTTTTTAAAATTCTTTATCAATATTTGATAATTTAATCTGCTCGTAATCGATTAACTGTCATTGATCTTACGAAATATTCGAAGACAGAAAATTAAACTCTCTTCCCTCGTTTAAACTACCATTGATTTTACGGCCCTTAATGAAACACAGTAAAATTATTCCATTATTTAAGTCAGGTTGTACGTTAAATCCAACAAATTCAAAGTCAAAGTCAAATCAATTTATTCAAGTAAACCCAATTACAAGGTATTTTTGAACGTCAAATCTATTTTAGTTCGGTTCAAATAGAAAAGCTGGACACTGAGAAGAACCGACAAGAAACTCAGCCAGGTATCATTTTTTCAACTTCATTTTACAAAAGGTTTATTAAAATACAATATTTTCACTAAGCCAGTAAATGCATGTGCAGAGAGGATCATTTCCAAACTATTGTTTTTACTTCAATGAAATCGTTTATTTTATACTATGATTGTCTAATCAATGTACGTTTTATAACCAATCTAAATTTATTCTCTGTTAATTGAGTAATTTCTTGAGGAACTTTGTTATAAAAACGAATGCAGTTACCCAAAAATGAAATACTTGACTTATGTAATTTAAATTTTGGAATAACCATTTTATCACGACCTCGGGTTTCCATACCATTAATATCGCCTTTCTTTGTAAACCGATCTATATTTTTCCTCGTATACATAATAATTTCAAAGATGTATAAGGACTGCAAGGTGAGGACATCAATTCGTTAAAACGATCTTTAAGTGATTCTCGTGCATTCATACTGTAGATGGCACGTGTCGCTCCTTTTTGCAAAATAAAAATGGAGTTAATATGCGCCGCTGATCCCCACAGCAAAATGCTATAGGACATTAGGCTATGAAAATATATAAAGTACACTAATCTAGCCGCATCCGTCAATTGCCTAATGCGTCTAATGGCATATATCACGGAACCGAACTTACTAGCCAATGCCCCGATATGGTATACTGTATTTTAATAAAATTTTTGTAAAATGATGTTGAAAAAATTATCAGTGTCTAGGGGGCCAATCGCGCTAATTTGGAACGATAATACCAAAACTAAACCAAAAACGTTACGTTAAGCGCATCTCGTGCACAAATAATTTTAACGAACGATGTTACGATCTATTTACCCAGGTAATATTTAGGTCCTTCCTGTCCAGTTTAAATAACAATGAAGTGTCATTAGCAAATAATACTATTTCGCATAAGTCCCTGAGCACAAATGGAAGATTATTAATGTAAACTAGAAACAGGAAAGATCCCAAAATTGATCCTTGGGGAACGCCCATTATTAATTTCGATCCAACAGACAAAACCCCATTCACACTCAGTTTTTGCTCCCGGCCAGACAAATACGAGACCACGAGATCGATAGCGTTACCACGAATTCCATACTATTTAAGCTTGCAAATTAAAGTTTCGTGACTAACACAATCAAAGGCCTTGGAAAGATCACAAATAACGCCAATGGTATCCTGGGATCCCTCTCAAGCCTGAAGTATAGTCTTGATGAAGCTTGCTACCGCATGAATTGTTGATCGCCCTCTCATAAACCCGTACTGTTGACCGTGAAACACCCCGTGAATATTAAAATGTGTCAGAATTTGATTGAGTATTATTTTTTCGAATATTTTAGTAACGCTGGTAATATTGACACCTGGCACTCGGTTCCGCGGTATATGCAATTAGACGCATTAGGCAAATGACGGATGTGGATACGGCAAGGCTGGTGTACTTTACATATTTTCACAGTCTAATGTCCTACGGCCTTCTGCTGTGAGGATCAGCGGCGCATATTAACTCCATTTTTATTTTACAAAAAAGAGCAATACGTGCTATCTACTGTATGAATGCACGAGAATCACTTAAAGATCGTTTTAACGAATTGATGTCCTCACCTTGCAGTCCTTATACATCTTTGAAATTATTATGTATACGAGGAAAAATATAGATCGGTTTACAAAGAAAGGCGATATTAATGGTATGGAAAACCGAGGTCGTGATAAATTGGTTATTCCAAAATTTAAATTACATAAGTCAAGTGTTTCATTTTTGGGTAACTGCATTCGTGTTTATAATAAAATTCCTCAAGAAGTGACTCAATTAACAGAAAATATTGATAATACAATCATACTATAAAATAAACGATTTCGTTAAAGATAAAACAATAGTCTGGAAATGATCTTCTCTACACATGCATTTATTGGCTCTCTGAATACTGTATTTTAATAAAATTTTTGTAAAATGATGTTGAAAAAATTATCAGTGTCTAGGGGGCCAATCGCGCTAATTTGGAACGATAATACCAAAACTAAACCAAAAACGTTACGTTAAGCGCATCTCGTGCACAAATAATTTTAACGAAAACGAATTCGCTATTTTTCGGAAAATACGTTAGTATAGCGATCGATTGATTTTTTGTTTTACACCTTAGAAGAAAAATTTGTTATTTATTCTTATATTATATTTAATAATTATAAATATATTCCCGCATAATTTTTTGACAGCGATTGAAGCCAAAAACGTTTTGTTGAGTATATCGTTTCCGCTGTCAAACAAACGTTTTTGATATAATTCGTGCTGAGCACAATTTTCTGACAGCGTTTAAAACTAAAAGCGTTTCATTGAAAATGTCGTTTCCTCTGTCAAACGAACGTTTTTGATTTAGTTCGGGCTGAGCAACTTTTATATTGTTTTGCGAGAAAACAAAACTGTTAAAATTATGGAGATTTATCTCAATTTGCTGGACAGTGCTGATGAAGTAGACGTGGCTGAAGAGAGAGCATCAACCCACAAGCAAAATACGAATATTAGACGATCATTATTTACCATAACGCCAGTAAACTATGTATTTTTAACAGAGCTTTATGCCTGGCTGATGAATGAATGAAGTCCTCATAACTTGCCCCATCACAATTCAATTGAATGAGATGTGGAGGTAAAAGTGTTTATGGTGCACTCTAAATTATTAGGTAATTACATTATTATATACTATAAGTTATACAAATAGTATACAAATTTGTTATTGCATGTTCTAGCTTTTGATAACTTTACGCGACTGGGTTCATAGCACACGTCGACTGGAGATATAAAGTACCACCTAGTCTCTTAAACCAGTGTCAAGAAAATTGCAAAAGAAGTTACAATGGCGTACATTACACCTACGGTCCTAAAGAAACACGTGGCAATCCCATCTAAGACAAAAAAATAGAGAGAATACAATAATGTGGGATGTGAGAATACAATAAACAATATGGTGGGAAAGAAGTGGGGAAGAAGACAACAGTACATCATGTCATCTTCAGTAGTTCTGTATTAGTTATCCCATTCGTACAATATGATATTTTTTAATTTAATTTCTACAGAGCCACAAGGTTGCCAGGGGTTCTTAGTTGTGTAACGATAGCACCCATGCCATGTTGCCATTATAACACAAGCGGAACATGACATGATATAAGTTTTTAATTTTATTTGAAGACTAGCTGTACCCGCAACTTTGTTTGAACGGAAAATTTTTCCGTAGATTTGTATATATGTACAAAGGTTGTTTTTATAAAAAAGCCTACGTCTGTCTCCGGGCGCATACTCTCGCTATATCAAATTTCATAATAATTGGTTCAATGGTTTAGCATTTCCCATTCAAAGTGTCATTCCTCTTTTCACCCCCTCAGAGGTGATAAAAAAATAGCCCTTTTTAATAAAAAATTGGCCTATGTCCGTTCCCAAATGTCAAAGTATCTCCATGCCATATCATAATCTGTTCCCGGTTCAATATTTCGCATACAAAGTTTCATCCCCCTTTTTACCCCTTTAGGAGTAAATTTTCGTTGAAAAAAGTAGCCTATTATTTGTGCAATCATATGTTCTAACTATATAGCAATTTTTATCCAGATCGGTCAAGCCGTTCTTGAGTTATGTAAGGACATACGGCATACGGACATACAGACAGACATACGAAAACTGAAAATATTATAGAATAGAAGTCAGTGAATCATAAACCGAATATTTATCACAAACTTTGACAAAAAAATTGTATTTACAGACAGACGCTACAGATATATGTAGTAGTTAGTATATGTCTTCTGATCGACCGAAGATTACAATATACGACTACAACTGCAGCGAGAATCACCAGAATAATCCAATGATAATAAATTATGGATTATTAATTATTGAATTAAAAAAAAGTCAGGTGCTCAAATAAACTATTTTATTTTTTTATTATTTATTAATTCTTGGTCTACGACTCTCTATTACCTCGATCGACAACAGCCGATACAAAAAATACGCAGTTGTAAACTTAATAAGAAAAATAATAACGACATAATTCAAAGCAGTCGTCTCATCATTTACAAAATTGATCATTGTCATCTGTCGTTGACTCGTTGACTTTCACTCATTTTTTTCTTCTTTTAAATATGTGTCAAGAACGCCCTTTAGCCTCTTTCGATCGGAGTCTTTCGGGACCAAAGCCCTATGCCCTTATTCGCTTCTACAAACAAGCCGCTGAAGCTGTGGTGGAGGTTCAGCCTACTCCGTCCAGTCTCTACAAAAGCACGAAGCATAACACATAATTAACTTCATTATCAACAATATTCTTTGTATATTATAAAAGACAATACTTACTCATCCGTTAGATACAATATTTATTTATTTCACTAAAAAGAACTCACGTGAATATTGAAATCTGACATTTACTGCGACACTGCTGCCATTTGATAACTTTTTTTTTATTTATTTAGGCATTGGATGACATTTAATATGTCTAAACATTGAAAACGTATTAAAATAATACTAACTTTTAAACTTTCGCGCTGCATTATAAAATATCTAAAACCACGGGAAATTAACGCGATTACCATTTATTTTCGCTTGACGTTTTGGCCGAGTTGCATCGGCCGTGGTTTCAAGTAAAAAATTACTTTATTTGTAATCGCGTTAATTTCCCGTGGTTTTAGATATTTTAAAATAATACTGTCCATGCAAAGCAGAGAAAAAAAATAGCGCGATGACATTTTTGACATTATCTAATCCAAATCTAAACTAAAACCAAATCGTTCCGTTTGAACCATAGAGAAAATTTGGTTTTAACGTTCGAACGGTAAAACCGTTGCGAATTAGCGCGATTGGCCCCCAGGTCTTCTCTTTAAACCGAACTAAAGTAGATTTGATGTTCACAAATACCTTGTAATTGGGTTTACTTGAATAAATCGATTTGACTTTCATATTACTTACTCAGTGATTTCATATAGAAGAGGTCTAAACAGAACAGGCTCTAATTCTATTATAATAATGAAACCAATTAAAAAGAAATATTATTTTATTGTTATATGTCAAAATAATTATAATCAAATAATAAAATCAATTTTTCTCTTTTGTCTTCTCACGAAATTAGTTATAACTGCTACTACTTGAATGGGTATGCTTTTGTGAATGTGGAGAAATGCCAGTCCAGTTAGGCGTTAGGTGTCAGTCGCGTTTGTGTTTGCCAGCATGCAAAGTAAACATTTTATTAAATTTATCAATGAGATTACAAACATTATCACTAGTCAGCTCCTCCCCGCATGGATTCGCTCTTGGAGTTACAAATGTCTAGTAGTCAAGGCCGTTTTAGTGCATGCCGGGGGCTTTGGGCACACAAGCATCAAGGGCCCCGTTGGAAAGTAAAAAACTTAATGACAAGAAAAAGCATTTTTTTGTGGTCACTATTTAGCAAATAATGTAGAGTCTGCATTGGTGTTTGAACGTTTCCATTTGTGAATGTTGACAGTGGTTCTTAGTCTCTATCTATCTAAAATAGAAAAAAATTGAGCTGCTTTTATTCGTGTAACCAAATACGGCCTTTAGGGCCCTTGGTGCCCCCGTGAGGTCGGAGGCCTTGGCCTCGGACCCCGTGTACTCTATGGTATGGTATGGTAAAGACGGTACTGCTAGTAGAGTGTTGTGTGTCGTGTGTAGCGAGCGGGCGCTGGGAGAAGCTACAATGCGGCGGCGAGGCCCCGCCGTCGCTGCAGGAGCACACGGCCGCCGCGCACGGCGCGCGCCTCTACGTGTTCGGCGGAGAGGCCGGCACGCTATCCACGGAGACGCCGCTCTGGATATATGACACCGAGGTCACGCATCACATTTTGTTCTTATGTTTCCGTAGCCGAAATATCAAACATGGAACCCATCTAATTATACTTTACTGTAGTAACTAATTAATCTGTGGTTATAGGAGAAGGTTGGATAATACCGTGCCCATAAGAGAATAGAGATATTGTATTCTACTGACGCGAAACGAAGTCACTTAGATTACCTGAACGATAATTTATCTAGCATGCAACTTGAAGTGCAATCTTTAGTCCTTACAGCACCCAATTAAGCATATAGGATGTAAAAGAAAATCTTAGAAAGCGCAGCATTATCAAACAAGTCTGAGAATACCGTGCCCTGGTTTGATAATAATCCCTTGTATTGTAAATAATAACCAATATACGAACGAATTAAGTTTTTATTTCTGGATGAAAGTTATTATTAGTATTAATTGTGACAATAATCGTAAATAAAATTTTCAGCAGTGTCTTTTCCACTACATTCTATGGATCCATTTGAAACAACTGCAACAACGAAACCATACTTCCTTATCCTGGCCGAATTCCCCAATATTGCGTCACTGAGAGAATCAGTATTTTCATTTTATTTATCTGTGTCCATGTCATCTAACGCCTGAGCGCGCTATTATCAGACTATGCCATTTTGTTTTGCTACCACAACAATATCTGCTAATAACATTTTTGTAAAGAGAAGTCATTTTTACTACATATAACACTAATTTATACAGTAAATCCCATTACTATAATATAGTATATCTTAAAGAATGTGGAACATACCTGGATCCTTCTGTTAAACCAAAACCATAAGAAATGCGCGCGAATGTTGCTGTGATAAGTGACGCTTGAATCACAGCTCGTGAGCCACAAATGATTGGGGGGTGATTTGTCAATTGTATTTGGCATGTTCGATGCGCACACAGACATGCGTTACTGTAGGCAGATTTTAGTTATGTTAGGTTATGGATGGGCGCGGTATTAGTAACCGCGCGCAATTATCCAAATCTCCCCTAATATTGTGCAAAAGTTTCATTGTTTTATTACTACTTAACGACCCGCCCCGGCTTAGCACTGGTAGAATTTTTTTGAAAATAAAATACAGTCCATGTGACGCGCTGATAATGTAGCTTTCCACAGGTAAAATAATTTTTGAAATCGGTTGAGTATTTTTTGAGTTTATCCATTACATACAAACAAAGTTTATCTCATTACAGTTTTATTAAAGATACTCACCTAACTTTTTTTGTCTTATAGCCTCCGATGCAATGAACTCTTTTAATTTTTCTATTCTCCGCCCAAAATTCCAAAACCACTAATCGGCACGTGTTTCGCCTCTTAACGAAGCATACAGGATATTTCATATGCATAAAATACATGTTTATAAAATAATTTCTTTCCTTCTTTTATTGAACAATAATTCAACTTAATCGTTTCACAGACTCAAATATGGCGCAAACTGCCTGGACAGCCATCGTCAAATATACGTTCGCGAAGTGCGCGTGGGACGCGGGGTACTCGCGATCGAAGCGGGGTCGCGGGGCCGCGAGGTCGCCGCGGCCACTCTGCGCACGCTCTTGATGACTGTCTGCTCATATACGGCGGTTACAAGGACCTTAGGGGGTCTACCAACGAATTGTGGGCCTTTCATTATGGTGAGTATTGAACTGATTTGTTGCTACTAAATTAAAATTAAATGTTTATTTCCTTGTCCTAGTAATTATTATTAACTACTACTTTGGTGTCAGGCGGGTTGAGTTGGTATTTTCAACCGACTTCCAAAAACTAACTTTATAAAATAACTTTATAAAAATACGATACAAATACCCATATAATAAAATTTGACAGTTATTGAAGTCGGTGCCAAATCAATGTTCGACAACGGAAAGTCTATTAGTTTAGTAGGCTTGGCACCGACTTCAGTAACTGTCAAATTTAATTATATGGGTATTTGTATCGTATTTTTATAAAGTTATTTTTGTACTTAAGTTTCGATCCGTAAGGGATAGTTATTTCATACTTTTCAGTCTTCTTTTTTGAAGTCGGTTTATTGTGTTAAATTATTAATAAAAGCTGTGGGTTACGGGTTAATTATGTCGCTTAAAGTTGGCGATTGATGAAATATTACATCAAATTAGTCGATTAGGAGTGCTCGGCACTTATATGTCCACAGGCTAGTGAGTTGCCGAATAAAATATAATAACTGTAAGTAATGTGTACGTGTGTGTGTGTGTGTGTCTGTGTACCGTAGAGTCGGAGTCGTGGCAGCAGGTGCGCACTAGCGGCGCGGCGGGCCCGGCGCGGCACCGGCACGCGGCCGCGCTGCACGCGGGCCGGCTCTACGTGCACGGCGGCCAGAGCGACCTGCGCGAGTGCGCCGACCTCTGGGCCTACGACATAGGTCAGTCGACACGCCGCAGGCTGGTGAGGGGCGCGCGGGGGAGTCATTGCGAGCCCGCAGGGCAGTATAGGAGCGTGAGCCAGTGTGGGGGCTATAGGGTAATGCAGGGAGAGTCAGTGCGAAGCCGCGAGGCAGTATAGGGGCGTGAGTCATTATGAGGGCGCAAGGTAATGCAGTCGGGAGTCAGTGCGACGCCGTACAGTAAGTAAAAGTAGTAGATAAAATAGATATATCAAAACATCTAATATTTCTGCATATTTTTTCAACAGTATGTAGTACTTACTTACCCAAAATCAAAACACATGAACCAGTTTTAAAAATAAATGATGCAATAAATAATTAAAAATGCTTTCAATAAATCACAATCACAGGTCAATATGAAATGGTAGAAGCAAAGGTCGAATTATTAGTGGCTCGGTTCATTGTAAACTAACTCACAAAAAGGCTATGAAGAAAATGTGTTGATTTATATGTTTATAGTGTGCGTGGACGTAATTAGGATTTGTATATGCTGCTACGAAATTTATATTTTTTTACTACCCCGTTAGGGACTGTATCCCTAACGGGGTCACGTCGTCGTGAAGATATGTATGTATGTAAGTCCAAAACGCGTCCGGGCGCGTGTGACGTGTGACGTGTGTGGCACAGTACAAGTAAGCATACAGTATGCTATCTCGGCAGTGTCTTGAGATAATTACCTACGGTCGCTCGGTACATAAACACGCAATAGGGCTACCGACTTGGACTGAATGTTTTTCTTGGGTTACGTATTTGATAATAGGTACTATATTAAATTGTCATATTATCTTTTCATTTTATATTATTGCAAATTTAATAAATTTTTATTTATATAATTCTACTAGTATTTTATTTCTAGTTTCAAAAGTTTGTGAGATAATATATTTCCTACAAATTAGCAACAGAGAAATATTTCCGGTTTCGATAAGGATGTATTTGAACATCCATATACTGAACATTATGCTCGTAAACTTGATTGACATAATATTTCGTCAGTAAATGCGCGGGAACGTCTTATACCGTCCGACGACAACCGTGGCTCACTCGCGACTGTTGTATGGCGAGAACAGTGTTGCCAACAGGTGAACGAGCTGTCCACCAGATTCGACTTCTAAAACCACCAGAAAACCACTAACCAAAAACAACCAAAGTTAAAAAGCCACTAAATTTGTCACTAAATCTTTTTTATTGTTAATATGAAAGAAAAATAAGCAGGGATATATGAAAAACGTTTATTACGAAAATGAAACATATTAAAATTATTACAAATCGTCATCAGATGTGTCTATTTCACCGCCACCATCATCATCAATTTCCAAGGAACGATATGATTCATTGGTGCCAATTTTTTTTATAACGTGTATTGGAATTTCATAGTCACTGCAGCATTTACCTATCACCCTCATACCGCAGCGTACTCTTAATATGGCACATAAAAGATTCAACTTCATACGATTCCTCTGTTTATTTTTTATAATGTTCATGCTGCTAAACAATCTTTCGACGTCGGCATTGGAGTGTGGTAATATTAAAAGAGAAATTGCAAAATTCGCTAAATCTTGAAATCTAGCTTCTCCTTGAGCGTCTTTAAAATGCAACACTTCGATCCAAAACTTTTTTGTGTCTTTGGTTTCACTCCATTTCATTAAATGTATTTGTCGCCACTGATCATCAACTTTTGCAATGAAGTCTGTTTTTTTATTTAATTGAGACATTATGTCGATTAGATCTTCTTTGTTGTGATTTAGTGCTTGTTGAACACTTACTCGAGAAATCTTTTTCATGAAAGTCACATTTTCCGGCAGCCTGTTTTTAATTTCTTCAATCAGACTAACTATAAACTGTATACACCGATTCCGTATTGATACTTCCTCTGCTGCTGGTAATCCTTTTTCTCTCATCTCTTGTATTTGTTTTTCAAATCGGAATCCCAAATAACATCTTTGATCCAAAAAATCACGAATATTTTGAGTGAAAATATTAACTTTATTTATAGGTAACGTGACTTTGCTGACAAGCATATCTATCAGGTTGATCAACTCATCGCACAATTTGGTATGGTCTGTATCTTTTGACTCAAACATTTTGTTGACTCTGTTTATCTCAATTAATATTGGATATAAAAATGAAATATATGCGTAATTCATCTCGTTCGCATACATAGAGTGCAATAATTCTGCTGTGTGACACCTTTCGTGGATCTTGGCTATAGAAAAATGAGTTTTTAGCTCTAGCCATTACGTATATATTCTCGAGACTGCTGATTCTATTGACAACCATCGTGTCTGACATGCTTGAACGATTTTAAGTGGTTTATGGCCATCATTCATTGCTTTGTATAGCTCCTTATAAACACTTTGTCTAGAAGAAGAGCGAGCAAACCAATCATAGGTCTCCCTAATTAAAAATTCTAAATTCCTCGGCAAAAATTGCTTTGCAGCAGCAGAAACAGCCAGTTGCAAGGAATGACATAAACAACGCACTAGAATCAAATGTGGTACCTCTGCTTTCAACTGCGCAAAAACTCCATTATTTACTCCAACCATTACGGAAGCGTTGTCTGTACCAATGCCCATAAAGTTCTCTAGTTTCGAATCGAATCGTTTAAGTGTCTTTTTTATAGCGGAGACAATACCCTCAGCGTTGCATTCATGCAGCTCTGCAAGGTCTAAATATGTAGATACTATTTTTTGGTGTGCTTTACTATAATAAATTATAACCAAACCCAAATATTTCTGAACAGCAATATCTGTTGATTCATCAATCAATAAACTGTATGATTGATCCTTAATATCTTGTTTTAAAACCTCAATGAAATGTGATGCTAATACATTTTTTATGACCGCGGTGCACTTCGTTCGGTGTAGTTGTACTTTATCTATTTCCCTTTGATGGCTATGATTGATTACCTCACCTAAATGGTCAACTACTCGTATACTCGTATGCATGGCTGTAAACAAAGCAAGCCTGGCCTCTTCCTTTTTTTGACTTCCAATGGGTTCTGGTTTAAATGGTAATTTGGGTTGCTCAGTGATAATCTGCAACAATTTACAATAATGTAATAAGTTTAAAAAATAAATTAAAAAAAAAACACGACAGCTATCTCCAAAAAAAAATATAGCCTATGTCACTCGGGATAAGAATGTAAGGATTCCAACGATACCCTAATTTTTTTTAAACTCTAAACAAATTACACTCCTTTTTTTGGGCAGTCGTGTAAAAAATAAATGCACTCTGTCTACTATGCTAACACTCATCAAACTTGGTAGGCGAGGCGGATTTATGAACACTACAATGCAAAATGTTGCATTCACGGGAAGCACTGCTGCCATTTTCACATCCCTCAGACACGTATTACGACACCCTCAGGAAGATAATATGAGGTAATGCTAAATGCGGTACCACATGGACACATTATTGACCATGCTTTACCGTAATAAAATAGTCGTATTAGCTTACCTTTGCATTTTGTTGATGTTTCTTCGACATTCCATGTGATTTTAAGTCTCCATAATGGCTCCTTAAAGTGGTACCACAAAATTTGCACTTCGCTACTTGGCCAGTAGTACTTTCAATCATCTGAAGCCAATCTTTTAAAGCAGGGTCTTGCAGCCAAGAATCCCGAAACTTTTGAGAATACTGAGGTTTCGGCATATTTTTCATTAAGTGACCTATTCCTCGCGAACAAACTTCAGACAGTGAATAAGACCAATTTGAGAAAGAAGAAAGTTTAGAATATAAAAAATATTTTGCTGGAAATCCCCGCTTCACCTGACAGAAAACTGCTATAAACAACATATTTTAAGGGAAATCCCCGTGTTACTTGACAACAGAGATTTAGTGTTGCTCACATAGTAAAGTAAATACCCCTAAAATAAATTAGAAATATTATGAACTGCAACGTCCAAACTTTATACTGGCGTGATTATGTACTAAATAAAAAAAAAATAGGAAAAATTCTATTCCACTAAACCACCAGAAAAATCACCAGCCACTAAACGAAATATTTCCCCCACTAAAAGGGGGTTCAAACCACCAGATTTAGTGGAAAATCCACTAAGTCGGCAACACTGGGCGAGAAATGTCGAGATTTCGAGCGCGTCGTTTGGGAGCGTTTGTATGAAGATAGAATACTGTATGCTTACTTGTACTGTGTGTGTGTGGTGTGTGGTGTGTGGTGTGTCGCGTGCGGCGGCAGTGTCCCGCGCGTGGGCCGTGGCGCGCGGCGCGGCGCGCGCGGGCCCGGGCGCGCGCAGCGGGCACGCGGGGCTCCGCGCCGGCGCGCACTTCTACATCTTCGGGGGCGAGGCCGCGGGCCGCGCCGTCAACGAGCTCTGGAGGTTCCACTTCGGTATGACTACCGTTTATTTACGTTTTCGACGCTGTTTAGTTAAATACGAATGTACGACCTATCTTCTTATATCTATATAAGCGAAATACCACTCACTGACTGACTGACTCATCACGAGATCTCCGAAACTATAGGTCCGATTGACTTGAAATTTAGCATAGTTACTCCTTTCGCAGTGTACACGCTCACTAACAACGACAGGGTTATTACCTAAAAATTTGCAAACCACAACAACCACACGATCACTGTGCGACTGTAAAAATTTGTAAATAGCGACAGTCATGCAATCAATGCGCGACCGGTAACAAATTGTAATAAAATAATGTATGACGATTGCATATCTATTATTCTATGACCGTAAAATGCACTTTTTGCAGTTGATTTAGCGCTACTATACAAATTATATTGGGTCCTTACATATAAAATTAGCGTTTTGTCGTACTGACCACTTTGATCTGAAATATCTCCTCTTTGGTTAAGAATTCCAAATTCAAATTTTTAAATTCATTTAGCTGGTACATTTGAGTTTTGAAAACAATCATTCATTTGTTTTTTCCTCATTATTTTTTTCTTTGGCGTCACTTATTACCGCACAATGGAAAACATGAAATATCGGTATATTTACGAGTACGAGTTCTACCGTGGCACCAGTGCTGCAGAAACAGCTTGAAGGATTAATGATGTGTACGGCGCTAGTGTCGCAAAAGAAAGCACGGTACGTTTTTCGTTTCAACGTTTTCGTTCTGGAAATTTCGACCTTCAGAACCAACCCCGTGGACGGCCGGAGACCAAAGTGGAAAATGAAGAATTAAAGGCTATTGTGGAAGCGGATCCATCACAAAGCACTTCAGAGATAGCTGCAGGCTTCGGGGTTAGTGGCAAAACTGTATTAATCCACTTGAAGCAAATCTGGAAAGTAAAAAAACTTGAACGATGGGTACCTCATGAATTGAGTGAATCGAACTTGCAAACACGCGTCGACTGCTGTGTTACTTTACTCAACCGACACAATAATGAAGGGATTTTAAATCGAATCATTACTTGTGATGAAAAGTGGATACTGTACGATAATCGGAAGCGCTCGTCGCAATGGCTGAACCCTGGAGACCCAGCCAAATCCTGCCCTAAACGAAAATTGACTCAGAAAAAGTTACTTGTGAGTGTTTGGTGGACTAGCGCCGGTGTCGTTCCCTACAGCTTTCTAAAATCTGGCCAAACGATTACGGCAGATATCTATTGTCAGCAACTGCAAACCATGAAGGAAGAACTAGCTACTAAACAATCGAGATTGGTCAATCGCTCTAGGCCACTGCTGCTTCACGACAACGCAAGACCACA
Organism: Zeuzera pyrina; assembly: GCA_907165235.1. Classification (NCBI taxonomy): domain Eukaryota; kingdom Metazoa; phylum Arthropoda; class Insecta; order Lepidoptera; family Cossidae; genus Zeuzera; species Zeuzera pyrina. Next base: position 663,392 of record OU015627.1, read on the forward strand.
CACTGCACAACAAACAACTACTAAGTTAGATGAGCTACAATTGGAATGTCTGCGACATCCACCGTACTCCCCGGACCTTGCTCCAACAGATTACCATTTTTTACGGAATTTGGACAACTTCTTACAAGGAAAAAAATTCAACTCCCATGTGGCAGTCCAAACCGCCTTCAAAGAGCTTATTAATTCTCGCCCCCATGGTTTTTTTAGTAAAGGGATCAATGAACTACCTATGAGATGGCAAAAGTGCATAGATAACAACGGTGCATACTTTGATTAATTAAATATAGTTTATAAAAAAAAATTGACTTTGTATTCCTCCCGTACAAAACGCCAATTTCATATGTAGGGACCTAATATTACACAAATTCTAGTTTTGACAGCAGATATCGCGCAATATTTGGCTACCGCATGTTGAATGCAAGTTACGTAATAAGCGTGCCAATTTTACGAAAGCCCTTTCCAAAATGGCTTTGCTACCCGTGCAAAGCCGAGACGAGTCAGTGAATAATACCTGTAATCGGACCACGCATAATCTATAGTGAATCCCGTCGCTTAATTACAATTTTATCGTAACAAGATGGACTGACGGGTGGCGTACCCCTGCGTGTGTGAGTAATTCTAACCCTTCCGCAGACCTAAATAATTGTTATATGTTGTGAAGCGTGTACCCACTACGTGTGTTCTTTTTTGTCTTGCCGGAGGAGGTGCCGAAGGAAACTTCCACAATTGTACTTACTGTAATTTTGATACCTACTTGGGCGGACGTTATTTTTATTTCATATATTTTTTGTATCTCTGCCTTTGTATACATATTTTTGGTTACAAAGCATGATTCGAATTCGCTTTTTACAGAAAGTCTATACCTATACACTTGTATGTATTATATACACTTGTATATATACATTGTATGTATTATATACACTGTATAAGATATTTTCGGTCCGTACTAATAATTTTAATTAAAATTTACACAGCAACAGAAACATGGGAGCGAATACTCGAAACTACGCATTGGCCCTCAGCGCGCATAGATACGCGTATACTGTTGATACCGACGGCGCTAGCGCGCAGTCGGGCCGTGTCCGGCCCCGCGCCGGTCGCGGCCGACGCGAGCCGGCCGGAGCAGGGCGCGAGCCTGTTGCGCATCACGCGCCTGCCCAGCTTCCAGCTGCGGCGCGGCGCGCGCGGCGCCTACAGCGTGCTCGCGGCCGACCAGGACTCCACCGAGAGCCTCGTGCGCTTCGACGCGCTGGCGCCGATGTCCAAGTCGCGCTCCGCACACATCATCGACGCGCCGCTCGCCGTTGCCGGTGGCCGCGAACCCGCCGAGGCCGACGAGGCTGAAAACGGTTACTCCGATTTGGCGCATGAGCCCATCTCGGTACCCGACTTTGCCGATATGATACTACCGACGCCGGTGTTGACTCCAGCGGAGGCGGCAAAACTCGTATACCTCGACTCCGAGGATGAGGAAGAAATTATACGACAGAAGCCGAGACGGCCGGTGTCGGACGCCACCGTGACGGTGGTCGCACTGCCGAAATCGGCGTCGGTGCGGTTCACATGCGCGGCCGGCGTCGGGTCGGGCTCGGACGAGGCGTCGGCCGAGGGCGACATGTCGACGTCGGACTACGCGAGCGCGGAGCGCGTCAACCGCTCGTCGGGCCCGTCGCTGGGGTTCTGTAACCCGCACTACGTGGGCGCGCGGCCGCGAGCGCGCTCGCCGGACTCGGGCGTGGCGGAGGCGGCGGGCGGCGACATCGAGTTGCGCGACCTGCGCGAGCTGCGCGAGCTGCGCGCGGCGCCGCGGCCGGCCGCGCGGGCGCAGCTGCACCTCCTGCTGGTGGGCGGGCGCGAGCCGCCGCACGCGGCGCGCCTGCGCGCTCCACTCTCCATGTGGACCTACCGCCTGCTCTAGTCTAATCTACTCCGTACTCGGATCCACTCCTCATTTCACACGCACAATATCATGCTCTAACATGTATTTCAGTAAAATTGCTGATAAAAAGATATCTAACCTTTTAAAAATTATCGCTGATTTTTACCACAATATAATATTCAGAAATAAACATCACTGACAATGAAACGAATCCATCAATATTACTCATCATCCTACAAGACTAGCAATGTACAATTAAAAATTTGTCACCTAAAGAGTAGTCAATAGCTTACAACACATTACTCCAGTAATTGAGTATTCCATGCTACTGGACTCAAAACTGAAAGAAAATATTTATCGAAACAATCACTTAGGCAGAATTGACTTTAAGGAAGTAATAAGACTAATACTCGTAGTACTTAAACCAACAAAACATTTTATAATGTATCCATAGACTATAATTTATAACTTTGTAAAAAAATGAAATGAGATCCATGTCTGTTACCTCCAGCCAATGTATGTATGTAGTTAGGTCTCTGCACTTGTATACTCTGTAACACATGGTACTTATGCCATTTCCTAGGCTACGTTGCCATAAAAAAAAATTAATAAAAAAAAGTCTACACATTTGAAATAACGTTTGACGTCCGTTTAATATAATTAAGAGTAATAATTACGAAATCCCTCCGTGTCGACAGAAGCATTTTATTCTAGCGATTTTTACACCGTCAATGGAAAAGCAGAAATACTAAAACGCTATTTTCAAATTCATTCAAAGGTATAATATAAACTATTATTAACGTTGTCTAAGTCAAACGTCTTAATTGGACTTTTTGGCGGGAACGGGAGAAGTGAGGTTGTCATTTTATTTAGATTTTCTATTTTTTACATTTTTAGGGGTTTTGAAGTACAACAGTGATAGTATGTTGTGTTTTAAAGTTCTGTGTAAGTGACAAGAATGGAGGAGATCTAAATAAACATGTGTGGCTGAAGTATTGGCGCTCTTCCAAGAAGGCCTTTATAACTTCAGTAAAGCCTACTATCACTTTACTGGAGGAGTTTTATGATAAGAAAAAAACTAATTTACTTGTGATTCTACACTATGAATTCTACTTATTAATACGTGACATTGGCAAATACGCTACTGTGCGCCATGCCATAAAGGAAGAAAAAGAACGTCTTAATTTTATCGTCATTCGTCGAGACTAATTTTTATAAAACGCAACTAAAAACAATTATTTCTTATCTCTGTCAAGTTAATCAAATGGCGCTTCAGTATCTTCAGCTTTTCCTTGACGATGTTATATTTTTATAGTTTTAATAACGAAGTATAATAAAAAACTTCGATGTCTATTGTAATAATTGTTATCATTCCTATTTTAGTGTAGAGAAAGTGTATAATAGATTTAGGGATCCTTAACGTCCATAGTAATATTTAGAGAGATATGTAATGAACGTGGGCGTACTTTGGGTGGAGCCTTAACACGCTTCTCTTCACCCCAGACTCCATGGGAGATACATCACTGAGTTTTATCATCTATCAAATTAAATCATTTCAATTCAAAAACATATGCAACCTTATTAATTATCTACAATACACCATCGTATTAATTAAATTTAGAAGACTCGTAGACATCAAAAGCAACTTTTTCGTTTTCCGCATTAAATAGATTTCAATAGTATTTTCGTTAGGAAATCCAAAAAACATTTATATATGGTGATAAACTTTTATGAATCTCATGTACAAATCTTAAGGCGAACACCAATTGTAGTAAAAGAAGAAACTATCTATTTATTCTACGGATTCGCTATGTTAATTTCGAGGCAACTGAGGGCAGGAAAAAAAATATGATCGTGTAGAGCAATAAATTCTGAGAAAGATAGCGTTTTTTTTTCCTGATTTTCAATGGCGAACCTAAGCTAAAAAATTCGCGAAAGTCCAAAAAACGGTTTTTCGCTAATAAAACATAAAGTTGAGCTTGTATCCAAAAAAGTTTAATTGAAAAGTTGTAGGTACTAAAATTATCTTTCGATTGATATCCTGTGCAATACTGATTTTTGCCTTATACACGGAAGAAAATGCACTTTCTTAGAATCTTATCTTTCTTAGAATTTATTTTTCTACACGATATTATTTTTTTCCTGTCCTCAATTATCTGGAGCATTTCCGTAGATTGATTGGGCTACTCCCCTTTTAACGCTGACCTAAGTACGCCCGTGGTAATGGACAAAGCGAACACTGAGAGTATGACGTGTGCCAACTGCGAAGTATTCTTAGACATTATTTACGCAATTTTGGTACCTCTTTTGATGACGATAGAATTATTATTGAGTTTCTTCATTTGATGTTACCTTTAATGTTATACAAATGTTAATTTATGTTGTTAATTTGTATTTTTAGCGTTTTTGTTTAATGTTATAAGTACGAGTTAGAACAATATATTTTTACCTCTGTTTGTACCTTATACAATAAAAACTAGCACCTAGTCTGTGACGAAAACTGAAGAAATATTTTTTCACATATAAGAGTAGATATGACCCAAGAAGGTTAGCTGTAGGTAAAATTGGAGCCTAAAATAAAAGAGAAATATAAATCTTTTGTAACATCAAAACGGTCTTGTGATGTACATAGGTAACTAAGTACCTCCGGTATAAACACTAGATAACTATTTTTTATTGCAGATTAAGATTTATTTTTATTGAATAATCAAGTCATAACGCGCACGCGCTGTCTAAACATCTGATTTTATCGCCCCTCCTCTCCTCTATCCCTCACCGCTTCTCTTCATTATCTCATATCGCACCTCTCCTCTTGCTCACGGCCAGCTCGCATTGTCTCGTATCGTCCTGCACTTAATGATCTCTCCCACATCTCTCCGTTACAGTTTACAATATAAAGAGGTTGTCTATTCATTGTAATAAATCTATGTTGCCCATTATTATCTATGGGTTGCCCCTTTCTAACTAAGGAGTTAGAAAGAATGAGAACAGAGAATGGGAACAATTATTGAAAGCGAACGAGTTTCCATATTTCTATGGTTTAGTCCTCTTTTTGTCTTTAGGTATCTTATAGTTTAGGCTCCAGTCTTAGCCATAACCTTCTTGTTTTTAGTATCTGTTTAAATTATATACGGCAACATACGGCAAGCTTGGACCCAAAAAACAAATTACGTAGGGTTGCCAGGTGGGGGTTGAATTGGCAAGATTTTCCCGACATTTCATGTTATCTGCCGTCTCCCGAGAAAATAAAAAATCATACGATAGATAATCACTAATTACTATTCCGAGAAATAACTGATATTTAAATAGAGCAGGTGGAGAGCGGACGGCAGCGACTGTATGCCGAAAACTGTATTCAAGAAATGCCGAACTTTTAATCGCGCCATTTACTAAGAACACTAAGGTCAGAGTTCGACCGAACACGCCCATTATTTTGGAATATAAATATTAATTTGTATAGATCATGATGTTTTCTGAAAAATACAGGTACCACATTTAGCATTCGCTAAGACTGAGTAGCGATAGTAGTTGTTCTAACGTCTCGCCGTTCATTTTGCATTAATGTCATATACTAGCTGTACATGTGCTGTCATTTATTGAAACTTCAATACGAATAACATTGTCCATTTATTACATTTTCAAAATGTTATTAAACGTAATTTGTGCATTCTGTTGTTGTTTAATTTAATTATCTCTCCCTCTTTTTTAAATATTTCACTAAAATGGACTAAGCGGTAATAGCTAGCTAGCAAAGGGCCTTAGGAACCAGCTGCCAAAATTTTGAGCGTTTTTAAATAAGTTTACTGAGGCGGGCACACGCTTAATGAAAGTGGAATTGAAATATATATATTTCTTGATATATTTATCTATCGACTGCCTAAAACCATAACGCATTTTATGTACTTTCATTCGATGCTTTTTTTTCTGCTATATGATGCCTTTTTGAGAGATTATTAAGTATTTCTCCTAAATTACTTGAGTAATTTACATAAAATTGCGGCTAACAAGAAGACAATACAGTATACTAAATACTGGATATAGGATATTTAATAATATGAATTAATATTCCAGTTATAACGATGTGTCGCGTCCGAGTGACGGAGGTGAGGGCGAAGCCTACCCAAGAAACTTTACTTGGGAGCTTGCCCTAACGGCCAGACTTACGTCATGACATTAACTCATTACAATTTAAGTATTTTCATACAGTATTTTCTTGAATGTTAAAAAAATAAAAAAGTGTGTATAGTTCTTTTATTTTATGTAGATATAACTTAGTACATATTATTTTTATGCTAACAGCATTGACATATCAATAAGGACCTCTGAAGCACTGACAGTCTCGCCTATACAATCACGAATTACACAATAAATTATCATGCGCAATTGTATTTAGGTTGTTAAAGCTACTTAGAACGAACGAATTATGCGTCATAATAATTGTATAGATGAGGCTGTCAGAGGTTCGCTTAAATCGATTTCGTACAATTTAATTCGCTAGCCTTGTCACTTGTCAACGTGTAAATAACCAGGAATTAAAAACATAAAACACGTAATTGCAAATGAACATCACAGGTCAGGTATAGAGCAGTAACACTGATTGCAGTATATCTATATCTTTCTCACTTAGTCTTCATTACAATCATGTTAGAGAGTAGTACGATCAGTGACACCATTCTCTCTAGTGGTTTTTTTTTTTTTTATTAAAATTCTCGTACCCCTAGCATGGGCAAAGCCAGGGCCCTTTTTCGTCTCTCATTCCAGTTCTCTCTCTTGTGCATCTCTCTCTGGGTATAATTCCCATCCATTCTAGCCTAACAGTTGGTTAGCTAAGTTTTCCTGTAAACTTTATTTCATGAAAAAACTGCTACATTCATACCTTACTACTAATGTTACAATTATTATCACTTAATCTATCCTACGTGCTAGTATCACAGTAATTTATCACATTTAATCACTAATTTACATCCTTATCATAATCTTAACCTAGCACATATTTGTCATCCTTAATACTATATCACAGTGATAGAAGCCTTAACCTATATCACAGATCATCTTATTCTAATTCTTATTTCTACTTGTAACATTATTTATAATTGCAGTCTTATTTACATTGTCTTATTTCTAGCTATAACCTTGGCGGCTATCTTCCTACAATATTCCATAAATTTATTTCTTTTGCCTTTGTCTTGCATTAAGTGTCCTATCGAAAACTCGTCTATTTTACACTCTAACTCTATCTCTATGTCGCTCCTTAATCCACGATAGATGGGGCAATCACACAGCACATGCATCACACTTTCACTCTCATTCTCATCACAGGCACACGCCGGGCTCTCCTTGCACTTGAACCGATGCAAGTACTCAGAGAACCCCCCATGACCTGTGAACACTTGCACAATCACACTATCCATCCTGATCTTCCTTACTACCGAATGAGCTTTGGTGGCGTCCGGGAAAAACACTTTGGTGACAGAGGCCGTTTGCTCACATACGTACCTCCTGTCCCATTCATCAATCGATTCCATTCGAATCTGTCGCTTGATGAATGAGACGGGGCACTTATCGTAATCCGGCCTCGTCTTCCTTTTGAGTGCCGCGTCCTTCGCCAGCTCATCGGCCCTTTCATTTCCCTGCATCCCAACGTGCGCTCTGATCCAGAATAATCTTACTGATTTTCCTGCATCCTTCATCTTAACGATGTCTGTCCTACACTTCATTACTATGGGATGCAGAGACTTCCATCCCACCACGGCGTCCAGAGCAGATCTCGAGTCTGTGAAGATGAAACAACTGGGCGTGCCACAGCGGAGCACGTAGTCCACTGCCTTAGATAGAGCCAAGAGTTCCGCCTGGAAGACAGTGCAGTAACGTTCCAACTTTAGTTTTTTCCTTTCATACTCGGCGACACTATCCCATACAGACAGCGCCGCCCCAACCTTACCGTCAATCTTACTCCCGTCGGTGTATATATTACACCGACTATCCTTACATTTCTCTAGCTCCGCACTGTCCTCCACGCTTCCGTACTGTAGCTCCATCAGGCAGGCAGGATGTGGCATTTCAGTGTAAGGTATCGGTCTCTCTACATCTCGATCAGCCACCACCCGCCGGGAATACCCCCTCTTGATCTCATACAGAAGGGCGGTTTCCCGCACCCTCACATCAAGAGGCAGCATCCCCGCGAGCGGCAGCACCGAGTTGAGAGAGACCGTCCTATATGCCTTGGCGATCTTCTGCCCAATACCCCGCTGTACCACCCCCAGTCGCTTACGTATACCGAGTCTGTTAGACGCCGGTGCCCATACGTTCGCCGCATACAACACTATCGGTTCGACCACTGCCATATATATGGTCCTGATCACCTCCGATTCCAACCCCCAGTTGACCCCGGCTGCTCGCGACAGCTGCTTGTATACGTTCAGCGCTTTGCGGCACACATTTTCCACATGAGCGCTGAACGTAAGGTTCCGGTCTATCGCGAGCCCCAGGATCTTGATCTCTTCCGAAAGCCCGATGCTCACCCCATCCATGTTCAACACTAGAGGATCGTACTTTAGTCTCTTCGTAACTAACATGGCCTTGGTCTTGTTAGCTGCGAATTTCAACTTATTCCGATTCCCCCATTGTCCAACACAGCGGAGCGCGGCTTCAGCCTTACTTCGGAGACTCTGGGTGTCTTCTTGAGAGAAAATCAGGACCACATCGTCTGCGAATGCTTGGCAGTAGTCTCCCCTTTCTTCCAACTGTTTCAATAGGGGGTCCAACAATATGTTCCAAAATGTTGGTCCCCCTATCGAACCTTGCACACAGCCTTTCGTAGTTGCTCTTATGCACTCTTCACCAGCATACCTCACTCGTACTTTCCGGTCGGTCAGATACGAGTCCACGAGCCTTCTTAGATTTGCCGGACAATTTGTATTTGCGAGTTCGCATCGTAACGCCGGCCACCACGCGTTATCGAAGGCTCCGTCTATGTCTAGGGATACAACCAGCACAATCTTTTTTAGTTGCACCTGCTCCCTAATATAGTTGACCATGACATAGAGGGAGTCCTCGGTTCCACGCTGCGGTGTAAAACCGTATTGATGCGAACTCTGGTCCGGCAGCACATGATATTTAATGCGGTTGACCATGAGTTTTTCTAGGACTTTTCCCATTACGGGCAATAGTCCTATAGGTCTATAGGACCGTGGACTCGCATAATCCGACCTACCGGGCTTCCTAAGAATCACAATCGCGGCCTCCTTCCATATGGTGGGAAAACACGCAAGCTCCAAACACCTGTTAAACAATTCCACAAACATATCGGGTTGTAGAGTGATAGCTGCCCTGCAAATGTCGGCAGTGAAGCCGTCCAGCCCCGGCGCCTTCTTTGCGCTGAAGCTCGACGCAGCCCACATGAGTTCATGCCTAGTAAAGGGTGGATCACACGATCCATCTTCTCTCTCCGAATTCACAAAATTCGCTTTTATTCTAATCCTCATGTGTTCTGCGTCGTCGCTATCAGCGCTGTCCTCCGGAAAGAAGGTTTCTGTCAGGTAGCTGGCTGACTCTCCGCCTTCAAGCGCAACACCGTTCCGGACGAGGGGCAAATCCTCCTCCTTCGCGGCTGTGCTGCGTATCACTCTATAAATCCCATCCCACATACTCTCTCTGTCTTGCTTCTCGCAAAAACCTTTCCAACTGGTGATCCGAGCCTTCCTCGCCGCAGTCAGATACTCCTGCTTCGACGCCAGGTACCGCTCCACCACGCATGCCCTCCGTACCGGTGCTGCGTATGATATTCTACGCTTCAGGCGATTCACCTCCCTTTTTAGGCGGGTAAGTTCCTCGGTCCACCAAGGCAATCCTGTCCGCCTACCGGCCCCGAATTTGGGTATACACTTCGCGCATCCTTCCTTAATCGTGTCCGTGAGCTCCTCAACCCTATCTTCGAGCTCACGGACATTATCTATCTTTCGAATCGACTCGGCGTCGAGACGCCTTCCCTTCCAGATTTGGCCCAGCTCCTGTCTGAGCTGGGTCCAATTGGCCTTCCTCGTATTGTATACCTTAGTCGTGGCCGCTTTTGCTCCTTCCCCTTTTTCCAAATAGAGGTCGAACAGGATTGCCCTATGATCCGAGGTCGTCACATCCGCTTCCACACGCCAGTTGTGCACCATGGGAGCATACCGGCGGAACAGACCGTGACGTCAATACAGCTGGTGTATCTCTTTTCACCTCTGACCGTGTCGAAGGTCGGCTCGGACCCCCTGTTGAGGATCTGAAGATCCATCTCGTCAAACATACTACCTAATGCTTCTCCTCTCACATTCATCCTTTCACTCCCCCACCATGGGTTCCACGCATTAGCATCCCCACCTATAATCAACTTTTCCGTGGCTATTCCCTCCATTACGCGTTTTAAACACCGAATGTACGGGTCGAGTGGTTGGTCCCCTTCCAGGTAGATCGACACCACCCCCACGTCCCCGAGACCGGTTTTCACCTTGGCGACCATGATGTTAGAGGTCGCCAATGTCGGGGACTGGGTGATGTCGATCGCCCTGTCGAAGACCATAATGGCTGCTTTTGTTACGACCCCGGGTTGTCCCTGATATTGCAGGGTCCTAACCCCGGGGTACGCCTTCACTCTTCCCGTACATCCGGTGTACGGTTCCTGAATTATCGCAATGTCTATATCGCGTTTTTGTGCCGCCATGATGAGCTCTGCGGTAGCCTGTTGGCTCCTTTGGAGGTTAGCCTGGACGATTTTATATTTTCTGATGTTATTCCGTGGGACGCCCTTAGCAATATGCTATAGTTGCCCTCGCCAGAGCGTCCCACTTTTTTCTGATAGGACACTCTGCATCAATTATGGCCTTTACCCGCGATATTGTTCTTCGCGCAATTTCTACATGTGGGCACCTCGCCACGCCGGCTCTCGGGACATTCAATCTTGATATGATCCCCTCCGCAGTGACTACATAGATCCTTTGGTTCCTTGCAGAACCTGCGGCTGTGACCATAACCCAAACACCTTGTACATTGTACAAGGGGGGATTGGTCTTCCACCCGCACGTTCTGCAAGTCTACCCTGATACTACCCAGCTGCATCGCGCCTTGCCACAATGCAGGCGACACACATAGAACTATGTTACTGCAGAGGGGATTCCTAGTTCTCTTTCTAAATTTTACTATCATTCTGTCTTCTCCCTTTTTCAGGTTCCGGAAAAGGCCCCCATTTTGATTACGTACTGCTTTCAGTATCTCTTCATCTGTATGTACTTTGATGACGTCTTTTAATAGCAGCAGGGGGTCTTTGTTCCTTACCTCTTCAACTACCAAACCTTTACCTTTCCCATTTAATCTTTTCACTATCTTCTGCCGTTCCTCCTCATTCATACACCCCACCACCACTTTCCTATCTTTCACCTTTCTTACTCTTTCCACCTGCACCCACCCCTCTTTCGCATCCACTGCCTTCCTGATCCTTTCCAAAACTTCCTCTCCCGTTTCTTCCTCTTTCTCTGAAGACACAATCACCGAGTGCAACGCTGGCCGGACCGGCTGAGTTGCCTTCCCACTGCCAGCAACCGCCCCCGCATATGTGATGTGTCCTCTCTTCCTTTCCTCTCTTTCTCTTCTCATTTCCTCTTTTAACTCTTCCATTCTCCCATTACACTCTCTCATCATCCTTGTATGCTCTTCTAGTCTGTCCTTATTTTCTTTCAAAGCTTTCATCTGTTCTTCCCATTTTTCCATCAACTCCACCTTCTGATTGTCCTCTTCCGTTCCTATCCTTTTTCCACTCAGTCCCTTATCACCCCTTTCCTTGTATTCCATCCCTTGCTCTCTTATCTCACCTTCTTTACTACCCTCCTTCTTATACTTCTTCCTGTCTTCTTCTGCTTCCTTCACCAATTCATATAATCTATCTACCATACTAATTACTTCAGCCTTTATGCCGGTTTTTAAGTTCCGGCTGTTGTTGAGCTGTAATTTCGCTTTAATAAGGCAACTTTTCGCTTCAGCCACCCGACCTCCATTACCTCTACCGATCATTACTACTTTTCCTTTTCGTCCATCTTCATTTATTCTTTCCTGACTACTTTCATTCTCTTCTACCTCACCTTCACTCACATTCCTCACCTTACTCTGGGTTACTTTTGATTCAATTGGAAATTTCATTTTTAACTTAACTTTTTCTATCTTCCTTTTCATTTCTTCACTTTTTTGCGGGGACATCAATCTGTTCCTCGCCTCTATCTCTCCTATACTTTTTCTCACTATCCTAGTTTTATTGGCTTCATTACTTTTTTCCAATTCTACCCTCTGTTCTCTATCTTCACTCTTCCCATCTTGTCTCTCATCCATTCTCTCATTCGATCCTTCTCTCTCCGATCTTCCCCTCATCTTCGCCGGCGTGCGGTACAGTGCGTGTTAGGGCTAGTGCTATGCCCACCGGTCAACAGACACGGCAGGCGTCAATTCTTCCTACAACTATACCTACCGGTCAATAGACACGATAGATGTTATACACCACACACAATTAATAAATACAATAATAATAATTCCAATTATTAATAATGTCAATAAAATAAATAATAAATTCTTACAACTAAATCCACTGGTCAAAAGACACAGTGGATGTCAATAATAATTACTAAAAACTATGCCTATCGGTCAAAAGACACGATAGGCTCAACGGTACAACACACAATTATAAATGTAAAATAATATTCAATAATAATAATTAATCGTCAATGTCCAAAATAAAATAATAATAGTCAATATTAATTTAAAACCAGTGCACTGGGCAGCGGTGTATAGGGCCTACTGACCCAGTGCACTCTACCTATTAATATAAGTCTCAGACCTAATCGGTTACACCAGCCGCAATCTCCCTTGTTTCTAATTATCTAAAATTGGGGGGGAAGAAAAATGCCTCCCACGAAACCTTGGGGGGGGAGAGTGGGGGGGGGGGGGGGGGGGGGGGCAAAAAGTGCTCCCCACGAGACTTTTGATATATTATGATACCAAATTCCTATTATTTTTAGTGCATTCAGGTATACTTTCAAGGTATCAGCAGCTATATCTGAACCTATCAGTACACTATTTGTCACCCCTTATCAACTTTAACGAGTTGCTATATATGATATACTTTATCCCTATACCCGTACGCAGAATAGGGACACGGCTGATGCAACCGATTTTTACAAAGTTATCCTAAAGTTGTATGAAATGCCTTACTTTGCTAATTTCTTAATTACTAGCTTTCCCAGTGACTTATGGTTTTCAAATTTTGAGGGTAATAGCCCAGATATATTGCCTATTGGTTACCTTTTCGACTATATTTTTAACCCTTATAGTTTTTATTTCATTTAATTCTAAAAAATGTAAATAACACGATTAAAACTACCGTTTGACTTTTACGTAATTATATTTCGATTTCCACTACTTCAAATTTTGACTTTTATGATTTCCCTTCTATCAATTTTATTGCCTTTTGTTCCAAAAATACCTATCGTGTCCTTGTTTTGAAATTCCCTTGTACCTAACCTGATTTATTTTAATATAAAGATTTTATAACATAACAACATAACATAACATAACTTCACGCTGTATCCCCAACGGGGTAGTCAGAGAGGACGGAGCGCCAGGAGTCGCGGTCCTTACACACCTCTTTCGCTTCCTCAAATCTCATCATTCTCCTCACACATTTTCGCCTAGGTATGCGAGTGCTTTTGACATTTCCGTCTGCTAACACTCTGGCTATTTGATCTTCATAAGTCAGCCTTGGTCTTCCTTGGCTTCTTTTACCACTCACTTTCGCTCTGTATATTTTCTTCGTCAGTCTTTCATCACTCATTCTTTCCATGTGCCCGCACCATATAAGCATTCCTTGCTTCATTTTTACAATAACACTGTTGTGCAACCCTGTCATACTGCGTATCTCATCATTGCTTATCCTGTCCGCAAGCGTGACACCGCACATATTTCTGAGAGACCGCATCTCCACAGCATTTATCATACTTTCACTCGATTTCGGGCATATCCAGGCCTCACTGCCGTACAACAAAGTTGGCACCAACACCGCATTGTGGATGGCCATTTTAGCAGTGTTAGATATATTCACACTACCCACTAATGCGGACAGAGCACCGTTCACTTTATTGCCGGCTGCTACCCGTCTCTCCACATCCAACTCACATCTTCCATCCCTCGAAAACGCACTCCCCAGGTACACAATTTCATTCACCTGTTCTAGACATTTTCCATTTACACAAATCACACATCTCGTTTGTACCGCTTCTCTTTCAAACACCAGAACCTTAGTTTTGTTCACATTCATTTTCAATCCTTTTACTTCACAATCTTCTTTCATGCACGTGACTAGTGTCTGCAACTCTGCTTCTGATGGTGCTATTAGCACAGCATCGTCAGCGTACAATAGGCAGTTTACTACTGTGTCACCACATCCCATACCACTCATATTACCTTTCAATCTCTGGAGGCAACTGTCCAAATACAGCACGAATAGCCAGGCAGACATCACGCAGCCCTGTCTGACACCAGAACAGACTTCAAACCAGGGCGACATGTCACCGTCTATCCTTACACAGGCTCTGTGGTCTCGATATAATGACCTCACAGCCTGCAGTAAGGAGCCCTCCACGCCATATTCAGGCAGAAGACTCCACAATTTCTTCCGCACTACTCTATCTAATGCTTTCTCTAGATCCACGAAAGCGCAGAAAACTTTCTGACCTAAAGCCAGAAACCTTCTCTGAAAATCTGATCCATACAACCCCTACCGTTCCTGAATCCACCTTGCGTCTCCCACAAATATCTTTCTGAAACACCTTTCATACGTTCAGTCAATACTTTAGTATAGACTATACTCGCTAAGCTGACCAAGCTGATGGCCCTATAGCACGCACAGTCTAGGTAGGAACCTTTCCCTTTATATAGAGGTACTATGACTGCCGTGCGCCAGTCCTCTGGAACCTCCCCCTTCTGCCAACAAAGGTTGCAGAGTGCACAGAAGGCATCCCAGACCCTAGGACCACCATACTTGATCATCTCAGCAGTCACCTCATCAATTCCCGCAGCCTTTCCACATTTCAAACTTCTTATCACTTTCTCAATCTCTTTCATACTAATGGCATCCTCCAGTCCCTGGCCTGAGTGTGGCAATTCATTAGAATCGCTCTCAGTATCAGAGACGGAGTCGCCACTCTCATACAGTTCTCCATAGTATTCACTCCATCGCTGCAGAACATCCTTTTTATTTGTAAGCAGGTTGTTTTCTTTCGAACGCACTTTATTCATTCTGCAAGGTGCCGGACCACTTCGGATCTTACGTACTTCTTTCCAAAATAATTTGGAATTTTCCTCGAAGTTGTCCGACATCTTGTTTTCATCTAACACCCTACACCTTTCACGCTTCTCTTTCACTAGTGCCTTCGTTTCTGCTTTCTGCAGCTTATACCTGTCTTTCATCAAATTTTTCATACCACAGTCATTAGTAGCAAGGTAGTCTCGCCATGCTTTCTTTTTCTTATACACAGCCACTTTCACCTCATCATCCCACCACACATCACGCTTTTTGCCGTTCCCAATCTTATTCATTCCACACACTTCTTTCGCAGCCTCAACCATACTATCTCTAAGGTTCTGCCAGCATTCTTCAACATCCTCGCTCAACACTTTCAATCTATCATCAAGCTTACTGGATAATACCCTTTCATATTCATTCCTGGTGGTCGCATCCTGCAGTTTCCAGCTTTTAATGCGGCTAACCGCTGCAGGTTTGGACACTACGCGATGTCGCCATGCTGCGAACAGACCCCTTATTCTGGTTATCACCAGAAAGTGGTCCGTCCCGAGATCGGCTCCTCTATACGCTCTTGTGTCCATTACCTGCTTTTTAAGTCTGCTATCCACCAGGAATAAATCAATCATACTTCTCGCACCCTTTCTTTCCCACGTGTACTGATGGATCCTTTTGTGCCCAAACATGGTATTAGCCACAAAAAGATCCTTTTCCATACACAGTCCTAGCACAATCTTACCAGCATCATTTACTCTCTTATCTCCATATTTGCCTAGGACAGACTCAAATCCTGTTCGAGCTGTCCCGACCCATCCATTCATGTCTCCACACACAACAATTCTTTCGTTCTCTTCAACCGTCGCTAGAACTTCTCTAACATTTTCCCAGAACTGCTCTAGTTCAGCCAAACCGACAGAGGACATTGGGGCATATACTGCCAAAACAAAAATTCTTGTCAACCCCATCTTGAGGCGTACCCAGAGCAGTCTGGGATTTATACATTCATACTCAGTCATACAATTAACCATACGAGAGGACAGTAAAACGCCTACCCCTTGGCATCCCCTATCTCCTTGTGGTACCCCTGACCACAAAGCGATGCCTCCTCCGGGCAAGTCGGCAAGTTCACTGCCTCCTCGCTTGGTTTCACTCAAACATAGCACATCCAATCTTTTCTCTTCCATAATATCAATCACTTCATTCATCTTCTCCTCAATCCCACCTCTCACATTCCACGCAGCTACTCTGCACTCCTCCCTCCACTTCCCGCCGCTAGGTGCACAGCGTGTTGGGTGGCGGTCCCCAACGCCGAACTGCACTCTGCACACACCAGCGGGGACAGACCGGTGTACGTCGCTTCCGGGGGACGCCCTAACATTATAATTGCCGTTGTCCCGCATGGTATGCACAGAAGAGGAATTGCAGCCCTGAAAAGGGCTGGCAGGGGTCGCGACGAGCACGCTTCCTCAGTTGACCCCCAAATTGCTATGACCCTCAAATTTGTTTTCCTTATAACTTTAACAAACCTTAACCTATTACAACAATTCTTTTTTCTGCTTACTGGTCTAAGTGCAGTCTTCCCCTTCCGATTTCCTCTGGCTATCCCCTTCGTCTCCCGGCTGCTCCAGGAACGGTGAAAGCGAAAAGCACGTGGCCGAGCAGCAAAACTGCGGTTTGCGGCTAACTCGCCAGCGCTTTTACCGCGCTAGCAACGTCAGCTCGCTACACCACCTTCACCCAACTCTTCACCAAAAAATCTTTCTCCTAGTACTCCTAATTTAGGAGTTAGGAGCACGTGTTTTCACTTTTCCTCCAAATTTCACTGGAGCCGCTGTCGGAATTGAACCAAATTTTTTACGTTGGTTTTTAACCCTTCCTTCCGCACTTTTTCCTACACTCACCACTTCCTAATTATTCCTAATTAGGAGTTTCCGTCACTCACACTCACTAATTCCCTTTTAATTAGGCGAGGGAATGCATAGAAAATCCAGAATTTTGGGGGAAGCTGGAGGGGGGTTTTTAACACCTTTTTGCACTGTAAAACCCTAGGGTCGCCGCTCAAAATCGAGCGGCGCACGCGCTTTTAACTTCTCCTAGGTAGTTTTTTGTTGATAACTTTTTTGTTTTTTCACTTTTTTGAAAAATTTTTTTTTGGTACTTTTGGTATATCACACTTAAAAATTTGACTTTGTTTACTATTTTTTGCGATTTTTCGCACGCGGAGCGACTTTGAAACGCTGTTAACGGCCCGGGAAGCTGTCTGAGACCCCTCTCTAGTGGTTATGGTTATTTACCTAGTATGTAGTTTGTCATGTGTTTTTATTCTACGTAACTGTAATTACCATAAACTTAGTACATATTGGCGTATAGACATACAAAGAGTGCGAGTGAGAATGTAATCTTTTATGATAGTGGCACGAGTAGGAAAGGGACAGCAAATGAGACGCTATTTTAACCCTTTTTGAATGGCAGGTCGTCACAAGTCATCACGCTGTGGAAAACGCTGTTACTTATTTTATTCTATTGTGTTATTCCTGTATTGCAAAGAGGTACTGTGTTTCTCAATAATGGTTACGTGTTCTGTATGTAATTGCGCAATAATCAAGGTAATCTACATTTCATAGGTGACATTGTCAAATTAAAAATGGTCATGCGTCAACGAGCTCTACGTTCGTCTATACGCCAGTATATACTAAGTTTATGGTAAATATAGATGCAATCCATTATTATGTACTAAAACAGGATTTACAAAAAAAACAACCATTCTTATTTTATCATAATTATATTTCACTACACATCCTTACAAGTTAAAAACAGCAGACATTCTGATTTTGACTCTAGCGTGTTTCTAAAAACAAATGAACATAGTAATTACTAAGATTAATCATGAATAACATGAATTTTAGTCAATGAGACAAGAGAAAACTAGAATATGGCAAAAGGTCCCAAAAAAAATTCCCTCCCTCCTTTTTAAGATAGAAAAATTCAATTTTAAACAGTTTGAACACTTTTAGTCCAAAACTCACAAATTCCTTGCAGTTTATAAAACAAATAATAAAACAAGAAATTTAGATGAGACAGTGGTGGATTCTTTTACATAAAAGAACTTTTTTAATTAACACTGAATATTTACCACAAAACGCATACATATATGAAGATATTAATGAATACATTTTTTTATTGCTTGTATTGTATAAAAAATAAGTGCTTATTTATTTCGTACAGTTCAGTAAGATCTATCTACATTTATATAAAGAATACTATAAAATACAGTTAACTATGTAACTTAAGTTTTAAACTAAATACGTTTAAATATGTATTTAAAACAACTTACTCAAAATCTATCTAACAGTTATTAAATAAAACCAAACCTTGCTTTTGGTGTTACTTGACTCCTAGACTTCCAACTTCGACATTCTACATAACGTTGGCACGTTTATTATCTAACTTGCAGTCAGCTTGCGACAGCCAATATCGCGCGATATCTGCTGTCAAAACGGGAATTTGTGTAATGTAATTTATACTGGCGCTAAATCTATTGCGAAGAGTGCATTTTACGGTCATAGAATAATAGACACGCAATCGTCATACATGATACCAATTTTTTATTACAATTAGTCATCGGTCGCGCTGTGATCGCGTGGCTGTCGCTGTCTGCAAATTTTTAGGTAATAACCCCGCGGAAATATGTGAGGAACTATAGTGATCCCACAGACCATAAACACAGAAACAAACATTTACGGAAGTATAATTTGTAATTTATATGACGATACCGAGAGTAAAAAAGAATGTAAATTAATCTTTTTATAATTTTAAATAACACTATAAAGACCGCGTTACGTACAACGGTGACAGCGTTTAGTTTATTAGCGTCGTCTTTTACTGGTCTATGAGTGATTCCAAAAGATTTTAAAACTATTTATATCATTACATGCTTCGATCACAAATAAATAACTAGATTCACAATCTCCTATAAAATTTAAACAAATTATTGTCCGAATTGACGTATATATTTTTAATATCGTAAAGTATTATCAGCAATATTCTGTTAATCTAAAGTAGACCCTACTGTCAAACCATAAGGTTATAAAAGGCTTGTCATCGATTTTTGCATGACATTGTAACGAAATTTGTTAATTAAGTTATAATCCAAATAATTTATTTGTGTTGCTATGTAAGTAATTTTGATTTGTTACGTGAAAGTGACAAGGATAAGACAAATATTGTCAGGCAATATTTAAAAATATGATTACTAATTTAATAAAAAAGAGCTATGTAACGTTATTACTATAATGAAATAATAAACACGTAAATAATAGTATTTATTTATTGACCGAAAATAAGAGCTCGTGTCTTTTTTTAGTGTTCTAGATGTGTTATTTTTGTAATTTTTGAAGGAGCACTTTGACATGTTCGCTGTTAGCGTTTTCGAATACCATTAAAACAGAAGTGCGTTAAAATACTCATTTGAGCGCACATTTGGTTCGGATATTTTTGGAGTGTTGATTGTGTATCTAGTTTTTTATTTGTAATCGAAGATTACAGGTCACATTTCCGTTAATGTGCTACATATACAGTCCAGGAACCTTCAAGTTGTTTTTTTCTTATTGGTCAATATGCTGTAAGCCAGGAAAAAACATGGCATTCCTGTCTATGCCTATTAGGTATAGCACCAAGAAAAACAAAATTTACTGCTCATTAGCTAAATTAGTTAAAATATTACCACATTCACCGATAGCAATTTCTCATTTTCACCAAATATGTGATCAGTCGAAAGCTGACTTGTGTGGACATGTTTCAAATATTTGACTGGTTATGAGGTTAAGTTACCGATATTGTGTTTGGAGGAGTCATAGTCGTGGAGTCGAGGAGTCGAGGAGGACGCAGTGAGGAGTGGCGCTGCACTGCGCGCTAGTGCGGGCGCACGACGGGCACGTTGGCGGCGGCGCCGGGCTCGAAGTCGACGCGGAACAGGTCGCGGCACGCCGCCGTGGCCGCCTCCTTGCGGGCCAGCTTCTTGTTGGCCGCTGTCGCACACACACACACACACACGCTTCTACTTATTTACTAGCTCTTGCCCGCGACTTCGTTCGCGCGAACTTCAAAAACACACATCTTTATAAACTATAGCCTATCTGTTATTCTGATGTATCTGTATCTGTATATATAAAAAAGGCTATGTATGTATGTATATTCCTTATGGACTCCGAAACGGCTGGACCGATTTCGATGAAATTTTCGGGGAATCTTCAGATTGGCCTAGCGGGTGATCCTGTAAAGTTTGGTAGCGATCAGATCAGTAGAATTTGTTTTTTGTTTTTTACGCCCTGTGAAACTAACGCCCAGTAAAAAGGGCCGGGTTTGCTAGTAAGCTATATTAGAAGGGGGTAAAATTTCAATTACAAAGTAAGGTAAATAAAACCGTTTAAAAATGGATACATTCTTAAAACAAGAGTCTGTGCCGATCATTGATTCTTGGCTCGAATTCTTGTATAGTTTAATTGTGTAGACAAACCTTTACATGCGAAGTTATTGTGTATGTTTCGCCCAACAATTCAAATGGTTCAAATAAAGTATCACAATAGAAGGATTATTTGCTCTAAGAGCGTGTTTTTAGTGTTTTTCATTTTGTTGATTAAATCTTTAAATTTTTATGAATGTGTGTGACTAGGGAGGTCACAGTACAACGATATATAGTTGACCACGACATATTTTTATTTTTGTGAAGACTATAGTAGCCAAAATACTTATGAGTATTTTGCAAATAATTATTTATTGAGTAACTCATAAACTGGTACGAAATATACTGATAGTGTGAGGTTGGCATACTTACTATAGCTAACACTTTTACTCATAGTTATGCTCAATGAGATAAAAGGAGTATCTAAAATGGAAAATTAGTGTGATTACTTTTTATTTTGACGTTTTAACTGAGTTGCATTGATTGTGGTCTTAAGCAAAGCAAGTGAATTTGACCAGGCCGATGGAACTTGGTTGAAATATCAAGCTAGAATAAAAAGTAATCGCGTTCAAAGAACATCAGTCATTTCAATATTTTACAATCATTACTGTTTTTACTTTTCCTAAATAAGCACGGCATACAGATTTATATCCGGAGGAGTTCGTGACTATGTTTCAGGGACGTTTAAAATGGGTTCACTAATACATTCCTTAATTTAAATTAAAAGATTTTTATGACATACGCCAGTGACAAAATATTTTATTCTACCTTTCCAAATTGTATTTCCCACTTGCTGGCCAAAGATAAAGTGGCAATATAGACAGCTGCACAAACCAATATAGCCATCCAAACACTCCTTATACTTATTAGATTACGTTTTAGATATTCTATATTACATTGCGAAGTTTAAAAGTTTTTAGTGATAAAAAGAAATAGGAAAATTTAACACACGATGGTGAGAGCGGCAAATTTGGCTCCGTCCATTGCGTTTGTCGGTCCGAGATGGGCGGTGGGCTGTGTCTGAGTGTAGTGTGGAGAGTGCAGTGTACCGTGTGGTGCGCGCGCGCATGCGTGTGTGCGTGTGTGTATGTGTGTGTGTGTGTGCGCGTGTGTGTGCGCGTGTGTGCGCGTGTGTGCGCGTGTGTGCGCGTGCGTGTGTGTGTGTAGGTAGAGCGCAGGGACCGACCTTTGCCGACGTAGGTGACGCCGTCGACCTCGACGGACATGGTGAAGGTCATGGCCTGCGGCTTATCACCCTCGGCGGCTAGTTCGTGGTACTCGAGGCGCGGGCGCATGTACGTGAGCAACATGCACGGGTGCATCTGCGCCGCGTTCAGCGGCAGCTCCTTGGGCGGCTTGGGCGTGGCGGCCACTGGCCCCGCCCCCGCGCCGCCGGCCCCGCCCCCGCCCCCGCCCCCGGCGCCGTCGGGCCCGGCCTCCGCGCCCGCGCCCGCGCCCTCCCCGCCGCCCGCGCCCGCCGCGCCCGCACCGCCGCCCGCCGGCCGCAGCTGCGGCACGCGGTGGCCCTCGTACTCCCACTCCGAGAACAGCTTGTGCAGCGCGAACGACGCCAGCTGGATCATCGGCAGCGCCTCCTCGTCCGGCGCCTCCCCGTTCTGAGACCCTAGTCACCGAACATGTCCAAATGCATCTAGCTACACACGAAACGGATAGCTGTTCGACAGTAAATACCGCTAAATATAAAACTACCTTGCTTTAAATTCCTAATGAACGAAGTCACGGATAGCAACTAGTTCCACGTACGTAAAAATAACATCAACCAAATATGTATTTGGATTTATAAATGGTAAAATAAAACTGGTTATGTAATAAATACATACAATTTTAACTATCCTCCATCCAAAACAGCAAATAACACTGCTGTGTGAGATTACCACATGAAATAATAATTCTTTCATTGGCAATAGAGTATTTTATAATTATTATAAAATACTTTATACCACCACCCTAATTACGTAATTTGCAGACAACATGCGACAACCAATATCGCGCGATATCTGCTGTCTTAACGAAAATTTGTGTTATGTACTTATATAGTGACACTGAATCAACCACGAAAAGTGCATTTTATGATCATAGAATAACAAATACGCAATCGTCATACATGATACCAATTTTTTATTACAATTAGTCACCGGTCGCGCTGTGATCGCGTGGCTGTCGCTGTCTGCAAATGTTTAGGTAATAACCCCGCATATCTAATATTGCAATACTTCTACAGTATGTATGAAAATGTAGCTAGATGGTCCTTGGTCTGTCAGACCAGCACAAAATAATACAAATATAACTCTTTATACTCACTTCAAACTATTATCTGTAATAGTTCCATTATAAAATATTAAAAGTATATACCCATTTTTACGGCTACTTCTCCCTGTGATAGATAATCGATTGACTTATAAAAGACCTTATTTATTTCAATATTGTAAACATAACAAAGCATATAATACCTTCCCCTCCGCTAGCGCAAACTTTAGCTATCTTCTTGATAATAATATCCCTGATCGCTTGTTCCGCTGCGGAGTTCCTGGCCGCCATCTTATTTTCACCTGAAAAACGTCTTTCAATTAAAAAATAAAATAAACTAAATAAAAAAAACAATATGTTTATTTATTATTTTACATAGTTCTCGGCCACAGCTGGCTCTACAAACAACAAGTACAAAATTTAATTTAAATTAAATTTTGTAATTAGAAGCTTCATCACAAAATATATTTAGAATAGGTGTTATCGGTGACAAAATTCATTTTCGAACAAAATTGTGTTTCTAGAAAATTGATTTTAACGCCATCTCAGAATATTAAGCTATAATTAAGCTGACATATTCACGTATTGGTATTTATCTATTTAAGAATAGATGGTACTATAGAATAAGTCAAAAAACATGTAACAAAGTTCGGTCACCCCATAAACTCAAACTTTAACCGAGAATGTTCATGCCAACTATGGAAGCCTTCACTGTGCATGATTCCATATGCATTAAACCTATTTCTTTCTCTACATATGTGTGTGTAGTAACAATTTCCGTGGCTCGTGATTTGATATGTGATTAATACTGTGTTGCCTACTTACCATAACCCTTGTAAGTATTCCCTTCGATATTGAGATCTGCACAGAAGGAGTATAGATTTGATCTCGGGGCCTGGTTTGTCAGCAGGTTTACCTTGAATTGCTGAAAATATAGTTCATTTTAGACATTACTTAGTTCTGTTTTTACAGGTAATTAACTAATACTACAGTATTTAACAAATAAGAATACCACCAAATAGTACACTTCTTATTAGAATCTAGCAAGCTGAAGCTCTAATGTTTGGAAATTATCAATAGTTGATTGAAGTTAACCTCAATATAGTGACGTAAATTGCTATGTTCACATGTTACAAGGTATGTCTTTTAGAAAAAAGATAAAATCGGCAGCTACAGCGCAAGTGAGTGTGAATAATTAATACAGGCTGTCCCGAAACTTAACGTCGAGCTGGCATGAGAGATGAGACTTGCTTATGATATAGAAAAATAATAAAACTTGTTTCATTATGATTGTTTTACTATACTACAAAAATAAACCAATTTGATATTAACTAGACTCGCATACATCATCTGTAATTTGGCTTTTTCTGCAATAAAAATAGGCAATAATATTTTTATGAAAAGAAAAATGATGTGTTTTACCACTTTGAATTGTAGAATGAATGGGCTATATTTAAAAATACTTGCCAAATGTGAGTAATACATTTTTTTTGGAGAAGCTAGGGTTGAATTTGAATTAATAAAAAAATCATTGTAACAAGACAGAGTAATCAACTGTTTTCTCGAAAAATACATTATGTATTTATTACAACCTGTAATAACGTAACTATATTATTCAATAATGCATAACATAACTTAATATTACAATAGCAGGAAAATTATAGGCACAGTATTTGAAAATTTTACATGGAGAAGCGATTTTTATAATTTTCAATGAAATAAATAATAAATAAATAAATAAAATATTTATTTTATAACACACACATATGCAAATATACAAATATTAGAAATGTACAAAAAATCAAATATCTATGCAGGTTACTTTTGAATGTACATATGTACTTGCCCATAAGCCGATTATTTGATAACCATACGACTCCGACTGGAGTTTTATTTTTTTTCTATATCATTAAGCAAGTCTCATTTCCTAAAACTTAAACATAATGAAACATGTTTTCTATATTTCTATATGATTATATTAAGCAAGTCTCATTCCCCATGCCGACTAGACATAGTTTCGGGACATCTGTATATACCTATACATAGGTAAACCATGTAACAATAATAATTAATTAGTAATTATTATAATTTGACTTTTTGGCGGGAACGGGAGAAGTGAGGATGTCATTTTATTTAGGTTTTCTATTTTTTACATTTTTGGGAGTTTTAAATTACAAAAGTGATTGTATATTGTGTTTTAAAATTTTGTATAAGTGAAAAGAAGGGAGTAGGTTTAAATAAATATGTGTAGCTGAAGTTCTTGCGCTCGTCCAAGAAGTCATTTATAACTTCAATAAAGCCTACTATCACTTTACTGGAGAAGTTTTACGATAAGAAAAAAGTAATTTACTTGTGATTCGACCTATTAATACGTGACATTGACATTTGACAAGAAAAAAAAGAAAAAAAAAGAAAAAAAAAAGAAAAATAAAGATTATAATCACCAGCTGCGTGGGCGTGGGCGGCGCGGGCGGCGCGGAGGGCGAGGGCCCGGCCGCGGCCAGCTGCTCATACAACAGCATCTCGTTGAGGACCATCAGCGCGTTCTTGGGCGTCAGCAGCCGCCGCAGGTTCTCGTTCTGCCGCCGCCGCCGCTCCCTGTTCGTGATCTTCTTCACTGCACAGCACACGTCATACACATTCATACACTTATTTGCACACACATACATTCTATCTAAAATGTGTACATGATATTATTAAATGGTAAGATCGAATGAGAAATATTGGAGATTTTGCTTATATTAGAGAAAAACTACAGATAACTACATAACTATAAAATAGCTCAAGTGGAGATGGGCTGTACATGAAGAGAACGAAGGTAAATGGCCTAAATAATTACTAGAAAGGTAACCAAGAGAAGGCTCAAGGAAACGAAGTAGACCAAGCTTAAGATGGGATGACGACATAAAGAAAATAGCAGGAGGAAATTGGCTGAGATTGGCTCCAGACCGTACTTATTGGAGATCACTGAAGGAGACCTTTGCCAGGGCCAAACTGAAGACAAATTGAGCTCTAGTTAATAAAAGGTTATAACAATAATAATGTTACTATAAAAATTGTTGTTGTTTCAGTGGTTTCAACACAGCAAGGGAATTATGAATGAATGCACTCACGAACATATGATACATACATACGGTTAAATAGAGGTACTGCTAGGGCAGCCATTCCCAAAGTGGGCGATAACGCCCCCTTGTGGGCGCTGCAGGCCTAAAGGGGGGCGGTAAGAGACCCAGAAAAAAAATGGGGGCGTTGTGTAGAGGCCTGGGGGGTGATTTGTAATTTCA
The DNA here is from genome assembly GCA_907165235.1 of Zeuzera pyrina. NCBI lineage: Eukaryota > Metazoa > Arthropoda > Insecta > Lepidoptera > Cossidae > Zeuzera > Zeuzera pyrina. Next base: position 689,602 of record OU015627.1, read on the forward strand.
TTTAGCTAGGAGGCATCTTAGACAACGACTGCATGAGCTCTCGACTCAGTAGACAAAATAAGTTTGGGAACCAGTGTGCTAGGGTCTTATCAGTTAACACAAATGAATTGAAAGCATGTTTCCAGTGATATGAATGTGTTCGCAGCGATCTTCTTGCTTGTTAGGATGTGCGGTGCAGTTGCGCGAACATGTTCATGAATCGCTCTATGCATGTTCGCAAATAGTGTAATACGGCTGTTAGAAGACATGTTTGGAGATAGTTCACAATGAGTACAATACTCACCACCATGCAGCCTGCTCTTCATCCAATAAGGTCTTTCACTGGGAGTATCTTCGCTCATGCTCTGGTTCTCAGATTTAATATCTGTGTCCATCTCCTGTATTAAAAAAAAGTTTTCACCTTGTTGTGGGTAACTCCGGATGATTATTGTATTCGGTATTGTAGGTAGAAATATATAAGTCAGTTGTTACAGAACATTCAAGCGTTTCATTACACAACACACCTTAATTCTTGAAATGATTTTTAAGACCAGTCATGATTACATAACATAGTTCCCATTACTTACAAGCAAAATTTCAACATTAATTGTCAGTTGACATAATAATTAGTTCTTAATTTTAATTATTCGTTAATTAGGCAATTAGACAATAAACATATTTTTATCGTAAATCCACCGCAATTTCAGTTACGTCGTCCGTTTCATCACGATCTGTCAGAAACGCATTCTCTCGGCAGCCGGACTGCAGTAATGATAGTAATTACTGGAATAAACTCTTACATAATTCTTTTTTTTTAACTAACATAATTCTTTAACTAACCTGTGGCTGGTCTTGGTGCTGTTGTTGCTGCTGTTGCTGTGATTGTTGTTGTAGAGACTGCTCCTCCAGAGATTCCTGTTGCAATGATTCCTGTTGCAGTGATGGCTGCTGCAGTTGCATTGGTGGTAGAGGTGGCTGCGGCAGTGGAGGATGTGGTCTACGGGGTCCCTGCCCATACTGCAGGTGAACACAGTCACCCAATTAACATTTGAGCTATGTTATAGGCTAGTTATTTATAATAATAGTTAACGATTAACATTATACTCGCAAAGAAAGAACCTAAAACTTAACCGACTTAGGAAATAACTTTTCAATATTGGGTAATCTGCCCTGGGTAGTTCATTGTGTTATCTTTAATATAAGCATAGTGGTGTGAATGATACGATTAGTGTTTGTCATAATAAAAATCATGGCGACATGGTTATGTTAGCACATATAGTAACATTAATTCAACATTAATTTTTCTGAACAGTATAAAACAGTCACCATTCGCATTTGCCTGTCAGTGGCGAGCATTCCACAGAGACCGATACTATCTACTCTGACATTTTGGTAATAAAAAAGAAACCGCAAACAAAAATATATTTACTAAAAGCTAGCTTGCGTTATGTCAATCAAAACGCGGTAAAGAGGCAGCGCGGCGACCAAAGAATTCTAAACCAAGCGAGGTAGACCAGCCAATTGGACCACAGGTCGCATTAAACAATATTTATAATTGCAAATTTATATGAATGTGCATTTCATATAAAATTGCATACTATATGAATTGCACAGTTCAATGCTAAATAATTTGAATTTGCTCTTTTGACTGGACTAATTCGGTGAGTTAGATACTAAGCAAAATTATTTAGGAAGGAATTTACGCATAAATTGTGAATATTTACGAAATAAATAGTAGTCATTGTAAAGTACTGAACTTAAACCACCCATAATAATATCACAGATTAATTAGTTACTAACGTAAAATAATATGTTGATAAAAAGCTTTATCTAATTTTAAACAACAGGCTTTGCAAGATCACATGGCGTACAACAGTGACACCCAGACAGACAGAGGAGAAACTAAAGTGTCAGCATTTCAGTTGAACTGAACTGAACTACCTCAATTTATACAGAAGTCTTAGGTGCCTGCCACCTGTACGAGAGACAAATTCGAAGGAGAGCTGAATTTGCACACATTCAAAGCTTCTCTAATGTTATGTTTCATAAAATTGCTTGTGTGCATCGCTCATGGTGCGTGTAGTGGTTCTTTGCACAAAACACACACACAAGTAAGAAAGAGATACTGTCTCTAACCAATGTCAGCACCCGAAAATGCAATTGTGAACAGTTTGAATTGGTTATAAATTCTAATATTGTGAGTCATAGTGATTAAACACGTATAATCAATTTGATGAACTAAAAAAGTAATATAATGTCCAGATGCTTCATGAATCTCCTGGCAAGATGTCTCTCCTGAATCTGATAAATCTCCTGACAGAAACATCGAAACTATTTTGTATAGAATATATGCATGAAAGGATAGTTTATTAAAATAAATAAATATGGCATAATCAAAAACATAATATTCAGATTTTTTTAAAGAAAAAAAATTATATTTATTTAAAAAATGCAGGCAACATGTTCATGGTTTTGATGTTTTAACTTTAAATAAGGTTTCGAAGTTATTGTGGCTTTATATATGACAGCTTTTTACAAAAATTACAAATAACAATTTTTGCTACAATTCACAGGTATTTCAAAGTAGCTTCTGTGTAAAAAATTTTGTTTCACAATCAACTACCATGGGAAGCTGGGCAATAATTAGTAGTAATATTGCAACTGTCATTGACAGTTAATTTGGATTGTGGACAGCCATTATTATATAAATATCTGAAAAAATGTTACTCTCTCATAGCTTTTCTTGATAATAGCCAACCAAGAAGTACTTACGACTTCGTTTTGCGTAAAGTTGCCACCATCTCTAGGTGCACGTAGAACGGCTGTGCGGTGCTGGCCGGCGGTTGCAGAAAGCTAGCCACCAGCTGGCGGGCGGCATTCAGCCGAGTGGGTGATGTGGGAACACTTCTCTCACAAACAACAAGCACAGTCTCGCGCACACACACACACACAAAACAGAGGAAATCTCCATTGTCCAGACACAAATTCATTTTCATTTATATGTAATTACCGAACACAGTAAAAGTGAACTCACATCATCCATCTAACTCCATATTTCTGTCATGTTACGAACCCAGTAAAATTGCACCCATATCAATTTATAACCAATTACCTTACCCATCGGAATATTTTTGGGAATGGGAGTAATGTTAGTTGCAATCTCAGAAGGCCGACACATATCAGAAATCTAGAGCAGCTTACTCTCTACTTAAGTCTAGAGAAGCCTATATGTGCACGAAACCTACGGCATCATGCCCATAACGTATTCTCAATACACAGAGCTATCCTCCGAGAGGCTTGCACCGACATTGGCCTCACTATGGTCTAACGGTTTGTAACTAGACAAAACCATGAGTGCCGCTAGTGAGAAGCAACATCGTCAGAGACCTTAGAGCTCATTTATGACACTTATTGTCTCGTACGATATTAGCATGCAAAATGTCATAGTCCCGGCACAGTCAGAGGATAACTGTTGACTTATTAGGCCAGTACTGGGGCTGTGCCTGAGCTCATGGAACCAGGGACTGCACTGCAAATTTGCAAGTGATAATAAATACTTAGTATAAGAGCTTAGACTGTGATTAAGTTTGTTTAATCACAAAACCAACCCAAGTATCAACTTCAAATAAAATGCAGGAATTATGTGTAATAAATTGATTAAAATAAAGTTAACTGTAACTACATACCTCTCCTGGAGGAATAAATTGTCCCGGAGTATTGTAGCGTCCGGAATTACGCGTATTGTCTGTAGATAAATAAATGATTAATTTTGTAATACCTACTATAGTTCATATAAACATTAATTAATTACAATCACGCATCTAACGCGCTGAAATCAATAACATGGTAGATACATTGCCGATGGCCGAAAACATAATATGATGCCCTGAAAGTAAATAATCACAGGACATTCTTTTCTAATTCAAAACGTGAAAACACTGAATGTTGTGTTGACTAATTACATTACATCGGCTTATAAAGATATAAAAGAAAAAAATATATCGTACTTACATTGTCTGTTGTACATTTTTAGTTGTTTAAACTAGGAGTATAAGATTTATAATATAAACAACAAATAGATAAGAAAATCGGTCGACGACAAACAAAGTGATAACTTGTAATTGCAAAGCACAATTGCAAAGGAACACGGAAGAGAAAATGGCCGATCAAATGCGCAGACCAGAGACCAATTAAGACATACGACCACAGACAACTAGCGACACGACATAGATTCTAGGTTGTAGTAGATGGCACTATAGCATGGACGTAATACACTAACTGTTCTAACAGAGCTGAGCACTTGCGGATTGTGGCTGCAATGCGAGCCGCGCAAGATGTTCACTACGGAGGCCATGTGTGGATGTCCAACTAAGTGACCATAATACATTTATTACATTAGATAAGATTGAAATATCCACAGATTTACTACTATTAAAAATCGCCTTTCACGCGTCACGAATTGTTAAGATTCACTTTAAGATTACGTAAGCTTTCTTTCTTTCGTTGCGTTCGTTTTTTTTTCTTTTCGCATATCTTATGTCAATGTTATTTACTGTATTTTTATCTTTTCATGTTTACACTTAAGTAAATCAATGATCTACATAAGCAAATTACGAACGATGGAACCTATAGCTTGTTTTCCGAAATATTTTAGTAAATAAAATAAACTGTTATCCTTTAAAGCACAATAACGCGCAATTATTAAATTACGAATTTGGCCGCGAGCTTTCAAACGGATGGACGCTTTTATAATTTTCCGTTGAACATTTTTATCGCCCCGTTTTTACCGTTCAAAATACATTAGGTAAGCAAAATGCTTCCCTATAATGTCATTCAGTAATAAAAACGCTTTTTCAACGTCCACGGAATGACGTTATCGTGCACGTAAATATAAAAGCGTCTCCATACAACTGCATACATTTTGCTTCCCCATCGTACCGTGGACGGTAAAAACGTGGCAATAAAAACGTTCAACGGAAAATTATAAAAGCGGCCAATGACAAGGTTACCATAGTAATGAGGAAGAATATTAATAGACATATACAGGTTGACATTGAAGACATTGGTATCCTTTTAAACTAAGATTCTACACATGGTACTGAATTGTTTTGTATGACTGAATTGAATTGAATGATATTCGATTTCGCAAGCAAGCGCAAACGGACGTGTCCGCCGCTCACCGTATATTTTTTTGTATTTTAAATAACAATAAACATATTTGTAAGTGGGTCAAACAGTGTCAGCACTTTTGTAGATTGTGACTATATTGTGTTTGTGATGGAGTTGCGTAATCGTTATGCATTATTGATATTAATAGACTAAGTTTTATAAAAATAGAGAGTCCATTTAGTCGGAGCTCAAAGACTGCCCGATCTCCACCCCCACCTTCATCTGAAAGACAGCATCCGGCCTCTACGACACAGACCGTGGATGTAGTTTCCACCCCGGAAATCCAGAAATGGATGACCTCAATAGAGCAATGCCTAAATGATATATGTGTCACCTCAGAAGTAGGTAAACTTAATTCGGAACAAAAAATGAAGATCAGCAATCTTTGCAGAAGCGTATTAGGAGGTGTTTCTCAAATGGCTGTGCAATATCAATCCTTGAAACAAAAACATTTGTCAGCAAATATGATTATTAATACGCTTAACGAACAAGTGCATATCTCGGAACAACTAAATGACCTGAAAGAATGCGTACGCTCTACCCCCAAACCATCGCCTCAACCTTTTTCGTATGCTGATATGATAAAGTTAGGTAAACAAACAGTAGTTCGCCCACCTAACATGAGCAGTTTGACCATTTACCCAGCAGACAAGGAGAAGTCTAGTGATGACACAAAACAATTAATTCAGAACATAATTAAGCCTGAGGAATTTAAGCTGCATATACGCGGTATGCGAAAAACCAAGCATGGAGGCATCATTATCAGCACCGAGAGAAAGGATAATTTAGAGAAGCTGAAACAGTCCCAACAGCTTTTAACATCAGGTTTAAAAATGGAAGAAACCACCATAAAGAGACCGAAAGTAATTGTACTAGGCAATCCCTCCAATATCTCGGAAAACGAGGTATTTGACTGCCTATATGAACAAAATATAACCGACAAATATCCCAGCATTACCAGGGAGGAATTTAAAAATTTGATAAAACTTAGCCACAAATCTGGTAATAAAAGTGCTCCCACCTGCAACTACATATTCGAAACCTCAGCTAAATTAAGAAAAGCACTTATTGAGCAGCAGCGGATCTATATAAACTGGACATCCTGCACTGTCAAAGACTTCACAATAGTAACTAGATGTTACAAATGCCAGCAGTATGGGCATTCCGCAAAGTACTGTCGGGATATCGAGTCTACATTTGGACATTGCGCTGGCCAAAATCATACCATCAAAGAGTGTCCAATGCGGGCAGAGGCTGCGCAATGTGCAACCTGTCACCGCTACAAAAAATTGGCAACCCACAAAACTGGAGATGAGCAGTGTCCAGCCAGAAAGAGCGCAGAAGCCAGACTCATAAGTACCACCGATTATGAGGGCGCCTAGAGCGCCTTACTCTTAACTTTGTACAGCACATTCATGGGCACCGCTACCAAAGATCTGGTACATGACATCGATACCATATGTGAATATGAATCCCTGATCTGTGACGCAGATAAGTGTTCAGGAATAATTACTAGCTCTGATTTCAATGTAACAATAATATTACAGTATATTAGAAGTATCAATTGTAACTTTGATGGTCTTTTAGCTGTGCTTAGTCTAAATAATTTACAAACAGATATCATCGCTTTAACAGAATGTTGGTTACCAATATCTTCCACTTTTCCTCAATTACCAGGATATAATTCATATAAAAGTTTAGGTAACTTGCTCCAAAACGACGGTGTCGCAATATATATAAAAAAAGACATTAATAATATCTCGGTTGAAGAGCCAAATATTGCTGATGCAAATAGTTTGATTGCAAAGATAGGAAAAGATACTGCTATTGTGTTAATCTATCGATCTCAATCCTACAAAAACATTACAAATGTTTTAACTTCACTTGGTAACATTTTAACGGGTCTGTCTAATTATAAAAATATATTTGTATTGGGCGATTTAAATATTGACATTAAAATCAATAACGAAGACCGTAATTCATCAGAGTACTTAAATCACACTGCCTTTTTAGGATATACACCTACCCATCGTCATCCTACGAGACAATTAAATTGCCTACATCATATTCTAGCTAAAACATCCCTTTCATTAAAAACTATCATAATGAAAACTACACTCACTGATCATTTTACGCTACTACTATGTATAAAGAAAAGTTATAGCAGAATAAATCCCACTAACACGCACTTAAAGCTAGATGATGACGGCTTAGTTCGTGACTTAAATAGCTTAGATCTGACGCCAATATATAATACTGATGATGCAAACATGTCAATGTCGTATCTTATTTCCTCACTTACTAAAATTTTAGAATCCAAACACAATACTTAAGACCTGCAGTCGTCGCAATATAATCCTTAAACCATGGATTACCCCAGGCCTTTTACACTGCATTAGAAATCGAGACAAATTACACAATAAATTAACACAACATCCAGAAAATCCTATCCATAAAACTACCTATTATAGATATGGAAACTTTTGTAACAACTTATTAAAGAAATTAAAGCGACAATATGATAAAAATCAAATTCTTAATTCAGGTCACGATAAAAAAGGCTATGGAAAGTCATTAAAAACATTACTAACATAACTAACACCAAATCATCTGCTATGCCACTGATTGAGCACACAGCAAATTCATCGCAAATAGTTAACAAGGCAAATTTCTACTTTGCAAACATAGGTAAAACTCTTGCGGAAAAATCACTTTATAATAACACTATGATAAGCAACAATGGAACTCCAACGTTTCGAGAATGCTCGTATTTACATTCGCTTGTTTTACTGAACACAGATGAGAGTGAACTCGAAAGTACTATAATGACTTTGAGGACTAACTGTGCTACTGGTATTGACAAAATACCTTGCTCCTTTTTAAAACGCCATAAATCTTACCTGATTCGACCACTGACCCATATTTTTAACTTGTGTCTCTCAACTGGGATTTTCCCTAAGGTTCTAAAAATAGCCGTTGTGAAACCCATTTACAAAAGTGGTGATAAAGCCGACGTTAAAAATTATCGCCCCATTGCCATTCTTCCTTCTGTTTCTAAAATCCTGTAAAGAATTATATATAAAAGGCTGGTACAATACTTAGAAAATAGTAAACTTATAGCGGCCTCCCAATATGGCTTTAGATCGGGACTGTCAACTGCTGAAGCTGTTGACAAGCTGACTAATTATATTGCAAATAACTTAGACTCTAAACAAAAATGCTTGACAGTATTTTTGGATCGTGCTAAAGCTTCTGACACTGTAACGATTTGTATTCTCCTTAAAAGTTGGAAAATTTGGGTATACGAAGTCTTCAACATAAACTTATAAAAGACTATCTCTGTGATAGAACACAACGTGTTCAAATTGGCCAGCATATTAGTGACGAGCTTCCTATTGAATATGGAGTTCCCCAAGGAAGCATTTTATGACCGATACTTTTCCTGATCTACATCAACGAATTATGCGCCCTTCCCCTCTCTAATGGTATGATCATATCTTACGCAGATGATACTGCCTTACTTTTTAGTGACAATAGCTGGGATAATGTATTTAAACACGCTCAGGTAGGATTGGACTTAGTAATGCAATGGCTCAGAACAAACGGACTTACCCTAAATACAGACAAAACTAAATATATTACTTTTTCTATTAACGCTTCTCAACAACCCTCTGACAATGCTCATTTACTAATAGTCCATCACTGTCTCAACTCTTATAATCAAAATAATATTTGCACTTGTCATATATTAAAAAGCACCACTAACATAAAATACTTAGGTGTCATTACTGACCAACATCTCAGCTTCAAACTGCATATTGAAGCTCTTTCTGGAAGAGTACGTAAGTTAATATACGTTTTCAAAAAATTAAGGCACGCCGCTATTCCTGTTTTACTTAAAACAGTATAGTTAGCTCTTTACCAATCGCTACTAGGATACTGTATTACATAATGGGGCGGCACGCACAAAACGACCATCATCGATTTAGAAAGAGTACAAAGAGCTGTTCTCAAAATCAGTAACTTCCGTCCTTTCCTTTATCCAACCACCCAACTCCTTACAGAGTGTGATGTTCTCTCTGTACGACAGCTATTTATCCTCCAAACTATTATGATGAAGCACTTGTTAACACCTCTAGATCCTTCTCTCATAGCCAACCGCAGACGACTCGATATAGTATGTCCTTCTAAAGTGTTTCACACAAAATTCGCTCATAGATTCTTTGGCTTTTTGGGATCATACCTTTATAATAAATTAAATCATCCTTTAAATATTTATCCTATGAATAGAAGGGAGTGCAAGAAAATAGTAGAACAATATTTAAAGGCCAAAACCTATGACGAAGTAGAAAATATATTAGAAGTAGACAGTTAGCACTTAATTAGTTTTAATTTATTCTGTTTTGTTTTGTTGTTATTTAGTAATACATTAATACAAGCACTAACATATAATAAGCTAAACACAATTCAGGTAAATACTTACCTAGTTTAGGCATGCTACTAACACTAGTCTGCACAATGTATTAATTACTTTATGTATTAATACCTACTTAGAATAAGTTATATTCAGAAATAAATTTTATCTTTATCTTTAATTACTAGCAAAATTTTTACAATCAAAAATTACAAAATAAAATGTTTAAATGAACACAGAAATTTAAAGAAATTGAATGATTGAAAGGGCGTGGCTTAGACAGCTGAGCGCGTGATCGCGGCCTCAGTGCGCGTAGACACGTTTGGTTTTAAATCTTGGCATATTATTAATTTTTTTTTTTGTGTTTGCACTCATTTAATTTACATAAAATACTCACAAAACTAAACAAAACTCCCCATTTGATGGATGCTAATGAAGTCTATTTCACTCTGTATAAACTTTCAAACTTTCGCGTTGCATTATAAAATATCTAAAACAGGAATTTTAACGCGGTTGTCTTTTATTTTGGCTTAATGTTTCGGCCGAGTTACATCGGCCGTGGTCTCAAGCAAGCAAACTTTTGCTTGCTTTTCACAGGAGAGACACAAGCGAAGGATTTTGTAAATGTGGCGTCATTATAAATCCAAAAAGGGGTATTCCATAACAGTAAATATTTTTTTTGTTCGTCACCAACAATATGGGTATTCAAAGAAATGAAATGCGCAGGGAAAGATTTCTGTATATATGACATTATCTTAAAACCTCCGCGATAGGAAGTAACTTTTTTCAAGACCTCCAACAATATCTTGATATATCTTGAAGAGATATCTTGGGTAATCTCGGTAACCTGGAGAAGTCACGTGAAAATTTTCGACTCAGTCACGGGTACAGCTAGTAACTAATAAGTATGACAATTTATTTAATTATTTCCGAGCTAGCCCATTCCTATTTATGTTATAAATGTTATAGTCGCCACATTTGTTTACATTAAAGATAAAAAAAAAATAGGATTTGAAAGCTAATTGTCTCGTATCGTAATCGTAAAACACGCTAGTTTTGTATTTCATAAAAAGGAGGTATGTAAAACGTGGACATACTATCGTATACGTCCTTGGTAAATAACACGCAAACATCAAGAAGTCAATTTCACTTGTACATATTTACTCATCTTGTGTATATGTCGTTAAAAGAAAAATATCTAACCCTCCGTGTATCTAATTGATAACAATTATTCAGGTGTCGCAGAAAGTGAGTATAAATTTGTTGCGTGTAGCCTCCACTATTATAATAACCCAAAATTTTTATGTAGTCTCTGCCAGATATTACTCTGACACAGCAAATCGTAATCTTCTGCGCGATCTACAAATGAAATATCTGCATCGTTGCAAAGGAAATTGTTACGTACATATCCGATATAAATAGCTGTAAGAATTAGTATTAGACATGAGATGTAAACGAGAGTTCTATAGCGTAACACGTCACACAGTACCAATATATTTTTTTAATTTTTTTATTTATTCTTTTCAACATTAGGCACATTGTAGAACACTTAGTTTCGTCATAAATCACAATGTTACATTACAATACAAATTTTCTTAACTAAAGTAATAACTAATGAAATAATAGTAATAATGCTTGTTATAAAAGAAATATTATGTAAACACATAAATAGGTACATCATTCCCATGCATTTTTGTCATTTAAATAATCCTTTACGTTATAATACGATTTTGATAACAGTTTATGTTTAATAAATTTTTTAAATTTGGTAATAGATAAATCCAGCTTGTCTTTTGGGAGTTTATTGTAAAAACGTATACAATTACCCATAAAAGAATTACCGACTTTATAGTCTAGTCGTAGGTGCAACCAGTTTATTTTTATTTCTAGTGCTGAAATTGTGTACATCACTATTTTTCTTAAATTTATTAATATTTTTATGAACATACATTAAATTTTCAAATATGTACTGATTATAGACTGTCATTATTTTAACATCTCTAAACTTATCTCTTAGAGAGTCTTTTGGACCCATAATGTAAATCGCACGAACGGCTCTCTTCTGCAGAACAAAAATAGTGTCAATGCCGGCTGCATTACCCCATAATAGAATCCCGTATGACATAACGCTATGAAAGTAACTAAAGTAGACCAATCTAGCTGTATCTACGTCTGTCAACTGTCTAATCTTTCTAACCGCAAATGCTGCAGAAGAGAGCTTACCCGACAAGTCATTGATATGAGGTCCCCACTGCAGTATGGCATCTAAAGTTAATCCCAAAAATGCGGTAGTGTTTACTAGATCCAATTTCTGGTTATCAAGCTGTATATTGTTTTTAACATGCTTAACATTAGGTAATGTAAATTTAATGCATTTAGTCTTCCTTTCATTGAGCAGCAAATTATTAACATTAAACCACCGTAATGCCTTAGAGATAGCGTCGTTTATATCATTGTAAACATGTTGTTGCCTATTTATCTTGAAAATAAGTGATGTGTCGTCAGCAAACAGTACTATTCCATGATTATTTTTGACAAGATATATATATAATATCTACAACATAGTCCATAGTATTATTCACCATCATGCAGAAGCCCAACAAGAAATATTCCAACATAGTCAATTCTCGACAATATTATTGCCAAAAACCTTTATATTATTAATTAAATAAAAACCATATTAGTAATGTTTAATTAAATGAAAATCGTTTAATTTACATACATAGGTAGAACATACATATGTATGTATGTACCTATCTAGCTACCTCACCTATATGTATGTACATATATACCTATACATCTTTACGCTGTATCCCTAACGTTTAATTTAAATTGCCTTTAATACCTAACTAAAATATTACAAAACACAAACTGTAGGTTCCATAGTTCATAATTTACTTAAATAGATCATTTCTTTAATTCTATGCATGAAAGCATGAAAAGACAAATAACATTGACGTATGACTAAGAAAAAAGAAGAAAGAAAAAACGAACGAAACGAAACAAAACGAAAAACGAAAGAAAAAGAAAGAACAAACAGCAAAAAGTTAAAGAGATTGTATCATTTAAAATATTGTTGCATGTTTTAAATAAAAATATTTGATATTTCAGTTGTACAATATGTAATGTATTAAGTAATTATGGTCACCTAATTAAACAGTGACTAAAGATCTCCGCAGTGAACATCTTGCTCGCCTCTTATTTCAGCCACAAGCGCTCAACCCTGTTATTTTCTTTATGGCCCTGTTTGAGTAGTACGACCTAGCTTGAAATACTCCTTTCGCTTCTTTTATGGTGGCTTGCACCAGCTATATAAACTTGATTTAAGGATTTGACATCTCGCTTCCTTAGTCATTGTCTCGTTTGCACCAACTATTAAATAGTTGATGCAAGCCACCCTTAATCTCAAAATCTCAATTTTTTCACTAGTTTTCATATTTTGCTCTGGCAACATTTCATATAAGTGTCATAATGATTAATGTCATTATATACTGTTATCAAAAGTTTTTACTTTATATCTAAACTTAACGAAATTTAAATTTAACAATTTAACAACAGCTAATTTAACAACAGCCATATAAACAATTTAGAAGGATTTTGTTAAATTGTATAATATACTTCAAGAATGTATGCATTAATTTTATCTACTGTTCTATCTCTTAATAATATGTAACTCGGAACCAATTATCTAGTTACAGATTGAAGTTATTTGATGTTTGATGCTTGCTTTTATCTGACAAAATTATCGATAAACGCTAATGTAACTACTTCAGTGTTATTTCAGTGGTACTTCATGTCATTTTCGCTTTCATTCCAGCATGTACCTAGGTAAGAGAATTCGACTGATTTCATAAGTCAAATATTACAATATTTATAATTACTGAACAAACATAACCGTGATTTAAAGTAAATATCAGTATTAGAATAGTAATTTCTATCAAAGTATTGTCTAAATAAGCCTTTTAGTTTCTTATATCGTAATAATTCAAATAACGGTTCTGATAAGGTCTGAAGAAGTGAAAGCAGTAAGGATCGTAATGCCCGCCACACACGATCAAGTATACATGATCAAGCCAGTCCAATTTGCATGAAACGGAGGTTGCATCAAGTAAAATTGTGATTTAGCTTGATGAGTTTTACTTGAAGGGAATCGTTTATCACTTCTGCCGTCAAGCCATCAGGCCATCCTGCATACTTGAACGTGTGTGGCGGCATCACGCCATTTCGTCAGTACGCTCCAAGATTTGAGGAAGCGAAAGAAGTATGTAAGAATCGCAAAGCTTGGTGCTCCGTCCTCTGACTATCCCATTAGTGAGACAGCATAATGATATGTATGTATGTACAAAACAATGAAGTATGTAGCTATTATAGAATTTTTGTATTCACCATAATATATGTCTGAGGATATCCTCACTTTACTGGGCTATCAGAGGTATGTATGTATGGTTTTCACTACTATCTAGATATATAGATATAAGATCAGAGGTATGCACTTATCTCCTACAAATTGTAATTACATTACTGGCAGCCATAAATAGCTTTCTGTATAGATGGTCAAACAGTGAGATCATCATCCCTGGACATCGCACACTCGTCAACTTAGAGATTCCAAGTTTAAGTTTTAAGGACTTATATTTTAGGGACTCCAAATTATCATGGGATTTAGAGCATGATATACTCTAAAAGAGACCATAAAACATAATCAAGTGGATTAGGATCGGGACTAGATGACCATATACTATATTTATTTTTTTAATTAATAGTTGCTACCCATAGACAATTTTTGCCAATGACTTTATTGCCTTTGATAGACTGAACTCATTATCTAATAATGAATGGTTAAAATAAAAGGGTATTATAAAATCATAGAAATCAATACATTCATTTAATCACACTGTATTCGTAACGGGGTAGTCAGAGAAGATGGAGCACCAAGCTTCGTGGTCCTTACAGACTTCTTGCACCTCCTCAAATCTCATCAATCTCCTCACACATTTTCCCTAGGTATGTGAGTGTTTTTGACATTTCCGTCAGCTAACACCTTAACTATTTGATCTTCATACGCCAGCCTTGGTCTCCCATGGCTTCTGCTACCACTTATTTTCATAAATACACAGTATAACAGGGTTGTATGACAGTATTATTGTAAAAATGAAGAAAGGAATGCTTAGAGGGTTCGGGCACATAGAATGAGTGATAAAAGACTGACAAAGACAATCAAGAAAGTGAATGGTAGCAGAAGCCTAGAAATTAATAGGCACTATTAATAAAATAGAAATTATGGATGTTATCAAAGATACGTTTTATATACGTTATAATACGTTACTTTGTATTTGTTTTGTATTTTCAAATGAGTTTCATTAAATTTTTAAATGTAAATACCTATTTGAAATTAATTGCTCATTTTTTAATTACTTTACTAATTTTTTCCAATGTTTTTGGACTGTAATTGGCAATGTAGAACTTATGTTTAAATTTTACCAGTGCCTTCAATGATATCTATATACAATTTTTTGTATATCAAAATAACTATTTTAACCATTTAACCATTATACATTTATTTGAAATGTTGACAGGGAATCATTAAAAACTAGTGAGGATGTCGTCTGTACACTGTATAGTGGTGTGGGAGTACCAGTGCAATGGTCAGTGGTTACCGCACACTCCTGCTGTGTCTCGGACTTTAGAACGTGCATATGCGAAGAAACTCACCCGAGTGGTACTAGCCGATGCTGAACCTGCGCTCAGAGGCCACTATGTTAACTTGAGGACACTCACTCAGTGCTCTGATGCACCTGGTATGATTTTATCATCATTTAAGCTAAATTGAAAAATCTATATAACGACGAATCCAAACACATTTCTCAAATGTGTATCTGGATTTGGATGCTCACGGAAATTTACCAGGCCTCCATTTACCGGCAACATTAGAGCCCACTTTTGCCATACACGTCGTGAACCAGTGGAATAAATGTGAATGAAATGTGTAATGAGGGCACCATCAGTGAACAGTTCTAAAAGCAGACTTGATGAACATTTAATATCCAATAAGAAAAAATAAAATAAGTTTAAACACAAGTGCAGTGCTATACACATGTAAACTCAATGAATTACTAGCACATTATTTCATCAAGATACATCACCATTATAGATGATAAATTAAAGTATGCTACAATTTTTTTTTGAGAGCACTGCCACAGATTAATTAGTTTACTACGATAAAGCGCTACTAACGTTTTTTGGTTGCGACAAATTTCGGGATAAAATTGAATTTTCGGCAGCAAACGATTATTACCGGAATCGGAACTACGTTCGCGAACTTTCACACTGTCTTTGGTGATTATCAGTCTATTGGGAAGTTGCTTCATTTCATACCATATGTACTAGAAAATATTATTTAGAGCAGCTTTTCCCAAAGTGGGCGATAATGCCCCCTTGTGGGCGCTGCAGGCCTAAAGGGGGGCGGTAAGAGACCCAGAAAAAAAATGGGGGTGTTGTGTAGAGGCCTGGGGGGTGATTTGTAATTTCATTTAGCTAGGAGGCATCTTAGACAACGACTGCATGAGTTCTCGACTCTCAACTACAACTTGTGAACATCAACTAATATTAATTAAAAGATTGCTCAAACTTGGTTCGATATTTCTCTCCGCGTAGTAACGTAGTTCATATATCTGTCCTGTTTTATTGAATATACAAAATAAAAATCATGTCAATCGGTCGTTCCGTTTCGAAATGAAAGTAGACACACTTTCGCATTTTAATAGTTATTAGTACTCCCAGATAGGTAATTTTCGTAGATAGACCGCGGGCAATCATGTTTTAACAAGTTGTAGGGACACATTGTGTATGACGTCTGGCGCGAGTCAGCAATTTCAAGCGCCGCCCGCGCCAGTCGTTCCTTTGCGCTCGCGTACGTAACTGTGGCCTTATTTCTTATGTAAAATATTTCTTTGTGGTAAAGATAATATACGAATCCAAGTACTTAACAAGACTTTTATTGAGAAGGTTAATTAATAAGGGATAAGAACAAAACGAAATAAACAATCGTTAAAAAGTTATTGTTAAATAACCCGAATTGTGCATTCCTGTATCAATGCTGGTTCATAGAATACTTGTTCTGACTTGTTGAGTACGATTGAGCGTCGAATGAGATAAACGAGTTTATGCATGTTCGTTTTATTCCTGTCGGTGCGTGCTGCTTATGCAATCCTATATAAACAACGTAATATTTATTTTATTTTCATTTGCGGTTTCGCGTGCAATGGATGAGCAGTACTTAAGTTCAACACTTACTTACGTATTTCTCAAAACAAAACAATGCCGGAAGTAAAAAAGAAGAGACGGCAATACTGTGCGGAATATATTAAATTCGGATTCATTGAAAATCCGACAAACCCATCGTCGCCTTTGTGTCTTCTATGTCTAAAAACATTTTCGAATGAAGCAATGAAGCCTTCAAGACTGCAAGATCATTTGAACAAAATGCATCCAGTTAAGAAAGACAAGAATGTAGCATATTTTCAAGACCTAGAGAAGAAGCATAATACTCAGCCAAGTGTAGCAAAACTATTTTCGGCGGCTGCTAAGCAAGATGACGACGGACTTCGAGCTTCTTACAATATCTCTTTGTTAATTGCTCAAAAAGGCAAACCACATAACATCGGAGAAGAGTTAATTTTGCCAGCAATAAAGGATGTAATAACTACTGTGCTTCATAAACCAGCCGCAGATATCTGAAAAATTCCTTTGAGTAATAATTCTGTGCAAAGACGAATTGATGAAATGGCTGAAAACATTGAAGGATCATTGTGTGATCACCTGAGGACAAGTCAATTCTCAATTCAGCTCGATGAGTCCACTTTACCAACTAATGAAGCATTGTTGCTGTCTTACGTGAGGTTTATTAAAGATGAGAAAATATGTGAAGAACTATTCTTTGCTAGAAATTTAGAGACCGATACAAAAGGCGAAACCATATTCAATACATTGGAAAAGTTTTGTGATGAGAAAGAGATTCCCTTGAAAAATATTATATCAGTTGCTACGGATGGCGCTCCGGCTATGACAGGGTGCCATAAAGGCTTCATAGCGTACTTAAAAAATAAAATTTCAGATGTCCTTGCTGTACATTGCGTTATTCATAGACAACATTTGGTTGCTAGAAACTTAAGTGAACGACTATTTCAATCACTGCAATATGTCATCAAAGCAGTCAATAAAATCCGCAACAGCTCTTTGAATGATAGATTATTTCATCAGCTTTGTGTTACTAATGACGAGTATTTCAACCGTTTCTTGTTTCATACTGAAGTTCGTTGGCTATCAAGAGGCAATTGTCTGACTCGATTTTACAACCTGTTTGACTCTGTTATAGAGTTCTTGGAAACTAAAGATACAGAATTGCACAACAAGCTCATTACATCAAAGAATGATATAGCTTACATGACAGACCTGTATAAATTGTTCGACGACATGAATCTCCAACTGCAAGGCGATGAACTAAATTTAATTAAAACAAAAAACGTCGTTGCTGCTTTCGCAGCCAAACTGCTTCTACACAAAAAGAATATGGGCAGACGTGAGTTTCACAATTTTCCGAATTTATCAATATCATGCAGTAACGACGAATTGTTTGCCTACTGCCAACATTTGGAAAACCTCCACATTGATTTCACCGAACGATACCAGGACATTTTGAACTTGGAAATACCAGACTGGGTGTTGGATCCGTTTTCAAATGTCAACACAGCAATGTCACCTCAGCTGGAAGAAGAACTTATAGAATTGACAACAAACGAGGAAATAAAAATCAAGTTCAAAAATGGTTACCAAGAATTTTGGCTACAAAAACCGATCCCGCAATTGTGCCCTGGATTGTGGTCAATCGTTCAGCGATTCTTGATAGCATTCCCATCGTCATATTTGTGTGAACGTGGATTTAGTGCTGTGGCAACACTGCTTACTAAAAAGAGAAATCGTTTGCATGTTACCAAACGTGGCGACTTGCGACTGTTCTTGAGTAAATTGGAACCTGATATCAACAAACTTATTAAACAGCATCAGATTCATCCTTCACATTAGTTTTTATATAAGGATCGATTATATTTGTTTTATTTTGAATAAAAGATACTCTGTTTGAATACTATAAAGTTGCGTTTCAATAATCATTCTCATTGGCAGGTGTAGCCCGTAAGAGTTAACTTGAGACCTGAGCGCCGTTGTGTATTACCTACTGCGCTCAGGTTTCAAGTTAACTCTTGCGGGTTATAGTAAAAGTCTCGTTTGGAATTAATGTTTAATCTCCGCTAATATAGCTCACAATAATTTATTAATTTAATTTGAAGTTATAGTGGTTTTTCAGTAGGTGAAAAAATGGGGGCGCTAAAAAATAATTTATTCTCAAAGTGGGCAGTAGACAAAATAAGTTTGGGAACCCCTGATTTAGAGCAACAAAATTATTATTTTACCAAATCCTGTGGACATCAATATATTCATTATATGAATATTAGACTTGGAATACATAATAGAAATTATATTGAAATAAATAATGAAATAGTATGGAAAAAATCAAAATTAAATGAATGAGTAATAAAGAAATATATTATTTACTTTTTTAATAAGCGAATTAGTTATAAGTATTTCGAGCATTAAATATAACTAGAGGTCGCCCTATGGTCGATATTTGTTCGTAATTATAAATTTATAATATAAATTCTTTGGTGACAATCCCATGCGACTGTGATCCAAGGAGGTTACGTATACCATATTATGTGATCACAGACTATTATGAGTTTGAAATTGATAGTCTTTTTGACATTGCCAGTATGAACGTAAATAATGAGTTTTGACATGGGATTCCATTTTGCGTTGTTGTGGTTTATACACGTGTTAGTGGGAATTTTTAGAAGTTTTGGTTATTTTTTTATGAATTAAACTTTTTTTCGTGTTAAATTGTTGAGCTCTTTATGTTAATTGTTTTATTATATGTGGTTGTAGTTTGTAATTAGGTAAGTACTTATTTTTAGCAATGAATTCTATTCCGCCTGAACCTCCGGACGTAATTCCCTCTTCTTCTCCTAAAAAACAACTTCTCCCCCCGCATAAGAGATCCTACACTAAAACAATGATACGTTCTCGTCCTTCTACCCCTTTTCGCAGCGAAAAAGGTTACGATATAGCAGCCCATCAGGCCATTATTAGTGACCCCCCTTCCTCTTTACCTAATGGTAGCGCTTTTCGTCAATCTTTGAAAATATTGTCTCGAAAGGCAATGACTGCTTACCGTCCAACGTTGCTAATAGACTCGTCAAAATTATCTCCAATATTGATTGTAATGGATCCAGTAGCACTCCAATGGAATTCGCAGAGTATACGTCCTAAAAAACCGGAAATTTTTTACCTTATTAACAAATTTAATCCCGTCGTTCTTGCTATTTCGGAGACTTGGTTGGTCCCTGGGACCCGTTTTAGAGTTCCGGGTTATTCCTGTCTCCGGGATGACAGGGTTGATGGTTATGCTGGTTGTGCTATTCTCATTAAACGCTCTGTCCCTTTTTTTTTATTCCCTCTCATTGTCAGGATATTAATGCTGTAGCGGTGAGATTTCTGAATATCACCTTTTTATGTATGTATATTCCTCATCCCCATAACTCTTTAGTTCCTGATATCTCATCCATTTTTTCTTCCCTTCCATCCCCTATAGTTGTTATGGGAGATTTTAATACTCATTATATATCATGGGGTTCCCACTTCTGCGACAGTTTTTCTCCACACTTGTTAGATCTTCTTGATGATTTCAACCTTTGTTTTCTCAACGATGGCTCCCCAACTAGGAGAGTGCGTCCTTCCCAAAATCCCAATAGTGTAGTCGACCTAACTTTGTGTTCCCCGTGTCTTGCCTCAGCTATTTCTTGGAGAGTCCTATCTGAATCGTGCGGCAGTGATCATTACCCTATCCTCATTTCTTTCTCACCCAATTCTCCTACTCCGGCACCCCTTCCTCCTCTATTAAATTTCAGACTTACAGCCGCAGACTGGTCTAAATATACTCTGTCTCTTGACAGTAAATTAAATTCCCTTTTTGTCCCGAATAATAATGAAGATTTATTAAACCTTTACACCCAATTTGTTTCTTGTGTATTATCTGCTGCTGATGAGTCTATACCAAAAAAAAAAAAGAAAACACGCTGAGGTAGTTTTAGAATTTCCCCTCCATGGTGGGACTCAGAATGCTCGGGGATGGTACACCAGCGTAAATTAGCGGAACGCCTGTATAACAACTCCATGACTATAGAAAATTTTATAAATTATCAACAGGTTTCAGCTAAAACAAAGAGACTTCTGTCCAAAAACAAAAAAACGGAATGGACTTCCTTTTGTGAAAGTCTTTCTCCTAGATCCCATCCATCCCTTGTTTGGAGAAATATCAGAAAATATCGAGGTTCACTTTTTTCTGAAAATATAACTTCAAATGATCCTTCTGTTTGGCTAGATTCTTTTGCCGATAAACTGGCTCCGCCATTTGTCCCATGTTCCGAATCCCTTCCATCACCATCATGCTTCCTTCGCTCATCCGACGCCTTGGATATTCCTTTTTCTTTTGACGAACTTCAATCCGCTCTTTATGGATTAAATGATTCTTCTCCCGGAATCGATGGTATCCCATACTCTTTTATTTCAAAATCCAGTGATCAGTGTAAACTTTTTTTTTACGTTTAATTAACCATTTCTTTGAATATGGTTGTATTCCCGATACATGGAACTACCAAATTATCATCCCTATTCTAAAACCTGGCAAGGATCCACTCGATCCTAACTCCCATAGACCTATTGCCTTATCTTCCGTGTTAGTCAAGATAACTGAGCACATTATCAAAAATCGTCTCGAATGGTTAGTTGAAAGTAAAGGCATTTTAGCTAACTCTCAATTTGGCTTTAGGAAGGATATGAGTACACTAGACAATATCTCTATCCTGACTACTGATATCCGTCAAGCCCTCTTCAACAAGGCTTATTTAGCAAGTGTCTTTCTCGACATTGCCTCAGTATATGATAACGTCCTTCTTCCGGTTCTCAGGCACAAGTTGCTACAGCTGAGCATCCCAGTGAGGATGGTACGTTTCATATTGAATCTGCTCTCAAACCGGTCGATAGTAATCAGATACCAGAATTCCCTTCTACCCCCTAGACAAGTATGGAAAGGACTCCCTCAGGGATCGGTCCTCAGTCCTCTTTTATACAGTCTTTATACATGTGATTTAGAAAGCTCTGTTAGTTCTTTTTGTCAAATTTTAGAATATGCTGATGACATCGTATTATATTCTTCATCCCAGACTCTTTCTGATATTTCCTCCCGTTTGAATTCTGCTCTTTTTTACCTGGACTGCTGGCTATCAGATCACGGACTTTCTTTAGCTGCAGCTAAAAGTCAAACTATTGTATTCACTAAAAAAAGAGTTATTCCCAACCTTCCCAAACATAGGTAATAAAATAGGTTCCCCAATCTAATTCAGTCAAATTTCTGGGTGTTATTCTGGATTCCAGATTGTCTGGGGTCCCTCATATAAACTACATTATTCAAAAATGCGAAAAGAATATTAATATTCTAAGGTCTCTTTCAGGTACATGGTGGGGTAGTCACCCATATACTCAAAAATCAATTTACAACGCTTTAATTCGTAGTCACATGGATTATGGCTTATTTCTTTTGTTCCCTTGCAATAAAACTTCCCTACAAAAATTGAATCGTATGCAATCTAAATCTTTACGCTTAATATTAGGTGCCATGAGATCCTCTCCAGTGAATGCTCTTCAGGTGGAATGTGTAGATCCTCCACTTTCTCTTCGTAGCCAATACCTATGCGACAGATTTTTTTTACAAAATATTACAAAATTCCTTCCATCCTTTACACTCCAAGCTGAATATTCTTAAAAATTCTTTAAATGAACTTCATCGTCCAAGCGATGACTGGCCTTGCTTAGCAAAAAGCCTTGCTTACTTCTCCCATCTTTTTGTACAGGTATCTCAGTTTCCATGTAACCCTCTTTTTTCAGTTCCTTTTGATGTCCTTATCTTCCGTCCTTCCGTCCTGTTAAACTTTGGTATTAAGAAAAGTTTTCCCAACGCTTCTACAACTTTTTTCGAAAATCTGTTCAATGACTGGAGTGGCTGGACGACAATGTACACGGACGCTTCGAAATTATCGAAAATCAGTTGTGTCTGCGCTGCCGTTTGGATCCCGTCATTTCGAATTATCCTCAATTATAAGCTCCCTCCTCAATCCTCTGTATTTACTGGGGAAGCACTGGCTATCTTGGAAGCAGTTAAATATGCTAACGCCCACAATCTTGGTAACTCTATTATTTTTTCCGATTGCATTAGCTGTCTCCAATCTATTATCTCTAATCCTTTACGCTCCAAATCAAGGTTTCCAATTATTTTAAAAATCAGACAGGAACTTTTTAATTGTTTTCAAAAAAAACTATAAAATAGTCCTTGCTTGGATTCCTAGCCATTGTGGTATCCCAGGCAATGAATCCGCGGATTCTTGTGCCAGACACGCAATCTCCCAAGGCTCTTATGACAATTATGCCGTCTACTGTCACCATTTGAGGTCTTCAGCTAAACTTAGACTGACGGAGGCATGGAACCGGGCTTGGTCAGTTTCTAAATCGGTCAAGGGCAAATTTTATGGCGACATTCAGAATGAAATTCCTCCTAAACCCTGGTTTTTCTCATTCAGAGATGCAAGCAAAAAGGTTACCTCTACTATTTGCAGACTCAGGCTGAATCATGCTTGCACACCAGTTCACCTGGCTAAATTACATATCCGTGATCACTCTATCTGTGAGTGTGGTTTAGAAGAGGGTACACCTGATCACTTATTTTTTAACTGTCCCAAACTAATATTTTCCCTCTATGATGTTCTTCCTCCTGATATTCCTCGTCCTACCTATTTTAAACTCTTATTGTCCTTAGTTAATTCTCCTTTTGTTCGAATACTCTCTAATTTTATCTCAGTTAATAACATTAAATTGTAGTTTATTTGTAATATTTATTATAATGTTCATGCATGTGCTTATATACTAGTGATTTAACTCAGTAATAACTAATGTGTTATATGTGGGATGTAATACATTGTATTTGTGTGTTTGTCTATATGTGTGTGTATGTCTATGTTGTCCTATGATTTGTCTGTATTTTGTACTGTGATGTTTTCCTTTTTAGGTGTGAATATTTGCTCAACTTTCCAAATTATAATCGAAAGGAACATTTTATTGATCCCATTGTATATTCTCCTACTTCAATTGTTGGAATCTTTTTTATGGTTACCATAATTATTATGTTTTTGTGATCCTCATCTTTACGGGACGTTGGCAATATTCGCAATCGCGAAGGTGCCATTCAACTAAAGAAGAAGAAGAAGAGTTTTGACATTGGCAGTATGAACGTAAACAATGAGTGATTTATTTAATTTAAAGTATTTCTAATGCGTATTATATAAAAATATTAGCTTTCTCCTGTCCTTCTCCATATAAACTTTAAGTGTACCGAATTTCACTCCACTCTTCCGTCCGCGCAATTTTCTTAAAAAGGGAACTAAAGTTTTCGCTTCACGTGTTCGTATATATTGTAGATATATGGTAAGAGTGCGATTTTTGGCATGCCATTCTCTCTGACTACCTTGTTAGGAATACCACTTGATCTTTGAAACTCTGGGCACGATGATATTTATTGGTATCTACTACAACTTTATAGAGTGCTGGGGAAACTCTAGGTCTATTTTTTTCGGCTACATGGAAAGCCATTAAATCAGTTTCCCGAAAGCTCCTTGTGAGTTATTTGGGAGTCGCAAAAATGTACAAAGTACTTTGAGCGGAACTTTCGATTCCGGCCGAAACTGAGAAATTTGTGTTGTAATAGTCGATTGTATAACAAGAGTAAAATAATATTTGTAGTGAGTGAAGGAGGGAGTTTTAGTTTTTAGGGAGTGAAAGATGCTAAAACAGAATCTTGAGCGTAGCGAAGGATTCAATGTACAGCGCTCCAAGTAAAAATTAATTTTAGTACGAGTGGTGCACTCTACTTTTCATTCTCGTCTATGAGAAAAATTAATGAGGGACTTTATTCAGTATGTAAACGTACAAAGAAATTTTATATAATTTTTATTTATTTATTTTATTTATAATTTTTAATTCTGCCGCGCGGTTACTGTCGCGTCGCCCAGGTAAACATCAACATTGAGAAATATTATTTGAATAAGAATATTAATAATTTGAGTAAGAAATATTTAAATTCATTTCTGCCCTCTATGCTAAAGAGGAAAGACCTAGTTTGGTCGCAATAGGTTAGATGACTATTTCTTCACGGCCTAGTTATAACGCTCCCGATTCAAAAAAACCTCCAAAAAGTAAAAAAATAATATGTACCTCAGACATAGCCCTTTAAATTTGTGATGTTTCAAAATAAATAGCAGTAGTAATATATCCAAGCGTCGTCACGTCGGGAACTGCTAAGTTTACTTTATTTTAATTTCATACATACTTTATCATTTTTAGTTGTATTCTCTTTTTATTACTTTATTTAATTAGCGGTCCCCCGACGTGACGACGCTTGGATATATTACTACAACTATTTATATATGTAGTCTATTATCGGAGAACCAATCATCGTTTTTCTAATAGATGGAATGAGAACTGAGTTTTTGTGAGACGTGTTGGCTGAGGTGTGGTTGCGCGTGCGCAGAGGGCGGCGAGTGCGCGTCGGGCGGGGCCGGGGGCACGGGCGGGGGCACGGGCGGGGGCACGGGCGGGGGCACGGGCGTGCGGCGCGCCTGCTACGGCGTGCAGTCGGCGGGCGCGCGCGGCCTGCGCTGGGACTGGGCGCGGCTGGCGGCGCCGCCGCTGCCCGCCGAGCTGCGCTACGAGCCGCTGCCCATGGAGGTACGCGCGCACCCACCACTCACCGCTGACCACTGACCACTGACCATTGACTATTGATCACTGCTCAGTACCCACTGACCATTGCACACAGATCACTGCTCACTGATCGCTGACCATTGCCCACTGTTCATTGATCACAGCTCACTGATCGCTGACCATTGCCCACTGTTCATTGATTACAGCTCACTGCTCATTGTCCACTGAACACTGCCCACTGACTACTGATCACTGTCCACTGAGATTAATTATTGCTCATTACCCACTGACCGCTGATCACTGCTCATTGACTACTGCGCATTGACTACTGCTCATTATCCACCGACCAATGCTCACTGACTACTACGGCTGCGTGCCAAATGACGCCTCTAATGCTGCAAGACACCCTTTGCATTTGATGAACCACTAACATCAACCATTAATATTAAACATTTATTTAAACATTAACATTATTTGAATGTTGGCGTTGAATTGTGCTTATTGATACATAATTCAGTATCAATAATTACAAATCTTTGTAACACAATATTTGAATTTTTAATTCAACCGATCCATTGTTGCATCTACCTTATATAGTTATTATCAACGCCCATCAACCATGGGAAAGTTTATTGCCTTTATTGTTTGTATGTTAGTGCGACAGAGTAAGCACTATTTTAGAATTATTTCGTGAATAGCGTACTTATGTCACCAAGTAAAGCCAGTTATAGGCTGTTTAACTATGATTACTAATGAAAATAATGACACGTCAAAACATGAATGTCCATTAGGTGCAATGTCGTCTAGAAGAAGCGTGGTCCCTGGGCGTGGAGACGGTAACGTTCGACCAGTGGGTCATCTCGACGTCACGGATGACAGCGCGCGCGTTGGGGGGTCCCTCGGGAGGCTCGGGCCCGGCGGGGGGTGGGGGGTCCGCAGGGGGCCTGCGGCTAGTCCGGCGCGCAACGCAACCACCTTACCCGCTAACGCGCTCGAACGCGCCACCTCCGCCCCCCGCGCCCGCGCCCCGCCCGCACTCCTCCCCGATTGAAGGTGAGTTGCCACTTTTTTCGGTTGGAGTCACAACTGTCTCGTTCTATCTCGTAAAAAGCTGCAATATAACCGCGATTTAAAAGGTTACTAGTTGTACTCAAGACTTCGCATGGAAAATTTTAGCTTGGCCTAACCTGATTTATAGGAAATTTAAAAAAAGTAGCTCCTGTCTCGGGGCACATACTATCTCGACCTCGTTGGCGCAGTGGTTTAGGTGTTGCACCCAAGCGCGGAAGGTTCCGGGTTCGATTCCCGGTCGAGTCAATTTAGGAAACGAACTTTTCTAAATTGCCTCGGGTCTGGGTGTACTGGGAACGCCTCTAGTAGTCGTCAGCTGGTTCTCATAGCACAGGAAATGCCCTAGTTTGACACCAGATGATTGATGTGTATTGTCAGGCGTATTTATTATTATTATCTCTATACCAAATTTCATCATAATGGGTTCAGCATTTCCCGTACAAAGTTTCATACTCCTTTTTACCCATGGAGCACTCAACCATATAGAGTGGCAATGTCATTTATTTTGTATGAAAACAATTTACGTCTAAATGCTGTTGCGGTTACCGCGTTCTGTTTTATAGTTTGATATTATGCTGTTTTTGCCACACCACCGAATAGAACAATAAGCCATTACATAAATATTGTTACGGTTGGACCTTATGCGTAAGGAATAAGGTCGATTTTTTATAGAGCTTGAAACGTAACTTTTAGTGCTTATATCTCGAGACCTAGGCTTTATCGAGTTATGACCTAAAAACTCATTGCTAAGTTTAAGGCCTACTATCGAATGGCATAAGTCAAACTAAGAAAGAAGAACAAAGTTGCACCTCGAATATTCCCGAGCGATGACTATGACTTATGCAAACAGGCGGCGTCGAGAACAATGTCGAATTACCGATACAACTGTCGTGCAAGCATTCGTCGACGGGATCCGCGTCATGGATGTCTGGGACATCATCAGGCTCTCAAGGCAGCCCTGGCACACGCACTTGAGGTGGAGGCAGTGCGTCAAGACAGCCGAACTCATCGTGTGCGAGAAGTCACGATGCAAGTAAGATCTCAAAGAGGACCAACCTGTTATGAATGCGGTGAGAGAGGACATCTTCGTGTCAATTGTCCCAGGAAAAGGGCTAGGAAAACGTCGTCTGGGACACAAGTTAACTCCGAGGAGTTAAACTAAAAACAGGCAGGGCTGCGGGGCAAGCGCTGGCTGGTCAAAGGCAAGCCCCTATTGTGATAGTCTCTCAGATGCGCGATGGAAACAGCCTGATCGTTGAAAGAAAGCTGAACGGAAATCCCTGCTGTTTCACACTGGACACCGGTGCCTCACGTACTATTGTTAAACCTGAACTACTTCCACGAACTGTGAAATGGAAGAAAGGATCTTCACCTTGCCGGTTACAGACTGTTACGGGCCAGCCAGTGCTTGTCCTTGGCGAAACAAATGCGACATTGTAAATGGGTGATAAGACGGTGAGACATTCAGTTCTTATAGCAAACATTACAGACGATTGCATCATTGGGTTGGACTTCTTGGCAAAGCAAGGTTGTGTTCTCAATGTAGCAAAAGGGGTTTTAAGGTTTCCAGATGAAGAAGTTTTTCTGCAAGGCGCAAAACAAGGCTCAGTTTACAGTTTGAAAAGAACTGTTTTGCCGCCGAGGTCAGAAACCTTAGTAGAAATTTGATTCTCGCCAACAGTATGCAGTAAACGCAGTGTTATAATAGAAGACATTGGGAATCACCCTGACTGGGTAACTGCGCGAACCCTAGTGATGACTTCGGGACAATCCAAGGTACGTGTTGTCAACGTTAGTAACAAGGAAGTCGTTTTAGAAAGGAACTGCGTAGGGGGCAGATGCGACCCTGTTACGTCCCTGAGAAGAGTAGACTTGCATGAAACAGACCACGGTAATCATGCTGCAACACATATATCCACGTTACTTGAAAACTGTTGGGAAAATTTGACCGATCTGGAATGTCACAAGGTGGAATCGTCCTTGTTAAGTTATCAAGACATCTTTTCAAAAGGCGATGACGGCTTGGGACGTACTGGGCTTGTAAAGTACCGCATAGATACGGGAGATACACAGCCTATAAGACAGAGACCTCAACGTATAACACTAGCCACTAAGAGGTATCAGAGATGTTAAGAGAAATGGAGAAGAATCGCATCATCGAACCATCGACTAGCCCTTGGTCATCTCCTGTTGTTCTGGTCAAGAAAAAGGACGGCAGTACAAGATTCTGTGTTGACTACAGAATGCAGAACAGTGTTACGAAAAAGGACAGCTATCCCCTACCACGCATAGCTGACACGTTAGACTTGGTGAGTGGCATGAAATAGTTTTCCACAGTTGACCTCAAAAGTGGATATTAGCAGGTTCAACTCGGCAGGGAGGATAAGGAGAAGACTGCGTTCACTACAGGCCCTGGAAATGGTCTCTGGCAGTTGTCCTAAGAAATGCACTCTGTTCCAGAGGGAGGTTGGATACCTAGGGCACATCATCTCGGCATAGGGAATTCGAACGGATCCAGAGAAAATAAGAGCTTACCGCTGATTCGTCAGGAATTTCTCTGAAGTGGCGAAGCCCTTACATCGGTTGACAGAAGACAAGTCCCAATTTGAGTGGAATCCTGAATGTGAACAAGCATTCACATTACTCAAGCAGCATCCGTGTGAGGCTCCTATATTAGGCTACCCTACTAGAGAGGGACATTTTATTGTAGACACGGACGCCAGCAATGTCGGCATTGGAGGAATTCTATCTCAAAAACAAGGAGAAATGCAGGTTATCATTACTTATTTCAGCAAATGTCTTTCGAAGCCAGAAAGAAATTACTGCGTTACACGCCGGGAACTTCTAGCTGTTGTTAAGACCTTACAACACTTTAGGAAGTATTTAATCGGAAGACAGGTTACTCTTCGTACTGATCACACTGCTTTACAATGGCTTCTTCAGTTCAAGAACCCAGAGGGACAGGTAGCGAGATGGTTGGAACAGCTGCAAGAATTCGACTTCGTGGTTGAACATCGGAGAGGAAAATCACATTCTAACGTCGATGCTTTATCCCGACGACTTTGCGAAGAATCTTGTCGGCATTGTTCGAGACAGGAAATTAAAGAGAACATACGGGTAATAAGAGTAAATGCTTTAGATGACACGTGGAGCGACGAAGCCATGGGGTATGCACAAAAAGAAGACAGCGATTTGAAGTGCATAATAGAGTGGAAGCAACGTAACCATAAGCCAGCTTGGAGTGAAGTGTCGGAGTTCAGTCCAATTACGAAAAGTTACTGGGCTCAATGGGACAGTCTGGTGGTACATAATGGAGTTCTTCATAGGAAATGGGAGTCGCCCAGTGGACAAGAGGTTACCATGCAGGTCGTAGTCCCCCGAGGGAAAGTGGCGTCGGTGTTACGTCAGATTCATGTGGAGTATCGGGAGGACATCTAGGCGTAAAGAAAACCTTGGACAAGGTGAGGAAAAGGTTTTACTGGGTGCGGTGCCGCGAGGATGTGGAGGACTGGTGTAGGAAGTGTACAGCCTGCTCCTCAGTAAAGGGGCCACAGACAAGAACCAGAGGCCAGCTGAAATTGTATAACGTGGGAACGCCTTGGGAAAGAGTTGCAGTCGACGTAGCTGGACCATTTCCTATAACTGAAGACGGAAATTGTTACATAGTCGTCATTCAAGACTATTTCAGTAAATGGCCAGAAGCGTTTGCTCTACCCAATCAGGAAGCTCATACAGTTGCCAAAAAGCTCGTTCAGGAGGTATTTTGTCGGTTTGGCGTACTTTTGGAATTGCATACTGATCAAGGTAGGAATTTCGAGTCGGCATTATTTCAAGAAGTTTGCCAACTACTTGGGATACACAAAACGCGTACGACACCAGGTCATCCGCAATCCGATGGAATGGTCGAGAGATTGAACCAGACGTTGGAGAATCACCTGGCCAAAGTAGTAGAAGAACATCAAAGGGACTGGGACCAATACATTCCGCTCTTCTTAATGTCTTACCGCTCCGCTGTACATGATAGCACAAATTTCACACCATCTAGGATCAATTTTGGACGAGAGATACGACTACCAGTTGATGTTCTAACGGGAATACCACCTGACGCTCCAAAGCCAACTACCGATTACGTGTCCGATCTACAGCAAAAACTATATGACGTCCATGAACTCGTAAGAAAAAGTAGTTTGAAAACCAGCGAAAGAATGAAAACTCGCTATGACCGTAGAGCTAATGTAATGAGATTTGAGGAAGAAGCCTTAGTGTGGTTGCATAATCCCATTAGGAGAAAAGAGAAGTCTCCGAAATTTCAGGCCCGATGGGATGGACCATATACGGTGATAATGAGAATAAATGACGTTACTTATCGGAACAAGAAGGAGCCTAGAGGAAAACTAAAGATCGTCCACGTAGATCGCCTAGCTCGCTATCATGGTTCCAATCATGCTCGGGACGAGCATGACTAAGAGGGGGGCAATGTTACGGTTGGACCTTATGCGTTAGGAATAAGGTCGATTTTTAATGGAGCTCGAAACGTAACTTTTAGTGCTTATATCTCGAGACCTAGGCTTTATCGAGTTATGACCTAAAAACGCATTGCTAAGTTTAAGGCCTACTATCGAATGGTATAAGTCAAATTAAGAAAGAAGAACCAAGTTGCACCTCGAATATTCCCGAGCGATGACGTGTCATGTATCTATGACTCATGCAAACAGGCGGCGTCGAGAACAATGTCGAATTACCGTTAACGAGCGTAATTAGCTAGAAAGTTCCACCCTCGTTTTATCCGACTATAAATAGAGCTCCGTGTCCGCCGCCGAGTCAGTGTTTCTCAACTAGCGATCGAGGCGACACCAAGGCGAATTACATAGAACACTACGACGACTACTGCGACGACCTTGGATAGAAGAACTCTGCGATTCGGGAACGTTGTTATTGAGTGAAGCGTGTACCTTCGGTGACTACTACGCGAGTACCTACTTCGAGGGCGACTACGAAGACTAGGGACCGCCGTAATTAAGTTCGCGTGTTCTTGAGATCTGCTCGTACGAAGGAAAATAAAACTCTTTGCACCTGTAACCGGCATCTTATTACCCTCAGCTCGTAACAATATTTAAAAATCTGTTATAACATACAGAGATGTACACACATCCAGTATTGGTTATGTACTTGAGAGTGAGAGTCGATATTCGTTAGAGTAAATAAACTGAGCAGTGATGAATAAGACGGTCCCATATGTCGTCTCTATAGGGTTAAGTGCTCCGTGTGTTTACCTCTTAAGGGTAGATTTTTAATAAAAAAAGTAGCCTGCGTCCTTCCCCTGATAGCAAATTATCTCTGTGCTAAATTTCATCAAAATTGGGCTTTACAGTTTAACCATGAAAACCTAACAGACAAACAGACTTAGCATTTATAATGTTAGTATGGAAATATTTTATAGTAGCATGATTCGTAACACATTTTATAAATGAAAGGTGAATGAAACATATTGAAAACTTATGGTTATATCCTATTTCTCCTAGGTCGTAGAGCACGCATTCCGCAGCAGCACACAGGCTCCAGTGTGCACTCGGTGCAATCAGTGCATTCGATGCATTCAGTACAATCGATGCAGTCAGTGCAATCAGTGCAGGCCGCGAGCGTGAACCGGCAATGCACACGCAGTGCGTCGCCCAGCGAGCGGAAGCCGGGACTGGCGCGCCAGATACTGCACAACCTCAATATATTTAGTGAGTTTGTTTCTGTTTACTTTCAAGTTGCCATGAAAAATTTGTCAGATAAAAATATAACATATTGTATAATTAACCTTGGAATCGAAAATTGCTATGAGCCGGGAAATTTTATTTTATTTTATTTATTAAACAATTTATTGCACACACAACGTCATATACAAATAGAGATACATACAGAAAAAAGAGTAAAAGGTACCGCTTATTTCTATAAGAAATTTCTCCCAGCGGACCCGCGTGTGAGAAATTTTATAAAGAAAGAAAGAAAGGTAGACA
This sequence comes from Zeuzera pyrina, assembly GCA_907165235.1. NCBI lineage: Eukaryota > Metazoa > Arthropoda > Insecta > Lepidoptera > Cossidae > Zeuzera > Zeuzera pyrina. Next base: position 722,158 of record OU015627.1, read on the forward strand.
CTGTGTGTAATAACACAATATTATCAAACTAAATATAAATAATAATGAATACGAAATACAAAAACACATACAATCAATATATCAGTACATATAAATATATAAATTTGACATATATAAATACAAATATATATACAATATACATACATTCAATAACGATATATATTATATACATTATAATTATACCCATGTGAAAATATTTGTTTTGAAGTAACTTCATATAATGCTCTTTAACTGCTCGTTTAAAGCCTACTAGGGATGGACTCTCCCGAACACAGGGAGGAAGATCATTCCATAGTTTAACGGCAAGTACAGTGAAGGAATGAGAATAAAAGTTTGTAGAATGCAAAGGTGTTTGAAGAGAAGTAGATAAATGACTACGACTTGGAAGTTCCAGGTAACCTTAAAAATTGAAAACGATCCTTAAGAAGGTGGCGATGGGGAATGCAAAATATTATAAAGTGAGGAAAGAATATGCATATTCCTGCATAAACGGATGGGAAGCCACTTTAAACGCGTCCTAAATTCGGAGATATGGTCGAACTTACGTAAGCCAAAAATGTAACGAATACATGAATTTTGAAGTCTCTCTAATTTGTTCACCAACTCTTCGGTAGCATCGAGGAAACAAACGTCGAAAGATTAAATAGATAAACGATAGATTAAAGTTTGAACTAAATATATTTTGCTACGCAAAGCCAAAAAGTATTGGAGACGTTTAAGGGAGTGAAATGTATAATGTACTTTTTTATTAATGTCGTTAATATGTGGTGCCCAATATGCCCAAGAACTGAATTAACAAAAGGAATAGTGGTACCGTCATAAGTAATTTGGGGTAGAGAGGAGTTATCAATTAAATTGCACATATACCTACTGCCAATTATAATAGCTTGAGACTTATTGGGATTAACTAAAAGCACATGAGACGCACCCGACGCTTTCACACGTTCGAGATCCCTATTAATCTCAGCAACAGTCATATCCACATCTGCTACAGAGAAATGTCGATATAACTGCAAATCGTCTGCATAGAGATGGAAGTTACAAGATAAAACGTTAGTGATAGTATTAATGAAAACAGAGAATAACAGAGGAGAAAGCACACCACCCTGAGGTACGCCCGCAGCAAGCTCGCACCAATCCGAAGAAGAATCATCCGAACGAACACACTGCGAACGACCACGAAGATAGGATTCAAACCAGGAAGAGGTTGAAGGAGAGACATTTAGAGAACGAAGAATACCAAGAATATCCAAATCAATGGAATTAAAGGCGTTACTAAAATCAAGAAGAATGAGAAATGTGATATATACTAAAGGCACAGAGTTCTGTCCTATATTATAAATGTGATAGATCGGATGTTTTACTAACTTCAAGAGAAGTTATCATTCAAAATTAGATGGAAGTCCTCTAAGTACCGATAAGTGGCCTAATGGATAAGGCTGATACATTATTGGTAAGGTGAAAAAGGGATCTAATCAATTTGTTTCCATTTTTCTACTATTTTAGAATTTTATAACTAAAAGAGCGAAAACGAAATCCTTATAGGTGATTTTGTTGTATCCATCTGTATGTATGTTACAGCTTATAACGTATTTATAATTTATTCAGCCATCTTTACATCTGCTAAGTCGAAAGGCACAGAGTTCTGTCCTATATTATAAATCGAAATCAGAGATGAGTGTCAAAAAATTATATGATATTTAAAGAATCAATGAATGTATGCTTTGTAACATATGCTATTTTCAGAATTAGCCATCTTATTGGTTGTGTTGCCAAAGGAAAATTAAAAGGTAGTTTCGACTTTTTTTAAAATTTAAATTGTATCTGTCTAGAAATGTTACGTAATCTTAGTGCGTATTACGGTTTTAGACTAGAAGAAAAATTATAATTTTTATTCATTCATAAAGTCGTTGCAATTTAGCTGTACCTCTCCCATACTCTAAATTTATCATTTTCTCAAGGTATATTTCCAAAACTGTTAAAATATACTGTTGTATAGTCAAATTGCAAGAAAGGCGATAGGCAGGATGTGAATAATTATCGTCTAATTGCTATCCAATTCCAGTGCTATTAAAGATTTTTGAAAAGGCTATGAAATCATATTTCAAATTTCGTAGCAACTTTTAACATTTTGATTTCAGGAAAGTTCGGTTGTAGAAGGAACAGTTCCATGATTTTGGCTTGCTTTAAGTTAGTTAAGTCAATAACTGAAACTTTAAATTCAGGTTCTCGTATTGTTGCTATTTTTATTGATATGAGCAAAGCATTTCATCGCATTCATCGTAAAATACTATTAACCAAGGATTAACCTAAGGAATTAGAGTTAAGCCTTATGAATGGATAAAAAGTTATTTATCTGAAAGGGAGCAGTTTGTACAGATTTCCTCAATGAATAAATTGCACAACAATATACACAAGTTAACGTTTCAACCGAACAATTACGGAGTACCACAGGGCAGTATACTTGGGCCTCTGTTGTTTCTTTTATATATCAACAATCTACCAGCTGTGACATCACGCGAGTGCCTTTTGTTTGCGGATGATACTACATTGATATTAGAGGGCGCAGATAAATCGACATTGGAAAGAGAAATCTACAGTGTATTTGAATCTCTTGTGAATTGGTTATGCACTAATCTTAACTGTAACGTAACAAAGACAAAATTAATTGAATTTCAGAGATTTAATAGTTTTTTTTTAAATATAGATACTACTTTTGATAATATAAAAATGGAAACCACCGATGACAGTATATTTTTGGGGATGAAACATTTTGCAATTGGAAATCTCGATTATAGAAAAGATTTGCTCGAAACTTAATAAATCTATTTATGTATTGTTTAAGACTAACAGTTTCAAAGCAAATTGCTCTCTTAGCATACCATGGAAATGTCTCTTCCATTTGATCGCATCCATCGTAAATTATTATCATACCCAATTTCATCACGTCAGAAACGCTAGTTAATAATCAAAGAATTAAATATATTTACCATTCAGGAGATTATGACTCAATTAATCTTAATCTAAACCCGATCGACTGGTAAAAAATACTGAACATAGGATAACTTGACGATGGTGTTGAATATTTTTACAATACTTTATATAAACTTCGAGATCAATACATACCTCATACGCTGTTTGCCCCAGGTACACATCCGCCAAGGTATACTCCTGCACTTCGTAAAGTTCTTAAGGAAAAACATAAATTTATGTGTAAGTATCATACCTACCGTAATACTTATTGTTATGTTGGTAACATAAATATTAAACGTGTCAGAATATAATAATAAAAGTGAACTACCTTCAGATTGATAGATATAGTTTTGATTACTAATTTGTGTATTCCGCATGTTAAAAGATATTAATAAAGAGTTACTTTAATAAGAGTTGTATGATATATAATATTGGCGACGAGTGATTAAAATGGCAAGCGTTTCAAGTGTAGTCCTTCCGGGAAAACTTAATCCACAACTTGATAGTTGGGAAAATTATCGACAGCAACTATGTTGTTGATGCTTTAGGCATATCCGTGCAAGGTGTTTTTAATGTTAACGAGAAAATTGATTTCATTAAAAGATTTCCAGAGTTATTAACTGAAGATTTGAATAAATATTGTAGACCACTAATTCATATACAAGTACCGAGTGGAGTTACACCAAAATTTCAAAGGTGACGTCCAATACCATTTCCGCTTAGACAAAAAGTGAATGAAGAATTGCAAAAAATGGTCAAAGAAGGTATCATCACTGCCGTTAAGTATTCAAAATGGGCCACGCCTTTGCGCATTGTACATAAGCCAGATGGCTTATTAAGATTATGCGGCGATTATCGAGCTACAGTGAACGCTGTCTGTTTTGCAGATAGCTATCCACTGCCTACAGCAAATGAAGCTTTCTTTTCACTCGCAGGAGGAAAGTTTTTCTCGAAATTAGACCTCAAACATGCATATAATCAATTAAAAGTGGATGAGGAAACGGCAACAATGCTGACACTCAATACGCCATTAGGTTTGATGAAGATGAATCGTTTGGCTTTTGGAATTAATGCAGCACCGGGAATATTTCAGCGTTTTATGAGTACCATACTGACAGGGATGGATGGTGTGGCGGCTCTGCTCGACGACATAGTTATCTGTGGTCCGACATTAGAAATCCACAACCAAAGAGTAATAGAAGTACTGAAAAGATTAAATAAAATGGGTTGCAACTGAATATAAAAAAATGTGTGTTTGCTACAAATATGATAACATTTTTAGGGTATGAAATAGACCAAGAAGGGGTGCATCCTTCAAAAGATAAAGTATATGAAATTACCAAAAAACCAGCACCAAGAAATAAACATGAGCTAAAATCCTTTCTAGGATTATACAATTTTTATGAAAGGTTTGTTAAAGACAAAGCTGTCGTACTTGAGCCATTATATAAACTTTTAAAGGAAAGAAATCCATGGAGTTGGGGTGAGTCAGAGAACGATGCATTTGTGAAAGCTAAAGGCCTATTAAGCTCAGATCTTACATTAACACATTACAGTTTAGACAAAGAACTATACTTAATTTGTGATGCCAATGCATATGGGCTGGGAGTTGTGTTAGCTCATAAAATGGAGGATGGTACAGAACGACCAGTCAGTATGAGTTCCAGAACATTACAACCTACAGAAAGAAAATATGCTCAAATTGATAGAGGCTCTAGCAATAATATTTGGTTTAAATAAATTTAGACAATATTTGTTGGGGCGTCCATTTATAATATTTACAGACCACACGCCCTTGTTAGGAATTTTCAATAGAAAAAAAGCTATCCCGGAGTTAGTATCCAATAGGATGTTAAGATGGGCATTAATATTAAATACATTTGATTATGATTTGAGGTATCGGCCAGGGAAACAGATGACGGAAGCAGATAGTCTAAGTAGATGGCCAACACCTACGGATTGCGCATCTCAAGAGGAGGAGTGTCAGAATGTATTTCTCATTGACTCATCTGAATTAAAAATAGATTGTACCATAGTAGCTAGAGAAACGGAGAAAGATAGTATTTTAAAGTGAGTTAAATTTTTTACACTTCATGGGTGGCCAGAAAAGGTAATTGATGTATTAATGCCATATTATCGCCGGATGAATAATTCATCGATTAGTAAAGACTGTCTTTTAATGGCAGATTGGGGTTATCATACTAACCAAACTCCGTGAACAGGTTTTGAAAATGTTACATGAACCACATAGTGGGGTAGTACAGACGAAGATGTATGCTAGAACTTATATTTGGTACCCGTCACTAGACTCAGACATTGAACGTACAGTAGCCCAGTGTGAAATATGTCTATTGCATCGTAATAATCCTCCAACTACTAAAAACACATGGCCAGTGGCAGAAAGGCCATGGTCTCGTATTCACATTGATTTTATGGGCCCATTTCAAGGAAAAACTTGCTTAGTGGTGGTGGATTCTTTTAGTAAATGGCCAGTTCTGGAGGTTGTGCCTAATATGGCTACAAGAACTATAATAAATGTTCTTAGAAAAGTATTTGCTGACTTTGGATTGCCCGATATTGTGGTGTCAGATAATGGTGCAATATTTATTGCAAGAGAATTTAAAGACTGGCTAAAACGTGACAAGATACAGCATATAACAGGTGCACCATATTATCCAGCTACTAACGGGCAGGTAGAAAGAACAATTCAGACCTTAAAACTTAAATTGAAGAAAAATATTGATATTCCATGGATAGAAAGGGTCGCAAAGGTACTTTTTCAAATGCGAACAATGCCTAGCACATCTACGGAAAAGACGCCGGCTGAAATGTTGTTTGGAAGGAAATTTAAAACGGCTATCAGTCAGTTACACCCAGATAGTAGTTTGATGAACAAAAAGAAAACAGAAAGTTTTAAACATAAAATCACGTATGAAATTGGTGACATAATTTTTTTTAGAATTTACAATTCCGATAAGAAATGGAAGAAGGTACTATAATGGCTGCACCTGAGTCTGCGGTGGTTGAAATTGAATCAGAGGGGATGAAATATAGGAGACATTTAGATCAGGTGATAAAAGTAATGAGTTCACATGATACAACACTGGACAACACGAATGGGGATGGTAAATCATTCTCTGATACTTATGAGGATGAAGAGGAAAACCAAACCTCTATTATAATACCACCTCCGGAGACATGGGCCGATATCGTTGGAACCATCTAGCTAGAAGCATTATGAATAGGCTATGGGGGAAGGTGTTATATTGGTAACATAAATATTAAAGGTGTCAGAATATAATAATAAAAGTGAACTACCTTTAGATTGATAGATATAGTTTTGATTACTAATTTATGTATTCCGCATGTTAAAAGATATTAATAAAGAGTTATTTTAATAAGAGTTGTATGATATATAATACTTATGACTATGAGACGTTCTCACTTCTTCGCGATAGAGCCAAAGCATTAGAACAAACTTGCTATAAATCATACATTGAGCGAATAAAAAATTCTATAACTGAAGCTCCTAAAATATTTTGGTCCTACAGTCTTTCGCCAAGGCAGTAATTCTTACCCTTCAACAATGGAATATGGTGACATAAAATCTAATTCAGCTGAAGGCATATGCAATATATTTTCCGATTACTTTAAGTCTACTTTCCAAGCAGTCAACTCCTTAACTACTATAACACACTACCGTAACGATGCTAACATTGACACCCATTTCAATACTATAAATAACATAGAAATCAAATCTTCTGAAATATTACAATTACTTAAAACCCTGGATATATCTAAAGGCACTGGACCGGACTTATCTCCATCATTTCTTACGCTATGTGCTGATGCTTTAGTTACACCTCTGTATGTATTATTCAAGAGATCCATTGATGAAGGAATAGTCCCTGTAATTTGGAAGTCTGCGTTCATATCTCCGATCCATAAGAGTGGCAATAAAAACAATGTCGCAAATTATAGACCCATCTGTTAATTATGCATATTCGGCAAAATTTTGTAAAGAATTATTTATAAACAAATGTACTCTTCTTTGTCTGCATATTTTACTCCTGAACAACATGACTTTCTGGCTAAGCGGTCTATTTCCAAAACTGTTAAAATATACTGTTGTATAGTCAAATTGCAAGAAAGGCGATAGGCAGGATGTGAATAATTATCGTCTAATTGCTATCCAATTCCAGTGCTATTAAAGATTTTTGAAAAGGCTATGAAATCATATTTCAAATTTCGTAGCAACTTTTAACATTTTGATTTCAGGAAAGTTCGGTTGTAGAAGGAACAGTTCCATGATTTTGGCTTGCTTTAAGTTAGTTAAGTCAATAACTGAAACTTTAAATTCAGGTTCTCGTATTGTTGCTATTTTTATTGATATGAGCAAAGCATTTCATCGCATTCATCGTAAAATACTATTAACCAAGGATTAACCTAAGGAATTAGAGTTAAGCCTTATGAATGGATAAAAAGTTATTTATCTGAAAGGGAGCAGTTTGTACAGATTTCCTCAATGAATAAATTGCACAACAATATACACAAGTTAACGTTTCAACCGAACAATTACGGAGTACCACAGGGCAGTATACTTGGGCCTCTGTTGTTTCTTTTATATATCAACAATCTACCAGCTGTGACATCACGCGAGTGCCTTTTGTTTGCGGATGATACTACATTGATATTAGAGGGCGCAGATAAATCGACATTGGAAAGAGAAATCTACAGTGTATTTGAATCTCTTGTGAATTGGTTATGCACTAATCTTAACTGTAACGTAACAAAGACAAAATTAATTGAATTTCAGAGATTTAATAGTTTTTTTTTAAATATAGATACTACTTTTGATAATATAAAAATGGAAACCACCGATGACAGTATATTTTTGGGGATGAAACATTTTGCAATTGGAAATCTCGATTATAGAAAAGATTTGCTCGAAACTTAATAAATCTATTTATGTATTGTTTAAGACTAACAGTTTCAAAGCAAATTGCTCTCTTAGCATACCATGGAAATGTCTCTTCCATTTGATCGCATCCATCGTAAATTATTATCATACCCAATTTCATCACGTCAGAAACGCTAGTTAATAATCAAAGAATTAAATATATTTACCATTCAGGAGATTATGACTCAATTAATCTTAATCTAAACCCGATCGACTGGTAAAAAATACTGAACATAGGATAACTTGACGATGGTGTTGAATATTTTTACAATACTTTATATAAACTTCGAGATCAATACATACCTCATACGCTGTTTGCCCCAGGTACACATCCGCCAAGGTATACTCCTGCACTTCGTAAAGTTCTTAAGGAAAAACATAAATTTATGTGTAAGTATCATACCTACCGTAATACTTATTGTTATGTTGGTAACATAAATATTAAACGTGTCAGAATATAATAATAAAAGTGAACTACCTTCAGATTGATAGATATAGTTTTGATTACTAATTTGTGTATTCCGCATGTTAAAAGATATTAATAAAGAGTTACTTTAATAAGAGTTGTATGATATATAATATTGGCGACGAGTGATTAAAATGGCAAGCGTTTCAAGTGTAGTCCTTCCGGGAAAACTTAATCCACAACTTGATAGTTGGGAAAATTATCGACAGCAACTATGTTGTTGATGCTTTAGGCATATCCGTGCAAGGTGTTTTTAATGTTAACGAGAAAATTGATTTCATTAAAAGATTTCCAGAGTTATTAACTGAAGATTTGAATAAATATTGTAGACCACTAATTCATATACAAGTACCGAGTGGAGTTACACCAAAATTTCAAAGGTGACGTCCAATACCATTTCCGCTTAGACAAAAAGTGAATGAAGAATTGCAAAAAATGGTCAAAGAAGGTATCATCACTGCCGTTAAGTATTCAAAATGGGCCACGCCTTTGCGCATTGTACATAAGCCAGATGGCTTATTAAGATTATGCGGCGATTATCGAGCTACAGTGAACGCTGTCTGTTTTGCAGATAGCTATCCACTGCCTACAGCAAATGAAGCTTTCTTTTCACTCGCAGGAGGAAAGTTTTTCTCGAAATTAGACCTCAAACATGCATATAATCAATTAAAAGTGGATGAGGAAACGGCAACAATGCTGACACTCAATACGCCATTAGGTTTGATGAAGATGAATCGTTTGGCTTTTGGAATTAATGCAGCACCGGGAATATTTCAGCGTTTTATGAGTACCATACTGACAGGGATGGATGGTGTGGCGGCTCTGCTCGACGACATAGTTATCTGTGGTCCGACATTAGAAATCCACAACCAAAGAGTAATAGAAGTACTGAAAAGATTAAATAAAATGGGTTGCAACTGAATATAAAAAAATGTGTGTTTGCTACAAATATGATAACATTTTTAGGGTATGAAATAGACCAAGAAGGGGTGCATCCTTCAAAAGATAAAGTATATGAAATTACCAAAAAACCAGCACCAAGAAATAAACATGAGCTAAAATCCTTTCTAGGATTATACAATTTTTATGAAAGGTTTGTTAAAGACAAAGCTGTCGTACTTGAGCCATTATATAAACTTTTAAAGGAAAGAAATCCATGGAGTTGGGGTGAGTCAGAGAACGATGCATTTGTGAAAGCTAAAGGCCTATTAAGCTCAGATCTTACATTAACACATTACAGTTTAGACAAAGAACTATACTTAATTTGTGATGCCAATGCATATGGGCTGGGAGTTGTGTTAGCTCATAAAATGGAGGATGGTACAGAACGACCAGTCAGTATGAGTTCCAGAACATTACAACCTACAGAAAGAAAATATGCTCAAATTGATAGAGGCTCTAGCAATAATATTTGGTTTAAATAAATTTAGACAATATTTGTTGGGGCGTCCATTTATAATATTTACAGACCACACGCCCTTGTTAGGAATTTTCAATAGAAAAAAAGCTATCCCGGAGTTAGTATCCAATAGGATGTTAAGATGGGCATTAATATTAAATACATTTGATTATGATTTGAGGTATCGGCCAGGGAAACAGATGACGGAAGCAGATAGTCTAAGTAGATGGCCAACACCTACGGATTGCGCATCTCAAGAGGAGGAGTGTCAGAATGTATTTCTCATTGACTCATCTGAATTAAAAATAGATTGTACCATAGTAGCTAGAGAAACGGAGAAAGATAGTATTTTAAAGTGAGTTAAATTTTTTACACTTCATGGGTGGCCAGAAAAGGTAATTGATGTATTAATGCCATATTATCGCCGGATGAATAATTCATCGATTAGTAAAGACTGTCTTTTAATGGCAGATTGGGGTTATCATACTAACCAAACTCCGTGAACAGGTTTTGAAAATGTTACATGAACCACATAGTGGGGTAGTACAGACGAAGATGTATGCTAGAACTTATATTTGGTACCCGTCACTAGACTCAGACATTGAACGTACAGTAGCCCAGTGTGAAATATGTCTATTGCATCGTAATAATCCTCCAACTACTAAAAACACATGGCCAGTGGCAGAAAGGCCATGGTCTCGTATTCACATTGATTTTATGGGCCCATTTCAAGGAAAAACTTGCTTAGTGGTGGTGGATTCTTTTAGTAAATGGCCAGTTCTGGAGGTTGTGCCTAATATGGCTACAAGAACTATAATAAATGTTCTTAGAAAAGTATTTGCTGACTTTGGATTGCCCGATATTGTGGTGTCAGATAATGGTGCAATATTTATTGCAAGAGAATTTAAAGACTGGCTAAAACGTGACAAGATACAGCATATAACAGGTGCACCATATTATCCAGCTACTAACGGGCAGGTAGAAAGAACAATTCAGACCTTAAAACTTAAATTGAAGAAAAATATTGATATTCCATGGATAGAAAGGGTCGCAAAGGTACTTTTTCAAATGCGAACAATGCCTAGCACATCTACGGAAAAGACGCCGGCTGAAATGTTGTTTGGAAGGAAATTTAAAACGGCTATCAGTCAGTTACACCCAGATAGTAGTTTGATGAACAAAAAGAAAACAGAAAGTTTTAAACATAAAATCACGTATGAAATTGGTGACATAATTTTTTTTAGAATTTACAATTCCGATAAGAAATGGAAGAAGGTACTATAATGGCTGCACCTGAGTCTGCGGTGGTTGAAATTGAATCAGAGGGGATGAAATATAGGAGACATTTAGATCAGGTGATAAAAGTAATGAGTTCACATGATACAACACTGGACAACACGAATGGGGATGGTAAATCATTCTCTGATACTTATGAGGATGAAGAGGAAAACCAAACCTCTATTATAATACCACCTCCGGAGACATGGGCCGATATCGTTGGAACCATCTAGCTAGAAGCATTATGAATAGGCTATGGGGGAAGGTGTTATATTGGTAACATAAATATTAAAGGTGTCAGAATATAATAATAAAAGTGAACTACCTTTAGATTGATAGATATAGTTTTGATTACTAATTTATGTATTCCGCATGTTAAAAGATATTAATAAAGAGTTATTTTAATAAGAGTTGTATGATATATAATACTTATGACTATGAGACGTTCTCACTTCTTCGCGATAGAGCCAAAGCATTAGAACAAACTTGCTATAAATCATACATTGAGCGAATAAAAAATTCTATAACTGAAGCTCCTAAAATATTTTGGTCCTACAGTCTTTCGCCAAGGCAGTAATTCTTACCCTTCAACAATGGAATATGGTGACTTAAAATCTAATTCAGCTGAAGGCATATGCAATATATTTTCCGATTACTTTAAGTCTACTTTCCAAGCAGTCAACTCCTTAACTACTATAACACACTACCGTAACGATGCTAACATTGACACCCATTTCAATACTATAAATAACATAGAAATCAAATCTTCTGAAATATTACAATTACTTAAAACCCTGGATATATCTAAAGGCGCTGGACCGGACTTATCTCCATCATTTCTTACGCTATGTGCTGATGCTTTAGTTACACCTCTGTATGTATTATTCAAGAGATCCATTGATGAAGGAATAGTCCCTGTAATTTGGAAGTCTGCGTTCATATCTCCGATCCATAAGAGTGGCAATAAAAACAATGTCGCAAATTATAGACCCATCTGTTAATTATGCATATTCGCCAAAATTTTGTAAAGAATTATTTATAAACAAATGTACTCTTCTTTGTCTGCATATTTTACTCCTGAACAACATGACTTTCTGGCTAAGCGGTCTACAGTTACAAACTTAGTTTTATTCAATGATTATGACTAACTACATGGATTTGGGCTTTCAAGTTGATACTGTGTTCACAGATTTCAGTAAGGCGTTTGATCGCATAGTTCATCAGTTATTGCTACAAAAACTTTATTATGCTGCCATACATGGCGATCTGTTCAGGTATTTGACATCTTATATCTCAAACAGATCTCAAGCGGTTGCGGTCAATGGTTTCTCATCAGTATGGGTTGATATACCGTCAGGTGTACCCCAGGGATCTTTATTAGGACCGTTATTATTTATTATTTTCATAAATGATATTTATAAATGTTTGAAACACTAGATTCTTTATGTACGCTGACGATATGAAAATCTTTATGTGTATCAAGAGCGCTGATGATTGCAAGCGTCTGCAGGAAGACCTCAACGGCCTACACCATTATTGTCAGGAGAATAAGCTTGATTTAAATGTATCCAAGTACTTTACAGTAACATTTACCAGAAAACATAATTTAGTTGCATCGATAAAAGATTTAGGTGTGGTTCAGGACAATAAATTAGTGTTCGATTGCCACATAGAGCAAATAAGGTACTTATTATAAGATTTTGTTCGAATTTCAAAAAAATAAAATCAGTTAAAATTCTATATTGTTCCTACGTCCGTAGCATCCTCGAGTATGCCTCACAAGTTTGGAACTCACGCTACAACACTTACATCTCTAGATTGGAGTCTATTCAGAAGCGATTTCTAGGATATCTGCAATTTGAATGTAAGCAATATGATGTCGACTATGACAGTAGATGTAGGAGACAACGTTTACTCCCTTTAGAAAAGCGTCGAGCTATTTCGGATATTGTATTTTTATTTAAAATAGTTCAAAATAAAATTGACTGACCTCATCTCATTCAGGGCATAAACCTCCAGGTACCTAGTCGATCAATTAATCGTTCGACCAGAAGACAAAATTATTTATTTTCTCCTATTTGTTCGAGTAAGTATAGGCGAAACTCTTTCATGTGTCTCGTGGTCAATGAGTTTAATAAAGTGGCTGACCGGTACAACTTTGATTTATTTAACACAAGCCCAAATATTGTTAAGACTACGAGTACAATGTCTAAAGATTGGTTTGATTTGCAATAGGTAATGTTATATTGTACAACCAAAATTTTGTTATACTATTGTTTTGTTATATTATTTATATGTGCAATATATATAATATGACAAAATTATGGTATGTATATGTGTAATAGTAGCAAATGTTTAGATTTTTATATGCGGAAACATATAATTGGCTTGTAGATATTTAAAGTTCAAACTGTTTACCTAGATTTTATAAGCTGTTTGTTTTCCAAATAAAATAAAATAAAAATAAAATAAATTTTAAGAGATGGTATAGTTCTGTGGTGATTTTCTGTTGACGCTGATAGCGTATTTAAATGTCAAAAAAAGTGTATGGGGGCGGTTTGTGGTGTACATTACCTCGATAGTTGTGTACCACTTTTTGAAAACAATAAAATTTTGCTACGACCTAGTTTTTAAAATTTAAAAAACTATGTCATTATTTAAAAAAAAAAGCAGGCAGAATACTAGACAATGTCGAAATCAAAATAAGTTGGTACCTAGTCCCCACTCAGCGCTACTCTGTGTACAGTAGAAATGCGCACTGCATGGCGATTCGCGTATACAATAAATTACCCGATAGTTTCAAGAATGGCAATTTACGAGTTTTTGAAAGGAATACTTTTAGATATTGTGTAGACTCAGGTCTTACTTTGCGGAAATCCATTTCATGTGATGAATTCAAAATCTCCGGCCACTTTCTGGCTAATGGCTGTTGATTTTAGGAATACTTTTAACTTTCATGGCTCGGATGCTATTATTCAGTAAAAGATTATTTGAATGACATGAATTTGTAAATTGTGTTGTTTTGTTTGTATTACTGTGTTTAATTATGTATATTTATTTTTTATGTAAAATTGTGTGATATGAGATATTTAGATAATTTTAATGTAACTCTTGTGACATATTATTTTATTATGTAAAAAAAAAATTTTAAACGATTTCACGCCAAAGTTTGGTAGAATGAGTACCAGAGCGTCTAGACCAGCCATTCCCAAAGTGGGCGATAACGCCCCCTTGTGGGCGCTGCAGGCCTAAAGGGGGGCGGTAAGAGACCCAGAAAAAAAATGGGGGCGTTGTGTAGAGGCCTGGGGGGTGATTTGTAATTTCATTTAGCTAGGAGGCATCTTAGACAACGACTGCATGAGTTCTCGACTCAGTAGACAAAATAAGTTTGGGGACCAGTGGTCTAGACAATGGCAAATGTTTCGTAAAATAGAAACGCTTGGTGGCGTTATTGCGCGTCAAAAGTGCCACTCGGCTACGTTTTATACAGCGCTTTTCATACGATCTTACTTTTAATTTGATTTTATAGAAAGTTAATAACGTTTGACAACCAATTTAAAATTCGTTACGCATAATCACGTGGCATTTGTCATTCTATTCTACTAGCGTTTTACGACAATTGAGCCACTTGTCTAGGCTTCCAGATGTAACTGTTCCAGAAAATAAAAAAAATACTTATTTTGCTCATTTTATAATCGGTCAGGTCACAACAACAAGGCTGCAGTAGTGGCCCAACCGGAATGCAAACAGAAACAAGAGATAGTGGAAGACCAACGCGGCACGGACACAGAGTGCGGCAGCACGCGCTCGGGCCGGCGGCACAGTGTCGACACGGTGTCCACCTACCTCAGCCACGAGAGCAAGGAGAGCTTGCAGGTGATCATTGCAATGGTCTAGTTTTGGATAACTTGCCTCCATCTCATTATCGATATCTAAGATTTAAATGTGGGTGTCCAAGCAAAAAGGGTCCAGTAGTGGGGTATTGAGTTAGGACTAGATTCGGAATTTAGAATACTCAATTGATAATAAGGATTAAAAAAATATTCAAAAACTGGCATATTTTTTTTTATCAGACTTTTAAAGTTGAAACTGAAAAAATATATCTAAAACGGGAAATTTAAATGTTTTTATTGTGGCTTGACATCAAGCCAGAATAAAAAGGTAATCGCGTTAAATTTCCCGTTTTAGATATATTTCATAATGCAACGCGAAAGTTTAAACGTTTATATCTGAAAAAGCTTGTTTTGAGAAAAAGCATTTTTGAAGTTTGATTGAAAAAAATAAACATTTCTACTTGTTTGTTTCTATATAAAAACATCATATAAAGTTATTTACCATATGAACTTGTAGATAATTGACTATCAATTAATAATCAATTAAAATCGCAAAATGCCAGTTTTTTAACCAACTTTACCAAACTGCGTATATCTCAGAAATTAAATGCCGACCACCGGACCCATTTTGCTTGGACGCCCACAAATTATTTTTATTACTATATGCTAATTCGTAACAGTATACTCATTCGACTTTTGACTTTACTATAATTTTCTTTACAAGCAAGGACAGTATGTGGCTAAAGAAATTATTTTCATTTAAGTGCTTATAAGTTTTTGTGTTTTATACTATGGTCATAAGGAGTTACATATGAATATTTAAGCAATTAAGTGTGGGATTAATGATGGTAGATGCATGAGATGAAACTTGTAAATTTGTGAAGGAGAGTGAAGAATGTAATTGGCATGTGTGTGAGAGGGATGGAGAACGAATGGTGAAAAACGAGTCAAGACGTGAATAATAATAATATTATATATGTGAATATGTATTATGTGTAGATACGTGTGAAAATAAAAAAAAGTTGAATTAAAGTGTGTCCGACTCAAAAACCGTGATTTTGATTGCAATGGGTCCCACATATGTAAGTAGATATATCTTTACTAATATTGTAAAGAGGTAAACTTTGTTTGTTTGTATATAATGGATAAACTCAAAAACTACTCAACAAATTTCAAAAATTATTTTACCTATAGAAATCTATATTATTAGCAAGTAACATGGGTTGTATTTTATTTAAAAAAAATGTTACCCGTGCGAAGCCGTAGGGGAGTGTCTAGTAAGCATGGAGTACTCAACCAATTAATTTACGTTTTGCGTTTTGTTTTATAGATTGATTTTTTGCTGTTCTGGCCACATCACCGAATAAAACAATAAGTCATTTCAATAAATATTTAAATATCTGTCGGAATATACAGTGATGTACACACAGGCCCAGTATTGGTTATGTACTTGAGAGCGAGAGTTGATATTCGCTAGTGTAAGTAAACGGAGCAGTGATGAAGATGCTCCGATATTTAGTCTATAAGTTGGGTGCTACATGCCAGTAAGCAATATAAGAAATTTTACTGACATATTGTTTTCTTGGCAAATTTTCAATGGTATGATACATTCTGTTAACTGAAATGACCCGTGTGTGTGTGTGTGTGTGTGTGCGTGCGCGCGGGCAGCAAGCGGCGGTGGGCGAGTTGCTGAACTGCAGCGTGGGCAGCGACGACGTGTTCGACACCCGCGAGCCGCGCCCCACTTCGGCCCGGGGACTGAGCGTCGGTGAGTGCTGGCGCTTCATATACCCCTACACCTTAGTTTAAGGTTCTTCCTATGCAGCCCACTGAAACCGAATTCGTTCATTACCCCCGCGCCTTACGGCGATAACAATAAAGTTGATTCTCGCAGTTGCGCCTTGATCATATTTCACCGCGGAAAAATCTCAACATTTGTTTTCGCGCATAATTGTAATTTGCAAAAAAACTACATTACCAATTAAAAAAAATTGTTTTAGAGATTTGAAATGTTATAATTACTTATTCATTTCAGATAAAATCGTTTTAAAATTCTGTAGAATTTGGGAGATGCAACTGATCTTTGTGCGAAACAGGTTTTTTCTGGAAATTTTTTTATCGATATTTTTTTATCCGATTATGTTTCCACGTTTAAGGATTTCAAAATTAAGAGTTAAAGTTGTAGTATTCAAATATCTAACTCTCAGTCTTCTGATATATCGAAGTCCAGGTCACCAAATACACCATAGTCTGCATAGGCGGACCCTTAATTCACAGCGTTTTCTGCTTACAAGGTGACATTGCCATAAACTTTAAAGGTGAAACACTTTAGTGAAGAAACAGATATAAATCGACCTCTCTGTTGTAACGTAAAATCATGGATCGTCTTGGATGATATTTATAATTTATACTATATGCATTATTCTTTTTTTTTCTTCAAACTTTATTATATTACCAACATATAATATTGATCATAATAATTTCCTCTTAAACGAATCGGAAATTAACCCAATACATACATTACATAGTATACAAGGTTACTGTGAAAGGGGGTATAAATCCGCCAGGGTTTCAACGTGTCACTGTTGACTGTTATATTACAGATATAATAATTAAGAAATACGTTAGTTTTGTTTTCTATTAAAAAAAACATTCATTTAATAGAAAAAATGTACAACAAAACGTACAATTTAATAGTACAAATGTACTATCATTATGCCCTATATTTCAGAGGTTTGCTAGCGACGTAAAAACGCTGATATTAGGGTTGCCTCACTTATATTTTATTTTAAAGTTTGATGTGTTACACTAAAACTTTTGACTTTTAGCAAAGTTGTAGAATGCCAGTTTTCCGTTGTTATGGGTATTTTAATACCCTGACGCATTTACCTATCCTTTCGAAATACCTTGTATGTCAATGTTTTTAAACTTTTACGACTTGTACACATTTTACAATGTTTACTAACGGGTCTATGTCGCGTTTATATTTTAAGGCTAATTACCTATTTTATCCCGTACGTTTCGACCGGATTGCACCGATCATGGTCACGGGCAGACTGATGAGGATGAATGACGTTTTTGTAGCGTCCGGTTTTTTGCAACGCAAACCGGAAAACCGGACGTCGCCAGTGTGTAGATGTTGTTAGTGTAGTGTGTCGAAGTACCGACAGTGACAATAACAAAAATTAAGAAATGCATTGACTGAGTGTGGGTAGTTACAAAAAACCGCAAGCTACGAAGACGTCATTCATCCTTGCACAGGTTCTGTGGTCTCGATATAATGACCTCACAGCCTGCAGTAAGGAGCCCTCCACGCCATATTCAGGCAGGAGACTCCGCAATTTCTTTCGCACTACTCTATCGAATTCTTCTTCTAGATCCACGAGTGCAGAAAACTTTCTGACCTATAGCCAGAAACTTCCCCATGATAATGTGAAGTGAGAAAATCTGATCCATACAACCCCTACCGTTCCTAAAACCACTTTGCGCCTCCCACAAATATCTTTCTGAAATGCCTTTCACACGTTTAGTTAATACCTTAGTATAGACTTTATTTGCTAAGCTGACCAAGCTGATGGTTTTATAGCAAGCACAGTCTAGATAGGAACGTTTTCCTTTATATAGAGGTACTGTGACTGTGGCGCGCCAGTCCTCTGGAACCTTCCCCTTTTGCAAACAAAGGTTGCATAGTGCACACTAGGTATCCTTACCTTAGGACCACCATACTTGATCATCTCAGCAGTCACCTCATCAATTCTTGAAGTCTTTCCACATTTCAAATTTCTTATCACTTTCTCAATTTCTTTCATACTAATGGCATCCTCCAGTCTCTGACCCGAGTGTGGCAATTCATTAGAATTGCTCTCAGTATCAGAGACGGAGTCGCCACTCTCATACATTTCTCCATAGTATTCACTCCATCGCTGCATAACATCTTTTTATTTTTAAGCAGGTTGTTTTCTTAAGTTCGAAGAAATAAATTTCTTCTAAAGTTTCGAAGGCACTTTATTCATTCTGTTAGGTGTCGGACCACTTCGGTACTTACATACTTCTTTCCAAAATAATTTAGAATTTTCCTCGAAGTTGTCCGACATCTTGTTTTCGTCTCAGATCCTACACCTTTTACCCTTCTCTTTCACTAGTGCTTTCGTTTCTGCTTTCTGCAGCTTATATCTTTCTTTCATCAAATTCTTCTTTTTTTTTAAATTTGTCAATGTGACTGTTTTTATCTATGAAATGAAAGATTCTCTTTATTATTTCGATGCGTAATATCACAATCATATACAGAACACGTAACCATTATAAAAAAGTACAATACTTCTTTGAAATAAAACAGGAATAACACAAAATAATGAAATAAGTCACCAGCGTTCTCCACTGCGTGATGACTTGTGACGATCCGTTTTTCAAAACTGGTTACAATAGCGTCTCGTTTGCTATCCCTTTCCTACTCGTGCCACTATCATAAAAGATTACATTTTCACTCGCACTCTTTGTACGTGTATATGTAGTAAGTTTATTCCGTCGGTAGACGCGGAGGCGGAGTCGGAGGCGGAGATGGAGGGCCAGGCGCAGGCGGTGGCGGAGGCGGAGGCGGTGGCGGTGGCGGTGGCGGAGGCAGAGGCGGCGGTGCGGCGCGCGGGCGTGCGCTGGTGCGTGCGCGGCGTGGCGCGGCCGCAGTGGGGCGCGCTGTGCCCCGCGTGCCTGCGCGAGCTGGCGGGGGCGCGCGGGGGCCCCGGCGGGCCCGCGGGGGGCCCGGCGGGGGCGCGCGCGGGGGCCGCCGGGGGCCCGGTCGTGGCGCTGCTGGGCTGCCACCACATGCTGCACCTGCGCTGCCTCGCCGACCAGCTGGACGCGCTGCGCCACACGCAGGTCTGACACCCACATGCATGATCATCACTAATACTGCGGAGTTTGGTAGATAATATCTTGGTACGGAGTTAGCGTGGTAATGCTATAGCCCTGTTTTCATCTCATGCCTCATGCCAATTACTTGTTCACTCCTCCGAAAGGGCTAACCATTGCAAGTAGAGTTTCAATAGAAACGCACTTGAATGCTAACTGAACATGTTTAATTTTATAATTTGCTTGTTTTTAACAAATCCGAACAAAGTATAATATCATTATAAAATTTTTCATAACATCCTCTATAACTTAACAGCATAAAAATAATAAATAACATTAATTCAATATACTATTTATAATTAATAAAATAATTCTTACATGAAACCAAGTCGATCCGCAGTAAAGAAATACCAACTACTAATTGTTATGGACAATTCACGCTTGACCAAAAAAATTACATTATTAAAAATTTTTTCACAAAAAAATGGACATTCATTGACCATTGTGGATTTAAGCGACCGTTATCGGTTCAAATCCGACTAAAAGGACCAGATAGTATATATAGTTTTTTTTTAACTGGGACAGTATGAAGAAATCCGAATCCATAAGAGATACAGGGAAACTGTCTTAGGAACCATTTTGTCTTTTGTTATGATAACAATTTTGCCATTATCAATTTTTTTTACTGTATTGGATGAAAAAATAATTATTAAATTTGACCAGCTTCTAATGTCCAGATTTTTTTTCTTCGGTACAATGAAATAATGCTTACATGAAACAGTTGATCAGCATAAAAAAGAATTTTTGATAATTTTTATGGACATTTCACCCTTGACCAAAAAATTGATAATGCCAAAATTCTTGTCACAAGAAAAGACTAAATGATTCTTATAACCTGTAGGGACACATACGTACATTGCGACATATATTTTGTATAGCGCAATGCAGCGATGGTGTCAGTTACTAGCTAGAGGATTTCGTGGCACTCAGTCTTGACATACTAGCGCGTCCGGTGAACGTCTCCACATAAAATATTGTATGCACTTGTGGTGGATATTACATAACAACTAGTCGGAACTAATAGTTTTATTTACTTACATCATACATATATAGCACCTAGACAAATATTTAAGTAGGTACTCCTATAGTACCGACATAACCGTTTCCGTGTATCTCTTATAGATTCGGAGTTTCTTATACTGTCTCCGTTAAAACAAACACTGTATATATCTCAAAGAAATTTGTATTTAAATTTCACATTCATTAAACGTGCGTTCACTTGAGAAAATTTATTTAAAAACGCTCAAAATCTTGGCAGCCGGGTCTTAATGGAGCTGTATAGAATAATCTTGATCTTTTGTAAGAAGTAGTTAATTAACTATCACACAATTGTCTACAGGGTAATTTGATGGATGTTAGTCGCGCACTAATACGCTGTCCATAATAAAGCCTGTCATTATTTTAATATGTATTGAATAATTCCTATAAATGTGTTATGTAATACGTGCACCAGGAGGCGGCGTACATAGAGTGCCTGGTGTGCGGGCGCGTGTACGAGCCGGAGGGACCGGGGCCGGGGGGCCCGGGGGCCGGGGCGGGGGGCCCGCGGGCGGGGCCGGCGGGGGCGGGCCCGGGGGCCGGCGCCGCGCCGGGGGGCCCGCAGCCCGCCGGCAGCATGGCGTGGTGCGTGCAGCCCGGCTCGCTGCCCGGGTACCCGCCCTCCACGGGCTGCATCCTCGTCACATACAAGTGAGACACACACACACACACACACATGCACACACACACACATGCACACACACACACATGCACACACACATGCACACACACACACATGCACACACACACATGCACAGAAACACACACACGTATACACGCAAACATACATATCTTCACTCTATAAAAAAATAGTGATGAACAGTAAAACAAGTGCGCACAACAAAACGGTAGCAGCAAAAGTCCCGAGAGCGAGAACAAGGTCACACCTTCGGCGCATCCACTGTCGCGCTCACACCATTCGAACACGGCCGATCTTTCCCGAATCCATCGTTTACCGCTACAATACTTATGCATTTAACAAATAAAATTCTTAAGCTTGTCTTATTGCATACAAATAGACTTATAAAAATAAAGATAGCTAAGGCACATGTCAAAAGCACTCGCACACCCCGGAGAAAGCGTCTGAAGAGATGACGAGATTCGAAGAGGTAACAGAAACAAACAAGGATCAACAAACAAGGATCGCGATGCTCAGCGCTCAGTCCTCTCTGACCACTCCGTTAAAGACAATGCGTGAGGATATATATTTTGTAATGTATGTACTGGGTTAATATCCAATTTGTTTAGGAGGAAATTTATTTTATTTTATTTTTTTAAACTTTAAAAAAAAAAATATTATGATGAATACTACAGGGTGTATATGAAAACGGGACAGTTACTTTAATGGATGAAAGGGCATAACTTTAGTATGTAGTTATAAAAAGAATTATCGAAAAAAACGTATCCGTTTAAGAGTTATGACCGTTTTAATTTTCAAGTGTTATCCCCACCATTTCTCTTAAAATTGGGTTGATCGTGTACAGTTACAGATTTTAAATCTTACGTTTTTTTTTATTTTGTAATAATTTCATCCGTTACTGAAATACAGCCTGAAAACCATTTTCAAAAATAATGCGTATACCCCAATGGGGGTTTTCAGGCTGTATTTCAGTAACGGATGAAATTAATACAAAATAAAAAAAAAACGTAAGATTTAAAATCTGTAACTGTACACGATCAACCCAATTTTACGAGAAATGGTGGGGATATCATTTGAAAATTAAAACGGTCATAACTCTTAAACGGATACGTTTTTTTCGATAATTCTTTTTGTAACTACATACTAAAGTTATGCCCTTTCATCCATTAAAGTAACTGTCCCGTTTTAATATACACCCTGTATATGTTGCTAAATAATAAAGTTTGAAAAAAATATACTATAAATTATAAATATTATTCATGTAACGAATATTTCTACGTTACAAAACTAATAAGTCGCGCATATACACGCGCGCACACGTTTATGCACACGCAAACACATGCGTTTTAGAATTGGGACAATGATTTAGATCAACCTGCAGTTGGGGTTAACCTACGAGTGCTAGAATCTTTTGCGAAGTCTGTCCGGATCTCTACCACCATCTTACTCTGCCACGTCATCACTGGAATTTTTAAATTATACTTCGGTTCTTGATTCATAATTTTGCGAATACCAATCGATAGTAGACCTTAAATTTAGCAATACCTTTTTAAGTCCATAGCTTTGCGAAGCCTAGGTCGCAAGATTTTACGACGCATTAAAAGTCGCGCGTGAAATTCAATAATCGACCTTATGCCTTCTATATAAAGTCCAACCGTAACAGTAATATCCTAAAGGAGGTGTGTGTGCAGTTTCCAGTCGGGCACGCAAGGCCCGCAGCACCCCGCGCCGGGGGCCCCGTACTACGCCGTGGGCTTCCCGCGACATTCGCTCCTGCCAGATACGCCCCTTGGAAGAGAGGTATCACACATGTAACACATTATTTGTACAATACGTTTGAAATAAGAATAGAGACGTAAGCAAAGATAATTTGATTCAGTACTTGCGTATTTTTGACTAAAAAGCAAATAATTAATTTTTTAATGTTTATTTCTACCTGCATAGAGAAAACGTTGTCATGTTTGTGTGTCTGTTCGTGTCTATCCACGTCTTACAGTCGATTTATCTCATCTAATAATACGCGCGGCGTGGGAGCGGCGCGTGCTGTTCCGCGTGAGCGCGTCGGTGTGTGTGTGTGTGTGTGTGTGTGTGTCCGTGTGTATGTAGGTGTGTGTGTGTGTATGTCCCCGTGTGTATGTAGGTGCGTGTGTGGGCCAGGTGCTGTGCGCGCTGCGCACGGCGTGGGAGCGGCGCGTGCTGTTCCGCGCGAGCGCGTCGGTGTGTGTGTGTGTGTGTGTCCCCGTGTGTATGTAGGTGCGTGTGTGGGCCAGGTGCTGTGCGCGCTGCGCACGGCGTGGGAGCGGCGCGTGCTGTTCCGCGCGAGCGCGTCGGTGTGTGTGTGTGTGTGTGTCCCCGTGTGTATGTAGGTGCGTGTGTGGGCCAGGTGCTGTGCGCGCTGCGCACGGCGTGGGAGCGGCGCGTGCTGTTCCGCGCGAGCGCGTCGGTGTGTGTGTGTGTGTGTGTGTGTCCCCGTGTGTATGTAGGTGCGTGTGTGGGCCAGGTGCTGTGCGCGCTGCGCACGGCGTGGGAGCGGCGCGTGCTGTTCCGCGCGAGCGCGTCGGTGTGTGTGTGTGTGTGTGTCCCCGTGTGTATGTAGGTGCGTGTGTGGGCCAGGTCCTGTGCGCGCTGCGCACGGCGTGGGAGCGGCGCGTGCTGTTCCGCGCGAGCGCGTCGGTGTGTGTGTGTGTGTGTGTCCCCGTGTGTATGTAGGTGTGTGTGTGGGCCAGGTGCTGTGCGCGCTGCGCACGGCGTGGGAGCGGCGCGTGCTGTTCCGCGCGAGCGCGTCGGTGTGTGTGTGTGTGTGTGTCCCCGTGTGTATGTAGGTGCGTGTGTGGGCCAGGTGCTGTGCGCGCTGCGCACGGCGTGGGAGCGGCGCGTGCTGTTCCGCGCGAGCGCGTCGGTGTGTGTGTGTGTGTGTGTCCCCGTGTGTATGTAGGTGCGTGTGTGGGCCAGGTGCTGTGCGCGCTGCGCACGGCGTGGGAGCGGCGCGTGCTGTTCCGCGCGAGCGCGTCGGTGTGTGTGTGTGTGTGTGTCCCCGTGTGTATGTAGGTGCGTGTGTGGGCCAGGTCCTGTGCGCGCTGCGCACGGCGTGGGAGCGGCGCGTGCTGTTCCGCGCGAGCGCGTCGGTGTGTGTGTGTGTGTGTGTCCCCGTGTGTATGTAGGTGCGTGTGTGGGCCAGGTCCTGTGCGCGCTGCGCACGGCGTGGGAGCGGCGCGTGCTGTTCCGCGCGAGCGCGTCGGTGTGTGTGTGTGTGTGTGTCCCCGTGTGTATGTAGGTGCGTGTGTGGGCCAGGTCCTGTGCGCGCTGCGCACGGCGTGGGAGCGGCGCGTGCTGTTCCGCGTGAGCGCGTCCCGCACGACGGGCCGCGAGCACGTGGTGGCGTGGGCCGCGGCGCCCCCACCCGCCGCGCGCGCGCCCTACCGCGCCCACTCGCCCCACCGCTCGCCCCGCCACTCGCCGCACCACTCGCCCGCCCGCTCACCGCACCACTCGCCCGACGCGCTGCTCGCGGCTGCGTTGCACCGCCTGCGCGCGCTATTGGAGCCGCACTAGCCGCACCAGCCACACCAGCCACACCACTCGCACTAGCCGTGGCCGCAATTGTTGTTCGTACTCCTTTTGTCAACTTAGGTAATAAAGATCAGTGATATTTCAGCAAGCAACGGAAGTTATGTCATCGAAAGAATACACTATGAAGTTAGCACCAGAAGTTGCGCGCTTCGATGTTACACTACATAAAGTTAGCAAGAAGAGAATTTGTTCTTTTTATATGTAACCCTTCATTTTTTTCAAGCGGCCAGTTTTAATCTTCTATTCACACAAATTGTAACTTTTTACGTGCTTACAAAAGTCGCGAGCTTTTTTATACTACAAACGAGGTAAACAAATATGCAATCCTCCACATGATAAAAGATTACCGTACCTTATAAACGCTCTACAACATCAAAAATATTAGTTACTTGCGCGATGCCAACCTTGTAAAAGCCTTTTCAAACATATGCTATAATCTTTTAAAAAAACCTCGTCAGAAAACTCATTCTAAAATGTCCAAAGAAAAAACCTCTAAAAACTCTACTATTTGCAACCATTTTGGTTCTACAGTATGAAACTAAATTCTTTGCCGTCGACGCGAAGACCTCTTAAAGTTTTCAATAATAACGCTTAGAAAAAATATTTATTAACATACAACACTAAATATATGCATAAAAAAATTTAGGCGTATGTATAAGCAATATCATAAAACTTTTTAAAATGTTTCCAATGCTTTGTATCATCATTTCAATGCACAAACATTATCATTTTTCTATTTTATTTGAAGAAGATATAATCATCAAGTACTTGACCAGCACGGACTTATTTATAGCTCTAAATAAATTGCTTAAATTTTATACGGTTAATCAATTTTTAAACATTATTATTCTAAATCTAAATATTTAGTAATGCTATTATTATTATTTTATTGATTTTTTAACAAAAAAATTGGTCGTTACACAAATATGTGATTAAAATCATTTCACAAGTATCTAAATATTTTGCTGTTAGCGTTTAGTTATAAAAATTATAGAGAAATTATGAAGAATAAATATATACTTATATCTTATATATCTAGAGATATAAGCATAGAGTGCTTAAAAGTTTCGACTGTCTGTTAAGTGAAACGATACTCTTTCTAATCGAGCGCTGTGATTATCTCTCCACCGCGCCTCAAAGTCAAATCAATTTATTTAAGTAAACCCAATTACAAGGTATTTTTGAATGCCAAATCTACTTTAGTTCGGTTCAAATAGAAGACCTGGACACTGAGAAGAACCGACAAGAAACTCAGCCAGGTACCTTTAATGTAGACTAGAAACAGGAAAGGTCCGAAAATTGATCCTTGGGGAACGCCCATTTTTAACTTCGAACCAACAGACAAAACCCCATTCACACTCACTTTCTGCTCCCGCGGGGTTATTACCTAAAAATCTGCAGACAGCTACAGCCACGCGATTACTGCGTGACCGGTGATTAATTGTAATAAAAAATTAGTATCATGTATGACGATTGCGTATCTATTATTCTATGACCGTAAAATGTATTTTTCGCGGTAGATTTAGCGCCACTACACAAACTACATTACACAAATTCTCGTTTTGACAGCAGATATCCGCGATATTGGCTGTCGCATGCTGTCTGCTAGTTACGTAATAAGCGTGCCGGCCAGACAAATACGAGACCACGAGATCGAGAGCGTTACCACGAATTAACACAATCAAAAGCCTTGGAAAGATCACAAAAACTATCAATGGCATCTTGGGATCCCTCCCAAGCCTGAAGTAGTCTCGATCAAGCTTGCTCCCGCATGAGTTGTTGACCGCCCTCTCGTGAACCTGTACTGTTGATGGTGAAACACCCCATTCATTTGATTGAGTATTATTTTTTCAAATATTTTACTCAACGCTGATAATATTGAAACCGGGCGATAATTTGTTGGATTTAACAAACAACCTGACTTAAATAATGGAATAATTTTACTGTTTCATTAAATTGGGAAATACCCCTTGATCGACACATTTATTAAATATCTCTAAAATTAAAAATTGGTGATACTATAGGTATTATTATCTCTATTATTTGCCTCCGCCAGAATCAATCACAACGCTCGACTAGAGAAAGAGAGAGGGTTCAGCAAGCACCTGTCTTTATTTTGCGTCTATCGCGCTATAGTCTTTCGCGCAGTCTATGCTAATAGCTCTATGAAAACGAGGGAATACGTAATCTATCTAAAAAGTATGACTCTTCATGAAATATTACTTTACACTATGAGGCTATGATATACAGTGGCGGTCACATAATTAAAGACCTTTTATTTTGCATACAACATATTGACAGTTTCTACTTTAATTTCTATTAACCATTATACTAACACCATATTCTGAAAATGCAAGCAATAGACTTATAATTAGCAATGGTTTATTTTATTTTCATTTTATTTATTTCATTTTTCTTTCTTTGCAACACCAACACCACAAAAAAAATAGAACAACACAGAAAAATTAAGACAATAAATTATTGCGTGCTAATTACAGGTATCCGCTTATATTATACAATAATGAGGATATGGTTGTAATTTACAATAAGTATATTATGTAATAAATATATAAGTAAAAATTAGAGAATTAAATAGTGTGTAAAATGATTAATAGCTCTGCAATTTGTCGACAAGTCTCAACAACCAAACTTGTTGTAGTTTTTAAATAAATCACAAACTTTTTTTAATATGCTTGTTACTGGCCACCTAATTAAAGACTGTTTATGTTTCCCGATAAAATGGAAAAAAATAAGAGGGCTGCTTTTTTAATTTTAAATTAAGAATAATTTAAAATTAAAAAAAGCAGCCCTCTTATTTTTTTCCATTTTATCGGGAATTATCAAGAAACACGTTTAAAGCAAAAACTAGCTTATGTTTATCTCAAAATTAATATAATTTTGAACGAGCTACTGTGGAAAAAAATGTCTACATGGAAGATCATTCTCAACTTTTATGACAAAGGTTGGTCATACAGAAAAATTGCGAATCACTCGCGATGCTCTAAAGAAATGGACATTAATGTTATCGAGCATTTCAAGAAGTTTAATACAACAGAAAATGTACCTAGGTCACCGAGACCTAGAAAATCAACCCCACGCGAAGACTCATGAATGATATCGTTAGTCAAAAAACAACCATTCAAAAGTATTTGGTGCCGGAGGGTCGAGAGGTGTGTCGGCAAGAACAATAAGAAGGCGATTATGTGAGTCAAAATTATTTGGAAGAATATCTCGTACCCCGTACAGTCCCGACATCAACCCTATTGAAAATTTGTGATACCTTGTAGAGAAAAGGGTGGCTACAAAACGTATCACTAACGTTCATCGACTTTATATGGCTTTTAAAGAAACATGAGAGCAAATTTCAATGTCAACTTACAACAAATTGATCTCTTCAATGCCAAAGCCACGTTGAGCTATTATTATTGCTAAAGGACATGCGACAAAATATTTATAATGTACATAACGTCTTTAAAATATATCTACAATTAATTATAATAAACTTCATTTTATACATATCTTCAGGCTGTATCCCCAACGGGTTAGTCATAATAGTTCTTCTTCTTCTTTAGTTGAATGGCACCTTCGCGATTGCGAATATTGCCAACGTCCCATAAAGATGAGGATCACAAAAACATCATAATTATGGTAACCATAAAAAAGATTCCAACAATTGAAGTAGGAGAATACATAATGGGGATCAATAAAATGTTCCTTTCGATTATAATTTGGAAAGTTGAGCAAATATTCACATCTAAAAAGGAAAACATCACAGTACAAAATACAGACAAATCACAGGACAACACATTTTATAGACAAACACACAAACACTATGTATAACATCCCACATATAACATTAGTTATTACTGAGTTAAATCTCTAGTATATCGACACATGCATGAACATTATAATAAATATTACAAATAAACTACAATTTAATGTTATTAACTGAGATAAAATTAGAGAGTATTCGAACAAAAGGAGAATTAACATAAGTATATAAGATATTATATATAAGATATATAAATAGTTGTAGTAATATATCCAAGCGTCGTCACGTCGGGGGACCGCTAATTAAATAAAGTAATAAAAAGAGAATACAACTAAAAATGATAAAGTATGTATGAAATTAAAATAAAGTAAACTTAGCAGTTCCCGACGTGACGACGCTTGGATATATTACTACTGCTATTTATTTTGAAACATCACAAATTTAAAGGGCTATGTCTGAGGTACATATTATTTTTTTACTTTTTGGAGGTTTTTTTGAATCGGGAGCGTTATAACTAGGCCGTGAAGAAATAGTCATCTAACCTATTGCGACCAAACTAGGTCTTTCCTCTTTAGCATAGAGGGCAGAAATGAATTTAAATATTTCTTTCTCAAATTATTAATATTCTTATTCAAATAATATTTCTCAATGTTGATGTTTACCTGGGCGACGCGACAGTAACCGCGCGGCAGAATTAAAAATTATAAATAAAATAAATAAAAAAAAATTATATAAAATTTCTTTGTACGTTTACATACTGAATAAAGTCCCTCATTAATTTTTCTCATAGACGAGAATGAAAAGTAGAGTGCACCACTCTTACTAAAATTAATTTTTACTTGGAGCGCTGTACATTGAATCCTTCGCTACGCTCAAGATTCTGTTTTAGCATCTTTCACTCCCTAAAAACTAAAACTCCCTCCTTCACTCACTACAAATATTATTTTACTCTTGTTATACAATCGACTATTACAACACAAATTTCTCAGTTTCGGCCGGAATCGAAAGTTCCGCTCAAAGTACTTTGTACATTTTTGCGACTCCCAAATAACTCACAAGGAGCTTTCGGGAAACTGATTTAATGGCTTTCCATGTAGCCGAAAAAAATAGACCTAGAGTTTCCCCAGCACTCTATAAAGTTGTAGTAGATACCAATAAATATCATCGTGCCCAGAGTTTCAAAGATCAAGTGGTATTCCTAACAAGGTAGTCAGAGAGAATGGCGTGCCAAAAATCGCACTCTTACCATATATCTACAATATATACGAACACGTGAAGCGAAAACTTTAGTTCCCATTTTAAGAAAATTGCGCGGACGGAAGAGTGGAGTGAAATTCGGTACACTTAAAGTTTATATGGAGAAGGACAGGAGAAAGCTAATATTTTTATATAATACGCATTAGAAATACTTTAAATTAAATAAATCACTCATTGTTTACGTTCATACTGCCAATGTCAAAACTCTTCTTCTTCTTCTTTAGTTGAATGGCACCTTCGCGATTGCGAATATTGCCAACGTCCCGTAAAGATGAGGATCACAAAAACATAATAATTATGGTAACCATAAAAAAGATTCCAACAATTGAAGTAGGAGAATATACAATGGGATCAATAAAATGTTCCTTTCGATTATAATTTGGAAAGTTGAGCAAATATTCACACCTAAAAAGGAAAACATCACAGTACAAAATACAGACAAATCATAGGACAACATAGACATACACACACATATAGACAAACACACAAATACAATGTATTACATCCCACATATAACACATTAGTTATTACTGAGTTAAATCACTAGTATATAAGCACATGCATGAACATTATAATAAATATTACAAATAAACTACAATTTAATGTTATTAACTGAGATAAAATTAGAGAGTATTCGAACAAAAGGAGAATTAACTAAGGACAATAAGAGTTTAAAATAGGTAGGACGAGGAATATCAGGAGGAAGAACATCATAGAGGGAAAATATTAGTTTGGGACAGTTAAAAAATAAGTGATCAGGTGTACCCTCTTCTAAACCACACTCACAGATAGAGTGATCACGGATATGTAATTTAGCCAGGTGAACTGGTGTGCAAGCATGATTCAGCCTGAGTCTGCAAATAGTAGAGGTAACCTTTTTGCTTGCATCTCTGAATGAGAAAAACCAGGGTTTAGGAGGAATTTCATTCTGAATGTCGCCATAAAATTTGCCCTTGACCGATTTAGAAACTGACCAAGCCCGGTTCCATGCCTCCGTCAGTCTAAGTTTAGCTGAAGACCTCAAATGGTGACAGTAGACGGCATAATTGTCAGAAGAGCCTTGGGAGATTGCGTGTCTAGCACAAGAATCCGCGGATTCATTGCCTGGGATACCACAATGGCTAGGAATCCAAGCAAGGACTATTTTATAGTTTTTTTTGAAAACAATTAAAAAGTTCCTGTCTGATTTTTAAAATAATTGGAAACCTTGATTTGGAGCGTAAAGGATTAGAGATAATAGATTGGAGACAGCTAATGCAATCGGAAAAAATAATAGAGTTACCAAGATTGTGGGCGTTAGCATATTTAACTGCTTCCAAGATAGCCAGTGCTTCCCCAGTAAATACAGAGGATTGAGGAGGGAGCTTATAATTGAGGATAATTCGAAATGACGGGATCCAAACGGCAGCGCCGACACAACTGATTTTCGATAATTTCGAAGCGTCCGTGTACATTGTCGTCCAGCCACTCCAGTCATTGAACAGATTTTCGAAAAAAGTTGTAGAAGCGTTGGGAAAACTTTTCTTAATACCAAAGTTTAACACGGAAGGACGGAAGATAAGGACATCAAAAGGAACTGAAAAAAGAGGGTTACATGGAAACTGAGATACCTGTACAAAAAGATGGGAGAAGTAAGCAAGGCTTTTTGCTAAGCAAGGCCAGTCATCGCTTGGACGATGAAGTTCATTTAAAGAATTTTTAAGAATATTAAGCTTGGAGTGTAAAGGATGGAAGGAATTTTGTAATATTTTGTAAAAAAAATCTGTCGCATAGGTATTGGCTACGAAGAGAAAGTGGAGGATCTACACATTCCACCTGAAGAGCATTCACTGGAGAGGATCTCATGGCACCTAATATTAAGCGTAAAGATTTAGATTGCATACGATTCAATTTTTGTAGGGAAGTTTTATTGCAAGGGAACAAAAGAAATAAGCCATAATCCATGTGACTACGAATTAAAGCGTTGTAAATTAATTTTTGAGTATATGGGTGACTACCCCACCATGTACCTGAAAGAGACCTTAGAATATTAATATTCTTTTCGCATTTTTGAATAATGTAGTTTATATGAGGGACCCCAGACAATCTGGAATCCAGAATAACACCCAGAAATTTGACTGAATTAGATTGGGGAACCTATTTTATTACCTATGTTTGGGAAGGTTGGGAATAACTCTTTTTTTAGTGAATACAATAGTTTGACTTTTAGCTGCAGCTAAAGAAAGTCCGTGATCTGATAGCCAGCAGTCCAGGTAAAAAAGAGCAGAATTCAAACGGGAGGAAATATCAGAAAGAGTCTGGGATGAAGAATATAATACGATGTCATCAGCATATTCTAAAATTTGACAAAAAGAACTAACAGAGCTTTCTAAATCACATGTATAAAGACTGTATAAAAGAGGACTGAGGACCGATCCCTGAGGGAGTCCTTTCCATACTTGTCTAGGGGGTAGAAGGGAATTCTGGTATCTGATTACTATCGACCGGTTTGAGAGCAGATTCAATATGAAACGTACCATCCTCACTGGGATGCTCAGCTGTAGCAACTTGTGCCTGAGAACCGGAAGAAGGACGTTATCATATACTGAGGCAATGTCGAGAAAGACACTTGCTAAATAAGCCTTGTTGAGGAGGGCTTGACGGATATCAGTAGTCAGGA
Organism: Zeuzera pyrina; assembly: GCA_907165235.1. Lineage (NCBI taxonomy): Eukaryota > Metazoa > Arthropoda > Insecta > Lepidoptera > Cossidae > Zeuzera > Zeuzera pyrina. The sequence goes on from OU015627.1 coordinate 754,908, forward strand.
TAGAGATATTGTCTAGTGTACTCATATCCTTCCTAAAGCCAAATTGAGAGTTAGCTAAAATGCCTTTACTTTCAACTAACCATTCGAGACGATTTTTGATAATGTGCTCAGTTATCTTGACTAACACGGAAGATAAGGCAATAGGTCTATGGGAGTTAGGATCGAGTGGATCCTTGCCAGGTTTTAGAATAGGGATGATAATTTGGTAGTTCCATGTATCGGGAATACAACCATATTCAAAGAAATGGTTAATTAAACGTAAAAAAAAAGTTTACACTGATCACTGGATTTTGAAATAAAAGAGTATGGGATACCATCGATTCCGGGAGAAGAATCATTTAATCCATGAAGAGCGGATTGAAGTTCGTCAAAAGAAAAAGGAATATCCAAGGCGTCGGATGAGCGAAGGAAGCATGATGGTGATGGAAGGGATTCGGAACATGGGACAAATGGCGGAGCCAGTTTATCGGCAAAAGAATCTAGCCAAACAGAAGGATCATTTGAAGTTATATTTTCAGAAAAAAGTGAACCTCGATATTTTCTGATATTTCTCCAAACAAGGGATGGATGGGATCTAGGAGAAAGACTTTCACAAAAGGAAGTCCATTCCGTTTTTTTGTTTTTGGACAGAAGTCTCTTTGTTTTAGCTGAAACCTGTTGATAATTTATAAAATTTTCCATAGTCATGGAGTTGTTATACAGGCGTTCCGCTAATTTACGCTGGTGTACCATCCCCGAGCATTCTGAGTCCCACCATGGAGGGGAAATTCTAAAACTACCTCAGCGTGTTTTCTTTTTTTTTTTTGGTATAGACTCATCAGCAGCAGATAATACACAAGAAACAAATTGGGTGTAAAGGTTTAATAAATCTTCATTATTATTCGGGACAAAAAGGGAATTTAATTTACTGTCAAGAGACAGAGTATATTTAGACCAGTCTGCGGCTGTAAGTCTGAAATTTAATAGAGGAGGAAGGGGTGCCGGAGTAGGAGAATTGGGTGAGAAAGAAATGAGGATAGGATAATGATCACTGCCGCACGATTCAGATAGGACTCTCCAAGAAATAGCTGAGGCAAGACACGGGGAACACAAAGTTAGGTCGACTACACTATTGGGATTTTGGGAAGGACGCACTCTCCTAGTTGGGGAGCCATCGTTGAGAAAACAAAGGTTGAAATCATCAAGAAGATCTAACAAGTGTGGAGAAAAACTGTCGCAGAAGTGGGAACCCCATGATATATAATGAGTATTAAAATCTCCCATAACAACTATAGGGGATGGAAGGGAAGAAAAAATGGATGAGATATCAGGAACTAAAGAGTTATGGGGATGAGGAATATACATACATAAAAAGGTGATATTCAGAAATCTCACCGCTACAGCATTAATATCCTGACAATGAGAGGGAATAAAAAAAAGGGACAGAGCGTTTAATGAGAATAGCACAACCAGCATAACCATCAACCCTGTCATCCCGGAGACAGGAATAACCCGGAACTCTAAAACGGGTCCCAGGGACCAACCAAGTCTCCGAAATAGCAAGAACGACGGGATTAAATTTGTTAATAAGGTAAAAAATTTCCGGTTTTTTAGGACGTATACTCTGCGAATTCCATTGGAGTGCTACTGGATCCATTACAATCAATATTGGAGATAATTTTGACGAGTCTATTAGCAACGTTGGACGGTAAGCAGTCATTGCCTTTCGAGACAATATTTTCAAAGATTGACGAAAAGCGCTACCATTAGGTAAAGAGGAAGGGGGGTCACTAATAATGGCCTGATGGGCTGCTATATCGTAACCTTTTTCGCTGCGAAAAGGGGTAGAAGGACGAGAACGTATCATTGTTTTAGTGTAGGATCTCTTATGCGGGGGGAGAAGTTGTTTTTTAGGAGAAGAAGGGGGAATTACGTTTGTAGAAAAGAATTTAAAAGTCTCAGCATAACTTCTGCGAACTGGAGGAAATTGAGTGGATGCCTCAGCGTAGGAAATATTGTCCTGTGACATTACCATCTTAATGGATTTCTGTCTAGATTGCTCTGGACAAGACTTATTGGTAGCAAAATGGCTACCCGAGCAGTAGAGGCAAGTTGACAGATGTTCAGAAATCTCACAACTGTCACCCAAATGAGGTTGCGCACAACGATAACACCTAGGTTTTGAACGGCATTGTGCACGGACATGTCCAAATCTGCAACAACTAAAACATTGGATAGTAGGCAATATATATGAGTCAACAGGAAGAGAAGTGTGGAAAGCATAGACGCGAGGGGGGAGAACTTGACCTTGGAAGGTTAAAACAACAGTTTGAGTCGGAATCCAGTTGGAGGAATTATTAACTGTAACTTTTCTATTGAAACGTCTTGCTTTGATAACAGGTCCGCAATTTTGTGGGAGATCCAAAGAATTTACAAATTCTTTCATTCCCAGGTCCGTAGGAATACCTTTAACAATACCCATTCTGGTAACAATGTAAGTAGGAATAATAGCCTTATATTTATTGTTTTCAAGAGCCGGAAAAGCTATGAATTGATTGGCATCGTCAGCTGTTTTAAATTCAACGGAGATCTTGTTACGGCCCACACCCTTCACTCCATCAGAAACAATATTTTTAACTTCATTCTTAAAGAGAAATTGACCGAATTTGATTGTGCGGATAATGGTGCCTATAGAAGGGTCTGGTTCGATTCTAGACACGTGAACTATGAAGGGTCCTTTATCAAAACGTCCATATAACTTGGGGCCAGCAGTAAGCGATGGATGAACAAACATTGTCTCAGAAGAGGCGGACGGTTCTACGTCATAATAGTTAATATTTACGATATTTTTTTTTGAAGTTATACTTCTTTTGGTGCGTTTGGAAAAACAGATCAGTGTATTTTTTATCGTGTGACAAAGTTGCGCGCGCCGATGTAACACATAACTTTTTATTTAATTAATTTCAAGTGGCCAGTTATTTTTTATAAGTGGCCAGTTTTGTTTTTTATATGTGGCCAGTTTTGTTTTTTATATGTGGCCAGTTTTGTTTTCTATATGTGGCCAGTTTTGCTTCAAAACGTCAAAGAAGTATAACTTCTTATCTGTCAATATGAGTGCACACATACTTTTTTTCTCAGTGTGTCTTTAATTAGTTGGCCGTACCTTTGTTCAAGTCATACAGCTTGAAATATAGTTAAACTCGATTAAAAATGTTCGACACATTAACTTTATCGAAAATATTTAATTTTAATTTAATTATTGTTGCATGTTGTATTAAAGTAAAAAATTAATAATCATAAATCTCAGTTAACTTAATATCCCCTGAGTGTCTTTAGGTATGCGGCCACCACTGAATGTCTAAAAGTAATAATGCAGACATAATGAAATATGTTGTCAAAGTGCTATATTCTACTTAAGACTGTACGACAGATCTGCATTTATTATAATTACTAAATATACATAATCCTTAGACTTTTGTATATAATATTTAATTATAATTACAATCATTGAAATTATTATCTTCATTGTTCACTTTACAAGTCAGTTTAACGAGATATATTTTTTTCTTAAACTTGAGTTTACTCAATAATAAACATGTCACCATTATTTAAAGAAAGTTAAATTCAAACTTCGAAAAACACCAGCCTGTTCTTAAATTGTATTTCCAATAACAAGTCTTCCCAATGTGCCTAAATACCTAGATATAATGTCTTCCATTTTCATATGTTATTAATTATTTATTCATTTAAGATACATCTATCATCTATCAAAAGTTATTGTATAAAGTATTCCAATTTTATATTTAAATATTATGGTAGCTGTATTATTAAGAGACTGATGTGTATATTAGTTATTATGTTTATGGATGGGACGTACTCAGGGACAAGCGGTCTTGTTTCTTTCCATTAACTTAAACCTTACGAAACAAATCTAAATCGAGAAATGTACTTGATGCCATATTTCTTTTAAATTATTACGTCGCACACAATAGACGAATTGTTTCTGAAACTTTCTCAGACGAATAGAAATACCTTATATTCACGAACGACACTAAAAAGTATTAGAAATACATTGAAAAATGTAAGTTATTGGCTTTTCAATTTGCGTAGTGGGGATGGAGCGGGGATGAGCGCTATCTGTGTCTCTCCTAGTTAGTATACGAGTTGCTGACGTCACAGTTTAATAATGTCGCGTCTCTCTCTTTAACTTATCACTATCATCGTCTTCACCTTAAGTTTAAAAGCCAATAACTCTTATATTTTTGAATCAGTTTCAAATGTATTCTAAAAATATTGTTCATTATTAAATGAAATTATTGAAATATATATAAATACCAGTTTTAAGCGTAATAGATATTTATAATATCTTCAATAAATGTTAAATTTTCTATTCCCCTTTTCCACCCTCTGTATACAACTGAGTATGTCCACATTTAAAGTCAATGTTATGTATCTCCCCATCATTTGTAATTTGCGACTTCTTAATCAAGATATGAATAGCATATTATTAGAAAGGGATTAGAAAGTGATTCGATTCGTTTGATATATCACCAGATCGCGACCATTTTGATGTCCTAAAATGGCAGGATGTGATGATTGGGAAGTTGAAATTTAGTTGAGATGTGAATTTATTAGCCAAAACCGGAGAGAAACAAAAAAAATTATAGGTAATGGATATTTTGGACCTGTTTCAATTTGTTTTTTTTCTACTTTATCCAAAATTTAAGGGTTATTAAATATTTAGTTACCATTACATATGGGTATTATTTGCATACGGTATCGTATCGATTAAACTGCCTTTTAAGTACAAAAAATCAAAATGGCCGCGGAGACATTATGCCACTCTCCTAAATTATCTTCCAATCCCTTTCTTTGACATGTTTATATCCACAAAGTTATCTTGATACAAATTCGCACTATGCGTTTGTCTGTATTCGTATATAACTTCCAAACTAACTGGATTTCAACATCATTAAAAACATTCGATATCCAGAACATAAATTATTATGTACTCATTATATTATTATATACTCAGACATTTCACACAGCGCCATCTAGTCCTAAAGTAATCAGCACAGCGCTTGTGTTATGGGTACTAGACAACTGATATACTACTTATAAACTTTTCTATTGTAAATAAATACATAGTATACATAAACACCCAAACTCGGGGCGGGAATCGTACCCCGTTTACTTTCCGACGCGCTTAATCATACATAACTACTCTATTGCACTTAATTTTCATTAACTAATATTTAGAATTCAAACGCTTTGCTTTCAACGAAATGGCATATATTAGTTGACCATTTCACTAAATGGTGGTGGTTCACGAAATGCCCAGTCACATGGTCTGTCCAATTTCACGATTATATGACGCTATGTGAAACTTTAATGAATTCATGAATAAATAATACGATTAAAAATTTTTTGTATTAATATTTTCAGCTGTTTTTAAGGACTATAATTTATGCACAGATGTTTCATACCGTGTAGGATTTTCTCTATATGAATATTATATTTTTTTGATACCAATCTCTGACCAAGAATCGTAACGGACTCGCCGTTGTTACCACCTTATGCCAAACGAATTTTCGCGTCTCTCTTTATCTCATTGATCATATCCACGAGTAAAACAGTTAGCTATAGTAACTATGGCAACCTCGCACTGTCAGTGTAATTTGTGTCAACTCATGACCGATTTGACGAACAAAATATTACAGCACTGAAATATTTTTAATAAATCTTAAACGTTTTGGCTTCTACTATTCACGAAAATAAAAATATGCTATGCTCAGCTGTGTTTTGTTGTACTATGACCCGTCCCTAGTCACACATTAATAGGTGCAACGTACAAGTCGCAAAACTAGTTCAACTAGAAAACTGACACCCTCTTAGAGCCAAAGCTCTGTCCAGTTTGGTTCTTAGTCCGAGTTACGAATAATAATTACGACGTTACGGAAAAAAGGTAATTTGAAAATGCAATTAATACGAAGATCATAAATTGTGTATGGTAACTTTGTGGATTAAGTATTTAATTACAAAATAGAATTATTGATTTCATTTAAGTACATTTTCAACATTCCCACAATGATATCTGCCACCAAAGATAAAGGTTAGATTCTAACATGTCTAACATATGAAGTGAAAAGGTGCGTCTACACAGGACACATTTTATGTGTGAGTAAGTGTATCATCACTTTTATTATTCGATGTATTGATTATGTCGTGAAAAGCGTTTGGTAGCGATTGCTACCAAATTCCATTTACACGCTATAGTATTATGAATACAGAATTGAGTATGTTATGGAGGGGAGCTTAGCGTAATTATCTTGCCAGTAAGTGCCTTAGTGTAAAAATAAATATCTTGGAAAAGTATATAATTTTTATGTAAACAGATCTTCCATTTACCAGATTTATATAAGCATGCCAAAGTTTTAAACGAGGACTTTTCTCGGGATTAGTTTGAAAATTTGCGATCAAAAAATCGCCCCTCTAGTTCCACTTCAAAAGTAGCAAAAATAATACAGATGAAAGAGACACAAGTATTATGTCGTCTCCACATGTATATATTATGTACATATTGTATTTGATTTTAAACTATGAGATTGAGACATGTCCTTGTTTGAAATTTTGGTATACCTAGATATTTTTTTGTGTATGTCTATTTTATATAATGATATAATAGAATTGTAAATTGTATTTTTATTATATTGAAATATATTGTTATTTAAACAAAAAGGGGATTTTTTATTCATTCTTATGCTAAGGCTACTAATATTTATTGCTATATCCAGTTCTCGAAATACTAGATTCAGCTTCATTGTTGATCCCGCTCGATTTGTCGCGCATTCGCATTCATGTAGGACTTTCGTCAGGCCGTCAGACCTCCGTCAGTCGCTTAACGTCGCAATAAATGCCTAATGCATAGCGTAGGTATCGTTTACGATACAAAATAACAGTGGACTGCGCTCACACAGCACTATTATTGCATAAAGTTCCTAAATTGTGTCAAAAGCACCTAATCGTTGTGCTGTATATGATATAATGAAGATTCATTGCTAAAAATAATAAATAGCTATTTAAGTGAATTGAATAATTCATTTTTCTGTGTTCGTATAATAAATAGGTTGGGTAAAATATTTTTATACTTATGTAATAAGGGCGTATATTTTTACGGCGATGCGCTAATTTGAATCCAGAGCTGAACGAAGGATTCTAGAGTAATCTCTGGCTGCGCTCGAGATTCTTTGGAATCCCTATACATACATACATACGACGGAGCGCCAAGCGTCGCGGTCCTTACGTTTTTCGCTTCCTCAAATTCATCATCGTCCTCAGACATTTTCGCCTAGGTATGCGAGTGCTTTTGACATTTCCGTCGGCTAACACTGGCTTTTTGATCTTCTTAATTCAGCCTTGACTTCTTTTATCACTCACTTTCGCTCTGTAGATTTTCTTCGTCAATCTTTCATCACTCATTCTTTCCATGTGCACAAGCAATTAAACATTCCTTTCTTCATTTTTACAATAACTCTGTCATGCAACGCTGTAATACTGCGTATCTTTTCATTGCTTATTTTGCCCGCAATGGTGACACCGCACATATTGTTTTTTTAATAAGTTGAAATAATATGTCTAAGTTCAGTTTGCAACAAGCACATAAACGTATCTTCACGCTGTATCCCTAACGGGGTAGTCAGTGAGGGCATAGCGCCAAGCGTCGCGTTCCTTACATATTTCTTTCGCTACCTCAAATCTCATCATTCTCCTCACACATTTTCGATTAGGTATACATAGAGTGCTTTTGATATTTTCATCGGCTAACACTAGCTATTTGATCTTCATAAGTCAGCTTTGGTCTTCCTTGCTGGCTTCTTTTACCTCTCATTTTCGCTCTATAGATTTTCTTCGTCAGTCTTTCATCACTCATTCTTTCCATGTGCCTGAACTATCTTAGCATTCTTTTCTTCATTTTTTCAATAACACTGTCGTGCAACCCTGTCATACTGCGTACCTCTTCATTGCTTATTTTGTCCGCAAGGGTGACACCGCACATATTTCTAAGAGATCGCATTTCTACTGCATTTATCTTACTTTAACTGATGAATCCTTTTGTGCTTAAATAAGGTATTAGCAACAAAAATATCCTTTTCCATACACAGTCCTAACACAATCCTACCAGCATCATTGATTCTCTTATCTCCATACTGTCAAGCACAGACTCAAATCTTGTTCGAGCTGTCCCGACCCATCCATTCATGTCTCCGCACACTATAAGTCTCTCATTCTCTTCAATCATCGCTAGAACTTCTCTAATATTCTCCCTGGGAGAGACACTGGGGCATACACCACTAAAACAAATGTCCTCGTCAACCCTGTTTTGAGACGCACCCAGAGCAGTCTCGGGTTTACACACTTATACTCAGTTACACAATTAACCAAACGAGAGGACAATAAGACGCCTACCCCTTGGCACACCCTTTCTTCTTGTGATACCCCTGACCATAAAGCGATGCCCCCTCCAGGCAAGTCAGCAAGTTCACTGCCTTTTCGCTTGGTTTCACTCAAACATAACACATCCAATCTTCTTTCTCCTATAATATCAACCACTTCATTCATCGTCTCTTCTGGTCTCTTCAAACCCACCTCTCACATTCCACACAGCTATTCTGTAGGGATGGACATTGAGTGAAAAAAATCGATTACTTAAAAATCGATCATTTTCTTTTCAGTATTAATCGATTTGAGAAAATCGATTTTAATTACAAGAAATAATCGATTTTTGAGAAAAATCGATTTTTTAGTATTAATTGAAAAAAAACAGCTTTTCTATGTAGTAATAAAACTAAGAGATTAGTATAAGATTAACGATTTATCAGAATAAAAATAATATAAAATGATAAGTACGAAAAATAACCAAAACGACAATCTGGTTTCAAAACAAATCTTTCTGAAAACTTTTTAAGTTTAAACAATGAAAAAAAATTAAAAATAATTATTTCCACATTAGGTTAGACTGTCCCGGCATATTATTTTTGCTGTTTTGAGTTATTTACATCAGCCGATATCCTGAATATCATCTTCACGGGAGTTCTACGGCTAAAAATCAATTAAAAGATATTTATTTATTTATTTCATTTATTCAATTACATTGCAAGTTCACAGTGTAAACACCAAAACACTTACAAGTTAAATTACATGACTAGAGTAATTGTAATAAAATAAGTAGACAAATAAATGTCAAACAATAAACCCACGTCAAAATACAGATGTCAAAAATTATAAATTTAACAATGTCAAAACAAGAATGTCAAATTACAAATACAATAAAATAAAATATCAGATTCCCATTTGGAACATACGTCGCCAATTAGTAAAATTGTTTGGCTAGTGTACAAAGGTAGGCCAAACGATCTGCGAACAGGTCAATATTCTCGTGCCGAGTGAGCATAATATGGAGTAGTGAAATTATTATTATTATTATTTTATTCCGTCACATTTGTGGTGTACAGAGTAATATTCTCCAAAACACCAACAAGTCATACAATATTAGTCACATGATCTTATAAACACTTATACATAACTGTACAACTATTGTAAATACATTATTTATATAAATAATAATCTAAATTATAAAGGTTGTCATATTGATTTAATATTAAACAAATAAACATAAGCATTCTTAATGAATGTCCCAATATTGTCTGCAAATATGTCTATGTCAACATTCTGAGCGAGTATGTCACCAAGCAAGCGGCGCGCGCGCGCACTGGGCGCGTTACGTGTGCGGCGTGCGGCGTGTACGTGCAGGCGGAAAAGCAAACAAACGCGGCACACGACGCGGCGCAACCATGCCGTTTACACCTTTGCACAGTCTAGGTACCCTGAGTGCCATCTGCTCCACTATTGACTGGTTATCTATCTTCTTATGTAGTACTGAGTAATAGTGCACCAATAATAGCATTTTCCGACGCAGCGCTAAAGTGTTCAAAGTTTCAAACCGACCATACCAGACACAAAGAGAGAGGGATATAAAAATGGATAATATCCGTAATTTCTCTTGTATAGCCACCGCGCAAACCTACGTTGAAGTTTTTCTATCATGATAGCGTATTTACTCTCATATGGATCCCAGACGATAGCACTAAATTCAAGTATGCTGCGGACATATGCATTAAACAATACTTTTGCCACTTTTATGTCATTAAACTGAGAGGACGTCCTCATAACGTAGCCTAGTGTCTTATTTGCCTTTTTACATATATTCTCGATATGTGCTCGAAAGTCGAGTTTACTGTCTAAAGGCCCAAGTCTTTGATTTCATTGACCCTTTCCATTGCAGTGTCTATTAGACTGTATGCAACGTGTAATGATGATCGTGAGCGAGAGAAAGTAATAACTTTGCATTTCGAGACATTGAATGTCAGGCGGTTCGAGATGCTCCACTCGACCACAGGGTCAATGTCTCTCTGTAGGGCTTCAGTATCGGCAATTTCGCTTATACCCAGACAGAGCTTCAAGTCGTCGGCAAACATGAGACACTTAGCAGTCCGCACAACTAGCGGAAGGTCATCGATCACCAGTAGAAACAGTGTGGCACCCAAGGTGCTACCCTGGCTGACCCCCGAATATGTGTAGTAGTCATTTGATTCGTGACCTGCCACTCGAACGAACTGGCTACGACCACTTAAGTAGTTTGAAAAGAATTGTAGGAGCTTGGGAGTGATTCCCCAACTCGCCAGCTTTTGAAGTAGTACATCGTTGCCTACTAAATCGAATGCTTTTATTAAATCGAAATACGCCGCATCGACTTGCCGACCTGAATCCATTTCAGTAGAGATGTAATTTACTAGGTTGATGTGGTTAGTGGTGGCAGATCGAGCTCGACGAAACCCATGCTAGCAGTCATCCAGGATTGACCCCATTTGTCTCTTAATACACTGATCCAAAATAGATTCGAAAACCTTCCCGAAAACCGACAGCACAGCAATAGGCCTGTAGTTAGATACTTCAGAGCTATCTCCAGCCTTGGGTACTGGGGTTACTCTTGACGTCTTCCACTTCCCGGGGTAAGTACACGTTTCAAGCGACAAATTATAAATATAGAGTAAAGGACGTGCCAACACCTCCACACAATCTTTCATTAGAAAACCCGGTATTCCATCAGGGCTAGAGGAGGAGCGCGGCTTAAGTCGCCTCACAGCTGCTCGCAGGTGGGCACTGTCCACAGCATCGATGGCGACCCAGGCTGAATCACGTACAATCCCGCCGCTTGCCGCCGCCGCCGCTGCGTCCAGCCTGGGCGTCTTGCTGTGGAAAACAGAACCGAAGTAACGGGCAAACGCGGCGTAAATGTAAAACTGTTACACCGCCGTCTGTTCTTTTTTTGTCCTTTATATATTCCCAGAACTTTGAAGGTTCATCAATAATTTGGTTTTCAAAGTCAAAGTCAAATCAATTTATTCAAGTAAACCCAATCACAAGGTATTTTTGAACGTCAAATCTACTTTAGTTTGGTTCAAAGAGAAGAGAAAAGAAAACCTGGACACTGAGAAGAACCGACAAGAAACTCAGTCAGGTATAATTTTTTCAACATCATTTTACAAAAGATTTATTAAAATACAATATTCAGACAGACAGCATGTGCAGAGAAAATCATTTCCAGACTACTGTTTTATCTTCAACGAAATCGTTTATTTTATAGTATGATTGTCTAATCAATGTACGTTTTATAACTAATCTAAATATATTTTCTGTTAATTGAGTGACTTCTTGAGGAACTTTATTATAAAAACGAACGCAGTTACCCAAAAATGAAACATTTGACTTATGTAATTTAAATTTTGGAACAACCAATTTATCACGACCTCGGGTTTCCATGCCACCAATATCGCCTTTTTTTTGTAAATCGATCTATATTTTTCCTCGTATACATAATAATTTCAAAGATGTATAAGGACGGCAAGGTCAGTACATCAATGTCTTTAAAACGATCTCTTAGTGATTCTCTTGCATTCATACTGTAATTAGCAATTTGTAAAATAAAAATCGAGTTAATATGCGCCGCTGATCCCCACAACAAAAGGCCATAGGACATTAGGCTATGAAAATATGTGAAGTACACCAACCTAGCCGTATCCGCATCCGTCAATTGCCTAATGTGTCTAATGGCATATATCGCGGAACCGAGCTTACTAGCCAATATGATATGATCCCCCATTGCAATTTACTATCTACTGTTAAACCAAGAAAACTGGCAGACCTAATTCTAACTGTTTCCCACCCAATTCTATTTTATCATGGATTCTGGGTACATTAGAAAGGGAGAATTTAATACATTTGGTTTTTTGTGCATTCAGTAGTAAATTATTAACAGCAAACCACCCCGAGACGTCCGCCAGGATCCCGTTCACCCAGGTAATATCTAAGTTCTTTCTGTCCAGTTTAAATAGCAATGAAGTGTCATCAGCAAATAATACTATTTCGCATAAGTTCCTGAGCATAAATGGGAAATCATTAATGTAGACTAGAAACAGAAAAGGTCCCAAAATTGATCCTTGGGGAACGCCCATTCTTAACCTCGAACCAACAGACAAAACCCCATCGATACTCACTCTTTGCTCCCGGCCAGACAAATACGAGACCACGAGATCAAGAGCGTTATCACGAATTCCATAGTATTTAAGCTTGCAAATTAAAATTTCGTGACTAACACAATCAAAAGCCTTGGAAAGATCGCAAAAAACACCAATGGCATCCTGAGATCCCTCCCAAGCAAAGTCCCTCCCAAAGTACAGTCTTGATCAAGCTTGCTCCCGCATGAGTTGTTGACCGCCCTCTCGTGAACCCGTACTGTTGACCGTGAAACACCCCGTCAATGTTAAAATGTGCCAGCATTTGATTGAGTATTATTTTTTCGAATATTTTACTCAATGCTGGCAATATTGACACCAGGCGATAATTTGTTAGATTCAACATACAACCTGACTTAAATAATGGAATAATTTTACTGTGTTTCATTAAATTGGGAAACACCCCTTGATCGACACATTTATTAAATATCTCTACTAAAATTGGCGATAATAAAGGTATTACACCAGTCATGACATGAACTGATAGTCCCCACAAATCTTCACTTTTCTTTTTATGTAATTGCTTGAAAATTTTTTCTATCTCAAGTGAAGATGTGTACCTAAATTGAAAATTAGGGAACCATTTTCCAACATTTTTTCTCAAAAACGTCTTTGCTGTTTGCGAAGACGCTCCCAAACCATTCGTTTTGGGTAGTTAATAGGTGATTCCTATACTCAATTCCAATTAGTGATTTAACATGCGACCTGTAATATCGATATAGCTCCTTGTTGTATGTTTTGCCCTCCGATGTGTACTTAACAAAATGGTAATATTTAAACTTAATATTTTTTATTATTTCCGATGTGTACCACGGCGGATATATATATTTTCCCGTACACCGAGGGGGCTTTCTATGAGGCACATAAGCATCTAGGCAATCGTACAGTTTTTTATAGAGTATGTCAGTTGCAGCATCGACCTCAAAGTCAAAGTCAAAGTCAAATCAATTTATTCAAGTAAACCCAAATGCAAGGTATTTTTGAACGTCTAATCTACTTTAGTTCGGTTCGAAAAGAAAACCTGAATACTGAGAAGAACCGACAAGAAACTCAGTCAGGTATCATTTTTTCACCATCATTGTACAATAGTTATTTAAAAATACAATATCTATAAAGCCAGTAAATGCATACGCACAGAGGATCACTTCCAGTCTATTGTTGTGTCTTCAATGAAATCGCTAATTTTGTAGTATGCTTTTCCAATCAGTGTGCGTTTAATGACAAGTTTAAATCTGTTTTCCGTTAATTGAGTAATTTCTTGAGGAATTTTATTATAAAAACGAACACAGTTACCCAAAAATGAACCACTTGACTTTTGTAATTTAAATTTAGGAATAACTAGCTGATCACGACCACGAGTTTCCACACCACTAACAACGCCTTTCTTTTGAAATAGATCTAAATTTTTTTTAGTATACATTATGTTTTCATAGATGTATAACGAGGGTAAGGTGAGTACATCAATGTCTTTAAAATGATCTCTCAGCGACTCACGTGCGTTCATACTGTAGATGGTCGTATTGCCCTCTTTTGTAAAATAAAGATAGATTTCATATGCGCCGCTGATCCCCACAGTAGCAGACCATAAGACATAAGGCTATGGAAACATGCGAAATACACCAGCCTAGCCGTAGCTACATCTGTCAACTGTCTAATGCGCCTAATAGCATATATTGCCGAACTGAGCTTATTAGATAAAGTGCCGATATGGTCCGCCCACTGTAACTTATTGTCTACTGTTAAGCCAAGAAAAGTAGCTGATTTCATTAATTCTAATTCTTTCCCATCCAGTTTCAGTCCATTATGAATTTTGGGTACATTGGATAGGGAAAACTTAACACAATTGGTTTTTTGTGCATTCAGTAGTAAATTATTGGCAGCGAACCATCTCGAGACATCCGCCAAGGTCCTATTCTGTCCGCTAATATCTATGTCTTTTCTGTTAACTTTAAATAATAATGATGTGTCATCAGCAAATAATATTATTTCACAAAGATCTTTAAGCATAAATGGAAGATCATTAATGTAAACCAAAAACAGGAACGGTTCCAAAATTGATCCTTGAGGAACGCCCATCATTAATTTAGAACCGACAGATGTAACCCCATTTACATTCACTTTTTGTTCTCGGTCAGCCATATATGAAATCACGAGATCGAGAGCTTTATCACGTATTCCATAGTATTTCAGCTTGTAAATTAAAGTTTTGTGACAAACACAATCAAAAGCCTTGGAAAGATCACAAAACACGCCAATGGCATCTCGTGACCCTTCCCAAGCCTCTAGTATATTGTTGACCAAGCTTACTCCCGCATGTGTTGTTGACCGCCCTCTCGTGAAACCGTACTGTTGACCATGAAAAATCCTGCAAATGTTAAAATGTGCCAGCATTTGGTTGAGCATTATTTTTTCGAATATTTTACTCAACGCTGGCAATATCGACACTGGGCGGTAGTTTGTAGGATCTGACTTACAACCCGATTTAAATATTGGTATAATTTTGCTATGCTTCATCAAATCATCACCTCCTTGGTGTCGTCGATTTCTGACCAGTCTATCTCAGTCAAAGCCGCATATAAACCAGTGAAATCTGCCTTATGGAAATTCCAAGGTGGTGGTGCATCGGGGCGCAGAGTGGGGGGGCTTGGCGGCGCGGGCGTCGAGTGACTTGCGCCGCGCGGTAGCGACACACTGACCCGCAGCGGCGGGTGGTACGCGTCAGGCGGGACCAGCGGCTCCGCGGCGCACACGGACACATACTCACATGACAACCCGCTTAGAATGAGATCCAGTGTATCGTCATGACTGTTTAATACATTATTGTATTGTGTCAAATTACAAAATTATGAAAAAAAAATTAAACTGTGTTTTCACATTTACAGTACAGGAGTTTAAATTAAATTAATATGACCCGTTAATTTCAAAATAATACAATACTTATCCCTAAAAGTAAGCAAGGTTCAGGAAAAGAAAATACTTTAGTTAATAAATGTTTGAGCAGATGGTCTCGATACAATGCTTATTGAAAAAAATTAACTAAAAACTTCCTGTGCTTTTAATTTTAATGTTGACTTTTTGGCGGGAACGGGAGAAGTGAGGTTATCATTTTATTTAAACTTTCTACTTTTTTACATTTGTGGGAGTTATAAAGTACAAAAGTGATAGTATATTGTGTTTTAAAGTTCTGTGTAAGCGAAAAAAATTGAGTTGATCTAAACAAACATGTGTAGCTGAAGTTCTCGCCCTCTTCCAAGAACTCCTTCAGTCAAGTCTGCTAGCAGTATCACTTTACTGGAGGAGTTTTACGATAACGATCTAGATAACGATTCTTCTAGATTTAATATAATACTTGACATTGGCAAATGTGCTGATCTGTGCGCAATTCCATGAAGAAAGAAAAAAAAAATTTAATGTTGAGATTATAAAACGCATGACTCGCTTGACAGATATTATTAGTCATAAGGACCATAATTACAATAAAATATAATAATTTATGCTACCTGGTTAACCTGTAGGATAGTGGGATGTTTTCGCTCCATATGTTGCTTGAAATTTGTATTACTACATGTTTTTAATTCTTTCGGGCAATATTTGCATTGTGCTGTGGTATTATCCTTCTTCATGAAAAAAATACTTCCGCCAGCCGCTTTTAGGTGTTTTACCGTTAGAAGATGTTTTTTTAAATTATTTACAGTCGAAAGAAAGGAAACTGTTGAACAAATACGAAATTGTTTTACGTACATACATACAGATGGCGCCGTCTTTTGATCGACTTGTTCATGGTAGTGAACTTACTTCGCGTTTTTTCATTCGTCGCAATTAAAATGTGTAATTTTGGCAACATTGGATTTCTTTACTTTTCATTTCTTCATATTTTTAATAAAAACAAGTGTAATTTGTGTAGTTGATTTTTAAAAATCGATTGTTACTATTGAGAAAAATTGATTTTAAAAAGTCGATTTTGTAATCGATGACAATCGATCGATCGAGAAATGATAATCGATTAAAATGAAAATCGATTATTTTTCACATCCCTACTATTCTGCGCTCCTCCCTCCACTTGCCGCCGCTAGGTCCACAGCGTGTTGGGTGGCGGTCCCTAACGCCGAACTGCGTTCTGAACACCCCAGCGGGGACAGACTAGTGTACGTCGCTTTCGAGGGACGCTCTAGCTTTCATATTTACGTTGTCCCGCATGGTGGGCACAGTACAGGAATTGCAGCCCTGAAAAGGGCTGCCAGGGGTCGCGACGAATCACAATAATATACTTATAATAAGGAAAAAAAATGAAAAATAATGATAAAACCATGGACTTCATAACTTCAGACAACCTGTCCCGTACTATGAAGTGAGACAAATAACATATAAATGTGTGGGTGCTGTTTTCTAACGAAATGACCAACCGATCAGCTTATCTGCTAATAAATGCGTCGTAGGTTCATGTTTTTGAACCTGAACCTGACTTTTGAGTCATGGAGAAAAATCTATTATTTATTTATTTTCCTGAAAAATGAATTTAATGGTAAATTTCCTTTATTTTAAGATACTATTTTATTTAAAAGAATAATATTATACAAACAATATTTGTATATTTATAATCGCGTTTTCGAAAACGGCTCTAACGATTTTGATAAAATTTCCTATACAGAGCTTTACGGTGGTCAAAAATCGATCTAGCTAGGTCCAATTCTGAGAAAATTCGTTTTTTCTGTTTCCACACATTTAAAACTTTTAAACTCTAAACTGTTCTGATTTCACAACAGAGTTTACCTTCTCAGTATAGTACAGTGGCTAGAGCGTAGAGCGAGTTCGAATCCTGCAATGTCGTCAACCTTTTTTTGTTATTTTTTTTGTATTTTACTCAATTTTGCGGCGACCGCGCGGCGGCCATGTTGTCGGCGCAAAGAAATTCGTGTCGAATAATCGCACCCTGACAATCTTATTTCATTCATTTCAAGCGGTCAGTTTTATTTTTTATTTGTGCTCAGTTTGGTTTTTTGCATGTGGCCAGATTTGTTTTTTATATGTGGCCATTTTGCTTAAAAACGTCAAAGAAATATAACTTCCTACGTGCGTATATGAGTACACACATACTTTTTTTTATTAAAATATCGTAGATATGAACAACAAATAAATAAAAATTTATGTTTTTTTTTGTTATGGTCAATCTATATTGTCACGGAAGAGAAGGAAAGTAATGCGAATTGTACATGAGATTTTGAACCTTATCCCCATTGTAGAACGTACAAATTAGATATGAAAATTTATTTACGTATGAAACGTGATTCGATTCCTTATATTTTTCGAAGACTAAGGCGTGTAATGTGGTTGCATGTGTGTGCGTGTTGCTTCGTATTTACATGGCAAGGAGTAATTTCGCCGGACTCATTGCGTTGTTCGCAGCGGCGTTGTCTTCGTTTTACACGGTCTGACCGTCTCAGACATAAACTGAAATAAATCTTAACGTGAGACTTCCAGGGAACAGATATACTACTTGCTTATTACGTACCAATTTTTGATGTCGAGGATTTTTAAAATTACATTTCGGCCGAGTTCATTACTCTCTTGACTTTGTCAAATCTGGTAATTAATAACCGAGCAGTAGGTTGTAATGGGATCTTATGTAGTATCATCAAACGGTTTAAAGATATCTTGGTTCCTCCTCTTACTTACCTTTGTAATTTATGTTTCTCTAGCGGTACCTTCCCGAAGGTCTTTAAAAAATCCATTATTCAACCCGTTTACAAAAATGGTGACAAAAGTTGCCTCAATAATTACAGACCCATTGCTTTACTTCCTTCTTTTTCTAAAATTCTAAAACGTTTGATTAACAATCGTCTCACAAAATACCTTGAGGGCAAAAATCTGTTATCCGATCGGCAGTATGGTTTTCGATCCCGTAAATCGACTTCTGATGCTGTTCTTGACCTTACTGCCAGGCAACTAGATTGTGGTTACAAACGCCAAGTCATTTGGACCTTGCTAAAGCGTTTGACACGGTCTCAATCCCTATCCTAATAAGTAAATTGCAGAAGCTTGGTATTCGAAATACTCAGCTTCACCTTTTCGAAGATTATTTGTCTGATAGATTCCAAAGTGTTAGGCTTGGTGATCATATCAGTAGTCCACTTCCTATTAATTATGGTATTCCACAGGGCAGTATCCTCGGTCCGACTCTGTTTCTTGTTTATATTAATGATTTATGCAAATTGAATCTCGAATATGGAAAAGTTACCGCTTACGCCGATGATACTGCTCTCGCTTTTTGTTGTAATACTTGGGATGATACTTATAAATTTGCACAAAAAGGTTTTGAAGAGGTATTAGAATGGCTCAAATATAACAGTCTTTCATTAAATTCACATAAAACAAAAATAGTCAATTTTACCATGAAACCGTCAACTATGCCTCAATTTGAGACCCATCATGTGATTTTTCATTCTTGTGCTAACCTTAAAGAACCCCTGATAAGATGTGCCTGTGAGAGAATAGCAGTATCACATACTTATAAATATCTTGGTGTGATCTTAGATTCCCATCTCAATTTTAAACCACACATTGACTTGCTGACGGATCGCCATCGCAAACTAATGTATTTATTCAAGAATTTCCGTAATGTTGCTGATACAAGTATATTGAAACATGTATATTTTACTCTTTGGCAATCTGTTGGTACATACTGTATCACTGCATGGGGAGGAGTACCGAAATCTGTTTTAATTAAACTTGAAAGATATGTTTTGGTCTGCCGCTCCATTTTTCTACTGATGACTTGTATAAAATAACTCGAGTTCTCTCAATTCGCCAAGATTATAACTTTATGTTTTAATAAAACAACATTCCTCTATAATATATAATCCCAATCTTATGCACACTAAGAGACGACATGATATAGTATGCTCCACCCTAAATATTCGCACCACTTTTATAAAACGGTTCTTTTGCTTTCTTTCATACCATCTTTATAATTTAATTAATAAAAAGTTAAATATTTACTCTTGCACTAAGAATAAGCTGAAAAGAGTAACTACAAAATGGCTAAAAACTCTTTCTTATTTATTATTATTTATTTCGTGCTAATTTTGGTGTTTTACGTTTTTGGGTGTGTATCACATTGTTTTAATTTCACCCTCACACATAAACAACACGCACACGCTCACACACACACACACACACACACACTTGTAACTCTTATAGATATATATATAAAAAAAAAGTCACATGTTAAAGACTTTATATTTTCCTTAATATTCCTTGTATATCTTAGCATATATGCATTTGCTTTATTTGTATAATTTATATAGTAAATATTTCTTGTCATATGCATAGTTTTAGGGTACAATCGCTGGCTCCTGAGATACAGTCTTGCAACTAGTTCGGGAGTCAGAGGATTTTTCCGTTTTCTGTGCTTTGATTTTGATTGTAATAAATTATTATTATTATTATATTATATTCCTGAAAGTAGCTAATCAATTTTTAAATATATACAATGGGTGCTATGATCTTATGTTAAATACAGCCCACCAAAATAATACGGATGATTTATTACCTTATTTGCAATACTCACTATTTATTTGCTAGCATGTTAAGACTATGCTCACTAACTATTCCTTTAACACTTATCGTCCATAAATAGAATTACTTAATTGACGAAGAACTGTTTAAATATAGGTTTAAATATTTGTATAATATATATTATTATTAAAAAGCGGTAAAAGAGCTGTTTGTACATTACATTATAGAAAATTATAAAGATTTTTAGCATTTTCTGACTCGATAACTTTTTTAACACGCTTTTATTAGCTTCACCTGTATGTATGTATGTATGTAACGGAATCTTTCAGCGTAATTTTTATCAATTGCCAGAAATCTGATCAGCTTGAAAATTTGCACAGGGGTCAAGGATTGATGACAATACAATTATTTTATAACTTTGTTCTAATATCCTGACTAGAATCATCAGGATAAAAAGAAATTTAATTAAAATTAATGGTACTATTATGGTACCATAGATGTCGCTACGGAACGTTTCTACATGCATTTTGAAATTATTACATTATTAAGTCAAACGTATTACAATGGACCACACTAAGTTTTTTTGAAATAATTTGAATTTTGCGGAAAAAAATATTTTATAACTTTGTTCCAATGTCCTGATTAGAATCATCAGGATAAAAAGAAATTTAATGAAAATTAATGGTACGATTATGGTACCATAGATGTCGCTACGGAATGTTTCAACATGCATTTTGAAATTATTAAACATATTACAATGGACCAATTTTTATTTTAATCTTATTCCAAATTAATTAGTCGTAATTGATTGTTGGAATTTTCTATTGCTGTAACACAAGTTCTTGATACTTAAAAATTATTTTCTACTTTTTAGTTCGGTTTGCCATTAAAGCGTGTTTTTTTAGTTTTTTTAAACTATAATTTTTTAAACTTCCTATTAGTTTGAACAGTGACGTAGCTTCTTAAATGGGCCCTGTATCAATATTTGTTGGGGGGCCTTTTTACCCGATCCCTTTTTTTACCGATATTTTTTTTATGCTCATAAAGAGAGAGAGAGAGAGAGAGAGAGAGACAGAGCGGATTATTTTGTAAGTTTGTTTATATGTGGAGGGTATCTCCGGAACGACTGCACCTATTTGAATAATTCTTTCACTATTTCAAAGTCAAAGTCAAATCAGTTTATTGAAGTAAACCCAATTACAAGGTATTTTTGAACGTCAAATCTATTTTAGTTCGGTTCAAAGAGAATATTTGGACACTGAGAAGAACCGACAATTAACTCGGCCAGGTACCATTTTTTCAAAATCATTTTATAAAAGGTTTATTTAAATACAATATTCAGAGAGCCAGTAAATGCGTGTGCAGAGATCATTTCCAGACTATTGTTTTATCTTCACCGAAATCGTTTATTTTATAGTATGATTGTCTAATCAATGTACGTTTTATAACTAATCTAAATATATTTTCTATTAATACTCAATTAATTTCTTCTTGTTTGACTTCTTGAGGAACTTTTAACTTCAACTTCTTGAGAGGCGCCGTCAGGGCTCCTGAGTGTCAACATGTTTGAAAACTATTTACAGTCGACTGAACGGAATTGAGTGCAAATTGCATTCCTCGTAAATTCGGGGTTTCGGATACTTAACTTTTGAAGTATACTAGTGAACCGCCCCGGCTTCGTAAGGGTAGAAATTTTTTGGAAAATAAAATACAGCCTATGTTACTCGCTGATTATGTAGCTTTCTATAGATGAAAGAATTTTTGAAATCAAACAAACAAAGTTTAACTCTTTGTAATATTAGTATAGATGTATAGAATCTGGTGTTAATTTGCGGAAATCCATTTCATGTGATGAATTCTCATAATATTTAGCTATTTCCCGCCCAAAATTCCAAAACTAATCGCTACGTGTTTCGCCTCTCAACGAAGCATCCTCAGGATATTCCAGAGATCAAACTATACCCTAATATAGATATAGCCTAACCTAACTGAGTAACGGTTAACAGCTCAGCTGACTCATTCGTTGATTCGGGGTTAGCTGACTGAGCTAATCCCTGGAATATCCTGAGCATGCTTCGTTGACAGGCGAAACATGTATCGATTAGATTTGGAATTTTGAGGGAAAAATAGCTAAAAAGTAAATATTATAAGAATTCATCACATTAACTGTTATAACATTACGCTACGTATAATAAAAGGAATGGTAGTACCCAGAGTCTGCGAAATCCAGTTATTTCGTTATTTGGCCGCTGCGCTGGCCTAATTATATTGGCGACTTTTTTTAAAATTTGAATAGACATTTGGATAATAAATACATGTCTTCACGCTGTATCCCTCAAGCTAGAGAGGACGGAGCGCCAAGCGTCGCGGTTCTTACATCTACACTTCCTCAAATCTCATTCAATTTCGCCTAGGTTAGCAAGTGCTTTTGACACTCTGGCTATTGGATTTTCGTAAGTCAGCCTTGCCTTGGTCTTAAATAGCTAATAAATTTTATTAATAAACTTCTGTATATAAGGAACGTTATGTAATTTCTAAAATGAAGATCATAATTGTCTTATCGCCCATATAGTATAGATACAATGTATGTAAGTATTATATTTTTTTCTCGGAAACGGCTCAAACGATTTAAATAAAATGTCGTATTTGCACAATGTTTTATTTCCAACTTTATCTCGAATATGTGTTATCTCTGAACAAAATATGTATTCACTCGAAAACACAATTTTTTTTCCTAGAACATTGAGGCATCTAGCGCTAACTTATAGAACATTGGGGTATCAGGGAAAAGATATAGCTACTCTACTTAACAACAGATGGCGCTATAAAATAATTCGAAATACCCCGAGCAAAACTCGGTATCTACCGGACGGTCCTTGGACCAAAAGAGATAATGGACGTGTAGCTATTACTTTAAGACCGTGTCGGTTTTTTTGACCTAGGTTCTACATTTGTAAATGCACGTGACTAGGGAAGGTCATAGTACAACGATGCACAACTGAACATGACATATTATTGTTTTTGTGAATACTAGTAGTGTAAACACTTACGGTATACTACGGTATACGGTATTTCAATGCTGGCAATACTTCAATATGACGACCTAGATGGCGCAGTGGTTTAGACGTTTACTCAAGCACGGAAGGTTCCGGGTTCGATTCCCGGTCGAGTCAAATTAGAAAATGAACTTTTCTAGACTGTTTCGGGTCTGGGTGTACTGGGAGACGCCCCCAGTAGTCGTCTGGTTCTCATAGCACAGGGAATATCCTAGTTTGAGATCAGATGATTGGTGTGTATCGTCTGACGCATTATAAAAAAAAATACTGCAATGTTTTGTACGTCGAGCCGGTCATGAGCCGACATGAAATACATCTACAGTGTGACGTTGCCAAACTTACTGTAACTGTTTAAATCGTGGTTACACTCGATGACATAAAGAGACACGAAAATTCGTATGGCAGAAGGTGATAACTTGATAAGAGTGGTAACTCATTATGGCTTCGTCTGTTATGGTTTTTGGTCCTAGCCCAGATTATTATTAAACATACATAAATATCCTCATCGCCGGATTTATACTTAGCGGGTCCTTGGGCACGAAGGTTGTGGGCCCCCACCGGCGAAGGCGAGGACGTCCCCCGCGACACCTGTAGGGTCTCACGTTTAGAAGCGCGATCACGTAGCTCTACACGCACACACGCGGCCCTTAAGCCGCATTGTAAACTGCCACGCGGAACACTAGGCACACTAACCGGCCCTCAGCCACCTTGCCGGCCGCGTCCGCTAGAGGCCCGGCCCTCTCCGGAATAGGAAGCCCGATAAGATACATGCAGATGCGGAGAGCTCCCCTGGCGACGCCTTGAGCCCAAGGTCCGCCCTACATACGAGGTATCCCTCGGCTGGAGGAACCCTCAGGCGGTCGAACATCTGGTAGGGGGCCTTTAGCGCTCGCCCCAATGCGACCTGTGACGCTGTAAAAGCCACTAGGGCTAACAGCAAAGAGGGGTTTTGTTTAGTTGGTTCAAGTCCGACGCTACCCAGTCGGCGTAGAGTCTGGCTGGGTATCCGTGGGGATTTCATTTTGCCACTCAGAAACCCAAAAAAAAAGGCTTGTAAGGAAATCAAAAGCGAATTGGTCAATATACGTTATATATTATGAAACTATGTAGTGGAAAACTATACTCTTTTACTTTTTATTATCTAATTATATATATGTCGGTGGAAATAATAAAAGGCACTCATTTGACTATACTATGGCAAAGCGCGACTTCCGATGACGCGCTAACGGAACGTCGAGGCCGGCGCTGAGACTCTGTTAGACTACGGCGGCCGGTGCGATAGCATGTCTCCGACGGATCGTTTACCATTATTGGATTTCCAATTACCTACGTTATAATTGTTATGAAGAGTTTTCTGTCGTTTGCACATTAACTTTGTCTTAACGTTGTATTTTATGGAGTAGTTCGCCTCTTGTAAGATTAGATACCTATTTCTCATGGCTGAGTTGCAAAAGCATGAATTGCCCCGTTTCTTTTCCGACATATATAACGGCGCGACCGTGAGCAATACGACAGGTGGTACATCGTCGCAGTCTCGTTGTACGGATTCCATCCATTTGGGTACTCAGGCAAACCAGTTAAACGAAGCTGATTATGGTGAACAATGTTTTTAATTCGAATTACAAACAGCACTAACTTCTAGATAAAACTAATTGTAACTTTTAAGTAACGGTGAACGTGACAGGTTCGATGAGGTATACGCAGTCGGGCGGTCGGATTACAACTGCTGTTCTGTCTAGCGTTGGGTAAGCAGCTCGCGAGTAAGCACAATTGTGCTAGCACAATTTTGGAAAAGAGGGAGAGCCTCGTAGAATATAACTGTGGTAGCACACTAGCACAGTTACACAATCGAACCGGCCGCGAACCGCCATGCTGTGAGGCGCGAGTCGAATGATCATTCGAACTTTTATATATTTATTATCTATGGCTAACGACATAATGATTAATTTCGTACGAATAGATAATTTAAGCTGGTGAATGTAGGTATACTTAGATAATATATACGTTTCTTTCATACTTGTTGTGTGTGAGCAAGGGGACGTATAAAATTTATTTTCCGCTTTTGATTGTGCTCAGGGCCGGATCTACCATATTACTTTTTGGGCTTCAGCCCAGGGCCCCGTGGATTCAAGGGGCCCCCCGCTAAGTCAAGTCAAAGTCAAAAATAGACGACAATGCTAAAAAATCCATAATTTTATTAAATTAAACAGATCGTAATGTTTGCAGCCCTGCGAATCCTGCGATTAATCAAACCTATTCAATTTATTTAATTCAAGCCTACGTTCAGGTGTTGGTACTTCGAACTCACAGTTAAAATGTTCGGCTGCCATTACACATTCATTCGATCCCGATCGTGCTCAGCTGTTTCCCTCTCAGACTCTGTCTCGTTCTATCTTGCTAAAATTATTTATAAGTACCATTATTTATCATTTTTATTTAGTATTTTTAATTATTTATAACTAGTAAGATAGAAAGAAACAGAGTTTTGGAGGAATGTAGCGGATCGTGATCCAGATTGAATGTGTAATGGCCGCCTACGGGTTGGCAACCCTGAACTCCCGGTATGCATCTCTATCAAACAGAACGGGGATTTCCGCGTCGATTTTTTACGGACGACAGTACATTTACTTAATTTTCTAGAATTGTGGATAACTGCTTAAAAAAACAAACATTAAGGCATAATATATTATAATATAAATTAAATATTTTATTGTCTTATTTTTTTCTTATACTTTGAGTAATTAGATGGGCCCCTAAGTAGTATTAGCCCAGGCCCCCCTAAACTCACGGTCTGGCCCTGATTGTGTGCCCTCAGGCACACTCGCACAGTGCGTGCGACGTGCACCGTGCATTCAACACTCAACGGACACCTCCCCACTTCTCTAACACAGTTACTCCAGCCTCGCATAAACGTGCTAATACACTTTTGCAAAAAGAGGCCCTCGCACGATACTCATTTTTAAAGTGCGTGCTGCCCAACTAGTTCTGTCCCCTCGACTCTGTCCACGTGTGGTGGCAAAAAGGCGCCACCACACGGCGTTCACAGATTATTAAAATCAACCAATCACGAATAAGCCACGCAGACAACTCGCTACCGCGATATCGATTGACGTCCTCTTTCCTTCGGTTACCGCTTGTGACGACATATAATATATTAAAAAATTATCGGTTATTGTATATTACATTTTTCAACGAAGTTTTATTATTTGAATGATCAATGTGTATGTTCCACGTTCTTTCAGTTTTCGATAATCTAGGAGACAAAAAAATGTGTTATTCAATTTGTGGGGGCCCCCTGCACGTGCCAAAAGTGTCCTTATGTAAATCCGCCACTGCATATCCTCACTCTGTATCGAGGTTGACACGGAAGACGAAGTCCTGCACACCGCGCCTCCTCAAATCTTATTATTCTCTTTACACACAAACTTGATATTTCTGACCTTTGCTACTATTCACTTGCCGTCTCTAGATTTTCTTCGTCAACAATTCATCACTCATTCTATGTGCCCGAACCACCTAAGCTTATTATTCAAATTAGGACATTTGGGTAATGCACGAGGCAAAGCAGCGGGCAACAGCGAGTATGAACGACAACAGTAACCTTTGTTTATTCGAGCTAGACAACATCGTTTTATTATTTAAATAATGGATGCTATAAATTGACTGATAACTCGCGCCAGACACGTCTGAGTTATATCACAGATAACATGGTCGGTAGTTTAAAGGCTATTTCACTGCAGCTAGAAGATGTCCTTAACGAGAAGCAGGTACTTCACATCGTGAGGGAAGTTTTTGGGAGTGCGAGTTGGGAACTTGTAGGGTATCAATTAAAACGCGCGGCAGATGGCCTCGCAGGGTTCCTAGGGGACTACAAAAGGTTAATCCTCAAAGTAAAGGTTGATGGGTCCTTAAAAGAAATCCCACTATTCATCAAGAGTGTGCCGGTGGCGAATATACCAAAAGCAGAATTCATCAATGAGCACAAGTTCTACAAAAGAGAAATGTTTATGTTTAAACTGATTGAGGAGCTGCGGGGCTTCGAAGGTGAGTGAGATATAATCAGAGACGTAATTAGAATTTATGAGATTTCATACAGTAAAAGAAAACAGAATCTTTGGCTTAAAGTGATATATCTTTTTATCCCACATTAACTCTTTAAAATACTGCACGAAATGAGGGCTAAGACAACTCAATTATGGTTATAATAGTTCCTTTGACTGGCTCGCTAGTGCAGTGGCAGAGTATCTAAAATTAAAACTTTTCTTCCATCTTTAGATTACGAATGTACTGAAAGTTTTATTATATAATAAAGAATCCACATGTACGGAATCCTGTTGCGTAAGTCGGAATCACGCTGGATCAATTTTTCTTTTTAAGGTAGGTACTGAACACTGAAAATGAAGTCTTCGATCTTTAAAACCGAAGACTTCTTTAAAATGACGTATAGACGTGTCCTACGCGCTAAATTTTGAAACTAAATAGGAGACAATAAGTACCAGTGTGATCATTTGACGCTAAAACGCTGTCAGCGTCGTAGATCAAAAGAGCTGTTTGAAATTAGAGAAAGCTTTAATTTTATCTTCATACGCGTGGTTTAAATTTATCAATTTACAATGACGCCACGTCCCAATTTATTTGCAAAAACTAATTCCATTGTTATATCACTAAATTATATATGCGTATCTAGTTCGCCGAATGATATCTTGACTCCTTGGCAGCATAATACCATAATATCTACTCAGCGAGTCATGAATGTTCGCTTAGGTATTTGCTCTTTCCTCTTGTCTTCGCTCTTCATATAGGTCTCTTACTTTTTAATTACATTTATGTAGATATTTTTTGTGGTGTGTGTGCGTGTGTAAATGCTCATTTGTTCATTTCTTGGAATGGAGCGGAACTACCACAATTTGTAATAGAAGTCTTTGTTTAAAACGAGGTAATTCTATGTTTCATTTCCATCTGCAGATCCAAACCCATGGTGCACAAAAGCGTACATAATTAACGAGAAGCAAATAGTTATGCCGGATTTGGTAACAGAGGGTTATGCCCCTCGACCTTCCGTTTTGGAAACATTCGATTTGGCACATATTCTTCTCATCACTGCTTCTTTGGCACGATTTCATGCTTCTTTCGCCAACTACGAAACTAAAAAAATCATCACTTTACAACAACCTTATAGTATTTTACAAGAAAACGATCACATTTTGATTGAAGCTACATTCCGAGACTCTCCCTGGCTCCGTGCCGCAGCGAAACTGACGGCAAATGTCATAAGACTCTTCTCGAAGAAGTTCGAGCAGAAAGATGTTGCAGGACTGGAAGAAAAAATTGCAGAGCTGTACATAATGTCGTGTACAGAAGTAAAGGAGCACAAGAACTCGTTGAATGTGCTGATCCACAAGGACTTATGGTCGAACAATGTCATGTTCAAATATAAGGATGGCGAACCGATACAAGCTTTAATTATAGATTTCCAGTGCGTGCGTTACGCACCGCCTGTTTTCGATTTAATGATAATGTGGTATTTAAACACTTCTAGAAGCTTTCGTGAAGAACACGAAGAAGTATTCTTACGACATTATTACACTATTTTCGAAGACTCTTTAGAAGATTGCACGAAACGAAGGCTAAAAGAACTGAATTATTGTTACGAAAGTTTCCTCCAATGGATGGATAAAG
This sequence comes from Zeuzera pyrina, assembly GCA_907165235.1. NCBI lineage: Eukaryota > Metazoa > Arthropoda > Insecta > Lepidoptera > Cossidae > Zeuzera > Zeuzera pyrina. The sequence goes on from OU015627.1 coordinate 783,769, forward strand.
GGCGTATGTTCGGCATATTGATGGCGGCAACGATATATCCGTATGTACTGATGGACCCGATAACGGCTCAGAGAACCTTCGATGATCCTGAAACATACCACAGATATACGTATGTGGACAGAACAGAGCCGGTGGTCGCGTATTCACACGAATGTGACGTTTACAGGAAGAGGATATTAGAAGTATCAGAAGAGTTTGTCGATAAGTACGTATTGGAACTGTAATACCATGATTATGGTGAATGAAACAATTATTATATATAATAAATTTTTTATATGTTAAATAGATGAAATAAATAATAGGGAAATACATACATGTGTACTCTCAGATCGTAAATACTCGTATTATACTCTGAGGCTGTAGTATTGTTCATAGATCTCTTGTTACAAAAAGCAATAAATAATATGTAATCGAAAAATTGAAATAAAATTGATATCGATATATTGTTTATTTAAATAACTATATAATATAACTATATAGTGATAGCGCCAACTTTGTTGTATGAGAAATGCAGTAGAAATGCGATCTCTTAGAAATATGTGCGGCGTCATCATGAAGAGATACGCAGTATGACAGTGTTGGTCGACAGTGTTATTGTAAAAATGAAGCAAAGAATGCTGAGATGGTTCGTGCATATTGGAAGAATGAATGATGAAAGTTCGACGAAGAAAATCTACGGAGCGAAACTGAGTGTGTAGCAGAAGCCAAGGAAGAACAAGTCTGACATATCAAAATCAAATAGTACCATAAAGCACAATAAGCAAATGTGGAATAAGAGCCTCTAACATATTTTTTAAATGCAACACACAGTGTTAACAAAAAATAACTATAGTTTATTTCAATCCTATTTGCCAAAAGGGTAAATAAGATTTAATATTCTATTTATAATATTTATTTTATAATAATATACTACGGGAAGTAAAGCAAATGCCCTACAATAAATTTAAAACATCCTTTCCTTACATAATTGACACATAGAAAAAACATATTTTACACACTATAAGAATTTGTGAATTACAATTAGTGACTTATGTATTAATCGACTTATTTAAAATGATTATTGTTTTATTTTGATTGTATAATTATTATTTCTGCCAATTTTTAATTGACATAATTCTATAATAATCGAATGTAATTTTTTTTGCTATAAATGATAAAATAATTCATTACCTATGAAGTATAGTTCCAATTTGTGTATTTGCATGCTTATAATCCTAAATACCATTTGTATATCATGTATCCTATTCAAAAGCTAATAAATTATTTATTATTCTTATTTATATGAATGAGACATGTTAGAGTGCAAAAATTAAATTTTGACATAAATGAATAATTATACTCCAGACTCCAGACAATTACATAGATTGTGTGACCCCAACTAAGCAGTACGCTTGTACTATGGGTACCGCACAATGAACTCTGGGGGAGTTCCCAGTATCACCCAGACTCCAAGCCAATTTAGAAAAGTTCGTTTCCTAAATTGACCTGACCGGGGATAGAACTCGAGACCCTAGCTTGGAAAGCAGATGCACATGCCATTGCGCCAATGGGTCAGTCAAATTAATTACTATAAAGACATTTCTCAACAAATTTTATTTCATATCTGTTCTTTTAATGGTTTATGATCAACTCATCATTACTAATATAGTTTAAAGAGTAAGAAGACTGATAGGCGTTTTTAAGATCAAGCGGGCACCACGTAGAAGATAAGGCTCACATGACCCTTGCGCAGAGGCGATGAACCTTCTTCGGTACCTTGAGATTGGACAGCAACCGGTGTAGGGCGCCGGCTGCTCTCTCGATCTAGGGTCTAGGCGGTCGAAGTGCTCCCCGAAGTTACAACGACTGTGAGACTACAGCGCCACCATTCTGATCCTAACATAGCTATGAACTATCGTCTTGAATCTCGACAAAACAAATATGTTGTGGGATTATGACATCAATTACCTAGTCAAGTCATTCAAAAGTTACGCGATTATTAACAGACGCACAAGCGCTTGTACATAGTCGTATACATAAAGACAAAGATTATCTTATTTAATAACACTCGCTTTATCTAAAGCTAGCTGTAACCCGCGACTTCGTCCGCGTGAATTTATGATGAAAATATCGCTACAGTATATCTTATTGTAGGAATTATTGTTAACATTGCATAGTCATGTTGTTATCAAGGACGCAGATGTAGAGCTGCGAGCGACCAGTCATCATCGAGCATGTACATGTGAAAAAAAAACACTTTTGTTTATTTGTATTTGGAGGTGCAACTTCTATGATTTGTGGTTAAAGGAATAGGGATGTCGAGCGAAAAATTCCCAAGATTTTTGTGACTTTTTGTCAAAAACTTTCTTGTTATGTACCTATGTATTTCTAAGAGCAAAGTAGTTATTTGTGATACATAGAGAAAAGAAAATTGTAATTTTGTTTTTCCGTTTAGTTTCTTTTCCATGACGTTTCTAAACATTCTTTACTCGTTTTCAATCCGTATCGGCAACTAACAATAATCTAAAACCTATCGTGTAACTGACAATCTTCGTTAGAATATGGACATAATGTTCATAAAATACACAAAAGTTGAAGTACTGGAGTGGAATGTACAGATACGGTTTTGCTGCTATTGTAAAATACTGTGGATAGATGTCTCTGCTGTGTCTGCTTCTGTTATTATATTATATAAACATATTTATGTTAAACCCAGTTTACAGGCGCCACTCAACAGAGCTCATTTCAGACTTCAGCTCTCTGTCATAAAGAGATACAACTGTGAAAAACACTTTTCATATTTGTACATTTGTGTGTATGTATATTTATAGCACAGATTAATTAGTTTACTACCGTAAATTTATAGATAGATTCATTGTTTACCTTAAACTTCTAGTTTTCCAGCTTTCACACAGGAACCTAAATACTTATCAGATAAGAAGTATTCTAAATGTTTCTTTGAAAAATCCTCTAACTTTCATTGAAAGACTCGTCGAAATTGGTTCAGTGTCTTCGAAGATCAACCTGGACAAATAAACAGGCAGACATAATTTTTTAAACTCGTGTTTGGGTCTAGGTTACGTGTTAATAATAAGCTTAATATAAAGTTAAAAAAAGCCTGCATTCCGAAATTACCGATAGAGACTTTAATTTTATATAAGATGTAATGTATGTGTATAGATGTATAGATTTCCAAAAAATAAATATACGAACGCACAGAAAATTTCTATAAATATTTATTTTGGAATCGCAAAAGCCTAAAATATCTATTTGAATCACATATTCAAAAATATCTTCCAATGTACAAATACAATTTTGTTGCTGTTTTAAATTCCCATGGATAGATGTCTCTGCTACGTCTCTTTCTCACGCTCTTTCTGTTATCAAATGTAGAACAACTGATAAACCACTATAAGTTAAACCCGCTTTACAGGTGCCGCTCAACTGAAGAGAGCTAATTTTCAATCTCAGCTTTCAAACGGCGGATCACGATATGTACTTTAATGTGAAAGTCTGACTTAAAGAGACTCAACCGTGGAAATCATTTTTTCTAAATACTGATTTTCGTTTGCATATTTATAGATTTACCTCTAAGTTCTAGTTTTTCAATTGACGCAGGAATCCTAAACAATTCCTGGATAAAAAGTAGTCTAGATTGTTCTTTAGAAAATCCTGTATCTTCTAGTGAAAATATCGCCGAAATCGGTTCAGCCGTTTCGAAGATTAGCCCGGAAAAATAAAAAGACTGACAGACAGATAAAAATTAAAAAAACGCGTATTTGGGTTTTGGTTACGTGCGGAAAATCACATTAGCTTGAGAAAAAATATTTATTTCGAAATTACAGACAGACACATCAATTTTATTTAGATGTGTAGAAGACTGTAAAATATTGTTTGTCTTTTTAACAAATTGGATTGAAACAAATCATGGCGAAACAGAATTTCAGTCTTAATAAGGCACGTCGTGACATGGCCATAGTGGTGTAGTGACACAATTTCCAATGCCCATACAGGGAGCGGCGACCGCGGGCCGTATGGCCGCCCATATGGTGCACCGCTCCTCTAGTTGCATCACGCCAAGCGAATTGCCGTGATTGCCGTGAACAAGGATTACTTGCAACTTATGGCAAAGAAGTGACGCAGATGTTAAGATTTTAAATTGATTGGACGTTCTAGTAAATTCTAGTAGCAATTTTGTGATTTCAACCCTGAAGTGAAAAGAGCGTTATGTGTGTTAGTTACAGTGACCAGTGAAATTTCTGACACGAGAAGCAAAACATGTCATTCCTCAGGGTTGTCAACGCATTTGCAATATCGAGACCTCTTACCATGTGGTGAACGATTTGTTCGTTTGGCTTTTCCACAGTAAAAAAAAACGGCTAATTGGGTGTTCGACCACATACAGTGAAGCATTTCGTAGCCGGGATGTACAATATAAATTTAACAGATAACAAAAACGAGTTTATATTACACAGGGTTATAGGGCTATTTCCGACCCTGAGCGTGTAACTGAAAATGCCCCATATCTCAAAAATTACACAATGTATTTTATTCCGACTAATTTTCGTTGATATAGTTTTCGTAGTTAATAATAATCCACCATCTAATTGAAAAATCGAAACATGTAAATGGAATTAAAGATTGAAGCATGAGTCTATTTTGTCAGACTCAAAAAATATACAATAAAATACCTACCAAACATAATAACTAATAAGAGACAATATAATGTAAATGCCTTTAAAAATGAAACGACAAAAATAAATAGAGCATATTACATACTTAATGAGTTTCTAAACGGCGATAATTTATAAAAAATGACAATGAATTTGAATGATTTGATGTAACACTTTTCTTTATAATATATTTTTAAATGTAATGATGATAACCTATGTATGCCTTTAGGGGTGGAAATTAACAGAAATGGACAGAAATTATGCATGTTAAATAAATAAATAAATTATCTTGAAGGAAAAAAATTCTAAATCGATTAAACAAAATTCTAATTAAAAAAAATAAAAAAAGAATTAAAACAACATGTTTTCTGATGTATCAATACCAAGTCGAACATTCTGCACAGAAGTTTTATAATGATTTAGGAGTCGTTTGTGAAACAAAACAGTTTTTAACTTCTTGTGAAAAGCTGGGTATTTTCACATAACGGCGTTTACCCATGCCAGTCTTGCTGCAATTCCTCTTCTGCTCGCACCATGCGGGACGGAACTAACACAGTAAGGGCGTTGAACATGCCCCGAAAGCAACCGACACCAGTTCGTTCCCGCTGGCGCGAGCAGCGTCCAGTTCGGTGTTGGGGACCACCACGCTGTGCATCTTGCGGCAAGTGGAAGGAAGAATGAGTGATGAAAGATTGACGAAGAAAATCTACAGAGCGAAATTGAGTGGTAGCTGGTAACAGACGCCAAGGAAGACCAAGGCTGACTTACGAAGATCAAATAGCCAGTGTATTGTATACGTAGGCGAGAGTGTGCGAGGAAAATGATGAGATTCGAGAAGGCGAAAGAACTAGGTAAAGACAGCGTTACTTGGCGCTCCGACCTGTGACTACCCCGTTCCGGGATACATTGTGAAGATATCTAACTACATAAAACGGTTTTCTTTGTCATGCAATCACGTAAAAACTACTGAACATCTTGGTAGACTATGACCATTCGACGCGGAATTGTTTGTAGATGGTTTTAGGCTATTTGTTTTTTGAATTCCGTAGACGACATTTTCATTTACGTCCAGTTAAGCGAACGGGTAAAGGCTTGTGTATGTATATATTTATATGTTATACCTAGCGCAGGTAACTTACTCTACTTAATTTTCCTACAGGCTTCAAATAAATCTTTGTTCTAATTGAGGTTCTAATAGTTTTGTAGATAAGGGGTTGAATCGACACCGAGTTCTAGTGTCCGATTTGCCTCCTTATTAAAGTGTTAAGTAAGTTTAGGTAACTAGTGTCAAATAGTTTCATAAGATGCGCTAATATGACAAACAGGATTCTGCGTCATATGGTATTATAAGTAGTGAGCAAAGTCAATCTTGGTCTTGCGTTAGTAAGGTAGCGAATGTTAAAACGTATTATTTGGCTGATCCTTTGTAAGATTTCTAAAGCTTTACAAGTTGCTGTTTGCGTGACGGCTTCACTTCTCGCGTTACCATGCGTCTTGCTTTAGCACTATCACGACTGATTTTTCTCATCACTAATTGTAATAATCACTGAGCGAAAGTAAGTGGTAACAGAAGCCGAGGAAGACCAAGGTAGTCAACCTTAATTAATTAAAATCAAATAGCCAGTGCTAGCTGACCGAAATGTTTAAATCACTCACATACCTAGGCGCAAGTGTGTGAGGAGAATGACGAAATTCGAGGAGGCGAAAAAAGCATGTAAGTATCGCGGAGCTTGGCGCTCTGCCCTCTCTGACTACCCGTTAGGAATACAGCATGGAGATATGTATGCTGGTATTTACTAATTGTAAGTTCGGCGTCATTGTTTATCTCTCTGGAATTATTATTGTCAGCGGCATCATAGCGTTCTCGAGAATTTTCTAGATTATGTTCACGAACCTTCAAAATGGTTGAGAGACAATGTTTATTGGGTTGCTTGGCAGATATGCCAGGCGGGAATTCGTATACGAAATGGAGAGTATATTTATGTATGTTTTATGTATATTGGTTGTATAATAGTGAGCGCAGTGAGTCAGCGCAGTGTGTTGAAGGCCAGCGGGTGCATCTCGCCCTGCGGCCGGCCGCCGCGCCGACCGTGACGCTACACTCGCATTCACGTAACTAGATTGTTAAAGTTGCATAGCGTTATGTACCTAGTTACGTCAATATTTACGTAACAAGGACTCTCTACAACTACTTATACGGAATGCGTTTCATCTGACACAAGAATAGTTTTTTTACTAATTTTCTAATATTTAATCGTTATTAACAAAATAATAATAAATTTAATTATAAATAATATAGGTATTTAGGGAACAAATCGCTCAGAGTTTTTTATGGGGAAATAATGTTTAAGTGTTTTTTCAAGGGTACAGAAAGTTAATAGAAAAAAATGACGACGAAATAAACACATGCAATTCAAGACAATGCCATAACATGTGATGAATTTTTATTTTTATCTATGTAACATTATTAATAATAATAAATATTAAAACATTATTAATAATAATAATGTTACATAGATAAAAATAAAAATTCATCACATGTTATGGCATTGTCTTGAATTGCATGTGTTTATTCCGTCGTCATTTTTTTATATTAACTTTCTGTACCCTTGAAAAAACACTTAAACATTATTTCCCCATAAAAAACTCTGAGCGATTTGTTCCCTAAATACCTATATTATTTATAATTAAATTTATTATTATTTTGTTAATAACGATTAAATATTAGAAAATTAGTTAAACGAAATAATGAACACGTGAACAAAATTATTTTATTTATTTACCGAAAATAATAATCTCTGTCTTTTTTGACGTTCTAGACGTGTTAGTTTTACGACTTTTAAAGAATCACTTTGACATGTTTGCTGTCAGCGTATTTGAATACAGTATTGAATACAGTAAGACACAAAAGATATGGTGCGTCGTTAATTTTTCGCGACTCAAATTTTCATTTGAGTGCACATTTAGTTCGGACGTTTTTGGAACGTTGATTGTGTATCTGGTTTTGTATACGTGATCGAAACGTGTTACCAAAACAGTCACTACCAATACTATAATCTTACAAATACCAAGTCATATTCGCCTCACGAAAGCGAATATGAATTATTCAATGATATTTATAAATAAGTAATCAATGTAAATATTTAACTGTACAATTAAGATAAGATGTAACATTATCACAATAATTATAATAAATAGATAAGCGACTCTAAATTCAACTTCCATGTACAAAATCCACTATTATATTAAACGAGCAATATTTGACATCGCTTTCTCGAAAACGGCTCTAGCGATTTCGATAAAATTTACAATATAGGAATTGAGGAGGACGAGAAATCGATCTAGCTGGGTCTCAATTCTGGGAAAATCCGTCTTTCACACACTTAAAACTTCTAAACTCTAAACGTCTAAATTTGTTTAATTTTGCAGCAGAGTTTACCTTCTCGGTAGCACAATGGCTAGAGCGTAGGTCTACCACGCTGAAGTACGTAGTTTCCAATTCGCAATGCGGTCAGACCTTTTTTGTTTTGTTTTTAATAAGTTGAAATAATATGTTTAAGTTCAGTGTGCAACAAGTACCTATTAAAAACACATATCACTTTAATAATCTACTTATAATCCATCCATACTATCCATACTATTATACTATATACTTATACTATACTATATACTATATATCCTTACTAATATTATAAATGCGAAAGTCTCTGTCTGTCTGTCTGTCTGTCTGTTCCGTTTTCACGGCTAAACCACCGGACAGATTTTGATAAAATTTGGCATGGAGATAGTTTGACACCAGGGAATGAACATAGGCTACTTTATTTTTCAAAAATCTACCCCTAAAGGGGTGAAAAGGGGGATGAAACTTTGTATGGGTAATTTTTAACCACTGAACTGATTAAGATGTGATTTGGTACAGAGATACACCTTTTCTATTAAAAAAAAAATAGTTTTCTTTTTTTATCAAAAATCTACCCCTAAAGGGGTGAAAAGGGGGTTGAAACTTTATAGGGGAAATGTTAAACCGCTGAACCGATTAAGACGAAATTTAGTACATAGATAAAACCTTTTCTGTTAAAAAACATAGACTTCTTTTTTTCCAAAAATCTACCCTTAAAGGAGTGAAAAGGGGGATGAAACTTTATAGGGAATACTAATGTTATAAATGCGAGTCTCTGTTTGTCTGCCTGTCTGTCTGCTTGGTTTTTACGACTAAACCGCCGGATCGATTCCTATAAAATTAGACATGGAGATAGTTTGACACCAGAGAATGAACATAGGCTACTTTATTTTTCAAAAATCTACCCCTAAAGGGGTGAAAAGAGGGATAAAACTTTGTATGGGAAATTTTTAACCGCTGAGCCGATTAAGATGTAATTTGGTACAGAGATACACCTTTTCCATTAAAAAAACATAGTTTTCTTTTTATTAAAAATCTACCCCTAAAGGGGTGAAAAAGGGGATGAAACTTTATAGGGGAACTTTCTAATGCTAAACCCTAACAATATGGGTATCAAATGAAATAGAATACGCAGGGGAAGGTAGATACATATGTGACGTCACAAATCTAATATGGCGAATGTTATGATATTCATTTTCAAATCCAAGATGGCGATTATTACTTTTTTTGGATAAATCGATACGGGTATCAAATTCTAGGTTTCTCGGGGTGCTGATTACGAAAATTATGTTTATTTTCGAATCCAAGATGGCGATTATTATTTTTTTGGATAAATCGACATAGGTATCATATTCGAGGTTTCTCGGGGTGCTAATTACGAAAATGATATTCGTTTTCAAATCCAAGATGGCGAATATTACTTTTTTTGGATAAATCGATATGGGTATCAAATTCTAGGTTTTTCGGGGTGCTGGTTACGAAAATGACTTTCATTTTCAAATCCAAGATGGCGAATATTACTTTTTTGGATAAATCGATATGGGTGTCAAATTCTAAGTACCTCGGGGTGCTGATTACGAAAATGACGTTCATTTTGTAATCTAAGATGGCGAATATTATTATTTTTTGATAGATCTACATGGGTGTCATGTGCTAGGTTTCTCGGAGTATTGTTCAATACCAACAATATGGGTGTCAAATGAAGTGGAATACGCAGAAGAAGGTTTTTGTATATGTGACGCTATCATAAATCCAATATAGCGGATGTTCCATAATAGGAAATAACTTTTTCGTTCAGCACCAACAATATGGGTATCAAATGAAATGCAATACGCAGGGGAAAATTCCCGGACATGTGACGTCATCATAAGTCCAATATGGCGGATGTTCCATAATAGGAAATAAGTTGTTCGTTCCACACCAACAATATGGGTATCAAATGAAATGAAGTACACAGGGGAACGTTTCTGGACATGTGACGTCATCATAAATCCAATATGGCGGATGTTCCCTAATAGGAAATAATTTTTTTGTTCATTACGAACAATATGGGTATCAAATGAAATGGAATACACAGGGGAACGTTTCTGGACATGTGACGTCATCATAAATCCAATATGGCGGATGTTCCCTAATAGGAAATAATTTTTTTGTTCATTACGAACAATATGGGTATCAAATGAAATGGAATACGCAGGAGAAGGTTTTTCTATATGTGACGTCATCATAAATCCAATATGGCGGATGTTCCATAGTAGGAAATAACTTTTTCGTTCAAAACTAACAATATGAGTATCGAATGAAATGGAATACGCAGGTTTTTGTATATGTGACGTCATCATAAATCTAATATGGCAGATGTTCCATTATAGAGAATAACTTTTTTTTAACACCAACAATATGAGTACCTCGGGTAACCTCAGTAACCTAAAGAGGTCAAGGAACATTTTTCCACGCGGACGAAGTGCGGGTACAGCTAGTAAGGAAATAAAACGTAAAATAATGATAAAAGTATAGACTTCATAACTTCAGACAGCCTGTCCCCTACTACGAAGTGAGGCAAATAACATCAGATAAAATATAGAAGTGTGGGTGCTGTTTTTTAACGAAAAGACGACCAATCAGCTTATCTGATAATAAATGTGTGTCGTATGTATAAGTGAGTCAGGTTATCTATTTTAGCTCACCGTTGCTGCACGCATACGACGTCTGGCTTGCGAGTTATTTATAAAGTCTATGGCTAAAAGTCATGGAGAAAAATCTATTATTTATTTTCCTGAACAATGAATTTAATATTAAATTTCTTGGACTTCCTTTATTTTAAGATACTATATTATTTAAAAGAGTAGTATCATGTACCTACGGAATATTTGTATATTTATAATCGCATTCTCGAAAACGGCTCAAACTGTTTCGATGAAATTTACAATATAGAACTTTACTGTGGTCAACAATCGATCTAGCTAGGGTCAAATTCCGAGAAATTTTGTTTTCTCTGTTTTCACACACTTAAAACTTCTAAACTTTAAATTCTTCTGATTTCACAACAGAGTTTACCCTCTCAGTAGTACAGTGGCTAGAGCGTAGATTTACCAAGCTGAAATTCTCGGGTCCAAATCCTGGAATGTGGTCAGATTTTTTTTTGTAAGACACCGAGTAAGCGCGGTCCCCCAGGTACTAATTAATTAATCACAAGGGAAAACTGACGACCATCTCTATAATGTGCAGAATGTATGTAGAAAACACATTATTATATTCACAAATAAATGTGTGTTTTTGATTTTCATGGATTTGTATTAATATTTTCATTACTAAGATATTGAGATATCATAGAAATATAAGATCAAAAGTGATATGATTTTATTTGTCACTATAAAGATCATTGTAATAATTCATTATTATTTTGATGTTTTATTGGTTCGCCTTGTTTTACAGTGAAGCTGGTATTTGAAATAACATACATACATGCATAAATGCATACATGTACCTGTATTCGTGTCTATACTATCACAGAATAATGTTAGGGTTGTGTCTGCAAATGGAAGTCATTTTTCGAATAACGATTGGCATTAAATTGCTCTGACTGCCCTGAATCAAATTATTAGATTTTTTCTGTGTAATATTTTTCCCTCAAAAAACCTTCTTTAAGATATGTGTGCATCTGAATAACTAAATATGTAGAAGCTACATATATAAACTTAATACTCAGCTTTTGTAATAGCCTGCTATGCGAATGAGTGACAAATGAATATACTGGTTATTATTTTAACATTGTAACACGACGATTTGCCAAAACTTAGCAGGTTTTTGAAAGGAATTGTTAAAATAAGCTTAGACTAACCTCTGACATCCTATGCCTCTATTATACCATCATGAAACATACAATTAAAAAAACAAATAGGCAAATAGTGTAGGTACTCCAATTAGACTTAAGCATTTTTATAAATTCAAGTTTAGAAGTTCACACCCGTTTTAAGCCACCATTTACTGTAGCTGTTCCAACTTACAGCATAAGCTACTGTGATTCAAAATCATCAAATAATAATCTCCGCAAAAAATAACTTTATCAGTCAGAGATGGATACTAACATACATCTGTAAGTATTTCTTTTTCCTGTCTTGGAACCAAACGCTCAAAATCAATAAAATAAGAAATGAAACAGATGTTTAAAAAGTCTAGTTACCTAATAAAATGCGGTGTTGAGTCAGCCCTGCGTCAGCGCGAGCGCAGAAATGGTACAAGGGCAGCCTCTTCCCAATACGGCGACTGCAACCTTCGCGATGCATGGCGCACTGCACTATCCATTTGTCTTTTGCATTTTTAACGATTTTACTTATTTAAATTACATTTCTTACCAATGGAGACAACATTGTTTCATAATGTTATTTGTAATATGAAATCACCAATACCTTCTTGGGTTAAGTATTAAAAATGATTTTACAGGTATCCAGTATAGTACGACATTACTGCGGAGGCTTAGTCCATGGGCTATCAGAAAATAAAAACGTGTAATTAGTAAAAACTTCACTATCTCTTCAGTTTTATGAAGTATTTAATTCTTTTTTAATTTTAATTTTTCACTTTTACACGTTTATTTAACGTAAAAAGAACGCTGACAGGCTTTGATCAGCAGTTGGTGGTTGGTTGGTTGGTTGGTTGGTTGGTCGTAACGATTGACAGTACAGGTCACTAATTGTGCGAATACGGCTCACACTTGGCCGGTTCCCTTTTATTATATTCGATATTGTGGTGTACCCACTCTACTATATATCATCAAAAGATTAAAGATCCCAATCTATTTGTAGACGCACATAAAACTATTGATTATCAAACATTCTAGAAAACATTTCAAATTCCATTAGTGAACAAATAGTGAAAAAATATACCACTTCTATAAGTCATTTTAGGAGCGATAACGTACAAGTGAATACACTCAAACATACTCGTAAAGTAGTCGCAGAAATGGAAGAAACTGTAGAGAACAATCAACGTTCAAACATTCGCAACAGAGTTATTAAAGATATCATCAGCACAGTGAAGCCGTTATTGATAACGGAGTATTGCACAGGAATAGTTAGATGCACATTCAAGAATAACAAATTGCGAACGTCCAACATAAAAGAAAAGTGTTATGTGATGTTGTCGATATGTGTGTATGTTGTGTTATGCACAAATGTATATTTCGACTTTTTTAAACAAAACGAAGATTTACCATACAATACTCTTAATACAATGCTCGAGATAAGTGATATCATAGCATTTATCACATTCATAGTTACATTATTAAACACATCGTTCGTCACGGGGAAAAGTAGTGTACGAATAATATATGCGTTGGCACGTTTTGATCAGATGTCTTATTCGAGCTCCAGTCATTGTAATTGTTACCGTAAATCATTGAACGAAACGAAATTATTATTATCTTTTATAATTATGTCGAATGCAATATGTTTCATTTTTACGTACTTGATGATACAGTCTTCTCTTATTTTTACTATCACATTTTTAGTAACTTATTTCGTTATCGGATTGGAAATAATATTATTCTATAAGTTTATCTCAATGATTAAATCGCGACTCACTGTCATTAACGATAATTTGAGAAAACTTATTGATGAAAACATTGACGAAAGCAATATGCCAGGTATCGGATCAACTGTTATTAATGAAGAATACTCCTGTGTATCGCGAGTCACAGCTTCACAAACACGCAATCTCACTGATATGTACGAAATCCTTGGAGAAGTTTGCTATGTAACAAACGACATATTCCACTGTCAAATTTTCTTCTCACTGTTAGTATACTTCACAAATGTTTTATTTATCTTATGGAGTGGTTTATACGCTTACATAAATTTCGAATCTTTGAATCCATGGTTTTTACTATTATTGGTATGGTGGTTACTTAATGACATGGCACTAATCTGTTGCTTGTGCTTAATTTGCGAGAGTTTGATCTCGACGCGGAGGGTGACTATAAGCCTGGCCAATGACATAGTTGTGGACTGTGATCTCCCGATAATTAGAACAGAAGCTAAAGCCTTACTGGAAATGGCAGACGCCTGGCCGCTGGAAATATCTGTCTATAACATGTTTCCCATTGACGCTAGATTAATGTTGAAATTCATAAATATTGTTACGACTTATTACATTGTTATCATTCAGATTACTCATTTGCTATAATTTAACGCGATTTTGAGGTAATTATCTATTTATTTCAATGTAGTGTTAAGTATATAGAGATGTATAAAGGTTTTTCAGTAATGTATCCTACACAGGGTATCCTAGTGTGGGGACTAAAGCAATAAGTACTCAATTACGCGTTGTGCAGTTTCTTCTTATTTACATGTAAATGTCTATTGAGTATTATGGGTACATAAGTATTTACTGTTTGTTAATTTAAGAATTTATTGTGTGTGTAAATAAATAAAAAAAATAAAAAAAAATAAAAAAAAATTTGTTATGGTTAGGTTCCGTGTATTTTGATATACTAACAGTTGTAGACAGTCTATATATTTACGTCTATAAATAGAGGCATGTTATATGTTGGAATACTTAGTACTCATTGTACAATTTTTTCCTTTTCTACCTTTTTTTATGAGCATAGAGGTTTATAGAGAGATTATAGAGAGGATAAAGTCTTTTTTAAAGGTAAGGTGTTTAAAGGTAACCAGGTACATTTACACAACACCACATCATCACTCCCATCTTTTTCACATTTTGTTTGTTCACTTGTAAAATTAATCTTGTATTTTTTTAAATTAAGTTTTGTTATTATGTGTTTTTAATTTCAAACAGAATTTGTTATTAAAAATTTTCAAAATCTATTAAAAATTGTGGCATCCGGGTGAGAGTTACTATACTATACATGTACAAATAATGTTCTTTACAAGTAATTGCTTTTGGTTATGTTAAAATTTTCGTATTACGTTGAAAGGTTCTGGTTTGTAGAGATATAATGTTAAGATCACATTAACTTAACTTACTCGCCGCCTTACATAGATATCGTTGTTCGCCGCAAAGGAAATATAGATTTGGAAATCAATAACGTTATAACTGTAGAAGTTTATGTTTTGAAGCGGACAAGGCATTCTCTTTGAAATATCTGTAGACGTATGTGAAATGTGACATAAATTAGATAATTAGTGTAGTTTATTATGTTCATGTAGGTAAGGATGCATTTTAGAAAAAGCTACCGACGTTACGTCTATGCTAATATAATAAAGAGAAAAAAAACGATTGTTTGTTTGCAATGGATAAACTAAACTAAATCAGCTAGTAATGTTTTATTTTAAAAAACATTTCTACCCGTGAGAAGCCGGGGTAGGTCGTAGTGATATATATTTTTATTTAGTTTAATAATTGCCGAAAAAATCTTATACGCTTTGCTTTTAACACAAAAAAATCCAATATAAACGGAGGGTTTCACATTGGTTGTCTAATGTCGTCCTTGTCCTTTAAAGTAGCGACTTTTGTAACAGGCAGAGCTTTGTAAACGTGCGAAAGGTCCATTTTGTTTTCTGAAATATAGTCTTTAAATATAATCTCTAACTCATATCCCTAACGGTAGTTAGAGAGGTCGGAACGCCAAGTTTGCGGTCCTTACATACTTATTTCGCCTCTTCGAATCTCATCATTCTCCTCACACATTTTCGTCTATGCTATGGTATATATGCAGATGCTTTTGACATTTCCGTTAACAAACACTGGCTATTTGATCCTCATAAGTCAGTCTTGGTCTTTATTAGCTTCTGCTACCACTTACTTGCGCTCTATAAATTTTCTTCGTCAGTCTTTCATCACTCATTCTTTTCATGTGCCCGAACCATCTAAACAATCCTCTCTTCATGTTTACAATAAAACTGTTGTGCAACCCTGTCATACTGCGTATCTCTTCATTGCTTATTTTGTCCACAAGGTTTTCATAATTCTAGTCATGAAAATATCTAACAGTAATCATTACATTGAAAATAGCGTCTGATCATTGGGATTTTAGCTCCCTTGTAAGTTCTATCTTTGCCTTATCGTTGGCTTAATTCATCTCCAAATCGCTGTAACGACAGGTGTTGAGAAACAGCATATAAGTCGTAATAATTCTAAAACGGCACTAAATGTCACTATTTATTTTGAGATTTTGTAAAATGTGCGGACGAAAACGCGTTTACGAAGCTTCTTCTGTTGAAATATAATCGTTGTAATATTCTATAAGTTTAAGATAAAATGTTGCTAGAAAAATAAATAATCATGTTTACTATTACAAGAGTGTTGCACAAATTGTTAATAGAAATAATAAAGTAGTGAATGGGAAACTATTAAGCTGTTTTTTTCGTTCTATATGTGTATATACTAGAAGTTAGACATGACAAAAAGACAGACAAGCAATCTAAACGAGCAGGATTATTACCTAAAAATTTGCAGACAGAGACTGGTGGCTCATTGTATTAAACATTCATATCACGTATGACGATATCGTTTCTTTTGCGTCATGACCGTAAAATGCACTTTTCACGGCAGATATAGCGCCATTATACAAATACATTATGCAAATTCTCGTTTTGACAGCAGATATCGCGCGATATTTGGCTGTCGCATGCTGACTGCAAGTTAGATAATAAGAGTGTGGCTCACAATATAATTTTACGTCAAAAAAGTCATTACGCATGCACATGAACTGTGACATCAAACAATGATTTCATATGATGTGATAAATTCCTGAAATCTTTAGCTATTTTGCACTCGAACTCCAAAAACCACCAATCGACGCGTGTTTCGCATCTTAACTAAGCATCCTCAGGATATTCCAGAGATCAGACTCGGTCAGCTAACCAGGATCGAATCAACAATTTTTTTTTTTTTTTTTGTTTCTGAGAGGCGAAATTAAACCCCTGCGGGCTACCCAGCCCGCAGGCGTCGCCAGGGGAGCTTTCCGCACCTGCTTGCATCTTATCGGGCTTCCTATTCGGGTGAGGGCCGGGCCTCTAGCGGACCTGGCCGGCGAGGCGGCTGAGGGCCGGTTAGTGTGCCTAGTGTTCCGCGTGGCAGTTTACAATGTGGCTTAAGGCCCGCGTGTGTGCGTGTAGAGCTACGTGATCGAGCTTCTAAACGTGAGACCCTACGGGTGTCGCGGGGGTCGTCCTCGCCTCCGCCGGTGGGGGCGGTGCGGTCGTAGTGTGTAGGTTGGCATGTTCGAGTTCGAACGTGTAATGTCGTCGTCGCTGTCGCCTAACACATGTCTAGGCCTACGATAGCGTTTGCGGACGCGGGGTTCGCCCGTACGATGACGCCCTGACCACTAAGGGTTTCGGGTGTAAGGAGGAACGGTGAAAGAAGCGTTGGGACGCCTCTTTTAGATATTGAGTTATAGAGGGCAATTCTAGGTCGTAGTGGAGATCTACGTTGCGCACGTAAGGAGGGGCACCGGTGGCCCTGCGCATGAATCTATTCTGAATGACTTGAAGGGAGTTGATGTGAGTGCGCGTAGCGTGAGCGAATACTACACTGGCGTACGTCATGATAGGCCTGACGCACGTCTTATGTAAGGTAACTTTATGTCTGAGGGACATTTTGCTTTTAGCGCAAATGAGCATGTTGAGACGACCGAGGACGAACGCGGCGCGGTCGCGGACCGTTTTGATGTGTTGGCCGAAGGTCATGGCACTGTCAAGGGTGACCCCTAAGTATTTAACTTTCCTAGTCCAAGGGATATCCTGGCCGAAGAGCGTGATAGTATGGAGAGTGTTAGCGCGGCGGGCGCGGCTGGTCGTTGTGCCCCTCGAGAAATACACGGCGGCGCTTTTATCGGGGTTGACTTCGATTCTCCAAAGGCGGAACCACTCGCCTAGGCTCGTGACCGCGACTTGGAGGAGTTGGGAGACTGAGGCGACTACGGTCTGATGTGAACAGTGCGGTATCGTCCGCGAATAGGGCGAGCTCTACACCGAGGGTTTTGGGGACGTCGTTCGTGTAGAGCGAGTAGAGCGTGGAAGATAAAACGGAGCCCTGTGGGACGCCCGCCCTGATGGGGCGGGGAGAGGAGAGCACCCCTTCGACTCTATAGCGGAAGGAGCGGTCCGACAAAAAGTCCCGTACTATGCGTACGAGATCGTCGGGCACGCCGAGCCGGCGCAGCTTGTACACCAGCCCGGCGTGCCAGACTTTGTCGAACGCCTTCGCTACATCGAAGAAGAGGGCCCCCGTGCCTATAGTGCGACTCGGGCGGTTAAAGCCCTCCAGGATGTGTTCCGTGAGGCGGTGCACTTTGCACTTGTTGTATGCACGAGTGTTTGGCTCGAAAGCCAAATTGCTCGTCTATGAGGAGACCGGAAGTGTCTAAGTGGGCTTTGAGACGAGCCAGAAGGACCCGTTCGTAAATTTTCCCTAGCACGCTAAGGAGACTGATTGGGCGATAGCTATTGGGGCTACTGCGGGGTTTACCCGATTTCGGGATTCCGATGACGATCGCTTTCTTCCAGGCGGCTGGGAAGACGCGGTTCGCCATGGCGGCATTGATAATAGCTGCTAAGAGCGCGAGAAGGCGCATCGAAAAAAGTTTGACTACTCGGTTGGAGATGCTGTCTATACCGGGGGCTTTTCTAGGTTTGAGAGCCTTGACAATGTCCTGAACATCGTCAACCGTCGCGGGTCTGAGTTGGCAGGGGGCGGTCGCGGGCGGTACGGAACCTACTTCGCGATTGACCATGTCTAAATGGTTCTGATCTACAGGCTGAGAGCTAGGGGAGCATTGGGCCTCCAGAGTGTCGGCCAAGAGTTCGGCTTTATCTACATCGTCGAAAGCTGTCTGTCCGTTCGGTTTCGTCAGAGGCGGCATTGTTTGGAACGTGTCCGATTTGAGAGATCGGGCCAACTTCCAGTAAGCCTGGTGCGTCGGCTCGATCTCCCGCATGAGATCGCTCCACCTGTTATCCCTAAGTTCGGAAATTAGGTATTTGACTTCGCGTTGGAGGGCGCGTAAGTTGCGTTTATTCGTTTCTGAGGGAAACTAGTCGTAAGCGCGGGTCGCGGCGTTCTTGGCTCTGATCAGCTGACGGATGTCTCCAGGGAGCTCCCAACGGCGGTCGTTCGCCGCCGGGACCTCACGGGAGCACGAGGAGACCGATTCGCGGATGTGAGCGGTGAGCGCGTCTATCGCCGCGGTCGCGTCCTCGGCGGAACGGATAACGTCCGATGTCGCGTTAAGCCGCGGCGAGTTCTCAGAGTTTATCGTTTCGTCTAAACTCTGCCAATCCGTCACGGTTTTTGTGAGCGTCCTAGTGTCTATCATAGGTCCTAGTTTGAGTAGTCAACAAATGAGTCAGCTGTAAGCCTATTTGTACTAATTGCCCTACTCACGACCAGAGAGTGAGTGACCAACCAGAGCTCACCACTAATGGCCCCGCCTACTTAATTTGGACGAATCAGTTTTATCTTAAATTTCAACTGAATTGTCAAATGTAAATATGTTTAAAAGCGGCGAATGAATTGAAAATTAACAAAACATTGTTGTTTTTTCGTTTAATAATCTCTATTGTTCTAAAATATTCATCCTGAGACCTTTATCACATGTCTGTAATATTTTGAATGTATGACTATCTAATACATTGTGACCTGATTCTATAAGATGGATTTCCGCAAAGTAACACCTGAGTCTATACAATATCTTTATGATTTCATACTTGTGGCGCTGGAGAAGTTTCTTGTAAACAACTGAAAATGCATCTTCTCGTTAGAAAGAAAGAGTGAACGTCAATAGCCCTCGAATAGATATAGATCTATTCCATAAATGTCGCAGTTCTAAACTAGAGTTGGAATTAAAATACAATGTAGTCAAAGTCAAAGTCAAATCAATTTATTCAAGTAAACCCAATTACAAGGTATTTTTAAACATCAAATCTACTTTAGTTCGGTTCAAAGAGAAGTGAAAAGTAAACCTGGACACTGAGAAGAATCGACAAGAAACTCAGCCAGGTATCATTATTTCAACATCATTTTACAAAAGGTTTATTAAAATACAATATTCAGAGAGCCAGTAACCAGTGTAACTGGGATCTCAAGGAACCTGGGATTTTTTATCACTTAAAAAGGCTTTTCATTTACACAGTTTCTCAAATAGGCAGGTTTAAATAACAGTTGTTTTATTCATAGAGGATCCCGCAACTGAAAAACAAAGTACATGTGGATGAAATTCGAATGTTTGTAAACGAGCGTGTCGCAACCTGTCCAGACTTGATAAATTGTCCTACTTATACAGGCTTTTGAGCTACAAATTCCCAATTATAGTGGTAAACTAAACAATCTAAGAAATCAGATCTTAATTACAAAGGTTTAAAAATTCCCAGTAACAGAGGTATTTATTTCAATGCAAAAGTGTCGGAGCCTTGTTATAATTACCAATAGTAGAGGTTTCTCACATATCTTGGGCCCACTTAACTAGGTTATGCTGTAATAGGAAAACAATAAATTTCAAGTAACATGATTAATCTGATGTCACCGGCCTTGTCCTAATTCCTAATTTATAGTAACGAATATTAGGTATGATTCAAGAGAATTCATTGAAAAGCTGATTGAAGTTTATATTTATGTAAATTGAAGACGGTAATGTTAAAAGTACTCACGTACTTCATTATAGAATTAATCATATAATAATAATCATTTATTTATTTGTTATAAATAAACATTTTCTAGAACAGAAAACTTACAAGAAAAGAGCATGCATAGGACAACAAATTCGTACTTAGCATTGAACCTCTGATACCCAAGATAAGTTCACTTTGTGTTATAAGTATCAGTGCAAATAAAGACATTTAAATAATGAAAAATGG
Source organism: Zeuzera pyrina (assembly GCA_907165235.1). Lineage (NCBI taxonomy): Eukaryota > Metazoa > Arthropoda > Insecta > Lepidoptera > Cossidae > Zeuzera > Zeuzera pyrina. The sequence goes on from OU015627.1 coordinate 804,639, forward strand.
ACAAAAAGTAAATAGTAAAAATAAAGCACATTAATATTGTGTTTTTAGGTAACAAAATAAACAATTGTAAATGTACAACATACTTGTACATTAAAGGTTAATTACAATAGTAAAAAGAATAATACGTTAAAAATTATAATGTTTGATGAAATAAAGACTCAGTGTCATCATAATATCGTGTTTGCAACCATTTTTGAACTTTGTGTTTGCAGTTTCGTTTTTGACAATCATACTTATTAGAGAAGTAAATATTCCAAAGTTTGTTGGCTAGGTTGGTGATTGCTGATTATATGTGTATAGAAATGTCATCGATTCTGTTTTTTAATTTCAGACACATCATACGAGATTATTATTTTTGGTTTGTGAAATTACAAAGTAAATACACGAACATTTTCTTAATATTGTTTCTAATACAAAATTGGGATAAGGTCACTCTTCCATCCATTCATTTCCATCTACATGTATCGATATTTCTAGGGTTTGCGTGATAGGTACCTTGAAAGGTATAGAGGCAGAATACATCTTGTTAATTCACATAATGTGTTGTAATAGAAACACTTTTAAATATTAACAGGAAATATAAAGAGAGGACAGGTTGGGCACTCCATCTTTACCTGATCGTCCTCTCCTGTTTATCTTCTTCTTCTTTTCTTTTGTATATTGGAAACTAGTTTCATATTTTTTTTTAAATTTATTTGCACAAAAAAGTACACAGAAACAGTAGTCAAAAAAGTAACAATGACAAAAGGCTCTTTAAGAGATTTCTTCCAACACACCTCGATGATAGAGAAAATGAATGATTTGTTGTACACTCCTGCCATCTTCATGTGTAGAATTACATGTAACTGATGTAGATCTTTGTCCTTGGGAGTTATTCAGTAAATAACAAGAACAGGAGTATATAATTTCTGCGGTTTAAAATAGAAACAATACATATTTAAGATGTTTACAATAAAATACAATATAAAAAATGAGATTTGAGGAAGCGAAAGAGGTATGTAAAGATTGCGACGCTTGGCGCTCCGTCCTCTCTGACTACCTCGTTAGGGATACCGTGTGAAGATATATAAGGTGTTACAATATTAGTTAACGGGACGTATACGTTGTATACGTCCTATAGATCACATTTACAGGTTAAATAAATAGATATAAATAATTATTAAATTTCACATGAAAATAAAATAATAAATATAGACACAAAAGCTTCTCCACAATGTTCGAGGCGCTGTAGCACGTTGGCGTGCAAATGCGGGTGAGGCGGTGAGGCGCGCGTCACAAACAACCATGGAGTCCCTTTGCTTATTTCAATTATTCTTTTTTTCGTAAGAAAACAAATTTAGTTAAGAATTTAGTGTTTATTTTAGTTTTATTCTGTAGCTATATTAATATTGATGCAAACCCTGAAAGGACGTTAACTAATATTTTAACACATTATATATGTATGTGCAATAAATATTAAACGTAATATTGTAATGAGATATTATGGAAATTAAAACAAATCGGCAGTGATTTTATATATTTTTTATTAGTTAAGTACATTATAAGTTATTAAAATATCATATAAAGGAAGAGAATTATTTAAAGGACAGTCAAAAAGAATATGGTTTATATCTTCTACTACAGCACCACAGTCGTCAGAGGGAGAATCCCTTATGCCTAGTTTTGCTAAATGGTTGGGAGTAAAATAGTGACCTAATCATAAGCGCGACAAAATAGAAGAATTTTTTTTTAACGATTTTGAATTTACTGCACCACGGACGCAGACAGACATAAGGCTGAAATTAGTGGGAAAATGTTCCCTTATTCCAATCCAGAGTCCATTTATCTCTTTGTCTTCGAAACTTCTAGATTTATAATTAAAAAAAATCAGGGCATGATACTCGTTAGCTCGTGAGCGACTTCACGTACTCGAACAATTATTTGCAACAATTGTACTGAAACAATTAATTGCAAAATACTCGTAACTCTTTTTTGGCTATTAATATTAACACAAATATGTCATGTTCAGATGTGTATTGTAACGCGACCCTTCCCTAGTCACGCACATTAGTACAAGTCTAGAAACTAGGTCAATAAAAAATAGACACACTTTTAGAGCAATATTCCGTCCATTTGATTGGAATATTATTATTAAGTATTATCTAAAGCTTAAAGAAAAAAATACAAAGAATGTCTTATCTTCTACAAAATGATACAAATATTGAATGGAACTTGCCCAATTTTAGTAACAATCGATATTCTATTCTTAACGTGTTGGATACAGTATAAACTTATTTGTACATTAGAAAGCATAATATAGGGCAGGCTGTGGTCTCTACCGACTACGGTGTGATGTTACAATGGTGTAAGCGACGGCCAGTTACATTTAGGGTTGCCAACTATTTTAAACAGACTTCAAAAAAAGGAGGAGGTTCTCGATTCGGTTGTATTGTTTTTTTATGTTTGTTACCTCATTACTCCGTCATTTATGAACCGATTTCAAAATTACCTTTTTATTTGAAAAGATACACTTCCAAATTTGCCCCATTTAAATTTATCTGGTATTAGAGCTTGAGTTTCGAAGATACACTAAATAACCCGAACTGGTTTAGTCTTTAGTACCTGTCAAATTTAATGATATGGGTATTTGTATCGTATTTATGAAGTTGTTATTGTATTTAAGTTTTGATTAGTATAGCCGTATAGGATAGTTATTTCGTGATTTTAAGTATTTTTTTAGTCGGTTTTATTTTTTTATGAAATTTTTAGTATATTATGTTTTCGTGCACATAATATTCTTCAAACCGAATTTAAGAAATGAAACAGTTTAACATTTCGAACTAAATTAAACATTAACTTGGGGTTCCATGGCTATTTCGGAGAGAGTAGACGATAAATTGAACACGCGTGTACTCTTTAAATGAATCAGTGTTATCCAGTGACGTAGACTAGGTCAGTCACGGATGTAAGTAATGCTAATGTGACATACACTAATTCACCCATGGGAATAAGTAAGGGATAAGGGTAATCATTTGAACAGCCTTAAATTTGACATAAGATAATTGTGGCGGCACGGCAGCTCCGTTTGAGATGTGTGCTTACATTGTTCGGATTAAAATTTATTTCAGTTTCCGCATTTTAGATATTAATTTATTAAAGTTAAATATAAATAGCAAATACAAATAATTGTAGTCAAATAGAAATAAAGCCGATAAATAAAAAACATAGACACATCTTTTTATACATTTGATTGCTACGACGGACAAACAAACAGAATTTAGTAATTATCTACTATGAATATTTTTAAGAATAATAATAACAGAACTTTCAATATTTTAAGATACCATATTCGATTTTCAATATATTATATGCAGTGTCTCCTGTATTAAAGGTTCTTGCTACTGCCAACCCTATTATTATAGTACATTTTACGACACAGTAGGGTTGGAAACTCTAGTTACAACACTATAACCTGATTGCATCATACTGTTACTTACACCTATAGAAAATTATAGTTACAGTAGAAAGGAATGATTTAGAAAAAATATTTGCTCGTTCTTTCATAACTCTCTTTACCATATGTGCCTGCGCCACGTGTCAAGTATCGGAGTTCACTTAATATTGTTAGTATACTTAAATTGTAACTGTAATATTTAATAAATAAGTCGTTTGCATATCATAATTCATTAATAAATTAATAAGTCGTCATCATTATCTTCAACCAATACACTGCGGAACATAGGCCTCTACTAAGGCGTGCCATCGAACCCTATCTTCAGCTACACGCTCCGGTTCCTTCCAACCATTTCACACAGGTCGTCATCTAGCCGAAAGTCACCCATCGCGTGCTTCATCTTAAACCGTAATATGATTGTCTAAACGCAGTATCCACTTCGGACCTCGTTTGTTTCAGCGATTGTCGGTTCTGCGACAGATGTGACGAGCCCATTGCCGCCCAGCTTATTGATTTTCAAACTTTGTCGACGACTCTGATTTTCAGTCGGATTATATCTACATATAGGTCAGTATACCCCAGAAGAAGTTAACGAAGGCACTTGTTTCTTGTTTTTTGTTTATGAGAAGGAAAACAGTCCCCACGAACGCTCAGCCGAACTTTATGCCGAATGAGTAGTGTCGGACGCAAACTAACTAAAAAACCCTTCTCTTTGCTGTAAGCCCTAGTGGCTTTTACAGCTTCACCGGTCGCACTGGGGCGAGCGCAGAAACCGCCCTGATAGACGGTCAAATGCCTGAGGGTTCCTCCAGCCGAGAAATACCTCGTACAGAGGGCTAACCTCGAGCTCAGTGCTTCGCCAGGGGAGTTTCCGCACCTGCGTGCATCATTAACCGCTTCCTAATCGGGTGAGGGCCAGGCTTCTAGCGGACCCGGCCGGCGTGAAAAGGGCACCTGCGACTCTACATAGTAATAAATAAATAAGTATATTAAATTATGACCACGCCTATAGTTCCCCTCCTATTCGTTTTCGAATATTCAACATCTGAATTCAGCGTGACCAAAGATCGTAGCAGACCGTCCCGCACCTCCTAAGACTTCGAATTTGTTTTCAGTACAAAGTTATCCAAAGCGTAGTCTTTGGGATTACAGGTCTGTACTTCTTAACTATTAAATGAAGGTTTTTAAAGTTACTACTTACATAAGTTTTTTCGATAACTCTGTTGTCATCCTGATAATTATATCTGTCAGCGCTCGCATTCATGTGATTTTATTTAACCATTATTGAAAAAAAAAAGCGAAGAACAGATACGCAGCATGACAGGATCGCACGACAGTGTTATTGTAAAAATGAAGAAAGGAATGCTTAGATGCTTTGGGCACACGGAAAGAATAAGTGATGAAGAAAATCTAAGCTGACGGAAATGCTAAAAGCACCTGCATATCTAGGCAAAATGCGTGAGGAGAATGATGAGATTGTGATGATGATGTAAGGACCGTGACGCTTGGCGCTCCGTCCTCTCTGACTACTCCGTTAGGGGTATAGCATGAACATATTAATTTTAAAATTTGCAATACTTAGGTAATGATTACAAGTAATTTGTACGCTTGGTAAATATCAATTCTAAATTACATAATATGATTTAATAATGATAATAATAATAATAATGCGCCAGACAATACACACCAATCATCTGATCTTAAACTAGGGTGTTTCCTACGCTATGAGAACCAGATGACGACTCCGGGGGCGTCTCCCAGTACACCCAGACCAGAGACAATCTAGAAAAGTTCATTTTCTAATTTGACCACACCGGGAATCGAACCCGGAACCTTACGCGCTTGGGTTAACGTCTAAACCACTGCGCCATCTAGGTCGTCAAATCATCACTATTAATTTTATATATAATATTAGCTGATGCCCGCGACTTCATTTGCGATGTTTATTTCTAAAATAGGCTATGTCCTGATTCAAGCAATCTCCATACCAAATTTCATCGCTATTGGATGAATGGTATGGCAGCCCATGAAATACGAACAGACAAACAAATATTGATTTTTCAAATAGTTGTTGTTCTTTAAATCGCAATTTTGTTTCTATGACTTTTTATAAATTTTATGTAGATATTTTTAATAAAATCAAATGAACTTCACAAATAACTTCAATTTATTATAATTACGTAATAACCAATATTGTACATTACACCAAATATCAACAACCTGTCAGTCGTGTTGTTAGTAAGCTCATTGTATTATATTTGATTGCCTGTCATCGGTCGCTAAGTGGATAAAATCGATATGTCTTAGAATAATAACAGCATAGAAGTCAGGCTAAAGTAACACCAAAATAAAACCGTTAATTTTATTTTTGTTGACGGTATTGATAGAAGTGCTTAAAAAGGATGCATAATAATTATATGTTTCGTGACTGTATATGCGAGATGTAGGGTGGCTTATGTGCCAGTTATTTAAACTCGATTTGATAGATAGATAGATAAATAGTTTATTCGGAGCACAGCACACAATACAGGAAATGTAAAAGCAATCAAAAAATACATAAAACAATAAAAAAGAAAAAAAAGAAATAAAGAAAAATAACGAACAAGGAAAAAAAAGTTTAAGGATTTGACATCTTGCTTGCACTAACGATTTAATAGTTGGTGCAAGCGAGACGTCAAATCCTTAAATCGAGTGTAAATGGTGCAATCCACTCATAGACTATCAAAGAGGTTCGAATAAGGGTCAGTTGACATCAAGACAAAAGCAATAGAAGCAATAAAATATATTGTGATAAATTCCTGAGATTTTTAGCTATTTTCCCCTCAAACCACCAATCGACACGTATTTCGCCTCTCAACGAAGCATCTTCAGGATATACCAGAGATCAGATTCGGTCAGCTAACCAGCACCGAATCCGAAATCCGAAATTTATCACATGACCATTTCATGTGATAAATTTCGGAATTCGCAAAATAACACCTGAGTCTATAGTACATACATACATACATATCTTTACGCTGTATTCCTAACGGGGTAGTCAGAGAGGACGGAACGCCAAGCGTTGCGGTTCTTACATACTTCTTTCGCTTTCTCAAATCTCATCATTCTCCTCACACATTTTCGCCTAGGTATGCGAGTGCTTTTGATATTTCCGTCCGCTATCACTCTGGCTATTTGATATTCATAAGTCAGCCTTGGTCTTCCTTGGCTTCTTTTAACACTCACTTTCTATATAATATTCAGTCTATAGTTTGTACAATACAATAAAATATAGAACTCGTAATTTACTAGCTGTGTAAATTTGGTGTTTTTTCGGTATAAAAGGTATATTAGACTTGTGATTCTACTTATTAATACGTGACATTGGCAAATGTGTTAAACTGTGCGCCATGCCATAATGAAAAAAAAAAGTATATTAGACTTCTAATTCTACTTATTAGTACGTGACATTGGCAAATGCGCTAAACTGCGCCTTGGCATAAAGAAATAAAGTATATTAGTTTAGATTTCATTTTGTAATGTCCTCCACCTGACAATCATGTCAATATCGGTTCAGCCGTTTCGGAGATTTATAAGACTGACAGACAGACAAAATTAAAAAACAGCGCGTTTGGGTTTTAGTCACGTGATAATAACCATATATGTTAAACAAAAAGTTGTAACGCGGCTTCGGTGATGTTACTTTTTGAATGTTCTATTTTTGGTAGGCATGAACTACTCAGGATATTGGGTTTCTTTAGGGCCACCCTGGAGAGGAATACAGAGTAAATTTTTATAAGGGCGCCTTCCCTGTATTGCTACAATCGATTTCAGTTGTGAAATAAATACACACTTAATACAACCTTCACCAATTTATTAAAGAATTATAATTATCCCTAAATATAGATCTCATGAGCTCACCAAATGAAATCTTAAATGTTATATATAGAAGAATTTTAAATGAGATTTTACATACAAAACAAACAAATTACATCTGTATTGGAAATTACAAAAGTGAGTACTGTAACCAATAATAAGTGTAACCGTTTCTTAATATTTGGTATAACTAAAACATTAAGATGAACTACAATAACAAAATATAAGGTTAGTTATGTAGATTTATTCTTGAATGTTAATAATTTTTATATATGCTTGTACATTACCATCTAAGGAGATAACCATGTATGTATATAGCTAGTCGAGTTGTCCCACCAATGGTCCATAAGAATATCCACGGTGTTCACTAAACCCTTAGTGACTGCACAATTAAGTTAGGTCTTCTGCAAGCCGAGTTGTCCCTCCAATGGTCTCAAAGAATTTCCATGAAGTCCACTATACTCGTAACTCACAAATAAATCTCACAGAAAAGAGATTAAATATGTATTAAGGTAATCCAACCTCATACTGCAATGCACAAACAAATGATCCGAGAAAGTAATCCATCTGATCAGGTATCTTTAAAGAAAAATATCCAACTAAATGTGGAGTACACCGTCATTCCACGGTGCTTATGAGATTAAGAAGATAACATTAGTCCACTGTGTTTATGCAACTAATATTTAGAATTAAACTTAGAAATCAAACGTAGAGTTAAGATTGGAGTTTAAAGGTATAAAGAAACTTGGAAGTAAACATGTAATCACACATGGAATTACACATGAAACTTAGCCTGGAATTTAAACATGGCACTTAGCCTGGAGCTTAGCTTGGAACTTAGCTTGGAACCCTGTAACAAAATTCCTGGGGTTAATACACGGTACTAAGCACCAAGGAAAACACTTTTAAAAGAAAACTACAACTTCTACATCCTACTTACCATGAGGTCTATCATGGGACATTTACATATTAAATATAATGAAGAAAACTTCTTAACACTACTAGAAACATCCCAAATATATAGGCATGTCTATTCTATTTCTATATGGGCATTTTTGTCTGCCACTTAACCACCACCAAAAGTGGAGTGCTCCTTCCATGACTGATACTACACCTCGACAAAATTTGTACCCTCTCTAATCGTCATTATTGAGGTAACTGAAAACTACTCAGATTTCAAACTGAAGTTTCCAACATACGAAAGAGACAGCGAGTCTCTGAAAAGACATCGACCAATAGGAAGTGTCTGAAAATTTGTAAGTGACAACCACAAAATGTCAGATTGACAGATCCACAATAGAATTAGAAAGATCTAGATAAAAGTAGCCACTAAAAAACAAAACGGAAGCAATGCCCATTTGCTCGAACATTCCATTTTACCTGATTTGTTAAACAGATATATATCAACACTCGTCTCTCTCTTATCGAATACAATCGATTATTAGGAATTACTCGTATTTAAATTTTTACATCGATTTATTTATCTCATCGTCAAAATGGGAAAGCAAACCCGGACAAATTATATTAATGTCTAATAAAAGTATCATCACCTAAAATTGTTTTATTTTGTTTATAACAAAACTACATTTTTATACAAAAGAAAATCGATTATCGATTTATTACCACGATATCTATTACTATCGATGTTTCCAAACATTCAATGTTATTACTGAACGTAACGTAAGTAAATGTAGATTTTAACGAAAGTAACAATGAACTTTATAATGAAAACAATTAAATAGTTAAAAGTTTACTACATTAGGTTCTAGTTTAAATAATATACACTTAAAGTGCAATATTTATTGATTATACCTGAGAAGAAATGAAGTAGTACTACGTACTCGATTGCGAACAACTTTCCGAACGCGTTACCTATTAATCATTGTATCGTAGACAATTGTCATCTGTCACACACTAACCTCAACAAATATTACTGTGGAATGCAAAAGAAATTTGTGATCGATTCTAATTTGTATGTAATTAACCGTAAGTATATATCTACGAAAAAAAAGCGTTACAAAGTATAATATACTATACAGAATAGAAGTTTTGGTTAACTCTTATTTTTAATATGATTTTAGATTGTGTTGTGTAGAAGAATCATTCGCGCTACCAACCACCATCTAGTGCTACCAGCTAGAGCGATTTTTGAATTTACGTTATTAAATGTCTCAACGTGTGGTAGGGGGCAACACTTTGCATACAAAAATTTCATTTTGATATTTTCGTCTAAGCTGCCAACCCCTGTCAAACACATAATAGTTTGTGGCCAAACCGTGGGTCAAGCCCTCGGAGCTAGAAACATATTGGACGGAGCCATAACAAGTTGGCGTTCTTATCACCGTGTGTTAAACGATTTTTCATGTCTCTTTCTACCTCGTAGAGCGGAACCACGAGTAGAACAGTTAGCTTGTAGTAAGTATGACAACTTTGCACTGTCAGTGTAATTTGTGTCAGCTTATGAGCGGTCATGAAAAAATTATTTGCAAAATACTCGTAAATCTTAAGTGTTGTGACTACTAGTATTCACGAAAATAAAATGTGTTATGTTCAGCTGTGTATCGTTGTACTGTGACTGTTAGGAATAAAACATACTATTGTTCCTGTTGTTTCTCGATACCAAGAGATGGTGCTAGTTGTCGCGTCGTGCGGTTTAGTCTATGTTTTCTTTTTGGCATGTGGGTCATTTAGTGTATGTGAATTGAAGTTGTAGTGGAGCAGTCTAAAATAGGCGTCAGCCGCTATTAGTGCCGCGTTTCGCGGTCGATGTTTGCGCAGTTTCCAGCACGTTTGTTACCCTGCCGAAATTATAAAGGGCCCAGCACGCGCAGTAGTCGTGCCTGAAGCTGTACTGCACAGTGACCCTTCCCTAGTCACGCACATTAGGAAAAGTTTAAAACTCGGTCAACGAAAAAAGAACACTGTAAGGACACGCTCTTAAAGCAAATGCTTCGTCCATTATTATTTGGTCCGAGGTCATACCGGTCAAATAATGCCCAGAGTAGAGATTATCGCCAAAGAATCTTATAATGTTGCTATCAAATAATTACTGACAGATTGACTGAATGAATTTCAAATTGTGGATTTTGTGCGATTTCAAATGTTCCTTTTTCAGTAGTCTGCGGACTTTATGTCAAGGGGAAAACTGTTTATTTTATTTTTACGGTCGAATTTCCTCTGACCTCTGGGCGACCGCTATTATTATAGATAAGTGTCGAGGCACGGTTAATAAGTTAATAAGTTCTATATTCTATTGTTGTCTTAAGATGTGAGTCGCATCGTTCAGTGTAAACTGGTCCTAAGGCAATTTAATATAATTTCTTTTATAAAACTTAGGACATGCAATTTTCTTTTTTCACTCATTTCCAATTACCAGTATACTAAAACTTGAATGAAAAAGCCGTCACTGACTTCTTATTTTAGCCTCTAAATACTTCTATGTTGTCATCATTCTGAGGCGTGGGTTTTCAATCAGTTCAATTTGTATCAAACTACCAAATGTTCTTTAGAACTGGTATTTCGAACTTGAATGCTTATCTAGCTAACCAAACTGCATGCGAGAGTGTATTGGAGTAAAAGTGTACAATATTTTTTTTTATTATTCCCTAGTGCATCCACAGACGAGTGTCATATATTTTTTTTTAATATCAGGCAAACGAGCAAGCGAGTCACCTGATGGAAAGTGATCACCACCGCCCATGGACACCCGTAACGTCCAGGGAATTACGAGTGCGTTGCCGGCCTTTAAGGAAATAGTAGGCTCGTTTCTTAAAGGTCCCTATGTCGTAACGGAACGGGAATACCGCCGCTATAATTTGGTTCCACAAAATTGCCGTACGCGGTAGAAAATGCCATCCATCAAGGTGGTGGAGATGGAAGGACAGTCGATTGCGTCACGTACGGTAATGGAATTCAGTAGCAGGCAGTACTCCCAACAATTCCTCAGAACATTCGCCATGATAGATCCTGTAAAATATGCTTAGGGACTCAATGCCAGGGCCAGAAAGTCGAATCGATCAGAGAGTACCGGATCACAGATAACCCGAACTGCTCTACATTGTATACGGTCAAAAGAAAGGAGTTGATACTGGGGCGCTCCAGCCCAGAGATGGGAACAGTATTTCATGTGAGGCCTAACCTGCGCCTTGTAAAGTTGTAGGCGATGGGTAGGGGTGAAATACTATCCCACTCTACCGAGCACACCCAGCTTTTTCGAAGCTAATATGTATATGAATTGTGATTTTAAAAGGGTTCTGTGTTTCCTTTTTAGGGTATGCAACTCTAAAAATATAGAACGAGCCAGCTGCTTTTCTTTCTTAGTCTTTGAAAGGATAGAATAAATAAGTTATTGATAAACTCAATTTTATTTGACCGAGGGATGAGTTAAATCTTTAGAGTTGAGACTCTAACTATACACCGCTCTTGCCACAAGCAAGAAAACAGAATCTTCTGCGATAAGAATCGTAACTGTATATAAATGAAGAAGCTATTGTTCGAGCAATAAATTGGTATCTTTGTTTTTATATAATATTTGGTCAAGTCAAAGTCAAATCAATTTATTCAAGTAAACCCAATTACAAGGTATTTTTGAACGTCAAATCTACTTTAGTTCCGTTCAAAGAGAAGAGAAAAGAAAACCTGGACACTGAGAAGAACCGACAAGAAACTGGACGACCTCCGTGGCGCAACGGTTAAGCGCGTTGGAAAGTAAACGGGGGTAGCGGGTTCGATCCCGCCTCGAGTCTGGGTGTTTATGTATAATATGTATGTATTTACAAAAGAAAAGTATATAAGTAGTATATCAGTTGTCTAGTACCCATAACACAAGCTCTGTGCTGCTTACTTTGGGACTAGATGGCGCTGTGTGAAATGTCTGAGTACATTATTATTATTACTCAGCGTACGTACATTTGAAGCTAGCAGACAAACTCATCATTACTCAAAGTTTTTAGAGGAGTGGCCATGTTATCGTAGATAAGCTTTAACAAGATTATTTTTAATATCGATACCTTTTTAAGGTTCTGTAGATCAGAAGGAAAAACGGCACGCTTATTACATAACTTGCAATCAGCACGCGACAGCCAAATATCGCGGGATATCTGCTGTCGAAACGAGAATTTGTGTAATATAATTTGTACTGTGACGCTACCGTGAAAAGTACATTTTACGGTCATGGTGCAGTAGACAAGCAATCGTCATACACAATATCAATTTTTTATTACAATTAGTCACCAGTCGCGCAATAATCGCGTTGCTGTCGCTGTTTGCAAATTTTTAACTAATAACCCCGCGGAACACTTATAGGATCATTTCGTGTTCTGTGTGTCTGTGTGTCAGTTTGTCCGGCCCTTTATCTGAAGAGTGGGTAAAAGAATCAGATTTTTTATATCAAAGACTGACGTCTATGGTCCCTAACAATCAAGCTTTTGAGTCAACGCAATCAAAAGATACGACCATTTATGTAATCGAACAAAAACTTATACTGCTTGTTGACCTATACTCATGAGATTTTTCAAAAAGCAAGCTTTTAGGGGAAAAATAAAAAAATTGTGAATTTGCAATTACATCACACTTTTTGCCATTACGAATTCACCTTTGCAATTGGAGAGTATGAGAGAACGTATCTTTCAACTGCAAAGTTAAGTTTGTTACCGAACCAGACTTTTTTCTAATAAATAATATAACACAAATACATTGCATGTTGGAACGGAACCCTCGCTGTAGAGAATTCGATTCGCGCTTGGCCGTATTTTTAGTAAAAATGTACGCAATTAAATCATTTAACGTTTTGCTAATCAAGGTAAATCATAAGATTATTCTTCATGTACGTAAAAATTTCAAATAAGTGTTAACAAGAGTGTTTGCCCGACGGAAATGTCAAAAGCACTCGCATACCTAAGCGAAAATGTGTGAGGAGAATGATGACATTCGAGGAAGCGATCGAAGTATGTAAGGACCGCGACGCTTGTCGCTCCGTCCTCTCTGACCACCCCGTTAGGGATACAGCGTGAAGATATATGTATGTCAATTTCGAACAAACAATATCTGCTTACGAGTATATTGTAATAGTTCCCGTATATTATCACAAAAACTCATCAATGTGAAATGGAGATACGCGATCCTCGCTAACAGTACTATAAATATTTTATGCTATTGTCTCAATTTTCTTTTAATGTTGTTCGAACTCTCAATCATTTAACTGCATATTTAGGTAACAAAAAACCGGCCATGTCATTGTCAGCACGCATTCAGGGTCCCGTAGTATTTCGAACAAAGCAGAAACAACAATTATAATAATGAATTAATTCATATTAGCGTAGGTAAGCGTAGTACACTGTGTAAATCAATATATCATATGATAATTAAACCTTTCGCTTCATACACTCTAGTTTCTGAGTTTTATTTAATTTTCCTGTTTTAATTAGTGCTATCAAACTTTTGACCAGTAGTGAATATTCATTGTAATAAAAGCGACAAGATTCCTATACTATAAACTGTATACCTGTATATGTACAAAATAATAGACTACAACCTTCACAAGCATCTTGTAAGGTGACGCATTGGAAATTTTGACGGTAGGGATCTCAATTTTTCTAAGTGACCACAAAACGTATGAAAGTGATATTTGGTAACCTGATTCTTCATTTCAGTGATTTTATTTTGACAGTTGTGATACACGATTGATTAACTTTTGTAACACTAAAAAAATATGAAAGAAACCCCTTTTAAAACAGAGATTTACATTTTAAGGAGTAACGGGACCGATTTATGTTTCTAAATTTTCTGTATAGTGTTAATCTAAGCATATTCTTCAAAATACCTGTTGGATTTTTTAAAATTAATTATGATTTTTAAAATAAACGAAATTAACTACTTTTTGTATTTTTCGTAAGCTAGCGCGTGCACTTTTGCATTGACCAGTGCCTCTACCATGAGTTAGCGCCGTCGATACTCGCTATCGACAACGTAAAACTTTGTATGAAGAATTGGGCAGCGCCCCTAGCGGTTACTATAGTGAACTAAGAATCGTCATACAAAACTTTGACGCGTTCGATATCGAGTATCGACGACGTAAACTCATGGTAAGGCTGCAGAAGGTCTATTTTGGAATAAATTATTGTTTATCAATGGTCGCCTTTTTTGGTATTTCCTTGTCTTTGCGTAAAACGACAAAGGTCCAATGAAATTACTAGCAATAAATCCATCACTAATCGAGTCCTCTTACAGAATCGCCCCAAACACCTTTTTGTAATTCGTGGCATTAAAGAGATAATTTGAATATGATGCCTGATAAGTTTAATTTTCATTCGCGATATTTATATTTGCTGGATATGGTGCGAATAAAACTAGTTATTATAAAACCGATTAAATACTCACCGTTCATGTATACAGGAGGCTTCGCTGTTCGGTAATTATAGTACTGTTAAGTATAAAACAATAAGTTTACAAATAAAAATTGTTTTTAATTCCAAAGATAAAAGAAGAGTGATTCCATAGTCTGTCTATCTGTGTGTCTGTCTGTAGGAATGTAGTTTTAAATGGAAGAGTCAATTTGCAAGCGGTGTTTTTGTTTGAAAACTGCAGAATGTTTGATGAAAGTCAAAGTCATTCTCAGTTTATTCAACTTTGAATCTTAGCTGTGAAAGCATTTAGAGCACTATTGTCAGACTATGTATTTTGTACCGTTGGGAAATTCGTACTAGTGAAATTAGCTAATTAATAAATATGTCTTAGACTGCTATAGAAGCAGAACAAAGCAATAAATACAGAAATCTTGGCAGTCCCCGACATGTTTATTAATTTGCTAACTCTACCATTGAATGAGTCTACCAGTGGTCAAATAATACAGTAGTGGAATGTAATTGCTTATTGTTTTTAAAAGTAACTATTTTATACTATTTTTGTCCGTTTCGTGTCCGTTTTTTTTTATTTTTAATTTACGACAGTTATTTTCAAATAGCTCACGATTTTGTAGCGCCAACTGGTCGCTAATTATTAACTGGAGAATCACTCCGGTAAATATCCTGTGAAATTATGATTAAACAATTCTTCAATGCCACAGATTATAAGTTTAATGGTCGTTCTTACAGTGTCTGTTATTACTCATTACTGTCATTAGTGTCATTCATCACAGGCCGGCGTGGCGCGGCGGCGACTCCACTGCTAATAATATCTCACGACAACCTAGTGATTGGTTTATCATTTAATTACGTCCACATTTAACGCTAACTACTGCACTATAAAACAAGTTTGTGTTTAAACATATGTACTTTAGATACTAAGAAGACAAACGCGGTTAGGGTTCTGTAACAAACTATGCAACAATTTTTTTTTAAATTTTATTCTTTTCAACATTAGGGACATTGTAGAGCACGTAGTATTGTCATAAATCATAATATTACACCACAATATAATTTTCTTAAACCAAAGTAATAACTAAATAAATATTAGTAATAATACTTGTTCTAAAATAAATATTATGTTAGACACATAAATAGGTACATTATTTCCATGCTTTTTTGACCTTTAATTAATCCTTTACATTATAAGACGATTTTGCTAACAATTTATGTTAAATATTTTTTTAAATTTGGTAATAGAAAAATCTAGCTTGTCATTAGGGAGTTTATTGTAAAAACGTCTACAATTACCCATAAACGAATTACCGACTTTATGGAGTCTAATCCTGGGTGCAACCAGTTTATTTCTATTTCTGAAATTTTGTACATCACTATTTTTCTTAAATTTATTAATATTTTTATGTATATACATTACATTTTTAAATATCTACTGCTTATAGACTATCTTAGAGAGTCTTTTGGATCCATATTGTATATCGCACGAACGGCTCTCTTCTGCAGAACAAATATAGTGTCAATGTCAGCAGCATTACTCCATAATAGAATCCCGTATGACAGAACACTGTGAAAGTAACTAAAGTAAACCAAACTAGCTATACCTAAGTCTATCAACTGTCTAATCTTCCTTACCGCGAACCTTCCAGCAACCAATCCTAAACTGTCTCTTAAAAAACTCGTAGTTAATAAAAAGCTTAGCTTTTTGTACCTTTACTAAGAAGACAAACGCGGTTAGGAATCTGTAACAACTTATGCCTGTTTTCACTAACCAATCCTAAACTGTCCCTTAAGAGACCCTTAGTTCAAGTTTAGCTTTTCAAACCTTAGGTGTCCGATTGCAGTGTTTGCTCTTTATTGACAGCTAAAACAGATAAACATACAGATATTAGCTGTGGGTACTCTCCACTCCACATTCACGTGGAGAATGATTCGAATCACTTAACCCGAATCCCTTCGCGGATTCGATTACGCTTAATGATTCCTTGAGGCCTAGACAAGTGGCTCAATTTTTATAAACACTAGTAGAATGGAATGACACACGTCGTGTAAATACTACGTATTATATCAAATTTTAAATTGTTAAGCCAATGTAATTAACTTTTTTATATATCAAACGAAACATGAAGTCATGTGAAAACCGCTTAAAACGGAGCTAAATGGCGCTTTTCACGAGCTATAACGCTAACAAGCGTTACGAAGCGTTTGCCACTTGGCTAGCTGCTCTTGTCTCTTGAATCATCTACTCATTTTCTCTATAACAGAACAGGGACTCGTATCTTTTGTGTAGTTCTCAGTATTTTAACTTTATGTATTAAATAGTATATAGTTGTTGGTACATTGATTTGGTTGTGTATTATGATTTATCAGTTCTATGTAGTTGAAGATACATTTGCTCATTTGTCTTTTCATGGCTAATAAAAAAGTTTGTGCTACAAAATAACAATGTTTACATTTTTTATTTACTAAACGCTTTATCCGTCATGAATAGACTCCATAAAAACTATTAAAAAAAATTAAACCACCTTAAGAAAACACTAAAAAGTACACAATAACTATCCTTTACTAATCACAACTCAAGTAAAATAAAAATAACTTTATAAGTACGATACACATACCTACGAGTATTTAATTTTTGTCAGTTACTGAAGTCGGTGGCAAATCAATGTGCAACAACAGAAGTTTATTAGTTTGATAGACTTGGCACCGACTTCAGTAACTGACAAATTTCATTATAAAGGTATATGTATCGTACTTATAGAGTTATTTTTATTGTACTTGAGTTTTGATTAGGAAAGGGATGTTATTTTGTACTTTTCAGTGTTTTTTTCGAAGGCGGTTTAATTTCTTTTTTAAATATTTTTATTTCTTCCTTTTCAGTGATCTTGGCCTAAATAAATATCTAGGGCAGGTCTGCAATTAACTTCTTTCTAATTCTGGAGCGCAACGATATACAAGAGAATCATCAATATAAATAAAGGTTATAACCTAGTCGCGTTATTTAGTGTATCTTCGAAGGTGAAATTTAAATGGAACCACCTCTGAAGTATGACCTACCAAACAAAAAAAGAATCCTCGAAATCAATTCATAATTGGCGGAGTAATTGCGTAACAAACATACAAAAACATACAGTCGAAATCAAAACCTCCTTTTTTTGAAGTCGGTTAAAAATATGAATGCAGTAAATGACGGAGCATAAATCAAATGGTGCGTAGGCGCAGCGCGACCTTGCGGTGATAGACTGACGGATAAACAGACAGGCGTTATATTGTCGTATATGGCAATAATGACGAAGAAATAAATATCACTATTAATAAAAACCAACCAAGAGTGTGTCGGACTCGTATTAACTTAGGATTCAGTTATAATTATTATATACTTAGGTATAGTCAAGTTTAAAAAAACTAGTTCAAAAATACCCACTATTTAATCTTGTCTCTCGTTTCTAGTTTTGGGTTTCAATTTACGTCTTTGCGTTCAGTAGGTGTAAAGACGATAGTGTGGCCGACGCAGGGTGAATACTTATAACATTGAGTACCTACAACGGGAGGCGTCATACGCGCTATTTCTCATACTAAACTTTCTGTAATTTTTTGCGGGAGGAGTGGTACTACCACAAGTAAATGGGAGCACTCAAATGCAATGATGAGTTGTGTTTTAGGATATACCTATTTGTGTGAGTTGTACTGGGAGTCACTGGCAGAAATAAAGATGTAAATTTAGATAGTTCCGTACAATTTTATTGTCCCAACTGAACCCCAATTTAGGTCACGTTCGTTCAGATCGGGCAGTGCGCAGTAACTGCCGTCGACGCTCGCATACATCACGCTTCCACACAAAACTGCTGATCCGCCTTTTCTATCACACTTACAATGTCCCTACAGTGTCTTTACGCACACAAACAATTCGATAACATTCCCCCAATTTAACAAATACATAGAAATAACTGGATTATAATTTTATCCATGATCCGTGAAGGTCTAAAATTAAATGCTACCACGAAATGTTTTCTTTCTTTAGCAATTTAATTGTGATGTTATTTGTAACTTGTTAAGGTCTATATTTAATTGTTAGCTAAAAATAGTCTCGCTAGGGAGGGCGTTTATGCCAAATTTTGTACAATTCGGTAATTAAAACCCGTAAGTAGGAATTTAAGCCAATTCAAGGTTCACTATTGTATGACAAACGTTACGATACGACTTTCTGGAATGATGAATGAATCGAAATACGTTATGACGAGATCGGTAAATCGATTTAGTGAAACGATTCTGAAAAATTATATTAAAATGGAAAACTAGTAGGTACTTAATACAAAAATTATATTTACTTATGGAATGTAATACCGTCATTGGCTAGATTAGATGTGGCGGGTTTTTCGTTGCACCTCCTGACGGCATAAGACGATAATTTTGCGGAGCACTTGACGCTGTAAATTCATACATACATACATACATACATACATATCATCACGCCGTATCCCTAACGACGTAGTCAGAGAGGACGGAGCGCCTAGTGTCGCGATCCCTAAATACCTATTTCGCTTCCTCAAATCTCATCATTCTCCTCACACATTTTCGCCTAGGTATGCGACTGCTTTTGACATTTCCGTTGGCTAATACTCCAGCTATTTGATCTTCATAAGTCAGCCTTGGTCTTACTTGGCCTCTTTTACCACTCACTTTCGCTCTATAGATTTTCTTCGTTAGTCTTTCATCACTCATTCTTTCCATGTGCCCGAACCATTTCAGCATTCCTTTCTTAATTTTTTCAATAACACTGTCGTGCAAGCCAGTCGTACTGCGTATCTCTTTATTACTTATTTTGACTGCGGTGTCATGCGGTGACACCGCACATATTTCTAAGAGATCGCATTTCTACTGCATTTATCTTATTTTCACTCGAATTCGGGCTCACTACCATACAATAAAGTTGGCACCAACACCGCATTGTGTATGGCCATCTTGGCTGAGTTAGATATATTCATACTGCTTACTAATGCGGACAGAGCACCGTTCACTTTATTGCCGGCTGCTACCCATCTCTCCACATCCAACTCACATCTTCCATCCCTCGAAAATACACTCCCCAGATATACAATTTCGTTCGCCTGTTTTAGACATTTTCCATTTATTCATATTTACTTTGTCTGTACACCTTCCCTTTCAAACACCAGAACCTTAGTTTTATTCACATTCACATTCAATCCTTTCACTTCACAGTCTTCTTTCATGAACGTAACTAATGTCTGCAACTCCGCTTCTGATGGTGCTATAAGCACAGCATCGTCAGCGTACAATAGGCAGTTTACCGCTATACCATCACATACCACTCATACTACCTTTCAATGTCTGGAGGCAACTGTCCAAATAAAGCACGAATAGCCAGGCAGACATCATGCAGCCCTGTCTGACTCCTGAACAGACTTCGAACCAGGGCGACATATCACCATCTATCCTTACACAGGCTATGTGACCTCTATATAATGACCTCACAGCCTGCAGTAAGGGGCCCTCCACGCCATATTCAGGCAGAAGACTCCACAATTTCTTTCGCACTACTCTATCAAAAGCTTTTTCTAGATCCACGAAAGCGCAGAAAACTTTCTGACCTATGGCCAGAAACTTCCCCAAGATAACGCGAAGCGAGAAAATCTGATCCATACAACCTCTACCGTTCCTAAAACCACTTTGCGCTTCCTACAAATACCTTTCAGAAACATCTTTCATACGTTCAGTCAATACCTTGGTATAGACTTTACTTGCTAAGCTGACGCTATAGCACGAACAGTCCAAATGAGAACCTTTCCCTTTATAAAGAGGTACTATGACTGCGGTGCGCCAGTCCTCTGGCACTTCTCCGTTCTGCCAACAAAGGTTGCACAGTGCTCAGAAGGTATTCCAGACTCTAGAATAAAATAATTTTGAATTTTCCTCGAAGTTGTCCCACATCTTGTTTTCGTCTAACACCTTACAGTGAAAGAGAAGCGTGAAGCTTCTTTTTCACTAGAGCCTTCGTTTCTGCTTTCTGCAGCTTATATCTGTCTTTCATCAAATTCTTCATACCACAGTCATTTTTAGTAGCAAGGTAGTCCCGCCATGCTTTTTTCTTCTTATACACAGACACGTTCACCTCATCATCTCAATACGCTTTTTACCATTACCAATGTTATTCATTCCACACACTACTTTCGCAGCCTCGATCATGCTATCCCTAAGGTTCTGCCAACAATCTTCAACATCCTCTCTCATCACTTTCAATCTATCATCAAGCTTACCGGATAATACCATTTCATATTCATTCCTGGTGGTCGCATCTTGGAGTTTTCAGCTTTTAATGCGACAAACCGCTGCAGGTTTGGACACTACGCAATGTCGCCATGCCGCAAACAGACCTCTTATTCTAGTTACGACTAGAAAGTGGTCCGTTCCCAGATCGGCTCCTCTGTGTGCTCTAGTGTCCATAACCTGTTTTTTGAGCCCGCTGTCCACCAGGAATAAATCAATCATACTTCTTTCATCCTTCCTTTCCCACGTGTACTGATGAATCCTTTGGTGCTTAAATAAGGTATTAGCAACAAAAAGATCTTTTTCCATACACAGTCCTATCACAATCCTAGCAGCATCATTCACTTATCTCCATACTTGCCTAGGACAGACTCAAATCCTGTCCGAGCTGTCCCAACCCATCCATTCATGTCTCCACATACTATAGTTCTTTCATTCTCTTCAACCATCGCTAGAACTTCCCTAACATTCTCCAAAAATTGTTCTAGCTCGCCCAAGCCGACAGAGGATACTGGGGCATACACCACTAAAACAAATAACCTCGTCAACCCTGTCTTGAGACGCACCCAGAGCAGTCTCGGGCTTACACACTTATACTCAGTTACAAAGTAAACCAAACGAGAGGACAGTAAGACGCCTACCCCGCCTGGGATCCCCTTTCTTCTTGTGGTACACACGTGTGGACAAGTCGACAAGTTCACTGCCCTTTCGCTTGGTTTCACTCAAACATAACACATCCAATCTTCTTTCTTATATAATATCAATCACTTCATTCATCTTCTCTTCAAACCCACCTCTCACATTCCACACAGCTATTCTGCACTCCTCCCTACACTTTCCGCCGCTAGGTGCACAGCGTGTTGGGTGGTGGTCCCCAACGCTGAACTGGACTCTGCTTACACCAGCGGGGTCTACGTCGCTTTCGGGGGACGCCCTAGCATTCATATTTACACTGTCCCGCATGGTGTGCACAGGAGAGGAATTGCAGCCCTAAAAAGGGGTGGCAGGGATCGCGACCAGCACGCTTCCTCAGCTGTAAATTCGATTATAAAAATGGTAACAAATCAATTCAAAACTGGTTTTTATTGTGCGGTGGTTATTTTTTACTTATACCTTGACGGACGGAGGGGAATGCCTGGCGTGGCGTGTACGCAATAAAACTGGTGATTTTAATGCCGACGTATTTAATTTTCATTCCATTATCACTATACTGACCGAGTTAAGTGCACTGTGCAAATTAGTAATGAGCACTCTTCAAGCAGTGATACATTCCTTGGCGAGGGAGGCGACAAATTATTAGAAATGAACAGGCACTAAAATTGTTTTATTTTTATTGTAGCGTATGTTACAACCCTTGCTTTTTATTTTTATTTATGGCAAGAATTAGAAAGATTTAAACTGGAAGAAGAAAAACGCGCAGGTTGAAAAGCACGATGTTAATTAAATCGGTACTTGTCGGAATTTGTCTGCATTTAATGGCGCTGTTCAGAACGAAGTATGTAGATTTGGTATATAGCTGCATCTACGCGGACTACTACCTGCGTGGGTTGGTACTTAATAAGCAAAAGTAGATAAGCGCCTGCTGTCTGCTCGCAGCTTTGTTTTAACGTGAGGAAATTCTATGTACATCCCTATCCCGCTCTGAGGCGACTGGGGTATGTGGGACTTACATATGTGGGTTGCTTAATTTTTGAAGTACGCTACGCGGAGTCTGTATTTTTGTTATGTCGATGTGTACACACATGTAAACAAACACGCTATGTTGTTTTTCATTCATTTTATTAATTTCCATTAAATTTTGTGCATTTCCACTCTTGCTACGTGTACAATGTACATGTTCACGTTTGTGAGATAATAAATATGACTACTTCTCTTTCTAGTAAACATATCGTATTTAAAATTTACATAATATCGCAACATCAATGGTAATTGTACTCATATTAATAAGCTTTGTAAAATGCGTGCTCCACTCATTCTACGAAAACTATGAATCAATAGTGACAATTCATCGCAGTTTTGGAATCATCATAGCTTGTACAATGTACACCATTTCGCATACATCTGCCTTCTCAGCCTTTTGAATACTGTTATAATTATAATACGACAGTAGAAATGGCGTCCAAGAGAAATACAAACTTTGAACTGAATTTCTTCTCACCGGTTATTTGATGATTAGTGTACATCAGTGCGCGCGACACTTCAGCGAATACTTACAATATTTAATAAATATTAATTTCTTTTCATGTTCTTCGTACATAATACATGTACAAATCTATTATATTATATATCTATTATATCCTAAATTATATCCATAACGAAAGTGAAACGTGACTTTGTTATTATACTTTTTTACTTTCACGATTTTCTCTTGAGAGGGAAGGCAAAGGTAACTACGCCCATACAGCCGATGTCATCGGTAATAAATAAATAAATATATTCTGCATATTATTTCATTAAAATGTCGACGTAATACATTTTAGTGGTTCTTGGAGATTCTGGCTGGATATTGAGGTAGTCCATTTAGTAGGATCCACTGAAGTACGCCTCAGTGAGACATCACCTGTATGGGCATAGATCCTTTTGCGTTCCCTTTTAAGTGAGAACCGTACGAAAAAAGTAAAAAAGTCACGTTTCACTTTCGTTATCGATATAATGGATATATGATAAGCCACTTAAAAAATGTCAACGTCACATTACTAAATTAGCACTTATTTTAACAATTATACATAATGCGCAATAACGTAGATACTTAGGACGCAAAACTACGCCAATTTTACATCACAATATCCATTTAAAATACACACATCAAAAGAGTTTAGGGATCGAGTAAATTTTTAGCTATAAAAAATTATCCAATTAATATTTATCAAATCTAGTCTTCCAGGCTGGCTTCTTATTTTAATTCCTATATTTAAGGTAACAACTTATCCCTATATTTTGTAAAAATTAAGAAAAATTGCAATTTTTCCAAATTGTGGGAATTTAACCTAAGTTATTGTCGTCAATGAAATGGTAAAAAAAAGGCAATAATGAGATAATAAAAGATAAAAAAAAGAAAGATAAAAAAAAATCAGTGTTTCCACCATTGACACGACTCACAAAATCACAGCGATGTGGCATGCTTAAAATCAGTTAATCAAAATCACTTTGAGGAATGACCGCCCACGTTCTTTCTAACAAGTCAAAAAGTTGTGGGGTATGCACGGCATCCATACTCGGCAGAGCTCTTTTTTGGAGCATATACCATGCATGCTCAATCGGGTTGAGGTCTGACGATTGAGCAGGCCACAGCAGAACGTTGATGCAAGCATCGGCAAGAGTGTGTGTTACAACTCTAGCCGTGTGTGGACGTGCATTGTCGCGCATTAGTCGAAACGAATCATCCAACCGGCTTCGCAAAGGGATGATCACGTCTGAAACAATCACTCCGCATAAATCTGAGCATTGAGGTTGCCCCTGATCCAAATAAGATCGGTTCTTCCACCGATACAAATATCCACCCAAACCATTATTGTTCCCCCTCCATATGAATGAACTTCCTGGCGAAATTTCAAACGTTCTTGACGTCCACAGGTCCTCCAAACTCGAATACGTCTTGTATCCGGCCTTATACCGAAACGAGATTCATCGGAAAAGCAAACACAACGCCAGTCTTCTTCCTCCCAATTTCTGTTTTCGCGAGCCCATTATAAACGGGCCCTACGATTGCAGGGTGCTATAGGCAGAGCTTGCGGCCTTCGAGAACGCAGACCCACTTCACGTAAACGATTTCGGATGGTTTGGTCACTCATCAGCAAACCTGAAGAGCTGTGGAGCCTTGTAGCCAACTTCATGGCGGTCATGGTACGATTCCGTCGAGCAGTATTTTGGATGTACCGGTACTGTTTGCGAGTGGTGACGCGAGATCGTCCTCCATTTGGCTCGGCCATGCTGCCCGTGATACGATAGCGTATCCATAGACGGCTTATGACGCTCTGTGTAGTGCCAAGAGCGACAGCCACAGTACGTTGCCTGGAACCAGCTTGCAACATTCCTACGGCTCTCATGATCTCTTCTTGTGTCAAATGATGTCGTCGCTCCATATCGATACAATTTTTTTCAGTTCCAATGCAGAAATTGTAAACAAATTTGATGAATGTACTTAAGTACTTATCGACAATGCAATATAATTATTTAATAATTTATTTTTGTTCTTTATTTAATGACAAAAATATAACGTAACTTCGTAATACTTTTTTCCTTGGAATTTTAAAGCGTGGAATGATTCACTGCTACAATAAAACAATGAACTCACCCATAATACATGAATGTAACGAACTACAGTATTTATTCTAACTTACATCGCGTGCCTCCATAGATAGTACGAGTATACGCAGTATTACAATTATATATATAGCCCCCTATCCACTAAATTGATTTCAAAAATTGTCTGTAAGTTATAATGGTTACATGTTATTAAAATTATTTCTCTTTTTTCATCATCTTTGGTGAATATTTTTTCGATACACAAAACACATATTAAGCATTAATTTTTAAAGAAAATACTTTGTACGATAAATGCTACACAACAATTTTAACTAATTATATCTACCCAATTCATACCTAGTATGCCCTGTATGCCTCTGTAGACACGCAAAATACACTATGTATAGACTTCATACAAGTAGGTACGTATACTACATAAAAATACTCATAATGTAACTATTACAATTCATTTAATGTGTATATTTAACATTTTTAGTTAACAGTTACCCACCACTAAATTAAGTCAGTGTCAAATTACATCAAATGTGAAGTCTGAATAATAACAATAAAATACGTCGTAACAATACTTATAAATTTCAAGATTAATTTAATATCAATGGAAAATATGTTAAAGACACATATTTCCAGCGGCCAGACGTCTGTTATTACTAGTAATGCTTTAGCTCGTGTTCTAATTGCTGTGAGATCATAGTTCATAACTATCTCATTAGCCAGACGTATGGTGTTCTTACGTGTTGAGCTCAAACTCACAGTTTAAACACAAGCAGCAAAATATTGCCATGTCAGTAGCGAAACACCAGACCAATGTTAAAGAGAACGGTGAGTAAACAGATTCAGAATTTATATTGTTTTTTAAACTGCACCATGCAAGGCATAAAGTATTTACAAAGTACAATAACAATGACAAGAAAATATGGCAATTGAAGACGCTGTTCGTTGTAGAGCAAGCATTTCCAAGGATTTCGTACATATCACACAAATCGCGTGTTACTGAAACTGTGACTCGTGATATACAGGAGAACTCTTCATCAATAACACTCCGGTATTGGATATTTTTTGGTTTTGTCTAGAGCTCGTTCGTTTTATTTATGTACTAGCAAACTCGGCCCGTTTCACTGGGCGTTAGTTAAAGTTAAAATAAATTAAACAGTTAAAAAAAAAAAACAAAAAAAAAATTCTACTGATCCGATCGCTACCAAACTTTACAACAACACCCGTTAAGGCAATCTGAAAATTCCCTGAAAATTTCTTCGAAATCGGTCCAGCCGTTTCAGAGTCCATAAGGAACATACATACATACATACATACATCGCCTTTTATATATATATATATGCTTAGTAAATTATTGTAATGTGAATCACCCATAAAATAACCGATTTTATAACTATTCTTCTTATTCAAATCTTGGCGATGTTTTGTTGCTCTGACACATTAAGAAATGCAATATACTTTCTTAGATGTTTATTGTGTATTAATGTTTAAATTGTTAAAGTCAATGTCAATATGTCAATGATGCGTTCCATTCCAAGTACCCAAACAAGTACCTAAACAAATAGTCGTTGATATTTATTAAGCATTTAGTCAACTTGTTTTTGTATTACCCGCTTTTTTTTTTCCTGTAATTTGTTTTTTTTTCTCTTCGTATAGTCAAATAATTGTACATACCTACATATCCTCACGCTCTGCTCTACCCCAAACAGGATAGTTAGATAATATAAAATATTTACAGTAATATTATTAAAATGCCTATTTTATCACATATAACTAACATGATATTGTTACCCGGTTTGAAAACTAAATAGTTAATTATTTTTATTTTTTTTTACTTATAATACAACCGATAGATGGTTTACTGGATTTTATTTTTATTAAACTTTTATTGCTATTATTATTTTTTATTGAATATATAAAGTATTTTTGTGTCGATGTCAACTTCAGATGGCAGCGGCGATGATTATTTATCAGCTAGTAGTAATGATGATAATATTATTAGCGCTCCTTCACTTACAACAATTTCGTCTCAATTTTCTGATGTTCCCAGGAATTTTCATGCTGTTCACATAAATGTCCAAAGCATCCCGGCCCACTTCCCAGATATGCTGGCAAACTTTGACTGTGCGAGCATCCACGCTATTCTAGTTTCTGAATCTTGGCTAAAGCCATGTCTATCTTCTACTTCCTATTCTTTGCCAGAGTTTCATCTTATTAGAAACAATCGTACAAGTGGCGTTGGAGATGGTGTTGCCATTTATATTCGACCACACTTCCCTTTTTCTATAGTTAGTCATACTATCATTATGGACAATTTTAACACGTGTTTGCTCAAGAATGACTCTCGCTCTTCATCTCTACGCTCTATCCTCTCATCTAACAACTTAATTAACTATTCTTCCTTTTAATGCTACCTCATAACCTCCCTAATTGCGCACCTTCTTTACTTGATCTTATCTTCATTTCTTCGCTACAACATGTCTATTAATATAGGCAGTGTTCAGGAAAGTTGTGTTTAAGAAAAGCAGACTGCTTTCCCTATCGCGATCTTCTATTTCTGTCCTATAAAGTCCGTACCCCTAAACCAAAGCCTAGGATTCTCTTCCAGCGTAATTTTCGTGCCATTAATGTTGACAAACTTCGCGAGGACGCCAGTAGTATTGACTGGGGTCCACTTATGGGCTCCCTATGTGTAAATGAAAAAGTAGATTTCTTCTCTGATAAATTGACTCACCTCTATGACATACATGCGCCATTAAAAGCAGTGAAGATGAAACATCTACCGTCGCCTTGGCTGGCGGAGGATATTAGGGCGATAATGACAAAAAAATCAAAAGCGCAATCTAATCACAAGCGTCGTCCCAATCAATCCAACTAGGAAAAATCTGTTGCTGTCCGGAATCACTGTAACGAGATGTGTAGGAATGCTCAACGCCAACATATCCATACGTCTGTCCAAAATGGAGATCCGGCTAAAGTCTGGAAATTTCTGAAGTCACTAGGAGTTGGAATATCTCAACAAAATTCCATTCCTTAAGATCGTCCAATTTTGAAAAAACAAAAAAGTCTGCTGCTTTAAATTGTCTTTCTTCTCTTCCAACCCCTGACTATTCCTCTTTCAGCTTTAGTCAATTCTCCACTTGTGGTGTTAGGACGAGCATTATGTCAATTACTTCCAATGCGGTTAGAAGCAATTGTATCAGCCGTAATATGATCGTCCTATTCTGGACGAAATCCTGTCCATTATTTTACACATCTAAAATTATTCTGTATCCAGTGGCACATTTCCATCTGCATGGAAAGACGCCCAAATAATACCTCTTCCCAAAAAGAGCAATCCCTCTTCTTTTTCAGATTACCGTCCTATATCGATTCTTCCATTCCTCTCCAAAGTCCTCGAACGTCTTATGATGAACATGATCAACTATAATAGATTTCACTCTTCTTGATGTTACCACACTATCAATGCTACGATACGAAAAGTACCTACTTTATAAAATATATCTATTGTTCATTTGCAACTAAAAATTAATCGAACTTTGTTTTTAATTGAGCTTATGTAATCTGAGAACAAATATCTATTTGTAATCGAATGGTGTTCGCGTAGCTGCACATGTGTTAATTGAAAGAGCACTGTCCAAGGACGAACTAACGATGCGGCAATCTGAATGTAGTAGGTACAGTTTTGCATCCTGCAACCTGGACGAGGAGTTGTCATATTCATGTGTTCTAAAATATCAGTCGAATCAATTCTACTCTGTATTTATACTTTATACCTACTGGAAATACTATGTTTCTGGTGAAGACCGATATCTTTCATTCTATTTAGAATTCCGAATTCAAATTAATTTATAATTCAGCTATGACATTTTTTTTAAATCAGTTGTTCATTTGTTTTCCCGTAGTTCGATTTTTCTTTGATATCGCTCTTTCTGTGTTCACAGAAAAATCGAAATTTTGCGTTATATTATATTATATATGTATTTTATACTTCGGTTGATTAAATATACATTTTCTTTAAAAAAACTTGTTTAATTTTCTCTATATAACATGGTAATCTCATAGGTAAGGACCTACCATGTACTAACGCAGACGTTAATGACAAAAATAAACACCGTATGTATTTTTTCATTCACGCGTTTATTAATATATATTAAGGCGACGCATTGGAAATTTTGACGCCAGGATCTTAATTTTTCTAAGTTACTACAAAACGTATGAAGGTGATATTTGGTATTCTGATTTTTCATTTCATTGACTTCATTTTGACCGGCGCAATACACGGTTAGTTAACTTTTGTAACTTTAAAAACAGAAATTTACATTTTTCGGAGCAACGGGACCGATTTATGTTTTTAAAATTTCTGTATAGTTTACTTTACCGCATAATCATTGTCTTCAAAATGACAGTTGGATTTTTTAAAACTATTCACAGTTTTTAAAATAAACGAAAATAACTGTTTTTTTTGTAATTTTCGTAAGCTAGCGTATACGTTGTCTACTTTAGATTAAATTATTATTTGTCAATGGGTCGCCTTAACAATGATTGTGCGGTATCACTCTTGCTATATGTAAATACATCTTCGTTTTTTAGTACCCGTGAAGGAATAATAACTACTAATAAATAATAAACATGACTACCTATCTCTTTCTGAAAGACATTATATTTATAGCATATACAATATCGCAACAACAATGATAATAAATGTATTTCAATAATACTAAGTTCAGTGCAACGCGAGTCTTGTGACCACATATTCTACACAATCTCTAAATCAATAGTGACAGTTCATTACCTTAATTATCTATATTAATCGTAATTAAGACCTAAAAGTCTAATAATAAGACAATGGTAGAAACGGCATCCAAGGCAACAAAGGTCCCTAGAACAGGCACTATTTTTTGGATACAAATGTCATTGGGGACATTGGCTTTATAAAAACTCAATGAAATGACGTTGCAGATGTCCATGTGCGGCCGTGATCACTTTCTATCAGGTGACACGCTTGCTCGTTTATCCCCTCTAATAAAAAACAGCCTACATTTGTGTGTAATACTTTTTTATAGGGGCTATGTCGAAAGCAAAGGGTACGAGAATTCTCCGTCAATTATTACCAGCTGAAGAGAAATATTAACGAGAGTAATATATGTATTTGCGCACACTCCCGCTTGGATGAATGTACTGTTAAATATGAAATGTAATGGGAGCACTGGTCACTATGAACACGTTATCAATTCTTCATCACAACTGTTATGTACTTGACTATTCGAGGGCTTCTCAACAACTGAACTCTTACAAGACCAAAATCGGGCTTTTATGCAGCACCACTATACACAGTATAGTGGTTGAAGTTTTGAAGTAATCTTATTACTTCAAAACCAATAACAAAATAAGTTACCGCATAGAAGATATTACGTATAATAGAGACTTCTATGAACAAATATATGCGAGCGAAACACGATAACTTCGAGGTAATTAAAAAAGTTCATAATATTTTAGTTTCCAACTTAGGTGCAAAAATCAATGTGCAACAACAGAAAGTCTATTAGTTTGGTGGGCTTGGCACCGACTTCAGTAACTGTCGAATTTAATTATATAGGTATGTGTATCGTATTTATAAAGTTATTTTAATTGTACTTGAGTTTTAAAAAGTAAATGATAGTTATTTCATACTTTTTAGTGCTTTTTTTGAAGGCGGTTTTATTTTTTTTTAATAAAAATTTTTTCGGCCTAGCCTAGTAGTCGTTGTCTGGTTCTCATAGCACAGGGAATGCTCTAGTTTGAGACCAGATGATTTGTGTATTGTCTGGCATATTTATTTTTTAATTTATTTATATTTATTGGTTTATTTTGATAGACTTTCTTTACCAGGTTTCTCCATATGCAAACAGTTACAAAAATAAAACAAAAATCGTATGTATTTTTTCATTCACTATAATGTTTATTAACAATAATTGTGCGGTTCCACTCTCACTACGTGTAAGTACAGGTTTATTTGTAATATGTACTCGTGAAGAAATAATAACTAATAAACAGGTCTACCTATCTCTTTCTCGAACACATTATAATCTTTAATACTTATATACTAATATCAAAACATCATGGTAATTGTGTATTTCAACAGTTCAAGGATTTTTGCAACGTATATTTTGTAGCCGCGCATTATACGTAGGTAAACTCGATATTGACAATTTATACCATTTGGAATCGTTGCGATTTATAGCACACCATCACATTTACACCATTTCACAAACACTTGCTTTGCCAGTCGTCTAGAGTTAAATTGAGACTTACAGGTCTAATGATAAGACAATAGTAGAAACGGCGTCCAAGACAACAAAGGTCCTAGACCGATCGTTTGAAGACATTGGATAAATAAAAATCATTGAGAAGCCCACATTTGCCTGTAATACTTATTACAGAGCTGTGTCAAAAGCAGAAGGTATGACAATTCTCCGTCAACTATTAGCAGCTGAAGAGAAATATTAACGAGTCTGCACATGTGTGCACACTCCTGCTTCGATGAATGTACAGAACAGGCACTTATATGCGGAGGGTAACCTTCGGAACCATTGCGCCTAATTTAAACATTCTTCCACCATTTGAAACGCACATTTCTCCAGATGGACCTATGTAGGCTATATATTATGTATATATATTTAGGCCAAAATGTGTGAGGAGAATGTTGAAATTTGAGGAAGCGAAAGAAGTATATAAGGACCATGACGCTTGGCACTCCATCCTCTCTGACTACCGCGTTAGGGATACAGCGTGAAGATATGTATGTATGTATATTATGTATTCAACTCGGGAGAAGTCGGAGCGGGTCGGCTGTATCTAATAAAATACATAGATATTTATAGGCAAGGTTATTGATTTCCAAAACAATCTTTCTGTTACCACCTCGGGCTAAGAAATACAATAGACCAAACTACTACGATAAGTAGCTGCTCTTACCACAGTGTGTCTAACGAATGTTCTTGTCTTTCCTATCTCATTGAGCGTAACCACGAGTAAAACACCAAACTAACAGGCACGCTTATTACGTAACTTGCAGACAGCATGCGACAGCGAATATCGCGCGACATCTTCTGTCAAAACGAGAATTTGTGTAATATAATTTGTACTGTGGCGCTAAATCTACCACGAAAAGTGCATTTTACGGTCATAGAATAATAGATACGCAATCGTCATACATGATACTAATTTTTTATTACAATTAATCACCGGTCGCGCAATGATCGCGAGGCTGTCGCTGTCTGCTAATTTTTAGGTAATAACCCCGCCGGACATACTTATAACACATTGCAAAAGGGTGTATATGTCTATTTTTATATATTTTTAATCAATGTCTTACATTGTTAAATAATCGTAAAAAAATATTCAGCTCGTAAAATTACAATTATAAAAGAAAAATTAATGATTGTAAGGTGAATTCGGGCACTTCGAACGCCCGCCATTTTGCCGCGCTTTGCGTTACGTCATTGTCTACATCGATACCAAGTGAAACGCTGTCACGAGTATCGTGCACTGTAATTAGCAATATTTCCTTTTTTACGACTATTAAACTATGGAACAAGACAAAAAACCGTCTCATAGACATTGTACTACTTATAACTACTCACTTATATTGCATTGTTATTGTAGACACTGACGTCACATTCGATCGGACCAACAGCGTCGCATTTTACAATTTTAAAATTTCCATACATCTTTTTTGACTTTTTAATTATTTTTTTTTAATGAAAAATAATTAATTTACAAATAATTTTTATTTAATTTAGGCATAATTCTGTTTCAATGAAGATTGTATAATAAATATTTTACTCTTACAATTACACGCATTCCGTATTCGTTTAACGTCTAATGGTGGCACTTCACATGGCTATTTGGTATTGGTAAAGTAATGGTATACGCTATTGGATGTTTGTTGTATTTGGAAAAATATATGACGTACTCGCAAACATGCAAATACAGGCAAATACGACCATCCATACATGGCAGCGAAATAACAAACACACAAACATTTGACAGCAGAAGGAAATGTGTTCACCAAAACTATGGACGTGTTTAACTTGCAGCGGGATTTTATTATTTAAATGCATGTAACTATTACATGCAGTGCGTGAAAAAATACAAAGTAGTGAAAAGACCATGGAGAGCAAGGCGCTGGTGGATACTGACTATGCATAAAAATTTGCATTTTCAATAATTCTCCAGTTCGCGCTCACAACACAGACACAAAATACTGCACGCTCATACAGATCCACGGCGCGTGCGCTTCTGAATATGGCCATTGTGTAGACGGTTTATTTGCGTATTTGCCTATTTGACCCCTTTGATGTGCGTCGAGGAACCGACAAGTGCACGGTAACGCGTATTTGGTATTGGCCATATTTGTCAAATAGGCAAATAAGGCCAATACTTTGTCAAATATACTGTCCACACGTGGTAATTGTTAGCCAAATATGCCAAATACGCAAATACAAATAGCCATGTGAAGTGCCACCTTAACATTGTTAACACTGATCCACTTAATTAAGTAATTACGTTAAAATTATGTTACCTAAGTTATAAATTATATCAAATGTGTAATCTGAATGATAACAATAAAATACGTCGTGACAATATTTATAAATTTAAAGATGAATCTAGCGTTAATGAGAAACATGTTATATACAGACATTTCCAGCGGCCAGACATCTGCCATTTCCAGTAATGCTTTAGCTTCTCTTCTAATTGCCGGGAGATTACAGTCCATAACCACGTCGTTAGCCAGATCTATGGTCTCCTTACGTGTTGAGATCAATCTTTCACACACTATACACAGGCAGCAGATCATTATCAAGTCAGTAGTAATACACCAGAGCAATGTCAATAAGTACAATGAGTTAAATAATTCATAACTTAGATATAGGTTTAAACAATACCATAAAATGTTTAGAGTATTAAAAAAGTACAGTAACAACGAGAAGAGAATTTGACAGTTGAAAACGTCGTTTGTTATATAACAAGCTTCTCCGAGGATTTCGTACATATCGGACAGATTACGTGTCTGTGAAGCTGTGACTCGTGCAACACTGATTTCGATATCTGACACATTGTGTTCATACTTCTCGTCAATAAGTTTCCTCAAATAATCGTTAATAACAGTGAGTCGTGATCTAATCATTGAGATAAACTTATAGAATAACAATATTTCAAAATTAATGATGAAATAAATTGTCGCATTGAAGATAATAAGTAAAAGCGAGTCTTTCATGGACAAATATAGACAAATTGTACTCGACGCCTTCAAGATATTTACAAATATTAATAATAATTTAGTTTCGTTTAAAGATTTACGGTAACAATTACAATTACTGGAGTCCAAATGAGACATTTGATCAAAACGTGCCAACGCATGTATTATTCGTATACTACTTTTTCCCGCGACGATGGATGTGTTCATTATTGTAACTATATATGTTGTTAATGCTAAGATATTAATTATCCTGAGCACTACTTTAAAATGTTTAGGCGAAACATTTTCATTTCGTTCAATATCGATGAAAAACTGTATTGTAAATAATATAAAACACGCACATGTCAATATCACATAACATTTTTCCTTTTTGTTGGACGTTCGCAATTTGTTATTCTTGAATGTGCATCTAACTATTCCCGTGCAATACTCTGTTATCAATAACGGCTTCACTGTGCTGATGATATCTTTGATAACTCTGTTGCGAGTGTTCGAACGTTGATTGTTCACAAAAGTACCTTCCATGTCTGCAACTACTTCAGCTATTGTTCGTTTTCGCGTACTTGAATACACTATTTCCGTCTTCCACACTGAAGTCCAACGACAGAATGATGCATAGAGTTGTTTTTCTTTTTGTTTATTCAAAGTAATTGAAATAATGTAAGTTTTCTAGAATGTTCGAAAATCGATATTCATTATGCGCGTCTGAATGTAGATAAGATCTCTAACAGTATGATAAATTTCTTTTCAATATGTTAGGCTCAGTGGGGAGTTACCTCACCCCATACTTGTACAGTTTCTTTTAGAGCAACAATACCGTTAATTTATCAAACTATACTGTCGTTAAAACACAAACACATTCAGATACAATTACGAAGATTGGCTAAAATGAACACAAATTTCAAAAACTTACAAAAGAGTGACCTTAAAAGATAAATTTGGTTCGGCAAATGCGTTTTGGTCTTTCGGTCTATATTCATAAACTTAGCGTTGCTCGCGATTTCGTCCGCGTTGAACTTAAAAAAAGATCGTCTACGTCTTTCCCCAAGACTCCATTACCAAATTATGTCCGTTCTAAATGTCAATAAAATAGATCCAGCGATTTACTCGGGAAAAGGTAACCGACAAACAGGCTGAAACATTTTCGCATTTATAATACCATATTATAGCTGTACCCGCGCCTTGACTAGATGTCAATGGTACTGTAAATTACCCCCATAATTATGATTGTTCAAAATCTTAAACACATATATTTTTATTATTTGTCAAATTTTCACTACTACTTCACCAACAGATTTGTGCGTATTTATTTGTACGTTATTTCGTTTTTTCACACTGAAGTGCGACCGCAGTGTTGTATTGGACTGTTTTTCTTTTTGTTTACTTAATGCAATTAAAATAACACACTTTTTCTAGAATATTCGGAAATCAATAGTTTTATTTGTGTCAAAATAAAGATTAAGATCTCCAACGATATGATAAATTTCTTTCCGATATGCTTTAACAATGAGGCACATCACTACATGGACACAGAATACAGAATATAGATTACACAAGCAAAAGGCGACCAAGTGCACATTATTATATTACATACGTTAGTATTATTACATTATATAAACTGAGGTTCTGCTGTTTGAAAGATAAGATATATAGACGAAACATGAGATATGGGTAAATGGAAAATGTATAGAACAAGTGAATGAAATTGTGCATCTGAAGAGTGCGTTTTCTAGGTATGGAGATACGCAGTATGACAGGGTTGCACGACAGTGTTATTCGTACATAGAAATAATGAGTGATGAAAGACTGACGAAGAAAACGCACAGAGCAAACGTAAACGATAGCAGAAGCCAAGGTAGATCAATGCTGATCTGTGAAGATCAAACAGCCATAGTGTTAGCTGACAGAAATGTCAAAAGTATTCGCATACCTAGGTGAAACAATGTGAGGAAAATGATGATATATTTGAGGAGGTGAAAGAAGTGCGTAAGGACTGCGAAACTTGGCGCTCCGTCTTCTCTGACTACATCCCGTTAGGGATACAGCGCAAAGATATACGAGGTTACTGTTAAAAGGGGTATAAATCCGCCGCGGTTCCAACGCGTCAATGTTGACTCTTATATTGCAGATTTAATAATAACGGGATACGCTTATTTCATTTTCCATAAAAAAAAAAATCACTTAATAAAACAAAAATGTACAACCCTATCATAATGCCCTATATTCCAAATGTTTGCTAGCGACGGGAAAACGCATTAGGTTTGCCTCGCCTTTATTTTTGTTTAAACTTTGAGATTCTGCACTAGAACTATTGACTTTTGGCAAAATTGTAGAACGCAAGTCTTCTGTTGTTACGGGTACTTTTATACCCTTTCGTTTTGCCCATCATCCTTTCGAAATAGCCTTGTATATGTACGTGTATACGTTAGTGTTCAATATTCATGTTTTTTTTTTAAATTCTCAAAATTATAGTTTTGTAGATAAGATGGAAGAACGATAATTTTCACATGTATTCCTGGAAAAAGCATTAGTGTATTTATTCAAAGGAACGTGTTATAAGTTGTTGAGTTGCGTTGATTTATAGAGCTCTCATATTATGACCCCCACACTATGACTCTTATAAAAATTAATTAACTTTTAATTTATTGGACTACACAACAAAGTATAATAAATAAATAAATAAATCTTAACTTCAAGAATTAATTCATAATAACGTGTAAATTGTTTAGTTCGTGGCTCATTGTACAGGATCATTCTTTTAAATGGGATAGCATGGGCATTGGGCAGCTTTTGAACTATAGGACTTAGGGCACTACTGCTTTTAAGGACATTCCTTATTTTGCAATTCTAAGTGAGTGTGAAAATATATTTTTTTTGTCAAGCGTTTTTCAGCAAATGCTTAACATTTTTCTTATTCCATTAATCGATCTAGTTTTATCTTTCTAAGATCTAATCATTTTATGACCAAAATGATATAATAATTGGCAACGAAGCGAGCTTTTGAAGCGAGTTATGTTTATTATTCAAGATGTTCCATTTTCAACAAATGAAACAACCATTAAGTACCAATTATAAGGGAATAGAAACTTTTTCTGCATTGATTTATGGAATAAAAAAAAATTTAATATTTGCTATTTCTGAAAAAAGTTAACGCTTGACAAAAAAATTCTTTTCGCGGTTTCCTTAGAATCGAAAAGCAAGGAATGTGTTTAAAAGCGGCCGTGCTCTAAGTCTTATAGTTAAAAATTTGCCCATACTGTCCCATTTAAAAGAGCTAGAGCTCACCCTGTGCTCGAAATTCGACCGTAAATATAAACTTATGATATAAATTCTTTGGTGACAATTTACTCGGTGCGACTGTTAGATCCGAGGAGGTTACGTATACCGTATGCGATCACAATCTATTATGAGTTAGAAATTGACAGTCTTTTTGACATTGGCAGTATGGACGTAAACAATGACTTTTGACAATGGCAGTATGAATGTAAAGAATGAGTGATTTGTTTAATTTAATTTATTGTATTATTTCTAATGCATATTATATAAAAATTTTAGCTTTCTCCTGCCCTTCTCCATATAAACCTTAAGTGTACCTAATTTCACACTCCTCCGTCCGCCCAATTTTCTTAGAAAAGAAACTAAAGTTTTCGCTATACGTATTAATATATGATTATACCCTATATTACATTCCGGACAATTGTGCCATTTATGTGACCACAAACCTAAGTACTAGGCTCTCAGTAATACCCAGAATTCAAGCCAATTTGGAAAAATTCGGTTCCTAAATCGACTTAACCAGAAATTTAACTGGAGCCGTCGGTTTGGAAGGTTTTTAAAGTAATATGCAGATAAATGAATATTAGCGCGTAGTCACGTGCGCAAGCGCCTCTACGTGTCTTCGTCGCCAGTCGTGCGCGCACGCATAACATGCGTGAGATCGCTCGCACGCGCAATTAATGTGTGATAAATGATAATATTGACCAATAAAAACATTGGAATATACTGAAACCACATTTTAATAAAAAACATTGTTTCTAAACACATAATCCTTTCAAAAAGAGCAGCCAAGTGCTACATGTTACATTGAAAAATAGATAGAAAATGGTTTATTGCCAACACCTCAGGATATTAACAAAGTCAACATTCAAGTTTATGAAATAAAAGCGGTCTTATCGCAAGGAACTATCTTTCTAGACAACCTTAAGGTGCACAGTAGTATTTAAAAACTATTACGAAGGCTATGGATTATAATTAATGAAAATTGTACATCTTGGACCAAGAAATATAACGGACGGATTCATAATAAGTTATCGCTCTAACCAACGTAGGTCAAACGAATTTTCCTGTCTCTTCCTATCTCATTGAGCATAACCACGAGTAAAACAGTTAACTATAGTAAAAAAAAAATGGCAACCTCTCACTGTCACCGTAAATCATGTCAGCGCAGGAGTCGGTCATGAAATAATTATTTTCAAAATACTCATAAATCTTGGCTATAAGTATTGACAAAAATAAAAATATGCCATGTTCAGCTGTGCATCGTTGTACCTTCCCTAGTCACGCGCAAAAATAAATCTAAAAACTCGGTTTGTTAACCGAGTTATTAATTATTAATTTATTTTTATTTAATTTTTTCTTTTTGACTTAGTATATTCTGTACTGGTACGATAAAGTGTATTCTATTGTATATCATACTATACCTGTGCACTGTGCACATATACAGGTTAATTGAAAAACACTATAACCTCTTAGTGCAAAATTCCTGTCATCGTATCTAACAACTTTCGTTCTACGAATTTTGTCAAAACTTAATACGTTCGTCAAAAAATATTTGTTAGGTTTTGTTGTGCGCACGCAAGCGCACCGGCCTCAGCGCCGCGCTGTGTGTGCGCCGCTTTGGCGACCGCGTAGAGTAGGTGCCATTTTCAGAAACATTTAACGTATTTTTATTTTTGTATGAAAGAAAAAACATGAATTTTTAAAAGTCGTAGAACAAAGGTTTTTGCGGATAATGTTTAGCACAAAATATTAAAAGGTTATTAGTATTTTTAAACGAACCCTATTAATTTACGGTTTTGTTGTATCTCAAAACGACACTAAGCTTAATAACTTACCGGATTCTCTCTTTACGGTGGCGACCGTCGACAGGCATAAGGAAACCAGGGAAAGATATACACAGGATCGGGAAAATAAAATACTGAGCAAGGAAAATATGGACAATGAGCACTTGAACTACACCGAAACACCCAAGAGTAGACCGACGTGTGTTAACGAGCGCAATAGTTCTTATCTAGTGTTTTTTAAAGACACCCCGCGCGCCGCGCCGTACGATGTCATACGAATTTATTATTTAACAATCCCTATATACATAATACATTTATACGCATTAGAAATACTCATATATGCCTACATACATATACACACTCACTCCTTTATATACATATGTTTACGCACATACATACATATTCTCACGCCGTATCCCTAACGGGGTAGTCAAGGACGAAGCGCCAAGTATCGTGGTCGATATACACTTCTTTCGCTATCTCAGATTTTTTCATTCTTATATAAACTTTTAAACTTTCGCGTTGCATTATAAAATATCTAAAAACATGGGAAATTAACGCGAATCGCGTTAACTGTTCATTTTTCTTACACATTTTCGTCTAGATTTGCTAGTGCTTTTGATATTTCCGTTAGCTTACACTCCGGCTTTTTGATCCTTATAAATATATATATTGTATATGCATACAATACATACCTATGTACTGTCATGTCACTGTCAGTTGTTACAAACAAAACTTGTAAATAAAGTGAGACAACTGTAATTGCTTGAATTTTTTGGCGGATTTAGAGGCTCAGGTAAACGAGTACTGTCGCTCGTTTATAGCCCCCGGCACCGGCTGTGAATTTAATTATAATAACAGATTAATTTATCATCATTCTTAAAATCTACAGAGCGAAAGCAAGTTGCAAAAGAAGCCAAGGAAGGCCAAGGCTGACTTACAAAGACCAAATACTCAGAGTGTTAGCCGACGGAAACGTCAAATGCACCTAGATATCTAGGCGAAAATGTGTGAGGAGAATGATGACATTTGAGGGAGCGAAAGAAGCTTATAAGAACAGCGAACCTCGGCGCTCCGTCCTTTCTGACTACCCTGTTAGGGATTCAACGTGATGATATGTATGTATGTATGTAGATTAATTCATATTACATATAGAAACGCATTGTATAATAGGTACTATGTATATTACGTATACATTGTTTATGTATATGGAGAGATTTAACAATATTTGCTAATTATTCAAGGTTATGTATTAATGCTCGATAGTAATTTTCACATTCGGTGTCAATGACAAACGGCCGGTATCGTCCAGATCACGAAGGCGCGCGACTCGCTGCGTAGGCGCAGTGTGACGTCACCGCCGCCGCATGCCCATATATGGCGGTAGCACTCTCCCGCAGCCACCAACACCCAACTAAAACCGATAATTGTACACGATTAAAATTGTTTATTCTAACAATTGGAATGAGAGTGAACGGAGTTCTTTGCTTCAAATAGAAATAAACCGGCTGTTGGTCGGTTATTTACCAAAAAGCGGTCTGACCCGCCGTCTATGATGACGTTTCACATCAAAAATTCCTGGTGCAGTTTAAAAAAAATTATAATATGACTAAAAAAAAGTAGCCCATATCCTTATCTATGGCAAAATAGTTATATCTGAATTTTGAAAACATAACAGACAAACGGACAGAGGCACTTTCGCATTTACAATATTGTAATATTTACAATATTGTACCATTTACAATATTGTATTGTAAACTGTGGTTTAAAAACAGACACTAAATTGATACAAGCAAAAACATGTCATATATCCTTTTGCAACAGTTCGACACCTATACCTGTATACGCGCGTGGGCATCGCTACATTATAAGAGACGATCAATGTGATCTGAGATCGTAAATAACAGTGAGTAGTTATACTTCGCAAAGTTTTTATAACCCTACCAATTTAGCAAAAAAAAGCAAAATATTATAAACCTCTTTAAAGTTTCGCGTTGCATTATAAAATATCTAAAAACACGGGAAATTAACGCGAATATCTTTTATTTTCGCTTGACGTTTCGGCCGAGTTGCATCGGCCGTGGTCTCAAGTAAACTGTCGCAGCAAGCTTCACTTCGTGTCCGAGGCAGATTTTATTTCATCTACCCCCGATATTTGTAAATAATCATTAGGGTTCCTACACACAACACTCACGGTGTCCACACACTTAACTGGATGTGAAAAACGAGGTTTTGTCATTTGAATTGTTTGAATTGATTGAAATTTTTGTGTCTCTTGATTTCAATTGCTTCACGCACGACTCTTGGATAAAAGTGGCGATCGGTGGAAAGGACTTGTGGGCGATGAAATTCTATCCAATGATTCGTATCCGTTTGGGAATCAATCAATTCAATCGGGAAAA
The DNA here is from genome assembly GCA_907165235.1 of Zeuzera pyrina. Classification (NCBI taxonomy): domain Eukaryota; kingdom Metazoa; phylum Arthropoda; class Insecta; order Lepidoptera; family Cossidae; genus Zeuzera; species Zeuzera pyrina. The sequence goes on from OU015627.1 coordinate 846,533, forward strand.
CGGATACAATTTATCAACAGCGTGGAATCCTGTGATTCAAATGACAAAACCTCGTTTTTCACATCCAGTTAAGTGTGTGGACACCGTGAGTGTTGTGTGTAGGAACCCTAATGATTATTTACAAATATCGGGGGTAGATGAAATAAAATCTTCATGCCGCATCCCTAACGGGGTGGTCAGAGAGGACGGAGCGCCAAGAGTCACGGTCCTTACATACTTCTCTCGCTTCCTCAAATCTCATTATTCTCCTCGCACATTTTCATCTAAGTATGGGAGTGCTTTTGACATTTCCGTCGGCTAACACTCTGGCTATTTGATCTTCATACATCAGCCTTGGTCTTCCTTGGCTTCTTTTACCACTCAATTTCGCTCTGTAGATTTTCTTCGGCAGTCTTTCTTATTATTATTTTACTAATATTAATTATTTCCATTATTAACAACCACAATAAACCAATTCTTCAACATATTTGTGTTCCTGGATTTTGATGGCCTTACAAAATAATAAAATATTTTACTAGCATAATTATTTTTAAGTTTTTAAAAAGGTAATTAGATTCCATTAAGTCTCACTAAGGATCCCTATCGGTTTCCTATTTCGTGCCGCCTGTAACTTATTACAATAAAAACTAAAAGTAACTGCAGTAAGTTACTTAAAAGTTAAATTACAAACGAAGTCCTAAAATTAAATCGTGGAGTTATAGATATAAACCGGTAATTAAATTAAAAAAAGCAAGTTTCTGTACGCAATAAATTCATATCTACATGAAGAAACATAAAACTATATAAGGAATTTTATAGAAACGTTTTTGTGAGTGGCCTCACCGGCGCACGCGCAATAAAACAAACTATATGACTTTTGTCTACCTAGATTTATCACTGTTTTCTTTACATTTGACACCCCGCCAAACGAAATTTATATTTATAACACAATATGTTACATTTAATCTTACAGAAATAAAACATATCGTAGTAAAACTATTTATTAACAAAAAACCAGCCAAGTGCAAGTCGAACTCGCGTACAGAGAGTTCCTTACTAGCCTGATTCCTGAGACAGTTCCTGAGACAGCTCTTGATAGCAAACAGACAGACGGACAACGTAGTGATCCTATAAGGGTTACATTTTCCTTTAAGGTACAGAACCTTATAAATGGCTTCTAATTCACACATGAAAATTTTAAAGCATTGAACCAGAGTGTGCACGTGTATAATGTATTTAGGTCGTCAAGATGCAATGCTATAAATTTCAAAATGGTATCGTATATATGGGCGGCAACGATTTTTGCATGGTCATTGTTGCTAAATTAATTAATAAGACAATAAATTAACAAAATAAATAGAGACAATAAACAGATATAAAGAATAGACAAATTTAAATCAATTTTAATTTTGGACAGAAATACTTCATAAAATGGTAATGGTAATACTAATTTGTAACATTTGTAAAATTTGTCACAACAGAGTAAAGTGTAAACCTAGATAACGAACGAAAAAGTCAGCAGTCTTGTTCTTAGTATGGTGGAGCTCGGAGATGGAGCCTATATTATTATCTGTTGGTAAGTCGCCGATAATATGTACTATGCAGAATTCGCAGACTTAGGAACGCAGGGTTAAAAAAGTTTTATTCTCCCTTTCGAAGCAAAGGACTCTAAATATAGGCGTCTCGAACAAATATTTTGTTTGATGTCCTACGATGCTGTGAAAGTCTCCGCCGTGAAATTCCTTCCCACACTTCAGTTCTTTTATGATTCCTTCAAGCAGTTCGTTTTTGGAATTCCCTCTCATTGATGATAAGAAGTGCCAACACACTTGCTCAATTTCAACGTCAACTCAAAATCTACTATATTTCTCAACAGCTTTTGAACTGTATAAAGATGTAGGTAGATGCAAGGTAATGTCTTTCATTTCATTTGTAATGTGTTTCCTTAATCTATGTATTTTGTTAATAATTCATCACTATTTGTTTACATGTTTTTACATGTTTATATTGTGCGGTACAGCTCCAGGAACGACCACTGCGCTTGCTAAGCCCTTTATAATTTCGGCAGGGTAACACATGCCGGGAACTGCGGTGACATCGACCGCGATACACGGCGCTAATAAATAAATTATACAAATAAGAGAAGCTTTAATGCCCTTTTTTAGTCTTCAGTACGGTGGAAGTCGGAGGTGAGATTATTAGGCTTGCTGATAAGCGACCAATCCATCCGAAATCGTTTACGTGAAGTGAGTCTGCGTTCCCGAAGGCCGCTGAGTGTTCTGCCTATAGCACCCTGCAATCGTAGGGCTCGTTTACAATGGGCTCACGAACACAGAAATTGGGAAGAAGAAGACTGGCGTTGTGTTTGCTTTTCCGATGAATCTCGTTTCGGTATGAGGCCGGATTCAAGACGTACTCGAGATTGGAGGACCTCTGGACGTCAAGAACGTTTGAAATTTTGTCAGGAAGTTCATTCATATGGAGGGGGAATAATAATGGTTTGGGCCGGTATTTGGATCGGTGGAAGAACCGATCTCATTTGGATCAGGGGCAACCTCAATGCTCAAATTTATGCGGAGAGGATTGTCTCAGACGTGATCATACCTCTGCGAAGCCGGTTGGATGATTTGTTTCGACTAATGCACGACAATGCACGTCCACATACGGCTAGAGTCGTAACACGCGCTCTTGCCGACGCTCGCATCAACGTTCTGCCGTGGCCTGCTCAATCGCCAGACGTATGGATGCCGTGCATACCCCACAACAACTTTTTGACTTGTTAGAAAGAATGTGGTCGGCCATTCCTCAAAATGATTTTGATGAACTGATTTTAAGCATGCCAAATCGCTGTGATTGTCTAATTCGTGTCAATGGTGGAAACACAGATTATTAATTTTATTTATCTTTACAATAAAAATTTTAAAAATCCTCATTTTTGCCTTTTTTTGCCATTTAATTGACGACATTAACTTAGGTTAATTTCCCACAATTTGCAAAAATTGTAATTTTTCTTAATTTTTACAAAATATAGGGATAAGTTGTTAACTTAAACATGTGAATTAAAGTAAGAAGCCAGTCTGGAAGACTAGATTTGATAAATACTAATTGGATAATTTTTTTATAGTTAAAAATGTACTTGACCCCTAGACACTTTTGATGTGTGTATTTGCATGGTGGTTTTTGAAGTTATACTTCCTTGGCGCGTTTGGTAAAACAGATCAGAATGTAACTTCAGCATGTAGCGGAAGTTACGTCAATAATGTAACACAGGATGGACGAGCAAAGGAAGTTGCGCGCATCTACGTCGATCTAATAGAACATAAAGTTTTTTTTTCTTTCTGTCTTTATGGCATGGCGCACAATTTAGTGCATTTGCCAATGTCACGTATTAATAAGTAGAATCACAAGTAAATTAGTTTTTTTCATGACGTAAACTCCTCCAGTAAAGTGGTAATAGGCTTTACTGAAGTTATAAAGGACTTCTTGGAAGAGCGCGAGAATTTCAGCTACACATGTTTATTTAGACCTACTCCATTCTTTTCACTTACAAAGAACTTTAAAACACAATATACTATCACTTTTGTACTTCAAAACTCGCAAAAATGTAAAAAATAGAAGATCTAAATAAAATGACAACCTCACTTCTCCCGTTCCCGCCAAAAAGTCGAACATGAAGTTAGCAACGAAGAGAGATTATTTTCTTTTTTAGTGACCAGTTTTAATTTTTTATATGTGGCCAGTTTTGTTTTTTTATATTTTATATGTCGCCGGTTTGGTTTTTTATTTTTATTCCCGTCAACGAAGTATAACATCTGATGTGCGTTTATGAGTACACACATGCTTTTTTTTAGTATAGGATGAATATTGAGAAACATTCAAACAAGCCAGCTTAAAAAGGTACATTTTCAACTAAACAACAGTATCCCAACCACGAATCTTTCTATCGAATCGTACTCGTATAAAGTTCGACTAAAATGTATACGATTTGTGAAAGCTCTCCACAGTATAAACATAACAGCAGGACGTCTTCATAGAAAAATAGCGTACACAGTTTTTATGTGTGCGCGCTAATACGCACGCGCTGTGGCACGCACACAACGGTAATATTTTGGACGTATATGGATAATTATTGTGGTACCAGTAGGGGTCGCATACGACGCAAACATGTGGGCCCTTCCGTTTGTTTTTAATTTGTTCTTCACATCGTGGCAAAATTACAAATTAATTAAAAATTCACCTCGTATCCGGCCAAAAGCAGGCAAGTCTGTTACGCATGAGGCGGGCGTCGGCCTTCTTTTCTAGTTACTTCAAATTCTTTGCCCTCGCTGACATAAGTGGAACTAAAAGTTGCGAGCATTAATGTTTTGACGTTACCCGCGTATTACTTTCGAATCGCCATCGAGTCACGACTTATTATTTTATATGGAAAACGGTAGCACGAATCCAGTATTAACGTATGTACATACATTTTTAAATAGGTAGAGTCGATATTTGAAAGAAGTCGCTGGGTCGTGTTGCTCGTATTACTCGCAACGTATACTAACTACAATATTATTATTATTCAAACGACACGGTATCAAATGCCGCATATGTTTATGCTGTGTGTTCCTAGTGGCTGCACGGCCGCGTTGCTGCGCAAACAATCATTTGACACCGCGCTGCCGGTTTTAAAATCATAACATATCGTTTCATATTGTGTTTGTTACTAATTATATCCGCGAAGTCATTATATTTTTTTGGGGTTCGGTAAATGGTAAATTTTACGGAACCTTTAGTGCCTTTTCACATGCACGTGATTATAACATCTTTCACGTGGAACGGTGACCGGCACGCTTATTACGTAACTTGCAGACAGCATGCGACAGCCAATATCGGCCGATATCTGCTGTCAAAGTGAGAATTTATGTAATGTAATTTGTATAGTGGCGCTAAATCTACTGCGAAAAGTGCGTTTTACAGTCATGGAATAATAGATACGCAATCGTCATACATGATACTAATTTTTTATTGCAATTATTCACCGGTCGTGTAGTGATCGCGTGGCTGTCGCTGTCTGCAAATTTTTAGGTAATAACCCCGCAGGCCATTACAATGTAAGTATTGCTCGGTCGCGTCCACTACAAGCACAGTTCCAACATGGCGGCCATCTTTGCAGTAATGTATTGGCTAGTACAGGCGAGTTCACATGAGTGCAACACGACCGGCGTGCACGGCGCGGCGTTTATTATTTTGCTAACATCGTAGAGGCTTGAATGCAACAATCTCCCTTCTCCTTCCTTATAACATTGTGTGGACGGCTCCAGTATATTTTCTCACTTATATTATGAAGTTCCAGTTAATAATATTAATAATCACGTCGTCTTTGCGTAGTTGTCACGTCGTAAGCGGAGTGATGAGATTCGAGGAGGCGAAAGAAGTATGTAAGGACTGGGATGCTTTTTTTTATTATGCTACTTCCCCTGAAATAAGGTGGGTCAGGGACTTTCTCTTTGCTTTTTGATGTGTTACATCTTTCCTCTCGCTTTCCTACAATCTGTGGGAGTGATTTCTTGAAAAGGAGCGGAAGTGTGTAACAGGAAGCCGGGGAAGCGCGCGCTATTTGATTTGGTCAATGAGCGCGCGCAGTGGTAGAGTTGGCCGTCAGATGGTAATCATTTCTTTCAGGATATAATGTTAATGTTGCTTATAACCAAGGTGAGATGTCAGATGTTACATATCATATGCGACTACTGTTAGGCTCGCTCGTTATTTTTATTTCTTTTCTTTCTTTTAATTTTAACAATATTTTCTTATCTTTTTTCCTTTTGAAGATTCCTATTCTATTTATTCTATTGCAAAATCGAAAACTTTTGTGTTTATTAACTCTTACTGCTACTAATACAATGGCACGGGAGTGGCTTTTTACTAGATATTATATTTTCATGTCTATTTGTCTTCTTATGACCGTGATGCTTGGCACTCTGTCCTTTCTGACTATCCCTTTGCGGATGCAACTTGAAGAAATGTATGTATGTACCTCATATTCAGTCGTATTACCAAGACGGTACGGTTCGATCGCCATGTGAAAAAGATTTAGCACTTTACCGTTTAGAGACGGTAACTGTGTGCATATGAAAAGGCGGTCATAGTTACGTCATTTCTATTTGTCTGTCTGTTCATCCATAAGTTTATTCTTTACACCTTATGAGCTATTTAATAAAATAGTTACATGTATTTTATTGTAAAGCATTTATGTTTTCATAGACATAAATGGTATTTTTATCGTTATTTTAACTCATTAGAATAATAAAAAACGTGGCAGTCAGGAACACTTTCGGTACAATGGACAACAATGGACAAACAAGTTTTCTGAACTGAAACCCAAAAACGCGTACACACATAAAAAACCATACAATTGATTAAGAGAAACAAACTGGAAAATAAAAGACATAAAAGTTAATAATTAATTAAAAATTAATAATAATTAATTCTAATCTAATCAACAAAATCATTTCTTGTTTTTAATTTACATATTCGTTTCTGGTTATCCATTTATTGTTGCAGTTTAAGCATTTATGGTATCGACTTTCGAGAAACAATTGCTGGTGACTGGACTCTGTGCTGGTGCTTCCATTGTGATGCAAATGTGTGACGTCACTGCAGCAAGCGCAACTGCCCACCTCGCGCTGAAATCATCGCCGGCGTGGGCGCATCACACCGCATTTACAAATTTAAACTCGTCGGCATCGTCATATTGCTGACAGCCAATGACCAAAAACAGAAGTTGCTGCAAACAGGTCGGCTATATAATGTATCAGTCTGGTACCTGTCACGCAATTTCGCGTATTTGAAGAGACAATGTAATTGAAGAATTGTAGCGACTTTTAGATATAAGTATTTATTATTATAATTTAAAATGTTTACGAATAGCTTGGGACAGGGTCGGATTAACCATATCGGGCCACTAGGTAATGCATATTTAGGGGCCCCATTTGCGTTTTTCCTGAAATACATTTTTTCTATCACAACATTGTTTTATTTATAAATAAGGCGGTTTTATACTACTTAACGAAAGTATGCCATACCTGTTCAGTAAAAATACTAACAAATTATCTTGGAACCGGTTCAAACAACTCTGATTATGTTCATTTTTTTTAAATGTTGGCAATTAAAAATACTTCAATCTTTATAGTTTAAAATTTGAAGCTTTTTGTTTATTTATTTATTTTTTTTTATATCCCAGGCCCGGAGATGTCCAGGAAGTTTAAATTTTAATTCTCACCACTTTCTCTTTTTTTTATAAAAAATTCTTCGGAGAATCCATTTCTTCATGAAAACTGTACGTATAATTATTAAATTTTCACATAAAAGAAATTGCTTAGCAACTGTTGATTATGATCGAATATCATGAAGATTTGTAAATAAAATTATATCGTTCATTATTTAAAGGAGTAATTATTTATAAGTCAGTAATTATTATAATACATACAAAAATAAAAATACATTAAATGTTTCTGAAAATGGCACTTACTCTACCCGATCGCTAAAGCGGTTCACGGACAGACAACGGGGAACAGGGGCGGTGGTGCGGCGCCGCTGACGGTGCGCTTGCACCAGAGAACATGTAGAAAAGAAGGCCGATTCCCGCCTCGATGCATAACGGAATTGACTACTCTCGGCCGGTTGTATTGAGTGTGAGGTGCAGGCAGCATCTAGTTTAGTTTTATAATTAGTACATAATATTAAAAAACAATGTACGAGTATACGGATAAATAAATTGGCGGAAGAAGCTGCCAGTCCGGCGGTTTCTCAAACCTTCGATTAGTTTCTCACAAATATCCAGTAACCAGTCTTTGAGCTTCGGGGCCCCTTGGACCCAATGTTTCGACTACAAAGGACGTAAATATGAAACTCTCAGAAAGAGTCGCATACTTACGCCGCTTCAAGTTCTCGGCAGTGCTGGCGGCACCTGCTGACTAGCAAATCGCCGGTACATGGGAAACAACAAGTGTATCGACACAAATGGGGTCCCACACCAGCGATTTTCCAAGTTTCCAAGGAATGAGCATCAAACCGTCCGGTCACCTACCGTCGCTGCGCGTATTACCTACAGGCTCTAGGACTGCAGGAACGCCAGCGGCGACAAGAGCCCGCCGAATGACGTCATTCAAGGCAGCATGTCGTGACATGCAGCTACGTACCACATTACGTAAACAGGATAAACCGTGGTGACCTAGTACATCGACGAGATCATCACAGCGGCAACGGTGAAGAAGGTTAGTCCTGGCCCCCAGACGAAGGGATACTATGAGAGAAAGCATGGTATTGTCGATTAAGGTTCCTAAGTTTTTTGAAGGTATTACCTGCTACCAGTGTCCTGACTCCATCTCAGAAATAGCCAAGAGGCGAGACCGATCTTTTTCGGTACTACAAGAATCTAAAAGTTGTAAATGAACATTTTTGCATAGAGGCTCATCCCAGTGTTTCTGACAAAAGGTCGAGGTAGGCAGGTTAGTACTCGGACAAACACTTAACCAAGCATTTCGAGCATCAGTCAAGCGCGGCACCTCAACCGATTCTAAAGAAGGAAGAGGTTATTAGTATTTTTTAATGAACCCTGTGTAGCTGATGTTTATGGTAGACTTCGATAGTATGTATATTTAAATTATTAGAAAGTCTTTCATTAAAAAACAAACAAATTCTGTATTTGATACCACCATAAGACACCTGAATAAGTGTTGAAACATGTAAGCCGTAGCTTATCTAAATCACCTCCAAAGTTAATGTTCTTTGAAAGCCATATATACATATATATAGCCATACAGTTTGGTCGGGGACTATTATTTTAAATTTATTTTCGTATGTCGGTTACGTGTACTACAAGGTTACCACAAAAAGGTTTAAAATTATAAATGTCACAATGAATTTAGGTAAGCGCAGTTGTCATTAATACCTCGCTTGTACTTGATCTGATTACAGCTAATCTAGCCGACTCCATATCGGGCAACAAAAGTCGAGGTCGCACCTTCAAAAGATCTTAATTTCAGCGAATCTGTTTTAGGCCTCGTATATAAATTTATCTGACAGCTTTATCAGAGTTCTGTGTCAATAACCATTAACAATGAGCATTTTATTGAATTAAATTTATATTTTATTTGAATTAAGTCTTGCCCGTGACTTTGTCGATAAAACGTTGAATGAATGTTGTCTAATATTTTATACGTAGAACATATAGAAAGAACGAGTGATGAACGACTGACGAAGAAAATCTATAGACGAGAGCGAACGGGTATTACGAGTCAAGGAAGATCACGACTGACTGATGAAAATCAAATAGTGTTGTCAGACAGAAAGGTCAAAAACATTCGCATACCTCAGCAAAATGTGTGAAGATTATGATGAGATTTGAGGAGATGGAATGGAAGAAGAGTATAAGGACCACGATGCTTGGCGTTTCCTCTTTGTTTACTAAGTTAAAGATTCCGATAAAGATATCTATGTATGTATCTATGTAAATGTTGTATTTGTTTGTTTTTGTAATTAAATTTCACAAGAAATAGTTCCATAACGATAAGTCACACAAATGGATTAAAAATTTTATGCATTACAATTAATAAATATAACGATATAAACGCCGTTTATAGCTATAAAAATGTTATTAATAGATACAAAATGTGATGACATTATTCAAATGCAAGTTCAACTGGCGCACGGAGGCTCCCTTTGATTTTTATAAATATCGTTTCCAATTCTATAAACATTGCCCACTTATCAAGCTTTTTTACCTTGCCAATTTGACGCAAATGGATCAATATTGTTTTGATGCTAACATCAAAAACTGCTGCTAACTCAGCAGTAAATTGAGTATCATCAGGTTCCATTATCGCCTTTATTCAGTAGATTAAGTATCGTCAGCTTCCATTATCGCTATTTTTCGTCGTTGTTGACTCTATCGTAGAACAGCAACTTCATAGGTAAAGACCTATTATTAAATACTAAATTAACGGTGCTGTTTTTGAGTAAAACGGCGGCCGATCCCATTTGATGTAATTATAAATCGTATAATTTACATGTGGACCATTTTATACCTTGTAATATAGCTCGGTATTTTAATTAGACTGTACCACGGAGTAAGGCTCTACAATCAAAACGAAAACCATGAAGCACTCAACCTACAGAGCGGCAATGTCATTTATTTTATATGAAAACAATTTACCTGTATATACTGTTGCGGTTACTGTGTTCTGTGCCATAGTTTGATTTTTTGTTGTTTTTGCCACACCACCGAATAGAACATAAAGTCATTACATAAATATTTAGTCATCTTTCGGATTGTACAGAGATGTACACACAAGTCCAATATTGGTTATGTACTGTTTAATGCGAGCGAGAGTTGATATTTGTTAGTGTAAATAAACTGAGCAGTGGCGAACAAGATGTTCCGAGATTTCGTCTCTATAGTTTGAGCGCTTCGTGATGAAAACTAACCTATCTTAACGAGAACTATTCAAATCCATCTCGAAACTTTATTGTGATACTCAAATATCCTCAAACACACATCGAGCAAATCGAAAATCTTTGAAATTCTTAAAATACCTAGGTATATACACGTGGGTACTTATTTACCCATTACATATTAGATACATATTAGATTTAGAGAAACTTAATACGCCTATCTTAGTTATTTAAAAAAATATTTAATGATGGCTTTACTAAAGTTTTTTAATGGTATAGACGGCATAAAATGAAGTATAGATTTGTCACTGTCGCTCAAGCATACTTGGAATTACTTACAGTTGGTTAGAATTGTGGGATCTACTCTAAAGGATACAGCATCTCGTGTGGGCAATAGTATTAATTCTCTAGTGTTGTTTTATATTATTTCTAAGTACATACCTACGCAAACATATAAATAAAATTTAAAAATAAACCTGCCGAGAATGCGTTGGACTCGTATATTACTTAGAGTTATGCAACAACTTCGTTTGGCGGCGGGATTACAGAATTAGCAGTTCTTTACGAAATTATTATAAAATATAATGCATCAAAAATACTTGAAACGCGTTTATTCAATAACTAGCAAACCCGGCCCGTTTCACTGGGCGTTAGTTGAAGTTAAATTAAACAGTTTTTATAATTATTTTGATACTGCAAAAAAAAAAATCTACTGATTCGATCGCTACCAAACTTTACAGGAACACCCGCTAGGCCAATCTGAAGTTTCCCTGAAAATTTCATCGACATCGGTGCAGCCGTTTCGGAGTCCATAAGGAACATAAATACATACATACATACATCGCCTTTTATATGTATAGATATAGATAGATAAATTAAACAGTTTTTATAATTATTTTGATACTGCAAAAAAAAAAAATCTACTGATTCGATCGCTACCAAACTTTACAGGAACACCCGCTAGGGCAATCTGAAGATTCCCTGAAAATTTCACCGAAATCGGTCCAGCTGTTTCGGAGTCCATAAGGAACATAGATACATACATACATACATACATACATCGCCTTTTATATATTTGAAGTTAAAATAAATTAAACAGTTTTTATAATTATTTTGATACTGCAAAGAAAAAAAATCTACTGATCCGATCGCTACCAAACTTTACAGGAACACCCGCTAGGCCCCAATCTGAAGATTCCCTGAAAATTTCATCGAAATCGGTCCAGCTGTTTCGGAGTCCATAAGGAACATACGCATAGATACATTGCCTTTTATATATATAGATAAACAACAAAGTATTGGGTCCTTACATATGAATTAGCGTTTTGCCGTACTGACGACTTCGATCTGAAATATCTCCTCTTTGGTTAAGAATTCCAAATTCAAATTTATAAATTCATTTAGCTGGTACATTTGAGTTTTGAAAACAGTCATTCATTTGTTTTTTTCCTTATTATTTTTTTCTTTGGCGTCGCTTATTACCGCACAATGAAAAACATGAAATAAATATACCGATATTTACGAGTACGAGTTCTACCGTGGCACCAGTGTTGCAGAAACAGCTCGAAGGATTAATGATGTGTACGGGCGCTGGTGTAGCAAAAGAAAGCACGGTACGTTTTTGGTTTCAACGTTTTCGTTCTGAAAATTCGACCTTCGGAACCAACCCCGTGGACGGCCGGAGACCAAAGTGGAAAATGAAGAATTAGAGGCTATTGTGGAAGCGGATCCATCACAAAGCACTTCAGAGATAGCTGCAGGCTTCGGGGTAAGTGACAAAACTGTATTAATCCACTTGAAGCGAATCGGGAAAGTAAAAAAACTTGAACGATGGGTACCTCATGAATTGAGTGAATCGAACTTGCAAACACGCGTCGACTGCTGTGTTACTTTGCTCAACCGACACAATAATGAAGGGATTTTAAATCGAATCATTACTTGTGATGAAAAGTGGATACTGTACGATAATCGGAAGCGCTCGTCGCAATGGCTGAACCCTGGAGACCCAGCCAAATCCTGCCCTAAACGAAAATTGACTCAGAAAAAGTTACTTGTGAGTGTTTGGTGGACTAGCGCCGGTGTCGTTCACTACAGCTTTCTAAAATCTGGCCAAACGATTACGGCAGATATCTATTGTCAGCAACTGCAAACCATGAAGGAAGAACTAGCTGCTAAACAACCGAGATTGGTCAATCGCTCTAGGCCACTGCTGTTTCACGACAACGCAAGACCACACACTGCACAACAAACAACCACTAAGTTAGATGAGCTACAATTGGAATGTCTGCGACATCCACCGTACTCCCCGAACCTTGCTCCAACAGATTACCATTTTTTCCGGAATTTGGACAACTTCTTACAAGGAAAAAAATTCAACTCCGATGCGGCAGTCCAAACCGCCTTCAAGAGTTTATTGATTCTCGCCCCATGGTTTTTTTAGTAAAGAGTAAAGAGGTCAATGAACTACCTATGAGATGGCAAAAGTGCATAGATAACAACGGTGCATACTTTGATTAATTAAATATATTTTAAAAAAAAAAATTGACTTTATATTCCTCCCGTACAAAACGCCAATTTCATATGTAAGGACCCAATATTTGTTTCATATTTTGTCCATATGGGCAAATAAAATATCATAGTATTTATAATTTTATATATTATGCGTGCAAGTAATATTATAGTTGAAATAAATGTAATCGATTAACAGTTTTATTGCCCATGTAGCTTACAGGCATAATAATTAGAATAGAACCTTTTCCTATCTGTTATTCGCCCTTCCTTAGGATCGGTTGAGGTGCCGTGCTTGACTGATGCTCGAAATGCTTGGTTAAGTGTTTGTCCGAGTACTAACCTGCCTACCTCGACCTTTTCTCAAAAACACTGGGATGAGCCTCTATGCAAAAATGTTCATTTACAACTTTTAGATTCTTGTAGTACCGAAAAAGGTCGGTCTCGCCTCCTAGCTGTTTCTGAGAAGGAGTCAGAACACTGGTTGAAGGTAATACCTTCAAAAAACTTAGGAACCTTAATCGACAATACCACGCTTTCTCTCATAGTATCCCTTCGTCTGGGGGCCAGGACTAACCTTCTTCACCGTTGCCGCTGTGGTGATCTCGTCGATGTACTAGGTCACCACGGTTTATCCTGTTTACGTAGTGCGGGCCGCATGTCACGACATGCTGCCTTGAATGACGTCATTCGGCGGGCTCTTGTCGCCGCTGGCGTTCCTGCAGTCTTAAAGCCTGTAGGTATTGTGCGCAGCGACGGCAGGAGACCGGATGGTTTGACGCTCATTCCTTGGAAACTTGGAAGATCGCTGGTGTGGGATGCCACTTGTGTCGATACACTTGCTGTTTCCCATGTGCCGGCGACTTCCAAGTCAGCAGGTGCCGCGGCCAGCACTGCCGAGAACTTGAAGCGGCGTAAGTATGCGACTCTCTCTGAGAGTTTCATATTTACGCCCTTTGCAGTCGAAACTTTGGGTCCCTGGGGCCCCGAAGCCCATCGACTGGTTTCTGATATTTGTAAGAGACTGGTCGAGGCTTCGGGAGACCGCCGTGCTGGCAGCTTCTTCCGCCAACGAATCAGTTTGGCTATTCAAAGAGGCAATGCTGCCAGTCTGCTAGGTACCTTGAGCAATGACAGCTTTCTAAGCGGCAACTTTGAGGAAGTTTATTATTTAAGATAATGTGTAGTTATAAGTTTGTAAATATTAACATATGTATGTACTTTTTATTAGAATACATACAATAAAATTTATATCAAAATGCGCGCACACTGATTTAGCCTGCATGCGTACTGGTTACATTTTATTAGCCAGAGCGATGATAGCAAGGTCGCGTAGTTTATCGACCATCTGTTTATTCGACTACCTCAGAAGGAGGGTATTGTTAATAATGTCTCACGAAAGTTTTAATAATTTAAAGGAGGGTATTGTATTCATATGTATGTACATATCTCAGTTCCTTCGACGCATTGCATCCTGTATTTAAACGGCTTGATGAGTTTTAATATGTATGTGAGATGTCGTAATCGTAGAAGTGTTATAAGTTGTGATACACCAGTGTATAGCTAAATATTGCGATTTATAGCTGAAGTACGTCTTGAGAGTGGTAGCCCCACTATTCTCGCAGTGTCACGACAGTGCGGACGACCGTAGCCCCCTTACGATCGCCGCTACATCGAAGCCCTCTTTACTCGTATGTTACGACAGGCGGAGAACACAGTAGCCTTAATTTCTCACTCGGGCTTGATTATCAACCTCTCTTTTGGTTACGTATAAACCTGTACATACAGGTACAGGTCTTAAATTGACAAAAGGTGACCATTTATCAAACTGTCACATAATACTATTTTTGTGTCGTTTACGTAATACGCATATGCTCTTAATTAGATAACGTGTCCTGAAATAATTATATTAATCTTAATTCAAAAACTTTTTGCCACAAAGAAGGCGTTAAAATTATGTTTTACGTTTTATACTGACCTGTTTATATGTATATGCAGACCGTAGTCTAATTTCATCAAATTAGGAAACTCATTTTTATGAATAGACTTTTTGTGTAAGTGCCATAGGATACTTCCCTAATTGTTTTTTGAGGTGCCTAAGGAAACACCTATAGATGTAATAGATAGTGCTTACTTTTGAAAAAATACAATTATTGTGAATTTCTTGCAATTTTATAGCATACCTTAGTGAGCAAGTTTCCCAAAACTTTCTTAATTGTTTGCGGTAATATTGCTTGCCGGATGATCATAGTCATAGCTACAATAGCCACTAGTTACTATTGTCCTCGACCGCTCTTTTGTAATGGATTACTTTCCGATCTATTATTGTCTGATATCAGTACTCGTTGAGACATTCTATAAGGGCCCGTTCACACTGACAACTTCTACACAGGTGTCATGTTGATGTTATATCTCAGTACCTCAATTATATTATTATTTATTTAAAAAAAGAGTTGATAAAAGTGACAAAAAAACTAAAAAGCAGCCAAGTATAAGTTGTTCTTGCGCATACTTACGCTATTAATGTTGATATACATATACACTTATATATAAATTTATTGAACACAAAAGTAACATTATAGTACAGTCATATGGTGCTCAAAAAAGAGTTTACCTGGAAAGTTTTCCGGGAGTTTTAAAAATTGCTGATTTTGTATATTTCGATGTGCTGTATGATTTGTTGCACGCTAAAACCATTCATTTTACAAAAAAAGGTTATTACATACATTATAAGAAATTTTCTCTAGTTTAACTTATTATTACTCGTTTTTATCGTAAAATGAGTCGGAAAGGAGATATTGTCAAAAACCTTTTTTTAGGCGCCACTTTTCCAATATGACGCCGCGAGCGGTAAAGATACATACATACATACATATCTTCACGCCGTATCCCTAACGGGGTAGTCAGAGAGGACAGAGCGCCAAGCATCGCGATCCTTGCATACTTCTTTCGCTTCCTCAAATTTCATTTTTTATATTGTATTTTATTGTAAATATCTTAAATATGTGTATCTATTGCCCTAAATTGAAATTGGTAATTTATTATTAGAATTGTTACTTCCTATTCAGTGTACATGTATGTAAATGTGACCTAACCTAATTCGAGAATACCATGGAAAAATTTTCCGCGCGGACGAAGTCGCGGGTACAGCTAGTATATGTTTATAATTCTTCTGTACGTGTACTTCACTGAACGACACGAAACGGCCGGACCGATTTTGATGAATTTTTTTATGTGTTTGAGTGGGTGTTAGAATGGTTTAAATTCACGACTGGACCGTTGTGGCGCTGCAATCGAGTACCAGGATTTTTTTTATTTCAAGCAGGACAACGTATGTCGTGTCCGCTAGTAAAACATAATATGACGATAATTTTCATTCAATCTACGCCATTTTCTCAATGTTCATATTACAATTATACTTTTTTCAAAATTTTTAGGGGCCATACTTTTTGCTTTGGAAAGAGGAAGATGAAAAAAAAAAATGTTTGTGCGTGCGTATTTTTGAATACGCGATACAGAGCTTTCGTTTGATATCTCACAAGACGAACTCAAAAATTTTTTTTTATGAATAAAATAATCTCTCTAAATATTATATAATATCTACTATAATATTATATGAGCAATATTTGTATATTGTATGTATATTTGTAATCGCGTTTTCGACAATGGCTCTAACCATTTTGATGAAATTCACAATGTAAGGGTTGACGGGGGCGAAAAATCGATCTAGCTAGGTCTCAATTCTGGGAAAATTAGTTTTCTCCATGTTGTCTTACACTTAAAACTTGTAAACTGTAATCTTCTAAAATCTTTTAATTTCGCAACAGTTTACTTTCTCAATAGCACAGTGGTTAGAGCGTAGGGCTACCATATCGAAGTGGGTGGGTTCGAATCCCGCAATGTGATCAGATTTTTTCTACTTCTTTTTTATATAACTGAGCAAGGTTCGATCGTCCAGGTATTGCTAGTAATAATATCTGTACATATAGTGATATAGTAATAATGTCGTTAGATAGCGTAAAATACGGTTGCTAATTCTGTCTGTCTATTTGTGTGTTTATAACTGCGCAATAGATTTTGATGCGGTATTTACCATCATTTAGAGAATAAATGTACATTTGTAAAACCTATATGATGCCGAGCGAAGCTAGGGCGCGTCGCTAGTGATAAATAAAGCAGTAAAGATTAATTAGATGAATCCACACATGACAATATCCAACTTTTAAAGTCTACTACTGTATTGTCACTATAAATTAGTCCTTTCCGGTGTTTCGTATCAAAAAGTTTCTATGGATAATGTCACTGTCAGACACAAATAGACAGACAGACTCAGAATTTCGTAGCCAAGGTATCAAAAATTTTTGCCCTTTATTTTCGTCGTGTCCAACTGTTTGTTCGTATGTCACAGTAGATTTATTTCGTTATCTTCGCACTTAGCTAAAACTTGACACAGAGGCATAAAATCGTAGCCTAACCTTAGAACCAACAAAAAAACATAATAATCAGATTAAAGTCCCGTTTTGAATTTTTGATTTCGGGACAAATAGAAATTTGTCCGAAATTAGAGTTCCCTAAGTTAATGAGTCTCCAATATCGATTTCTCAATTTTATTATGAAATGTTAAATAGATTAGTAAGATAGATATAAAATATATAGTGAGTGTGCACGAAGCTTTATGTTTTGAAGTCGTATTGACAATAAAGTTTGCATAATCCCAACATTCTACTGTTATGGTCTTGTGGTATCTTCTGTATTATTATTGATCTTTGGTAAGAATTGCGAACAGTCCATAGCTTATCACTCGATTACTGCTAAACCAAATAAGTGACGTACCTACGTCATCGGTATATATCTCTAAACAGTATGAAACAAAGTCGCAATTCGCATTTGTTTGTGTATTCACTTATAAAAACTGCCGAGATGGATGATCCTAGAGTTGTTCCTGATCTACGACATTTCTTATTGTTCTAATGCGATGTTTGAAAAGAATGTAATGAACTATATACAGTTCACAGTTTCAATTGTTTAACGATGGCGGACTACTTGTAATCGGGTGGACTGCTAGACTATATCCAGAAGGATCTCGTACCAGACTTCCTCGGAGGACCTTGCAAGATAAAAAGTTAAAAATTATACATCAACACACTAACGATTAGCTTTAAACTGAGGTCTAAGTTATAGAAGCCTCACAAGTGTGGTTCGAGTAACATGTAGAGCCCACAGTGGATAAGTTCTTAATTGGTTTAGATTTTTTTTTAATTAACATCCATTCGAAGGTCTAGGTGCCGGGTAGTTGATTGACTCTTAGTTCTGGATTTTCTTAAAGAATGCTTCGCTGAGAACCGAAAAAACATGTATTGTTTGTTTATAAACTAGCAATAAATGTGGGTTAGTACGACGTATAGCTATGCCTTTAAAGCTTGGTTAGTACATGTATAGTTTTTAAGATGGTCAGATTTTTAACATGGTCAGATGAACAATTTGACGGAGGTATGAGCAGTCCTGTAATAGTTCCCTTTTTACTTTTAGGGTAAAGAAGGCTCTAAAAACTACTAAAGTGTTAGATAAACTAAATAACGTCATTCAGTTATTATGGTAGTTATTGAATATAACGGATTAAATGTATCAAACTAAATGAATAACACACTTAGATCAATTAAGGAAAATATACATTACTTAGATATGTGTGGAGTGGCTGCGACGCTTTCTCGGAATGCAGACGATAAATGTAAATTTATCTTTTGGGGCACGAAAGCCTGCGGGAGGGATGAGGAGTTGCGCGGGCGCATCCTGCAGAAGGCTGCGCGCTCGCGCCGCCGTTCGTCAGTGATCGCTCGGACGCCGTACGCTCCGCACGTATCATATACGGTCAATCAGCATACAACGCGAAAAAAACAAAACTAACCGACCCCGAGTGACCCCAAGTGCATACCGAGCGGCCGACACGAAACGAAACGACTTCGCGAAGACATTCTGCGATATAACAACACAGTTTAATCACTAACTACGCTTTTAACACGTGAGCTTATTAACGTTTAAAATAAGTTAATTAACATAGAGGTGAAAACAAAACTCAACGAACTGTGCACTGAAGAAAGTAACATTTGAAGCAAATTTTAAATGTTAACGGACGTTTGGTAGAGCAGCCAGTGGACATCGAAACTCAGGTAAGTCAAATGACATACATCAAATATATTTTAAACTGTTACGTTATAATGAATGTGATTCATACTTAATATTAGGACCGATTTACATTGGGTCAGTTACTGACTTCGAATTCAAAACAAGCCATTGCTGACTCGGTACTACTATCATGTAAATTTATTTAAAGTCAGTACAGCACTATCGTGTTAGTGTTGGCTGTACTGATTCGAAATCAATTTTGTTCTGTCAGTGTCGCATCACTGTCGCGTCAGTGCTGTACAGATTTGAAATCGATTTACACGATGGCAGTACTGTATCAGTACTGATTTGTCTTGAATTCCAAGTCAATAAGTAACTCATTAAATGTGCCATTAAGAATAATTTTTCTTGCAATTTTATTTACATTAAAAATATGTAATTAATGTTAAGCCTCATACGTTTAGATTTCAGCAGAATTTTTCGTTTATAATAGGTAACGTAATAATACGAATTCCATATAAATAAATAATATAATTGGGATACTAACCTTTCAAACAACGTCACCTACAATCAAATCTATTCTATAGTGTTAGAATTGTTTTCTAACAATCAAACAGACAATAATTATAAAAACCTTTATTTTGGATTCAGAGTTATCGAACAAGATTTTTTAAATGTGGATGTGTACACCTCTGTTAGTTTTATAACACTATACATTGTACTTTTAGGATTTATCACAATATTCATTTCTTCGATTTAAAATATGTGATATTCGACTTAAAATACAAACAAGTCATGGTTTGTCATTTTAATACGCTACATAAAATGCCTATATTTCTGTCTTACATTGATGATCTATGAATGGTAAAGTCAACAATTTTGCCTTTAAAGCGATAGATGTTGTCGCCTTCCGTCTTGAATACCATCCTCATCTAAGTCATCAAAGGAAATGAACTTAAATAAATTGACTTAGACTATGCGATACTGGTTCTTTCTCCAGATAGTTGTGTGTCTTACGAGTTTGGTTTGAGCGAATTATCTGGAAAACAGCATACAATATGCCGGGCGACACGAGACTATTAATAGGAGAGTACAAATTTGTGTTAGCAAGGTAGCGATTAGGTTTAGTTTACATTTCCCGCTCTGACACTTATTCCAATTGTAGATATTTTCTAACAAATTAGTTTTTAGAGTCAAAACTATGCACATATAGCTATTGTTCATTCAGATTCCAAAAGCAAAATCTTTTCTACCCAATAACGACTTCAAGTGATTAGGTTAGAAGTATGTGATTTTTTTTAACTATTTTTTTGTTACGAGTACAATTTTTTTTTAATTAAATTTTTCTATTATTACAATCTAAAGCGATCGCTTTAGACTGCAGTGTTAGGTTTATGTTTAACTATTCGAAAGTTTTAGTGCGGTAAGATCGATGGTAGTTTAAACGAAGGAAGAGAGTTTAATCTCCTATTTTCGATTATTTCGTAAGATTAATGGCAGTTAATCGATTACGAGCAGACTAAATTATCGAATATTGACAAAGAATCTTAAAAATAACAACGAACTGTGAACGAAACGAATAATATTACCATGTGTAGCACATTAATCTAGGTTTTACTAATCCGTTTACTATTTCCATTTGATACTATTAAACTGTCAATCAAATTTTACTGTAGATTACGAAATCCATAGTTTTAACTGTTCTTGATCTTACGGTCTTTAGTCGAAAAAAATCTGTCAATGACACATCAATAAGTGACAAAAGTCAAAACACGTAAACGATAAATGAACAAAAGTAAGCCTGCAAGCTAAAGTAAGCTATCGTCTCAAGCATAAATGGCAGTGTACTTCAGCGACTAGAAGCTCAATAATATTGTCTAAATCACGTATTAAAATGATCTTCTATACAATATCATTGTACTGGCAGCTAGTGACTAGCTTCATGTAGACAGATTTTAAACAAGGCAGAAAACGGATACTAATATATTATATGTTATCCTGGTTTCAGTTAGTAGCTTTGTGTCGCCTCAAATATGTTGTCGTATTTTTACTAATTCACAATTAATTGTAAAAATCGGGAAAAATCCTTTACAGACGAACTTACTTATCGTTATATGAGACTACCTATTAAAGCTCAACGTTTTGTGTAGGTTACATACGCTTTGACTCCTTCGAAACAGATGCGCTCTTTTAAATTGAGCACCGCTTGAATATCTCCTCCAGCTTATCGCTCTACCAGCTCCTCTAACCAGAACTTTTTTTTGGGTTTATTATATTCGTTTTGATTCAACCATCTTGGGCGCATGAATACCGGTATAAAGGCCAGGAAACAATGCTTCATGCGATATGAAATGCAATTTATTTACTCAGGTCTCCCAGACCATGATGCTGCATTTAGCCCAGAATACCGACAATCCTCTTTCGGCTGATTTTTCATTGAACATTTCATGAAACTATAATGTTTAATCCCTAAGCACAATGATCAGCTCAATCCACAATCGAAATATTGACATCCTCATTATAATGAGGATATACTTACTGGCTAGAAAAAATACCTGTTCAGACGTTAATGAAATAAAATTACAGTTTAAGCCCTTTAACAGTAAACTAATTGCGCCTGTGCGTGTCGGGAGTAGACGCTGTTAAAAAATATACGGCGAAATCTGTCTCGCTCAGCTGAGTGGGTGAGACAGCGGCGAGCGAGTCTTTTATCAGTTTTTTTTGGATGTGTCCGCGCATATATTAGATAAATAATTCAAAGTGAATTCAGTTCTCACTCGATTGTTATTATTCTACCTGTGGAAGTTAAAAAATGTGCCTCTGTGTCATTCGAAGTAATTTTTGGAATGATAGCGATAGTCTTCGGAACAAATATATTTGACGTTTGTGTCTCTTCATTCATCTTTTAAAAAATACTTTGATTTGAGCACGTAAAGAAAGTAGAACTCATTTAGTTCATTTTTAAATTTATAACATTCTTATTCCAATGGAAGAAGTTTTTAAAAATTAAATCTGTTGTCAATAACTTAAACACAAAGTATGTTAGCAGTTGTCACGTTATTTTTTTTTAATTCGTTGTAATGTAGAAATGTATGTACCTATTATATTTTTCCGTATTAACGTTACAGGTCTTGTATGACTTATGTAATTATTTTAGTTTCCTTATTGAGTAGAATATATATCATTATTTTAAGAGTATCTACTGTCTAAATAAAATATTCCTATGCATATACCCCGTTACTAATAAAAAATTACAAGACTAAACTAAGGTACTAAATAACAAATTTTTGTTCCCTTCCATCATTTAATTTTGACGGCAGGGATTTACATTTTTCTAAGTGACTACAAAACGTATGAAAGTGATATTTGGTAATTTGATTCTTCATTTCAGTGACTTTACTTTGACAGTTGCGATACACGATTGATTAACTTTTGTAACACGAAAAACTATCTAAGAATCCTCTTTTAAAACAGAGATTTATATTTTAAGAGTAATGGGACCGATTTATGTTTCTAAATTTTCTATATAGTTTTAATCTAAACATATTCTTCAAAATGCCAGTTGGATTTTTTAAAAAGTTTTATAGTTTTTAAAATAAACGAAAATAATTGTTTTTTCTCATTTTTCCTAAGCTAGCGCGTGCACGTTTGCATAGAGCAGAAGGTCTATTTTGGATTAAATTATTGTTTAGCAATGCGTCGCCTTAACCGTCTTTGACTGGCCCGTTGACGTGGTGGCAGAGCATCTGTCTTCCAAGTCGGGGTTCCGGGCTCGATCCCCTGTTAAATCAATTTAGAAAACGACCTTTTCTGAATTGGCTTGCACTCTGGTTCTTACTGGAAGCTCCCCAATTCGTAGTGTACCCATGATGCAAACCTAGTGCTTAATTTGGGATCACGCAAGTTGTGTAGGAGTATTATTATTATACTCAGTAATTATCGTTTGATATTATCTCAAAAGAAATATATTTATCAGTAATATCTGTTATGGGTTGGCGATTTGACAGGAACTAAGGGCCCTATTGATCATAGCGCATTGGGCGCTTGACCAGAGTGGTCAATGGAAAAGAGGGATCTGTTTTTTGAAATCGAATTTTTAGGAGGCAAGGAGTGTCAGAGAGTTCAGTGGCCTTATTGAAATTATCAGTGTACCTAAATGTAACCTTTGTAACTATTTTGAAAAACTTTTTAATGTATTATTGCGCAATGATTATCTATAAGCTATTTAATAATGTTATTGTTAATATGATAATCTTATAAGTAAAAAAAAACCAGTTGAGCTTGACTATGACAGAAGGAATTCAATAACTAATTAAATAATTCGATAACTGTTCCAAGTTTACGCCGCGTTTATTAGTAGGGCCCAAAATATATAAAATCGAAGAAAAACAAAGATTAGATACATTGGAAAGGGATATGTCCTTACATCAATATTATTATCGGAGCGGCAAAAGAAAGACAAATGGTTTGGGTCGAGTATGTATCCAAGATTCTTTTTGGAGATGGGAACACTTATTTAATTCTTTATATGAGTTATATGACTATATATATATGCTATTATGATCATTTAAATAGGAATGACATACGTAAAAAGTTACTTAGAAATAAAAATCAAATCAATTTTTTTTTATGCATTATTTATTGCTCTAAAGCTCGTACAGGGTTGCGCGACAGTGTTATTGTAAAAATGAAAAAAGGAATGCTTAGACGGTTCGGGCACATAGGAAGAATGGGTGATGAAAGATTGACGAAGAAAATCTACAGAGCGAAAGCGAGTGGTAAAAGAAGCCAAGGAAGACCAAGGCTGACTTATGAAGATCAAATAGCCAGTGTTAAAGCACTCACATATTCAGGCGAAAATGTCTGAGGGTAATGAAATTTGAAGAAACGAAATAAGTATGTAAGGACCGCGACGCTTGGCGCGCCGTCCTTTCTGCCTATCCCGTTAGGGATACAGCGTGGAGATATGTATTTATATATTCGTATGTACTAAAGCTCGTGATAGTTTGTGATACATGTATGTAACCTTGGATCAAACAGTCACGCAGAGTTGAGATTGTTGCCAAAGAGTTTTATAAGTTTATATTTACGGTCGAAATTCGACCACAGGGCGACCTGTAGTAATAAATAATACGAGTATCGAATTTAAATTCTCGCCCCAGATTCATTCAAGGTCACGATAATAGGCTACCGTCTCGCGTCAGTTTAACCAAAAATTCAGCCAGAGCTTGCGACTCCTCGCACATGCATATGTACTTTACACTCTTTACATAAGATTAACGAATAGTACGTTACTCTGCCTCGATAACTAAATATTTTTAAAAATTGTTTGCCATAAGTATTGTTTATTTTCTTTATTCTTTACAAAATAACGTCTTAAATCCTTGAGGCTAATAATTTCGAATTATTTGTTATTCTCATGACAATACAAGAGGTTAAAGCAACGGAATTTTTTAATAAATAGGTTATTTCGATCATCCAGTGCATAAAAAATGCTCACATTAGAAGTAGATAGGCTATCTACTATAAAAATTTGTCTTTGACTCTCTGATTGTAATCAATAACATTCGATAAATTTAACAAAAAACGCATATGTAATGTCCTGCGACTTGAATACTCCCTTTCCTTGTAATTCTGTATATTTCTTACAATATTTACTAACGGGTCTATGTCGCGTTTATACTGTAAGGCTAATTACCTATTTTATCCCGACATTTCGACCGGATTGCACCGATCGTGGTCACGGGCAGACTGATGAGGATGAATGAAATGAAATGAATATGAAACGTCGGGATAAAATAGGTAATTAGCCTTAAAGTATAAACGCGACATAGACCCGTTAGTAAATATTGTAAGATGTGTACAAATTCTGTATATTGTCGAGTAAGCAAAAAAGCATGACAGTAGACCTAGGACGATTTAACCACAATAGACCTTAGATGCCATTTTACTTGTCATTTCACTAATAAGCTAAATATAACAACGCCCTTTCCACCTGTTTTAATTATTTTGTGAACTGGAATTAAGTATGATTTTAGAGTAAAGATTATTTTAATAAGTATTTTTACGCAGGTCTGATGAATCTAAATAAATACATACTTAAATATTCAATAGGTAGCCCTAGTGGTGTCGTTGGATGCTGCGGGTCAGAAGGGACAGTATGTGTTTATGCAGCTTTTTTTTTAATAAAAGTGGAAGAACACTTAAAGGAGATTCCATTCTATACTCATATTACTTCTTATTCTTATGGTAATAATATGTAATATCTTGATGATTTGGACCCCCCCCGAAAATACGTTACACAGTGATGTCCTAGTTCCGTCCTTCGTGTGTGTGTTAAATACCGGTGACTCGTTAAGTTGGTATACATTTGTTTATCAGCTAGTGGAATGCGTTCGTCTTTGTTCACTCCGCCAGTGGCATTGTCATCAGAAACTAAACAAATAGCAGGAATATTTGTCGTTCGGCCTTTCGATATATCGCGTATTATTAGTAATATTTATTTGTACACCTGTTCCAAGTTCTTATACGATAATTGAATTTAACATGTGTCCGTCTGTTGAATAAATTGTTCACATTTCAAGGATTTTATTGAAGGTATTCTGGACATGTTCCGATCTATGTTATATAAATTTAGGTGACACTTTGAGGAAATTAATTTCTTGCAATGAATTTTTTAATTTTTAGCTGTCTACTGCTCAAAATCTCAAAAATTCGGCAAACGTTTCACCTTTTAACGAAGCATCCTCAGCATCTTGAGCGCTAGTCCACTGACCAGAGTCTGATCTCTCGAATCTCCTGAGGCTATATTTCTAAGAAATGAAGTACGAGTCGATTAATAAGCTAGAAATTTCACGCAAAAGATATATAAGAATTTTAAGATTTCGTCACAATCATGATCCTGTCTCACTAATATGTATATATTACCTGGAGTGGCGGTTGTCGAGCTAAATTTGTGCCTATTCGATTTACGCCATTTTGGCACTGTCGACATATGGTCGACATTTACAATGGAACGTGGTACTAAAATATGCATATGCAATGTACGTCAAAATTAGTTCATAGCCATATCAAAATTAGTTCTCGAGAACTTCGCATTTTGTAAGTGGCTTTTCAAATTGGCACACTAAATTGACTGTCATTTGCTTCGTAAAGCCTGTCCAATGATAATTTATACATGACAGTATCCTGTCTGTATCTATAATCAAAGTCAAATGATTTATATTTGGTTAAACCACGTTACTACTAACAAGGTATTTTTAAACGTTAAAATCTCTAGTTCAAAAAGAGACCTACACTGAGAAGAATCGACAAGAAACTTAATCAGGTATCATTAATTCAGCATCATTTTATATAGTAATCTGGACATACATGTTTAAATGTTAATATTTACAAACTTGGAAAACACATCTCCTCAAAATTGCTGCTGAATTAACGATCAGACACTAGAATCTTGGTCTGAGATTAGATATAAAATTCAGCCAGTGTTTCAAAAAAATTAACAGGCTTCGAAAATAATACTGAAAAGTACAAATTAATTATCTGTTACTAATCAAAATTCAATTAATATTTCATTGTTGAAGTCAGTGCCAATTTGGCAAATTAATAAACCACAATAGAAATTTACTAGTTCGGTAGGCTTGGCACAAACTTCAGTAACTGTCAAAAGTTACTGAAGCTTATAGATATCTGTAGTATCGTATTTATAGTTATTTTTGTGTATGAGCTTTGATTAGTAAAGAATAAGTTTGTACTTTTTAATTTTTGAAATAGTTTTAATTGTTTTTTTGTTCGCTCAGTAGTAAATTATTACCAGCGAATCATCTCTAGGCGTTCGCCTTCTAACTCAGTTATTCTGTTTAGCTAACTTCTAATAATGAAATGTCAGCACATTGTAAATTCTGTTTCGCACAAATCTTTGAGTATAAATGAGAGATCATTATTGTAAACTAAATAACAATTTACAATTAAAGAATGAAAGAGAACTCTACAACGATCTTTATTTATTTCTTTTTATTCTATTCTATTTTGTATTGTTTTGTACTTTCATGTCTGAAATTTGAACATAGCTGGAACTCTGAAAAGAAATATCCATTAAAGATCTTAATCTACATTTAGACGCAAATAACACTATCGATTATCGAACATTCTAGAAATTGTATGTTATTTCAATTGCCTTAAGTGAACAAATGGTTAACACCTCTATACATCATTCTATCGTTGTACTTCAGAGTGAAAGACAGAAATAAGTTACAAGTCTGCTGGTGACGTAGAACAGACATGGAAGATACTGTGGAAAATAATCAATTTTCATACACTTGCAGAGGAGTTATCAAAGACATCATCAGCACGGTGAATCCATTATTGATAACAGAGTATTGCACGGGAATAGTTAGATGCACGTTCAAGGATACCAAATTGCGAACGTCCAACATAAAAGAAAAATGCTACGTGATATTGAGGACATGTTGTGTATGTATTGTATTTTACATAACGAAGTATTTGACCGATATTAATCAAAGCGAAAACTTTGTTTACAAAACTTCTGCAACAGTGCATCAAATAGCTGGTATTTTCGCATTAATAACATACGTAGTAACATTAATTAACATCTCTTTCGTCACGGGAAAAAGCAGTGTACGAATAATACCTGCTCTGGCACGTTTTGATCAGATGTCTCATTTGACTTCTAATAATTGTAATTGTTACCGTAATTCTTTGAATGAAACTAAATTATTATTAATTTTTATAATTACCTTAAAGGCATCGAGTTTCATTTATGTACATTTGTTCACAGAATTTTCTCTTATATCTAACATTTTATATACAGTAATTTACTTTGCAATCGATTTTGAAGTTATAGTATTTTATAAATATGCCTCAATGATTATATCACGACTGTCTGTCATTAACGACTATTTGAAAAAACTTATTGAAAATAAATATGAAAACAATATGCTAAATATCGGAATCGGTGTTACTACTGAAGAATGCACCTGCACATCAAGTATCACATCTTTACGACCACGCAATTTGGCTGATATGTACGAAATCCTTGGGAAAGCTTGTTATGTAACAAACAACGTCTTCAATTGCCAAATTTTCTTCTCATTATCACTCTATTTCGTAGATATTTTATACATTTTGTGGTGTAGTTTATACCTTTATATAAATTCTGAATCTTTTAATTTATTTTTTTTATTAACATTGATGTGGTGTTTCATTAATGACATGATAATAATCTGTTGCTTATGTTCAGTCTGTGAGAGATTGATTTCAACACGTAGAGTCACCATAGATCTGGCTAACGACGTAGTAATGGATTGTAATCTCCCGACAATTAGAACACATGCTAAAGAATTACTAGAAATGGCAGACGTCTGGCCGATGGAAATATCTGTCTATGACATGTTTCCCATTAACGCTAGATTAATCTTGAAATTTATAAATATTGTCACGACGTATTTCATTGTTATCATTCAGATTTTTCATCTGATCTAATGCAAATATTTTTAACATTATTATTAATTCATTAGTGGTAAATATACGTTGAGCGAATTGTAATGTATAATATTCCGTGTATTTGGAAGTAAATGTTGTTATAGGCAGACGCCTGTTTTGTGTCTATAGCATGCTTGGTATGAATCAGGATAGTACATAGTTACATTAGACAACTTTGATGGCGCAGTAGTTTAGACATTGGACTAAAGCGCGAAAGGTTCCCGGGTTCGATTCTCGGTCGGGTCAATTTAGAAAACAGGTTTTTCTAGATTGTCTCGGATCTGGGTGTACTGTGAGACGCCTCCAGTAGCCGTCGTCTGGCTCTCATGGCACAGGGAATGCCCTAGTTTGAGATCAGACGATTGGTATGTATTGCCTGACCAATTATTATTATTATTTAATTGTTGTTATATTTATTGTACAAATAATATTATATTAAAATATAAAAATCAATGCTTTGACGTTTGCATTACAATAAAAGATTGTAATCTGTAAAGAGAAATAGATTTAAGAGTCCGTTCACATTAAGTACTCACTCTTAGCAACGGAACGATAATTTCGGAAGTCAATAACGTCTAGTGGGCATGTGCTTATCGTTGTAATGTCTATGGAGAAAGAAGATAAGAATTATGTAGAATAGGTAGCGTAGTTTGTTACATTCATGTATTATGATGCATTTATTGTTTTATTGTAACAGTTACCCCAGAAGCATTTAATGATTTTTAAAATTCAAAGAAATAAACATTACAAAGTTACGTGATACCATAGACTATAAATAACTCACGTACCATATAGCGACGGCGACGTAAAGCAGATAAGCTACCTCACCTATGCATATGATATACATCCAGTATAAGATAAGCTGATGGGCCTCCATTTCGTTTTTTATATGAATTTATTTGCCTTATTTTGTAGTACGGCACAGGCTGTCTGAAGTTTTCAAGTCTATTCGTGACACATTTTTATTATGAACTATCATATAACTTAAATGTAAACAAATTACCTCTAATTTCTTGAAGTCCCATAAATATGACGACATAATATATAATAATGACGACACTGAATCATTGCTTACTATACTAAAATAGTTTCTGTCAAATCCCTGTAATCTACACACTACACACATGCACACACACACACACACACACACACACACACACACACACACACACACACACACACACACCACACACCACACACTCACAAACGCACATACATTCACAGTTCTAACACTACACTCTTTCCTTTCTCACTTACACCAAAGATAAGATGTAACTTACCTACATCAAATAGTACTTGTTGTCACCACTTGATCCAGTGTTGGGGGTCGCCGGCTCCTTCAGCGCCGGCGTCCGATCTCCTCGGCGACATCCGAATGCTCGCCGACCTCGTTAAGGAAGTCAACCTTAACGAAATTAAATTAGTCGCGCGTAAAATCCGCGACTGTAGCGACGGGATGGGACGGCTCATCATACTTGCCGAACACGCGTCCCTTCTGGACAGCCTAAGCCGCTTCACGGCGCCCCCTCGTAGGTTATAAAACCGGGCACCCACGAGACAACTCCCTCCGCGCGCATCAAACCGCGCGGGCTCTCAATCTCATTTTTTAACGCGGACGGACTCCGCAGGCAACGCGATCTTCTTCACGAGTTTACGCGAGACCACCAAATAGATATAATGCTAGTGCAGGAAACCTTTTTGAAACCTAGAAATCGCGACCCCGGCCTCTCCGGGCTTAACATCGTGCGAAACGATAGGGTGCCCGCCCCCAAAGGCGGCACTGTTATCTACTACAGAAGGTCCCTGCACTGCATTCCGATCGATACGCCCGCCCTCACCAACATAGAGGCGTCGGTGTGCCGGGTGGCCCTCACGGGGCACGCCCCTGTCACACTCGCGTCAGTTTATCTCCCTCCCGGTAAAGCGCTAATTAGAAGCGATCTAGAGGCCCTCCTAAATTTAGACGACTCTGTCATACTCGCCGGCGACCTCAACGCTAAACATCGTCGCTGGAATTCGCACACCACCTCGCGAAATGGCAGAGCTTTAGACGAACTAACCGATGTCCTTAACTTTGACGTTATCGCCCCCATGACGCCCACCCACTATCCCAGAGTTACAACACACAGACCGGACGTACTCGACATAGCGCTTCTAAAGAACGTAGCTCTAACGCTGCACTCAATAGAGGCGTTACACGAGTTAGACTCTGACCATAGGCCGGTATTACTCAAACTAGGACCTATGATAGACACTAGGACGCTCACAAAAACCGTGACGGATTGGCAGAGTTTAGACGAAACGCTAAACGCTGAGAATTCGCCGCGGCTTAACGCGATACCGGACGTTATCCGTTCCGCCGAGGACGCAACCGCGGCGATAGACGCGCTCACCGCCCACATCCGCGAATCGGTCTCCGCGTGCTCCCGTGAGGTCCCGGCGGCGAACGACCGCCGTTGGGAGCTCCCCGGAGACATCCGTCGGCTGATCAGAGCCAAGAACGCCGCGACCCGCGCTTACGACTCGTTTCCCTCAGAAACGAATAAACGCAACTTACGCGCCCTCCAACGCGAAGTCAAATACCGAATTTCCGAACTTAGGGATAACAGGTGGAGCGATCTCATGCGAGAGATCGAGCCGACGCACCAGGCTTACTGGAAGTTGGCCCGATCTCTCAAATCGGACACGTTCCAAACAATGCCGCCCCTGACGAAACCGAACGGACAGACAGCTTTCGACGATGTAGATAAAGCCGAACTCTTGGCCGACACTCTGGAGGCCCAATGCTCACCTAGCTCTCAGCCTGTAGATCAGAATCATTTAGACATGGTCAATCGCGAAGTAGGCTCCCTACCGCCCGCGACCGCCCCCTGCCAACTCAGACCCGCGACGGTTGACGAAGTTCAGGACATTGTCAAGGCTCTCAAACCTAGAAAAGCCCCCGGTAGAGACGGCATCTCAAACCGAGTAGTCAAAATTTTCTCGATGCGCCTTCTCGCGCTCTTAGCAGCCATTATCAATGCCGCCATGGCGAACCGCGTCTTTCCAGCCGCCTGGAAGGAAGCGATCGTCATCGGAATCCCGAAACCGGGTAAACCCCGCAGTAGCCCCAATAGCTATCGCCCAATCAGTCTCCTTAGCGTGCTAGGGAAAATTTACGAACGGGTCCTTCTGGCTCGTCTCAAAGCCCACTTAGACACCTCCGGTCTCCTCATAGACGAGCAATTTGGCTTTCGAGCCAAACACTCGTGCATACAACAAGTGCACCGCCTCACGGAACACATCCTGGAGGGCCTTAACCGCCCGAGTCGCACTATAGGCACGGGGGCCCTCTTCTTCGATGTAGCGAAGGCGTTCGACAAAGTCTGGCACGCCGGGCTGGTGTACAAGCTGCGCCGGCTCGGCGTGCCTGACGATCTCGTACGCATAGTACGGGACTTTTTGTCAGACCGCTCCTTCCGCTATAGAGTCGAAGGGGTGCTCTCCTCTCCCCGCCCCATCAGGGCAGGCGTCCCACAGGGCTCCGTTTTATCGCCCACGCTCTACTCGCTCTACACGAACGACGTCCCCAAAACCCCCGGTGTAGAGCTCGCCCTATTCGCGGACGATACCGCTCTGTTCACATCAGACCGGAGTCGCCTCAGAGTCTCCCAACTCCTCCAAGTCGCGGTCACGAGCCTAGGCGAGTGGTTCCGTCTTTGGAGAATCGAAGTCAACCCCGAGAAAAGCGCCGCCGTGTATTTCTCGAGGGGAACGACGACCAGCCGCGCCCGCCGCGCTAACACTCTCAGAACGATCACACTTTTCGGCCAGGATATCCCTTGGACTAGGAAAGTCAAATACTTAGGAGTCACCCTTGACAGTGCCATGACCGGCCAACACATCAAAACGGTCCGCGACCGCGCCGCGTTCGTCCTCGGTCGTCTCA
The DNA here is from genome assembly GCA_907165235.1 of Zeuzera pyrina. Classification (NCBI taxonomy): domain Eukaryota; kingdom Metazoa; phylum Arthropoda; class Insecta; order Lepidoptera; family Cossidae; genus Zeuzera; species Zeuzera pyrina. The sequence continues at coordinate 879,006 of OU015627.1, forward strand.
ACATGCTCATTTGCGCTAAAAGCAAAATGTCCCTCAGACATAAAGTTACCTTATATAAGACGTGCGTCAGGCCTATCATGACGTACGCCAGTGTAGCATTCGCTCACGCTGCGCGCTCTCACATCAACTCCCTCCAAGTTATTCAGAATAGGTTCATGCGCAGGGCTACCGGTGCCCCTCCTTACGTGCGCAACGTAGATCTGCACTACGACCTAGAATTACCCTCTATAACTCAACATCTAAAAGAGGCGTCCCAACGCTTCTTTCACCGTTCCTCCTTACACCCGAATCCCTTAGTGGTCAGGGCGTCATCGTACACCCCCGAACGCCGCGTCCGCAAACGCTATCGTAGACCTAGACATGTGTTAGGCGACAGCGACGACGACATTACACGTTCGAACTCGAACATGCCAACCTACACACTTCGACCGCACCGCCCCCACCGGCGGAGGCGAGGACGACCCCCGCGACACCCGTAGGGTCTCACGTTTAGAAGCTCGATCACTTAGCTCTACACGCACACACGCGGGCCTTAAGCCACATTGTAAACTGCCACGCGGAACACTAGGCACACTAACCGGCCCTCAGCCGTCTCGCCGGCCGGGTCCGCTAGAGGCCCGGCCCTCACCCGAATAGGAAGCCCGTTAAGATGCACGCAGGTGCGGAAAGCTCCCCTGGCGACGCCTTGAGCCCGAGGTCCGCCCTCCATACGAGGCATCCCTCGGCTGGAGGAACCCTCAGGCGGTCGACCATCTGGCAGGGCGCCTTCAGCGCTCGCCCCAACGCGACCTGTGACGCTGTAAAAGCCACTAGGGCTAACAGCAAAGAGGGGTTTTGTTTAGTCGGTTCGAGTCCGACACTCCCCAGTCGGCGTAGAGTCCGGCTGGGTAGCCCGCGGGGGTTTCATTTCGCCTCTCAGAAACCAAAAAAAAAAAAAAAGTGTTGGAGAGGCTGGTGATCTGTCATACAGGCTTTCTAGTGCGGACACCAGTCTCTCCAATAGATAACTTACCACTAATAAGTGCACTATGATTAAGGTCTTTGAATTGTAAGCTTCTGTGTGAGAGAAAATAAATAATTTTATTATTATAATAACAATTAATTAATTAATATAACATAAGGTATATTTTTTCCTTGAATATTGTGTTGTACAAAGCGGGACTTCGCACTGACTTTGTCAAATAGCACATATAATGTATTGTCGTTATTACACATATTGGATACTCTTAACATTTTTATACATCGATTGTTATATAGGATCTCTTTTGTTTTAACATTGCCCTGCAAAAAGATCGTAAACAAATACAGGTATCTCACTGGTCATTCAGTATCTCCCTTATTATTTATAAAATTAACTTTAGTGTCGTAGCTAAGAACTCTCTACTCGTGTAGAAAATCCATTTCATTTAATCATAATTTTCTGTAATATAATCTCGAAACTGTAATCTCTAATCATGGATATAGTTACATGTTACAGCGCAGACATTTCTGTCCCCAAGACTGCCCCAATTATTGGGATCTTTGTTCTCTTGGGCGCCATTTCTATCGTCTTATTTAGGGTGGCTTGCACCAACTATAATTATTTAAACTCGATTTAAGAATTTGACATCTCGCTTGCACCAATTATTTAATAGTTGGTGCAGGCGAGATGTCAGTTCCTTAAATCGAGTTTAATAGTTGGTGCAAGCCATCCTTAGACCTGTAAGACATAATTCAAACTTAATTGTTAAAAGTATAAGTGTTTACGAAACGTATAAATATTGTATATAAATGTATAATCCTCACGCTGTATCCCTAACGGGGTAGTCCAAGAGGACGGAGCGCCAAGCGTCGCGGTTCTTACAAACTTCTTTCCTTCCTCAAATCTCATCATTCTCCTCACACATTTTCGCCTAGGTATGCGAGAGCTTTTGATATTTCCATTCGCTAACACTCTGGCTATTTGATCTTCATAAGTCAGCCTTAGTCTTCCTTGGCTTCTTTTACCACTCACTTTCGCTCTGTATATTTTCTTCGCCAGTCCTTTATCACTCATTCTTTCTATGTGCCCGAACCATCTAAGCATTCTTTTCTTAATTTTTACAATAACACTGTCATGCAACTGTAAAATCCGTAATGATTAAAGAATGATCTGTCACTATTGATTTAAAGTTTGAATAGAACGCGCGGATAAAATACGCGTTGTGAGAAACCTTGTTATGGAAATATGCAATTACCATTGATGTTGTAATATTATGTAAGGTTTTAATATAATTTGCTTGTTGGAGATAGATGTAGTTACGTCCATAATTAATGTTAAAAATGAACAGGTACATTGTACACGTAGCAAGAGTGGAATCGCACAATTGTTGTTGGAAATTGATAAAATGAATGAAAGGATATACACCGTGTTTGTTTTGAGATATAACAGAAAGATGTACTTCAAATATGATAAAAATTACGTACATATACAAGAACAACAAGTTGCGAACGTCCAACAAAAAAGAAAACTGTTATGCGATGTTGTCGACATGTGTGTGCGTTCTAATTTCCACAATATTATATGTTAACGGCAAAGAACGATTCGAAGACTTAACGTACAATGTCTTTGTTGGCATCTTAGCGTCAATAACAATCAAAGTCACAATGATAAACACATCGTTCGTGACGGGGAAAAGTAGTGTACGAATAATACATGCGTTGGTACGTTTTGATCAGATGTCTCATTTAGGCTCTAGTAACTGTAATTGTTACCATAAATCTTTAAACGAAACTAAATTATTACTGATTTTTATTGTTCCCTTGAAGGCAGCGTATCTTCTTTATACATTTTTCTTCCCAGATCATACTCTTAAGCCCAGTCTCTACTTTACAGTAATTTATTTCGTTATCGCTCTTGAATTGATTATATTTTATAAGTTTCTCAATCTCAATGATTAGATCACGACTCGCTCTCATTAACGATTACCTGAGAAAACATATTGATGACGACATTGAACAAAATAATAAATCTGTTACCGGTTTAAGTGACGTTAACGAAGAATTCTCCTGTACGTCAAGTATTAAAGCTCTAGAGACATGCAATCTCACTGATATGTACGAAATCCTTGGAGAAGTTTGCTATATAACAAAAAAACGTCTTCAATTGTCAAATATTCATGTCATTGTCACTGTACTTCATAAAAAAATTGTACCTTTTATGGATCAGTTTACATTTTTCTGTGCACTCTGAATCTGCAAATCAATGTGCAACAACATAGTCTATTAGTTTGGTAGGCTTTGCACCGACTTCAGTAACTGTCAAATTTAATTATATTTACACATACCTATGTATGTGTATCGTATTTATAAAGTTATTTTAATCGTACTTGAGTTTTGATTAGTAAAGGATAGTTATTTTATACTTTTCAGTGTTTTTTTTGAAGGCGGTTTTGTAAAATGATGTTGAAAAAATTATAACTGACCGTTTCTTGTTGTTTCTTCTCACTGTCCAGGTTTTCTCTTTGAATTGAACTAAAGTTGATTTGACGTTCATGAATACCATGTAATTTTGTTTACTTGAATAAATTGTTTCACTTTGTAATAGGTAGCGTAGTTTGCTATCTTTTTGTATTAATTTTAATTTATTATTTTATTGTAACGTTTATCATAAAAACATTATACTGTTTTGTAGTGAAGTTATTACGTACAATGTTTCCGTACATGTTGCATAACAAAACCATATAATGTTGTAATAATAATACAAATACTTTATTAATAACAAAAAAGTACATACATATGTTAATATTTACAAACTTAAAACTACACATTATCGTAAATAATAAACTTCCTCAAAGTTGCCGCTTAGAAAGCTGTCATTGCTTAAGGTATCCAGCAGACTGGCAGCATTGCCTCTTTGAATAGCCAAACTGATTCGTTGACGGAAGAAGCTGCCAGCCCGGCGGTCTCCCGAAGCCTCGACCAGTCTCTTACAAATATCAGAAACCAGTCGATGGGCTTCGGGGCCCCAGGGACCCAAAGTTTCGACTGCAAAGAGCGTAAACATGAAACTCTCAGAGAGAGTCGCATACTTACGCCGCTTCAAGTACTCGGCAGTGATGGGCGCGGCACCTGCTGACTTGGAAGTCGCCGGCACATGGGAAACAGCAAGCTATCGACACAAGTGGCATCTCACACCAGCGATCTTCCAAGTTTCCAAGGAAACACAAATTAAAAGATAATTTTTTTCATATTGAGTTGACAAGACGTCTTGCGTTACGCACATTTATCCAAAAGTGAGTGCACGCTAATAGATATCCACTTTCACAGAAATTAAAAAAAAACGTAGATTTCTCTTAACCTTTTAATGCAGCTGAGAGCTCTCCAGTCGTATGAGAAGCGTATTCTACGAAATCTAATTTTCTTAAATATGAGGTGTCCCATAGGTAGCACATAACCCCTATTTACGGGATACCCTATGTAATATCAACACTGTAATCTCTAATCATGGAGAAAACTGAAAATTATGGACGCACTGGTCAGAGAGAAGAGTAGAGAAACACTTTTTCATGACTATATTCTTTTTAATATATGCTTCTGCTTGCTACTATTGACACAACGAACTCAGTAGTGTAAGAATTGTAATAAACTCAAATGTTTTATTTGTGATACACAGGTTAACGTATTTTAATACAGATGTTGAAAATAAAAAAACACGCTGTGATCAGCCAATTTGGCATACAAATATGTTATAATCATAATATAATATTTAAGACAAATACAGATATATATTTCTATGTCATTACTGTATATATATTTCTATGTCATTACTGTGTTGTTAATTATTTCAATTCAATTTGTCAAAAAAATAATTATAGTCAATTATTACATATTTGTGTAAGTGTTTGCGAAATGTATAAATATTATATATAAATCTATAATCCGTAATGATTTATTAATGGCGATGAACTGTCACTATTAATTTAGACCACTGGTTCCCAAACTTATTTTGTCTTCTGAGTCGAGAGCTCATGCAGTCGTCTAAGATGCCTCCTAGCTAAATGAAATTACAAATCACCCCCCAGACCTCTACACAACGCCCCCATTTTTTTTCTGGGTCTCTCACCGCCTCCCTTTAGGCCTGCAGCACCCACAAGGGGGCGTTATCGCCCACTTTGGGAATGGCTGATTTAGACAAGAGGCAGAACGTGTGAATAAAACACGCGTTTGCAAAAAACCTGCTGGAAATATACAATTACCATTGATGATCTAATATTACGTAAGTTTTAAATATAATGTGCTTGTTAGAGAAAGATGTAGCCCTGTTCATTAGGTATTAGTTATTATTGTATGAGTGGTAAAAATGAAGATGTACACGTAGCAAGAGTGGAACCGCACAATTGTTAAAAGAAATGAATAAACTCGTGTTTGAAAAAATACAAACAGTGTTTGTTTTGTTTCCGTGATAGTTAACGAGACACAGTAGCATACGTGTGTACATATTAAAGAGAAACGACTAAAATAAACCGGTCCTCGCCACGAATTTAGCTAACTAGAGCTATCGGCACTATTTCAGGAGAATTTTAAGAAAAAAAAGGCAAATGTGGTGCTATATACCACCACAAATAACGTAATAAAACTTGTTTTATTTAGATTCGGTTGTATTATTTAGCGAAACGTTAAAAACTCTTTTACGATAGTACGACTCGCCGCTGGATTCATCGAGGCGGCGCTAATATCTCTGTCTACTTTAGAGAATACCACTCCACAGTTCACAATCTCATCGCGGATTCAGAAGTGAATTCGACTAATTTGCGTTAGAGAATCGCACCACTGTGTACATGTGCTTAGGAATAGAGTAAGATATAGAGAGAGTAAGAGACGCATAGATACACATCATCATACTCATCATCATTTTAGATACACATTAACTGATAGTCCAGTTTAACTTGAACTGCGATAAAATCAATGTATTTTATTTAGACATTCTACATCTATTGTAGTGTCTATTTAGGGGGTCAACTGAGGAAGCGTGTTAGTCGCGACCCGCGAGATTTTTCGAATACGAAATTTCGTTCTGATTGCTACAAAAGCAAACTTTATATGACAAAAATATTTATTCTTTCATTAATTAGGCATAAGAAATCAAAATCAGATATATAGAACTCAGACTCAAAATTCGTGTTGACTTGTGTTATTAATTTCAAACGTACTATGTTGAACGGGAGAATGTGGCGTAAACGTCTTCCATGATATACAATTATTGTAAATCATTAAACAGCGCTCTCACAATTTTGGCGACAAGAATCCATTTTCTGCAATTTGTGCTGCATTCAAGATATCAGGTGGAGTAGTTTCCATATTAATATCGGATTCCTCGATTCAGCTCCTGATAATATTTTGTTTATAAATATAAGTCGGAAAGTTGCAATAATCACTGAGTAAGTAATCACTACACAATAATCTATTAAATTAACGTTCTAATAAATTGACGTTTCTAATATGAAAATGGCGCGCATTTGCAAATGGCGCCACGTGCGCGTGGTGAAAATTAGAACTACATATTTCGTCTCATTTTCTCTTTAGTATTAAAGTGAGACAAACGTATTGAACAAAAGCGCTTCCAAGGAGGTTCGATCATTCAGCCTATTTATTCTCGTAATGTGAATCTCTTTGGTGGAATTCTTATATACTATATTTTATGGAAATTAAAAAAAAACCTTAAAAGATACGCACGGCGCTATACAACGGAGTATGTGGTAAAACAGGTACTTATGTGAGAGTACATATTTTACCGCACATTCCTTTGCAGTGTGCGTATTTTTTAACTTTCGAACAACGTATACAGGCTTTGTAAATGCATTTTTTGAGCAAATATGTTGAAATATAATTTATCATCCCGTCAAAGGTCTTCATTTTCAATCTACATTAGGCGCCCATGAAACTATTGATTATAGAATATTCTAGAGAACGCATGTTATTTCAATTAGCTTAAGTAAAAGAATAAAACATGTCTCTGTACCTCACTCTGTCGTTGTACTTCAGTGTGAAAGACGGAAATATTTGTGTATAAATAAATACGTACGAATCTAAGGCTGAAGTAGTTACTGCAGCCATGGAAGTATCTGTTGATAACAATCGTCATTCGAACATGCGCAACAGAGTTATCAGAAACATCATCAGCACAGTGAAGCCCTTGTTGACAACGGAGTATTGCACGGGTATAGTTAGATGCACATTCAAGAATAACAAATTGCGAACGTCCAACAAAAAAGAAAAATGTTTTGTGATGTTGTGGATATGTGCGTGTGTTATAATTTCCACAATAGTCGATACTGAACAAAACAAAGACTTAGCATACAATAGGTCTTTGGCAGTGTATGAGACTGCTGTTACCATTTTAATGAGAATAATATACGTAGTTTCATTAATAAATGCATCGTTCGTCATGGGTAAAAGTAGTACAAGAATAATACATGCGTTGGCACGTTTTGATCAGATGTCTCATTCGAGCTCCAGTAATTGTAATTGTTATCGTAAATCTTTAAACGAAACTAAATTATTGTTAACTTTCATAATTTTCATGAATGTGTCGTGTTTCATTTTTGCACATTTGTGCACAGATTTCCCCCTTACAGCTAATACCTTCTGTACGCTAATTTATTTTGTTATCAGTTTTCAAATAATATTATTCTATAAGTTTATCTCCATGATTAGATCACGACTCATTGTCATTAACGACTATTTGAGAAAACTTATTGACGACAAAGATGAAAACAATATGTCAGATACCGGAGTAAGTGTTATTAATGAAGAATACTCCTGTATGTCACGAGCCACAGCACCAGAAACACGAAATTTGTATAAAATGTACGAAATCCTTGGAGAAGCTTGCTATATAACAAACAACGTCTTCAATTGTCAAATTTTGTTTTCGTTGTTGCTGTACTTCGCGGATATTTTATATTGTTTATGGTATAGTTTATACGTTTATATGGAATCTGAACATTTTAATTCATCATTGTTAACAATATTACTGTGGGATTCTACCGCTGAGATGATAATAATTTGTTGCTTGTGTATAGTCTGTGAAAGATTGATTTCAACGCGTAAGGACACCATAGATCTGGCTAATGACATAGTTATGGACGATAATCTCTCGGCAATTAGAACACAAGCTAAAGATTTACTGGAAATGACAGAGGTATGGCCGCTGGAAATAACTGTCTATGACATGTTTCCTATTAATACGAGATTAATCTTAAATTTTATAAATATTGTTGCTACCTATTTCATTGTTATCATTCAAATTTCACATATGATTTAATTTAACATAGATTCAACGTAAAATGACTTTTTGCACGGCGACTTTGAGGTAGTCTATTGTTCATTTATGGCAATACTTCGTTAATTGTAAATGTTAACGGTCAGGTGTGTGCACGTAATTATTTATTACATTGAAGTTAATCGAGTTGTAAGTTGTAATGTTCTGTATATTTTGCCATACTAGCAATTGTAGGTAACGGTAAGCATGTCAGGTATGAATTAGAAAAGTAGAGTTAGTTACTTTTCTTTTCGGTGTGATATTTACTCTTTAAATATCATTATTGCATTGAATCAAAACTTTTATGTCTTTGTGTATATCTTCGTATATCCCACAGATTTACTTCTAATAGGTACTGCGTTGATGTGGCCACTTTAGTTTTTCTCGCTTTGACGACCTGTGTTTGTTAAACCGGCCTTTGCAGCCTAAATAATGCAGTCTACTATGACACCTAATAGTCTCTATCTCACATATGTTTACAAAAAAAATATTAATTTTACACTTGTAATGTTCAGCAATAATTAAAAAACTTAAAAGTACTTATGAACAAAGATTTTTTTTTTGTGTCATAGGTTATAACGGTCGGTATGAGATACATGTCCTATCCCTTTCTATTATAGGCTTACACCATTTATTTCTTTCTGTCTTTTTCAACAATTCGTGACTTGTAAAAGCGTTATCCATACTATTAGTGATAAATCTGTGGTAAATCCCAATGAACAACAGTTAAAAATATTACATAATTACACATTTTACTATTGTCTGCCCAGTGGAGGGAGGGTTCATTCATTAATAGTGGGGTCAGCAAATCGATGTAAGTTCGTTGGACACCCGACCGCTATAAAAGGAAAGAAAATAATATCGTAAGAAATGTTAGCGGTCGCCGACACATGTATTAATTTACTACGTACCTACTAGTACGAGGACAGATAATAGTGAAATATAATTACATTTATTTTGCGTTTTAACAGTAACTGCTACTTGTTTTTTAAGTTGGGGGAATTTTGGTGTCAATATAAAAACTTCTGAGTTGTAAAGAATAATAATTTTAGGAGCACGGTAACATTACTTAGTCTTAGCAATGGAAAATGGAAAGGAAGTTATGAAAATCAATGACGTTATTCAAAGATGTTCATGTATTTTCTAGTGGACATGACCTTATCGTTGTAATATCTATATTTATAGAGATTCGTGTGTAATTTAAAATAAGAAGCGTAGTTTGTTTCGGTCATGTATTCATGCACACCAATTGTAGTTATTGTTATATTACAATTTGTAACAGCTATCCCAAGAGTATTAAAATTCCGAGAGATAATGTGCAACAAAGTTACATGTTTCATGTTCTTTATGACTTATCGAGTGTAATTAGATATGTACGAAGAATATGAAAGGGAATTCATTGATTAAATTGATGCGCACTCAATTATACTAATCGTCAAATATCTGGCGAGATGGAGTTCATTTTGAGCTCAGTATTTCTCTTGGATGCTATTTCTACCACTATTTGTATTAGTTTTCGTTCAGCTTCAAATGGCTGAAAGAGCAGATGGTATATATTGTAGAAGCTACGATGATTACAAAAGGGCGACTTTTTCAATATTAAGCAAGCAAGTAAGCAAGTGTTTTACAAAATTTTACTCTTGTATAATACAATTACTATTGATGTCGTAATATCGACTACCCCATTTGGGCTACATATTAAGCATGAGGGCGAAGATGTGTTATGTTGTGTTGTTGTGATAGTATGTAAGTTTTAAATACGATGTGTTTGCTAGAGAGAGAAGTAGCGTGTAGGTTTCACGTTCATCAGTTTTGAAAATGAACATGTACACGGAGCAAGAGTGGAATCGCACCATCGTTGATAGAAAATTAATAAAATAAATAAAAAAATACGCACTGTGTTTACAAACAATGATAATTACAAAACGGTGATTGAGACTATTGATTCAAGTTTTCATAGAATGTGTAGACGAAAGCATGCGTTTCACGAAGCCTTACCTACCTACTCTTGTAATGCCTATACAAGTGGTACGCAATTTTAATACCACTGATGTTGCGATAAATATAATTTATGTAAATTTTAAGCACCATGATGTATTTGCTAGAGAAAAAAGTAGTCAAGTTCATATTTCACGAGTGTTAAATATTGAAATGTACACGTAACCAGGAAGGAATCGCACCATTGTTGATAGAAATTAATAAAAGGAACAAAAATATGTGGTATTTTGTTTTACTTGCATACTTCTTAGAGAATATGTAATAAACGCCGATTCTATCATTGTATTGCAAAAAGCTTAATTCAGCTTCGAATAGCTGAGAGGGTAGACGTTTGCGAAGTGGTGTATAATGTACAAGCCATGATAATTACGAAACGGTGATTAATTGTCACTAGGCATTGGTTTAAGTTTTCGTAGAATGTGAGGACGAGAGCATGTTCTCATTCAAGCCTTACCTATTCTTGAAATAATCGATTATTGCCTTTGATGTCGAGATATTGTTTATGTAAATTTAAGTCGCGAAGTGTTTGATAGAGAACTGAAAGAAACAGTCTAGTTCAAAATTAACGTGTACGTAGTAAGAGTGAAACAGCACCATTGATGATAGAAATTAATAAAATGAATTAAAACATATATTGTACGTTGTTTGGTTTATAAATTCAATTAAGTAATTGCATTCATTTAATCGTGTTTACAGGTTTTCAGCAGACTTAAATTTTTTTTTGTGTATGTTCAGGCACAACTTCTTTGTTTATGAATCGAATTTAATAATTTTTAATAATTTCCATTGAATTTTGTTTACATATCTCCAAGGTCCCATTTAAATTTCATATAATTTGTTGTAGCTCGGACTTCGAAGATACACAAAATAATCGTGTTTATAAGCATTTAATTATATTAACGCTCCGTCCTCTCTAACTACCCCGTCAGGGATACAGCGTGAAGATGTGTGTATGTGTTTATATTGATGATTCTTTTGTAGGTATGTCATTCCGTTTCAGAATTAGAAAAGAAGTTGGTCGTAGACCTACGCTGGATTGTTAATTCGCCAAGGTTACTCAAAACGGAGAAATAAAAAACATTTTATACACATACGTATATACATCATACATATTTTCACGCTGTAAGTCATTTTAAGAAAAAATTAAACCGATTTAAATAAAAATCTCTAAAAGTGCAAGATAAGTATTACTAATTAAAACTTAAGTGCGAAAACAACTATAAATAGGACAGGTACAAATGCCTAAATAAATTGGACAGTTATAATTGCAGTTAGTTTTAGACGTTGCCTAATCAATGTGCAATAGCGGAAACTCTGCCAGTTTGATAGGCTTCATATATTAACGAGAAGTTGCAGAAGTGGTGTATTCAGTACGTGTAATTCTTTAAATTCATTAAGTTTTTTGTAAATATGTAGTTGGGTTTGTATCATTTTTTTTTATAATTACTAAATTTGTAAATAATTATTAATGTGTATCTGTGTATCTCCCAATAAATAGCTAATAAAAGAAATCAATAATTACAAAATTTATTAAAATATATTATTATATGTTTTATGGAAGAGTCATACATCAACAGAAGAATCAGCAGTAATAAGTGAGTTGAGGACTCGACCGCTATAAAAAGACAGAAAACAATATTGTAGGAAACCATAGCGGTCTCCGACGCATGTATTAATTTGATAGCACCGCTGTTAAAGTACTTAGGAGGCCTGATAACAAAGACATAATTATTTAAGCATTGAGTTTGAGTCGTAATTTTATTGTGAAACATAGATCAAAAGTCTACGACTTATAGATTTAAATATCTTCTATAGTTATTCATTTGAATATAGTGTAAAAGAAAATTTTAATCCACATTAATTATTCAAGGTAATTAAGATATATTTATCTGGAGAAGGATGTATAATTGAAGAAATTAATTGGAGAAAATACCTTCCCAAATAACATAGTATTTTAATCAATATTTTGAAGATAAAAATGATTATTGTGAGTCAACCGTAGGCGGCAGAGATATGCCGTTGCGTACTTTCCCTATGAATTTTGAAGAAATTCCTTAGTAAGTTCATTATTTTAATGTATCTCTTAAGGTTTAGCCAGCGTAAGACATGAGAATCGATTTTATGCGGCTCGATCATAAACTATTGGACTTCTTTACTTATACAAAAGTTTAATTAGGAGGTATTGTATATCAAACTTTTCGTTATAAAATATTTAAATGACAATGGAAACCGTATCAAAATCTGTTGCGTGGTTCAGAAGAAGTAAACGGAAAACAGACAGTCGCGGACAGCGATTTTGTTTTAAACTGTTTAGAGAATTTGACCCCATTTTAATTTTCCAAAAAAGAGCAATACGTGCCATCTACAGTATGAATGCACGAGAATCACTAAGAGATCATTTCACAGACATTTGTACTCACCTTCTCGTCTTTATACATCTTTTAAATGATTATATACACAAGGAAAAATATACAGATCCGTTTGAAAAGAATGGCGATATTAATGACATGAAAACTCGAGGTCGTGATATATTGGGTATTCCATAATTTAAATTACATAAGTCAAACGTTTCATTTTTGGGTAACCGTATTCAGTTTTATTATATTATTAGAAAGTTCTTCAGGAAGTTACTCAATTAACAGAAAATAGATTTAGATTTGTTAAAAGCCGTTCATTGATTAGACGATCATGCTATAAAACTAACAATTTTGTTGAAGACAAAACGATAGTCTGGAAATGGTCTCTGCACATGCATTTACTGGCTTTCTGCATATTATATTTTAATAGTTGTTTTTTTGTACAGTGTTGTTAAAAAAATGAAATCTGACTGAATTTCTTGTCGGTTCTTCTCAGTGTCCACGTTTTCTCTTTGAACCGAACTAAAGCAGATTTACCGTTCATAAACACCTTGTAATTACTACTTTAATAAATTGACGACTTTGTGATAGGTAGTGTAGTTTGCTATGTTCTTGTATTATGGTTGTTTTATACGTATTTGAATTTATAAAAACAGAGATTTTTCGTGTATGAAATTTCGTTCTGATTCTGACAAAAATGTTTATTCTTTCATTAATTAGGCATAAGAAATCAAAATCAGATATACAGAACTCAAACTCAAAATTCGTGTTGACTTGTGTTATTAATTTCAAACGTACTATGTTGAACGGGAGAATGTGGCGTAAACGTCTTCCATGATATAAAATTATTGTAAATAAAATCATTAAATAGCGCTCTCGCGATTTTGACGAAAAGAGTCCATTTTCTGCAATTTGTGCCGCATTCAAGATATCAGGTGGAGTAGTTTCCATATTGATATCGGATTCCTCGGTTGAGCTCCTGATATTATTTTGATTATAAATATAAGTCGGAAAGTCGCAATAATCACTGAGTAAGTAATCACTACGCAATAATCGTTGACGTTTCTAATATGAAAATGGCGCGCATTTGCAAATGGCGCCACGTGCGCGTGGTGAAAATTAGATATTAGACTACATATTTCGTTCATTTTCTCTTCAGTATTAAAGTGAGAAAAACATATTGAACAAAAGCGCTTTCAAGGAGGTTCGATCATTCAGCTTATTTATTCTCGTAATGTAAATCTCTTTGGTGGAATTCTTATATATTTTTTATGGAAATTAAAACAAAGCCTTTAGGGTACGCACGGCGCTATACAACAGAGTACGTGGTAAAACAGATACTTATGTGAGAGTACATATTTTACCGCACATTCCGTTGCATGGTGCGTATTTTTTTCTTCCGAACATTGTATACAGGCTTTGTAAATGCATATTTTGAGCACATATGTTGAAAAATAATTTATCATACCGTCAAAGATCTTAATCTACATTAGGCGCACATGAAACTATTGATTATAGAATATTCTAGAGAACGCATGTTATTTCAATTAGCTTAAGTAAAAGAATAGAAAATGTCTCTGTACCTCACTCTGTCGTTGTACTTCAGTGTGAAAGACGGAAATATTTGTGTATAAATAAATACGTACGAATCTAAGGCTGAAGTAGTTACTGCAGCCATGGAAGTATCTGTTGATAACAATCGTCATTCGAACATGCGCAACAGAGTTATCAGAAACATCATCAGCACAGTGAAGCCCTTGTTGACAACGGAGTATTGCACGGGTATAGTTAGATGCACATTCAAGAATAACAAATTGCGAACGTCCAACATACAAGAAAAATGTTATGTGATGTTGTGGATATGTGCGTGTGTTATATTTTCCACAATAGTCGATACTGAACAAAACAAAGACTTAGCATACAATAGGTCTTTGGCAGTGTATGATACAGCTGTTACTATTTTGATGACAATAATATACGTAGTTTCAGTAATAAATGCATCGTTCGTCATGGGTAAAAGTAGTATAAGAATAATACATGCGTTGGCACGTTTTGATCAGATGTCTCATTCGAGCTCCAGTAATTGTAATTGTTACCGTAAATCTTTAAACGAAACTAAATTATTATTAACTTTTATAATTTTCATGAATGTGTCGTGTTTCATTTATATATATTTGTGCACAGATTTCCCCCTTACAGTTAATATCTTCTGTGCGCTAATTTATTTTGTTATCAGTTTTCAAATAATATTATTCTATAAGTTTATCTCCATGATTAGATCACGACTCATTGTGATTAACGACTATTTGAGAAAACTTATTGACGACGAAGATGAAAATAATATGTCTTATACCGGAGTAAGTGTTATTAATGAAGAATACTCCTGTATGTCACGAGCCACAGTACCAGAAACACGAAATTTGTATGAAATGTACGAAATCCTTGGAGAAGCTTGCTATATAACAAACAACGTCTTCAATTGTCAAATTTTGTTCTCGTTGTCGCTGTACTTCGCAGATATTTTATATTGTTTATGGTATAGTTTATACATTTATATGAAATCTGAACATTTTAATTCATCATTGTTAACATTACTGTGGTTTTCTACCGCTGACATGATAATAATTTGTTGCTTGTGTATAGTCTGTGAAAGATTGATTTCAACGCGTAAGGACACCATAGATCTGGCTAACGACATAGTTATGGACGATAATCTCTCGGCAATTAGAACACAAGCTAAAGATTTACTGGAAATGACAGAGGTATGGCCGCTGGAAATAACTGTCTATGACATGTTTCCTATTAATACGAGATTAATCTTAAATTTTTTAAATATTGTCGCGACCTATTTCATTGTTATCATTCAAATTTCACATATGATTTAATTTAACATAGATTCAACGTAACATGACTTTTTGCTATGACATGTTTCCTATTAATACGAGATTAATCTTAAATTTTTTAAATATTGTCGCGACCTATTTCATTGTTATCATTCAAATTTCACATATGATTTAATTTAACATAGATTCAACGTAACATGACTTTTTGCACGGCGACTTTGAGGTAGTCTATTGTTCATTTAAGGCAATACTTCGTTAATTGTAAATGTTAACGGTCAGGTGTGTGCACTATATAATTACATTTACTATTGTCGTAATACCGACTACCTTATTTGGGATACATATTAAGCATGAGGGCGAAGATGTGTTATGTTCTGTTGTTGTGATAGTATGTAAGTTTTAAATACGATGTGTTTGCTAGAGAGAGAAGTAGCGTGTAGGTTTCACGTTCACCAGTTTTGAAAATGAACATGTACACGGAGCAAGAGTGGAATCGCACCATCGTTGATAGAAAATTAATAAAATAAATAAAAAAATACGCACTGAGTTTACAAGCAATGATAATTACAAAACGGTGATTGAGACTATTGATTCAAGTTTTCGTAGAATGTGTAGACGAAAGCATGCGTTTCACGAAGCCTTACCTACCTACTCTTGTAATGCCTATACAAGTGGTACGCAATTTTAATAGCAATGATGTTGCGATAAATATAATTTATGTAAATTTTAAGCACCATGATGTATTTGCTAGAGAAAAAAGTAGTCAAGTTCATATTTCACGAGTGTTAAATATTGAAATGTACACGTAACCAGGAAGGAATCGCACCATTGTTGATAGAAATTAATAAAAGGAACAAAAATATGTGGTATTTTGTTTTACTTGCATACTTCTTAGAGAATATGTAATAAACGCCGATTCTATCATTGTATTGCAAAAAGCTTAATTCAGCTTCGAATAGCTGAGAGGGTAGACGTTTGCGAAGTGGTGTATAATGTACAAGCCATGATAATTACGAAACGGTGATTAATTGTCACTAGGCATTGGTTTAAGTTTTCGTAGAATGTGAGGACGAGAGCATGTTCTCATTCAAGCCTTACCTATTCTTGAAATAATCGATTATTGCCTTTGATGTCGAGGTATTGTTTATGTAAATTTAAGTCGCGAAGTGTTTGATAGAGAACTGAAAGAAACAGTCTAGTTCAAAATTAACGTGTACTTAGTAAGAGTGAAACAGCACCATTGATGATAGAAATTAATAAAATGAATTAAAACATGTATTGTACGGTGTTTTGTTTATAAATTCAATTAAGTAATTGCATTCATTTAAACGTGTTTACGGATTTTTAGCAGACTTAAAATTTTTTTTGTGTATGTTCGGGCACAACTTCTTTGTTTATGAACCGAATTCAATAATTCTTTTTCCATTGAATTTTGTTAACATATCTCCAAGGTCCCATTTAAATATTATAAATATACTTCAACCAGTAGCAAATAAATTTAACGACTATTTTATATCAGTTGGTGAAACTAGCGGGACCCGTATTACTAGAGGATACCAAAATCAAACAGCTCAATCCGTGATAAATTCTATATTTCTTTAACCGGTGACTGAAAGAGAATTTTATAATACAATACAAAAAATGGAAAATAAAAGAAGTTTCGGTTGTGACGACATACCGCCGCTATTAGTAAAAGCATGCAAAGAGGAATTGACGCCCCCCCTAACTAGATTAATTAATCAGTCGTTTAGTGAGGGATGCTTTCCTGAAAAGTTAAAAATAGCTAAAATAAGACCTATAGCAAAAAAAGAAGGGAAATTAAAAGATACTAGTCAATATAGACCTATTGCACAACTACCGACAATATCAAAAGTATTCGAAAGAGCCATGTCAAATCGTATATGTAATTTTCTTGAGAATACTAGATGTAAATCAGTTTGGATTTAGGAAAAACAAATCAACCGTTTTAGCAGTGTACAACTACGTACAAGAAATATACAACATTATCAATAATAAAACCTATGCTCTCGGCTTGTATTTAGATATGACCAAAGCATATGATAAAGTTTCTCACAATATATTAATTAATAAACTAAACTCATGTGGAATTAGAGGCAATACGCATAAGTGGTTTACATCATATCTACAAAATAGGAAACAATACGTTCAATTGAACTATTATGATTCAATGTCTAATCGAATAACTAATATCGATTCCCTTACAAGGGTCACTAAAAATTCTATACCACAAGGTAGTGTATTGGGATGTATACTATTTTTGATATATATCAACGACCTACCAAAAGCAATATACTCGGCATGTGTTCTTTTTGCAGATATCTCACTTCTTTTTAAATTTGGCGATAAAATACAAAATGAATTACAAATTGTTGAAACCTTTAAAAAAACTCAATTATGGTTGCAACATCACAATTTAGAAATTAATCTCAAAAAAACTAATATTATGTTTTTTAAAACATATCAAAGGAAACAAATGAATCTAGATTGCATTATAAAAAATCTAAACATCTCGGCGGTGAGTGAATTCTCCCTATTAGGAATAACCCTAGATACCCACTTATCCTGGCAAGACCATATCGGAAAAATTTCGACGAAACTGTCAAGGTTTGTATATGCCTTAAGCATTTTAAAATCAAATACTAACTACGCGACCGCCTTAACGTCGTATTACGCATATGCATACTCATGGTTCTCTTACGGGATTGAACTGTGGGGCGACAGTACAGACTTCAAAGACCTCTTTATCTTACAAAAAAAAATGTCTTCGAATTCTATGTAATTTAAAAAAGAATGAAAGTTGTAAACCACACTTCGTAAGCAAAAAAATACTAACACTACCTTCAATATATATTCTAAAAGTATCAACATTCGTAAGAAAATATAGAAATAATTATTTTAAATCAAAGAATGACATCTGCAAGCGATATGAATTTAGAAATAAAAATAAATTACAATTACCCGAATTCAAATTAAAAACTGTAGGAAAGAGTCTAAATTTCAGATTTGTTAATATATACAACAAACTTCCAAATGCGATAAAATCGGAAGAAAAAGATGGATTATTTAATTATAAATTGAAGTCGCTATTAATAAAAAAATGTTACTACAGTGTAAATGATTTCCTCTCAGATTGTGCGTTGTAGATGGGTTTGCCGTGTGTCGTCTGATGGCGACACACTAATCTAATTAATAATTTCTGCACAGTCGTCCGACGTGGTTGCTTGGTTTGCTTTTTTTTACATTCATAATAAAGACGGTTACAAATGTTATGGTACAGTATGTACCATAACATTTGTAATGGTACAGTATGTACCATAACATTTGTAACTGTAAAATACATGTACGCAACTATGAAATAAATAAATAATTTTCATATAATTTGTTGGAGCTCGGACTTCGAAGACACACAAAATAATCCTGTTTATAAGCATTTAATAATATTAACGCTCCGTCCTCTCTAACTACCCCGTTGGGGATACAGCGTGAAGATATGTATGTATGTATTTATATTGATGATTCTTTCGTATGTCATTCCGTTTCAGAATTAGAAAAGATATTGGTCGTAGATGTACGCTGGATTATTATTTCGCCTAGGTTACTCAAAACGAAGAAATAAAAAACTTTTTATACACATACGTATATACATCATACATATATGCACGCTGTATCCCTAACGGGGTAGTCAGAAAATCTTTTAAGAAAAAATTAAACCGATTTAAATAAAAACCCCTAAAAGTGCAACATAACTATCCTTTACTAATCAAAACTTAAGTACAGAAATAACTATAAATAGGACAGGTACAAATACCTAAATAAATTGGACAGTTATAATTGCAGTTAGTTTTAGACGTTGCCTAATCAATGTGCAATAGCGTAAACTCTGCCAGTTTGATAGGCTTCATATATTACGAGAAGTTGCAGAAGTGGTGCAGTCAGTACGTGTAATTCTTTAAATTCATTAAGTTTTTTGTAAATATGTAGTTGGGTTTGTTTCATTTTTTTTTATAATTACTAAACTTGTAAATAATTATTTCATTACTTATACTCGGAAAGTAGGCCCGAAGTTGCCTGAGAAGCGGGTTGAAAATAGTACTTTTCAGCCCTAGGGAGAATCGTTTTCAACTGACAGCTGTCAAATTATAGAAAAAAGTAAGTAGTTCTATTTTCACATTTCTATTGAATCATGTCCCAACTTTCTATACACCCACTCAATTACAGCGCGATGTGAAATTGAAACAACGTAAAGATAAGTATTAATTAAAGAATATATTTTTTTAAATGACTTATAATTTATTTTCAACTACTTTTTTAAAATAACATAGATTTGGGCAAAATAGTTAGTAATTAATAACAATGGCCGGCTACAGAAAAAAAAAAACAAAGTAGGCGGGAAAGCGACAATCCTATCTTCATTCGTTTTTTCGAGTTGTAGAGTTTTGTTTATACGTCCGATAGCAGAGATTTGTATTAACGCGATGATTATATGATTCAGATATTGAATTAACGCCATATTTCATAAAAGAGGAGGCTAACTAATTGCTCTAATTTTACCATAAATAAATATTTCACCAAAGTTTTTGATTTATGTAAAATAAATTTCACTCATTTTTTCTTTAGCTAATTAATGTTTTTATTTTCACTTTCCTCGTATTCGTAATGAAAAGCACAGTGTTTACATCGGGTGAAAGACTTATTTAGTCCCTCGAATTATTGGCCCCCCGTCTCGGGCCTAAATAAGTTACTTTCAGCACTAGGGTAACAATGTACTATTAATGTGTATCTGTGTGTCTCCCAATAAATAACTAATAAAATAAATAATTTATTAAAATATATTATTATATGCTTTATGGAAGAGTCATACATCAACAGAAGAATCAGCAGTAATAAGTGAGTTGGGGACTCGACCGCTATAAAAAGACAGAAAACAATATTGTAGGAAACCATAGCGGTCTCCGACGCATGTATTAATTTGATAGCACCGCTGTTAAAGTACTTAGGAGGGCTGATAACAAAGAGGTATAATTATTTAAGCATTGCTTTTATAATATGGTGCCTGCTATTTATTTTTAGTGTGGGGGTATTTTTTGTGTTAAGATAAAAGCTTATAAGTTGTAAAGAAATATTTTTTAGGAGAAGGTTAACATTATTTTCTATATGCAATAGAAAGACAAGGTCAAATCTGAAGATCTGGAGACACGGAGTCCGTTTCGTACTCAATATTTCTTTTGGACGCCATTGCTACCGTTACGTTATAGTGAATAGTTTTAATTCGGCTTCGACTGGCTAAAAGGGCAGCCGTTTGCTTATAGCCGTTTATTGTATCAGCCACAATGATTCCAACACGGCGATTAATTTTTTCTACCGATACGCGTTTTCGTGCTCTTGGCATAAAAGATACAATTGTCATGAATGTTGTGACATTATGTAAGTTTTAGCAACGATGTGTTTTCTATAGAAACAATAGTCACGTTTGTATTTCACGAGTGTTAAAAACGAACATACGTACACGTAGCAGGAGTGGAATCGCACAATGTTTAATGGAAATTAATAAAACGAATGAATATAAGTATATGATGTCTGTTTAGTTCACATATGCGTTTACATTGACGTATAAACCGACCCACAACATGTTTACGTCAAATAAGCCGTTCGGTGCAATTTCGCTACAAAAAAGAGCGCACCAATTCTTTAAATACCTGTATTGCTAAAAAATGTTATTGTTGTTTAAATATACACGAGTTTTAAACGCCTGGTTGGAGTGTTTAAAAATGTTTTAATACTAATAGACTAATAGAATAGACGATTATAATGCGTCTTGTTGATGGAAAAGAGAGCGAATGACGTGCTCTCTCAATATAATATTAATACATCGTAATGTACCTATTATATCCAACTCCACAAATGTAACCAATCACTATAAAGTTCAGTTATAAATGGAGAGAATAATTTCATTGAAATGTCTTACTATTCCGAAGGGACGTTTCCACCTGTGCGTTAGACTGAGCTCTGACTCGTCTGTTCTATTAGTAATATCTCTACAGATTAAAGTCGATCAACCATATCGCGTGTTGTCTGTAAATAGGGTTGCTACCCGCACTTTATAATAAAGTCTCGTACGTTATTTTGGATAAATGTACTTTAAACTTTGTGAGAGCAACGAAATATGTGAAAATAGTTTTTTATTTTACTTATTTTGACTGCGTAAGATATTATTGTTTACTTAAAAAAATAAGTTAGTGTTAAGCGGTTTTTGTGTGCAACGGTAAGACCACGTCAGTAAATGATAATGAGACAATTATTTTGTTTTTGAATGCACGGGTATAAATTTGTTTGAAATAAAATACAGCCCATGTTACTCGTTGATAATGTAGCTTTCCAGAAGTGAAGGAATTTTTTAAATATACTGAATAGTTTTCGAATTTATCCATTACAAACAAACAAAGTTTACCTCTTTGTAGTATTGCTTATTAAAAAAAATCAGACCCAGGTTTCAGATTTTTGTAAAATTCCTCTCGCAAAACGAAAAGGGGCAAGTGTTGAACTTTGTATAAAATGAAACTACATTACTCGGAATTTAAAACATAGTCATTTTTATCATTTTTAAAATCAATAAAATTAATATTACCCTCATATACATATACTCAAAATTTGACAAATAATAAAAATATAAAAGTGTTTAAGATTTTGAACAACCATAATTATGAGGTAATTCACAGCACCATTGACATCTAGTCAAGGCGCGGGTAACAGCCATAATATATGGTATTATGAATGCGAAAATGTCTCAGCCTGTTTGTCGGTTACGTTTTCCCGAATAAGTCGCTGGATCGATTTTATTGAAATTTAGAACGGACATAATTTGGTAATGGAGTCTTGGGGAAAGACGTAGACGATCTTTTTTTAAGTTCAACGCGGACGAAATCGCGAGCAACGCTAAGTTCATGAATATAGACCAAAAGACCGAAACGCATTTGCCGAAGCGAATTTATCTTTTAAGGTCATTCTTTTGTACGTTTTTGAAATTTGTGTTCATTTTAGCCAATCTTAGTAATTGTATCTGAATGTGTTTGTGTTTTAACGACAATAGTTTGATAAACTAATGGTATTGTCGCTCTAAAAGAAACTGTACAAGTATGGGGTGAGGAAACTCCCCACTGAGCCTAACATATTGAAAAGAAATTTATCATACAGTTACAGATCTTATCTACATTCAGACGCGCATAAGAATATCGATTTTCGAACATTCTAGAAAACTTACATCATTTCAATTACTTTGAATAAACAAAAAGAAAAACAACTCTATACATCATTCTCTCGTTGGACTTCAATGTGGAAGACGGAAATAGTGTGTTCAAGTACGCAAAAACGCACAATAGCTGAAGTAGTTGCAGACATGGAAGAATCTGTTGAGAACAATCAACGTTCAAATATTCGCAACAGAGTTATCAAAGATATTATCAGCACAGTGAAGCCGTTATTGATAACAGAGTATTGCACGGGAATAGTTAGATGCACGTTCAAGAATAACAAACTGCGAACATCCAACATAAAAGAAAAATGATATGTGCTATTATCTGCATGTGTGCGTGTCATAATTTATACAGTAGTGCGGTTTACCCACATTACACGAAGCGACAACATTACCACTTTTGCAGAAGATGCTAACTATCTTATATAGTTAGCATCTTAATATTAATAACATACATAGTTACTTTAATAAACACATCGTTCGTGACGGGAAAAAGTAGTGTACAAGTCATACGGGCGTTGGCACGTTTTGATGAAATGTCTCATTCGACCTCCAGTAATTGTAATTGTTACCGTAAATCTTTAAACGAAACTAAACCATTACTAATTATTATTATTACTTTGGTCGTATCGTGTTTCGGTGGTATACATTTGTGATCTGTACTCTTACATTTATGATCTTCTATATGACAATTTATTTTGCTATAAATATTGAAATAACATTATTCTACAAATTTATCTCAATGATTAGGTCACGACTCACTGTCATTAACGACTATTTGAGAAAATGTATTGACGAGAATGATGAAAATAATATGTCAAATGCCGAAATAAGTGTTATTAATGAAGAATACTCCTGTATATCACGAGTCACAGTTTCCCAAACACGCGATCTTGCTGATATGTACGAAGCCCTCGGAGAAGCTTGCCATTTAACAAACAACGTCTTCAATTGTCAAATGTTATTCACATTGATAGCGTACTTTGCAGATACTTTATTCCTTTTGTGGTGTAGTTTAAATTGGTATATAAATTCTGAATATTTTGACTTATCGCTCTTACTATCGTTACTCTGGTGCTCTGCTGTTGACATGATCATGATCTGTTGCATGTGTTCTGCCTGTGAAAGATTGATCTCAACGCGGAAAGAAACTATCGACTTGGCTAACGACATAGTCATGAGCTG
This sequence comes from Zeuzera pyrina, assembly GCA_907165235.1. Taxonomy (NCBI): domain Eukaryota; kingdom Metazoa; phylum Arthropoda; class Insecta; order Lepidoptera; family Cossidae; genus Zeuzera; species Zeuzera pyrina. The sequence goes on from OU015627.1 coordinate 902,940, forward strand.
TGATTTCCTGGCAATGAAAACACAAATTAAGGCATTAATGGAAGTGGCAGACGTCTGGCCGCTGGAGATATCTGTCTATGACATGTTTCCCATTAACGCTAGACTAGTTTTGAAATTTATAAATATTGTCGCGACGTATTTCATTGTTATCATTCAGATTACACATTTGTTATAAATGAACACGGTTTTAACTTTTTTTTAATGTTGTTGTTGTTGAGCATAGATATTAAGTGAATTGTAATTAGTTAATTACAAATCTGCGATTAATTGTCACTATAGATTTAAAATTTCCATGGAAATTGCGGACAAATCTACGCATATCACAAAGCCCTGTTCTTGAACTACATAATTACTATTAATGTTTGTAATATTATGTAAATTTTGAATACGAAGTTGTTCCTAGAAAAAGTAAATCATATTCATTTTATAATAAAATTTCACGAGTGTTGAAAATGAACATACTACTGTGTACATAGCGTAGTACGTAGTGTAGTAGTGGAGTCGCACGATGTTAATAAAAATTAATAAATGTATGAAAATAATCACATTATTTATTTCGTTTGCATATGCGTATATATTATAGACGTGACAAACGGACAGACTCCAGAGATGATGATAAAGGACGCTCCGGATCAGCCCTGTAGCTCAGGTCAGATAATTAGGCTATGGTGTTGCCCGCTGCCCGGAATGAAAAATAGTGTATGACTCGGTAATAATAGTACATTTCGATACAAGTGTGGAAAATATGTCGTTTCTTCAAGAGTCCCGGTTTGTCGACCCAAGCCGAAGGCACGGGTTAACAATAGGGACGAGTGGAAATGACAATTCTGCACGTGCATCGAACGACATTTTTTAATACATTTGCGAAAAAAATATAAATAAATAAAGAAAATGCAGAAATGTAATTTCGCGGGAGTAAGTTTCTTTTTTTTTAGAGAACATGGCAAGGCAACGGCTTCTAAGCATTCAGCCAATTCAATGACAATAATTGCGTTATTTATTTATTTACATTATACGTATATATTAAAAAATATAATCTTTATTAATAAAAAGTACATACATATGTTAATATTTACAAACTTAAAACTACACATTATCTTAAATAATAAATTTCCTCAAAGTTGCCGCTTAGAAAGCTGTCATTGCTCAAGGTACCTAGCAGACTGGCAGCATTGCCTCTTTGAATAGCCAAACTGATTCGTTGGCGGAAGAAGCTGCCAGCTCGGCGGTCTCCCGAAGCCTCGACCAGTCTCTTACAAATATCAGAAACCAGTCGATGGGCTTCGGGGCCCCAGGGACCCAAAGTTTCGACTGCAAAGGGCGTAAATATGAAACTCTCAGAGAGAGTCGCATACTTACGCCGCTTCAAGTTCTCGGCAGTGCTGGCCGCGGCACCTGCTGACTTGGAAGTCGCCGGCACATGGGAAACAGCAAGTGTATCGACACAAGTGGCATCCCACACCAGCGATCTTCCAAGTTTCCAAGGAATGAGCGTCAAACCATCCGGTCTCCTGCCGTCGCTGCGCACAATACCTACAGGCTCTAAGACTGCAGGAACGCCAGCGGCGACAAGAGCCCGCCGAATGACGTCATTCAAGGCAGCATGTCGTGACATGCGGCCCGCACTACGTAAACAGGATAAACCGTGGTGACCTAGTACATCGACGAGATCATCACAGCGGCAACGGTGAAGAAGGTTAGTCCTGGCCCCCAGACGAAGGGATACTATGAGAGAAAGCATGGTATTGTCGATTAAGGTTCCTAAGTTTTTTGAAGGTATTACCTTCAACCAGTGTCCTGACTCCTTCTCAGAAACAGCTAGGAGGCGAGACCGATCTTTTTCGGTACAACAAGAATCTAAAAGTTGTAAATGAACATTTTTGCATAGAGGCTCATCCCAGTGTTTTTGAGAAAAGGTCGAGGTAGGCAGGTTAGTACTCGGACAAACACTTAACCAAGCATTTCGAGCATCAGTCAAGCACGGCACCTCAACCGATCCTAAGGAAGGGCGAATAACAGATAGGGAAAGGTTTTCCGTGCTGTAGGCTGACGAAAGAAAAGCTGGCAGTGACACACTCGAGATTTTGCGTATGCCCAGGCCTCCATAACAGATGGGAAGCGAGGCTTGATTCCAGACCCTGTCATCAACAAAGGAGCAATTTAATATTTTAGATAATGTATTTTTTAGAATATTGTCTACAGATTTTAAAAGCGTTTGAAATTTAAAAAGCTGAGAACAGCGAAGAGCATATGTAAGTTTATTAAAAGTATTAAAAAATTAATTTATTTTAAATTTAATTCATTAATCAAATTTAATTTACGCTGTAAAAGAGTCATTTCGTACAAAAATTTAGTACAGAAAACTTTTTGATTAAAAACTGCCTTCATACATTTGGATGTTACATGCAGGAGGAAAACAAAAAGCACTAGTGTGGAAAAGACTAACTTTCCACACGCTAAACACATATGGAAGAGTCTACTTTTTGAGCAAATAAATGTACTAAAAAAATATTTGTGTTTAATCTTCATAAACCACTCTAATCTTTCTTCTCACTCACTCTAATTATCGTCAATATTTTGATCTATCACAATACTTAAGTGGTTTCATATTATATTGACGTTACATACAAATAGGTACATACGTAAAAATATACAGAAAAACCGTAGACATCAGATATCTCAGCGAATACTTTACTGAAAAGTAAATTTTATCAATTTTATTCTTAAATTTTATTAACTATTTCTTTTCATTTATGTTTAACCGACTTCAAGAAAAGGTTCTCAATTCGTCTGTATATTGTTTTTTTTTATGTTTAATAACCTCATAACTCTGTCATTTATGAACCGATTTCGAAAATTCTTTTTTCGTTTGGTAAGTAAACTTCAGACGTGGTCCCATTTAAATTTCAACCATATTGGAACTTGAACTTCGAAGATACACTAGATAACGCACCTGGTTATAACCTTTATTTATATTGACGATTCTCTGGTATATCGTTGCGCTCCGGAATTAGAATGAAGTTAATTGCAGACCTGCCCTAGATATTTATTTAGGTCAGATCACTTAAAAGGGAGAAATAAAAACTTTTTATTTAAAAAATTAAACCGCCTTCAAAAAAAACACTGATAAGTATAAAATAACCATCCTTTACTAATCAAAACTCAAGTACAATTAAAATAACTTTATAAATGCGATACACAAACCTATAGAATTAAATTTGACAGTTATTGAAGTATAGTAATAAATAACAAAGTTGTGGATAGTAAGAACAAGATAAATAAAGAAATGGTAGTACTGGAGTGCTATTCACAACTTCATTTCATCGGATGAAACATCGGATGAACGCATCGTTGATAACATCGATGAAAAATTACATCGGTTGTTCGCAAGGATTTTCCTACGATGTAACAGCCAAGGAGTTGGCAGCAAAAACTTTTTACAACCTACACATGTGGTAAAAATGAAATTTAACAGTATAATATAAAAACAAATTTGTTTTTAAAATTGTTCTGATCATTCCGATGATGTTTAAATACAAAGCTTATTTAAAATGTAAAAATACACGTATAAATATTTTAATAAATGTAATGTTACAATTATATGAATCAAACTAAATACAAACTCCCGGTTCATTCATTTTATTACATACGGAGACGTCATTCGTCAACTTGTCAGTTGTCAATAACTTTTCAAAATGGCGTCGTGATTCCCAATTAATATCGTTAGATACTCTCTTCACTTACCTTTATATTATTTAAGCAACGGTGTTGTACAGTCATCTCATATTCGTGAAATAAATGGTGCTAAAGATTTCTCAAGGAATTAATGTGACTAAAACTGCAGTTCATGGACATTTATGGTGATTTTGGTGATCGAAGACGCCTACGAATCCTACTAAAGCCTACAAACTATCCATTTGTTTCTGTTAAAAAAAATATAAATAAATGTGAGACTTAAGAGTTAATGCCATTTATAAGTAAGTATTGTAGAAGTTAGGACAAAAATGTGTTTCATATTTTGCTGTAATAGCCAACTAAACATTAAACAAAAAGTGCGGGAAACTGCATTCTCTGTAATTTGTCATGTTTTTGTAAAACTACAGCTTAAAGGTGTTTATTTTAATATTTCAGTGGGAATGGATGAAAAGAGAGGCAGTGTCAAGTTCTCATACAAAGAAATAACCAATATCCACTTATCATTTTATGTATTATAAGGCAAGATCATGATGTAAAAAAATAGAGATGATTACAAAGAGAAATGTTGATGCAGTGAATTGTTAAAATGTATTTTGAAGTGTAAACCTTGAACAAGAAAAAGAAATGATAATGTACCTGCCTACCATGTGCCTGTGAATTACAAACTACCTATGAATTACAAAAAAGTTATAAAAACTGCTATAGGTTATATTTATTTATACTTTTATGTTTATAAATAGGTTTCTAAAACTTTGTGCTATTTTTGAAATACTATAGAAGTCATGTTACAAACAATTATTATCAATCTTATTTAATATAAATGTAATAAGTAGCTATTAAACTTTGCATTATGAAATAAATACACTAATGATATCTACTGATCTACTTATTTTGTACCTGCATACTTTTATTATAATTGAGGTTCATAAAATTTATAAACGAGGTACATTTTTTTATTCTTTTAGTTCTCCAAATTATATCTCCATAAAATTATACACAATGTTTTAATACATCTTACCTGGGTACTTCTATACTTTCTGTAGGTAAATAAGTATTAATAATTCTAAAAATATTAGTAGTTACTCCTATCAATCATTCTCATCGTTAGTGCCATAGAATAAATTACTTATAAATTATATCAGGAATGAAATTAAAAGACAGTAGATATGTACGTGCTCTTGCTTTTAATAAATCTTTAATTATTATTTAACAATCACTACAAAATTTTCTGTGACTAGAAAAGTTGTGGAAACTTGTACAAAACTGTGTTGAATGCTATGATTTCTCAGTTCTTACTTCTCAACAACAATGATAAAATTGTAATCAGTAGCTGTATCCATATGTATCTGTAAGAAAAAAAGTTGCATAAAATTCATTACCTAAATAAAATTAATGTGCAGCTATTGAAAAAGTTACTGTTTCTAATAATCAATTAACTGAATTTTAATTCATTGCTGGTCAATATTTAAAAGAAAAAAGACCATTAATTTGTTATCCTTCAGTCATACCACTAATACAATTCAGAAAATGTACATACATGTCAACATTTTATTAGAAATATACATACTTATTATATTACATACAGCTACAGCTCTATTAATATCATTAATGTTAATACTAACTTCCTTAAAAGGTTCCTGTCTGTACATCATAAATAAACAATACTGTTGTGATTTCATTTACCTATACATAAATACTTACAAAGGTGTGTAGTTCTAAAACTTCATGGTTATGAGTTCTTATTTAGTTTTAGAATATGTACATATTACAATAAGTGTCCATACTCACATTTCGTGGACATTGTATTTACTGGATATATCCATATTTTAAGTCTGTATGCTGTATGTCTGCTGGTGCATGACATAAGTGATGACGTACAGCATACAGTATCCATTGTAACCCTATGATTCGAAATATGTTGTTTACAATTCATGAGGTTTTTGAAATATATTATCTACCTATCACACACGACATCGAAACGTTTCAAATACTTTCTTACGAGGGATTTAGATTTATTACATCAAAGAAGAAATGGGTATTAAGAAAAATCAGGCAAAAACCTCAATTAGTGATTACCACGTGATTCACTCAGTGTCATAAATTGTTTTTTCTATTTGAGAGGGAAGGCAAAGGGATCTACGCCCACAAAGCCGATGTCTTTAGTAAGAAATAAAATGACAATACATACAAAATACCTTTCTGCAATAAAATAACTAGCAACCAATTTCATAAAATAATAATACTGTATTACTAGGTGTCTCTCTTTATAGCAAGGATTAATCTTTTAATAAGAATGAGATAGTAAATATAACAGAATAAATGAGACAAGTTATGAGACCAAATAAGGTCTCATAATCTATGGTAAATAGTAATGGGTAGGTATTTATCTATTTCTCGTTCATACGTACTTATACGATAGTTTCACGTTGTATTGCAGACGGAGTTGCCAAGCAAAGCGGTCATTGAATACTTCTTCCACCTTATCAAATCTCATTACCTGTCTATGCATTATTCTTCTCACACACTCGCCTAAGTTATGCAAGTGCTCTTAATATTGCTGTTATTTGTAATACTAATAACGGGTATTTACTATTTGAAAGAACGAATGTTATAAGTAGTATTTGTTAGAGCGTTTTTTCATTGGCTGACACGATAACGATATATTGTCGCAGATGCAGACTCATCGATATCGGGGCACAGAAATCTATGGAGCGACGCTTTTTCACTAAACGACGCGACCCCGATTTATCGTCGCCGGCGATCGGCGACGACATGTCAGTACTAGGGATGGCGATCTGAGATAGATTAATCGAAGAATCGATTATTTCGACCATATAAATCGATTTTAATCGATATTTTGTAGTGAATCGATTCCGTGAATCGATACTTTACCGTTTAAAATCGAGATTCGATAATTTTTGTTATGATAAGAAATATAAAACTGTTTAGAATAAGTTGAATGTAGGAACTGTGAATTTTATAATTTTTTAACTTAAATATTATAATTTTTTTTTATCTTAAGTAGAGGTTCTTAAACATGTAACATTTAAATACAGTTGTAATTGTTTAATTCATTAAAACTGATTAGATTGATTATTTTAGCGTCTTCCAAGTTTTCTATAATTACATTCATATCTGTCATCAATACAAACTTATATAGTAAGTCGATGAAAAATCGATTTTCGAGAGATCGATTTTTTAGACTTCGAGTTTTCTATGAATCGATTTTTCATACTTCGAGTCGAATCGATTCGAAGATCGATCTTTTTTCGAGAGAATCGCCTTCCCTAGTCAGTACTACGTCCGCTCTCCATAGAATCGTCCCGATAAAATCAAGAATGTATGACATAATTACACAATGGTGCAAGTGTGGGTTCAACATCACCATTCTCCCACCTCCCCGCTAATCTGTCGTTCGCTCTACTCCATTTTACTGAACAGTTTAGTTTGATTAAATATTCAAAATGACTTTTAAATAAGTTCCTTCAACGTTAGATACGTTAGACGTAAGTAAAGCAGATATACTAAATAACTAAATATAATTTGTCGTCTGCCATATTAATAAGTATACGAGTAGTTTTATAGTTAACGCACTGATCTCGAAGGTGTAATGTTTGTCATTGAGACATGAAAGTTCTGTTTTTGTTTTGTCGCCATCGATATTGGTACAGTGTCGTTGAATCAAAAAGTTTCAAGATAATAAAATATCTACGTGTGACAGCTACGATATTATCGTTATCGTGTCGGCCAATGAAAAAACGCCCTTACGTTAAATTGTATGATTTACCGCTAGAAATAAGGACTTATTTAAAACCGGCGGCAAGTGAAATTTTAATAATTTATCACATACGTACAATTTATTGTATAATAGTTTGTAATGTGTAATTAGATTACACTGATTTTAAAATCAAATTATAGAGATTAGGTTTATATGCCTACTTTCTCAGTGTTTCGAAACTATTTAAAATTAAAATATCGATTTTCAATTTAATGCATACTTAGGTATATTCATGATGTAAGTTGGCAGGCTAATAGCTTATCCCTTCATGCTATAAGTACCTACTTATCCTCCATGCGATAGAAATATTTTATGTACTTACTATACTTATGTAGTTTAAATGTATTGCTCATGTGTTGCTATGATTTTTTATGCTTTAGTCTTTTTAGTCTTAATTTATAATGCAATGATGGTGTTAAAGAGACCAATCACAAACAGAAAACAATAAATTTATAATAAATACCTACTGTGACATTAAGACCATATACTTCATTGTAATGGTATTGCATAATATTACCCAGTAATTAGATTTAGGAGTACCTACCTATTATTACATTGAATGTTTTACTAATTTTTCGGTATTGTGACTTGTGAGGTTGTTAATATATTAATATTGAATAAAATTACTGCTTAGGTATTATCTACTAGAAAGTTAGTTATGTGAAAAGGGATGAAAATGAAAGTTAAAAGTGATCTTTAAACTTCAATAAACATTGAAAACAATAAAGGATACACCTTTAAAGTATACTAATTCCTACATAAAATGGCCTCGATCTGGAAGTTTCCAATTATTATCTGTGAACTATATAATATACCTATTTCAGTAATCTAATTATCCTAATTCATATTATATTTATCAATTATCACACTACAGCTAATTCATGTAATTAAAACTCCTATTGTATTTCATGTTTTATTTTTATTAAGTACTCGTGTTTACTTTGCTCAATAATATCTCTAAAATATTTTTAACTTATTCAATACATTATATACATTTTGGAAGATTTCTTGCAAACCTTAGACATGATGTTTTTTAGGTAGGTTAGTTAGCCGAGTTACCTGTAATACAATAATATTAAAAGTATTAACTAGATTACATAGAGATATAATGTTTATAACTCAAAACAAGATTAGTGAAGTTGTTGGAGGATTATGCATGTAAATTTGAGTCAGTTTTAAGTTTTGGTTATTTAAGTCAGTATCAGTTTGCTCATATAGCAATGTGAAAACAGCAGTCAATTTCAGTAGGTACCTATAGGTTGTATATCAACTTAAATCTTACATGTTTGATTTCACATTACTAACTAAATACTAATAGACTAGTGTTGCTTTATTATTAATATAGTGTCACCGGGTAACTAAAATATCACTACACTAACACAAATATAATCCAGACAAGATTTGTATTTTGTACTCAAGAGCAAAATAAATACCTATATAAATTGTTAACTACATGGCAAAACCTTGTTTTTGTTCATAACTTTGTTTACATATGACTATTGAGATATTTTATTGTGGCCTGGGTGTGCTTCAATCCAAAACTAGTACGAAAAAATATTACCACAATTTTTCACCGCTAGATTTAAATTTTACTTAAAATAACTTTATATCATATACGTAATCGCACCTACAGTTACATGTACTTACTAATTTAATGAAATTAATCATTTATAACATTAATTATAATTTCGTAATAAAATTCAATCCAAGAAAACAATTGCAATATTCATGGTAACCTCACCTTCGTCTGCAAACACTAACAGCAAAATGAACATTTTGCGTATAGAAAAGATATTGAAAATCGCTAAATTTATTCGCTCCTTTTCTACTATAAGTCTACCATCTTGATGTGAATTTCCATACTAAGCGTCTTCCTTCACAAAATTAGTTTTTTTGTTCAATAAAATTGCACGTAACTTTATGACACATGTATCACACGTTGAAAATAGAGTATATTTTAATTATTTTAAGAAAAACTTCCAAAACTTTAACTGTTCACCGAGAAAATAGCTTAACATCGTAGAACTCGTCTAATAGAAAGTAGCTTTTCGCTCGTGGATGTTGTCATACAATTTGACAGATCACAAGCGCGAGGATGTACGCAACGTTGCACGCGACGAAGTGTCAAAATTACATTTTGACAGCTAAAGTTGAGGTTGAGAACGAGAGGTTATCGGACTTCTCTTTCTCACAATTTTACATCCGTGAAGTTGTGAATGCCAATTTCATAAATTAGTATGGAAAATTCGTACATCGGATGTGATCATCGGATGCAAACAACCTTTGCGCATTCACAATTTAAAGCTCACGGATGTTTCATCCGATGCAAGGATGTTTACGTGTCGTGAATAGCACTCCTGGCCTTGATATAAGTTAGGGGAATAAATAAATAAAAAAAAATAGATACACGAGTATTTTGTAAATAATTATTTCAGTAATGTACGTGAAGTTGATCATGAGCTGATACAAATTACACCGATAGTGCGAGGTTGCTATGCTTACTATATCTGTTTTAGTACTGGTCTCGCTCAATGATATAGAAAGAGAGACTCGAAAATTCGCCTGACCACACGGTGATACGAGTGGCAACTTAATATTGCACCGTCCATTACGTTTAATAGTCTGAGGTAATACTACAAACCCACTGTCTGTCTGACTGATCGACTAATTACGAAATCTCAAAAACGACTGCATCTACGATCATGAAATTTTGTCTCGAAATAGTTTGTGTGAACTAGGGAGATGGATCCCAGAGATGGGATATTTGGGAGTTTTGATTTTAAGGCGAAAAGTTAATACAAAATAATGAGATACGCAGTATTACAGGCTTGCACGACAGTGTTATTGAAAAAATGAAGAAAGGAATGCTAAGATGGTTCGGGCACATGGAAAGAATAAGTGATGAAAGACTGAAGAAGAAAATCTATAGAGCGAAAGTGAGTGGTAAAAGAAGCCAAGGAAGACCAAGGCTGACTTATGAAGATCAAATATCTAGAGTGTTAGCCGACGGAAATGTCAAAAGCACTCGCATACCTGCAAAATGTGTGAGAAGAATGATGAGTTTTGAGGAAGCGAAAGAAGTATGTAAGGATCGCGACGCTTGGCGCCCCGTCCTCTCTGACTACCTCGTTGGGGATACGGCGTGAAGATATGTATGTATGTATTGTAAGACGAAAAGGAGGGCTTGAGCTTTGTATGAAACTTTTATATGGGACGGAATACGGCTGTAAAATTGAGTATAAATATTGCTTATTAAAAGCAATGACACGAGTATTTCACATTTTTGTAAAATTCTACACTCAAAATGGGAGGGGGGAGTTAAATATAAAAAAGAGCCTATGTCCTTTACGTTCCTTTATTTAGTTATTACAACCGAAATTGAATTTCGGTTTTGGTTTTAGTTACTAGAAACCAAAGTGTCTTTTTAATCTTTTGTACGTTTTTGGAGTTTCTGTTCGTTTTAGGTAATACTAGTAATTGTTTCTAAATATGTTTGTGTTTATAGAGACAGTAATTTGATAAATTAATGATCTTGATGTTCTAAAAAGAACTGCATTGGTATGGGGTGAGGAAACTCCCCACTGAGCCTAACATATTGAAAAGAAATTTGTCATACAGTTAGAGATCTTATCTACATTTAGACGCGCATAAGAATATTGATTTTCGAACATTCTAGAAAACTTACATTATTTCAATTACATTAAGTCCCAGTTTCTCAACATGGGGTCGCGACCCTTGGGGGGTGGCGTTTGTAATTAAAGGGGGTCGCAGTCTGTTAGAAAAAATAAGACCTGTATACAAAAGAGTCGTTTATTAAAGGAATGAATTATAGTGTAGTGTTATAAAATTAAATATTACCATGTAATAACAACATGAATAAATGAACTTATAGCTTACATTGTTTAATCGAAATGCTTAATCATGAGCATTAATTAATTAATGCGACGGTTGGCTTGCGATGTATGCGTGTATGTAACAGTACGATTTCTGTATTTAGTTTTCAAAGTCAAGCCACCATAGACGAGAAACCTTTTTCGCACTGATAAGAAGTAGCAAAGGGTATCAATGTTTTCAAAGCTTCCGTTACTAGGCTTCCGTACTCGCGTCGTCGTGCAAGCCAAAATCGTGCAAATCTTGAGATAAATATTCCAGTTGTAGTTCATTCATGATGATTCATGATGATCATTCATGAGTTGATTCAATCATGTTTTCATCAAACGGATTGAGAACCCATCTTTTCGAGAAATCATTGTTGTCATCTGGAAAATATTCTAGTAATTGAATTTTCACTTAAATGCGTTTTCACGCTCTTCAACAGGCGGTCAATGACTGAATTTTCTAAATTCGCATTTTTGTTAATATAATCAGAAGTTGCAGTAAATGCATCAATTTTTCAAGATTTATAATACAAATACTATTAGTTTCTGTCATAAACAAAATGTTTTTATTACGGCCTTGTAAACTCGTATTTAAGTTCAACACTTGACCAATGTAAGTCGGGTGGAAAGCGATTCTATTTGGATCCACTTACTAGGCAGCTTGCAAGCCAAGTTGACTCGCTATTGTCCTATCAGTTTACATCACTGTACTTGCGTATTATACTTATCCATTTCGCTGTACACTTGACCAATGTAAATCACCATTGTAAACTGTGTATTGATATGTCACTCAAGTAAGTCGACAGTAATAGATTCTTCATCTTGTAAAAATTCTAAAAATGAACTGTTTTTATGTGTAAAATAGATTTTTAATTCAATTCGCAATTCAAAAAGCTTGTTAAAACTTTTCCTCGCAACCTCACTTCTCCCGTTCCCGCCAAAAAGTCCTGAATTATATTTAAACCTGTTATTTGCTTACCTTTTTCACTGCCACAGATTATGTTACAGTGAAATAAATTCTCAATTATTCTTTCTTTCAATGGTTACATGTTCCACTTCTTTTATGAGTGTATGTATGAAGGACATGAAGGAGAGTTTTACTTATTAAATAAATTCTTTGAAGCGGTATCCATGCGCACTGATGTATACTAGTCGTCAAATATCTGGAGAGATAGAGTTCATTTCAAACTCAGTATTTCTCTTGGACGCTATTTCTATCATTGTGTTATAATAGTCTTAAATCTGCTGTGAGTGGTTGAGAGAGCAGATGTTTGCTAAATGGTAAATATTGTACTAGCCACGATGATTACAAATCTGCAATGACATATCTTCATGCCATATTCCTGACGAGGTAGTCAGAGAGGACGGAGCGCCAAGCGTTGCGCTCCTCACATACTTCTTTCGCTTTGTCGAATCTCATCATTCTCCTCACACATTTTCGCCTAGGTGACAAATAATCTATAAATAATTGTCTCTATATACATAGATTTTCCATAGAAAGTGCTGACGAATATTCGCATTCACAAAGCCCTATTCTCGAACTATACCATTATCTTTGAATAAGTTTTAACTACGATGTGTTTTCTAGAGAAAGAAATAATCATGTACTTATGTATTTCATGAGTGTTAAAAATGAACATTCAGTACACGTAGTGACAGTGGAATCGCACAATTGTTAATAGACATCAATAAATGATTGAAAATAAATATACAGTTTGTTTCGTGTGGATATGACATGTCTATGTTAGGCTCGAAGACCGATAACGCTAATTGAGCGAAAACCAACTAGCAATGCGTTGTGGTTTCTATAAAACGTTAACATCGCGAAATGACAATGCCCAAATTCGTTACCACTGGTCCCAGAATAACCATTCTATTTAAAAAATATATTTTCATTCCTTATGATTTTCTGTGTGGTTTTTATTTTTAGTAACTAGACATTCATTATGGCTGAATGTGACTGAACAACGGCTGTAGACATTGACCTTTGTGTTCTTTGTATTACGTTATGTGCAGATTTATGATAAAAAATGACAGTATCCTAGAATTTAGTAGCGCCAGATTTTCAAAACTATTACTGAAAAACTCTAAAAATGAAAATACTTCTATCGTGAATGAACTGACTGGAAAATAGCAAATCAGCGACGCTGACCGAATTTGACTTATGCGTTATTACACGCCTAACGTCATTGACTTTTACATTCCGGATTTTTTTATGACACATGACACCATCTACATACATATTTGCTTGTGGAAGAACTTGTGAACTTGTTTTACTGGCGATTTCATTAAATCGTATATAAATAATAAATCTTGCTGTGTTTCTGGGTGCTCCGTGCTGGGTACTTGTACTTCTGTAGTCGTTTTGGGAAATCTAGTGAAGCACGTGCTATTTTTTGCTATGCGCTTTTGATTTTTTTTTTGTAATATCTTTAGATTCGTCATCTGTTTCACTTTAGTTACTATACTATTTCGAAGTGCTCTTAATAGCCCATAGCCTATACCATAAAATAAATATTAATACCGGGCATGCAAATTTATGGATGGGGCAAAGTTCCATAGTTTTTGGGCATTGTCATTAGTGTTACGGCTCTTATAAAAACGCCAATGACGCTTGGTAAAAATGCAGAAAGATCTACCGAAAGATTCGGAAGATACGAAATTCGTATCGCGACTGCTATTCCCTCACAACATGTTCTGCCAATGAAGAAAAGCCGTGACGCGTTGTGATCCCTAGTTGATACAAGCACACAGCTGGTAAGATGGTTGCGTCCTACTCCCTTACTTATATCACAATAGACAGTTTATAACTCGTTCGGCTACAACATTGTAACGAAAACATTGGCAGAGTTGTTCACTCACTTTTTGCCATTTTTAAAATGAGGTAAAAAGTGAAATAAAAAGTATATATCGTAACGAATCTCAATAAATACTGATTGCTGATTGCAATTGCTCCTCCTTTCTTCAATAAATACTCCGATCACGAATATTGTAATGTAAGTATTACAATATTCGCTGACACACGATTATCGTATTTATTTTTTGTTTCATCGCTAGTATATATATCTGTTTTAATTTAAGGTTAAATTATTATGTTAAAGCTTTAGTCTACATGAAATCGCTTTGGAACTATCATTTAATGCGTGGCCGACACGTTCTTAGCAGGTTCTCTTTCTCAGCCAGACCATTACAGTATCCAATCACCTTGTAACATTAAACCTCAGTTCTATATAATGTCATAAATATAGTGAATGAATTAGTACGATAGCCGGTGTAATAAGGTAGATAAGTGATGGATTCGTAGAACGGTAATAACAGCCTCCATTACACGGCAAATAATCGTCTAAGCGATCACTCCCACACTGTATTGCTGCATTAGATGCACATCTGACTGATAAATGTGGAGGTGACGTTACCCTTCAGGGTCTGCGATGAAAGTTTGGTGGCTTGAACTACGACAGCACTTATGTATGTGTTTGTGTCCTCGCCACACAAAGACATCCGAACCTGAAATAATCATCCTCACCCTCTATATCTAAATCTACTGACTCTTTTAAAATTTAGACCTAAGTATTATGGACTCCAAAAATTATTTTTACAAATTTACCATTTCATAAATATCTAGATTGATTTTTAAAACATTAGGCACGAAAAAGAATTCACATTCAATTATTGTCTCTTGACAACGGCCTCATTGAATCGAATTTAAGGTGTTATTGGATGACAGGTTTAAGTGTCTCAGCTGGCGTCACTTTCATTGATTCGATACGAAAACGAATTAATAGAGAATAGATACAATCGTCTACACCCCGTTATTTAACAGGATAAGTTTCTCTTGTACAAGTTACGTATTTTGGAACAGCACTTGAAGAAGAGATTCCCAGAGCTCCTCTAAGTGCACTGCGGACGACCACCGCGGGCGTTTTATTAGGTAAACTTTCCACATAACCCAATTTTTCCCCTGGTAGAGCAAGTACCTACATTTTGAATTATTCTTACGTGTTACCAAAAAAAGATCTCGCAATCTTTTTATTCTGCCGTAAGCTATGCCGAGTGTCAACCCTGGGCTCAGGTGCGCCGGCGCATTCACAGAGGCGGCGATATACGTGTTTATGATCGAAAGTGGCGAATGGCGTCATTGGCACTTAAAGACGACATTGTCTATTGATCCGGTCGACCCACACAGTAGCCGTGGCCACAATTTTGCAAACAAAACAAACGTTTTATGTCAGTAAGCTATTTGCCGTAACAATTTGAGTTATTGAGCCGTAGATTACGATGAGCACGAGAGGGGAATATGATTGTGAATAAATTTTATAGCCAATAAATACAATTAAATGGCATTTGATGGTGTAAAGAAACATCAAATCACTGGTTTAAAACCATATACACACATACGAATATTATTACATAAGTAAATCAGAGACTTTGAATAGAAAGAGGCTGTTTAACAGAAATTGTAGCCACTTGTTGTTACATCTGGTTTACATGCGATAAGTTGGTGAGTTAGTAACTAAACCGCGGGTAATGAACTCGGTAAGTTGCGAGTCGTAATTTTGCCGCCTTAATTCTTTAATTGCCAAATAAAATATAGAGTTACAGCTCTTTAAAATTTTTTCTTTATTGTACAAATTCCGGTGTAATTTTGCGGAAATCTACTTCATTTGATGAATTCTTATATCTTGTATTTATCTGTAAACTTTTAAATTTTCGCGTTGCATTATGAAATATCTGAAAACACGAGAAATTAACGCAGTTACCTTTATTTTGGCTTGACGTTTCGCCCGACTTGATCGGCCGTGGTCTCAAGTAAACTGTCAAACTGTCAACTCTACTTGAGTTCACGGCCGATGCAACTCGGCCGAAACGTCAAGCCAATATAAAAGCTAATTACGTTAATTTCCCGTTTTTTCACCCAAAATCCCAAACGTATTAAACGACACGTGTTTTATCTCTCAACGAAACATCCTCAGGGTATTCCTCAGATCAGACTCCGCCAACCAATTAGCACTGAATCAAAAAATTAGTCAAGTGCACGGCATATTTTACCCACTACAATGCACCAGACAATACACACCAATCATCTCAAACTAGGGTATTCCCTGTGCCATGAGAACCAGACGACGACTACTGGCGGCGTCTCCTAGTACACTCAGACCCGAGACAATCTGGAAAAGTTCGTTTCCTAAATTGACCCGACCGGGAATCGAAACCGGGACTTTCCGTGTTTGGATTCAACGCCTAAACCACTGCGACATCGAGGTCGTCAATACCTATATAATCATAATTATGTACACATAATATAACCGTCCTAAGCTAGTCTCGTTTACATATTTGTTCTAGTTGACTCGTTCTCGACTCGAAGACTTACTGTCGTACTTATAACGCGTAAACTAGGCATTACTTTTAAACGCTTTGATAATGAATAAGTGTTATATTGCTTCAACTTTTTTACCATTTCGAATGTTTTATTTTTTAATTACGATTCAGTCAGCTTGACTTTCTATGCTCTATTGGTAACGTCTCTATGCTTAGCTCCCTCGAGGATGGCAGATAGTATCATAGTATCCCCCTGTCCATTCTCCTACGAGATTCTGTCGGAAGCTTTAAACACTTGTTATTAATGCACATGTCATTCTAAAATGACTTCATTCTCGTATTAACTTGTGATAGCGACGGTCGTTTCCTTAAAAATTGCTCCGTAGGCGAGTGCTTAGTGATTGTTTCATCTGGTCGCCCACGTCGTGTTTAGTGCCCACGGGCTCACGTCCAGATACACTTGTTCATTTGTCTGTCTGTGTGTCACTTGTGCCTTACCTGTTCGAACGCTGTTTTGGATTTTCTTCAGCATAGTGCATGGTGAGTACTATTATAACGCATGTTTTCATGGCAATTCTATTAGATATACATGCAATTTTAAAAGTAAAATTTGCCTGTGCTTTGATGGATCGAATCAAATGCTATTCCTATACTTATAGTTCCTATAGTTAATCCTACATATAAATATATTATATAATATATCAGTATGGAATTCTATAGGATCTATGATATATTCTATATCAGTATGTAATTGACTAATATATACATATATTCTGTCAAAATAAGATGTTTCGCTTCTCAAAGAAACATTCTTAGGAAATTTGCGAGTTTAGACTCTGTACGAGGTAAACGATCATTTAAGAACTGGCAAGAAACCTTATTTAAAGTATTACATTCCAAAGGAAAAAAAGGAAACTCGTGCAATCTCCTGGGCGTGTCTGTCACATAGTTTTTCTCAAAGACTACAACTTCGAGTACCTTTTGAAACGGTTACAAAAAGTGACCCTGAGATAAACCCTGACCTGAGGATAATAGACCTGAGAAACTTGAGTTTTAGCTTTTGGGAATTAATTTTGAGGAAAAAGTTACAAAATTTTGGAGTCATCGTGTGGGGGGGGTATCAAACGAAAGCTTCATCAATCGAATTTAAAAATGTTGAAGTACATGTCATTAATATGAGTATATGTACATATTACATTATAATGTATATATACAAGATAAAGTGTATTTGGAATATACGCCTATATGTAATTATACGTTTATACCTATAGAGCTACTGAATTGAGTCTTGAGGTTTAGACGTGCGCATAAGATTTTTTTTGGCTCTGTAATAGCTGTTTTAGGGTCATATATTATAGCAATATAACGAGCACTGACGTTGTCAGAAAATTTCAGATCGTTAATTTAAATTTCGTAAGGTAACAACGACATACTTCTTCCGAAACACACTGCCACCTCTCATCTGTTGACAAAGTTAGGAATTGAAGGCATTAATTAACCCCATTATGAACATGTACAAATTTGCATTACTTTGACTTATTTTATTAACATTTAGCTGTTCCCGGCTAATAATTATTATTATTAGTACATAAAAACGCGCGCTTGTTAGAATGCAACAAGGCAATGTTTTGTAAAACTATCAAACCAATCGACTATTTTTCGCGTTGCGGACACAAACATACGTCCGCTGATTTTGTATGTATGAAGATTATTCGTAAAATCTCGTAAATATTGCTGCCCCGAAAGTGTCTACTGAAAAATTTGAAAAACTTGCGGACTTCAAGAATAAAATGGAGATAGTTTTAATCGCGATTTAATACATCATACTTTTTGGGAATTTAGATCTATAATGTAATAAATTCCTAAAATCTATAGCTATTTTCCGCTCAAACTCCAAAAACCACCAATCCACACGTGTTTCGCCTCTCAACGAAGTATCCTCAGGATATACCAGAGATAGGATTCGGTCAGCTAACCAGCACCGAAATTTCGGATTCACCGGATTCCGGACACCGGAAATGGATTTCCGTAACAGCTGAGTCTATACAATATCTTAAGTAGATCTTTAAGCTTGTATTAAATAAATAAATAATTTAAAAATAGATAAAAATATATCTGTGTTTAGATAAGTATCCTATATCTATACTAATATTTTACGTTAGTAACTAATCAATCTGTGCTAATATTATAAAAAGCTTAACTTTATTTGTTTGTTTGTAAAGGATAAACTCAAAAACTACTTAACCGATTTCAAAAATTCTTTCACCTGTAGAAAGCTACATTATTAGTAAGCACATAGGCTGCATTTTATTTTCAAAAAAATTTCCACCCGTACGACGCCGGGACGGGTCGCTTGTTTAAAATAAAACTAATTGCCGAGAAGCGCAGATAAAAACCTAGTGTTATGTAGTAACGAGCTTTTATTAGTTTGATGAGTAACTTTACGATTCCGTGTGTAATAAGTAACATTAAAAACAAAAAATGACTGCGAGTTTAATAAAAAACCAACTAAGAACGTTTTGGACACGCATTTTATTACGAGTTCCGTAGCTACTTCGAACAAAGCAGCAATTAGCATCACACTATTATCTGCTTTCTGGATTTCTCATAAGTATGAGAAATCCAGAAAACACTAGTTAGATAATAATTAATAATCGCATCGGGGAACTTCTGTAAAAACAGAAAAAAGCGATATTATAAGGTATTTAAGCTAACCCAGACGTAATAATTTTTTGTATATGAATCTTCCAGAGGGCAAAAATAGAGAGTAATACATACATACATACATACATACATACACGTATAAATGTATACATAAGCTCTACGGTATACCTGACGGGGTAGTTAATAGTGAGGACGGTGTCAAGTATCTCAGTCCTTACATTCTTCTTTGGTCCTCAAATCTCATCATTTTCCTAACACACTTTCGAAGAGGTATGCGAACGTTTTCGATGTTGCTGTCAGCTAATACTCTGGCTATTATTATCAAGAATAATAGAGAGCAAATATAAAGATTTATCGCTTTTAAAGATATCCGTTTGTCATTTTTGTGTCGGTGTTTTTGTAATCTTATTGTTAATTAGAGCAAATGATAAACTTAATAAAAAATGAATTCGACAAACCATTTCATTCAATAGTATTCAGTTCTATTTTCAAAGAAAAAAATATGGTTATATTTAAACGATATAACGCCAAATAAACGATAAACCCAAATAAACGAGAACTACGAAACCAAACCATTTTTCCGCTATTAAATCATATAATTTTAATTCCAATTATATTGTAGTGTTTTTATTTTATTGGATAAATGTTTAATTGAGTATTTTTACTTCGTGTATGTTTATTTCTGAGTTTATAGCTGCAGCAGAAGTGTCGACTTTTTATCGTCGAAATTGTATCTCGCAATACGGTATTTCGGATAACCTAGTCTTATGTCATAAGTTACTCATAACACAACTGTCAAGTGTGAATTTATAAGTAATCTTAAATCTCGTGCTTAGTGACCGCGACATGTTTTGTTATGAGTTATTTATTTCGCATACATGATGTCATGTTGCACTTTAAAAATAAAACACACGGACCGCAATTGTTGCCCTTGACACAAACGGTCATAATTCACTTAATGAGACGTGCTGAACACAAGTAATTTGCCTGATATTTTCGCTAAGATGCATCATACATTGACGCAGAAATTATTGCTTCGAATTTTACTACTTTCTGATTTAATTTTTTTTTCAATATGTGTTAATCGGTTGTATGTTTTATGTTTGTTACCTCTCAGTTTACGTTAGTAACTAATTAATTTGTACCTCTCAAAACTGCATCATTTAGAAACCGATTTGGAAATTTTTTTTTATATGAAATGATGTACTTCCAGATTGGTCACTTTTTTCACTGGTATTGGAGCTAGGACTTAGAAAATACACCGAATAACACCAAATAACATGAACTGCTTATTAACTCTATTTATTTATATTGACCATTCTCTTATATGCCATTGCGCTCCAGAATTAGAAAAGAAGGTCACTCAAAAGGGAGTAAAAAATTTTTTCTATAATAATAAAATCAAATCAAATTTCTAATGAATCGGTTGAGTCCCAAATAACATTTCGTAAACGAAAACATGACCATGTTTGTGACTGTAATCAAGAAATACGTGATGTGCGCAACGTACTGTCACAACATATCACAACTCTTTTAGAAGGATTTATAAGTACGAATGGACAAGCTATGAATGATATGAGAAACGGAATAGCTGAAGTGAAAAGTCAAATAACTGAAATGCAAACAGCCAATGATGCAACTATTTCAGCGATTCAAACAATCAAAAACCAAATTAATGATATTAATATAGCTACTTCCAGCCTTACCAGTGAACAAATCCAAATCAAAACCAGTATTTCTGATTTGAATAAGAAAATTGTGGATAGTGAAAGTAAAATTAAATCAATGCAGTCTGATTTCAATGATCTTAAAACCACAAAACCGCCTAAAGAAATTCTGTCTAAAGAGTCACAAATACTTGCAAATGAGGAAATGATCCGTGAATTACAAGATCGTAACAATAGACGAAATAATATCATAGTCTCAGGTATATCCGAACAAATATCTCTTAACTCAGAAGAGCGCCAATCTAAAGATACTGCTGATGCCATTTCCATTCTGTCTAAAATTGTTAACGATTTACAACAACCAATAAAAGTATTTAGAATTGGTAAAATGAACCCAACAAAAAACCGCAGCCTCAAGATATGCTTCAATAATCAGGAGCCTGTTACTAAACTCCTAAGAAATAAATTAAATCTACCTCCCGGAATCAAGATCTACTCGGATCAGACCCCTAACCAACAGAGATTATTGCAATTATTAAAAGAAGAACTTTCACGTCGTCAGAAGGCTGGAGAAAAAGATATCACGTTAAAATATATAAAAGGTGTACCTAGAATTGTTCAAATCAACCAAAAAAACCACAATCAGTCACTTACTCCACAAATGATGTTACATACCAACTTGTAAACAGTTATGCAGATCTTCGAACTTCCAAATCACGTCTTAATTTTTACTACTTGAACGCTCGGAGTATAGGTTCAAAGGGCAGATTCGATGAGTTGAAATGTATAATCCGATTAGTATCTACTACTATACACATAATCTTACTAACTGAGACATGGTTTAAGTCTGAAGAAGAAGCCATTAGTTTTCAAATACCTAGTTACACGCATTACTATAACTTCAGAACTGACAAAGGAGGTGGTGGTGTATCGGTATTTATTCATAATAACTTAAAACACTCTTTATCAGAGTCAGTGTATGCTGATGGTAATAGTTTTCTGTGGATTACAATCGAAAAATACGCCCTAGATATTGTTGTGATATATTATCCCGGTGGCTCCAATATTACAAATTTGAGAAATTTTCTGGATACTCTAGACATGCAGTTACAATCGCACAAACGAGGAATGATCTTCGGAGATTTTAATGTTAATTTATTAGATAAAGATATAAAGACAAAACAATATCTTAACGCTTTGAAAGAGGCTGGATATAAAATACTTAACAAGATTGATAAAAAATATTGCACTAGAGAAACAGCGACCAAAAAATCTATCCTAGACCATGTCAGCACTAATCTGAAAAATGATACATATAACTTTACTGTAATTAAATCATCGATGACAGATCATCACCAAATATATGTCGAACTTAAAAAATACAAACCCCCAACTAAACAGCGTGTATCGTATAAAGCTTTAGAGTACGAAAAATTATATCAATCAGTGAAAAATATGGAAATTGATAGACTGAACTTAGATTTCACACAGCTCGAAAATATATTGGCAGAACAAACTACCAGGAATAAAGTAACGAAGTTTAAGGTACTTAACGCACCCAGACAAGACTGGATACACAAAGATATTTTACACGGTATAAACCAGAGAAATGAATTATGGGCTAGACTAAAACAGGATCCAGGTAATCAAATCCTAAGTGAAAGCTTTACAAAGATGAAAGAAACAGTGGCTGCTATGATCAAGAATACAAAAGACACTTACTATTACAATGAGTTTCACAAATGTTTGAATAAACCAAAGAAGATGTGGCAACTTATAAATTATCTTTCTAATAATAAAACAAAACAAAGTTGTGTTCCCCCAAAAATTTTCTGTGAATCAGGTACAGTCCTTACTGATGCTACTGATATTTGTAATAAATTCAATGAGTACTTCTCTAATATCGGATCTCTTTTAGCAAATAAAATCACTCCCCATATGCAAAATAGGCACACCAACCGTGTATCACCACCATACTTGAACAATATTACACTAGGCTTCACAACCATAGAACCGTGTACAGCTGATGAAATCATTAAGATCATAAATAACCTTGATGCAAATTCCAGTACAGGAATGGACGGGCTCAGTACAAAAGCAATAAAATGTTTAAATCCCTTGATAGCCAATAAGTTGTCTGACTGTCTCAATAGTCTCTTGACAAAAGGTTGTTTTCCCGACACCTTGAAGGTAGCTAAAGTAAGCCCAATTTACAAATCAGGAGTGAAAACTGACCCTGACAACTATCGTCCGATCTCTGTTCTACCTGTGCTATCCAAAATTCTGGAAAAAAATTTATATAACCGCCTTAATGATTATTTGGATTCCATACATTTCATTTCCGATCGTCAATTTGGGTTTAGGCCAAAAAGTAACACGCTAGCGGCAACAATTGATTTGATAACCGAAATTAGACAAAATATAGATAAAAAAAATATTGTTTTAGGAGTGTTTATCGATCTCAAAAAGGCGTTTGATACTGTCAGTCATGGTTTACTTCTAAAAAAGCTTCAGAAAATTGGAATCAGTGGAGATGCACTAAGGATATTTGAATCATACCTTCAAAATCGGACTCAAATTGTAAAAATCGATGAACATCAAAGTACTCCTCTCCCAATAAGTTTTGGTGTGCCCCAAGGTTCTATCCTTGGACCACTGTTGTTTTTAATATATATCAATGACATCCAGAATTTGGGCTTGCATGGTCATCTTACTTTGTATGCTGATGACACATGTTTGTTCTATTTTGGGTCCACCATAAACGATGTCCTTTCCACTGCCCAAAGGGATCTTAACATTCTGTATAAATGGTTACAGTGTAACCTGCTCACGATCAACATAACCAAAACTTCTTATATAATTTTTAGAGCCAAAAACAAAGTAATTCCACCATTTAATCCATTGACAATAAATAATATACCAATAACAGAGAAAACTTATGAAAAATACTTAGGATTACGATTGGATAGATACTTGAACTGGCACACGCATATTGATTACATTAAAAAAAAATTAACTTCATTCATGGGTTCATTACGAGGTATAGTCCGTTGTATTCCACGTAATGTACGGTTTAACATGTACAACTCTCTAATAAAGTCTCATTTGCTTCACCTTGTCGAAATTTGGGGCAGCGCAGCAAAAACCAAACTTGCTGAACTGCAAAGAGTGCAGAACAAAATTATAAAAATGCTTTTCCATTTTCCTTACCTTACCCCCAGTCTCCTGGTCTATAACAAAACCAAACTTATGACTATACAACAGCTGTACACTTATCACACATGCATACTCATTCGCAAAATACTAAATAAAACCATTCACACTTCTATATCACTCACACTATCAAAACAAATACAAAAGCGCACCACCCGACGGGCTAGTTTTATCGTTCTACCTAAGACGCGCACAAATTGTGGCAAGAGAATGTTTACATTTGAGGGAGCACAGCTTTTTAACAAACTACCATCAAATTTAAAGAAAATTGAGTCTTTCGAAACGTTTAAAATTAAACTTGCTCATTACATCAGAGAATAATTTTTTTTTTTTTTTGATTGTACTAATAATACAAATAAGTTATTTGAATTGCTGTTGCGATTGTATAAACTCAGTGCGTACGACAAATTAAAATTAACATTTATAATATTGTATTCTCATGTAAGTGACGATTGTATGTCTTAAATGAGAATAAAGATTTCTATAAACCTATCAACTTCAAAAACAATTACTCAAAAGTACGAAATAACTATTCTTTACGAATCAAAACACAAAACTTAAGTACAAAAATAACTTTATAAATACGATACAAATACCTATTGAATTAAATTTGACAATTATTAAAATCGTTTCCAAATCCAAGTGCAACAACAGAAAGTCTATTAGTTTAGTAGGCTTCGTATCGACTTCAGTTAATGCCAAATTTAACTATAAAGGCTATAGATATTTGTATCGTATTTATAAAGTTATTTTTGTACTTGAGTTTGATTGGTAGTTATTTCGTACTTTTCAGTAATTTTTTTTTAAGTCTGTTTAATTTTTTTTATTACTTTATGATTAGTGAATATTGTTGTAGCTATTGGATTAACTAATTCATTTGTTTCATAAGTTTACTACAATGTATTATTGTTGCAATCTCGAATAAATGATTAAATAAATAATAATAATTAGGAATGAACGCCTTTTTATACAAACATAATAATCTTCGTCGGCCCCTTGCCACTCAATGTTGAGTGTAGGCCTCTTGCATTGCACGCCATTCCCTTCGATCTAGGGCTTTTTTCATCCAACACCATCCCACTATTTTCGCCTATCTATCATATCACCAGTCTATCTTGTCAGTTGCCTGCCCACGTTTCTGCACTCTGTTCTGAGTCTCTACATCAGTATTTTTCCTCCATCGATTATCTTTCGCAATATGTGGCCACCCTATCTCCACTTCCCTTGGGCTAATATTGCGGTTGTGAGCCTAGTTCTTCTCCATGTTTCCGTATTCCGGATTTTGTCACCGAGAGAGATACCTAAAATACCTCGCCGCGCCGCTATTTTGGCTGGCAGTTTGTGGATTACCTGCAGAATTACATACTTAATACAATATAGGAAATGCCGAGAACATTAAAAATATATTAATAATATATAGTGTTATTGTAAAAATGAAGAAAGGAATGCTTAGATGGTTCGGGCACTTAGAAAGAATGAGTGATGAAAGACTGACGAAGAAAATCTACAGAGCGAAAGTGAGAGGTAAAAGAAGCCAAGGAAGACCAAGGCTGACTTATGAAGATCAAATAGCCAGAGTGTTAGCAGACGGAAATGTCAAAAGCACTCGCATACCTAAGCGAAAATGTGTGAGGAGAATGATGAGATTTGAGGAGCGAAAGAGGTGTGTAAGGACCGCGACTCCTGGCGCTCCGTCCTCTCTGACTACCCCGTTAGGGATACAGCGTGAAGATATGTATGTATGTATGTATTAAAATTATATAACCGTAACTTCAAGGCTTTACCCATTGAGAGTCAAGAAATAAAACATCATTCTATTCTATTCTAAATAAAATCATACTAAGACGCCACTTCTGAAATATGTATTTGGACGGAATAGAGTCACGGCCCAATTGTCGTCTGGTGGACTGTTTGCTCGTTTGGTATTCTCAGGGTATTAAAAAAATTAAAACTAGTTGGGGAATCGTCAAATGGTGGATGTGGTGGGTATTAGCGGGCTATTTCATGAAATTTTGTTTCTCGAAATGTCCAGTAATATTACCATCAGCTGAATACTACGATAGTACGACAGATTGTATACAGTAGTTATTATAGACATGCAGATGTAGTCTAGTAAGGCACTGAGCAACGCCGCGACGCGCTAACAGGCGCGGACGCGTGAAGGCTGAACTGCTATTCATTGTATACTCATGTTCACTACAATATATTCGTATGCATATAACTCGTTAGAACTGTCTTAATTACCTACATTGCTCTCTGTGATGATAAAATTTTAGATGACTTTTGAATAACTTTCTCGCTTTTCGTTTAAAGTGACGCAGTGATGCACAATAATAATTAAATCTAAAATAGATCTTCTGCATCATGAAAAATACGAAAAACAATTATTTTCATTTATATTAAAAACTATAACTAATTTTAGAAATTCCATTTGGCTGGCATTCTTCACAGAAAATTTATAGGCACAAATGGGTCCCGTTAATCTGGAAAATGTAAATCTCTGTTTTAAAAAAGGTTTCCTTGATATTTGTTTTCCTTGATTTTTTCTGTTACAAAAGTGAATCAATAGTGTAACGCAACTGGCAAAATGAGGTCAATGAAATGAGAATCAGGTTACCAAATATTACTTTCATAGGTTTTGTAATTACTTAAATAAATCGAGATCCCTACCGTCAAAATTTCCATTCGTTGCATGACAATATAAGTTGTCTGAAAAATACAAACAGAATAAACAAACGGACAGGCATGACGAAACCAGAAGGGTTTAGTTTTAGCCACTGTGGCTGCAGAACCCTAATAATGGTACATTTGGCATCACCTTGAAAGCGATTGTGGTAGACAGAGAACCAGGTACGACTCTCTGTCTGCCACAATGACTATTGATAAATATGAAATGTAACAGAAGCACTGATCATTATGAACAGAACATGTTATCAATTCTTCATCACAACTATTATTTACTTGACTATTTGAGGGCTTCTCAACAACTGAGCTCTTACAAGACTAAAATCAGACTTATATACAGCCCCACAGCGCAGGACAATCATTCTACCCTCATTCTTGTTACTAAAATGTTACTAAATCACACGTGGGTAATTTATGTGATTAAAATTAATGTGAAACTAACACTATTCTAAAGGTTATACATGTTGGCCCTGACTCATTGAGTGAAGACGAAGTCATCGTCGCTCGTGTTTACTTTACGATTGAAAGAAACCTCGCTTTGCATTGGTTTCAACTTTGCCAACGTGTGGGCAGTACTAGTTTGCCTGCATTTGCATTGGCTAAGGTTCGACCAACATGTATTGCAGGCATAAAAAGTTGTCTTAATGTGTGTAGGTAGTACTTAATACTAGGTAATGTAACACGCTCGCTAAGTCCTAAACACTATGGTCTACGCAGAAATCAATACATTTTTTTAAATAATGATGTTATAAATATTTAAAAATTATTACCTATTTTTTTTATAATATATATGGATATTACTATAAGTCTTTTATTAATATCAAAAAAGTACATACAAATCCTAACATATTTTGGAAACACTTATATAAATATATCTATAACTAGGGATGCAACGATTAAGTTATTTATTATGGTAACCGATGCATTATTTTATGTTTTAAATGTGTATTTTCTATATATGTATGTATTTATCTCAGCAATAATTCACTGTTACATTTGGGTATTATCTTTCCCACTAAATACTGTACATTCGAGGCGTTTGTTTGTCCATGTTTTGAGAACCGTCCCTCGCTCTGAGTATCGAGTTGCAGTTTAAAAACGACATTTAATATATTGCTATTGATAATTTCAAGATTACAATGTCTCCATACTGGTGAGATAGAAAGCAATTGGTCGTATGATATTTATAATATGATAATAAACAGCGATATCTATGTTGTATAATAAACGAAAGTCGAGTTCTATGAGAGTTAAGAATTGGTAATTTTTATCTGTGTACTATAAGAAGGGTTATATATAATCTGACGTCCATAAAGTTCTAGGTTTTATTGTTATAATTACACGTACGTAATAAATATACAATACAACATAACAGCATTTATTTGCGTTGTCAAGATGTATCACTACGACAAAGTTTAAGTTTCTTTATCACATAGTCTGACAGTAACAGACGAACAGACAAACAAACGCATGAATAATCTTACGAGGTTTTCATTTTACACATATGTATTGCAAAGATTCAGGTGTTTTGATTGTGATAAATTCTTATAATATTTAATTATCTTTTATCCAAAAGTTTGAACTAATAATCGATACTTGTTTAGCCACTTTTATAATTTATCGTTGAACGATTTTATCGCCACGATTTTACCGTTCACGATACAATAGGAAAGCAAAATGCGTCCCTATTGGGTCGTACAAAAGTACGCTTTTTCCGTCGACAATAATGTCATGCCGTGGACGTTATTGCTAAATACAATTGCATACATTTTGCTTTCCTATTTTATCCTGACGGCAAAATCTTTGAACGGAAAATTACAAAAGAAACCTTTTGCTTCTCAACGAGTCATCCCCAATTAACTCCAGAGGATACAGGTTCGGTCAACCTACTATTATCGACTTATAATAAATCGGTATAATAAGCAGTGATCAAAGGTCTGATTACTATCAAAAGTATGGATATGATCCAAAATTCTATATTAATTAGGTTTTGTAATGATTTTTATTTGATTGTTTAGTAACAGCTGTTAAATTTTGTTTACTTTTGAGAAAAATGTAGACTTCAAAAATCTTTATAATTGTTTTATTTACTTAGTTTGGTAACCAATTTCCTGTCGTTAATTCTTATCAATGTTACAATTATTTTAAGGAAAAATATTTTGTACCTAAGCAAAAGAGACATCCTCGTTCGGAATCCTAATAATGCATTTATATCTATTACTAACGTATCGAATTCCGGGACATCCCGGGAATTTTGGGTCATATCGGACCGTTACGACTTAGGGACCTTCAAGAAACGAGCCTACTCTTTCCTTAAAGACCGGCAACGCACCCGTGATTCCCTGGACATTGCGGGTGTCCATGGGCGGCGGTGATCATTTTCCATCAGGTGCCACGCTTGCTCGTTTGCCCCCTCTGATATATAAAAAAAACTAGACTTTTGGTAGTGATGACATTCATGATTTTGATCACTATTATTGAGTCGGTAATAGACCTGTGTCGTTCGTGATTGATTCAGTCATTTGATTACAATCGATTGAAACTATTGATGATTGCAATTACATATAACTAACGTATCGTTAATCGATTCAATCATTTGACCGATTCGATCTCAATTCTTGTCGATATTTAATTGATTAATACACATTATTTTTCAAGACAAACAATGTAACTAAAAATGCGAAGAATTATAATAAAATCTTTAAAAATATCGAAATCGTAAAAAATCAGATTACTCATACAATCATTCGATCTTTCATTTCAATCAATAATGCATGATTGTATTTGTATTCGTGTACAACAATGATTGATTGGATCACTTGACCGAATCTTTTTTCATATCAATACTTGAACGATTGAATCATTGAGAATGAACTTGACAAGGTCTAGTCGGTAACAGCTAACTGATCGAGTCTGATGCCTGGAATATACTGACCATACTTTGTTAAGAAACGAAACACGTGTCGATTAGGTTTTGGTATTTTTGGGCGGAAGATACCTAATTCTGAAACTCACAGCCAATCGTAAAGGCCAATTATGAGTTCCTACAGTTAAGGTATGTATAAAATATGTATATATATGATTCACCAATGTCTCATAAGCATCCAACATGTATCAAAACTTATACAGTTTGAAAAAAACTCTCAGCAAAAATTTTCTTAAATGAAGCACCACCAGTAAAGAACAAATCTATATCAAGTTTTAGTTTATTAAAGTTATTAAAAGTCCTACACATACTCGTATAAGAACTACGTCTATAATTCAGTGATGAGTAAGGAACATGTAAAATTGTGTCTCCTCTCGAGGAGCGCTGTGGTACACGTATTGCTATTTTTTGTAAAAGCTCAGAACAATCAATCAAACCATTAGCTATTCTGCTCACGCATTTTCGCCTAGGTACCTATCCACATACTTAATAAATAAATTCTTACAATAATGTTAACTGACAGAAATGTCAAAAGTACCCGCGTACTTTTGACATTTCTGTCGGTTAACATTACTGTAACAATTTATCATATTTCTTTTTTACTTTAAGGTTTTAGGCTTTCAGCCTAAAAATAACTTTGTATTGACTTTAACTCTTCTAGTCCTTACCTACATATTATACTCCATTGTAATAGCCGTGTCTAACGCTCATGTCTACTGAACCTGTAGAACTTTAGTCATGATTTACATATTATTCCACTGCTTCATGTATGTAGGTGGATTCTGTAACCTATAAGGCCTGGCAACAATATTTGGTCATGCAAAAATACGTTCGCACATCGTCTAAAATAACCGCACCGATTATGGCGAACACAAATACCTAAAAGACATAAAAATTTGCTTTAACTTCTCATAAACTACAAAGTTCTTATGGGTTCGCCGACCGGTTTGCCATTTGCATATCTGTACTATAGAAAAAACCTTCAAATAAAGCGTTCATTATTAATGTTGCTATGCAAAAATAACTATGATATATAAATGAAAAACTCGATAAAATGTGTATTTATGTAAGTAATGTAAACGCACGTTATACTTTATTAGCGTGAATAATAAATTAACGCTGGCCGCTAAAATGTATGTGGCTTCTAAAAAATATTATTATTTAAACTCAATTTCTTCCTCTTATTAAATGGCATTTAAAAATATTTTTCTCTGCGATTTCAGCCAGTGACATTACTTAATAAATAAAAATGAAAACCGGTCACACAAAGAAAATTAAAACTTGCTGCTTCAGAAGAATGAAATAGAGTGGACTTTTTGGCGGGAACGGGAGAAGCGATGTTGTCATTTTATTTAGATTTTCTATTTTTTACATTTTTAGGAGTTTTAAAGTACAACAGTGATAGTATATTGTGTTTTAAAGTTTTGTGTAAGTGACAAAAATGGAGGAGATCTAAATAAACATGTGTAGCTGAAGTTCTTGCGCTCTTCCAAGAAGTCCTTTAAAACTTCAGTAAAGCCTACTATCACTTTACTGGAGGTGTTTTACGATAAGAAAAAACTAATTTGCTTGTGATTCTACTTATTAATACGTGACATTGGCAAATGCGCTAATCTGTGCGCCATGCCATAAAGAAAGAAAAAAAAAGAATGAAATAAAAGCTAATTAATAATTACATTAGACCGACGTGCGCAACATTCGTACATTAATATCCTATTATTCAATGAATTTGTCACCGAAGGCAGACAAGTATAAACAATGGAAAACGAATATCAATAATATGCCTTGATATCTTTCTTTGGTAACAAAGGAGAAACTTAAACACAGGTTCCCAGCTCCCTGATGGTGTGATTCTTTTACCCACTAAGACCCATGCTGTGGTCGTCTTTGGCGCGTTATCGAACGGCTTCGATAGCCCCCCTCCCCTCCCCTAACCCCCCTCTATTTAATTTCAATAAATATAGCACTGCATGAAAGGTTCGTAGGACCATAATCTTTCAAACAACGCAATCTGAGTATATATATACCTTTTGAGAGATACTCGAGGAAACAAACAGACAGACTAACAACAATTGTTAAAGTAATTGTTTTGGGTTCAGAGAATTTTACATACATATCTTCACACTGTATCCCTAACGGGGTAGTCAAACAGGACGAAGCGCCAAACTCCGCGGTTCTTACACACTTCTTTCGCCTCTTCAAATTTCATCATTCTCCTTACGCATTTTCGCCTAGGTATGCGGGTGCTTTTGAGATTTTCGTCAGTTAACGCTCTAGCAATTTGTTCTTCATAAGTCAGTTCAAGTTCAGAAAATCTTAAAAAGCGTAATCGTGATTACCTGTACTTTAAATAACAATTTGAACAGACAATGTAAACAGATAAAAAACTGTTCATATCTCAAATCTTATTTTTATTTAGATCATTTATTCTTGTTGGGGGGTCTAGTACGTAGTAAACTAGTGTAACTAATGTTGTTCCAACTGATAATTTCTCCAGTTGACCGGGTAGCAAATGAATCTGAAAATTCTTGCGTTTGAAGGTGAGCTCGAAACAACGCTCGTCCGATCACAAAACCAGTTCTGCCTGGAGTGCACATACATACTGTGCTTGTTATAGACTGGCTGGCCTGGCTGGACTGCGCAGGCGCAGGGAAGCGGCGAATAACGCTAGCCTGGAGACGTATAATTTAAATTCTTGCTATCGTACAGAAATATTTCCTTAGTGTTAAGTTATTTCTTTTCGCTTTACAAAAAAATGAATAAATGAACGACGCTTTTAGCGAAAGTTTATACCCTTATAATTTCAGAGTGCGTTTAGTTATATTAGTGTAATATTTAGTTATAGTTTACTTATATTAGAGCAGATTTGTCATTAAAAATACCTTGAACTAGGTTTAGTTGATTATAGGGCCGAGTGATGTGGGTGACCCAAATAGGCGCCTCCAGAGGAAAACCGTCAGATTTTGGTGGGTAGATTTGAATCTCGAGGAGTCCCATATACTCGCCTGCTGCCCCTGAGCGGGAACAGGGACCATGCATGAAACATTTCTTGACGTAAAGCTTTGACCTGACGAAATGAAAAACGAAATAATGCGTGTTTTGGACCCGATTCGCTTTTAAATTTAGCTTCGATTTGTCTGAAATCGTTGTGAAACCCTGACTTAAGACGTGTGAAACACGCTTTTGGCCGTTTTTAGGGTTCCGTACCTCAAAAGGTAAAACGGAACCTTTATAGAATTACTTCGTCGTCCGTGTGTCCGTCTGTCCGAGCAGTCAAGACCCTTTATCTTGAAAACGGGTAGAGGGATCAAGTGGGAATTGATATCGAACACAGGTTTATGGTACTTTAGAGGCGTAAAAAATTCAAGCTTCGAAATCAAAATCTAAAGATGTGGCCATTTATGTACTCAAGCAAAAACCTATAGGGTACTTTCCGTTAACCTAGAGTCATGAAATTTGGTAAGAAGCAAGGTCTCACAGCACAATGAAAGGAGAAACTGCAAAAATTAGCAATTTCACCAATGCAACCTTATATTTGCAGTTGGAGAGTATGGAAGAACATGCCGTTAACCTGCAAAGTTAAGTTTGTTTTCGAATCCGACATATTTTTTTGGTAAATTATACATAACCCAAAAAATATGGTGGTAGGAATCCCTCGGTGCGTGAATGCCACTCGCGCGTGACCAGTTTTTTTTAAATTCATTCATAGTGCATCCATAAACTCGCTTCCTGTATAAATATAGCAAAAAACTAACAAGTTGACACAAGTATATATGGAGCCGCGCCCACTTTGACTTTACCTGAGTTACCGACCATTAGCGGCTCACAAATGAACCAACAATCGATCAAGGGAACAGGTGACAACGGCTGTGGGTGGTTGACTCATTATTGTGATGTAGACTGTCTAAACAAATTTAAATCTGTTCATGTACCGTCTACATCTACACGTAAGCTAAACCAATATTTAAAATCGCAGAGATTATTTTACTTAGGACAATCCAAAAGTGAGGCGAACGAAGCAAATATTGAGAGTTGAATTTGGTAAAATAGTCTTTTTCGTATCTCAAAAGGAAATGGAAAACCTTATACTCGTACGGCTGGGTCGATTTAGGAATCTAACTTTTCTAGATTGTCTTGGGTCCGGGTGTACTGGCAGACGTCCCCAGTAGTCGTCGTCTGGTTCTCATGGCATAGAGAATGCCTTAGTTCAAGACCAGATGATCAATGTGTATTATCTGGCGTATTTATATTACATAATATGTTAGATATTACATATTATATTATGAGGTCACTCATGCAATCGGCCGCCTGTCCGTCTGTTAAAGTCCATTTTTTTTGTAGGTACTTTTTGGCGGGAGCTAGAAGTGAGGTTGTCATTTTAATTAGATTTTCTATTTTTACATTTTTGGGAGTTTTAAAGTACAAAAGTGATAGTATATATTGCGTTTTTAAGTTCTGTGTAAGTGAAAAGAATGGAGTAGGTCTAAATAAACATGTGTAGCTAAAGTTCTCGCGCTCTTCCAAGAAGTCCTATAAAACTTCAGTAAAATCTACTATCACTACTGGAGGTGTTTTACGAAAACGATTCAACT
The DNA here is from genome assembly GCA_907165235.1 of Zeuzera pyrina. Taxonomy (NCBI): domain Eukaryota; kingdom Metazoa; phylum Arthropoda; class Insecta; order Lepidoptera; family Cossidae; genus Zeuzera; species Zeuzera pyrina. Next base: position 937,358 of record OU015627.1, read on the forward strand.
TATAATACTATATGTGACATTGGCAAATGCGCTAATCTGTGCGCTGTGTCATGAATTTAAAAAAAAAATCACTTTTTCGGCAATTACAAACTCGATAATAATACTTACATCTTGTTAACTAATGATGTTAAAATCGTTTTCTATTATTATATCATTTTCTCACAATACTAATTAACGGGTCTATACGTCTCGTTTATACTTGATTTATCATTTTATTACTTTATTCTATCATTATCGTTAACCTACATATTTGACACTTAGTTTCCTATAAATTTAAAATATTTATAGAAAAAAAGAAGCAAATGAGATATTCCAACTCGACTTGGCCATTTTTTATCTTCGAAACTGCTGAATTTTTAAAACGCTGAATTTAAAAAACAATACCTGAATTCAGCTTGGTGAGCTTACCAGTTCGGTGCTGGTAAGCTGACCGAGTTCGATCTCTGGTATATCCTGAGGATGCTTCCTTGAGAGGCGAAACACGTGTCGATTGGTGGTTTTTGGAATTTGAACAGAAAATAGCTAAAGATTTTAGTAATTCATCACATCACACAGCACAAAGTAGCGCCTGAGTCTATACAATACCTGAATTTCTTGCCAATTCGTTTCAATGCATGTTTAATCCACAGACTTCTTCTTTCTTTAAAGTCTGTGGTTTAACCCTAACTGATACATAGACTTGACGTTCAACAATATCTTGTGTGTTCTACTCTAATAAATTGACTTTACCCTGAGATGCTTCCTTGAGAGGCGAAACACGTGTCGATTGGTGGTTTTTGGAATTTGAGCAGAAAATAGCTAAAGATTTTAGTAATTCATCACATCACACAACACAAAGTAGCGCCTGAGTCTATACAATACCTGAATTTCTTGCCAATTCGTTTCAATGCATGTTTAATCCACAGACTTCTTCTTTCTTTAAAGTCTGTGGTTTAACCCTAACTGATACATAGACTTGACGTTCAACAATATCTTGTGTGTTCTACTCTAATAAATTGACTTTACCCTGAGATGCTTCCTTGAGAGGCGAAACACGTGTCGATTGGTGGTTTTAGGAATTTGAGCAGAAAATAGCTAAAGATTTTAGTAATTCATCACATCACACAACACAAAGTAGCGCCTGAGTCTATACAATACCTGAATTTCTTGCCAATTCGTTTCAATGCATGTTTAATCCACAGACTTCTTCTTTCTTTAAAGTCTGTGGTTTAACCCTAACTGATACATAGACTTGACGTTCAACAATATCTTGTGTGTTCTACTCTAATAAATTGACTTTACCCTGAGATGCTTCCTTGAGAGGCGAAACACGTGTCGATTGGTGGTTTTTGGAATTTGAGCAGAAAATAGCTAAAGATTTTAGTAATTCATCACATCACACAACACAAAGTAGCGCCTGAGTCTATACAATACCTGAATTTCTTGCCAATTCGTTTCAATGCATGTTTAATCCACAGACTTCTTCTTTCTTTAAAGTCTGTGGTTTAACCCTAACTGATACATAGACTTGACGTTCAACAATATCTTGTGTTCTACTCTAATAAATTGACTTTACCCTGACATTTGATTATTATTCATAAAGCGCCAGAATAATTGCAAATTCCTCCTCCAACATCGTCCACTCTAACGACCTCGTCAGGGATACAACGAAAGGAAATGTATGTATGTAAAAATTTGATTTTCAACCAATTTAGTTTCAATATTTGTGTAAGGTTAATTGTTAGAAAACAACTTCAAAACAGATATTTATAATCGAAATGTTTGTTCATTAGGTACATCCAAGGTAAAAGTCGCATATAGCAACTAACGGTCTTCTATTTATTATTTTAGTATTGATAAGCTGACGCTGAGCTCATCCAGGTCATGATAACTAAACACGTTAATTGAGGATGAAGTCAAATACATATATACAAACTGCTTGTTTGTATGTAAATAATGGAATAACTTTCCTCATTATGACTAACGGTGTCATAGCAGTAACGGCAATTTAATTTTGTGATAAATTGTACCAAATAGTAATAGGTATATCCGATATTTAAAAGGAATCGGATCAGACGTACATCCAATTCGGACCTACATTGATCTCGTGTTCGATTCCTACTACAGGGTAGTAAGTTATGTCTCTGGGCAAGCACGATCCTTATCACATTTTCAATCACATTTGTAATCTTGCAAAGTGGGATCCCATAGCCCCAAAGGATCTCACATATTTGCCATTTTATATTTATTTAGGTCTATGGAATCTCGCACCGACTATGTGTATCAACGTAGCCGCGGATTTATAACTAATTACCATCTATTTTTTTTATTCGTGAATTTATGATTTGAACAATGATAGCTAGTAACACTGATTACCTAGGATTGTCAAATAAATATATTAGACATCTATACAAGTATAGATTAGTTTATTCGTAGTTTTGTATTTGTTGTTTCATAGATCAATATTATATTAAATCGTTTACATAGTGTTTCCTAAACTTTACGTAACATATCGCAAGTGTTGACGCTGACGTCACCTTCGCAGGCGCATCCGCAGCCTCACCTTCCCAAGAGCCGTGCAAGGACGACCATTCATATAATTGAATCAGAGCACAGCACTGGACAAAAAATTATTAAACTCATAATACCTATATAATTCAATATGGTTACGAATGTTGATAAACTTACGATAGCTATTACTTCAAAAAAACATAACTAAACCGTCTTCAAAACAAAATAAAAACACTGAGAATTATTATTAACCTTTAGTTAATAAAACACAAGTACATAAATAACTTAATAAATAAGATACAAATACCTATTTAATTTGACTGTCACTAAAGTTGGCCTAGTAGACTTTCTATTGTTATTTACTGGTTTGGCATCGACTTTAATAATTGCTAAATTCACGAAGTTACTTTTGTACTCGAGTTTTGATGATAAAGGATAATTATTTTATACTTTACAATGTTTTTGTTTTGTTTTGAAGTTAGTTTTATTTTATAATATTTATTTAAAGTCGATATATCCTATAGTTAATATTTACAAACTTAAAACTAAACATTAACTTAAATAATAGACTTCCTCAAAGTTGCCGCTTAGAAAGCTGTCATTGCTTAGGATGCCCAGCAGACCGGCAGCATTATCTCTTTGAATAGCCAAACTGATTCGTTGGCGGAAGAAGTTGCCACCCCGGCAGTCTCCTGAAGCCCAGTCTCTTACAAATATCAGAAACCAATCGATGGGCTTCGGGGCCCCAGGAACCCAAAGTTTCGACTGCAAAGGGCGTAAATATGAAACTCTCAGAGAGGGTCGCATACTTACGCCGCTTTAAGTTCTCGGCAGTGCTGGCCGCGGCACCTGCTGACGTGGAAGTCGCCGGTACATGGGAAACAGCAAGTGTATCGATACATTTTTACTTTAATTATTTATCTTTCCATTTTGAATGACCTTGTCCTAAAGGAATATATCTAATTCTGAAACGGAACATTAAATAAAAGGATCATCAAAATATACAATCCATTGACGAGTTCTTTTGTTTAAGTAAAACTCCATCATCAGTTCATAATTTATGGGACCACCTTTGAGTTCACCTTTGAAAGAATCTTCAAAATCTGTCCACGCAGTAAAGAATTATCGCTTTTATGAACGTTTGTTCATAAACGAAAAGATTCCAATGAATTGAGATATATATGAGAAGGGTATAAATAGATAAATACTTATTACCCGACTGCGCCAGGAAGGTTCTTTCTTAGACTTTGACAAAAATAGTCATTCTTATTCTGCATCCGGTCTAGAATGTCACTAAACCTTTCCGCAATCCATCGAAGCCATGGGTTAAACTGCGGCCTGAATACAAATATACCATAGCCGACGTAAAGAATCACAATGTAGCTGTATTTCTGTTTAATGGCAAGTACAGGGAAAGTGAAATTCGTGTCACTAGCTACAATAGTCATTGAAAACCCATCAGAGTTTTTAAATAAAAAGAACGAAACAGAGGATGCGATACCAAATATCACTGCGCGTACCATTGACCTACAAGACAAGCAATTGTAAACGAAACATTTGTCACACATCAGACATCACAAGTTAATTATCATACTTGAAATAAAGCAAATATTGTGCGATATAATTTCAATAAGCAATTTAATAATAAACGCGCTTTTAATGAAGTGTTTAAATATTTAGCTCATAAATCAGATAACTTGTTCCCACAGTTGTACGTGATCGACTAAATGAGTTCTAACCAATTGAGTACTCTTTAGGTGACAAATTTTTGGTTCTAAATTTCCAGACGTGTAGGTCGATGACAAGTACACATTCTTTGGCTTTTTTAAGCAATATTAAGTTATGTTTTCCAATTTGAAAACGATTGTGCCTTGGTATCGGTCATAAGTGTCATAAGTAATACCATAGACTGTAACATGTACTCCAGAACATGTTCTGTACAGCAACGATGAGGCAAATCAGATGAGCTGACTCACCCCCCGTATATACGACCGCCATTTTGTTAGAAAACAGCACCCACACATCTATATTTATTCGATTTTATTTACCTCACTTCGTAGTACGGAACAGGCTGATTGAAACTATGAAGTCTATGAGTAATGCTATATTATATCCGGTTCCAAAATATCGGATTACTTAATCCGTTCTTGTTAACCTTGTTATCGAGTTTGAGCCGGTTATTTTAGTTCATATTACCCCAAGGGAAAGTGGAGTGTTATGTGTATTACACAATTGTCCATCTGTCTGTCTATTTATCTATCTATATATCTACATAACTGTTTGCCTATGTATTTCTTTATGCTTGCTTGTGGCTTTCAAAGCTCTCAAAGAAATGAATCGATTTCAGTACTTAATTTTGTTAGAGAGGTAAAGTTTTTTGCTAAGTTTGGTGGAAATCGGTCCAGCCATTCACAAGATATTCAGCTTTGAAACTCATGTGATGGGATCTTAGACGCTATTGTTATAAAAAACTTAGAAGACGATGACGATAGAAACGATGATAACCAGCATAAGATATTATAAAAAATAACTACTAAGCAGTTTATCTTACTTTAATAAGTGACAAATAAAAGTCAAATTAAGTGTATAAAAACCCCAGGCAAAAGAAACAACAACCGTTAAAAACAACAAATAATTGTATTTCATCAATATATGCCCTAGGCGACGCATTGGAAATTTTGACGACAGGGATCTCAATTTTTCTGAGTGATCACATAACGTATGAAAGTGATATATGGTAAGCTGATTCTTCATTTCATTAATTTCATATTCCCAGTTGCGATACACGATTGGTTAACTTTTGTAACACAAAAAAAATCAAAGAAACCTCTTTTAAAACAGAGATTTACATTTTTCGGAGTAACGGGACCGATTTATATTTCTACATTTTCTATATACTTTAATCTAAGCATATTCTTTAAAATGACAGTCGGTTTTTTTAAAATTAATTATAGTTTTTAAAATAAACGAAAATAACCGTTTTTTCGTAGTTTAAGTGAGTTAACGCGCGCATATTTGCATAGAGCAGGTCTATTTTAGAGTAAATTGTAGTTTATCGATGGGTCACCTTAGCAGTGGCATTACAAAAATAATAAAAGCATCGGGGACCGCTATTAAAATAGAAAAAAATAATATTAAAAGCATGTTAGCTATCCTTGACACATTATTAATTGCTGTGAATCAATGACTGAACTGCTAGTTTTTTGTAAAAGTAGAAACATTGTTGTGAGTACAATGTTCATTTTGCATTTTTGACACCAGATTTAGATTTAATATAATATCTACTTTATTATTTTATTTCGGGATATTTTAATATTTTTAATATTTTTCACTAAATACTTTTTTCGAACATTTTATGGTCATGGCCCAAAAAACAGAATTAAAAATTAGCATAATATGGTTTATGATATCATATAGAGTATTTAACCGTATAAGTCAAAATACATTATTTCCTATCGAACTAAGTTCAGTCCAACCATCTTCTATCTCTTAACAAACACAGTGAAAAAGTGAATACATACTTTATTACATACTTGTGTGTCGACTGATTCAACTCAACGCTGATGTATGTTAATGAGCTATTTAAATTCGTATAATCGACATAAATTGAACTAGCCAGCTGGTCATAGAATAAATAATAATAATAATGCGGCAAACAATACACACCAATCATCTGATCTCAAACTAGGGCATACCCTGTGCTATGAGAACCAGACGACTACTACTGGGCGCATCTCCCAGTACATCCAGATCAGAGACAATCTAGAAAAGTTCCTTTCCTAAATTGACCCGATCGTGAGTCAGTGTTGGGAAAATGTATTTGCAAAAACAATTATAATTTGTAATTGTATTTTTAATTGTAATTATTTGCCTAACAAATCGTTTTTACAATTACATTTTGCCCATAACTGCTGGGAGTCGAATCCGGAACCTTCCACGCTTAGATGCAACGTCTAAGCCACTGCACCATCGAGGTCGTAAAATAAATTAAGATAACTGTCTTTACTCATCATGCATACACTGAAATCTTGAGAAGTTATAACTATGTAACAGTAATCTAAATACGAATAAAGACCCTAATTTTTCAAAAGTAATTAATTTCCCTCCACTAATTTTCAGTCTTTCTTGTAGTAATGTCAACCAGTTTTTGTAAATATTTTAAATTTACGTGACACTTAAAATACACATTAATATCTTTGTCGAAATCTAATTTAAAAATTAACGAAGTGGTGACGTACATTACGTATGTATTTCATTAAATCGACGTTACTACGAGTAAAAAAAAGTTCAGATGAATTGAGAACATCCCCTTTTTTCGCAGTCGATTAATATATAATAAATTTTACGAAGTTCTGTTGTCCACATTTTTCTTCTTAGAAGTTTTAATATGCAGGTTTTTTTACTAATAAGTAGGCAAAATTAATGTCTTACGAATGTTTATTCTTTGGCATGAGTCACACGGCAGGTTCAAGGTTAGCAGCACCCGACGAAAGTGACCGCATTGCGTGCACAGACGCACACAACCTGCGAGCTGCGACTTATGCTTATAAGCGAATCAGATAGTTATATCACAATTATTATAACTACCATTATGATGCAGCTAATTTTATTACGTTTCAACCTCTATATCACTTAATTTATCGTAATTATTACAGGAATGTGAAAAATATTCCATGTATTTCGAAGACACCTGTTTCAATAACGCATATTTAGTGTAGAACAACGGATTTTGACCTTGCAATATTTATTACAAGCTTCTTCGTTTTTAAACCTGTTCGTAATTGTGTTTTGATAATATAAATAAATAATCAAACGAAATAAACCGAGCTATAAATACTGCGTCTGAAATTCCTTTAAACCTAACCTCACCTTTAAAGACCTTATAAAATTTGTAAAAATAACTACAAAAATTATGATTACCGCTAACAATAAAATGTCATAGTTTCAATAAAAATATACTAACTTGAAAAAATATAATGATGCCATAAAATAATTACAGGCTTAAAAAATTAAAACAATATAAAATAACTATTTGTTTTAAGTACGTAATAAAATTAAATTCCGTACATTATTTTTTCCAATATTATTTCTGCTGTCATATCTGCCCGTGGTTCTTACTTTTGTAAGTATTTTAAGTTCGAAAAATTTAGTGTTCAATTTAAACTAACAATTTTGAAGTTACGGTAGTTAATGTTCATAGTTTATAGTTTAAATTCCGGAAACTACTGATTTTAAATTCTACACGATTTCAATCAGAAATAGCAAATTTATAGCTAAAACTATTAATTATAAATAATACCTAGTTGCAGTTTGTATTACAAGTTCTGTTACTTGATTATATGTTTCAAATTTTTATAACGCAGATTATTTAAAGTTCATTTTATTGATAATAGTTGAACCAGGTGAAAGATAAACTAGAGACGAAAATACCTGTCTGATTTTAAGACTATGTACAATGAATAATATATATGAATATTATTATGTATAATTTTAGTTTCTGCAAAAAAAAATGTTTTTTTTGTAAAAGAGGGACAAACGAACAAATGACCGCCTCCGCCCATGGACATTTGCAACGTTCGTGTAGTCACGGGTGCGTTGCCGGCCTTTAGGGAAAGGAGGGAAAGGAGGGAAAGAAGAGGTAGGGGGAGATGGGGCACCGGCACTTACTCACCGAATGAAACCCAACAGCAACAGATGCTGTTATTTCACGCCAATATTCTATGAGAGGCTGGTATTTCACTGGGAGAGCCGGCCCAGTTCATGCTGCAATACAGCACGGCTCTACCACAGCATGACTCTAAAACTAAGATTAGAAAATTTGATTGGTCCATAATGCACAAACACGCGGAACATGTATGCAGCTCTTGATACCACTTGCAACTACAAGATCAAAGCCAACTTATTTTATAGTGCTGGGTCCAAGAAATAATACAAAATCAAATCTTGTTATACAAATCAACAAAAAAAATGAAATTTTTAAAACCACCTGAAGAAACGTTCAATCTCTCAATATTTCTTTTCAACAATAGCGAATTTCTGGAGAGAATGCAATGTATAAGCGATGTTACAATTCTCACCCATTTACATTTGAATTTTTATTTTTGCATCCAATTATTACAAGGCAATCCTATACAGACAGGATACGGTGGATACGTAAGATAACCAATGCACATTTTGTATCGAATTATACGAACTGGCAGTCCTGTACGAAATAGAAATAGAAAATAGAAATAGATTTATTTGTCACCGTAAAACACATAGGCAAATTATTAAAATAAAAGGTGGAATAAGTAAGCTACACCACCATTGGCTATGTATATACATGGCGACAAAAGGTACTCCACCTCAGCATAAGCAGTTCCTTCTCTAGGAAATCGCTGTGGTCGCTAAAAATCGTGTAAATAAGCGAGCGGCTGCGATCCCAGTATCGACAAATACTACGTTTCCCATCTCTGGTTTTTATATTCACTGGCTGAACTCTGCTACGCTTAGCTGTGATTATATTTTATATTTAAAATTTCTCAAATTATTGTCTTAACCTTTCCAGTAACGTCCCCAACGTAACCTAAAATTTGAGTGCAGTCTATCGAGTGTATTCGACTAACATCGATTTTTATATATATACTAGCTGTACCCGCGACTTCGTCTGCGCGAAAACTTTTTTCGTGACTTTCCCGGTTTAGGTTAAATTATATGTACATGTACATAGTTGTTTAAAGATTGTTGTCTACGTCTAGCCTACGTCTGACTCCGGGCACATACTATATGTATATGTACCAAACATCATAATTGGTTCGGCGGTTCAGCATTTCCCATTCAAAGTTTCATCCTACTTTTCAGCCCTTTAGGGGTAGTTTTTTTGATAAAAAAGTAGCCAGTGTCCGTTCCCAGGTGTCGAACTATATCCATGCTACATCATAATCAGTTCAGCGGTTTAGCATTTCCCGTACGACGTTTCGTCCCCCTCCCTCCCGTCCCTCTGTTCACAGATTTTTGATAAAAAAAGTAGCCTAAGTATTTTTGATAAAAAAAGGTTTATCACCGCACCAAATTGTATCACTACCAAGTTTTATCGTTTCCCATACAAAGCTCCATCCCCCCTTTTCACCCTCTTAGGGGTAAATTTTTAATAAAAAATTAGCTCATGTACTTTTTCTGATGTCAATCTATCTCCCTGCTAAATTTTATCATAATCGGTTCAGGAGTTTACCATTTCCTATACAAAGTCTTATCCTCCTTTTCACCCCTTTAGGAGTAATTTTCTGAAAAATAAGTAGCCTATCATGAGCGCAATCACGTGTTCTTGCTATGTACCAATTTTCATCGAGATCAGTCAAGCCGTTCTTTAGTTATGAAAAGACATACAGACAGACAGACAGACAGATAGACAAAAATGTTAAAAATGGTAAAGTCGAAATCAGTGAATAATAAAACGCCTATCTATCGCAAAATTTGACAAAAAACGGAAATTACAGACAGACGCAAGAGATTCATATAGTATTATAGAAGATAACTGTTATCTGTAACTTAATTTGAGTGATGTCTAATTTGATAATTCAAAAACCTTCCCTGTTATGCTTACAATAACTTAAAATAATAACCAAGCACCAACTCTAAAGTTTCATCACAGTCAATGGACGAACGCACAGATGAACGAACACATCAATATTAATCTAATACATAAAAATCAATGTTTGTTTGTTTGTTCGTATTTTACGGGCTGCCATACCGTCCATCTGAAATTTGGTATAGAGATAGCTTGAATCCTGAGGAAGGACATAGGCTATTTTAAATATTAAAAACGCAGGCGAAGTCGCGAGCATCATCTAGTTTTTATATAAAAGAAACAGATTAGGTTTATAAACAGATACTCTATCATTTTATTCTATTGTGCGATATAATTCAAGTTGAATTATTAGTTTATTACTGTGTGGTGTGCGCAGTCAAAGCACTTTATTATATTTCGTAAAACAGGCTCGCGTTATCGTAATCCTAGTGACGTAACGTCTCGCGGGTGGCCAGATAAGAAACACAGTCTACTATCCTCGATAACGTCGTTACGAATGTTTTGCCACTGACTGTACATTTCGTACAGTCAGTACGAAATGCCATGCCATTATGTTTTTAGAAGAGATTCAAATTAGTCACCAGTACTGACGGAAAAATACATACATGCATATCTTCACGCGGTATCCCTAACGGGGTAAGAGAACGGAGCGCCAAGCGTCGCGGTCCTTACATACTTTTTTCGCTTTCTCAAATCTCTTTATTGCCGACGGAAATGTCAAAAGCACCCGCATACCTAGGCGAAAATGTGTTTGGAGGATGCTGAGATTTGAGAAAAAACCACACTGTAAAATTGACAATTTTGTCGAAAGCAAAACTATATCTATAAATAATCTCTCTCTCTGCTAATGTTAAAAAAATGTTACCTGACTGAGTTACTAGACGTTTCTTATCAGTGCGCAGGATTTTTGCGAACCCATGGTACATTAAACGTTAAAAAATACCTCGTAAGTGGGTTTACTGGAATTGATTTGGCTTTGAGTTACAATAATATAACTTTTCAGTTTTATAGCCAATATGGAAAGGCGTTAAAATTATTCTAGGCGTTTTTTCCGTCACTTTTTCGCCTAGTGAGCTGAAAATCAGTGACGTAAAGTGATACACCAAAACCAGAAATGGTGAACCAAAATTAAATAATCAAATTTTGGAGCTTTTCTTTTAAATTCACTCAATGAATGTTTGTACGACTTACTTCTGTTCGGTTTTTTACACTGCTTTATTTTATTATAATTTATTTAGTGTTGACAGTTTTGAATAAGAGTTGATTTTTGTGTCACTTTATATTGATTTATAATAATAAATATCTAATTTTTGAACACCAAGGCTGACTTATGAAGATCAAATAGCTAGAGTGTTGGCCGATGGAAATGGTAAAAGCACTCGCATACCTAGGCGAAAATGTGTGAGGAGAATAATGAGATTTGAGGAAACGAAAGAAGTATGTAAGGACCGCGACGCTTGGCTCTCCGTCCTCTCTGACTACCCCGTTAGGGATACGGCGTGAAGATATGTATGTATGTATGTATGTATCCAATCGCGCTTTCGATTCTGGAAAGTTATTTGGCTGTTCAAAGAAGTAATGTTGCCAGTCTGGTAGGATCCCGAGCAACGACAATTCTTGAAATGGAACTTCAACGAAGTTTATTATTTAAGATAATACTTACTTTTAAGTTTGTTATTGACGTTTCCATATTGTAGTGTAAGCTACGATAATATTAAATAGTAAGTTAGGTACTTGTAGCAATGGCAATACACCCCAAACTTTACTTAAATAATATCAATTAATAATTAATTAATTTGTATTATAACACTTCGTGCTGCAGTCGTGAAGGTAAAAAGCAATAGAACGTGGAGCGCTCGAGTTTTGACTTATATAATCTCGAGCGGTAGTGGGGAACAAGCCGTCAGTCGTTCTTTTCTATGACGTCACGAACACCTTTGCGCTCAGCTAGAGGACGACAGTGTTCCCCTTTATGTTTATTCGTCGGTGTTGCTAACAGTAGGTACAACTTTGCACCTAGTTAATATGACAGAAATTTAGAAATTAAGAAAAATACTTACAGTTTCGTCATATCCTATTGGTATCTGAAGTCTGTGAGGGCAGCGGCTCCCTCCGTAGAAGTATAAAGAATATGGAAACATTTTAAAGTATTAGATCGCAAATTCCCTCTAAAATATTTTATTTACTTAAATTTTCATTTTTAAAATGAAAATGTTTTCTATACTTACTTTATTTTTAAAATAAATAATATAATTCATGAACAATATTCAATAAATAGATTTTCGTTGAAGTTCTATGTTATCTATATAAAAGGCGATGTATGTATGTATGTTCCTTATGGACTCCTAAACGGCTGGACCGATTTCGATGAAATTTTCAAGGAATCTTCAGATTGGCCTAGCAGGTGATCCTGTAAAGTTTGGTAGCGATCGGATCAGTGGAATTTTTTTTTGTTTTTTTTTGCTGTATCAAAATAATTATAAAAACTGTTTAATTTATTTTAACTTCAACTAACGCCCAGCGAAACGGGCCGGGTTTGCTAGTGTTATTATAAATTCTTACAAAGCTTATTGCATTAAAAAGATTTTACTCGTAATGAAAATCTTTCTATTAAAAATTTAATCGCACCTTTTGCACCTATTCTTTCGTAACTGGGTTATATGAGTTATACCCACTAAAACTTGCGGAGATTGTTCTCGATGCACTGTCGAGGGGCTCCGGAATCCGAATCCACAGCGATCTAGAAGGCCCCTAGTCACCTCTTACAGCGAGAACTGTAACCTTATTCTCTGACTTGGGCTGCGAGGCTACTATTTGTATCTACAATACATATTTAACTTTTTCATCTTCCTACTCTCTGACCCATTTGCTTACGACCCCCTTGGAGAGTATTAAACGATAAACGGCGGGATTATTATTATTTAAAAATTTGCAGACAGCAGCATCCTCGCGATCATTGCGCGACCGGTGACTAACTGTAATAAAAAAGTATGTGTATATACTAATGTACGTACCTAAGCAGTTTTATTTCTTTGACGTTTTATAAACAAAACTGGCCACATATAAAAAAATAAAACCGGCCACACAAAAAAACAAAACTGGCCGCTTGAAATGAATGAAATAAAAAAGAATAAATTAAATGTTACATCGCTTGGGATTTTTTGGCGGGAACGTATAAAGTGATGTTGTCATTTTATTTAGATTTTCTATTTTGTACATTTTTGGGAGTTTTAACGTACAAAAGTGGTAGTATATTGTGTTTTAAACTGCTGTGTAAGTGAAGTAGATGGAATAGGTCTAAATAAACGTGCGGCTGTAATGTTCAATTGTATACGCGTAACGGTTTCCGAGAAAATTGAAATCAATTTGAGGAAACTCTGGAGGAACTCCTTAGAGGAAGCTTTTACACGAAGTAGGTCCACACAAAAAACATACATATACATATCTTCAAGGTGTATCTCTAACGGGATAGTCAGAGAGCACGGAGCGCTAAGCTTCGCGGTTCTTAGATACTTCTTTTCTTCCTCAAATCCCATGATTCTCCTCACACATTTTACCTTGGTATGTAAATGCTTTTGACATTTCCGTCAGCTAACAGTTTGGCTATTTGATCTTTGTAAATCAGCCTCTTCCTTGGCTTCTTTTACCACTCGCTTTCACTCTGTAGATTTTCTTCGTCAGTCTTTCATCACTCATTCTTTCTATGTGCACGAACCATCTAAGCATTCCTTTCTTCATTTTTACAATAGCACTGTCGTGCAACCCTGCCATACTGCGTATCTCTTCATTGCTTATCCTGTCCGCAAGGGTGACACGGTGACACCACACATATTATTAAGCGATCGAATTTCTACTGCATTTATTTTACTTTTACTCGCGGACATATCCAGACCTCACTACTATACAATAAAGTTGGTAAAACCTAATCAAAAAGATTTTATAGATTGTTACATTTATGATATTGTTTATATAAGTTTTATATGGAATTAAATAAAGTTTTATTATTATTTCCAGGTAATGAACAATTTAAGGGACTGAAGCAGAGGTGAGGGGTAAGTGTTGAGATTTGTAAAGCAAAATGAGTCTAACATTTGAACGACGAATAATTTATTATATAATAAGAATAATAAGAGTTTTTGGTAATTTAGAGGAAATGATAAACTTATTAAAAACTGTAATCGATAAATCATTTAATTCGATAGTATTCAGTTCGTATTTAAAAAAAAACGCGTAGTTTTACTTCAAATCAACGAGAATTTCGAAAGGTAACTTCATTTTCATCTCATTGTATATTTTACTTGAAATTTAATATTGTTTTTGTAATTTCGGTTCGATAAAGCGTTTAGAGTATTTTTTCTCTGCACATGTTTTTTTTCTGAGTTTATATCCTCAGTAAAAGTATTAGCTTTTTATCGTGAAAGTGGCATATATATATATATATATATATATATGCCATTATCAATGAATGAATGAAACCTATTCAAATGACTCAATGTATGATGATTTTATTTTATTTTTAGACGTATACTGCACGTATTGCGACTATGAATTTTTGGCCCATAAATAAATACTTAGGTCACTTATATGCAATGTATATATGTATATGTTATATACACATTGCATATATATGTATATGTTATATATACATATATATATGTATATGTTATATACACATTGCATATAAGTGACCTAATTATTTATTTATGGGCCAAAAATTCATAGTCGCAATACGTGCAGTATACGTCTAAAAATAAAATAAAATCATCATACATTGAGTCATTTGAATAGGTAGGTATTCATTCATTGATAATGGCACTTATTGACCAGCCAAGTACACAAATTTACTTAAGGCGACGCATTGGAAGTTTTGACGGTAGGTATCTCGATCTTTTATAAATTGAATACAAAACGCATGAAAGCGATATTTGGTAACCTGATTCTTCATTTCATTGACTTCATTTTGCCAGATGCGTTCATGATTAGTTAATTTTTGTAACAGAAAAAAAATATCAAAGCAGCCTTTTTTAAAGCAAAGATTTACATTTATCGGAGTAACAGAACTGATTTATGGTTCAAATTTTCTGTGTAGTAATTTTCTGTGTGTAATCTAAACACACTCTTCAAAATGGCAGTTGGATTTTTTAAAATTAGTAAAAGTTTATAAATTAAATGAAGGTAACTGTTCTTTTCGTATTTTTCGTAAGCTAGCGCGCACACGTTTGTAAGGCGTAGAAGCATTGATCTACAAGACAAGCAATTGCAACGAAAATGAAATATTGCACGATATAATTTCAATAAGTAAGGACCGCGACTCCTGGCGCTCCGTCCTCTCTGACTACCCCGTTGGGGATACAGCGTGAAGATATGTTATGTTATGTTATAATTTCAATAAGCAATTTAATAATAAACGCGTTTTTAATGTGAAGTGTTCAAATAATTAGCTCACAAATCAAAACCTGTTCTCATAGTTGTATGTGATCGACTAAATGAGTTGTAACCGACTAGCTACTCTTTAGGTTAGGTGACAAATTTTTAGTTCTACATTGCCAGTCTTGTAGGTTGTATTTTAGATTAAGGCGCTCCCCCAAGCAAACAGCAAACGTATAGAGCACCTTATACTAGAATACGTAAAATTCTTCATGTGATCTAGTAATTATTGATTTTACTTATGACAAAAGGGTTTTTTGAAAAAATTTAAATGGTCAAGTTTTATATCATAAAATTATCTATACATTAGTGTATATCGCAAATAAATATAACTGCTAATTATGAAGTAGATGCAAGTATTTCAAATTTTTAGGCTTTCTTTTGAATACAGATTTTATATGTATTTTATATATAACTGAAAAATATGAGACGGCAAAAATGTTGTTAAAATGTCAAAGATTATTACACTATTTTTATTACTTTTTATATATTTTCAAATAAAGAGAAGATAGCCTCTAAAGCTAGCAATAAAACAGTACTTGACTAGGGGCAGCGCCTTAAGTATTGTGTATCACTGCGTCGCCTTAAAATAATTGTTTGCTAACTCTCATTTTATTTGGCATCACATTGTATATTTGAATGGTATAAGACAACAACTTTTGCTATGCATATTCATTTTCATCATAGGTAGTACTATACTAAGTACGTATAATACATTATATATTTTCTACAATACCTCGAATTACTCCTCTACAAGTTACTTAGCTCTATGTATAGTTGATATTGTAAACAATTTAAGTTTATTTAAAACAAGGTTTTACAATAAGTTGACAAGGAAACATCGCACAAAGCCAATCATTGCTTTGTTTATGTGGACAGAATTACCCCATACAGTAATGCAATATAAATATGCTTTGTTAGATATTATACCTAGTATAGCCATGATGAGCTTTCCTTAATTTCGGAACGAAATTCTTAAATCTAAATCGGTATGCAAATCAGTAGATCACAGCCAGAGGAAAAATGACGTCATACTTATAGGCGGAGATCGGAATGGATAAAGCCGTTTTATGTACTTGCAGTGCGACTTCCATATTATGGATATGCCTTAAGTCCCTAGCAAATGTCATGTTTATCTGTGGGATTTATCTTACAATGTAGATCGATGATTTATAAAAATGACGTCATGTACTTGCTATATATATAGTACATGAACCGTCAACAATTTTGTATTAAAAAATGTGCAGGTTCATGTCTGCTATTTAGTGTAACGAATTTAAAAAAAATAATATGACAGTCGAATAAAATCTATTTGTAGTTTAAATTCCTGAAATCCAATATTTTGGTAAGATATGTCCATGCTAATTGGTAATATCGACATTTCGTTGCAAGTATATTATACATAAAGCAGATCCTGCTTATAACACTCCTCTTTGCGATCAGGGGCTAATAAAGCCTTCGGTAGGTCTGGCTATTTCTTTTCTATCTGTTTTATTGTCTTCAGACATTGTTGTACTTTCGCATCTGTCTTAGAAGTCTTACGACCGTGGTTTGACCACACCTGCCTGATACAACATAAATCACAGGCACCATTAGACTGATGGTTCAGTTGCAAAAGCGACGGCCATTACGTGACGTCATCGTTATCGTTATCTTCGTGCAACTGTCTAAAAATAAGATCATGTCTTATTGTCTGTTTTATTTTAGTTCATTCAGATAGTTGTAGTTATGACAATAACGTGTTTCTGATTCCAAACAGTAAACAAGTCCTACTCTTTATAAGAGATTAATATTTACAAAATTAATGAAAAGAAAAAATTAACGTCTAAATAGCGGAATTTTCGAAATAAATTTTTACGTATCTACGTCAATTTACATTACTGAACTTAAACCACGCGTCGTATGATGATGATTGAGGCTTTTTAAATATTAAATAATGCCTTCCGCAAGATTACGCTAACTTGCAGTCAGCATGCGACAACCAATATCGCGCGATATCAGCTGTCAAAACGAGAATTTGTGTTAGGTAACTTGTATAGTGGCGCTAAATCTACCGCGAAAAGTGCATTTTACGGTCATAGAATAATAGACACGCAATCGTCATACATGATATCAATGTTTTATTACAATTAGTCCACCTATCGCGTAATGATCGCGTGACTGTCGCTGTCTGCATATTTTTACAATCCCGGAGATAGCGTTTCGGCGAGAACTGAACACACTGGTACTAATTATCTCTTATGTAACGGTTCAGAACTCGTCGCTTAAGTTGTGTCTATCTCAGTTTGTGTAGAAATCTTTGGTACGTTTTTGATTGTGGAAGACGAACCGACAGGCTGACGCATAAGTGATATTATAATCGATTCTGTTTTCTGTGGTACGGAACCCTAAAAATTATTTGAGTTAAAATTTGAGTTCTTGAAGAGGTCACGAAAAAACATTTCACCATAACCTAATAAAGTTGCAAGTCTTTCAATTACATGACTCTTTTATTAAAAACAAGTTGTAGATAATTTGTGTGTGCGCTCAATAAACTCAATAACACAGACGACAACACAGAATGCCACCATATACGTATATATTTCCATAAATTCCATTTAAAGTGTTAAACGAATGCAGCAAGTGTTAATAGGGACAAGGGCGGTGGGGTTGGAACCACCGCCTGTTCACCGTTCCATATATGGCGGCGACCTTACGAACTGACAAGAAGAATTGTGACCGTCTTGTGCAATGATTCGTGAGACCTCTTTCACTGACAAATTTATTACTATTACTGCTACTGAATGGAGGTTGCAGTTGGTAAAAATAAAAAATTTGAAGAATTCCTTGTACATAATAATTTTGAATACACTTATATGGGAACGCTGGTTCTACACTATCCCAAGCTTTCCCAATTATAGTTAAAGCAGGTTGTCTTTCACACATAAGATTTAACCACATACCTTTTTAATAACTGCTTTTTCCTCGGCTGGCCGAATAATATGAGAGTTACTTAAACAGTGTTATTATATTATTATTAAATATTTATTTATGACTTATGAGGATCAAATAGCCAGAGTGTTAGCGGATGTAAAAGTCAAAAGCTCTCGCATACCTAGGCGAAAATGTGTAAGGAAAATAATGATATTTGAGGAAGCGCAAGAAGTATGTAAGAACTGCGACGCTTGGCGCTCCGTCCTATCTGACTACCCCGTTAGTGATACAGCTTGAGAATATTTATGTATGTATGTATGTATTTATCGTTTTAATTCCGCCATTGATTTAGTCCACAGCCGATGTTCAATTCTTCTGTTCTTCTTCTTTATCCGACTGCGAAGGAGGGTTATGTTTTTCGAGTATACATTCTGTCAAGAAAGTATCGGGAATGGATGATTTGTATAAGGTTCCAAATTCAATTTTTTGTTTTTTTTATTGTCGTTAGATTGGCACAACTGTTTTCCATTTTGGCGCGAGTTTGAGTTGCATCTGTTATTTAAATTAAATACAGTGCTGTTTTTAGTTATGTCATTCTAGTGTATATTGCGAATTTCATAATGGACAAAAACATCGAACAAAGAGTTTGTCTTCAATTTTGCATCGCCAATGGAATTTCGTGTTCGGAGTCACTGAAAATGTTACAGAAGGCTTACGGTGAATCGACTTTATCAAAAACACGTGCTTGTGAGTGGTACAAAGCGTTGAAAAGCGGTCGAGATGTGATGGAAGATTTGCCTCGCTCTGGTAGGCCATCAACGTGTGCAACTGAAGTTAACATCGCAAAAGTGAAGGAAATAGTGACTGAAAATGCTCATTCAAGTTTGAGAGAGATAGCCGCCGAACTTTCTGTATCTCACGCATCGATCCGTACCATTTTAAATAATCACTTATGTATGAAACATGTTGCCGCTCGGCTAGTCCCAAAAGACCTGAATTTTCTTCAAAAACGCAATCGCATAAGAGTCGCTGAGGACATGCTAGAACGAGTCAATTCCGACCCAACATTCATGAAACGCATTGTTACTGGTGACGAGACGTGGGTTTACGAGTTTGACATGCAAACAAGTCAACAAGCTTCGGAGTGGCGCCTTCCAACTGAACCGAAACCGAAAAAACCACGCCAAAGTCGATCAAAAGTCAAAGTCATGTTGACTATTTTCTTTAACTATCGCGGTGTTGTGCACTCGGAATTCTTGCCGGAAGGTCAAACGGTAAATAAAGAATATTGTTTGGGCGTTATGCGGCGTTTAAGAGAGCAATTTCGACGAAAAAGGCCAGATTTGTGGAAAGAAAATTCTTGGATTTTGCACCACGATAATCCGCCTTCGCACAAGGCCATCATTGTGAACGAATTTTTGACCAAAAACTCAACAAATACCATCGAGCAACCACCTTATTCACCAGATATGGCTCCAGCCGACTTCTTTCTTTTTCCTAAACTCAAATTACTACTTCGTGACACTCGTTTTCATTCGGTAGAAGACATAAAGGCGAATTCGCGACGAGCACTGAACTCAATTCCGGAAAAAGCGTTTAAAAAATGTTTTGATGATTATATTATTCGTTGGCGTAAGTGTATCGTTTCTGAAGGAGCATACTTTGAAGATGATAAGATAAATTTGGATGAATAACTAACATTTCGTGTATTATTGATCTTTTTCCGGTACTTTCTTGACAGAGTATATGTATGTATGTATGTATGTGACCATGAATGTATTGTTAAATATTAAATGTAACGGGACTATGAACACGTTAGCAATTCTTCATCGCAACTATTTTGTACTTGACCATTCTACGGCTTTTCAACAACTGACTTCTTACAAGACCAAAATAAGGCTTTTACGCAGCCCTACTACACGCAGGAAATCCATTCTACTCTCGTCCTTGTTACTAAAATGTTACTTAATATAACACGAGGGTAATTTATGTGATTAAAATTAATGTGAAACTAACAGTATGTATGTCCATTTCTTTGGCACGCTATATAGCCTAAAGGGCTTGAAGAATTATAACATATCATTATGTCATTAGATTCATCTTAAATGCGGGAGTGACATAGGGTATAAAGCTTCAATATGGCACCCGAGAAAAAGAAAGTAGAGGGGAAAAGTATAACAATTGGGAACTTCCTCCTTTTTTTGAAGTCGGTCAAAAATATCTAGTTGAAATTATGTTTGCACAGCAATCACCCGCCAGAATTGAAACGCTGCTGCATTGCGATCCCTAAATTCGATAAACATAAGACGTCAAAAACTCAGTTTTAGTGATAGACATAGTTCAAAAACATGTAAAAAATGATGTGAGTAAAGGCTAGTGTTACATTGTTATATTGCATACAGTGTTATATTACAGCGTTTCAGTGCTTTTAATCACACGTTAAACTAGCTCCAGCTTGTGTTTACATATAAACATAGTCTAAGCCGTGTCTATCTTTTTTGTAGTAAGACGGATAACGTTCGAAGATGTTGAAAAAAATGTATTGTACCGTTAGAGATCTTAATCTATAATATATTTAGACGTCCATGAAACTATTGATTATCGAACATTCTGGAAAAAATAGATTGTTTCCATTACCTTTAGTGAAGAAATAGAGAAACACATCTAACGCATATGTCATTCTGTCGAAGCGCTTCGTGAAACACTGCAATAGTGCTAAACAAATACGTATAATTCTTCAAGTGCAGTAACTGCAGACATGGAAGAATCTGTTGAGAACCAACAACGTTCAAGCATTAGCAACGGAGTTATTAAAAGTATTATCAGCACAATGAAGCCGTTATTGATAACAGAGTATTGCATTGGAATAGTTAGATGCACAATTAAGAATAACAAATTGCAAACGTCCAACAAAAAAGAGAAATGTTCGACGTTGTTGACATGTGTGTGCGTTATATTCTCTTCAATATTGTGTATCAGGGATATTATACATCACATAGACTTACGGTACAATATTTCTATGGCAATGTATCAGGTGACTATTACCCTGTTATCATCAATGACATATATAGTTGCATTAATAAACACATCGTTCGTCACGGGGGAAAGCTGTATACGAATAATGCACGCGTTGGCACGTTTTGATCGGATGGCTCATTCGAGCTCCAGTAATTGTAATTGTGACCGTGAATCTTTAACTGAAACTAAATTATTGTTAACTTTTATAATTACCTTGAGGGCATTGTGTTGCATTTACATGTGTTTATTCACAAATTCATCTCTTATGATTATTTACAGTAATTTATTTTGTTATCTGTTTTGAAGTAATTATATTTTATAAATTTGTCTCAATGATTAGATCACGACTTATTGTTATTAACGTTTATTTAAGAAAACTTATAGACAACAAAGATGAAAATAGTATGTCGGATACCGGATTATATGTTAATACTGAAGATTACTCCTGTATATTACAAGTCACAGCTTCAAAAACACGTAAACTCTCCGATATATACACAATCATCGGAGAAGTTTGTTATATAACAAACAAGGTCTTCAATTGTCAAATTTTCTTCACGTTGTTACTATACTTCGCAGACACTTTACACCTTTTGTGGGGTAGTTTAACCTGTTATTTAAATTCTACATCTTTTGACTCGTTCGTGATAATAACATTTTTGTGGTGTATCATTAATAACATGATAATAATCTGTTGTTTGTGTTTAGTCTGTGAGGGATTGATTTCAACGCGTAAGGACATCATAGATCTAGCTAACAAAATAACTATGGACTATGATCATCCTGGAGTTAGAACACAAATTAAAGCACTACTGAGAGTGGCAGAAGTCTGGTCGCTGGAAATATCTCTTTGTGACATGTTTCCCATTAACGCTAGGCTAATCTTGAAATTTATAAATATTGTCACGACGTATTTTATTATTCACATTCAAATTTCACATTTGATATAATTAAAAGCTATTTTAATTAAATTATTTAATTCAGTAGAGCGTTGTAATGTGTTATGTTCCGTATATTTTGTTCTACCGGAAGTTGTAGGCAGAAGCCTATATTTTGCATCCTTATACCGGCAGGCTATGTATGAATAACAATAGTGTAGTTGTATTTGTTTTGACGCATTTATTATTAAAATAATCAAGTAATATTATATGAAAACAAATAGTTAACTTTTCTGTTATGACAAAATATTCTAGTCCTTAATCTGAAACAAGTTTATGAATACGTTATCATTTCATATGTATTACAAACCAATCAGCGATTTTAAAATTTCGAGAAAAGAAATTACAACAGAAGTCTTAACAAAAAAGTGCATACATACGTTAATATTTACAAACTTTGAGAGAAATCTTTATTATGGAATTTAAAACATAATAATTTTTTCTTAACTATCGTGTTGTCGATATTGGTTATATATACTACTCTGTTTTTAGTATAGCCCTGTAAAAAGTCTATTGTGTCTATTGTATATTGTCGATAATTGGAATCTTTGATCTCACAAACGCCGTTTCTACCGTTGTCACCAACGAATTCGCAAAATTGTCACATTATGGTTAAGCTTGTAAGTCTTAATTCAGCTCTTCGCGGTTGAAAGTGCAGATTTTTGTAAAATAGTGTAATCCGTAATGATTTCAAAATTGTGATGAACTGTCGCTATCAATTTTGAATTTCCGTGGAATATGCGGACAAAATTTGCACAAAATCTTTTTGCTTAAATATATATATTGATGTTGTAATGTTAAGTAAGTTTTAAATAGATTTAATGTGTTTGTTAGAGAAATAAGTAATCACGTTTAATTATTCATTAGTAATTATTTCACGAGTGTTAAAAATTAACATGTAGACGTAGCAAGAGTGGAATCGCACAATTGTAATGATTATATCCAAATTAAATTCAAATTAATTTATTTGCGATTGTGTTGTTAGTTTTACATAGGTTTACATATCAGTGATGAAAGTATCAATCACACAGTCACAGAATGTCATGCAAATATTAATTTTAACAAATGCCTATACATAAATAACGCGAGAATCATAATATTTCTTAACTCGCAATGTCAATATAATGTCAGTGTCAGGTTAAGATTTTGAAATAAATGTAATTTCTTCACAATAATGTCAATTATTTATAATAGTGTCAATCCTTCATAATAATATCAATTTATAATAATGTCAATTGTAATATTAAATTAAAAATGTATAGAGCGAAAAATTATATATGGTGTTCGTTTCGTTACTGTGTCAGTTATTAACAGCGAACTTTTTGCTTACATAAAGTAGGTATGTATACGGAAGGGACAAAGAGAAGCAACTGAAATAAAGCGCACTGTAACATGCATTTACAACAGATAAGTCGATAGACTCTATTTCGGTAGGAAAAGCGTGTCTTGTTCAAGTTTTTATTTTATAAAAAAAGGCATTATTGTACCATCTTTAGTACGAACTATGAATATGCGATAGTCGCCTAGAGATCGTCTAAAATAGGTCGATGTAGGTACTCATTTTGACGTCCCAAACTTTTAGAATGTTACTTATTATCTTCTCAAAATAACTTGCATTTCCATCGGAAGTTAAAAAATATTGTCGAAGTTTCGTTCCAAATTAGAGAAATCGGTACACCAACAGAATCTCTGTGTCTGCCTCTCAATTTATCTGTCTCTCTGTCTGATCGTCTGTCTATCTATCACGATAATTTTTCTGAGAGTACCGGAATGACTCAGAGTTTTTAATAAAGATATTCACAGATATCGTATGTAAAAAAGCTGAAATTTGGAACAGATAAAATAATTTTTAGACCAAAGACAGACTTCAACTTCGAAAGTTGAGTTTCCATTTGGTTTTGGGAGCGTAAATAACAAGTTAAAATGATGATTTATAAGGGCGGCGGGGTGGTGATCACCGGTTATTCGTCGTTCCATATATGGCGGCGACCTTACAAGCTAACACGAAGAATTGCGTTGACAGTTGTGTTGACAGATCTCCTTCACAGACAAAATTACTAGTACTGCTAATGAATGGAGGTTTGTATAAAAATAAAAAATATTAAGAACCCCTTAATCAACAAATAATAAGCAGGTACCCTTAAAAAGCGATAAATATATATATTTCACTATTACATGCCCACTACAAGACTTGTACATTAATAATAGACTTAGGGTAAGCTTGCACCAACTATTTAAGCTCGATTTAAGGACTTGACGTCTCGCTTGCATCAACTATTACATCGTTGGTGCAAGCGAGATGTCAAATCCTGAAATCAAGCCCAAATAGCGCAAGCCATCTTTAGCAAATTAATAAATGCGTCGCGGACCGCTAAAATTACTTACAATATGGTTGTCTTTTGTTGTTATAGCGGTCGCCAACGTATGTATTATTTTGCTAAAACCACTATTAAAGTACGAGTCTTTCATAGATCAGGTAATAGAGAAATGTCATTATTTGGCCTTTTTTAGGTTACGTTTGTATTATTCTTTGTGTCGAGGTTTTTTTAATTGGAGATAAGAGGGAATGACCAAGTCGGGAGATGAATCAGCCGGTTAGGCCGGGTTGTCCTTGTCCGCATCTCAATCAGTTGAATGTATAAAATATTGAGGTACATAATAATAAAACAGCAATACGTTGGATCTAGTTCAAATTATGTTGGCACACCAAACACCTATCTGAAATATAATGCTACTGTAATGTGATGAACCTACAGTGCTCGAACGTATTGAAAAGAAATTTATCGAACCGTTAGAGATCTTAATCTACAATACATTTAGACGCCAATGAAACCATTGATTATTTTTTGGCCATTCTAAAAAGAGTTATTTGTATTACCTTTAGTGAAGAAATAGAAAAACACCTCTAACGCATATTTCATTCTGTCAAAGCGCTTCAATGTGAAAAACTGGATAGGTTACATATGGATAAGTTTTTCTTGTTTATTTGTAACGATTGGTGGTGGCCGGGCGGCGCAGTGACTTACCTACCCACATGATTAATCACGAACGTGATGCGACCCTGACTGGCGCAGTCTTAATCATGCTAAAAATTGCTGTTGTAGCTTATGGGTGTGCCATGATGTAAAAAATTATTTTTGCTAGCATTCTATGAAGTTATCATACATCAATATGTGTAGCAAATACCACAGTATTACAAATAATACTGTAGTATTCGGTTGTAATTTCCTAGAAAATTTACTGTGAAAACTGGACAAACAGACGAACGTATGAGTGACCATATGATGGTTCTGTTTTTTAATATACGGAATCTTTAAAGTTATTTGACATTGACCATATAAAGCTCGTTAAAGTAAAAATAATATTTAGAATTTGAATTTAGAAACAATCACTCCTGGCCATTTATTGTTAATTCACGTAATAATTTCATGATACATATTCCACTCGCATACTTAACATAATATAAACATGGGAAAGCATATTTCATTGTATTGGCATTATGGCGATGATGTCACGGTTTCGGAATTTATTACATTGGCACTTCCCTACACATATAATTGATTGTATAAACTTTACATAAATGTATACTCCGATCTAATAAAAATATCAGTAATGAACAAATTGGTTGATCAGCTGTTTTCTGGTCTCGCTGCTCCCATTATTCTATAAAAATCATTGACTTCATTTTGCCAGTTGCGACACACGATTGGTTAACTTTTGTAAGAGAAAAAAAAATATCAAAGAAACCTTTTAAAAATGAGATTAACATTTTTCGGAGCAACAGGACGGATTTATGCTTCTAAATTTTTTGTGTAGATTAATCTAAACACATTCTTAAAAATTACCGTTGGATTTTTTGAAATTAATTATATTTTTTAAAATAAACGAAAATAACCGTTTTTTCGTAGTTTTCATAAGCTACCACGCGCTCATTGTACGACACAGAAGGTCCATTTTAGATTAATTTTATTGTTTATCACTGCTTTACTTTAAGAAGTGATATATTTTATTTTTATTCAACTACACCATACAAAACAGTTCTTTTTAAAATTTTCATTCACATTTCATAAAATTAATTATTTTAAAATCCACATTAGTTTCCGTGCACTGTAAAGCGCCTGATTATATCTTACGCGCAAATTCGCATGATCGTCCTTATACTAATCTTGTACAGGTAGGCAAAAATAAATCGTTGAAAATTGATTTGGTGAAGAAAAACGTGTACAAGATAAATTCATAACTGTTACTTCGAGTTTTTGGCGGGAACAGAAGAAGTGAGTTTGTCATTTTATTTAGAATTTTTATTTATTGCATTTTTGGGAGTTTTAAAGTAAAGTACAAAAGTGATAGAATATTGTGTTTTAAAGTTCTGTATAAGTGAAAAAAATGGAGTAGCTCTAAATAAACATGTGTACCTGAAGTTCTCGCGCTCTTCCAAGAAGTCGTTTATAACTTCAATAAAGCCTACTACTACTACTACTTTACTGGAGGAGTTTTATGTTTTACGATAAGAAGAAAAAACGAATTTACTTCGTCATGAATTATAACAATACTGTGACGTATGCATTGCATTACCCTTGGTGACTTTAGTTATTATTCTAAGGCATTGCCTAACTGTTTAAGTCATCAGCGATTCTACTTATTAATACGTGACACTGGCAAATGCGCTAATTTGTGCGCCATGCCAATGTACACAACTGAAATATAATTGGACCACCGGGATCCACTTAAAGATATATACTACGAGGTGTACTAGTAGCTTTACTTGCGTAATTTTGCTACTGATACTAGTAGATTAGTTATATTTTTGCTGAAAAATCTGCATGACACACTTATAAAAGTTGTAAGACTAAAAGCCAACTAAGTACATACATAAATAAATACATACATACATATCCTCACGCTGTATCCCTAACGGAGTGGTCAGAGAGGACGGAGCGCCGAGCGTCGCGGTTCTTACATACTTCTTTCGCATCCTCAAATCTCATCATTCTCCTCACACACATACAGTTCTCCATAGTATTCACTCCATCGCTGCAGAACATCTTTTTAATTTGTTAGCAGGCGGTTTTCTTTCGAACGCACTTTATTCAATCTGCAAGGTGCCGGATCACTTCGGTACTTACGTACTTCTTTCCAAAATAATTTGGAATTTTCCTCGAAGTTGTCCGACATCTTGTTTTCGTCTAATACCCTACACCTTTCACGCTTCTCTTTCACTAGTGCCTTCGTTTCTGCTTTCTACAGCTTATATCTGTTTTTCATCAAATTCTTCATACCACAGTCATTTTCAGTAGCAAGGTAGTCCCCCCATGCTTTCTTCTTCTTATACACAGACACTTTCACCTCATCATCCCATCACACATCATACTTTTTACCGTTACCAATCTTATTCGTTCCACACACTTATTTCGCAGCCTCGATCATGCTATCCATAAGGTTCTGTCAACATTCTTCAACATCCTCGCTCATCACTTTCAATCTATCATCAAGCTTACCGGATACCCTTTCATATTCATTCCTGGTGGTCGCATCTTGGAGTTTCCAGCTTTTAATGCGACAAACCGCTGCAGGTTTGGACACTACGCGATGTCGCCATGCCGCAAACAGACCCTTATTCTAGTTACCACTAGAAAGTGGTCCGTTCCCAGATCGGCTCCTCTGTGTGCTCTCGTGTCCATAACCTGCTTTTTGAGCCGGCTGTCCACCAGGAATAAATCAATCATACTTCTTTCACCCTTCCTTTCCCAGGTGTACTGATGAATCCTTTTGTGCTTAAATAAGGTATTAGCAACAAAAAGATCCATTCACAATCCTAACACAATCTTACCAGCATCATTCACTCTCTTATCTCCATACTTGCCTAGGACAGACTCAAATCCTGTTCGAGCTGTCCCAACCCATCCATTAATGTCTCCACACACTATAATTCTCTCATTATCTTCAACCATCGCTAAAACTTCCCTGACATTCTCCCAAAACTGCTCTAGCTCGCCCAAGCCGACAGAGGACACTGGGTCATACACCACTAAAACAAATAACCTCGTCCACCCTGTCTTGAGATACACCCAGAGCAGTCTCGGGTTTACACACGTATACTCAGTTACACAGCTAACCAAACGAGAGGACAGTAAGACGGCTACCCCCTGGCATCCCCTTTCTTCTTGTAGTACGCCTGACCACAAAGCGATGCCCCCTCCAGGCAATTTGGCAAGTTCATTGCCCTTTCGCTTGGTTTCACTCAAACATAACACATCCAATCTTCTTTCTTCCATAATATCTATCACTTCATTCATCTTCTCTTCAATCCCACCTCTCACATTCCACGCAGCTATTCTGCAATCCTCCCTCCATTTCCCGCCGCTAGATGCACAGCGTGTTGGGTGACGGTCCCCAACGCCGAATTGCACTCTGCTCACACCAGCAGGGACAAACCGGTGTACGTCCCTTTCGGGGGACGCCCTAGCATTCATATCTACACTGTCCCGCATGGTGTGCACAGGAGAGGAATTGCAGCCCTGAAAACGGCTGGCAGGGGTCGCGACGAGCACGCTTCCTCAGTTGACCCCCTCCTCAGTTGACAAATATGTAACTCGTTGTTTTGAGTTACTTCTCTAATATCTACTTTATCGAAAATGCACACGCCGAAATTGACAGCCCTCCCTCCACTTTACCACTGTATATATTATGTACATACACATCTTCGGGCTGTATCCCTAACAGGGTAGTCAGAGGTACCATATATTGAAAAAAAGAAATATTAAGATTGCGTTATTGCACACATCAAAAAAGTCGAAGCAATATCTGTATATTTGATCTTCTTAACGATTTTTTGTATTGGCTTTTAGCTGTTTATTTATTAAATAATAACTTCATTATCTTTTTTAGTAAAAGAAAGTCAGTATACTTCATTACATGTACCTACACTGTACAAATTGAATAAATATACTCGATGAGAATAAAAATTATACTGCAATCATTAATTCTTTCGTAGATATATATTCGTAGATATTCTTTCGTAAATAAAAATCAATAAACAGTATGATCTCCTCGGCTATTTAAAACTTGTCGACAACGATTTTAATGGAATCAATAAGATTATTTATCTGCTCTTGCGGTAAACGCTTCCAATGGAATTTCAGCAATTTTTACAGTTGTCGTGTTGTCATCACCCTGACCAAATATTTTATAACACATTTTTGCAGCATATCCCATACATATGTCTGATGGGAATAAGTTCTGGCAACTTTGCAGACCACAGCAATAATTGAACGTTTGTCCTTGCCAACCACTCTTGAGTCCTCCTAGCTGTACGACAGCGAGTATTTTCATGCATCGATGTAAAATTTGAGCCAACACAAGGTCTTAGAATATTCTCGATGTAACTTTCAGCGTTAATGTTGCCACGAACTCAGTGCATCTATTTTTCATTATTTCTGCCCAAACCATCATAATCGAGCCGCTGTAAAGGTGCACTTCCTGGATATACCACAATCGTCCCGCATTTTTGGCACGATGATAGACTCTTAGTCATCATGTATCAGGAAGTAAATCTGAAACGAGTTTCATCAGAAAGAAAAATTTCATGCCATTATTCATGGGTCCTTGCCATGCGTTCCCTACACTACTCGCTTCGACGTGCGCGATTTCCATGGCAAATAGTTGGGCATCTAATTGGGCGTCGTGTAGAGAGACCATACTCGTATAGCCTATTTATCACAGTTTGAGGACTAACAACCGCACCATTGAGGTATGCATCCTTAAACTCATTTCTCGAGCGGTTAGCATATAGGCTGACGTCTTGAGGTCAATTTTATACAATGATATTGTCGAATTGTTGTATTCCTCACGGCCAGAATTCTGCTCAGCAGGGTCTCCTGTCTTAGAATAACGACGTAAAATACGGCAAGTTATACTCCTATCTATTGCACAATGCCGAGATACCTCAGATTGATTTCTTCTCGCTTCAAGCATCCCTATATCTTTGTATATTTATTCAGTCGTCAAATGACGTCGTTCCATGACGTAAAAAATGCTTCGGAGAATTATAATCTCGAACTCAAAATGACAAAATTTTCTAAAACCAAGATTTTAATGAGCAAAGGCAAACCACTTTAAATTCAAACAAAGGAATTTGCTTTCATTTTATGAAAGAAAAGACGATTGCAACGGCTTCTGTTTTTAATACAGCCAGTATGTTTTTTGAAACAATAAGGATACGTACAGAAAATTATATAATCCGTTTGGCTATTCAAAGAGATAATGCCGCCAGTCTACAGGGCACCTGAAGAAATAACAACTTTCTACACTGAATAAATACTTTAGTTAAATTTCAAGTTTCTCTGTTGATTCGTAAAGCCAACGAAAGTTCACTAAAGCATTAGTTATTTTGACAATATCACGACTGTTCAGTTTACAAAATAAAGAAGATATATGTCATACAAGATACACTTTCTAACATAACAAAATTTACAAAATTGTATGTAAAATTTACTAAAGAGTTTAGTGTAAGAGTACGTTGATAGTGTGTATCGGACCTACCTTAATTCATATTGCATAAATAATTTTTTAATTACACAAATTTGTAAATATTTCAACATTTTAATAGTTCAACCACAGATTAATTAGTTTACTAACGTAAACGAAATCAACAATTTCCACGTGTTAGTTCAAAATTAACTTGCGAGTTTATTAAAAGTTTCGTTAGACCGACTTAAGTATTTAGCGGCAACTTTGAGGAAATCTGTTATTTAAGATAATACTTAGTTTTACATTTCTTGAGTGTTAACTTTAATATAACATGGTTTCGTGTCTTTAAAGAGTAAATAACATGTTGGATCGTGGTGGTTAGGTCCCGCTGGATCCAGCTGAATTTTTTTTGGTACGGTAAAAAACTACTTGGATTGAAACGCCGCTGAACGCCGTTAAAGATCTTAATCAATAATGCATTTAGACGCACATAAAACTATTGATTGTTATTATCGACACCTTTAGTAAACGAATAGAAAAACGCCTCTAACTTACCTGTACCTCATTCCGTCATAGCGCTTTTATGTGACGGACGGAAATAGTGTACGAGTAAATACGCACAGATCTGCGGTGAAGTAGTTGCAGATATGGAAGAATCTGTTGAGAATAATTAACATTCAAACATTTGCAACAAAGTTATCAAAAATATCATCAACAGACAGGCGCCGTTACTTTAAAAAAGCGCATATTAATTTCAAATAATTATTTTACAAAAAATAACTGTATCAACACTCTATATTATTAAATATGAATACGCGATAGTCACCGAGAGATTGTCTTAAAGAGATGTAGGTACTCAGTTAGTTGTCCTTAGACTTTTAGTACTATTAGGACATAATTTAATGTCTACTCAAAAAAGAACCTTCTTTTTCATCAGAAGTTAAAAAGTTAGTTCCTTGTCGATTATCAATAACGTGACGTTCCAAGATGGCAACCGAACAAATACAGAATCAGCTCAGTGTTTGTCTATTTGTCTATCTTGCTGTCTGTCTATTGCTATCATTTCCTGAGAGTACCAAAATGACTTAAGGCTTTTTTTATTAACGATATTTAAAGACGTTCTATTTAAAAACCTGCAGCTTGGAACAGTTGTAGTAAGTATTTGCTCAAAGACAGATTTTAACTTCAAAACTTGAGTTTTCACTTTCAACTATTTAACACTAGGTGCGAGGGATAATCAAAATATCTAATAATCTAAAGAACTCTCGAAGAGTTCTTTAGTTTAAGCAGGCCTCCATCATCAGATATTAACTAAATCCTCTACCCTTTCAAATAAACAACAATCATTAAATCTACTCTATAAAAGTTATCCGTGAAACTAATAATTATAAACAGAATATACATGCGTCTATTCAAGAAAGGAGGAGGATAAGGAGATGGTCCTTTCTTTTAAAATAAATATCCACTACGACTTTTGTTTGTTGGATGGTAACAACTAACAACTGACGAAACACTAATTGTAGAAAAGCGACTCTTACTTGGCCCCTTTTTCTGTTCATTCTATATTTTGATCTAATGAGTCTACACTGCTGCTACATGTTGCAAATAAATAATCTACAATACATATTGACGCACATAAAGCTATGGATCATCGAACATTCTAGAAAAAGTATGTTATTTCAATGAACATATGTAAACAAATAGAAAAACAACTGTAACACATACGTTATTTTGTCGTAGCGCTTCATTATGGAAGACTAAAATAGTACACAAGTAGTTACGAACAATTCTGTGAGTGAAGTAATTGCAGACATGGAAGAATCTGTTGAGAACAATCAATGTTCAAACATTCGCAACAGTTATTAAAAATATCATCAGCACAGTAAAGCCGTTATTGATAACAGAGTATTGCATACGAATAGTTAAATGCAGATTCAACAATAACAAATTGCGAACATCCAACAAAAAAGAGAAAAAATGTTATGTTACTTTGTCGACATGTGTGTGTGTTTTATTTTTTTCATTAATATGTTTCACAAATACTACACCACACGAAGACTCACGAGTTAATATTACTTTATCGGTGTATAGGATGACTGTTGTCATTCTATTACCAATAACATACATAATTGCAGTAATAAACACGACTTTCGTCACAGGGAAAAGCAGTATGCAAATAATGTATGCGTTGGTGCGTTTTGATCAGATGTCTCATTTGGGCTTCAGTAATTGTAATTGTAACCGTAAATCTTTAAACGAAACTAAATTACTATTAACTTTTACAATTACTTTGATGACATTGTGTTTTCTTTATATGCAATTGTTCACGAATGTTCCGTTTATATTTAACACTATTTATACAGGAGTTTCTTTTGTTATCGATTTTGAAATAATATCATTCTGTAAGTTTCTCTCAATGATTAGATCACGACTCACTGTCGTTAATGACTATTTGAGGAAATTTATTGATAAAGAAGTGGAAAATAATGCTTTTTAATCGGATTACAGATTCAGTGTTATAAATAAAGAATACTAAAGCTTTAGAAACACGCAATTTGGCTGATTTGTCGAAATTCTTGGAAAAGCTTGCTATATAACAAACAACATTTTCAATTGTCAAATTTTCTCTTCATTGTCAATGTACTTTGTAAATAGTTTATTCTTTTTATGGTGTACTTGCAACGTGGCTTGCTCAGGCCGGCAGAGTGAGGTGTGGGTTGAATAATTGATGATGTTATTATTACTGTCACCTGGAGAGTGGTGTACCTAATTTGTTTAAGGGCGCCTAGTACACCTCTGCAATCGACATCTAATGGGATATTTATAGAAAGTTAATTAATTAGACACCAGAAAAAACATCACACGAAGAAACATTTATTTCTTATAACAATCTCTATAGTGGATTCAATCAGTTCTCTATGTATTTATTATAAAAGTTAATAACAATTTAAAAGATTAAATGCTATGGTTAAACAACATTATCCTGTTTATTATCATATATATTAAATAAGATCATCTATTATCTAACAGCACTTAGATATTAATTAGTTTACAGAATAATTGATTAGTATTAAAGTTTTACAAGTATTGAGCTCAGATATTACTTGTTATAGTTACAACAACATAATTTATTTATGTTATCTTAAATTAAAGAGTTACCTAGTTATAAGTATACCTAGTTATAAAGACTTAGACACCATTACCTTGTTTATGTACTGCATTTAAATTCTTAGTGTTACAGATACATAAACCCAAGTACATTTTATACCTTACTATTCAGTATTTTATTTCACAGAGAAAAATATATATTAGATACTCAATACCTTTATGTGGAGCTAATATCTAACAGAGAATCATTTATTAGTTACAAGTAGAGCAGTGTTATCAGTTCTACCACTGATCAATCTAAAGAAGGAGTTGGTCATCCACCAACTGCACCTACTCCTCAGTCTTCCCCTTTGTCGAACATCTACTAGCATCACAGCACCCACATGCCCCGGTCCTCAAAGATTCCCCTTTAACAGGAACTGCGACCTGGCCATGCGATATAGCACCCAAGTGAAGAAGACTTAGACTTCTTGATAGTCAGAGTAGTGCACCAAACCATTTAAGAACTATTTTGATTAGATTTGACTAGTTCATACTGAAGTTTAGATGAATGTTGAATAGATTTTATTACTATTCCAAAGTATTCATTACGTATAGGGACAGGAGGTCCACCTGGTTTCTATAGGTGTCCTTTGAACTCATGGGATCCACCATGAGATTACCTCAACTACTTTAACATATTATTAACTTAATTACTCATTACTTCTAATCGGGGTTGCTACTCCCAAACAAATACAGCTAGAACTATACTAGGCGACATGTGGCACTCTAAGTTTCTCTAAGTTTCTTCATGAGTTGATGAGGCAGCTTGTCCCGCAGCAGAGAGAAAAGAAAAAAGGAAGCTGTCGGATACGAGACACTTTTTATACCCCACGACGAAGGTCACCTATGCTCCTACTCCTGGAACAACTAGTGCAGAGACAGTGGTCGACAAACCCTATCTAAAATTACACCTACCTAGCGAGTCGATAAAATTAATTAATTCTTTCTAAGTGTATGACGTTTATGTCAACTATAGTTTATTATTTTATTAGTATTCTTTTGTACTAATAAGTTTATGAACTAGAGACCTAATATTTCATTAATTTAGAGCTTATTTCATCAGAAAGCATAGGCTACTTATTTAGAGTCTATCGATATGTTTATCGAACATATCTTTACATCCATACTTCTAAGTATAGATAATCTAGACCAACGGTACATTTGTCATCGAAGCCGTGTGCGTGTTCTAGAATGTTGAAGAAAGTTCTATTTACAAACGAATTATTAACAATAATATTACTAAAGGAGGTCTAGATAATTCATAGTTTGTTATTTTTACATTTATATTACTCAATACTCAAAGATACTATATTTATGACAAATTTATTCCTGCTGAAAGGCTTACGGTCAATGCTTCAAACGTGATTTAAGAAATCTAAACTGGTCTACCGTTGTCCATGTCCGTCTGTCATAGTGAATATTGTTTGTAAACAATTAGGTTAACCAAGGTATGCTTTATTTTTCTAGGTAACAGAAGTTAAAAGTTAATTTATCTTTTAAGTAATTAGTGCATCTATAAATATTATAAGTTAATGTTCTCCACGTCGGTGGAGACTCAATATGACTGCTACATACTTTATACTTTTATACAAATACCGAATCTTTTAACCCATTCCTCTTACTGACATTGGTTTCGAGTTTTATTAATGACATGATAATAATAATCCGTTGCTTGTGTTTACTCTGTGAGAGATTGATCTCAACACGTAAGAAGACCATAAAGCTAGCTAACGATATAGTTGTGGACTACGATGTCCCGTTAACTAGAATACAAGCTAAAACATTATTGGAAGTGGCAAATGTCATGCCGCTGGAGATATTTGTATGTAACATGTTTACCGTTGACACTAAATTGATATTGAAATTTGTAGGTACTGTCGCGACGTATTTTTGAGTCGTAATTCAGATTTCACATTTAATATAATCGAACTCCATTTTTTTGCAATTATTGAATTTGTAAGTGTTAATACTGTAGACGTTCGACGAATTGTAATGTGTTATAATCCTTGCATTTGTAGACAATGTAAAAGTAGTTGTAGACAGAATTGGCTGCTTTTATAATTTTCCGTTGAACGTTGTTATCGCCACGTCTTTACCGTCCACGGTACTATGGGGAAGCAAAATGTATGCAGTTGTATGGAGACGCTTTTATGTTTCCGTTCACGATAACGTCATGTCGTGGACGTTGAAAAAGCGTCTTTATCCACGACATGATTGGGTAGCGTTTTGCCCACCTATTGAATTTCGGACGGTAAAACGTGGCGATAAAAACGTTCAACGGAAAATTATAAAATCGGCCATTTTGTTTTGTGTGCCTACAGAGCCATGCTCGATATCAATCAGGATAGCACACAGTTACATTTAATTATTACGTTGTATTTATTGTACAAATGTAATATTCTATAAAGATCAATGCTGTGACAGTTACGTTACAAAAGAAGATTCTAATACGTGAAGAGAAATAAGTTTAAGTACACGTTAACTTACACACTTACTTGTAGTAACGAATAGATAACTTTGGAAATCAATAACTTTTAGTGGGCATGTCTTTATCGTTGTAAAATCTATACAAAAAAGCGATATAAATTAGAACAAGTGTCATGTTTTGTTACGTTTATTCAACGATTTCCAAATTTCAAACCCTCATACATACGACACTAATCAAAACATTTAAATTTAGTAAAGTTATAAACGATATAAGAAATGCACCAGGATGTGTAGAAAGCATCGAAATAAATTCTATCTAACTACCTATTCACTTTACGAATATTTACAAACTTAAAACTACACATTATCTTAAATAATAGACTTCCTCAAAGTTGCCGCTTAGAAAGCTGTCAAAGATATTATGCAAATTATCCCATGTAGAAGTGAATTAATGCTACACGTCCATGCATCTTATGTACGCATGCAGTTATGTTAAAGACAGATTAAGTTACATTATACCAACTAAATATTTAACATTCATTGTCTCAAAGTTAAGTATGAAACCAAACCAAAATTAGTTTACCAACTACATATGTACAAGAAAACTTTACTGATTTGTGGAGCATACTCTTAACAATTCAAGTTTCAGAGTACTTTTAAGAACATAGTTTCATTTCTTATAAATCTGTCGACATAGCAAAAATTCACCTGGATTGGAGACGTCTCATATTGAAAATAAATTTATCATGTCCGTTAAGAAATCTTAATCTGCCCTTAAACTCACATAAAAATATTGGTTATTATCGAACATTCAAGAAATTCTTAAATGGAATGGTTTTTCTGGGACCAGTGATATCGAATTTAGGCATTGTCATTTATCATGCTGTCATGGATCTTAATCTACCTTTAGACGCACATAAAAATATTGACTATCGAATATTCTAGAAAAATTATGTTACTTCAATTACGCTAAGTAAACAATTATTAAAAAATATCTACACATCATTCTATCGTTGCACTTCAATGTGAAAGACGTAAACAGTGATAAAATAAATAGTGAGAAATCTACAAGTGTAGTAGTTGCAGATATGGAAGAATCTGTTGGGAACAATCAACGTTCGAACACTCGCAACAGAGTTATCAAAGATATCATCAGCACAGTGAAGCCGTTATTGATAACGGAGTATTGCACGGGAATAGTTAGATGCACATTCAAGAATAACAAATTGCGAACGTCCAACATAAAAGAAAAATGTTTTGTGACGTCGACATGTGTGTGCGTTACTATTTTTTCGTTAATATGCCACACCAATATTATACCACATAAAAATGCGCTATTCAATAATTCTATAGCAGTGTACCAGGTGGCTGTTGCTATCTTAGCATCGATAACGTACACTGTTGCATTAATAAACACAGTGTTCATCACGGGTAAAAGCAGTTTACGAATAATATATGCCTTAACACGTTTTGATCAGATGTCTCATTTGGACTCCAGTAATTGTAATTGTTACCGCAAATCTTTAAAGGAAACTAAATTATTATTAACTTTTATAATTACCTTTAAGGCATTGGGCTTTCTTTATTCACATTTGTTTACAGGTTTTCCTTTTATGATTAACATCACCTATACGCTAATATTTTTTGTCATCGATTTGGAAATAATAATGTTCTATAAGTTTATCTCAATGATTAGATCACGACTCACTGTCATTAACGACTATTTGAGAAAACTTATTGACGACAAAGTTGAAAACAATGTGTCAGATACCGAAGTGTGTGTTATTGGTGAAGAGTTATCCTGTATATCACGAGTCACAGCTTCAGTAACAAGCAATCTTTCCGATATGTACGAAATCCTTGGAGACGCTTGCTCTATAACGAACGACGTATTCAATTGCCAATGTTTCTTGTCATTGTCACTGTACTTCGCAGATAGTTTACACCTTTTATGGCGCTATTTATACATTTATGTAAATTCTAAATCTTTTACCTCATCGGACATGCTAACAGCGATGTGGTTTTTTGCTAATAACATGATAATATTCTGTTGTTTGTGTTCAGTTTGTGAGAGATTGATCTCGACACGTAAGGACACCATAGATCTGGCTAACGACATAGTTGTGAACTGTAACGTCCCGGCAATTAGAACACATGCTAAAGAGTTACTGGAAGTGGCAGACGTCTGGCCGCTGGAAATATCTGTATTTGGCATGTTTCCCATCAACGCTAGATTAATCTTGAAATTTATAAATATTATCACGACGTATTTTATTGTTATCATTCAGATTACCCATTTGATGTAATTCAACACTATTTCAACGACATTATTGAGTTCAGTAGATTATAGAGGTACAACCCGGTTGAGTTAAGTTTGCACTTGGCGCCGATGTCGTCATTTTGCCATTCGGATATAGTACGCAAAAAAGTATCAGTGAAAAAATCGCAAGCCTTAAACGCTTATGTTAATGATTAACAAAATAAAAGATATTTATTATTTGAATCGAAATAGTAACTATTTATATTGTGTAAATTTTAATAACGAAGTTGTAGAACTTAACAAAAATAATCCAAAACTGAACAAGTATGTAGATAACGAAAATTAACACGCGCGTATCGGTAACAAAGATGCAAACCGTACTGACGCTACTGGGCGAACGCGGGGCAAACGCGAGGAAGCGCGAGGGGGCTTCGCATTCCAGCGAGGTGCAAACTTAGCTCAACCGAGCAGTACAGACGTTCAATAATTTATGCTGCTGCTGTTAATAATTTACTACTGAATAATGCACAAAAACCCAATGGTTTAAATTTTCCCTTTCTAATGTATCCAGAACCCATGATAAAATAGAACTGCGTGGGAAACAATTAGAATTAGTTAAGTCTGCCAGTTTTCTTGGTTTAACAGAAGATATTAAATTGCAATGGGCGGACCATGTCGGGGCATTGGCTAGTAAGCTCGGTTCCGCGATATATACCATTAGACGCATTAGGCAATTGACGGATGCGGATACGGCTAGATTGGTGTACTTCGCATATTTTCATAGCCTAATGTGCTATGGCCTTTTGCTGTGGGGATCAACGGCGCATATTAACTCTATTTTTATTTTACAAAAAAGAGCGACATATGCCGTCTACAGTATGAATGCACGAGAATCGTTTTAAAGACATTAATCTAGTCACCTTGCCGTCCTTATATATCTTTGAAATTATTATGTATACCAGGAAAAATATAGATCTATTTATAAAGAAAGGCGATATTGATGGTACAGGAACCCGAGGTCGTGATAAATTGGTTATTCCAAAATTTAAATTACGTAAGTCAAATGTTTCATTTTTGGGTAACTGCGTTCGTTTTTATAATAAAGTTCCTCAAGAAATCACTCAATTAACAGAAAATATATTAAATTAGTTATAAAACGTACATTGATTAGACAATCATACTATAAAATAAACGATTTCGTTGAAGATAAAACAATATTCTGGAAATGATCTTCTCTGCACATGCATTTACTGGCTCTCTGAATATTGTATTTTAATAAACCTTTTGTAAAATGATGTTGAAAAAATTATACCTGGCTGAGTTTCTTATCGGTTCTTCTCAGTGTCCAGGTTTTCTTTTCTCTTCTCTTTGAACCGAACTAAAGTAGATTTGACGTTCAAAAATAACTTGTAATTGGGTTAGTTGAATTAATTGATTTGACTTTGACTTTGACTATGTATTTCATTACAGAGGCATGCTGGGTTCGTATCGGAATAGTATAGTTACATTTAATTATTATGTTGCATTTATTGTTAAAGCAATCAAGTTGAAATGTAA
Organism: Zeuzera pyrina; assembly: GCA_907165235.1. NCBI lineage: Eukaryota > Metazoa > Arthropoda > Insecta > Lepidoptera > Cossidae > Zeuzera > Zeuzera pyrina. The sequence goes on from OU015627.1 coordinate 977,574, forward strand.
TAAATACCAGCACTTTGTCTTTTGTATTCCTATAATATATTATTATTAATTATAATGAGAAATAAGTTTAAGAACACGTTAGCATTAAATACTTGCTTGTAGCAACGGAACGATAGTTTTGAAAATTAATAACGTTTGTGATGAATATTTGTGTAATATTTGTCTATCTTCCTCCCAAAATTTCAAACTTGTTAATCGACACGTGTTTTGTCTTCTAACGAAGCATAGTCGAGACTCGGTCAGTTAACCAGCACTGAATCAGCTGACCAATTCGGTTCTCTGGAATAGTTAGACCCGTAATTTTTAATTCAGCTCTTAAGCATAGAACTATCGATACGGATTTAGAATTTTCGTAAAATGTGCGGACAAAATCACGCGTTGCACCTTATTGACAAAACCTTACTGTTGAAATATATACACAATATTATCATTATTGTTGTAAGTTTTGAATATAATGTGTTTGTTAAAGAAAAATGTAGTCATATTTATTATTTATTGTTTCATAAGTTTATAAATGAACACGTAGCAACACGAGTGAAATCGCACAGTTGTTAATGGAAATTAATAAACATATTAATAAATAAATACACACGGTGTTTATTTCATTTCTGTCACAGGTAACAAAGGGGCACAACTGCTTACGTAATACTAGTATTATGTGAATAAATAAACATGAGACACAGATGTGATCAAGGGAAGCAGAGATCTCAATTTTTCTAAGTGACTACCAAACCTATGAAAGTGATATTTAGTATTATAGTATACCTGATTCTTCAGTTCATTTACTTTATTTTTACAGTTGCGATAAACGATTGGTTAACTTTTTCAACACAAAAAAAATATATAAGAAACCTCTTTTAAAACAGAGATTTTCATTTTTAGGAGTAACGGGACAGATTTATGTTTCTAAATTTTCTGTATTGTTTTAATTTAAACATATTCTTCAAAGTGCCAGTTGGATTTTTAAAAATTAATTATAGTTTTTAAAATAAACGAAAATAACTACTTTTTCGTATTTTTCATAAGCTATCGCGCGCACTTTTCCATAGACCAGAAGGTCTATTTTGGATTAAATTATTGTCTGTCAATGCGTCCCATCCTGCAACACGCATTTACGTCGAGTAAACGGATAGACGCCATTTCAGTAGAAAACAGCTTATTAATAAATTAAAGTTTTAGAAACTGTGCACCCTGCAGTACGAAGTATGAATGCTCGGTAGTCGCCGACAGATCGTCTTAAATACATATATTGATGTGGGTACCTACTCGATTTGTTATCCTTACTCGTCTTTGGAAATATAATTTAACGTCTACTCAAAAAACGTGCTCTTCCATCGTAACTTAAAAAAATGAGTTTCTTGCCGCGGTCGTTATTAATGTTCATTTCAAAATGGAAGAAATCAAACAGCGAACACCTACAGAACCACCTCGGTGTCCGCTCTTTTTGTGTCTGTCCGTCTGTGTCAGAATGACTCAGGATTATTTCAAAAAGATATAGTTTAAAATTACTTATTTATTTATTTATTCATATTCATTTTTTTTATTTAATATTTCGCTTACAAGTCTATGCCAAAAAAAAATTTAACAAATTTTTTAAATAGGATGTAGACCCAATTACAGGCGAACACAGTGTGATAATATGAATAACTGTAATAATGTTGAAGACATTTAATGTAAAAAGCTGAAAGGAACACACACAGTAAGCGATGCCTCAAAGAAGAGCTTTAAAACCTGAGTTTCCACTTCGTTTTCCACTTCAAAATACGTGTCAAAAGTAACATCATTTCATGTTGTCCTCAGAAGTACTATTCTTAAGAATTGGAAAAAAGTTATCGTATAAGTAGATCGATAGAAAATAAGTAGATCGATAGAAAATCAGAATTGCATTGTTTTTTTACGTTAGTAACTAATTAATCTGTGGTATTAGTGTGGCGAGTAGTGGAGATCCTATGATACTAGAATTCTGAATTGTTATATACTTAGAATGACTTCAACTCACCATTCTCTAGTCGTTATATTATAAGAGTATATCACCGTCTTGACACGCGCCTCCTTAAAACTTTGAAAAAAAAAACACCATGCATAATGACTTGTTTTAGAATTACGCTGTTAAGCCAACGACGTTTTCCTAGTGACTAATACACACTTAATTCTCTATCTCAAAAACTACTAAACGGATATAAATAGAACGTTAGTTATATATAATCAAACGTTAGAAAGTGATAATGAGAACAGGGGCCCTAGACAAGTGGTTCGAATGTCGTAAACGTTAGTAGAATAGAATGACAAATACCGCTTGATTTAGAGTAACGAATTTTAAATTGGTTGTCAAACGTTATTAACTTTCTTATATATCAAAGGAAATGTAAAATCGTGTGAAAACCGACGTATGAAACGTAGCCAAAGGCCACTTTTGACGAGCAATAATGCCAGCTATCGTTTCAATTTTACGAAACTTTTGCCACTTGTCTAGACGCTCAGTTCAATATCTGTGGCGCAGTTTAGAACTAAGCGTAAGCGGTTAGCGATTTTGTTTTATACTATTTAGCGATGACACATTTACTAAATTAAAAATACGTATTTTATGTAAAAGTACATACATCTCCACAATGACGATCTTTGTTCATTAATTGACGGTCGGTAACAACTGACAACTGAAATAACACTAATTGCGTGCGTTCGACTTGCACTTGATTAGTTTTTCTGTCTGTTCCATTTTGTGATTAGTATTTGCAATTACTGGAACCAATACTTATACGTCGATACTTTTACATATTCAGTTGTAAGTTATAAATTCTTCTTTCAATAATAGTTCTTATTTTAATTCTGTCAGTAGACTGGACAAATATGCGATTCATAACTGTATTGTGATAATCGACACGATCACTACTAATTGTAACGAATAAGATATAAATGTTTTTAAACTTTCACGACTTGTACACATCTTACAATATTTACTAACGGGTCTATGGCGCGTTTATATTTTAAGCCTAATTACCTATTTTATTCCGACGTTTCGACCGGATTGCACCGATCGTGATCACGGGCAGACCGGATTGCACGATCGGTATAAACGCGACATAGACCCGTGAGTAAACATTGTAATAAGTAATAATTATAGAGAGAAGTATAGAAGAGTAAAAGTAGTAAAAACCACTGCTACTCTTCTGTAAGTAATCGTTATTGTCAGTAAATAACAATTACTTATAACCTTTCTTTTATTTTACAAAAAAGAACAATACGTGTCACCTACAGTATGAGTGCACTAGAATCACTTAAAGATCGTTTTAAAGACACTGATGTCCTCACCTTGCCGTCCTTATACATCTTGAAATAATTATGTATACGAGGAAAAATATAGATCTGTTTAAAAAGAAAGGCGATATTAATGGTATGGAAACCCGAGGTCGTGATAAATTGCTTATTTCAAAATTTAAATTAGGTACATAGGTCAAACGTTTCATTTTTGGGTAACTGCATTCGTTTTTATAACAAAGTTTCTCAGGAAATTACTCAATTGACAGAGAATAAAAGATCGGTTATAAAACGTACATTGATTACACAATCACACTATAAAATAAGCGATTTCATTGAAGATAAAACAATAGTCTGGAAATGATCTTCTCTGCATATGCATTTACTGGCTTAATGAATATTATATTTTTATAAACCTTTTGTAAAATGAAGTGAAAAATGAAGAAAAAAGATAGCTGACTTAGTTTCTTGTCGGTTCTTCTCAGTGTCCAGGTTTTCTATTTGAACCGAACTAAAGTAGATTTGACGTTAAAAAACACCTTCCTTTACTTAAATAAATTTATTTGACTTTGACTTGCTTAGACTCATGCATAGACTCATACGTAGTGTAGTCATATAAAGCCCAAGACTACCAGTAAGACTGATTGCCATTGACTATTCGTTCTGACATACAAGTATGTAAATTAATTATTAGAATTTCCTTAGATATTATGGCATTCATAGAATAAATTATATTAAGTTTTAGCGGTAAATGAGGGTTCTTGACGTTTTTTTTTATCGTTTAATTTCTTTAAAAAAATCGATCAAATACTTGATACATATTTGATTCAGCTAGAATTCTGATGGTACAACAAAAACTCCCCTGGATTGAAGACGCTGAATTGTAATTGTAATTGTAATGTACCCATATTTCTGGCTCATATTAAAAATAAGTTTGTCATGCCGTTAGAGATGTTAATCTACATTTTGACGCGCATGGAACTAATGATTGTGGAACATTCTAGAAAACGTATGTTACTTACCCTGGTAACCCTGGGTAACCAAGTACAAAAACATCATTCGGATCTTGCGCTTCAATGTAAAAGAAGGAAATAGTGTTTGAATAAATACGCGGAAATCTGTAGCTGAAGTAGTTGCAAACATGGACGTATCTGTTGAGAATCGACAACATCTGCAATAGAATTATTAAAATAAATAATTAAACAGAATTATTATATAAATTTTGAATCTTTTAACTTATTGCTCTTACTGTCATTGGCATGGTGTTTTGCTACTGACATGTAATTAATCTGTTGCTTATGTATAGTCTGTGAGAGATTGACCTTAACACGCATGGACACCATAGATCTGGCTAACGACATAGTAATGAGTTGTGATTTCGCGCCGATTAAAGCAAATGTCAAAGCATTACTAGAAATGGCAGACGTCTGGCCGCTAGAAATGTCTATCTATAACATGTTTTCCATTAACGCTAGATTAATCTTGAAATTTATAAATGTTGTCGCGACGTATTTTTAACCGACATCTAAAAAGGAGGTTCTCAATTCGGTTGTATGTTTTTTTATGTTTGTTACCTCATAACCGTCATTTATGAACCGATTCGGAAAATTCCTTTTTTGTTTAAAAGGATACACTTCCAGATTGGTCCCATTGAAATTTCACTGGTATTGAGGCTTTGGTTATTTAACCTTTATTCATTTATATTGACGATTCTCTTGTATGTCATTTGTTAACTATCGTTGTCCCCACATGGTACGAGGGCTGCTATTTATGTATCTGGAATAACAAAGTGAAACAAACATATAGCATTTATTATAGTTTTATTGCTTTTCAAAATATTCACCATGATGATTGATGTACTTTTGCATGCGTTGGAACCAATTTTCGTAGCACTTTTTCCATTCGGATTGAGGTATCGCCAAACGTGCTGTTCACGGCTCGAAAAACGTTGACCACGTAATTTATTCTTCACGCTTGGGAATAAATAGAAGTCGTTGGGGGCCAAGTAGGGGCTGTACGGCGGATGACCCGTTAATTCGATCTTTTGATCTTCCAAATACCGAGTTGTTTCGGCCGATGTGTGGCAGCTAGCATTGTCATGATGAAGAAGAATTCTGCGTTGTCGGTTGTTCTTTCTTATTTCTTCGAAGACTTCTGGCAAACAAATGGTCGTGTACGTGACTTTTGTTGGATTCGGCAGATCTTGGAACACCCAAACCATTGATTGTTGTTTAGTTTCAGGATCATACGCATATATCCTAGATTCATCACCTGTGTAGATATTATGGACATATTTTAACGTACCCTGATTGTACTTTTGTAACATTTTTTCACACCAATCAACACGAGCCCGTTTATGGTCAATGCTCAAGTTGTGCGGAATCCAACGTGAACAAATTTTTTTTACAGCTAAATGTTCGTGTAATATTTTTGTATATACTATTTTTGTATATATATTTTTGTATATTTTTGTATATATTTTTATATATACTCGTCATACTTATGCCCAGAGACACCTCTATCTCGCGATATGTAACATGACGATCTTGCATTATTAGTTCCCGCACAGCATCAATATTTTGAGGTACAACAACCGATTTAGGGCGAGCTTCTTTAACTTCGTCCGTGAGCACAGACCGGCCACGATTAAACTCACTAAACCAGTGATACACAGTAGTTTTCGATGGTGCTTCGTCCCCATAAGTCGAAGTGAGTTGATCGATGCACTGTTTTTGAGTTAGCCCTCGTCGAAAATCGTAATAAATCATAGCACGAAAATTTTCACGACTTCAATCCATGATGATAAAGACTCGCAATTTTCAAAATGACGCCACAAAGGATAAACAAATGACAGCTACATGAAACAAATTGTATTCTTCAGCCAAAGAGTTCCATTTTTAAATGTTATAATTACTTTTTTAATATTGTTCTGTAACTGGCCAGTTCCGGATACATAAATAGCAGCCCTCGTATAATGGTAGTAGGGAGAAGATATAAATTGGCTGTGATATAATAAATTCACTCAGTAGAGTCAGTCTTGTGGCGGACAGAGAATACGGCTGGTGGGTGTCGTCTTCATATTGTAAGAATACTGCTAGAGCGTAATTATGATGCAACCTTTACACTGTTCTTTTATAACTCATTGATATTGATATGATATTATATTTATGATATTGATAATGGCCATAATGGGCAATAATATTCCATGTTCGCATCTTTTATTGTAAAAGCCCACGGTTTGTGCTCCTCAATAGAATGGAAGTTAACACATTGGTCTCCAGCATTAGAAAATAAACTAATTGTAGACCTGCCCTAGATATTTATTTAGGCATTTTAGGCCAAGGTCACTCAAAAGGTAGAACTAAAAAAACTTTTATAAAAAAATAAAACCGACTTCAAAAAAGAACACTGAAAAAAGTACGAAATAATTATCCCTTACTAATCAAAACTTCGGTACAAAAATAACTTTACAAATGCGATACAAATACCTATAAAATTAAATTTGACAGTTATTGAAGTCGGTGCCAAATCAATGTTCGACAACAGAAAGTCCATTAGTTTAGTAGGCTTGGGTACTGCGGGTACTCGTCTAAAAATTCGATAACGAACATGTCAAACAAACACCTTCGCTTGATCATTTTTTATACTACAATACAGGGTGTCCAGTAGCAGATTTTAAACTTTGAATGCATTAATCCGTAGCATTTGGACTCTCGACGACGCTCTCGTGCCCGCTGCCCGCTCGTTACACTTGCCTCATTCAGAAATTAAATTTTAATTTTCGGTTTTTGATTGTTTAATATCTTGCAACAATAAAGCGGAGGGCAGCATGCTTTTGCCGTCGAGGCAAACACTTCGAGTGAGTTTTTGCTGTCTAAAGCACGCCGTTGATTAAATAATCGATACCGTATTTGCTGCTTACTTTCTCATTCACATTAGAGGATATGTGAACAAGCAGGATTATCGTCACTGGAATATTAGCAACCCAAGACAATTTCATGACTAGCCCAATATTACTGTGTGGCGTGCAATGTCTGCATCTGCGATTATCGGACCTTTTTTTGAAAATCAGCTTGTATAGACTGTAACAGAAGATATAGTGAGACGATAAAAAAAATATTCAGACTGGAATTACAGGGTAGTTGCTATTTCAACCGAAACACGTGGTTCCAGCAGGACGGGGCAATAGTTCATACAGCTAATGTGTCTATGAACGCAGTGTGGTAGTTATTTCCAGAAAAAACATATCCCGCTGTGGTACCATACCGTGGTCACTAGGTCACCAGATTTTAGCCTATGTATATGCGAGTGTGTGAAGCTCAATAGTGACTATAAAAATAGTTACGGTCACTATTTAGAGAAAATAGTTCTCAAAAAATGAAATCCGATTTTATTTTTCTTAATTTTATTATAGATATTTTACATCGATGTCATTGTCTTTTTTACAATTTATCAAAGTTTGAAATATGCCACTACACACCCTTTAGTTACTTTTGGAATGAAAAGAAAAAACAGTTTTGTTGTCACCAATCCGGTCGGATCCCACCGGATCTGGCCGGAACGATGGGAATCCGTCCGGATCTGACCGGATTGAAATCGGAGCCAGCTTGCAATCCCTACTCGAGAGACAAATTCGAATCGTGTCTCGATTTACACACATTCAAATCTTTTCTAACACTGTGTTTCTTATAATTACACGCGTGCATCTGTAGTGGTTGTGAATGTTTTCTTAGCTCAAAATACGCACACAAGTTAATAAAGAGACTGCGTCTCTAGCCAATAACAGAATAGGAAAAAAAATGTATTGTAAATTAAAAAGTACATTTTATACATAATATTATGTTTGTTAGAGAATTAATTAGTCATTATGTTCACTTACTAATTCACGAGTGTTGAAAATGGACATACTACTGTGTACGTAGCAAGAGTGGAATCGCACAATTGTTAATGTAATTAATAAACTCATTGACGAATTAATACATATGATGTTTGATTCGTTCGTGTAACAGTTAACAGCGGGGCAAACTTATATAATGTCCGACATAAACATGACAAAGAGAAGCAACTGAAGTAAACCGACCCACAACATACACTTACGTCAACTAAAGCCGATAGATGCACTTTTTGGTAGAAAATAGAAGAACAACAGCATTACCAGGCATTACTGTGCACTCTGCGTTGTGAAATATATACATATTATACCATTCCCACCCGGATCCACAAAAAGGGAATGGATAAAGTAAATTTTGAAATTTATTGGAAATCTTTTTAAATAAAATTCTATTTTGAGAAGAAAATTGTAATATAATTTGAAACAAATAAACCAGAATAAATTTTGTAAATAAAATAGAAACAGAAAGATATCAAAGTGGTTGTGATGGTGTGGTGTAGTTTACAAAAATCAGATATAAATACCTTTCACCTTATAATTTACACATTATGATAAAAAAACACAAACCACTGGCTTAAATTAGGTTGTATTGTCCTATACTCCCCTCTCGAATGTTATCTCCAAAATTATAAGTCGACTTTGTAAAATTCTGCAATCAGCATCGTCATTGTAAATATAACTTCTATAAACTCGTATGAAACTGGTGCGTCACCATGTTTAATGTGCTCTTTATCCGATTGAAACCATTGCTCCCCTTATTCTTGTCGAGGGGTCCATTTGCCTTGGAAGTTTGGGCGATATCAGTTTTCTGGTTCGAGCCTCTTTCTTTTTCACTTTGCCAACATCTTTAATATTCTTAACAGATTTTACTTTTACAAAGAAATCAAATATCTTCTTTTTTTGAGGAGAAAAATAATCTCCTTTTTACTCCATCACAACCATTATTGTTCTGTCAAAAAAAACCACCTCGCTCTCTTTTTTTTCTCATTTTTCAAATCCTGTTCTATTCTTCCAAAAAAAACATATTTAAATTTTTAACTTGCCAGTTCCATAATTATTTTCTCTGACAACCTCTAAGCTCTTAAAAAGAAGGTACAATAGCGAAAAAATGTTACAATATGTATGCTCTGTAATCGGCTAGTGTTAGTCCTAAACATATTAATTTAGGTACTCGCATTATTGTCCTTAGACGTCTTTGAAAATAGACGTATTTGAAAATATATTGCATCAGAAGTAATAAAGCGAGTTCCTTGTCGATTATTATTAACGTGCCGATCCAAGATGGTAACTGAACATATTCAGAATCAGTTCAGTGTCTGCCTCTCTATTTATCTATCTCTCTGTCCGCCCGCGTGTCCGTCGATCGCAGTTTTTTTGAGAGTATCAAAATGACTCACGGTTTTTAATAAAGGTATTTAAAAAAAGAACAGTAACTGTTACAACAGCACTCACTACAATGTTGTAATAATTGCTGATCCAAAGGTATACGCGTCTTCAAAAATTGAATTTCCACTTTTAATAAATTTGGGAGCGTAAAAAGCAAGTTTAAAATATTCTCTTCCTCGTCGTCGTGTGAAGCATCAAATAAAGGTCTCGAAACTAAGAACACAAAAATTTGTAACATGTTACTTTAAGTTACTCTTAATAATAAATATTGAGAATTAACGTCAACGAATTAAAATTATCGGGATTGCATTCGTCAGGAGTCGCTGCATATATGTATATATATGCATATATATGCAGCGACTTCGTGATTCTAAAATGCTGTAACTCAATGGAGAAAGATGTCTCTATAAGATATGTTGGTCGTTTTTGCGATATAGGATATATACAGTTATTCAATGGATATCGAATATAATGTACATGTGTTTCGTGATTGTGTTACGATCATTTAACAATAACTACTGCAGTACTGCTAACTACTTACTATTATACTCTGCTATCTAGTCATATGGACCCAAAGAAAACTTTGGGTCCATATGACTAGATAGCAGTAGTAGTAGTAGATAGTATCATAAAAAGTCTGATTGCCGTTATATAATATATAAATTAATACATACGTACATACATAATCTCCACGCCGTATCCCCAACGGGATAGTCAGAGAGGACGGAGCGCCAAGCGTCGCGGCCCTTACATACTTCTTTCGCTTCATCTATCTCATCATTGTCCTCACACATTTTCGCCTAGGTATGTGAGTGCTTTTGAGATTTCCGTCGGCTAACACTTCTGCTATTTGACCTTTATAAGTGGGCCTTGGTCTTCCTAGGCTTCTTTAACCACTCGCTTTCGCTCTATGGATTTTCTTCGTCAGTCTTTCATCACTCATTCTTTCTATGTGCCCGAACCATCTTAGCATTCCTTTCTTCATTTTTATAATATAATAACACTGTCGTGTAACCCTATCATACTGTGTATCTCTTCATAGCTTATCCTGTCCGCAAGGGTCACACCGCACATACATCTAAGAGATCGCATTTCTACTGAATTTATCATACTTTCACTCTATTTCGAGCTCACTATCGTACAATAAAGTTGGCACCAACACCATATTGTAGATGGCCATATGGGCAGTGCTAGGTATATTCTCACTGCCTACTAATGCGGACAGAGTATCGTTCACTTTATTGCCAGCTGCTACCCGTCTCTCCACATCTAACTCACATCTTCCATCCCACGAAAACGCACTCTCCAGATACGTAATTTCATTCACTTGTTCTAGACATTTCCATGAACCCAAATATCACATTTCGTCTGTACCGCTTCGCTTTCAAACACTAGAATCTTAGTTTTGTTCATATTCAATACTTTCACTTCACATTCTTCTTTCATTCACATGACTAGTGTTTGTAACTCTGCTTTTGATGGTGATATAAGCACATAGTCGTCAGCGTACAATTAGCAGTTTACCACTGTCATACCACTCATACTACTTTTCAATGTCTGGAGGTACTACGAGTGATAAATTAATCATTACAATATTACTTATCTTTAGTATTATAGAATGTATAGATTACGTTGAATTATACTTACTAAAATTTAACATTTATCGCTCGGTCTCGGATGCGAAACCATACCAAAATTAGTTTACTACCTAAATGCCTAAGGAAGACTTGATAATTTGTGGAAACCGGTCTAAATAATAAAAGTTTTTTCAGAATTATTTTTGAAGAACATCCTTTCGTTTATATACAAAGTCAATAAAAAGTTGGATCCGCGCGGAATCCGGCTGAAATTATCTTGATACAGCAAAGAAATCCATTGAGATTGAAAACGCTGCTGGATTTTAATCCGTAGTTCTAATAAATCCACAACTGAAATTTTGAAAGGAAATTAATCATACAGTAAGAGATCTTATTCTAGAGTACGTTAATACGCTCATAAAACTATTGATTTTAGAACATTCTAGAAAATATATCTTATTTCAATTACTTTAAGTAAACACATAAAAAAACGTCTCTAACATTATTCATTCGGTCGTAGCGCTTCAGCGTCGAAGTCGGAAATTGTGTACAAGTAAATACGAACGAATCTGCAGGTATCTGCAAGCAGGAAGTAGTTTCAGACATGGAAGGATCTGTTGGAAACAATCAACATTCAAATATTCGCAACAGAGTAATTAAAGATATTATCAGTACAGTGAAGCCGTTATTGATAACGGAGTATTGCATAGGAATAGTTAGATGCACATTCAAGAATAACAAATTGCGAGCGTCCAACATAAAAGAAAAATGTTTTGTGACGTTGCCGACGTGTGCGTGTGTTATATTTTTTTCAACATTGTACCTTATTGATGTCGCAATACATAAAGATTTACCGTTCAATACTTCTACGACAGTGCATCGCGTGGCTCTTGGCATCTTAGCACCAATAACATACACAACTTCATTAATAAACACATCGTTCATCTCGGGGAAAAGTAGTATTCGAATAATATATGCTTTGGCACGTTTTGATGAGATGTCTCATTTGAGCTCCATTAACTGTAATTGTTACCGTAAATCCTTAAATAAGACTAAATTACTATTAACTTTTATAATTACCTTGAAGGCATCGTGTTTCGTTTACTTACAATTGTTCACAAATGTCCCTCTTGTGCCTAATATCACCTACACAGTAATTTATTTTGTTATTAACTTTGAAATAATAATATTCTATAAATTTATCTCAATGATTAGATCACGCCTCATTGTCTTTAATGACTATTTGAGAAAACTTATTGACGAAAAAGATGACAACAATATGTCAGATATCGGATTAAGTGTAATTAATAAAGACTCCTGTATATCAATAGACACTACTTTAGAAATACGCAATCTGTTTGATTTATATGAAACTCTTGGAGAAGCTTGCTATATAACAAACAAGGTTTTTAATTGCCAAATTTTCTTCTCATTGATACTTTACTTCTCAGACACTTTACAACTTTTATGGTATAGTTTATACTGTTATATGAATTTTGAGTCTTGTAACTCATTGTCTTTGTTATCATTAGTGTGGTTATTCACTAATAATATAATAATAACCTGTTGCTTGTGTATAGTCTGTGAAAGACTGATTTTAACGCGTAAGAACACCATAGTTTTGGCTAACGACATAGTCATGAACTGTAACCTCCCGACAATTAGAAAGTACGCCAAAGAATTATTGGAAATGACAAACATCTGGCCGCTCGAAATATCTGTTTTTAACATGTTTTCCGTTAACGCTAGATTCATCTTGAAATTTATAAATACAATTATGACTTATTTCATTGTTATCATTGAGATTTCACATTTAATTTAGTTAAACACTATTGTAACGCTATTAACTATGTATTTAATTCATTCATTTTAAACGTAGACGTTTCATAAATTGCAATGTGTTATGTTCCTTGTATTATTTTGTATAATTTTGGCAATTGTAGCTAGAAGCCTTTATTTTACATTCGTAGGGTGGAGGCATACTAAGTATAAATTTGAATAATTCCTATGTAGCAATCCATAATTTTAACATTTATTTTTTAAGGTGATGGTAAATATTTGTTTTGTGTCTCTTTTTTTCAGACTTCTGGTACGCATAGTATATAGTTTGACATGTTCATGATAAACTTTATTATGCTTTTGCGTGAATCTCTCATGAATAACTTGACACTGGCAGAATTCGTATAAACGAGAAGCCAATAATATTAAAAGAAAAAGAAGAAGAACGTAGTTAAAGTTAATTATCAAATTGCACTTGTTATTGAAATAATCAAGTGAGATTTTACAAAAACCAATTCTTTGACTTTCGTGTTCCGATAAAATATTTTAATTAAATAGAAATAAGTTATTATCGTTTTATAGGTAGGTACTCGTAGCACTTACTCGTAGCAAAAGAGTGATGGTTTTGAAAATCAATAACGCTTAGTGGACACAACCTTATCGTTATAATATCTGTCGAGGCATGCGATATAAATTAGAATTAGAAGCGTAGTTCATTTATTACGCTCGTATCATTTATTATTCCATTGTAACATTTATCCTAAAAATATTCAATGATTTTAAAATTTGAAGAAACGAAACATTACGAAGTTACGTGATACATTTTTATTATGAAATATAGAACACAAATCATTTTATTTTCTTAAATTTTGTGTTGCCCATCGGGTTATTCACAAACGTTGGAAACTCAACTTTCCGTATCCGACAGGAAACTTTTCGCTGATTTTGTCTACACGCAATTCACTAATCCGAAATCGTATTAAATATTTATATTATATATATATATATATATCATATTATATATAGTAGATTCACAAATCGAAGCTGTCGGATTGAATTTATGCTTTTTGACGACCGGCCTTTCCGCCACGGAAAGTTTCCGACGTTTGTGAATAACCCCCATATGTCTTCCCATACGTTCATCAAAGCTGGAGTGCGCGCTGATTATTACACGTCGTCAAACTATACCACTCTATTACTTTTATAACATTGATTCGTTTTAATTTTATATATTGATTTATTCACTTCGTTTTTAACATAGTTTTATAGAAAGTCACTTCTGAACAAATTTGGATTGCTCATTTGTCATCTAATGTTACCTTTACTATTTAAAAAAATAATTCTTGAACGCAGTTAAGAGTTTCCTAGTCTTGTAAAAATTTAATATTGTTCAAACCCAACTTTCTAAAATGTAATCTTGACACATTAACGCCTTATCATGGAGATATATGAAAGCTATAGTAAGTTCAGACATTTCTGCTTCCAAAAAATAGCGCCCCATCATTGGGATCTTTGTTCTCTTGGACGCCATTTCACCAATGTCATTTACGGTTAGGTCTAAGTCTTAATTTAGCTTTTAAAATATGTAGTTCAATAATAAGATATTTATGAAATGGTGTATTATCCATAACGATTCTGAAATGGTGATGAACTGCCTTTTATCGATTTCAATTTTCGTTGAATGTGCGGATGGAAATACGCGTCGCACTAAACCTTACTGTTGAAATATACAATTATCTTTGATGTTGTAATATGTAAGTTTTAAATATAATGCGTTTGTTAGAGAAATTATGTTCATTATTTATTAGTTATTATTCCACGAATGTTGAAAACGAACATGTACCTACACGTAAGAATAGTGGAATCGCACAATTTTAATGGAAATTAATAAAGTCATGAATGAAAAAATACTTGCAGTGTTTGTTTCGTTTCTGTAACAGTTACCATGTTTACCAGATGTGTGGTAGAGCCATGCTGCATCGCAGCACGAATTGGGCTGGCTCGCTCGGTGAAACACAACCCTCTCACAGAATAACGGCATGAAATAACAACATCTATTGCTGTTTTGTTTTGTTCGGTGAGTGGGAGTGCCTACCTCCCCCCTCCTTTCCTTAAAGGCCGGCCTGTACACATAGACACGATAAATAGAAGTGACTGAAATAATACAGCCTGCAAATCCCATTTACGTCAAGTAAACCGATAGACACCATTTCGGTACAAAACCGCATATTATTAACTAACTCTAGGAAGTTAAACATCCCCCTTCACCCAACGGTGATCACGAAGGAGTGGATCCATGCACCCCGTCGTCTTCCTCGTAGTCTCCGTAAGGATGACCAAGGCCCCCGACTACTCAGCGTCTAAGAAGACGGCATCGCCACCTCCGGGCGGGATCGACCTTCTGCCGATCCCGCACAGCGACCTTGCGGAGCATTACTGTCTCCAGGAGTTCTGATTCATTGTCATAGCCGCAACTATGGATGGCAATGAGAGATCTCGTGCGATCTGGTTGACCAGGACTTGACAACCCAAGGTGCACCTTCAGCGTATGCTGGGCAGAGTCCTGGTTCCTGGTGATGGCACTGCATCGTCGATTCACGTCCAATGCGATACAGATACTCACCGAAACACCCATGAATCGGCTCACTCCGCTGGCCTAGCTTTGCGCTATGGGCCTATCTGTATTTTCATGGGCTAGCCTACATACTAGCAGCACTCCCTTCGTGACTAAGTTGAAAACTGAGTTCCTTGCCGAAAAGAATTGAACACTGCAGAGACTCGGCTCGGTGTGTAGTCTCTATTGGTCTGTTTCTCTGTTCGTCCACCTGTTACTAACCTGGCACTTACTATTCATTAATAAACTCGTGTCAAAAATCTAAAAAATCTATTGTACCTCTCTGAAGAATTGGAGAAAAAACATTAATACCTATTAAGAACTAACGTACAAATTGAAAGAAGAGTATCGGTATTGCATTATATTAGAGTAACGACCTGGCGATGTTAAAATGCTGAATACAATTCGAGCGCGCGACTCTCCAGTGGCTTCCGTATCACCGCCCTGAAATGCCACCTATAATAATTAGTAAAATGAAATAAATAGATTGCCCTCAAATCGCAAATTATTTATTGAGTTAGTGAAGAGAACTCTTTAAACAACACATTCTCTAAACATAATACATGATTTTAATATAAAAATAATGTTAACGCCAAATAGTATATGTCTTGTTTTGTCCTACCCGCAATAAATATGTTATGTCATTCTGTCCGCTGCATCTTTCCTGCTAATTGTTATTAGTAGTCTACGATAGACCTCTGATGTCGCCGCGCGTTTCGTAGTACCGTCCGCACCGCTCCGGTCACCTTTGACCACACCCACATTGTTTGGGTTCCGTGCCGCTCCGCTTTATTTCATTACGCTAAAATACAATCCACTTTATAAAGAAGACCACTGCATAAGAAAGGCCGAGAAGAAGCGCTGCCAGGCCCAGGATTACGACAGGACGCGTCATCCACACCTCCGAACATCTGAGGTAACAGTCGTAGTTGTCTGGTGCAGCATTTTTGAAGATACGCTTTTCTTGTCATAACTATAACCAGCACCTCACCCCACCAAGCGCGTCGGTGTTACCGGCTGTATTGCTCAGTCGCCGCTGGCGCGCACATTTCTTTTGGTCCTTCGAGCCGGATTTACTTCCTATTAATCTCTTGTACGCATTTCTTTTGGTCAATACTACTCGGACCTTTAATTATCTCTTGTATATATTACGAACCCCACGAGTTACACCTCTACTTCATATCTGCCTCTTCGCTATTCATTTTCCCGCTAATACGTACTTATCGCGAAATTTCGGACGTCTATGACGTCACGCTTCGGTTTCATAAAGCCTATTATTTACTTCCTCTGAATAATTTACATTCCCATAGTAGTTCACTCAATAGTCACTGTCGCATAATCCATTTGGTGGTTGGTGGTGGTGGTGGTGGGTGATTGAAAAACTTGCATTGCTTCCACCGCACCGAACGTACAGTTGTGACGGTTGTTTACATTTTTTGTCAACCGATGTTGCATTCCGTATAGCAAATTTGTGATTTTAATATTTTGTCTATTTATTTACAATTTCGACTGACACTGTTCATTAAACCTATAACAATGCCACCAAAGCGGGATGTTGATAGTGTAGAACAATTAAATTCTTTATTAAAATTGTTACAAGCTAAAACAAGAAAAATTTACTCGGTTGCAAACTATCTATGATTATTCTGAGATGGTTTTCGATGTTGATACTTCACAAGAATTATTTTTGTGTAGTGTTGAGAATATAGATACTTTGCGTTCGGAGTATAATAATATCGTCGATGATATAAATGAAACTATCTTAAAAATAAATCCTAACGAGGTAATTAGTTACGCTAGCTTATCTTCTTTCGAGGAGCAATATTGCCGTTGTAAACACATTGCTAATAAATTATCTATTTCACCAAAATCGTCTAATCCACAAAATGATCGTTATTCATATCAATTAATTAGACTTCAATTAGACTTCCTGAATTAGATTTAATTAGTTTTTCCGCTAAATGAGCCAGCTAAATGGCCACTATTCTACGAATCTTTTAAAAGAACTATTACACAAAAATCCGAAATTGTCCGATGACGAACGTGTTCAATATTTGATAGGTAAGTTGTCAAACCGGGCACTTTCTACAGTTGCGGGAATCGCGCCTAACGGCGACTATCAGTTAGTATGCCACACTGACGACAGCCGTAGCGTAGCTTTGGATTATGTTGATCGGATGCTCGATTTTAAACCTTTTAATATCGCTTCCTCAAAAATATTGAACTATTTTTGGAAACGTTTTGCTCCAGTGTTTCAAATTTAAGAGCACTTAAGCTCGATGATTTATCTGATTTTTTTGTTGTTGCATATCGCATTGAGAAAAATAGATACAGACGCCGCACGCGCATTTGAGACGCACAATAGTAGCACAGATATACCCGCTTATGATGATTTTATTAAATTTTAACAGGAACAATCTAAGATTTTGGAACGTACTCCTAATTTTTGGTTACATAGTAATAGGTAACGCTCCCGTGAGTCGTTATAATTCGAATACCATTTCTTTACACTCGTTAGTCGAGTTTTAGATTCTATGCTACAGAGGTTTTGGCAACTTGAGGAAGTGTCAAGTGAATCTATATTAAGCTCCGCTGCTCGTGAGTGCGAAATAATATTTAACAACACTGTAACACGTGATGCTACAGGCCGCTACTCTGTCGCTTTGCCTTTCGCCCGCGATCCTACTATTTTAGGTGATTCTTATACGTCAACTAAAAGACGTTTTTTGTCACTAGAATGTAAGTTTATTTCCGCTCCTGAATTACGCCGCGAATATGATTTAATAATTAAAGAATATTTAGCTAAGGGTCATCGCTTTGCGATGATATAATGTCGGAAGGATATTATATTCCTCACTACGCAGTCATTAGACAAGTTAAAACCACTATTAAAGTGCGAATGGTTATGGACGCCAGTGCCAAGACTAATTGTAATGTTTCTTTAAATTATGTTTTGCACTCAGGTGAGAATCGGCAAAATGATTTATTTTTATTATTACTCGATTTCCGTTCTATGAAATTGCTTTTACTTGTGACCTTAAACAAATGTTTTTACAAGTTTTAGTTCGAGATGAACATCGCAAATATCAAAGGTTTTTATACCGATTCGATCCCTCTTCTGCGTTATCGATTTAAGTTGTTATGTTTTTATTTATTATATTTCGGGTTAAGATATAGTGCATTTCTCGCCATGCGCGTAATTAGAAAACTCTGTGAAGATGAGATCGCATCGTTTCCACAAGCCGCTGTGGTTGCTATACGCAACTGTTACATAGACGACTTATGCTATTCAGTACCCACCGTCCGGGACTCCTTGCGGCTCAGTACGGAGCTGTTAGGATTGTTCATGGCCGAGGGCTTCGAGCTCGTTAAATGGTCGAGTAATTCGCCTGAGTTACTCGATTCATTGCCCTAGTCTCATAGTTATAGAGTCAACGTTGACTTCAGCGATTCGATTCATTCGATAAAGGTTCTCGATTTACAGTACGTACTGTCCAGCTGATGACGAATTTTTCTTTACTGTCACGCTTGATGATCGACCATGTAACAAACGTAACATCTTGTCTGTTATAGCACGTCAATATGATGTGCTCGGGCTTCTAGCTCCGGTTATTCTTTACGCAAAATTAATTTTATAAAAACTATGTATTTTAAAAATCGATTGGGATGAAATACCACCAATTAACATTTTAAAAATTTGGAAGAACTACTTATCTGAGCTTCCAGTTTTACAAGAGCTACGTATAAAACGTCACCTAGGTGTGCTAAAAGACTCCAAATATTAAATTATTTGTTTTTCTGACGCGAGCGAACGAGCATACGGATGCGTCGTATACATTAGAGTTCACAATAACTCCCATAATTCTTCCCTGATACGGATAGTATGTGCAAAGTCTAAAGTCGCACCACTCAAAACTATTTCTGTAGCAAGACTCGAGCTCGAACTGGGCACTGCCACTTCAGCTTGTTTTCTCTTATATCGATTACTTTGGCTTTAGATCCTATTGCAACCCGTTTCATACAAGATTTCTGACTTTAAAGGTTCAACCGGTCCATGTTTGGCTCTGTATGTCATATCAGATAGATTGCATAGCTTGGAGACATTCGAAGAATCTGACAGAATTTTAAACATTGTTCAACGACATTATGATATATATAACACAAAAGACAGGCGGGAGTGCGCACTGATGAATATATGTCGTCAAATTATTACTCTTTTTAACACTAAGTTAAGTAAATAAAAGTAAAGTATATTATCTGTTTTTAACATAGCCGTTTAGAAAGTCTATTTTAAATAAACTTGGATTACTTATTGGTTACCCAATGCAGTCGTTTAAAGAAAGTACGCTTGAACGCCGCTAAATATTCTTTAGATGGGTCGGTACAGTTATTTCTGTCTCCAAAAAGTAGTGCTTGACCATTGGGATCTTTGTTCTCATGGAGATAATTTCTACCGTTGTCTTGTTATAGATAGACCTGTAAATCTTGCTTCAAGTCTTAATTGTTGAAAGTGCAGACATTTGTGAAATGGCGATGAATTGTCGCCATCGATTTAGAATTCTCATAGAACAAGTGGGCGAAAACACGCCTTGAAAAACCTCCCCTTTGAAATATATAATTATCATTTTGATGTAACAATTTTAGGTAAGTTTGAAGTATATATACTGTGTTCGTTAGAAAAATAAGTTGTCGTCTTTAT
This sequence comes from Zeuzera pyrina, assembly GCA_907165235.1. Classification (NCBI taxonomy): domain Eukaryota; kingdom Metazoa; phylum Arthropoda; class Insecta; order Lepidoptera; family Cossidae; genus Zeuzera; species Zeuzera pyrina. The sequence continues at coordinate 997,775 of OU015627.1, forward strand.
TAATTATTAGTTATTTCACGAGTTCTATAAATGTACACATAGCAAGAGTGGCATTACACGATAGATAATGGAAATTAATAAACTCATAATTGAAAAAATACGCACGGTGTTTGTTTCGTCTCTATGGCAGTTAACGACACATTTGCTTACGCAATATATGTAGGTAATATATAAACATGATAAAGCGATTGAAATAAACCAATTGATGAAATAATGGAAATACACCGGTCCACAACACATAGATTATATTATTTATGAGTATTTACTCATTTGTCATTTTTGCGCATATTTAAAAATATAATTTAATATTACTCAAAAATGCCTGCTCTTCCATTAAAATTAAAAAGTGAGTTCCTAGTCAATTATTGATGTTCTGTTCGAAAATTGATAAAACCGAACACCTACAAAATCTATGTCTGCCTCTTTGTTTGTCTGTCGCTCTGTGCGTCTGTATCAGGTGACTCAGGATTTTGTAATAAATATATAATTAAAGATATTTCATGTAAAAAGCTGAAAGGAACAATCGTAGTGTGTTGGTTCAAATACAGATGAGAACTTCAAAAGTCGAGTTTCCACTTCAAATTCCACTTTAAAATACGTGTCAAATCTATAATCCTTCCACGTTATCCACAAAAGCGTTACTCTTAAAAACTAGATAAATATAATGCATATATATTAGATAAGAATTATGGAATAAGTAAATTGATAGAAAATTATCAGAACTGCACTATATTCTTAATTGTAATAATGTACGAGTAGGAAGACTTCAAATCGTGACTTTCCAATCGTTACGTATTACACGGCCTTGACACCTTGTAACTAATTTTAGAACGAAATAAACAGTTTGGCCTTATGTACTAATTGAGTTAATGAAGAGACTCCCTACGTGAACACATTTACTAAATTAAGTATTTTCTTTTTAACATAGTATGACATCTGTCTGTCTGTGTGTCTGTTTGTCTGCAGCGTCGTAGTTGGCAAACGGACGGACCGATACGCACGTGGTTTTTTTTTTGTGTTGCTAGCTGAACTAGGGTGGTTTGTAGGGCAGAGAGGAATTAAACAAACGAGTAACTGAATAGCACTTTATTAATACCAGTTTTACAAATATATAGTATATATAAATAGGATATACATACGTCTGAGATATGTGGTTCTTACTTCTATACTACCTCACCCACCTAAGAAAAAAAAGTCTACATATATTTTTTTTACATAATAAAATATAAAAGATTAATAAAAGAAAGTGTTTACACTAAAGCGTTTAAATTTAAAGTGGCTTCTCATCCGTTTACGTAGGAATACGCATATTCTTTCCTTCATTCTCCATCGTCGCCATCTTATCTTAAGGAGAGTTTTCATTTTTTACGTTTATCTGGAATTTCAAGTAGTAGTCATTTATCTACTTCTCTTCAATTTGGGGGAGCGCTCTCCGCGCTTCCCCGCTACGCGTTCGGCTCGCTACGACGGCCTGTAGGGTCAAGTGGCGGTGGAGGGTAGTTTTAGCCGGTTCGAGCCCGGCACTACCCGGTCGCGCCCGACGTTCTCTCGTGAGGCGTCGGAGGCGGTTGGGTGCTCGTTCGGAGTTTCTTCCCTTCCGATAAACAAAAAAAAACAAAAAAAACTTCTCTTCAAACACCTTCTCATTCTACAAACTTTTATTCTCATTCCTTCACTGTACTTGCCGTTAAACTATGGAATGATCTTCCCCCCAGGCAGCGTTCGTGAGAGTTGATACCTAGTAGGCTTTAAACGAGCGGTTAAGGCGACGCATTGATGAACAATAATTTAATCTAAAATAGACCTTCTGCTCTATGCAAACGTGCGCGCGCTAGCATACGAAATATATGAAAAAACAGATAATTTCGTTTCTTTTGAAAAGTGTAATTAATTTTAAAAAATCCAATTGGCATTTTGAAGAATATGTTTATTTTAAACTATACAGAAAATTTAGAAACATAAACCGGTCCCATTACTCCAAAAAATGTATAGCACTGCTTTAAAAGAGATTCCTTTTTTGTGTTACAAAAGTTAACCAATCGCAACTGTTAAAGTGAAGTCAATGAAATGAAGAATCAAGTTACCAATTACAATACGTTTTGTAGTCACTTAGAAAAATTGTGATCCCTGCCGTCAAAATTTCCAATGCGTCGCCTTAAAGAGCATTATATGAAGAGTTAGTTCAAAACAAACATTTTCACTTGAGTATACTTATCATGTATATAATATATATCGTTATTGCTTGTATGTATATATATTTGTGTATATGCTTGTATGTATATATATAAAATTTATATACTTATATGTATTGATATATTGTTTGTACCTATGTATTTTTGTTATTGTAATTTATATTCATTATTATTTATATTTAGTATAATAATACTGTATTACACACAGTGTCTACCTTTCTGTCTTTTTTTATAAAATTTCTCTCTCGCGGGTCCGCTGGAAGAAATTTCTAATAGAAATAAGCTGTACCTTTTGCTCTTTTTTCTGTATGTATCTACCTTTGTATATGTTGTGTGCAATAAATTGTTAAATAAATAAATAAAATAAGATATTCCAGTAAACAAAATAATTAAGGCATATTTTCATTACATTTGTGAATTAATAACTAGATACAGTACGTAATGCGAGCCGCATGTCACGACATGCTGCCTTGAATGACGTCATTCGGCGGGCTCTTGTCGCCGCTGGCGTTCCTGCAGTCTTAGAGCCTGTAGGTATTGCGCGCAGCGACGGCAGGAGACCGGATGGTTTGTCGCTCATTCCTTGGAAACTTCGAAGATCGCTGGTGTGGGATGCCACTTGTGTCGATACACTTGCTGTTTCCCATGTGCCGGCGACTTCCAAGTCAGCGGGTGCCGCGGCCAGCACTGCCGAGAGCTTGAAGCGGCGTAAGTATGCGATACTCTCTGAGAGTTTCATATTTACGCCCTTTGCAGTCGAAACTTTGCCCTGGAGCCCCGAAGCCCATCGACTGGTTTCTGATATTTGTAAGAGACTGGTCGAGGCTTCGGGAGACAGCCGGGCTGGCAGCTTCTTCCGCCAACGAATCAGTTTGGTTATTCAAAGAGGCAATGCTGCCAGTCTACTGGGTACCTTGAGCAATGACAGCTTTCTAAGCGGCAACTTTGAGGAAATTTATTATTTAAGATAATGTGTAGTTTTAAGTTTGTAAATATTAACGTATGTAGGTACAGTATAATTTAGTTCTATTTTTGTAAACAGTGTCGATTTATCCTTTTTTAATTATTTACACATTCGGCGAAATGTCTTTCACTACAACTGGTCCAGAATATATTGGGCTAAATTTATTTCCTGTTTCCGCTTTTGACAGTACTTGGTCATTAGGTTTGTAATATACAAGTTTCATATTCAAATGATAGCATTGCTCTCTTAATAATTTTTGTTTAATTATGGTTTTACGTGCTTCAATTTGTGAAACCTGTAATCTATATTTTAATTCGAGAGGATAACTGTCATGATTATACAGTGGTTCAACAGATTTGACAAATTATTAGGCAGATTACATTTTTTTCAACAAACAAAGTATAATTTGTAGCGCTATGCACTGATGTGTTATACGAGAAGCACCAGTATGACAACCATGTGCTCCATGATTCAGGATCATTATCAGTCTGGATTCTTAAAAATGCTCCTAAGTGCTTATGAGTGTTCTCTAGGGCTCCAATACTCTTATGGTGATATGCTGTAGAGTTTAACTTATTTATATTTAATAATTTACAAACCTCTGACGTAGTAGTGCCGAGGAATTCTGCTCCTTTTTTCGGCTACTATAGCAATGGGAACACCGTACTTGAGAATAAAATAATCTATGAATGCTTTTGCAATTTCATTAACACTTTTCGAAACGAGTGGTCAGACTACAATATATTTTGTCAACTCACACTGCATATTTAGAATATAAGATTAATTATACTTATCCCTATCTAACGGTCCTACAACTACTAAAAAAAATTTACCACCATGGGCTCTTTGATATAAGTAGAATATTTTTATATCAGACATTTGTGACACTTTTTGACAAAATCAGGTACATCGTGCTCTCCATATTGGGCCAAAAGTAATATTTTCAGATATTATTCAACATTCGTCTGATACCCGCGTGGCCACTCGTGGGTAAAAGATGAAAGTCATTCATAACAACTTTTTTAGCGTCTTTATTAATAATTCTTTCAACATTCTAATTCTAAATTCTAAAACACAAAGTCGAGGTCCTATTTTTATGAAATATTGCCGTATTATAAATAAATCACTATAAATTTTATCTAGTTCATTAGCCATAGGTATATTAATTTAACTACACATATCCGACACCAACGAAATATATGTAAAAATACTCTCACTACTGTACTTTTACCTACTATCTTTGATGGCACAGCTATGCAAAAACGCAATCGATTTTGTCACTTATATCACTTAGGTATTCATTGACACGCCTTGGCACCGACAATCACTCACTCTCGTCTGGGTAACGTTACGTCCGGATTATCTCAAATCCCTAAAGGCTTGCTCGTTGATCTCCTGGAGCATCCAACGGTTATGGCAATTATTGTGCGCTTTATATGCAAAATATAGGAAAACAGCTCTCATCATACACATAATGACAACAACCATTATCGTTTGGTTGCTCAATTGGTCTCCAATTCCTTGTAGATTGGCACTGTTTCCTGCATTAGCGGCATTTTGGGCCAGAAATATCTCCTCTTTAGTTTAGTATGATCGACACATCCTGACAAAAGCATAAAGTACCGAAAGTAACTTATCACATTTTAAATTTTCAGAAAAAATTAAATCCAATAACTTTTATTACACAAGTACTGCATCACGTTAATACAAAATCTGATGCGCGGTTCGACCGCATCGAGCGGCTGGCAGAGTCGCCATGTAAGGAAGAGAGGAATTAAATATGACGTGACCATTTATATTTTTTGTCAGAGCGGGACGCTTGCGGAATTTAGTAAAAAAAGCTATTAAATCAAAAAAATGATAATAATGTCTTAATAATTATGTAATTTGAAATAATCAACATTGGATTCAGTTGCAGACGCTTTTTTATATTTGTCGGCGGAGCAAATCTGTTTCAAAATGTCGAGTCTAGTTTTCAAGTAGGAATAGAGCTTATCACATGATTTGAATATCATGGTAGGGGTACCCGTACGGTATGTATTATTATCGTTTAGTCTGTTTGCAAAAGCGGGACAATTTTGCTTTAGCTGGGGACAACGGGACAGGCAGCCTGAAAGCGGGACGGTCCCGCTGAAAGCGGTACAGGTCACGTTAATTGAACAAACGAGTAACTGAATAGCACTGACTCTTTATTGATAGTTTTACAAATAGTCTATAATTAAAATATGCATACGTATAAGATACATTGTTCTTACATTTACACTACAGGTTCTTAGCTATGCGCGATGTAGATCAGAGCAGATCGACAACGTTTCGTCCAAACGATACCCTTGCAGGCGTTATTGCTCAGTGCCATTTGGCTACATTTTATACCGCGGTTTTCACACGACTTCACTTTTCGTTTAATCTAATAGAAAGTTAATAACGACTGAGTATTAATTTCGAACTCGTTATGGCTAGATCAAGTGGTATTTGTCGTTCTATTCTACTAACGTTTACGACAATTGAGCTACTTCTCTAGGCCCCCAGGTCAGCCGATCTGAAGCATATCAGCGACTTTCCTTTTTGACTATAAAATGCTCATCTGTAAAATGTTCAACATCATTCTACAATAGTTATTTAAAATACAATATCCATAAAGCCAGTAAATGCATGTGCAGAGAGAATTATTTCCAGACTGTTCATTGTTTTTTCGATGGAATCGCTAATTTTGTAGTTTTCCAATTAGTGTGCGTTTAATAACAAGTTTAAATCTCTATTAACAAGTTTAAATGTACGAGTTGTTACGTCAGTATATATTCTCGAGCCAGTGCTTCTAGGGCAAAGAAGACGAACCCCACAGATAAAATAAATAGTACCTACAGTAATTTGAGCTTGTAAAATCTTGTAATAAGGAGAAAGGAAGTGTTATGTTTTGTTCATATACCTATACAATTGTAGCAGTACGCCTATACAATTTTTATTAAAATTTTATAGGTAATTTATTACTGTTATTTGTTAGAGATATGTGCGGTGTCACCCTTGTGGGCAGAATAAACGATGATTTAGATACGCAGTATGACAGGGTTGCACGACATTAGTATTATATAGTATTGTTGTAAAAATGAAGAGAGGTATGCTTAGACGGTACGGGGCACATGGAAAGAATGATTGATGAATGATTGATGACAGACTGACGAAGAAAATGTGCAGAACGAAAGCGAGTGATAAAAGAAGCAAAGGAAGGCCAAGGCCGAGTTACGGAGATCAAATAGCCATTGTTAGCTGACGGAAATGTGAAAAGCACTAGCATACTTAGCCAAAAATGTGTTAGGACAATGATGAGATTTGAGGAAGCGAAAGAAGTATGTAAGGATCGCGAAGCTTCGAGCTCCGTCCTCTCTGACTACCCCGTTACGGATGGAGCGTGAAGATATGTATGTATGTAATTTGTTACATAAATCACGTATTGTACTTGAATGTTAAATACAATATGCTTGGGTGAAATAAATCATTGTGAAACTAGCAAATGGCGTGGTGGTGGTGGTGGCGTGTTTCAATCACCTTAGCTAAAACAATACCCATGTCTTTGTCCACCCCTAACTACAGATGCCGCGTAGTTATAGTATTTTAATCGACTCTCATAACTGTCTTTATTCATTTGCAGCATGTCAGAGGGAGACGTGTCACTGATCCGCGACGAGGACATTTTACGACGCATGGTAAGTCTTTACCTCACCTATCGTCTAATTCAGTGATTTTAAACCACTGTGCCGCGGCACTTTTGTGTGCCAAATTCTTAGTGTGGCGCCAAATTTTAGAAATGTTTATATTAAAAATTATAATGCTTTTTTTTATTACTTGTAATGAATCCCTTAACAAACATACTGTTGTTTTTGTAGTACATATTATTTTATTTTACATTCAAAATTATTATCATAAGCTATTTTACACAGTGTATTATAGGTAAGTAAACATCTTTTAAACTTATCTTTTCCTTTGTGTGCCGCCATATTTTGAAATCATTAAGTGTGCCGCGACAAAAAAATGGTTGAGAATCACTGATCTAATTCCTATCGAACACTGTATAATGAAGGAAGGAATGAAATGTAAAAAAAAACACTTCAGTAGGATCCCGAGGGTTGATTTGTACTTTGGTAAAACCAACATAAGGTCACTAAATTATTGATTTTTTTACAATTCATAATTGTTCAATTTACAAAATGAAAAAGATTGAAGTTACAAGCTCTAACTACAACAAAATTTGCTAAATTGTTCGTTAAATTTACTACAGACTAGTTTTTATTTTATTGGACCATTTCGCTATCAAGCGCATAGAGGAGCAGTCGCTACGAAAGAATTTTGTATTGTCGTATTACAGAAAATATCAATAGATGTCACTAATATGATAATTAGAACACGCTATCAACATATTTTAGCACTGTTACAAAGGAACGTGCAAGCTAATTAAAATCATACACCCCCGTCCGCAAACGCTATCGTAGACCTAGACATGTGTTAGGCGACACCGACGACGACCAGTGTTGCCGACTTAGTGGATTTTCCACTAAATCTGGTGGTTTGAACCCCCTTTTAGTGGGGGAAATATTGCGTTTAGTGGCTGGTGATTTTTCTGGTGGTTTAGTGGAATAGAATTTTTCCTATTTTTTTTTTATTTAGTACATAATCACGCCAGTATAAAGTTTGGACGTTGCAGTTCATAATATTTCTAATTTATTTTAGGGGTATTTACTTTACTATGTGAGCAACACTAAATCTCTGTTGTCAAGTAACACGGGGATTTCCCTTAAAATATGTTGTTTATAGCAGTTTTCTGTCAGGTGAAGCGGGGATTTCCAGCAAAATATTTTTTATATTCTAAACTTTCTTCTTTCTCAAATTGGTCTTATTCACTGTCTGAAGTTTGTTCGCGAGGGATAGGTCACTTAATGAAAAATATGCCGAAACCTCAGTATTCTCAAAAGTTTCGGGATTCTTGGCTGCAAGACCCTGCTTTAAAAGATTGGCTTCAGATGATTGAAAGTACTACTGGCCAAGTAGCGAAGTGCAAATTTTGTGGTACCACTTTAAGGAGCCATTATGGAGACTTAAAATCACATGGAATGTCGAAGAAACATCAACAAAATGCAAAGGTAAGCTAACACTACTATTTTATTACGGTAAAGCATGGTCAATAATGTGTCCATGTGGTACCGCATTTAGCATTACCTCATATTATCTTCCTGAGGGTGTCGTAATACGTGTCTGAGGGATGTGAAAATGGCAGCAGTGCTTCCCGTGAATGCAACATTTTGCATTGTAGTGTTCATAAATCCGCCTCGCCTACCAAGTTTGATGAGTGTTAGCATAGTCGACAGAGTGCATTTATTTTTTACACGACTGCCCAAAAAAAGGAGTGTAATTTATTTAGAGTTTAAAAAAAATTAGGGTATCGTTGGAATCCTTACATTCTTATCCCGAGTGACATAGGCTATATTTTTTTTTGGAGATAGCTGTCGTGTTTTTTTTTTAAATTTATTTTTTAAACTTATTACATTATTGTAAATTGTTGCAGATTATCACTGAGCAACCCAAATTACCATTTAAACCAGAACTCATTGGAAGTCAAAAAAAGGAAGAGGCCAGGCTTGCTTTGTTTACAGCCATGCATACGAGTATACGAGTAGTTGACCATTTAGGTGAGGTAATCAATCATAGCCATCAAAGGGAAATAGATAAAGTACACGAACGAAGTGCACCGCGGTCATAAAAAATGTATTAGCATCACATTTCATTGAGGTTTTAAAACAAGATATTAAGGATCAATCATACAGTTTATTGATTGATGAATCAACAGATATTGCTGTTCAGAAATATTTGGGTTTGGTTATAATTTATTATAGTAAAGCACACCAAAAAATAGTATCTACATATTTAGACCTTGCAGAGCTGCATGAATGCAACGCTGAGGGTATTGTCTCCGCTATAAAAAAGACACTTAAACGATTCGATTTGAAACTAGAGAACTTTATGGGCATTGGTACAGACAACGCTTCCGTAATGGTTGGAGTAAATAATGGAGTTTTTGCGCAGTTGAAAGCAGAGGTACCACATTTGATTCTAGTGCGTTGTTTATGTCATTCCTTGCAACTGGCTGTTTCTGCTGCTGCAAAGCAATTTTTGCCGAGGAATTTAGAATTTTTAATTAGGGAGACCTATGATTGGTTTGCTCGCTCTTCTTCTAGACAAAGTGTTTATAAGGAGCTATACAAAGCAATGAATGATGGCCATAAACCACTTAAAATCGTTCAAGCATGTCAGACACGATGGTTGTCAATAGAATCAGCAGTCTCGAGAATATATACGCAATGGCTAGAGCTAAAAACTCATTTTTCTATAGCTAAGATCCACGAAAGGTGTCACACAGCAGAATTATTGCACTCTATGTATGCGAACGAGATGAATTACGCATATATTTCATTTTTATATCCAATATTAATTGAGATAAACAGAGTCAACAAAATGTTTGAGTCAAAAGATACAGACCATACCAAATTGTGCGATGAGTTGATCAACCTGATAGATATGCTTGTCAGCAAAGTCACGTTACCTATAAATAAAGTTAATATTTTCACTCAAAATATTCGTGATTTTTTGGATCAAAGATGTTATTTGGGATTCCGATTTGAAAAACAAATACAAGAGATGAGAGAAAAAGGATTACCAGCAGCAGAGGAAGTATCAATACGGAATCGCTGTATACAGTTTATAGTTAGTCTGATTGAAGAAATTAAAAACAGGCTGCCGGAAAATGTGACTTTGATGAAAAAGATTTCTCGAGTAAGTGTTCAACAAGCACTAAATCACAACAAAGAAGATCTAATCGACATAATGTCTCAATTAAATAAAAAAACAGACTTCATTGCAAAAGTTGATGATCAGTGGCGACAAATACATTTAATGAAATGGAGTGAAACCAAAGACACAAAAAAGTTTTGGATCGAAGTGTTGCATTTTAAAGACGCTCAAGGAGAAGCTAGATTTCAAGATTTAGCGAATTTTGCAATTTCTCTTTTAATATTACCACACTCCAATGCCGACGTCGAAAGATTGTTTAGCAGCATGAACATTATAAAAAATAAACAGAGGAATCGTATGAAGTTGAATCATTTATGTGCCATATTAAGAGTACGCTGCGGTATGAGGGTGATAGGTAAATGCTGCAATGACTATGAAATTCCAATACACGTTATAAAAAAAATTGGCACCAATGAATCATATCGTTCCTTGGAAATTGATGATGATGGTGGCGGTGAAATAGACACATCTGATGACGATTTGTAATAATTTTAATATGTTTCATTTTCGTAATAAACGTTTTTCATATATCCCTGCTTATTTTTCTTTCATATTAACAATAAAAAAGATTTAGTGACAAATTTAGTGGCTTTTTAACTTTGGTTGTTTTTGGTTAGTGGTTTTCTGGTGGTTTTAGAAGTCGAATCTGGTGGACAGCTCGTTCACCTGTTGGCAACACTGACGACGACCGCAACCGCACCGCCCCCACCGGCGGAGGCGAGGACGACCCCCGCGACACCCGTAGGGTCTCACGTTTAGAAGCTCGATCACGTAGCTCTACACGCACACACACGGGCCTTAAGCCACATTGTAAACTGCCACGCGGAACACTAGGCACACTAACCGGCCCTCAACCGCCTCGCCGGCCGGGTCCGCTAGAGGCCCGGCCCTCACCCGAATAGGAAGCCCGTTAAGATGCACGCAGGTGCGGAAAGCTCCCCTGGCGACGCCTTGAGGTCCGCCCTCCATACGAGGTATCCCTCGGCTGGAGGAACCCTCAGGCGGTCGACCATCTGGCAGGGCGCCTTCAGCGCTCGCCCCAACGCGACCTGTGACGCTGTAAAAGTCACTAGGGCTAACAGAAAAGAGGGGTTTTGTTTAGTCGGTTCGAGTCCGACACTCCCCAGTCGGCGTAGAGTCCGGCTGGGTAGCCCGCGGGAGTTTAATTTCGCCTCTCAGAAACCAAAAAAAAAAAAAAAAATCATATGAACCTTGCGTAAGGCGGTAGCGTGATAAGGAAAACTGTTGGCTGTTGGCTCGCGTTATGACTTACCATTGCACTTCTGTTGAAATTTTTTAATCTGTGACTATCGCTAAATAGGGGGTACGTCGTACGTGTAGTTTTTGATAGTTGAGAGTTCTTACGTAACACAGAATTTCTTTAATGGAAAACATATTAATACACACTGGTAAAGTTGATAATACTTACTATACGTACTAATACGATTTTTTAAATATTTCAACATTTAAAATTTAGAAAAATCAAGAATTTCGAGGTTTGGTCCTATATTACCGCGAGTTTAGTAAAACTCGTAACCATCAACTAAAGTATTGTTTTAGTGTAGTTGAAAATGCGTGAGGAGAATGATAAGATTTGAGAAGGCGTAAGTATGTAAAGACCGAGTAGCTTGGGGCTTCGCTACCTCATTAGGGATACAGCGTGAAACCTAACTCATTTATACTAACAGCGTTTGTTTTATTAATAAAATTCCTCAAGCATACTTACTACAGAGACTTTGTTGAGATTAGGAACGTTAGTCTGCAAAAGAACTTTGAATAAATAATATAGATAAAATAAACTTATGAACATAAGTAAAGTAGACAAATAGTTTCTGGGTTAAACAGTTTTACTCTAGGTACCAATTTAACTCATTATATTTGCTAAGTTATTTAACACTTTTAATTGTAGAAAATATGTGTAGGTATGTATTTCCGTTTTCCCTTCCAGCAACCCTACTGAAGAAGGAGGGGCAATAGCACACTGGCCTCCCCCATATCCTTACCTACCTAAATATTATTACAGTACATTATGGTAATTAATTCAGTAGGTAATATGTAAAATTAACACGTAGATATTACCTTATTGCGTATCATGTACGAAATTAGTGTTTGTAATCTCCAATACAGATGTGAAATAATTGTTATTACAACTGTTATATGTACTTATAAGTTTAGCCTGTGTCGAATAGGTAATAATTGAAATGTTTCATGAAGTCTCAAAATCGATCCCTAGTGATATTAATGATATGGAAATCTGAGATCGTGATATATTGGTTATTCGAAAATTTAAATTACATAAGTCAAATGTTTCTTTTTTGGGTAACTGCATTAGTTTTTGTAATAAAGTTTCTCAGGAGGTTAGTCAATTAACAGAAAATATATTTACATTTGTTATAAAACGTACATTGATTAGACAATCATACTTTACGTTAGTAACTAATTAATCTGTGGGCATACTATGAAATATACGATTTCGTTGAAGACAAAACAGTAGTCTGGAAATCATCTCTCTGCAAATGCATTTACTGGGTTTTTGAATGTTGTATTGTATCGTATTGTATTGTAAATTGATCTATTTGATAAAATCTATTGTAAAATGATGTTGAAAAAATGATACCTGACTGAGTTTTTTGTCGGTTCTTCTCTGTGTCCAGGTTTTCTCTTCAAACCGAACTAAAGTACTATTTGACATTCAAAAACACCTTGTTATTGAGTTTACTTTAATAAATTAATTTGACTTACTTTGACTTTGAAATATAATAGTTAATTTTCGGAGAAATCTTCAAAAGGCAATTCATCCCCGGGGTCAGACTGGATTATGCAGGACTCATTAAATTACTCATTAAAACTGCAGTCGTCCTCGACGCAAATCAAAGGTCTCCCTAAACTCCTACTGAACGCATCTGAGACTCTCCCGAGCTGTATTAAAGCACGTCTCACGTATGTGAACATCTCAAGATGTTTATTCTAAAGTATGTCAACAGTACTTTAGCAGTGCAGCGCTCGAAGTTATCTGAGTACGCTGTGACTCCCGCAGGCTTATTACTTAACTTGCAATTGACAAGCGGCAACCAAATATCGTGCGGTATCTGCTGTCAAAACAAGAATTTGTGTAATGTAATTTGTATAGCGACGCTGTATTTACCGCGAAAAGTGCATTTCACGGTCATGGCGCAATAGATACGCAGTCGTCGTACATGGTATCAATTTTTTATTACAATTAGTCACCGGTCGCGCAATGATCGCGTGGCTGTCGCTGTCTGCAAATTTTTAGGTAATAACCGCGCTGCTCTGATCGGAAGCGAACCCTAGTCTTCCTTTAGTCGCTTCGAGACTAGCGATACCGTAGTTTCATTCTGTTTCCGGCCTACGGACTGAAAAATACTTTAGTTTAATTACGAGGGTTGATCGTCGTTTTATAAAACTAACGAAAGTTCACTAAAGTATTAATTATTTTACAATATCACAAACGTTCAATTTACAAAAAAAAAGATTGAAGTTACAAGCTCTAGCTATAATAAAATTTACAAAATTGTATGTTAAACTAAAGAGTTTGGTTTAAAAGTGTTATATGTTGATGGCACGCATAGGGCTTACTAATATTAATATTATTTAAAAAAATAATTAATAACGCGACACAGTTTTGTAAACATAAAATTGCGTTAGTCCGTAATTAACCCGCGAGTTAAGTAAAACTTTTGTATAACCGACTAAAGTATTTTTTCAGTGCAGAGACAGTATCTAAGCTAACCTGTTCCAATTTCAATTTATAGTGGCAGCAGACCGAGGATTTTTCCCGTAAGAAAGAGATACGCGCCCACATGTACCGCCTTCGAGAAGAGCGCCTGCGGAACCTCTACTCGCCCGAGCCACCTTCCTTAGATGCTAAGAGTACGTAGAAATTAAATAACTATTTAAATACGCGATTCCTTAAAAATAGGATAGTCGACCAATTGAAATCATTATATATAGTTTAACTAGAAACCCGCCTCGGCTTCGCCCAGGTGGGCGAATACATTTTTAGAAAAAATTCGCTGTATGATGGTACAAACCGCATTGAAGTTTGTTACGCAGTTTAAAAGAACTAAATGCGCTAACAGATAGGAATAGCCGCTTCGTTTTATATATTTATGTAGAATGTATATATATGTATTTTAATTGTTTTCGCAACCGTGAAAATGAGCATTATCCATATTTATCTTAAAAATACTGTAGTGATGTCTTCATTACTTCTTCATGTATAAATATAATCACTGTAATAATGAAAACGGCATTATATTTTGTATGTATATTTTGGGGTGGGGTGGGGCGCGAATAACCGAATAAACAAAGTACAAAATATTTATTTCGAATTCAGACTTATTTCAATTTTTCATAATCGTAATCGTAACTGGACGTCGCCCTGTGGTCGAAATACGACCACATCGACCTTAAATATAAACTTATAATATAAACTCTTTGGCGACAATCTACTCTGTACGACTGTTTGGTCCAAGGAAGTTGCGTATATGTGATCACAACGTATTACGAGTTTGACATTGACATTCTTTTTGACATTGGCAGAATGAACGTAAACAATGAGTATTTATTTAATTGAATGTATTTCTAATGCTAAAAATATTAGCTTTTTCCTATTCTTCTTCATATAAACTTTAAGTGTACCAAATTTCACACTCCTCCGTCCGCGCAATATTCTTAAAAAGGGAACCAATATTTTCACTTCATTTATTAATATATAGAAAATACAGACACAATTCTATTACAGTTTTATGATAATGTACGTGCAGTTACAAATATTTAATATCTGTAAGTTATAAGTTCATTATCATCAAACACGTCATGACCATAGACGATATGAGCTTCTATGACATCTATAATTATCATATTGTGAATTACACAACACTGTAGCACATTTTTCATCATAATGCAAAAATTGAACCATTTAAAAATATGCATTGCAATTTACAACATAACTTTGCAGATAAGTATTTACCGAATAATCTGTAATAAATATGACTTAATTTATATATAAGTTTTCTGATTTAGCTGCAGTGTAGGTACTCAATTATTTGTAATTGTGATTACAATCAAAATATCTAATTCTGCCCTCAAAACCTGGTTACATCGATAACGATAATAATGTATTATAGTATCATCCACTGTAGAGTAGTTATACCCCAATTTATACAGGTTGTGAGTCGCAGACGCATCTGAAGTCGTTCGCAGACCAGAGCTTCCAGCACATGAAGAGCAAGGAGGTGCGCGACGCGGGCTCGCCGCCCAAGGAGTTCACGTACCGCGGCCAAGGTGCCTACCGACAACTCGCATAACCGACCTTAACAGAACTAATGCTTATTAACAGTAACCGGTAACAGTTGTCCGACTGTAACTACTTTTACATTAACGCAAAATCATCTTTACAGATCTCAAAGAACTATCCAACGCTGGTTGGAACGTCGAGTCCGAGAATACGACAACAGACGACGGACATACCCATGTGAAGACTGTGCAAGCGAACATCGAAGGGAAGTACGACGTGGAAGGTGGAAAGGGCCAGTTCGTTGCCGTTGATAAGCATAAGCAAGCTGTCACCGAGTATCAAGACGAAAACACTAATCTCAAAAGAAACGAGAGCTCCTCCAACACAGCCGCTCATGAACAAGTTGTGCGTCAAGCTGACGATGGCTCGCATTTTTCGTCGAAAACTAGCTCTTCCACATCAACTTCGAAATTTCAACAAGTTTCCTCGACAAAACACGAAACAGTGCCATATGATGTAACTGACGTAGCAAAAGACGACTATGACCTATCTCGACAAACTTCTTACGATACTAACCGCAATGAAAAAGTTACCAGGAGGCAAGTGACGAAGACGAGTGAATACGACCAGAATCTGAGAAGTAATTTCGAACAAGGAGAATTGGTTTCCAGAAAAGTGGAATATCCCGATGACAATACTAAGGTTGTTGTAGAAACTAGGTGTTTGCCAGATGGCACAAAAGTGACAAGTACTAGACGAGAATTTCGTGCTCCTGTCGCGCAAAGTTCTCATTCCGAACATCACTCCCAGCAAAAGCGAAACGAAAGCAAATCTTACTATTCTTCTACCCAAAAACAATCTGACGTTCATGAATCTTCCTCTAAATCAATTCGAGAGTCTATTGACAGCCAGAGGAGAGATATTGTTGATGCTCAAAGAAGGGTTGATGATTCTGATTTCAGAAAGCAACATGCTCACTATGAAACAATTGAAAGAGACCGCGTTCGTGATATCGTTGACTCTCAAAGAACTGTAGACGATTATGATTTCAAGAATAATCAAGAAGTCGACTTTTCGAAAACTGAGAAGAATCAGCATGTTGACTATTCTACTACTTCACAAAGAACAACACAACATGAAACTAAGCAATATGTTGATGATTCGACAATTCAAAATAACCGTAACATCATAAACGTGAAGAAATGTCATAATTATGATACTAGAAATAAACAAGTTGACCAATCGGTATCTCAAAAAAATGAATATGTACAGACTACACAACAGCAAACGAATCAACAACACTACGAAACTAAAACTAGTGATGATCATACGCACAGCATGTTGTCTCGGCATAGCAAAATCCAAGATAAATATGAAGCAAGTCCTGGTGGTAAAGATGGGACTCCATTAAGACCAAGTCAAAGTCCTGAAAGGAGACCGTACCAAACTTCTGCACCTAAATCTACTCTAGAATCAGACTACCCTCGTACAGTTTCACCTCAACGGTCTGCCACAAGTCCCGAAAAGAAACCTTCTGAGTATTACGTTACTCCCACAAGATCTAGTCAAAGCCCCCAGAGAAAACCAGCACAAGAAGAGCCGTCTGATAATAATAGACCAAACGCAAGTTATCCTCGTAATACTTCTACTTCCCACCCAACGGCACCTAATGAACATGTTCATAGTATTAACACAGATAAAAAAGTGGATGCTGTTGTTGAAAAAACATCTATTAGTGATAACTATCAAACCACATATCAGTCTGACTACACTCAAAGAAAAATAAGTACTGATTGGAGTCCCACACATCAGGCTTGGGCCAGTACTCTTCGCGCAGATACACCTTCTACAACTCGGCCATCGACTAGGGCTTCATCTCCCGGCAGTAAGACTTTTAAGTCTAGTACATCGTCTGTGAGAAGTAGCGTTAGCCCAGATAAAGCTTTTAGGAAGCCATCTAGTCGTGGTGGAAGCCCAAACAAAACCGACAGGTCGCCATCTCGTTCTTCCGATAAATATTCGACTACTTCGACTTATTCAATAACCGAAACTAAGACGAATCGATACATGAGTCCTGAACGGAAGGTACCTCACTATAGTTCACCAACTAGGCCAAATTCTAGTCCAGATAGGAAGCATCATACACTTCCTCAAAGATCAAGTACAAGTCCTGAAAAAAGACCACATAATTTACCGCAAAGCCCTAGCACGAGCCCAGATAGAAAACCAGGGCAAAAGAAGGAATCAAGGGATGGTTACCCAAAAACTACTTCTCCGGTGAGGCCTTTGGACAAAACTAGGCTCAGTCAAAGTCCAGAAAGGCAACCAGAATATCCGTCTTTGGACACTACGTCAGATAAAATATCACAAAATATTACTCCACAACGTTCAACTATCAGCCCTGAAAAAAAAACCAATAAACCGCTTCGCCCTAAAACTGACGAGAAACGTGCTCCAAGTCCGGAAAGGAAGCCAGGATTTTTAAAATCAACTAATAATCAACCAACCCCTACAGTGGACCACCCCCGATCACCATCGCCTAAGCCATTTCATTCCAAAAATGCTCCAATGACGCCTAGTGTTAGCACTGAACGCAAACCTGAGTATAAAAAACTGCCTGGATCAAACAGGGTAAGCCCTGAAAATAAGCCATTCGCATATTCAAAAGAATCTTCGCCTACTATAACCAGTAAAAGCCCTGATCGGAAGCCGGGTTACATGAGACCTACGGCAGCTAATCAATCTTATACTGACAATCATTCACCGACAAAGCATGAGATTACTGAGAAAACATTTCCCAATAAACATGTACCATCTCAAAGCCCAGAAATAGAAACATTTCATCAAAAGACAACGCTTTCTTCAAAAATTAAAGAAGATCATTATAAGTTTGTTGACGAAGAGACTAAAGAGTACTCTCGAGTTCGAAAACAGGATAATGAAGACACCAAATATGGGGTGAAATCTAGTCCAAATAAACATATTCCTCACGAAAAGAGTCCATCACCAGCAAGAAAGAGTCCTGCTAAAGATGTTACTGACTTTTGTCGCCCCGAATCTCCTTCAAGTTTCTTTCAGCCTAAATCTAATAAGGATTCCCGTTCCCCGTCACCTTCTAAAGGACCAGTCACTTTTACTACACACGACAAACGATACGATACTTATCGTGTTGATAAAACCGAGAAATCGGAATCCACCACTGAAAATGTTTCTGCCACGAACACTACCGAGGATATTACCACACATCATCAGTCTCCTGAAAACAAAAATTTCCCAACACCTAAACATGACATTCCCAGTCGAGAATTCTCACCTTTTAATTATAGTACATATGACAAAAAACATCGCTATACTGAGCAAACGGAAGAATTAACAGACGTTGAAAATGTTGATTACGACTCGGTGACTCATCGAGAAACGTCTTCTAAAAGAACCCCCTATATCCCTAGTTCGCCTAGTAAGAAATCTCCACGAGACAGCGTTTCTCCTATAAAATCGCCACCAAAGGAAAAATTGTCGCCAGTGAGGAATAGCAAATCTCCAAACAAGGAATTCATATCGCCCGTTAAAGATAAATACAAACATACAACAGATTTTATCGCAGCAGAAAAAATTACCGAGGAAACTGATAAATATACAAGTAAAACATCCACAGTGAAATCTACTAAAGACCATCCACGACAGCTTATAACTCCATCTTCTAGTCCTACAAGAAAACCGAAACTTGTAGAGCAAGCTCCTTCCACTGGTCAGAGTTCGCCTACGACGTCCGTTAGTGGTTTTGTTTATTTCAGTTCTCCAAAGCGACTAGATGAAAGTGTCGTTACAGATCTAGATGAGCAGGAATCGTTCACGGAATATGATAGAACAAATGAAACTATGTCTACTTATAAAAGACCCAAATCTCTTGATTTAAGAAGATCGCCCTCACCTTCTAAAATTCCATGCAGATCGCCGTCTCCTGAAAAACGTGCTTCACCTACAAAAAACAGCCTTCCAAGAAAGAGCTCGTTGAAGAAACCAGCAAGTGACATTAGTCAAATATCTCCAGTCGAAAAACCTCCATCAAGTTTCTGTGTGTCACCAACGGTTGAAACGCAAGATTTTTCTGATCATAAAGTAGTGAAAAAAGATAGTGCAGTTAATGTAACTGAGTCATCAGTGAAACCAAAGCCACCATTTGAAAGACGAGAAACTTATGAAGAAAGGTGCAAGAAAATACTTGGCATGGTAGAAGATGAGACACAATCAACTACAGAAGCAGTGACAAAAGAAACTACACATTATTTAAAAGAACCAGAATCTAACTTAAGTTCTCCCAGCGTGTCTCCATGTCGTAGCCCTGCTCCTAAAGAAAATTCACCTCATAGAGAATATTCAAGTCATCAAGATTTCATTAACAATAAAGTAAATGTAACTGATTTCATTTCTCAAGAGAAAGAAGATACTATTATGAAGCGTCAAGAGCACAGCAACTTTATTAAAAAGGTGAAAATTCCTTCGAGGGATACCTCTCCTACGAAACTACTAGATATTATTTTAGAACCTAAAACTAAAGATGTAACTGATAAAGTAAAAACTACTGAAAGATTTGAAGAAACTACTACGTTCATCTCTACAAAAACCGAAGACACTAGTTTTGGATCTTCTGCAAAACCCAAAACTTCTCCAATACATAAGATACCTCATCAACCTTCAGGCATTCCAACTCGAACTGATTTGAAAAAAATTGATAAGCTTTCAGAACAAAGACATTCTCGCACACCTTCTCCCACAAAGAAAGTGATTAAAATCACTGAAGACAATTCAGAATTTATTGTAACAGAAAAAGAACAGAAAATATTAGATAAAGTGCAAAAATCTCTGAGAAAATTGTCTCCAGATCGCAATACCAAATCACTCAGTCGTGAAAAGAGTCCTGATAAGGCTTCTATAAGCTTACAAAATATTGATATCAATGTTAAAGAAAATGTTACTGAAAATACTGACAGTCGAGTCCAAGTAAGTGATGTAAAGAAGGTAACTGAGAAACAGACTAGAACTGAGAACAATATACGCATCACAAGTACAAGGGATGATAAAAAGATCACTGAAAAGTCAATAACAAAAGATTCAACCACGATTGCAGGAAAGTCAAAAGATGAGAAACAAAAAGAAATAGTCTCTAGTAAGCCACCTTCAAGAAACGTATCTCCCACGAAAAAATCTACACTCATTAGTTCATACAAAGTTGATAGGCCTGTAGAATCTCCCACCAAGTCTAGAAGTAGTTCACCAAGAAAACCTGTATCGCCCGCAGGAAGATCCCAATCACCTCAAGTGCCAAAAACTGGACATAGTAAACCTAGCGAACAGGCACCAATTCATAAAAAGTCAACACCCAGTATACCGTCACCAAGCAAAGCAACTCCAACTGATATTAAAAAAACTACAGACGTAACTAAACAACAAAATACGACAAAAATTTCAACAACTAAAACGATTAATAAAATCATATCGCCAAGTAAAATTGAACCTGAAACAAGGCGAGTACCAACACCTAAAAACGTTAGTTCTAGAAAAGAAACTGACACTAAATTCGCACGTACCACTAGTGACACAACCATTAAAACTAAAAAAGTATCCCCTCAAAGAATGAAGTCAAAACCAGAAATACAAGTTAACGACGTAAAGACGACAACAAAGACAACCAAATATACCAATACAAAAACACAAAAGTCGCCTGCTAAAGAACCTCATTCAAAATTGTCACCAAAACCTAAATCAGCAACATCATTAAATACATCGGTAGACGAAGATGAAGTAATAATCGATGTCGAACAAGCTAAGTCTTCTAGAGAGAATTCTCCGGATCGTATTTGCCCCACACCTATAGGTTTTTTGGATGACGTAGGCACGCCCAGACTTCCAGATGAAGTTAGTGAGCCCGACGATGATTTTAGCAAGCGAGCACACCACACCATTCATGAAGCAGAATCTATTGTTGACGATATTGTTGAGATATGTGAAGATGAGGAGCTTTTTGTAAAAAGAGATAATATAGAATGCGTTACTGAATCCAATGAATGTCTTCATAGTGTCAATGAGAAAGTTTCAAAATTTGGTAACAAAATTCAGACAGTGAAGAAACCCAAAGACACTACAATTCAATTCAAGGAGACTGAAAAAAGAGTTCATTCTGACTTTATAGATGAAAATTTGAAATCAGACGAATGTTTATTATCTGTATCAGCAAAAGTAAATAAATTCGATAAAGGTTCGAAAGATACGAAGGATAGAAGCCCTTCGCGAAGAATCGTTGATGAATATGACGTAAATACCATTTATCAGGATGACTATACTAAATTGAGCGTGAACGATAAAGCTAATTTGTTTGTCGAGACTGCGGAAAATGTAAAAAGTACTAAAACAAAACCAACACAAAAAATAGAACGCCCTGATTTGAGCAATGTCGACGATTCACTGAAAAGTGATGACTGTTTACTGAGCGTATCAGATAAAGTTAACAAGTTTGTTAAGACAGCTGAACAATTTTTAAGTGACACACATGGACTTGAAGAAAAAGATAAGAAAATAAAAGAACAACACGACAAGATTATGAAGAAAATTGCTGAAACCGCAGATGACGACATTTACGATAGGAAATCTCCATTAACAGAAGATACAGAAAGAAGAAAATCTCACGAATTCCATCGTGATAGATTGGGATCTTTTACAAAGGAAACAGAATCTTCACATGCTAAAACGAAAGAGTATTCCAGTCCCAATCTAAAACCCGAAAAATTGCCTTCAGATAGAGCAGCAGTGAAAATAACAACTTTACGCAGTAGTGAAGCTGTTAAAAAAGCTAAAGCTTTATTCGAAAACATAGCTTCGACGACTCAAAAAACAAAAGATGAAGTAAAGATAACTAAATTGACTGATATCGGGGTGACAAAAAAGTCTCCCAGGACAAATTCCACAACCGTTCTTCATCCTTCTGTAGAGAACAGATCTCCTAGTGCTACCGACTTCGACAGTGAAGCAGATGTCCTTATTACCACAGGAAAAGATCGTCCCTCGAGCGGTACGTTAACTAGGCCCTACCAGCCTCAAGTATATGATCGCGAACCTTGCAGCAGTCCCAATCGTCTCAGCACCAGATCCCCTGAAGTACCTAGGACAAGATCTCCAACATGTCAAAGCTTTGAAACCACTACAACCACAAAAACTATTATATCACGACATCCAGTTGATCAGCCTTCAGATTCTTCCTATATACGACCTGAAGACAAGCACGAAAATTCTCAAGACCAAGTTCCCAGTTATCAGCGCCCGACTAGGACCAGTCAGCTTAAAGAAGAAACGAGAAATGTGGAAGAATATGAAACGAGCACTAGACGAGGTAGTGGCAAATTTGGAGTGGAACTTCGAAGGACGAGTATAGAGAGATCTACAGTGAGCAGTGAGCGACGACGCAGCAGCGTTGAACACCCCTGCATCGAAGACGTCTTTGATCTCGACCTCCTAGAACAAATGGTCAGTAAACATACTTGCATGCTTGCTATTATTATATCGTTTTCCGTAATATATTTATTCCTTTATTGACTATGTTGTTCTTTTCAGTTGGAAAAGGTCGTGGGTTACGAGCAGAGGCGACGTATTAGAGCGCAAATAAGAGTCGCTAAGAAAAAGATGGAGAGTGAAACTACTATTACTAAGACTACAAAACAGACAACTGTTGGCACACCTAAAAGTAGATCACCAGGGCGTCAGTCTAAAACTAGGTCACCTGAACGCCAATCGAAAATAACACCACAGAAAACTTCATCACCTGAACGTCCTCGATCCACACCAATGACTAAAACCACTTCACCAAATCGTGCTCCTAAAGAACATTCTAAGCCAGTAATCAACGGTCATACAAAAGAACCGACTAGGCTAAATGACAAAAAAACGCAAAGTCCTGAAAAATTCACGCCTAAAGCAGCCCCAAAGACACGCAGTCCTGTCCGTCAATCAAGTCCTGACAAGAAAGCGAGAACATCGTCTCCCACTAAAACGGCAACACCGAAGCCAAAATCCAATCGCTTTGACGAGTATGCATTCGCTTACATGAAGAAAGTAGGTCTCAATGAAAGTGACAAAATCAAATTCTCTGATGTCAAAACCAAAAAAGTGACAGTAGATGACCGTAAGACCGCCAAAAAAACAAAAGACGAGAGTACACTAGATCATGTAGATCAGAAGACTACAAAGCATGTAGAGGAACATAGAACCATGGAAACTAAAATGTCATCTTCAACAACGAAAAGTTTCAGTGAAAGAACATCTTCCAAAGATGTGATAGAAATCGTTCAAACTAACGGCAAAAGATCGCCATCTCCTGAAAAGAAACGTAGTCCAGAGCGCAAGGTCGAGACACCTACTGAGAGACTTCACCAGAGAACACCGAGTCCTGATTTCAAAAGACCAAAAGCAGAAATAGCTAAAAAAGAAACCACAATAAAAACAGTGTATGATATAGAGAAGAAGTATCCTCAAAAGCAAGTGCAAGAAGAAAAGCCATCTTGGGTTACAAACAGAAACTTGAAGAAAATTACGCCGGAAACGCGAACGTTTAGCAGCAAGAAGATTGAGAACGAAAAACCTAAATATCGCCCTGCTAGCCCTTCAAAGGTCATTACAAAACCAACAGATGTGATAACTTCGAGTTATGGCCCGGGTCCGTTGGATGCTGATGGCAGACCACTATTCGGTATCAAAGCATTGAGAAATGGAGCTACTAATTACCAAGGTATGTGTCTATTTGATTATTATGAATCATATACGTAACATTTCCGCAAAGCATATATTTACTCAAGTGAATAAGATAATTTTGTCTTTAAAGATCAATTCAGTTGCTCAAAAGTTATTAATGCAGAAGGACGTTTCAACAATAATGTTGATTTTGTACGACAAAATTAAAAGTAAATGACAAGAAACTCAATTACGTATCGTGTCTAACGGAACGCTTCAATGAGTAATACTTGTATTAACAAGTATTTTCCACTGATTAGTGTTACTCCTCAACACGAGGTCACGGACAATTTTCGAATCGGTAAATTTTGTAATACTCAGCGTCTATTGTATATTCGACTCTTTTGTCAACTTACTTAAACTATTTTATTATTTTTTACAAGTGAAAGGCACAGTTATTCGCCAAGAGTTCCATTCGCGCAACGGCGGCGAGCCTGAAGGCACCGTCTCCGTAACCGCGTACTCCACCGAGCCGGAAGACCTGGAGAAACTGCTCCAGACGCAGGGCGACCGGCCATCCAGGATCCATGGGCTCGCAGCCATAACCACCACTAAGAAGTTCGGTGGAGACACCGGGGCCACGTTCACAGAAATTCATACTGTAAGTTCCTAATGGTGTTCTGTTAGCAATTACATAGTAACGTGATGAACACTTATTCAAAAGGTGCTAATTTTTTTTATGACTGGTATTTACACTTTATCTTATTTTATTTAATACTAGCGACCCGCCGCGGCTTCGCACGGGGAGAATTTTTTTAAATAAAATACAGCCCATGTTACTCATTGATAACATAGCTTTCTATGGGTGAAAGAATTTTTGAAATCGGTTGAGTAGTTTTTGAATTTATCCATTACATACTAACAAAGTTTTCCTCTTCGCAATGTTAGTATAGATATAGATACACAACAGGGAATAGCCACAAAGGTTCATTGTACAATAATGGACGAACATAACTTATCTAAACTGAATCCCAAAAACTTATACTTATATACATAGAAACAATACAATTATTGAAAATAAATAAACAGTAAAATAAACAACATTATAATAATTAATAAAAACTTACAAACAATATTGCGGAATGTATAAATACTTATGAAAAGTAAAAAAATGATGTGGCCATTTGATGTATCCTATGAGAGTCGTTGTGTGGCTTTGATTTGTGTTCTGAAATCAGAATGTCATTTATCAAAAGCGACAATGTTTTTGCGATCCGCGACCAAACTGTTATAATTATTATATTGACATTCACTCAATAAGGTTATAAGCATAAAGTAATAACGTATTATAAGAAGTATTGTTAATGAAAGTTTGTAAAATTAAGGGTTTTTAGGATCTCGAAATGTACTTCAAATTAAAATTTACACCACCGAGTAAAGTGTGACAGACGAATTCCCGTTTATTCCAATCTATGAACAATGCGTTCAAAATATTATTATTTTATTACATCTATACTTACTATAACAATAGAAATCGTACCTTGGTATGTTTCACATCATATCTGTGGGACGCATGAAATGGAACGAAAAGATGATTGTGAAATGGAACGTAGCGGTGTGTGAGAGGGATGGGAGAGGAGTAAGGGAGAGAAAAAAAAGAGTATGGCGGAGGAAAAGACGTGTTAAGTGAATTTGGAATAAGAAAATAAATTATAAAAAAGATATAAAGTAGTGTTTATTGAAGAAAACATCCTGCATATCTGTGTACCTATGCTTACATGAATATTCGTATTATACGAGATATTTCCTTTATAAAAATGGAAACGAATATTTATTAAAATGATACCAACCCATCAAAATAACTGCATATTAGGTGATAACAATAAATTTAGTAGGTACCAAACTAGAGAAACTATAATGAATACTTAAAGGCGCATTATCTGTTATACTTTTGAAAATCAATATTGAGACACATACAACTTCAGCTATTTATCTTGAAATCCTTAACCGTGGAAACATCATTGGAGAAATAAATCTCGATAAAAAAAATCTTGAAAAAACCCTGGTTTACATAAACATTCAATTGCATCTCTAGATTCTACAAAATTTCAAAATTATTATTACTAAAAGGAATAGGTAATTACAATACTTCAAGTCTCTAAAACCAGTTTTTTGATTGGTAATGTAGTTATGTGCAAAACAAATGTTGAGATTTCTCCGCGCTAAAATATGATCAAACCGCAACCACGGAAATCTACTTTATTATTATGGCCATAGGGCGCGGGAGTAATGAACAAATTAGTTTTCGTTGGTGCTGTATAGGCGGACTTAAGTTACGAAAATACATAGACTAATAATATTTTGTCAGTAAGGCTTGAATGCATTTGTAACAGAACGAAAACGCCCAGTTTTTGAATGCGTCCGGAAAGTAGTCATAGAATTCTCGCTCGCTGTAGTAACTTTGGATGAGAAGGGCCCCATCCTATGTATTTGCCACAGGCCTCAGCGGTGTAGTTACGCCAGACTACGATTAAAAATTATACATTGTTGCGAATGCCTTCTACACATATACAGTATATATGTGTATACAGTAGTATACGTATACAGTACTATACGTATACAGTATAGTATACATATACAGTGATACTCCGACTTATGCTACCCCATCTTACGCGAATCCGGAGTCACGCGAATTATTTCTTCCGGTCCCGATTGAATTGTTTGAGGGTACATCATTCTTATCATATCGCGTGTGGTTTATTTTCCGCAAAGCCGACGCACGGTGACAAATTATTTTGTTAATTGTATCCAACAAGAAAAAACATTATTTAGTTGAGAGTCTGTGACTCGTGTGTGATTTTATGAAGTCTTCTACGTGAAATTACTTCGGTTAAATTGTCTTTTAATAATCTAAGATTTTATTACACATTTTTTAAATTATTGCTTTCTGTGGTCCCTGGTCCTAATTCAACATAATTTGTATGTATTTATAATATACGAAGTTGTATTCTGACTTACACAAATGTGACTTACGCGATTGTCGTTCAGTCCCACCTAATGCACAATCGGGGTATTACTGTAATTTGTAACATTATCAACAAATAAACTCAAAAATTCTAATGAGTTATTTTTATATTATTTTCTTAGAAAGAGAATCGGGCAACTTTAGACCAGTTTACACACAGCGACAGAAAAGTTATGGACGACAAAATGTCTACCAATCGAAGTAGCAAAACCGAGTATATAATAGATACCAGCACCCAAGACGACAGTTTCACTGAAAGAGATAACTTGTCAGACAAAAAAAGCAACAGAACTCAAATATCAGGAAGAAGTGTTAGCAATAAGAAAGACGGACAGAAGACGGAAGAACGAAAAACGGAGAGAAGAGTAGAGGAGAGAAAAAACGTCAGGCAGAGCTCAGTGAAGTCTCTAACGGAGAAATATATTAAGAGTGCGTGTAAGTATTATATCTTAAAAGTCGACTATGGAGACTTTGGTGTGTTTGGTGAAAAATCCAAAAAAGACCCTGTTTTGCACAAAAAATTATTTAGATTTCCGATATTCCACAGAATTCCAAAACGATTATTACTAAATGGATATGTAATTACAATATCATAAATCGCTCAAATCAGTTTTTTAATTGCTAATGTAGTTTCCTCGCAAATTCCAATCACAAAAATATAAATGCTGAGACCTCTCCACGCTAAAATAGGATAAAACCACAAGTTCCTCGAAAATCGACCTTATTACTGACGCTATAGAGCGCGGGGGTAAAGAATGAATTCGCTTGTGGAGGGCTGCAGTCAGGCTCTTAACAACCTTATGTGGGTATTTCTTTGTTCATAAATTCAAAATGTCGATCGATATTGTGGAAGAGCCCTATCTATAGTGGGCCAAGAGATAAAAGAAGCCTGTAGTAAAAGCGATGCGCTAGCAACGCGCTACATTGCAGTTCCACTTTGCCATCCTTAAGTTCAAATATTGTTGGAATTGGTAATTCTGTTGCTCTTTCCAGTCGGAAAAGGAAATGTCGTAAAGTTATGTACATGTATGTAAAAAAATCTTTCAAATTATGTTTGAAAACTAGAGGCGTATGCTCGATGGAACGTCCCATCATTATGGATTAGATAATCAAATCGCTTTTGAGTTTAAATTATTTTGTTAAGTGTAAATTATGATGCAGAAACGTTTAAAGTGTTAGCTCAATCAGGAAGCAGACTGTTTCTTTCAATTTCATATACATTACTTGCTTCAGAAAAAAGCTGTTCGCTGTTCGCATTTCTGGGAACAATCGACATAGTCGATTAGTTGGTCGACTAATCGGCTTCTGAGCAAGCCCATCTCTAGTTATTTCATAAAATGGTGGTGTTTCATGAAATATTATACATTACGAAGTACATCACTATCTGCTCAATTCAACTGTACTTACGACATATACAAAAAAAAGTTGTCTTTATTTCCTCAAAATGGCAGATACTCACGTATTTCTGGTCAGGCTATGCCTAATCTACGATATGTTGTATATGTGCAACATTATGCTGTTATATGTGCAGCGGAGTCCAGTCGCAGTGACCGCAGCTCATACCCAAAAGCCGGCTTGATCCTCCGCACCACCGTCAAGGACAGTGTCAGCGGCGACGACCATGAACGTACTACACAAGGTTATTCAATTTAAATAATAACAATAATCGAGAGTGAAAAGTACTCACATGCCTCAGCGAAAGACCTAGATACTTTGGACCATCCCCTCTGTCCACTCTGTTGTACTTGGCTTACAACTTATAAGTCGATAGGTAGCAAATTAAATACAGCTCGACAAGTAGCGAGTCAACAAGCTCTACACCCGGAAAATTTAACTGTCCAGCTTATCATGTAATAATGCTACCACAACTAATAACGCAGTAGTCAGAGAGGACGGAGTGCCAAGCGTCGCGGTCCTTACATACTTCTTTCGCTTCCTCAAGTCTCATCTTTCTCCTCACACATTTTCGCTTAGGTATGCGAGCGCTTAAAACTAAAATTACAATGACAGTATACATCATCTTGAATATTTGTACATAATGTTGGGCGAAGGGATGTATGTGATCGACGCTATTATCATAATAATAATTTTTAATACTAACAAAATTTATAATCTTAACGAAAACTAAAATACCATTAGAATCGCTGTATAATTAGCTTAGTATTGTAGGATAGGAAAAAAATTAAAGGTATGTACAAAATAAGAACCAAATATGAAATACTTAGAATATATAGACACGTAATTGCAAATGGAAACTTTGTCACAGCAGGAACTACAAAGTCACAGCGTATGTTCGGGAAGAGTGTCATACGGTATAGCAAAAATTACATAAGAAGAATATACCACAAGATGGCTGCGCCTGTTTTTATTTTCTAGTAGTGAAATGTGGAATAAGTTATTCACTTATTTGAAATAATGCACTGCATAATATAATAAATACGTTTTATTTAAACAATTAATTAAATGTTTAAATGTTTACAAATCAGACATGTTCCGTCGCTCGCTCGTGGTCGACTAAATGATTTACTGCCAATTGGCTTCAAACAAATGAGCAATGTCTCAGTGGTTCATTTCTAGTCTATTATAATCTAAGTTTCTGCTAAATATCCGTTTAATAAAGAGCTATAAACAAGTTAAACAAGTTGTGTAATTAAAATACAGTCCTTGTATTACACCATTTTTTTATACTGTATGGACTCCGATGTTAATTTGCTGAAACACATTTGAAGTGATTATTTTGTATAATATATTTATTTGCTATCTTTTATCCAGTTTTGATGCAAAATAGCTGACCGAATTTGATTTCTGGAATATCCTGAGGACGCTTCTTTGAAAAGGGACACACGTGTTGATTTACAAAAAACTTTAGGCAAAACGACGCAAAGACATATGTACAAATTGATAAAAAATTGTAATATTTTACACCAGCAGGAATAATACGAACAGACAGCGAGCACAGCTTGGCTTCTATGGACGACACCAGTACCACGACGGTCCGCACAGTGAGCGGGCCGCAGGGGGGGCGCACGGTCA
Source organism: Zeuzera pyrina (assembly GCA_907165235.1). NCBI lineage: Eukaryota > Metazoa > Arthropoda > Insecta > Lepidoptera > Cossidae > Zeuzera > Zeuzera pyrina. The sequence goes on from OU015627.1 coordinate 1,027,804, forward strand.
CCACCACCACTACCACCACCAGGGCCGGTGGAACGCAGGAGCGGTCGTTCCTCGACAGCTCTACCAAGGTCACTGGGGTTCAAGATATACTCACTCGAATGAAAAATGCTGATATTGGTGAGTAATCTCCAGACAACGCTACACCAATTCACTTACTCTCTGAAAAGTCCTGTATCAATAATAGTCACATCAAAATCAGTTCGGCCGTTTCGGAAATTAGCCCGGACAGACAAACAAACAGGCAGACAAGAATTTAAAAAACATCGTTATAGGGTTTTGGTTACGTGCAAATAACTACATAAGCCTAAGAAAAGCTTTTACATCAAAATCACAGACAGACAATTCAATGTTATTTATATGTATCAATATATATATATATATACTGATCACCATGAAATCTGACACGTACCTATATGTATTTTTTCCATGGAAAAGGTTTTCATGCTATCCCCTTCGTTGTAAGTGGCGACCATGTGGACGAAGTCGCGGGCAAAGCTAGTAGATTATAAGTATAACGGGTGTTGTAAAAAAAGTCAAAGTTCATACGAAATAAAGACTAATAAACCAACGTGTCAAATCTTATGGAGCGCAAGAGGGTGTGCTGTGATTTGATTGGTCACATCAAAATCAGACGTTGAACATTGGAGAACAAAGAGGCGGATAGTTGGTAGCATAGTGGTTATTTATGTAATTTATTGGTCTGTTATTTCAAATTAAATTTATTAAAAATGTGTTTTGGTAAGTACATGTACATACATATGTCACCGGGCCATCTATAGGCGAAAATATGTGAGGAGAATGATGAGATTTGAGGAAGCGAACGAGCGCGACGCTTGGCGCTCCATTTTCTCTGACTAGCTGACTACGTTAGGGATATAGCGTGAAGATATGTATGTATGTATGTTGTACGTATATACATATGTAAATACGTACATATCTTTATTACGTTGTATGTATTCATAACGAGGTAGACATCTCTGTCGCCTTTTAAAACATATCTATCGCTCGGTAATATGAATGCTGGTATGAATGTAAGTGTTAGTCGTAGACAAAATCAAAACTCACGATATAGTGGCGCCTACTGGTAACAAAAAATGTATTTGTTAATGTTGTTCTAGTGATAGAAGATGGCGACACCAGCGAGGACGCAGAAGCACGAGCGCTACTCAACAAGTTCCTCGGCGCCACCGTGCTCATGGCCGGCATGCAGGGATACGTCACCGAGAAACCGACGGGAAAGGTCGTCGTCAAACAGGTGAGCCAGTGTTTTTAACCTCCGAGCGAAAAAGGGATGATAAAAGTTGAAGTCCGTTGTCTATTGGTGTTTGTTTGCGGCACTGTACTTCTGGAACTGAAGACGTTTTGCGTGCAATTTCTTTTATCGTAATGTTTGTTGAGAATAGATCTAACCATCTTCAAGATTCAAGAGAAGATTTCAACCTTCAAAAGGTTCTTTAAAATATCTGTTTATTATTTTTTATGTCGGATATTTATATTACTTATAAAAACTTTTTCTTACTTCCGGGGGTTTATAATAACTTTGGTGTTATTGTAAAATATACACTGATTTGAAAAGTGAACACATTTGAAAACACTAGTAAATAGGTAAAAATAACGAAGAAAATGCTATTTGTCGCTGTAAAAAATGTTTCACAATAACATTTACCTAGTTCATTAATTTATTTTGTATGCGTATCGGTCCAGCGTTAGCGCTATAGCCAAAAACTCAAAATAAAAAGATAAAAATCAAATATTTTGTCATTTTGTACTCCAACTTTGTCTAAGTAATATATAAACCAAATAACAACGTTAAAACATGTGGAATAAAAAACTCAGTTCTTAAGAGCTCTTTAGCATTTTTGTGCGAAATAGTGATATTTTGATACTTTCATTCTCAGAAACCTTTTAAGGTTTTTTTTAATATTCCGCTGGCAGTTTATAACAGATTCATTTCCCTTCTTGAATTAATATTCAATGTTGCATATGTTTTCATATTTATTTTATGATATCTTACAATAACCATTCTACGAAGTCAATTTACAGGGAAAATTCTTAGACGCGCTACTTTGACGTCCTAATTAACATTGTTTCAACAAGTTCTAAAATTATGTTGATATCAAGTACATAATATTATTGAATATTAGTTTTATGTAAATGTCATAAATTTCTTCCTTTTTACAGAAAAAATATAAATAAAAGGTTTATTTCAAGGATAAAGTGTCGTGATTAAACGTCGATTTAGCTCCAAAAAAAAGCAATTACATAAAAAAAATAAGAAACGAACATTCATTCAATGCATAATATATGACATAAATTATTGTTTTAAATTAATCAGTGTAATAAATATAACACCGGTCAACAAAAAAAAAATTTTTTTTTGCGCATGGGTTTTACTCAATATATTCTGATTATATAAGCACATATATAAAAAAAAATGCGATTACAACTCGAAAATATTCGCTTTTTAAGAACTTAGAGCGATTTGACCATTTTTGATTTTCGCGCCCAATGAATGTCGGTCATTGCGCACTATCGGTGTAGAAAGAGCGGTAAGAGGGCGCGTAGTAGTGTTTCTTGCGTCGCTTGTTGTATACGACAGTATGCGTTTGAATATTACAGAAAAATAACGTGTCTCATATCTTTTTTCGCTGTATCGACCTGTATAAAATGGCTACGAGAAGTTGTAAATGAGACGCTGATTCGTTTTGCTATATTTGCGGCGAATTTATTAAAGTGAGAGAGAAAAAGTATGATTTAAGTACAAATTTAAAGATTTGCGAGGCATATCAAGCTTACTTCAATCTACTTCAATCTGTTAAAAATTATGAGGAGCTGATCACTGACATGATTACGAATTTTTCCATCATCGGATGTAGAATGTCTATAAAGATGCATATCTTGCATTCTCATTTGGATAAATTTAAAGATAATATGGGAGCTTATTCAGAAGAACAAGGGGAACGCTTCCATCAAGATATAATAGAATTTGAGAGACGTTACCAAGGCCAGTATACTGAAAGCATGATGGGAGACTATATTTGGGGGTTAATAAGAGAAACTTCTACTGAACATGACAGGAAAAGTAAAACTGTTCATATTTAAACATTTTAACTCTATTTTAAAACTTCTATTGTAAGAAAAAATCACAAATGGATGTTCAATATCTTTTTATAAATCATCTCTATGTCAATTTTTTATGTATTTTCATTGATTTTAATTTCCCCATTTTTTACTCATAAAAGCAAATTCAGAACTATTTTTTTTTCTTATTCTTATTTCTAGATATAAAAGCAATAAAAATAAATTATGTATAACCCGTGCGCAAAAATACTGTAGATCGATGTAATAAACATAATAAAATCAGTATAAAATACGCGATACTACGATTTAGAATTGCCTTCTATAACTCAATACCTAAAAGAGGCGTCCCAACGCTTATTTCACCGTTCCTCCCTACAACCAAACCCCCAACGCCCCCGAGCTCCGCGTCCACAAATGGTATCGAAAGCCTAGACATGTGTTAGGTGACAGCGACGACAACATTACACGTTCCAACTCGAACATGCCCACTTACACATTACGACCGCACCGCCCCACCGGCGGAGGCGAGGACGTCCCCCGCAACACCTGTTCACGTTCACGCTCAAAAGCTCGATCACGTAGCACTACATGCACACACGCAGGACTTAAGCCACATTGTAAACTGCTACGCGGTAGACTAGGCACACTAATCGGCCTTCAGCAGTCTCGCCGGTCGGGACCGCTAGAGACCCGGCCGTCACCCGAATAGGAAACCTGTTAAGATGCATGAAGGTGCGAGAAGGTCCCCTGTCGACGCCTTGAGCTCGAGGTCCGCCCTCCATACGAGGTATCCCTCGGCTGGAAGAACCCTCAGGCTATTTGGCAGGACGCCCTTAGCACTCGCCCCAACGCGACCGGTGACGCTGTAAAAGCCACTAGGGCTAACACCAAAGAGGGGTTTTTTTAGTCGGTTCGAGTCCGACACTACTCAGTCGGCGTAGAGTCCGGCTAAGTATCCGTGGGGATTTTTTCGTCTCTCAGAAATAAAAAAAAAAGATAATGTACCTCAGACCTGCGCGAGCACTTGTCGCGCTAGTACATGTACGAGAATTTATGCGCTCTTCATAACAAGCAATCACAAGTGAGAATATTAAATAGCGACCCATACGGGTCAACCGACCGACTTGTTTTGATCTGGTGTTGACTTCTCTTTCCACGAGTCTATTATGACTTTCTGATTTCCTGCATTTTTTCTTAGGCATATAAATACTGTGTTATAAATATAATCGCTAGTAATAAAGTTAAATGATAAAGTTCTAAAGTAATGCTAGCTTACAAGCAGTATTGCAAGCCGGGTATCAAGATGATATCTATATCATTTATATCATTATCATTTATAACAATCTATATATATAAATAAAATTGAATTGTCTGTCTATAAATTTGAAATAAAATCTTTTTCTTAAGCTTATATGGTTATTCGCGCGGTAACCAAACCAAACATGAGTTTTTTTTTAATTTTTGACCGTCTGTTTATTTAACCTAATCTTCAAAACAGCTGAACCTTTTTGAACGTGATATTCACAGGGAGCGGGAATTTTTCAATAATAATTTGAGCTTCCTATGTAAAAATTAAAAAACTTTACAAATAATTAAGAAAGAATTAAACAAATGATTAAACAAAGAATTAAGTAAAAAATTAATTAAAAAAGCTAATCTCACGTCCAATCGGTGTAGCTACCGACTAGTTTCGGAACTATCGGAGCTCCTTCATCAAGATGAAACTCATATACCACTCACCCTGATGAAGGACCACCGATAGGTCCGAAACTAGTCGGTAGCTACATTGATTGGACGTGTGTTTAGCCGCTTCAATTAATTATTTAGTCAATAATGTCTCACGAAAGTGTTAATAATTTAAATTAAACTGTAAGTTGATTCACATTTGTTAATTAAAGATAAATATAAAAATAACCCGAGAGGTACGCATAATACTAAAATGGGAGCCAAAACAGTTTTTTTGAATTTTTATCTGTCTGTCTGTCGGGGGATATACATCATTTATGTACTTAAGCGTCTTACAATAAGTACTGCAAGAATTTAAATATGGTTTTCATAATTGCATCTCTTAGAATCAGGTTGCACATTAGGTGTGTTTATCGTGATCCGCTGTTAAGAAATTGAGATCTAAAATGAGCTCTCTTTAGTTAAGTTGCATCTACAATATACCTTTATTTTATAGTGGTTTTTCCGTTGATTCTATATTTCTTACCGTAAACATACATAAGCATAGCAGACATCCTATATTTTTTTATAAAATAGCAACAAAGCCATGTCCTTACATTGAGGATCTTGTCTGTGTGTTTGTATGTTTATTTCTTTAAAGCTAAGAAATTGCCATTGAATTTCTATACGAATCTCTCTGTTTGAAGAACTGGAGTCTCACTTATTTAATAAAGTGCATAATATCATCACGTTCATCTTTATTACAACGGTACGAAGTTATTTTTAATTACTGAAGGATGTGAATTTGAGTCGTGATTAGTAAAGTATAATTATATCTAATCATGTCTACGTAACTAGTGGTTTCTAGCCGATCCGATCCGATCCTATCCTAATACTAGTAGTGCTAGACAGGTAAATACTTACCTCTATTCAATAATTACTTTTCAAGTAGTACCTATATTAAACATAAAAATTTAATAACAAAAATCGAAACTTGGGTCGGAAAAGTATCAAAATTATATTTTATACTGAAGTCGCTTCGTTACTCACACTACAATCAAGCTACGGACTTTTTGGCGGGAAAGGGAGAAGTGAGGCTGTCATTTTTCAACGTCTAATTGAAACTTGTCTCAACTATATACAGTTGCGTGGCAAACTTGCGCAAGCCTGGTTCAAGTTTAAATTCTATTTAGGTAGGTACTAAATCTGTCGCTCTTCTATTCCTCTATTGAAAAGTTACGTTAAGAACTAATTAAAGACTAGCCTAAAATAAACTTTTAAAAACTTTACAAAAATACGATGAACTTCTTTTTAAATAACTGAATTAGTTTACAGGTCCATAGTTACAGAAATGTTCATGAATTGTTCTAGCCAAGGATTGAAATCGAGACAGAAACAACATTTTGCTAGAAATAAAATACAATAGAAACATCAGAAATACACAGGGACAGCAAATAAACGAGTGTTTTTTTTAAATCTGACTTTTAAATTATGATAAATGAAACCAACGGCAGTGCGAATAAAAGTTTTAAGATCAGTGAAACATTACCGGTTTATTTATATTTTATTTCGTCTACACTCTCATAGATGGCTCTGAATGTCTCTGTAATACTTGAATGCTATTTGTACCTACAGTGAATTTCTTTTATTATACCGGAAACTCGTTAACATTCTTTCCTTTTTCTAAATGTTTTGCGTTATAATTTCAGAAATTAAGAATAATTATTTATGAAGCCAATGTCCCCTAATGAGATTTAATAACGAAATCATAATTCTAAAACACTCCTGACATTCTACGCAAAAATATGATTAGGTAAACTTACAAAGACCTATTTTGGGTTCATTTTACGTAGCATGGGTTCCGTAGCCAAAATAGCAAAAGACCCCTATATTTTCAACATGTCTGACTGTCCATGTCTTACCTAAAAACTCGTAAGCGGTTTAATCAGTCATTAAATCCAGAACTGAGAAAAGAAATTTCGGGTCCTAGCACTTGAGATAAAAATTGCGATATAAAACGCTACAATTTTTAATGAAATAGTATTAACTTTAATTAATCAAGCCAAGAAAGACATAGATATACAATAGAGTTCATATACAAAATTAGCTATTCTCCAGGAGAGCGGGAAGCTAGTGCCAATCATCTCGGTCCATTATCTTGCCATAAATTTACGTAATTTTGAAGTATCTGAAAGAAAATTTTACTACGACTGTGCCTCACAAACTTAATTTCAATTATTGTAATACCTTTGTTACACAAAGCTAAATACAACTGAATAGAAGGTATCAAAATTTCAAAATGGGAATTATGCGTCAAATGGCCTTGGTTTGAATTTTTCGAGATTAATGAATTAACACAAATTGTGTAGCGAATGACGACACTAACACTAGGTACCTAGTATGAGAGAATTGGTAATAATAACAGTCAATATTTTATTTATTTTTTCTAAGTATGTAATATATTATATTATTAGTTATTGCGCTTAGTAAATACGACATTTAAAGTAAAATCGTTGTGAATTCTGTTGCGTGTTTGCCAAGACTTCCTGGTATAACAAACCAAACAAAGTGGCGAGACGCAAGTCAACGAACGAACGCAGCGCGCAGCGATCTCATGCAAACATAGACAACTGCAATTAGACGACCCATGCGCGGAGATACCGTCATATGACTTTAAAGTATTTGCATTATTATTGCACTCCTTGAAACTTTTGAGAACTTAACGTTGACTAGTTGAATTATTCTTCAAAATTAGTGTTTTTCAAAGGGTAGGTCGCGATCCCCTAGGGGTTTATTTATTAGAGTGGCCTGTTCCGATTTCGTCCCGGTATGTCCATCTGGAATAACGTATCTTTGAAATGGTGAAAGAAATGCGCCACGTACACATGAACTCACAAAATGTACACTCTCTCTTTATGATATTAGGGCAGACGTTAACGAAACCTCATTTTCGAGATATTAATATCGATTATGTATGCGGTACTGTTCTATAGCCATTAGAACAGGCGTAATAAAAAATAAACATACGTATTTGCTCTACGCAGTCTATAAAAAACCATGCGTAGAAACTACAAGCTTACAGTTTCTCCGTGTAGTAAATATTCTTACAGTTCAAGAGTATCAAAAATATCTATTTCTGTTCGTAGTGGATAAATAATTTCAATATAACAGCATCCAGTCGCAATCTGTCCAGCCGCTCGATGTTCACGTGTCACAAGCATCGCGAACACATATTCAAATTTAAAATAATGTATTTAGGGTAACGTAATATGTAAAGGTATTTTTGGGAAACAAATCTATGTAGCTCACCTGTTCAGAAAATACTGACAAACCGCCATGAAATTAAGAAGTCCTCAAGCTGTGTCCCTAACGAGGTAGTCAGAGAGGATGGAGCGTAAATTAATTATCGCGGTATTTACATGATACCTTTGTATTCTCAAATCTTATCATTCTCCTCGCACATTTTCGCCTAGGTTAGGTTAGATTACGTTATTTCATCTTCGAAATATTAGTTTGATAAAAATAGCATATCGTAGTTTGAGTGCTTAATTATCCAGATGTGCCAATAAATAATCAATAACAGAACCAATTATGTGGCTACGAATTAAGCCATGAACCATAGGAGATATACTAATACAGAAGCATGTACAATCAGTATCAAAAATAGATCGAAATAAGCATTAAAAAAAACTCGACTGAAAAACTGTAAAAGGAACTAAAAAGGTAATAAAATGATGTTAACAAGACGGGTTCATTATAAAATTCATGCTTGCTACTTATTTTTATACCTCAAGATAAGATGAGATGAGATGGTTTGGCCATGTCGAGAGAATGAATGAAGAACGATTGACGAAAAAAGTGTATAAGGCGAGTGTGAATGAAAGTGTTGGAAGGGGTAGACCTCGGTGGACGTTTCGAGACCAAATCAGGGACGTCTTGAAAGAAGGCCAGGTCAAGAGTACCCTAAACCGAAGAGCATGTATGAAGGGAATAATGAAAGTGGACGAAGCGAAACAAGTATGTAAGGATCTTAGCAAGTGGAAAGAAGTGGTCTCTGCCTACCCCTACGGGAAAGAGGCGTGATTATATGTATGTAAGAAGAACCTAGTAGAAAAATCTGCGTAGGCTTTCAAAAATTCATGATATTAAATCATAGTATGCACTCGGAGTTACAAAAAAAACACGTTTCTTTCAGGGGAACTGCGTTTCATTTTTTAATACCTTTTGTTTATTTTTATTTATTAGGTTTAGGGTAATTTCCATAATAACATGTAATATTCTGTGAAAATTTTAAACGGCTACCTATTACGATTCAAAAGATGGTCGAACGGATGGACGATGGACAGACAAACCGTCCCGCTGCCACTCTTTTAGTACGGAACCCTGAAAAGTTAGATTTTTTTTAGAATGTTATGATATAATTGCAGTACATACATACATACATACATATCTTCACGCTGCATCCCTAACGAGGTGGTCAAAAAGGGCGGAGCGCCAAGTGTCACGGTCCTTACATACTCCTTTCGTTTCCTCAAATCTCATCATTCTCCTCACGCATTTTCTCCTAGGTATGCGAGTGCTTTTGACATTTCCGTAAGCTAACACTGGCTATTTGATCTTTATAAGTCAGTCTTGGTCTTCCTTGGCTTCTGATATCTCTCGCTTTTGCTCTGTAAATTTTCTTCGTCAGTTTTCATCACTTATTCCTTTTATGTGCCCGAACCATCTAAGCATAACTACAGTACTTATCAGAAAAATACTAAACTTATGTACACTTATTTTTATCACGCCCTGTGTAATTGTTAATATGAATATCATTCATTTATAGGTAAATCGCAATCATATCACATTTTTGATATATTTTGAAACAGCTAATTGTGACACTGACTGTACTATGCCACAACGAACTGTGGGAAAGTGCCCTGTAACTCCCGAACTGTTAGACGATTTAGAAAAGTTCAATTTCGAATTATCCGTGACCGGACAAAGGAAACCTGGATCAATTGCGTAACGCATTGTCACGTTGTCTTGACCTCGACACAGGGACGGCTTACGTATGTAAATTATTATGTAGGTCAAATTAAAAACGACGCAATTGAAATTGATAAGAAATTTCAATGTGTTTGTTGTATGACATATACTTATTGCTATAATTGTCTGAAATATATGTTTTATACTAACTTTTGTCCGCGACTTCGTCCGTGTGTAATTAAAAAAATAGTAGCCTATGTCCTTCCCCTGGACTTAACTTATCTCTTTTCTAAATTTCATCAAAATTGGTTCAACGGTTTAGCCATGAAAGTAGACCAGACAGACATACAGATTTCCGCGTTATAATATTAGCACAGATTAATTAGTTACTAAATATTAGTATGGATTACTAGCTGTGGCCTGAGTTAAATTTGATATCTTACTGGGATAAAAAGTAGTTTAGATTGCCTCTACAAAAGGCTTCACCAGTTCATGAAAATCCTGCCGAAATCAGTTCAGCCGTTTGGGAGATTAACTTGGACAAACAAACAGACCGACAGACAAACATTTAACAACGCATGTTTGGGTTTGGTTACGTATAAATAACGAAATGAGCCTAAATAAGTAAAAGTCCTTATTTCGAAATCGCAGACTTCAATTTTATTTATAGTACCTATAGATTATTAAATGTTTAAATTAAATCCCGATGTCATAAAAGGACAGCAGTGTTGAGGCGTAGTTTTCCTCAATTAGAATTCAAACGTAATTCTATTCTCTTTGTATGGTCTTTGTTTACATTTTCGCTATCATTCGTCAATCATCAGGAGATCCATACTCTAGTAAACAAAAGGCAGTGTTAGTGGGTAGAGGCAGCCGGCCGGCTCGCCGCTTATTGCCGTTTTAAGCCACGCGTGCGTCTCGCGGAAAGCGTCGAAAATCGTAGCAAAAATAACACTCGCCGCACACCGCGCATTTTACGAGCACACATCCCCGTCAACACCACCAGCGGTGCATCGACACGCCAAACTGTACTCTAAACGCGACCAGAGACTACAGAATAGCGGGAAAAGTTGCGTGTGGAGAACATACCTCTATATTTGGCTAGGTGACGTCAGAGGCGGCCGCGCGCGCAGTCCGTCCGGCACATCCGCGCAGAACGGTTCGCGCCAAAACCGAAATGTCACTGTAATTTAAAAAAAAAATGCCATTATTTATGGTCACAAATCAAATTATTTGTATTTAATTCCAAGTGCACCCCGTCCGCGTGTAGTCAGTTTAATTAACTATAAAGCGTCATCGGTTAGTGAAACAATTGGAAAACTAGGATTACGGTTTTTCCAGCCGCAGATTGTCTGAGGTGAGCTTTTTTTAAATTATATATTTTTAATAAAAATTAATCGGTATATAACAACTTATTAACACATAAATTCCATCGCTATATAAATAATACATCGCTATATAAACAATATTTCGCAATATTTTAAAAATAAAGGACATAATCTAATACAGACAAAGTGTTTAACGAGAAAAGAAATACTTTTTTTTTGTAAAACTGTATTTCATCAGACATAGAAATATTGCACGTTTGATGCATTCATTCTCGTAGAAATTTACATAATGTACACCTGTTCTGTTACGTGAATCCATTCATTCGCTTATGCTTTGTCACACCTGTAAATAACTAATATTTTTGCGACTCTACTATGACCTACATCCTGTCGACCTACCCGACGCACGGCCACCGTGCTTCACAAATATGATATTACGTATGTCAATACGTATAGAACTGTGAAGTTTTGCGCCCGCGCACTACGCGGTCGGCCTGCTTGCGACACCTGCAGCCAAAGTAAAAATAAAATAAATATTTTCGATTGCATTGTAATATATTTAACTATTGTTGAAAACCATTTATTAGCAATAGCATTTTTGGCTTTGAAGGCAGATTTACTTTCGCGACTGGGATCGGTCTAGCTTCAAAGCTAATAATTGGTCAATAACAGAGCTACGATACTTCTGTCAATCTATGGAGCACTCAACCTTTAGAGACGAAATATCGGACCATCTTATTCACCACTGCTCAGTTTATTTACACTAACAAATATCAACTCTCGCTTGCATTAAGCAGTACATAACCAATACTGGACCTGTGTGTACATCTCTGTATATTCAGACAGATGTTTAAATATTTACGTAATGGCTTATTGTTCAATTCGGTGGTGTGGCAAAAACAGCAAAAAATCAAACTACAAAACAGAACGCAGTAACCGCAGCAGTGTTTAGACGTAAAATTGTTTTCATACAAAATAGATGACATTGCCACTCTATGGGCTGAGTGCTCCATGGTCAGTTCATATATGGTATCCATATTTAAATCTTAGAGCATAATATTTCATAAATATTAAATGTATACTGCTTGTCTGTTTCTCATCTGTGTAGTTGTCTTGCAAGACAGCTGAAAGGTAGCTATTTAAAAATACAGTATACTTTTTAATAATATTTTTGTATTAATACGCTTGTCTGTGATGTGTCGCGTGTGCAATAGATTATTTTATTTTTCGTCTTGAAGTAAACTCGAAGATTATTTCTGTATTTCCTTACGTTTTTTATAAGTAATATTAATGTTCCTACATCACAAATAATCATATTATTATTCGCGACAGTATTTCAGAGGTCTTTGAATTCATATTTTCTTCTGATTTCGTATTTAACCTAATATTTCACTTATTTTTTGTATCTACAGATAAATTTACTATGACTTTATACTAAGATCCAAATTACTTCTAGTCTCCGCAAGTGCTGTAGACTCTTGCTTGAAAAATTGAAGGCTTTGGTAAATTTACAAAACCTCACACGGGCGAATCACTCAGTCAATTAAAACAATATTTACGAATACTTTCTCGAGACAATGACATCAATTGTGTGACCAATTTAAACATTAGACGTGTACTATGATGCGTGTCACTAAATAAACAGCAACCAGCGACACCTACTCTTAGACAATATAAAAAAAATAATGTCTCAAATCGACCTTACGGTATAAAACCGGGGGGCCTAGACAAGTGGCTCAATTGTCATAAACGCTAGTTGAATATAATGAATATCACGTGATCTAGCGTAATGAATTGTTAGTTGTTAGTCAAAGGTTATGGCTTTATATTAAATCAAACAAAAAGTACAGTCGTGTGTAAACCGCCATATAAAATGTATCCAAGTGACACTTTTGATGAGCAATAACACCTGCAAGCGGTTCCATTTTACGAAGGGAATGTCCAGCCGCTTCGGTACCTTTAGTTTGAAAGCCAGAAGACTTGTCCATACTTTTAAATCTTGTCACTGAATAAATTACATACACACAAACATACAATAGAGTAACTGATGTTATTGTATTATTTCGATGAATCCATAGAAGAAAGACACCTTCGTTTTTAATTATTATGGCTTACTAACTGATGCCCGCGACTTCGTCCGCGTTTTTTATTTTTAAAATAGCCTATGTCGTTCTCCGGTGTTTATCTCCATACCAAATTTCATCGCAATCAAATGAACGGTATGGCAGCCCATAAAATACGAACAAACATTGATTTTTATATAGGTAATAATAATTAAAAACAAAAACAAACAAAACAAAATGGTAGTTAAAAAAATTCCTAAAACGTGCAATGGTAAAAAACTCATTCTTCTTTCTTTCATCATGGCATGGCGCACAGATTAGCGCATTTGCCAATGTTACGTATTAATAAGTAGAATTGCTTGATGAATTAAGCAGGCAATGCAACGCACACGTCACACTATTGTTATAATTCATGACGAACACATGAAAATATTATAAAACTCCTCCAGGAAAGTGATAGTAGGCTTTATAGAAGTTATAAAGTACTTCTTGGAAGAGCGCGAGAACTTCAGCTACACTTGTTTATTTAAACCTACTCCATTCTTTTTACTTAAAACAGAAATTTAAAACACAATATATTATCATTGTTGTACTTTAAAACTCCTAAAAATGTAAAAAATAAAAAATCTAAATAAAATGACAACCTCACATCTCCCGTTCCCGCCAAAAAATCCACACCCAATCTTACATACAATACCACATATCTCTCAAACAAACACGTATACCATTAAGCACACTCAACACTCACATGTACAACACATACAAAACTTATTCATGCACAGTTGTACTGTACTTTGCTAATTTTCTAGTTCTTTCATGTTACATTTATTGTTTTCCAATCTACATCAGCTGATCATTTATATTGTACAACTTTGGGAAACTCTTAAATTGACTTTTTCATATATCATAATATGTAACTTTTCAATTATTACAAGTTTCTGTTTAAAAAATAAAGAACACAGAACCCCGGTATGAATAGCAGACACTCTACTACCACCGACGGGCCAATCCATTATACTTTTCATGTTATTTATACCAAAAAAAAGGGTTTTCCTATAGATGAATTAACGATAGCAGCGACGTTTGAATTACATATCATTCGTTCTCACAAACAAGTGACGTAAACTATCAATGGACTCAAATCCTAGCCAAATATTCCAAGTTTCATTCTGTTATCCAACCCTTAACAACGCCTCGACTTATATACTATAAGTAGAGATTATAAAACAACGAAGAAGAATTTTCTATAATGACAATTATCCGGCGATCAACTGCCTATAATCATTCAAAACAGTACAGTCAGGTAATAAAATTATAATTACTCCTCTCGAGATACGCGATTCAGCAAAAACGTATACTGTATGCAAATACACGTAGTTACGATGCAGCTTTGCTGTTGTGCCGTTATGTCGTAAATGTGGCATCAATTTGAAAAATAGAGATTGGTTTCTTACACACTGCATGTCGACTAGTTATAATAATCTTTTAATTATACTCTACACTTTTTTTTTCTCTTTCTTTATGGCATGGCGCACAGATTAGCGCATTTGCCAATGTTACGTATTAATAAGTAGAATCACGAGTAAATTAGTTTTTTCTTATCGTAAAGCTCCTCCAGTAAAGTGACAGTAGGCTTTAATGAAGTTATAAAGGACTTCTTGGAAGAGCGCGAGAACTTCAGCTACACATGTTTATTTAGACCTACTCCATTCTTTTCACTTATACAAAACTTTAAAACAAAATGTACCTACTATCATTTTTGTACTTTAAAACTCCCAAAAATGTAAAAAATAGAAAATTTAAATAAAATGACAACCTCACTTCTCCCGTTCCCGCAAAAAAGTCCTACTCTACACTTACAAATAATTTTGTTTAGTAGATAACAAGTTTTAGTTACTTAGAAGAGAAAAAGGAACCTTTATAAGTTCACTCATGCAGTAATGCGTTCATCTCTCTATCATAATTGATTTTCTCAAACGCGACATACTAACTTTTTTTAATTGTATATTCGGACTCGACTTGTATTTGAATTTACTTCAGAGTCCATCTATGCAGATTTTGGTGTGTTTGATGACTTGGATCTCGATACCTAATATGACTGAGAGTTAGATAATTGGATACATGCAACTTCAACTCTTTATCTTGAAATCCTTAAACGTGGAAACATGATTGGAGAGAAAAATGTCGATAAAGAAATCCAGAAAAACCCTGTTTCGTACAAAGATCCAGTTGCGTCTCCGAAATTCTTTTTCGAAAAAGAATTTTAAAATGATTTTTACTAAAATGGATAGGTAATTATAATGTCTTAAATCCTACTTTTTAATTGGTAATATAATTTCCTTGCAAATTGCAATTACATGCAAAATCAAAATTTATTCTCCGCGCTAAAATAAGATAAAACCGCAACTGCGGAATCAACTTTATTTTATCGTTGTAGGGCGCGGGAAAATAAACGAATTCGGTTGGACTGGGCTGCATAGGCGTCTGCAAATAATGATTAACCAATAGCTTAAAGGAAAAATATAATAAAACACCTAAATATACATACATATGTATATATATTTAGGAGTTTTAAAACAAATGTGTAAGGAGAATGATGAGATTTGAGGAAGCGAAAGAAGTATGTAAGGACCGCGACGCTTGGCGCTCCGTCCTCTCTGACTACCCCGTTAGGGATACGGCGTGAAGATATGTATGTATAGAAATTACAGGTTTGGCAATTTACTATTTTCCAAAAATCGCACCGAACCCTCTGTGCGCAAGCCGAATTTGTAATTGACCAATTTTTTAAGTTATAATCAGTCTATTTCTGAGCAATAACTTTTTTTTGTTTTTTGTTATACGGGAGAAACCTTCGAAAAGAATCAGCTCCCAAGGAAGAAATCGGATTATGTGGCATTTTTACTTACTGAAACTCATGTGGTAGCTGTGGTAGTAGTTCTCAGCACAAGTCGAGGGCTTCAGTATCTCCTACGGAACGCACCGGAGCACATCTCGTTAACAAAAAAACAAAGCGACAAATCGGGCCTGCAATAAAAAAAAACCTATTTTATTAAGCGGCTTGAAGTCGGGTCGTGATTCTAGTTTTCATTGAGTGATTAGATGTAAAAAGTCGGATTTTATTTTATACAAAACCTTCAATCAAAATAACTTTCGAATCTTCATTGCGTACATCAAAAGAATTAAAAAAGAAATATTTATTTTATTAGTTTCACGTATTTATAATAGTTAACGAAAGACTTCCATAACATAAAACACAGTTAACGAAAACTCGTAACACACTATACGAAAATATAAGCTCTCATTTATCTTAGTTAACTTTGGACGTCGTAGTTTGTAAGTGTAGACGCTGCGCTTGCGCCGCGCGCCTGACGACGACGCAGCCAATACATTTCGCCGTCTGTCGCTCCTCGTTGTGTTTATATTCTATTTACATTAACGTCAACCCACGATTTAACGTTTCCTGGCTGTCTTTGCACATGGAAATGTAATAAAATATGTTATGATATTTTAAGGCAATATATTTAAATAAATGTAAGCGTCTCTTACATCGATAATATAATTTATATACTAGGAAAAATATGAATTATTTGTCCAGTTGTGATACTTATGAAAATAAAATAAAAATTAATAAAATTAAAATAAAAAAGGCATTTATTCTAAGTACTACTCAATTTAACAATATATCATGCATTAACTTTAAATCTTCATATACCTGCTGACAATATAATTAATACCATATAATACTTGTCAAAATATTGTATACAATTAATGAAGTCACTGCTTTACATTGCCCATAGCGATTACATTGTATCTACGTAAGTACATAGACGTATCGATATTTAACAAATTTTTAACAAAGTGGCGGCCGATCTTTTTTAATGTAAACGTGTGTCGTCTTACAAAAAGTGTTGACAAATCCAAGTTATTCCACATTTGAAATTACACGTGTCTATAATTTTATTATATCTATGGAGATGGATTGAAATCGAAAACTTAAGAGCTGCCAAAAATATGTTGTCTGATACTCTCAATCTTAGGTCAATCGATGCATCGGCGCATAACCTGACGCGTTCCCGGCCATTCACTCTCATTCTAATTATACACTACTTATACTGCCAAATATGTGTATAATATACCTATAACCAAACTAGGACAAATATGCCGCGACGTTTATCGTAATATAAAAGAGAACGCACAGAGCTCCATTATCATTATTAAAGCGATTGAAAATCTTTAACTTTTAAATTTAAATTCATGTTTAATTACTTACACTTTCGTGAGTACCAGAAGATTTAATTTAAATTTGAAATTATTTTAGAGTTTGAAACTACTTTTTGTTGGAGTCTGTAATAAAAGATAAATAAATGTACAAACACGTTCTTATAAGTGTAGGTTCATATTCTTTATTTTTTAGATTTATACTTTTATATTCGAAGCTAAATTGAAATATGAAATAAGTATCACTTATATTACAGCAAACATCACAAGATATTTTTAATAGTCAAATCTGCCATCGATTTGAAAATATCTTTGTAAATAAGAGGAAACCTACTACATCACTCAAATATTAACAATAGATTACAGCTATTCGAAGTACCTACTAATTTTGTAGATACAATAGTTTTCAGACTGTACTGGACAAAATGGTTATAATTGACAAACGTTTATCAACAAGTTTCTTACTAGAGATGGATCCGGCTTTTTTAAAGATACGAGTCCGGATGTGAATCCGGCTCCGCGGATACGGGTCCAGGTTTCGTGTCCGCGGACCTGGATTGGCAATTGGGAATTTTTTTTACCAACTCCCGAAGCGGTGTTACGAAGTGTGCGTAGCTGGATCTGATGACTGACGTAGTACAAAAAATTTCGGTCCAGCTCCTTTAAGTCCCGTGTCCGTTACCATTTACCAACTCCTTGTATGCACGATCCGTCCTTGACGCGTTCCATTTCACTCCGCTGGAAAATATTTCTATTCCAAAGGATACGTGTCCGATTTTTGTTTGGATATACATCTAATAGTACCACTAGGAATACGGGTCCCAGGACGCGTATCCATCCGGACCTACCCATCTCTACTTCTTACAACACAGGGATTTAAAATTGGACTGTATTTGATGAAAGCTGTTGAAAAGTATTCATCATCAGCTTACGTCAACTCCATACATACATATTTATGTATAAGTACCTAAGTATATTTCTAAAATGATTATAGAAAGCGATTTCGTCTAGACGAGTGAATATTTTAAATACTAATTTCAGTCTTACGCTGTATGATGATATTCTGTGCCATGCAAGTTCCGTACTTATCCGTTAATTGAGAACGAATAAGCACACTGGAAAATCATATTATAAAATAGGCGATGTTATTGAAGACGAAATTGTAGTTTGGAAATAACCTTGTAATGTATTGTACATTAAGAATATAGTCTTTTAGAATATTTTAAAATGAAGAAAAAAATTTATAATTTCAAAATATATAAAAAAATAAATAAATTATAAAAATATACAATATGTAAATTAAAAAATTATATATTTCAAATATATATTATTTTATGATTTAGTCCTCTCATGCCCGATTTCACCAAAGTCCCCTAATATTTAGCGAATTCATAAAAAAGGATAGGGAACCGCTAACGATGATCACCTAAATTTATAAACTCAACTTTCGAACCCATTACAGTATGTTAATTTTGTATGTTAGTTTTTGACAATATGAAGAGTAATTTATTATATTAAATAGAAACTTAGAAGTAAAACAATAGTATTTGTTTTATCGATAAACTTTTGGAAACGAATAGTCACTATGGAAGCAATAAAACGTCACATAGACTATGTCTGACATTACTAGGGAACCGTTAGATTGGTGGAACTATCATGTAAGAATTGGGTTAGAGGTCTTTTTAATATAGGGGGTTCATAGTTATGTGACGACTTAGATAGCGTTGGTGAAATCGGGCATTAGACTAACCTACAAAAATTTGGAAGAATTTTAACATCATGTATGTATTATAAAATTTGTTATCAGAAAATAAATAAAATTGGGAAACTTTCTAAATTGGGAAACTTTCTAAATAAGTTCTATAGCAATTTCGAACAAAAAACAAGTTAATTAAAAAAAATGTATGTAAAATACATATTCTTTATAATTTTAGACAGCATGTCTTGTGTACTACGAAGCGAGTCAAATAAAATCAAATAAAAAGTGGATGTGTGGGTGCTGTTATCTCACGAAATGACCGATCAGCTTATATGACAATAAACACGTCTTGTATATAAAGATGAGTCAGCTTATCTGATTTACCTCACGGCTGTTCGACAACGGCGTCTGAAGCTATTTATAAAATCTATGATAAAAATTCTTCTTATTTTTTTCGTTCTTCATTACTGGGTTTAAATTAGGAATCAGTCTCAGTATCTTTCAGATCAGTAATGTAATAATAACGAAATAAAGCGGTTGTAAAACACAAACAAACAGACGGACAGACAGATATGGCGTGGGTTCCATTCCATATATTGCCATTTTGATTTGAACCCTAAAAACGCAGCTTATAATGTCTTTTAGCTTAGTGTATTAGCGATTTAAAAAATATGGGATAATTGATAATTTGCACGATTACCTCTGGTTATCCTATTGTTTTTTATATTATGTTGTTTTTATTGTTTTTTTAAAAAGGTTTGTTTATTCTATTACGCTATATTCAATGAGATAATCAATTAACCAAGGCACTGCTACTGTCTTTGTTCAGTCCTCGATGTCTGATGTAATTCGAAGAACACTGATCCTTTGTGTCTTTGTTTCAACAAATCAACGCCCACGTGAATGCGGTTTTTATTCCCGTGACGTCAGCACAGCACTGAAATGAAATTCGGTGTAAATTTCTCCTAGTCATGGAGCCACGTGGAGGCAAGCGAGTTGGTGGCGTGCCAAACTGCGCATCTACTAGCAGATACAACGACCTCGCCGACTGTTTGGCGCTTCACGCTTCCTTTATACCCTCTTTTGGAGATCGTTGTATACATACACGTTTTCCAACAAAAGGCGAAGTTTGCTGACTCTTCTTTAAATCTATTTTATCCACGCACGCATTCCATTCCTACAGTGTCAACTACTGAGTAGTGCCTCTATTTGTAAGTACCTTGCTTTGGTGACGCAGCAGAAACCTGCACGCAGATGCCCAGCCCGCTCCAGTTGAGACTGATTTATGTGAGGTTTACTCACTAAAACTTCTATGGTAGCCATACTCGACACGTTGTCAAGAGTATCTGGGATCTCTTACGGAACGCGCCAAAGCCCCTCTCGCGCCTGTAGCGAAGCACGTCTTGGTGCAGCGACAAAGGCCCCGAGCACCTTCGCAGTGCTACGATAGCGCGGATAACACCCACTGTCGTCATTCTCGGAGTGTCATGGATGGACGATCGGAACCTCTTCGAGCGGCTGCGACCCCGAATGAACTTTTTACTGCCTCTTACTACAGGCAGGGAATACCATAACCTTATTCTCTAGCCCGCGAGCTACAGGTAGAAACAGAGATATGCAGAATAGAAGACCGACTCCCGCCTCATGTCTAACGGAATTGCTCTCAGTCGGATACGTAGGGTTCGTTGGATGTGAGATGCCGAGAGCATCTCGTTTAGTTATACATTTAGTATATAATAACAAAACACAATACATACGGCAAAGTGTTTCATATTCGTTAAATTCAATTTCTCGTAATTATGTTGAAGAGTTATAACTCTGGAGTCAAATGACTAAAATTATTTAGACACCTAAGAATATTATAATACGTTCGTTTAAGCGATTTAGACATTTTTGTAGACGATTTGTCCGAATTAAAGACTAACGGAAGCGGTCCCAAGTTTGCGGCGCGTGCAACTCCTACTGGCGCTACAATAATTACCCATATTTACCCAAAATATTGCTGTTGTGTGCGTGTTGCGATGCGTGCGTATTAGCATGCACACATACAAAACGCGTACACTGGCTTTCCATGAAGACATCCTATTGTTATGTTTATACTGTGCTACAGGGCTATCTGTATATGTACATAATACATCTATAAAATACAGGATGTTAAAATATGCCATATGTAGATTATTCTTTATTCAATGGTTCGTACTGTCAGTTATACGCTATGCTCTATCTAGCACGTGCCGTCTCATGTACATTGATTATTTATCAATCACGCTACATGTAGCTATTTGCCGCTATTAAAAAGCGCAATTACTTTCAGCAACCACTGCATTTATATCTTTATCGTCGACTACATTAAATTGTTTTACCGTTGCAACCATTTTCTCGACTCTAGAGAAACGGTATGTGATGGTCATAATAGTTTGTAGAAATCTGTAAACATAACGCTCACTTAGCAGAATATTGACATATTTATATTTGACGTATTTTACAGATAACCACTCATATCAGCCGTTCTTTTAAGCAAAAGCAGCAAAATCATATGTATCAAACGTAACGACACATAGCGCTCTTTCTCGATAGGCATAATAAGTTTCTATCGCAACCGAAAGTTCGGTCGGACAGTACTCATTTATATTGTTGCAGTTTTTTTGTAGCTTATAATTATTTTTTACGGCATCAATTTATTTTTTCAAGTTGGTGTCTTTTTATCGAACTGGTAACATTTTATTGTAAGACATCATATTATTTTTATAGCATTTAACGCAATTTTTTACCAATTTCATAATACTTTTACGCTTTAACTAATTCTACACTAACTATTTCTACTATAAGATGATGTTGAAAAAATGATGCCTAACTTAGTTTTTTGCTGGATTTTCCCAGTACAGGATTTTTCCGAACCAGTAGTGAAGACGTTCTTGGATGTTCAAAAATACCTATATCCTTTTTTTTTCATTTTTGTCTTTAATGTAAACAAATGTGGTGACTATGACATTTATGACGTAACTAGAGATGGGCTAGTTCGCAAATGATTGATTCAATTGTCATACTTATTAGTTATTAGTAAAACAAAACATTTTTAGAGTTTTTGTCCATTTGTGTGTTTGTGCTTCAATAAAAACCACCAAGAATTAAAACGTCATGATAAGTGTAAAAATTTGTATTTTTAAAAGACACTTAAAAATGAAGAACAGGAGATTATTGTAGTTCGCACATCGCAAACAATAATATTGTTCTGTTATTATTCTGTGTTACATTTAGAATGAGTTGTGTCTTTCACATATTAGAGTGAATCTGAGTTAACTGATTTATGACATTAGTAAGATTTAGGAATATATAGGCAACCTTTAAGTGCAATTTAAGTGACATGTAAATTAAAAACAAAACGCTTGGCAAATAACCGAAATTTTTTCGATGCTGTTATATTTTGGATAATTAAATTATTTGTTAATATTTCATAGTTTCATGTATATAACGGAAAAGCAATGTTATTAGAGTGCTACGTGTAATACGTCGGACCAGCGGACAGTGAAAATTTAGCGAGTTTGGTTAATTTCTTGTTTTTATTTTTCTTGAAATACAAATCAAGTCAAATATAAAACAATAGGACATACATACCTTTAAACTAGCTTTATTTGAATACATACATTCGAATAAACTGAGTAACTTTTACTTTCATTATACAATAGGCAGTACCTACGTTTGATTGTACAGTACATTAATTCGAATAATTAAATTACTGCAAAATTATGTTCTTTATGTTAATTTATGCCATTTAGCTACATACTGTTTCTTAAACTCGGACTCGAACCAAGAATCAAAATGGAAGGATATGTAAGAGTTACCGCTCTCTTTCTATCCCATTAAGCGTAAACACGAGTAAAATATAGAATATAGAACACGAAAACTGTCACAATTAAAGAATATGTTGTACTTAAAATCGCAACATTTTACCATCATAAAAAAAAATTAAAATTAATGTCAATAAATGATTACAACATGTGGATTATATAAAAATATCAATAAAAAGTTTTAAATAAACAGTTGCAATGTGCAATGTGTAACTATCTATTATTATTATCGTTAAATTGTGTTAAAACTTCTTACATTGAATAATATTTTTTCATTTTTTACTTTAGACTTTGTAAAGCTTATAATAATTGTATTATTCATAACTTTGATTACCAATAATGAAACATTTGTAGATCCATTGCCTATGTTAGTAACATAGATTTATTCAGCGCTGCGCGTGCGCCGGCGCGATCCTATTACCCATTATTATAATTTTTTTTATTGCATCATTTTCCGCAGCATGCCCGCTTTCACCGACAGCTACTTATTTCAGTATCTGATTCACTTTTTATACAGTAATTTCGAAGTCTTTCGACAAATTTATTCCAGCATCTCTCTCGCGACATTAATCTCGTACTAATTGAGATAAGTCAGATAACAGAAAATGAAATAAATAATGTAATATTTAGATGTAATTCACATTAATTTAAAAACTCGCTCGAAGTGTATCACTATCATTTTCAGTAATTTATTACTAGTAATACTGTCACTTTAATTTTTAATTTAAAGTTAGTAATAGATAGTCACTTGAAGTTATTTAAATTACTTTTTGTAATATACTTATAATTACTTAAAAAAAACAGATTTGTGTCATCTGTTTTCTGTGTTCCATTACTGTTTAAGCTGTCCTTTTAATGGCTTACATCATTTACATTACATACGGTTATACCTGTATTACTTACCTATATTTTCTTATAAATATACAAACGACAATTTAAATTCAAAGTCCCTTAAAAAATTTAAAATTGTAGTATTCGCACCCCAATAACATGCAATTGATCACATCACTTTTTGTCTTTTTAATGAGGCATCGTGGGATTTTTTTTAGATTATCTGTGTGTACACGTTATGGATTGCGTTCTAGTCTAGTAATTTTTAAGCGTGTTTTTCATTTTTATGTGATTGTTATTTGTAATGCAGATATACCTACCTAATAAAAAAAATGGGTCGGCTACCCTGTACCATTGCTTTGCTACCATTTGCTTGGTACCTCTGTGTCGTACAATATATTTTAAACATTGAATGGAAAATAGAGAATATATGAATTAGTTACTAATTAAACTAGAAATGTAACGAATATAAAATTTCGCATATACGCGAATGCGAATACAAATGTGCGTGTATTAAATCTTTTTCTCCGTTCGCGAATGCAAATACGAAAAAAAAACATGCGAATATCAAATATTACAATGCGTTATATCATTATGTTGTTAATCTGATGAGACTAATTGGTAATTTTACATCAGTATCACAGATTAATTAGTTACTACAGATTAATTAGTTACTAACGTAAAAATCAGTAATATAGATGAAACTAATCAGCAATTTTACATCAGTAGAATCAAGGCTGTCCCCCAATAAAAACTTTTTATTGAAATATAAAAAAATATGATATTATAAATCTCAGCAGTTGCATTGTCATTTCATAAACATTTATTTGAAAGTTAAATAAATATTTATGAAGTAAATGAAGTCATTAACATAATATAGCCAACATTATTCGCATAAGTTCTGCGAAAATGAATATCAAAGGATATGTAAATCGACTACGAATATTCGTTACATTACTAATATATTACATACATATTATTTACATTTATATTATTTAATTTTATATGTTTAAATTAAATATATCTACGCTTGATGGGAATGTTTACCAGTCTAATGTTATACAGCAAATATAATATGCGCCGGCTGCTTATTTTCTCGCGTCGTTTTTAAAATCAACCAAAGACCTACCCTTATTTTCATTTCATTGATTTTATCAACCGGTGCTTACTACACGATATTATTATAAAATATAGGCGATGGAACAATACGTCACTTTGTACTTTCGCTTACCTACTGTAAAT
This sequence comes from Zeuzera pyrina, assembly GCA_907165235.1. Lineage (NCBI taxonomy): Eukaryota > Metazoa > Arthropoda > Insecta > Lepidoptera > Cossidae > Zeuzera > Zeuzera pyrina. The sequence goes on from OU015627.1 coordinate 1,052,753, forward strand.
ATTATAAGAAATATGTGTGGTGTCACCCTCGCGGTCAAAGTTAATTATCAAGAGATACGCAGTATGACAGGGTTGGATGATAGTGTCACAAAAATTAAGAAAGAAATGCTTAGCCGATTCGGGCATATAGAAAGAATGAGTGATGAGAGGTCGACGAAGAAAATTCGTGAACGAAAGCGAATGGAAGCAGAAGCCATGGAAGACCGAGGATGACTCATTAGGATCAAATAATAGCCCAAATGTTAGTTGACGGAAATGTCGAAAGAGGTAGCCTATTATCTCGGCGAAAGTGTGTCAGAAGAATAATGAGATTTGAAGAGGCAAAAAAGTGGTCTTTCCATACTCCACACTCCTTTCTCTATTACCTCTTTAAGGATACAGCGTGAAGATATGTATGCAAGCCTATCCGTATTTTATTAAATACTTCAGATAATTATGTCAATTACATTGCATGACTTGGCTCCAAACTAAATACTTAAAATGTGAGTTCCCCCCACAGTAAGTTGGGGAAGCTATCAGCAACATCCAGAATTCAAGCCTATTTCATTTCCCTAAACTGACTTGACCGGGATTCAAAGTCAAAGTTAAATCAATTTATTTATGTAAACCCAATTACAACGTCTTTTTGAACGTCAAATCTAATTTAGTTCGCTTCAAAAAGAAAAGTCAAGAAAAAGTCCAGAAAACCTGGACACTGAGAAGAACCGACCAGAAACTTAGTCAGGTATCATTTTTTCAACATCATTTTACAATAGAATTTAGAGTCAAACCCTGGACCCCAACTTGCAAGGCACCTTAGTCGCGCGCTTTCGGGCCAGCTCACCTCAGAAGATAAATAGAGTAACGATATGTTGCGTTACCACCGCTAGACATAACAATATTGCTATGCAGCCATGACAGTTATAATCCTAGCAAGTGACACGTGCAATGTAACAAGTATTGTGTGAATTAAACGCAGCGTCGCGTCTCGTGCAAGCAACGACGCGTACATCTTGGCATTTCGTCTATTCACATTCCATTATACACACTCTTTGATCTCAATACGCATACGCATGCAATTACTGGGGCTTTGCCCTCATTACAATTAATTGTAGTCGCTCTCATAATTTTTATAATGATGGTAAAAATTCCGATTCATAATGCTTTTACAATGTAATCTGCATCTAAGTTTACCCAAGAACCAACATTAAACCGTGTCATATCATTTTATGCATGAGCGATAATAAATCGTCAGAATTGGGAAACTAGTCTTAACATGAAAAAATTATCGATGCAACTACTTATGTATTACTTTTAGGGTTCAGTACCTCAAAAGGAAGAAACGAAGCCCTTATAGGAGCATTTCGTTGTTTGCGTGTCCGTCTGTCCGACCAATCGGGACTCTTTATCTCAAGAACTGGTAGAGGTGTCAAGTTCAAATTGATATCAAACACTGAGGTCTATTTGTCCCTTGGAGGTGTAAAAAATTCAAGCTTCTGTGTCAACACAATCAAAAGATACGGTCATTTATGTACTCAAATAGAAACCCGTACGGTATATCCATTGAAAAATCCAAAAATCGCGAATTAATAATTATATCGTACTTTTTTGCTATTACAAACTTATATTTGCAGTTAGAAAGTACGGGAAACGTGTATTTCCACTGCAAAGTTAAATTTGCTTTTGAATGCGACATATTTTTTTGGTAAAAACATACACAAATACATTATGTGGTGGTACCGAACCCTCAGTGCGCGAGTTCGACTCGTACTTGGCCGATTTTATACTTACTACGTTAAATGGGTCGATAAATGTGTATTTGTGTTCGACAATTTTTGATGAGAGTAAAGGTCGTCACTCATCACTACAACAACGCATACAACCACCTCTCTTTAAATGGTTGGAATTAGTTATACGGACATACATACATACATACATAAAATAATACGAAAATACATATACGCTACATTAACAATGACGTATCGTCACTATACAATTTACGCTACTGAGAGTTGTTAATGGGACGTTTGGTAACGAGTCCTCGACAATTTGTTGACCACGCGGCGTCGCCACTCTTCGTTTACGCGGCGACAACTTGTTAACCACGAGTCATCAACTCCCCGTCGTGTAATAGACTACCCATTAGCGAAAAGAGGAGGCCAAGTGGCAAAGCCGTCTTCGTCGGGTGCCGGGTTGATAATTGAGCATTGACCTTAATTCGGTTTTGAGTGAGGGCTTATTTCTTTCAAGCCATGTTCTAACTTCCATCATGTTTCATTATCTTATACGAGAAATACCTTTTTGAAAGTGTGACATGTACGTGTGAGCAGCAAAGATAGATAATTCCCAAACTCTAATAGCTTTCAAATCTCTAGTAGGTATTCTCTAACTTTTATGATATGTTATCTTGGATGAAATTACAGTACAGAACTTACAGTTTTCAGTTTAGGTCTCTCTTTTCCTCAATAAGAGATTTGTCGAAATTATAAGACAAAACTGCGGCCCCCCAATGAAAAATTGAAATATCGCAAATGGTTTTCACGCTTAATATCGTCTGTGCCAAATATAAAGCTTATTTAGATAAAAAAAAGTCATCGAAGTAATGTTCTTAAAGTGTATTCTTGTTCATCATTTTATTTCGAAAATTAGGAACGCTACAAGGCGTGTGTTGTTTGATATCTAAATTAATCACAGAGACGTTTTTAAAACACCTTTGTCACTGTTTATCCTCGAAATACTCCTAACAAAAATACTTCGTTCTTGGAAGACCCATGTGTTTATATCCATGAGGTGATGGTCCATTTAGATATCACTGTCAACAAATTGTTCGAATTCGGTAATACTATGTCTTATAGTAATAGACATTAAGAACACTATCGCTTGTATTGAGACGATTCAAAGTAAGACTATAGTACCAAACGTATCCTTTTAAACGATGTTAAAGAGAAGTGGTCTTGTTAACTCAATCTTCATTACGCTATAAAAATGTAACAGATTTGTTGCCGCTTGTCGTACCGCATTCATTGTAATTTCTTTTGTAAGTTTTGCAAAAGAGATTTAAATTTATAAAAAGTAGACTGATTAAAAAGGCAGCGAAGAGCGTGTCAGACACACTTTAACTCAGAAATACGTAGCAATTTCATACAAATTATAAATAAAACTAAAAAAAATAATAAAAGGAAATTGAGATCACGGTATTTTTTAATTTTTTTTTTTGCTTTTGGCTTTGGACTACTAATTTATGTCTTTGTGCCATATTTCAGCTCAGTAGGTGAAAAGATGAAGGAAATACTCCGATTGTTATAAAAGGACAGACAAATTGTCAAAAAGTCGTCGTAGGAAAATTAGCTTCATGAATTCTTGTCAATGCAATAGAACGAGATTCTGCAACGGAAACCTTCCGTTTCCCGCAGACTAGTGTAGGTGAAAAATTGCGCGGGCGCATTGAATCACGTTTATTTTTGAGTGCGGCCGCCGGTCGATGGCGCTATTCTAGATGACCTGCCAAAAATCTGGCCCAGTGATCTTCTCTGGTACGGGGAATCGACACCGACCTATAAATACAATAATTACCGACACACGCGGAAGGTAATGAACGGTCAAACAACAAGCATAGTCTTAATTTCTTAACATACAGACATATCTTTATGTCTTCCTGACGAGATATAAAGAGAATCATCAAGCATCGTGGTTTTTTTTTGATATTTTTTCCCTGTCTCAAACCTCTTTATAGTCTACTCACGTGTGTGTATTTTATAGATTTAAGTATTAATTACTTTGCAGATTTGTTGATGAGTAATTAATTTTTACCTACAAATTTTAATGCTTTATTTCGCCCAAAATTTTGTTGCTCAACACGTGTTTCACTTGTCAACGAAGTATCTACAGGATATTCTAAAGCTCAAAATGCTGCTAAATCTGTCAGTTATTTAGAATCTAGCACTCAATCGAACTAATGGCTGTGTGGCAGCTGACTTGACCAGGGTCCGGGATTTTCTGAAGATGCTTTATTGAATATAGAGACACCTATCAAAGTTCGCAACTTGAGGTGGATTATAAGTAATAAAAACTGGCCCAATACTTTGTCAACTGCTACGCACTTCTCTTCGTTCCTTCACCTTTCTTCATTCTTCGCCTTCTTTCGATTCTCCTCAATACAAGTTTTGATGAACCAGTAACCTTTACATCTTGGCTCTAGAAATGTAAAACTTACTTTAAGTAACGTGTTTAAATATAAATTTTCTTCACAGTTTTATAAAATCTTAGCTTATTTATCTTAGCAGTTAGAGTCAGTGGTAAATACCACTGACTCTAACTAGACAACTGTTTTACAACGCGCAAGCTGACCAAACTGTAATTTTGTAACGGTGTCTGCCATATCTGTTACATTATCATTCATTTTACACTAAATAGTGTACTCATAGATCAAAACAAACATTTGTATTACGTACCAACAAATGGTTGTAATGATTTATGAAATATGAGACAAGTTATTAGAAGCTGTTAAATAATATAATCGTTCCGAATCCTTCGAGTCCAAAATCCAGTATGGTTCTGAGATTCCTGCGTTCATTTGAATAATTAATTGGTATACGTACTTAAACAACTGAAGTTTTTGCGTTCTTCCAAGAAGTTTTTACAACGTTGTTGAAGCTATTGTTACTTTGCTGGAGAAGCGACTGAAGACTTTAAACAAGAAATATAAAAGAATAAGTGTAGAGAATAAAACGCAAAAAGCATTTAGTAAAATGATAAGATATAAACATAAACAAAAGACATAGGCTATATGGACATTGTTTCCCTCCCAAAAATTGGAGAAAAGTAAATAAAAAAATATTTTTTATTTCTACGTCATTAATCCTCGTTTACAAATCTCGTAATACGATAAGTATGAAATATTTTAATATGCCGCATTATTTTTTTTTTAATATTTAAATTATTATTAGGTGATGCTTATTCAATAAAATATTACTGAAACTACACCTTAGAACAGTTTTGTCACCTACGCTCTGATGTAACAGTTATTTTCAATGTTCAGAATTATTTTCCAAGGAATGCGACATTGTTTCTTGATGACTCCAATTATTCGGGAAGTTGTGGGTGTGCGTTTATATTTAAACTATAATAAACAGATATTTCCACAATATTAATGTGACAACGGGATTGTCGAAACTTATGTTTATTTTTCTCTCTTTCTAAAAAAACGATACTATTTTATTATAAACTTTAGGACTTCATTTTTTATACTTTTATAACGATTCATGTCTTATTTTGTTACTGACCTCTTTAATACTGAAAAGCCCTTGGGTGAGAAACTGGGTATGTGGAGCATTTACAGACTAAAATTCCTGCTTTGCTCGTGCTCAGCGCACTGTCGAGGGGCTTCAAGATCTCCTACGGAACTCACTGGAGTCCCTCTCGCGCAGTGTCAAGTACTTCTTGGGGTGACAGTGACAGAGCTCCCTTGCGACCTCACAGTACCACTACAATGCAGACCACACGCACTGTCATCCGATTCGAGGTCACATGGTTAAACAACCCATACTCCGATCGGCTGTGATCCCAAAGCCCCTTTTAATCACCCCTTATGAACACTGTAGCCATATGGCTACGGTGTTCATAAGCCCGGCTAGAGAATATTCTCTAGTCCGGGCTACAAAGCTGACAGCCCAGGGCGCACGTTGCTGCCGCGTCAGCATCCTCATATCCCAACGGGATAGGCCCTCTCCCGTTCCCGCTCGGCGTTCTAAGACCTTTTAGGACTCTTCACCAGCTTATCCGGTATCTACTGATGGCAGGGCCAGATCCGATCTAGCTTATTCTTCTAACAAATTTCATTAAGAAATGGCAGTTATATTTGTCTTTCTTTTATAGATCAGCATTGAAAGTTGAAGAGTTATACCCAAACAATGACACATTACATATTATACAAAAACACTAGTTACCACCTACACCTTTTGGATAATTTCAAAATTATCTTTCCCATAAAAGTCTATACCTAAATTTTCGAAGTGCGGAAGCGTTCTAGAAATGTGATTTACATTATCTCATGACCATTTATGTTGGCAGAACAATCTGTGACGAAAGACATGATGATAGATAGACATACGTGTGAAATAGACTCACCGGGTGTTACTGCGCCTTATCATTGTATTGCCAAATACTGTAGAATTCCTCTTGCATAATAGTTAGGGTTATACATTCATATATTTTGTAAATAAAAAATTATAATTTTGCATAAAATTCCACATTGATTTCCAAAACTCAAAACTCGAAAAAATCAATCTGTAGGTACCTCCCTACAAATAAAATTGAAGTGTTTCGAGATAAAGACTTTTACTTCAGTTCATATAGTTATTTAATAGTTAATTACGTGTTACCAAATCCGAAACACGCGTTTCTTAAATTTTCTTCTGTCTGTCTAATTGTTTGTTTGTCTGGGCTAGTTTCCGACATGGCTTAACAAATTTTGACGGGACTGTCATTAGCAAGTAGAGGACTTTTTTCAGAGTAATTAGGTGACTTTTTATCTCGAACAATTCAAAGCGGGTAAAACCACGGGGTGTGGTTAGTCGGTAATAAAATAATTAAAAGCCACCATTGTAGTAGTCTCTACATTTTCTTCCTTTATCTTTTGCTTTCAGCCGTTTATAAATACGGTGTACTTAAATACTTGAATATCCCTCAGCATCCACACTGTCGACTGGACTAAAGCTAAGGTAGCAGGACTTTACTGCTTCTGAAATCTCTATAACATCAACACATCATTTGGTTCTTAAATTTTTCTATGAATATGAAATATTAACTAGCGCAAGATATTTAAGTGGGTTAACAAGATATATCACTATCCACAACTTTGTAATGTAAACCACATATATATACTGAGCATATTGATTGTAACAGATTAACAGATAGACAGACAGGCGGACGCATTAATGATCTTATAGATTCCGTTTCTCCTAAAAAGTAACTTTAAAAAATAAAATATCAGTAGTTTTATTCTGAAAGACGATCTGATATTCAATTGATGAAGTTACGCATTTCCTCGATAAAGAAAGATAAGTATATAGTTGAATACTTGTATACCAATTGTTAAGAGCTGAGGGTAATAAGATGCCGGTGTAGATGCGTAGGCTCGTACCATACACTCAACTGCCATAGCCCACTGCTGCAAACTTTGGCTGCTCTTCTGCGCACGGTCTCGCAGTTGGGCCCTATAAACGTGCTCGAGATGCTTCTCATCATATCGGGACTCCAACGCTTCGAGCATATCGGCTAGCGTCCTTCCTGTGCTACAAACGTTTTCTAACACCTGCACTGCATCTTTCGTTTTTATATATATCGTTTTTTATATTTCTGTGTAAATTTACCAGTGCGAAGGATATATTCGTTTCTTATTTTATCCGTACTAGAGACTCCGTCAGACAACGCAGCATCTTCATCTCTCCCCCTCAACGTGAATTTTCTTTATACATCAGTTCATCCGACTTTAGCATCGGCCAGCACTCAGACCAGAAGAGCTGGTGTTACTGCTCTTTAACATTGCCCTTGATTTTAATCTGTATGCTATAATCTGTATATAATATATTGCATGTTAAAAAAATTTTGACTGAATTTCTCGCTGTTTCTATTCTGAGTTACCTATTCTGAACTATAAACGTGACTCAAAAAACCTTTAACTTTTTAAATTACAAAACAGTTTTAGTTTTGGGTAATCGTGATGAATTTTGCAGACATATCCAACTGTCTTTTTTAGACACTTAGTATATATGCGGCAACATAATGTCTGTGAACAAATGCGAAATTCTACAAGAATGTAACAAAACGACTGAAGCACAGGGGCCGGACGTCGACTGAGTCATCCACATTTCTTAGGAAGTATTCCAAAACAACACATTATGTAGGTCTGCCCATTGACATAGCTGTAGAATAAATACATTTTGTCTGCGAGCCTAACTGTGATCTCGTTCTCCAATTTGTATTTGAAAACAATAATTTTGCAAATTTTAAACAACTACGTAAAATATATTACCTTACTGATTTATCTCTTCTAATACTAATATATTTTAATGTACATTGACTGTCCCACTATCTATGGATTTCGTTATTTTTTTTTAAACTAAACAAAAAGAAGTATCATGACATCATCTAAAGAAAACGAAAATGGTCCTTTTGTTTTGTGGTGTTTTTGTAATCTTATATGTTCAGTTTAGATGCAAGGTTTGATGCAAACGGAATTCATTTAATTCCATTGAGATACAGTCTCCTCTCAGTTAAATGAATCGAATTAAAAAACAATGCTGTCACAACATCAATGTAAGTTCCGTTCGGAAAAAAAGCAATCACTTAAATTGGTAATTGGTATAATAGTTAACAAAGCAAACAAAGGTTGATCATTAAAAAAATACTTTTTTTCATTATTTTTGGCTCCAAGTTTTGGCTTTACTTGAAATATCACAGATAACTAATAAAGTGTAGTGAGAACAATGTCACTGTGTTCAAATCTTGTTTAACACTTTCACTGCTCCTTCATTTTTTTTACATGTGCCCAAAGGCTACTATAATTTTTTTTGGGAATAATAAGTGCTTTTAGATTGCTCATAATTGTTTACGAGAATTTAAAACCAAAAATTGTTTTTACGACTTCGATATAATATCATGTGTATGGCCCCACTCACAGCGTGTCTGAATAACTGAGGCCGACATTGAGCAGCTGCTTAGCCCAGCGCCCGTACGGAGCCGTGTATGGAGCAATCAAAATGTTAAAAATAAGATACCTATCTAGTAATATCGATTCGTTATCGTAATTGACTTCATTTTTCAAAGTCAAATCAATTTCTTCAAGTAAACCCAATTGCGTGGTATTTTTAACGTCAAATCTTCTTTAGTTCGGTTCGAAAAGAAAACCTGGACACTGAGAAGAACCGACAAAAAAGCTCAGTCGGGTATCATTTTTTAAAATTCATTCTACAGTACTTATTTAAATTTTTCGTAGTTAAAAAAGGAATCCTAAATGCCAGACGAGGTAATTTGAGACTGTCGCTCTTTAAAATAGTTTCGCGTAACCATATTCCTTTCAGGACTTCATGTGCATTAATTGTGCAAGCATTAATTTGACTGATTTGAAATACATATATTAAAAATACCTATTTTTATATTATATTTGTATAAAATGACACCCAATTTAAACCCAACACTGAAAAACAAAGCTATTTCTGCAGATGCTGACCGAAAACAATCTCTAATAAACCATCTCTAATATCTCAAAAATACATACCTTATTCAAATGAATTTTCGTTGAAAGTGCTTCTAGGTTCTACTGTTTTAATTTTTTTTAGATTTATTTTACCCCGTAGTTGAAAACTTAGAAAGGCGAGACACACTTTCTATGACTTTAGAAGCACATATCTTTTTATGTGATTTTTATCTGTTACTCTTCGAAAGAGAAACAATTTCATTTATTGATGGAAATCAACGATAGCAATAAAAAGTAGATAGATATACAACCCATTTACGACTGTATCAAAGCGTACATGGTGTTCCCCATTAACGGGGTCGCTGATTCGATTTCGTGTTGGAATCGCGCCCGGAGTGATCCGGCGATGTAACCTGGATTTACGCTACTTACAGTGTAAACGGTTGCGATATACGCACCATATATCAGCACTAGTCGTAAAACGTGTATCAAAATCAATCGAAATACCTTTATGTAAGCTGTATCTAGTACATTGAGTTGTATATTATTATATTGCGTACATATCTGTGAGTAAACGAATTTTTATTTATTTAATGAAACTCTTAACACTGACTGATTGATTGACAGACAACGCACAGCCAACGGATAGGTCTAGAACTAGGTCTAAAAACATTAAATTTTGTACAGAAGTTTCTTAAATAACATTGGCGAGCATTCTGAAAGCATTTTTGAATATTCGCCCCCTAAAGGGGGTTACTCACTTTCAACGAGCGTCTCGCGACACTTCGAACTTGGCTGTCGTGATTGTAGATAGGGAAAATATTCAACCCGAAAACGATTTTTGACTGTTAGTTTAAGTTGTTGAGTTTCTTTTCGACTGTTTTAGAGTCTTCTATCAAAAAAAACAAATTCTATCAGCGGCAGCCTCGGACCAAGAAAATAATATACAGAGCCACAATAAATTCCCGCTCTGACCACCGTGTGTCGAACGAATTTTCCTGTCTCTTTCTATCACATTGACCGTAACCACGAGTAAAACAGTTAGCTATAGTAAGTATGGCAACCTCGCACTGTCAGTGTATGTCATATCAACTTATAAGTCGGTCCTGAAAGAATTATTTACAAAATTCTCGTAAATCTTAAGTGTTTACTCGTAAATCTAGAAACTCGGTCATAAAAAAGGACACCGTAAGGACACGCTCTTAGAATAAATGCTCCATTCATTGTGATAGTTGGTCCGAGGCGACAGCTAAGTTCTAACTGTTTTGAGATGCTCGTAACCCATATAGCAGACGCCATTGTCAGGATGACGCTTTGTCAAGCTTGTTTATATATCTTGTAGAGATTTGCAAATCTCAACCCTATTTCTGCACCTCTACTTCTCATCCTCTTAAATCGTGCATAATCAGGGAATACATGCTCTTACGTCAGTGCTAAAATTCACGAACGTAATTCCCATTTTGTTCATGGTTTTGGCTGGTTTGGTATCGAAACCGAAACTACACAGAAAATTCCAATTTATCGCCGAGACTTGCCGAAAACAAAGCAAAAGTTCGGTCGGACAATAACATGATTGTGTTATATGCAGTGATTTTTATGTAAACTGAGATAGAAGCGCCCTACGCACCAAATTCTGAATCATTAAAAAGGAGTTAATTAACAGTAATGCATGCAAAACGCTGTTATCGTTGTACGTCAAGTGGTCTACGAAAACTGTTGTTTAAAATTAAAATTAGAAAAAGCTTGAATTGCTTTCTCTTTTATTCCATCCTGTTGTCTTCATGTAAGTATATTGTTTTATAATTACACTTACGTAAGCGTAAATACTGTTTGTTTGTGTGTGTAATACCTATGTCGATATTTTAGTTCGAGAATCGCATGAAAATGTTCGTTTTTTGGAATAGGATAGGTCTACCTCAGCTTATACAATATGTATAATAGAAGTTTTTGGTTATATGTACAAAACCTGCCCTGTTAAATATTCTAATTTTTTTTAATAATTTACTTTAACTTCATTCAATGTACACGTTACGTATTAGTTTGTAAATAAAAGGAGGTAGTTGTAATTTTTATTACAGCGTTGCGCAAAATGTACTGCTAAATACCGCGAGATTCAGTGTCTGCCGATAAATTATATTGCAGTTTGGCAAAACTTTACTGTAAAAGTAATGTGAGCGAAAATAAATAAAACTTAGGATGTAAAATAAAGAAACGTTTACTCTCTAATACAATTTTTTTATATTGCTAAAAAGACAAAAGAATAAATAATCCACCTGATCCACCGCCACTGGACTAAGTGGCGCTCAAGGCACACAACACACGATCCGTTAGAAAATGGGTTAATAACCCTGAAAACTAAAATGTCGTCCCTGTTGTTTCAACAATTTCACCGGCTGCTTTATGCTGCACAATGAAACACAACAGTGCAAGCATTATAGTTAGGCGGCAGGATTAGCGAGATGGTGATAGCAATCCGGATCCCGGACCAAATATACAAATACACGGAGCCATCATGAGTTGTCGCTTTTATCACTTTGTGTCAAACGAATTTTTGTGTCTCTCTGTCTATCTCATTGAGCGTAACCACGAGTAAAACAGTTAGCTATATTAAGTTTGCAACCTCGCACTGTCGGTGTGATTCGTGCTCGTGTTCGGATCGACCTACAAAACATTGCAGTACTGAAATAATTATTTGCAAAATATTCGTAAATCTTAAGTATTTTGACTACTAGAATTTACAAAAATAAAAATATTTCATATTCAGCTGTGTGTTGTATTGTAACCCTTCCCTAGTCACACACATCAACACAAGACTAGAACGTCGCCAACAAAAAACAGACACGTTCGTAGAGCAAAAGCTTCGTTCATCATGATTTCTTATTCCGAGAATCCGGACGGATCTCAGTGTGGTAGAATTCAGGAAAATAATATACAAATAATACGTTATTGAAATCCGCTTTCGATTCGATAATGTAGGCGAATACATACATACATATCTTCACGCCGTAACCCTAGCGGGATAGTCAGAGAGGACGGAGCGCCAAGCGTCGCGGTCCTTACATACTTTTTTCGCTTCCTCGAATCTCATCATTGTCCTCATACATTTTCGCCTAGTTATGCGAGTGCTTTTGACATTTCCGTCGGCTAACACTCTAGCTATTTGATCTTCATAGGTCAGCCTTGGTCTTCCTTGGCTTCTTTTACCACTCACTTTTGCTCTATAGATTTTCTTCGTCATTCTTTCATCGCTCATTCTTTCCATATGCCCGAACCATCTTAGCATTCCTTTCTTCATTTTTACATTAACACTGTCATGCGTAGGCGAATACGTAACACAAATCCAGATGATGACTTTGTCGTTTACTACACATAGTAAGAGTTGAGATTTATTAGCTAATAAGAAGAGAAGAGTTCAGTTTTATTAGCTAAGAAGTATATAAATCGTAGAAGTCAAAGTCAATTAGTGCGATTGCGGAATAGCGTGGTCTCTGCCAGATGTAAAAATAATACGCGATGACGTCAGGTGTGAATGTCGGCGATAGTTTACGATAGGATGTAGTAAGTAATATTTTCAAGGTCGAGTGGTCGTTGAAATGTAACCGATTTATAGTGTTTTGATATCACCCCACCCACGGTCTTTGTAATAGGCTGGCAATATAGAACTGTGAACCAGACAGATCGTTATGTAGGTAACTGTGCAAATGGAATCAACAAGACTTGTCGCCTCATTGTATTTTACCACTAATATATTAAACGAGCAATATTTGTAATATATATGTATATATATGTACATTTATATATATATAGTATATTTGATATTGTTTTCTCGAAAACGGCTCTAGCGATTTCGATGAAATTTACAATATAGGGGTCGAGTAAGGCGAAAAATCGATCTAGCTAGGTCTCAATTCTGGGAAAAATCTTTTTCTTCATCTTTCGCACATTTAAAACTTCTAAACACTAACTTTTTTAGTTTCGCGGCAGAGTTTACCTTCTCAATAGCACAGTAGATGAGTGTAGGTCTACCATGCCGAAGTGCGCGGGTTCGAATCCTACAATGTGGTCAGATCTTTTTCTGTTTTTTTTTATAAGTTGACATAATGTTTCAGTTCAGTTTGCAACAAGTACCTATTAACAACACATATCACTTTAATAATGTACTTATAATAAGGAAATAAAATGAAAAACAATGATAAAAGCATAGACTTCATAACTTCAGACAGCCTGTCCCTTACTACGAAATGAGGCAAATAACCTCAGATAAAATATAAATGTGTGGGTGCTGTTTTCTAACGAAATGGCGACCGATCAGCTTATCTACTAAGGGTGGCTTGCACCAACTATTAGAACTCGATTTAAAGATTTGACATCTCGCTTGCACCAACGATTTAATGGTTGGGGCAAGCAAGATGTCAAATCCTTAAATCGAGTTTATATAGTTGGTGCAAACCACCCTTAGTATTAATTATATCATGAACTAAAAGGTTGGTCTAAATACTCACGTACTAATGATACATTACTGCGATATTTATAAAAAGGATGCATTTAAACTGTCTTCGAAATTGGTGAAAATGTGGACAAAATTGCTATGAATTGCTATACAACAATACTGACCTCATAACCTAACCAAAAAGAGTGTTCATATAGAAATTATATCTTAAAAAATGTAATTGTAAAGTGACACCTTAAATCTTCAATACATATGTATAGCGAATGCCTTGTGTTATAAATATATCGAATTCTACAAAATTTTACCCCAATCAATTACATTAAAGTTTCAGTGATTAGGCTCGTAAACAAAATTTTATAGTGAAATCTTACCTTATTTAGTGAATAAAAATAGTAACTTTACGGAGACTATTAATTTTAAAGTAGATTCATCTCATTTATATCAAAAGTAACAAATTTATAGAAAAAACCATTAATTTTAAATATTGCGAGTTGTATAGAATAGATAGATAGATAGAATAGTAATAGATAGAATTATTAATTCTGTAGCTCCATAATATATATTTACAAAATGGCAAATATCTAAATACATACATACATACATACATATGTTCACGCTGTATCCCTGACGGGGTAGTCACAGAGGACGGAGCGCCGGGAGTCGCGGTCCTTACATACCTCTTTCGCTTCCTCAAATCTCATCATTCTCCTACACATTTTCGTCTAGGTATGAGAGCGCTTTTGACATTTTATAAATATAAATAACTTTAAAAATTTGCAGTTTTATAAAGGGAAGAGGAAATCTTAACAGATTTGCTATAGGTATATATTGTTCCTGTAAACTTGATGATCGAGATCAAGCACTCAAATTGCCTCTTCATGAATTCTCGTATAAATATTTTCAAATGTTATTCAATGCAAAAATGTGGGCTTATAAAATATACGTGATATCAAATCTGTACGTTATATGATTTCTGAGAAAAATCGAGTATAACGGACAAACAGACGGACATATGAATGAATAAATGCAGTCTATAGGATGACAGGAAGTTAATGCGCCTTCGTTACTTTCCATATTCACTTACGCATTATACTGGTCGTATCTACTATGCTATATACAGATATACCAAATACAGGTTCGCGAGTTTTCGCACTGCATTAGTGGCGACCGGCACAGTGAGAACTGAGAAGTAGTCTCACCATGTAAAGTGGAAAGTATTTTTACAGTAAGAAAACTGCATATTAATTTATCAAATAAATGCATCTTTGAACATAAACACAATCAATTTTAAAAATGTACAAAAGAATAACTAGCCCGTTGGCGCGGTGTCAAGAGCATGTCTGCCAAGCTGGGTCCCAGGTTCGATCAACCAATGCAACGGTCAGGTCGATTTAGGAAACGAGGTTTTCTAATGTAGCTTGTCGTTTGAGTGTTATTGCGAGCTCCCCCAGTTCATTGTGCAGTGCCGGTTGTACTAGCCTAGTTCTTAGTTTGGGGCCAAACAACATGCATAAATGTCTGGAGTATTGTTATTATTAATTAATGTAAAAAGAAGTTCTGTTTTGGTCGAAAGCAAGAAACCAAAATTCAGTTTCTTCGCATTGATAAACAATAATTTAATCTAAAATAGACCTGCTCTATACAAACGTGCGCGCACTAGCTTACGAAAAAACAGTTATTTTCGTTTATTTTGAAAACTAAAATTAATTTTTAATAATCCAACTGGCATTTTAAAGAATATCTTTAGATTAAACTACACAAAAAATTTTAAAACATAAGTCAGATTCGTTACTCTGAAAAATGTAAATCTCTGTTTTAAAAGAAGTTACTTTGATATTTTTTTTGTGTTGCAAAAGTTAACCAATCGTGTATCGCAACTGGCAAAAAATTTAATGAAATGATGAATCAGGTTACCAAAATCACTTTCATACGTTTTGTAGTCACTTAAAGAAAATGTGTTCCCTGCCGTCAAAATTTCGAATGCTTCGCCTTAAAAGTATTAAAACTAGGGTTGATCGGACACTTATATTTACTTTTATATAAAAAGATTGGAAGAGATCGTTTACCTTATTGACAAATTGGATTGAAATTGACCTTAATTAAACTTTGCCCACTTCTGACATACTTGTAAATGTAGTAACATATCTGACTTGTTCATCCATCCATAACAAATACGTTTTATCTTGACCCGATTCCACATGTCACAAAAGTCACAAGGCTCTCCGCGCTCTAGCGTAAAGTTAATAATACTGCGACGTATTAGCTAATGATTCACTCCCAAACTAAAGTCGTTCAGCTTTTTAAAAATACATCGTTACATTCGAAGGGCGGCCTCTTCAATGCGTGTTACAAGGTCCTTTTCACTATCATAGTTTTTTATTTTTATACTAGAATATCCCCGCTAGCATTACTCTTCGTCATAATCCATATCTCTGTGATATTGTACTCCAAATATATGTAAGTTTATTTCGTTAAAATACCTAACAATCTTTTGATACGATTACTAAGATTAAGCAACACGTCTTTTAATGTCTCTTACGTCGTACAAGCGGAGCATATCGTAAACTGTGTTCATCCATAAATTACGTCAGACGTCTTAACGTCAACGAAATGTGACATTGTGTGACAAGGGACAGGGGGTCATAAGCTTTGTGACGTCACATGCCAAAATCTAAAATATTTAAACGTGAAATTTATATGTAAACAAAAAACTTAAAAATATTACTAACTCGATCTATATTTATAAGGTTTATGTAGGTTTAAGTCGTAATTTTTCCAATAAAAATAAAGATTATTTTTAATGGGAATAAAAAAAATTTTGAAACAGCTGTTTTAATTTAATTATTTCTAAATACAAAATTGAAAAATATGTGACGTCACACCAGGGGGAGGGGGTTCCACAAGTGTGACCGCCTGTGACAAGGACGAGGGGGGGTCAAAAAATCATACATTTGTGTGACGTAATTTATGGATGGCCCTTAAGCTACAGCGATGAGACAATCATACATAGATATATTTCAAAGTAAAAACTATTCTCGTATTACTCAACGAGCTCAAGGGGTACTCACAGTCCAGACAATTTAGATGGTATATAGTGTAGTGAAATGTAAATTGAATTGTGTAATTTTCCTCAACAGGAAACAGTACGCAGCAGTGGCGGCAAAGTAACAAGTAGCAAAACCGTCCAAGAGTTTGACGTCGACCAGTGCTGGGACGAACGCGTGCTCAAGAAACTTGTGAGTTATTTATTATATTTATCCCGAGTGTTTATGATAACCGGCACCGACTCCGTAGATGCTCAGCAGAATTGCCAGGTGTTCGATTTTTTACTAAACTGTTAGGTAGTTTAGGCCCGTGCTCGGTGTTCGATATGACAAAAATACCGAAATATGAGCAGTTCGGTATTTTTAAGTCTATTCAGATTCATTGAAATCAATTCAATATATAACAGACGTGCCGTTGCCAGCACAAAAATTATTAAAACATAATGACGGTTCAATACAGAAATGCATTTGTAGAAAGAGAAAAAATGAAAGCTGCAATACATTGACAAGCTAACTTACTCGTATCGAACACTCTCACTTTCATCAAGTGCTGCAGAGTTGACAGTCATCACCATAGATTATACACTGTCATCACCGTCACCTGCGCAAGCGGTGGTGAAACTAAATGAAATCAGTCAAATCATAGTGGCACTGCATCGACGTGTCTTTCGATATGTGGTTCGAGTCACAGCTTTCATTTAAAACTTACCTGTACATTATAATGTATTCAGTTAAGAATTACTGCAATTTCTATACTAATGTTGATAGATTTTTTTAGTTGATCTATTTTTCCAGATGACATGTAAGATTGCATAGTTGTTACTTGCGTAATTTATTTAGTCTGTATCTTGTGGAATTTAATTTAGATAATCTTTTTTTTACCAAACAGTACAGAAGAGCTCATAATTATCGTGTTACTCTTTTATAATACTTTTTATTAAATTATTGTCATGATCTTCCTGCTTATTTGTTTTTAATAGCTGTAATTATGTCTATTCATTCTACAGTTTTTGAGGAGTATTGATTTAGAATCTATGCAAGATTTCAGTCTTCAATTAGATAACATGCGATGTCCCTACGACAAGAATAGATTTCTTCAAAATGTATAGAGCACACTCTATTGGCATTAGTTGGTAATCAGTCATCTTCTCTTCTTTTTAAAGTAACTGCTTTATTCCGCCGTAATCATTGAAGTTCATTTTTGGTAAAACTAAAAGTATAAATTTACAAGATCCCATTGAAAAAAAGACTATTCCCAAACTCAATATAAAAATACAATAAATATGACTTACGTACTAGAAACTGGCTGGGCTACTAGTGGCTAGATCACAATATTTTTATTTAGTTTCTTGTAGACGTAAAATTATTTTATATATGGTACATATGATAAGTTATCATCATATCATGACTTCTTTCTGTCTTCTACACCCCTTAACCAAGTAGGAGGTCATTTTTAATTTATATTTCGCCAGTTTTCACGTCAACAAACCAATTTTATTTGCGACGGCTAACTGTCACTGAGCACACTAAGTAGCGCGTTGATTGTAGTTTTTTAGCCCCACCCACTTGATTGGGATTTGTGTTGTGTCATATCTCCAATGAATACGAGTTCCGTAGTATCTCCGAATTCGTTGGTCGTACGTGTAATTTTTTGTAGTTGGGACAGGTTCTGCTCAGTAAAATACAAAAGTATGCTTCATGAGCTAAGGTCTCGTAGAATATACAAAAATGCAGTAATTTTAGATAATAATAATAATAAATTCTTTATTCATACATATTTTACAAATTCATAAAGTCTCTGTCTCCTGAACTAGGTGTATAACCTGTATCTCAGGAGTCAGTATCTTCTCCAAAACTTATCACAATTCAATTACGTACGTGTTAGGCGTAGGGGTAAGTAACTATGTTATATAAATAAGACATGCAGATACCAACTAAAACAACAATATAAAATATAAAAGTACGTATTATGTATGTGTGTGTATGTGTGTGTTTGTGTGTGAGTGAGTGAGTGAGTGTGTGTGTGAGTGTGTGTGTGTGTGTGAGTGTGTGTGTGCGTGTGTGCGTGCGTGCGTGCGCGTATGTGTGGGTTCATGGGTGCTATTATTAATGTATGCGATTATGTATTATATAATTCTTCTGTTTCTGTGTAAGATAATGAAAGCAGCCGATTTCGGACTTTGTACTGACATTCGTTAAAAGACAAGGGGTAAAAATTGATCTTTTTATTTGTTTTATTGTACAAATACACTGAAAGATAGCCCTCCTGTCTTCTAGCAAACGCTGTACGTTTTGTGACATGTTCAATGGCATTTGGCGTTATACGCTTATTTATGTATAATTCGGGATCAAAAGGCGTACGTCGATGTTGGTTTGTAACCAGTTTAAAGATATGTAATTGTCTTACGGTCAAAACTCGGCATTTTTCATACAATTGTATGGTAGGGAACCGGCATGGACTGAATGTTATTGTTTTCAGTAACGATCGTTGCGCTCTTTCAAGCTGCATCATTACGAGTCTTACGGGCTCCGCCGCACACCCCTAAACAATATGTGAGCACCGAGCGGCCTAAAGCGAAATATATATTACGCAGCAAAGAGAAATTAGTAGAATTTCGTGCGTTATACAGAAATTATTTAGTGAAAAACACGTAACATACTATTAGTAGGTTCTGCAAAACAATTTTGTATAATTTACTAAACTGGTAAAGGTAACTTTTTTAACTATAACAACAAAACGGACTTTTTGGCGGGAACGGGAGAAGTGAAGTTGTCATTTTATTTAGATTTTCTATTTTTTACATTTTTGGGAGTTTTAAAGTACAAAAGTGATAGTATATTGTGTTTTAAAGTTATGTATAAGTGAAAAGAATGGATTAGGCCTAAATAAACATGTGTAGTTAAAGTTCTCGCGCTCTTCCAAGAAGTCCTATAAAACTTTAGTAAAGTATCACTTTACTGTAGAAGTTTTACGATAACGACTAATAAATACAAATAGAATACGTGACATTGGCAAATGCACTAATCTGTGCGCCATACCATGAAGAAAGAAAGAAAAAAAAAACAACAACGGTTTTGTAAATATTTCAGCATTTTAAATTTACAATTTAAAATCAGTAATTTCGAGATTTGGTCCTATATTAACCCGCGAGTTTAATAAAACTTTCGTAAAGAACAACAAGTATTTTTTCAGTAATAAAAGTAAGGAAAAATGTAGAAATACTGTTAAAAGTTAATAATATGCATACATACATACATACGTAACTTCACGCTGTATCCCTAACGGGGTAATCAGAGAAGAAGGAGCGCCAAGCTTCGCGTACCTCACATACATGTGTCACCTTCTCGAATCTCATTATTCTCCTCACACATTTTCGCCTAGGCATGCGGGTGCTTTTGATATTTCCGTCTATTTGCTAACACTCTATTTGATCTTCGTAAGTCAGCCTTAGTCTTCCTTGGCTTCTGCTACCATTCAATTTCGCTCTATAGATTTTCTTCGTCAGTCTTTGATCATTCATTCTTTCCTTCATTCAACACGTTTGTTACTCTGTACACCGATATACGTTTATACTTAAGAACAATTTCTAGTTTTCTTTTAATTAAATACTATTCAAACTTTTGACCAAGCTATTTAACGTTATGAAAAATAAATGGATCGATAGACTATTTTTTGCATATCTTCTGTCTCTGACTTACCGACAAAAATTACTCGGAGAAGTTATATATGCTCATTTCACACATAAATATTTTTACCTAAATAATTGAATGTTTGTCCTAGAACCTACTTTTCTAATTCATCTTATAAATACAAGTTTTACGGGATAAAGCGAGACCATAAATCAAGTGAGTCATAGATGTCAATTAGTACGTAAACTCGTCCCACGAGTTAACGCGACAAATTGAGCTCATCGGCTTGTTTATTGTGGTGCAAATTATAAACTGTCTGATTACTGTTCAAGAAATTTGTTCAATCAATAAAGTGACGATCTTATAACTTCGATTTGGTTCAATGGACACATTTATCAAGTAACATTGTAATAACAAAATAAATCAGATTTTGAGAGTGATAAACTGGGAGGACCTTTTTAACGGAAATGATAGAAATATTATTTGTCGCTATAAAAAATGTAATGACTCATAATAAAAAATACCTCTATGAAGAATATATTATTATGTTATTCGAGACTTCGTTTGCGTGTAATTAAATAAAGTAGCATATTATGTTCTTAGTAGCTTATTATGTCCAGTAGAAAATCTCATTCCATACATATCTGCAGTCTACATCAAAATTGGTCCACCGGTTTAGTCGTAAAAACGTAAAAGGTACTTTCGCATTCATATATTCTATACTATAATAATGTTATAAAGAGGTAAACTTTGTTTGTTTGTATGTAATGGATAAACTCTAAAACTACTCACCGATTTCAAAAATTCTTACACCTATAGATAGCTACATTATCAGTAACATGGGCTGTATTTTTATTTTCAAAGTAAAATACGAAATTTCTACCCTTGCGAAGCCGGGGCGGATTGCTAGTAATATTATATAGCTGTTACCTGAAAGCCCGAGACTTTATTGGAGATCGACGATCTCATGTAATTATGATTATATTTTTAAAATTTCCATGTTTCAAGGAAAGTTCAAACCCCTCCTTTGCGAATGTTTTACAAAAATGTGAAAAAATGTGTTTTATGAGCAATATTTGTATTTAATTCCGTAGCTGTACTCGGTTTCATATGACAGTTGCATATAAAGTTGAACCACCCCCTTTTCCCCTTAAAATGAAAATTTGCAAAAACTGATCAAATTTCATGATCTTAGCTTTTGCAGTTTTTGAAATTTCGTGATTAATCTGCGAGTGAGTGGTATTTTGCTGTTGTATTATTATACATAACATAGTAACATAGAGACTATAATGTATGCAAAAATAAAAAATGTGAAATAATAACCATAGAATAGAAGCTCGACATAAAGTTTGCAGGTAAAATATAAACAAAATCCTAGGTTTAATATTTAAAGAATTCAAGTTTCGAAATTAAGATCAATTTCGGAACTTGATTTCTTAAAATTTCTGTGAACATTGTACGGAATTTTCAGTTGACCAATTTTAAGTCGGTTAAACTAGGTAGACCTTTCTGCACCAACGAATATTCGTTAGCACAGAAAGAGTTGTCGTATTTATTATCTTAATGAACAATCTTAGGCAGGCTACCCATGGACCCCATCTTTTACAACATGGAATCCAGGTTGAAAAACTTGGCTAAAGTTAAAGTTGTTTACTTCTATGGCATAACTATTGAAAGCTGCGCATTAGAAAGTAAGTTACCAAAAATTAACAGGTATATGGTACAGATCTATTTTAAATGTCCAATCGCTTGATACTTGCGTCACACCCAGTCTGCGATCTCGTCTGAGACAAACGTGGGAATTGACGCAGGTGTACTGGTCGTACTCACGTCGTTTCATCAACAGTCGTGTAAATACGTCCAGATGACAATGGGCTCGAAGTAGCCACGAACAATTGAAATAAAAGTTAAAACTCGAATAATATTACTCTAATAACAATAAATTGTATTCCGTTTCATTATGCGTGGTCACCGACGGTGACTCCCTTGTTTGCTCTCGAAGAACGGAAACGGAAGCTACACTGCCCTCTATAGCATTTACCTAGTAATTTAATATTTTAGTAAATCAACTGGTTTAATTTAACCGACATACCATATAACGGTTACATCAATCACAATGGATGCAATGGCATTTGACGAACTATAAAACTCGGTATAATGACTCGGACTCGGATATTTACTATGTCAATAGCTTTGTTTTCGGTAGCATTAGGTTAAACCAATTTACTTTATATTGTTGTACAAATAACACGTTCATCACACAAGCTCTATTTTACTTCACAAATTACTGAGCGATATACCAAATATCTCCATAAAACTGCAAATATTTGGGTAGTTGAAAATGAATGGATTTCAAAGGTTTCATGTAAATCTTTTTTGAAAAGTTTTAAAGTAACTTTAGTCTAAAACCGGTGTACGATGTGTTACAGTTGGACGAGTGCACAGACTACGAGCAACGTCGTCGCCTGCGGGCAAGGATCCGCACACTCATGGCTGAACAGGAAGGTATGTACACCACAATGTGCAAAATAATTGTTTTCTGTAATAAAATATTTTTAATAATAAAATTCCTTAAGAAATTATTCAATTAACGAAAAAGAGATTTAAACTTGTTATTAAACGTACACTGATTGGAAAAGCATACTATATACATATATACTCGTATTACATATAAAATAGCGATTTCATTGGAGACAAAACAATAAGTCTGGGAATAATCCTCCTCTCTGCACATACGTTTACTGGCCTTATGAATAACTATTGTAAAACTATGTTGCAAAAATGATACCTGACTGAGTTTCTTGTGAGTTTTTCTCAGTGTCCAGGTTTTCTTTTCGAACCGAACTAAAATAGGTTTGACGTTCAAAAATACCTTGCAATTGGGCTTACTTGAATAAATTGATTTGACTTTGTAGTCGAACAGAGCAATAATAGATACGATTGTAAACATTACAGCGTGCGCGACGGCCGTTACCGACGCGCTGGCGGCGGCCGGCGAGCCTGCGGACACGGCGGACACGGCGGACACGGCGGACACGGCGGACGCGACGGACAACGGAGCGGAGGCCGGCGATGCTCGCGGTGAGTCCCTCCTGCTGCCGCTGCTGCAGGGGCTGCTGGGCGGCGGCGGCGAGCGGCTGCTGGCCGGGCTCGGCGC
Source organism: Zeuzera pyrina (assembly GCA_907165235.1). Taxonomy (NCBI): domain Eukaryota; kingdom Metazoa; phylum Arthropoda; class Insecta; order Lepidoptera; family Cossidae; genus Zeuzera; species Zeuzera pyrina. Next base: position 1,076,209 of record OU015627.1, read on the forward strand.
CGCCGCGCCCGATGTCGTCGCTGACGTTAGGCGCTCTCTGGGCCGACTGAGAGCTGCTTTAGCGCCGCCTACCGACCACCCTCAAGCGCGAGCTTTACTTACACTAGCGGATCGACTGGAAGATACTCTCGACGCGGCCGATCGCTTAGACGGCTGCAAGAAGAAGCCGCGCCGCCGCAGTCGCGCCAACAGACACACGGTCGGCGTGACTCAGGAGGAACTCGAGGAAGCGCGTAGACTGGTCGACAGGAACCAACTGACCATGGCTGCGGAGCGGTGTGAACAGACACCGCCTTCTGCTGCTTCTACCGCGTCCGCGTCTCGCAGCGTCAGCATCGAGGAGGTGCCGACCGCCGAACGCCGAGAGAGCGTCGATGATGAAGTGAGTTACCACACTGCGGTCGCTGCGAGGCAGAAACTTCCGCCAGTTGTCCACTCCGCTAGTTTCGAAGCGACACCGAAAGTAAACAGAGATGCAAAGGTAGTAGAGAGACGAGCGGCAGCTCCACGAAAGCCAGAACATTTTCGTCACTCTATGGGAGACGCTCAACCGCAACAAAAATCCCAGCCCCAGCAATTTCCACCACAGCTTCGAACGGATCGTCGTCCCTCAGATTCTAGAAGCAGCATAGCAGCTATCGCCAACAAATTCAATGCCCAGGTAGAAAAAGTGACTATGCCCGCTCGTCGATCAAATACAAGACCGTTACCGGTGTCCGCACCGACCACGGCACCAACAGTTCAACAAAGACAGGAACCACGAGAGGAAACAAAACGCGCACCTCTCTATCAACCGCTACCACCTGGTTATAATTTTGCAGCTCCACCACCTATTGATGATTTATCGACTCCAATCAGTAGGTTTAATAACAATAAACGTAATCGTATGAAACGTGCGAATACGATAGACGTTGGCAAAACTCTAGGAGGATATCGAATAGACAGCGATACTGATGATGAAAATATAGATCCACGTCGCGGGCCGATGGTGCCAGAATTCCGTCCTCAGACGGAGAATGATAAGAAATTCCTTGCTTTTATGCAAAAAAATGAACAAAGCCAAGGGCCCGTTAATGGACACACAAACTGGAGCCGCCGATTTGGAAATATTAAAAACACTTTCGAAAGTCGCGATCGTGAAGAACGCAGTAGATCCTCGAGTTCATCTTCCGCAAAACGTTTTTGGCAAACTAACGAAGATCACACACCTGCCCCTCGTTTACTGAAGAAGTCTCTTGGAGAAATTAACTCTGAAAGATCTAGTGCACCCTGGGCTGCCGAACGCAAAGAACCGCAAATAATACAACATCAAGTCCAAATACCACCCCCTGTACCCGTAACACCGCCAACAAATCAACCTCACGTGCCTCAGTCTCCGACTAGACCAGTAGTGATGAAGCCTTTCGTTGCTAAACCAATACCAGTGAATCAATTTTCACACGCGCCAATGTCTGCATTTAAACCGCCCAAAAAAATAATTTCCCCTACATTGGCGCCTCCCCATATATGGAGCCCACCTTCTAATAATATTATGTCTCCTACGGCGGATAATCCACCCAATTATATGGCTAGTCCAAAACAAGTACCAAGTCCTCCTATACCAAATGTGCCATGGGCAGCAGCTGATACAGACAAACCTAGAAGAGTGCTAAATCTTGCAGCGTCTAAATTTGAAGGTAACAGATATGGTCCCAGAGCTGTACCGCCACCACCAACTACACCACCTTCAAAACCGTACTATAATCCGCCTACACCTCCAAACTATGTCAATCCCTCTCAGATCCAAAATTATTCTATGAAATCAATTCTAAACCAGAACAATCTCAGCGCTCCTGAACTTGTGAAAAAAATAGACAATATGAGACAACCACATGAGGTGCCGTTTCTTCCTAAAGTAGATGCACAAAAATTACAGATAGAGTTCTATGAGAGACAAATACGTGAAAAAAACCGTCGCGATGTTATGTGTAACGGAAATTTCGATACTAGAAAGCCCCCCGTGCCTCAGTCCCACGCCGCGCAGCCCACGTACACAGTGACGGACTACACGCCCGCAAACGTAGTATCCACTTTCGTCCCGCTCCAACAAACGCCAGATATAGAGAAAGCGAATGCACACAAAATTGACTATCTGCCCGACGTCGTTATGAATGAAGGTAACCGCACTGCACCACCTGCACCGACTTCTCCCGCCGGCCGAAAGCCCGCTGAAAGCCCATACTCTAATAGAACAAAAATATCCCAATCGCACCAGAATGGCAACTTGGCTCATATAAACGGTGCTGACTATGGCGAGGCAACGGAACACAGCAGCGTAGTGACACGTGTGATGCGTGGGCCCGTGTGTGGAAATGCCACGATTACGGCCGGCGTACGTACGCGTAATGATGACGGACCACGCACCGCAGCGGGCTCAAAGGTCGCTTCTAAAGCCGCAAAGAATCTCAAAGGAGTACTCGAAAAATTCTCCTCTCCTAAACACGAGGTCATCGCACAGATTGAGAAGAAAAGACGAGAATCGATCCAGTCTGTCCAGCACCAGGTACGGCCAGCGGCCACACCCCCTGTACAGAACGGTTACACCTCATCGCCTGCGCCTGTGCCCATACCCGCGCCTGCGTCATCTGTCCCCGTGATTAAGTACTCGGGCCCTCTGTCCTCACCAGTACCGGCGAGCCCTCGTAGCCCCATGACCCCTCGTAGCCCTGCGACCCCCACCTCTCGGGATTCTATGTTTTCGTGCGAATCGCCTGCTTCGCGCAACTCGAGCCCGGCCACTGGCGCTCTCAGCAAGTCCGAGTCGTGGCATCAGATCGCCGAGCGCAACCGGCAGCCGTCGTCGCCGAAGCGCGTAGTAGCTCGGGCCAAGTCCATGCACCTACTCTCCGTGCCGAAGCTGTTCGAAGGCGGCATCGCCCGGGAGGAGCTCACCGAGAAGAAGCGCACCGTAGAGGCGTACTTCTCGGGACAAGGGCAAAGGCGAGCAGCGCGCGGTCCGACGGGCGGACGCGCGCGGCCCGCGCCGGCGCCGGCGCCGCACCCCTTCGGGCTGGGCCGCAGCCGCACCATGCCGTCCGTGTCGGAGCTGCAGTTCCTCGACGAATCCAATGCTGACGACGCGTTCGAGGACCTCGTGTCTACGCTGGCGTAGCACCTCTACATTCCACTAGTAGGAGCGGAGCGAGACGCGCGTGAGTCCAGTGTGTGTGGGCTGCCTGACGCTTTTGTCGCGCGTGTCGCATGTTCCCCGTTCGCTCGCGCCCCATCTTCGCCTCCGATCCGCCTCGCGTTCGCCCGTTCACTCACGTCGTTGTACATATTGTGTTCTAGTCCGTAACATTTGTATCATTCCACCGGCTCCATGTAACGTGTGTTATTTTGACTAATAGCTTATAAGTATCGTTGTAATGGTGTTGCTGGTTGTTTTCCGAGTGTTATCAATTAGTAATAATTTCATTTTGTTTTCATTATGTCCAGTTGTTTATAGAACACGGTAGGCTGACATTGATTTTGTTCATATTTCAGAAGAAGAAGAAGTAACGACTGTGACATCAAGCGTTAGGAGGAACTCGTCCGAGAAAACCGTTAGCAGTACCACCACAACTAAAACTTCTAAAGGTTTGATATTGTTTTATTAAGATCTAATTATGCATCTTCAGACGAATATACTTAATACCTATCCATATCTTTTAATAACAGTAATCGAGGGCATGACTCGACCGGCGCCGAAACCAGTGTCGCCGTTCGCCAAGTTCCGCCAGCTTGAAAAACAAAACTCGACTAATAGTCCCAAGTGAGTTTTCATCGGTTCCTACTGCGCACACACAGCTCAATATAACGATCAAACAAACACAAAAACAGCACTAAACAGAACACAGACACACGATGAACAAAAACACTAGCGTATCCATTTATACCATAATAATTATACAATACAATAGAATGATATAATCTACCCAATATCTTTTTGCTTCTTAGATAATGCGATATTTTATTTATTTTTGGCAGCCATTTCTCTGGATATCAATAAGGAATAAATACAAGTAAATATGCAAGTCAATGATATACTATGCATTATAACATGTATATTATTAGATGCTTAATTATAGAAATAGTTACACAATTCATATAGTTGAAGACATCGCTAAGTGCACATGGAATTTACCCATTTTTTCAATAAGCAATTAGGTGTTCCATGTGTACAAAAGCATTTTCCTTTCTTTCATAATACATTTTACGTAGTATGTCAATCAATATAAGCTAAACAAACGCTTAACATTCTAGTCAACTACCAGTGGCACGCGTTACATTATTTAAGACTTATACTCTGTAAATAACCAGCGAATCCGTTCATAACTTATAACTTGCACAGCCCGTTCGAGCACCCGAATGTGACAGCACACATGAACTAATTACGAAACAGTTTGCGTTTGAACCCTTAAAACGATGCAAGACTAACCGTTGACGCAAACAAAAGTCGCTGGTTGATCGCGTATCGAGACTAACATCAACCCCCGGTTGTAGCTCGCCCAAGACTCCGCAGAGCCCGGGCTCTCCGTCGCAGCCTTACTTCAAGTTCACGGACCCTGCATTGCAAGCGAGCGCCGTCACTATTAAAGAACGGTTGCTGCAGTGGTGTCGTGACAAGACACGGGACTACGAGGTACACGGCACGCCTCCGCCCGCCGCCGCGACCCGCCGCCGCTCCGCACTACTACACCCCACTGCGTTACCTCACTCCCACCCGCTACTAATATGTCGTCTATACACAATACAATGCAGTTGTCCCGTAAATTATTTTAATCTCTAAAAATTGCAATCTTTTTTTTTTAAATCAGTGGAAAAACGCAATGGGGTTGTATTAGATTTACTTTAATAGACAAATGCAAAAATTATACAAAATGTTAAGTACATTTTGTATAACCGAAATTATTGAACTCAATTTAATCAAAACCTTACATCAGATCACAATATTATGTTCACAATTTAATGTTTGCATCAGTCTATGCACGGGGCGTAGATATAACGTGTTCGGCCGCGTTGGTTTTTACAGCATGATGAGAAAATTGCTGCGCACGCGCACCCTATATTATATACCATTCTTTATTAACCATCACCGATCTCACGCCACTTATATACTATTAAGCTTTCATATTGCTTTTAAGGCTGCGCTATTTTTTTGTATATATTTTATGCGTTAAATCTAAATCCTATTATAATCTTTTTCACTATCATCACGTGACCGAATTGTATTTCTTTGGTCTCAAAATATAACACACTACACACATTTCACAGTATTTTGAAATAAAACGACATTGAAGTAACAATAGATTTACACGGAACAATGTGTTAATTTTGTGTCACAGAATAATTATGGTTTATTAATAAATAGAATTAACTAACAAACCCTGAAGTGTTTTGTAACTCCGAAGCATGCCAAACCAAGAAAAAAAAAATTAAAAAAAACTGCATGAGTTTTGTTTGTTGTATTTTTTGTCGTATTTCCTATGACAAATACGAATTTTAAGAGAGGCAGCGAGTGCAACGATTATCTGGCATAGTTACTATTTTGGTGTTCAGCCAAAGGCCGCTAGTTAGAGAAAACAAACTATAATTTGGCAGATGACATAGTTTCAAAATTACATATTGTAAATAGACAATGCTTGTACATAAATATTTTGTCCAATTTCCAATAAATAAAAATAAGAACCAGTCGGTGTCATTTTTTTTCCTGGTTGTAATCCCAATAAATTGTATATAATTCGTGTCCAGTTGTGTTAATACCTAAAGTACTAAAACATAGAATAGAAAATTCACTCGCAATATCACAAAACTAGCTAAAATCACCTTTTGCAATATCAATTACTCGAACTGTAATAGCCTACCTGCTCTCTTTATCTGCCAACACGTAGTGCTAACTATAATTAAGTGTTATATAAATAAGTGTATCATGTGAGTGACGTGTGTCGGTCGTGGTGTGTAGAATGTGAAGCTGGAGAACTTCTCGACGAGCTGGGCGGACGGACTGGCGTTCTGCGCGCTCGTGCACCACTTCCTGCCAGACACATTCGACTACAGCAAGCTCACGCCCGAAAAACGCCGGCATAACTTTACGCTCGCCTTCAAAGTCGCTGAGTTAGTATCATGATCTATTGAGACTTAAACAAGACACTATGCCGGCAAGATTCACTGCTTTCACTCAAAATTTTATTGATGCTACCAAGTCTATATAAGTTAAGCGTTTTCACTTGCGTTAATATTTATATTTTTCGGTATAACAAGTATTCTAGATTACTCTCTGAAAAGTCCTGTACATGCAAATGAATGTTCTGTCAAAATCGGTTCAGACGTTTCGGTTATTGACCCGGGTGAATAAGAGGACAGACAAAAATTTAAAAAATGCGTGTTTAGGTTTTGATTTTGTGCAAATGGCATAAGCCAAAGAAAAAGCCTTCATTTCAAAATCACAGACAGATGCTTCAATATTATACATGCAAATGTATAATATTGAAGCAATTGTATATTATATTAGTACAGGTGTATACATTAGCGACCTGCTCCGATTTCACACGGGCACTTTATTACAAAACTTTAATACTTCTTTGTTTGTAAAGACTAAATGCGAGTGCGTTATACATAGGAACCTCCGTAAAATTAAATAAAGCAAAGTTAAATGTTGTATGGTACAATAAATTATCGTAAAACAGCATTAAAATACATTAAGAATCTTAGAAGTTATAAACGAATATACAGCCAAGCACGGATTGCGACTTTGTTTCATGCGATTTAGATATAAAACGCCTATCACTTGGTGTCCCAATTCGTGAAGCCGCACAATTCTATTGTTTAACAGAAAAAAAATACTTTTAAGGCGACACCGATACACAATTTTATGAAATCAGGCAATGATAACGTCAATTTAAATCTTATCACAAGACTTTTGCAACGAGTTCCTTCAGATAAAAGTCAAATTAATCAAATTTATATTTGTATTTGCAGTGAGAAGGCGGGCATCTATCCCCTACTAGATGTAGACGACATGGTGGCGATGCGCAAACCTGACTGGAAGTGCGTGTTCACGTATGTGCAGTCCATCCACCGCCGGTTCAAAGACCAGAACTGACATTCGCCGCCTAATCGCCGAGCAGTGGAACAGGAATATGCTATAGTCTCATGATTGAGATAGCTAGGAGTGATTCTCATTTGGAACAAGTATGAGACTCTAAGTCACAGCCCTGATCGTAAATTCTTCCAGTTACGAGACCATGTAATTGGCGGAATTAACGATGTATTTGTGACGTTGGATTAAAGACTATACTAATCTTCTGTAAGACTTTATATAAGAGCAAAAGTGAAGGATAGTTCATCATAGTTCGTGAATTTATAGCACATTCTTGTTCCAGAAACAGCTAGGGTGTAAGCCGCAGTAGTCGATCGCCTAAAGTCACAAATTTTGTAAATTGTTTGAAGAGTAATTGTAGAGTCCAAAGAGCGTATGTTGTTATTATTTGTTTGTTCGTGTTAATGTTTGTCAGAGGTTTATTGTCAATGTCCGCCCGACTCGTTGTTTCTCCAAGCGCTGTCTCGTAAACAGTCCTCCTATATTATAATCTCAAGATGTATGTGATTTTTTATATTAGCATGTAAGTTTTACTAACAGAAAATATTCAAGCAATATTTCATAGGTCATAGTCTTAAGATTTTTATAAGAAAAAATATTTTTTTGCTATTGATTTTTCATGTTATTCCGAACGCACTGTAACGCGAGGATCGCTTTTACTTATTACTCTACATAAGCAAGTAGTATCCTTGTACTCACTCGGTGTACAGTCCATATTTGTTATAACGATTTATAACCTTTGTTTACTTTTATTTTGATTATTTTATCAATCTATATTAACAGCGGCTTGATGTAATCGCCTACTGATTTTAAAATTGACTATTGCTAAAGATTTTTATTGATAATGAAATAAATATGATTAACAGTTAAATGGTGTTATTATTTCAGAAATACATTCATTTATGTAATTTTTACAATTCTTGCGACCTCCTTAATTGTCGCACAATCAGTACAGAAAATAGTATAATAAAACATGTAAAGCTCGTTGTAAAACATAGGAACGAGAGTGACATTATGTTACAGAAGACTCCTCTAATTTTGGTACTTTTCAAAACGTGTCGACTGTCAGTGGACTAGATTCCTATTTTGACTTTCTCGAATGTTTTGACTAATTATAATTGGTGAGATTTGAGGATTCTTAACGTGGATACTTGTCTAAATGTTTAGACTATTGGTGGTATGGATTCTTGATTTTTACTTTCTAGATTGTTTCGACTTAAATACAATGTTTCGATCAGTAGGATGAATAAAGAATTTTGATACTTATTACAATGTTTCTACTAATAGTTAGTGAAGTATTATAGCAGACTTATGATCTTAATACTTTCCACCAATAACTGGTGGTAAATTTTATTACAGTGCCACTACAGTTACTGACTGTGATACTTTCTAGAATGCTTGGAATGGTGGTAGTAAGTAAGCGTTAAGGATCCGGCAGGGTGTAGGGCAGGGCTACCATGAAGGGGTCGGCGATGTTAGTAGCACGGTCGGCGCGTATGCTGACCTCCGAATCGGCCACGATAGTGTCGTCGGAGGCCCGCGGCGAGGGGTGCGGCGAGGGGTACGGCGGGTGAGCGGGCGGGGGCGGGGGGCACGCGTCGTGCTCGGACAGCGCCACGTGCACGTGCAGCGTGCTGTCGCGCCACGCCTGCCACGACAGCTGGTGCTCTTGGATCTTTAACAGCATCCACGTCGTCAACAGCCCGTTGAGCGCACCTGATTACACAGACATATTTCAAACAATTGCTACCATGGTAGTCTGCGATAGAAAGAAAAATAAATAGAAGACTGTGTTGGCTACTTACCTTCCAACGCAGGTCGTAAAATTTGGCAAAGCGGTAGATTCTAATGAAGAATTTTTATATTATTATTTGGTACTGCTGTTAGTACCGTAGAATTAGCAAAAAATAAAGCATGATTTTGCATTTATTGTGGTAATAATGATTTTAGACACATCGACAGAGTAATGTCTGTGTATAACCTTATGTACCCTATTATATATTATCCTATGCATCATAAATTCGCAATTGATTTGGAAATACGGTAAATGGTGAAAATTGAGAAAATCTTTGATTTTTGAATAATTCCAAAACAAAAGTTGTGGCACTAGTTCCGAAAATATCACATGTTTGAAGAACCAATACCTTCCTACTCAAGCAATTTTGAGCAGTTGCGACATACGGGACTTACTTAAACTTAAAAAAGTAATAACTTAAACTTAATATTTCGTCTTTATCCCCAAGGTAAAATTTGTGGTACTAGTTGCGAACTCATCGGACACTTCAATTAGCTTATTATACTTAGTTTTAAGTTTGCAACCGGTTGCGACCTACGGAACCCTAATAAAATACTTTATTCAAAATTCTACTTCAAACAAAATTTGTGCAGTCGATATTATTGCTTATATGACATTTATAGGTCGTATTCGAATTATGTCGGTCGGTCGAATTATATGCTATGAAAAAATGATTAGGCGTTTATGATTCTAGTCCGAACATGCCCCCAGCGTTGAAAGCCAGACTTTCAACAAGAAGTGTCCATCAGCGGGCAAATTTTGCTGAAGCTCCTCCGAATACTCCCGTTCGCAGTCTTGATATCAGCAACACGATTTATACCATTGACGCCGGGATATACTGTCACGATGCGACCAAGTCTCCACTTAAGTCGGGAGAGATTGTCCTCCTTGATTACAACTAAGGTGTTTTCTGCTATAGTTGAGTTATTGGAACGCCACTTGACTCTTTGTTGGAGTTCACTAATGTACTCTTTGTTCCACCTGCTCCAAAAATGCTGACGGAGAGGTTCCAGTCTTTGGTACCGCTTTAATTGATGCATGGCGTGGTCTTGATAATTCGGAACTGGGAGTGCCGTTAGTGGCCTTCCGATGAGAAAATGTCCAGGCCTCAGGGGCTGCAGGTCATTAGGCTCCGTAGACAACGGAGTGCGAGGCCGTGAGTTCAAAATGGCTTCGATCTGAGTCAGGACAGTGATAAGCTCTTCATACACCAAATTACAATTTCCCAATACTCTATTTACGTGAAATTTAACTGACTTAACGCCAGCCTCCCATAAGCCCCCGAAATGAGGAGAGTAAGAAGGGACAAAATGAAAGAATTTTTTCATTGGCTAGGCTTTCAGACATTGAGTTGCAATTAAGCTTTAAAAATTTACCAATTTCGTTAGAAGCGCCTACAAATGAAGTGCCATTATCGGAGTATATGTGTAGAGGTTTACCCCTTCGAGATATGAATCTACGCAATGCCGATAAGAAACTGTTACTGGTCAAATCATCCACAAGTTCAATATGCATGGCCTTAGTTGTGAAACATACAAAAACTGCAATATAAACTTTTACAATTTTACAACCTCGACCTTGACGACTCGCTGAAGATATGGAACCGGCATAGTCTACGCCTACACATTCGAACGGATGACCACCCGAAACAACCCGCTGCCGAGATAAATTTCCCATTAATTAATAACCTTTAATAACCTTTTCTTTCAGGCGAGTACACTTCACACAATGACGGTGGGTAATTTTAGCCAGGTTACGACCAACAATCGGCGAATAATTGTCTCTTATGCCAACAATAGTTGAGGGCCTGCGTGCATTAATCTGTTATGTTCAAATCTAAATAAAAGTTTTGTAAAGATATGAGTGGACTGTCAAATTATAGGATATTTTTTATCATACGAATATTTAGAATTAGTTAAGCGACCGCCAACACGCATTAAATTATTTTCGTCGATAAAAACATTGAATTTGATTAGTTGACTTTTTGAGGGTAATTTTTGTCCTCCAAAATGAGGGGCTGAAGCCGGAATGTGGTGCCAGGTTGTACCATCATTTGCCAAAAGTTCCTCAGTCTCACTCCTTACACATTCAACACTGCGTTCGAAGGCTGTCACAAGTTGTTTGTTACCAGCTGATAGATTTGTAGCGTTATCACTCCACATATCTTTACATCTACCTCTTCGTGTTACAAATATTTTAAAGGCAGCGACAAAATCCTGAGCAGTTAAACCTGTTACAATTTCTATATGTATCGCTCTGGTTACCATACAAATGAATATGACCAAGTATCCCTTTTGAGTTTTGCATCCTCGGGCTTTTGATAATCTCAAGTCAATAGGACCAGCCAGATCGACCCCACTATTCAAAAATGGTTTTGAAGGGGCAACTCTTTGTTTAGGTAAGGACATCATTTGTGTGGCTGTTGATGCCGAATATCTGGTGCAAATTAGACATTTATGAAGTACGGTTTTCAGTAAACTTTTAGCATGTGGAACCCAAAATCTTGTTCGCAGGTAACTCAACATTAGCATAGGTCCACCATAGGGGTTCAGCCCCTCATTCTGGAGGTCTGTGGGAAGCCGGAGTAAAATCAATAAAATTCCATCTGAAAAGAGTACTCCGAAACACCACTTTGACATATGAAGAAATGTCTACTGTAACCTCTCAGATAGAAGCAACACTTAATTCAAGATCCATTTCACCAATGAGCGACGATCCCTCTGATTGCACCCCACCGACTCCTGGACATTTTTTAATAGGAGAAGCTCCTATTACAGTACCTGATATTGATTATATAAACACTGAGACGAGTAGACTGGACAGATGGCGGTTAGTCCAAAGTATGTTTCAAAACTTTTGGATACGATGGTCTAGAGAGTACCTGACTAGACTTCAGCAAAGACCTAAATGGATTAATGCTAAACCCAATATAGAAATTGGAGAACTTGTTTTGCTGAAAGAAGACCATATGCCACCTGGCAAATGGTTAATGGCTAGAGTCATTGAAACACATCCTGGAGAAGACAATTTAATACGTGTAGTAACTGTAAAGTGTAAAAATTCTATACTTAAGAGGCCAGTCACCAAGTTGTGTCGCCTTCCAATAGAAGTTTAGCTTCAAGTTTAATTATGCTTTTGTTCATAATTTTTTATTCGAAAGTTGCATGGTGGGTGGTATCCATCCATTTTAATATTTTCTTTTTTTCTTGGAAGGACATCAAGATATCCTTGGTGGGTGGCATGAATGGTGTTATTCATAAATATTAGTGTACATGTGTAAATGTAACATTTTTTTGTTATCTGTTCCTGTCAGTTAGAATTTTGTTTGCAATAAAGTAGGTGGTTAGTTTTTTCTCTCTGAAACAAAAAATGTAATAAAAAGTGTGCATAATTTAGCGATCACTGATTTTTCTATTGATATCATACTCAAAAACATAATAATATACTAAGAAGACCTCAAAGTAGACGAAACACACTAAATAATTGTAATTACAGAATTTACTAAAATAAGTGCTTATGTTAACAATGAAACTGCGAAAGAGTAATGGGTATTAATTACTAATAAATAAAATGCTGATCACTTCCCTCGTAATCCGGCTCGAAGGACCATGTTGAGAAATTAATCTTCTTTTGCAAATACATATAATCTTGATATATTGATACATTTAAATAAAATTCGTAATCTGATTGTAATACTTGTAATATCTAACTTCACAACAAGGAGAATAATAAATATTAAAAAAAAAAGGTAAAGCAAACAAAACAATATTAAACAATTGATAACTATAGCAATAAAAATTAACGGAATTATATGCTATGGAAAAATGATCAGGCGTTTATGATTCTAGTCCGAACATAGGGCGATGGGGTAATGGGGAGGAATTCGGTCGCAGACATAACTCTGTCGATGTGCTAAAAATCATTAGTACCACAATTCATGTAAATTGATAATCTAATTCTACCGCACTATATAATTGACGTCAAAATGTAATACTATTTATTGGCTCTGATGCATTTTGTTAATTCGCCCCAAATAGGATGCACCGTGGAGCATACTGTATGCATATTATTATTAACAGCTATGAGCCGCGGTTTCGCATGCTACAAAGTAGTAGGTATTTTCGGAATAAAAAGTAGCCTAGATTATTCTGTGAAAAGTCCTCTACCTCCCAAAGAAAGTCCTGTAAGAATCTGTTCAGCTGTTTACACAAAACGCAGATAAACAAACAGATAGACAGGTAAACACACAACTTAAAAAAAGCTTTTATTCCGAAATCGCAGGCAAACTTGTTGTCTATTATTACTATACTTATTATAACTTATTATGTAGATATTTCATTCACAATTTATAATGTTTGTATTTATTTTGTACTAGTATCGATTGGGAAGAAATTGAGCGAAGCTCAGTCGCCCGTCTAATAAACGGCTGACGTATTTTGACGAGACTTTCAGTGACAGATAGAGAACAGGTTTTAAAAGTAGTATCAGGAACTTTACACTTGGCTTAGTACGCATACCTATTATTTTGCGTAGTACCACTTATCAGTAATATTTATACACTAATAATAAATAAACCTCAGCAGCCGTACGTAATCGACCTAATATTAATTTTTGATGCGCGCTTTAGCGTCCGCCAAAAAGTAAAACTATCGTCTGCGCATCGGTCTGAAACAACGCAAACAGAACGACTTTCTAACATGTGGACTGAACAGAGATTACTTAGCCAAAAGAGCCAATTTACGTGCCAACACCTTTGACTGATATATAATACTTACATTGACATTGACCAACATGTAGTCAAGATTTTATGTAAAAATTGTTACCAACCACAAAATAAAGCTTTCGTTTTGTGTAAAAAAAAAGTGACTAATTTGATCTAATTTAACGCAATTTCAATAATTTACCTTTATCCTACTTTATTGTCAATATTTGTGACTTTTTTTAAATTCTGAGCTGCGCTTATGGATGTGAAGTGGAGGGGCAGCAATTTTGAAGCGTATTTTTAAAGTGTAATAAAAATAAATAAAAGTAACGTGTTACCTATTTCTTAATTTGTAGTTAAAAGTAATTAATTGATGGGAACAACTAGGGGTGAATTGGGGATTCTACATCATTTGCTCTCGCTGTGCTCAAGCTACGTGATGCAGAACACCCAATTCACCCCAGTTCTTTCTGTTAATCCTGCAAATAACACATTGATGCATGAACTTAAACTTGTTAATCTTAAGATAGTAGTAGATAAGTATAAGTTCGTGTATCAATGTGTTATTTGTGGGATTAACAAAAAGAACTGGGGTGAATTGGGTGTTCTGCAACACGTACTTCGAGCGCAGCGAGAGCAGGTGATGTAGAACCCCCAAATTCACCCTTACTACACATGAGCCCAAAGGAAGATTCGCTTCCAAAGATAATATTCAAAAAGTAACAACTGATTTTTTGAAACGTCTTTGAGCCGCCGTTTACATGTTTAAAAATTTACATGACAGACAAATTACAAAGTAATTCATACAGAAACGAATACTAAAAATTGTAGGTTTATAATTAGCATCCCCGATACCACCAAAAAGCCTACTAAGGTTTGACCGAAATATAATGCAAATTGAACCTATGATGCCGATGAGCAGCGATGAGAGGAGGTTGGCCGCGAGAGCGGCGGCGCCACCGCGGCGAGCGCCCGCCTGCAGCAGGCGGTCGGCCGCGTGCAGCGCCCGCGCCGTGCCCAGCACGCCGCACGCGCCCAGCGCCGCGCCGCGCCACGCGTCCGCGGCCAGCGCGCGCCCGCGCCCCGACCGCGCCCACTCGCACACCGACCGCGCCCACGACCACCTGCACACACGCGCACACACACACACACACACACACGCCCAGCGCCGCGCCGCGCCACGCGTCCGCGGCCAGCGCGCGCCCGCGCCCCGACCGCGCCCACTCGCACACCGACCGCGCCCACGATCACCTGCACACACGCGCACACACACACACACACACACACGCCCAGCGCCGCGCCGCGCCACGCGTCCGCGGCCAGCGCGCGCCCGCGCCCCGACCGCGCCCACTCGCACACCGACCGCGCCCACGACCACCTGCACACACGCGCACACACACACACACACACACACGCCCAGCGCCGCGCCGCGCCACGCGTCCGCGGCCAGCGCGCGCCCGCGCCCCGACCGCGCCCACTCGCACACCGACCGCGCCCACGATCACCTGCACACACGCGCACACACACACACACACACACACGCCCAGCGCCGCGCCGCGCCACGCGTCCGCGGCCAGCGCGCGCCCGCGCCCCGACCGCGCCCACTCGCACACCGACCGCGCCCACGACCACCTGCACACACGCGCACACACACACACACACACACACGCCCAGCGCCGCGCCGCGCCACGCGTCCGCGGCCAGCGCGCGCCCGCGCCCCGACCGCGCCCACTCGCACACCGACCGCGCCCACGACCACCTGCACACACGCGCACACACACACACACACACGCCCAGCGCCGCGCCGCGCCACGCGTCCGCGGCCAGCGCGCGCCCGCGCCCCGACCGCGCCCACTCGCACACCGACCGCGCCCACGACCACCTGCACACACGCGCACACACACACACACACACACACGCCCAGCGCCGCGCCGCGCCACGCGTCCGCGGCCAGCGCGCGCCCGCGCCCCGACCGCGCCCACTCGCACACCGACCGCGCCCACGATCACCTGCACACACGCGCACACACACACACACACACACACGCCCAGCGCCGCGCCGCGCCACGCGTCCGCGGCCAGCGCGCGCCCGCGCCCCGACCGCGCCCACTCGCACACCGACCGCGCCCACGACCACCTGCACACACGCGCACACACACACACACACACACACGCCCAGCGCCGCGCCGCGCCACGCGTCCGCGGCCAGCGCGCGCCCGCGCCCCGACCGCGCCCACTCGCACACCGACCGCGCCCACGACCACCTGCACACACGCGCGCACACACACACACACACACGCCCAGCGCCGCGCCGCGCCACGCGTCCGCGGCCAGCGCGCGCCCGCGCCCCGACCGCGCCCACTCGCACACCGACCGCGCCCACGACCACCTGCACACACGCGCACACACACACACACACACACACGCCCAGCGCCGCGCCGCGCCACGCGTCCGCGGCCAGCGCGCGCCCGCGCCCCGACCGCGCCCACTCGCACACCGACCGCGCCCACGACCACCTGCACACACGCTCACACACACACACACACACACACACACACACACACGTGCGGCACCCGCGCCGTGCCCAGCATTAAAGTGGTCGCGTAACGCACGACATTTAAGCTTTGTGTTACGTCATTGACTAGAATTAACCGAAAGTAACTTGGTGAGTAGAACAAGGATTCGTAGTGCTGGCTGCGGCTCGTTCTACTTTTATCCAACCAATCAACAGGAGATCGATTCATTTATATCTGGTCTTAAAAGTGACAGTACTGTTCTGGTCCAGATAACATACCTACCTCGCTTCTTATACGGGCCAACATTTTATGTTGGAGCCATTGACACACATCTGTAACCTTTGTTTATCTGCTGACGTTTATCCTGATTCATGGAAATTGGCTACAGTCGTACATTCTGGACCTAAAGACGTTCCTGTCAACTGCAGACCAATTTCACTTTTGAGTGTTTTGTTTAAAATTTTTGTGAAGATCGTGAACACTCAACTGATTAGATATCTGGAGTCAAACCGCATGCTCTCGGAGCAAGTCCAAGTCGGTTTTCGTCTTGGCAGGTCCACTGAGATATTCTTAGTACTACCTTGGATTCTGAGCTGTGCTCTACTGGTGTTTTTCTGGACTTAGGCAAGGCATTTGATACGGTATCCATTCCTCTATTACTTTACAAATTAGAAAAAAGTTATTTTCTATAATGGAGCATTCGCCATATTCGATTTATTATGACGACACATATTCAGAAACCTTTCCTAAAATTCTTTTGAAACCTATGTTGTTGGCGTCTGGAATACCGTTATTTTCTATTATGAAACATCCGCCATATTAGATTTTATGATGACGTCACTCATACAAAAACCTTTTCCTGCATATTCCATTTCATTTGATTCCCATATTGTTGGTGTTGAACAAAAAATTTATTTCCTGTTATGGAATATCCACAATATTGGATATACGATGACGTCACGTATATACAGACACCTTCCCCTACGTATTCCATTTCATTTGATACCCATATAGTTATACTATACTATGTGAATATAGTTGGTGTTGAACAAAAAAGTTATTTCCCGTTATGGAACATCCGCCGTATTCGATTTATGAACGTAAAAAGTAATAACATTAATAATATCTCACTTATGTTAGATTCACGATAAAGCGAATCATATTAACCACTAATGGCTTTTAAACATTATTAAAAATAGCTATAACATAGTTTACGAGTTAGTGGGGTCGAATGGATGTTGTTATTTACATCATGTAGTGATAAGCAAAATTTTAAAAGTATCGATACTTACTTGTTACTATGTATCACTAAGTATCGATCGAAAGTATCGATACCAATAAAAGTATCGAATCAAAAGTATCGATACTACATGGTATCGAGTACATTTTTCAAAATAGTTTTAACTTGGTGATTTTAACATCTTTTAACCCTAAAAGATCGATTTACCGATCTCGATTCGCCATCTTTAGACGTAATCCATATAATATCGAGTATGTTATCAAAGTATCAATACCTAGCATTAGTATAGAAACAAAGATATCGAACACGAATATACTCGGTATCATAAGGAAAATATCGATAGTACTCAGGCATCGATACTTTTTGCGGATCACTAATTTATTACAGTCTTTTGGGGGTTCGGGTTATGTGAATTTATCTCTATCCGGCATTCTAGGCGTCATTCCTGATCATCAGTAAGAAATAACCACAATTTAAAATTAAATAAACACAGTGAAAATATTTACTTGTGACTCCTGGTAACCCTGTAGTGGTGGCGACACAGTTCGCAATAAGAAGTAGCCGCCTGAAGAAGCCACCGCTCGAGACAGGAACGGTGGACAGCTGCGATTGTGCCCCTACACGAGCACGGCCTTACTAGTCGCTCCGCAGACGAGCCCCCGAAACAGATCCGACAGATGTTGTCCGAACGAGGGCTGCCGCCAGTAAAACTTGGCGCCTCTTTTGGCGCTATCGATGAAGCCTAATAGTAAACGATAACAACCTTTGCTCAAGAGGTGAGGATATAAGCCATATCTACTTAATCTTACGCGGGTTCAATACGGATTAAACATCTAGTGCATTGCAATCGCTACACTTTGCGACCGTTAGATTATAGGTAGGTAATTAATAAAAATATCGGCTCATCCCTAGTCGCTGGCTGGGTTGAGCTCGTAGTCAAATAAGCTATATACGGACGCTAATGGTAAACCAACCTACCTACCTCTTTTTGATAACGCAGGTGAAACCTGAACACAGATACACAGCACCCTAGGGGTTCGAGTTATGTGGAGCTTTTGCTCCCTAAAACTACCGCAGCACTCGTCTTCGACGCATTGTCGAGGATCTCCGGAATCTCATACCCTCTTCCCTCATACCCTCTTCCCTCATACCCTCGTCCCTCTCGTGCGTTACCGAAGTGCTTCTCGGTGCAGTTACAGAGCCCCTCTGCACTCTCGCAGTGCTACGATAGCGTGGACTGCAAGCGCTGTCATCCTCCTTAGGGTCCCATAAATGGACTTCAAACTACTATTCAGATCGGCAGCGACCGCGAAGGCTCCTTTAGTCACGTCTTACGAGAGGACGAGAACACCAGTCTTAGTCTTTGGCCCGGGATACAGGGCAGTACCTTCCTATCTGCAATAACTTTGGCGGCAATGAGCGTGTAACATTGCGAATATAAATAACAAACATTTATTTAGGTAGTTTTCTTGCTTATTAAAAATAGAGATATTTATCGGTTTCCATAGAAGCTGCTTTCGGCTTGCTAGTGAGTGTTTTGACGATCGATGTTGGTTGATGTTGTCGATGACTAAGTAATATCAAATACTAGGTCTGAGTCATAGACTTTTATAACTCCAGATAGCCTATCCCGTACCACGAAGGAAGACAAATAAAATCAAATGAAATGGAAATGCATGGGTCCTGTTTTCTAACAAAATGGCGGCCGATCAGCTTATGCGATAATAAATCTGATAATAAATGAGTATTTCAATAAAAACAGGAGAATCCAGTATATGGCATTTGTAAATTATAAACATATGGTATAGACTTCATAAATAACACCTGACGCCGTGTCGACGCAGTAACGGTGAAGCAAATCACTTAAAGTGACTCATCTGTGCTATTGACCGCCATTTCGTTAGAAAACAGCACCCCGAAATCTATATTTTATTTTATTTTGTTTGTCTGACTTCGTAATACAGAATAGGCTATCTGGAGTTGTAGTCTATGCAAAAGGTGTAGTAAATGTTTTTTTTATGAAAAGAACAACAAATTTTGGAACAAAAAGTAAATATTTTTTATTAAGCTGTACCTAATGTCTCACGGAATTCGGTATTTGATACTCAACACGGACTAAAAACAACTCATTGATAGACTACCACTGATACCTTGACGTAATTGTCAAAGGAGTCATCTGGCTCAATTGTCTCTGGTGGTTACCAGGTCATTCAAAATATTATATTGTGAGATAACATTTTGACAATAAAAAGTCGACATTTCTAATGAAGCTAACTATAAACTCAGAAAAAAAGATGCGCAAAGAAAAAAATACTTAATAACACTTTTTGAACGAAACACTTTATCGAACGAAAACTACATTAAATAAGAAATAAAATATATAAATTGTCAGCCGAAAATAAAGTTTATTTTCGAAGTTCTCGTTCATTTGAGCGATTACTACTTATGCGTTTTTTTAGAATTCATTAAAACAAATACATTTAGTTTCGAAGTTCATATGAATTGAATACTATTGGATTAAATGATTTATCGATTACATTTTTATTAAGTTTATCAGTTTCTCTAAAACAAAAACATTTTCATAAAATAAATTATTCGTCCAAATGTTAAAGGCTTACATTTTGCTTTACAAATCTCAACCCTATTCTCTCATCTCTGCCTCACTCCCTCAACTTGTTCATTGCCTGAGAAGCAAACAGGAAGAGCGTACCGAGAGTGGAAATCGTGGACTAGTACATCCCAGAAGCTAATGTCGAACCGGTCTCTCTGTCACTCCTATTTGGTATGTAATGAAGACTACAATATTATAGGTAGTCCGTTCTGAATTAGGAGTTTGATTTTGTGAATTTTAATTATCTTTAAACCTTCGTGGTTTAATCTGAAGTTAGGTAATATTTAGAGTGAATTGATATTTAGAACTTTATATGCCTATATGCCATTAGGGGCAGTACAACAATTATCTTGCATTGTTATATTAAATATTATTATCACTAGAGGTCACCCTGTGGTCGAAATTCAATGGTAAATATAAACTTGTAATATAAACCCTTTGGCGACAATCAACTTTGTGCGACTGTTTGATCCAAGGAGGTTACGTATCATGAGAACATGTAATCATAAACTATTAAGAGTTCAAAATTGACAGTCTTTTTGACATTGGCAGAACGTAAGCGTAGGACATAACAATAAATGTTTTAATTTAATTTAATTTTATATAATATGTGTTACAAAAATTTGTAACACATATTATATAAAAATTTTAGCTTTCTCCAGTCCTTCTCCATATAAACTTTGTGTAGCAAATTTCACACTCCTCCGTCCACACAATTTTTTTAAAAAGGGAACCAAAGTTCTCGCTTTCTTAGATAAATAATTATTTACTAACGCTTGACAAGTAATCGACCCCTACCTGAGAAATAAATTACTCCTGGTTTATTTTTGAGAAGATAATATTAAGAATATTTTTACTTTTTTATTACCTCTGGCTTTTTGCCCCCTGCAGGCCGGAAACAGTTAGGCAATTGATTGTTCGACCGGTCGCGCGGCAATTGATCGTTGTGATTAAATCTATGAGCTATGTCGTGTTTCTTTAGTTTGTCTCTCGGACCAGATTCTTGGTCCGAGGTTTGTCTGGACGCATGTCATTATTAATCATGGTCGTAGGCGCTTAGTGCGCGAAGCGCCTAGTGGGCTGTCATAGTTTTTACAAGGATTCTGATCTATTGAATGATTGTACTGATTGAATCTTATTCATTTTTACCTGCTTACTGAGTAACAACGCGCAAACTGAACCGAGGATTGACATGGAGCGACCGGCAGCAGCAGCCGAAGGTAGTAACGATGGTGCCGGAGAAGAAAACGTCAGGGAGTCCGCGATACGGGCGCGGATTAACCGGTCCTCTACATCCGTCACGTCCACTGGATATGAAGAAGAATTACCTTTATTTTAATATAAGTTAGGACATTATCCCGGGATTACTTGTAGAAGTTGTAGCTCATTACTAGTTCTTGAAAATAGTTTATTTTAGATATTTTAACTATAATACAATACACAACAATCATCGAAGATAAATCTCCGGAGGTAATGTCCTACTATTCGTTATGTACGGAGCAGGATCAGCAGAAATTGTCGTCTTTTAGCAATGAGAGTAATCCAAGGCTTAAAGGCGTTTAGCAAGCCATTGTAAAAAAAGCCCAAAAGCAAAAAGTTCAACCAAACCCCTTAGGGTTTAGTTACATTTAGAGTAGATAACTTTTTATTTTTCATATCTTGAGAGATGTAGTACTCACGTGTAAATATAATTTTGTATGACGATATACGAGTACAAGGTTAATTTAAAAAATACTAATAACTTCTTAGTATTTTGTACTAAACATTATCCCAATAACTTTTATTTTACGACTTTTGGAAATACGTTTATTACGTGAGTTATTACTTTGCAGACAGTTCAACAAAACTTAACAAATATTTTTTGAGGAACATATTGAGTTTTGAAAAAAGTCGTGGAACTAAAGTTGTTAGGTATGTTGACAGAAACTTTGCAGGTTATAAGTATTTTTAATTAATCCTGTATATCAAACTGAACGTTTTTTAGGTACAATATGATGTGATTATTATACTCACTTTACTTTTTAAGTTGAATATTTAGTTTTAGTATTACCTGGAGACACAATTCCAGGGGAATAACGACAAGTAATTTCGGTCTGTTGAGCTGTAGAACGTACCTCGCGTTGTTGATTAGATTGTGGGTTCTGTAAAATATACGAAAATAGGAGTCTTAGACCTATTAAGCGACAACTTTGGAATTAAGCAGGGGGGCGAGCATTTAGGACTGTAAAACTAAGGGGCCATAAATACTACAATATTTTTAGAATTCAGATCCAGAGACATATTTCACTTTATAGACACGTAATTGCAAAAAAAGTTTAGCAAGAGTTAGCATTGATTAGTATTACTGATCGCACTATATCCTTCTCATTAAGATGGCTGTGCCCGTTTTTATTGTATGGTAAACATAAATACTAAGTAATTGGTTCTAAAATACTGAATAAATTAGTTACTTGAAATAAAGCATGTAAAGACTGCACAAAAAAGCTAATTTTAATAATAACAAACACATTTAATGTACTTTTTGGCGGGAACGGGAGAAGTGAAATTGTCATTTTATTTAGATTTTCTATTTTTTATATTTTTATATTTTTTAAGTTCTGTGTAAGTGAAAAGAATGGAGTAGGCGTAAATAAACATGCGTAGCTGAAGTCCTCGCGTTCTTCTATGAAGTCCTTTTTAACTTCAGTAAAGTCTACTATCACTTTACTGGAGAAGTTTTACGATAACGATTCTACTTATTAATACGTGACATTGTCAAATGCGCTAATCTGTACGCCGTGCCATGTAAAAAGAAAAAAACACATTTAATTTGAACATTTAATACATTGTTAAAAATTGAAATTGAGTAAAAATGAGTTGCTGCCAATGCACCGCAAACAAGTCAGTAATTTTTAGTGCTGTGTTGCTAGTGTATACTCGTATGAATATGTCTCTGTTCAAATTACCATAATAAGGACTCATAGTTTAAAGTAAGAAATGAGTTTAAAGTAAGAAATGAGTTTAAAGATTTCCGTTTAGAGCCCAGCATACTCACCGGCCGCCATTTCTTCTGCGGCGCTCGATAAAACCTATATAAATCGATTGAAAACACTTAACCTTCTACCACCGGCGTGCGGTTTCACAGACCGCTCGCGTTTTCGAAATTGCCTGATGGCAGTGTTGCCGTCCAATCAACCGTGCGTCTCTGTACGTTCGAGTTTAGTTGCGCAAGCGCAGTGGCAAGTCGTGTCGTAAATTTTACGTGAGTTATTTTCGATCAAACTTCGACCGAGACCGTACGTCGAAGACTACGTGACTTTTTTAGTCAATGAATTTTATTATTTTTTGTTTGAGAAGACTAATTTTTAAACAAAATGGCAACTTGTAGTTCATCTTCAACTCGTAAAAGAGGAACTAATACGAGTACTAAGACCCCACCTGCGATGAAAATATCAAAACTGTTTCGGATCATCGATTATCTACATTTGTGTAATCGTGTCGATACGAAAGACTGACTAAGAAAATCTATAAAGCGAAAGTGAGTTGTAGTAGAAGCCAAGGAAGACCAAGGCTGACTTATGAAGATCAAATAGCTTCTTAGCTAATACAAATGTCAAGAGTACTTGCATACTTGCAAGTAAGGAGAATGATGCGATTTGAGGAAGCGAAAGAAGTAGGGACCGCGACACTTGCTGCTCCATCCTAACTACCCCTTTAGGGATATAGCTTGGAGATAAGTACGTATGTGTGTATGTAGATAATAGTGAGTGACTGATGATGTTGTGGAAAATTATGTATCTCTGTTGCGGTACGTAGTCTTCCCGGCACAGATAGTGAACCTGTAGACTCAGATGAGTATGATCTAGGGCATGCAAAAACCGGATGATTTTGGAAAACCGAGTTTTCGGTTTTTATTTTTGAAAACCGACTAAACCGGTTTTTTTTGGGGTTTCGGGTCAACTGTTATGTTCGCGTCGAATATGAATTTTTTTTTTTCATATTCTAGTTTAAGTTTAGATTGACAAATCATTACAAAAACAAATTAATTTTAGTTAGACTTTAAATCTTTTAAATTAAAAACAGATCAAAATTAAACTTACAGAAATCAATAACAGGATATTTCGCTTGCTGGTAAAGAAAAACTTTGACTACTGTATTTTACACCCGTGTATTTGACCCTGGGGGTCGCGACCACCAGAGTGGTCACAAAGTTTTACCCGGAGGGTCGCGTCGCAAGCTAAGTAAAAGTAAAAAGCATAGGTCATATACTACCAAAAAATTGCAACAGTTTGAATTAGTAGGTGTACTAATTATTTTGTGCGTCTATTTATTTCCTAATAATTTGTCGCTTCCCGCAACATAGAATACCATTATAATATGTATCACTGCCTACAAAGCGCCCGCGACTAATTTGCACAGTGCACTAGATTTCTTGATCAGTGTAGTCTCAATCGAATAAAAATTTAATAGAGTTTTATAACAATCCTGGGGTGTTATATACAAGAGCTTTTTTACTAGTAAAGAGGTCGCGTATTCGAGAAAGTTGAAATATACTGCTCTACACTATGATAAAGGCATAATCTGGTCTGTGCAGTACAAGAACATGTTAGACATGGATTCATCAGTCATCACTAAGTGAACTGCAGATTTTATTAGACATTAGTCCCGCTGAACAGAATGCTCTTTCGCATTCAACAGTTGTTAAAGGGGGTATAGATTTTAAGGCTTCATATACTTTCGACAAGTGATTTCCTATATTTCGCTCACTATCGTAAAGTGCCAAATTTTTAAATCATTCTTTCTTCTGATTTCAGCCGGAGATTTGAGCCGGTTGTTTGTATTGTATGTTGTTTAAGGCGCTTGTTCTAGTCAAATACTGTTTTTTTGCAAGTTTTAGAAGATATCTTTTCGTTATTTGAGAAAGTATAGAAAATAATAAAAATGTAGTAATAATCTCTAACATTTTAACAACACTTTTGCCATTTCGTAATTTTCATTTATATATAAAATACATATAAAATCTGTTTTCAAAAGAGAGCCTAAAGATTTGAAATACGTGTATCTACTTCATAAGTAAAAGTTATATTTACTTGCGATATACACCAATGTATAGATAATTTTATGATATAAAACTTGACCAGTTAATTTTTTTCAAAAGACGCTTTTTCGTTAGTGAAACCAATAATTACTAGATTACTAAAGAATTTTACGAATTCTAGGATGACCGGCTTCATACGTTAGCCTGTTTGCCTGTGAGAGCACCTTAAGAGTTCTCTTTGTTGCTCAAAGTTGCTCTTTGATGTTAAATGAAATATTTTTTTTAAATTAAATAATTACATAGACAAACGTGACATGATATTTTATTTTATTTTATTGCATTTATTAATTTTTTTGTGTTTATGACTGAAGAAGCATATTTCTGTGCGAGTTAAATAAAATAGTAGAAAAATCCGAAAATATTGAAAAATCCGGTTTTGTAACTAGGAAAAACCGAGTTTCGAATTGTGTCGGTTATCCGGTTTTTTCGGTTATCCGGGTTACATGCCCTAGTATGATCACATGAGTCGCAATAACTTCAAGCTTGGTTAAGCATGGTTAATGCCTACTTGAAGGCTAAAAGAGTGTGTGGACGTGGATACTATGTTTAAATTTTGATGCATGAATGATGAAAAAATTACAATACTTGATGCACTTCAAGTATTGTCATTTTTTTTCTTTAAGTTTCTAATGACATACAGTATTTTTTTGTTATTTGATGTTATTTGATCCCAAGTGTCTGATTGAATTGACGGGTGCAAAGACATTTATTCTAAAGTAATTAAAAATTAACATGCGTAAATGTGGTTTTATTTTAAGAATGAGTATATATTACAAGTCTACTAAAATAAAAAATAAAAACAGTAGTGATTTAGTTACTTAGTGACAGATACTTAATCTTGGCGGTCTCTGAGACTTCACGTTGGAGACGGCGTAACAAAAAAGAGGACTTCGGCGGTAAAGGGTTAAACAGTGGCTTAAACAAGCAAGAAATTACTGAGTGTTATATTCTGAAATGTCACGTTAGAGAGTTATTTGTAAGAAAAGGTACGAAGGAAGAAAGAAAGAAAGAAGTACGAATTCTTCAAACTATAAAATTATCACAAATTAAATGTTTTTACGCATTACATATGTATAAAATATACATACATATCATCACGCTGTGTCACAGAAAACGGAGCGCCAAGTGTCGCAGTCCTTACATTCTTACATACTTCTTTCACTTCCTGAAATCTCATCATTCTTCTCATACATTTACACATTATACCTCTATTGTATTCACATAATAATTCCTACATAGATTAAACTTTTTACTGTGAGTATTATCATATTCTAAGCGATATTAGCGGTACATATTTTTCAATCTAAGGTCGTTGAGTATCGCACTGAAGTGATAATGGACAGTAGGTACCTACATTATGAAGATACATAAGTCCGATACATAAATATTGGCAATTTATATTCCTCTGGGCTACATTATGGTGTATGTTGGGGTGTTCACCATCAAAACAGTCAAGTTAAAACACTATTTTACCAAAACGATTTTGGATGGATATGCCTAAACTTTAGTTTGCACGGTTTGACGCAGTGTTAGGCCCGCAAAAGCAGGGCGACGCCGCGAAATATAATATGGATGTCGCAAAATTGGGTTGCGAGGCTTTACAACAAGTAAGCGATTTCTCGAGGATAACAAATGTATTATCCTCGAGAAATATTTACTACAGAAACGATCTATTTTAAACCACACCGGCAGCGACTGCGGGGCGAGCAGACACCCAATTCCATTTTGCTTGGCTCAGCTCTGTCCCCACACTTTTACTTTTAACAACTAAACATAAGTAGGTATTTTAATTTAATTTATTCTGGCATTTTTTTCACGCTTATTGAAGTTCTCATACATCGATCTTTGCCTGTAAATAATTCTTTAACGTGACACTTACTATTTAGAACATAGAAACCTCCGTTATTTTCTTTTATATAAATGATATCGTGCGCCGCCATAGTCGAAAAAAAGTAAAGGCGCTTGATGAATATCTTCAAACCCCTTTACCTTGTGCGCCATGGTAATGATAGTAGCCAATAATCACTTGATCCCTTAGAGGAAACTATCTATTGTCGTTACAACAGAAAACAAGAATGTATGACACTTGACTTTAGCTCAGCAAATAATACTGTGACCTATCATCAAAGTACGTCGATCCCATAAATAAAGTTTGTAATTACGTTAACGTCGACAGTAAGTTAGTTCATTTTATAATTTTAATTTTGTACCCATTTTACCATGTGTATTGAAGAGCAACTGGACGCAGACATGCTCATAGTGACCTTACTCTCAGAACGGCCACAACCCCAATACATCAACAATGTTTGACCCTCGGCCACATTGCACTCCTGAGGGTAGTAAAAAAAGCCTGTTGTTATTTGCGCTACTTGCAAGTATGCCTGGTTTGCCATTTAAAAAAATTACCTGAATTATATTCGAATAACTACAAGTCCTGTGAAATTTAAAATTAGCACTTTGTAGAGCTTGTAAAATATTTGGTCTACATATCACTGGAATCAAAATCGCTCGTTTCAGATTTTGAATCGCATTACTTGGAAAAATTATGTTATCGTTTGAATCAATCAAACAATCCAAAGCAACGAATCTGCGCATTTTTTAAAACCACATTTTTTCATTTTTAGCAGTAAGGAATTTCAAACTTCTCATTTTGTGAACATAACAAAAATGATGGTGATTACCATGTACTCTATTTAATTTATGATAGTGTTAACGAATCTTAATGGAACATGAGTGACGACCAGTAACGACATGACACTGACAATGTCAAACAAATGAGGTTACCACTAAGGTTACCAGAGTTTACCACTAGAAAAATAAGTTGTTTACCACCCATGCAATCCTAGAAAACAATGGTTTACCGAGGTATACCAGTTTACGACAATGAATAAAAAGCCTTACTCGTGGTGCAATTTCTTGCTGCAATTTGTTGCAAGTCAACCAATTTGCACCGTAAATAAGGAGGTTGCAGGTCACATGCAACTTATCGCAAATCGCATCGCCCGCGCCCACAAACAAACTGTCATAGATAATATTAATTTGGGTTGCTATGGATAGGTACTTGATTGGTTGATATTCTGACGTTCGAAATAAAATATTACTTGATTTTTATTTTTTATTTTTATTTATTTAAGATAACAAAACAGTCGAATACATGTCAACTATAAAGGACAAGTTACAAACAGAACTTTTTGATCCCTTAAAGATAACAATGATTTAAAATAATTGAGTGAGCCATTGATAACAAACAAATGTAAATGTAAAAACTATCACAAATAAAAATATTATTTGATCAAGAACATTTAAGTATTTAAATGAGTGATCCTATGACAGAGTAAAATAACAAAACAACCATCAGTATGATTATTGCTATTATCGATGAAGCAATATGTCAGCCATTTCTAGTTTAAATTTCGAGTGAGTTACAAAAAATATCTAATATATGTTTTAAACTTCTTATTGTACCTAATTAGTGTTACAGAAACTTATGTAAAAAGTATTATCAGAACGTGAGGACAGACGAGGAATATTAAATTCGATTTTTTCTAGTAATACTTCAAAGTCTATTAACCCATTTACTATCTTATACAAAAACATAATATCTAGGAAAGTTCGTCTGTGTCTTAAAAATAACATCCTATGCCTACTGGCGATGTTTTCATAGGTCGAGAAATCATGATTAGTACGGAAGGTATTTGCAGCAGCAAAGGTCCGGCCCAAAAGGCAAGCCTTTTAAAAGAATTAATACTAAGAAAGATGAAGACAATATAGTGGATCATTTAAATAAATTCATGGATATTGTGGATAAACTAGAAGATATGAAGATAACCATCAATAAGGATCTCCTTAGCATTATGATGCTCTATAGTTTACCGCAATTTTTTGACAATTTTCGGATTGCTATAGAATCTAGAGATGATCTACCGGACCCAGACAACTTGAAAATAAAAATAATTGAGGAGACTGAAGGAAGAAAAAATATAGCTAGCACAAGTGTACAGAACACTGAACAAGAGGCGCTTTGTAGCAAGCAGCGCGAAAAGAACAAGAAACATCTTGTGAAATGTTTTAAATGCAAAAAGAAAGGCATAAGGCTAACGAATGCTGGTCAAAAGTGGACCAAAGCAATAAAAAGAATAATAATAATGCAAATCTAGCACAGAAGAAATGTGTCTAAACACAAATGGTAGTCAAGAAAAAATGACCAAATGGTGTCTTGATAGTGGCTGCACGTCTCATATAACACATGAATTGGAAAGATTTAAAAACTTAGAAAGAGATGACTCAAAGCTATCTTCTGAGAACTGTACTGCACAAATTGAAGGCCGTGGGTCAGCGAAACATAATATGAAAGAAAGACCTAATTTAAAATTAACTTAAGCCTTGTATGTACCGTCACTGACTACAAATTTGATGTCAGTCGGAAAGATGGCGGATAAAGGTGCAATCAAACAAAAAATGCAACCGTGAAACGAAATGGTGAAATACTGTTAAGAGCAGAAAGAAATGAAGACGGTTCATATTATATCAAAAAAAATTTGAAAGAAAAAGCTAACTATTGTGAAGAAAACAAAATGCTACAATGGCATAGGTAGCTTGCTCATCTCAATGAGGGACAAATAAAAATAGCCTTAAACAAGAAAAATATGGATGGTTTAGACTTTAATAAAAATGACACAAGTAAAGACTGTGAAGTCTGTGCTAAAGGAAAGGCAACAAGACTGCCATTTCATGCGTCAAATAATGAGCAATGGACAAATGAAACATTAGAAATTGTACATACTGATGTATGTGGTCCCATGAGACAGGCATCAAAGGGGGGTTCCAAATACTTCATTACATTTACGGATGATTATTCAAAATATACAAGGGTATATATTATGAAAACTAAGGATAAACCCCTATCAAAATTCAAAGAATTTAAAAATGAGGCCGAAAGATTTACTAGACAAAAGATAGTATGCTTGCAAAGCGATAATGGGACGGAATATATAAACCACAAATTTGACAGATACTTAAAAGATAATGGCATCAAAGAAGATTCTCTGCACCATATACACCTCAACAAAATGGATTGTCGGAAAGAAAAAATAGAACGTTACTTGACAAAGCCAGATGTATGCTGATCGACGCCAACATGAATTAAAGTTTTTGGGCAGAAGCTATCACTAAAGCCAATTATTTGGCAAACCGAAGTCCATGTAGTAGCATTGACAATGCGACGCCGTTTCAAAAACTGGTGGAAAGAATTCCATCAGTAAGACATTTTGACATTTTTGGAAACAAGGGTTTTGTTCTGAAAAAAGGGAAAAAGAACGGAAAATTTGAAGCAAGAGCCACAGTTGGAATATTTCTTGGGTATTCAGAAAATTATAAGGCGTATCGCATATTTAATCCAACGACGATTATAGTGATGGTCAGTAGAGATGTCAAAGTGTTGGATAACATGTATTACCATATCCAGTAATAGTAGTAACCCATATCTCTCAATTCAAAAGCCTTTTTTAACTTATTTTTTACTTCTTTTAACAAATTTTCAGATTTATATGCCAATATCAAATCGTCCATGTAAATATTCGCGAATAACTTTTCTCCTGCCTTTTCTAAAATATATAGACAGGGATCTACTGACAAATTTTTAATCCGATTTCTATCAATTTCTTATGTAATTTCAGGAACCACTGTCGTCCTGATTGCTTCAATCCATAAATGGCTTTATTAAGTTGACATATTTTCTATATGTATTCAAATTAGTAGCATACTTTTTGCTTTTCTAACTATATTAATGTCTTTTCCGTTTGCTGCTATGATTTTAAGTATTTAGGTATCCAATTTTTCGGCTATTTCATGTAGATTTGTTTATCAAGATCGCCATTTAAGAAAGCAATACAAACGTCTAATTGACATAGCTTCATATCGTTTTCAATTGCATGTGCGATTAGCAATTGCATAGTGCTCATTTTTGCAACTGGTGCAAACGTTTCTGTATAGTAAATACCTTCTTTTTGATTAAAACCACGCGCCACATGTCATGCCTTTCGTCGGTCTATTTCTCCACTTGCATTGTATTTGTATTTAAGAACACTTTTGTATCAATCAAATTTTTACTTTCATTGCGATGTACTGTCGACCACGTATTGTTTTTAAGATGTGATTCTATTCATTCCATACTGCATTTGCTCGTACAAAGTATATGAACAATTCTGTGATACGCAGAGCTGTTAGACATACGAGATGCAGTTCTCTCAGGTGGACATCTTCTTATTAATGTGATCCCGATCTGTGAAAGAAATAATTATCATATTGACATTAATGTAGTGCAGTCAATAGCCTACATTTATACATACACACGTACATATCCATGCCTCCTTACATACCCACATACATCTATATCACATATACATTTCCATTTTTAACATCATTCACACACAGTTTTATACGCAGAAACAATAAATTATTCTGTACCCTCTTGTGTTGAATAAACGGTTCGTAATTTATCGAACTTCCTAATTGGCAATTTAAATGTTAATTCCAGTACTTTTATTCAATCGTATAAGCTGTGAAGTTTGCTACTACATAAACAAATAAATTATTAGTGTGATGTTGAGATTTGTTCAATGGCTTAGTCTGCCTCAGTTGATCCTACTAGAAAGATTTTGTCTCAATCTCAGTATATTTATCTCCAGAAACTCCAAGAAACATACAAAAGTAATA
Source organism: Zeuzera pyrina (assembly GCA_907165235.1). Classification (NCBI taxonomy): domain Eukaryota; kingdom Metazoa; phylum Arthropoda; class Insecta; order Lepidoptera; family Cossidae; genus Zeuzera; species Zeuzera pyrina. The sequence continues at coordinate 1,107,983 of OU015627.1, forward strand.
ACGTGGGCCACGTTGTTGTGCGGCTCCAAGTTTGTGCTGGGACTTTTGGATCTTTCGATTTTCGACCGGAGAGGACTTTTATAGACCTTTCGGGAAGGTAACCCTTTGGCACCAGTGTGACCCGGGCAATGTGGTTAGTGACTTACCGACGGCTGCGACCGGAAGTTTCTCTCTAGCTACAGTGAACGAACTATTAAACAGCGAGGACGTGTGTGTTCTGACATTTTGTACCTACGCTTACCTGTGCTATGACGGTCCAACTTCTCGTTTCGAGGTTCCGATGTCGCGCGACTGTGAAGCAGTGGCAGTCTACTGGGCGAAACATCCTGGCATGTCAAGATCACTTCCTGAAGCCTTCACCAACATAAAGAAGTAATGAGTTTCTTGGAGGAGCTAAGGTATAAAGTAAAATGTATTACGTTGACATTTTAACGAAATAATAACATGAAGATTGTATCTGTTTATTAATTATTACTGAAGCCAATAGCTGTATGCGCATAGATCCTTTTGTCTTCTTCCTTATAGGAGAATCTTACAAAAAAAAAAACAATAATTGCTAGCTCTGTGCTCTGTGCCTCGGACCTTTCTGGACTTGCTTTTTGGCGGGAACGGAAGAAGCGAAGTGGGCATCTTAATTAAATTTTCTATTATTTGCGTTTTTGGGAGTTTTAGAGTACGGAAATGATAATATAATGTTAAAGTTCTGTACAAGAAGTGTTAAAAATGAAAAGGGTTGAAAAAATATGTGCAACCGAAGTTTTGCGTTCTTCCATGTACTCCTTTTTAACTCCAGTAAAGCCTCGCTTTACCGATATCACTTTACAGGAGAGTGCTAGGGATTTAAGACAACAAAAATTTTATAAGAAATACCATTATGAAATAAAAAATTACTTGAGAATGACGTAAATGTTTCTAAGAAAATTAATAAGAAACGAGTTGCCAGTATATAGAAGAGGAATGGTCCGAGCTTCGTGATTGCTAATGTCAAAACTAATGACGTTTTTGTCTTTTCTTTTGACTCGAAATCTGTTTGTTCCCACGTGAAGTTATTACTTCTGTTGTGAAATACATTGAAATTAAACATAAAATCGAATTTCTTTAAAAAATCATGGCGGTTCGCGTACAATTTGAAAATAATAATGAAGTTGGAGTGTTCAGTAAACTAACAAACTCGTATTGTCTTGTGGCTATAGGGGGCTCGGAGAATTTCTACAGTGTATTTGAAGCCGAACTGGCGGATACAATTCCTGTAGTGCATGCGAGTATAGCTGGCTGCCGGATCATCGGACGGATGACGGTCGCAAATAAGAACGGACTGCTGGTGCCTTCGTCGACCACGGATACAGAGTTACAACACATTCGAAACAGTTTACCAGACAATGTTAAGGTGCAACGCGTAGAGGAGCGTCTGAGCGCCCTCGGGAATGTCATCGCATGTAATGATTACGTGGCACTAGTACACCCAGACCTCGACCGCGACACGGAAGAAATCCTAGCCGACACACTAGACGTAGAAGTATTCAGGCAAGCCGTGGCATCAAACGTATTAGTTGGTTCTTACGCTGTATTGAGTAATCGGGGCGGGTTAGTGCACCCCAAAACCACAATACAAGACCAAGACGAGTTGTCTTCGCTACTCCAAGTACCATTGGTAGCTGGCACAGTAAACCGAGGCAGTGATGTGGTTGCTGCAGGCATGGTGGTCAACGACTGGTGCTCTTTTTGTGGCATGGACACTACATCGACAGAGATTTCCGTTATCGAGAGCGTGTTTAAATTAAATGATGCTAAACCATCAGCAATCACATCGACCATGCGAGCCTCTCTTATCGACAGTATGTCATAACAGACAAGTGTGTGTGTGATATTGTTCTAATTGATAAGTTCTTGGTGAGCAATTGCATAAAATGATTATAGTGTATAATAGAATAATGATCCATTTCTGGACTAAGGTTAAGGTCAATATGTTTTTCGTTTTGACATTACTCATTCTTGACAAAATACCCATGTAATGGTTTGTTTTTCTATTATTTGGATTCTAATAGTAAAGTTCTATCAAAGTTCTTTTTAATCAAGAATGACAACGTTTAGATAAATATTCTACTCTTCTGTCAAAACAAGCCATAGATGACCTAAATTGCTTCTCATTTCTGTTTAACAGATTTAGCAGTGAATGATGCTCACTGTTCTTATGATGAATAAAAGATAACGACAATATTATTATACTTCCATTTATTTATCTAGTTCCAATGAACTTAACCATAATTGGGACTTCTGAAATAACAAAATCACGTTTACATGTTACCTGTTACATATGTCTATAAGGTTTAAAAAGAGCAAACAACATTTTAGTTATCTAGTGGTTTTATAGTTGCAATTACATATTTCAGTCATAATAATCATATTACAGTTAAGGTTACACATTTCGGTAGTATAATGGCTGTATTATAGTTGGTGGTAAAACATTTCAGTTGTATTGTGGTTGATTACAGAATTACAGTTTTGGTTACACATTTCAATTGCATTATTATTACTACTAGTGTTAAAGCAGCAGTTACTGATTAGTCAAAGTACGAGTGTTCACTCCTACATAACAATTAAAAGATTTAAGGTTGTATTCTAAAATATAACCTTTTTGCTATTGGGATGCAGTTAATGGCACTTCGAAATTGGTGAAAATATAAACAGAATTAATATCAATTGCTAATAAAAAATATAATGTTATGCAATAAAATGTTACTCCTTAATAGAAAGATATTAGCTTTAAAAAATTTTAAGATGCTAAAAAATAGTTATTGTCAATAAAAAAAATAAACAATCATTTAAAATTGTGTGATTGTGCTATATAAAATAACATTTTCTATAAACTAAATAAATAAACTACAAGCTGTCCCGACAATGCCGACACATCCGGCGCAGTGAATGGAGTTGGTGCAATTGTGTGACGTCTGTTCCTAACTCACACCTAGTATATATAAGATTGTTATATATAGATATACCAACAGTAAAAGATGAAGAGATGGAAGGATATAGATGTTTCAAGATTAAATTTCTCGACTTCAACTATCTCTTTAGAGTGCAGAAACCTATTTCAATACTGCAGACCCCTGTATTAATACTGCTCCATGTATAAACCGGATTCCGAACTGGCGCTTCGCCGGCCGCTGCCTCGGCACGCTCGGCTTGCGCGTTGTGGTAGAAAGACCTAACTTAACCCAAACAAAAAGTGTTCTAAATATATCATCATGTTTGTATAGTTAAAAAATTTGCAAAATTGTACTCAGTGTAAAACAAAAAACAATCTAAACCTTAGTCTGCATTTGTCTTCACGATTTCCTCCCAAGCATTTATTATCACCATTAATTAATCACATTAAAGTTCAGTGATTGAAATTGTAACCAAAATTTTAACTGAAAGCTGTTAATTTTGAAGTTTACTATTTTTTATGGCAAAGACCATTATTTTTAAAGTACAAGTGATTTATATCAATAGTAGCAAATTTATAGAGAAAACCGTCTATTTTAAATAACGAGATTTGTAGATAAAATTACTAATTCTATAACATATCCCTTTGCTAATGGGTTGTAATTAAGCAAAGTATGCCCCCCAATTTGAGTAATTTTTTAAGAATTGAAGTACATGCATACTAATTACATACCCACTGTTATTTATTTAATTTAAAATATTGTCATGTATTTTTCGTTGGATTTAGTAACAACTAATTAGATATTATCATGCTATAGCATGAGGATATGTTTGTATGTATCTAATTGTCCGTCTACTCCTTTAGAGATATATCTCTAAAGGAGTAGACGGGAGAGCATGGAGCGCCACAATAGCAGTTTTACATTGCTGCTTCTTTTGCCCCCTCAAATGTCATCTTCTGCCTCACACACTACCGTCTAGGTATGCGACTGCTTTTAACATTTCCGTCAGCTAACACTGGCTATTTGTTCTTCTTAAATAACTAACAACAGTTTTATAAGAACAAATAAAATGTAAACCAAAAAATAGTAGATGTAACCAGTGCCGGTTTTGGCATTACCGGCGCCCTGGGCGAGATTTCTACGGCGCCCCTCTACTCTCGAATTCATATATGTGGAAAAAAAATTAAGATAAAATTAAAAAACAAACCAACATTTCATAATATGTCAATTGAACTTTTTCTAAAAAAATGACGGCGCCGAAGGCCCCCTTCATGCCTTGCACCCTTGGGCGGTCGCCGAACCGCGCCCTGGCCTAACGCTGCTACCGGATGTAACAATAGAATGCCTAGTTACATATTGTAGGCAATTACCCAGATAGCAATTTAAACTTCAACCAGACGTGCGCCAAGTTTGCCGTGCAATTATATAAGCTTGAAGCAAAATAAAATTAGAATTCCTAGTTGCCCCGCGACAAAGATACAATATACGTATGTTGACATAAAGAAGTGTTTTGTGCTAAAGTTATCCAGCTACTCTTTCTTTCTTCTTGGCATGGCGCACACATTAGGCATTTGCCAATGTCACGTATTGTATTATAAGTAGAATCGTTATCGTAAAACTACTCCAGTAAAGTGATACTAGCTTTACTGAAATTATGAAGGACTTCTTGGAAGAGCATGAGAACTTAAGCTACACATGTTTATTTAGACCTACTCCATTCTTTTCACTTATACAGAACTTTATAATATGACATGCTATCACTTTTGTACTTTAAAACTCCCAAAAATGTAGAAAATTGAAAATCTAATTAAAATGACAAACTCACTTCTCCCGTTCCCGCCAAAAATTCTACTCCACCGTCGCACTTGAAGAGTTGAAAACAGTTATGATAATACACAAAAATAAATCACTACCAAAATATAAAAACAAACTACTACTGAAATAATAAGATTGCAATACTATTGTCAAAAACTTTATTTGTCATATTTGACATAGCAGACTGATAATAATCAAACGTTAAAAACTGGCCTCGTAGTATTTCACTTAGCAATTTACAATTAAAGAAAAATTAATCTTGCAGCAACCCTGTGTGCTATCTGGGTAATAATATTCCTAATTATTTGGACGTAGGTCTTCAACCAGCTTTTTAAAAAGTCTAGTTTGAAATAAAAAGTCAATTTTAGTTTATAACACAATTTTTATTAATTACATATATAAACATCTCGTTAACAAACATTCCATCCTATTTACAAATGCCACTTCAGTTCTTCTGGAAGTGCAAACGCCACCTTTGGCGACGGCCAGGTATTAGGTTCTGATTCTGGTGAACTCAAAATTAACATTTAAAGCAATGAATTAAATATATTATTTAATTAATCTACAAAGTTTAATTAGTTGAAAATTTCGACATTTTATAGTTATTGTCTCAGAATAATAACGCTTAGAACAAAAGAAATTAACTAAGTGCACAAAATTGAAGCAATTCATTAGTACTGGCGAGGCAAACACTACCTTGTAGACGAGACCACATATCCATTAAATTAAATATATAATGTCGGTCTGTGACGTCATAACTCAATAAAAACAAAAATATTGCATTCAATGTATGTCTTCCAGGTAGGCACGTCTTTTTTTGCTGTTTTGTTGATAGGTCTGTTATTAAATCAGCAACTTAGGCGTTATTTCTCTCTTTGTGTTGGCCATTACAAAAAAGATCATGTACTGGCAACAATAAAAATTATAATAATGACTCGACCATGGAAATACACATGGGCAAAATTACATATATTTTATCAATTAAGTTTTTTTTTGACCAAATAAATAAAAATGGGCAATATTACATATTGTATTTTACTATCAATTAAGTTTTTTTTTACCAAATAACTAAAAACAAGTGAAACAGATTTTTCATCTACGTGCACATAAATCTCAACTTTAAATAAATGAGTCATTTTCAAAAAAGATGTACCTACCTACATTACACTCACAATGTTTGTCCTCGCCAAAAGTATCGTAATATGAAGAACTTGTTGTCGATGCTGTGAGTTTGTTTCGTTTTTAACATTATGTATATAATTGAACCTGGAAATCCCTCAGTACCCTCAGTACTTGGATTCTACTCATAGTATAGACCATAACAGAAAGAAAACGAAGTCCTTTTCCCTTCTCCATACAATTTCGTGATGTTCCTAATGCCCTCGACAGTAAAAACATTGACTGTCGCCAATTTCTTAAAAATATTATTAAATTTAGTTCAGTGTGCATCGAGTTCGATATGGTTATATTAAAAAAAAGTTATTTATTGAAAAACTTTCAAGTTATGCCAAGCAAAATCACATTTAAATACATGTCACCTTTTTATATTTTGTGTTACGCCTGTGTGTAACGACAAAACCAGGGATATAATTTACTTATTTTAAACTCAATTTTAGTTCATTTAAGACTGGCGATACTGTACACTTCTACCAACCTAACAAATGACAGAACGTCCATATTCATTTATTGATATTTCGGCTTCGACCTGCTTATCTGAATTTTTGTAGTGAAATAAATTCCTGTATGTAACGTGGATTAAAAAGGTAAATACTATAAGAATAATTCAAAAACTTTATTTATTTATGTATTTCGTAAACTAATAAAACAATACGAGTTAAATTAGATCATTCTACTGACAATTTTTTCTGTAATTTATTTGAACTGGTTTTGACGTAATAAAATATCGTTCTTCTATGTAACAATGTATAACGTTACACATAGAAATAGTTATAACGTTGTGTGCATATGATATGAATCAATGTTTTTTTTACATTAGTATAACTTTATAAAGTTATTTTTAAATTTCTAACGAAATTACGATTTAGTGATGTTTTGTTTTTTTTCCCCCAAACTTAAACATTTTAAGATGAACGGAAAATATCATTATTATGTATGGTCCTTTATAAAATCCTTTGTTTAACATTGTAGTCCTTTGTATAACGAAATGTCTGTTTCTTTTGTGTTACGTACAACTTTTTTGAAAGCACTCAAATACTGATATGACACTATTCGCAAATCTCTTTTCACAAATGAAGTATGTTAATAGACACTACGGTGGATATGAACGCTACTGCACTACCCATCCAACAGTCGACGTTGTTGACAATATGAGGAATCATCAGCTTAATCTATAGTAATATTTCTTTCTATATCAATTGGGTCAATCAATTACAAAATCTTAAAAACAAAGGATAACATTTCATTATTGTGAACATAGGTAACACACATAGGTAACTTTACCATCACTTTTTCACTTTCAGGAAATAAATAACAGTTACTAACTTCATTTGTTACTCGACTATATAATATTTATTATGATTTATGACTCATAGAATACTAACTATAAGTAATTGTAATTGTAAAATAGACAAAATTGTCATTAATCAATCTTTAGTCCTTTCATCAAAATGTTTAAACTTTTTTTCATTCAAACACATATTAAGCTTAATTTTTTTATTGAAATCTTATTTCTGTATTCAAAATACATTCATAAATAACACAGTTTTAATATACACATACACAAAATATATTTCTGAAATGCATAATCTTATATTTCAATGCATTAAGATAAAGTATTTCATTAAATAAATGACAGTTTATTAGTACAAGTAGTAGTTGTACGATTCCCCCTTAGGAGGCAAAGTAAAGGGTTCTGAGCCCATACAACCGATGTCTTCAATAATAAATAGATAAATTCTTCACATTATTTGATTAAAATTTCAACATAACATATTATATTAAATGTTTCTTGGAGTTTCTGGCGACAAATATATTACAGCGGTTTTTCTAGTAGGATCTGCTGAGGCGCACTAAGCTGCTAAAAAAATCTGAACCTCACACTACTAAATAAGCACATATTTTAACAATTCCACATAATGCAGAACAGCATAGATACTTGGGACGTGAAACTACGCCAATTTTATATCACAATATACACTAAAAACAATTCGCAAATAATTAAAATAAACGCCCAACCGCTCTCCACAAAATCCCGTCAAAAACTCCGACAGTTTATTAGTTAAAAAAAAATACTATCAATCGAAATCTATCGATTCGACTATCTATTAAAAAATGAGCTGAAATTCGCGTGCCGTTTCCATAAACATATATGTATAACACATTTGTAATTATCTAAAATGAACAGAAACTTTAACTTTTTGGCGGGAGCGGGAAAGATGAAATAGGCATCTTGTTTAGATTTCTATTTATTGTGATTTTGGAAGTTTTATGCCCGATTTCACCAAAGTCTCCTAATACTTAGCGAACCTCTAAAAAGGGATTTTCAATGATTTTGCGTTTCACGAAACGTTAGGAGCCCCTATGTACTTAAAAGATACCCTAAATTTAGAAACTCGATTTTAGGGCCCATAACACTATGTGACAGTTTTGTGTGTTAGTTTTTGACAATATGGAGAATAATTTATTATACTATATAGAAACTTAGAAGTAAAACAATAATACTTGTTTTATCGATAACTTTTTGGAAACGAAGTCACTATGGAAACAATAAAACGTCACATAACTACGTCTGGCATTACTAGGGAATCGTTGGATTGGTGAAATCGAAAATTTGCAAGAACCAGTTCAGGGGTCCTTTTAATCTAGGGGGTACATAGTTATGTGACGACTTAGCGTTGTGTGTTGGTGAAATTGGATATTTTCGACAGTAATAGTACATTGTGCGTTAAAGTTCTGTACAAGTGTTAAGAATTGGAGTTTGAATAAATATGTGCAATTGGACATCAAAAGCATATTGTCGAGATGAATTACACAAGCAATTTTTTTAATTCTTCTATTTTTATTTTAAACTATGCAGCACATGTAGGATAACATTTTTCAAGAGATCTATACCTATAGCAAATTTGTGGACTTGTTTATTTGTTAATATAGTGTTCGCTATTGTTAATATTCGTGAAATGTTAAATCTTAATAATCGTTAAAACGGACCGGCGGGGTTATTACCTAAAATTTGCAGACAGCGACAGCCACGCGATCACTACGCGACCGGTGACTAATAATTACAATAAAAAATTGGTATCATGTATGACGATTGCGTATCTATTATTCTATGACCGTAAAATGCACTTTTCGCGGTAGATTTAGCGTCACTACTTATACAAAGTATAATGCCTACACAAATTCTCGTTATGACAGCAGATATCGCGCGATATTTGGCTGTCACATGCTGACTGCAAGTTACGTAGTAAGCGTGCGGAGCTCCAATTCAGGGATCCTACCTGATTAACCACTTCTTGAAGGTGGACGACGGCTTGTCTGCAGTTTGGCAGACATTCCTATAGGTATAGAATTTATATCCCTACTCAACATAGAATTTACAATCTACAAAACATGGCACTCTGTTCCTAAATTAGAAAACTGAAGAATTTTTAAGGGAGGATAATCGAATTAGTTTCCGACCGAATATTCAATGTCAGTTACGACAAGTTTCTGCGCTAAACTATGTTTAAGAGTTTGCTAAGTCTGCTGCTCTCGCTGCGCTGCCTTCAGTGGCCATTAAGGTTAGCCTTAAGGAAAATATTAACACCACGTAGATCCCATATACTTAGATATTAGATTAAAAAAAGTTACACTTTTTACAATTGTAAAAAGTGTAACTTTTACCGGGACACAAGACGTCATTGTCATCTGCCAACAAGTTTTGGATCATTCTTGCGATCGACCACGTAACTGCGCGTCGCTGTTATGAAATTACGATTTAATTAGAATGCTCATTCTAATTAAATCTAATATATATAATATATGGAGATCAAATAGTTAAGTCTGAAACTCTGGATTCACTTTTTGGTTGGATATTTCTTTTTTTATTTTATTTATAGATTTGTCTGTGATTACAGGTTGTAGATATAGATGCCAAATACAAATAAAACAGTCCTCTGTAATCTGCCAAGAGCATACAGACGGAAAATTAAACAAAATCATGCACAATTGATAAAACCAATAGCACGAAAACTGTCACAATGAAAAGATACTATGTTATACTTAATATCGAACTATTGTACCAAATTCAAAAAAAAAAATAAACAATATGAAAATTAATGTCAATAAATGATTACATGTCAATAATGTCAATAATATAAAAAAATGTCAATAAATAAATTTAAAATAAGTAGTTGCAGTCTATCTATTATTATTATTATTAAATGGTCAAAAACTTCTTCTATCGAATAATGTCATATCATTTTATCACTTTATAATTGATTTTTAAAAATGCTTGGATGCTATAGAAGCTATGTCCATTCAACCATTTAAATAATTCTTTTCTAAAAACATTAATGTTAATTAGCCATGTATAGCTTTCGGTATTCTATTATAAATTTTTATGCTCATTGCCGCACAGTTCCTCTGATACAATGATGTTTTGGGTGTCCGCTGCAATACCAACTTATTAGGGTTTCTACTATTTTTGCTGTATATGTCTTTAGCCCTAACAAACAAGTCACTGTGTCGTCTCACGAACATACATGTCTCATATATGTATAAACACGGTAAAGTGAGCAGTTTATATCTTATAAAAAGTGGTTTACAAGAGTCATATGGTGCAGCACCGCTTATAGCTCTCACACATTTTTTCTGAGCAATTCGGCTTCGTCTACTCTATTCAATTTCGGCTACTCTATTGAATAAACTAATCGTCAAATAACTGAAAAGCGCCAGTATTTCAACCAAACAATATTTTCACTATAGTACAACCCAAAGCTGTAGTTTATTGATTCGATACTTTTTTGTTTTATAACAAAGAAACTTTTGTATCGGAATTAAAGTCAATAAATACCTCGTAATGATTAGAGACCCTCTAATTAGACAAAAATTAGTTAACTAATTAAGTAAAAACTAAAGTTTCTAATTTGAATATTCGCGCTGATAATTAGCTGAAATACGGCGGAGTCCCAGACTGTGATTAATAGAGGATCTGTTGATACAAAATCGATTAAATCGCGATTTAGACGAGAGCAATTTCTCGCCTTTTACATTCGATAAACTAACAACCGATTCTCGATAAGAGATTATCAGTTATCATCATCACTACACGACTGTTTATATTGTTTTAAATCTTGGACGTTAGTTTCGAGATTATCGAGAGATCAAACAGCTACGAGCTTGACCATTTTTCATGAGTCAAGATTATAGAATTTAATACTTTCACTAAAACTTGGCTAATGCACATATCAGTTTCTAATATTTTTATCTCGAAAGTTCCAGACTGTGCCAACTGATTTCATTATCACTTTTAACACGGAGTATCTTGTTTGAAATAACGCTCATATTTACAGTAAGCAATTTCCTTTAAAAGCGTTGCGTCTCAAATATACTAGTTACGACAATCGTATGAGTTGAATGAATGTTGAATGATTGTATATGAAATAATTTTCTCGACAGTCACAATTTCTCGAAGGATCACCAGGCCAGAAATATGAGGCTAGCAGAATGAAAAATTCTCCTCATCTAAATTGGCCTTAAATCTAGAGACTAGGGGAGACTCTACCCTCTCCTGAATAAGCAACAGTAAATTAAAACGATCTTTAAAGTAAGAGGACCCATGATAGACTGAGGTCTATCATGGATCTAATAAAAGTATAGAAATGGCACGAGAACATTGTGTATTCGAACAATGGATCAGGTACATTACAGAAACAATATTCGCCACCAGCGCCATACGCAGCCACCGAATGAGTTAGAATAACAATAGATATAGCGGGACCAAGACATAGTTATTCATTGCGACTGATTAAGCGCATCAAAATATGACTTTGCACATTTGCGATGGACGGTCAAGAGGATCAATTAGATCAATATGTGAGCAATGACAGAAATGACTCTGAGTACGATTTTCGTCGTCTTCGCATATAATAAATCACATAAAGGTGCTCCTCATTCCCGATCATCGCAATACCGATTTCAGTTAACAAAGTACTATTGCACGTTACATATTTGCACGTTGTTTTTCAACCCAACACGTCATATTATTCGAAATAGAAAATGGAAATATCACATCATTGAGTATCATATAAAAATCAGTCACCTAACATAACCTTCAAGTGCATTTTTAGATATGTAGCGTGGCATTCAATGTAAAACGTTATTTAAATTTATCCAAATATTATAACAAGTTTTTATTTTATTTTAATGAATTAGTTCAATATTGTTTGATGCATCCACAGACTAGACCTGTGTCGATACTATAATTAATAGTCTATGCCGTTTAATATGATAAAAGGTTGAATTTAGACAAGTTTACAAGACAAACTCACATACTCACTCAACGCGAAAGTTTAATAATTTATATTATACGAGCAATATTTATATAGCAATAATATATATTTGTATACGCGTTCTCGAAAACCTTTCTAAGGATTTCGTTAAAATTTACAGAATAGAAGTTTACGGTGGCAAAAAATCGATCTAGCTAGGTCTCTCAATTCTGGGAAAATGTATTTTCTCTGTGTTTTCACACATTTCAAATTAATAATTCGTATTGACTGGAATTTCGAAACAGTTTACCTTCTCAATAGCACAGTGACTGCAGCATAGGTCTACCATGCCGAAGTGCGCGGGTTGGAATCCTGCAATGTAGTCAGACCACTTTTGTTGTTTTTTATATAGGTACAATCAAAACTAAAAGACGCCGAGCAAGACTGTCGCTCAGGTACTATCCATTATTTACAGTACAAAACGTATAAAAGTAATATTTGGTAATCTGATTCTTCATTTCATTGACTTCACTTTGACAGTTGCGATACACGATTGGTTAACTTTTGTAACACAAAAAAAAATATCAAAGAAGTAATGGGACCGATTTATGTTTCTTAATTTTCTGTATAGATTAATCTACACAATCATATTCTTCAAAATGACAGTTGAATTTTTCAAAATTAACTACAGTTTTTAAAATAAACGAAAATAACCGTTTTTTTGTATTTTTCGTAAGCTAGCGCGCGCATGTTTGCATAGAGCAGAGTCTATTTTAGATTAAATTATTGTTTATCAATGCATCGCCTTAAGAATATTGCGCGCCCGAGGAAGTGCGAGATTTAGCATAGTTAAAGATCTTCTAGATTAAAAAATAATACGTTTAAAGAGCGAATAATATGATCGTTCGATCTTTCATTTCAATAAAAAATACATGATTATAGCTATATATAGTGAATGATTGGTTGGATCATTTGATCAAATCTTTTTCATTACTTGAACAATCGAATCTTTGAAAAAAATTTTAAGAAAAAAAAATTAAACCGCCAAAAAAAACACTGAAGTGTACAAAATACTATCCTATACTAATCAAAATTAAAGTATAAAAAAAAACTTTATAAGTACGATACACATACCTACATAATTAAATTTGTCATCTATATTTCAAACTTTTCACTTTAACGCTCCGCAGTACTAGTATAGTACAGTCACGGTCTAGAAATTTGATATACAGTCACGTTTTATGATTTTCTTCTTGCAAAAAGTAACATCACAAACATTTCATCCAGAAGCAGTAAATGAAAACAATAGGTAAATCCGATTCTAACTATAATAGCGATTAAATAAACAAAATGGCAACTTCCCTGATACAATTCAGAATGATTTTTAGTTTGTCAAACACCTTATCACGGACAACACTGAAGGTTTCCTTCATACCCGTTTCACACATTGAGTAAAAATTATGCCACACGCTTCAATTCGTGGAGCAACAGCCAATGAGAGCCGCGGATTACGTCGCCGGGCTTCTGATTGGTTCCCGACGGCGCTAAGCCCAGCCCACCACTCTTGTCACAGGAGTTCAAAAGTGTTGCGTGCCGGCAGTGGACAGTGTGTTACCGTTCCTAATTCGCTCGTAGAACAGCATGTACGCAGTGCAGCGGAGAACTTCTTCCAGCGATACCTCGTGCACTAACGTGTCGGATGTGTACCACCATCTGTGAATATAAATTATGAACACATTAAAGGTCATCTATTAGCGGATAATATTGTGGTCTTGTTAGTTCGGCGATAAAAACGCTCGAATACTTATGAATGACTAATGAATACGAAATTCATCTAATATGCACGTGTCTATAGAACATTCAAATCTACAGACATCGAACATGTCAGACATTTATCAGTACAGACACGAAAAAAAATTAAACCACTTCAAAAAACACTGAAAATTTCGAAATAACTATCCTTTACTAATCGAAACTCAAGTACAAAAATAACGACTTTAATAACTGTCACATTTAATTATATAGGTATTTGTAATGTATTTATAAAGTTTTATAACGTTATTTTCGTACTTGAGTTTTAATTAGTAAAGAAGTTATTTTGTACTATTCAGTGTTTCTTTTTGAAGTGGATTTAATTATTTTCTGAAATTGTTTTATTTCTCCCTTTTGAGTGACTTTGGCCTGTATAATATCTAAGGTAGATCTACAATTAACTTCTCTAATTCTGGAGCGCAATGACATACAATAGAATCATCAATATAAATAAAGCTTACAAGCAATAAGCGTTACTTGGTATTATTTGGTGTAGGTATCTTCGAAGCCCAAGTTCCAATACCAGTTAAATTTAAATAGGGTCAATCTGGAAGTACATCTTTTCAAATAAAAAAATAATTTTCCATTTCGGCTTTGGATCGTGGTACCCTTACAGAAATGAAACGCCCCGTATGCTGACGTGTACAACATACCTACTATACCATTCCCACCTGGATGCCACGAAAAGGGAATGGATAAAATAAATTTTGAAACTATTGGAAATTTTTAAAATAAAATTCTTTTTTTTTTTGAAAAGGGATATATTGGGTCCTTACATATGAAATTGGCGTTTTGTACGCGAGGAATATAAAGTCAATTTTTTTTTGTAAAATATATTTAATTAATCAAAGTATGCACCGTTGTTATCTATGCACTTTTGCCATCTCATAGGTAGTTCATTGATCCCTTTACTAAAAAAACCATGGGGGCGAGAATCAATAAACTCTTTGAAGGCGGTTTGGACTGCCGCATCGGAGTTCAATTTTTTTCCTTGTAAGAAGTTGTCCAAATTCCGGAAAAAATGGTAATCTGTTGGAGCAAGGTCCGGGGAGTACGGTGGATGTCGCAGACATTCCAATTGTAGCTCATCTAACTTAGTGGTTGTTTGTTGTGCAGTGTGTGGTCTTGCGTTGTCGTGAAGCAGCAGTGGCCTAGAGCGATTGACCAATCTCGGTTGTTTAGCAGCTAGTTCTTACTTCATAGTTTACAGTTGCTGACAATAGATATCTGCCGTAATCGTTTGGCCAGATTTTAGAAAGCTGTAGTGAACGACACCGGCGCTAGTCCACCTTACCTTAGTCACAAGTAACTTTTTCTGAGTCAATTTTCGTTTAGGGCAGGATTTGGCTGGGTCTCCAGGGTTCAGCCATTGCGACGAGCGCTTCCGATTATCGTACAGTATCCACTTTTCATCACAAGTAATGATTCGATTTAAAATCCCTTCATTATTGTGTCGGTTGAGCAAAGTAACACACCAGTCGACGCGTGTTTGCAAGTTCGATTCACTCAATTCATGAGGTACCCATCGTTCAAGTTTTTTTACTTTCCCGATTTGCTTCAAGTGGATTAATACAGTCTTGTCACTTACCCCGAAGCCTGCAGCTATCTCTGAAGTGCTTTGTGATGGATGGCTTCCACAATAGCCTTTAATTCTTCATTTTCCACTTTGGTCTCCGGCCGTCTACAGGGTTGGTTCTGAAGGTCGAAATTTCCAGAACGAAAACGTTGAAACCAAAAACGTACCGTGCTTTCTCTTGCGACACCAGCGCCGTACACATCATTAATTCTTCGAACTGTTTCTGCAGCACTGGTGCCACGGTAGAACTCGTACTCTTAAATATACCGATATTTCATGTTTTCCATTGTGCGGTAATAAGCGACGCCAAAAAAAAAAATGAGGAAAAAACAAATGAATTACTGTTTTCAAAACTCAAATGTACCAGCTAAATGAATTTATAAATTTGAATTTGGAATTCTTAACCAAAGAGGAGATATTTCAGATTAAAGTGGTCAGTACGACAAAACGCTAATTTCATATGTAAGGACCCAATATATAATGAAATTTAAAAAGAAAAACAATATTAATTTTAAAATGAAAAAAAAACAACAGAAAAGTATAAAAGTGGGTGTGATGGTGTGGTGTGGAGTTTATAAAATTAAATTTAAATACCTTTTACATTCACCTTTTAAATTATAATTTACATATGATAAAAAAACACTAACTATATCTAAAATGAACGCTCAGCTGATGAAATTAGTATGAATGGTCCAAAATTTTTTTTTATTTTTCAACCCATGTTCCTTGGGGAAAGTTGTTCAGTTTCATGGGTACGTCAACCCCCTTTCGGTAGTATAGGGTATTTTTGGAACATCTTGTATAAATACGCTAAGCAGGTCTGTCTCTCCGTCATAATTATCTAAACAAACACAGTAAATATTTGCTGAATTAGATAAGTTTATTAATTTCCCTTAACAATCGTGCCATTCCACTCTACGTTTACATGATTATTTTTAACAATCGTGAAATATTAAACTTGACACTAAGTACTTCTTTTTTTTTTTTTGAAAACAACATATTTAAAACTTACATAATATTACAACATCAATGTAAATTGATGATAAAAATGAGATTTATGCAACGCTACATCATCATAATATTAATCGGCCGGATTATTACCTAAAAATTTGCAAACAGCGACAGCCACGCGATCACTGCGCGACCGATGATTAATTGTAATAAAAAATTAATATCATGTATGACGATTGCGTATCTATTATTGTATGACCGTAAAATGCACTTTCCGCGGTAGATTTAGCGCCACTATACCAATTACATTACACAAATTCTCGTTTTGACAGCAGATATCGCGCGATCTTGGCTGTCGCATGCTGTCTGCAAGTTACGTAATAAGCGTGCCGTGAAGCGAAAACTTCGGATCCCTTTTAAGAATATTGCGCGCACGGAGGAGTCTGAGATTTGGCATAGTTAAAGTTTATATGGAGAGCAGAAAGCTCAAACTTTTATGTAATACGTGTTACAAATACATTAAATTAAATAAAACACTCATTGTTTACGTTCAAACTGCCAATGTCAAAAACACTGACAACGTACTCATAAGAGTTTATGATCATATATTATGTAACCTCCTTGAATCCTTGTTAAAAGAAAAGTTTAAAGATATTAATATTCTTACGGTCTATAGTCAGTATATCTTCGAGAATATTATGTATGTACGTAGGAATTTACACAGGTTCCGAAGGGTGGGTGATATTCATAATAGGAATACCAGGTCTAGAAATAAACTAGCTATCAAGGGCTCTAGATTGGCAAAGGTACACAAATCTTTTATTGGGGACGGTGTTCGCTTTTACAACACTTTGCCTGAAGAATTAATCGCACTACCAGACATTAGATTCAAGAAAATTGTTAAAGCTATTTTATGCTCGAAAGGCTATTATAAAATAGAAGATTTTGTTAACGATAAGTTGGTCTGGTCAAGTTGTTGTGCAAACGAAAAAAAACTGTAATTTTAGGACTTACGAAGAGGGCAATACTGTCAATTAATAGTTTTTGTTTTAACGTTCGAAAAATACTTTACGAAGTTTACTTCGAATAAAAATAAAAAAAAAAAAAAAACAAACAGTCGCATATAACAGAGATTGTCGCCAAAGAATTTATATTATATAAGTTTATATTTACGGTCGAATTACGACCACCGGGCAGCCTCGAATTCTAATGAAACTGTAAATCCATAATAACAGTTCATCGCACACACGCAGTTATGAACGTTTCACAAAAATTCCAAATTAATAGTGACAATTCATAGCAATTTTAAAATCATTTATAGGTAAGATGAACGCCATTTCACAAACATCCGTCCTTTCGGCCATTTGTGAAATTGAATTGAGACAAATACAGAAATAATGATAAGACAATGGTAGAGGCGACATCCATAGGAACAAAGATATCAATGATTGGGCGTTATTTTTAATGACTGAAAATCTGCGCCGCAACAATAACTTTCACATAAAATGGAATATAATGGACTAGGCGTCTCGACATTATAGCAACATCGATAACTTTTTTTCCTTGAAATTTTAAAACCAGTAAATATTCTTGGAATAATTCTCAGGTACAGTCTTACAACACAACAATAAATAATATACTATGAAGGTAACAAATTACACTACTTGCTCTAATTTACATCACGTGCGTCTATAGATATTTCAAAGATAAGGCCATGTCCATTAGAAGATACGTAAACATCTTTATACATTATCGATTTTCGAATTTTTTCAAATAAAAAAAGAATTTACCGAATCAGATCATAAATGACGGAGTTTGAGGTAACAAACATAAAAAAAAATCTTAAAAAAATTAAACTGCCTTCAAAAAAAACACTGAAAAGTATAAAATAACTATCCTTTAGAAGTCGGTGCCAAATCAATGTGCAACAACATAGTCTATTAGTTTCGTGGGCTTGGCACCGACTTCAATAACTGTCAAATTTAATTATATAGGTATGTGTATCGTATTTATAAAGTTATTTTAATTGTACTTGAGTTTTTATTAGTAAAGGATAGTTATTTTATACTTTTCAGTGTTTTTTTTTTGAAGGCGGTTTAATTTTTTTTTAAGAAAAATTTTTTATTTCTCCCTTTTGAGTGGTCTTGACCTAAATAAATATCTAGGGCAAGTCTGCAATTAACTTCATTCTAATTCCGGAGCGCAACGATATACAAGAGAATCGTCAATATAAATAAAGGTTATAACCAGGTCGTATTATCTAGTGTATCTTCGAAGTCCAAGCTCCAATATCGGTCAAATTTAAATGAGACCATTTCTGAAGTATTACCTACCAAACGAAAAAAGAATTTTCGAAATTGGTTCATAAATGACGGAGTTATGAGGTAACAAACATACAAAAACAAAAAAAAAACAACACAGACGAATTGAGAACCTCCTCCGTTTTTGGAAGTGGGTTGAAAATACATTTTCGTCGCTAAGAGTAGGTAAATTAAGGTAGAATCGTGTTCTCTAAAAAGTTCTTTCTGAATCTGTACTTATTGGAACCTCTCAACGTATCCAACACAAAAATCTGTCAAATTATCTTTCCTAAAATTTTTTATAACAATGTGCTCTGTGCACTATGTACTTATTGTTAATATAGTTATGTAGTAGGTGTATTGTATTTATATGTATGTATTGTATATGTATGTATCCATCGGTATAATATGTAATTACTTGTATGCGTGTATGTATATATGTATGTATATGTTGTGTATATGGGTACACATATTGCATGTTGTGTATTATAAGTTAAAGTATACATGATAGTTTACTTCCTCTTCGTCGCCTTCCTCTTTTAATAATCTATATCCTATAACCCAAAGGTTGCCTGAATGAAATTGCTGTTCAGCAATAAGGCCGCCTTTTGTACTATACTTTTATGTTTTTGATCAGTTGTCATTGTACTATATTCTATTGTAAAAATCGAAGTATTAATTTTCGTATTCCGAGTTTTATCGGGATGTAAAAAAAGGCGAAAGAGAGATTAAGATTAGATTGTCAGTCCTATCCTAACTCTGTTAAGTACTAAAGGAAAATAAACGACTATTCTAAGCGTTACTATACTAACTGTAAGAAAGTACATTATACATGATAAAATCAAATATACCTCACTATTGATTAATCGTAATACATAACTTAATTTATGTACGTACAACTATATACCATTTGATAATTGAAACTGTTGTGAACTATACAAAGCTAACGAGTCTCTTTTTATAAAGAAAACGAGTAGGTGATTCAAAAGTCAAGGAATTAAGTGGAACCTGATCCGCGAGGGAATTCGGATAAAGTGATTCGAAACACTGCCTGGATTTGTGAGTAACCCATAGCTGATAATTACGTTCAGTGTCAAATTATATCAAATGTAAAAATCTGAATATAAATCTAGTATGCCTCTGTAAACAAGAAAAATGTAGCCTTAACCTATAATTGCTGATGCATCAAAATATATGGAATCTTTTCACATCTATATTTAACACTTCATTATAATAATGTAACTAATTACGTTAAAATAGTGTCAATTACATCAACTGTGAAACCTGAATGATAACAATAAAATACGTCGTGATAATATTTATAAATTTCAAGATTAATCTAGAGTTAATGTTAAACATGATATATACAGACATTTCCAGCGGCCAGACATCTGCCATTTCCAGTAACGCTTTAGCTTTCGTTTTAATTGTGGGGACATCACCATCCATAGCTATGTCGTTGGCCAAATCTATAGTCTCCTTCCGCGTTGAGATCAATCTCTCACATACTATACATAAGCAACAGACTATTATAATGTCAGTAATAAAACACCACACCAATGACAATATGAATAATGAACCAAAAATATCACGATTTATGTAAGTATATAAAGTACCCCACAGAAAATGTAAAATATCTACAAAGTACAGTGTCAATGTGAAGAAAATTTGACAATTGAAGACGTCGTTTGTTATATAACAAGCTTCTCCGAGGATTTCGTACATATCAAACAGATTGCATGTTTCTAAATTCGTGACTTGCGACATACAGGAGTACTGTTCTTCAATAACACTTAATCCGATATTTGACATATTGTTTTCAACTTTGCCATCAATAATTTTTCTCAAATAGTCGTTAATGACAGTGAGTCGTGATCTAACCATTGAGATAAACTTATAGAATAATATTATTTCGAAACTTATTACAAAATAAATCACTGAATAGATGAAATTACACAAAACAGAGAAATTGGTGTATAAATGTATACAAATGAAACACGATGTTTTCAAAGTAATTATAAAAGTTAATAGCAATTTAGTTTCGTTTAAAGATTTACGGTAACAATTACAATTACTGGAGCTCGAATAAGACATCTCATCAAAACGTGCCAACGCATGTATTATTCGTATGCTACTTTTCCCCACCATAAACGATGTATTCAATAATATAACTATGTACGTCGCTATTGCTAAAAATTTAATCATTTTAACCACTACACTAGAAGTGTCGTATAAGTCTTCATTTTCTTTAACACTGATGACACATACTCTTGTAAAAAATATTACATACACACATAACGATAATATCACGTAACATTTTTCTTTTATGTTGGACGTTCGCAATTTGTTATTCTTGAATGTGCATCTAACTATACCCGTGCAATACTCCGTTATCAATAACGGCTTCACTGTGCTGATGATATCTTTGATTATTTTGTTGCGGATATTTGAACGCCGATTGTTCTCAACAGTTTCTTCCATTTCTTCCTTGTCGACAACTACTTCACCTGTTGTGTTCTTACTTGTAGTTGTACGTTATTTCCGTCTCTCACATTGAAGTGATGTGACAAAATGACTTATTTTCTATTTGTTTACTTACGATAATTGAAACAAGAAAGTATACGTGTTCTAGAATGTTCGATTATTTATTAATAGTTGTACGCACGTCTACATGTAGATTAAAATCTTTAACGCTACGATGATAGAGCGAACACATCACAATACCAGATACCGAATTAGTCCAGTAGAATTAGCTCAAAATAAGGCATAATTTTGCATTAATTGTGGTACTAATGATTTTTGGCACATCGATAGAGTTATGTCTGTGTAGGATTACCTTAAATTCGCAACCGATTTGGAAGTGCGGAAAATGGTGAAAATTGAGAAAATCTTGGATTTTTGAATAATTCCAAAACAAAAATTGTGGTACTAGTTGCGAGAATACCACGTGTTTGGAGTACGAATACCTACCTACTCAGGCAATTTAGACCGGTTGTGACATACGGAACATATTTAAATTTAAAAAAAAGTGATTTTTCGTCTTTATCTCTTAGACAAAATGTGTGGTACTAGTTGCGAACTCATCGGACACTTGTTTTAGCTTAATATACTTAGTTTTAAATTTGCAATCGGTTGCGACCTACGGAACCCTAAAAAAATACTTTTTTCAAAATTCTACTTCCAGCAAAATTTGTGTATTAGTCAATATTATTGCTTATATCACATTTATAGGTCGTATTCCCACTGCTTTGTGATTGCAACCTCTGAAAACACTACGGAACCTAGTCTATTTTGTAAATAAAAAGTATGTATAATTGTGAGTCTTGCGAGGGGAATGCGGGCGGCGCGCGGAGGGCGATACAGGTACGGGACTAGTGTTGAAATTAGCGTTGCGTATGACAATTGTTTTTAATATTTGAAATCCCTTCTCAACTAAATTTTTATTGGAAATATATTCCAATAAAAATTTAGTTAAGACGGGATGTCGGTGAGTGATGAGTACTGCTTAAACAAGACTTTTTATGTCTTCTTTTTTTTTCGAAAAATAATTTAAATTTTTTTGTTTTAACAAAAATTCAGCGTATCTGTATTTTACTGACTATACAGGACAGTGATTTAAAAAAAAGCGATTTATTGTCCTAACTACAGTCTAACGTTTTTACAGAGCTTAAAGAAGCATCATTTAAAATAACAATTAACTCTTTTTATACGCGTATTTGAGGAAGCTAAAGAAGTATGTATCGATCGCGAGGCGCGGCGCTCCGTCCGCTCTGACTACCCCGTTAGGGATACAGCATGAAGATATGTATGTATGTACGTATGAGTGAATATTCATTTAAGTTTACGTTTATTTTTATTATCTTTTCATACATCTTTCAATATGCAAAATTTAGTAATAATTAATTTACGTCCAACAAGTCAGCTTGAAATAAAATTAATTGAAACAGAGTCCACTTGCATCAAATTTTTTTGAATAATCTATACACGTAATAAAATCGTAGACTGTCTTCATTTGTAATCACATCACGCATATACCACTTATTAAATTAAAAATCAAATTTCTGAAAAAAATGAACCTTCTGTCTGAGTAACGTATAATGTCTATTTTATCGAAATCGACCCACTCAACAAAAGATCGAAACCTCACAGACCACCGTGCTACACGTCACCGGAAGTGATTTTTTCGTATATGTATGTACAATGAAAATGTAGTACGTACAATGAAAATGTAGTACGTACAATGAAAATGTAGTACGTACAATGAAAATATAGTACGTACAATGAAAATATATTTGGAAATAAAACTGAGACGGCGTTATGTTTTGTCTGAATCTAAATAAATAAAAAATTATCTACATCCATACCAATATTATAAATACGAAAGTCTGCGTTTTCACTGTTAAACCACCGGACCGATAGATAGTTTAACATCAGAGGGCGGACATAGGGTATCTTTTTTTTTTAATCTATCCCTAAGGGGGATGAAACTTTGTATGGGAAGTTATGACAAAGACGTCTATTTTCAAATCGACGTCTTTGTCATAATTAAAAAAAATTAATAATGCATGTTAATTTTTTTAAATGATGACAAGGGTATTTTCGAGGTTTCTCGGAGTACTGCTTACAAAAGTCTATTTTCAAATAAGAAATGGCAGACATTACTATATTCAATAAATTGATACAGGCGTCATTTTTAAGGTTTTTCAGGGTTTCGATTACGAAAATGACGTTGACCTTAAAATCTAAGATGGAGGACATTATTCCTTTAGTAAAATGATACGGGTGTCATTTTTGAAGTTCCCGTGCGTGTTTCCCGGTGCAGATTACGAAAATAATATTTTTTCTTAAACATAAAATGTACATTAAAATGTACATAGTATGCTATACGATCCATACTATCTCATAATAATAAGTATTATTCTTGCAAAAGTATGTCTGTCTGTCTGTTACGCTTTCACGGCTAAACCGCCAGTTCGATTTTGATGGCATGCATCTCCGTGCCATCAAAATCGAACTGGAAATCGAAATCGAATCGAACTTCAAACTATCTAGTTTGAAACCGGGAGTCGAACATAGGCTGTTTCATTTATCAAAAATCTTTTCATAACGGGATGGAAACGGGAATAAAACTATGTGTGGGAAATGCTAAACCGGTGAATCGATTACGATGTTTAAGACAGTGATAGACTTTTTTAAAGGAAAACACAAAGGTTACTTTTTATGAAAAATCTACCCATAAAGGGGTGAAAAAAAAACACTAACTCGGAAAAGTCACGGAAAATTTTTCCACGCGGAAGAAGTCGCGGGTACAGCTAGAACATCAATAATACAAAAACAAAGAAGAAGTAGAACCCAAAGTCATTAACTTTAATCGATTTTTTTATTAGATCTTTACCTATAAAATCGATTTTTAATACCTATGATTTCAGTGTGAATATCATTCTTCATTCAGAATTCATTCTTCAGTCTTTCATTGTACTTACGAGTTCCAAATTTAAATTAAATTTTGAATGAGTAAAATTTTATGAGTTCGCGTCTCGACATGATATTTATTGTTTCTTTTTATATTTGACCTCTGCTATACATAATGCAATGAGTATTACCTATGTAATACTCATTGCATTATGCTTATGAGTTATTTCACTAGGGTGATAAAACAAATTTCTATGTGATAATATTTTCCTCGTGGATATTAAAATTAAAAAATCTATTAAATTTTATAACAATTTTAAATTTATATATTAAATTTTCAGAAATATGGTTACTAATGCAAAGTTATTGTTTATTACCTTATATTATACAAATTTTAGACTGAAAAATTTGCAGAAAAGCCTTAGATGTTCAATTCAAACCTAGTTATGCAAACTGACTTTCATTTCAAATTTAGGGTTTATTAGCAAATACTAACGAAATTTCAGGTAGAAAAATATACGTAGGAATATTTGAAAATAAATGTAATTTGAATCGACAATGTATAATAGTCTGACTGGACATAATTTTTTACATTATTTCATAATTGTAGGTTTTCACTTCTGTCGGCAGTCCTTAATGACTGCCTATTTTTTTAACGAAAAGTAATCGGTGTAAATTTTTTTTCTACTGTCAAAAGTTGTTAAGATAAAATTATTACCTATTTCTCATAATTATAAAAAGAAAACACTCCACCATTCCGACTTTTGGGTCTACGTCCATCTATTTTCAATTTCGAATAATAGCTTGCTAATGGGTTAATATTTAACAATGTATGAATGAACCGCACGGCGAGTCGTAGTCGCTCGAGCCGTACCCTGTCTCCCGCGCCGATCGCATTTCCCCTCGAAATATGCGTAATAAACGTATATTTAATTTACAAAATAGACTATGTTCCGTAGTGGTTTCAGAGGTTGCGATCACAATGCAGTTGGAATACGACCTATAAATGTGATATAAGCAATAATATTGACTACACTAATTTTGCTGGAATAAGAATTTTGAAAAAAGTCTTTTCTTAGGGTTCCGTAAGTCGCAACCGGTTGCAAACTTAAAACTAAGTATATTAAGCTAAAACAAGTGTCCGATGAGTTCGCAACTAGTACCACAAATTTTGCCTAGGAGATAGACGAAAAATCACTTTTTTATATTTAGGTAACATACCTATGTCGCAACCGGTCCAAATTGCCTGAGTAGGTAGGTAATCGTCCTCCAAACACGTGGTATTCTCGCAACTAGTACCACAATTTTTGTTTTGGAATTATTCAAAAATCCAAGATTTTCTCAATTTTAACCATTTTCCGCACTTCCCAATCGGTTGCGAATTTAAGGTAATCATACACAGACATAACTCTATCGATGTGCCAAAAATCATTAGTACCACAATTAATGTAAATTGATAATCTAATTCTACTGCACTAAATATAATGAAAAAGAATGAGCCAGGTGTTAGTAACACTAATACCTAGGATTTCTATTGTAGGAACCAGTCTGTTCCAGTAAAAGCAAACTTTTAAGCCGGAAAAGCCAGCCGTAATAAAAGAATTTGAAAGAACCACGATTATTTTTTATACGAACCGACAAAATGAAACGCACGTGTTTGCGAAACAACAGCAACACGCTAATTATGGACTGCGGACTTTCGTAGTAGCTGGCGGAAATGAGAAGGCGCCTGACATGTGCATTGCAGAGTCTGCAGGTCTCTTATTTTATGTACACTCGTGTGCTGCGTGTTTTTCCGCTTTAGCTTTTAATTTTTTTTGGGACACTTGAAGAGCCGCAATTGTCTCGTGAAAGAGCCACATGCGGCTCGCGAGCCGCGGTTTGTCAACTCCTGTTCTATTTATTTACAGGGAAAACTTGAAAAACTTGTAAATAAATAATAACAAATGTAAACACACAGAACAATGTCGTAACGCTAGGAAATTTCTTTTAGATCTACCATTTTTGACACTTTCAATTTCTTCTTTATCTGCTTTCAATGTCCGTTATCGATCCCGCCTCTAACAGCATCAACGCAAAAATTCTGAAAGAATCTTAAATGTGTTTTCGACGGTATTTTCTATCAAAATTATGAAGATTAGTTAATAACTCTTTTTCAGATGCATATAAAGTTAAGCGAAGGCGTTTTACACACAACATGCGATGTGGCTAATATACCTAACTAATAAAGCAAAGGAGTCAGAGAATAACACATAAGTAGAAACGCCCCGCTGGAAGACCAAGACAGTCCGTGAAATGACCCTCTCCATCTTCGTCTATGCTCTGTAGCAGTTAGCTGCATTGGTTGTGACTAGAGAGGTACATGAGACACGGTGTCCCACGGCCATGTCACACGGAGGGCAAGTACTTTAAAAGTTGAAGATAGGTTAATTAAGGTAAGGCCCTGCCTAAGGGTCAATTGACGACAATTGCGCGAGTGAAAGCGTGAAAACACTATTTACACTCTTACGTGATAAAAAGAGAAAGCATTGGTAGGCGCGCATTATTTTGAGCAATGTTCTTAAACGCCAAATAATAAAATGGTTTTAAAATAAAAACGATTGAACAAAATAATTTTTAGTTTCGTCAGATTTTTCTAACGCTCGTAAAGTTTCAAACAGCAAAAACACTATTCATAAAAATATTCTTATTTCGAAGTACGAAACAATTTATAAATACAGTCTACTTTGGTACAAAATTCTATCAAGATAACTAACTGTGTTTTCTTTTTACCAGAAAGTAAAGGGTGTCCAGCGGAAAATTTTCAACTTTAAATTATCGCTATTCCTCTTTTAGCAGGGCTAGACGCGCGGGAGGGGTAGAGTTTGTTGCGCCATCTTTGCGGATTTGTCAGTCACCATGAGTCACTGGTCGGGAGCGCATCGCGCATTTGCGGTGGAACAATACCTAATGTCTGGTGAATCGTTGATTCCAGCGCGTCGTGCTTTCTGATCTCCCTTTGATATTCGGCGATTAAACGATGCTCCGAGTGTAACACTTTTTTTCCGTAGATATAATACTTACGGTTAATTACATACAAATTAGAATCGATCACAAATTTCATTTGCATTCCACAGTAACATCTGTTGAGGTTAGTGTGTGACAGATGACAATTGTCTACGATATAATGATTAATAGGTAACGCGTTCGGAAAGTTGTTCGCAATCGAGTACGTAGTACTACTTCATTTCTTCTCAGGTAAAATCAATAAATGTTGCACTTTAAGTATATATTATTTAAACTAGAACCTAATGTAGTAAACTTTTAACTATTTAATTGTTTTCATTATAAAGTTCATTGTTACTTTCGTTAAAATCTACATTTACTTACGTTACGTTCAGTAATAACATTGAATGTTTGGAAACATCGATAGTAATAAGTATCGGGGTAATAAATCGATAATCGATTTTCTTTTGTATAAAAATGTCGTTTTGTTATAAACAAAATAAAACAATGTTAGGGGATAATACTTTTAATAGATATTAATATAATTTGTCCAGGTTTGCTTTCCCATTTTTTACGATGAGATAAATAAATTGTTGTAAAAATTTAAATACGAGTAATTCCTAATAATCGATTGCATTCGATGAGAGAGAGAGACGAGTGTTGATATATATCTGTTTCACAAATCAAGTAAAATGGAATGTTCGAGCAAATGGGCATTGCTTCCGTCTTGTTTTTCAGTGGTTACTTTTATCTAGATCTTTCTAATTCTATTGTGGATCTGTCAATCTGACATTTTGATGTTGTCACTTACAAATTTTCAGACACTTCCCATTGGTCGGTGTTTTTTTTAGAGATTTGCTGTCTCTTTCTT
This sequence comes from Zeuzera pyrina, assembly GCA_907165235.1. NCBI lineage: Eukaryota > Metazoa > Arthropoda > Insecta > Lepidoptera > Cossidae > Zeuzera > Zeuzera pyrina. Next base: position 1,136,062 of record OU015627.1, read on the forward strand.
ATGTCGGAAACTTCACTGAAATCTGAGTAGATTTCAGTTACATTAATAATGATGTTAGAGGGTACAAATTATGTCGAGGTGTAATTCGAAGATGGAGGGAGCCATTCACTTTTGGTGGTGGTTAAGTGGCAGACAAAAATGGCCATATAGAAGTAAAATATACATGCCTATATATTTAGGATGTTTCTAGTGTTATTAAGAAGTTGTTTTTGATTTTGTATATATATTATAAAGTCCCATGATAGACCTCATGGTAAGTAGGATGTAGAAGTGATAGTTTTTTTTTAAAAGTGTTTTCCTTGGTGCTTAGTACCGTGTATTAACCCCAGGAATTTTGTTACAGGGTTCCAAGCTAAGTTCCAAGCTAAGTTCCAGGCTAAGTGCCATGTTTAAATTCCTGGCTAAGTTTCATGCGTAATTCCATGTGTGATTACATGTTTACTTCCAAGTTAATTCTACATTTGATTTCCAAGTTTAATTCTAAATATTAGTTCCATAAACACAGTGGACTAATGTTATCTTCTTAATCTCATAAGCACCGTGGAATGACGGTGTACTCCACCTTTAGTTGGATATTTTTCTTTGAGGATACCTGATCAGATGGATTACTTTCTCGGATCATTTGTTTGTGCAATGCAGTATGAGGTTGGATTACCTTAACACATATTTAATCTCTTTTCTTTGAGATTTATTTGTGAGTTACGAGTATAGTGGACTTCATGGAAATTCTTTGAGACCATTGGAGGGACAACTCGGCTTGCAGAAGACCTAAACTTAATCGTGCAGTCACTAAGGGTTTAGTGAACACCGTGGATATTCTTATGGACCATTGGTGGGACAACTCGACTGGCTATATATATACATGGTTATCTCCTTAGATGGTAATGTACAATCATATATAAAAATTATTAACATTCAAGAATAAATTTACATAACTAACCTTATATTTTGTTATTGTAGTTCATCTTAATGTTTTAAGTTATACCAAATATTAAGAAACAGTTACACTTATTATTGGTTACAGTACTCCTTTTTGTAATTTCCAATACACATGTAATTTGTTTGTTTTGTATGTAAAATCTCATTTAAAATTCTTCTTTAAATAACATTTAAGATTTCATTTAGTGAGCTCATGAGATCTATATTTAGGGATAATTATAATTCCTTAATAAATTGGTGAAGGTTGTATTAAGTGTGTATTTATTTCACAACTGAAATCGATTGTAGCAATACAGGGAAGGCGCCCTTATAAAAATTTACTCTGTATTCCTCTCCAGGGTGGCCCTAAAGAAACCCAATATCCTGAGTAGTTCATGCCTACCGATAATAGAACATTCAAAGGTAACATCACCGAAGTCGCGTTACACTCAGCTCATCTGGTCATGGGTGCAAAGGTTTTGGCAAGAAGGGACAATGGTTAATAGGCCATCATCAGGACCGTCCACTTCAGTAGCAACAGTAGTATTAGCAACAGTAGTAGTAGTAGTAGTAGTGACAATAATAGGAACAGGTGCGACAAGAAATAATTCGAAATTGAATAAAATCGGTGAGAAAGATTGCCACCTCGACAGGCATTAAAAAGTCATCTGTTCACGTAATTATGAAAAAAAAACTAAAACTTCATCCCTACAAAATGCAAATCGTTCAAAAATTGAATGAAAGCGATTATGTTTTAAGAGAGGCGTACACTAGAACAATGTTGGAACGATTTCGTACCCCCAGAACGCTTAGTAGTAACATATTCTTTAGTGATGAAGCTCATTTTCATATCGGAAACTACATCAATAAACAAAATATGCGCTATTGGAGTCCAGAAAAATATAACACACGCACATATCCACAACATCACATAAAATTTTTCTTTTATGTTAGACGTTCGCAATTTGTTATTCTTGAATGTGCATCTAACTATTCCTGTGCAATACTGCGTTATCAATAACGGCTTCACTGTGCTGATGATATCTTTGATAACTCTTTTACGAGTATTTGAACGTTGATTGTTCCCAACAGTTTCTTCCATCTCTGCAACTACTGGACGTGTGTTGTATTCACTTGTCCGTTATTTCCGTCTCTCACGCTGAAACGCTGCGGCAGAATGACATAGAGAAGTGTTTTCTACTTGTTTACTCACGGTAATGTACGTTTTCGAGAATGTTCTATGATCAATAGTTTTATGTGCGTCTTCATGTATATATGTTATTGTTATTTATGTAGATATGTAATAGTAATTAATTTCTTTCTGTGGCGGACGGCGAGAATAGAATCATGTAAATAGCGCGTACATATATATATTTTTGTATACGGATTATTTCCCTTATTGTTATTGTTTAGTCATAGTCTTATTAGTTATTAATTAGTTAAGTAAGGGAAATGTTATTGTTTTGTTTACATGCTTTGTCTTTGTAATGGTATTGAGCATTGTTGTAATTATATTGTGCATTGTTTTATGTTAGTAAAGAACATGAATGTGTGTTTATATTTGTATTCATACGTAGTATAATGTTGATGGTAAGACTATCAATTGTACTAGTTCAATAAGTATAAATAAATAGTTGAATGCAAATATATGAATAAATATAGTGAGAGAGCGAGAAAGAGACATATTGTCGTCTCTGTTACAGAGGTCCGCGGCTCGTGTAATGCGCGCTTGTAATTGGGTAATTAGACGAGCGGTGTATTGTTTTGATGACATTTTGATGGAACTGGACGACCTCATAACAGTGGCGAACGACGCCCAGTTAAACAATACAAACAACGCTGCGACATCACACCGCCCCCTGCGGAGGGGGCGTCGACGTCTTGCGCGCTAACACCAGGGCCTCTCATGTAGGTTCTCTCCGACGATCACATCACACATACTCAGATAGGGCCTCACTTGAGCGCGGGCCTTCCGCCCGCGCTGAGACACACATTAAGCACCCACCATTTCGGGCCTTCAGCCGATTGTACGCCGGCCGGTTAAAACCACTCTAGGACCGACCCTCACCCGTATAGGATTCTCGACGGCATGCAGGTGCATATTTTTCCGTCGACAATCTGAGCCGAGGTTCCGTCCTCCGTCCCGGGTACCCCCCGGACGGAGGGGCCCTCAGGCTTTGTCGACCTCTCTTGGGGGAGCGCCCTCTGCGCTTCCCCGCTACGCGTCCGGCTCGCTACGACGGCCCGTAGGGTCAAGTGGTGGTGAAGGGTAGTTTTAGCCGGTTCGAGCCCGGCACTACCCCGGTCGCAACCGACGTTCTCTCGTGAGGCGTCAGAGGCGGTTGGGTGCTCGTGCGGAGTTTCTTCCCTTCCGATAAACAAAAAAAAACCTCTGGCAACCAGTCGGGTGAGGCCCTTTCAAGAGAGAAGACAACAGAAGAAACTACTAAGACGACTATAGAGAAGACTCCTTAGAAGAAGAATTCAAAGAGGAATTCATAGAGAAGACTTCAGTAAGGGCTCACCCACCTCGCGTCACATATATGTGTATCAATGTGTATGACATGTATATGTAAACTGGTTCGTTTGGAATACAAGAATATTATTCTGGGTTCTCGTGTTTCATTCATCTAGTGAATACAGTCCACTACTCTACAAGTAAAGTCAGGGCACCGGCGAGGAGGAAGAAAACACGTCGAAGGCTCGCCAACACTCCATAAATTATCAATGTGTTGCAGTAGTAATAATAATGAATAATTTGTATATGCGTAACCTAGTTCACCATATAAAAATAAACATATTATTGTCACATATATCACGAGTTAATCTACATAATATACTTATTGCATGCCTGTATATACACACATACATATTATCACGCTGTGTCCCTTTAATGTTGGACGGAGAAGTAGTGCCGTATTAACCAAAATATAATTGTTAAATTAATCAGTACATAGGTAAACAACACAAGATTCTCGCGAGCCTATAATACTATCTATAAATCATCTCCTAATCATTTATTTAATCATTCAATCATTTTGTGAGACTCACGTATAAATATGGTGTTAGTGTTACTATGTGCTCCGCCTCATGCATGGCATTACAAACACTAATAACAAAATAATAACTTACACGAATATGTTAAATTATTATAGTAATAAAATTAAAATTAAAATGTTATTATTTATTATATAGACATTACATTGCAATTATAATTATATACGTATGTCAATATAAAAAAAATATTCTTCTAAATATCATCATTAAAGAATTCGATAATGGAGTAATACACCTTTTCTTATAGAAACTTTAATTATTTTTTGTAAGTATTAAAATTAGTAATCTTTTATAAAGTTTGGTAATTTGTTATATATTTTAGGTGCCAGGGCAAAATAAATAAGTATTGTATTGTGGAATAATGTAGTCCTACATGTAACGAGACAGAGATTTCCACAACGCCTTGATCCTTTTACGCTATCGAATAGGTTTTTATTGGATTTAACAAAAATAAATACTTCATAGATACACGGATACGAATACACGGAAGCGTCTTTATTTTTAATTCTTTGAAATGATTTTTACAACTGTCTCTGCTTTAAACAACGAATTCCGAAATACTATGGAAGTGTCATTCAGAACAATTATGGCCGAAAAAGACGTTACCGCAAGTCTGATTCAAATACTCCGGAACACGACAGGTCGCCAACTTAACAATCAACTGTTAAAATAAACTCTTTTTTAAATCCGCACGAACTTTATTCAACTGTAGCCTGACGTTTAAAAGGTTTCGCAATACATTCCAAAGTCAACGGCGACTGGATGCCTGACACACGTGATCACTGATCACGCGATCGCACGGGAAAGTCCTAGCAAGCTATAATGTAAAAAAGCATTCCTACGCATCGCAACGCAACTTATTGGTAATATTGGGTCCTTACATATGAAATTAGCGTTTTGTCGTACTGACCACTTTGATCTGAAATATCTCCTCTTTGGTTAAGAATTCCAAATTCAAATTTATAAATTCATTTACCTGGTACATTTGAGTTTTGAAAACAGTAAATCATTTGTTTTTTCCTCATTATTTCTTTTTTTGGCGTCACTTATTACCGCACAATGGAAAACATGAAATATCGGTATATTTACGAGTACTAGTTCTACCGTGGCACCAGTGCTGCAGAAACAGCTCGAAGGATTAATGATGTGTACGGCGCTGGTGTCGCAAAAGAAAGCACGGTACGTTTTTGGTTTTAACGTTTTCGTTCTGGAAATTTCGACCTTCAGAACCAACCCCGTGGACGGCCGGAGACCAAAGTGGAAAATGAAGAATTAAAGGCTATTGTGGAAGCGGATCCATCACAAAGCACTTCAGAGATAGCTGCAGGCTTCGGGGTAAGTGACAAGACTGTATTAATCCACTTGAAGCAAATCGGGAAAGTAAAAAAACTTGAACGATGGGTACCTCATGAATTGAATGAATCGAACTTGCAAACACGCGTCGACTGCTGTGTTACTTTACTCAACTGACACAATAATGAAGGGATTTTAAATCGAATCATTACTTGTGATGAAAAGTGGATACTGTACGATAATCGGAAGCCCTCGTCGCAATGGCTGAACCCTTGAGACCCAGCCAAATCCTGCCCTAAACGAAAATTGACTCAGAAAAAGTTACTTGTGAGTGTTTGGTGGACTAGCGCCGGTGTCGTTCACTACAGCTTTCTTAAATCTGGCCAAACGATTACGGCAGATATCTATTGTCAGCAACTGCAAATCATGAAGGAAGAACTAGCTGCTAAACAACCGAGATTGGTCAATGGTTCTAGGCCACTGCTGCTTCACGACAACGCAAGACCACACACTGCACAACAAACAACCACTAAGTTAGATGAGCTACAATTTGAATGTCTGCGACATCCACCGTACTCCCCGGACCTTGCTCCAACAGATTACCATTTTTTCCGGAATTTGGACAACTTCTTACAAGAAAAAAAATTCAACTCCGATGCGGCAGTCCAAACCGCCTTCAAAGAGTTTATTGATTCTCGCCCCCATGGTTTTTTTAGTAAAGGGATCAATGAACTACCTATGAGATGGCAAAAGTGCATAGATAACAACGATGCATACTTTGATTAATTAAATATATTTTACATAAAAAAAATTGACTGTATATTCCTCCCGTACAAAACGCCAATTTCATATGTAAGGACCCAATATTTATTTACCTTATTTAGGTGAAGTTAAATAGTTTTTTATTTTGATTCTTTTATATGAAAAAATATTTAAAAATTATTTGAAAAGGTAAAAAAAGCATATTTAGGAGTTCATCTGCATTTTATTTACAAATTCTTGAAGTTATACTTCTTATGGCGCGTTTAGTTGAGAGTAAAATTGGGAGCTGCGCACGCACAACGTTACGAGCCAATCCGACAGTATGAAGTTAGTTACAAAAGACGTTGTTATTTTTATTTATTTATTTTTATTTAAGCTGCAAGTTTTATTTTATTATATGTGGCCAGTTTTTTTTTTATGTGGACAGTTTTGCTTGAAAACGACAAAGAAGTATTATAACTTCTTAAGTGCGTACATGAGTACACACATGCTCTAATTTTTTTGATGTGTCATGTTATCTGAGAGTGTAATTAATTATTTATTCTGTGTCTTCTAGAATTTAATGAAGAATCTTTTTAACCGAATTCCAAAAAAGGAGGAGGTTCTCAATTCGGTTGTATGTTTTTTTATGTTTGTTACCTCATAACTCCGTCATTTATGAACCGATATGGAAAATTCTTTCTTTTTTTTAAAAGGATATACTTCCCGATTGGTCCCATTGAAATTTCACTGGAGCTGGTTTCGAAGATACACCACATAACGCGACCGGGTTGTCTCTTGATGACTTGATGATTAACAAATGACATACAAGAGTATGTCATTTGTTATACTATCGTTATCCCCACATGGTATAATGTGACATAACAAATTCAGTCAGTAGTGTCAGTTTTGTAGCGGACAGAGAATACGGCTGGTGGTTGTTGTCTTCGGATTGTAAGAATACTGCTAGGATGTAGGTAATTATGATGTAACATTTACACTATCGTTTTATAACTGATTGATATTGATATGATATGATATTGACATTGATAATGGGTAATAATATCTCATGTTCGATCTGTTCGCATCTGTTATTGTGGAAGCCCATGGTTTCTGCTCTTCAATAGAATGGAAGTAAACACACAGCGCTCCAGAATTAGAAAAGAAATTAATTGTAGACTTGCCCTAGATATTTATTTACGCCAAGGTCACTCAAAAGGGAGAAATAAAAAAATAAAAAAATTAAGCCGACTTCAAAAAAAACACTGAAAAGTATGAAAAACTATCCATTACTAATCAAAACTTATGAACAAAAATAACTTTATAAATACGATACAAATACCCATATAATTAAGTTTGACAGTTATTGAAGTCGGTGCCAAATCAATGTTCGACAACAGAAAGTCTATCGTTTAGCACCGACTTCAGGTACTAATGTCAAATTTAATGATATGGGTATTTGTATCGTATTTATAAAGTTATTTTTGTACATAATGTTGGTAGGTTGCAGCACTGTTCACTTTATTGCCAGCTGCTACCCGTCTCTCCACATCCAACTCACATCTTCCATCCCTCGAAAACGCACTCCCCAGATACACAATTTCATTCATCTGTTCTAGACATTTTCCATTTACACAAATCACACATTTCGTTTGTACCGCATCTATTTCAAGCACCAGAACCTTAGTTTTGTTCACATTCATTTTCAATCCTTTTAATTCACAATCTTCTTTCATGCACGTGACTAGTGTCTGCAACTCTGCTTCTGATGGTGCTATTAGCACAGCATCGTCAGCGTACAATAGGCAGTTTACCACTGTGTCACCACATCCCATACCACTCATATTACCTTTCAGTCTCTGGAGGCAACTATCCAAATACAGCACGAATAGCCAGGCAGACATCACGCAGCCCTGTCTGACACTAGAACAGACTTCAAACCAGGGCGACATGTCACCGTCTATCTTTACACAGGCTCTGAGGTCTCGATATAATGACCTCACAGCCTGCAGTAAGGAGCTCTCCACGCCATATTCAGGCAGAAGACTCCAGAATTTCTTCCGCACTACTCTATCGAATGCTTTCTCTAGATCCACGAAAGCGCAGAAAACTTTCCGACCTATAGCCAGTAACCTTCCCACGATAACGCGAAGCGAGAAAATCTGATCTATACAACCCCTACCGTTCCTGAATCCACCTTGCGCCTCCCACAAATATCTTTCTGAAACGCCTTTCATACGTTCAGTCAATACCTTAGTATAGACTTTACTCGCTAAGCTGACCAAGCTGATGGCCCTATAGCACGCACAGTCTAGATAGGAAAATACATAAAAATTTCATTAAATTGGTAAACAAAGTAGAATCGAACTGCCGACCTTGATCAATCGTGATACGTACCGGGCATCCATATCTGACTATCTATCCTTCATAAATGCATCTGGATACTATCTCCGCGGTTACTTCCTGTACGGGAAACGCTTCCGGTCAACGTGTGCACCTATCAATAATTGTGACTAGATACTTATATCCTTGTGGAGATGTTGGCATGGGGCCAACAGTGTCCACGTGGATGTGGTAGAACATTGAAGCATCAGGGAATTTTCCCAACTCTGAAACGACGTGACGACTAATTTTTGATCTCTGGCACTGTAAACAAGCCTTAGCCCAGCGTCCTACATCCGCGTTCATACCGGGCCAATAAAAATGCTTAGAGACCATTTTTCGTGTGGTACGTACTCCGAGATGACTTAAACAATGGACGCTCTTGTCTAAATTCGTCTGTCAAATAAGGTTTAACGTTAGTTGAAATTTCGCAATATATTTCCTTATTACAATTAGGTAACAAACATTTCTTAAACATGATATTGCTATCGCTACTAGAACATTGTAACATTCGTAACAAATACTCATCTTTCATTTGCGTGTTTGCAAGTGCATTGTAGTCAAGTACAGACGGGCAAAAATTGTTTCCACGCGTGACAGTATGTCGGCAACGATGTTTTCCTTCCCGCTAATATGCTGTATATTGAAAGTAAATTCACTTATGAATGAAAGATGTCGAGTCCGTCTGGTGATTCTTTATCATCCTTACCGATTTTCGAAAAAGCGTGACACAAGGGCTTATGGCCTGTATACACTGTTAGATGTCGACCTTCAAAAGATTTTCGAAAATACTTAATCGCTTTGTAAACAGCCAGTAATTCGCGGTCATACGTAGAATATTTCCGGTCGGTAGGTGTAAACTTTTTTGAGAAGTAGCCTAGAGGTTTCCATGAACCGTTAAAACTCTTTGGTTTAACGCTGCACCCATACATGTGTCGGACGCGTCCGTCATTAAAGCAAGGGGAACGTCCGACAGAGGACGGGTCAATGTGACAGCTTTCTGTAATCCTATTTTATACTGTATAAAAGCATTTTCAGCCAAATCCGTGCAGTTTATTTTAGTTTTATCATTTTTCTTAGAATTTACTAAATATTTATTTAGTTTACACTGATATGACGCTATATTTGGTAAGTGTGGCCTATAAAAATTTAACATGCCCAAAAAACGTCTTAATTTCTTTATAGTTTTAGGCTTAGGAAAATTAACGATTGCTTCAACTTTGTCGTTCAGTGGTCTAATACCTTCGACACTAACGTCATGCCCTATGCGCGACTGTCCGAAACAACACTTCGATAAGTTGATAGTAATACTATATGTATTAAAACGTTCGAATACCAACTTTAAATGCTCTCTATGTAATCTCATTTTCGCTGGCGATAATGACGTCGTCCAAGTAATTATATAAAAAATCTAGTCCCTGTAAAACTGTATTATTCATGAAACACTGGAAAGTCTGTGCTGCGTTTCGCAAACCAAACGTCATGCGGGGAAATTCAAAAAGGCCAAATGGCGTAATTATCGCTGTTTTTTCAATATCACTCGGCATTACACTAATGCAATGATATGCACGATTTATATTCGATTTTGAAAATATAGTTTTATTAGCCAAAATATAAGTAAACTCGTGTAATCTCGGTATAGGGTATCTGTCGGGCTTCGTAATCGCGTTTAACTGTCGATAGTCTCCGCACGGTCATAAATCACCATTCTTCTTAGTAACGACGTGCAGGGGACTAGCCCAGGCGCTTTTAGAAGGCCTACAGATCCCTAACTCTTGCATAACTCTAAATTCTTCTTTAATTTTTTTGTATCTGTCCGGTGGTAAGGGTCTGGAGCGCGCATGTACGGGCGGGCCAGCCCTCTCGATGTAATGCGTTATGCGTGGGTGCTTCCCTGAATGACGCTAGTTTGGTGATATCTGGGTACAAGCACAATAAATTATAGTATGGGTGGCCTTCAACAATGGAACTTAAAGAAGGTTGATAAATGTTTGTAATAGATGCTAATACATTTATATCTGTAATTTGGTCTTTGAGCTTACGATTATGCATATCTACTAAAATATTATGGTATGATAAAAAATCAGCGCCTAAAATAGGCTGCTTGACATCGGCTACTATAAACTCCCAACGGTACGGTCGTCTGAGCTTAAGATTTAATACTAATGTAACTTATAGTCTGAGCGCGCAGCGTTAATTGAACGCTCAATGTTATTTAATCTAGCATTGATCTTGGCCAGTTCCGCTGATATGGCAGTCACATCGCACTCCTTCTTTGGCGGCTCTGGAGGTGTCTGGGATGTCTGGGGCTGAGATGTTGTTATATTTGGTGGCCTCAGCTACGTTGTCCGCTATCATCGCCAGGTTATCTAAATCCTTAGTTTCCGAAACCACTAAAACTGCACGTATCGTGGATGGCAGGTGACCTTGCCATAACACTCTGAGGGTGTCGTCAGATATTTTGTCACGTGCTAGGTCTCTCATCCTATGGTGGAGCTGTGAGGGCTTTTACTCCTTCCATTTCCCCCATAAGCTTCTCTATTTGTCTAGTCTTTGAATCTTCATATAATGATAGTAGTTTAATTTTAAGTGCCTGGAATTTACCTGATTCTGGAGGCTTGGTCAAAAAATCAGTGAGCTGTATGATCACCTCCTTGGGCAACTTGGATACTATCAAGTCAAACTTAGAAGAAGGAAAGTAGTATCTACGCAGAGACGAAGATACACGTAATTATCACTGCATTCAACAAGCAGACGTTAGACGAGTGTCAACTTCGGAGGTGTGATCCGTGATTGACTCATATGACTTTGCGACCATTAACTAAAAATTACCCTCACAATGCAACACTCGCGACGCGCTTTAGAATTACGCAGACGCAGTTTCGAGAACCTTTCATTGATTATTTTTAATATGTAGATTCCGTAGATTTACTTTATATTATTTAATGTATGTGTACATTTTATTTACGTTACAGTACAATAAAAATAACTTACGTACTAAAAACTGGCTGGCTACTAGTTGCATAATACAGATCACAATATTTTCATTTAATTTCTAGAAAACATAAAATTATTTTATATAAATGTGATAAGTTGTCATATCATAACTTCTTTCTGTCTTCTACACCACTTAACCACACAAGAGGTCATTTTTAATTTACATTTCCTCAGTTTTCACGTCAACAAGCCATTTTCATCTGCGACGGCTGACTGTCGCTGACCGCACGGTAGACTAAGTAGCGCCTAATTTGTGGTTTTTTAGCCCCACTCACTTGATTGGGATTTGCGTTGTGTCATATTTTTAAATGAATACGAGTTCCATAGTATTTCCGAATTCGTTGGCTTTAAATGACAAGTCGATCTTAGGCATCTTTTTTGTGTTCAGAATACTGATTCTTTCCCTTTTGCATTACCTCAAAATATAATACCGTATGTAATATTGAAGCGACATATCCGCAGTAAGCTGTCAATACTGCCGAACGATTTACTACGTCGTTTAATTTATAAAATACATATGAACATTTGTTTATTTTTTTGTGTTTCATCAATATCGGTAGGTACTTCATTCCATGTTGTTATCAATGCATAGTCCTAAAAATTTTGTTGCGTTTATCTCATCTACACATTTACCACCATAGTCAATATTAGAATTCAAACTAATATGTCGTTGTCTAAAAGTCATTATTTTAGTCTTATCTAAATTAATTAAGAGATTATTAAATTGCAGCCAATAAATTATTGTTTTCAAACTATCCTTAATTTCATTTTCAAACGTATTCAAATTATTATTATTAAATATCACAATACTATCATCGGCAAATAACAGCACGAGATATTCTATTGACTTCGGTAACTCATTTATATAAATGATAAACCTATATAATATAGGACCCAAGACCCTACCCTGAGGCACACCATAATAAGAAATACGTTCGGTTGACGTATACATTACTTTAGTCCTCTATCTGCATGCTACGTATTTTACCTTTAATTACACATCCTAAAACTCGATTTCTCAAGTTAGCTTTGTATAATGCCGGTTCGCTTCGAACTATAGACATGAAAATTTCCATGTGGCTATGAATCATTTCGATGATGACATACTGGCAACAAGCGAAACGTGGTTACGTAAAGGGCAGAAGGGACTCGCGCCTCTCCGGTTTCGCAACGCTCCTCGGCCGTGTTGTATGCGAAATGGCCGAAGAGGAGGATTCGAGCAAGGTATACGCGCGCGTTAATAAAAGTACTCTACAGGTCAATTTTTTTTCTATGGCGGAGAGGGCAACGAGCGAGCGAATCACCTGATGGAAAGTGATCACCGCCGCCCATAGACACCCGCAACTTTAGGGGAATCACGGGTCTTGCTGGCCTTTAAGGAAAGAGTAGGCTCGCTTCTAGAAGGGCCCTAAGTCATAACGGTCCGGGAATACCGCCGCTGTCAACTGGTTCCATAAAATTGTCGTACGTGGTAAAAAATGTCATAAAAGACACACAGTTGTTGACTGCCATCCATCAACGTAGTGGGGATGAAAGGACAGTCGATTGCGTGAAGTACGGTAATGGAACTCGGCAGCGGGCAGTACTCCGAAGAAATTGAACAAATGTTGTTTTTGATGACAGTTAACAAGCCGTAGTTTGTCATAAGAATCTCCGCAGACTGCAGACAACTATCGGCCGACAGTTTGATCGGATTGAGCACTTACGCGCACACTGTGCCAACTTAATAGTTGGGTTGCTGGTGAGTCCGCAGACAAGCCAAGTGGAAAGAGTGGTCGCATAATGAAAGTTACAACGAAATTGTCTAAAAATAATTTTTCGCCTTTCATCGAATGAGCTTATCCAGCCTCAAGATCTATAGTTTTTTCTTCATACTCACATCAGAGTACTCTTTTTTAAGTTTTTTTTAAAGCGCGGGTCGTTTTTTAACTTCAACTATCAAATTGACGCCAAAGCTCAGAGCAAACCTAGCAAACTGCAGTACCGGCCAACTAAACAATCGTCAAATGTGCGTGCGTGGAAGAGCGCCATACTGATCTAGAAGTTGGCCGATAATTTGCCGATAGTTTAGTCTGAAGGCAATCGTGTAGCCCATCAAACTTATTCATCGGCCGATACCGACTCGTAATATGTGCGCATATTACAACGAGTCGGTATCGGCTTACATACATCTTCGTATTGATTATAGCCCAACTAAACTATGTTTAGTCTGCAGTCTGCGGGGGCTGCAATTGGAACAGCATATCGACCGAACTGGAACAATGTGGATATTTTTCTAAACGCTTACAGAACGAAAGCCAGAGGTAAAAGAAGCCAAGGAAGACCAAGGCTGATTTATAAAGATCAAATAGCCAGTGTTAGCAGACGGAAATGTCAAAAGCACTCGCAAACCTAGGCGAAAATGTGTGAGGAGAATAATGAGATTTGACTACACCGTTAGGGATACAGCGTGAAGATATGTGTGTGTATGTATCACAATAATTTTGTTCAGAACGAAAACAAACCCCTTATACATTTTAGAAACATACGAAATAAACACCATACATATTTTCTAAATCATGAGTTTATTAATTTTTATCCACAATTGTGCGATTCCACTCTTGTTACGTGCATACAGTACATATTAATTTTTAATACTCGTGAAATAATACATGACTATTTACTTTCCTAGTAAACACATCACATTAATATGTTATTATATTGATAGTAACAGTAATGGTAATAGCATATTCCAAAAATAAGGCAACTTTGTGCGACTCTACATTATAATAAAATTCTAAATCAAAAATAAGGATTTTATAAAGATCGGTGAATAATTAAAACTGGTCACAATTAACAACTTTAATTTACTGCATTAGGATTTTTTACATAACTACCAACCGTAACGCAATCGAGTTGTAACTGCCCTATCGCACCATCTATAACAAATATATAGTTATAAATATTTGGACACTCACCGTTTTGGAATCGTTTAGATTTAAGGCAACGGTAGAAGTGGCGTCCATAGTAACAAAGATCCCAATGATCGGGCGCTGTTTTCATAGATAGAAATGTCTGCGATGTAACGATAGCTTTCAATGATTCTCAAGCTTTTGATCTTTCCATGCAACAGAAGGCGCCTTCACAGAGTACATTACATATAGATATATACAAATAGAGGTATCGGTCGAAATTCTCATCTAGTGCCATCTAGTGAAACTAGATTAAAACTGTCAAGTAATCTTCATATTAACAACGAAACTACGTAAAAATTTTATTACTTGATGTATAACAATGAGCAATAATATGAAATTGTATAATAATTAAATAATAATAACAATAAATGGAAATTCAATGATTAAACATTAAGGTTTAAACTTTGCAAGCAACGTTAACGTACAAGATAATATCGTCGAATACAACTGATCTATCGTTACTTTTTAAACAAAGGTCGAAATAATTCAATACTTTACATAAAAAAGTAGTGGTGACATTAACTATACTAGACTACACTATTACGAAGGCCAAACATTCTTATGAAATATTTTTGTTTAGAGTGAAATAACTCTGGACGCCTTGACAATAACATAATTTAAGAAATAAAGTTCTATTTTAACATTTATATTCATCTTTACTTATACTTAATACTGAATCTATTATAGTAATATTATAAAGAGGTAAATTTGTTTGTATGTAATGGATAAACTAAAAACTACTCAACCGATTTTAAAAACTCTTTCACCTATAGAAAGCTACCATATTAGCGAGTAACATGGGCTGAATTTTGTTTTCAAAAAAATTTCTACCCGTAAGAAGCCAGGGCGAATCGCTAATTACTCATATTTTTTTATAACGTTGCATTACAATATACTGTTTTTTTTGTCACATGTTCCAGTGTACCTACATACATTCACGACCTTATTCAATCTACGTAGCAGCCTAAAACCTAACTGAAGAACTACGCTATCCAACTGTGACCGTCAAGGGACTGTTGCCCGCTGTTTCATATCCATAGAATTTCATTTTTTTCCTCAGTTACTTAATTCAGTCAAACAAGTTTAATTATTTATTTCATGGATTATAGATAAATAAAAAAATATACGGGTCGACTAGAACCTCCTCCTTTCTTCGTCGGCTAAAAAATAAAGCTCCGCGACATTAGTTTGCGACATAATAGTATTCGTTTCCTCTACTCTATTTTCTAAAGAATGTATTTTCGATGGAGATCTCAAAATAATCGATAAGCTATGTCGTTGTGATGGAATGGCTCAGCACTACGACGTTGGCAGTTATATAATGTTAGATCGACATCAAGGGTGGCTTGCACCAACTATTTAAACTCGAAGCAAGCTCCTTAAAGCCAGCTTAAATAGTCGGTGCAAGCCATCCCTAACATTACCTTTGATTATTGACACTCTCAATGATTTTTTACCTTCCTTACTGAGGCATTATAACTAAACATAACATATATTCACGCTATATCCCTAACGGGGTAGTCAGAGCGGATGGAGCGCCAAGTGTCGCGGTCCTTACATAATTCTTTCGCTTCCACAAATCTCATCATTCTCCTCACACATTTTCGCCTAGGTTTGCGAGTGCTTTTGTCATCTCCAGCAGCTAACACTCCGGTTATTTGATCTTAGTAAGTCAGCCTTGGTCTTCCTTGGTCTTTTTTACCACTCGCTTTCGCTCTGTAGATTTTCTTCGTCAGGCTTTCATCATTCACTCTTTCTATGTGACTGAATCATCAAACCATTCCTTTCTTCATTTTTACAATAACACTGTCGTGCAACCCTGTCATACTGCGTGTCTCTTCATTGCATATTTTGTCCGCAAGGGTGACCCGCACATATTTCTAAGAAATCGCATTTCTACTGCATTTACCTTGCTTTTACTCGATTTCGGGGTTATCCAGGCTTCACTATCGTACATCAAAGTTCGCACCAACACCGCATTGTCGATGGCCATTTTGGTTGAGTTAGATATAATCACACTGCCCACTAATGCAGACAGACTTATTGCCAACTGCTACCCGTCTCTCCACATCCAACTCACATCTTCGAAAAAAAATGCACTCCCCAGATACACAATTTCATTCGCGTATTCTAGACATTTTCTATGTAGCCCTGTCTCACATTTCGTCTATACGTCTTCCCCTTCAACCACCAGAACCTTAGTTTTGTTCACATTCATATTCAATCCTTTCACTTCACATTCTTCTTTCATGCACGTGACTAGTGTCTGCAACTCTGCTTCTGATGGTGCTATAAGCACAGTACCGTCAGCGTATAACAGGCAGTTTACCACTGTACCATCACATATCATACCACTCGCAATTTCTTTTAATGCCTGGGGCAACTGTCTAAATACAGCACGAATAGCCAGGCACACATCACGCAGCCCTGTCTGACGCCGAACAGACTTCGAACCGGGGTGACATGTAACCATCTATCCTTACACAGGCCCTGTGGCCTCGATATAATTGGCCTCACAGCCTGAAGTAGGGGCTGGTAACAGTATTCCATGTGAGGTCTAACCTGTGCCTTGTAAAGTTGTAGTAGGCGATGGGTCGGGGTGAAATACTGCCCCGCTCTACCAAGCGCACCCAGCCTTTTTGAAGCTAATTTTGCTTTATCCTCCAGATGACCGTGACACTGAACATCGCTCGAGATATCGATGCTAAGGACTCCAATCAAGAGGAGAGAGGCTTGGCATCGAGAGGAGTATCTTCAAAATTGCGGAATACGACGAAGGGACGTCTTTTTGCGGTTAACGTGCAAACTTGTGTCTTAGAGGGGTTGAATTGGAGTGAGTTTAGTCGGCCCCAATTTGAGACATGACTTACTTTGTTCCGGTTCTCAATAACGTTTTCCAAAGAAACATTAGCACGTCCGGTAGAAAGTGCATCCCTAGTACTGTCATCCGCATAGCAATGAATGCCGCTAATGTTATGCAGCATGTCACTGATATGCAGAAGAAAAAGAGTAGGAGAAAGCACACACCCTTGCTGGGCACCAGCGTTCACGGGCTTCAAATCAGAGTATACTGGCGATCACAAATCAGCTGGTGCTCCTCTAGGTACCCGAGTAGCTGGCAGTTGATAATGGATTCCATTACTTTGGAGAGTAAAGAGGTAATGGTAATTGGCCTGTAGTTGGACGGACCAGAGCGATCGCGTTTTTTGGGGATTGAGTGCACAAGGACTGTCCTCCAAGAACTCGGGACAACGCCAATGGTGTAAGAGAGCCGGAAAAGGCGCGTTAGAACCGGTGCTAACTCCGGAGCACACGTCCTTAGCACAATTGGGGGATTCCGTCTGGCCCACTCGACTTGTGGATTTCGACGGAAAAAAGAGTCTTACAAACTAAACTCTGTAGGAACCGAACGTTTGGCATTGAGCTCGCACAATGCGGTATGGTTGGTGGTGAAATTCCCTCGTCATCCAGTGTCGAGTTTGATGCAAAAAGAGTGCCCAGAAGATCGACTTGCTCTTTTGTAGTGTGGGCTAGCAAGTCATCGGTCTTGTGCAATGGTGGAAGAGACGCTGACAGAAATTCCCAAGGACAGCTTTGGCGAGAGACCAAAGTTCGCGTGTCCCCTAAGGAAGACGAATTCTCAGTCATCGGTCTCTCGCCAATTTTGCCCATGAACGAGGACTTCGATTCGGCATTATATTAAAGGACCTGGCGGCATAGTTGTACTTCTTCCTGAACGCGCTGGTTGTTTGGTTTCTTAGGTGCCACCTCACCTTAGCGGAATTTTGCCCTCCCTAGAACATGCAAGGCAGCCTGAGCGCAGACGCCCAAAGGGGCAATTCTCCTACACAGGATGTGTCGGTACCCCCTGAGGTAATTTCAAATTTAAAACCGCTGCCGTGCCAAGAGAAGTGTGTAGTTTGTATTTATAAATTTTAATTGTACTTGAGTTTCGATTAGTAAAGGATAATTATTTTGTACTTTTCAGCGCTTTTTTTTTTGAAGGCGTTTTGGCGTTTTAATTTTGTTTCGTAATTATTTTTATACTTAACAGTTTATTTTCCGGAGAGAATTATTGAAACTCGCCATTTGTTGCTATTGAGAGGAAGAATTTTCAGTCATCTCTCTTATTCGATTAGATAGATCTCCTGCTTTAATCATGTGTTTAAAAGTTGTAGAGATGTACAACCAGAAAACTTCTCCAGCGCCCCAACTATGGAATTATTATTTTATGTCTTGTTCTCTAGCGAAATGATTGGCTTTTTTGATGTAAAAATGTGTTAAGGGCCTGTTTCTTTGGATTGCTTCACTCTTGAAACACTTATGCGAAGCGAAATGTCTTTTTATAACAAATATGTAAACGAAACAAACAACGCATATAACTCTCATTCACAACTTTTATTATTTTCTATTACAATTATTATTGTGCGATTCCTCTCTTGTGTCCACGTGTTTTAACACTCGTAAAACAATTAACAGGACTAATTACTTATTTTTCTAGCAAATACATCAAAAAAATATTATTTAATAGTACCACAACATTAAATTCAAATTCTTCTCAATCTAATTGTAATTAATTTCAACTGCAGAGGCTATGCGCAACGCGTGTTTTTTGCGTCAACACATTTTTCGACAGCTCTAATTCAACGCCGACAGGTTATATAGCCACTTTGGAATGACTACGATTTATACGCAATTTCGGAAACTCCTGCCCTTTGATTTGAGTCATTTGGAGATGAATTAACACTTACAAGACCAACGATAAGGCAACGGTAATAATGGCATCCAAGGGATCGAAAATTCCAATCATCGTACGCCATTTATGAAGACAAAAACGCCTCCGGCGGAACGATAACTTGTAGGTATTTCCATGATAACGGAGTATAAGGTGGAGATTATATTTGACAAAATTTAGTTTCAACGTAATGGACGTTTGAAACCATTACAGAGGTCCCGGCGCACGTCACAAGAGTTGTTACTTTAAGGGAGGGACACATTATATAACCACGTTTGTTAGTAATAGATTTTCATTTGAGCAATCGCCCATCTCACTGAAGATATTGTTCTCTTTTTGACAATATCATAATAAATAAGGACAGTATGATTTTCAATGTTGCATTACCTAACTCTATTGGACTACCTTGCGACTGTATGTGAAAAGCAAAGTATATGAGAATTCTCCAGCAACTATTACCAGCTAGAGATGAACATTGGAGTTAACGGTGCGTACTAACGCTTAAATCAATGTAATTAATTGATAGCACCTATACAACATAATATTTAAGAAATAAAATTTTCCTGTTATATGTTCGAAATTCATAATACATATGTAACTTTCTTATCTTTCTTTCCTTTTTTAAAATCTGTTAATATTTTTGGGATAGCTGGTACAATACTCCAATAAATGCATCATTACTCATAATACATTAACGTAACGAGCTACACTACTTATTCTATTTATATCGTATGCGTCTGTAGATATTTCAAAGATAAAGCTGTGACCACTACGAAATACACAAACATCTATAAATAAAATTATCGATTACCAAAAATATATTTTTGTTACTACGAGTAAATTAGATTAGCGTGCTCTCAAAATTATTTCTCCTTATCAATTACCTTATCTAATACAAAAATGAAAACCTTTTAACTCATCTAATACAAAAATGAAAGGATTACTTTCCATTGAACAATATTTGTACGACAGATGCAAAATAGTGAATAAATGTAGACATGATTGAGACTTTCGGCTACAACTACAAATATATCACAATATACGGAACATACGTATAACATATTACAATTCGTTGTAGTCACATTTAACACTTCATTGAACTAAGCGATTGCGCAAAAACAGTGTGTAAAAGTGTTTTCTATTAGTTTACTCAAGGTAATTGAAATACACTTTTTCTAGAACGTTCGACGATCAATAATTTTATGTACGTCTACATATGGTATATGTACCTAGATCTTTAACTTTATGAGAAATATCTTTTCAACATGACTAATATATTGCAGTGTGTACCGAGCGAATATCGAATATAATGAAAAATAAACGGCCAAGCGTGCGTCGTACTCGCGCAATAAATGGTCTGTACCTACTGTCTAGTTTCTAGTGTAACGACCGCCGGCCGCTAAACAAAGTCCATCGTGGAGCTTTATGTAATTTTGTGTTAAATGAGAGTATCCTAATAGAATTCTGACAATTTTGCTCCAATGTTCACCTCATTCTTAAGGTTAATGATTTTTTTTTAATTTTATCTGTGGATGTCTTTGGAGTTGTGATGGACAGGCAGCAAATTAAAAAAACTAACACGAAGGAATGTATTATACGTATTTAAATCCGTGGTTCAGTGAGCTTTCGTTTGAGAGTCCACACGATGATTCCAAAAAATATTGCTATTATTTTTCCATTTAAGCCCTCAAAAAGTGATAGACTCGAATTTTGAAGTTCACTTTGATCTTTGGGCCACCGCTTATTACAACTAATACAAACAACCGTTAACGTATAATAGTCTAATGTCCGATTTTATCAACGTTATCTAACTCGTCACATAACTAAACCCCCTTAAACCGGTTCTTAGATAATATACGTTTTCACCGATCTAACTGTTCCCTAGTAATATCAGCTACTTATTCGTTTCCAAAAGGATTATCAATAAAACAGATATTATTGTTTTACGTGTAAGTTTCTACATAACATAGTAAATTATTCTCCACATTGTCAAGCACTAACAAACAAAACTGTCACATAGGGTTATGCTTCGAAAATCGAATTTCAAATTTAGAGGATCGTTAAATACATAGAGGCTCCTACGTTTCGTGAAACGCAAAATCAACGTTAGCGGTCCCTTATCCTTTTTTAGGGTTTCGTTAAGTATTGGGAGACTGGTGAAATCGTTCTAAGAGACTGCCGTGACAGACAGACACATAGTCGAGCAATGAGATGATTATGAGACGCGTTATAAGCGTTCCTTGTTTTCACAGTTGTGAACAGAACAAGCACCAAGCACTGACAGGTGACAGTAGCCAAGGAACACTAATGCGTTAGTACGACGACTGGCACCTGGCGATATTCAATACTCGTGCAGTATAAATACGGGCTGTAGAAGTTTCATATCAATGGTAATTTTCATAATAACATCGACCTGCCTTGCGATTATGTACTTTATTTACTTAAACCTATTTTTATACGTACACGTTACACGACCTTGTCCCTATACATGTACTATATTTATAACTAGCGACCCGCCTCCACTTCGTACGGGTACTTAATCTGCCGCAAAACAAAGCTATCCAACAGCAACCGTCGTTGTTGCCAATAACTTCGTCCTTGTAGAATTTCGTTTTGTTCTCAGTTACTTCGATAATTCCTTTTACGACCTCAGAGGGCGATCTTCCAAAATCTTGTATTCTAAAATGCATTTTCATACTTTTAAATCCTTAAAAGCTGAATTTCCATAAATCCGTTCTTAAAGGGTGCCTGCAACGCCGGCATTAGCTAAAGGCGGTCGGTGACATAATTGTATCATAATTATCATAGACGCGAAAGAGCAACGAAGTGAGGTACCTACATCACTTTACATATTTAGGACGATCTCTCCACTACTATCGGTTTTTCATATTTCGACTGTAGCGAATACCGTAATGGTCTTTTTTATACAATAAAAACTTGAAGACAACATGTTCTGCTGTTTTCTGGCTAAATGGCGTCTATCGGCTTGTTCGACTGCGTGTTCCGAGCCGGTTTATTTCAGTTGATTCTCTTAATTATATTGATGTTTTACATACATTATGTAGGTAGAAATGCCCCTTTGTATACTGTTACAGAATCAAAACAAATACATTTTTTCATTCATGTGTTTATTTATTAATCTCCGTTAACTATAGTGCAATACCACTCTTTCTGCACGTATGTGTTCATTTTTAACATTCATGAGATAATAACTTTAATAACTAGTGAATAATAACATGACTATACCATTCACTAACAAACAAAATTATATTACATTTATATCTATATTTGAAACTTACATAAAGTTACAACGTCAATGATAATAGACAAACTGACTGTTGTTATTTGAAAGTAGTATATTTCATATATTACACTAAAATTGTTTTGTATTCGGAAACAAATATGAAAACAACTACTTGAAATTCATTTGGAAATTAAGAGTTATTGGGTAATAAACTTCAGTAGCGGGGACAGTGTGGGCATAAAGTAGAAAGAGACAGCGTTACAGAGCAGTGGATTGAAAGGGACGGAAAATATTCCCTCTGAGTTCCCACTACTTAAACTTAAAGACTAATAACAGTCTTTCATTGCATTTCTAATAATTTTCGCTGTTAACTCGCAGAATTCAATAATTGCGTTAAAACAGTGTTCAAATTATATTAAATGTGTAATCTGAATGATAACAATAAAATACGTCGCGGCCACATTTGTAAATTTCAACATAAATCTAGCATTAATGGTAAACATGTTGTAGACGGATATTTCTAGCGGCCAGACGTCTGCCATTTCTAGTAATGCTTTAACATATGCTTTAATCGGTGCGAAATCCCGGTTCATAACTATGTCGTTAGCCAGGTCTATGGTGTCCTTACGCGTTGAGATCAATCTCTCACAGACTATACACAGGCAACAGATTATTATCATATCAGTAGCAAAACACCACGTTAAAGACAGTAAAAGCAATGAATTAAAAGATTCAGAATTTATATAAAAGTATAAACTACTCCATAAAACGCACAAAATGTCTGTGAAGTACACTAGCAATGAGAAGAAAATTTGGCAGTTGAAGACGTTGTTTGTTGTATAGCAAGCTTTTCCAAGGATTTCGTACAAATCAGACAAATTGCGTGTTACTAAAGCTCGTACTCGTGATATACAGAAGAACTCTTCATCAATGTCGCTTACTCCGGTATCTGACATATTGTTTTCATCTTCGTTGTCAATAAGCTTTCTCAAATAGTCGTTAATGACAGTGAGTCGTGAATTAATCATTGAGATGAACTTATAGAATAATATTATTTCGAAACCCATAACAAAATATATTACTGTATGAATGAAATTAAGTATAAAAGGGGCATCTGTGAAAAAATGTATATAAACGAAACACAATGCCTTCAAAGTAATTACAAAAGTTAATAATAATTTAGTTTCGTTTAAAGATTTGCGGTAGCATTTGCAATTACTAGAACTCAAATGAGACATCTGATCGAAACGTGTCAACGCATATATTATTCGTATACTACTTTTGTCCATGACGAACGATGCGTTTATTACTGCAACTACGTATGTTAATGATGATAAGATGCCAGCAGTCATCTTATACACAAACGTAGAAGTATTGTATAGTGAGTCTATGGGTTGCACAACATCGATGAAACATTTAATTGAAAAAAATATAACACACACACTTATCCACAACGTCAAATAACATTTTTCTCTTCTGTTGGACGTTCGCAGTTTGTGATTCTTGAATCTGCATCTAACTATTCCTGTGCAATACTCAGTTAACAATAACGGTTTCACTGTGCTGATGATATTTTTAATAACTCTATTGCGGATGCTTACATGTTGTCGATTCTCAACAGATACTTCCATGTTTGCAATTACTTCACCTACAGATTTGCGTGTATTTATGCGAACACTATTTCCACCTTTCACATTGAAGCACAACGACCGAATAATGTTTTTGTATTTGGTTACCCAGATAAGGTAAGTGAAGTAACATACGTTTTCTAGAATGTTCTACAATCAATAGTTCCATGTGCGTCAAAATGTAGATTAAGATCTCTAACGGCATGATAAATTTCTTTTCAATATGAGCCAGAAATATGGGTACATCATAATTAGAATTACAAATGACCGTCTTTAATCCAGGGAAGATAATGCTGTACCAATAGAATTCTCTAGCTGAATCAAGTTTGTATCCAGCATTTTATCGATTTTTTTTAAGAAGTAACTACATATATGGTATGTCCAGTGCACTGATAGAATTAAAATTAGAACTATTATTAGAAAAAGAAGTTACAAGTTATAAACTTATAGCTGCACATGTATATGGTGAGTATAGACGTAAAAAGGATGGAATCAGTCACTTTCGTAACTTTGTATTACTCTTTTGGAAGTAGAGTCTTAAAGAAAAATGATGTTGATGGAGTCGTTTGTCTGACTTTTGTGCCGTTCGTGCGCCATTATTTGAAAGTACTGCAGCACGTGGTGTTGGAATCAGCAAGCCGAAGAATTTGCTGGATTCAGCTGAATCGGTGACTGAGGGATCCAGTAATTGCAATTCCTAATCACAATATGGAAAGCGATAGAAAAAGCCTTTTATGAATTCCGTTCCC
This sequence comes from Zeuzera pyrina, assembly GCA_907165235.1. Taxonomy (NCBI): domain Eukaryota; kingdom Metazoa; phylum Arthropoda; class Insecta; order Lepidoptera; family Cossidae; genus Zeuzera; species Zeuzera pyrina. The sequence continues at coordinate 1,160,760 of OU015627.1, forward strand.
GCTCAAGGGGGGTGGCGAGAGGGATATGTGGGACTCCACACTATGATGCGGGTTACCCACTGTAACTTGATGGTGTTCCTTCCGGCGCCTTTTGTTCCGGTCGCGGGTGTGCGTTACCATTCATCAAGTGTACCGTGACAGGCGATACCCGGCCGAAGTCGGGCTCTTCCCGGAGCAGAGGGAAGAGAGTGGAAATTCCCCTGCCTCATAACTCAACCTAACCTAACCTAACCAAACCAAATGCAAATCGAACTCGCGCAATTGATGTTCTATCAGTTGTTGGTTGTTACCGACGGTCAATCGATGAACAAAATTATCGTGGAGATATATGTATTTTCACACGAAATATGTGTTTTTAATTTAGTAAATGTGTCATCGCTAAATATCATAAAGCAAAATCGCTAACCGCATCTATCTGTTTGTGCGCTTAGTTCTTCCAAACTGCGCAACAGATATTAATACTAATTTCATTATCAATTAGAAACGTTCTTGCGGAAGATTTATACGTACAATAGGTGCATGCATATTTTGTTTATAAAAGTACATAAAAGTTAGAGCAATGTTTTTGGACGCCTATATTGCTAACGCTGGATAAACCTTGCGAGATACATCAGAATACGTACGTACTTGGTAATTTGTTGCAGGTAAATTGTTAAGTTCGCGGTATAAATAGCTTCCGTTTGATACACCGCACGATTACTCTAAGAAAAAAAATTATAACTTGCCGTTTACGCTCCCGAAACTAAAGAAAACCCAATTTTTGGAGTTCAAGTCAAGTCTGTCCTTGGGTAAGCACTTACTATAACTGTTCCAAATTTTAGTTTTTGAAGTTAAATACAATTATTAAAACATCTCGAGTCATTTTGGTATTCACAGAAAAACCACGGTGATATACACACAGACAGACAGACAGGCAGAGAGACAGACCAATAGAGAGGCAGATAAACGAGAGTCTGTCTGTCTATTACGTTATCACGACTAAAAGCGCCAGGCGGATTTTGATAAAGTTTGGCATGAAGATATTTTTATACCAGAGAACGGACAGGCTATTTTCTTATCAAAAATCTACCCCCAAGGGAGTGAAAAGAGGGATTAAACTTTGTATGGAAAACACTTAGCCGCTGAATGATAAAATTGATGCAGAGATTTCATGTCTATACATACTGATGTACGATCTATCGGCAACTACCATGTGTACCGCGTATTCATGTTTCATACTGTAGAGTGCATCGTAATGCCGTTTCTTGTAAAATAAAAACTTGACGTTTTTTTACGTTGTTTTGTACCGTAACGGCGTCCATCAGCTTACTTGACGTAAATGCGTGTTGCAGGCCGGATTATTTTCACTTCTCCTTATCACGTTCACTGTCAGAGAAACGAAACGAACACCGCATATATTTTTTCAATCGTAATTTTATTACGTAATTTCCATTAACAATTGTGCGATTCCACTCTTACTATGTGTACATGTTCATTTTCAACACTCGTGAAATAATAACTAATACGTAATATATAATGATTGCTTGTTTCTGAAACAAACGCATTACATTTAAAAACTATACAACAGTTTGTCTTAATACAACGGGAAGATCTTGAACAACGCGTGTTACGTCCCAACTTCTATAAAAAATTAAAATTGATGGAGACAGTTCTTCCCGTTTTTGGAATCGTTACGGATTATACACAGTTACACAAATAGCTGCACTTGCAACTAAGATCTGAAGTGAAACTTACAGGTCTAACCATAACATGATATCGGTAGAAATGGTATCCAACAAAACAAAGATTCCGATGTTCGGCGCTATTTTTTGGAGACAGATAAAATAGTGTCACGATTATTTAACAAAATGGAATTTTTACATGTCTAGGGAACTTTTAGTACTGAGTTCATGAGCTATTTCTTTAAATGTTAAGGGAGACATTGGATGATCAATGAGAAATCCAAATTTGTTAAAAACAAATATTCCATAATAAAATTGTATCATGTAACTTCGTTACTTTTTCTTTCCTTTAAAATTTTAGTCTTCGAATATTTTAGGATAAATGTCACAATCAAATAATAAATGACAATCCGTTAACCTAATTAACTAGTTACGCTACTTATTCTAATTCAGATCGCGTGCCTCCATAAATGTTATAACGATTAACCTCTCCACTCCACTAAGTGTTATTGATTTCCAAAACTATAATTCCGTACGTCTAAATACCTATGAAATGATAAAGTGTTTTTAAACTTATTTCTGTTTACAGATTAGTATGTTATCGTAACACAAAAGTGAAAATATTGGTTTTCATACAATATTTTATTTTATCAATAAAGGCAACATAGTAAAAACACACTAATCAATACGTATATATTTAATGCACTATAAAACTCACTAATCACTCATTAAAACACTACGTATAAAACTCACTGAATAACTCACTGAACACTAATTTTGACTATATTTTAACAACGACGGTTCGCGGATACAGCTAGATATACTAACACTGATTGCACTAGACTACTTTTATTTAACAGCGCATGGTGGAAGGTATAATTCAATTATTTCCGACTACCTCCATTCAAATAAACTGTACTTGATAACTACTACACAAAGACTAACGCCAAATTCTTTTATAAAGCCTCATTAATACGTAGGCAACGTATTTTGACCCCACTTTTGCTATCAAAATCTCACAAAATTCTCATAGATGACTAATTGACGTGATTAGAATCAATACTATTCCGATTCACACCTAGCATATCTCTATAATTCCGCTAAAAGTAGGCTTCTGGCCTACAACTGCTAGTACAACAAAACACATGGAACATAACACATTACAGTTTATTAAACGTCTACATGAACACTCTATCGAATTAAATAATTACGTTAAAATAGCGTGAATTACATCAAATGTGAAATCTGAATGACAGCAATAAAATACGACGTGACAATATTTACAAATTTCAAGATTAGTCTAGCGTTAATGGGGAACATGTCGCAAACAGATATTTCCAGCGGCCAATCGTCTGCCATTTCCAGTAAATCTTTAGCATGCGATCTAATTGCCGGAAGATCACAGTTCATAACTATGTCGTTAGCCAAATCTATGGTGTCTTTACCACTCGCGTAGAGATCAATCTCTCGCAGATTGAACACAAACAACAGATTATTATCATGTTATTAGTGAAACACAACACCAATGTGAGTACAGACAATGAGTTAACGGATTCAGAATTTATATAAATAGCGTTAGTTCCACATTAATTTTAATCACATAAATTACCCACGTGTGATATTATGTAACATTTTAGTGACTAGAACGAGGGTAGAATGGATTTCCTGCGTGTAGTGGGGCTGCATAAAAGCCTGATTTTGGTCTTATAAGAGGTCAGTTGTTGAGAAGCCGTCGAAATGTCAAGTAGACAATAGTTGTGACGAAGAATTGATAACGTGTTCATAGTGATCAGTGCTCCCGTTACATTTCATATTTAACAATAGTAATATAAAAAACACCATCAAAGTTGTAAGGTATCCGCGAAGTAAAGATTGAAAGATTGAAAGAAAAAAGAATTTGACAATTGAAGATGTTGTTTGTTATATATATATATACCAAGCTTCTCTTCAACTTCGTACATAACAGCCAGATTGCGTGTTTCTATGGTTTTGATACTGGATATGCATGAGCATTCTACATTAATAACACAATCCGATATCTGACATATTATTTTCGTATTTATTTTTAATAAGTTTTCTCAAATAGTCGTTAATAACAGTGAGTCGTGATCTAATCATTGAGATAAACTTACAGAATAATATTATTTCAAGACCGATAACAAAATATATTATTGTGTACGTGATATTAGGCATAAGATCGGTATTTCTGAACAGACATAAGTAAACGAAACACGATGGCCTTCAGATTATTATAAAAGTTAACATTAATTTAGTTTCGTGAGAAGATTTATGGTAACAATTACAATGCTGGAACTCGAATGAGATATCTGATCAAAACGTGTCGACGCATACATTATTCGTATACTACTTTTCCCGTAAAGAACGATGCGTTTATTATTGTAATTAAGTATACTGTTGATGCTATAACGCCAACAGCCACCTGATACACTGTCTTAGAAGTACTGAACAGTGAATCTTCGTTCAGCAAAGTATCGGTAAGTGATATTACCGAACAAAATATAACACACGCACACGTCGACACCTTCACGAAACATGTTTCTTTATTATTGAACTTACGCAATTTGTTATTCTTGAATCTGAATCTAATTATTCCTGTACAATACTCCGTTATCAATAACGGCTTCACTGTGCTCATGATATTTTTAACAATTTTGTTTCGGATGTTTGAAGGTTGTTGATTTTCAACAGATTCTTCCACATCTGAAACTATTTCACCTACAGATTTGTGCGTATTTATTACAACACTATTTTCGTCTTTCACATTGAAGAGCAACGACTGAACAATGTTTTCATATTTCGTTACACAGAGTAATTGAAGTAACTTCCGTTTTCTAGAATGTTCGATAATCAATTTTTATGTGCGTCGAAATGAAGATTAAGCTCTTTAGCGACATGATAAACTTTTTTTCAATATCAGCAGGAATTATGGGTGCATCACAGTTAGGGATTGCAATTCAGCACCGCCTTCAATGCAGGTGGATTTGTGATATATCAACAGATTTTCAAGAAATGAAAAGATGTGCTTAAGAAATATTCTGAAACTAATTATTTGAACTGACCTCTAGAAATCAGATGTTTAGGTAGCAAAAAATACGTAATATAAACCATAATATGTGTCATAAGACACAATTTCAAACTAATTAATTTATGTGCTCGTATGTAGGAACAAATAGTGAATGGCGATCAATATTACCAGTTTTCTGACGGTTTGCGTGACTACGTATCTGTCTGTGACCATATGTCAATAGAAGAGTACTTAGAGTAAGTAATTGGTAGTCATTACTGTTGAATATGATACCATAGTCACGATTCACGTACTACTTAAACGGTGAATAATTATGTTTGGAACAATGTAATAAGCTTACTTCGAATATGAATTCATCTCCTTCAAATTATAATGCATTTCTCCTAACGTTGATTCCACCAATCGAAGCAGTCTACTACCTACTCTACTACTTTACTAGTACTATTCTACCTTTTTTATGAGTATAGCGGTTTAGTCAGAAGACTCAAATGTGGAACTAGCAAGTCGGAAATTTTTTTTTTTGAGGATTAGAATGGAATTTGCAGCTGACGATGCTGTGCTTATTGCACCATCAGAAGCACAATTACAGACACTATTCACGTGCATGAAAGAAGAATGTTAAGTGAAAGGATTGAATATGAATATGAACAAAACTAAGGTTCTGGTGATTAAAAGGGAAGCGGTCGACGAAATGGGAGGAAAATGTCTATGTCTAACACAGAAAAAATGACCATACACAATGCGGTATCGGTGCCAACTTTATTGTACGGTAGTGAGGCCTGGATATGCCCGAAATCGAGCGAAACAATGATTAATGCAGTAGAAATGCGATCACTTAGTAATATGCGTGGTGTCACCCTTAAGGACGGGATAAGCAATGAAGAGATACGTAGTATGACAGAGTTGAACGACAGTGTTATTGTAAAAATGAAGAAAGGAATGCTTAGATGGTTTGGGCACATAGAACGAATGAGTGATGAAAGACTGATGAAAAAATCTACAGAAAGCGAGTAGTAAAAGAAACCAAGGAAGTCCAAGGCTGAGCTATAAAGATCAAATAACCAGTGTTAGCAGACAGAAATGTCAAAAGCATTGCCTACCTAAACGAAAATGTGTGAGGAGAATGATGAGATTTGAGAAAGCGAAAGAAATATGTAAGGACCGCGACGCTTGGCGCTCTGTCCTCTGTCCTCGTCCATACATACATACATACATACATATCTACGTATGTATGTATGTTTGTAGAATGGAATTTTAAGAGAAGAAAAAAATGAAGAAAGAAGAAAAGAAAGGAAGTAAAAGGAGGACGATGTGTTTAGGAAGAAAATGATAAAATTTTGAAGAAAAACATTGAACATTTTTGAAGATCCTCCATAAAAACCTGATTCCAAGCAACGGTCAACAATAACGTTCGTTCACATATTTCATTACATATATTAAAAGGATATTTATACGATGCAGAAAAGTTTATCATACATTAACGTAAAAACTATGCCATTAACAAATTGACAGAAAGTATTTATAAACAATTTATTTTTCCTTCTTGCCTGGACACGACTGCTAGTGAATTCAGTGTTTTGTGAAGTGAGCAAGGGACTACAAGAAGAACTACCTTGCCTTAATGAGAAGATATAACTCAACAATAAAATTTCAGTATATAGGACAATGATATCCAGTATAAGTCAATCGATAAAGGGTACTTTTGTTATTATATCGTGAATTATAGTTTAAAGGTGTACGCCCACCATATCATCACTCTTTGCTGTTCACATTTTTTTGTTCTTTTACAAAATAAATCTTGTACTTTTTTTAATATTAAATTTTCTTATTATTGTAACGGAGCAAGATGACGTCACTGTCACCGGGCCTGCCTAGCTGAAATCACGTCCTGCCTGCCACATCTGTTGTCGCCAAGGCGTGGGAGAAGTGACGTCAGCAAGTCTATATAAGTCGATGCGTGCTAAGATATGGAACATTCTTTATCATTCTACATCATTCTGCGGTTTAGCTGTTGATTGTTTGTTGTCGGCTATTTGTGACAACGTGTTATAGTGTGTAATATATTATTAATTATTGAGAAATAAAATGTAAAAGTGAATATACGAGTGAGTGTTCTTAATCAACGCAACAATTCAGAAGTGGTATGAACAAACAACAATGAAGAAAGGTTTGGCCACATTAAGAAAAAAAATAAAAAGGGCCTGCGTGTCTTACTTTGGCGAAGAAAATTTGGAATAGATTGAGGATTTGGCACATCTAAATCAAGTTGCTTCACCGTCGTGTGTATTGCCAATCGTGCATGATTCGTGCTGACCTGTCGCATCGTAGCGCATCATACGAGCTTCGTGGTATAGGCAGTCGGACGAGTTATACGAGGCACTCCTGGTGGTCGTAACGACTACTGTGAGCTTTGAAACTAGAAACGCGTACGCATAGACCCAAAAGGTTATCCTGAAACTAGCTGAAAAGAAACCAGTGAATAGCGACATACCCACTGTGCAAAAAAAAAGCTTGGATTTTTGCCAGAATTGTTAACAATCTACGACATTCTTATAAATGTGGAAGCCGAGGCCGTATTAAAAGATACAAGTTTTTCTACTCTATTCTTGCCAAGCAGCTGCGCAACGCCGGAACCTGTTTAAATATTATCAGCAACGCGTCGTCGCCTGTGCTTTTGGAGGAGGAAATTGTCCCGACGCGTGCTATGTGAACTGAAGCTGGGTAAGTGCTTGGACCAATTGTACTTCCCTTACATTGTGTCTCATGATGAAGTTAAGCTTACCTTCGGACCATTTTTATGAAAGCCTAGCTTACTAGGTAACTGCAATCGCTATAATTGGGGGTACATTTAGATAAAATTAATTCTTTCCCTCAGCAGTATTCAGCGTAATGCACTTCTTTAGTCTTACAGGATAATAATTGCTTGGCAGGCAAAATAATCGAGTTAGGCTCTTCCGATTAAGTGCAAATTCATATCAAATTGTCTTCATACGAGCTTGTTTTTCGCCAATCGGGAGCTATAAAATGTAGCTATTTCAGAGCAGTTGGAAGCAATTATTAAAGAATCTAGTCTAGCATTCTTCACTGTATAAAAAATATCGCATATGGATGATCAAGTATCGAAATTGCGGGTAACTTTATGCAATGCCAAATTTCGTTTTCTACTTGAGAAGTACTTTTCAAACTGTTGTACTATTAAACCGTCTGTATATGAGCCTGTTTGCCACCAATCGTGTTGTGTATGTAGAATGTCATACAATGCGCAGACAAAATGTCGGAGTTATTATTATAATAGTATATTAAAGAATTATAAAAAAGCTATGCTTAAGTAGCGCGTCATATATTGTGCATTACATGCCGTCACACACCTGATATCGTTTTGCCAATTTTAACAATGCCAAATGGACGATGCATATGACAAAAGTAAACTGTACTAGAGGGGAAAGCATTTATAGTAGCTACTACTGTTACGCATTGTGCCCACGCGGTGGTGATAAAGTCGAGCATAAGCCAGCCAGACAAGCATATGTGACACGGCGGTCACGGGATTTTAAAGGTTATGGTCTAGCTCTTCCTTTTGCCACTGTTGCCGGCCAGCTGCGAAAGCAGGAGCCATAAAAGAGGCATCATAGCTAGTACATGGTGTCTCGGCTTTCCAAACGCTCAGCATGAGATTGCGTCATTTTGCTATCAATAATGTCCTTTATGGTTGTTTACATTTTTTTATAGATTTCGTGTACAAGCATAAGTGCAAAAAGGCTAGTCAGTGTTATTTTGACGTCACAAGTTCGATATTGAGTAACCAGGAGAATTATAGTACGCAAGTTCGATACTGGGTTAACGGGACGACTGTGTACAAGTTCGATACTGGGTAACCAGACCGGCTATGTGCGCTAGTTCAACACCATATGACCTAGACGGCTATGTGTATAAATTAATACTGAGTGATTAAGTCGACTGTGTACAAATTTGACTCTGCGTGACCAGCACAAACTTAGAATTTCCAATCACTTAAAGTCAATGTAATTGAAAACGATAGTGTATAAATAATACAATTGGTGGCAAAACGCGTTACAAACCATACGACTTATTATTTTATGTATTAAAAAAAAACTGCGCAGGCTAAAACCTTGTAATTTTTCTGTAAATTACGATGATATTATACAATATCTTCATGTGGGGTAATTGTTAATAATCGTCATTTAATCATGTGCAACAACTGCAGGTAAGCTGATTAAAAATAAGCAGCGATACGCCGGCACGGTCACATTCACAATTATTATAAAACAGTTATTATAAAACATAGTTCTCATTTACTTTTGATATAACTTTTATTAGAATTTAGTTTATTTAGAGTATGATATCATATGATAAGTTTTACAAGCTGTTGGTAATAAACTGCCAATTAAGAGAGCAAGGAGTTAATTTCCTTAGGCACACGTAGGTACTGAGAACAATCGAACTCAAATACGGTGATTCCTAGTCTTCCTAGTCGCCCCTCAAAATCCTAGCGTAGTAGTAGTCGTCGTATAGTAGTCTTCGTAATTCGTTTCGATCGGTAGTCTAAAAACTGATGAATTGCCACTTCGTCAAAGCAAGTAGGTATTGAATTAAAAAAAAGTTGTTTATATGCTGTGGAAGCAAGAGCCAGATTGCAACACTTCTAAAGTAAATTCAAAGTTAAATTGCGTCTATTCTGACCCTGCTATGAAAGATACTGACCCTGATATAGAGATATTAAAACGATAGGTGTAGAATGCGAAGATTAGAGGTATTTACAAGGCCATAATAAGTTTACAGAACTGGTTCAGTAGATTATTTTAGGCCTTAATATAAACGAGTAGACGCAGATAATATGTCACAGCGAAAATGCAGATAAACAGCTAGAGACTGAAAATCTCATTGAACTTCCTTCTTGAAAACTAATACTTGTTTTGTTTACAATTGCGGGAGCAATCGTCGCAGGATGGCCGAGTGTAACGGAGCAAGATGACGTCACTGTCACCGGGCCTGCCTAGCTGACATCACGTCCTGCCTGCCACATCTGTTGTCGCCAAGGCGTGGGAGAAGTGACGTCAGCAAGTCTATATAAGTCGATGCGTGCTAAGATATGGAACATTCTTTATCATTCTACATCATTCTGCGGTTTAGCTGTTGATTGTTTGTTGTCGGCTATTTGTGACAACGTGTTATAGTTTGTAATATATTATTAATTATTGAGAAATAAAATGTAAAAGTGAATATACGAGTGAGTGTTCTTAATCAACGCAACATTATATTTTTGATTCTAAGGGTGGCTTGCCCCAACTATTTAAACTCGACTTAAGGATTTGAGATAGGTGCAAGCGAGATCTCAGTTACTTAAATCGAGTTTAAATGGTGCAAGCCACACTAAGCAGAATATTTTATTTGAAAATTTCCGAACTCTTAGGTATTAGAATTACATTTATCCATTCTCGTTTTGTGGCGTCCGAGTGGGAATGATATAATGTACAAAGACAACATAGTGAGTACCTACATCAATCTCTTTAAGACGATCTCTCGGCGACTATCTTGCATTCGTAGTTCGTACTGTGAGGTGCACAGTAATGCTCTTTTCGTAAAATAATAGCTTTAAGTTAATTTACGCTGAGTTCTACCGAAATGGCGTCGATCGACTTACTTGACGTAAATGTGTGTATGGGGGTCGATTCTCTTTATCATGTCCACACACACACCATACGCAATTACACACGTTACGAAACAAACACCGTATGTATTTTTCCAATTATTAGTTTATTAATTTCCATTAACAATTGTGCGATTCCACTCTTGCAACATGTACACTTGTACATACATGTTCATTTTTCACACTCGTGAAATGTTTACTGATAAATAATGAACATGACTACTTCTTTCTCTAATATACACATTAAGGACATTTAAAACTTACATAATATTACAACATTAATGGTAGTTGTATATTTCAAAAGTACCTACAAGGTTTTCGTCCGAAGAAAAATTCTTTAGCGACAGTTCATCGCCGTTTTGGAATTGTTACGGATTGTACCATTTCGCAAACATCTGAACTTTCAAGTTTCAACTATTAAGTTCCGAATTAAGACTTACAGGTAGCTTTCATGATTTTCCTTGGTTATGGATTAAGGTCGAATTGATATTATACTTCAAAAAATTGGGTTTCACCAAAATGGACCTTGTGTACGATCAGTCTAAGAACTCTCTACTCGCACACAAAGTCTATTTTATTATATAAATGATAAGGAATATGTGAGATGACCAACGAGAACCCCATATTTGTATACAGTAGACTTTTTACAGGGCTATGTTAAAACAGACAAAGTAACTAACTATGTTAAACAAAGTAATGTATCTTTGATGTCGTGTAGGTACAAGTCGATGCGCACTCCCGCTTGGATGAACGTATTGAAAGTAACGTATAACTCAATGACTGGAAGATACTTCTACAATATTCACTAAAGGAAATTATCTTTTGCGTTCAACATTTCATGGTAAAAAATGTATCATGTAACTTCTTAAATTTTGAAAACGTTGAATTGTTTTTAAATAACTGTTACAATAAATATAAGAAAAGAATAATAATACAACAAAATAATAATGGGATTACGATGTATAAACGTGACAAACTATGTCGCTAATTTTAATTTATATCGCTTTCCTCTAAAGATTTTACAACGATAAGCTCATGTCCATCAAACGTTATTGATTTCTAAAGTTATTTCATAAGTTAACGTGTTCTTAAACTCATTAACCTATGCCTACTAATACGTTACACCAAAATATAAGGAATACAACACATTACAAAAACAGTGTTCAATTATATTAAATGTGAACTCTGAATGATAACAATAAAATACGTCGTGACAGTACCTATAAATTTCAAGATCAATTTAGCGTCAATGGTAAACATGTTATATACAGATATCTCCAGCGGCCAGGCATTTGCCACATCCAGTAAAGTCTTAGCTCGTATTCTAGTTAATGGAATATCATAGTCCATAACTATGTCGTTAGTCAGATTTATGGTCTTCTTTCTTGTCGAGGTCAATCTCTCACAAAATGAACACAAGCAGCAGATTATTATCATATCATTAATAAAACACCATACTGACGTTATTAAGAGCAATGAGTTAATAGATTCAGAATTTATATAAAAGTACAAAGTATACCATAAATAGTATAAAACATCTGCGAAGTACACTGACAACGAGAACAAAATTTGACAATCGAAGACTTTGTTTGTTACATAGCAAGCTTCCCCAAGGATTTCGTACATATCGGACAAATTGCCTCTTTCCAAAGCTTTAATACTTGATATACAGGCGAATTCTTCATTAATAACGCTTAATCTGGTATCTGAGATAATATTTTCTTCTTTGTTGTCAATAAGCTTTTTCAAATAGTCGTTAATAACAGTGAGTCGCGATACAATCATCGAGATAAACTTACAAAATAATATTATTTCAAAACCTATAACAAAAGAAAATCCTGTATAGATGAAATTAAATATTAACGGAGTATCTGTGAACAAATGTGTGTAAACGAAACACAATGCCTTTAAAATAATTATAGAAGTTACTAATAATTTAGTTTCGTTTAAAGATTTACGGTAACAATTACAATTACTGGAGCTCGAATGAGACATCTCATCAAAACGTGTCAATGCATGTATTATTCGTACACTACTTTTCCCCGTCACGAACGATGTGTTCATTACTGTAACTATGTATGTTATTGGGAACAGGATGCCGACGGTCACCATAAACACTGATAAAGTAGTATTGTATCGTGGGTCTGCGTATGTTATATTATTATTGATGAATCTTATTATTGAAAAAAATGTAACACACGCACATGTCGACAAGGTAACATAACATTTTTCTTTTATATTGGACGTTCGCAATTTGTTATTCTTGAATCTGCATCTAACTATTCCCGTGCAATACTCTGTTATCAATAACGGCTTCACTGTGCTGATTATATTTTTCATAAATTTGTTGCGAGTGTTTGAACGTTGATTGTTCTCAATAGTTTCTTCCATTTCTGCAACTACTTCACGCGTAAGTTCGTGTGTATTCACTTACTCTGTACGTTTTTCGGTCTCTCGCACTAAGTGCTGCGACAGAATGACTTATGAAACAGTTTTCTATATGGTTACTAACGGTAATTGAAATATATGTTTTCTAGAATGTTCGACGATCAATAGTTTTATGCGCGACTACATGCAGATTAAGATCTTTAAGCTTATAATGATATGTAGTAGTGTGTACATCACAATATCGAATAGAATAGAAGGAAACCGGCCAAGTATGAGTCGTACTTGCTCAATTAGTGTTCTGTACAATGGTACGAGTACAGTCAGTTGTTGCGACAGCCACCCGATAAACATAGTATGTCATGGAGCTTTATTTTTAATACATAAAAATATCTAAACTAATGCAATTCCGACTATTTTTTTTTATTCACCTCATTCTCAACGTTCAGGAATTGTCTTTCAAATTCTAAGTGACATCTTTGGAAGTAAGGCGGACAGATAGCAATTTTAAAAAAGTAATTCAAAGTACACATTCTTAAATTAGTGGAACAACTGTTAGGTAGCGTATAATAGTATAAGAGAAAAACTGATGTAACAGACAGAAAGATAGTTGTACAATGAGATTTCATAAATGTTTGGTTTTCTCATTTGTGAACAGACCACCAAACACTGACAGTACCCACGGAACACTAATGCGTTAGTACTACGACTGGCACCTGGCGATATTTAATACTCGTGTAGTAATAAATATAGGTTACAGAAGTTTCATATCATATTATAATAATAATATCGACCTTGCACTAAGAACGTACTACTTTCTCATCACATTGTATACGTACACGTTACAGGACCATGTCCCTATACATGCTCTATATTTACAACAAGCGACTGGCCCGACGGGTAGCAGCTTAAAACCACAGACACACCTAGCCTACGAGACTTCAAATGTTTACGAATTTCTAAGCAAATTATTCTGTCGAGGTCAAGGGAATGAGCCATAAGCGGGTGGCACGGATAACGCTGCGTACAACAGGATAAAGAGGTTATGCATGTCGATATTATAAATATCGATAAGTCACAGATACAAGGATACAACAATTCTTTTCATGTTTCTCTTAAACTAAGAAAAAATATAATAATTAAAACAAAATTATTTTTATTATTACATACAAATACAAATTATATATTATTATATATTACAAGCCTAGCCTAAATCATTCAATTCTCAATTTAAAAACGATCATTCAAATTGAAAATATATGTAATAGTAGCTTGTAATAGTAGGAATATTATAGATACATATATATTACAGATACATATTTTCGCATCTCCACTTACATACATGCCGTCTTGTAAAAGGAGACACAACATGTAATTATGGCGTGGATAGGGATAAACGCTGACTCGAGACCTAGCAGTAACCAGTATCACTAGAACTCTGCTCGCTTCTGTTATAAAGTATTATTAATTTTGTACTTACTGTGAAACGTCCTATTGTAAACATAACATAACATTACATAACTTCACGCTGTATCCCCAACGGGGTAGTCAGAGAGGACGGAGCGCCAGGAGTCGCGGTCCTTACACACCTCTTTCGCTTCCTCAAATCTCCTCACACATTTTCGCCTAGGTATGCGAGTGCTTTTGACATTTCCGTCTGCTAACACTCTGGCTATTTGATCTTCATAAGTCAGCCTTGGTCTTCCTTGGCTTCTTTTACCACTCACTTTCGGTCTGTATATTTTCTTCGTCAGTCTTTCATCACTCATTCTTTCCATGTGCCCGAACCATCTAAGCATTCCTTTCTTCATTTTTACAATAACACTGTTGTGCAACCCTGTCATACTGCGTATCTCATCATTGCTTATCCTGTCAGCAAGCGTGACACCGCACATATTCCTGAGAGACCGCATCTCCACAGCATTTAACATACTTTCAAATAGTTGTGTTGTGTTGTAGCAGTATTTTGCTTTTAGTAGTTGTATATTTCAAAAGTACCTACAAGGTTTTCGTCCGAAGAAAAATTCTTTAGCGACAGTTCATCGCCGTTTTGGAATTGTTACGGATTGTACCATTTCGCAAACATCTGAACTTTCAAGTTTCAACTATTAAGTTCCGAATTAAGACTTACAGGTAGCTTTCATGATTTTCCTTGGTTATGGATTAAGGTCGAATTGAGATTATACTTCAAAAAATTGGGTTTCACCAAAATGGACCTTGTGTACGATCAGTCTAAGAACTCTCTACTCGCACACAAAGTCTATTTTATTATATAAATCACAAGGAATATGTGAGATGACCTACGAGAACCCCATATTTGTATACAGTAGACTTTTTACAGGGCTATGTTAAAACAGACAAAGTAACTAACTATGTTAAACAAAGTAATGTATCTTTGATGTCGTGTAGGTACAAGTCGATGCGCACTCCCGCTTGGATGAACGTATTGAAAGTAACGTATAACTCAATGACTGGAAGATACTTCTACAATATTCACTAAAGGAAATTATCTTTTGCGTTCAACATTTCATGGTAAAAAATGTATCATGTAACTTCTTAAATTTTGAAAACGTTGAATTGTTTTTAAATAACTGTTACAATAAATATAAGAAAAGAATAATAATACAACAAAATAATAATGGGATTACGATGTATAAACGTGACAAACTATGCCGCTAATTTTAATTTATATCGCTTTCCTCTAAAGATTTTACAACGATAAGCTCATGTCCATCAAACGTTATTGATTTCTAAAGTTATTTCATAAGTTAACGTGTTCTTAAACTCATTAACCTATGCCTACTAATACGTTACACCAAAATATAAGGAATACAACACATTACAAAAACAGTGTTCAATTATATTAAATGTGAACTCTGAATGATAACAATAAAATACGTCGTGACAGTACCTATAAATTTCAAGATCAATTTAGCGTCAATGGTAAACATGTTATATACAGATATCTCCAGCGGCCAGGCATTTGCCACATCCAGTAAAGTCTTAGCTCGTATTCTAGTTAATGGAATATCATAGTCCATAACTATGTCGTTAGTCAGATTTATGGTCTTCTTTCTTGTCGAGGTCAATCTCTCACAAAATGAACACAAGCAGCAGATTATTATCATATCATTAATAAAACACCATACTGACGTTATTAAGAGCAATGAGTTAATAGATTCAGAATTTATATAAAAGTACAAAGTATACCATAAATAGTATAAAACATCTGCGAAGTACACTGACAACGAGAACAAAATTTGACAATCGAAGACTTTGTTTGTTACATAGCAAGCTTCCCCAAGGATTTCGTACATATCGGACAAATTGCCTCTTTCCAAAGCTTTAATACTTGATATACAGGCGAATTCTTCATTAATAACGCTTAATCTGGTATCTGAGATAATATTTTCTTCTTTGTTGTCAATAAGCTTTTTTGAAATAGTCGTTAATAACAGTGAGTCGCGATACAATCATCGAGATAAACTTACAAAATAATATTATTTCAAAACCTATAACAAAAGAAAATCCTGTATAGATGAAATTAAATATTAACGGAGTATCTGTGAACAAATGTGTGTAAACGAAACACAATGCCTTTAAAATAATTATAGAAGTTACTAATAATTTAGTTTCGTTTAAAGATTTACGGTAACAATTACAATTACTGGAGCTCGAATGAGACATCTCATCAAAACGTGTCAATGCATGTATTATTCGTACACTACTTTTCCCCGTCACGAACGATGTGTTCATTACTGTAACTATGTATGTTATTGGGAACAGGATGCCGACGGTCACCATAAACACTGATAAAGTAGTATTGTATCGTGGGTCTGCGTATGTTATATTATTATTGATGAATCTTATTATTGAAAAAAATGTAACACACGCACATGTCGACAAGGTAACATAACATTTTTCTTTTATATTGGACGTTCGCAATTTGTTATTCTTGAATCTGCATCTAACTATTCCCGTGCAATACTCTGTTATCAATAACGGCTTCACTGTGCTGATTATATTTTTCATAAATTTGTTGCGAGTGTTTGAACGTTGATTGTTCTCAATAGTTTCTTCCATTTCTGCAACTACTTCACGCGTAAGTTCGTGTGTATTCACTTACTCTGTACGTTTTTCGGTCTCTCGCACTAAGTGCTGCGACAGAATGACTTATGAAACAGTTTTCTATATGGTTACTAACGGTAATTGAAATATATGTTTTCTAGAATGTTCGACGATCAATAGTTTTATGCGCGACTACATGCAGATTAAGATCTTTAAGCTTATAATGATATGTAGTAGTGTGTACATCACAATATCGAATAGAATAGAAGGAAACCGGCCAAGTATGAGTCGTACTTGCTCAATTAGTGTTCTGTACAATGGTACGAGTACAGTCAGTTGTTGCGACAGCCACCCGATAAACATAGTATGTCATGGAGCTTTATTTTTAATACATAAAAATATCTAAACTAATGCAATTCCGACTATTTTTTTTTATTCACCTCATTCTCAACGTTCAGGAATTGTCTTTCAAATTCTAAGTGACATCTTTGGAAGTAAGGCGGACAGATAGCAATTTTAAAAAAGTAATTCAAAGTACACATTCTTAAATTAGTGGAACAACTGTTAGGTAGCGTATAATAGTATAAGAGAAAAACTGATGTAACAGACAGAAAGATAGTTGTACAATGAGATTTCATAAATGTTTGGTTTTCTCATTTGTGAACAGACCACCAAACACTGACAGTACCCACGGAACACTAATGCGTTAGTACTACGACTGGCACCTGGCGATATTTAATACTCGTGTAGTAATAAATATAGGTTACAGAAGTTTCATATCATATTATAATAATAATATCGACCTTGCACTAAGAACGTACTACTTTCTCATCACATTGTATACGTACACGTTACAGGACCATGTCCCTATACATGCTCTATATTTACAACAAGCGACTGGCCCGACGGGTAGCAGCTTAAAACCACAGACACACCTAGCCTACGAGACTTCAAATGTTTACGAATTTCTAAGCAAATTATTCTGTCGAGGTCAAGGGAATGAGCCATAAGCGGGTGGCACGGATAACGCTGCGTACAACAGGATAAAGAGGTTATGCATGTCGATATTATAAATATCGATAAGTCACAGATACAAGGATACAACAATTCTTTTCATGTTTCTCTTAAACTAAGAAAAAATATAATAATTAAAACAAAATTATTTTTATTATTACATACAAATACAAATTATATATTATTATATATTACAAGCCTAGCCTAAATCATTCAATTCTCAATTTAAAAACGATCATTCAAATTGAAAATATATGTAATAGTAGCTTGTAATAGTAGGAATATTATAGATACATATATATTACAGATACATATTTTCGCATCTCCACTTACATATATGCCGTCTTGTAAAAGGAGACACAACATGTAATTATGGCGTGGATAGGGACAAACGCTGACTCGAGACCTAGCAGTAACCAGTATCACTAGAACTCTGCTCGCTTCTGTTATAAAGTATTATTAATTTTGTACTTACTGTGAAACGTCCTATTGTAAACATAACATAACATTACATAACTTCACGCTGTATCCCCAACGGGGTAGTCAGAGAGGACGGAGCGCCAGGAGTCGCGGTCCTTACACACCTCTTTCGCTTCCTCAAATCTCATCTCAATCTCCTCACACATTTTCGCCTAGGTATGCTAGAGTGCTTTTGACATTTCCGTCTGCTAACACTCTGGCTATTTGATCTTCATAAGTCAGCCTTGGTCTTCCTTGGCTTCTTTTACCACTCACTTTCGCTCTGTATCTTTTCTTCGTCAGTCTTTCATCACTCATTCTTTCCATGTGCCCGAACCATCTAAGCATTCCTTTCTTCATTTTTACAATAACACTGTTGTGCGACCCTGTCATACTGCGTATCTCATCATTGCTTATCCTGTCAGCAAGCGTGACACCGCACATATTTCTGAGAGACCGCATCTCCACAGCATTTAACATACTTTCACTCGATTTTGGGCATATCCAGGCCTCACTACCGTACAACAAAGTTGGCACCAACACCGCATTGTCGATGGCCATTTTAGCAGTGTTAGATATATTCACACTACCCACTAATGCGGACAGAGCACCGTTCACTTTATTGCCAGCTGCTACCCGTCTCTCCACATCCAACTCACATCTTCCATCCCTCGAAAACGCACTCCCCACGTACACAATTTCATTCACCTGTTCTAGACATTTTCCATTTACACAAATCACACATTTCGTTTGTACCGCTTCTCTTTCAAACACCAGAACCTTAGTTTTGTTCAAATTCATTTTCAATCCTTTTACTTCACAATCTTCTTTCATGCACGTGACTAGTATCTGCAACTCTGCTTCTGATGGTGCTATTAGCACAGCATCGTCAGCGTACAATAGGCAGTTTACCACTGTGTCACCACATCCCATACCACTCATATTACCTTTCAATCTCTGGAGGCAACTGTCCAAATACAGCACGAATAGCCAGGCAGACATCACGCAGCCCTGTTTGACACCAGAACAGACTTCAAACCAGGGCGACATGTCACCGTCTATCCTTACACAGGCTCTATGGTCTCGATATAATGACCTCACAGCCTGCAGTAAGGAGCCCTCCACGCCATATTCAGGCAGAAGACTCCACAATTTCTTCCGCACTACTCTATCGAATGCTTTCTCTAGATCCACGAAAGTGCAGAAAACTTTTCGACCTAAAGCCAGAAACCTTCCCACGATAACGCGAAGCGAGAAAATCTGATCCATACAACCCCTATCGTTCCTGAATCCACCTTGCGCCTCCCACAAATATCTTTCTGAAACGCCTTTCATACGTTCAGTCAATACTTTAGTATAGACTTTACTCGCTAAGCTGACCAAGCTGATGGCCCTATAGCACGCACAGTCTAGGTAGGAACCTTTCCCTTTATATAGAGGTACTATGACTGCCGTGCGCCAGTCCTCTGGAACCTCCCCCTTCTGCCAACAAAGGTTGCAGAGTACACAGAAGGCATCCCAGACCCTAGGACCACCATACTTGATCATCTCAGCAGTCACCTCATCATTTCCCGCAGCCTTTCCACATTTCAAACTTCTTATCACTTTATCTTATCTTGTGCCTAAAACGTTGACGCAGTACAGTAACTTCACTGTAACATCCCGTTTTAAACCCTTAGGAGATGAATTTCCAAAAACACATTCTTAGAGGGTGAGAGAACAAATTTTTCAAACTGTCAAACTATCATTATTGAGTACATATTATTATTACTACTTTAAGAATGACATTTGCCATAAAGTTTCGTTTCACGCATTATCATTCACTTATTCCTTTTTATTGGTCAAATAAATTAAAAAAGAAAAAGTAAAGAACTAATTAATAGAAATGGATCGCAACCAATCTTTGAATCTAGCTGGACACCATACTCCGAAGAGGTAGTTGAAGACAAATTATATAACCTCGAGTAACCTTTGATCACTAACGTTTCATTTTTGTCTCTTTCTAACTCTTGGAAATAACTCGGAAATATACCTACTAGTATACATATAAGATTGCTATATATAGATAAACTAACAGCAAAAAATAAAAAGAGATGGAGGAGAATAGAGATGTTTCAAGGTTAAATTTCTCGACTTCAACTACCTCCTCAGAGTGCGGCCTCCTATTTGAATACCGCTCCATGTATGAAGCAGATTCTGATCTGGTGCTTCGCCGACTGCTGTCGCGGCACGCTCGCTCCGTGCGTTGTGGTAAAAATACCTATCCTTAAGGCGAATTTACAAGTGTCATGCGTGATGAAATTAATTTCATGAAACTTGTTCTAATACCTGTAAAACTAGTTTCGTTAAAATAATAATGTCGTGAAGTCCACAGTATCACCGAGATCATGGCCCTGACAGCATCAAAGCTTTATTTTGCATTTCTCAATGTTGATGATCATACATATGATAATATATAAAATGAAAAAATGTTGTCTTAAAAGAGGTTGGTGGATTCGAGGGTGGGTAGCAAGAAAGTATCTGTGTGCAACACAGTTAATTTCTGAATTAGCAGATGAAGATCCTGAGAGCTACACAAACTATTTTCGAATGAGTGAACATCATTTTAATTTTTTTTTGAGTAAAATGTCCAAAAAAATATCTAAACCGGATACATGTTGAGAAGATTTGTCAGCAAAAGTGAAACCTCAAATTATGCTACAATATCAAGCAACTGGAAATAGTTTGAAGTCATTATCATACGAATTCATTGAAATTTTTACGGATCCCAGACACTCGTTTCGCTAGTATTCGTTTATAAATTGTATATTTTTATCGGCTGTCCAACGTTGATTTGCCATTTTTGATGTATGACCGCGACTAAAACACACACATTCACTCATATCAGCGCAGGCGCTTTCGCGACACTAATTTCGCGTCGTGTTTACACAGTAAAATTAATTGTATGACATCAGTTTTTTCCAAAAATCGTGTAACACGAAATTATTTTAGTGTCATGAGAGTAATACACTAATTAAACAAAAAAAATAAACTTGAAGTTTACACGTGAATATGTTAATGAAATTCATTAAATTAAAACTATTTTTATGCCACTAATTTCATAATGTTCAAATTAGGCTTAACTTAAAAGAGTGTTCATATGTAACGTAAATAAAATATACACATACATTAAATAATATAAAGTAAATTTACGGAACCCACATATTAAAAATAATCAATGAAAGGTTCTCGAAACTGCGTCTGCGTAATTCTAAAGCGCGTCGCGAGCGTTGCATTGTGAGGGTAATTTTTAGTTAGCGGTCGCAAAGTCATACGAGTGAATCACAGATCACACCTCCGAAGTTGACACTCGTCTAACGTCTGCTTGTTGAGTGCAGTGATAATTACGTGTATCTTCGTCTCTGCGTAGATACTACAATTGGAGTCCCGCTGGGGTGAGTTCCTATTCATTGAGATTCAATTTAGCGCTGTAATAATAAATTGTAAGCTGATTTAACGCTTTTGAAATAATAAACGTTGTGCTGTTAGTGCGTGATTGTTTTTCGAGACACTGGACCTTGAACGCTCGTCTATCTACCGATCGTGCCTACGCCCGCTCTAATACATGCGCTTTGGGTTTCCAGGATTCCAACTTCCAACTACAAGTTTCCAACTATCCAACTACAAGGTTCCAACTACAGGAGTATGGTTCCAGTATTCCAGTGACAACATTCCTGAGTCTGGATTCGGGAAATGTAGCTGATTTCTGTAGAATACTCGTGACTGGAAACCTCCATAGTACATGCTCGAGAGTGAAAGCTACTGGGACCAGACCGGAGCTTCTGGGCTGAGCTGCCGAAGGATTCAGGCCAGTGATTCACTGATACCTACGGGAGACCGGGTTGTACGGCGTATGGCGGATAGATGGCTTAATAAAACAGAATACTACACGATATAAACTGGTTTGTTTGACCCACACCTATAGTCTATCTACCTACCTGTTCACGGGTCACCTTACTTCAGCACCCACTAGTAACCCCGTGACACATACAGAAATTACAATATTAATATCGTAAAAAATTTAAACTTGTAAAGTAGCACTTTAAATCTTGAATACTTGTATCGTATGTTTTAAATAATCAACAAAAGAGTTCTGTAAAATTTTACCTAACGTGAAACAAGCTAAACTTTAGCCTGTATTTGTCTTCACAAATGCCTCCCGAACATTTGTTATTACCATTACACAACATTAAATTTTCAGTGATTAAAGTTGTAAACAAAATTGTATAGCGACTGTTAATTTTTGTTAAAAATAGAAGTTTATTACGGAGACCATTAATTTAAAAGTACATATCATTAATATGAACAGTAGAAAATTTATAGAGAAAACCATTAATTTAGAAGATCGTGAGTTGTAGACAGAATTACTAATTCTATAGCTCCAATATATATATATCCCAATTTTAATTAATTACACAGTTTGTTTAATTATGAAATTTCTTTAGAAGAGAAAAAATATTTTACAATGAGGTTTCTTAAGGTTAATTTTAAAGAGTATATTAAAAATTTTAAACGCATTTTACAGAATCACCTGCAACTGTTATATTTTAAAATTTTTAATATCTTTTTTTACGGCGCGCGGCTACTGCTTTCCAGGTAATCATCGGTCAGTAACATTTTTTATAAGTACAATATTTTCATTTGACTTCTTTGCTCGCAGAACATTATGGATCCATTATTCGTGTTCCTTCATTTCTGTCCTCTGTGAAAGTTTTTACGAGAAGACCTATTTTGGTCGCATTTATCAAATAATCAATCACCGTTTTTCGAATAGATGGAATGAAAAATATGTAATTTTTTCACGGTAAAATACACTTTGTTCGATTGGGCTGATTTTTTTTCTGTACAAGCGCGGCTCGGGGCGTCGGATAAATAAAAAATCTCTTAGACTACTAGTAAATAAATAAAGTGTTACCTGTTAGCCTCGAACCCGTTCCCTCGGCGGTAAGTGGCGAAGTGTCCGGAGCGCGGTCCGCCCACGTGCACCACTACTGCTGTGAGCCGGTACAGCGCGCGCTCGCGGCCCGCGCCCGCACCCACGCCCGCACCCACGCCCGCACCCGAGTCCGCCCGCGCGCGGCTCGCACCCAACAGCAGGGACAAGTCCATCTGACACCCAACAGCACATACTTTATAGTTGATAATTGTGGCAGACTTACTTTACAACGACGCGGACATTGAATTTGCCGATGTTTATACATTATAAGTAGAGATGTGCCGGATTGTTAAAAATGTATATTCGCAGATACGAACACAGATACGGATTATTACTGTCTAATACCGCGAATACGGATACAGACCTCAACTTTCGTACTTCGTTTGTTCTTTTTTTTTTTTATATCAGTGGGGGCAAACGAGCAAGCGTATCATCCGATGGAAAATGATCACCGCCGCCCATGGACACCCGCAACGTCCAAGGAATCACGGGTGCGTTGCCGGCCTTTAAGGAAAGAGTAGGCTGCTCGTTTCTTGATGGTCCCTAAGTCGTAACGGTCCGGGAATACCGCCGCTATAAGTTGGTTCCACAAAATTGTCGTACGTGGTAAAAAATGTCGTAAAAGTAGCACAGTTGTAGACCGCCATCCATCAAGGTGGTGAGGATGAAAGGACAGTCGATTGCGTGACGTACGGTAACGGAATTCAGCAGCAGGCAGTACTCCGAACAATTCCTCAGAACATTCCCCATGATAGATCCGGTAAAATATGCTTAGGGACGCAACGTCCCTCCTCAGGGCCAGAGAATCGAGCCGATCAGAGAGTACCGAATCGCCGATAACCCAAGCCGCTCTACATTGTATGCGGTCAAAAGGAAGGAGTTGATACTGGGGCGCTCCAGCCCAGAGATGGGAACAGTATTCCATGTGAGGCCTAATCAGTGCCTTGTAAAGTTGTAGGCGATGGGTCGGCGTGACATACTGTCCCGCTCTACCGAGCACACCTAGCTTTTTCGAAGCTAATTTAGCTTTACCCTCCAGATGACCGCGGAACTGAACGTCGGTCGAGATATCGACGCAAAGGACTCCGATAGTCGGTTTGACATCAATGGAAGTACCTTCAAAACTGAGGGATACGACAAAGGGACGTTTTTTTGCGGTTAACGTGAAACTTGTGTCTTAGAGGGGTTAATTTGGACTAAGTTTAGTCGGCTCCAACTTGAGACATGACTTAACATGTTCTCAATAACGTTTTCCAAAAAGAAATTACCACGTCCGGTATAAAGTACATCCCCAGTACTGTCATCCGCATAGCAATGAATGGCGCTATTGTTATGCAGCATGTCATTGATATGCAGAAGAAAAAGAGTCGGATAAAGCACACACCCTTGCCGGAGACCAGCGTTCACAGGCTTCAAGTCAGAGCACAAACCATCTACTACGACTTTTATGCTACGCCCAAAGAGGAAGCTGGCAACCCACGTGCATAACTTCTCGGGAAGCCCGTAAGATGGAAGCTTGGAAAGTAGAGCCCCGTGCCACACCCTATCAAAGGCTTTCGCTATGTCCAGACTTACTGCCAGAGCCTCCCCTTTACTGTCGACTGCCTCCGCCCAGCGATGCGTAAAGTATACTAAAAGATCACCAGCTGAGTGACCTCGGCGGAAACCGTACTGGCGATAACTAATCAGCTGGTGCTCCTCTAGGTACCCGAGGAGCTGACAGTTTATAATAGATTCAGATTCGGATCAGAGCGATCGCCCTTTTTTGGGATTGGGTGCACAAAGGCCGTCCTCCAAGAATTCGGGACAACGCCAATGGTGTAAGAGAGCCGGAAAAGGCGCGTTAGAACCAACTCCGGAGCACACGTCCCTAGCACAATTACGGGGACTCCGTCTGGCCCACTCGACTTGTGAATATCGAGGGAAAAAAGAGCCTTACGAACTGAACTCTGTAGGAACTGAACGTTTGGCATAGAGCTCGGACAATGCAGTATGGTTGGTGGTAAATTTCCCTCGTCACCCAGTGTCGAGTTTGATGCAAAGAGAGTGCCCAGAAGATCGGCTTTCTCCTTTGCAGTATGGGCCAGAGAGTCGTCGGTCTTATGCAATGATGGAAGAGACGGCTGACAGAAATTACCGAGGACAGCTTTGGCGAGAGACCAAAATGCGCGTGTCCCCGAAGGAAGACGAATTAGTCTCTCGCCAATTTTGCCTATGAACGAGGACTTCGCTTTGGCAATATCTTTCTTAAAGGACCTGGTGCCATAGTTGTACTCTTTTCTGAACGCGCTGGTATTTGGTTCCTTAGATGCCACCGCCTTTGCCCAGGCCCGGTAGCGCACACGCTTCTGGCGGGACGTCAATTTGCATGAGTGACCAAACCAGGGTAGAGATCCGCCATCAATGGGAACCACAGAGTTTGGAATGAAAAGTTCCATTCCCTGCAGTATGACTTCGTTTGTTCGTTCAAATACAATTAAATTAATCCTATTTTTTGTAAACATAGTGAGGTAACTTAATATTATAATGTTTATCATAATTATTTGTTTGATTATTGCAATAAAAAGTGCCAAAACTGTTATTTTAAGAAATATAAAGTAATTTGAAGTTATTACATTTCATTGGTATTTATTTTTAAAATTCCATTTAATCAAATTCATTAATCTAAGAAACCGCTAAAGAGTAATGGATACGAATACAGATCTTTTTTCGCCTCGGATATCCGCGGACACGGATACAGATACGAAGTACATCACTAATTATAAGGTAATGCATCGATATTACGGAAATTTTGAGTCAGCTTATTAAACTGGCATAGTATTCTTATCGATACGAGAAATTATACACTTATTTTGTCCAGTGAGAGTTCTATTCATGTTAGAAACCTTCTACCCAGAGTGTGATACTCTCCGCCACATCACAGCAAATGACGGAGAAAAGAGAACACCGTGGCTTTCAAAGCAGGCGGGAGGATTCTCGACAAGTCATGCGGCAGGCCAAAGCGTGGTGTCTAGTTTGCTGGGCAATGTTAGTTTCACTCCCCTACTTATCATGGTTAGTGACGAGCTACTCTCGCTCTGTGCCGAAGCACTTCGTGGGGGCAGTTATAAAGCCCCTCCCCCTCACCACGCAGTGTCACGACAGCACGGATCACACGCACTCTGAATCCGCTTTTTAATTTTTAATTAGAGAAGCCATATTCCGGCTATTCTGTTGAATAAACCAATCGTAATGGATATTTGACAAATACCAGTATTTAAAACAATTATTTTTAGATTATAAACTACAGTTTATTCATTTTAGCTCCATTTTATTTTTCTATAATAAAAGTCAATTCTTAGGTCTTGAATCATACTGAATTTTGTATTACTAGCAAATTTTCGAAACAGGAAAATATGAACTTGAGACCTCACCTCACCTCACATACAAGTTTTGTCTCACTATATTGTTGACTGGTAACGATGGTAGCGCACAAAGTGTTCTTTGATGGTATATATTGGTTACAATCAAAGAACAAGAACATTACCGTAATAGTATTGGCACGGTGTAAGAAAAAATTAAACAAAGAGTAAACCGAACGCCTTTATGTTTGTGCAAAGGCCGACATCGCGAGACACAACAGCTAGGGTTGGTTCAATTTGGATAGGAATTTCGATAAGAGGACGTTTTGGAGGGAATCGAAGTGAAGTTAGCATTTTTTTATGCTTTTTTGGGGCCTTTAAGATACAAAAGTGATAGTATATTGTGCGTTAAAATTCTGTGCAAGTGCTGAGAATTTGAAAGTTTGAATAAATATGTGCAGCTGAAGTTTTCGCATTTTTCCAAGAAGTTGTTAACTCTAGTAAGGCCTACCATCACTTTACTGGAGAGTGTTAGGGACTTAGTAATAAAAAGACAGACATTTCACATCAGAGATGCACCAATTTTTCACATGATAATGCCAGAAACGTTTTTATAAATACGAAATGAGTTGGCAGTCTAAAACATAAAAATAAACGTTTGTTACTTAGTATTTTATGGGCTGCCATACCGACGGTTATACCCTTCATCCAATTGCGATGAAATTTGGTATGGGGATAGCTTGAATCCTGAGAAAGGACATAGGCTATTTTAAAAATAAAAAACACGGCCGCAGTCGCGAGCATCGGCTATATCTATCTATTTATATAAAAGGCGATGTATGTATGTATGTATTTTCCTTATGGACTCTGAAACTGAACTGAAAATTTTCAGGGAATCTTCAGATTGGCCTAGCGGGTGTTCCTATAAAGTTTGGTAGCGATCAGATCAGTAGATTTTTTTTTGTTTTTTTTTAAACTGTTTAATTTATTTTAACTTCAACTAACGCCCAGTGAAACGGGCCGGGTTTGCTAGTATAATATATAAGAGAAGTGTGTACCGAGAGCTTGTCGTCGAGGCGAGCGGGGTGCGTATAGGGCGTGACGTCGAGCGTGTCCGGGAACGACACGAACTCGGAGCGCTTGAGCGGCGCGCCGGCCGCCCACTGCACGCGCGCCACGTGCACGCACAGGCACGCGGGCAACTTGCCCAGCGCCGCGGTGCGCACGTGCCGCGCCCCCGCCCCCGCCCCCGCCCCCGCCCCCGCGCACCGCTCGCACCGCACCCCCGTCACCGTCTCGGGCGCCGTGAACGCGCGCAGCAGACCTGCGTCGCACTTGTTGTCTTCATCTACGTTATAGACTTATAGTGCAAGTGACAGTATCACTGCAATGATTAATAAACATGAGCCGTCGCGGGACGCCTGGCAGATGTGAAACATCTCAACTATTTTGCATAGAAAATATGCATAAAAGGATGGTTTTAAAAAAAAAATATGCCATAATCAAAAACAAAATATTCAGATTTTCCTAAGTGAATAACAACACTGCATATGGTATAAGCATACGAGGTCAGTACGAGCGCGTGGCGACGCGTCGTGATTGTACTGAGCTCGTTATACGACGCGTTGTCAAGTCGCCACGCCAAGAGCCGGTCTGACCTACCGCATAAGATGTTTCACATCAAAATTTCCCTAACTTTTCCCAAAATTTCGCTAACCATTTTGACAAATTATCATGATGTTCACTTCGAAGCAATTGTTAAGAAACTTCAAATAAAGGTTCTCAATTCATCCATAGTGTAACCACAGATTAATTAGTTACAACCGGTGTAACGTTTGTCTAAATTCTAGGTTCCCAAACTTATTTTGTCTACTGAGTCGAGAGCTCATGCAGTCGTTGTCTAAGATGCCTCCTAGCTAAATGAAATTACAAATCAGCCCCCAGGCCTCTACACAACGCCCCCATTTTTTTTCTGGGTCTCTTACCGCCTCCCTTTAGGCCTGCAGCGCCCACAGAGGGGCGTTATCACCCACTTTGGGAATGGGTGGTCTAAATGAAACACGACCGTGCGTACAACACTTTATTACTTACTGACGTTATGCATAAATATACCCTCACCTCAATAATATAATATAATAATATTCTTACACAGATACCTACATCTCACGTAGATAATTTTTTTTTTGTTTTTTTTATTGTATATTCAGATATAGGATTATATAATTATTATAATAATTCGAATTATTTCGAATTTGAATAATTTTTTTGTTCATGAACTGATTTTAAAGATGATTTTTCCATCGGTTTCCATATAGCTCCAAGGTGGTCCCGTTTTAATTTCATTGGTATTAGACCTTGAACTTCGAAGATATAACAAATACGCCTAACGGTTTATTTATTTTCGTAATTCTTTTATATATGTATTCAGTTCTAGAATTGAAAAGAAGTTAGTCCTACCCCAAATATTTATTTAGATTAATCACTCACAACAAAACCAATAACGTTTTAAGAAAAAGATAAACCGAATTAAAGACAAATACATTGAAAAGTAATTAATAATTATCTTTTACTAATCAAAATACACAAATAACTTCATAATTAAGAAAACACAAAAAGTACTAGTTTGGTAGGGTCAGTACTGACTCCAGTAAATGTCTTTAATTAAGTATATACTTTGATATCGTACTTATGAAATTATTTTTGTATATGATTAGTTCTTACATTTTTCAAACAATCAATAATCTTTGCCATAACCTTCACATTTTATAAGTTTTTGCAACGAGTGTAAATACTTATGCTCT
Organism: Zeuzera pyrina; assembly: GCA_907165235.1. Taxonomy (NCBI): domain Eukaryota; kingdom Metazoa; phylum Arthropoda; class Insecta; order Lepidoptera; family Cossidae; genus Zeuzera; species Zeuzera pyrina. The sequence goes on from OU015627.1 coordinate 1,190,178, forward strand.
AGATTAAAGGTCAGACTGCAGCATGAAATATATCCCTCGTTTTACAAATCACTAGGAAGGAAGAAGTGTGTGGAGTAAATATGTAGTGTAAGCGCCATTTATACCCGATTTTCGAGGTGGTCAACCCTCTTTGAATTCACTGACTTTCTCTGACCACCTTGAGCTTCCCTGACTTACCCTGATTTTACAGAAAGTGGACAGTGGAAGTGTACTCACTCAACACATGGAAATCCGTACACAGTACATACATATCGCGCACATACGCAAGCATACATGTACGCACGTATACACATATATATATATACACATCCACAGACAAATGCACTCCTTCACAATATACACTCAAACACACAATGATGTATATATATATATATATAGTAAAATAACACTTTAAGACACGGCTGCCAAAATTTTGAGCGTTTTTAAATTCCTCAAAATTTGCTCAGGAGGGCACACATTTAATGAATGTGAAATTTAAATATATATTTCTTTATACACTTTTCTACGATAACGCAATTTACGTATTATCGATCGTTATTTTTTTTTCTGCAATATGATGGTTTTCTGAAAGATTTTAAGTATTTCTCCTAAATTACTTGAGGAAGTTACATGAAATTGCAGCTAACAGGAAGACAATACAGTTTACTGAATACTAGCTTAAGGATATTTTGTTATTATTAATTAATATTCCAATTATAACGATAAATATCGCGTTCGGGTGGCGGAGTGTGAAAGCGGAGCCTAAGCAATAAACTTATTTTGGGAGTTTGCTCTTAATAAGATGAAACTGCAAATTGCGCTAGTACCCCACGATATAGGGTAACCTAGTGTGGGGGCTAGAACAATAAGTACTCAATTACACATTGTGCATTTTCTTTTTATTTATATATAAATGTTTATTGAGTGTTATGGGTACATAAGTGTATATTGTTTGTTAATTTAAAAATTTATTGTGTGTGAAATAAATAAAAAATAAAAAATTGTGTTACAGAAAATTTCTGAATCTATTAAATTGATTCTAAAAATACTTTCACTTATAGAAAATACACTATCCGCAAATAATGTAGGCTACATTTTATTTCAAGTCCCTCGAATAGCGGGTCGTTGTTCATTAATATTTAGCACAAATTGTTTGTAGTATTTTGCCACCAAAACTGGAAAAAAGGAGCACTTACTCCACTCGGTATCAATCTGTCTGTTTGTCACAGCAGTTTTTCTACGATTATATGCCATAAACTACTGTTTAGAACAGTTGCAGTAAACGGCCTAAAGACCTAAAGATATAGTATATTAATTAAAAGTCAAGTTTCGACTTTTTTAAATATTGTTTCAGGGAAAGTTTACGGAATTAATGTTAAATTTGATAATATAAACAATATGTTGAATAGAATGTCATAATCTTAAATAATAACACTTAATAAGTGACACCAAACAAATTAAATGAAAAGTTATACACATATGTGTAAGCAGCATTTGAATCAAAATATTACCTGTAAAATGCAATATTAGAATTTTTGTTTTTGCAATGCGTTATGACATCATTTCACTATCGAAAGTATTTAGTAAATATTAAATATTATTTTTAAATAGTATTTTTCTCTATTCTGAGGGTGATGCAATCGACAAGTGCTTGGAGCCATTTATGGCTCCAAGTAAATCGCTCCAGTTTCGTACGCTTAATAGGTTTCGAAGCATTGTTATTCTAAGGTTAAAATTTACTTCTCGACATTTTCACAGTCCTTCAAATCGGCAGAAAAGATGTAATTTTATATGAAAACATGGCGTCCAGCTATCATAGAGCTTTTAGACAACAGGATAAACACGAGATGTGAAACTATAAACTCACCTGCTAAACTATATGATCCGACGAGACCCATACTCGACGCGCTCATTGACAATGTTATGCTGTCAAATTTGTCATACCGAACTGGGCTCTGTAACAATTTTTCTTTTTTAAAAATAATAAAAACTGTAAGCTGATCGGAACGATTGATCGGGCTTAGTTAGTGGTAAACAGGAATGGTCAATGAAGTGATTTAAATGCAATGCTTTTGTATTGAGGTGTCAAAGACAGACATTTCGATATAAAACTTTCGAATAGTTAGCCATTTTGGCCATGATCAGCCGGTGATGGTCGATTGTTATTAGTCGGTGGTTAGTAGTCAATGGTGGTTGTATGTGATCGTATGCGGTCGTGTGTAATTTTTTTTTTATTTTTATTTTTAAATGGCACCGTACGTGAGTACATTGCCAACGTCAAGTAAAGCGAGAAAACAATTCAGTAGATGATTAGCGCATTTGCAAATGTCACGTATTAACACAAACTAGTATACAGACACAGAATAAGTAGAATCCATGTAGAATCACAAGTAAATTAGTTCTTTCTTATCGTAAAACTCCTCCAGTAAAATGAGTGAGTAGGCTTTACTGAAGTTATAAAGGACTTCTTGGAAGAGCGCGAAAACTTCAGCTAAACATGTTTATTTAGATCTCCTCCATTCTTGTCACTTACACAGAACTTTAAAACACAATATTCTATCATTGTAGTACTTTAAAACTCCTAAAAATGTAAAAAAAAGAAAATCTAAATAAAATGACAATCTTACTTCTCCCGTTCCCGCCAAAAAGTCTCGTGTTTAGTTGTATATGGTCATACGTGGTCGTGTGGTTGTATGCGGTCGTGTGCGGTCGTGTGCGGCCGTGTGCGGCCGTGTGCGGCCGTGTGCGGTCGCGGCCGTACCTTGGTGTCGCAGGCGGTGCAGTGCATGGTGGAGGCGAGCGAGCCGCGGAAGGGCGGCGCGGGCCGCGGGCGCGCGGGCGCCACGAGCCAGCGGCGCGCCGAGCCGGCCGCCGCCAGGTGGCAGAACGAGCGCGACACGCCCTTCGTGAGCCGCGGGGCCGCCGCAGCCCCTCCGCTCGCCGCCCTTGCCGCCCGTGCCGCAGGCTCTGTTTGCGAGACCAGTGTCTCATTCATTTTTTTTTTCTTTTTCATGGCATGGCGCACAGATTAGCACATTTACCAATGTCACTTGTTACTATATATCTACTATCACTATCACCCACACGCCCATATAAGCTCACACAGACACACACACACACACACACACACACACACACACACACACACACGCACGCACGCACGCACGCACGCATTAGTTTTAATTTATTATTAGTTTTAATTTATAACTTAGTTTAAGCTAATTTTCCATTTAATTTAAATTTCATTTTATTTATATTCTTTCAATTTAATTGTATTTTTTTTATAAATTAATATTTTCACACTGAAGAACACTGTACGTATACTATAATATAGATAATTATAATTTCTAGAAACAATAATGTACGGAAGAGCGGATTCTCCCAATACAAGCAATTCCTTGCTTAAAGGGGGACACCAGCCCATGTAAATAAATCTAGGAGTTATTGAATAAACTTTTTTGAACTTTTTTTGAACTTTGAACTTGTTAATAAGTATCACACATCACAGTATTGTTATAATGCAAGACGTATACATGAAGCACGTTCGAAGTGAATTCGTTTTTTATTCTTATTGTAAAACTCTTCCAGTAAAAAGTAATAGTAGGCCTTACTGAAGTTATAAAGGACTGCTTGTAAGAGCGCGAAAACTTCAGCCACACATGTTTATTTAGACCTACTCCATTCTTTTCACTTATACAGAACTTTAAAACACAATATACTATCACTTTTGTACTTCAAAACTCCCAAAAATGTAAAAAATAGATAATCTAAATAAAATGACAACCTCACTTCTCTCGTTCCCCCCAAAAAGTCATTGACTATCTACAGACTATATATAGCTATCACCCGCGACTTCTTGTGGCCTAGTCTAGGGTTTCTTACTTATATTAACTAGCTTTCGCTATCTTTGTCTGCATGGAATTATAAAAATAGTAGCCTATGTCCTTCCCCTGGGCTAGTAACTAAGTAATCTGTGCCCTGAGTGTAATATATCTCCATTCTAAATTTCGTTAAAATCAGTCCAGTGTTATAGCCGTGAAAGCCAACGAGACAGACAGACAGACTTTCCCATTTCTTATATTATAAAGTGTGGAAGTATGGTTTCTTAATACTAGGTCAGCAATCGCCACCAATAGCTAGCGGTTATTTTATAATGCACGCGTGTAATTATTATATGAAACACAGTTAGAAAAGCTTTGAATGTTTGTAAATCGAGCCATCCTTCGAATATGTCATGGGCAAGTGGTCACCTGACGCTTTCTTGTCGCCTTTTAATAAAGAAAAGGCGAGCGGAAACTATTGGAAGTATGATCTTTATTGATATATTTTTTTTTTTTACTTTATTTAATTAGCAAATTGTCAGGGTAGACAGTGTCCATTTGTCTCTATGGAATGGACGCCACTAGTATTTAGAGGCTTATTGAATATTATATTTTACTATATTGCAAAATATTGTTGAAAAAATCTTATCTGACTGAGTGTCTCCACTCCACCAACATTGTATGACCGATAACCATAAAAGTTGGCAAGTATGTATATGAATTCTTTCATGGAGAAGATTTTTATGGTGTCTCCTTTATTGTAAGTTGCCACCAGATGGCGCTGCAATATATCAATTTCTACACCCTTCAACCAATCGCCATGAAAATTGGTATGCATGTATATAGTATATTTGAACACAGAGAATATATTCACTCATTCATTCATTCATCTAAAGTGACAAAATAAACTATAAGATTAGAGAATATTGACATTTCTTAAACAAATTCCCATACGAAGCCGGGGCGGGTTGTTATTTTACAAAAATCTCTACCCCATTTTCACCCCTTTCTGTAAGTTACACGCCAGTGTCAATACCATTAGTTACCTGGATCTGCAGTGACGATCACAATAGATCAATTTTGGTCGCAGTGATACAGGTCTGGTAGGACCTGCATAGCCACTTACATGAAATAAACAAAAAAAAAATACCTGGATCTGCCAAAGCAGGCTCGTCGGAGAGGGCGGCCGAGGCCGGCCGGGCGACGAGGGTGAAGGGCGTAGGCGGGGTGGAGTCTGCACGCGCGGCCTGCGGGGGCGGGGACGCGGGCGAGGCCAGCGCGGACCACGCGCGCCCGCCCAGCCCTAGGGCGTCGGACAGGCAGCCGGGCTGGCGATAAGAAACCACTGTTTTTAATCTACCTGTACCCCTACCATAAGTTTATACTCGAGAGCGAACACGTCAAAATTTTGTATGCCAATTCTTAGTACTCTGTAGATACCGCTAGGGGCGCTGCTCAATTTTTCATATAATTTTTTACACTTTCGATAACGAATAAAGACACCGTTAACTCATGGTAGAGCTCCTGATTGTTTACTAGCTTATTTTTGTGCTGTATCATTAACAGTGCAGGCAGAGCACAGAGCACGAAGCGTCACAGTCCTTATAAACTTTTAAACTTTCACTTTGCATTGTAAAACATCTTAAATGGGAAATTTAACGCGATTACCCTTTATTTTGGCTTGATGTTTGGTTCAATTTGCTTGCGACCACGGCGAATGCAACTCGATCGAAACGTCAAACCAAAATAAAAGTTAATCGTGTCAGTTTTCCCATTTTAGATAGTCATGGTCCTTAGTCCTTATGTACTTCTTTTGTTTCCTCAAATCTCATCATTCTCCTGACACATTTTCAAAGAATCTGCCTTCCAAGTCGCGGTCTTACGTTTCATCCTTGGTCAGGTATACATAGAAAACAAACATTTCTAAATTGGTTTGTAGTCTGGACGTTACTGGATGCTCCCCCAGTTTGTTCTGTTGTGCCTATTATATGACCTAGTTAGGGGTTGCAAAATAATAATAGGGGGGTAATTTTCTGGAGTTTCAAATATATTTGCCTCTTCTGCCTCTTGGTAGGGCATCTCCCTTCAACACAAGCACCCCAGATTCGATCTCCAGTCAAGACAATGAACTTTTCCAAATTAACTTAAAGTCTGGATGTTATCAAGAGCTCCCCCAATTCATTGTGAAATACTCATAATAAATACAAGCCCAGTGATTAGTTTGGGGGTCACAGGAGATTTGTGTAATTATCATGAGTATTATTATTATATTTGTAATTTTTAAGCCTACCCTCTTAGCCATAGCGGTGATCTCCTCCTCGATACAAGACAGCAGCACATGCAGTAACTCATGGGCATCCTGTTGGTCGGCCGGGACCACCCAGCCCGCCGCGCGAAGCGCCTGCAGCACTCCGAGCGGGCATACCGGAGTCCCCCGGGCTGACTCATGTGTGCCGTTCACCACTAGTGGCAAATTAAACATTTTAAACAAGATCCATTCGCATTTGCAGTCACATAGTGTTTCCAGCATGTACCACATTGGATACGACACAGACATAAGTTTTCACATCTACCAGAACATAATGTGATATATGATTGTGGCCCAGGTAAAAAAAGTGACGATGCAGTTGAGAATCTAAAACCAGACAACACAAACATGGAACAAGGACATCACAAATTAGTTGGTATTCTACATAAAAATAAGATATATTGTGTTAATTACAATTACTTAAAATGCAGCACAAAAGGGAGTAGGGAGTAAATATAATAAAGGTGAATTTTGTTTTCAGCAATAAACTTTGAAAGGATTTCAATAAATGGGGTGTCAATATATATAAGAAGAGAATTTCAATTCGTGGGCAAAGGAATTTTTGAGATACTTGTTTAATTTGTTTTATCCTTTCCATAAATTAATGCAACGCTGAATATTTTTATTATTCCAATGTTCAATAACACTAATAACACTTCTTATTAACATAGGTGTTGCATAATATTGTATTGTAAAATTATTTTATTTTTGATTTAATATCTATTAAATTACAATTAGCAACAGTACTTAAAAACATGTAGAAAAAGAGTTACACAAGCATTGCTCAGTTGCACTAATAGATATTAGAAATATTAAGTCACCAGCATTACCCTCCTTGCCACTCCACCTGCTTCATTTTTAAGATTATTTATTTACCGAGAAAAACAGGAATGTTATAAATTTAATATCATTGTCTGTGTATTTGTCTGTGACATTGTAGCTTATGAATTGATAAATTCATTTACAAGTTTGAATACTGTTGTTTTCTAGTATGAAATTGACCTAATTCAAAATTCTGAGATTTTGTTTTCAGAAGTTAGGAGAATGAATTGATTCTAATTCTAAAACTATAAAATGGATTTGTCACAAATACAGGTATAAATATTCTCACGGTATATAGCTAATGAGGTAGACAAACAGGTAAATTCGTATTGTATCATACAATATGAAGTTTATAAGTCGAAATTCTGAAACTTCAGGTTAGGTCAGTTTCTACTAAAGGGGTGATTTGTTGAAACCTGTAGATTATTTTTGTTAGGGAATACAATTTTTGTCAGTATTGAACTTTGTATGAAGCCATATTACATGGAAATGCTTAAAAAAATAGAATAAAAAATATGGAAAAGTAATTGACATCATCAACCTCCAGTCAAGACATATAAATACGAAACTGTCTCTGTATGTCTGTTATATTTTCGTTGCTAAACTTCTTGACCAATTTTGATGAAATTTAAAAGAGAGATAGATTAAGATCTAGCGAAGGACATACATTTTTTTTTAATTTCGTGCAGACAAAGTCGCGGGCGGCAGTAAGTTTAAAATATAAATGAAGTTTAATCTCATAGATCTTCAGAAAATTTAGTTATAAATATCAATATTTTTTTATAAATATCACCTGCATTAGTTTTGTATATGGTCTTGATCAATTCATTATCTTAATAGTCATGATCATGAAATAAGGGTAGTAAGACTATATCTAATATCCAGCATATTATTCATATTTATTTTATATACTCTTTAGCTAAATGTTGCCAAAATTCAAATTTATTAATTGACATCAATATTTTTCAATTAATGAAACATTTTCAAAAATGTTTAGTCTGTTAGTTATCTCCCACCAAGTTAGACTGAACAGTACTCATTAGTACCCAAAATAAATATTAATAAACGGACAAAACTGATTTTTACAAAATAGGAAAAAATCTAGGAACGCCACTGATATATATTTTTAAATATATAATATTGACCTTCGATAACAGTGTAGAGCGTAGTTATCATACTGTTGTGCCCATCAGCTTTTGCGTACTTCTTCAACCATTCTATAAACGTGGGGCACGAAGCCAGAGCCTGCAGGAGAGTGTTCAGAAAACAGGTGCGCCCCAGGTTCTGTAAACCTGCTATTTGTCCGCGGCGTTTACGCACCCGAGGTGCCCCTCCAGGCCCCCACAGAACGAAAGCTCCTACCACCACAGCTGCTGTGAGGCCTGCAGCAACTAAAATTCTGTCTCCACTTTCCATTATTTTCAATTATTTTTATGTTATAATTAAATAGTTTTTAACCTCACATATTCATTGGAATTATGTCAAACGGAGGCGTAAAATGTCAATCAATAATAATGTTGTTGTGGGATGTTGATGTAAAATTCTAAAAAGACGAAAAACCCCTCTAAGGACACAGTATAACTTTTTATTAGAATTTGTTGACATTGACAGATACTTTAGTATTGATATGAGTAAAATATAGTGAGTGCCAATAGGTGCTAGTAACCTTACCACATAGATATTTGCAATTTTTCATTTCTTATTTTTATATTAATTATACAAATCTTTATTTACATTAACAAAAAGTACATACATACATGTTTACATATTTACAAATTTAAAACGAAAGTTAAGGTAGATATATTAATTTAATTTCGATATTGTCTGTTTAAATTGTAGATATATCTTCTGTACCATCTATAATCTCTTTAAATAAATATAGTAAATATGTACATATTAAAAAGAGAAAAGTAAATATTATCGTAATAAAAATTACATAAGTTTTAATTCGTTGTAAATGCTACAATGTTGAACATTGATGTCAATTACTTGGTCAATTGTCATTCAATGTAATTTTATAGCTATATGTATCACAGATTAAGTATTTGTAGCAAGCTACAGATACGACAGTCACTTTGCACGTTTTGTTTTAGCGCTACTATCGCCTACTTTTTTGACAATCGTACTATACGTACGTACGAATGCTTTTTATAATATATTTTTGTGTAAATATATCCTAGTGATTCCGAAAAACCACCAACGCAACGGTTTAGGGGATTCTTTACATCAAACAACAGGGGAGAATAGGCATTTTAAGATTCTCAACTCAAGCATGAAATCGACGAAAATACAAGGTAAATCAAAATTTAAATCGAAAAAGAAAAGTAGCCAGTCCGCGTATGAGGCAGATTTACAGCAAACTGACAAGCAATTGACTTTTAAGGCGGAAGCGATTACAGCGCCAATACAACTCGTTCGGAACTAAAACTGTCACAGCCCTGATTGTATTATCTATAGTCAATGTCAACGATGTCAACGGTGCTCAGCATCATGGTTGTTTCGATATGTATTTTATTATTGTTTAGAAAACTAAAAACTAAACTCTAACGTTTATTTTCTACACACATATTTTACTTACTATGGTAAAGTGTAAAACTATGAAAGTAACTTAATTATAAATGACTACTTTTTTTATATTCGTTAGAAAAGTGTGACTTGTTTTCAACAAATGGTAGCGTGTTCTAACAATGATTCCTTCTAACACCATTTGTGTATCCCAAGAGGGTCCTGCTAATGCGTTAGCACTTAACAAAGACGCCAACCAAGTCGTCATAGCTGGAAGGAATGGTAAAACATTAAGTATTAACTGAAATGTTATCAATATTATGACATGTGCGACAAAATATTTTTTGTATTGCAGTCTTCAAAATATTTGCAATTGGCGAAGAGGAATTCTCAGAGGTGTGTAATCTGCGTGTAGGGAAGAACTTAAATCTTAATTTTTCTTCAATCGATGTTGCTTGGAGCACCTTGGATGGTAAATATTTTGTGTAACATTCACATATTTCTGTCTAGGTCAAAATATTACTGGTTATTTTTTATTTATTTCCTTATGTTTGAGTGTATAATTATTATTAATAAGTAATCATGAACAAGAGGTGATATTATTTCTGGGAACAATTGCAAAATCAGAAAATTTAATAAATAATTTCCTAGAAATATAAAAATGGGGAAGTATCCTAGTTTTATTCCTGTTGGGAATTTTCCCATTAGCATGTCAGTACCCTGCACTAGGCAATGACTGTTCTGTGATTTATCAGAAAATACTATATTGAAGTGTAATTGTAAATATGAGTTAAATACATAATTCATACTTTATTTTATTTCATGAAAGAAGTATGTAAGGACCGCAATGCTTAGGGCTTCATGCTCTCTGACTATCCCATTAGGAATGCAACAGGAAGATGTGTGTGTTTTATTACATTTATTGTGAAAGCTATTCATTCTTCTAAGGTGTCGACATGGATGGAAACGGTATATTGAGATATAATTAAAAGACATGCTTTCGCTAGCTCGTGTATTTTTCCACTGACTTATTTTTTGACATTCAAAAATACCATATTATTATTAAATAGCCACACCGTCAAAATAATAGTATTTACTGTTATAATCATATATAGCTGACAGTTAAATATTAAAAAAATAAAACACTACACTTTCAATTATTCTATTCTTTAAATCACAGGTACATAACATAAATAAACAATTATTTTCTTTATTTGCATGATATATGGCAAGTAAAAAGACACATGTATAGATGAAATGTATGTCTTTGTGTACTGAAACATAAGGCAATGTCTTCATTAGATTTAAGTCTCATGTTATTGTACAAATATAATAATATAAGTAATCAAATTGTATAATTTAATAAGCATCATCATCAGAGATCGGAAATTAGGGAGCATAAAAACCTAAATTCTATTTGCAGAATGATAGTTACTAAAACGGGTCCCTAAAACGGATTTACGACTCCCTAATTTAATTTCTAGATATTGTAAATGTGATGTTTCCAATAAGTTCTCTTAAATATACAGATAGAAACTGTCTTTATACATTTTGTGATTAAATTTGAAATTTCAGTGACATTCCCAGAAAACGTTTCAAGTGCTTAGAATGAAGAACAAAATTAGAAAGTACAATATTTTGGCAATATTAATCTAATATTTTGGTCTCTAAATGTACATATCAGGTTTTTATGTTATTTTTTAACATTTCATACAATAAGTAGCCAGGGCTCAAGGGGCCCCTTATATTTAGATATTATATTTCTTAGTTTTGATATTTAAAAGTTGTTGAAGCAGTTTTTAAATGCATTAAAATTAATATTTTTAATTTATGCGATTGAATTTCTGTTTTCGCAGATATTTAAAAAATTAAAAAATGTACCAATTTCAATTTATGGATAACAAAAACTTAAAAATAATTTGATTCACAAATATTTCAAACTTTTGTTTTATATTACTTTTAACAGTTATCCGTAAAATAGTTAGGACAAGGCCTTTTGTTTTAAATTTCATATTTCTTTGAAAATTAAAGTATGTAATATATTCTCTTAAATGATGGGAGTTAGAGTTCAAGAGTTCGATTAAATTTAAGTTTCGCTGGGGGTCAAAACTAACTAAACATATTAAATTTGGATAAGGGCTATAAGAAATAAGTATTTAATGTACTAATGCATTTTTACAATCTCATCTTATTCATAAAATAAATAGCACGCAATATCAACAATATTAAGCAATATCAACAATATTAAATCGTTTTAGGGACCCATTTTAGCAACTCTATATCATTCCGCAATTAGGTTTAGGTATTTATGCTCCCTAATTTCCGATGTCTGATCATCATTAATATCGATAGCTAAATCGATTAAGCAGAAATAAATAATAATTTGTAATAATAATAATGAACCTGTGTTCATTTATTGAATAGTGAGTTGGGCCTCTTAGTTTAACCTGTGTTAAATTTGGTGTTTTTCAAGTATAAAAAATAGCTTAGGTTACTCTCTGAAAAGTTCTCTCTGTCAATGAAAGTCCTGTCATAATTTGTTCAGCCGTATCGGAGATTAGTCCGAACGAACAAAAAGGCAGGCACAAAAATTTTCAAAAATCGTGTTTGTAGATTGATTACATGCAAATAACCATATTATATGGTAAGCTTAAGAAGATGACTTTATTTCGAAATCACAGACAGGCACTTCAATTTTATTTATTTACTATTAACATCAACCTAACAGTATTTTTATGATACCCATAAAGCTCGCCACACTCCATCAAGTATGCATGATCAATCCCGTCCAGTATGCATGAAGCGGAGGTTCCATCAAGTCATATTGATCGTGTGTGGTGCCAATTTGTCTTGATACTTGGCGGAAATCGTTTTGCCCATCTTCCGTCAATCCATCAAGCCCGTCCTGCATACTTGAACGTGTGTGCGCATTTAGCCATCTAATATAGCTCGTTTTACCTAGTTTTACCTCTTCTCAGCATTACCTAAGTATCAATTGCTTCAGAAGAGTAATAAAATTTACCTAATATACTATAGGTAAATTATCACTTCATTCACACATGTAATTGGTGTTTCCATTATAATACTGCTTCTGTTTTAATTTACTTATATAAAACTTAAATTTAAATTATTTATAAAATTTAAATTGTTTTTAAATGCATCTCTAAAAATAAATCAGAATGGAAATTTAATCATCCTTGTTATTATTACTTACCTACAACAAGGACTGGTGTGAAGAAAATATGCATAATATTTTCTAGTATTTAATTTATACATATATAATTAAATTGGTTTTCTTTGTCAGCAATCATATGAAAGCTACTGAACATATCGGTCTAGGATTATGACCATTAGCCGCGGAAAAGATGGTTTTAGGCTATTTATTTAACAAAAATAGGTACAAAATTTTCATTTACGCCCAGCGAAACGAGCGGTAACATTGTTCTAACTTAAATGCGCTTTTGAAATTACTTGTAATGCAAGCAGTTTTAGAGAAAAATGTATGAGAAATGTTTTTATTTTATTCAACATTTTTCTATATTACTATAACTGCTTTGTTTTCGACCAAAAATGATTTTTTTTCACATCAATGTTACAAATGTTACTACATTTTTATTGTTTTTACCAATTTAAAAGCTCTTTTAAATGCATACCAAACATCTGTATGAAAGCTTTTATTGTTTAATAGAGAACACACTAGCGACAGCTGCCACAAATGGAGCTGTCGTAGTGTGGAACCTTGGTCGTTCTGGCCGTTCAAAGCAGGAGCATGTCTTCTCTGATCATAAGAGAACTGTCAACAAGGTAATTGCCTGTTTTATTATTTGAATGATTAATTTCACAACTTGCTTAATAAAATTTTGCAAGAGGTTAGTCTAAAAATTCCAAGGTAAGGGAATGTTTAAAGATATCGTTCTTTTATTATATTTTGTAAGTTCAACCAATTACCCCTTCAAAACCTGAATTGAAAAGTACTTTCTAGATACCTACCATAGCAGTATTGGGCAAAATGTAATTGCAAAAACAATTAAAATTTGTAATTGTAATTGTTTGCCTACAAAATGTTTGTACAATTACATTTTACAATTACAATTTTTAATTGCAATTGTTTTTACAATTACATTTTGCCCAACACTTCTTTATAGATACTTTTTACCGCTTTAAAGGTCGATTTTTAAAAATCGGCTATATTCATGCTTATTTTTTTGATATATTCTTTACAGTCGGGTTATAAAGCACATTTTTTATTTTTTTCCATTTTTAAATTGCATTCAGATTACGTTTCTAAAAATCTCTACTTAACAGTTGCCTACACTATCCAAGGAACCTCTGTATATTCCTAGTTACTAACTAACCTTAGCATTTTGGATTGTGCTTTGATATATCGCCGATTAGGTGCTTCCTCACACACATAATAGAGGCACATATATAGAGATTACACACATATATTGTTATTGTTAACAGGTGAGTTTTCACTTAACCGATCCCGCCTTATTGATCTCCGGCTCACAGGACGGCATGATGAAGTGCTTCGACCTCCGGATGAAGGAGGTCGCGAGAACATTCATCAGGTAAGATATTATCTACAGCAATATGGAGAAAGTACATATCTATATTTGGGATTTTTTATTTGAAATTTTTTGTGATTTTACACCCAACTGAAGCCTGTGTTATTTGCACATATACATGAACAAAATCAGAGTAATTCCAGTGCAAGCTTTGCCTAATACTAATAGTCGAGAATATTAGTGAATATCTACAGAATCTTATTCTATACACATACTCCAATCGCCGTTTTGTTATTTATTACTGCAAATGAAGAAGCTACATTTTGTCAATTGAAATTTGTGTAAAATTTACTGATTCAATAAATAATCTGGATTGATTTTCACCAAACATATCTAATAACATTGTTGAAATCTTGTTGCCTATGAATATGAAATGCTTTGCTATGCCTTGAATAAGAAAAGACATTCAAGAAATGTCAAGGTTTAGGCGGTAGACTTTTTTGGCAATTGGCAGGGAGATAGTTTGACATCAGAGAACGGGCATAGGCTACTTTTTTTTATCAAAAACCTACCCTTAAGGGGGTGAAAAGGGGAATGAAACTTTAAATGGGAAATGCTAAACCGCTGACTATGGTGATATATGATAAATGATATTTTGTTCAGAGATAGTATGTGCCGGGGGCAGACGTAGACTTTTTTCGATAACAATCGTTGTAAATATTTACATCCACATGTAATCTAACCTATTCCGGGAGAGCCACAAAAAAATTTTTCGCGCAGACGAAGTCGCGGGTACAACTAGTCGTAATATAAAGAACAAGAAAAAGAGTTACGTCATATTAAATTGTCAGTCCTAAGCCCGATAGTATGAAAGGAAAATAATTGACAATTCTAAGCGTTACTACACTAACTGCAAGAGAAAACATAATACAAAATTAAATTAAGTGCATATGAGTATTTCCAAGTAAGTATATACTATCGATAAATCATAATACATAACTAAATCAATAACTATACAAGACGAAAGTACTGGCAACTGTACAAAACTAAGGAGTCCCTAATCTTATAGAGGAACTGAGCAAGAGCAAAAAAGTCAAGGAATTAAGCAGTTACTAGTTAGTTCTAAAAACTAAGTTTTTTTTTCTAAGAACTTTAAAAAAATGTTAAATAAATGCTAGTTCAGGTTATATATCGTTCCAGTCTCCAACGCCTGTTTACTATCTGTCTGCTAACAAACGAACTTTTCGTTTTACGTTTTAAGTCTTAAGTAAATAACGCTCAACCGCTGCGCATGTGCCTAAGGGAAGTAACAAATGAGGTCCAACAACTCCTTAAGACACATATTATCTAACTTCTTTAATTTGTAACAAACAAAAAACCCAATGCAAATCCATTTATCCGTTCAAGAGCTTTGAGAATGTTACAGTCGAACATACAGAGTCATACAACGACATCAAACTTATAACACGCCTCTATTCCATCAGTGGCTAAACACATTTTTATTAATATATTTATAAATAAAGATCTACAAGTACTTCTAGTTTTACTGTAAACCGACAAACACCAAATGGTCTACCACCGTTCATAGCCAATATCGCACGATATCTGCTGTCAAAACGAGAATTTGTGTAATGTAATTTGTATAGTGGCGGTAAATCTACCGCGAAAAGTGCATTTTACGGTCATAGAATAATAGATACGCAATCGTCATACATGATACTAATTTTTATTACAATGATCATCGGTCACGCAGTGATCCCGTGGCTGTCGCTGTCTGCAAATTTTTAGGTAATAACCCCGCGATTTGCACTGAGATGCGACGCGACGTGCAGTCGCGCACTTCCCTTCACACAATTACCTGTTTACGAGTTGACGCCATGCGGCGAGGTAGCCCGTTAGTGCTGGTCGGGTGCCAGGGTTACGAGTGCTGACCCTAAGTTTCGGTCCACAGCAACACAGAGTCGATCCGCGACGTGCAGTTCAGCCCGCATCAGAGCCAAACGTTCGCGGCCGTGAGCGAAAACGGCAGCGTGCAATTGTGGGATGCGCGTCGGCACGAGCGCTGCCTGCATCAGTTCACGGCGCACTCTGGGCCCGTGTTCGCTTGCGACTGGCATCCCGACGCGCCCTGGCTGGCCACAGCCTCACGCGACAAGACCATCAAGGTGCCCACGCACTCATACTCATATACGCGCATATATACATATACCCACACACACATCCTGACACGGAGATATACGCGCAAATACCTATACGCCTACATATACACGCATACACGTATTGGCACACTTAAACATGCGCGCACTTACTGACAATAATAAACTCAGACATTTTCACACTGCGCCATCTAGTCCCAAAGTAATCAGCACAGCGCTTGTGTTATGGGTACTAGACAACTGATATACTACTTATATACTTTTCTTTTGTAAATAAATACATATTATACATAAACACCCAGACTTGGGGCGGGAATCGAACCCGCAACCCCCGTTTACTTTCCGACACGTGTAAACCGTTGCTCCACGGAGGTGGTCAGGTGGTCATACATACTAAATAGACGTACTTGCACACAAAGTGACACGCGCTCACATACATATTGACACGCTGCCGCACAAGCTAACTACACACTGACACACAGTCATTCATGTACATACACGTGCACTCATTGACCAACAGGTGAATGCACATTTATGCATCAAGGGCGGATCCAGGGGGGGTTTGGGGTCATGACCCCAACCACCCAACGGGCTGGGTCTAGGTCGACTAGTGATAGTTTTTCTAATCTCATTGATTTTAATGAAATATATACTTAGTATGATGCGAGAAGACAAAAGTGAAAATTGCTTTTGTTATTTCATTAAAATTATTTGACGTATAACAATAAAATACAATTTCGTTGTAATTAGATTTATTCTTGTAATCGAATTGGAGCCTGTCCTGGCTAGACCTCGACTATATGACCCCCCTCCCCCCTAACTTGAAAGCTGAATCCACCCTTAGTGTGCATGATGCGTAATGTGCGCTTAAACCATTTAATACAAACATACATACATATCCTCTTTATCACCATTTTATACTAATTGTAATTAATTATTTTTTTAGGCGGACAGATGTGTATTACAAACAGAATTGATATTCTGTGTTTATAATATGCAACATTTGTCTGTCTGCCTGTAACTTGTGATTTACAAACGAATTTTAATAACATTGTCATCTGTATTTATTTATTTGGAACAATTTTAATAGGCTTTTCAGATTAAGTCATCCATTTCCATAAGAATATTATGTATGTGTGCAAATATATTTGTGGTTTGCATATTGCCTTCAGTCGCATATATATTCATAATATTATTCGTGTTGTTACTAGATGCATTTAATCAGTATAAGAATATCTGGGTCACAGATAATGTCCTTCCAACATAGACACATTTAATGGATGTGTATACACACACATAGACACGTTTAATGTATTTGTACACATATATTTAACACATGTTAGAAATCAGTGTAATATAAACTATTTATATTTAATTTTGTTGTTGACTTTTCTAGTATTTTATTTTCGATCTTACATAATATAGTATATTAAAACCGTCTGTTAGTAAATACCTACATAGTACTCTTCTTTCCAACGAATCCGGAAATACTATGGAAGTGTAATTCAGAACAATAAAGGCCGAAAAACACGTTACCACAAGTCTGATTCAAATACTCCGAAACAGATAGGTCGCAAAGTTAGCGGTCAACTTTTAAAATGAACTCTATTTTAAACACACACGATTTTTATTCCACTGTAGCCTGGCGTTTATAAAGTTTCGTATTACATTCCAAAGTAAACGGTGACTGAATGCCCGGCACACGTGATCGCGCAGGGAAGTGCTAGCAAGCGAGAAGCGTTGCGTCTAAGTGTGGAAGGTTCCGGGTACGATTCCCGGTCAGGTCAATTTTGGAAACGAACTTTTCTAGATTTTCTCGGGTGTGAGTGTTTTAATAGCACAGGAAATTGTCGTAATTAGAGATTAGATGATTGGTGTATATTATCTAGGGCATTATTATTATTGTCAAAGAATATAATAGACATATTTATTGGCCAGGTGTGGGATATTCACGCTAAACCGAACTTGGAACACACAATCTACACGATAGCATCTGTGGGCCACGTCAAGTGGAGACCGCAGAGAAAGTGAGTACTATTTTATGATATTTTTCTGTTTAAAATATGTAAATGAGCAATATAATTATTAATTGGAACGACAACATATTAATATTAAATTAATAGTTGCCATTATTTTATTATTTTCGATAAAATTTAAATGTAATATCGACCCGCCCTTGCTTCGCTTCGGTAGAAAGCTTTTTTATCATGCCTTGTATAATACTTTAATTAATAATTTTTAATACAAAAGTTTTAATATTAAAAAAGTAGACTACGTGAAGGACGTAGTCTACTTTTTTAATTCCTTAAACTATTCCTTTCGTTAAACTATCGCCATTCTAAATTTCATTAAAATAGGTTAAGTCGTTCTGGAGGAGAAGGATTACGAACATGCATATACCGGAATTTTATACAAGGTTCCAAGGAGTCGCTGGTGACTGTTATAACGCAGATGTAATATTTACGGGAGACATTTTGTCTTCCATACAAAAAAAAAAACATTCATTTACTTGGGGATCAGCGGCGCATATGAAATCTATATTTATTTTACAAAAGAGGGCAATACGTACCGTCTACAATATGAATACACGAGAGTCGCTGAAAGACCGTTTTAAAGACAATGATGTACTCACCTTACCCTCGTTATATATCTTTGAAAACATAATGTACACTAGAAAAAATATATTTCTATTTTAAAAGGAAGGTGTTATTAATGGTATGGAAACTTGTGATCGCGATCTATTATTCCTAAATTTAAATTACAAAAGTTAAGTGGGTCATTTTTGGGCACCTGTGTTCGTTTTTATAATAAAATACCACAAGAAATTACTCAATTAACGGGAAAGAAATTTAAACTTGTTATTAGACGCACACCAATTGGAAAAGCATACTACACAATTAGCGATTAAATTAGCGATGTCATTGAAGAAAAACGGAAATAATCCTTTCTGCACACGCATTTACTGGCTTTATGGATATTGTATTTTAAATAACTATTGTAGAATGATGTTGAAAAATGATGCCTGACTGAGTTTTTCGCCGGTTCTTCTGTGTTTTGGTTTCTTTTTCGAGCCGAACTAATTTAGATTTTAATTATAATTATAATAATGAATCAATTGATTTGACTTTGACTTTGATCAGTCAAAAATGAACTGATTCCGTTCTGGCGTTTCACTGTCAACTCGCAAAAAGTGTCTTTGACGTTTAAAACCAGGGTTCCAAGCAGTGGTGGATCCAGGATTTTGGTTTGGGAGGGGTTTGAACTCAATTAGGGTAGGGCGTTCCGGAATCATAAAATTTTTCATGGAGGGACTCAGAGGCTTTGGGGGGGGGGCCTCAAGCCCCTTAGCCCTCCCTCCTAAATCCGCTACTGGTTCCAAGTCAGTAGTAATTTTATCTAAAGTTGAAATATATATAGCAGTAAATTGTAGTTTCAACTAGGAAATTGTAGTTGCAAAAGCATTTGGTAAAAACTAGTTTTAACTAGAGAAAACGTGTTTGAACTGTAACATATACTGTAGGAAATCTTGTTTTTTTTACATGAATCTTGTCGGAAATGATAGATCGATCTTGTTATTCACTCCTTTATTTATTATGTTATGTACTGGGTAAAAGCTTATATCGAACTAACTAATGAATGGAAACACATTATACAGGCGGCATAAAGTGCTGATGCGCTTTTTTTATATAAATAACAATGTAGTTGTACATATACATATACAAGTATGTTGTGTTGCGGAGGGGCCGTGACATATGCGGGTGTGCGAGAGTGTAGTAGTGAGGTGTGCGCAGATACCAGGTGGCGTCGTGCGCGCTGGTGCTGGACTGCGCCGTGCACGTGTGGGACGTGCGGCGGCCGCACGTGCCGCTGGCCACGTTCGCCGAGCACCGCGACGTCACCACGGCCGTGGCGTGGCTGGCCGCGCCCGCCTTCCTGTCCACGAGCCGCGACTGCACGCTCTACCGGCACCGGTTCGCGGAGGCGGCGCACCCCGCGCTGTGGGCCAACCCGCACGGCGTGTGCGTCTCGGCGCGCGGCCGCGTCGCGCACGCGGCGCCCGCGCGCCCGCTGCCCCCGCTGGCGTCCGCCGCGCACCCCGCGCACCTCGCCGCGCCCGCCGCGCTCGGGTCAGTCCGCACGCCCTCCGCGTTGCATGCGAACGAACGTCTTCTTTTTTGTATCTTGCCAGCCCATTTTATATTTGTTGTAGAAACACTCCTGCCATCTTCATGTGTAGAAGATTACATGTTCTAACTGATGTAGGTCTTTATCGTTGGAAGTAATCTATTATTATATATATATATATATATAATGAACTTATGTTTTCTTTGTGCGTCAATCACGTTAAAACTACTGATCGACATGGGACCACGACCATTAGATGCGGAATCGTTTGTAGATGGTTTTGGGTTACTTATTTTTTAAACTTTTTTTTTTTTTTGCCCAGCAAAGCGGACGGAGAAACTGCTTGTAACTAATAAAGCAAACTAAAAGAACAGGAATATATAATTTACGCGATTTCAAATAGAGGGCAATAGATGCACATATATGAGATGTCTACAATGTAACGAACTTCTTTAACGCGGTCTGTGGGTGGTTTCAGTTTGTGGAAATCGTCACGTAAAGAAAAAACGTTACGTTGCATACATAAATTCACAGTAATATTTTGTCTCTGTCTATTATATACAAGTACTAGCTGTACCCGCGACTTCATCCGCGTGGAAAAATGTTCCTTAACCTCTTTAGGTTACTGAGGTTACCCGAGGTACTCATATTGTTGGTGTTAAAAAAAAATTATTCTCTATAATGGAACATCTGCCACATTAGATTTATGATGACGTCACATATACAAAAACCTGCGTATTCCATTTCATTCGATACCGATATTGTTAGTTTTGAACAAAAAAGTTATTTCCTTCTATGGAACATCCGCCATATTGGATTTATGATGACGTCACATATACAAAAACCTTCTCCTGCGTATTCCATTTAATTTGATACCCATATTGTTGGTAATGAACAAAAAAGTTATTTCCATAGGGAACATCCGCCATATTGGATTTATGATGACGTAACATGTCCAGAAACGTTCCCCTGTGTATTTCATTTCATTTGATACCCATATTGTTGGTTTCGAACGAAAAACTTATTTCCTATTATGGAACATCCGCCATATTGGATTTATGATAGCGTCACATATACAAAAACCTTCCTCTGCATATTCCACTTCATTTGACACCCATATTGTTGGTATTGAACAATACTCCGAGAAACCTAGTAATTAATAATTCTTGTATAATACATAAATTAGTATCTCGAATTCAGTTTTAACGATTTGGATGAATTTTTGTATTTAGATAATGTTCCATTCTCAAATCTATCTATATAAAAAAATCTCTGGAAAATTTGGTTTCACACAATTTTTTTTAACGCTTTCTTACGTCATAAAGTTGTCAACTAGTATCTTAAAATATTTATGTTTAGATGTTAGCTACTCAACAATAAATAGTACTATAAAAGAACTAGATATATAAGATATCAAGCAAAGCTTTATTGCCCAAATACGGTCTAAAACTTAAAAGGTAATGATAAAAAATGAATTTGAAAAATTAAATATGTTACAAATTATATTATAAATTATGTTATAAATTATGTTATAAATTAAGGGCCATCAGTTTGGTCAGCTTAGCGAGTAAAGTCTATACTAAGGTATTGACTGAACATATGAAAGGCGTTTCAGAAAGATATTTGCGAGAGGCGCAAGGTGGTTTCAGGAATGGTAGGGGTTGTATGGATCAGATTTTCTAGCTTCGCGTTATCGCGGGAAGGTTTCTGGCTGTAGGCCAGAAAGTTTTCTGCGCTTTCGTGGATATAGCAAAAGCATTCGATAGAGTAGTGCGGAAGAAATTGTGGAGTCTTCTGCCTGAATATGGCGTGGCGGGCTCCTTACTGCAGGCTGTGAGGTCATTATATCGTGGCCACAGAGCCTGTGTAAGGATAGACGGTGACATGTCGCCCTGGTTTGAAGTCTGTTCTGGTGTCAGACAGAGCTGCGCAATGTCTGCCTGGCTGTTTGTGCTGCATTTTGACAGTTGCCTCCAGAGATTGAAAGGTAATATGAGTGGTATGGGATGTGATAACACAGTGGTAAACTGCCTATTGTACGCTGACGATGCTGTGCTAATAGCACCATCAGAAGCAGAGTTGCAGACACTAGTCATGTGTATGAAAGAAGATTGTGAAGTAAAAGGATTGAAAATGAATGTGAACAAAACTAAGGTTCTGGTGTTTGAAAGAGAAGCGATACAAACGAAATGTGTGTTTTGTGTAAATGGAAAATGTCTAGAACAAGTGAATGAAATTGTGTATCTGGGGAGTTCGTTTTCGAGGGATGGAAGATGTGAGTTGGATGTGGAGAAACGGGTAGCAGCTGGCAATAAAGTGAACGGTGCTCTGTCCGCATTAGTGGGTAGTGTGAATATATCTAACACTACTAAAATGGCCATCCACAATGCGGTGTTGGTGCCAACTTTGTTGTACGGTAGTGAGGCCTGGATATGCCCGAAATCGAGTGAAAGGATGATAAATGCTGTGGAGATGCGGTCTCTCAGAAATATGTGCGGTGTCACGCTTGCGGACAGGATAAGCAATGATGATGAGATACGCAGTATGACAGGGTTGCACAACAGTGTTATTGTAAAAATGAAGAAAGGCATGCTTAGATGGTTCGGGCACTTCGAAAGAATGAGTCATGAAAGACTGACGAAGAAAATGTACAGAGCGAAAGTGAGTGGTAAAAGAAGCCAAGGAAGACCAAGGCTGACTTATGAAGATGAAATAGCCAGAGTGTTAGCAGACGGAAATGTCAAAAGCACTCGCATACCTAGGCGAAAATGTGTGAAGAGAATGATGAGTTTTGAGGAAGCGAAAGAGGTGTGTAAGGACCGCGACTCCTGGCGCTCCGTCCTCTCTGACTACCCCGTTGGGCATACAGCGTGAAGATATGTTATGTTACAAATTAATATTTAAAGATTTATCTAAAGACTGTACGAGTACAAGTCCGAAATATATAAAAAACAAAATTAAAAATTTTGAGGTATTCTAGTATGTAATACTGAAATTGGATCCTCTAGCAATACTTAAGTTAGATTTATAAAATTGTAAGAGGTCTTGTTTCCTTTTACATGAATCTTGTTGGAAATGATAGATCAGTCTTCTTGTTCACTTGTTTATTTATTTTGTTACGTACTAGACAACACTTTGTATCAAGCTGACTAATTAATTGACACACGTTATTATATAGACGGCATAAAGTGCTGATGCGCGCTTTCTACATAAATAGCAATGTACTTGTACAAAAATTGTTGTAATAAATCTGGCGCAAAAAATCAGTACATATAATACATTCGTTAACGAAACTTAAAACTAAACATTATTTTAAATAATGGACTGCCTCAGAGTTTCCGCTTAGAAAGCTGTCATTGCTTAAGATATCCAGCAGATGGCGGCGTTACCTTACCGCTTTGAATAGTCACACTGGCACAGTTAATTACATTGCGTTATTGTTGGCATATCAGTTGTACACATAGACTCGTATTGTTTTTATTTTTTTAAGAGTATTTAATCAGAGTGAGCGACGTAGTGAATGTACAAGGTGTTGATCGCCAGTCGCAAGCAGCCGACGGCGGGCTCGTTATCAGCGAGCGCCCAGGCCACGCTCGAGCGGCTGTTCCCCAGCAGCGCGTCGTCGCTGCTGGTGCAGCACCGCTGGCGCTCGGCGGACGACGCGCTGGTGCAGTGCGCTGTGGAGTACCGCATTCGCGGCGACACGGCGGCGGCGCTGGCGACGCACAACGCGTCCGTGGCGCGGAGGCACCAGCGCGCGCTAGTGGCGCACGTGTGGGACGTGGCGGCGCTGGTGTGCGCGGCGCGCGCCGCCGGCCCGCGGCCGCCCGCGCCGCCGCCGCCCGCCGAGCCGGCGCACCCGCACCCGCACCCGCTCCCGCGCCCGCACCCGCACCCGCACCCCCTGCCGCGCCCGCGCGCAGACGCGCCGCCCGCCGGCGCCGCCGTCGCCTACGGGTGAGTGCCCACCGCCCAGCGGACCGACACCGCGGACCGACTCTCACGATGGACGGACCATTCGCTCTGAGTACGTCAAAGTCTGAAGGTCGGTCCGCACAATAATTACTTATGTCTGCGCAACGTGTTTGCACAGCGCAAGTTCGTACAAATTAAACATGTGGACGTCAAGTTTGAAGTTTGCGCCTATGTCTGTGTACCTTTGTGTCGTATGACAAAAAGTCTGTGCAACTGTGCAAACAACCTGCGCAGACATAAAACGTTATTATGTGGGCCGGCCTTTAATCAAATCAATTTATTCTACTGAACCCAATTACAAGGTGTTTTTGAACGTCACATCCTAAAACCTAGAATCTGAGAAGAATTGATAAGAAACTCAGTGAGCTATCACTTTTTCCACATCATTTTACAAAATGTTTATTAAAATACAATATTCAGAAAGCCAGTAAATGCATGTGCAGAGAAGATCATTTCCAGACGAAGCGTGTCCTTAAATTGTCCTTTTTTGTTCACCAAATTTCTAGCTCTAGATTTTCACTAATGTGCATAACTAGGAAAATCTTAGCACAAGGATACACAGCTGTACATGACATATTTTTATTTTTGTAAATACTGGTAGCACAGACTAATTAGTTACTAACTAGTAACCACAAAACTTAAGATTTACAATTATTTCATGACCGACTTATAAGCTGACACGTATTACACTGACAGTGCGAGGTTGCCATATTTACTATAGCTAATAGTTAGCGAACAAATGAAATAAATATATTTAAACACAGTCATGCAATACTAAGTGTCATATATCTGTTACAGTATGTGTAAGGACACACATGTACAACGACTGCTGCAAATGCAGTAATACCAAACAGGCGCACTAATTATTCTTTGCTCTTGGTAGTAAGTGGTCAATACTAATGTGTGTGTTATGTGTGGTAGAGCCATGCTGCATTGCAGCACGAATTGGGCCGCCTCGCCCTATGAAATACCACCCTCTCACAGAATATCGGCGAAATAACAGCATATGTTGCTACTGTGTTTCGTTTGGTGAGTGAGTATACCGTGGTCTATCTCCCCCTCCCTCTCCTTTCCTTAAAGGCCGACAACGCACCCGTGATTCCCCGAACGTCATTATATTATTAGACTAAATCAGTAAACAAACATATAGTAAATTGGTATATCTGTATGACCACTAAACTCATTTTCAAGTGAAAAGTTGATCGCCATTTTGAATCGCTCTTCCCGCAGCGCCGTGGAAGAGGAGCCACTGGAGGAGGTGGAAGAGTGGTCCGAGAGTCAGTTCCAGCTGAGCGGCGTGCTGGGCCTGCCCACGCACAGCATCTACATTCCACCCGCCAAGTATATGCATGCACTGGACCCTGACGACGGTACCACCGCCTTCATTTGCAGTTCTTGCCACGCCTCTGTGTCTAATTAACACAGGTCATAAGTTAACATTCTTTCAGAAATAGTTGACCGGTCATAAGTGAAATAATTTTGTATATTTAAGTCTAATAGATGCACGTTAGGTAAGTGGGTCTTACTTGATGGAAATCAATGATGAGAACCCTAATATTAATTAGCTCGCCCAGAAAATATCTGTTCACGTTTGCCCATACGATACCTATTTCTATAGCCGCATCGCTATTTGACTGACACTGATACGGGACGTCGCGATGATCGTACCATAGGGAGACAAAAAATATTTTTCATACTAAACTAATAAGATTTTGACTTTTATTAAAAATTTAGTGCTCCTTCTGCAATCCTGTCAACCTGCCATGTAGGCTTCGATCACAAATAAAAAACTAGATACACAATCAACACTCTAAAATTGTCCGAACCAAATGTGCATTCAAATCAGTATTTAAGTGCACTTCTGTTTTAATAG
Organism: Zeuzera pyrina; assembly: GCA_907165235.1. NCBI lineage: Eukaryota > Metazoa > Arthropoda > Insecta > Lepidoptera > Cossidae > Zeuzera > Zeuzera pyrina. Next base: position 1,216,250 of record OU015627.1, read on the forward strand.
AATTTGAAAACGCTATCGGCGAACATGCCAAAGTCCTCCTTTAAAAATTTTAAAACATATCTAGAACGCTAGAAAAAGACGGAAATTCTTATTTTCGGTTAGTAAGTTAAATAGTATTATTTACGTGTACATTATTTCGTTATAGTGATAACGTTACATAGCTCTTTTTTATTAAATTTGTTACCATATTTTTAAATATTGCCTGACAATATAATAGGTCGTATCCTTGTCACTTCACGTAATAAATCAAAATAACGTAAATGCCAATGCAAATGGATTATGTGAAATATACTTTACGTTTAAAAATAAATAAATAAAATGAATTTGAAAAACAATATTCGCTATGTAGCAAAAAGTACTTGCAAATGGTGAAACAATGTCTATAATTAAATAACAATTATACTAACAGCTATTTATTATAATAGTGATTTCAAATTATTCTATAAAATATAACCTACTTAACATATAACTAAAAAACTATTTTATTTTAAAGCGCGTTGTGTAGATTATATTATGTAGTTAACTATTACACGTTGTATATGTACGCGGGTGCGCGTGCGCAGAGAATGCGGGCTGGGTGTCGGCCGCGTCGGCGCACTACGTGGACGAGGACGCGTACGATTGGACGCTGCCCGAGGAGGCGTTCCCCCTGCGCACTCAGCCGCCCGCGCCTCCCGCGCCCCCCGCGCCGCCCACGCCGCCCGCGGCCCCGCCCGCGCCCCTCGCGGGGCCCTCGCACGACCCCGCCGACGGACTCGGTGAGCACCTAGCTCTTCGTAGGGGTATTGGGGAGTGGGTAGGAAAACATGGGAGGTGGACTGTACAGCCCAAACGATATACAGGGTGTCCCGTAAATAATCGATCAACCTTAAGGGAAAGGTAGAACACCTTGTGGGGGTGTAGATATGGTTATCTAATTACACCACACACATAAAAAAGAAAAGGACACTTAGTTGACGATCACAAATAACTGACACGAACACTTCACAAAGGTAACAATATATTTTTGAAACACACGATTTACAGTCACAGTTATTATTAATATACAACGATATGCAGATAGGACAATAATTATGAAATAACAACAGATATGAAGGATTATAAACAAGGCAAATATATCAGCACAATTGTTACATGTAGGTTGAGAACGAACGCGGAATGTATTTTTTGTGTCGTACACTGTGTCGGCGTGACCGTTATATTTTGTTCGCACGGGCGTGCACAGTGTCGTGTAAAATGTTGAAAAGTGTCGGTAGGTGTAAAATAAAATACGTATATAAAATGTTTGCATGTCCAAATTATATTTAATTATTTTAATATATAAAATTTATATTTGCGTGAGTTTGTGTGTATGTACAATAATGAATATTCTTATAATATAAATAGTTACATAAAATATAAATAAAGTGTAAGTATATATGTATGTAGTGTAGTGTGGTATGTGTCCTACAACCTAATTACCTAAAACATATTTGACTAGTTTTAAAAAAACCTTAGGGTTACCGAGAATTTTTTTTCATTATTTTAACCATTTTCTTCCCCAGGCTTCAGTTTTTTTAATGATGTCGTTCCAAATGATAACATTTTTTAAATCTGATTTTTGTAAAATATTGCTGAATAGTTAGCTTATGTAGTTTAATAACGATTTGGTTAGCTTATCTTTATTTCTAAAAAAAAAAGACCACAAACGAAGAAATTCTTTTTTTCAGGTTATGATAACCCAAATTTGATAAATTCTCCTGTAAAAAAAATGTACCACACTGAAGTGGCCCATTATTTTAAAAATTTGAACATTTATTAAGGTTTCTAAAATGGTGTAAAACTTTCATCTAGTCCTTCTCATTACAAAGTTATTGCTATTAATCTGATGAAGGAGCTACATCACCAAAACTTAATTTAAAGAAAATGGTCTAACTGTGTGTTTATCAGGTTTATTATTGTATATTTTATAATCTTTTATCTCCGTGATAAAATTGCTATAGGACTTAAAACAAAACAAAAAAACTGGGAAGAAAAACAAAAAAATACAAAAAAAAGTATTTATTAGGTACTAAAAAGTTACTTTGGAAAGAAAAACATAAAATTATAAAAAAAATATTTATTACTAAAAACTTATAATATGTGTTCAAATTGTTTTCCCCTTGCTAAAATACACACCCTGCATCTTTTAATGAATGAAGCCCTTACACGGCGTATAAATAATAAATGATAATAATAATCAGCAGTTAGAGTTGTTGGTAATTCAAATGGACCTATTATTTGGCCACAGATAATACCAGCCCATAAATTTATCTTAAATTGGTATTGGCTCCTGTCTTCTCTCATCAAATGGGGGTTATCTAATTGCCTACTATGTAAGTTGTGCATGTTGATATAGCCATCGCGTCTGCAGGAAGACTCATCGGACCACAAAATTTTATTGAAAATATGCAGATCTCGAATCATTCTTAACATTCTTCGGCAAAACGTAACTCTTAGAGCGTAGTCTCTTGGCTGTAACGTTTGAACACGTTGATAATGACATGGGTGCAACCGATGTCTTTTTAATACTCTATGCACCGTTGTTTTAGGCACACCAGTGCGTCGTGCTATGGCACGAACCGAAGTCGTCGGGTCATTTCCAATTTCCTCTAATATTCGAGTATTGACTCGTTGCGGTCTTCCCTCACTAGCACCACCGATTTCGGAACCAGGAAATCTTCCTTCGAGGAACAAGTTATGTACTCTAATAAAAATTCGATAGTCGGGGTAACGTTGCTCATGCGGAAATCTTTCACGAAATAATCTTGTAGCGGCTCTCGCATTACTTCTACATTCTCCGTAAATAAAATGCATGTTATAATAGTCTCGTGCCGTATACTGTTGACGCGGCAGTTCTGTCAATGTGTATTAAAACACTACAATCGATAGTCGTTCACAATGCTTTCAGAGTCCTTAAGATCGCAATTTCAATAAACAGAGTCCAAATCGTTAAGCAAAACAAGGTCCAAATTCACATCACGTAAAAATTGAGAGGGAGCAACACAAAACGTTTGTCGTAATCAATAGTACAAGTCGCACTAAGCGATATGAATAGCCGTATGTCCTACAAAACCGGTGCTATCTACAATTAGCAGTCGTAAAGGTCTTTTGTTATCGCCGTCCCGCTCAGGTGCAGGTAGCTGCCCAGATTGCGAACTCATTCACTAAAAAGAGACAGAAACACTTCTTGGACTGAACTCGCACGCATAACTGACATTAAAGAAAATACTAGGAATAAATAACACGGAATCCACATTTTGAGGTTTTAGGTAATTAGGTGTTCTACCTATCCCTTAAGGTTGATCCATTATTTACGGGACACCCTATATGTCACGTAAATTAGTACCTCCTTTAACCCCTTTGATCTCCCTTTTATATCACTAACCAGATACCTGTTACGGTGTCACATGTCTTAGTTATAATTTGATTGACAACTTTGACTGGACACCAAACAACACGCGTATTGTTTAAAAATTTTATTTTGTATCTGCGATAAGCACCTCTAAAATTAATTAAAAGTTGAACAAGTGTAAAATGGAAAAAAAGTTACTTAATGTTAGTACAGTTCCGTTTTTTTTATGATATGGAATTTTCGAAAAAGCGTAAACATTCAAAAAAGTTCGTGTCACAACTAATTTCATGTATAATCTGTACATGCAGCGTGCCAGCTGGCGGGCACGTCGTTGTCGAGCGGCGCGGGCGCGGCGGGCGGCGGCAGCGGGTCGTCGGGGGCGTCCTGCTCGCCGGGCGGGTCGAGCGGGGGAGGGGCGGGGGCGGGGGCGGGGGCGGGGGCAGGGGGAGGCGCACACGCGCCCCAGGCCTCGCCCACGCACAAGTCCTACAGCCAGCAGTCCTCGCTTACCACGGTCAGTATGCATCTGTTGATTAATCCTTGACTTTGTCATACTATGTGTCTTATGCCCGATTTCACCAACTCTATCTAAGTCGTCACAAAACTATGTACCCCTAGGTTTAAAGAACCCCTAAACCCGTTCTTAGATAATATTCGTTTTCACCAAACTAACAGTTCCCTAGTAATGTGAGATATAGGTATGTGACGTTTCATTGTTTTCGTAGTGACTATTCGTTTCCAGAAGTTTATCGATAAAACAGATATTATTCTTCTGTTTCTATATAGTATAATAAATTATTCTCCATATCGTCAAAAACTAACACAAAACTGTCACATAGTGTTATGTTTAACAAAATGTTTGTCGAAACAGCCTTTGCAACCTAAAATACTGTATTCTGCCATCACGCCCAAAAGAGTCTCTGTCTCACATAATTACACTCAACGTCAAAAAAGTCGCACATCTCGGAAAACAAATTTCTATCGTTCCTAGCTACTAAGTTATTCTCTATATACCAAGCATTACATATATCATATGAAAGCACGTTTAATGCTCTATACACTGGCATTGTTACTAGCCATTAAAATTTCTAATTGTATATGTGGATAAGACAGTGGAAAAAAAATGGAATTTAAAAATGTAATTTTATCGTGGCTGCTTTTAAGATCTTTACTTCAGGCAGAAAAAAACTCGATTTCCCGCCATTTTCGTTCTTTTTTTCTTTGTGAAAATTCAGTGAAGTTTTTTTGAGTGACAACTCACATTTAAAGCTCAAAATACCATTTAACATGGATACCACTACTGATGAAGCCGCCAAAGTACTCTTGCAGTCAGAGATCCGACAGTGTGATACTGCTGGGCAACTGAACTTGAGCCGTTTTTCGGTTCGAAGAGTATACCAGCGGTTCCACAAAAAAAAATGTTATCCAAAACAATTATTACTTAAAAAAACAAACGTTAAATACAGTTAGCAGTCTTAGAGATTTAGGAATTATTCAGGATTCTAAACTAATATTTGACTAACATATTGATAATATGGTGAAGAAAGCATCTCATTCATTGGGTTTTTAATCAGATTATGCAAGGACTTCTCCAATTTGAAAACCATGAAAATACTGTATTGCAGCCATGTACGTAGTATCCTCGGATATGGATCGGAGGTATGTAACCCCTCCTATAACAAATACATAAATAGAATCGAATCCATACAAAAGAAATTTTTAAAATATCTACAATTTAAATGCAAGGGCAAAGAGTCGAGTTATTTGGATAGGTGTAAAAAGTATCCTTTTCTACCGTTAACTGATCATAGAAATGCTTCAGATGTGTCTTACCTATTAAAGATAGCAGCTGGCAGCGTTGATTCTCCTGATCTATTAAGCGCGATCTCATTGTGTGTGCCTAAACGTACGTTCAGAAATAAAATCCCTTTGAGTATCCCACGGCATCATACAAATTACCGTAAAAATTCGTTCTTTTGCAGAGCCGCAATGGAGTTTAACAAATTAGTATCCAAGGATCCTACCGTAGATCTTTTCTATTTAAAACCTATTGCTATAAAACAACTTTACGCGGATAAATTCTTCGGTTCTCAGACATCCAAATGATATGAAAAAGGCTTATAAAAGGCTTATATATCTACTTAAAAATTGTTGGTTTATTTGCTCTGGAAAGGTTGGTTTGCTGAATTTACGATTATACTTTCTCTTGGAACATTTTGACAAATCAAAAACTTAAACGCGTGTTATGTTATTAGATAGGTTGACTACTTGTGAAAACCTGTTAATGGCTTTTGTTTTTCTATATTGTTACTCAATTTGTAATATATTTAAGCTGTAAGTTTTCCGAATAAAATAAAATAAAAAATAAAATACCAGTTATGCAGTGGCCAGCGAGAAGTCCAGAACTGAACCTTATAGAGATTATAGAGCATCTTTGGGAAAAACTCAAACGTCAGGACCGATCGCGAGATTCTGCTCCTACCACTCTCGAAGAGTTCGAAGAGGCCGTCGTCAAGGAATGGGCCAGTATTTTCGAAAGGTGCTACTTTTTTGACGTTAAGTCAACAAAAAATGGTGATTCAATTTTCACTTTTCTAATGTTAAAAAATAATTAAAAAACTTAAAAACACTAACAAAGACTTATTTGATTATAGGCCTGTCAAATGCAACAGTCTAACAGTCTTAAAAAATGTGTATTCCCGTCCTTTTCTGTTACGAACTTACGCCACATATATCTTTGAGTGTAACAATTCGTGATGTGAAAGGACGTAGACGTCTATTAGTGGTAAATCTGTGACTTAAATGCATACTCTAGTAAGCTAGTGAGCCCATAGATGACGCTTTAAGAAAGTTTATAATAAAAATAAACCCGTTAAATGTTATGGGGCGTGGAACGGAATGCTTTGATCTGATTGGTCACATCGACATGATGTGGGCATGGTTATCGTTTAAGGTGCAGAGAGAACAGAAACGAGAAATAGGTGTTTTTATGTAGATTTTGTAGCGAAAATGTAGCATATAGGGGTTTTGTGACTAATACATCTCATAGCATGTATCTTTAAGTTAATTTTTGTGGTCCAATTATAATTTCTCATTTATACAGAATTTTTCATTTATACAGAACTTTAAAACACAATATACTATCACATTTGTACTTTAAAACTCCCAAAAGTATAAAAAATAGAAAATCTAAATAAAATGACAACCTCACTTCTCCCGTTATCGTCAAAAAGTCTGTTTCCATTCTTATCATTAACAATTGTTGAAACTACACATGGTATTGTCGACGGGGGTGCAGGAGGGCGGTGCGGAGGGCGCGGGTGGGGGCGGGGGCGGGGCCGGGGGCGCGGGCGGGGAGCTGTGCGTGCGCGCGGGCGCGGGGGGCGCGGGGGGCGCGGCGGGCGCGGGCGGGCCATTCAACACGGCGCCGCTACTGGCGCGGGCGCTGCGCCAGCACGCCGACCTGGGCGACGTGCAGACGGCCGCCGTCGTCATGCTGGCGCTGCAGGAGCACAGGTTACTGAGTTAGATACACGCGCCCTACACATACAATTCTGAAACGCCCAATCAACAATATCCATGTAGCACATTGGACGTTTTTATAATTGACTGTTGAACGTTTTTACCGTGGTACAATAGGTAAGCAACATTGCGACAAGTGTCGAAAAAACAGGTTTAGTTATCATATACAAAACTGTGAAAAAATTTTCGAAATACTGTGAAAGTTATTTGCTTTTAAACTATGGTAGTGAAAACAGAGTGGGGATAAGTTCCGTCTCTGTCACTCCTAGCGCTGTGTAATACCATTGCAACTTAGCGACGTCACAGCTAAGTAACATAGATGTCTTCATGCTGTATCCCTAACGAGGTAGTATCTCGGAGAGTTTGTTTATATGTGTAAAGTAATCTACTAAACCACCTATTGAAAAATTTTTTATAGGTACATTATTCCAGATGGATATAGACTGTATATTATATATTCAACCCGGGCGAAATCGGGACAGTTCGCTAGTGATAAGTAAAGAGTCACATACACACTTGTGAATGGTAGAACCTTGTGCTGGGTAGTCCAAATTGCTACCATCATCTGACTCGTTAATCCAGCCGGAGAACAACAGTTTTTGCACTGTTGTGTTCCGGTCTGGAGAATATGACAACAAGTGCTTTGGCATAAAAGCACAACACTTCATTCTTCAAAAATTATTTAGGCTATTTAAAACTGCGACGATAATTACCAAATGTTCATAATAAATTGCTCGCTGACAGGAATGAACTCTTCCCGTACATTGACGAATCTCTGCAAGAGCAGTGGTTACTGGGCTACATCGAGCTGCTGCAACGACATAAACTATGGAACGTGGCCACCGAGGTTTGTTATCATTCATCCTCGGACCAAGTATCACTGGACTGAGCATTTGCTCTAAAAGCGTGCCCTTGTAGTGTCATTTTTTTGTTGACCTACTTTCTAGATTTTTATTAATGTGCGTGACTAGGGAAGGTCACAGTTACAACGAAACACAGCTGAACATGACATTTTTATTTTGTGAATGTAGTACCCAATTCACTTATTATTTATGAGTATTCTGCAAATAATTATTTTATGATCGACTCATGAGATGACACTGACAGCGCGAGGTTGCCATACTTATTATAGCTAACTGTTTTACTCGTGGTTACGCTCAATGAGATAGAAAGAGAGGAAAATTCGTTAGACACATGATGGTAAGAGTGGCCTTATTATGACTCCGTTCATTGTTTCTTGGTTCGAGCATTCATCACTAACTTAGATTGCTGTGTCACCCAAAAAACCTCCGCGAGTGAGGTCATGAGGTTGGAACGCTGTTTTATTAGAAACGCCATCTTCCGCGACAAAGAAACATTTATATCTCTAATTACTGCATCTATCACTAAAAGACTACATAAAGCTGTTCACTATAAATTAGTACCATATTCACTAATTTAATAGAAAATACTCAAACTTAGAAACAGATCACTTTTATCAAGAAATTCAAATACATATATCCCTAAGGTGGTAGTTTGAGAAGACGGAGCGCCAAGCGCCGCAGTCTTTACGTACCTCTTTCGCTTCCACAAATCTCATCGTTCTTCTCACACATTTTCTCCTAGATATGCGAGTGCTTTTGACATTTCTATCTGCTAACACTCTGGCTATTTGATCCTCATAAGTCAGCCTTGGTCTTCCTTGGCTTCTTTTACCACTCACTTTCGCTCTGTAGATTTTCAGTCAGTCTTTCATCACTAATTATTTCTATGTGCCCTAATGATCTAAGTATTCCTTTCTTCATTTTCACAATAATACTGTCGTGCAACCTATTATACTGCGTATCTCTTCATTGCTTATCCTGTCCGCGAGAGTGACACCGCACATATTTCTAAACGATCGCATTTATCATACTTTCACTCGGTTTCGGGCATATCCGGGCCTCATTACCGTACAATAAAGTTGGCACCAACACCGCATTGTGGATGGCCTTTTGGCTGTGTTAGATATATTCGCACTACCTACAATGCGGACAGAGCACCGTTCACTTTATTGCCAGCTGCTACCCGTCTCTCCACATCCAACTCACATCTTCCATCCCTCGAAAACGCACTCCCCAGATATACAATTTCATTTACTTGTTCTAGACATTTTTGAATGAATAAATGATGTTTTTTATTTATCACTACAGAGACAATATCAACAATAAAACTGAGACAAAAAGTGAACAAAGCAATAATAAAAAGTAAATAGAAAAAATATTATCTAATTTTCACCGCAGCGACAAACCAAGGTCTGACTCAGCGTACGCTGTGGGTTGCACCCACAACACTGGTTTTCAGTCAGGCCCTAAGGAACAACGACGTCACCAACGTCAACTGCAGTTGCCCATACTAATACACTAGTTTATAATAACTTATTGATGAATATCATACAATATAAATATATAAATAAATGATAGATAATTGCACACATAATTATACCTTTAATAAATAAAATGTTGAACTTAGATGTCATATCTAAGAAATATATAATATGTCATATTTAGTAAAGTATATAGAGTTAAATATGCACAAGTTATAATTATGAAATACTTAGTATAGGTACATATTATTTCATAAAAAGTTAACATATACAAGATAGAATACGATACATGTATTATAGGATATATATATATTATAGGATTGTCGGGTCAAGAATCCGGTTTTTGCAATATCAGCAGAAAATTCCTAAAATGTCGTCGAAAGGTATGCCTACTAAATGCCGCCGAATGGGGGGAGGGAGATCGTTCCAGCATTTCGACGCAGCAAACCGAAAACTACCCCTAAAGGACGCTGCATGGACCGCCGGCAAGGCAGCCCTGATCTTGTACTTGTGTATGTTGGAAGACCATGTCAGTTTATTGTACAAGTATCTAGGGGTTTCCGTGCGGACAACGCCAAACAACATCGTAGCAAAATGCAGCCGCCTCCGTGCTTCCATGTTTAGCATGTTTGCGTCATTCAGATATGGTGTGACATGGGATGGTGGAGGGATACGGAAACAAAAACGAGCACATGCGTTTTGTACTCGTTGTATTAACTTCTTTGTACGGCCAAGAATACAGTTACCATAGACAACATCGCAGTAATTGAACCTTGACAATACCAAGGACTGACATAGGAGGACACGCAAATCCACACTAAGGTAGTCGCAAATATTATAAAGGATTTTGAGTCGGTAGAAGTGATTTCTGACAATTCCTAGAATATGTTTCTCGAATCGAAACTCACCATCCATTAACACGCCCAGATTGCGTACTTCTTCGACTCGATCTGTGCGGTTACCCTTCATATACTGCCAGGGATATCCCTGGCAGTAAGAACTTCCAGCGTATCCCGAATTTTTCTTTGTTCTTTGTTCCAAGTACCACGTACTTGGATTTACTTGAATTCAGAACAGGCAGGACCTTTCAGACCATTTCGCCACCCGTTCTAGGTCGTCGTTAATGCGCTGTATGCATTCTGATGGATTTTTCATTTACCCAAATCTCACATTTCGTCTGTACCGCTTCCCTTTCAAAAACTAGAACCTTAGTTTTGTTCACATTCATATTCAATCCTTTCACTTCACTTTCTTCTTTCGTGCACGTGACTAGTGTTCTCTGCTTCTGATGGTGTTATAAGCACAGCATCGTCAACGTACAATAGGCAGGTTACCACTGTGTCATCACATATCATACCACTCAGACTACCTTTCAATCTCGAGATAAATGTTCAAATACAGCATGAACAGCCAGGCAGACAACACGCAGCCCTGTCTGATACCTGAACAGACTTCGAACCAGGGTGACATGTCACCTTCTTTATACAGGCTTTGTGGCCTCGATATAATCATCTCACATCCTGCAGTAAGGGGGCCCTATTTTTTTATTAAAAAAATGGTCAATAACATAAATTATGACGTCACTGTGTCGCTGTTCATAATTTCGAACACATCAGCTGGCGTGGTGAACGGTGTCGCTGTACGGTGCGTGTCGTCTGGCGCAGGTGATCAAGTGCGCGTGGCTCGGCAGCGTGTGGACGATCTCGCAGCAGTCGACGAGTGTGGCCGTGTGCTGCGGCCGCTGCGGCCGGCGCACGCGCCCGCACGCGCCCTGCGACCGCTGCTCGCCGCGCCACGTGCCCGACCTGTGCGCCGTGTGTCGCCGCGTACGTGCCGCCCCACCTCCACCCCCGCACACACTCGCACACACACGTACACGCGCCCGCACGCGCCCTGCGACCGCTGCTCGCCGCGCCACGTGCCCGACCTGTGCGCCGTGTGTCGCCGCGTACGTGCCGCCCCACCTCCACCCCCGCACACACTCGCACACACACGTACACGCGCCCGCACGCGCCCTGCGACCGCTGCTCGCCGCGCCACGTGCCCGACCTGTGCGCCGTGTGTCGCCGCGTACGTGCCGCCCCACCTCCACCCCCGCACACACTCGCACACACACGTACACGCGCCCGCACGCGCCCTGCGACCGCTGCTCGCCGCGCCACGTGCCCGACCTGTGCGCCGTGTGTCGCCGCGTACGTGCCGCCCCACCTCCACCCCCGCACACACTCGCACACACACGTACACGCGCCCGCACGCACGCAACACTTTCTCTGTCTCACAAAGAAAACTTTCCCTTTCTCACACACACATATTCCGTCTCTCTCTTTCTGTAGCCCACACTAACGCATGCACTCGTACGTGTGTACGTATACACATACAGATCCCCCACAAATGTACACAAAGAAACACAGACGCGCAACACGCTCACCCTACTCGAAGGACGAACTCGCCCATTACCACTAGTGACGTCACATTTGCTGCCAGCAGGTGGTCCGCGGGCTGTACGCGTGGTGCCAGGGCTGCTCGCACGGCGGGCACCTGCACCACATGCAGCAGTGGATGCAGAAGTACCAGCTGTGCCCGGCCGGCTGCGGCCACCGCTGCCAGCTGGGCTGACCGCCCAAGCTCATACGCCTACATTCGCGGCCCTTACGGATAGCGGCTTCCTTTACGTTTCGAGAGGGGAGGTTGTAGGGGACGAGGAAAAAAGAGTGCCATCCGCTTTCCGCTTGTGTCAATTATCAGGTCCGTAGATTATTAATATTCAAGACCGCCGCCGGCCCATGGGCCCGTAGGAGACAACGTGAGAGAGAACATGGGACAATACGCGTATGAATTAGATATATGTATAAAATAGTACAATGATTTAATTTTAAAAAGTATTTAAGAAAAAAATCATCTAAATTGTAGCAACTTCGGATTTATTGCGAATTTGACGTTCACTTTATTAATAATAAAATTCGAAATTCATTAATTAAATTAAAACGTCAAAAAATATGCTTCGTGTTATCTACATTTTAAATTTTTTTTATATCTCTACTCTTATCCCTCCTCTCTCATCGTTGGAATTTATTAGTAGTTAATTACCGAAATCCAAATATATTTTCATATATTAATTCAGACAACTATGTTAATAGCTGATTTTGTTTTACAAATCGAATAATTAATTTCATTTTAAGGAAAAATATGACAAACAAAGTTGTGAAATTAATTGTATCAATTTAGAGGTATTCAATGCGCATATACACATACAGAATGTAAATAACACATTTTTTTTAATAATTTTGCTCAAACATACGAGTTCCTTTACGCTTTTAGTGGTATAATATGAGGGAGTAGTCATATCCTAGTCATAATTAGCTAATTGTGTTCAATTTCACTTATTTGGATATTTTGAGTTACATAGTATGATCAAAATAGTGATTAATGATTATTATCAAAAGTCAGCTGGAATCTGCACCTGTTATCTCATCTGTCATAAATTACTCAAAAATTGTTTCATGCTTTATTAAAATCAGAATTATACTTTTAGAGTTCAATAATTCTACCCGTCTATCATAAATATAATGAAATCATATCATCTTTCTACCAAAAATTAAATGGAATAATTTATTTAATTTTTAAATAATCTTAAATGGCATATCCATAATAAGGATGACGCATTGAAGGATCTTTAAACACTATTACGGTTATTGGAACAAAAATCTCTTATTTTGTGCTAATGATTTATTTTCTTTTGGGTAAAATTCAATAAAGCTTGCTATACCGAAGGTGCGGTGCTTCCCAGTGCAAAGTTATTCACAAAACTATATTAAGTGTTAATAACTGATAGTGTTGTATGCGTGTATGAAAGTCCATGAAATTCAATATTAGCCTCCAAAGACTTAGACTAATTTGTTGAGTAAGTGTCCTGTAATTCGTCGTGACCGCATGAATATAGACGGCACAGATTAGCCAATATGGCGATTACTGTTTCTTATTATATAAGTATACTTAACAAATGTACAAGCGATGAATCGAGCCATTTTTATATTTTTTTATAAATACTAGATACGGGCTATGGGCTTCTTTAGTGCTATTGTTTGTGCCCTGCTGTATTTTACAATTTTATCAATATGTTATACAGTCAATATAAATATTAAGTTTTTATTGCAAAATTGCTCTTGTGACACTCCATTTAAAGTGCCTCAGAGAAACACTTGTTCGACCGATTACAAAAATTATATTGTAACACGATTTTTATTCGATGCAGAAAATTTTTATTTGGAAAATTATAATCAAATAACTCATCTATAATTCTTAAATTCTTAAAAGTCCCGTGCTGGCAACTTTTAATAATTAATGGAAATCATCAAATGTCATTTTTGGCATCAAATTAATAATCTGATTTTGAATATGTAACACTTTATATGTAACGCTTATAAAATATTTCCAATCTTATTAAATCATAATACTTGTTTTCTACATATTTTTCGCACTTAATAGAAAATTTATAATATTGTATCCATTGGTATTTAAACAAGGGTAGGTACATCTTACGGCATGAATGTCTTGCGCAATAACCTATTAAGAAACAATACTTCCTGATCGATCGCGTCAAATAACGATATCGTTTTTCTCGCACTATAAGCTATTGTTATTCCATCTCTTTCATTGCCGGCGTAAGATATGAAGTATTGGTACTGAAAAAAACAATATTTTGTCTTCCTAACGCTACAGCTGTTACGTGTAACATGTCAATGATAAAAGTTTAAAATTTACTTTTTTTTTATATTGGAATTTTTTCCCAACAATGACACATTAATCTCATCATTTTATTTTTCGCTGCTAGCGTATGAGAGACAATGTATGGTGAGTGAATTGTTCTTGTAATCTATCTGTATAATACACTGACTAGTATTTCCTCCTTTGTTGATATCGATGACTAATTTAGGTTTAGATTAATTTTATGAGGTGAATAATTCGACTTTGATGTATGTGACTGTAGTAATATTGTGATAAATCTTTTCTATTTTTATATACGTAGATATTAATATTTGACAGACTGAATTTCAATTGGATTATTATATTTTACATTTTATATGAATTATGAAATAAAATAAACTTTTATTTGAGATATTTACATGTTTTATTTTTAATAATTTACTTATAAATTATTATTAACTACACATTGCTCTTACATTTTCACCAACCTAGGTATGAGGGTTGGTAAGAGATCATTACATATCTTTGTAATTCTTACTTTTAATTATTGTGCTGTATAATCTGCGTATTCTGTTTGTCACACACTTGTTCTTAGGTATTTCTCAAGGAAATTGAAAAATGTGTATAAGAAACACTCCCTGGTGTGTAAGTAGATTGCACAACATGTTTTGATACTTGGAATTATTATTATATAATAATGGCTTCTGATGTTATTTGTGATTATTTCTTTTACGTCGGTAACAGGAAAGGATTACAAAATAGAATGTAGCCATGTAAAGAAAGTTATAGAAAAATATAGGCAATGTGATACTATCGTCGAAATGAATACACCTATACCTAGTGATGAATTAGTTTTCTTTTCGAGGAGATAATTTCGAGTTTGAAAACTCGCTGTGCAATTAAAAAAGAAAATATACCAGGGAGTGTTCCCATTTACGTTTTACCATTTCCTTCAAAATATTCAACTATATAAATGCTACGACTGGCTGTATAAAAAATAAAACATAATAATTCCCTTGTGACATGAGTTCATCCAGATTTTCAAAGTTACCAATATGTGGTTTTGCCATTTGAAGTAGAGACCACCTAGGCAGAGTCTGGTATTAACTTTTTGATTAGAGAATAAATTAATGAACAAATAAAGAGCGCCAATATTTAAAACAACTGTTTTCAGCTCATGAAGTAATCGATTTATCCTGACTAGTTTTTATGTTCTATAATTTCTATATGAACAATAAAAGTAACTTTCGTATTCAAATTATAGTCAAATCTTAAATAATTCGCAATAATTGGCGACCCCTATAGTTAATAATTTGTCGACAGAATATCTAATTTGAATATTCGCGCTGCTAAATATGTGAAACATGAGTGCCAGACTCTGACTACAGAGTTCCTAATATGAAGTAGATTTTCTTGGAGGATCAACATTCTATTACATGTTATCGTTCATTGAGCTGGTATCTTATTAAAATTCGAAAAAATAAACATTGTGAATGTAATCCTCCCAAGGTGTACAGTAATCTGAGATTTTTCTCAGTTATCAGTTATCACCTATTTTTCTAACAATTTTTCCAAATATATGTACGAAATTATCGTTTTAAATTTTAACTCACATGTATCAAATTATATCTTTCAAGTATCAATTTGTTTTTTTGCTTTTAACTGATTTTGACCATTTTCGTTGGTGGCGATGATGCTAGCTGCGCCACTGTGTGTTTGTGTGTGTGACTAGCACAAGGCGCAGCAGGGCGGACGGCACGCGCGGGGCGCGGGCTCGGCCTCCTCGGGCGGCGGCGTGCGCCCGCGCTTCAGGTACGACATGCTGCGGATCAGCGCCAGGAACGCCTGCACATGCGCACGCGCACGCCCCACAATACCGACATTGTCACCTTATGTCATGCCGCACTATCACCAAATCCAAGCTATCGAGTGCTGACTACCACTTGAATATTACTCGTAAATCGATAGGCTATTATTGACTGACTACCACATGAATATTACTCGTAAATCGATAGGCTATTATTGACTGTTTCATGAACCAGATAAGTATATTCTTAAAAATATGCCAAATATATTTAAAAATGAGTTATTCGCTTTTAAATTCGAGTGGTGGAAACAAGTTCCGTCTGTAAAAATGTTGTTTAACACAGCGCTGGATAATGTGACACTACCGAGTTAATGACGTCACAGCGTCATCTCTAGCTTATCTTTGCTCTATTCCAAGTACTGGAATTTATTTTATACAATATGTTAAAAACCTGTTTTATCCGGGAAGATATTATTAGGTATAGAGATGCGGTTCTATTTGTGTAATCCTTTTTAGATAATAAATAATGAAAACACCCCGAATAAAGTAAACGAAAAAAACCGGCCAAGTGCCAGTCGTACTCGCGCACCGAGGGTTCCGTATCACCTTACAATCTATTTATATTGTATATTTACTGATAAAATATAAGTTGAATTCAAAAACAAACTTAACTTTGCAGTTGAGAGACATGTTCTCGCATACTCAACTGCAAATGTCAGTTTGTAATGGCAAATAACTACAAAGTTACGATTTTCGAATTTTTCCCTTTACTTGTGCTACAAAACATTGGTTCTTGCCTTTCGTGCCTCTATGTCAACGGAAAGCACCCTATAGGTTTTCATTCCCTTGCGAGTGTCAAAAAATTAAGCATAAACAGCCGTATCTTTTGATTGCGTTGCCTTAGAGGTTTGATTTTTTCACAGCTCCAAGGGATTGCAGATCTGATTATTTGATATTAGTTTCAACTTGATACCTCCATGTGTTCCTGAGAAAAAGGGTCTTGACAGACAGACAGACGGACAACGAAGTGATCCTATACAGGATTAATTGAAAAATATTAATTACCTCTTAGTGCAAAATTCCTGCCACCTAACGATTTTGTTCGACGACTTTTTTCAAATGTTAATACGTTCCTCAAAAAACATTTATTAAGTTTTGTTATACTGTCTAAAACGTAATCACTCTGTACGTATTTCCAATGGAGTGCAAGCGCGCCGGCCCTCAGCGCCCCGCTGGGCGTGTGCCGCTTTAATGACCGGGTAGAGTAGGTACCATTTTCAGAAACATTTAATGTATTTTTATTTTTGTATGAAAGAAAGAGATGAATTTTTAAAAGTCGTAGAACAAGAGCTGTTGGGGGATAATGTTAAGAACAAAATACTAGAGGTTATTAGTATTTTAAAAATAACCGGTATAAGGGTTTCTTTTTTCCTTTGAGGTTGAGAACCTTAACAATTAAGTGAGGAAACTTACATGGAAATACAGGCGGTGCGCCTGTCGATGCGCGTCGCCTATCGAGTGTAGCGCGTTGCGCGCATCGACGTTGTTCGCATTTTAAAAATTTGCTAAATTTTTGGGGTAATTAAGTACTAATAATAATGTATGTTTTCAATTACAAAATTTTTTTTATTTGGTAATATTATTTTTTGTATGTCCAAAGGATAATTAGGTATACCAATAGCATTGTAAAATTATCGGGCATTTAACATACAAAATACCTTAATCAAATTATATTATATTATTTTAGTTAGATATTTTGTATTTTGTATTCTTATTAATACAAAATATCTTAATCGAAAATCTATAACTAACCTAAATCAATGTTAATCTGTGTCAGTATAGACTTAAATACCACTCGATTTATGGGTTATATTCAAGTCATTACTGAAAAAGCTTAAACGGTTTCACTGAAATCCACGCGGGCGAAATCGCAGGTAGGTAACTAATAAATAATTAGTAGAATTTTTGGCGGGAACGGGAGAAGTGAGGTTGTCATTTTATTTAGATTTTGTATTTTTTACATTTTTGGGAGTTTTATATTACAAAAGCGATAGTATATTGGGTTTTAAAGTTCTGTATAAGTGAAAAGAATGAAGTAGGTCTAAATAAACATGTGTAGCTGAAGTTCTCGCGCTCTTCCAAGTCCTTTATAACTTCAGTAAAGCCTACTGCCACTTCACTGGAGGAGTTTTACGATAAGAAAAAACAAATTTACTTGTATTCGTCATGAATTATAACAATACTGTGATGTGTGCATTGCATTGTCTAACTGTTGAACTCATCAAGCGATTCTACTTATTAATACGTGACATTGACAAATGCGCTAATCTGTGCGAAATGCCATGATGAAATAAATTAGTATATCATATAACTAGTATAACTTGTATAAGTTGTATAAGTTGTTGTAAGAGATATGCTAAATAGTTTATCAAAAATATTTAAATACAAAATGCAAACGCTTAGTTATCATTATTTCAAATACAAAATGGTTGTGAATAAAAATATTTAAATACAAAATAAGTATTTTCAAAATACTTTCTTCAAATAAAATACTTATTTCACTGTTTTTAACACTAGTTGTGGCCTCATAATCATTCCACCAAACGAAAATAGACCTGGAAGTGTTTCCAGGTCTATTGTAGTATTGCCATTATTGGCATTGGTACAGAAACATCAGACTGACAGCTAATTTTTCGATAATTGTTTTGCCGAATTCGTGGTTAGGAAGAATCCCCCCAGGTGTTAAAGAATAAGATGCCAGTCTCACGGGCTCGGCATCAGCCCGTTCCCCACAGTCTATTCCCCGACCCTCGTTACGGGGCCCCGGATAGTGGTGATGCAATTTAACCTAGTCCAATTTGTGTGCAAGCCCCTCAATGCCAGCGCGGAGATCTAGGATAGCACCCCCTTCCCGATTCCGAGTCTTAGCAAGTCTTGACAAGACTTGCCGCTCCATACGCCACGCCAGGATACGGTGCATGACGTGACGTCGATGCGCTCCTTATTTTCCAGTCCCAGCATGCAAGCCACCTTCTCGACGAGCTCCACATTTCCGCTATATTTCCGGCATTTGTCCATGTGAGCCTCGTCGAGAGGTCGCTACGCTGAGACAATCTGCGCATCGACGATCACGCCCGCACCGCCCCTGGACGCGACTATATCGGGCTTGCGCAGACCGACTGAGGTGGCTATTCTCGGTTCCCTAATGACGGTCCACCCACGCTCCACGAGTTCATCGGCGACGAAATTGACAACGCAGTCGTAACGCTTGATGCGGCCACCGTGAGTTCTGTGGCGCTGCTGGTTGGTGTGAGCCGTCGTCTCCCTAACCGCGCATCCTGCGCGGCAGTTCAACTCCGCCTCACGACCGATCCTGCGCCCCCTACTGTTGCGTATTCTGGAGGGGAGCGCATTAATATGGCAGTGCACGAACTGCACGAAATCGCGGCCGCTGTACTTCACGCATCTCTCCCAAAGCCACTCTGTTGAGTGTCGGGAGACGACGGAATCGCGCAACTCGAATCCGTCGACCGATGGGTGGAGTTTCTCACGCCAAAACTGCGCCGCCGATCTCACACCACTGCGTGGGTTCTCGCGGGTGAACTTTTTCAATTGCCCCTCGGCCCAGCGCAATTTCCGCTTAATGCTTTCGCATTTGGAGGCAGCCTTAGCAGTAGACCACGCCGAGGTGCCCAGGCGTCCGAACCTTCTTACAATTAGATCCGGCACCCGGGTCCTCAGCGATGGGATCGCCAGGCCGCCATCTGCGGTCTTCGCGTGGTAGTATCCGAGAGGCACGTCACCAGGGAGACGAAGCCATCCTCTGACTGCATTCTGTCAGTGTCAAAGGACTTGCAATGTTGGCATTATTGTTGGCAACATTTAGGATGGGTGCGTTCTTGAAGTAATAATTATGAATTGTGCCATGAATTGTCAACCTGTAGCCTAAAGTTTTTAATAAATAAGGCGTGCAAATTCTTCTAAATCGCGGGAGTGCTATAGTACCTATATTTTTCACACGAAGGAGGGTAATGTTTTCGGGAAAAATTTAGCTATTTTAAATCCCATATTATTAAAATGCTAGCTGCATTTTGAGCTTGTAATAATATATTATAGTCTCATTATTATATACATACGTAGTTCCCGATGCATATTTAACAGGGTATTGTATTGTTATACAATTATGCGAAATGATAACAATTCTACTGTTCGGATATCCATCTACAACAAATATCACTTAAAATCAGATATCAAAATTATAAACTTTATTGTCATGTACATTAGGACTAATATACATACAGATACATTAAAAACTGCGTACTTGATGTCAATTTTTTCAAAATGTAGGTGCATATTTTAACTCGTACCGCTATTGCATTCAATGATAGGTATTATCTAAGACTATTATGTATATCTGAGAATAAAGATATTTGTAGATATGATCGCTGAGGTCAAGCAATGTTAGTTGTGGTGACGTTCTCGATAGGTGACCTAATAGCATCCATATTATGCATTGATTTCGACTGTCGCAGAATAACTATCGTTTTCGAGCTCGGAGACGCTTTAAGAAAAGGTCATCGCTCATTAATCACCCCGACACCCGACCATCAGCATCTTGCCGCGCGGCGTTCACTCGCCAACAGATCAGTGACGCCCATAAACTTAGTATATAGACGTGAAAAAAGTGCGAGTCACAATGTAATCTTTTAAGACAGAGGCACGAATAGGAAAGGGACAGCAAACGAGATGCTATTGTAACCCTTTTTGAATGACGGGTTGTCTGTCACGCTGTGGTGAACGCTGTTGACATTGTATTATTTTGTGTTATTCCTGTTTTATTTCAAAGAACTAGGTATTTATCCGTAATGGATACGTATTCTGTCTGTGATTGTGATATTAGTATTACATATAGCAATAGTCAAGGGAATCATTAATTTCATAAGTGACATTGACAAATTAAAAATCATCTTGCGTTGACGAGCTCTATATTCGTCTATACCAGGGGTTCCCAAACTTATTTTGTCTACTGCCCACTTTGAGAATAAATTATTTTTTAGCGCCCCCATTTTTTCACCTACTGAAAAACCACTATAGCTTCAAATTAAATTAATTAATTATTGTGAGCTATATTAGCGGAGATTAAACATTAATTCCAAACGAGACTTTTACTATAACCCGCAAGAGTTAACTTGAAACCTGAGCGCAGTAGGTAATACACAACGGCGCTTAGGTCTCAAGTTAACTCTTACGGACTACACCTGCCAATGAGAATGATTATTGAAACGTAACTTTATAGTATTCAAACAGAGTATCTTTTATTCAAAATAAAACAAACATAATCGATCCTTATATAAAAACTAATGTGAAGGATGAATCTGATGCTGTTTAATAATAAGTTTGTTGATATCAGGTTCCAATTTACTCAAGAACAGTCGCAAGTCGCCACGTTTGGTAACGATTTTCTCACATGCAAACGATTTCTCTTTTTAGTAAGCAGTGTTGCCACAGCACTAAATCCACGTTCACACAAATATGACGATGGGAATGCTATCAAGACTCGCTGAACGATTGACCACAATCCAGGGTACAATTGCGGGATCGGTTTTTGTAGTCAAAATTCTTGGTAACCATTTTTGAACTTGATTTTTATTTCCTCGTTTGTTGTCAATTCTATAAGTTCTTCTTCCAGCTGAGGTGACATTGCTGTGTTCACATTTGAAAACGGATCCAACACCCAGTCGGGTATTTCCAAGTTCAAAATGTCCTGGTATCGTTCGGTGAAGTCAATGTGGAGGTTTTCCAAATGTTGGCAGTAAGCAAACAATTCGTCGTTACTGCATGATACTGATAAATTCGGTAAATTGTGAAACTCACGTCTGCCCATATTCTTTTTGTGTAGAAGCAGTTTGGCTGCGAAAGCAGCAACGACGTTTTTTGTTTTAATTAAATTTAGTTCATGGCCTTGCAGTTGGAGATTCATGTCGTTGAACAATTTATACAGGTCTGTCATGTAAGCTATATCATTCTTTGATGTAATGAGCTTGTTGTGCAATTCTGTATCTTTAGTTTCCAAGAACTCTATAACAGAGTCAAACAGGTTGTAAAATCGAGTCAGACAATTGCCTCTTGATAGCCAACGAACTTCAGTATGAAACAACAAACGGTTGAAATCCTCGTCATTAGTAACACAAAGCTGATGAAATAATATATCATTCAAAGAGCTGTTGCGGATTTTATTGACTGCTTTGATGACATATTACAGTGATTGAAATAGTCGTTCACTTAAGTTTCTAGCAACCAAATGTTGTCTATGAATAACGCAATGTACAGCAAGGACATCTGGAATTTTATTTTTTAAGTACGCTATGAAGCCTTTATGGCACCCTGTCATAGCCGGAGCGCCATCCGTAGCAACTGATATAATATTTTTCAAGGGAATCTCTTTCTCATCACAAAACTTTTCCAATGTATTGAATATGGTTTCGCCTTTTGTATCGGTCTCTAAATTTCTAGCACAGAATAGTTCTTCACATATTTTCTCATCTTTAATAAACCTCACGTAAGACAGCAACAATGCTTCATTAGTTGGTAAAGTGGACTCATCGAGCTGAATTGAGAATTGACTTGTCCTCAGGTGATCACACAATGATCCTTCAATGTTTTCAGCCATTTCATCAATTCGTCTTTGCACAGAATTATTACTCACAGGAATTTTTCGGATAATATCTGCGGCTGGTTTATGAAGCACAGTAGTTATTACTTCCTTTATTGCTGGCAAAATTAACTCTTCTCCGATGTTATGTGGTTTGCCTTTTTGAGCAATTAACAAAGAGATATTGTACGAAGCTCGAAGTCCGTCGTCATCTTGCTTAGCAGCCGCCGAAAATAGTTTTGCTACACTTGGCTGAGTATTATGCTTCTTCTCTAGGTCTTGAAAATATGCTACATTCTTGTCTTTCTTATCTGGATGCATTTTATTCAAATGATCTTGCAGTCTTGAAGGCTTCATTGCTTCATTCGAAAATGTTTTTAGACATAGAAGACACAAAGGCGACGATGGGTTTGTCGGATTTTCAATGAATCCGAATTTAATATATTCCGCACAGTATTGCCGTCTCTTCTTTTTTACTTCCGACATTGTTTTGTTTTGAGAAATACGTAAGTAAGTGTTGAACTTAAGTACTGCTCATCTATTGCGCGCGAAACCGCAAATGAAAATAAAATAAATATTACGTTGTTTATATAGGATTGCATAAGCAGCACGCACCGACAGGAATAAAACAAACATGCATAAACTCGTTTATCTCATTCGACGCTCAATCGTACTCAACAAGTCAGAACAAGTATTCTATGAACCAGCCGATTGATAGAGGAATGCACAGTTCGGGTTATTTAACAAAAACTTGGTAAAACATGATTGCCCGCGGTCTATTATCTACGAAAATTACCTATCTGGGAGTACTAATAACTATTAAAAGGCGAAAGTGTGTCTGTTGCCTTTTTATTTGCTTGTTTGTGTCTACTTTCATTTCGAAACGGAACGACCGATTGACATGATTTTTATTTTGTATATTCAATAAAACAGGACAGATATATGAACTATGCAGAGAGAAATATCGAACCGAGTTTGAGCAATCTTTTAATTAATATTAGTTGATGTTCACAAGTTGTAGTTGAGAGCCGAGAGCTCATGCAGTCGTTGTCTAAGATGCCTCCTAGCTAAATGAAATTCCAATCACCCCCGAGGCCTCTACACAACGCCCCCATTTTTTTTCTGGGTCTCTTACCGCCCCCCTTTAGGCCTACAGCGCCCACAGGGGGGCGTTATCGCCCGCTTTGGGAAAGGCTGGTCTATACGCTAGTATATACTAAGTTTATGGTGACGCCAGTCATTTCAGGGTTCTATGACAAAAGCTCTCGCATACCTAGGCGAAAATGTGTGAGGAGAATGATGAGATTTGAGGAAGCGAAAGAAGTATGTAAGAACCGCGACGTTTGGCGCTCCGTCCTCTCCGACTACCCCGTTAGGGATACAGCGTGAGGATATGTATGTACATATGTATGAAAGATATAGTGAAGATCAGAGACATCAAAGAAATTTTAAGGTTCTGAACCTTAAAAGGAAAAACGGAAACCTTATAAGATCGCTCGTCCGTCCATCTGGTGCAGTTGATTTTCTTGGAAACTATATGTATAACGTACAAACTTGGTCACAGTAATACATACTGTTTACTCCTATACATTTCACTGGTTAGCTAAATTTCAAAATATTCATAGGAAAAATAGGAACAAATTGAGTACTCAAACTGACTTGATCACTCTCCCCCCTCATCAGCGAAATTGAGAGATGTAAAATTTTCAATATTTTAGAAGTATAAAGTATTATTTATAGTTTACGGAGAAAATAATAATAATAATACTCCAGACAATTACACAGATTGTGTGACCCCAAACTAAGTAGTAAGCTTGTATATGGGTATCACACAACGAACTCTGGGGGAGTTCCCAGTAACACCCAGACTTCAAGCTAATTTAGAGAAGTTCGTTTCCTAAATTGACCTGACCGGGGATCGAACCCGGGACCCTAAGCTTGGAAAGGAGATGCATATGCCACTGCGCCAACGGGCCAGTCGATAAATGGAATCTTATATCGTACGGAACTGTGCGCGAGCCAAAATAGCACTTAACCATTTTTTTGTTTTTATTATACCCAAGTAAAAATCATTCGATAATAGTCTCAAATCCAATCAGTACTGTTTCTCAAAAAGTCTATATCTTGAATAAAAATTGCTGCTTACTATTTAAAACTAAAAACAAGAAATGACACACAAATTTTTGCAAATCTTTATATTTCTGCTTGTCTTTTCATTCCATTATTTTGTTCCAGTAGTACGATTACACATACAGACAGACGATACTAAAAAACTAATGCTATAGGAAAAATTGCAATATTTTGCAGAGTACGAGGCACATTGTAGTGCCTGCATTTAGCCAGCTTACAGTCTAATGTTTGGACCATGTCATTTGCGAATCAACCAACCATTGTACTTTGATTAATCAAGATTTAACGACTGCATTGTTATAAAATAACTAACACATTCACTGCCGCCTTTTTATGAACTTCCATCTGGTTCGATAGGGGGTCGATATGTCCCTAGTTATTTCATTTGCGTATAAACAAAATAATACATTTTTATTCGGTGCGAATTTGACCTCAGGTTATGCGACGTTGCGCGTACATTGTACAAAAGATGAGCGGCCATGTGTTTTACTATGTTACAGCTGTATAACGGATACATGGCTATATAATATAGTGCAGATAACACCTAACACAGCTAAGAAACTAGAGTAAGCAGTTTCACAAAACGCGCCCTCTGCACTTATTTCGTTTGTAAGATAATTAATAAATAAATTAACCTTTAAAAATATAAATACTAAATAAAAAGTTAAAATATTAATGTAGATAAGTGTCATTTTTTTATATTAAAAGCAAAACACGCGAATATGATACCTATGTATACGCGAGTAAACCTATGTATACCGTATGTGAGACGTTGACGAATTAATTTTTAATCCATTTAATTAATGTATGTCTCGATAATAACAGAAAAAATATTTAAAATAAAAAAACAATACAAAAATAAGAAACAAAATATTATTTTTATCTTAGACTATAAAAAAATTAATTGTTAATAATTATTAATTCACAGCGAATCAAAGTTGTAAGGTCTTTTGACTTCTTTCAGCAGTGAACGTGTTAACGAAATATAAAATTGCATTTTTTATATAATTCAAGTTGTTGGCTGCAAGTGACGTAGCCCAGTTAAAATGGAGATTAAGTTTATTGTACAATAATCTATTTATTCATATCTTGGCAGTAAATAAGGTCACAGATACACCTGAGCCCGTAATAAATACTATAATATCGTTATAAAATGAAGAGCAATTTATATTGCGTAATTAAAAAAGAAATGGCATTTGTTATGTACAGTTGCGTTTAGTCTTACCATCATTAATGCATTTATATAACTATAAGTGGTGTTGCCAACACTGAAATCCCAAAAATACCTTGGCAATTCAGATGTACCCCGTTGGAAATATTTGCAGATTTATCAAACGAGTGGTAACGGTTATATTGGAAAATAGAGGGTATGGTGTGGTGTGAGCAGGGAAATCGCATTCGACTGAAGTCTATAGATAATTCAGACAGGTTTTTCCCATTTTATTTATTACAACCTCCATTCATTTATATGTGATATCGTGAACTGTTCAATATGACGCCAATTCCCTATGCTTCTTCTGAAAACATGAGGTTGCTAATAATTAGTGTCTCACTGAAAGCCTCACTTTCGGCCGATATCGTCTTTTAACTTCCTTTGTACATCTAAGTTTCTGTTCATTTTAGCTAATTGCAAATACGTTTGTGTTCATACAAGCAGTTATTTAATGAATTAAATAATAGTTTTGTGGGTCTAAAAAATTTTTTTTACTGTACATGGCACAGGGTAAGATGACATTCCACGTATTTTTGATTTCGTACATAGTTTCGGCAGTAAACAAAATTTCGACAGAAACTTGCCATAACCGAAAGTTTAACCGAAAGTCAAACACTACTAATACCATATGTAATTCGGTTATGTGAAATGAATGTGCATACATTGACTATTACTAAATTATGGTACCTACCAGTGTTGGGCAAAAGTAATTGTTAAAACAATTACAATTACTTTATGTAATAGGCTTGATGATTTAACGACTTACTTAAAAGATAGGTTTAGTAATCATAACCAAATCTGTGAAAAAATATTCTAAATACTATGAGAAACAAAAGTTATTTGCTTTTAAACTTTAGTAGTGGGAACAGAGTGGCGATAAGTTCCGTCTCTGTCGCTGCTAGCGCTGCGCTATCATTGCGGCTTTGTGACGTCACAGGTATGTAACGCTATCTCCCTCTAACTCATCCCCACTCTGTTCCCACTACTAAAGTTTAAACCCAATAATTCCGTTTTTGGATTATTCGTACATGTATTCAAAATGTTCCATTATATTAATAACATATATATACCCTTCGATCACAAATAAAGAACTAGATGCACAATCTCCTGTAAAATCTAAACAAATTATTGTCTGAATTGATGTATATCTTTTTAATACCGTATAGTATTATCGGTAACATTGTGTCAATCTAAAGTAGACCTTACTGCCAAACCATAAGGTTATAAAAGCTTGTAAACGATTATTGCAATGACATTGAAACGATGTTTGTAAAAAAAATATTTAAAATGCAATCTTACGTTTTGTGCGTAAAGTATAATTCACATAATCTGTGACTCACTCAATGTGCACTCAAATATTTATTTGAGCGCACATTTGGTTCGGACATTTTTGGAGTGTTGATTGTGTATCTAGTTTTTTATTTGTGATCGAAGAATATACCACATTTAAGAGCAGTTATCTAGCCTATTGTAATTGTTTGCCTAACAAAATGTGTTCACAATTACATTTTACGATTACAATGTTTAATTGTAATTGTTTCTATAATTACGTTTTGCCTAACATTGGTCCTACTCACCACAGTATACAACGCCAACATCACAAATCTCAATTCGGAACATACATAATAGTGACAAAAACAATGCAACAGTTTTCATATTATCCAACCAAGTCAAATTACTTTCGAAAATTCATTATATATGAATAAATAATAATAATTTTCACACAAATACTTGACTATAATTAAAAATTAGAAACACAATTGTAAAAAATATTTGTATTTCATTTATTTTATAATGAAATATTGTGTCTCAGGCAACAGTATGAACAAATGATGACATTATTATATGCAGCAGACTTGAAACATACACCGAAATAGACGCCCCCTACGCAGTGACTTCTGTTCCGTTAAATATGAGTTAATTAACACCAGTGCGTTCGAAATGCACCTTACGTGGTCTTTATATGTAGGTTAATAAAATCAATAAATAATAATTCAGAACTTCATTAAAATTCATTGGGAAATATAGGGAGTTCTATTTTAAACTTCAGTGGGGATAAGCTAAAAGATGACGTAATCAGACTATGACGTCACAACCATCATTGCTCAACGCTAGGAGTGATAGAAACAGTACTGACTAGTGCTTAAAAAGCCAATAATTTCTATAATGTATAGATATATGTCAAAATAGAAATAAAGGCTTTTTCTTAAGCTTATATGGTTATTTGTACGTAACCAAAACTCAAACATGCTTTTTTAAATGTTTGGCTGTCTGTTTGTTCGGGCTAATCTCCGAAACAGCAGATTTTGACAGGACTTTCGTTGCCAGGTAGAGGACTTTTCAGAGAGTAATCTAGGCTACTTTTAATACTGAAAAATTCCAAATTTAAAGGGGTGAAACCGACAAGCGCAGCTTTATTCAAGAATTTCGAATATTTTTAAACAATTGTATTCATTAGGGTAGAACACGATGTTACATAACTAGTTCTTCTTAACATGGTTGGATAATAACAATAAAAAACAAATTAAACAATTTTAAGCCTACAAGTGTACCCTTGTCAAGCGATATACATTATATGATTAAATAAAATTCAACCACCATTACTTTTACAGTGCAAACATTCACATACTATTTACAGAAATACTATATTTATAAAAATAGTATTGCCATAAATATTGAATCTTAACAACCTTGAAGATAGGTAAAACTGGAGCTACCACTCAAAATATTTGAAGAAACAAGCAGACCCTAAGCTAGCGAATTATATAGCCATTTTGTAACTTCAAGATATATAAAGGAGGTATAATGGACTCCGTATAACTTAAACCCTGTACTTGTTTGTAATTAAAATCATGCTATTAACTAATAATCACCAACAGCTGCAATAACCACTTTTGTGCAACCTGTGAGTGTTTAAAAACTCTTAAACTCTAATAAAACCCTTAGCTGTATTAAAGATTTTCACGGTATAGACCTATTTTACCACTGCTTCACTCGTCACATCTTACTTTACTCATCCAAACAGAATCATACGTTCGTTTGTGTATATGTTTCAAAGATATTAAGTTAAGAGTGACCTATTTATTGACCGTCTGTATAATATAATCACGAATATTATTTTTATAGTAAAGTGAATGTAAAAAGGTGTATTCTCTTATACACAAAGTGTTACTGGACACACATTTGCATTATTTATTATGCATTTGCTAATTAGCAGTTCTAGACAAATTAAATAACTTTTTCATGTCTTTAATCAAGATTTAGACTAAACACTTGATTTTAGGCTAGATTGTAATCTCATTGAAGCGTCTATATTTAGACATGTCACTAATAATATGGGTGTTAACTGCTTGAAAAGAAAAAACATTGTTATATATCTCTTGAATATTTTGTGGTTATGAAGGCAATTATTCAGAGAGCTCCAGTTTTATATCCTCACGGCGGTAACATACAATCAACATTACACATTTAGACCTTAACATTTAGAAAATAAATACAAAATATTATATTACACATTCGTGTACAAGTGAGATACTTCGAAGGACGTAACTTATTCTTTATCGATCTATATCTATGTATAAAAAATCTAATAAACCAATATCAAATTCTGTATTCTTCGAGGTGAACATACCAAGATAATATGTGATAGAAAATAACATGCAAGCACAAAGCTTAAATTATAACAATTTATAGAATTCTGTTCGCAATGGATCTGAGATTGTTGTAGATTAACATATCGCAATTTCAATAGAAACGTGATTAACCGAAAATATCTCAAATGTAAAGTAATAAAGGCTATTTTTATTTTATTTATTTATTCATATTTGACCAGCCACATTTTGGACAAAAAATTACTTCAGAATTCAGGGTTGCCAGTTCACAAATTATAAATAATACCAAGTTTGTAACCATGGGCTAGCAACACAGGCTGAATCTCTTCCCTTTCAGCTTGCAAGACAGTGCGCGTGTCTCCTGACTTTTTCATATTATTATTAAATATGGCGGCGTACTTTTATTAGTTGTGCTTATAATAAGCTTTAAGTCTAAGACTTCAACGACACTGTTAAAGACAATGAGGTTACAAGTTAAGAACAAAATCAATAGCAAGTTATTAAAGTTATCTAACGGGTAGAATAATGAAATTGAATCATTACAAAAATCTTTATTTCTAACAAAATATGAATTCAGATCGCAAAAAGCAGTTAAGTAGTATAATATACATTTTCATAGCTAGCATAGCATAGACCTATCTGTTTATCCCATTAGGGACACAGTAGTAATATATTTCTTAAAACTCAATTACCCAAAAATTTCATATTGTCACTTTCGTACTGAAAATGCGATACATTGTCACATTAATTACACATTAAGAACAGTATTCAATAAAAGCAGCACCAAAACGGGCGAAATATCATAACATATTATAATACATAGCCTTGCCGCTTACAGCTGTATGGGCCGCGATCCTGTTCTTCAGTGAATTCGCTCTAATCCGCTAGCGGTCACAGAGCCGCGAGACGAGCTTCACTGAACAACACGCGGAGCCACGCACTGAGCCCGACACCGGCATCTGCCGGCGACTCCGGTGCGGGCGCGACGGAAAATAACATCTCACTCGCTCCAACACAACAGTCCTCCACCGAGCCCGCGCGCGCCGCTTCACCTACAATATGGCGCATTTGATTTTCCTGCGCTTCTTGCCCTTGACATCACCATTGGTTGCGCGGCTGTCGTCCGACTTGCGCGAGCGGATCTCGCGCATCAGGTCGAAGAACACCTGCGGACAGCCACCCCCGGTCAGCCCCGGCGAGTACGGCATACGAGTCACACACACGGACATACAGACACACAGACACGGACCCCCCACACACACGCACGGTACACTGTACGATACGATAGAGGCGGTGATGCAGGTTTTGATAGTTCATAGGGTTACTTTGTTTCCAATAAGGAACACAGCTATTATACATACAACTCAAAGCTAAATACAAATGGCGATATTCTTCTAAGGGAAAGAAGTTTCTGCTAAGGGAAAAGATCCCCACGACTACGCCGACTTAGTAGAACCGACTAAAAAAACCCTCTTTGCTGTTAGCTCCAGTGGCTTTTGTCACCGACCGCGTTGGAACAAGCGCAGAAGGCGCCTTGCCAAATGATTGACTGCCTGAGGGTCCTTCCTCCAGCCGAGGGATACCTCGTATGGAGGGCGAACCAATCAAGTGGCAAGTGAATAATAAGATTTTTCCAATTTAAGCATATGACAATTTCAAAAGAGGAACACAACCAAATGCAGATGGCACTAAACACAACTTCAGTTTAGCCACAGCCAAGAGACCTATAGAAATTAATTTTATGGCCCTGACACTGATTTTATAATAATTGTAGCATTATCATTAACATTGTGTCGTTCTTGAGATTACATTGGACAGTTAAGTCTTGGACGTGTCAAAACCTGCATCACTTTTTCAGTACATGTTCGTAGCACCAACATCCGCCCAAGCCAAGCCGTGAAGCCGCGACCGAAGCAAGCTTGGTAAGCGGTGCCATGAGTGACAGGTCTACTCCAGTTTGCTTTTTTGAACTTCAGGGAATTTCATTTTATAATACAGTTTTTGCTTTCAATAGAAACTAAAGTGTAATAGGTATTGCTCTCTGTGTTATGTAAAAGAATATTTCGCTGCAAATGTTGAGTAGCGACAGCAGAAACAATAGCGTATTATTTATAACTAATTTATATATCTTTCAGCTATTTTTCACCAAAGTTTCACCAAATTCGCATCCTCAGGAAAGTTTAGAGTGTAGACTCGCTCAATTACCTCGTACCGAGTAACTAAGATAGTAAAAAAGGTAGCTTTTTTCCTTTCTTTGATTTTTTAAACCGGAGTAGACCCTAGGCTCGGCTTAAGCGAAAGCATCGCTAGAATTGTGATTTCTAGGTTGTAAAAATTATCCACAATCAACATTCTATTCGATGAGATGAGACACGATAGCCTTGCCTCTGTCATGATGGGTTAATTTAAATTCGATCATTATTTTTAGGTTTTGTAACGAAGTAGGAATCCTTACAGTTTCGGTACGCCTGTCTATTACAACCCTATCATTTTCAATATCCTTATCTTTTTCTACTAATAAAGTGAGAATGTGTGTCCGTTTGGTGACAAATGGTAACATTCAATTTGTGGATGTCTTATGTTAGTGTGTGTGTATATGTATATGCATATTATGCCATTACGGTGGTAGTAATTTAGTTGGTTTGGTACGTATGTGAGTCCGTATATGTAAGTATATACGTGTGTGCCGTTTGGGCGGCAAAAGCTCAGTTGGCACGTGTGTATATATAAATGCACCAGTAGGGTGGTGATAGTAATTCTATTGAACCTATGTGCTAGTGTATATATACACGTGTGTATGTTTGAATGTATCACATGTAGATCCGTGTATCTGTGTACCGGTGGGATGGCAGTAAAGGTGGATTCATATCTACAGACACATCGCGTGTCCAGCATGTAGCACCACAGATATATTCCCATCTAACAACTGGTCCGTGTCTGCCCAGATACGCTGCGCTCACGTCCGTTAGATCTGAATACAGCTATAGAAAATGTATGTAATGATATTTGATGTCTGTGCTGGTACGTGGTAGATACGCTACGTGTCTATAGAAAAGAATCCATGTTCGTTCAGTTGGCGTGTGTTTCCGTGTCATGAGCATGTGAAGCCCCAGGGCGTACCTTGTCGACGTTGTCCCTGGTCTTGGCGGAGGTCTCGACGTAAGGCACGCGCCACTGATGCGCGCGCTCGCGGCACGCCTCCAGCGGCACGCGCCGCTTGTCGGCCAAGTCCGACTTGTTACCCACCAGCAAGAACGGGATGTTCTCGTCGTTCTTCACGCGCAAGATCTGCTCCCTGCGCGCAGAACACATCTACATGTCACAAGTTGTCACAACCTTCATGTAGCTCTCCCAGGTAGAGTTGAGTAAATTAGTATTTCGATCGATCAACTAGTTTTTGACTCACTTCTGTCCATGAATTCCCCACAAAAATTAGTGGATAAAAATAGTTCAAACATAAATGTGACATTTATCATAGAGCTAATGTCTATGCCATCAATATTTATATCTAAGTTAATTTTCAACTACATATCTATATTTTTCTCACTTTAGTGTTTGTCCAGGAGACAAACATTTTCAGTTGGCCCAGGGAACAAATTCTTCTTTGAGGTTTTTTCGATTTTATAATAATTCCTGCTTATTAAAGTACGTTTCTAAATGCAGATTTATATACATGTATACAAAATATTATCCACTTTTTCCATTAGTTTCGGTACGCCTGTCTATTACAACCCTATCATTTTCAATATCCTTATCTTTTTCTACTAATAAAGTGAGAATGTGTGTCCGTTTGGTGACAAATGGTAACATTCAATTTGTGGATGTCTTATGTTAGTGTGTGTGTATATGTATATGCATATTATGCCATTATGGTGGTAGTAATTTCACCATTTCATACATACTAGTGGTCGTCCAGTGGTGAAAATTCGAACTTAAACATTAAACGCTTTTTCTCTTTATGTGCACTCCACAGGCTTGAAACAGCTCACAGCTCACAAATAGCAACAAAATTCAACAATATTTAATCCGTGCGACTGTTTGACTCTCGGACTATAAATCAAAATGGCCGAAGCCATAATGAGTTGCCGCTCATGAGTGATGAGTTGTCACCGTGTATTAAACGAATTTACGTGTCTCTTTCTATCTCACTATGGCAGCCCCGCAGTCGTTGTAATTCGTCTCAGCTCATGACTAACTTGACGTACAAAATATTGCAGTACTGAAATTATTTTTTTCATACATACATACATATCCTCACGCTGTATCCCTACCGGGGTAGTCAGGGAAGACGGAGCGCCAAACGTCGCGATTCTTACATACTTCGTTCGCTTCCTCAAATTATTTTTTTCATAATACTCGTATTTTTTAGATGTTTTGGCTAATAGTATTCACGAAAATATCTTGTCATGTTCAGTTTTGTATCACTGTACTGTCTCTTCCCTAGTCACGCACGCTAGTAAAAGTCTAGAAACTAGGTTGACCAAAAACCGAACACGTTCTATGAGCAAAAGCTCCATTTTGATTCTTGGTCCGAGATTTGACCACAAACGATTGTAACATAACATAACATATCTTCACGCTGTATCCCCAACGGGGTAGTCAGAGAGGACGGAGCGCCAGGAGTCGCGGTCCTTACACACCTCTTTCGCTTCCTCAAATCTCATCATTCTCCTTACACATTTTCGCCTAGGTATGCGAGTGCTTTTGACATTTCCGTCTGCTAACACTCTGGCTATTTGATCTTCATAAGTCAGCCTTGGTCTTCCTTGGCTTTTTTTACCACTCACTTCCGCTCTGTATATTTTCTTCGTCAGACTTTCATCACTCATTCTTTCTATGTGCCCGAATCATCTAAGCATTCCTTTCATCATTTTTACAATAGCACTGTTGTGCAACGCTGTCATACTGCGTTTCTCATCACAAACGATTGTGTTTGACATAAACAGTATTAAAGTAAACAATGAAGGTTTTATTTTATTTAATGTAGTATTAATAATTCTTTTGTACATGTCTTTGTCACTGTACTCCTCCTGAACGGCTGGACCGATTTTGATGAAATTTTTTGTGTGTTTGAGTGGGTCCCTGGATGGTTTAGATTCACAATTAGACCCAGTAAGTAGCGCTGCAATCGGGTTCCAGTATTTATTTATTTTTGTTTATGCCCGGGCAGGACGATGTCTGTCAGGTCCGCTAATATGATATCATATATCAATTCTAGGTTTCTGTATATAAATAACAAATAGAGACATGTGTAAAATTTTCTCTTTCCTTTCCTTTAATTTCTTTGATTTCCTTACAAAACGGGCTAAGGAATTTCACCTACACGAGTTATTACTCATAATTCGGTCGGTAAATTCTCAGGTAAGGGAGTGAGTGAAGAATGAGAATATTATATTAGTCTTCTGAACACATGAACTGTATGTATGTACTGTATGAATTCCATTAAAAAAGAAGTCAAAAGGCTCCATTTTTGCTAAGAAAACCTAAAGAACCTGGCTGAGAGTTCTTTAGGCAAAATTATCGTAAATTCGCAACAATTAATGAATCTTTCTATGCAATCATTACCAATTAATCGTGTAAATACCGTAGTTAAAATTCCTTAATTAACAAACGTATTTGTTGCAACATTGTCCTATAATGACAATATTTGCCACTGATTAAAATATAATTAAAAATTTTACGTAATAAAAAATGCAATCTCAAATCAACAACTAAATTCAGCATACTAGAAAGTCTAGGTCAATGACCAGCCAACCTGACCTCCGTGTTTCAAATTAACGTATCTCTTGACCTATTGACTTAAATTCAAAGAATTTTTATTAAAATAAAATAAAACCATATTCCAAGGTGTGAAGATACTATATTGCGAGAGAATTCATTTTGTTTTTTAGTAAACGCAGTGCGTATTGGAATTCCTTAGAGAGAAAAAAATTAGAGATACATCGTGAAGATAAAGTGATAATAATAATTAACAAGAATTCCATTAAAATCCATTAAACAGTTTTTAAGTAATACCTTGAGTAACAGACAATTATAAAACAGATTTGTTTTCAGATTCAACATTCAAACAACAAATTCAGAAATATTTATAAAGGCTATAGTTTCCATTTGATATTTCTTATTCAACATTATTTGTCATAATGTCTCCTTTAAATTCTTACATCCCGATAACATAAAATATCAACCGTTAATATTATGACAGCGGAATTCGTCATAACATAAGCGTTATGACGTCAAACATTATAAAGTCGTTAGGAAAAACCTCGACGAAAATAACTGTAGCTGCTTCAAATATGAACTTATCATCCCACCAGAAACATTGTATATATAACAAGCAATGATTACAAAAATAAAAGGCCATATTATTTGCGAAGGAGATGGCAGACCTGCAGAACGTGATCGCACATCAGGATATAACATACTACTGAAATAAATCTAACGATTTCTTAGAATTCGTAGATTTAGGAAGACAAAGATAGTCTAGAAATGATCTCTGCGCTTTCATTGTATTTGAATATAATGTAAAATGATGTGGAAAAAATATATCCAGATTTCTTGCTGGTTGTTCTCCATATAGGTTTTTTCAACCTGTGACTGTGGTAGATATGACGTTTAAAGGAATATTAAAAGCAGTTCAAATATTAGCAAAAATAACGACAAAAATGCTATTTATCGATACAAAACATATAATGCCTATAATAAAATGTTACCAGTTCATTAAAATTAAACTTAAAAAAGTTAAAAGTTGATATTAGTTTGTACTATTAAAATACATTGCCGACACAATTTCTGGTGTCATCCTGACAATGACATCTGCCCGCGTTTTATACGATTTAACTTAAATCGAAACTTGTATAGCTTAAATATGAAAACTATTAATTTTATTTATTTATTATAATTATCTATACTATAATAATACGTGACGCGAAAAATTTTGTTCCCTTGTTAAGAAAATTGCGAGGATTGAGGAGAGTGAAATTTGGTACACTTAAAATTTATATAGAGAAGGACTGGAGAAAACTAATATTTTTTTATAATATGCATTCTGATCACATATACATACGTAACCTCCTCGGATCTAACAGTCGCACAGAGTAGAGATTATTGCCAAAGAGTTTATATTATAAGTTTATAATTACGGTCGAATTTCGACCACAGGGCAACCTCTAATTAATTTTATTTATATAAGGACCGCGACGCTTGGCGCTCCGTCCTCTGACTACTCCGTTAGAGATACAGCGTGAAGCTATGTGTGTATGTAGGTATTATACCATTCCCACCCGGATGCCACGAAAAGGGAGTGGATAAAATTAATTTTGAATTAAATTGATTCCTTTCCTTTAATATAATAATAATATATATATTTTTAATAAAATAACACAACTTCCACCTCTTACGTATAAACCAAAATCAACATTGAAATTATTAAGCTCATTAAAGCATAAAAATAAAATTAATGACAAAAAAAATTTTTAACTGAAAAATATTTAATTTTTAATATTTGTGTACCTTTATTTAAAAATATCCTAATATGATAAAGAAATTAACCTAACAAATATATAACCGAATAAATTATAGCGTCTAATGAACCCTGACCTGTGAACCTATATAGATTTTATGATCTACCGGAAGATCAAAAAACCATACTAACGCAATGTCATTAGATATTTTCGTGCCATATTAATTAGGTAAATAAATAAGTCTACATCTAACTTAACTAATATATTTTAAATATTGTAACAATCAATAATAATACGAAAAACCCTAATACTTATCACCTTATATCTACCAATAAACTAAAATATATAATTAAGTTAGCGCTATCAATATTCAATTAAATAGAGTGAGAATACTAAGAATAAGTCTTAAAACATCATACCTAAAAATTATTATTTCGTAATGTCCTTTATATGATAGTATGTATTAATTTTAAAATGTATATTATGATTTCAATCAGTAATAGTTTTATAGTTGAAACCACTAATTTATAATATAAATAAATTATAGTGTGAACTACTAATTTTGTTGCTCATTCATATATTTCCCATTCAAAAACATTTTGTAATTGAGATTACTTGTACAAACTGTTTCATTTTGACTCGCTACAATCCTATCGATACATCGTTGGAGTTGCAGAGCCATAGTCATAGATGGTTTTCTCTAAGCTTCGGGGATGTGTGACTGCGGTAATGTATTTTGAGTACTATTTTGATACCTGAACTCTTGAGTGGCGTCGAAACTCTCCGGTTCCGTGATGGAGAACACGCAGAGAAAACCTTCACCGGATCGAAAGTAGTTGTCGCGGATGGCCGCGTAGTCCTCCTGGCCGGCCGTGTCCAAGATGTCGATTTGCACCTCCTCACCATCCAGTACTACCTGCCATTGCCAGCGTAGGATAGCGTTAATATTTAATATATAAAAATCAATGTGTGTTTATTCGTA
Source organism: Zeuzera pyrina (assembly GCA_907165235.1). Lineage (NCBI taxonomy): Eukaryota > Metazoa > Arthropoda > Insecta > Lepidoptera > Cossidae > Zeuzera > Zeuzera pyrina. The sequence continues at coordinate 1,254,048 of OU015627.1, forward strand.
GTTTGTGGGCTGTCATACCGTTCATATGATTGCGATGTTTGGTATGGAGATAGCTTCAATCCTGAGAAAAGGCATTGGCTATTTTAAAAATAAAAAACGCGGACGAAGTCGCGGGCGTCAAATATATAAAAACTATAAAAATCAATATCAAGTCCTGTGTCACTAGAGTCAATTAAGGCCGAGAGTTGGAGGGTGTTTTAAGAACGTTGTGTTTGTAAATCATGGAGATTTCAAATGTACAAAAAATATATGCTATTTAACAATCTTTCTTGTAATTATGCCAACCATTTGATACATGATCGATCTGTTTTAATTCACTACATCAAAAAAATCTCACAGTCGTCTAATTTGTACTCTAAATATCAAACCATTCCAGTTATATTTGGTTGTGATGAAAAATATACCAAAATAATTTTCATTGTGAGACATTTCGACAATTATAATTCTGTTAAATGAAAATGTGTTTCTTCAATTCAACACTATCTACAATCAACGCTCACGGAACCAATGCAACTACTTCACCCTCTCAAATTGTTTCGCTCGCTTTAAGCTCTTCATGGGCTATCTTTGACCACCAACACCAATATAGGCAATTTGTAAGTTAAACATCAGTGACCTGTCATCCACAAACAATATTATATCACATATATTTGAGCATAAATAAGGGCAGTGCGATTCTCTAACGCAAATTAGTGGAATTCACTTCTGAATCCGCGGTGAGGATGTCAACTGTGAACTGGTACTCTCTAAAGTTAACGATGGACTTTTTAGCGGGAACGGGAGAAGTGAGGTTGGCATTTTATTTGGATTTTCTATTTTTTATGAGTTTTAAAGTACAACAGTGATAGTATATTGTGTTTTAAAGTTCCGTGTAAATGAAAAGAATGGAGTAGATCTAAATAAACATGTGTAGTTGAAGTTCACGCGCTCTTCCAAGAAGTTCTTTAAAACTTCAGTAAAGCCTACTATCACTTTACTGGAGGAGTTTTAACATAAGAAAAAGCGAATTTACTTTTATTCTACTTATTAATACATGACATTGGCAAATGCGCTAAACTGTGCGCCATGCCATGAAGAAGGAAAAAAAATAAAAAAGTTAACGATATCTGCGTAAGTACTAGATTGAGTATTCAAAACAATTCCTATCTTCCACTCAACTGAGGCTCCAGGGACTACACCTTGCTCATTTTCAAGTCGACGCTTGTGCAGTGAACAACGAGAAAATAGAAAAGATCCTCAAATTGATCCTAATGGCTTCTCATCTTTGCTATTGATCCTCATTGCTTGTTGTTAACCTGATCTATACACATACCTTCTTCCTATAGCTGTCTGCTTTAGTGGGCTCGTAGTCTTCGACGAACTCGTCGTACATGAACTGCAGTGTGAGTGCTGACTTCCCCACACCGCCCGAGCCCACCATGATGACTTTGTGCAGCGTGGGCTGCGCCGCCGGCTTCTTCGACATGGCGCCGCACTTCGACACCGGCCTCAGGCGCGAACACTGTTGGAGATGACAGATATTTGCAATACAACGTTCATTTCAAGACATTGGCGTCAATTGGCGTCAATAAGCTATTAATCTTTTTCTCAAACGACACTTTTCTTAGAAAACATACAAAGGTTTTAAACTCTAGCCGTACCCACTATGGATCTGGAATTTTAAATTTTATGTCTCTATCACTCCTAGCTTTGCACAATTACACTATAAGTTTGTAATGTCACAGGTCAGTAGCCTCGTCTGTAGTGTATGCGTTTAAGACAAGGCTGGCCAACCCTATACCGACGAACGAACTTTAAATGGCCCGCGCAAGCAAGTCAAAAAATTTCCGCTAAGTTGAAAGAGTGTTGCGTACGATGGGCCTGCAACGAACGCGGTTACGGGCAAGCGCGAGGGTCAAAGCCTCTAACAATGTCTACATCAGAAAAAAAAACTTATTTTTCGTTATAAGTAATGAAATCTCGTAAGATGTTTTGATCGTGGATTCAAGCTCGTCGTGCCCTTGGTAAAAATATTGTTGGTTGAATAGATCCCTTTTCTTTTTCTTTAAAAATCTCCTCTAATAGCACTACTAATCAATTACCGACTGTATCAATTACCTACCTTAGTTTTTATTTAGATTTTGACTTACAATACACAAACATATTACATTATACAATTTTGTTTCTTTATTTCACATAAGATGCTCTTTGTTTTATTATTTTAATAAACACATTACATTTCTTAACATTTTTTTTTATTGCACGAGTCTTAGAAGTAAATTAAATAGTAACTGTCAGTGGCCCGCCAAAAGCGTCTGAACCGTCCGTTTGGCCAGACTGTTAAAAATGTTGAGCAGCCTAGGTTTAAGAAATGCACATGAAAGTACTTTAAAATTGGTAAAAAGAACACAAAATCCGACAAGACGCAAAGATTTCCCAAGGTAAAATAAGTATTCCTTTTATATATATATATATATTATACTTTATTGAATACAAAAGTTATATTAATAAAATTTTGAGATTTCGTACAAAAGCGAGCTTATCTTTATAAGAGATTTCTTCCAGCTAATCCTACAAAGCGGTGCGAATATCTTTTATACAATTTTGGTGCGAACCGTTAAAAACACCACGTAATATTCGTGTTAGGATTACTTTTTGCTTATCCCCCTTTGTAACGGTTACTATAGTAACTAACGCCTTAAGACCAAGGCAAGTCATGCCTAAAATCACCGAACTTGTATTTGTGAATAAATCGTGTGAAAATAACTGAAAATCGCAAGTAACTCCGAAACTACTAACGTTCAATCCTGCAAGTCATCTCTAAAAACATCGGGAGTAAAATGGAGTAAAATGTATAATTTACTCGCAGCAATTCGCTCGGCGACGGAAACAGTTTAAAAACTTGGACTGAATACACAATGGTCTCGTAAGCAGGGCCGAAGTTAAGAGAGGGCTTAGGGGAGCTAAGCCTCTCCCCCCACCCAACTAGAAACTAAAATAACCCTCTTAAATATTCGATTACTATTGACATTTTTCCGACTTACTTAAACACACATCGTATACAAAAACCTAAAAAGTGCAAGACGTGTTAACGCGGTGTTCCTTGCTGTCATTGTTATAAAGTATATTGTAGTAGAGCTTTGCTTTTAGTTAAAAGATATTAACAACCGCAAAAAAAGTTTGTTGTGGAGTTATTTTTAAAATAAAAATAAAATGTCTAAATATAATGAAATCTTAACAATTTTTCTTCAATGTGCGCCTTAATCCCAATGTTCAAGATTTTTTAAAATTTTTCTAAGTGATACTTTCAGAGGCATTGTGAAGAGACCGTAATTTTGACGCATACATGCGAAAAAATGTTAAAAAAAAATAAAAAAGAACACAAAGTAAAGTATACATTTTTCGATGCGATGCTTGAAGAACTATTATTTCATTTGACATCCCACACGAACTCCCCAATAAAAAACGTTTTTTGATATTCTATTGAAGCCACCAAAAGTAGCCTCCAAAAGGAAAAAGTCAACTTTTAAAGTTTATATCTATTTTTAGGCCTCCAGTTATTGTACCTATGTTAACTTTTAGCTGTTTAAATCAACACACTTCGGGATAAACGGCTGCGACAGACAGACAAACACACAAATGATTCCACAAGTTTTCCTTTTGTTTTCAATTTTGGTACACAATTAATTAAGTAACAAATCACTGCAATGGATATTTTTTCATGTCAGGATTTAGCCCAATCACCCTCAATTCCGAAGGCCTAACTTCGCCCATGGTCGTAAAAGCAGTCAACGCGACGACTTCTATAATCGGAAACCCACATTGTAGGCAAACAGTCGCCATGGCGAAAAAGAAAACGAAATACTTTATTTGGCCATTATTACATGCCTTTTAAGTCCGTAATCAAAGCGACAAAAATGGAAACTTATATTCGTCATATCTGTTCGTGCGACACAGCCTTTACACCTCTGCTGCTTCATATCAAAACTTAGTAAAGGAAACATAAGTAGGTTTAGCCTTAATAAAGTTCTATTTTCAATGTAAATTAATTTGTATTACATATTACATATAATACTAGTCAATGAATATATTTTAGTTTAAATAATTTCGTAAATATTTTATTTTTTGTTACTTGCATATGTAAAGCAAAAAACGAATTTAAAAAATATACTTTAAATTAGGTTTTGATATGGAGAAGCCGACGGTGAAGGATACAATATTACACAGAGACGTGTGAAGTAAAAAAGAAGTAAACGAAAAATAGAAATGAGAACCATTTTTTAATTTGTTTTTTAGTTTATTTAACGTTTATTTGTTTAGTTCTTCCAAAATCTAACGGACGCAGCTGAGTTTCTTCGCTATATACATAAATAATTTTACCTTTCATGCTCTCCACTCCACTCTCCATTATTATCTTGTATTCTTGTGATTTGAATCGGTAGTACAACACTATTACTCCATATTCAATGAGTGGTTTTCAAAGAAATTCGTAGATAAAATTAAGTAGGTATACATTATAGTAAAATATGCACTGTAATCTCTTAGTAGATGTAATTCAGTGCATATTAGGATTCCGCGTCTTATAAGGAGAAATGGACCCTTCTAAGATGACTCGTGTCCGATTTTATCAGCAACTATTTGGCGTACAAACTTGAAATTGACATATCTACTGATACATTGTGTCAACCCACATATTTTGCACTAGAACAATTAAAAATATAGAAAAGAGAATTAAATATATAGCAAACTCGACAATTAATTGAACATTAGGCATGTGTAACTCAGAAATGATTGATAAAAAGATGTACATCCGTCAAAAGGAGTGATTTAATCAGATAATCACGTGTTTCCCAAATACACCTTTAAACCATTGACGCTAAAGTTTTTTTTAAGATTGATTGAATAATGAAAAGATCTAAACTGAGACGACAGTTAGTGAAATAAATTGATGAACGATTTCGATGATGAATCAAAAAGAGACAGTCATTGGAAAAGTTTGTACGCGCTGAAGAAAAATTAAGAGTGTAGTTCCTAAACTCTACTACACTGTAGTATATTAATTTTGCTGAAAAAATAAAAAGTAAATCAAGTTTCTCGAGCCTTTTTTTTTGTCTAACGGGAGCGATATCACCCCCCAGAGGGTGCTGAACCCTTCCATAGGGGCGGTAGCAGATCCAGAGGCACATGGGGGGCGTTGAGACAGTCCAAGAGGGCCATCCTAATAAATTAATTAAATAAATAATGTACATATATTTTTTATTTCTTATTGATACTGATCTATTTTTTAAAATTTATTAAACGATTTTATTGTACATTTAATTGTCGTTTTATTAGTTTCTGCTTTATGACTTAATAGATAATGAACAGAGAAATTAGGTACAAAAAATATGCAACAATACTAAAATATTTCATATAAAATTAGCTAAATATTATGGACTGGAGACTAGAGGGGTGTTAAAATTTTTATCTTGTAAAGGGGGCGATGGTCCAGAAAAGGTTGGGAATATATGCTGTAAATCTTATGTTAAAATTAAACGCACTCAAAGTAGACTGTACATATATTGATGCTGCAATTCAAATGTTATCTACTAGATTACGAAGTTATTTGAGATTTAAGAGATTTATAGATGATTTAAGTCTTCTGAACAAAAAGATTTTCCAGATCTCTATTCCTTTAACAGATTTATTACGCACATACATCTCACTTTGTCTCCTTATCATCGAAAAACTGTACCTAGAATTTTAAGAAATATAAAACTTTACTTTAAAGTAAAGTTTTATATTTCTTACTTTAAAGTTACTTTACTTTAAAGTTTACAGGTAAAGTATAACTTAGCTCAAGTTTACAGGTAAAGTATTACGAGCTCTTAGAGATACCAATAAATTAAATTAAGAAATCTACCAGTTTCTAAATATCTTACGGAACCCTGTATAAGCGAGTCGAAATCACGCTTGACCAGTGTTATATAATTCGAAATGGTTATTAATTTATCAAATTATAATATAAACTGTTTAATCCATTTGCATGTACATCTATCTACATTTCGGATGAGGTACTCGGTACGTATATCATAAATTCACTGTATAATTGGAACGATGTATAATTAGAATGATGGTTTATCGTCAGCGCTGAACAGTAACTACATTATTTAAACCGACATAGAAATTAGAATTACTCTTTTCTCCCGAATCGTTAAAAAATAAGTACAAATTATAAAATTCAAGCACAAAGCTACGTATACAAGAAAAACTTGAAACAATAGACAATATACAAACTTTATTCGACACACACTGGACAATACACACTTATGATTTATAATAGGATCAACATACAATATTCGGGAAAAAAAGTTTTAGACACAAAAAATTAAAGGTGTAATGCCGAAAAGGACTTCCAACTCAGCATAGTGCTACGGCGGGGTTATTACCTAAAAATTTGCAGACAGCGACAACCACGCGATCACTGCGCGACCGGTGACTAATTGTAATAAAAATTGTTATCATGTATGACGATTGCGTATCTATTAATCTATGACAGTAAAATGCACTTTTCGCGGTAAATTTAGCTCAACTATACAAATTACATTAGACAAATTCTCGTGTTGACAGCAGATATCGCGCGATATTGGCTGTCGCATGCTGATTGTGTTACGTAATAAGCGTGCGGTTCTGCCTAAGCGTCACCAAAGCGCTGATTTCAGTTGGGCCCTAAGATGTGTTGCGCGTGCGAAACGATCGCAAAATAAGGAATTGAATATATAGATATACGAAATAGATTAATAGATAGAAACAAGTGACATCATTCTTTGACTTCATTGGCAGAGTAGAATATTGCCTTTAATTATTTCCTTTCCATTCTTTCACTTGTGTATGGCCCCGACTCTAGCAATAACTTCAAGAAACTATAGTTTTTTCATCGTCATACTTCTTTTGGCATGTAAGATGACAAAGATCATGGTAATTTCAGCAGGCAACGGAACTTACGTCATCAACGTAACACACCATGAAGTTAGCAATGAAAGTTGCGCGCGTCGATCTAACACGACATAAAGTTAGCAACAAAGAGTATTTATTGTCACCAGTTTTAATTTTTATTTCATTCAAATCAAGCGGACAGTTTTAATTTTCTATTCACGCCAAACATGTAGAACTTCTTACATGTGTACATAAGTATTAAATACACGCGCGTTTTGTTTTTAATCTATATGTATTCTTCTATATACGAGGGCTGCTATTTATGTATCCGGAACTGGCCAGTTACAGAACAATATTAAAAAAGTAATTATAACATTTAAAAATGGAACTCTTTGGCTGAAGAATACAATTTGTTTCATGTAGCTGTCATTTGTTTATCCTCTGTGGCGTCATTTTGAAAATTGCGAGTCTATCACCATGGATTTAAGTCGTGAAAATTTTCGTGCTATGATTTATTACGATTTTCGGCGAGGGCTAACTCAAAAACAGTGCATCGATCAACTCACTTCGACTTTTGGGGACGAAGCACCATCGAAAACTACTGTGTATCACTGGTTTAGTGAGTTTAATCGTGGGTGGTCTGTGCTCACGGACGAAGTTAAAGAAGGTCGCCCTAAATCGGTTGTTGTACCTTAAAATATTGATGCTGTGCGGGAACTAATAATGCTAGATCGTCATGTTACATATCGCGAGATAGAGGCATCTCTAGGCATAAGTATGACGAGTATATATAAAATATTACACGAACATTTAGCTGTAAAAAAAAATTTGTTCACGTTGGATTCCGCACAACTTGAGAATTGACCAAAAACGGGCTCGTGTCGGTTGGTGTGAAAAAATGTTACAAAAGTACAATCAGGGTGCGTCAAAAGCTGTCCATAATATCTACACAGGTGATTAATCTTGGATATATGCGTATGATCCTGAAACTAAACAACAATCAACGGTTTGGATGTTCCAAGATGAGCCGAATCCAACAAAAGTCATTCGTTCAAAAAGCACTTTGAAGCAAATGGTCGCCTGTTTTTTTTGGTATAAATGGACATGTAGCTACAGTGCCACTAGAGGATCGTAAAACGGTTAATTCTGAATGGTACACGACCATTTGTTTGCCAGAAGTCTTTGAAGAAATAAGAAAGAACAATCGACAACGCAGAATCCTTCTTCATCATGACAATGCTAGCTGCCACACATCGGCCGAAACAACTCGGTATTTGGAAGATCAAAAGATCGAATTAACGGGTCATCCGCCGTACAGCCCCGACTTGGCCCCCAACATCTTCTATTTATTCCCAACCGTGAAGAATAAATTACGTGGTCAACGTTTTTCGAGCCGTGAAGAGGCTGTTGATGCGTTCAAAATGCACGTTTTGGAGATACCTCAATCCGAATGGAAAAAGTGCTACGAAAATTGGTTCCAACGCATGCAAAAGTGCATCAATCGTCATGGTGAATATTTTGAAAAGCAATAAAACTATAATAAATGCTATATGTTTGTTTCACTTTGTTATTCCAGATACATAAATAGCAGCCCTTGTATATATTCTATTTACACATAGAAAAATCGTAGACTATCTTCGTATAAAGCGCATCACGCAAATACCACTCCATTTTAGAATCTAATTTCTGTAAAATATGAACCTTCTATCTGAGTAACACAGTGTTTATTATATCGAAATCGACCCACTATCAAAAGATTAAAAAAAAAGTTGCTTTAGTTAGAAAATCTCATAGCGCAACACGTCACCGCGCACCGGGAGGAAATGCTTTTTCGCGTCATAATAAAAAAATATGTATGTACAATGTAAATATTGAAAATATATTTGGAAATAAAACTGAGACTGCGTTATGTTTTGTTTGAATCAAAATAAATAAAAAATTATCTATATCCATACTAATATAATAAATGCGAAAGTCTGTCTGTCTGCTGCGTTTACACGGCTAAATCGTCGGACCGACTTTATAAAATTTGGCTAAATTTGGCATGAGATAGTTTGACACCAGAGGACGGACATAGGCTACTTTTTTTTATCTAAACTCATCCCTAACAGCATAGAAAAAGGTATAAAACCTTGTATGGAAATTGCTAAACCATGTGATAAATTTCTAAAATTTTTCCATAAATCCTCAGGGTATACCAGAGATAGGATTCGGTCGGCTAACCAGCGCCGAATCCTCGGTGCCCGAATATTACTTGCATAAAAAAAAAGAATCGCTACATAACATGTTTACTTCACGTGTAATCAAATTTTGAAATAGCCTCATGTTCTTCAATTTAATAACCATCATGATGGGTATGATGAATTTTTTTTGTAGATAGTAGACTTCGCTTCAGTACGGCGTCTGTGGTATTGTACCACAGGCGACAACTGATTTTAACTCTGTGAGGGATTATATGAACATGCATACGTGCATGATATATAATTCATCATTCTCGTCATGCACTTTTCGCTTAGCTATGCGAGTGCTTTTGATATTTCTGACCACTAATAGCCTAGCTATTTGATCATCATGTGTCAGCCTTGGTCTTCCTTGACTTCTACCAATCATTTTCGCTCTGTTCTTCGTCAATCTTTCATCACACTCAAACCATCTAAGCATTCCTTTCTTCATTTTTACAATAACACTGTCATCCAACCTTGTATTATATTCTTATATATGTACAAATAGGCTGCTAAAACCATATACTATTCACTCTGCTGTAGTCAGATAAAAACTAAATATAATCAACCCACTTCCCTGACATAACAATAGCATCAGATGAATACACATTTGCTATCTCATCCTGGTAATACAACGCATTTCCCGTGCTAATTACGTTACAACATATTCTCATCTCACAAAGCGTCCATTAACTACATAATAAAATAGTTCCTATTCGAAATCAAACGTTAATATCGACTTTATGTCTTTGGTAACAGAGTTGTTATTGGAAAATTTTAGCCAATTTAGTGAATATTTATGGTCATGCGTATGTTGTAATGAATTGAAACGTCCCAAAAAAAACACTGTATCCCTAATGGGGTAATCAGACAGGATGAAGCGCCAAGCATCCTCGCTCAAATCTCGCACGCTCCTCAAATCTCATCATTGTCCTTACGCACTTTCGCCGGAATATGAGTGCTTTCAACGTTTCAGTCAGTTAAAAACTATTTGATCGATCTCGGCTATTTGATCTTCATAAGTCAGTCTTATCATATTTTGTGTATAAATAAAGTCAATGTCTATAATCTATACTAATTTTATAAATGTGCAAGTCTGTCTGTTTGTCTGCGTGTCTGTTACGTTTTCACAGGTAAACCGCCAGATGGATTTTGATGAAATTTGGCACGGAGATAGTTTGACACCAGGACACTGACTTAGGCTACTTTTTTTTACCAAAAATCTATCCCCGAAGGTGGTGAAAAGAAGGATAAAACTTTTATGGGAAATGCTAAACCGCTAAACAGATTAAATGAAATTTCGTACCTCTGTACATTATCTCTATAATATATAGCCGGAGACTTTTTTTTTTATAGTTATATCTCTAACCCGGGAGAGCTACGGGTAAATTTTCTACGAGGACGAAGTCGCGGCTGTAGTTAGTACATTATAAAGTGCCACTTAAAGGTTACAGGAAACATAATTGCAACAAGATTCCAATTTTATAGATCTATACAAATTAATTCTACGAGCTTATCATTTTATATTAGGTATATTGCACTGAACGTCTGTCACGTGAATCGAATTTGCACTCCATGGGATTAGGTATTGTTAAATAATGTTTGGAACTGGTCGAGTTTTATACTATAAAGAACTGTTATACATTCCACCTCTACAACCATAAAAGGTCACATAAAACAACGCATTGTTTAGAAAGGCAACGCAATATAGAGAAGCCAGATTCGCACTGTCGCATTATTTAATTATGAGCACACTGACCCCAGGGCTGGTTTCAGCATTACCGGCGCCCTGGGCGAGATTTCTACGATGCTCCTCTACTCTCCAATTCACACATGTGGAAAAAAAATGAAGATAAAAATAAAAAAATACATACATACATATTTTACGCTGTATCCCCAACGGGGTAGTCAGAGAGGACGGAGCGCCAAGCGTCACAGTCCTTACGTACTTCTTTCGCTTCCTCAAATCTCATCATTCTCCGCATACATTTTCGTCTACGTATGCGATCAGAGGACGGAGCGCCAAGCGTCGCTGTCCTTACATGCCTCTTTTGCTTTCTCAAATCTCATCATTCTCCTCTCACATTTTCGCCTAGGTATGCAAAAACTTTTGACATTTCCATCTGCTAACACTCTAGCTATTTGATCTTCACAAGTCAGCATTGGTCTTCCTTGGCTTCTTTTACCTCAATTCATAATATTTCAATAAAACTTTTATTTTTAAATGACGGTGCCGAAGGCCCCCTTCATGTCTGGCGGCTTTGTGCGGTCGCCCAACCGTGTCCTGACCTAACGCCGCTACCGCTGAACCCAAAGCACACTTATGGCATATTCAGTTGTCTGGATGCCTGAAAAATCTTCTTTTGCCTAGTAATAAAAAATTACATATTCCAATGTTTTTTTTAGTTATTTTCCACCCAAGTTTCACGCATGGTGATCTACACTGTTTCACTTCTCTACTTCCTTCTTTATCCTTTGCCTACTTTATTATAAGGAAATTCCAGAGATCAGATTCCGTCAGCTACCGAATTATAACAGAAATATATTTATATATTAGGCTTTGTTTCATTGAAATCGGATGACGGTGAAAAAAGTTATCGTCATTTAAAGGTTCTCCTCTTAAACGGCTTGACCGATTGTGGTGAAATTCAGAATGGAAATAGATTAGGCCCCAGAGAAGGACACACGCTACTTTTTTAATTCCATGCAGACGAACTCGCGGGCAACGGCTAGTGAAAAATATATGTACTCAAATTCACAACCGTATTTTCCGTGCCACATAAAAGTTTCATACGAAGTTCAAACCCCCTTTACGCCCTTAAAATGTAAATTTCCAAAAATCCTCCTTAGCGGGCCCCTACAATACACAAACTGTCATCAGAGCAAATGGATGATCCATTCCATTTCCTATTCATTCCATTCCATGGATTCCAAGGATTCCCTGCATTTTGAGATTTCGTGATTCAGTCAGTCAGACAGTCAGACAATCAGTGAGTGAGTGAGTGATTGGTATTTCGCTTTTATTTGTATAGACATCCTCACACTGAATCCCTGATGGGATAGTCCGAGAGAACGGAGTGCCAAGCATTGTTGTCCTGCTTATTTCTTTTGCCTCCTCAAATTTCATTATTCTGTCGCCGAGGTATGCAAATGCTTTTAACGTTGCGTCAGCTAATACTCTATTTGATCTTCATAAGTCGGCCTCGGCCTACCTTAGCTTCTGCCACCACTCGTTTTCGTTTTGTAGATTTTCTTCGTCAATCATCAATCTTATCCTTCATCAATATTCAATCACCACTCTTTTTTGTTTTGAAAAATAGATAGTTAAGAAGAAAGAGGTGTTATTTTCCCTGCAGGTTTGTTTCTGCTATTGTATAGTTCTTGAACGGGTGAAGCGAATTGTTTGCGTTTCTTTTAAGGTTTCACGAATGTTCTCAGCTATGTTTGATAGAAATCGATTCATTCAAAACGAGAGAACTCGCGCTGCACCGCAGCATTGTGTTGATAATATAATTCAAATGTAACGCTCTTATATAATAACCTAACCTAAGTTGAATACAAAAATTGAAAGTCAAGTTGAATGTTCACACTTAGCTTCCCTTCAATTCAGTCAATTTAAGTGGTCGAAAGCTCAAATGAAAGAGCTCATTCCAGCGAGTGTTCTTAGCCTAAAAGAAACCGCGTACCTCAATTAGAACCGGAGATATAGAGAAAGAAAGCTATGAAAACATAAGAAATGTACTGGAGGAAAACGCGTTTGAGTATAATTTGAGAAGGGTGAAGGTTAGGTGATTTCCAATGCTTGATGACAAACCCATGCATCAATACCTTTCATAAAAAAAAATTAAGCAAATCGGTCAGATAGAACGGCCGAACGGACTCGTAACAGATTTCGTAATATTTTTTAATATACAGAAGATTACATCCATTATTCATTGCTTGCATTATTTTTAGTTATTAAGATTAGCTGGTGTCTCAAGCACTGTAATTTATAATTACAGATGATGTCTTGATAATGTTAATAAAACGAAAACCTGTGTTTTCTTTCCCGTGCATGTATTTTCTTTCTGGATTTAACTTAGACAAATGTGTTGTAAGATTTGAGTAAAAACATTTTAGATGGTGAGAGCGTTGTAACTTGACAAAGAAAAATGTAATGAAGACCAAGCCGTTTCGTTTCCGCATTGCCACCCATAACAGTACCCGTTGCTGCTTCGTATTGTTTGCGTAGATACGCACCGTTAGGATGCGTGACATGCGTCTAAGTAGCAAGTAGCCTCGATTATATACGTCGGATCAATATCTACTGAAAGGATGATTGCTCACAATAACGCAATTTTTCTTTAGTCATGAACCGTTTTTAGCTCAAATTAGTCCAAAATAATATCGTTTTTAAGTCGAACCCAACCCAATTCAAGATGTTTTTGATCGTCAAATGTACCTTCAATTCGAAGATAAACTGAATAGAACAGACAAGAAACTCAGTCAGATATCATTTTACCACGAGTAGGATCACATAAGTAGATATCTATACAGAGACGAAGATTCATACAAACGGCCCGCTGTAGGACGAACAACACAGACGAACACTCACGCAATACACATAGTGCGGCGATATGTACGTACCGCTCACTAACGGACGCACGCACGCGCCGCTGTAGTTCAAACCGGCACATTTACCTAACTTGCAGACAGTATGCGATAGCCAAATATCGCGCGATATCTACTGTCAAAACGAGAATTTGTGTAATATAATTTGTATAGTGGCGCTAAATATACCGTGAAAAGTGCATTTAACGGTCATGGCGCAATAGACACGCAATCTTCATACACGATACCAATTTTTTACTACAACTAGTCACCGGTCGCGCAGCGATCGCTTGGCTGACGCTGTCTGCAAATTTTTAGGTAATAACCCCGCGGTTTAAGCCGGCTCCTTCGTAGGACAAACAACAGGGCTGAACAGTGTACCCGACGAATTGAATTTAAGTTGACGGACTTATTTATTTAATATTTATAACGTAAAATGACAATTCATTTTTTACACAAATTAGTAAAAGAAATAATACGTTCATGTATTTTCGTAAATTCATGTCTTTTACGGTGACAGTTTAGTTGCTTAAAATTGGAAAAAATATACAGCATCAATAATATAACAATTGGAGAATTACCAACAATCCAGTGTGTTTCAAGCACTATTCAATTGTCTTCCAACGGATTTACCAGTCAGATGAATACACTCAATTAATCAATGACTTGTATATAATACTTATACATAAAGCTCTTTAGGTCCTCACATGGAACAACTTATTGTATTTTTCATTACAAATTAATTGATTTATGATGGAAATGAAAAAATACTTTTCGCTCTTTCACTAGCTCAAATAAATAAACATGAAGAATGCAGAGAATCGCATTGAGCGCTATTCGCAATAATTGCATTTCACTATAAATCTATTTAAAGAAGAAAAATTGCTATATAAACCTTAATAGTAGGAGAGGCCATGACGCTAAATGAGGATTTACTCGAGCATCGTGGGGACCTATTGGATTTTGAAGATTAGATGGTACAGAGAAAAAAAGATTATGTAATGTGTACCTTCTTTCTACCAGTGCACGGTGGGGGGCGCGTCTACGGGCTTTAAAAATGTAAAAAAAAGTCAATGGAAATACTCGAGCGCATGAGATATTGATAGTGTATATACCCCACGTGTCTCCGGTGATGGAGGTATGTTAATCTGCCAGTTTGCATGGTGGGAGAGACCTTACGGAAGGGCTAAAAATGGGAATAAAAAATTTACTTTATTTGGAGGGCTTAGATATGGTGGAAGTACTCAACAGAGTGCAAGGTATCCCCATATCTTAATCTTCCGCGCTTGAGTAAATCGCAAAATCCCCTATTGGGCTCCCCTACTATAATAAACGCTATACTTAACACCTTTTTTCATTGGAGAAAAAGAGGTAACACCCGATAACTAAGTCCGGTTGCAAGTTAGCGCGTGAGAGCGAGACGACTGATTACACTTAATATTTCTTAAGAGATCGTTAGTGTCGATCAGCTGTCGCGCGACTAGTCGCGACTTGAGGTCTTGAGGTCATGACCCTGTTTTCATTTGACAAGTAGGTATTTCATGGGAAATTTTAAAACTGATAAGGTTTGAAGTTGATATTAATTTTTTGCTGAACATTTTAGTAAAACAAGCGGCGCTGTGGGCTTGTATGAAGGTACCGCCACTGCGTCTATCTAGTTCTAGACTCTAGACTATGAAATATGTATTTCACTCATTTTACAATCACTGCGAAAGTGTGTGGAGAAACAAACTGTAAAATCTTATTTTTTCCGTGACTTCACAGGTGACCCCCTTGATTTTACTGACCATTCTAAGCTTCCCGGACTTCTCCCTGACTTTCCTTGAGTTTCCAAAAAGGGGCCACCTGTGAATCGAATACTTTAATATTGTATATTATTTAAATTCCTACCTGTACACAATCCATAGTCACTGCCACTAGCGTTACTTGTACAAAACAAACTGTTACGGTTTGCCACATCCGTACAATATTTAAAACAGCATAATCACCCAGCATCACGTGTGACTCACGCTGTGACCGATATGAATCATCAATGACCCCGTCACTAGACCTGTGTAATTTCTACAAACCTACGTTTTGTTAATCATAACTTCATGAAACACATCTTATACAAGTCCACAAACTAAGTCTATGTGGGAGGTTTTACGTTAACTAAAGTTTGGTGTCCTAATTTCATTAGAATAATGTTATTTAAATAATGTTATTTAAATTATGTTATTCAAATAGTATTAACAGACGGCGGAATTCAATACGGAATGGAATTAATGGATTTGGTCCACTGCGGCCATACCGCGCATCTATCATAATTCCGTCAGTAAACATATTAGATGCTGAGTTTAGAATTCAATTTGACCAGACTGATGGAATGAACTGACGCCAAATTGAAAATGTAACCGCCGTCGATTCAGTTTCCAATTCAATTATGGTTCATGTATGTAAAAATCAAAGTTCTTGTAACATGATGTTTAAAATTAAAAGGATGATGGACAATAAAGGGTCTTTCCTTATTTCCTATTTTGGCAACGGAACCCTAAGTTTCTTGCCGGTTTTTCTCGGTGTATCTTACTAAACTGATAGTAGTTTGATTTATGATAGTCTTCTTGAATAAAATTATTCTAGTTTTTATACTTTTGATTACTTATTACTTTTGATTTTTGTTGTATATCGTGAATAACTAGTTCGAATCTGAATGATTTCAAATGAGACTATTGGTTTGAATTCGTCGAATAGTTACTAATGTCACCTACATAATGTGTAATTAATTATGAAACCATAGTACATGGCTTATGTCATGACAGGTACGACTGTATTGAATTGTGTAGTGGACTGTCTTATAGTGTACCCAGAACTTTTCCTCGGCGAGAGGCGTCCGCTGGCAGTTTGTTTGCTACTGGCACTAGCCGTACGAATGCCAACCGGCGCATGCCCTTGCGCCGCATAATGTATAATTATAATAAGTATCATCAAGAATTAGATATCTCAACGCTGTCATGCCAAAAATTTTAAAAATCTGTTTTGGATTTAATTGTCAGACAATAAAGGCACAACATATACCAGAACTTGTCTCCTGTTTGTAAGATTTTTATTTTTTTTTCTTTATCTTTCAAAATTCAAATTTAAATACATCTTATGTATAATTCACATTAAAAATAATAATAAAAACATAAAATCGCTTCATCTAAATGGTACTTCGGCACGTTAGTAACCTGTGAGTGACGCTGTGGGTTGTGCATTTATTGTTCCTATAAATTGTCTGTAATGTAATGCACTTCTGTTTGTCATTTCAAATAAAAAAAAAAAAAAATAGTATTTACGTAATGCGTATTATAACATTTTTTCTCAAATACATTTACGAGTGAAAGTAGCTAAGTATAATTATTTCAGTAGCATTATAAAATAATTGTTATAAAACTGGTGTTCATTTGGAATCCTTAAAAATGGTTTCATAATGTCAATAGTAAATGAATACAGATAAAAAAAGTCAAGATTATTCCGCTCTGGAAACTATGATAAGGCCTCAAGGTGATACTTAGGTAACGTAGAATTAGCGAGAACGTTTAAAATCTGCAAATTATTAATCGCATCGTATTTTTTTTACCACAAGACGACTGTGTTCAATGTAACCAGAATACAGTCTAAATACACGCGTTTAGGCGTTGTGGACACTAATAATTTTCATAAATGTGCATAAATATTTTCACTGCATACTTAATGAGGCCAACGGTTTTGTAATATCTCTTAATTGTTTGAATCTATAAATATTATATAATCTATAAATATAACTGTTATATTATGTTATTCCTGCGTTTATATTTCGATATGCAAACATGATTGCATTTCGAAATATAAACGCAAGAATAACATGAACCCATTGACCTTCGATCATTAACATTTAAGTTAATGGTTGGGGTTAATGGGTTTATACATCTGTTAATATTTTTCTTGAGTGACTGATCTGAATCTAGCGAACATTGTAATGGTATCACAGCAAATGTTTAAGTAGACATTAACACTAGATGCCTCGTGAAAAATTTTTCTCAAAATTTAGAGGAGTCACAAAGTATTTTCTTTGCCTAATAAGCTTCAAAAATTTTAATTTTAAAATATTGATAAATCTTAGTATATTGCAATAGATTCAGGTGTTATTTTGCGGACATTTCATGTGACGAATTTTTAACTATCTTCAGCCCAAAATCTATTCGGTGCTAGTTAGCTGACAGTCTTTTCTGTGGAATATTCTGAGGATGATTAATTTGGAGCCGAAACACATGTCGATTAGTAGGTTGGAAATGAACGGAAGACAACTAAAAAGTCTTATTCATTTGCTAGTGAGTAATTTTTCTGTTATTAACTTATTTTCATATTTAGTTTCTGACTCAGGATCATTTTACGAGAAATAATAATGGCTCAATAACGATGGAAATCTATGAGACATTATTTCCTGACAAAAATATTTCCTGATAAATTATCGATGTGTATAAGATATGAATACGCTAACAAATTTTAACCGCCAATCGCTCAGTTCGTCAACTTGGCCGCTACCAAACCAGTCGAAGCGCATCGACAATGTAGGTACTTGGAGACCACCGATAGCTACTACAGTACGACTTGAAAAAACGAGTTTTTGTTGCGTGCGCGCACTTTAGATACTAGAATATACGATAATAAAAACCAGAGCTGACGGTTTTTCAATTATCTGGTTTAATAAAATTAAGGAGAAGTAATTAATGCAAAAAAAACACCGATTACGGTTTACCAAAAATTTCAAGCAAAATAGAAATATAGAATCACAGGCAAAGATACAAAATAATTAGAAATTATGCGGTCGAACCAAAATTGTCTTAAAACCTGAGAATGGTCCCCATAAATCTGGCTAAAATTGTCTAATTATTATCTGTGAACAGTAATTTAAATATCGTCCATATGTCCTCGTTTGTGATAGCGTTAGTTCTATTATTTTTGGTATAACCTCTGTATTAAGTTCAAGGTCATATATTTGATAACGAATAGATGAATAAATTTTAATTAAATCAATATTTTAATCTATTGCCCACCAAACAAAAAATGAAAATTATTTTTTACATATTATGTATTCACATCACTATGTAATATATTATGTAGTACGAGATGCCAAAGACGAAAAGGACAGCCGTTGTAACGTGTGCTAATTTTATCGTTACTTTGTACGAAAACTGGTCCTGACTGGAACTGCGTTGCACTTGCTACAGGACTATTATTTTGTAGCAAATAAAATATAATACGTAATATGAAAACGGAACGGCAAAGTATATCTGTATTATTTTACAATTATAAATATTGGAGATAGATAAAATGTATGTTCGATGTCTCCTTGTGGACAAAATAAGCAATGAAGAGATGCGCAGTATGACAGGGTTGCGCGACAGTGTTAGGTATTGTAAAAATGGAGAAAGGAATGCTTCGATGGTTCTAGCACCTGTATGTGCAGGACATTTCCGTCGGCTAACACTCTGGCTATTGATCTTAACCTTGGCCTTGGTCTTCCTTGGCACCTCCTACCACTCATTTTCGCTCTATATATTTTCGTCTTTCATCACTCATTCTTTATAGAAAGAATAAGTAATGAAAGACTGTTAATGAAAACATTTTCGACGGTCTCTTTTATATTTCCCTCTTATATATAGAAGGTTAAGATTCTTTTGTACGTCTTTTACTTGTTTCACTTCGTAGTATGGGTCAGGCTTTCTGGAGTATTAAATCTACTACATATTGAATGTAAATTGCATTGTTTGAAAGATTAGATTTTCGTTTAAGTAGTAGGATATTGCATTGTACTATCATTATATTGTAGTAGTACTAAATATAACATAAGTACCTAATTATTTATTGTCTGTGCACTTTACATTCACGCAGATTTCGTTTTAAGGTAATTTGGCATATCAATAATACATGATTCAAGATATAGTACATACTATTTAAGAGTCCACCTATGCAGACTTTGGTGTGTTTTGTGACCTGGATCTCAATATCTAAGAAAAGTGAGTTAGATATTTGTATATATACAATTTCAATTCTTTATCTTGTAATCCTTAACCGTGGAAACGACTGCAGAAGAAAATCTTGATAAGAAAAATTTCAGTAAAAAACCTTGTTCTGTACAAAGATCCAGTGCATCTCTGAAATTCTACAGAATTTTAGAATGATTTTTACTAAAATGGATAGGTAATTACAATATCCCAAATCTCTAAAACCAATTTTTTAATTGGTAATGTAATTTTCTTGCAAATTACAATTATATGCGAAAACAAATGTTGAGATTTCTCCTCACTAAAATATTATCGAAGCGCAACTGCGAAAATCAACTTTATTATTATAGACATAGGGTGCGGGGGTGATGAAGGTATTCGGTTGTACTGGAATGCATAGGCGGACTCTTAAGATGTATAATTTGATATTTGCTATTTATAATGTGATTTTGAGGATAGATGATATAGCATGTGCGATTTAAAATGTGCTATTTAGGATGTGCGATTTAGAATGATTTGACATACTATTATCTTACTTTAACAGGTGTAGAGGTCGGTAATTCGTATTCATAGCTCGACTAAGTAATTAGTCGAGACTTGTGCGAAGCCCTAAAGGAGTACATACAAGTGAAAACATAAAATATACGCGGGCTATAAAAACAGACAGATAAAACCATAGTTGCATGACCGCAAAATGACGTTAACTACGAGCATAATGTAACGGCAAAGTATAATTGACGTTAGAAACATTTACAGCAACAAAAAAACGCTACTTTACACATAAAAAGTCACTTTTCCACATGAGTTGCTGAGAAATAGAAATTTATAATGACAATGCATTTGAGCTAGCATTGAATACTGATTAGTTAAATTGTATAATAGAAAATTCATTAACTATAACTTTCTCAAGAGAATTCTTTAAATGTTGATGTAACTGGTCAAAGATGGCTGAGAGCTGACCTTCACTGCTATATACATACATACATACATATATGTATAAAAAATCAAGGAGCAACAAAATCACCTTGACTTTAAAGGTAATAAATATTTACATATAGCTGCCGAATGGGACCATATAGGCCCAGATGGCTTTGGTCCATTTGGTTACACTCTAGTAATTACAATAAGCCCTATCTTTTCATAACATGTGTGGGAATAAAAGCAAATTTTTATAGATACATTATGTGTCCATGGTCGGCGATGATCATTTTCCATCGGATGATGCGCTTGCTCGTTTGCCCCGTCTGATATAAAAAAAAAATACATATCCTACTGATGTACATTTAATAAAATATAATGCAAAGAAGACATCACAGGAACTTAATTAATTTATCTTATGTATATTTGCATCTTCATATTATTAAAGGTCAAAGAAAAAAAAATGGTTACTCAATGGTATCCAAGAGAAGGAAAAAGACAGAGAGGCGGACGACAAAAACAGTGAGATGATAATAATAGACAGGTTGCAGGAATAACATGGAGTAGAGTGACGAGGGATAGGTTGGTATCGACAAGGTTGGAACAGGTGTTTGCCGATTTGGGAAACAGACACAAAAAAAATGAGTGAACGCCAAATATACAAATAAATTTAAGTCTGAGTAGAAGTTGTAGAAGGCTTTATTATTATTATATTTGCAGCTACAATAAATTTCTAGAAGAGGTCACCTAATTAATGAAAAGGAGATTATGGCCCGTATTCCAAAACAATACTCTAGTGTGAATCTCTGCTTGAGTACAGTTAGAAAGTAATGCTGCTACATGCAATGAATAGCAGCATTTTAAGCTTACCACTTAATCTTTTGGAATATAGGCCTTAGAGTCATATTATATAGATAATATCTAATATCTAAAAACATCTAAAAATCCTACTTCTGTATGTTTGTGGTTGCAAAACTTGAAACGTAGTCGATCAATTTACTTGAAATTTTGAGTATGTCAATATTCCTTTGTTTGATGTGTGCCACAGCAATGCATAGTTCAGAACAACTGATATATAACATATTATATACTGATTAAAATAATAAATGAAAGTAAGTGGTAGTAGAAGCCAAGGAAGACCAATGAGGCTGATTTACAAAGATCAAATAGCCAGAGTGGTAGCTGACACAATGTCACAGTACTCACACGCCTATGCAAAAATGTGTGAGGAGAATGATGAGATTTGAGGAGGCAAAATAAATATGTAATGACCTCGAAGCATGGGACTCCATGCTCTGTCCTCTCTGGGTATCCTGTTAGACCTAGAGTGTAAAGACATATATGTACGTAAACTAATAAATTGGACAAGTTGTAATTCGACTCATGCCGAGGGTTCTGTTTTCAATCAATCAATCAATGTATGATAATTAGAAATGGTAAATTTCATAAATTGATTTCAGATAATCTATAAGATCTAGGACTTTCGTCACTTTGTCCTGTAAAATTTGGATAAGGCTTAAAGGAAAAATAGTTGTCAAGTTTGAGTACCCCCTTTGCCCTTCTTCTATTCTCCTAAGGATTTTTTAAGATTTCAACTAGAGTTAAATACGTATGTGGTTTAACGAGATGTATCATTATGGCAAATTCCAGTTTATAAGTTGTGATGAATTCTTACAATATTTATTTAACTATCTTCTGTGCATAATCACAAACTTAGTAATCAACATGTGTTTCACCTTTAAAGGAAGCATCCTCAGGATTTTCCAGAGATCAGACTCCATCAGTTCACCAACACCAAAACCACCAGGATTGTAAAGTTACTGAGAAAATTTATTATGACAGGCAAATAGAAAAACTTCTATATAAACTAAGGGAGACGCGCCATATGCATTAAATTCTGAAGAATTAAATAGGACTTAATGAACACCAGTGCATGAGAAATCTGTTAAGGCCACGCATTAGAAATTTTGAAGGCACAGGGATCATAAGTGACTTTATCTTTTTCTAAGTGACTACAAAACATATGAAAGTGATATTTGGTTACCTTGTTCTTCATTTCATTGACTTTATTTTGCCAGTTGTGATACACGATTGCTTAACTTTTGTAACACAAAAAAAAAATATCAAAGAAACCTCTTTTAAAACAGAGATATACATTTTTCGGAGTAACGGGACCAATTTATGTTTCTAAATTTTTTGTATAGTTTAATCTAAACATATTCTTCAAAATGTCAGTTAGATTTTTAAAAATTTATTTCAGTTTATAAATAAACGAAAAATAAATGTTTTTTCGTATTTCAATGCATCGCTTTAACCATTCAGTCAGTCGGTCAGGTGGTCTTACAATTAGTGTTTAAAATTAAAAGCTTGGATTACATTCTCTTTTAATCTTGTTGTCTTCACATATATATTGCTTTCTAATTACACTTATGTAAATATTGTTTGTTTGTTTGTGTGTGTAATGTCAATGTTGTAGTTGCAGGATTCTAATGATGTTAGTTTCTGGAAGGTGAGTCAACCTCAGTATCTATAGCAGTTTTTGATAGATGGCCAGACAAAAGTAGTCTTATCGTTTTACTTTTTGGGATATGGAGACTTAAAGTAATTCCACATGAACTTTGTTGATGTAGAAACACACAATTTTGTTGATGTAGAAATATAGGTTTGGAATGATATTCTATGTATGAAGGTACATATTTAAATAATAGTCTCATAAAGAAATGTAATCTCTAATATTTCGGATATTATGAAGATGAAAAAATTAATATCTTAATTGAAAGTTTTTTCAAGTTGGTATAGTTTCGAAAATATCTCGCAATGTTTATTTCAATAAAGACTGGAATTATAGTTTATTTTGTAAAAACATACAATAACAAATAACAATATCGGAAGAGATGAGCAAAATAATAAATTACTGAACTCAGTTCATATTTTCTGAATTCTTATTAGTCTATTAGCTAATTAAGAATTTTGTGAGATAAATATTAACTGAGTTCAACCACTTTAACAAATTGATTAGTAACAATATAGTTATTTTGTTAGCATAGTCCGAGGACATCAAGACAATGAATAGTGATTATCTGTTACTATTGGCCATTATTATAATTGAATTTACAGAGATTTGTCTGAAGGTTATATGGCAGGGGCTGTTACAAGTAAATGAATAGCATTCAAGCATGTTATATTTATATTCAGTACAAATATATAAACTTACAATTTTCAATAATGGAACAATATGGAAAGTGAATTTAAGGTCCCAAGGCAACCTTTAGTCAGTTCAAGTGTCGGCATGGAGTCCGCTAAGGGTATGTGGGGATATTTTCCCTTGTCAGAAAGAAAAAAGGTGAATTTGAGTTATATTCCAGACTTAGAATTTATAAATTAAATGACTCATTTCCGTATTTACTTTGCTAATGCAGGATTTCACCAAAGTTTTCTAATACTTAGTGAACGTAGTGATTTTGCGTTTCACGAAAGATTAGAAGCCCCTATGTAGTTAAATGATGCCCTAAATTAAAAAACTCGATTTTCAAACCCATAACACTATGTGATAGTTTTGTGTTAGTTTTTGATGATATGGAGAATAGTTTATTACATTATATAGAAACTTAGAAGTAAAACAATATCTGTTTTATCGATGAACTTTTGGAGACAAATAGTCACTATGGACTATGGAAACAATAACATGTCACATAATTATCTGACATTACTAGAGAATGATTAGATTGGTGAAAATGAATATTATCTAAAAAACGGTTCAAGGGTCCTATTAGTCTAGTCGGTGCATACTTATGTGACGACACTTAGCGTTGATGAAATCAGGTAAAAATCTTTCTAAAATTGAGCTACATAGTCCCATTTTCCAAAAATTGTGGGATATCTGTCTTCTCCACCTACATAATGATATACAGGCAGTCCTCGACTTACGTCGTTTCGATTTACGTCGTTTCAAGTTACGTCGAAAAATGTTTTGACACTATTCCTCAAGCATACGTCATTTGTTTCGATTTCCGGCATAGGAGAATTCACTTGTCTTGTTGAAATTTTTGAAGACAATGATCCTAATTTTGAGAGAAGTTTCAACGTTAATAACAAAATTTGTGCAGCTTATCAGTGTTACCAAGATCTGTATGATAGCAAGAAGAAAGAAGCGAAGCAATCTAGAATTGATAGTTTCTTTAAGCCAAAAGTTTAATTTATTATTTTTCATTACATATTTTGATTACATATTAAAGTTTTATAATTATTATTAAAATTAATAACACACAAATACCAAAAATAACTAGCAATTTCATAGGTGCATATATAATTATTTTAAGAACTTACTTTTGATAATAAAGTATGTATATCCTTTGTTATAAATGCAGTTTTTTTTTTAATTTCGAGTCCGTGTGGATCCTAATCCTTGAGTTTTACATGTAAACATATGAAAAAATATGTCTCGACTTACATCGTTTCGATTTACGTCGCGTATTTCGAGAACCTAACATGCCGTAAGTACGAGGACTACTTGTCTCTGTCAACCAGATGCAGTTAGATTAATGTTAATAACTTTTGACTTATAACTAGGATAAGGATTTTATGTAAATAGATTAAGAATATTTATGTACTAATAAGGTGCAGGATTGTAATGTTATTTTGAAAAAACTTAAAAGAATTATTACCTTCTGTTCTTCTAAAAATGTTGTAGATAATTGGTAAGCTAACGCAGAGAACATAACTGAGCACTCTACATCAACTCCTGAGCGCAGGAGGCGAGAGAGAACCAACGCAGTCCCATAATACTGCGATATTCGATATGTTGTAAGACCAGCCAACACAGCACTCCCAACACTTAGTTCGCATCAAATATTAAGTGGATTTTCTCAATTGTCACTTTAATGGGTTTATATTCAAATAAGAAAACTAGCAGAAAATCAATCACAAATGCGTGACTCACGGACTTCTAACGCCCTACGAAAAACAGCGCGATCGATGTAACTGTACCGTCGGCCAACGCGGCTACACTAATAGTAGCGTGCTGACGAGTAACCGGGTCGACAAAGGAGCACTAGCACGTGAGAACTGCGAAACAATACACGAGGAACTGTGAGAGAACGGGAGGCGTCTCATCACAGTAAACAATCACGTCACTGGCCCTAAATACAACGCCCCACTAATTATGCACTTTCTGGACGACAAGCAAATACATTTCAGAACTTACCTAAACAGCAGAAAGACTATGAAAAGCTAGATGTTGATTTTGGCTATGGTGACTTCGGCGAAAATTGATTTCACTTTTTTTGGACAGCAATCACTCGTTCACAGAACTGTCAAAAAATGATTGAAGCTGACCCGGTGATAAAGGCGACCTCTTTTGGTAAATAATGTTAAATAACCTTTTTCGGGCAAGTGTTTTAAATTTCCCTAATATTAACGAAATTACTTATAATTCGACCACGCATTTTTACATTGAGTTTTTGGCGGGATTTTATGGGCAACGGTTGGGCGTTTATTTTAATTATTCGCAAATTGATTCTAATGTATTTTGTGATGCAAAATTGGCATAGTTTTCCTTTTGAAAGTGAAATTATGTGGAATTGTTAAAATAAGTGCTTAAACCTGAATTATTACATAATGTACTTAATTATTTTTACGAATAGTTTAATCAACAGAAGAGGTGGAATATGTTTTTTCCTATCAAAAAATGAATTGATGAAGTGCTAGACTCTTACTAATACAGTACAAGAGCTGTAACGTAACACTATTTTGTAGGAACGGTGTTTTGAATTCGTGATTGCGAATAAAATTTTTTATCCAAAATAAAATATGTTTTCCAAAAATAATTAATTTATTATCCTTAAAATATTGTCTGTAACTAATTAATAACAATATTAAAACAAAATTATATTATTTACAAATATATAATATAAAAAATCAATATACAGACAGATTCTGAATTTACTAATAAAAGTTTTATATAGTGAATTCGAACAATAGACGCACGGTAGCTACACCGCGATGCGTTCGTAACATTCATTCTCGAAGAGAACGAATAACATTTATTCTGCTAAAATTGTTTTTTTTCACTCACCAGCGCTCACTCGTCTTAGTTGTTCTAAGTACAAATATTAAAAGAAAAACTATTCAGCTATTGTAATACGAGTATACCAAATATTTGTAATTTTCTCCAACGTACTATCGTTTTGAAGACAATCTTTCTAAATTCACAATAGCGTAAAATTCTAAATAATACAATATAATTGTGAATCGAGTTTGATCCCGTACCAGGTAAGTTGTTGCAATGTGCTTACCTACTTTTCACTATATTAGTAATCATTGTTTGGCTTCATACATTGTAGGTTTGTTTTTTTTAGCATCTTCCTGTTTATTGCTGTTTGATTTAAAACTTAAATGCTAAATAAATGTATCTAGATTATATATAGAACTAGTTTATGCTGAATATCTCATATTTTTAAATTATTTAAATCATACTGGTGGCAAACCGTCATTTTGTTTTCACAACATTTTAGACTTGTATAATATCATTCACTGTTTATTCTTACATAACGCTTTGTATCTACTGCTGTAAATTTCTGCTAATTTTCATTATCTGGACTGCCGCATCACCCAGTTTGCTTCGTTGCTAATTGTAAACCTACCCCCTTGTATATATGATAATCAGCTATGGCAGTCCAGAACGAGGAAAGTACTTATTATAACTCGATCCACGAACGTTCCAGGAACTCCGTTGGGATTGGACTCTGCCCCTTCTACTTACATTGCAAACACCAACATGTATTACCAACCAACAAGCAACAACAATCTACATACAGCGCGGCTGTACGGGTTGCAACATCCGGCCAGACCCAGACTAAGAGGACAAGGGGAGTACGGTGTCGCGAAAGGACGGTGACCGCAGTAGATCTAAACTCATCGCTAGCCTGATCCACGACCCGCTTATTTTAATTTCTAAATTACGACTAATTCTTCTTAAATAAATGTAACTAATTTTTGTCATGACTTAATTATTTTTTTAATTGAATTTTTTTAACTTAATTTTCTTAATATACTTATTTTGCTCCCTCAAGCTCCCCTAAGGAGCTGGAGGTGACAGAGCTTACAACGACTCTTCATCATTGGTTAAAAAATTGCTGGTATTTCAAAAGTTAATATGGCAATTCTATAAATTCTGCTTTCGTTTAGTAACTTTCGTTCAGTAACACCAAATGTAACTTTGAGATGAGAAATGAGAAAACAGCAATGCTTTATATACTAAGCAGTCAAAGAATTAAGCAGTGATGTATTTGTGGCAAATTTGTGGTAATGCCGCATGTAGAAGTAGTGATCAATAAATTTATTTAATTTTATCACTTTTAACTTTTTTTATTTATCGGTAATAAGCTAATAACTTGTTATTTATAATCAATAATATTAGATTTCTTTAAAATACTTACAGTTTTTCCTCAGGTTTGATCATATTTTGAGCAGAAATTTGTTTGAAAGCTGGCAAGTTGTTTAAAAACAAGTTACAAGCTGATAAATTATTCAGGCGACTTTTTGGCGGGAACGGAAGAGGTGAATTTGTCATTATATACAGATTTTCCATTTTTTATAATTTTATGAGTTTTAAAGTACAACAGTGATAGTATATTGTGTTTTAAAGTTTTGTATAAGTGAAAAGAATGGAATAGGTCTAAATAAACATGTGTAGCTGAAGTTTTCGCGCTCTTCCAAGAAGCCCTTTATAACTTCAGTAAAATATCTAAAAACACGGGAAATTAACGCGATTACCTTTTATTTTCCCTTGACATTTCGGCTGAGTTTCATTGGCTGTGGTCTCAAGTAAACTGTCGCAGCAAAGCTTCACTCCGTGTCCGAGGTAGATTTTATTTCATCTACCCCCGATATTTGTAAATAATTATTAGGGTTCCTACACACAACGCTCACGGTGTCTACACACTTAACTGGATGTGAAAGACGAGGTTTTGTCATTTGAATCACAGGATTCCACGCTGTTGATAAATTGTATCCGCTTTCCCGATTGAAATTTTTGTGTCTCTTCATTTCAATTGCTTCACGCACGACTCTTGGATAAAAGTGGCGATCGGTGGAAAGGACTTGTGGGCGATAAAATTCTATCCAATGATTCGTATCCGATTGGAGAAGATGTTCCGCTAACGCTGATTTGGTAGTTTGCTGGTTTTTTACAGCTGCAATGTGTTCCTTAATCCTTTCAGCAATAGTCCGCTTCGTTTGGCCAATGTATGAGCTACCGCAACTGCAATCTATTTTTCAGACCCCTGGTGTCTGCAACGGTAAAACATCCTTAGGTTAGTTCCCGGAGTGTACACGGTATGGATGGAATCCTTTTTTAACATAGATCCTACTTTGTCCGTCACTCCTTTCACATAAGGCATGTAGGCGGGTTGTCTGCTCACATCCGGATGTCTGTCCTTCTTTTTAAACCGCCTTATTCGTCGGTTAATCTGATATCCGTTCTTTATCAGTACCTCCTGAATATAATCGAGCTCTTGCTCCAGATGTTCAGGGTCACACAGATCGTACGCTCTGTTCGTCAGTGAAGTTATAACAGATTGCAGATGACTGGGATGGTGATGCGACGTGGCGTGCAGGTATCTGTATGTGTGTGTAGGCTTCCTATAAACACAGTATGATGTAGTACATTCTTGTCTCGCGGTTATTTTTACGTCTAAAAAAACATTTAAAAGTTTATAAACTTCAGTAAACAACTTCTTACAATTATTTTCTCCGCGGTCTCAGACGCAAGACGCAAGACGCGCGAGCGGTGAGGTCGTGGCCAAGGGCTAGTCTGCAGGTAAGCAATAAGCAACTTTCAGGACTTTTTGTCCAGAACGGGAGAAGCGAGATTGTAATTTTACTTACATTTTCCATTTTTTACATTTTTGGGAGTTTTATAGTACAACGATCTTTTCTGTCTCGCAAGCTAGATTTTATAGACAGATTAGAGATGTTTTGTAAACTTTGTTTTATAAAAATTGTACTGATTTCATAAGATATATATTAATATATTATTTAGTATTATATATTATAAGGATTATAAATAATATGTAGATATACCCACACATAATCTTGTAAATATGCATGCAGTGTTTGTCTGTAAATAACTTTACATTCAATTTTAATCATACTGTATTTTTAATGTAATTCGTATCCATGTAATAATGTGATAGTTTTAGATAAACCATAATAAATAAATAAATAAATAAATAAACGATGGTAGTATAATTATTGTGATTTAAAGTTCTGTGTAAGTGAAAATAGTAGAGGAGATCTAAATAAACTTTTTAAACTTTTAAATCCTTTTTAACTTTAGTCCTTTTTAACTCCAGTAAAGCCTACTATCACTTTGCTGGAGGGTGGAATGTTTATTGGATGAAAGGACTTAGTTGTCTGTATAAAAAATGAATTTAGATTAAACACGTGCTTCATGGGTTCGTCATGAATTATAAAAAACTCTACTGTGACGTGATTCGACGTGATTAAAATTTATAACAAGTGTTTCTCCAGAAGTTACGTGGTCATATTTGATTAGCCTTGTTCCCAATGCCATTAGAAATATAATAAAAAAGTAAATACAGGCAATTGTCAAACCAAAAGATGTAAAACTAAACAGAATCCACAGACTTTTAAATGGAAGCAGACTATACCTATCGGTTCAAAATGCGTGGCAAATTTAACACTAACAAATATTACTCACACACGTACAAAACTCAGGGCCACATTAAGGAGTGGGTATCTATATTGTGTATTATCTTAGAGCGGGACTATTTGGGACACTCCAAATTATATTTTTCATGTGATAAAATAAGGATAAAATAAAGATAATGTGTAGTTTTAAGTTTGTAAACATTAACGTATGTATGTACTTTTTGTTAATGTAAATAATGACAAAATTAATTGATACACTAGTATTAGAGATTATTATTTTATTATATTCCTTCTTTTTGTAGATTGTTTTTGTAACATGAAGAATGTAATTTGGAGTGTTCCCAATGGCCCCACGACACAATATTATGATTGTTCATTCTATACATGAGGCCTGACGGCTGTGTGCTGGATCTGGGCCACATGTACATTGTGATAACCTTGCTTGCGGTTCGATTTATGTGGGTACATGAAGTTTAATGACATAAACAAAATATTTTTTAAAGTCGGAAAAGTTGATAATCAGGGAAGTGAAAGTTTTGAATTTAGACTTTTTGGCGCGAACAAAAGAAGCGTGGTTGACATTTTATTCAAAATTCAGATTTGCTAATTTTTTTTCTTTTGGGAGTTTTAAGTGAAAAATTATAGTATATTGTACGTTAAAGTTGTGTGCGAGTGAGAGCAACTCCTCTGGAATTTCGTTTAACGGGCCTTTGTAACTCCAGCAAAGCCTACTTATCATTGATTTACTGTAAGTGTTAGAGACGTGGTTATGAGAAAATAGAACAAGTTTTATATCAGACGAGTGTTATCGTTAACTGTTTTTCTAAGGAGATAAGCGTCGGTGAATGTTTTATAAAACTATTAAATAACTCATCATCGCTATGCTTTGTGCTTTGATTATTATTTTCTCTAAACTACGCATAAAACTCAAAAATTAAAAGAAATCGGGAGATAGTCGATGGGTGATCGATCACATTGAGAATAATAACTAAAATTAGCTTACACAATAAAACAAAGAATATTTTCAGTCTTTTATTTATTAATTGGATTGTTTTCTTGTTACATTTTCTAAGAACTCATTACAGATATGCATCAAACACATCATTGCACTGTTTTTCAATGTGTGCCAGAAGTAATTAGTGCAGAATGTCAGATATGCTAAGGATTACCATTGCAAGTAATCGTAGGTATTATTTGTCATTATTCGCCTCGAGATATCCATATTTGTTTTCACCATTTTTACATTTGAACACACAATTTATGCATAATAAAGTCCATCTTCGATTACCTGAAGCAAGACAGTTGTATTATTTAATAAATAAATTAAAAATAATTTTGTAATTATGAGGTATGGATTCCAGCACTGGCTTTTTTCTAAACAACACTGGTCCAGGTTCAGACCAGCATAGCGACTAGAGATTAATTTGGCGATAGCATGTTCATTTTTAATAGGTATGTTAAATTTCATGGTCAAACAACAACGGTTTTACGGGAATATTTTTTATTTAGATGAAACATGGGTGGACAATAATTAAACTTTCAAAAAGTGTTGGCAAATGACTGGATCAAAAGGAATTCTCACAGATACTAGTTCTGGGAATATTTTTTTATTTTATTTTATTTATTTAGGCTTATCAACAACTGTTTACACTAATACATTCTAAAATATACATGATTCTAAAGATAATTACTAAGTATAACAGTCTCTTACAGATAAGCTCCACATGCAACACTATTATAAGTTAATATAACATATCATCTTATATTATAGGTTAATATAATATTTCAGTTTATATAAAGTGTAAACTGTAAACTTAACTTTGTAATATAGTATAGCTATATTGGCGCAGCAAGTGTTTCTTTAAGTTATCACAATATCACTGACCACACTTAAAAATCTAAAGAAGGAATACTATCTATGCCAGTCCAATGCAATTATAGATTGATTTGCGAAATTTACCAGCGGTGTCATAATGGATATCCAAACAATCACTATACTTGTTTAAAATCTTACACAACCTAGGTACAGGAGAATTAGCTCCGAGAACAGTTCTGCGCAGTGGTGGACAAAGAGGAGTGATCGGCTTACGTGGGGGCCTGTAAGGCACACGAAATTTAAATTCACTTAGCAATTTTGGACAGTCAATTTTATTTTTAAAAAGTTTAAAAAGAAACATCATGTCAGCAAAAACTCGGCGATTAGACAATGACATAACTTTAAAGTATTCCAGCCTACTGTTGTAAGAAGGTAATTGCTTTGCCATTTTGATAGAGAAGGATAAGTGATACAGGAATCTTTTCTGAATTCGTTCTAAGCGCAATGAATGGGTAGAATAATGTGGTCTCCACACAGGGCTGCAGTATTCTACTATACTCCTTACTAAGGAATTAAATAGGAATAATTTTGTTTTTGTTTTACGAAATGATTTCCCATTCCTTAAGACAAATCCCAGCATTTTACACGCTTTTCCTATTATATGTTCTATGTGGGGTATAAAGGTCAATTTTTTATCAAAGATCACACCCAAGTCTCTCACAACATCCACCTCTTGAATTTTTTGATCTTTAATATGATAATCATAGTTAACTAGATGTATGTTGCGGGAGAATTTAAGATGTAAACACTTTTTATGGTTTAAATCCATCTTATTGAGCA
Source organism: Zeuzera pyrina (assembly GCA_907165235.1). NCBI lineage: Eukaryota > Metazoa > Arthropoda > Insecta > Lepidoptera > Cossidae > Zeuzera > Zeuzera pyrina. The sequence continues at coordinate 1,287,005 of OU015627.1, forward strand.
AACACCAACTCACAAGCCTATTTAAATCATTCTGAAGTAGAACAGCATCATTTGTGGATTTAATAATTTTTGCAAATTTTAAGTCATCGGCGTATAAAAAAGGTTCCGAAAAGTGAAAGCAATTAGGAATATCATTAACAAATATGTTAAATAGGACAGGACCCAAGTGTGAACCCTGAGGAACACCCGATGTTATGTTATGTGTGGTCGACTGAAAACCATTTACAACAACATGAAATGATCGGCCTTCAAGATATGATGCCAACCATCTCAAAAGAGTACCAGTAATTCCATAGGCGGATAATTTACATACCAAAATCTCATGTGATACCTTATCAAATGCCTTACTGAAATCAGTATAAATAACATCATACTGATTACCAGAATCGATGGCATTTGCCAGAGACTCTGTAAATGAAAGTAGATTCGTGTTAGTAGAGCGCGATGCAACAAATCCGTGTTGATGCTCACTTAAGTAAAGTTTGAAATGCGACTGTAAGTGAAAGCAAATGAAGGATTCAAATAGTTTAGCCATTGAAGATTGAATCGAGATCGGTCTGTAGTTTGCAACTAGACTAGTACTATCGGCCTTGTGAACAGGAACCACTTTAGCCATCTTCCAAATTGTTGGGAATATTCCTGAAGTAAGTGACTTCTCATAAATGATAGAGAGCGGCCTACATAGAACCTCAGCACAGTTCTTTATGAACATTGGTGGAATTCCATCAGGACCCGCTCCCTTGTTAGGATCAACCGACTTCAATTTTTTGAGTAAGTGTTCGATGCTGATTGCTGGAATGATTAAGCTTTGACTATTTAACTCTAAAGATCGTAAATAATCACTGTTCTGTGGTAGACTTGCATCATTATAGCTATTGTATACTGATGCGAAATGTGACGCAAACATCTCACATACTTCAGAGGGAATAGAGGAAGTGTCTGATCCATCACCAATCACAACAGGATACATACTAGACCCTCCACGCTTTGCTTTAACATATGTCCAAAACAGCTTAGGGTTTTCCGCAATCATTCCCTCCAAACGATTTACATAACTATTGTAACACTTAGTAGCCAATTTTTCACATCGTTTATTCAATAATTTTAATTCCAGTTCATCCAATGGATTATTGTAAATTTTATATCTTAGTCTTATTTTATTTTTTTCCTTTAGCATTTTTATGAGATTTTTGTCAAACCATGGAGGGAATCGAAAGTTTTTTATCTTTTGATTAGGAACATATCTGTGAATAACATCTCTCAAAGTATCGTAGAATACAGTAGTCATTTCATTTACATTATCCATTCCCTCAAACAAAATCTGCCAGTTAATTTTGCCTAAATGGTCACAAATATGTTCATAATTTGCTTTGTAAAAATTAGGTCTAGTTTTACCAGTGTTGCATGAAAGGTTAATTTCTTTTTCAATTGATATAGATATAACTAAAGGAGGATGAAGCCGGTCGATGACGCTTAGTGGGCTATCGCATTCAGCTACTTGACCCAATGACACTGTTGTTAATACCAGGTCCAGTGTTCGATTACTACAATTTGTAATGCCATTATACTGAAATAATTTATTCTCATTAACGAAATCCAAGAATGCTTTACCTATAGAAGAAATTTTGTTGGATGCAACTGGATCACCAAGAGACTTCCAATCTATATCGCCTAGATTAAAGTCGCCAATAATACAAGGGAGTAGACTGTCAGGACTGTGTTCAAAAATTTGATTAACATGCTTAATAAATATGTCCAATACTGCAATGCGCATTGGTGGTGGCAAGTAAACGGCACAGAGAGCTACTCGACGAACAGATCGCAGCGTTGGAATATCCAACGTAATCCAAAGATCCTCGTTACTACTTTCCCAGCAACTCATGCGAATAGTCTTAAACTTCCTCAAAACTGCTATAAGAACACCTCCTCCTTCCTTTCCGCACAAGCCAGAGGTTTCCCTATCTCGTCTATACACTACATATCTCTCATCAAATAGCTCTCCGTCCATTACAGAACTATTTAGCCATGTTTCAGATAGTATAATTATGTCATAATCATTACAACATATATTGCGATAAAATGTATGTGTTTTAGTACGAAGACCTCTACAATTTTGGTAGTACATTTTTAAACCTATGAATTTTGATCAAATAATATTCCAGGGCATGCAATAGAAAAACAAAACAATAATCATAAAAACAAAAAGCTACTATACTAATTTCTTCAAAGAGTCCATATTTTTAATAATTATATATTGTGATTCGTCACTTTTACGCACAAAAATTCTGCCGCTTCGAACCCAAACATATTGATAACCTTTCTCCTTCGCTTTAGATCTAGTGGCAGCATGAAGGGCCTTATTTGTGGGCGATAAATGTTCTACGATATAAATAGGAACCTTCGGACCAGACAAGCCAATATGTGAACTATTCAATTTATCGTGAGAGTTTTTTTTATTGAATTTGATAATCGAGGCCATAAATTGATCACGAAGTCTAGTGGAAGCCAGCTGCACCACAATAGATCGTGGACGCTGACTTGAAGGGTTGCTTTTAGCTACTCGGGTACAATGCAACATGTCTGCCTCATTTATACTAATATCAACTACGCTGCCAAGTTGTTTTACGATTGTGTATAGATTTTCCTGCTTATTTTCAGGAATACATTGGATCTCCAAATTATTAGAACGAGATTGCTGTTCCATGTGGTTGATACGCATTTGTAAATCAACGACAGTGCCTTTTAGTTTTTGATTTTCAACCAGTAACTCACTCGTCGTTTTTCTGGCATTTGCCTGCTCTAATTCTATATCCTCGTATCTTTTATTCATGAAATTCATAGATTCTATAATATCTTTCATTTCCGTTCTTAATGCGTCAATCTGACTGTTTACGGCACTTGTTACGTTCTGAGTTAATTGTACCAACATTTCGCTGAACTGGTCCTTAATAACGCCCTGTACGATTGATTTTATTTCATTTGCCGTTACAGCGTCGTCCGGCATGGGTGGAGAACCGATGGCTTGCCTCTTAGTGTTTCTGATTCTTGCTTTGTGGTTGTCACAAAGCGGACATTTCCACTGATCACGCTTTTTACGATCATCGAGCCCTTGCACAAGATATAAGCAGGCGTGATGGTATGATTTACCGCACACATTACAAGTGATATAGCTTTCCTCTTTTGCATTGCTATTAACGCAGCATCCCCATACAACACCCGCATCGTCCGTCATTGCGCGAAGTACCAGCAACCAACTTAGCAAATAATAATATAAAATGCGTTCTAACGGTCCAGACCAAGGCCGCCTCTATACTTCTAACTTACTGCGATTTATTTGGCTATGCACCTAGTTAATTCACCTTTGTACACAATGATATTATGCTTACCGACCTCGGGGCTGTGAAAAAAAGGTCGTAAGCGCCGTGGAGAGCTTGTCGCTTACGCGTTTAGGTCGCAGCACCAAAAAATGACGGTAATTTTTCTTAACTTGCAGAAAATAAATACAGTTATTTATTGATTTTGCTTGATTAATACACTTTATTGATAAAATAACACAACATTTCCAAACTTAGTAGATCACTGATTGGTTTTAGATAGAAACTATGCTTCACTTTTACTTTTAATAATTACTTTACTTTACTTTTTACTTTTAATAGACTCATAGTAGTCAACGCAGGAGGCATAAACGGATTTCTACTGGGGGCTACTTTGATATTAAAGGCTGATACTACTACCGGCGACTATCATGGACAAATGAATGGCAAGAATTTTGAAAAATGGGTAGTCGAAAAGCTTTTGCCTTCACTTCCTGAGCGCAGTGTCGTGGTAATGGACAACGCACCTTACCATAGCGTTCAGCTAAATAAGCCTCCGACAAAAAGTTCGCTGAAATCTGCAATGATAAAATAGTTGGAAGATATTATTATCTTATCATTTGTTACGACAGGTCAATGAGGAAACCAGATCTATTTAAAATTGTAGAACAACATAGACCCGTTGATATCAATTATAAAATTAACAATGAAATTGAAGGACATGGCCATGACATTATAAGACTACCTCCATATATGTGTGATTTTAATCCTATTGAGTTAGCCTGGGCCGCCATTAAACGTTTTGTAAGGGAACACAACATAAACAGCGATTTGTGCTTGACAAAACTGAAAGAGGTAACAGCAAATGCAATTTCGACAAATTTCGAAAAACATGTTCAGAGACTGGAGAATGAATACTGGGAAAAGGATATAGGAATGGAAAATGTAATGGAAGATTTTATCGTAGAAGTCGGAGAAACTAGTGACGAAGAGTCACTAAGTACTTGTAGCGATGATAGTATGAGTTCTTTGGATGGCTGACCTCTGCGTTGTAAAAATATATAAATAATAAAAATGTATAAAAAAATATTTTGATTTTTGATTTATTGTTTGTGATGATTAAAATATGTAATCTAATTCATTTTCATTTTACTTATAATAAATCTCACTTAATTAATTTTACCGTTATTTTGTTGTGGGACTAAAAAAATATCGATAACCTGGTCACATCACTAGAAAATTGCCATGTCAATCTGTCGCGTACATATATATTAGCATTCTGAGGTCTTCTTTGAATCGGAGTCAGAATTTGTCAGACTTTTTGATGGGAACGGGAGAAGTGAGGTTGTCGTTTTATTTAGATTTTCTATTTTTACATTTTTAGTACACATTGACATCTACAGATTGACATCTGACGCGTACATTATATATATTAGCATTCTGAGGTCTTCTTTGAATCGGAGTCAGAATTTGTCAGACTTTTTGATGGGAACGGGAGAAGTGAGGTTGTCGTTTTATTTAGATTTTCTATTTTTATATTTTTAGTTGTTTTAAAGTACAACAGTGATAGTATGTTGTGTTTTAAAGTTCTGTGTAACTGAAAAGAATGGAGGAGATTTAAATAAACATGTGTAGCTGAAGTTTTCGCGTTCTTCCAAGAAGTCCTTTTTAACTTCAGTAAAGCCACTTTACTGGAGGAGTGTTAGGGAAGAGACTCAGATGTAAGCAGAAAAAACGAATTTACATTAAATATGTGCTTTATTTGTTTGTCATGAATTTGAACAAGCAATACTGTGACATGAATATAATTATTTTGTAACAAGTATTTCTTCAAAAGTTACGTGATTAGACTGATAGCCTTGTTGCTAATGCCTTAAAAAGTTTGAAAAAAGTCAGAATTTGTGAATTTGTGTATCGATCAGCCATGCAATTCTGTAAAAACTCGAATCATCCAAGCAAGACTCGCTCGACGATTCGCTTCACTTCGTATTCGAACTCACTTGACCTTCAAATGGAATTCTCTAAACCAGACATTCTAGGAGCGAAGTGAAGTTATCTTAGATGCGAGTTTATCGGTGATTGCTTTAAGAATAAACATCTCGGTCGATATTTTATCGTAGTGCATTTTAAATTCTCTGAGATAATTACGTTAAATAAAACTTCTTTTTACACGCTTTATATTAGCTTCACCTGTATGTATGTATATACATACATATTAAAAATTAACGTTGCATACGCAACGGAATCTTTCAGCGTAATTTTTACCAATTTCAAGAAGTCTGATCAGCTTGAAAATTTGCACAGGGGTCAAGGACTGATGACAATACAATTATTCCATAACTTTGTTCTAATGTCCTGACTAGAATCATCTGTAATGCGATTCTCTAACGCAAATTAGTCAAATTTACTTCTGAATCCTCGGTGAGATTGTCAACTGTGATTTGGTATTCTCTAAATTCGACAGAGATACTAGCGTCGCCTCGATGCGTGGCGGCGGCGAGTTGTACTATCATAAATGAATTTTATGAAGTTTCGCCTAATATAACAATCCAATCTAAATAAACGAGTTTTATTTAACGTAATTATCTCAGAAGAAATTAAAATACTCTAAGACGAAATATCGCCTGAGATGTTTACTCTTAAAGCAATCCCCGACCAACTCGCATCTAAGATCACTTCACTTCGCTCCTAGAATGTTTGGTTTAGAGAATTCCATTTGAAGGTCAAGTGAGTTCGAATGCGAAGTGGGGTGAATTGTCGAGCGAGTCACGCTTTGGGTGATTCGAGTTTTTACAGAATTGCATGGCAGGATAAAAAGAAATTTAAAAAATTAGTGGTACGATTATGGTACCATAGATGTCGCCACGAAACGTTTCTACATGCTTTTTGAAATTATTACATTATTTAATCAAACGTATTACAATGGACCACACTAAGTTTTTTTTTTAATAATTTGAATTTTGCGGAAAAAAATATTTTATAACTTTGTTCTAATGTCCTGACTAGAATCATCAGGATAATAATTAAAATTAATGGTACGATTATGGTACCATAGATGTCGCTACGGAACGCTTCTGCATGCATTGTGAAATTATTATATTATTAAGTCAAACGTATTACAATGGACCACTAAGTTTTTTTGAAATAATTTTTTTTTAGATTAGATTGTCATATTTAGGAAAACGTCAAAAAATTCATTAACGATGGTATGACTCGCTGCCCCACTCATCTAGGCGGCGCTAGTATTTCTATCGACATTATAGAGAATACCAGTCCACAATTCGACTAATTCGCTTTAGAGAATCGCACGGCAGACCTGTGACAGTTTTAGTTCCGAACGAGTTGTATTGGCGCTATAATCGCTTCTGCCGTCTTGACTACCCGCCTTACAAGTCAATTGCTTGTCAGTGTGCTGTCAATCTGACTCATACTCAGCCTGTGGCCAGTTTTCTATTTCGATTTGAGTATTGATTTACCTTGTGTTTTCTTTGACTTTATGCTTGAGTTGAGAACCTTGAAATGCCTTTTCTCCTCTGTTGTTTAATGTAAATAATCCCCTAAACCGCTGCGTTGGTGGTTTTTCGGAATCATTAGAATATACCTACATAAATATATATAAACAGTATCGGTACGTACGTATAGTACCGTTGTCAAAAAAATAGGCGATAGTTACGCCAAAACGAAATACACAACAATTACGACAAAGTGACTATCGCATCTGTTGCCATAGCGAAATTTTCTGTAGCTTGGCTTGCTACAACAGGGGCTTTACACTTAGTACAAATTTGTGTTAAAGCATTTTTATATGGTATTTTTAGTTCGAGGACTGGCGCTAGTGTGTTGGTTACAATATTTTGATAAAAATATGTATATTAATATTGAGGTAATATAATTTGTTTGCAATAATAAATTACAACAATGACGGATGATATAATAAAAATACTTCACGAGTTAAAATGAAAAGGCATTAAAACCTACTTCTAACAACTCTGTAGTCATAAAATGGTAATAATGTAGTAACGACGGAGAGGCATTTTGCGTTCCGTTCATAAAAAATTTTTTTTTTCTTTTCAATTAATTGACAATTGATTATTTCGTTGAAGCAGTTTGTTTATTACGAAATTTTTAATGATAAATAACGTTTGAAAATAATCAAAATAAAAGATTTTTACATACATCTAGATGATATGAAATTGTATATAAGATAATGTAAAATGAAACAAAATAGCGTGAAACGTAACGTTTGCTAATTTAAAATTTTGTAAATGTTCTGTGTTTTTTCATCGCTTTCGTTGTGAATTAATATTTTATTTTATTTTTATCTAATTTTTGTGGCTTTTTTCAACGACTTTATGGATCCTGGAAAATCTGCTTTACTTTGTGACTGTGCTCTGTTTTTGACTCCTACAATCAAGTGTATTCATTGTTGACCCCGGCTACTACCCAAGGACTTGATTTAAATATAATGGCTGGCTTTAATAGAATACCTGTGTCTCACAAAATGACTATGTTATTAAAGTATTAAATAAATGCTGTAAGATTGCCAGAGGTAAGGATATATGTCCGGAACATATTGTTCTATCTGCGTCAACAAGGTGGATCTATCGAGAGAATTAAATGTATTTTTAGTTTTTAAGTTTGTAAATATTAACGTTATGTTATGCTGGTTTATGTTAATAAATGATATAGGTATTTGTATGGTAATAAAAGATTATTGAAATAATTGTTTTTATTACACCTACAAGAATACAATAAAAAAATTAAATTGAGATGAGGACTATGTTAGATGTATATGTATACTTGTTTATATATAGATGTTGATATGTACATGTCATTCAGTAGTTCGAGGATTCGTCACGGGATGTCGCTAAGATAGCATGTGTCACTGACTACTCTATATCAGATATAAATAATGTACTTTGTGTGCTACAATCTACAATTACTCTATCTGTGGTATTGTTTTGTTTTCTAAATTTTGCTATATTTCATTGTTAACCCCTATTTATTTGAAATAAAAAGTGTCTTTGCCTCCATGAACCTTTAATGGCTTAAGAATGATGTCGGGAGTTAAATTAGACGTTCTTTGGTCTCCCATGCACCACGATAAATTTATAATATGGGGTCCAGACATAACCCTGTACGAAGTAGCTCGCATCAAAGAAATAGAGAAAAAAACCACTTGTAAGTCATATTTTCCTTGTGGAAATATTTATGTAACTACCAACTGAATTTATTGCTTATTAATGCCTTATCGTAAATGATGTCATTTAAATTAGTTTATGGCCGGAATAAATATGTATAAAGAAGGTATAAACAATAATGATATGACAGTAACAAATATATCAAATAAATATAACAAATATATCACAATTAGAAACTTTAATATAATACTCCTTCATAGTACTTTTATGTATGTATTATGTGAGGTGTATATGGTATTAACCGGTATTAAATTATTCAGTATTAAAAATAAACCCAGTTAGTACGTAGTACTCGAAGTATCTAGTTTTACTGTTCTAATAAGAGAGCCTGGAAATGAAGGCTTTATTACTGTAAGAACTGTAGGTAAGCTGTAGGTACATGGAATACTGCATCGTAAAATATGAAAAAGCCAATTAACATGAGACCACTGATGTCATGTTTACAAAAAAGGTAGATGAGTTACTTGCGCTCAAAAAGTGGTACCGCAAAACTTTTCTAATTAGCCAGCCCGGAGTTCATTCTCATATCACTGTTGACATTGGCCACTCCTACGTGCATTCTAAATATTATTATTAAAATGCTGTTTTGTATTATTTGATACTGCAGAAACTATACTAGCAAGACTTCTAAAGGTAATGAGAGTATGTATCATGTGTACGTATATTTATTTAATTCATTCGTATTACTATTTTTTTCCATAATCTAAAATATTAGTAAAATATTAAATAAAAAAAAAATAACATGCGACAGGCAATACATCCGTTAGCTAGTGTGACAGAGAGAAATATATTATCTTCGTTCAAAGAACATTTATTAAAAGCAATAATAGATAAATGCAATTCAATGTCTGTTATTCTATGCATAAAAACAACCCTAAAAGGAAAAAAATATCAAAAAGGCAAAAATGAACAAATTAAATTTATTTGAAGGTAATTAGAAATAAAAATTGCTACATTTTTCCTTCATAGTAAATGTATAATAGAAAATAATATCTATTTTATATGAAAGTAGTTGTTTCATTTTCATAATTTTCAAATTTATAATTAAATAATTTTGGAGATCTATATAAATAAATCTATTCTTATGTACATGATTCAAGAAAAATGAAATTCGAAAGAAAAGCAAACTTTCTTTAGTGTCAACCCACTGGGCATCAGTCATATTTTTCAAAAATGTCTGTTCTGTGTGGCATTACTAATATTCTACGAATTAGTCACATATAATGCAGTAAGAAATTGAAATTAAGCAATCGCTATGGTTTTAGAGAGCCACATAGTTTCTTAGTTTGAAATGCAATTTTTGTTTTATATTGTATTGAGATGCAGTGCAATGTATTTGTCTCACTTTGCTCATGGTAATTGTTATGCTATCTTGTTTATACTTCATCGTTTTATTAACGTGCATAAACAAAGTGCACCGCTTATGTGTGGTTATGCACAAACATTTTACTTGGATTAGTATTAACATAACCTATCAATCTCATTTGTGTTGTAACATCATTGCATGAGACTATTATTCTAAATAATAGCTACTGTTTTCTGTTTTGACACTTGATCATAGATATTGTTAACCAGTTCCTTGTAGCCCAAACTATGTCCATATAATCTATCTATCTACATCAATACGTATTATAAAACACAATGTCTTTCAGTCTTTCTGTTTGTGCACTTATAACTAGAGAATTGGTTTTTGAGTATGCTAAAACCTAGCAAAAAAAGATAGCATATTTCCATATTAAAAAAAGAATCATGTTTGTAACTTCTAGAGTTGTAAGCGCACAAACTGATAGATGGGCAGAGAGATGTTGATTTATACATGTATAGACAGAAGATGACAGTTGAACATCAAGATTAAATCAATATATAATACTTAAAATTCAAAATATTAAATTTACATGTTCCCCAGTCACTCAAATATCACCAACACGTGGTGCTACCATTGTTGCATCACAAAGTGCGAATGGAGTGCGCTGCGTGGACATTAGTGCCATTCCAGAGCAGCCAGACCCATTACTTGCTCTCGGACACACTAATGGTCGTGTGTCGCTCACCACTCTGAAGCAGACTTATGATCCTTTAGAATTAGTAGGCAGGGAATTCGGTAAGTATTATGAATACTTTAGAATTACTTTGCTAAAATTATTAAATATAAGAAATTATATGCAAAAGATCAATTATTGCTTTTTTATCTATAGAGTTTTGCTCATATATGCTGTAATATTGTACAGCGAAAAACCTACCCTAAAAGCAGGAAATGCTATGTGGTTAGAGTTCCTTAGTAAATCTATATCAATATATCTCACATCAGCCAATGGCAGATTGTCCGATCGATTTGGCTGATTTCTTTTTTGTTGTGTTCGTAAATGTCAGGACAAGGTTTGTATGAGAGGAAATGTTTGAAAAATTCATGGTAAAAGTGGGATTTTTTAACTGTATTTTTGTATTAAAATCTCAATAAAAAATTTGGTATGTTGCAAACATTCAGCATCCCACCAGAGCTAAGCCGGGACGGGTCGCTAGTAATAAATATAATGAATCAATATTTCTAAGTGACTTCCTAATTAGAAGAAGACGAAAAAATAAATACTTGAAAATGACTTTATTTGATCCAGACATGATTATTAAAAATCAATTTGTAGACCCAAAATCCCCTATCTAATTCTAATCTGTCTGTGATAGGAATTAGAAAGTTCATAAGAATTTTAAGGAATTTTAAGCAATAGCCTTTTTTTTTTGCGGGTATATACAATAGAATAGCAAATACAGAAAAATATTACGTGTTATGTATATACATTTTTAATACACTCAACTTTGTTGACATTTTGCTGCGAAGTGTTATTTTTTTTATATCACATCAGCTCCGCGTTACCCACGGTTGTGCAACTCAGTGTCATGGAGTCACACTGAGACCAACATGCTGGCTATGGGCTTGGATAAACACCGCAGTGACCATTGTATACTTTTGTGGGATGTCAACAAAGGCAATGCTCCTATAAAAGGAGGAGGTAAGAGTAACATATGTAGATATTTTATTCACACTCATCATTTTGGTTAGTGATAACAATGACTAATAAAATCTATATACTTGCACTGATCAATAATAATTAAAATATAAGCATAGCATAGTAAGACTAACAAAGTACACGATAGTTCAAACTAAGTAAACTGAAGAAGTCCAAAGTACCGTGAGATATTAAGCATTATTTGAATGGCACAGCCATGATTTCAAACATTGCCAATTTACCCCTTGCAAAAAAGAGGTGAGAAGTGTTTGATTTGTAGATATGTCGTCATGATATCGTAAAATTAAGATTGCAAAGTGCCTGAGTATTTCGTGTAATACCAGGTATAACGTGTCATATTTACTAACCTATGGACACGCATTATAGGACAAAAAATGCTTTTATGTTAAGAACACTCATAGATCTTCTTTATACCAGCGTCATAGCAGTAAAACATGTCCTTGGTATGGCTTATTTATAATAATAGAACACTGTAGATAAGTCATTATTATTGTTATTTTTTATTGCTATTTTTTAAGTCTTGTAAGTATTTTTAATTTATAGGTGGAGATTCGTTATTGGCATTGTTTTACATATTGTTGTATAGTTATAACATTTAAATATTTGTAAATCTCTCATAATAAAACTAAATAAAAGTAAATATTGTTTGATGCAAATCATTTAACGATTTGTCCCATTATAGCTGAGCATATCCACTCTGTAAGGTATTAAAAGCATTGCTAATTCAAATTCAAAATATTTAGTTCTCTGTTGTATGTTATACATTAGATACAAAAAAAATCAGACCTCTACAATTCGCCAAGAGCATACAAACAGAAAATGAAAACAAAGAAATTCAAAATCAATATAGAAAAATCACGAAAACTATAATTAGTAAAGTGACAGTCATTTTTAAAACACGTAATTAAAAAGTAATTGTGTGACTTACTTAAAACTTGTAACTTTTGCTCATAGCTCTATTGAAATGCACTTTCCACATCTAATTATTTCATTGCTACAATTTTTTTTGAAATTATATTAAATTTTTGTGTACTTTTAATCCGGTCATCTTTTCCGCGTATAAACCAATCGGAGAGCGTGGAAACAGCGCCGCTAGCGGCGTGAAATGGAACTATTTGACGTTATATTCAGACAGGTCATTACTGGGTCATTAGACCAGCTAGATATGACGAAGCATTTGTCCCAACCGCCCAACTTTTCATTAAGCACATAATACTGTGACGGCTGGACAATATTTTGAAATAGTAACATTTCACGAAGTAAGATAGCCACTTCACTTTACTACTGATAATAGATATGAAGACTGCATTCTATCACGTTTGTTTAGCTAAGTCCCCCCTTCGTCCCTCTCAGGAACATAATGTGTTCAATTCTGTTATCATTATCATACAACAGATACAATTAAGTGGAAATAAATAAAATTTAAAATGATTTTTAGAAACTCAACTGTTGTCTTACTCTTATTCTTATATATTCTTACATTTTGATTTTTATCTAGGTTCAAAATTATAGTATTAGATTTACAGTATTTTTTATATACATTTTCCTTTGTACAGAGAATATAGTAACATCGCCGGATCAGACAAAACCGCTTGCAGAGATAGGTCTCGCGGAGACCGCTCACAGCGTCTCTTGGGCTAATCACTCAAATCGCACCTTGGTAGCCTCAATGAATCTCAAATTCATCAAGATATTTGATCTTCGAGGTAAAATAATAGTGTTGTTTAATAATGTTTATATATTTATCCTGCTCACGTAATAAGAGTAGATGGTATTATCTTAGAACGTCATTTTTGTTAATTTCAATACATTCATCCTCCACAATTGAATAGTAAATGAACGTAATTGAATTGACTGCGAAGCATTTGTATGTTTTATATCCAAATTTATTATGCATGTGTGCGTGTGGTAGAGGGGCGAGTTATTAATCGACCCAAAAAAGGTTTTTTCTTTGTATTTATCTAAGTCGCGTGAAATGTATTGTATGTATATATTTGTTGACGACCTCCGTGGCGCAACGGTTAACCGCGTCGGAAAGTAAAACGGGGGTTGCGGATTCGATTCCCGCCCCGAGTCTGGGTGTTTATGTATTATATGTATTTATTTACAAAAGAAAAAGTATATAAGTAGTATATCAGTTGTCTAGTATCCATAACACAAGCGCTGTGCTGCTTACTTTGGGACTAGATGGCGCTGTGTGAAATGTCTGAGAATATTATTATTATTATTTATTGAAGTATGTATATGTTATTATTAGACCATTTATAATTAATAATATAATAATAATACTTTCACTGATGTAATCTATTTATTTTCGGGAAGACACTAGGGTATTTTTTTTATGCACAAAAAAAAGTAATCGGCTAAGAAATTATGAGGAAACTGAAGACCGTGCATTTGGTATTCCTATCTTTCGTTTATTTAACAACAAAGTTTAAGAAATAGTCGAATGGCCTCATTAAATTGAATATTAGCTAATGACGATAAGAAGGACGTTACATGCCCGTGCAAACGTCATTGACAATAACTAGAATACAACTATAATACTCCAGACAATTACAGAAATTTTGTAACCACAAATTAAGCATTGGGTTTGTACTATAAGTACTGAGAGACCACTTTGTAACACCCAGACTACAGTCAATTTAGAAAACTTATGTCCGATTTTACCAACACTTTCTAACATGTCACCTATCTATGTGTCAACTAGAATAACAAAATCTCTAAACCGGTTCCTAAATAATATTCGTAGGGGGGGTTTCTAGAGTTTTATGAAACGTAAAGAGCGTAAGGAGTCCTTTTTACGGGTTACTTAAATCGTCAGCGACGTTCGTGAAATCGAGTGTTAGTTTCGCAAATAGAGTCGACTCTGGCACCGCGCCGAGTATTAAAATGTAAGTGAATGGACGCCGATTGTCCGCCGCGCGCAGACTGGTCGTCGAAGGCGGTGAGTGCGGTGGGCACGCGGCAGTGGCAGGGCGCGTGCATGGACCCGTGGGGCGGAGCGCTGCTGGCGGGGCGCGGCGACGGCGCCGTGGCCGTGTGGGACGCGCGCCGCGCTCGCCGCCCGCTGCTGCTGCTGCCGCAGGCGAAGCCCGTGGCGCGCATCCAGTGGTGCCCCACCAGGTGCGCCCCCCTCCCCGCCGTCATACACACACGCACGCGCGCACACACACACGCGCACACACACACACGCGCGCACATACACACACACACACACACACACACACGCGCGCACATACACACGCACACACACACACACACACACACACGCACATACACACGCACTCACACACGCGCACATACACACGCACACACACACACGCGGACACATCCATACACACATACATACTGTGTGTACACGCCTGCGCAACGTATTTACAATAATTTTCTGCAACTTACTTGCATACAGACATAGATATTGTAAACATACTTGCTCTGTGTACGGAGCTCACTAAAATATTATATTTTATAAAGTAAAACAAAGCGAGCACACGTGAAACACACGGACACGCGCTCATACGTATTCAGATACGTCTACATCGTAATACATTAAAAGTCAGTTAATTTAGTAATATTCATGTAGGTATATTTGAAACAACATGCTTAGAAGCACAACACAATCAAAAAATTACATTAATTTTGTATGATCTTTTTGTGTATAAATGTTGTTTTACTAATTTATTTGAAAAATTTTAATTTGAAGATATTATACAATTATTGCGTAAATAGTAGAAAAAGGACAAAAGACTCTCAAATGAGAGGTCAATCGTTACACTTATTTTTCTATTTTTTTTTTTTACACTTATTAAATTAAGGCTTACATATCTACAAATTACTTAATAAATAATACCAAGATGGTATTTGGTAATGTCTGTGGAAGTAAAAATTCTCTAAATACGTTAAAAACATTTTTTACTTTTACAATTACGATTTCTAATATACTTTTACTTCCACGAAAGTAGTCTAGAAAAATCGAATTTTTATTTCTGACGTGTTTATTTGTAGGCGTAATTTACTGCTATCGCTGTTGCGCGACTCGAACACACTTAGATTGCACGACATACAACACGCTAATGGCGATTACAAGGGCTCTCAGGAAGTTGACGATATGGTAAGTTCTTTTAGTTAATAGCCTAATAAAATTTAATACAAAAATGGTAAAACTTCAACAAAATGACACCAAATAAAATATGTGTAGACACTTTTATTTTTGTATTCTGCGCACATACTGAAAAGTATTTGGAGTTGCGTCCAGATATGTTTCAGTATATTATTCTTAGATTCGTAGGGTTTCTGTTTTAAAGGGCTGAAAAGTACGCAAATATCTCGGAAACTATTAATTTGTAAAAGACGAGTATTATGTAAAAATTGTAGCTTATAACATTTTGCACGAGAATGTCTTTGGATTTTTTCATAAAGTCAATTATTTCAAAGATAATGTGTGGAATGAGAACTGATTACTGAACTATTTCCTGTAAAATAACTTTCCCGTTTCACCTGTTATACTGTATAATGTAAATAAGGGATTGTTACTTTTCACTTTTTGAGTACAAAGTTCTTACGGTTAAGTAATTGGTCATGACATGTTGATTGCACATTAATTTAGAGTTTGATAGCCATTTCGTATAGAGTTTAGTTAATAAGTTAATATTATATTAACTAACAGTAAGTTTCAGATCAGTAGGTGACGGAATAAATAAATCAATCGTGACATACAAACAGACAAACACGATAAAAACTGTAGGAGTTCTGTTTTAACAATTTGCTAGCATGGAATCTTAAAAATAAAATGAGTACCAATTGAGGCGCGGCGCAGGTGTGTGGCGCGGGCGAGGCGGCGGAAGCGGGCGAGGCGGGGGCGGGGGCGGGGGCGGGGGCGGAGGGCGAGCGGGCGCGAGGGCCCGGCGTGCTGGAGCGGGACGTAGCGCCGGTCGGCGCGGGCGCCAGCGCCCTGGCCTCCTTCGCCTGCCATCCTGCAGACGAGGCGCGCCTCCTGGCCGTCACCGCCACCGGTGGGTCACAAGCTCACACGCACGCACACTAACGAATTAATACATTTATACTCACGCTCGCACACATACATACATACATGTATCTATTTATACATACATAACTGAACACATGTGCAGACAAAACAAACACAGAAACTATCTATATTGCACAAATGTAGACAACTACTTACACAACCTATACAACTAAAATCTGTTTCCATTCACTAGAATTGCATTGGCAGTCACAAAATACTAAACAAATAATTAATTTATGAACCCATATTAAAGAAACTTCGTGAGGAGATTTGTAGCGTGATCACTCGCCTTATACGATTAGCCGCAGTCTTGCATAAATCAAGGAATAAGAAGTATAATAGAATTTAAGCGAAACAATTTAAAAGTAGAATAGAATTTAAAAAGGTGTACGTATGGGCACGCAATATTAACGAGCGGGCGATGCGGCACGCACGCGACACGCACGCGACAGGTCAGGTAGCGGAGTACACGGTGTGCGAGCGGCTGACGGTGTCGTGGGGCGCGCGCGCCGGCCTCGTGTGGGCGGGCGGCGGCGCGCTGCGCCTGCTGCGGGACGACTTCTACGGCGCCGTGCGCGACGTCTCCTACGTCATGCGGCGGCGCGCGCGCACCGACTACGGCCTCAAGGTGACCCGTGCTCACAACCCTCCGACCACTTGCGTCCCCTTCGTGCCACTCGTACGTGGCCACCAGTTGAAATGGGACCGAGCTAAGTGGACGTGATTCATTTCGTTTCATTTTGCTCAAAATGGAGATTATATTTTCATTTATTTTTGACGACCTCCGTGGCGCGACGGCTAAGCGCGTCGGAAAGTTAACGGGGGTTGCAGGTTCGATTCCCGCCCCGGGTCTGGCTGTTTATGTATAATATGTATTTATTTACAAAAGAAAAGTATATAAGTAGTATATCAGTTGTCTAGTACCCATAACACAAGCGCTGTGCAGCTTTCTTTGGCACTAGATGGCGCTGTGTGAAATGTCTGAGTATATTATTATTATTAATTCTGTAAAATTTCTAATAATGTCTGAATAACAATAGGCAACTGAGCTAAAGCTATAAAGTGGGGACTGAGCTAAATGAACGCGGTAGGAATGCAGTCTTCGTATCTATTATCTGTAGTGAGGAAAGCGGCTATTTCACTTTGATCAATCTGTCAATACGTACATGCATTAGTTTTATTTTATTTTGATAATGTTTGTAACAGTATCTATCTAAGAGAACTAAAAAGATGTCATCTGTAGTCAACCTAAAAATAGCATAATGTATACAAAGGACAGTTCTTTTTTCACATCTAATTTATAAAACGTTCAAAAATAATGTGCTCCGATACCACCTCAGAAAATGATACATACATACATATCCTTATGCCGAATGCTTCGTGCTTCACTAAGAATGGTCAAGAGATAGCTTGTTCCTTAATTTGCACTCTAAATCCCGAATTCAACTAGTTCAATCCCCATTTGCACATGGTTCGAAGGCTAAACTAACGCTTAAAACAACGCTTATATATACAAAATTGTTTTGAAAATGTTATAACGATTTCTATGAAAATTACAATTTTTAGCTTTTATTGGGTCTAGAAATCGATCTGTTGGTATTAATGGAAATGATCGTTGACGTGTTTACCGTAAGCGTAACGCAACCGTTTATTTTAAAACGTCGACTAGTTGAAAAACTTTTGTAACTGTTGTAACTTTGTCAGTGTTAAAAGCGACCCATTGGAAATTTTGACGGCAGGTGTCTCAATTTTTCTAAGTGACTACAAAACGTATGAAAGTGATATTTGGTAACCTGATTCTTCATTCCATTGGCTTCATTTTGACAGTTGCGTTACACGATTACTTAACTTTTGTAACATAAAAAAAAATATCATAGAAACCTCTTTTAAAACAACGATTTCCATTTTTTGGAGCAATAGGTCCGATTTATGCTTCTAAATTTTTTGTATAGTTTAATTTAAATATATTGTTCAAAATGATAGTTGGATTTTTTAAAATCGATTATAATAATTAAAATGAACGAAAATACCTATTTTTTTCGTATTTTTCGTAAGCGCGCACGTTTGCATAGAGCAGAAGGTCTATTATACAGGGTTATTGGTAACATAACATAACATAACTTCACGCTGTATCCCCAACGGGGTAGTCAGAGAGGACGGAGCGCCAGGAGTCGCGGTCCTTACACACCTCTTTCGCTTCCTCAAATCTCATCATTCTCCTCACACATTTTCGCCTAGGTATGCGAGTGCTTTTGACATTTCCGTCTGCTAACACTCTGGCTATTTGATCTTCATAAGTCAGCCTTGGTCTTCCTTGGCTTCTTTTACCACTCACTTTCGCTCTGTATATTTTCTTCGTCAGTCTTTCATCACTCATTCTTTCCATGTGCCCGAACCATCTAAGCATTCCTTTCTTCATTTTTACAATAACACTGTTGTGCGACCCTGTCATACTGCGTATCTCATCATTGCTTATCCTGTCAGCAAGCGTGACACCGCACATATTTCTGAGAGACCGCATCTCCACAGCATTTAACATACTTTCACTCGATTTTGGGCATATCCAGGCCTCACTACCGTACAACAAAGTTGGCACCAACACCGCATTGTGGATGGCCATTTTAGCAGTGTTAGATATATTCACACTACCCACTAATGCGGACAGAGCACCGTTCACTTTATTGCCAGCTGCTACCCGTCTCTCCACATCCAACTCACATCTTCCATCCCTCGAAAACGCACTCCCCAGGTACACAATTTCATTCACCTGTTCTAGACATTTTCCATTTACACAAATCACACATCTCGTTTGTACCGCTTCTCTTTCAAACACCAGAACCTTAGTTTTATTCACATTCATTTTCAATCCTTTTACTTCACAATCTTCTTTCATGCACGTGACTAGTGTCTGCAACTCTGCTTCTGATGGTGCTATTAGCACAGCATCGTCAGCGTACAATAGGCAGTTTACCACTGTGTCACCACATCCCATACCACTCATATTACCTTTCAATCTCTGGAGGCAACTGTCCAAATACAGCACGAATAGCCAGGCAGACATCACGCAGCCCTGTCTGACACCAGAACAGACTTCAAACCAGGGCGACATGTGCCCGTCTATCCTTACACAGGCTTCTGCCAACAAAGGTTGCAGAGTGCACAGAAGGCATCCCAGACCCTAGGACCACCATACTTGATCATCTCAGCAGTCACCTCATCATTTCCCGCAGCCTTTCCACATTTCAAACTTCTTATCACTTTCTCAATCTCTTTCATACTAATGGCATCCTCCAGTCTCTGGCCCGAGTGTGGCAATTCATTAGAATCGCTCTCAGTATCAGAGACGGAGTCGCCACTCTCATACAGTTCTCCAAAGTATTCACTCCATCGCTGCAAAACATCCTTTTTATTTGTAAGCAGTTTGTTTTCTTTCGAACGCACTTTATTCATTCTGCAAGGTGCCGGACCACTTCGGTACTTACGTACTTCTTTCCAAAATAATTTGGAATTTTCCTCGAAGTTGTCCGACATCTTGTTTTCATCTAACACCCTACACCTTTCACGCTTCTCTTTCACTAGTGCCTTCGTTTCTGCTTTCTGCAGCTTATACCTGTCTTTCATCAAATTTTTCATACCACAGTCATTAGTAGCAAGGTAGTCTCGCCATGCTTTCTTTTTCTTATACACAGCCACTTTCACCTCATCATCCCACCACACATCACGCTTTTTGCCGTTCCCAATCTTATTCATTCCACACACTTCTTTCGCAGCCTCAATCATACTATCTCTAAGGTTCTGCCAACATTTTTCAACATCCTCGCTCATCACTTTCAATCTATCATCAAGCTTACTAGATAATACCCTTTCATATTCATTCCTGGTGGCCGCATCCTGCAGTCTCCAGCTTTTAATCCGGCTAACCGCTGCAGGTTTGGACACTACGTGATGTCGCCATGCTGCGAACAGACCCCTTATTCTGGTTATCACCAGAAAGTGGTCCGTCCCGAGATCGGCTCCTCTATACGCTCTTGTGTCCATTACCTGCTTCTTAAGTCTGCTATCCACCAGGAATAAATCAATCATGCTTCTCGCACCCTTTCTTTCCCACGTGTACTGATGGATCCCTTTGTGCCTAAACATGGTATTAGCCACAAAAAGATCTTTTTCCATACACAGTCCTAACACAATCTTACCAGCATCATTCACTCTCTTATCTCCATATTTGCCTAGGACAGACTGAAATCCTGTTCGAGCTGTCCCGACCCATCCATTCATGTCTCCACACACAACAATTCTTTCGTTCTCTTCAACCGTCGCTAGAACTTCTCTAACATTCTCCCAGAACTGCTCTAGTTCAGCCAAACCAACAGAGGACACTGGGGCATATACTGCCAAAACAAAAATTCTTGTCAACCCAATCTTGAGGCGTACCCAGAGCAGTCTGGGATTTACACATTTATACTCAGTCATACAATTAACCATACGAGAGGACAGTAAAACGCCTACCCCTTGGCATCCCCTATCTCCTTGTGGTACCCCTGACCACAAAGCGATGCCTCCTCCGGGCAAGTCGGCAAGTTCACTGCCGCCTCGCTTGGTTTCACTCAAACATAGCACATCCAATCTTTTCTCTTCCATAATATCAATCACTTCATTCATCTTCTCCTCAATCCCACCTCTCACATTCCACGCAGCTACTCTGCACTCCTCCCTCCACTTCCCGCCGCTAGGTGTACAGCGTGTTGGGTGGCGGTCCCCAACGCCGAACTGCACTCTGCACACACCAGCGGGGACAGACCGGTGCACGTCGCTTTCGGGGGACGCCCTAACATAATCATTTCCGTTGTCCCGCATGGTATGCACAGAAGAGGAATTGCAGCCCTGAAAAGGGCTGGCAGGGGTCGCGAAGAGCACGCTTCCTCAGTTGACCCCCAAAGGGTTATTGGTAATTCGACGTATTCCCGTTAGGAGGTGATAGGGGTGACTATTTGCGATAATTTTAACCCCCATATGCATTATGCAAAAGTGAACCATTTTTGAGTTATCATGTTTTTTAGTTTTTTTCAAAATAAGTCAAAAATGCAACATCAAAAATTTATTAAAAAAAAAGTATCAATTTAAATCTCATTATTTCTTCTGATTTATAAAAACTATTAAACACTGGTTATTTATCAATATTAAAACAACAATTATCGGTCCAAATTAAAAAATGCGAGACGAAAAACGATATTATTTCAATTTTTTTTTGAGATTATTTTCCAATAAAATGCCTTAAAAACAAAAAAAACGTTATGTAACTTGGCTTGCAGATTATTTTAAAAACATAACCGTTTTCTTAGCTCTCCAACAATGCATAACAACTAGGAACTTATTTCAAAGAAACTGAAAAAACAATTATCACAAAGGAAGCAGGCGGAAATTCGTATTCGAATTAAACTTAAGGTCGTTCTTTAAAATTTCCATAAAATTAATTAAAAACAATACCCAATGTAAACAAAATAAAAAACACAAATTTAAAATAAAATTTAGAACCAGTAACAGTTTAGTAGTAATAACAATTAACAATTAATAATAAGTAACAATTAAGACAAATTTAGCCTAATTAAAGTTCTTGCTCGAAGTGAGTTCCCCTATTGCATACGCAAAGTCGCATTATTTTTCCGAGTTGTGACAACTACCGAAGTAGTCAAATTATTCCGCATCGCATTTGCTGCGTTTATAATTCTTGTTTTGAGTTCTTCCGCGGATGACACATGTAAGACGTCGTAAGCTAGGGATTTCATGTGACCCCAGACATAGAAACTGGCCTTAAGTCCGGACTCCTCGCAGGCCACGGAATGGGTCCTCCTCGCCCTATCCAACTATTAGGAAAATGGCTATCGAGCCATCGCCTAACATTGACACCAAAATGTGCAGGACATCCGTCTTGCTGGTATATCATGTTTTGCCTTGTAGCCAAAGGCACGTCTTCGAGGAGGTCAAACATTTCATTTGTCAAAAAACTTTCGTAAGCTGCAGCATTTAGATTGCTCGGTAAAAAATGTAGTCCGATTAAATTGTCGTCAATTATTCCCATCCACACATTGACCGAAAAACGGCGTTGCGACCCTTTTTATTAGGATTTTTGTGCACTTTCTCACTCCAATAATATTCATTGTGGTAGTTAGTAATCCCATCTTGATCAAATTTGGATTCGTCGGTCCATAGGATTTTTTTCAAAAAAGACACGTCTTCTAAATCCGCATTTAACATGAATCTACAGAAAGCAAATTTCCTTTCAGGGTCCTCTTCGTGAATAACTTGCACAGGAGTATAATGGTAAGGATAGAATCCTGCATTATGCACCGTAGACCACGCTTTCCATTGTGTTACACAGAGAGTTGTGTGGCGACGGTGTTTGTCGAAATTGTTGGTTCATTGATAAATTCTTGCAGAATATCCTCTTCGTAATGAACAACATGGACTGGGGGTCTTCCGGCATTAATTTGTCGTCTCTGAACACTACCAGTTTCTCGCGTTCGCCTATACACTCCTTTAAAAACTGATACATGGGGTAACCGCCGATTAGGAAACCGACGCGAATAATCTTGACGAGTAGCTTCACTGTTACCGTTGCAAAAGCCATAACAAAACACAATATCGGCGTATTCTTCATTTGTGTAATTTTGAAACATACGCTGTTCATTTTGATCAAGCTCTTCCATATTTCAATTCAAATTAAAAATTAAACTACAATCGTGAGTGTATTTACTTAAAAAAATACGGCGCCAATTTGTAAACAAAACCAATGCACGCGTGAAAAGTTTTTGAAAAAGAACTCTTCGAAAACTTTGTTTTTTTTTCTTAACCTGCCAGTTTGCTTCCTGCATTGGCTTAGGTACGCATTAAACCTATTTGCAAGATATTCAAACAGCGATTTTAAGTTTAGTTTGAATACGAATTTCCCCCTGCTTCCTTTGTGATAATTGTTTTTTCAGTTTCTTTGAAATAAGTTCCTAGTTGTTATGCATTGTTGGAGAGCTAAGAAAACGGTTATGTTTTTAAAATAATCTGCAAGCCAAGTTTCATAACGTTTTTTTTGTTTTTAAGGCATTTTAATGGAAAATAATCTCAAAAAAATATTGAAATAATATCGTTTTTCGTCTCGTCTCATTTTTAAATTTGGACCGATAATTGTTGTTTTAATATTGATAAATAACCAGTGTTTAATAGTTTTTATAAATCAGAAGAAATAATGAGATTTAAATTGATACTTTTTTTTAATAAATTTTTGACGTTGCATTTTTGACTTATTTTGAAAAAAACTAAAAAACATGATAACTCAAAAATGGTTCACTTTTGCATAACGCATATGGGGGTTAAAATGATCGCAAATAGTCCTCCTAACGGGAATATGTCGAATTACCAATAACCCTGTATATTAAATTATTGTTTATCAATGCGTCGCCTTAGTGAATGAACTCTTTGACCAAAACAAGTCGTTGAGATCAATGTTTATCCTCGCAAATGGTAGGCTGAAAAGGTACTTTTACACAAAACTAGTCCTGAGATGCGGTACACGCACATTGGTTTCACCTAGAACTTAGGGCAATCAGTATTGCAACACAATATCTTGTAGAGATTATACAATACTAAGCATTGTTCTGTGATCGGAGCGCTTACTTTTTTTTTTAATTTGTTTCACTTAAAAATATTCATTGAATTGACGCTCACCTTTACTGCATTGTGTCTAATAATATATAAAATAAATAAACGGTGTTATGTAGCCTGACCTGTGGCAGAACGCAGACTTAGCCGATGACGAGGCCATCAGCGGTTTGTGGCATTTCCTCGCCCTCAGCAAGTCCTTAGTCGAAGACGGTAAGAATTTATTTTTACATTGTACGCAATGATGTACTTTTTTAGTTGTAACAAGATGTAAGCTAATTACACAGTCTGTAAATGTCTCTGGATACCGTTTCTCGTACAGCAACGGTAAACTAAATCAGATAAGGTGACTCACTTGTACATATGACACATATTTATTATCAAATAAGCTGATCAGGCGCCATTTCGGTAGAAAATAGCACCCAACATTTTATTTGATTTTATTTGCCTAACTTCGTGGTTAAAGATAGACTGTCTAGAGTTATAGAGTCTATGGCTAGTTCATTGATACTTGTGTCATGTTCATTGATTACTTAACTCGTGCGTAGCATGCACATAAAAAAAAGCTGGATTTATAATTAAAAATAATAAAGAGATAATCTATATGGTTATTAACTTATTACAAACTTTGTTAGCCAACAGCAAATTTGCGCTTAATTTATGAAGAATTAAAATTTCAGTCATTGTGTCGTTGTAAATATCCAATATCTAACCTCCGTCCGATATAACAATTTGTGCAGTGTTATTTGGACGGCAATTCGCGATGGATGTATACGCTGCGAATGGCTACGCGAACGGTAGTTCGCAGTTCACAGATCCGTGTGCACGCTAACTGCGCTAACATCGTCCACATTACGTTGGCTTGGAATTGCATTTTGTGTTGTAAATAATCTGTACTCAGCTTTTTATAATACAACATATCTCGGACCAAGTAACAATGGACGGTACATTTCCTCTAAAAGGGTGTCCTTAAAGTGTCCTTTTTTGTTGAGCGACTTTCTAGACTTTTACTAATGTGCGTGACTACACAGCTGAATATGAGATATTCTTATTTTCGTAAATGCTAATAGCAAAAACACTTAGGATTTACGGCTATTTTGAAAATAATTGTTTCATTACCGACTCATAAGCTGACGCGAATTAGCTAACTGTTTTATTCGTGGTTATACTCAATGAGATAGAAAGAGACAGGAAAATTCGTTTGACACACTGTGGGAAGAGCGGTAACTTATTATGGTTCATTACATTACGTTTCTCGATCCGAGCATTGTATAGTGCATCGATACCGTATGATCGTGAACACCGTTAGTTTATATACTATCTCGCGAGACAAACTGTCGATTTATAATTATCTAAATAAATAAATATATAAATTTATCGACAGTTTGTCTGTTGATAAATTATGAATTGTACCATACTGCTTACAATATAACATATTAATTTTTCATAGTTTATAATCTATCCATGTCAAACCGTTAAATTGTGAGCGAACCTGTACTACCGACAGGATTCATAATCTGTCCGATTTTATCTACCATAAAACCGTGTGAACCGTCCCTGATTGGTCGGTTTTGGCGGTGGCTTGTTATAACTTAGGTTATGTTCAGCGACTTACAGTTATTAATCACTGAAACTTCACTTGTTTGGTTAGTCGTAGGTTTAATTTTAAATCTGTTATATACCTTTTAGCTTTTATCAACACGAAAATTATTTAAAATCCAAAAAACGTCAGTTTCTTTATGTTCGCATAATAGCCAAAGATGGCGCCGCGGAGCACATGGCGTTCAACCATAGCGTTCAACTAATCAGTGCGCAAAGTGCGTTCCGTCGTTCATAATTTGACAGTTTGAGATGGATAGATTATAAAATATCGAAATTTGCTACATTATATTGTAAGCAGTACTCGTATTTATTGAAGTGAAATCTTCTATAGGCACGTTCAGAGAATTTTAGATGGGTAAAATCTTAGGGTTTAGCGTCACCCATATGCTGTGCGCGCGCAACTGGTACCCGTATACACACATACATTGTATATACTCGATTGTAAGCCATCTATAGATATATGTACCTATACATGTGTACCATATATTAATGTCTTTTTTTAACATTATTTCATAATTTTAAGTTTTTACTTCTATCGGCAGTCCTTAATCATTGCCTATTTTCATTTATTTATTTAATTGGTTCGCCAATAGGCCCACATCTAGAAAAAATGTAACAAACTTTTTAGATCGGACTCCAGGATGCAGACCCAATTACAGGCGGATACAGCTTGCGAATATGAATAAGTGTAATAATGTCAAGAGTTAACTATGGTAGATGTGCCAGATATTACTCTGACACAGCAAATCATAACCTTGTGCGCGATCTACAAGTTAAATGTCCGCTGGAAGGGAACTTGTCACGTACATCTCCAATATAACTAGCCATAAGAATTAGTATAAGACATGAGATGTAAACGACAGTGCTGTGGCGTTAACACGCCGCACGGTACCAATATATCATCTACCACATAGTCCACAGTATTATTTAACATCATGAAGAAGTCAGGAGAAGAAGTATTGTAACAGTAGACACAATTTATCGACAGTTTACGATCTCGCGAGATACTACTCTGTTAAGAAAGTACCGGGAAAAGATCAATAATACACGAAATGTTAGTTATTCATCCAAATTTATTTTATTACATTCAAAGTACGCTCCTTCAGAAACGTTACACTTACGCCAACGAATAATCCAATCATCAAAGCATTTTTTAAACGCTTTTTCCGGAATTGAGTTCAGTGCTCGCCGCGAATTCTCCTTTGTCTTCTAGAAAAAAGTTTAGAAAAAAGAAAGAAGTCGGCTGGAGCCTTATGTCTGGTGAATAAGGTGGTTGCTCGATGGTATTTGTAGAGTTTTTTGTCAAAAATTTGTTCACAATGATGGCCTTGTGCGCAGGCGCATTATCGTGGTGCAAAATCCAAGAATTTTCTTTCCACAAATCTGGCCTTTTTCGTCGAATTTGCTCTCTTAAACGTCGCATAACACCCAAATAGTATTCTTTATTTACCGTTTGACCCTCCGGCAAGAATTCCGAGTGCACAACACCGCGATAGTTAAAGAAAACAGTCAACATGGCTTTGACTTTTGATCGTCTTTGGCGTGGTTTTTTCGGTTTCGGTTCAGTTGGAAGGCGCCACTCCGAAACTTGTTTACTAGTTTGCATGTCAAACTCGTAAACCCACGTCTTCACCAGTAACAATGCGTAAACAATACTCAAGTGATTATTTAAAATGGTACGGATCGACTCGTGAGACACAGAAATTTCGGTGGCTATCTCTCTCAAATTTGAATGAGGATTTTCAGTCACTTTTGCGATGTTAACTTCAGTTGCAGACGTTCAGGGCGAGGCAAATTTTCCATCACATCTCGACCGCTTTTGAACGCTTTGTACCACTCATTAGCACTTGTTTTTGATAAAGTCGATTCACCGTAAGCCTTCTGTAACATTTTCAGTAACTCCGAACACGAAATTCCATTGGCGATGCAAAATTGAAGACAAACTCTTTGTTCGATGTTTTTGTCCATTATGAAATTCGCAATATACACTAGAATGATATAACTAAAAACAGCACTGTATTTAATCTAAATAACAGATGCAACTCAAACTCCGCGCCAAAATGGAAAACAGTTGTGCCAATCTAACAACAACAAAAAAAACAAAAAATTGAATTTGCGACCATAAACAAATCATCCATTCCCGATACTTTCTTGACTGAATGTAGATTATAAAGTAACGGTGTCCACAATACCACGGTGCGCATGCGTATGCCCAGGCTGCATCCGCACCAGCCCTTGGCGGCACCCGGGCGTGCGCGGCGTGCTGTGCGTGGGTGGCGCGGGGACAGGCGGGACGGGCGGGACGGGCGGGACAGGCGGGACAGGCACGGGCACGTACCGGTCCGAGGCCGTGCCGTCGCTGCTGGCCGAGCTGCCCGGGCGGCGCGTCACCGTGTACCGCAGCCCCGAGCGCGCGCGCGCGCTGCAGCTGTGCGCCTGGGGCTGGGGCTGGGACAACGCGCCCGCCGGCGTCGAGCGGGCCGAGGTACTATCGCCCGCCGTTACACACTCGCACTCGCACTCACACTCACACTCACACTCCCTCTCACACACACTCGCACTCCACACGAGTCACATCACACCGCGTCGGGGCCGGACTTACAATTCATGTCGCACCGAGCTGTTCATAAGTAATTATTGCACGCCCATATCCGCGTATATAACTGCGCATTGTCAAGCATCTGCCCATTCTTTATTTTCGTTAAGCTTTTAATTAGTTTCCATTTATCGCTTGAGCAATAAAACTGTTTTAATGTAATTTTCAAAACTTGAGTTGGCAGCTATTGCAATTGCTATTAATGACGAAGCATTGGAAACACGAACTCAAACTGCAAAAAGAAGGTAGTGTTAACAATTGTCAATATTCTCGATTAATCTTTTTAATCGTAATAGTTAACAAATGACAGCACTGTTATTTGGTGTTGTTACTTTAATAATAACATTTATTTTTGAATGTTGTGCCAGATATTACTCTGACACAGCAAATCGTGACCTTGTGCGCGATCTACAAATTGAATATCCGCATCGCTGCAGGGGAACTTGTCACGTACATCTCCGATATAAATAGCTGTAAGAATTAATATAAGACAAGAGATGTAAACGACAACTCTATGGTGTTAACACGCTGCACAGTAGAAATATATTGTCTACCAAATAGTACACAGTATTAATTACCATCATGAAACCCGAGAAAAAGTACGACAATGTCAAAAAATAAGTCAGTTGAGAAATACACGAGCTAGCGAAAGCATGTCTTTTAATTATATCTCGTCATCGTCATCGATCGCGCCCCGGCCGTGGCACGGACTTGGTCCGGTCGAATATGTATTACTTCATACAAAGGTATATTATACGTGGCACCGTGTCCGATCCGTGGCACGGCCCAGCCCCAACGCGGTGTAACATGAATCATGCTTTAATCTTGTGTGGTGTCCGTCTGGGCGGGGTTATTACTTTAAAATTTGCAGACAGTGACAGCCACGCGACTGGCAGTTAATTGTAATAAAAAATTAGTATCATGTTTGACGATTGCATGTCTATTGCACCATGACCGTAAAATGCACTTAAGCGCTACTATACAAATTACATTATACAACTTGTCGTTTTAACAGCAGATATCGCACGATATTTGGCTGTCGCATACTGATTACAAGTTAGCTAATAAGTGTTGATTACTAAGTCTATCTTATTTGCTAATTCTGATAGTTCTAGTATGGAAGGTATGACAGCTGGTGACTGGCATTAAAGGCACAACATCTTAGTTTTGACGTTTAAGCCCAAAAAAACACATATTACATAAATACACATACATATCCCCACGGTGTATCCATAAGAAAGTAGATAGAAAAGATGGAGCGCCAAATATCGCTGCTCATGTATACTTGTTTGACCTCCTCAAATCTCATCGTTCTTATTATACACTTTCGCCTAGATTTGCAAGTGCTTTTGATATTTTCGTTATTTAATATTTTGGTTATTTGATTGTCATAAGTGAGTCTTGTCATTCTTGGTTTTCGTTACCACTCACTTTTGCTTTTTAAATTTTCTTTGTTACTCTTTTATCACTTGTTCTTTCTATGTACGTGTACGGTGTGGTGGTTCCGTACAGAGATATATTTAGGGATGGTTTCTAAATAATAATAGAGAAAGATGAGCAGAATATTATGGTTTATTGATGAACACACTTAATCTAAAATGTTTAATGTAATGTTTGTATGGTTTAAATGGTTAAAATGGTTATTTGTATGGTTTAACGGTTATGAGCCGAACGGTATGAAATCATCTAAGCATTTTTTTATTCATTTCTACGATGACAATGTCGTCCAACCGTACTGCATATCTCTTCATTATAGAGCATTTTATTGTAGTATTAGAAATTGAAATTAAAAAATGTTTTAATGTTTTATGGAGAAATCAAATTAAAAAATGAATGTTCAGTGCGCTATGGTATTGTGGACCGTTAACCATTGACGACGCCACGGCACCTGTGTGCGTGTGCGTGTGCGTGTACGTGTGCGTGTGCGCGCGCGCAGGCGGAGGGCACGCCGTGCCGCGCGGCCGCGCTGGCCGCGTTCCACCTGCGCGTGCGGCTCGCCGTGGACGTGCTGGCGCGCGCGGCCGCCGCGCCGCTGCGCGTGGTGGCGCTGGCGCTGGCCGCGGCCGCCGCGCCGCCGCCCGACGACCGCCTGTGGCGCGACGCGCTGCGCCACGCCGCGCCCGCGCTGCCCGACGCCTACCTGCGCGCGCTGCTGCACTTCCTCGCGGCCACGGCGCCCGCGCCCTCGCCCGCGCCCGCGCCCGCGCCCGCACCCGCGCCCCCGCCCGCCTCCACGCCCTCCGCCGACCCCGCGCCCGCCGCCGCCGCCGCCTCCGCGCCGCCCGCGCCCGACCTCAGCGCCGTGCTGGTCAGTGACTGTCACTCACGCGCACACGCGCACACGCGTACACGCGCTGACCGCACGCCATGACCGCAGAACGAGACGGAGATGCGGCTCGAGGACCGCGTGGCCTTCGCGTGCGTGTTCCTGCCGGACGCGCGCCTGCACGACTACGTGCGCCAGACGTGCGACGCGCTCGTCGCCAGCGGGGACCTCTCCGGGATACTGCTCACGGGTGACGCCATCTCACCGTTGACATACACACCACACTCGACGTCGTTACCTCACAGTTGACGTACACCACATTTTACATCATTATTTCACAGTCGACGTACATTTCACAATCGACAACATCTCGTAAGTGACGTACATGTTACACTTCATACCTTCTCACAGTTAACGAACATACCGCACATAATATCACCCTCAGTTAACGTACATACTGCCATCTCACTAACAATTTACATACATGTTGTATTTAACATACACACCGCTCCACAATTAACAATACTGCACTTGACATCGTTTCTCACAGTAAGCATACAAGCTACAATCGATAACATTTCTCACGGTTAACGTACACACCGCATTTGACATTACTTCTCACAATTGATATACATACCATTTACATACACAACACACTTATCGACGCACTGCTCATAGATGACATGTACCTACAATATTTTCAGAAAAGAAAAAAGAAAAGTATAAATAAAAGCCTACCTTACCTTTCAGGTAAAAAGAATAAATAAAAGGAATTCATATAAATAGTTTAGTAGGGGGTCAACTGAGGAAGCGTGCTCGTCGCGACCCCTGCCAGCCCTTTTCAGGGCTGCAATTCCTCTTCTGTGCATACCATGCGGGACAACGGAAATGATTATGTTAGGACGTCCCCCGAAAGCGACGTGCACCGGTCTGTCCCCGCTGGTGTGTGCAGAGTGCAGTTCGGCGTTGGGGACCGCCACTCAACACGCTGTGCACCTAGCGGCGGGAAGTGGAGGGAGGAGTGCAGAGTAGCTGCGTGGAATGTGAGAGGTGGGATTGAGGAGAAGATGAATGAAGTGATTGATATTATGGAAGAGAAAAGATTGGATGTGCTATGTTTGAGTGAAACCAAGCGAGGCGGCAGTGAACTTGCCGACTTGCCCGGAGGAGGCATCGCTTTGTGGTCAGGGGTACCACAAGGAGATAGGGGATGCCAAGGGGTAGGCGTTTTACTGTCCTCTCGTATGGTTAATTGTATGACTGAGTATAAATGTGTAAATCCCAGACTGCTCTGGGTACGCCTCAAGATTGGGTTGACAAGAATTTTTGTTTTGGCAGTATATGCCCCAGTGTCCTCTGTTGGTTTGGCTGAACTAGAGCAGTTCTGGGAGAATGTTAGAGAAGTTCTAGCGACGGTTGAAGAGAACGAAAGAATTGTTGTGTGTGGAGACATGAATGGATGGGTCGGGACAGCTCGAACAGGATTTCAGTCTGTCCTAGGCAAATATGGAGATAAGACAGTGAATGATGCTGGTAAGATTGTGTTAGGACTGTGTATGGAAAAAGATCTTTTTGTGGCTAATACCATGTTTAGGCACAAAGGGATCCATCAGTACACGTGGGAAAGAAAGGGTGCGAGAAGCATGATTGATTTATTCCTGGTGGATAGCAGACTTAAGAAGCAGGTAATGGACACAAGAGCGTATAGAGGAGCCGATCTCGGGACGGACCACTTTTTGGTGATAACCAGAATAAGGGGTCTGTTCGCAGCATGGCGACATCACGTAGTGTCCAAACCTGCAGCGGTTAGCCGGATTAAAAGCTGGAGACTGCAGGATGCGGCCACCAGGAATGAATATGAAAGGGTATTATCTAGTAAGCTTGATGATAGATTGAAAGTGATGAGCGAGGATGTTGAAAAATGTTGGGCAGAACCTTAGAGATAGTATGATTGAGGCTGCGAAAGAAGTGTGTGGAATAAATAAGATTGGGAACGGCAAAAAGCGTGATGTGTGGTGGGATGATGAGGTGAAAGTGGCTGTGTATAAGAAAAAGAAAGCATGGCGAGACTACCTTGCTACTAATGACTGTGGTATGAAAAATTTGATGAAAGACAGGTATAAGCTGCAGAAAGCAGAAACGAAGGCACTAGTGAAAGAGAAGCGTGAAAGGTGTAGGGTGTTAGATGAAAACAAGATGTCGGACAACTTCGAGGAAAATTCCAAATTATTTTGGAAAGAAGTACGTAAGTACCGAAGTGGTCCGGCACCTTGCAGAATGAATAAAGTGCGTTCGAAAGAAAACAAACTGCTTACAAATAAAAAGGATGTTTTGCAGCGATGGAGTGAATACTTTGGAGAACTGTATGAGAGTGGCGACTCCGTCTCTGATACTTAGAGCGATTCTAATGAATTGCCACACTCGGGCCAGAGACTGGAGGATGCCATTAGTATGAAAGAGATTGAGAAAGTGATAAGAAGTTTGAAATGTGGAAAGGCTGCGGGAAATGATGAGGTGACTGCTGAGATGATCAAGTATGGTGGTCCTAGGGTCTGGGATGCCTTCTGTGCACTCTGCAACCTTTGTTGGCAGAAGGGGGAGGTTCCAGAGGACTGGCGCACGGCAGTCATAGTACCTCTATATAAAGGGAAAGGTTCCTACCTAGACTGTGCGTGCTATAGGGCCATCAGCTTGGTCAGCTTAGCGTGTAAAGTCTATACTAAAGTATTGACTGAACGTATGAAAGGCGTTTCAGAAAGATATTTGTGGGAAGCGCAAGGTGGATTCAGGAACGGTAGGGGTTGTATGGATCAGATTTTCTCACTAGTTCTGGGAGAATGTTAGAGAAGTTCTAGCGACGGTTGAAGAGAACGAAAGAATTGTTGTGTGTGGAGACATGAATGGATGGGTCGGGACAGCTCGAACAGGATTTCAGTCTGTCCTAGGCAAATATGGAGATAAGACAGTGAATGATGCTGGTAAGATTGTGTTAGGACTGTGTATGGAAAAAGATCTTTTTGTGGCTAATACCATGTTTAGGCACAAAGGGATCCATCAGTACACGTGGGAAAGAAAGGGTGCGAGAAGCATGATTGATTTATTCCTGGTGGATAGCAGACTTAAGAAGCAGGTAATGGACACAAGAGCGTATAGAGGAGCCGATCTCGGGACGGACCACTTTTTGGTGATAACCAGAATAAGGGGTCTGTTCGCAGCATGGCGACATTATCGTGGGAAGGTTTCTGGCTTTATATCGGAAAGTTTTCTGCGCTTTCGTGGATCTAGAGAAAGCATTCGATAGAGTAGTGCGGAAGAAATTGTGGAGTCTTCTGCCTGAATATGGCGTGGAGGGCTCCTTACTGCAGGCTGTGAGGTCATTATATAGAGACCACAGAGCCTGTGTAAGGATAGACGGGCACATGTCGCCCTGGTTTGAAGTCTGTTCTGGTGTCAGACAGGGCTGCGTGATGTCTGCCTGGCTATTCGTGCTGTATTTGGACAGTTGCCTCCAGAGATTGAAAGGTAATATGAGTGGTATGGGATGTGGTGACACAGTGGTAAACTGCCTATTGTACGCTGAGGATGCTGTGCTAATAGCACCATCAGAAGCAGAGTTGCAGACACTAGTCACGTGCATGAAAGAAGATTGTGAAGTAAAAGGATTGAAAATGAATGTGAACAAAACTAAGGTTCTGGTGTTTGAAAGAGAAGCGGTACAAACGAGATGTGTGATTTGTGTAAATGGAAAATATCTAGAACAGGTGAATGAAATTGTGTACCTGGGGAGTGCGTTTTCGAGGGATGGAAGATGTGAGTTGGATGTGGAGAGACGGGTAGCAGCTGGCAATAAAGTGAACGGTGCTCTGTCCGCATTAGTGGGTAGTGTGAATATATCTAACACTGCTAAAATGGCCATCCACAATGCGGTGTTGGTGCCAACTTTGTTGTACGGTAGTGAGGCCTGGATATGCCCAAAATCGAGTGAAAGTATGTTAAATGCTGTGGAGATGCGGTCTCTCAGAAATATGTGCGGTGTCACGCTTGCTGACAGGATAAGCAATGATGAGATACGCAGTATGACAGGGTCGCACAACAGTGTTATTGTAAAAATGAAGAAAGGAATGCTTAGATGGTTCGGGCACATGGAAAGAATGAGTGATGAAAGACTGACGAAGAAAATATACAGAGCGAAAGTGAGTGGTAAAAGAAGCCAAGGAAGACCAAGGCTGACTTATGAAGATCAAATAGCCAGAGTGTTAGCAGACGGAAATGTCAAAAGCACTCGCATACCTAGGCGAAAATGTGTGAGGAGAATGATGAGATTTGAGGAAGCGAAAGAGGTGTGTAAGGACCGCGACTCCTGGCGCTCCGTCCTCTCTGACTACCCCGTTGGGGATACAGCGTGAAGTTATGTTATGTTATGTTGTAGTTTATTATAGTGTATTTAAATTCAATAACCAAAATTTTATTGTATCATGTACTATTTACACGGAATTCAGGAAGTTGCACTGTATGGTATATGTATTATGTATAAACATATGTTAACCAGGACTTCCTACATGGAACGGAGGTTAATGAAGTGAGTAATAAGTAGAATGTGACATGGTTGTCGGTGTAGGTGCTAGCCCCGAGGGCGCGACGCTGTTACAGCACTGGGTGGAAAACACAGGTGACCTGCAAACGGCAGCGCTTGTGGCAGCGCGCTGTTTTACCGTCGACCTTCTGCGTGAGCCGCGCGTGCAGAACTGGCTCGACAGGTAAGGGGCGGGCGCGCGCGCTGTTGGGATTGATCAAATTGCTCCTAAAGCCGACTCGATTTGCAAAAAGAAATAAACTCATCCTTCACATTAAATAATAACATATCTTTTTAATTGCTATATATGAAAAAACCTTATTCTTTTATAGAGAGGTTTTTATTTTAGTTTGTTTATTTCTTTAATTGGAGTCATCAACAGACCCACATCTAAAAAAAATTTTTGTTTGTGTGTATTAGAGTACACACGTAAGAAGTGAAACTTCTTTATGACATCATTTTTCGAAAAATGATCAACTATTTACAACTTTACAGAAATTGGTTAAATAAAGCTAAAAAATCTAATTTAGATAAAGCTTAAGCAAAAATAATAATCGCCATCTTGGATTCGAAAATAAACATAATTTTCGTAATCAGCACCCCGAGAAACCTATAATGTGACACCCATATCGATTTATCCAAAAAAGTCATTTTCGCCATCTTGGATTTGAAAATGAACGTCATTTTTGTAGTCAGCACCCCGAAAAACCTAGAATTTGATACTCATATCGGTTTATCCAAAAAAGTAATATTCGCCATCTTGGATTTGAAAATGAACGTCATTTTCGTAATCAGCACCCCGAAAAACCTAGAATTTGATACCCATATCGATTTATCCAAAAAAAGTAATATTCGCCATCTTGGATTTGAAAATTAACGTCATTTTCGTAATCAGCACCCTGGAAAACCTAGAATTTGATACCCATATCGATTTATCCAAAAAAGAAAAGCATGTGTGTACGCACGTAAGAAGTTATACTTTTTTAAAGTGAATAAAAATAGAAAACAAAACTGGCCACATAAAAAAAAAGTGAATTAGTAAGATGGCGCGTAACAGAAAAACGTGACGATTTTTTTTTAAATTGCTATAAAATTTTTCTCATACGTCGATAAAGAAGTTTCACTTCAAAAAATGTAACAAACTTTTTAAATGTGATGCCAGGATGCCAACCCAATCACAGATGAACACAGATTGCAAATGTGAATAAGTGTAATAATGTTTAATAAGGGTATGTGGGGCTATAAGTCTTAAGTAACTGTTATATCTTTGTGAAACTGCGAACTGTCTCAATTATCTGAATTTAATAGGGGTACGTGAGTTTATGTTTGCGAAACTATTACCTATATAAGTTTAAGAACCTGCGAACTATTTCAGTTATTTAATTAGATGGGTTTAATAGGGGTACGTCAGGTTATAAGTTTTTGAAATTGTGAACTGGTGCAGTTATCTGGGCTTAATAGGAGTACGCTGGGCTATAACTTTTAGAATCTGTTCTATAAGTTTTGGAAACTATTATATAAGTTTGAGAAACTGTTCTATAAGTTTGAAAAACTGCGATCTATTGCAGTTATTTGGATTTAATAGGGATACGTAAGACTATAAGTTTGAGAATCTATTCTATACGTTCGAGAAACTATTATATAAGTCTGGGAAACTCCGAATCCTTATAATTATATGGGTTAAATAGGGGTAGGTGGGGTTGTAAGTAGTTGTTGAGAAGGTCGTGGAGTGTTGACGCGTGTGTTGGTCGGCGGCAGTTACCGCACGCTGCTGGACAGCTGGCAGCTGTGGTGGGCGCGGTGCGCGCTGGACACGTGGGCGGCGGCGGGCGCGGGGGCGGGTGGCGCGGCGGGCGCGGCGGGAGGGGGCGGCGCGGGGGGCGCGGCGGCGGGGGCCGGCGCCGGGGGCGGGGGCGGGGCGCGGCAGGTGTGCGTGGCGTGCACGTACTGCGGCAAGTCGGTGGCGGCGCCGCCCGCGCACACGCGCCCGCGGCCCGCGCTGGCGCGCCTGCCGCCGCCGCAGGCCAAGATGAAGGTCGGTGCTGGGGACTTACTGTCACAGTGGACGGATCCCGTCCTTGCGGTCTCTGTGCCAGATCGATCTGACACAGTCAATCGTGACATTGTACGCGATATACAAATTAAGGGGGGAGTGCTATGATCAGAGTAATATCTGGCACAGTGTCCTTTTTTTATTGACAGACTTTCTAGATTTTTACTAGTGTCAGCGGATATCCGGGGGTGAAAAAGATCTATATTCGTATCCATATCCGTTACTTTTTAGCGGATCTCGAACGGTTCTTTCATATTAACGAATTTCATTATATGGAATTTTGAAAATAGATCAATGAAATACATAATAATAATTTCAAATTACTTTTTATTTCTTAAAATTACAGTTTTGGCACGGTTTATTGCAAAAATCAAATAAGCAATTATGATAAAGATTATAATAGTGTTACCTCACTATGTTTACATAAAATAGGATTAATTTAATTGTATTATGAATGAACAAACGAAATACGATGTTGAGGTCCGTATCCGTATCCATATTTACAGATCTAGACACTAATAATCCGTATTAGAGGTCATCGAGCACATTAATTGAATGTCCAGTTTAACTTGAGCCGTGATAAATGGATGTCAATTTGAAAATTGTATATACAGGGTTAATTTAAAAATACTAATAACCTCTTAGTATTTTGTACTAAACATTGTCCCCAATAACTTTTATTCTACGACTTTTAAAAATTCATAAGTTAAATCCAGTATTAGTTATGTATTGTTGTAATTGCGAGCGAGAGCTGATATTCGTTAGTGTCAATAAAATGAGCAATAGTGAATAGGATAATCCGATAATTCGGCTCTATAGGATGAGTACTCCATGGACTACAACAATACACAGCTGAAGTTGACTTATTTTCTTTTTTGTGAATAGTAGTACCCAAAACATTTAAAATTTACGAGTATTTGCAAATAATTATTTCATGACCGACTCATAAGCTGACACGAAGTACACTGACAGTGCGGGATTACCATACTTACTAAGTTTAGCTTTTTTACTCATGATTACGTTCAATGAAATAGAGAGAAACGAAATTTCGGTGCACGGTGATAAGAGCGGCAACTTATGGCTTCGTCCATTGTGTTTGTTGATCCGATGATCAACGATGACCAAGGGTGCAGGACCGCGCCTATTTTTTAATGCATTGTCGAACAATGAGCATGACGCAGTGCAACACTAGTGTGTCCTTGTGGTGCTAATTGCCGTAAAATTCGACGGCCCCTGCGCAAATCATCGAATCATAATTTTTTTTTAAATCGTTAAATTGGCCATTCAGTAGGTATATTTTACGCCCTGCTAAAGAAACAAAGTCGATTGTTCACAATTAACGATTAAAAAAAATCGATGATTTTAAGTTTCGATGGTTTACGCAGGGGCCGTCGAAATATATATAAATCGTCACACAAAACACGGAAACTTGGAAATTTGACAGAAGTACAGCGACATGACGTATTTGCATGTTTATAATATTCTACAAATTTATATGCTAATTTTACAAGATACAAGATGTTGAAAAATATATTTATCGTGTATATGAACAGATTACCCCGTTAGGGATACAGTGTGAAGATATGTATGTATGTATAAACATATAGTTGTGTACAACATCTATACATATAAATAAAATTGAGGTGTTTGTCTGCGATTTCGAAATAAAGACAAGCTCATATGCTTATTTGCACGTAACCGAAATCCAAATACGCTTTCTTTAAAATTTTTGTCTGTCTATTTGTTTGTCCAAATTAACTTCCAAAACGGCTGAACCGATTTTGTGACTCATTATCAGGTAGAGGTCTTTTCAGATGATAATTTAGGTTACTTATTATACCAAAAAAATACCAAATCTAACACGGTTGAATTAGTGTGGAATGGCTAGCAAGTAATAAAAATTAAAAAAAGTATCACATCTAATATTGAAATTTTACTAAAGGCAGACATGCAATTTATTACTGGTAGGTCGTTGTCATGGTGTTGGTGGCGGGACATGGGCACAGTTTTTACTTTCAGTGTGAATATCCTTCCACGCTCAGACTTTGTCAACACCTGACGACAATTAAAGAACATTAATAATAATATAATCAAACATTTCACACAGCGCTATCTAGTCACAAAGAATTACGTGAATGAGTCAATTTATAGTTAATTCCAGTGCTAAAAATAGTAATAGTACATATGAATATAATATACATAATACATAGGTACATACGCTTGGCGCTCCATCCTCTCTGATTACCGTGTTGAGAGATACAGCGTAAAGATATGTATAGTGATAATATATATGAAATATTGACGAATTCTTATAATTTTTAGTTGTGTCCAAAATTTCAAATCTAAAAATCGATACGTGTTTCGCCTTTTAACGAAGCATCCTCAGGATATTCCAGAGATTATATCTTATACATTTTCATTCTTTGATTCGGTGTTTTAACTGATTAAATCTGAACTATGGATTAGGAGACGATGCAAACGTCGATTAATAAGATACTTAAACTATCGCTTATCGCATTCCCACTTGTCATACGAGAATGGGTGTCTAGATCAAAACTTAATGACCCTCAAAAATAGAAGAACATTTCTCGATATGTCGCTTTTGTATGACATAGTGCGCGCTGAGATTGACTGTCCTGACTTGGTGGCCGAACTAGCAGTTTGTGCTCCGCGGAGGCGTACACGTCATACGAAGCTGCTGTATGTCCCTCTAAGAGGTACAAACTACACAAAGAATGAAACCTTGACTCGCATTGCACACACCTATAATGAATCATTTGTTGAAGCAGATCCATTTCAATCCACAAGGCGTTGCTTTCGATGGCAGGTTAGGCGTATTTTAATGGAAAATAGGGGTAGTCAATGTTAACAGTTGTGGACCGCCATCCATTAAGTTGATTACGATGGAAAATGGATGGATGAATAATAAGAAGGGAAAAGATAATAATAATAATAAAAAGAATACTGTAATTTCCACAAATTAACTATGTTAGGGTAATCTGTTATTGGCCTTTTGTGTATTACTTGCTTCTGTATATTATTATTAATGAAATGGCTGTTGATTACCTGAATAAACAAAAACAAAAATAAAAATAAAATAAAATAAAAAATAAATAAATTTGAGATTTTGGACAGAAATTAATATAAATTGCAAGAGTATTTACCACACGAAATGGATTTCCACAAAGTGAAGCCTGAATTTGTACAATATATATGACATGCTACATCGCTAATGATGACGTTTCTTTGAAAAAACCGTTACACCTATTTGTCAACGAAATATATTTGTAATGATGTACCTCTGACCAAAATCGCGACAATATCAACGTCAATATCGACACTTGCTCAACAATGAGGCCGACTGTCAGTGTCGATAGTTCAGCCGTACCTCGTGCGTGTCTAACGTGTGTGCGTGCGCGTGCGCAATTGCAGCAAGTGTCATCGTGCCCCAACTGCCGCAAGCCGCTGCCTCGCTGCGGCGTGTGCTCGCTCCACTTGGGCACGGGCGCGGGCGGCGCCGGCGGTGGAGCCGGGGCGGGGGCGGGGGCGGGGGCGGGGGCCGGGGCGGGGGGAGCCGGCGGAGCGGCGGGCGGGGCCGCGGGCGTGGCCTCCTTCGGCGGATGGTTCAGTTGGTGCGTGGCCTGCCGCCACGGCGGACACGCCGCGCACATGCTGGCCTGGTTCAGGTGAGAGCCGCGCACTGGCACACCCTCTCGCTCGCACACCACCGACCATCATAAATCTCCATACTAACGTAACAGGATAAATAAACTCCTTCAAAGTTGCAGCTCCAGCTAGAGGAAAATAGCAACGACGAACACATGGACGTGTATTTCACTCTAATTATAACCAACGTAACGAATATCTACTAACATGGCATTAACATTTTCGAATCGAATTTTTTTGAAATAAAATGAAGTAGTTACTCGCGGAACCCTCAGAAAGAGGCAGAGTCTTGTGTTTGTCATTGCTTGCTTGCTCTAGCTCAGGCCGCAACAACTTTGAAAGGAGTTTAGACATACACATGAATTACATTAGTAGATACAGATTTATGCCTACCGCTCAGCAAACGTTTCTCTTGCACTCACACATTCCTATTGACCATCTACTGCTTGTATTCGGACTATTCTAGTCGCATTCACATTGTAAATACCTTCACACACGCACATTGTCACCAGGATCCTCTCCACTCACACTGTTCCACTTGAACCTTCCTCCAGACTCCAATTCAACCGTTTACACTTTGCTACACATCAACCCCAATCTACTAATTTAAACCCTTTGAACCAGCGACCAACAGTTACTATTTCTCAAAATAGGCCATTACAATAATTACAACTAGATCATAATTCTGGGCTAAAATTAAAATCCAAATGTTCAAAAATCCAAAAATCCAAATCCAAAATTTCATGAAGAAATTTAATATCATAGTAAGATGTGAATATTTGTCTGTCTGCAGAGAGCACAACGAATGTCCGGTGAGTTCATGCACGTGCCGCTGCAACACATTGGATGCGCTCGACTCGCGCCACGACTAGGTATTCACCAATATCAGGAATGGATGACACTGGATTCATCGAGTCAAACGAGTCGATAACCATAATGACTCCTATTGATTCTGTCGTACTCTAAGCAACTTGATTCCAGTTTTCCGCGTTAATTCAACCGAATTTGGATTGTGTTCGGCGCTAACAGCACCGTATGATCATCTGACACAAAATCAGGTGCAGAAAGGAATTTACCACACGAACTACAAAAATTAGTATCGACCTAGTCATTTAATTCAAATCTAACAACAAATTTAACTATTATGAACTGTGCAAACCTATGAGTCATTCTTTTAAAACTGAGTAGGTTGATCAAAGAAGCAAAGGAATCATTACAAAGAGTGAGTTACTGTTTCCGGATTAATTCAATATTTGCTTCCGGAATCGTAACTACCCATATTTTATTCTTTACCTTATACCTTTAGGTACACAATTAATATTTATATATTTTTATGGTCACACCATTCTAGAAACGTTTAATAACCGTTTTATAGAAGCAGAAGTTATTGACACAGTGTAATAAGCCGTACGTACAATCGTGCATATCTTTATTATATCCGTGATGAGTTATAAAAAGTAAATACGAACGTGGACAAAGCGTCACTGCTCATTGTCTTAAATTATTTTCATAATTAAATTTGGAAGTATATGGAAAACGCTTTCACGTTAGTGTTGCCAATATAACTTCTTTTCTCCTCTAATAGTGTCCAAAAATCCGCTAAAATTAAAATGAACCGTGGACCCGTGCAGCTCTGCAGCATTGTGTTGATAATATATTTCAAAAATAACTCTACGGCTCTACTATGATGAGTAATTGTAACCTAACCTAAGTTGAATACAAAAATGAAAAGTTAATTCTCATCTAGTTTCCCTTCAAGTCAACCAATTTAAGTGGGCAAAAGCTCAAATGAAAGAGCTCGTTCTAGCGAATGTTCTTAGACAAAACAAACCGCATACCTCAATTAGAACCGGAGACAGAGAAAAAAAACTATGAAAACATAAATGTACAGGAGGAAATCGCGTTTCAGTATAACTTGAGAAGGGTGAAATTTAGGTGATTTCCAACGCTTAATGACAAATCTGTGCATCAATACCGTTCATTAAAAAAAATTAAGCAAATCGGTTGGATAGAACGGTCCAATGGACTCGTAATAGATTTTATAATTTTTTTTTAATATATAGATTCCTTGAAACAATATTTTTGATATTTTGAAGTGTATTTTTTCTTCAAAATTACAACTTCCTTGCAATTTCTGCGCGCATGAATTTGAGGAAATCCTAAGATGGCCAATTTTTAAGATTTATTATAATCCATGCTTTTATTGTCGATGGCTCCTTGCACTAGGCCGATGAAATTTTGATCTCCGCGCCCAAATTTTGTGTTTACACGTATTGAATTTATTTATAATAACTATGTACTTTGTTTCTATACTATTAAATAAATATATAATACTTATATAATGTGTACATATCTTCCTAGTAGATATATTTTGATAATGTGAATGAAATAGTTTTAGTGATCAATTGTAGTTTTAAAAGCAAATATTTTGGTGGACCAATGGTTTTGCAATCTCACTTTTAAAGAGTCCGCCTATGCAGACTTTAGTGTGCAGGTGACCTGGATCTCAATATCTAAGAAGACTGAGAGTTAGATATTTGGATACATGCAACTTCAACTCTTTATCTTGAAAGCCTTAAATGTGGAAACATGATTGGATAAAAAAATCTCGATAAAAAAAATTCCACCAAAAATTCTGTTTTGCACAAAGATTCAGTTGGATCTTCGAAATTCTATAGAATTTTTTAAATGATTTTTAATAAAATGAATAGATAATTATATTATCTCAAATCTCTAAAACCAGTTTTTTAATTGATAATGTAGTTTTCTTGCAAATTATAATTATGTGCAAAAACATGTTGAGATTTCTCCGCGCTAAAATTGCCCCCAATTGGTTGCACTGGGCTGCAGAGGCGGACTATTAATTGGACTGATTTTATTTCTAGTATTACTAGATTTTACATCTTATTAAACAGTGATGTCCCCTATAACTATATTACTAGACGGTAGCGACAGCTCCGCGGATTTACATGCGTGAAATTCCTTTTTGGATTCTTTCTTTCATGAGATAGTGTATCGTCGAAAATGTAAAAAAATACATATAATAGTAAAAAAGGGAAAAATACTGTTTATTAATCGAGTCATTTAGTACATTATGTGGCGACGCTACAGGAC
The DNA here is from genome assembly GCA_907165235.1 of Zeuzera pyrina. Taxonomy (NCBI): domain Eukaryota; kingdom Metazoa; phylum Arthropoda; class Insecta; order Lepidoptera; family Cossidae; genus Zeuzera; species Zeuzera pyrina. Next base: position 1,331,089 of record OU015627.1, read on the forward strand.
CTTACGCATCCCAGAATACCACGGTTCCGCAAGCTGTTGCTACACGTTTATATTATCGGGCTAATTTATGTACCTAAAATAATAATGATGCTTTTAACTCGATCTTTAAAAGTGCGTTTTTTAATTTTATAAATCGTAATATATCGTTCGAAAGTGACAATAAATGACATCACTATTTTAGATGGTAACATTATTTAAAACATTAAAAATAATTCTATGACGTAGCCAAAGGAGCTTACTACATCTCATACAATCAAGTGGATGATGTTGTTTTAAAATCTCATCATGGTCCTTTAAAATATTAGTTTGCATTTATTATATTTGCAAGACTGATTCGGATATACATGCTTCAGTCTAGTCGATACTTGTTTGCTCCAAAAATATTCTAGTAATAAGATAATTTTAACATTAGATTTGGTATATGTACTTTTATAGACTACATATTATATGAAATGTATATTGTGTATGTAAATATGATATTTACCAATGTTTAAAGGATATTTTTGTAATTAGATGTAGTTAGAAATTGTTATTTTTTTAATAGTTTGCAAATTAATATTATTGTACATTTCTACCTCTCAGATAGTCGAATGTAATGGAAATAAAAATGCAGATATATTTCCAAATATATACATTTATTAAATAATTATTTCATCTGTATTCCAATTTAACAATAAAATTCTCAAAGACACAACATTGTTTTAAATCTGTTTATCGTACAAGGATCGCATCCTCCTAGGTACGTATATAGCGTATACCAACATGCAAACAGCCACGCTGACATGTCCCATAGAAAAATATATCGGTAAGGAGTTGGATGAGACAACAGATCTAGTGTGGGAGCCACGCTGAGAGTGGCGCGGGCGGAGGGAAATGTATGGAGTCGTAACGCGTTCGTTCCTTCATACAAACCACATTTTCCAAGGGAGTTCTACAGGTACAGGCGTAGCTAGGGGTTTTTCCTAGGAGGCCAGCGCATTAGCTGAGCTATCACAAATTTTCTGTCAATAAAAACAATGACATTTATTTTTCGATACTTGTGAGTTCTGAATATTTTTTTTGTAACATTTAGATTTGTCTGGGGGGGCACGAATCTCCCTCTAGCTACGCCTATGGTTACAAAAATTTTGAAACCTCCAGGATAGCTAAAATTTTCGATATTTGACGAGCCTGAACATAATGTGGATTATATAATTTGTATCAAAGTTACATTAATTTTATTAAAAACAAGTTTAAAATTTTAGTTCTGAATTTCTTGCTAAAGAGTTCGGTAACATTCTAATTTTTTACGAAAAATATTTGAAAAACAATAGAATTGGTAGTAGGAAATATTGTATAGTGATTTAGTGTATAGACACGTCTTTGAAAACGCTTGAAGAATCTAAAAGGGTTAGGATGTTTTGCGAGAAAATAGAGAACTAAATATTACCGAGCTTATTTCACTTTTGAAGACAGATTAAAATAAACCATTTTAATCTGTCTTCAAAAGTAAAGTATTTGGAAACATTACCGCTCCATTACTTTCACCTCCGCGTGCGGGATGTATAAAAACTAGAGGGCGCCACTTTTACATATTCGTTGTTTCGCCGTGAGCGCTTTCGTTCACATAATCGTTAATACTGCCCGATCGACCTTACAAATTAGTAGCTATGAATCTGTGTCAGAATGTAAGTGACGTTGGTTTCTTCGTAGAATCCGTTGGAACAAACTCCCCAGTCCAAACTCTCTTATAAATATTGGCGTCACTTACTTTCGACACAGTTCTGTATTAAGTCACATATTTTCAATTAAGTAATGACAGGGAAACTCGTTTTGGGCTATTCATACAGCACCATGAGACAGTTTTAAAAAATCTAAAGAAATCTTCACTTTATTTCTTACATCTACTCGTAAAGTCTTCTACAAAAATGTTTATTTTAAATTTCTTATAGAGACCAATACAGTTTTTAGTCCGTTGCGGACGTACAGATGGCGCCATTGTCGGCATTAACATTAAACATTGCACAAATCTTCGTCCAAATTATTCACTATTCATTAGAAATAGAAAGAACATAGAATTATTTCATGCCTGCCAACGTACCATACAACATATAAAAACAAGTCGATTATATCGACAGACAACTTCGACAATAGAAAAATAGAGACAGGACGACATCGCATCATTTATTCGTAGTCTACGAGAAGGCTACGATACGAATTACAATTTTAATATTCACATAACATATAAATAACCTTTCGTTTCAGTTCTAGAGAGACACATCGGTATTAGGTATATCGGAGACTGCGCTTACAATTTATTAGTGACAATTACGTACGATGTAAATCCAGAAGTTACAATCTTTGGTATAGTGAATAAAAACAGGTCAATAGAGTTGATCTCGACTCGACCGGTCCGCGCTCAGTTAGGGCCAAGGGCGAGACGTAGGAAAGGTGGAGTCGGGCCAGCGAGCGTGGGCGGCCGATGCGTCTGTCGGCCGTTGACTACGTCATTACGTGACTGCGCGCCAGATTAGGCATTTACAATTCTGGTTTAGATATTTCTTAACATAGTAGATAATTTGAAAATAACACGTCGTTTAAAGGCTAACGAAGCATATAATTTGCCTATAGAGGTATACAGAGAATTTTAGACTTAGTAACATCACATTTAGAAGTCAAAATCGATCGGACGCGGTTTAGCTGGCACAGTCAACGTACGGCAGCGCCGGTCGGCTTTGACGGTGCGGGGCTCGAGCTCGAGCTCGCACGGGCTGAGGTACGCGAATATAAATATAACAATATATACTCGTATTCGTTTCTAAAACATCTCATCCAAATATATAATAATATTTTGTACACATAATCGTTTCACTACTATTTTAAAGCTTTCAAATTAAGATTCGTCTCGACTTCACCACCTACACATATAATCCGCTATACCGTAATTTAATTCATTATGAATCATCACATCGAACAGACATTATCTATGTAATATACACGTAACAGACCGTCACTCGAGAAACGACAAGTATTCGTCGCGGCGGCGGGCGGCCGCCGGCTGGAATGTGCCGCCGCGGCCGGTTGCATTCGACGACATACATCTCACAAATATACATAAAGTGGTTGAACTCGCCGGCCGCATGGCCGGTAGGCGGGACCGACCGGCGGCGGGCGGCGGGCGGGGAATGTGCGAGAGGGGCGCGGCGGGCGCGGCGGGCGCTCACTTGGCGTCGTCCTGCTCCATCGGCTCCTCGGGCGGAGCCGCCGGCGCGGGCGGTGCGGGCGGCGCGGGCGGCGCGTGGTGCATCGACAGCGTGGCCATCGCGGCCGCCGTGTCGGCGTCGCGCTCGAGCTGCAGGCGCGCGCCCGCGCCGCTCGCTGCGCCCGCGCCGCTCGCCGCCGCCTCCAGCGCGGACACGCCCGCCAGCTCGCTGTACCGCTTCAGCTGCCACAGACACGCGCGGGTGAGCGAGCCGGCTTGTGTGTACGTGTGCGAGTGAATGAGTGAATGAGTGAATGAGTGAGCGAGTGTGCACTCACCGTGGGCCAGTAGGTGGCGTGCAACGCGATGGTGGTCCTGAGCGCGTGCAGCGCGGGCGGAGCGGGCGCGCGCGCCAGCTCCGCCAGCGTGGGCGCTGCGAGCCGCTCGCCCAACAGCGCGCGCACGCACTCCTGCGCGCAGTCGCACATGGCCGTCAGCTCGTAGCCGCCTTCCAGCGACAACACCACCTGCGACATCGACACGCTCTCCATAAATGCCATGGTGGCATACAAGGAAGGTACCTACCCTCCCTTAACCTACCCTTCTTAGTGTAGATCCTATTAAAAGCAACTAAACCTTTACAAAAATAATTTAATGTTGAATTAAAAAAAAAAACAAAACATTCAATTTTATTTATTGGAAATTCCTTGACAAATGAGAGCTAGGTCAAGAAAAATGTAAAATTTCGATCGTCATAACACTTATCGTACATAATATATTTGTACTTGTTAATATAGTTGTGCTAATATAGTTGTATTTGTTTGTGTTCATATATGCGTATAATTTTCGAGATTTCTCGCGGTGAAGATTAAAAAAATGACATCGATTTTCAAATCCAAGATGGTGGCCTCAATTTTTTCAATAAATCGATATGGGTGTTACTTTCGACATTTCTCAGGATGCAGATTGCATTGACTATGAGATCCATTATGGCAGATATTACTTTTATGAATAAATTTATATGGGTGTCACATTATTTCGATATTGCTGACAGTGCAAACTAAAAAAATGACATCTATTTTGAAATCCAAAACAGTAGAACTTAAATTTTTCAACTAATTTTGATATGGGCGTTATTTTCGAGATTTCTCAGAGTGCAGATTACGAAAACATGCTATGGATTTAGAATTCTAAGATGGTGGACATTCTTTTTTTGAATAAATTGATATGGGTGTTATTTCGAGATTGCTCGCGGTGCATATTAAGAAAATGATGTCCATTAATAAATCCAAGATGGCGGATCATTCTTCATTAAATTGAATCATTTATTTCATTACTCTTTTAAACGTAAAATTATTTTTTGTGCCTCTCTTATTTAATTTCGTTCCAGCAGTGTCATAGAACACGACACCTTTCGTTGTTATTTCGCATTTATAACTCTTAATTACAAATTTTCATCTATGTAACTCAACTCAGTTCAGTGTTAATAATAGAACCAACATGTAATATGGCTAAAGTTTCGACTTTTTTGCAAATAGGTAATATGCAAATTGGACGATACATGACGTGTGGAGTGTGGAGTGTGGAGTCGTAAGTCATACCTTCCCGTTGGCGAGCGTCATGAGGTCGCGGGTCATGTGCGCGAAGCACGCGGCCGACACGTTGTAGCCGCCCAGCGGCGCGGGGTGGCCGGCGGCCGCGTCGAACCCGCACGACACCAGCACCATCTCGGGGTCGTACTCCTGCGCATGCGCATGCCGCCCTCGTCACACACACACACACGCACACACACATGGCGCGTGTGCTTCTCACTTACGTGAGCGTCTTGCAAGATGCGATTTTACAAAACTTTACCAATGAATTGTGATCACGAGCAGACGTGATTGTTAGGATAACAGAAGAAATTATATACTAATAACATACATATAAGAAAGAAGTATGTAACGACTGTGGTACTTGGCGTTCTGTACTCTTTGACTACCGCGTTAGGGATACCGCGTGATGATAAATATGTGCGTGTATATACATATTTTGATAAACAGAAACATATCATCATTTCATCGCAACATGTATTGGTAGTAGAGTAGGTTACAACTATTTTTTGAACTGTATTCTTTAAATAATTTAAAGATTATTAATCATAAATACTATAAAGTAAAATCTTTAAAACATTGAGTAACATGCATTTTAGAAGTAGAAGAAATTTTTTAAGACAATGTATTTAGTTACCAAAATAACAGTTATTCATGTAATTTATATTACAATGGCTCGTAGACTAGACTCGGCCTGTATTATGGAGATCTGCAAACATTACTTATGTTGATTTGTGCCTCAGTATTTTGCCTGAACAATGACACTAACTTAATAATAATACATTCAAAATAATGAAATAAAATATTAATCTCACGTTCTATCCTAAATAGCATAGTCTGAGAGGATGGAGCGTCAAGCGTCGCAGTCCTTACATCTTTCGTTTCCTCAAATCTCATCATTCTCCTCACACAACATCAATACTTATAGAAATGGATTACTCATGAAAGGTGTACGAGTTACATGGTAAATTCGATCATCGATCGAGCGAGCGGGCGAGTAGCGCCGTAGTGGATGCGGTGTGAGCGGTGATGATGTGTGAGCGGTGAGCGGTGATGTGTGAGCGGTGAGCGGTGATGTGTGAGCGGTGAGCGGTGATGTGTGAGCGGTGAGCGGTGATGTGTGAGCGGTGATGTGTGAGCGGTGAGCGGTGATGTGTGAGCGGTAATGTGTGAGTGGTGAGCGGTGATGTGTGAGCGGTGAGCGGTGATGTGTGAGCGGTGAGCGGTGATGTGTGAGCGGTAATGTGTGAGTGGTGAGCGGTGATGTGTGAGCGGTGAGCGATGATGTGTGAGTGGTGAGCGGTGATGTGTGAGCGGTGAGCGATGATGTGTGAGTGGTGAGCGGTGATGTGTGAGCGGTGAGCGATGATGTGTGAGTGGTGAGCGGTGATGTGTGTGGTGAGCGGTGATGTGTGAGTGGTGAGCGGTGATGTGTGAGCGGTGAGCGATGATGTGTGAGTGGTGAGCGGTGATGTGTGTGGTGAGCGGTGATGTGTGAGTGGTGAGCGGTGATGTGTGAGCGGTGAGCGGTGATGTGTGAGCGGTGATGTGTGAGCGGGCGACGGTGGGGTACCTTGGCTATGGGCATGACGACGGAGCGGAAGGCGGCCAGGTACTCGGCGTCGCCCAGCGGCGGGCTGAGGCCCGAGGACCAGGCCACGTTGACGTTGAAGCCCAGGCCGGCGCCCGCGCCGCACTCGGTGGCGGCGCCCGTGCCCGGGAAGAAGTTCCCGTCGTCGTGCCGGTGCAGGCTGATGTACAGCACGTGCGGGTCGCCGTAGAACATCTGCTGCGTGCCGTTGCCGTGGTGCACGTCCTGCGCACGCGCACACGCGCACACACACAAGGCTTGACTCACACTCACACTCGCACTCGCAACATCACTACGTACGCGAACATGGAACACTAGCGAAATTGTGTTCAACTATTTGTAACGCAAACTAAATTGATATTTACGTAAAAAGCATTAAAAAAAAATGAGCCGTCGCGGAACGCCCGGAAGATGTGAAACATCGAAGATATTTTGTATAGAAAATAAGCATGAAAGAATGATTTATTAAAGGAAATAAATATAGCATAAATATAGCAAAATATTGAGATTTTTTCGAAGTGAATGACACACTGCATATGGTATAGGTATACGAGCTCAGTACGAGCGCATCGCGCATGCGCGACGCGTCGTGCTTGTACTGAGCTCGTTACACGACGCATTGCCAATCGCCACGCCGACAGCCAATCTGCCCAGACGCATAAGATGTTTCACATCAAAAATTGTATAAGCTACAAATACATTAGGTATTTAAATCACAATACTTTTCCATCGTCAAAACTAGCAACATTGACCTAGTTATTCTAACTGTAGATACAATATCACATTGTAAGATGTATCAGGCGATAATATTCCGTTTTAAAAGAATCACTAACCCAATCTACTATGAGTATCCTTTGTAACCGCAGCCTCGTGTGTAGGATTTTGGCCGCGATGGCTACATTATTGAAGAAACAGAAGCCCATCGCTTGATTAGGCTCTGCATGATGGCCAGGCGGTCGGACGACAGCGAAACTGGAAAAGATAGGCAATATTATGTAAGTTACAAGAATACTAAATCATAATAACAAGTGAAATTTTAAAATGGCAACAATAAAATGATTTTTATTCTATATTATGTTTAAAAATGAGGAGAATGATGAGATTTGAGGAAGCGAAAGAAGTATATAAGGGCCACGACGCTTGGCGCTCCGTCCTCTCTGACTACCCCGATACAGCATGGAGATATGTATGTATATATTATATTTAAGCTCAATTTATGAAAACATTTACCCGCAGTAAGTATTAATTAGTAAGTTATCAAACCGTAATTCGAACTTTATTTCTTTTCATGGTTCCGATATAAGAACAGAATTCTTATAAAATAACTCACATATCTCTTTATTACTCGAATTCAAAATAAGAGGACGTTCTATGTTCGTGCGTATGTATTTTTTTTAATGTATGTACGGGCATAAATTCTTTGTTCATGAACCGATTTCAATGGATTCTTTTTCCGTTGGGTTCAGTATAATTCCAAGGTGGTCCCATTTAAATTTCTTTGATATTGAAGCTTGGACTTCGAAGATACACCAAATAATCTAAACTGATTTTAAAGATTCATTTATATTGATGATTCTTTTGTACATCATTCTGTCCCAGAATTAAAAAGAAGTCAGTTGTACACCTACCCTCAATATTTATTTAGGCCAAGGTCACTCAAAATGTAAAAAATAGAAAACTTTTTAAGAAAAAATTACACCGACTTCAAAAGAAACATTGAAAAGTACACAATACCTAATTATATTTTACTAATCAAAACTCAAATACAAAAATAATTTATAAATACGATACAAATATGCAACAACAGATAGTCTAGGTACTAGGTAGGTACAGGCTTGGTACTGTGTACTTGAGTTTTGAATAGCAAAGGATAGTTATTTCGTATCTTGTAACGTAACACTATTTTGTAGAAAGGTGATTGCAATTCATGATTGCGAATTAGATTTTTTATGCTAAGTGGGATGTGTTTTCCAAAAATAGTTAATTTGTTGTCCTTGAAATGTTGTCTATAACTGGTTGGTAACAATATTGGAACAAAATTGCATTATTTACAAACATATAGTGTGAAGAATCGGTGTACAGACAGATTCTGAATTTATTAATAAAAGTTTTATATAGTGAATTCGAACAATAGACGCACGGTAGCTACACCGCGATGCGTTCGTAACATTCATTCTCGAAGAGAACGAATAACATTCATTCTGCAAAAATTGTTTTTTTTCACTCACCAGCGCTCACTCGGCTTGAATGTTTTAAGTACAAATATTAATAGAAAAGCTATTCAGCTATTATAATACGAGTAAACCTAATATTTGTAATTTTCTCCAACGTACTATTGTTTTGGAGACAACGTTTCTAAATTTATAAAAGCGTAAAATTCTAAATAATACAATATAATTGTGAATCGAGTGTAATCTCGTACCGGGAACTCCGTTGGGATCGGACTCTGCCCCTTCTACTTACATCGCAAACACCAACATTATTACCAACCAACAAGCAACAACAATCTACCTACAGCGCGGCTGTACGGGTTGCAACATCCGGCCAGACCCAGACTAAGAGGACAAGGGGAGTACGGTGTCACGAAAGGACGGTGACCGCAGTAGATCTAAACTCATCGCTAGCCTGATCCACGACCCGCTTATTATAATTTCTAAATTATGACTAATTCTTCTTAAATAAATGTAACTAATTTTTGTCATGACTTAATTATTTCTTTAATTGAATTTTTTTTAACTTAATTTTCTTAATATACTTATTTTGCTCCCTCAAGCTCCCCTAAGGAGCTGGAGGTGACAATCTTTCAGTATTTTTTTTAAATCGGTTTAATTTTTATCATAAACGATTTTTACAGAAATTATGTGACATCTTAGCACAATAATATATCTTATTGACTCCACATATAGTAAAAACTTTAAAGTATTCATGGTAAGTAATTCTATTTGAGCTTTTTCCTTCTGTGACTATCCCATTGATATATCAATATCTAGTGTAGGACCTGTGTCATAGATTGATCAATTTTTGATTCTAAATTTGTAGGTATTGATTGCATTTATGTTTGTGATAATGTATTATTCATTGGTTCAATCATTTGATCTTGGTTCTAGTTGAATGGAATTTATTGTAAATGGTGTGTAATGTGAATAAAGATTACAAGATAAATTCACACATACAAATTATATTTAAAAACATATTGCATAAAATGAAATAGTAAAATATTAGTCGGGTCAAACGTGAAGTTCATCTTTCACATCAATCAAAAATATGTGAATATGTATTTGTGTAATAATGAAATGAACGACTGCCATAGGTGTAGGTAATGTGTGGTGCGCGTGGTGCGATGCGTGGTGTGGTGAGTGTGATGTGCCGTGCGTGGTGTGGTGAGTGTGATGTGCCGTGCGTGGTGTGTGTGGTGCGCATGGTGTACGTAATACGCGTGGTGCGATGAGTGGTGTGGTTCGGTGAGTGTGATGCGCCGTGCGTGGTGTGTGTGGTGCGCATGGTGTATGTAATACGCGTGGTGCGATGCGTGGTGTGGTGCGGTGAGTGTGATGTGCCGTGCGTGGTGTGTGTGGTGCGCATGGTGTGTGTAGTGCACGTGGTGTGGTGCGGTGCGGAGGCGGCCGTACCCGTTGCGCAGCTCGCCGCGCGCCGTGCGCACGGCCAGGTCGAGCACGGCGCCGGCCGCCATGCGCGCCGCGGCCGCCGTGTGCGCCTCGGACCAGGCCGTGTCCGAGTCCACGCCGAGCCCGCCGCACGCCAGCCGCACCAGCTGGCGCGCGCCCGCGCCGGCGCCGGCGCCCGGGCCGCCCGCGCCCGCGCCGGCGCCCGGCCCGCCCGCGCCCGCCGCGGCCGGAGCCGCCGCGCCCCCCGCGCCCGCCGTGCCGCCCGCGCGCAGCTCCCGCGCGCGCCCGCCGAACAGCATCACGTGCGCCTCCGTGTGCACCGACTGCGCAACGGACCGACACACGTACGCGTTACCCACATGAACACTTATGACACTCGGATATGGCACGTGAGCGATGAAAAATGAGTGGTGCTTTCGTGATATCTTTCATATCCTTATTTACGCAAAAACGGAACGACATGCTGAGGCAACCCACAAATTTTCTTTACGCTTTAGTTATTTGTGAACATTAAATTTACTAGTGTGTATATAATATGTTTTGGCAGTTTTTTTTTCATTTCATCTCTATTTTACATTAATTATTATTTATAACAATTTTTACACATGAATAACTTTTTTATAATTAGATTTTGTTGTATATTGTAACATATAATATAAACGCTTAGGCCCGTACACGCGTCGACTTACGATTCCAGTATGATACGAATATCATACGTGTCAAATCTGGAGTTAGTTCATTAATCGTTTCATAGATGGCGTTGGATAGTAATTATTAAATGTCGCTTGAAAGTTTCCGCCATGTAGTTTCGACTATGTTCGTACACGCGTCGACTGGACGTGTTCTCGACGCGACGATTTTTTTTTTTGACATTCAATAGAATAACAATTAATTATCATCTTTTTGTATGGTTCCTTCGTAGCCACGGCACAAATGCTCGTCCGATTTAAGTTTCTTTTAATATAAGAGATGATTTAAAATGTTCTTCTTTTCTTTCGTTTCATAGTCCTTTTATTAGAAATAACTATTAGACCCTGTGCAGACAAGGAACAGTCCACGGCGTATTTTTTGTCCGTTAAAATAGATCACCTAGAATTGCATCATATAACGCATGTTATGACGAATTAAAAGTTCCGCGTAAAAGTCCCTCAAACAATTGCGGACATGCACAAAAGTATCCGGGAATCCTCGAAAGAATAGAACTAAAGTGCCAAAACGCTTCAACACACACAGTGGATTTAAAATGCGTTGAACGTTTGGGAGATTTTTCCACGCTTTGTGAACTTTGTCTTCCACAGACAAAATAGTCCCTCGTCTGCGTTGGCCGTAAAGTAATAACATTTTCTCTTCTGAATCACTAGACATCTTAGATGTCCGAATGTTGGCCGAGATCAAGTAGCATACAAGAAGTAGAGTTGGAGTCGCATATGAAACGAGTCGAGGACGAGTCGACGCGTGTACGAAACGCCTTAGATAAATGTGTAAAAATATGCAGCGGTGTGAAGGGATGTGTAGTGTGACGTGATGCAGTGGTGTGTGGCGGTGTGTGGTGTAGTGTAGCGCAGTGCACGTGCCTGCAGCTCGTCGAGCGCGGCCTTGCGCGGGCGCGTGCGCTCGGTGCGCGCCGCCAGCCCCGTCTCGCACAGGCGCGCCCACACCGACTGCAGCCGCCCGCCGTGCTCGGGGTGCGTGGGCGCGTGCGCGCCGCACGCGCACCTGCCGGCAAACACGCACGCACGCGCACGGTACATTACACGCCACATCACGTCACGTCACGCGTCACGTCGCTACGTCGCTAAGGCTCGCAATGGCCTGCGCGCTAACGACCCACGCGCTCCGCTCACTTTTTATAGTACCATTTTAATTATACTCGTACTAATCTACCTTCAACAACATTGTTATCTTATAAAAATGTCCATAAAAAGAAGCAAAAGATTTTTTTTACTTATTTTATTACAATATCTATTTAAATACATACATACATATTATCACGCTGTATCCCCAACGGGGTAGTCAAATAATTGTACTAAATTAAAATTTTAATAATCTCAGTAATTGTAATGAATTAATTAAAATAAAAAATTTGTCAAATATAAATTTAATTGGCATACGAACGATTTGCTTCCGTTATTTAAAATATTAGTTATAAAAAAAAAATGGAATTCTTAATTATATTTATTTTTAAATTTTAAATTAACTTAACAAAGAAACACTAATATTTTTATTTGATAACTCTGTAATGAATATTTAACAACTACTCGTCTACTGTAATGTTATTAAAATGTGTGTGCGCTTATGCAATGATGCCTTCGATACGTAGTAGTGTGTATGTGCATGCGCGTGTATGTTTGTGTGCGTGTTTGTATATATTTGTGTGATTGTGTGTTCGTGCACTTAGCGTGTGCCTGTGTGTGTTATGTGCGCGCGTGTGTGCATGTTCATGCGTGCGTGTTTGTGTATGTTCGTGTCTGTGTGTGTGTATTCGTGCACGTGAGTGTGTGTCTGCGTGTGTTATGTGCGCGCTAATGTGCATGTTCATGCGTGCATGTTCGTGTGAGTGTGTGTTCGTGCATGTGTGAGTGTGTGTTCGTGCATGTGTGTGTGTGTGTGTCAGTGTGCGTGCGCGTCCGTACCCGTGCTTGAGCATGAGCGCGTCGTAGGCGAGCCCGGTGGCGGGCGGCGCGGGCGGGCGCGCGCCCACCAGCGGCGAGGACAGCGCGCGCGCCAGCGGCGCCGCGGCCGCCGCGGGCTCCGCCGCCGGGCCCGCCGCCGACCCTCCCGCCGGCCCTCCCGCCGCGCCGCGCCGCGCCGTCAGGTCGATGACCTCGCCCTCCTCCTCGCGCAGCTGCGCCGCCGCCGCGTCGTGCGCGCGCGTCAGCACCTGCCCGCAGGACCACGCTTTTACACGCTACCTCGGTTTTTTAGGCACTATAGCCCAAACTAGACAATAAGGTAAGGTATTCCCCATCTGCTGTAAGAGACTAAAACACTAAAGGGGAGTTGCGGCCTCTCGGAATGTGAAATTGTTGCAGAATATTTTTCCATTAATATTCTCTTCGAATATTTGAACAAGAGTAGTCCTTATGATTTTTATAAAAACTCATGTTAAGAATGTATAGAAAAAAATCGCATTTACATGTCTATGAATGTGTTGAAACGTAAGGTACTACGTGTGTTTATTTTTAGGTTTTTTAATTCTTATTCCCCTAACATGTGTAGTCAACGCCCTTGTTGGCCTTTTTATCTTTATTTATTATTTTACTTATATTGGGTCCTTACATATGAAATTGGCGTTTTGTACGGGAGGAATATAAAGTCAATTTTTTTTTGTAAAATATATTTAATTAATCAAAGTATGCACCGTTGTTATCTATGCACTTTTGCCATCTCACAGGTAGTTCATTGATCCCTTTACTAAAAAAACCATGGGGCGAGAATCAATAAACTCTTTGAAGGCGATTTGGACTGCCGCATCGGAGTTGAATTTTTTTCCTTGTAAGAAGTTGTCCAAATTCCGGAAAAAATGGTAATCTGTTGGAGCAAGGTCCGGGGAGTACGGTGGATGTCGCAGACATTCCAATTGTAGCTCATCTAACTTTGTGGTTGTTTGTTGTGCAGTGTGTGGTCTTGCGTTGTCGTGAAGCAGCAGTGGCCTAGAGCGATTGACCAATCTCGGTTGTTTAGCAGCTAGTTCTTCCTTCATGGTTTGCAGTTGCTGACAATAGATATCGGCCGTAATCGTTTGGCCAGATTTTAGAAAGCAGTAGTGAACGACACCGGCGCTAGTCCACCAAACACTCACAAGTAACTTTTTCTGAGTCAATTTTCGTTTAGGGCAGGATTTGGCTGGGTCTCCAGGGTTCAGCCATTGCGACGAGCGCTTCCGATTATCGTACAGTATCCACTTTTCATCACAAGTAATGATTCGATTTAAAATCTCTTCATTATTGTATCGGTTGAGCAAAGTAACACAGCAGTCGACGCGTGTTTGCAAGTTCGATTCACTCAATTCATGAGGTACCCATCGTTCAAGTTTTTTTACTTTCCCGATTTGCTTCTTGTGGATTAATACAGTTTTGTCACTTACCCCGAAGCCTGCAGCTATCTCTGAAGTGCTTTGTGATGGATCCGCTTCCACAAATAGCCTTTAATTCTTCATTTTCCACTTTGGTCTCCGGCCGTCCATGGGGTTGGTTCTGAAGGTCGAAATTTCCAGAACGAAAACGTTGAAACCAAAAACGTACCGTGCTTTCTTTTGCGACACCAGCGCCGTACACATCATTAATGCTTCGATCTGTTTCTGCAGCACTGGTGCCACGGTAGAACTCGTACTCGTAAATATACCGATATTTCATGTTTTCCATTGTGCGGTAATAAGCGACGCCAAAGAAAAAAATAATGCGGAAAAAAACAAATGAATGACTGTTTTCAAAACTCAAATGTACCAGCTAAAAGAATTTATAAATTTGAATTTGGAATTCTTAACCAAAGAGGAGATATTTCAGATCAAAGTGGTCAGTACGACAAAACGCTAATTTCATATGTAAGGACCCAATATCTATATCTTATTTCCATTACATTTTCTCTTTTTTTGTATACACTAATTATTACTCTTTTAAATATACTACTCCTATTCCACTGAGAGCTGTCCTATTTCTAGTTACACTCTCAACAAGTTTTTTTTTTGTGCGTTCATTTATTACTTCTTAATCTATATTCTTATATCTATTTACATCCTTTTTGTAGTGTACTTAAAGTATAATAAGCGTTTTTTAACTGGGACAGTATGGGAAAATTCAAATCCATAATAGATACAGAGAACTGTCTTAGGACCCATTCAGCTTTTTTTGTAACAACATTTTGGCTTATCACATTTTTGGTCAAGCGTAAAACGTTAATAAAAATTAGTAAAATTGGCAAAATTCAATCACAAAAAAAGGCCGAATGAGTCCTAAGACTTTTCCCCTGTATCTATCATGGATTCCAATTTCCCCATACTGTCCTAATGAAAAAAAAAAGTGTGTGTGTCAGCTCCGTCGCACGACTGGAGTTTACTGGTTTTTTCCATGTTTTATATACTTTTATTCACTTCACTGTATACAATAATATTAAATATCAATATTAATAGATATAAAAAAAGTAACATTTGCCATCTTCGATTTAAAAATGAATGTCATTTTCGTAATCAGTACCCCGAGAAACCTAGAACATGACATTCATGTAGACCTATCAAAAAAAAATAATATTCGCCATCTTGGATTACAAAATGAACGTTATTTTCGTAATCAGCACCCCGAGGTACTTAGAATTTGACAGCCATATCGATTTATCCAAAAAAGTAATAATCGCCATCTTGGATTTGAAAATGAAAGTCACTTTCGTAATCAGCACCCCTATAAACCTAGAATTTGATACCCATATCAATTTATCAAAAAAAAAAGTAATATTCGCCATCTTGGATTTGAAAATGAACATCATTTTCGTAATTAGCACCTCGAGGAAACTATTCATCATTTGAAGACGCTGTAGAGTATATACCTATATATTTTATATAGAAATAACGTATAGGTATATTATATACACATAATACTTACATGCGTAAGCTGCCCCGCAGCATACCCTATGTACTTCTTAATACTGAAGACTGAAAAGTGAAAGGTGCGCACAATAGGTTGCGCACAAAAAACGTAACGTCATTCGATGAATAGATTTTACTCTTCATATTTTTTTCATACCGTGGGCCTTATATGAAAATCGATTTTTAAGGAGTAAACTCCAAAAAAACACTGCATATATTATTATGTACACCAAAAGTACCATTTGGTATATTTTTATAAATATAAGACACACGTGTGTTGGAGCATGCATGCGTGCGTGTGCGTGTGTGTGCGTGTGCGTGTCCACCAACCGTTTTCCGTATCTGGTCCCGGAGGTAGTGGTGCGCGGTGGGCGGCTGCAGCGCCGGGTCGCCCAGCGGCAGGGGCGCAGAGTGCGTGCGGCCCAGCGGGCGCTTGGCCAGCCGCGGGGGCGCCGGGCCCCCGCCCAGCGAGCCCGCGCCGCTCGCGCCGCCCGCGCCGCTCGCGGGCGAGCAGAACGCCTCTGCCTCCGACACCGGCGGCAGCGACACCGACACCTGCGGGCAGCGGCCACGGCCCACGGTCCACTCACGTCTCGTACGTAACTATGCACCATGTGTTTCATTGTTTGTGTTTGTGCACGGTGACAGGTAGCGGCAAGAAAGTTTAACGGTGAACTAAATGTGGAGGGGATAGCTGCGCATGGGTACTGTCGTGCACGTATCAGTATATCGTATCGTATGAGTGCGGGGGACACAGCACGACTGGAGAGCCAATCAGCGCGTACGAACGATATGTACACCCGCCCCGCGTCCCGCTATCTTCCACAAAATACTCTATTTTCGGCTTCTACGCAATAACGGTCGGTCAGCGCTAGACTTTGCGGTCTAACGGAGTAGTAAAAAGTTTTTAACATTTCCATTGACTAACACTTCAGCCAACCTATTTCGTATTTATGAGTGTTGTCTTCATCTTCCTTGGCTTCTACTATTGCTAACTTTTGCTCTGTAATTTTTTTTCGTACCTATATCTCGCTCGCTCATTGTTTCTTTGGGTACGAATTATTTAACATTCCTTTCTAACATTTTAATCCAATTCTGCCATATTGCTCATATAAAAACACAATAATACTAAGTGATAAGTGATGTTCAATCTACAGATACATTGAATATAAAGTAATGACGATCATTGATAGTATAAAATGTTGACCGAGATTTTTTACCGACCAAATTTTATTTTATATTTTTTTGGATTTCTCAGAAAAAAAACTAATAATCCCATTAATTACACGCGGATGAAATCGCGGCCAAAAGCTTATAGAAGTATAGAAATATTAACATTTCGTAATCAAATTCGAAGTTAGTGCAAGTCGCTATAAAGTAAAATCTCTAATTCTCGTAATTATTATAATTTCTGTCAATTTCTCTACTTCATTAGTTTGAGCGATACACATTTGTATAAGTAGTGGTTCCTCGAGCCGGATGCGTATGCGTATGCGCGCACGCACGTACACGTACGGTAGGTATGTACGTAGGTGTAGATGTAGGTGTATGTGTGTGTGTAGGTAGGTACCTGCGGCGCGACGGGCGCGAGCCGCGGCACCTGCGGCGGCGGGCGGCCCAGCGAGATGTTGGGCATGGAGGGCGACGAGAACAGCAGGTCGGGCGCGCGCGCCGCCGGCTCCTCCTCCTCGCGGATGGGCGCGGCCGTCGGCGACCCGCGCGGGGACCCGCCCTCGCAGTCTGCGCACGCACACACGCCCACGCCCGTTACTATTGCGTATTGCATGCCACTGTACAGATTACTGATGTGCCGGATCGTTCAAAATGTATATCCGCGGATACGGATTCGAATACGGATATTTGATGTCAAGATCCGCGGATACGGATCTTAATTTTCTTACTCGATCGCTGTCAGTGTGCGTGACCTTGAAACGACAGTTGACGCCACTTGACGCTTTGCGTGACAAGACATGTTTTGATTTATATAGAATATAATCTATATATTGAAAATTAATAAGGTAAAAGATCCGCGAAAAAAGGAACGGATGCGAATATCTGTCACATCACTAGTACAGATACTTCTACTTCTACAGATCACGAAGACGCGCCCCACTCTCGTCGCTCGCACTACTATTGCAGTGATTATGTCACTATGCAACAATTAGCGATGTAGAAGCGCGTACACTAATACGAATTAACCGAACAGAAGAGGGCATCGCGATCAGTTGGCTAGATGCTTCATATACAATAGTGGGATTCATCATCGTGAATTGAATTATCTATACCATGTATCACTTCCGCCTGTTTACACCGCATTTCGACGGTGTTCATGGGCGGTTGTTACACACTCAAGCAGGCGTCATTCAAAATTAATGACAACTACATGAGATGATTCGCTAAATATTCGTCACACAATCGTTAGTTTCTGCATTATATTATGTTAATACCAAGCGTTTGACTTAAGTTGGACCATCATTTCGTCGACCGCTAAACTAGTGTGTAACAGCCACCATATTTGTTATAGTCTGACCAGACGTATGAAGGTTGGCCATATTGATAAATTAAAGAGAACTGTTTTCTTGTACATATAATAAATGTTATCAAATGACATATCGATGAAATAAATAAGTGGCGCCTTCAGATTTCTAATTACGTTTTACAATAGGCTAGAAGGTTGTTCCCTAATTAAAACTCTTGAACAGAAAAAAAATATTTGAAATTCCTTGAATAATGTAAGTTCCGATAGTAAGATGAGTTAGAAAAACTCTGTGTCATTGCTCAGCGCTAGAAGTGACAGAAACAGGGCATATTTGCGCCGTATTCCCACTACTGCGCGTGCGCTGCTTACACTTACATATTTCGATTATTTTATTTTATAATTAGTGTTCATGATTGCGGTAATTGTCTTTTATTTAGTTCGAAATATTTTATAGTTTTAAACAGTCAAGTAGCCTAGTACGAAAGATCGCCTTGTGTTTTAACGCCCTTACAGAAAACATAATTTTCTTACGAGCAATAAATGTCAAGTTGCCTGATAAATCTATGTCGTCGGGTGACGGACGCGGTCAACGTTGACTCGTGTTAATACTTGCAATAATTATTTAACTAGAATCTTATTTATATTACTTCCTTTGGACTTTATTATTACAATAAACTGTTAATTAACACATATTCAGATAATTATATGCATTTCTATATACTACTCCATGGCAGACTCGTGGGGTGCCATCTGTTGTTAAAAATCAGCACTATTTACAAATTAACATGACAGGATGTATGCACAGCAAATACATAATACAATACACAGTATCAACGACAGTGAAGCAGCGTCATGCGCGCGCGCCTCGCGGCGGGTGGGCGGTGGGCGGAGGCGCGGGGGAGGCGAGGGAGGTGCGGGAGGTGGGGAGGTGCGGGAGGTGGAGGTGTACTCACTGCGGTGCTTGTGCGGGCGCGCCTTAGGCGGGCGGCGCACTAGCGGCGAGGCGCGCCGCTCGATCACGCGCGCCTTCAACCGCACCTTCAGCATATTCGGCTCGGACGCTGCAAGTGTTAGTGGCCACGCGTCATGCCTTGTTACGCACCCTACTGTACTCTACTCACACATACGTATACACACACGTACACGCACTACGTCCACTACTGCAAAAACACCTTTATCACAAAAGCTTGTTGTTCTGACGACAGATGTATTAGAACTCGTCGGAAATATCTTGGACCTGTCAAATTGCGTTTGTAATTGACTTGCTTATTACTAGAAGGGGTGTTAAGGAGTGGTTTTGTTGCGGCTTGATATCTAATAAAATGGCGTGAAGTCGTGCAACTAATTCTAACCTGGAACGGGCAACAGGATGTGAAGATATCCAATTAAACTTAGGTCCACAGATAATTCAGACGGATTGCATAAATTCAATTGAATATAAAGTTTTTGTAATGACTACTGCAAATAACTGTGGAGTTTTTAAAGACATGCGAAATATCAAGCTTTCGTAATTAGTAAGTGCATAATCATTATGTTAGTAAAAAATTAATTTACACACAACAACAAACATTTAAAATTAGCTATGATTTCAACAAAATGACTAGGGAATAGGTTCACAATCACTAAATTAATATATAACTCGAAATTGTTGTATTAAACGAAATTTTATATCAGTTATTTTATACCGAATTTGAATCACGTCTATCGATCGATTTGATATTAAGCTTTTTATAAAGTTTCACAATGTACGACTTTTATTATAAAAGAACATTATATCTATATAAGATTATTTGAACATTTAATTACAATCGGGGCGAAGTTGAATTAATAAGGCGGTTGCGTAGTTACATTCGGGCACAACATCGCATCACAAAATTACAATGCGACTGTACATACGAAGGCGCCGTATACCAGTAACTTCCGTGTTTTGCATTCGTTTTCTATCAATTGTTAACGTTTTAATAATATCATATAAATCTTCCTTTAAAATGTAATTAAGGAAAGAAATAAATGTAAAACTTTGTACGCCTAACCATACTACAGTATGTAGATGTCATATTAGTTAAAGTGATGTGCTATCGTAGCCATTTTTTGCAATAAACCTATGATAAACCAAAACAATATCACGCCATATTGAACGAAATATTAATGAAAATGTGCTTATTGTACTGTGTAAGCACCGTTCATTTATTGAAGACATTAAAAATAGATGAAAAATATGCCGCAATAAGTTGAATTCTCAGTTAAAAATATGGGTTAGGTTAGGCTGAGGCGTGTTGTAGAATTTCATACAGATTTTTTTCCCGTTTTAGAAATAAAAAAATTTTCTTTAATGAATTTCAAACGTTACACAGTTATATAATGATTAATAAACTTATTTTTCAGTTTTAATAACATAATTAAAAAAATAGTCAAGTAGTTCGTTGCTAACGAATGGATATTTCTTACACATTTTTTTGATTTCTGATTTGGATTTTCGCGTTTTCAAATCTTTGTTATTGATGTATGTAACATATTTAAGACTTGGCTGTATGGTCATATGACCTTTGCCTTTTGCGTAAGAAGCAATAAATCGTACCTAAAAGAATGTCAACGAATGTGACAGCGATGGAATGTCAAGTTTTTTAATATCGATTCATTATGATATCAATGTTTTTGTTTATCAATGTGCACATTATTAGTATAATTCTGCTGTTATCTTGATAATGACACATGCCCATGATTTATATAATTAAAAACGTGAAAACTGTTAATTTTAAACTGTCCGACAGTCGTGTATGTGTGTGTGTGTGTATGTGTGTGTGTGTGTGTGTGTGCACGCACCGGTCTTGCGCAGCGGGAAGTCCGCGGAGGAGGGCTGCGGCGCGGCGGGCGCGGGCGGCGCGGGCGGCGCGGCCAGCGCCAGCCGGTAGGGGTGCGCCGCCGCCGCGCCGCCCGTGATGGACTCGCCCGACGACGACTTCACGATGCCCCTGCGCGGTACCACACTCACACGTAAGCCAATGTTGGGGGTTTTTGGCGGCATTTTATGGGAAGCGGTTGGGTTTAATTATTTGCAAAGATAGAAGAAATAAAGTTTACATTTTGTTTGGATTTTTTTTTTGCATTTTTCGTATTAAGGTAGTAGTATATTGTGCGTTAAAGTTCTGTGCAAGCGTGGAAGAATGGGAAGGTCTAAATAAACGTGTACAAATGTCATTTTTACTTTCTTCCAATAAGTCCTTTTTAGCTCCTACAACGCCTAATACGCGAAATTAATAAGAAAACTTAAAAATGGCTTCAGTTAAAAATTTAGAATTTACAAAATATAGCATTTTGATGCTAAGGCTGATATGTCCTAATTGCTAATGCCTCAATTAATTAAAAAGATAACAAGACTGAGGTGAGCGCTGATTCAACGAACTAGTTATCTATGGTTGTTTACTTAAAACTTGGCTGTGTGTGGTCCCTTTTGCCTTTCCCAAGTGGGATAAATAAATTTAAAAAAAATCTATGGTTGATGCCAACGAAATTCTAATTCATTTTCGCAAAAATAATAAAAAACAGATACAAGTAGTCTTATGGAAACGTAACGAAACGTCTTATGGATCGTTTCGTTCGTCAACGAGTCGATTCACTGACGTTGATAGATTAAAAAATCTATTTGTATTTCAACTAAGTGATGATAAGCGGTTGCGTTTTGCTCGCCTCTTGACGGACGTTCTCGCCTCTAAATAACTGCCATCATAACCGGGCAAACAGTAGTATGATTACGTTGTAATTTTTTATGTGTCTATTTTTAACCGATTGCGGCACGCCAAGGACAGCAATGTTTATATAGAATAATATTGGCAAAATCTTGATAGTTATGTAATGATGACTCTTTAAATAACATCTTGTAACACAGTGCACAGCTGTTTAATTGTTTGTTTTATTTTATTGGAATATTTTGAATTAGCCATCAATCCAATATAAAAATGTATTTTATTTGTTAATCAGATTTAAAAAAAAACATTTTACAGAACATTATAATCGACTGACTTCTTTTCATACAATCTAATAAAATTATAAACATCTGGACACGCATTAACTGTTGAATACTGTATTTCAATATATTGTAAAACAATGTTGAAAAAATTATTTCGTTTCTTCTTAGTGCAATTTTTTTCCGAACGGACGCGACGACGGGTTTGGCGTTTAAAAATACCCTCTAACTAGGTTTACTTGAATTAATCGGTTCGATTTTGACAAAAAAAAAAAACAGAACACAATAACTTTAATTTACACCCGAGTTCTTTAAGTTTACACAACATTTTAATTTGTTATATACGATGACACTGAAAAACTTTGTTCAAACTTGGAAAAACCCAAGAAGTAAAGATTCAAATGTTAAAATAACCGCGCTCTTTTTCCTCTACATTTATTGCATATTCTCAATTTTAATCACAATTACAGTATTACAAGCGGCTCTCTTTGGTTGGTGCTCGCGTATTTATCGCGTACCTAGACGGGGGAAGGGACTCGTAGACTACCGTTCCTGTTTCAGATTACCCACTGAATAAATAAATTTTCTCTCTCTATTTCAGGTTAAAAATATACATAAAACTAAGCCAGCCCACGGCTTGATTATATATGAAGTTGACAACACTAATGTGTCTCTTCCGTAGCGGTTCTTACTTCTGTCGCCTCCTCAAATCTCAAATCTCTTTACACGATTTCCGTTAGGTATGCTAATGCTTATTTGATCTTCATAAGTCAGCCTTGGTCTTCCTTGGCTACTGCTACTACTTTTGCTCTGTAAATTATCTCTGTTAATCTTTCATCACTCATTCTTTCTGTGCCCAAACCATCTAAGCATTCCTTTCTTCATCTTAGAAACAACTCTGTCGTCCAATCTTGTGTTACTGCGTGTCTCTTCGTTGTTGATTTTGATATTTATAAAGATAATTCTTAATTAACCGCACTAGCGGCTCTGCCCACCCATTATGTGTAATCACATCAAGAGGCGTAAAGTACTCACCAATTCCTGTAAGGTGATCCAGGTACTGTTCCGTTAGCGTTTGCGGCGGCTTGTTTTTTCTTTAGGAATTCCTGAAATGCAACACAACCAATGTTTATATACTAATCAAACAAAACTTCTATTCTAAAATACTAATAATTCAAATAATCTCGTTCTGAGAACCGTACGATTATGCTACCAATTCTCACAGGTAATTGTAGTTCTGTTGTGTGACAAAGACGGACTGATCGCTCTTGCTCTTTCTTTGAATTTACTGTTATTTGTTCCGTCAGAATCATCTGTGGAATTTGAAAACACCACTCGTATGGTTTCAAACCTAGTACTAAGCGTGTAAGTATGCACGAACACATACAAACACGCACGCACGCATACACAACATACACTTACATTACACCATAGACTTATAACTCTATAGACAGCTTCTCTCGTATAACTATAATGAGACAAATAAAATGTAGATATGTGGACCGCCATTTTAACGATATGGCGACCGATCAGCTTATTTGATAATAAA
Organism: Zeuzera pyrina; assembly: GCA_907165235.1. NCBI lineage: Eukaryota > Metazoa > Arthropoda > Insecta > Lepidoptera > Cossidae > Zeuzera > Zeuzera pyrina. The sequence goes on from OU015627.1 coordinate 1,354,649, forward strand.
TGTGTGTCACATGTACAGGTGGGTCAGCTTATCTGATATCCCTCACCGCTGCTGCTCGGACACGGCGTCTGAAGTTATTTATAGTCTATGATTTACACGTACAATGACGTAGACATTGCTTGGATGACAGACACTATTCTTATTAACGAAACAGCAAATGAGCGAGTTAATTGGCAGGTACTTAGATATTTCAGACTGGTTTGTACATAAAAGGTAAGTACCACCATACCTGTAATTTCTGTTTGACTTGCGTAGAGGCGTTAGCGCTGTGTTCGTGCTTGTCTTTCTTACGTAGGAGCTCGACGCGGTCCCTCTCGTGTCTCTCGCGCGCCTCCCGCGCCTCCCGTGCCTCTCGCGCCTCGCGCAGCGCCGCCTCCTCCATCGCCTTCTGCTGCTCCCATAGCTGGAAATGTTATTTGACGATTTTTTATTTTTTCTGTAGTCATACTGTTTTAAGTTTTCACTAATATTTGACTATGACGACTATTATGAGCTCCAAAAATAAGCTCGAAGATTTTGCTATTGGTGACTCATAATTAGGAGCGTATGTATTGGAAAAAATAGTGGAATTGTATTTATAGACTTCTTTAAATTCAATAGTTTAAAGGATTTTCTGTAGTAAAAATCGCAAAAATGGAATCCTTAGTTTCGACATGTCTGTATGTCCGTACGTTGCTATCGATTTACTCCATTATCTCTACACATATCAAGCCCTAACTGAATAGACAGTCGCGGCATTAGGGTAGAACGCGATTGGGCGACCGCCCACGGCACCAGACATTCAGGGGCGTGCGCTAAACTTTTGATTTAAAAACTATTTTACTAAGAATCACCGTATCATATACTTACATACATACATATCTTTACACTGTATCCCTAACGGGGTAGTCAGGGAGAACGGAGCGCCAAGCTTCGCGGTCCTTATATACTTCTTTCGCTTCTTCAAATCTCATCATTTTACCCACATATTTTTGCGAGTGCTTTTGACATTTCCGTCAACAGCACTAGGCGTATCATCTAAAAATATTTTTTTCTCTTCTTTTTATTTATATGTAACTTAAAGGCAGGATACTAAAGAAATGTCGCCCAGGGCATCAGCATTCTTAAGTGGTACGAGAAAAAGAGACTAAAATTGATAACTCAAACGCCGTAAATGAAAACCAAAAATTAACGAGCATATCTAATTGAAACTTCCAAAATACTAACAGGACATTACAACGTAAGCACTGAGCGACATATAAAATCAAACAAGAGTGAGACACTGAGAGGACTCTCTGAAGTTGATTCGAACCCCAAGCACTAACAACCATATAAGTACACTGTTTCCTGGCTAATCGTATAAGTGAAAATGTGGAACAGTTTACCCGAGGCGGTGATAAGTTCGCCCTCAGTCAACTCGGGCAATAGATTGGACAAATACCTAAATCCTAAATAATAACAAAATAAGCAGAAGCATTGCCCAATGATATGCACTCATCAGCTATAAGCTGCCTGCGCATTAGTACAAATAATAATATAATTTATTCGCCACCGCTATAGAACTCTAAATAGAGTTAACCAGTTGCAAATACATTAATAATACATACATTCTCATCTAGTCGCATCAACGTCAACTAAATCGTTGACGAACGAAACGCCAACGAATTTCGACATTTCGTATCGTTGAGAAATTAGTTAAATATATTAAAAGTGTATAAAGACGCAAATAATTGATTCGTCGACAACCGTTTATTTAATTTAATACAGTGCTGAATCATCGCCTACCTCTAATTGCTACGACCTACAACATATATTGTATAGACTCAGGTATTACCACAGTATAAACATAACAGTAGGATGTCTGCATAGAAATCCAGCGTGTGCTGTTTGTATGTGTGCGCGCTTATACGCATGCGATGTGACACGCACACAATGGCAATATTTTGGGCGAATATGGGTAATTGTTGTAGCGCCAGTCGGGGTCGTACGCGACGCAAACATGCGACCGCTTCCGTTTGTCTTTAATTCGTTCTTCACATTGTCACAAATATAAGGATGTCTACATCGCTTAAACGAACGTATTATAATGTCCTTATATGCTTAAATAATTTTAGTTATTCGAATCCAGAGTTATCATTCTTCAACATAACTACAAGAAATTAAATTTAACAAACAAGAAACATGTATGCATTTTTTTAAATTATTATGTACTAAATGTAACATAACTAAACAAGCTGTCCTCGGCATCTGACACCCAAGCCAACAACTCTACGTATCCGGCCGAGATCAGGCAATTCGTAGGCAATTCGCGTGAGGCGGGTGTCGGCCTTCTTTTCTACATATTCTCTGGCGTTATTTTGAGAAAAAGCATTTCATAATTATAATGAATTCTAATTCTTAGCTATCTTCTAATTTTTAGCTATCTTCCACCCAAAATCCTGCCCAAAAAAAAACTGATTAATGGACACGCGTTTGCATCTTATTACATTAATATACATAATATCTAATATTAATTAATTATACAGTAGACATAATAGCAGGCGTGATATTAGAAAAAAAATGAGCCGTCGCGGGACGTCTGGCAGATGTGGAACATCGAAACTATTATATTATACTATTATATTAAACATCGAAACTATAATTTCTGTATATACTTATACAGAAATTATGCATAAAAAAATAGTTTATTAAAGGAAATATGGCATAATAAAAAAACAATATATTCAGATTTAAACTTTTACTTTTAAAATATTCTTTATTTAATAACACAAGCAACGTGTTCCGAAGTGAATAACAACACTGTATTCGCTATAGGTATACAATTGTAACAGAAGGTCTATTATTTGACATTATATGAGACAAGTTTAATTCTTCCAGCCAATTGTCTCGAGTGAAAACGTAATTAGAATAAAACGATTGCTTCAATCAAGCAAGTGGAGATATACATTTGTTCGATAATGTCGGAATCTGCAGGCAAACAATTAAAGTGGTGACTGTATATTTATAAAGTTGACTACAGACAGACTGGCACGCTGTCTGTGCGTTGTTTGCTGTCGTCCCAACATTCTAATTACATGAGGACATCTATTTTTATGGGCCAACACACTCCTCTGTGTGCAACACGCCCTACATGTAAAATAGTCCTTTAAGCTTTCACTATACACATTGGGAATGTTTTGTTTGGTCATTCCTTGTTCTTTCGCTCCTTATTGATTTCAATGTTTTATGATATCTGTATCATGAGCGATAAATATATTATTAAATACTTATACGAAAATTAAAAAAGCGGCCGCGTACGTGTCGGTCCACGCACAGTGAAGGGTTCCGCAGTCCGGATGTACAACATCCATTTAATCAGTAGCAACAATAAGTTTGTATGTCATAGCTATTTCTCAGTGACATTGTTAAAAATAAAGGAACTCGTTGGATGCAGACAGCGTAGGGTCGGTCTTTGTGGAAATCTTTGGGGGAGGCCTTTGTCCAGCAGTGGACGTTTTACGGCTGAGATGATGATGATACGTGAGTTTTATTGTCTCATAATTGCAATTAAATTTTGAGAAATGGAAACTACAGCTATGGAACTTCGTTCCTTCGTCCCGACCGCACGCGTTTTTTATTTTAAATTGAACACAAACATTCTTAATTTTTTCTTTTAAACATACCGATTATAATTTTAAGTAATGATCATTTTCTCGAGAATTCGAGCAAACGATCATTACTTAAAATCGCGAACATCGCGGAAAATCTAGTATTTATAATGAAAGCAAGTTATATCAACATGTACGGGCGTACATTTGTATTGCGCGCAAATATTATGAGAACGCTACAAGCGTTACTAACAGACGCGACTGGAACTAATATTGTTTAAAAGACTGCTTGCTTGCGTTACGAGATTTCATTAAACTGTGTTTACTTGCAAAGGTATCTGCGCCGTTTAACTATTATTTATGTCGTAATAAATCGTTTCTTGGTATAACTATATACTTTCTGTGATTCTATGCCAATAAAATTTCTTAAACGTTACGGCCAAAATATTAATCTATTAGTGACTAACGAACAAATTGCCTCGAGTGCATACATTTGCGGTCAGAAATATTGGGCCATTTTAGATTTTAGTATTACAGAACATTTTTTATTGTAACTTATTTATTTTTTACTATGTACAAATGTACATTTACATAATCAAAATATAATATTAAAACCGTTATATAAAAATTTTTTTGCATGAAAAAAATCGCTATAAGAGAACATACTTTTTAAGTGATATTTTAAGTTAATATATGACTGAAATAGATGTTAAATAAAGCAAATGTTGCAAGTACTTGTATATATTTCTTAGGAATTAAATAATGCCTATAGACTGATCCGTTGGTGTAAGATCTTCTTTGATGTGATCGTGACTGGTTGGTTGATCTGATCGGTTGTTTGGTTGTGATTAGAGCATCTGCCATCCAAATCGAGGGACTAGAATCTTTGATATCATTATTAATAATATTTTATATCATAAAATATATTTAATTTAGTGTTTATGGATATTGTATCTCTCTTTAGTGTTAGCAGACGGAAATGTCAAAAACACTCGCATACCTAGGCGAAAATGTGTGAAGAGAATGATGAGATTTGAGGTATGCAAGGACCGCGACGCTTGGCGCTCCGTCCTCTCTGACTACCACGTTTATACAGCGTGAATATATATATATCTATGTCTCTTTTTTTTTTCTTTCACTACATTCACATTAATTTCGTATTTTTAATGACAATTGATGGTGAACGCGACTATAAATAATATTATGCATTAACTATTAGAACACCACAATTACATTTAAAAATAGTATATAATATAATGAAAATGCATCATATCCAAAACTGATTTGTTTTGCCAACCGTATCTGTCAAATACTTGGACAACATCCACATTCTCCGCATTTTTGCTTTATTTACACAAAGATAACATTGGTATCTTATTCACGGTAAAAGCGCGATCGCAACTCAAACAAAGCGACTGAATAAAATGTTATTTAGTCTCACGCCACACATTCCTTCCTGTACGTACCTCGAATTACGTTTTGAATGCGAACAAGCGTGTTAATGTTCGGTACCGCTATTTTTGTAACAATATTATTATTCGTCCATTCTTTTGTTGTCCTGTTTATATTAGACCGAAATGGTAATATTTCGGAGTGAAATAGCTGCCTGAAGTCGGTGAACTACGCCCTTTGTTCTAAGTTTACATACGTTACAATGAACAAAGAGCGTTTGTTTTATATAAAATCTTAAAATAAAATATTTCATACACTTTATGGTTCAATTTGGATTTTAAAATATTTCCATTCAATAATAACTATTACAAGGTATTATTATCGGCGTCCCAAAGGAGAAAATGTGGGCGTCGACAAGGGCAGCTGTACATCCCCCCCCTTCCCCCTCCCCTTTGAGTTTCGAGAAAGTATAGAACGATATTTGCCATTAAAATATTTCATTTACTTGTAATAACTAAAATTCTTATTGCTTTATTTTTTCAATAAACTATGGCATTAATTAAAAAATATCCTATTTATACATTGAATTATCTTATTTTCGTTGAATTTGTTTAATTTCTGATATTTTTGTTTTCTAATAATAAAACTGTTTCAATAAAAAAACTATAATAATTTAAATCATTGTACTTGTGTCCCTACAATTCATATTTCTTTACTTTCCTTTCTCAAGAGCTCTCTGACCCATTGCACATTATTGCAAGGTAATTTTACGTCAAATCTACCACCAGAATGAATTTATACTAAGACCCGGCGAGAATTTGTCAAATATTATTTTTCCATTTCATACATTTTTTACTAGGTTTTATGGTTCTTGATCAAAAAGAGAACCTCTCCTTTTATCTCCAGATAGTCATACCTTATGGCTCGAACAAGGCACTAAGCTTATATAAGAGTCACAAGACGAATTAAGAAAGTAGCAAGGGACATTCAATTTCCCTGGTTTAAGAAATGCATTTCCTACTGACATGGCCGGAATTTATTCAATCCGAGATACTTGTCTTATCCCCGTCTAATCTACAGGCCAGTGACATCCATTTCATTCGCGAAGGGATTTGTTTTATCTACTCCGACTCGTTTCCTCGCCAGAACGGAAACACGGTGGAATTTAATATTATGATTTCGACACTCCAAAACATTATCCTGTAAAATCTAATTGAGAGCGCGGCGGTCTCTGACTCGGCAAAATAAGTCGCATGCAATTACAGCTAAGAGCTAGTTAATGAATGATGTAATTACAAAACCGTCTCGTCCACTCATGTCTATTTATATCGGTGTGACATCCGCCGCGCCCATTTCTGCACTTGCCAAACTCCAGCTGGGGTTATCGAAGTTTAAGATTTGTCCTATACATACTTACGTACATATCTTCACGTGATTTCCCATTCGGAGAACAAACACTTAAGTTTGAGAAGAGACTTCGTCTCCCTGTGTGTGTTCTGCCGCTTGTATAATGGACTGTGTTGTGAGGAATTGTTTGACATGACGCCCGCGGCCACCTTCTACCATCGCACCGCTCGCCGCCGGCAGGAATTTCATCCTCATACTGTGGAAACGAAATAGTCGCGCACGGTTCTGTTTCAAATCTTCTTCTTCGAACACTGAGTTTGTGGAATTAGCTCCCTGTCCAAGGTTTCCCAAGATAAACAGCATGGGATTGTTTAAAAAGGGCATGAAAAGTTTTTACAGGGTTGAAACCGCACAAATGACACCCCTGGTGTTGCAGGCGTCTGACTCAGACGTCCAGATCAACACACGTATCTTCAGTGGCTTTCAATGAACAAAATCACATATTTATGTAATTTTTACCATTGTCGTATTTGAGATAATGGTAAGTTGCTAGCATGTCGCCTACATATACAAGTTTTTCCCATAAGTGCTATATATCCCTTGGAAGATTTTTCTTCCAAGCGCTATCTCTTGTCTTATACTGTCTTTCAATCTATTAGGGTAATCATAACACAACATATCGCTTATAAAGGTTTGCCTTGTACGACAACAACCTACCTTGACGTTTTCACCATTACGTAATCATCTCAAGTACAAAACTATTATGAGTAACTAAAACGACTTTTATTACTCGTAGGATACAATTAGACTACAATTTTAAAAAAAAATGTGGTCTGATGTAAGTCTGTCCCTACAGGAATAGTTGACATTAGTCCTGTGTAGTGACTAATTGGTATATCGTCCTAACTTTTTTTTTTATAAACGAGGGCGCAAACGAGCAAGCGGGTCACCTGATGGAGTGCCAACCGCTGCCCATGGACATCCGCAACTTCCGGAGAATCACGGGTGCGTTGCCGGCCTTTAGGGAAATAGGGAGAGAAGGGGGAGGGAGTGATGGACCACCGGCACTCTCGCTTACCGAAGGAAACACAACAGCAATAGATGCTGTTATTTCACACCGATATTCTGTGAGAGGGTGGTATTCCACCGGGCGAGTCGGCCCAATTCGTGCTGCAATGCAGCATGGCTCTACCACTCTCATAATATTATGCCATAAATGTGTGTTGATAGGGAAGTTACATACTTTTCAATGCGAGAAAAGTTATGTAGTTTAATACGAGGGTCTCAGGATCGACCTGCAGTCGTTATCCAACTTTTTTTGAATTTATCTTCTACTTTTGTCCGAAATTCCTAAAAAAATGTTTTTTTTAATTATGAAGCTGCAGGTCTAATGTAATGTAATGTAACGCTCTGAGCCGGTTTTGACTGATAGTTTTAATTATTAAACTGTTCTCACATAAAGCGTACGAATATTTTCACAAACAATAATTTGAGCCAGCCATATGAAAATAATATTTTCTGAAAATGTAACGAATCGGTTAAAAATATTTGCCGCAAGTGACTGACGTCAACATATCTATATACAAATATGTTGTCCATTATTGCAGATGGAGCGTTGGCTCCGCGTGTGGACATTTGTTATCACGTTATTTCAGGCACTAATAGATGTATTTTTGGCATTCATTTGGCAAAGTTAAATAGATCGGTTTTTATTAAAGCTGTCGCGTGCAGGGGAAGAGGCGGTGTTGCCAACACAATAAATACTGACGCTATATCGTTTGAAAAGTAGAATTCAGCATCACCGTCAGTTACATCAAAAAAAAATATGAAATTCAATTTATAATGTCTAGTGTCTACGACATTACACATTATTTTATAAAATAATTTTGCAAGCTTAACTTCTGATTTTTTAAGACCTGGAACGTTTGTTAAAAATTGTAGGTCTAGTTGATTTACAGCCATTTCGCTAAACAGCGCTGAAGTATTGAAATGATTGCTTGATATGTTGTTTTTAGCGAAATGGCGGCAAATCGGATCGGAGACAGATAAAGAAGAATTGTCATGCCCATGACACAGATGTTCTCTAATTTAAATTACAAAAGTCAAAGTTAGCAAACCGATTAAATATATAAATAAATAAATGGGTCATTTCTAGGTAATGACGTTCATATTTCTAAGAAGGTTCCTCGAGAAGTCATTTAACTAACGAAAAGGCGATTTAAACCGTAGTCCGGAAATAATCATCTTTGCTCAATCATTTACTGGTTTTCTGAACATTGTGCTCTAATATATTGCGAAATAATGTTGAAAAATTGATATCTGAATTTCTGGTCGGTTCTTCGCAGTGCAGATTTTTACGTACCGCTGGTAGATTTGACGTTCAAAAGTGTCTTGTAACTAGAGATTGCAATCCAGCGGCATTTTCAATCCAGCTGGATTTACTAGATTGGATTGGATTTACTAAAATTTATATCTGAATTTCTGGTCGGTTCTTCGCATTGTAGATTTTTACGTACCGCTGGTAGATTTGACGTTCAAAAGTATCTTGTAACTAGGGATTGCAATCCAGCGGCATTTTCAATCCAGCTGGATTTACGCTGGATCAAAGCAAATCCAGCTGGATCAAGCGCTGATCCAGCATTAATCGATTTATCAAAGAAACGAAACAATTTTTTTTTAAAGTGGAAACTTTCATAGTTAACTACCTACTTACATCACTATTTACATCACATATTCGTTTGTAGTTATATATAACTTTTGGCGTTAGTGAAGTACTCTAAACCTATTAGTAAGTAATAGTTACGAGTACAATACAATCATAAATCACATAAATATCCTAGACATCTGAAACAGCTATTAACTTACCTATTTTACCATGTAGTTTGAGTTTCTCAGTCTCAATAATTTTCGAAATAAAATTGCGTAGCCCGTTTATAAAATCTTTAGCTAACTTATTAGAAATGAAATTTATAATATAATTTAAAATGTTTAAATTAAATACAGTTTTGTGGCATTTTCGCGCGGAAAGAAAGTTTTACTTGTTTTGTAGCTGATTGCGAATCCGCACCGCTGGATCCGGTGCTAGTTGCTGGACCCAGCAAGCCCCATAATGTCCTGGATCCAGTTTGATGGCTGGATCCAACATTGCAATCCTTACTTGTAACCGAACTGATTTGACTTGAACTTTGTTACATAACTTTACTCCATATACTATTCGAAGTGAATGCGGCGCTAAGGTGGAACATAGTAACCCCATGACGTCACTTCCAGGAACAACTATTTGTGCTTACAGATGGCAAAGCGGAAACACTAGCCCCTAGTGTATATCACTTCAATATATTATATTAGCCCCAAACGCCTATACTCTAAACGACTTACACGACCTGCGCGGGAAGATATATAGTTACACTATCTTATCTCCACATCCAGCATGGAGAGATTAGGATTTTAATTTGTCTAAATCCGAAATCGCTATTAATGGCTTTGTTACTAGAAACCGAGCTTTATCTACCTTTAGATGATGCCTGAGTTGCTGCTCGTGTTGCTCAGCCAACTGCTGCCGTTGCTGCTGGAAGTGCTGCAACAGGATCTCCTGCTGGAGTTGCTGCTGTTTCTTTAACTGTAATGGGTATCGCCTCACATCAATAAAAATAACTTATTGATCATCTGTGTAATCCAAAGAGCACGGTTGTAGACGATATATAAACACGCATATCACGTTTGTTATTGACACGTGAATATTCATAATATGACAAAAAGCTAACACGTGTTGAAAACTATTGAAGCTTGTTTTGAGTATATGAGAATCTTTTACAAAAACTAGTCGTCCTTGGCGGTTGCCCTCACGGCAATAAGGTTAAGTTTTTAACAATCACGCGAAGCGGTAGACATATCTATCATTCTAATTGTTTTGTATTGCAATTTTACTTGTTAGTGTAAACGTCAAATGCAATCCTGCTCTTTGTTTAACAGGAAAGGGTCTCCGCAAATTGCTTAACTTTACTTGAAGTGTCTCTGACGAGTCCAAAGATATAATGATGCTTGGGTGATACGAGGATAGTAAATAAAGCCAGAATAGTATGTTAGGACTATCTGCTTTGCTTACTAGCTTAAGATCTGACTATATATGAAGACAAGTATTTTCTGGTGGTAGGGGCCTTGAGTAGTGTCCATCTGGATCGTTACCACCATCTTATTCGCTAATCCTGCCGCCAAACAGCAGAACTTGCACTGTTATGTTCCGGTATGGAGGCTTAGGGAGCCGGTGAAAAATATAAAAGGCACAACATATTAGCTCTCAGAGCATTTGCATTTGAAGTGTTTTCTTAGTCTTGATATTGTAATGTACGTGGGTTCCAGTTCGCTTACCATCAGGTGGTTGATCGTTTGTCTTCTCCGTGGTAAAAAAAATAGTCACTAACTTAATAGTTCAAATTTACTATCCTGATTTCAATTTACTACTCTCGTGTGGCACGGTCATACTATACTATCCTGGAATGAGATGGTTAACTTGATAATTTTATTGTTAGCTTAAAATCAATCTACTTATAGTTAATTGCTAATGTTCTAGCACAAATAATACTAATTTAAACTCGGTATACTTCTTAACTCATCATTGCGACTTTTAATCAAGCTACAATATAGATCATACACATGTTATTTGTTTATGTGAAATGTTAAAATTAATAGCATGGGTTGTTATCTGAAGTTAAACACAATCTTCCATATTCACAAATGATTTTAATGACGGTCGGCGTTAAAGTCTATTATCAGATATTTCAGGCCAATTATCTATACAATTGTTATCACTCCGTGATATATATTTAGATAATTATTGTAACAAATGAATGAACTGTGCGTAGATACAAATGATGGCGTGCTAGTATTTTTGTGTCCTGTAACCATTTGAGTACATTCCGAAAAAAATAAGCGGCCGCGTGCCACATTCAATAGACTAAATCATAACACATCGGAAAATCAACAAATCGAAAATGTATGTGTTTACGGAACAGGTTCCAAAATAACATGTGTCTGAGTAGACTCAAACTGATTGTGACACAGGCCGGCTTTATTCACAGTGAGTCCAAACACAGACAACATTTGATAAATAATAACATTAAATAAGCAATATTTAAAGTTCAAAATAGCCACCGGTGTTGATGACAGCGCTAGGGACTTCTCAATGTCAAGATCAATGACGCCACAGATTCTATTATTCATTCATTGAACGCGACGAAGATCTTTCGCGGTTTAATCTTAGAGTTTTTGCAGCTATTTATCAAATTCGTCACATCCATGTTCGGACCCATTTAAATAGAATACAGGCAGAAAAACTTGATGAGACATTTCAAAAAATGTCTCAGAGTTATTCGTGACTCAGTGATATGATTATTTATTATTGATTATTATTAGATTGACAAAGACATGAAGTGTTACATCAATATTTCCACCTGTACATTTATGTAATGAGGACTCACTTGTAGCAGGAAATTATTTTCTAAGGTTTGTTTCGCTCTCTCCGCGATATGGTTCTTTCTCGGGCTCTGATTCTGACAACGAGAGAGGAAATACATGTAGGACACCAATTGACTCCCTAGCTTCTAGATCTTTTCGGTTTTAGTCCGAACATAAAAATGTCCTATTAGTCAATAATAGGTCAAAGACAAAATAAAAAGCCTAAATTATAAAAAAGGCACTGTATTCTAGGATCTCATCATTTTGTTCGGATTAAATGGTTCTTGGAGGGTACAAAAGCGCAATTTTGGATGCGTTGTAAAATGAGCAAAATATAATAACAAAAAAATTTGACTATAAATTATTTTGCAAAATAAAAAATAATTAGGAAGTTACGTTGCTCTTATTGAGAATCACAACCTTGATAACCGGCGCGAAAGTAACGAAACCGTGAAAAATATCAAAAGATTGCGGGCTACAAGCAACGTTCGAGCATATTTCTGGCGGCACGCATTATTTTGGTGCTTTGGAAAAAATGGCGGGCGTAGGAATGCGCGCGCCGCGAATAACCGCGCGGACGGATGTTTTGTGCGCAGGAGTGGGCGTTGGCGAAATATCGTCGCGGCGCACCCGTATCGTGTCCGTGCACTGCCGGGAATTAGCTAAATGGAACACGGCCCTCGTTACTGACCACACAATTAACGACACAACAAAATCGATTTGTGCAAACGCGACGACAAATGCAGCCAAAACATGTTATTAATCCTGACGTACAAAAGAGTGACTCCCGTATGTCTTCTCCAATTTAAGTGGCGTTGAAGTCGCCTGCTTACTGCAATTCTGTCAAAGATCAGTCAGTCACTTGAGATTAAAATAGGAAGAGCGTATTGCTTTTTTATGACGATTTTTCATTCAGAAATGGAAACTAGCATTAAAAATAAAACTTTAAATCCACGAGTCAAACACGTGTATGTTCACTGGACAATGTATTCATTACGATTTCAACCGTTAAACATGGATACTTTATAATTGTGGGAAAAATAAAGACTAGCTTTGATCGCAGTTGGTTCAGCGTACATATTTATGTATTCAGAAGAGGCCGCGCATCGACATTCGTTCTAAATTTAATCACGTATATTACACGAACGCATGTAAATATAGTTTTCAGACGAACGTATGGTCTATATATACCTATAGGAGCGTTGTTCATATCGATTTATTTATAACGGAGCGCGGGAACTTTTTATAAATACGCGCTTTGGCCGAGTTTGAAAACAAGATGGATGGAACGGGGCAGCGAACGCGTGTGATGCTGCATTCGAAGACTTTACTAACATATTTATCGATTAAATACAACATAGAGTCGACTGAACCAAATATTTAATGCACTATCATTTCTTCTTGCATTTGTAGAGACTTGAATGCTATTTTATATTTATACCGAAGGGCTTTGTCACTTAAATACTTAGATATATTTGAATTTAAAAACAAACTTAGCGTCTGCTTACTCCTCTTCATAACTGAAGATAGATACACAAAAAACGGCAGGTGCATGGGAACTTCTTTTGTGTCTCAAAAATTAAAAAAAGGATTGTCACGTTTTCATGATATTCCTTCGTGTAAATCACGAGTAACAACGTTGTGCACCAACCTGCATTATCTGATGATGGAAATTGGTTTCGGGTCCCAAGGGCAAGCGCGGTACGTGCGGCGGCGAGGGCGTCGGCAGCGGCGACCCCTCCGCCCCTCGTCCGCCCTCCACGCCGCCGGCGCTCTCGTGCGCCATCTCCGCTGGAACAAACAACGGCTATCACTTAATGGTTGCATGTTAACTTGTCATGAAACGTTACACATCTCAGCGCACTGAGTCCATATATAAAATTAAATGATAATAAATATGAAATAAAAATGTATAAAAATAAAAATGAAATAAAATAAAAAATATTTATAAACGATTAACCTTTTTTTCTATACTAATTATAAAGAGAAAAAATTTGATTGTTTGTTTGTAATGGAATAACTTAAAAACTACTCAACCAATTTCAAAAATTCTTTCACCTATAGAAAGCTATATTATCAGTGAGTAGCATGGGTTGCATTTTATTTTCCAAAAAAAATTCAACTCATGCGAAGCCGGGGCGGATCGCTAGTACTATGTAATATATCCTAATATTTTTCCAAAAGTTTATCCTTTAGTACCAACTTTTTTGTGTTATTGCACTTTACATAGTATCTCCAACAGTTATTGGCACAATCATATCATACGGATATACCTAATATGATGCAAAAGAACTATTAAGATCGCTATTATAATGCCGCACAGTGAGCTGAGGCAGAACCAAGCGGCGCGTAGTCTCCAAGGAATATAAGTTGTTTGACCTCCGAAGATCAAACGGTCAGAGCCCAGGTTTAAAATCAGGAGTGCTAAGACACATCAGTGCATCAGCAATTATTTAAGAATGTCGTGGGTCAAATTAAATATCCCGTAGAGGTGATAAAACATTTAGGTTATGTCATTAATCACATTAGTCACGTGGACCCTTTCTTAAAACTCGATTTAAAATTATTGTCAAATATGGTAAAAGAAGCCAAGGAAGACCAAGGCTAACATACGAAGATCAAATAGCTAGAGTATTAGCTGACGGAAATGTCAAAACCACACGCATCTCTACGCGAAAATGTGCGAGGACCATGATGAGATTTGAGGAAGCGAAAGAAGATGTAAGGACCGCGACGCTTGGCGCTCCATCCTCTCTGACTACCCCGTTAGGGGTATAGCGTGAAGATATATATGTATGTTTGTAAGTATCATCAAATATCTAAAAGAGATTTGAAGTAAATTATCCTCTGGAAATTATATATAAACTTGTTTATTTCTTGACCAGTTTAAATATATGATTCTTTATCAAAGTGGTTTAAAACTTTCAGAAAAACGAAATGTTGTATATTTTGGATGAGTACTTCATTAACAATTCACTTGTAAATTGAGAACTTACAATGAGAAAAGAAAGAAAAGAAAACAGTATAGCTATGTGTAAATGTCAAGAGATCCCTCTAAGATAGCGTGGGATAGGCTACATCCTTAGTTGCGTAGGAGTGACCTACGCCTGTGTCCTACATCACCTGTCGGTGAGCGGGCGGGCGGCGGGGTTGGGAGGTTTATTAAAGCAGCTTACTCAAAGCCCTGTTCTATATACAGAATCCTCGGCCAATTGCGTAGTATTTAGTATATAGGGCCTATATTTTGCAAAGTACACATTAAAAGTATCAGCCATGCATTAATAGATACAGCACAATTTGGCCTGGATTCTGTACAGAGGCCTGCAGATAGAGCTTTGAATAGGCTGCTTAAAGCAATTTTATTCACGCTGGATGGAAACAAGGGTTTTTTAAAAAGAAAATAGCTTAAATCTATAAGACTTATTTATAGAGGACGCCATGTGGTCGAAATTCGACCGTAAAAATATAAACATATAACATTAACTCTTTGGCGACAATCTCTACTTTGTGCGACTGGTTGATCCAAGGAGGTAACGTATGTGATCGTAACACAAGATCATAACCTATTATGAGTTAGAAATTGACAGTCTTTTTGACATTGGCAGTATGAACGTAAACGATGAACGTTTTATTTAATTTAATGTATTTCTAATGCATATTATATAAAAATATTAGCTTTCTCCAGTCCTTCTCCATATAAACTTTAAATGTAAGTACCAAATTTCACACTCCTGCGTCCGCGCAATTTTTGCCTCACGTAAATATATACATAAATAGGTATTTTTTAAACGATTACGAGAAAATGTAAATGATGTATGAATGTAAATGATGTATGAATGTAAATGATAACATTTTTATTCCATTTATGGGTAACAACGCACTTTATATAATACAAAGCATTTTTAGGGAATATTATTAGAAAAATTGTATTGTCTTTTATCTCTTGTAGGTTTATACTACCTACGATTTAGTTACGTATGTGGGTTGTGGAAACAACTACATAATTTAAATTTGTTGTAATGTTAACGAAGAAAGTGAAGATTAAAATGCTGAAAAACTCCCCAGGAAAAATTGTTAAATAGTTTTTATTATTCAGATTAGATACAGACTTTTCAGTTTTCATTTAAATGCACAGTTGTATTTCCGTTTCCGTTTTAAAACTGAAAGTTTTTCTGGTTTCGAGCCCACTAGCTTTAGCTTTAACTTTTAGCATTTGTGACTAGCGATGTTGCGATTGTATCAATGCTGTAACCCGATTTGTTGATTCTGTGTTCGACCGCCGTATCACAATGTCTTATTTTTGAGGACTAATTACTGTTTCATATTTTGACGACTCTACATTTGATCGCAGTATTAAAATCTCGCATATTTGCGACTGCATCGACAAATTTCACAATTAATAAACGAAAGTTTAACAAGGGTTGAATGCTGCACAGGCCAAAGACAACTTCTTGAGGCTAATTTGTAATAAATTAGAATTCAAATGACACATTTATGAGATTTCACTTAAAAAATAATAAAATTAAATGAACAGAAGCTGTTTGCTGCCAGTTGTCGAAAGAAAACTCATGATCTTACTGAAATATGGACAATAATAGTCCCGCTCAAAAGTTTTTATACAGTGTATGTTTGTCGATGTTATTTTAAACTATGTATAAAATATTATTAATACATACATACATATCTTCACGCTGTATCCCTAACGGGAAATTATTAATAAAAGCGTCATAATTGTATAAACGTATTATAGACGTTGTTTAAAGTGTTGTAGTCCCTAGGGGTCACATTGTACATCCCGCGACACGTGTTGTCAGAGACGTCAGGTGACAGTGATTTCGCAAGATATCTCAGGATATCTTTGGCAACATTGTGCGTCATCATTCACTATAAATGTAGACGAAAAAAGTCGTGAGACAAGATGACTGGCGATACGTCTCGTGGGTCATTTGTCCCCTAGTTAATGCGACGCTTAAATTAGCAGAAAGACCGTGCCTTATATTTCAATATTTATATTAACACTTATTCCGCGATCGCGAGACTAAAAGCTTATAATGTCACATTTTTTCTAGAAATGTAAAATGAATTATTTCATATCGAAAGTATTAAGACATTAAAATGTTAGAATAACATGTGAAATGTATATTAGGCAGTAGAAACCTGCTATTGCTCTGCGTGGGTGATGTTAAGAGAACGGTATAAAGCAAACGAACATAAATAAGATATACCTATGCGATCAAACATATGGACAGCAAGTCTTAGGCGGCCGTTAACACGGTCATCCAATTATGCAAAATAAATGACAATTGCACGGTGGTACGCTTATATATGTCCGCTTTATATGGTAGCAGAGCCATTTTGGACAGGACTTTCGTAAAATCCGTTCTTAGCGAGCGTCTACACCGCGAAAGGAGTAACTACGCTAAATTTCAAGTCAATCGGACCTATAGTTTCGGAGATCTCGTGATGAGTCAGTCAGTCAGTCTGTGAGTGGTATTTCGCCTATATAGATATGTCAGTGTGTTCGGCATAATGTTTTTAAAGTTTTGACAATCATGAGACAGTGTGATGTTTAACTAAATAGTATATTGTGTATATTATTTTGGCCTTATTAAACTTTTTCTGCATTATCCGTTTATGCTCGCAGTAGACCGCGTATTTTTCTCTACAGTTTAAAAAAAACACAAAATTATAACCTAACTTGAACTATATAAAATACACATCCCTTTGTTACTACATCCTTTGGTTAATCAATTCGTCAAATGTCATTGTCTCTTCCCTATAAAGTACAATTCCATCCTCTCTGACTACCCCTTTAGGGATACAGTGAAGAAGATATGTATGTTTGTATAAAATACAACGCCTATTTTTCGTTTATAAGTTTTATACTTGCTGTATCTTGACGCTGTTTTCACAGAAAGATTCCGTAGGTGAAGTATCACCATACTTAATGCTTTGATTACATGTACCGAGTGCGAGGGCGAGACAGTGCACTCGGCTGAGTGTTCGGTGTGTATAAACACATGACCGAGCCGCCTAACCAAGTAAATATACTAGAGTTATTCAGCCTCTATTCTATTTACTATGCCGAGTGCCCACCCCCAAGCTTCCCCGCACTAACTCGTTAGCGCACTCGGCACATATAAATATGCACTCGCGATGTGCATTCGGCACTCGGTACTCGTCTTGTCGTTCACTGCGTTTCTTACGTTTTTTTAGTACTACTGTATTTTCTTTCATTTCCTGACCGACTGATTGACTCGGTACAAAGTTAAAACATACGTGTAAGCTCTCACTCGTCCTCATCACTCTCTCGCCCTAGTGACATATTGCTGTCTCGCTATTGCACTCGTTACGTGTAATCAAGGCAAAAGGCTATTATTTACTAGCTGTGCCCGTGGCCACGCGTTGCTGTAGCTCAGCAATTATATTATTATTCATGAGTTATGGTCTTCAGTTCATACAAAACTCCATAGAAAAAAGTACTTACAGTTTTCCACAATTTTCCGGTAAACTATTCCAATTTATTTTTCCTTACCAAAAACCTTACTCGGACTATTACGAATAAAAAAAAATTGCCAAATTCTGCAAGTTTTGCACTTCGCAACGAACAACATTTCGTTTTTATTTATATGGACATTACAACTTTCAATTAGAGGTCCATGTTTCTCATAATGCGATTGCAGTAGAGAAAAAACGCAAAAAAAAAAAGAAAACCGCGAAGAAAACCGAAAAAAGAAAAACGCAATGCAAAGTAGAGAAAAACTAATGTCTAAATATAATATGTAGTACAAATCGAAGCCGCAATCCGCGTTTATCTGTGTTTTCACTTATAACTTCTGAGTACATTACAACGTGATTTTTTTGAACATTTAACGAGGAAGACTTAAACTTATAAGGGATTAACATTTTACTTGAAGTAGCGAAATGTTGTGGATCGGTAATCAAGTCCCGTACGTAGCCAGGGCGGGTCCCTTGTAGAATACATAGTACAAATCTCTTGCCTTTTCTTTTACTAGGTACCCATTCTGTTTTTTTTTACAAAAGCAATTGCCGTAAACATTCACATAAAAATAGTTTGATATTAATTATCACCTTTAGCGGTTACAGAAGTAGTACGAGTATTATAAATTAACTCATAAATTTAATCTATCTTTCGCCTAATGTGCTAATGTTGGTCGACACGTGTTCCACTTTTCAACGAAGCACCTCAAGATATTCCAGAGCTCAGACTGGTCAGCTACCCAGCACAGAGTTCTGGAAGTGAAACACATGTCGAGTGAACGGTTTGATATTTTGGCGAAATAGAAGTATATAAATAAACTATAAATATTATGGATGGATTCTCGCAAGTCGACATTTCGGTCAATGCAATATATTAAAAACAGCAGAACAATCCGAACTACAAGACTATGAACAGTACTGGAACAACCGTTCGTGATTCAGAAACACCTAACACCCTCGCTGTGATATGTAGGTCGCTGGGAGGGTGGGGGCCAGGGGTCGGGAGTGGGCGCGCTGGGCGGCGAGGGAGGATGTTATTGCGACGGAGTTATTTTTGGCGCGAGTTATATTTAGAAGCTGATGGACGCCGCCCGGGACGTTAAGACGTCCTTGGTATTATGTTTTATAATTGTTGATAAAAAAATTTAAAATAACAGATCAGTGGCACAAAAATTGTACAAACAGCAAGTATTTTATTAAAGAATAACCAAAACTTTATGTTTTCTGTAATAAAGTGCTATACAGGATAAGCCGTGCCAGAGTATGTAAAGGATACTCCATATCTAGCAATCTTAACCAGTTCTAATTATCGATAATGAAGTGCAATAGTATTAAACGCGAAGGACCTAAAGCGGATGATATGCAAGATTAGTTGATGACACTAGAGACCTGGCTAAAACAACGCAATCAAAATCCCTTCATAAGAAGGGATTTTGATTTTTCTGTGTGTCAAAATAGTGTTTAAGCAATTAAACACTATTTTCGCACACAAAATCCATCTTACCGCGTTCCCGCTATTTTATTCTGTGCTTTTGGTTTAGGTTGCTATAGGTAGGTGTAGAACGTCCTTAATTAAGAACACCTACCACTGCCTAATTTATCCCCAGTCCTTCAACGTAGTTTGCCTGCTACGTAATTAAAGTCAGATCCAAAATAAAAGGATTTAAGATTAGTTACTTTCCTAATTTACCAACTGAGGATTGAAATTATCACATTTTTCGCAGTTTTTCTAACACAAAAAGATACAATAATTGCCAGTTCTTTAATTTATTGCTGCAATGAGAGCAAAGGAAACAGGGATAAATATTTATATTATTATGTAATGACAGACTTCCGATAATGAACTCAAGGAATATAACTATTTCATCTTCGTTGGTAGTTTCTGTTAAATATGAAAGCAGGATTTATTTGTAATTATTAGATTTAAAATTTGTCGGTTTAACAAACCACCGTATGTTAACCGCAAGACTCTCCTGTAAGTACGATTAACAACATAAAAAGCCAAATACATAGTAACACAGAACAGAGAAGTACATTCCCTTAAGGGCTTTTCTTTTGCCTTATACGTAATCGGCTAGAAAGATATCCCTTAATTGATATTTAATAGGTAACTATACTACGTTTTCCTGATGGAGTTGATAGAGTAGTATTTCCAAACAAATGTTTGCGAAAACACAAACAAACGTTATTGAATTAGCACTTATTCGCGACCTAGACTTACGTTTTAAATATGTCCAAGTTTACAATAAGCACGAGTCATTGTTTACGTTTCTATGTAAATAAAAATTACGTCATAGTAATTACAACGTAGAAGCCTACTGAGAAAATGATATCTAAAAATCTGTTTCAGTCCACAGGCTCTAATTGGATGATATTCCGACTTGTCGCAATGAAGAACTAGGAGAAGTCTATCGGCGCTTACAGGTTCAACTCAACGACACATTGGAATATTCTATCCATTTCCTCACGGGAAGCATTTATTGATACCGTGACCTTAAGAAATCAAGAGATAGCTGATCGCTCAACTAGTGCATTACAGCACTTCTGTTATCATGTGAGATTATTGCAATTGGATAAATTCAGTTCTTTTGGCACACACCGTTCATCTGCTTCCTAAATTAGTATTTACTGTCTCTCGCTAGTAGATAACGCGAGATTTGACGTTACTCGTCGAAAATTTAATGCGTGAGTTATTGTAAGAATATGTCAATTCCGTACATTTTAATGTTTCTTAATAACGACGATAAATAGTGTCTCTCTATACCTCTAAAGCCAGACAATACTTATCACCATGACATCATTCAAGTATTGTGTGGATTTGTAAAAGGTAATTAATCTACCAGACTAACAATAAATAATTTATAAAAGTCGAAGTCAAATTAGTTCATTCAAGTTAACTCAGTTAAAGGTACTTTTCAATGTCAGATCTACATTGGTTAGGAAAGAAACCTGCACTGACGAAAACCGGCAGGAGACTCTGTCATGTATAAGTTTGTCAACATTATTTTGCAATATATTAAAATTTAAAACAAAGAATATTTAGATAGCTAGTAAATGCATCTGCAGAGAAGATTATTTCCAGACTATAGTTTTGTCTTCTATGATATCTTTAATTTTAGAGCCCTCGCAGACTGCAGACGCTATCAGCCGATAGTTTAATTGGGCTATACCTAATCAGTGCAAGATGCAAGTGCGCATATTATAACGATTCGGTATTGGCCGATAAATAAGTTTGATGGGTTACACGATTGCCTTCAAACTAAACTATCGGCAAACTATCGGCCAACAACTAGATCAGTATGGTGCTCTTCCACGCGCGCACATTTGATGATTGTTTAGTCGGCCGACTTGGTCGATAGTTCAGTTTGCCAGGTTTGCTCTGAGCTTTGGTGGCGAGTGATCATGCGTAATTTTCATGATGGCGCTGCCCGATTTTGTGCGTGATGATAGTAGAAACGTCAATTGTAAATTTGATAGTTAAAAAACGACCTGCACTTTATAAAAAAAAACTTAAATGAATACTCTGATGTGAAACTACAAAAAAACCTATGGGAAGAAGTTCATGAAGTAGTAGTTCCTGAAGCTGGATATGCTCATTCGATAAATGGCGACACATCATTTTTGTACAATTCCGTAGTAATTTTCATTATGTGACCACTTTCTTCAAAAGCCGCTCACTAACTGGCAAATCGTTCGAGAGCAGTCAGCCACCTGATTGGCTGGTCTGCAGACTCACCAGCAACTCAACTGTTTAGTTGGTGCAGTGAGCGTGCTAATAGCCCAATCCGATCAAACTGTCGGCCGATAGTTTAGTCTGCAGTCTGCGCGGCCTCTTACAGTATGATTTTTGAATCTGTGTTCGTTTTATTACATCTTTATTAAGGACTTTTTGGCGGGAACAGGAGAAGTGAAGTTGTCATTTTACTTAGATTTTAAATTTTTTAAATTTTTGGGAGTTTTTAAGTACTTCAGTGATAGTACATTGTGTTTTAAAGTTCTGTGTAAGTGAAAAGAATGGAGGAAATATAAATAAACGTATTTAGCTGAAGATTTCGCGCTCTTCCAAGAAGTCCTTTTTAACTTCAGTAAAGCCCTAATGCTCTTTCAGTAAATCACTTTACTGGAGGAGTGTTAGCGACTTAGTTGTAAGAACAGAAAACGATTTTATATTAGACATGTGCTCCGTGTGTTCGTCATGAATTTTAACAAACAATACTGTGACATGATTACAACATGATTTATAACAAGTGTTTCTCCAGAAGTTACGTGATTAAGCTGATGGCGTTGTTGCCAATGCCTAAGAAATATAAAAAAAAAATGTCTTTTCCTTTATGTCAATACTTCTTTTTGCTTCTTTCAACTAATGTTAGTTATTATCAATATTCTCGATTAATCGTTCTAATCATAATCGTTAACAAATAGCAGCACTGTTTTTTTGAGGGTGTTGCTACTTTCATAATAACATGGTATTTTTGAATGTCAAAAAAAATATCTCAATGGAGAAATACACGAGCTAGCGAAAGCACGTCCTTTAATTATATCTCGTCATCCTACGTTTCCATCAAAGTGAACATCCTAGAAGAATGATTAGCTTTTATAAGACATTGATATATCTCTACTATAATTAAAAAAATTAAGGAAATTTTGAATTCAGCGTTCCTTCATGCCATTCCTATTACGCTACGAATGATCGCTTTAAAACTTAAACATTTTATGAATGATGACTTATTTTATTTCGGTCACGGCTTTTGCATGATTCTGAAATATGTCAATAACGTTGCTAAATAGGTCTAGTCGTCTAGACTAAACAGGTCCCTGGCCCTGATGACCCAAATCCAATAATATCAACATACAAGACAAACATTTCAGTATCAATTTATAATTCAACAGTGCGATATTACTGGAAACGTCATATTTATCGAGGTTTTAAACTAAGGATGTGGGTCAATAGAATAAATATAGCTCTTTTCGATTATTATAAGATTGGAGATCGTGACAGAAATGGGGCGATATGAGGGGTAGGGACAAAACTAGCTAAAAGAGAAAGGGTAGCCGTAAATGGACATACATAATTGAAAAAGATTCGAAGTGTGTGGGCATTGTCAATTGAGAAAAAACATGAAAGATGAACAAATGTAAAAAATTGTCAAGGGAGTATAGAATAATAAAGAAGTGAAACTTGCCAGTTGGATACTATGTATATTTTCCTTGGACCCAGAAACATGATGGATGATAAGTTGCCGCTTTTATCGCTGTCTGTCAAACGAATTAACGTGTCTCTTTCTATCTCATTGAGCGTAAGCACGAGTAAAAGAGCTATAGTAAATATGACCTCGCACTGTTAGTGTAATTCGTGTTAGTTTATGAGGCGATCATGAAATTTTTTGCAACCTACTCGTAAATATACTCTTAAATCTTAAATGTTTTGACTACTAGTAATCAAAAAAATAAAAATATGTCATGTTCAGCTGTGTATTGTTGTACTATAACTCTTACCTGGTTATGCACATTTGTAAAAGTCCAGAAAGTCGGTCAACAAAAAACGGACACGCTCTATGTTTCTTGTTCCGAGATATTTTCTGTGATGAATTGTTATATGTTTACGTTATCTTTCGCGCAAAATTGTCGAACAATCATACATGTTTGTCACTTGTCAATGAAGCATTCTTAGGACATCACAGAGTTCAGATACGATCAGTTAACTAGTGTAGTTTTTTTTTGCTAAGGCCGCTACTGTTCTTAATCACACCACTGGTGCATTTGTTTCGTGATTTTATTTATTTAACGATTACTTTACAACAAACCAGATGTGGATCCTACAAGAGGGGTCAAGGAATAAGTAGTAAGTACCATTAAACAATAAGAACCGCCTATTTTTGATTAGTTTTTTCTAACCATTGTTTTATTCTACTAAATTGTGAAATATTGCGACTCGTTCCATATATAACATACTATTAACTAAATCTTAATATTCCCAATGTCAACAAAACGATACGTGTACGTTTGTATTGATAGATTTTATTCAACATACAAACCAGCTTTTGACGAGACATTTTTAGGACTTATCCGTAACAACAAGTTGGACCGCATTGCTCATTAATTAATTACTTCCGCGAATTAACATTTCAATACAACGAAGAAAATTGGTTGTATATATCCACTTTGGCGATCTGTCACAGAGCTAATTGTTAGTAAGCCCATAGGCGTAGTGTAATGTCGAGTGGAAGATCATGCTGTAGTACTATGGGACCGTAGCTGCGTCCGTAGCACTTTCTACGACGCGAAAGCTCTACGTAGTTCGAAATGTTTGACTGTTCCCAGAATTCAGATTGAAGTTTCCAGTCTAAACTTTTTAAATCACAACACACAATCGAACACTTAAAATACAGATTCGTAAATAATTATATTAAAAGAATGTAAAAATATTCTTTACATGGATAGAGATACGTAGATTACACTGTGCTTACCAGTTTTTCTACAATTTGTCCTATCCTGAATAAAATATTATAGACAAATATTCATCGGACGCGCAATAAATAAGTAAATAATAACAAAATTGTAATAAAATTGGTAACACAATGGACGCCACCCGCGCACCGCGCCGCCCCCGCAATTTAAAAATAGAATACCCGGCAACGCGTTGCGCGCGACAAGTGAAGGACGCGCCCCGCCCCACGTCGTGTCGCTATCTCGCTTGCACATGCTTGTTTAACAAGATGTGTATTGAAATGGCTGTTAAGAGCGAATTACAGGACTTAAAAATAGAACACGCACGCGAACTACGAAACGTGTCTTTGCGATTTTGTTAATTTGCAAACAAGTAGATACCTTTGTTTTCAATATTAACACTAATATTAATATTGTTTACAATGCGTTATAATATTAGTGTTATTAGAGGAAATTAATCAACAAAATCGGTAGGTTACCTTGAAAATAAACTCGTTTTTGAAGCTGTTAAAAACATTTAAATAACAATTCGTTTTAGGTTATCAACTGTAAAGTGCTGTATACAGCGATTTACATCTGCAAACGTGAAATTTTCCACTACCGTCGCTTTGTAAACGGCTACATCGAAAGTAGGCCTTCGAAATAACTACTGTATTGATGATATTATAACTACAAGCATTCGTTCGTTCCACTTTTACACTTCGACTTCGCACTGAACTTGTATAAAGATTAGAATACAGTTCCAAATATGTAGTAAATGTAGTCGACTACAATACAAATAGCCCTGATGAATGTGACAAAGTTACGCAGTGAAATGAGTTACCCTAGTTTACTAAATTGCTTCTTGTGCTGGGGCTTTACGATACATAGTTTCTCTCTTTCTGGTGTTGTCTTCCACTATTTGATGTTCCGATTTTACAATAAGGATGATAAGATGAAAGTTATTGAACGGACAATGATTAAGAAAGTGTACTACTATAAGAGTCAAAGATCACGCTGTTCCCTTACGGTGTAGTTAGAGAGGACGGAGTGCCAAGCATCGCGGTCCTTTGACATCTTTCGAAGGTGGAAACGTTGTCTGAGAATAATCCTCTCCGTAATTTCTTGTTCACTGGCCTTTGAAATACAAAATTATGTTGAAAAAATGATACCTGAAGTACAGGTTATTTCCGAATCGGTGAAGATATCGAGGTTCAAAAACACCTTGCAACATATTGTGGGTTCATATGAGTAAATTAATTGTAATTTGTTTGGACCCCGTTAGGAATACAGCGTAAAGATATGTAGGTATGTATGCTTCTTCGTTCGTTAAATATTGATATGTATGATGACACAAATGCTAAGAATTTGGCTTTAGAGATAAAACCCAAACGAAATGAATTATGATATGCTTTTTAACCTTTCTAGTCTAGTCTATATAATAAGGCATTTTTCTTCAAATGAAAGGAAATCAAGAAAATCAAGTACTAGCAGTCATTGGCGTTGTTAAATATAATTTTATAGGTAGTGTTTTACAAAACTGGTGTGTAACAACATAATGTTCACTTCTCAGTTCCGTTGCGTGTAAAAACAGAACGCGACAGCGATCACTGCACCACATCCTGCTTAATTTTTCCACTCCAAAAATATCTGCCATAAAAGCCAACTCGTTCCAGATCCAGAAGCGTTCTAACTCTATTTCTGTATTGTAAACTGTTTATTGCACGACGCGGGCGCACGCGTCCTCTGCTATTTTCACTCGGCTAAATGCAGCGAGAGCGGATGATTGAAGCGTTTTTGTTTTATGTTAATTTGTGTAGGAATTGGAAGTTACTATGCCCAACGACAATATAAACGGTAATATTACATTTATTATCTATGAAGAATGAATAAAGAAAATAACAGCAATAGTCTCCAGCCTGAAGTGTTATCCCAAACTGCAGAGTACCAACCTTGTACTAATGGATGCCATCAACGAATTGGACGAGACTACAGTACTCAAGACAATAAGTCAATTTAAAAAGATCCGTTTTCAATACTAATATGAAATAAATACAAATCTTTGTGTCAAGAAGCATTAAAATAATTAATTGTATTTTACTCGTAATGAAACAGAAAATTTTGGTGACCGTTTCGCTACTCATGGTTTTCGAGAGCACCTGCTCAATTTTATTAATCCAATAACTTGTATAATGTAACTAGCAACTCCAAATCAGACCGATATTCTATAAGTTTTCAATAAAACTACTTGTACACTGGTGATAAAGTTCATTTTTTAACGTATCTTATAACATAATTCACTGGAATAACCATATTTCGAATAAAAGTTTCAATTCGTACCTGACGGTCATCAGTTGGGACGTGACCAGCTCCAAGGCTTCCGAAATAAATACATAAATCTGGTTCTTTTGACACAACACAACTAAATACAGAATTCGTAAGATAACTAAGATTTGGCAGAATAATTAAATAGTCATAAATCGCGAGAGGCGTGTTGGCGTCAGCGCTACGCATTTCGGGACTTGGGCAGCCTCGTACGAGTATGAATGGAACGTCCGGTACACTTACTGCACTGTATATAGATATCGGAACAACAAATCTATATTTCTTATTATTTACGCAACTTATCTCCATTTCGATTCCACTACTTGAATCAAAAAGCCAATCAACATATTTTTTAATGTATTTCGAATATTTCTTAAAATGACTCACGATTGTTGAACCTATCCTCGAACGCTTAAAATGAAGCCTGTGTGTGTTAGCACCTGTGGAATGTAATATTATAGATGTTATTTTATTCTTTTCTGATTTTATTTGAGGGAGATGTTTAAACAAGTGTACAGAAAACGGTGCCATTTACAGCTCCAAGTAAACTGCTTCAGTTTCACGTGCTTAATCAATTTATTTCTAGGCGTTATTATTCTAGGCCTCGAACACATCCTTTGTGAATGAAATTTAGGATTTACTATAACGAATGCTACATAACGAAGTACGCAGTAACACACACAATCTGTTATTAAATTTTCAGAACCTGTCTTATCTGTAGCTAAAGTACTTACGGATCATTATGCCATAGAATTTATTGTTAACAATTTTGGGATTTTATGAATGTTGTGAACATCTTGCTAAAATCGTTTTTAAATACATAGTTTTAGTTTGATGATTATTAGTGACTACTGTGCTTGATGATTATGATAGTAATTAGTATACAGAATCATCTTCTCATCATCATTTTAAAATTCTTAATTTTAGAAAAAAGTTTACACTACACAGTCTGAGTGCTTTACAATGTTGCAACCTTGGATAATATGAATATACAACGAAAAAATTTTAAAACTAACTGAATGAAAGGTCATGCACCGAGTGTTGTGTTATTTAAAGAGTGAATGTTCAAGAAAACCAGTAAACTTACACAACGAGTACACAAAAGTAATGAAAAACTGCTTTAAAACAATATTCCGGTGACATGAGGCTTATGAATGAAACTGGGATCATTAGATCAAGGAATACAGGATCACAGATAGTAATAAAAAGGAAAATAAGAGAGCTCTCTCTCTGAACATTATACCGATGGGTGCCTGTACGAATAACGACAGCTTGCTCTTGCTCTACTATCTATTGCGTTATTATATATCTTTTGCCGCTGGCATATAAGATGCATCGCCACGTATCACTTCGACACCACTGTGAGTTGTCATTGTTTGTGTGATCTGATTTGACTTTAGAATACACAATGTTCTAGCATCCAGTCTTTTATTCAGTGAAAAACCAGGAGTACAATTTGTTTAGCATGCTAGCAACTAACTTCCCGTGGATAGATTATTAGTCATTATATTTCAATTAAAAAGAAGATTTTTCCCTGGAATGAAATAAAATGAGCTCTTTATCGAGGTTTTCCCAACAGAACATAGCATAGGGTTCTTCAAACTTGCAACAAATAGGCGACAAAGTTTTTCACAGGAAGTAGCTCTTCTGGTGTTAAAGGCGTCCAAACACTTAGCCTTACACGAACACTTAAGCAATTTTTTCTTCAGCAATTTCCTACAAGTAGAAATCGTTTAAAAAAATCTGGCCAAAATACCTACTGTTTCGTATTTTTTCATTTCCTGGTTTGGGTTATAAATTTATGTATGTCTCGTATAAGTACAGACTGACACTATGTGTAAGGGTACTGTTACAGCCTTTTTAGTTGCAGAACCGTAAAAATCATCCTTAAAAAAGTTAATGATAAAAGCTGCGCAAGTGCTTCTAATATTCTACAAATAGTATTGTTTGAAACGTAGATCCATCTCATAGACACACTATGCTCTCTCCCACAACGCAATTATCTGTTCAAAAATTGGGGTTCACATGCATGCAATAAATAATTCACGTCTAGTTATTCAAAGCCGAGCTGCGCAGGAGTGAATCACATCTAAAAATATGTATACCAGTTATAATTACTATACCGTACAAAGAGTATAAACTCATGCAATTCCGGCACGTTTGACTCATGTACATGTACAAATATAATATTATAAATCATTAGGCTATTTTTAGACTTTTTGTTTGTTATCGAACAATACGATATGTTATTAAGCACTGGTATTTGAATAACAAATTGTATTTATTGTTGGGCGCTTAACATAATTATTTCAAATGAAATACTGACAATTTTGTTTTTATAGCAATTTAAATAATATCCTTCATGTCTACACGCGTCATTAACTGATTCATGTGTTCTCGAGAATTAGGCAGAGTATTATGTTAGCTATGGTGAATATTCGTGATTAACTGTTATAATCATAATCATTATCAGATAGCAACACTTTATTTTTAGGGTGTTGCTACTTAATAAAAATTTAATATAAAACTCAAAATAAAATACTCTTAAAAAATAGTGTTGCCATCCGTTAAAGATTATGTTGCCATCCGTTAATGATTATAAAACAGTTACACGCACATACACATCTTCACGCTGTATCCCTAACGGGGTAGTCAGAGGGGTCGAAGCGCCAAGCGTTGTGGTCCTTACATACTTCTTTCGCTTCATCAAATCTCATCATTTTCGTCTAAGTATGGGCGCTTTTGACATTTCCGGCGGCTAACAGTCTGGCTATTCGATATTCGTAAGTTATCCATGGTCTTCCTTGGCTTCTTTTACCACTCGCTTTTGCTCTGTAGTTTTTCTTCGTCATTCATCACTTTCTTTCTACGTGCCCGAACCATCTAACCATTCCTTTCTTCATTTTTACAATAACACTGTCGTGCAACTCCGTTTACTGCGATACATACTGTAACCTGTTAATAAATAATAATGTCATAATTGTACTCTACCATGACGAATTCAAGGAGATATATTTAACTAAGTTGTATTGTGTGTGTCTGCATGGGGCTATGTTGTTTACCTTCAACACTAAACTTTTCAACAATTTGAAGTTAATGTATTTATTTAGTACCTACTCCACAAAAAAATTTCAAAAAACGGAATCATTATCCTTTTTGGGTAATATCTGTCCATTTGTTACAAAGTTTTTGTACCCCCGATAGGCGTGAAGATATGTAATGTAATAGATTACAGAACTATATAATTATTACAGATTAAAAACACGCGAGTCGTCGCCACCACAGGAGATATTAGTAAACAACGCCATATAGTGTCTTCCCATCATTAGTCACCTGTTTTAGTAACGGTTGTCAAGTAGCACTACACTTGTTACAAATTTTTTGTGAGCCTGTCGAGACCTGTTCCCTCCACAGTCCACAAATAGACTAGTAAATCTCCCCCGCTTCGCGCCTAATCTATAAACAGATGGGCGCATTCCGTGATCACCTATTTATAGTTCGGAGACCTAATTTTGTACACACACTCGTGTTTGTACGAGTTTTTTGTTTAGATTTCGTATTTTATGATCTTGCTTATGAGTTATTACGACTTTTTTAGTGCTATTGAAATAGTTTTAACGGTAATAATATCTCCAGTAAATGCATCGATTGTGTGAACTTGCACGAACTGAGGGTAGAACCCCCCGATACCAAGTTTATATCAATTAATAAAAATTGGTTAAAAATCGCATTAATTTACGTTACAATTTTTAGTGGAAGAAAGCAGAAGGTCATTAAATAAATTGAGTCGATAATACATACATATCTTCACCCTGGGTCCCTAACGGGCTAGTCAGAGAGGACGGAAAGCCAAGCGTCACGGTCCTTACATACTTTTTCGCCTCTTTGAATCTCGAGATTCTCCCGCATGTCAATGTCAAAAGCACCCGAATATATGTGGGTGCTTTTGATATTTCCGTCAGCTAACACTGGCTATTTGATCTTCGTAAGTCAGCCTTGGTCTTCCTTGGTTTCTGCTACCACTCACTTTCGCTCTGTATATATTCTTTATGAATTATTCGTCGCTCATTCTTTCTATGTGCCCGAACCATTGAAGCATTCCTTCCTTCATTTTTACAATAACACTGTCGTGCAACCCTGTCATACTGCGCATCTCTTCATTGCTTATTTCTTCCACAAGGGTGATGAGGTCCATAATAGTAATTTTAATTTTTTTTTTTCATTTGTGTATTTGAGGTACCAATGAGTCTGTACCTCAACTCAATAGTTGTAGAGGTTTATGATATACAGACAGACGGACACACAGACATGACGAAACTATAAGAGTAACCAAAATTCATTTATTTATTTTATTTTGGACTCTACTTTTCTTGTAATTCCGGAGAAAAATCCTTAAAATTACCAGAAATACTCCTACATATCCCCACTTTATACCCGACTGGCGACCGACACCGGTTTCGCACGGATAATGTTTTTTTTAAAATAAAATACAGCCCATGTTACTCGCTGGTAATGTAACTTTCTATAGGTGAAAGAATTTTTAAAATCGATTGAGTAGTTCTTGAGTTTATACATTACAAACAAACAATACATTTTTTTCTCTTTGTAATATTAGTACAGATATATTCCCACTTTCGCTTTTTATTCCCATTCGAATTTTCCATTATCATATCAACGCCTAGGGCTTCGAGTCGAATAAAACATTAAATATTGATAGATATAACCTGTTACTAACCATAAATAGCGCATGATCAGAAATTGGCGGTGGGGTCGGTTATTTTGGACCGACAAAGGCACTGGCGGCGAACTAATAATAGCCCGTTCAATACTTTCACACTTGTGTTTATTCTCGAATATCGTTATACAAGGATCTATTTTAGTAAAGAGTTGCCGCACCGTATTTAAATATTGAATAAATTGTTAGAGAACATAAAGTTAAAACATCTTTCTTCGCTTTTCTTCCTGTTAACACTTGAAGAAATTCACTAATCTTTGTTTATGTAATTGAAAAAAATGACTATTAGGACATTATTCATTACACGTATGTATACTTAGTGCGCGGGCTATGCCCAAAGTTTGGGCATATTCAGACTGAGTTTGGGCGTATACATACCCAAACTTAGTCTTTGTCTACAGCAACTAATAGGTCGTTACATGTATGTATTGTGCGCGGGCAATATGACGTAATAATATGCCCTCAGTGCAGTATTTTTCTGTAGTAATTAATAGGTAATTACATCTATGTATAGTGCGTGGACAATATGATACGTGCCCAGGCTGTAGTATATGTATGTAACATCATGAAAATAGACTATTTGAACTATTCTCAAAGACTGGTTATATTTCAAATAAATTAAATTGAAATAAAAAACTATTTAAAACAATGGAGAAAAATATTAGAATTTCTTTTAAAATATAGGAGTTATTGCCTTGTAAATTTCAGTAGTGGAGATAAATTGTAGTTGATGCTATCGGTCTATGACGTCACAACTCGTAGTGTCATTACCCAGCGCTAGAAGCGACAGAGAGCTTATCCACATTACTTTAGCCGAAAGCCGAAATTGCAATGTTTTTCGATGAACACAAAGCACACGAAAAACACGAAAAATTGTAATAAATATATTCGCACACGCGTCAATATTCGTTAATGTGAACATAATAGTCCAGTAAGGAAAAAAAAATTATCGACATAATGATTGATAGAGTGAAGTGCCTCCATCACGTTATACAAACACAGGGGCATGTTCCTTTGATCAAATCAAAACTTCAATTTTGATAATTCATTACAAACACACAAAAGTGACGTGTACGACACATAGCTGCCGCATGTCCTCTATTTATACCACAAGGAACTGGAGTGCGAGGGCGGGACAGACAAACAATCACTCACACACATTCTCATACAAAACGGTCAACGACCAAGAGCCGTTCCTGGGATTCTATCATTGTAAGCCATCCAGTCGGAGAAATCGTGAAGCATATGTCCTGGTGTTAGCAGAAACATCAAAAGTACTCGCATCCTTAGGCGTGTGAACAAAATGGCGGTGAAAGAACCTTACGCTCTATTTACATATTCTACTTTTGCAGAATGGTATTGCAAAACAAAGGTAACAATAACGGACCAATAAGAAAGATTTAGAATTTATCACAGTATTTTGACGATAATCACCAAATATTCATTTCATTTTTATTATACCATTTTACCATTTTTATTTAATATAATAAATACTCTATACAGGCAACGAAATCAACCAATAAGAGCACTGTACTCTTTAGTTCATAACTGTCACGATAGATGTCGCTACGGGAACGTTAATCTACTTTCAACGAAAGTTTATAAAAATAAAATGACAATTTGACAATTGTTAGTGTGATTTAAAATTAAAAGATGTAGGAAATGATTGAAATAAGCTACATACTTTGTGAGTTTTAAGTTATCATGTTACTATCATTCTGCCCCGGCATCGAACGGGTAGACATTTTTTAAAAATAAAATACAGCCCATGTTACTCGCCGATAATGTAGGTTTCCATAAGTGAAATAATTTTTAAAATCGGTTGAGTAATTTTTGAGTTTATCTATTACATACAAACAAACGAAGTTTACCTCTTCTTAGTATTAGTACAGATAGTATAGAAGCACAGATTAATTAGTTACTAACGTAAAATAAAAGTATAGATGTTTAGATTAATTAGTTACTAACGTAAAATAGAGGTATAGATGTTTAGATTAATTAGTTACTAACGTAAAATAGAAGTCTAGATGTTTAGATTAATTAGTTACTAACGTAAAATAAAAGTATAGATGTTTAGATTAATTAGTTACTAACTTAAAATAGAAGTGCAGTTGTTTTGATTAATTAGTTACTAACGTAAAATAGAAGTGTAGATGTTTAGGTTAATTAGTTACTAACGTAAAATAAAAGTATAGATGTTTAGATTAATTAGTTACTAACGTAAAATAGAAGTGCAGTTGTTTTGATTAATTAGTTACTAACGTAAAATAGAAGTGTAGATGTTTAGGTTAATTAGTTACTAACGTAAAATAAAAGTATAGATGTTTAGATTAATTAGTTACTAACGTAAAATAGAAGTAGGTACGGATGTAATTTTACTGGTATAATAAAAAGTATTGTATCTTAATTGAAAAACGGTTGATTCTTTTCTGTTTAAAATTAAATATTTATGCTTCTTTAAACCAAATATATTTACACAGTCATATATTTACTGCTAGGCGTGTGTTTTTGATATCATTTTTAGGTTACAACGAAAATATATTCAAGAATCCAGTTAATAACCAATTTTAGGCTTTAGACTTAAATTACTGGTTACTCCTATATCAGAGTTTATTAGTTGTTGCTTTAGACCTGCAAAGTAATTAAAATAAAGCGCTGACTTGATCACAGACCGTCTCTACAAAGCGGGAGGTCGCAAATTCTATTTCCACTAATTAACTAATAATCCTACAAAGTACTCAGAACAGTAGCGTCGGCATGTTTATTTTTAATTAAAAGCACAACTCGTCGACTTTAATTACTGTAATATTGTTGCTCGATCGATAGATACCTTTTGCTCTGAACGTTACAAGACTATTTTTAAAACGAAAGATTGATGGATTCAACTTACTATTTTTTTCTCACCAATTTAATAAAAATGTAAATATAAATGATAACATAAAATAGAATATATAATAATATAATAATAATATGAATGATAGGCGAAAAAAGGCTGATCTTTATCCACATAATTTGAAATGGTTATAGCAAGGTGTCCCGAGGAAAGACTTGAGAGTATTGTTTTTACTATTTTTTTAGATTATACTTCTTTTGGCGGTTAGGTGAAAGTTACGTCATCGATTTAACACCATGAAGTTAGCAATAGAGAGAGTTCATTTTCTTTGTGACCAGGTTTCATTTTTATTTCGTTAATTTGAAGAGACCAGTTTTAAATTCCCATTCACGCCAAAGACGTGTAACTTCTTACGTGCGTACATACGCGCGCTTTTCTAATTCTTTTTCGAAAATACGCGTCAAAATTTCTGTCCCCTACCAACTGCAACATATCTTCAAAAATATCAGTTACAAACATTTGAAAATTATCACGATTGCATTAAATTACATACATTTTTTACCTAAATATACATAAATTCCACAACAATATTTTACTCGCGGTAGGCGACTATGTACTAACAGTACCCTAACGGCTGGTTATTTGTTTATTTTTTTCTCTATTATGTTTTTTTTATGACATACCTCTATGCCATTTTTATTGTACTATCTATTGCATATAAATCTTGTTTTTAAAACGTAGTTATGCTTTAACAAAGCTATCAAAAGCTATAATACGCATATATTTGCATATCCAATGCCCGGTAACTGCCGAGTTGCCTGTTTTAATATTTTGAGTGTTCCGTTCCGAAATTCGAAAAAAATAGGTCAAGAGTGGACCAACTACGCGTTAGCTTAGGGTTCCCTACTTCTGTCTCAAATTCGCATAAAGTAGACAGATAACAACCTTGTACTGTGTAACAACTTAGGGAAAGACTATTTATTATAACTTGTGTCAAACCTCCATACAATAAGCATGAAACGAATGAAGAAGTTCAACGATATTTGATAGCTTTCAATTTTTTCATTTATTTATTTAACGTCACAAGGTAGTCGAATAAATTTTCGTTTAATTAAGGTTTATGACTGAAATGTTTTTAATAGACAGCTGAATTTCTTAATTAAAAAATTAGAGGGGTCTTTGTATTTTGTATATGTTACTTTTGAATAAAAAACCGGCTAAACGCAAGTCCATCACTTTCAGATTCACTTGGGGATCTAATTACCAATTTAAAAAAAATAAAAGTTACTAAGGCGACGAATTGGAAATTTTGACGGGAGGGATCTCAATTTTTCTAAGTGATTACAAAACGTATGAACGAGATATTTGGTAACCTGATTCTTCATTTCATTGACTTCGTTTTGCCAGTTAGGATACACGATTGATTAACTTTAGCAATAGAAAAAAAAATTAAATAAACCTCTTTTAAAACAGAGATTTAGATTTGTCGGACTAACTGAACCGATTTATGCTTCTAAATTTAGTGTGTAGATTAATCTTAACACACTCGTGGAAATGCCAATTGGATTTTTCTAAATTAATTACAGCTTTTAATATAAACGTAAATAACTGTTTTTTTCTTATTTTTCGTGAGCTAGCGCGCGTATGTTTGTATGGTACAAAAGGCTTATTTTAAATTAAATTATTGTTTATCACTGTTTTTCTAACACTATGAAAATACGCGTTAAAAATGTAGTACCCTCTACATTATTAAAAGTTAATTTAATATATTGATGAAATAGATATTAGCTTTATGATAAACACAATTTATAAACATGAAATGATAGACTGAGAGAAAAAATAGTAGCTCGACCCATTTTTATATAGGTTTATGTTTGTGCAGTTATTGTTCAAAAAATGTATTAAAAAGGAAAAAAAATTAAATAAAAAATAATAACAATCTATTACATAGATACATACATATCCTCACGCTGTATCCCTAACGGGGTAAATTTCTTACGTAAAGAAAAATCTACGAAATATTTTGTTTAATAGTTGACGGTGTAACAAGTACCAAGTAACAATAAAGACTAAGGAACATTACTAACGCGAGTTCGATTTCCACTTGGCTTCTTATTCCATTAATTATACATTCTATATAATTTATACGTACAAGATGACAAATGTTTATTACTGTTGAGAATAAAACAGAGATTTTCGACAGTTTTAGTTAACATCAGTTAAAAAGGATAGGTAGGTAATAAAAATCGTTAGAAACCTGTTATATGGTAAAGCGTTTTCATTGTAATCGGTGACAAAAGCAGTCAGTCGTGATTTCAAACATAATTTGTTATTTCAACACGCTATCCGCAGACACTCATTATTGTAATTGTCACGGCATTTATATTTATCCCACGATGTATGGACATTGTTACCGCGAGCTATTTTTGTATTATTTCGTGCAAATAAGGAAAATACTGCGCAATTTCATTCATTCGTGAAGCTTTTGTCACTTTTTAAGTGTGAAGCTGACTTCAGACTTGCCTATATTAATAACAAATAGAAATGTATAAATACATACTTTATACATATTTTTTAACCATAAGCATGGAGCACTCAATCTATAGAGACGAAATATCAGACCATCTTATTCACCACTGCTCAGTTTCTTTACACTAACAAATATCAACTCTCGCTCGCATTAAGCAATACATAACCAATACTGGACCTGTGTGTACATCTCTGTATATTCCGACAGATATTTAAATATTTATGTAATGGCTTATTGTTCAATTCGGTGGTGTGGCAAAAACAGCAAAAAGTCAAACTATAAAACAGAGTAACCGCAACATTGTTTAGAAGTAATCTTTTTTTATTTATACAAAATAAATGACATTACCACTTTATAGGTTGAGTGCTCCATGACCATAAGTTATGACTAAATGGGAAAAATACAAGCCCTTAGTCATAGACTTTATAACTCTACCCAACTAGCCTATTCCGTACTACGAAGTTATAAAAGCAAATAAAATGTAGATGTGTGGGTACTGTTTTCTAACAAAATGGTGGCCGGTCAGCTTATCTGATAATAAATGTGTGTCGTATGTACAGGTGAGTCAGCTTATCTGATTCACCGCACCGTTGCTGCTCGGACACAGCCTCTGGAGTGTATGGGAAAAACCTGATTACGTATAAAAACTAGCAATCAATGAAATAACTGTAATTATTTGAATTATTGCCGCAGTCGGAGGCCTATTATATTTTCTCTCTTTCTCTTTCTTTAATTGATTCCCAATAAATTCAACAAAACAGTTCATCTTGTTTGCAATTTGATGAATATGTTTCACATTAAAAATATATTACAGTTATCTTATAAGCAAATCAATAATTAATCTGTGGTACTATACAAACTATTATTAAAAAAATTATATTAATTGTATGTTTTTATTCATTTTATAGTCATTGTATTTTCATAGCGTTAAATACTATCGTATTGTTAATTTTATGATTTATTGTACTATTTAATGCATCTCTACATTATATACTAGCGGTTCATTCCGACTTCGCGCGGGTAGAATACATAATGTATAGTCTATATCTATGTGGAATAATGTAACTTTCAAAAAGTGAAAAAATTGTTTAAATTGGTTCAATGGTTTCGGAGATTACCTTCCACATATAAACAAATATAAAATCCGCTATCTTTCTTTTGAATGTTAGTACAGTTGTATCAAAAAGCGAAATACCACTCATTCCTTGACAGATTGACTAATTAATCATGAAATCTCAAAATATACTAAAGGACCATGTAATTTGGTCTGATGACAGGTTTTTTTTTTCTTTTTTAATAGCATGGTGCACAGATTAGCGCATTTGCCAATGTCACGTATTAATAAGTTTCTCATCTGTGATTTCTCATGAAGCACATCCGAAATAAATTCGCTTTCTCTTATCGTAAAACTCCTCCAGTAAAGTGATAGTAGGCTTTACTGAAGTTATTAAAGGACTTTTTGTAGGAGCGCGAGAGCTTCAGCATATACATGTTTATTTAGACCTACTCCATTCTTTATAATTATATAGAACTTGAAAACACAATATACTATCACTTTTGTATTTTAAAACTCCCAAAAATACAAAAAATGGAAAATCTAAATAAAATGACAACCTCACTTCTCCCGTTCCCGCCAAAAAGTCAGATGACAGGTTGTGTATTGTATAAGCCCGCTAATGGCCGCCACACACGATCAAGTATGCATGATCAAGCCCGTCCAATTTGCATGGAGCGGAGGTTCCATCAAGTAAATTTGATCGTGTATTTAATTGTAGGCGCGTCATGCCAAACAACGCTTCATGCCACGTGGACGGACTTGATCAAGCATATTTGATCGTGTGTGGCGGAAATTAACATTTTAATGGGCAAAAGTGGGGTTGTTGAACTTTGTATGAAACTCTTATATGGGACGGAATACGGCTGTGAAATTGAGTACAAATATTGCTTATTAAAAACAATGAGACGCGTGTTTCACTTTTTTGTATAATTCCACTCAAAAATAGGCATCGTTGTACTCTGTACGACCCGATTTTGATGAAGTTTAGAATGCAGATAGATTTAACCTTGAGGAAGGAAATATGCTACTTTTTTTTTTAATTCCACGCGGACAATAACCGGCCTTTTTAACTCTTGAATTTAATATTCCGATGAACTTTTCTTTTGTCCTAGACTTTATGTCATACTATAGACACCATATTTAAATTCATAGTCTAGTCTAGCCTAGCCTATGTTAGGAGTGTGATTGGGATAAATAAAATGATATCACATACGTTGATATCGGTAAAGTAATTTAGGCTTCGTGACGTAGCGAATGAACATACAAACAAATGCACATACATATGCTGCTAAAATTACAACCTTTTTTGCTTCGCCGTAATCAGTATAGAAATGAACTAACGATACTTGTATTTTGTACAATAAAATTGTAAACATCATGTAGGTTCATATATTTTTATGCAAAAGTGTGCGTGGAGCATGGTGAGAGTAAGTAAGCAAGGACCGCGACGCTTGGCGTTCTGTCCTCTCTGACTACCCCGTTAGGGATACAGCGTGAAGATATTTATGTGTATAATATATTTCTATCAAATCAAGCAAAAGCAGTCACTGGAAAATCCAGTATTTATAACTTATCACTTCACTTACAATATAATCCCACACCTTATAGTGTATGAAATCATCACATCGATAAAGAGAGACTATAAATAAACACCAATAGCAAACATACTGCTCAATCCAACGGTTAGAGATAACAATAGATAATAATCTCTGGAATAACACCAATATTATCTGGTTCAACTGCAACACTCATATATCCACTGTACTAGTAACCCGAGCCGGCTTCACAAGAGGATAATGATTGATAATGAAACGTAAATATTTCTTCCATCTTCTATCACGTTACATTATAATAGAGGTGTAGCACATCAAAACAATAATCGTGGCGCTACTACGCACTGCCGCTTCGCCATAAGTAAAAGCAAGACAGTGCTATTGTGTCGTTGCTCCAAATGGTATATACATACATATAACAGATAGATACATACATATCTTCATGCTGTATTCCTAACGGGGTAGTCAGAGAGGACGGAGCGCCAAGCGTCGCGGTACT
Organism: Zeuzera pyrina; assembly: GCA_907165235.1. Classification (NCBI taxonomy): domain Eukaryota; kingdom Metazoa; phylum Arthropoda; class Insecta; order Lepidoptera; family Cossidae; genus Zeuzera; species Zeuzera pyrina. Next base: position 1,394,867 of record OU015627.1, read on the forward strand.
TACACACTTCTTTCGCTTCCTCAAATCTCATTATTCTCCTCACACACATTCGCCTAGGTTTGCGAGTGCTTTTGACATTTCCGTCCGCAAACACTCTGGTTATTTGATCTTCATAAGTCAGCCTTGGTCTTCCTTGGCGTCTTTTACCACTCACTTTCGCTCTGTTTTTCGTCAGTCTTTTACCACTCATTCTTTCCATGTGCCCGAACCATTCCATTCTTCGTTTTTACAATAACACTGTCGTGCAACCCTATCATACTGCGTATCTCTCTTCATTGCTTATTTTGTCCGCAAGGTGATACCGCAGTTATTTCTAAGAGATCGCATTTCTACTGCATTTATCTTACTTTCACTCGATTTCGGGCATATCCAGGCCTCACTACCGTACAATAAAGTTGGAACCAACACCGCATTGTGTATGGGCATTTTGGCTGAGTTAGATTTATTCACACTTCCTACTAATGCGGACAGAGCACTGTTCACTTTATTGCCAGCTGCTAACCGTCTCTCCACATCCAACTCACGTCTCCCATCCCTCGAAAACGCACTTTACAGATATACAATTTCGTTTACTTGTTTTAGACATTTACCGTTTTTAATTTTACGTATAATAAAATAACTTTAATTCATTAAAAACCCATTTAAAATGTATCTTTTGCAGTCTAATATTAAACAGCTTAATTTTTTTAATTAGTAGGTATTTATTACAAGTGCTTTAAATATGAAATGAAGTAGCATGCGCTATGTTGTTCACTATAAAGGCGTCGAATTGAAAGTGAGCTAGGTGTGGTCCCCGAGCCTCAGCTGATTGGAACATAGCAAATGATTCGAACATTCAATCCAGTACTTACATAGATATCGTTGACTTATATAGACTGAATGTGAAAGCGAGATACATGTATAATAAAACTTCCTCGTTAAATAATCTAAATAATGGTGAAAGCTGCATTGAAATCTACTTAGAAGTTCAGAAGTTATAACATAAGCACGAAAGAAACGCGAATTGCGACGTTATTTCTTTAGAAATTTTTGAACTGTAAGACGATTTTAGTAATTTGCAAACTGGTGCCCGCTAATTTGTCCACGGGAAAGTCGGTTTCATTACGCACCCTGTAACAGGCAAGGGGCTAATTTAATATTAGCTTTAAACGACGTTAACTTTTTTCACTGTCATCCGAATTCAATGAAAGAAGCCTAAATGTTGCTCCAAGCTGAGCTTAGTCTACCTGTGAAAACCGTAAGAAAATTCGTTCAGGAGTTTCGGAGATTAACGTGTACATACAGACAGACTGACAAAAATTTAAAAATGCTTTTCGGTGTTTTACTCTTTTTTTAGCGCCCACACCCATTTTTTGATAAAATTCAACGTACAGACACGGTTTTTACTCCTTTATTATATGTATAGATGAACACCACTGTGACAAAATATTTATTTACAATACATTGAGAATTTAAGTGTTATTGGATACTATATCTAACACTGCTAAAATGGTCATCCACAATGCGGTGTTGGTGCCAACTTTGTTGTACGGTAGTGATGCCTGGATATGCCCGAAATCGAGTGAAAGTTCGATAAATGCTGTGGAGATGCGGTCTCTCAGAAATATGTGCGGTGTCACGCTTGCGGACAGGATAAGCAGTGATGAGATACGCAGTATGACAGGGTTGCACAACAGTGTTATTGTAAAAATGAAGAAAGGAATGCTTAGATGGTTCGGGCACATAGAAAAAATGAGTGATGAAAGACTGACGAAGAAAATCTACAGAGCGAAAGTGAGTGGTAAAAGAAGCCAAGGAAGACCAAGGCTGACTTATGAAGATCAAATAGCCAGAATGTTAGCAGACGGTAATGTCAAAAGCACTCGCATACCTAGGCGAAAATGTGTGAAGAGAATGATGAGTTTTGAGGAAGCGAAAGAGGTGTGTAAGGACCGCGACTCCTGGCGCTCCGTCCTCTCTGACTATCCCGTTGGGGATACAGCGTGAAGATATGTTATGTTATTTTATTGGATACTATTGAATAAAATTCTGTTGGTGTTGAAATACACGCAATATAATTATTATTGAAAGTACATTTTCGTAAATCTCGTGACATGACCCTCCGACTTAACAGCAATCGGATAAAACGCTATATTATCACTATCAGTGACATTGAAATGATAGCCTTGTTTTAAAATGTATCGTTGCGTCGCCTATCGTACAAGTAGCCGTAAGTACCATTTAGATATTTTCGTTCCCAATTCACTATTTTTAGAATTTCCTGTATAGGTACAGGAAATTGTAGGCTCTAATTTATACGTTAATTTTCAGTTGTTATTATTAAACAAATTGCCATTAGTCGCAGTTTAAATATAGCGTACTTTAATTTGATCTATTTAAATATAATATTGATTTTGTCGATGAGACTTAACGTTGGAATTGGACATGAGAACTTTAAAACGAATAATTTGTGATTTATAGTTGGCACAGCTCCTACATCGAGATTGATAGAAAGCAAAGTTATTATGGGGGTACATACACGTTACTACAGCAAAATCCGCTTTATGGTAATATCTACTCTGTGGATTAGTCATCTTTTGAAAATATTCATCACATACAAAGATTTATCTCGTAGATCAACGATACAGAGCAATGAATAATTTATCTTTCTGAAGGAAGTAGCGTGTGGATTTATCGTGTGATAGATACATCCACTGAGTAGAAAAATCTTTCATGAAAAAATACTCTGTGTGGAATGATTCATTTGTGGGCGTCCAAGCAAAAAGGGTCCAGTAGTGGGGTATTGAGTTAAGACTAGATTTGGAATTTAGAATAGTCAATTGATAATAAGGACGAAAAAAATATTCAAAAAAGGGCATAAATTTTTTTTATCAGACATTTAAAAGTGACATTTAAAAGTTGAAACTCTGAAAAAGCTTGTTTTGAGAAAAAGCATTTTTAGTTTGATTGAAAAAAAAAACACACTTCTACTTGTTTGTTTCTACTTAGCTTATATAAAGCCTACTATATACACTTTACTTTACTTTACTATATGCACTTGTAGATAATTGAGCATTAAGTAATACTTCTAAATTGGTTTCAAGTCTGTTCCGGGTTGCTCCCCAATTCGTAGTATGGCGATCCGAGTACAAAAATATTTGATGTTCATACCTATTTCAATTTCTCGAATCTCATCATTTTTCTCACATTTACAATAAAACTATGACTGTTGGAGAACAATATTATTACAGTAGAATCAGCTTATAATAACATCGAAGGGAAGTGACAAACACGTCATAACAAATGGACGTGACGTCATAGAAAGCATAATAGGCTTAGAAAAAAAACGGCTTTCTATTTTTGTTAGGTATTTAGTTTAACAGAGAGAAAAACTACAAATTGTATGTATCTAACCCAAACGTGGCGACGTTTGGGTTAGATACATACAATACAAGGGAAACCGTTGGGGAGTGTCACGAAATCATTTTTGTTGTCCATTTCCACCATACTAACGCACAAACTTTTGAAACTAGATATAAAATACTAGTAAAATTATATAAATTAAAACGTATTAAATTTGCAATAATATAAAATGAAAAGATAATATGACAATTTAATATAGTACCTATTATGAAATACGTAACCCAAGAAAAACATTCAGTCCAAGTCGGTAGCCCTATTGCGCGTTTACGTACCAAACGACCGTAGGTAATTATCTCTAGGACACTGCCGAGATAGCATACTGTATGCTTACTTGTACTGTGCTATAACCGGATATAAGTTTTTAAAAATTAGGTCATAATAAGCGACATGTCCCTAAAGGCGAACAAGAGAAGTCATTAAATCCGAACTTTGTTATAAAGAATTTTATATGAAAAACAAACTTCGCACTGCAATTACTTCATATTCAGCGGTAGGTCAATATAGGTGGAGTATATTCCACTGTACTTGTAATAAGCACATAATACATAGTTTACCGTAGCAATTGTTGCCCTTCGAAAACTGCACTCGCCGTAAGCTTACCTGAAAACAAAACGAATGGTTCAATTAAACACTCAAAGTAACTAAACCTTTATAGTGGTTCGTATTGTTAGTATGTTGACTATCAATCGCCAGATATTTTAACAACGGCCAAAGGTTTACAAACAAATGTGACCTTAAACTTGTTCAGGGTCAGTATACGGTTTGGCCATGAAGTGCCTAAACAAAATTATTGTCCGAAAAGTTGAATGAACTTGAGTTACACAGGGATTTGTAAGCCTCATTGGAATTCCCTTCGCTTCAAATTGAAACTAAATTCAACTACCTAACTCGCTATAAGAATTTTAACACAACGGTACGTTATAGACAGTGTAACGTTCCGTAATCGGCATGAACGTATGGTTAAAATTACAGTACTCTGGCGACTAAGCTTCGCTCGACGTCTCTTGAGTTATTTTATTTTAGCTAATATCAATGCTAACGTTTCAGCAATGCTAACGAAAATCGACTAAATTTGTATTTGCAGTTATTAACTTATATTAAAATATAATTTAGCACACTCCAAAAAATTGTGAACGTACCTATCGCAGAATTAATAAAAACAAACGCAGCCGAACTGGTTGGCCGCTGTCACGTGACGAAACATTCTATTTTTGAAACTATATGAATAGTATTTCCGTGTGTGTTTTCGCGGCAGGCTATTTCAAACGATGTCGTCCCTTCATATACAAACTAGACGTTACAAAAATAATATTACGCATTTCGGATTTTTTTTTTGGCATTGGTTTTCGAATTGGCCTCAATCTGTCAAGATGGAGAGAACAGGAAACTGATGAACAGGCAAGAACTATAATTTTAGCGTTTGAGAACTAGATACGTGTTAATTTTATGTAACTATCTGAGTCGTAATTTGCTGCTTCAAGCTTAAAACAGCGCTCGAAGCAATTCATTACATAACAATAAGCTATAGTTACTTGGTACAGTGAAGACAAATAAATGCATACAAAATGTTACAGGCCCGTTTAGTCGCAAAATTCACAAACATCATCGTTGCTCGATATTTTCACAAAGGATTGTGAGAAAGTTGTGCGACCCCAACTTGTGCGAAAGTTTGGTTTCTTACTTTTATAAATAAATAACAGTGAGTAATTTTATAAACTTTCAGAAAACAGCATTGATTGTGTAAGCAAAGCTGAAATTCAAATTAAGCACATAACAAAATGGCGGAGCAATCAGTTTTGAAGAAGGGAGTATTTTGATATTGCAGTGCTCATTGAGCATTGCTGAGTTAACTCAAATATTAAATGGAATTGGTGTTTGTTTCATTCTTTTAATTTAGTGTTTTAATTTGTTAATTTTTTTGTAATATTAATAATTTAATCTTTTATTTAATAAATTATATGTGCATTTGTAATTTATTTCTTTCCTTCTGATTAGTTTTTGTAAATACTACGAAACAAAGGATAATACATAAGAAAAGACAAAAGAGTTATCGGTAACCTATTTAAAACCATTGTAGGTATTCTGTAACCTATTTCGAACCATTGTGGGTTAACACTTACAACCTATTAAAAACCATTTCAGATTTCTTTAAATTATTTTTTTTTTTTTTTTTTAACGACAATACCTTCGCACGGTGTCGCACGGGTAGCAGAGCCATTTTGGACAGGACTTTCATAAAATCCGTTCTTAGGCAAGCGTCTACACCGCGAAAGAGGTAACTATGCTAAATTTCAAGTCAATCGAACCTATAGTTTCGGAGATCTCGTGATGAGTCAGTCAGTCAATCAGTGAGTGGAATTTCGCTTATATGGATATAAGATTGTGATTTAGGGTCTCACTTCGGTATTATTCGAAGCAGCTCTTGATAGTTACCGATTCGAAATTAAGATTTGTAGCACAGTGACATTTACACTGCGAGCCAATTCAGAAAAGTTCGTTTTCCAAATACTAAAGCCGGCAATTTATCCATATCACATATTATATGTAAAAAAAAACATGACGAGCGTTCTATCGGCCGGATTACGAGAAACGTAATCATACTGCAACGTGTGGGGGGAGTGGGAGAGTGCGAACGCATCGTGCGAATTCCAACTGGAGTGATAACGCATCCGGCGAGGTCAATGCCCTTCCGGATGCGCGTGCGCATATCGTTCAGCTGGGCGTGTGACGGCTGCAGATAGCGTGACATTGCGTCCACGCATGCCTTATTAACGGTCACTGCGATGTCGCTTGTTCTAGTGAAACAAAAGAAGTTTTGAATAGGTATTTCAGAAAGTTTCAACAAAAGCTTTTGAATCATGGCACAGCTTTTCATTCAAATTAATACTTATGTCATATTAGAAAAAGAAAACTGTCCGAAACAATGATACTACGAGAGTGCATTATAATGTATATTTTTTTTAAATTATATATACATACATATCTTCACGCTATATCCCTAACGGGGTAGTCAGAGAGTACGGGACGCGAAACGTTGCCTATTCTTAATTATAATATTCATCAGTCACAAATATTCTTATACTTGTATTTTGTTTTTTCTTTTTTTAGTTTTTGTTACACTGGCGCTGCGGTGAGCATTTTTAATTTATAGGTGCAGGTTTTTAATAAATATTGTTTTTATTTATAGTTATAAAGCTATAATAATGTAATATCTGTAAATATTTTATAACAAAATAATAATAATAAAATAAATAAATGGACCATCGTCTCAGTCCCAACGCGATCCCGGATGTCTTGTAAAATTTTATTGCTTATTGATAATTATGATCTATTATAAATATTCGAGATACCTAAAAACTGATTTATTGAGACCAACAGAATTGAACCGGTCAGAACTGACCAGTTCAATTCTGTTTGACAAATTAACTTAAAGATAATAAAACATACATACATCATATCCTTACGCTGTATCCCCAACGGGGTAGTCAGAGACGATGGAATGCTAAGTATCGCGGTCCTTACATACTTCTTTCGCCTCTCAAATCTCATCATGCTCCTTACACATTTTCGCCTTGGTATGCAAGTGCTTTTGACATAGTGACAAATAAGTCATTATTTTCCATATTCACACACACGCACACACACACACACATTTAAAACATCAACCTCCATTGCCATTCACCATTATACCTTACAAAGGTCCACTGTAAACATTGTCTAATGTCAGTTTTGTTAGACGCACTAACCTACATACGAATACATATCAGTATATTTCCAATCATTAAAACAGCAACGGATCTCACAGATCACATTATTATGTCGGCATTACGGCAAATTCCCGGCGTAATTTCATTCTGATTATCATCATACATTGTATCAGACAACAGTCATTCATATGACTCATGACTGGGCTGTAGGAGCGGTGGCAGACCATCTGCCTAGATGTCGAGGTCCCGGAATCAATCCCTGGTCAGGTCAATTCAAGAAACGAACTTTTCTAAATTAGCTTGAAGTCTGGGTGTTACTGAATGCTCTCCCATTGTGTGGTACCCATAGTAAAAGCCTAGTGCTAAATTTTGGTTCGAACAATTTATTTGTCTGGAGTATTATTATATACAAAAAAAACTTACAACACTATTGATATTACTAAACATTGGAGAAACATGTAAACAGAAGTACCAACCTAACTAAAGTAATTGTCTGGCTTCATGGAATTATAGGTTAAACTAGTAAATGAAAACAATAATCGCGCAGGCGCTACGCGCTGACAGAGCATGGGGCGAGTACTGCCGCTACGTTAAATAAAAGCGAGACAGTGCTACTGTAGTAGAGAAGCAAAGCGATTAAAAAAACATTTTCTTGGGACTGAGCAGTATTATACCGACAACTGGTATGGTCGTACTCAGTAGTTTCCCGAGTAAGAAAAATCATGTTATCACTTTCTCAATTGGTGGAGGGGGAGCTATGACGTCACAAAGATGGCGATTCTTGGTTTAAATTTTGTCGAATAACTCAATAACTACTTAACCTATTTATTTGGACGAGTGAAGTGCCATATGAAAGGTATTGAAATGCCTGACAAAAAACATCCGGGAATCATAAATATAAGTTCAATATTTAAAAAGTTATTTAAATAAAAAAGAAAAATCGAAGTGTTAATTTTTTAGATTTTAAATAACGCGGTAAAAATGCCAATATGTATCCGGAACTGGCCAGTTACAGAACAATATTAAAAAAGTAATTATAACATTTAAAAATGGAACTCTTTGGCTGAAGAATACAATTTGTTTCATGTAGCTGTCATTTGTTTATCCTTTGTGGCGTCATATTGAAAATTGCAAGTCTTTATCACCATGGATTTAAGTCGTGAAAATTTTCGTGCTATGATTTATTACGATTTTCGGCGAGGGCTAACTCAAAAACAGTGCATCGATCAACTCACTTCGACTTTTGGGGACGAAGCACCATCGAAAACTACTGTGTATCACTGGTTTAGTGAGTTTAATCGTGGGCGGTCTGTACTCACGGACGAAGTTAAAGAAGGTCGCCTTAAATCGGTTGTTGTACCTCAAAATATTGATGCTGTGCGGGAACTAATAATACAAGATCGTCATGTTACATATCGCGAGATAGAGGCGTCTCTGGGCATAAATATGACGAGTATATATAAAAGATTACACGAACATTTAGCTGTAAAAAAAATTTGTTCACGTTGGATTCCGCACAACTTGAGAATTGACCAAAAACGGGCTCGTGTCGATTGGTGTGAAAAAATGTTACAAAAGTACAATCAGGGTGCGTCAAAGGCTGTCTATAATATCTACACAGGTGATGAATCTTGGATATATGCGTATGATCCTGAAACTAAACAACAATCAACGGTTTGGGTGTTCCAAGATGAGCCGAACCCAACAAAAGTCATTCGTTCAAAAAGCACTTTGAAGCAAATGGTCGCTTGTTTTTTTGGTATAAATGGACATGTAGCTACAGTGCCACTAGAGGATCGTAAAACGGTTAATTCTGAATGGTACACGACCATTTGTTTGCCAGAAGTCTTTGAAGAAATAAGAAAGAACAACCGACAACGCAGAATCCTTCTTCATCATGACAATGCTAGCTGCCACACATCGGCCGAAACAACTCGGTATTTGGAAGATCAATAGATCGAATTAACGGGTCATCCGCCGTACAGTCCCGACTTGGCCCTCAACGACTTCTATTTATTCCCAACCGTGAAGAATAAATTATGTGGTCAACGTTTTTCGACCCGTGAAGAGGCTGTTGATGCGTTCAAAATGCACGTTTTGGAGATACCTCAATCCGAATGGAAAAAGTGCTACTAAAATTGGTTCCAACGCATGCAAAAGTGCATATCGATCATCATGGTGAATATTTTGAAAAGCAATAAAACTATAATTACTGCTATATGTTTGTTTCATTTTGTTATTCTGGATACATAAATAACAGCCTTTGTACATGAAAAATGATTTAAATAAAAAATCTTGCTTCGTTTATCATCTTTAATGTACAATTTGAATTTTTAAAATCGGATAATGAATAAACTACGATAGTTTTAAACGAACGCGGGCGCAGGCGCTCGTTCGCTAGACACAGTCGGCCGAGTTAGAACCGAGCCAACACGCGACAGTTTCTTGCAAACTGAGTTAAATAAACTTTTAAACTTTCGTGTTGTTTTATAAGATATCTAAAAAAAAAAAAAAAAATTAACGCAATTATCATTTATTTTGGCTCAACGTTTGGCCGGTTGCATCGGCCGTGTCTCGAGCAAACTGTCACAGCATGCTTACGGAGTGAAGCAGTTCGAGCCAGATTTTTTATCACCTACCCCCAACATTCGTAAACAACTTTTATTAAGTCTCCTACACACCGCACTCACAGTGTGAACACATTAAACCGGATGCGAAAAACGAGGCTTTGTTACTTGAAACAGTGAATCCCACCGTTGATAAATTGTATCCGTGTTTCTATTCGAAATTTTTGAGTCTGTTGGTTAAAAACTAACCTCTATCAATTAAAGGGTTTAGCAATTGCTCTTACTTTATTCACATCACCCACTGTATCGTTACGAATGGGCGAGAGCAGCTCACGTTTTCATTTAATATACAATAAAATAAGTAGAGTTCATTAAAAATTCATTTTAAATGTATATTTTGCAGTCTAACATTAAAGTGAGCGTCGATTTTTTAATTACTTTAAGTCAAATTTTTAAGTCGAATTGAAAGTGAGCTTGGTGTGGTGCCCGAGCCTCAGCTGAGTGGAACATAGCGATTGTTTCGCTCATTCTAGTACTAACTACTAGATATCTTTCTGGAGTATTATTATTACTATATATATAAAAAACTTACAACATTACTGATATTACTAAACATTGAAGAAACTTGTAAACAGAAGTACAATTAATCGTTCGTAATTTTGATATTTGCGATAACAAGTGAACAAAGGAAATAATTGTAAATGCCTCATAAAATAATGAGACAATACAACTGGATCTTACTGCTTTATCTTATGAACTTAATGTACAGATTTATCATATATATAACAAATATTATATGAATAGGATAGAGAAGAGAAAAAGTAGAAGATAATCAAGCAATAATAATAAATAAATATAATAGGACCTGGGGCCGCGAAGCCCATCGACAGGTTCCTGATATTTATTTGTAAGCGACTATTCGAGGCTTCGGGAGACCGTCGGGCTGGTAGCTTCTTCCGCCAACGAATTAGCTTGGCTATTCAAAGAGGCAATGCTGCAAGTCTGCTGGGCATTCTAAGCAATTTCAGCTTTTTAACGACAACTTTGAGGAAGTTTATTCAAGATAATACTTAATTTTATAGTTAATATAACATTTAGACATGTACGTACTGATTTTTTTTTCGTATTGGAATTCCTCTTGTCAAAACTGACTGATGTTTTAAGGAAGATAGCTTACAAACAAATACTAGTTTAGGAGCTGTTGATTGAGAAGTAGTACTTTGTATTATGGTGTTTCAAATCGTACGACTCAGGCCAAGAGCTCAATATTTCTGTACTCTGATCTACCGTCATGTCTATCTATGAACGATTATGATAGCAACTGATCTATTTATGTGTGCCGTGGGAGCGGGCCGCTTCCCGATTGCCGTCCCAGTTGCGCGAGCCAGTTGGCGGCGCCGATGACAACCGCCATACTATCATCAATTATATGTTACGGATGATTGGCATGTGCTCATCTGATGATCGTACCGTAATTAAAACGAGTGTAAAGTTTTGGATAACAGAGAATGAATATTCAGAAGCAAAATGCAGGAAAACCCCGCAATGCCATTTCGAAACAAGAGGTCCACAGTACAAACGAAAACTCATCATATTTTTGTGATTTTGAGATACCAATCCATAATCTAAGATATTGTTTTTTAGTATTACTTTCTAGTTTTCTATATTTATCGGTCTTTTATGGTTTACCACCATTCCTGGTACAACGCTACCCTTATTGGTAGAGTTATAAGGAGGAATTTTGTGTCATGCGTAAAGCTAATTTCAAACGTTCAGATGGTGATTCGCCGCGGTTAAATTAAACGGTGTTGGGACCTTGGGCACGTCACGCCGGCTGTCGGGGTTGTCGGGGCCGTTGCACAATATGCAACTATTTTAGTGCATCACCTTGCGCCGCTACCACACACTGGTTACAACACAGACGGCACGTGACTCGTATGAGCTATGAAAGATCTGACCGAACTCTAACGCAATGATATTAAACAATAAACACGATAAAAATCTCGTCTTGAGCGAGGGGGTCAAGTTCAGCGATCTTTTAATCAGAGGTTGTAAAACACCGCGATGGCAAAATTAGTTGTGGTTACAAAAATGAAGACCCAGATTGTCTGTAGATAAGTAAAGCATATTTTTTGGATTCCGCTCGCAAAAAGATAGGGCAATGTGATGATCACTATGTTACCTACCAGAATAAACACTACTTTTCCGATTTGATATTGTTAAGGTTCACTGCATTAGATGGTTCGGGCACATAGAAAGAATGAGTGATGAAAGACTGGCAAAGAAAATATACAGAGCGAAAGTGAGTTGTAAATGTACAGAAAATGTACAGAACGAAAAGGAACACCAAGGTTGACTTATGAAGATCAAATAGCCAGAGTGTTAGTCGACGGAAATATCAAAAGCACTCGTATACCTAGGCGAAAATGTGTGAGGAGAATGATGAGATTTGAGGAAGCGAAAGAAGTATGTAAGGACCGCGACGCTTGGCGCTCGAAGATATGTATGTATGTATGGATTCACTGCATATTTTCACTAGATCTGTCGTCGATCATATACTAACAACATTGTTGCAATAATTTGCGCATACGCATCTGTCAACCGGCGGATTCTGCTGCATTGAGAACGGCCCATTACCAAGATACTGCACTTTATAATCAAATGCAATTTATCTATACATACTTACATTGTAATTTTCCTCGATACTTAGAATTTAGAACTGGTCAGACCTGCACACTTGTGAATATCTAAAAATGAACATCCGATTAACTTAAGAGCTTGTAAAAGGAAGAAATAATATATTTAGATTGACTATTCAAAGTCTGTGATATCAATACATCTTTTTTGAATCTTTGCTTATCTGTCTGCTTGTTTGTTGGAATATAAAATAAATTTTAATGTGAAATATTCTCCGAAATATCAGTCTCACTAAATAGAGTATGTGTAGGTATGTATGTATATATTATTGTTTTAATGTGTATATATGTTATCATTATCACTGAGCTATCTTCATTATCAGGGTAGGAGATAATGCTATTATCCTCTAAAGTAAAAAATATTAGGTCATCATTTGATTTAAAAAATTAAATGACGAATTCGATGGAGCACTGGTTTTGGTGTTATATCCAAACACGGAAGGTTCCGGGTTCAACTCCCGGTCGGGTCAATTTAGGAAACGAACTTTTCTAGATTATCTCGGGTGTGGGTGTACTGGGAACCGTCCCTAGTAGTCGTCATCTGATTCTCATAGCACTGGGAATGCCCTAGTCTGAAGCCAGATGATTGGTGTGTATCGTGTTGATGCGTTTATTTATATTTTAATTTGAATAGATAATTGGACTTACATTTGCCTAATCAAAAATATTAGCGTTTCTAATTCTTTAAAATTATCCTTACAAAATTTGTTAATAATTTAGACACTTGTAGTGATACATCATTCCAAATGTCATGGTCTTGCTATTTATAGAAGGATGTCATAAATTATGAACAAATAATAATAATAAAACGAGTTAACAGACGTCTATAGTTAGCTGCCAACATCATATTTCGGATGGCAAAACTATGAAGTTTATAATTATATTACAAAACAACAACAGAGCCGGTGTCTCTATATTTTTTTTTAATTATTATTCAGATTTGTAGTATTATTTACGACGCAGGCGTATATAAGGGGGGTGTTTAGGGCTCCGGATCCCCCCCTTGCAACGCTTGTGTTCCCAAGGGGCCATCTTTTATAAAATATTTCACAATTGCTGATGATATGTTTTTCTAATTTGGATTTTATTGGAGTTTATAATTCTGTCTTGGCATGCCGTGAATTCATAGGTAAAAACTAGTATTCCTTTGTGATTTATTGGACCCCCCCGTCCCGATGTGGGTTATGATACTTTTATTATTTTTGAAATATTTTTCTATTATAAACTTTTTCAAAATACACTAATAAATAATTGTCAAAATGACATTCATTTTTCAAAATTTTCATTAAATCCTGACGGTGATAATTAATAAAAATAACTTGACGGCTTGTTTGAGTAATGGACAGTTATAAATACTATGATGTTCACTTTAATGAAAAGAGTTAATAAGAGAGTTGATAGACATTTAACAAGTCCAGTGTTATTACATTTAACTTTACTTTTTAATATTTTTGTATTCATTCGATATATCACTCAAAAACTACAATAAGTTACTTTGTATTTAAAAAACTCTTATAATGTATATGATTATTGATTACATTGTTACACTATCTTCACTGTAATGAGGCGTCGTATCAAAGATATATATTTTTTCCACCATTCACGCAGGAGAAAACGCGGCGAGGACGTAGTCTGACATGTCTCGCATATAACTATATAACTGTCAATAGCATGCCAAATATACATCGCCATGTGAGGAACGATGAATACATCGAAAATAATATTCGTATAATGTTAATAGCTGTTTCGCTAGTCTGTCTATTATTTTCTTGATGACGCGGAAGTAACCTTTAAAAGGTACCCAACATCCTGACGGTAAAATTGGGATATATAGGACTAAAATTCCCGCGATTGTCCTCGATGTATACCACTGCAATTATGCCTCCTATTAAGCTTCAATCAAAAGAACACGATGGATGGAGCAAACTCCTCAAAACCCTAGGACGCCATCGCGAACCACACGCGCTGCCATCCTTCTCAAAGTCGTCTAAAAGTGGGCAATCGAAGCCAGTCTATTATTTATATATTATTTATATTATCTATATTACATAGAAAAATCTGAACACAAGTACCCAGCATCCTGAGGTAATGAGACAATTATGTAGTTTTTATCCATAAAAATTTATGTGGTAGCTGTGCTTGGCGTGTTACGGACTGCGGGACCTCCTACAGATCGTACCAGAGCTTTGCTCATGCTGTGCTGAAACACATCTGTGCGGGCCACATGCGCTGTCGTCCTCCTTGGGATTGCACGAATTGGCGACCGGAATCCCCATACCGATAGTCTGCGGCCCCAATAACCGTCGTACGACAGGCGGAATATACTGCAATATTCTCTGGCCTGGGCTACAGGACTGTTATCCACGCCGAATCTAACTACCCGAAACTTTTACCACCACTATCTACTACTAACAGTGGTTAGTGAGTTCAACTCCAAAAAACCCCTACCTCGCTTGTGAGAATAGGTGTCATATCTACAGTTTCGTGATCTAGAATGTTATCGTCCGTACCTATATGTAGTTTAATTAGCAAGACTGTATCTGTTATATTCTATTCTGTTCTGCCTCATTCTGTTCTATTAATACGGTTTTATTTTATATTTTCATAAAGTTTCATACGATCGACACTTACGCATATCTCCATACAAAATGAATGTTAATTTTAAACATAACATCATAAAGTGACGAAAAAGAAGAATGAAGTTAATTTTGTGCCTGACGTAAATATGATAAGATATCAGTGACCCAAACATGTCTATTTTTAAAGTAAAACTGACAAGGTCTTGTGTAACGATGGCAAAATATGTTTTTGCAAATTATAAATATATTAAAGAATCATATTATTATATTCTGTTAGAATAATCACTAATTTTAGCGTATTTGCCTATCAATCCTTTAAATGTTCCTATATGTTAGAGTTATCATTACAAAGATAAGTATAAAATTAAAATAAATATATGTGGGCGTCCAAGCAAAAAGGGTCCAGTGGTCCGCATTTAGTTTCCGAGATATACACTGTTTTGTGAAGTTGGGTGAAAAAATGGCATTTCGCGATTTTAATTGATTATTACTTAATGCTCAATTATCTACAAGTTCATATAGTAAATGACTTTATATGATGTTTCTAAGCAGAAATAAACAAGTAGAAGTGTGTTTTTTTTCAATCAAATTTAAAAATGCTTTTTCTCAAAACAAGCTTTTTCAGTTTCCATTTTAAATGTCTGATAAAAAAAATATATGCCAGTTTTTGAATATTTTTTTAATCCGTGTTATCAATTGACTATTCTAAATTCCGAATCTAGCCTTAACTCAATACTCCACTACTGGACCCTTTTTGCGTATACATATGTAAATTGTCTTTAAAAAAATATTTTTAAAAGATTTATTGTACGTGACAACTTAATATGAATTTACTAAATTGCAATATCCTAATATGGTTATAAACAGAGAAGAACAGTGAACTGTAATCACGTAATTATTGGACTCATTGGTAGCTCCTTATATTATACTTGCGAACCCCCCCCTGCTACGCACGGGCAGAAATTTAAAAAAACAAAAATACAACCTATGTTACTCGCTGATAATGTAGCTTTCCATAGGTGAAATAATTTTCGAAAGCGGTTGAGTAGTTTTTGAGTTTATTCATTACGTACAAACAAACAAAGTTTACCTCTTTATAATATTAGTATAGAGAACCGAAGTTAAATATTGGCCGTTTATTCATGCCAAGAACATAGACATCAAATCTAACAGCATTGTACATTATGTATGTAGTATGTTTATAACAGCCAGTAAAAAAGCGCTTTCTGGAGTGTATAAAAAAAATCAAAAGATAAAAACCAAAGCAACATAATTTAAAAAAAAAATTTTTATAAAAAAATTAAACCGACTTCAAAAAAAAAGAACACTGAAAAGTATGAAATAACTATCCTTTACTAATCAATACTTAAGTACAAAAATAAATTTATAAATACGATACAAATACCCATATAATTAAATTTGACAGTTACTGAAGTCGGTGCCAAGCCTACTAAACTAATAGACTTTCTGTTGTCGAACATTGAATTGGCACCGACTTCAATAACTGTCAAATTCCACCTTTTTTGGAAGTCGGTTGAAAATGTGATGGAAATAAGCTTTTGAACAAAATTTTATTTCACCCACATCAAGAGGCTGCAGGACTTACCCTGTTCGAAATTCAAAGCATCATCTATATTATAGAGGACTCTATAACATCACTGAAAATTGATTGCTAAAAATAATGATTCTGGTAATGTTTTGTCAAGATGTTTTGGGAGAGGCCTTTGTTTTGATGAATGTCGTCGAAATTGATTCTTGAAATTCTTTATGTGGCAAATGTTTTTATCCGCAAACAGTGCAACCAAATAACCGTTTATAGTGGGCAATAGGATACTGCCACCATTATCCCTTTGGCATCCACGACCAATTAGCCAAGTCGACCTCACAGCCACACGCCAACACAAACAAATCTCGTATACATGACACGCCTCCCACTGTCCCTAAATATTGGCTGAATTAATGATTATGTCACGGTGACATATTTGATATAATGTACATCTCTTACTCAATACAATATTGCATGGCTATTTTCTGCGCACTATATACGTTTCGGACAGGTCATAATTCAGCAGTAAATATAGTACATTATTATCACAGTAATGAGAGGGAATCTGTTGCGTTATTACATTGATGTCATCTGTCAAGTAGCTCATGTATCTACTTTTTGCCAGCAGTTTATAGCATAGATTACAAGACATTATGAACACATAGTTAAGATCATTACACTTTCAGATAACAGTGATAGTGAATGCAGTATAATATCATCAGCGTAGCGGGCATACGTTCTTATAATTAATACAGCGTAATATAATCAGTAGCGGTATTCGTTCTTATAATGAATGCAGCGTAATACATTCTGAGCAGCATTCGTTCTTATAATGAATGCAGCGTAATACATTCTGAGAGCAGCATTCGTTCTTATAATGAATGCGGCGTAATACGATCAGAGTAGCGGCATTCGTTCTTATAATGAATACAGTGTAATTGGTATATTTCTTAATGTAGTGTTAACCCCTAGAACCTGAAACATCTAAATCCAGTGAATAGTTTTTCGGCGATGCTTGAATTAATAAGCGGACAACAAGTCAAACACACAATAATTCAAAAAAACATATACATATACATCGGTTTGAAAGAATCTTAAAAATCACACGTAACCGTTTCTTTAAAATTCAATTAAATTGACTAAAAATGCATTTTAACATCAAATCTATCACAGGTTAAGAAAAAATCGAAAAGATTTGGTAAAAAGGGATCGTTTTTTCAACATCATCTTACAGTCAAGCCCAGACCCAGATTTCGTTTCTATTGGCGAAAAAATATTTCAAAAACAGCATCCACAACAGTACAATCCTATTTTAGAGACTACACAATTGCTATTGTCTGAAAAATATCACAATAAAATCAATAATAGCACTACACCATTTTATAATATGCATCGTAGTTCTAACGATAGCTATTTCTGGCGGGCCTCCAATCAGGTGTGAACATTATATATTCAAACGTCGTTTGGCCATCTCTAATTATAATAACCGGCCGGGAGCCGGCGCCGTTTATAGCATACCCAGAATAGCCGGCCGAGGGAACTTATATAGACATACTGACAGACGGACATGTATAGAAATGTACTTGACGGAATTATCTAATTCCGTCCAGTACAGTGATGGAAGCGCCATTTATGGGATTACAAAGCGGATATTTTTACGCCGGCATCTTCACTGATACTTTTTTAGGAACGTTTTATAAATGATTTTAATAAAAATACTAGAGTTAAATAAGTGTTCTGCTCTGGTCAGGTGGAGAAAGAACAAGCCGGGTACATATTTAACAAAAATCTGGAAACAAGATGTACTTATTAACTTTAATTGTTTCACTTCATTGCTGGTGTCGGAGGCCATAAGCCATGGAAACAGGGCTGCCAGGGGATAGCTGCCAGACTTTAGCTAGACGTGTTTGGCTACTTTCAAACGCGTCCGGCAAAATATGTCTGGCCTATCCAGCTTTTGTTATGCTTTGTATCAAATGTATTTAGTAACATATTTACACAATTATTATATCGATATCGACAAACTTAAGCCTTTTATGTTTCTTTTTTCTAGAAGAGACGATACGTTTTTCATTGACATTCATACATATCTTCACGCTGTATCCCTAACGCGTTAGTCTTAGAGACATCAGAGCACCAAGTATCGTGGCACTTAGCCTCCTCAAATCACATCATTGTCTTTACACGCTTTCGCCTAAGTGATTTTGACATCCGTAGCTCTAACATTGGCTATTTTTGATCTTCATAAGTCAGCTTTGCTATTCCTTGGCTTCTGCTACCACTCATTTCCTTCATTTTTTAATAACACTGTCGTACAACCTTCTCATACATATGAATTCAACAAATTAACGTTATGACATCCTGTTCACATATTTTTGTTAATTTCATAGTACTATAAACAATACATAAGAAGACAATATATCAAGGGGGAGGATCATCAGTGACGGTGACAGTGACAGAGGACCTTAGTACCTATAGATTTGACCCCCATATATTCAGCGCTATAAATGGTCTTAAAGTTAATTAGTTTTTTGTCAAAGTATCGAGAATTGACTCAAATGAAACAAGTGCTAGCAACCAAAGTTTTTGTTTGAGTCAAAAAACAAGTACAGACTATTTAATAATTTCCACAATATATTTAATAAATGTTCATTCATTCATGTGGCGGGGAAAAGAATTGTTCACAATTATCATCTTCACAAGTAAGTCTAATTATACTTTTATGGTAAGTTCAAAACTCGAGGGCGATGGTAGCGGATGTTCAAAGAGGGCGGGCGGAAGATAAAGTTGCAGCAAAGCGTCGCCGGAAATGGCGCGTGCGCAAGCTACCTTCTGGCTTCATACATTTTTACTTCGCTTAATCTACAATAAGTGAAAACTGAGCACTGGATTTGTTTGTTAAGTAAATAACCCAAAGTTAAATACTAGTAAAATAATGGTATACTTAAACAGGACTTTTCAGGATTATTCAATCAAAGTAAAGTCAAATCAATTTATTCAAGTA
The DNA here is from genome assembly GCA_907165235.1 of Zeuzera pyrina. Lineage (NCBI taxonomy): Eukaryota > Metazoa > Arthropoda > Insecta > Lepidoptera > Cossidae > Zeuzera > Zeuzera pyrina. The sequence goes on from OU015627.1 coordinate 1,414,368, forward strand.
AACCCAATTACAAGGTATTTTTGAACGTGAAATCTACTTTAGTTCGGTTCAAATAGAAAACCTGAACACTGAGAAGAACCGACAAAAAACTCAGTCAGGTATCTTTTTTCAACCTCATTTTTCAAAAGGTTTATTAAAATACAATATTCAGAGAGCCAGTAAATGCATGTGCAGAGAAGATCATTTCCAGACTATTGTTTTATCTTCAATGAAGTCGTTTATTTTATAGTATGATTGTCTAATCAATGTACGTTTTATAACTAATCTAAATTTATTCTCTGTTAATTGAGAATAAATTGAAAAGTAATTCGCATATATACGAATTGCATAAACTCAGGTGTTACTTATCGGAAATCAATATTAATTAAGTGATTCACGCCGTATCCTTAACGGGGTAGTCAGAGAGGACGGAGCACCAAGCGTCGCGTACCTTACATACCATTATATATATTTATATCTATACTGATATTATAAATAGGCAAATTTTGTTTGTTTGATGTAATGGATAGACATAAAAACTGCTCAAACGATTTCAAAAATTATCTCATCTGTAGAAAGCTACAACATCAGTGAGTAACATGAGCTGTATTTTTTTTTTAAATTCCTACCTGAGCGAAGCCGGGACGTTTCGCTAGTATATTATATTACTATCTTCCGTCCAAAGTTTCGATGTATTCAATCGACACGTATATTTTTAAAGAAGTATGCTCACGAAATTCCAGAAACAAAATATTTGACCGAGTCTGAACTCTGTCGAACACTGAAGTTGACCAACTCTGGACTCCTGAAGATGAAAGTATTCGGACGATTGACCTTCTTGACCTACGGGAACGTAGCATTCGACTACGTGCATGTTTTATATACTAACTGGCGGTCCGTATAGACTTTGACCGGGTTGAATACATAACATATAGCTTATGTTATGTACATCTGGAATAATGTACCTACCAAATAGTGAAAGAAATATTAAAATTGGTGCAGCGGTTCCAGAGATTACCCTCCATATATGAGCACACTTATCTGCTCTATCTCTCTTTATAATACTTGCGACTCGCTTCATCTTTGCACGGGTAGAATTTTTTCTGAAAATAAAATACAGCCGATATTGTTTGGTGATAATGTAGCTTTCCATAGGTGAAAACATTTTTGGAATCGGTTGAGTGGTTTTTGTGTTTATCCATTACATACAAACAAAGTTTACCGATTTATAATATTAGTATTGATAATACAGATATGTATACTATAAATAAAAATGTGAATGTTCATTTGTTCAACGATTCAACGCACCACAGCAACACGGGGCGCTAGTATATAATAACTTATCCCAGGTGATTAACGTATATATGTGTATATAAGTATAAATATTTTTTTAATGAGCAATGAAGAGATACGCAGTATGACAGGGTCGCACGACAGTGTTATTGTAAAAATGAAGAAAGGATTGCTTAGATGGTTCGGGCACATAGAAAGAATGAGTGATGAAAGACTGACGAAGAAAATATACAGAGCGAAAGTGAGTGGTAAAAGAAGCCAAGGAAGACCAAGGCTGACTTATAAAGATCAAATAGCCAGTGTTAGCGGATGGAAATGTCAAAAGCTCTCGCATACCTAGGCAAAAATGTGTGAGGAGAATGATGAGATTTGAGGAAGCGAAAGAAGTATGTAAGAACCGCGACTCTTGGCGCTCCGTCCTCTCTGACTACCCCGTTAGGGATACAGCGTGAGGATATGTATGTATGTATGTACCTAGGATGGATTTTCACAAAGCACCATACCTTAGTATTAATATATTTAAGAATTCTGTTAACAAATACATACTTTAACCGTTACACCAAAATCGAAGGGCAAAGCATCCATAAAACTTTCACGAGAAGATAACAATATAGAACTGTTAAACAAACTATTATTTAATAACTGTTTAGACAAGCATCATGCATCGCCCGTATCTCGTTCACCTGTTTATATTTACGTCGCGTAAACCGCAAAGGCCTAGACCTTCACGGCGTGAGCGAGTAGGTGTTGTGCGGTCGCGTGCGGTAGGTCGGCGCGCCAACGCCAACGCCGCGCCGCCGATCGATGCGGCACGCGATCGCCGCGCTGATAACGGTGACGATTGCACGAATGATTAGAAAAAACAATCAATAGTATGTCTGACAGTCAATAACTTAAGGTGCCGTAGTAACTTCGGTCCAAACAAACATGAAATCTCAAAAGTTTCAAAGATTGCCTCCAAAGTAAGCTTTTTTAATTTAATGGTTTGCATTTCCTTTCAGTTTCAATAGGCTCATACTCGTACATATAGGTGCGAAGTAGTTATTAATGTTTTTAATCATTCGTTAATTAACAGTCTTTAGGTTATAAACGGTTAATGACCACTGTCTGAATTAATACGGTTATTATCGCAACGTACCTATTTATTTGAAGGTCCCAGCCGATATTAAGCTACGCACTTAGGTGCCTACTTGAATACCTGTCACGAAGCAACAATAGTGCTCTGGACATGTGCGACAAAAGATTATCATTTTTCCGTTATTTAAATTCGTATATTATACATATTCTATATAAGAAACTTGAATGAGTAAATATTAACCCAGCTGATTATATTCCACTTGCCAACTAAAGAACTAAAGAGGCAACATACGACTGGGTAGCCAGGTGTTTACATGCGGCAAAGTAAATTTACTACTTACCCACTTAATAACTTATAACGTGTGAACCAGGCACAAAGTACAAAAAAGCTAAAGATACAGGTGAAAGTATACCTTTATTGTTTTCATGGTTTGCACACAATGCGTTACTGTATGATTCGTTTTAATTTAATTTGTCATAAAAGTAAACACACAATATGGATTCCTATTTAGATGAACCGGGTCATACAAGACAAACTACATAAAATCAAATTTATTGAACGACGTCGCTTGTACGACCGGGTCAATTGAAAAATAATAATAACTTTAACATTAACACCATTAACTTTTGTTCTACGGCTTTAATAATTAATATTTTTCTCTTTCATACAAAAATAAAAATACATTAAATGTTTCTGAAAGTTGCCCCCGCTCTATCCGGCCGCGCGTCGCGGACGATGGGCTCGCACTTCATAATAGGAAATACGTTTACAAAGTAATTACATTTCGAACAGTACAAAAAAATTTAAAGAATATTTTATTGGAAACGTATTGTTTGTACGACAGTGTTATTGTAAAAATGAAGAAAGGAACGTAAGGACGAAATCGGGTGAAAGTAAGATAAATGCAGTAGAAATGCGATCTCTTAGAAATATGTGCGGTGTCACCTTGCGGACAAAATAAGCAATGAAGAAATACGCAGTATGAAAGGGTTGCACGAATGTGTTATTGTAAAAATGAACAAAGGAATGCTTAGATGGTTCGGGTACATGGAAAGAAAGAGTGATGAAAGACTGACGAAGAAAGTCTACAGAGCGAAAATGAGTGGTAAAAGAGGCCAGGGAAGACCAAGACTGACTTATGAAGATGAAATAGCCAGTGTTAGCAGATGGAAATGTTAGAAGCACTCGCACACCTAGGCGAAAATGTGTGAGAGAATGATGAGATTTGAGGAAGCGAAAGAAGTATGTAAGGACCGCGACGCTTGGCGCTCCGTCCTCTCTGACTACGTAAAACGTAAAAATATGTATATATGTATCTATGTATGTATGTATTAAGATTTGAAAAAAGTTGTAGAATAAAAATTGTTAGTCTCGTTAGATACGATGACAGGAATTTTCTTATAAAAGGATAATAGTATCTCACAATTAACCCTGTGTATACGCCTAGCAACAAGTGTTCGTAAGGCGCGGACAGTAAAAAATAGAATAGTGTCATAATTACGCTTCTTTGAACCCAAATATTACTTTTTCAGCTTTGAATTTGTTTGTCAATTTCCTCGTTCGAGCATCGTCTAACACTACTGATACTAATGAGTCGAGATGTTTGAAGAACTTCAATATTACTATAAAATTTTACAGAGGTTTGTTTGTACATTGAAAATATTTAAAAATAATTTTATTCAAAAACATTACCTTCCTTCTGAGGTAGTAGGGTAAAAAATATATCCTGTGTAAAGAATATACCACCACGATTAAATAAAATCACACCTCATGTATTGAAATATGTTTAGCCGTTTAGGTTATGGGATGTGCCAAAGAAACCAGCATCACACGCCTGAAAAATATTAGATACAGTCAGATAAAAAATATCAGACTTGCTGTTTTTTCTCGGTGTATGCTTTTTCGGAGCCGCTAAAAGATTTGTCATACAAAAATACATTGCAATGTAATTTAATTAAATGAAAATAATTTGAGCTTGAATGATCGGAAGAGATTTATTAGGAATTCTTCAATACATAACGAATATTCTTAGATTTTATTGGCTCTTTGTTCGAGGATCGTTTAGAAATTGGGACGTATGAAAGACTACTACGACGTAAATGTTACGATTTTTATCTATATTATATATACTATTTGTACTAATATTATAAAGAGGTATACTTTGTTTGTTTGTATGTAATGGATACTCAAAAACTACTCAACCGATTTCAAAAATTCTTTCACCCATAGAAAGCTACATTATCAGCGAATAACATCGGCTGTATTTACACAAAATATTGTATGTGTGTTTAAACAAAATACACATAGACTTTATAACTGACTCCACACGCCGTGTCCGAGCAGCAACGGTGAGGTAAATCAGATAAGCTGACTCACCTGTACATACGACACACATTTATTATCAGATAAGCTGATCGGCCGCCATTTTATTACAAAACAGCACCCACACATCTATATTTTATTTGATTTTATTTGTCTCACTTCGTAGTACCGGACAGGCTGTCCGGATTTATAAAGTTTATAGAAATACAGTAATCAATTACGTATTTATCAATCAGTACATACACCAGATATCTGGGTCAACGAGCAGATGTAAATGACTAACGCAAAACACGCTACGGTAATATTTCTTTTCATACTAAGGAGAATAACATATATGTAGGCTTTCTATCTGATAGTAAATGGAATGAAGCCTATAAACATTTAGGTACAATATGAAGGCAAGTCAAAGTCACAGTCAAATTAATTTATTAAAATAAACCCAATTACAAAGTGTTTTTGTACGTCAAATCTACTTTAGTTCGGTTCAAAGAGAAAATCTGGACATAGAAGAATCGACAAGAAACTCAGTCGGTATCATTTTTTCAACATCATTTTACAATTGGTTTTATAAAATTACGATATTCAGAAAGCCGCAGTAAATGCATGTGCAGAGAAGATCATTTGCGGACTAATGTTTTGTCTTCAACGAAATCATTTATTTTATAGTATGATTGTTCAATTAATTCCGTTTTATAACAAATCCAAATCCATTTTCTGTTAATTAGGTTACTTCCTGAGGAACTTTATTATAAATACGATTGTGGTTACCCAAAAATGAAACATTTGACTTACGCAATTTAAATTTTGAAATAAGCAATTTATCACGACCTCGGGTTTTCATACCATTAATAACGCTTTTCTTTTTAAACAGATCTGTATTTTTCCTCGTATACATAATAATTTCTAAGATGTATAAAGTCGGCAAAATGAGTACAATGTCTTTAAAACGATCTCTTAGTGATTCTAATGCAATCATACTGTAGATAGCACGTATCGCTCTTTTTTGTAAAATAAAATTGGAGTTAATATGCGCCGCTGATCCCCACAGCAGAAGGCCGTAGGAAAATAGGCTATGAAAATATGCAAAGTACAAAGTATACCAGCCTAGCCGTTGCCAGCCTACCAGGCTAAGAAACCACTTCAGATTGCAAATGCGTTAGTAACCCTTAGGACTAAGATTTTGTGCCAGAAATGTCTCATCCTCCACATCGGGACACGCAAGTGCTGCTGTTTGGCGACAAGATTAGCGAACAGAATGGTGGTTGCAATCCGGATGTTCCGCGACGAGTTTCTACCTTATGTGTATAGAGATATACACCTTTGAATGTTCATAACATACATAATACTCACGCCGTGTCCCTAACGGGGTAGCCAGAGTGGAGGAGGGAGTTTGTGTGCCTGTGCCATAGTTGTGTAGCTGTGGGAACAGATGTCGGAATTAATCGATTGTGTTATCCTTATAGACTGACAGACATGTCTTCATAAGGGTATTATTTTAGCCTTTTTGTTATGAAACTTTATAAAAAGCATATAATAAACTTATTGAAACAAATGTTATCAAGTTCACAATATAGAATTAGCAGGAAGAAGTGGGTACCAAGTCTATCATGCGACACGTGCTCCAAGAATATATTTTCAACCCCGAAGCGGAACATCTATTCTCGTACTTTGATATACCTACTACATACAAGCCGGTGCATCGAGCCAAATCGATACAGAGTCAAACAATAACAGTAAATTGTAGCAATCAATTGGTGTATCTGCGTCAGGAGAAGCGACGGAATCTTCCACTAGTGCGCATACTTCTAAGGCATTTCGTTTACGCTTAACCATTCACTAGATTGTATAATTATTAGGTGTATATTTAATTATCCATACGAATTCTCAAACACTTTAGTTATAACAATCTTCTATACACAATTATAAGAATAAATGTTTCTTTCTATGTCCCGTATGCGTTCCTATACCCCGATATTCATCCGATTGCGATGAAACTTTGGTTAGTTATTGCGCGCACGCCTGCCTTTTGTAGGTGAATTATCTCTTGAATTTTGAATTATCTCTTGTAGGCGATTTTAAGAATGTTATATATTTAAGAGAGATTTCAAATTTATAAAAAAATATCTTATTTAACCATCTTTCTCGTAGTTATGCCGGCCATTTGATTGTCGATCCCTTTTTCCCTGCATTATTACAAAATCTCAAACAGTTGTCTAATTTGTAATCTAAATATCACTCACACCATTTGATTTATATCTACGTGATTGTGGGTATTAAAAATTTACCAAAATAATTGTCACTGAATGGGCGATTTATTTCGGCAATCATAATTTAGTTAATTGAAAATGCAATCGACGCTCGCAGAGGTTATGCGACATTCTACGTCACCTCAGATTGATTCAACGCTTGGGAACACTCGACTTAATTAATTAAATTGAAGACCATGCGAACGAAGTCGCCGACAACAGCTAAAAATATAAAAAAAAATATGTTACACTGTGTGTCACTTATAGACTCAAATACCGCTGGATCCATTAAGCTAAAATTTATGAGTTCTTATATTCGACACATTACTGAAAAGGTTTAGAAAGTGATTTGAGAAATTGTTAATAAGTCCCTGTACGAAATTAAATGATAAAAGATGTTGAAAAAATAATACCTGATTTAAAATGGATGTTTGTTTGTTGACGAAAAACCAAGCGACAAACCTAAATTTGTTGCTAGTTCTCAGTGCAAAATCTTTCAAAATTGGTGGTGCATTTTACTTTCAAAAAAACTTTCGAATAAGGATCATTTCAAATCAAATCAAACCAAATCAAAATTTGTAAATAATACTGAAACCATTAGATACAAAGAAGATAGAATCCTAATAAAGAATAGAATAAAAGTAACATACATAACCACACGCTGTATAGGAATACAGCGTAGACAGAGAACAGAGAGCGACAACCATCACGGTCTGACACACTTTTGCCGACGTATGCAAATGTTTTTAACATTTCCATCAGCTAACACTCTGGCTAGCAAAGTTGTTTTATAAAGATCAAAATCATCATAAAATAGCCTTGGTCTTCCTTGGCTTCTACTACAACTCTCTTTTTCTCTGTAGATTTTTGTCATCAATCTTTCTTCACTCAATATTTCTATGTGCCCGACCCATCTAAGCATTCCTTTCTTCATTTTTACAACAACACTCATCCAATATTACCATATTGTCGCATTAATAGAAGTAACGACAGTAATGAGTGCTATACAGATGTAGGTAAGAGACGTCATTCGTTTAACCACATCCCTTGATTAGGCCGGTCCGTGCCTGCCCTCATCAGCAAATGTCAGTATAAACCGGCCCGCTTCGGATGAATTGTTAACATGGGTCTTATTACTGCTTCCTGCGCGCTGCCCACGCTACCGCAAAGGTTGCGCAACATTCATTCTATAAATGTAACAGCTAATGATCTTTTATTTCTTGACACAGCAATTTGTAACATTGTCCTTAATTTTAAAAATTCCAATACATTCTAAATCCCACCCGATAAGTTTCTGATAGCATTGCAAAATGAATCATTTTCCATTCATATGTGAGATAAACATTACAATTTTGCCGTTAAATAATATGTGTTGGTATTTTGATAAGAAAACGCGATAAATTTTGGAATAGGAATTCAAAGATATATTAGTTCCGATTAAGTCAATAACTAGAAATGTAACATTTCTGCGTCATATTCTATTTGTTGGTCGAATAAAATAAATAGGTAGGTACTATTTATTTGTTACAATACACTGCCTTATTGTGATACAAATATTATTTATTACAGTAATAATTATTTGATTATGTTATTATTAGTAAGTACATGAGCAACAGAGTTTCGCTCGTTAATTATACATTTAAAAAAAACAAAAAAAGTTTGACCCTATTGCAGTATTGGGACCCGCGTACTTCGGCGTCTTAAACTTACGCTCTAGCTACTGTGCTATTGAAAACGTAAATTCTGTTGTGAAATTACCAATCTATAGATACCAATTACCATTTCAAGTGTGTGAAAACATAGAAAACATAATTTTCGCCCCCATAAACCCCTATATTGAAAATTTTTTCTAAATCGTTAGAGTCGTTTTCGAGAACGTGATTAGAAATATACAAATATTGTTGGTATTATAGTATAGGATAGGATAACGACTAAATACCATTTAGACCTTTCTTCAAAGTCGCGCATAAAATCTCATAAGCTGAAATATTGAGAGGTTACCCATTATAATAATAAAATTTATAATCAAGTTGAATCTGCAACACTGAGGTAGTTAATATCATTGTCCATTGCATAGCTTAGTAATACAGAAACACTTTTTGTTAAAATGAGAATTGGAACTTTTAAATTGAAAAGAAATGTATTGTTTGAAATGCAATTACATAAATCACTGTATCTAGCCGTTTCTAGAACAGAAATCATGATAACACAAGAATTAAATTAAAAATTACTAGTACAAAGTAAATAAACATTGATAAATGCAATATTACACATAAAATATACCTAGTGGACGAAGCCATTCAAGAGAAGTAAGAATTACTGTTTGAGCACGCAGTTTGAGCAACAATAATAGATAACGTAGGTATGTAGACATCAGTAAAAGTTAAACACACTATTTGGGTAACAGGAGCGGCAGCTATCGTTATAAATTTATTAGGTCTAGTCGGCTCGTCTAAAAATAAAACTGTAACGCCACGATGACATGTGGAAAAATTTTATTGAACTACGACCGAGTGGTACGTAGAATACGCCGCGTAAATATCACATCATACGATATTTGATACAACCCTCCTTCTAACTTGCTATTAAAATTTACAAAGTAAATACACAATTCATTTAGATGGTTCGGACACATTGAAAAAATGAGTGATCAAAGATTGACGAAGAAAATCTAGGGAGCGAAAGTGAGTGGTAGTAGAAGCCATGATAGAAGGCTGATTTATAAAGAACAAATAGCCGCATTAGGTGACGGAATGTCAAAAATACTCGTATACCTCAATGAATACGTGTGAGGAGAATTATGAGATTCGAGAAGGCGTACGAAGTATGTAAGGACTGCGTTGCTTGGCGCTTCATCCTCTCGGACTGAAGAGGTAGGTGACAAATAAGTACTAAATAAGTTCAAAATATTTACGAACTTCAAAAATTGGTAAAAATAACTGTGACGGTATTATCTTATTTGATTTTTCACTAAAAAAAATGACATAAAATTAGAATATTAGATAGTTTTGCAAAACTTGAATATATGTATACCTAAATGGTTATAATTTGTTTATGCGTAAGCTGAGTTTTAATCTCTAAATAAAATAATATAAACTATATCTATCACTTTGTTTTTAATTACGTTTCATGTAATAAAGATAAAATTGAATAGAAAAATCCAGAGATTTATATAACAAACATTGCCGTAGAGTTAAACTTAAGGCATAACGAATAAATTATAAAGCAATTGTTATTAAAATTGATGACATAATTTCTATATCAGTAAACAATTTAGACGTAATTATGGAATGAATGGAGATGCGCAACTACTGAAAGAATACGTTAATTGGAAAGAATAATGAAACGCGAACTCGTTATTATATTACCTTGAGAATCTCCAAAAATACATGTACAGAAGCGTTATATGCAAATAAAACTTTTGTCAAATCAAAACACAATGTTCTGTTAAATCAGAATATTACAATAATAAATATTTAACAACAGAAATATTCTCCGAGATATTAGCATTAAGTTAAAAACCCAATGGTATATACTGTACATTCACATATAACGCTTATTCCTAAAGGATATATCGTTTTCATAGAATTATAATGCTACATACATGGTCCTTTACGTAATTTCCCCGGAGCCCGAGGTCGATGTAAACAAGTGGAGCCTACGCAACGTTAATAAAGGCCACACACGGTAATAATCTAACAACATTATCTGCTCGATTTCTATGATACGCCCACGCTGAGATCAGGAAAGCTTATCGCTACTGTAGTAGGTGTATCGCAGAGAATTGTTTCATTTTTTAAAAGATTGGCTATTACAGGTGGATTTTTACATACGACAACATTATCTTCTACATCATTACAACACGAAACATCAAAAAGGGTTTCAATGCCAAAATGATATGGAAAAAATTAGTTAAAACTTCCTTTTCCGTCTTGGAATTGTATCACGGAAATGTCTATGGTTGAAAAAAGTTATCAAAAGCAATTTCAAGCTTCATTGACTCCAAGTAGTTAACGGTATACTTCCACCTCCATGTCCCTTCCTAGGAAAAAGCCGTTAGGTTAGGTCAAACACAACATTTTACAGAAACAATAAATAAAGAAATATGTAAAAAACAGGAACTAGTAACATAGAATTCTTTCGGTGTTTGATACTATGCACGCAGTCACCTCGTGGATGGGGATAATTCATATCAAAGGTCTTTGTGCTAAGACACGTTAAGTCGTTGGTGTTCGCTGACACTGTATGACGATAGTCGTTAAGAAAAGTCCTTATAGATCAGTCCCGTTGTCCAGGCAAGAGAATAAAGCTGGGGTGTTCCCACCTGTCGTAAGCGACTAAAACGGCCTTCGGGGTCGCAGCCGATCGTGGTGAGGGCTCCGATCGTACATCCATGTGACCCCGAGGAGGATAATAGCGCGTTAGTCTACGCTGTCATACTACTACGAGGATGCTGGAGAAGCGATCTTTGCCCCAACGAGACGTTCTTCGGCGCAGCGCGAGGACTACGAAGCGTTACGTACGAGAACCCGAAATTTCACGACAACCACAGGAGTTTTCGTTAGTAAAAATTCCACATAAACCAGTCTCTATCCCGTAGTTAGGTTTGAAGATTCTCCGCCATTAACAAAACTTATAGTAGTGTGGTTACTAACCATGATGAAGCATTGGCTCGTTTTTATTTCAGCTCATTTATGTTAAGCCTTTGAATAGTGGAATGTCTATAGTTTTTATGCCAAAAATGTTTCCGGCGGTAACAACGCTAACAATTTCTATTGCCGAAACAGAAGGACAGATCTGGAAAAATACTGCGTACATGCAAACGAAATGCGGAATATTGTTACAAAGATTCACGAACTTATCAAGGTCTAAGTATATAGTTCTTGCAACAGTTTTTGCACAATATAGGAAGCGAGATTCACGCAAATAGACATTTTACTACACGACACTGCAATATCTGTTTTGATAGCTGTTTGCAATGAAATCATCGATGTAAATACAAATGTGATAATCACATTTATTTTGAATAATAATATTCAATAACAAAACATTTTTGAACATACACGTGCCGTGTTTTGAAGAAAAGAACATATAGTTAACAATGGAGAGTTGTCATTTATAATTATAATAATTTGGTTACAGTTTGTAGGTAAGAGAACAATAGAATGTTTGGAAAAAACCTTGCTGTATGCGAAACATTGTCATTTTTCATTGAACAAATCTCATTGATGTATAACTGTGTACAAAATATTTTTCTAATAACAGTCATAATAGATAATGAAGAGAACAGAGAAGCTTTTTGGAGCCTTAATTAATTCCGTTAAAAATTCAAACTGTAAGAAATATTTTAGACGTAAAAACATTACCTATTTTATGGTTGTTTGGCTTACATATACATTACAAGATGACCTCGAAACCGTTTTTTCGGAATTAATGCTACTCCTAAATAGTAAATGCCTCATTAACAGTAAAAAAATTCATAACAATAACGTTCAAACCATTATTTTCTACAGCTTTCATTTCTGTGACGAGTAATTTCCAAGAAAAATATCTGTAACATCAAGGTTAACAAGGTGAAACGCTAATAAAATATTACATTTACAATGAACACTGCACATAATAATATTTATGAAATTAGCAATGAAATAACATTTTGAAAACATTTCTGAAGTAAGAATTAAATAATACAGTTACTATTAGTACAAGTACCTACATCGAGTTTATTTACCAACAAAACAATGAAAACAAGTGTAGTTACCTACATACGTTACAATTAAACAGATACAATATAACGTTTTGTCAAAAATCTAATAGAATCTACATTCTATAGATAAAAATTATCGACGACAGTCGAAACTAATTAAGTTAGAAACTTAATTTGAAGGAATTCACTCCTAACAGTAAAACATCACGCAGACAAGACACCAATGTTATATTATATAAATGGTTTATGTTAAAAATGTGTTTAAGAGATCTTCTAGAAAATCTAACAATGATAACATTACTCAAACAATTTCACATATCATTAAATAGAATAAGAACTCACCAAAATGTCATCAAAACAGATAAACATAAATCATTACAGGTACTATTTTCCAAATTGGATCTAGAGCAATGTCATACATTCACCCTAACCCACCTACCCGCACCATATCAATACTAGTTTAATGATAAATCATTCGTGGTAAATTGGTCACGAGGTATAAGCCGTAGATAACAATAGCCGTAGATAGTAATTGGTAACAATATAGACGCAACAATTTACCTTGAATTCCACTTCACCGTAGTAAGTAACACAACAGAAACTAAATCCAACTGTTTCGAATCGATTTTCTTGAGTTCATGTAATTCAAAAGGATAATTCCAGGGAACGTTATTCAACAGGAAATAGTTGAGGTTTTTAGTTGTTTCGCGAAAACATTTATGGATAACGTCACTGCGGTCAGGGTAGAGCAATGAACCAGCGCAAGCGCAACAAATTACATCGCCATCGCGCCACCGCCGCGGCTGCCGTCAGCGAGGCTAATACCGACTCATGAATGAGTTGAGTAACTTACAATGCAATGAATCATTATTACGCAGGTAGTACTCGCATAATTCTCCTTTAGGGTTAATGTTGTTTATACACGTATGTATAGTGAATTGGAAGCCCTGAATTTTCTCATCCAAAATTGAAGAGATTCTTCTGAACTATCATTACTTCAGTTGTGTTCAGTAAAATGTAACATTTTGGGCACTGATTAAAATACAGACGCTGTCGCTGTACCAGTAAAAGACCAGTATAAGAAGCTATGTAACAGGGATGAAATTGATTGCTAATAAGTACCCACCATTGGCCGTTAACATTATAACAATGAATTGTCGCCGTCTAGACGTATGCTCCTATTTATTTCTGTCGTAAAACTTACAGCATGTGCGTCATTCGTTCTCTGACGTAACGTGGAAAAAATAACAGCAGAATTAACACTTACAGATATAAGTTCTAATGCACCGCCTACGTATAGTCTCAGCGAAAGCATACGTAGAAACGTTAGAAAAAAATGCGAATTGCTTACTTTTAGTACGGAAACACAACTGAAGTACAGCAGTAGTCATGATAAAGGGACATCATTGCTGTGATTGTTTTAATATGAATATTATTTGGAACATTTGATTTTAATAGAAGACAAATTTTAGATCTATTTGAAAAGAAGAAAATTTGTGGTTAATTTCGATTTACGATTCTTCACTGATGATAAAAATCCAAAGAAAGTGATTTAAGTTGAAAAGCTTTTAGAGATAAAATTCCAATAATAATACAATTATTTTTTAATATTGTTTCAAGAACATTACTAATCAATTAAAACAAAAAATAACAAAAACGAAAGCACCCACTACGGTAAAACACCGAGCTATGGAAAGATGGGACAGTATACACAACGATTAACATGACATAGTTTCCGACGATGTTTTTCTGCTCTATCATCAGCCGCTCAACAGTTAGCACTAAGCACCATCGCCGATGAATCACGAACCTTTTACAGAAAACCATATCTAAATCGGTTAAACCGTTTTAGAGATAAATGAGAACATTCATTTTTGCACACAAACAAACAGCCTCTCACCTTAAACGCATACAGAACCTTCTCCGTTCCGTTGTGGGTAATAAGAGAAAATGTACGCTTGTTATAGTATGCTTCGCGGAGACTTCAAAATGCCACGCAGCACAAGCTGTACGGCGTATTTGAAAGCGTCTATGAAGCTATGCCTCCGTGGATAGTTAAACCTTAGTGTTTTCCTCGCGGATAATTCACACGAAAGTTATTGTACAGACTCAGGTGTTACTTTGCAGAAATCCATTTCATGAGATAAATTTAGGAAATATTTAGCTATTTCCACTCTAACTGAGCGGAAAATAGCAGAATATTTCAGGAATTTACCACATGACACGAAAGTTGTTTGAGATATACACATTTGTAAAAAGTGGTGATTCATTAGACATTTATAACTCGATAACTATAATTAAGGATGCTCTATTTCAGAATTGGAGATGGCAAACAACTCTTTGAGATGATAATTGAGTATAATAATACTAGAGATGTATTAGTATGCTCATAATATCAGTTAAATAATCTCATTCAACCACGGAATATTTCATTACCTATCACGCATGGCAAGCACCGCACTATCATGCATTACAAACATGCGAACGAATAAACAACACAGTTAAAATATAAACAACTATTATGCCAAAAATAAACATGTAGTAGTATTAATTTTCAATAACTTGTACGATACGAATTATTGTTACGTAATCGTAATGCCTATTGTAGACCTGCCTACTAAATTCATTGCGTAATATAAAATATAACGTATATATATTTCAACGTAACGTAAATAATACTACTCTGTCAAGAAAGTACCGGGAAAAGATCAATAGTACACAAAATGTTAGTTATTCATCCAAATTTATTTTATCACCTTCAAAGTATGCTCCTTCAGAAACGATACACTTACGCCAACGAATAATCCAATCATCAAAACATTTTTTAAACGCTTATTCCGGAATTGAGTTCAGTGCTCGCCGCGAATTCTCCTTTATGTCTTCTACCGAATGAAAATGGGTGCCGCGAAATGGTAATTTGAGTTTAGGAAAAAGAAAGAAGTCGGCTGGAGCCATATCTGGTGAATAAGGTGGTTGCTCGATGGTATTTGTTGAGTTTTTGGTCAAAAATTCGTTCACAATGATGGCCTTGTGCGAAGGCGCATTATCGTGGTGCATAATCCAAGAATTTTCTTTCCACAAATCTGGCCTTTTTCGTCGAAATTGCTCTCTTAAACGCCGCATAACGCCCAAACAATATTCTTTATTTACCGTTTGACCTTCCGGCAAGAATTCCGAGTGCACAACACCGCGATAGTTAAAGAAAACAGTCAACATGACTTTTGATCGACTTTGGCGTGGTTTTTGCGGTTTCGGTTCAGTTGGAAGGCGCCACTCCGAAGTTTGTTGACTAGTTTGCATGTCCAACTCGTAGACCCACGTCTCGTCACCAGTAACATTGCGTTTCATGAATGTTTGGTCGGAATTGACTCGTTCTAGCATGTCCTCAGCGACTCTTATGCGATTGTGTTTTTGAAGAAAATTTAGGTCTTTTGGGACTAGCCGAGCGGCAACATGTTTCATACCCAAGTGATTATTTAAAATGGCACGGATCGACTCGTGAAACACAAAGTTCGGCGGCTATCTCTCTCAAACTTGAATGAGCATTTTCAGTCACTATTTCCTTCACTTTTGTGATGTTAACTTCAGTTGTAGATGTTGATGGCCTACCAGAGCCAGGCAAATCTTCCATCACATCTCGACCGCTTTTCAACGCTTTGTACCACTCACAAGCACGTGTTTTTGATAAAGTCGATTCACCGTAAGCCTTCTGTAACATTTTCAGTGACTCCGAACACGAAATTCCATTGGCGATGCAAAATTTAAGACAAACTCTTTGTTCGATGTTTTTATCCATTATGAAATTCGCAATATACACTAGAATGATATAACTAAAAACAGCACTGTATTTAATCTAAATAACAGATGCAACTCAAACTCCGCGCCAAAATGGAAAACAGTTGTGCCAATCTAACAACAACAAAAAAAAAACAAAAAATTGAATTTGGAACCATAAACATATCATCCATTCCCGATACTTTCTTGACTGAATGTATAACGTAATATTTTCGAGTTGCAAATATACTTTCTTGATGTTGTGTTCATAAATAACTAGTCGATATCTATAATAATTCTAAAGTAGTCAATAGGTTCACTGAAATCGCTACCTGCAAGAGATACATGAAATGATAACGTACAAGGTATTAAGATCCACGATGAAAATCTACGAAGCGAAAGTGAGTGGTTGCAGGGCGAAAGGACGAGTAAGGCTGACTTATGA
This sequence comes from Zeuzera pyrina, assembly GCA_907165235.1. Taxonomy (NCBI): domain Eukaryota; kingdom Metazoa; phylum Arthropoda; class Insecta; order Lepidoptera; family Cossidae; genus Zeuzera; species Zeuzera pyrina. Next base: position 1,431,209 of record OU015627.1, read on the forward strand.
GGATCAAATAGCCGAAGTGTTACCGGATGGAAATATCAAAAGCACTCGCATGCCTAGGCGTACCTAAGAGTAGGCGAAAAAAAAAAAAATCACACGTAATAGTTAACAACGGTGACGAAAATTAAGGAAAACAACATTTTTGGTAATCAAAATTGAATGAAGGTATCCAGGAAAACTGCGCAAGCGCATTTCGTGTTTGGCAAGTTAGTTGGGCATTGGTATCAAACGTAGATTTAAAATATTAAAGCACGGTATGAAGTATATAAGTATGAAGTTCTTGACGCGAATAAATGGTGGACAAATAATTTTGTCGCTAACGCGTATAATTGGTGTTTTGTTCTCGCTCTATCAGTTCGATAGTACATAACGGCATCGAACTGAAAAACGAACTTGGTCATCGACATCACGTTTTCCAAGATATTTTACGTTCGATTTGTACTTTGTTCCAAATTTTGTTTTTTTCCAAATTTCCCTGAGCGCCATTATTGGAGATTTATACAGTGGGGGGATAGCAACACAAATCTTTGTAAACTTTACACAAAATATGTATAAATTATTAACAATTTTTTGACTGCCGTTTTCATTTGACATCCTATACAATTGACCTTCATAACAATTTTTAGCGGTTAGTTATTTTAACTCGAATAACCTTTAAATCAAAATTCAACTTTTTCTAATTTACATATCTGTACAATGACAAACACGCGTTTCATTATTGCCTGTATAGTATTGAATATTGAACAGTATTATATCAACAATAGAAGCAACGTGTATTACCGTAACAGATGTAATAAGCAAAAGAATTGAAGGAAAAATTCGTTAAATTATTATACAAAATAATTATGATTTGTAATACAATTAACGATAAGTCTATCTGATTATAATTATTAAGTATTGTAAAGTGATGTAATTTATGTAATAAGTTCCTTATTTTATTTATCGCAGCTGACAATACAAATACTAGCTAGTTTTCAGGTATGCCATACTGTCAGCAACACCGATGATTATAGAATAAAAGAACACTGGCGCTCTCTAGCAGAGCACGACGGCGTTCGTGACGTCAACGAGAAGAACGACCGACGGGGTTATTACCTAAAAATTTGCAGGCAGCGACAGCCACGCGATTAATGCGCGACCGGTGACTAATTGTAATAAAAAATTGGTATCATGTATGACGATTGCGTGTCTATTATTCTATGACCGTAAAATGCACTTTTCGCGGTAGATTTAGCGCCACTATACAAATTACATTACACAAATTCTCGTATTGGCAGCAGATATCGCGCGATATTGGTTGTCGCACGCTGTCTGCAAGTTACGTAATAAGCTTGCTCCTCATTACCGCTGCGAGATAGAGCCGTGGCGCGCTCGAATGTTGATTTAGTATACTAAATCAAAATCTATTTCTGCTTTTTCCCTTCATAACTGCAGCACGAAAAGTTTAAATACTAAGTAATTATTTAGTAATAATATAAATCATTAATTCATTAATTTAAATAAAGTTTTGGGTACTCCATTCCTATTGGTATTTAACATATTTAACTCTACCGTATTTATCAATACCGAAACTGAAAAAAGGAATACTTGTGTAATCACCTCGCCTCGGTTTCTCTCATAGGCACTATTTTCAGACTAATTGACTTAAACGTTTGTTTGGAACCAATCATAGCAAATGGTGGCCCAAACACATACTTGAACTTCGATAGTCGACTTTTAGATTTGTTTAGGTTCTAAATAAAAAGTTACGAAGAACTATTTTTAAGGTCATCATGTGGTTTATCAAATGAAAGGTCATTGAGCCACAAATTTGAAAACGTATAACACTACGACACGAACACACGAACACACGAAAACGTATAGAAAAAAGGGGTTGATAAAGAAAGTAATAAAAAAATATGGTGAGAAAGTTGGCAGAATTGAATAAGTATAACTTCTAAAAAGACAGGGAAATTCGTAATCAGAATCATACTGAGAAGAGTTAACTGTCATTGAGTTGACGAAAAAAAAGTGGGAAGAACGCTGAAGCCGATTGAAAAAAAATTGACAGCGCAAACGATAAAGAAGAGCAACATAGTTGAAAAGCGTTGGTGGGTATACTGATCGGATCAAGAAAACTAATGGACGGAATCATAATTAATAAGTTACCGCTCTTATCACCTGCCAAACGAATTTTCGTGTCTCTTGCTATCTCATTGTGCGAACCACGAGTAAAACAATTAGCTATAGTAAGTATGGCAAACTCGCACTGTCAGTGTAATTCGTGCCAGCTCATGGGTTGTTCATGAAATAATTATTTGCAAAATACTCGTACCTATATCTTAAGTAATAAATAAATAAATAAATAATGCGCCAGACGATATACACCATTCATCTGATCTCAAACTAGGGTATTCCCTGTGCTATGAGAGAACCAGACGACGACTACTGGGGGCGTCTCCCAGTACACCCAGACCCGACACAATCTAGAAAAGTTCATTTCCTAAATTAATCCGACCGGGAATCAAACCCGGAACCTTCCGCGCTTGGTGCAACATTTAGACCACTGCGCCATCGAGGTTGTCGTGTGTGCTTGGCTACTAGAATTCACAAAAATAAAAATAAGTCATGTTCAGCTGTGTATCGTTGTACTGTGACCTTCCTTAGTCATGCACATTAGTAAAAGAATAAAGAATATCCAGATACGTACCGTTTGTCTTAAAATAAGCAAAAACTAATTTGGGGTTGTATAGTCCACTTAATAGAATAACCTCTTGTTATAACCGTTTGCACAAAACATGTGGCGTTGATATTTTCGGGGACAAGATACTTAAGATTCAAAAGGTGTTATACAAATACCACTGACTGATTTTTGACTTCACTCTTCTCTTATATATTTTTTATATTCGTTTGTGTTTTGGTCCTCAAGTCACCCTCAACTGTTTGTATATTATGCATATTGTTTATAGAGTATAATTTGAATGTAATGTAGTTAAGTAAGTATCTTTAGATCAACTTCCTTTTCTGCGCATGTTGTCGTCACCTATAATTAAGATTGCATTTAAATAGTTCCTTTTATTGTAACAGTGTATATATTGTAATCATGTAATTAGCCTAAACCTTGTTGGTGGCTTAAATTAAAAAAAAAAACTTTAGAGGTAGAAACTCGGTCAACAAGCAAAGGACACCGTAAGCACAAGCTCTTAGAACAAATGCTCGGTCCATTTTAAATCTTGGTCAGAGATATACTGTGTTGATTTTTTAAACTTAAAAAAACGTTTTGAAACTGTTATACTTCGCCATATCTCCAAAATCGAAAAAAAAATTGACATTGAGATTACGGTACACACTGAAATAAACTTATCAGGATCGCATAATGATACGTACTTAGATTAGATTACATAAAACGTACATATTACACAATATATTCGTGATATGTATTTACCAAAAAAAATATAAATTATATTCAAAGTGAACTTAATTTCAACTGCAAATGTAAGTTTTTAATTACAAAAAAGTGTGAATCTCTAATCTCTAAATATGTAGTATTGAGCAAAGTCGCTGGTTTCTGCTGTCTGTTTCTCCGCTAACTTCTTCTATACCACGCAACAGATTTTGATACGGTTTTCACTATCATTTAGAGATTTTTTCCCGGAAGGTTTATATGTATAATACAGGCGTATTATAGTAGAGAAAAGCCAAGAATTTCAATGATTTGTAATGATGTCGTAAAAAACATGTTTTTGGGGGCTTACATTGCTAATGCTGGCTAAACCTTACGAGTTAGATCTACGGAACTGTATATCTTAAAAAGGTCTAGAGAAAAGTTCGCGATGGCATATATCTATCTCCTAAGGACAACCCTCAGTAACCATTTTTATCTTTAACATATTACTAAAAAATAATGGGTTATGTACGAAGCTATTTTAAACAATAAGTATTAATCCTTATCTGATTAATTACGTTAAATACGTTAGATACGTTGTGCAATTAATGTAGATCACAATCGCCCTTTACAGCATATCATTAAAATGAATATCTTAGATGTCACAGATTTAAAATTATATAGGAACGAAGGAAAAATATTTTCCTTGATGCTTCGGGAGGTACTGGAAAAACATTTTTAATCTATAGATTATACGACCTATGTCACATACACTGTACAACCGTGCCAGGCCGGGGCTGGTCGCTGGTATAATTATAAATTCGCAATTTTTGGATTTTTTTACTCCTATTGCGTTGTGAGATCTTGTTTCTTGCCAAATTTCATAATTCTAGGTCAATGGGACATGTAGTTAATAGGACACTATAGGTTTTTGTGTGATTACTGATTACATAAATGTCCGTATCTTTTGATTGCGTTGATTTAGAAGCTGGAATTTTTTACACCTCTTTAAGATCATAAATAGGTCTGTTAAATTCCAACTTGATAGCTCTACCGTTCTTGAAATAAAGGGGCTTTCTTGAAATAATTGAGTTTGCGGACAGACGGACACACGAACAGTGATCCCACAAGGGTTCCGTTTTTTCCTTTTGTTGTACGGAATCCTAAAAATGAGTCTTTTTTTAATGGCGGAGGGGGCAAACGACCATGTGAGTCACCTGATGAAAAATAATTACCGCCGCCCGACCCGCTTCGTACTTTGCTTTGCGGTTAGTAACAATTGACAATTAATTGTACAAGTACGAGATAAATTTGGCCGGTTTTTACAATGGGAATCACGAGGCTGAAGACATCAGAAATCAGATTACTGGCAGTAGCTCGGTTAGATGAATTATTGACGTCAGTGGTGGAACATTTAAGTGCTAAAAAAGAGCAATCCTGTTCCAAATGAGTGTTTATCGTCGTGATACCCGTATCCGTTACGCGGAACCAGTCTTGCGGCCGCATAGCCCAGAAAACTCAAGAACGGCGCAGACAACGCGGCGCGCTGTCACAAAACGACCTCTACCAAACAGGACTCACAGTTAACTTATTATATATTATACTATATACTGTTCTAGAATCCAGAAAATTCTCGCTAAACTGCAACTGATACATACATACATATATTCACGCTGTATCCCTAAAGTGGCAGTCAGAGAGGATGGACCGCCAAGCTTCGCTGTATTTACTTACTTCTTTCGCTTCCTCAAATCTCAATCTGATAATAGAATATATTATACCAAAATCAAATAACATAATTATATTTCTCAAAAACATTACTCTGAAGCAGTCTGGTAAACATTATACACATATATGCTATGGCACTTACGCAAAAGACAATTCTAAAGACATACATATACAATATGTATAAAATTTCCTCTGACGCAATCTATTGATGGATTTTCATAAATGAGTCGTCGTTTGACAGCAGACAAGAGTGAGAAGTCAGTGGACGACTCTCTCAAACACACAATCTACCAAGAGAAAATGTCTCAGTTATAAAAGTGGCTCATTGTTCAGAGAACAGATTGCAATGACGCAGGATATATAATAAAAAAAAAAAGTCGTCGTTAGACTTGTCTTAAAGGTATATGCAATAAAATATAAATATCTTTTTGAGAAAAATAATTAGTAATTGGATTTTGATATATGCTGTTATTAGATTGAGATTGTACATATATGTATACAATGTGTATGTAATATCGGTTCCTTTGACGCATCCTGTAACTTGAACTGCTTAATGGATTTTAACAATTAAAGTATCGTTAGAGTCTGACTGCAAGTGTGTTTGTTCAGTAAGTTTCGTTGGATAGAAATAAATGGAGTTAAGTAGTCAAAATGGCTAAACTTTAGAATAACTACCGTTTCTCGTTCTGACACTATTTAATATTTTTAATTAGATCTTGAGAGCCAAAACTATGCCCATATAGTTTATGTTTTCGTTATTAATCAAATTTCAAAAGCAAAGCTTCACTTCATGAAATCTTATACCCCCAAAAACAACTTCTGGCGGTCAGGTTAGAAGTCTAAGGCGATCGCGAAGCCGTAGACTTCGGTGTTAGATTTTTTTTTAAATTCATAGGTCAATTAACAAATTCTATCATTGACATTCCAATAATACACCTTAATTACTGTAAAAAACACGTAAGCCGTAATTAAACTAAATCACTGCAATTCTGCTACATACTATGTATATGTACATACCCTACACTTACTCTCTATGAGACGAGAAAAATAATCTTAGAACAGATTTCAAAATATGAAGTGTAATGCAGACCACTTGAAAAATAATAATATAATGTGAATTTTCTTTTCGATGTTATTAAGTATCAGTTATTACGTCGATATTATTTTGTTCTATGGACCGTAATTAATGACTTCATGAGCATAAAAATATTTCATGTTTATACGCTTTTTTGTGTCATTTGCTGTAGTTTTAATATTCTTGTTTTTTATTATTATCATTAGGCCTAATGCATATTATTACTACCATATAGCAGACACAACATACATATTTGATAACGTAGTCGGTTCTTTAACTGATTCAAAGCGATTTGTAACCAACTCTAGCTCAATCGTAATCCGTAAGGGTTTCAAATCTTTTAGTTCTGTTGTTATGTAAACGAGTTCACCGTAGTTCCCAAACATGTCAAGAGAGTATCAATTGTTTTAACAAAAAATATAACGAACATCGTAGGATAAATATTAATGTATTTTCCCAAAAATTAAATATGTAGGTAATTCTTCAATAATAAAATCGTTTTAAAAACAAACTTTTTATTTAAGCAATGTATAACGAATAAAATAAATTGTAATAAGGTCATGTTCATAATAAACTATTTATTTTTTTAATTAAAAGCTATTGCGGGTAGCTTTTCTCAGTTCGAATCTCGCAACAATTTTTTAACTCCAACAAAATCAGTTTATTACAACGCGATGTTGTTTACATTACAACTTATTCGTAAGCTATACTTTTATAGATACTGGGTTCTAAAAAACTAATGTTTGGTATAAAAAGTTGACGGTAAGGGAAATACTTGTTACGACCTAAAAACAAACCAAAGTTCAGTTATGAAACTACGTGAGAACGCCCTTAAACGGTATTTTTCGTTCTTTTTTTCAAAAAAATTCCGGCTATTTTGTTCGGCTAAGTGTGTGAGTTGATTATATTTCAGGACCCTAAGATCTTGCTACATACATATTAAGCGTCTCTGTTCTTCGGAATATCCAAAGACGTTGATCCCTGCTATCACTGCTTAGTATTAAACATTAAGCTAAATTAGAAAATTATCAAAAGAAATGTCAGTAAGCTTATTGACGACTTGAAAATGGAAGACAGATTAGTAAGTGGTTATAGGTCTACTCATACATATATATCTGGACCTCGAAAGCGACTTGAAAACTGATAGCAGATTGGTCGCAACGCGGGACCCCATGACGCCGAGAGCCCTGGGCTCGTACCCCTCGTGACCTTAGGTTAAAGACGGAACAAGTCACTTAATTATCTACTCATATATCTGGCCTCAGAGGCCACTGGTATAAACGACTTGAAGACTAACAATTGCTTGATGTTTGTCAATATCTGGGCCTATAAGGTTTAGCCCGGGACTTCTGTTCATATTACAACAGAGAAGGCTATTACGCAGTAATGGTATAAATTTAGGTTGTCATTGTACTACATTACATTTATTTTTAATTTTCAATAACATTTGAAGGTCACAAACGATTGTATTTCGACAATGTAGCTATCTTTTTTTCTTGTTTATCAATTGATACTTGCTTGAATAAAAAAATTGCAAACGAATGATGATTGCTTGATTGTGCAAATTATTGCAATATGACACGGCCTTTTGTTGTCGGTATTAAAAACAACATTTGAAGCGCATCTCTAAAAAGTTACTCTAACAATACGATTGTACATTATGCGTAACAATTTGGATCAAAGAGAATAATGGTCAGAATGTCATCATCATCGGTCTTTTTGAAATTATAAAATCGTATTACAATAACGTTGAAAAAATAACTTTCAAAACGGCAAGCTTTTCAAGCATCCTTCAAAATGTAACCAGCCCCCCATGGGAGAGACTGCGTCAGATACCCTGACGAAGGGAAATAAGAATAAAAGACCTGACCTAACTAAGTATTTGTCGTATTTGACTTACAAAAATATCATATAATGTGGTTTTCAATTTTTTTTTACTTATAATAAAAATATTTGTAATTTGATATATATTCTATAGCGAAAAACTTGTTTTAAAGAAATACAAGAAAAAAGCCACTATGTGGGGTCGTGTCGCAAGCAGAAATTAAAATAAATAGTGTGTATTCTAGGCAAAGAATATTAAATTAAAAACCTCGTCTACAAGATGATTAATAACATTGACGTCATACTAACAAACTGTAGTTGGTGATTCGCTAAATTGTAGAGTGAACACGCTTTTAATAGATGTTCGAATGCATACAAAGTAGAGTTGTGAAGACATGAAGTATTATAAACCATTATAACTCTACAAGTAGAGCATATCGAAATAAATTTTATACTATCTACTAGATGTGCATCGCTTTTTCACCCGCGCCAAATTTTGTATTTTTCCGGAATAAGAAGTAGTCTAGATTACTCTCTGAAAAGTGAAGACTACCTGCCAATAAAAGTGCCGTCAGAATCGGTTCAGCTGTGTCGAAGATTAGCCCGGACAAACAAACTTATCGACAGACAAAACTTTAGAAAACATGGTTGGATTGCGACAACATGCAAATAACATAACTGACCTTACGAAGAAACCTTTATTCCGAAATCACAAACAGACACTTCGATATTATTTATTTGTATAGATATTATGACAGGCTTTTGATTGAGAGAGAAAAACGGAGAGCGTAGATCCGTAATGAAAGATAGAAACGTAGACTTACGGTTCGCGCTATCGCAGCACTGTGGGGGGCGCTTATTGGCCTCCTCCCCCCGACGTGATTCCGTATAACAATTAGGCGAGGACGACTACCGCGGGAGTGTTTGTGAATAAAAGTCCCGCACCCAATCTCACTCGGGGAGCTTGGTTACCTTCTAAAGGTTTCTCCCATGCTACCAACTTTTGAAGATTTCTCTGCGTTACTTACCAAACTAAAGACATAGAAACAAATACATAGAGACACTGCGATACGCTTTTTCCGCAATGGTTTTTTTCCTATAGACACAAGGTCATATGAGTGATTTTGTATTGCCTTTAAGATACGGAACCTCAAAAACTATAAAATAAATGTAGGTGTATGTACTGGTATAACAAGCCGTTACCGTAAATGAAAATTTTTTACCTACAGTAGATTCTTGTTCTAAAAAATGGTGAAAGGTCTATGGAATTCAAAAAATAAATAGCCTAAAATCATCTACAAACGATTCCGCGTCGATTGATCCCGAACCGATACGTTCAGTAGTTTTCACGTAATCGTGTGACAAAGAAAACCATTTTCATTTTTTCAGGTCAAAAAATATCAGGTCAGTAGCTTACTAAGAGTACGTGAATTTATTTTTATATCTCCAGTTATATATTCAACAAGAGTAAAGAGAAACCTTAATTTTTTTGCTTCCTCAAATTTCCTTAAACCTTATTAACCATCATTATTCTCACACATTTATATCCAAACTCTCAATTAAATATAATTGTTTTGACCGGTTTGAACTGGCTAAAATTATACTATGGTATAGCCTTCCGAGTTTGTGAGTTCCGATTTGTCACTCTTGGACTCAGAAGGAAGGTCTGGGACACAAGATTGCTGAGGCAGGTTGATTGCCATTTGTCTTATTAAGCCACATACACCAAATTTTCACAGTATATGGTACATTTTATTATTTTTTGAAGGAAATATTTTAAACTCGTCGGCAGATTCTCGATCGTATTAAGCAGGACTGCAGGAGTGACCCTCTTGCGTGGCGTTGGTGCATTAATTATTTCATACTTTAGGCAATGTTATCAGTTTAACTGCGGGCCAATCAAAGTCCAATACTTTGAATGTAGTGCAGTGACTGACGCTTAAGTGACGATTACTTAGCGAACCTTCATGTCATTATGGTTTATTTGGCACTAGGGGCCTGTCGCGACTTCGCCCGAGCTGAATACATAATATATAGCCTGCCTGTCTGGAATCTGTAATGTGATTTCAAATGGTGAAAGAATTTTTCAAATAAGTGCATTGGTTATAGAGATTACCCTCCACATATAAACTAACTTACGCAATCCGCTCTCTCTGTTCATAATATCATTATTACATTATTGAATTGTAGTATAGATGACGCTTGCTTGCATGAGCGTGTAACGACCGCCCTAGGCACCCGTAGTATGTACCAGTGTTGGGCAAAATGTAAATGGTAAAAACGAGGTTTGTTAGAACTAACTTGGCCTCCGCAATCGTCGGACTTGTCCGCTGTTGAACAACTGTAGTATTATCTTCATGTGGAGGTCAAAAATCGGCAACCAACATGTGATACGCAACTCTGGAAATACCTACAGGAGGCATGGGCACAAATTTCAGAAGATTATTTAAGGAAACTACTGATGCCTTAAATTTGCCAACAAAAGGAAGTTACATTGACGAGTCTAATATACAACTATATTACATAAAAATATATATATTCTGAATTCTAGTATCTTTCTGTATAATTTTTTACTGTAATAAAAATAAACTGAAAAGTATAATAGCCATAATTTGTCGTTGAAACTGTTTCCAATCTTTTTGACGGTAGTAGCGTACTTAGTTTGTGGTAATAAATTTTTTTAATTTTTGCTTGATGAAGTTATATTTTATTCTATTTCTGAAGTGAATCTTATATAGCTGCGTATATAGCACTTTAAAATAGGGAATATGACTGATGTAACGAATGAGTGATCTCGGTAGGCTTACGTCGAATTCGGTAAGTGGTGTGTGGCGCAAATAATGTACACGATAGCATATCTTTATATATAAAATTCGGTGTGCGTGTGTTCGTAATTGTTCTCCTAAACGGCTTGACCAACTTTAATGATTTTTTTTGTACTTATGAGGTCACCTGGATGACTGGATGGTTCTTAGCTGTAGTTGAACCCGGTAGGTAGTGTTGTTGTCGACCAGATTTTTTTTAAATTAACTTATAAGATCAAATAGCCAGAATGTTAGCAGACGGAAATGTCAAAAGCACTCGCATACCTAGGCGATAATGTGTAAGGAGAATGATAAGACCGCGATTCCTGGCGCTCCGTCCTCTCTGACTACCCGATACAGCGTGAAGATATGTATGTATGTGTGTATTTTAATTTTCCGGCCAAATTTTTTAGGATTTAAGTAAGTATATAAAACAAGTCACTATTTCTGTATGTCTGTTTATGCGTTTAGTTCGTTTAAACTACGCACAACAAAAATTTGTTTCAGAAAGTTTTTTGTATAGGTACGAGTACATTATAATGGATCCCGTCTGAGAGAAGTCGGGGTGGCTCGCTTCTACAATATACGTTTTAAATGAAGTTTTTTTTTTTTACATAGACAAAAATCTCTAATTTGAAACATGAAGGATTGAGGTTCAAATAGAAACTGACAGTTTTTGATGTGAATACGCACTAAATATTCATAATGAATTAGCTAAATACCTTTTTCTTTAATGAGAGGTATTGGTCGGTCATCTGTGAATGGCGGGTCCTTAAGCGTACCTGGAATCAAAACAAACACTTTAAAACACTTTCATACTCAAAATATGAATAAGAAAATGTATGGTTAAGGCGACACATTGGAAATTTTGACGCCAGGGTTCTCAATTTTTTTAAATGATTACAAAATGTATGACAGTGATATTTGGTATCCTGATTCTTCATTTCATTGACTTCATTTCGTAAGCTACGATACACGGTTGGTTAACTTTTGTAACACAAAAAAAAATACCAAAGAAACCTCTTTTAAAACAGAGATTTACATTTTTCGGACCGATTTATATTTCAAAATTTTCTCTATAGTTTACTTTCAACATATTCCTCAAAATGACAGTTGAATTTTTTAAATTTACTTTTAGTTTTTAAAATAAACGAAAATAACTGTTTTTTCGTATTTTTTGTAAGCTAGCGCGCGCACACGTTTGCATAGAACAAAAGGTCTATTTTAGATTAAATTAGTGTTTATCAATGCGTCGCCTTAACGCTAAAATAAGAATGATGTATCTCAATACGAGAGTAGTTACACACATTAGCATAAATAATAATACATAAATTAAAATTACAATACCAAAATATCTGATCAATGTTGTGGCAAGGTGAAACGCGATTAAAAATAGCACATGAAATCATCGTGTCGATAGAGAAGAACTGCAAGCGTACAATCATAATAAACACTACAAAAAATCTAACTCCGAAAAAAATTTTGACGAAACGCAAAGTAAGCTAGTTCTTGGAACTGATCAAACATGACTAAAACAAAAAAGTTCAACACTTTTTTTGTAAGATTTGTAGAAGAAAATTTGTAGAATTTTGTCTTAAGATATTTTCTAAGATAGTTACTAAAATATAACCTGATTACAGTAGAAGTTTCATGATATGAAAGTTACCTTTACCTTTTAGTAAAGGTATTATATTATGCTGACATTTTACTTTCATTATATTTTCAAGGTTCCGTATATCCGATAAATTTGAGAAAAAGCAGGTAATTATTTATAGTACCGAACGCTCTCCATGTGAGCCAGACTCGTATTTAACCGTTTTTTTTCAATATCATTACATTACAAGACGTGGGTGTAGCAAACCCCGAAATGAAATCAGTTGTAAGCTTTCACCATCGCTTTACAATAAGTAGGTGTGGCAAACCCCAAAATGAAATGTCATGAGTTATCATTTATCAGTGGTTCGAAAATTGAAAAAACAACACTTGTAGAATAATCTCCGTGTCCGTTTGTATGTCTGTCTGTCTCGGCCGTTTTTCTCGCAGACCTTTTGACGTAAACGACTGAAATTTGGAACAGTTATAGTAAAAGATGGCCCAAAGACTGACGTAAACTTCACAGTTTTCATTAGATGTTAGTTTTGAAAGCTTTAACAGAAAGTTAGAATTATTTTTGAATTATCGTGTGTCAAATGAAACCTTTCTTTACTTTTTAAAAAATACGAGTCTTGTTACATCTTTTAAAACAGATTTTTTCAACCCACTATAAAGTGGGGTGTGGCAAACCCTGGCTTGAAAAAATCTGTTTTAAAAGATGTAATAAGACGCGTATTTTTAAAAAAGTAAAAAAGGTTTCATTTGACACAAGAAGGATTAATGAAATACATACATACATATATATCTTCACGCTGTATCTCTAACGGGGTAGTCAGAGAGGACGGAGCGCCAGGAGTCGCGGTCCTTACATACCTCTTTCGCTTTCTCTAATCTCATCATTCTCCTCACACATTTTCGCCTAGGTATGCTAGTGTTTTGACATTTCCGTCTGCTAACACTCTGGCTATTTGATCTTCATAAGTCAATCTTGGTCTTCCTTGGCTTCTTTTACCTCTCACTTTCGCTCTGTAAGATTTTCTTCGTCAGTCTTTCATCACTCATTCTTTCTAAGTGCCCGAACTATCTAAGCATTTCTTTGTTCATTTTTACACTAACACTGTTGTGCAACCCTATCATACTGCGTATTAATGAAATAATTACTTAATATAATTATACTGTCCACTTGCATGTAAGTAGCGTTTATTTTATCGTAGTCTGTACATGTACTAGTTAAATTTAAATAAAATCAGGAGATAAGGTTAAAATAATACGTACATTTGATAATGACTCGCGTCATTCAGTAGCTGACACAGAAATCGTAATCTTAACGACTGATGAACGATGAACAATAGCATTTTGCAAAGTAAATATTTTACTTTGATCGATAGCCCAATTTATAATATTAACAAAGATAAAGAAATTGTTATTTTAGGCAAAAAGATAAAATCAAAACACCTCATTTACTAAAAACAAAAATTAATAGTTATCTACTGTTACATATTAGTTCGGTGTATACAAACAAGTATAAACTCAACAGGCATGATTGAGAAACTAGCTATTTTGGTTACGGAACCCCAAAAAAATACTGAAAGGATCTATTATAAAAAGGAAGGAGTTGTTTGAAAGATTAGATTAGTATAGTGTATAAGGCGACAACTGTAAATGTAAAAGAAGATACTATAATCAATACAATTTATGACACTTCCTGCAATTCACGTAAAGTCGTGTTGAAATGCTAATATCCAATGATGTTATATTTACAAAAGACGTATTATAATCTCATTACCAATCTATATACCTACAAATGAATGTTTCTTTTTATTTTTGTGAGTTTTCCCTGGCCCCCCAATGTGGTATCCAAAAGGAAAGGCGAGGTAGTAATATTTATACGTATATTTTTCACAGTACAATTATATCAGTACAATTATGGGGCCCGGGCAACAACTAACCTATGTGAGCGACTCAGCGCTTGACAGCAAACAGTAATTTCTGCTGTATAAGCCCTTACATGTTTGTCCTCTATGTGTTGAATCCAATTTTCAATACATGTATATCCAATTGTGATGAGACTTTGGCGAGTTGTTCTGCGTATGCCAGCGAAAGTTTGTGAATTATTTAATTTAGTAAATAAAAAATTACACGCACAATGTGGCGGCAACTGTTATTGTCTTCATAATCTAAAAATAGCAGCATCAATGTGTAGTGTCAACTGTCAATAAATAATAATTATTCGCTATCGCAGGTAAAATAAGGCTATCTCACTCTTGAATGTCCTGACGCAATGTTATCAAAAACCAGCTAAGTGGAAGTCGTATTTACGCAAGGATATATAGTGTTCCATACTGACCACCTACCAACCGCCAATCGCTAAACAAAATTTGTCTTCATGTACATGTCTACTGTAACCGTTAGCCGCGAAACAAACCGTGTCGTGGGGTTTTTTATTATATATAAAAAAATATAAAAACAATGAAAAATGTATCTAATGAACGCCTGACAATTGTCCCTCATTGTACCGTCGTGAAATTTTCTTATTACATGTAAAACTAAATTTTAAAAAATTTGTATTCAAATGATCGGCGTAGGCTTTGTAATAGGATTACAAAGCCTATGCCGCTGTCTGTCTGTCTGTCTCTGCCCGTCTGTCCTATCTTTAAAGGTTTGTCTTAAAATCTTTCTAGTCGTAATAGGTAGCCAGTTGAAAAATGCCTATTTGTTTCTGCTCTATAGTGAAACCGGTAAAACTAATATGTACAAGCGTCAAACTTAGTGTGACTACTAAACTCTAAAATAAAATAAACGGCAATTGTTTTACTTCAGCTTGCAAACCGGTTAAGGGTGAGTCGGACTTGTTCTAAAGATCCTGAATATTAATTCAGGATCTTTAGAACAAGTCTTTCATTAGAAAGAAAACATAATTTTCTGGTAAATAAGCACAAATAAATGGCGGTGGAGGTGCAGAACCCTGAATACACGAATACGACTCATACTTGACTGTTTTTTAATTACGTTGCAATCATAGGGTGATACTATAAATAAATGCATTTTTTCCTTTTAATTACTTATTAAATTTATTTAATTGTGTATATTACAGCTTACTCAATTCATTGATAAGTGAATAATATAAACATGTAACATGATCCCCTCTACACGTCACTGTGCTTTAGTAAATTGTAATTGACAACAATTTTTATAATTAAAACTACAACTTAGTATTTTAAAATTGATGATGTTTAAACACTACTATTTTTACTTTAAATCATATACAATTCACAACAAATAACAATAATATTAGTGCGCTAGACCATACACACCAATGATCTGATCTCAAACTAGGGCCTTCCTTGTGGTACGAGAACCAGACGACGACTATAAGTGGCGTCTCCCAGTATACTCAGACCCGAGACAATCTAGAAAAGTTCGTTTCCAAAATTGACCCGACCAAGATCGAACCTGCCCCTGCAGTCTCGACATAGATAGCGATCGCTTTACGACCGATTTCGGTTGATAATTAATTTTTAACGATTTTTGAAAGTCTCTACATTAAAACTATCGATTGTGATTGGAATCATATCGAATCTAACTGTCAACTTTACGATTGCTTATAATGTTTTTACGATCAAATTTGACAGCTCGCAAAGTGTTCGTGTTTAGGGTAAGCGATTTTTTTCGTTATTTTTATCGAACGGTAGTTTACGAAAATAATCGCTATGTCGAGACTGCAGCCCCTGGAATCTTCCTCGATTAGCACACCTAAACCACTGCACCATCGAGGCCGTCAATAAAGTAATAATTTCTACAATAAAACTGCTTTTAACCCATTAACTCTTCTGAACTTTAAAAATAATAGTTTATTTTTAGGTAAAATCATATAAATTATAGGTTTAAATCTACGAGTATTTTCGTTAAGGCGACGCATTGGAAATTTTGCTGGTAGGGATCTCAATTTTCTAAGTCACTACAAAACGTATGAAAGGGATATTTGGTAACCTGATTCTTCATTTCATTAACTTTATTTTGACAGTTGCGATAAACGATTGGTTAACTTTTGTAACACAAAAAAATATAAAAAAAAATGTCTTTCAAAACAGAGATTTACATTTTTAGGAGTAACGGGACCGATTTATGTTTCTAAATTTTCTGTACAGTTTTAATCTAAGCATATTCTTCAAAATGACAGTTGGAGTTTTTAAAATTAACCATAGTTTTTAAAATAAACGAAAAAAAACTACTTGTTCGTATTTTTCGCTAGCGCGCGCACTTCTGCATAGACCAGAAGGTCATACATATGTTAATATTTACAAACTTAAAACTACACATTATCTTTATAAACTTCCTCAAAGTTGCCGCTTAGAAAGCTGTCATTGCTCAAGGTACCCAGCAGACTGGCAGCATTGCCTCTTTGAATAGCCAAACTGATTCGTCGGCGGAAGAAGCTGCCAGCCCGGCGGTCTCCCGAAGCCTCGACCAATCTCTTACAAATATCAGAAACCAGTCGATGGGCTTCGGGGCCCCAGGGACCCCAAGTTTCGACTGCAAAGAGCGTAAATATGAAACTCTCAGAGAGAGTCGCATACTTAAGCCGCTTCAAGTTCTCGCCAGTTCTGGCCGCGGTACCTGCTGACTTGGAAGTCGCCGGCACATGGGAAACAGCAAGTGTATCGACACAAGTGGCATCCCACACCAGTGATCTTCCAAGTTTCCAAGGAATGAGCGTCAAACCATCCGGTCTCCTGCCGTCGCTGCGTGCTATACCTACAGGCTCTAAGACTGCAGGAACGCCAGCGGCGACAAGAGCCCGCCGAATGACGTCATTCAAGGCAGCATGTCGTGACATGCGGCCCGCACTACGTAAATAGGATAAACCGTGGTGACCTAGTACACCGACGAGATCACCACAGCGGCAACGGTGAAGAAGGTTAGTCCTGGCCCCCAGACGAAGGGATACTATGAGAGAAAGCGGGGTATTGTCGATTAAGGTTCCTAAGTTTTTTGAAGGTATTACCTTCAACCAGTGTCCTGACGCCTCAAAAACAGCTAGGAGGCGAGACCGATCTTTTTCGGTACTGCAAGAATCTAAAAGTTGTAAATGAACATTTTTGCATAGAGGCTCATCCCAGTGTTTCTGAGAAAAGGTCGAGGTAGGCAGGTTAGTATCGGACAAACACTTAACCAAGCATTTCGAGCATCAGTCAAGCATGGCACCTCAACCGATCCTAAGGAAGGGCGAATAACAGATAGGAAAAGGTTTTCCGTACTGTAGGCTGACGAAAGAAAAGCAGGCAGTGACACACTCGAGATTTTGCGTATGCCTCCATAACAGAAAGGAAGCGAGGCTTGATTCCAGACCCTGTCATCAACAAAGGAGGTCTATTTTGGATTAAATTATTGTTTATCAATGCGTCGCCTTAATTGATTGATTTGAGAAACTTTAGTTACCATAAAAGAAGTAAAGATTGTCTGAACTAAAGTTTCGCGCCCCTCCAATAGATGTCAACTCTTTCAATGTATAAGAACCAGTACTTATTTCATTACTTTACTCGTTTGTTTGTTACGACTACAATGTGAACTGACTTTGAGTGACCATTGACCAATGATGATGACCAATTTGTAAGCACATATTATACATAATGCATTGAGAGGCGCGTGATTTTATTTTAGACACTAAAGTTTAGACTCTAACCGTTTATTTTAATTTCATTGAAAACAAAACTTTAGTCTGGAAATATACCTCTCTGCACATGCATTTACTGTCTCATTGTATTTTAATATACTGTAAAATGATATTAAAAAAATAATACTCGATTGAATTTCTTGTCGGTTCTCCTCAGTACAGGTTATCACTGATGCTAGATTTGATCTTTTCAAATCTCCAAATCCAATTCACATATGTCTTTATATAATTTATTATTATTATAAATTATAAATAATATATAATCTAATAATTATATATATATATAATGTAATATATATAGCGTTAGGGAATACCCCGTTAGGGATACAGCGTGATGATGTGTATGTGTATACAATTACAGCATCTGTAAGACCCCAAATTGAGCACCAAAGCTTATTCTATGGGTACCACGCAACGAACTGGGGGAGTTTCCAGTGACACTCAGACTCCTATATAAAAAAATTCGTTTCCTAAACTGACCTGACCGGATATCGAATCCGGGGCCCTGGCTTGAAAAGCAGATGCTCTGCCACCGTCCCGAC
Source organism: Zeuzera pyrina (assembly GCA_907165235.1). Lineage (NCBI taxonomy): Eukaryota > Metazoa > Arthropoda > Insecta > Lepidoptera > Cossidae > Zeuzera > Zeuzera pyrina. The sequence goes on from OU015627.1 coordinate 1,449,810, forward strand.
GGGCCAATTGGCCCATACCCATATGGGTAGCTATTATAGCTATAGCTAACCATAAATGATGAACTCTTAAAATTTTTGGTTTTCTTTCGCCCAAAATATTTTTCGACAAAGAATAAATTTATTCTTTCATTAGCTGACCGACTCTGATCTCTGGAATAATCTGATCTCTGTAATCCTGAGGATGATACGTTGAGAAGTGAAACACGTGTCGATTTAGTTTTTGGCTGAATATAGCTAAAATTTATAAGAATAACACGTGAATCTAATATACAATATAATTAAGATTACCAGTTTCAGACTTAACGAATACGAGATTAATAATAACACACCTAAAATATTCTGATTATCATATCAGTGGAGCGATAATAAATGTAATCAAGACCTTAATGTGTAGCAAACCTATAATTATTTTTAAATATTGGATAATTCCACCGCACGTGGTCTATATTTACTCTAATACATACGCATGTGATGGAAATAAGGAATACATATGTATTAATATACAGACTTCAGAGAAAATATCGTAAGGACCACAATTGGAAAATTTATAATGCAATGGAAAATCAAACAATTTATGTAGAAAGTTTAAGATATAACTGAAAATCACCTCAAATATTTCTAAATCTTTTAATTTCTTTTCTAAACTAGCTGATGAAAGCGACTTCGCCCGCATTTTTTTTTAATACCCTATGTCCTTCCTCAGGATTCAAGCTATCTCAATACCAAATTTCATCGCAATTGGATGAAGGGTATGGCAGCCCATAAAATACAAACAAACAAAAAAAAAGATTGATTTTTATGTATTAGATTAGCTGGACCCTGCCACGCGTTGTTGGCTCAGGAGGAATTACTTTATTGTGGTCTTGAGTTCATACAAAAATTCTATAAAAAAGCACGGTCAGTTTATATCAAATTTTCCGATTTTCCGAGCAATTTTTTCAATTTTTCTTTCTTTACTGCGATCTTTCTGTTCTCTCCTCATATATTATTTTTCGCTTTATACATTTACGTCTAGGTATGCAAATGCTTTTGACATTCCCGACATCTAACACTCAAACTGTCTGATCTAAATAACTAATAGACTATAAACAGAAAAATGCGGACGCTAAACGACCAATAAAAAAATGCAAATGAGTTATTGGTAGAAAAAATTTGTGGTGTCACTTGTGTACACTTGTGCCTAGAATACGCGATGTAAAGACGGAACATGGCAGGATTGCTTGAAAGTGTTACATAGGAGAAATGAAGAAAGGCATCTTTAAATGGTAAAGAACTAACGAAGAAAATATAAGAGCTAAAATTGGTTGTAGATATGGTCACGGACGTATACAAGAGTACATACCGCTTTAGCCTACGCTAATAATTGCATTATGTCTGCCTTTTGTATTCGTGCAACAAAATAGAAGCTGCTTTCACGATTGGATGACATTGTGTTTTTGTAATTTCGAATTGATTCATTTTATTGGTTTTGAAATTTCTACCTATTTACGGCGTGAAGTCATGAGAAAACCCTAGTTTTTTATGCATTATTGGACGGCACCAGAAATAGGCCTATTGACCTACGGACTAGAACCCTCCCCGCTTCACCTGACCATCCTTCTCAGTACCACAGCTCAGCCTTCCATCAAGAACGCATCCATCAATCAAAAATCTCCACTATCTACACTCTACTTTTTAATTTCGTCAATTTCCCTCCTCATCATTATAGCACGCATCGTGCTTGCACCTTTCTGCCAGTTTTCCTGGCTTTCCAGCATTCTGTTTATTAGGTTGTTTGGCTTATACTCTGTTGTGCCTCTCCGTTGTGCCTCCGTCCTATCGTTCTTAAATTCCCCACTTTGGAAATGATAGGGCGTGAGAAGGCAAAAGAATTACAATTAGCACTGTTCTGTTTATATTGTTGAAACATACGTATACGTACGTAGGTAGGTAGATCACTAAATATACTTGCTCCCGTTTAACTATCTAACCCAGTACATACTACGTGACATGAAAAGTAACATCACGTTATTCGCGACAATATAGAAGAAAACGATAAGACGTCGAATGCGGATATGATACGCATACATACATGCTGCTCGTGTAAATACAACAGCGATCACGCACACACACTCACGCGTGACAAAAATAGCAACACAGATAGCGCAAACACACCAACACACGCCCACACGTGTACGTGAACTGTAATAAAAACACATACATACCGAAAGATACAGTGTATGCTATGAATAATACATAAATTGATGTGGAACCGCACAAGTTGTTTATATAGTCCAGTTAACGAACCATTGGCATTGGTTGATTCCACTCTCAATACCAGGAACCCGAGGAGCGACATCGACACGAGAGGTACAGACAGAATGCAGACTCGCAATCCGAAAACACGATTCAAGTGAAAGCCCGATAAGAATTTCGAAAACCGGCCGGCCGTAGAAATTTGCGTAGCGTGAAAAAAATTGACGTTTAAAACGAACACCTGCGTAGCCAAGTCAAGACCTCTCTAGCCGAGCGAGTACCGGTTCCGCCTAGTTCCAATTATAGGACCGCGCGGAGCTACCATATCTACGATATGTGGATCAATGACGGAAAATGTCAAAGGATTGCGGACTCACCTAAATTTATGACATACATGGCCTGCGAGCGCTGGAGCCGCTGAGCGTGCTCCACGGCCTGGTAGAGTCCACCGGAATCCACTTTAAACACTGTATATAAATGGAACACAAACGAGAAACACTGCGTTACACGCAAACATCTTATGTGGCCACTGGCACTGCCGTAGAACGGCGCGAACTGCACTCGCGTCGCGTGGCAATGATGCGTCAGTCGAGCTCGGAGCGCGGACACTGACTGGAGCCGCGCGGGCGCAGGGCGGCCCCGATCGCCAGCGCTCGCTCAGCGGTGCAGCATGATAAAGCCGCTGACTACGGTGACGCACGCAACTTTTCGCTAAAAACGACGGAAAACTTGGCAGTAGATGCGCGACAAAGACCGATCAGCGCCTACACAAACTTCTTGAAATGCAGTTTCCAAGAATTGGATCTATTGCCGAGAAAAACTTAACGAAATAACGAGTGGTGACAGCAGACACCAAACTGGGCATAACATTTATAATAGAAAAGAGGTCATAACCTCATACCGCTGCTATGGAATTTAGAACTGAGCATGACGTGAATGTGAAGGGGAATATAGAGGCGCCATCAGAAAACAATTACAACAATTCGACAACTACAATCTTTATACAAAACTATAACAAAACTTTTACCTTAAATTGAATTAAATTTACGAAATCATTTAGATAAAATATTATCCCCTCTAAATCTTAAATAGGAATTTGAGAATTTATATTTCTTCGAACACTAATACAATCTATAGTTACTTCAATGAATGTATTTCAATATACATAGGTATAGTAGGTATTGTTCGAAATAGGTACTGTAGTTCCAATAAGATGAGTGAGTGGCCCCCAATATAAGTCATGGTTCTGCAATTTCTGCAAGTGTTTCACTACGCTATTCTCTTCATAAGGAGGGTATCATCGTGAATTATGAAAGTATAAAACTAACGTTGATATGTTATCACCATTACAGCCATTTATTTAAACAAATTTACGTTCAAAATGTAGTGCAATAACTCATTTCATATTCTAAATTGCGTTATCAGAAGAATGAATCAAATAAAAAATAAACAAAACAAGTTTACGTGACGTCGGACTTGGCATTGCGAAAATTCACGACCACGAATTACACCTTTTATGGAAGGAAAACGTGTATAAAATACAACAAGGTAATTCCACATAGTACAGTAGCAACGATTAAGTGACGGATATAGCGCCACTGTCCCGGATTATAACCTAGTAAATGATAAGGAAAAAGTACTTATTAAATCTTACTGTGTTCAGTAAGATTCACTTTTCTCCCAAGATTTTCTCATAAGAAAAACTATTTTTTATTAAAGCCACCTGACCTTCTTTAAATCTATGAGCCTGAGTCAAGAAGTATAGGGACACTACACTAGGCATTGGCAAAGGCTTTATCTCACAAATGTGTTAATGCATTGAACCATACTTCGGTAGGCGTTCCTAGTTTTGATTGGTAAAGGTAATCTACAGTCAGGAACATCAAATATCGTTTCACTACTAATATAAACATGTTTAAAAAGATTTAGTATTAAACAGAGATGTTAGCAAGCCTAATTGTAAGCATGTACAATATGGACGATCGCAATACAGTATCCTCTTGCGTGTTGTCGATGCTATAAAAACATTGCTGTAATCTAGAATCTAGTGGAAACCGCGACAGTAAATTCATTCTATAATCACAATCAATTAATACGATCAGACCTTTAAGAATTGGCTTATTGTGTGGAAATAGACCATCAAGCCAACTACAGGTATTTTACTAGATTAACGCTTACCGCCATATACTCAGAAGGAACAGTTTAATGTGCATTAGGAAGTCAGATTACCAAGTGGCACAATGTTGCTTTAAACTTAGTTCATCGTATTAAAAATCGAAGCACCATTACATCACAAGCACTTCGAGTTGAAACATTATATATGAAAAGAATTTGGTCACCTTCTGTACTACGTTTCAAAATGAAGCAGACGAGCGTTGCTACTTGCTACTAACATACTCAAATTGTACCAAGAATAAGTGTCATGTTTTACTCAACAATCTTAAACGTTTTACAAAATAAGGTTAAAATATTAAACGTTTATCTTATCAAAACATTTTATTAGTCATTTGTCTTGGTTCTAGTGATATTTCATCTGAAGATTTGTTCTACTTCCCTATAATTTTCGTCCTAGATCTATCATTTATAAGAGTTAAAAAGTAACAAAAATCCTGTTATTTCAATATTCAAATTGTGCATTAAAAAAATGATTTTTCCTTAACAATAATATAAAAAATCTTGGTATCTGAAAAGAAATTATGACCTTTTGGAAATAGATTACGAAAAAATAGCATTACGCTTCAAATTGTCTCAGTTACTCCGTTACTTCGTATCCTTGTCTACCGTTTACTCCGTTAATAATACACTTACGACGAAAATGTATAGAAGCAATTTTACATCTACCTTCATAATTTTTATTTGGACCTTTTTCATTTATAAACTATAACTTACTGTTCTAGTGATAGGTATATCAAAACATAAGGTATATCAAAATTTCGAATTCACCTGTTATTTGATTGGATTGTCTTGGGTCTAAGATACAGTTATCAATTTATTAACATACTAGCTGTACCCGCGACTTGAACTGGGCGGAAAATTTTATCGTTGCTTTCCCGGATTAGGTTAGATTATATATAGTATGTTCAAAGTCTGTTATTGACAAAAAGGCTTTCTAGTCTACGTCTGTCTTCAGGCACATACTAACTCTGTGCCAAACATCACAATTGGTTCGGCGGTCCAGCCTTTTCCATTCAAAGTTTCATCCCCCTTTTCACCCCTTTAGGGATAGTTTTTTGACTGGGACTGACCTAAGTCAGTTCCCAGGTGTCAGACTATATCCATGCTAAATCATAATCCGTTCAGCGGTTTAACATTTGCCGTACAGTTTCGTCTTCCATTCCTCCCGTCCCCCTTTTCACAAATTTTGGATTAAAAAAGTAACCTATGTATTTTCGATAAAAAAGTTTTTTCACCAATTTTGCGTTTCTCATACAAAGTTTCATACCCTTTTTCACCCTCTTAGGGATAGATTTTTGATAAAAAAAAGTAACCGTTGTCCGTTATTTGATGTCAAACTATCTACCTGCCAAATTTCATCATAATCGGTTCAGCGGTTTACCATTTCCCATCCAAAGTTAAATTCCATTTTTCACACCTTTAGGGGTAGATTTTCCAAAAATTAATTTGCCTATCATGAACGCAATCACATGTTTTCACTATGTACAGAGTTTCATCAAGATCGGTCAAGCCGTTCTTCAGTTACAAAAGAACATACGGACAGACAGACAGACAAACATTTAAAAAAATGATAGAATTGAAGACAGTGAGTCATAAAATGGCTATCTATCACAAAATTTGAGACTAAATTAGTATTATAATTACAGACAGACGCTAAAGATTTACAGTAGTAGTGTCTCGTTCAACGAACTCCCAAATCCACGCAAATAATCGCGAGGACAATTATATCAAAAATAATAAAGACCAGTGTTTCTAAAGCACAGTACACGGAGGAAGCCACTATATCATCCAACCAACGAGTGGTCTGGTCAATTGGAGAACTACTACATGAAGCACAAGATTATTTATTTTTAGCATTCCATGTAGATCAAATCTGTAAGAAATCAATCATTCTGGTCAATTATCAATTGAGATAATGTCATAAACAAATGATAGCGTGCTCTGTTCCATATTTTATTAGCTGTTCGCTGCTACTCCGCTTGTGTGAAATCCATGTTTGTACTGACTTATTTCAAAATGTTAGTTTAAAAATAACAAAGAAAGGAGAAGTTTCGCAAAAGCCGCAACTAACCTATCAGACGATCCATGACCACGACCGTTCCGCCGGGAGTGCAAGAGTAAGAAGAATAAGTTTAAGTTCATACAGAAACGTTTAATAAGATGAGTTAAACACTTAAATAGATATGGCAAAATTACTAGACATTATAGAAGCAATAAAATAACTATATTTTAAAGGAAAGAAGGAAATAAGGCAGACCCATTTAAAAGAGGAAATTTTTCAGGAACGCGAAGTCTCTATGGTCTCAACGAAAGTGTATGAAAAGAATGAATTTGAAGAATTTAAGAAGGCGAAAGAAGTGTGTAAGGATCGCAATGCTTGGCACGCGCATCCTCTCTGACTACCCCGTAAGAGATACTGCGTGATATATGTATGTATGCATAAATGTCGAATGAAGATTTTTTATTATTAACAATGTACGCACATTATTACGCATAAAAATCACGTAGGAAAAATTACGTATATTATCCTCTCTGGCCAAGGTTTACGTTAGTGATTCACGTGGTTCAATTTAAACTGTGACCCGTGGAATAGTTGCGTGAGCGCGCTCAACGGTGACACATCCCGCCGACCTCGGCTTTGACATTAACGTAAGAGTTTATTTTCCTACACGACCCCTCAACACTACGATGTGTCTTATTAATTTTTGTACCGACTTTTCTATGCGGTTTGAAATAATTTCTAATACCACACCAATTACCTTTAGGCGCTTATCTTTGTAACCTCAATAAATAATAATCAGTCAAATGCTCGCTCTACTCGCGTACATAGGATTCTTTACACTATTATGTAATTAATTCTTATAATATTTATTGGTCTCCCTCTCAAAATCTCAAACTTGTTAATTGACACGCATTTCGCCTTTAAACGAAGCTTCCTCAGGACATTCCAAAGATCAGGCTCTGTCAATTAGCCAGCACAAAAATGCTGCTTGTGTTTTGTGGTCTATCCCTTCGCAGACGTAAGAACCATAGTACGGACAAGGACCGTCCCTGAATCGCACGTACAATTTCGTACTTCTCTAGACCGACTTTATTTTCAATGACAATTTTTGTATCCCTCCCTTTGTATACACAAAGGATATATAGCGTCTTACTCGAGGTTTACAGATGAATTATACGAAAAGCATAAAATCTTATAAGAACCTCCAAATCCTGAAATTCTGGAGACATCTGGGACCAGAAGTTTTTTACAGACGAAATTTAGGGATTCATCGCTAAAATAGCAAGAACTGAATCCTTGTAGTTACGTCCGTCTGTCTGTCCAATTGACACAGTCGATTTACGTACTACGTTATCTTTACATCCACTAAACTAAAATTGAGCGTAAATTTAGTGCAAATTAGTGTACCAACAGGGGCGCCTTCTGCGCTCGCCCCAAAGCAACTGGTGACGCTGTAAAAGTCACTAGAACTAGCAACAAAGGAAAGGATTTTTTTAGTTTGTTCGAGCCCAACACTACTCAGTCGATGTAGTCGTACAGCCCGGCTGTGTCCGTGGAGATTTTTTCAAAAAAAAAATCTAAATTAAATAATGCGTATTTTGGACCCAATTCTTTAAAGTTCAACTTACTGCCATGGAATCTTACTTAATGCGTGTCCATCCGACATGATCTTAACCAGTTTTTTTAAATATAGTAAGGAGATCTCTACGCGCGATTAGAATTTTTTTTCTTGCAATCCAAGCAGTCGAAAATTAGTATTATCTACGAACAGACATGATATTTTAACGTCTATACAGATGAGATATAAATGAGACAAACGATGAGCAAGGCACTAGTAATAGGCTAGGAAAGCGACAACGCAACGCTCACCAGATTATTTTGAACCGATGATATCCATGGAGGCGCCGTCTCGATCCTTACTCACACGTGGACATAAACAAAACACGGCGACACTGGCGCCTGACTACTGAAATAATACTGCCAAAACTTAGTCACGGTTACGAAGGACCTCAAATTAGAGTTTGTGTAACTGAAAGTCATAAAGTTCAATGAATCAGTTTTGTTTTCTTGCTGGGTAAATAAAAATCGATTACGATTTTAACAAAAACATATGTTCATATTTTCTACATTCAGATTGAAAATCAGAACCGATGGATTCATTTATAAATTGTACGCATACGGAAGCAAATACATAAATAGAATTGAAATGTTTGTCTGTGACTTCGAAATAACGGCTTTTTCGTTATATTTTCACGTTACGAAAACTAAAACATGTGTATTTTTAATTTTTATTCATCTATCTGTTAGTTTGTTGGGCTTATCTTCGAAACGGGTGAACCAATTTTGACGAGACCTTCATTGATAAGTAAGAAAACTTTTCCGAAAGTAATCTAGACTTCATTTCGTCGTTGTACATTATCAAATTTAAAGCTGATGAAAACGGGGCAGAACTAGTACACATTATGTAAGCTTATAACATATAATATTATGATTGAAGAGTAAGTGTAATACTAAAAAACACAATACAAAGATATTAAGTAAAAAAATTAATAAAAAGTAAAATAGAGATTTAGAGGCATATTTTTTTATTTTATTAAAATTTATTATTAAAAATATGAAATAATTAATAAATTTAACAAACTGGCAATAAATATTAAAGTCTTGTGATAAATTCTCAAATCTTTAGCTATTTTCCGCTCAAACTCCAAAAACCACCACTCGACACGTGTTTTGCCTCTCAACGAAGCATCCTCAGGATATACCAGAGATCAGATTCGGTCAGCCAACCAGCATCGAATGAACAAATGAGTCAACTGCACGACTATTTGTACTAATTGCCCTACCCTCGACCCACGACTCTTCGCTGTTCTCAGCTTTTTAAATTTCAAACCCTTTTAATATCTGTAAACAATATTCTCAAAAATGCATTATCTAAAATATTAATATACTCCTTTGTTGATGACAGGGTCTGGCATCAAGCTTCACTTCCTATCCGTTATGGAGGCCTGGGCATACGCAAAATCTCGAGTCTGTCACTGCCTGCTTTTCTTTCGTCAGCCTACAGCATGGAAAACATTTTCTTATCTGTTATTCTTATCTGTTATTATGATGGGTTAAGGTGCCGTGCTTGACTGATGCTCGAAATGCTTGGTTAAGTGTTTGTCCGAGTACTAACCTGCCTACCTCGACCTTTTCTCAGAAACACTGGGATGAGCCTCTATGCAAAAATGTTCATTTACAACTTTTAGATTCTTGTAGTACTGAAAAAGACCGGTATCGCCTCCTGGCTGCGTCTGAGAAAAGTAGTCACTCAGATGACTTGATGTTCTTACCATGTTCTTGTAAATTCGCACTAGTCAGGACACTGGTTGGAGGTAATACCTTCAAAAAACTTAGGAACCTTAATTAACAATACCACACTTTCTCTCATAGTATCCATTCGTCTGGGGGTCAGGACTAACCTTCCTCACCGTTGTCGCTGTGGTAATCTCGTCGATGTACGAGGTCAACATGGTTTATCCTGTTTACCTAATGCGGGCCGCATGTCACGACATACTGCCTTGAATGACGTCATTCGGTGGGCCTTTGTCACCGCTTGCGGTTCTGCAGTCTTAAAGCCTGTAGGTATTTTGTCTTAGAGCCTGTAGGTTTGACGCTCATTCCTTGGAAACTTGTAAGCTCATTGGTGTGGGACGCCACTTATGTCGATACACTTGCTGTTTTCCATGTACCGGCGAGTTCCAAGTCAGCAGCTGCCGCGGCCAGGACTGCCGAGAACTTGAAGCGGCGTAAGTATGCGACTCTCTCTGAGAGTTTCATATTTACGCCCTTTGCAGTCGAAACTTTGGGTCCCTGGGTCACCGAAGCCCATCGACTGGTTTCTGATATTTATAAGAGACTGGTCGAGGCTTCGGGAGACCGCCGGGCAGGCAGCTTCTTCCGCCAACGAATCAGTTTGGCTATTCAAAGAGATAATGCTGCCAGTCTGCTGGGCACCTTAAGCAATAACAGCTTTCTAAGCGGCAACTTTGAGGAAGTTTATTATTTAAGATAATGTGCAGTTTTAAGTTTGTAAGTATTAACGTATGTATGTACTTTTTTGTTATTAATAAAGTTTATTAATAACAATTAAATAAAAATTAACTAAACGAATTTTAATACATTTTTTGTATTATAAATACACAACGGTTCTGAATTAAATACGGAATTGGAAAAGCGAAAACTAAAAGTGGAAAAACAGTAACGGAAAATATTTAAACAAAAATTATAATACACTAACACATTTTTATTTCATTTTAGCTAATGATGGGTCATTGAAATTTTTCGTATTTTTCATATATTGTTTTAGAGTACGCTTGTGACTTCTTTTCGTTAAAAGAAAACCACGAGTAAGATTAGAAACAGTTCACCTTACGGCAATCAGACTGAGACGCATTTACAGTATGCCAAGAATTAGCTAAGAAAGTACTTCAGATTGCAAATGCATAGGCAACTCTGAGTACTAAGATATAACTCGAGTAGTCTAGTGCGAGTAATGTCGCCGGCTGTCTCACACTCCAAACCGAACCACAACGGTGCAAGCACTGCTGTTTGGCGACAGCATTAATGAGTCAGATGTTGGTTGTAATCCCGATGGACCGCGTACAAAATCAGACATACACCACAAAACCATCGGAAATAGCTACAGAGCTAAAGAACTCCAAAAATTTACGGAGACTTATAAAATTAAAAAAACCCCAGGTAGAAAAAATAATCTGGATCGATTTCCACCAAATACAGTTATTTTAAAAAAAACAAATGAAAATCGATTCATCCGTTTGTAAGCTACGACGCCACAGACAATCAGATAGTCAAACAACGGCGTGAAAACCTGGGACCGGACAACATTTTCGTTGAAGTTGAATGGGTAACCTCTATATAACTGGTTATTCTTTCGAAATAACGGGTAATAAGGAAATTGGCTTTTGATAAAGGTTTGATAAAAAAAAACACTTGTTAAAATCCCTGAAAGGAATAACGGACGGGTCCCTGGTCAAAACTTATAACACCCTTTTCTATCGAGGTTAAAAATAACACTACAGACAATAAAACACTGTTCCCTGTGTTCATTCGTTCAGCTCATAAAATGGGTAGGTAATAAAATAAACCATTACAACAATATTCTGACGATCAAATAAAATTTAATATGTATGCTAAAATTAATTACGGGAATTCAGGTCATCTAAATATAGACAAGCCAAGTAGAGATCAAAGCTACTGAAATAGAGACGCCAATCTTTCACCTCTTGCTAATAAAACATTCGCCCACCGTTCACAGCAAAACAATGCAGTTCGTATCGCTATAGTCAGGCAGAAATCTAACAGTCTATAAAGTGGTGATGCGACTCCAGTCATTTTTCACTTTTTTTTTAATATCAATACATCTGCACTTGGCTACAACTCACTTGTTGGTAAGCGACGGTGTAGCCGAAGATGGAGCACGTCGAACTAAAAAAAATCTATTCACTCTACCCTTGAAAATGCCTGAACGCCAGGAAACACAAAAGACAGAAGAGAGGTTCATTCTTGGGTAGTACGTAGTATAAATGTGGAACCAAAGCGCTGTGTACCATATAAATTTACAGAACTGCCACGAGGAACGGGTGAAAGTGTGCCGTCTTCCTCCTAGTCCTGCGGTAGAAGGGACATGGTGAAGTAAGATCATGAAGCTCTTGCGCACATTTGCCGAAATTTATCCGGTAGAAGATAGACAGACATGCTTCTTTACGGCGATACTCGATCCTAAGCAATTGTTTGGCAACTAGTTTGTCATTACCAATGAACTACGCAGCACGCCGGTTAACTGACTCTAGAGCTTTCAAGTGTTACTTGGCTGCTCTGTTAAAGAGGTGGCAGTAGTATTCTACGCACAATCGAACTTGTGTTTGATATACCTAAGTGAAGCAACTCCCTGGTGAGAAGTATCGCATAAGTAGTCTGAAAACTCGTACTCGAGTGAAATATATACCTACATTCGAGTCTATTCTATAGGGAGCTCATTCTACAACCTGAGAGTATTCGATGGTACTGTGTGCGATCATTTTGGTTCCAGTGTGAGGATGAATATCTTGCCCGACAGCGAACAGTACTAACTCGTTACAAGAAAGGTTGACGCTCGTTTACCAATCAGACACTTGGTCAGCGCTGTATCTGTTCGAATGGTTGGGATGCGTATATAGTTTTCCTTTACATACGGACTCAATAACTTCATGTCACTGGAACACCTCACTCGCAAGTCAACCGTATGTGGATGGGGAATGAACCACTCAGTGCCAAGTAAAGTATGCAGTTCAGAATTTGGAATTTTCGGTACTAGAGTATATACAGTACCGGGAATATATAAAAACAGAGTTCGTAAATATAATTTAGATTTCTAATAATTCTTATTGAACAATTATTAAATGAAACGTTAGGGATACAGAGTTAGAGCTCACAGCATCTACCACGCAATATCTATTTGTGTATCGTGTTTTGAGACGCAACAATCTCAAATAAAATATATAAATGATAACATTAATATTATAGCCAGAAGTTCGAGAAATAACTACCTGCGTTAGCTAAACATTTTTTTTTTATAAAAGAGAGAGCAAGAGGGTCACCCGATGGAAAGTGACCACCGTCGCTTATGGACACCTGGAATGTCCGGAGAATCACGGTTATAGATGGGTAGGTCCGACTTTTTTAAGGATACGGGTCCGAATGTGAATCCTGCCTGCGGATATGGGTCCGGGTTTCGTGTCCACGGGCCTGTATTGGCAATTTGGAAATTTGGTACCAACTACCAAACCGGAGTTACGGAGTGTGCGGAGCTGGATCTGATGACTGCATCAGATCCAGTTCCGCATGTAGTACAAAAAATATCGTTCCAGCTCCTTTAAGTTTAGTGTCCGTTACCATTTACCAATTCGTGTACGCGATCCGTCCTTGACGCGTTTCATTCCACTCCGCTGGAAAATATTTCTATTCCAAAGGATACGTGTCCGATTTCCATTTGGATGTACATCCAACAGTACCACTAGGAATACGGATCTGCGGACACCGTATCCATCCGGACCTACCCATTTCTAATCACGGGTGGAACAGGAAAGGAGGGAAAGGAATAGGTGAGGGGAGCTAGGCCACCGGCACTCTCAGTTACCGGACGAAACACAACAGCAATAGATGCTGTTATTCAACGCTGATATTCTGTGAGAGGGTGGTATTCCACCGGGTAAGCCGGCCCAATTCGTGCTGCAATGCAGCATGGGCCCTACCACACCATAACTGATGCTTTCAATCATACTTTCAATGGAATGCGCCCGATCTAAACGTCGTGTCGTTTGGAGTCAATTAAATAAATCTTTTTAGGGTTACCTATAACTGCTATAGCCAGTTAATAGCACAAACATTGCAGATAGTAGATTATATTCCTAGGAAATGAATTTAATTTCCCGGTACTGAAAATAATAAAGTTTTTCAAAACTTCGGCAAAAGTCAGTACCGGGAATTCCCGGGAGCACTCCCTAGTAACAATCTGCCGTCCATTAGCTTGTATCGAGCCGGTCACGCGCCTCCCGCGACAGGTGCACGGGAGGTTTGGTAACAAATTCTCTACGATTCGTCGATCGCTTAGCGTCTACTCGCCATCGCATAATATACACTAGAAATAATATAGATCTATTTCAAAAGAAAGGTGTTATTAATTATATGGAAAGTCGTGGTCGTTATCAGCTAGTTATTCTTTTTAAATTACAAAAGTCTAATAGGTCATTTTTAGGCAACTGCGTTCGTTTCTATAATAAAATTCCTCAAGAAATTACTCAATTAACGGAAAAGAAATTTAAACTTGTTATTAAACGCACACTGATTGGAAAAGAATACTATAAAACTAGCGATTTCATTGAAGAAAAAACAATAGTCTGAAAATAATCCATTTACTGACTTTATGAATATTGTATTTTAAATAACTATTGCAGAACGATGTTGAAAAAATGATACCTGACTGAGTTTCAGTTTCTAGGTTCTTCTTAGTATTCAGGTTTTCTTTTCGAACCGAACTTAAGTAGATTTGTCGTTCGTTAATACCTTTTACTTGGATGAATTGATTTGACTTTGACTTTTATCGCCTAGTCGACTCCCCAATGACAATGGGTGTACAATGTGAAAATTACAGTGTAACTCGAAAAGAAAAAGAAATCTCACATCGCTATTATACAGGTGAATTTGTTTTTAAAGAGTAAAATAAGAAAAAGATCGTGCTCGCATCACCAAGACTCGCTACAGTGAGTAGACCTGTGAAGTAGTCTAAAGAGAAGTCTACTTTCAGACAGTTAAAGCTAAACCGATTACTGCTAATTAATTATGGTTAAGACTTACGTGATATTTGAAGCACGTAGATGATCGGCATGGATTCCACTGGTTCACCCATTAGGCAAACGCAATTGACTGCGCCGGACACAATGCCATTACCAGTGTTTTGGAATAACTTAAACCAGAATAACTCTTTGACATATCGCATTGGTTCGTGTTAACTTACGGAAATCTTTTACGTATACTTTTAATATTCAGCCGAAATTCGAAGTCATTAATCGACATGTGTTTCTCAACGAAGCATTACCTTGAAGCCACTTGGTACCGATTGCACTTGAAGACGCTTCGTTGAGATGCGATACACGTATCGAATCAATGACTTAGAAAATTGGTGGAATTAAAAAATATGCATGCGTATCTTCATGCTGTATCTCTAACTAGTCAGAGAGGATGGAGTCCCAAAGATGCACTTAAATTAGGACAGACTGCGTCAACTTTATTGGATACGTGTCAGCAATCTGTCTTATAGTCTTTTAGGCAATATACAGAGAGAATATACGTATGTTTAGTATGTGTGTTCGTATAAAGTGGAAAATAATTCGTGTGTTACAATAACAATAACTTGAGTGTAGAGCAGACGAGAGTAAATATACAGAATAAGTTAAGAATAAAATGATAGTTCAGTGTGACTTAAGAATAACTATATCAAAGAGAAGAGGGAATAAATTTCTTGTGTGCTGGCCCTGTTTAGCACTCGCATAACGCGCCTGCCATGTTAGTTTGGTAGAGGACTTTGCTAGATGTTGCACAGGAGAGATGGGCACGCAAGCGTAGTCAGGAGACCGAAGTGTTATAGCAGCGCAGTTGACTTTTCGATCAGCTGCCTCGTTACCAAGGGTGCTTCCATGGCCTTTGATCCAGTCAATCCTGATTATGCCGAACTCCCGATAGTCGTAAATTAATTTATGGATATCAGGGACAAGCGGGTGTGTGTTGCTTAGGTTCAGAATTGCCATGAGAGAAGCCAGAACCAAGCCAAAGAGACGGTAAAGACAGAAACACGAGACCATTTGTATATCAGAGCATAGCCACAGGTCGAAAGGATGGCAAAAACTCCGCCTGAAAGACGAAGAGCAATTATCGTGGAGTTAATACCTTGGACATTGCGCAGAGCTAGGAGCGACAGAGACGGAACTTATCACCACTCTGTTCCCCCTACTAAGTTTAAAAACGAATAACTCTTGCGTTTTTCATTATATTTCAAATATTTTTTGCAATTTTGTTTATAATCATTAAACCTATTTTTTAATTAGATCGTTAAAAAATTGTCATCTAGCCTAATATGTACCCTATCATGTACTTTGGACTCTAATCTTTCGACAACGCAAACGCATTGAAATGTATTCTGTAATTCCATAGTGATACTTGAACAAACGGAGAAAAATATTATAACTGTCAGTATTTAAATTAGAGAAGACGTTGCCCATAATAATAATTTTTTGTTTTGAATGCACGAACACGGGTCTATTACTGTTTTATAATAGAACAGAATAGGGTAAGTAATACCATCGTATCCTTAATAACGCTTAGGAGTGATAACTAACCAGCGAAGTCGAACAAATGAAGCAATAAAATTATACATGTCTGCATGTGTTTAAGTAACCAGCGTATTGATTGAAACTGTAATACATATTATTACTTACCTGTATAATACAGGTATTTCTGTTATTTGTACATTTAGTTCTTTCGAACTATGCAATATACTTTAATGTGAGTTTTACCATCATTTAAAGAATGTTTTTGTGTGGGTATATTGTATTGCATCCCACCCAGGCGAAGCCGGGGACGGTTGCTAATAAAAAAGATTTCTGTTCTTCTAATGTGTTATGATATCGTTTCATTACACAAGCCGGAATTTTTTACTATTTTGTTTGAGGGAGATGCGATTGACAAGTACTTGCCCGGTGAACGGAGCCATTAATGGTTCCTAGTAAATCACGTTAGTTTCGTGAGCTTAATCGGTATTTAAATGATATTATTCTATGCTACAGATATCAAATATGTATATCGTTAAACATCTTTAAACTCCAAACAGAAACTTTTGATTATTCGCAAAATCGATTTCGTTAAGACAACATAAAAGACATATCATATTACTTACGATTAAATTACATAATGTTATTAGACTTTCAGATAGGTTTCTGTTTCTCCCATCCCAATAGCAATGTTTAGATTAAAATCTAAAAACTAAATATATTTTCGTGGTGCCGTCAGCTAGGATGAGTCACAGTATCCTCTGGGAAATCCCAATTTGAATGTCAGCGTCTCGCTAGACAGTTAACATTGGCATTAGCGGGCGATGCTCGTGCGTCAAACGTGTCCTAAATATACGTATGCTTGTTGATCAGTTGTTCTTCCGTGTCGGTTAGTCACAGCCCGAGGAGATCACGACTCGATCACTGTCCTGTCACGACAACTGAGTGGACAATTGCATTTGCGGTCCTTCTATTTGTCCAGAAAAATATCAAAAGTAATTTTATTTATTCTTTGGGTTTCAAAGCAATTTGTCAAATCAAGTGTTGTAAAATCACCAATGTGTTCGTACGTCACAGTCGATTTTCCAAAGAAACTATGATATGTAGAATATAGGTAAGCTTATGCCCGTTTTCATCGACCAGTGTTAATCTGTTCTGATAATGGCACCTTTAATAATATATGTGTATATATGTACTATCGCGGAAAGCGAATGTGAGCAGTAAATAAAAATTATTTACACTCGATATTGATTGGAAATGTCGGTCGTTCGAATATTTTCTCATATGCAAGCAACATTGAACTTGTGGAATGACCTTCCTTCTCATGTCCGTCATTCCAAGTCACTGGCCATCTTTAGGAAAATTCTTGCAAAATTCCTAAGTTACTGCAAATAAACATGATACCATTCTCACTTCATCATTAATCTTTATACCAATTTTAATTACTTTATGTGTAATTTATACGACGCCTGGCGCTCCGTCCTCTCTGACTACCCCGTTGGGGACACAGCGTGAAGATATGTATATGTATGTATTTATATACATATATATTCTTTTATACATTTTGTACATTATTTATACATTTTATTTATGTATTTTATACATTTTATACATATATACTCGTATTCTTCGACACTGCAGTTTCATATGAAGTGTCTTCCACAAAGGTTGTCTGGAAAAGATCACTTGGAGCGATAAGACCGCCATGCACTCATCACTTTTAAGTTTAATTGTAAACGATTTTTATTAGAATGTGCGCAACAAAGAATTTATCTATTTATCTAACATTCTGCTTATTGAACATTTGGCGTATATTGCCGTGAAAAATTAACATGTGTTACTATAGCTTCAGTTAGATCTAGGAAGCAGGATGTCTGTGATGTAAATTCATTGAATACGTAAAAACATATTGGACATTCTACTGCCGCAAATGAAAAAGAATTAATCTTTTTGCGTTTTGAACGTTTTGCGCATTCGGTGGAATGCACGCATTTATTTTTTTTTAGGGATTTGTTTAAAATAAGTAATTCGCTTCGATGAGCTTCGACTCTGCTTTACTATCGAGAATAGTTTCTAATTTGGTTTATGAAGTTGTTTTTATTTTTGTGATATTTAAATAAATGTTCGGAAATTGACCAGATTTAATTTCTTTAATTTATTATTATTTTTAGTTATGTCATTCACGACTTAGAAATAATTATGGAAATAACTTTATTTATTTATTTTTGCATACATGAGAAAACACCCATTCAAGGTTGGACATTGAAACGAATACAAATTTCAATTTCAAAATTTAAGCTGCCATCTCATCGCCTGCAATTTGTGTCTTTCTATTCGTCAATCAAAGCTCCAATATCAGTGATATTTCAGTGAGACCAATCTGGAAGTATCCTTTTGAAACAAAAAAAAAAGAATTTTTCAAATAGGTTCATAAATGACGGAGTTATGAGGTAACAAACATAAAAAAAATGGTACTGAATTGAGAATTACCTTTTTTGGAAGTTGGTTAATACGGCCTTCCTAGAATTTACAGGAAAAATGCAAAACGAAAGTCCTAAAGATATCCAGAAATTAAGTTTAGAAATTTAGTTTTATAAATACTAGTAAGTAAGTACTAATAGGTAGAAATATGTAAGGACCGCGACGCTTGGCGCTCCATCCTCTCTTACTACCCCATTGGGGATACAGCGATATGTGTGAATGTATAAATACTAGTGATTAACCGTAATTTGACCGTAAATACGAAACGATTAAACGCGTTATTGCCTTGACATAAACTCCACAGAATCGAAACAGCACACAGCTCACATATAACAAATCACAAAAATTCACAGTTCATAACTCATTTCATTCATCAATCTGTAAGTAATTATTTGTTGTTAACATTTTAAAATTCTTTGGCGACAATCTCTATTCTTGGCGACTGTATGACCACAAACTGTTATGTTTGACATTGACTGTATGAACGTACAATTAATGTTTTACTTTATTTAATGTATTTGTAACATATATTGATGTACACATTGTAGCATTCTGCACTACTTCTCCATATAAACTTAAAACTACGCCAAATATCATATTTAATTCGACGTGCGCGCAATGTGCCTAAAAAGGGGTAGAAAAAATTCTTTTCACGTATTAATTATACATGATGAATTGAAAAATACTAATAACCTCTTAGTGCAAAATTCCTGTCCTCATACCAAACAACTTTTGTTCTACGACTTTTTTCAAAATTTAATACGTTCGTCAAAAAATATTTGTTAAGTTGTGTTGTAGTATCTGAAACGTAATTACTCTGTGTACGTATTCCAATCGTACAGTGCAAGCGCACCGGGCCTCAGAGCCGCGCTGTGCGTGTACCGTATTGGTGACCGGCACGCTTATTACGTAACTTGCAGTCAGCATGCGACAGCCAATATCGCACGATATTTGCTGTCAAAACGAGAATTTGTGTAATGTAATTTATATTGTGGCGCTAAATCTACCGCGAAAAGTGCATTTTACGGTCATAGAATAATAGATACGCAATCGTCATACAGGATACCAATTTTTTGTTACAATTAGTCACCGGTCGCGCAGTGATCGCGTGGCTGTCGATGTATCAAATTGTTAGGTAATAACCTCGCCGGTAGAGTAGATGTTATTTTCAGAAACATTTAATGTATTTTTATTTTTGTATGAAAGAAAAAACTTATGAATTTTTAAAAGTCGTAGAACAAAAGTTTTTATTCATTTGACAATTGACGGAAATTTTTAAAACCGTTTGATTTGCATTGAAGTTTATACCTACTCATCATTTATTCTTCACTGAGCATTTCAATAAGGCGAGCCGGACTTTTGAGCTTGTATGTACAGCCAGTAGAGGAAAGCTATATTTTTTAATTATGACAAAAATGTTACTATGGTCAATTTACAGTGTTCATAAGTTCATAATTAGCTATAGCAAGTCCTTTGTAAACAATCTTTAATTTTCAGTACCAAAAATATATTTAAAAAATAGTACCTATAAGATTAAAAATACGACTCTATTAATCAGAACAGAAATAAAAGTATAACCTGAGTAAATAAGACGTGAATGCGGTAGTATATATGGTTTTAAACTTCTTATTCTTGATTTTATACTTAATGGTGGTATGCTACTTGGAAAATATAATTAGGAATTTAATAAAAAAGAGCTATGTAACGTATTATTATTACGAAATAATGAACACCTCAATATTAATTATTTGCCAAAAATAAGAATCTCCAGCTTTTTTTAGCATTCTAGACGTGTTGATTTTACAATTTTTGAAGGAGCAATTTGACACGGTCGCTGTTAGCTCTTTCAAATATGACTAAAACAATGTGCACTCGTTTGAGTGCACATTTGAATCGGACGTTTTTGGAGAGTTGATTGTGTATCTAGTTTTTTATTTGTGATCGAAGTATGAGGAGAGGGTGGTATTTCACCGGGCAAGCCGGCCCAATTCGTGCTGCAATGCAGCATGGCTCTAGCACACATAAATGTATGTGCGATCATAACTGTCAAAAGGATAAACCGATTTGGATAAGCTTAGTTTTTTATTTGAATGCTGTAGTTTTCGACCATGATCTCAGTTATATTTGGTAGAAATCAGTTACGCTATCCTCAGGAAATGAACTTCTGACTTGAAAAAATCTTTTGATTCAATTTTTGTGAGCTCGAATCGATTTATTACTTTGCGAGATATATCGAAACAACCGTTGATTTTTCATTATCTACAACTTTCTCATTTAACTTTTTCCAATCTGAACACGACTTTCTTTTTTATTCGCGAAAAACCGTTTTTTTTACTTTTGCGAATGTTTTAGGTTATCTTATAATATTTACTAACCGGTCTATGTCGCATTTATACTTTAAGGGCTAGTTACCTATTTTATCCCGACGTTTCGACCGGATTGCACCGATCGTGGTCACGGGCAGACTGCTGAGGATGAATGACGTCTTCGTAGCATGCGGTTTTTTGCAACTACCCACACTCATTTAATACATTTCTTAATTTTTGTTATTGTCACTGTCGGTACTTCGACACACTACACTAACGACATCTACACACTGGCGACGTCCGGTTTTCTGGCTCCGGACACACTCACTGATGACAGGATTCCATGATGTTGATAAGCGGTATCAATCTTCCCGGTTGAAATTATGGTATTTCTTGATTTCAACCGCCTCTCGTGCTATTCTGGAATAATAGTGTCGATCGGTGGAAAGGACCTGTGGCTGATGCAATTCAATCCAGTGATTGGGTCGATTGGATCGAAACGTAGGGATAAAATAGGTAACTAGCCTTAAAGTATAAACGCGACATAGACCCGTTATACTAGAGCCATTACAAACGTGCGAACTGTGTCATAAATCGTTTTTATCAGACCTCTCGCTCACACTTATAGGCATATCTGAACTCTCGCTCGCACTCCTAGTGTTGTGTGTAACAATAAAAAAGGGATTTGTCGACAGTCAATAGCAGGTAATGAGGGAAAGGTTAAGGAAATAATGCAAAATAATGTTTACCATGAATTTTTTATTTCATAATTCATTTACAGATTCACAGATAATAGATACCAATTATTTGCTTCTAAAACATAAAAGATATTCAATGTTATAAAACTTAAATTAATATAGTCATACAAAACAAAGTTACTTACAGATTATAACATAACAAATTTTAAACAATGATCAGCTTAGAATATTAATCTATGTCTGTGTCATCTTCTGAGCAGTCATTGTCATCTTCGTGTAAATTTATTATCAGAGGCTGTATTCTCCGATCTCTTAAAATTGCCTTGGCTAAATCCCGATCCTGTAATTCCTCTGCATGCCTCACACATTTGACCCAGTCATCTTTAGATACATTCCCGATAGCTTCCTTCGTGTAGAAGGACCTCGACGTCTGCTATTTTGAAGGTATTGTTTTTTGATACCACTTCACCCTTTACTTGTGCCCATACCAATTCAATGGGATTATATTGGCAGTGATACGGTGGTAGCCGAATAACTTCGTGACCGTACTTAATTGCCAGTTGGTCAATTTCATAAATCTTTTTTGGGTTGCTTTGTTTTACTTTCATTATTAATTCTTCTTTTATGTCGGCATTCGAAAATAAAATGCTTTTCTTTTTGAGCCATTCCTGTATGTAATTTTTTTTCCAAGACATTGTCGGTATGTATTCTAATTGCTTGGAATCTATAACGATAATGGATGGTTCATCCAAAACTAGTAAAAAGTCCTTAAACCACGCCAAATATGTTTCTGCATCCATTTCAGTGTGGTAGTCGGCGTTATTGGATTTCACAGCTCTAAAAACTAATTTTGCTTCTGGTAGGAAGCCTGTCTTAGCGGAGCCGGCGTGACACACACTCAAACGATGTCTTTTCCCCACTGGCTGATTTTTGAAGCCACCTTGTTCATTTTCTCCAAGCCACATTCGCTTTCTGCAATGGTTTTGATTGACCCAGGTCTCGTCCAGATAAAACCGCGGACGGGTATCGTTTGTCTTCTTTAATGTATCAAGTTTTCTTAAAAACTCAAGTCTAGCGCAGACAATATCAATTCGTTCTATTAGGTGTTTTCGGCCATCCATGTTTTTTTTGAATTGCTAACCTGTTTTCTTTAATATTTTTTTCAACGATGACTTACCGCACTTAAATTCAGGCATCTGTTCTTACGTTTTTTCTAATGTTTTAGCCACTGTTGGGTATTCGCCATTGTCATAAAATGAAGAAATGGTGCTTTGCAACAAACAAATTTCGAAGTTATCGATATTTGTAACTGTTCCTGGTTTCACATATGTTTCTCTTGGTGTAGATGGATGGCCAAATTGAAGTATTTCTTTCTTCACTTTGTCTACAGTTCTCGTACTAACTCCACAAAGAGCGCCATAATATGTCGTGGTTTATTTAAATTTAAAGAAGATATTTTTTCCAGGTCACTTTTCAATTCGTTAAACACTGTCAACACATTATGAATAACCGTACGAGTTTGGGCGTTAATATCGCCCTTTAATTTCAACAAAGTTAAGTTGGAGAATAATGCTTCCATGGTTCGCTTGTGATAGTCTAATGACAACTAACACAATTTTTACAAACACCTACATTTTTCCTAATGACAACTACCTAATTGCATTAGTCATCAACGACCGCGGCGTCCTAGCTACCTGCATCCGAGCGGCATCCCTTTATCGATAACGAGTGACGCGGCATTGTCACATTCCTATGACGTAATGATTTATGACTCAGTTCGCACGTTTGTAATGGCTATAGTATAGTAAATATTGTAAGATGTGTACAAGACGTGAAAGTTTAAAAACATTTTTAGGTTATGTTAGCGGCCGCCATTTTGAGAGAAAAAAAGTGTAAGTTTCTTGAAATTTTATTTTCTATATGCATAATTTTTTTTTTGTGACCATTTAGTGACCATTTAACATAGGAGCTCAGACAGATTGATTGGACTATTTATTAACTTTGTTTTGCCAGTTGTGATACACGATTGGTTAACTTTGGTAACATAAAAAACTATATCAAAGAAACCTCTTTCAAAACAGAGATTTACATTTTTCGGAATAATGGGACCGATTTGTTTCTAAATTTTCTGTATAGTTTAATCTAAACATATTCTTCAAAATGACAGTTGGATTTTTTATGATTAATTGTAGTCTTTAAAATAAACGAAAATAACTGTTTTTTTCGTATTTTTCGTAAGCTGCCGCGCCCACGTTTACATAAGCAGAAGGTCTATTTTAGATTAAATTATTGTTTATCAATGCCTCGCCTTAACTGCAGTTTCAATTTCTCAAAACTTAATTGCAATAATGAGACAATAAAACTCAAGAATGATTTAAAACAAAAATAGAAACCTAGCGCCACGACGTGCGGGCCAGCTCCACTTAACGCTTTTTCCTTACGTCACGATTTCTACTAGCTCAAACTTCCCGCAAGCCGTGATAATTTCGTTCCAAAAAATAGGAAGGAGACGAAGTTCCTTAGAAGGAAAACAAAGAAAATGTTATTGGAAACACTATGTCTTTACTCATAAATAAAATATATTATAGTCAGCGCCAAATAATAATTGAAACGAAAAAATATCGCTGTTTCTGTATTTGCTAAGTAAATCTAATTTCTGCTCACTGAATTTCTACAGCTCACAGATATAAGAGACAACAAAGACAGCATTGAATAACTCGATTAATGATTCTACGAACGTAGATAATCTTTTGTTCGCAATCTCAACAGCAACAAACAGAAAAATAGTATCTTGATGGAAGGTATGGAATAGTATCTTTTTGTACATTATAGCGTTGAGTCATTCTTTGTAGTAATTAGATGTATGATATGTAATTATAATACTCATAACATGATAAACTTTTTTATATCATGGAGAAAAGATATATGGAGTATCAGTGATGGTAAGTGGACTGACCCTCATAGGGTCCACTTCTGTTTACTTAACATCGATGTTAGGTCCTCTAAAACATCGATACATCGATGTCGTTAAGGCGACGCATTGGAAATTTTAACGGCAGGGATCTCAATTTTTCTAAGTGACTACAAAACGAATGACACTTATGACAGTGATATTTCGTATCTTGACTCTTCATTTCATTGACTTGATTTTGCCAGTTGCGATATATGGTTGGTTAACTTTTGTAACACAAAAAAAAATATCAAAGAAACCTCTTTTAAAACAGAGATTTACATTTTTCGGAGAAATAAGACCGATTTATATTTCTAAATTTTCTGTATAGTTTACTTTAAATATATTCCTCAAAATAATACTTGGATTTTTTAAAATTAAATACAGTTTTTAAAATAAAGGAAAATATCTGCTTTTTCGTACTTTTTGTAAGCTAGCGCGCGCACGTTTGCGTAGGACAGAAGGTCTATTTTAGATTAAATTATTGTTTATCAATTGCATCGCCTTAACAAAAATATCGAAAATCAATGTTTATGTAATTGTTTGTCATCAGAATCAAATTGAGCTAATGCAAACCTTCAAAGTATAGTTTTTTAAAAACCTGAAATTTCCAAACGACTTTTAAAATGTCAACTTATGAATACACAATTTGATCTTTGACATACGAATAGTTCTTAGTTTTTAGGCATAAAGTCACTAATACATATTTTTATTTCATATTTGACTGGCCCGTTGGTGCAGTGGCATATGCATCTCCTTTCCAAGCTAGGGGTCCCGGGTTCGATCCCCGGTCAGGTCAATTTAGGAACTTTTCTAAATTGGCTTGGAGTCTGGGTGTTACTGGGAACTCTCCCAGAGTTCGTTGTGTGGGACCCTTAATACAAGCTTAGCTTAGTTTACGGTCACACAATCTGTGTCTGGAGTATTATTATTATTATTTGTTTAGGACAATAAAACATCGATGTTTTTATATCGATATTTATCGGACACCGATGGTTACTTACCGATCTTGACATGTTTTTCCAATATCGCTTATCCCTACTAAGAAAGCACTTCAGATTTCAAATACGTTCGCAACCTTGAGGATTAATATTATAAGGAGAGAGTGCGAATTTTGGGAGTTTGTACGTGGAGGCTAACCACTGCACCTATTACAATAATTCTTTCACAATTTGAAAACTACATTATTCCAGATAGATAATGGCTATTGCGTGGTAATTTGTGGATTGTATAGAAATGCATATAGGCCATTCACAAGAGTTCTTGCTTCTCATCTCCTGGGGCCCCCCAAGAGATGAGAAGCCATAACTCCACAACAGCCACATATATGTAGCTGCACCCGGCTATGCATTGCTGTGGCTGAGTAGGTATATTAGTTTTAGGTATATCAAAACTTAAAAAAAAAAAATCAAAACGATTTTAAAACAAAACACTAAAAAGTACAAAATTACTAGCCTTTATCCAATGCTAAAGTACAAAAATAGCTTTATAAATACAATACAGATACAATTTGATAATTTAATTTGACAGTTATTATTGAAGTCGATCAAATCAATGCCAAATTAATGTGCAACAACAGAAAATCTACTAAGTAGGCTTGGCACCGATTTCGGGAGCTGTTTTTAATTGTATAGTGTATTTGTATCGCGTTTATAAAATTATGTTTGTACTTGAGTTTGAATTAATAAAGTATATAGTTCTTTTCTACTTTTCAGTGTTTTTTTTCGAGGTCGCTTCAATTTTAAGTTTTTTAACTCTCCCTTTTGTGTGATCTCGACTTAAATAAATATCTACGGTAGGTCTACAATTAACTTCTTTTCTAATTCTGGAGCGGAATATTAAACAAAAGAATCATCAATATAAATGAAGCTTATGAGCAGTTAGCGTTATTTGGTGCATCTTACAAGTCCAAGCTTTAATATCAATAAAATTTAAACGGGACCACCTCGGAGCTATACTAAAACTCAACGGAAAAAAATAAATTTCAACAATTGACAAAGTTATCGGTGAACATACGTAAAAAAACCTACACAGACGATTACTGAACCTCGTTTTTAGAGTCAGTTAAAAATACGCTCATATTCGAATGCAACGTATTAATATTTCAAAGCATGAAAAAAGCAAAATGAATTAGTGAATTCTAAATCTCCCCAAAGTTCTTCAACTTTGGGGAGATTTGGAATTTTAAACAAATGAACATATATATTTTATTTACATAGGTAAGTTATTAATCACTGCATATATTCATTACAAGCACATTCATTATGCATGCTTTCACATTTACAACAACGATTAACACCAAAATATTGTCAACTATATTACCTTTTGTAGCTACGGCTGTCGGATTTAGAGGCATGTTTGCTACATTAGTATTAATTTGTCCCAAACACTTAAATCATTTATGAATATCCTAACAAGTTCGCCTTGAAAATATTTTTATAATAACACCATTAACAAAATTATTAATGTTCTGGAAATGATCACCTGAATTTCGGTACTTATTCACAAAAATGATATAGTTATTAACTTATATACAATAAGAACAGTTGGTTTCAAAATTTAAGCTTATCCAATAAAGGAAAGTCCTAAAGTCTATACACAAATATTTAATAATTTACACAATATAGAAAGTGATCGTAGAACGTTTTAGATCGTAGTAGAACATGCCAGGTCGAGGAGCGGAACCAGACAAACGTGTGCCATCCACTACGGTCCGAGTGGAACTGGCGACTTGGCACTCGCGGCGCAGTGGGAGTGCGCCGTGAAGGGTGGACGCCGGGCGCTGGGAGGCAGGAAACACAGCCTCCAACCAATAATAATTATGTAAGAGGGTTGTTGCTATTTTTAGAAGTTAAGGAACATATACGTAATCCATTACAAAACGTCACATATTCAGTTATTAACGTGGTTTTGGCTTATGTAAATAGCGAATATAGTGCAGTGGGAATCGTTCTGAATTGCAACCGTTTCTATTTGCGGAATGTGTGTTGTAATGGCGTTTCGCTAGTTTCGCAATTATCGTTTGGTGCTGTTGTATAGACATGTAATCTACATCACTTTGAACGATGCTGCTTTGATTCTCTAAATTTTCTACACTCAATACTTACTAAATAATATTGTTGTATTACTTCCTGTCTGTTATTGCAAATGATTTGATAACAGAGATCTTACGAAATAAATTTTTGCCATTGATTGACATAAAACAATTTGTAATATCTTACTTAGTATAATATTTGTAACTAGGTATTACATACCCATGTATTTATCTGGGGCACGTTCCAAAAATAAAAACATCGATAAACATTATTATCTTCTTTTTTTTTTAAGTCTATAACAGATACGCATAATTGCAATACACTCTGATTTACCAATTTCACTTGAGCCAGTAATTGCAAACTTTTACTTGAAAAGATATGCTCACCTCTTCCGGACATAGAAAATAATGACCGAGATTGATTAGACGAGTATGCATTAGTGATATGCGAATAGAAGATGTGTAAAGGGCTGTTCTAACCAAAATGTGAAGTTTCATAGTGAAATTTTTCAAAGCCTCTTAACAGTAACTGCCATTAAAGAATTAAAATTAATTGTAACCACTACGAATAGCTCACCATAAGATGTACAAAAGTATTACGCAAGTAAGTCTGATCGTCTCGGTCACGAGTACAATAACGTGCACCTACCCCCCTTCCGCTACCCTAGAATGCAGCCACTGCATTATAAAGTAGTCCACGAATTGAGAGCTTTAATATTACCGAGTGACTTAGTTTATAGGAAAATGACGCCATTATAAAAATCAATTCTAATTATTATTTAAGCCGAAACAGACCACAAAACTGCGAATGAACAACGTAAAGAATACGAAAACAGAGCGACAACTTACTGAAATAAAAGGTGGTATTATTAGGTATAATCATAGATATAAATAAACAAGGAAGACAAAAGCTGACTTACGAAGATAAAATAGCTAGTGTTAGCAGACGGAAATGTCAAAAGCATTCGCAAACTTAAGCGAAACTCGCGATCGGTTGCAAACGAGTGGACAGCGTGTTGTGACCGAGTGGTTCACTCGCTGTGGTTCAGTTCAAGTGATCGGCTTGCGAATAAAGAGTTTCAGTGAAAAGGTAAATGTGCTATATAACTTTTATCCGTAACCACCTTCTTTCTTCTATGAATTTTAGCTCTGCATATGTCATTTTTACCAATTGATATTCTCATACGGTACGGTACGGCACCATATAATCAATGAGATACATACATACATATCTTCACGCCGTAACCCTAACGGGGTAGTCAGAGAGGACGGACGCCAAGCGTCGCGGTCCTTACATACTTTTTTCGCTTCTTCAAATCTCATTATTCTCCTCACACGATTTCGCTAGGTATGCGAGTGCTTTTGACATTTCCGTCGGCTAACAATCTAGCTATTTGACCTTCATAAGCTAGCCTTGGTCTTCATTGGCTTCTATTACCACTCACTTTTGCTCTATAGATTTTCTTCATTTTTTCATCACTCATTCTTTCTGTATGCCTGAACCTTCTTAGTATTCCTTTCTTCATCAATCAATAAGATGTTTCATTTTTCCGGTATCTAATAAGACTATATTAGCTATAGTTTCACCGCACTTTGTTCATCGTCCACCATTTCCATTTAACCTTTAACTTTTATTCTTGGCTAAATTAATCATTGTTTGTTAACTTTAACTTTCAAGTTATAAACAACGCAACACGAAAAAGTAATCATCACGTAATAACCATTTGTTCACATAAATAAATTCAATTACAATGTCATTTCTTAATAAAGCGTTTATAATTATTTTACGCGCAATCGCGCCTAAAATAATCCTGCTGACATTTATAAAGCGCTTGAAAACAATTGGAATTAATTAATTACATTCTTTGTATTAGCTTTTAAATGACAATACAATGTTCACTAAAATTCTGTAAGGCTATTCCACGAATACCAGAAATAGTCCGCAATAATTTTTCTCTTTTCCTCGCAGCTTTTTCTATAATAGATACTGCAGGGGAAACTGCTAAAGGTGATTTAACCATGTAATGCAGATGACAACCCTTCTTCATGACGCAATATTGTTATAGAAATAGTATCCGACGTATATGATTTACTCGAAGATTTATTATAATATGCCTAATACGTAAAAGACAATCCCCAAAAACTATGGAACTTTGGCCCAGCCACAAATTTACATTCCCAGTATTAATATTTATTATATTTTATAAGTCATTAAGAGCACTTCGAAATAGTATATAGTAACTAAAGCTAGCGAATCAAAAGATATCGCTAAAAAAAAATTACAGCGCCTGCCAAAAAATAGCACGTGCATCGCGACATTCTATAAAACGACTACAGAAATCAAGTTGAATACAGCCACAAGTATTCACGTAGACCAGCCATTCCCAAAGTGGGCGATAACGCCCCTTGTGGGCGCTGCAGGCCTAAAGGGGGGCGGTAAGAGACCCAGAAAAAAAATGGGGGCGTTGTGTAGAGGCCTGGGGGGTGATTTGTAATTTCATTTAGCTAGGAGGCATCTTAGACAACGACTGCATGATCTCTCGACTCAGTAGACAAAATAAGTTTGGGAACTAGTGACGTAGACAAACAAAGCATCCAGAAACAGTAGGGATTGTTATTTACACCCGCACGCTTAATATGTAACTTGCAGACAGCGTGCGACAGCCAATATCGCCCGATATTTGCTGTCAAAACGAGAATTTGTGTAATGTAATTTGTATAATAGCGCTAAATCTACCGCGAAAAGTGCATTTTACGGTCATAGAATAATAGATACGCAATCGTCATACATGATACTAATTTTTTATTACAATTAATCACTGGTCGCGCAGTGATCGCGTGGCTGTCACTGTCTGCAAATTTTTAGGTAATAACCCCGACGATCTAATGAAATCGCCAGAAAAACAAGTTCACACATTTATCCACAAGCAAACATGTATGTAGCTGTAACTTGACAAAAATCCGAAATGACAACAAATGACGTTAGTTCTATTCATAAGTCAAATTCGGACAGCGTCGTTGATTTGCTATGTTTTGTCAGTCATTTCATTTACGAAAGAAGTAATTTCAATTTCAGAAATTTTCAGTAACAGTTTAGAAAATCTAGCGCTATTAAATTCTAGGATACAGTCATTTTTTATCATAAATCTGCATATAACGTAATGTAACGAACAAAAATTTCAGTGTTTACAAACTTGTTCAGCCAAAATTAATGTTTACTTACTAAGAATACTTTTTATTTTGATTAATGCTTGCACACTAGGTTAATTGCAGTTTCAATTTCTCAAAACTTAATTGCAATAATAAGACCATATCGAAGTTTTGGCTAATAAGCTCAGTTCGGCAATATATGCTATTAGACGCATAGACAGTTGACAGATGTGGCCACGGCTAGGTTGGTGTACTTTGCATATTTCCATAGCCTTATGTCTTATGGCCTACTACTGTGGGGATCAGCGGCGCATATTAATTGTATCTTTATTTTACAAAAGAGGGTAATACATATCATCTACGGTCTTAATGCTTGAGAGTAGCTGAGAGATAGTTTTAAAGACTGATGTACTCACCTTACCCTCGTTATACATCTTTGAAAACATAATGTACACTAGAAAAAATATAGATCTATTTTAAAAGAAAGGTGTTATTAATGGTATCGGCTAGTTATTGCTAAATTTAAAATACAAA
The DNA here is from genome assembly GCA_907165235.1 of Zeuzera pyrina. Classification (NCBI taxonomy): domain Eukaryota; kingdom Metazoa; phylum Arthropoda; class Insecta; order Lepidoptera; family Cossidae; genus Zeuzera; species Zeuzera pyrina. The sequence continues at coordinate 1,481,238 of OU015627.1, forward strand.
AGTCAAATGGGTCGTTTTTGGGCAACTGTGTTCGTTTTATAACAAAATTCCTCAAGAAATTACTCAATTAACGGAAAAGAAATTTAAACTCGTTATTAAAGCACACTAATTGGAAAAGCATACTACAAAATTAGCGATTAAATTAGCGATAACATTGAAGAAAAAACAATAGTCAGGAAATAATCCTCTCTTTACACGCATTTACTGGTTCTATGAAAATTGTATTTTAAATAACTATTGCAGAATGATGTTGAAAAAATGATACCTGCGTTTCTTGTAGGTTCTTCTCAGTGTTCAGGTTTTCTTTTCGAACCGAACTAAAGTAAATTTGACGTTCAAACATATCTTGCAATTGAGTTTACTTGAATACATTGATTTGACTGTGATACAATAAAATTCACGTATGATTTAAAACAAAAACCTAGCGCCGCGCGACGCGTGAGACACGTCTGTTCCGCCCCACGTAACGCTTTTTCCTTACGCGACTATTTCTACCCAGCTCCAAGCCGCGTTAAAGAACTTTGTTCCAAGAAATAACAGCATTTTGCGGGATTTTATGGAGAGTGGTTGAGCGTTTATTTTAATTACTTGTAAAGTTTCTAGTGGATATTAGACATTCTAGTGGATAGTGCACGTAAAATTGGCGTAGTTTTGCGTCTCAAGTATATCTACGCTGTTGTGCATTATGTGGAATTGTTGAAATAAATGCTTATTTAGTAGTGTGATGTTCGGATTTTTTTAGTGGCTTAGTTTGCCGCAGTTGATCCTACTAGAAATACTGCCTCAATATATTTGTCGCCAGAAACTCCAAGAAACATTAAAAAGTATTACCTCGACATTTTAATGAAATAAAACGAAGAATGTACCATTTTATTACTGAAGACATCGGCTAGTGTGGGTATACATCCCTTTGCCTTTCCTCTCAATGGAGAACTGTACATAAAAAAAAAGTTGCCGCTTAAAATGAGTGAAATAAAAAATAATAAATTATGTATTACATCGGCACGCGCAACTTCATCAAACGCTAAAAAATAAACTGATTTGTTTTCCCGTAACGCGCCAAAAGAATTACAACTTTAAAAAATTGTATACTATACAAATTGTGATTGATAAAACATCTGCCTCGAACATAGAGTGAAATTTGCTGTGACAGTTTGCTTGAGACCACGGCCAATGCAACTCGGCCGAAACGTCAATCCAAAATAAAAGGATTCGCGTTAATTTCTCGTGTCTTAGATAAGCTCCTACGAATATTTGAAAATGTTAACTATAGCAAAATATGTAGGTAACAGGATATATCACTATACCTTTCAAATTTGTAATGCACAAGTTTCTAAAAAAATCGATTAAAAGATGAACAAGGGGATGGAGGCATGAGTAGTCTTTCTGCGAATTCTCTTTATTCTAAGGTACCCCAAAATACACAAGAACATATTACGCTAATAGACTCCGAGCACGCACTAACCCCGTGGGAAAATAATAGCGAAATGTACTTGATAACATCTACCATTTACAGTAACAAGGTCCAAAGGCTCCCCGAAAGCGGAATAGACCGGATGAAATGACGTTTAATATGACTGATGACCGGTGTGAAAATAAGGACGCGAATTGCTTACACTCCTCTATTAGGCCCTTTATACACCACAGTACTCTGTTATCTCTCAAATATGAAAAGTAATAAACCTATAACTAGAATATATTTGTTTTGACATATTCATCTAAATGATTTATAAATTAAATGTGGAAAGAATATCAAAGATTTAACAAACACACCAAGTTTGACAGACCTCTCACAAGGCTTGCAATTTTTTCAGTACCAATTTAATGCTAATGTAAAGATAAACATATAAATTTCACATAAATATAATAAAATGGCTTTAATCAAAACTGAATTAAACCGTATCAAAACACCGAAGTATCACGGCAATAAAATAAAATTTGGCCCCATGTTGGGCACCAATTCTTAAAATGTTTCAGAAGTGTATAAATACGCCAATACAAAGTTTTAAAATTTGTCACAAGTGTCGAAATGTAAAAATTGCTGGACAACAGATATGTTTCAATTTCATTTTTGTAATTAGAGAAAATAGTATCATTGTTATCACAATAATCTTCGAGGAACGAGTTAGTTTTTTGTTTACACTTTTTACTTTTTGTTTAAAAAGTTTGAAAAATGAGTTCTCATGACTTAACTGGTCGGTAGAGAGCAGTGCGCGTTGAAGCTTGTCTTATCTTGTTAAACCGGTACAGAAATGAAGGATTTTTGGACCGAATTGTGACGTGTGATGAAAAGTGGATTCTTTACGATAATTGCAAGCGAACAACGCAATGGCTGACCCCAAGTTAAACGCCACACCAATGACCTAAAGCAAAGCTTACTCATAGAAAGGTGATGGTAACTGATTTGTAGTCACTTCATGGTGTAATTCACTACAGCTTCCTCAGATTCGGTCGAGCAATACCAGCAGATGTCTACAGTGCAGAACTCCAAAGAATGCTAGCGAAATTCGCAGCAAAAGAGCCTCAACTCGTTAATCGATCTTCACTATTATTGCTCCATGATAATGCAAGATCTCATACTGCTCAAGAAACAGTTTTAACAATACCACCCACAACCGACTACCAGTCTTTCCATGAATTGGCTAATTTTTTTAACAGAAAGAAATTTTCTTTCCAGGAGGCAGTACTAAATGCTTTCATACAGTTTGTGGAATCTAGGTCCCCATAGAGTTCTATCGCAAAGGTTTACATGATTTTCCGATTAGATGGCAAAAATATTAAGACAGAGAGAGTAAATATATATACATATATATCTTCACGCTGTATTCGTAACGGGGTAGTCAGAGAGGAAGGAGCGCCAAGCGTCGAGGTCCTTAGATACTTCTTTTGCTTCCTCAAATCACATCATTCTCTTCGCGCATTTTTGCCTAGGTATGCCAGTGTTTTCGACATTTCCGTCAGCTAACACTTTGGTCATTTGATATTTATAAGTCAGCGTTGGTCTTCCCTGGCCTCTTTTATCACTTGCTTTCGTTCTGTAGATTAAAATTATTTTGGAAAGAAACGAAGTACCGAAATGGTCCGACACCTTGCGAAATGAATAAAGTGCGTTCGAAAGAAGATCATCTGCTAACAGACAAAAAAGATGTTCTGCGGCGATGGAGTGATTATTACAGAGAACTGTATGAGAGTGACGACTCTGTCTCTGACATTGAAAGTGATTCTAACGAATTGCCACACTCGGGTCAGGAACTAAAGCAAGTCATTAGTATCAAAGAGATTGAGAAAGTGATAAGAAGTCAGAAATGTGGAAAGGCCGCGGGAAATGATAAAGTGACGGCTGAGATGATCAAGTATTGGTGGTCTTAGGGTCTGGGATACATTCTGTAAACTGTGATATTTTTATGTGATACTTTATGTGTGCAATCTTTATTAGTAGAAGAGAGAGGTTCCGGAAGACTGGCGCACCGCAGTCATAGTGCCTCTCTATAAAGGGAAAGGTTCTTATTCAGATTGCGTGCGCTATAGGGCCATCAGCTTGATCAGCTTAGCAAGTAAAGTATATACCAAGGTATTGACTAAACGTATGAAAGGCATTTCTGAAAAATATTTGTGGGATGCACAAGGTGGTTTTAGGAACGGTAGGGGTTGGGGCCACAGAGCCTGTGTAAGGATAGATGACGACTTGTTGCCCTGGTTCGAAGTCTGTTCAGGCGTCAGACAGGGCTGAGGGATGTCTGCCTGGCTATTCATGCTATATTTGGTCATTTGCCTCCAGACATTGAAAGGTAGTACGAGTGGATATGTAATAGTGACACAGTGGTGAAGTTCCTTTTGTACGCTGACGATTCAATGCTTATAGCACCATCAGAAGCGAAGTTGCACACTAGTTACGTGCATGAAAAAGACTATAGTGAAAGGATTTAATATGAATGTGAACAAAACTAAGGTTCTGGTGTTTGAAAGGAAAGATGTACAGATAAAGTGCAAAATATGGGAACACGGAAAATGTCTAGAACAAGTGATCGAAATTGTATAGCTGAGAAATGCGTTTTCGAGAGATGGAAGATGTGAGTTGGATGTGTAGAGACGGATAGCAGCCGGCCATAAAGTGAACGGTGCTCTGTCCGCATTAGTAGGTAGTGTGAATATATCTAACTCAGCCAAAATGGCCATACACAATGCGGTGTTAGTTCCAACTTTATTGTACGGCACTAAGGCCTGGACGTTACTGAAACAGAGTGAAAGTAAGATAAATGCAGTAGAAATGTGATCTCTTAGAAATAATTGCGGTGTCACCCTTACGGACAAAATAAGCAATGAAGAGATACGCAATATGACAGGGTTGCACGACAGTGTTATTGTAAAAATGAAGAAAGAAATGTTTAGATGATTAGGGCACATACAAAGAATGAGTGATGAAAGACTGACGAAGAAAATACACAGCGAAAATGAGCAGTAGCAGAAGCCAAAGAAGACCAAGCTAACGGAAATCACAAAAGCACTCGCGTATCTCGGCGAGTGTGTGAGGAGAATAATGAGATTTGAGGAGGCGAAATATGTAAGGACGGCGATGCTTAGCGCTCCGTCCTCTGACTACCACGCTAAGGGATGTATCCTTTAGCATGAGGATACAGCATAAGGATATGAATGTATTTTATATTTGAAAGTTTTCGTTAAAATATATGGTCGGCTACATACAACATATAATTAAATTGTTATATACATACAACATACATACATATATATCCTCACACTGTATCCCCAACGGGGTAGTCGGAGAGGACGGAGCTTCAAGCGTCGCGGTTCTTACATACTCATTTCGCTTCCTCAAATCTCATTTAAATTTTAATTTATTTAATATATTTAAAACTTTTCGATATTTTAAAAGAATTTTATTTTATATGAAAAAAAAATATTGCTCCTGTCCCCCCATGTTGATGAAATTTTCTGGACTTCTTGACTTGTATTACAGAGGCTACATTGTTTTTTTTAAAACAACCTACCCTATGTCGCACGCGTAATTCAGGCAAGTCAATATCTCACACTTCGAATCGGTTACGTGCTTTCAGCTTTGTAAAGGAACAGATGTACTATACATATGTATACTATGTATACTTACCGTGTTAATACATGTATGAGACATGTATGTTCGTGAGACGACACAGTGAGTTGTTTGTTAGGGCTAAAGACATACAGCAAAAATATTAGAAACCCTAATAGGTTGGTATTGCAGCGGACACCCAAAACATCATTGTATCAGAGGAACTGTGCGGCAATGAGCATAAAAATTTATAATAGAATACCGAAAGCTATACATCGCTAATTAACATTAATGTTTTTAGAAAAGAATTATTTAAATGGTTGAATGGACATAATTTCTATAGCATACAAGAATTTTTAAGGGTCAATTAAAAAGTGACAAAATGATAAGACCTTACTTGATAGAAGTTTTGACAATTTAATGATAATAATAGATAGACAGCAACTACTTATTTTAAATGTATTTATTAATATTTTTTTATATTATTGACATTATTGACATGTAATCATTTATTGACAATAATTCTCATTGTTTATTTTTTTTTAAATTTGGTACAATAGTGCGATATTAAGTATAACATAGTATCTTTTCATTGTCACAGTTATCGTATTATTAGCTTTATCGATTGTGCATGATTTTGTTTCATTTTGCCGTCTGTATGCTCTTGGCGGATTACATAGGACTATTTATTTGTATTTGACATCTATCTATATCTACAACCTGTAATCACAGACAAATCTATAAATAAAAAATAAAATAAATAAATAAATATGACCATAGATAAATGCACATATGTTGCTAAAATAATTATTCTCCATTTTGTTTCGCTGTAGTTGGTAAAAAGACTATTGATTCGCTTCGTTCAGTATTTCATTTGTTCAGAAATATTGTGAACAAAATGGTTATCAAAATAGCGCATCTTATAGAAATAGGTGCCTATTCTAAGTTTCGCATGTATAAATTGTTCGCAAATAGTTATCCCACTATTCGCACACTTAGATGAAACAATAATTAATCTAAAAAATCAATGAGACCCGTAGAACTAGTGAGATCACTTCGTCAACTAGGAAATGAGCTGATATCTCCAAACGCCTTAACAGATCTTCATAAATTATAGTTAAGTATCATTTCAATCACCTTTTAAACCAAAAAAATACATCAAAATTGGTCCATCCGTTTGGGAGCAATAATGCCACAGGCAGATACACCCATACGCAGATACACAGATACACAAGTTAAACTTATAACACCTCTGTTTTTGCGTCAGGGGTTAAATAGTTTCTGCGCCTATACATTCTCCATACTAACGTACGCCCGCTTCTGAAAAAACGGTTATTTTCGTTTATATTATAAAATACAATTAATTTTAAAAATCCAACTGGCATTTTGAAGAGTGTTAGATTGATCTACAATTTATTGTTGTTAAAAAGTTGGCCAATCGTGTATTGCAACTGGAAAAATGAAGTCAATGAAAAGAAGAATCAGGTTACCAAATATCACTTTTATGCGTTTCATTATCATTTAGAAAAATTGAGATCCCTGCCGTGAAAATTTCCAATTCGTCACCTTAATACATTTAGCATTTACGCATTTTCAAAACGAGGTTTTTAAATGTTCTATAATTCTACATTAAAACATTGTCGAATTCATTAGACATTAGAGACGTCTTTTAATCTAAACAAATAGCTGATCAAAGATAAAAATGTGATATAAAATAGACCAGACAATCAAATCGTTGAATTTTAGTAGGCTCATAAATGGATATTAATTAAATTACAAATTACAGCAGACACATAAACTTCAGTTAACTATATTTAATGTAGCTGTATCAGGTACGTTCAGATAACTATTTTAAGTGTTATTCAATTTACTGTATTACATGGATATGTTACACTACTAATGTTTAAAACGACGGCCTGTCGCGCACAAAGTATACACAAGTGTTTTTGTTGTTGGAATTATTACTAAATCAGCAAAGCTATATTCTTCTTTTTTAACGGAGAAGACAAACGAGAAAACAGTTCACCTGTTGACAAGTGAACTGACATCTGTGGACATACACAATATAGAAGGTTGGAAAGCGCCTCAGATTACAATTATTTTTTTTTATAAAAGAGAGGTCAAATGAGCAAGCAAGTAACCCGATGGAAAGTGATCACCGCCGCCTATGGACATCTCCAACGTCCGGGGAATTACGGGTGCGCTGCCGGCCTTTAGAGAAAGGAGAGAAGGGAGAGGGAGGGGAGAGACAACAGTGGTATTATTATATAACTCTATATTTATATTATTTTGTGAAGTAAAAATGCCATCCTGTGTTGTAAAAGTGGGAAAAAACCACTCTTTAAATAAGAAAGTGAAAAGTTGCGGTGTTACTTTCAATGTGTAGATATTTCTTAGGGCGGCTTGCAACAATAATTTAAACTCGATTTAAGGAACTGACATCTCGATTGCCACCGCTAAAGTTATTCCTAGTTACAAAATGACAAGATTTCATTCTGTTATCGCCCATATTGCGAGCGCGTTTTACCGTGACAATAACTGGTGACGTTTCGCTCTCCGACTACCCCGTTAGGGATACAGGGTGAGGATATGTATGTAGGTATGTATTTTTCGCCAGTCATCTATGTTATCGATAAATTATTTAGCACAAGCATAATATTATATGCAATAGGATGTTAATATGAACTAAAGAATTTATGTACTAGGCATACCCATAGTATTATTGTATTGTATTTATGTATTTTGGATTTTGTATTGCAACTCATTTTATAATTGTGTACTATTTCAGGTTTCCATCTGATCCAAAAAGAAAACAACTGTGTATAGAAGCTTTAAGAACAGATAATGAATGGTATCATACCGCTCGAAAACTACTCAAAACTAATCTGTATAAGTTTAAATAATTTAAAAAAGCAACATCTTTAAATAACAATATAAAAATATAGGCTTTATTATAAGTTACGTATACACCAATATTGTAATAATAATTGTTATAAAATAATCTATGTATGTGTAAATAATAAATAAGTAAAATAAAATATGGTTATGGTCATCAGAAAGGTTCCTATCTAGACTGTGCGTGCTATAGGGCCATCAGCTTGGTCAGCTTAGCGAGTAAAGTCTATACTAAGGTATTGACTGAATGTATGAAAGGCGTTTCAGAAAGATATTTGTGGGAGGCGCAAGGTGGGCGCAATTCAGGAACGGTAGGAGTTGTATGGATCAGATTTTCTCGCTTTGCGTTATCAGGGGAAGGCGCTTTCGTGGATCTAGAGAAAGCATTCGACAGAGTAGTGCGGAAGAAATTGTGGAGTCTTCTGCCTGAATATGGCGTTGAGGGTTCCTTACTGCAGGCTGTGAGGTCATTATATCGAGACCACAGAGCCTGTGTAAGGATAGACGGTGACATATCGCCCTGGTTTGAAGTCTGTTCTGGTGTCAGACAGGGCTGCGTGATGTCTGCCTGGCTATTCGTGCTGTATTTGAACAGTTGCCTACAGAGATTGAAAGGTAATATGAGTGGTATGGGATGTGGTGACACAGTGGTAAATTGCCTATTGTACGCTGACGATGCTGTGCTAATAGCACTTTCAGAAGCAGAGTTGCAGACACTAGTCACGTGCATGAAAGAAGATTGTGAAGTAAAAGGATTGAAAATGAATGTGAACAAAACTAAGGTTCTGGTGTTTGAAAGAGAAGCGGTACAAACGAAATGTGTGATTTGTGTAAATGGAAAATGTCTAGAACAGGTGAATGAAATTGTGTATCTGGGGAGTGCGTTTTCGAGGGATGGAAGATGTGAGTTGGATGTGGAGAGACGGGTAGCAGCTGGCAATAAAGTGAACGGTGCTCTGTCCGCATTAGTGGGTAGTGTGAATATATCTAACATTACTAAAATGGCCATCCACAATGCGGTGTTGGTGCCAACTTTGTTGTACGGTAGTGAGGCCTGGATATGTCCGAAATCGAATGAAAGTATGATAAATGCTGTGGAGATGCGATCTCTCAAAAATATGTGTGGTGTCACGCTTGCGGACAGGATAAGCAATGATGAGATACGCAGTATGACAGGGTTGCACAAAAGTATTATTGTAAAAATGAAGAAGGGAATGCTTAGATGGTTCGTGCACATGGAATGAATGAGTAATGAAAGACTGACGAAGAAAATATACAGAGCGAAAGTGAGTGGTAAAAGAAGCCAAGGAAGACCAAGGCTGACTTATGAAGATCAAATAGCCAGAGTGTTAGCAGACGGAAATGTCAAATGCACTCGCATACCTAGGCGAAAATGTGTGAGGAGAATGATGAGCTTTGAGGAAGCGAAAGAGCTGTGTAAGGACCGCAACTCCTGGCGCTCCGTCCTCTCTGACTACCACGTTGGGGATACAGCGTGAAGATATGTTATGGTCATTTATCGATAACATATAGAATTGTAGATACATAAACGTCCTACTCCTCTCCATAGCTGCTGCACGAGCTCGACCCTTCCCGCACTTCGCCTAGGCATACCCCGCGTAAGCGACTTACGCCGGTCTCATAGTACGTTTCTCTTATGCTGCTTCTATTGTGCTATAATGTACATCTTTCTACTTCTATGGGTTTTAAACTTCAGTAATGGGAACAGAGTGAGGGTGTACTAGAGAGAGATGTTACACAGCTGTGACGTCACAAAGTGGCAATGACATTGCAGAGCGCTAGGTGTGACAGAGACGAAACATATCCCCACTCTGTTCCTACTACTAAAGTTTAACAGCGAATAACTCTTATGTTGTTCATTGTATTTCGAATATTTTGTCAGTTTTGTTCATGATTACTGAACCTTTTAACCAGAAAATCGTTACGAAATAGTCATCTATTGCACAAACTGGGATTGAGCATGCCCCACTCCGAATACATGCATACATGTCTTCACGCTGTATCCCTAGCGGGGTAGTCGCGGTCCTTACACACCTTCCGCTTCCTAACACTCTGGTTATCTTCAAAATTACTGGACATTACAATTTTTTAAATTTTAGTAGAACACAGAGCTTCACCTAAATTGTACAAGACATAGGCGACAAATTAGGGAGCATTGGTCAAAGTCAAAGTCAAATCAATTTATTCAAGTAAACCCAAATGCAAGGTATTTTTGAACGTCAAATCTACTTTAGTTCGGCTCAAAAAGAAAACCTGAATACTTAGAAGAACCGACAAGAAACTCAGTCAGGTATCATTTTTTCAACATCATTCTACAATAGTTATTTAAAAATACCATATCTATAAAGCCAGTAAATGCATACGCAGAGAGGATCATTTCCAGTCTATTGTTGTGTCTTCAATGAAATCGCTAATTTTGTAGTATGCTTTTCCAATCAGTGTGCGTTTAATGACAAGTTTAAATCTCTTTCCCGTTAATTGAGTAATTTCTTGAGGAATTTTATTATAAAAACGAACACAGTTACCCAAAAATGAACCACTTGACTTCTGTAATTTAAATTTAGGAATAACTAGCTGATCACGACCACGAGTTTCCATACCATTAACAACGCCTTTCTTTTGAAATAGATCTAAATTGTTTCTAGTGTACATTATGTTTTCATAGATGTATAACGAGGGTAAGCTGAGTACATCAATGACTTTAAAATGATCTCTCAGCGACTCTCGTGCGTTCATACTGTAGATGGTACGTATTGCCCTCTTTTGTAAAATAAAGATAGATTTCATATGCGCCACTGATCCCCACAGTAGCAGACCATAAAGACATAAGGCTATGGAAATATGCGAAATACACCAGCCTAGCCGTAGCTACATCTGTCAACTGTCTAATGCGCCTAATAGCATATATTGCCGAACTGAGCTTATTAGATAAAGTCCCGATATGGTCCGCCCACTGTAACTTATTGTCTACTGTTAATCCAAGAAAAGTAGCTGATTTCATTAATTGTAATTGTTTCCCATCCAGTTCCAGTCCATTATGGATTTTGGGTACATTGGATAGGGAAAAAAGGTCCTATTCTGTCCGCTAATATCTATGTCTTTTCTGTTAACTTTAAATAATAATGATGTGTCATCAGTAAATAATATTATTTCACAAAGGTCTTTAAGTATAAATGGAAGATCATTAATGTAAACCAAAAATAGGAACGGTCCCAAAATTGGTTATACTTTTACTACAGATATAAACTCACAAAAAAACAAGCGCAAAGAAAAAATATTTAATCAAACATTTTATCGAATACCATTTACAAAAGCACTATATTTTTAATTACAAATGAAATATATAATTTAATATTTGAAATGATCAAATCTGTCATCTTGAAAGTAACTAGTACTCTTGTGAAAATTTTAATCTAAAATATATCCATAACAATATTGATACCTACGATCAAATTAAGTTGTAGTTAATGCTCTAATATCGAAGTGGAAGTGTTATCTAAAATAAATATTCAGTGTTTGTATCGAAAATAAGAAGAAATGATATTGATATATCAAAAGTGACAAGTAGGCTCAGGTCACTTAAAATATTTATTTTTAAGCCAGTTTAATTTCCTGACGGCTCAGACCTGCATATAAAAATTTATCATGATATTTTTCATATGTACGCATGGGGATTTCATTGCTGTTCCCACCACAGTGCCTGTTCGCGTGTAATAATTTCAAGTCGCGGTTGCTAAGGCCGCCATCGGTTGTCCTAGCGACGACATGCGTCGCTAGGTCTCTTCCACTGCAGCGTCCAATTGCAAGACCATCTTGTGACGCACCTACGTAACAACGCATGCGTATTGTTACCAAAACAAGCAGCCGTCATATTTTGACTGACTTTTTTTTGTTTTCAGTGTACATTTTAAGTTACTTTATTATGTTTTTAAATTTGTTTTAAGTTATTCTTTTTTGTGAATGTATTTAACTGTGAAAGCAGTCCGTGACCCAATCTTGTGATGGCACGTCGAACGCGACCCATATATGTACACAGTGCAACAAGTCTTTCAAATCCTCGAAAGGCCTCAACATACACACTACAAAAACACACAGAAAATGTATTAGCCAAAATAGTTCACCTTTAGACATCCATCCCATTATTCCGAGTGCGCCTACTTATGTAGCCAACGATCCAACTCCTTTCCACACATATCTTAGCCATCTGAAAAATAGTATACCCATAGTTAAAAGAATCCCTCGAGGAGCTCGAATAACCGTTGCCACACATTTGTCACAATTAATCCAGAAATGTTACATAAGCAATTGTACTCAAGATTGGCAGAACCTATTTTTATTTTCATACAGCACACTACATATATTAAAAACTAATGAACCGAATTTATCCTTGACACAAAAGATTAAGAATAACTGTGCTGTAAGCTCTTCGCCTTCTCCCACACCCCTAATCAAACATGATGCCCCTCGTAATCGCAACAAACTCATCGAATACAAAATCTGTGACGGAGATCTCAAAGGTGCCGCTCGCCTTTTGTTCTCCAACGACGTGCTATCACCAGAAACCTCTGACACCCTTCAGGCCTTACGGACAAAACATCCTCCAGCTCCAGTAAACCCATATTCTCTCGACCCACCAAAAGCAGGGCAAGCATGCCTTCAAATTCAAAACAAAGATGTTACGAATGCCATTTTATCTTTTAAACCAGGTTCGGCTGCAGGTTTGGATGGAATCTCACCCCAACATTTGAAAGATTTAACATCGCATTCTGTGGGTGATGCAGGCGAGAAACTTGTAAATTCGATCACTAAATTAATCAACTTTATGTATTCCGGTAATGTCAATCCAGAAATTGTTCCCATTCTTTTCGGTGCGAACCTCATTGCCCTCACCAAAAAGGACGGAGGGGTGAGACCAATTGCTGTAAGATCAACACTTCGACGTCTGGCCTCCAAAATTGCTGTTCGACATATTTTACCAAAATTAAATTCGGAATTTGAACCCGTACAGTTAGGCTTCGGTGTAAAAGGAGGGTGTGAGGCAGCCGTCCATGCCCTACGCTCTTTCCTAACTTACGGACAGCCTGACGTGTTGCTCAAAATTGATGTCAAAAATGCATTCAATTCGGTAAATAGGGATACCCTGCTGAAGGAAATAAAACAACATATACCGGAAATATACAATTATCTTCTTCTCAGTTACGCTGAACCAACAAAATTGTTATATCGTTCTAATGAACTGTCCTCGGAAGTAGGTTGTCAACAGGGTGATCCCCTTGGGCCTGCAATTTTTAGTTTAGCAATAAATCCTATAATCAAAAATTTAAATTCTAAATTCAACGTTTGGTACTTGGACGACGGAAACCTAGGAGGTGATGTGGATACTGTGTTTAGGACCTTTTTTCAATCAAAAATAAATTTGAAGCCATTGGTTTGGAGCTTAATTTTAGCAAATGCGAACTTTTTATAAATAATTGCGACTTAAATTTAAATGACGTAAAACAAAAATTTAATATTTTGGCTCCAAATATTAAAATAGTTAACAGTAATTCCCTTTACCTTTTAGGTTCTCCAATTTTTGATGAATCTATTTCTGAATATATTAATAATTCAATTACTAAATTTCAAAATTCTGCTGACCGTCTCCTTGAAATTAGTCCACATTATGCACTTTGCATCTTAAAATTCTGTCATTTTGTCCCAAAATTTACGTATGTTCTCCGTTGCTGCTCCTTTTGGAATCACCCAGATCTTTTGACACAAGTAGACGACTTAATCAAATTTAGCTTAGAATCAATTCTTAATATGCAGCTTGACGAGCAATCTTGGGCCCAAGCATCCCTACCCATCCGTTATGGTGGTTTAGGGATTCGCAAAATTTCCAGTGTCGCTTTACCAGCCTTCCTATCTTCTGTCCATAGTTCAGCAAATCTCATAAGTAAAATTTTAAGGGCATCCCCTTCAAAATTTGCGATTGATGGCTTGGAAGAAGCTAGAAACGCTTTCTTAATTGCATGCCCAGGTCAAAATTTTCCAGTTTCTCCAAATTCACAGAAGAGCTGGGACGACATAAACTGCAAATTTACTTATGACAATCTTTTGAACTGTAGTACAGGTTCGGCGCGTGCTAGGCTTTTGGCCGTGGGTGCGCATGAGGCTGGCTACTGGCTTCACGCGTACCCTTCGTCAAATATAGGAACATTTCTTGAGCCTGACACGCTCCGAATCGCAATCTGTCTACGGCTTGGGGTTCCGGTCTGCACTTCTCATAAATGTCCCTGTGGCAGTGATGTCGACAAGTTAGGACATCACGGACTGTCATGTCAAAAAAGTGCGGGCCGCTTCTCGAGACATGCCGCACTTAACGATATCATACGCCGGTCCCTGGCCACCGTCAACGTGCCAAGTCTACTTGAGCCGACTGGTATTGCAAGAGACGACGGCAAGAGACCGGACGGTATGAGTTTGATTCCATGGAAGATGGGCCGGGTGTTGGTATGGGATGCAACCTGTTCAGACACGCTGGCCCCTTCCCATCTACATGGAACTAACAACAGAACTGGTGCGGCTTGTGAAGCGGCTGAAAAAGTAAAAGCATGCAAATACAGGGGTCTAGGTTCCGAATATGATTTTGTCCCATTCGGTGTCGAGACCCTTGGTCCGTGGGGTCCTAGCGCCATAAGGCTTTTTAAGGAAATAGCAAAAAGGTTAGTTGACATCACAGGAGACTAAAAAGCTGGCAGTTACCTCGGACAAAGAATTAGTCTAGCTATTCAAAGGGGGAACGCTGCTAGTATCTTTGGAACCTTGCCTAAAGGGACTCCTTTTAAAAATATATTTTAGTTATTATATTATTTTTTCTAAGGTTTTTAGTTTTAGGTTCATTAATTCTTTATGATATATCTTACTAATCCATGTTAAATTATATTTTATCATAATTACAGTAGGGTTGTAATATTATTTATTTATTTAATATTTAATAAAATAAAGTTTCACTTAAAAATATTCGTTTATTTGAGCGATAACAGGGATTTCATGTGACCCCAGACAGAAATCAACCCGCGTTAAGTCCGGACTCCTCACAGGCCACGGAATGGGTCCTCCTCGCCCTATCCAACGATTAGGAAAATGGCTTTCGAACCATCGCCTAACATTGACACCAAAATGTGCAGGACATCCGTCTTGTTAGTATATCATGTTTTGCCTTGTAGCCAAAGGCACGTCTTCTAGGAGGCCAAACATTTCATTTGTCAAAAAAATTTCGTAAGCTGCGGCATTTTGCATGCACACTTTGGTGTCAATGTTAGGCGATGGTTCGAAAGCCATTTTCCTAGTCGTTGGATAGGGCGACGAGGACCCATTCCGTGACCTGCGAGGAGTCCGGACTTAACGCCGGTTGATTTTTATGTCTGCGGTCACATGAAATCCTTAGTTTACGACGTCTCGCCAGTGTCATCCGCGGAAGAACTCAAAACAAGAATTATAAACGCAGCAAATGCGATGCGGAATAATTTGACTACTTCGGTAGTTAAGTCACAAGTCAGAAAAAGAATGCGACTTTGCGTACGCAATAGGTGAAGTCACGTCGAGCAAGAACTTTAATTCGGCTAAATTACAAAATGTCTTAATTGGTACTTATTATTAATTGTTACTTGTTATTACTACTAAACTGTTACTGGTTCTACATTTTATTTTGAATTTGTATTTTTTGTTTTATTTACATTGGGTATTGTTTTTAATTAATTTTATGGAAATTTTAAAGAACGACCTTAAGTTTAGTTCGAATACGAATTTCCGCCTGCTTCCTTTGTGATCTTTTTTTTTTTTCAGTTTCTTTGAAATAAGTTCCTAGTTGTTGTGCATTGGTGGAGACCTAGATTGTTGTTTTTAAAATAATCTGCAAACCAAG
This sequence comes from Zeuzera pyrina, assembly GCA_907165235.1. Classification (NCBI taxonomy): domain Eukaryota; kingdom Metazoa; phylum Arthropoda; class Insecta; order Lepidoptera; family Cossidae; genus Zeuzera; species Zeuzera pyrina. Next base: position 1,497,104 of record OU015627.1, read on the forward strand.
TTTCATAACGTTTTTTTTGTTTTTAAGGCATTTTAGTGGAAACAAATCTCAAATAAAAATTGAACTAATATCGTTTTTCGTCTCGCATTTTTAAATTTGGACCGATAATTGTTGTTTTAATATTGATAAGTAACCAGTGTTTAATCGTTTTTATAAATTAGAAGAAAAAATGAGATTTAAATTAATAGTTTTTTTTTAATAAATTTTTGATGCTGTATTTTTGACTTATTTTGCTAAAAGCTAAAAAACATGATAACTCAAAAATGGTTCACTTTTGCGTAATGCATATGGGGGTTAAAATTATCGCAAATAGTCACCCCTATCACCTAACGGGAATACGTCGAATTAACAATAACCCTGTATAAATTAAATCAGAATTGGCGCCCAACATGGGACCAATGAAAAATAAATGTCCAATTTATTAAACGCCAATGAAATATGTAGAGAATTTTAGACAATAATTACATAATTGTTGCTTTGTTTTAATACAATATAGTTCAATTACGTTGGCGTAACATAAAATGAATTTACCTAATGTTAAAAGCAATTGTTTTGTTTACAAACTTTATTACAGAGACAGAAACGAGTTTAAAGTACATTACGTGTACAAACATAACTGTATATTAAAGGAGGAAACACACTGAACTAAGCCTGCTGCTTGGTTGCACCATCATCGAGCTACCGAGTCGGTTGTTGAACCATTTAGAAAGTAAGATAACATGACACCCTCTCCAAAAACATTGCAGTTAAATTCTTTGTGAAAGTATTTACAAGCCTCCAATGTACATAAGTACATCAAGACCAATTAAAGAGAAACGAAGACATGGATTTGCTGCTTAAACAATAACTTCTCCTTTTGGATATATTTAAGACACAAAGATCCTTTTTGTGGGACACGTTACATTATCGCAGAAAATACTCTCCTCTACTCTACCTCATATTTTGTCCACATGAAAAAGCATGCGAATGAGGTTGTGTCGATAGTTCGTTAATATAAATTAATTCATTCTACGTACATATGACCATAGCATTAAAAAAACCTAGGCGAAAGCGTGTAAGGTGAATGATAAGATTTAAGGAGGGGAAAGAAGTATGTAAGGACTACGATACTCGACGCTCCCGTCCTGTCTGACTACCCTGTTAGGTATACAGTGCGAGGATATCTAACCATATTTTCGTAAAAAAAAAACAGTGACAGTGCTGTCTGTATATCATCAATACATACTTGTTTAACAAGAACACTATAAATGTCTGATTGTCCATGAACGCATTACACGGTATCTAACGATTAAAGCGATTTGGATGGAGTTTTAAAAAACTGTAGGGTTTATCTTGGAGAAACATCCAGTCTTTGTTTAAATTCAATAGAATATCTCAATCAAAAGATACGCGAATATTAAGTTTTCTTGAGTCGACAACTTGACAGCTAGCAGACGTTTGAGGGCCGGCGTCGCATCGTTATCGAAAACAAAAAAAACCGGTCAAGCGTGTGTCAGACACGCATAATAAACTATAGCACTAATACTATAGCACTTATAAACAAGAAATGGGTCCACAGATTATTTTTCACCTACCTGGTTTTAGGTTATTGATTCACGTCTGTGTACGAAACTTTAGCAGAGCAGGTTATAGGCATACCGTGTTCGAGTTTATTTATATCGATATATACATATATCGATAAATAAAATTTAATGTGTCATTGCATGTTTGTTCTCTATGCTTTCCTATACCATTCATCCGATTGTGATGAAACTTTGGTGAGTTGTTCTACGTACGCCCGCGAAGGTTTCTGAATTATTGAATCTAGTAAATAAAAGACTACGCAAACGAAGTCGCGGTAGCAAAAGAAAATTAAAATCCGTATGTTTATGTTCGGAAAACTCAACAGCAGTCAATCGATTGACTTGAAATTTTGACACAATGTTGCATTTGATTACGGGCATGTTTTTATATACTAATATCTATATAAATAAAAATGCAAATGTTCGTTTGTTACACGCGCGCTACAACGACGCGTAGCCGGGAAAAGCTATTCATTTTATAATTATGTACAGCGAAAGACATAGTTTAGCCTCAAGCTGCAATTCATTTATTGTAATCATAATAGTCCTAAGTGAACACAATACTAAACACCTTGATGTCTATACAGTACAATATCATTATCAAAATAAAACACTAACCTTATTAAAGCAAAAATTATTTTTCATTTGGATCTGTTTTCAGCTCATATTGCCACAAATGGGTAATAAAATTAAACAAACATATATTTGTCATATTTAGCATGTATTAATAATAAAACCGAAAATTATCAGTACAGTAAGTACTTACCGCACTGATCTAAACTCAGTGCAATGTAACAGAACAATGCTAAACGATTGGTCTGTTTTCGCCTTTATTGTACATTATAAGTGTGTAACATATTTCACTTTTACGATGACGGCTGAAGCTCTCGCGAGTCTACACCGAGAATACGAAGACATTTTAACCTAAGTGTTTCGGGGGAACAAGGGGTAGGATTTTCCACTCTGAAGGGACGCGAAGCTTGGCTGCGTAGGCGTGTGTTGACAAACGGTTGCTGAGTCTATTTCTGGCCGGAGCCCCGCCCATGCCCCCCGCCCCCAGCCCCCCACCGCGACGCCCCTCCGAAGCGCCCTTGAACTTCCGTTTCCAAACAACCGCAGTCACAACAAGCGGAGAGTCGCTTGCTGATTGTTTTTAGTGCTTGTATGCTAAGCGATTGAAAATTGCTTTTTCAATTTCACATCGTAAAAAATCGCGGCGACGACACTCCAGAAAATAGCTATAAAATACAAGCCTTTGATTTGCTACCACGTAAAAATATGGAACAATGAAAACGTTATAATAACGTGGGTGAGAGGATCTTGTGTGGGGCCTGTACGGATCGCTAACACCATCTTACTTGCTAATCGTGGCATCAAAAACCAGTACACTGTCGTGTTCCCGTATAAAAGGCAAGATGAAATTTCTGGTAGAAGAGGCACATCTTAGTAATCAAGGTTGCCAATGCATTTACTCAAGTGCGTTCTGAGTCTTGAACTATCCTCCATCTAACATTAAGCCGTCATCCATCCTATCAATCCATGAACCCCCCCGTCTACATATCATTAGGCAGATTGTTTCCTTGCTCCTCGTTGTTCTACACTATTTTCCATTCCGCGTGGATAGAACATAGATACAATAAAACCATACCTAGACTACACTTGAGCATTACAAAGCGAAGCGGAGTTGATGGAGACCTGCTGTCAGCCTGTTGCGGTTGCATATCAGTAGACCTACTTATTTTTTCCTTACTATAACGAAGGTATTATTGAATTAGTTTCGAATACGCGCGTAAAATAGTCTGTTGTTATCTGACGTCTGTATGTACATACAACGAGAACTAATAAAGAATGTACATACATACATATCTTCACGCTGTATGCCTAACGGGGTGAATCAATAAATATCAAAAAGGGTTTGAGAAAGCCATTTAAAAACTGACACATGTAGCAAATTGTGATGTAGGTCTTATTTTATGTAACGCTTACATTAACTACACATTCATACGCACGTAATTTACATTGTATTTCTATTTCTACATGTATATGTATATTATTTATGTTATTACATTATAGTACGTGGGCGATTGAGATTTGCTCGTTGATTATTAAAAAGAAAAGCAAAAAAAAGTCTGACAAAAATGTGTGAAAACACGAAGAAATTCAATTTTTTTTAAATTAATACAATACCTAATCGTAAGCACTTGAATTTAGGTATTGGTGCGCTCAGATAATCATATATGCGTGCGACTTTTGTAGCTTTATTGTAGTGTGACTTAAACGCGACATCAGTATAAAACATAATTTTGATACTTTTCCGAATAAAAAGTTTCGATTTTTCTTTTTTTTTTCTTTTTAGCTAAATGGATATTAAATATTTGTAATTAGTATTAACTGTTCTCGACGCGTTAAATGTATGTAAAAGAAATACAATAACATTCTTTAACACAAATATTTAGTTACATATTATTATGTTTAATATTGGTACTATTTTAAAACTAAAGATTAAATAGAGGTAAGTATTTACCTATCTAGCACTACTAGTATTAAGATTGGTCGCCAAGAAACCACTAGTTAAGTACAGTTAAGTAGCCTAGATTAGATATAGGTATATCTTTTAGTAATCACAACTCAAGTTCACATCTTTAACAATCAAAAACAACTTCGCATCATTGTAATAAAGATGAACGGGATGACATGCACTTTATTAAGTGAGACTCCAGTTCTTCAAACAGAGAAATTCGTGTAGCAATTCAATGACAGTTTCTTAGCTTTGAAGCAATAAACGCACTGATAACAATTCTATACAAATGTTATTTATTCTGGAATTAGAACAGCCTAAAACGCCTAGTTCAACCGTTTTAAAAAGTTGTTAATGTACAGACATGGCTTTGTTGCTATTTCATAATAAAATGTAGACAGATGTCTCCGCTATGTATGTTTACGGTATAACATATAAAATCAATGAAAAAACCACTATAAGTGAAAACGATATTGCAGATGCAACTAAATCAAAGAGAGCTCATTTTGGACCTCAACTTCTAGACAGCGATCACGATTAAACATACCTAATGTGATATGTAACCTGACTCTAAGAGATGCAATTGTGAAAACTTGGGAATTTGATTCCCATTAGTGTTATGCGTACCTCTCGGTTTATTTTTGTTATATATTTTTATTGCACAGGTGCGTATCAGCTTATGGTTTAATTATTTGTAAAGTTTTTCGATTTTTACATAGGAAGCTCAGATTATTATTGAAAATTTCTCTATCTTCTAATGAATGTCACGTCAAAATCTGTTCAGCGGTTTTGAAGATTAGCCCGAACAAACAATCCGTAAAAAAAATTAAAAACGTATGCTTGAGTTTTATTAACGCGCGAATAACTATGTTATGAGCCTAAGACAAAGCCTTTAATTCATAATAATAAAGAGACAATGCAAGATTGTTATACATGTAATGGATATCAACTTGATAACCTGGCTTGCAATACTTCTTGTAAGCTATAGTTACTTAGTAACTTTTTTATTTAACTTTACTACTAATGATTATATTCAAAACACAATGTTTACATGCTTAAGAAAAAATGGAGGAAATCAGAAAATCATAATAGACACATGGAACAGAGAAGTCAACACTGGATCAAAACAAGTTAGTCGGGATATACGGGTCGCTACTTAATGTTCTCGCTTGCGATCGCTCGTTATGAAGTGTGCATACTCGTACAAGTCCAACCGCCACAAGCGCTTGCGCGGGTCTGAAATGCACACGTCGACATCGCGTATTTTATACTGATTTTATTATGTTTATTATATTTATTACACTGATTCATTTTATAGTTATATATCGTACATTGAATTTATCCTTGATATAAGCGTTTTTATATATTTTTTTCTTTAGAAAGGAGAAAATTTATGACATTTCCATAACACTAATATTCAATAATAATATGTACCTGATCTCAAAATAATTTTAGAAATTGTTAGAACTCGTCGAACAATGTTAATTAGGACGTTTAAATAGAGCGTCTAAGAATGTTCCTTTTAAACTGACTTCGTGGAATTGTTATTGTGAGATATTATAAAATAGATATGAAAATATGCAATACTAATAATCAAAAATGGAAATAGATCTATTATGAAATAAATAGCCAGCAGAATATTAAAAAATCTTAAGGTTTCTGAGAATTACAGTATCTAAATATCACTATTTCATTAAAATCATTAGAGCCGTTTTTGAGAGCGCGATTAGAATTATGCAAATATTACTCGTAAATAGCATTAATATAAAACATAAACAGACACAACAAGCAAAAAATTACATATCAAAAGAAATAATTATTTATATACGCACGCATTTTTCTATAGATAATTTATGTATTTAACAAACACTTGCAACAAGATTAAATAACGGTAATTCGCTTAATTCAGGTTCTTTATTTATATCCATTAGTACATATTTATATATATTTATTAGTATATCTTCTTTGCAAGTTTGCTAAATATGTAGTTTTAGTTTCGTAATTTTTTAGTAACCCCCTATGTCTTGCGTTAATAGATAAACATTGTAACATGTTATGTTTTCTATGGGATATTATCGGTTACACGGTATTTTGAGTTTATGACCGCAGATATTAGTTATAGAGACCTTTTTTTGTCACTTCTTTTTTGGGGGCACGCTAATTCTCGAAAGTTGTAAGTCCATAATTTTTTGTATTGTATTCACCCCCCCCCCCCCTTGCAAAGTGTTTTGAAGAAAAAATCGAAGTACATTATTTTTTTATTGTTTAAAAACAGTGTGTTAGCAGACGGAAGTGTTAAGATCACTCGCATACCTAGGCGAAAATGTGTGAGGAGAATGATGAGATTTAAGGAAGCGAAAGAATTATGTAAAGACCGCGTCGCTTGGCCCTCCGTCCTCTCTGACTACTCCGTTGGGGACACAGCGTGAAGATATGCATGTATGTAGATATAACTTTGTTTTTCAAACTGCCTTTGAGAAATACTATGAGAAACTAACTTATTCTTGCTGTCGATAAAATGAATAATGCATATTTTATTCTCCTTCAAAACTAACAAAGTTTTAAACACGTTAAATAAAGCACATAAATCACATGAACCTTGCTTTCATACTGTGATGGTGTGTAGTGTGTATTTCAAAGCTGATTTTAGCCAAAGTTAAACTTCTGCTTAACTTTAAATTAACAGTATAATCTATTCATAGGAATTAAATTAAATTCTCTGTGATCTCGAAATAAAGGCTATTTCTTAGTCCGGGATCCTAGGCCCTTTTTAACCGACTTCAAAAAAAAAGGAGGTTCTCAATTCGACTGTTTTTTTTGTATGTTTGTTACCTCATAACTCCGTCTTTTATGAACCGATTTTGAAAATTCTTGATTGGTAGATTCTTGTCTTTATTGGTAATTCTTATTCTTTTTTGATTGGTAGGAAATACTTCAGAGGTGGTCCCATTTCATTTTCACTGGTATTGGAGCTTGGACTTTGAAGATACACCAAATAACAAGCGACCTGGTTATAACCTTTATTTATATTGAAGATTCTCTTGTACATCGTTACGCTTCGGATTTAATTGTAGACCTGCCCTAGATATTTATTTAGGTCAAGATCACTCAAAAGGGAGAAATAAAAAAAATGTATGAAAAAAAATTAAACCGCCTTCAAAAAAAAACACTGAAAAGTACAAAATAACTATCTTTTACTAATCGAAACTCAAGTACAATTAAAATAACTTTATAAATACGATACACATACCTATATAATTAAATTTGACAGTTAGTGAAGTGTTTTTTTTGAAGGCGGTTTAATTTTTTTTCGTAATTTTTTTTTCAAAATCATTACTAACGGGTTAAATCTTCGTGAGCAACTTCATTTTGACGAGATCCTCAACTTTTTCCGCTGCGAAAATTAGTAATAGTGGTAGCTAATAGAATGCGCAAGTGTAAAACACGTTGATTTGGTTACTAACAGTTCATTTTTTAGTTAAATCTTGAAATAATTTTATAAAGTATTCTAAACAAACGTGTTAGTACAAAATTACAATTGGCTGAGTACCAAGCTACAGTACACTAACCAGCTGATTTTTTTATTGTAGCTTGGAAAAGTTGGGCGCCTCGTAAAAATGAAGCTGCTCACGAAGATTTAGCCTGTTAGTAATGATTTTGAATAAAAAGCCTCGAATCCCGGACTATACAGTTATTTGCTATTTAGGACTATATAGTTATTTGCACAGTAATCAAAGCCCAAACTCGATTTAAAAGTTGTTGTCTGTTTGTTTGTTCGGAGTAATCTCCGAAACGGCTGAACCGATTTTATCGTTACTTTCGTTGGCAGGTAAAGGACTTTTTAGAAAGTGATCTAGGCTACTTTTTACACCGGAATAACATTAAATTTAGCGCGTGCGAAACCGCAAGGCACAGCCAGTCACTCATAAATCTAGTGAACGCAGTGTGTGCTCTTAAATTATAGATATGCCCTTCAATCGCTTGGTGTCCTGAAGCCACAAAAGCCTCAAGCTACTGCTCTATTTGAAATCATATTATTGTCCTGTACTGAAATTGCAAAAACGACGTCGGTATCTGTCGTAACGCAAATGTGTCTCAGAGACTATTTGACGACAGCTGACAATTCTAATAAGTAGCGGCTCAAATACAACCTTGAATTAAAAGTTCAATTTTGTCTTTAGGGGTTAACCGTTGCCATGTGAATAAAAAAAAAGTAATCTTGTGCAGTTTCCCAAACTGGGGTCCGCGGACCCCTGGGCGTCCGTGGAACTAACCCAGGGTACGCTGCATAATGGCGCGGCCGTGTAGTGAAAACAAAGCCGCGCGGTGTACTGCTCTGTGGATTGGATCGCGGGTGGGGTGGAATTTATTTAACAGATCTGTGACTATTGCAAATAAAGGTATGATTATTACTGAAAGTGGTCTTTTCCTTTTTTTAGGGGTCTACGGATCATGATGATGTGACACTAAGGGTCCGGCCTTAAAAAATGTTCGTTTAATGACTCTAGTGCAAATAGAATTAGTATATCTTCGCAGTATCTGAGAAGAACCATTGTTTAGGTATAATCAAAGTTAATAGTTAAATCAGTGATAAGTTTTGTGAGCGCAGTGTGTATGTTTTTAGAGGATCATGAATTACGATTTTATTAACGCATGTATGTTCATTTGTTCCCTCACAGAGTCGCAACTATTCATCCTATTGCAACGTATGAGTAATCATTGAATTCATCTTAGTTATTGCGCGCATGACATTGAATACATTACTTTTTTTATATGGCGTCTGTAATAACATAAAATCAAGAATCAAAAAATATTTCATTGAATTTAAGAACCTGATGGCCATTTCGAAAATATATAGCACTAGCAACCCGCGAAATTTTTTTGAAAACAAAATACATGTGCTGCTGATAATATTTTTTTGGTATTATCGTGCGCAGTGTCAAATGAAAGTTCTAAACTACAATGAAAAAATTTATAACAATTTACTTGGATTTACTTTTTTTAACACTTCTGAAAATTAGCAATCCTGCTGGCATTAGCAAGCAAAATAAAGTTACGCATAAAGCCTAGTCATTTTATAAAAACATCACCAGCACTTTTAAGCATTACGCAAACACTTCATTTTATCAATACAAACACAGCGACCTGTAAATGGAAAAACGTAATCTGCAAAAAAAAGCACAGGGGTAGCTCGCTGGTTTAAAAAAAAAACACGGGGATTTTTAGGTCCTTTTTTAAACGTGGTTAACTCAATAAAAAAAGATTATGATAAAATGCGTGCCTAATAATTTTTCGACGAGACGAGAGAAAGAACCGAAAAAACATAAATCCAAAACAGACATACGTCGAATGTACTTGCACAATTAGTGTCCCATTACGTCAGTTGTTCCATCTGTCAATCGTTCAATAAAGTTCGTTGTAGCGTAACCAAGGGAAATAAATATTGAAAATAGGAAATTTTACTTAAAGAAAACTTAATTTTAAATTCAAAAATAATTTAAACTACATTCAAAGAAATTTGAGAAATTACCTGCCTGAAGCGGAAATCGATCTGCTAAATTAAAAAATAATACAACCTGTATTTTTATAAAATCGATCAAAGTGCATAAATGTTTCACATTCGGATAAAATTGACATACCTTTCGCGATTTACATATGTAATATGTGTATTTATTAAATAAGTTCAACTTACACGGTTCTGAATTCCTTTAAATGTACAAAGACAAATTACTACACGATAAAATTGTAACTCTATCACGTGGTTTATTCACGTTGTGTCCCCCAAAGAACACAGCTTCGCTATTCAAAAGTATAAGAATTTTTTCCTGCTTTACGAAAATTATTCACCGCTTTCGTTCCAAATTTCAGCGCTAAACGTTTGTGCAGCTCGCAACAGTACATTAGCAATACAAAGGGCATATTACACGTGGACAATTCCCAAGGTCGAACGGGCATCGAACTGATACCCCATCCATCATAGGGCGAGGACGAGGGCGCGACGCTGGGCGGAGCGCGGAGAAGCCGAGGGGCGCGGGGCTTGTGCTATTTATATAAAATCGATAGCGTCCGTGGCCTTGGGCGCATCGATCGCGCCAGCTGGGTGTGGAGGACGAGCCTCCGCCGGCAACGCGGCAGGATGCTGAGTGGGCGGCCGACGCGGCCTACGTTATACCCTACACTACACGAGTTTCACAACAAATCATATTGTAAATATAATAATTGTTTACTAACCAACCCACTCGCCCCGACTTCGCATGGGGATTTTTAACGCTACTTAAACTACATAACATAAATGATTTCGGTAATGTTATTTCGAATATAAATCATAAATTAGAACTCAATCGAATCAGTTGTACTCGGATTTATAACAATCTAAGAGATAGACGTACTTTTAGTAACTATTGTCACAAAGGCTAATTCAGTATTTGCTAGGGCCCTCCTTTGACGGGTATGGTGCCGATCTGGCCGCATGCAGTCGGTCGGTTCACTAATAGGTATCGCCGCTCAATACGAGTTATACTTGCAAAAAAGAACGATCACTAGAAATAGTACAGTATGTACTGTATGTGTAAGTATATGAGCTGCCGTAGCGTGCATTCCATAGAGACAAATAGACACTGTCTACTTTGACAATTTGCTAATTAAATAAAGTAAAAAAAATATTTTGTAACCAAAAATATGGTTTGAAAATTCCCGCGCTCGCCTTATCTTTATCCAAACGCGACAAAAAAGCGTCACGTCAACCGTTCGCCCGAGATACAAATTCAAATCGCGACTCGATTTATACACATTCAAAACTTTTCTGACACTGTGTTTCGTATAATTACACGCGTGCATCTGTAGTGGTTGTGAATGTTTACTTAGCTGAAAACATGCACACAAGATAATAAAGAGACGGAGTCTCTAGCCAAAGGCCGTTTTTATAATTTTCCGTTCAACGTTTTTATCGCCACGTCTTCACCGTCCACGGTACTATGGGGAAGCAAAATGTATGCAGTTGTCTGGAGACGCTTTTATATTTCCATGCACGATAACGTCATTCCGTGAACGTCGAAAACGTCTTTATAGTCCAAACAATAGGGAAGCATTTTGCTTACCTACTGTATTTTGGACGGTAAAAACGTGGCAATAAAAACGTTCAACGGTAAATTATAAAAGCGTCCAATGACAGCACCGGAAAAAGAAATTGTCAACGGTTTGAATCTTATTAGTTATAGCTTAATTTAACCCATTAGAAAAAATAACATATTAATTTCATAAAAAAATTTTAACATGTTTGTTAAATGTGACTTTTTTGAATTAATAATACGAACGATCTCATTTCTCAGTGTACTTTTTTCTTATTTTAGCGCTCTGAACGTTTTTAGTGATGATATATATGTAAAAAAACAACAGATGGCGCTTACCGGCATTCAATTTTGAACAAAATTATATTTAATTTTTCTTTGTTGTTGTAGTTTTATAAGATAGCAAGTAACAAATTTGCTACCGTTGAAATATTTTTTAAAGTAGTTCCAGTGAATAATTAATGTAAAATTAAATCAGATTAACATTACTTATTACATACGAATTATATAAGTGGCGATTTTGGTAAGTTTTCTTTTTGTCTGCCCAACTGAAAATATCAGTGCACATCACTGATGAGCAGTACCTATGTAAATGGCATAAAAACTGGCAACATCGTCTGTCGGTTCAATAGTCAAAGCTCATACTGCGTTCATTAAACTTATTGTAATCACTGATTTAACTATTAATTTGGAATATATTTAAACAATGACCTTTCGCAGTTATAGATATACTAATTCTGATTGCATTAGACTACTTCTATCTGACAGCACATGGTGGCGGTATTTGAATTTAGGTATTGACGTGCTCGGATACTCATGTATGCGTGCAACTTTCGCAACTTTATTGTAGTGTGAGCTCATGACTCCGTCATTTACAAACCGATTTAGAATTTTTTTTTTTTATTTTAAAGAATACACTTCCAGATTGGTCCCATTTAAATTTCACTGATATTGGAGCTTGGGTTTCGAAGATACGGCAAATAATATCAAATAACGCGAACTTTACATTGATGATGATTCTTTTGTATGTCATTTCTCATTCGTTAACTATCGTTAACCCCACATGATAAAATGGTAGTAGGGAGAAGGTATAAATTACCTGTGATATAATAAATTCAAGTCAGTCTTATGGCGGACAGAGAATACGGCTGTTGGCTGTCGTTTTCGGAGACAAATTCAAAAAAATTGTAAGAATAGGTACTGCTAGGTTGTAATTATGATGTAACCTTTTCACTGTTCTTTAATAACTGATTGATAATGATAAAGGGTAATAATATCCCATCTTCAATCTGTTCGCATCTTTTATTGTGAAAGCCCACAGTTTGTGCTCTTCAATAAAATGAAAGTTAACACATTGCCCTAAATATTTATTTCGTTTTAAATGTCTAACGTATTTTTTTTTAATTTAGAGCAACTATCAAATTATTTTTTTACTTCCTTTTTCAGAACACAAAAGAAAGAAACAGAATTGAAAACTTTACTTTTGAAATTCATGTCTGCCTTTGGGCCACCGCTTACTGTAATTATGTATGTTGTTCTAATAGCTGTCTATGTCAAACAGACAAACAGAGACACCGAATCACTGAGTGATTTTATATGTGTTCCTTTTTTTTGGAACGGAACACTTAAAATAATTTATTAGATGTAGCGACGTTTTCGAAACTCCTAATAAAAACTAATTGCAAACGACGATATAGATATCAGTTGCCTTTTATAAATGACAAGAAATAGACAGTGCATATGGGTGGGTCAAGCTAGCACGGCCATCTTCAAAAAATTAAAAAAGGGATACGACAAAATAATGTGCTCGTTATGTGCTAATTATGTGCCCAAGTCAATATTTTTGTGCTCTCTAATTAACGCGGCTAATCACTCTTGCTAATTCGCCGTGCCAGCTATCGGAAAGCTAGCACGGCCCATTTCCTAGCGGGGCTAAATTTGACTTTGAAAAAAAAAACAACCACCGTAAAATTACGTGCTTTTTATGTGCTTTAAAACGGCCGAGATCAATTTCTGAAAAAACCACCAAAAATTTCTGGATACTTTCAAACAACAGCACAAATATCCAGGGTGCTTATTTCGTGAGCACAAAATTCCAGGGTGCTTATTTCGCAAGTACAAAATTTCTGGATGCTTTAAAATCAAAGCACAAAATTCCTGGATGCTTTAAAACCAAAGCAAAAAATTCCTGGGTGTCTTTGTCGCGAGCACAAAATCCTGAGTGATTTCAAGCCGAAGTATTCAAGTCTAGAATGCTCATTACGAGAGCATGAAATTCCCGAATGACTTCAAAAAAAAGTTATTGATGTCCCTCATCAAAACATGTTTTTTGCATTGTTGAATGTGCTCTCTATAATAGTTGTATACCTATTTGACAGCCCGTGCAAAATGGTTAATTCCTTGTAAGGGTTGTTTTCCGTACAAGGGGTGGTTTTTTCAGAAATTGGTCTCGGCCATTTTAAAGCACATAAAAAGCACGTAATTTTACGGTGGTTGTTTTTTTTTTTCAAAGTCAAATTTAGCCCCGCTAGGAGATGGGCCGTGCTAGCTTTCCGATAGCTGGCACGGCGAATTAGCAAGAGTGATTTGCCGCGTTAATTAGAGAGCACAAAAATACTGACTTGGGCACATAATCAGCACATAACGAGCACATTATTTTGCCACATCCCTTTTTTAATTTTTTGAAAATGGCCGTGCCAGCTTGACTCACCCAGTGCATATTGTACCTAATTGTGATAATCTGTTCCGTGTAATTTCTAATTATTCTAATGGCACGTGGGAGATGAGCTAGAGCCCCTGACCTGATTGGGCACCGAAATGCCAAAATCCGTCGATAATTATAGTAGTTTTATCTAATTAAATTAATCAATTTTAAAAACATAGTATTCATATCACACATTCGATATATACAAAGAATGGCAATGCGAAAGATAAGGAGCATAGTATATGCGTATGTTAGAACAAGATAGGCGAGACCATTCACGTACACGCTTATGGCCTTGTTCGTCAGTCATGAACATGGAACACTCAACCTATAGAGTGGCAATGTCATTTATTTTGTATGAAAACAATTTACGTCTAAACACAGCTGCGGTTACTGTGTTCTGTTTTATAGTTTGATTTTTTGCTGTTTTTGCCACACCACCGAATAGAACAATAAGCCATTACATAAATATTTAAATCTGTCGGAATATACAGAGATGTACACACAGGTCCAGTATTGGTTATGTACTGCTTAATTCGAGCAAGAGTTGATATTTGTTAGTGTAAATAAACTGAGCAGTGGTGAATAAAATAATCCGAGATTTCGTCTCTATATGTTGAGTGCCCCATGGTCATGAATGAAATGAATTCCGCTTATTTCTAAAAAATCTTAGGCTTTCAAGTGTAATTTCGTATTTATTACACATGATTAATTATTGTAACCTGTGCTGTGCCTGCATTAGAAAGATAACTCGCGTTTACACCTACAAATGTATTTTTATACTCTGGCTTAATCACTCCGTTCCTAATCTATACTTCAGTAGATAATGTATCTATGTTCCACGCATCGACGTCGGTTCCATTCATGAAAGAGTAATCATGTTACTTCGTATAGGCAAAGCTAAACATAGCGACTAACAAGGTCATTACACAAAATTGAAAATTTAAAAAACCTTGACACGAAAATAAACTGGAGCGATTTCCATCAAACATAGCAAAGAACATTCACGAATAGTCATTAAATTATACGTTATATTAGAATAGGACATCAAAACAATAACAGTGGCGTGTCCCTACGCGGTGGCAGAGCGGGGCGCAAGTACTGCGGCTTCGCCGTAAGTAAGAGTGAGACAGTGCTACCGTATCGTCGCTCCGAATGGGCATGACCTGCTTACATTTTAATTTTAGGTATGACAAAATAAGTTTAATTTATTAAAAATCCATTTTAAATGTATATTTTGCAGTATAATTACAATCTGAGCACCAATTTTTTAATTACTTATTGTAAAAGCATTATGTAAACACTTTAAATATGAAATGAAGTAAGATACGCTACGTTGTTCACTGCACAAGCGTAGAATTGTAAGTGAGCTCAGTGCGGTCCCCAGAGCCTCAGTTGAGTGGAACATGGCGATTGTTTTGAACACTCAATGACCGCTTTTAAATTTTCCGTTGAATGGTTTTATCGCCGCGTCTTTACCGTCCACGGTACAATGGAAAAGCAAAATGTATGCAGTTGTATGGAGACGCTTTTATATTTCCGTGCACGATAACGTCATTCCGTGGACGTTGAAAAAGTGTCTTTATCATCAACACAATAGGGAAGCATTTTGCTTACCTTTTGTATTTTGCACGGTAAAAATGTGGCGATAAAAACGTTCAACGGTAAATTATAAAAGCGTCTAATTTAGTCCTAAAGCGCTTAATACACCTTCCAATTTGTTGGAACAACTTTCCTAGGGATGGCGATCTGAGATCGATCAATGGAAGAATCGATCATTCGATCTGCCTAGACTGCAACCAGACACTTTTGACCTTAAACTACATGTTTGCAATAATGACAACGAACCATGCTCTTGTCAATCTATTACAATGTCAAAGACAGCCAAGTACCTCGGAGTAATGGTGGATGATAATTTAGACTGGTGTTCTCAAATACAAAGAGTTTCCATGAGAATCAGAAAACTCGTATGAGTTTTCAGAAACCTAAGATACGTGGCGGATCTGTCATTGCTGCGTACAGTATACTTTGCCTTGGCCCGATCTGTGCTAACGTATTGTATTGGAGTATGGGGTGGTGCCTATAAAACATACATAATACAGCTAGAAAAAACACAACGATCTCTGCTAAAAACCATAACATTCAGCCCATACAGATTCCCGACCACACAATTATATGAAAAATGTCGTGTATTGACAGTGAGACAGTTGCACATTTACAGACTAGTCTCTATTCAACATCGTCGTACACCATTGGATCCTGAAATTTGCCGCAATAAATGAAATATCCCAAATGTAATTAACCCAACAACAAGACGAACAGCATTTGCTAAAAGACAAGAGGCATATCTTGCTGAGTACCTATATAACAAAATAAATATAAAACTTAAAATCTATCCACTTTCACTTAGTGAGTGTCAGGATAAGACCCGTAACTGGCTTCCGTCTCTTACATATATTGAAACAGAAGAGATATATCCCTATCAGTCTCATGCATAAATACTTATACATTACACAGTATATATGTATATGTACACCATACATTACACACATTCACAATTTTCATTCACAACACACATTAACATACACGCACACACACTCATCGCGTGTTTCTTTTTGTATTTCACGTTTTACTTAAGTTTAACCATAAGTTTTATTTTGTTTTATATTTTTTACTGCATGTTACTTTACTTATATTGACATTTTGTAATAACTTTGGAGAAGAAGCTAGCTACTGAGATACAGGCCATATGCCTAGTTCAGTAGTTAGAGATTTCATTAATATTGTGAAATTTGTCAATAAAGAATTATTATTATTATTATTATTATTTTATCTCGAGCAGTGAATCGATCCAGTAAATAGACGACAGACACTCAAAAATCGTATTACAATATTTTTTAATTTTGCATGGGATAGATAAAACTTTGACGACTCAAAAAATGCTAAATCTGGCTCCAAGAGCGCTAAGGTGACGGCAGTGTTGGCTATATGTATGTATAATTTATTAAAAAATTCCACGCTAGCTCATTATTTTATAGCTCCGTTCTAACTAATACAAATATAATAGAAACTCCATTTTTGGGTGTCCGCCATCAATTCACTAAATTGATTCTCTACTCGAGATCAATCGATCAATTCTTCCATTAATCGATCTCAGATCGCCATCCCTAGGAAAGTTGTTCCAACAAATTGGAAGGTGTAATAAGAGCGCTTAACATAGATATCGTTGCAAATAGTACAGTACTTTTCACACTAAACCTCTGAACCAATTTTGATGTAATTTGGTATGGATATAAAGCTTTAACCCTGGGGCAGAACAATATGTTTTTTTTTTAAATTCCTCGCGAATGAGATCGTGGACAACAGCTAAAATTAAGCCTTGTTTTAAAGCTATTCTGTCTATTATTCGAACAAATGCAATTCGCGTTTGTCTGTGTATTCTTATACTTTTAAACTTCTTAGGATTTCAATGCAGTTTTCAGTAATAATACACAGAAGTAAAGAAAAATTGCTGTAGTATCGTTGTTGAAGTAAGCCGGGGTGGGTCGCTAATTTTTCTTATATATACGAACACATATATCACTTTGTGCACCTAACGAGATAGTCAGAAAGGATGGAGACCCAAACATTGCAGTCTTTACAATTTACATACTTCTTTCGCAATCTCAAATCTCATCATTGTCCTTCTAGTTTTTCAATAATCGATGCAAAAAAACACCCCGGCAAAAATTAATCATTACTTACGAAATAATATACAGGGTGAAATTTAATAATTCTGTACAGAATAATTCGTTTGACGAAGCTACCAAGAATTTCTAAGCGTAAAGGAAAGTTTGTAGCGAAAGCGGAAATCTATTTTCTGCCAGGAAATTGTGAACACTGATCAGATACGCGTGAAGATATCTCGTCGTTAACGATTTTCATTACAAATTTCAATACAATACGTGAGTGTTCATCATAAAATATAAAAAAAAAAAAAAAAAGTACCTGAGTGGCTGAGTGATAGAGGCGAACACTTAGTACAATGCCTGCACTATTTGTCATCAAAAGTGCCATTTGGCTTTTTATACGTTTTATACGAGGTTTTCACACGACTTTACTTTTGGTTTCATTGAATAGAAAGTTAATAATTTAAGTACCAATTTAAAATTCGTTACGCTAGATCATGTGGTATTTGTCATTCTGTTCTACCACTATTACGACAATTGAGCCACTTGTCTAGGCCTTTTTAGGCTTATGGCGCTTCCGAATGTAGATTAAAGTTATACATAAAGTTTATTTGCATAAGTCCTACATCTTGAGAAATTAAGTATAAAAATGTACCATTTAACAAACTGGCTGGCTGTCTGTCCGTTTGTCTGTTCATATATACGTCAGCATTTTTCTCAGAAACTTAATAGTCTCTGAGCGTAAAACTGATTGGAAAAGCATACTACAAAATTAGTGATTTCATTGAAGAGAAAACAATAGTCTGGAAATAAACCTCTCTGCACGTGCCTTTACTGGCTTTATGAATGTTTTATTTTAAATTACTATTATATGGTGATGTTGAAAAAATGATACCTGACTAAGTTTCATGTCGGTTCTTCTCAGTTTCCAGGTTTTCTTTTCGAAACGAACTAAAGTTTGGCTCGAAAAGAAAACCTGGAAAGATTTGACGTTCAAAAATACCTTGCAATTGGGTTTACTTGGATAAATTGGTTTGACTTTGACAGCAGAGCATTATATTGGAAAAAATTGTACATAAGTACAAAATTATTCTTTATTAATACAAACTTATTATTTTCTGTTATTTCAATTTTTTTAAAGATTAGAATTATTTTAAAGCGTCATTACATTTCTTGAAGTCAGTGTATTTTAAATATAGCGTTTGCATTACATTATTATAGTAATATTTTAAGAGAAAACATTTGGTTATTTGTTTGTAATGGATAAACTCAAAAACTACTCAACCGATTTTAAAAATTCTTTCCCTCATAAAAAGCTATATTATCAGCAGAGATGTGATTTATTTTAAATAAATCTATTTAAAATGCAAATACAAAATGCAAAATACTTCTTTTTATTTTGCATTTGAAATACTTTTTTTCAAAATGCATTTTGTATTTTATTTGAAATAATCTACATAAATATTTAGTATTTGTAAAATGCAAAATGGTTTTGTTAATTTTTATAATTAATATTTCGTATTTTTCATTCTTAAATTCATATTTTTTTATATATTTAAGAACTATATAAAATACCATATACCATCCTAAATGTTTTCAACAATAATGCCAGCATTGCAAGTCAAACTGTTTCTGTGCGAATGCCAATAATGCCAATACTATAGACCTAGAAATACTTCCAGGTTTATTTTCGTTTGGTGGAATGATTATGAGGCCACATAGACGGAACTCTTCGAACAAAACTAGTGTTAAAATCGGTGAAATAAATATTTTATTTGAAGAAAGTATTTTGAAAATATCTATTTTGTATTTTGTATTTAAATACTTTTATTCAAAACCATTTTGTATTTGTATTTGAAATAAAAAAATAACTAAGCATTTTCATTTTGTATTTAAACACTCAATAAACTATTTTGCTTATCTCTGATTATCAGTGAGTAACACATGCAGTATATTATTGTCAAAAAAATTTCTACCCGTGTAAAGCTGGGGTGGGTCGCTAATATTATATAATAGCATTTCTATGGTCATTTTTAACAATTATAAAGTGCTTTTATAATTTTATGGTGCCAGTACATTAAAGATTTAATTCATAGATCCTTCAATAATGATTCAATGAATTTGGACCGTTGTAAAAAATTTTCGGGTCTTTTTCTGTCATAACTATTATTATCAATGATTATTCCCGCTTTGTGATAAAACACATATTTTGTCTTAAAATTGCTTTATAAGCAATTATATGAAACCTTACAAAGCCTAGTTACTGTTCCCTCGTAGGTAATTGCATTGATAAGAAAGCCTACAGCATCAGAGCACGTAAGTTAGAGTAATTGAAAATAATTAAAAGGGACCTCCATGACATTTTACATAATTCTGTGAAACCTAACACACCCGGCATGGAAAATTAAATGTAAAAAAAAACTCAAATTATTGCATAGATTCTGGTATTACTTTGCTGAAAACCATTTCAGTAATTATTTTATATATATATTTAACTATTTCAAAGTTTCAAACCTAATAATAATCGACACCAAAGATATTTAATATGTTAGTATTTACCTACTAGCTACTATAGCGATTGTTCGTAACCATAACTAAGTATGTCCCACTCAACTGCGGTTCGGGAACTACACCTAGCTGCTTGCTAACTTACTTTAAATTAGACGCTTGCGTAGTGAACAATGTAACGTATTTTACTTCGTTTCATATTTAAAACACTTGTATAATATTTTTACGGTAAAATATAAAAAAAAAATTAAAATTAATCCATTTAATATTAGACAGCAAAACATAATTATGTTTAAAATGGTTTAAACTTATTTGATTAAATTAATTTTATTTTATGCAAAATGAAAACGTTGTGTGCATATTGACGCACATTGAATTGGAATTGCCCATTTGGAGCAACGACAATAGCGCTGTCTCGCTTTTAGTTAGGGCCACGACTAAGCACCAGTTCACGCGTTTCGCTCACACTCCGCCAAGGCGTGGCGCCACTATCACTGTTTTGATTTACTATTCTAGTGTAACGTATAGTTCAATCGACACGTATGTAACTTCTCAACATCTTCAGGAATTTCAGACCTTAGTCTGATTAGCAACACAGCACGAGACAAAAACTCAGTGAAGCAAAACACGTATCGACCAACAACTTTGGCACTTGGGCGGAAAATAGTTAAAAAGTCGTCTCGCGTCAGTTTAAAATCGTGTCGTATCGCCTCGCGTTTGTTTTGAATCATTCATAGATACTACTACAGTAGATACAAATTGGCGACGCATGGCGAGAGTTTAATCTTTCATTACTCATGTCATTACTCACTCAGGGTTGCCAAATTGTACAGTTGAATACAAAAGCTATAAGATAATAAGATAGTCCTCTGTATCCTCTTTGTACACTGTGTAAAGGTCTTAGCTTATATATTAAGATTGAAAATGGACTGTATAAATTTCCAAAGGCTTTATTTTATTAATTACGACGTGTTAAGCGTAGTGCTATCGATCGGAAGTGATCGTAAGAGAAGAACTTATCCTAGTGTTGCTATCACACAAAAAAAAAACTTAAATATAACTTAATGTTGTCACTGAAGATATAAAAACATAACTTTTATAAGCCAATTCTTACACTCCTAACTAAACGGGTCTATGCCGTGTTTATACTTTAAGGCTAAATATCTTTTTTATAATTAACTTTTAAAATAATTTACTTTTTGAAATTATGCTGTTTAGTTCTGATTTAATGTTGCCGCCACGATCTACATATTAATTTTTGAAGTTATACTTCTTATAGCGCGTTTGGAAAAAAGGTAAAAACAGATCAGTGTAATTTCAGCATGTAGCGGAAGTTACGTTATCGATGTAACACATCTTTTATTATTTTTTATTTCATTCATTTCAAGCTTTTTTTGTGTTTTTTTTTGTGGTCAATTTTATTTTTTTATATGTGACCAGCTTTACTCGTAATCGTCAAAGAAGTATAACGTCTTACGTGCGTACATGAGTACATTTTTTATTTTTTATTTTATTTTTGTTATTTTATTTTATTTGTAGGGAAAAATGCTAGTGTATATGTATTTTCAAATCGAAAACTGTCGCCTTATGTATTATTTTCTTAATTATTCCTAATACCTCTCCAGTAAAATAATAGTAAGCATTACTAGTGCAATCTATTATGAACTGTGTACAATAATAAAAAAAGTTCGGCGTAAATATAAAAATTGACGTCTGTGTCGGATTTTTTATAGGTCTTTGTATATACGCCTACTGACAACAATTTTTTTATAGTTTCAGGAACATGGTTGAATTGCGACCACCTACCATCACACCGCTCTCCACCGGCAGAGATTTCATCCTCACACTTTGGAAGCGAAATGTTCGCGAGCTGTTCGGTTTCAAAGGAGCTTTCTCCATCGAACATTGAGGTTGTGGAATGAGCTCTCTGTCGAGGTTTTCCTCAGAGACAACAACATAGGATTCTTCAAAATGGGCATAAAAGAATTTTACAGGGTCGGCAATGCGCAAGTGATATTCCTGGTATCGTAGTCGTCCATAGGCTACGGTAACCGTTTAACATCGGGCGGGCCGTATGCTTGTTTGCCACTTTTGTGGTATAAAAAATGTTTTTTAATCTACTAGCAACCCTATACCACAGAATACGTAGTAGACCTGTCTTCACTACATAATTCCGCTTTACCACCTTTATGTCTTTTATAGATATAGTTTAAAGTGATGTCGATCTGAGTGTCTATCAATCTGAAATTATGATGCTCTTTGACGTTCTGTCCACTAGGAAAAGAAAATATTAGCCTAATAAGTATGTACTTGTTATATACAGGTTTCTATCTACTCAATATCGTTGTTTATTATTATATAATATTATATGGACACCTACTTCTTGTGTGACTAACGCGAAAAGCCCTCCCACACATTTCCGTGAAGAAATACTATCTATACCTCACACCACAATCACCGTACATCATCACGCCTTAGAAGCCTTAGAGGAAGAAAGATAACAATATATGTCTTACTCACTTAACCAATCTGTGATAATATAGTCTTATTTTTTAGGGTTCTAACTTTATGGAGTGGTACATTAATCTTATAAATATGAAACCTCTGGTTTGCGTGTCTTCGTAATTCTTCTCCTCTTAAAAAAAAGCTTGACCGCTTTTGATGAAATTTAGAACGGAGGTAGATTAAGCGCCGGGGAAGGACATAGGCTACTTTTTTAATTCTACACGGGTGAAGTCCAGTGGAATATTTTAAAACGATGTCAAAATAACTTTCTATGAAAAAAACTAAGCAGACTTCAAAAAAAAGTACAAAATAATGATTTTGATTTACTAATCAAAATTCAAGTACAAAAATGACTTCATAAATAGGATACAAGTATCTGTATAATTAAATTTGACAGTTACTGAAATTGGTAGCATGTCTATCAAACTAGTAACTTTCTGTTTTATAGGTTTTTCTAGGTTGCTATCTAGTTGGCTTATCATGACCGGTAATTGTAATAGACGTTAGTAGCCAATTAATCTGTGGTAATAAGTAGTATTATATTGTTTGTAAATTGTGACATGATCAGATGAAATATTATAATTTCTTGTAATTCGAACACCTTGCATTTGAAAATTGAATACACTCTTCATTATTATAGCCTTTTTAGAGTTCTGTACAATAAGAGTCTGCCTAAGAAGACTTAGATGCGTTGACCTGGATCTCGATATCGAAAGACAGAGATTAAGATATTTCGATACGCACAACTTCAAATCTTTTTATCTTAAAAGCCTCAAACGTTGAAACACGACGGGAGAAAGAAATCTCGATAAAAAAATCCTGAAACAAGCCCTGTTTTGCAGAAAAATTCAGTTCGATCTCCGAAATTCTAGATAATTTCAAAATGATTGCTACTAAAATGGATAGACAATTATAATCAATGATCGGAATCATGGATGTCATTACTATCAAATGTATGGATACGAGGCATGCCTTTTAAGTTTTGTCGTTTGAAGAAAAAAACACAACTAGAACCTTATAGTACTTTTTATTGTTTTTCAAAGTATTCACCACGTAGCTTAATACACTTTTCCATTCGCTCAAACCAGTTATAACATTTATTCCACTCTAAAGTGGGGGTGTTCAAAATGGCTGACTTGAAAGCGTCGACTGCTTCTTCACCGGACTGGAACCTTTGACCACGACGACTTTTCTTAATTTTAGGAAATGTAAAGAAATCGTTAGGGCTTAGGTCAGGACTGTATGGAGGATGGTCAAGAATTTCTACTTTTTCCTGCTTCAAATACTCAATCGTTTGACGAGCGCTGTGTGAGCTTGCGTTGTCGTGGTGCAGGATGATGCGTCGCTTTGAGTTAGATTTTCGAAGTTCGGCGATGACTTGTGGTAAACAAACTGTGGTATACCACTCTGCGTTAACCGTTCTACGATCTTCAAGTGCAATAGTCGCAACATGGCCGGTTTTTCCAACGAACGTGGCCACCAATTTCTTTGAAGTGCTTCATGAACGAACAACTTTAGTCGGCTTTGGCTCGTCTTGAAAGACCCAGATTGTAGATTGTTGTTTGGAATCAGGATCGTATGCATAGATCCAAGATTCGTCACCACTGATGATGTCGTAGACGTGATTTGACTCTCCTCGGTTGAACCTTTGCAGAGTTTTCTTACACCATCTGCGGAAAGCAGATGCGGTATCCAACGGCAAACTAGCTTTCTCACACCAAGCGCTTCATGCAAGATCTTCTGAATGGTTGTCCCTGAGTGGCCTAATAGAGCCTCTATCTCTCGATACGTCACATGACGATCTTCGAGAATTAGTTGTCTCACAGCAATGATGTTATCTTCAGTGAAGGCGGGTTTTGGGCGTCCTTCGCGAGATTTGTCACTAACATTAGTATGTCCACGCTGGAATTCTAAATACCAGCGTTCGACAGTCCGCAGACATGGGGCTTCATCACTGAATACAGATGTTAGCTCTTCAAAACACTGAAGCCGTGTCAGGCCTCTTCTAAAGTTGTAGAAAATTATTGTACGAACATTTTCCTTAGAAAGATTCATTTTCGTACGTAACCTGAGAGATTCCAATCGACGCTGTGACTAAACAATAGCATTGATCCTAATACTTTCAACTGTTTTGAGATTCAAAATTTAAACACATTCGAATATAGAACAGTTCCAAATTCAAAATTGCCGGGAAATATGGAAACGACAGAACTTAAAAGGCATGCCTCGTATGACCCAAAATTCCCCAGATATCCCGGGATTCAGCATCTTAATAACGGATGTAAATACTAGGATTCCGAAAGAGGGTGATTATAATGCTTATAGTTATACAAAATCTTTCTCTACAAAATCTATGTTACACTTACAAAGATAAACGACAAGAAATTGATTACTTAAATAAGTAAATAAAACAATCGTTAGGATTCTTGGAGTCTATATTTTTCTCAAAAATAACAAAATTTAACAGCATTTACTATATAACTGAATATATAGTACTTAACACTTAATAACTTAATATTATACATACGGAGTAGTCAGAGAGGACGGAGCGCCAAGTGTCGCGGTCCTTATGTAAGGACTTAATATTATAATAACTTAATATAGAATTTTGAATCATATCCATACTTTTGATAGTAATCAATCACACTCCTGATTCCAATCAATAACTATATAATATAATAATATAACATACTCAGACATTTCACACAGCGCCATCTAGTCCCAAAGTAAGCAGCACAGTCCCTATAATAAGCCAAATACATCAAATCACTATTTTAATTAGTAAATGTTGTTTTATTGTAAATTATAATAATAATTATGTACCAAAGCAAATGCTAAAACTGCGCTAACCTTATTGCAGCTGCAATTGTACGGGAGGTAAAGAACGAATTCACTTGCGCTGGGGTACGTAAACAGGCTAGGGATCTCAGTTTTTCTATGTGGTTACGAATGTATGAAAGTGATATTTGGTAACATGATTCTTCATTCCATTGACTCCATTTTGCCCGTTGCGTTACACGATTGGTTAACTTTTGTAACACAAGAAAAATATCAAAGAAACCTCTTCTAAAACAGAGATTTATATCTTTCGGAGTAACGGGACCGATTTATGCTTCTAAATTTTCTATGTAGGTTAATCTAAACACATTCTTCAAAATGCCAGTTGGATTTTTAAAAATTGATTGTAGTTTTTAAAATAAACGAAAATCTTTTTTCGTATTTTACAATTAAAAATTGTAATTGCAAAATGTAATTGTGAACACATTTTGTTAGACAAACAATTACAATTAGAAAAAGCCTTCTGGACAATCGATAACTAGAATTTTGTATTCGGTACCTAATAAAAAAATTTTTTGTTGGCTTTAATAATTTAAATTAATTTGATTAAAAATTACATTATTATATTGTATACTCAGGTGTTACTTTGGGGAAATCCATTTCATGTGATGAATTCTCATAAATTTTAGCTCCTTCATCCAAAATTACAAACTCACTAATTGACACGAGGCGAAACACGTGTCGATATTGGATTTGGAATTTTAAGCCCAAGTTAATTAAAATTATAAGAATTCATCACAATTACATTACTGTTTTACTGTTCTTTTATTTTGTCGCGTAATTTTCCTTTCAAAGAGCGTTATTCAATTATAGGCTGGTGCCCGCGACTTCGTCTGCGAGAAAGTCGGTTTCATTACGCACCATGTAACAGGGAGCGGCGAACTCAATTATCTTTAAATAACGATAACTTTTTTGACTGTCATCCGATATCAATGAAACAAAGCCTAAATGTTCCTTAAAGCTGAGCTTAATCTACCTGTGAAAACCGATGGAAAATCCGTTCAGTAGTTTCGGAGATTAACGTGTACATAATAGACAGACAAACATTTTAAATAATGCTTATTTGTGTTCTCTTTTTTTATCGCCCACGCTAATTTTTTGGTACATTTATTCAATATACAGACACGTGGTTTCTATTGCTTTATTATATGTATATAGATTTGCCGAAGGCGCCGAGTTTGCTTAAGCCGACGTTGATCCCACACTACCAGACTTAACATTTTAAAAATTGCTGAAAATATAGTCTTTGTTACTTATGTATATTATCTAGGTCTAAAATTGAGTGCACGAATCGAAATGATACTTGACTAATTTAATCATATTTAGTACTAGCTATGCTTCGCAGTTTTACTCGCATCATATTTGGTATTTTCCCGAAAGTTAGCCTAGATCATTATCTGAAAAGTCTCCTACCTGCCCATGAAAGTCCCATCAAAATCGGTTCAGCCGTTTCAGAGATTAGCTCGGACAAACAGACGAACAGACAAAAATTTAAAAAAAGCGTATAATTTAAGTTTTAGTTACGTGCAAATAACCATAGAAGCTCAAGAAAAAGCCTTTATATCGAAACCACACAGACATTTACAATTTTATTTATATGTATGTAAAGATGTAAAGATGTATAAGATTATCTACTATAATATTTTTAACATTTTTATTTTAGAATAATTGTTTTTTATCTCCCACCATCCATCTTCTTATACAACGTGGCAGAAACTACTTTATTCAGAATCATTACCTAAAATCTTTATAACTATTTTTAATATATAACAATATGTTAAATTTTATAATAATGCCATTAAATAAAAATTAAATCGACATAGCAGCAGTTGGTGCAAATGAAAACAAATCTTACGTCCAGCGCGATAAAGCGTTTACTTGTTTCAATGCATTTTGCCTCGTTTACACATTATAAGCCGGTAAGTATAAACTGCGTGTTAATAACTTAATAGTTTGATAGGTAGCCAGACAACTAAATGAATAAAGATGCAACTTGCGACTTACTAAGCTGTATACAAGCTGTATGTACATATGTATGTTTGCACTGTATGACTTACAAGTTAATAATGTCTAAACTGCATATATAATGACTGGCTTACACGTTACAAGAAGGCAAGTAGCAAGTGAACTAAGTTTCGTGAATTATAATGGGCAGCAGTCGCATAGGGTTTATTTACCCGACTTCAAAAAAAGGAGGTTCTCAATTCGTCTGTATTGTTGCGTAAATTAAGAACACTCACTCATATATTCACTTTTACATTTTATTTCTCAATAATTAATAACAAATTACAAACTATAACACGTTGTCACGAATAGCCGACGACGAACAATCAACAGCTAAACCCGCAGAATGATGTAGAATGATCTATATCTTGGCACGCATCGGCTTATATAGACTTGCTGACGTCATTTCTCCCACGCCTTGGCGACAACAGATGTGGCAGGCAGGATGTGATGTCAGCTAGGCAGACCCGGTGACAGTGACGTCATCTTGCTCCGTTACAGTATGTTGTTTTTTTTTGTGTGTTTGTTACCTCATGACTCCGTCATTTATGAACCGATTTCGAAAATTCTTTTTTCGTTTGGTAGGTAATACTTCAGAGGTGGTCCCATTTAAATTTCACCGATATTGGAACTTGGACTTCGAAGATACACTAGATAATACGTCCTGGTTATAACCTTTATTTATATTGACGATTCTCTTGTATATCGTTGCACTCCGGAATTAGAATGAAGTTAATTGCAGACACGCCCTATATATTTATTTAGGTCAAGACCACTCAAAAGGGAGAAATAAAAATTCAGTGTTTTTTTATAAATAAAACTGTAAAATTGCCTTTTCTTTTCAATTATAAATTTAAAATTACATCAGGTAACTTATGACATAAGTGATCGTTCTAGCCGCTAACAAGATTGAAGTGTGACGATAAAAATTATAACTAAAGGGCCATGTTCACCCGCTTGCGCGATAGATGCACGAAGACAATGTATTAACAGTCAAATTAAATCAAATCAAAATGTCTTTATTTAATTGGGCTCGTAATAGCACTCTTAAATACTCATAATTGGTTGTAACTTATTATGATTTCCTTAAAACAATTTCTTTTTAATTAATAATTAATTATTACTTTATACAATAAATCGAAATTTAAATAATAATAATGTCAAGAAAATTAATAAAATAAAATATAAAAGCAATGTCCAAAAAAAACAAAATAAAAATAGGCATGTACATACATATCTTCACGCTGTATATAATATATACAGCTACAATATAATATCTACATATCAATTTCCAAATGATAGAATAAAATTAATACAAATTGTCCCATGTAGAAGTAAGCCAATGCTACGTCTACTGTATAATATGTTTTTTTAATGAGTGTTTCTTTAACCCTACTTCTAAATTTACGAAATACCAAGTCCAAAATAATTTGAGGTATTTTATTATAAAAACGTATACCCAAACCCATAAACAATTTTTATACTTTACAGTAGAAAGAATTGTGTTGCAAGTCTATTTTTGCTTCGAGTATTGATACTGTGTATGTCACTCTTCTTGTTATAATTATTTATCAATGTTTTGATGGATGTATAATATGTTGTTGTATATGAATTGCGATGCCACAGTAAGAATACCAATTTCTTTAAATTTATCTCGAAGAGAAAAGAGAGGTCCTAACTTATAAATAGAACGAACAGCTCTTTTCTGTGAAATAAACTTTAGCTATTATTTATAGTTTTAGCTATAAATAAGCTTTTATACACAGTACTTTGTGTATATGCGCTTGCGCAATCGAAACTTGAAGACGTTCGTTCCCAGGCTGGCGATGACGTTAGGTCTAATATGCTGACGCCGCGTCGAACCTCAGAATTATGTTGCAGTAATAAATGTAGGTATATGTAACACGCGTGTAAACAGCTCAATAATTAGCGAATCAGTTAAACGATTTAAAGGGGCGACTTAGGGCTTATCCCATGATGTATATGATACAAGCTTAACACGCGGTTTAGTTGACTTGTCCACTTCTCGAATTACCAGCTAATAACGTGTAAACAGGGCATTAGTGCGCTGTCGAGGTATCCACATAATATGTTTTATGTAAATGGGATTATTAGTTTGCAAAATAACTAAGACTGAGTTCATAAAAAAATTATATATTATTTCCATTGCTTACGAAACTTGATAGTTTAGTGAGGGTGTATGAAGTTTCTGGTTAGTTCTGTTATACGTTGTATAACAACGTTATCTATGTAGTGAAAGATTGAGCATTCCAAACAATCGCTATGTTCCAATCAACTGAGGCTCGCGAACCACACCTGGTTCACTTTTTACTACGAAGCTTGTGCAGTGAACAAGGTATCGCGTTTCACTTCATTTCATATTTAAAGCACTTATATGTCATGCTTTTATAACAAGTAATTAAAATGTATTTTTAATTAATTAAACTTAAACTTAAAACGTCGTGAGCATGTCTTCCCCATTTGACTCCGGACCGATGACACAATAGCACTGTCTCTGTCTCGCTTTAAATTACGCCGAAGCGGCAGTTCCCCCGCACCGCTCTACTAGTGCGCAAGGGGCAAGATTATTCTTTTGATTTACTATTCTAGTGTGACGTTCAAGAGACATTTTCAAAAAAGATGTACATTACACTCACAATGTTTGTTCTCGCCAAAAAATATTGTAATATGAAGAACTAGTTGTCGATGTCATGAGTTTGTTTCGTTTTTAACATTATATACAATTGAACCTGAAAATACAAACTCAGTACTTACTTGGATTCTACTTATATTATGGACTATAACAGAAAGAAAACGAAGAGTTCTATTCACTTCTACATACAAATTCGTGATGTCCCACTAATGCCCTCAACAGTAAAAACATTGACTGACCTCAACTTCGTAAAAATATTATTAAATTTAGTTCATTGTGTATCAAGTGCGATATAGTTATATTAAAAAAGCTAGTTATTGAAAAACTTTCAAGTTATTTTAAGTAAAATCACATTTAAATACATGTCTACTTTTTAGTATTTTGTGTTACGCCTGTGTGTAACGACAAAATCAGGGATATAATTGACTTATTTTAAACGCAATTTTAGTTGATTAAAGACTGGCGATACTGTATACTTCCACCAACTTAACACATGACAGAGCGGCCATATTAATTTATTGACATTTCGGCTTCGACCTGCTTAACTGAATTTTTGTAGTGAAATAAATTCTTGTATGTAACGTGGATTTAAAATGTAAGTACTATATGAATAATTCAAAAACTTTGTTTATTCATATATTTCGTAAACTAATAAAAGAATACGAGTGAAATTATATCATTTTTTTTGTTTTGTGAAATTAAATCAATTATTTCTGTAACTTGTTTGAACTTTTTTTGACGCAACGAAATATCGTTCTTCTATGTAACAATGTGTAACGTATGTATAGATACGTTACGTATGTAATGTATGGTATGAATCAAAGTTGTTTTTTTTCATTAGTATAACTTTATAAAGTTATTTTTACGGAAGAATATCTGAAGTTTTAGAGAAGAAGCTGTCTTTTTATTGTTAAGAAAATGATCTCGTTAACGTCTCAAAGATTATATTATTGTTTTCGTTTTGTAAGACATTTTTTTTTTCTTAGTAAAAAATAGTCATTCTATTTTCTGAAATTTCTAAAGAAATTACGATTTAGTAAATTTTCGTTTTTTTTTCCCAAACTTAAACATTTTAAGATGAACGGAAGATATCATTAATATGAATTATCCTTTATAAAATCCTTTGTTGAACATTGTAGTCCTTTATATGACGAAATGTCTGTTTCTTTTGTGTTACGTACAACTTTTTTGAAAATCACTCATAATTCAATGTATAATAATAATAATAATTTAATAAATTCCCAATCAAGTCACTGTGTACCCCCAACATAAACACCAATTTATAGGTGGCAATAGTGAATTAAGGAAATTCCAAGAACACAAGTCCTGAGGTCCGTTTTCTAAAGTGATCCCAGCACTCTAACAATAACAAAAATTAAAATGTTTAAAGCTCTGTGGCATGTGCAGGCAACATTTTCATCAGTCAGTCCGAACATGACTAAGATTTCCCATTGGGTAACACACAAAATACTTTTTTTATTAAAACACATATACAAATATTACAGTAATATTTATGATATCAACAACATATGACATTATATTCAATTGGTGAAATAAAGATAGCATTTTTATTCATTTGATTTAACTCTACAGGCCATATTATGACACCCAGCAGTGGACTGGGTTTTGGCCACCAATGCTTTATGATTAAGTCTTTGAGAATGGAATAGAATACTATCACTGGTATGCATTGTGATGAACATAATTTTTTATTTCATACCTGCTAATAAAATTAAATTCCACTTCATTTCAAATGAAATCAGGTAATAATTATTATTGTAATATAAAAAAAATGAAATCTATATATATAAAAGGCGATGTATGTATGTATGTTCCTTATGGACTCCGAAACAGCTGGACCGATTTCGATGAAATTTTCAGGAATCTTCAGATTGGCCGAGCGGGTGTTCCTGTAAAATTTGGTAGTGATCGGATCAGTAGAATTTTTTTTTTGTTTTTTACGCCCAGTGAAACTAACGCCCAGTGAAACGGGCCGGGTTTGCTAGTTTCTTATAAAATGTGATTGGGTATGTACTTCTATCATATTCTACAAAATACTGTAATACAATGAAATAATTTAAAAACAGAATTTTGAAAAAATAAAAATTAAATTTTGTTATAACTGTCACAATTAAAAATATTCTTACCCGAATGTGATGAGTGGCCAGGGTCATCAGCCATGTTTCCACCTGTGAAAGACAACATTTAAATGTATATTTACATTAAATACATAATTAATATTTATTTTAATAAGTAATGATAGCGGCTATACTTTCTAAAATATTAGACTAAAATCATATTATCATCATATATCATCTTTAAACTTTTTTCTTAAACCATATTCATAATCTATACATAGTATTTATAAAAAGCATATTAAAATTACATATTTTGAAAAAAATTTCATCATTATTTTTTTTAAATTAGTAGGTACCTAGTAAAAATGTTCTGATTAGTAAAAACAATTAATCATAAAATGGTTAATACTATTGGGATTAACATATTGGCTTTAGGCTACTACTTACTGCTTACTACTACTACTACTGCTTGCTACTTACTACAAAATACTGTTTCAAGTTTCAGCTGTTTACCAATTACTAACAGATAGATGGACTCTTGAGACGATTGTTTGAGTTCCTTTTTTTCAAACTTGGTAAGGAAGACCACAAATGTAGTAGGAATTACAAAATTAATTTAAATGACATGTAACTTGCATGTACATATATAGGTACTAAATATTTCATCCAAACTTTTTTTATCTATCGTTGTACAAAAATAGTAATTTATGAAAAAATATATAACCTACCTACAATTAATTAAAAAAGACATTTAAAACATTTTATAATATAAAATATGTATTATAAGTACCTACACAATGTTTACAAACTATAGCAGACAGTATAACCACATGTAACTATAATAAAAGAAAAATCAAGATCAAAACAGATCATGAGTTTTTAAATACCTACTCATTAATTGTTTATGGATTATTACAGGCTACAGATAATCTCCACAAAATTTTTTACGAAATAGTTAACAGAGGTTAAAATTTAGAGGCTTTTTAAAAAAATAACGGGACTTTAGGCCGCATAAAAATACAGAGTAACAAACGATTTCAGTGAAATGCTAGAGTAATTAGAGCACTAAAATATTAAAATTAAAGCTTTAGACGTAGTATACATAAAAAATATTGCATAAATATTAGATAAAATAACCAGATTCTAACCAGCTTGACTTCCAATATGTTGATGTGAGCTGTCTGAACACTAAATTGAATTATAATAACACGAATTATATTATTACACTATGTCTATGTGGCATTTTTAAACAATTATTACAGTAAACACCATTTTAGGGTTATTTTGCACTTTATTTTGAACATATTCCTGCGAAACACCGTATTGTTTTGACTAACATTTGATATAGTTATTAGAGAATGAATGTAACATCGCAAAATTATTTATCTATTGTCTAACTAGTCGTAGATTTTTAAATCGCAATTTGCAAATAAACAATTTCTTCTGTTCTTGATTGGATACTAAAAAAATGACATTATGAACCTACCAATGACATTTATGTCAAAAACGTAGTGTGACTTTGCAACGATATCTATTAGGGAAACCATTAGGGCCGAGGAATTTAATACTCCTCTTATTATTCTTATTATTGCTATTTAATAGCTGGTAAAGCGAAAAGCGAGTTCCTTAAATCGAGCTTAAATAGTTGGTGCTGGCCACCCTTATTCACAAGAGTTAAAATATTTGGAGTCACCAGGAGTTACCCATGACTCCATGATGAAACACGAGATTAGAAACAGTAACAAAAATTTAATAATTGTGTCGAAAGAAAAAGTCCAAAAGTAATTGTTATTCATTGTTTTAGGCTGATGGCCTAGATGACAATGCCTCAATATATTAAAAGTCTGTTGTTGTATGATGTCATACTTCTTGGCGGGAACTTGGAGGGTAGAGTTGGAGTAGAGGCACAGGTAGAGGTAAGGAGAATCATCTCTGTATATGAAAAAGTGTCCGTCGAAATGCATTATATTAGGGTGGCGCCACATTAGCGTCAGGGTAAGTTTTAAAGAAAGCGCCAAAAATTATTAGAGTAGGATCGAAAATTAAACAAGGAAAGTAAAACTTCCACATAGTTATGGCGCAAACCACTAAGCGTTAAATAAAGTTCACGAAATTAAATAATTCTTCACGTTTTCTCATAACAATTCTTTGAGGTTATATTTACTAAATTATTTTGTACTAAGCAAACAGTTGAGATTTTTAATAGTGTACTGTCACCAACTGCTCTAATCGCCAAAGATATTAAATTATTAACTCGGCATACTTCAATTCGTCTACGACTGCTACATTCATACCATACCCTGTGTCTACACAAGCGCCATTCTAGCCGGTTTTTGAAACGTTATTTACTACTTACAGCCATGCAATTCTGTAAAAACTCGAATCACCCAATGACTTAGGAAACTAAAGGACATGGCATGTTGATCTATAGCAACATTTACTTATATATATTCTAACGCATGACATTCAAACGTAGTGTTGTCTCTTTTTGACTTACAACTTCTTGCGTGTGTAAGAGAAAACAACAGTACTTTTCTCAAGGAGTAACTTTTTTATGTGACATCATTGTAATGTCAAAACGTGCCAGTCCGCCATCTCATGCGATACGCTGACAAGTACACGAAGTGTCAAAACATATCAATGAATTTAATATTTTTTAATGTTTCTGTGGTTTTGTGCTGGATATTGGAACTGTTTTGATAAAGGAGAAGCTAACATAATGCCACAATAATTTCTAAGTGTAGTGTGTTAGGATGCGGCTCGAGGAAAAGCAATAATCAACGAAATCTATAATTGCACTGGTAAGTAACAGAAATTCATTAATCTGATGTCGTATATATTTCCATCGTAATTACTGTGTTTCTTAGTTTACTGTATTATAGTCTTTTATATTTTTAGTTATTTAACAGTTTTTATTCATATAATGCAGTAAATTACTTCGTATCAATTTTTGTTGTTATTGCAGTTAGGGCTGTCCATGTACCTATATTAAAAAGATATCGATAAATACAGGTATCATGTTTATATGCCGTAATTATTTCGTTTCAGATTACCATCATGAATTATTAGAGGAAAAGAGTGGCTTGACGTATTCGGAATAGAAAATTGAAAATCTCTGTACAAATTACATACATATCTTCATGCTGTATCCACAACGGGGTATTCATGATATATATTTATGTTATTTGCATTTCGAAGCAGCTTCTTTCAATAGAACATTAAGAAAATAATTTTACGGTATGATGCATTACCCTCGCAAAGATTATTGGGAATCAGAGAAAATATTTACAGTGGTAATTAATTACTTTTTAATTTCCTGACTATGTAAATCCTCTATTGAGAAAAAGTAACAGGAAAATATTAATTGTTTACAGAATGTGGCTGAACTTTGTTTTGATGTTTTGATAGTTCTAAATATCTGTTTCGGAATGATGTGAATGAAGACCACGCCGAGTTATTTTTGCTACCAATAAGAGCTTGAGTGGTTTTACTAATAACCCAGATGCGGTACAATTTAAAGAATCTTTTAAAAAACTTAAAGAGCAGAATTAAGAGACGAAGGTGTCAGAAACTATTTTATTATTTTCTTGACGTACAGAAAACTACAGCGACATGATGAGTACAATGACTGCTTAAATTCAAATCTCAGTATTCAAAAGTTTCATCCAGAAATTATTTAATAAAAATTGTGCTATTTAGTTAGCTATATTTATTTATTTTGTGAATATGTTATTAAAAACTTAATGTACTTAATATAATTATTATTTTACCAACAAGAATATTAACAAACAGTTCTATTTTTCAAACCTAGTAAAAATATGTTATCATATATAAATATTCCGTGTTCATAACATACCGTACAGTGTCTTTTCCAAACAAGTCGTTGGCAAAATTATCTACGGGTAGTTGCCATTAATTAAAAAAAAAAAAATGTTATCATAGTACATTAGATATGACTAGTCTAACATTGGTCACCCTTGTAGTGCCTAGCAATTTACCATCTTAACTTTTAAAAGATTTATTACAAAGGCCGGTATGTTGTGGATTTTCTACGCTAGATAATATAATAAACTATAATATTACCTACTTATTTCTTCACAATGTAAAGAAATAAAATTTATTTCTTTGTTTGTACAGGTATTCTCTGGAAGTACTTAACTGAATTTGAGAATTCTTCGACTAATAGAAGTCCACAGTTTTCTATTCCTAATTGAAATGTTATTCCTAATTACTGTGTGATAAGGCCACTAATTTTTAGTAAAATTAATTATTCTAGTATTTAGTTTATCAAAGTGCTACAGTACGCCATGGCTATAGATTTAGTCGGTCCGTATGTATGTTTCTCATAGCACTTATTTTAATTTCACCATCACCTTTAGAAGAAGTAACGTCATGCATGTAAAGAAAAGAAAAACAGTAAAAGGACTGTGCTGTTCTTCGACTACTGTGACCTAGGTTCATTGATCTTCAACATTTATAAAAGCGCTTCATAAAAATGTGGGTTTCTTTTAAAAAGCAATTTTATTTCTGTAATAATCATGGACGTACTATTAAGTATTACAAAAAGAGGTACCTAAGTAATTTGTTTGTATGTAGGGTTCATTTAAAGTTCCATACAACAATTATCGAAGGACAGATAGGGACTATACTTGAAGGTGCCTGTTGATATCGTTGCTAATAACACCTTAAAATCGCCTTCAGTGCAGATTCTAATTATATGCCGACAGCATCGAAGTACACTGACTGCTATTTTCAGTTTGAACAATATTTCAGTACTTTTGTATAAATCTATGACATAAAAAAAAGCCCTCTCTTTTTCTGAAGATATCATACAAAATGATGCTGTAACAAAACTCATTTCAACAACTGAGTTAACGACATCTACATAGTAGATATTTGGGACATCACTAATTGGCAGCCATTTTTTGCGACACTCGAAGTTTAGGTGGCATGATTATTTTGTACTTGTTTCATGTCCTTTAGTTTCCTTAATCATTGGAATCACCCAAGCGAGACTTGCTCGACAATTCATCCCACTTCGCATTCGAACTCACTTGATCTTCGAATGGAATTCTCAAAACCAAACATTCTAGGAGCGAAGTGAAGTGATCTGAGATCCCGAGTTTATCGGGGATTGCTATAAGAGTAAACATCTCAGTCGATATGTCGTCTTAGTTTATTTTAACTTCTCTGAGATAATTACGTTAAATAAAACTAGTTTTTTTTTAGATTAGATTGACATATTTAGCAAAACGTCAAAACATTCATTAGCGATGGTATGACTCGCTGCCACACTCATCGAGGCGGCGCTAGTATCTCTGTCGACTTTAGAGAATACCAGTCCACAGTTGACAATCTCCCTGCGGATTTAAAAGTGAATTCGACTAATTCGCTTTAGAGAATCGCACGGCAGGACATTTTTTCAACTTTTCTCCCACTTGAATATTGGCTGTTAGACTGAAAAAAGCAGCACGATTATATAATTAAAAAAAAAAATTACATTTAGGTGAAATGCAGGTGTAATTCTTACTTCATTGTGACACAGATTTTCGGAGGTATTTTTTCTCTGCCACGGTTTTTGATTTAAAGTTAAATTTATAACATGAAGGTAAATATGGTTTCTGTAAATTATAGTTTCACTGGTGATTAGTAGCAGGCCTGTGGCAGTTTTAGTTCCGAACGAATTGTAATGAGGCTGAAATCGACTACCCACCTTAAAAGTTAATTGCTTGTCAGTGTGCTGTCAGTCTGACTCATACTCTGACTATAGCTACTTTTCTATTTCGCATTGAGTTTTGGTCTACCTTGTGTTTTCTTCGCTTTCATGGTCGAGTTGAGAACCTTGAAACGCCTATTCTCCTCAGTTGTTTGATGTAAATAATTTCTTAAAGCGCTTTGTTGGCGGTTTTTCGGAATCACTAGTATATACATAAAAACTACAAGTTATAATAACTATACGTATGGTACGGTTGTCAAAAAAGTAGACGATAGTAGCGCCAAAACGAAATACATAGCACTTACGGCCAAGTGACTTTCGCATCTGTAGTTTGTTACCAATAACTCTTGCTACAAATACTTAATCTGTGATTTAGATAGAACGTCAATGCGTCATATCACCAATATCGCAATATCACCATCCTAATAAATTGCTTTGTATCACCATATAGAAAATTATATATATTAAGAAAATATCACTTCAAATTGTACAAAATTATTTTTCTATTGATTTGTAAAATCATTACATAAAATAAACTTACATAAAGTTTAAATTAAAAATGTTCTCCTCAATATTTGGCAAACGAAGGTCTTCACCAGTGGAAGACGAGACGCCTCCTATTCCAGGCCCAAAATCTGATGACAGCTTTGTTGTGGTGGATCCTTCGTCACTCAGGTCGGGACTATATCCCAGTGTGAGCGGAGGACCCAGTCCAGTGGCACCCTATGTGCGCCAAGCACCTGCGCCGCCCGTGCCTCAAGTTAAAAACGCAGATTCGACGTTCCACTATCTTCAAGGAGTGCCTTTCTCTTTATCAAAAGAGCTACAATTGGCTGCGAACAAGGATTCGTTCTCTACAGAAGTTGGTGACCTTCTTGCATTCCTAACGAACAAAGTGAATATAAGTAATTATAAGTATGATTTTTCTGTTGAAAAGAGTGTTATAAAAGAGTGTTGAAATATTTATTCATTAAAATTTTCAAGTAATTGTGTAATAACGATGTAAGTAATTTAAATCAACTGGTTTATGCATTTTGACACTTGCTGATGTGTGTTAATGAAGTGATAGTGACAGAATTTGATTTTCAAGTGAAAACTTTTTAATAGTTGAAAAAAATTGTCGTCAGAAGTCATTTTTGGGTAGAATAAATTTGGTAAAGTAAAACTGCATTTAAAAACAATAATAATGAAAGCGTTATTAACTAATTAATCTGTGATGAGTATCATCTAAATGGGCATAGTTTTGCCTCCCAAGAATTGGTCGAAAATGTCTATGATCAAGTGTCAAAACATGTAAACTGTAGTCTATTTAAACTTTAGTCATACTTTTTAAATGTACACTGCAGCTATTATAAATGTAATATAATAACTATTTAAGTTATATTTTAACAGATTTAATACTTGTGATAAATTCCCAAAATCTTTAGCTATTTTCCGTTCAAACTCCAAAAACCACCAATCAATACGTGGTACGCCTCTCAACGAAGCATCCTCAGGACATACCAGAGATAGAATTCAGTCAGCTAACCAGCACGGAATCCGATTCGGTGCTGGTTAGCGAAACACGTGTCGATTGGTGGTATTTGGAGTTTGAGCAGAAAATAGCTAAAGATTTTGGGAATTTATCACATGAAATGGATTTCCGCAAAGTAACACCTGAGTCTGTACAATAGATTAAATGCTGTGCTGCTGTTTAGTTGACAGCTATTAATACCTGCTATGATCCATATCATGAAGCACTGAACCTATAGAGAGGAAATGTCATTTATTTTGTTTGTAGTCAATTTACGTCTAAACACTGCTGTGGTTACTGTGTACCGGTTGGTTGACTACACACACACTAATACAAGACCTAAATAAGACTGAGATAATTTAATAGTTTGCACCGTTGAAAGTGAGGTGCATAGATACACATCATTGAGCATGTACATTAAATGTACAGTTTAACTTGACCTGTGGAAAATAAGTGTCAATTTGAAAATTGTATATTTACTGTTATTTATTAATGAAATGAAATTATGTCTGTTTCATAAATTGATTTTTGTTGTTTTTGTCACACCACTGAATAGAACAGGAAGCCATTATGTATCTAAATATATCTTTCGGAATGTACGGAGATGTATACACAGGTCCAATGTTGGTTCTGCACTGTTTTAATATAAGCAAGAGTTGTAGACATTTGTTAGTGTCAAAAAACTGAGCAGTGGTGAGTACGACGGTCTGATATTTCGGCTCTATAGGTTGAGTGCTCCATGTTCCATATTGGCTAATCTTTCTGTTCTATTTAATTTAATTATTGTGTATTATTTTTGAGATAGTAAATTAAAGGTAGTATGATTATTAATGATTTCAAGTATGATTATTGTCTTTTAATAGAACAATATATGTAATTACAGTAATGTTATATTCAAAGCTTTCCTTAAAACTAATTTTTTGGGCTTCACAGCCTGCTATCATGGCCATGAATGGCCCAAAGCTACATCGAATAGAAATTCCAAACTTACATATTGATAATTCTGCAAGTGAACATAGTAGCCACATTCAATATTCTATGGCAGATTATCGGTTGACTACCGACTGGATGTAAAATCAAAGTCAAATCAAATTGTTCAAGTAAACTCAATTACAAGGTATTTTTGGACATCAAATGTATTTTAGTTCGGTTCAAAGAGAAAACCTGGACACAGAAGAACCGACAAGAAACTCAGTCAGCAGTAATTGTTTTACAAAAGGTTTATTAAAATACAATATTCAGAAATCCAGTAAATTCATGTGCATAAATCATTTACAGACTACTGTTTTATCTTCAACGAAATCGTTTATTTTGTAATATGATTGTTTAATCAATGTATGTTTTATAACTGTTCTAAATCTATTTTCTGTTAATTGAGTGACTTTGAGGAACTTTATTACAAAAAGGAATGCAGTTACCCAAAAATGAAACATTACTTATAAATACATAACATGACTTATATAATTTACATTTTGGGTTAACCAATTTATCTTGACTTCGGGTTTCCATACCACCAATATCACCTTTCTTTACATAATAATTTCAAAGATGTATAAGGACGGCAAGGTGAGTCCATCAATTTCTTTAAAACAATCTCTTAGTGATTCTCACATGTATTCATACTGTAGACGGCATGTATTGCTATTTTTTGTAAAATAAAAATGGAGTTAATATGCGCCGTTGATTCCCACAACAAAAGGCATTAGGCTATGAAAATATGCAAAGTACACCAACCTACCCGTATCCACATCTGTCAATTGCCTAATGCCTCTGCAATTTATTATCTACTGTTAAACCAAGAAACCTGGCTGACTTAAAACTAATTCTGATTGTTTCCCACCCAGTTCTATTTTATCATTCTGGATACATTAGAAAGGGAAAATTTAGTACATTTGGTTTCCTGTGCATTCAGTAGTTAATTATTAACAGCGAACCATCTCGAGACATTGTTAGGATCCTGTTCATCCAGCGAATATCTAGGTCCTTTCTGTCCAGTTTAAATAATGTCAATAAAGTGTCAATCAGCAAGTAATACTGTTTCGCATAAGTCCCTGAGCATAAATGGGAGATCATTAATGTAGACTAGAACAGGAAAGGTCCCAAAATTGATCCTTGGGGAAATTTCGAACCAAAAAACAAAACACCATTCAAATTAAGTTTTTGGTCCCGGCCAGACAAATACGAGACCTCGAGATCGAGAGTGTTACCACGAATTCCATGGTATTTAAGCTTTCAAATTAGTTTCATGATTAACGCAATCAAAAGCCTTGGAAAGATCACAAAAACCACCAATGGCAACCAGGGATTCCTCCCAAGTCCGACGTACAGTCTTGATCAAGCTTGCTCCTGTATGAGTTTTTTACCGCCTTCTAGTAAACCCATACTGTTGACCGTGAAACACCCCATGAATGATAAAATGTGCCAGCGTTTGATCGAGTACTTAGGTATTATTTTTTCGAATATTTTACTCAACGCTAATAATATTGATACCGGGCGATAATTTGTTGCGTTTTTTTACATTTAAAATCAAACAAATCTTAAAAAAGTAATTTCCGATATTGGGAACTAAGAATTATATGTAATTCAGGAAAAAAATAAGGTGAAAGAATTTGAAATAAATGACATTAATAATACATCTCTAATTTTATTTATTAGATACAATATTTATAACAATGTGAATAGAATAAAAATATTAGCATATTTTTATTTTTTGTCAGTATTTTAAATAAAGATTCATGTGTATAAACCCCAACTTATCTAAATATATTGTATTATGTAGATATAGCTGTTATTCATGTAATCTAGAGAAATAAATATTTTGGGAAATATGATTTTATGTACTATAAACCTAACTTTGCTGTTTACTTACATCAATAATTGATAATTATCGATTGGAAGTGACTAAAATAACCGATGTTTGCATTGTAAATAGAAATATCCTGCAATACAATGTATTCTTAGATCAGTGCACTTGTTGTACATGGTAATATTCAGTGTGTCCAGCATGTTGACAGTGTGACAAAGTAATAATTAATAAACACCAATTAATTTTCTTTCAAACAAAAAATGTATTTCCTAAAATCTGGCTAGTGATAGAAACTTGAATTCTCAACTTAGAACGCAATCCTTTAAATTCTAAATCTTTATAACACCCTTATAATTTCACTTACTACCTCAATAAAGTCACCAGTCACTACACGCACGTTCGCCTTTTGACACTTGTACTATCAGCATAAAAGTACTTGTTGATAAAAACACACGATATTTTTTATTTAATTTTTTAAAGGTAAGTTGGGGTAAGATCGTAAGCGGGGTAATAAACGTAATACTTCTAATAATGTATCATTTTTCATTTTCAATATAAAAAGGATACATTATTAGGAAGTATTACTATTTATATCATGTTACCCCGCCTACGATCTTACAATTTCAATGTAAAAATGAAGTGAAGATGATTAGGAAGTATACGATTTATACGCACTTATACGATGTTAC
Organism: Zeuzera pyrina; assembly: GCA_907165235.1. NCBI lineage: Eukaryota > Metazoa > Arthropoda > Insecta > Lepidoptera > Cossidae > Zeuzera > Zeuzera pyrina. The sequence continues at coordinate 1,539,933 of OU015627.1, forward strand.
GCCGCTTACGATCTTACCTTACTTTCAAAATTAGTCAAGGTGCTGACGTCCCTTTTTTGTTAACTTTACACGCAGGACACTGACCATAATCTGACGTTGTATACAAAATTCGAAACAAAATGGCGTCTTGATTCTTATTTCAAACGCAAAATATCAGCAAGTAATTTGGTTTTGAGATTACAATTTTAAATAACACCGATGAAAATTTGATATCCACTATTTTAAACGGGCAATATTTGTATATATATTTGATATTGCTTTCTCAAAAACTGCTCTAGCGATTTCGATAGAATTTACAATATAGGGGTTGAGGGGGGCGAGAAATCGATCTAGCTAAGTCTCAATTCTGAGAAAAATCGTTTTCTTCGTCTTTCACACACTTAAAACTTCTAAACTTTTTTAATTTTGAAGCAGTTTACCTTGTCTATAGCACAATGGTTCGAATCTTACGTAAATAGATAAAACTAAAGCTTCTGCAAGTCTTTATCGATTCATTCTTTTACTCGAGGCTGGGTAAATGACCCAGTCGGTTCTGATGTTTGCTGAAAACACTTCATTTAGAAGTGAAACACGAGTCAATCAATGGCCACTTTTATAATTTATCGTTGATTTTACCGTCTATGATACAATAGGTAAGTAACCATTGACTCCACTGAGACACCAAAGGTATGCATGCAAGAATGTTACACATACGACATTTAGAACTTATGGCGACGTTTAACATAATGACAGCTTCTGGGTGTTCTATACAATAAACTTTTACGCTTTACAGACAGATCAGCAGTTGGCACAGTTTTTTTTTTTTCGCTACCACAACCAAACCAACATTGTATTGCTATAGGCGGGCTACTCAAAAACCCTTCCTGCAGAGCGCGGAGTTCCTACCAAAATCGTGTACAGTGTGTATTCATGAGTCGATATTTTTCAGAAAACAATATAAATATCATAAATATCGGCTTTACATTACACTACACAATTTGGCAGGGACCCTGCACACCGGGCCGTGTAGGTAGTTTTAAATAGTCTGCTTTAAACTACCCATTCAAATAACAGAGATCTCAACCTGGTTTGAAGCGACGCTACTGACCCGTTCTTGTACGGTTTTTTTTTTTTGTGCACCATACAAGCATGAGACAATGACTTTTTGTTACAGGGTTGTCTCATGTATCGTGCATATTTACTTATTACATACACATATGATAACGTAGGTAACCACTTAGGATGCCAGTGCTATGATTTTATTATCAAAAAAGTATATATTTTAATTCTTTTTAAATTTTATTTTGATATAATGGTCCCACATCTAGAGCAATCATCGTATTACATAGGGCCATAGCTACCGCTGGGGTAATATCTTAGGGCCCCACATTTCTGAATTAAAAAAGTTGACGAAACTAAACGAAAATAGCTCTCGACACTTGCTCTATAGCCTTGCCATTACAATTTACATGATTTCATTTCAACCAATTTTGTGGTTAACTATAAATAACATGAGAAAGAATTCATACAATTCTGATCAAGAATTTCATACAGAGTTGAATATCTAATCTTTGATTTAAATGATGATTATTTCTTTTTAATTCATTGTATTCACTTTACTAGTAGGTATCATTACGCTCATACAATAAAATAAGTAAATGTGTACATACAACAGCCAAATTCACAATTTTAAGGTACCCTCCTATTTTTCTACAGTACCTAGTATTAAGTAGTCTTCAAAATATTAGTTTACGGTAGTAAACTAATTAATCTGTGATATTAGTGTAATATTTCAATAGTGCAAAAACTGACATTTAACATCTTTGGAATATTATGATCTTTACAAATTGTATGAAATACAATATATAAATTCAACACACATTAGACAAATTATTTTAAAATCATAAAAATAAACAGGTACATTTAAGTATAAAAATAACATAATAATATCTTCCCTCTTCCTATATATTTCAGAGCATAGATTGTCTCACAATCTAGTAACCATACCCTCATTAAATTATATACAAACCATACAATAAAACAAAACTTATTCATATCATAAACTTATATAACTGCTGCGAGTCCACAAATAAATGCCACAATTATTATAAATGGCAACCATGTTTTGAGGAATGCTCCAAAACTGTAAAAAAATGTTACAATTAAATAATTATGAACAAACTATAGAGAATAACAAACATTTTTGTAAATTAAATGTCTCAAAATCGTAACAAATATGCTGTTTTCAGATTGTAATAAATGGTAGGTAGTACTTTCCGTCTACTGTCTAGCCCCTTAGGAGACAAGCGCACATACTAAATCTAAACAGTTCCAAAGAATTAATATAAATGTCAAATATTACCAACATGAACAATAGACAATTATTTCATAAAACAATACTTTTATGAAAAGTGAATGAAGCCAAAAAGATATAGTAATAAACTTACCTCACATATTTTGAGCACGGCAACATATAAAAAGCCAGTTTAACCATGTTCCAATTCTTACAGCCATTATAATTCATTATGTTGAGTGCAGTTGCCACATGTGAGTGACAGTTGTCATAAAATATAATATGCTGAAACAACAGTAAAATATCTAGAATATCCACTGATAAGAAAATTCACATCAATTTGAAACCTATAAATAAATTTAAAAAAATCTACCAATAACTAATTAGTAATTACATTAATTATTACATAACAAGAGCATGTCATACATTCCTCCAAATACAAGTCTATATATAGTTTATTATTTTTAAGAAAATTAGTGATGTTCTGCTATCAATTGACTAAGCTACATATTATTAGAATAGGCTAAATCATTGTTTCTCAACCATTGTTATGTCGCGATCCATGAAAAAGCCAAAAAAGTATGTATAAAGTCTTGCGACCCCTCCACTATAAAGTTATAATTATAATAATATTTTAATTAAGAGTTTATTTATACGTTTAATTTAAATTTTCAAGGCTCTCTCAGGCGATAAAAACGCAAAACCGCGCATTACAAATATAAATTATCGCGCGTGTAAATGGCGCCGGCTGTTTCAGCGTCTAAAATTACTGGCTAGGCGACGTTTTAACCTGAGTTGTACTTGCACGAACTTGAACTTGTCAAATAAACCGCCTGCGCATCCCTTGACATGTGCGCCAGACAGAGTCGTACATGTTAAATGTCCACAGGTCACAGGGAAGCAAGTACATACAATAACGACCTTATCTCACTCATCCAGTGTTTAATTTTTATAAATAACAGTAAAAAAAGTTAAATTAAAATGGGCAAATTTGTGACAAAACGAAATGTGCCTTCTACGTCTAGTAAAACAGTGAAGAAAAAGACCAGGTTATACAACGACACATATTTAAAATATGGATTTATTGCTCAAGTCCTATCCGCGGAAAGCATGAAGCTTTCAAAATTACTCCGGCATCTGGAAACAAGATGCCCGTCTTTACAAAGCAAACCGTTAGAATTCTTCAAGCGTAAGTCACTTGTTTTGAAAAATCAACAAAATGCTATAAAAAAAATCCAGTCGTAATAAGGAATCTAAGCCCTCTACTATTACAGATAGACTCATTTTACTCCCTACCATTGATATGATCAATATTATGATTAGTCGGGAAGAAGCTAAAAAATTAAAAACCATACCCCTTTCAAATGACACAATATCGAGACGTACTTATTAATTAAATGGCCATGGATACTCACAACCAAATAATTGAAAAGGTTAAATAAAGTGAATTTTATGCCGTTCAGTTTGAGGAGTTAACAATGTGCCCAACTTGCCACAATTTTTGTTTTGTCGGATATGAATGCAAGGAGTTTATTAAAGAAAATATGCTTTTTTGCAAATAAATTCCTGGTCAAACATCTGGAGAGACTTTTTCACATATTCATTGAAGTAACACAAAATGATAACTTGAACTGGAATAAATGCATTGCAGTGTGCACCGATGGCTCGAAAGGGAAATAACAGGGAAGAACAGTGGCCTGACAGTAAAATTAAAAGACATTATGCCGCATGTGGAATGGACACATGCTTTCTTCACAGACATGCACTTGCCGCAAAAAAGATGCCTAACAATTTAAATGTTTTATCACAAACTATTAAAATTGTTAATTTTATTAAAAGCCGACTATTGCAAACTAGATTCCTTTCCACACTCTGCGAAGAAATGGGTGTCAAAAACAATTCACTGCTTTTCCATACTGAAGTGAGATGGCTGTCATGAGAAAAAGTTTTAACAAGGCTTTTTGAATTTCGAGACGAATTAAAAATCAAGTCAGAGAGGATGGAGCGCCAAGCGTCACAATCGTTACATACTTCTTTCGCTTCCTCAAATCTCATTATTCTCCTCACACATTTTCACCTACATAAACCTTATTATACTGCTATATAAACCTTTTAGTAAATAAGCTACAGCTATAAGGAATTGTTTCCAAACACTGCTGTTCCCAATTACCTGACAAATATTACTCAGAAATACAGTTTAATATTCATTTCATATGTAAATGTAAGTTTATCATAAAGCTAATATCTATATCTTCAATGTATTAAATTTACGAAAAGTGTAATGAAAAGAGAAAGTATGATAAATGCAGTAGAAATGCAATGTCTAAGAAGTAAATGCGGTTCACCCTAGCTGACAAAATAAGCAATGAAGAGATATGCAGTATGACAGGGTTGCACGACAGTGTTATGGTAAAAATGAAGAAAAGAATGCTTAGATGGTTCTGGCATATAGAAAGAATGAGTGATGAAAGACGAAGAAAATCTAGAGGGAAACTGAATGGTAAAAGAAGCCAAGGAAGACCAAGGCTGACTTATGAAGATCAAATAGCTAGTGTTAGCAAACGGAAATGTCAAAAGCACACATCCTAGGTGCAAAAGTGTGGGGAGAATGATGAGATTTGAGGAAGCGAAAGAAGTATGTAAGGACCGCGACGCTTGGCACTGTATTCTCTCTGACTAACCCATTGCAGAGACAGCGTGAAGATAGGTGAAGATACGATGTGTGTATTACATAATCTTTTAACAATATTTCGATATTCTTCTCTACTATAGAGGTTGTCCAGGAAACAAAGCACTTTCAGTAGTCCTCTGACAATTTCACTATTCTTTGAGGTTTTTTTTTTATTTTCTAATAATTCCTGTTCATAAAAGTATGTTGCTCAGCACGGATATATAAATATATAAATTATAATCTATCCTATTCAGTTATTAAGGCAATAAATATAAAGAAAAAAATTGTTTTAACAAATTGATCAACTACTATAAAAATAGTTGATTAACCCAGATATACAGCACAAAATGTCTTTTAAACAATTACCATTCTTTTTTTATAAATTTCAGAAGCCTCAGCTACGGCTGCATCCCAACCAGCTTGTCCATTTGTAGCTTTCTGTGGTGATAATTGCCAATATTTTGTTGGGTTTCCAAACGCCATTAAATCTTCGGATACAAAATAAGGACCTGCGAAGTCACGTATTACGCCACTAGACGTGCAAATACCCATGTGACCAAGAAAAGGGAATATCCATCTGAAATATTTCGTTAAAAAAACTGGGTTGACTAAAACACCGGAATGAAAAAATAATACCAAATAGATATGTACTAAATACGTTATAAATTACAAGAATTAAATTTACGTTAGGACCGGAATCGGGGTCCAAACAATACAATATGGATATCGGCACCGCTCGTGGTCGATAGGGTCCATTAGTACAGCCTGCTCGCGATCGCTGAGATCCAAGGGACTACCAGGACTATGATCTCCGTTCATATTCAATAATTACAGATAAATTATGTAGATTTATTTATCCATTCTTTAGAAAATACACGCGTAAATTAGAAATGTAAGGCCAAATAACTTTGACAATTGACATTTGAAAATGAAAACGTCAATGTCAAAGTTCAATGCAAAAATGCCAATGACTAAGGAAACTAAAGGACATGGCATGTTGATCTATAGCAACATTTAGTTATATATATTCTAACGCTTAACATTCAAACATAGCGTTGTCTCTTTTTGACTTATGGCTTCTTGTATTGTAAGAGAAAGCAACAGTACTTTTCTCAAACAGTATTTTTTTTATGTGACATCATTGTAATGTCAAAACGTGCCGGTCCGCCATTTATTGCGACACGCTGACAAGTACACGAAGTGTCAAAACATTTCAATGGATTTAATATTTTTTAATGTTTCTGTGATTTTGTGTTGGATATTGGAACTGTTGTTAAAGGAGAAGCTAGCATAATGCCACAACAATTTCTAAGTGTAGTGTGTTAGGATGTGGCTCGAGGAAAAGCAATAATCAACAAAATCTATAATTGCACTGGTAAGTAACAGAAATTCATTAATCTGATGTCGTATATATTTCCATCGTAATTACTGTTTCTTAGTTTACTTTATTATAGTCATGTATATTTTTAGTTATTAGCAATTTTTATTCATATAATACAGTAAATTACTTCATATAAATTTTTGTTGTAATTGCAGTTAGGGCTGTTCATGTACCTATATAAAAAATATCGATAAATACAGGTATCATGTTTATACGTCGTAATTATCTCGTTTCAGATTACCATCATGTATTATTAGAGAAAAAGAGTGGCTTGACATAATCAGAAAAGAAAATTGAACCCATATGATATATACATACATATCTTCACGCTGTATCCCCAACGGGGTATTCATGATATATATTATGTTATTTGCATTTCGCAGAATCTCCTTTCAGTAGAACAATAAGAAAATAATTTTACGAATGAAGCATTCCAGCCCTCGCAAAGATTATTAGGAATCAGAAAAAATATTTAGAGTGGTAATTAATTACTTTTCAATTTCTTGACCATTTAATCCTCTATTGTGAAAAAGTAACAGGACAATATTAATTGTTTACAGAATGTGGCTGAATTTTGATTTGATATTTCCGGGAGAGAAAATTCTGCTCATAATTCTAAATATCTGCTTCTGAATTATGTGAATCAAGACCACACCGAGTTATTTTTGCGACCAATAAGAGCTTGTAGTTGTTTTACTAATAATCCAGATGCGGTAAAATTTAAAGAATCTTTTAAAAAACTTTAAGAGCAGAAATAAGAGACGAAGGTGTCGGAAACTATTTCATTCTTTTCTTGACGTACAAAAAAACGACAGTGACATGATGAGTACGACGGCTTAAATTCAAATCTCAGTATTCAAAAGTTTCATTCAGAAATTATTTAATAAAAATTATGCTATTTAGTTATCTATATTTATTTATTTTGTGAATATGTTATTAAAAACTTTATGTACTTAATATAAATATTATTTTACAAACAATAATTTTAACAAATAGTTCTAATTTTCAAACCCAGTAAAAATATGTTACTATAGGTACATTAGATATGACTAGTCAGACATTGGTCACCCTTGTAGTGCCTAGCAATTTATTATCTTAACTTTTAAAATATTTATTCAAAAGGCCGGTATATTGTGGATTTTCTACGCTAGATAATATAAACTATAACATTACTTATTTCTTTACAACGAAAAGAAATAAAATTTGTTTGTTTGTATATACGGGGTAACCTCTGGAAGTACTTAACTGAATTTGAGAATTTTTCGATTAATAGAAATCCAGTGTTATATTCCTAATTGAAATATTTTTCCCAATTACTGTGTGATAAGGCCACTAATTTTTAGTAAAATTAATTATTCTAGTATTTAGTTTATCAAAGTGCTACAGTACGCCATGACTATAGATTTGGTTGGTCCGTATGTATGTTTCTCATAGCACTTATTTTAATTTCACCATCACCTCTAGAAGAAGTAACGTTATGCATGTAAAGAAAAGAAAAGCATTAAAAGGATTGTGCTGTTCTTCGACTACTGTGACCTATGTTCATTGATCTTCAACATTTATCAAAGCGTTTCATAAAAATACGGTGTTCTTTCAAAAAGCAATTTTATTTCTGTAATAATCATGGACGTACTATTAAGTATTACAAAAAAAGTTACCTAAGTTAGCCCAAGTTAAAAGTTAGTAATGAACCCTACATACAAACAAATTTGTTTGTATGTAGGGTTCATTTAAAGTTCCATACAAAAATGATCGAAGGACAGAAAGGGGCTATTCTTGAAGGCGACTGTTTCTATTGTTACTAATTACACCTTAAAATCGCCTTAAGCGCAGATTCTAATTATATGCCGACAGCATCGAAGTACGCTGACTGCTATTTTCAGCTTGAACAATATTTCAGTACTATTGTATAAATATATGACAAACAAAAAAAAGCACTCCCTTTTTCTGAAGATATAATGCAAAATGATTTTTATTTCAATACCGATGCTGAAACAAAACTTATTTCAACAACTGACTTAACGACATCTACATAGTAGAAATTTGGGACATCACTAATCGGCAGTCATTGTTTGCGACACTCTAAGTTTAGGCGGCACGATTATTTTGTACTTGTTTCATGTCCATTAGTTTCCTTAGTCGTTGGCCCATGGTCACTGGTCACCAGTGTTGCCAATTTAGCATATTTTATGCTGGATTTGACATATTTGCATCTTGTTTAACATATTTTTTGGTTGTTTAGCTTAGCATATTTTTTTAAATATAAAATAATTACTAAATAATAGTCTAACCATGAAACAAAAGACCCCGGGTACATAAGTGATGACAGCGCTCAAAGTGCTAAGAACTGTTCCTTTCGGCTGGAGTAAGCGCACTGTAATCATTCCGTTTTCGCGTTCGAGGGGTTCGTCAGCAAATAATTTCGTTAAATAAACCATAAAAAAGAGCATTCTTTCACTCCCTACTTTGGTAAGAAAGAACTTAGAAAGAATATCGCGTACAAGTGTACAATTGCTGTCATTGTAAGTGAATGAAAGTTCTTACAGTTTATACTTACGCTAGTATACTATGTTCATAGTTACATATTTACGTGCGTAGTTGTTAATTAATCTAATATTGAGCTTAGATACCTAGAATTCAGTGTCATTTTATTTGACACTGAAAAATGTTGGTATAATTTTAGGCTAAAACTGCATTTTAGCAGATTTTATATTAGTCTTGTTGACAACACTGCTTGTTTCAGTGTCACTTTACTTGTTGATGTTTTTGGCGCTTTAGAAAAACCTTTAATGGAAAAGAATATCTTGTTTTAATGTTTTTACCTAAATATATGGTGAAATTGCCAAAATGCCGGCGTTTCTGAAATATATAGACATGGAAAACTTCAAGTCCTATCGAGGACACCATCGCATAGGACCGCTGATGTCTTTCACTGCTGTTGTTGGACCTAATGGTTCAGGTAAGTTATTTGTAATTCGTATTACAGCGTTTTATATTCTTTTAGTTGTATTTATACAAGTTAAACATTGCAGAATATACGATACATTAAAATGTGAATTGTGTCAATATTATTTGTTTTATTTTGTTGTATATTATTTGATAGTAGTCAAGCTTTGAGCCTTCTTGAAGTTCTACCCGCCAGTCAAATTACGAGTCGATTCTCCAAATATACATACCCTCTTATTAGATTTAGTACTTTAATTTTGTTATGTTGATTAAATATGTGAGGGTAGTACATATTTATTGAATATAAACTTAAAGGTATATGTACTTACATAGGATATCACATACAATTTTCACTATTGGTACTTAATGCATTGGAATAATTGGCCTCTAAAAACTATTGTTTTGAATATTTATATATTCTCATTTTTATTTTATATTTTTTTCTGCTGCGAAATGCATTAAAGTGTTACACTAACTACTGCATACATAAAAATTTTATGATCAAGTCTCATAACGGGAATGTTTTGACATTTGATCATAACATTTTTAACTATGCATGATTAGCTGATGTATTTAGTGTTAATCAGATTCCAAAAACAAAGTTTCATTTTACATAATCTTTTCTATCCTAAAATGATTTCTAACCTAGGATTGTGTTAGGTTTACTATACGAAACTATTTTGAAAAACAAATTATATTATCTACACCTCAATAAGTATAAAACACATAAACAATAGTTAATATAACATACTTTCAAATGCTTACTACATCAATAATTACTCACAGCTAAAAGGAAACAAGGAATGTGTAGAAAGAATGAACAACAAATGACTGATGGAGTAAATGTATAGAGTGAATGTGAGTGGCAGTAGAGCAAAGCCAAGCCTGATTTTGAAGATCAAATAGGTAGCCAGTGTCACCTGACGAAAATGTTGAAAAAACTTGAGTATGTTTTACACTTTAGGGATATAGCATGAAGATAAATATATTCATTGTAAAAATAGTCAAATGTATCTTTCTTTTTCAAGTGCATTTTAGTTATATATTTTTTGGTAAATTATTTTGTCAAGATAATATTCAATGTGCGAAAATAAAATTTGGTGTATTGATCTGTGTAAATTGGTCGAGGACTTAAATCCCACAAACATTTCATGTCTATGGGTCGTATGTTTCTCCCTCTTTTCAAAGCAAATTAAAATATACCTATGTCATATTTAGTTAAATCTTTTGTAGAGCGATTTAGTAATTGTTAGTTGTAATTTTCACTTATGTTTTGTAATTTTCACTTCATTTAAAATTTATTTGAATCTTTTTCTTTATCTTTTAATTTTAAATTTCGAATCACTAATAATTTTCAAATGACATTTTACTTTTTATAAACTGTTTAAAAAGAATACAGCATTCTTATTTGTTGATTTTTTTACCTGTGTTTATGGCTAAGGACATGTTTGAGTGGGGAACAATAAATTATAAATGTTTTGAAATTCAATTTATTTTAATAAGGAGAATTAACATATGTGCAGGTAAATCTAATTTCATGGACGCTGTGAGCTTTGTGATGGGAGAGAAAACTAATTTGTTGCGTGTGAAAAGGCTCAGTGATCTGATCCATGGCGCTTCTATTAACAAACCAGTGTCCAGGAGGTACTGTCATAATATTATTTCTATTTTGTCAACTCTTTAATTTCTATTTGGTTGTTAAAAATTTCTAGATTTAAATTTGACATAGACATAAAACTAGTCATATCGAGATAATTGTGCAGGTACAAACTATAGATCATCTCGATTTATACTGTATATATAAAAGTTCAATCTCTATGACTAGTCATATAGAGATAATTGTGCAGGTACAAACTATAGATCATCTCGATCTATACTGTATATATAAAAGTTCAATCTCTATGTTTGTGCTCGCAAAAACCCATGAATTAGTGAGTTGATTTACTTGAAATGACACATTGTTGCATTTGAATACTCTCGTGTCGTAATGTATATGTATCTATACAAATAAAAATGTAAAAGTTTGTTAGCTTAATGCATGGCTGGGAACAGTTAAATTAGTAAAAAGGGCCTGATGACATGCATTAATTTAGGGGTTCCATAGCAATTTGGGTGAATTAGAAGGTAAATTTAAAAAAATGAAAAGAAATGTTGTCCATAATACTTATTATTTAATTTTGTTCTCAATTTTGTTTTTGAGTTATTTATGTTTCTGTAAACAAACAGATCAGAACAAATCTGATGTGCCATACAGACAAGCGTAATAAAACTAGGGTTCTAATGGCCATTTTGGTTACAAAACTGAAAAATATCCAACCATACCGATGTTTTTTTCTAACATAACAAATCTGTAATGACATTATATGCTTTATGAAAAACATATCACAGAGTTTATTTCTGATAATCCCAGAATATATTAATAAAGAATTTACAATAAGATTTGAGTTTTAATACTATATAAACATTTGGAATGAAACATGATAGTGTTTTTTTATATAAATTAAATACCTAATTAATCTGTGCAATTAGTATCCAAAATGATCGAAACTAGATTTTATACTGGAAACCGAATTTTTGTTTTTGTCTGTTCCAGCTAAAACCTGAACTTTCTTTTACATAATTCTCTGGGATATTTTTCGAATTTCTATTAATTTTAACTAATTTCAATAATGTGTTTTGTTCATAAAAGTAGTTATCAATGATAAATTAATGGTTTTGTTTCTCTAAAAAATGCTTTGACTGTACATGGTATGGCCTGAGGTGACATCCCACTGTCACCACCGAAGGCAGTGCAAAAACTCTGAACGTAGTTTTACTTTCAGTATTGGAAGATTTCCTGCCATTCGCAAAACTTGCGGACACTGTAAAAATAATATAACCTGAGAAAAAGTTTTAATTTATTTTGTGTACCTATAAAATAACCTATTATATTCAGTTTTTTGTACATTTGTAGCGCATCAGTGACAGCAACATTCATCCTAGAAGATATGACAGAAAAGCACTTCCAGCGGTCTGTTATTGGACAATCTTCTGAACATAAGATTGATGGGCAGGTATGTTTAGTCATAAATGAAATAATCTTTATAGTGTAGGGCCAACACTAGGAGCTAGGGCCTAGCTAGGCGAAATGGATAAGGTACAATGATACTAGGTAACTATCTTGGCAGCGCGCGCAATTTAAACTATTTCGTACTCGGGAAATATAAGTTTTTGTGGACAAGAGTAAACAGGAGCGTAACGCGGCGCCCCTGGTTACTTTCCACGGCGCCCTAGGGCGTCGCTATTGTCACCTAACTAGGCCAAGAATATTATTGAAAATTGCAGCATTCAATCAAAAAACCTCATAGAAATGTGTTCATCCGCTCAAGAGCTACAATACCACACAGACAAAATATGTCCTAAGCACTATCAGCGCAACATTGGCTAATGTTTGTGCAAAACAGGAATAAATGGCTGACTCCCATTGTAAGTTACCTCATTGCATAGATACATAGGTAACTTCACATCATTTCCTAACTGCGGTGGACAGAACATTAAAATGCAATAAAATCACACATTGATGCTTCTAATCACAATAAACGTCTAAGTAAACAGCAATGAATACTGTGTTTGACAGATTACAAAGGGAAGGGTATCTAGAGGTTTGAAAATGGTGTTGGAGGGGTTTCTTTAGCTGCTTCCCCTGACATGTATTGAGAGACCTTATGTTTCTTATTCTTATTTATTCTTTTTTGTTTCTTTCTTTTATTTTTCTTTCGTCTTTTTATGGATCTTTCATCCTTCATTCTTCCTCATCCATAACTCCTTTCTTTCGTTTTACCTTTCATTATCCTATTACTTATTCTTTCTTTATTATCTTTGTGCCTCCGTTCCTTATCTTCATTTACTAAATGCACCTTCATTTTCTTATTCCATTATAATTTTTAATACTGTTGCTATTACTATACATTTCTTTACATTTCAAACAATTATACATTTACTATGCTGATTACAATTTCCACTATTTCTATCATTTATATGCATTATTTACATTATATGAGGTTGAGGGTTTTTGTACCCCTGAGAAAATTAGGTAAATTTCACATTTTTCTTTCTCTTAAAACAGTTACCTATCTAATAGGTAGGTAACTGGTTCGAAAAAAATTCACTCAGTATTATAGACAGTATCTATTTTTTCATGTTTTTAATCTTAAGAAAGGTTATAGAGCACATGTATGGTTTGAAAAGGACAATCAATTGGTGACCTTGGATGTGACCTTGGCCTTATCTTGCTTTCAATTCTATCTTGAAGATTAATTTTATAGTTGTATATACTAATTATCTGATTATGAAATTTTCTCTCTTTCAATTACGAATGTATAAATATGTACACGTTTTTTATAAAAAACGATTATGAAAATCAAGATCACATCTGAGACCATTCATTGAATGCACCTTCGAAGACCTATAATTTTTGTCTTTAGAAAATTTCTTATTTTTATCCTAGATAAGTCTGCAGTGATAATACACTTGGAGACTTGAAAAAACACAAACATTGAATAAACATCACATCTTATAACAACATTTTATAAGAATAACACATAATTTCATTCAACAAGAAATAATGCATGTTATTTTTTCTACCTTTTCAGTCTGTATCCATTAGCCAGTATCTGGCAGAGCTTGAGAAACTTGGCATCAATGTTAAAGCGAAAAACTTTTTGGTATTCCAAGGAGCTGTAGAAAGTATTGCTATGAAAAACCCTAAAGAAAGAACAGCTCTGTTTGAGGAAATTAGTGGGTAAGATCATTTAGCACTCAAATGTGTTATTTATTCATAGCGTATTTAATGTGAAAGTATGTATATCTTCCGTGCTGTGAAGACTGGGCTTTATCTCTGGCCAGCCATGCGACTCTGTAAAAACTCGAATGGCCTAATTGTGAGACTCGCTCGATTATTAACCCTACTTCGCATTCAAACTTACTTCGCCTTCAAACGGAATTCTCTAAACCAAACATACTAGGACCGAAGTGAAGTTAATACCAGTTCATAGTTGACAATTTCACCGCGGATTCAGAATTGAATTCGACTAATTCGCGTTAGAGAATCGCAAATTGTTCAAATTAGCTTGAAATGTAGTTACGACCTGGTCACGACTCTTCCGCTTTTAGCGTAAGCGACAAAAACCAATATAATGATATGTATGAAGCGTGCCCCACGACGTCGTAGTAGGCGGCGAGAGGGACGAATTTTGTTGAGTGAATCTCTGCAGCAGAAAATGGCTCAGTTGAAATATGTGTATGAACAAATAGGGAGTGGGACACGGTCCAGGGCGTGGCTATCGGTGGTGGAGGACGTATCCAGTGCCAGTGGTAGCTTTTCATTTAATATTTGTTATACATATTTGCAGCGAAAATGATAAACTTTCTTCTTTAATTGTTCAATATGATGAATCCAGTGATAGGATTAAGGACACTAAGGACCACAAATACTAAAAACCGTGACGATATTGTGAGCGTGTATTGTCAGGGTGATTGTTAAGTAAGTTCCAGTAGCGATGGTGAAAAATGAGAATTACGAAGCAGAAAGAAGGTAGAGTGAAATAATTGCTTTGAAATATCCACTTGCAGTCTCGTAATTTAACCTATGAACATGGTGCTTGCAACAACATCGAAATATCGGGAAACTTAAATATATCAATATCTCTGTAAGAACCCATGTGCAACCAAGGGCATTTGTATTGTAATAACGAAAATGATAAACACAGGCATTTATGAATGTCCAATTTGTCCAAGCATCCTCAAAATACAATCACAATAGGTCAACTTTTGGTCACAGTGATACAGGTGAGACCTCCATAACCACTTATAATCCTCAGCATAAATGCAGAAATATATTCAAAAGGTCATGGGAAGAAAAATGATATTTTTACAAAATTCTTTCCTTTATCATATTACAAAATACTACTCTGTCAAGAAAGTACCGGGAAAAGATCAATAATACACGAAATGTTACTCGTAGTTATTCATCCAAATTTATGTTATCACCTTCAAAGTATGCTCCTTCAGAAACAATACACTTACGCCAACGAATAATCCAATCATCAAAACATTTTTTAAACGCTTTTTCCGGAATTGAGTTCAGTGCTCGCCGCGAATTCTCCTTTATGTCTTCTACCGAATGACAACGGGTGCCACGAAGTGGTAATTTGAGTTTAGGAAAAAGAAAGAAGTCGGCTGGAGCCATATCTGATGAATAAGGTGGTTGCTCGATGGTATTTGTTGAGTTTTTAGTCAAAAATTCGTTCACAATGATGACCTTGTGCGAAGGCGCATTATCGTGGTGCAAAATACAAGAATTTTCTTTCCACAAATCTGGCCTTTTTCGTCGAATTTGCTCTCTTAAACGCCGCATAACGCCCAAATAATATTCTTTATTTACCGTTTGACCTTCCGGCAAGAATTCCGAATACACAACACCGCGATAGCTAAAGAAAACAGTCAACATGACTTTGACTTTTGATCGACTTTGGGGTCATTTTTTCGGTTTCGGTTCAGTTGGAAGGCGCCACTCCGAAGTTTGTTGACTAGTTTGCATGTCAAACTCGTAAACCCACGTCTCGTCACCAGTAACAATGCGTTTCATGAATGTTGGGTCGGAATTGACTCGTTCTAGCATGTCCTCAGCGACTCTTATGCGATTGTGTTTTTGAAGAAAATTCAGGTGTTTTGGGGCTAGCCGAGCGGCAACATATTTCATACCCAAGTGATTATTTAAAATGGTACGGATCGACTCGTAAGACACAGGAAGTTCGGCGGCTATCTCTCTCAAACGTGAATGAGCATTTTCAGTCACTATTTCCTTCACTTTTGCGATGTTAACTTCAGTTGCAGACCTTGATGGCCTACCAGAGCGAGGCAAATCTTCCATCACATCTCGACCCCTTTTGAACGCTTTGTACCACTCATAAGCACGTGTTTTTGATAAAGTCGATTCACCGTAAGCCTTCTGTACTTCAGTGACTCCGAACACGAAATTCGCAATATACACTAGAATGATATAACTAAAAACAGCACTGTATTTAACCCAAATAACAGATGCAACTCAAACTCCGCGCCAAAATGGACAACAGTTGTGCCAATCTAACAACAACAAAAAAAAAAAAACAAAAAATTGAATTTGGAACCATAAACAAATCATCCATTCCCGATACTTTCTTGACTGAATGTATGAACTGCCTTCGAGACAATTAAGAGCCACTTTCGATAAAGCCCTATATGAATACTTCCATCTTTGTTGTTCAGTCCGTGGCCACAGCCAAAAGTCATGACCAGGCCGTAAATAGATAGATACTCCTACCAGTTCATTTACATGTGTAGGTGTTTCTGGGTTCAGGATAGGGGTATCAAAAATATTTATTATTATGTTAAATGCGTAAATTAATAATTATTACACAAAAATGCTTTTGTCATTATAGCATTTATTTATTATATTGATATCCTATCGTATATTGTAATACAAGCAATATTTGTATATTTGTTAATCACATTCTCGAAAACGACTTAACAAATTCAATGAAATTTACGTCATAGGTGTTAAGAGGGTGTACAACTGATCTAGCTAGGTCTCAATTCTAAAAAAAATCTTTTTCTCCGTGTTTTCTCGTGTTTTCACACACTTAAAATGGTTAATTTCGTAACATCATTTACCTTCTCAATAGCATAGTGGCTAGAGCGTAAGTATTCTACACCGAAATGCACGGGTTCAAATCCTGAAGTTTTCTCAAACTTTTTTCGTTTTTTTTTATCCGAGCAAAGCTTGGTCCCCTCGGTACTGAGTCTTTAAAACTGATGTCAAACTCAGACATAAGTTCACCTTCTGAGGACATGGTTGTTTGTATATGCTGTGGTGTCTAGGTCTGGTGTTCTCAAAGAACAGTATGAAGCCTGTCGTGCAGAAGTGAATCGTGCTGATGAGGAAGCACAGTTCTCATACCATAAAAAACGAGGCGTGGCAGCAGAAAGGAAAGAAGCCAAGTTTGAGAAGGAAGAAGCAGAAAAGTATACACGATTGAAAGAAGAGTTGGTTAGTATTAATGATTTTTTTTTATAAAGAAGGGACAAAAACTGTCTGGGAATGATTCATATTTTTTAAATATAAAACGAAAAAGATATTGAATGTTATTAAAAAAATATCAATTCTTTATATGATATTTATATTTATATGATTAAATAAAGATATTCAAGTGTGAATCTCTGCATGAGAATCGTTAGATAGAAATGTCACCATTCATCGAATGGAGCGGCATCCCTTTCTAACTGTGCTTTGTCGGAGATTCACACTTGACTATTGTTCTGGAATATTGGTCATAGTCTACGTAGTATAGAATCTTTACATATGTGGTCACTGATATTTCCATAAACTTAGTATATACTGGCGTATAGACTATAGACGAACATACAGCTCGTTGACGCGTGACGATTTTTAATTCGTCAATGTCAACTGTGAAATGAATGATTCTCTTGATTATTGCGATATGTAATATCACAATCACATACAGAACACAATAACCATTTTTGAAAAATACAGTACTTCTACAGTAAGTCAACAGCATTCTCCACACAGCGTAACGACTTGTGACGACCTGTCATTCAAAAAAGGTTACAAAATCGTCTCGTTTGCTGTCCCTTTCCTACTCGTGCCACTATCATAAAAGATTACACTCTCACTCACACTCTTTGTAACGTCTATATGCCAGTATATACTAAGGTTATAGATTTTTCAAAAAGTTAAATTGTAATACTGGCTGTTGCTCGAGATTTCCTTCGTGTGGAATTTAAAAGAAATCACAACGTCCTTAGGGTTAGTCCTTAGGTAACCCAGGGTTCTAATCTATCTGCATACCAAATTTAATCATAATCCGTCCAGCGGTTTATCCGTAAGCCGTAACAAACAGAGAGGCGCTTTTTTTTATTTTATTTCATGGCATGGCCCACAGATTAGGGCATTTGTCAATTAAATAACTATTTAATTGACAAGCGCATGCGCATTGTCAATGGTTGTATACGTGACATTGACAAATGCGCATATAACGCATTTGTCAATGTCACGTATTAATAAGTTTCTCATGAAGCACGTTCGTTAAATAATTTAAATTTAAATAATAAATTCATTTTTTATTGTAAAACTCCTCCAGTAAAGCGATAGCAGGCTTTACTGAAGTTATAAAGGACTTCTCTGAAGAACGAGAGAGCTTCAGCTACACATGTTTATTTAAACCTACTCCATTCTTTTCACTTATACAGAACTTTAAACCACAATATACTATCACTTTTGTATTTTAAAACTCAATAATGTAAAAAATAGAAAATCTAAATAAAATGACAACCTCACTTCTCCCGTTCCCGCCAAAA
Source organism: Zeuzera pyrina (assembly GCA_907165235.1). Lineage (NCBI taxonomy): Eukaryota > Metazoa > Arthropoda > Insecta > Lepidoptera > Cossidae > Zeuzera > Zeuzera pyrina. The sequence goes on from OU015627.1 coordinate 1,558,596, forward strand.
AGTCCAGAAAAGCGCTTTCGTATTTATAATATTAGGTAACTACTTAATCTGTGATATTAGTATTGATATACTAGGTTGAATTTAAATTCATTTATTTTTAGATTCATATGAATATGCATAATAATGCTGTACCAAGTTTAAGTAAATTAAAGAATTTTCTTGCAGTGGGAAACCTGGAATGAATTTAGTATTGTTGTGTGCTCGCGCCGTGGTTTAATGGTATTTGAAACCAAGTTTAATTAGTAGAGTAACTTAAGATATTATTTTTATAAGTACAACGTGTTTAAGTGAATGTGTACTAAATTCATTCAAGTTCACCAACTGCAAGAAAATCCTTTAATTTTCTGAATCCTTTAATTTTTTGAATCTGAAATGAATGAATTCAAATTCAACCTAGTATATCAATACTAATATCACAGATTAAGTAGTTACCTAATATTATAAATACGAAAGCGCCTGTCTGTCTGTTACGGTGAAAGTGAAAGTATTATAAATGCAGTAGAAATGTGATCTCTTAGAAATATGTGAGGTGTCACTCTTGCGGACAAAATAAGCAATGAAGAGATACGCAGTATGACAGGGTTGCTCGAAAGTGTTATTGTAAAAATGAAGAAAGGAATGCTTAGTTAGTTTGGTCACATGGAAAGAATGAGTGATGAAAGACTGAAGAAGAAAATCGACAGAGTGAAAGCGAGTGGTAAAAGAAACCAATGAAGACCAAGGCTGACTTACGAAGATCAAATAGCCAGATTCTTAGCCGACGGAAATGTCGAAAGCACTTGTATGCCTAGGCGAAAATGTGTGAGGAGAATGATGAGATTTGAGGAAGCGAAACAGGTATGTAAGTGCCACGACGCTTGGCGCTTCGTCCTCTCTGACTACCCCGTTAAGGATACCGCGTGAAGATATGGATGTATGTTTGTTTAAGTGACTAGCCCATTGGCCCTGTGGCAAAGAATCTACTTTCCATGCCGGGGTCCTGGTTTCAATCGAGGTCAATTTATGAAACAAACTTCTCTAAATCAGCTTGTAGTCTAGTGTCACTGGGGGCTCCCCCAGGTCGGTGTGTGGTACCCATATGTAATACAAGTCTAGTGCTTAGTTTGAGGCCACATGATTTGTGTAATTGTCGGAATTATTATTATTACTTGAATTTGGAATTGTACAAAATGATATTTAATATAATTTCTGAGATCATTTTACAATTTTTAGGTGTAATGACTGACTTACTTTTTTTAAGATTTTGATCTAATAAATTACTATCTAGGCATAATCTTAATTATGAGTTGAGTTTCCAAGTGAAATTTTTTAATATTTTAGATTTCAACTAGTACATACTATATAGATTGTATTAAAAAGTACGTAATAGCTTATTTCTGGTTTCTCTCATACAGGTTTTGTACAGAATGTTTTTAGTCATGACTCTAAAGTTAGATAAACCATTTCATATGAAAAACTGTTGATTTTAGTCATGTTATTTTTTTTAATATATATATGTGTCGGAAAAGACACGGGACAATTCGTGCTTTTGCAAGTCAGCCATGAGAAATAGGTACCTAATCTTACAAGAGGCGAACTACTCCATAAAATACAACGTTAGGACAAAGTTAATGTGCAAACGACAGAAAACTCTTTGTAAAAATTATTACGTAGGTAATTGGAAATTTAATAATGGCAAACGATCCGTCGGAGAAATGCTATCGCACCGGCGCCGTAGTCTAACAGACTCTCAGCGCCACCCCCGACGTTCCGTTAGCGCGTCATCGGAAGTTGCGCTTTGCTATAGTATAGTCAAATGAGCCTTATTTACCAAATTAATAAAAGTGCCTTTTATTATTTCCACCGACATATGTGTATAACAATAATATAACCACAGATTAATTAGTTTACTAACGTAAAATATAACTTTACGGTAGTAAACTAATTAATCTGTGATATAACCACGGACTAAAAACGAAGAAGAGGCGCCGTAACGAATTTTCCTCATACAAACCAGTGTAACAACATGCGCTTTGAGGGGGACGCGGAATAAATGGAGGGGGATGTTGTGAATCTGCCGCCATCTAGCGAGTTGTAGCAGTCTCTTTGTGTTATCATTTTTCAAGTAGTTTTATTATTGACCACCAGATGAGTAAAATACATTCTTGATACAGAGACGTACTTAGTGATTAATCGGTAACTTGAAATTGCACGATTCAAAAATTTTCACATTAAGTTATGAAATACCACTTATATTTGTATTTAAGAGTAAATTGATAAAAATCCATAATGTATATTATGATGGAGCAGTAAAGCGGATGAGATGTAGTTTTACATTTGTAATTTTTTTTATCATAATACAACGTATCGTTTGATACAGCGTGAAGATATTCGCTTCCTCAAATTGCTTTATATTCTACTAAAATGCAATTCAGCACTTTTAGCATCGCCAGGTCGCCACGTATTTATTATTGGTAAGATAATATATCGCATCTTTAGAATGAAAGCGACTTAATTTAAAATTTCAGAATTTCGGATGAAAATAATAAACTTAAAAATACCTACTACTTAATTTAATAGATAACAGTACAAACTTGCCTGTCCCATTAGCAACATATCGCGAAAATATTTAAACATATATTTGTGAACAATCCGTTTTATTATTCTATGTGAATTCAATGTCGGAACTTGCCAAAACAAAATCTCAAAATTTCGAATTAGACCAATTTCATTCTGTGGTCTATGTAAGCAGTTCCCATTACTATAAAACTGCTACACCAGTAAGTACGAGTATATGCATAATTTAGTTTCGGTTAGTTATTTATTACGTTATAACTTTGTTATAAAATACAAAATATGAGTGCATTATCAAATAATAGCTATTATTAAATGAAGTTTATGAAAAGCATATAAAAATTATCCTTTATACAAAAACAACATATTATCCTCACGCTGTTCCCTAACAGGGTAGTCAGAGTTACATACTTTTTTCGCTTCCTCAAATCTCAACACTCATTATCATTCCTCACACATTATCGCCTGGGTATGCGAGTGTTTTTCACATTTCCTTCAGCTAACAGCTCTGGCTATTAAATATTCGTAAGTCAGCCTTGATGGTTCTTGGTTTTAATTATCCTTTATAAAAGAGTATATTAGTATTAATACGTCTAGAGTGCGGTCCTTATAATGTTTTGTAAAGTAACTTCTATTCTATTCCCCAACAGAAATTATTCGTAACAAAAAAGATACGTTAGTATTATTGTAATATGTCTACCTCCTGCGTGCGATCCTGCTGATAATGTCAGTTTTAGCAAGAATTTTTATTCCCCAACAGAGGTCAATTCACTCGGTGTAAATGAATCGATGTAGCTTTTTTACAAACAATTTCATGAATTAAATTAAAAATTGAGCAATGTTGGAGTAAACAGGTAGGTTTTTAATATGCTTAGCGATATCTGAGTACAAAATGTGATTTTAAAGGGCGATTAAGTTGACATCTGTCGACGAATAGTAAAACCTACACGAACAAGAAAACTTTCTAGAACTGTCGATCTAATATTGCATAAATTGATACTTATACATGAAATGTGATATTTTTTAGAGTATCACAGCATCCATCTGAATGCGACTTGCATCCAACCACACGGCACTTCATTTTTCTATTGTACAATCACTGAAAATCTTTTTTTTTCGTAAAATAATACGCGTGACTGTCAGGATCGAACTGGCATACGTGTAGTCGATACACCGTACGCTTTAAAGCTGAGCCTATATTTTTTTAAACACAGGCTCAGCCCATTACAACGTCTCCTCCTTCCTTCATGGATATAACTACGTCTACTATACATCTATTTCCATTACAATTTGCAGCAACAACAAAAAATAGAGCTTCAGTTATACCATTTGTACCACAATGAGAAGGAAATTCAAACTTACGAGGAGGACCACCAACACAAGCAGACAGAGTTGACTAAAGTTGAGAAGAAACGGCAGAAGGCAGAGGACGCTTTGAAGGAAAAGAAGAAGGAAGCTGGTACAGCACAGAGAGAGTTAGCCAAGATTGAGCAAGACATCAGAGAAGTGGTAGGTATTTTTATAAAACAATCGTTTTGTCCACAATTTCCTTTGTGAGCGTTTTATTTTAGTAACAATATATCTTTAAATTGTCATAATATATTAGTTACGAGCATAAGATTAATGATATTTCTTTCCTTTATTTCGTTATTGCGTTAATATATATGTAATATCATGTATAAATGTTAAAAAATTTACTTTTTTTTTCAAAGGAAGCCGAAATCTCGAAGAAGCGTCCAACGTTTATAAAAGCGAAAGAACGCGTCACGCATACGCAGAAAAAGCTTGAAAGTGCTGTCAAGACGCTGGAGCAGGCACGCAAAGCTCACGAAGCTCATCAAGCGGACATAAGGAAGTTGGAGGAGGAGTTGAGGCAGGTGGAGGAGGAGAAGGCCACGTGGGAGCAGTCCACGCTGGGCACCACCACTTCTGGCCGCGCTGATGTGCACTTGGAGGAAGCACAGGTCAGATGTGCTCGGTTATATTCCTTCGCTATTCAGTCTCTATCGGTGGCTTAGTAAAAGGTATAGATATTTCTACGTGAGTCAAGGTGAACACAATACTTACCCCTTCCTCGTCACCCATCATGACTCTAGGTTACTGTCCCTCTATCCCCTATTCGCGAACACCATTTATGAACTACCCCAATGATGAAGGTGAAAGATAGAGTCTAAAACTGTCGTGCTTACAGGTTAGCCATAAAATTTAAAATATCGATCGCTTTTTTAGTACGAATACTACGTGGACGGCCAGATCTTTTCTGTCACAAACAGAGAAGAATTTCAAAAATTGCATTCGGCTCCATACCTACTTTGTGTAATGCTATCACAACAATTCCATTCTCTTTATCACCCCAATCCATTTTAATATCACAAGAACATTTAACAAAGATTGGCTCAAAAATGAAAAACGCTATGAATATTCATATGAGAATGACAGGTTCCGAATCCAAATGTAATATTATTGCTTTTTGTTTGGCTTTGGATATGTGCCGTGAGATTACAAATTCTATAAGAATGTTATGTACCTATAAATGTGTCTGTGATGAATTGTGAGACAGATCGTGTACGATTAACTCTACATACATACAACGTTAATATGTCACTATTTCGGATTTAGATAAGGGAATATGAAGAACTTAAAATGGAAGCGTCGAGACAGGCTGCCAGATACCTTCAGGAGCTGGACTCTGTGAACAGAGAGCAGAAGGCCGATCAGGACCGGCTCGACAATGAGTTGCGGCGGAAGGGCGATGTGGAGAACAAACATAGGCAAAAGGTTTGGTTTATTATAGGTTTATTATAGGTTTATTATATAGTATTATTATAGGTATTATAGGTATTATTATAGGTTTGGTTATTTGGTTTCAACAAAGAGGAAATATCTGTGGACATAATTGGACAGTTGCATTGGCGACTTTTTTAATTAAAATCAGCATAATTTTCATTTCATTATTGTGTGATGAACACATTGTGAGGATGAATATCAATCATGTTCTCGCAGAAAAAAAATAACAAGGTCAAGTGCGCATGCGCGGAGATCTCATTACATTTTGCAAGTAAAGGTATACTCTTTGAAATGTTTGGTAATGTAAGAGGATATGGTATTTCTTGCCTACTTTATAATCTTTATATGAATATTTCAATGTTATATTACAAAATATGTTAGTGAATTAATAAGATGGTATTACTCTAGTAAGTAATTAATCTTTGATGTTACTATTATTATGTTTATTACACAAAAATTATGTCATATGGTTTCTAATGTTGTCTGTGACAGACGGACGAACAAATGAGTAATATTATAAGTTTATAAAGGTTTTATTTTTCATGTAAGTCAGTTTTATAATCAAAAGCAAAAAAGACAAAACGATTATCTTCTAATCTCAGTGTAAAATTTCATTACAGATAATTTTGGTGTCCAATTTCATTACACTGAAACTAAACGAAGTAACTCTAATAGCGGTAAAATGTAGTGGAAAATTAAGTCCTAGATTAACAACCAAGTTCAGGTATTTTTTGTTTGGTGTCTGGAACAAAAATGTACTTCAGCCATTAAGGGGCGACTCACTTTCCGACTGAAAGTTTGTTTGTTTTCCTGTCTTTTTCGTTCTATTCTCTGTTTTATTTAAATCGACAGATAGTCTGTCATTAATCATTATGTTTTGTTTATTTATGATTAATTATTATTTGGCAGGGTCACGAAAGAAATGAAGCTATGAAGAGAATAGAGAAACTTAACGAACATATTAAGAGTTCAGAGCAGGCGTTGGAAGAACAGCGGAGATTACGAGCGGAGTTACAGGTGAGTATATTGTTCAACACGTACGTTCGTAATGACAAAAAAGACTGAGAGACCTTGTCTCGGGCCTTTTATGATGCTATGTCAACGAGAAATACCATATAGATTTTTGTTTGAGTACATAAATGGCTATTTGTTTTGATAGCATTGAGATAGAAGCTTGAATTTTTTACATGCCCAAGAGACCATAGATTTCAGTGTTTGATATAAATTTCAACTCCTTACCTCTACCTGTTTTTGAGATAAAGGATGTTGACTTGTAGGATAGACGAATGCACAGATAGAAAAAATTAAATAGTGCGTAATCGGCATAAGTACTTGATGTGAATGTGTGTCGTGTTCATAGGCCGGCTTATTGTTTCAGTATTAATATACGCGTATATTTACAGGCCGGCTTATTGCTTCACTTTTGACATACATGTATATTTACAGGCCGGCTTATTGCTTCACTTTTGACATACATGTATATTTACAGGCCGGCTTATTGCTTCACTATTGACATACATGTATATTTACAGGTCGGCTTATTGCTTCACTATTGACATATGTGTACATTTACAGGCCGGCTTATTGCTTCACTATTGACATGCATGTATATTTACAGGACCGGTTATTGCTTCGCTATTGACTTACATGCATATTTACAGGCAGGTTTATTGCTATACTATTAATATACACGTTAGTAGCCAGTCTTTGACATCTAATCTGTCTGTCTGATAATCAGACCAAGTAATGGACGTAGCATTTGATTTAAAAGCGTGTCCTTTTTTTGTTGGCCGACTTTCTGGATTTTTACTAATGTGCGCGACTAGGGAAGGTCGCAGTACAAAGATACACACTTGAACATGACATATTTTTATTTTCGTGAAGACTAGTACTCTATTTTGCAAATAATTATTTCATGACCTACTCTTAAGCTGACACGAAGTACACTGACAGTGCGGGGTTACCATACTTACTATAGCTAACTGTATTACTCGTGGTTACGCACGCCTTACGCTCAATGAGATAGAAAGAGACAGGAAAATTCGTTTGACACGGTGATAAGAGCACTTATTATGTCTCCATCCATTTTGTTGGTCCGAGGTCTGAAATGTGTATGTGTCCGTGCAGGCAGACGTGGGCGAGTGTCGAGGCCGGGCCGCCGAGCTGCAGTCGCAACTGGAGCAAGTGGCGTCGCAGTTGGGAGACGCCCGCGTGGACAAACACGAGGAAGCCCGCCGCCGTAAGAAGCAGGAAATCGTAGAAAGCTTCAAGCGGGACATCCCCGGGGTATACGACCGCATGATCAATATGTGCCAGCCCACACACAAGCGGTACAACGTGGCCATTACTAAGGTAACGATAAACTCCTACAAATAATTGTAGTTGATTTGTTTTTGGCAGACAATTCACACCAATCATTTGATCTCAAACTAGGGCGTTCCCTGTGCTATGAGAACTAGATGGCGATTACTGCGGGAGTCTTGAAATACACCCAGATCCGAGATAATCTAAAAAAGTTCGTTTCCTAAAATGATCCGACCGGAAATCGAAACCGGAACCTTTCGCACTTGGGTTAAACGTCTAAACCATTGCGTCATCGAAGTGGTCATTTTGCATTTTCATTTGTCATTTTGCATATCACCTTAGAAAATATATTTTTATCCTATATCATTAAAATTTGAAATATATTGGAGGAAGCGAGAGAAATATGTAAAGACCGCGACGCTTGGCGTTCCGTCCCCTCTGACTACTCCGTTAGGGACAGCGTGAATATATGTATGTATGTATCATTGAAATTGCATCATAAATTCTAGTCTTTTATTATAAATTGGAAAGCATAGATAATGACTATAGTTAATATAAAAATAATGTTGCCACCATTAATATATTTAAACTTTCATAACTTGCAATTGTAAATAACTAGATCCATATCGAGTTAAGTGTCTGCCTGTGCAGTCTATTGCAAAGAAATTCGTGCTTTATATTTGCCCGTTATGGTTACAACTATAAGGTTGATTTTCGCTTTCGAATATAACGTTCACGATATACTATTTCGAAATTCAGTTGAATGTTAGGGAGTCGTCTGGATTTTTATGCATAACAAGATTGTTTTGCAATTTTTGGCGCGCATCATCTTATTCGATTTATCAAAGTTATGAATACCTAGCAAGCCATGCTCTGCTAATTACTGTTCCATATGAAGTTCAATATAAATTCTTTACCCGTTCTGCAAGTTTGACTACAGTCGAGAATCTGTTACACTTTTCTGTGCAAACGAAAACAGTCGAAAGTGCTTTTATTTTGGGAATACCTTTATTGAAATTGGAAATACTGAAATGAAATTATTATGTGAATTGAAAAAAATACTATTGACGAATATCAAGAAATTTCAAAGGTGGTAGAGCAATGCTGCATTGCAGCACGAATAGGGCCGGCTCGCCCGGTGAAATACCACCCTCTCACAGAATATCGGCGTGAAAGCGTCTATTGCTGTTGTGTTTCGTTCTGTGAGTGAGAGTGCCGGTGGCCCATCACCGCTTCCCCTCTGGCCGGCAACGCACCCGTGATCTCCGGATGTTGCGGGTGTCCGTGGGCGGCGGTTGGTTACTCTCCATCAGGTGACCTGCTTGCTCGTTTGCCCCCTCTTTTATAAAAAATAAAAAAAAAAAACATTTTTTTGTCCTTAAAAATATCTGGCATGGAAAGAATAATATCTATATTATTTATCCTATATTCGATTGTATAGCATTTTTAAACTTTGTGTTTGATTGAGCTACAAACTCACAGTAGGTAGGATTTGTATTGAATAAGTTGACCCATTTGATATGAGTAAACATTGATATTTGTCTTTTGATACCAGGTAGGTATCAATTTTTTTTTTTCCAGTTAAGTAATGAGAAAAAGTATCTATGTCTTTGTGATATCAGTTCTATCTCTTTACTAAGGTCCTCGGCAAGTACATGGAGGCGATTGTCGTCGACACGGAGAAGACCGCGCGCAGGTGTATCCAGGTGCTTAAGGAACGAATGCTGGAGCCAGAGACATTCCTGCCGCTGGACTATATACAGGCCAAGCCGCTGCGTGAAAGACTCAGGTTAGTATCATCACATAATACACACATAGACGCAAGCAAATGCTACCAATATAATGAATTCCGAAATTGTTTAGCTATTTTCTGCCAGAAATTTAAACTGAAACCCCTGAGATCAGATTTGGTTAGTTAACTAATGAATGAATGCTAGTTAGCTGATCGAGTCTAATCTCTGGAATATCTTGAGGATGCTTCGTTGGGAGGCGAAATACGTGTCGATTAATAGGTTTGAGATTTTGGGCGGAAGTAAGTTAAAATGATAGTTAAACATTACATGAAACGGATTTCTGCGAAATACCACCTGAATCAATACAATACGCTATCAATGCCGATTAAACGTAAACTAACCGTTATTTTTAAATTAACCTAAATGTTTAGAAGTGTCTATAATAAACTTGTTATATTATAAACGTGTAACTTGTCTTGTAATAAAATTTATAACTTACATAACAAACTTATATCTGTGCTTGTATCCATAATTCAACTTTACTATTATTGGTGTAAATTCTTTTGTTTTACTTTATTAATGGCAAGCCAAGACAGACTATATCTGTTTGTCGATCTTTCAATCACTTCTCTCTGTCATCGATCTCCTCCTCTCGCCATCTTCTTTCGATTTCTCTCCCCGTCTCTTTTCTCGCTCTCTTCCCTTTCCCCTCGTCCTCTTTTTCCCTCTCACACTCTCCCTTCTCTCTCGGTCGCTCCGTTCCCTGTCGTGTATAATCTTGCGCATGTGTAATGTGTCGCCGCGTGCAGGGACATCAAGGAGCCGAAGAACGTGAAGCTGCTGTTCGATGTGCTGCGATTCGAGCCGGCCGCCATCCACCGCGCCGTTCTCTTTGTCACTAATAACGCGCTCGTGTGCGAGACGCCCGAGGACGCCTCGCGCGTCGCCTACGACCTTGACCGCAACAAGAACAGCCGATATGACGTGCGTACTCGTTCGCTCGCTCACTCGCTCACTCACTCACTCACTGACTCATTCACTCATTCTCTGTCTCTCTCACTATCTTTCACTCTCTCACCCACTTGCTAACTCACTCATTTACCGCATTTAGCACAGCAGTAGCGCGCTTATTATGCTTTAAAATGAAAAGATCATCATACCTGTAGATAACTTCACTTACCTACTGCTCACACTTTGACACTATTGTACTACTAGCAAAAAATACATAATGAAAAGGATTTAAAATTTTTTTTTTACCTTTTTGAACACTAAATAAATTATGTATTATTATGTAATATAAAATTCTCGACACACTGCTATTAAAAAAAGGCATAAAATGGAATGGAAAATGGTGGACTATATGGCTTGCTTTGTAAGCATATTTACTAATGTATTTATTTTTCCGACTTAGTATGTCTAATATTAGGAATGTCGATACTTACCAACAAGTACAAGCTTGAAAAATATACTGATCGGTGGATGTGTAGGTACTTGACATTCGTAATATCCAGCGTCGACAGAATCATTGTATGGTGATATAGATATTACATACGGTGTAAATTTCAACGTATAAGCTATTGCACTATTACAGACAATATATCATTCAATATTGACGATTTAAATTTGACGACCTCCGTGGCGCAACGGCTAAGCGCGTCGTAAAGTAAACGGGGGTTGCGGGTTCGATTCCCGCCCCGTGTTTGGGTGTTTATGTGTAATATGTATTATATGTATTTATTTACAAGAGAAAAATATATAAGTAGTATATCAGTTGTCTGGTACCCATAACACAAGCGCTGTGCTTCTTATGAAATGTCTGAGTATATTATTATTATTAATATAAATAAATATATAATATTATTAATAACTCCAGACAATTACACAGATTGTGTGACCCCAAACTAAGCAGTAAGCTTGTACTATGGATATCACACAACGAACTCTGGAGGAGTACCCAGTAACACCTAGACTCCAAGCCAATTTAGAAAAGTTCGTTTCCTAAATTGACCTGACTGGGGATCGAACCCGGGACCCTAGCTTGGAAAGCAGACGCATATGCCACTGCACCAACGGGCCAGTCGAATAATAAAATGATATATCTACAACTTTGAGTAAAATAACATGTAGTTCTTACCGCCTGCTAACAGCTGGGTACTCTCGTTAGTGCGTTGGTAATGAACTATACAAATAACCTATATTGCATTATATATGCGCAGGCGCTGGCTTTAGACGGTACGTTCTACCAAAAGTCTGGCATCATATCAGGCGGGTCGCTCGACCTCGCTCGTAAGGCCAAGCGCTGGGACGAGAAACACCTCTCGCAACTCAAGGCCAAAAAGGTACACCAACGACATTTAAGTTTGCTCTATTATAACAATAATAAAGATACACTGATATTACTTTTTCCATAATATAAAATTGCTAAATATCTATACTAATATTACAAAGAGGTAAAGTATGTTGTTTGTATGTAATCGATAAACTCAAAAAATAGTCAACCGATTTAAAAAATGTTTTCACCTATAGAATGCTATATTATCAGCGAGTAACATGGGCTGTATTGTATTTTAAAACAAAATTCTACCCGTGCGAAGCCGGCGCGGATTGCTAGTCTTGAATATGAGGAATTAAAGTTGATAGTTCTTTTTTATCTGTAATAATACTTGTATCACTATTTGTAAACGAAATGATTGAGAAATTGTCTGATATTTATATCTCGTTTATTAAAAGAGTTATGTGACATTTGAAAATATAATTTTATTGGCGTCATGCGATATGTACAATATGTATGTAATTATTAAAATATATCAAAGTCAAAGTCAAATCAATTTATTCAAGTAAACCCATGTGCAAGGTATTTTTGAACGTCAAATCTACTTTTGTTCGTAGTATTTTAATAATATAAAATTCTTATTAAAATATGGAATTAACTTTGTGTTTTAATAAATAAAACTAACCTCTCTCTGACTACCCCATTAGGGATACAACGTGAAGATATGTTTGTATGTGTGTATGTAAAATTAATATATTTTACTTTATCTATGTATAATATACTACTGTATAATGCCGTGTTTAAATAATTAACATTCCTTATATTATATTAAATATACTTAATTTAATGACAGCAAAACAAGACACAATGAAGTATATAATTATAAACCTTATATGAAGTGTAAAAGATAATATGACGTATCATATTGTGTTAATGATAATCAAGGACGTATCCTCGATAAGTCGAAATTAAGAAAAGACGTTTTGTCCTTCTCTTGCTACAGTCTGTTGCGTCATTCTTTCTCTTTCTTCTGGCGTAAGACACAACATACAGTATTGGAGCTTGAAAAGTCGTTGTGTCACAATGTTCTAATATTTTCTCTTTTATTCTTATCTGCCTCAAGTGTTAGAGCAATACTGTAAATGATGTTTGCACCGTCAGGAGAAACTGACGGAGGAGCTGCGTGAGTCGATGAAGAAGTCGCGCAAGGAGTCGGAGCTGACGACGGTGGACTCGCAGATCCGCGGGCTGGAGTCGCGCCTCAAGTACGCCGTCACGGACCGCGACACCACGGTGAGTCACCAGCTATCTTTGTGCCAGCCAGCCAGCATATATACGTGTGGAATGTGAACAAGTGAGATCAGAGCTGCCGTGTCCAAAGTCCAAATCGCCTTGATAATCGCCGACCTTCAATCGAAGATGGTACCAAAAGAAGAGTGAACAAGTGGTAGCGTCAATTTGAAACATTCTTTCAGCTACATGCATATATGTAAGATGTGGGAGTGGCATATAAATGTTTACTTACTACATGGAATTGAATTTTACATTTTTTTTTAAATGTATCTATTAAGCTGTCTATAATGTTATGATTACTGAAGTCTGATAATTATGTAGCGTAACTGAATTTGGCTCTATTTAACTAGAGTCTCAAATGGAATAATTTGTTTAAAAGAATTACACCAATTTATCGACCTAATTGGTCATTATTGGTCAATTGTTTTGGTTAAACAGTTGGCATTACATGACTGTTTATGGAGTGATTAAAATTTTAAGGCAATCCATCACATGATGGCATCTCAAATCAAATATATACAACCTATTTAACGCCATTTTAATTGGCCACGATTTGGCCACTATTGGTCAATAGATTTCGATAAATAATCAAAAATAATTTTGCCAATTAATCAAAATGATTGACCAAAAATTACCATTTCATGAAAAATGTTGTGGAAATTGATAAAAGAAAAGAGCTATATTTTTCGTACTACTGTGGTTGTTATTACAATTTTATTAATGTTTTATTTCAGATGAAACAAATCAAAGCGTTGGACGCTGAGATATCTGAATTGGAAAGAAAAATCGATATGTTTGGGGTGAGTATTTGTCGTAATAACATCGCTATCTGAATGCAATAATGGCATCAATTAAAATTGTGGCATTCTGAAGGTTGTTAATAGAAGGAGAATATTTAGGCTTACAGGTGGCAAAACGGAACCTGACAGTGTTAGGTTAGGTTAGGTTACCGTTGTAGGGTACCAGCCCAGCGTGTATGCCAGTATTCACTTTCTGGAAAATCAGAGAATAGTCAGAGCAGCTCAAGGTGGTCAGAGAAAAGTCAGTGAACTGGAGCGAGATTTTACATTTTTTGCTCAACAGTCTGTCCCGGTGATTGTAAAATGAACAATATATTTCATGCTCTTGACTGAGTCTTAATCAAGACTATTGAATCATTTGCACTCATTGCTTAAATAACAAGATAGAAAGGTTATTAAATGATCCATTATTTAAATTACATTATTTTTCATTATTTTTTGAAAAAATTAAGAAAAAATTGCTTTTAAAATGAACATGGTTGATAACTCAGAGCAAGATGGTCACGTAAAGTCAGCGAATTTTTTTTAGCATTTGTAGTAGATAGCCTGCATCCTTACAATAAATCCAATCCTTTGGGCCATGTTCACTACCACTACTGGAAGATAATTATATTATAAAATCTTTACAAAGGAGAAAGATGTCTGCAAAGGTTATACATACATACATAAGAGTATAACGGTCGACATCGATCGATGTTGCGATCCATGTTGATTACATGCTATTTAATATCAATCGTTATATGCTATTACAACAAAAGCTATCTAGGTGCCGCCCTTACATCGATGGAGTGTCACATTTATTGATTGTTCATCGTGCATGGATTGAACATTGATCTCATAAAATTAATCGTTCATCGCGTATGGATTGGACATTGATTGTGCATTAATTGAGTATGGATCGCGCATTGATTGAGCATTGACGTATGATTCCTCAATTGATCGTTCATCGTGTATGGATTGCACAATGATTGTTTGCTAATTGAGTATTGATCGACTATTGTTCGACATGCTCAAGCCGTAACATGGAACACTCAACCTATAGAGAGGAAATGTCACCGTTTGAAATAAATGTACGTCTAAACACTGCTGCGGTTACTGCACTCAGATTAGTTGACTACACACACACTATTACAAGACCTAAATGTGCGTATAAATAGACTGAGATAATGTAATAGAGGATGTACCGGTGAAAGCGAGATGCATAGATACACGTCATCGAGCACGACAATTGAATGTCCAATTTAATTTGACTCGTGATAAAGTGAATCTCAATTTAAAAATTGTATATTTATTGTTACTTACAATGAAATGAGATTGCGTCTGTTTTGTAGTTTGATTTTTGTTGTTTTTGTCACACCACCGAATAGTACAGGAAGCCATTATGTAAGTATCTAAATATATCTTTCGGAATATACGGAGATGTACACACAAGTCCAGTATTGATTATTTACTGTTTTAATACGAACGAGAGTTGATATTTGTTAGTCTAAAAACTGAGCAGTGGTGAGTAGGATGGTCCGATATTTCCGTTCTATAGGTTGAGTGCTCCATGAGCCGCGATTATCAATCTTCATGTACTATTATATCCACACGGGAGACATTGATCAAGTTATCGATAAAACGTCTATCTTGTGGGTGTCCTAACATCTTTAATCCTACCTCATGTTGTTTTAGCCTCAAATAGAGGAGATTGAACGTACAATTCGTGCCCGCGATCAAAAAATACAGGAGATTAAGGAGAATATGAACAATGTGGAGGACGTCGTGTTCAGAGGGTTCTGCAGGGATATCGGTGTTGCTAATATACGGTATGAAATTTATGGGATATAACATGCGTAATACAAATAAATTGCTAAAGGCATATCACACTACTTTCATAGTAGCGAAGGTTTGCATTTGATTTAAATTATTTTATGTCTATTAATCAGGTTAAATCATAGTTCATTTCTGTACCAGGAACCAGAATAAAGCTATGGTGTTTTGGTGTTTCTCATCTGTAGTAGGAGACGACTAAAAGGGTCGTTTCAGGGTTGGGTGTGATTGAACCTAGAATTTTGATTGCTTATTCCTCGTGATGTCTGAATACTGTGAGGTTTTGGTGAATCCTGTATTAGGTATTCTTCTGATCACGCTCTTTTCACGCGTGCCGGTTGCCGTGTAGCCGGCGCTTACTGTCCAGTAGAACATACACACCACACACCACATTCAGCTTACACACGATCCGATTTTGTATCCAGAGGCGTGTAGACCGTCGAAGTACACTCGCGTAATGACTGTGCGTACGTAATTTAATTTTCTCTCTTCTTTAAAAATGCAACGTAATTGATTGCAATTTGGATTTTGTACCAAAGATTTTGTATTTATAAGTTTCTCATTTAAGTGAAATGTAAAATTTCTTATGAGAAATAAAGATTCTTTAAACCTAAACCTAAGATACCGCTCCCAGAAAAGAAAGTAAAAAAATTTTTGGATTCATCCCATTAACACTTCGATTACAAATAAAGAACTAGATTCACAATCTCCTATAAAATTTAAACAAATTATTGTCCGAATTGACGTATATATTTTTAATATCGTAAAGTATTATCGGCAATATTGTGTTAATCTAAAGTGGAGCTTACTGTCAAACCATAAGGTTATAAATGCTCGTAAACGATTCTTACGTGACATTGAAACGAAGTTTGTTAAATAAAATATTTAAAATGCAATCTTACGTCTCGTGCATAAAATATAATTCAAATAATCTATTTGCGTTGCTATATATGTCATTTTGATTTGTTACGTGAAAGTGACAAGAATAAGACGAATATTGTCAGGCAATATTTAAAAATATGATTAGGAATTTAATAAAAAAAAGCTATGTAACGTTATTACTATAATGATATAATGAACACGTAAATAATATTATTTATTTATTAACCGAAAATAAGAACTCGCGTCTTTTTTTAGCGTTCTAGATGTGTTATTTTTGCAATTTTTGAAGGAGCACTATGACATGTTCGTTGTTAGCGTTTTCGAATGCCATTAAAACAGAAGTGCTCTCAAATACTCATTTGAGCGCACATTTGGTTCGGACATTTTTGGAGAGTTGATTGTGTATCTAGTTTTTTATTTGTGATCGAAGAATTAACATGAAAACAAAGTAAAAGAATGTGGAGCATTCTATACCTTATTTCCAGACCTACTAAAAGATCAAGACAGGTTTTTCAAGTAAGTACGTACTTTAGAATGTCAATATCCTCTTTTGACTAAGTGTATTAAAGTTTGAAAAACCATTTGCAACGTGAGCATTCAAAGTTGAGACATTGTATTGACCCTATTGAAACCTTAATCACTGCAACTCATTAATAATATTGAACAAACAAACATTAATTATGAAATCTTAATCATTGCAAGTAAACATCCTTTTAATTTAACTTTATTTTAGAACAATGTGCACATGCACATTGTTCTAAAAGAGCACATGCTCTCTCCGTGTATCGCTGTGAGTCCGGCCGCCGGCTAACCTGTAGGCGACAACTGGACGCACAGTCGTGGATCTAGTACGCATACGCCCATCACCGTGGGTAAATTACGCCGGTACGCGTGAAAGCTATCGTACATACTCGTACACTTCGCCACTGGGTATCCGGCGCCGGGTACCCGGCAACCGGCACGTGTGAAAAGCCACTTAGGGTGAATAAGGTAGTGTTCTTGTGAACACTGCAACATTTAGGTGAATAATGCGGTGTTCTTGTAAAGTCCATGTTTGACGTGTGTGTGTGTGTGTGTGCGTGTCCGTGTGCGCACGCACAGGCAGTACGAGGAGCGCGAGCTGCGCGCGCAACAGGAGCGCGCCAAGCGGCGCATGGAGTTCGACGCGCAGATCGACCGCATCGCCTCCAACCTAGAGTTCGAACGGTCGCGGGACACGCAGAGTGAGTGCGCCGCTGTACATTACATACACACGTACACATTGAGTACCTACAACGGGAGGCGCCATACGCGCTATTTCTCATACTAAACTTTCTGGCATTTTTTGCGGCAGGAGAGATACTACCACAAGTAAATGGGAGCACTCAAATGCAATGATGAGTTGTGTCTTTACGCTTACGCACACAAATAATTCGACAACATTCCCCCCAATTTAACAAATACGTAGAAGTAACTCGATTGAAATTTTATTCGTATTGCATTAAAGTCTAAAATTAAATGCTACCACGAAATATTTCCTTTCTTTTGCAATTTAATTGTAATTTTATATGTAACGTGTTAAGGTTTATGATTAAATATTAGCTAAAAATAGTCTCGTAAACGCACTTCACAATTATTGTATGACATACATTACGATACGACTTTCTAGAATGATGAACAAGTTAATGCAATATATTCGAATGAATCGATATACGTTATGACGAGGTCGGTAAATCGATTTAGTGAAACTATTCTAAAGAAATATATAAAAATGTAAAATTAGTAGTTAATACAAAAATTATATTTACTTATGGAATATAATTCCGTTTTGGCTAGATTAGATGAGGCGGGTTTTTCGTTGCGTGTCCTGACGGTATAGGACGACAATTTTGCTGAGTAGTTGACGCAGTGAATTCGATTATAGCTATGGTAACAAATCTATTCAAAACTAGTTTTTATTGTGCGGTGGCTATTTTTTTAATTATACCTTGACAGAGGGGAATACCTGTGAATCGCGACTCCCGTTGTAGGTATAATAATAATAATAATACTCAGACATTTCACACAGCGCCATCTAGTCCCAAAGTAAGCAGCATAGCGCTTGTGTTATGGGTACTAGACAACTGATATACTACTTATATACTTTTCTTTTGTAAATATATACATATTATACATAAACATCCAGACTCGGGGTGGGAATCGAACCCGCAACCCCCGTTTTACTTTCCGATGCGCTAAACCGTTGCTCCATGGAGGTCGTCAATTAATTCAATGCACGTACACCATACACAAGCACTATTTTGTATCACTCCGGGGTCACTTGGCGTTAAACTTAGTTGTGACCGAGAGTTAACGTGATAATCTATGAACGCCATTATAAATGACGTGTGAATTCGTGAAGTTACTAAGTATTAATTTTATCGGATTTTCTTGCAATCAATAAAATAATTAAAATGAATGTGTCGTTTTAATAAGCTCATTAAGTTAAAATCAAATTGTTATCAGAAAAGTTGGTAAAAATGAAATCAAAAGTTACGCAATAATGCGTAAGACTATACTAATATTGTACGCTAGTAAGTAATAAATGTGTGCGGCCACTATACTAGAGTGTACATGTACAGTGTACAGTACAATATGAGTCACACACGTATGAGGTAAGTAGATGATGGATGCGGTGCGCGTGCGCGTGCGCGTGCGCAGAGAACGTGACGCGGTGGGAGCGCACCGTGCAGGACGGCGAGGACGAGCTGGAGGCGGGGCGGCAGGCCGAGGCCAAGCAGCGCGCCGACATCGACCGCGAGCTGCGCCGCGCCGACGCGGCCAAGGCCGAGCGGGCCGCCGCGCGCGCCGCGCAGGACCGCCTCGACGACGAACTCAACAAGGTCCGAGCGCCTCACTTACTCGCTCACTGGCCCGTTGGCGCAGTGACATATGCATCTGCTTTGCAAGCTACGGTCCCGGGTTCGATCCCCGGTAAGGTCAATTTAGGAAACTAACTTTACTTAATCGGCTTGGAGTCTGGGTATTATACAAGTATAACATAGTACGAGCTTACTGCTTAGTTTAGGATCACAATCTGTGTAATTGTCTGATTATGAAAATATAAAAAATTATTATTGCATATAAATTATAAAATAACCAGAGAATATGTAAAAAACAAGATTGACTCCCGCCTCATGGGTAACAAAATTGCTACTCGCGGCCGGATATCTAGGGTTGTTGTGTTGGGAGTGTGATGCGGGGAGCATCTTGTTTAGTTATACATTTACTATATAGTAATAAAAAAAATAAAAAAACAGTACACATGAATAAGTTTTTTATGTTTCTTAAATTTCATTTATTGTAGTTATGTCGAAGAATGATCACTGGATTCGAATAACTACAGTTATTTAGGTATCTAAGGACATTATAATACGTTCGTTGACGTCATTTACACAGTCATTTTTGTATTTGGAACGATGTAAAGAATGAATTAAAAACAAATAAAAGTGGTTTCAGGTTCATATACGTGTTCGCATCGCGTGTGACCCCGCAATAATTTTTCATAATCACCCAGAATATTGTCGCTGTGTGCGTACCATGGCGCATGCGTCCACGCACACATACAAACCGCACACGTTAATTTTCTATGAAGACATCCTACTGTTATGTTTATACTGTGCCATAACCATCGACTTACAAGAGCGGCAACGTAGAACTGACAATTTGCCCACCTAAAAAGTAGTCAATTAGTTACAACTCATGAATCTATCAAATGCAACTATCGGAACAGGTTGTCTGATTTATGAGGTAAATATTTGATTTTGTTCACTTCATTAAAAACGCGTTTATTCTTGTATAAATTGCTTATTGAAGTTATATCGTGCAATATTTATGTGCTTTATTTCAATTAATTAACTTGTAATTTCTTCTGTAGTGATGTGTGACGTGTGACAAACTTTTCGTTTGCAATTGCTCGTCTTGTAGGTCAATGCCCATAACAGCCGATGTCTTCAGTAATGTATTAGACAGATGTATTCTACATATTACTTCATTAAGGCACAGGGAGAACAGAAAACGTGAAAAATATGTTTTTATGCAGATTTTTCAGCAAAAATAAGCATATAGGGGTTTTATGACTAATACATCTCATAACACATATCTTTAAGTTGATTTTGGTAGTCCAATTTTTTTTTTTTATATAAAAGAAGGGGCAAACGAACAATCACCTGATGGAAAGTAACCAATGGACCAATGGACAATCCCAACGCCCGGGGAATCACGAGTGCGTTGCCGGCCTTTACGGAAATAAGGAAAGAAGGGCAGGGGGGAGATGGGCCACCGGTACTCTCACTCACCGCACGTACAACCTTTTAAATAATATGTAAACGTCAGCTAAATCAATGTACCCGTTGTTGCAAAGAGATTACAATAAAATTACTTAGATACATACATACATATATATCTAGACGCTATATCTCTAACGGGGAACTCAGAGAGGACGGAACGCCAGGCGTCGCGGTTCGCTTTCGCTTCCTCAAATCTTATCATTCTCATCATTCAGCATTACATAGATAATTAGTATAGCTTGTTAATATAGAAATGAGACATGAGATGTAAACAACATCGCTATGGGGTTAACGTGCCGCAATAAGTAAAATACTATCACATCAATCTCTCACATAGTCCGCCGTATTTTTTACCATCAAGAAGAAATCAAGAAGTACAGCAAAACCTTGCACATAGTCACACAATCATTCATACACAAAGAGTGGTAGAGCCATGCTACATTGCAGAACGAATTGGGTCGGCTCGCTCGGTGAAATACCACCCTCTCACAGAATAGCGGCGTGAAATAACAGCATCCATTGCTGTTGGGTTTCGTTCGGTGAGTGAGAGTGCCGGTGGTCCCTCTTCCCCTCCCATTTCTCTCCCTCCTTTCCCTATTTGCCTAAAGGCCGGCAGCGCACACGTGATTCTCCGAACATTGCGGGTGTCCATGGGCGGCGACTACACACAGACACACACACACACAGACAGACACACAGACAGAAAATATGCTTTAACTAGTTCAACACAGTATGAGAATATCTATCGACCTGTGTACTTGAAGATCTATCTACATTGCAGGCGCGTAAGGAAGTTGGCAACATACAGAAGGACATAGCATCAATTCAGAAACAGATAGCGAGCATCGAGTCGCGTATCGAGGCCAAACGCAGCGAGAGGCACAATATACTAAGACAGTGCAAGGTGACTCCATTTATTTATTGTAAAAAGAATAAAAAAAATTACGTAACAAATTAAACGGCTCTTTTTGGGGTAACTGTGTTGGATAAAAAAAGGGTCAATATTTTGCATTTTACAATTATCAAATCATGCAACAAGGCAAAAAACTTACTTATAAACTAAACTTATAAACCGTTATAAGTTCCTCAAGAAATTACTCAATTAACAGAGAATAAATTTATATTGGTTATAAAACGTACATTGACTAGACAATCATACTATAAAATAAACGATTTCATTGAAGATAAAACAATAGTCTGGAAATGATGTTCTCCGCACATGCGTTTATTGGCTTAATGAAAATATTGTATTTTGTAAAATTTTGTAAAATGAAGTTGAAAAAATGATACCTGACTGAGTTTCTTGTCGGTTCTTCTCTGTGTCCAGGTTTTCTATTTGAACCGAACTAAAGTAGATTTGACGTTCAAAAATACCTTGTAATTGGGTTTACTTGAATAAATTAATTTGACTTTGACTTTGACTAATCAAGAAGGAATTGATATATATTCGAAAATATTGATGTAGGCATAAATCCATACCGATTAATATTGTACATTTGACCCGTATTTGAATGCATATGCATTTTGCCTATGCATATTCCATACGTATTCCCTATGCATATTCATTTCTTTTTTTTTATTGCTTCTAACGTTTTACTCAGAGATCTTGCCTCTTCCAGGCGTTTTTATTGTCTTTATTTATAAAAATCATTTTCGTCTATTACATTTCTACATATCTTAACCACAATTAATCGTTTCCTATTATTTTCTTAAATGTAATTGTTTCACTTTGTTAATTACAAGTCCATTCTTTCTTAAATTTATATATATTATTTACATTTCGCTTAGATTGTTTATTTCCTTACTTCAGATATTTATAAATTCATTCACTCAATATTTTTGTTTATTCTTATTTACAATTAATTAGATTTTCTTTTTCTTTATTTTTACAATTGTTTGTGCATTCATATTATCTATATCCATACTAATATTATAAATGCGAAAGTCTGTCTGTCTGCTTGGTTTTCACGGCTAAATCGCCGGACCGATTTTGATGAAATTTGGCATGGAGATAGTTTGACACTAGGGAACGGACATAAGTTACTTTGTTTTTCAAAATCTACCCCTAAAGGGGTGATAGGGGGATAAAACTTTGTATGAGAAATTTTAAACCACTGAACCGATTAAGATGAACGTGACGTCATCATAAGTCCAATATGGCGGATATTCCATAATAGGAAATAACTTTTTTGTTCAATACCAACAACCTCGGTAACCCGGAGAGGTCACGGAAAATTTTTGCACGCGGACGAAGTCGCGGGTACACCTAGTATGTTATATATTTAACAAATTTTTTGCTACATTGCTTTCTAACAACTAATAATGTTGCAATTCGAAGAGCAATTAAACGGTATATTCGTGATAGAAAGCTATGTAAGTACATATAAGTGACTGTGGCGGGTGCGCGTGTGTTGCATGTGTGCGCGTGTGCGTGTGTGCGCGTGTGCGCGTGCGCAGATGGACGACATAATCGTGCCGCTGCTGGAGGGCAGCCTGGACGACACGGCCGACACGGAGTCCGACCCGTCCTCGCTGGCCACGAGCCAGCTGCACCGCCGCGAGGCCAGGTGAGTGCGCCCGTGGCCTACGGGCTACGGCCTACGGGCTACGGGCTACACGACATCGCGGCGCAAGGGAAACGTCTTAACTACTTCTAATTCGATAGTAGTAGTCGACTCGCGATAATTTGACACTCAAGGGACCAGAGAATAATTTCAAATTAGCAAGAGCTCAAATTCACAGGAGTTTAAATAACCGAGAGGGAGGGAGGAAAAAATCAAGTGAACAGGAGTTTGATCAAAATTCGTGATTTATTATTTTAAACATTTGTACAATTATTCACAAATGTTCATTTTGAAAAGAAGTCCGTAATTTTCTGTCGAGTGAGCGACTTCGGTCTATCATTGTCCAATGAATTTTCGATAGTGGTTAGAGCCGCGAGTCACTTGTGTCGAGTCTGAGGGCGTAGAAGCATAGGGTAGTAAGAGATCTCAATAGACAAACAAACTCACTCAACATATAAACAAACGACAGGTCTGTGCATGATAAATGCTTCAAATTATAGAGAGTAGGGAAGCCCGGACTTCAAATTATTGCATGTTGGCGGGCAAGTTACTATTCCTTCAACTTCAAATTACCCAGGGGATCAGTTAATATTTATTTTATAAAATGTTTCGAGTATTTTTCAGCTGACCGGGAAAAAATTTCAAATTATCGAAAGATTCAAATTAATAAGTGTCAAATCATCGAGAGTCGAATGTAGTACGGTTCTCCCTTAGGAGGGAAGATAAAGGGACCTTAACCCATACGACCAATGTTTTCAGTGATTAATGTTCATTTTAATTGTTCATATTATTTCATTAAAATGTTGCCGTTATACATTTTAATTGCTTCTTGGAGTTTCTGGCGACAAATATATTGAGGCAGTCTTTTTTGTAGGATCCGCTGAGGCGGACTAAGCCACTAAAAAAACTCAACATTACATTACTAAATAAGCAGTTGTTTCAACAATTCCGCATAATGTACAACAACATAGACACTTTGAGACGGAAAACCACCAATCAACATCGCAAAATCCACTAGAAAAAAATTGCGAATAATTAAAATAAACGCCCAACCGCTTCCCATAAAATCCCGCCAAAAATTCGATAGTGCCGTTATTATTACTAATGCTCGTCCAGTGGTCGACATTCGAACGATTTTTTTCCTTGAGATACACTAAAGTTTCGGAACAGGTCCCAGCTCACAAATCACGCAAAAGTCACGGTTAGAAACTCATTCAATCAATCTATCAGTATTGGCAACATTTTAAAATTATTTGGCGACAATCTCTATATAATGCAACTGACCTTTAGACCGGAATCACAATGGAAGAAGCTTTTGCTCCATGCAACACTCAACCTATAGAGCCGAAATATTGGACAATCTTATTCACCACTGCTCAGTTTATATACACTAAAAAATATCAACTCTTGCTCGCATTAAGCAATACATAACCAATACTCGACCTGTGTGTACGTCTCTGTATATTTCGACAGATATTTTAATAATTATCTAATAGGCTTATTGTTCTATTCGGTGGCGTGGCAAAAACAGCAAAAAGTCAAACTATAAAACAGAGCGCAGTAACCGCAACCGTGTTTAGACGTAAATTGTTTTCATACAAAATATAAGACATTGCCACTGTATAGGTGGACTTCATCGCGATAGAAGGAAAACGGCTGTAGTACAACTAACTAATTCGATAGTAGTTTTGTTATTACTATTGGTTGCCCAACACTTTTTTCCCTTAACATATACTACAGATTCGGAACAGCTCACAAATTACACAAAATTTACAGCTCGAATCTCATACAGTCTATCAGTATTGGCAACATTTTATAATTCTTTGGCCACAATCTCTATTCTATGCGACTGTGTGACCCTTAGGCCGAGATTCAAAATGGCCAAAGTTTTGCTCTAAGAGCATGTCCGTTTTCTTTGATCTCGCTTCTAGACTTACTAATGCGCGTGGCTGAGCAGGGGTCGCAGTACGATACACAGCTGAATATGACATTTTTTTATTTTCGTCAATACTAGTGACCAAACACTAAGTTTACGAGTATTTTGCAAATTATTCCAGTTTCGTATGTCAAGTCGGTCATGAGCTGACACGGATTACATCGTCAGCATGAGGTTGCCATACTTACTATAGCTAAATGTTTTACTCGTGGTCACGCTCAATTGAATAGAAAATGAGACATGAATATTCGTATGACGTACGATGATAAGAGCAGCAACTTATTCTTTGATTCTTGATTTGGAATCTTGGTCCCAGGTTTTAGATTCACGTCCAAATGTGTTTGACATCGATAGTATAACCACAGATTAATTAGTTACTAACGTGTATAACTATTATGTGTTTGACATTGGCAGTATGAACGCAAACAATGTTTTATTTAATTTAATTCAATGTATTATTTGTCACATAAATATTACATACAAATTTTAGCTTTCAACCCTCCTTTAAAACTTTAACTATGCCAAATCTCACACTCCTCCGTGCGCACAATATGCCTAAAAAGGTATACAAATTTTTCGTTTCACATGTAATATATTATAATAATAGTGTAGTGTAATATATTATAGATCTTCTCTTATGGCGATGACACTGTGAAGGAAGTAAGGCTTAAAAATAAAAGTAAGCCGATATTCAACTGTATAAATTCTGCAGTGGAATTAGTCTAATAAGAGTACCTAAGAGAATAATTTAACGTTTCAATATGGCAAAGTTTGAATAATGTTGACAGCTAAAATAATGTTGTCCATTATTATAACTGAATCTATATTGATTCAATTGAATCTATCGATATTTTAGATTTACGTATAGTACAACTTTACGTTAGTAACTAATGAATCTGTGCTACAACGGTTTTTAAGGTTTTGTAGCCAAATGGGAAAAAATGAAACGCTTATAATTTCGTCCTGTCCATCTGTCTGTCTGTCCGTATGTTGCAGCCATATGACTCTGAGAGTGTTGGCACTATATAGATGACATTTGGAAGATAGGTGTAGTCTATACACTGATGTACAATGGTGCAGTGAAATTTTGAACAAATAAAATTAGGTGTTGCATTTCCATACATGTAACTGAGGGTTGAAAAAAATTCCAGTGCACATAAGCCTGTGGGGTATCTTTTTCAAAAATGTTATGCAGGTTTCAAGGCGACTTTTTTATTTAAGTCAATAGTTGCTATAATTGTCCCCTCTGTCACGAGAGCACCTCTTGTTTTATTCAATAAAATTAGAACCAGTATCAATTATTTATGAATAGAAATCGAAGATAATGATTTGAATGACGTTACTGATCTTTGTTAAACCTCTTATGAGACTGAGTTTTATAGGAGTGAAAGAGTGAATTTGAATGAACAAGAACAATTGAAATTGAAACAAGAAAAATGAATGTTTTATTTGCCTATACTGATATCACAGATTAATTTGTTACTAACGTAAACTGATATTATAAAGAGGTAGAGAGGGAGGGAAAGGGGAGAGTTTGTAAGTTTGGATTTAGGAGGTAGTCTCAGAAACTACTTAACCGATTTAAAAAATTCTATAAGCAATATTTTGAATGGACCTTCAGCCCTTCAGGGTGGATATAGGTTGTATTATGATATACTATAAAATGTATTATATGCATGTGTCATGCATCATATATGCATCGTAGAAATGTATGATTCTCTAGCTCTTAATATTGTGTAGTAATAAAGCATATTTTAATCCGATTGGTTGTCTCCTTGGTCTCCGGACCTTACAGTATATTGTCCCGTTAAATCCACGCAGGCGAAGTTCCGGGCAAAAGCTAGTTTAGGATATTTATTTATTTATTTATTAATACAGGCTTGCCAATAGGTTTTACAACAGAAAAAATTGATTTACATATTCATAATTTCAACTAAATATAGTGCAAACCCAATAACAGGCAAGCACAACATGTGATTACTTTACAGGAAGTGGACAATACAACATGAATTGTAAATACTTCTAGTGACGGCTTCTTTAAATAAGATATGTCTATATTTAACATATTAATCTTCATGCTATTTCTGCTTTATTGTATGAAATTCAACAGCGAAGTCATTTTATAGTAACGTGCGTGTGTGTACAGGATCCGCGTGGACTACAGCTTGCTATCTGAAGGTCTAAAGGAGCTGGAAGAGCCGGATGAGATCAAGCGTAAGGCGGACAAGCTGCAGAAAGCCATTGTATCACTGCAGAACACAGTCGACAAAATACAGGCGCCTAACATGAGGGTAAACTTTCAAACGGAATGAATGAATGTAGATACGGTTAGATTTACATGGCATAGCTGTCCATAGTGTAGTGATAGACTACAGTAGTCTTGGTAGTAGTTAACGGAAAGCAGATTGAAACTGTAATGGTTATGACTATTTTAATAATCTTGTTGAATATAGAAATGAAATCTAACATTCAAATAATCTATTACATCACAGATTAATTAGTTAGCAGCGACTCTCTTCTACGAATAGAATAAAACGAAGTGGCTATTTCTGTCAGTTTGTGCGTTTTATTCTTTTAAACTACGTAACACATTTTAATGGGGTTTTTACCATCATTTAGATTTAGAGAATTTCTTCCGGAAGTTTTTTGTGTAGGTATGTTACGTTATAATAGATCGCACCCGGGCGAAGCTTGGACAGTTCGCTAATTACTATAAATAGTGAATTATTCTTTGTTGTTGTTTGTCCTTTATGTTTTCTTATACTGTTTATCTGATTGCGTTGAAATTTTGGTGATTTATTGTAAGTACACCAGGGAAGGTTTCTGTATATGTGAGGTCATCATAAATCCAATATGGTGGATTCTCCAAAATAAAAAAAGGGAATGGTAATTAATAATTTGATTCTTAATTCTTTTGGTTTGTTTTTCTCGTCTAAATTATCTGGATATACAATTATTTTCTATATTATTCCATTAAAATTGGTGTAGTTAATTGGTTAATAAATGTCTATAATTCTTCCAGTAAGGAAACAGCGTGAAGATATGTATGTATAATTTATTGTGTTACAATTAGTTAATGTATAATTGTTTATTGTATAATTGTTTATTATTGTGTTACAGGCAATGCAAAAACTGAATGAGGTACGTGAGAAGGTAAATGCGACGAACGAAGCGTTCGTGGCGGCTAGGAAACGGGCGCATAAAGCTAAACTGGCCTTTGAAAAGGTAAAAATATCGTTATCTCATTCACTGTTTACATAATTTTCTAAAAAATATCGTTCAACTAGCTATCTGTAAGATTGTTATAATTTTATATAAAATACAGTTTCTTTATCTGAAGAATTGTTTTATATAAGTTAACAAAACAATCACAAAGATCACAGAGAAAAGTAGTACCCTCAGTCTATTAATGTTTTTAAACTTTCACGACTTGTACACATCTTACAATATCTATTCACGGGTCTATGTCGCGTTTATACTTTAAGGCTAATTACCTGTTTTGTACCGACGTTTCGACCAGATTGCAATCGTGGTCACGGGCAGACTGATGAGGATGAATGTCGTCTTTGTGGTGTGCGGTTTCTTGTAACTACCCACACTCATTCAATGCATTTTTTAATTTTTATTATTGTCACTGTCGGTACTTCGACACACTACACTAACGACATCTACACACTGGCGACGTCCGGTTTTCCGGCTCCGGACACATTCACTGATGACAGGATTCCATGATGTTGATCCTGACTGATGATGATCCATCTTCCCGGTTGAAATTATCGTATTTCTTGATTTCAACCGCCTCTGGTGCTATTCTGGAATAATAGTGTCGATCGGTGGAAATGACCTGTGGCTGATGCAATTCAATCCAGTGATTGGGTCCTGACTCCAGCAAGTGCCAGCTCCAGCAAGCAAGTGCTCGGCAATGGCTGGCCTGTTTGTCTGTCGTTTTCTGGCAGCTGTGATTGTGAAGGCTTAAAACAACAGTCTGTTTTCTATTACTAAGATAAGAATTAAACCATTTAACACTATTGTGATCAAACTCATAATAAGTAAGTTTCAATAGGAGGAGTGTGATGTTATTTATATCAAAAGCACGAGGAAAATCCAGAAAAGCAACCACAAGAGCCATTCCCGCATCTTGTACCGTAAGAATGTTATCTATCACATTCAATAAAGCAAGGTCAGTGCCTCTTTTCCTCCTGAAGCCTGATTGAAATTCAGGCAAGATATTTAGGAACCTGATCATAAACGATTTTTTCGAACAATTTTGAAAGGTAAGGTAAGAAACTTTAGGATTGGTTTTATTTGTGCAATTTTCCAGATGTCAGGAAATGTATTTGAGCTGATTGACTTATTTATAATGGCCGTAACTACCGGTATTTTCAAGAGAATCATATCCATAGACAACCGATCGATATCCATGGAATTCGCTTTAGAGTTCATTATCAATTTTGCTACAATATTTTAGTCGGTTTCAAATTCAAAATAGGTACCACAGAACCACCATCACGTAAGACTGAATTTTTCAAATTTCTCCAAAGCAGTTTAGATTTTATAATATTAGTATTAATAAAGTTATCAAAATAAACTCGTTTCTCATTATCGATTGCTTTGTCATAGACTTCAACTCTTTGTATTGAACTTCATGAGTTTGAGATCTTGTTGTACGGAATTTTGAATGGGCAATTACGAATCCTCATCATTAATACGGGGCGTTGGTTTATCTTTAACATTTATTGTTTTTAAAGGGGCATAGATTTGAAACAGATTTGTTAAAGTAGAATTAAGTAAAGTGACCATCTCATTTACATTATCTTTACTTGATATTGCACTCTAATCAATATTTCCAAGACTTTTGTTGAAATTATCTAAGTTGATATCTTGAAGTGGTCGATATGTAATACAACGAGGACGCGCTCTATCTCTTTTTAAATTAAGAACCACACTAACGTTTGCTTGTCTATTTAAGTCAGGAACGTACGTAACATTAGAACACTTAACCTTAGAATCAGTACATATCAAATCAAGTAGTCTCATTAGATTCGGTAAAATGAATAGGCTCATTTACATGCTGAACAAGATTAAAGTCAGCCAAAAATTGTTTCAGTTTGACTAGTTTGGGGTTAGTGTCCAATGAATTCCCATAGTCAATGTTAAAATCCCCCACGAGAATAATGTAATCGCTGCACCAAACAAGAAATCGATTCAGTTAATGAATCAAAAATTCATCAACGTCAAACCAACACTGTACGTTAGTTTTATTTGACGACCTCCATGGCGCAACGGTTTAGCGCGTCGGAAAGTAAAACGGGGGTTGCGGGTTCGATTCCCGCACCGAGTCTGGGTGTTTATGTATAATATGTATATATTTACAAAAGAAAAGTATATAAGTAGTATATCAGTTGTCTAGTACCCATAACACAAGCGCTATGCAGCTTACTCAGCTTACTTTGGGACTAGATGGCGCTGTGTGAAATGTCGGAGTATTATTATTATTATTTTTTACCATATTATGTTCTCTCCAACACGTACCTTCGCACCCAGTGAATAGATTGGTACATTAATTTAGAATAAAGATTTTTTAATTAAGTTTACAGTGGATTTTATAGTTAACAAATTTTTCCACAGGTGAAGAAGGAACGACATGATAAATTTATGGACTGCTTCGAACACGTCGCCAATGAAATAGACGCTATTTACAAGGTATAGTCTTCGTAATATTACCGTTATTATTATACTTACCGTTTAACCGTTTATTTTTATTCGCATTACTTTTACAAGATTTATCCCAATACAGTAATGTCGACTATTTACATTTCTACGATTTCAATTTATAGCATGTGACCATTAAAGCAGTCCTTGCGAGTTATTATAAAAGACTTGAGTAAATCAATTACTTAAAGTTTAACCGACGCAACGTCAGAAAAGAGGAGTGTTAGAATTTAGAAGTTTGACGCCGTTTTCGTTAAGCTTGAGCGGTGAGACCTATACTGTACTTAGTATTATATACCACAGATTAATTATTTAGTAGCGTATTTTATATAACTTTTTTTTATTATAGTTATTTTTACAATTAATTAAGCATTAGACACTTATTGTGGTAAGTACACAATGAACTCGCTCTCGAACGAACTCGACGAACTCTGGATGGAGCATCCAGTAACATCCTGACAGAAAATAGTTTAAAAAAATCCTTTTCTGAATTGATTACCTACGCCTTGACAATAACCACCGTTCTAATTAGTCTCTGAAGTATGTATGTAAAAGGTTTTTAAAAAGGAGTCCGTATCCATTAACCACGGTGATGGCAGGCTCTGGCGATGAACCAGTCGGCGCAGGCGTTCCTGGGCCCCGAGAACCCCGAGGAGCCGTACCTGGACGGCATCAACTACAACTGCGTGGCGCCCGGCAAGCGCTTCCAGCCCATGTCCAACCTATCCGGCGGGGAGAAGACCGTCGCCGCGCTGGCGCTGCTCTTCGCCATACACAGGTGCCGCCACTCGGCGCACACACTGCACGCTGCACACACCCCTCGCCACACATCTCCACACGTCGTACGCACCAACACACCACACATACCAACACACCGCACATCTCCAGACGCTGTACACACCAACACACCGCACATCTCCACACGCCGTACGCACCAACACACCACACATACCAACACGCCGCACATCTCCACACGCCGTACGCACCAACACACCACACATACCAACACGCCGCACATCTCCACACGCCGTACGCACCAACACACCACACATACCAACACGCCGCACATCTCCACACGCCGTACGCACCAACACACCACACATACCAACACACTGCACATCTCCACACGCCGTACGCACCAACACACCACACATACCAACACGCCGCACATCTCCACACGCCGTACGCACCAACACACCACACATTCCAACACGCCGCACATCTCCACACGCCGTACGCACCAACACACCACACATACCAACACGCCGCACATCTCCACACGCCGTACGCACCAACACACCACACATACCAACACACTGCACATCTCCACACGCCGTACGCACCAACACACCACACATACCAACACACTGCACATCTCCACACGCCGTACGCACCAACACACCACACCGCACCGACCTCGACCACACAACACGCCGACCACACTGCACACGCTGGAACACCACACGTGTCATTCATATGAACATTTTTTTATGTGTACATATTGCTAATCATGCTACTGGCGAAGGTAGACGTATATAACGCATATTTGAAAGGTAAATACTTAAAAAGATTTGAGTAAAATTTAATTCCTTAAAGTTTAACCGACGTTAGAAAAGAGGAGTGTTAAAATTTAGAAGTTTGACGCCGTTTTAGTTAAGCTTGAGCGGCGAGACCTATACTCATAAATAAAATAACACGCAGCTACCAGCCGGCGCCGTTCTTCCTATTGGACGAGATCGACGCTGCCCTCGACAACACCAATATCGGCAAGGTGGCCTCCTACATTCGCTCCAAGAAGGGCAACCTACAGACCATCGTTATCTCGCTCAAGGAGGAGTTCTACGGCTGCGCGGACGCACTCGTCGGGATATGCTCAGAGGTGACACCACTCACTACACAAGACGTATAGTGCGTCACAAGAACAATAACAAATATAAAAGCCGGGACACAGATTAATTATAGTTCAACTATTGATTCAATAGTGATTTGACGTTTCCAGCGTAACCGGTTCTAGCAATTTTTTAAAGTGATGTCTCCCTATGTCGACTTCATTGTTACTAGTGTAGTGGTTGCCTCGCGGCTCCTCACTTGAAATCTTTTTGGATCGTTTCATCAGTCCCAATCCATTCCATCGGAACTAGGTTGTTGGTGATATGTGGTTAATTACCATCACTGTCGAATTAACTGAACAACCAACGACTCTTAGATCAGGGCGCCTAGGCAAGTGGCTCAATTGTCGTAAACGCTTGTAGAATAGAATGACAAATACCATGTAATGTATTGTGTTAGGTGTAACATTGCGGAAATCCATTTCATGTGATAAATTCCTACAACCTCTCAACTAAGCATCCTCAGGATATACCAGAGATAGGATTCGACCAGCTCACCAGCACCGAATTCGGATTCGCTGCTGGTTAGCTGACCGAATCCTGAGTTTGAGCGGAAACCTATAACTAAATTACGATACAGAAATAACCAAGTTACTAACACCAGCAAGGGCTAAGCTTTAGATTAACTACTGTTTCCGGATTTGACACTTGGTCATGGATACGTTTTTAATAACTCTTTACTTTAGAGCCAAGACTATATCCATATAACTGATGTTTTTGGTATTAATCAAATTCCAAAAGATAAAAATAGTTTCTAATCAAAAACGACTGCTGATAGTTTTGAAGTGTTAGGTTTTTTTTAACTATTCGAAAGTTTTCTATCAAAAAATATAATTGACATCTCAGTAATAACTTAAGCAACAGATTTACTGCTAATAGATATTGCGCTGATGTGGTCGCTAGTGTTTCTCGCTTTGACGATCTGTTTGTTAAACCGGCCTTTGCAGCCTAAAATCTACATTCTACCATTACGCCCAAAAGAGTCTCTCTCATATACGAGTGTATATTTACAATTTTTTTTTATATTAATATTCCACTTGTAAAGTTTAAAAATAGTTAAAAAATTTAAAAGTACTAGTGAACAAAGATTTGTTTCGTTACCACAGTGTTAAATAAAACAGCCTAACAGTTTTAAAGTATTGAGTATACCGATAGACAAAATATGTGTTCCATCGCTTATTATTATAGATTTACGCCATATATTTCTTTCTCTCTAACAATCCGTGACGTGTGAAAGGCGATATCTTTTAGTGGTTAATCTGTGACCTAAGCTTCGATCATAAACAAACAACTAGATTCACAATCTTCCGTAAAATCGAAACAAATTATTGTCCGAAGGGAAGTATATATTTTTGATATCGTATAGTATTATCGGTAATATTGTGTTAATCTGAAGTAGACCTTGCTGTCAAAATATTTAAATAAAAAATAAATCTTATGCCTCGTGCATAAAGTATAATTCACATAATCTATTTGCATTATTATTTACGTCATTTTTATTTGCTACGTGAAGGTGACAAGGATAAGACATATATCGTCAAGCAATATTTGAAAATATGATTACGAATTTCATAAAAAAGAGCTATGTAACGTTATTATTATAATGAAATGATGAACACGTAAATAATATTATTTAATTTATTAACCGCAAAAATAAGAATTTCCGTCCTTTTTAGCGTTCTAGATGAGTTCTTTTTTACAATTTTTAAAGGAGCACTTTGACGTGTTCGCTGTTAGCGTTTTCGAATACTAATAAAACAGAAGTGCACTCAAATACTCATTTGAGTGCACATTTGGTTCGGACATTTTTGGAGCGTTGATTGTATATCTAATTTTTTATTTGTGATCGAAGGACCTAAGCCGTAGTCAATCTAAAGCACTTCAGATCTTTAGCAACCAGATAGAGAAATCTCATTAAAATCCATTAATTATAGGCGATACACATACAAACGCGTCTTACGTCATCGTTTTATATTATTTAGATATACATTTTTCGTGTAAGTTTATTTTAAATGAATTATTTGCTTATCAGCAATAAATTATGTTAAATTGATTTGGTTTGTTAGTTTTTCTAGTAAATAAGACAAGGGTGATCACTAGTAATGAAATGTTTCTATTTTTCAGCCCGCTGATTGCCTCGTGAGTGACGTCATCACCCTTAGCCTTGAAAGCTATGACGATTAAGAAATGCAGGCGTTATAGTACTATATTGTCACTATAATAATTAACAATAGTTGTGTAATTATTTTGATAATAATGCCCGATTTATTACTATAGGAGAATATGATTGAATACATATTTATACTTTTAATAAATGTATTGTCATTTTATCATTATTTATATTGCAGGTAGGTGTGTGTAAGTCTGTCTCTGTGTGTGTAATTCTTATGTGTATGGTGTTTTAGTGTCCTTGTGGGTGTGACCGTGTCTGTCTGCTGCATAAACTTAGTATATACTGGCGTATAGACGTACAAAGCGTGCGAGTGAGAATGTAATCTTTTATAAGTGGCATGAGTAGAAAAGGGACAGCAAACGAGACGCTATTGTAACTAGTTTTGAATGACAGGTTGTCACAAGTCGTCACGCTGTTGGCTTCTTTTATTATTTTGTGTTATTCTTGTTTTATTTCAAAGTACTGTATTTTTCAATAATGGCTACGTGTTTTGCATGTGGTTATGACATATCGCAATAATCAAGGGAATCATTCATTTCCTAGGTGACATTGACAAATTAAAAATCATCACATGCCAACGAGCTCTATGTTTGTCTATACGTCAATACTAAGTTTATGGTCTGCTGTCTGTAAATTTGATTATGACAGACATACTTGATGGACATTCACTTGATACATTAGATTTTAAGATCAGTATCAACCACCTTTTTAACTATAAGGTATTTAAAAAAAGGGAAAATGAAACAACAACTTTCCAACCAATATTTATATTTACAATAAAAGTATTTATCTTATCTTTTAAAAACAACGGTAGTCAATACAGCACTCGTTCTCATACAATGAGATCGTTTTTAACTCGCACCAACCAAGAAATGCTTTTAACAAATACAGGGCTCTAATATGTGAAATAAGTCTAATAGTTAACAAGAAAGTATTTACAATAACAAAATTCATTTGGCTATAAAATTAAAACTTCTAACGTATTTAACTATACCTCTCTTAGGTTGGCTTGTACCAACTATTTAAACTCGATTTAAGGATTTGATATCTCGCTTGCACCAATTATTTAATACTTGGTGCAAGCGAGATGTCAAATACTTAGATAATTATAGTGTAAGAAGCACCGCGCCACGTCTCACCGATGTTACCGTAGTCTTAAACGCTTAATAACGCTTAGAAACGAAACTAAATGAATTTACTTGCCGGGAAAGCACTTATTATCGCGTCTCGGAAAGAATACTTTGCAGTGAATAATATTTGGTGTCACTTGTGTTAGCAACATCAATGATTAAAAAATAAGAGAACACTGGCGCCCTCTAGCAGAGCTCGACGGTGTTCGTGACGTCATCGAGGAGAACGACCGACGGCTTGCTGCTGCAAGATTAATACTAAATCAAAATTTTACCGCACCGTATCTTCATTTACCCCTATTTACAGGCAACACAGTGTTTTAAATAAACGTTAATTATTAATTGATATAGTTTTGGGTGTTCCTTTCCTATGGGTATCTAAATATTTAACTATCGTATTTATCGCTTGTTAATAATCCTTCCAAACGCTATTAATCTAAGAATAGACATAATAATAAGGCCCCATGTTGCATGCTTCAGAAGTGAATCAAGTAAAATAAACTAATCTGCCTTTAAATACAACACATTTGACATTTTTAATGCATAAAATATCCTCACTCTGTATCCCTAACGAGCTCGATAGAGAGGTGAGCGCCAATCATTGAGATCCTTACATATTTACTTCGCTTGAACCTATCATCATTCATCTCAAACGCTTTCACCGAGTTATGTGAGCGCTTTTGATTTTTCCGTAATCTAACAGTCAGCCTTGGTCTTTGCTTCTGCTACCACTCGCTAATTGTCTGTAGATTTTTT
This sequence comes from Zeuzera pyrina, assembly GCA_907165235.1. Classification (NCBI taxonomy): domain Eukaryota; kingdom Metazoa; phylum Arthropoda; class Insecta; order Lepidoptera; family Cossidae; genus Zeuzera; species Zeuzera pyrina. Next base: position 1,595,499 of record OU015627.1, read on the forward strand.
TGTTCAATCGTTCACTCATTCTTGTGCTCGAACCATCTAAGCATTCCTTTCACTTTTGTTTTTTTCAATGTGTTTTAATCTCGTATTTACGGGTGGATGGACTGACTAATTTTGATTGTTTAATTTTTGAAGTAAGCAACGCGGAGTGTATCTTTATATTAATGTCTACGGACACTATGACGCAAATAATAATATAATAGTGACTTTGGACGCGATAATATAGAGGCAGTTATGCAAGCTAGGAGCCAACCCGCAGAATCTTAATTTTGAGAGTAAAAACATATATTTATTTACAATTATATCTTATTAATGGTTAAAATGGCGCGGCGTGGTTCATTTACTTGATGCATAATTACAATATATTAAATTACACTATAATTTAGATTGTAATGTGTACACTTTACAATTTATAAAGGCGCTTACACACTAAAACGGCGTAACGCAGCGTATGCCAAAAAGTATTCATTTGTACTCAACATCGGCGTTATTACGGAAATAATCGGCCATTTTCATTTTCGATATGACTTTTTAGATAAGATATTTTATGTTTATTACTGCATTTTGGACCGACTGAGCAAAAGAAAAAGTGTAATGTATTTGGAGTATCTACCAGAGGCTTAACACATAGGAACACCTTTTCTATTCCTGGCGTCCTACTAATGATGAATTAAATGTTGTCTTTCTAGTTATTGCAATCGGATTTTTTATTGGAACGATAGTTCTTTACGGCAGGCTTGGAGGAGATAGGGATTTTGCTGCGCGACCGAACTGAAAAAAATGTGAGACTAAAACCGTAAGAAAAATATATAACGGAAGTTACGTAGTAACATTCTCTGAACGGAAGTGCTATAGTCGTATTTGGAACGAAATTCCTTATTCTTTGTACGATTTTCCACTGCAAGGGAAGGCAAAGAGATATATGCTCATAACAGCCGACGTCTTCAGTAATGCATAGATATATTCTTCATATTATTACGAAAATGATGTCCATTTTCAAATCCAAGATGGCGAATATTACTTTTTTTTTTGGATAAATCGATATGGGTATCAAATTCTAGGTTTTTCGGGGTGCTGATTACGAAAATGACTCATTTTCAAATCCAAGACGGTGAATATTACTTTTTTGGATAAATCGATATGGGTATCAAATTCTAGGTTTTTCGGGGTGCTGATTACGAAAATGACGTTCATTTTCAAATCCAAGATGGCGAAAATGACTTTTTTGGATAAATCGATATGGGTATCAAATTCTAGGTTTTTCGGGGTGCTGATTACGAAAATGACTTGCATTTTCAAATCCAAGATGGCGAATATTACTTTTACTTTTGCAAATTGTGTTGCTTCTATATTATCCGAAGGAACTTCGTTCCTAACTGGTGTCCTATGACACCACATCATTTTTAAATTAGATTTTCTTTATATATGTTTATTAACTGAATTAATTAATTGAAAAGTATTATACAAACAAATAAATACTCCAGTATGATTCCAAACTAGGTACTATGGAGACCGAGACACTATGAACTCAGACCCTAACACATTTTAGAAAAGTTTAGTTCCTAAATTGACCTAGCCAGATATTGAAACTTGGACCCACTTAACTTGGAAGACATGCATTTATTTATCAACGAGCCAACGGGTCAGTAAAATAAGTCAAATTAATACATTCTGATTTACTTAAGATCAATTTATAGCCGAACAAAAATATACGGGGCGGCCATATTGCATGGTGTTCTATGATTATTTAAATGCTAATATCATTTTCATTTAGAAACAATGAATTAAGTACCAGAGACGGCGTAGAATCAGAGATGGCGTGACAGTTGTGGCAGGAAAATGGCCGCTTGACATTTTTAACACAGAGGGGCGCTAGAGTTTCGATTACTTTAGAGAGACGTCTTGGTGAGCGGACGGGTGGCGCTAGCTCTGGCATCACCACTTTTTTTTTTACAATAACGATCACCAGAGCAATGTTATGGCGGACAACAGACCTAGCACCCCGAAGCGACCTATCTGAGGTAATTTTCGACATACAAAAAGTTATCAAATAAAATATAAATGAAACAAACAAGTGAAAGTCCTCAGATATTTCTGGAAAACTTTGTGTACACTAACCAGTACGCGATGAGCCTGTGGATTTGAGAAACTAGTGAAGACTAGAGAAACGTGTTTTCCCGACATTTCTCGAGCATTCTCGAAAATTCTCGCGTTTTTTGGTCTCGTTATCTAATTTATACGTTACTTCATGGGGATAAGGTCCAAAATAATATGCACAAAAAATTCGCTTCGCTTCCCTCCCCTTATCTTCTGCGGCCATGTAGATACAGCCTAATAAATTTGCATTTAGGAATTTTCATATCCTGTCCATTAAAAAGATCTAAAGGAAGGATTAAAATTAATTAATTTAAAAAGAATAATAATTCTTTTGCAGTCACAATTTTGATTGGGCTACATATTTTAACCTTATCACTATATCACTAGCAAGTACATTCAAGAATGCGAAGGTATCTTTCACAAACAAAATGCATTATATGTAGGCGCAGCAATGATTGAAGTACAATGATCGCATTCTCCTGTTACAATTCTTCAATTTCCATTCCATATTAAAGCGAATTATAAAGTTTACTACACATATTTAGAAAAATGTAAATGATTATTTTGGCTGTCATAGACATAATAAAATGATAGACTCGGCTTGTACATACGACATACATTTACATCAAAAGCGAACCAAACAATGATATCAATACTAGTGTATTGATATCATTGTTTGGTTCGCTTTTTATTAACCACCGACGTCAAAGAGGAATGTTATAACTTTGATGCCGTTAACAGGCATTGTAGCTCTTGAATCTATAAATCGGTTTGAATGTGTTTTTTTGTTCAAAAGTTTTCAAGAATACTATTAGCTATTGCTGCTGTAATTAAAAAACTTGTATGTAAACATTCTTTCATGATATACAATAAAGTTAATTCTTCTAAGACTGCAAGTACTTTAAAATATTTTAATGAGAGAAACTTATTTATATAGATACATTAAAACTAACGCTGTTTCCTTTAGTCTTAGAAAAATTAATAAGGTTTTTACAAATGACTTTTTGTATGGTCAGCGACGCTTACATAGACTTATATTAACTGAGGTAGACGAGTCCTATGCCCAAAATTCGAAGCATTTAATTCCTTTCTATTTTACTCTTGTTGTCTACATATACATTGCTTTCTAACTTCACTTACATAAATATTATTTGTTTGGATATGTAATATTGTCTATGCTTTAGTTCGAGTATTGTATAAAAATGTTCGGTTCATGGAGTAGAGCGGGTATATCTCAGTTTATATAAGTCTTTGCATGTTTGGGAATAAATTAGTCAAGATTATTTTTTATATTGAGAGTTCTTAAATTTTATTATGTCTATGGTCTATAACAGGCTATAGGATTATATCACTGCCAACGACTGATAGCCGGATAACAAAGCATTACCAAGTGCAATTGTAATTAAGAACTTTAAGATATTGGAGTGTCTCGCTTAGCCTCCCGATATAGAATGTACTGATTGATACGATCCACAATCAGTAAATAATTAGGCACCGTTTTGGTGTGGAGAGGAGAAATTAAAAAGTAGACAAGTGTAAATAAGTATTTGCCGTCAAAAAGCGGATGGAAGCAAACGGGCGATTATTTAAACGACATTTAGCGGCTAATATCGGTCCCGCGGTTACGAGTAGCGTCGAGTGATGAGTGCATGTTCCGTGTTATTTGACCAATAGTGTTGCATTAATGAGATTTGTTAACTCTTATGATCATTGTATATAAGTAAAAATTAAATGCTGTGCGTTGGTGAGCGCATCGCTTGAGCACGGTTGGACCTAAAAATTTGCCGACAGCGACAGCCACGCGATCATTGCGCGACCGGTGATTAATTGTTATAAAAAATTGATGCCGTGTATAACGAATACGTGTCTATTGCGCCTTGATAGTAAAATGCACTTTTCGCGATAGATTTAGCACCACTATACAAATAACATTACACAAATTCTCGTTTTGACAGCAGATATCGCGCGATATTGGCAGTCGCATGCTGACTGCAAGTTAGGTAATAAACGTGCCGATTTGTTTAGTTTTTTAAAATATCCGTAATAGTCCAAATAAGGTTTATAGGGTTAGAAAAATTGGAAAAGTCTAAAAAATTGAAGAATTTGAAAACTGAAAATGTTTTTTATGGGATTTTTATGATCAGAAACAAATTTATTTAAATATAGACAGGACAATGTCTGTCGGGCCAGCTAGTGCATAATCATATTATATTAGTTATATTAATTACGACGTTATGTTTCTTTTTAATTCGATGTAAGAAGCAGCAGCTATCAAATAAAACACTGTGGCAATCGTAGCATTTACACGTAGAGCATACGCGATACAATGTCAAGGTCAGACGGGTGATTCCCTTTCTAGTTTACATTTCTCTGCTAGAAGTGAGGGTTGATTCAACGAAGTAGTTGAATTGCTGGTTGTTCATTGATCAACGAATTAAACCAGTTCCTTCGTTAACAAAAAATAGACTGTTTCTTATTAATTTAAAGTAGACGAGTCTAAAATAGCCATTATTTCCATTTTTTGTCTATATTTTCAGATCAGTAGATATGATAAAACAAGTTGGTTGTGACGTAGATATAATGAAATTATAAGATCTGTTTTTGTTATCGTGACCAGTTTCCTTTAAATTGCGCATGTGTGTGGCTGTGCATTAATTTATCGAAAGTTGCGCAGCCGTTTTTGTATTCTGTGTATAATGGGGTTTGTTTACCATTTTATTTTTATTTCATTTTTATAAAAAAATGTTGACTTCAAACAGAGGATCCCCCTAGGTGTGTGCAAGTGGGGGGAGGGACACTTACACACTTTCACATACGTTTTGAACATTTTTGCTCTCATACACTTTTGAACGCGAAATCTACCAAAAAATTAGAGAGAACATTAATCCTGACTAAGCAACCCTAAAAACCATTTGATAGGTACAATTAGTTGAATGAAACGAACACATATTGATGTTGGTTCTCGATGAGTGACGTTCTCCCGTAGTGTACAGTAGGTAGTGGGGCGGTAGTGGGGCGGTAGTGGGGCGGTAGCGGGGCGGGGCGGGGCGCTAGTGCGGCGCCAGCGGCGGGTCCGTGCTGAAGTAGGGCGCCGCGTCGGGCTGCAGCAGCGTGCGGCACACGGCGCACACGCGCGCCGGCGCGCCGCGCGGCCCGCTCGCCACGCTGTGTCGGACACACGCCGCGCAGAATATGCGCCCGCAGTGGCGGCAGTGCACCTGCGTGTGTGCGTGTGCGTGTCATTTATATGGACCGCACGTCTCACCGTCACTATGCATGTGTGCGTGCATATGTACACGTGCACAAAACAGAAAGAGTACAGCAGTAAATCTGATGTATGTACTTCATTTTTTATACCTACTCTCAGGCGTAGTGTAAGGGTTGTCCAGTGTAATGCAGAAATTTTTATTAATTCTATATATCTATATATATAAAAGGCGATGTATGTATGTTCCTTATGGACTCTGAAACGGCTGGACAGATTTCGATGAAATTTTCAGGGAATCTTCACATTGGCCTAACGGGTGTTCCTGTAAAGTTTGGTAGCGATCGGATCAGTAGAATTTTTTTTTTGTTTTTTTTTTTGCAGTTGCAAAATAATTATAAAAACTGTTTAATATATTTTAATTTCAACTAACGCCCAGTGAAACGGGCCGGGTTTGCTACTAATATTATAAATATGATGTAATTTTTTAAATAAAAGTAGAATGTAGCATATATGCTTTTGTTTAACTTGCTACATTCATATTTATTAATTATTGGTATAAAACTAAAATTCATAAAAATAAATTTATGGGGTATGGCTGGGACCCCTACGTAATAAGAAATAAGCAGTACCTGTATCATGCGGTATCATGACGTTTTACAAAATTCACTGCTACTTATATTTCTGAAGCGACTGGTAGTTTAAAAAATGTGCATTCACTGTTTAAAATGGGGTTCAAACATTTACTAACTGAGTGAGCAGTTATAAAACGTTTTCTTTCTTTGCTTCATTTCCCACGATAGTCGGTACACCTTCAGAAAGAAAAAATCTCCCAAAGGGTACGATTGCAACGCGCGGGCATTCGCGTGGGCAATCGCGCTCAGACTGTTCCGAAGCGATCCAAGATTTCGTTTCCGTAAACGATGTCTACGTATGTCTTACTTGAGCGCACTTTGTTTAGAGATTTACTTCTGTTACTCTCTTTGTTTTGTGACACGTGCCCATCCATGACTACGTGTGTGTATATCTACACGTGACCGTGACTCCACGTGTGTGTACGTGTATATATGACTGTGTGTGTGTAACTGTGGCTGTGTGTGTCCATGCACGTAGGTACCTTCTTCCTGGCGGTGGGCAGCGCGACGCGGCAGGCGGGACACTCGCTCACGTCCTCTTCGTGCTGCCACCGCACTTCGGTTTCCGCCTCGCGAATGCGTTGCAGCTGAACCTACGGACACAGACACACATTTACGTATACATCTTCATATTTCCCGTTTCAAGTGGACAAATATGTATTTACTATTGTCTTTAGTGTATTTCGATATATCACAAAATATTGTAGTTTTGTGGCTGCTTAAAAATATACTGACGCCCATTCCAAGTTTGTTGGTCAGGGGGACGGTGTCCATATAAATATGCCCATTGACCTTTCCGTTGTTTATGACAAAAAAGACAACATCTTAGTTCTTGGGATTGCCAACGTATTTGTAATTTATTATATTGTATTGTATTATATTGTAAATGTTCATGAGGCTCAGTCCACTAGCCATTAGGTGGTCTGGTTGGTCGTGTCTTCCCTGTAGCGTACATGACAATATGTGCACGCACCTGCAGCGACTGCGACAGCCGCACGAAGTTCCGCTGCACCTTCTCGCTGTTGTCCAGCTCCAGCTGCACCACGCCCACGCATGTGACTGCGTGTGTGTGTGTGTGTGTGTGTGTGTGTGTGTGTGTGTGTGTGTGTGTGTGTGTGTGTGCACGCACCTGCAGCGACTGCGACAGCCGCACGAAGTCCCGCTGCACCTTCTCGCTGTTGTCCAGCTCCAGCTGCACCACGCCCACGCATGTGACTGCGTGTGTGTGTGTGTGTGTGTGTGTGTGTGTGTGCACGCACCTGCAGCGACTGCGACAGCCGCATGAAGTCCCGCTGCACCTTCTCGCTGTTGTCCAGCTCCAGCTGCACCACGCCCACGCATGTGACTGCGTGTGTGTGTGTGTGTGTGTGTGTGTGTGTGTGTGTGTGTGTGTGTGTGTGTGTGTGTGTGTGTGTGTGTGCACGCACCTGCAGCGACTGCGACAGCCGCACGAAGTCCCGCTGCACCTTCTCGCTGTTGTCCAGCTCCAGCTGCACCACGCCCACGCATGTGACTGCGTGTGTGTGTGTGTGTGTGTGTGTTTGTGTGTGTGTGTGTGTGTGTGCACGCACCTGCAGCGACTGCGATAGCCGCACGAAGTCCCGCTGCACATTCTCGCTGTTGTCCAGCTCCAGCTGCACCACGCCCACGCATGTGACTGCGTGTGTGTGTGTGTGTGTGTGTGTGCACGCACCTGCAGCGACTGCGACAGCCGCACGAAGTCCCGCTGCACCTTCTCGCTGTTGTCCAGCTCCAGCTGCACCACGCCCACGCATGTGACTGCGTGTGTGTGTGTGTGTGCACGCACCTGCAGCGACTGCGACAGCCGCACGAAGTCCCGCTGCACCTTCTCGCTGTTGTCCAGCTCCAGCTGCACCACGCCCACGCATGTGACTGCGTGTGTGTGTGTGTGTGTGTGTGTGTGTGTGCACGCACCTGCAGCGACTGCGACAGCCGCACGAAGTCCCGCTGCACCTTCTCGCTGTTGTCCAGCTCCAGCTGCACCACGCCCACGCATGTGACTGCGTGTGTGTGTGTGTGTGTGTGTGTGTGTGTGTGTGTGTGTGTGTGTGTGCACGCACCTGCAGCGACTGCGACAGCCGCACGAAGTCCCGCTGCACCTTCTCGCTGTTGTCCAGCTCCAGCTGCACCACGCCCACGCATGTGACTGCGTGTGTGTGTGTGTGTGTGTGTGTGTGTGTGTGTGTGTGTGTGTGTGTGCACGCACCTGCAGCGACTGCGACAGCCGCACGAAGTCCCGCTGCACCTTCTCGCTGTTGTCCAGCTCCAGCTGCACCACGCTCACGCATGTGACTGCGTGTGTGTGTGTGTGTGTGTGTGTGTGTGTGCACGCACCTGCAGCGACTGCGACAGCCGCACGAAGTCCCGCTGCACCTTCTCGCTGTTGTCCAGCTCCAGCTGCACCACGCCCACGCATGTGACTGCGTGTGTGTGTGTGTGTGTGTGTGTGTGTGTGTGTGTGTGTGTGTGTGTGTGTGTGTGTGTGTGCACGCACCTGCAGCGACTGCGACAGCCGCACGAAGTCCCGCTGCACCTTCTCGCTGTTGTCCAGCTCCAGCTGCACCACGCCCACGCATGTGACTGCGTGTGTGTGTGTGTGTGTGTGTGTGTGCACGCACCTGCAGCGACTGTGACAGCCGCACGAAGTCCCGCTGCACCTTCTCGCTGTTGTCCAGCTCCAGCTGCACCACGCCCACGCATGTGACTGCGTGTGTGTGTGTGTGTGTGTGTGTGCACGCACCTGCAGCGACTGCGACAGCCGCACGAAGTCCCGCTGCACCTTCTCGCTGTTGTCCAGCTCCAGCTGCACCACGCCCACGCATGTGACTGCGTGTGTGTGTGTGTGTGTGTGTGTGTGTGTGTGTGTGTGTGTGCACGCACCTGCAGCGACTGCGACAGCCGCACGAAGTCCCGCTGCACCTTCTCGCTGTTGTCCAGCTCCAGCTGCACCACGCCCACGCATGTGACTGCGTGTGTGTGTGTGTGTGTGTGTGTGTGTGTGTGTGTGTGTGCACGCACCTGCAGCGACTGCGACAGCCGCACGAAGTCCCGCTGCACCTTCTCGCTGTTGTCCAGCTCCAGCTGCACCACGCCCACGCATGTGACTGCGTGTGTGTGTGTGTGTGTGTGTGTTCACGCACCTGCAGCGACTGCGACAGCCGCACGAAGTCCCGCTGCACCTTCTCGCTGTTGTCCAGCTCCAGCTGCACCACGCCCACGCATGTGACTGCGTGTGTGTGTGTGTGTGTGTGTGTGTGTGTGTGTGTGTGTGTGTGTGTGTGTGCACGCACCTGCAGCGACTGCGACAGCCGCACGAAGTCCCGCTGCACCTTCTCGCTGTTGTCCAGCTCCAGCTGCACCACGCCCACGCATGTGACTGCGTGTGTGTGTGTGTGTGTGTGTGTGTGTGTGTGTGTGTGTGTGTGCACGCACCTGCAGCGACTGCGACAGCCGCACGAAGTCCCGCTGCACCTTCTCGCTGTTGTCCAGCTCCAGCTCCACCACGCCCACGCATGTGACTGCGTGTGTGTGTGTGTGTGTGTGTGTGTGTGTGCACGCACCTGCAGCGACTGCGACAGCCGCACGAAGTCCCGCTGCACCTTCTCGCTGTTGTCCAGCTCCAGCTGCACCACGCCCACGCATGTGACTGCGTGTGTGTGTGTGTGTGTGTGTGTGTGTGTGTGTGCACGCACCTGCAGCGACTGCGACAGCCGCACGAAGTCCCGCTGCACTTTCTCGCTGTTGTCCAGCTCCAGCTGCAGGACGCCCACGCGCCCTCGCAGTTCGCTCGCATCCGCCTGCAGCCGCTTCTGCACACACGCACGCTCTATCTAACTCACTCATTCGCATTCGCATATGTATATTTTGTATATGTATAGGATAAAAGACAGGTGTATTAATTTATTACATACACAGAAGTATCTAAGGACCGTGACGCCTGGCGCTCCGTCCTTTCTGACTCTCCCGTTACGGATACAACGTGAAGATATGTATGTATTACAGACACAATATTCGGAAATATAGGATGGCTTTGAAACTCGTCTGGTACTCACTGTTTAAGCTATCTTCATAAGTTTATAAGTTTGTGTGTCATAGTCCGATACCACCTAATCTCCTACTGTTAGAGTTCAAAAGGATGAGGCTGAGTTTATATTTTCCAATAAAATTCAAACGGCGATTTCTAGGTTTCGTATACCACGATATAGGGCTTCAAAAGCCCTATACAGCTTCACGCTATATCTCTAACGGAGTAGTCAGAAAGGACGGAGCGCTAAGCGTTACGGTTCTTACATACTTCTTTCGCTTTCTCAAATCTCATCACCCTTCTCCCACATTTACGCCTAGGTATGCGAGTGCATTTCACATTTCCATCAGTTAACACTCTGGCTATTTGTTCTTTGTAAGTCAGCCTTAGTCTTCCTTCGCTTCTTTTACCATTCGGTTTCGCTCTGTAGATTTTCTTCGTTAGTATTTATCACTCATTCTTTCTGTGCCCGAACCCTTTAAACATTCCTTTCTTCATTTTTACAATAGCATTGTCATGCAACTCTGTCTAATTGCGTATCTCTTCATTGCTTATTCTGTCCGCAAGGTTGACACCGCACATATTTCAAAGAGATAGCATTTCTACTGCATTTATCTTACTTTCACTTTAGTAACTAATTAATCTGTGCTTTCACTCAATTTCGGGCATATCCAGGCCTCACTACCGTACAATAAAGTTGGCCAACACCGCAATGTGAATGGCCCTTTTGACTGTGTTAGATATATTCACACTGCCTACTAATGCGGACAGAGCACTGTTCACTTTATTGCCAGCTGCTACCCGTCTTTCTACATCCAACACATCTTCCATCCCTCGAAAACGCACTCTCCAGATACACAATTGCATTTTTCACTTGTTCTAAACAATTTCCATGGACTCAAATTACACATTTCGTCTGTACCACTTCCCTTTCCGATACCAGCACCTTAGTTTTATTCATATTAATCATTTCACTTCACATTCTAGTTTTATGCACTTATTTATATCCATACACAGGTTTTATGGCCTTGATATAATGGCCTCACAGCCTGCAGTAAGGGGCCCTCCACGCCATATTCAGGCAGAAGACTCCGCAATTTCTTTCGCACTACTCTATCCAATGCCTTTTCTAGATCCACGAAAGCGCAGAAAACTTTCTAACCCAGAAACCTGCCCACGATAACGCGGAGCGAGAAAATCTGATCCATACAACCTCTACCGTTCCTGAAACCACTTTGCGCCTCCCATAAATATCTTTCTGAAACACCTTTCATACGTTCAGTCAATACCTTGGTATAGACTTTACTTGCAAAGGTGGCGAAGCTGGTGGCCTATAGCACGCACGATCTAAATGAGAACATTTCCCTTTATAGAGAGGTACTAAGACTGCGGTGCGCCAGTTCTCTGGAACCTTCCCTTTATGCTAACAAAGGTTGCACAGTGTGCAGAAGGTATCCCAGACCCTAGGACTACCATACTTGATCAAGCAACGCGTGGCTGGATACAGATACTTCATTTACACTTTTTTTACACCACAAATTTATTACTTATAGATATGGCCTTTCACACGTCATGAACTGTTAGACTGTAAGAAATATATGGCGTAAGCTTGTAGTAGAAAGGGATGGGAACATATTTCATCTCTATCGGTATGCTCAATCATCAAGACTGTAAAGGTGTTGCATTTGACAGACATATGAACCTTTGTTAGTTAGCACTTTTAAACTTTTTAATTATTTTTGAACTTTAGAAGTTAAAAATTAATATAATTTGTGAACATATGTGAGATACAGACTCTTTTGAGTTCATGGTAGAATGTAGTTTTTAGGCAGCAAAGACCGGTTTGACAAACATAGTTCGTCAAAACGAAAAAGGCTATAGTGGCCACATTAACGGAATATCTATTAGTAGTAGATCTGTGGCAGTCACAAACGTCATTTGAAAGATCCATAATATTGGCGTTTGATTACTGGACTATTTAAATTAGAATATGATTTTGAAATAAGAACTATACGCCATATTCTTTCGTAACTCATATGCAACGTCCGAACGTTACGTAAGGTATGCAAAAAACCATGCCATTAGATACCAACAATTCTAAAAACAATTTTATACTTTACTACTAGCTGCGCCGCGATTTCGTTTGCAATAGTATACCACACCTATTGGATATAGCATGGTATGAATTATATTTCAAACGAACATATTGTGGGATTATGAAGTTACGGTCAAGCTGTTCAAAAGTTACATGAGAAGTAACAAACACATCAGTGATCATAGTGTATATGTATTTATAAAATGATGTATTAAATTATTAATAGGATTCTAAAGATTAAATTGATATGTTACCTTGTCCTCAAGTAATTTCTCAATTGTGTCATTAGATTGCCTCAACTTATCAGCTAATTCGTTCATCTGTTCACGTTCCGTTTGCAACCGGTCCAGCTCATCTCTGCAAATAATTTATTGCCGTTTAACATAAATATAAAGGAACTTCTGTTCTTCTCCTGTAAACCTGTACGTGTGTATGCGCACGATTTTCTCTAAAACTACTAGACCGATTTTAATAATTGTTCAATAATGTGTGGTAGAATCATGCTTCGGTAAGTGAGTGTCGGTGGCTCATCTCCTCTCTCCCCCTCCTTTCCCTCTTTCGCTAAAGGCCGGCAACACATCCGTGTCTCACCGGATGTCTCCGTGTTTTTAAGTCCCATTTACACTTTGACAAGTGCTTAATGCAAGTGTGTAGTACAGGTATTTAGTAATTACTGTTTAGTACTAAACACATACATATTTTCACGCTGTATCCCTAACGAGGTAGTCAGAGAGGACGGAGCGCCAAACGTCGCAGTCTTTACATACTAAACACATATGGATATTAATTGAATACGAGTGTTTAGTGTCTAGCGAAATTGCCTGTTTACTTGCTCTTTCTATATTTTTAACCGATTTCCAATATATACCGCAATGTATAGTGTCCAGTGTCATGTGTAGTGTCCAGTGTAATGTCGTGTCTAGAATAGTATATAGTGTCCAGTGTAGTACATAGTGCCCAGTGTCATGTATATTGTCAAGAATAGGGTCCAGTGTAGTATATAATGTTCAGTGTCATGTGTAGTGTCTACTATAATGCATAGTGCCAGTGTCATGTTTATTGTTAAGTATAGTATATGGTGTCCAGTGTACTGTATAATGTCCAGTGTTATGTGTAATATTCAGTATAGTGTGCAGTGTAGTATATAGTGGCCAGTGTCGTGTATATCGTCAAGTGTAGTGTATAATGTCTAGTGTAGCGTATATTGTCCAGTGTCATGTATAGTTTCAAGTGCAGTGTGTAGAGTGTAGTGTCCAATGTCGTGTAAATCGTCAAGTGTAGTGTGTAGTGTCCAGTGTAATGTATAGTATCAAGTGTAGTGTGTAGTGTAGTGTAGTGTGTAGTGTGTAGTGTACCTGTGCGTGGCCAGCTGCGCGCGCAGCTCGGCCAGCGCAGTCTCGAGCCGGAGCGCGGCCGCGGCGCGCTCGTGCAGCTGGCGGCGCGCCGCGCGCTCGGCCGCCGCCGCGCGCTCGCGGCCCACGCTGCACGCCAGCAGCTGCTCACGAGCGCGTAGCGCGTACTCCTGTAACTCCTGCCGGGAACGAACCACCTAAGTGAGTGGTAGCTAGTAGCAGAGGCCGAGGAAGACCACGGCTGACTTATGACGACCGAATAGCTACAATGTTAATCGCATAACTCGCATACCTCGGCGAAACTGTGTGAGGAGAATAATGAGTTTTGAGGAGGCGAAACAATATGTAAAGACCGCAATACTCGACGTTCAGTCTTCTCTAACTGCTAAGTTTTACATTTATATGTAACTTTACACACGGTATGTGTCCGTATAAGAATACTTATTAAAGTATTGAATGGATATGAAAAAATTTCTCATTATACTCACAATTTTTTCGGCATAAATGTACGATGTACGAGTATGAATATGTATTTCATGAATACACCTAAACAGTACAAGACAAGACAGAATCAGACCAGACGGGATTAGACAGATCTTGAATAGGACAGGATCAGACATAACCAGCACTGTCCTATTCTATTCTGTTCATCTCTGTCTCGCAATTCCAATTCCTACACGTGTATTCTCAAAAAAATACATGCACCCATTTTTACTATAAAGAAAACAAACAAAAATCCATGTGATGATACTCATATCTCTGAGGCTCATAGACATTCATAATAGCAAGACTAATAAATAAAGACTTGGCAACACTGAGAACTAAGTCATTGTATTTCTTATGCCAAAAATTTCATCAAACAGAAACTGAGACATTTCGAATTTGTCAATATGAAACCATCAAAAATCACGGAACATTTATTTTTTCAAAAAACTGACCACTAATTGTTTTTAATATCTAACAAAAATAGCTTAAAATGTATAAAAAAACTTAATAGAAAAATTAAACTGACTTCAAAAAAGAACACTGAAAAGTATGAAATAAATATCCTTTACTAATCAAAACTTAAGTACAAAAATAACTTCATAAATACTATACAAATACCCATATAATTAAATTTGACAGTCACTGAAGGCGGTGCCAAACCTACTAAACTAATAGACTTTCTGTTGTCGAACATTGATTTGGCACCGACTTCAATAACTGTCAAATTTAATTATATGGGTATTTGTATCGTAATTATGAAGTTATTTTTGTACTTAAGTTTTGATTAGTAAAGGATAGTCATTTCATACTTTTCAGTGTTCTTTTTTGAAGTCAGTTTAATTTTTTTATTCAATTTTTTTTATTTCTCTCTTTTGAGTGACCTTGACCTAAATACATATCTAGGGCAGGCTGACAATTAATTTATTTTATAATTCTGGAGAGCAATGTGTTAACTTCCATTCTATTGAAGAGCACAAACCGTGGGCTTTGACAATAAAAGGTGCGAACATATCGAACGGGATATTATTGTCCATTATCAATATCAATATCATCAATATCATATCAATCAGTTATAAAAGAACAGTGTAAAGGTTACATTATAATTACACCCTAGCAGTACTCTTACAATCCGAAGACGACAGCCACCAGCCGTATTGTCTGTCCGTCACAAGACTGACTACTGACTGAATTTATTATAGCACAGGCAGTTTATATCTTCTCCCTACTACCATTATACCATGTGTGGACAATGATAGTTAACCAATGACATGCAAAAGAATCATCAATATAAATGAATAAAGGTTATAACTAGGTCGGGTTATTTGGTGTATTTTCGAAACCAAAGCTTTAATATCAGTGAAATTTCAATGGGACCAATCTGGAAATGTATCCTTTCAAACAAAAAAAGAACTTTCCAAATCGGTTCATAAATGACGGAGTTATGAGCTAACAAACATAAAAAAAAACATACAACCGAATTGAGAACCTTCTCCTTTTTTGTTAAAAATGTTAGAAAAGTGAATTAAATTGATGTTCATTTTTTAGTTTGTATGAAAAAAAATTAAAACTACATTCGATTGGACTAAAAACAGCATAAAATTTCCTATAATATATAACCTACGAAATAGATCATATCTAGCTCTCACACAAATTTTCATAAAGCGATAAGTAAGCTTCATTTATAAGAAAAAAGTATATTAAATAAGTATAATAAAGACTTGCAGATATTTATACATACATATCTTCACGCTATATCCGTAACGTTATCTTAACCAAATAAAAACAAATTTAAAAAGTAACATTTTTTCATTATCAACTTCACATGGAACGTCTCTAAGATTAAATTATGATAGCACAAGCTGGTACAAACAAAAACAAATCTTTAATATTGCACGATAAAGTGTATTTTTGTTCCAAAAGACACAAATGTAAGAAATGGGGGAATTCAGTAATTTATGAGCCAAAAAAGAAACATTGACATAAATATAAACTACAGTTTTACAAAAATTAAAATTTATCACCTCTACTGTATTTGGGAGGTCTATAATTTCGTTTTGCATCTCTGCTGCCTTTTTCACGTACTCGCCCACTAGCATAGCGTTGTCTCTTTCTAAACTGAAAACATTTAAGCAGTTATGTACATTTTTTAAATATTTATAAATAATTAAGATTCTTTGTGACTCCTTTTTAAGAATACTTTAACAGTGGACAAATAAATTACACATGTTATGTTGCATAACGCTTTTTCGTTACATGACGATTTCTACTAACTCACACTTTCGTTCGACTTCGTTCTAAAAAGAAAGTTATCACTGAGTTCTTTAACGCATCTTGCGGGAGGTTTGAGTTGGTAGAAACCGTCACGTAAAAAAAAAAGCGTTACGTGGGTCGGGACTTGCGTGTCGTGCGGCGCTAGAACTTAGTTTTAAATCATACGTGAGTTTCATTGTCTCATTACTGCAATAAAGTTTTGAGAAATGGAAATTGCAGATTAGGAACTTTGTTCCTGACGCGGGTCAACTGTCCGCACGCGTTTTTTCTTCTCCGCTTGTATATCCGTTGTAGGAAAAAGGGGGATAACCACTCTGCTACCAAAGATGTATACGAAAAGGGAAAAAACACAAATTATGATGTACTAAATGTCAGTCTAAGTGGTAGGTACCTTGAAATCACTTACTGTTCTAGGTCGGTTCGTTTTCAGCGCCTCCGTAGTGACTAATCACGAGCACACACAAAGTACAACACAATTTCAAGTCCACGTTTTTAGCTTCACGAAAGGGCTTTACAGGGACAACACCGTCCGTCCGTACAGCGTCACAGCTATACAACTGGAGCGGGGTTTACAACTAAGAGTGGTACGAATACAGATATAGGTACACAGGCAAGACAATAGACGTAGGTTTTTTTTATATATCAGAGGGGGAAAACGAGTAAGCGTGTCACCCGATGGAAAATGATCACCGCCGCCCATGGACACCCGCAATGTCCAGGGAATCACGGGTGCGTTGCCAGCCTTTAAGGAAAGAGTAGGCTCGTTTCTTGAAGGTCCATAGGTCGTAACGGTCCGGGAATACCACCGCTATAAGTTGGTTCCACAAAATTGCCGTACGTGGTAAAAAAATGTCGTAAAAATCGCACAGTTGTAGACCGCCATCCATCAAGGTGGTGGGGATGAAAGGACAGTCGATTGCGTGACGTACGGTAACGGAATTCAGCAGCAGGCAGTATTCCGAACAACTCTTCAGAACATTCCCCATGATAGATCCGGTAAAATATGCTTAGGGACGCAACATCCCTCGTCAGGGCCAGAGAATCGAGCCGACCAGAGAGTACCGGATCGCCGATAACCCGAATCACTCTACATTGTATGCGGTCAAAAGGAAGGAGTTGATACTGGGGCGCTCCAGGCCAGAGAGAGAGGTTATAGGTAGTTGAGTAAACATTAGTCATGAGCAGTACCTGTCGAGCTTCCGCTGCAGCGTCTCTCTGTCGACGGTGAGGGCGGTGACCGAGTCGAGCGCGGCGCGCGAGGCGCGGTCGGCGGCGGCGGCGCGCTCGGCCAGCGCGGCCTCGCTGGCCGCCACCGCGCGCGCCAGCTCCTGCAGCCGCCGCGCCGCCGCGTCTCGCTCGCCCGCCCACGCCCGCGCCGTCTCGTCGTGCAGCGACCTCACGCCCTCCAGTTCCTCTGTCGCCTACGTAACATCAGAGGTTCGCTCACTTTTTTATTTTTGCGGGCAGTTTTTGGCGGGATTATATGGGGATCGGCTGGGCGTTTATTTTAATTATTTGCAAATGATTTCTAGTGGATATTGTGAACTTGGGATAGTTTTGCATCCCAATTATATTCGCTGTTGTGCTGTGAAATGTATGTGAAATTGTTGAAATAAGTCTGCCTCAGCGGATCCTATTAGAAAGACTGCCTCAATATATTTGTCGCCAGAAACTCGAAGAAACAGCTATGTTGACAATAATAACAAAATTAGGTAACGAAACTGTGAGGCAATAAATGGTTCTCACTGATAAAAACAGTATATAAAAGTGCAATATGCTACGCTAGAGTTCAAATATACGTATATAAAACAAATAATAATATACTCAGACATTTCACACAACGCCATCTAGTCCCAAAATAAACAGCACAGCGCTTGTATTATGGGTACTAGACAACTGATACACTACTTACATACTTTTTCTTTTGTAAATAAATACATATTATACATAAACACCCAGACTCGGGGCAAGCATCGAACCTGCAACCTCCGTTTACTTTCCAACGCACTTAGCCATTGCGTCACAGAGGTCGTCGATACAGATAATGTATGTATGTATAATAATGATAATACACTATGTGATCAGTTCAACTTTTGAAAGAATTTTTGGCAAAGGAACCCTTTTAGAACACCTAAATATTTTAGGGAGCCCTAATATAAAAAAAAAACGCTGGTTTTATTTTTATTCTCGATTTAATAAAAATTGTACAAAAGTAAATATTTTATACGAGTACAAAGTACTGCATTGATGCCATTTTAATTAATGCAATTCTTTCCTTTTAATGGGTGGTATGAAATAATTTTTTATTTTTTACGTACTTTTCGGCTATTATATGATTCAAGAATATAAAGCCTTATAGTTTACGGGAAAAATGTAATTAAAATAGGTCTTAAAGATTTCCTAAAATTGGTTCAGAAATCGACTTGATGTGATGTTCTTATAATGATGTTCATATTCTTTTGGTATCATTTTGATGACATTAGATATTTTTTTTATTTTAATAATATTATTGTGGTGGAGCTATCACAGAGGCCTTACGGAGCCCCGGGACTTCGCGGATCACACTTTGAGTATGGCTGATATACACTACGCTTTAAAGCAGCGGTTCCTAAACTTTTAAGGTCACGGAACACTATAAATCCCTTTCATTTTATGGAACCCCATACCAAATGATAACAAATACTGCAATTTAAATAACAGAGAAAATCAATTACATAAAAATATTTGAAATTCTGTAGGTCCTAAATTAAATGTCGTTCGGTATTTATCAGTATACATGCCTAGGTTATGTTTTGCGCAAAAAACGAAAGATAAGTTTGCTACATATTGCAGTAGCCAAAATGTTCTAACAATTCAGTTAAAAGTGTAACATTCGTGGAACCCTAGTGACTTTTCCAAGGGACGTATGGGTTTCGCGGAACCTATTTCAGGAATCGCTGCTTTAGTGTTCCGTGGCCAAAATATCAAAAACTCCGTCATGTCTGTCTGTTTATATAATATATAATTTATTCATATATATCATATCATTTACTTCTATAAATCTGAAATTTCCTGAAAATTTTTTAAATAATTAATAAATGTATTAATTTGATGAATTCTAGTTATCTTCCGCATAAAATTCTAAACCCGGCAATCGTAACGTTTTTTGCCTCTCAACGAAGCATCCCCAGGATATTCCAGAGATCAAACCCAGAATTGTCCGATTCTGATCTCTGGAATATCCGGGGAATGTTTCATTGCCGTGTGTTCGGTGTCGGTTAGCTGACCGAGTCTGTTCTCCGGAATAACCCAAGGATGCTTCGTTGCGAGGCGAACATATGTATATTGATTGATGGGTTTGGAACTTAAAGAGGGAAGAGAGATGTAAGAACAATTTATCACAGATTGTTACTATCATAAAGTATAGTTAAAGTATTTCCTGACTACAATATGTGAGCTGACATTAATACCGTTTCTAACATAAATATTAACTGTCAATATTAATAATAATAATATTTAGCAGTTATTCGATACATACCACTTTAAGCGCTCTATCCAACATCGTCGCTCTGTCTCGTTCCTTTTCGGTTTGTCTTTGTTCAGAGACTAATTGTTTCTCATAATTTGCACACATATCACATTGTCGTTCTGAAAACAAAACGTTTTATAACTATCGATTATCTTTATATATAAAAATCAATTGTTGTTCGTTAATCCCGCTAAAACTCAAAAACGGGATTCCCAGTGGTCGATATCGACCCCTTGGGGTCGAAATCAGTTTCTTAAGGGTCGACATAAAGGAAAACTGATTTTGGGGGTCGATGAGGTCTAAAAATCGACCCCTATTTATTAACACAAGTTCTTATTTGAAATTTTCAAGACACCGTATAAGTTGTGTTACGTGTACCAACTTGTTATAAGAATGACTAATATTTTAGTAGGAAGTATCATTGTTGTACTTTTAAAAAACTCAACAAGTCGATAAGCGAGCACAAGTTCGTACAAGATGAAAAACTCGGGAAGTCAATAAGCGTGGACAAGTTCGTGCAAGATAATGAGTTCGAGCGTACAAGTCCTTCAGGCACATTTTGAGTTGCTCTGTCTTTGACGCATATACGCGATTGAACACGTACCAAATCATTATGAAGTTCAAGTGCTAACATGCTTCTGATATTTTTCTATACAACAAGCTTGAACTTAGGTTGTAAGTTCATTTGCGTTTTGAAATTCGTTGGAGCTTGAATGATAATACACTCGTCTACTAATTTATTTCAAGAGATTACAAAGTGAAGTATAATAAAATGGTTGAAAAAGAATTTACAAAGTGCTTAGTTACTTACGCGCGTTAATAGCGTACCAAAAAACGTTTTAATATTTTTATAAGTATTTTTTGAAATTACTTTAGAAAAATTGTTACCTAAATTTATAAATGTTCAGTTTCCTTTGTTTTCGTTTTTTACGCTGATTGGTACCTAATACAAATTTTCTATACTACAGTGACTATATCCAAGTTCATCAATGAGTAAGTTTGTGAGCATACCTAAAAAACATCCAGTACCTAGGTGTGATAAAAATAACAGTTTTATTATTGGTTTTTTAAGTAGTTTCTTAAACATATATTGTTTTTCGGACAGGACAGCGTCTGTCGGATTCGATAGTAATTGATAAAAATAATAATAAACCTTCTGATAATCATACAATTAAGACTGTATTGTTTGAAAGTTACCTGAGTCTTGCTTAGCATCTCCAGTGGATCCGGTTGCTTGTGATGAGGCCTTGCTTTTCTGCAATCATGCCAAGATATATGTATACGTATGTATTAGAACTACGCGGCACTATCTTGTTACTTTAAATGAACAATTCTTGTATAAATGTATCTACAAAAAAAAACTCAATCAAGATCGATGATCAAATATCAATACATCATGATGTTATTACATATTTTCAAAAAGAGAAAGAAGTAGTACCAGCGCCTCCTGTAACTGAGTGTCTGTATCTCTCAACTTGTCCTTCAATACAGTAATCTCCATTTCTAAAGGCTCTAACACTGAGTGAAGCGCTTCTGAGTCATCACACTGAAAAAAAATGTATACAATGTATGTAAATAATATATAAAGAAAATAAATAAAAAGTTTTAAAGATGATGTTAAAAAATGATAGCCGAGTTGTTGTTAATTTTTAATACAGATTTCTTTTGATTTTTATATTGAATTAAACTTCTTTTATATTTAACTTGCTATTGCCCGCGACTTCGTTCGCGTAGTATTGTATTTACTAAATTAATTAATTCGGAATCCTTCTCAGGTGTACGCAGAACAACTAATCAAAGTTTCATTGCTATCAGTTCATTCATTCATTTTTATATATGTATAAGATTAGACTTTTAAAGACATGGTAGTAGTCTACTTGGATTAATTTCTTACAACCGTTCTTGTATAGATTTTATTTACTTACAATAGTTTTCGGTAAAGACTACAATTTTTACACAGGCTACAAAAGCTAAAATTTAGTCTATTGAAAGATTAGGGTATATTATAGGGTACTGATGGAAACGATAGGCTACCAACCTATAACATATTTTTTCGCGGTATACCTAACGAGGTAGTCAACGAGGACGGAGCACCAAACATCGTGGTCCTTACATGCTCATTTCGCCTCCTCAAACCCCCTCATTCTCCTCATACACTTTCACTTAGGTATGCAAGTGCTTTGACATTTCCGTCAGGTAACACTCAAGCTATTTGATCTAACCTTACGTACTACTGATTCTGCCGTGTCAGGAGCCCTTGAGTAAGCCTAGATACTCAGAATAATAAGGCTTAGAAATTGATTAAGCGCACAAAACTGAATCAATATACTTGGAGCCATAAATGGCTCCGATTGACAAGCACTTGTAGATTCCGTCTCCCTCAAAGAAAAAAGAAAAAGTTACATAAAAATTACAAAACAAATATATTTCTAATATTGCATTCAATAGATATCTATTACATTACAATACAAACACCTACTTACGCCGACCTGGCTAAGTTTATTCTTCATTTGTCGGTTGTTAGTGAACTCTTCTAAGCGTTTATATCTAAACCGAAATACATGATAGCAAAGCGATTTTTTGCGATGCTGTCTTCTGTCCACTCCGATTGGGGATTGGCGTGAAATATATATGTATGAATCCAAAAAATAAACACTTACCCTCCTCATCGGTTGTTCTACGATATCCTCAGCGCCTAGTTTCCGCGCCAGCGACCTCACAAACGTAGCCGGTGCTATGGACACGTCCTGCCAGAGAGAACTTAGTTTTAAATTTATGCTTTGCTTCATTTTGGTTTAATTTACACACCAGAGCTTGTTTTTAAGGGTCTTCTGACGCAAAGTACGATTAAACTGTTCGTTATAAGTATTACCAATTACGATAAAACGAGTGAATGTAAATTTGTTGATATGCAAATGTTTTGGTGATAACAATTCCGACTTCGTACAGTTGTAACGAATTCAAGATATAATATAACATTTGGTGTTAAAACTGTATTCATGTAATTGGGAATTCAACTAACTATATTAAATCGTAACGTAAAACGAACATTGATTAGACAATCATACTATAAAATAAACGATTTCGTTGAAGATAAAACAATAGTCTGGAAATGATCTTCTCTGCACATGTGTTTATTGGCTTAATGAAAATATTGTACATATTTTAATAAACCTTTTGTAAAATGAAGTTGAAAAAATGATACCTGACTGAGTTTCTTGTCGGTTCTTCTCAGTGTCCAGGTTTTCTATTTGAACCGAACTAAAGTAGATTTGACGTTCAAAAATACCTTGTAATTGGGTTTACTTGAATAAATTGATTTGACTTTGACTTTGAAATGTATTTTGTTGGTTCATTATTAAACATAGTGTGTGAATTTTTATTAATTAGATATATAATTATTAAAATAGGGTGAGCCCATTGTAGACGGACGTATTTTTGTATAAAAAGACAATAAAATCACAAATAAAAACTACTTCAAAAAAAACAGTAAAAAGTACAAAATAAGTATACTTTACTAATTAGAACTGAAGTAAGCCAAGTTTACCAAACTAGTAGACTTTCTGTTGTTGCACATTGATTTGGCGCCGACTTCAACTGTCAAATTTCATTATATAGGTATTTGTATTGTATTTATAAGATTATTTTTGTACTTGAGTTTTGATTAATTCATCTTTTAGGATAGTTATTTTGTACTATTCAGTGATTTTTTTAGTCAGTTTCATTTTTCTTTGAAGTTTTTTATTTCTTCCTTTTTTAAATGAAACCTTATAAGCAGTTAGCATTATTTGGAGTATGTTTGAAGTTCAAGTTCCGACATCAGTGAAAAATAGGACCACCTCGGAGCTATACTGAACCCAACGGAAAAATAATCATTAAAATCGATCCACAATTGACGGAATTATCGGTGAACATATATAAAAAAAATACGTACAGACGAACATTGAAGCTCCTTTTTTTGAAGTCGGTTAAAAATTACATCGACAACATTCGTTAGGGTAAAAGGTGTGTAATAACGCTCACTTAAAACGACTCTAAACACAATGGAATACAAGCCTTGCCACATGCCATTTCGTCCATAAACCTTTTTGCAATATACGGCGCGTACGCAACAATCAATAGTGGATGAAGACATTTTGCACATGAATGTGGTGCGTTAGGAATGGCAAAAATATTTCAGCAGCTATCAAAAATCCCGACAAAATTCTCAAAATAATTTTCGACACTAAAAATTTCTGTATTTTCGTCAGTGACAGCTGCGCGCTCGAGATCCTGTATGAAATGGACACATAGGTGACAACTGTTAATCCAAAGTCAAAGTACCCTTTAAACCCTTAAACTCCAGGTCAATACCAGTCTATGGCAGCCTTAAGCATACAATACGTAATATTTAACACATTGGGAATGTCTATTTGTCATCTTACCTGCTGTTGTTTAAGCTGCGCTAATTGCTGTTCTAATTCCAAATTCCTTGCTCTAAGTCGACGCACCTCTTCTGTGCCAGAGGACGAAGCTTCCACCGTTTCTGAATAACAAATTTTATACACAACTAGCTTCTTTAGTGGTAATTAGATTTGACTTTCAAAACTCATAAGATTTAATTAAATAAAAACTTCGACTTAAAAAAAAGATGACTCAAATTTTCGCTTTCAGTATCTTTTGGTGCAAAATTAAAACCAAAAACACCAGTCCTGTTCCTGTGTTTTTTTACCTCATGGTGGAACCAGCACGATGGTATGGAAAGCTTCATAGAAACATACCATCATGCTGTATCCCTAACAGGTGGTAGTCAGAGACCCTGAAGTTCCATCTTTTTCAGTCCTTACATACTACTTTCACCTCCTAGAATCTCATCATTCTCTTCAGCTCCTCACACACTTGAAAAACTTCACATTAGTCACATTCAGGGACTGAAATCCCACAAGCGGGTCACAAGGCCTTAGAATATAAGGGTCCTACACGAAACTATTTATTTGTGATTTTGTGTTCATTTTTTTTTGCATGTATGCGTGTGACAGCTCCCCTTTCTTACGGAATGCAAAACAAGTGAAACCTTAACAAAATGTGAAATTAAGAGACCAATTTATATGTATAAATTAATAAATAACGCAGTAGATTCACCTTATATAATTAGCAAAATAAATTTTAGATGTTCTCGAGTCAGTAGACGTAATAAATCAATTTTTAGTTTACCAATAATTAAAACCAATTATGCTCGTAACACCTTTATTTTTAGATCTTATTATAATCATAATGAAGTGTATGGCAACGGTGACCCGTTTTGTAACTCCCTCAAAAAATTTAAGAGCTTCTTGAAAAGTTAATAATTTTCTTGTTTTTTTTTGTTTTTTTTTTTGTCTATTGTTTTTTTTGTTTGTTTATTGCTTTTTCTTTTTGTCTGCATCGCAATTTATGTTTAGTATGTGTAAGTGGAAACTTAATATGTATTATAACTATAGTCTTTTACACATACAATATATATTATGTATACTATGTGTTTCCCAAATAAAATAAAATAAATAAAATAAAATATATTGAAATGAAGTATAAAAACCCAACGAACCTTCTTGACTCCACAAACGACAGAATATCGGCAACATGTTAATAAAAGTTGCGTATTAATAACAAACTCACAAGTCACCTTTCAAATAACTAACAAATAATGAATGAAATAACAATAAGGAAAAACATTGAATTATTTCATTATCTAAAAATCTCTCTAACATTGTAATGAGTATTGCAACTTATTTGACTTGTGTGAATTAATATTTATAATAATACTAGCTTTTATCCGCGACTTCATGCCCGTGGTCTTCTATTTACTAATTTAACTCAGAAACCTTTGCGCAGAACAACTCACCAAAGTTTCATCACAATCGGATGAATAGTTATAATAATAAACGCATGGAAGACAAACATGCGTACAAATATTCATTCTTATATATGTAGATTTGGTAAACACACACAAAATAACCGCATTCTTGATTACTCATAAGATTACGAGTAAAGAGAAAAGAATATTAAAAATATTCTTTTAAGTTAGTTAATTGGTTTTTTGATTTAGGCTTCTCATGAAAATTTAATTATGATACAACATATTTCTCTACTTCCATAAACTAAACGTGAATGTGTTATACATATGAACCTTCATCTTTCAATGCTATACTTAATGTTTAAAATTGCATTGAAATTTATATAGAACTTCAGAAATTGTAAGCGAATACATAAACACGGATTGCGACTGTTTTATATTATTTACAGATGCCTCGCAAAGTCATTCTCTAACAGCACGGTTAATTGAAAGTTGTTATTGAATTAAGACACACAAGAAACTTATAATAAGGCTTACGATTGAAGCACAGAAAAGAATAGTCTGTGAGTACATAATCTTCCCTGTACATTCCTTCATTGGCGTCTTAGTACATTGTAGTTATAAAATCTTATTAAAAACTACAGTAAAAAAAAGCACTCATGTACACGCATGTATAAAATTATAATTCTTTGCCATGAACACAAAATTAAAACTGGCCACTTGAAATGAATGAATAAAATTAAAACTTGTCAGACATAAGCTAACTTAATGTTGAATTAACTCGACGCATGTAACTTTCGTTGCTAACTTCATGTTGAATTAGATCGACGCGCGTAACTTTCGTGGATAACTTCATGGTATGTTACACTGATGACGTAACTTCCGATACCTGCTAAAATTACTCTGATATTTTTCGTCTAATGTGCCAAAAGAAGTATAATTTCAAAACCTAATCCTTGATCGAATTTTTTGGCAGTTCTTCTCATTTAGTAGATTATGATTAAGGCTAATTTGATTAGGTAGGTTTGTTTTCAAAAATACGGATTATTAAGGTTTACCTGAAAATACTTTGAATTTGAAGATTTATGCTGTGAGATAAATGTACTATAGTTGTACTAACCACTGACAAGCAGCTGTAGACTCTGTATCTCAGACTTCTGGTTCTCACAGAGCGTCTGTAGCTGTTGCAGCTCTGCTCTTAATCCCAGCACTTCTGAATCCAGCTGCTCTTTTTCAGACAGCATTTTTCGCATGTCGTCTGCAATAGAATTTATTTACTTGGGTATAAAATTGTACTTTTTAATAACGAACAGGATAATAAGAAATTATGATTAATGATTAAATATAACCTACCAACTTCTCTATATTTATTTAAAAGGTAAGGTATTATGTTTATCAGTTTGCTTATAGCTAGAGATCTATGAGGTGAATTTTAAGTGATTTTGACTTAATTTTCTCAAGTTTTATTGTATAAAATGTTAATATAATGTGCTAATGTTATGGAGCAGTTACAGTTGTTTTTTTGTATATTTGTATTTTGTTCAAAATTTTAAACTACTTCAAACAATTACACAATTTGTGTGACCCCAAATTAAACACTAGGCTTGTATAATGTGCACTAAATAATGAACTTTAATTTTCATGGACTACTCACGCTTCACCAAAAAATCTGTAATGCTGAAATTGTTTTCACTAAAGGGACCGAGTGGTTCCTAAGACGGTTTCTTTGTATCTCCTTTTTCCTCCAATAGAATGAAATAATGCTTACAAAAAACTGAGTTGATTCCCGTTAAAAAAATTTTTTGACAATTTTACTAATTTTTATAGAAATCTCACACTTGACCAAAAAATTGAAAATGCCAAAATTGTTAAATAAATAATAAAAAGCGTGTAAAAAAAGACCAAATGAAGGTTCCTAAGACAGTTCCCTTATATCTCTAATAGATTCGGATTTCTCCATAGTGTCCCAATTAAAAAAAACATTATGTGTGTCGATTCGGGACACATAAACAAACTAAAAATTACAAAGGTTTTTATGTCCTAAAGTTTTACATTACAGTGTTATTTGTTGGAAAAGATCCATGTATGGGAATTTCAATATCAAAAAAAAAAGGCCAGTATGAATTAAATTATAGTATTTATACAATAAGGTTAACAATAATATGGACATAACAATAAGGTTAAAAAAATTTTTTTCACTAATACCATTTACAATATAACAAAACTTATAGTATAAAGTTAAATCTATGTATTGAATACAATTTAATGCATAAAAATATTAAATGAGTATGTTATATTTTCATGGTTTGAAGTTTTCATCTTTTCTTACGAATAACTCAGTAGTATGTAATTTGACACTTTAATTCATATAGGTTTTATCTTACAGCATAATTTAAAAAAAAAGAAAATGGCAGCTGTTAAGTATGCCAGGCTCCTAACAAAAATCTTCAAACAGCTTTATACAAACATGTAGAAATGGGGCGTGTGTGTGTTTATTATCAGAGGCAGACTAGCAGTTTTGTCGCCCTAGGTCGTGTAGTACCAGCCTTCTGAGCTCCATCATTTACTGAGACATATGATATGTTCTCATCGGTTTATTTTTGCTATGATTAGCTGCCTCTAATATCTGGCTGCCTTAGGCCTGAGCCGAGTCGGCCTTAAGGAAAATCCGGCTCTGTTTATTATTACTTTTAATATAATTATGGTCAATTAACCTAAAAACATTGGCAGCGTAAAAGAGGAACTTTGAAAGATAAGATTTACCCAAGAATTTCATGAATAAGAAAATATTTCTTTTCCATAACTTCAAGTATTCAACGATCGTTTTGTAGCGACTTGGCGATGCTAAAATTGCTGAATTGCGTTTTAGTAGAATATAAAGCAATTTGAACGTATGACTCGCCTGTCGCTTACATACCATCGCCCTGCCATGCCACTTTGTACTCGTTATAATTGTGTCAGAATTAATATAAAGTTTGACACCGACATGTAATTTATTTATATGGATTTACAATAAAAGAAGATAAAATGAACAGGAACAGGAAGACTATCCCTAAAATTCATTGAACTAATTAGCATTTTAGAATTAAAATACCCAAAGTGAATAGTATTGTCCATGACAGTATTAACGCCATATAGGGGAGCGGAGTAGTAGGTTCTTGGAAGTGTTAAAGCAGTGTACAGTTACTACAGTTTTCTTGTTCTTTTTAATTTTCCTCACTGCGTGAGGATTTGTTTGGGACCTATACTTTACAAGTAACTTTTCCAGTTTCCACATATCCATATTAGTATTGACTATGTAACTACATAATATTTGATGTTTATATACAATTTTATTCACAATTAACATTTTCAAAGTACTATTCATTACTAAAATTAGTAAGACTATGGTTAATTTAAATTGTTATGTTGCTAAAGGCTGATACATCTATAGCTCACTTGTTTCTAATAGTAGAACGATTCTCCCTTAATAGGGAAGGTAAAGGGATCTTAGCCCATACAACCGACGACTTCAGTAATAAATTCTTCTATTTATTTCATTAAAATGTCAGTGTAATACATTTTAATTGTTTCTGGCGACAAATATATTGAGGCAGACTTTCTAGTAGAATTCGCTGAGGTGGACTAAGCCACTAAAAACTCAACATCACACTACTAAACAAGCACTTATTTCAACAATTCCACATAATGCACAACAGCGTAAACACTTTGGGATGGACAACTATGCCAATTTCACATCACAAAGTTCACTAGTAACGATTTGCGAATAATTAAAAGAAATGCCCAACATCTCCCTATAAAATCCCACCAAAAACTCTCATTTGTTTCTGATAGAAACACACAACATTTAGTTTTAAATGTTATTATGTTTATAATTCACACCTAAAATGTAGATATGATAGAAATAAAAATATATTTTGATATACCAACATTGCAACTTTTTTATTATTGGCAGCTAATAATAAAAAACTTTATATTAGATTAAAAATAATGCAAATAATCATTGCAAAAAGCATTACATCAATTTAAAACTGGGTCAGTTCATAAAAATATTTTGTTAATTATATTTATTTAACACATTGACGCTGTTCTACTTCTCATAAGATTATAACAAATTATGAAATAGATGAACTGTTATGGGTTGAATAAATAAACTTCTACTACAGATACATTCCAACAACAAAACTAACAAAAGAGACAAAACGAAAAATGTTAGTAAATCAACACACCGTTGACTATCGAGCCTCCACCACATGACAACACATTCGAGGGTCACTACAAACCTTCTTTTTGCAAAAAAAGTTCTTTCATTTTTGCGCGCTGTACATTGAATTCTTCCTCTAATTCTCGCCTCATCTGGTCTGGCGATGAGCCGCTGCGCTCGCCCTCACCCTCTACTTGAAACAGAAACACTACTCAACTTCCTGTTCAGCACACTAAAAGCCTGGCTATTAAGTAAATAAGTATGTTAAAAACATACCTTTGGAAACGTCCGTTGATTCACTAGCCATCTCGGAGTGGTTCTTCTTACCAAGCAATAAATAATTACATTAATAAAGCGGTTCAAGGATATTTAACATTGTTGTATACAACTGAATTACTATTAAAATAACAAAAAAGATGAGAAATGATGAACTCACGAATATTTGACGTTTGTCAATTGACTTCACAGATTATGGAGAAGACACCTAACTTTGTTGACGGAGTCTGACGTATCATTTTTTGATTCTCCCTTATATGCCCTACACACCTTCTATTTTGTTGGAACAACTTTCCTCCGAGAGCGCTAAGGTGACGGCAGTGTTCGATATGTGTATATATAATTTATTAAAAAATTCCACGCTAGCTCATTATTTGATAGTTGTGTTCTTACCAATACAAATATAAAGGAAACTCCATTTATGGGTGTCCGTAATCAATTCACTAAATCGTTTCTCTACTCGAGATCAATCGATCAAGTTTTCCATTAATCGATTTCGTATCGCCATCCCTAGGAAAGTTGTTCCAACTAATTTGACGCTTTTATAATTTACCGTTGAACGTTTTTATCACAGATTTATAAATGGAAGCAGATCAAACATAAGTCACTCACACATAGATACCGTGTAAGTAATAACACTGTCACTTTCATTGTAGTTTAAAATTGTATATCTTTATGCTTTTCTTTCATTTGTTTATTTATTTATTTATTCACTAAACACAAAATACAGAACGCAGTCACTATACATCGTAAACATAAAATTTAGCCATACAATACTGAACAAACTGAGTTCCACTATAATTGTGCAAACAAGTTCAAAAAAAATAAAATATATTTATACATAGATATAAGTGAGTGTGGTAACAAAATATGTATTTACAAATAAGAAAATATGATAGAATACATATAACAAAAAAAAAAAGAAAAAGAACACAAGCTAAAGAAAATAAACTTAACAAACAGAAAAAAAAAACAAAAAGCAAACAAAGATAATTCATTTATACAAACCCTAAATATTCATTTGGAAATAAAAAGCCTTTAATTTTGATGCAAAAGTTCTTGGTACGTTATTAAAAATATCAATATCAACGGACGGCTGGTGAAGAAATTCATTGTACAGGCGACACATTCGACCGACTGGGTTGAAGTAAGAGGTGTTATTTTTGAAAGCATTAAGTGTAAATGTTTTCGGATGGCGAAATTTTGTGTTGGCGTTAAAATTCATAGAGGACAGTAGTACAGGAGAATCTATGAGAGAGTGTATAATTTTATTCGAAGTAAATAAATCAAAAATTTTAAATTTAAATTGTAAATTAAACAATTACAGGAAAGAGACTCTATCAGATCATTAATAAAAATAATGAAGAATTAAGGGACCCAAATGAGAACCCTGTGGCACACCAGATGTAATAGCGATTGATAATGAAACCTCGCCCCCAAGAGCCACTAGTTGACTTCTTCGAGACAAATACGATTCGACCCAGCGTAATAAATTACCGTGGACTCCCATGGCACTGAGTTTGCGGCAGAGTATCGAATGGTTCACCTTATCAAATGCTTTAGAGAAATCAGTGTAGATAGTATCCACTTGTCCACAACGAGCAAAGACACCGCAAATAAAATTTTTATATTCTAACAAGTTACTGGTAGTAGATCTGTGCCGAACGAAACCATGCTGTCTGAAAGATAGAAGCGGCTTGATATGAAAATAGAGTGCATCATAAATCACTGATTCAAAAATATTAGCAAAACAAGAGAGAATGCTGACTGGCCGATAGTTTTCACAACGAGACTTATCGCCAGATTTAAAGATTGGGACTACATGAGCCATTTTCCATATTGTTGGAAAAATACCTGTAGATAGCGATTTATTAAAGATTACTCCCAAAGGTACACTAAGTTGAACACCACAATTCTTAACAAAGATAGCGGGTATACTATCTGGACCGGCACCCTTACGAGTATCCAATCGATTAATTTTGTATAAGATATCATCTCTGGAACTGTTTCCAGAGATGATATTTTATACAACTGTTTCCAGAGATGATATCTCATACAAAATATTCATTACAACACTATGCAAAATGTTATTATTGTTATGCGAGGAAGGAAAGTCACTTCCTAGCACGCTAACCTCGCTATCGAAAACAGAACCAAAATACCCAGAAAAGAGTTCACAAACTTCCCTACAATTACTGGCAGATAAATTTCCATAAGACATGGTTTTGGGGACAGAGTTACCCGATCCTTTTTTGCTATTAATAAATCTCCAAAAATATTTGATATCACTGCCTAAGGAACTCTCAATAGACGAGATAAAGTTGGTATGACATTCATTAATAAGTTTTTTACTTCGTGTTCGTAACATAGCGAAGGTATCATAGTCCCGCGGATTCCGAAATCTTTTGTATCGCTTATGGAATTTATTTTTTTCCTCTATGCACTTTGTCAAGCCAGGACTAAACCAGGAGGGAAACCCACCACCTCCCTTAGAAATTTTAGGAATATTTTTTGATATTATGTCATTAAGCACATGATAAAATCTGTTAGTAAGGACATTGACATCACCAGAGCCCAAAACCTCGCCCCAATCAATATGATCAAGTTTTTCATTGATTTTTATGTAATTACATTTATTATAATTTAGGCGTCGTACATATTTAATTGGCAGGGTCTTAAAGTTCTGTAAATTAACTCTAACGATAAACGCTGGGTGATGTACATCCAATCGACTTAATGGAGAAGCTTCCAGAACCTCAATGTTATCCCTAAGAGTACTCAAAATCAAATCCAACTGGCGATTGTTAATGTTGGGTATCCAATTAAATTGAGTAAAGTTACATATTGTGATCATGTCAAGAAGTAGAGTAGATTTAAGTTCAGTGCCTGGTACCAGAGATAGACCAAGTGAATCATTAGACTTGAACCAAGATGTGCTGGGAACATTGAAGTCACCAATACAAATAAACTCCTCGTTATTACCTGACTGTAACACAATATTCTGACAGTTATGGAAGAAGTCAGATAAGTTCTTCGTTGAGATATCAGGGGGTAAGTAGCAGAGACATAAGTTTACAACTTTTGATGAATCTAAAGCAATACTTAATCATAAATCCTCAACATCACTATCCCAAGAAATGCGACGTTCAGTAGCGAACTTTTTCTTTAGGGGAACAGCAACACCGCCGCCATCCTTTTTATTAATACATGTGGTGTGTCTATCACGTCGGAAAACATTATAACGGCTGTCAAAAACCTCGCGATCATGAAAGCCCATGTCGAAATTAGTCTCCGTTAGGCAAATCATGTCATAGTTTCCATTAAGAATATTTAAGTGTACATCGTTGGTTTTAGTACGTATTCTATTAACGTTCTGATAGAAAATATCCATAAGTTAGATATGCAAAAATGCCAAACAAAATATTACAAAATGAAACACAAAAAAAACAAAAATAAATAAAGATGATATAAAATTAAAAAAAAAAGAAACTAATAAACATAAATATTTATATATGTCGGTGGAAATAATAAAAGGCACTCATTTGACTATACTATGGCAAAGCGCGACATCTGATGACGCGCTAACGGAACGTCGGGGCTGGCGCTGAGGGTCAGTTAGACTACGGCGGCCGGTGCGATAGCATTTCTCCGACGGATCGTTTGCCATTGTTAAGTTTCCAATTACCTACGTAGTGGTTGTTATGAAGAGTTTTCTATCGTTTGTACATTAACTTTGTCTTAACGTTGTATTTTATGGAGTAATTCGCCTCTTGTAACATGAGGTGTCTATTTCTCATGGCTGCGTTGCAAAAGCACGAATTGCCCCGTGTCTTTTCCGACATATATATTATAGCTCTGTATAAGATTCAATTCATAATAACTTATTTTAGGATTCCGAATTCTTTATTAAAATTGCCCCACTAGACTCATCACGACGCTCATAAATGCGGCCAAATTTTACTCACACAAATTTATATTTTTTGTCTTTGGCAACTTTAAGGGTTTCAGCTTACAACATTTTAGTCTCTGGTGAAAGATGTTCTGTTACGTAAATTTTATTAGGCACTCCAGACACTCCTAAATGAGACGAACTAAGAGTATCGCCAGGATGGGCTTTATTATATTTGTGCACAGCAGACAATACCAAATCACGCTGATGAGACGAAGCCAAGGAGACAAGAATATTACGTGGACGATTATTAGTTGAATTTACCCTGGCAACACGACGACACAATCGAACGGATACCTCATGCGGCTGCACGTTTATCAAGTTGCAGAGTTTGTTGAATAAGAGGTCTACATTTTCATTTTTGGTTTCAGCAACAGCCTGAATCTCAATATTACAAGAACGTGAGATATTTTCAATAGCGCACAATCGGTGGTCCAATTTACGGATATTATCACGGAGACGCAGGTTCTCCGATTCTAAATTACCCATAATTTTATTTTTTGCCTCAATTTGAACCTTAATAGCTGTCTGTTCCGCACATATAAAGTCAGTGGTAGTAGTGAAATCATCCTTAAGTGTTTGGATAACAGTACCAATTTTAGCCTGAACAAGATCTTTCACATCCTGCTTGATGGCCTGACGAAAATTTTGCATGAATGTGGATAAAGACGTATTTAATTTTTCGTCCAACAAACGACAAATTTTGTCAATAGTGATAAACTGTGAGGAATCCGAGACATGTGAGGATGACTCACCAGTAGTTTGATCAACAATATCATAAGACATATTTAAGGTATCCGAATAAGGAATCCGACCCCCTCCCACAGGTGTATTGTAATTGGATCTTCGCCGTCTGGTAACATTATTACATGCTGGACAAATCCAAGACGCATGAAACTCCCTAGTAAGAGACTCAAATTGGTCTGGTCCCATGTTCAGACAACCGTAATGGTATTTATGTTGGCATGTTCGACACTGAAGAGTTTTTCTGGGTTCAGTTCCAGACCCACATGCGCCGCAATTATTCATACTTCTATTTTGTAAAAATGGAAAATTATATTCTGAGCGCACCTAATCGGTCAACAAATTAGTTGTAATCTGTGACAACAAAAGTCAGAGTGACAACGTCAACAAAACAATAGCCGCCAACTGTCACAACAATGAAGGCGGTAGATATTTGGTAGATATAGATCACATAAATTTGGATTTATATTATATGTAGGTTTGTAGTATAGGTATATGTATAGGTTTGTAGTAGCCAGAATTGTTCATTTCAAAACCTTTACATCAATACCAAACAAAAAATGCGGCCGAAACTGGCTTAAAAATATCCAATAGGTAGTTAATTGTGTATGGCGTAGCATTGATGTCAGTTCGATCTTGTTTATTTTGCTGTTAGCACTGGTTAGCACCAAGAACAAACAACTATAACTCTCTCACAGATGTATCACGTATCACTAAAAACGTATATTATCAATTAATCACTTTATACAGCAATTTCGTATTTTATCATTATTTTATTTAAAGAGCCGAGTAAACAAACTCAAATTACCCGCACAATTTTTGCAACACAATGGCACACATAGACAATTCCGAAACCGTGGCAGCTGCCATCTTCCGCTTAAGTCAAAATAAGCGGAGTATGGCGTCTGTTTACTTGTGTAGTACGTCACATTGCAACATGGCTTGCTCAGGCCGGCAGAGTGAGGTGTGGGTTGAGAAATTGATGATGTTATTATTACTGTCACCTGGAGAGTGGTGTGCCTAATTTTTTTAACAGCGCCTAGTACACCTCTGCAATCGACATCTAATGGGATATTTATAGAAAGTTAATTAATTAGACACCAGAAAAACATCACACGAAGAAACAACATTTATTTCTTATAACAATCTCTATAGTGGATTCAATCAGTTCTCTATTTATTTATTATAAAAGTTAATAACAATTTAAAAGATTAAATGCTATGGTTAAACAACATTGTCCTGTTTATTATCATATATATTAAATAAGAACATCTATTATCTAAAAGCACTTAGATATTAATTAGTTTACAGAATAATTGCTTAGTATTAAAGTTTTACAAGTATTGAGCTCAGATATTACTTGTTATAGTTACAACGACATAATTTATTTATGTTATCTTAAATTAAAGAGAAGTATACCTAGTTATAAAGACTTAGACACCATTACCTTGTTTATGTACTGCATTGAAATTCTTAGTGTTACAGATACATAAACCCAAGTACATTTTATACCTTATTAATCAGTATTGAGGGGGTCAACCGAGGAAGCGTGCTCGTCGCGACCCCTGCCAGCCCTTTTCAGGGCTGCAATTCCTCTTCTGTGCATACTATGCGGGACAACGGCAATAATAATGTTAGGGCGTCCCCCGAAAGCGACGTACACCGGTCTGTCCCCGCTGGTGTGTGCAGAGTGCAGTTCGGCGTTGGGGACCGCCACCCAACACGCTGTGCACCTAGCGGCGGGGAGTGGAGGGAGGAGTGCAGAGTAGCTGCGTGGAATGTGAGAGGTGGGATTGACGAGAAGATGAATGAAGTGATTGATATTATGGAAGAAAAAGATTGGATGTGCTATGTTTGAGTGAAACCAAGCGAGGCGGCAGTGAACTTGCCGATTTGCCCGGAGGAGGCATCGCTTTGTGGTCAGGGGTACCACAAGGAGATAGGGGATGCCAAGGGATAGGCGTTTTACTGTCCTCTCGTATGGTTAATTGTATGACTGAGTATGAATGTGTAAATCCCAGACTG
Source organism: Zeuzera pyrina (assembly GCA_907165235.1). NCBI lineage: Eukaryota > Metazoa > Arthropoda > Insecta > Lepidoptera > Cossidae > Zeuzera > Zeuzera pyrina. The sequence continues at coordinate 1,632,200 of OU015627.1, forward strand.
CTCTGGGTACGCCTCAAGATTGGGTTGACAAGAATTTTTGTTTTGGCAGTATATGCCCCAGTGTCCTCTGTCGGTTTGGCTGAACTAGAGCAGTTCTGGGAGAATGTTAGAGAAGTTCTAGCGACGGTTGAAGAAAACGAAAGAATTGTTGTGTGTGGAGACATGAATGGATGGGTCGGGACAGCTCGAACAGGATTTGAGTCTGTCCTAGGCAAATATGGAGATAAGAGAGTGAATGATGCTGGTAAGATTGTGTTAGGACTGTGTATGGAAAAGGATCTTTTTGTGGCTAATACCATGTTTGGGCACAAAAGGATCCATCAGTACACGTGGGAAAGAAAGGGTGCGAGAAGTATGATTGATTTATTCCTGGTGGATAGCAGACTTAAGAAGCAGGTAATGGACACAAGAGCGTATAGAGGAGCCGATCTCGGGACGGACCACTTTCTGGTGATAACCAGAATAAGGGGTCTGTTCGCAGCATGGCGACATCGCGTAGTGTCCAAACCTGCAGCGGTTAGCCGCATTAAAAGCTGGAAACTGCAGGATGCGACCACCAGGAATGAATATGAAAGGGTATTATCCGGTAAGCTTGATGATAGATTGAAAGTGATGAGCGAGGATGTTGAAGAATGTTGGCAGAACCTTAGGGATAGTATGATCGAGGCTGCGAAAGAAGTGTGTGGAACGAATAAGATTGGGAACGGCAAAAAGCGTGATGTGTGGTGGGATGATGAGGTGAAAGTGGCTGTGTATAAGAAAAAGAAAGCATGGCGAGACTACCTTGCTACTAATGACTGTGGTATGAAAAATTTGATGAAAGACAGGTATAAGCTGCAGAAAGCAGAAACGAAAGCACTAGTGAAAGAGAAGCGTGAAAGGTGTAGGGTGCTAGATGAAAACAAGATGTCGGATAACTTCGAGGAAAATTCCAAATTATTTTGGAAAGAAGTACGTAAGTACCGAAGTGGTCCGGCACCTTGCAGAATGAATAAAGTGCGTTCGAAAGACAACAACCTGCTTACAAATAAAAAGGATGTTCTGCAGCGATGGAGTGAATACTATGGAGAACTGTATGAGAGTGGCGACTCCGTCTCTGATACTGAGAGCGATTCTAATGAATTGCCACACTCGGGCCAGGGACTGGAGGATGCCATTAGTATGAAAGAGATTGAGAAAGTGATAAGAAGTTTGAAATGTGGAAAGGCTGCGAGAATTGATGAGGTGACTGCTGAGATGATCAAGTATGGTGGTCCTAGAGTCTGGGATGCCTTCTGTGCACTCTGCAACCTTTGTTGGCAGAAGGGGGAGGTTCCAGAGGACTGGCGCACGGCAGTCATAGTACCTCTATATAAAGGGAAAGGTTCCTACCTAGACTGTGCGTGCTATAGGGCCATCAGCTTGGTCAGCTTAGCGAGTAAAGTCTATACTAAAGTATTGACTGAACGTATGAAAGGCGTTTCAGAAAGATATTTATGGGAGGCGCAAGGTGGTTTCAGGAATGGTAGGGGTTGTATGGATCAGATTTTCTCGCTTCGCGTTATCGTGGGAAGGTTTCTAGCTTTAGGTCGGAAAGTTTTCTGCGCTTTCGTGGATCTAGAGAAAGCATTCGATAGAGTAGTGCGGAAGAAATTGTGGAGTCTTCTGCCTGAATATGGCGTGGAGGGCTCCTTACTGCAGGCTGTGAGGTCATTATATCGAGACCACAGACCCTGTGTAAGGATAGACGGTGACCTGTCGCCCTGGTTTGAAGTCTGTTCTGGTGTCAGACAGGGCTGCGTGATGTCTGCCTGGCTATTCGTGCTGTATTTGGACAGTTGCCTCCAGAGATTGAAAGGTAATATGAGTGGTATGGGATGTGGTGACACAGTGGTAAACTGCCTATTGTACGCTGACGATGCTGTGCTAATAGCAACATCAGAAGCGGAGTTGCAGACACTAGTCACGTGCATGAAAAAAGATTGTGAAGTAAAACGATTGAAAATGAATGTGAACAAAACTAAGGTTCTGGTGTTTGAAAGAGAAGCGGTACAAACGAAATGTGTGATTTGTGTAAATGGAAAATGTCTAGAACAGGTGAATGAAATTGTGTACCTGGGGAGTGCGTTTTCGAGGGATGGAAGATGTGAGTTGGATGTGGAGAGACGGGTAGCAGCTGGCAATAAAGTGAACGGTGCTCTGTCCGCATTAGTGGGTAGTGTGAATATATTTAACACTGCTAAAATGGCCATCCACAATGCGGTGTTGGTGCCAACTTTGTTGTACGGTAGTGAGGCCTGGATATGCCCAAAATCGAGTGAAAGTATGATAAATGCTGTGGAGATGCGGTCTCTCAGAAATATGTGCGGTGTCACGCTTGCGGACAGGATAAGCAATGACGAGATACGCAGTATGACAGGGTTGCACAACAGTGTTATTGTAAAAATGAAGAAAGGAATGCTTAGATGGTTCGGGCACATGGAAAGAATGAGTGATGAAAGACTGACGAAGAAAATATACAGAGCGAAAGTGAGTGGTAAAAGAAGCCAAGGAAGACCAAGGCTGACTTATGAAGATCAAATAGCCAGAGTGTTAGCAGACGGAAATGTCAAAAGCACCCGCATACCTAGGCGAAAATGTGTGAGGAGAATGATGAGATTTGAGGAAGCGAAAGAGGTGTGTAAGGACCGCGACTCCTGGCGCTCCGTCCTCTCTGACTACCCCGTTGGGGATACAGCGTGAAGTTATGTTATGTTATGTTATTAATCAGTATTTTATTTCACAGAGAAAAATATATTAGATACACATACCTTTATGTGGAGCTAATATCTAACAGAGAATCATTTATTAGTTACAAGCAGAGTGTTATCAGTTTTATCACTGATCAATCTAAAGAAGGAGTTGGTCATCCACCAACTGCACCTACTCCTCAGTCTTCCCCTTTATCGAACATCTACTGACATCACAGCACCCACATGCCCCGGTCCTCAAAGATTCCCCCTTAACAGGAACTGCGACCTGGCCATGCGATATAGCACCCAAGTGAAGAAGACAGACTTCTTGACAGTCAGAGTAGTGCACCAAACCATTTAAGAACTATTTTGATTAGTTCATACTAAAGTTTAGATGAATGTTGAATAGATTTTACTACTATTCTAAAGTATTCATTACGTATAGGGACAGGAGGTCCACCTGGTTTCTATAGGTGTCCTTTGAACTCTGTAACAAGCACATGTAGACATTAGGATCCTATTCCCTAGTCCTATCATCATAGCTTGCCCTTATCTACAGCTATAGTACTCACCATGGGATCCACCATGAGATTACCTCAACTACTTCAACATATTATTAACTTAATTACTCATTACTTCTAATCGGGGTTGCTACTCCCAAACAAATACAGCTAAGACTATACTAGGCGACATGTGGCCTAACTCTAAGTTTCTTCATGAGTTAATGAGGCAGCTTGTCCCGCAGCAGAGAGAAAAGAAAAAGGAAACTGTCGGATACGAGACACTTTTTATACCTCACGACGAAGGTCACCTATGCTCCTACTCCTCGAACAACTAGTGCAGGACAGTGGTCGAGAAACCCTATCTAAAATTACACCTACATAGCGAGTCGATAAAATTCATTTATTCTTTCTAAGTGTATGACGTTTATGTCAACTATAGTTTTATTAGTATTCTTTCGTACTAATAAGTTTATGAACTAGAGACCTAATATTTCATTAATTTAGAGCTTATTTCATCAGAAAGCAAAGGCTACATATTTAGAGTCTATCGATATGTTTATCGAACATATCTTCACATCCATACTTCTAAGTATATATAATCTAGACCAACGTTGAAGAATGTTGAAGAAAGTTCTATTTACAAACGAATTATTAACAATAATATTACTAAAGGTCTAGATAATTCGTAGTTTGTTATTTTTACATTAATATCACTCAATACTCAAAGATACTATATTTATGACAAATTTATTGCCGTTGAAAAGCTTACGGTCAATGCTTAAAACGTGATTTAAGAAAGCTCAACTGGTCTACGTTGTCCATGTCCGTCTGTCATAGTGAATGTTGTTTGTAAACAATTAGGTTAACCAAGGAATGCTTTATTTTTCTAGGTAACAGACGTTAAAAGTGAATTTATCTTTTAAGTAATTAGTGCATCTATAAATATTATATATAATGTTCTCCCTGTCGGTGGAGACTCAATATGACTGCTACAACATGTTCGATGATTAAATATTTCTTGGTGTATAAACACTATTTTGGTTATAGTGCAAAAATGGTACAAAAGTGTCGTACCCCCAATAGTTGCAACGCCTCATACAGAAAAGCCCCGAAAATCACGTTCCATCGGTAAGTAAATCTGATGTTGCAAATTGTTTGATTACTGCATTCAGTTAGCTGATATTTTTGTATTTCGTGGCTCCGACACTTAAATATGTTGCAAACTATTAAAATTAAAGTTTCCTTATATTGTTTAAGGTTTTTTTTATAGGTTTTTTATATTTTTATACAAAGTACCTAACCAATTTTGACATTATTAGTACTTGTACCTTAAAGAGGGCCGAATTCAGAGAAAACTGAGTCTCGTAATAAAATTAAATATTAACGGACAGGTACCTAAGGTTAAGCAACTATCTATTTTTTGCAACTATCTTTTGATTTTGATGTATACCTTGTTAATTTCGGGTTTCTAAAGGATGAAAATCTTCAAGTTTTTTGGTTAAAGAACTACATAAAGGAAATACATAAGAAAGGCTACATAGAACAAACTGGCAGACCAATTCTGGAAGTGTTTTGTGCTCAAAATATTTTGAACCCCATTTATTATGTAAAAGAGATACCCATAAAACCCTGTTGTTGTTTGACCATGAAATTTAACATACCTATTAAAAATGAACATGCTATCGCCAAATTAATCTCTAGTCGCTATGCTGGGCTGAACCTGGACCAGTGTTGTTTAGAAAAAAGCCCGTGCTGGAATCCATACTTCATAATATTACAACATTATTTTTAATTTATTTATAAAATAATACAACTTTCTTGCTTTAGGTAATCGAAGATGGACTTCATTATGCATAAATTGTGTGTTCACATGTAAAAATGATGAAAACAAATATGGATATCTTGAGGCGAATAACAAATAATACCTACGATTACTTGTAATGGTAATCCTTAGCATATCTGACATTCTGCGCTAGTTACTTCTGGCACACATTGAAAAATAGTGAAATGATGTGTTTGATGCACATCTATAATGAGTTCTTAGATAATGTAATAAGAAAACAATCCGATTAATAAATAAAAGACTGAAAACATTCTTTTTGTTTTATTGTGTAAGCTATTTTAGTTTTTATTCTCAATGTAATCGATCACCCATCGACTGTCTCCCGATTTCTTTTAATTTTTGAGTTTTATGCGTAGTTTAGAGAAAATAATAATCAAAGGACAAAGCATAGCGATGAAGAGTTATTTAATAATTTTATAAAACATTCACTGACGCTTATCTCCTTAGAAAAATAGTAAACTATAACACTCGTCTGATATAAAACTTGTTCTATTTTCTCATAACCAAGTCTCTAACACTTACAGTAATGCAATGGTAAGTAGGCTTTACTGGAGTTACAAAGGACTGTTAAACGAAATTCCTCCAACTCCTCTCACTCGTACACAACTTTAACGTACAATATACTATAATTTTTGCACTTAAAACTCCCAAAAGCACAAAAAATAGCAAATCTGAATTTTGAATAAAATGCCAACGTGTCTGATATAAAACTTGTTCTATTTTCTCATAACCAAGTCTCTAACACTTACAGTAAAGCAATGGTAAATAGGCTTTACTGGAGTTACAAAGGACTGTTAAACGAAATTCCTCCAACTCCTCTCACTCGCACACAACTTTAACGTACAATATACTATAATTTTTGCACTTAAAACTCCCAAAAGCACAAAAAATAGCAAATCTGAATTTTGAATAAGATGCCAATCACGCTTCTTTTGTTCGCGCCAAAAAGTCTAAATTCAAAACTTTCACTTGCCTGATTATCAACTTCCCGAGTTTTAAAAATATATCGTTTATGTCATTAAACTTCATGTACCCACATAAATCGAACCGCAAGCAAGGTCATCACAATGTACATGCGGCCCAAGACTAGCAGCGCACAGCCGTCAGGCCTCATGAATCGAACGAACAATCATAATATTGTATCGTGGAGCCATTGGAAACACTCCAAATTACATCCTTCGTGTGACAAAAACAATCTACAAAAAGAAGGAATATAATAAAGTAATAATCTCTAATACTAGTATATCAATAATTTTATCCTTATTTACATTAACAAAAAGTACATACATACGTTAATATTTACAAACTTAAAACTACACATTATCTTTATTTTATCCTTATTTTATCACATGAAAAATATAATTTGGAGTGTCCCAAATAGTCCCGCTCTAAGATAATACAGAATATAGATACCCACTCCTTAATGTGGCCCTGAGTTCTGTATGTGTGTGAGTAATATTTGTTATTGTTAAATTTGCCACGCATTTTGAACCGATAGGTATAGTCTGCTTCCATTTAAAAGTCTGTGGTTTTCATCGCCACGTTTTTACCGTGCAAAGTACAATAGGTAAGCAAAATGATTCCCTATTATGTCGACGATAAAGATGCTTTTTCAACGTCCACGGAATGACGTTATCGTGCACGGAAATATAAAAGCGTCTCCATACAACTGCATACATTTTGCACCCCCTATTGTACCGTGGACGGAAAAACGTGGCGTTAAAAACGTTCAACGGCAAATTATAAAAGCGTCCATTGGAAGGTGTAAGGAATTTTAGGAGGGAAAGTAAAGAGCATCTTAGCCCATATTACCACGTCTTCAGTAATAAATAGATAAAATCTTCATATTATTTTATTAAAACGTCGATGCAATACATTTTAATGTCTTTTGGAGTTTCTGACGACAAATATATTGAGGCAGTCTTTCTAGTAGGTTCCACTGAGGCGGACTAGGCTACTATAAAAGTCTGAACGTCACGCTGCTAAATTAGCACTAATTTCAACAATTCGACAATAATGCACAAAAGTGTAGACACTGGGACGCAAAACTACGCCAATTTTACATTTTACATCACAATATCCACTAGTAACAATTTGCAAATAGTTAAAATAAACGCCCAAACGCTCCGCATAAAATCCCGCCAAAAAATATTTTTTTATTTGTATTGTGTTGATCTGTCGGAACCATGAATGCGAGGCTATTGGCTTTCACAAGAATATTACATTTCGTAGTAGTTTTTTTGCAAGCAGTAGTAAATAACTAATATGAAGTTTCTCTATTAAACTGTACATATATATACTCATGCTATATCCCTAACGGAGTAGTCAGAGAGGGCGGAATGCATTGAGTGCTTACTACTGGAGGCGACATACGCGCTATTTCTCATAGATGACATTTTACTTGTGCTCCCACAAGTAAATGGGAGCACTCAAATGCAATGATGAATTGTGTCTTCACGCCAAATGCTACCACGAAATATTTTCTTTCTGTAGCAATTTAATTGTAATAAATGTTAGCTAAAAATATAGTCTCCCTAGAGAGTGCTTTTACGTCATGTTTTGTACAATTCGGCAATTAAAAACTGTAAGGTTAATTTGAGCCAATTCAAGGTTCATTATTGTATGCCAAACGTTACGATACGACTTTCCGTAAGGATGAACAAGTTAATGCAACATATTCGACTGAATCAAAATACGTTACGATGAGATCGGTAAATCGATTTAGTAAAACGATTCTGTAAAAATTATGTTATTCGTAGAGGCAAATCAATGGTTTTGTACTGTAACGCAGGCTGATATGAATAATTTACGTAATGTTTAGGTAATTACGTAATTTATAAATAAATATTACTATATGGTACCTTATGCCTACCAAGGAGATTACATATTATGTAAACTCCTTGTGGCCTACATAATACTTATGTAACAAATTAACGATTACATCTACAATATAATTTTGTTTAGTTACTTTTGGTTTTATGGTTTCACAATTTAGAGAAGTAAATAATAAGGTAATCGCATATTTAAAAAAAGGAAAAACTAGTCTCTTACTCCCTGTAGGTCTTAGGCTCTTTAGCTAAAAATAATTATTCCACATGGACGATTATTCTTTATTATGCAGGACGTTGAAGTAAGAGTACCTGAATTGTATCAGTAGGTTTTATTATTGATAAAAATACATGACACTGTCATAATACAATGCATTCTAAACTTAAGCTTTAAGATAGTAATAAGGTTATATCATAAGGAGGATTTATCACATTATTTCCCCCTTTGGGTTAGTAACTTTCTGACTAAGCTAGTAAGGAAGACAAGGGGCCTCTAAGTCTTTTGCTCATCTGGAGTATTGTCTACAGTTACATTCTCAGAAAGAGGCCTTCCTGTAATTTGGTCATTTGAATCAATAGAAATTTGCTCGTTTTCATCTTGTTGTTTAGGAGCCAACCTTCGATTGGATATACTGCTATTTTCTTTCCATCTGATAAACGAACAAAACGATGGGTCATACTTAGAGTACTGATTTCTTTTCATCCAGGCCTTTCCAGTTTGTAGTCAAGATGAGATAGATTGCCCCCAAGACGAATGCCGCGGATACTTAAACATTCGTTCATGTGGTGTTTCGTTAGCAGCGGTGCATAAAAGTGATCTAATGCTAATGAGATATCGATTTCCAGGTTTTTGCTTTTTAATGCTAGTCTAATTGTTTGCCATTTAGCTTTTCTATTTGGCAATTGCCCATGGGATTGTATGGAGCAGATCGACTCGAAGCAATGCCATTATTGTTTAGGAATTCGTTGAATTCTGCAGACATAAACGCTGTACCTTGATCTGAATGTACGTATATTGACATTCCTAAAATGGAAAATACATCTGTGAGACACTTTATAACGGTCTCTGAAGTCATATCAAGCATAGGCGAATGGATATCTGGAATATTCACCTACAATATAATGTATTTGTTATTGGTTTTTGATGGAATAGGTCCTTTGAAGTCTAAAGCCAATCTTTTAAATGGCCCAATCGCCTTAATTAACGTGCCAGTATATTTACGTTCAGTATATTTAGTAAAACGTGGTTTTACTAAATATACTTCGTTCCCGATATATAATAAATATAATTCGTTCCCGATGCGCTAATCGAGTAATTTCAGGGTGACATAACGAGTAATATATAGTGACAAATATATTTTCCATGAGACTAGCACAAGTCTGACGTGACAGCGTATTAGCAATAACGTTTTCTTTCTCCGGACGACATTTGGTATAAAATTTATAGTTCGAAAGTTCCAGTCTCCATCTTCGATTTTTTTCATATTTAATCACGCTAGTAACATACTACAAGCATATAGACCACAGATTTCTGATCTGTTGACAGATAGAATTGTCTTCCGTACAAATAGTTGAGTCATTTCTTGAAACTTTCTATAATGGCGCAAGCCCCTTTTTCAATGGTTGCATATTTCAGTTCACTATCATTATTGCGAGAAAAATGCTACAGGTCGATCATTCTGCGTTAGAGACGCGGCAATACAAAATTTTGAAGCATCGGTTTCAACGGAAAAAGGCTCAGTCGGATCAATTACAGAAAGAGAAGACTGAGTCTTTTTCAGATATTCAAAAGCTGCTAGCTGAGAAATTATTTAGTGGAAACTGTTCTATGACAACAAGAGGATGTAATTTACTTGAAAAATCCGAAATCTATTTCAAATAATGAGAAAATAGACCGATCGCTCGTCGAAGAGTAGCCGAATCTTCGAGTATTGGCATTTAAAGTAGGTAGGGCACTGAGACCATCTGGATCAGGTTTAACGGCACCGTTGCAGATATTATAGCCAAGAATATATATCTCTAATAGAGAATTCACTTTTGTCTCTGCTAATTGTTGTGTTGTATTTCACAAGTGCTCGAGTTCGCCAGGGTGATGAACTTTCTTCAATAATGTCGTTTCTTGATTTCACTTTCTATAAATTCTTTGTCGTGGATGTTTTGCCTTTGGGATTTAGTGGCGATTGGTTTGTAGTTTAAAGATAAATGAGGAAACAGATCAACAGGTTCAATGTTAACCTAGCTAATGCACATGATTTCAATGGCGGTTGCGATCCATCAAATTTGATATCTAGCGTAACGAAGCGAGATGACGTCACTGTCATCAGAGCGGCTAGACAAGTGGCAAACGGTTTGTAAAATAGAAACGCTTGCCTAACGTTATTGCTCGTCAAAAGTGCCATTTAGCTACTTTTTATTCGGCAGTTTTCACACGACTTTACTGTTCGTTTAATTTAATAGAAAGTTAATAATTTTTGACTACGAGTTTAAAATTCGTTACGCTATATTACGTGATATTTGTCATTCTATTCTTCTAGCGTTTACGACAATTGAGCCACTTGACTAGGCCCCCTCGTCTGCCTAGCTGACATCACATCCTGCCTGCCACATCCGTTGTCGCCACAGACAAACTACCCTAGAGACCTGAAATGTTTACGAATTTCTAAGCAATCTATTCTGTCAAGATTAGAGGAATGGGACGTAAGCGAGCGGCACGGTAACGTGACATACTAGACGAAAAAGTGATGTACTCGTAGATATTGATATATCGATAAGTACAAGAATTATTTTCATAAGCTTATTTTAAAAATAGAAATAACATGATATATATATAATCAAAACAAGATTCTTTATTTTGAAACATTAACAAAAAAATCAAAAATTTGAAATAGAAATACAAATCAAATTCGTTTGGGTAGTACTTGTTTTTCCTGAAGTAAAACTTTTTAACAAATATTAAATTGACAAATTGTGGGTGCTCCGGGGCTAAAGTATTATAGGGTATAGCGGCCACTTCCAGGCATGGAAAAATATTCCGAAAGCGAGCAACTGTGGTCAAGGGCGTCGCCAGCTTATGACTAAGGGGATGGCAATGGGGCAATATTATGGAAGATAAAAAATATGAACGCCGAGAGCATGAAGAGTTACACTTTGGAAGTCTTTGCCTCGATGACGATTGTAATAAGAACGGTTCTAATATCATGTATAAAACTTCACAAGCCCTCGACACCACAATAACTAAATCAAACTTAAACACAGTAATAATTATTTATTTTAACAAAAATAATATTTAATTAAAACATAACCTGCGGGGATTTTTTGCAAAACTTTCAACCACTTTATCATTAAAATTATTTAGGTTTTTATTTATGTTAGCTCTGTGTACACTCATCATGGCCAGACCATTAAGGCGATCTTCCGCCATGGTGCTTCTTAGCCATGTTTTTAGTCTTCCGAGGCTGCTAAAGGATCGCTCTACTGTACAGGTCGTGCATGGTAAAGCGATCAAAATTTTCAATGCTTTTTCCGTTTCGGGAAAGAAGGAATTTGTTTCTTTTAGGACATCAACAACTGTTAGATTTGTTATATTAAGCCTATCGTGCCACAATTGCTGCCAAAGTTCGATTTCATTCTTTATGTTCGGTAAATCATAAATCATAAAACCGGGTGTAACTTAGATAATGCGAATGATGGCGTGTTTTCTTCAGCAAAACGTACCTCAAGGGAGGTGATAATTGAATCCAAGTATGGTATTACTAAAGACCTCTTCCAGTATTCTGAAGGGCTTTCTGCTGGATGATTGCTTCTATGACGTTGTTTGCCCGTAATACGCGGCATTGATGTAATGTCCTCCTCCAATCAGACTTTCTCCACAACAGCAGTAGCTTCCTTTATAATTTCGTCTGTCACTTTTTCCGGATTTTCACGGTGGTTTTTAATTAAAAGTAAAATCCTTTTAACGTGTTCAGAGGCTTTGACCACGTCCAAAGCTATAGATTGGAGTACGTTGACAACGGGTTCCATCAAAGCCAAGTATTTGGCTACCAACATAATCCCGAGAATGAAAGAAATTCTGGAAGTAGCCGCATGCAGTTGGAAGGCACTTTTCCGAGTTGCACTATTTCCTTCCTGAGATAATGTTTGTAAGGCTTCCAGAATTACTGGAAGATTTTCTTTCAAAACTCTGATGGTTTTGTGTTTCTCACTCCATCTTGTGTCGCAAAGTCTGGAAAAATTAGGTATCAACTTCCTCTTCAAAACTGATTCCCGAAAAAAGTATCTTCGGTGGTTCCCATGGCATTTCTAATTTCAGGAAGTGAATTTAGATCATTGATAACTAGATTCAGTTTGTGGGACGAGCAATGAAAGTAGAGGGCTTTGGTGTACTTTTTGCTTAAGATCGCTTGTACCCCTCCGTCTCTTCCTGACATCATTGAACAACCATCAAAACCAAAACCAACGCATTTATTTGTATTCAGATCTTCTTTTGTCAAAAACTCATCTATGCTATGTGCAATCGATTTCGCATCCAAATCTTTTAGCTCAATGAATCCGACAAACATTTCTTGGACTTCCTCGTGTTTCTTCATCAAAATATCGCATCCCAATCGATAGTTGTTCAGTGCCAGAAATATCAGCTGTTTCGTCTGCTAGCACACTATATGCTGCTGCTTCTTTCACTTTTTTCATAATATCAGCCTTAATAACGCTTCCACAAATACCAATAATTTCATTTTGAATATCCACTGAACGGTAGCTTGCATTCTTTTTCCCTTGCTCAATGTGTTTCTTCAAAATCAAATCTCCCGCGTCAATTCGCAGCCTGTATAAATCCTCGAGAATACCTTCACCATAATGTTTACCTCTCAGTGCTAAGTCGTGTGACTCGCAAAACGTAATGCAGGAAATAATAGATTTTATAATTTTACGATTTTCTTCAATAATTCCCTGAAAATATTTGTTCAGTTGCAAATCGACAGGCACACCTTCGAGAAAAGATTTAGCAGCTTTCAATGCTTCTATTGGAAGTGGGTTTCAATGTGCTTTTTACACTGCTCGTGAATATCTTTGAACTTACAAAATGGCCTTATAGTAAATGATCTCAATATGCCTCTAAATGAATTGGGATTTGGTGGGAACAACGTACAATATTTACAAAATGCTCCTTTTTGGCGCCTGGAATATACCAACCATGGAGAGTATGTTTCCAACCAAGAATAATTAAATTTTCTCTTTAAATGTTTTGCATCTTCCGCAAAGTTATAGGTCGCGGAAGGGGACCAACAATTTTCAATCAATTCCTTCTTCTTTTCGGTTGATAACATGTGTGCCCGTCCAACATATCGCCCGATATCATTTTCATTGCAGTCATCCATCAATGAATCAGGATTCGGCGCCAGATATCTAGAGGAACTTGGTCTAGGTAGTTCCTGCGGCTGAATATAACCTGTTGTGTTTGTGGTGACCGATGAAGACACATGCGATATTGTCGTTACTTTGTCCTGTTCATCGCTGTCGCTACTTGATCCATCAGTTTTTTTTCGTTTCAAACTTCAATTAATTAAATTTTTACGGGAGGGCAGTTTTGTTCAATTACTTATAAATATTAAAATAAATATTGGGTCCTTACATAAGAAATTGGCGTTTTGTACGGGAAGAATATAAAGTCAATTTTTTTTTGTAAAATATATTTAATTAATCAAAGTATGCACCGTTGTTATCTATGCACTTTTGCCATCTCATAGGTAGTTTATTGATCCCTTTACTAAAAAAACCATGGGGGCGAGAATCAATAAAGTCTTTGAAGGCGGTGTGGACTGCCGCATCGGAGTTGAATTTTTTTCCTTGCAAGAAGTTGTCCAAATTCCGGAAAAAATGGTAATCTGTTGGAGCAAGGTCCGGGGAGTACGGTGGATGTCGCAGACATTCCAATTGTAGCTCATCTAACTTAGTAGTTGTTTGTTGTGCAGTGTGTGGTCTTGCGTTGTCGTAAAGCAGCAGTAGCCTAGAGCGATTGACCAATCTCGGTTGTTTAGCAGCTAGTTCTTCCTTCATGATTTGCAGTTGCTGACAATAGATATCTGCCGTAATCGTTTGGCCAGATTTTAGAAAGCTGTAGTGAACGACACCGGCGCTAGTCCACCAAACACTCACAAGTAACTTTTTCTGAGTCAATTTTCGTTTAGGGCAGGATTTGGCTGGGTCTCCAGGGTTCAGCCATTGCGACGAGCGCTTCCGATTATCGTACAGTATCCACTTTTCATCACAAGTAATGATTCGATTTAAAATCCCTTCATTATTGTGTCGGTTGAGCAAAGTAACACAGCAGTCGACGCGTGTTTGCAAGTTCGATTCACTCAATTCATGAGGTACCCATCGTTCAAGTTTTTTTACTTTCCCGATTTACTTCAAGTGGATTAATACAGTTTTGTCACTTACTCCGAAGCCTGCAGCTATCTCTGAAGTGCTTTGTGATGGATCCGTTTCCACAATAGCCTTTAATTCTTCATTTTCCACTTTGGTCTCCGGCCGTCCACGGGGTTGGTTCTGAAGGTCGAAATTTCCAGAAGGAAAACGTTGAAACCAAAAACGTACCGTGCTTTCTTTTGCGACACCAGCGCCGTACACATCATTAACCCTTCGAGCTGTTTCTGCAGCACTGGTGCCACGGTAGAACTCGTACTCGTAAATATACCGATATTTCATATTTTCCATTGTGCGGTAATAAGCGACGCCAAAGAAAAAAACAATGAGGAAAAAACAAATGAATGACTGTTTTCAAAACTCAAATGTACCGGCTAAATGAATTTATAAATTTGAATTTGGAATTCTTAACCAAAGAGGAGATATTTCAGATCAAAGTGGTCAGTACGACAAAACGCTAATTTCATATGTAAGGACCCAATACTCAGTTGTATTTTTTAGCTTTATTTATATCAAGGTTCTGTTTTAATTTGTATTTAATTAAACCACAAATATAATTTATGTTTTGTTTTCATAATTAATTACTGAAAACGAAACCACTGTTTAGTTAACGTTAAATTCATAGAGATTGAATCAATAAACTCGTTTTTATAAAATAATAGTTTTTCTTAACATTTCCATTCCACATAATCGATCTTTTCTTACCACATCAAAAATATGCCAGATAAAATTAAAAATGATATTCTTAACGATTATTAAACGTCTCTAGCTAGTATATCCGTTACCAAAGCTATTAGCTAAGAGAAATAAAACAAAAATACTAGCTCCAAGTCCAAGATTAAAGCAGTGCATAACTTACCAAAAAACTTTCTGATGGCCATTTTGATAAGATGATGAATGGAGACACACTCAGAAACTTCACAACTCAACACTGAGATCTTATTATTTAATAAATATAAATCAATGTTGACTAACACAGGCAAGCCGGTAGTCTTATATTCGCTTTCCAATTCGCTTGTTTAGCTTGTTTCGTTGATCGCTTCCAATTAAAAAGTGACTCGCTCGCAGCGGCTCACGTCTTTATATACCCAAACGAACATCATACTAGAATGTACGGTAACTTTCTACCTGGTCTAGTAACTGCTACCAAATTCCAGAGAGTTCATTGAACAAGCGCCATCTAGCGTCGAGTAGCAATACTAGGTTTTACAAGGATTGTAGTCGATTTATTCAACTGTAGGTGTTTCTTATGAACACTTACAGATGACATTGTCCACAAAACCAATTAAAATTGTATGTTCGTAACAATAACTTCTACTTTATTTAGGTATGCCGCATACAAATTATACAAAACTAACGTGAATGCTGGTGAACGGCTGTCGTAGAAAGAAATGCAATGCACACACACACCATACCTACCTACATATTTTTACACTGTTTAATGGCCTTGCGTTTTGGCAAATCTGATATAGTCGTGATGAAAATGGCGGCGATTTTAAAAACGGATGTCAAAATCTTAATGTTATTCTGAATATTTCAATACTTTCTACAATATACATTAAACCTTGTGAATTTATTTATGTTTTGTCATGCGATGCGGAATTTATTAATAGGTAAGGAAGTCAACTGCTCGCACTTTGGTCGCTTTGCGGCTAGCTACATTTGATCTCTAGGGGGGCAACTGCCCCCCCCTTCCCCCCTGGCGACGCCCTTGACTGTGGTCAGCACTTAGTACCTATTACTTTGAATTAAAATGAAAAATTTAGTCCTTTTATTACTATTAACTTAAAGAAATCTAACAAATGTTTTTTATAGAAAATCAACACTCCCAAGTCGTAAAAACGAGCACACAATTTATATACCCACTCATTTATATAACAGTTTTATAGGGACAGGCATGCGTTTGCAAATTTTACTACGCCGTTGTATAGCGGGTTATATTATACACTTAATCCACTTCTCTATAATATAGTGACAATACTCTCCGAGTGACGTGGCTGTAACATGCTGATCGACAGATGGACCAGGATGAAATTATAAGGGTCCGTTTTTGTCATTTGGCTACGGAACCCTAAAATGTGCGCCTTTATTCATTTTAACTATTTTTTTGTAGACTAATTTATTATATGCTAGCCGTACTCGCGACTTCGTTTGCGTGGAAAATGTTACCGTGACTTTTCCGGGTAAGTATTTCCCTTTCTCTCCCTAGAGATTAGATTCCCTAGAGAGAGATAGAGATACATATAGATTTTTCATAAAAAGTAGCCTTTTTCTTATTGTTACTTCCTGCCATGGAGAATCTGCCGCACTTAAGACTATGTCACATACACAGAAACCTTCTCCTCCTTATTGCATTTCATTTGACACCCATATTGCTGGAAGTCTTGAAAAAGTTACATCCTATTACAGAGCATCTGCCATATTGGATTTATGATGATGTCACATATACAGAAATCTTCCCCTGCATATTCCATTTCATTTAATACTCATATTGCTAGTGTTGAACAGAAAATTTACTTCTTACCATGGAGTACACGCCATATTGGATTTATGAAGAGGTCACATAAACAGATACCTTCCCCTCCTCATTGCATTTCATTTAACACCCATATTGCTGGTAGTCTTGAAAAAATTACGTCCTGTTACGGATCATCCGCCATATTGGGTTTATGATGATGTCACATATACAAAAGCCTTCCCCTACTTATTCCATTTCATTTGATACCCATATTGTTGGTGTCGAACAAAAAAAATGGAGAGAATTCAATGGAGTGTCTGCCATATTAGATGTATGATGACGTCACATATACAGAAACTGTCCCCGTGTATTCCATTTCATTTCATACTTATATCTGGAGTCTTTTGCTTTCTAACACGGAACATTCGCCATATTTAATTTATGATGACGTCACATATACAGAAACTTCCCAGGCGTGCGCACAACAACTCACTAAAGTTTAATCGCAATCAGACAAATGGTATAGGAACGCATAGAAAACAAACGTACAAAGAAACATACATCTGTAAAGAAACAGACAGACAGACTCGCATTTTTGAAAAAAAAAAATCATTCATCATTAAATAAACAGACAGACAGACTTTCTCATTTATAAAAGAGTACGGATATCCGCTTTTATTTATTTTTATTGGTTTAAAATCTTAAATCATTAAATTTTCAATTTAAAAACAATCATTTAAAAATGTATGTAATAAATATTTTAATTACCTAATTAAGTTTGTAACAAGAGTAGAAAAGAAACAGTATATTATAATATGGAACTAGGTATTTAAGTTCAAAGAATGGTAGTCATTATAAATTCTCAAAATCAATGGAAAAGATATTGACATTTCGATACGTTTTTTCGCATCCCTACTTACACGTGTCATCTTGTAAGAGTGAGGACGCAACATGAAAATATAGCTTGCTAGACAAGGACAAACGCAGACTCAAAACTACCAAAAACCAGTATCACTAGAGCTCTGCATTTTTCCGTTATAAATTTTTATTTATTAAGTTTATACTTACCGATGAAACATAATATTGTCCTTTTTGAAACTATTTTTACGACTTTCACTACCACACCACTTTACAGCGCAATTTGGCATTGTTTACGTATTTTATAAAACGATTAGACACAAGTCACGGATCTGCTTCCTGTAGTGCACAGACTACTAAGGAGATACCCTGTAGTGCGATTGTCTAACGCAAATTAGTCAAATTCACTTCTGAATCCGCGGTGAGATTGTCAACTGTGATTTGGTATTCTCTAAAGTCGACAGAGATACTAGTGCCGCCTCGATGAGTGGCGGCGGCGAGTTGTACTATCGTAAATGAATTTTATGAAGTTTCGCTAAATATAACAATCCAATCTAAATAAACGAGTTTTATTTAACGTAATTATCTCAGAAGAAGTTAAAATACCCTAAGACGAAATATCGACTGAGATGTTTACTCTTAAAGCAATCCCCGACAAACTCGCATCTAAGATCACTTCACTTCGCTCCTAGAATGTTTGGTTTACAGAATTCCATTTGAAGGTCAAGTGAGTTCGAATGCGAAGTGGGGTGAATGGTCGAGCGAGTCTCGCTTTGGGTGATTCGAATTTTTACAGAATTGCATGGCTGGTTAATAAAGGAGCGCGTTTGTGTTTGAACTTATATTAGCATTTGTGCAAATCGATGGCAGGAAACGCTGCCTTTTCATTTCCTGTCTTTAGGCTAGTTTGTCTGTGGTTGTCGCCAAGGCGTGGCAGACATGACGTCAGCAAGTCTATATAAGTTGATGCGTGCCGAGATCTGGATCATTCTACATCATTCTGCGGGAATAGCTGTTAATTACTCGTTGTTAGCTATTCGTTACAACATGTTATACTTTATAATTCGTTGTTAATTATTAAAAAAATGGGAAGTTAATTGTAAGTGACTATAAGAGTGTGTTTTTGATTATAGCCGCAACACTAAAGAAGAATATTATTGCTTCAAAACATCATGTCCAGTTATGATATCTGACTGAATTCGTTGTATCTGTGCATAAGTTTTTCATTACACGAAAAAGTATATTTGTAATTTGTTATTGTTAATCTCCAAGGTAGCAATGCAAGCAGATTGAATGTCTGACTTCAATGAAGAAGAGGTTATTGAAACCTCTTGGTGGCTAAGCTTTGTTTAGAAATTGTACAAAAATAGAATTCATTTTGTCGAAACTTGTTTGAATTGTTTTTATTCTTACTTGGGATATTTGCCACAACTATTCGATTGTCTGGAGGAGATATAAAGTATTTGGATTGGATTTGAGCGGACTCAAGTGTACGGGCCCGCGTATAGGCATCTTTAAGACCGACTGTTGTATTTTTTAGAAGCCTCTGACGTATAGCCGGCAAACTAAGTCCGACTATAAATACTCCTCTACTCAATGATGTTATAATAATACAAAAGAGGTAGATAGGTTACATGCACTCGAAAAATGGGACCCCAAAACTTTGCTAATTAGCCAACCCGGACTTGGTCAAAGAATATGAAATGTAATGTTACAGAACCAACAATGTCGTGCAATGCCTATTGCGCATTCAAAATTCTAAAATCTTTTAATATTCCAAACGTTTTTTATAACATACACGATCATGTGATGACGCAGCCACCCAGTTTTAATAAACATTTACATTTATTGAAAGCAATAGTATAAAAATACAATTCAATGTCCGACTTCATTCTATGCATAAAAATACCCCAAAGTGGAAAAAAATATCAAAAAGGCAAAAGGAATGAATTAAATTTATTTGAAGGTAATTAGAAATAATAATTGCTACGTTTTTCTTTCATAGGAAATGCATAATAACAAATAATATCCATTTTATATGAAAGTAGTTGTTTCATTTTCATCATTTTCAAATTTATAATTAAAAAATGTTGGCGAACTTTTTAAATAAATCTCTTCTCATGTACATGATTCAAGTCAAACGAAATTCGAAAAAAAGCAAACCTCATTTTTTACTGTCTAATCCCATTAGGTATCAATAATTTTTTATTTAAATGTCTGTTCTGTGGCATTAAGTACCTTTAATTAATATAGACTAACTTATAGAATATTACAGAATATATTATTATGAATTAGTCACGGATTCGCTTAAAATGTAGTAAGAAATAGAAATTGACCAATCATAATGATTTAGAGAGCTATGTGATTTGTTAATTTGAATGCAATTAAGTTTTACATTGCATAGCGACGCAGTGCAATGTATTACTCTGTTAAGAAAGTACCGAGAAAAGATCAATAATACACGAAATGTTAGTTATGCTTCAGTGCTTCGTCCTCAAGATTAGTAACCTGTAACACTGTAATACACATGTAGTACCGTATAGGTGCCACCACTCAAGCACTGAATTTGAGAGAATACCCACTTTTTTTTACAATTTATATTTGTAGATGAGGGTATGTAACGTCTATCACCATTGTCGCTCTATTACATGCGTCATTCACGTTACAGTGCTTCACCACTCGTCACGTATCTTTTAAAGAAATTTTATTTCCGTGTAATATTGGTGTTTGTAGTGCAGTTTTGTGAGTTTATGGTGAAATATGCATAAACGGAAGTAATCTGAAGATGATTACGATTATTTATGTCTTAAAATGAGAAAATTGGAACGAAAATAAGGAACGCAAGATGTCGACATCGACGCAGAGACAGTTCGATGTCGTCACGAAATCCTAGTTCGTCCTTGGAAAACCTAGGTATGTATACATTGAAACCGACTAATGGTACTAAATAGTACTTATATATGTACAATTGCTGCTCATAGATTACGTAACGACGTTTACCTATCTGAATGTTTTAAAAAAACTCCTCCACGAACATGTCATTGGACTGTCTCACATAGAGGATAATAATATTGGTACGTTCAATTCATTGGAATTGTACATACACCGTTAAATAGAATAATACGCTATCGTGTTTTATATTGGTTTTTAGTGTCAAATCAATGAAAGACGTCCTATTCAAAGGAATAGTGGCCTTTCCTATTAGGATTACGTAAGACACATAAGACATATATATGTGTTTAATTTAGACCAAGCCACTCAAGAAATCAACTTGAGGGCATTAAGTCCTGTAAATGAGCCTAGTACAGTAAAGTAAACACCTAGTATTAGGTCAGTCGTGGAAGTTGTTCATAACGATACCAGTCGGCCTGCTGACATTGAACCCACTACATCGAAAGCAATCGATCCTTCTAAATCGTTAAGTAACAAACCGCCGGCACCAAAAAATTCAGAGTTAGTACAACTGGTGGTTCAAGAGGAAGCCTTTGATAATGATATTTTAGAGATTCTTGGAGAGGATCCGGCATCCTTTACAGAGTACGGAAATGACATACATCGTGATCTATTAAGTCGATTACAGCACATTTTAGCTAACGGTCTTAATAAGGATGTTAACAAGGAGTTAAATACAAAGTATTTAGTGCCGGTCAACTGTATAACTATTGCGGCACCTGTCTTGAACGCTGAAATCAGGGCTGCTATACCAGAATTGACCTTAAGACGTGATAAAGGCTTAGAAGCAAGACTAAAGCAACTAGCTTCAGCAATCGCGTACCTTGGAGCAGCGTTAACGGAACTTTTACAAAATAAGGAGAAAAATAAGAAATTATTGAGACATTTAATGGATTCGATTCGTATACTCTGTGATCTACAACTGGCGATTCCATAAAAAGACGATATTTTGCTTTCTCTGCACTAAAGAAAGATATTAATGAACAATTACTCCAAACCAAAATCGACAAAAGTATCTTTTTGGTGAGAAGTTAGCAGAAACATTAAAGGCTGCAAAGGCCGTTTCACAATCGGGATCAGAAATTAAGATAAATAATAATAAAATTGTCAAGAAGACGATCCCATTTCAACCACAGCCATCTACCTCAAGAGCTTTAAACTGAAGGGCTCTCCAACATACACGCAGGCAGCAGATGACACAGCCGAGGAACCGCTTGCTTGCTCCACTACTTCCGCCACAGCGGAGGCCGCACGACAACTCATCGAGGACGTCACGGCATCAGTCGAGGTCGACTCGCCGCTACTAGACGAGGTAAAATATGCGGGCCCATTGTCTTCGTTTTCAAAACAGTGGTCACTCATAACGAATGACCACACCATATTGTCATGGATTGACGGTTATGAACTAAGATTCTCCCAACCTGTTACTCAATCACAAATATCAGTTTGTCAAAACTATACCCAAAATTAACGTGACAACTTTAGAGTTGCCATTAGCAATCTTGAAAGGATTGAAGCTGTTTCTCAATGTAATCCCTGTAATGGCCAATATATATCTAATGTTTTTTTAATACCTAAACCAAAGACGAGATTCATCTTAAATTTGAAATCCTTAAATAAATGTATAAAAACAGACCAATTTAAATTGGAAGATTTAAGAATTGCAATCAAACTAGTTACAAAAGGTTGTTTCATGGCCACTTTAGATCTTAGGGAATGTTGTGAAAATTTGAATGTTACTGTAAAATTGCTTACAAGCTTAGGTTTTATATTTAATTATGAAAAAAGTCATTTAAGGGCATCAACGACTTGCAAATTCTTCGAATTTGTCATTAATTCTGATAAATTAGAAATATTGTTACCTCGAGAAAAGAGAACACGAATTTTGTCAGAGCTAGTTCAGTTTATAAAAATTAGACAATGTAAAATGAAATCATTTGCTCATATAGTAGGTTTATTAGTTTCAGCGCGTCCTGTTGTACAATATGGCTGGTTGTACACCAAAGAGTTGGAGAGGTGTAAATTTTTAAACCTAAAGGGTCATGACAATTACAATAGGCAGATGACCATTCCACAGTCACTGCAATCCGATTTTCAGTGGTGGCTACGTTCCTTACATAATTCAGTCCATCGCATTATGGACGATTATATTAGCTAAATCTTCTCTGACGCCTCAACGACGGGGTGGGACGCGGCCTACGGGTCCGAAAGAGCTAGTGGTTAATAGTCAGAGCAGGAACGGGACCATCATATTAACTATCTGGAATTGCTTGCGGCTTTTTTCGCATTAAAACTTTTTACGAAGGATTTGCATGATTGTCAGATATTATTGCGTATTGATAATACGACTGCGATTAGTTACATAAACCATATGGGTTGCACATAATATCCGCATCTAACAAAAATCACAAAAGATATCTCGAAATGGTGCGAAAAGGGCAATATTTGGATTTACGCTTATTATATCAGATCAGAAGATATCAGGTAGTTGATACCGAATCTAGACGTACCCGCCCAGATATAGAATGGGAATTGTGTGACACAGCTTTTGCTCACTTAGTTAAAGTATTCAGTCAACTGAACATCGATTTATTTGTCAGTCGGATTAATAAAAAGTGTCCTAAGTGTTTGTCATGGCATAGGGATCCTGAAGCATTTGCCATCAATGCTTTTACTGTCTAATGGACTCCTTACCATTTCTATGCATTTCCTCCATTAGTTATTGGTTTCTCCGACGATCACCTTTACCCTCATCACAATACAATCGTGTCTCATTCCGGCAGGTGGAACATTCAACACAACCTTACCCTGGTTGCCGAGCTGTTGTGCGGAAAGCATTATTATGACGACACGTACCAGTAGCATCAATACACATAATGTTATCTTCCTTGACCGATAGTTCTATTAAACAATATGATATTTCTTCGAAAAATTGGTTCAATCATTGTAATGCACATGATTTAGATTTTTTAGATTATTATAAAGCATTTTCAGTGATCACATTTCTTACCGAAATATTTGAAAATGGGGGTCAATATGGTACACTAAACAGTTATAGGTCAGCACTATCCCTTATACTAGGGTCTAATGTGTCTAAATATGACAGAATGATTAGAGTTTTTAAGGGTGTGTACCGGTTACGACCACCAAATCCAAAGTATGATATTACTTGGGATACGGATGTTATCCTAAATTTTCTACATGAGCAATACCCCAATCAAAATCTGTCATTGAGTTTAATTACAAAGCAATGCATCACTTTACTAGCTTTAGTTACAGCACACCGAGTGCATACCCTGTCTAAAATTCCAGATTTGACATTTGACTAGATATATCTTCGGACGAAGCACCTCGCATAATTATGATAGAACTTCACTTCCAGGTAAGCTCGTTTAATCAATAATTATTCATCCAAATTTATTTTATCACCACTCGATGATATTTGTTGAGTTTTTGGTCAAAAATTCGTTCACAATGATGGCCTTGTGCGAAGGCGCATTATCGTGGTGCAAAATCCAAGAATTTTCTCTCCACGAATCTGGCCTTTTTCGTCGAATTTGCTCTTAAACGCCGCATAACGCCCAAATAATATCCTTTATTTACCGTTTGACATTCCGGCAAGAACTCCGAGTGCACAACACCGCGATAGTCACACCTTCGGCGCATCCACTGTCACTCTCATACCATTCGAACACGGCCGATCTTTCCCGAATCCATCGTAATGATGAGGTTCAAGGAGGCAAAGGAAAAATACAAGGATCGCGACGCTTGGCGCTCAGACCTGTCCTCTCTGATCACTCTGTTAGAGACACAGCGTGAGGATATGTACTATAAATTATAAGTATTATTCATGTACCGAACTGTTACGTTACACCATTTATCTATGAAAATTGGTTATCTGTGGATCTGTCCGGTAAATTGGAAATGGTGACTTTTGGCTTGGCGGGAACGGGAGAAGTGAGGTTAGAGCTGCCATCTTTTTCTGGAAGAAAAATAGTATTTTTCAAAAAATTCCAAAAAATTGTATTTTTATATATTTTATATTATTTATTTTTACATGTACCTCTCATATTTATTATTGCTCTTCGATTTGGCCACCAAGGTTTGGTTTTTTAAATAATTATAGGAATCTGAGCAATGTAGATCCATATTAAAATAAATCAACAATTTACATTTTTAATTAAATTAATATATGCTTTATTTCCTTCTTCTCGCCATTTTATATTCATGATAGAAAAAAACATTTTGTAAAAGCGGAAGTTGCAAAAATGGAGAGAAGAAAGGAAATTATTAGAAATATATTTGTTTAATTTGTATCTGTGCGTTTAAAAAGCTGTGTTTTTTTTGAGAGGCGCGCAAGAACCATTGTCAACACCACTTTCCATGGTTTTTTTTGTATCAGAAAATAAACTCGTTAAGGTTTAATTAAGCTCAAAAGTCAGAACGTTTATCGACAAATTGTATTGACAACCAGAATACGTTTCGTTCTGAAATTGTCCATGCTGCGCTGCAGGTGCGTTCCAGTCACAGTTATTATAAAAAAATCGCGACAGTTGAATTAGCGACAAAAATATAGTAATTTTCGTACTATATTTTTTTTGTACAATATACAGTGCAATTCACTCACGTACCGTTATGTTCTGTGCGTACCGTACGTATAACGTAAAGTACGATACTATATAATATAATACAGGTGGCAATCCTGAGTGAGAGTGACATTTCGTTCAGATTTTCTAATTTTCACATTTTTGGGAGTTTTAAATACAAAAGTGATAGTATATTGTGTTTTAAAGTTCTGTATAAGTGAAAAGAATGGAATAGGTCTAAATAAACATGTGTAGCTGAAGTTCTCGCGCTTTTCTAAGAAGTCTTTTATAACGTCAGTAAAGCCTACTATCAGTTTGCTGGAGGAGTTTTACGATAAGAAAAAACTAATTTACTTGTGATTCTACATTGATTCTACTTAATACGTGACATTGGCAAATGCATTAAACTGTGCGCCATGCCATAAAGAAAGAAAAAAAAAGAAATGGAAATGTTGTGCATAATGTGCCGTGAAAATGTATATTGTATTAATACAATGAATGCAATCTTTATCGTGCATTATTTTTAGTATTTACTGTCTTACTGCTTGTTTTGCTATCTATATAAGAACAAGGAACAAAATGAAACTACATAATAATAAATAATATTTATTTGGTTATTTCATGTTACTCATAAGGTCATAATAGAAATATCTTTGATTTTATTCAGAGAAATAGTAATAATATCTTAGTAACGATTTTTTTGGTCGAATATTTTTTAAATTGCAACTGAGACACTTATTTAGTTACAAATAAATTAGAAATCTTATTACATAAACACATTAAAATTATTTATTGCATGTAGCGCCATCTACTTACAACCTTCTGGGACATAAGGCACAGACATATCACAGGTTGATGTATAATTTTAAAAGGTTTTTATATTTACAAACTCAGACTTAAAATCATTGAAAATGTTCAAAGCTTCAACGATAATTTACACAAACGTCACTACGAGATGGCGCTATAAAGAAGTTCGATTTCCTCCATTCATCCTAGATGTCGCTAAAAGCCCTGTTTAGCGTCCCTGAACTGTCGTCCAGTAGGCAAGTCCTCCAAACATGGCACTTGAACTATGTTGAAGTAAATGTGTCCCATAAGATGCGCAGCGGAGGTATTGGTAGCCTTCAGGCAATCAAAGAGCATATCGTCGCACGTGCAATGCGATTTAGAGTAAAGAGAGTTGTTAGTAAGGTTGTATTTGCGTGAGAAGGCCCTGACTTTGGTCGGGCAGAGGTCGTGCGTGCGGCAGCAGCGGTCCAGGCGCCGATCGGCTCCGAGCTCGTGGTAATCGGCGGCAATGTCGCCTGTGCCACACCATTTTGTACCTGCGAATGGCGCGTAATAAATTACTGATTTATTGGCATTGATGCGGGGCAATTAAGAGCTAGAAAAGTTAATATTGTAGTCTATAGTCCAACTTTTAATTCGATAGTGATTTGACGTTACCAGGGTAACCAATTCTAGTACCTAATTGTTTTAATAGTGATGCCCTCATATGTCGACTTCATTATCTTCATAACTAATTAATACCTTATGAAATAGCGACACTACACGGCCATGATAGCACCAAATGAAATGTTACTATTACCCAATTTTGTGCAATCGATATTGACTCAGTGCTGTCACTTAACAACAGTTTTTAGCTGGTCCTGCCACATTATTTAGAATTTTAACACATTGAAACGTCACATCGTTCTATCGAATTAAAAGTAAAGACTATAGGTTTTTTGCATTGATCAATTTGTACATATTTTTAACTAACATTCACCAAAACTTTCAAACTTGATCGACACGTGTTTTGTTTTTTAATGAACAGCGCATCCTCAGGAGATTTAGGAGATCGGACTCTGTTAGCTACTCAGCATTCGATGATGACATTTCATTGAGAAACGAAACACGTGTAGTTGTTTACAAGTAACACAGTAAGAAACAATAAACATAGGAGTAACAAAGTACAAGTAAAGTGTTGTTGTTAATACGTTTGAAACTCCGGGCGGAAGATAGCTTTAAAATGTACTTATACAATTATGGTATGAGATGGATTTCCGCAAAGTAGTAGTCTCCTTATACTCTTGTAGAGTATAGACTCCTAGAATGGAAAATGATGAAGTTATTGCATTTTCGTCATTTTCTATTAGGGGTGAACATAATTAAAGTGCGATATCAGGACTTAAAGCCACTTTTCTTTCTGTGGTTAAATACCATAAGGCTAATATAATATACTATCGTACAACTTAACCTTCACCTTACCTTGCTCTTTTTTCTGTATGTACTCGTATCTCTCTTTATATATGACGTTGTGTGTGCAATAAATTGTTAAATAAATAAAATAAATTAAACGCAATCAGATAATTACAGGTCGCTAGCTTAACGACTACTAAAGTTCCTTATCCCAAGCTTTATCCCTCGCAGGATAACGAACAACTGGCACATTCTGGTTTTATTTCACTCTCAAGACCAACGTGGAAATGGCACGGAGTCTAAGGGAGTCACTGGGGAATTACCCAGTTTGTGTTGCGACGTCAATAATTTATGGACTTGTTTTGTAGTCCATAAAGTTGAGGTCTTACTTTAGCACGAGTGAGACACGAGTTACGAGTGGTGCATTTATATGGGAATTAATTCAATCGCATCACTGCCTTTACTCATGAGGTTTTGTCACCAAGTCACCCCTTTCACAAATGTACATCGTCTTGTAAAAATATCGCCTTTACTTTTATCTTTACCTTTATAGGTACTACCTTTCACAAAATTTGCAGATTCAATTCGTCGCATTCGCGTTCGCGAATAAAAGGGTAACCAAAATTTCTATTACAGAAAAAATAAAAAAGTACCTTAGTAAGTTATTATTACCATGGCATATCATTTACCTACATAAGTTATATAGGTACTAAAAAATTAAATTTTTTAACATACGTATAATATTTCGGTATTGTCATTGTTTGGTTATAAATTAACATGAAAGTTGGATAAAGAGCGGTGATATGCTTTTATTTCCAATACAAGTCGATCTTCTTCGTGTTTTGATTTTGGATACACCTCAGCTTATAGGTAGAATATTGCATGTTAGAATACTTATTTGTTGAAAATAACATGCAGTGTAACGCGAGTAGTGTCTGTGGCGATTTCCTATACGGATGTTGCTGTAGCAAGTTAGAACTTCCGTACTTTCAATCGTTTGTGTTATGATTATATTTATATTTCAGTCGGCCTTTGTACCATGATTAAAACAAGTAATCACTAAGTCATAAAGAAAAACTCGTCATGAGTACGTCCGACACACATGAATATAGAGCCCCCTAGTAATTTTTGAGAAAGTAAAAGTTAAATTTCATGTATAAAAATCTGAGATCGGAAAAGATAAATACAGGTTGGAAAAAGGTTATTTAGAAAGGATGGGTAAATACAAAAGGGTATTAAAATACTCATGATAACGGAAAACTTGCGTTCTGCAACTTCGCCAAAAGTCAGTTCAAGTGTAATACATCAAAGTTAAAAAAAATAAAGGTGAGGCAACCCTTATATCAGCGTTTTTACGTCACTAGCAAACCTTTGGAATATAGGGCATAATGATAGGGTTGTACATTTTTTCCTACTAAATGATTTTTTTTGTATGGAAAACAAAACAAAGATATCTCGTAACTATTACATCTGCAATATAACAAGTCAACAGTGATACGTTGGAACCCTTTTCTTAATAATCTTGTATTGGATTTATACCACTTTTCACAATAATCTTGTATATATTTTATAATAATACTACAGACAATTACACAAATCGTGTAACCCCAGAACAAGCACCAGGCTTGTTCTTGGCTACCTCACAACGAACTGGGGGAGGCCCCAGCAACACCCAGACTCTAAGCCAATTTACAAAAGTTTGTTTCCTAAATTGACCTGACCGGGGATCGAACCCAGGACTTCGCCTTGGAAGGCAGATGTTTTGCAGACGGGCTAGTCAGTTTTTTTCTCATTTATAATTTCGGAATACTAATTTACGTCTGCGTGGCAAATAGGTCAATAGGTGTGATGACGGAATACCTTTGCTGTGACATACACGGACAGTAAGATAGGCATAGACAAAACTGTAAGAGTTCGGTTTTCCCATTAAGCTACGGAAGGCTAGTCTAGAAATATATAATCTACATTATAAATCTCTTAAAACTTAAAATGAAGCTCTTTAAACTTAAAGTTATCTGCATTAATAAAACTCTGACACATACTAACTTCGTGATAGCAATGCACAGGCTAAACCAGTGTGTCTAAAAGATTGCAATTTGGCATAGGAGTTCATTTTAGAACGTAAGTTAATTATTATATATATATATATATAATAATAACAATTATTATTATTATTTATTTACCAAAAACAGATTATTCATGTAGATTAAATACAGCGACCCCCACACTAGGCACAACCTGTATCGTGAGGATCCGTGTATGTTACTCAGATTTGTGCACAATACTACAATCATTACATTAACCAAATTATTACATCAATTAAATCAAAAACATCATTAAATAATAATATCAAATATCATAATTAAATTAAAAATGACAATAATTTATGAAATCAAAAATAATAATCAAACAATAATGAATATAATAATCAAAATAATAATAATAATCAGAATAGTAATCAAAATAATAATCAAAATAACAATCAAAATAATAATCGAAATAACTACTAAGTTTGTTCTAAATAACTAAGAAATGATTTTTGAAAATTCATCCCTTAACAGTTTTAATTAGGGAATAAAGCATGGAAGTTTTTTTTGAGTTAGAAATATAGAAATTGGTGTAGAAATTTGTTAACAAATATTTGTTATTCTTATGGTTTAGGCTTCTGTTTTACCATATTACCCTAACGAACTAACTAAAACGGTGAAACTAGGCCCCGTGCATGGGACGGAGTAATTCAAAATAAAATTGCGTAGTGATCATCGTTCGTCAATCTTTAGGAAAAACATGCGGAAATTCATGTATTAGCGTCTTGATACTGTTTTCGTTCGGAATGGGAGATAGCTCGAAGCTATCTATATGTGTATATAATAATACCTGGTATGATTCCTTGCAGCAACGTAAGCGGACTGCCTCCTAACAGTCCAGCGTGAGCGCCGCCGGCATCTAACCTTGCTCTGGCTGCGCCGTCCTCCCGCCATGCGCCTCCTGTTCGCGTTGTTCGTTGTTCTGTCTCAACGCCTTCCACCTGGAACATCGGTTTCATAAAACTTATAGCAAGAAACTAAGTTAAATATTTTGGCGCCCAACGTGGGACACGGTGGCGGACCAAATCCTGACAACAAATTTGTGATAATGAGCAAGTTCCCTGAATTATATGTGACGGATGTCATAAACCTTTTCTATATCTTACTCTCGAATAATAAAACAACCACTTCAATTGACGGTTTTATGGTTTTGTGGCTTTGGTCAACAGACACACGTGTATTGCAAAAAATTAAATGTACTACATATTTATTATATATGTGCACATACAATAGAGTATTAATTTTAAAACTTTGCATAAATATACGTTAAAATACATGTTTACTTTGACAATACTTGAGAAAGGAACACATTGAATTACAGCTTAAATTTTTAAACCATCTTTGAATATGTTTGTTATAAATAACAATTGACAGACTACGTCAGTGGTAAATGTAGAACATTTCATTCATCTACATTTGAAAAGAAAACTCGTATGGAAAGTGTGAATATGTCTAATTTACACCTTTTGTGAGCAAACGACGACTAACTGTTCATTGCATTGTATACAGTTCTTAGTATTTATTATTCAAAAGTGGGTTACTGGTATTAGATTGATGATCTACTTTTATTTTTATATGATCGATTTGATTTCCGAGAACTAATACAAATGTCTATTACATTAGATATCTAATTCCGACTAATCTCTTTAATGGCTTCTGAGGTAAACAATTTCAAATACATTTGTTACGTTGTAAAAATGATTACACAATTTTACAGACTACACTGACATTCATTATACAGAATTAACATAATTTCAAGAAATTGTCGGTACCGGTGTCTTGTATACATCATAACCGGTAAACTATACATTGTTTGATCCCACATCGAGTCAAAATGTGCATGACCATTGTTTGCTTACAGACGACAAATTCTTACTTATTTTCTTTACGTATTGTTACTTTGAATAAATACTTTTGGTTTTTGCGTATTCAGACTTAAATCTAATTCAATATTATCTATTATCTATTAACATGCTGTTAAATACCATTTATTTCTTAAATATCATGCTGATAGTACCACGCAATACTAAAACTTTCTCTGCAAATAAAAAGTTAAGTAATAGTGAAGCGTTATAAAAAAATATTATTAAATTATGTAGTCTAGGGTACATTATTTAAAGTTAAGAAAATGTGAGTTAATTTGTCAATTTGTCCGTGCAAACTTTAATCATGCTTTTATTTGGTTTTATGGTCCTTCTAGCCGGATTAACGTAACAAAACCGCGTCTGACGGTCAGTTTGTACCTGATATGAGGGTCGTGGCGTTACCTGCTGACACTGGCCCATTAGTTTTATCATCTGGGCGAAGGTCACTCCCAGTGGTCGGTTAATGCGGCTCAGTTGCTTCAGCAAGCGTCCTGTGTCATCCTCATCACTGGAAACAGAACACCATTATACACTTTACATATACTATGCAAAATATTTCGAGTTACCTAAATGGCCATATTAGTGTGTAGAAATAGTTTTATGCTGTTTCTACATAATTATTTATCATTCCAACTCCTTCGGTCGATATTTCCATTAATCCATAAGGTTTTTCACATATGAAGGGCCAATTTAAAACATTAAATATTATGAAGGCCGTTAAATCGATAGTTGGGTTCACAATATACCTAATGACCTACATAATTTATATATAGATGTTTCTAGATGGCTTAAAATAGAAGAGAAATATTGATGGACTTCATTAAATATACACGACAAACGACTGCTATGGTTCCTTGTTCAAGTCGTATTACTGAACTGATGCATGGAATGTTAGTTTGTATGAATTCACTAACTCGATCAAGCTCAGGTTAAGTCAGGATATGGGTCTTAATTATGGCTGATCATGAAGCAAGAACATTCTATACAGTGTCTCTGCCATGTATCTGCAGCTTCAGTCTCTCACTTGATACTCATTGATGAACATCTGTCATTAAAGATCCATTACCAATGACTTTTATGTTCATGTCCACTACAGTGGAAGTCATAATGTAGTTCCTAGAGGTATTGCATTGATGACTGAGTACAGAGATCTTAGAAGTGAGTGTTTTTCTTTATCTTTTAATTTTCGATTGTTTGCCATAATCACTAACGTCAGGGTCTAGCGAGCTCAACATTTACGTGAATGTGAAAAACAACTAACAATAGCAGTAAAGGCACTTCGATCCGAGAAACAGTGACTATCCATTTTATTGTGAAAAAAATTACAAAAAATAAACATACTTCCACGCAAGTCTGGGTGAGCAGAAAAATATTACATATTAGCTACTGTAAGCTATTGTTTATATTCATGATTAAATATAATATCATAATTGTCGATGAATGATAACACTGTCATTTTTGAGGGCGTTGCTACTTAATAATAATTTGCAATTTAGTCATTTAAAAAAATGAGTCAGTCGAGAATTACACGAATTACCGAAAACACGGATTTTCATAACATCCCTTTATAATCCTACGTTCCACCCACGTCGATATTCTAGAAGTACGAAAATCATAATATCTGGGATCTGAGAACGTTACACTATTTATCTTCCCGCGCAGGTCGAAAACAAATTCGTAAAGAAATAGAGGTTATAAAAAATTTGCAGATGAGTTTAGCAACCCTTTTTTGGTAACGCACAAGAAACTTGTACACAGGTACCCAACCTATTGCCGGTAGGACTGGACTAGGTGGACTTTTTACCCACTAAACTTCTGCATTGGTCGTTCTTGGCGCATTTTCGAGAAGCTTCAGGATCTCCTCCGGAACGCACCGCAGCCCTTCTCGCGCTTTACTGTAGCACTATTAGAGGGGTCAGTTACGAAGCCTCCTCTGCACCTTTACAGTACTACAACAGTGTCGATGGTATGCACTGTCATCCTCTTCGGGGACGCATAGACGGACGACCAGAGCTCCCATCTCCAATTTGCCGTAACTAGGAAGCGCGTCTTCATAGCCTCTTACGACAGACGGTTAATACCGTAGCCTTATTCTCTGGCCCGGGCTGCAGGACTGAGACAGGCTAGCGTCATATCACTGTCTGGTTCTATTTCATCTTCTATACGTCCATTTGTTATAAATAGTGCGGTGGTAGATACGTGCAAAAGTTGGTTAAAACAAAGACTCGCGCGTTTGGTACTACATTCATAAAATGATAAACTAAACTTAATTTCTAAAGATCTATAAAATAGGATTTTTCCTGAAAATTTAAAAATTCTAGGTCGAGTAGTTTCGGAGACAAGGGGGGAATTATCAAATCTAGACCGATTACTCGAGTATAATTGTTTTCTTCTTCAATTCTTCTTTAAATATTTTAACATGTTATAGAAAATGAGAATGACAGACCAAGGAGCAGGGCAGGCCGATAGGGCAATAAAAAAAAAACTACCCTCAACTAAGGTGTTGGAACGGTAACATCTACGGTGTGTGATTACAATAATGTTGCCAGTTTAATTTAATATTAAAGACTTACCACGAGTATAGTAATAACATAAACAGCAGATGCATCTTCCTCGCTCAAACTAATTACGCATCTAATTAATTAAACTGTTACGCTGACTGAGAGACAACGCACAGCCTAAACCGGTAGATTTAGAAGCATGACAACTTGCACAGGAGTTCTTTATATAATGTGGGTGACAACTAAAAAAGGATTTTAGAAAATTCATCCCCTAAGCGGGTTAAATAGGAGATGAAAGTTTGTACGGAAGTTCGTCTTTACCGAAGTTAGAAAAACGGGAATTAGTGTTTAAGCTTCCGTTTCACGTCACGACTGCCGTCAAAAAAAGAGCATGAGCAGAGCATGTTAACAAAAAAGTTTGCGTTTGCGAAAACTCCGATGGTTTCTTGTGTACGGCTAGTAACAAAATAAAAGTAAGATAATTAATAATTAAGCCTGACTTTGACCCAATATAAACACTTCTTTGACTTTGACTGCGTCGCGCACGAACGTCTGCGATACAAATACGCCGGTGTCCAATGCAAGGAATTGATAAAAATATTGGTAAAGATGCCATGTTTTGAGGAAGTGCACAAACTATTACAGCAATTTTAAACATAAAAAGCATTTCTTTAACCGACTACGAAAAAGGAGGAGGTTCAGATACGAAATGTCGTTTTTTATCAATGTATTTTTAAAGTTTAATTCTTTTGGTACTTTAGGTGAGAGTGTAATTTCAGCAGGCAGCGGAAGTTACATCATCAATGTAACACACCATGAAGTTAGCAACAAAAGTTGCGCGCGTCGATCTAACAAGACATGAAGTTAGCAACGTAGAGAGTTTATTTTCTTTTTATGTGACCAGTTTTAATTTTTATTTCAACATTTCAAGTGGCCAGTTTTCATTTTCTATTCATATCAAAGAAGTATAACTTCTTACGTGATACTCTTGACTGTTACTTTAAAACAAACCTTCATAATACGTTATGCTGAATCATTTCTCAATAATAAGCGTACTCTATTGACCGTCTGTATATTTTGCTGCGAGCATCTGATTATCTAATGCTGTATGGATCATAATGAAAATAAAGGTCATTGTCTCGTTCAGTTACGTCACATCAGTCCGACCTCAACTTACTTCACTTTCACTTCTGCTACTCAAGATTAACCAGTTGTTTGGTTTTTTTTTGTTTATTATGAGTCATGGACATGTTCGGTATTCGGCTTTAACTATCTATTATATTTTTATACAAACACGCTGAAAAGGAAGATAAAACAATTTAACCTTTTTATCTATGTCTATCTATAACAGTCTAGCCTAAAATAGGGCTAGCGTTGCCAGGTCTAATAAAGTAAACGGGTCAGAAAATAAAAAATCGACCAAGTACGTGTCTGACTGAAGACGGAGTGAAGTTAATCGAAATGCACAATATTTATTTAATTGGCAACAAAAAGTCTTTTTGTCTGTCTGTTATGCTTTCACAGCTAAGGCGTTAAAGAGATTTTGATTAAGTTTGTCACCCATAGCTTAAACTCTGAGGAAGAACATAAGTTACTATTTTAAATTCCATTCGAATGAAGTTAAGTTGTCGTTTACACATACTATCAATTCACAAAAATCAAAGTACCTTGTCAAAGAGTCAACAAATACAAAAGAGTGGTCTTAGTTCTAAGTAATTCTAAGCTTTCTGAGACAGTAATAATGTCTTTTTCCTACTCGGTGATTGTAAAATAATTATTTTTATTTGCATTGTAATTTTTGGCAGATTTCACAGCTTTTAGATATACAATTACTGTTTCACGCAAAATTGAGAAAAAGTCCAGATCAATAATTAGTCCAGATGAGTTCACAAAGGTGGAAAAGGGGGACGTCCGTGCACATACATGCATAATATAGGTACATCTGGCAACGTTAAAGGGCCCACTGTGGCCCACTGCAAGGCAAGTGAGGTGAGAAGACCATAGACTACAAGGAGACTACGACAAGACGCAGTTCCAGTGCGGATTAAAGGTGGGCTAATCGCTAAGGATGTTCGAAGTTAGAAAAACATTGATGTTGACTTCGACGTCAACATCAGTTCTCAATCGTCGACCTACGATGAACATTGCAATGTAAACATAGATGTTTTTAAACATTGAGTTTTAGACGAAATTATGGAAAAATAAACAGAATTAGTAAAAGTCTAGAAACTCGATCAACAAAAACAGGACACCGTAAGGACACGCTCTCAGAGCAAATGCTCCGTCTGTTTTGATTCTTGGGATCCTTGGTCCTTGGGTGATCTAGTAATAAAAGTTCAAAATGATGAAACATTTGTAATCTGTCATAATTTTTTACTTACTAGTCCGTTGTTAAGGTCAGCGCTACCAGCGACTGTAACTGGACGTGAATTTATAAAATCTGACCTGAATGGCTGGTTGCATGATGAATTGCTCCACGAATGTATTGTTGTAAATTGATCCTGCAGTTTATTTGAAATATATGTATTATGTACCTACCTATGTTCTGTTGTTGTATTTTATATTTGCTCAAATTATAAAAAAAAAAATACATAGATAGAGTAACAGAACCGAAAAATTAAGCATTCGTAAGTCAGTGAATACACTTACTTGTCACGTCATTCTAACAATGGTGGTCACATAATAATTCGCATGATTTTCGTGCAATTCGTGTATGTTATGTTTACGCCCAATATGTCAGATACTAGTCAAGAAACATACAAAATTTAATGATTAAAGAACGCAAATAACACCAATGGAGTAACCATGGAGTAATGTTGTTACTAGGTGAAATGAGCTTAT
Source organism: Zeuzera pyrina (assembly GCA_907165235.1). Taxonomy (NCBI): domain Eukaryota; kingdom Metazoa; phylum Arthropoda; class Insecta; order Lepidoptera; family Cossidae; genus Zeuzera; species Zeuzera pyrina. The sequence goes on from OU015627.1 coordinate 1,668,834, forward strand.
TGTGCAAAATATTATATTTTAATTGTAACCCTTCTCGATTTGTTGTCTTCACTCGTTTTGTATGGGACGATCTATCTATGTATTTTTTTTATGAAAGGTAAACATATAATATATTTGTTTTTTTCATAATTATTATTTTTCTTATAAATATAATTAATACGTACATACTTGTATCTATTATTCATTTTTTATATTGTACAATAATATTAATTATAGTATACTACAGTGTCTACTTCTCTTATAAATTGTCCCTTTCGCGGGTTCGCTGAGATGCCTTATAGATATAAGCGGTATCTCATGCTCTCCTTTCTGTATGTATCTATCTACTATCTTATAGTAGTATGTTGTTGTGTGTGCAACACATTTTTAAATAAAAAGAAATAATCTACATTAGAAGCACATTAACTCCACGCTAATCGAGACGCCATTGCGCATTCAGTGTTGATAGAACATCAATTATTTTTTTGTATAACCACAGTACAAGTGTATAACGTTACTACATTGTCGATATCAATTTCTGTAGAAGGGACAACCCATACTGAAAAGAATATTCCTTATCCATACTTTTCCCTAGTTTTACGACCTACGAGATGAGAAGGGTAATACAAGCTGCCGATATATTAAACGTCTATTTTTTTTTAAATGTAGTGGCAGTGTTCATAATATAAATTTTTGTATACAAAATATAAAAAATATTTTATGGGCAAGCACGTAAATATTACAGAAAATTGTGAATGTCTTTCTGTATAAGCTGTGAAAGACAAACAATAATAGATTCTCAAATGTAATTGCTATACGACTGTGGCAAAATAGGTACACCACAGACTACCCAATAGTAGACTATTAACTAGTAGATCAACTAAATAGTTGATGATGATGATGATGACAATATATTAACTTCGTTTCTTTGCTATGTGTAAAATCAATTTTCAATTTTATTAAACGTACATTTTTTTAGGGGTCAATTGAGGAAGCGTGCTCGTTGCGAACTCTGCCAACTCTTTTCGGGGATGCAATTCCTCTCCTGTGCACACCATGCGGGATAACATTAGCGATAAAGTTAGGGCGTCCCCCGAAAGCACCGGACACCGGTTTGTCCCCGCTGGTGTGAGCAGAGTGCAGTCCGGCGTTGGAGACTGCCACCCAACACCCTGTGCACCTGGCGGAGGGAAATGAAAGCAGGAGCTCAGAATAGCTGCGTGGAACGTGAGAGGTGTGATTGAAGAGAAGATGAGTGAAGTGAATTCTATAATATCAATATTATGGTAGTAAGAAGACTGGATGTGTTATATTTGTGTGAAACTAAGCTAAAGAGCAGTGAACTTGCCAACTTGCCTGGAGGGGGCATCGCTTTGTGGCCAGGGGTACAACAAGAAGAAAGGGATTACCAAGGTGTAGGCATTGACTGTCCTCTCGTTTGATTAATGTTGTAACTCAGTATGAATGTGTAAACTCAATACTACTCTGGGCGCATCTCAAGACAGGGTTGACGAGGATTTTTGTTTTGGTGGTATATGCCCCCGTATCCTCTGTCGGTTCGAACGAGCTTGAGTAGTTTTGGGAGAATGTTAAAGAAGTTCTAGCGACGATTGAAGAAAATGAGATAATTATAATGTGTGGAGACATGAATGGATGGGTCGAGACAGCTCGAACAGGATTTGACTCTGTCCTAGGCAAATATGGAGATAAGAGATGATGCTGGTATGATTGTTTCAGGACTTTATTCCTAATAGATAGCCGGCTCAAAAAGCAGTTTATGGACACAAGAGCAAACAGAAGAGTCGAGGTAGTGGTAACTAGAATAAGGGCTCTGTTTACAGCATGGTGATGTCACGTAGCGTCCAAACCTGCAGCGGTCTGTCGCATCAAGAGCTGGAAATTGCAAGACGCGACCACCAGGGATGAATATGAGTATGAAAGGGTAGGATATAGTAGGATAAGCTTGACGATAGGTTGAAAATAACGAGCAAGGATGTTGAAGAATGCTGGCAGAACCTCCGAGATATTATGATCGAGGCTGCGAAAGAAGTGTGTGGAACGAATATGAGGGTCCCCTATCGTATTCGTTCAGTAAAAAGCGTAATGTGTGGTGAGATGGTGAAGTGAAAGGGTTTGTTTACAAGAAGAAAAAGCAAGGCGAGACTACCTTGCTGCTAAAAATAGCTGTAGTATGAAGGATTTGATGAAAGAGAGATATAAGCTGCATAAAGCAGAAACGAAGGCACTAGTGAAAGAGAAGCGTGAAGGTGTAGGGTGTTAGACGAAAACAAGATGTCTGACAACTTCGAGGAAAATTCCAAATAATTTTGGAAAGAAATACGTAAGTACTGAAGTGGTCCGATACCTTGCAGAAAGAATAAAGTGTCTTACAATATTTACTAACGGGTCTATGTCGCGTTTATACTTTAAGGCTAATTACCTATTTTATCGCGACGTTTCGACCGGATTGCACCGATCGTGGTCACGGGCAGACTGATGAGGATGAATGACGTCTTCGTAGTGTGCGGTTTTTTGCAACTACCCACACTCATTCAATGCTTTCCTTAATTTTTGTTATTGTCACTGTCGGTACTTCGACACATTACACTAACGACATCTACACACTGGCGATGTCCGGTTTTCCGGCTCCGGACACACTCATTGATGACAGGATTCCATGATGTTGATAAGCGGTATCCATCTTCCCGGTTGAAATTATGGTATTTCCTGATTTCAACTGCCTCTCGTGCTATTCTGGAATAATAGTGTCTATCGATGGAAAGGACCTTTGGCTGATGCAATTCAATCCAGTGATTGGGTCCTGACTCCTACGAGTATAAACACGACATAGACCCGTTAGTAAATATTGTAAGATGTGTACAAGTCGTGAAAGTTTAAAAACATTAAGAATAAAGTGTGTTCGAAAGAACATCATTTGCTAACAGACAAACAATATGTTCTGCAGCGATGAAATGATTATTATAGAGAACTGTATGAGAGTGGCGACTCTGTCTCTGACACTGAGAGCGGTCTTAACGAATCGCCACACTCGGGTCAGGATCTAGAGGAAATGGAGGACATTGAGAAAGCGATAAGAAGTCTGAAATGTGGTTCCGGAGGACTGACGCACCGCAGTCATAGTGCCTCTCTACAAAGGGAAAGGCTCCCATTTAGACTGCGCGTGCTATAGGGCCATCAGATTGGTTAGCTTAGCAAGTAAAGGCTATACCAAGAAATTGACTAAACGTATAAAAGGCATTTCTGAAAGATATTTGTGGAAAGCACAAGGTGGTTTAGAAACGGTAGGGGTTGTATGGATCAGATTTTCTCGCTCCGCGTTATCGTGGCGAAGTTTCTGGCCATAGATCGGAAAGTTTTCTGCGCTTTCGTGGATCTTGAAAAAGCGTATGATAGAGTAGAGCGAAAGAAATTGCAGACTCTGCCTGAATATGACGTGGAGGGCCCCTTACTGCAGGCTAGAGGTCATTATATCGAGGCCACAGAGCAAATGTAACGATAGATGGTGACTTGTCGCCCTGGTTCACAGTTTGTTCAGGCATCAGACAGGGCTGCGTGATGTCTGCCTGGCTATTCGTGCTGTATTCGGACAGTTGGCTCCAGACGTTGAAAGGTAGCAAGAGTAGTATGATATGTGATGGTACAGTGGTAAACTGCCTATTGTACGCTGACGATGCTGTGCTTATAGCACCATCAGAAGCGGAGTTGCAGTCACTAGTTACGTGCATGAAAGACTGTGAAGTGATAGGATTAAATATGAATGTGAACAAACCTAAGGATCTGGTATTTGAAAGAGAATATGTACAGCCGAAGTGTGAGATATGTGTAAATGGAAAATGTCCAGAACAAGTGAATGAAATGGCGTATCTGGGGAGTACGTTTTCTAGAGATGCAAGACATGAGTTGTATGTGGAGAGACGGGTAATAGCTGGCAATAAACTGTGCTTTGGACGAAATGCCAAAATGGCCAAAATGGCCACCTACATTGCGGTGTTGGTACCAATTTTCCTGTACGATAGTAAGGCTTGGATATGCCCGAAATCAAGTGAAAGTATGATAAATGCTGTGGAAATGCGATTTCTCAGAAATATGTGCGGTGTCACTCTTGCGGACAGGATAAACAATGAAGAGATACGCAGTATGACAGGGTTGCACGACAGGGTTATTGTAAAAATGAAGAAAGGAATGCTTAGATGGTTCGGGCACTTAGAAAGAATGAGTGATGAAAGACTGACGAAGAAAATCTACAGAGCGAAAGCGAGTGATAAAAGAAGCCAAGGAAGACCAAGGCTGAATTATGAAGATCAAATAGCCAGAGTGTTAGCCGATGGAAATGTCAAAAGCACTCGCATACCAAGGCGAAAATGTGTGAGGAGAATGATGAGGTTTGAGGAAGCAAAAGAAGTATGTAAGAACCGCGACGCTCGGCGTTCCGTCCTCTCTGACTATCCCGTTAGGGATACGGAGTTAAGATATGTATGTACATAATTTTTTTTTTACCAAACGTAAATTAGTCATGTGTTTCCTTTAGAAAATGATTTGTTTTCTATGGTTAGATAAGCCTTTTATGTAATTTAAAATATGCCTTAAATAACAAATATCATTTTAAGACGCTAGAGAATTCTTTCAACGATTATTTAATTCATTTCGCCATTATTATTTCAATAACAATGTTATTGAATTTTGTTGTTTGCAAATGTAATTTTACTTGAATGTGTCAAAACCAAACAGAGTATGACAGTTGTAAGTAATTTGCGTTTCCTTTAAATTATTTTATTTCCAGTCTTAAATAGGCCTTTCAAATAATTTAAAAAACCTAACGAAATTGTTTTATTTCTATTTAAATTCATTACATTCGAAGATGCTAGAGAATTCTTTCAGCAATTAGTTCACCGTTTCAATAATGCTGTGATTGAATTCTATTGTTCTGAAATATAATTTGTACATGACCGCGACAAAATCAAACAGAGGAAGATAATATACTTCATTTCTTTGCTATGTACAAAATCATCATTGCAACAATTTTATTAGATGTAAGGTTTTTTAAAATTTCTTTATTTTTGAACGCTGTTATAAATTGCATGAGAAATAATGGTAATCTAATAAATAATGCAACATCAATATTACACATTGCTAGATTTAGCGCAGTGGGTCATCGAACGTGCACAAAATGCACACAAAGACACAATATAATGCACGTAATGAGAATTGTACCAGTATGTTTTACTTGCATTTTTGATGTAGCAGCATGTATGCATATTTTTAAAGTGGCTGAGAGACATAACAGTCACAGAGAAAAGTATATGTAATGATAATGAATGTTAATTTGGGCAATCTTCATGATTAGATGTCACTGAGTGTAATTCTTTAATTTATTTTTACTTTGACATTTTTGTAAGTTAATTTTTGTAACGAATTCTTTCAAGAATACGAGCTATAAATCCTAATTATATAAGGCAATTGTGGACACCCGACCCGACATACGATATACGACGGAATACAACATATAAGTAAGAAGTACCTACTTATAACTTACAGGCCGCACAACATACATTTATTTTTACTCGTATATTAAGTAGTTATATTAAAACAAAAATGCGTTTTGTGGCGTAACACCTCAGATTTGTTTTCATTTGTACTAACTGTGGCGATTTAATTTTAATTATATGGAATTATTAAAAAATATAACACATCATATCTATATATCTATTTAAAATAGCCCAAATAATCACTTGATTCTGGATAAATGTTCATCTGTGCGTTAGTAGTGTTCGTTGCAATCAACTTCCTCTATTTTTTTTATCCGTCCGATGAAAATAGGTATCTTTACTTTCACATTTTTATTCATTATTTCTAATAGCGAGTTGCAGGAACGTAAATTAAGTAATGCCTCATTTAGAGATCATGCGATCATACTGTCACCCTTTGATAATATTAAAATCAATTTCAAATAGGTAGGCACGTTCCTTTGAAACACTGGTAAAATGAGTGAATTAAAAATGTGAGCCAAAATTGTACAAAATAAAATATCGATATCACAAGGGTGCGTTCATAAATGTCTCTGTTGAAAAATGATAATGTTAGGGGAACGTCCCGTGATCACATTTCATATCTCAGCTGTGATCCAGCAAAAGTAAGTTTCTAAGCGCTCGGCATTGTTACATATCACTCGTTTTTTAAAATACTTAATAGTGTTTTAAGTGAATTAGTGAATGGTGTGTAAAAAATAAAATTAGAGGCGACACTCCTTACATGTAACTGACCTATGAAAAAAAAATTCCAGTGCACAAAAGCTGTGTAGGCCGTCTTTAAGTATGTGTAGGTTTTTAAGAACTACAAGTTCCCCCCTTTAACATTTGAACTATGGGGTGGAAGAAATGAAAAAAATTGTCATAATACATATATACATACATACATATCCTCACGCTGTATCCCTAACGGGGTTACATACTTCTTTCGCTTCCTCAAATCTCATCATTTTCCTCACACATTTGTGATAGTAGAACTAAAAAAAATACTTTCGAAGTAGTCTTTGAGTGATATTTAATTATCAGATGAAAATTTTAAACTTAACTGTACTAACCTTTCCTAAAACATTTCTGTAACCTCTACAATAGATTTATCGAAATCGCTGTCGATGCTCGGCGCCCCGTCCTCTTTGCCTACCCCATTTAGGGATACACCGCGAAGTAATGTATGTACCAAGTCTACAAGGTACCAACTAAAATACCATTCAATAATCGCGCGTTGATTTACTAAATTGGTCGTCATTGAACCGTAATGTACTTATAACTTTGTAAATTGTGCAATTACGTTACAGACTGGTTTCAGCAATCAGCATGTCACATACAAATGATATTATTATGTTCAGTGTAAGTACATAGCTACATAGGCATATCAAAAACAAAATGAGTTTTTACTGTCATCATCATTAGCAATAATCTGTAACTCATTAGGTCGTAACTATTGTGTAACATGCAGAATGATCACTGTTCAATTTCAAAATATTTTTGACTGGCCCTTTGAATTTCCCATCAGGGGGCTTACCACCCAAAGCATAAAGCATTATTATTTTAATGTTACTTGATTTAAAAAACTCGAAATTCTGACAGTAGGTTAGTGATTAGTTTTATCATTCGACATAATCATCCGTAGACGAATGAAATACGTAAGAACCGCGATGTTCAGCCGTCCGACCTTTAATTACCCAGTAAGTCGAGGCAAGTAATGTTATAATAATAATGATGGCTAAGAGATGGCGGTAAGTCGCCAGGAGTTTAGTGAGGTTATGTGCTGGAAGTTGGTCCTCTAGGTGGTACAGGAGTCAGTAAAGTAGCCCGGTCCAGAAATACAATAGAATACGCGCAACTGTCCTACGAGGGGAATATAGGGAAAATCGGGGTCGCGGTCAATCCAGTGGGGGTCTGTCCTATATCGTAATTATATTATTATTTCAATTCAAAGAACGTTTTACGCCTGGTTTTTATATGTATTGTACATGTGGCACATATTTAAAATATAATTGAGTTAAAAAGAAGAAGCGCTTCGTAAGAAGGAAGCAAATTACCTATATCTAATGTAATTCAGGCATTGTAGCGACTTTGAGACGTAAAATATATTTATTACAAAGGAGTGCTTCAATGCGAAATAAGATAATTTAATGGAGAGGTATTCAAGCATTACAGCAACAAAACAGCAAAAATTTTAGACACATTTATTTCGATTTGAAACATTTACCACAGAACCTATCTATAATAATCGATTTACCTATATTTTCAATTTTCATTACCTTTTCATCGTTCACTTTTATCTCATAACAAAATTTAAAAAATGTATAAATTCTTGTTTTTTTACAGTGAGATTAGCACAATGACCCATATCTTTGTTAAAAGCCTGTAGTTTTTTTGGCACCAGAAAGCGGCGCCGCACAAGTGATAATTTGCGTCTTCGTTGATTTTGATATTTGAAACACCAGAAACAACATTAAATATTTTCTTGAAGGCATTTAGAAAATTTTTCATTGCGAGAACATTTCTGAACATAGCCATAATAATTGCGCAATTATTTCAAGAACTAATAATTATTCTGTGCCTGAGGTCTAATTAGGAACCTTATAAGGTTAGCAGTTTGAATCGGGACGCATTTAACGGCACTTCAAAATTGGTAAAAATATAGACAAAATTGCAATGAATTGTTAATAAAAAATATGTCATGCAATAAAATGTTACTCCTTCATTAAATCGATATTGGCTTTAAAAAATTTTAAGACGCTATAAAATAATTATTGCCAATAAAAGAAAATAAGCAAGCATTTAAAATAATAGTATGACTCGGTGCTGGTTTGCTGACCGAATTCTATCTCTGGTATATCCTGACGATGCTTCGTTGAGAAGCGGAACACGTGTTGATTGGTGGTTTTTGGAGATTGAGCGGAAAATAAAGATTGTACTATGTTAAAGTATTTAAAATAACATTTTCTATAAATTAAATAAATATACTTGACAAGCTGTCATCCTGACAATGCCTGCACATCCGACGCAGTGAATGGAGTTAGAGGAGTATTACATTCCTTGATGGGGTTGGTGCAACTGCACAACGTCTCTTCCTAACTCCTGAAAATAACTCTGACATACACCTACTAGTACATATAAGATTGCTATATATACATATACCAACATTAAAAGATAAAAAGAGATGTAAGGATATAGAGATGTTTCTAGATTAAATTTCTCGACTTCGAGTGCGGACTCCTATTTCAATACTGCACTTGGAAATAACTCAGAAATACACCACATCTACATATAGCAATGTTATACACACAAATATATAACATTGCTATATATAGATATATCTACAGCAAAAGATAAAAAGAGATGGAGGATTATAGAGATGTTTCGAGATTAAATTTCTCATTCTAGACTTCAACTACCTCTTTAGAGTGCGGACTCCTGTTTCAATATTGTTCCATGTACATGCATACATGCTCCACTAAAGAATATGTAGGTATATTATATTTTTTTGTTCTTTTTTGCGTTGCGTTGTGTTTTTGTGATATTTGCTTATGAATAATTAGATTTTTGTTAATTAGATTTAAAATAAAAAGAAAGTTAATGTTTCAGTTCTCAGAAGTTGTTATTATTAAAATTTAAGTTACTGTTTTAAATTATTGATTTGAATATTTATGTCTGATTGTTCGAGACTGACTAATATAAGAAGTTAATGTTTCATTTTCCGGAAGATGTTTTTATTCAAATTTATATCTTTACTGTTGTAAGATGTTGATTGTCCAAATGATTGATTGTTTCAGGCTGATTAATATGAGAAAGTTACTATTTCAGTTTTTAGAAGCTTTCATGATTGAAATTTATTTCTTTGTACACTAATTTCGGCTACTCGAATAAGCATTTTGACAATAATATCTAATATCCTAATGAAGGCGTGAAAAAAATCCGTATTGATTTATTTTCATGTTTTCTCAGTTTATAAACTGTTTTTAGATGAAAACGTTGTTGTTAAAATACTGGTAACAGTTAATCAAGGCTGTTATTGCATGGTTTTATTGTTTGTTTCTCATTAACCTGTTTGATTCTCATTGACTTGTAACCATTTTCTAATAATCCTGCTATCTCTTTAACCTGTGTCGCGTTCTTTTGATAAGCTCTATTTTCCACATATATATAAGAATTCCATTTCCTTAAAACAATTCATATAAGAAGTACTGTGAATGAATTGCTGCACACTAAATGCAATATTTGATACCTTTTTTGTAAATTAATAATTTAAATCGAGCGATGCCACTTTTTATGACTTCAGAAGTGCATATATATCAGAGCTAAAGGGTATACCCCTTCAGAGAGGACGGAGCGCCAAGGTTCGCGGTCTTCTTTAAACTCCTCAACTCCTTCTTTAGATTGATCAGTGATAAAACTGATAACACTCTGCTTGTAACTAATAAATGATTCTCTGTTAGATATTAGCTCCACATAAAGGTATGTGTATCTAATATATTTTTCTCTGTGAAATAAAATACTGATTAATAACATAACATAACATAACTTCACGCTGTATCCCCAACGGGGTAGTCAGAGAGGACGGAGCGCCAGGAGTCGCGGTCCTTACACACCTCTTTCGCTTCCCAAAATCTCATCATTCTCCTCACACATTTTCGCCTGGGTATGCGAGTGTTTTGACATTTGCCTCAGCTAACACCTGGCTATTTGATCTTCGTAAGTCAGTCTTGGTCTTTCTTAGTTTCTTTTACCACTCGCTTTCGCTCTGTAGATTTTCTTCGTCAGTCTTTGATCAACATCACTTATTCCTTCTATGTGTCTGAGCCATCTAATTCCTTTCTTCATTTTCACAATAACACTGTCGTACAGCCCTGTCATACTGCGTATCTCTTCCTTGCTTATCCTGTCTGCAAGGGTGACACCGCATATATTTCTAAAAGATCGCACTTCTATAGCATTTATCTTACTTTCACACCACCACTGGCGGATTTAGGGGGGGGGGGGGGGGGGGGCTAAGGGGCTTGAGCCCCCCAAAAGCATCGGAAGTCCCTCCATGAAAAGTTTTAGGGTCCAGGAACGCCCTACTCGATGGGTTCAAGCCCCTCACAAACTAAAATCCTGGATCCACCACTGAACACCGCATTGTGGATGGCCATTTTGGCTGTGTTAGATATATTCACACTGCCTACTAATGCGGACAGAGTTATATAACTTTAATAAAACATCACTACGTGATATAACTTTAATAAGGCATTAAATGATAAACATGTTTTATTTATACATTTAATAATGTATTTTCCACCGACAGCAGTGTACTTAGGAATCAGACATGTTCTATCATTCGCTTGTGATCGATTAAATAAGTTACTGTCAATGGGCCGCAAACAAGTGAGCCAATATATCAATTTATAAATACTTATTTATCTCTGGTAATTAGCTGTAACGGGCTGTAACTAATATGTCGTACTCTATATCAATACCTTGTGTTAAGCCGTAACCTATAGCAATTTTTTATAATAAAATATAATCCATCCAACGCAAAATACTTTATGATAAGCATTAAGCACTGTCCTTTGGCTAACTTATAATTTGGTGCAGCAAGATAAGCAGTTGGCATCATCATCTATACTTTTAATTTTTTCCCAAACCAAGATGAAAGTTTTGATCTTTTCAATCGCTACCATATCTCTTCTCACACAATCACTTCGCACGCAAGAGAGTTTTAGCTTTATAACTATTTCGTTAACTGGGACTTAGTTGCTTGCAGCTCGTCGTCCTTGGGCCAGATATTAAGACGGTACGGTGTTGTAACCTCGTAAGTGTTATCCAGCACAAGACATCAAATCAATGTGCGTGAAGGTTATTACTGGGCAGTGAAATATTCAGATATGTTAATCATATGGTAAAACTGATTGTATGATGGACATCAAATGTATAACTCGAAAAAGCTTAGCTTCTTTGTGGTACTTTAGATATTATGTCTACCAGACAATTGAGGGAGTCCTTACTGAGTGGTACCCAAAATCCAAACTATTGTAGAAGAATCATTTTTTTTAAAGGGATGCTCAAAAAATAATACAACAGATCATTATAACTCTAATGATATCTCAATCTGTAAATTTATTATAGCTTTTAGCTTCAGTAGGTATAAAATGTAAGCGATGACATACAAGGGATGTTCAATAAAAAGTGACAATGTGATACAAATTCCTTGGAAGTTAATAAAAAAGTATATTCTGTCCAGCAACGCTGGATTATTTGTTAGAATACCACACAAAATGATTAAGCTTTTGTTTTTTTAAAAATAGGAGTCCTTTGATTGCCGTTCATTGTGGCATGTTAGCGAAAAAGGAATAAATTGAATGCACGCCCAACAAACATTTTTTGGTCGAGACGACGTTATAGTGACAACTCGACGGCAAAAGGGCCCATTTAATATAACTTAACGTCGTAAGAGTCTCGTGTAACAGTCATATAAATACCTATTTGGTTGCTTAGTAATTGTATAAACGTTGCCGGTTTGACTACTCGTCGTGTAATAATAGCCGCTGCAATGTGTATTCGGCTTCATGTCTAGTGCACAATGTTATATTCATATAACATATGGTGGTTATGTTATCGTCGCATATATGTCATATAAAGTAATGTCTGTTGTATAATCTTCGTTAAAATTTCACATAGTATTTTTACTTAACAGTGAATGTGAACAGTGAAAACAGATGAAGTGAAACAAAAAATTATCACAAGAAGCGACAGCTATTTTCTTAATTTTTAGTTTGATTTTAAAATAACCAAACAATAGCATATTAGTCAGCTGAAGTCAATTGGGAATTTAAGTTTATTGATTAATGTGGGGTAGTTTATAACTAATTATTTATGCGCTTCCAAAAAATTAAGTATTATTCCATTTTGATTACATATTTTATTCGGTAACCGTATTATATGATTTTTATATAACTTCCCAACTTATAGTCTGTTCGAAACTGATTCACCATAACAGAATTAGGATTCATAAAAAAAATTATAAAACGATATCATTTTAGTCATTATCTTTATTATTTCACTTCACTTGCACCACATTTGTAATAGGTTTATATTTATTTAATTTCTCTCAGTTATGTCTAATATTTTTACGTTTTGAAAGTAACTCGCGAAAGTACAATAAAATGATTAATTATTATATGGATATTGATAAATTTTTAACAAAGGCGGATATCATCGGAATGATTCACGTACCTACATTTAAAGTGGCCATGGTCATTTACCCATTTCATCTTTTTTTTTCATTGTTATAGATGTGGTTTCCTGATTGTACATGGAAGTAGACCATCACATTTTGTTATAAGTGACAAGAATGTGAAGAATTTATTATAATATTATACTTTGTTCTGGTGCTCATACTGCCTACTTTAAACTATCTACAATCATTATCCAGAAGACGAATGTGAATATATGAATATACCAGCGCAATGGAAAAAACATGGAATATTGTATCGGCCGCAAAAGAACGAGTCTAATTTGAAAATCTCTGAATATTCTGTGCCAGAAAATAATTGGAAAATAATGCAATGCATCAAGAAGCAAAGCAATACCTATTTCCAATTATGAAACTGCAGAACAGCTATATGTATTACTGGAAGGACTAACTACATGCGTAGCATTTGCATATTTGAATCGCGTTACGGAACTATTCTTTTTTACGTCAATATCAGCTTCACTGCGTGCTTTATTACTATGTGTATCAATAAAAGTAGGTACTTGAAGCGCATGATAAGTATTTATACTTCCTTTTGAAGGCACCACTTCTTTTGGTCTTCTTCCACTTGTTTGGATCTTTTTACGAATAATAAAAAATTTGAAATGACAATACAGTTATTATAAAATGGTGCAAGTTATATACAAGTTTATTTCAAAACGTCTATATGATTAATAATAATAATAATACTCCAGACAATTACACAAATTGTGTGATCCCAAACTAAGCAGTAAGCTTGTACTATGGGTACCACACAACAAACTCTGGGGGAGTTCCCAGTAACACCCAGACTCCAAGCCAATTTAGAAAAGTTCGTTGCTTAAATTGACCTGACCGGGATCGAACCCGGGACCCTAGCTTGGTATGCAGATGCATATGTCACTGCACCAACGGGCCAGTCAAATAGCGGTCAAATTATTCATCAAATAGCGGTCGTATTACTATATGGTGTTCCCTGAGAACGTATATAAGTTGCATTCGTAACATTTATTCGATTATTATATAATGATTTCTATTACGACGTTTAAACACCCACTGTACGTTTAATAGTTATTTAGAAGGTAATTACATAACAAAATTGACACAAATGTGACTTAAATACGACAATAACTCTTATACGACTAAAAAGTTACATGAGCTAGTTATATAGACATCGCCGTGAACACCACTATATAACTGTTTTATAAAATAGTTGAAAGAACGTCTATATGACTTTATTATATCACAAGAAATTTATATAACAAATCAGACGCATAGTGCACCAGTACATGACGAACAGTAACAAAAATTACTGTAATATAATTTTTATAAACTCAATAGTTATATAAATGTTTCCTTACATGACCAAAATGTTTGTTGGGCGGTTATTAAATATCTCTGCTTGACCTTTTACTACGGGTCAAATAAATCAAGATTTACGGGGCGGGGTACATTAGGGGTAAATGTTTCACTGTAATCCACACTTGTACGTCGGTGCGCCGAATTTAAACTTGGAAAAACATCCGCCGAAGAAGACACTTGGAATGCTTACTGAAGCGCAAAAGCAAATCCGACTGAATATTTCCCGACGCTCTTTGGAACTGTTGCAACCAGATCCTGATCGTTTTTTGGCTCGGACAATACTTTATGTGTCTTGTAGGTATTATATACTATGTGTGTTTAAAAAGAAGTCGGAATGAGTGTGTTCGTTCTCACTTATTTTGTACCTGCCATAGTTAAAAATGTCGTATTTTTATTTTCCTAAAGGCAATATTTTAAATAAGTTAAACATGAATATCAAACAAAAATACGCTGTCAACAAAATTAATATAGTTTTTACGAGGTAAAATTATTTTGTTTGTGGTTCTGTCTGTACTCACGTGTTCGTGCTCGACCGAGGACAATTTGCGCGGATATAAATGTTCTTATGTAATATAACATCAAGAAGTTATACTGTTCTTTATTTAGTTTAATATACGTAAAATAAGACAAAAAAATCTCAATGTAGCATAGGTATAAATAGCAAATGCATAAATATTATTGTTTTATAAATCACGTTTAAGTTCGATATATGAAAAAAAACGTTATTTTATTAACCGACTTCAAAAAAAGGAGGAGGTTCTCAATTCGACAATGTTTTTTTTTTTTTTGTATATTTGTTACCTATAACAACTTCGTCATTTATGAACCGATTTTGAAGATTATTTTTTTGTTTGGTAGGTAATAACAGTTCAGATATTAAATTTTACCGGTATTGGAGCTTAGACTTCGAAGATACACAAAATAACCGACCTGATTATAACCTTTATTTATATTGATGATTCTCTTGTATATCGTTACGCTTCGGAATTAATTTCAGACCTGCCCTAGATATTTATTTAGGTCAAGATCACTCAAAAGGGAGAAATAAAAAATTCTTATAATAAAAATTAAACCGTCTTAAAAAAAAACACTGAAAAGTACAAAATAACTGTCCTTTACTAATCGAAACCTACGTACAATTAAAATAACTATAAATACGATACACATACCTATATAATTAAATTTTACAGTTACGGAAGTCGGTGCCAAGCCTACCAAACTAATAAACTTTCTATTGTTGCACATTGATTTGGCACCGACTTCAATAACTCTCAAATTTAATTATTTAGGTTAGTATTAGTTAGTATTAGTATTAATTATTAGGTTTTTTTTGAAGGCGGTTTAATTTTTTTATAATTTTTTTTAATGTTTATCTGTCCTGGCCAAAATCGCTGAGTCTAGAAACTTGGAGATGTGCACAGTAGTTTCTTACGTGGCACTAGGCACTACATAGACACCCCTAAGAAGAGATTTTCGCAATTCGATCCTCAAAGAATTTGTCAAGTTATAATGAAAAAAGAAATCAAAATAGATACGTTCAATAATTAAAACATTGTGTAAATAGAATCAATAAAATAAATAATTATTCTAAATATTTTAAAAGATGGAAAAAATTGAAATCGAAAGGAGGAAAAGTGTCAAAGTAACGAAAATAAATTAAATTCTGCGAGGGCGAAATTGCGGACAACAGTTTCTCAACAGACACTCTCGGATAGCTTGATTCTTTGGCAAGGTTTTAGACTACTAATTGCGAGACTATTGTATCAACCCGCGCGAAACGGGTCGGGTCGTTCGCCGCATATAATATAAGGCATCGCCTGTCTTTATTATGATAATCATCAGTCAATATTTGGCTACATAGACATTTCTTGAAGCACATCACCAATTTCATAATGATCACTTAGAACAATAAAAAAAGTGTGATGAACTCAACATTTTTAGCAACAAGAGTAACTAATCGTGCAATCCAATAATTCAAGTGATGTTAATTGTTGATTGCTAATGTTTATCACAAAAAACCGTCAAGTAGATAAATAAGATTTAATAATCTCCAAAAAATCATCCTAATGGTAAGTATGTTCTATGACTAAATTAACAAAGAATTGGCAACGATTCAGACTTTACTCTAAGCCAATAAATATAGAAAACTTGACACAACTGTGAGACTGGTGGGATTATTACCTAAAAATATGCAGGTAGCGACAGCCACGCAATCACCGCGCGACCGATAACTAATTGTGTAATAAAAAATTGGTATCATGTATGACGTTTGCTTGTCTATTACGTAATAACCGTAAAATGCACTTTTCGCGTAGATTTAGCGCTACTATTACAAATGATGTCACGCAAATTCTCGTCTTAACAGCAGATATCGCGCCATATTCGGCTGTCGCATGCTGTTTGAAATTAGGCAATAAGCGTGCAGGAATCAAACCAACGGCCCTCAACTTAAAAAGAAAACTTGCCAACCTATTACTGACCAGTTCAGGTCATAGGAGGATTCAAATAATTTTTATGTTACATAGTAGCATAATACCGTCCTGCGTGCACACGGATTTCGTTGCGGCAAATTGTTCAATGATCCAATCAGTGACGATCGTGCCGCGCCCCTCACGACCGTCTTCCCCTCTGAATATGACTTTACATTTCTAGAACGGCTACAGATGAGTAAAAGTTGAATCCACCTATAAGAAACTAACAACTTTTGATAACTCTCGTCAACATTGTATCGTTCAATATCTTCTGTTTGTTAAAACGTTATACTTCAATGTTTAAATCAACAAATACTATCTCAAAAGACCACAAAACTAACACATCTGTAGATTTACATACTATGGCAAAATTGTTTACATTATTTATAACTACGCCTTAATGATTTCGCTATTAATTAAATATGGAAAACGAGAATTTTGAACGATTGTCCCACCATTGGTCCTATGCAGGTTCGACTAACTTCGAATCCGATAGCTCCGGATTTTTAGATCAATCTCGGAAATAAGCTTTCTTAAATTAAGGGACAAGCTTCTCATGTGATACGGAGCCTAGGGACGCCAGTTCTATCCATTTGAAGAAGACCCTTTGAGGAACGTTTTTGAGGACAACTTACCTACGTTTTAAGACCTACTCAGGTGATAGATGCATATGGTATAATGGTCTGGTGTTTTTAATAGCTTTTGTCGAATGGACTGATACAATTCGTTTACATATTATACGTATATATATGCGTAATAGTATACGTAACATTCTACTGGTTATGTATTTGCAAAAATTACTTAATTATCGTAAGCGATGGTTATTGAAGTTTTCATAATGTACCACGTTCTACTTACTTAAGACTTTCTCAAACGCTGGTGTTTTAAATTGTTAACATACCGGCAGTGTCCAGCTACGCGCTGTTGTGGCTCGGTAGGTATTATATTATTATTCATGTGTTATGGTCTTGAGTTCACACAAAAATCCCATAGACCGTACTTTCATATTTTTCACAACGTTCCAATTTTCCGGGCAACTTTTCTAATTTTTCTTTCCATAAAAACCTTATTCGGACTTTTTCGAACGTGTAAAAATAATTGCCAAATCAGTCCAGTCATGGTCCAGCCGCTCTTTAAGTTTTGCGCTCAGCAACTAACAATATTTTTTCATTTTTATTTACATAGATTACTTAATACTAATTGTTATCTCCAAGTAATTACCATAATTTTTAAGACTCCGAACTAAGCAATTACGGAACGAGCTATTATGTTCGCAATTTCTCCAAAACATCAATTTCCCATCGAGGTGAGTTAGGGAAAAGTAACTGACAGCTTAGAGAATAAGCAAACTGAAGTGACGGTGGGCTGGTGATAGTTGTCCAAGAACTAATAAACGATGGAATAAACGAGTTGTATGGAGACCGTGTTCGTGCCAATGTAAGGGCTATATTCCGGTACTTTGCCATTTGAAACAGAGGTTTCTGATAAGGGAAGGACTAGAGACTAGAGGTAGAAGCCATGATATGTTGGAAAGTGTAGAAATCTGTGACAAAACACATACGAACTTGTATTTAAGGTTAATGGAACAAGAGAGCAAGATAAGAGGAATAATTATAATTAGACAACCATCTCCTTGAAAAAATAACATTATCAAGAAGGTGGGAGCGAGTTGTGAAGAAAAAAGGTATCTTTTAGATATAGAGCGGCCATCGGCGCAAGATAGATAGCAGTCTTTGGATGAGGAAAGCCGAAGATCAGGCTTAGTGGCATGTATTGGGAGAGCCAATATTAACATAAGCAGCCTATATTAGACTACTACAAAAGTTTGTATTCTAAGTTTACGTGATCAAGGATGGATCCCGCGATCCTCGCCTGAGAGAATAGTAGTATAGAAAAAAATCACTTGAATAACAAATATTTAATTG
The DNA here is from genome assembly GCA_907165235.1 of Zeuzera pyrina. Taxonomy (NCBI): domain Eukaryota; kingdom Metazoa; phylum Arthropoda; class Insecta; order Lepidoptera; family Cossidae; genus Zeuzera; species Zeuzera pyrina. The sequence continues at coordinate 1,687,333 of OU015627.1, forward strand.
GAATTTGTAAAGTATTTTTACGCAAAATGTATTTTACTAGAATATATCCAAGGAATATGAAACATGGATATTGCATGACATCGATTGAATTTCGGTTTTCATTATCTTTAACCTAGATAGGTTAAAGAATTGACAAAATGACCTTTTTACACTAGATATACCTACGCATATCTAGTTTAAAAAGTAATTTCATCAATTCTTTTAATAGTTAAGTACTTTTGAAAGTATGGGAACTTCGGAAACCCACGTATTCATTCATAAATCAGTTGTATTGAAAGTCATGGAACAAGTACGCTCTTACCTCAGAACTGGAATTGTTACAAACGGACGAGAAAGCGACCGGGTCACATCTATTAGCTTTATACTTAACGCAGTGTCTCATTCAGTGTATTTCAATTACCTCGACAAGTGTGTGAAGATTTCGCTTACAGTGCTATACATAAAATATCAGTTTACAGGTTTACAGATAAATATTATAACCACCTATAAAGCCTAACGATATTTAAAGACTAGAGATGGGCAGTAGACATTTTTATCACCAAGGAAAGAAAATAATTTTAAATCATCCACCATCATAATCATCACACACATAAAAAACATTCTAACCTAACCTTGTGCGATTTACCACCATCTTACTCGCTAATCCTAGTGTTTGCGCTGTTGTGTTCCGGCGTTGAGGGTAAAACAGGGTGAAATTCCTGGCACGAGATATACAACATCTTAGTTCTCAAGGTTGCTAACGCACTGGCAATCTGAACTGTTTTCTTAGCTGCGTTAAAGTAAATATTAATGGCTGTCAGTCCATTTAGAAACAAAGAGCAAAGAAACATTAATTTTTATAATATATTAGATTACGGAACATCCACCATATTGGATTTATATGACGTCACATATACAGAAAGCTTCCAATGCGTATTCCATTTTATTTGATACACATATCATCGGTGTCGTACAAAAAGTTATTTCCTACTGTAGAGCATCCGCCGTATTGGAATTATGATAACGTCACGTATACAGAGAGCTTTTCCTGAGTACCTATTCTATTTTATTTAATACCCATATTTTTTTTTAATGGGATATCCATATTGTTGACGAAAAAATGACTGTTAATGAGCATCCGCCATATTGGATTTATGATAACGTCATATACAGACACCTTGCCCTGCGTATTCCATTTCATTTAATACCCATATTGTTGGTGTTGAGCAAAAGAAAAATTTTCTGTTGATTGGATTTATGATGACGTCACATATATAAAAACCACATGGCATTTTTTGAATAAAAAAGTAGCCTACATTAATTTCCGGCGTAGTATGTGCCCGAAAACAAATTTAGGCTACTTTTTCTCTGATGTACCTTTTATCATAATCGGTTCAGTGGTTTAGCATTTACTGTATGAAGTTTCGTCCCCTTTTTCCCCTCTTCAGGAGATGATTTTTGATAAAATAAAGTAGCCTATGCTTTTTAATAGAAAAAGTCTATCTCTGTACAAACTATACATCTTAATCGGTTCAGCGGTTTCGCATTTCCCATACAAAATTTCATCCCCTATTCACGCATTCAGAAGTAGATTTTTGAAAAAAAAAAAGTAGTCTATGTCAGTCCCCTAGTGTCAAACTATCTCCATGCCAAATTTCATAAAAATCGGTCCGACGGTTTAGCCGTGAAAACATACCAGACAGACAGACAGACTTTATAATATTGGTATAGATATATTTCCATTGTACATATTACATTTACATTTGCATATACATATTATGGTGCGAAAAAAATACTTCCTCTCGGCGACGTGTTGCGCTGTGAGGTTTTTAACTTGAAAATTTTTTTTATCTTTGATTGAGTGCGTAGATTTCAATAAAATAAACGCTATATATTACTCTGATACAAGGTTCATATTTTTCAAAAATTAGATTCTGAATTCGATTAGTGGTATTTGCATGATACGCTTACAAATAGAGAAAGTTTACGATTTTATTTTATGTGTATATAGGTATATAGATGAAGGGTACGAACGATGTTTCGTTAAAGGAGTAAGTTACGTTTTGTTTTCTTTTCGTTTTCAAAGTCAAAGTCAAATCAATTTATTCAAGTAAACCCAATCACAAGGTATTTTTGAACGTCAAATCTACTTTAGTTCGGTTCAAAGAGAAGAGAAAAGAAAACCTGGACACTGAGAAGAACCGACAAGAAACTCAGTCAGGTATAATTTTTTCAACGTCATTTTACAAAAGGTTTATTAAAATACAATTTCAGAGAGTCAGTAAATGCATGTGCAGAGAAAATCGTTTCCAGACTATTGTTTTATCTTCAACGAAATCGTTTATTTTATAGTATAATTGTCTAATCAATTTACGTTTTATAACTAATCTAAATATATTTTCTGTTAATTGAGTGACTTCTTGAGGAACTTTATTATAAAAACGAATGCAGTTCTACCCTAAAATGAAACATTTGACTTATGTAATTTAAATTTTGGAATAACCAATTTATCACGACCTCGGGTTTCCATACCACCAATATCGGCTTTTTTATAAATCGATCTATATTTTTCCTCGTATACATAATAATTTCAAAGATGTATAAGGACGGCAAGGTGAGTACATCAAAGTATGTTCAAGTTTCAAAGTAATCAAGTTTTGATTACTTGAACAATAACGAATGTTGACATAACTGTAATACGACTATTTCTACTTCGATGGATCTTAAGACACAAGGGTTAAAGTGACAATTTGGTTATTTAAATTTCGTTGCGGTCGATAATTTTACTATAATTTTCAGTAAAAATGTACTGCATAAACGATGAACGTATACAGGGTTAATTTAAAAATACTAATAACCTCTTAGTATTTTGTATTTAACATTAACCCCAATAACTTTTGTTCTACGACTTTTAAAAATTCATAACTTTTTTCTTTCATACAAATATAAAAATACATTAAATGTTTCTGAAAATAGCACCTATGGCACGAACGTATTAAGTTTTGAAAAAAGTCGTAGAACAAAAGTTGTTAGGTATGATGACAGAAAATTTGCACTAAGAGGTTATTACTATTATCATAGTTATTACAATGAACCCTATATAGTCGTCTAAATATAAAAAGTTTCATAATCTTTGGCTTCACCATTTTAGAGATATAGCAGAGTTTATACCTTTAGCCTTCACCTAAAAATTGCAATTTTACACTTTCTCCGTTTAACATAAGGCTCATCAACATCGTAAATAGTTCGGACCAATTGGCTTAACGTGCTTTCCAAAACATGGAGATGCTGGAAATGGATGTCTCTGGATCAACTGTCCAGAAGGTGACCGATTGCAACTTTCAAATTCGAGGAACATTGGGAATAGTTCACATTTCACAATCACGTATCATGTTTTTAACTGTGTACATTAGTTTGTGCTTCTCTGGGAAACACCGGGTATCTATTCTGGGTAGGCCGTGCTCAACCTTGTGTTAGCTATTATCAATATTCTCGATTAATCGTTCTGATCATAATCGTTAACAAATGGCTGCACTGTTTTTTTGAAGGTGTTGCTACTTTCATAATAACATGGTATTTTTGAATGCAGAAAATAAGTCTGTTGAGAAATACACGAGCTAGCGAAATGTTCTGTGTAGCGACACCACGTCTTTTAATTATATCTCGTCATCCTACGTTTCCATCCAAGTCAACATCCTAGAGGAACGTTTATTTTTCACTTGCTTCGCTCTAGCTACACCAATCAGAAACCGTTGCTCTATAGGCAAAAATATGAACTAAGACCACAGTTGCACTCGTATCAGACGATCTGTGATAAGTGATAACCTAACAATTGAGTTGTCAGCCATCCGCCGACACTTGCTATTGTGTACGTATTGTATGCAAACCAAGTAATGATCTTCTGCGATATCAATGCTAGCAAATTCAATTCAATAGAGGAATAGCTCGTGTATTAGCAAAAACAGGGACAGACTGCAAGCGCGAAGGGTGAATACCCAGGATATTTTTTCGTAACGGGGCTTCACAGAGGGCAGAGGATTCCATTCAATACATTAACCAAAACAACATGAACGTTCAAATGTTGAGTAAATGTAAAGAAAAATAAACTAGATTGAAGTGATTACAGCAGTATGGTTATACAAATAATAAACGAGGAAGTACATATTTTATTCAATTAAATCAATTGTGTGATCTCAAACTGAGTCTTGTATTGATAACAACCTAGTAATCAGTTTGGGGTAAGGGGTACTCATTAACATAGCTAGAATGGGACCGGGGATTTTCTATAGAACAATATCGAAAATAAAAAGGTGCCAAGGTCATGAAATGAGAGGTTGTGGACACCTAGTTAACTGATTACAACTGTCAGTTTCATAACCATCTCATTAGTATTTGACGGATATCCTCGCGGTTAGTACTCCGCGATAATTTCAATATTTGTAGTCATTGCGCAGACGTCTCGATGGCCTCTAATTTTGTATAGAGATGTAACCAGGGTTCGTATCACTTCGCAATTTTATTTTTAACTGTATAAGTAAATGTTCAGATTTTACCTACAAAAATGTTAGTGTTTTGACATGTTTTGACGACCTCCGTGGCGCAACGGTTAAGCGCGTCGGAAAGTAAACGGAGGTTGCGGGTTCGATTCCCGCCCCGAGTCTGGGCGTTTCTGTATAATATGTATGTATTTACAAAAGAAAAGTATATAAGTAGTATATTAGTTGTCTAGTTAATATTTACAAACTTAAAACTACACATTATCTTAAATAATAAACTTGTTGTCTAGTACCCATAACACAAGCGCTGTGCTGCTTACTTTTGTACTAGATGGCGCTGTGTGAAATGTCTGAGTATATTATTGTTATGTTTCTTTTCAAATTGTAAAAAAAATCGCCTAAGGGCGCCTCGTATCATGCGCGGCGAAGAGTTTCGTAGTCGGAATGCACAATATTTAGCAGCAAAAATATGTTCAAATTTCATAGCGTTTCTCAAAGACGCTGAAACACAAAGTTATTTCCGCGATCACTGACCATGTAACCGAAAACATCACATGTTTTCTACACAGCGTATTATCTTATTCGAATCAATTTTCGTTGAAAGTGCTTTATAAGTTCAACTGCCTCCAATTTATTCAGTTTTCCACTCCATAGTTGAAAAGTTAGATCCTTTTAACATTTCAACTACAAGGTCTCACTTTGGGATTGGGGGGGGACACTATTACGACTTTAACGCGCCTTCAAATTAGACGCTTGAAGAAGCGCTGCCGTGGCTCCACTGTGGCGCGACACACGTGCTTCTGTAGTATGACAGTAATGCGACCTAATTTTAAGTATGTAAGCTTTAACATCATCAATACAATTTTCAATTCGATCTTCATTAATCGTTTTTCTTTTAAAATATATGTGCATTTCTTCAATAGTTCAGACTGCAACTGACCCGCGTGTGTGTCACGACAGTGGCGCTATGGTAACGCTTCTGGAAATCGTATGAAAATTTGTAATTACGCCTCTGACATGCGTCTGACGCATAAAAAGTCACTGAAATTTTTATATAATTTTTGAAGACCTATCTAAAGGAGGTACCCCTCACGCTTAGGTATGTGCACTGGAATTTTTGTTGTCATTCAATACATGTATGAAGCGCCATCTCTAATTTTACATCAAAATTTCACTACATTATTGTATAGCGATTCATAGAGTACACCTCCTTTCCATTAATGCCAATAGTTCCCAAGTAAAATGGGTGTAACATACGGACAGACAGACGACAACCATGACGGAATCATAAAGGTTCCGTTTCTTGCTATTTGGCTACGAAACCCTAAAAAGTCTGTCTGCGTGTATTTTTTTAACAATGTTTTCTTTGTTCCACCCTTTCTTCTGAATACTGATACGACCCTGCGTTATATCCAATGACAAATATATCTATACTGAACTCTAATTAGATGTGCCAAGGACATAATGAATTTTATAACAAGGTAGTTTGTATGGTGACCGCCTATAGTAGTTTGATTGTTATTGTTGCTAGTGACATTTAAATACCTACGACCATTTTTTTAATTCGGTAATGGAGAAGCTTTATACGTTTAATCAGGATGTGTCTGTCTGTTACGTTTTCCGGGCTAAAAAGTTGAACTGATTTTGATTATATTTAGTTCGACTGTGTGAAGATAGTTTAAACCTTAAGGAAGACAGTAGGCTACTGTTTAAAATGCCACACTGATGAAGGAGCTATGAGCTATGTAATTATTTAGGATTATTGCTATTAGCAGCATAAAAGTGTGGCTCTGGCCACCCCCCATGAGACATGTCACGAAGTTATATACGCAAATTCTACCTACAACTGTACTAATATTATAAAGACGTACATTTTGTTTGTTTGTATGTAATGGATAAACTCAAATATTACTTAATGGATAAACTCAAATACTACTCAACCTATTTCAAAAATTCTTTCACCTATAGAAAGCTACATTATCAGCGAGTAACGGGTTGTATTTTATTTAAAAAAAAATTCTACCCGTGGGAAACCGGGGTGAGTTGCTAGTTATAAATATACTGATAAGAAATGTTTATAGACAAATTTAAGTGTGGGTATTGATCTTAATTCAAACAATGAAATAGACAGCAAGGGCGGGATTCCTTCTGGGTCTCGGTCAACCAGTAATTTATATTTGGCTGTCAAGGTTCGGTAATCGAACAATTGTCAAATCGTCATGTCCTTCTGTCCATCTGTTATATAAATTTATATCAATAAGAAACAAAACCCATGCAAATATGATTTTTAACCCGTACCGGAAAAAAGGTTGTTTTGAAGATGTCATTCTCCCGTCTATGTACTGTTTATAACATCACAATTTTTAACGAATAACCAATTAGCATGCAGTTTTTGTTTGAAAGCTGCAGTTTTTCAATTGCTCGAACTAAGATGTTAGTTCAGATCATGTTCTATGTAGCGGTAATAAAATTATTTTTTCATATCCTCACGCTGTATCCCTAACGGGGTAGTCAGAGAAGACGGAGCGCCAAGCGTCCCGGTCCTTACATACTTCTTTCGCTTCCTCAAATGTCATCATTCTCCCCACACATTTTCGCCTAGGTACGCGAGTGCTTTTGACATTCCATCTACTAACACTCTGGCTATTTGATCTTCATAAGTCAGGCTTGGTCTTCCTTGGCTTCTTTTACCACTCGCTTTCGCTCTGTAGATTTTCTTCGTCAGTCTTTCCTCATTCATTCCTTCTATGTGGCCGAACCGTCTAAACATTATTTTCTTTATTTTTACATTTTTTCTACATGTTCATACTAACTCTAGCGTCATAATTTAATGATATAGTTTGAGAGACCTTGGTTTTCTGATTAAATATGTATATTATGAACGATGTACAGTCTGCAGTAAAAACTGTCAAGTTTTTGCCCTTCATAGACAGTGGCAAAGTTTTTGTCCACCATACCAGAAATTACAGCTGTTACAATAGTTCTAAAATTCAATTGTTTCGTGACGTCAAAAATCAATAATCATGAATCAATGACTGAACTAAAGCTAGGCCACCTCATTATACGTTATAGCGTGCACGAGTGACCAGTTTTCAACTTAGGAATTTGTAGCATCTCGTTATTTCTTTCTCTGTTTTAGTCCGTTGTTCACACGACGCTGAGTGTAGGCCTCTTGCAGTACACACCTCTTATATTCTTCCTAGTCTTTTCGAAATTTATTATCCTAAACTCTCCTGCTATCATCATCAGATCGTCAAACAATATCGTCGGCTGCCTGCCCAAGCTTCTGCGCCCCCTTATGGACCTTCGAACTCGTATACGTTTTTATGTGATTTTTGCAAGTCTACGGTTTATTTGTCCACAGATAACGGGAAACTCTCCCATCTCTAGCCCATGGTTTAAACGACACTTTTTACATGTTGTTTTGACATGTAAACATTACATATACCTATTCGATTTTTTTTTATGAAGCTACAAAATTTTATGCTCTAAAACGAAATCTGACAGTTCAGAAAATAGTTAAGAATTCGTAAATTTTTTTACAATTCGGAAGTTTTTTCTAGCAGAGTTTCATCCACGGGTCAAAAACAGAAAAATTTAACAAGCATCTACGAAGACACAATTAAATGCATAGATATTAACTGGATATAGGCATTATCAGTTGTTGCAACTGCCATAAAGAAAATAAATAATATAAATAAATAATAATTTCATATCTTCACGCTGTATTCCCAACGGGGTAGTCAGAGGACGGAGCGCCAAGCGTCGCGGTCCTTACATACTTCTTTCGCTTCCTCGAATCTCATCATTCTCCTCACACATTTTCGCCTAGGTATACGAGTGCTTTTGACTTTTCCGTCGACTAACACTAGCTACTTGATCTCCATAAGTCAGCCTTGGTCTTCCTTGGCTTCTTTTACCATTCACTTTTGCTCTGTAGATTTTCTTCGTATGTCTTTCATCACTCATTCTTTCCATGTGCCCGAACCATCTTAGCCTTCCTTTCTTCATTTTTACAATAAAACTGTCGTGCAACTCTGTCATCCTGCGTATCTCTTCATTGCTTATTTTGTCCGCAACTGTGACACCGCACATACTTCTAAGAGATCGCATTTCCTCGTCATTTATCTTACTTTCACTCGATTTCGGGCATATCTAGGCCTCACTACCGTACAATAAAGTTGGCACCAACACCGCATTGTGTATGGCGACTTTATGGATTATATTTATGGAGGGAGGAGTGCAGAATAAATAATAATAATAATAATAATAAAACTTCCTGTAGACCCGTGGATCGAGCGAATAAACTCAACGACATTTTATATTACTAAAATCGTGATCAAAGTGTGATGTTATTGGGCCTTTCTCATTTAGGTATCCCTAACCGGAAACAGAGTAAGTTAGATATGTAAGTGTAAGTATGTATGGTTCGTTTACTGCGCAAGATGTATAGCAGACTGTGTAGGTACGTGGTCTCCCAGAAGACTTTTCTGAATTTGGCGGACAATATTTTTAGTCGTAAGTTATTTATTTATCCGTGGAATCAAATCATTTGTAGCATGGCGGGAAATCTGTCCTAATTTGGGGGAACAGGAGTATTCTAGATACCAACCACTGGACTAACTAGACTAAAATCTGAAAAAATTCTGAAAATCTGAAAACCGGACATTCTGCTAACGTCTTTGGAAGCATTACAGTCTTAAAACAATATGGAAGTCATCTAGAAACCTGCAAGTAAGCTAATAATTAATCGTAAACTAGTCATAAATAATCTTACTTATAAGAAGACTCCCATCCAATTTTCATCATCCAGTTTTGCCGACTTCCTGGTTCGCGGCAAATTTTTCGATTTAGCAAATAATTTGTGGCAAATTATTAGCCGACTTGCAAGTGTCCAGAGAACTTCCATCCGATTATGCACGCTAACTTCTCTTGGACATCCAGTTTTTCAAGCTTCCCATTTCGCAGCAAATACTAGTTTTTCGTCCACTTTTACAGTGTGTATCATGCTAACTTAAATTGTCCTTTTTCAGACTTCGACTAGTAACAATTTTTTTAATTCCACGGCTAGTTTACGGCTAAATATAAATTTGATTATTTATTATTATTTCTTATTATGTCTTACGAAATTATCAGCAAAATCCAACAACCGGATCTTGATTAATTAGTCCAGTTGAAGGTGCCTGGAAAACTCCACTTTTTCAGATTTGTCGCTAGCGGTAAATTTTTCCATTCCTCGCATAGTTTATGGCCGATTATGTTTTCGCTCGTTAATTTTGTGATGACAACTTCAGAGAAGTTGCCACAAGATGTAGCTGACTGTAAAATGATATTACATGTGATAGGATGTACACATATAACATACCAAATTGCACAACGATGATGTACTAGTGTTTAACGGAGTTTCAATATTTATAGTCAGGGCGGATACTTAATTTTTTAACAGAATCGCGACTGCCTTTGTCGAAAGCTGGCTCAAATATCTCCATTGTTACATTTTTGCCTTGATATGGAGGTAACTTTCTCATTGTAGTTTAATATTATTAAGCAAACTTCTTATTATCTCGTAATTTCTTGGTAAAGCTTCGAGACAGTCATCGTCCGATTGTCTCGCTCACGAACACGTTTTCATCAGTGAAATGATCCCGTTGATAGCAAAACAATAGTGGACAATAAAGGTTGCGTGCGCATCGTGTAATGTCTGTTAACACGTACGCATACCATTGTTTATATGGGTTAGATCATGTTTCCACGATTTACAAGAATTGTGAGTTGTGAATCATTCAAGTCCAAATTCAAAACATTTTTATGTAAATAAACTTTATAACGAAGTTACCTGTTTGAAAAGAAATGCACTGAAAATAGAAAGATCTAGAAAATCAGATACAATTTTTGCAACATCATCACCCATCATTCAATGATATAATTTGTTCCAAACTACAATGAATTCATATTGATTTGGAAATTGAAATATATCTGCACAATTGGATCCAATAAATACAATATCTAAAAGGCAAACATGTACCTACACACAAGGATGGCTCTTCCCTGACTGTATATTTCTTTGTAAGTCAGACTTATAGTAACAATTTTTAAACCCTGTTAATATTACATAATCATAAGCAAAGAAACAGAATCATTTAACAGGATAAAGTTTTTCATAAGTACTTTTAACTGAAATCTCTAATATGTCAACTACCTTGTCGCAAGGTGTAGTGTAGATGTATCTACCTATTGTGAACGGGCAAAGAAGATGAATATGTCTCTAATATGTCAACTACCTTGTCGCAAGATGTAGTGTAGATGTTCACCTATTGTGAACGGGCAAAGAAGATGAATATGAATACATTATAAGTTATACGAATTGATAGGATACCAATGAACTACGATTACGAATTACGATTGATTACGATCTACTACGAATTGATGCGATATCGACTGTCTTCAGCGAGATATAATGAGCTTGTCCGCCGGAACTTGGATTCCAGTATTCTTAGCAAGAAACTCAAACTGTCGGACTAAGAATTAGACCTAACACTTCAGACGTCCGAGTTAAGACAAGCAACTTAGTCTCAACTTATGCACTAATTTTTTATTTTATATTTACATATCTATATTATAATAATTAATAATGTTTCCAGATAATTACACAAATAGTGTGAACCCAAACTAAGTTCTAGAGGCTTACACTATGAGTACCACCACCCAACGAACTGGGAGAGCTTTCATGACATGCAGGCTCCGATTCAATTTAGAAAAGTTTGTTTTTTAAATTGACTTGAATAATAGTAGAGAGGATTGAATAAAGTCGTCAAATAACGATTTTCGTGGAAGCGAGCAGTATTATACCGACAACTGCAGATATCGTCGTATTCAGTAGTTTCCTGAGTAAGAAAAACGGTGTTGTTACTTCCTCAATCGGTGGAGGGGGGAGCTAAGACGTCACAAAGATGGCGATTCTTGGTTTAAATTTTGTCGAAAAAATCAATAACTGCTTAATCTGTTTGGACAAGTGAGATAAATTTATTTGAATAAAAAGCAAAAATTGATATGTTAATTTTTTATAGATTAAATAACGCGGTAAAAATGGCAATTACATTTAAAATGATCGAATAAAGATCTTGCTTCGTTTTTTATCTGTAAGCATTTTAAATCTTTCATATGACACCTCACTCGTTCAAATAGATTAAGTAGGTAGTTATTGAATTATTCGACAAAATTTATACCAAGAATCGCCATCTTTGTGACGTCATAGCTCCCGCTTCCACTAATTGAGAAAGTGACAACACCGTTTTTCTTACTCAGGACTGCTCAGTCTCACGAAAATATTTTTTTACTCGCTTAGAGTCTCTACTATAACGGCTTGGAAGGGAGATGCTATGCCACAGTGGCAACGCGAACGGACCAGTCGCTGATAAAATATAAGTAATCAGAGTAAATTATCCAAATCACCACCACCACTTTGGTCGACTGCAACAAAAAATGCTAACTCAATCATCGGTTTGAATAAGACTCGTAAGGAAACCGGAAATGTTAAAAATATTCTGAACCTCTGAAACATACTTTGCACAAAGCATAACAATCTGCATAAAGATGTGAAAAGAATTTTGTGATTAGGTTTGAAGAAAGAACCATAGCCATGGGCGGGACAGCAGATTGGTAGTACATCAAATTTCACGTTTTAAAACATGGATGCCAAAGTAATATTTCAGTGTAGGTGATAAAGAAAATGGCCAAAGGGCCCATATTTTTACAATATTGCTATTGTACGAGTACGTAGTACCATAAATGAATCCGTAGAAACAGTACTGAATACATAAATTGCACTGTATTTATTATTATAATTTTATTGTAACTTGGCGTGTTTGTAATTCCTATAATATGCAATTAGTACTTTTTATCTATTTTATAAAGCAGGTATTTCCATAAATATTATTATTATTTATTTATTCGTATTTTATTTATTGTACATTAATATTGTTTAATTTTTTTTCTAAATTGTTTTAGGGTCTAGGTGTCGCTGAGTGGTTATACACTTAATTATTATAATATTATTACGCCGCTGGCGTTCCTGCAGTCTTAGAGCCTGTAGGTATTGCGCGCAGCGACGGCAAGAGACCGGATGGTTTGACGCTCATTCCTTGGAAACTTGGAAGATCCCTGCTGTGGGATGCCACTTGTGTCGATACACTTGCTGTTTCCCATGTGCCGACGACTTCCAAGTCAGCAGGTGCCGCGGCCAGCGCTGCCGAGAACTTGAAGCGGCGTAAGTATGCGACTTTCTCTGAGAGTTTCATATTTACGCCCTTTGCAGTCGAAACTTTGGGTCCCTGGGGCCCCGAAGCCCATCGACTGGTTTCTGATATTTGTAAGAGACTAGTCGAGGCTTCGGGAGACCGCCGGGCCGGCAGCTTCTTCCGCCAACGAATCAGTTCGGCTATTCAAAGAGGCAATGCTGCCAGTCTGCTGGGTACCTTGAGCAATGACAGCTTTCTAAGCGGCAACTTTGAGGAAGTTTATTATTTAAGATAATGTGTAGTTTTAAGTTTGTAAATATTAACATATGTATGTACTTCCTTTAATTACTAAATATTATTACATTATTTAATATTATTGTATATACTTAAGTTTTAATTTAGGTACTCATTTGCATGTTACTAATATACGTTTAATTGCTTTTCGTACACAGGTGCAATCGTTTACGATGACAAAAGTATATAATATAATCAATTGCAACGCAGATTAGGTATTTAATAATATTATTGATTTTTATTTAATCCTCTATAAAACAAATTAAGTAGGTACTTACATACGTAGGTATACTCACAAATTAATGGACACCAAGCCATATTTATGAAAAAAATGCTGGATCAATTTTCCTTCTCAGAAAAACTGTACTTACATCTGAGCGGTTAGACAAGTGGCAATGACAAGTTCAATCGAAACGCGTGTTGGCGTTATTGCACGTCAAAAGTGCCACTTGGCTAGGTTTTATACGCCGGTTTTCACATGACTATATTTCGTTTGATATTTAAAAAAATTAATAACGTTTGACTACCAATTTAAAATTCGTTAGTTAGATTACGTGGTATTTGTCATTCTATTCTACTAGCCTTTTGGCAAGAATCTGATCTCTGACTATACGGAGTGGAATTTTAAGAATTTTCCTGCCATACCAACATGCTTGAGCACTCATGCATTTTTCAAGTTTCTTACAACCAATTAATTCATTTCAAGGTCCCGTTAGCGTTAAGTAAAGTTTAACACTGTTCTATTGTCTTTATAAATGTGTAAATAACTCATGAATATTTCACTTCCTATGTATTTATCTTAAAGAATTTGTTTTGTTTTTAGTTTTACAACGTTAATAACATTATCTACAAGTATGTACAAGACTATGTCCGAAGTTTTTCGACTTTCGAAGACTTGATTAAAGAATAAATAATATTGGCCCGTTGGCGCAGTGGCATATGCATCTGCGTTTCAAGCTAAGGGTCCTGGGTTCGATCCCCGGTCAGGTCAATTTAGGAAACTAACTTTCCTAAATTGGCTTGGAGTCTGGGTGTTAGTGGGAACTCCCCCAGAGTTCGTTGTGTGGTACCCATAGTACAAGCTTACTGCTTAGTTTGGGGTCACACAATCTGTCTGTAATTGTCTGGAGTATTATTATTATTATAATATAGTAAGTGATATGTTACTAACAGTTACAGTTAAAACCACGGTTTAAACCAATTTGATGAGAAATCGATTATTACAAAGCTTTTACAAAAGAAATAATATAAAGCGTAACGCATAAGATATTATGTTGTACTTTTGAAAAACAGATGAGTCATTATGAGTGAAGCTTATTACGCTAATTTGAATATGAAATAGATATTTTTGAAACCTGCCATAAAAGGTAACAAAACAAACAAAACATTTGAGAATTTGAATTGACGGACTCATATGACATGGAGGTACTACCTACATTAAGTCAGACCACTTCCGTTTTGATTTTTACGTCAAGTTTTTTAAATCAATTCACGGACAGAGTATCAAAGTGCATTGAAATATTTTCTTTAAGCTACTATTAGCTAAACTTAAGTGTTTTTGAGCTTACAGATTATAGAACAGAACTAGATAATGACAACTAACTAATTCGTGACCTACACAATATCCCCATTACTTGACCCATTTTTATGGTTACGGCCTGCGTCCCGGGAACATAAGCCTTTGCACATTTTGTTATTTTTTTTCTCTAACTACCGTAAAACCGTATTATGAGATATGACTTTAACGACAAAAAGTCGACACTTCTAATATCTATTGCAGCTATAAACTCAAAAAAAAAACGTTGGCAAAGGAAAAATACTCTAATAAATACATTATCGAACAGAATTTTAATTTACAAAAAAGTTTCGTTTCGAAGTTCACGTTTATTTGAGCGATAACCATACTTTTTTTTTAAATATGAACTGGATTCTATTGCATTTAACGATCTATCGATTTTGTATTAAATTTATTATTTTCTCTAAAATAACAAAAATATTTAAAAAAAACACACTTTTCGTTGTCCATATGTTAAAAGGCTCATATTTTGCTTTACGAGTCTCAACCCTATTCCTTTACTTTTATCTCTGCTTCTGAACTCGTTCAATATCTGGGAATACCCGATTTTAAGACTGCTACGATCAAATTATCTGATAGTACTCACTACGTCTCGATGAGTTCGCAATTGAGCAGCAGTTTCCCAGGGCCGAGTTCCACTACAGCTACGGTCTGGTCATAGAAGTAGATCATCCGCAGCGTGTCGTTCCCCACCCGCCGGCCAGTGTATGGCTTCACACCCGCGGCGGGCTCCCGCCGCTCCGCTTCGTCCGCCCTCGCGCCAACACCACCGACCAACCCCGCTAGTGACCAGCCCGCGGGAAAACTGAAAGCGAACGGCTTAGCGGACGCCGACGGCGGCGATGACACTGCGATGCAACATATGACTATCACGGAAACCAAGGATTTGAGGAGTCCATCCGCCATTGGCGCGCCCCTGGTAAGCGCTTCCCGCGCTGTACGTACCGCACTGAGTAATCTTCGAATTGACATTTTAATTTTGTTTTTTTTTGTCGTTGTCTAAGGCGTTGCGCGTTCGTCCATTTCGCGTGCGTTTGTATAGCGCGCTGGTCGGTGCTCGACTGGCGCTTGGGACATATGGCGTCGGCGTCGGCAGCACTTTCTTCGCCGTGACGTCAGTTTCGCGGTCGCGGCCGGTGTATGTAATGAGGTTCTTTTCACTCATATGTTCAACGTCTGTGACGATGTACTTTCAATAACAATTATTTGAATGATGACTTATTAATTCAATACATTGACTTGAATGAAGAAATTGTCTCTATATTTGTCTCGCAGTCTACAAAAATTAAAGAAAGAAATAACTGGCCCATTGCACCAGCGCTCTCCCTTTAACATTTAAACCAAGCATTGGTCACTAGATATGGTCCCGGGTTCGATTCCTGGTCAGGCCAATTTAGAAAATAAACTTTTCTAAGTTGTTTTAGAGCCTGGGTTGGTTGCTCACTCAGAAATTCTCGCGTCCCCGTATTACAAGTTTCGAGTTTAGTTTGGGATCACACGTTCATTGTGTTTATTAATTTTAAAGACAATATTTATCATTTCGCGGGATATAGAAATAATAACATAATGCTGCCTGAGCATTCTCGTTTTAAATCTAAAAGCTGTGAATTCTTTTTGAATTAATGGCACAATACGTGAGTACTTTACCAATGACGAATAAATTAAAGAAACAATTGACACAGGTAGAAAACTAAGGATAAAGGATCAGTAAAGCAGTAAAGGATACTATCATTTCATGGTGAAGTTATAGTATCGAAACTACGATTGTGAATGTATTATTCCAAAATAAATACGTAAAAAAGTGTTCCCATAACTACTGTACATTACTTCATAGTAAATATTAGTAATAACAATGTAATATCGATAGGTTTTTAATTGTTCTCTTAATTTGTTATTTAAGGGTTGACTCGATCGCCACCGTTAAAGCGACGAAAAAGAAATACCGCATTAATCTTCGTTATAAAAGTATTTACTGAAAACGATTATTATCAGCGTTTGTAAAATAGGGAGTTTAAAAAAAAAACTGTTATATTTAAATACGAATTGTCAAAAATATGTGTACAAATCAAAAAAATATAATATTGATTTTATTTTTACTTGCATAGCCGCCATTACGGAGTTGCAATGCTGGTATTGTCACGCGATAAGTGACCAGCAGGTTTGAAGAATTGAAGAGATACAACAATGATTAAATAAGATCACATTAATCGATACACAGTACTAACATTTACACCACAGGAGGTAAGAGGTATACTACTCTGTCAAGAAAGTAACGGGAAAAGATCAATAATACACGAAATGTTAGTTATTCATCCAAATTTAATTTATCACCTTCAAAGTACGCTCCTTCAGAAACGATACACTTACGCCAACGAATAATCCAATCATCAAAACATTTTTCAAACGCTTTTTCCGGAATTCAAACTCGTAAACCCACGTCTCGTCACCAGTAACAATGCGTTTCATGAATGTTGGATCGGAATTGACTCGTTCTAGCACGTCCTCAGCGACTCTTATGCGATTGAGTTTTTGGAGAAAATTCAGGTCTTTTGGGATAGCCGAGCGGCAACATGTTTCATACTCAAGTGATTATTTAAAATGGTATGGATCGACTCGTGAGACACAGAAAGTTCGGCGGCTATCTCTCTCAAACTTGAATGAGGATTTTCAGTCACTATTACCTTCACTTTTGCGATGTTAACTTCAGTTGGAGAGGTTGATTTCCTACCAGAGCGAGGCAAATCTTCCATCACATCTCGACCGCTTTTGAACGATTTGTACCGCTCATAAGCACGTGTTTATGATAAAGTCGATTCACCGTAAGCCGTTCTGTAACATTTTTAGTGACTCCAAACACGAAATTCCGTTGGCGATGCAAAATGAAGACAAACTCTTTTTTCGATGTTTTTCTCCATTATGAAATTCGCAATATACACTAGAATGATATAACTAAAAACAGCACTGTATTTAATCTAAATAACAGATGCAACTCAAACTCCGCGCCAAAATGGAAAACAGTTGTGCCAATCTAACAACAACAAAAAAAAAACAAAAAATTGAATTTGGAACCATAAACAAATCATCCCTTCCCGATCTTTCTTGACTGAATGTATGTACTTTTATTTAGCTTGTTGTAAAGCTATAACGATATTATTTTTGTTATGCGGTTACTTAACAAGATATTCACTTACATTTATCACCTTGTCCTACATAACAAATGACATCTTCTATAGCTAACGTGACCATTTATTCGTTTCGTCGGAGCGGGACGTTTGCGAAATTTAGAAAAAAAGGCTTATTTTAAAATTTTTTCAAAAACAAAAACATGAGAACACTGTATTAATAATATCTAATTTGAATTAATCAACATTCGATTCAGTTTCAGACGCATTTGTTTTATGTTTGTCGGCGCAGCAAATCAGTTTAAAAATGTCGGCGGGGTTATTTCCTAAAAATTTGCAGACAGCGACAGCCACGCGATCACTGCGCGACCGGTGATTAATTGTAATAAAAAATTAGTATCATGTATAATAATTGCGTATCTATTATTCTATGACCGTAAAATGCACTTTTCGCGATAAATTTAGCGCCACTATACAAATAACATTACACAAATTCACCTTTTGACAGCAGATATCGCGCGATATTGGCTGTCGCATGCTGTGTGCAAGTTATGTAATAAGCCGGTCTAGTTTTCAGGTAGGAATAGAGGTTATCACATGATTTATTGATGTTAGTTTTGGTAATTAAAATGGCTTTTAGAACTGCGACACTTAATTGTGTTGTGGGTATCCGTTCAGTACGTATTAATTATCGTTTGGTCTGTTTGCAAAAGCGGGACATTTTTACTCTGGCTGGGGACAACGGGACAGACAGCCTGAAAGCGGGACTGTCCCACCCAAACCCGGACGTATGGTCACGTCATCTATAACACAATTATATGAACGACTTACAGTGTTTGCACGCCTTGAAGTTTACATGAACCCTATTTAACTCACAAGCGTCAAATTCTGTATCTATTTCTATACTAATATTATAAAGACAGAGAGCGGATCTCAGTAAGTTTGTTGTATATGTGGAGGGTGATCTCCGAAACTACTGCACCTATTTGGATACATAATTCTTTCACCATTTGAAAGGTAAGTACGGATAACAAGGGCTATGTAAACCCGGCCTAAGTCGAGACGGGCCGCCAGTATTAAATAAATAGGTTACGTACAAGTTTCAGGTTCGTGCTTCGTAAAGTGTTCCAAGTTTTAAATTGCCTCATGCGCCTGCGAACTTATCGTAGCAAGACAATATTATTGAGAATGTCACTTTTCACAATTCCGTAGCCATAATAGCAAAAACGGGACTCTTAATTTTATGCGTATATCCCCATCATCTCTACTCACCTACTGATCCTACTCAGCAGAAAGGTACAGGGAAGTAAACTCACTCTTACTGTCGGCCTTAGGAGGGCACAGACGTAAACGAAGGGTGTTTACATCATGGGATCCCAATATCATTGGATCCTGTCTTCACTGAGTGTGTCCGGAGTCGGAAAACCGGACGCCGCCAACATCGTTAGTGTGGTGCGTCGAAGTACCGACCGACAGTGACGATAATAACAATTAATAATGTGATGACTGAGTGTGGGTAGTTTCCAGTAACCGCATACTACGAAGACGACACCATCCTCATCAGTCTGCTCGTGCCCACTATCGGTGAAATCCGGTCGAAACGCCAAGATAAAAAAGGTATTTAGCCGTATAGTATAAACATGACATGGACCCGTTTAGTTAGTATTGTAAGATGTGTACGAGTCGTGAAAGTTTAAAAACACTAAATAGTAGTTGCGTTATTGCATGACGTGTTTATGTAATTCATAATTGATTGATTTTACTGGCTTTCAAAACTGTGTGTTTCATGGCGTGAAGTCGTGGGCGAATACTAATTTACTTATTTTCCCTTTTGTGTTGTTGCCCTATGTGAAAGCTTTAGCTACGTCCGTAATTTGATGCGTATAAGGTAGGCCATTATGCCATCATCTCTACTCACCTACTGATCCTATACTCAGCAGAAAGGTACAGGGATGTAAACTCACTCTTACTGTCGGCCTTAGGAGGGCATGGTCGTAAACGAAGGGGGTGTTAAACAAAAAATAATACCCCCGTAATCCCGTGACGTCAGGACTCAGGACCAGAGGAACGCCGCGCAGTCAGTGCAGTGTCCCTTGCGGCTCTGTAATCACGGTGCTACCAATCAAAAAATACCTATTCTTGTGCAAGTTCTGTGCGCATTCAATTTTTCGTGTTCAAATTCATTCTCAGTTAACCATATAATGAAATAATTAGGTATGTGCTATATATTTAAGAAAAAACAAAAATTTAAAACAAACGTTTGTAATATTAATATGTTATATTTTTCTATAGTTTAATTATATTTTCTATCCATTTAGCGTGAGTAGACAAAGGTTGTACAATGAAGAGCGACTGGTCGACTGTTTGCATTAAAGCCAATAGATAAACTTGATTATTGTGCACTGTAAGGACTGGACCGCCGGTGTTTAACTGTAACATAAAAAAAGGTAAAATAGTAAACAGACATTGCCATCCTGTGTTAGGTCTTAGGACCATTAGAACGCTGCGCCTATGAACGCTGCGCCTATGAATGCTGCGAATATGAATTCTTAAAATGCTATTAGAAACATCTATTGTTCACGTATTTAAGATTTCAATTTGTAGGAATACTAGCTGATAAAGGAAAAAAATATTGATTTTGTAAGTGCATAAGTTTTTACATCAAGTAAGGCTATGTTATGGTCACTGAATTTTTCGGGGTGTAAATACCCCGCATTACATAATAATTGCTAATTATTACCTGACTAAATTCATCGGTTTCATATTTTGGTACCAAGCAGATAGTGCTGTTTTGATCTGCTTTAGTCAAATTATATCGGAAATTGCATTGACTTTCGTTTAAAGTAATTGCCGGAAACGAAACTGCTTGCATACTGTCGATGATGGAATTGTTCTGAAATTGTGTATCAAATATTTATAACTTTACTAAAATAATTGCAGTATCTATTGATATGAACTAATATTAATGCGCTGGTATCCCCACCTAGTAACAAATAGAGTCTGTACAAAAATGTCACAATTTTATTTTTCAGAACCTGCAATTTTTTGTTTTTTGTTTATTTTATTGCACACAAACAAAAACTACATATACCTAAATAAAATTGGAAGCAGAGATCTACAAAAGGCAATGCTTATCTTTTTAAGAGATCTCTATCAGCACACCTTAAAAAAGAAAATAATAATAATAATAACAATTATTATTATTATTATTATTGTATTATTATATTCTTTCTTTCATTTATTTATGAATGAGGGTAGTGTGTGCTATTTTTGTAGATAATAACAAACATTAGATTCTTCTTTTTTCCATCACATACTGCCAACTTCTTTCATATTTATTAGAAGTACTACTATAATGGAATTAAAAAAGACTTCTTGGAAAAACGCGAATACTTCAGATGCGCATATTTATTAAAAATTTCCAATTCTTGAACACTTGTATTCTAACACAGAATATGTTATCACTTCTATACTTATAAACAACAAGAAATCAAAAAAAGAAAATCGAAATAAAATGCACTCTCGGATCAAGTATCACAACGGATGGAGCATTTGCTCTAAGAGCGTGTCCTTACGGTGTCCTTTTTTTGTTGACCGAGTTTCTAGACTTTGACTAATGTGCGTGACTAGGGAAGGGTCACAGTACAACGATTCACAGCTAAGTATGACATATTTTTATTTTTGTAAATACTAATAGCTAAACTTAAGTTGACAAAAGAAATAAACAAAATAATAGCATATGGCTGGAAAAAATACTGGTCGCTAGGGAAAATTATGAAAAGTAAGGAGTTAGGGATGCATGTTAAGAAGAAAACATTTGATATGTGTATCTTACCGTGCTTAACTTATGGTTGCGAACATGGAACCTAACAAAACACCACAGGGAGACGCTCGCAAAGTGTCAGCGTGCAATGGAGCGAAGTATGTTGGGGACAAAGTTGAAGGACAAGATCCGAAATGAAGAAATAAGATATAAAACTAAAGTAACCAATATACTCACGCAGATTGACCATCTAAAGTGGAGGTGAACTGGACACCTGCTAAGATGCAATATAGATAAATGGAGCAAACGGGTGACATTATGGTACCCCAGAGATAGAAAACACAAGAGAGGACACCAGCAAATAAGGTGGAGGATAAAATTCGTCAAACCCTGGGATCATTCTGGAGTAGAGTAGCCACGGAGAGTGCAGTGGCGACAGTTGGAGGAGGCCTTTGCCAAAAGGCACACAGAAGTCAGAGACTTATATTCTAATTTCAAATTAGTGATGTTAAATTTTATAATCTCGGTTTCTGTAAATAAAGGTTTATTATTATTATTATAAACTTAAGATTTACGAGTATTTTGCAAATTATTTCATGACCGACCATTGATCGACTCATAAGCTGACAGCAATTATGACAAATTACACTGACAGTACGAGGTTGCCATAATTACTACAGCTAACTATTTTATTGGTTACGCTCAATGAGATAGAAAGAGACACGAACATTCGTTTGATACACGGTGGTAAGAGCAGCAACTTATTATGACTCCGTCAATCATGTTCCTTGGTCCGAGTGCGAACTTGACTTTCCTCGTTAGGTAACTGTCAAAACGTCAACCATAAAAATTCATATGAATACCTTTATCGATATCCATCCATAAATTCTCACGTCTGTTACCTCCATTACATTTTCCTCCATTATTTTTAAATTTGGAGGAGCATTTACTACTGGCGGCTCGATCATCATTAACACTAAGTTAGTCTCAATTTTTTTTGACTGCAGTCCATTGCTCGTTTCTGTGTTATTAGGAGAAAACAATTCTTGTTGGAGTGTGGCATATGGGATTATTTTGGATACGCTGTGCGCTGATCCGTCTATAAGTGGATTGGTGGCTCCAACTATTACTGTGTACTGACTTTCTTCTTGAGAACTTCTGAAATTATCAACAACAATATTTTTTTTTGGCAATTATGAATTTAATTTTCTGGAAATTTACGGAAATAAAGGTAAGATTCTAACACGTTGAAAATTCGATTAGGCAGAAAATGTGTGGCCTATTGGTACGACGGTTAGTATCTACATCAAACTTTTAAACCGAGGGACTCCGACTTGTACCCTAAACAAATAAATTTATTTATTATGTTCATTCAATAATCTAATAAAGACAAAAACTATTGTGCAAATTAGATTTTATACAATATTCATTGTCATTTTTTATACCACTAAGGTGGCAAACAAGGCAGTGGACAAGAGGAGAACAAGCGTACGGCCCACCTGAAAGTAACATATTGGTAAGCCCTAAGTGGTTACCGTAGCCTGTAGTATAGACACATAATGCAATATCAGAAGCACACTTGCTCATTGTTGACCCTGTAAAAATCTCTTCACATGCTTTTCAAAGTTTTTTCCTTCTCAAAGAGTTCCATGTTGTATAGTCACTTAGGAAAATCTCGACAGAGAGCTCTTTTTACATCTTGATGATTTGAGGGAGAAAATTTCTTTGAAAATACACTATTTGCGTGACCATTTTGGTTCTAAAGTGTGAGGATGAACTTCTTACCGACATAGTAAAATAATAACTTGGTAAATAATTTTTTGGAGAGCTATAGAACCGTCGTTCTGAGAACTTAGAACATTGTTCTATTATTATATATAGGGTCTATTTTTTGGCAAACTTTAGGTACATACATGAGTTGCTCGAATTTTTTAAAATTATGGGTCCAGTAGTTCCGGAAGTAATGGAAGGGAAATGTCAAGCCAAGTTTAAATACGTAATTGGTCACTTCTTTTATCTTTCTATTAACAGTTTAAAATATTAACTTGTCCAAAAAGTGTTTACATCAGACACTTTTTGAGAAATTTGTGTGTGACAGGCGGACGCATGAGTGATGTTCCACCGTATTACAAATGTAACGAACTTTTCAGAATCACGTCAATCATTGTATGGCTCAAAACTAAGCCTTTAATTTGGACATGAAGAGTTACAGAGTACCTGCAGTGTTATCCAAGTTCGTTCAATTTCGAAAGCTTTGAACCAGGGACCTTTGACTGAAAAGATAGATGTAATTATAAAGTAGAAATGACGTTAAGTACCAGTAGATAGGAAATAGCCTTCGCGCCAAGAGAGCGATGGAAAATCTTATTAATTAATATGCTTTTTTGTAAATTGTTACTTACGTGTTATTGTATAAATCTACCAGTAAGTTTATACAATTAGCAGCGGTCAGGACCCAATGCGGCGACAGTAATGTGCCTCCGCAAGTTTGCGCGGTAACATTTGATAGCGTTTCAAATATGGCCACCAAAAAAGGCGCGTTCTTTGGAAAATCACATGTTTCGTTTACATTAAGTTTCTTTTTAACTTTATCATATTTATTTATGTTTTTAATATTTAAATCATTCTCTTCGCTGTTTATATAATTACTATCGATCAAATTGTGAACTTTTTCCGATGATATAATGTTTTCCACAGAATCGAGGGAAGAACTATCGAAAACAGTGCCGATATTATAAAGTGCTTCTGGTGATAACTCCTTAAATATATCGTTTTGCTCTTTTACAGCATCTGATGTTAAATAATTTGTGCTCCAATTAGCTATGACGTTAATTTTTAATTTCTTACTAATAACTTCTAACACTGGATTTGACAAAGATGAATCACAGTCTTGTACGGCCGAGATCATGTTGATCCTTGATATACCATCTTCTAAAGTTTTGTTTAGGGCTACATCGAAATCTATAAATGTAATTAATTATTATGAATACTTCTCTCGTGTAACTAGCGTGTACCTACGTACTGTTGGAAATGCTATAAAATACTCAGAAGTCGGAATACATCGCTGCAGTTGGAGAAAAATAATCAGTTCCCCAGCTCGTTGATGCGGTGGTAATGCCTCTCGAAGCTCTCGGATTCGATTCCCGGTCGGGTCAATTTAGGAAACGATGTTTTCTAAATCGTCCTGGAGTATTGGTGTCAATGAGTGCTACTTTAATTCGTTGTGCGGTTTCCCTTGTACAAGACTACTTTAGGATCTAACAAGTGGTGTAGATCTGAAGTCGGTATCGTCATTATTATAATCTGTAACATTTTATAATCTTCAGAGATTTATGATGACGACACATCTTACTTTATTCTACAGATGCTCGCCTCTTTCCTTATTTGTTGAAACGTTTATACAGGTATATCCTTATATATTCCCAACCAACACCTCAGTGTCCTCATTTAACATTACATTGTCCTCATTTTGGCATTCCCATTGTCGGCTAATGTTACTAATAAAATTTTTGGGGTACAATATGGGAACAATACTTCAATATAGCAAATACTCGCCCTCGTTTTAAATACATAAGAACGACTTTAATGCACTTTAAAAGTAGAAGTTTCAGATTAACGGTGGCTTGCTCCAACTATTTAAACTTGATTTAAGAACTTGACATCTGACACCACCAACGATTTAATAGTTGGTCCAAATGCACCAACGATTTAATAGTTGGTGCAAACGCACCAACGATTTAATAGTTGGTGCAAGCGAGATGTCAAATCCTTAAATCGAGTTTAAATAGTTGGTGCAAGTCACCCTTAAAAAGTTTAACCCGCCTCTAACTTACGTCATCGAATTTTTTTTTTATGCCTTGTACTAGACAATCCACGATTGATAAGCACGATATATGCGAGCAGCCAGTAATTGAAACAAGAAGAAGACGTGAAAAAAGTTTGATATTTATCTTATTTTTAAATCACCACAAATTATAATAGAAGTAGAATATTACCTGGCAAAGCGTCCAATAAGAAAAACAGTACCACAGCGTTCGTCATTGTTCTAAAACGTTATCGACGTGTAGGTAACATGGACGATTAGAATGTTTAGTAAATAGAAACAAGGTGTGTGTAGGTACCGTTGGCAGATTAACTATTCTATTGGGCGCTTTTACAATTTATCGTCGCGCGTTTTTATCGTCACGTTTTTACCGTCCGAAATACAATAGGAAAGCAAAATGCTTGCCTATTCTTCGGCAATAAAGACGCTTTTTCGACGTCGACGGCATGACGTCATCGTGCACGGAAATATAAAAGCGTCTCCATACAACTGCATACATTTTGCTTCCCCATTGTACCGTGGAAGGTAAAATCGTGGCGATAAAAACGTGCAACGGGAAATGATAAAAGCGGCCATTAAAGTAAAACACGATAATGGGAAAATGGCCAAGCTTGTCAGCGATAGCTTTATAATGTTCAGTCGTGTGTATAGCTAATAGCTTTATCATCATAATTTTTTGTCACGAAACAGCATGTGTATAGAGATTAGAGACAGATCATAACAGCATACATATTTTTATTTAAATGTGTTTACTATTTATAGACCTTCCTCGTCAGATTCTCCTCAATTTTTAATTTATATAAAAGTATAAAGTTAGATAAAAAGGAGTTGTAAGATATTGGATAGTTTGAAGGAAAGAGATATCTTTATTTCACTATCTCTTTTATTGGATGCATAATTTTAATGAACCAACCAAACAACACAGCATTCTGCGACGTGTATTTGTATATTTTTATGATAAGCTCGGACCACGAGTGGTTTAGAGCGGAATTAAAGAATGTAGTATTATTAGTGATATCGGTTCAGATTCTTCAAATCATAAAGCTCAATTAATTAAGTAATACATACATGAAACATAAATAAATACTGTATATGTACTTAAATAGATAAATAAAGTACCTAATTAAAAATTACTAATGCTGTTTCATTTTCAAAATATCTGTAGACTGTATAGCAGGTATCCGCCAATTTACTAATGTTGCACATGCAGCAGAGACGTGCTTGAGCCAAAATATTGGGAAATGGTTATCGGCACATACCTAATTTAGGTATGCATCTTTACTGGAGATAGAAAAAACGTTCAATAAATTAAATGAGAAGAAAAACAAAGATTTATGAGGATTGAGGACATTACCTATGTTTTAATCAAGGTGTGTTTCCCAATTTAATGACGCAGAGTACCATTAATAACCAAATATCTAGTAAATTATCACCAAGTGTTAATATTGCCAGCGTGGAGCTAAATATTCAAAACAATAATAATAATAATTTCGGATGGCAGTACATTATAGCGTAGTTTTAAAAACCAAAAATAACTATTGAGGTTCTCATATATCGATCTTCTCCTGCAAATAACTCTGTAACATATGACATTTTGTTTATAGGAGATAGTAACCTTAGTAGTTTTTTTATTCGTTAATGTGACCCCTTGGAAGAATGACTAACATGTGACCCCAATCAATACTTATATATATTTTTGATCGAGTGCCGTCATTTTCTGACGGCTGAGTATGACAAAACCTTCAAACACCTATTAATTTTCACAGAATAGGTATATCTTGGTCAACAGCACTGTTTTGAAGCGTCTCACGACAGTTTGAAAGTTTGAACTTGCCTGCCGAATTATAGATAGGGAATCTTTTGTAGGTACCTAAAAACGACTTCTGGCGGTTAGGTTATTTAATCTTAGATTTCGATGGTATTCGATTTTTTTTTACTGTTCGAAAGTTTGAAAGAAGTTCAAAAAGAAATTCTATTACCGGCAGCCAAGTTTTAATGTTGCGAGACTTTCATCAGTTTCACGTAGAGCTACTGTGGGCACGATCGAGGCAACCTTCTAGAAGCTTGAGAGGGATCGTAGGACGCCATTGTTTTTTTTTTCGCAACGATTTTGTTTGTGTTAGTCACGTAACTTTAATTTTGAGGCTTAAATATATGGCATATGCGGTAGAGCTCTCAATTTCTTAGTCTCATATTCGTCTAATGTCTAGGTTCCCAAACTTATTTTGTCTACTGAGTCGAGAGCTCATGCAGTCGTTGTCTAAGATGCCTCCTGCTAAATGAAATTACAAATCACCCCCAGGCCTCTACACAACGCCCCCATTTTTTTCTGGGTCTCTTACCGCACCCCTTTAGGCCTGCAGCGCCCACAGGGGGGCGTTATCGCCCACTTTGAGAATGGGTGCTCTAATGCAACAAAAAGAGTATGAATGTGGTATTGTGTCTGACGGATCAGAATTAAAAATCGGCATCCCCAA
Source organism: Zeuzera pyrina (assembly GCA_907165235.1). Classification (NCBI taxonomy): domain Eukaryota; kingdom Metazoa; phylum Arthropoda; class Insecta; order Lepidoptera; family Cossidae; genus Zeuzera; species Zeuzera pyrina. The sequence continues at coordinate 1,715,100 of OU015627.1, forward strand.
AGATCAATTTTGGACTTTTTTGTTTATACGTTTACATGATTAAAACCATTTTTTTAAATACATCATATTTATTTACAATAAAAACAAGACATTTACAACCTTTGTACAATGAAAGCATAAAAGATTCGACACTTTATTTACAAACTATAAATACATCAATACATCAACCTTTAAGTTATGTCTGTAAATAGAGTAATAACATTTTACTGCACTTAGTCATAATCATACTAATATTATAAAGAAGTAAACTTTGTTTGTTTGTATGTAATGGATAAACTCAAAAACTTTATAAGTACCTACCCAACCGATTTCAAAATTCTTTCATCTATAGAAACTACATTATCAGCGAGTAACATGGGCTATATTTTATTTCTAAAAAAATTCTGGCTGTGCGGGCGGGTCGCTCGTAAGTAATAAAAGTCATGAAGTGAATTTTACATAACGTAAAATTGACCATCAAACGAACTTCATAAATGACGTTGGATGATAATTATAATTAATATTTTGCAGCATCATTCGACGCGATTTATTGGACATATTGTGGCTGTGGTGTACTATCTTCAATGCAAAGCATTGGCCCTTGATTTTCATAGGATGCCTTTTTTACCGATGGTACTGATTTTTTAATAATTACCCTCACCTTACACCTTTTTTCTCCACTCTTTCATCTGTGATGTAAGGTCATTAGTTATTCGACTGAATTTATTTTTCTTTTACTGTCTACTTCGGAGAAAGGAAATGGAGGATTCATACAATCCCGTTGAATGAAGCTGCTCGTTAATGGGCAAGTAAATTGTCACTAGTGGGCGTTACTGTCCGATACTAAAAAAAACTATGAAGTACAAAATGAACAAATTAGTAATTGGCCGTTGCGTTAACTAAAAAACAGGAGTTTTTAGATTCCATAAGGATTTTGTTTTGACAGGATGGATGAGAATTACAAAGTTACGGCTAAGCTTTAGATTAACTACCGTTTCCCATTTTGACACTGACTTGATTATATTTTTTTTACAAATTTTTGGGAAACGACTACGATTTTTGCTATTTGAAAGAAAGAAAGAAAGAAAATGATTTATTTATCGCCACAGAGCAAAAAACACTTAAATAATAAAAACGAATACAGATATAAATTAACCAGTAGCTAATACCTGTTTTAACTAAGCTAATACACTGGAGGCACAGCGCTCTGTAACGACAAAAGGGCTTCGTCTCAGCATTAAGCGATAACGCGAAACGTTACCGCACTGTTTTTCAGCTTAGCCCAAAGTGACACACGGCCAGGCAGCCAGGTACGACTAAAATGTCTATACAGCCATTCCCATATGATGTGTGTCTCGGTTATTTGCGGTATCGATCAAATTTCAAAAGTAGAGTTTCACTTTACGAATTCTATTTTACCCAAAAACGAACTGGAGCTTATAGTAGGTACAAGGGTACAAGATCCGACTGAGGTTGACCCATTCCCTCATCGAGTTTCCGAATGAAATAAATATTTTATGCAATATAATGTATAATTAAACAAAACGTGCTAGGGTTGCCACCCCACATCCCTGTATAGTTAATTAAAAATGATTTAATTAATTTTTTTTCAAACATTACTGTTATGCAGTTTCAAAAATAATATATCACAACAAAAAGATGTAAAAAAAACGCCAAAGTAGGGTTGCCTACCTTTTTCTGAGCAATAACGAAAGGTTGCCAGGTGTAAACAGATAAGCGTGTATTAGTAATTTACTCTTATCGAGTTTCCTTATATAATCCTATACGAAAATGTAGATAATAATAATACAACACGACGGTATAGGGTTGCCTTAGTAAAAGTAAGCAAATCTTAGGGATGGTCGCGATTTTGAGTTTCGATATTAAAAAAAAGGGTGGTGTGACGGAGAAACACTAAACGTACAAATCTATGCGCTAGAGAAAAACGCAGAATAGCAGCTATGTACGAGGCAGTCAGAGTAAAAGAGAGCACGCATGCTTATTTCTCTGTGTAATAGAGAAAGACGCAGAATACCAGTTACGCATGCGCATTCGTGTTGGAGTAAATAATAGTAATATTGATAGTAGTAACAAATATAATTATAATAAAAATAATAGTAATATGAAAAAAAAATACGGTGTTTGGAATGTACGCTTAATGTTACCCGCTTTGAAGCAGCAATCATTTTAATAATAATACATAAATAATATTCACTTATCTTTAAATTTTTCGTATTTTATTAATAACATTAATTAATTAATTACATACTTACATACTATATTCACGCTGTATCCCTAATGGGGTAGTCTGAGAGGACGGAGCGCCAAGCGTCGTGGTTCGTCATACGCTTCCTCAAATCTCATCATTCTCCTCACACATTTTCGACTAGGTATGCGAGAGCTTTTGAGATTTCCATCTGCTAACACTCTGGCTATTTGATCTTCATAAGTCAGCCTTGGTCTTCCTTGGCTTCTAATTAATTACATTATATTTATTAATAATTTAATTACTAAAATAAATTAATTGATAATATTATACATGGCAAAATACGTTTGTAAATATAAAGTAACTTTTAAAAACTAATAAATATATTTATTATAACAGAAAAAGTTCAGATTACTGTATAGTATAAAATACAAAAACTTTAAATATGAATACTAGTTATTCAGAATATGATTCATGAGAAGTAGCTATATTGAAGTCAAATTCTGAGGGATTGTCACCATTATTATCTTTGTTTGTAATTTATAAAATTTCATCAACTTTTAAGGGTGTTGGGTCCCCGAGGAATCCCATAAGCTTTAAATAGTCGTTAATGTACCATCCCCAACAAACAACTTAACGTGATAAATAACCACGTTTTCAATGTTTATGAACACTGAAAACGTGGTTATTCCAAAAGGAATGCGCATGCGTAACTGGTATTCTGCGCCTTTCTCTATTACACAGAGAAATAGGCATGCGCACTCTCTTTTACTCAATGACTGCCTCACACATAGCTGCTATTCTCCATCTTTCTTTCGGTTTCTACGTTCAGTGTTTCTCCGTCACACTATGCTTTCTTACTCAGATATTAAACTTAAAATCGCGACAACCCTAAGATTTGCTTACTTTTACTAAGGCAACCCTATAGCATCGTGTTCGTAATATTATTATCTGCATTTTCATGATTATATAAGGAAACTCTATGAGAATAAATTACTAATACACAATTATATGTTTACACCTTTCATTATTGCTTAGAAAAAGGTAGCCAACCTACTTTGGCGGTTTATTTACATCTTTTACTCGTGATTGGTGATAGATTTTTTTAGAAACTGCATAACAGTAATGTTTGAAAAAAAATTAATTAAATCATTTTTCATTAAAAATAGCTATGCAGGGATGTGGGCATGTGGCAACCCTAGCATGTTTTGTTTAATTATACATTATATTGCATAAAATATTTGTTTTATTCGGAAACTCGATGAAGGAAGGACTACCTTAGCTGGATCTTAGACTATGAGTGTCAAGAGTACCCCCTGATCATCTTATCAATTGACACCTCATTCAGTGTAAAAATACCTAAGTCGTAGTTAATCTAAAGCACCTCCATAGTTTCATTTAAAGCTGCAGATAATTCGATGTATGTTATGTGGTAAAGATTTCGAAGTGAAATACAATATGTCTAGTCACTAAAATGCTTCAAATATATTATTCTTATATTCTCTTATTCTTAGATCACAGATGAACAGGTGCAGAAAAAAGATACGCACTATTTAAAAACAATGTTGCCAGGTAACAAAGCACTTACCTCTCACCCAACTTCTAAAAGTCAGTACATGGCTGTTTATTGGGGACGTCGCTAAAATATGTAAATTTAAATCGCATAGAATGAAGCTGCGAATCTAATGATATGTATCTTTAAGTAATAGTATATTGAGTATTTACAATATTTGTACATATTTCAAATATACACTAAAATCAATAATACAATATTTATGTCAATAATACCCTTACACTTAGACACTTCCCGTCTCCTCATAGACGAGCAATTTGCCTATCGAGCTAAACACTCGTGTATACAACAACTGAACCGCCTCACGGAACACATCCTGGAGGGGCTGAACCGCCCGAGTCACTACATAAGCACGGGGGCCCTCTTCTTCGATGTAGCGAAGGCGTTCGACAAAGTCTGGCACGCCGGGCTGGTGTACAAGCTGCGCCGGCTCGGCGTGCCCGACGATCTCGTACGTATAGTACGGGACTTTTTGTCGGATCGCTCCTTGCCCTATAGAGTCGAAGGGGTGCTCTCCTCTCCCCGCCCCATAAGGGCAGGCGTCCCACAGGGCTCCGTTTTATCGCCCACTCTCTACTCACTCTACACGAATGACGTCCCTAAAACCCCCGGTGTAGAGCTCGCCCTATTCGCGGACGATAACGCACTTTTCACGTCAGACCGTAGTTGTGTCAGTCTCCCAACTCCTCCAAATCGTGATCACGAGCCTAGGTGAGTGGTTTCGACTTTGGAGAATCGTGGTCAACACCGAGAAAAGTGCCGCCGTGTATTTTTCGAGGAGCGCAACGACCAACCGCGCACGCCGCGCTAACCTCTCCGCACGATTACATTCTTCGGTTAGGATATCCCTTGGAATAGGAAAGTCAAATACCTAGGCGTCACCCTTGACAGTGCCATGACCTTCCGCCCGCCGCGCTCATCCTCGGCCGTCTCAATATGCTCATTTGCGCGAAAAGCAAAATGTCCCTCAGACATAAAGTTACATTATACAAAACGTGCATCAGGCCTATCATGACGTACGCTAACGTAGTGTTCGCTTACGCTGCGCCCATTCATATCAACTCCCTCCAAGTAATTCAGAACCGATTCATGCGCAGGGCCACAGTTGCCCCTCTTTACGTGCGCATCGTAGATCTGCACCACGAATTAGAATTGCCCTAAATAACTCAGTATCTAAAAGAGGCGTCCCAACGCTTCTTTCACCGTTACTCTCTACACCCAAACCCCCTAGTGGTCGGGGCATAATCGTACACTCGCGACTCCGCGTCCGATAATGCTATCAAAGCCCTAGACATGTATTAGGCGACAGCGACGACGACATTACACGTTCGAACTCGAACATGCCCACTTACACATTACGACCGCACCGCCCCACCGGCCGAGACGATGACGTCCTAGAAGCCCGATCACGTAGTACTACACGCACACACGCGGGCCTTAAGTAACATTGTAAACTGCCATGCGGAACACTAGGCACACTAACCGGCCTTCAGCCGTCTCGCCGGCCGGGTCCGCTAGAGGCCCGGCCTTCGCCCGAAAAGAAAACCAGTTAAAATGCACGTAAGTACGGAAAGCTCCCCTGGCAACGCCTTGAGTCCGAAGTCCGCCCTCCATAAGAGGTAACCCTTGGCTGGAGGAACCCTCAGGCGGTTGACCATCTGGCAGGGCGCCTTTAGCGCTCGCCCCAACGCGACCGGTGACACTGTAAAAGCCACTGGGGTTAATAGCAAAGAGGGGTTTTTTTAGTAGGTTCGAGTCCGACACTACTCAGTCAACGTAGAGTCCGGCTGAGTGTCCGTGGGGATTTTTTCACCTCTCAAAAACAAAAGTTGTCGTTAGTTGCCTGTATGCGTATATCCTAACACTCACTAACATGGAACGAACGGCACGGGACTTTTCCACATTATACAACAAAATATATCGAAATGAAGGCTTTTTCTTAAGTTGATTTAGTTATTAACAATTGACGGAGAATATCTACAAGCGAAGGTGTGTAGAAGAAGTCAAGGAAGACCAAGGCTGACTTATGATCAAATAACCAGAGAATTATCTGAAAGCAATGTCAAAAGCACTCGCATACATAGGCGTGCATGAGGAGAATGATGAGATTTGATGAGGCGAAAGAAGTATGTAAAAACCGCGACGCTTGGCGCTGCGTTCTCTCTGACTACCCCGTTAGGGATACAGCGTGAAGATATGTATATATGTATTTTGTAAAATACATATATACAATGGTGACGCCATTATAAAATGGCCAATTAATACCCACCATATCGTCCAATACAAATTGTTCGACGATTCATCCAGCCATAGTTGGAATTATCGGTTCACTGAAGTATCTATTTAACAACAAATACTAACTTCTAAAATGCGCTTAGAGGTTTTTTGACAATCTCGTCAGGGATACAGCGTGGTATGTTTGTATGTAATACGATACCAAAACCCAAACATGCATTTTTGGAAATTTTGTCTGTGTATCCGTTTGTTTTCCCGGATTAATCTCCGAAATGGATAAACCAATACAAACGAGACTTTCACTTGCAGATAAAGGACTTTTCAAGGCATAGTCTAGGTTACTTTTCATCTCGTAAAAATAATAATTTAAAATGTTGCGTACGCGCCGTACAGTGCAGAAATTTTGTGAGCGAGAATAACATTGTCTTTTGTAGTTCTTGTATTTCAAATCTAAATGTAAAGCAACAGGGCCTATATTTCATTGGTGTTTACAATCGCTTTTAGTCGGCATTAGATTACACTTTTCTGCGTTAAGAAAACTAAGAACTTATATTTGTGGTTCTATTGTACATAGGCATATATACGGCGGAACCGAGTGGGTCGTGCCAGTGCCAGGTCATGTGGTTTGGTGCCCACCCATCGGATGTTGGGTTACCCATGCAAAATTCTAGGCTGGACACTTGAATAACTTCACACAAAATCAATTTCAATCAAATAATCTACAACTGAGAAATCTATATACTTATTGTTACCTATATAATATATTCCATTTAGTTACTTTTGAAGCCACAAAAGTAATATCCACAAAAGTAAATCCGCAAATACACAATGTACTAAGCTGGAGTACATTCGAATTTCGCGCAGGCCAGGCCCCCCCTGGAAAATATCCCTAAATACGCCAATGCTATTGTATGTCATATTACGAAGCCCTTTAAAAGTGCTTCTTAGAATAGCTTTTCAAGGGCTTCTTTTGGCACTATCTTAAACCTGTACTCAAGATGAGAGTACCAGATGATAGAAATGGCGTCAACTGAAATAATATTTAAAATCACAGTCCCTTTCACATTGTTTTAACTTAGACTTTTGGAAGATAAAACCATCACTGTTGCTCTGTTTTTAAAACCATCACTGTTATTCTGTTTTCATGTTTTTTTACACATTATTCCCTTTAGTTAGCATCTCAATAACTCCAATGATCTTCCTTCACTTGCTGCCTGATATTTTCTGGCACATATCCCTGTATGAACGGAAGACCTGTCCCCACTTTCTTCTGATACTCCACATACTGGTGACCAAAGAATGAGAGAAGTGTCAGCTCCTCAGCAAAGACTCTCTCACGGAAAAACGTCCATGAAGCAAGGGCGTAGATTACAAGGCAGATAGGGTTCAGAAGAGTGATCTGGAAAGTCAGTAGTATGATCACCATAGAACAAATCTGATCAAACTTTTACTATTAACACAACAATCACATAATTAAGTGACTGAAATGATTTTTTCCTTTGTAGAGTTTCATAGTAAAAGGAGCAAATTTCTTTTTAAGATTTTATTTCACAACGTTGTAGGATATGGGTCCGTTTTTTTAACAGACTTCAAAAAAAGGAGGAGGTTCTCAATTCGACTGTATGTTGTTTTTTTTTTATATGTTTGTTACCTCATAACTCCGTCATTTATGAACCGATTTTGAAAATTTTTCTTTTGTTTGGTAGATAATACTTCAGAGGTCCCATTTAAATTTCACTGGTATTGAAGCTTGAACTTCGAAGATATACCAGATAACGTGACCTGGTTATAACCTTTATTTATATTAATGATTCTCTTGTATATCGTTACGTTCCAGAATTAGAAAGAAGTTAATTGCAGACCTGCCTTAGATATTTATTTAGATCAAGATCACTCAAAAGGGAGAAATAAAAAAATTTTATGAAAAAAAAATTAAACCACCTTCAAAAAAAAACTGAAAAGTACAAAATAACTATCCTTTACTAATCGAAACTAAAGTACAATTAAAATAACTTCTGAAATACGATACACATACCTATATAATTATATTTGACAGTTACTGAAGTCGGTGCCAAATCAATGTGCAACAACAGAGTCTATAGTTATTATTTAGCAGTAGCAGTTAAACCGCAAACTCAATATGCACATAGTATCAAAAAACCTCCTTCTAAGTACACATATTGTGTTGGGCAACACTACACTACACTGGGCGTAGCCCGACGCGCACTTGGCGTGTATTTTGTTTTAATTTTTAATCATTATCAGCAATAGTCAAAAAAAAATCATAAAATATACTCACTTGGGTACCAATAGACCAGTAAAACCACCCCACATAACTTGGATGTCGGCACAATGAATAGACACCATAAGTCACCAATTGATGGTCTGGACGCTTTACATACTGCACCTGAAAAGAAGAATTTACCTGGATAAAAAATAAACCAGCAATATAATAAACATACATCATATCTTCGCTGTATCCCTGACCGGGTAGCCAAACTTTATGATCCTTGTATACTTTTTTCTCCACTTTAAATAGTGTTATTCTCAAAAAAATTTGCAGAGATATGCGAGTGCTTTGCCCACAGCTAACACCATTATGCTTGACATTATGCTTGCATGTATAATTTAAACTTTCATTGTATGGTTCTTATTGCATCTTACATCTGAGTGACATATGTTATAACTTACAGTGTGGTTGAAGTTGGTTTTGGCTGTAAGCATGGCAGACTTCCTTAATAATTCTCCACAAATACACATCAGTACACCTATGCTGGACAGCCAGAAGTAGGTTTTCATGGCTGCAATGAGGAAAGTGATAGGAAACAATTAAAGCACATAATTTTGATTTTTTCGTAGAGGCTATTGGATCTACCCTCCATATTGAAAACAGGATATAAAATGTGACTTTTATTTAAAAAGAAAGAAATTACACTAAATATTTCATTATCAATATTACTCGATGTTAACGGGTGACATAGTCATGAATGAATGAGCGAGTGAGTGGACACCAAATGGCAAAGCGGACAGGTGCCAGAGTAATAAATGAGAGACCGTCTTGATTGTCATTTATTATTTTTAGTTGGTAGTAAAATTAACTTTCTGAAGTTCTCTTATCTCCAAAATTGTTAGGCAGGGCCATGAAAGCCACCTCTACTGTTAAAATTAAAATATTTATAGCCCTTACCAGGGAAGAAATATTGTTCCACCGCCCACTCAATCCAACTGGCCACAGCTGCAACACCATACTGAACGCTGTGGTTCAAAATGAAACTGTCTACGGACAGTGTTCTAGGGTTGGTGAGGGCGACGGCCATGAACTCGGAGAAATGGAAGGAGGACAACAACATGATGTACAGGCCAAACACACGAAGACCATTGTCAAAGTGAGCTAAGAATAAACCTGTAGCGAAAGCAGAGCCAAGGAATGCCGATCTAATTGATACCTGAAAAATATTTTTGTATTAGCAATGCCATAAATACATAATATAAGAAAGATTAACGAATTTGATGACCAACTCTGATTTCTTCATATAAATACAAGTACATCTATGTATATAAGAATGAATTCAATTTATAACCAGGTAAACCAAAACACTAACATTTTGAAAGTGGATTTCCAATTTACTTTTTCAACATTGTTATTACATTAAAGACATTATGCCTGAGTGTCTTGGTCACAGGTTTTCTTATTAAACTAATAGTAGACTTGATGTTCAAAAAAGCAAGTTAATTTATTCAAGTATTCAATTAACTTTGAACATAAAAAGAAATCTTAATAAAATAGCAATAATATTTATAACATTAGTGTATTTATGAAAATAAAGTTTCGAATCAGATTCCAAATTGGTTTACCACTTTTCTCAATTAGTTAAAAAGTCTAGTAGCTGCATACTACTATCACCAATAGGCATAATGACAAATTTTGAAATCCCCTTCTATAATGTAGGTACATGTCTATTATTTCTGAAGAAAATATTATTTCACCAATAAACTAAGTTTTAACGCCAATTATTGCAATTTTTTCTACACGGTATCATGGCATCCGCTTGTGACGTCACGCCTAGTTAAATATTGATCTACATTACGTTATTAGGGTTACATTCACAAATTACATACAAAACAATAACAATACAAAAGATATATTTACCTTGGCGTAACGTCATTAGCTCGGATTGGTGTTTCAGTTAACATGGTCGATTACAGTATTTTATTCTTTTATTTTATTAAAAATCTTATTAATCTCAATGTCTAAATTCAAACAGTCGTTATTTAGAATTGTTTCAACATATATATCTATATATTTCTCTAAAACCATTTATTTGTTTCTTTAATACTAGCTGTCCAGCTACACATTGCCACGGCTCAGCAGGTATATTAGTTTTATTTATGAAAACACCTGCTTAGGAATCATTCAAGCATTATGTAAGCACTAAAGGGGGGCAGAGGGGTCTTTGCTTTGGTTAATTTTGATGATATGGGGGTCCGAGGGGGGGGGGGGGGGAGGGGGCTCAATGGTGATTCCCTCAGCAATATTTATTTATTTACTTTTTAACTATGATAGATACTTTGTAGAGATAGTGAGTAACAACAAAGAAATTTAAACAGATTTTGTAAAAATTACACCAATGCTTACGTAAGCATAAGAGGCGAAGTAAGAGCTTTGTCAACTTTTACTGACAAGGGAAAGGGGGTCGTTAAAAATAACTAACATTACATAATACTTGAAGATTCTATATTTAAATATAAAGCAATGAGGCAGCCTTTTGTGTTGTATCATTTAAAAATTGATTGTATTTTAAGTGTTTGTGTGGTTTGTATTTTTGGTGCAACAGTGTATAATAAATAAATATTTGCAACATTGTGTCAAAATTGGGTGAACTTCCAGAGATTTAAGATTTTAAACTAAAAATACATTTACATTTTTATTTATGTAGATTTTATTTCAGGAGGCGAAAGAAGTAAGAACCGCAATACTTGGTGTTCCATCCTCTCCGACTACCCCATTAGGGATACATCATGAGGATATGTATGTGTTTGTTAAGATTGCTTAACAACACCTTACTGTCTTAGCATTTTAAGCTGGGTTTTTACAGTAGGATGTAATATATATACATATACAGGTCATTACCTGCATGCTTCGCTGGGCCTAAATGAAAATTTTGTACCTCTTTAATTTTGTATAGTAGATTTTTGTTTTGAAAAATGGTGAAGGGTTTATGGAATTGAAAAAATAAATGTCCTAAAACCATCAACAAACAATTCCACATTAAATAGTCATAGTCCCATACCATTATGTTTAGTAGTTTTCATGTGATTGCGTGACAAAGAAGATACCCTGGGAGAAAAAAATAATATTACTCATGGTACTGTAATAGAATCCTTTACACTTTGATGCAATATATTATACTTTAAACTATAAACATTCTTACTGGCGACCAAGCGATATTTTCAAGATTATATTTCTGTCATGTACTCAAGGCACACTTATGGCTCTGCGGCGCGTTCAAGGCGTTTTGATGTAATTTATATTCCGGAATATAAAGTACATTATATTTCACAGTAAAAAACCAGGTTTGGAATCATCATAGAAATCATGTGAATGGTGGAGATTTCAATTATTTACCAAAAAAAAGCTCCTAACCTCATAAATGAATCCTTTGTAACAATATCTTATAGCAAAGTTAAATAAACAAAAATATAACGCCGGACCCCAATATGTTAGGGCCCACAGCTCAGAGGTGAACCCTAGAACACTTCCAGAGTACAACGAAACTGTAAAAATAAATGCAGATAGAGAAAAACACAGAACCGCTTGTTTCCCGGCAAAACAAACATTTCTCATCAGTAACAAGTCCATTTTGAAATATAGTGTGTAATATTACAAACTACTGTTCGTAAAACTTTATTTTGCAACATGGAAAAGAGTTCAGTAAGTAATACAGTTAATTTAAGTAAATTATTTCGCATTTGTGGCATATAGTTTTTCAGCGTCGTGACTTTGACAAATGACTTTTTTTTTATATTTCCAGACATTGGCAACAAGGTTATGAGCGTAAACACGTATATTCTGAAGAAATACTTGTGAAACGTCACAGATCACAATATTGTTTCTTAAAATTCATGACGAACACATGGAGCACATGTTTAATACAAAATTGTTTTTTCATCTTACAACTAAGTCCCTAACACTCCACCAGTAAAGTGATAGTAGGCTTTACTAAAGTTAAAGAGAACTTCTTGGAAAAACGCGAAAACTTCATTTACACATGTTTATTTAGATTTCCTCCATTCTTTTCACTTACACAGAACTTTCAAACACAATATACTATCACGGTTATACTTCGAAGGTCCCAAAAATGTAAAAAATTTAGAATCTAAATAAAATTTCAACCTCACTGCTCCCGTTTCCGCTAAAAAATCGTTGACAAATGACATTACATGGATGTATCATTCTAACAGGATTGCGCACTCGCGGCTGAAATGCAAGCCGAGCAAAATGTTCACTACGGTGGCCTATTGTCATTGCCTATTTAGGTGACCATAATATATTTATTATATGGAACAACTTTGAAATATACACAAAACCACTAATAGGTATCGCCTTTCACAAGTCGCTAATTGTTAAATTGAAAGAAATATATGATGTAAGCGTATAATAGAAAGGGATGGGAATACACATATTTCGTCTCTATCGATATGCTCAATGTTTCAATACTGTTAAGCTGTGGCATTTGACAGACATAAGAACCAAACAATCTTTGTTCGTTAGTACTTTTCACTTTTTAAATTATTTTATACAAAATTTATGTGAGATATAGAGCGAAGCCCAGTTTGAGCGAGAAAAACTATAGTGGACACATCAATACAACATCTATTAGTTTTAGATCTGTGGAAATAAATACATTTATTTAAAACAAGGAACAACATCGTAAATGATACGGTTTCATTAACATTTTGGTTATAGTCTGTTCTTTCTCTTTCTTTCGTTTCCTTGTATGTCTTAGTCAATGTTATTTTTTCATGTTTTTATACATGTAAGTAAATGAATGATCTACTTGAGCCAATTGTGAACTATAGAACTTATAGCTTATTTTTCGTGATATTTTAGTAAATAAAACAATTTAAATTTTAAATAGAACAAACTATTTTCATTTAATTAAATTTTATTACAATGGATTTTAGAAATGCTCGAAAACTGGCTACGTAAAAAATTTCTGGTTTATAGTGAAGACTACACCCAAAGGAGTTCATAGATTTAAAGCACAATTTAAAGTACATTCCCTTATACAATACAAATAAATAAATAATAAGTAAAACAATCAATTAACAAGTAAAAAAAGTAATTTAAAAGTTAGTATTGAAAGTATAAAAAAAAAGTTTAGATGCAGTTGTAACGTAGCATTTTATCGCTACCTTACATATGCCAAAATTATTAAAAATTAACAATTTTTAAATTTAAATTTCAGTGTTTTGTCATTTTAACCTCAAAATTAATAAAAGTTTCATTTACATAGTTGTGTCAAATGCATTTAGGATTTTTTCTAATTTCTTTTGAATAAGTATACCTGAATAAAACAAATGTTAAATTAAATTATAATTCAATAAAATTACAAACATTTACATAGAATGTGGTTACGTTCGGTTGAAATAACATTTTTGGTAATAATTTTGAGCCAAATTAGTATATTCTTAAAATAATAGAAAAACTTAGAATTTTGTGCTGGCAACTTTTTAATTTTTCTGTTACCTTTAGCCAATGACTAAGGAAACTAAAGGACATGAAACAAGTACAAAATAAACGTGCATGCCTAAACCTCGACTGTCGCAATTAATGGCTGCCGATATGTGATGTCCCAAATGTCTACTATGTAGATGTCGTTAAGTCAGTTGTTGAAAAAAGTTTTGGTTCAGCATAAGTATTAAAAAGTGTATTGAAATGACAATTATTTTGCATGATGTCTTCAGAAAAAGGGAGGGCTTGTTGGATTTTACGTCATATATTTATACAAAAGTACTGAAATATTGGTCAAACTGAACACAGCAGTCAGCGTAGTTAGATGCTGTTGGCATATAACTAGAATCTGCACTTAAGGCGATTTTAAGGTGTTATACGTAACAACAAATAGCAACATGCGCCTTCAAGGATAGAAAGGAGTTCGATCAATTTTGTATGGAACCTTGAATGAACCCTACGTACAAACAAATTACTTACCTCTTTTTGTAATATTTAATAGTACGTCCATGATTATTATAGAAAAAAAATGTTTTTAAAAGAAACCCATATTTTTATGAAACGCTTTGATGAATGTTGAAGATCAATTACTGTAGGTCAAAGCAGTCAAAGAACATCACATAGTCCTTTTAATGCTATTCTTTTCTTTAGATGCAGAACTTTACTTCTTCTAGAGGTGATGATGGTGAAATTTTATCTAACTGCTATGAGAAACATACATACGGACAGATCAAATCTATAGCTATAGCGTACTGTAGCACTTTGATAAACTAAATACCAGAATAATTAATTTTATTAAAAATTAGGGGCCTTACCACACAGTAATTGGCAATACATTTCAATTAGGAATAGAACACTGTGGACTTATCTTAGTCAAAGAGTTCTAAAATTTAGTTAAGTACTTCCAGAGTTTATCCCCGTACAAACAAACACATTCATTTTATTTATATTATGAAGAAATAGGTAATTTTATACAGTTTATAATATTATCTAGCGTAAAAAATTCACAACACACCGACCTTTTCAATAAATATAAATCTTTTAAAACTTAAGATAGTAAATTGCTAGGCACTGTAAGGGTGACCAATGTCAGACTAGTCATTTCTAATGTACAGTAACATATTATTTTTACTGGGTTTGAAAAATAAAATTATTTGTTGATATTACTGTTTGTAAAATAATAATTATATTATTTACATAAAATTTTTAATAACATATTCACAAAATAAATAAATCTAGCTAACTAAATCGCACAATTTTTATACTTTCTGAATGAAACTTAGGAATACTGAGATTCAAATTTAAGTTCAAGTTTTTCTGGTACGTGAAGAAAAAAATTTCTTTCTGTGAAATTATTTATTGTTTTCGCAAGATACATCCTACTAAAGCAAATTAAAACGGTTATTTGTTCCACAGGAATAGTTTCCGTCACTTCGTCTCTTACTTCTGCTCTTAAAGCGTCTTTAAAGGATTCTTCAAATTGTACCACATCTGGGTTATTAATAAAACCATTACAAGCATTTTTGGTCTAAAAAAATAACTCTGCGTGGTCTTGATTCACTTCATTCAGAAGCAGATATTTTAAACAGCAGATTTTTTTCTCTCGGAAACATCAAATCAAAATTCAGCCACATTCTGTAATCAATTTATATTTTCATGTTACTTTTTCTCAATAGAGTATTTACATGGTCATGAAATTTAAAAGTAATTAATTACCACTGTATATATTTTCTCTGATTCCCAATAATCTTTGCGAGGATAATGTTTCATAAAGTAAAATTATTTTACTTAATGTTATATTTAAAGAAGATTCTTCAAATAACAAAAATATATTATATCATGACTACCCCGTTGAGGATACAGCGTGAAGATATGTATGTATATATCAGATATGTATATATATGTAATTTTTACAGAGAGGTTTTCATTTTCTTTTCCGATTATATCAAGCCATTCTTTTCCTCTAATAATACATGATGGTATTTTAAAACGAGATGATTACGACATTATAATGTGATACCTGTATTTATCGACATTTTTTTAATGTGCGTGGACAGCCCTAACCGCAATACAATAAAAATTGACATGAAGCAATTTACTGTATTATATGAATAAAAACTGCTAATGAATAAAAATACACGTGATTATAATACAGTTAACTAAGAAACGGTATTTACGATGGAAATATATACAACATCAGACTAAATTAATGAATTTCTGTTACGTACCGCTACTATGATAAAGGAGACGTTTCACGAATGTATGGAGCCTCGGCTCGCACTTTGTACACTTACATCCAGAAACTTTAATATTAAATAAAAGTGTTCTAATTATGGTTTCGATATATATTAGCCTAGTTCTTTCGTACAAAAGTATTATATACACATATCATAGGCAACACCTTACCTAAATAAGATGGCGTCAATGATATATTTGACGTTTTCCACTTGTAATAGTTAATTAATAGTACTCTTTGTTATACTACAGGTCTTTACTGTTGAAACCTATTTAAAATCTCAAACAGTGCCTGTTCACAGTTTGAACATATCCACGCTGCAGTTTAGAGTACAAAAAAATTACAGGCAATGAGATCTTTGAGGCCTTGGGAACCGATCAACTAAATCAACTTTTCTTTTGAGAAATGCAATATAGCGACAACAAGTCAACACTTTAAATGTTCTATTTTATTAATCTTGGAAAATAATATGGATAAAGTATAAGTACTTATTAAAAAAATAAGCCCGCTTAGGAATAGGTCAAAGTTAAGCTAAATTATAAACGAGCGCGCGTTATTATATATGCAGTTCTAGCGTGAATTGTAGAGATTTTACGTCAGCACATCAAAGATAGTGTTTTATTTTATCAATTTTGGTTAATATGAATAGTGATAAAAAATAACCTTAACATTAAGGTGGTTGACAGAAGGAGTGCTTGTTAGGTTCCCTGTGTCTATAGTGTTCTTTGAGCGTAAGAAATTCTGCTTCTATCAGGTATCTGAAAAATTAAAAAGAGGTTTCTGTATGTATATATAAAGTATTTACCATCATTTAACGCAAGACCAACTGAAAAGTTCTGTATTTTAAAATTTTAACTCAGAAGCTTGATGTAAGTTATATAATAACAATGTTGGAGAATTAGATAGATAAATAATCAATTTTTCAAGTTCTTTAGAAACTTGTTATTAGACCACACAATGACTATTATTACAATGACTAGTATTAAAATATGGTAATGAAAAATATAATTCTGGCTTCTTTATGAAATAAGTTATTATTGAGAGCTTTATACAAACATATGGCTGTCTCCTAAACAATGATAATCAACACTAAACGTAAAAATATGTTTCAATAGGCTAGCTGTCTAGATCATACCCAAATTCATGAGCAAGGTGCTAGCAACAATGCAATTTGCAAATCATTGAGCATATATTATTACTACATAACAGATTGAACTGAAACAAAATAATAACAAATATATATCTCAGTTAACATATCCAAGATTCTTTCCAAGAACAGAAATGATTACAGATCCAATTTTAAGACGTGTAAGTGATTGAAAAAATAAATAGACTGAATCGAAGCTAAACTACAAATTAGTAGGTACTACGAAATCCTCGATATTAGTAGGTACTTAAATTACGTGGTTTCATATGAGACATTTAGATTTATTTATGAGTAAAAATGTAGTTAGATACTGATTAATGGAGTCTTATGAGGACCTCAGGAATTAGGTTTAATCTAAACATTTATAAGTTGGTCTACAACTAGTTTACAATTAGTAGTTCACATGCACACATTTGTTAGTTTCTATTGGGTTATGTAATTTGTGACTTTGTTCAGTGATCAGTTAACTTGTGAACATAGGCGATCAAACATTGCCTTCAAAGAAAAACTATCGATTCAATAGAATACAGACTGTAGAAAGAATTTTAGACAAGATTTTATCATTTCAATGAGAATGAGAATGTAAAAATTAAGTAAAGGTTTGGGCGGTTAAGATTGTAGTTCACACTGGGCGGTGCGCACGAATGAGACGTGACAATAGTTTTAAAGTAGCCCTTGGTGCAAAACATGTGGGACACCACTAGTTTATAATAACAAGGAATCCGTCAATGTGCATAATAATGAGGGAATCGTTTTGTGTCTTTTACTTACCCTAAACAACGACTAAAACCAAATTACTGCAGCAAACATCAGTTTAATTGACATAGCGAAGTCCATGAAGTAAAAACAAAGAGGAGGCGCCGCCATTAACATTTGTCGATTTGTTTGTATGCGCATCATGCAACTGTTACTGTCTCTTTATTTAAATAGAATGATACAGATCGCGCCACGAAAGATGAGTCTTGACAAGCGATTGTAGTGGGGAATCCGGCTAGATACGCTCTTACGAAATTGTAATGTGTTTTTAGGGATTTTCTTAGTGTCCATTCTCCTCATTTATTATAAATCCAAATAAATTAATTACATATTGGTGTCGAACTTTTATTTTCTTCTTACACAATTTAACTAGCACGAGGTGGCATGCATATCTTCACGCTGTATCCCTAAAGGGGTGGTTAGAGAGGGCGGAGCGCCAAGCGTCGCGGTCCTTACATACTTATTTCGCTTCCTCAAATTGCTTTATATTCTATTAAAACGTAATTCAGCACTTTTAGCATCGCCAGGTCGCTACGTATTTATTATTCGTAAGACAATATATCGCATCTTTAGAATGAAAGCGACTTAATTTAAAATTTCAGAATTCCGGATGAAAATAATAAACTTAAAAATACGTACTACTTAATTTAATAGATAACAGTACAAACTTGCCTGTCCCATTAGCAACATATCGCGAGAATATTTAAACATGTATTTGTGAAAAATCCATTTTATTATTCTATGTGAATTCAATGTCGGAACTTGCCAAAACAAAATCTCAAAATTTCGAATTAGACCAATTTTATTCTATGGTCTATGTAAGCAGTTCCCATTACTATAAGAATGCTACACCAGTATATGCGTAATTTTGTTTTGGTTAGTTATTTATTACGTTATAACTTTGTTATAAAATACAAAATATGTGTGCATTATCAAACAATAGTTATTATTAAATATTATCCTCACGCTGTATCCCTAACGGGGTAGTCAGAGTTACATACTTTTTTCGCTTCCTCAAATCTCATCACTCATTATCACTCCTCACACATTTTCGCCTGGATATGCGAGTGTTTTTCACATTCCCGTCAGCTAACAGCTCTGGCTATTAAATAGTCAGCCTTGATGTACCTTGGCTTTAATTATACTTTATAAAAGAGTATATTAGTATTAATACGTCTAGAGTGCGGTCCTTATAATGTTTTGTAAAGTAACTTCTATTCTATTCCCCAACAGAAATTATCCGTAACAAAAAAAAATACGTTCGTATTATTGTAATACGTCTACCTCCAGCGTGCGGTCCTGCTGATAATGTCAGTTTTAGCAAGAATTTTTATTCCCCAAGAGAGGTCACTTTACTCGGTGTAAATGAATCGATATAGCTTTTTTACAAACAGTTTCATGAATTAAATTAACAATTGAGCAATGTTAGGAGTAAACAGGTAGGTTTTTAATATGCTTAGCGATTATATCTGAGTGCAAAATGTGATTTTAAAGGGCGATTAAGTTGACATCTGTCGACGAATAGTAGAACCTACACGAACAAGAAAACTTTCTAGAACTGTCGATGTAATATTGTATAAATTGATACTTATACATAAAATGTGATATTTTTTAGAGTATCACAGCATCCATCTGAATGCGACTTGCAACCAATCACACGGCACTTCATTTTTCTATTGTAAAATCACTAAAAATCTTTTATTTTCGTAAAATAATACGCGTGACTGTCAGGATCGAACTGGCATACGTGTAGTCGATGCACCCCTACGCTTTAAAGCTGAGCCTATATTTTTTTACACACCGGCTCAGCCCATTACAACGTCTCCTCCTTCCTTCATGGCGAAGTCCAACATGTAAGGCCGGCTACCGACGATCAAATATGCTTTAGTTTTTCATGACGCCTCTAGAGCACACAAACGATTCGTTGGACGGCCACTGACGATCAAGTTCACCTTATGCGACCTTCGCTTCATGCAAATTAACCAAATTAACATTATTGCAAATTAACATGCAAATGCAAAAAAAGAGATTTGTATGAAACGCTTACTAAGCTCAAGTACCAATATAAGATAGAAAACAAAATGGTCGTTTCCACACATGTCGTACACTACTGCCAACATTACAAAAGTGATAGTGATGTCATATCGATGAAATTTTTTATCGATAAAATCAGGTTTTACGTGCAATAAAGTTTAATGTGCAATAAAATTATTTATTTAAAAATAAAATCTTTCAAGGGTTAAGTAGTGTTTTATTTTTATTTAACATAGGTACATTTTATTAAAGAGTTTTAAGTAACTGACATTTTTACTTGTTTAGTTTCCTTCTTCTTTTTAATATTATCTCTTTAAGAATATTGGCTGCTAATCTGCTAAAAAGTACACGATTGTTTAATTAAATAAAATAAAAAATACACCAAGATGAAATGCAGGTGTCCTCTGCCATGGTTTTCGTTTTAAAGTTAAATTTATAACATGAAGGTAGAGATGGATTCTGTAAACAAAAGAAATATATACCGTGAATAATAATAAGAGGTACAAGATATTCAGTGGCGTGCACAGAGATTTCAGACAGGGTATGCACGGCTAAAAACTTACGTTTGCTTTCTTTGCGCAAATTAATTTAAAAAAAAAATTATATCTACTTCACGTATCAACTGATTATTTTTTACAAGTTAATGTTTATAAATCAAATCGACGCGCCTATCTTTTTTCAGATAGTTCTGCAAAACGTCGTCGTAAAAACTACTAGATCTTTTTAAAATTATTAGAAGTTCTTTTTCATTTGCAATCATAGACAAATCTGTGAGTCTGTTTTGGCCCTGTGTGTTTCGTAAATATGTATGAATTCTTTTTAAACAAGAAAATGATTGTTCGCAGTTAAGCAGTTCAGATGTTTTTCTGAAGAATCGTACTTAGCTGCCGCTTTGTGAAAATTATTTAAATCTGTATATCCGCTATAAATATTATTTTTATCTTGGTTCGAAAATAATATGCAAGGAAGACAATATAATTTGTTTGTGTGTACACAACCTGTTAGCCAGTTATAAGTATTATAAAACTTTTTATGAAAAGAACGAGTAGTATTACCTTTTTTTTGAGTTAAATCTAACTAGAGTACACACCTTCCCTTTGCAATCAATTTAACTTTATCCTCAAAAGATAACGTCGAAAAAGCGGTAGATTTTAATTTATTTAAACACACTTCACCAGCACAGATCTCACAGGTATATTTTTCCATTTTTTACAGTAAATTAACTAAATAATTAATTAATTACAACCAAACACTTGCGCCAAGAAAAGCAAACAAAACAAAATGGCAACAAAACTTTGCAATTAGTACGAATAAATAAAATAGTAGATCATTTCATTCCGACTAAAATAAGTCGACCCTCTGCAATCAACAACTATGCAATGCTTTGACCGTTTCTCAATTCGGACGGGTTGCATTTGCATATTGCATTAAAAGCTCTGCCTCCTAAAGGTAAACACGCGCATACATTTTCAAGCACACACACGCAATTTTGCTTGTGTACCACACGGGTCGACACGAGATGTTTTGTATGAAAAATAAGCTCGGCGTAGTACTGCCTCCACACACGGAAACCGTGGAGCGCTGCGGTCAATCAAATTGGCGCTCTTGTTCGTCGCTTGCCGCTAAACAAGTTCCAAAAAGCACATAAGAGATGGCGCGCACGTATATCGCGTAATAAACACGGAAAGCCAAAGCGCTGTGCGGTGAGATGGCGCGCAAGTAAATCGCGTAATAAACACGGGAAACCAAAGCGCTGTGCAGTGAGATGGCGAACAAGTTAGATTAATTAATACCATGCTTTTTAACGAATTATAGTTATCATTTAGGGGTATGTATGTATAGGACTACAGGGTATGCAGAGCTTATTTGCATATATGAAGTGCACGCCACTGAAGATATTTTAGTAGAATCCTAATATTAAAAAGGTAAAATAGATTTTGTTTGTTCTACTTTCAAGCCTAAAACACTGAACTCATTAAGCTGATATTTTATTTAAAAATGATTACGATTACGCCATAAATGTACTGACTTAAAGAATATTTCGATATAATATCAGTGTTCTTTACGTCAATTACGACTTCACATATTGAAAATTAAAAATGTATATCGATATACGTAAGCATCGATAATAAACCGCACTATTGCACTTGGTTATAAAACAAGATTTTATTAAAGGCTCAAAATAAATGGCATATAAGAAGGTATTGGGACAACACATATCATAAAAAGAAAGTTTATGTACTAACCTGTCTTTATCTAAGGGTAATTTCGCCATAAACAAACGTTTTTTATCGTTTTTTATCCGGCCAGCTCTTAAACCACATATTTCACAGGTTTTGTAATGCATTCTTCTTAATAGAACACCACGGAACACTATTACACTTTTCAGTTGTAAATCCAATAATTATATACGTATATTTGAAAAAAGTTTTAAATATCAATGACTGCAAAGAAATAAGACAATGAAATTAACACAGAACACAGAGTACTAATATACTGACGGAAAAGAATGACAAAGATCATTATAAATCGATAGAATGAGAAAGAGACGTTTGTAAGGGATCGAATAAGACAAAGATAGCCGCCATTAAAGTTAGGACTCGTTTCATACAGCCTGTTTTTCTGTATGGAGTTTCGGCAGGTTGTGGAGACCCTCCATAGTTTTGATTTTGAATTTTTGATAGCGCTTTAACCCATGACGTGTGACGTTCAAAGTATATTCATACATCACAACTCGAAGACATTTTCAACTACACACAAGGGCGTCGCCAAGGGGGGGGCAGGGGGGGCAGTTGCCCCCCCCTAGAGATCAAATGTAGCTAGCCGCAAAGCGACCAAAGTGCGAGCAATTGACTTCCTTACCTAATAATAAATTCCGCATCGCATGACAAACGTAAATAAATTCACAAGGTTTCATGTATATTGTAGAAAGTATTGAAATATTCAGAATAACATTAAGATTTTGACATCCGTTTTTAAAATCGCCGCCATTTTCATCACGACTATATCAGATTTGCCAAAACGCAAGGCCATTAAACAGTGTAAAAATATGTAGGTAGGTATGGTGTGTGTGTGCATTGCATTTCTTTCTACGACAGCCGTTCACCAGCATTCACGTTAGTTTTGTATAATTTGTATGCGGCATACCTAAATAAAGTAGAAGTTATTGTTACGAACATACAATTTTAATTGGTTTTGTGGACAATGCCAACTAAACATTAAATATTATTTTTCTTAAAATAAATAATTATTACTGTGTTTAAAAGTTTGATTTATTTATTGTACTGTCGAGGGCTCGTGAAGTTTTATACATTGATATTAGAACCGTTCTTATTACAATTGTCATCGAGGCAAAGACTTCCAAAGTGTAACGCTTCATGCTCTCGGCGTTCATATTTTTTATCCTCCATAATATTTCCCCATTGCCCCCCCCTTAGTCATAAGCTGGCGACGCCCTTGACTACACATGTTTTCAACAAAATAAAAATAGTTGCGCAAAAAGCTCTTTGTAAGTAGATATATTTTTTTTTAGTAAAGAATGAATTATTGGATGGGATTTTTTTTATCATTACTTTGTTAATAATATACATTTCAATTGTGTTTGATAGTAAATTGCATACTTCACATTTAGTTTTGGAACGAACTCGTTATGGCGTACTTGTCCGAATAGCCCAATTAAATAATGAAATATTGCTCTTGTACTAAAAATATATAATAAAAATTGCAAATTCACTATTTTTCTAGCAATCTTTAGATTTTTCCTCGATTTTCTAAATAGCGTACAAAACTTGAGCCGAAAGTCTAACATCTCCTTTAGTTGATTATTGCTCTTCCTCGAGCCGCATCTTAACACACTTTTTAACAGTAGTTCCAATATCAAGAACAAAATCATAAAAACATTAAAAAATAATATGTTTTGACACTTCGTCTACTTATCAGCGTGTCGCAAAGAATAGCAGACCGGCACGTTTTGACATTACGATGACCTATTTTTATTTCTCTTATACACTCGAGAAGCCATAAGTCAAAAAGAGACAATGCTACGTTTGAATGTTATACGTTAGAATATATATAATTAAATGTTGCTACAGATCAACATGCCATATCCTTTAGTTTCCTTAGTCTTTGCCTTTAGCAACAAGAACTCAGGATTCTTTTTTCTGGGAGTAGTAGTAGTATTCTCGCTTAGGAGGGAAGGTAAAAGGATCTTAGCCCATACAACCGACGTCTTCAGTAATGAATAGATAAATTCTTCATATTATTTCATCAAAATGACGACGTAATACATTTTAGATGTTTCTTGGAGTTCCTGGCGACAAATATATTGAAGCATTTTCTAATATGATCCGCTGAGACAAACTAAGGCACTAAAAAAATCTGAACATCAGACTAAATAAGCACTTATTTCAACAATTTTACATAACAGCACAACAGCGTAGATACTTAGGATGCAAAACTACGCCAATTTTAAATCACAATATCCACTAGAAATCATTAGCAAATAATTAAAATAAATGCCCAACCGCTCCCCATGAAATCCCGCCAAAACCTCTTCTTTTTCCTTTCTCCTGTACCTACTTACTTTTTTGGCCACAGAACAATTTTGGGGGTGACCAAGGCAACATAAATGTGTTTGACAGTGGTTTGACACCTATTTGACAAATAAAAACAGCCAGTTTTCTTTGTTAGGATAAAAATTACATTAATTGAGCATAACTTTATCTATTGGCTGCTACAATAATAGCTACATAATGACTAGTTTGTGATTGGTGACTGAAAATTATGCGCAATATGAGGCAATGAAAACGTTCTGTTTATTTTAATTCAAATTCTCTTTTTTCAGGGCCCCCCTACTTTTGTCTGTTCTAAAAACAGTTGTTTATACTTGCGTCCGAAACCGAACGATTTCTTTTCAAACAGTTCCGCAAAATAGTTATTTCTAATGTAATAAATAAATTCTAGTTAAATAAATTAAATATATAGTACATGTTATAGCTGTTATAACTGACGTAATTAGCCGTGACAACATCACGTACACAGAAACACAACATCGCTTTGATTATCATGCAGTCGGCTTTCAATTTATCTTATCAGTAATTACCCCTTTGAATAATTTTCAAAATTATTACTGTTGTTATGAAAGAACTACTATCAAAAATGCTGTGGGACTTCTTGAGTAACAAGTGTATAGTTTAAAGAGTAAAATTAGAGGTGGTAGTGATATTTAGTGGTTCAGTCCTAGTCTAAGAATTGATTTGATCCAATTATAGAAATGAACGACCCGTGGGACGTGAAGTCTGTTAAACAATCTGGACAATATACCTCCTGTATGAAGATAAATGGAGTGCCTCTTCTACCTCCCGTCGTAAGTAAAGTAATTTTTACAATTAAACTGATCATATAAGTACTTCGTGGAATGTTTAAAGTGTGGTACTAAATGTAATTTTTCAGACTGAAGCCACTAGACTCTAATATGTGCGACTTACTAATAGTACTTCAAGAATTATTTTTTAAATTCATATTAACATTCTTAGAAAGAATTAAAACTAAAATAAAAAATATCATGTTGTCGATAAATGTATTAAATTTGGAGGTGATAATTTTTTTTATTTTTTTCTCTACAGTTTTCCTATGTTCACATATTTTAACATTTTTAATTTACAGTTATCTAAAGAATGCCGGAAAGAAATGCAGTATTACAAGCTCCTTGCAAAAGAAATTGAGAAACGCATTAAATTCCTCAAACCATATCTTGTTGAAACTGACACTGATGGAAGTGATAAGACTGATGCTCCAGAGCTTCCAGATTATGAACAAATTTGTGAATTGCCACTGGACAACACACAACCGCCCTATATTGAAGATGTTGATAAAATAACTGCTGTAATTACAGAGAATACTACTGGGAAATCCGAGGTTGATTCTCAAACATCTACTCTAGCAAGCAATGTGTACAATAACATTACTTCTAATGTACTGCTTATGAGTCCAGCTGAAACACCAATTTCAACAGTTGCTCCCAAGTTGGTAATTGATGTAAACCTGAAAATCAGTGATAATGTTAGAATTGAACCTGAGACCATAGTAGAGGGTCCTCCTTATTCGCCTATGTCAAATGAGCTTCCTGAACGGGATTTTAGCAGTATAAGAATACTGCCAGAAAAGGAACTTCTCACTGAAACAGAAACAGTTGAAAAAGTTGATAACAAAAAAGAAAGAGAAATATTAGGAGATTTACTTGATTACAGTATAAAGATAAATAAAGATATATTGAACAAATCTGATCCATTTCCAGAATTATTAACTCAAGACGGCCCTCCTTCTCTCACTTCTAAAAGTTTTACAGGCTCTCTCATTGATATACCAACAGAAGCAGTGAAAGAGTCACATAAGGCTCCAAAATTAATACGACAAAGGTCATATACAATTTTACACCCAAGTCCTCAGCTTTTAGCCCACTTAGAAGAGCAGTATTTGAATTCTGGTGTGGAAATAACTTCAATATCTATGAGCGAATCTCTTTCCAATCTTAATTCAACAAATAAAAAAAGAAGAAGTTGGGATTTGGAGTCAGCTAAAGTTAAATGGTCATCAATGGCTATAGAGCTAAACCAAAAAACAGCTAGTAGTGTAAAACAGAATATAAACAAAGGCCAACATTTTACTACTAAAGTAACTTTAAAGAAAGTCTCTCAACCACAAGTTTCACCACCTAATAAGTCCAAATCACTAACTCAAGAAAAACCTAGACATGCTAGTCTAGCAGCCAAACCCTTGCCTAAATCAGAGCCAATTCAGAAAGCAAAAAAAACACTTAGTCCAGTTAGAAATGTGCCATCTAACAGGACTATAGTTAAAGAGCCTGCAGCTACAGGTGCTTATCACAAAGAAAATTCACCAAGCCAAAAGTCAAACACTACCTCTCCTAATCAATGTTCACACCTCATATCAGAATCTTTTGATCCTGCTACAAGAGTTCGTGAACTTTATGAGAAAATACAAAACCAACAACTTTTACAAATGGCGAATTTAGTAGAGAAACAAAAAAAGGAACAAATGCTTCTTCAGCAAGTATTTGAGGAGCAGAATAATTTACTGTACAAACAACTGAAAACAATTTGCCCAAAATCACCCGGTGGTCTTAAAGAGGCTTGGGTAGATAAAGAACAAGGTGCAGCAAACAGAGGTCCAGTGCGTTTGAGTCAGCTAATTAATCATAAAACAGCAGAAAATAGTCCCTACGATAGTACAATATCTTCCACATTAACAGATACAAATAATTACATAAACCAATGTGACAATACCCTAAAGAAAAGTAGAGATATAAGTGGTAGTATTAAAAAGAAAACTCCAACACGAAGCCAAAATGGTAGCAAGGTACAGTCGTCTAGCTCTCGTCCAGAAACGAGAACTACAACACATTCTCCATATCAGAGAAATTCTATTTCGAGAAAATTGCAATATGACACAAGTGGGTCTACGGAAAGAGATTTAGAACCGATACTTACCGATCGAACGAACGACACAATGGCAGATCTGAATGTTACTTTCCCATCAGATTATGAGGATGAGTATTATCCTTTGAACAACAATAATAACACAGTTATAAATCATAATAGTAAAAACTCGACATTGGTCCATGAGCCTGCGCGAACGAGACATTCAAGTCAGCGTAACTCAACAGACAGTGCTATAAGAAGCATGGAAGAGACTATATACAAGTCTATGAATAACATGTATCTTCGGAAACCCAAACCGAGAATGTTTAACTGCGAGCCTACACCTCAAGAGGTAAGTAATGAGACTCAATAAAAAGATTATATTTTTAAATTTGAAATAAGCCATTAACCATGTTTTTGTGGTCTTTAAAATTACTAGTGTAACTGACATGGCGACATGGTATTAAACGTGTATCAGGTGTAACTTCTAATCATAATACAGTTAAATCAATATGTAAAAGTTTATTTTTAACAGAGGCTAGTAATTAAACTGAATTTGCGAAATATGAGAAATGACACAAACATTTGCAATAAATGATATATGAAATTATTATTTAATAATTACTTTATTACTTTAATTTATTTATTTTGTGCACATTGTGATTTGTGTTCTGCATTTATGTTATCATAAAACTGGTCTTCTATGTTAAATTATCTTTATTCCTCCTTTTTCTATCCCTCCTTTTACCCTTCCTTTCCGTCATTGATTAGATTCGTAACTCCAGTCCCATTTCTTACATTGATCTGGTTCGAAGGACCAGTCCCAGCTGTTCATGTTCTGCACTTCGACATGTCCCAAATAATCCAAAAGTTTTTCACATTTAATTTCACATGTATTGAAGAATCAATACATTTTGAATAGCCTCGTAACCTTATATTCCTGACACAATTTTATGTACGTTCACGCGATGGGTGGTTTTTGTATAGCGGGCGGCAGCGACCAAAATTGTCGCTTACGCAAAAGGCTATCTAGTTCGTCGACTCATGCGCACGGAGCAGGTGCAAGCGACGGTCCAGACGATCAAGGACGCGTTATTGTGCGCTCTCCAACTTCACCAGGACAGGGAAGGGATAAAGGGTGCTGATGTGGACTTGCACCGGCGACTTATACAACAGGTATGATTTATTACATTTTGGTACTTCCTGGAAGTACAACCCGGAATTGTCTGTGGATGTCTTTGGAATGGCGTCTTTTATATTCCACGCAACTCTTTCCATGTGTTAGTTATTGTTGATATTCTTATTCCACTTCTAAGATGAAAGGAAACTTAGATCCTGAACAAGATTATCTCATTTATTGATGTTGATTTGACAAGACGTTCTCTAACTCATTCAATTCTCAAGGTACACAGATATTTCCTTTGGGTTGGTGTGTAAATAAAAGACAAGATGATACATGATAATTATAAATAAAATAATATTTATATTATCCTATTTTTTTTATTTTTGTCTTTATCGTAAATAAATGTGGCGACGATGACATTTAGAACATAACTAGAGATGGGCTAGTTCGCAAATGATTGACTCAGTTGTCACACTTATTAGTTATTAGTAAAACAAACATTTTTAGAATTTTTGTCTGTTCGTGCTTTAATAAAAACCACCAAGAATTAAAAGAATAATAAATGTTATGATAAGTGTAAAAATTTGTATTTTTAAAAAACACTTAAAAATAAGGAATAGGAGCTTATTATCGTTTGCACATCGCAAATAATAATATTCTTTTGTTATTATTCTGTCTCACGTTTCGAACGAATTGTGTCACTCACATATTAAAGTGAACTGATTTATGAATTTATGATACTAATTATTATTTGATTTAGAAACTTAGGCAACCTTTAGGTAACACTACAAAATAAAAACAAAACACTTGACAAATAAGCTCCATTTTTCAATGGTGTACTATATTACTTAATATTAGTGTTATACGTGCATATTTCATAGTTTCGTGTATATAACTGAAAAGCGGTGTTATTAGAGTGCTACGTGTAATACGCTGTGCCAGCGAACGGTGAAAATTTAGCGAAGTTTTGGTTAGTTTCTCGTTTGTTTACATAAAAGTCAAAAATAAAAAATAGGATATACGCTAATATACAGTATATACTAATTTGACAGTAAAATGTCAATGTCTATTGTGTCATCTTGTTTCTGCAAATGCTTTTGTGATGTGTTAAATTGTAGCACTACTCGAATACGGTGAAGCAAAAAGGTTATGAGTTTAACCACATAGGTGTGTATCTGTCTATTTATATACATATATATACATTTGTATCTATCTATCTATGTGTGAATCTATCTACATATGTATCTATGTATATGTGTTCATCATTCATCAAGCATCATCTTACATCGTGTTCATCTGTACCTTCACAGAGTCGATACCACTTAACCGATTCAGCGTATGAAGTATGGTAGTACATTTTATTTCTATGACTAAGTATTACTGTTTTCGTCTCATAGAACCTGTAGAGATTTTATTCACCACTGCTCAGTTTATTTACACTGACAAGTATCAATTCTTACTCGCATTAAGCAGTACCAGTACATAACCAAAACTGGACATATATTTAAATATTGCTATAATGGCTTATTGCTCTATTCGGTGTTATGGCATAAACAGCATTAAATCAAACTATAAAACAGAACGCCAGTAACTGCAACAGTGCTTACCATAGACGTAATTTGTTGTTATACAAAATAAATGATATTGCTGCTCTAAAGGTTGAGTGCTCTATGTTTCGTCTGTCACGGGTTGTTTTTTGAAAAATTCAATATAGTGTCTGTAGTAATAAAATGAAGGACTAAAGAAAATTCGTTGTACCTTGGTATGATGGGTATAAAATTCCAGGGCTTGAGAAACCCGTTTTAAAAAGACAGCAAATGGAACTAAAATGTAATATACAGCATTTATATTAAATAAATAAAATAAAATGAGAGTCAAAACAACTCAGGTACATACATATTTAATAAAAACTTGTAGGTATGTAAATAAAATGGAATAACTGCAATTTTTTGGATTCATTGTCGGAGACCACAAGCAAGGAGAAGTGTGATAGACCTTTGACTATGGCAAAGAATTCGAGAAAAATTATAGTTACTTATTTCAATTTGTCCGTAAAATTTTGTTAAAAACGTTATTTTATTTTGAACTTGTGAATATTTAAAACACAATTTACTATAATGTTTCAGTATTTGGGTAAAGAAATTTAATCTCACTTAAATAGTTAGTTGGAGGCATGTCCGTGGCTATAATCATGAAAGAGACGATATTTTCATCTCATAGAGTACTAACAGTAGTCTCTGACACTATGAAAGCGCTATATGCATGTAACTTAGTACTTACCATATTACCATACATATTTTTTATCTGATCAGACCTATTATTCATCATGATTCATGACTTATAGAACATCTTCGATAGACATGGGCGTAGCCACGGTGACGAGTAAGGTGAATGCCCTTCGTGAATTCGATATTAAGGCGAGTGTTTCCAAGTGCAAAAACATGGGGTCCGCGAGCGTCGATTGTAGATATAACAGAATTATGATTGCCGAAATGTCTCACATATTCAATGATTTTGTAAGTTTTTTTTTTTAATTACAGACGACTGTTTGAGATTGTTTTGATGCAGTGATTTAAAAGATTGCATATCAAATGGCTGGCATAATTAGAAGAAAGTCTGTTAAATAACAGTTTTTATAAAATTGTTGACTTTATCATTCGTGAATAAATTCTTAAAACACAAGGTGCCTTTGGTGTGGGAACGCTTGGGAACGCTCGCCTTACTAAAATGCAAACAATGGGTTTTCTGTTTGTGGTTCCATCCTGTGCTTGATATTTATATATTTATTGTTCATTCTCTCAGGTCACTACAAGGTCATCTCTCAAGATTTCATTAAGATTTATGTATTTATTTATGAATTTTTATTATATTTGTTATTATTTCCTTCTAAGGTTTTCCTTTTGCACATTTATTTTAGCTAATTGCAATTTGCAATCATGAAAGCAGTTATTTAATAAATCAATAGTCTCCTTGGTTTAAAAAAATACTTTCTACTGTACATAGTAGGGGGTGAGATGACTTTCCACTATTTATAAAGTAGGGAAAGTAAGAAGAGAAAGTGAAAGAAAGAAGAAAAATCAAAGTAGAGAGAGCATCAAAACGCAGGCGTAATATTTTAATGGCAAAAGACCGGTCAAGACATATTTTCTAATACTGAGTTAGGTACTCCCCCCCAACACTCGCTACGCCTCTGTAGTCAAACCCACGCTTTAGGTTTAGCCTTGAAATTTGATGGCACGATAATATGTACGTTACATAGAAATATACTTAGTAGATAATATACTTGGCCCAAGTTTTTTTATAGATACTAGGTTATCAGGAAATTGGCAATTTACTCAAAAGCATTATACAGATACTGTTAATTTTATAATAACGTAACCTTATTTTGCTTACTCTACATCG
Source organism: Zeuzera pyrina (assembly GCA_907165235.1). Lineage (NCBI taxonomy): Eukaryota > Metazoa > Arthropoda > Insecta > Lepidoptera > Cossidae > Zeuzera > Zeuzera pyrina. The sequence goes on from OU015627.1 coordinate 1,746,965, forward strand.
TTTAAAATAATATATGTACAGACTATCGGCTCGTCCCAACTTCACCCGGGTTTAATACATAACATATAGCCTATGTCCATTAGGAATAATGTACCTTCCAAATAGTAAAAGAATTTTTAAAATAGGTGCAGTGGTTCCGGAGATTACCCTCCACATACAAACAAACTTACAAAATCTGCTCTCTCGCTTTATAATATTAGTAACTAATTAATCTGTGATATTAGTATAGATCTAAATAAACATGTGTAGTTGAAATTTTCGCCCTTCCAAGAAGTCTTTTATAAATTCAGTAAAGCCTACTATCACTTTACTGGAACAGTTTTACGATAAGAAAAAACCAATTTACTTGTGATTCTACTTATCAATATGTGACACTGGCAAATGCGCTAATCTGTGCGCCATGTCATAGAGAAAGAAAAAAAAATCCGATTAACACCCACCCTGTGGCGCAGTTCCTGAGAGTTACGAATGCCCGAGTTCGTGATCGGTTACTAAGCTGCTTCATAATTTTTATTTGAATGTACTTAATTAGTAAGTTACATTCATATTTTTACGCTATATCCTTAACAAGATATGAGAGGGTGGAGTTCCAAACATCGCGGTCATTGACCTTGGATACTTCTTTCGCCTCTACAAATCTCTTTAATAATTCCATTTTCTATAATAAACAATAGCTCCAGTACATATACCTATTATTTATGTTGCAGCTATTTAATTATGTCATTTCCAACTGGAGTTTATTGGTATTTCATTTGACTCTAATCACAGATCTAATCAACTTCATAATTTACATAAAATAAAACTCGTGTCCCTATAGGCCAGGGCCACTACCTATAATAATAATAATAATGCGCCAGACGATACACACCAATCATCTGATCTCAAACTAGGGTATCCTGTGCTATGAGAAACAAACGTCTACTGGGGGCGTCTCCCATTACACCCAGACTCGAGACAATCTAGAAAAGTTCATTTCCTAAATTGACCCGACCGGGAATCGAACCCGGAACCTTCCGCGCTTGATGCAATGTCTACGTTTACGTTACGGTTACGAAGCTGTTTTTTTGTGAGATTTCCATTAAATTCAAGTTAGAGTAATGTTTTAATTTTTTTCCAAACTGGCTGTGTACAGCGACGCGTTGCTGTAGATCAGTTAGGTATTACATTATTATTCGTGAATTAAGGTTTGAGTTCATACTAAATCCCATAGAAAAAAGTACTTTCAGTTTTACTACATTTTTCCAATTTTGCGATTTTTTCTGTTTTTTTCTGATCGTAACACAGCGCGAAGATGTGTAGTATACCAAGTAGCACGAACGGGTTTTGGGACAACGTAAAAAACACCAACGAAGCTATTTTGGCATTAGACCGGAACAGATCGTTTCATTGTTTCGAGCGAATAGTGTCCAATGCCATTGAATACTCGTGTTGCTTTGGTGTCCATGCAATTCAAAGAAAGCGGATAAAGCTCACAATTGGAACAATTGTACTAGTGGCACCTCTATCAATGATCTATTCTCCTTACTCTGGGCAGATAACAGCGGCGTGCTACGCCCTTCATGATACGTTTGTGGCGAGCACACCGAGCGAGCGGTGCGCGACTATCGCGGCTGACCGCGCTCGTCGCCGCCGCCGCACTAACTCGCTCACAAGTTCTCAGACTCAAAGCTACACTAACAGGTCAGTATAATATTCTATTTATAATATACAAGTATTAAAAAACTTGCAGCAGATTCATTCATCCACTGAATGTGGTAACCGACTTAGTCCGAACTAACAGTTTCTTTTTCCCGAGATTGCTTCGACTACGAAGATGACGTGGAATATATTCAATTGTTAAAACTTTACTCTGATTTTATAGCTTGTAATTTATTGAAACTCATAAGTACATGTATAATAAATATAATTAAAAAGCGAGTCAGTATCTAGTCTTAGGAACGTTTCTATAATATCTATGTCACTCCTTAAACTAGCGAATTAAGCAAGATCCGCTCGCGTATTGTTCTCGGAGCTAGAAAAGATTGCAAGTTTCTGTATAACAATACAAGGATTAGTGATGTACCATTATTAATACCTTGTGTTTTAAGTGGTTTAATGATGTATTATCGATACTTAATTGCATTTTGACATAAAATATAGTACATGTATTTTATTTATAAGGGTGAGAGACAGAGATATAATGTCTCAAAGTCACAGCGGCGTGTTCCCTGCGCGTGTCAAACGTACGCCTGCCTCGTCGCTGATGACTCAGTCTAACTATGGTAACGCTAAATATTTATTGAATGTTGCCAGCTTTTGAATATTTTTAAGTTTTTCAGCATGTAGTGAATGTTTCAATTTTTTTTTGTCGCATGTTAACATTTTGGCATGGACATGTTGTCATGCTGTGATTTTATGAGCGTTAAGAAAATATGGAAGGTTTTCAACGCTTTATGACTTGACAAGTGTATTTTTAACTAATTTTTTGTTATAAGTTTGTAGGTCTATAGAAACTCATTTGATAGTTTTAAATAAGATCATTATTTTATTGTTTAAGTTTGTCGCTAGACATCATACATAATCCTCTTTTAATGTGGCTGAATATTTTCATTACATCTATGGCTTTTTGTGCACGAAACTAATGAACCACATATTATTTAAGTTAAGAAATTAATTTGAAACTTAGTATTTATTTTATTGTACTTATTTTTCAGGGATTAAAATATAAGCGGTCATTTTTCTAGTTTTAAGTTATCTACATACATCAAACGTTGAATATAGCTTTTGAATCCTAAACCACAGTTACTTACGGCTATACTCTTACTAAGAGGCGATTATTATGAATATAAATTAATAAAATTATTACATTACCTTCGATAAAAAACTCTTTCTACAAATCATGCGCACTCATTATTTGTTCACGTTCTTTATGGGTCGATCGGATATATCTCTGGCAAAACATAGGCTACCATTTTCCCATTCTAAACTAGTCCATTATAATTCATAATAGGGTATCGGACATACCGTAATATGTATGAAAGAAGTCATAGACATACGTAATGTTGTGTGTACATGTATTTATGTTGCAGAGACGTTTAGCGGGAGCAAATGGGGCGCCATGGGCCCCCGGAGGCGGCCGTGGCGCTGACCGCAGGCCCCCACCTGCTTTCCGAATCTCTTTAGTCGCTGCTGGTGCTCTCCGACTTACACTTATATTCAATAACCACATTCACTCACAGGCCAGAAGCTTAGTCAGGCTCATACGTCGTGACTACTTCTATAACCTTCATCCTCTGAATTTGAATGTCTTTCTATTTAATTTACGAAAGAAATATATTTTTGAGAGACCATTTTAAAACGATTTTTTTAGATTCTGATCTTCTAAATCGCAGGCAATTGTCCCCTCATCTCTGCTAAAATTGATAGCGAAGTGTAAATTATTTTTATGTATATCAACAAAATGATACTGATGACCTAATTTATTGCCAGTACCACAATCGATTAATAGACTGCCAAATGTTGGGATTTGTTGACGGGAACGGTGTTATTGATGTACTGATATTTAAACTTAGATTATTATGTTATTCTTTTATGTACTAGACTAACGGCTTCTTATTGTAATAGCTGTAGTTGATAGAATGAGTTCCGCAACTTCATAAAAGTTCAAAATGCAATATTACAAAGACATTAGGTTTTTAAGTGATATATTATGGTTGTATTTATAAATTCCATTATGTTTAAGCTTTCGAAGCGAAGGATATGTGTAGCGCACTTTAAATATACATAGTAGAAAGTCACAAGTCACTAATATTTAAAAGTTGATTTTAAATCGATGCGTAAAAAATGACATTTAAAGTGTAGCTTTTACTGTTATTGTAAAATCGATTAGAATCGAAAAAGAAATTCGCGTATTGGAAGATAAGTCTAATATTGTTTACCAAGCGACCCTTGCATTTTAAGATTCGATCAGCATTAATATGTAACGATTATTTTTTAAAAATGTCTGCTCTCGATTTGTTACGCCTTTTTTTTTATTGACAACAGCAATTTTTTGGCCTTTGGTTCCGCCGAAGTCAGACCTTAAATTTTAGTAAGATACTCGGAATGTGATTCAGAATTCATAAATTATTATAAAATCACACAATTTTTTGTTTCAAAATTTTTTTAATTACAAAGTGCGAGTTCGGCCGAACACGTTCATTATTTTTCAACATCGATTTAAAAATCCAACTACAACTATACTTATAACGATATTTAGTAATGTGATGGTTCGAAATTGAGAGTATAACCCGTGCCATTAAAGAATTATATTGAATATAGCGGTTTGTACATATTCAGTTCTTTCGCAAGTCACTTAACGGATTACAAAAATTAATTTAATCAATAATAAATCTTAGTGCGCAACTGTGATATGGAAAATTTTTGAATAAAACATTTTAATGTACATATTTTGTTTGTGTTAGACGTTTTCCGTTATTTCTTCAATGGCACGGTTTATAAGTATTTTGTAAATTTCATAATTATTATAGATATTCGTAATTTTTATAAATTTAAAATCCTATTTAAATTTTGGCGAAATTTTGCAAATATACTTTTTGTATTGGTTTTGTATAGCAAAAGAACAAAATTAGTGCCTTATCGAAAAAATTCCAAAAGTTTACGCACGTTTTTACTTATACTATTAATACTGATTTTTCATTCCTAGTTTTCTATTGCTATTTATTCTTTAATATTTAAATTGTAACTAGAAACTAACAATTATTTCGTGTTTATGCGGAAATGATAATTTTCATATAAGAATATTTCTAGTCACCCACTCTCTCTTGATCTCGTTCTTATAACTTTTTTTCGACAGTAAAAGTACCCATTTACAATAGATGCATTTTGTAAAATTGAGTATGTAATACTTTGTCACTTGTAAATAGCACTGGACGCGGCTTCTTTAGTCTTTGAAAATACGAATGGAGTAAGTGCTTCTGGAATGTATATTTAGAGAACATACTCGAATAATGCCAAAAATTATCTTGTATACCTTCTAATACGCTTAAATTTGTAATACGTAACATATGAATTAACTATAATATTGTATTTTAACCTATCTCAAAAGTACAGTTAAAAGGAAGTGAGGTTATTTTATATTTGTAAGGTTCATTTACTCAATAAAGAAGTTATAGATACAGCAAGTCGTCAATGAAACTACAGTTTGAGATTTTTTATTTATTCCTTTCATATACAGACCCTTCTGATTTCAACATTCAACATATACGATAATTTTGTGTAAATTAATGCAAAATCACGATAAAATAAAAAAACTAGCTTTCCATGAAATTATACTATAAATATATATTGTAAGTTAGCAGATATAAATGTTTATGAGAAGCGTTTTCTAAGCACAAGTAAACAAAACCACACAGTTCACTATCACTGTACAAAATAGCGTTCAGTCGTTCCACGCGCAACACCGCCCAAAGCACTCACGAGCTCACTCTTCACTAATTACTAAAATTTGAATCTCAATTTATAAAATACCCTCCATAAGTGAAATTCGTATAGACCTCGACGAACAGTTACTCAAAATGCCTAGAAAATGCATTTTATATGCACATCGTCCAATGGTGTGTATGTGTACCCAAGCTCGTGAACTTGACGATGTAATATAACCCTCATCAGGCAGTTAAGGCAGTGTGTACTTGACGTATGGTACTTCCACGTCTTCTCCCTCCTCATCATTGCAGCACAACTCGAAGACTAAAGCTTTGACATGTGGCTCAAGTTTCTTTTTAGACACTCTCGTGACTACTTCGGACATCGGCAAGTTGAGACGTTCCTGGCGCTTGGCTTTCGGCATGAAGAATGAGTACAGCATACAGACGCCTTGTGACAACATAGTTATTTCCAATTTGTGTTCATTCTTAAAGTAATCTAGGAACTGCTGGAGTGTTACTTCTCCTTTAACTTCGAATCGGTCCCAGAGTGTCCATTTGTTGTTATAATACGTGTTACATGGAGCTGCGATGGGTTCAGAGAAGCCGAAGAATGGTAATGCCAAGTTGACAAACCCATTCTTGAAGGGCTCGAGATTGTTGAACCCTTGAGCGAGTTTGTAGAGCTCAAGACCGACGAGCCCTGCGACAACGGAGGTCGTGGTAGCAATGGCAGGGATGATCTTCCCTGCTATGAGTTTGGAGCGATGCCTGTCTGCAGGAGGTATCTTGTAGTTGGCAGCTCTCAGGTTCGACGCGGCGACAATGAAGTCCATGTGGAAGTTGGAGTCATCATCTTTCTCGAAATCGAGCGGTGTGATCTTCAAGTTGTCCAATTTATTCGACGGTGGCAGTTCTGTTATTATGTTTTTCACTCTGTCTTGGTCCAATTCGTCGTTGTTCTGCTGTAGTTGGGCATCGGTTACGGCGATCTTGATACCTGACTTAGGACTAAATTCCGGTACCTGGAATTACATTAATTATATAAGTACAAGGAGTTGTATCATAAATTACTTTCTTCTTATCATGGGTATTCCATTCATTCTGCCATGCGCACAGTACTGTGATCTCTATTTTAAACCAAAAGAAAGGAGCATTTTTTAAATATGCAAACATCAAATATTTAGACATTGTTGCATAGAAAATGTATGAGAAAGCGCAGACAGATAAAAGGAAAGACGTAACGCTGTGAACAACATAGTGAGGCCAGGGGCTGCAGTCCCGACATAGCGATTATTTTCGTAAACTACCGATCGACAAAACTAACGAAAAAAATCGCTTGCCGTAACGATAAGCACGAACACTGTGAGCTGTCAAATTTCATCCTAAAAACCTTATCAGCAATCGTAAAGTTGACAGATTCGATATGATTCCAATCACAATCGAGTTTTAATGTCGTTATCAACCGAAATCGGTCGTAAAATCGCTATCTATGTCGAGACTGCAGGGGCAGGTTTTTAGTTGTTTGATATGTAGGCCAATGTTGTCATATTGATTCTATAGAAATAACGTTATCATTTATAATGTTATTCTACTGATAAAGTTATTTATTTGTTAACGTATTTTTATAATACGACGTTGTGTATTGTACATTGGACAAATACGTTTCTGTACAGTTTTATAACAGTATTAGAATTTGTCCTCAACTTTTACATAGTTGGATCTTGGAACAATTTGCCTAACTTCCTTTAAAACAAACAAGTTACCTTGTACGTAACTTGCAGCGCTTTTTGAGATTATATGGTCTAAACAGTTTTTAATTTTATTTTTTGAAAATATGAGTTTCTAAGTTTATTTATGTGACTCAATCTTACTTATTATTTTTCGAAGGCTAGTTGAAGGCACCCCTTAACCACACAATTCGGTGTTTTCGCGGTAATATAATGTAGTTTAAAATTACGTCGCGTTCCTATAACAGATTATTTGAAGCTAATAATGCGAGACATAGTTTGGTTATATGCGCATGTTACTTTGTATGTATATGGCGGGGTATAGTTTTGCCCGGCCTCACTGTGTTGTTCGCCGTGGCGTTCTTTTTTTTATTTGGTCATGTAATTAATTAAATATAAAGGGAAAGTATAATAATGGCAAAACGAAGTCCTAAAAATAAAAATGTTTATGACTCCCTTTTGCCATTCTCATCCTATCATGTAAGCAGTTGTCAACGTTTTTTTTATTTATTAATTGTATCGCTGTGAGAAATCAGTACAAATATGATGTTAGTGCTACAATATATGATAACTAGTTTTTGTGCTACGCCTCATGCATGGCATACAAATAAAAATATTAGAAATTTCGCGAAATTATTAAAAGATTCATCACTTACCTCAATTTTAGAGGCTATCTGTGCGATGCAATCTCTATCGACACAGCTCTTAATGCCATAGACCTGTGCCCTTAAGTTGGCCGCTGCTACGATGTAATCCAAATGTAGATCGTCATTCGAGTCGAAGGTGAGAGGCGAGGGGCACCGTTTGGGTCCAGACCAGAACGGGGCACCGCTGGTGGTGAGCTGATTGGGCGGGAAATTGTAGAGCAGTTGCTTGATCTGGTTGGAGTACTGCGCCTCCCAGTGGAGACGGGCCCATGTTACGCAGTCTTCGAAGTTGCGTGGTCGCTCGTTTATTGCATGCTAGAACGTTACAATACACATAGATATTATCAAAACATATAATAAAATGGTAAGGTAGAATGTAAGGTTTACTTTGGAAGATTTTTATTTGTAAATATAGTGCAACTACCCATAGATAATTTTTGCCAACGTATTATTTGGTTTAGACACTGTGCGGTATGCTAAAAATGATATATAATTTTGGCCAAGTGACTTCAGTTGAAGACCTAAAAACAGACAACACAAACATTGAACAAGAACAACACAAAATAGTTAAATAATTTGAATTTGAATTAGTATTCTACATGAAAATAGATTTAATATGTTAATTACAAATACTTAAAATGCAACACAAAAGGGAGTAAGAGTAAATAAATTATAGGTGAATTTTGTTTTCAGCAATAAACTTTGACAGGATTTCAATAAATGGGGTGTCAATATATGTAAGAAGGGAGTTGAAATTCGTGGGCAAAGGAATACACAGGGGAAGAACGCTATATAGGGAATACTTTAGGTTTGGACTATTGAAGAAAATATGGTCAACCGTGCCGTCCTCAAGTCCACACTCATACAAGGAGTAATCTCGAACCCGAAGTTTAGACAGAAAGACTGGTGAACAAATATGGCCAAGCCGCAGTTGGATAATAGTGGAAGTAATGTGTTTGCTAGCAGAACGAAATTACTTTGGTAGATAAAGATATAACTAAAAGATATGTTTCAAAATTGTATGTATGGGGCTCTGGCCATGACGTTGTATTGTATCATGTAACGTAAAAATGTACTGAAAATTGTCTACCTATTAGTTTTGATCTTATTTATTTGATTTCCTGGTAGTATATTACTTTCTAAAGAAAGTGCGACAACACAAAAAAAGATGGCGTCTACCCAGCGTACCATGATGTTAAGTTGACAGATGAAACATTAGTGTAGTGACGTTATTGATATTTTGAAAAAAGACTGAACAGTTTTAATGATTTTGACAGTTCTCTATAAATTTCCAAGTATAGAAGTATAAAAATACACGACGGGGAAAGCATAAAACCTTTCTTTTTTTGTGAATTTGAACAGTTAAGCAGATATGCACATCTAAATGGAAAAGAACAACACAATATTTTAGTTATTTCGATTGTGACAGATGACATTTCTTGTTTGAATTACATACCCTGACGCTCTCCAGGGCCTCCAGCGGCTGGCTGCCGGGCAGCTTCATGGTCCTCTCAAGGAAGTGAGGCTCGCGGAGGTACTGCGCCGCGTGCTCCGCCGCCTGACGGAACAAGCCCTCGAACTCGTCCCGAGCCCACTGCAGTGTGTGCTCGATAGCGTTGGGGAAGTTTTTGAGGGTGCAGATCGGGATCGACTTCTCGGGAGGGTCTTGGGAAGAGCTGTATGATTCCGTGAGGAATGGAACCACCACCTGTAGATTGCATTGCATACAATAACTACATTATTCAAAGTCAAATCGTTTTGAAGGTTCTGTAACGTTATAAATTTTGTGTCATAATTTTAATTATAACTGCAATATAAAATTATCTACGGAACATTCAATTTTTTTAAATAACGCAGTGGTTCGCGAAAGTGTGACTACATAACTCTGGTACGCGTGGAAAATTATTCGCTAAGAGGGTAATTAGCTATCTGATTTTTTATTATTACTGCACCTCTGAAGGCGGGAATACGGTCACTCATACCGTTCTGTTACATTATTATTATAAATAAATAAGAAGTAAAATTACAAACTACAAGCTGCGTTGGAATCCCGCTGGGGATTCCCCGTATGAGCTTGGAGCCTACGCCTGGTCTAGGCTAGGCTCAGGAATTATTGCGTGGTCTCTGATTGGGACCCAAACCGACCTCCGGACCATGGCGTGTTGTATTGCACGGTGCATCGCAGGGGGACCATACTACTAAGGCCAGTGACTCCATCCTATCTAGGAACTAATCACCTTGTACGGCGTATAGCGAGTTGTCGATGAATAAATTTGGTACCCGATCTACGCCAATTTTATTAACCCACTCCCATAGTACATTACTTCGATTCTGTTTACTGGCTAGCCTACTTAATAACACGCGAACCGGGACAGTTCAGTACCTTAAAGGGAAAGTAAAATTTGTTTAAAAACCCATAAAAAGCAATAAATAACTATATTTTACTCTTCCCTGCCTTCTGGAAGACATACTATAATAGTAACGTTAGTAAATTAAGGCGACGCATTGATAAACAATAATTTAATCCAAAATAGACCTTCTGGTCTATGCAAAAGTGCGCGCACCAGCTTACGAAAAATACGAAAAAGTAATTATTTTCGTTTTTTTAAAAACTATAATTTATTTTAAAAAATCCAACCGTCATTTTGAAGAATATGTTTAGATTAAAACTATACAGAAAATTTAGAAACATAAATCGGTCCAGTTACTCCTAAAACTCGTAAATCTGTTTTAAAAGAAATTTCTTTGATTTTTTTTCGTGTTACAATAGTTAACCAATCGTGTATCACAACTGTCGAAATAAAGTCAATGAAATGAAGAATCAGGTTACCAAATGTAACTTTCATATGTTTGTATCGTTGACATGTTTCATTTGTAGTCACTTAGAAAAATTGAGATTCCTACCGTCATAATTTCCAATGCTTCGCCTTAATAAATGTGTTGCAGACTGCTAGTATTTCTTATATTGTTTTTGTTTGTATAGTGTCTAGGTTCCCAAACTTATTTTGTCTACTGAGTCGAGAGCTCATGCAGTCGTTGTCTAAGAGGCCTCCTAGCTAAATGAAATTACAAATCACCCCCCAGGCCTCTACACAACGTCCCCATTTTTTTTCTGGGTCTCTTACCGCCCCCCTTTAGGGCTGCAGCGCCCACAGGGGGGCGTTATCGCTCACTTTGGGAATGGGTGGTATAGTGGTACCTTGACGACATTTATTAATATGGTTCTTTGAAAGGTTACATAATTGAAGTACAATTCTTTATTGCTTTATAAGACACCTGCTTATTATTTTTTGACTTTTTATTCTATTAGATATCTATTTCTAATATACTGGTTATAATCAGACCTTCAGCTTCCAACAGAGATCTAACTCAATGTTTTTACCTACAATAATGTTTGATTCTTTTACATGTAAAATTTAGAGCTGAATATCCTGAGAATGACTGGAGCAATTTCCATAAAATATAGCTAAGAACTTTTTCGAATATTGCAGCTTTGGAACTGAAGAAACCAACTCAAATCAGTTCATCTATTTGAAAGCTACAAAATCACAACACATGAAAGACAAATACAACTTTAAACTATAACACCCTTATTTTATGTTGGGATTAAAACTTAACCCTTAGCCTGGCCTCACACGGCCTGAATGTCTTTTTGAATTCACAATCAGAATAAAGTAGTTTGCCAAAAAGCTTCAAGACAGATCCCAAAAAATTAAGTCAGAAAATCAGAATGTTGTGAAGCAGGTACCAGGTATTACATTGCATGCAATTCCGGCGGTTTTGAATTAAAAATATTCACTAAGATTATGGATTCGGAAAGACATTTCCTAAGAGTTAATAAGATCATTCATTCCTCCATCCGTCTGAACTGTGAATTCCACATGTATTTCACCAACCTGCGTATTCCCCTTAGTGCCGAGGGTGCCACTTTCCAACAGTGGCTTCCTATAATAGACGCAGCGACGATCCATGTATATTCTCGCGTCCACGTTATCCAATGCGTTGGCGACTCCGTCGAGCGCCTCGAAGAACGCGTCATCATACACAGATTCCGTTTCGGGGCACACTCTATTCTCCTGTGCCACCACGTTAACTTGTGGATTCATGCGCTTTATGACCTGGAATTTACAACAACTATTAGATTATACATCTCTATACCAATTAATATAATTAAAGCATCTGTCTGTGAAATGAAACAAATGTTGATCAGTAAGATTGAATCTTTGGATTGAGATTGAATTGAGGACTTATTTAAGATACTAAAATGCTGCCAGTTACAACAGATCTGGAACACGACTTGATATTTTGTGGTTAATTACAAGATAATTACCGATACTAATCAGTATAATAATAATAACACTCCACAGACACAAAATGTGTGACCCCAAATTAAGCACCGGGCTTGTTCTATGGCTACCACAACGAACTGGGGCAAACTATAAGTCGATTTAGAAAACTTCGTTTCCTAAACTGGGGGCATAGGCAAATGGCTTAATAAATTGTCGTAAACGCTAGTAGAATAGAACCACAAATAGCGCGTGATTTAGCGTAACGAATTTTAAATCGGTTGTCAACTTTCCTATAAATCAAACGAAAAGAAAAGTCGTGTGAAAACCGGCGTTTAAAATGTAGCCAAATGCCATTTGCAGCAAGCGTTTCCATTTTACGAAACGCTTGCTGGCGTTATTTGCTCGTCAAAAGTCCCAATTGGCTGCGTCTTATACGCCGGTTTTCACACGGTTATACCTCTCGTTTGATACATAAGAAAGTTAATAACATTTGACTACCAATTTAAAATTCGTTACGCTACGTGGTATTTGTCATTCCATTCTGCTAGCGTTTACGACAATTGAGTCACTTAGACAAGTGACTTTTTGTCACTATTATATTATTCAGACTTTTTGGTGGGAACGGGAGAAGTGAGGTTGTCATTTTTATTTAGATTTTCTATTTTTTACATTTTTAGGAGTTTTAAAATACAAAAGTGATAGTATATTGTGTTTTAAAGTTCTGTGTAAGTGAAAAGAATGGAGGAGATCCAAATAAAAATGTGTAGCTGAAGTTTTCGCGCTCTTCCAAGAAGTTCTTTTTAACTTCAGTAAAGCATACTATCACTTTACTGGAGGAGTGTTAGGGACAGTAAATGTTTCTCCAGAAGTTTCGTCATTAGGCTGATGGTCTTGTTACCAATGCCTTAAGAAATAAAAATAAATTTTATTATTCAGAGGTTTATTATTGTAGTGTTTGTGTTATTTATATATAACTATAATAATAGTTATATACACTATCTCGTGCTCACGGTGTGGCGGGGGGCACGTTATTACGGCCAGAGCTACAGGCGAGTGGGGACGTGCGCCTGCGTATATCGTGTATTGTCGAGCCAGTGCTTCTTGAGAATCAGACAACACTACAATTATGTTACATTATTCAGAGGGCTTAGACAAGCCCTCTGAATGGGGATCAAAGTTGGGTTATTATTAAAACTAACCCTTGCAGCAGTACTAGACTTGGGTTTCTGCACGTCGTAGGGTCTGAATAAGAACTGCCTGTTCAAGTTCGACTTCTCGATCAGGTCCATGTCGGTAACGGTGATCTGACCGCCATCCGCCCCGACGCCCATCATCGCGAAGTTCTTCAGCAACTCACACCCAATGGCACCCGCGCCTGGATAATGAAATAAATGAATAAATGACATGTTACAATATGAACTTCATTATCTATCACGCGCTGCCGGCTCGGTTTCCGACGTTCCGTTAGCGTGCATCCTTTCCAAAGTGGAAGGCGGGCTTTGCTTTAGAGTGTGTGAGAATGAGTGTCTTTTATTATTATTATTTCCAGCGCATATACATGTTATAATAAGAAGATAAAAGTAGTAGCACGAAATAAGCTGTCGCACAAAGAAATCGGATATTTCACAACAATGTGAAATATTGAGTCACAGCAGTCACATGTAGGTTTGTAGAGCATGGTATAAAAATAATGAGTCATTAATAACCGTGTGAAGTACATTCGTTGGTTATTTTATTAACAACAGATATTTCTAATGTGTTATATTCTATAATAATGCCATTATATTAAAATTAAATCGTTGTTGCACAGTTTGGTACAAGCGAAGACAAACCTTATGGTGTGCGCGATGAAGCTCATTTTGTGTGTCAAGAGACATACAAAAGTATTGCACGGCCGTATTGTTGTACTTGTACGTTAGCACGCTATGTGAAATCACATAAATCTATTTTTTATACTTATAATAACAATAATATCTTTATTGCACAAAAGATTAAAATGTTACAAAAATAAAAGTCAGCAGAAAGAACGAAACGTAAACGAAAAAATAAAATATTATATTAGGTATTTCAGGTCTGCACAGTATTTAAGAATTACATAGTACATACTCGGACATACAGAGGATCTCCTACACCTCCTATACTAGCCTACACCTGTATCTTGAGGCCTAGAAAAAGATTCAACACAAAATACCCATTTCGCTTTTTACTGAGCGCACTGTAGTGGTTTGAGGTTACAGAATTTCATAGTTGCATAATAAACATCCGCTCTAACAGAATCGCCAAATCTTCTGGCAAATCTTGTATTTACAGTTAGAATTGGTATTTTAAAAACACGGTTAACATTGGCGGTAACTTCATACAAGCCCAAAAGCCTGGCTTTAGTAGTTAGTAAGGCACACTTAAAATGCTCAGTCAAGAACACAGAATACCAACGTGTCAAGAATGAGTAATAAATATCAATTTCAAATTATATCAGTTTTAAAAATTCCCCCGAAGTACTTGTCAAACAAAAACAGTGTAGGAAACTTGGAGAAATAAAAGTTTATGACCCCAAGTCGCGACCAATCAGTGCGTCGGTCGATCGTCACTAACTATCTCTCAAGGCATAATCAGACAATCAATCACCTCACTCTCACGCGTTGGCTTGCAACGGGGCTTGCAACCTCTCTTTCTCTCTAATGGCAAAACTGTAGCTGTAGCTTTTTACTAAGTTTCTATAGCAATTAGTATGAAGTGAAAAGCCCGGCTGTCATACTGACTGTACAGATTGAGAGATACGATACGAATACAATTCCACGTGATTAACGTCATTGTTTTTATCTAATATTTATTTGTTTGAGTTGGTGGACAAGTGATAAGTATTTTTTTAATTTCCATCATAAGTGAGTTAATTTTCTGTTAATTCCTCTGTTCTTGTCCACCGGTTCATGTGTTCAAGTCATGATTAATTAGTAATCTATAAATTTTAGCCTTCCATCTACTATTACAAAAACAATGAAGTACATGTATGTCGGGCTTGCCCAATCCTGAAGCTCTAGGCACGCCACTGTCGGTTAAGAATAAGTTTTCCATAGTTAGGAGAACAAATCAAGCACTTGTGTGAAATACACGTTTTCAGTAGAAAGACAATATTGGCAAGACAAACGAGCAATCAGTTTATCTGATAATAAGTAGAATGATGCTCGATTTCACCAAAGACCGTAATACTTAGTGAACCCCTAAAGAAAGATAGGGGACCGCTAACGCTGATTTTGCGTTTAATGAAACGTTTGAAGCCCCTATGTAGTTAAAAAATCCCCTAAATTTAGAAACTCGATTTACGAATCCGTAACGCTATGTGAATGTTTTGTGTGTTAGTTTTTGACAATATGAAGAATAATTGATTATATTATATAAAAACTTAGAAGTAAAACAATAATATCTATTTTATCCATAAACTTGGAAACGAATAGTTACTATGGAAACAATAAAACGTCACATATGTCTGACATGAAATGAACCGTTAAATTGGTGAAAACGAATATTATCTAATAAACGGTTTAGGGGTCCTTTTAATCTAGGTGGTACATAGTTATGTGACGACTTAGAGATCGTCGGTAAAATTGGGCATGATGCTCCTTTTGCAATTTCAAAGCTAAGAATGCACGCCAGATTTCAAATGCGTTGTCAACCCAGAGAACTAAGAAGTGTCAGAAATGTCACCGGCTGCCTCACCCTCCACTCCGGAACGCAACAGTGCATGCCGTGCCTTCAAACAGGCAAGATTAGCGACTAAGTTGGTGATATCGCTCCAGACGGACACCATATAATACTATGATATTATAAATGGAAAAGTCTGTCTGGTCGGCTTTCACTGCTAAACCGTTGGACCAATTTTGATGTTTAGAATGGAGACAGATTAAGCCTTGGGAAAGGACATAAGCTATTTTTATGAAATTCTACGCAGACGAAGTCGCGGGCAACAACTAGTATGTGAAAAATTGATGTGTATGTGGTATCGAACTAAAGCCTTTTTCTTATGCTCATACAGTTATTTGCACGTTACCCAAAACCTTAAAAACCCAAGCACGTGTTTTTGATATTGTTGTCCGTTTGTCGGGGCTAATTTCAGAAACAGTTTAATCGAGTTTGACGAGACTTTCATTGAGTTATAGGACTTCTCAGAGTAACATAGACTACATTTTTTTTAGTGAATATTATATTTTTAAATATGTTAATAGACGGCAATGTGAATATATCAATGTCTTTAAAACGAAATCTCAGCTACTCTTATCATAAATTGTATGATAATACGATGAGATTTGAGGAAGCGAAAGAGGTCTGTAAGGATCGCGACTCTTGGCGCTCAGTCCTCTCTGACTACCCCGTTGGGAATACAGCGTGAAGATATGTATGTATGAATACGAAAAATGTCGATTTACGAGATGCCCGGACACGCCATAATGTGTCCAATTCTATAATTCATTTAATTGTATAGGATAACGTTCTTAATATTACGAGTAGTGAACAAATACCTACATAAAGGTTGAATTAAGGGCGTTATTGATCACGCATTGAAATAACGTCCGTGACCTATAAAAATATATTTACGTTGTCACACGGCACTATTTTTCTACGGCTATAGACTAAGCAGAATTAGATCATAGAGAAAAAAATATTTTAAGCGCAAATTACTCAGCATTAATAACACATTTAAGAGCAAAAAATTCGTCCAATTTTATCAGTATGACGGACCTTGACTGGTCACAGGCTATATATAATAAACATGTATATTCATACATATATCCATGCTATATCCCTAAGGGAGTAGTCAGAAAGGATGGAATGCCAAGCATTGCGGTACTTACATAATTCTTTCACCTCTTCAAATCTCATCATTCGCCTCACGCATTATATTATTAATAATTAGATTTAGTTTACAATGCCTGAAGTTTCGTTCCTGTTTCACGATACCTCACACTTTTTTCCCCACACATATTTACCATTTTATTTTAGTATTACATACATACATATTTTCACGCCGTATCCCTAACGGGGTAGTCAGAGAGGACGGAGCGCCAAGCGTCGCGGTTCTTACATACTTATTTCGCTTCCTCAAATCTCTTCAATCTCCTCACACATTTAAGGCTAGGTATGCGAGAGCGTTTGGATAAATTTTAGTATTAAATTATTATAAACAATTTATTTTTATTATTTTACTTATAAGTTTCCTTGTTTATGAATAAACAATTTAAAATTTTTTAATATCTAAGCATATTGACGACCTAGTTGGCGCAGTGGTTTAGACGTTAACTCAATCGCGGAAGGTTCCGGCTTCGATTCCCGGTCGGGTCAAATTAGAAAATGAACTTTTCTAGATTGTCTCGAGTCTGGGTGTACTGGGAGACGCCCTCAGTAGTCGTCGTCTGGTTCTCATAGCACAGGGAATACCCTAGTTTGAGATCAGATGATTGGTGTGTATTGTCTGGCGCATTATTATTATATACAATGTAAAGTTAAAACGAAAAATTCTACTATTTTTATTGTTAAAAATCCGTTTTTGGAGCACTGACACTGCGTTTTCAATTTTTTCACATGGCATGTGGCATGAAGCCTGTCGGCCTACCGGCCGAAATAATTTAGTGCACCAAGATTGTTCCTAGCCTTCACAAGATTTAGAAAGATGCTGGACTTTTTGGAGTGAACACTACTAACGACTTCAGATGTCTTAGTTTATAGTTTATAGCAATTATAGTAACGTATTTGCATAATAAGTCATATAAATTCACTGGCTGAGGTCAGTGTTGAATTACAATCAAAATATTTTTGTTTACTTCAGTTATGCACCTTTAAAACAGAAAACTGAAGTTTGGACCGATATTTTTGCTAGTAAATGTATTACTAAATGTACATATTGTCTTGTTTACGTAAACGTGTCTTTTAAACATGCGATCAATTGAAGTGTTTCTGTGGCTAATGAAACTAATACAGATTTTTTAACATATTGTGTGTAAGAAGACTCACCGACAATGAAATACTTCAGTTCTCCAAGCCTCTTCTGGAAATCTTTACCAAACACAGCCACCTGACCATCATATCTGGATCCGGTTGGTTTACAGTTCTCCTCGGTGAGGACTGATCGATCCTGGGAATAATTTTTGATAATGTTAATTGAACCTCTCTCAGTTTATTTCTTAATTTAAAGCTAAATAACCGGCTCCGCTATTCTAATTTTTGATTTATAGCTTTTTCTAACTTTCAATCTATATCACTCGATTACCAACCGATTAAGTTTTTTAAGGGTTATATTCTACGCGTTCCATACTCAAAAGGTTCAGAAAGAACTGTGAGCGACGGTTTATCCAAAATACACGCGGACGATATCTAGGGCGTTAACAAAAAAAAAAAATGCATTATTATGACACAAATCAAAACCAAGTTCCACTGGAGTCGCGCATCGCAGGATATTCCTTGGTAACAAGCTTAATCTTCTCCAAAAGTCCAAACATAAACACTAACAGAAATAGTTATTACCTTAGGTAAGCACTCAATGCCGTCCAGATACAGCCACTGGACAATAGGATGGAACTTCCCGGAGCACGCCTTCATGACCTCTTGAGCAACGACACCACCAATGGCAGCATTCATTGGATTGAGGTCACCAGAAGACACCTGATGATTAAAAAATATACATACATATCTTCACGCTGTACCCCCAACGGGGTAGTCGGAGAGGGAGGAGCACCAAATGTTGCGGTCCTTACATACTTCTTTCGCTTCCTCAAATAAAAAAATATATTCTGGTTTATTTGCGAATTCACAGATTTTTCAGGAAGTCAATACTCAATAATAGAGGCAAGACAATAGAAGTGGTGTGCATACCGTATATCAATTAAGAGGGTTCATCTTCGTTTATAATTACACAGATTACATGTATTTTAAATTTTTCTTTCCAAGTGCACTGAGCAGAATAGTTACTTCAAAATAAAATTAGAAGACGCACGTGTCGACTTTTGGGTGCTGGCAGAATACCAGCATTGTAGCCAGTCTGCAACATGATGGTGAGCTAGGACTCCTTCAAGGTCACAACACACGTCGGGCACAATTGTATTATTTTGTTTATTCTTTCTTATTTTGTTCTCTCTTTTTTTCTTGTTTTACATATCTTATTGGCTTGTTTCTCCATTCTCGGTACTGTATGCTGTGCTAAGAATAAACTATCTATCTATCAAAGTGCTTTTTTTTAGTTTTCGATGCATATCAAAGGGCTCCAAGATCTACGGAACGCAGCGGAACCTCCTAGTCCGTTAGGGTTTCCTGGGGTGGAATTAAACAGCAACTCTAAGGTAGCCTCTTATGACAAGTGGGGAATACTATAGCCACTAGATCTTGACGACTTGTTATAGGGGATGAAACAGTGCCTACATTAAACGACAACTATTCATTTACACTCATAAATTCAAACGCATCTCACCAGTGTATTAGAATTTTTTATAAACCACGCGAGTAACGTGATACCACACGAAAATCTAAGTTACCCAACTAATATATATAAACATAATTTAAGTTTGTATTTCTTTCGTAAAAAACCTCTAATCAACCTACCCTCAGCCAGTACCATAGCAGCAAAGTCACGTGTTAAAACAAGCTATCGATATAGTAAATCAGTATCGATTATTTACGATTGCTTGATGTAATGAATAAATAAAAAACATGTTACCTTGTTTTACTTACGTAAGTAGATTTAGGCCTTGGATTACAAATTGATCAACATCACTGCTATGTTCAGATCGTAAGTTTTTATATGTAATTACAAGGTGAGATGTTATTGCAACAAGCAGTTGCTATTAGGTATATAATTATGTAGGTATACAAATAATCTATATTTATACAAATAAATAAAAGGGAAGTCTGTCATTTAGGATCGGAATAAAGGGTTTTTCTCTAAAATTAAAACGAGTGTTTTTTCAATGTTTGTGTCTGCTTCGGGCTAATCTCACAATCCCAAATAAATTATAAACCCAACTATTGTAAATTTATCCCAATATTTGGGAATATTTGTGGGAAATTACATACAAATTTTTCTAATTTTGAAAAATTTTCCATGAATGGACACATCTCTAAATATTCAAGATACAGGCTGTCCCGTAAATAATGGATCAACCTTAAGGGAAAGGTAGAACACCTAATTACCTAAAACCAATTTGACTAGTTTTAAAAAAAACCTTAGGGTTACCGAGAATTTTTTTTTTATTATTTTGACCATTTTCTCCGCCAGGCTTTAGTTTTTTTTACTGCTGTCGTTCCAAATGATAACATTTTTTAAATCTCATTTTTGTAAAATATTGCTGAATATAATATAATAAGCTTATGTAGCTTAATAACGATTTGGTTAGCTTATCTTTATTTCTAAAAAAAAGAAGACCACACACGAAGAAATTATTTTTTTCAAATTATGATAACCCAAATTGGATAAATTCTCCTGAAAAAAAAAAATGTACTACACTTAAGTGGCCCATTATTTTAAAAACTTGTACTATTATTAAGGTTTCTAAAATAGTATAAAACTTTCGTCTAGTCCTTCTCATTACAAAATTATTAGACAAATTTTTGTTATAATTCAAAAATGTAGACACACTGGATTCCGTGTTATTTATTCCTAGTATTTTTTTTAATGTCTGTTATTGTTATGCGTGCGAGCTCAGTCCAAGAAGTGTTTCTGTCTCTTTTTAGTGAAGGAGTTCACAATCTGGGCAGCTATACCTGCACCTGAGCGGGACGGCGATAACAAAAAACCTTTATGACTGCTAATTGTAGATAGCACCGGTTTTGTAGGACATACGGCTATTCATCTCGCTTAGTCCGACTTGTACTATTGATTACGATAAACGTTTTGTGTTGCTCCCTCTCGATTTTTACATGGTGTGAATTTGGACCTTGTTTTGCTTAACGATTTGGAATTATTGAAATTACGACTTGGCGATCTTAAGGACTCTGAAAGCATTGTGAACGACTATCGATTGTAGTGTTTTAGTACACATTGACAGAAATGCCGCGTCAACAGTATACGGCACGAGACTATTGTAACATGTATTTTATTTACGGATAATGCAGAGGTAATGCGAGAGCCGCTACAAGATTATTTCGTGAAAGATATCCGCATGAGCAACGTTTCCCCGACTATCGAATTTTTATTAGAATACATAACTCGTTCCTCGAAGGAAGATTTCCTGGTTCCGGAAACGGTGGTGCTAGTGAGGGAAGACCGCAACGAGTCAATACTCGAATATTAGAGGAAATTGGGAATGACCCGACGACTTCGGTTCGTGCCATAGCCCGACGCACTGGTGTGCCTAAAACAACGGTGCAAAGAGTATTAAAAAGACATCGGTTGCACCCATATCATTATCAACGTGTTCAAACGTTACAGCCGAGAGACTACGCTCTAAGAGTTACGTTTTGCCGAAGAATGTTAAGAATGATTCGAGATGATTCGCAATTTTTCAATAAAATTTTGTTGTCTGACGAGTCTTCCTGCAGACGCGATGGCTATATCAACATGCACAACTGACATAGTTGGCAATTAGATAACCCCCATTTGATGAGAGAAGACAGGAGCCAACACCAATTTAAGATAAATGAATGGGCTGGTATTATCTGTGGCCAAATAATAGGTCCGTTTGAATTGCCAGCAACTCTAACTGCTGATTATTTATTATTTGCATTTTTTACAAAATCAATTGCCCACACTGTTGCAAGATGTCCCGGAAGAAGTGAGAGAAACGATGTGGCTACAAAACGACGGATTTCCCGCACACTATGCAACGACAGTAAGGCGACACCTAAACGCAGCCTATCCTGACAGATGGATCGGCCGCTTAGGACCGATTTGTGGCCGCCAAGGTCTCCCGATCTAAATCCCTTGGAATTTTTTTATTGGGAATGCCTTAAAAATTTGGTTTACGAACACTCAATCGCGTCAATAGAATATTGCGCCAGCGTATAAGCGCTGCCGTGGAGTCCATCAACCGCAGAAATTTCATAAGCCATGTAAGGGTTTCATTCATAAAAAGATGCAGGGTGTGTATTTTAGCAAGGTGAAAACAATTCGAACACCTATTGTAAGTTTTTAGTAATAAATAATTTTTTTATAATTTTATGTTTTTCTTTCCAAAGTAACTTTTTAGTAATAAATACTTTTTTTGTATTTTTTTGTTTTTCTTTCAAAAGTTTTTTATTGTTTTAAGTCCTATAGCAATTTTATCACGCAGATAAAGGATTATAAAACATACAATAATAAACCTGATAAACACACAGTTAGACCATTTTCTTTAAATTAAAAGTTTTGGTGATGTAGCCCCTTCACCAGATTAATAGCAATAACTTCGTAATGAGATGGACTAGATGAAAGTTTTATAACATAACATAACATAACTTCACGCTGTATCCCCAACGGGGTAGCCAGAGAGGACGGAGCGCCAGGAATCGCGGTCCTTACACACCTCTTTCGCTTCCTCAAATCTCATCATTAAAGTTCATCAGTTCATAGTTCTCATCTCAAAGTTTTATACTATTTTAGAAACCTTAATAAATGTTCGTTTTTAAAATAATGGGCCACTTCAGTGTGGTACATTTTTTTACAGGAGAATTTTTCCAATTTGGGTTATCATAATTTGAAAAAAATAATTTCTTCGTTTGTGGTCTTCTTTTTTTAGAAATGAAGATAAGCTAACCAAATCGTTATTAAGCTACATAAGCTAACTATTCAGCAATATTTTACAAAAATCAGATTTAAAAAAAACTGCAGCCTAGTGGAGAAAATGGTCAAAATAATGAAAAAAAAATTCTCGGTAACCCTAAGGTTTTTTTTAAAATTAGTCAAATAGGTATTAGGTGTTCCACCTTTCCCTTAAGGTTGATCCATTATTTACGGGACACCTGTTTACACAATTATATTAGGAATTTTATGTTATCGTGCTTTCATGCTGATATGAGAAGAAAAAATGGTCGAGAGTGCTTCAACCAGCGCACAGAGGGTTCCTTATCGTATTTATAAAATGGTATATTTCAAAACTTAGTATTTGAAGATAAACTCTAAGACTTACATTTTGGGAACTAAAGGAGGGGGAATAGTCAAGACGAATTCGAATACCTAATTATCTCCTTTAATACTCTTGTGACTATTTTAGTGTTTATTAATTCATATATTTGCAATATATGTACAATGTACATACACCATACAATATATCATATTACTGCCGCAGTTGAGCAAAAAAACAGGGAGCTGTAAATTACTTACATGCATGCTTGGTAAAGTAGGATGGTGAGCAGAATCTAAAGAAATTAGCGCAGCTTTTCTGGATCAGGTTACTTTAAATCTTTCATTTCAAATGCAAATAGCATACTGTCAATTTATATATACTATTGTATATTATAAAAAAAATGTCTGAGTATTATATTATTATTAATCCAAATTCTAATAGAAGCAATCAGAAAACACTGTTCTAAATTTTTTTCTCACCATTTATATATAACTGATAAAAAACGGATATTCCATTTTAAAACAATATAAAATCTATGACACTATATTGCAATCAGATTTTTACAACCATTGAGAAAAAATCTTGTTTATGTGGTATATAACTATTACCTTTTATGTAACTTTAATATGTAGTAAACTGGATGGATATAAAATTACCTAAAAATTATTAAAAATAGCAATAAAAATGCTACTTATCACCATATAAAAATATTCTGCTCTACAATACTATTCTCCTTCATTAAAAATATATGCCTAGATAAAAAATAAAATCTGAAACATAAAGCTTGCAGTCAGTACCTAGGTATGATGCTATTAAAATATAATTCCATAATTATATTATTATAATAATATCTGCTCTCATCCTAACAATTGTCAGGTGATCACATCTGACTGTGATTTGTATAATTTAAGTTTAAAAAAGAATATGTGAATTGCTTAAAATGAGTTTTATTGTGAAAACTACTAATTTTAAGTTCTTTATTGTAATTTATATTTTAAATAGTAAATATATAGTAGAAACTATTAATTTTAAGCAATAAAAAGTTTGAATTGCTAATTCTATTGCTTACATAAAAAAATATGTTCCATAGTAAACTGTGTTTTCATTGTTATTACATTGCAGTCACAAAATTGGTTTTTATTTGTGAAAGCCTAGAGAAATCAATTATTCTAAATCTATACTAACCTTGCAGAAAATGTCTAGCAGTTCAGTATTGATTTCCATTTCACCATCTTTAAATAGTTCCTGATCTTTCAACAACTGCTTGACATACTCCATGAACTTAGCAGCATCAGAGTTATTCCATGGTTTTGGAAGACGTCCTTCACCTTCTTCAAACTTGTGTAATGCAGCGAAAGCTAGGTGCAATTGTTGGGGATAATCAAATTTTCCGAAATCAGCAATCAAAAATTCTGGATTCTTGAAAGACTCCTTGAATGGTTTGAACTGGATTGTTTTCGGCATTTTAACTTGTGTGACGATTCCTCCTCGGGAATATTTGGAGAAGTTGGTTGTATCACCAATGCTGAAGGTATATGCACCTAAAACTTTGATCTTACGAGGCTCACAACCATTCAATTCTGTCATACCTTGCACCTGCAGGAACATTTTAGGATGGTTATAACCATTGAAATTTTTTGGTATAAATACAGAAAGATTAGAAATATAGATTTGCATCTTATACTATATAAATAAAATGGGCTGTTTGTCAGACTTTGTTCGTATTGAAAACTGGATAATATACAGCCTATGTCCACCGTGAAGGCCCATTCTAAATATTGATAAAAGAAATTTGAAATTGATTGAATAGATTCAAATTTTACATCCTACATCAAAACTAACAAACTTTATCTCTTTATAATATTAGTATAGATAAAGTATTATTTTGAAAAGTTCATCAAATGCTCCAAATTGTTGTTGTTTTTAACTAACTTCAAAAAATGGAGGTTCTTAATTCGGTTGTATTATTTTTTTATGTTTGTTACCTGAGTTCTGACTCCCGTCATTTATAAACCGATTTGGAAAATTATTTTTTATTTGAAAGGATATACTTCCAGATTGGTTCCCATTTAAATGAGTTTGAAGATAGACCAAATAATGCTAACTGCTTATTTTAAGCTTTATTTATATTAATGATGATTCTCATGTTTTATGTTTGAGAATTAGAAAAGAAATTAATTGTAGACCTACTAAAAAAATTAATGTGCAACCACAGAAAGTCTATTAGTTTGGTAGCCTTGACACTGACTTCAGTAACTGTCAAATTTAATTATATAGGCATTTGTATCATATTTATATAATTATTTTTTTACTTGAATTTTGATTAGTAAATATAGTTATTTTGTACTTTTCAGTTTTTTTTTAATACACCTATAAGATTAGACATTTTAGCAATCCCTTTAATCATATTTATGTGACTTATTTTGGGTGAATAAGAAAGTTACAATGATTACATTAGTGTTTGAGCTTCAACATTCTTGTTGTCAAGGTGTCTAATTAGATTTGCAGTTCTAATACAGATATTAATCTAATAATGTGTCAGAACAGATATTAATTTAATAATGAAAGAACTGCTGATAAAAATGAGCACGATAGTTTGCACTATTTACAAAATGATGACCTATTTATTTGTATGGCAGCCATTACACTCATGCATTGAATCATTTAAAATAGTTGCATGATGGTTGACTAAGTAATCATCAATTAAACATCAGACACTGCATTACATATAGTTAATTCAGTGTTCAATCTTGGTTTCATTGACAGCCAACCTAACATGTAAGAACCACCCACATTATATTAACGAACCAACTTTAATTTCTTCCTATATAAAGTATTATTTGGCATATAAAATATTATTTATAGATACATTTGTCAGATTAATTAAAGTTGGACATGAACTGATATTAGTAATTTGACAGAATTTGGATGACCCATTAGTGCAGTGGGTAGTACATCTGCCTTCAAAGCTGTGGGTACCGGGTTCAATTTCTGTCCAGGTCAATTTAAGGCATGTTCTAATTTGTCTTGAAGTCTGTGTTAGTGGTGCTCATCCAGTTTGTCGCAAATATATTCTAGTCCTTCATTATTCTGTAATACCTACCTCGCTAAATGTGACATAGTCTCCATCTTCAAGTCCATGGCGAGTATCATCTAAGCAAGTCACAACAGCTTCATGTTCATGCGTGATGTCTGCTATCATTGCAGACACAGGGTTCTCACCAGTCACATCCAGAACTGTAAACTCGGAGCCGAAATCACAAAACACTTGAGAAAACAAGCCTCTGGTATCGGCTATAATTAATGCGATGTTATTCGCGCGGGTGATGGCAGCAACACGTTCCTGTTCTGCCCACGAGGCTCCAGTTAGAACCACGACGCGGAATTTGCGCAGAAACTCCTCGGTGAGGGGGCCGGTGTGCGCGCTTGTTGGCACATAGTGATTGAGCTCGGACAAGTGCTCGCATGACGCCAACGCGCGGTTTTGGCCGACAACGCTCTCAGACAAATAGAACTGCGACGACAAATCGGCAACCGTACAGATACGCTCGTCATGGAGGGTGACCGATTTAACACCACCAAGGATGACGTTTTTAGCGATTTCCACGCCAAGACCACCTAACCCCGAGATCAGTACGTCGGAACTTGCCATCCGGCGCATAGCATCGTGTCCCAACACATACAATTGCCTAGAATACAAGCTTTCGTCGATTTCATCCTCCACACGCGTTCCATTGTTCGCCATTGCTGAGGAATTGGACCGGGATTTGCCTGTACTTAGCTTCCGCTTTTTCGCCGGAGGGTCAACGGAATTATCGGCGACTTCAGCACTAGACATCGGGCACGAACGCGCACAATTTTGGCAGAATTTTGCTTTGCGATACAACGAAGAATCAAGAAATACTTCTTTAGATGATAAAAAGCGACATTCGCGCTTCGTCAGTGAAGGACCGCTTACTCACTGACCTGAAGTTGTCGCGAGCTAAGCGACGTGGAGAATGATCTGCGAAAATGATATAATTTCGAAAATTATGAAATACTTGATCAATTTACAACGTTGTATTGATTTCAACAGACTGAAATTTCAATATTTCCACACATCAAAAATTAATTAGGCGTTTAGGATTGTATTTTCGGGATTCACAAACGATTGAAGTTTTTTGGTTATAATTTATGAAACTGGCAACATTAAAATTGTTTTTTAAAGTGTTATACGGTTACTGGCCGAAAGTGAGTTTGTTTTATAACGCACATTGATTAGACAATCATAAAATAAACGATTTCGTTGAAGAATAACGTAATGATTATATTTATTCACTTTGGCTTAAGACAAAACAATAGTCCGGCAATAATCTTCTGTACACATGCATTTACTGGCTTTCAGAATATTGTATTTTAAATATTGTAAAATGATGTTGTAAAAATTATATCTGACTGAGCTTCTTAACTACTGTAGTACTTAGCTAAAGTAGATTTGACTTTCAAAAACACTTTATAATTGGGTTCATTTAAATTGATTTGATTTCGCTTTGAAGTTTAGGCAATTTAGTGAATTTGCAAAATACCCCCAAAAGAATATAATGGCGGATAAAAAAAATCCAGAATATAGCTTTTTATGTATTTTACACTTCAAAAAACGTTTCATGTGTTTACAACGTAGGTTCTCATTCTTCAAATTCTTATTTGGCTTACTCAGACCTTACAAATCTTAATAAGATAAAGAGTCAAAATGCCTGACTAAGGGTGGCTTGCACCAACTATTTAAATCTCGATTTAAGGAATTGACATCACGATTTTATGCCTAAGAGTTCTACCGTTATTAAAAAATTCTGCCTGACGGAATTTCGACCTAGCTATAAGTACTCTCGATTCCAGGTAGGGATTCGAATCACTGAAGGCGACGCATTGATAAACAATAATTTAATCCGAAATAGACCTGCTTTATGCAAATGTACGTGCGCTAGCTTACGAAATATCCAAAAAAAGCAGTTATTTCCGTTTATTTCAATAAAAAATATATTAAAAAAATCCATCAGTGATTTTGAAGAATATGTGCAGAATAAACTATAAAGAAAATTTGAAATCATAAATCAGTCCCATTTCTTCGAAAAAGGAAATCTCTGTTATAAATGAGATTTCTTTGTTTTTTTTTTGTGTTACAAAAGTTAACCAATTGTGTATCGCAACTGGATAATAAAGTCAAAGAAATGAAAAATTTATTTATTATATCACGTTCATACGTTTTCTAGTCACTTAATTTCTCTCGAGAATCCGACTCTGCTTAACTATTTCTTGACTCTTGTGAAAGATATGAATAACATTTTCTCTATAAAAGATCAAGGACACGTTAGTTTTTATATATAGTTCGCTTTCACAGTACTTTTGTATCGACAAAAGTACATCCCACACTTGTTTTTAAGATTTGTCAAATTCTTCTCGTCTTTTTAAGAGACAATACGTCAGAAGAATCGTTCAAACCCGCTTATACTGGGCCGAACAAGGTTCTGCAACGATGCGATAAAGTTTTCGTACTTTTGGTAAATGGTAGTAAGATTACGGTATCTATAGATCGCTTGAAGCCAGCCTACATACTGTGGGATCCAGTAACCACTACCACCCACATACAAACAACTCCAAATTTACATAATTGCATCAATGTACCTCCTCAACACAGAGTCCACCATGACTTAACTGAAGCCGGAGATGGAGGCGTGGTCAGGAGAGCACGGTGTGGTCGTAGAGTAGTGTTTCCTGACTACTATCGCCCTCGACGGTTTCGGAGGGGAGTGGTGTAGGCTTTATATTGTGCAAAATTATATTACATAAACTTTTATTCTCTAAACTTTAAATATACTTACGCATACATACACATTTACATTTTATTACTATTTATAAATGAACATAATATGTCATATTATTCATATCATATTATTACACTATATATGCATTATACATAAACAATCAAGCAAGCATAAATTTTCATGTCAAAATAAATAATAATTTATGTACGGGTAAACATTTTATATAGATAATTTATATCACACCTACCCACACTATTTTTACATCGAGCATGTCACGTGCTAATATTTTTAGTAGAGTTAAGTACTTGATGAATATGTTTGTGATCGTAGTGAAATTAAATTTTATTGGGATACTTACGTGCCTTTAAGTTATCAACATCCCATAATGGATAAAATGAGTCATTAAGCATACGCTGTTTTTTTCTACTACAGAAAAAATATTACAGATACAACTTAATATTTATGTAACGAAATAAAACATCTGCTTTAATATCTATAATAATCCAAACAAACATACAATACAAAATAATTCCATTATGGTCAGCGACATTTTCTAGCTCGTCGAACTATTCGGCGAAACGATCGCGTCTCGGACTCGACGCAAACTCGTCATACGAATCACATACAGCACATTGTCTAGTGGTTCTACGAAATGTATACGCCTCTTAAATTATTTTGTTAAATTAAATAATAATGTATATTCCTGCTCTGCAGCGAAAGTGCACCCGCCGTTTACACATAACGGTTAAATCTTGCTAACGTTATTGAAATTGAAAATGTAGGCTATGCATAAATTATTTTTTATTAATAGCAACATTTTTAAGAAGCTGTCAAATTGTCATCTGCATCTAACTTCATTTTAGTCCATTTTGTTTCAAGTTCACGTCAGCTTATTATGTGTACTTTGTAGCATGTATTTCGTATTTCGTTGATTTTGTTGTCATGCGTTATCAGCAGTGAAAGGAGCTACCGTCGATCACTGTATAACATACAACTTACTGTGGTGAATATGAATGTTGTGTAAAACGCTTGATCATTAAAGGATTGTTGAATCCCTATTGAACGAACGATAGATACCCCTTGTAAACATGGTGCAGGAGTACGTATCCCCGATTCGAGTTCACAAATACCCCTTCGAAATGGTGATGGCGGTGAGTGCTAATCCTATTATATACGGCATTTAATCAGTGATTATGCAGTTTATAACTACATTCTAGTTGGAATCTTTTAAGGCAGATAGTCGTAATCCTAACTCTACTGTTTTAAATCGCATCAGAAATTAGATATTATTTGAAATTGTAAAAAATGCACAATATTCTCTCGAACCCTTTATAGTACCTACGTTTGTTATTTATTTAATTAGTCCCTATATTTGACTGCTTTCAGTGTCTACATTTAAGGATTTTTTACATGAATTATTGTGCTTACTATGTTATGTACCTACTTAAAGATATAATATGTAATAGATACATGTATTTAGATTATTATTATGTTCTATGGTGTACATTATTACAATATATGTTCATTTTAATAGTTGCTATTGACAAATTTAGGCATTATGTTATTATCTACTTAAGAATGTAATGCCTGCAAATCTTCATGCTATATTCACAACAGGGTAGAAAAAAATGAATATATTTCCTAGTACTTAATTACATTTTATTTGTTGTTTCTAATTATTAAACTCCAACATTTACTTTTTATGATATCAATTTCCATAATTGTATTAATGAAACTTATTTGTTCAGTTACTTGACTATTTGTAAACTTGATGCGCACCTCCACAAGCAGATTAGTGGAATTATAAAAGTACACACCATATATGTATGTTTATTTAATTAAATTAGTAGTTTCATCGATTTGGTTATTTATCTTCATACATACCTGCAATATAACAAAATCAATACTTTTCAAATACAATTAAATAATTATTAGTAAATTAAGATATATTTAAAAAATGTTTGAAATATTTTGTTGAATGATATACAACATACAATACATTACAGTAAGTTGATGTTATTATTTACATCTGGCATTTCCCATAATGGAGTAGACAAAATGAATAAGTATTCTTGACAATGACTCCAATTATGCGACCTCAAATTAAGCACTAGGCTGTTACTGTAGCCATTATACTATAAAAAACTGATGTAGCACTTGCATTCAAACCAATTAAATTGACCTGATTGGGAATCAAATCCAGGACCCTCAGCTTGGAAGGCAGATGCCTTACCTTTGTACTGACAGCCCAATCTAAATTACTATTAATTAATTTGCACTGACCTTAACTATAACTGATTTTGACACAACTTTCATTGGTAGGTAGATTTTTCAAGTGAAATACCTAATTTAACACTGTATGAATCTGCGGGACATAGCAAGTAGTTATTATATATTATTTTGTAAATGCATACATATGTTACTATTTTTTCTTAGTGACAGGACAAAATATTGTTATTATATATTAAAGTCAAAGCTAAATATATTTATGTAAGTAAAACTAGTTATGAGGTATTTTTGAACATCAAACATGCTATTGTTTCTGAAAAAAAAAACCAAATCAACCAACCAACATGGAACTCAGTCAGATATCATTTTATAATATAATTCTTTATCTTGACAGCTATAGCATTTTCCCATATTTATGCACAAGGATAATTCTTTAACATAGGATCTTGTTCTGTGAATGTAGCCTCTGTACTTGCCCTTACACACAAAAACTCATCAGGTCTTTTTACTGAGAAAAAAGCTTTACATTTTTTACACTGTATCTTCATACTTAATACGCATGTTTATTCCAATAATTTTATGTTTAAAAATAACTCACTATGCTGCACACTACACATCTACCCGCAACCATAGCATCGCAAGACCCCATGGCAACGCAAGGCTAAACTATAATCTTCATACAAATAATATTAGAATGCTTTATTTTTAAAAAAACACTAATAGTAATATAATTGTTTAAAAGTAATTACAGATATTGCCTAAATGTGTTTGTAAAGTTAAAATAATTATTTGAAAGTTGGCAGCCTTGAGAGGTACCTGTAAACACAGGTAAAACAGACAGATTAAATCCATTATCATTTCACAATTTGTATTATATTATGTATATACTATTTTAGTTGTTACATATTTTAGTTGTTGCAATACATTACTTGAATGTACATTGAAAATTATGTTGTTAGTAGAAAGGCATTAGAATGTGTTACTTTTGTATTTGGTCTGTTATGTATAACTAGATGTTACCTGCAACTTCGTCCCAGGACGTAATTCAGTCCAGAAGTTTACTCATGTAAACATAACAGACACATTGAGGAAGGTACTTTCGCATTTATAATATTATAGCTGTTACACATGATGTGATTGGAGGTCGATGATTAATCCCATATAATTGCGATTCCTTTTTTATAAAACTTCCTTGTAATATAGTTTCATACAAAGTGCAACACAAAATATCAAAAAAACCTCTTTTAAAACAGAGATTTACATTTTTCGATGTAACAGGACTGATTTACATTTTTAAATTTTCTGTATAGTTTAATCAAAACATGTCCTTCAAAATGACTATTGAATTTTTTAAAATCAATTATAGTTTTTAAAATAAACGAAAATAATCGTTTTTTCGTATTTTTCGTAAACTAGTGCGTGCATGTTTGCATAGAGCAGAAAGTCTATTTTAGATTAAATTATTGTTTATAATTGTCGAGATTTAGTTAGGACTGAGATTAGAAAAATTATCACTAGTCAACTAAGACCCAGTTCAAAAGGGGGGGTCATTACTCCAATGTCCCTACTTGGATTTGCCCTTGGCCCAAATGCAGAGATTTCCAGGCACATTCTTTACAATATAATTTGTAAATATAAGCCACTTAATATTGTAATAAAATGTATATTAGTATTTTAGGAAGAATACAATGTCCATTATATGTAAAAATTTACGGTATACATATTGAATCGTATCTTTATGTGAAGATTGACAAGTTCAAGTAAATGGATATTTTAACGGACAATAAATTGTGTATATTTTAAGTTGCGTTGAAAGTCGTATGTACCTACTGAAGTAATAGAATAGGGATATATATATATAACAATGATTACAAACTCAGTTGATTTTCAAAACGACAGGATGCACTTCGGATATTGTCAACATATTATCTGTTTAGCGCAATATAGGGAAAACGCTGATATTAGGGTTGCCTCAGCTTTGTTTTTGTTTAAACTTTGAGGTTTTATATTAGAACACTTTTGGCGAAGTTGTAGAACGCAACTTTTCGGTTATCATGGGTTCTTTTATACCTCTCCGTATTTACCCATCCTTTCGAAATAACCTTGTGCATGTATATAGTATTTAGGTATCTATAGAATTTGGTTAACAATTGTATTTGTAGTTCAGCACAGCTTAACACGGTTATCATGTTCTGCTGTCTGCGATGGTCAGGGAAATTGCCAAAGCATGCTCTAAATGACATCATTCGTAGAGCGTTAACGATCCGCCAATGTTCTGTGAAGAATGAAGCTTCCTTGAGGCGCTCAAATGGCTAAAAGCACTCAAAATACTCTTTAAATGTTATGAGAAACATAATTTGCGATCAATTTTTCAAATCGATTCTTATGTACTTACGTAGATTGATTTTCACGCCATAATTTGACGCCTAATTTGAAATATTGTTTTCACTCGTCATGAACGATTGCCTTCGTCAGTTTCACAACAATCCTTCCCCTTGCTGTGCAGATCGAGACGAACGAATTTCGTCTTTAACGTTATAGCTTTACGGTTTATTAGGCCGATTTGTGTTTTAACAAGTTTCACAGTTTTGGCGGATGCTGAGGTCAGTGACACTGGTAGATTAGGATTATTTGTCTTGTTAGGAGTTCGCAATAAAGGAAACGTTGCGATATTAATGGCAGTCTTAGTTGTCGCTTGTAATTTCGTCAATGTCGACACTCCATTCTATACCGACTTCAAAAAAAGGAAGAGATTCTCAATACATCGGATTTCTTTTTTATGTATGTGCGCTGATTTCTCAGCCATTTGTACACTGATTTTAATGATCCTTTTTTTATTTAGAAATCTCTCTAGAAATTTATTTAGGATCTGATGATGGGGTACTACTTAAACAAAAGAAACCATCAATGCTTTAATATATATTTTGAATGATTCTTTATTTAATATTCTGTTCCAAAATTGGAAAAAAACTCAATTATAAGACAAAATCGCTCTAAAGAGATACATAAATAACTTTTCAAGAAAAAATTAAAGTGACTCCAAAAAAATGTATACAATAATTTTAAAACTCACGTACTAAAATGACACTATAAAAAGTGAATTCGTCATAGTTAAATAAGTTTTGGAGATAATGTGCTAGACGCTTTTCATATCGTGCAGGTCGTATAAGTTGGGTGAAGGTAGGGTTTGAAATCTGTGGGGTTTGTCAATAGGCGACGAATTTAGCATCTGTATGCCAAAGTACGAGTACATCAAAAATTAAACAGACTTCAAAATAATAACACTGATTACTACAAAATGAACTATATTTTACTAATCAAAACTCATGCACAAAAACAACATCATAGATATCATGAATATTATTTATTTCGAATCCAGAAATCACAATCATTGCAGTCTTATTACGTTATTAAGTAAAATTTTTATAAATATTTTCAAAACGCAGACACGCAGTTCTGTTAAGTTACTTTGTTTTTAATGGTGTATATTGTTAGTTATTGTCAATATTCTTGATTAACGGTTTTAATCATAATCATTAACGCATGGCAACACTATTATTTCAAGGGTGTTGCTACCTAATAATTATTTATTTGTGATTATGCGAGTCAGTATTTTTGAATGTCAAAAAATAAGTCAGTCGAGAATTATACGCAAGCTTATATTTAAAGTTTTCCTAAACTAGTGGATTGCTGCTTCTTTCCTCTTCGAGCTTCGATCACATTTTAGCAATCCACTAGGTTTGGAAGACTATGTTGTTAAAGCTTGAGAGATAAATAAAGGTCGTGCTTTCGCTTGTGCGTATGTCTTTTTTGACACTAAAAAATACCGACTCCTATAATCACAAATAAATTATTATTAAGTAGCAACACTCGAAATAATAAGTGTTGCCATCCGTTAATGATTATGATTATAACAGTTAATCACGAATATTGACAATAGCTAACAATATGAAGTGTCAGTATTTAGTAATAAAAATGAGTCTGTTTATAAAATTTTCCACACAATTCCTCGTAAAATTTTCTGAGTACTCAACAATAGCTAGTTAATTACCATTGAAATGCGTTGACATTAGGTAATGTCGTTACAATGTAAACGTTTGTAATTGTAGCTAGGTGTATCAGATTTGTGTGCAGTACAGATAATACAAAGAAATACCTACCGTTCTGATATTACTAGCGAAACTGTGCAAATATTCCGCACAGTATGGTGATCTGTTGTGCATGTTAATTAAACAAAATGTTAACAGTGACGCTGATGGCGTTGGATGAAAAGTTAACGAAAATCTTAATTTTAAAGTAAGGAAAAAAATGTGTAATGTATGATGATGATTATCGGATTTGCTGTGCGAATTTGTTCATCGCTCTTATTACCATGATTACGAGTATTTTGCCAAAGTAGATACTCCTTATTTACTTTGACACTGACAAGTTATGCACCATCGTAAAGGCTTAGGGTACCTAATGGTTTCATAGGCAATTCAAGGTAAAGGCTTAGGGTACTTGATGGTTTCATAGGCAATTCAAGGCATTTCATAAAATGGTGTTCGTTGGTGGAATATTACAAAATGTACAGGTACGTTATGATTTGTCCTATTCCACGAGTGTACGGCGACATACTATTCAGCTCGTATAAGTAAGTATTCGCACTTACTCGCTAGGTATGCTTTGTTTGCATTGAAAGGTCGGTATCCCTTTGTGCCATTGACGTGGAAAACTGGACTGGGCCAAAAAGGCTGTTCATATATAATAGAATGTAATTTCGCAATATCGGCGAAGTTCGTGAGATATTTTAGGTGGCTGTTAGTATTTGATGAGGTATTACTTACTGTTTTAATGGAAGACACGAAAAAGCTTTCGTTCGTGATTCTGAGCGAGGTTTATAGACCATTTTTTACAAATATTTTGGATCTAAAAGGTAATAAAGATGTGTCGATACTTCGAAGACATTTATGGACTTTACTTAGTTACTTATTTTATATCCAAATAATTATTTTTAACCCATCACTGAAAATAGGAGTGTTATAATTATATCGACTTTATCTGTCTATGCGTGTAAGCCTAATTTCATTTTATCTTTCGAACGGATAAAAACGTAATGCGTTTTTTTTCTTTGAAAACTGTGCTTTCCAGACCGTTCCTAGCATTGTTTGGTGGACATCGGTTCCAGCTCTAATTGTGAGGAGATCTTCAGCACTAATTCTAAAATTTTCCAAAAGCATTTTCTAAAATTATTTAAGAGTAAATATTTGTTTTTGACTTTTTAATTCCGAGGTTTTTGAATTTTAATTATATTAGAATTTTTGTTTATTTGGTCGAGTGTTACTTTAAAACTGCTGAAAGTATTTCGATTGTAAATCGAAAGGATATAGATTGCGATGTTTGAAAGAATGGTTCGTTGCTACTTTTTCTACTTACTGTAAAAACGGGACATCCGTTTTTGATTCTCTGTCAAGTGCAAATTACTTAATCAGTCATCAAATAATTTTGCACATATTAAGAGTGGCTTTACTTCTGGTTAAAACAGGCTACCATTTCGTAGGTCTACTGGAGTCAACCGATGATATTTTATTATTAAAAGAGGCACGTATTAGCGTGCGGTAACTGCGACAGTTAAATTAAGACAATTGTCGTAATTTGATTTAGTCGTATAATAGCGGCGAGTGAGTAAACGCGTCTATCCTATCGTTCATATTTCTATAATTTCGAGTTGGGTGTTCAGGAAGTGTAAAAAATACGGTTCCAACATAGACAAATATGAAAGAGTCACATAACATATGTAAGTATTTACATAGAAAATCTTTATATTTTAATTGAATTCATTAAAAAAAATGTGGCCGTCATGGGACGCCTGGCTGATGTGAAGCATCGAAATTGATGGTTATTAAAAGAAATCATAATTAAAAAAAACGATAAAAATTACGCAGGTATACAACAAAATTTTTTTTAAAACTGTCCTGGAAGTTTTGACTAATTTTTATATTTTTTAGTGCGCTGAATCCAAATCTGTCAACCGTTTTATTTTATCACATATAAATTTTTTGCTACTTAGGGTTAGTGAGGGATTCGGCGTTAAACATAAAATACGAATTATTTTTTATTTATTGACCAGCAAACATATTAGGTATTTTAAAATATAGTTGGTGAACGAAAAATATAATTGAAAATTATAACTTGGATATAAAGCGACTTTGGAATTCTTTGTGGGACAGTTTCTTCTTCCCCTGAATGCTTTATTTGGTGCGCTGCTTTACGTATTTGTCTTCTGGAGTTTCTCGCAGCAACAACCAGCAGAAATCGGCCTACGTGTTGGTGTTTCACCTTCCTTGATGTTTTCTCTCTACATCTTTAATGTGTTGGTGAAACCTTTCGCCCTGTTCTTCGCTATGGTGCTCTAAGTTTTTCGGGAAGTAGTTAACGTGTGAATGCAGAAAATGCACTTTCAAGGTCTTATTACAACCCTGTGCTTTGAAAGCATTCAACAACCGATCTACAATATCTTTGTAGTTGGCATCCTTCCTGTTCCCTAAATTTGTGCACAACGTCTTTAAAAGAAATTCCAGCCTTCTTTTTCTGTCATTGTCTTAGTGAATGATGTGTCTGCAATAAGTTTCCTTATATCAGGGCCAACAAACACCCCTTCTTTTAGTTTAGCTTCTGACATGTGTGGAA
This sequence comes from Zeuzera pyrina, assembly GCA_907165235.1. Classification (NCBI taxonomy): domain Eukaryota; kingdom Metazoa; phylum Arthropoda; class Insecta; order Lepidoptera; family Cossidae; genus Zeuzera; species Zeuzera pyrina. Next base: position 1,784,753 of record OU015627.1, read on the forward strand.
ACTTTGAGTAAAGGTATTGAAAACACGCGCTATCTTTGGGAAGAGACTATGAATTGTTTGATGAGACCCAACTTGATGTGCAGTGGTAGTAATAAAACTTTATTACGAGGTACCAAGCTCTCTTGAAGAAAATTTTTCTCACTGGCCTTAAACTTTCTCGAACAGGCCAGTCCCTTTTTTCCCAGTGCAGATCTCTAGCCCTGCTATCCCACAGGCAGAGGAAACAGGGATATTTCGTGAAACCGGATTGCTGCCCCAACAGCATTGTTAAAATTTGAAAATCTCCACATATCATCCATTTATGCTTTTCATAACGAATTTTCTGGAGAATTGTGGCCAAATATTTCTATGTTTCTTCAAGGATAACAGAGTGAGCCATTGGAGCTGAAGCGTAGGTGTTACCATTATGAAGAAGAACTGCGTTTATGCTGACGTTAGACGAGTAAATAAACAGACGCCATTCCGCAGGATCACACTCCAGTTTATAATTTTTCAACAATCCGCGTACATCATATCATCACAGCACCAAATCTACTTCTTTGCTAAAATACTGTAAATTGAGTCTCACGGTTCCTGTACCATGAAAAAGTTGTACTTGGTGACAATAATTTTTTTTGTTTAAGCCGGAAGCCTAACAGTTAGGTAACATCTTTTGGGAAAATTAGTTCCCGCACCAAATCATTCAACTCAGCTTGAGAAAAAGTTCAGGTTCAATTCTGGATTCAGGTTCGAATTCTGAAGTACTGGACTCTTCCAGAGCAGTCATCTCATGAGTTTCATCGTCTAAACTCTAAACCATCCACAGAAATAGATTCCAAAGATTAAAGTTAAAGGCTTAGGCACAGGTATTTCATTGCTGTGAGGCATAGGTCTAATTACTAATGGACAGTTAGGGTAAGTTATTGTCTTCTTATTTTTCAAGTTGTATCCCTTCACATCACAAGAACAAAAATAACAGTCACTTCCGTGGTCTTTTTGTCCACGCCACATCATAGGCATTCAATAATGAAAAGCTTGTTTTTTACCTTTCATCCATAAGCTCATCTTCAACACAAGTCTTGCACAATTTGTGCGGGGCCCATGGTTTGTCTTGATCGCCTAATTGTAAACCGAAATAGGCGAAGTATACTTAACAAACGCAGTAATGTTCCTCTGCCGTTTTTTCAAGGTATATTCCCCGCAAATAAAAACTGTCTGAAGAGTAGATGCAACCCCTGTAAACTATCACGAATACAGCAACTTATTATACGTATAGCATACCACATCTTAATAAAGCTGGATTACGACTGAGTCAACAACAGTTTAGTAACTTGCGAGTGATCGAAACGAATGAATGCATGGACATGTTCTTACAAGATTATAATGGTATTAACCGTAGTTTGTGCGAACAGGTTTGTTGTGTTCAAACAGGATAGAACATATGATTCGATTCATCAGCAAACTTTCCATCCAACCAGAAGGTTTGCCTTTTACTCCCCCTCTCCGCTCCCCCACCATCCTACAACATTTGTACTATATCGTCTTCTATTCAATTATTTTAAACCTATATTTGAGGCAGGTTGAACTTAAACTGTTATCGGCTCCAAAAAGAACCTGGTAACTCTTATATGAAGCGAAAAATCAAAATTGGCCAGAAATCGTGACGTGATAGAACATTTTGAATATTTTTCCCGGATTCAGCACTCAGAAATCTATAAGAATCAGTGGGAAAATTGGAGCCAGTTTTTTGGTCGTATACCTGTGTTAATTAAGTCCTTACCTTTGAAATTGCTGATATTTAATACTGGCTAGTGTAGAAAACTTTTATTCTACTTAGATTTCCATGTCAGACACTTCAATTTTATTCGTATGTATAGAGATGTATATATGTATTCCACGGGAATGTATAGCGGGCAATAGCTATTAGGTACCTACATAAAAAGGAACCAGGTGTTTAGGTATTGGAAGCTCTTAGCAAGAAAAACATTCAGTAGATTTTTTATCGAAATAATAAAAATATACAACACCACGTTAATTTAGTTGTGGAATTTATAATGTTCGGTTAGAATGTTGAATATAAACAAGACACATTATCGAAAATATATGGATTGTATAATGTTAACATTAACAACGCGGTTTGAGTATGTTAGTTTATTGTTTTAAACTGCTTAGAAATAGGTCTCGACTGTGAAAATGGTCTGGATGGTTTGAAGGATATTATTGAGATTTTTCATGGCACAGAGCAGTTATGTTTGTAATATAATGCTATGAGTAATTGACGCTATGAGAGAACAAAGGTGTCAAAATCTTACGGGTTCGAAGTGTGTCTTACATACATACATACATATCTTCACGCTGTATCCCTAACGGGGTAGTCATAGAGGTCGGAGCGCTAAGCGACGCGGTCCTTACATTTTTGCCTAGGTATGCGGGTGCTTTCGACATTTCCGTCAGCTAACCTTTTGGCTATGTCATCTACGTAAGTCAGCCTTGGTATTCCTTGGCTTCTCCTACCACTCACTTTCGCTCTGTACATTTTCTTCGTCAGTCTTTCTTCACTCATTCTTTCTATCTGCCCGAACCGTCTTAAGCATTCCTTTCTCCATTTAAACTTCATTTTTACAATAATACTGTCGTGGAACCCTGTCATACTACGTATCTCTTCATTGCTTATTTTGTCCACAAGGGTGACGCTGCATATATTTCTAAGAGATCGCATTTCTACATCATTTATCTTACTTTCACTCGAGTTCGGACATGTCTAAACCTCATTACTGTACGATAAAGTGTATCTTTCCAGAAATATTCCTAAATCTTAGGACCTTTCATGCTATTCTCACTTTTGCTTTTTATTACCGATGATTTTTGTAATTGACACTTCAGAACGAGTACGGCAGAGAGCCGCTATTCGCGCAGCATTACCTTATGTATTATATTTCATACACGAGCGCCAAAGAGAACGATGCATAGACTATAGCGGAAACAAGATAAGATGTTGTTATTCATTGTGACTTATTAAAATAATCAAGGAGCAAGGAAATTCGTTGTTTAAAAAAGGGACCTTAGTTGGCGACGAATTGGTCCCTGTTGGTCAATTGTTTTGATTAATTGGTCACCACGGTCAATGGTCAAGGGCAGTCAGTGCTGATCAAAGTGCTAATGAATTCAGTCATGATAAGAAGGTGATTCAAAGCTATTTCAATTGATCACAATTTGGTTACAATTGGTGAATTCCATAATTGGTCGATATGTGTATATATAATATTTAAATATTTAATTTACAACTTTCAAGGTCATACCAAAATGATATTGTAACGCTATATCTGATCAATTGTCGTAATCTGCTTTGTGACCAAATTGTGATTAATTAAACTAGTTTTTAAACAGTTGTATACAATTGATTCCTAACGCCATCGTAATATGACGTATTAACTTGAACCATATCATGTTAGTCATATAATGCTGACCAATTAATTAAATCAATTGACCATTGAGACGACCTCCGTGGCGCAACGGTTTAACGCGTCGGAAAGTAAACGGGGGTTGCGGGTTCGAATCCCATCCCGAGTCTGGGTGTTTATGTATAATATGTATTTATTTACAAAAGAAAAGTATATAAGTCGTATATCAGTTGTCTAGTACCCATAACACAAGCGCTGTGCTGCTTACTTTGGGACTAGATGGCGCTGTGTGAAATGTCCGAGTTTATTATTATTATTATTATTATTACCAATAATCACTAGTTCGTGGCCAATATTATTTTAGGCTTTATGATCTCCATGTTATTTCTCAAAGTAGCGACAATGTTATTAGTTTTTATGGTCTATCTACAAAGGGAAAGATCGTGAAGATATTTTGTATTGCTTATAGTTACAAAAAATCGTTACAAAAAATTTCGCGGCGTTTGTATGTCGGTATGTATCTCAAAGGATGTCCTGAGATTATTTGACACAGAAAGTTGATATCTGGGTAGTTATGGAAAGTGTCTATTGTACGTATAACGCACAAAGAAACTTAATTTTGATTTGGAGGTGAAAGTAGACGCGAAAAAAATGTCTCAAGGTCAAGTAAGGTATCTTATGATCGTTCACAGACAAGTTAAAAATATTTAGGTTCTGATTAAAGCGTCCTAATATTACCGATAGAATATTTATCTATTAATAAGTGTTACAAAGAGGTAAGCCGTGTTTGTTTGTATGTAATGGATAAACTCAGAAACTGCGCAATCTATTTCAATAATTTATTCTCCTAAAACAGCTACATTATCAGCGAGTACCTACTATGGGCTGTATTTTTTTTTTTCAAAAAAAATCTACTCATGTGAAGCCAGCCGGTCGCTAGTATTAAGTAAAGATTCGCTTCACACGAATCTCAGTAGAAAAAAAAAACTGGATAGACGGAGGACGGAGCACCGATCATTAAATATTTCTTTCGCTTCAAATCTCATCATTCTCGTCACACTTTCACCGAGGTATGCCAGCGCTTTTGACATGTCCGTCAGCTAATACTGGCTGTTTGATCTTCATACATTAGCGTTGAACTTGCTTGGCTTCTACTCCAGGTATTCCCACGTAATGAACAAGTCGATAGGGTTGAGATTTGTAAAGGAAAATGTGTACATTTAACATTTGGACGTCGAATAATATTTTTTTTAAACGTTTTTGTTAATTTCAAGAAAATAATTAAACTTAATGAAAATGTAATCGATAAATCATATAATTTAATAGTATTCATTTCATATTTCCAAAGAAAAGTTTGATTATCGCTCAAATGAACGTGAACTTCGAAACGAAAATTTTTTTGGCTGTTATTTTCTGCTGGCTCTTGCCCTCGACTTCGTTCGCGTACTTTTATTTACTAACTTAATTCAGAAACCTCCGCGAGCGTACACAGAACAATTCTTCAAAGTTTCATCACAATCGGATGAATGGCTTCGGAACGCATAGAGGACAAACATGAAAAGAATCATTTATTTTTAAGGTTTTGTACCTCAAAGGAAAAACCGTTTAAAAAGGAACCCTTATAAGATCACTTCGTTGTTCATCTGTCTATCTGTAAAATCAAACTTCAAATGACAGAAGTTTCACACAATCAAAAGATACGGCCGTTAATGCCGCATATTTTGACACTTGCAGTTTTGATCTCTTGCGAGTCGCAAGGAATCAAAACTTATATGGTACTTCCTGTTGACCTAGAATCATAAACTTTGCCAGAAGCAAGGTCTCACAGCACAACTAAAAAAAAAATTCGAAAATCGTTTGTAGTTATTTGCCATTACAAACTTACATTTGCAACTGGATAGTATCGGAGAACGTGTCTTTCAATTGCAAAGTTAAATTTGTTTTTGAAACTGACTTATGTAGACTTGTCGGTAAATACAAAATACAAAAGTACGTTGTATGATGGTACGGAACCCTCGGTGCGCGGTACGACTAGCACTTGGCCGGTTTTTAGTTAACCCAAAACACCGGCGCTGTGAGATATGTCTGAGTTACTTCGCCGCTAGGAGTTTTGCTGAGTGGCCTATGCCTACTCAACCATTTTATAAATAAAATACGGAATCTTCTGCTCGAATTGGACTGGCATTTGAGCAATTTTTTTCTCTCTTAACCCCTGTAAAAGCACGAAAACAGAAATGTTTTGTCGTGTTTTTTAGAACATTATGATATTTCTTGTTCTGCACTTCTAAAACTATTAACCGGTTGTAACCGGTTTGTTCCTTTAATGGCACATAACAATTTTGATTGACGTCGTATTTCTTCTGAATGTCGTACAAAGCAAATAACGTTGGGTCTGACATCTACACAAATACAATTTAACGGTTGAATTCGTTGTGCTCCACGAGTGTGCTAGTTAATAATAATTTAAATAAATTATGAATAAAGGACGATCAGAATATTTTAACTCAAATAAATGCTATAATCATAGACAATAAAAATACAGTCTCCGTGTAGCGTATTTCAAAAGAGAGGCATCAATATTTAAATTTTAAACCTGCTCATTGTAAATACGTTACATATATTTACTTACATCAAGTTAACCAACATGAAGTACACAAGTGGAGCCGCCGGTTTGCCACGCCGCCCGTGCCCGCCATGAACTCAACAAGTTATTGAAATTAAAATTACTGTAAATTCCACAATTTACTCTAATATTTACATTCCAAATGATTAATCTGATGCGAAAGAGCTATGCAAGGATCGCGATGCTTGGCACTCCACCCTCTTTGACTACCCCATCACGGATAAAGCGCGAGGATATGTATAAATTCCACTAATTCACTATTACTGATTTTCGAATTTTATGCAATTGTTATTATTGCTTTCCGTAATCAATTTACTACTTTAAACGTTATCTATTTTAAACTTTAAAATTAATAGATTTCACGCTATTTTTTGTAGGTAATTTAAATCACGTAGAGTTAAATAATGAGACCATGTTATTGTTAAGATAACAACAAAATTCAAACATGTTGGAAAAAATATTATTTGAATAAATCTATTATTTTATTCATATATACATATCTTCACGCTGTATCCCTAGCGGGCTAGTCAGAGGGGACGGAGCGCCAAGCGTCGCGGTCCTTACATACTGTTACTATTATTTTATGTGACTTAAATTTTTTTATAGTCTTCCTAATTATTTTGTACGTAATTATATTATTTTAATTTAGTGTATTTAGTGTAGAATTGGGATATATCGTATCGTAGAGCATATTTTTATAGCGATAAATAACATTTTTATTGTTATCATTACCAATTTTAAAGTGCTATTGAAACATTTCGGCATTTAGCTAGAAAATAGCACCGTAATTAGTATATTGCATGTAATAATAACCCTAACAAAGTTAGGTACAGTAAAATCGCGTCAAAGTTAGCCATCTCTTATACTTAGTTATATTGTCAACGCATGGGTGACGAATCGAAATTAATCGTGGCTCGAATCCTCGTTTATCGGTTATCATTATCAATTCTATATGGTAACTTGTTAATGCCGTCAGGTGAGTTGAATACAAACGTACTTAATGCTATACTGTAACAAGTTTCTTATTCAAGCAGCTTGTTATTGAAAGACACGCAGTTATAATCCATACTATTCATACTTCCATATTAATATCATAAATGCGAAGTGTTTGTCGGTCTGTCAGTTACATTTTTACGGCTAAACTGCTGAATCCATGTAATTTGGTACTCGTATGGAGATAATCCGAAGCCTGTGGGGAAGGTTGGTTTTAAATTTCCACGCCAACGAAGTCGCGGAAAAGTACCCAGCACGTATATAACATACCAATCTATTAGCACAGCTATTAGTGACCTAAAATGTTTTGAAATACGTGAATATAATATTGATATAGCAATTAATATTTAATCGTTAATCCGACCGGTTTATGGCGCAACATATCCAAGCTAAACGTCGCTCGATATGAAATTATACTTTTTGAAGTTTTACTTCTTTTGGCGTGTTAGGGTAAAAAGATCAGAGTGTACTTTTAGTATGTTATGGAAGTTATGCCGTCAATGTAAAACACCATGAAGTTAGCAACAAAAGTTGTACGCGTCAATCACAACATGAAGTACGAGTAGCATTAGGTTTTTTATTGTCTTTCTTCATGGCATGGCGCACAGCTTAGCGCATTTGCCAATGTAACGTATTAATAAGTAGAATCAACATGAAGCATTGTTTTCTTCTTATCGTAAAACTCCTCCATTAAAGTGATAGTAAGTAGGCTTTACTGAAGTTACAAAGGACTTCTTGGAAGAGCGCAAAAACTTCAGCTACACATGTTTATTTAGACCTACTCCATTCTTTTTACTTACACAGAACTTTAAAACACAATATACTATCACTTTTGTACTTTAAAACTGCCAAATGTAAAAAATAGAAAATCTAAATAAAATGACAACCTCACTTCTCCCTTTCCCGCCAAAATGTCTTAGCATTGGGTTATTATTCTAAGGTAGCAACGAAGAGAGTTTATTTCCTTTTTGTATGTGACCAGTTTTAACTTTTATTTCATTCATTTCAAGTGGCCAGTCTCAATTTTTTATATGCGATCAGTTTTTTTTCTATAAATGAGAGGTATGTAGATGCTGGTAAGAACACTCACTACCTATAGATTTATTTATAGTGCTTCAACGTAACAGGCAGATGAGGCAGACCGTCTATTGAGAGTCGAAACATGACAAAATGTCTGAAACGGAACACTTACAGCTTTGCCATATCTGTCTGCATGTTACTATGTTTATTTGAATTTGAATTGAGGAATGTTTCCGGGACTCACAAATTTTCCCAAGTTTGATATTGTTTCCGGGAATGACACGTCTATAGCTGTCCGTCTGTACATGATAGCAGATTTGTTCCTTCGATTTTCTATCTAATACTAAACTGTTTGGCACAGAGGTGTACATTTGTAATTTTTAACCAGTAATGAGAATAAAAAACATAATCCTTGTTAATTAACGTCAATTTATTCAATTGAAATTGAACTTCGTCCGAAATTACTACGGCACTCGTATGATTTAATGCGTGTCTGATACTTAGCCAATTTTTTAATTTTTGATAAAGGTTTTTGGTGCAAGAAGAGTCAAAAGTTAACAGTTTTGAATAATCTGTTTCTTATTTGATATTATAATTTTGGCATTGCAACAAACCACAGACCAGTGAAAGCTGACGCTTATGAGGGCATCCGCGACTGCCTACAGTTTAGTAATATATTACTTAAACGGTGACCACGCCCTCAACTCTCTGCGTATCCGCTCTCGAATATTCAACATCCGATCTCTGTGCAACCAACGAGACTACAGGAACCGTCCCGCGCCCCTCAACATTTTGACACGTTTGTTTTCTTTATCGCTGTGGACTTATCAGTCTGTTTTATAACCCAAATTCGCACATATCTTTGTTCTCATTGATACAAAGTTCAAATGTCGTGTAATTAACTTAGCGATGTTATCTTCACTGTAAGAATTTGTCTCAATTGCATTAAATTTCCTCATCTTCAGGTATTTATGGGTTACCTTGCTAGAGTTTTTCAAGGACTATTTGACGCGAACAACCGAAAGGAACATGTTAGTAAGTGTTGGCCCAGGAATGGACGTAAGTTTTCAAAGTCAAGGTTTGACTTTTTAGAGTTGGTTTTCTTGTTTTGCGGCTTAAAAGGAACAAAAAAATAAACATTGTCATTCCATCTATTTGAGACACGAGTTTTTGGCGGGATTTTGAGGGGAGCGGTTGGAAGTTTATTTTAATTATTAGCAAATGGTTTCTTGTGGATATTGTGATGTAACATTGGCGTAGTTTTGCGTTCCAAGTATCTACGCAGTTGTGCTGTTATGTGAAAACACTGAAAAGTATAAAATAACTATCCTTTACTAATCAAAACTCAAGTACAATTAAAATAACTTTATAAATACGATACACATACCTATATAATTAAATTTGACAGTTACTGAAGTCGGTGCCAAGCCCACCAAACTAATAGATTTTCTGTTGTTGCACATAGATTTGGCTTCGACTTCAATAACTGTCAAATTTAATTATATAGGTATGTGTATCGTATTTATAAAGTTATTTTAATTGTACTTTAGTTTTGATTAGTAAAGGATAGTTATTTTATACTTTTCAGTGTTTTTTTTGAAGGCGGTTTAATTCTTTTTAATAAAAATTTTTTATTTCTCCATTTTGAGCGATCTTGATCTAAATAAATATCTAGGGCAGGTCTGCAATTAACTTCTTTCTAATTCCGAAGCGCAACGATATACAAGAGAATCATCAATATAAATAAAGGTTATAACCAGGTCGCGTTATTTAGTGTATCTTCGAAGTCCAAGCTCCAATATCGGTGAAATTTAAATGGGACCACCTCTGAAGTATTATCTACCAAACGAAAAAAGAATTTTCGAAATCGGTGCATAAATAACGGAGTTATGAGGTGACAAACATACAAAAAAAAAACATAGACGAATTGAGAATCTTCCTTTTTTTGAAGTCGGTTAAAAATGTTGAAATAAGTGCTTTTTTATTAGTATAATGGTGAGATTTTTTTAGTGGCTTCGTCTACGGATTAATTTTATTATTTATTTTAAAATAACTTATTGCCTTCAAGCGATTCAAGCTATTTCTATTCAAAATTTCATCGCAATTGGATGTTCAGTATAGCAGCCCATAAAATACGAACAAACAAACATTGATTTTTATATATTAGATTGTAAACTGTCCTTATCCTTTCTCTAAAAGTATAGCTTCGTAAAATCTGAATAAATTATGAACACTGATTGTGATAGTGGCGTAGATTTAAAGAAAACTATCAAGGTTGATAAAAACTCAGAAAATTGAAGTATCGATTTTAACAAAGAATATCAAAGTCTGATGCATTCAGGAATGATATAATGGAACCTACATTATGGTATTATAAACATTTTCTTGTCATAAACGCAAACAGAACGTAGACTGAGATTATAGAAGTGTCAATTTGAACGCGGAGGACGCATATACTATATCTACCTCTATTAATATCATTCCACGTAGGTACTTCGTAGGTCGATTTTCCTCTATGTAACTCTGATAGTTTGCTCTCCCAACAAACGTTAGTTCTCAGAACGAAGTTGATCGCGTACATATATGTATATATATATATATTATATTTATGTACAGATTTTAAGAAGAAGCTTATCCTTGAACTGTTCACGATACTGTGGCTCGGTAAATAATTCACATTTCGTTAAGATTGGTTGGTTATTAATTTCCGTTTTGTTAAGATTAAAAATTAAAATTCACATTTTTGGTGGCGACGACTATTAAATTAATCTACATTTTTTTTAGCCGCAATTTAAAAATTATGATTTTAGTAGCGCATTTGTTGTATTGTATAAAGCTGCGCCTCGCGGTTTCGCCCGTGTTCGATTTGGTATTTTTTCGGTATGAAAAGTAGCTTAGATTACTCTTTAAAAAGTCCTCCAACAACCAAGGAAAGTACTGTCAATATCGGTTTAGCCGTTTCGGAGATTAGCCCCGACAAACATACAGACAGACAAAAATTTAAAAAAAGCGTGTTCGGATTTTGGTTACGTGCAAATAACCATATGAACTTGAGAAAAAGCTTCAATTTTATTTTATATAGGTGTATCATGTATAGTATAGATACGTATGTGTATGTACACTCTGTCAAGAAAGTACCGGGAAAAGATCAATAACAATAATACACGAAATGTTAGTTATTCATCCAAATTTATTTTATCACCTTCAAAGTATGCTCCTTCAGAAACGATACACTTACGCCAACGAATAATCCAATCATCAAAACATTTTTTAAACGCTTTTTCCGGAATTGAGTTCAGTGATCGCCGCGAATTCTCCTTTATGTCTTCTACCGAATGAAAATGGGTGCCGCGAAGTGGTAATTTGAGTTTAGGAAAAAGAAAGAAGTCGGCTGGAGCCATATCTGGTGAATAAGGTGGTTGCTCGATGGTATTTGTTGAGTTTTTGGTCAAAAATTCGTTCACAATGATGGCCTTGTGCGAAGGCGCATTATCGTGGTGCAAAATCCAAGAATTTTCTTTCCACAAATCTGGCCTTTTTCGTCGAGTTTGCTCTCTTAAATGCCGCATAACGCCCAAATATATTCTTTATTTACCGTTTGATCTTCCGGCAAGAATTCCGAGTGCACAACACCGCGATAGTTAAAGAAAACAGTCAACATGACTTTGACTTTTGATCGACTTTGGCGTGGTTTTTTCGGTTTCGGTTCAATTGGAAGGCGCCACTCTGAAGCTTGTTGACTAGTTTGCATGTCAAACTCGTAAACCCACGTCTCGTCACCAGTAATAATGCGTTTCATGAATGTTGGATCGGAATTGACTCGTTCTAGCATGTCCTCAGCGACTCTTATGCGATTGAGTTTTTGGAGAAAATTCTGGTCTTTTGGGACTAGCCGAGCGGTAACATGTTTCATACCCAAGTGATTATTTAAAACGGTACGGATTAACTCGTGAGACACAGAAAGTTCGGCGGCTCTCTCTCTCAAACTTGAATGAGGATTTTCAGTCACTATTTCCTTCACTTTTGCGATTTAACTTCAGTTGCAAACGTTGACGGCCTACCAGAGCGAGGTAAATCTTCCATCACATCTCGACCGCTTTTGAAGGCTTTGTACCACTCCTAAGCACGTGTTTTTGATAAAGTTAATTCACCGTAAGCCTTCTGTAACATTTTCAGTGATTCTGAACACAATGGTAAACTGCCTATTGTACGCTGACGATGCTGTGCTAATAGCACCATCAGAAGCAAAGTTGCAGACACTAGTCACGTGTATGAAAGAAGATTGTGAAGTAAAAGGATTGAAAATGAATGTGAACAAAACTAAGGTTCTGGTGTTTGAAAGAGAAGCGGTACAAACGAAATGTGTGATTAGTGTAAATGGAAAATGTCTAGAACAGGTGAATGAAATTGTGTACCTGGGGAGTGCGTTTTCGAGGGATGGAAGATGTGAGTTGGATGTGGAGAGACGGGTAGCAGCTGGCAATAAAGTGAACGGTGCTCTGTCCGCATTAGTGGGTAGTGTGAATATATCTAACACTGCTAAAATGGCCATCCACAATGCGGTGTTGGTGCCAACTTTGTTGTACGGCAGTGAGGCCTGGATATGCCCGAAATCGAGTGAAAGTATGATAAATGCTGTGGAGATGCGGTCTCTCAGAAATATGTGCGGTGTCACGCTTGCGGACAGGATAAGCAATGACGAGATACGCAGTATGACAGGGTTGCACAACAGTGTTATTGTAAAAATGAAGAAAGGAATGCTTAGATGGTTCGGGCACATGGAAAGAATGAGTGATGAAAGACTGACGAAGAAAATATACAGAGCGAAAGTGAGTGGTAAAAGAAGCCAAGGAAGACCAAGGCTGACTTATGAAGATCAAATAGCCAGAGTGTTAGCAGACGGAAATGTCAAAAGCACTCGCATACCTAGGCGAAAATGTGTGAGGAGAATGATGAGATTTGAGGAAGCGAAAGAGGTGTGTAAGGACCGCGACTCCTGGCGCTCCGTCCTCTCTGGCTACCCCGTTGGGGATACAGCGTGAAGTTATGTTATGTTATGTTATGAACACGAAATTCCATGCATGCAAATCTCGATGCAAAATTTAAGACAAACTCTTTGTTCGATGTTTTTGTCCATTATGAAATTCGCAATATACACTAGAATGATATAACTAAAAACAGCACTGTATTTAATCTAAATAACAGATGCAACTCAAGCTGCGCGCCTAAATGGAACACAGTTGTGCCAATCTAACAACAACAAAAAAAACAAAAAATTGAATTTGGAACCATAAACAAATCATCCATTCCCGATACTTTCTTGACAGAATGTATGTATAAGTATATATTCATTTGTTGACTCACAGAGCCAAAACAACTTAATCGATATTGACATACAAGGTATCATTGGATTTGTTTCAGTTATGTAAGTGCGAGTCATAGGCTAGGTTGTTTTTTGAAAAATTTAAAATGGCGTCTAGCCTTATTATAAATTGTATGATAGTGCTCCATTTAAAAATAATGGAAAGCCTTTACGATTGTTATTTTTAGATCATTTTAAAAATATATAACAGTATTTTTCATACTTACTATTAGTTAAGTACTACTAGTTTGGAATTCTTAAATGGTACATGAAAACACAGCATTCCTTTCTAACTTTTCCCAAGCAGAGATCCGCACTCGAGTATCGTTCTGGAATACTCAAATTGTTTTCTTGTGGTATTCCCAATGTTTTATGACAATTGCAATAATTTAAAAGTATTTACAATAAAAAAATCTATTGATGATAGGTTATTTCATACACAAGGCAGCAAAAATTCAAATAATTCCAAATATATCCAATAAAAAATGATCGTTACCCCTAGCTAGCTTTGTTATTCTGATATTGGACGCTCTGTATAGTACAATTAATACTACATGAATTTAATATAATTTGACACCCCTGGTGACGACCGACCGACTTTCCTTATTTCGATGCGCAATAATTATTGTTATTCCAAGATTAATGGAGATGTTTTCCCCCGATTGCATTTCATACACTCATACCTCTTATCATTAAGCATACAAGCGAATCGTATTGTTTGTCCGTAACTGAAGATTGTACATTTTCCGACATATATAGGTATACGAGTATGTGAAATATGTGTGGTGTCACTCTTGCGGACAGGATAAACAATGAAGAGATACGCAGTATGACAGGGTTGTACAACAGTGTTATTGTAAAAATGAAGAAAGGAATGCTTAGATGGTGCGGGCACTTAGAAATAATAAGTGATGAAAGACTGACGAAGAAAATCTACAGAGCGAAAGCGAGTAGTAAAAGAAGCCAAGGAAGACCAAGGCTAACTCATGAAGATCAAATAGCCAGAGTGTTAGCAGACGGAAATGTCAAAATCACTCGTATACCTAGGCGAAAATGTGCGAGGAGATGAATGAGATTTGAGGAAGCGAAAGAGGATATTGTCCTCCGTAAGGACCGCGACTCCTGGCGCTCCGTCCTTTCTGACTATCCCGTTATTGATGCAGCGTGAAGATATGTATGTATGTATGTATATAGGTATATAATCTTTTGTTCGTTGGGTATTTATTATTTATAGTACAGACTTCAGTTAAACCAGCCGTTATCAGAGATATAGTGGCTAATAGATAGTAGGATAGTGCTTAATAAGAACAATAATAGTTTTATTTTTATTAAACTATTTCATCGAGTTAAGTTTCATGATTTTCATAGTTCATACATACATATCCTCACGCTGTATCTTGTACAAGTTTTATAATAACCGTTGAAGCTGTAAAATGTATAGGAAACGAGATATTTGCGTAAAATAGTTTTTCGTCAGTTTTGACTTAATCTAAGTTTAATCTACACGAGATTATATGAGACGAGACAGTATTTAGGACGTAAAAAAGATTAACTTTTTACATAAACTAGAGTCCGCCTGGTGGTCGGATTTCGACCGTAAACTCTTGAAAATTGTAGATTGTAGATGGAAAGAGTGCGAAGTATGACGAAATAGCTTCTAAATAAAGGCTTCGACTCCGCGTCGAAGGTCGGAAAAAAAACTATTTCCAAATTTTTTTTATTGTTAACACTAAAGCTCGTCTATAACGATGTCTATAACTAATAAACAAAGAAAATAAAAATCGATTGACGAACAGAGGAGAAAAAAGTGAACTGTTTTATCTTTAGTTTTGTTTTGTCTTTATCTATTTATATAGATTCAGCACTCGTAAGTTTTAAATCAAGGTTTACCCTTCATTTCATATGATTCGTTAATTTTTCGGCGGGTAATAGGATCTTATGCGGGGTCCGTCCGGTTCGGTACCACGGTCATACTTGCTAATCTTGTCAACAAACAGCACTGCGAGCACTTGTGTTTCAATATGGAGACCTTGGACCGAGAAATATAAGGGACGGAGCCATAATTAGTTGCCGCTCTTACTACCGTGTGTCAAAGGAGTTTTCGTGTTTCTCTTTAGTTCATTGAGCATAGCCACGAGTAAAACAGTTAGCTATAGTAAGTATGGCAACCTCGCGCTGTCAGTGTAATTCGTGTCAACTTATGAGTCGGTCATGGAATAACTATTTGCAAAATAGTGGTAAATCTTAAGTGTTTTTGGTACTAGTATTCACAAAAATAAAAATATATCATGTTCAGGTGTGTATCGTAATACTGTGACCTTCCCTAGTCACGCACATTAGTAAAAGTGTAGAAACTCGGTCAACAAAAAGTACACTGTAAGGACACGCTCTTAGAGCAAATGCTCCGTCCAGTGTAGTACTTGATCCGAGGTTGTGACAGTTGGTAACATTTGTGATACAAGTCACAAAATTTTTGTCCTCAGGGTTGTCAACGCATTTGTAATCTAATGTCTTTCTTCGCCCATTGCAAATGTCTATGGGGCTCAGTCCACTTATGTCATATTTTTTTCTTTTTAACTTTAATGTAAATTGTAAACAAACAAGAAACTAACAAAATTTCTCTAAATTTTCACTGTTCACTGGTATTACACGTAGCACTCTGATAACACTGCTTTTCTGTTATATACACGAAACTATGAAATATCCACATATAACACAAATATTATTCAATATAGTACAGCTTGAAAAAATTGAGGTTATTCTTCAAGCGTTTTGTTTTTAATTCGTAGTGTTTACCCTAAAGGTTGCCTATGTTCCTAGATCAAATTAGGATCATAAATCAGTTCACTCTAACATGTGAGACACGATTCATTCGAAATGTAAGACTGAATAATAACAGTAGAATATTATTGTTTGCGATGTGCAAACAATAATAATCTATTCTTTCTTTTGAAGAGTTTTTCAAAATACAAATTTTTACGCTTACCCATGACGTTTATTATTCTTTTAATTCTTGATAGTTTTTATTGAAGCACAAACACACAAACGCTAAAAAATTCTATAAATGTTTGTTTTAACTAATAAGTATGACAACTGAGTCAATCATTTGCGAACTAGCCCATCTCTATGTTATGTTATAAAGTCATAGTCGTCACATTTGTTTACATTAAGGACAAAAATGAGAAAAAAAAACAGGATATATGATTAAGTTCACTATTTGTTCGTTTGTTTTCTCCATAGTATAAAAAAAAAATTATGTTTGTGTTGACGGTTTTTTTTTAATTTAATTTTTGAGAAAAAGCCTCTTAATACTACTGGCATTTTAGATATATGGCTACAATGCCGATGTTATTATACAAAATTACGAGCTGACCCGGCAAAAGTTGTATTGCCCGATATTAAATATATATAAATATAGGGTTGTGTGTATTTTTAATGCCGAATCATAAAAAAATAGAAATAAAAAAAATTTTTGGGGTGGACCACCCTTATCACTTAAGAGTATAAAAAACAAATAACAACCTATTCGCAGACCTACCAAATATACATATGAAATTTCATCAAAATCGGTCAATCCGTTTCGGAGGAGTATGGTAACTAAAACTGTGACACGAGAATTTTATATATTAGATTCCGAAAGGATCTGTAAAGATGCGAAAGGGTATTAAAGTACCCATGACAACGAAACAATTGCATTCTACATTTTCGCAAAAAGTCAATAATAGTTCTAGTAACACCTCAAAGTTTCAAAAGAAAGGTGAGGCAACCCTAATATCAGCGTTTTTACGTCGTCGCTAGCAAACATTTGGAATGTAGGACATAACGATAGGGTTGTACATTTTTTTTATTATATTTTTTTGTATGGATAACAAATTAAACCTTTCCCGCAATTATTATATCTGCAATATAACAGCCAACATTGACACGTTGAAACCCTGGCGGATTTTTACCCCCTTTCACAATAGCCTTGTAGATATATATTGCCCTAAACAGATAATACATACATACATACATATCTTCACGCTGTATCTCCAACGGGGAATAAAACAGATACTATGTTGACAATGTCCGCCTACAAAGCAAAATGCATCCTGTCGTTTTGAAAATCAACTGAGTTTATAATCATTGTTATATATATACTCCTATTTCTATATATACACTGTTACTCACAAAATTTAAAACGGTTACTGACTCAAATCGCTTATTCAAACGGATTAATTTAGTCGTTAGTCTTTCCTCTTCATCATTGCGTCCTTTTGTGTTTATTTATATTGTTCTCGTTTTAAAGTTACGAGTAAGACCGTTTTCTGTATTAAAAATTTAAACGGGCATTTCCACTTGATTGAAGTATCTAAAACGAGGTATTGAGAACGCGACTTTAATAGCACTTATGGTATGTTTAGAACTTTAATAGTATATTCCATGGCTTATACACATATTGTAACGTCCTGATTCAACTAAAGCCAGTTACGACGTATATTCGTTCGTAATTGCAAGTGCGGAGATTTGTGCAGATTTTTGTCTTTGTTGAAATCGTTTATTTTATAGAATGTTCTTTCAATTATTGTACGTTTTATAAAAAAAATCTCTTTTCTATTTAATAATATCTTTATTAATAATCATTAGTGCGTCTGTTACTTATCGTGTAGTTCTTGAACCAACTCACACTAACTCGTGTAGTTTCTAACAGAACTCGCACTAGCGAAGCAGTCTTTCTCATGTCAGCTAGGAACGTGTAGAATAAATTATAAGCTAAGTTCCCTTTATATCCCTTTGTTATTTATAGCAATTTGACGTTCGAACGATAAGAGGGGATAGTGTGGGAGGCGACAAGTGACGTCACGACTCGTGCAGGCTCAGACTTACTTAAATGGATTCGAAGTTAGACAAAGACTTTGAACATTTCTGCTGATGGGTAGAAAGTTTAAAAACTAATACCCGCCTGCGGCAAAGTTTTCGAGTTAAATATCTTGCAGCTTTTGCTCACAATTTTTCGTGGATTATGTGAAAATTTCTGTTCCTTGGGATATTTTGATTCGAACCCATCAGTCACCAGATATTTGCGTTCTAATTCGTTATTAGACCATTCACGCTCTTAATTGGTAAAATGTCAATGCATATTTTCTGAAAGAAATCCCAAGATGTAGGTATTTGTGTTTTTTGGTCTTATCAATTTAATTCGCTTAGTTTTTACGGTTCCTTAACTCAACACGAAAAAAACAGTAGCCCCGTAAGTACCACATCCCTTATATCAGCCATTCCCAAAGTGGGCGATAACGCCCCCTTGTGGGCGCTGCAGGCCTAAAGGGGGGCGGTAAGAGACCCAGAAAAAAAATGGGGGCGTTGTGTAGAGGCCTGGGGGGTGATTTGTAATTTCATTTAGCTAGGAGGCATCTTAGACAACGACTGCATGAGCTCTCGACTCAGTAGACAAAATAAGTTTGGGAACCAGTGCCTTATATCTTAAGAATGGGTAGAGGTTGTTGCAACAAGTTGAAATATACATAAAATAATGAGGTCTATGGTCTCCTGGCAGTATAAAAAATTCAAACTTCGAAGTCAACGCGATCAAAAGATGCGACCATTTGTGTACCTACTCAAACAAAAGGCTATGGGTACATTTCATCGTCCTAGAATCATGAAATTTGGCAAGAAGCAGAGTTACATACTATAATACATACAAAAATAATTTAAAAATTGCGAATTGTAATTGTATCACTTTATTTTGCCACGAGTGTTAGCCGACGGAAATGTCAAAAGCACCTGCATACCTAGGCGAAAATGTGTATGGAGAATGATAAGTTGATGAGATTTGAGGAAGCGAAAGAACTATGTAAGGACCACGACGGTTGGCGCTCCGTTCTCTCTGACTACCCCTTTGGAGATATAGCATGAAGATATGTCTGTATGTATGTATTTTGCCATTACAAACTTAGTTAGAGAGTGTGAGAGAAGGGGTGTTTCAACTGCAAAGTTGTCTGTTTTTGAATTCAAATTATATTTATTATACCAGTTATCACAAATACATCATTGTATGGTGGTACGGAACCCTTGCTGCGCCAGTGCGACTATCACATGGCCGTTTTCTCGCATTGAATATCTCTATAATTAATTTAGTAGACATAAATACATACATATTCTCACACTGTATCCCTAACGGGGTAGTCGAAGAAGATGGAGCGCCAAGCGTCGCGATCCTTACATACTTCTTTCGCCTCCTCAAATCTCATCATTCTCACACATTTTCGTTTAGGTATGCGAGCGCTTTTGACATTAATATATCCATAAAAAGCATATAAAAGCAAAGTAAGCTTTTAATTTGATTTCCCAAAGGTCCTGAATCCATTATAAGACACATGCTAGTATCTGAATTACGCATGAATGTTGTCCAGGCACGCCACATTCAAAACGTGTACGCCAAAATAACACGAATATTTTTTAACTTAACGTGTGTTGTTGCTTGTCGTCTCCGAGGCATTTGAACACACTCGATACTTTTGACTTAATGCTGACTTCATATTTTAGCAACTCTGTTCGTTTAAGGCATCAAATATCTCGCGATTTTACGACTGCATTCATGCTGTACCTAGGGTTGCCAACATTTGTTCTGTCGATTACAGTATTTTCAGAATGAGCTCCAAAAAACATAGTAGGAGTAGGTACGCTTAAAAATATAGTATTTTATGGAAAGAGTAAAAAATGAACAAAGACAAAAATAGACAATTTGTTACTTATTTATTGTTATGAAAACTATATTTTTCTGCATTTCGTACATTTTTAATTTTTTGTTTACATTATAAGCGTGGTAATATGCGTTATCGCATTCAATTTTTAAATTAATGTAGATCAAAAGCTCAGTTGAAATTAGAGTTCGGTTACATGCACATCGCAACAGTCGAATTTCGGTTGCTTAGAGCGCGTTCATAAAAATATTAAAAAGTGAGGAATTGTTTGTTATTAGTTTTGGTGTGGCAAAAAGATAAGATAAAGATTGATTCTAACTGAAATATAGTTTTTTTGCGCACTATATATTTCTTCAATAGTACGCAGATCCGACATACAATAGGTACTATACCTTTATATTACCTATATATAATACGGTTGGTAACCCTAGCCTACACCATGTTCTATTCTATTATTTTGCATGTATTATTTTTGATGTACCTATTATTTTTAATTGAATTATGTTATTTTTACTGATACAGCGTGAGGATATGTATGTATGTTTGTGTACATTGTTCACGTTTGTGGATCCCCACGATACAGTCTGAGCCTTGTGTGGGAGTCACTGTAACATAATCTATATAACTAATTGCAACTGTAATTTCATTTTTGTAATGAAGTTCCTCAAGAATCCACTTAATTCATGGAAAAAGTGATTTATACTTATTATTAACTTGGTGTCATGTTTGCGGACAGAATAAGCAATAAAAAGATACGCAGTATGGCAAAGTTACACTACAGTGTTATTGTAAAAATGAAGAAAGAAATGCTTACATGGTTCGGGCACATAGAAAGAATAAGTGATGAACTGATGAAAGACGGACGAAGAAAATATACAGAGCGAAAGCCAGTAGTAAAAAAAGCCAAGGAAGACCAAGGTTGACTTATGAAGATCAAATAGCCAGAGGTTTATCTGACGGAAATGTTAAAAGCACTCGCATACCTAGGCGAAAATGTGTGAGGAGAATGATGAGATTGGAAGAGGCGACAGCAATATGTAAGGATCGCGACACTTGGCGCTCCGTCCTCTCTGACTACCCCGTTAGGAATACAGCGTGAAGATATGTATGTATGGATTAGACTTGATTAATTGACTTGATCAAATTGCCAGTGTTAGCTGACGAAAATGTTAAAAGTACTCGTATACCTGCACAAAATTGTGTGGTTTGAGGAGGCGAAAGAAGTATGTAAATACTGCGATGCCTGGCACTCCCTCCTTTTAAACTCGGTTAGGGATATAGCGTGAGGACATGTATGTATATTTATTTAACGTACTTTGATTGGTAAAACATAGCTTAAAATAAAACGCCCATTGAAGACAAAACTATAGACTGAAAATAATCTACTCTGTACGAGTTTATTGGCTTTCAGAATATTATTTTTTAATGTATAAAAACGATCCTTCTCGGCTCTTAGTGCAGATTTTTTTTGAACTGGTGATATATAAGAGTACCGATAGCCCACCCCCTTTCCCCTCCTTTCCCTCTTTCTCTAAAGGCCGGCAACGCACCCGTGGCTCCCCGGATGTTGCGGGTGTTAATGGGCGGGTGTCCAGCTTGCTCGTTTGCCCCCTCTTGCATAAAAAAAAAAAAATTTATTGACAAAAGTATCTTCTAATCGTGTTTTTTTAAATAAATTACTTTGACTTTGACCGTCGATGCTAAAACTAGCTGTAGCAAGTTTTCTCACATCCTAAAATTGGATAGAATCTACGCAAGATCTGCTGCGTCATAGTCATAGGGTACCTCTGTTCATGAATGAAACCTCGCTGTACCATTCATAATAATCGGTAGACGTCGAGACACGCAAAACTACTATTTGTTTTATAAATGTTTTCACGCCCACTCGTCAAAGGAAATGTTCGTCGTAATTGACTACGTCAATGGTGTTTTATATTAGCTTTATAACACGCTTTTATTAACTTCACCTGTAACTATGTCGAAAAATCTTGGAAGTTAAATTATACCCACTTCTCGGTTTCTGTTTGAGCTGAAATTTTGTATACACGTGTTACTTATAAAATCTTACGGATCGCTTTCCAATTATAACTATTTCTATACCGCTTCGGATCATTGAATACATACAACGGGAGGCGACATACGCGCTATTTCTCATACAAAACTTTGTGGCATCTTTTGCGGGAGGAGAGGTACTACTACAACTAAATGGTGTAACGCGACTTCGGTGATGTTACCTTTGATGTTGTATTGTTGGTAGGCATGAACTACTCAGGATATTGGGTTTCTTTTAGGGCCACCCTGGAGAGGAATACAGAGTAAATTTTTATAAGGGCGCCTTCCTGTATTGCTACAATCGATTTCAGTTGTGAAATAAATACACACTTTAATACAAACCTGCACCAATTTATTAAAGAATTATAATTATCCCTAAATATAGATCTCATGAGCTCACTAAATGAAATCTTAAATGTTATATATAGAAGAATTTTAAATGAGATTTTACATACAAAACAAACAAATTACATCTGTATTGGAAATTACAAAAATGAGTACTGTAACCAATAATAAGTGTAACTGTTTCTTAATATTTGGTATAACTAAAACATTAAGATGAACTACAATAACAAAATATAAGGTTAGTTATGTAGATTTATTCTTGAATGTTAATAATTTTTATATATGCTTGTACATTACCATCTAAGGAGATAACCATGTATATATATAGCCAGTCGAGTTGTCCCACCAATGGTCCATAAGAATATCCACGGTGTTCACTAAACCCTTAGTGACTGCACAATTAAGTTTAGGTCTTCTGCAAGCCGAGTTGTCCCTCCAATGGTCTCAAAGAATTTCCATGAAGTCCACTATACTCGTAACTCACAAATAAATCTCAAAGAAAAGAGATTAAATATGTGTTAATGGTTACACACCACAAAAAATTACCTTTTCTGACGGATTGTTGAATTATTACCGGGGCTTGTGAGGTAGGAAGGGAGATAAGCAGTAAGTACTTACCTCGGCCTCCGCTGAACCCGCTATCTTGCCGGCCGGCACTTATAGGTTAAAAAAAAAAAACTGTCACCAACTGTTTTGTTTTGTTTGTAAAGGTAATTATATGTTTCACAAGCACATGGGTTTTGGTTTTGACACGGTTTTGAATCGTTTTGTTTAAACGAGTTACACGCGCACGTGGAGATGACTGACGTTTCCAGTAGGGGCGACGCATAGAACTGTCTAGTGCCACCGCCCTTCACTGCGGGGTTCGCACGTATAGCGCGGTCCATTCAAAATTGCTTCTTGCGTGTTGTGGCCGAGGTAAACAGAAAAATAGAAATGGATGAAGCAAGGAAAGGAAACTCACAAGCCGATCCATTTCCCCCCACTTGAAATCATTGCAGGATTTCAGAAACTAAAGGCAAGAGATCTAGAAATAATTGCATAATCATTTTTGGTATTCGCACAGCGTTTCAAAAAAAATAAAAAAAACAAAAAAAATCTTTTGATTGATTTATAGTCTAATAATTAAGGACGAGAAATAAAGTAATTTTACTTAATGTAGATTAATTTACGCGATATTAATTTACTAAAGGTAAAGGACATAGTTTGGCAACTGGTCTACGCAAAAGACCCCCCGCAGTTCTGAGACTAACAACACGAATTATACCGTCCTTGCCCGGGTGAGTATCGATAATTTTGCCTTTACGCCATTCAAGTGGTGGTAAATTTTGCTCAATAATCAGGACGATATCACCAACACGGACATTTGGCACGTCTTGGATCCATTTGGATCGCTGCTGTAGAGTATGTAGATAATCTTGTTGCCAAGATCGCCAGAAACGTTGAGTCATTTTTTGTAATAGTTGCCACCTCTCACGAGGGGGAAGGTAGGTGTCTGCTAGATTTGGTTCCGGTATCGACACTAGAGGTTCTCCTATTAAAAAATGTCCGGGGGTTAGAATATCAACCTCATTCGGATCAGTTGAAATGACACAGAGAGGACGAGAGTTAAGCACCGCTTCAATTTTTGCAAGAACTGTCGCCGTTTCCTCGAACGTCAACACCTGCAATCCTACCACACGCTTCCAGTGGTATTTCATAGACTTGACTCCGCTCTCAAATATACCACCAAAATGGCTACCGGTGGGGGGATTTAGACACCATTGTATCTGACGTTTGGACAGTTCGGCTTCAAGTTCCGATTGGTGACCAAGCAGGAACTGCTGTGTTTCCTGCAGGTAACGACGAGCTCCCACGAAATTAGTACCGCAGTCAGTGACAACATACTGACAAAGACCACGCCGTGATACCACCCTATCCAGAGCAGCGATAAAAGCCTGAGTAGATAATTCCGTGACAACTTCAAGGTGAATAGCCTTGACGGCAAGGCAAACGAATATACTAATATATGCCTTGTAAGTTCGAGCATTTCTCCTTTTAATTTCTTTTAAAATAAAGGGGCCAGCAAAATCAATCCCTACTCTCTGAAAACAGCGGGCTGGTTGAACTCTAGATGAAGGCAGGTCCCCCATCTTGGGTAGGCATGGTGTAGGACTAACCTTAAAGCAAGTGACACACTTAGCTAGTCTTGACCGAATGAGGTTTCGGATTCCTAAGATCCAGTAATTTCGCTGGATCAAGGACTGTAGCGTCCGAGGCCCACAATGCAAATACCGACGATGGAAATGATCAATAATCAAAATGGAAAGACGACTGCATTTCGCCAATAGTAGGGGATGCTTAGCTGAAGCGGCCAGTTGAGACTGTTGAAGACGTCCCCCCACTCGCAACAGTCCAGCATCATCAATGCAAGGACTAAGCCGCTGAATTTCACGACAACATGGGTTATGTGACTGTACTGACTTTAGAGTGTCAGAAAAGTGAATCGTTTGCTCATATTTTATTAGCTTTAATAAAGCATTGGTAAGCTCAATTGAAGTCAGTCCAGAAAGTACACGCGGTTGCTTTGAATTTTTCATATTTGTTACAAATCTAAGGCACCACGCCAGTACGCGTTGCACGTGTGTCAAAGCAGAATGACCTTCCAGCAATTTGGAAATAATGTCCTTTTCCGATTGGTATTCGCTAAGCGCCGTGGCAGCTATTGTTGTCTTTCGTTCTGGAACGGCTTCCGTTGACGAAATCTCTAACTGAATTGGCCATGTAGAAACATCAGCCGTAAGCCATTCGGGTCCTGACCACCACAAAGCCGACGACGCGATTTGCGTGCACGTAAGTCCTCTACTGCAATGGTCAGCTGGATTGTCACACGTGGACACATGTCCCCAGTTATCAGCAGTAATTTTATCTGTAATTTTTACAACTCGATGAGCCACGAACGTCTTCAACTGGAATGGTGGAATTCGTAACCAAGCAAGAACGGTGCTACTGTCCGTAAAAGCAAGTGTAGTAGATATTGGTAATTTTGTACTAAGCAGCTTATGCATATGGCTCAGCGAGCGCGATAGCATTTCGGCAGCGCAGAGCTCCAAGCGGTTAACGGTCAGTGACTTTAGAGGTGCAACCTTAGTTTTAGCTAGAAGTAAACGGACAGTTACACGCTCATCATCTGTTGCCCTCAAATAGATACAGCAACCATATGCCTTGGAGGAACCATCACAAAATCCAATGAGTTCCAATTTTAAAGCGTTTGCGGGTATCACCTTGCGTGGAATATGAATGTTACTGAGATTTGGTAACTCAGCAAGGAAATTTTTCCACTGGTCAAATACATTATCCGGAATAGGTTCATCCCAGGTTAATTGTCTACGCCATAATTCTTGAATAAGTAATTTTGCTACAAGTACCATGGGAGCCAACCAGCCAAGAGGATCGTAAATGCGGGCGATATTTGATAATATGGACCTCTTTGTGCAAAGGGAATCCAGTTTCGTTACGGAGTACGTAAACGTGTCATTTTCTGGGTCCCATCTAATTCCAAGTATCTTTAACACTTGTTGATTTTTATCATCACAAAAGGTCTTGGGTACTTGACAGTGATCAGAAGGTATTTCAGTGAGAAACTCAGGGGAGTTACTGCTCCACTTGCGCAGTTCAAACTTACCACAGTCAAGAAGATGAATAAGATCATCTTTAAGTTTTAACGCTTTCTCTAAAGATGGCGCGCCCGCAATAATATCGTCCATGAAAGTGTTTTCCCGTAGAACGTTTGCTGCTTCCGGCCACTGAGCCCCGTGATCTTCTGCGAGCTGATGCAACGTTCGTATCGCCAGATAAGGAGAACTAGTAATGCCGTAGGTTACGGTATTCAATTCGTATTCTTGAATTGATTCTACTGGGGAATTCCTCCATAAAATATGTTGATAAATTCGATCAGCTTCACATAACTCGATATTTCGATACATTTTAGATACGTCTGCGGTAAACACCACATTTGAAAGCCGAAATTTAGTAACTATGTCCACAATATCATTTTGTAGTTTCGGACCTGAGTAAACAATATTATTTAATGACACCCCATTAGAAGTAGTCGCGCTTCCATCGAACACAACGCGTAGTTTCGTAGTTGTACTCTCTGGTCGCAATACGCAATGGTGAGGTATTATATTTAAACCATGCTCATTTGATTTAACTTTTCGCATGTGACCTAATTCTGAATACTCCCGCATAAAACCAATATAGTCATTTTGAAGTTTCTCCTGACGTTGAAAACGTTTTTCCAAATTTTGGAGGCGGTAGCGAGCAATGTTATACGAATCGCCAAGTTCACTGTGAGGTTCCTTCAGTAGCATAGGAACTACATATCTTCCATCAGGTTTACGGGTAATTTGTTTTTTATATATCTCTTCACATATGTCTTCTTCTGGGTGCCTTAATTTTTCTGTGGGCGGTTCCTCAACCTCCCAAAATTGTTTTAGTACCTTATCTAAGTTTAAGGTGGAAACTAACAAATTAGTAGTAGCTGGTGGTGGTCGAAAGTCAACATTCAGTTTTCCTGTTATTACCCATCCAAAAACACTATGAAGTGCTGCAGGGAGATCAGGTCCAAATTCTAGACGCTGGCCATCATAAAGACTGTGAAACAGCTCAGCTCCTATCAACAACTCTATGTCGCCTGGGACATCAAATTTTTCATCAGCAAGAATCAGATGTTTATATATATCACGAACCTTTGTCGGAACTTCAATAGCTGGCATTTGGTTAGTGATTTTGTCCATAACAATAGGATTGATTTCGAAGCACGGATTTGAAGAATTACGTGGCTCAATAGTGCATTTGGTCAATCCTTTTACTTGGTACACTGTATTTTGGCCAAGCCCAGCCACTGTAATATTACAACGGCGTTTAGGCAAACTAAGCCGCTGGACACATGCAGAAGTTATGAAACAATCCTGAGCCCCGCTGTCAATCAAAGCACGTGCATAGCCAACATTTGTCCCAGAACGAATACGTACCATGCAAGTTCCCAGTAATACAAGAACACGACCTTGTTCTATATAAGCGCTAGTGCTAGTAGAGCTCATTGACACAACAGAATCTACGGGGGGTGTAGATTCTGTTTCTAAATTTTCAGTACACGTAGCAATACTTACCTGGTCATGAACAAGGGTATGATGTCGCGCGTTACACTTCAAGCAGTTGGATTTTGAAGTGCATTTGTCTGCACTATGGTTTGGACGAAGGCAATTGATACATAATTTTTTTGTTTTAATAATATTTCTTCTATCAATTATATTATAGGAATGAAATAGAGGACATTTGTATATACCATGATGCGAGAAACCGCAGCAAGCACAATCTGGAAACCTATTACTTAAATTGGGAACCGTTCCTGAGTACATTCCTGCATGGAAATCAGAATGATCCAAATATGGCCCTGTTTCCGGGTCTGTGTATGGTCTCACATCTGAGTATGCCACTGGTTCTGACTCTGAATATGGAGCCATCTCTGAGTACTGCCCTGGTTCACAGTACATCTCTGTGTTAACGGGATATGCTGATGATGATCGTGGCATCGCCTTGTTAGATTGCAATCTGGGTGGAAATTTTTGCTGTGAAATATTTAAACTCTGAAATGCAAAACGCGGATCGCTCACTTCTATTATTTTTACATAATCTTGCAGAAATTTTAGCAAGGTGTCAAAGGTAGGAATTTCCGTACTGTGACTTGCTTCAAATCTCCTTCTGGTATCCGCATCCAGACTTCTCGCAGCCAAATGAAATAAGATAAACTCGCCCAAGTTATCGAGTTTTATCGCCTTAAGTGCATTTACTGACTCCTGTAGCGAGGCTGTAAGGTTCCGTAGCTCGGAAAAATTACATGATCGTAATGGTGCTAAATTACATATTTTCTCCAAATAATTTGCGGCTAATATTCGTTTATTATCGAACCGGTCAATAAGGGCATTAAATACTATATTATAGTTATGGGAAGTGACTGGTAATCCTTTTGCGATAGATAATGCTGGACCGGACAAACATGAGAGTAAGTAATGAAATTTTTCAATATCTGAAATATTTTCATTGTGATGTACAATCGATAGAAACGTGTCATAAAAGGTCTGCCAAAGTTCAATGTTTCCACCGAACCTTGGAAGTACAAGCTGAGGAAGACGGATTTGAGCACATGGTTTTACAGGCTGGAATTGGGAGTCATTATCATCTACTTGTGATTTTGGTAAAATCACCTGCGGTTGCGGTAAATTTATCTCCGCTGCTGCAATAACGGCATAATATAATTCGTCGAACGCTTGCATGGATTTATAATCAATTGTATTTTTTGGATCCTCTACTTTTAACGTATTAATTTCGTCAGTAACCTGTACAAACTCATTTCTGACACCCTCGATGCGTTTATACCTACTTTTGAATGACCCGATTTTTGATCTATCCGTTGCGATTTCTTTCGACAAATCATATAGAATCTGAATGTCCCTAAATATATGTTCCTTTTTGCTAGTAAGTAATAGTAATTTTTTATTTGAATCCATGTTAATAACTAAGTATTACAAATGAAAGAAAGGTACGATTTTTGTAATTCAAATCGCGTGTAAAACTAGCAGCGCAGCCGGTCAGTCGGGTGACTAACAGCATACGATAACAAGATAGGTAGATACTATAGGTATGATCTTGAATGCAGATTTACTCTTAGATGCTTTTATTGTAGCTATTTACTTATGTAACAAGTACGCTCAATTTCGATAAGCAATTTATCACTGGGGTTATTTAGGTATGGTAATAGATAAAATAGACTGTAAAATACGCAGGCCTTTTTGGTTTTTCCAAGCAAGTTATTCGCGCTCGAATGACCACTAATGGTTACACACCACAAAAAATTACCTTTTCTGACGGATTGTTGAATTATTACCGGGGCTTGTGAGGTAGGAAGGGAGATAAGCAGTAAGTACTTACCTCGGCCTCCGCTGAACCCGCTATCTTGCCGGCCGGCACTTATAGGTTAAAAAAAAAAAACTGTCACCAACTGTTTTGTTTTGTTTGTAAAGGTAATTATATGTTTCACAAGCACATGGGTTTTGGTTTTGACACGGTTTTGAATCGTTTTGTTTAAACGAGTTACACGCGCACGTGGAGATGACTGACGTTTCCAGTAGGGGCGACGCATAGAACTGTCTAGTGCCACCGCCCTTCACTGCGGGGTTCGCACGTATAGCGCGGTCCATTCAAAATTGCTTCTTGCGTGTTGTGGCCGAGGTAAACAGAAAAATAGAAATGGATGAAGCAAGGAAAGGAAACTCACAAGCCGATCCAGTTAAGGTAATCCAACCTCATACTGCAATGCACAAACAAATGATCCGAGAAAGTAATCCATCTGATCATGTATCTTTAAAGGAAAATATCCAACTAAATGTGGAGTACACCGTCATTCCACGGTGTTTATGAGATTAAGAAGATAACATTAGTCCACTGGGTTTATGGAACTAATATTTAGAATTAAACTTGGAAATCAAACGTAGAATTAACTTGGAAGTAAACATGTAATCACACATGGAATTACACATGAAACTTAGCCTGGAACTTAGCTTGGAACTTAGCTTGGAATTTAGATATGGAACTTAGCTTGGAACCCATGAGGTCTATCATGGGACTTTTACATATTAAATATAATAAAAAAAAACTTCTTAACACTACTAGAAACATCCTAAATATATAGGCATGTCTATTCTATTTCTATATGGGCATTTTTGTCTGCCACTTAACCACCACCAAAAGTGGATGGCTCCTTCCATGACTGACACTACACCTCCACATAATTTGTACCCTCTAACATCATTATTAATGTAACTGAAAACTACTCAGATTTCAGTGAAGTTTCCAACATAAGAAAGAGACAGCAAATCTCTGAAAAGACACCGACCAATGGGAAGTGTCTGAAAATTTGTAAGTGACAACATCAAAATGTCAGATTGACAGATCCACAATAGAATTAGAAAGATCTAGATAAAAGTAACCACTGAAAAACAAGACGGAAGCAAAGCCCATTTGCTCGAACATTCCATTTTACTTGATTTGTGAAACAGATATATATCAACACTCGTCTCTCTCTTATCGAATACAATCGATTATTAGGAATTACTCGTATTTAAATTTTTACATCGATTTATTTATCTCATCGTCAAAATGGGAAAGCAAACCCAGGCAAATTATATTAATGTCTAATAAAAGTATCATCACCTAAAATTGTTTTATTTTGTTTATAACAAAACTACATTTTTATACAAAAGAAAATCGATTATCGATTTATTACCACGATACTTATTACTATCGATGTTTCCAAACATTCAATGTTATTACTGAACGTAACGTAAGTAAATGTAGATTTTAACGAAAGTAACAATGAACTTTATAATGAAAACAATTAAATAGTTAAAAGTTTACTACATTAGGTTCTAGTTTAAATAATATACACTTAAAGTGCAATATTTATTGATTTTACCTGAGAAGAAATGAAGTAGTACTACGTACTCGATTGCGAACAACTTTCCGAACGCGTTACCTATTAATCATTGCATCGTAGACAATTGTCATCTATCACACACTAACCTCCCCAAATATTACTGTGGAATGCAAATGAAATTTGTGATCGATTCTAATTTGTATGTAATTAACCGTAAGTTTATATCTACGAAAAAAAAAGTGTTACAATGGGAACACTCAAATGCAATGGTGAGTTGTCTACGCTTACGCACACAAACAATTCGACATTCCCTCAATTAAATTTAACAAATATGTAAAATAACTGGATTGAAATTTTATTGGTGATCCGTTAAGGTCTAAAATTAAATGCTACCACGATATATTTTCTTTTTTAGCAATTTCATTATAATTTTATTTGTAACGTGTTAATTAAATGTTAGCTCGCTAGGGAGTGTGTTTACGTCATATTTTCTACAATTCGGCAATTGAAAACCGTAAGGTACGAATTTAAACCAATTTAAGGTTCATTATTGTATGGCAAACGTTACGATACGACTTTCTAGAATGATGAACAAGTTCATGCAACATAATATTCGAATGAATCGAAATATGTTATGACGAGATCGTTTTAGTAAAAAAACGATTCTGAAAAAAATATTAAATTGGAAAACTAGTACAGTTAATACAAAAGTTATATCTAGGTATGGAATATAATTCCGTCTTTGGCTAGATGTAGCGGATTTTTCGTTGCACCTGACGCGGTATAAGACGACAATTTTGCGGAGCACTTGACGCAGTGAATTCGATTATGGAAATGGAAACAAATCGATTCAAAACTAGTTTTTATTGGGCGGTGCCTATTTTTGTACTTATACCTAGACAGAGGGGAATCCCTGTGAACCGCCATTCCCTTTGTAGGTACTCATTGCTTCGGATATTGGGTAATAAAACTTTTTAAGAAACTGACTTCAAAAAGAAACATTGAAAAGTACAAAATACCTATCTTTTACTAATCAAAACTCAAGCACAAAATAAACTTTATACGTACTATACAAATACCAGTATAATCAAGTTCGACAGTTACTGAAGTCAAGCCTATCAAACTATTTAGTTTAACAGAAAGTGTATTTACACTTTCTGTTGTACACATAGATTTGGCAGCGACTTCAATAACTGTATTTAATTATTATAATAGGTATTTGTATCGTATGTACAAAGTATTATTATTGTACTTTAGTTTTGATTAGTGTTAATAAAGGATAGTTGTTTCGTACTTTTCAGTATTTCTTTTTGAAGTCGGTTTAATTTTTTTCTTAAAAAGTTTCTTATTTCACCCTTTTGAGTGACGACCTAAATAAATATCCGAGGTAAGTATACAACTAACTTCTTTTCTAATCATGGAACGGAATTATACACAAAAGAATCATCGATATAAATAAAGCTTATAATCAGTTAGGATTTTTTGGTGTATCTTCGAAATCCAACTTTGAAAGTATATCCTTTCAAAGGAAAAAATATTTTTTCAAATCGGTCCAGAATTGACGAAATTATCGGTGAAACAGATGAGCATAGAACCTCCTTATTTTTGAAGTATGTTAAAAATTAAGCAATTATTGCTTGGATGGTTTGTGTTAAAGAGAATAAAAGGAGATCGCCTGGATAGGATTGTAAGAGATATAGCGTGAAAATATGCTTACGTTTCTTGACTAACGAAGGTTTCCAGAGGGAGGTTTGTGGTG
This sequence comes from Zeuzera pyrina, assembly GCA_907165235.1. NCBI lineage: Eukaryota > Metazoa > Arthropoda > Insecta > Lepidoptera > Cossidae > Zeuzera > Zeuzera pyrina. The sequence goes on from OU015627.1 coordinate 1,817,446, forward strand.
GGAACGGAAGCAGTCCAAGGCTTCGTTATTTCGTTTCTTTATTAAGTAAAATCTTTAGAAAAAGCGATACTGTGGTTAAACAGTTATTTAATGATTTTTTAAAGATAATAAATAAACATTTCGTTTTTTTTAAACTATGCCTACTACCTTTGAGGATGCTATAGAGCTATGCAAGAACTGTGATTATTGACACTCTAGCCTACCTACATTGTTGTAGATATACCTAACGTGAAGAAACGTACGTATGCAAATAACCAAACCATAGATTAATTAGTTACTAACGTAAAACCAAATGTTGACTTTCTTAGACACCATTTGTGCTAAATAACAAGTGAATTTAGTTTTGGCCAGCAATTATTAAATTATACATAACCCCTAAGGCCATGGACACCGCGCAAGGACCTAGTAAAGATTTTTAATTTTATGCTGGAATTTAAAGACGCGTAAATTATGTAACACGAAAAGGTATATACGTGGTGGGCGATTAAAAGGTAAATTCTGAAAACTAATGCGCAATCGGCCTTCGTACAAACTCCGGCGAGCGGATATGAAATCGACGGATTACGACAGCAGCGAAGAGCCGGCACGGCGTTCACTTCGGAAACGATTAAACGAACCATTCTACGTTTTAAATATTATGTTATATATTGTAATCATTGTATTATACATACATAGATATATTAATAATGGCTATCCGTGCTTTATTTGGACAATTGTATCTAGACATTGAAAGGTAATATGAGTGGTATGATATGTGATGGTACAGTGGTAAACTGCCTATTGTACGCTGACGATGCTGTGCTTATAGCGCCATCAGAAGCGGAGTTGCAGATACTAGTTACGTGCATGAAAAAAGACTGAAGTGAAAGGATTGAATGTGAATGTGAATAAAACTAAGGTTCTGGTGTTTGAAAGAAAAGATTTACAGACAAAGTGTGATATATGGGTAAATGGAAAATGTATAGAACAAGTGAACGAAGTTCTATATCTGGGGAATGCGTTTTCGAGGGATGGAAGATGTGAGTTGGATGTGGAGAGACGGGTAGCAGCCGGCATTAAAGTGAAAGGTACTTGTTCCGGATTAGTAAGCAGTATGAATATATCTGACTTAGCCAAAATGGCCATACACAATGCGGTGTTGGTGCCAAGTTTATTGTACGATAGTGAGCCCTGGATATGCCCGAAATCGACTGAAAGTAAGATAAATGCATTAGAAATGCGATCTCTTAGAAATACGTGCGGTGGCGCCCTTGGGGACAAAATAAGCTATGACAGGGTTACACGACAGTGTTATTGTAAAAATGAAGAAAGGAATGCTAAGATGGTTCGGGTACATGGAAAGAATGAGTGATGAAAGACTGACGAAGAAAATCTATAGAGCGAAAGTGAGTGATAAAAGAAGCCAAGGAAGACCAAGGCTGACTTATGAAGATCAAATAACTAGTGTTAGCCGACGGAAATGTCAAAAGCACTTCGCGTACCTAGGTGAAAATGCGCGAGGAGAATGATGAGATTTGAGGAAGCCAAAGAAATATGTAAGGATCGTGACGCTTGGCGCTCCGTTCTCTCTGACTACCCCGTTAGGGATACGGCGTGAATATATGTATGTATGTAGGTATAATATATCTTCACGATATATTCCTAATGTAAATCACAGGGATGATGGAACACCATCTTGGCCTTTACATACATATTTTTTTGTCTCCTGATATATCATCATCCTCCTATCACATTTTCGCCAGGGTTTTCTTGTGTCTAGCGAATTCTCTCCATAGACAATTATCACAAATTCAATTGAGGGACAATAATTTTAGATATTTATTAATAAACTAGTAATGTCCGCCGGCTTTGCTAAGCCATTGTATAACACACTGGTTCCCAAACTTATTTTGTCTACTGAGTCGAGAGCTCATGCAGTCGTTGTCTAAGATGCCTCCTAGCTAAATGAAATTACAAATCACCCCCCAGCCCTCTACACAACGCCCCCATTTTTTTTCTGGGTCTCTTACCCTAATCTTCCCCTTTAGGCCTGCAGCGCCCACATGGGGGCGTTATCGCCCACTTTGGGAATGGCTGGTATAACACAACCACAGTGTCTTCTATGCATATGAAAACTTTCCTATTAATTTATCGTCTGTTTATTAAGTTATAAGATAACGAATCTATAAATATATATCTATAAATTAAGTATGGGTAATAATAAATAAACACTTCAGATAATCATTACTCCAATTACACGTCCCTAAATGGGCTTGTTATTGGTACTACACAAAGATCTGGGAGAGCTCCCATTAAAGCCCAGTCTCCAAGTAAATTTCAAAAGTTTATTTCATCTTAGCGAGAATCTTACCTGGACACTTATTACATAACTTGCAGTCAGCATGCGACAGCCAATATCGCGCGATATCTGCTGTCAAAACGAGAATTTGTGTAATGAAATTTGTATAGTGGCGCTAAATCTACCGCAAAAAAAGCATATTACGGTCATAAAATAATAGATACGCAATCGTCATACGATACCAATTTTGTATTACAGTTAGTCACTGGTCGCGCAGTGATCACGTGGCTGTCGCTGTCTGCAAATTTTTAGGTAATAACCCCGCCGGAGTACCGGCTCGTAAAGCTTACTACCACTAGACTACCACTCCACTACCACTGCGTCAACGGGACGATTATATATGTTCAAATTGTTATCTCTAGTGTTGTTCACATCTTATCGCGAAGCCATAATTATTAGATATTGATAATAATTACACCACAGAACCATCACCACTCGAGTTCAAAAGCTAATCGCTTCTATATTTAGCAATGAAATTCAGATATTTTTCATGATTAATAAGTTTTCAGTTGAAGAATACTCGTATTAAGGAACTGTATAATAAAATATTGTATGAGCCCAGGCCCCAGACTAAGAACTATGTTTGTACCATTTCACGTAACGTACTTTGAGAGTACCTAGTGAGTGACCTAGTGACATTATTTGTAAACCTTGACGAGATTTTCCCTAGAAATTACGGCATTAAATTCATCAAAAAGGATGTGAAAAGTTTTTTACGGTGTCGTCAACCCGTAAGTAATACGCCTTGTATTGCAAGCCTCGGTTGGCCTACGACGTTTTGATCTGTTAATCTTAAATTTGAACTGAATCTCCTTCAAGGTGAATGAATTCCAGATTTAACTTTAAAAGTCCTATAATCACTTATCAGATCTTTCAAGTGCTGTTGTTCACGCAGAGGCCATGCCATGGATAAACTGGGATGGGATAAAATGGGAGGGGGATTTATTATTTTTGTAAACCAAGTCTAATATACCCTCCATGTTGTGCTCAAAGTTTAGCTCGACGAAGAAGACAACTCGCTGCTGATAAACGAAGGGTGGTGAACTCGGCGAGAGAGCAAGTATTGTTGAAGGCCAAAGCGACAGAAAGATTGAAAGCAACTGTCGGCCAAAAACTCCTTTTCAATTGTAGCGGTGACCTTTTCTTTGGATCGAGAGGAGTGAAGAATAGAGCTTCTGGGTGGGTCAGCACGACTACTTATGTATAATTATATCCTACACATTTGTTTGTTTCTAGATAAACGTATTGGGATATAAAAAAAACATCTACACTGCAAGCCAATTTAAGAACAGTCGCTGTCCAAATTGATTTGTTGGCAATAATAGAGAAACAGAAACTAAACTATTTTCAAGACAAGGCCGTTAAGAGCGGAGTGCGAACAAAACGATAGATAATGTGTTTCACTCGTATTCGGAGATGATTACACACATATCTGACTGATGCTAAATAAACAGCGAGATCTGAATAGAAATGATGACGACAATTACAGTTGGCGTTCTTGTCTTTGATTCTGAAATGGAACAACAGATACGAACGAACAATATCTTCGTATCATAACGTTGTTGTTATAGCTCTCGCCCCGAAAGCAACACATGCATAGCTTTGTGTGTATTGGTGTACTGAGAAGATCTTTATATATATTTATTTTGGTAATAAAGCAAAATGTGATGACGAAGGGGAGAGGAGGTCCAGATAAATCAAACTTTATCTGATATATTTGTAGATGGTTTCATAGTTTATAAAAGTGAAGATTTTATTATTGCTGCTTCCATATTTCAAAAAGTAAAGGCCGCGTATTTACAAGATTTCCCAGTATTAAAAAATGTTGCTCTGTTCAACAGCTGATTATTTTATTGTTTTATCGTGAACAGGACTAGCTAAGTAAACATGAACGTTACGTTTTGTACATTTACGTAACAAGACATGCGCACGCATAACGGCTACTTCACGTGTGCGTAACGATACAATTTTTTTGACTCAGACCCGACTACTTTTTTCTTGTAGTACAATAGTGTCAAAGAGTAAGCAGTAGAGATATACTGTGATAGCAGTATGGTTTTGGGTTTATAAATAGGTTGCCAGAAAAAGCGAAACATGAAGAAAAAAGAACATGAAGTAAATTTTATAAATGGTTAAAAAGTGTTAGCTGACGGAAATGACAAAAGCACTTACATACTTTGGCGAAAACGTATGAGGAGAATGATGAGATTTGAGGAAGCGAAAGAAGTGTGTAAGGACCGCGACGCCTGGCGCTCCGTCCTCTCTGACTACCCCGTTAGGGATACAGCGTGAAGATATGTATGTATGTATGTATGTTAAAAAGTGTACAACGTGCAATATAACTAGAAAGTTTACCCACCCTTCAATCGTTGTAAGTTTAGAATATTAATAAATGCAATTTTTTATATAAAGTTATGTATTGATATTTATTAATTTTATTTACATTCTTAATATACTTGTAATCACACAAGTTTGTTCGTACAGTAATCTATTGGAACGAAAATAAACTTTATAACGCATAGCGAAGATTTGGTTTTACATGTACCAACTTGAGCGACCACGATTTCATAGTAACGAAATTTTTATAAAATACTAGCTAGTACTACAACTACTAGTTGCCCGCGACTTCATCCGCGTAGAAGTTAATTAAAAGTAGTATATGTCCCAAATCCATCTGTTTCCATTCTAAATTTCGTCAAAACATATCCAGCGTCTTCTCTGACCAGCCCGTTGGGGATACAGCGTTAAGATATGTGTGTATGTATTTATATCCAGCGGTTTAGCCGTGACAATGTAACAGACAGAGACACATTTGTAATATGAATATGGAGTATGGGTATTGGATAACATACTAGCGACCCGCGCGCAATGGATTTGATTACGACATGGTTTTTCACCTTTTATTGGCTAAATGAGAATGTGTTGTACAATGACAAATACATAGACAAACCCGCATAGCGACTTCGTTTCATGCTTGAAAGAGATTGAAAATCAATTCAATTGATCAAGAATCAAATGAACGGAGCTTTTGCTCTAAGAGCGTGTCCAGTTTTTGTTGACCTACTTTCTAGACTTGTACTTAATGTGCGTGACTAGGGAAGGGTCAAATTACAATAATATTACACATACATTACACATATTTATTTGTATATTAACACTTAAGATTTACAAGTATTTTGCGAATAATTATTTCAACAATGCAATCAAATGTACGTCCACTTGGTCATGAACTGACACGAATTACACCGACAGTGTGACGTTACCAAACTTACTATAGCTAACCGTTTTACTCGTGGTTACGCCAATGAGATAGAAAGAGAGACACGAAAATTCGTGTGACACACGGTGATAAGAGCGGCAACTCGTTATGGCTCCGGCCGGCTTCCGGCTTAATTCTTGGTTCTAGTTGAAAATAGTAGTAAACGATTTTGTAATGAATCTGAGCAAAGTAGTTTTAGCTTAATTCTTTTACAAGGAATGTATAGGGAACCTCTACCCAAAGTATTAAGGTACCATGTGTATGCAAGGTGACTATACCTAGCCAATTTCGTCATTGTGATCCAATAATATGTTATCTTGTGTCAGTGTGTTTTTAGTTAGATGTTTCGACAATGTAATAGCCAATTTGTATCAACTGCTTTCAAGGTTCAACTGAAAATTAACTTGGAAGTGGTATCCGTACTTAACTATACCAATTATAATTGACAAAGTAATCAAAGTTTTGTAGTGTTTGAACCACCAATCGACACGTGGCAGCTCCCACGCTCGATCAGTACTTGGCATTGTTTGATAAATTGCTAACATCTGTTCTTGTTGTTTAATTATTAATCTTAATAATAATACAGATAATTACACGAAATGCGTGACCCCAAACTAAACTTGTACTGTGGATACCACATGACAAAGTGGTGGAGTTCCCAGTAACATCCAGGCTCCAAGCCAATTGAGTAAAGTTCGATTTCTGAATGGAGTTGACCGGGGATCGAATCGGGGCCCAGGCTTGGAAGGCAATTGCTGTGCCGCTAAGCTAACGGGCCAGTCATTAATATGTATATTAATATCATAATATCATTTATTAGCGACCAGCCCCCGGTAGAAATGTTTTTTAAAATAAAATACAGCCCATGTTACTCACTGATAATATAGCTTTCTATAGGTGAAAGAATTTTTGAAATCGGTTGAGTAGTTTTTGAGTTCATCTATTACATACAAACAAACAAAGTCTTAACTCTTTATGTTATTAGTATAGAAGTACAGATTATCCATAGACTGAAAGTGTAACATATTATTTCCTCGTGAGCTATCTTATCTTGACAGTTTAACTTCAGTTGGATTAGTAATCTGTGAGCTAAACCTAAAGTTAAACATTCGTCTACTTTTATTTTACGATGGTCATCACAAGTTTTAACAAGTTGTAAAGCGTCTGCGCGCAAATGTGACGATTATTCCAGGCCGGATGTCCGACGACTGGTTTAGAGTCTCGACACGCACGCCAGTGGTTTGTATTTTTAATGGAATTAAATTTAACATTCGCCAATCACATTACAGAGTAGATGTACATCTACGACCAGCTGTTACTAAATATTTGGTTAAAATAAATGTGGTTGGTGCTAAAGTTAACGCGATTAGCTTTCATTTTGGCTTGACGTTTCGTCAGAGTTGCATCGGCCGTGGTTTCAAGCAAACTCATATTTCACATGTGCTACATAATACATTTGAAATCCTATCCTATTTATATCGCATTCTCGAAAACGGCTCTAACGAGTTCGATGAAATTTACGGTTCGGGGTTTTACGAGAGCGAAAAATCGATTAAGCTAGGTCTCAATTCTGGGAAAATTTGGTTTTTCCGTGTTCACACACTTTAAACTTCAAAATTTGCTCGCGAAATGTGATCGGTAATTTCGCAACAGGTTTTAATTTTTCTACTACTATTTGGAAGAACGCGAAAACCTCAGTTGCACACATTTCTTCAAAGTTTTCAATTCTTAACACTTGCACAGGACTTTAAGGCACAATATGCTATCACTTTTGTGCCTTAAAACTCCCAAAAACGCAGAAAATACAAAATCTAAATAAATCTAAATGTTAACTTCAAATAACTAACTTCCCGCAAAAAGTCCAATTTTATTGTTTTTAGAAGAATCAGTTCCATATTTTTTTTTATTGTTACAGGCATACGAGAGACGTTTCCCCAAATGTCCTCAGATTCCCGTGGTAGTGGAGTGCCTCATCACTGAAGACAGTTGGTCATCAGATGACTCACAACGGTACACAACCAGGCGATGTCAACTTAACGTCGAAGCACCTTATTTACTTAAAAAGGTATCCATTCTAATAATATCTCCAGACGATTAAGGTCAATCTACACTGCCACGAAAGAGAAGCGAAGAGAAGGGTTAATTTTGCCTCGATGCGCGAGAAGACGCGTGAAGTCGCAAGAATCCTCAAGCATTCTTGCGACTATGCCTTGTGGCTGGAAAAGATGTTCCGTTCAATCGCTAGGATGGTGGAATCTACGCCTCATGGCGTTTACTTCGCGCCACTTCTGTCGGTTCTCCTGCTGGTTCTCCCGACTTCGACAATAGGAGTAACGTAAATTTTCGAGATTGCTTGAAAATTCTCTAGAAGATGCGATACTGAAGATACAATGAAGTTGATTTTTAACCGACTTCAAAAAAAGAAGGAGGTTCTATGTTCGTATGTATGTATGGTTTTTTTTTTAATTTTTTTATGTATGTTCACCGATAACGCCGTCAATTGTAAACCGATTTCGAAAAATTTTTTTTGGTTGAAAGGGTATATTTCCACTTAAATTTCATCGGTATTGGAGCTTGGACTTCGAAGATACACCGAATAACGTGACCTGGTTATAACCTTTATTTATATTGATAATTCTCTTGTATATCGTTGCGCTCCAGAATTAGAATGAAATTAATTATAGACCTGCCCTAGATATTTATTTAGGCCAAGGTCTCTCAAAACAGAGAAATAAAAAAATTAAAAAAAAAATTGAACCGCCTTCAAAAAAAAAACTATATAATCAAGACTCAAGTACAATAAAAATAACTTAATAAGTACTATACACATACCTATGTAATTGAATTTGACAGTTATTGAAGTTGATGCCAAGTCAATGTGCAACATAAGAAAGTTTATTAGTTTGGTAGGTTTGGCACCGACTTCAGCAACTGTTAAATTTAATTATATGGGTATTTGTATCATATTTATAAAGTTATTTTTGTACTTAAGTTTTGATTAATAAAGGATAGTTATTTCATACTTTTCAGTGTTCTTTATTGAAGTCGGTTTAATTTTTTTAATAAAAATGTTTGATTACTTTTGCGTTAATCTCTCATTAATAACTAGACACTGGCAGAATTCGTATAAACGAGAAGCCAATAATATTAGAAGAAGAAGAAGAAGAAGTAACTGACAGATTTAATTATATAAGTATTTGTATCGTATTTATAGTTATTGTACTTAAGTTTTCACAGTTGCAGTTTGCTCGTATTTTAGCGCGGAGAAATCTCAATATTTGTTTTTGCACATACGTAATAGCAATTTGTAAGAAAACATTACCAATGAAAAAACTGGTTTTAGAGATTTGAGATATTATAATTACGAGTACCTGTGCATTTTAGTAAAAATCATTTTACAATTCTGTAGCATTTCGGAGATGTAACTGAATCTTTGTGCAAAACAGGACTTTTTCTGGCATTTTTTTATACAATCATGTTTTCACGTTTAAGAATTTCAAGATGAAGATTTGAATTTGAATGTATTCAAATATTTAACTCTGGGTCTTCTTAGATACCGAGATCCAAGTCACCTAACGCATCAGTCTGCATAGGGGGACTCTTAATAATTTGTGCGCGGTCACGTACTAGACGGGTCATCTAATGTGTCCATATCGATCATCTCTTTGCTTCAAGTTTTTATTCCTTTGTCCAGAATATTTCTATATAATGGTAGTTACCAACGTGACGGTTTTTTCTGTTCAGATGGTAGGAGTAGATTACGTTTACTTCAACCAGAAAAATCACTTGGATCTCAAGAACAGAGTGCTGGAAATCGAGGCCACAAACGACACTTTCGCGTCCAGAGTCGGCGTGGTCGAGAAATGTCGGTATTATGTGAGTATGCGATTTTTTACAACTGTTAATTTATGTTCTTCTATGTAGCGTAAGCTAATTATGGTGCCCAGCTTTGACATTTTCGTCAACTAACATTCTGGCTATTTAGTTTCAATTAATTATATGCTATAAATACGCATTGGAGCAGGATAGGATGAAAGTGTTATTGTAAAAATGACGATAGGACCGCTTAGAATATTAGATAGTTCGGGCACATAGAAAGAATGAGTGATGAACGATCGACGAGGGAAATCTACACAATTAAAATAAGCGATAGCAGAGGCCAGGGAGTACCCAGGCTGACTTATCTATATCTATACTAATATTATAGAGGCAAACTTTGTTTGTTTGTATGTAGTGGATAAACTCTAAAACTATTCAACCGATTTCAAAAATTATTTGACCTATAGAAAGCTATGTTTACGTGTGTATACGTGTGCGTGCGTGTGTGCGCGTGTGTGTGCATGTGCGTAGCGCGTGTGTGTGCGTGTGTGTAGCGCGTGTGTGTGTGCGTGTATGCGCGCGTGTGTGCGCGCGTGTGTACGCGTGCGTGTGTACGCGTGCGTGTGAGTGCGTGTGCGTGCGTGCGTGCGTGCGTGCGTGCGTGCGTGTGTGCGTGTGTGTGTGTGTGTGTGTGTGTGTGTATGTGTGTGTAAAATATATCTTCACGCTGTATCCCTAATGGGCTAGTCAGAGCGGACGGAGCACCAAGCGTCGCGGTCCTTACTTCTTTCGAATAAAATGATGGGAAAGCAAACTGTCACTTGTTGGCGCCATTGTCTGGTGCCAAAAAAACTATTACATTCGATGCAGAAATGAGTAATTTTGTGATTTTCATGAATAACGCTATTCGTTTATATTCACGCAAAGAAACGAGGGTTTGTAGATTCACTAAAGATTTTAGGATGCCCTAAAGATTTTGTCGGTTCCCTAAAGACTGTAGATTCCATACAAATTTCGTCATGATTAAATATGGGAAAATGGTACAATATACAGTTAGGGATTTTTCTGTTATGTGGTATACATTTAAAATTGAAATAAATATGTCTAAAGTCGCTACAATGCTTCAATTACATTACCCCTCCAAATATATGTACATGAGAGGCTGTATCAAACTGCGCCACCTAGTGGACCAGTTTCTAGCAAACCCCATTCTGTTAAAATGTTTGTAATTCAATCTTGTAATATAGTTTGAAACTGTTTCGTCTCACCTTGGCATAATTTTGCATGGCTTCCTACTTTCAGTATATTTTTTACAATACTTATTCATTGCGATTTATTTGGTAAGGAAACTTCAGCACGCGTTGCTTGCATTAGCTTCAACACCTGTATCACGTATTTCTGCTTTCTCTTTAGGATATTGAGTATATTTTTGCTTGGTCATCGTAAATTTAAAATTATTTTTCAATGTACGCAATTGTCAGATTGATGTTATTTCCTTGTCGGTACAACAATTGTATTATTCGTTCCATTTTATGTAATTACCATTAACTTTGGTAATATTATTTCAAAGTCCAAGGGCAAGTAACATAATTGTGTATTTTAATAGATGTTTCTGGGGTTCCGTAGGGAAATTGAAAAAGAGCAGTATTTATTGACGTCAGTCTATTACAGACACGTCATCAACATTGCGAATAAGATGTACATTATTTGAAAAAAGAAGCATAGGATTACATTACCTCAGATAGAGATATTGAATAAAGTCTATGGTAACTAATTATTTAATACGGCTTTACTCACGTGTAATCGGTATAGGTACCGACTAGTTTCGGACCTATTGGAGGTCCATCATCAGTAACTTGGTAACATCTATGGTAACTTTTTGTAAATCCGTCACAGTAATTAATTTATACAAATAAACAATACTATGGTTGAAACCTGTCGGATCCTAGTATAGCTACGAACTATACTTCGACGTAGCAATTATATTGGCGAATATGACCCCAATCGATCAAGTGGTTTAGACCTTACACGATAACTAACCGACGCACCAATGATTATATACCTACATACGTGTGTAGTATAAAGATATGTAGCTGTCTTCCATATATTTCTTGTTGATCAACACGTGTTTCGTTTCTTGGTGAAGCATTATCGGGGAAATCCAATGCTCAAGTTCGGTCAGCTATCCAGCTCAGTGAGTTGAGTAGCTTTGTTTTGCGGTTACCGTTCGTAACTTTTTCGGCAACTTACAGGACGGAACACTAATCATGACTTGCTTCGTTTAAGTAATTGCTTCGTTTTTATTGTTGTGTTTTCTATCATTTCTACAAACAGTGAGGCTTTGTATTCCTTATGACCAGGCGTTAGACGACGCTTATGAGGACACCTATGACTGCCGATATTTAAGTAATTTATTACTTAAACGACGACCACGCCCACAGCTCTCCGCCTAACCGTTCTCGAATATTTAACGTTAGATGTTGATGCGACCAATCAAATTATAGCAAACCGCTCCTGCAGGATTTTGACACTTGTTATCCGTTATAAAATTACTCATTTCAAAACGCTATCTGTGACGGGCGATCAACTAATTGTTCTTACTGTCAGTAAATTGTTCTTGCTGTTGGTACGAGGGCTGCGCGCGGTCCACTCACTTTGCAATGCAAACGAGTTGATAGTGAGTTGTCGCCGAGTGATTGAATTGAAACATGTTTGAGTGACTAAGGAATGATGAGTTAAGAAGACGTACGTCAGTGAAAAAGAGTGTTTAAATCTTTAAATCATTCATTTGAGATTAATCGAAGAATTGTGAGATGTAGATTGAGACGAGAGTTGCACCATTCGATGAATCAAAAAGAGACTGATAACGATTATTTAGTTCGTGCGTAGAAGGATTAACTATCGTATTAGATTAGTCTGGTTAGGTTAATTCTAGTACTAATAAAATAATTATTGACTAGTCTAATCTTCTTTTATAGTTATTATTATTATTAAAAGCATCTTTGTTTTAAACACCGTGTAAACGTAATTTACTTCATATTATATGTTCAAATCACCTTTCAAAATAGAGCATGGTAGATTGAAGATATATTGATGCCGTGATTTAAATTTTATCTTTTAAATTACACTTATTTAAGATTTAAAGATTTATGGTATAAGAGTGATTTATCTTCTGTACAAAAAGTCGCATCGACTCTTTTCCTTCAAAAGATTCTGCGATTCTCTAGTTCACTTGCCGTCCGTATATAGCTTGCGAGCGAGGCGAATTGTTACATGAGTATGTATGTATGGAAACTTCATATTATAACTAATCACAACCACCTGAGCTATGGGTCGTAGGTTGGTAAACGGCACAGCATTAGGATCTTCCATGTCCCGAGTGGGTTATAGGGCGAGGAGATTTTCTTCAAATTAAAGACGGGGTAGTTTACATTTCACGTCAATTAACAGGAACAGTTGTAGTTACAAAGTACATGAAATATTTAAGATTAAATAGGATATTTCTAACCTACGTTCCACCTAGTACGTGTATTAAGTGCGAGCCGTCCCGACGTGCCCCGACGTGGATAAGAGAATGATCTTAGACCACCAATCGCAGTGACAGTTGACAGCAGAGCCGCTATTACAGTGTTCGACGTTACGTCACATAATAGATGCGTTCACAAATTATTATTAATTCCAATCGAAACGTGTCCAGATATTATTAGTCTGATAGAATAGAAAACGGCGAGCTTAAATCGATTTTGTCGACACGCCGACAAACTAAGCTATTAAAATAGTGTTCGATTACAATAAACATGCTCTTTATCAGGATTTAATATCAATCGATGATATAGATTGTGTATCGTGTAAGCAATCAATCGCTCAGTGCACTCAATGTAATAAATCATATTTCTATTTTATTGAATGCGGTACAAACATTTTAATAGCTAATTAGACGTAGCGAAGTCCAAAGTTTGTATTTCTCATTAACTTATTTACCTCGTCTGGTGAACTCTTTGGCGCAATGTTTACGAAACTGAATTGCAAAGTAATAGGTTTCCGATCCAATCTAATTATACTAGAAATAAGATTATTTAATTCTAATAAACATAACATAACATAACATAACTTCACGCTGTATCCCCAACGGGGTAGTCAGAGAGGACGGAGCGCCAGGAGTCGCGGTCCTTACACACCTCTTTCGCTTCCTCAAATCTCATCATTCTCCTCACACATTTTCGCCTAGGTATGCGAGTGCTTTTGACATTTCCGTCTGCTAACACTCTGGCTATTTGATCTTCATAAGTCAGCCTTGGTCTTCCTTGGCTTCTTTTACCACTCACTTTTGCTCTGTATATTTTCTTCGTCAGTCTAATAATTCTAATAATTTTCTATAATTGTACACCTTTTCTCAATTAGCTGTTACCCGCAACTTCGTTAGCGCGAAATCTTTGCTCAGTATTCAAGCAGATCTCCATACCAAATTTAATGACAATCGGCGAGTTATTACCTAAAAATTTGCAGAAAGCCACAGCTACGCGATCACTGCGCGACCGGTGACTAGTTGTAATAAAAAAATAGTATCACGTATAACGTTGCGTATCTATTATTCTATGACCGTAAAATGCATTTTTCGCGGTAGATTTAGCGCCACTATACAAATTACATTACACAAATTCTCGTTTTGACAGCAGATATCGCACGATATTGGTTATCGCATGTGTCTGCAAGTTACCTAATAAGCGGTTCAGCGGTTTGGCCGTGAGCGTAACAGATAAATAGACAAAGACACTCGTATTTATGATATTAGTATATAATTATAGATGTTCCTCACGTTTTTTTGATTATTCTAAGTACTTTTGAGTGATAGTTTTTTAAAGGACAGATGTAATACAAAGTCACGTGTTATACATTTTTGAGATCGAGATTTAAAAACTTTCATATGATGAATTGATGATACCTCACACAATCAGTCCGAAAAATTATTTTTTTGACTTTTTATTTACTCCTAAACTCTTAGAAATATGTGTGATGTCACCCTTGCGGTTGCACGATAGTGTTATTAAGCTGAAGAAAAGAATGCTTCGATGGTTCGGGCTTCGGGCACATATGGTAGAAAGAATGAGTGATGAAAGACTGACGGAGAAAAATGTACAGAGCGAAAGCGAGTGGTAAAAGAAACCAAGGAAGACCAAGACTTACGAACATCAGATAACCAGTGTTAGGTGACGGAAATGTTAAAAGCACTCGCATACCAAGCCGAAAATGTGTCAGGAGAATGATGAGATTTGAGGAAGCGAAAGTAATATGTAAGACCCGCGAAACTTGGCGCTACATCCTTTCTGACTACCCCGTTATGGATACAGCGTGAAAATATGTATGTATGTAACCCTCAACAGTCAAAACTTAACTATTGCAGTTAATGTCAGATCTATATTTGGCTCAGTACTTACTGTAACTATTCCTTCTGCTGGTTGTGTAATAGTCTCTGAGAAAAACCACCGACAAACTGACAAGACTTGCATTTGTAAGGGTTTTTTTAATTTTGGAATGGAGCGTTAAACGAAACGAATTTTTACAAATTGCCCAAAACTTAAATTTATGTGTTTTTAATTTTGTTTCATTTGGATCCAGAGCGGCTAGACAAGTGGCATTTCGTTCTATCGGAACGCTGGCTGGCGTTATTAATAGTCAAAAGTGCCACCTGGCTACTTTTTATACTTCGGATTTCACAAGCCTTAACGTTTTGTTTAAAATATAAGAAAGTTATAACGTTTGACTACCAATTTAAAATTCGTTACGCCAGAATATGTGGTAGTTGTCATTCTATTCTACTAACGTTTGCGACAATTGAGCCACTTGTCTAGGCCCTCAGAGAAGATTATTTTCTTCGAAATTATCTACTATATATGAAGGTCTTTTATACAGGTACATAGTATTATAAAACTACCCGCGACATCCTCCGCGTGGAATGTTTTTCCGCTTTACCGGGTAAATACCCTACGTATTCCGGGCACACACTATACTTGTATCGAATTTCCGCATAATTAATTCAGCGGTCTAGCATTTGCCATAACAGGTTTTATCTTCCTTTTCATCTCTTTAGGGATAGATTTTTAATAAAAAAGTAGCTTTTGTCCCTTTTATTCCTGTCAAACTATGTCCTTGTCAAATTTCAGCAAAATCGGTGCAGCAGCTGTTTGAGCGTGAAAGCCGACCAGACAACAGATAGACTTTCGCATTTATAGTAGTATGGATAATAGTTAATTTGTACTTCGAAAATAAGTTTAAATTAGTTCATTATTTATTTCTATACATCTGACAGGTTCACCCTGAGAACGCAGAGTGGACTTGCTTCGAGCAGAGCGCGTTACTAGACGTGAAGAACTTCTTCGGACTGGAGAACACCGTGGAGAAGATTGCCATGAAGCAATATGCTGCGAATATTGCTAAGGGTGAGTTCGTTTCATGCTTTGTTGAATACTTAAATGTTTAGTGTGTTATTTAGTAGTAATTGATTTGTAAATTTACCATAAATAAAATATGCGACGGTCACAAATGGTAAATTATTATTATAAGATCAGAAACGTCATTAACGTAGTAAACCTATAGTACATGGAATACATAATGTGTTTCAAAGCCATGTCAAGCAAAAGGAAAAAATGTTTTTTGTTGCTTTTTACCGGTTAATTATAAAATGTATTAATTTAAAAACCTCATAATTAATTTGCCAATTTATTCTTCGTAATATTAAACATATTGTCGTCTGAGGAAGATTTTTTCAATTATTTTGTATGTTCATTGTTCTGATTTCTTTTTAATCGTAGGTATTATATACAATAAAAATACCGCACTTTGATGTTGTATGCGGTCTGTGAGTTGTCCATGCTGCTGACGTCACGTTAGCGCCAATCATTTATAATCTGACGGTAAATTTCTATTTCTGTCCGATGTTATGAAGTTATGACGTTAATAATATAGTGAGGTATAGTAAGAAATGGCGTTTATATCCCTACTACACTCTTTACATCTGCCTTGTATGGGGCCTCATCGTCGTCATTGATTTCCATAAATAAAAAAAATATGTAATATATACCAACGTATGTAGTTTGAGGAAGCGAAAGAAGTATGTAAGGACCGCTTCGCTTGGCGCTCCGTCCTCTCTGACTACCCCGTTAGGGATACGGCGTGAAGACATGTATTGTTAGCAACACCGACGAATAAACATAAAGGGGAACACTGGCACCCTCTAGAAGAGTGCGATGGTGTTCGTGACATCATAGAAAAGAACGACTGACGGCTTGTTCCCCACTACCGCTGCGAGATTATACAAGTCAAAACTCGAGCGCTCCACAGTTATATATTGCTTTTTACCTTCACGACTGCAGCACGAAGTGTTTGAATACAAATTAATTATTTATTAATTGATATTAAATATTAATAATAATCGATTAATCGATAATTTAAGTAAAGTTTGGGGTGTTCCATTACTATAAGTATCTAACTTACTATTTAATTTCATCGTAGCTAACATCAGAAGTGGTATTCAAATTTAGAAAAATCCTACGCGATATGCGTCACGGCCAAGCTTAAAAATTGACATGCCTAAGGTAATTCTGTCTAATTCAAGTAGCAATTGTGGCAGAACACTGTATGTATCGGAGACAAAGGAAGTTATCATGTAAAACCGTTACTAAAACCGTGAGTACAAGTAAAACTATTTTACCGGGAACTAACGCCGGAGCTGTGAGTACAGACATACATAAAACGTTTGTAAATCTGTTGCAGAGATGGTTACTAGTAGTTTAATTACTATAATTTGTTTTTAGTTTATAATAGTCCGGAGTAGTAGATCAAAAATAATAATAGTCTGAATTCGGAAAAGATATTTAAATTGTATACGTGTCTGGTATTCTCAATACCAAGACTACCAAACGAGAATTGACTTACGGGTGGCCTAAGCCTAAAGGAACTCGTAATGTCAATTGCAGGCGTTTCCTAAGCCTTAAGCCTGTTCCTGGCTTTGGGTAATCTGGTGGGTAGTTCTTCACAACAATTTTAGCTGAATCGACCATGCGATAGACCATCTGTGATAATTTTGTAACATTTCAATTTGTAACGTGTTAATGAGGCTATACATAGTCTCGCTATAAGTCTTAGTGAAGTTGATGACAAGTTAGCAGCCAAGTGATCGTGCAAAATGTAGGTAAATAGAGGTCGGAGGTAGTTTAATAAATTCTAACCACTGCCATGCGAAAATAAATAGAAATATTGTGTGCACTCAGAAACTATATCTTTAGCCGTAACCACAAACTGTAATTGGTTAAATATAGTCCAAAATTAACAAGTCAATGATAAATTTATTGAAGGCAGTGTGTATGTCTCGAATTCTTATTAAATCAAGATATTCAAATCTTGTGATTTAATGAATCTCTGATTGAGATATTTTCATGAATTCAAAACGTGATGCTTATGGTAGTGAGTTTTTAAACGTGGTATTTTAGTAAAGTCTAAAGTAGTGTCCATGGTTTTTGTAGAACATGATGTTCTAGTGAGTTTTATACAAGTGTTTTAGTGCACGTTCAGTAAGGTTAATAGTATGTCTAATATGTGCATTGTTATAGTATACGCAGTGGTACAGTATGAAGGAGTATGGTATGTATGGGTAATATTATGTTTAATAAGATGTGGTAATACTGGTAAAATAAAATTACCGCTTCAAAATAATGAATTCCTAACCTGCTAAGGTATTAACTGAACGAATGAAAAGTGTTTCAGAAAGATATTTGTGGGAAGCGCAAGGTGGTTTCAGGAACGGTAGGGGTTGTATGGATCAGATTCGATCGTGGGGAAATTCCTGGCTATAGGTCAGATAGTCAGAAAGTTTTCTGCGCTTTCGTGGATCTAGAAAAGGCATTGGATAGAGTAGTGCGAAAGAAGGTGTGGAGTCTTCTGCATGAATATGACGTGGGAAGCCCCTTACTGCAGGCTGCGAGGTCATTATATCGAGGCCACGGAGCCTGTTTAAGGATAGAAGGTGACATGTCGCCCTGGTTCGAAGTCTGTTCAGGCATTAGACAAGGCTGCGTGATGTCTGCCTGGCTGTTCGTACTGTATTTGGACAGTTTCCTCCTGACATCGAAAGATAGTATATGTGGTATGATATCTGATCACATGACATGATGACACAGTGGTAGATTGCCTGTTGTACGTTCACGATGCTGTGTTTATAGCACCACCAGAAGCAGAGTCGCAGACATTAGTCATTTGCATGAAAGAAGAATTTGAAGTGCAAGGATTGAATAAAAATGTGAACAAAACTAAGGTTCCGGTATTTGAAAGGGAAGCGTTACAAAAATAATATGAGATTTGGATAAATGAAAAATGTCTAGAACAAGTGAATGAAATTGTATATCTGGAGAGTGCGTTTTGGAGGGATGGAAGATGTGAGGTTGGATGTGGAGAGACGGGTAACAGCTAACAATAAAGTAAGCGGTGCTCTGTCCGCATTAGTAGGCAGTGTGAATATATCTAACACTGCCAAAATGGCCATCCACATTGCGGTGCTAGTGCCAACTTTATGGTACGGTAGTGAGGCCTGAATATGCCCAAAATCGAGTGAAAGGTAAATGCAGTAGAAATGCGATCTCTTAGAAATATGAGCGGTGCTACCCTTGCGCACAGAATAAGAAATGGAAGAGACACGCAGTGTGACAGGGTTGCACGACAGTGTTAGTGTAAAAATTATAAAAGGAATGCTTAGATGGTTCGGCACATAGAAAGGATGAGTGATGAAAAACTAACGAAGAAAATCTACAGAGTGAAAGCGAGGCACCAAGGCAAACTTACGAAGATCAAATAGCCAGAGCTTTAGCTGATAGAAATGTCTAAAGCACTCGCATACCTAGGCGAAAATATGTAAGGAGGGTGATGAAATTTGATGAAGCGAAAGAAGTATGTAAGAACCGCTGTCCTTTGTGACTACCTCGTTAGGGATACAGCGTGAAAATATGTATATATGTGTACGTAAAGATACATTTTAGAATGTTCCTATTGGTACCGAGACTACTTAATCACAGTTGCCTTAAGAGTGTCCTAAGCCTAAAGGAGCTCGTAATGTTAATTTCAGGCGTTTCCTAAGCCTAAAGGAACGTCCTGGTTTTTCGTAGTCTATTGGTCCCGAGACTAGCTAATGACAGTTGCCTTAAGAGTGTCCTAAGCCTAAAGGAGCTCGTTAAGTTGATTTCTGGCGTTGCCTAAGCCTAAAGGAACGTCCTCGATTAGGGTAGTCTGGTAAATAAGACTAGTTTGGTAACCATCGTTCTTAAGTAGTAGTCTTTTCTAATTGTTTCTCAATGTGTAGAAATCATGATGGGCCGAGCGATTTGAAAATGGAAGATAGATAAAGAAAATAATATTATTTACATTGTTCGCTTTCTATAATTGTGAACAACGTTCAGAGTCTGGCGCCAAGGGTGGTGATGAGGAACCTTTGGCGAGAGGTGCCTGATGGCAGGCACGTTGCAGCATGGCCGTGTTAGCAACACCGACGAATAAACATAAAGGGGAACACTGGCGCCCTCTAGAAGAGTGCGATGGTGTTCGTGACATCATAGAAAAGAACGACTGACGGCTTGTTCCCCACTACCGCTGCGAGATTATACAAGTCAAAACTCGAGCGCTCCACAGTTATATATTGCTTTCTACCTTAACGACTGCAGCACGAAGTGTTTGAATACAAATTAATTCATTATTAATTGATATTAAATATTAATATTAATCGATTAATCGATAATTTAAGTAAAGTTTGAGGTGTTCTATTACTATAAGTATCTAACTTACTCTTTAATTTTATTGTATCTAACAATATATATGTATGTAATTCCGTTAAAATTAAATAAAAGGTAACAGCAAATGAACACTTCTTATTTAAAGGTTTTATGAAACGCCAATAACTCTTTGCTACTTTGAAACTAATCGTAGACACTGTAAAAGACAAAAGTAATTTGACCTTCAGATGTGCTGGTGGCAGATGTGATGTGTTAAGATCACATCACATCTACGTATTTATACTTAGTCGATAGATGTGCTTGATGTACTAAAACACATCTTATACTAAATTTAAGTTATTGATTCGTTTTTTTCTTTGTGTTGTGTAAACAACTTTTCGGCTGATCGTAAATAATGTTTAAAGCGTTTTAAGTAGAAACCAATAATGTTTTTTCCGTTCTAAGAACGGGTAGTAATCGCAATTTAAAAGGGGAAATATATTACCGAGTAACAGAATTAGATTTAAACTACTTATAATTTATCAAGTTAAAGTTAATAGTGTCCACTATAATAATGCTAATAAATGCACCAGTAAATACTCGCCGATCATCTGGTCGTAAACTAGGGCGTTTGCTGTACTACTCGAATGAGAGCTTTTCACGGTATGGAATTATGGAAATTTTTGACAATCGGGAATTTCTTTAGTACAGGCGCGGCAAGGGCCGGTGGGTAGATTCGAAATAAAAAAAATCTTATAATCTACGCCAGCCATTCCCAAAGTGGGCGATAACGCCCCCTTGTCCTAAAGGGAGACGGTAAGAGACCCAGAAAAAAAATGGGGGCGTTGTGTAGAGGCTTGGGGGGTGATTTGTAATTTCATTTAGCTAGGAGGCATCTTAGACAACGACTGCATGAGCTCTCGACTCAGTAGACAAAATAAGTTTGCGAACCAGTGATCTACGCGATCGAAGTCACAGGCAGAAAACTAGTGTTCACTAAATACTCCAGAAAATTACACCAATTACGTAATGCGTATCACACAACGAACTGAGAGAGCTTTTGTGAGAAATCTTATGAGTTGAGTGGCGTCACGATGTGATGTTCAGTATACCACCGGACCGAAGCCGAGGCGGGTCGCTATTTTGAATTAAAAGTCAATTTGAATGTTTAGGTTTGAAATGCAAAATCTAAGGCTATTTTTGCAAATTTATCAATCCGAACTGATAATACCAGCTAATAAACAATAATTTAATAATAAAAGGAGAATGATGAGATTTGAGGAAGAGAAAGAAGTATGTAAGGACCGCGATGCTTGGCGCTCCGTCCTCTCTGACTACCCCGTTGGGGATACAGCGTGAAGATATGTATGTATGTATGTAAGTACTTCAGTCGGCAGTCCTCAGTGACTGTCTATTTTTTATTAATAAAAACTAACAAATCGTCATCACCCACAGGCAAGGAACTCATTGAGGTGTTCATGCAAGAGGTGCAGGCGGATGGTATCAAGGACCTGAGGCCGTGGCACGAGAAGAGCCATAAGCACAACCGGGAGTTGAGGCGGGTTCTATCGCGCGGAGCGGAGCCAGTATCCCCGGTGGCGCACGCCGGGAACGAGACATTACCGAGCCAACCAGGTGGGTGTTTATGTTTGATTTCCACCACTTTTGCCACCCGCGTGGGTGACATCGTTTGTACCAATTTTTACCATTCGGGAGGGCGACATTCTGTGATATTCCACATTTTTGAAATTCAGAATGTTTGCCACCCAGCTATGTGGCATTGTATGATTTTTCCGCAATTTTTGCCATTCAGGTGGGTGGCATTGTGCGATTTTCTACAATTTTGACCTTCCGGGTGGGTGATATTGTATTTCACAATTATTTTCATCCTGGTGGAACAGGTGTGATTTTCCATAATTTTTGCCAGCCAGTTGTGTGACACTGAAAGTTTTACCACAATTTTTGTCATCCAGCCGCATGAAGTTTTATGGTTTTTAACAATTTTGCCAGCCAGGTGGGTGGTATTATGTGACTTTCCACAATTATTTTCATCCAGGCGGATTGACACATGTGGCATTGTTAGTTTTCAACAGTTTTTTCCGTCCAAGTGGGTAATAGTGTCTTTCAGAATTTTTAAATTTCTATTACCAAACGGTATTTGCCAAACGGTAACTTTTTAGTTTCATGTCTATCCAAAAATGTCACAGCATATTTATTGCGTCATCTTTACCTCTACTGAATTGAAATTTGACACAGAGACGAAAAAAACAAAAGTCATATTTTGAATTTTTTTAAAACATTAAATTTTACTTTGTCCCAAATTTACTTTATATGATTATTTTATGTTATTACTTTTAGGAGTGAAGCAGAATATAGCTAGTAATCAAGAACTTCTGTGAAATCGTTCACCCTTTTTGTACAACGTTCGATCAGACATGATTTCGTTTTTCTCCTTTTCGATATAGAGTTGAGACCGTTTGACAGGTTACAAGAATTATGTAAAGGTCAAAGTGACCTCATAAATATTGAGTAGACGTATTAAGGGTTGGGTGTCTGTCTCTTCAGTATATAACAATAGGTAAAACCAATCTTAATTTTTGAGTTATCTACCGCGAATTAAGGCGACGAATTGAAAATTTCAATCGTAGGGATCTCAAGTAATTACAAAACGTATGAAAGTGATATTTGGTAACCAGATTCTTCATTTCATTGACTTCATTTTGCCAGTCGCGTTACACGAATTTTTGTAATAGAAAAAAAATATCAGAGAAACCTCTTTTAAAACAGAGATTTACATTTTTCGGACTAATGAAACGGATTTATGCTTCTAAATTTTTTGTGTAGATTACTCTAAACTCAGCCTAAACAAAAACTTTAAAATCCAGTTGGATTATTAAATTTAATTAGTTTTTAACATAAACGAATATAACTGTTATTTTGTATTTTTCGTAAGCTAGCGCACGCAAGTTTATAGGGTGCAGAAGCCTATTTTAATTAAATTATTATTTATCACTGCGTCACCTTCATAACTTTAATTGAACTTGTGTCACCGCACCATTGAGTATGGGCACTGTGGTATTCATGAGGATTCTTCGTTGAGAAGTGAAACACTTGGCAGTCAATAAGTTTGAAATGTGCAGAAGAAATTATATAAATTAACTATGCAATGTACAGTTCAACTTTTAATTTGATAGCGTGATTTGACGATTCCAGGGTTTGCACTTTTGCAATTTTATAAATAGTGATGTCTATTGTCTACTATGTCGACTTTATTGTTAATAGTCAGTAGCGGTTGCCCGCGGCGTTATTTGCATGAAATCTCCCTTTTGACAACAAAAAATTAAAAAATTAAAAAATTAAATCGACTTCAAAAAAAAACACTGAAAAGTACGAAATATCTATCCTTTACGAATCAAAACTTAAGTACAAAAATGACTGTGTAAATACGACACAAATAGATATAAAGATAAAAAACAAAAAAAATACGAATTGAGATCCTTCTCCTTTTTGAGGTCGGTTAAAAAGAAATCAGCCTAATCGGTGGATCCGTTTTCAAGTGATGCTCCGTCATACATGTAGCAATTGATTTTTATTTAAGTATATAAATATTTTACTTGATATCGGTCAAAGTAGTTTCGCAAATAAACCGTTGTTTTAAAAGATAAATTAAGGAGAACAATGGTTATAGAAAGTTATAGTGAGTCAACCTTATGAGATAGACACGTGCCATCATGGATTTTTCTGTAGGAAATAAATTATAGCGATGTAACTCATGAGGTTTAGCTCCGAAAAATTTTTTTTTGACGATGATTACATAACATCGATTTAACTAGATGTATTACAATTTATAAAAATTAGAATGTATTATTCTTACATACCGGACCTTCTGGAAGAAATTCTGTAAATGGTCATTGCATCAAAATCTGTTGCGTAGTATAGAAGAATTAAAACAATCGAACAAATAGAAATGGACACCGTCTTTGTTTTATACTATTTATAGAATGAGGTAAAGATAAATTGTTTTCGCAATGTTACACCTCAGTCTACAATATATGTACATACATAACTAGCTAGCTTATCAGTATCACTAACATCTACGTCTCCTACATTATAGAACTAGATGCATCACTGAGCGTTATCTCAAGTCAGCTCAAAGGCGAATGTGACCCTTGTCAAATGAATATTTATCGCCTTTGCGACCGGTCTGCTCTCGGGAATTCTAATGAAGAGCTCTTTTTGGGTAATTACACGCCTTAAGCCTTCCATTACGCGAGGGTGTAACTGGGTCTTGATTTATACTAGCTGAGACCGCGACTTTGCGTGGATTTTAGTTTTTATTCACAACATTAGCCTGGGAATGCTTCTCTCTGCACATGCATTTACGGCTTTGTGAATACCTATTGTATTTTAAATAACTATTGTAGAATGTTGGTTAAGAAATCATACCTGATTGAGTTTCTTGGTGGTTCTTCTCAGTGTCTACATTTTCTATTCGAACTGAACTAAATTAGATTTGACGTTTACAAACATCTTGCAATTGGGTTTACTTGAATAAATTGATTTGACTTTGACTTAGTTACAGAGGTGCCTAAACATAAACAATTTTTTGTAATTTTTAATTTTAAAGCTATTATAGTACGCAACCTTCTGTAAGCGACTTGACCAATTTTTGTTCTTTAACGCATGTTCGCCGGCTGCGTAATCATAGAGAATAATTGCTCTGATATCTTGATTATTTTTTTACTTGTGATTGTTTTTGGTCTCTACTATGCAGTCTCATAAGCAAATAAAAAATTCATTACAACTTTTGAACCGTCAAAATTAGAATCGTCATTTATAGAGTTGAAAAGTTTGAAAAACTTTCTCTATGCTCCTGTTCGATTTAACCTATCATTTTATACACTCCCGGTATAGGTGGCCACATTCGGACATTCGGGGAAATATAGAGAAAAGTCAGGGTAACTCAGCATAGTGCAGGGAAGTCAGTGAAATCCAGGGGGTCACTTAGAAAGTCAGAAAAAATATACAATTTTACACTGTTTTCTTCACACACTTGTACTTGTAAGGGATATATTTCATTCTCCTGACTCTCAATCCAGGCTATTGAAGTAAAAATACCAAAATATGAAAATTATGAAATGACTAATTATCATTATAATATCTGGTTATTTAAAAAAAAGAAAAACTTGCTGTCTAAAGTCAAAGTGAAATTAATTTATTCAAGTAAACTCAATTTGTACAATTAATTAATACAAGGTATTTTTGAACGTCAAATATATTGTAGTTCGGTTCAAATAGAAAACCTGGACACAGAAGAACAGACAAGAAACTCAGTCAAGTAAAATTTTTTCAACTTGATTTTCCAAAAGTTTTATTAATATATAATATAATTGAGCCAGTAAATGCATGTCCAGAGAAGATTATTTCCAGACTATTGTTTTATCTTCAATGAAATCGTTTATTTTATGGTATGATTGTCTAATCAATGTACGTTTTATAGCCAATATAAATTTATTCTCTGTTAATGGAGTAACTTCCTGAGGAACTTTGTTATAAAAACGATTGCAGTTACCCAAAAATGAAACATTAGACTTATGTAATTAAAATTTTGGAATAACCGATTTATCACGACCTCGGGTTTCCATACCATTAATATCGCTTTTCTTTTTAAACAGAACTATATTTTTCCTCGCATACATAATAATTTTAAAAATGTATAAGGACGACAAGGTGAGGACATCAATGTCTTTAAAACGATCTGTAACTGATTCTCGTGCATTGATATTGTAGATGGCACGTATTGCTCTTTTTTGTAAAATAAAAATGGAATCAATATGCGCCGCTGATCCCCACAGCAGAAGGCCGTAGGACATTAGACTATGAAAATATGCAAAGTACACCAGCCTTGCCGTATCCACATCCATCAATGCGTCTGTCTAATTGCATATACCGCGGAATCGAGCTTATTAGCCAATGCCCCCGATATGGTCCGCCTACTTTAACTTATTATCTACTGTCAAACCAAGAAAACTGGCTGACTTAACTCAATCTGAGCTAGCTTTAAAATGAACATGGCCAGTTGGCCAGGAATACTTGACAAAATGGTCATGAAAAGTTAGTAAAAAGTCACGGTTTTTTTTTGCATTTGCAGTAGACATCTTGATATATTGGTTCGAAATTATTATTTTAAAATAATTCACTAAAATAGTGGATGTTATAGGTTTTTCATTAAATTTAAAGTTCAAGTTTGACGATGAAAACGAAAATGTCAGAAACTACTGCGTAATTTTTGCATACAAAAATTCTTGTCTGTTTCTTTGAAGAACTGAATTATTAGTGGTATACGGCGCTGGTACTAAATTAGTAAAACTACATCTAACAATATTGGTATTTACGTATAGAAATTAGTAAGTGTAAATTAATAATAATGAGAATGAACGGTAAGGAAACTCGAGGTCGTAACATCACATGTTACAGTTACCGAAGTAGTAAATAATTTTTGAATAAAAGGATCGAACCAACTAAAAATAAAAGCACTGAAAAGTGCAAAATTATCCTTTACTATCAACACAAAAGTACAAAAATAACTTCAGAAGTACAATAGAAAAACCAAAATAACGGTTACTGAAGTAGATGCCAAACCTATTTATTAAAGTCAAAATATTATTTAGAAGATATAAATATACTATATACAGGTGTCCATTTTCTGGAACATCAGGGAAAGTCAGGGAAAGTCATGGACGGTCCAGGTGGTTAGGGTAGGTTAGTGAAACGAGGACCATCATCTAGAACACGGGTTCCCAAACTTATTTTGTCTACTGAGTCGAGAGCTCATGCAGTCGTTGTCTAAGATGCCTCCTAGCTAAATAAAATTACAAATCACCCCCCAGGCCTCTACACAACGCCCCAATTTTTTTTCTGGGTCTCTTACCGCCCCCCTTTAGGCCTGCAGCGCCCACAAGGGGGCGTTATCGCCCACTTTGGGAATGGCTGATCTAGAATATCAGCGTAAAAATGAGATTTTGCACTATTTGTTCCACAAACTTTCTTAGTGATTGTAAAGCGGCTTCTTAATACAGACTATTGAAGCATTTGCACTAATTGCTATAAATAACGAAATACGATCGCTATGAAACGATACATTATAGTTTACATCACGTTATTTTTTGCTATTTTTAGAAAAAATCAGAAAATTTTGCTTTAAAGTGAGTAGGCAGAGAATTTTTGCAAAATAATGTTAAGGTAAATTCAGGGAATATATTTAAAATTTATAGTGCACACCCCGATCTAGTTTGGGTACAGATTAGTTACTTGCTACTTTGAAAAAATACTTTAGTCGGTTGTCGGTTTTCGGTTTTACTAAAGTTTTACTAGAATCCCGGGTTAATTTCGGACTAACAACAATTACTTTCGATGTAATTGTTGATTTTCGATGTAATTGTGGAGTTGTTGAACAAATCAACAATTACTTTCGATGTAATTGTTGATTTCACTAAACTTAAAATGTTGAAATATTTGCAAAACTGTTTTGCGGAATTAACAAATTTGTTAACTAATTTTAACTAAAGTAAGTTCGATGTGCACCGTCAACATACTCATAAACTAAACTCTTTAGTAAATTTAATATAAAATGTTATACATTTTATAATATTAGAACGTGTAATTTCAACGGAAGTAATTATTTAATACTTTGGTTGGTTTTACGAAAGAACGTATCAACCCTCGGAATTCAACTGAAGTATTTTTTCAGTGTAGCGTTAGGCTTGGACATGATTCCTTCTGTATGTATCAGCGTAATTCAATGGTCTTTGAAAATTAAGTCTATATAATCGATGTATTATAATAATTATATTCAACGAATGACAAAAACTAGAAATCGGAGACTATTTTGTTCAAAATCATTAACTGGATCCATTTCAATTCTATTAAATTATATCGTGGTCAAATGAAAACGAACTTTAGGTTGTGCTGCTTAAAGCAAATTTTTTTTCAGTAGGCGTTTTAGGAATGTATGTAGGTACCTACATAGGTAGTGTCCACAAATTAATCTTTTACGTAAACGGAATTATTAACAATTGACGAAATATGTAATACGCCTAAAGGTATAAAAATTACATTTATTCTGTGCTTATATATATTTTTTTATTTCATCAAGATATAAATTTTTTACGAGGTTTTTGGTTAATTCTGGTACAAGTTTTGTATTGTGTTTTCCTTGACATTGGCGTTTTTATTTATTCATTTGAACGTTGCCATTCATAAATAATCAGGCTGACAGCTGCGGCAATAGCATAGTCTATAAGCAGGCGTCCCAATGAATAAAACATGCTAATAATGTAATCTAGTGTCTAGTTGGAGAGAATAATTTGAATAATTTTTAGTTTTATGCAAGACATTATCATGTGACTTTGTTGTCAATTCATAGTGTATAATTTTATCATTATTATTGATACAGTGGAATGTGGATATAAGTAGAATTTCAAGGTATAAGAAGTTATTTCTTCTCACATGAAGAGATATTGTCGTTATATTATATACAAAATTTTAAAAAAGACTGTTTGTGTTTTGCTTACAATAAATAGACATATAAACTTAAGAAAAAGCCTTTATTTCGTAATCGCAGACGGATAATTCAATTTTATTTATAGGTATACAATTAACGCACTAATTATTTAATACGGCTTTACTTACGTGTATATTTAATTAATAATTTAGGTATACAATTATAGATGTATAGATATAGACCGGCAGCTAGGTGCAGATTTTTTCGATCAATCGAATCACGTATGCCCTTCAGGATTTTCGTCATTTAGTAGGTGTAGATTAACGACGCGGGTGTGCGAGATCGTGATCGCGGGACATGCCTCGTACAATTGAGTTTCAAATTGATAAAAAAAAATCAATTTTTAATTGATTGAATCACGTATGCCATGCACGTTTAATGATCATTTGTAAAAAAAAATCCAGCGGAAAACCATCGGCATACGTGTAGGGCGGGTCTTTTGGGCTAAGATCGTCGCTTACATTTGGAAAAAAAAAATGCTTTTTATTAATCGAATCACGTATGCCATGTGTACCAAATAATCATTTTGATGACAAAATTCAGCGGAAAACCCTCGGCATACGTGTAGCGCGGGTCTCGAGGATTAGTGCCTACTACTACTACTAATTTGTAATTTTTTTTTCTTTTTTAATCAATCGAATCATGTATGCCTTGGAAACACTCGGTTATTTTTTGTAAAATGATTTATATATTTCAACGGCATACTTATTAACAAGGTCTAAAGTGGCGGCATACGTTAAAAAACACGTCAAAAATAGGGGTCATGTCTTACCCATCGAATCACGTATGCCCTTCGACATTTCACCTTATAATCATGCAATTGTTCCAAGTTCCAAGGGGCATACAAATCGTGCTGGGCAATAATCGTATAAAATTCGAATAAATGCTTACGACTGAATACGATGTTTTAAAAAATTCGATATTATTTTTTATCAATGTAATCACGTATGCCCTTTGAAATTTAAACGTATAATCGTACAATTATTTTAAAATTCAAGAGGCATACGAATTTAGAGGAACAATTGTATAAAAAAAACCAGTATACCACATGTGATTTACAGAAAATAAAATTTTTGTAGTTTATTTAAATTTTGGAAGATTCGAAATAAACACGCCACTGAGCGAACTAGCGTCATGGTTTATTGACCTAAGACCTATTCTACATCTACATTGCAAAGGTTCTCTTTTTGTTTTATGGCCGGGCGCTGCGGGGGGTAGGGCTCCAAAGAGAAACTTTGTATTATGACAAGTTTCCACCTCCTACCTTCCTATGCTGTTCAAAAATTTATCATATGAATTTTTGTAAACTTAACAAGATTTTTGTTTTAAATGGTTAATATGTTTTTTTTTATAATGACATCTGTTGTAGAAAATACAAACAAACTATTAGCATGTTATTTGCAAGAGAAAAGCGATGAAGTACTTCGTATATTATAAAATTAGATATATAAGTATATATTATATATATTATAAGCTCAAGGTAATAAACATGAGCAACCCGTTTACTATATAAGTACAATGATTGCCCAGCATCATTCGTAGTCCTTTGAAAATTAAAATAATTGTATGATTACACGTTAAAAATTCTAAGAGATACGTAATTAGATAAAATAAAATAAAATGATATCGAATTTTATAATATATCTCTTTTATTTGCACGTGTTGATTACAATTTTATACTATGATTGCCCAGCACGATTCGTATGCCTCTTGAATTTTAAAATAATTGTATGATTATACGTTTAAATTTCAAAGGGCATACGTGATTACATTGATAAAGAATAATATCGAAGTTTTAAATATATCGTATTTAGTCGTAAGCATTTATTCGAATTTTATACGATGATTGCCCAGCACAATTTGTATGCCCCTTGAATCTTAGAACAATTGCATAATTATAAGGTGAAATGTCGAAGGGCATACGTGATTCGATGGGTAAAAAAAAATTCAAAATGTTGCAACTTTTCTGAATTTTTTTTGCAGTTTTGACCCATGGTAATTGTATGCCATTTTGTATACCTTTATTTAAAGGTATAAACTGAATTTTGCAATAGGTTTCGTGAATGATTGGATTGATTAAAAAAGAAAGAAAAATTTACAAATGTAGTAGTAGACACTAATCCTCGAGACCCGCGCTACACGTATGCCGAGGGTTTTCCGCTGAATTTTGTCATCAAAATGATTATTTGGTACACATGGCATACGTGATTCGATTAATAAAAAGCATTTTTTTTTCAAATGTAAGCGACGATCTTAGCCCAAAAGACCCGCCCTACACGTATGCCGATGGTTTTCCGCTGGATTTTTTTTTACAAATGATCATTAAACGTGCATGGCATACGTGATTCAATTAATTAAAAATTGATTTTTTTTTATCAATTTGAAACTCAATTGTACGAGGCATGTCCCGCGATCACGATCTCGCACACCCGCGTCGTTAATCTACACCTACTAAATGACGAAAATCCTGAAGGGCATACGTGATTCGATTGATCGAAAAAATCTGCACCTAGCTGCCGGTCTAATAGCGTATACAAGGTTATTGTGAAATTGAGTGTAAATTCGCCGGGGTTTCAACGTGTTACAGTTGACTGTTATATTGCAGATGTAATAATTATGGGATACGTATATTTTGTTTTCAATACAAAGAAAAAGCATCCATTTAATGAAAAAAAAAATGTACAACCCTGTCTTTATGTCCTATATTCCAAATGTTTGCAAGCGACGGAAAAACGCTGATATTAAGAGGGCGTACAAAGGTACACTAGCGCCACTCCTTTAAAAAAATATTATCTCGTGACCGAGAAGGAATTATGAATAACGTTTCAATAAGAACCCTCGGTAAGTGTGTCTAGAATTTTTTAATACCTTTTACAAAGTTTCATATTGAGACACGAAGCAACAAAATAAGATCTAGAGGAATGTGGCCGCTTTTCTTTAGATCGAATTTTATTGGTTCGTGTCTCAATGTGATACTTTATAAAAGGTATCAGAAAATTCTAGACATACTTACCGAGGGTCCTTATTGAGCCGTTATTCATAATTCCTTCTCAGTCACGAGACAATATTTTTTTAAAGGAGTGGCGCTAGTGTACCTTTGTACGCCCTCTTAAGGTTGCCTCACCTTTATTTTTGTCTAAACTTTGAGGTTTACACTAAAACTACTGACTTTTGGCGAAACTGTAGAACGTAAGTTTTCCGTTGTCATGGGTATTTTTATACCCTTCCGTATTTATCCATCCTTTCGAAATAACCTTGTATATGTGTACA
This sequence comes from Zeuzera pyrina, assembly GCA_907165235.1. Taxonomy (NCBI): domain Eukaryota; kingdom Metazoa; phylum Arthropoda; class Insecta; order Lepidoptera; family Cossidae; genus Zeuzera; species Zeuzera pyrina. Next base: position 1,849,446 of record OU015627.1, read on the forward strand.
TTTATTTTAATCATATTCCCTCAGTTTCAAATTCTTTCGATGCAGCACCGATGTAATTGCAAAATCGCTTATCACGCCACAGTTATCAAAGATATTGAGTATTCTCTCACAAAGGGGTCCTAACAAATACGATATGTCTAAAGCGATATTTCATACATCATCATATTTAAATTGAGACTATATGGCTAAAGCGATATTTTATGTATCATCGAATAGCTGTCCTAATTATATCGGCAATTATTGAAACAATCTCAAAAGTGAAATGACAGGAAAGTCCTGACCTGTTCCGCGGTATCGCATTAGAACGTAGACGTTCAAAACTATAGACTAACTTGTATGTAAATTAATTAAATATAAAGTAGTCTTTCCGTCATCTGTAAACCCAGATAGACTTCACTAGAAATAATGTTAAAGTATGATTTAATTACGCCTTTCTATTCTGCTTCTGTTATCCATATGGCGTGAAGTTATGTATGTAAATTGGTGCCAGAATTCCTTACCTAAAACTCCTTCACCTGAACCCATCCTCTTTTCTCCAGGTACATCCGGTTCTCAACCTTCCTTCTCCTACTCCAACGCCAGAACATCAAGTGGCGCTATAGCCAAGTCTTCGAATAAATCCCTCAAAATGATCGTCCGGAGTAAGTCCTTTGGCTCGTCCAGAGATATTCGCGAAGATAGTCCTGGGCCGTCCTGGTCGAGGCTAAAATGTGGCTCTTTTATTACCACACCAACGAAGAAAACCAGTAGGATATACAGCCAAAAGATTGAAGCATTAATGGATCGCAAGAAATTTTGTCAAAAAGGTGTATCAGACCAGGAGTTGCGATTAAGAAGAAATTCCGAGCGTGATGAACGAAGGAAGCCCAGGCTTGTGACGTTGTCGAACCCAGATTTGAGCAGACGTTGCTCTTTCGACACCGACACTGCTCTTACGAAAGACAAACGTTCTAACTCGTGCGCTTGTGAAGTAAGATCGCTAACGGTTAGTGAGGTTGTTACCAATTGGGATAACCTAGTGATAATGGTGGTTTGTGCAGCGATTGTCATAATTCTGCTACTTAGTGTACCCTTATCTTATATTATGCTTCAATGAGTTTAGCGAGTAATTAGACCTTCTAAGTGTAATTGTGTATGATTTTAATTTTGTATATTACATTAATTTATTTATTTTTGTTTTATTTATTATTTGACAGCTTAGTCAAGGACGACCAAGCCCTACGTATGAACCAAACAGCCAGAGTGTTAGCTGACGGAAATGCCAAAAGTACTCGCGTGCTTAGGCGAAAGTGTGAGGAGAATGATGCGAATCAAGGAGATGAAAGTAGTATGTAATTATTGCGATGCTTGGCGCTCCCTCTTCTCTTGACTACTGTGTCGCAGTTCCCGTAGACATGTATGTATGTGTGGGTGAAAGCTTAGCATATACATTATAGGCAGTTTTTGGAATGTTTCCGCCATGACGGTAAAAGAGAATGCAAAAGTTTGAGGCGTTGTCCGTTTGTCTGTCTGTGTGCTTGTCTACATGATTGTATCTCTCGAACAGATGAACCAGGGATGTTTTTTTCTTTGAAAACGGTTTTGGGAATGTTCTTAGCTATGGTGGTAGAAATCAGTCCAGCCATCCTAAGGATGTTCAGCTTGGAATCCTAATTCTGAATCCGTATTTTTATTATGATTCTTATTTAGGACTAGAGAACGAGTGCTCTGCGGTCTCGCCCGCGTTAAATTTGATATTCTTCATGTAATCGAATGAATACTGTTTCCGCAACTATATATCACCTTTTTTATTTACAAATGACTAGACAGGAAATATGTAATATTATGTCATATTTTTAGTTAGACAAATAAAAATAATAAAGCTGCAATATATTTTAAAGTCTCCGTATTAGTAATTATATTATATGTACTTTAAATAGTAGGTGAATTGGCGACAAATACTATATGAATGTCTAAAAAAAATCATTCTTATATACACATGAATAGATTAAAATAAAAATCTCTAACTTTGTGCTATTAATCCCTGAATCCTAGGGTTGCTATTTCCATAAATGCACATATTATTCCATATTTATATATGTCAAAGGTCTAGGGGTCTTCCCACGCTCTACATCACTCAGTAACGCCCACGCGAACCAACATTGTTACTTTTACTGACCATTGTACTACATTCTTACTTAAGTACATTCCTGAAATAGTTCGTGACCGACCTTTTTTTTGATAGAAATAGAACACTTATTTATGTGGTGATTTAAAATAGATGTCTTTACCTATAAAATTGTTGTTTTGTTGAACTATTCACTTGGAAATCTAAATTTCAATATCTACATTTTATTTTTATAGCACGTTATTCCATTTTCAAAACAGCTATTATTACTTTTTTTTGGTAGGAAACTATGTGAAAATGCCAGACTTACGTCCATTATTACAGTTTAAAAACATGACGATTGCGAACTTTAAAGAGCTCGTTGACGCGTGACGATTTTTAATTTGTCAATGTCACTTAAGAAATTAATGATTCTGTTGATTATTGCTATATGTAATATCACAATCACATACAGAACACGTAACCATTATTGAAAAATGCTGTACTGCTTTGAAATAAAGCAGGAATAACACAAAACAGTAAAATAAGCCGACAGCGTTCTCCACAGCGCGACGACTTGTGACACCTGTCAGTCAAAAAGAGTTGCAATAGCGTCTCGTTTGCTGTCCCTTTCCTACTCATGCCACTATCATAAAAGATTATATTCTCACTCGCACTCTTTGTACGTCTATACGCCAGTATATACCTTAAGTTTACTTTAATTTTATGGGGTGGCTTTGATAGGTATCAGGCAGTAAAGTTGCTAAAAATGACAGGCTTGCACGTCATTGTATAAAGGCTAATTTTTTATACATTCAAGCGGGCAGTGGTACAAGCTAGAATCAACGATTGCCAGACACTCTTCGCAGTGACTTCCTTCCGCCAGACACCATTGAAACCCCAAAAAAATCGGTCGTATTTACGTCATCGGATAAAAGTTAACGCTCATTTATCGACTGTCGAGCATCGCCTCTCCACTAGTGTTTAGGATTTGTTGCATAGACTTCCATATTGTTTTCCATACTGTTAGCTGTTGTCAATATAATATGTACGTGATTAAATGTACCAATCATAATCATTAATAAATGGCAGCACTGTCGTTTGTGGCTGTTGCTATTATTATTTTTTTTCTTTTGTGGTGAGAGATTGAAATAAATTTATCAAACTTGGCAGATTTTCGAATATAAACTATAGTCAAATTATCGTTAAGTAGCAACACCCACAAATGACAGTGCTGCCATCTATGAATGATTATGATTGTAACATTTATTCATGTAAGATTTAGTGAAAAATTCTTGACAATTCGTTGAACGCGCGGCGACAACTTGTGTGACCTAATCAGTTACCTGTTGACATCGAGAGAACATCGAGTGGCGAGGCGAAGCGGTGGCGAGTCGGTTGTCGGGGTGATAATGAGCAAATTAAAATAATCATCCACAAAATAGTTAGACAAATGACTCAAAAATCCGTTATGATGCTACCTGACGTCATCGTCTTCGATATTATTTAAAGATATCTAAGCTTACATGATGAATGGTGCTTAATCGCCATGGATGACATAGGATGATGAGGAAAAGTCATGTTTTTCAGTTCTTGTACGCGTACTGGTCCAATAACCAAAGCAAATACTATCGGAAGCCGTTAAATGCAATTTGGCACACATCGATATTGGCACTGGCAGTGACCTATTTCCTGTCTGCCGGCCTTGACCGCCCTGACTATCGCTAGTTACACGAAGTTCATCCGTTCAACGCTAAAACGCAATGCTATATCCAAATGGAACGTTCTCGTATTACAGTATTCATAGTTTATTTTAGTTTTGGCTAAAATAACATTTTGGTGCGTCGTGCTGGATTATAATAATAACAGATGACGGACGAACACGAATTGATTAGGATACATACGTGTATAATATTTTTATTCTTTTATGATTTATTTGCGTTAAGTTATCTTTTCGTAACATCTTATCACAGATCGTTAATTTCATTTTATTTATCTCTTACATGTATTTGTGATTAAGGATCTCTAATTCGACTGTAGAACGCTAACAACGAAGCCATAATTCGGTATTTGACAGTATCTTATATCTATACTAATATTATAGAGAGGTAAACTTTGTTTGTATGTAATGGATAAACTTAAAAATTACTCAACCAATTTCAAAAATTCTTTCACCTATAGAAAGCTACATTATCAGCGAGTAACATGAGCTGTATTTTATTTTCAAAAAATTTCTAACCGTGCAAAGCCGGGGCAGGTCGCTAATCTTTTATATATAGAAATTAATTGTCACACGTATGAAAGATCATCACTTGATAACGGCTCGATGGATGTAATTGTCAGGACAAGGTTTCTGTGAAAGAAAATTTTTGGGAAATAATCCGGTGAAAATTCGGAAATTTGGATGATATTTAATTATGAAAATCTCAAAAAAAAAATGGCGGTTTGACTTTCAGTATATCCCACCTGGACGAAGCCAGGGCAGGTCCCTATTGGAAAATTAATTATAAAATGCTTACCACGAAATAGAGAGAGGTGTAAAATGGTTAAATGTAAAATAGAAAACAATGTTATTTTGAACTTTAATTATAGGGTTCCGTAGTCAAACGGCGAGAAACAGACATTTATAATTTCAATCTGTTTGTCTGCCTGTCCGTGCCATTTTATACGGAGACTGTTGGCTCTATATGGATTAAATTGGATATTAGGTGTACTCTATGAACGGCTGTACAGTAGTGTAGAGAAATTACAAAAAAAAAGTAAAATCGAGGGTGGCATTCTAAACATGTAACCGAGGGATAAAAAAAAATTTGTAATCATGTGGGATACCCCCTCCCCCTCCCGATCTTCAAAAATGATTTATGTAAAGTTTTAAAACGAATTTTTTATTAAAATCAATAGTTTCTGAGATAAGCGCGTCAAAAGTTGTAATAAGTATCTACCCCTCTCCTCTACCATTGCAGGTGGAAAATTGTGATAAAATTTACAAATTAAAAAACGCTTTCTGGTTTGCATGAGATATGTTTTGTAGTTTTTGAGAACTGTGACATCAGTGACATAAGTGAGTACAGATATAAGTTCGTTCTTCACAGTGTCTTTGAGAAATACTTTTAAAAACGAACTTGTTTTTAAAGCCGACTAAATGAATGCGTATGACTACGGGAACCCTTCGCTGTGCGTGATCCGACACGCACTTGGCTGGTTTTAATTTTGTAAATAACATTCGGCACTGTTCATAATCCGAACACAAACATGCATTTTTGACAGGTGATATAAAATAACTGATCCGACTAGTTTAATACCCGATTACTTAAAATTCATTTTGGAGCGATGCTTTTCAGATTACGAGATATAACGTTACCAAAGTTAGTAGCAAACAATAATTAAATATTCAAGGAAAACGCACGACAAACAATTAATGTAGGTAACACAAGTGGTTGTCGGATATGAGTATGAGAATCGATATTACCTGTTGCCTTGGGCTACTTATTTGTAGGTGTATTGTTTCATAATTCGAAGGCCATTTGTTCGTAAGGGTTTTAGCACGCAAAGTATTTCCGAGCGACATTTTACGTACCTGCGCGTGCGCTAATTTTTTGAGTTCATTAGCCAAAATGCCACACATGGAACGCGTTTAGTTTTATCATGTCTGTCAGTATGTTTCATTCGAATTTCATCATCTTTACACCTTAAGGCACAGAGACATAAATTAGCAACCTAAAAGCAGAAACTAGAAACGGAAAAACTAATACATTGGGCCAGATTATATTTTTATTTTTACTAAAGTTTAACTTTGTACGACATCGCAACCCTAAGTTAATGCGTGTATGACACGTTTTTGGCGGTTTTTTTACTTATTATGGTTTTAGTACCAAAAATATAATTTCACAAAAATTATAAATCTTTACGAGTGCTTTTTTAATCTACCTATACTAGAAATACATAATTTAACAACAGAATTAGTAATTACAACTACAATTTATGGTGTTTAAAATTATTAGTTTCTACTAGAAAACTAATTCGGATTTAAATCATATGCAATTTAAATTAATAATGTCCACAATAAATTACTTCTATCAAATAACTTTAAAGTTTTCAAACTCAATTTATTTAATTTAAATAGACTTTAAAAAAGGTAAATTTAATTGTCAGAATGACAGCAGTAAAGGGTCGTCCATTAATTACGTGACGTGATTTTTCGTATTCGAATAAAATGTGGTCTAACGATGAACGATCGATTGACGCATTTTACCCCCCAGCCGGGATGTTTTTCGGGCCAACTTCACGTACCTGGTAGGCAGCGTTCGCATAACCGCGATAAATATTATCGTGTAGGATTTAGCCATATTTTAGTGGAGAAACATGTTTAACTTAAGTTAACCCAGTTCTCTCGAAATTTTCGAGTTTTTTGCGGATAAAAAATTACGTTTTATTCGCCGAGACCCCCGCTCTCACCCACATGAGATTGGGTGAGATTCGGCTTGATCCCTTCCCTCCCCTAAACGCCTCACGTAACTAATGGACGCTCCCTAATTGTATTGGAAAACATTACATACAGGATTGTATTTTAATAGAACAATCTATTATTATTTTATTTGTACCGTTTCTTTTTTTTAATACTAAATTTATTTTATATCGTCGTTATTTGTAACATATTATTGCAGTGGATTAACGCGATAAACAATATTTTTTGTTATTTTAACTAATTTTAAAGTGCTCTTAAATGTGTCTTATTTTTTGTAAAACTGAATTGCAAATATAGTAAACTTGTAGACGAATAAGTAACATTAGAGGCAATAAATGTAAGCGAATTGCAAATCGTCTAAGAGAATTGGAATGAATTCCTTTTGGATACTGCCTTGTCGGGGGTTGCACAGCTGGCCTTGGCCCAATTAGTTTAGAAGGGAGACGTGTTTTCCAACTAGAGCGTGATAAGGAAACGAGTAGTTTTAGTTCAGAACTCGGGCCGCTGTTTCCTGTTATCCTACGTATATCCTTTGTATTGGAATCTGGTTGGTAGATTAAAATATCGACTACAACTTATTATTTATTTAACGTAAGTACTTGAAACACTTTGAAACTGTTATCACAAGAGGATTTTTCTGGAACTGATCCTAAAACTAAAAAAAAACTAGCCAAGATTCTTGAGCATGTTGACACACGCTGGGTTCCTTTTCTACTTATTAAACTTTGTTTTGCTTTAATTAGAGCTTTTTTACCTTGATAAAACTTCTTTCTCAAAAATAGGTATTTTCTTTATTAAAAAAGTAATGAATGACTAAAAGCTACAATTAAGATTTTTTTTAGAATGTTCGTATTGATAGTTTATAAATGAGAGGGAGTTTTATAAACAAAAATCACGCGACTGAAGCTTTAGAACCAAAAAAGGGTTTTTGGCGGGAACAAGAAAATTGAACTTAACATTTTGTTTACATTTTAAATTTTTGGCGTTTTTGGGAGATTTAAAATATAAAAAGTGATACGAGGGCTGCTATTTATGTATCCGGAACTGGCCTGTTACAGAACAATATTAAAAAAGTAATTATAACATTTAAAAATGGAACTCTTTGGCTGAAGAATACAATTTGTTTCATGTAGCTGTTATTTGTTTATCCCTTGTGGCGTCATTTTGAAAATTGCGAGTCTTTATCACCATGGATTTAAGTCGTGAAAATTTTCGTGCTATGATTTATTACGATTTTCGGCGAGGGCTAACTCAAAAACAGTGCATCGATCAACTCACTTCGACTTTTGGGGACGAAGCACCATCGAACACTACCGTGTATAACTGGTTTAGTGAGTTTAATCGTGGGCGGTCTGTGCTCACGGACGAAGTTAAAGAAGGTCGCCCTAAATCGGTTGTTGTACCTCAAAATATTGATGCTGTGCGGGACCTAATAATGCAAGATCGTCATGTTACACATCGCGAGATAGAGGCGTCTCTGGGCATAAGTATGACGAGTATATATAAAATATTACACGAACATTTGCTGTAAAAAAAGTTTGTTCACGTTGGATTCCGCACAACTTGAGAATTTACCAAAAACGGGCTCGTGTCGATTGATGTGAAAAAATGTTCCAAAAGTAGAATCAGGGTGCGTCAAAAGCTGTCTATAATATCTACACAGGTGATGAATCTTGGATATATGCGTATGATCCTGAAACTAAACAACAATCAACGGTTTGGGTGGTCCAAGATGAGTCGAACCCAACAAAAGTCATTCGTTCAAAAAACACTTTGAAGCAAACGGTCGCTTGTTTTTTTGGTATAAATGGACATGTAGCTACAGTGCCACTAGAGCACTGGTTCCCAAACCTATTTTGTCTACTGAGTCGAGAGCTTATGCAGTCGTTGTCTAAGATGCCTCCTAGCTAAATGAAATTACAAATCACCCCCCAGGCCTCTACACAACGCCCCCATTTTTTTTCTGGGTCTCTTACCGCTCCCCTTTAGGCCTGCAGCGCCCACAAGGGGGCGTTATCGCTCACTTTGGGAATGGCTGCACTAGAGGATCGTAAAACGGTTAATTCTGAATGGTTCACGACCATTTGTTTGCCAGAAGTCTTTGAAGAAATAAGAAAGAACAACCGACAACGCAGAATCCTTCTTCATCATGACAATGCTAGCTGCCACACATTGGCCGAAACAACTCGGTATTTGGAAGATTAAAAGTTCGAATTAACGGATCATCCGCCGTACAGCCCCGACTTGGCCCCCAACGACTTCTATTTATTCCCAACCGTGAAGAATAAATTACGTGGTCAACGTTTTTCGAGCCGTGAAGAGGCTGTTGATGCGTTCAAAATACACGTTTTGGAGATTCCTCAATCCGAATGGAAAAAGTGCTACGAAAATTGGTTCCAACGCATGCAAAAGTGCATCGATCATCATGGTGAATATTTTGAAAAGCAATAAAACTATAATAAATGCTATATGTTTATTTCACTTTGTTATTCCGGATACATAAATAGCAGCCCACGTAGTATATCGTGCTTTAAATTTGTGTGCTAGTGAGAACAATTGCGAAATGTGATTAAATATGTGCTGACATTCTTACAAGAAGTCTTTATCTTCAGGAAAACGTACTCTACTTTTGTTGTTCTATAACATGATACAAGTAGGTTGGAATCTGAATAATTAAGACTGAAGACCTGGTTGTGTTGGCATAGTTCCCTTTGCTTCCCAAGAATTGGTAAAAAATAGTTTTAAAAAAGGGTTGACTTTTTGGCGGGAACGAAAGAAGAGTTGACGTTGTATTTAGATTTTCTGTTTTTTTTGCATTTTTGGGAGTTTTAAAGTACAAAAGTGTTAGTATATTGTGCATTATAATTCTGTAAAAGTAAATAAAATAAGAATGAAGGCGGTCGAAATAACAATGCGCAACTGAAGTTTACGCGCTCTTCCAAGAAGTCTTTTTTAATTTCAGTAGAATCACTTTACTGGCGTAGTGTTAGGGATTATGTAATTAGAAGAAATTATTATTGAAGACATCGATTATGTCGACATAGACACTGCCTTCCCTCTCAGGAAAGAATCTTACAAACAACAATTAAAAAAGGGCTAAAATAAAATATTTATGTTTTTATGAGGAGTTTTTGGCGGGATTTTATCGGGAGCGGATGGGCCTTTTTTTCAATTATTTTCAAATTGTTTCTAGTGGATATCGTGATGTAAAATTGGCATAGTTTTGCATCCCATGCGCTGGTGCGCATTATGTGGAATTGTTGAAATAAGTGCTTATTTCCAGAAACATTAAAATATATTACGTCTTTACGTCGACATTTTAATGAAATGAAATGAAGAATATATAATGCTATTACTGAAGACTTCGGCTGTTATAAGCATAGATTTGGCTTCCCTGTCAAGGGAGAATTGTAAAAAAAATTATTAAAAAATTAATTTCATTTCCACTCAGATATAATTTCTAGCAATTTCTAGATTACAAATTCTTTGCTAAACCAGATACGTCTTTTGCATGAAGATGCTGATTATTATTCTAAACAATTGTGGCCAAATGGCTGATCGTACTTTGGCTTCGACAAATTTAGGCGCAAAATTGGAATTTTGGTTTAGTTTTGTTTTTGGCAGTACACCTGCCTTCGTGAGTTTTCGGTTTTCTTTGTGTAGCGATAAATATAGTGAGAGGTCATCTCCACTCTATACCATATCCAGTAGAAATGTAGAAAGTAGTTTTTAAAAGCAAAAATAGTACGAATGTATGTGTTACTGTTTTTATGAACATGATGAGATTTCGTCGATCACTAATTAAATATGACATTAAAATATTTTTTTACAGATCAATACACACTCGACAGCGAATACATAAAACGCTATCTCGGCGAGCTGACGCCTATGCAGGAGTCCAGATTGTTACAGCTGAGGAAATGGATCGCTGATCTGCAGAAAGGAAAGGTGAGGCCCTTATATGGATATTCAGTTAAAAAAAAATCTATGTGTGCTTCAACCAGACGATAAAACTATAAACGTATATGATATGCTAATTTTAAAATATATATAATATATCGACGAACGCACCAAGGCGCGTCTAATATCGACCTATCCTAACCTAACTTGCCTAACTTTGGTTAGGATAGGAGGCCTATCCTAACCTAACTTGCAGTCAGCAACGACTGCCAATTATCGCGCGATATCTGCTGTCAAAACGAGAATTTTTATTCGTACAGTGGCGCTAAATCTACCACGAAAAGTGCATTTTATGGCCATGGCGCAATAGACACCCAATAGTCATACATGATACCAATTTTTTTATTGCAATTAGTCACCGGTCGCGCAGTAATCGCATGGCTGTTGCTGTCTGCAAATTTTAGGTAATAACCCCACCGATTCAGCGTGACTGACCCGAGCGTGACGGTTCAGTTTCGTTCATTGTTCAGAAAGAGCGCAAGGTGCGCCTGTAGAAGTTTTCACTTCAAAAATGCACTTGGATTAGTCAACTAGTCGGCTAGTTCCAAAAAATATTTCTTTTGATCTATTTATCGCAACTATAACTGAAAAGGATAGGTAATAATTTATATAATAAATTCGTACTTTCATGGGCAGGAATGATTATAACATCGAAAAAGCCCCAAAGAAAAATCTGTCTTTTGGACAGATAAGTAGGATAAATATCAAAATATTGTTTAAAGGTAACGTAAATATAGTGGTGAGGTAGGTATTAGCTTTATGAAAAATATAATTATATGTAAAATGAATATGTTTTCGGAGTAACTTTTGTTTGGAATTCAGGGACAGTAGCGCAATAAAAATTTTTAATCGATCCAATTAACTAAAATTTCATTTAAAGAATCTATCAAATAAACACTCATTTGGCCAATTCTGAAAGTTCGTCCCCTAAGCTGACAAAAAGGTTTGTCAAAATAACTGTAGAACGGGAAATCCACAATAGTCACTGTTGGACAACTTGGTTCATCGGCAAAATTTTATTTCTGGCCGGTTTCGCATGAGGTTAAAATTTTTTTTTATACAAGAACTATTAACCAAAAAAAAACTAAAAAAACTCTTTGTTCATCAAATCAAATAACCTGGTAACTCTTTCTGGTCAGGTGCCTAGCGACACGACGCTGCTACGGTTCCTCCGTGCTCGGGACTTCCACGTGGAGAAGGCTCGTGAAATGCTCTCACAGTCACTGCTCTGGAGGAAGAAACACCAGGTCGATCGTATCCTCTCAGAGTACGAGACTCCAGAAGTGGTGAAGGAGTATTTCCCCGGCGGATGGCATCATCATGATAAAGGTTATAGTCCATGAGATTTAATAGGTCGGATTTGACATCTGTCACATGGCTGCGACTAGTTATGGGACCAAACAAATATGACTCGATTATTTTTCGATTCTAACGAAAATCGATACCATTGTTTGATGTTCATAATAACATCATAATATTTCACTTATGATTATTAGTTTGTTAGCTACATAGTACGTTTGTTGAGATATGGTATTTGTAACAGTAAAACATATTTAAATATATGAATAAATTTAATTCGATATATTTATTTTTTGGGACTAATGTATAAGAAACTATTATTTAAGACTATAATAAGCACACTACGTATAGCTAGTAAATAAAGGCAGACTATAATAAAAAATATTGGTGAAAAATAAATATTTAATCATTTTCTGAGCTTGGAACTTGGATCCATGTCCGTAGAGAGCTATGTTCGTCGCCCACTATTATGATTAATTCATTTTCAATTAAATTGTTTATTCTGACGTCTCTTTGAGAAAATAATAATAAAGGAAGAGTTTTCCTTTATTATTATTTTTGTTTTCTCCACCACCTTAGCCCAGTCATCCTTTGTTATTTGATTATATGCTTCTGTCAGTAAGCTCATCAGAAAAAGAATACAGAACTAAAATTATTTAAAAAATATAATGATAGGTATCTTAATTTTAAATTATTCGATTATTACGACAGCAGTACTAGAGCAATACGCCTCGTGATATAACATTGTAACAACGTCCATTTAGAAAATTCTTTTGAACATATATAAGGAAATATCTGTGTTTTTAACTAAAAAAAATCAAAGTTAGTAATTTTGTGTAACGATCAGTCGTGGGAAAAATAAATAACGTTTTTTATTCAGCATTTACATAATTGAATTTGTATTAGGTATCAGGAACGTTGATACAAAGTTATAGCGGCACGAAAATTAAGAAACGTCAAATCCGACCTATTAAATCTAACGGACTATAATTTTGATTTATTTATGAAACCAGTGGAGCTTTGTTTAGTAGTAAGTTTCTTTTCTTGATTCACTAAAAAGGCATTTTTTTGGAGTGCGACTCCTGAAGAGGTGAAATACGGGGTCAGTTATGAACTGTATCAATTAAAAATAACTAGATTTGTATTGTAAGATGTTCGGACTAATTTCTTACACATTACTAAAGCAGTTATTGTGTGGTGTCAATGTAATCTCATTTCTTACTAATTTAAAAAAAATGACTACGATTGTGTCGTCATACAGGCTTGGATCAAGCAGGCAAGCAAGCTAGGATCTTTTAGAAGGCAGAGTAATCTTTGCACCAAGCAGGCAGACTATTTATAAACAGATACTATATTATGTTTTGCATTCGATTCAAGTTGCTTAACACACATTGCATAATAGTATATAATGTAATTTAAATTATAATTTTGTAATTGTTTTTTGTCCAAATATTACAGACGGTCGCCCATTATATATATTGCGTCTCGGTCAGATGGATGTCAAAGGATTATTGAAGTCCATTGGTGAAGATGGCCTCTTGAAGTTGGTAAGTGACTGCGCATCTAAATTAATATTGCTTATTTTAATCAATAAAAAGAGGTGGTAAATTGATCGAATTTGACCATGGAGTTTGCTCTGATATCTGCCTTTTGGTCAATGGATGGCTGATGTGACCAAACATTTGTTCAAACGCATGTACAGACAAAGGAATATGCAATACCATATTTAAAGGTTGATTACACATTTCTCTTTGCAGACGCTTCACGTGTGTGAAGAAGGTCTCAAACTACTGGAGGAGGCCACTCGCACCTCCGAGCACGCGGTGCACTCCTGGTGCCTGCTGGTGGACCTGGACGGGCTGAACATGCGCCACCTCTGGAGACCTGGAGTCAGAGCCTTGCTCCGCATCATCCAGATAGTAGAGGCCAACTACCCGGAGACTATGGGCCGAGTGCTGATTGTACGAGCTCCCAGAGTCTTTCCGATACTATGGACCATTGTCAGCACGTTCATAGGTCAGTTGAAATTTTTCTTTGATATTGTGAGTTAGCTCACAAGAACACAATATAGTTCGCGACTCCTCGACGAATTAGTTACTTCTTGTTAGCTGGATCGCGGCTCAAAACAATGTATTGAATCTTGATTTTTTTGCTATAAGAATATACCGTAATGATATATTATAATCTTCTAGCTACCAACTCTTGCTTCCCACAGGAGCTGGATTACAATACATCAATATTCTCTTAAACCTATGTTATTTATGATTGATTCGGTCATTTGATTGCAATCATTTCTAAGTGTTGATAATTGCAAGATTGTAATCGCATCTGAACGACCGTATCGTTCATCGATTCAATCACTCGATAGATTCGCTCTCAGTACTAGTCGATATTCAATTGATTTTAATTTGATAAAGGGTGCAATTCAAACAAGTTCACGAGACATTATTGGCACGAAGTTATTTAACGCGGCTTGCGGGAAGTTTGTTTTTCAAAATAAACAATAACATTACAAACGCAGCAAAATTATAGTTAAAACTAGAAAAAATATCGAAATCGTTAAAAAATCGGAGTACTCACACAATGGTTCGGATCTTTCATTTCAATCAAAAATAGGAGGAAGACTAACTTGAATAAAGTCGTCAAATAACGATTTTCCTAGGACTGGGCAGTATTATGCCGACAACAAGTATTATCGTACTCAGTAGTGTTTCCTGAGTAAGAAAAACGGTGTTGTCACTTTCTCAATTGGTGGATGGCAATGACGTCACAAAGATGGCGATTCTTGGTTTCAATTTTGTCGAATAACTCTATAACTGCTTAATCTGTTTGGACGAGTGAGGTGTCAAATGTAAGGTATTGAAATGCCTAACAAAAAACGTTAAACTACGTTCAATATTTAATAAGTAATTTGAATAAAAAACAAAAATTTAAAAGTGTTAATTATTTATAGTTTAAATAACGCGGTAAAAATTTCAATTACATTAAAATAGTTGAAATAAAAAATCTTACTTCGTTTTTAATCTGCAATGTATACTTTGAACTTTTAAATCGGATAATAAATGAATAAACTACGACAGTTTTGAACGAACGCGGCGCATTGTGCGGGCGCGAGCGCTCGTTCGCTCGACACGGTCAGCCGAGTCAGTCAAGCGGAGCGCCAAGTTTCACGGTCCTTACATACTTCTTTAGTTACCTAAAAATCTCATAATTTTCTCACACCTAGCCATTTTCGCCTAGGCATACAAATGCTTTTGACATCTCCAACAGCAAACACTCTGGCTATTTGATCTTCAGAAGTCAGTGTTGGTTTCATTGGCTTTTGTTACCACTCACTTCCGCACTGCAGATTTTCTTCGTCAATCTTTCATCATTCATTATTTTATGTGTCTAAACCGTTTAAGTATTCCAGTCTTCATTTTCACAATAAAAATGTCGAACAACCCTGTCATACTGCGTATCTCATCATTGCTTATTTTGTTCAAAAGGGTGAGAAATATGTGCGATGGCACATATTTCTAAGAGATCGCATTTCTACTGCATTATTTATCTTACTTTCAATAATAAAACAATAAATTTGGCACCAACACCGCATTGCGGGTGGCCATTTTGGCTGAGTTAGATAATATATTCGTACTGCCTATTATGTATGTTGCGTGTTGGTTCGGCTTAGGGTTTCTGATTTCTCGATTTTTTTTTTCCGGAGCTCGAGAATTCTCGACTAAGAATTCCCGGGAATTCTCGAATATTCGAGAAATATTAAAATGAAATTTTTAATTAAATGCAAAATAAAACTACGATCTAAAACTACTATCATCAACATTTATTAATTCTTCAGTCTTGTGAGTAATAACACATATTTTTAAACAAAATAACTAAATTTGAGTATATTTTTCATTAGACAAATAGTAAATAATATAATCGGTCGGGGCTATTGAAACTGCGGGACAATTGCGCCATTTGGCTATAACTTTCGTTCTATACGGTTTATTTAACGAAATATGAGTCTTTCCTCTACTGAGACCTTATAGAACGAAAGTATAGCCAAACGGCGCAATTGCCCGGCAGTTGCAATAGCCCCAATTAAAATAACGAGTATCTTCATACAAACCATTTTTAAATTAAAGTTGAACACTTACAGTATCTTTTTTCCCATAAATAATAATTAGAGCTTTTAATCACATTCGTTTAATTAAATAAAAAAAAACACGCGGGAGAAGAGAGCACATACGCAAACATAATCAAGAGATCAAGACGCGATTTCTCGATTTCTCGACACTTTTTTCTTGTTTCGAGTAGAGTCAGATTTCCCGGGAATTCTTGCTTCGAGAAGTCTCGATCAGAAACCCTAGTTCGGCTCTGCCTCGGCCGACCCTGTCTAGCGAATGAGCGCTCGCGCCCGCGCAATGCGTCGCGTTCGTTTGAAACTGTCGTAGTTTGTTTATTTATTATGCGATTGTAAAAATTTAAAATGTTACATTACAGATAGATAACGAAACAAGATTTTTATTCGAACAATTTTTAATGTAATTGGCATTTTACCGCGTTATTTAAACTATAAAAACACTTAACAATTTTCAATTTTTGTTTTTTATTTAAATAACTTTTTAAATATTGAACTTATACTTAGGATTGTCAGACGTTTTTTGTTAGGCATTTCAATACCTTTCATATGACACCTCACTCGTCCAAACAGATTAAGCAGTTATTGATTTATTCGACAAAATTTAAATCAAGAATCGCCGCTTTTGTGACGTCATTGCTACCCCCTCCACCAATTGAGAAAGTGACAACACCGTTTTTCTTACTGAGGAAACACTACTGAGCACGACGATACCAGTTGTCAGTATAATACTGCTCAGTCCTACGAAAAGTGTAAAGTGAATGATTGGTTAGATCGTTTGACCGAATCTTTTTTCATATCAATACATGTACGGTAGAATCTTTGAAAATGAACTATTGACACATGTCTAATTTCTCTACTTCTGTGAATCGAGTTGAATCAAAGAGGTCTGAATAACCGATACAATTGCGCTTGAACACGCAACACGTCGTTATTGGTACCCAATATTTTACGAGTTTTAAAAGTTACGATAGTTTTACGAGTCATACAGATGCAACGCAGCGCCATCTATAATTACGTTTCTTTTTCCTTATTGGCCGCCTTACGTGGGGTCTAGGTAGCAAGGCGGCACATTCTCGATCAGTTGTTCAGAGTGTGTGTCTCGTGGTGATTATTGAACGTGCAATTTAGCTGTGCCGTGTTTTCCGCTACTTGTTCCTCTGCGACATATGTCTGTTATAAGAAAGTATCACACATCTAAGTATGTGGGTACTATTCTTAGGTGGATTATAGTGACGACCTCTCTCAATAAGAACCAGTTTCGTGGACACCCATTTACATCTCGTGAGCCCTCGATTTTGTTTTCACTGGCATATTCCCCAAACAGATCAGCATCGATCTCCGCGAGTCGATAACGATTACTTTGGGAATCATAGATTTAGACTTATACAAAGTAACGTTGTTTCCAGACGAGAACACTCGCAGCAAATTCCTGTTTTACGGCGGTAAAGACTACTTGCAATCGGGCGGACTCCTCGACTATATTCTTAAGGATCTCATACCCGATTTCCTCGGAGGACCTTGCAAGGTAAAAATGATTAAAAATTATAATAAAGCGACAAACAAACTAAGGTCTAAACTCTATAGATGCCGCATAACAAAGTGTGAAAGGAGTCACATGTAGAGTCCAAATTGAATAAGTTCTTAATTGATTCATATGCATATTTTTACTTATAATTCATTTAAAAGTCTTGGTGCTGAGTAGCTGACCTAGTTCTAGAATTTTTGCAGGATGCTTCATTTACAACCGAAGCAATATGTGACAATCATTTAAATCTTTAGGCAGATAAAGCTGAAAATATATTGATTAATTATTGAAATGGATTTCCTCAAAGTAACACCTGAGTCTAAGCAATATATCGCATATTATACTCATAAAATGGCGTATTGAAAATCTTATTCTTATTTCAAACTCATAGTAAAAGCCAATAAATTCTATATTTTTCAAAGAATTTCAAATTTTCCTTCAGAGTTGTGTTCACAATTAAACCCGAATTAAACCTATTTTCAGTTACTTTATTAAGAATATACTTACGAAATAGTTAAAAAGCTTGTTTTAGCAACCTATATTTATTTTTGTCGCATCGACTTACATCCATGCAGCGAACGTGATAACTTCATTCTTTAAATCTTATTTTAATTTGTTATTTTTTTTAACTCTGCGGCTGCAGTCGGATATAGTAAACGCATCGTCGTACGTCCCGCATCACTATTACGACTATGTATGAATATATTATGAAATATTATTATACACCATTGACAACATTTCAACAATATAATATATTGTAATTGAATAAAGAGTATTTTTTGTATTCAAAGTCACATCAATTTATTCAAGTAAACCCAATTACAAGGTATTTTTGAACGTCAAATCTACTTTAGTTCGGTTCAAATAGAAAGCCGGGACACTTAAAAGAACCGACAATAAACTCAGTCAGGTATTATTTTTTCAACTTCGTTTTACAAAATATTTATTAAAATACAATATTCAGAGAGCCAGTAAATGCATGTATGTGCAGAGAAGATCATTTCCAGACTATTGTTTTACCTTCAATGAAATCTTTTATATCATAGTATGATTGTCTAATCAATTTACGTTTTATAACCAATCTAAATTTATTCTCTGTGTCTTATGTATAACCAATCTAAATTTATTTCTTTTTAAACAGATCTATATCTTTAAGCAGATCTATATTTATAATGATAATATGCAGAAACATAGTTTGTTTTGCCCTAAAAAAGAAAATAAAATCCTCATTTTTGCACAGATTTTACCTGAATTTTGCCCGTTTATAATGTACTCATAAATTGTAAAAGTAAAAATAACATCCATATAGAAACCTCGCACATTTAATGGAGATTCTAAATAATCAACTTTTTTTATAAACTTGTAAGACTGTGAAAACCACTGCCCACCGATTTTCATTCGATGTTATCGCGTTCGTACTCAAGTACGAACCTGTTGGCTCAAGTCAACAGGCGGCGTGAGGTACGTAGGGACGACTAAGGCGGGGTTGAGGCGTAGTGAGCTATCTCTTTTTTGAAGTGCCTCTTTTTCAAACATCGCGTCGAACACGAAACAGCAAGCTTTTAGACCATGCTTACGTTGTAGTTCAGTGCACCGGGAAGGGCTCTCTTAAGTCTTGAATGAACTGAAATGAATGACTGAAACTTATAATAATTCACTCAGTTTCTTGCGGGTTCTCAGTACACAACCCCTTAAAGAAGGTTGCAATTAATTGTGGCATTCATTAACAAAAAAACGCAATAACGTATGGGATTTGACGTTAGCTATCGATTTATCACGTGACTTGTCATTATATCATCAAACCATTTTACTTGCTCCGGGGTCTGAAGCACTTCCGAATTAGATTTTCCTTAGAAGCAATTATTAAGAAAAACTCGTTGAAATGTTGTCGATGAGCAAAACACCTGATTTGTCATAATAACTACATTTGTTGAGAATCGATTACACAATAACATTGTATTGTCGTAGGCTATGCGTCACATTTTTTGTATTCTGAAAGTCTTACATTCATGTGTGTGTTGACTCAGTATATTGTGAAGGTTGTGTCCAGACCGCAGTTCCTTAGCACAGTTTTTTGCCATCTTGTGATAAGTACATAAAAATCAAAAGAATACAGAGTACTGTCAGTTGCCTGCAGTTACCAATAGCAAAAGAAAGTTTATTAGTGTTAGCTTTTTTATGTGAAGGAAAGAATTTAATGCAATGCAATGCAATCCTGTTGATCAATTTATAATCAACGCCTATTTGTCAATGTTCATGTTTTTTAATATCTTTTCTGAGTGACATTTGGAGTTAAGGAGGGAAAACGACCATTTTTAAATATTTTTGGAAAAAGTATTGAAAAAGTAACACAAAGTAACGCATTATACAATTTGAATTCACGATTTTATACTCCATACGATGAACTAAAAAAAACTTTTTATTTGAGCCGTAGCCTATTACTCTATTTTTGAAATCTATCATTCATCTTTAGACCACTACTTTTTTTATTGGTTACACAGAAGACATACGCACACAGGTCCTCATCTTCCCTTGGGGCAGAAACTAGGTTATGTACTTAAACCCACCAAAACTTCTGCAATAATCTCATCCTCGGCGTGTTGTCGAGGAGCTATCGTTATCCTTGGGGTCGTATGGATAGACGACCAGAGTTCTGACTCTATCTGCCGCGACCCCGAAGGTCTCTTCTATCCTCTAATGGCAGGCGAGGAACGCCTTAGCTTTATTCTCTTGCATGGGCTACAGGACTGAGGGCAGTTCTCACTATAACTGCTCTAAACTGTTGTTTAGGCTAAATAGTATCAGAAAACAATGTCTGTGACACACAGACATTCAGAAACACTGAGGTGATTCCATAAGTTTTCCTTCTTTGCTCTTGTAATGGCAATGACATGTAATGGATTAATGACATTGTTATGAAAATTCAGATATTATATTATCTATTGAGATTACACAACTATATTCTATTGAATTACTGTAAATTGTAGAAGTGTGCAGACGCAGTCTACCTAAAGAAAGTTTTATTTATATTTAAGCTTATGGACGGCGAGTCATGATAAAATAAACACCATTTTTTGGTTAGACACTACTACACTAGGCGATGGAATGGCAAAACTCCGTTCCATTTCGTGCAGTGCTTTTTACATGATGCGTGAGAAAATATACAAATAGATAAATAAATAGATAAATATTCTGAAAACATTTGTGGTGCCAAAGTTATTAGCGCCATTCGGGCAATTTTTTTTATTCTAAACTAACAATTCTATTTTTTGGAACGGCTCTAACGAAACTGCAAAGTTGCGTTTCATGTTTTTCTTCTAGTTTAATATAATATACATGCACGATACGTAAAATTTATTTCAATGTGCATTAACCATTAAGGACTTCATTTAGTAAGTGTTTAATTTCAGATTTACTTTTGCATTTTATGTGCGCATTTCAATTTATTATTGAAAAACGCTAAATTTTTTTATGATAATAATATATTGTTCGAAAGCTTGGTCTAATATCATATGAACGGGAAGCTAGAATGTTTTGTCCAAACACAAAGCATGCACCTGCATTTTCACTTACATTAAACGCGATTTATTGAGACTGTCGCTAGCAGCCTTATTTAATATTCGTTTCCACTATCAATCCATGTCGAATATTTTGTGTGTATCATTGTTAGTTAAATATGAAAATGTCATTGCAATGTGTCGGAAATATCTGTGAGATTATTATCAATGATTTCAAATTACCACTGCTTATAAAATGCTTATAAAATTTATAATATTACGGGAGGTAGCGTAGCATTTTTTGTAGGAATTTTATACCGAATAAATTTTATTTTTGGCAGTTGATTAATGTTTAATTATCAGCAAAATGAGCGTCAGTAACCCGCGCTGGAGCTAATAGTGACTGCATGCCAAAATATTGTAAAAAAAAATGTGGTTTGATAATACCGTACAAAAATTCATGAGATGGTGTTTCAGATTATTTTTAACTAAAAAGTAATAATCAGCTGTATTGAAGTGAGGGGATAATACCTCGGTCATTTATAAGAATCATATTAAATTTTTTTAAGTGTAAAATCATTTTATACTTAATGTAATTTATGCAGCTAAATTTTTATAACATAACAAAACATATCTTCACGCCGTACCCCCAACGAGGTAGTCAGAGAGGACGGAGCGCCAAGCGTCGCGATCCTTACATACTTCTTTCGCTTCCTCAAATCTCACCATTCTTCCCACACATTTTTGCCTAGGTATGCGAGTGCTTTTGACATTTCCGTTGGCTAACACTAGCTATTTGATCTTCATAAGTCAGCCTTGGTCTTCCTTGGCTTTTTTTACCACTCACTTTCGCTCTATAGATTTTCTTCGTCAGTCTTTCATCGCTCATTCTTTCCATGTGCCCGAACCATCTTAGCATTCCTTTCTTCATTTTTTCAATAACACTGTCGTGCAAGCCTGTCATACTGCGGTATCTCTTTATTGCTCTTTATTTGTCTGCAAGGGTGACACCGCACATATTTCTAAGAGATCGGATTTCTACTGCATTCATCTTACTTTCACTCTATTTCGGGCATATCCAGGACTCACTACCATACAATAAAGTTGGCACCAACACCGCATTATGTATGGCCATTTTGGCTGAGTTAGATATATTCATACTGCTTACTAATGCGGACAGAGCACCGTTCACTTTATTGCCGACTGCTACCCGTCTCTCCACATCCAACTCACATCTTCCATCCCTCGAAAACGCACTCCCCAGATATACAATTTCGTTGTTCTAGATATTTTCCATTTACCCATGTATCACACTTTGTCTGTACATCTTCTCTTTCAAACACCAGAACCTTAATTTTATTCACATTCAATCCTTTCACTTCACAGTCTTCTTTCATGCAAGTAATCAGTGTCTGCAACTCCGCTTCAGATGGTGCTATAAGCACAGCATCGTCAGCGTACAACAGGCAGTTTACCATTGTACCATCACATATCATACCACTCATACTACCTTTCAATGTCTGGAGGCAACTATCCACATAAAGCACGAATAGCCAGGCAGACATCACGCAGCCCTGTCTGACGCCTGAACAGACTTCGAGCCAGGGCGACATGTCACCATCTATCCTTACACAGGCTCTGTGACCACGATATAATGACCTCACAGCCTGCAGTAAGGGGCCCTCCACGCCATATTCAGGCTTTTTCTAGATCCACGAAAGCGCAGAAAACTTTCTGACCTATGGCCAGAAACTTCCCCACGATAACGTGAAGCTAGAAAATCTGATCCATAGAACCTCTACCGTTCCTAAAACCACCTTGCGCTTCCCACAAATATCTTTCAGAAACATCTTTCATACGTTCAGTCAATACCTTGATATAGACTTTACTTGCTAAGCTGACCAAGCTGATGGCCCTATAGCACGCACAGTCCAAATGAGAACCTTTCCCTGTATAGAGAGGCACTATGACTGCGGTGCGCGAGTCCTCTGGCACCTCTCCCTTCTGCCGACAAAGGTTGCACAGTGCACAGAAGGTATCCCAGACCCTAGGACCACCATACTTGATCATCTCAGCAGTCACCTTATGATTTCCCGCAGTCTTTCCACATTTCAGACTTCTTATCACTTTTTCGATCTCTTTCATACTAATGGCATCCTCCAGTCCCTGACCCGAGTGTGGCAATTCATTAGAATCGCTCTCAGTATCAGAAACGGAATTGCCACTCTCATACAGTTCTCCGTAGTATTCATTCCAACGCTACATAAATTTTTATACTTCTATAATAATAAAAAAAATCGTCAGTCGTGTTTTTAACGAGGGTAAGAACGTCAGTCAGCATCATAAACATGCTGCGCGCTCAGTTTAGCTTCTGTTGTGTTGTGAAACGAAGTGTTCAAAATGTCTGCGAAAACAAAACCAATTTGTGTATTTTGTTTTAAAAAAAATGAACCACTTCATTTATTTAATGCAAGTAATATACAAAAGCGTAAAAAAATTCTTCTAAGAATACGCAAAAACAATAATTTATTCATGAATGACGCTAACGTGCCAGTGGATTTCAATTCCGTTTTATATAGGAGAGGAAAAAACGTTTAGGTATTTTAGACAATCAGACAGATCAATCAAATAATTACTTTGAAACAGACACTACAGAAGAGTTAAACGAAGCGACCGATTAAGTATTTTTGTACCAGTAAAGATATAATCGCACCCTTAGAATGAAACTGACCAACTTCAAAACTTCAGAATTTTGAGTTGTAATATTAAACTTAACCTAGCTACTACCTAAGTATAATATGAACTTACCTATCTGTCCGCTACATTAGCTACATATCGTAAGAATATTTAAACACGCATTCGTGAAAAATCCATTTTATTATTTTAGTAGAATTGTCGTAACTTGCCAAAATAAAATCTCACAATTTTGAGTTAGGCCAATATCATTCTAAAGGTTAGACACAACATTAGAAAAGTTATCATTACGCAATGATAAATTTTCTAATGTAATGTTAAATTTGTTAATAAAGTAAATAATTATCTAGAATTAAAAAGATCTGTATTTTAGTTTTTTTATGAATTAATATTTCTATGCATAATTTAAAACTGCCACGAATTTAATAAGTATGAAACATTTATTAAAAGATCGTTATTAACAACATAAAGTGGCAATAATTATGTTAAATTAATATAATACTGATTGAAATTAAAATATAGTGTACTTTTATTGTTAACAAAATTAAAAATCACCGTCAGCTGAATGTTTATGAGTGTCTACAGTTCATTTGCCCAAGTGAATATGCGTCGCTCAGATGCACTGAGCGCGCAGCATCTTTATGACGCTGACTGACACTCTTACCTTCGTTAAAAATACGACTGACGATTTTCTTTACTATTTTAAAAGTATAAAAGCTGCATAAATTTCATAAGGTATAAAATGACTTTATATACATAAAAAAATTAATATGATTCGTATACGTGACTGACGTATAATCCCCTCTCTTCAATACAGCCGATTATTATTTTTTAGTTAAAAATAATCTGAAAATCCATCTCATGAATTTTTGTACGGTATGAATAAACTAAAATCACATTTTTTTGACAACTTTCGCATGTCACCTTTAGCGCCACCGCTACTGGAGCAGCTGACGTTTAAAGCTCTTAAATGGTAGGGGAAGGTTATTATTGTTATGATTTCCAGTCGGTATGAAATGACTTGTTCAAATGTACCGCTACCTCCCGTATTATAAGGGGCGAGGTGCAAAGTGGGAGGAAACGCCACTGATTGTTCAGATAATTCCGACGGGTGTAATTGTAGCAGAGGGTTGTAACGAATATGATTCTTTAACATTGTAATTTATTTTGATATCTATACTAATATTATAAAGAAGTAAACTTTGTTTGTTTGTATGTAATGGATAAATTCAAAAACTACTCAGCTAATTTAAAAAGTTTTTTCACCTATAGAAAGCTACATTATCAGCGAGTAACATGAGCTGTATTTTATTTTCAACAAATTTTCTACCCGTGTGAAGCCGGGGCGGATCGCTAGTGTGGTAAATATAGAGTTTAAAACGGTTTTCAAAAAGATTAGCTCACTTCCGCCGAGTAATCTCGAATTTCTTATTTTTATATATTGTTTTCAATCTTTTCTAATTAATTTAATATAATGTCTAGTACTAGGGTATTAGACATACGATAATCTTGTATATATGTTAAAGATAGCTCAACTCACTCTTATCGTAAAGATAGCGTAATTATCCGTACCCTATTACTGAAATGAAACTAATCTTTCAAATGATGTGATCTGCGCTAAAGTTTGTTGGGTAGTTTTTCAATATTAGTTTTATAGTAAGACTAATTGGGCCTGTAACTTGTAAACCGTAGAAATATTAGTGATGCCATTTTTATAAGCTTATAAACTTTCGCGTTGCATTATAAAATATTTAAAACGAGAAAATTAACGCGATTATCTTGTAATTTGGCTTGACGTTTCGACCGAGTCGCATCGGCCGTGTTCTCAAGCAACTCGGTCGAAACGTCATGCCAAAATAATCGCGTAAAATTTCCCGTTTAAGATATTTTATAAAGCCTTTTTAAATTTTTGTCGATGGACATCTACCCTTAATCGGGCTTGTAACTCAAAAAGTTTTGAATTCGCATATCTATTGACAAGCCGTAGGCATTCCATAACAAATGTTGCAAGATAATCCCTTCATTTTTCTAAAAACTTCAGAATCCATTTAGTAGGTTTTCTGTAAGTAACGAGAAATTTATCGACATCCTATTCGTTACAACTCTAATTACTCTAATTTGTTCATCATTATGCCAATGATTTATGTTACCTGTTAATTATTGCAGAGTTTTGTCCACGAGGGTGGTCTAGTGCCAAAGAGCCTTTACGTCAGCGGCGCGTTCACGGAGCGAGAGGGAGACCCTCTCAGCGAGGACAGTATATACAGATCGGTCAGCTTAGTGAAGGGACAGGTAACATATTGATAATATTGTACTACCGAATTATTTATTATGGAATCCTGTTTCATTTCGTTCGCTACATCTTATAATTGTATAATACATTAAGTCTATAAACTTCCGTTAAACATCGATTAATGATTCTGCAGCGACATCTGTTGTGACAGTTATGAACCAAAGAATAGTCCCTCAAAAATATTTTTACTTTGATGTTTTTATTTCAAAGTAGGTGTGTATGTATTTAAACTAGGCGTGTCCGCGAGTTCATACGCACAGTCGATGGGTGTAATATAGAGGTGGCGTTTTATTCTTGATGACGGACATTTGTTTTCCATCATATGCTCGCTGAAGGGCCACTGGCTCAAGAAGCTTGAAATTCACTCTATATATTTCAAAAAATTACCATCTAAATCATAATATTCGTTTATACAGGTTCATACGTAGTACAGTGCACAGGCACTGTACTGCGTTTTGATAATATGCCTTTGTATTTATTAGCGTTGCGTTTTAGGCGTTAGAGGTGGCGTTTTATTCTTGATGACGGACATTTGTTTTCCATCATATGCTCGCTGAAGGGCCACTGGCTCAAGAAGCTTGAAATTCACTCTATATATTTCAAAAAATTACCATCTAAATCATAATATTCGTTTATACAGGTTCATACGTAGTACAGTGCACAGGCACTGTACTGCGTTTTGATAATATGCCTTTGTATTTATTAACATTGTGAATTTATATTTATCGAGATCGCCCTGTGGTCGAAATTCAGCCGCAAATATAAACTTACAATAATAATCTCTGGCGACAATCTACTCTGTACCACTGTTTGATCCAAGGAAACCGTGTACCATATGTAATTACAAACAATTATGAATTTGAAATTGACAATGTCTTTTTGACATTGGCAGTATGAATGTAAACAATGAGTGATTTATTTAATTAAATTTAATGTATTTCTAATGTATATTATAAAAAAGTATTAGCTTTCTCCTGTCCTTCTCCATATGAACTTTAAGTGTACCAAATTTCACACCTCCGTCCGCGCAATTTCCTTAAAAAGGGAACTAAAGTTTTCGCTTCACGTATTTAATATATACATACTTTTTGTGATAAAAGTTACATAAATTGAAAGAGATCCTCCTACACAAGAATAGTTAGCAGGTACATGATTCCGTCACATATAACGTTCAGAGATGAATAAACCCTGTCTATGGTTGGACCGATTTCCATGAAACATAGCTAATAACACTTTTGACAACAGCGGCTTTTATAAAAGAAATTTTATGGAAATTTGTCCATATTTTAGGGAGCTATGATGCCACAGACAGACTCACAGACAAACACTTCATTTATGACACCCCTCTTTTAGTGTTGAAAAAGTGATGCTCGAATTGTCACCAGTTCTTCAGTCAACTGTTTTTCGAACTGACGATAATATATTTCGCATTTAAAAATACCATAGAACTGCTTCAATGATTTGGCTTTGACTCTGATTGTTATTTCTTATGTGTACAGCTTCACGAGGTGATAGTGGTGAACCGTGACCCGCAGAGCGTCCTCACGTGGGACTTCGACGTGTTGCGACACGACATCTCCTTCACCGTGTACCGCACAGAGCACGAGCTGACTCCGCCGCAGGATGACCACAATATTGGTAACTCTTGCCATTTGTAATTTATGCGTTTGATCGAGCTCGATGAGCCAATGAAATCGTTTAAAACCCTGACAAATCGATTTCTAAACACTCCATAACATTATCGATTCTGGACACTAGATGGACAATCGATTTCTAGACTTTTTACTCATGTTTTTTATTGTTCTCATCGTTAAGAAATTGTTAAGTTACATTTTTATTTTAAGTTTAAAAAAAATAGGAGTGGAGATCATTTTTATTAATATTGAATTCGTTTAAAGTAATTTATAAACAGTTACATTCCGATTTTATATGTTTTTTTAAGGCGCATAATGTCAATTCAATAACCTACTTAACACACATAATATGAAATAGATTCATATAAGGATTCTGAACAAATTAGTTTTGCTTTCTGCTTCATTGTGCTACACCGTTGGGAGATGTCATCGTATTAGTCAGTTCGGGTGGGTTGTAAAGTGAGTGACGGCTGACGGATGTGGTGTAATTGCAGCGCTGTGTGTAGGTGGCGGGGAGGAGGCCCGCTCCGTGCTGGCGCGCGGCAGCTGGGCTGAGGGCCGCCATTACCATCGCGTGGAACCTACCCTCGTTTGTCACGACGGGGAGAGTATACAGGTCAGTTACCCCTGGTATAGCACGCACCGTGAGCCAGAATTTCCTACCTTAGTTGAAGTTACAGGCTTTAACAACATTTTTTCTGGTAGGCTGATTCAAAAAGTTTGTGTACATGTAATATTTATTCAGACACTTTTAGAAATTTTGAAGGATAAAATAGTTTGAAATCTCTCTTGAATCCACTCGCCTCGGCCTGATATCGTCATAATATTCGATCTCATCATCTAATAGTCTAGTCGAGTTACGTTTTAGAATGGCGTATGAAAAAATTATACCTGCCTTAGTTTCTTGTCGGTTCTTCTCAGTGTCCAGGTTTTTTTCGAACCGAACTAAATTAGATTCGACGTTCAAAAGTATCTTGCCATTGGGTTTACTTGAATAAATTGATTTGACTTTGACAATTCCGATTACTATCGTTTTGACTCAGTACAAGTACGTTAATGACCAAAATCCTTCCTGCTCATGGCGCGTGCTATAGTACTAATAACAGCCCGTCTCGGTCGCAGCGGATTTCGACCTTATTTTTCCAAGTTTAAGGTGAGAGACAACCTTTATTGCATGTCTGATGATATTATAGAATGTAGAGAAACGGGTAATGAGTAATGACATTTAATCGCGGTATGCCTAAAGTGCACCAGTATTAGAAGATATTTAAATAGAATGATGTTGCGCCATGTGTCTTCGTTCGCGGTGGATTTGTTCCGGCGTGGGCAAATAGATATAAAGATTTGGTAAAGTACTAGTTAGACTCATGAGAAGATTTCGGAAGATTTTTTCATTTCTGAACTTAATTTCTAGGGTTCTATTACATCTACATCGCGGACTTTACTTAGATATAATTTTCAAATTATTAAAGATTAAGAGGATAAACTTGAGTGACATGTATGCGCGTGCGCGTGCGCAGGGCTCGCACGTGATGGTGGATCGCGGCAGCTACGTGCTGCAGTGGCGCTGCGAGCTGCCCGACTCCTCGCACCGCGCCGCGCAGCTTATGTACTTCCACGAGACGCTGGCCAGCCACCACTACAAGTGAGTACGTGTTTATTACTGAACTGTCTGAATTTTTCTGAATGAAACCCTTTATTACTGAATTATTTTAATTTTTTTGTATAAAGTAAACATACTGCTATGAGTTGCAAAGTACTATCCTACTTTGCAACTCATGCAGTATGTTTGCACTAAGAGAGTATTTTTGTTGTGACAACACAACGAAAATACTCCGTTAGTGTATTTTTGTCTAACAGAGGTGGTGTTACTGCCACAACAAAAATACTCTGTTAGTGTATTTTTGTCTAACAGAGGTTGTGTTACTGCCACAACAAAAATACTCCGTTAGTGTATTTTTGTCTAACAGAGGTGGTAAAAATACTGTGTTAGTGTTGTTGCCACAACAAAAATACTCCGTTCGTGTTTTTGCCACAACAAAAATACTCTATTAGTGTCGCTAACACTGTCCTCTAACTTCTCAGTTTTTTAGAAATTAGTCAAATTTGAATTCCACTCATATGCATAGGGTTAGCATTACTTTACATTACACCGTTGATACTCGATATGACCGGGTCACAGTTTTCAAAAATTCTTAGCTTAATGTAGTTCATTGCTAAGGGCGCTGCTTTGAAGAGCGCTGCATAACTTTTCGTATAATTTTTGTAAGCTATCGACCAGGGCCGGACCGTGACTTTAGGGGGCCCTGGGCTAATACTACTTAGGGGCCCACCTAATTACTCAAAGTATAAGAAAAAAATAAGAATAAAATATTTGATTTATATTATAATATATTATGCCTTAGGATCCTTGGGACCTTACGATCAGTTTAATTTAATAAAATTATGGATTTTTTCGCATTATCGTCTATTTTTGACTTTGACTTGATTTAGCTGGGGGACCCTTGAATCCACGGGGCCCTGGGCTGAAGCCCAAAAAGCCATATGGTAGATCCGGCCCTGCTATCGACAGTAAGTATCGACGCTGTTAACTCATGATGTCATGATACAGGCACCAAAAATGTTTATAAAACGCCTTTGTGACTATGTTTAGATATTTATAAATCCATACTGAACAACATACTTTTATAAACAGGTATTATTATAAAATCTAAAAAAACCTCAAAGATTAGTAAAATTGTTTCTTAACAATTGAAAGTGCTTTGTCTTCTAGACAAAAACTTCTGGACAAAAAAATAAGCAAACATTTTTTTTTTTGGCGAAAAGTGATCACCGCCGCCCATGGACACCCGCAACGTCCGAGGAATCATGGGTGCGTTGCCGCTCTTTAGGGAATGGAGTGGTGGGGGAGATGTGCCACCAACATTCACTCATTGAACGAAACGACAGCAATAGACGCTGTTATTTCACGCCGATATTCTGTGAGAGGGTGGTATTGGTGGACGAGCCGGCCCTATTTGTGCTGCAATGCAGCATGGCTCTACCACACAAAAAATAAAAATATAGAAATATTGTTAAAAGTTAATTTAATATGCTAATGGGGTAGATATTAGCTATTTACGAATGAAATGAATACGGATAGCTATATTTCCGAGTAATTTTAGTCAGGAATTCAGGGACAGCAGTGAGATAAAATAGTTAATCCACCCAAATACAAATTGGTACAAATGAAAATAGACCTCATGAAGTGTGTAACAAAGCGCATTTTTTTCCAATTCGCTACTTAAAAGGCTTTTACATAAAGTTACACAAAAATCGTACCGTAAATATTGTATCTTTGTATGACCTGTTAACGTGCTATGTTTGAGTGCGCACAATTGTCCTATGTAAATAGGATTAGTAATAATTTACGGAGTAATTAAAACTGAACTTATAAAAATGTACATTTGTAACGTCGCCACCGTCGAACCGCACTCACTCGAAGGGGCATTCGGGAGACATCGGCCGTTTCCGATATGGCTCGGCTGCTATCGACTCTCTCATCTCCCGCACCCCAGTGAGAGGGGGACAGAAAAAAAGAGAATGGCGGGTGGCTCTCTCGTCGCGCGGCACGTGGCAAAAGTTTGTTTTTATAAGCGAATGTAAAGAGTCATCCGTTTTGTGACCCAGTATTTGTTTTTACAAAGTAAAAGTATTTCAGAAAATAGATAGATGTACTTAATTCATTCTACACATTCTATTAATTATGCACTTAGGGAATCCCTTTAGTACTATAGGTATGGATTACATTTCTTTTCTTCCAGGGGATCCATGTCAAGTCTGCAGTCTGGAACCAGTGGGTTTTCGTGTTTGAGTGGCAAGTCCGGCACTAGCTCATGCCCCTCGCGGTGATTGGAGCCCCCCCCCGGGGGGTCCCCCTACTCGGCGCTCCCCACCCCCGACAACGCGGAAAGCACCGTCTAAGTACGTGTGTACTTTATTACTATTGCGTATAAAATTCCTTTATAATTTGTTATAATGTTTGACATTTGATCTGGGCATGACCAGATATGTGGCGTTAATATAATATTGGCATGTCTATCAGATCTTACCTGCTACTGTTGTAAATTTATATCTATATTGATGTCAAGGTTGTCGCAGATGACGTCACAAAAATGTTTCAAAAAGTTGTAATTTT
The DNA here is from genome assembly GCA_907165235.1 of Zeuzera pyrina. Taxonomy (NCBI): domain Eukaryota; kingdom Metazoa; phylum Arthropoda; class Insecta; order Lepidoptera; family Cossidae; genus Zeuzera; species Zeuzera pyrina. Next base: position 1,881,202 of record OU015627.1, read on the forward strand.
CGTATTTATTATATATGAATTGTTGCCGAAACAGCGGGATCGCCACAAAAGAAGAAGAGTAGTAATAATATATGAATTGTCAAAATAGCAATTTTATAGTTAATAGGAATATGAAGTATTTTGTTATAGGCCGCAGTTTGCTAAAAGTATTCATGTTTCAGAGCATTTCTCTGTACGTCTTATTTCTAATTCATATACATCTCTTAAAAATAAGAAACATAAGAATAAATACTGGGTTTTGTTCACGGCTTTCCTCGTATTGAAGATGTGATTTCATACTTTTCTTTTCTCTACTGTTCACTCCAATCGCGTTGTAATTAATACTTATCTGCGTTCGACGTTACAATTTTAAAAATGTCGACATAATCCTGTAACTTCGACACGTCCAGTCGAGTTTCGTACAAGAAAACATTCTAAAATAAATACTCCAGACAGTGATGAAAACTGTATCAACCGTCCAGTACAACTCGGCTGTAAATGGACAGACAAACATTGATTTTTATAAAATATAGACACGAAACAGTATATATGTCACCGTATGATTGTGAACACCTTGTTTATAATCTACCTCGTGAGATTATAAATTGTCGATAAATTGTGAACTGTACATAACTGCTTACAAGGACTTTTTGGCGGGAACGGGAGAAGTGAGGTTGACATTTTGTTTGGATTTTCTGTTATTTACATTTTTGGGAGTTTTAAAGTACAAAATCGATAGTATATTATGTTTTAAAGTTCTATATAAGTGAAAAGAATGGAATATATCTAAATAAACATGTGTAGCTGAAGTTCTCGCGCTCTTCCAAGAAGTCCTTTAAAACTTCAGTAAAGCCTACTATCACTTGACTGGAGGAGTTTTACGATGAGAAAAAACTAATTTACTTGTGATTCTACCTTATTAATACGTGACATTGGCAAATGCGCTAACTGTGCGCCATGCCATAAAGAAAGAAAAAAAACTGCTTACAATATAACATATTAATTTTCGATAGGTTTATAATCTATCCATATAAAACCGTCAAATTGTAAATGAAGTCCCTGATTGGTCGGTCTTGGCGGCTCGTTATAACTTAGGTTATGTTTGGCGATTAACAGTTATTTATTACTGAAGCGTTACTTGTTTAGATAATCGTAGATTTAATTTTACTATTAAATGTAACTATTATGTTATAACTTTTAGCTATTTTCAACGCGCAAACTATTAAAAACCACAAAAACATCTCTTTATGATCAAATAACAGCCAAAGATGGCGCCGCGGGGCACATGACGTTCAACCAATCAGCGCGCAAGGTGCGTTCCGTCGCATGCAAGTATGATGCCAGTTCACAGTTTGACGGTTGGACATGGATAGAGTATAAACTATCGAAAATTAATACGTTATATATTATAATCAGTATGGTACAGTTCACAATTTATCGACAGTTTACAATTTCACGAGATATATTATAAACTAACGGCGTTCAAAATTATACGGAGACATATTATATATTGTAATTGACCGTATGATGATTCTGTAATATAAGTCTTTATTTTAAGAGAAGGTAATGAATTAAAAGTAAAAGTTCAAAGAAATATTCCCCAGTGACAAATGTAATTGCCAAGTTATACTCTAATAAAAATCGATAAAGACAAATATATAGTATTTTTGTCAGTAGATACATAGAAATGTAGCAATTGTAGCTTATTAAATTGAAATTGAAAAGTAATAATTCGGTGGATGTGGAATTTGATAAGATCACGGATAATAAAGTTCAATTAGAATTAAAATTGTATGCCCTTTGTATATAATTTACAAGTATCTAAACTTGGTTCAACCAAAAATATTAATAAAAATCACTTTAAAAAATTATTTTGTGTATATTTCTAAGTCTAATTATATCCTTATTGAATATGGCTTGGGTTTTGAGTCTTGAGTGAATAAGCTGGATGACTATTTCTTCACAACCTAGTTAAAAGATAGGTTTAGTAATCATAAACAAAACTGTTAAAAAATATTCGAAGTACAATAAAAAATATAAGAGTTATCTGCTTTTAAACTTTAATAGTGGGAACAGAGTGGGGATATCTTCTATCTCTGTCACTCTTAGGGCTGTTCAATGTCACTGCGACTGTGACGTCACAGCTTTATAACGCTATCTCCCTCTAGCGCATCCCCACACTGTTCCCTCAAAAAGTTTACCCACTATTAAAAAGCAAGTTTAAAACCCAATAACTCGATTTCTGTCGATGAATATAAATTACTTTTTTCTGAGTTGTAATCAAAACGTTATTATTTTAATACAACGTATAAAATATACCACATTTAATAACAGTCATCTAAATGAATTAGCAGGAATTTTCGCTATATTGTATAGATTAAGAAGTTACTTTGCGAAATCCATGTCACATGATGAATTCTTATAATTTTTATTTATCTTCCATCCAAAATCTTAAACATGTTAGTTTCAAAGCATCCTCAAGATATTCCGGATATCAGAGGCGTTTGAGGCGAAACACGTCTCGACATGTTTGTGATTTCGTACGGAAGACAACGAAAAATTATAAGAACGGATTAGATAATTGTCGCAATAATACTGTTAAACACTTTCCTTAACACAAGTGGAAATACTACATAATGAAAGTACTTTACTATAAATATTACATACGTACAAAGTATGTATGTAATATTTATAGTAAAAGGCAAGTAATTTAGTTGGGTATCTTTGATATGTTTGACAAAGTGATACCAAGAAATATTCCTGCATTTTAATAACTGTCAAGAACAGTAGCGACACAATTGAAGAATGGGTTATTTGACAGTATTTTTTAAACTAATTGAGAGACAGGCTTAATCACGAACAATGCTGAGAAAAAATATTTGAAATACATTGAGAGATTTGAGTTATACTTTATTTTAAATTGAAGTAAACGGTGCAGAGCAGCATTTTTTTACAATCAACATCTGTTATGCAGATGAATATAAACTCTGTTACTCCTAGTGCTGAGCAATGATACTACGAGATTGTGAAGTCACATTTCGGTATCATCATCTATTAGTTTGTCTCCTGTATTTCTAATTAATTACTTATATTTTTTGTCAGTTGTTCATGATTTTTAATTATTATGAAATATTAATTTCAAAAGTCATCTGCCTTATTATTACCATTTTTCGCTTGTTGGTAGATAGAGCTCAAGCTAAGCCCTTTAAATTCTAACCGTGTTATAAATATTAGGGTCTATTGTGAATAGTGAAATTGGATATATCATAGCCAAAATTGTTGCTCAGAGTTACTTAGTTATACTAAAGTTGCATTATAAAATGTTATTGTAACGTTAGCTCGGGAGCGTCATTATAAAACTGTTGAAATGTTTATTATTTTTTTATTTGCAATTGATTACATAGACAGCACTTTTTAAGTTGCGAACATGAAAGAACCAAAGTTACAAGTTTCAAAAGTCTGTCTAGGTTTTATTAATAAAATTAATTCGTATATTTATTACGAAAAACAGTTTGTGTAATTTGTAAAGCTCCTATTTTATAACAATAGTAAATATGAGAATAAAGAGAATTCGGCGGCATATCTCGCTCAAATTTTATTGAGTTTAGGTTACCACATTTTAAAGTATACCGTAAATGGACTTACAAAACATGTGCAAATAATACTTGTAAAATAACCACTGACGTGTGTATATTGCCACACTGGACTGGCGGTTGTCAGGTTAATGTCAGGTTATATTTGTACCTATTTGATTTACTCCAATTTGTCGCTGTCAACATATGGTCGACATATACGAGAGTACATGGAACTAAAGTAGCCATATTCAGTATATACCAAAAAGTTCATAGCCATATCAAAATTAGTTTTCAACAACTTCGTATTTCGCAAGTGGCGATTCAAATTGGCACACTAAATTAGCTCTTATTTGCCTAGTAAGGCCTGTTCAGTGGTAGTTTATACATGTCAGTGAAAATAATATTTAGGAAATCGATATTACTACTGTTTTATTTTGAGTAATACAAATAGAATATTACGTGATCCCATTAATTTAAAACTATTGTACTAATATACTTACTAGCATCTTTTTAATGTAATTTCATAATTATCCCATAAATAGGGATAATATTTTATCCTAATTTAGTATATTAATATCGAAGCAGACTCAAAAATAAATTATATTTATTACTATTTTTTAAAAGTACTACGTATTTCATCTATTTATCAATAATTATAAAACGAGTTTTAATTCACGGAATTCTTTCACTTTGATATTAAACTACAAAACTAAAAGATTTGATTGTTAGCGATGTTGGCTCCCGATCTAGCATTACTTATTTTTCGCTGGGAAATGCGATGCAATCACATGGTTATACTATTTAGTGTGTTAAAACTTCGATATTGAAATATTACATGTATGTACATATCTTTACACTCTATCTGAGGTGTAAAGACAGTGAATAAAGAGACAAATATTACTGAGCACCAACTCATTAAAATCTGTCTTTACGAATTTTTATGGGCGATATTCATTTTTTTTGGGTGGTTGTAAATGATATTGAGATTTTTATTCATGAAGTCCATATTCTCTATGTGAGTTTAACTATCTGTATTTAATCAACCAATCAGTTTTTAGTGGGTGTTAAACTTCCTAAAAAAAGAGTAATGATGCTAATATTATAGCCATAGTATAGCATCACATTTCACAGTCAGACATTTACGTAAAAGCGTAACAATTGTAACTCAATATTTGAGTGTATCATAGTTTCGAGAGTACTGACATTTTATAATCACTACAAAATAAATGTGTGTATTTTTTCATAAATATTAATAAAATATTGTATGCTAGCTTATGAGGTCCATATCGCGTCGATTTAATTAAATATGGATATTAGGATAAAACTTATAACTCCTTATAGTAGCGGATACAAATGAATTGACTCTGTATCCGCTTTACTCAACCAACTTCAAGATAATTCACATGATATAGAAAAGGCAATTGGGAGGTAAAGTACTCAAATTTATGGGTACTATATCTTAATACTTCGTCATATAAGGTGATATTAGTCGTGTCAAATATAATAGTATATATAGATTGCCGCTATTACCGATATTTGTACTGTGTTTTCGGACGGATTTAATATACCATTTGTATAAAATACACTGTAGTATTAAACAGTGGTTATTGGTAAATTAATACGCTGTTTTCACCGGTGTCGTAGTAAATCCACGCGATTCAATTTAGCGTACATTAGCGTAATGCAAAGCCATGTGGCGGGGTTATTACCTAAAAATTTGCAGACAGCGACAGCCACGTGATCACTGCGCGATCGGTGAATAATTGTAATAAAAAACTAGTATCATATATGATGATTGCGTATCTATTATTCTATGACCGTAAAATGGACTTTTCGCGATAGATTTAGCGCCACTATACAAATTATATTACACAAATTCTCGTTTTGACAGCAGATATCGCGCGATATTGGCTGTCGCATGCTGACTGCAAGTTACGTAATAAGCGAGCGGATTGATTGTAAGATTTATTCAATGCGTGTTACGTCTTCCCAAAGAATCTGTTGAATCATAAAGTTGGTAAATCTTCGTTAAGCAGATAAATGTATCTGGCTGGAGTTGGTTTACCAAAGCGGAATATAGCAGATTATGTTTTCAAGTCTAATATCGAGAGCGAATGTAGGTTCAATGTGTAATTTACTTGGTCTAAGCAAAAAGATTAGGAAAAGCAATTTAGTGTTGAGAGCGCATGTAGGTTCAATACGTAATTTATTTGGTAGAAGTAAAAGGTTCAATACGTAATTTATTTGGTAAAGGAAACAAGAAGATTGGGGTAAAAAAATCAGTCCTCAGGTCGTGATTAGATAATCCTTCTGGATTTAATTTAAAGGTGCAATTTGCTCCACACGATTGGGTGATGACTAACCTTGATAAAAATTCATCCATTTATATTTATTATCTGACATAAGGAGTTATAATTTTTAAAAATTTAGATGTAAGCGAAAAATTGAAAATGAGTTTCAATTAAAAAAGTACTGCTATACAGTCTAATTAAATATCATATCGATTTCGCTCATTAGAAACATCGTTGCTAAGTCCACTTTTGTAAACGAAATTGAATTTTATTGCTCCCGATTTTAATTCATTTTTCATTGCACCATCGTTTAGAACTTGTAATGGTATATATAATCAATTATTTTCTTATTAAAGTTGCTACGTGATGGAAAATGATTTGATCAATCCATGAAGTTAGCTATGTTTTAATTGTGTTCTATTTAGGACTAGCTTTAGGTGTAATAGATCTAGAGCGCTGAATACAGCGCAACTTTTTATTCCTATTCGCCGCATTCAGCGAAACGAAAGTATGGTATACGAAAATACTTTTTACAGTAAAAATAAAAAGAATTTCATTAATGTCTGTGCAATTTGTCACATCAAGAAGTTTGCTCGTGGTATTTGAATTACACCTATGAGTGTGACAATTGTTTGCATATTAATAAAATAAAAATGCAACATGTTATATAATATTTTTAATGTGATATAAAGGCCTTTCATTTGATACCTCACTTTCTCATTAAGCTTCCAAAACAAATCTCCGTAAGTGAACACTTTGTTTGCCACTTCTGTATCTGTTCCAAATTTCAATTGTTTACTTTATAGCCTGAGAAATACGGTTTAAACAGACATACATCGAGGTTTCTCCAAGCAATTTTTCATTTTTCCTCTACTTAGTTTTTTCGACACCTTCCGGCAATAATTATTCGTCGGTAGCAGCGAATTTTGAACACGATTTTTTTTTGAACTGTTTTCACTAGCTTGTTAAGTCATTTTTCTACTAAACATGCAATATATGCAAGCTTCGTATGCAAATATGGTTTGTAAGGTGAATTATATTAAGATGATGTAATTTCTTATAGTTATATTTTAAAATTCGTAGATAATAATAGTTGTAATATAAATAAATATTTTTGTGAATGAAATACGTAGATGTTACGTACACTATATAGTGGGTAGAAATATTTTTAATTTAAATATTATTTTGAACATCGAAACAAGAAATATTAATATAATATCGTGGGCTTGTCACGAATATTTTGTTCACCATTCGGTGTTATTATTCGGAAAAGTTACAATCGAATACTGCATTCTAAAATATTAATGAGCATATATTTATTTATACAAAGAGTACTGAAATATTTGATATCAAAACCAGACACGTATTTAATAAATTACCTAACTAGCTGAATGTTACGTATTCGATAAAATACTGAATTAACCGAATGTTCAGTACTTGCTTATTTACCGAACTAGCCCAATGTGTGCTTTAGATCGAACTAATGAATCATTTGAATGTTCGGTATTCGGTAGTGTCGAGTCAGTCTAATAAAATACTATATTAGCCAAATGTTGGGTATACTCAAGTACCGAATAGCCGAATATTCGGTATACGGTAATCTATCGATTACAATATTCGTTACAAGCCTAACATCAAAGCAGTCGGCAACGTATACATACATATGTATATTGCAATAGTATGAAATGGCTTTGGCGCGTTTTCAGGTACCTGTGTGATGAAAATTTTACAGTTATTAAGAAAAAAATGTTTTATTTACACTACAGAGATCTACGCTCGTTCAAAAACCCATTTTTTGTCCGACACGTCAGTAAATTTTAATTTTCAATACATACATACATATATCAATACATACATACATATATCAATACATACATCTTCACGCCGTATCCCTAACGGGGTAGTCAGAGAGGACGGAGCGCCACGCGTCGCGGTCCTTATATACTTCTTTCGATTCCTCAAATCTCATCATTCTCCTCACACATTTTGGCCTAGGTATGCGAGTGCTTTTGACATTTCCGTCGGCTAACACTCTAGCTATTTGATCTTCATAAGTCAGCCTTGGTCTTCCTTGGCTTCTTTCACCACTCCCTTTTGCTCTATAGATTTTCTTTGTCGGTCTTTCATCACTCATTCTTTCCATGTGCCCGAACCATCTAAGCATTCCTTTCTTTATTTTTACAATAACACTGTCGCGCAACCCTAACGTACTGCGTATCTCCTCATTGCTTATTTTGTCCGCAAGGGTGACACCGCATATACTTCTAAGAGATCGCATTTCTACTGCATTTATCTTACTTTCACTCGATTTCGGGCATATCCAGGCCTCACTACCGTACAATAAAGTTGGCACCAACACCGCATTGTGTATGGCCATTTTGGCTGAGTTACATATATTCATACTGCTTACTAATGCGGACAGAGCACTGTTCACTTTATTGCCGACTGCTACCCGTCTCTCCACATCCAACTCACATCTTCCATCTCTCGAAAACGCACTCCCCAGATATACAATTTCGTTCACTTGTTCTAGACATTTTCCATTTACCCATATATCACACTTTGTCTGTACATCTTCTCTTTCAAACACCAGAACCTTAGTTTTATTCATATTCATATTCAATCCTTTCACTTCAGTCTTCTTTCATGGACAATCAATACATATTTCTGTTTCTGTCATACCAGTCTTCTGTATAACGGGACGTTGCACATTATTCAAGAACGAACTTCTCACATTGGAAGACATCTTGAATGACATATACGAAACATTTAGCTGTTGCTCGCTTCTTCGTTCTTGTGGAATTAAAAAAAAGTAGCCTTTGTCCTTCACCAGAGCTTTATCTGTCGCCATTCTAAATTTCATCAAATTCGAACCGGTGCCTTAGCCGTGAAAACTTAACGAACAGTTTCATACAAACCTCCCACCTTTTGCGAGTACAATTTTACAAAAATATGAAACATTTACTTCGTTATGTTTAATAAGTAATATTTTAACTCAATTTCAAAGCCGTAAGTTTCATACAAAGTTAACCCACTCGCCTTTTCATCCTTAAAAAGTAAATTTCCAAAAATCCTTTCTTTGCAGCCATTACATTTCACAAGCTGTCATCAGACCAAATTTCATTTCAGCTGTAGAAGTCTGAGATTTCATGATTAATCAGTCAGTGAGTGAGGGAGTCGTGGAACATCCACATTTTAATCAATTTTTAGAATTTTTGAACGAGAGTGGACCCTTTATATCGATTACAAGCCTTTCTTATCCCAAATTTATTTTTATATGTATGATAACTGATAAGTTTCATAGCACAAGTTTTGAGTAACTGGTACGGATCAGTACTGCGATAAACTCATCTTGTCGAATATCTCTGGACCTGTCAAATCAAATAGTTCTTTCAAAAAAGGCAAAAGTTTATCAATTCGTCTAATTCCTTATACTTTTTTATTTATGTATCATATTTTACGGGATGTCTCCGCCTTTTGTGATCTGATTTTAATGATTATTATTTATTTATTTATTAAAAGTGGAATATGCTTACAATAACGTTTTTAAAAAATCATTTTCACAGAACAAACACAGTAAACAGATGACAAATCTTATAAAACGCAAGTTACAGACTCGCAAAAAGAGTTTTCTTGTGTAGTTCACGATGGGCCTTGTTCGAAACAGCTCTCCTCGAACTGAGCGCGATAGTTGGAGATGAATACCGGTTTTAAATCCTAGTTGAGTATCGTTCGATACAGTGGCTAGAGCGGGACGGCTCTCTTCGATCAATGCTTCTTCTGTATTCTTGAGCTATCGCCAACCAATTACCTCACGAAAGAGCTGCGAGCTATACATTGAGAGATCTCGAAATTATCTAACTGTTGCAAGATTATTATCCACCTCTTGACCTTCCTGTACTTGTGTAATTATGTACAGTATCGATTGAACAGACTCCCTACCAGTTATTCCACTGCTCAAAGTTCGTGTTAACTGTATACGAAAAACAATACAACTACACTTGCTTTAAATATGAATTTTAAGGTTTCATTAACATTACACTTCGTGTTTCAGTTAATATTTATGTGGTAACTGAAATCTACTAAGATTTAAAATTAAGTTTCTAGGCCAAAACACTGAAATTTCAAAGTGAACCTTGCTCGAAACGTAGTAAAGTCCACAGTGGCACGACAGATGTATTGTATGGATTCAGTGTGAATCTAAAAAACACGTTTACTGTACTTTTAAATCTTTTTACAACATGGTTGAAATTCACATCGAAACAGAACTGATTGAATGATTAGAAGTTTCATTGCATGAAACTTCAAAGTGAATATTTCTCAAGTAAGATAAAGTTCCATGTCCAAATGTCAAGTATATTAGAGTGTGTGTTACCAAATATTTGTTGTGAACCTTAGTTGATTAAAAATAGAGTACATAATAACATAGTGGACAGAACGAGTAGATTCACAGTGATCAGAAGTTTTGAAGTGAATTTTACTCGGAGAGTGAGAGAGGGTTACTTTATAAACTTAAAATAGAGTGCATATTGACGTAGTAGACGGATTGAATAGTTTTAGTTACCAAAAGTTTTAATCTGAACCGTATATCAACTGGAGTAAAGCTATCATTGAAATGGCGGATAAATTGAATAGTATGAGCGACAGTAACGTTTTAACGTGAACCTTATTAGAACGCGGCTAATGTTCACATTGAAATGACAAGTAATTTAAAGTGCTAGGCAGTTTTGGTTAGAATAAAGCCTAACGCGTTCACGCAAGTGTAGTTGTAAGATAAACATGATAATTATAGTATTTTTAAACTATTATCTTTATGGACAAAAGTTATTTTACACTTTTTACTGTTATTTGTACTTATGTATATTAACGATCTGATCATTTGGATTTTATTTTGAAATTGTAAAAATATCTCAGTGTTGTGAGCACGAGCAATTTTTTTATGTAAGTTTAAGTCTAAAGGACTCTACACCTTTCTAAATCAGACATAACTTCTCCTTGCTGTTCTTAGCGGCCTTTACAACGTTACCTAGGGTCGCCAACCTTATGTAATGTTATAGCACATAGCACAGATTAATTAGTTTACTAACGTAAAGTTATAGTATTCTTTTGTATTATGGGTCTTGCTATTATTATTTTAAATTATTATTAAGTAGGCAAAATTGTTTTATATTGCCCTAGTGTATGTTATTGCAAAAGAAAAAAGTATTTATATTTTTATGAACAATCTCACTGCCTGCGTTTGTTTCCGCCAAACCGCTGAACAAGTTCTACTTGTTTATTTTAGAGATACAGTTTTTGGTAATGATTTGAACTATATTTTGTGGACGTAAGTTTATGGCATAATAATAGAAAATATTCGCTTATGAAATAAAATAGAAAAACATGCAATTATTTTTATTATTTTGTTTATTGTATATTATTAATCTATATTTTTATGGGTAGGTACTAGGTCCTTATGATAGCAAATCCGTTAACTAGCGTCTCTGATGTTGTGTTACGACGGACGCTAAAGGCAGGCGCCCAAAGTGTTCCTTCAGTCCAGGAATTGCAAAAAGCAATTGTCCCTTTTATTGCTTTAATTATGGCTACGGTTTCCTCGAACAATATTATAAAGATTAGTAATTGTAGTTCTATATACCATATAATTTAGACATCTGTTTTTGTATGTCCGATTTAGGAAGTTGCAATGTTCATAAATTAATAAACCTCGTATACAGAGGTCCTATAAAAATGTTATTTATTTAGTAAATACCCTAAGAACAATAAACTATGTTAGTAGAAATTATTAAAATAAAAACTTGAGTATTATTTGTTTATTTATTTGATTAACCTTCACAATGTAAATCGATTTATAAATAGTATTATCGATTTTTTTTCCAGACAATTTACACATGTTCGGTGAGGTTAAACTAAAACATATTAGGTTTCTACTGCGGATGCCATACAACGAACCGGAGGAGCAAGCACCCACTACAATTTAAAAAAATCGTTAAACAAAGTTTATCTTCGAGTTGTGTTTTTAAATATAAAAAAGAAGTGTGGGCGGTCGGGGTCCCGTTAGGAACGAAGTTCCTTAGACAGTTTCCATTTCTCAAAACTTTATCGCAATTAAGTTAATAAAAATCACGTATGATTGAAATACATACATATCCTCACGATGTATTAGAGAGGACGGAGCGCCAAGCGTCGCGGTCTTTACATACTCTTTCGCTTCATCAAATCTCATCATTCTCTTCACACATTTTCGCCTAGGTAAGCGAGTGTTTTTGACATTTCCGTCTGTTAACACTGGCTATTTGATCTTCATGAGTCAGCCTTGGTCTTCCTTGGCTTCATGATTAAAATAAAAACAAAAAATAAAAATTTTGATACTCGTACGCACACATAACTCGTATATAAATGAAAGAGACAGAAATATCATCGTGAATCTGTACAGAGCTAACGAACCTAGCGCGAGGCGTTTTCTACCAACTCGAACCTCCCGCAAGCTGTGTTAAAGAAGTTCGTTCCAAAAATGTGTCAAGTACAATTCAATTCTGATAATTCGTAGCACGATTTTTGGTGCATACTATTTTACTACAATTTACATACGATACATATTTGAGCATATTTGTTTTCATTCCACAATTATACTCCATTTTATCTTCCAAAATACAAACTCATTTGAAGTTTGCCTGAATTTAAACGTTTATGTCAATAAAATAGTCACTGAGAAAAGCTACTGACAAACAAACAGACAGGCCCGGAAACGATTACGACCATAAGTGTCAGTTTTGATTAATTTTGGAACGGGAATAAACCCACGTGACCAAGAATCGAACTCAGACTCTTGTGGAAAGGAGATGCACCAACCACAATACATGTTTGTCGTAAAATTTGCATTTGTTATAATACATATAGTACAGAACGATTTCAAAACAAATTTTATTTTCATTTGTTTGTTTTACATATTTCAGTTTCAATATACAATCTATTTACTACGCAAGCGATACCAGAAACTATAACTAATCCCATAAATTCCAAAAGCTCGATAACGAGTCGTTTCGCAACGAATGCTATAACCTGCGCCAATAAAATGAAATTGTTTTTGTCCCATATTCTCGCTCCTTTACCTGTCGATGCCCTTGTTTTTCTGTGTATTACATATCTTCACGCCATTTCTGTTCTGATGGAATATCGAGGCTCAGTAAAATCACTCCTTGGTGCTGCTTTTAGCAAAAAACTGGTACAGAATAACTTCTAGACCTAAATTAGGGCTAGAGTGAATAGATTTTTCCTAGTTGGACGTGCTCCATCTTCGGCCACACCGGCGCTTAGCAACAAGTGAGTTAGTGGCCAAACGTAGATCTATTTTCCATAAAAAAAACCGGTGACGTCATTTTTCTCTTGGCTCGGCTTGGCTTGTACGGTGCACGAAAAACCGAATATATTAATTTTTGTAACACAATTTTAATACAATCTTCAAAACGAAATAAAATTAGTTAGTTTAACTATTTTATATTCATGACTTACTACAAATATACGTTATATCATTAAGGTAGCTTTGAAAGTTCTGCAACCATGATTATTTATTTTATTTGTAAAACTAGCTTTAACCGGCCACGCGTATCATTGAGCCACGGTTACTGCGACTCAGTACATTAGTTTTACATACATGCATATATATCCTCACGCTGTATCCCTAACGGGGTAGTCAGAGAAGATGGAACAAGCATCATGGTCCTACTTCCTTCGCCTCCTCAAACCTCATCGTTCTTGTTTCACACTTTCGTCTAGGTATGCGAGCGAGAGAGACATCATAAGTCAGCTTTGGTCTTCCTTGACTTCTGCTACCACTCACTCTGTCGGAATATACAGAGATGTACACACAGGTCCAGTATTGTTTATGTACTGCTTAATGCTAACGAGAGTTGACATTTGTTAGTATAAATAAACTGAGCAGTGGTGAATAACATGATCCGATATTTCGTCTCTATAGTTTGAGTGCTCCATGGTTTTAGGTAGGTATATAAAAACGCGCGTATTCGAATTCAACATAGTATCAAAATTTCTGAGCAATCGGTAAAGTTTTGTAATGAAGGGGATTAAAGAACCGTCACTTCGCATCTTTACTTCCAAGTCTCATGTTATCCTGGACACACATATATATCTTCATGCTGTATCCCCAACGGGGTAGTCAGGTACAGTACGACATTTAATAAATGAATTTATATATATATATATATATCCCTAACGGGGTAGTCAGAGAGGACACAGCGCCAAGCGTCGCGATCCTTACATACCTCTTTCGCTTCCTTAAATTTCATCATTCTCCTCACACATTGTCGCCTAGGTATGCGAGTGCTTTTCACATATCGTGGACCTGTAGTGGTAAATATATCTAATTTAAAGCGGACAAAATGCAACTCGCAAGTGCACTTTAATAAAGAGCAAACTGAGCGAAATATACAAATAATACATTGCAATCTCGAGAAACTGAAAACTACTAGTCATGTCTCGAACTTTCCGAAACTTTCATCAGAAATACATGAATTTTGAAGAAAATTCAATTATTTTCTAACATATTATTTTACGTTAGTAACTAATTAATCTGTGATATTATATTAGGAATAAATAATACGAATATGATAAATTCCTAAAATCTTTAGCAATTTTCCGCTCAAACTCCAAAATCCACCAATCGATACGTGTTTCGCCTCTCAACGAAGCATCCTCAGGAGCTAACCAGCATCGAATCTCTAGCTGACCAAATCCTATCTCTGGTATATCCTGAGGATGCTTCGTTGAGGGGCGAAACACCTGTCGATTGGTGGTTTTTAGAGTTTGAGCGAAAAATAGCTAAAGATTTTAGTAATTTATCACATGAAATGGATTTCCGCAAAGTAACACCAGAGTCTACAAATAATATGAAGTTTTTTAAACAATTACCCTGATACTAATAAAAATTATAACTAGATTAAAGTTCGGAATAAATTTTTGCCCTTGGCATTGTTTTCTTCTGTTCATAATGTTGAGTCTGACAGAATGCTGTCATTACTATTCCACATTTACGGCACGTTTATCAGTAAGGCCCTTACTGTTTCTTTACCCGATTTATTTGAAACTAGCTTTTGCCCGCGACTTTGCGTGATGAACAATTACAGCCAATCCCCACCCTAAAAGTCCATTCTAAACATTGGTGAAAGAATTTTTGAAATTGGACGAGTAGTTTCTGTGATTACTTCCAACATCCAAACTTAGAAATTTTACCTCTTTATAATATTAGTTTAGACTTTAGATAAATTGTAAACGCGGAAACATAAGTTTTTTTTCGCGGCTATTTGAAATTCAAGAAATTGATATTTTTATTGTATTGCTACCGGATAAAAAATTTGCCGACTCCTGGCCTATACAAGTTCCTCTTGATAAGCTTTATGCAATACTTGTGGAGACGAATTTATTGATTTTCACATTTACTGTATTTTTATAGATAACACCGTTTTTTAATTTCTAATTAAATCAGGGAAAAGAAGTATAATACTCGTATAAGGACCGCGACGCTTGGCGCTTCGTCCTCTTTCACTACCTCGTTAGTGATATAGCGTAAAGATATGTATGTAAAAATGAAGAAAGGATTGCTAAGATAGTTCGGGCACATGGAAAGAATGAGTGCTGAAAGACCGACGAAGGAAATCTATAGAGCGAAAGTGAGTGGTAAAAGAAGCAAAGGAAGACCAAGACTGACTTATGAAGATCAAATAGCCAGTGTTAGCAGACGGAAATGTCAAAAGCTCTCGCATACCTAGGCGAAAATGTGTGAGGAGAATGATGAGATTTGAAGAAGCGAAAGAAGTATGTAAGGACCGCGACGCTTGGCGCTGCGTTCTTTCTGACTACCCCGTTAGGGATACGGCGTGAAGATGTATATGTATGTATGTACATATAAATTTATTTATTTAGTGTCGTACTGTACCTATACTTCATTTTCAATGTAATTCTTAATTGGCGCTTTCTATACACAGAAATACAGTTTGATTAAGCATAGTGAAATCGCTTGAGTCTACCCAAGTGAGGTTTATTGTTCTACGAATAGTTACTTTTATATTTCAAATGTTTTATAGCACTGATAAGACGGTTGGACAATTTTACGCTGTGGAAATTCACTCTTTTTAATGAATGCTTCAAGTTTTTGCTTATTTCATTAGATAAGGCTTGTGTAATTCCTTTGCTGTATTGTTAATAATGGTAATATTTGTATTACCCTGATTAAAAAAAAATATCAAAAGATCTCTTGCCTAAAATGTCAATTCATCGAAGAAAAAACTATATATGAATAATGCAAATAAACTGGGTATTGTGAAGTAAGCTTTAACTATTTATTGTATGTAGTTACCGCATTGTCAGGCTCTTGGGGAATAAATTTATGAAAAATTTAACTGAATTTCAGTTTAGTAAGTTAAAAGCTTACAGAAAAATCGACATAAGTACAGACAGATATGACTAAACTGTAAGGGTTCTGCTTTAGCTATTTTAGTAACAAACCCCTAAAAATAGAATGAAAAAACAACTTACTGCATATAATTTGTAGTCATGAAAAGGCAAGGTGCTGCCTTCAAAATGGAGATAAATATGAATAATAAACAATATGAATATAATAAATTAATATTAACAAATTGTTAAATTACATAAGCAATAAACAATAATATATGTATGTAGGTACACATAAGCACATAGAAAGAATGAGGGATGAAAGGCTGACGAATAAATTCGACAGAGCGAAAGCGAGTGATAAAAGAAGCCAAGGAAGACCAAGGCTGACTTACAAAAATCAGATAACCTGAGTATCAGCTGACGGAAATGTCAAAAGCACTCGCATACCTAGGCGAAAATGTGTGAAGAGAATAATGAGATTTGAACAAGCGAAAGAAGTATATAAGGACCGCGAAGCTTGGCGCTCCTTCCTCTCTGACTACCCCGTTAGGGACACAGCGTGAAATTAAAAAAAAAGAATACAGTTAATTAGTACGCACAATAGACATACATACATACACGCACACATATACACGTATAATTATATATATAGAGGATAGTGAATGCTATCAGGGTAAAATTTGATTGTGTACAACCACTTTTTTAGATGATATTTAAAAATTGGCTACGTGAAAATAGCTTGAAATTTCTGTGGTTTGAGCGTAGGTATGTATAACAAGTACACCGAATCTAATACTGAATTACTACAGATAAACGTATTTTTCTAAAAACGAAGCTTTATAGCTCATTAGAGCCGCCCGGCATCCGATCAGTACCGCCTCGTCCATAGGTGGACGCCGCGTTGTCGTATGGTCAACGAGTGGACATCGCGTGGTTCGGGAATAGGCGAGTAGTCTGTCTTTTTTATTCATTACTGCTGGCTGAACGCCTGGGAATGAAGGGTGAGAGAGTGGTGTGTCGCCGACGCTTAGTCCTTGGGAGTGAACCACATGCTTTAGCGCGCGGTCCACACAGGACCCGCGCGTTGGCAGCGGGTGGTCACCGAGTGGTTCACTCGTCCGCGCGAGGACAGATTATGAGCGAGACCGGTCCGGCGACATTACGGAAATGATAGGTGAACTCATGTCCATAGTAGACCATATAAAGAATACTAACCGCGAGAGACGAGGCGGTGCTGGTTGTGTGCCGGGTGGCTCTAATGAGCTTTGACCTTTTTAGTCTACTATTATAGGTAAAATGTTGATTTGGTTGTGATACATTTTCCTGTATATGCACACTTGCCCAATCGGAATTCTACAGGTAGGGAGGGATACGGATCTGATAAAAATAAATAAATTGTCATATATTCCTTCTTCTTTCGGATTAGCGCGGAAGTAATTAGTATTTGATTGTACCTGAGTTTTTTATCTGTTCCTTGATTGTAAGTATGACCTTATAATCAAGGAACGGATAAAAATCAGAAAAATCATATTTTAGTGTTACAAAAAAATACAGACTAAGCTCTATCACCTATACAAAGCTATTAAAAATTGCGCAAGAAGACATTTACCTACAGGGACATATTAAAATCATAAATTTCGTCAAGTCTGTCCGTCTGTCTGTTCGCCTTGGTGTCCTTATGTCACAGTTGATTTATTCCGTCGTTCTTACCTACTGAGCTGAAAGGTGTTTAAAGAATAAATAATTAGTATTTGTGAGTTTTTTCAAAAGCGTTACGTTATTGTCTGACATGCTCTTGAGACGTTTTACGTTCTTTTTCAGACCAACATGAAAAAAATTGGTCCGCACGTTTTATGTAATATGATAAACTTCTAAACTCAATTTCTGGAGAAAAAAATGTCCAATTTCGCCAACGCCTTAAGAATAAAAAACAAAGTCATTTTTTTGTTCTTAAAATGATCTTCGTTTGGCCACTAACTCACTTGTTGCCAAGCGACCATGTGGCCGAAAATGGAGCACGTTGATCTAGGAAATATCTATTACTCTAGCCCTGAAGATGCCTGGATTATAGTTCTCAGGAAACACAGAAGACGGCAGGGAGTTCCATTCTTAGGCAGTACGTGTTATAAATGTAGAACCAAAGCGCTGCATATGAATTCTTGGAATTGCCACAAAAAATGGGCGATAGTGTGCCGTCTTCCTACTAGTCCTGTAGTCGAAGGGAGAGGGTGGGATAAGGTCGAGAAGCTCTTGCACATACTCACCGAAATGTATCCGATAGAAAACAGACAGACATGCTATTTTACGGCGGTGCTCGAGACTATGCAATTTTTTGGCAATCAGTCATCACTAATCAACCTCGTAGCTGACTGACTCTAAAGCTCTCAGCTGGTACTTGGCTACTCCGTGGAAAAGGTGGCAGCAGTACTCAGTACTACACACGATCGGACTTGTGCTTGATATAAATGAAGCAACTGCTCCGGTGAGAAATACCGCTTAACCTTATTAAGGATGCTAAGTTTCTTACTGGCCAGTTTAGCTTTATTGTCATAGGCTCCGTAGTTTAATGTAGGAGTTAAAGTAAGTCCAAGTAGTTCTAAATGGCCTGCCAGAACAGCTATGGACACATCCCGGACATCATTTATGTGACAACTAAACTTGTAAACTAGTTCTTAGGTATATATAATATTCGTAGGATAGATAGATAGATGGATAAAACGTTTATTCATACAGTTACACTTGGTCACACACGTGCCATTACAATCTTACATATAGCTACAGATTACTATAATGGAGGGACTAAGTAGAGCGTTAGGGGTGCCTTTCTATGGGTTATCTAAATCGTAGGGGATGTTGGTGAAACAGAGCGATTTTTGTTTTATGTATTGTGTAAAATATTTTTTTAATTTTACGATTAATTCCACACAAAACTAGGGTTGCCAACTTTTTTTGAAAAAAATAACGTATTTAATCCTTTGAAAAAGAAAAAGTAAAGTATTTGCAAGAAAAAAAAAGTATTTTTCAAATTTAAGTTTTTATTGCTTTAAATACATATTTTTTGGTGCTTTTAACACACGCTAACAAGTTTTAGTTGCCTTTAAAAGTTTCGAAACTGGTTTTACAATCTAAGCTTAGATTCAAATAAATAAATAGTTCATTTTTACTAAAATGGATGATCTATATCTCTTCTCTCGTCTTTATAAATTCATCACCGAAAAAAACTCTCTCAGTGAAAGCTGACGTTACGGGAACAGAGTAAAAAAGAAATATTTTTTTTTTATATTTAGCAAGTTGTCCAACCCATTTTTAAGTATACGTTGCCAATTTTCAACAGTATTTTTCTCTGAAAATTTTTTGGCATTGTTAGTAAATTTCCTTTGGATCTCTTAAGTGATACTCAAATTCAAATTCAAAAATATGGTTGGCAACCCTACACACAACATATAACACAGTAGACAGATACACACAAAAAGAAGAGCAAATGGGACCATTTATTTCTATAAGAAATTCCCAAGCGGTCCCGCGAGAGAGACATGTTACAAGTATATTATAAAATCATTGTACTGAATAAAAAGAATGAATAACAAACACAAGTAATTTAATACAAAGTTACCTAAAAGACTTTCACTGAAATTTTTCAAATTGTATAATGTAGGCAGCTTCGGAGATAAGGACTGAGGGAAATGGTCAAGTTAGAGTACCTTATTGCCCCTCTTTATTTTTTAAAATGTAAACTAAGGCAATATAATATGGATTAAAAAAATGTATGTAAGTATCATTATTCACTATGCTAAATTTGTAGGTTGTTGCACGTCACATAGTTTGTAAGAATTTAGACTGTGGCAGATAGACGGGCGGACGCATGAGCAATCGAATAAAGGTTTAGTTCTTTTTTAAATTATTAAAAATATTTAAATTAAGAAAACTTTTAACAGTTATAATGATCTTCCAAGTGGAGCATGAGTCCATCGCAACCAATCACAAGCACTCACGTCTCACGTGTCAGAATTAAGCACGGTTGGTTAGTGACGCTAGACGACACGAGCCGGGGCGAACAAACTAGTGTTAAATACAGTTTGCTCAAACCGCTCGGGTCGCCTCGCTGTCACGGCTCCGTCCAAACTCCAAAATGTTTATCAACTGCACACGAAAAAAAAACCAACAAGAAATATGCTAGCCGCGTATTTTCTAGGTATGCGTACGCGCAGGCACTATGAACTGTGAAACACTACTGCTTGAAAATTTTATAATGGTGTTTGAACAAGTGTTTTCAGAAACAATTGTAAAGGAGTTTTCTACTATTACTTTATGTGATGTTGCGGATTGGTAACGAAAAGTGTTCTTACCCGAAGTAACTATTTCCGATACGAATTTTAGCGTAAACTAAAATATGAGCCTTTGTTGTTGTTTGTCGTGATTAAAAAGATCTCTAACCTCTCACCTCTTGAAAGTCGAAACTGGTAAATTGAGCTTTGACTCATTACGACTCCTGTAGTTGTCTTTCTGATCGTATGGGAAGTGGGAGGGGTTCTGAGATTTCCACGCCGACATCCCTTTTTGCCCTATGTCTAAGCACGTTTTAAGAATCGTGCAGCAATGCTCTCAAGGTAGAGAAGACGGCACGCACTGCCATCGTTTTCTGGGTCACTTGAATTAAAAATTGAATTGAAAATTTACATATGTGAAATGAGCCCTGTAGCGCAGGCCAGAGAATAATGCTGCGGTGTTCCTTGTCTGTCGTAAGAGTCCGCAAAATGAGTCCAGAGAATCGCAGCCAATTGAAGTGGGTGTTGCGGTCCATTCGTGTGACCCCGAGTCCGCCGACACCGCGTGTGGTCCGCGTTGTCAGGGCTCTGTGAAAGAGCAGCGGCCTCTAGGGGGTTCTATTACTTGTTCTTTTTTGTTTCTTGTACAGCTTTCGTTTCACGTAAAGAATAGTATACAACTATTTCGACGAGGTTGTATTCATGTTACAAAAATGCAGTATTGACGTAATGCTTTGGCATTTCAGCGTAACCGGAATTCTGAGGAAATAGTTGTACGCAATTGTAGTTTTTGTATGAACTGGGCATCCATGTTTCATAAATGAAGTCGCACGTCGTGAGTCGTGCCTGAATGAAAAATACGTAAAAAAATCATCATCTTGAGAGTCCGCTTATGCAGCCCAGTGCTACTGAATTCGTTCATTACCCCCGCGCCCTATGGCGAAAACAATAAAGTTAATATTCGCAGTCGCGGTTTGATCATATTTAAGCGCGGACAAATCTCAACATTTGTTTTTGCACATAATTGTAATTTACAAGAAAACTACATTACCAATTATGAAACTGGTTTTAGAGATTTGAGATATTATCATTACCTATCCATTTTAGTAAAAATCATTTTAAAATTCTGTAGAATTTCGGAGATGCAATTGGATCTTTGTACAAAACAGGATTTTTTTCTGGAACTTTTTTATCGAAATTTTTTTCTCCAATCATGTTTCCATGTGTAAGGATTTCAAGATAAAGAGTTGAAGTGTACGTACGTGAAGTTGTACATATCCAAATATGTAAGTTTTAGTATTTTTAGATATCGAGATCCAGGTCAGAAACACCATAAAATCTGAATATATAGACAAATCCTAAAAACGCTACGTTCCTGCAACATTTCGAACGCTAGGCCGACCCACATATTGCCGGCCGCAAGGATGTAGGCAGTACCTACTAGTACCTAGCGAATAGCCTCTTTATCAAATGTTGATAAACTCAACAGCGGACCAGCAGCGCGGATAACAGCGCTGACGGCGTGAAATCGCTGCACATGCCAATAATTAGTAGTACACGTATTTGTGTCAAACACTATTGCATTTTAAATCTTTGTAATTGCTTTTTAATCGACTGCAGCGAAGGCTGAAAGAGTAGGTAATGATTAAACAATCTGTATGCATACGTATAGCCATATTCCTCTAGCCCAGGAATCGAAACAATGCTGCGGTGTCTCCCGTCTACCGCAGGTCTTGATACTGGGAGGTGCACTTTGTCTTCGGCTTTCAGCGTTGCAGGGGTTACGGTGCGCGATTCGTAGAAGATCCCGGCGCCTCTTGACATGTGGGGACACCAATCCCCGCTGTAGTTATAAGGGGCCAAAGTAACCCAGTCACCGTGGCTAGGGGGTTGGGTAAATTTTTAAGAAAAAACCGGCCAAGTGCAGTTAGCATGTAAATAAAAATATCCTGTTTCAAAAATGTACGCATCACATCTTATTCAAACCGATTTCCGTTCAGTGTTTTTTAAGTTCTATTATTTTGATTGTTTCAGAATTTTCCACTCCATACTTGTAGAGAAAGGTATTAGGTAACACTTTCTAATTATTGATCTAAATGATAAAGACTTCGAAACCTCCATTATTATTAAAAACCTATCTAAGGATACCCTCATAGTACAGTACATAGTAGAGTGCCACTCATCATTTTATTTTCGTTTCGTAATTTCACTAGACCATTGTGCAGTGTTTTATGCAATATAGATATACAATATACATTGCACAAAACGCTGCACGCTGCATTTCATGTATATAGTACGATTAGTCTCCGAGCAAAATGGCTGGCTTGTGATATTAGCACAAATATTAATAACCGTACAATTATATGCCTTATGAAAATTAATAGCAAAGTTTCTAATGCGGGACAAAAATATTTCACTAGGCACATATTAAATAATTACAAATTGATGAATAACTTTTTAACGGACTTCAAAAAAAGGAGGAGGTTCTATATTCGTCTGTATGTATGTTTGTTTTTTATTTTTTTAATGTATGTTCACCGATAACTTCGTCAACTGTAGACCGATATTGAAATTTTTTTTTGTTTGAAAGGGTATACTTCCGAGGTGGTCCCATTTGAATTTCACTGGTATTGGAGCTTGGACTTCGAAGATATACCAAATAACACCAAACAACGCGACCTAACCTTTATTTATAGTGATGATTTTCTTGTATATCACTGTCCTCCAGAATTAAAAAGAAATTAATTGTAGACCTATCCTAGATATTTATTTAGGCCAAGGCCATTCAAAGAGTAGAAATAAAAAAAAATTTAGAAAAAAAATTAAACCGCCTTCAAAAGAAAATACTGAAAAGTACAAAATAATTATCCTTTACTAATCAAAATCAAAATGTGTATCGTACTTATAAAGTTATTTTGGCAGGAAGGCAAGGCAGTCCTGTAGCCCCTGTATTTGCCAATATCTGGATCGAACATTTTGAACAGAAGGCTCTCGGCTTGGGACCGAAGATCATTCGAATTTGGAAAAGATACGTGAATGATATCTTCTGTATCATCAAGGGAAGTACGCAGGAAGCAGACCATTATACGGAACACCTGAACTCCATTCACCCAAGTATGAGGTTCACATATGAAATGGAGAGTGGTAGGTTACTGGCTTCTACTTCTACTTCTTGGATGTAAAGGTAATCGCGAGACAAGATAGAAAGTTATCGCACTGCGTATATCGGAAGCCTACACACACGGACAGATACCTGCACGCTACGTCTCACCACCATCACAGTCACCAGCAATCCGTTATGGCATCATTGAAGAACAGAAGCATACGATATATGTGACCCGGACCACCTGGAGCAGGAGCTCGATTATGTTCAGGAGGTACTGGTGAAGAATGGATATCGGGTTAACCGACGGCTGCGTAGGGCTAAAGAGAGGTACAGACATCCAGAGGTGAGCAGACAACCAGCCTACATACCCTATGTGAACCGTGTTACTGATGAAATTGGATCAGTTTTAAAAAAGTACTCTATCCGCATTATATACACCTCTGGAACAAAGATGAACAACATAGTGGGCACACCAAAGGATGTTTTGCCGTTGCAAACACCTGGAGTCTATAAAAATAGATTGTAGCTGCGGTAGTTCATACATGGGCCAAATGAAACGCACTATTCTTGAAAGGGTTAAAAGAACATATTACAGCGGTGAAAAACCGGCAAACAACCAAATTAGCGATAGCGGAACATCTGCTCCAATCAGATACCAATCACTGGATCGAGTTTCATTGTCCACAATTCCTTTGATCGCCACTTTTATCCAAGAGTAGTGCGTAAAGCGATTGAAATCAAGAGACATAAAAATTTTAATCGGGAAAACGGTTACAATTTATCGACGATGTAGAATCCTCTGATTCAAGAAACAAAACCTCGCGTTTCACTTCGGTTAAACGCGTTGACACTGAGTATTGTGCGAAAACAACTTACAAATATCGGGGGTAGATGACAACACGTCTACCTCAGACAAGGAGTGAAACTTGCTGCGACAGTTTGCCTGAGACCACGGCCGATGCAACTCCGTCGAAACGTCAAGCCAAAATAAAAGGCAATCACGTTAAATTTGCCGTTTTAGATATTTTATGAATTGCCAATGTTGGTCAAACACACAAAGCTGTTATATATACAAGGTCTTCATAAAAGGGGCTATAAATCGCTGGGGTTTCAACGTGTCACTGTTGACTGTTATATTGCAGATGTAATAATTACGAGATACGTATATTTTGTTTTCCAAAGAAAAAATATTCATGTAATAGAAAAAAAATGTACAACCCTATCATTTTGCCCTACATTCCAAAGCGGCTAGTGATACAAAAACGCTGATATTAGGGTTGCTTCACCTTTTTTTTATACTTTGAGGTGTTACACTAGAACTATTGACTTTTCGCGAAGTTGTAAAACGCAAAGTTTATCCTTTCGCATTTACCCATCCTTTAGAAATAATATTGATAAGTAGGTCTAATTTGTCTGAATAAATGCTTAAAAAAATTCAGGACATCACGCATGTTTCTTTTATTCGTCTGTATAGTTGCATAACGAACAGTTCACACGATACTTATGCTAGTAGGAGTACGTAGGGCTAAGTAGGACGCGACTAGCGAGATGGAGCGACGATTTACTGCAAAGCAGATAAGTCACTAGATGAGAAGAGCCGCATGTGGTTGTATTTTTAATGTTGGCTGGCATGGTTATATTAACTATTGTTTCCCGTTTTGATATATGATCATCGATACTGTTGACTAGTTATTAGGAACCAAAACTATGTCTGTATACTCGTAGCTAATGTTTTTGATATTAATAAAATTCTAAAATAAAGTTGCACTTTTACGAAATTTTTTCTAAAAATCTACCCAAAAATCACTTCCGACGGTTAGGTTAGAAGCAAGAAAGCATAAAAAATTTGTCATTACTCCTTGACAGACAAAAATATGTATGTATGTATGTATTACAATCATGTTTGCAATTATCGACTGAATCATCTACTGAAAACTTAAAGAAATAGATGTTTAAAAAATTGAAATCCTGCTACAAAATGGGCAAAAACAAGTTAGAAGTCTTGAAAAATTTTATACCATTTACTAGCATACATACATACATACATACATACATACATATCTTCACGCTGTATCCCTAACGGAGTAGTCAGAGAGGACGGAGCGTCAAGCGTTGCGGTTCTTACATATTCCTTTCGCTTCCTCAAATCTCATCATTCTCCTGACACATTTTCGCCTAGGTATGCGAGAGCTTTTGACATTTCCATCTGCTAACACTGGCTATTTGATCTTCATAAATAGAATACAATTTGCAAACAATGCTGAATATATTCTTTCTTGGTGAGAGATTGACTGACGAAGAAAATCTAAAGAGCGAAACTGAGTGGTAGAAGAAGCCAAGGAAGACTTACGACTTACGAAGATCAAACAGCCAAAGTGTTAGCTGACGGAAATGTCAAAAGCACTTTGATATCTAGGCGAAAATGCGTCAGGAGAATGACGAGATTTGAGAAAGCGAAAGAAGTATGTAAGAACCGCAATGCTTGGCGATCTGTCCTCTCTCACTACCCAGTTAGGGATACAGCGCGAAGATATGTATGTATGTATTTCTCGTAGTCGAAGGCCATACTGCGATGCACAAGACTGTAATAATTCCTGATCTTTGACTAGATAGATGGTAGTCAATAATATAAAATCATATACGGCTAATTTGTTCTGTGCGTTTTTGTAGTCGGTTTTTTGATTTTTATATTTATTGCCTGTATTTAGACTTAAAGATCCTAAAAAAGAAACCATGCAGTAATAGATTGCTATAGCCCATCGCTTAGTTAATGGCATAAAATCTTATAAGGCTCTTCGAACTTGTTGCGTGCTTTTTAACCCCCAACGCAAAAGAAGGGGTGTTATAAGTTTGACGTGTCTGTGTGTCTGTCTGTGGCATCGTAGCTCCTAAACGAATGGACCGATTATGATGCCGTTTTTTTGGTTTGAAAGCAGGTTTTCTAGCGGTGGTTCTTAGACATGTTTTATCAAATCAAGTTCAGCCGTTTGATTAAAATATCAGCTCTTTTTTAGTTTTTAATGGGACGCGAGCATCTTCTATTAGTCTAATCGATACGAAATTTTGTATACTGTGACTTCAATAATGTTACAATAACATAGTAACCTTGACCAGATGCTGCAGCATCATCTGAAGTCAGCAGGATATCGAACTCCTCGCAACTTACAGTAGAGGTATCATGTTTAGGCTCACTGAAGTGGTATCTATGAATAGGTTATAGATAGATAGATGGTGATTAGGGTCTGATGATGGATGAGACAACTATTGTCAGAATACTCAGATTTCGGCGAGGCACGATTTCGTGTCGCAATTTCGTGTATCGTCTCGGAAAGTATTTGCGTGAATGTGGGGATAGAGTGTAGATCGTAGTGTTTAAGAAGCATGAAATAAAGCTTAAACTAAAAATTTTAAAAACCCCCGTCTCAAAAAAACCTCCAATAAATAAAAAAAGAATATGTACCTCATAGCCCTTTAAATTTGTGATAAGTTTCAATATAAATAGTAGTAGTAATATATCCAAGCGTCGTCACGTCGGGGGACCGGTAAGTAAATAAAGTAATAAAAAAGAGAATACAACTAAAAGTGATAAAGTATGTATGAAATTAAAATACGAGTAAACTTAGCGGACCCCCGACGTGACGACGCTTGGATATATTACTACTACTATTTATATTGAAACATCACAAATTTAAAGGGCTATAAGGTACATGTTATTATATTACTTTTTAGTTTTTTTTGAGTCGGGGGTTTTAAATTTTTAATTTAAGCTTTTTGACAGTAAGTATTTAGACTTACAGATTTCAAAATGAAACCGTACAGTAACAGATTGCTATAGCCTAACGCTTACATTTTATACATGTAATTTCTTTATAATAAGTCGATATGGGAAGA
This sequence comes from Zeuzera pyrina, assembly GCA_907165235.1. Taxonomy (NCBI): domain Eukaryota; kingdom Metazoa; phylum Arthropoda; class Insecta; order Lepidoptera; family Cossidae; genus Zeuzera; species Zeuzera pyrina. The sequence continues at coordinate 1,908,719 of OU015627.1, forward strand.
CAATCACCAACTGTTTTTCTATTTATAGAATCGTGAATGTGTGGAATAAAAACGTGGAATTAGATATCTCGATACAGAATCGCAGTGTTAGTCATACGCTACTGAAGCAGGTAGAGTCTTCGCGATAAAAATATCTTCGCATTTTCTTTGTCAGATCTCACAAGGCAAGATATAGGTATTCCGGAAGACAAAATTCTGTTTTCGAATTTTGGATATTTGAACTATTGACTGTTTTTTTGGTTTCCTTCTGTATTACGTGTCATTAGTAATAAAGAAAAATACGTAAAATTATAAGTGAAAATAAAGAAAATACAATGGAATTGCAGAGGGAGCAGAGGAAGACCTTTAGGGTTTTGTAGCCAAAATTCAAAAACGGAAGTCTTATAGTTTCGTAATGTCTGTCTATTGTAACCTCATGAGACGTAACCGATTTCTTTCGTCCTCTTTACATCTATGCTAAACTGATTTGGTACAGAAACAAAAACTAGAATTTAAACATAACATAACATAACTTCACGCTGTATCCCCAACGGGGTAGTCAGAGAGGACGGAGCGCCAGGAGTCGCGGTCCTTACACACCTCTTTCGCTTCCTCAAATCTCATCATTCTCCTCACACATTTTCGCCTAGGTATGCGAGTGCTTTTGACATTTCCGTCTGCTAACACTCTGGCTATTTGATCTTTTAGAATTTAAACTCAAAATTGAAATATAAAAAAGAAATTACTGGCCTAAATTATGACGTAATTTCTTTGCGGGTGTGTCTGTGGGCGGCGATGATCACTTTCCATCAGGTGACATGCTTGTTCGTTTGCCCCTCTGATATAAAAAAAACAATCTGTTTAAAGTCTAACTTTGTTGTGAATTTAAATTGAACGAATTTTTTTTAAATTGCTACGAATCTCTAAATTAATGTGCACCTGAGACGCTCTAACATTGCGGCGCAGAGATCTAACAAGCTTAGAATTTAATTATTTAAACTAGTGTTTTATACTATTATAGTGAAAACTAATGATGAGCAAAAGTCTTGGTCTTGCTTTCAAACGAACTTTTGACTTAGGCAAGATTTAAAGGCTGACTATTCTTCGTCTTGGTTTGATGAAATAGCAACGCTAAGACTAATTTTGCTCATCGTTTGGTCTTGGTTAAGAATAATACAAAAGACAAAAGTTGGTCTTCCTTTTTCGCAAGACCAAGACTTTTGCTTATCACCAGAGAAGACAAACGAGCAAACAGTACACCTGATGATAAGTGTACCGAGTTCCATGGACATTTACAATTGCTAGGCTAAGAAAGCGCTTCAGATTGTATATGCGCTTGCAGCCCTGAGTACTAAGATGTTGATACTAAGCTTCTTGTGCCAGTTTCACCAACTGTCTCATCCTCCACACCAATTAACAGAGCAAGCAATGCTGTTTGGAGACAGGATTAGTAGATACGTAAATTGGTGGTAATGATCCCGACGGATCACACACAAAGTTCTTCCACCCGCTAACGTCCCAGACAACTTACACCGAACTGAATCTGATAACAGCTCTGCTGTTCATGCTTAGTCCCATATTAGTAAATGGCCGCAGTATTAGTTTTATGGATTTTCAGCTTTCCGGAGTTTTCTGTTTTTTTTTAACTCTTATCTTACAGGTAAAAAAAAAGATATCCAGCTGGAAACCTCTGAAACTTTTACTGAGGTCTTGATTATATGAGCATAGCTATTTTTCTCAGGTTCAACTTGGTTAAATTTATCTGGACCACATATTATTTTAATTACATTCGTTTGTGTTATCATGTCCCTGGTAAATAAATCTTATTATTATTATAATTAACGATATGTTTAAAGATTAAAGTACATTTTATAGATTAATATTTCGCAGATTAATGTGATCTCTGACCTCTATATATAATATGCATTGGCTGACCACACCACTGACCATGCGTTATCGCTACACCTCGCTATACAAATACAACGAATTCCAAAGGGAATGCCGGATGCTTAAGCAAAGTAGACAAAAATATACATGTCTCTCTTCATTACATGCCTATGAACCGGTGATAATTCTCACTCTATCTCTGTTACACAACAGCGTTAAAGCTATGCGGATATATGTATGTGTCACGGGTGGTGGTAACTCTGTTTTTCTGTGCGATGTACTGTAGTTTTGCCAAGTTGCGTTCCGATTTAGACACGCTTGCTTGTGTTTTGTCGTGCGACAATTGAATGCGGCGATATTGTCGTGTATTTTACGATATGCAAAGTGCCAAAGTGTTTAGAAGTTTGTAAGCTATGGCTCCGACGCCGGCCCAGTGGTTGTGGCGCGCGAATGCATTTTTCAGATTCCGATAGAATTCGAAAGTTGCAATTGTCTAAGTTATGCAGTTAAAGTGTATTTTGTGTTAATTCCAATACATTTAAAGTGATCATGAAAAAGTGTGTGCATATAAAAATGAAATGGGCATGGCTTAGTTATTTTGATGTAAGTATCTAGCAATATATAAAGTTTTCTTGTACAAATTTTACGTACGTAACACTAGTCATTTCATTATATTTTCCTTATAACAATTATTCATGCTGATTCTTAGAAATTAATCAGTCGTCGATAGGATAATACATTTGTTTTTTTTTTAAAGAGAAAATGTCAGTGACATTGAAATTAAAATATAATTAGACGTGCTGTCTGTTTAAATATTATTAGATCGCACAAGACAAAGAATTGGCGAGTGCTCTGTCTGCTCAGATACATTACATTTATAAAATACAATTTTGATTAGAAGAGAGATAAGTCTCAAAATAATACTCCGTGGAGGCTTTTACACGACAGGGGCCCATACAAACTAATTAATGATTTTAAACCTAATCTAAACATTTTAATATAGTAACCTAATCAAAAACATTTTATAGATTTTTTTATATGTAAACTTAATACATACCTACTTATATATTTTTTTAAATTAACTTTCATGACATTATTTATGTAATTTTTGTATGAAATCAAATAAATCTTTATCATTATTATAAGTCTCAGAAATTGTAACATAATTTGTTTAATTCATTAATAACGTTCAAAAGCAATTTTTGATTTCACATTTTTTTGTATTTGCATTCCAGCTTTTATATACGACATTGTCTACGTGAATTACGAAAAACGTTAGATCAATATTTTATTAAAAGTTAAATATTTTATCTCTCCTTTTAACGAAAGTAGCGCAATGATACCTATGTACCTATTATTTAGTTGGGATTCTAGTTACTCAAGCAGCTAATAGTCTGCTTGGAATCCATTCCTTGGATTTTGAATACAACTCAAAACGAACAGAATTCTATATTTGTTTTGTATTCAGAGATTAAAAAATGAATATGTATTACACTGTTCCTATCCTATTTTATATTAGTAAACGTGGATGTGTGGATGTTGTACTTTCAATATAAAATAATGTACTGTTTAAATAATCACATTTTTTATTTACCATTTTACTGTAAAACTTGCTTCTACACTGAGTTGGGAGAAAGAAAAAAAAGTTATAAAATACGTCCGCTGTTAATCCTCCCGCATACATTGTAGAAGTCGGCCAAGGGCTAGGATTTATAATACGGCTGTCAACCGGTCTTCACAGGACACGTCCTGACGTTTTCGAGGTGTCCTACGTCGTCCTGCACAGTTTTTAAAAATCGTCCTGGATTTTTTAACTCATTCTGGAAATGTTCTGTGTTTCGAGATTCATGGCAGTTGTCAGTTTTATAAGTCTTTTAGCTTCGCTAGACACAGACCACTGACAATAAACAAAATTCATTTTGTAACCATTACTACTTACTTACTTCAACTGTAAAACCCTTTTGACAAAGATTTGCAAGATCATGCCGGAAAAAGTATCGACACTTTTAACGAAGGCTTACAATATATTAATTATCTCTTGATTAAATGTGGCAAATCTACGTAGGTGTTATAATTAAATCGTAGATGACTTTAATTGACCCTGTTAACGCAGTGTACCATACATTACGTGTACTATATTTACTGTTGCCTACATAGGTGATGGACTAAAGAATTCTTCTCTACTAAGGGTGGCTTGCACCGACTATTAAACTCAATTTAAGGATCTGACATCTCGCTTGCACTAACAAATAAATAGTTGGTGGAAGCGAGATGTCAGATCCTTAAATCGAGTTTAAATATTTGATGCAAGCCACTCTAAGAATCATACACTATATCGTGGTTTCGCTTGGAACAGCTGTAAGGTAAAAGAATTCAAAAGCAGGCCTGGGGGGTTATTCACAAACGTTGGAAACTTTCCGTGGCGGAAAGGCCGATCGTCGAAAAGCATATAAATTCAATCCGACGGCTTGGATTTGTGAATACGACTATATATAATATGATATACATATAATATAAATATAATATGTTTTCGGATTTGTGAATCGCGTGTAGACAAAATCATCGAAAAATTTCGTGTCGGATATGGAAAGTTGAGTTTCCGATGTTTGTGAATAACCGCTGGACTAGCCTTACGGCAAACGCCCGATGGGACGTCGGACATACGCCAGGTGGGAAAGCCGCCGCGCCGCGCCGGCCGTCTGGCTCGATCGAGCGGCCATCGACTTTTTTCGCTATTTTTAAAAAAATATGTCGATAACTAAGATAAGTAATTCTACGGTTGCAGTCTAAACCGGACTTCGATGACATTCCAAATATTCAAATACTTAACATAAGTAGTGTTACTGAAATTGTGAAATAAAATAGTTATTTATCACGCTGTATCCCTAACGGGGTAGTCAGAGAGGACGGAGCCCAAAGCGTCGCAGTCCTTACATACTTCTTTAGCCTCCTCGAATCTCATCATTCTCTTTACTCCTTACACATCGCCTAGGCATGCGAGTGCTTTGACATTTTCTTCAGATAACATTCTCACTATTTGACCTTTGTAATTGACTCTTACACGGTTATATCTACAGTTATATCTACAGTTTAACTAAAAACCATTAAAAATCATATGAGGAGTCATATTGTATTTTAAAATACATATAGGTTATAAATGAAAATACATGAAAAAATTAAAATACGTTATGACTCAAAATTTCATTAAGTTTTCTCTTCTTGTGGAGTCTGGAAGGGGTGAGCTAGTTGTTTAAAATACCCAGGCCCGGAAGAGCACTACCCTTCCGGGCCTGGTTAAAAGTTGTGCTCTTTTAAGTACGTATGTGTAGATATGTAATTTACTAGTAGGTATGCTCCGAGGCTTCATTCGAGTTAAATTTGGCATTTTTCCGGGATAAAAAATAACTTAAATTGCTCTCTAGAAAGTCCTCAAAAGTGGTTCAACCTTTTCGGAGATTAGTTTAGACAAACAAACACACATAAATAAATGCGTTTTTGGGTTTTGGTAACGTAGAAATAAGAAACAATTATATGAGTTTAAGAAAATATTTAATGCAAAATCACAGAGAGATACTTCGATTTTATCTATCTAAATTTCATCACAACGCTGAACAAAAATTAGTACTATTGCAAAAAAGGAAAACGAATAATATCTACTTAATTTCTTAATAATCCTATATTTCTTTATAAGTGTAGAATTAAGAGCTGACTAATAAAATTTTCTAGACAATGACTTGTAAAATAATATACATATTATGTACATTTTATATTATTCATTATCTCAAAACAGAGATAAAGAGATATATATAGATACACATAAGTATTTACAATTAAAAATATCGCAGTGTGTGAGATAATGAAGGCACTGTAACTGTGTTATTGAAAAAGTAACCTAAACAATGTGATGTATTGTCTGACATGCTTCTTAGCTTTTCTTAGGGGCGATTTTTCTATCTCTAGATAAATCTATGCATAGTTAAATAGGGAATTAAATTATGTCTCTTTATTAGTAAATTACATGCATACATATTTTCACGCCGTATCCCTAACGAGGCAGTCAGAGAGGAGGGAGGACCAAGCGTCGCGGTCCTTACATACGTTTTTCGCTTCCTCAAATCTCATCATTCTCCTCACACATTTTCGCCTAGGTATGCGAGTGCTTTTGACTTTTCCGTCGCTAACACTCTAGGTAGGTCTTCCTTGGCTTCTTTTACCACTCACTTATGCTTTATAGATTTTCTTCGTCAGTCTTTCATCACTCATTCTATCCATGTGCCCGAACCATTTTAGCAGTCTTTTCTTCATTTTTTCAATAACACTTTCGAGCAACCCTGTCATACTGCGTATCTCTTCATTGCTTATTTTATCCGCAAGGTATTAGTAAATTAATTACATAATTATTGTATTTTTCAAATAAATGACTGCATAACTTATAATATAACGTCATATTTAACAGGCTGTTAATCATTACCTGACCAGTAAACACATATTCGACCATTAAAAAATTCAGTCTATTGATGGTTTAATTGACTATTGAAAAATCTGACCTTAGAGAGGTTATCGTAACAAGGTTGCCACTATGTATTTGAAAAATAAATCAGTATCGTCGTGGTCGGACTAATTGGGACCATCTAAATATTTAAGACAAGAAATAAAAGTGCTTTTTGTTTTATATTTTTGGATTTTTTTGTGAAGATTTGCAGTGTTTGTGAAGTTTACTTTGAAGAATTGCAAATGATTTTAGACAAGTTCGCTGTCAAACACGAGACTTGTCAATTGCTTTAGTCCACTCTTTCCTCATGACAACGCTCGTCCACAACGAACCGTCTCAAAACTACAGGAGTTGCGACTGAAAACTCTTCGTCACCCATCATACTCACCAGACCTTACTCCAAACGATTTTCATTTTTTCCGGAATTGGGATAACTTTTTATAAGGGAAAAATTTCAAATCCAATGAGGCGATGAAAACGGCCAATATTGCGATTAATTAAATATAATTTTAATCTTTTCATTAAAAAAATTGTTTGATTTTTCTATATAAAGGGACAAGATAAGGACGTAATATATAAATGAGCATCAGAATTAGTAATTTAGACTACAACTTATTATTTTTAAAATTAATAATAATCACTGTAATTTTCTATTTCTAATTTCGATCACATGAAATTTTAAATTAATAATTTCCATAATAAAGGACAATGAACACGCCGTCTCGGTCACCAACGTACTCTAAATGTATCTCATTCAAACCTCGTAGCAACTTGATGACTTTATTATGATGTAATTTCCTGGAATGTATACATTTCAAGGATATCCTTGAAATGTTTATATTCCAGGAAAATCGTGTTTTAACTAGGGGCTTACTTAGGACCTTGTGCAATTAACCAATTTTGAAGTATCTTTAAATGTATCCCAATACCTAATAGTCAAGTGTCTTAATACACAATAGTCTTACCAAAAGTTTACTGGGACATATTATACCTTACTAGCAATCCGCCCCGGCTTCACACGGGTAGAAATTTTTTGATAATAAAATACAGCCTATGTTACTCGCTGATAATGTAGCTTTCTATAGATGAAAGAATTTTTGAAATCGATTGAGTAATTTTTGAGTTTATCCATTACATACAAACAAACAATGAATTTTTTTTTATAATATTATTTTTTTTTCTTTATAATATTATTATAGGTAAGTCCTAGTAAGAAATTTACTATTTTATAAATATCTTAAGGAACCGTCACGTTTGTGCGCGAGTTGAACTAACCAATTTTTAACCGACACAAAAAAAGGGGTTTTAATGTTCGTCTGCATGTATTTTCAATAATTTTTAATTATAATTTTAAATCAATTTTAATGATTCTTTTTCCATTGGGTTCGGTATAGGTCCAACGTAGTCCTATTTGAATTTCACTGATATTGGAGCTTGGACTTTGAAAATATACCTAATGATGCTAACCGTTTATAAGCTTCATTTATATTCATGGTTCTCTTGCTTCAGAATTGGAAAATAATATAATTTAAAACATTCCGTTTCAGAATTAGAAAAGAATACTTAAAACAGTTATTGAAGTTGGCGCCAAATCTATGAGCTACAACAGAAAGTCGTTTGGTAGGCTTGACATCGACTTCAATAACTGCCGAATTAAATTCTGTAGGTATCATGTTAATAAAGTTTTTTTTTGTACTTTCAGGGTGTTTTTAAATTCGTTTAATTTTTTTTATTTATTTAATTTTTTCTATGATTTTTAAGCTGTTTTCGTTGGTGCAAGGTTAAACGATTGTATTTAAAGTTATCTTTACTTTATGCAAAGGTGTTAATTTTAACATGGTTTGCGCAATTAGCACAAACGTGACACATAATTCAAATAATGTAGCGCACAATAGTTTAAAAATAGAACTAAGATTAATCATCTGTAACGCACGGACGTAACCATTTTGGGCTTGCTCCGATAGGTATTGCGTGTTTGGTAAACATTGTTATTTGCTAATGTTGGCGATATCGTCTAAACTTTTTCGAGTCCATGTAATTAGTCCGGATAAAGCTCATAATTGCGAAAATGTAATTTATAAATATGCGCGATAAAAATCATACAACTAAGTCCAATTGACACCAAAATTAACAATTTAAAATAAGTGTTTAAATAGAGTAGATATTAGAAGATAAAAGAATCGGATTAGGTATGACACGAAAAACATTTATGAACATTTTTTTCTATGTTCATAATAATCGTAACATAATCTAAAAGAACTTAATAATTTTTGGCGCAGTTGAGATCACTTGAGGAAAAAAATAATATTTTTATGAATGACTAACAGATGTCCGCGACGTCGTCCGCGTTTTTTTTATTTTTAAAATAGCCTATGTCCTTCTTCAGGATTCAAGCTATCTCCATACCAAATCTCATCGCTATAGGACGAATGGTATGACAGTCCATAATATACGAACAACCAAACTAACACTGAATTTTATATATTAGACTAGCGAATTTTTTTTGAAAATAAAGTGCAGTCCATGTTACTGGCTGATAATGTAGTGTTAAATATGAAATGCAACAGAAGCACTGATCACTATGAACACGCTATCAATTCTTCATCACAACTATTATGTACTTGACTATTCGACGACTTCTCAACAACTGAACTCTCACAAGACCAAAATCAGGCTCTTATGCAGTCCCACTACACGCAGGAAATCCATTCTACCCTCGTTTTTGTTACTAAAATGTTACATAATATCACACGTGGGTAATTTATGTGATTAAAATTAATGTGGAACTACCAATAGGTTTCTAAGTGAAAGAATTTTTGAAATCGGCTAAGTAGCTTTTGAGTTTTACCCCTATCAATCTACGGAAATGCTCCAAACGATTGAGGGCAGGAAAAAAAAAAGATCGTGTAGAACAATAAATTCTAAGAAAGGTAGCGGTTTTATTTCCGGATTTTAAATGGCGAATCTAACCTAAAAAAATTCACGGAAGTCCAATAACGGATTTTGCTCTAATAAAAAAAAGTTGAGCTTGTATTTAAAAAAGTCGAATGGGAAAGTTGTAGGTATTAAAATTATCTTTCGAATGATATCCTGAGCAATATCAATTTTTGCCTAATACATGGTGGAGGGAATGCTACACTTCTCTCGGATGCTTCGAGTTGAGAATCTGTAGATCAGTACAGCTAGACTGTAGTAGTCTTTGAAATAGGCTACTACATGCTACATTCCCTCCACCTTGACTTCAGACGTAGTTTACGCGCCAAAAGTGCCTCCGCTAGCACGCACGTGAGTTGACGCGGTCTTTTTATCTTTCTTCGTTCTTTCAATCGTTTGGAAATTAGCATTGTGAATCCGTAGATTGATTGGACTAATTATCCCTTTCATACAAACAAACAAAGTTTACCACTTTATAATATTGGTAAATATTAGTAATAATAATTTGAAATATTTAATAATTTCCATTTAAACAAAAATAAATAACATTGTTCATGTCATTAAATAAAAAATAATAATAACTTTTGCCTGTAGATTACAAGATTAAAATTAAAAACCTTTTTGTTAAAACTACTAATTTTAAAGTTTACCACAATTAATATTTAAAATAATAATATAATTGATATTTATATTTTTGATACATAAAAACACTAATTGATTGCAGAATAAATTAATTTTAAAAATTTCAATCAAGAAAAGTCAGACATTAGTACATTTCTGGTAGAACTAGTAATACCCGCGATTTCGTCTAAGTGGAAAATTTTTTCATGACTTTTCCGGATTAGGTTAGATTACATATAGGTACATATATATACGCACAATGTATATACACGTATATACGTATGTCTGCCAGGCACATACTATCTCTGTACCAAATTTCACCATAATTTATTCAGCAGTTTAGTATTTCCCATTCAAAGTTTCATCCCCGTTTTCACCCTTAGGGGTAGGTTTTTGTTAAAAAAAGTAGCCTATGTCCGTTCCCAGGTGTCGAACTATGCCATGTCACGTTATAATCAATTCACCTGTTTAGCATTTTCCATACAAAATTTCATCCCCATTTTCACCCCGTTAAGGGGAGATTTTTCATAAAAAAACTAGCGTATCTTTTGCACAATCACATGCTCTTACTTTAAACATCAAGATCGGTCAAAGGACATAGGGCCAGACAGACAGACAGACAGACAGACAACAACTTTAAAAATGGTAGAATCGAAGTCGGTGAGTCAAAAACGACTATTTATCACAAAATTTGACAGTAATTTATAAACAGACGCTACAGATTTATATAGCACAGTATCTATAGATTTATTAATTTTAAATGAAATAACTTGTATTTTGAACTTCGATCACAAAAGATTTTGAACTAGTAAATCTGTTGTTCATTTATGTATTTCTGAATATTAATTGACGTAACGTGGTTTTTAAATCTTATTTTTGTATCGTGTTATTAAAGGATAATGATTCTAAGCAAGTGATAATTTATTATCTATGAGAATAATGTACCGCCCGTAGAGTTGCCAATATGTTTCGTAATTGATTCCCTGCATATTGGCAATAACATCTTATCGTTATGGATCATGAGAGCAACGACATAAAAAATAAAAGCCAATGCGAGTTTAACTTGCGTGGGTTCCGAATATGAAGTCTTATAATAAATATGACTTTTCAGAGAGAACTGTGAAAAGTCCTTTCAGAATAGATTCACCCATTTCTGGGATAAGCCCGGACAAATAGACAAACAGACAGACATACGCAATTCTTTAAAAAGCATGTTTGGATTTTGGTTACGTGTAAATAACGCAGACAAACACTTCAATTTTATTTATACGTATAGATGTGTACATAATAAGGTTTCCCTCTTTATTTTGTAATATAGGACCCTAAAAATGTAAGCAATCATCAGTCGTGGTCCAACGCTACATAGTTATAAAGATATACAGCAATTACAGAGCAAGTGGTTAAATATCATAAATGAACAAGTGTAAGATTTGAACGTCAGGTCAAATGTGAATGAGATAATTGAATCGTGCGATTGTTAACACAATTGTGAACCGCTTGCGGGCTCGCCACTTGATATCGGCACGAATAATTTGTGTTATATCCTCGTCGCTGTTAATTTAATACGGATGAAGACGCTGTAACTAGAGAAAATAAAAGCCAGAGAAAGGAAATATGCTTGTCGTAAAAAACGTAGGCACGTAGCTGTCTGGTTATCTAAACAACATTTAGCGGCATTTTAATTTAATGTATGAAACATTATAAATATGACTATTCTTCAAACAACTATGTTACATACATATAAAGACCAATTTCAATCTTTGTGTCACTTTTAGACGGTCATTACATGTTCACCATGCAAGCGTTATACAAAATACATTACTGGAAAGTTTCGGAAAGCAGTTTGAGCAATTATCAAAGTATGGACCAAACCGTGAATTTTGTCATATGACAATTGTAGATATGGTAGAGATTTAGTTTTTTTAATTATAGATTTTCATCACATACCTAATCTACATCCTGATAAAAGGAAAACACAAGTAGATGAAATTTTTTCCATAGAATTCTTTCAAAGAGAATTCTGTTTTTACAAACTTTCCCTTAGTATTATGAAATGCTTATTGTTTTACTGACATTAAAAAATCTGGTCAAATATAAAATTATTTTGGTCATTCGTTCTTATATGGTAAAGCGCGTCTGCTAATGCTTACTCTATTTTTCACGTACATGTATAAATCATAAACATAGTATACTAGCTTAAAATATATTATAGTCCGTGAGATTTAATAGGTCGGATTTGATATCTGTCACATGGCTGCGACTAGTTATGGGACCAAACAAATATGTCTCGATTATTTTTCGATTCTAACGAAAATCGATACCATTGTTTGATGTTCATAATAACATAATAATATTTAACTTATGATTATTAATTTGTTAGCTACATAGTACGTTTGTTGAGATATGGTATTTGTTACAGTAAAACATAAGTATATGAATAAACTTAATTCGATATATTTATTTCTTGAGACTAATGTATAAATAACTTCCTTATTTAACTATAATAAGAAGACTACGTATTTGTAGTAAATAAAGGCAGACTGTAATATTGGTGAAAAATAAATATTTAATCAATTTCTGAGCTTGGATCCATGTCCGTAAAGCTATCTTCGTCTCTTACTATTATGATTAATTCATTTTCAATTAAATTGTCTATTCTGACGTCTCTTTCAAAGTCTTCCTTTATTATTTTTTTTGTTTTCTCCACCACCTTAGCCCAGTCATCCTTTGATATTTGATTATATGCTTCTGTTAGTAAACTCATCATAAAAAGAATACAGAACTAAATTATTTAAAAAATATAATGATATCTTAATTTTAAATTATTCGATTATTACGACATTTCAATCGATTATCGATTTCGTTTGGTAACGAAACGATTGCAAATGGTAGCAGTACTAGAGCAATACGCCTCGTAAAATAACATTGTAACAACGTCCATTTAGAAAATTCTTTTGAACATATATAAGGAAATATCTGTGTTTTTAACTAAAAGAAATCAAAGTTAGTAATTTTGTGTAATGATCAATAGTGGTAAAAATAAACAACGTTTATTTATTCAGCATTTACGTAATTGAATTTGTATTAGATATCAGGAACGTTGATACAAAGTTATAGCAGCATGAAAATTAAGAAACGTCAAATCCGACCTATTAAATCTCACGGACTATAATAAGTAATTAATAAAGTTAGTATGTAGAGTATACTACATACTAACTTTATGGTGTAAATAGTGCTCTCGTTCGCACAATTCTCGTAAGTTGCCCTTCGTCTAGGGCTTTCGACTTCATGCGATGCCGAAGCGGATTGCTTCTTTTAATATCTGTCTTAAGAAATTTATTTTTAATTTTTTAGATAATGTAGGAACTGGCAGCCCTGTTAAACGAATGGTATGTTACAAACTTTTTGGCGGGAACGGGAGAATTTTCTGTTTTGTACCTTTTTGGGTGTTTGAAATTACAATAGTGCTACATAATATATTGTGTTTTAAAGTTCTGTGAAATGATAAGATTGGAGTAGGCCTAAATAAAAATGTATAGCTGAAATTGTTGCGTTATTCCAAGACATTTCGCGTTTTTCAACTTTGGTAAAGCCTACTATTTACTAGAGGAGTGTTGCTGTATTAGAGAATTAATTATAAGAAGAAAGAACGAATTTACATCAAACATGTGCTTCATATGTGTTGGTCATGAATTACAGTAATACTGTGACGCGATTATAACAATAGTGTTTTTCCGCTTACGTAATAGGGCTGATTGCCTGGTTGCCAATGCCTTATGAAATATAAAAAGAAAATTGTATATTAAATACGTATTCAAAGAGAATGTAATATTACTATGTACGTATTGATAATACGTATGTAATATACAATTTTATTTTGAGCAATATAATACTAAATGTCGCAGAGTCGTATTTACCTGTGTATATTTATAAATATATTGTTGTCTACACAATTCATTTAATTATATTTAATGCTAACGACCCGCCTCGGCCTCGCACGGGTAGAATTTTTTTTAAAATGAAATACAGTTCATGTTACTCGCTGATAATATAGCTTTCTATTGGTGAAAGAATTTTCAAAATAACATCAGTAGTACCGGAGATTACCCCGAACATCCAAACTCACAAACTTTACCTCTTTATAATATTATAATAAATACATAGTATAAGTATATTATAGTATAGAACAGAAGACTAGCTGTGCCTCGCCACGCGTTGTTGTGATTCAGAACTCAGTAGATACCTATTATATTATTCGTGATGAGTTCATATAAAAATCCATAATAAAGAGCATTTTCTCAAATTTCTCCCAAATTTTCCAATTTTCGGTCAACTTTTCTTACTCTGAAAAGCTTATTACGAATATTAAAAAATTTGTTAAATCTATCCAACCGTTCTCAAGTTATGAGTTACCGATGAGTAGCATTAAGTTTGTATTTATGTACGTAATATAGATTATGCCGGTCTCCGACAGGTGTAAAGGTCTTTGCATAGATGCGCAGTATGCGGGAGGCCATTTACAAATATTTGTAAGTACAAATAACTATTTCATATTTTCGCAAAGACGAGACATACCTAAGACGATTCCCACAAACCAGGGGGCCTAGATAATGGCTCAATTGTCGTAAACGTTAGTAGAATAGTTGTAGAATAGAATGACAAATACCACGAAATCTAACGTAACAAATTTTAAATTGGTAGTCAAACGTTCTTAACTTTCTATTCAGTTCAACGAAACGAAAAGTTGTGTGAAAACCGCTGTTCAAAACGTAGCCAAGTGGCACTTTTGACGTGCAATAATGCCAGCGAGCGTTTCGGTTGTACTTGTCATTGCCACTTGTCTAGCCGCTCTGCAGTTTCAGGGCGCCTTTCACCAATGCGCTAAATATATTAGTGGTATATTTAAACAGAATTTTAATTTTAAATCCGTGTAACATCTTGCATCACTAGTTAAACGTGTTTAAGTGATCTGTCAAAATTAAATACGCTCCGACGGCTATAACATAACTACATTTTAATAAACATATTTAAGCGAGATAAACAAAATTGGTCAAATTGGTGTAGGGCGTATTTAAGGCGACACATTGGAAATTTTGACGACAGGGATCTCGATTTTTTTGAATAACTACAGAACGTATGGAAATGATATTTGGTAACCTGATTCTTCATTTCATTGATTTCATTTTGCCCGTTGCGTTACACTATTGGTTAACTTTTGTAGCACAAAAAAAATATCAAAGGAACCTCTTTTAAAACGGAGATTTTTCGTGAGCTAGCCCGCGCACGTTTGCATAGAGCAGGGTCTATTTTAGATTAAATTATTATTTATCAATGCGTCGCCTTAAGTCGCGAGTGAAAAGTGGTGGAAGCCACTCTTAGTGACCTATGCGTGGATTCGTATTACGTTTTTTAATTTTGCAAAACAGATCCAAAAATATATGCAAGACGTGTATCACTCGCAAATTTTGAATATTAAATATTTCCAAAAATATTTCTAAAAACGTTTATAAATATCCTCACGCTGTATCTCTGACGGGGTAGTTAGAGGACGTAGGAAGGACGAATCCAACAGCTTGTCTGCAGCCTGGCGCATGTCTCTAAACAAAATTTACAAAAACTAGTCTAACATAAATCAGAACTAACTAACCTAACTAAAATTAAAAATTTCAATAACATTCTGTTTTGTTAGTATTTCCTTCCCTAGACCATACCGTCGACTGAGGCGATGTTGCAAGCGAGTAGTTAAGTACGAGAAAATAAACAAATAAGTAGAATGTGTTGCGAAGCAGATCATTAACCAAATGGGCACACAAGGGCTCTGACCTAATACGAATGTAATGAGCTCTACATCGTTGTATTGACTAACTACGGCGATGGGAAGTAATGTAAAAACAGATACAGGTACATGTGGGTGGCCAGCATCAAAATTAGTTGATTAAAATAAACCCTCAAATAATGCGACTGACATTGAGTGACGTAGCTAAGGTCCAATCCCTCGGACCAAGTATCCAAGTATCACAATGAACATTTGCTCTAACAGCGTGTCGTTAAAATGTCATTTTTTTGTTGATCAACTTTCTAGATTTTTACTGATGTGCGTGAGTAGTGAAGGTCAAAGTCCAACGATATACGTTGCAAGCTCGGACCAAGTATACAATGGACGGATCATTTGCTCTAAAAGGGTGTCCTTAAAGTGACCTTTTTTGTTTGACCGACCTTTTAAATTTTTATTAATAATGACTAGGGAAGTTCTAATACAACGATACACATCTGAACATGACCTACTTTTATTTTTATGAATTCTAGTACCTAAAACACTTTAGATTTACGAGTATTTTTCAAATAATTATTTCATGACCGACTCATAAGCTGACACGAAATACACTGACAGTGCGAGGTTTTCCATACTTACTATAGCTAACTGTTTTACTCGTGGTTACACTCAATGAGATAGAAAGGGACGGATAAATTCGTGAGAGTGACAATTTATTCTGGCTCTGCCCATTATGTTTCCAATCCAGTCCAATCCAATCCAATTCATGTTCGTGTGTCATGTTTGTCTGTCTATTTGTCCGCATGTCTGCAGTGGCGTAACTAGGTAATAAGAGCCCCGCTCCTAAAATAAATTGGGCCCTATCTAAACTGGATAGGTTTTATCAAATAAAAAATAGCATCATTATGATCTCTTTATCTCCCGCTACAGGGCATAGCGAAGCAAAGCTATTTACTTTAAGTACCTATATCAGGGGTCACCAAATGGCGGACCGCGGTTAAGATCCGGACCGTCAACGTATTTTGTGCGGATTTTAAAATATAAGAATATCAAAACAAAATAGCCCGCGTTTTATATCTTGACTATCCGACGAGTGATGATATCAACAACAAAGATTGAACCAGGATTTGATATCCGATGGTTGCTAATCATCATCTATCAAACGGACCGCGACAGTTTTATAATTTCTAAAAATGGACCTCTAATGAAATTAATTGGTGATCTCTGACCTATATAGTTGAGAGAGTTCCCGAACCCACTCGGAGACGACGATGCCGCGGTGGTGGCAACGCTTACCCTGGATAGTCGGCTCTGTGGTCTGGGCCAGAAAATACTTCTATGGTGTTCTCCATACATCCTCCATACATGATCGTAAGCGGCAGCTTAAGAGACCTTCGGGGTCGCGGCCGATCGGAGTGGGGGCTTCGATAGTCCAATTACGCGACTTCGGCTGGTTTTCATAGCGGTTTGATCATATTTTGGCGCGGAAAAATCTCAACATTAGTTTTTGCACATAATTGTAATTTGTAAGAAAATTTCATGACCAATTAAAAAACTGGTTTTATAGATTTTAGATATTATAACTACCTACCTATCCATTGTAGTAAAAATCATTTTAAAATTCTGTAGAATTTCGGGGATGCAACTGAATTTTTGAAAACAAGGTTTTTTCTGGATTTTTCATCGAGATTTTTTATCTAATTATGTTTCCATCTTTCAAGATAAAGAGTTGAAGTCGTATGTATCCAAATATCTAACTCAATCTTCTTAGTAATCGAAATCCATCAAACACACAAAAGTCATTACATTAATATTACATGTATTTATCTAAAACGAAAAAAATTTAATAACAAAAATGGAAACTTTTGATTCGGAGAAGTATCAAAATTATATTTTATACCGAAGTCGCTTCGTTACTCACACTATAATAAAGCTACGAAAGTCGCACGCATCCATGAGCGTACGAGCGCGCCAATACCTAAATTCAAGTGCTTAACATTTGTCATAGGGCTCTTAGAGTTGGGCGCACCTTCGTGGATGAACTATCTATAGTCACGTTTCACTATTGCTGTCATAAGGTATTAAGCGTATAAAAAATATTGTGAGGCCAGTGTACGGAGATTTAAAAAGTATTTTTTGCTACCATTTGACCTGATTGACCCGAGCATTGCCGTATTTTTTTGTATTAAATAACTCTTAAGTTTTTTACCCGTACAACGAATACTAAAAGTACAAGTTATGACCATAGTGATGCGTTTCCATCATATTTTCCAAAAAGATAAACTAAGTTTTTTGTTTCTTTTTATATAAAACAGGTGCCATAAAGTAAGGCTATATTTATATGATATGTTTATTGAAAACTTATTTTTGGTAAGTATATTAAGTCAAGGACTATTTTATGCGTTGATATATATTGTACATAATGTTTTGTTTAATGAAATCTTATTTGCCTTTTAGCGAATCGAATTAAAATGGATTGCACATTAATTATAACTTCACATATGTACCTATTTACACATACTGCGTGCTGTGGTTAACTGTTACTTTGAATTTTTAGCAATGTTTTCGTGATGGATTTGTTACAGGTTTTTTTGTGAAAAAAAATTTAATCTACTTATTATACCATCGACGCACAGCCAAAAATCCAGGGTATAGAAACTTGAAATATAACACATAGACATTCCTTACAGGCAAACTGAGGTGTTTTTAGAAATTCAACCATTTAGATTTTGGTAACAACTATATGTAAAAAACTATATGTATCCCTAACGGGGTAGTCGGAGAGAACGGAGCGATATATAATATTAAAAAAAAAAAGTAAAATGCGATTAATAACTCATAAAACTGCTACCTTACAAAGAATTTATTAAATAAATAATCGAACACGTATTTGATTACGTAAAATTATTTTATTTTATTTCTTTATTTATTTTTAGGAACGTACAGTCATAATAATATGAATGAATAATATTAGTTAGGTTTACTTGAAGACCTACAGTTCCCTTAATATAATTATCACCTGAAGGAGTAAAAATGATGTCATCTTCATGCTATATCCCCAAGGGGGTCGTCAGAGAGGATGGGGCGCTAAGCTTCGCGGTTCTCAGATATTTGTTTCGCCTCTTCAAATCTCATCATACTCATCAACACTTTCGCTTAGGTATGCGAGTGCTTTTGACATTTCTATCAGCGAACATTTAACAATGGATAATAATGCCTTACATAACACACGCGGACGAAATAGTGGATATCATAATACAGTGTGTAATATATGTATATAGTTATAGGTATATGTCATGGTGTATGAAAGTTACTGTTCTGTCTTTTGTGTAACAACATCGCTACTCCAAATACACACATAAACACAAAGGCGCACTCAGGACACCTATGACGTCATTCGGGTCGTGTTACAATGTCGAATTTTTCTGGGAAATGAAAAATTGCCTATTATTATTATTATGCCTATTAGTTTTATATATATAACTAGCTAAACCCGTGACATCGTCTGCGCGGAAGATATTTCCCAGATTAGGTTAGGTTATACATTCAGTCTAGAAAGTATCGGGAATGGATGATTTGTTTATGGTTCCAAATTAAATTTTTTGTTTTTCTTATTGTTGTTAGATCGGCTACTACGATCGGCCGACTACGGATACTTGGATTTTTGGATTTTCAATTCTTGGGAGTGTGCCTTTTTATAAATATCATCGCATTGCCGAATAGCGTATATAAAAATAAGTATATGTAATTTAGAATAATCAAAAATACATATAAATTCGACCGTAAATATAAACTCTTTGGCGACAATCTCGTGCGACTGTTTGATGCAACTTGGTTGAAACGTCAAGCCAAAATATAAAGGTAATCGCGTAGACTGAAATGCGCTCTACTTTCTCGGCAATTTTGCTGAAACACGTCAAACGCCAGAGCTAAAGACTGCAAGTGCAATATTTGCACCTTTTGACAATTTTGTTTCAAAAATAAACAAATAATTATAATATTCTACAGCACTTACATAATTCTACAGCAGCAGAGCGTCTCTCGGTATCGGCCTGTCTCGATAAATACCATATGCTCGCCGATACCTCGTGTAAAAAATGTAGACCGCGTATGTATGAAAAGTGCAGTATACAATTTTGGGAATTATTAACCTCTATTTCTCTATAACATTATCTAAGCATTTTTTATAATAGAATAAACCGTCACAGATTAATTAGTTCATGTCGTTCGGTAAAATCCAATTTTTGGCACGTTATAAGTGTACTCGAAATTTCAAAAGCACTCGCATACCAAGGCGAAAATCTGTGAGGAGAATGATGAGATTTGAGGATGCGAAGGAAGTATGTAAGGACTGCGACGCTTGGCATTCCGTCCTCTCTGCCTACCCTGTTAGGGACACAGTGTGAAGATATGTATATATGTATGTATAAGTATAGATCCAGGTGTTACATTGCGATGCTGGTTAGCTGACTGAATTGGGAAGTTTGAAAATTTGGGCAGAAGTTTCACTCCCAGGGTATTCTGTTACCCGTATTCAGTTTTCCTTTCGCACTACAAAAAGAGGTGTATCTACATTTTTTTGTAGCGCATCAAGTACTTTTACAAGGAAAGTATTATATAATACATTACTATTTCAGGGTTCCTATCTATAAACCCTAAAATGCCTAAAGAAAATAAGTGAAGAAAGTAACATTTTTTACGAAAATAATTATTGATATCGGAAATTACTAAATTTCTAACAAAAATAATTATAGTCTATAGCGGTTTATAAATGACGGAGTTCTGAGGTAACAAACATAAAAAAAAACAAAAAAATACAACCGAATTAAGATTTAAGACCCTTCTTTTTGAGTCGGTTAAAAATACGCTTTTTCAACGCCTACGGCACGACGGCATCGCCGACGGAAATTTAAAAGCCTCTTCATACAACTGCATCCATTTCGCTTCCTTGTTGCATCATGGACGGTAAAATCGTGGCGATAAAATCGTTCAACGGTAAATTATAAAAGCGGGCAATAGCTACTGATAGGGATATTATTAAGGATCGGGAGAGGGCCGATCCCTCTCGGAGACGAAGACGCCGGGGCTGTGGCATCGTACGCCCCGGACCGTCCACCCCGTAGTCCGAGCCAGAGCATAAGGCTATGGTGCTCCCCGTCTGTCCTATACCCCGAGTATACTTATGCTTGTTCAAACCCGTCCAGTTTGCATGAAGCGGAGGTGGCATCAAGTAAACTTGATCGTTGGCCGTCCAACGTGTCATTTGCGTGTTCTAAAGGCGTCATTTAAAGCTACGCTTCATGGAAAGTGGATGTGCTAGATTGAGTATATGAGGCGATTAAAGACTAAAGGGGGATAGTCGGAGCTCTGGTCGTCTATCCACGGGACTTCGAGGAGGACGACAGCTTGCTGTCTCACTGTCGTGTCACTACAAGGGTGCAGGACGGGCTCTGTCGTTGTCTCCCTGCGAACAGCTTCAATATAGCGCGATAGAGGCTCCGATGGGTCCGGTGGGTGGGTAAGAGATTTCGGAGTCCCCCAATAACGCGTCGAAGACGATTGATTGGGGTTTGGTGCGTCAAAACTTCACGTAAGCGGCCTCTTCCCCAGGAGGCTGGGTATCCGTGTACTGATTTTTCCTGCGTAACGAAAAAAAGGATAGTTATAATATCAGGCTATTTAATGAGACTTCTATATTCACCTTTATCATAGAGATATAATGATGTACACAACTATTTTCAAATCCGACCAGTAATAATAGTAAGTCACATGAATAAGCAGTAATAATTCACCAATTCACTAATACAAAAAATATGTCATATTGACATAATAGCACCTTGGCTTATACCGTTTTCCAATATCGCTCTGTGTCTTTGTTATTTTAACCAAAACTAACGACTTTCGAATAATTTTAAACTTGTTTTATTAAGCCGGAAAAAGAAAATGTTAATTATACTGTACTGAAATTAAAGTCGCATTAAATTGTACTAAAAATGTATGTACTAGGGGATCTGTGTTGAACACTGTGTAACACGGTGGACTTTAGTATCAACGATTTTTACGAGTACAAAGTAAACTCTGGGTGCGTTCGTGCCGTAAAATAAGGCAAGTAAATAAGTCTCTTGAATTGGACTCATACGGTGAGGAGTTATGGGTAATAGTGGACAACCTACCTACTTATTGTTAGGGTTGTCAACTTTGGGACTGATCTTATATCGATAGTGAATACTTATGAGATATTGAATACTTATGTAGTTTTTGTAACAATGCTTCGCTGTTTATGTCTTTGACACACAACATAAAAATGTTAAACAATTAAAAGTATCTAATATAGTACAATCCTGATAGTTTTCTTCAATACACGCCTTCCTCTCAATATACATGATTATTCAGATTTCAGTTATTATTATTACAGTCAAAATTATTCAGTTTGTGTGTTTAGGATAGATAACGCGTATGTTACTAAAATTTACAAAGAAAAGCGACTCAAATGTATAGAGGTTTCATTTGATCAACTTTTTGTTTAAGTTCCCAAACCCAAGTTCTAAAAGTCAAAATTCGACTTTTTTAACGTCATGTTTGGTCCACCACTTAAAATAGAAATGACATAGATTTCAGTTTTTTTTTTATGAATATTTCAATTTTCTACTAAAATCTAAGTTTCGTAACTTCCTGGTAGAGTCTGTGCGGAATTCTGCGCGGAATATACGTATATGCATATTTATTTATTTCATTACGTATATGCATATTTATTTATTTCATTACGTATATACTCTATTACTTTTATTGATAGCATGATTAATAGATTTGGAGAAAAAAAAACTTTTTTCGTGTTTCTAGTTTTTTAAATTTGACTCAATTTACTTAATTTTCATTAGAAAAGATTCCTTAATTCCAATAAATGAATTAGCTTTTTGTTCACCTTAATATAGATAGAATTAAATAAAAAAAAATCCTATCTCAGTATTCTTTTGACAGCCCTACTTGCTTGTTTACCACGATTACGTAGAGTAGGTGACATATTTATGAACATATTTACTTTTCTAGTTGTGCTCAGTAAACATCGATAATATTTATATTATCGTACCTTATGCTATCTGTGTACTTACTATTATTAAAATATACACACGTTATTAGTGTTTCCTATAAAAACTGGAAAAGTTAAACACGAAAAATTGGAATTGTTTGTGAGTCTGTCGGTCAGTTATAGTAAGTACCCAAACATAAACCTCAACCTCAAAAGACGAGTTTTGGCTTTTAGACGTCAGTTTTGTGGATTTACATAGAAAAAAAAGTGGAGTAACCATGCGACTCCGCTTGAAAATGAAATGAAACGAACAGTCCTTTGTGTCACGAACTCAAAAATTGCAATGTTTTGTTCGATCGCACAAGGATTAACACTACGTCGGTGAAAAACCATCGGAAATCTCATTACGAAAACAACTTATTTTTTCCGTAGCAAGTAATTTTAAATCTCGTATATCTTCTAAGTAATCATTACATAAAAAACAATTGTAATCCAGATTCAATGTCCATGGTAACTGACGCATTTAACTGGATAAGAATCAATACTATATTGATCAGAATGGCTTACTGGATGGATGACTTAATAACCTATTGTTTTTTAAGATAAATTAAAGATAAAAGTGGTTGCTGCGAATGCCATCACGGACTTTTTGTCGGCATTATTAGACTTATAATTCTTTAGTAAATTATTTCAAAGTATCTCCTAAGGTTTGTCCAGCGTAACGCCCGAATTTCTTTTTTGACGTCTTGATTTCAAAACATCTACTGTTCTGTACTATTTATAAATTTAATTGGAATTCTGTACTAATTTTTTAAATAATAGTGAAAACTGCATCAAAATTGGTTGCGTACTTTAGTAGAGCTAAGCGGACAAACAGACAGACGCGGTTATCGACTTTGTTTAGGTGTGCTATTTATAGATTATGTCAAATAAACTCTTGAAAGTGACTGTCCCCACTGCTCCCGTCTTATCTCTAAATATAGTAAAATAAGGAGTATGTTTTAGAATTATTATGGTTGCATTATGCCGCATAATATTTTTTTAAATGAAGATAGAGCTCTATGACAAACAATTATGAAATTGTGAATTGAGCCCTAAGTTAATGCGTGTTCGATTCACTCTTGGCTGGTTTTTTTGGCGAACGACCGAACTAAGTGAACAATCTATTTCAGGGATCACCAATTATTTTCATTAGAGGTCCATTTTTAGAAATTATAAGAGTGTCGCGGCCCGTTTTGTAGATGATGACTAGCAACCATATCATATCAAACCTTGGTTCAATCTTTGTTGTCGATATCATCTCTCATTGAATAGTCAAGATATAAAACGCAGGCTATTTTCTTTTCATATTCTTATATTTTTAAGTTCGCACAAAATATTGGGTCCTTACATATGAAATTAGCGTTTTGTCGTACTGACCACTTTGATCTGAAATATCTCCTCTTTGGTTAAGAATTCCAAATTCAAATTTATAAATTCATTTAGCTGGTACATTTGAGTTTTGAAAACAGTCATTGATTTGTTTTTTCCTCATTATTTTTTTCTTTGGCGTCGCTTATTACCGCAAAATGGAAAACATGAAATATCGGTATATTTACGGGTACGAGTTCTACCGTGACACCAGTGCTGCAGAAACAGCTCGAAGGATTAATGATGTGTACGGCGCTGGTGTCGCAAAAGAAAGCACGGTACGTTTTTGGTTTCAACGTTTTCGTTCTGGAAATTTCGACCTTCAGAACCAACCCCGTGGACGGCCGGAGACCAAAGTGGAAAATGAAGAATTAAAGGCTATTGTGGAAATGGATCCATCACAAAGCACTTCAGAGATAGCTGCAGGTTTCGGGGTAAGTGACAAAACTGTATTAATCCACTTGAAGCAAATTGGGTAAGTAAGAAAACTTGAACGATGGGTACCTCATGAATTGAGTGAATCGAACTTACAAACACGTGTCCACTGCTGTGTTACTTTGCTCAACCGACACAATAATGAAGGGATTTTAAATCGAATCATTACTTGTGATGAAAAGTGGATACTGTACGATAATTGGAAACGCTCGTCGCAATGGCTGAACCCTGGAGACCCAGCCAAATCCTGCCCTAAGCGAAAATTGACTCAGAAAAAGTTACTTGTGAGTGTTTGGTGGACTAGCGCCGGTGTCGTTCACTACAGCTTTCTAAAATCTGGCCAAACGATAACGGCAGATATCTATTGTCAGCAACTGCAAACCATGAAGGAAGAACTAGCTGCTAAACAACCGAGATTGGTCAATCGCTCTAGGCCACTGCTGCTTCACGACAACGCAAGACCACACACTGCACAACAAACAACCACTAAGTTAGATGAAATACCATTGGAATGTCTGCGACATCCACCGTACTCCCCGGACCTTGCTCCAACAGATTACCATTTTTTTCGGAATTTGGACAACTTCTTACAAGGAAAAAAATTCAACTCCGATGCGGCAGTCCAAACCGCCTTCAAAGAGTTTATTGATTCTCGCTCCCATGGTTTTTTTAGTAAAGGGATCAATGAACTACCTATGAGATGGCAAAAGTGCATAGATAACAACGGTGCATACTTTGATTAATTAAATATATTTTACAAAAAAAAATTGACTTTACATTCCTCCCGTACAAAACGCCAATTTCATATGTAAGGACCCAATACGTTGGCGGTCCGGAACCGGACCGCGGTCCGCCATTTGGTGACCCCTGAACGTAATGAAATAGATTCTATTTCATTACGTTCAGTGACTAAAACGAGCAAATCTGAGTAGTAGAAGAGTAAACCCAAGTTTATTTTCATCTGAACTAGAGTTACTTCATGTGTGTTTCTTCTACACTAGAAGCGTCAACTCAGTGGGAGTTAAGAGCACTTCTAATTCTCATTTTATTCTTATCGCATAACATAAATAGCATACAATCAAGGTTTCACAAGTGTATGAACAAAACAGCGAACGTTTGCTGCGAGATGGAACCACGGCTGTTGACACACATCTTAGGCTAATTTCACACTGTTGTTCACCGCCGCTGTCCAGACAGAACGCACCATTCGTGTATGTGGAGGAACTCGTATTCTGCAGTCCGAGTTAACTAAATACATTTGAATCTACAATCCGAATTTTAATCGGTACAGAGATTTGACATTTCCTAGCTAACCAATTTTTTTTTAAATCAATGTTCCCCTATTTCGACTTTATTAATATTAGTCCGTAGTGGTTGCCTCGGAGCGTTATTCGCATGACTCCTTTTCGGATCATTTCTTTCATGAGAGCAATTCTAATACATTATAAAATGACGGCGCTGCAAGATCACATCAGCACCAAGTTAAATGAATTAAATATTACGACTAGTCTTTCGATTTATTTGAATCGATATCGACTCAGTTCTCACTTGACAGCACTGTTTTAGTTCAAACATTATTCATAATTTTGGCACATCGAAACGTCAAATCACTCTATCGAATTAAAAGTTAGATTGTAGTAGTTTTTAACATCCAGATGATTATTGAAGTACTTGTTTATAAGGTTCGTACTTCTAAACGGAAAATGGAACTTTTATTTGTCCGTCTATTCGTTTGTCACAGATCGCAATCGAGTTTCTTACAAACTATGCGACGCGGCTTGAAATTTAACTTGACGGCCGTCCACCTGGCCCTGGCTAGACCTAGTATTTTAAATATTTCAAGGAATATAAAACTTTAATTGAAGTTTACAGAAGAAATATAACTTAAATTCTAAATACACTTTTTTGATGAACGTGTATTTAGAAATATATGAACGGGTTCTTACCGTGATATTTTAATATATTCGAGTTTCCGATATGTCGATGTTGCTATAAGCGTCATGATCGTGGGGTAACTGGTGAAACGTTGATAGATATATCGCAAGTTGATCTGTGATCATGCTTTTAACCTCGGTCTAAGAAACATAATCGACGGTGTAATTATAATAATAATAAGTCGCCGATCTTACCACCGTGAGTCAAACGAATTTTCCTATCCCTTTCTATCTCATTGAACGTAACCACGAGTAAAACAGTTAGCTATAGTAAGTATGCCAACCTTGCAGTCTCAGTGTATTTCGTGTCAGCTTATGAGTCGATTATGAAATATTTATTTGCTCAATACTCGTAAAATTTAAGTATTTTGGCTACTAGTAAATTCATTCATTTTATTCATAAAAATAAAAATATGTCACGTTCAGATGTGTATCGTATGACCCTCCCTAGTCATTATTAATAAAAATTTAAAAAGTCAGTCAAACAAAAAAGGACACTTTACTTTAGTACTTGGTCTGAGCTTGCAACATATCGAAATATCGGGAAACTCAAATACGTTAATATTGCCATAAGAATATATAACAGTTTCTTACAGATCTCTAGAAATAAATATTTAAAACCTATAATTTTGAGTTGAACAAGCTCGAGACTAGTTTTTCAAATCGATTCAGTATTTGAAAGTGGGTGAAAATAAATGTTTTAGATTTGTTTGCAACTTTAGTTAGAAACCAAGTCGATGTAAAGTATTTTAATGATTGCGAAGTAATGGGATAAATTCGCATTTATAGCGACCGCGGCGATTCATTCCCCAGCTTCGCCGCAGTGTGGGTGTTACCTTACTGAATAAATAATATTATTGTTTGTTTTGTATGTCTCACGGTTTGTAGTCCATATTTGACTTGTATGTTTTTGATTATTCATAAAAATATAATCGCTTATTGTATGAATAAAAGTTATTATGCGTAGTATTATTTCATCAGTTGTTTAAAGCCCTGGCCGCATTTGTGTGTTTGTTCTAGACAAAGTACATGTATGAAATGGAATTAAATATGAATTAAATACTGTTTTGCTCGCTTGTTCACGACGAATGTTTCGGGGATGATTTTTTCTATGATGTACGAGTAGGTTATAGCAATAATTGTGAAGCAAGATGAGCTTTCATTTGATGAAAGACTATCTCAATAAAAATCGGCGTATGATTGGGTTTAATCGAAAATTTCCCTGTTAATCGACGCCTGTAAAGAATAATTTGAAATTGGTGTGATAATCTGTAATTATATATACTTGTACTGTAATTATATATAATTGGTGTGATAATCTGTAATTATATATACTTTATTTTATGGTTATGATTAGGTAGATTAATTATTCAAAATCCTGTTGTTCCTTGCAAGTGTTGGAATATTTTCCGGGAAAAACATCTATGTGAAATGTATGATCCCATGAGTGTTTCGTTTTCTAACTTTGGAGCGAAATACTGAAAATCTGGAGAAACATTTTTGTGGGTTCTAGAAAGAAATAGTTTTACCAAGAAATCACCCAATTAGTTCTTGAACTTGGTTAGGCCTTGGCCTAACGTATGATTACAACCTACAACGTACTTAAAAAGATCTCTTTTTAGTAATGCAAAAGAAATCCGAATATGTCCTATGGCCGAAACAGGGTTTTGTGGGGTCACCCCCTCGACGATCGCCCCCGGCGCTGTATCTAGGGGCTTCGCAATCTCGAGTATAGGAGCCTCCTTGTACTGTGTAGAAGCACATCAGTGGCAGTGATCTCGCAGAACCTTCGCAGTTACACGATAGCGCGGACTAAAGGCGCTGTCGTGTTTCTCGGGGTCGTATTGATGTACGACCGGGCCTCCACTTCGATGCGTCAAGGTTCTTTGGCCCCCTTCGTCGCCTTGAGCTACAGGGGATATCTTAGTCTTATTCTCTGACTCGGGCTACAGGGTCGATAATAAAAGGGATCTAAGTCAACGATTTTATACAAACATTAGTTTTTCCTTAGAACAATACTCCTCGTGCATTGCGTATTTACTAACAATCAATGTTATTATAACTACGCATTATGTAAAACAATACTAGGTTATGTACACATGTATGTACTATGTATCTAGTATCTATCGCACGT
Source organism: Zeuzera pyrina (assembly GCA_907165235.1). Lineage (NCBI taxonomy): Eukaryota > Metazoa > Arthropoda > Insecta > Lepidoptera > Cossidae > Zeuzera > Zeuzera pyrina. Next base: position 1,937,345 of record OU015627.1, read on the forward strand.
CGACGGACGCTGGGGCATAATGTTGTCGACATAATAATGCGTCGCGCAGTAAATACATGCGATTCATCGAATTGTAATTATAAAAATCGATACTTGTTGAGACATTTATTCCATGTTTTGTAGAATATTCTTTATGTATTAAACTGATATACGGAATCTCATAGAAAATAGACTTTTCGCTATAAAAATACTCGTGATGAACTGGTAACTTTTTAGCTATCTTTCACCCATAGTTTCAAACTTGTTGGCCAAACCGAATGATTAATGATTCATTCATTCGGTGCTGGGTAGCTGACCAGCATCTGAAGTTCTAGGGAGTTCTGGAATTTTCTAAGGATGCTCCGATGAGAAACTAATCTCTTATCCATCGACAAGTATAAAAATTTGGGTGTAAGTCAAAATTCAGGAATTCATCATTTGAGACGGATTTTCACTCGGACTACGTACAGTGAAGAGTTCATAATATTTATTTAATCGGTAACAAAAATAAGTTTGTATTTAATGGAGCTTCTCAGTGACATTGTAAAATAACAAAGTTATTTCTGCGGTCTAAATAAAAGTGTTAAATATATCAAAAATTACACAAGATATTTCATTCAAAGCAATTTAGATTGAGTGTTTTTTAAGTTTTACTATTTTAATATTTTTTTTAGAAATTTAGAACTGTATATCTCGGTGGTTATTGGCTTAAATAAAAAGGTCACTTAGAAACCCCCAACATCATTTTTTAAAACCTATCTAAAGATACTCCAGACGCTCATGTGCACTGGAATTATTTTTCATCCCTTAGTTACATGTAGATGTGGAGCGTCACGCCTAATTTTTTTTTTGGTAACTTCACGATATCATTGCATAGCGGTTCATAGTACACACCTATTTTCTGAATTTCATCTATATACGTAGTACTAAAAGTCTCCTAGAAAAATGATAACACTAAAAATACACTTTATTTAAAAAGACACTGGCTCATGCACTGTCCATATATGCGCAATGAAGAGATACCTGATGCATCACACACGCAGTATACAGTAGCATTGACCGATAGTGTTAAAGAAATACAGGCCGAGCGAAAGTTTTGTGTTTCATACTGTCGTTATAACTACAAAACAAAGTTCATTCTAAACTTTTTCTTATGCAAAAAACGTATGGTTAACAAGCAACTCAGACAGCTCGTTGTTAAAATTACTTTTGTAATATAGTAATAACACAGTTAATTTCACTGTATCCTTATCTCACGCACTACGATATTTATAATTACAATACGCATGTACATATGTACCTAAATATATACCATTATCTTTGTTTAGAAATAATGAAGAATATGTACACAATGTAAATATATAATATTACAAGTTGTGCATAAAATTTCGTTAGTGAGGTTGTAATTCCATATGAAAAAATCGGCTAAATGTTCAGTATTGCCAACCGCAAAAAAAATTTGTAGCAGAATGTCGGACCACGTGCCGGACCGCGCACTATGAGGGTTCCGTAGTCTGCATTCACAATATTCATTTAATCGGTAGCAAATATATGTTCGTATTTCGTAGCATTTCTCGATGACATTGAAAAACAAAGTTATTTCTGCCGTCGCTGAATGGGCAACGGAAAATATCACATGTCTCAAAAGGTACGCAACGTATTTTATTCAAACCTAATCTCATTGTAAATATCAATTTATTGAATATAGTAATCTTATTGTAAGTATTTTGTAAGTTTTACTATCTGAAATTTTTTTAGAATTTTCCATTGCATATTAAAATGTGAGAGAGGGAACACACCTTTTACGATTTTGATGCGTATAATCTCAATAAAAATGTCATTTTGAAACTTCTATATGATTATTGAAAATCTATCTAAAGACATCCTACATGCTTATATACAGTGGATTTTTTGAAATCCCTCAGTTACATATAGCTCTAATTTTTTTTAAATTTCACTACACCACTGTATAACGATTCATAGAATTTCATTCCAAACTTCATCTATAAATAGTGATGTTCCAATAGTCTGAGTAAAATTTAACTATGGAACTCTATATATAGTGTAAAAGAAATAACGTGTTATACGTTTTCGTATTCATAATTTAAAAAGTTAATAGGACCTCAAATGACGGTCACGAAAAAAGAATTAAGGTATCTATTTAAGTCAACAAAACTGATCCCTAAAGACAAAATTGAACTTTAAAAACGTCGAACAATTTGTGAGAAAAAAAATTTGTCACATACAGACACCACAGTACAAGTATGTAGGCATACAGTATTCTATCTTAACATGTACATTTAACGTACGTATAACATCTTAACATGTACGTTTGTATAGCATAAAATTAAATGATATAAAATTTAGATTATCGTGAGCGGGATAATAATTTTAATTTGTTTTTAAAACACAATAAAATATTCGACAAGTATTTTTAGGAATATACTGACTCTGAATAGACTTTGTAGTGTTTGGCGACCTTTAGCACAATGCCTGAGAAAACTCAAAGTTTGATATTTGTTTACGTACAACTTCAACTCTCTATCATAAAATTTTCATACGTGGAAACATAAATGGAAAAAATTCGATAAAGGAAAATCTCTAATAAACCCTAAACAAACTTACACATATATTCAGCTGGATCTTCCGAATTCTAAAGAAATTCAAAATAATTTTTATCGCGATGGATAGGTAACTGTAATATCTCAAATGACTCAATGAAATTTTTTATTTGGTAATATAATTTTAATGAAAATTTTGAGACTTCTCCGCGTTAAAATGTGGTCAAATCGTAATTGCAAAAATCAACCTTACGGTTAGGGCGCGGGGGTGATGAATGAATCTGCTTGCATTGGACTACATATTTGATCTTCATAACTTAGCCTTGGTCTTCCTTGGCTTCTTTTAAAACTCACTTTCGCTCTGTACATTTTCTTCGTCAGTCTTTCATTACTCATTATTTCAATGTGCTCGAACCATCTAAGCATTCCTTTCTTCATTTTTACAATAATACTGTCGTGCCACCCTGTCATGCTGCGTATCTCTCTTCATTGCTTATTTTGTCCGCAAGGGTGACACCGCACATATTTCTAATAGATCATCACTACCATACAATAAAGTTGGAACCAACATCGCATTGTGCATGGCCATTTTGGCAGAGTTAGATATATTCACATTGCCTACTAATGCGGACAGAGCACCGTTCACTTTATTGCCAGCTGCTACCCGTCTCTCCACATCCAACTCATATTTTCCATCCCTCGAAAACGCATTCCCCATATATACAATTTCGTTCACTTGTTCTAGACATTTTCCATTTAGCCACACTTTGTCTGTACATCTTCCTTTTCAAACACCAACACTTTTTAACGTTATTATTTATTACTTTGAGGAATTATTTTATATATAATGCGTGCATGCGTTTAAATTGAAAAATATTTTTATTAATAAAAGGGCTAAATGAAAGGTTGGTCAAAATTTTAGAATGGTGCGACTAAGTCAGGCGGAGTATCGTAAAAGGGCTTTATTTGCACATTATAAAGTAAATTTTCATTTTCTTTAATACCTTTTTTTTTAAAGTAAAAAATGTTTAAAAGTATAGTTGCGTATCGATTCTTTCAGAGTACATTCATTCTTTCGAGTTAAATATTTTCTTTATCCTATACGTTTCCTACTAAGCATAGAACCCTTAGTGTGCACGTCTGACTCGCACTTGACCGATTTTTTAAATTCGTAATAGTATATTTTTAATAAAACAATAAAGCTTGACATATCAAAAATGTAAACATACCAAATGTGTGATAGGAAGGAAAAAAATAGACAGAAAAAAGCCAGTGTTAACCGACGGAAATGTCAAAAGCACTCGCATACCTAGGCGAAAATGTGTGAGGAGAAAGTTGATGTTTGAGGAAGCGAACGAAGTATGTAAGGACCGCGACGCTTGGCGCTCCGTCCTCTCTGACTACACCGATAGGGATATAGCGTGAAGATATGTATGTAAATAAAATAGACAGAAGATAAGTAGTAACAAAGAATTTCGTAGACAAAGGAAAATTACAACAGATGTATTAACATATAGAAATGTTTTAATGATGAATACGAGAGGCCACGTGCTGTTCTGCAGCACTGTGTTGGTAATGTGATTAAAAAAAAACGCTCTTATAGTAACCTAACCTAAGTTGAATACAAAAATTGAAAGTCTAGTTGAATGTTCACACTTAACTTCCCTCCAACTCAACCAATTTAAGCGGACAAAAGCTCAAATGAAAGAGCTCGTTCCAGCGAGTGTTCTTAGACCAAAACGAACCGCGTACCTCAATTAAAACCGGAGATATAAAGAAAGAAATCTATGAAAACATGAGAAATGAATAGGAAAAAATTGCGTTTGAGTATAACTTAAGAAGGGTGAAAGTAATATGATTTCCAAGGCTTGATGACAAATCTGTGCACAACTGTGCACGACAAACCTTTCATTAAAAAAAAAATTAACAAATCGGTTGGATGGGACGTCCGGACGGACTCGTAACAGATTTCATATTGTATTCTATATTATATAGTATAATGAAGTTATGTTTTCTTTGTGCGTCAATCACGTTAAAACTACTGAACGGATCGACATGAGACCACGACCATTCGATGCGGAATCGTTTGTAGATGGTTTTGGGCTACTTATTTTTTGAACTTTTTTTTTTGCCCAGCGAAGCGGGCGGGAAACGGCTTGTTTAATTAATAGATAGTAAGAAATTTAGTTACAAATTTTAATAATAATAAATTTCCCCAACTGTTTTCGTAATTCTGTGCCTTTTATGTACGCTGATGACCTGAAAATTTCTAAAGTCATTGAGTCTTCAAGTGACGTGCAACTTCTTCAACAGGATTTGGACTCACTGTCTGGATGGTGTAAGCATAACGGTATGGTGCTGAATCTAGATAAATGTTACTTTTTAAAATTTACAAGAAAACACAGAATTACTAATTCAACATATCACATTGACGGATCGAATTTGTTGGAAGTGGACTGTGTCAGGGATCTGGGTATCGTATTTGACAAGAAATTAACTTTTATACCTCATTTAGATGATATAGTAAAAAGAGCCTCAAATATGTTGGGTTTCATAAATCGTAACGGGAATATATTTCGCAAAACCAAGATCAAAATCATTTTGTTCAACAGTTCCGTAAGAAGCGTGTTGGAATATTGTGGCATTGTCTGGAGACCACATTATGCTGTGCATTCTCTTCGACGGGAACGCGTACAAAAGCGATTCCTATGGCATTTGGCATATTCCCTTAACGTGACTAAGAGAAGCATTTCGTACCGGGAACGTCTGCACCATTTTCAGATGAGTACTTTGGATACACCTAGGGATATTTTAGACCTCACTTTTTTATGTAAATTGCTTCAAAACAAAATTGATTGTCCGTGCATACTTCAAAAAATAAAATTAAGAGTGCCAGTTAGATATCCTCGTTACCGTGTTGCTGTCATGTATCCACCTCCTTGTAGAACTGCCTTAGGAGCTAATTCACCTGTATCCCGTTTTTGCAAACTTGCAAAAAAATACAATGAATCAATTGATGTGTTTGCTGACTCGCTATCAACTGTTAAAGGTAGGCTGAAATTGTTATCTGCATAAATGGTAGTATCGAGAGTATTAGGCTGAAATTTGTTGGCGTTTTGTTATTTTTTTTATTTTGCATATGTTGTGTTTGTCTGTGATTAGTTGCGCATTAAGTTTTTAATTGTACTTTGTGTTTATCTATACTAAGTGTTAATGTGTAACTGTTGACAAACCTAATAAATAAATTATAACAAAAATTATAAAAATCTCTACATAACGTAAATATTAAAAGGTAAATCTAAATAATAATAATTAAGAGAAAGACAATTCCTACAATATTTATACAAGTAGGAATTAGCAACAAGAAACCAGCTATGAAATAAAACACGATTGCAATGCGATTGAATTGCATAAGAGTTAGAAACACGTGAATATAAAAATAGCTAGCCGGGTGTGGTACTGGATACATTAAACTTGATAAGGCATGTAATGAGAATTCTGAGAATTATAGACTTTATACACGGTGTAACGATATTGAATTATTGTCAATTGACTTACTTACCATTTTCTATCTGTACAGGGTGTCCATTCAAAGTCAAGGAAAAGTTAAGATAGCTCAAGATGGTTAGAGAAAGTTATTGAAAGCAAGTGGGTTACCGGGAACGTCAGGAAAAAATGAGATTTCGCACAGTTTGCTCTTCAGACATTTTCAATGATTGTACAATGGAGGCTATATTTCATGCACTTTGTATGACCCTTAACTCATATGGTTACACTCAGTACACGAAATTTATCCTTCACAATATGCCCCAAATATTGAAGTATTTGCTTTGCATTTACACTCATCAGAAAAATAAAATTTCAAGCTTATGAAATGTATAATTATACACATCACATTATTTTTGTTGCTTCTTATAAAAATTAAGGAAAAATTGCTTTAAAATGAACTCGGTTGGTCAGGGAACTTTATTAAAACGGTTAGGGAAAGTTGGAAAAAGTTTGTGCAGCATAGGTACACCCTGCTACATTTAAATTAAAACCTCCCATATGCAAGTAGCACTTCCTTGCAACAGTTTGTTGTACAGCATATATCTTTATTTCAATGCTCAAAACCGGCTAAGTGTCTGTCGCACCACGCACAATGTATGGTTCCGTAATCGAAGTGCATAATATTCATTTAATGGGTAGCAAAAATAAGTTTGTATTTCATAGCATTTCTCAAAGACAACTGAAAAGAAAGTCATTTCCGCGGTTGCTTAGCGTGTAACTGAAAATATCTTTTATCTCAAAAGCCACACAACATATTTGATTGAATGCAATTTTTGTTTAAAGTACTTTTTAAGTTCTACTGACTTACATTTTTCCACAACTTTCCATTCCATATTTGAAAAGTTATACGCATTTTACGACTTAAGACGCGTATATCTCACCAATTATTGATTGACTTAAATAAACGTTTAATACATTTTTTTTCTTATAAACCGATAACTGGAAATATCGTTTCAATTTTGTTCACTCAAATATCCATAACTACATTACTAAGCTAATATTATACAAAAATTTCGCCTCTATATGTACATAACGTAGGGGCTTAGAGCTGTCTAATATTTTAATAATAAGCTTTATCGCGATAAGATAGCGCTTTGAGAACTAAATAATGTCAAGTGTACTCGGATGTATTACCAAAAGTAAGTGTTCCGTTTCGTGAATAAGAGCGAGAAGGCCGAACACGTGTAATAATATATAACGAATACGTAAAATTCGTAAAGGCTTGAGCACTCTTGATAGTTTAGTTTTTGGCATCGATGCCTTCCTTCAACCGCAGTGTCATATCTCGCGTTTTTGCGACTGCACTGATGCCTGCTTCTTTATACTTTGTGCTTGTGTTTTTAGATCAGCTTCTCGGGCTACTCGACGATAAAAGCAGTAAATATGTTTAGACTTCTTCAATAAAAAATTGCATTTGTGCAGTTATCATATTAATTCTATAAATGCTCCAATTTTGCTACAAAGGCTACTTCGCGATATCTTTTTCTGGTATGTATTCCATTGACTACTTCATTTCAGTTATAACTCCATGTACGCATATGTGTTCAGATATCAGGATGACTGTCTGTATTCTATTTATATCTGTAACCTTGTGGGAATAGGTACATGATATTGTGCGACTATTATAATGTGTGTTACGATTTGATACCGCGAAATACAATTTATTTTAATATCAAGGTAACGCGAGGAAAGTGTCATTTATTTTAGGCTGTTTTTTAATGGTTCGTAGATCGTTTTAGTGATGAGGTAGGATATATTATGTGGTAATAATCTATTGTTTATACCATGGACTAAACTATTAGGTACTTCTTTGTTTAATACATACTAGAGGTCGCCCTGTGGTTGAAATTCGACCGTTAAATATCAACTTATAAATAATATAAACTCTTTGGCGACGATCTTCCTGTGCAACAGTTTGATCCTTGGATCAAAGGTTACATTACATATGACCACAAACCATGGACGTGACGTTACACTGTTACGCCTATGTCACAAACTATTATGAGTTTGACATTGACAGTCTTTTTGACATTGGCAGTATGAACGTAAACAATGAACGTTTTCTTTAATTTAATTTAATGTACTTATTTGTAACACATATGACATGAACATTAACCGTCTTACAATAAAAAAGCTAGACACGGCGTAGACTATGTTTATATGTAAACACAAGCTGGAGCTAGTTTAACGTGTGACTAAAAGCACTGAAACGCTGTAATTATTGACTCTAGCCTTTTTTTACATGTTTTTAAACTATGTCTATCTCTAAAACTGTGTTTACCTAAACACGTGTTAGACCAATGTTTAAAATATGTTTTGTAGTAAGACGGTTAAGCTTTAGTCCTTTTCTATATAAATTTTAAGTGTACCAAATTTCACACTCCACCGTGAGCGCAGCGCTTAAAAAGGGGTATAAAGTTTTCTCTTCAAGTTGTTATATATAGATTACGCGGACGTATGAAAAATACCCAAATCGCAACAATGTGTTCATTGCTGACACGGATTTTTTAATGTGTTTTGTAAAGAAATATTTAAAAAATGAATGACTTAAAATATATTTGAAGCCAGGTGTTTTGAATTTATTGGCTCACAAACTGAAATTACATATCAAATAATGTCTCGCAATATAAATAGGTACCTAATCACTGATGCGTACAGTTAATAAAACAAATACATACCTATGTATCAAAAACAGATTTTTAAAAATATGGAGCAATTTTAAAAAACGAGCTTCTTTATATTATATATAGATACAAACGTATAAAAAAGAAACAATTCAAAGCTGATGTAACGACAGTACTCCAGGTTCAATTCCAGACAATTTACAAATCGAAAATTTGAGCAAGTGGAAGTCGTGCATACTGGCCTAATAACATAAACTAGAATTTCAGTTGTTACTGGCTTTAATTATAAAATATATGTTATCTGATAATTTTCGTTTAATGTCAATATGCATTATGTTTATTCTCATGTATTTTTTTCATTTTTCTGAGCAAGATAACCCCGAAGATACTTTTTTAAACTTTTGCTTAAAATCTGCAAAACTAAATCTCAAAGGTCAACTAAACTTTTAAAGTTAATATCTGTTTTTGGGCTACAATATACGTATTATATTTCAGTTCTACATGTGGAATAGTCTAAGAAAAACGACCGTGATAGACAGACAGACAACGAGATAATACCATAAGCGTTCCTTTTTCTAATTTTAGAACAAAACATAAAAAAATAGCACTGGCTACTAACAATAGTTATCGCTATGTCTGTCTAATTATTTATATCCGCGTAGAACTTTATGTAGGCAGCTAGGCGGGCACGCCAGTCCCAAGATTACCTTGGCAATAATTCTTTCGGCCCGTCTCGTAAGAAAGGAAGTATTTTATAAGGATATTGAATAATTGACCGAGACGGTCGAGCCGTGTGAGACAGACGACATAGAGCACTCGTTCTCAAACTGTTCTTAGGACAACTATTTAGATAGGTTGTAGGGTTTTATTTAAAAATTGCAAAACGTGTTACTAAGGAATCATCGTTGTACGCCTGTCTGTCTTTCACAATGGTTTTCTCTTAGAGTTTATTTGAAATAAACAGTTGAAATTTCGAACAGTAGCTTAATTGTCTAATTCCACTCGTAATCGATATCAGCATTTTAAAGGCAATTCAGGTTTGTCAGTTGTATCCACCGAATTGTCTAACGCACCAAACATAATCGAAAACACCCGCGAAAACTATTACGTTTGTGACCGAATGACAGAGTTATCGATACCACGTGACACCAAATTAAGTTGAAAACTTTGTAATTGCGTAGTGATTTCGACACTCGTAATTCGAATTTCGATTGCGATCAATTCATTATGGTTACTATATTGTTAACCATTGTCACAAAATTTCAAAGTTAGTAGTGAATTTAATTATCAAAAATCTTATTTTACATAAATATCTATCTAATCATTAAATGATTTTTACAGATAGAGAAAATAATATAAGAACTTGAACTAAACACCTAATTACTAATTAGTTGTATAGCATAAACTGTAACTAACATTGATTAGTAAAAGTTATTTTTTATCCTTATCTAGAAATAAAACAACAATTAAATATTTATTTTTATTTAAGATGATATTGGCTTATTCAAATAACGATCTAATATAGCTCTGACTCTGGGCCCCTACGTGAAGTCGTCTTCTTCGATGATGCGATCCCAAGTAAGAGGAACTTCTGCTGAACGAATGTGCTGTGCTGAACGAGTGAAATAAAATTGTTTACTCTTGTAATTTTTAGGGCTGCACTTTTTAATAAAATACACTATAATTATTCACGTCACGTTCCTCCGTCTGTTCCTTTGTTAGTGAAGACTCATGTCTCACTTATTTTGATGAAATTTTACAAGCAGATGTCTTTAATGGAACAAAATTGCAAAACAATATTAATTTAAATGCGACTGTCCATTAATGATACATCACGGTTGTGGTGGCCGAGTGCCTGAGGACTCCGTGTTTCATAATACGAATAGTGGTTTCAATTCCCGCCATAGGCGTATTGACCAATGAGTTTCTGGTTATTAAAAATTTATATCAAAATAAGGAGTACACTTACAAACTACGTTGTCTGTGTCGTCGCTCGCATTGCTCTGAATTACTGGATCAAAATTGTCGATCTGCAAGAAAGTGTAAATCCATGTATACTTGAATATCGTTAATATTGCTATTTCTTGTTTCCGTAACGTCTTCTAAATTGTCTCGTAAATGTGCGAATTACCGTTTCTTCTCTCGCTTCTACTACCACCTCTTGCGACAGCATTATTTTATCAAGCTACAAAATACAAAATAATATTGATTAATTAAATAAAATTTTGTTAGTTTTACAATTTCTTACATTGATTATATTTTTTCTAATATATCTTAGGTGCAGAAGCTCTATTTTCTTCTATGCTAAAGCCCAAAAAACCTTCGACACCACCTATGAAGACATTTCAGCAATCTGCAATATATATCTGTATAACATGATATGTAGTGTTTTTATTATAGCGATAAATTGGCTTTTTAGACTATTTTCACCAATTTTATAGTGCTATTAATCATATTCCCTAATTTAGTAATAATTAGTATTTAAATTGTAATTAGTAACAGCGAACCTTCCATTTTCAGATAATATTCGGACACTTTGAATACCAGACATTGTAATTTTACCAATTACAGCTCTTAATATTCGGTCTTCTAGCTAAGTGGGTGGTTTCTTTGGATTTTCGTTTTTGGGAGTTGAAAGGGCATAATTAGAAAGATAAAAACAAAAATTTTGATGGATAATATGGGGTACCAAATGAAGGCTCTTTACCAATTCAAAAAATATACAGGGTGTATATGAAAACGGGACAGTTACTTTAATGGATGAAAGGGCATAACCTTAGTATGTAGTTACAAAAAGAATTATCGAAAAAAACGTATCCGTTTAAGAGTTATGACCGTTTTAATTTTCAAGTGTTATCCCCACCATTTCTCGTAAAATTGGGTTGATCGTGTACAGTTACAGATTTTAAATCTTACGTTTTTTTTTATTTTGTAATAATTTCATCCGTTACTGAAATACAGCCTGAAAACCCCCATTGGGGTATACGCATTATTTTCGAAAAAAAATTTTACGAGAAATGGTGGGGATAACACTTGAAAATTAAAACGGTCATAACTCTTAAACGGATACGTTTTTTTCGATAATTCTTTTTGTAACTACATACTAAGGTTATGCCCTTTCATCCATTAAAGTAACTGTCCCGTTTTCATATACATCCTGTATAACACTTAGTTACTATTTTAACATTTTTTTGAAAATGCTGTTGATAGTATTTTTTACATAAAGGGAATCCGCCAGATTTTTACTAGATTCGTCATGAAATAACGACTAAATAGATATAATAAATATATATCATTTCATAAAATATTGGCGTTTCAAAAAATTCTCAGGTAAATCGTGACTTGTCTAATTCTACATTCTAACAACGGTATCTACAAATAGCGTAATGAAATGAATAGTGAATGATTATCATATAAATATTAGTGAATATCTGTAATTACATTGCATGTATTGTCTTTACAAAAGACATTTTAAAACAAACGAATGTCCAATTTCTATGGATTCTACGCCTCAGCTCTACTCGTGACCCGGTGCGTCGGCTGTCGGGTCGCGACCCAAGTTGAGAAGTTTTGACGTATACCAATGTTGTTTATTTGGGTCATTTTGCGAAATAAATACTACTAAAGGTATTTATTCTCTATTCATAGGCACCTTTACAATGAATACCGTTTTAGACCATTCATTTATGTTGCTATAAATATAACATTCTTCTGAACATAAAAATAATTGTTTGACGCAGTGGTACATTTTGTTAATTCTATACAGTATTAAGAGTATTGACTCATTTTCTTACATACCTACTACCTACCCACCTACTGTACGTACCTACTGAGGTATCTGCAGATTTTAGTAGTGTTTGGCGACCTGAATCTCGATATTATAAGAGGGAGAAGGAGGAAGAGGAGAAGGAGACTAATGTCCGATTTCACCAAAATTCTCTAATGTTTAACGAACCCCTAAAAAGGGATAGGGGTACGCTAACGATGATTTGGCGTTTCACGAAACGCTAGGAATCCCTATGTATAATTAAAAGATTCCCTAAATTTAGAAACTCGATTTTCGAACCCATAACATTATGTGACAGTTTTGTGTTAGTATTTGACAAATAATTTATTATATTATATAGAAACTTAGAAGTAAAACAATAATATTTGTTTTATAGATAAACTTTTGGAAACGAATAGTCACTATGGAAACCATAAAACGTCACATAACTATGTTTAACATTACTAAGGAACCGTTAGATTGGTGAAAACGAATATTATCTAAGAAGCAGTTTAGGGGCCCTTTTAATCTAGAGGACATAAAGTTATGAGACGACTTAGATAGCGTTGGTGAAATCGAGCATAAGGTTGTTGCTTACCGTTACCTGGACATATCTGGAGATAACTTCAGAAACAAGAAAAAAAATGTATATAAATTTAGTCACTCCCAGAATTTTTATTGCGCTATTCGTAAATTAAATATATTGTTACAAATTAATTTTTCAAAAAAAAATTGAGCAAAAATTGATATTAAAATGTAACACCTCCCCTAGTTCTTGAATTTATTTGAAAATTAATATTTGATGTAACTCATTGAGGAAGACATTATAAATGACTGACAATTTTTTTTTTAAATTTTTTACATCAATGTCAATGTATTGTAAGCGATATCATAGTGAAATACATTTCTGACAGCCTCTTCAGACTGTCTTCTTCAAAAAATTGAGTTTAAACCAGTACGACAGTAATTTTATTAATAAAATTATCATAATAAATATCAAGTTGTACTCAGAGAGGACGGAGTTCTTTCGCTTGCTCAAATCTCATCATTCTCCTCTCACGTTTTCGTCTAAGTATGTGAGTGCTTTTTAGATTTCCGTCAGCTAACACTCTGGCTGTTTGATCTTCGTACTGTTACTCCACTTACCTATTTAAATTACTTATTTAAACGAATATCTGGGACTTTAATGTGTAAGTACTGGATAAGGGTCAAGACACAGAATTTGGAGACTTTCCTAGATTTCTCGGCCATGTGGCAACCCTAAAAAATATGGAAAGATATTTGGATAATTAAATAATTTTAACTCTGTATCTTAAAATCCACAAACGTGGGAACACGATAAGGAAAAAACTTGTTGAAAAATCCGAAAAATCCTGTTTCGCCCAAAAATTCAGTTGGATCTCCGAAATATCCGAAATCTCCGATCTCCGTGTACATACAGAAATTCAAATTGATTTTTACTAGAACGGAGTAAGTGATTATAATAACTGAAATGGCATAAAACAGTTTTTAATGGGTAATGTAGTATACATACATAATAGATATATATCATCACACTGTATCTCTAAAAGGGTAGTCAGACAGGACGGAGTGTCAAACATAGCGGTCTTTATTTACTGCTTTCGCCTTCTGTAGTTTTATCGCAGATTAAAATTATGTACAAAAACAAATTGTCAGACTTTTCTGTGCTAAAACATTTAATTAATTGTTATTATTAAATTCAATCCTATAGCTACCATAGGACGGGAAGGCTAAGAATGAATTCGCTTATGTTGGGCTTCATAGGTTGGTTTGGTTCATATGAAAATAAAACTATTTCCAAGCTGATCTGAGTGGCAAAAAAAATATGGAAAGTGAATATCAATAAAGGCCCTACAGACAGCTAGATATAAGGGCTAACATTTTCACTTGTGCGCCGACAGACGGCACCTGTTTACTTCAAGTGCTATTTTTAGACTCGTTTTCAGATCAGCGTGTTTGCTTGTTGCATTTTAAACACGTGTACCACTGACCATCTAATGTACAATTTTTAAATATCTCCCGCTTTTGGTCCATTAATTATTTCGAAAAGATAGTCAAGGTTGAGTTTGACTCGCTCACAAAGAGTTCCGTTTCGTACGATATTTGTAAAAAGTTAAGTACATTAAACTTAATTCCTTTAAATAAATAAATAATTATACGCCAGACACGAATCGTGTGACCACAAATTAAGCACTAGGGATATTTCACGAACAACTGGGAGAGTACCCGTAACACCCACATTACAAGCGAATTTAGAACAGTTCCTATATGGAATTCGCGGGGTTACTACCTAAAAATTTGCAGACAGCAACAGCCACGCGATCATTATGCTCGCCACACACGGTCAAGTATGCATGATCAAGCCAGTCCAATTTGCATGAAGTAGAGGTTGCATCAAGTAAATTTGATCGTGTGTAGCGTTGTAGGGGCGTCATACCAAACGACGCTTTATGACAATTGGACGGGCTTGATCGAGCATACTTGATCGTGTGTGGCGGGCATATGACGATTACGTGTCTATCGCGCCATGACTGTAAAATGCACTTTTCACGGTAAATACATTCAGTCGAGAAAGTATCGGGAATGGATGATTTGTTTATGGTTCCAAATTCAATTTTTTGTTTTTTTTTTTGTTGTTGTTAGTTTGGCACAACTGTTTTCCATTTTGGCGCGGAGTTTGAGTTGCATCTGTTATTTAAATTAAATACAGTGCTGTTTTTAGTTATATCATTCTAGTGTATATTGCGAATTTCATAATGGACAAAAACATCGAACAAAGTGTTTGTCTTAAATTTTGCATCGCCAATGGAATTTCGTGTTCGGAGTCACTGAAAATGTTACAGAAGGCTTACGGTGAATCGACTTTATCAAAAACACGTACTTATGAGTGGTACAAACGTTGAAAAGCGGTCGAGATGTGATGGAAGATTTGCCTCGCTCTGGTAGGCCATCAACGTCTGCAACTGAAGTTAACATCGCAAAAGTGAAGGAAATAGTGACTGAAAATCATCATTGAAGTTTGAGAGAGATAGCCGCCGAACTTTCTGTGTCTCACGAGTCGATCCGTACCATTTTAAATAATCACTTGGGTATGAAACATGTTGCCGCTCGGCTAATCCCAAAAGACCTGAATTTTCTCCAAAAACTCAGTCGCATAAGAGTCGCTGAGGACATGCTAGAACGAGTCAATTCCGATCCAACATTCATGAAACGCATTGTTACTGGTGACGAGACGTGGATTTACGAGTTTGACATGCAAACTAGTCAACAAGCTTCGGAGTGGCGCCTTCCAACTGAACCGAAACCGAAAAAACCACGCCAAAGTCGATCAAAAGTCAAAGTCATGTTGACTGTTTTCTTTAGCTATCGCGGTGTTGTGTATTCGGAATTCTTGCCGGAAGGTTAAACGGTAAATAAAGAATATTATTTGGGCGTTATGCGGCGTTTAAGAGAGCAAATTCGACGAAAAAGGCCAGATTTGTGGAAAGAAAATTCTTGGATTTTGCACCGCGATAATGCGCCTTCGCGCAAGGTCATCATTGTGAATGAATTTTTGACCAAAAACTCAACAAATACTATGAGAAACCAGCTTATTCACCAGATATGGCTCCAGTCGACTTCTTTCTTTTTCCTAAACTCAAATTACCACTTCGTGGCACCCGTTTTCATTCGGTAGAAGACATAAAGGAGAATTCGCGGCGAGTACTGAACTCAATTCCGGAAAAAGCGTTTAAAAAATGTTTTGATGATTGGATTATTCGTTGGCGTAAGTGTATCGTTTCTGAAGGAGCATACTTTGAAGGTGATAAAATAAATTTGGATGAAGACCTAACATTTCGTGTATTATTGATCTTTTCCCGGTACTTTCTTGACAGAGTAGTATAGCGCCATTATACATATACAAATTCGCATTTTGCCAGCAGATACGTGATATTTGGCTGTCGTATGTATTGCAAGCGTGCGGGTCCTCCGGCTTAAAAGGTTGCCCTACTATTGCGCCAGTCATAAGGTCAATACGCCAACAGGCAAATCTATAAGACCTAGATCTTTTGTAATCTTTTTCCCGCAAACTGTACCGCTTCATAATTTCTGAATTTTTTAAAATTCTGTTTTCAGTAATTACGAAGATGCGGGAAGAAATGGGTAAATATAGTTTAAGTATCATATTTGTCCCTTCTGTAATTCATTCTGCCATAAATATTGTAAAATATTAACTAGTAAATATATTAGTCAACAAGATGTATCATTATGCCCAAATTCAACGTTTCCTGTCACATAATTTCTGTTAAAATTGACTGCAACAGACGGACAGAGTGATGGACGCACGAGAGATGTTAAAATGGATCTTCTTGCCTTTCGAGGCACAGAACTCCCTCCTAATGATTACGAGCTTATATGTATGTGAAACCCGTTATTGGATATATTATTAGTACTCGACATTTTATTACTAAAATTTTCAAGAGATGTGGATTTTGAGTAAATAAATAAATAAACAATCAAACAAATAAATAAATTATTGATATAGACATATCACATTGTGACCCATCGTATATATTCTTATACATAACTAGCGAATCGCCCTGGTTTCGCATGGGTGCAATGTTCTAATGTGGCGTCATAAGTGTTCCAATGATTTAGGCACATGTACTATTTGACTATCTGACTCATTTTATTATGCCCATGTTTTACGGGGCATTTTGACATTGGCAGTTCGTCATAAAATGTTTTGTTTTTTAGTTTATTGATAGAATAAGGTAGGTCTTAAAACTTCGAAAACCAAATAATTAATATTCTTTCAAACCCACAAACATACGACACTATTATAAAGGTAAATATGATAAGTTAATCAAAATATTTACATTTAGTAAAATTATAAATGAAACAAGAAATAGAATACACCAGTGTGTGTTAAAAGCACCTAAATAAATTTTACCTATTAACTATTATACCTATTAACCTTATATTATGACAAATAAACAACAATAGTTCAAATACGTCTGTCACTACCCCGTCAGGGATACGACGTGAGAATATGTACGTATGTATTTACTCTTCATTCCATCTATTCGAAAAACAATGATTGGAACTTCGTGTGAGAAGAAGGTCAAATCTTTAAGCGAGAAGACCTATATAATATACTAGCTGTACCCGCGACTTCGTCTGCGCGGAATTTTTTTTCGTGGCTTTCCCGGATTAGGTTAGATTATATGTACATGTGCATAGTATGTTTAAAGATTTGTTTGTGAAATGTTTTTGAAAAAATGTCTAGGTCTAGCCTAAGTCTGTCTCTGTACACATACTATCTCTGTACCAAACACCATAATTGGTTCGGCGGTTCGGCATTTCCCATTCAAAGTTTCATCCCCCTTTTCACCCCATTAAGAGTAGTCTTTAAATAAAAAAGTAGCCTGTGTCCGTTCCCAGGTGTCCAACTATGTCCATGCTACATCATAATCAGTTCAGGATTTCCCGTAAAGTTTCGTCCCCTTCCATTCCGTCCCCCTTTTCACAGATTTATAAAAAATAGCCTATGTTTTTTTGATAAAAAAAGTCTTATCACCGCATCTAATTGTATAATTACCAAGTTTTAGCGTTTCACATACAAAGTTTCATCCCCCTTTTCACACTATTAGGTGTAGATTTTTTATAAAAAGTAGCCTACGTCCGTTCTCTGATGTCGAACTATCTTCTTGTCAAATGCCATCATAATCGGTTCAGTGGTTTACCATTTCCCATACAAAGTTTCGTACAACCCATTTCGCAGATTTTTGATAAAAAAGTAGTCTATGTATTTTTGATAAATAATGTCTTATCACTGCACCAAATTTTATCATTATCTAGATTTAGGGTTCCCTATGCAAGTTTCATCCCCCTTTTCACCCTTTTAGGGATAGATTTTCTAAAAAATAAGTAGCTTATCATGAGCGCATTCAGATATTCTTACTACGTACCGATTTTCATTAAGATCAGTCAAGCCGTTCTTTAGTTATAAAAGGTCATACAGACAGACAGACAGACAGACAGACAAAAATTTTAAAAATGGTGGAATCGAAATCAGTAAGTAATAAAACGACTATCTATCGCAAAATTTGTCAAAAAATCTGAAATTACAGACAGACGCAAGATATTTATATAGTAGTATAGATAAGACTGTAGAGGACAGAAACTAATTTGAATAAGGAACACGAATATTATTCCTTACTGCTTTCGCGATCAAAGAGGTCAAACGAAAATATTGTATAAAAAATGTTATTGGCTGATTACCTGGACGGTGCGGTTGTAGTTACGCGCCAAAGAAAAAAAAATGAAATTAAAAATTTGAAATACACTTGGCGGGGTTATTACCTAAAAATATGCAGACAGCGACAGCCACGCGATCACTGGGCAACCGGTGACTTATTGTAATAAAAAATTGGTATTATGTATGACGATTACGTATCTATTATTCTATGACCGTAAAATGCACTTTTCGCGGTAGATTTAGCGCCACTATACAAATTACATTACACAAATTCTCTTTTGACAGCTGATATTGCGCGATATTGCCTGTCGCATGCAGACTGCAAGTTAGGTAATAAGCGTGCGAACTCCAGAATCCATCACTCCGGAAAACAAAACATCGATTTTCTTTACTTTTTATATAAACCTTTCAGAGGAAATTTTCTAAATGATGGTGAAAACTGTATCAAAATCTGTTGCGTGGTTTAGAAGAAGTAAGCGGAGAAACAGACAGACGCTGACTGCGACTTTGTTTTGTACTATTTTGAGATATATATCATTTAAAGAAGATTTAGCTTCCGCATGTTTGTGTCCGCAAAACTCGAAATTTTTCATTAGAATACGTGCGTGTTTTTATATATTATATCTGTATGTATCTATGTAAAAAAAAGTAAATGTTCGTTTGTTCAACGCGCGTCACAGCTACGCGTAGCCAGTATAGTATTCCATATTCGTGAGGTCTATTCCGAGAGATAGTATTTTCCTTGCTCTATTCGTACTGTAATAACCTCCTTTTTTTTATAGGCATTAATGATTAATTTATAAAAATGAATATTTTTTTCCAGGTGTCTATATGGTGTCTAGTGGCGTACCTCATGCTACACGTGCCGTTTGTAGAGATGAGGGTAGACGAATTGGAACAGGCTGCGCTAAAATATCGAGAGGTATGATAATTAGTAGTAATGAAATGTGTAGTTGTCAACTACAGTTGTAAGCATATTTCTTTTCCAAGAAATTCCTTTTCTTTCTATAAGAAGAGATATATTTCAGGTTAACCGTAATTCGTGCTGCTCTGGCATAACACTCCAGTCAGAGTCTGTATTCACTTTTTGATTGAAGAAGCTACATTCCGTCTGTTCTGTTGAATGAACCAATCATAACAAATAAATAATTGAAGAGCACCGGTATATCTATATACTAAATATTTCTATACTAATTCTAGCCATTCCATTGCCCGCCCGCTTTTCTGTGCGTAAATGAAAATGTTGTCTATGGAATTTAAAAAATGAATAGTCGAAAGGTCATAGTGCCATACCGATACGTTCAGTAGTTTTCAGTGGTTGCGGGACAAAGAAAATCATTTTCATTTTAGATATGAACACAGTCTGGCCATAAATGCTGTTACGATAAAAAAAACAATAATATTACATTTGAATTTGGAACCAGTCATTCTCATATGAATATTGAATTCTGGCACTCTGTATGTTTTCTCATATTCGCGCCAATCTTTGTTAAATATTCTTGTGATATTAATGTGCGTGGGGTGATAAAGAGAACGGAATTGCTGTGATAGCATTACACAAAGTAGGTTTGGAGCCAATTACAATTTTTGGAACTCTCCATCTGCTTGGTATTATATAATGTTTGTGTACCGGGCTATTGATAGGTATAACGATACGTCCTCTGTTTGTGGCAGAAAAAGATCTGGCCGTCCACGTAGCATTCTTAGTTCGCGATCAAAGCAGTGAAAGAAAGAATCCGAGGAAATCCTGTCCGAAAGCAAAAGATTGCATCTAGGGAAATGAATATAGCATCCACAACCATGTCGCGTATTCTAAAAGATGACTTAGGACTAGCAGCTTATGAGAGACACACTGGTCATTACTTAACCGATAATTAAAAAAATATAGGGTGGTAAAATTAAAACAACTTCATAGGCGGTACCGAAAAATGTCAAAGAAAAATTTTATCTACTGAAGAAAAAATGTTTACTATCGAGCAACGTTTTAATAAGTAGAATGACAGAGTTTATGCTTAAAGCTCTAGAGAAGCTTATTAATTAGTCAGTAAGGTACAACGTGGGCATTATTCGGCTTCAGTGATGGTTTGGTGTGGTGTTAGCTATCAAGGAGTAACTGAGCCAAATTTTTGTGAGAAAGGTATTAAAGTGTTGGCCCAGGTGTATCAAGATACGATTCTTAAGAAGGTAGTTAAGCCTCTTAATAACACCATGTTACAAAACCAAGAATGGTTCTTTCAGCAAGACTCAGCACCAGGTCATAAATTTGGATCCACACAAGCGTGGCTGGAAAGGAACATTTATGATTTTATCAGGGCTGTAGACTGGCCGTCATTCCGATTCCCTAGTCCCGATTTTAATCCACTTGATTATATTTATGGTCTCTTTTAGAGAGTATGACATGCTCTAAACGCCATGATAGTTAGGAGTCCCTAAAACATTCCATAAGATTGGCGGTGGCGAATTTTCCCATGGAGAAATTGCGTGTTTCAATCGATAACTGGCCACAACGTTTAAAGAATTTTTGAATGAGCTTCATATTTTTAAAATGCCATTATATTAGTGTATAAATAGTGTGTAATAAATGTTTTATTTAATAGAACAAAAACAATGTTTTCCTAGTAACAATATTTATGTCAAGACTAGATATAGATTACAAAGATGTAAAAGTGTATTTGTTAGTATGTTGAGGGTAAACTGGTAAAACTACTGAACTGATTTCAAAAATTCTTACACGAATAGGAAGCTACATTATCCGTGTCTAAATAAGCTATATTTTATATGGAATAGTATTCCACGCTGTTGAAATTTAGAACAATTACTCACAGCTATGTGTACGTATACTGTAGCCTATAAAAACTTTCAAAATTAAAGTCAACACTTAGATAACTCGTAATGATAATATTATAAATTGACATTATAATAATTGTAATAATATTGAGCGTATCTATATTCGTAATATTCGTTCTGCAAATAGTTGTAATATGGCGGAGAGTATCAAATTCTAACTAGAGCAGGACTTCTCAAACAATGGGGCGCGCCTATCTAGAGGGCGTTAGGGGGGCCCAATGCTTTAGCTTTTTTGAAAGAAAATTCCATTTAAAGTCATTTGCAAAGTCATTGCACTCACAGATTCAGGTCGATTACTCGTTTATAACTAAACTTAATCGCTAAAAATTAGGGGATTTAAAACTCTTTTTAATGTATTAAGTCTAACCCTCAAACTATAACCTCGCTTGTTGAGATTCTACTGTAATATGATATATCCTGCTTCCCTCACTCTTAGAGTATAAATCCAATAAGCTGTCCACATGATATCGGAATTACCTGCAATTTATTGTCTTGTTGGTGTTCATCTTCCAGCAGGCACCACCAGCGTCGACAGCGAAGCCAGTTCTTCTCCAGCTGCACCTTAAGATGGATAAGTGTTTCCACGTGCCGAGGTCATCCTGCCCGCCTGACGGCGCCGTCTCGAAATGCATCAAGTTGGATGAAGTATCTGTGGTGTGCTGTGATGTGGACAGCTTCAGGCTGAAGGAAGGACTGGCTGCTGCCAGTAAGTACATCTATATATAAGACTACAGCGACTATTTTGGGAAGGTCAGCTGTTCTTCCTAAGTGTTACCATTTACCATCTACGAGCTAAACTCTTCGGGCCCTATTAATAAACGCGGCGTAAACTTGGAATAGTTATGGCAGTCTTCTGTCACAGCAAAGGTTATGAACAAAAGAAAGATGGAAAGGGCCAAAAATGTGTACTTAAGTTTAACCTTGTAGTAATTTTTTATTAAGTGATTTCATTCAATGAAATATTATCCTGTTCCGTAGTATTTTACGAACAATATTTGTATATTTGTAAATGCGTTCTCGAAAACGGCTCTAATGATTTCGATGACATTTATAATATAAGGGTTCACGGGGGCGAATTTTTCGAATCGAAATTTTCGAATCGAATTCTCGGTTTTAGAAAAATACTTTTTATCCGTTTTTTCGCACATTAAAACTCGTCCACAAAATATTATTGGTAATTTCGCAACTGAGTTTAATCTTCTCAGTAGCATAGTGGCTGCGCGTAAGTCTACTATGCTGTAGCGCGCGGGTTCGTATCCTGCAACGCCTGCGTACTTTTTTACTTGTATCTATCTTGTGACAGGTGCTCAACAATTTTTTAGGATCTTAATTGATTTGATTTTGAAATTAACCTTTTCACCCGATAACCATATTATTATGGTTGGACCTTATGTCCAAGCGATAAGGTCGATTTTTAGATGACACGAGACACGCAAGTTTTAGTGCTTCTATTTCGAGACATAGGCTTTGCAGAGCTAAGACCTAAAAACACATTGCTAGGTTTAAGGTCTGCTATCGAATGGTATAAACAAAGTTAAGAAACAAGAACAAAGTTGAACTTCGAAAATTCCGATGACGTGTCATATACTTACTCATGCAAACAGGCGGCGTCGAAAACAATGTCCAATTATTGTTAGTGAGCGTAATTAACTAGAAAGTTCCACCCTCTTTATTTCTATGCTTTATTATTACTAGCATTGGGAATTGCTCTAGAAGTTTCTATACCCTCGTTTATAGATAGTCTACAAATATCATGTCCACCGCTGAGTCAGTTTTTCGACTATCGATCAAAGCCATATATCGAGGCGACATCAAGGCGAATTACGAAGACTACTGCGACGACTTTGGATAGAAGACTTCTGCGATTTGGGAACGTTGTTTGTGAGTGAAGCGTGTACTACCTTCGGTGACTACTACACGAATACTTACTTCGAGGGGCGACTAGGAAGACTAGAAACCGCCGTAATAAGTTCGCATGTTTTCGACATCTGCTTGTACGAATGAAAATAAACTCTTTGCACCCTTAACGGGCATTTGATTACCCACGGCTCGTAACAATGTCAAGGCGGTGGATTAAAATGAACATATCAATAGAGAAATAAGTAGGAAATCGTTCCCAATATATACGTAATTTGTTTTGCTTCTAGTCGGAGAGAAAAAAAACATAAAAGATCCAGCTGCTTATATTCCCAAGCAGATTGTAAAAGTCAGCTAAGGGATATTACCACGAACTTCATAGGCGATGAGCTGGCAATTTGACTCTACCCGTCATTGCGTTATCCTTATCACGTAAAAATCTGCAGATAGCGATAGTCGCGCTGTATTGGCGCCACCAATGTCCAAAATTGGTATCACTTAAGGAGATTATGCGATTACCATGCCATGATAGCAAAATTAGTTTTTGTAGCAAAAGTGGCGCCACTGGCATTACATTTTCGTTCGCTGATTGCCGGATAGAAGCAGCACTAGTCATTTGTTTTATGTGGAATCATTGCTCATTTCAACAGTACGAGTACGTGTATGAGATTCGATTGTCACATACTGCCTAGTTAGCTAATAAGCTAGCGGGCTCTTATTGCTCATAGATGCCATCGGGACTCGATTAAAATGACATCAAAGTTGCCAATTCAACCGCGAATGGAAAAGACATGACTATAGATCTAATAAGTATAATGTATCTCTTTTTAAATTTGGTTATGGCTGAGACTACAATGCCAGTCTTATTATATAGCAGTCATATCTAATAACCCAAATAATAAAATATAGTCAAATAGTGGTGTTATATTCGCAGTTACGGAAATACTTCTATACCGTTAAAAAGGTTGTATAAATTTCGCGATATACTCTTTTTGCTTGTTGGGTATAAGTTTAACGCCTATATGCAAACACATCTATATAAGACTTTGATTGTATGTTTGTCTGTATATCTCGTTACGCATAGTAATTCTTGCAAACGGATGAACCGATTCGAAAGTGTTTTTATATGAGAGCTTCAGTTTCCGACAATATTCTATGCTCTAAGTTCTTAGAGAGCTATGTTTGTGATTCGAACTAGAATATTTTTGTGTCATAGTCATTTTGTCATTTTGTGTCATATCTTCAATTTATAGACACGGTATTCTTATTATTTTGTATACACATGCTGTTTTAAAATAATAAAAATATAAGTATAGATATGTATATCTGCGTGTGGTTTGTGTAAGCACGTAGGTATGTCGATGCGTGTTCGATGCATATTATTAGATCGGATTTACATTCCCCGACGCGTTTATTAACCGTAAACTGTGTCGTATCTAAAATATCTGCGTTTTCCTTATAACAGCGATAAACAGAGCGCAGTACTATTATTTGCATTTTTATTGGGTAATTATTACTAAGCATTCTGTTTATTGATTTTAGTTTTAGTTCTTCAAAAATCTATTAGACGCCTTATGCACCACATATGTTGTTTCACCACCACCTTGAGCAATGACAGCTTTCTAAGCGGCAACTTTGAGGAAGTTTATTATTTAAGATAATGTGTAGTTGTAAGTTTGTTGTTTCTAATTAAAACCAAATAATAAGCCTCGAACTAACATTTTATTTGTTTTGATGCATTGAATGCAGCTATATTTTTGCGTCTAAAATGGAATAGGAATAAGAATTATGATACAAACATTTGACAATAACAATAGAAAATAATATGTAAATAACTTCACGCAATTTCTTATTCAAATGTCTTTATTAATAATTTAATTTTTATTTTAATCTTATTCTAAATTAATTAGTCGTAATTGATTGTTGCGATTTTCTATTGGTGTAACACAAGCTCTTGATACTTAAAATTTATTTTATACTTTTTAGTTCGGTTTGCCATTAAAGCGTGTTTTTTTTAGTTTTTTTAAACTATAATTTTTTTCCGCAAAATTCAAATTATTTAAAAAAAACTTAGTGTGGTCCCTTGTAATACGTTTGACTTAATAATGTAATAATTTCAAAATGCATGTAAAAACGTTCCGTAGCGACATCTATGGTACCATAATCGTACCATTAATTTTTTAAATTTCTTTTTATCCTGATGATTCTAGTCAGGACATTAGAACAGTTATAAAATAATTTTTTCCGCAAAATTCAAATTATTTCAAATAAACTTAGTGTGGTCTATTGTAATACGTTTGACTTAATAATGTAATAATTTCAAAATACACGTAGAAACGTTCCGTAGCGACATCTATGGTACCATAATCGTACCATTAATTTTTTAAATTTCTTTTTATCCTGATGATTCTAGTCAGGACATTAGAACAGTTATAAAATAATTTTTTCCGCAAAATTCAAATTATTTCAAATAAACTTAGTGTGGTCTATTGTAATACGTTTGACTTAATAATGTAATAATTTCAAAATACACGTAGAAACGTTCCGTAGCGACATCTATGGTACCATAATCGTACCATTAATTTTTTAAATTTCTTTTTATCCCGTTGATTCTAGTCAGGACATTAGAACAAAGTTATAAAATAATTGTATGTCATCAGTTCTTGACCCCT
Organism: Zeuzera pyrina; assembly: GCA_907165235.1. Classification (NCBI taxonomy): domain Eukaryota; kingdom Metazoa; phylum Arthropoda; class Insecta; order Lepidoptera; family Cossidae; genus Zeuzera; species Zeuzera pyrina. The sequence goes on from OU015627.1 coordinate 1,963,462, forward strand.
GAGCAAATTTTCAGACTTCTGAAAATTGGTAAAAATTACGCTGAAAGATTCCGTTACATACATACATACATACATACAGGTGAAGCTAATATAAAGCGTGTAATAAAAAAAGCTCCTCTACAAGCCTCGTTTTACGGTTGGTGGTGTAACAAATGACAGTATGGAACCGATATTGCGAAAGTAGGTATAACTTTCACAGTTTCACTTCGCTGGTACAATGAGATAAATAATTATTTATCTTATAAGTAATCATAATATGTCTCTTGTACTGTATATACATGTACTTATCTACCCCTCATACATTTTCTTTCTAACCGACTCGAAATGTATGACTGTATGTGTGTTTTCTTTTATGTATGTTCACCGATAACTTCGTCAATTGTGGACCGATTTCGAAAATTCTTTTTTTTTTTGAAAAGGTATACTTCCGAGGTGGTTCCGTTTAAATCTCATCGGTATAGTAGCTTGCGCTTCGAAGATTACACCAAATAAAGCTAACTGCTTATAACCTTTATTTATGTTGATGATTCTGTCGTTTGTCATTGCGCTCCAGAATTAATAAAGAAGTTAATTGTAGACTTACCCTAGATATTTATTTAGGCCAAGGTCACTCAAAAGGGATGAATATAAAAAAAATTAAGAAATAAACTAAACGGACTTCAAAAGAAAACACTGAAAAGTACAAAACAACTATCCTTTACTAATCAAAACTCAAGTACAAAAATAACTTTATAAATATGTACAATACAAATACCTACATAAATAAATTTAACAGTTATTGAAGTCGGTGTCAAGCCTACCAAACTAATAAACTTCTGTTGTTGCACATAGATTTGGCACCGACTTCAATAACTGTCAAATTTAAATATATAGTATTTACATTGTATATATTTATAAAGTTGTTTTTGTTCTTGAGTTTTGATTAGTAAAGGATAGTCATTTTGTACTTTTCAGTTTTTCTTTGAAGTTGGTTTAATTTTTTTCTTAAAACTTTTAAACAAGGTGTGCTGGAAGAGATCTCTTAAAGAAATAAGCATTGCCTTTTGTACATTACGGTTTCCATTTTTGTTTACACGTATTGTCGTGTAATTAATTAATTAAATACATAAATAAATACTCATATTTCTATTAAGTGTACATACATCTCTGTATTTTATAACCATTTAGAATACGGATATTATGTGATATGCAGATATACTATAATATGTATGGTAGAATGGCGGATAAATATACGTACATATTATGCAGATAGCAATGTATGACTTTATATATTCTCACTTCTGTGTCCTTGCAATAAAATGTTATTTTAGTTATGAAAATAGCTGGTCATGAAAATAATCTCGGCATTGTTTGCGCGTGCTGCACGTCCCACATTACTATCGATGTTATTGCGGCCAGGTGTCGTCAACTGGCAACCAATATTACTACGTGCGATTTCAAGCGCTTACCCATGTAAATACAAAAATTAAACAAATTTGAAGATTCACAGCTTTAATAAATACGAGAAAAAAAAAATGAGTTTTGGCAACTTATTGCCATTATTAATAGATGTTTGTTTTTACCGTAATGATAAATATTCTGTATAAAAAATGTTCAATAAAATGTAGTTGCTTTCTTGCCTGTAACTAAAAAACGAACTAACGGTAAAGATTTACAAGCTTAACGCACGCTAAAATCTAATAAAATATGTATATGCGATTTGGCAACTCCTTACCAATATTATAGATATTTGTTTTAACCGTAGTGTTAAAAAAGTCAAATGCAATGTAGTTTTTTCCCAATTTAGAAACACTACGTCAAAATTACTCCATCGATTTGTAAGTTTTTTAAAATAATTATTAAGTAATCCAATTTCTCGCCTAGGGAAAGGAGCAGGTATCTGTGTTCACATTTCTCTTGCGTTACTAAAGAAAAAAAGTTTGTTTTTTGAAACATTCAATATGACATTTGTAGTAAGTCAAGGACGAAAAAAATTCATAAGCCTTCTGACAGACAGACAGATATGATGATATTTAAAAACAGCCTTCCATCAAAGCTTTAAGTGCAATTATAAACGTGTTTACATTTTAGGCCAAAGGTTATCAACCTCTGTTAGTACGTAATTGCTTAATTAGGTAGCCATGTTTTGAATATATTTGCATACGTATTATTTTTAGCAGCTTTATTTTATGGAAATAGACAATAGATACACCTATAGCTATATTATAAATATTACTTATATGCGTAATTTTTTTTTTACAGTGACACAGAACATAACAAATTTGCACGTTATCAACGCCAATATCGACGAACTGGACATATCGGCAGCTGTGTTTAGACGGCTGTCGTCTATGGCGCTTACTGATGGGAATATTGGGAAGATCGTAGGTAAGAAATGTTTTTAACTAATGCACATGACATTGAAAAATGAAGACACATGCATGTATCGCAAACAAGTTGTAACATATTTGTATCGCATCACAGATAAAAAATATAAAATAAATTTTGTACGTCACATTGTACTTAAATAAGACCAGGTAAACTCAGGTAATGAACGAGTTGTTGTGAATTAATTTACAGCAAATGATAAACTTAATAAAAAATATAATCGATACATTATTTAAATTAACAATATTCAGTTCATATTTCCAAAAAAAGTATGGTTATCGCTCAAATAAAAGAGAACTTCAAAACCTTGGAAAACGAAATCTGTTCTCGCTGTTAAATAATATATTTTATTTCTAAATAAATGTAATGTTTTTCTAAATTATATTCGATAAAGTATTTAACTACTTATACTTCCTTTATGTCTGTTTTATGAGTTTAAAGCTACAGTAAATGTGCCAACTTTTTACCGTCAAAGTGGTATCTCGCGATACGGTATTTCAGATGACTTGGTCTTAAATACCAATACTCTACATGCTATTATACGAGTACAACATGTTTCGTTACACTTGCAGTACAAACTGTACAAACATGTGTTCTGTGCTTTATGTTGCATCACACTCATAAGACGCATTACAGACAAAACTACAAATGTACATCACGCAATACACATTTGAAGGTCAATGCACTAATATGCAATACATGGGGTGCATTTGCGTGGCGTAACATGTCGCGCAAATGCACCGTATACTTGTACAACAGAACAGTGGTTTATGTAACTAGCTTGATCCTTCTACGGTACTAGTGTATACGAATGGAATACAAATATTATGCAGTACACATAATATGTATGTAAGTATATACGTCATGCTGTCGACCCGTGATCAGGGCAGCACCAGAGCGGCTAGACAAGTCAAAAGTGCCATTTGGCTTCGTTTTATACGGCGATTTTCACACTACTTATCGTTTGATATAATATGGCAATTAATAACGTTTGACTACCAATTTCAAATTCATTACGCTAGATCACGTGGTATTTGTCATTCTATTCTACTAGCGTTTACGACAATTGAGCCACTTGTCTAGGCCCCCCGTATACCTTATCTACGAGTTGTCTCTTGTTTCTGTTATTTTTATAAGTATAGAAAAAAGAAGAGCGTAGAGTAAGGCGCTCACACATTCAAGAGTGCGTACACTTTTTGATTATTTCCTTAGAATCAAATGTAACTGCGCTTATTGATAGAGTCAAGGCACTCGCGCCTCGACTTTTATTTCTATGTGAACATTATGACCTGAGAATAGGCGCAGCTGCGCCTATGCTGTGGCTCAAGCGCATTTTTGTGATGCGTGTGACATGTTATCCATTGCACTGCACTGGTATTCATAAATGTCAAAAGATTTGAAAGGACAAGAACGAATATATTTACACATTGTTGGTACTTATGTGTTCTTACTTATGTTATTTTTACCTTATTTGTATAGAGACATTACAATGAAACCAACTAGATTTCTACTTTTAATAGTATGTGTAACGTAACATAAAAAGCAATGCATTCATGTTAAGTATGAGAATAGTTGGCTAATTACCAACTATTCTCATATAAAGATAGTACTAACTATAAATAGGTGCTGATAACGTGTTTTATTTCTTACCATGCAAAAGCTGAGGATACAGTTGTAGGAGATATAAGAAGTAGTGACAGTGAGTATATAGTAATGTTACGGATTATTTATGTTCATATTATATGTTAGTCTGGGAGAAAAAGAGAAAAAATATAGAATCAGTGTAATGCGCTTAAATTTAGTTGCTTTATTCAAGAAGTACTCAATTAACAGAAAAGCAATTTAAACTATTGTTATTAAACGCACACTGATTGGAAAAGTATACTACAAAGTTAGCGATTTCATTGAAGAAAAAACAATAGTCTGGAAATAATCCTCTCTGCACATGCATTTACTAGCTTTATGAATATTGTATTTTAAATAACTATTGTAGAATGATGTTGAAAAAATTATATCTGACTGAGTTTCTTGTCGGTTCTTCTCAGTGTTCAGGTTTTCTTTTCGAACCGAACTAAAGAAGATTCGATGTTTAAAAATACCTTGCTGGGTTTACTCGAATAAATTGATTTGACTTTGATTTCCATGCAGGCCTACAAGTCGGCCAAGTGATAGAGTTCGAAATAGCAGTCTCCCATTGTATATATACCACAGCTTGAGCCTTTTAGAATTTTAAATAAGGTTAGCTTAGATGACATCGTTTCACTTTTGTGAAACTACAGAGAAGCTAAAAAGATCATTTTTTTACGTCTTCGATTTGACCATGTGGAAAGTTGAATCAAGGTATAACTGACTAATTCAGCCCTGTAGCTCAGAGCCAGAGAATAAGACTACGGAGTTTCCCGCCTGCCGTTGAGACTAAAAGTGCCTTCGGGGTTGCGGTCGATTGGAGTGGGGGCTTCGTAGTTCAACCATGCGACCTCGAAAAGAAACTGTAGCGAGTATGGTCTGCGTGTCATGGTACTATAAGAGTGCAGAGGAGTGCCGTCACTGCCTCCCCCGAGAAGTGATTCGGCGCAGCGCGGAGCGACTCCAGTGTGTTCCGTAGGAGAACCCAGGGCACCCGTCTTGCATCATTGTTGCCAAAAAAAAAGTATAAGGGTAATACCGATATTCTCGATGTCACCTTGTGTTACTAATACCGCCGTATATTTTGTTCCAGGTCAGTTTCCAAAGTACTCGTCAATCGCATGTCTGAACATATCCAACAACAATTTGACGAGCGCGAAACTCCAGCCGTCATTTCAACGGCCGTTCGCGTACCTCTTCAACTTGACGGTGTTGGATGCATCAGCCAACAATCTCACTGAATTCCCACTAAGTTTAGTGCAAAGCAATAGGAAGATTTCCGTCGATTTATCAGGTTAATACGTAACTTTAATTTTATTGTGATGAATTCTTATATTTGTTAATATATTTCGTCCATAATTCCAAAACCACCAATCGACACGTGTTTCACCTCTCAACGAAGCATCCTCATGATATTCCAGAGATCAGACTCGGTCAGCTCATCAGCGCCGAAGGGACGAATTGGTCAGCTCATAAATATTTAATAAAAAATTAGATAACGGCTGGGTTGTCACGTAAAATGTTTGGAGATAGGGATAGCTGCGCCGCAGTCGCGCGACAAATATCTAAAATTAGTATCATGTAAGGTGATTGCGTGATAAAGAGTGCCACGTTAAAATGAGTTATGTTGCAGAAGTAACGCCACTAGGAGTAGTTTTTAGGTCTCTAATTACTCGATAGAGACAACACTTGTCATTACCTCATAATTAGGTTTGCTAGGCCCTAAAATACAAAAGCCGGACGCGGCGCTATAGTATTAGGGCGGACATCTTGCCTAAAAACTGGACTCAGAGCTACTTAGGTTGGATATATTGTGCTAAAAGCAGGACATATCCTTTTCAAAGCTGAAGATAACTTCTATAATAATAAATATTCGTTTTGGATAAAAGAAATTTGAAAAGCTTCATTGTGTTAATATCGATAAACTAATTGTGTAAATAAATAATGAAGTGTATTTGACAAAAAGCTTAACAAAAGCCGGACAGGCTGGACACGTAAATATTTGACCGGATACGATTGTAAAAAGTTAAACAGCGGGGCTATTCACAAACGTCGGAAACTCAACTCTCCATATCCGACAGGAAACTTTTCGATGATTTTGTCTATTATACGCGATTCACAAATCTGAAATCGTATTATATTGATATTATATTATATAGTCGTATTCACGAATCCAAGCAGAGTAGGATTAAATTTATGCTTTTCGACAATCGGCCTTTCCGCCACGGAAAGTTGCCGACATTTGTGAATAAGTCCCAGGTTCAGTTTAAGCCGGACGCCTGGCAACATTCTGGATTATTGTGATATCTGACAACATGCTCGTTTTGACAATAAATAGTATTTTTATTGTTATTTTTAGCAATTCTTAAATGCTTTACATGTGTATAAAAAACAAAATCACAATTATTATTTTAGGTAACAACTACTTGCCCTGCAAGCACTTCCAGCGCGCGATGGAGAGCAGCAACAGCTCTCTCATGACGTTTCTCAACTACAAGCGGACGTTCTGCGCGCTGGACCTTAGCTTCAACTGGTTCAAAGACGTGAAGATCGTGCAGATCGACCATTTACGAGTGCAGAGAGAGGTTTGTGTTGACTAGTTGCAGTGAAAATAATAACCAGAGAAGAAAAACTTAATATACTTCTCAAAAAAGAACGCATACATTATATAGCTGTTTATATACACTATAGAAACTATAATTAGGCATTATAGCCAGACAAAATGTTATTAATACTAATGGCTATAAAATAATACAACACATAATGTAGAGAGAAATATTTATTAAACATATGTACATGATGGTATTACGTTACCAAATATTTGCGGTGTCACCTTCGCGGACAAAATAAACAAAGAAGAGATACGCAGTATGATGTGGTTGGGTCACAGTGTTATTGTATGAATGAAAAAAGGAATGATTAGGTGGTTCCAGTACTTAGAAAGAATATGTGATGAAAAATTTGCGAAGAAAATCTATAGAGCAAAAGTCAGTAGTAACAGAAGTCAAGAAAGACTAAGGCTGACTTATGAAAATCAAACAGCCAAATTTTCGATTTCGATCCTTCGATCACAAATAAAGAACTTTCGATCGGTGTCGTGTAGCCACAATAATTAAATTTTAAAAAGAAAATTTAAAAAGATTAAATATGTATTTTTCTAAAATGTACAAATTGACGTCATAAAAAAAAATATAATTAATATTATGACTTTTTGGCGGCAACGGGAGAAGTGAGGATGTCATTTTATTTAGATTTTCTATTTTTTACATTTTTAGGAGTTTTAAAGTACAACAGTGATAGTATATTGTGTTTTAAAGTTCTGTGTAAGTGACAAGAATGGAGGAGATCTAAATAAACATGTGTAGCTGAAGTTTTAGCGCTCTTCCAAGAAGTCCTTTATAACTTCAGTAAAGCCTAGTCCGGTTTTTTTTTTAAATGGCACCGTAAGTGAGTACATTGCCAACGTCAAGTAAAGCGAGAAAACAATTCAGTAGACGATTAGCGCATTTGCCAATGTCACGCATTAATACAAACTAGTATACAGACACAGAATAAGTAGAATCCATGTAGAATCACAAGTAAATTAGTTCTTTCTTATCGTAAAACTGCTCCAGTAAAGTGATAGTAGGCTTTACTGAAGTTATAAAGGACTTCTTGGAAGAGCGCGAGAACTTCAGCTACACATGTTTATTTAGACCTACTCCATTCCTTTCACTTATACGGAACTTTAAAACACAATATACTATCACTATTGTACTTAAAAACTCCCAAAAATGTAAAATATAGAAAATCGAAACAAAATGACAACCTCACTTCTCCTGTTCCCGCCAAAAAGTCCAGACTTATTTTATATCAAGAGTTATTATACAAGCTTATTTTGTAACTATAGAATTTTGGCATAATACTACAAAAAGTAAACATGTATGAATATGTCAAATATAAAAAGTCAAAACATAATTTAGTACACGAGAATATAAAAAATATTACATGAATAATTTAAAATAAAGGTACATAATAAACAATAACAACAATACAGATTTTAGAATGACAAACAGAATAAACAGATGTAAGCCTATAGTAAAACAATAACTGACAAGGTAAACGGAAACTTAACACAATATTAGACAAGGTAAGGTAAGATCATTATAATACATTATAATATCTATTAACAGCTAAGAATTAGAGAAATACATATTTACTATAACTGAAATATCGAAGCATTCGCATACCTTGGCGAAAATGAGGAGAATAACGAGATTTGAGGAGGTGAAAGAAGTATGTAAGCACTGCGAAGCTTGGCGCTCCTTCGTCTTTGACTACAAGGGACACAGCGTGAGGATATGTTTTAGTCCAGGATCCACCGTTCATTTTTGCACTTGATTACTATCAAGCTAATTTTCCGTGAGTAGCTTCATTCTGATGAGAAGCCCAACAATTTCCTGTACGAAAACTCGATTGTGGTAGGTAATAGGGGTAGCAGGGATAAAATATGTTGATTTGATGATTCTCAAAAATTTATTACTAACTGGTTTTTTTTTGTTATATCTGATGATAATTATCTAAAGTATAAAAAAATATTTGTCCTACAAAATGTATGGTTCGATCAAAAAGTCCCCTCCTTCCAACATGTATCGATAATGAGGTCATAAAAAATGATTACTAACCAGCTCATTTTTTTTTTTACCTAGTTAATATTTATAAAATTTAACAGTCATATTGTCCTACAAATTGCGTGGTACGTTATCCTACTACTACTTCCGGTCCTACGCTCAAAAGTAGTAGTACAGATCCTTGATGTAAAAATAATTAGAGAATCATCAAATCAACATATTTTATCCCTGCTACCCCTATTACATACCACAATCGAGAGTTTTCGTACAGGAAATTGTTGGGCGTCTCATCAGAATGAAGCTACTCACGGAAAATTAGCTTGATAGTAATCAAGTGCAGAAATGGACGGTGGATCCTGGACTATTTGTATGTACCTATATTAAAAAAATTATAAATTTGATTAAATGAAAAACTGACTATCAATAAAGTTATTTGATGTTAATTCGTGAAACATTTTCATTATATCGCATCTTTCCTTCTCTGTATCTCAGTTTTCATTTGATTATATACAAAGTATAGATAAGATAAATTTGGAAAATATTGTCGTCTCCAACTTTGTCTCAAACATTTTTCTGATAGAATGAGCTGCCGAGCTATTTGGTAAAAACCAATTTCTGTTTAATTCAAGATGACGCGGACGGCTCAGACGTCCAAACGTCAACCCAAAAATTTCTACCTCGCCTTGTAACGCAAAAGCCACCACTGATTGGACTGTTAGCTGAAATTTAGCAAAGACGTAGACTGGTAACTCAAAACCAGAAATGTAAATCGAAAAATATTACGGACCCAATTTTTTTTCTAAGCCACCTCAAATAGTATCACCCTCGAGGCTGAGTACCTTTTAAGGTTTCTCCTATGTTACCGAAAAAAACTATCGTAGATGTAAAAGGAATATATTTGTCATTTTCCCCAGCTTAATGTGAGCTGTCGCAGCATCCGTCCCGCAAACATCAATTGCACGTGTGTTCCCGAACGACAGGTGGTGTCGGGGGATGAAGTCACCAACATCGTGGCTGTGGACTGCTCTAATAGGCAACTAAAAGTGATGCCGACTAACCTACCGCCGAATACAGTGAAACTGAACATATCTTTTAACAATGTATGTATTCCTAAATAGTAGAGAACAAGGTCGCGATCAGCGATTCTCTGTTTAATTGCTTATAATTTTTAAGTGGAATTAAGTGCGATTATCGCATCATTACGTTTAACGAGGAAGGTTTATGTGTGTAACATATTCACATGTAGTCTGTAGAAGTAGAAAAATATCGATGTTTCGTAATCGAGTCGTATGAAGCCGGGGCGGGTCACTTGTATAATATGTATTTCTTTTTAGTATAGTAATGTCATAATCTAAGTTTGTATACTTGTATTTTTACGCCGTGGTACTGTATTGACCGTTTAGTGATGTAACGAATGGTGGATTTTCGACGTTCGCAAACGCGAACAAGAATATTTGTCTCGCGAATATTCATTAGGTAAATCTCTAGTAAGTATGTATGTTGAGACTAATCGGTATTTTAAGTCAGTAAAACCAAGACTGTTTGCTAATTAAAATTGTTTAATAAAAAATAAAATTAAATAATCAAATCGTAGCAATAATAGCATTGCCATTTGATAAATATTTATTTACGTTTTTCGTTGACAATCTGTGATCTGTGACACGGCGTCCGGGCCGCCCGCTAAAGCGCGGGGCTGACGATATTCGCGAGGTAGCAGGTGAGCGTTGGCCGCAGCTGGCTAGGGACAGAGACAAATGGACACGTCTGGAGGAAGCCTTCACCAGAACAGGGGTTCCTACACCTTGGGAATGAATTTTTCTATATTTTATCTATTTGATTTCAATTATTATGTACCTAATATTATTTTTATTACTTTTTAATCAATCTAATTTATAATATTTTTTATTTTAATTTAGTTGGGAAAAATAATAGCAACCATTTATAATAATTTATAATATAGTTTCAGTTGTTTTGAATGCGAAATTGATTGAATAATTTTGAATTCATTTTAATTTTAATTTATTGTTTTATTATTACTGTATTATGGTTTTGATTGCATGGTGTTGGAATTTATAATAAAGGCTTATTATTATTATTTTGTTGACAAAAATATTCGCAAAGTTTTTGTGAATGCGAATATCATAAAACATGCGTACTTTCGTGAATGCGAATGGTGATATTAATACATTACTAGTACAATTATTAGCATGGTAACAAGGGGTTCGGGGAAAGGCCGCTGTTCACCCCAGATTACCATGATATTGTTTGTGGTTTAGCTCTTTGAAATTCAAAAACGTTAGAAAGTGAGAAAGGAAATGTAAGTGTAAAAATGAAATAATAATACTAAGTAGTAATAGCAGTAACATAAAATATTTATTTCAAAAAAATGTTTTACGGTTATTAGAGCTATATGTATAAGCCAGTGACCCTAGGGGCTACTTAGCTGTGTGGCTAAAGAAAAAAATGGTGAACATCACTGTGTAAAAACTGTAAAATCAACGAAAATATTAACAATTAAACAAAAATTATTAATTAGCGATTTAAATTTATAAATTTTTGTTAAAAAGAAGGTATACTTTAGAAGCGATCTTAAACATATGCGATTTGAATTTGTGGACCTGCCCCCTTATTCACAACGCTTCGAAAACTTTCCGTGGCGGAAAGGGCCGATCGTCGGAAAGCATAAATTCAATTCGACGGATTGGAAAATGCTATTCACAAACTCTATCGGAATCACATCGGAAAGGACTTAACGAATCCGAAAGAAAATGCATTTATAAACCATGTTACAAAATGGTGGAAATTCTATTCCTTTTGGTAGAAAATATTAATGTGGTTTAAATGTATGACATTTTGACAATCACAATGTATTTGGTAAAATATTATTTTAAACAGACAGAGAAACAACTTAGACAAAGAAATTACTTAGTCTTTTTTAAGATTAAACATTTTTGTAAATTATGTTACTTACGTTCGAAGAACTAAACAGGCTTTATAAATACGAATTATACTGTCTGTGCTTATCGTCTGTGCGTTCAACAAGTTTAAATAAATTATACTAGATGTCGCTTAGTAAAAATTAATAATAACTACAATAGAAAGTACAATGGCGTTTTCATTTTTGATTATTGCTGTTTCTAAAAATATTTCAAATACCTCAAACAATGTTTAGCTATGGATTGCGTAACTAATAAAATATGTTATAAAAATATAAGGCAAATTAATTCTTAGGCATGTATTTAAAAAGGGCACGAAATTTGTCTAGAAGTCTAGATTACATACGCGTATGCAATTTGTCTAGATTTTTGACGACAGACGTCATCAATTATACACATATTACATTAATTTACTCGTCTCGGAAATGTTTTCGACACTAAAAAGTCGTCGGAGGCATCCGAAGGTTTCATCCCGAAATAACCTGTCAAATCATGTAGTTTCGGAAGGGTTTCGGATTTGTGAATTGCGTTTAGACAAAATCATCGAAAAGTTTCCTGTCGGATATGGAAAGTCGAGTTTCCAACGTTTGTGAATAACACCGCTGGTATGGTGGTCGCGGCATACTATTTAAGAAACGCTGGTACATTGTATTTTTTATGATTTCTTCTAGATTACGTCTCTAGACGCGATCAGCGATGATCCTTCGTACGAATACTTGAAACAGCTGATCGCCGACTACAACGACGTGGTCGACTTCGTGAAATTAGAAGGCACCAAGTTCATAGACACCTTCATGTTGTTCTCTATCAGTCACAACAAACTTAAGAGTGTAAGTTTGTTATTTACTTAACATTAGGGGACACGACAGACGTTCTCCTGCGCAAAATAAAAAAATATCCTAGAACCCGATTGGATCGCCACCTACCGGGTTTAATTGTGAATATAAACCATCCAGGGACCCACTCAACACACAAAAACTTTCATCAAAATTCGTGGAGCCAATTTCGAGTTTTGTGAGATTAACGCTCTTTATTTTTATGTATGTATGTAGAAGATAACAACTTTATCTTTTTTTCGGTAATACGAGAGAAACTATCTTCATAAGGTGTCCAAACCCCTGGAGAGAGACTGTGTTATTTAGGACTTTTACCACAGAATATGTGCTCCTTGCACCCAATATATTTCTTGCTGTTTTAAATTGTATCATTTGAAATGATATCTGTGACAAAATATACTAAGAATTTATAAATGATATTGCTGTGTTCTCCTTGCCAGATCCCTACGTACATTCTATTCAACAATTACGACACGAGTCCTTACACAACGCTGTCGTTAGCCGGCAACTACTTACATTGCGACTGTAACACAGAGAAGGTCTTGAAGGTGAGTTGAGTACAGATCGAAGTCAGCCCTTGACAAGAGAGGGAGTTTTTATCGCCATCCCATTTCGAAAAATCCATTTTCGGCCGAATACGTGCGAAAAATACTATAAAAACAAAACATTGTCCGTTTTTTTCACTCGAAAGTAACTGAAATTACTGTAGTTCTGGCCAAAACATACGCTACCATTGTTAGTAACACGAGATCAGTCCATTTCGAGATATTTGGATTAATTTCATGATTTCTTAGTGATCACATTTGCGTGACCCCCGCACTCCTGATGTGACGTCACAAACTTTGTAATTTTAAGTTTATAAATTATTAAATTGAAATAGCACTACCAACATTATTTCTAATTAAAATCTTTTTTCACAAAATCAACAATAAATTAAACATTTTAGAAAATTTATAAAAAATTACAAATCAAATGAAGGAAACAAACATCTTGGTGTCCGTGGACTTTGAATCTATTATATTATATTTGAATCTATTATACTTATATATATATATATATATATATAATATAATATATATAAGTTATGGACTGGCACAGCAGTCACTTTGTTCTTGATGACGATGCTATATAGTTAGATTTGGATAATGTTAGGAAAATCATCCTCATCCAGCGTCGTCGTCGTTCATACATGTGACGTCACTCGTTCCCCTCTTGTCACACAACGTCATACTTCGGTGACCCCCTCCTTCCCCCTTATCGTGTGACGTAATTTCTAGATGGCCCCTACGCGAGTGAACCGCGAGAAAAAGTTCTATAACTTAGTACCTACGTCGTTCGGACTTCCAAGCTAATGGTAACCCCGGAAAAGTCAGGTTTGCGTTAGGTTCAGTGTTATAGAAAATTTTAAATTGCCGTAACTATAAATCAAAATTGTTGTATTTTTTAATAAATCTTCATATTATAAAATAAATATTTATTCATGAAATACTGTTTTTCTTTTCTTTATGGCATGGCGCACAGTTTAGCGCATTTGCCAATGTCACATATTAATAAGTATCACAAGTAAATTAGCTTTTTCTTATTGTAAAACTCCTCCAGTAAAGTGATAGTAATAGGCTTTACTGAAGTTATAAAGGACTTCTTGGAAGAGCGCTAGAACTTCAGCTGCACATGTTTATTTAGACCTACTCCATTCTTTACAAACGATTCCGCGTCGAATGATCATAGTCCCATACCGATACGTTCAGTAGCTTTCATGTGATTGCGTGAGAAAGAAAACCATTTTCATCATATATATATGTCGGAAAAGACACGGGGCAATTCGTGCTTTTGCAACTCAGCCATGAGAAATAGGTACCTAATCTTACAAGAGGCGAACTGCTCCATAAAATACAACGTTAAGACAATGTTAATGTGCAAACGACAGAAAACTCTTTATAACAATTATTACGTAGGTAACTGGAAATTTAATAATGGCAAACGATCCGTCGGAGAAACGCTATCGCACCGGCCGCCGTAGTCTAACAGACTCAGCGCCGGCCCCGACGTTCCATTAGCGCGTCATCGGAAGTCGCGCTTTGTCATGGTATAGTCAAATGAGTGCCTTTTATTATTTCCACCGATATATATATATATACACAGATAACTTCCATTTTTTTTTTCAGCCATGGCTTCAAGAGAACTCCAAAAACATACCAGACTACAAAAGCCTGCAGTGTACGGACAATATGGGGTCTGTGGTCGATTTAGTAGAGTTCCAAGTGTGTCATTCGCCTAGAGACTGGACTGACTACATTTATTACATTATAGGTTTAGAAGTACTGACGTTAGTGTTATTGATAAGCAAAGTGTCTTACGATTATTGGGTGTTTAAAACTGCGGGCTATTTGCCCTGGCCGGCGAATAAGATGCCTCGGTTGCCGTGCGATTGGTTGTGTGAGTAGGATATGATCAACAAAGACCACCTAACTCAAGTTTGTTTAATTTAGCAGTAAAGTGAAAAATGAGTCATGCGCATGTTGATATTACTTTGGGCTTCCGTAGTATTTTTATATAATGTAGTTTAATTCTATAAATATGTATTAAATGGGTCCACATCTGCTTATTTAATTTTTTTGTCACTTTATAATGTCCTCTACTAGAATACTGAGTTTGTATCATCGGCCATCGAACAGTCAGTGGTGTGTGGCCAAAGCAAACGAATACTTGTAATGAAAGGAAATAAAATCAGTAAAATTTATTACAAAGTCTTTATAGAATCAATAAATAAAATACAATATGACAAGCCGTTACTCGCCCGCTTCGCAGGGCATAAATGAAAATTTTGTACCAATAGTAGGTTTTTTTTTAAAAATGATAAGGGTCTATGGAATTAAAAAAATAAATGGCCCAAAACCATCTATAAACGATACCGCGTGGAATGGTCATAGTCCCATTCCGACACGTTCAGTAGTTTCACGTGGTTGCGTGACTAATAAAACCACATTCATTTTATAAATATAGTAGATAAAGATAGATAATGACGAGTTCGAAAACAAGTTTTAAAAAAGGATATTCAAAAATAGAATTTCAAAATAAAGTATTAAAAAAGGCCAGTGTCTGCAACATTGGTGCTTGCCGTAGAGCCCACTAGTGCCATCTCTAGAGGCAGAGGCCTAGAGACGTTCGGGAAGGCAAAAATAGCATATTTATACGCCCTCCTGTATTATGTAGTTATTATAGTTTATAATAGTAAGTTTTGTTACGCCTGAACCACTACATATTTGTCATTTATATGTATATTGGTGTTTGTGATGTTTTAGGAGATCAATGGACAAAAAAATAGTGCAGTGAAATATACTTTTTGCCCTTTATTCTCCTAGGCGAAAATGTGTGAGGAGAATGATGAGATTTGAGGAAGCCAAAGAAGTATGTAAGAACCGCAACGCTTGGCGCTCCGTCCTCTCTGACTACCCCGTTAGGGATACAGCGTGAGGATATGTATGTATGTATTCTCCTACACAATAAACTTATTCTATCTTCATTTATAGTTTCTTGCTATCTTGACTACGGAATCCTATTGAAATAAGACTTTATTTGGGACACGTACCTATAGCTACAATTAATAAGAGTTCATTGGAAAAAATCGTTTCAGCAAAAAATGTTAGGTGGTTTTTGGTGTTCTGATGAGCTACGAGGTAAGATGAGAATGAATTATCATTGTGTTCTTGGAGTGGGTTGGACCAACTATTTAAACTCGATATAAGGATTTGATATCTCGCTTGCACAAATTATTTAATAGTTGGCGTAAGCGAGAAGCAAGTTCTTTAAATCGAGCTTAGTTGGTGCAAGCCACCCTTAGTCTTGGCTGAATAAAATAAATCTATACAAGTTATTTGGTTAAAAAGTACTTGTTTTAAATTACTATTATATATTATATTTTGCAATTTTGGAATTTAGTTTGGTGGTAAAATTTATCAGTCAGCTTGAAAAATAATCCGCAAGATGTGGATTTTCTTATTTTTTTTTGATGAATAAAATTATTTTTTCATCGTTATGTAATAAAAATAGTTTCCTTTATTTTCCTGTACTTTTTCACTTATATAGGTTTTATTTTATTGGGCCATTACTAAAATTTTTTTTTTGACGATTTTATTTTCTTTAATAATGGTACGGATTTTTCGTTGCGTTTCCATAACTTTGAGATAGTCCGAGACCTGAATCGTGACTCGAAGATCCACTTTCAAATATTACGTACATGAAAAATACATAGCAAATACATGGGAAGTATGGGAAGCCACAAAATAACCATGAATCGGTGGTTAAATTTGTACATTTTACATTCAAATGTGTTGTTTTTTGGTATGGATTCCGAAGGATTAAATTAAAAAAAATATTGTTTGTGAGAAGCCTAAAATGCTAATGTTATGGTTTCATAAAAGATTTTTTTTTATTTCGGAAAAAATGTGTAATATTTGAAAGTTGTCGTTATTTAAATATTGAAGATCTCTTTATAATATTTTATGTATAAAAAGTTAAAAGCTAATTTTACGATGTTAGATGTTATAATAAATGTGGCCATTATAAAATTAAATATTCTTCGTATTATGTTGCCTTACCATTGTAAGAATCTCTAAATTTAAAAAATCTCGATTAAATCTATTTTCACACTGGTCAATATTTTCAGAGGCTAAATGCTAAAAAAATAAAAAAGTATGTTTATAATAACGATAAGGACCAATAGAAATACGTGTATTATTTTATAAGTTGTTTCAAATGAGGCTTAATGAAATCAAATAGTCATAAAAATTAGTGCCATAATATACAGAAATTGGCAAATTTATTTTGTAAATGTTCAGTAAATATATTTTTTAGTTCTATAAATTAATGTAAAATGGCTATTTTTATATAATGATGTTAAAGACTGTATATTTTGTATGGGTTTATGTACTGTTAGTGTTGTCTCAAAGACTATGATGGGAATTGAAAAAATAAAGTGTATGTCTTAATTTTTTTAAATGATAATATCCCTTTCCCTCCTTTCCTTTCAGTATTGCCAGATGGAAAACAACGATTAAGTACGCAATGGGACTTTTTAGATCGTCAAATGGCGTTTAGCATAACTTCTTGAATAATGTTCAATAAAATATTTACATCTGAAACATATTTATAATGTTAGCTATTGTCAGTGAGTAATAATATTGAGACAAGAAAAGAATATCGTACAAAGGGGTGGCAGGATTTTGTTTGCAATGCAAATATTGAAACGACCTTAATTTTTGTCCAAGGTTTTCGAGTAGCAAGATTTATTAGACTTTTTTAATGATTTAGGTACATAATTTTAGCGCTGTATTCTGCAGTTTGAGCAGCTTTATATTAAAAGTATACCGATTACTAGAAATTCATGTTTGATATACTACTATCTGTTACCCGTGAATATTCCTCAGGGTTCAAGCTATCTCCATAACAAACATCAAAGTCGGTTCAGTAGTACAGCCGTGAAAACATAACAAACAGAGGCTCTTTTGCATTTCTCGTAACATTGCATAGCGTGAAATAAAAACAAAATATTTTGTATAATAATTACTTATAATGTATTAACATTTTCAACATTTTTTTTCTTATTTTTCTTCTTACTAATTTTAGGTTTTTTACTTTTAATTTCTTCCGATTCCCTGGCTTGGTCAGTCTTCTCTTCTGCATTTTCTAACTTTCTCCTGAAATAGATTTGTTACAATAAGTATATGTAATATGTTTATAATAATAATAAATTACGACAGAGTTAGTATTAAAATATAATTCATACGACAGTGTCCGTTTGCACAGAAAAGCGTAACCAATTCCCGTCTGCGGCCGAAATTGCCGAACGTGTGAAAAAATTATATTTAATTTTATTTGCAAGGGCAATAGCAGAGTATTGAATAAACAAGATGGCGTACGTCGCACGGGTGAATCAACCAATAACAGCGCCAGATTGTAGCGCGAGAAATACTAAGCTCTGCCATTGGTAGATTGAAGTGTCTATACTATTAAAATTCATAATGGACTTTTTGGCGGGAACGGGAGAAGTTGACATTTTGTTTAGATTTTCTATTTTTTACATTTTTGAGAGTTGCAAAGTACAAGTGATAGTACAGGCAGTCCTCGTACTTACGGCATGTTAGGTTCTCGAAATACGCGACGTAAGTCGAAACGACGTAAGTCGAGACATATTTTTTCATATGTTTACATGTAAAGCTCAAGGGTTAGGATCCACACGGACTCGAAATTAAAAAAAAAACTGCATTTATAACAAAGGATATACATACTTTATTATCAAAAGTAAGTTCTTAAAATAATTATATAGGCACTTATGAAATTGCTAGTTATTTTTGGTATTTGTGTGTTATTAATTTTAATAATAATTATAAAACTTTAATATGTAATCAAAATATGTAATGAAAAATAATAAATTAAACTTTTGGCTTAAAGAAACTATCAATTCTAGATTGCTTCGCTTCTTTCTTCTTGCTATCATACAGATCTTGGTAACAATGATAGGCTGCACAAATTTTGTTATTAACGTTGAAACTTCTCTTAAAATTAGGATCATTTTCTTCAAAAATTTCAACAAGACAAGTGAATTCTCCTATACCGGAAATCGAAACAAATGGCGTATGCTTGAGGAATAGTGTCAAAACATTGTTCGACGTAACTTGAAGCGACGTAAGTCGAGGACTGCCTGTATATTGTGTTTTAAAGTTCTGTGTGTGAAAAGAATGGAATAGGTTTAAATAAACATGTGTAGCTGAAGTTCTCGCGCTCTTCCAAGAAGTGCTTTATAACTTCAGTAAAGCCTATTACTATCCACTTTACTGGAGGAGTATTACGATAAGAAAAAGCTAATTTACTTGTGATTCTACTTATTAATACGTGACATTGGCAAATGCGCTAAAGTGAGCGCCATCCCATAAAGAAAGAAAAAAAAATCACAATGGCAAATTACTGAATCGACCAATTTTTTTGTATACACAGTGGCTGTACATTTGACCATAGTATAGGCCACCATTTCTAAGTTTTCGATTAATATTGGTGTTCTGTTATAAATTGCAAAAAAACGGTACATTTATGGAATTATCTCGATGTCAGTCATTTTTCTTAAAGATTATTTGATGTATCGGAAAAGTAAATCACAACATGTTATCTTAATATCATCAAATAAGAATGTTAATATCAGAGATATATGTATATAGACAGGAAATGTGGTCATGTGAAATGTTCACTTGTTTCCGGAAGATTGTCCACAACTGATTTAAGGGTATTTAAAGGATTAGTAGCAAGTGACAGAATAGCTCGTCTGATAAGTAAAGATAATGTTAGAGTTGGTAACAATATTTTATTAAATGTTTCATATCGAAGGTTTCATATAACGATTATTATGAAGATATGACATGTTAGAGAACATTGTGCAGTTTATTTACATGTTTTATTTCAAGTAAGTAAATAATTTAATAGTTTTTATATTCATTCCTCATAAAATAAAAACAGATACAATCGTCTTGTATATATCCTTCTCACTTACTCTTCACTACAATAAATAACGTTAGAGAGAGACGATTGAGTTGCAATTATGTGTCATAAATATGTCTGGTTAATACCTGTTAAAACGAACTTAATAGTGACCATTGAACTTACTTATTAGGTTTTTCCAAAATAGTCGATATTTTGTCTCTATGCGGTGCCTTTTTCACTAATTTCTTCCTCTTGTTCGAGTTTTGTTTTAATTTCAGCATATACTCCGGTATTGAACACCCAGACTGCTTGATTACTGATGCGATACTAAAAACGGAAGTAGATTAATAATAATAAAATAATGAGTAAATACTTCAGACAATTTCATCAATAGTGTAGCTCCAGATTGACGCTTGCATTGTCGGTATCATGTTAGAAAAGTACCTTTGTTTAGTATACTGACTTGGTTGACATTGAAGCTGGGATCATTTGGTGAAGGCAGAATAATAATAATGATGCGTCAGACAATACACGCCAATCATCGGTCTCAAACTAGGCTATTCTCTATGTTATGAGAACCAGACGAAGACTAATATAGGGGCGTCTCTCAGTACACACTGATTGAGACAATCTAGAAAAGTTATTTTCCTAAATTGACCCCAATCGAGCCCGGAACCTTCCAAGCTTGGATGCAACTATACCACTGCGCCATCGAAGTCGTCGAGGAGGAGGATAATACTGGTTGAATTAACTCCCTTGGTGCTTTCGTTTCGTTGATTCTCCCCTGAGGGCTATTTCGCAGATGTACTAAACACCCTGTCAGCAAGCCAGTCAAAGATTAGTATTATTATTATTGACTGGTCCATTGAGGCAGTGATAGTGTGAATGCCTTCCATGTCAGGACTCCAGGTTCGATTCCTGGTCAAGTCAATTTAGGAAACAAATCTTTCTTAATTGACTTGGAGTCTTGAGTGTTATGAGAGCTAGCCCAATTCGTACTGTGGCGTCCATGGTCCTTAGTTTGGAGTCGATTGGTGTGTCAGGAATAAAAATATATTAAATAATAAGAAATATATGTACGGTTATTTATAATTAGAAACAATAAATCGAGAAAAATATTATTAAAATATTTCTATGATATTACCTTCTGAGGTTAACGACATCGTCTTGTGTGAAGAATGTAATGGCTCGGCCTCTCTGTCCCGCGCGCCCCGCACGTCCCACCCTTTTAAATAATATACTATTAGAATTCATTATTCATTTATCATTATTTAATAAGTAGTAATTAACTACATTTTAACTTAATTTTAAGGGACTTAATGCATGTAAACAACTAGTAAATAAGTAAAATAGAATTTTGTCTGTTATTCAGTTAAGTCGGTGGGCGTGGCTAACCACCTGATACGTTTGGACAAGAAAAATGCGTATAGACATAATTATATTTTTTTTGTATCTTGTGTTCAACTTTAGACAGCAAGTAATTAAAGCATTCCTCCTCTGCCGCCAATTCATGAAACTGCACGCACCATATTCATTTCTTCTGCTTATCCTATTTTTCAAACACTGTCTTGCTTATTCAATGTATTCTTGTTTATCTGACCATTTTATCACTTACTTCGTCTAAAATCTCACTTAGAATGAATTTTAGGACAGCGTTAACATAAACATGTTGTTCCATGAACCATCCATCATGTAACAAATGCCCTTAACATGTAAATGACAACTTAAAATTCAGTCGCTTAAAATTAAGTTAATTACTTAGCTACTACACATGTAAACCAGCTATATCCGGTATGATATACCCAGTGATGATGTAACAAATGTTGTCCACATTCGCGATTAAAATATTTGCCTGTTATTCACGATTTCAAATAAAAAAAACATGCAAATATTCATTCCATCAATAGTATCAATGTATGTGTATGTTCTACGTGATGTCACTAACCAGTAATTTTAAAACAGTAAAATTAAGGCCATTCCATTATAAAATTTTAAATTTTATTGTAATATAAATATTATAAATCTTAACAGTTGCATTGTTATTTCATATACATTATTTGTTTACCTATTTCATTGATATACATTCTGTCAAGAAAGTATCGGGAATGGATGATTTGTTTATGGTTCCAAATTCAATTTTTTGTTTGTTTTGTTGTTGTTAGATTGGCACAACTGTTTTTCATTTTGGCGCGGAGTTTGAGTTGCATCTGTTATTTAGATTAAATACAGTACTGTTTTTAGTTATATCATTCTAGTGTATATTGCGAATTTCATAATGGACAAAAACATCGAACAAAGAGTTTGTCTTAAATTTTGCATCGCCAATGGAATTTCGTATTCGGAGTCACTGAAAATGTTACAGAAGGCTTACGGTGAATCGACTTTATCAAAAACACGTGCTTATGAGTGGTACAAAGCGTTCAAAAGCGGTCGAGATGTGATGGAAGTATTGCCTCGCTCTGGTAGGCCATCAACGTCTGCAACTGAAGTTAAAATCGCAAAAGTGAAGGAAATAGTGACTGAAAATCCTCATTCAAGTTTGAGAGAGATAGCCGCCGCCGCTGGGTCTCACGAGTCGATCCGTGCCATTTTGAACAATCACTTGGGTTTGAAACATGTTGCCACTCGTCTAGTCCCAAAAGACCTGAATTTTCTCCAAAAACTCAATCACATAAGTCGCTGAGGACATGATAGAACGAGTCAATTCCGATCCAACATTCATGAAACGCATTGTTACTGGTGACGAGACGTGGGTTTACGAGTTTGACATGCAAACTAGTCAACAAGCTTCGGAGTGGCGCCTTCCAACTGAACCGAAACCGAAAAAACCACGCCAAAGTCGATCAAAAGTCAAAGTCATGTTGACTGTTTTCTTTAACTATCGCGGTGTTGTGCACTCGGAATTCTTGCCGGAAGGTCAAACGGTAAATAAAGAATATTATTTGGGCGTTATGCGGTGTTTAAGAGAGCAAATTCGACGAAAAAGGCCAGATTTGTGGCAAGAAAATTCTTGGATTTCGCACCACGATAATGCGCCTTCGTACAAGGCCATCATTGTGAACCAATTTTTGACCAAAAACTCAACAAATACCATCGAGCACCTTATTCACCAGATATGGCTCCAGCCGACTTCTTTCTTTTTCCTAAACTCAAATTACCACTTCGTGGCACCCGTTTTCATTCGGTAGAAAACATAAAGGAGAATTCGCGGCGAGCAATGAACTCAATTCCGGAAAAAGCGTTTAAAAAATGTTGTGATGATTGCATTAATCGTTGGCGTAAGTGTATCGTTTCTGAAGGAGCATACTTTTAAGGTGATAAAATAAATTTGGATGAAGACCTAACATTTCGTGTATTATTGATCTTTTCCCGGTACTTTCTTGACAGAGTATATATTTCCAAAATAAATCATATAATTTCTGTGAAAGCGAATATCACAAGACATGCGAATATTCGTGAATGCAACACACATTCGGGACAGTTCATATCTAGGTCGATGAAATGCTTATTATAATTGAAAATTCAACGATTTCATCTAAGATAAAACTTGTCTGGAAATAATTTTTCTGCATATGCATTAAACTAATTTTATGAATATTGTATTAAAATACAATATTCTAAAAAACAGTTTCATTATTATTACATATATTAAAATGTATCTATTGCAAAATGATGATGAAAAAATGATATCTGATTGAATTTCTTGTCAATTCTTTTTAGTGCAGGATTTCATTCTGATCCAAAGGTAGATTTGACATTCGAAAATTCCTTGTCGTAACTAGGTTCGAAGTTAAATTCATTTGAATTTGACCTCCTCATCCCTCCGACGGACTCTCCTTCTGGCGTTATCGTAGTAGGCTAGAAACATTATAGTAAAAAGACAAGTCAGCATACCTGTGTATGTATGATATAGCGGAAGATGGAAAGTCGTAGTTTATGACAAGGTTGACTCCATGGAAGTCGATACCTCGACCCATCAGCTCTGTACATATCATCACCCAGATCTTGCCTACGCGGAAACTTCGGACTACGTTATCTCGCTGAAACGTTAAGATTTTTTATATGTAAATATATATTGACATGTTATTTCAATGAAGTGTGTTATCAAATTATACGTATTCTATCTTCATGTTATACCTAATGCCGGTCCCAGACATGTGTATAGATATTTGCAAAATTGCGCAAAACTTAAGTAGGAGAGGCCTCTTACAAATAATTCATATATTCATAATCACATCGTATTTATTAAAACGACTTACACCCCTGCGAAGAGTTTTAATGAACAATGCGTGGATTCGTATTAAAAACAGAGAAATTTTATTTTACTTAATTCTGTTTTAAGAAAAGTTCTCTAATTTTGCAGATTTTGAATATTTTCAAAAATATACTATTAAGTATAGGTACTTGTAATATATGCCAACTTCTACTTGTAATAATTCTTTCAATACGATATAATCAATTACGGTCAAATTATCACCAATTTAGAAATTAAATTTTTCTAAACCGAATTATGGAATCTGGGATTTCTGGTCAGCTTAGTTTGTCGACCATTACACCATTTAACTAGGAATGTATTTGTTTATATTTTATTTTTGTTTCTATTGGATTCAAGTGATACAAGTGACAATAAAACTAAAACATTTGTCCAGTGTGACTTTGGCGCAGAGGATATCAAATATTACTTAAGTACAATATTATTTATATAATGATAAGAATGAGTCTGATATTTCTAACAATGTTTGTATATGTTATCTGTGTAAAAAGTCTATGGTTTCTTTTCTAGCCTATGGTCTTGATTTTGATTATATGAAATGTCTGTGATTTTATAAGGAATTTATATTGGTTGGTTTGGTGACTTGATTACAGATTAAAATGATTGTAAGAAATATCATGTAAATATTTATCATGTAATAATATTTATATCATGTAAATATTTAGTAACCAGACTAGTGGATACTATGTTACAAAAAAAAATACTCATTTTATTTCCTTTTAGTTTATATCAAGACATTAATAATAGAAAATTCAATTATTAACCAATGATATTATGTTGTAAATTATTAATTAGAATAAAATATGTGGGTTATTAAGAATTACTAGGCTTTTTAAGTTTTCATGTCACATGGTTTCCGAGAACATTGACTGTGACAGACGAACAAACATGAGTGATATTAGAAGGGTTTCATTTTTTCTTTTGAAGTATGGACCCTTCAAAAAGGAAAAAAATTAACATACCTGTGCTTGAGTCCTGTCTGCATGTATGACGTCAACATTGATTCCGTCGTATATCAACTCTTTAAAGAGTTGTTTCGCTCTGTCCTTGCTCTGAACAAACACCAAAACAGGAGGCTTCAAGCCTTTCTGTACTAATTGCCTGAACGCAACGAGCTTCCCATTTTCATTGCCACAGAACATTAGTTCTTGGTCTACAAGACTTGTTGCAGAGTTCCTGTAGTCAAAGAAAAGGTATGTATTCAAAAAGTTAAGAACACTTTAAATTGGTAAAAGTAGCAAAAAATGCTATTAATCGCTATAAAAATCATAATGTAATAAAAATGTAACTGCTTCGTTAAAAATATATTAACTAGAAAATAATAAATTAAAAAAAAAATAAACATAAAATATTAGTTTGTACTGTTTGTACAATTCTGTAAGTGTAAATTGTTTCCAATATAATTTCTGTTACATCCTGACAATGATATATGACTGGTTTATACAACTGTTAAGTAATTTAAGTTAAAAAAAAAAATGTATAAGCGATTAAAATTCACAATAGTTAATGCTTAAAAATAGTTGTATAATTATGAGTACTATTAATTTTGAATACAATAAGTTGTAGTGTGAATTACTAATTCTGTTCTTCAGTATATTTCCCAAAGAAAATTTTGTCAAATATGGGTATTAATTTATTATTCAATATTCTGCCTGGGTGACATGAAACTAGCTAAAGCAGCTAGGACAATGCTAGTAGTAGGCTTCACGATAGGCTGCACGAAGCTATACACCTATTATTTATTTGACTTTTTATTAGGCAGTATGTGCAGATTTTGTAGTGTTTTGTGACCTGGTTCGCAATATTTGAGAGTTAGATATACAATTTCACTCTATCTCAAAATCTTCAAATGTGAAAACACGACTGAATAAAACATCGCCAATAAATCCCCTGTTTTGCACAAAAATTTATTGATCCTTGAAAAACTTCAAAATATTTTTTACTGGAATGAATAGATATGTAAGAATTTAGATATATTACATAATTTTAAATTGTTTCTATTTAATACCAAGAATAGTAAGCTAAACTATTTTATTATACTAGCTTAATTACTAGTCTCGTGTAATAAGGCATAGTATACTACACTAGATGATGCAAGATAAAACGAACCTCTGTCCAACAGTAATGTTAATAAGTCCTCGAAGGTTATGTCGGCACCACTTCGCCACGGGCGGCGTGTGAGTGGCGCTGAACATGGCGATACGGCGCTGGCGGGAGCCGCAACACTCCACCAGCTGTTGCAGCTGCTGTCTGAAGTCTGTCTGCTGCTCCTCCGAACCTTCAAACAGCTTGTCCGCCTCGTCTACTATCAGCCATTTCACTCTTAACGAAAATATAACATGGTTAATCTTTTTTTATGAGTAAGAGAGAAAATAAGAACTTAAGCAAGAGGATGGAAGAGGGAAGAGTGGTACAGAGGGAGAGAGAGAGGGAGTACATTAGCTACATCTGAATTAAAGAGCCAGAAGCAACAAGAGAAAGTCAAATGAAAATTAATTAAGTAAGTAAATACTTACTTATCAAATGTAACACCCACATTGTCTCGGTTGAGTAAATAACACAGACGGTTTGGCGTGCTTATTACAATATCTGAAAGAAATAGTAATTACGTTTAGCCCTTGGCATGTCTGGTAGTCTGACAGACTCGATCCTCCACTGCTTAAAAATGATGACAATTTTAAATATTAAATCAGTGGCATTAATTTTCACGTTTATTCTTATTTCGTTATTGATAAGTGCCATTATTCTATTTTGAATTATTATTTTATTATTTAATATTGTGTCTATTATAACTTCTTTATGTTTTTTAAATTGCTTGTGATCAATAATGATGATGTTTACATTATGAAAATATTTTTTGTGACAGATATATAATATGAGTCACACAAAAGTAATGCAACACACTTCATTGCACGCTAATGAAAAAAAATATGTATAACACTTACCACTCTTTCTTATAGTCGCTTCTCTTTCTTTTACTTTACTTTCTTTCATATTTCTCACAACGCTACACCTCAGTTCAGTGCCCGCACTAAGTCTCAATGCCTCTCTGTATATCTGATGAGCGAGCTCCCTTGTAGGACATAGTATTAGGGCTCTAGGACCACCCTGAGGTGCTCCTAATGTGTGCAAAATGGGGAGAAGGAAGGCAGCAGTCTTGCCTGAACCAGTTGGAGCACAGGCCAGAATTTGACGATCCTGTAGATAGACAATACATATTTCAAGAAGAAGTTTGATATAAATGTGTTATACTGCAAGTTTACTGGTAGATTATAGGTATTATTGACCACCCCAGAGAAGGTAAAAGAAAAAGAGGTAGACCAAGGAAAAGGTGGGATGATGACATCAGACAAGTGGCAGGAGTAATGTGGAATGTAGTGGCTCAAGATAAATGGAGGAGGCTTTTGCCGACTGGCAAACAGATATGCAGAAAAACAAGCAAAGCTCAATTATTGGACTAGACTAGGTTTTAAGTTTTAATCTTTATAATATGTAATAGAATACTAAGTGGATTTGAATCAAAGGCTTTATTATTATTATTACACTGCAAGTATCTAGAGGGTTGTTACATATAATAAGTCCAATGCATATTAAAACATTTTTTTATCTCTGTTTTATTAAAGAAACTTACATACAGGTAATCAGCTCCTTTCAGGAGAGACTGCATTATGTGGAGCTTTTACTCACAAAACACCTGCAGTGGTCCCACATTGTCAATAGACAAAAATAATAGTATGTAGTGTGGGTAGTATTGTGTTAGTTTAGTAAAGAAGTCTGTTCAGTGGCTGGAATTACTAATTTAATGTGCTGTATCAGACTGTCAAAGAATGTTTTATGCAATTGGGATTTATATGAAATAACTGAATTTATAAAAAGCCATTTATTAATTCTACTGGTATAAAAATTCTTTAATACGTTGTAGTATACAGTTTTCTGGTTAATTCTTTTATGTGTGTTACATATAGGTATTCCTAGACATTCACTTACATATTCTGCTAGGTAAAGGTGATATTCCATCAATCAAATATCTTTGTTCAAGATTTAATTAAATTTAGTACTATAATTAAAACGATTCCACTTATTTAATTGCATTGTACAAGGTTCGATGAAATTTCCTTGAATATTTTGTACCTATGCTCATTGATATCATTTTATATATATTAATCTATGCCTCTAATGTAGTATTTTATTAAAGATTATGAAAATGGAGTAACAACTGCACACGTATGTAGCAACATTATATATTGTTACCATTAGATTACCATTAAAAAGAAAGACAGCATTACAAAACAAAATGTGGGTTCAGCCATGGAATCCTAGCCAGAAAGAAAAGAGTTCAAGATAATTTATAGAAGAAATAAAAAATTGGAATAAAATGTAAACTTCAGTCAAAACGACTCAAAACCAATGATGTTATAATACAAAAGAGGTAGATAGGTTGCATGCACTCGAAAAGTGGCACCCCAAAATTTGCTAATTAGCCAACCCGGACTTGGTCAAAGAATATGAAAAGTTATATGTTACAGAACCAACAATGTCATGCAATGCCTATTGCGCAATTAAAAATTCTAAAATCTTTTAATAATTCAAACGTTATTTATAATATACACGAACATGTGATGACTCAGCCACCCAGTTTTAATCATTGTTTACATTTATTAAAAGCAATAATATATAATTCATTACATTCAAATTTATAATTAAAAAATGTTAGCGATCTGTTTAAATAAATATGTTCTGATGTACATGATTCAAGAGAAACGAAATTCGAAAAAAGCAAACATCATTTTTTATTGTCTATCCCATCAATCATTTTTTTTTTAAATGTCTGTTCTGTGGCATTAATTACTAATATTGTATGAATTAGTCACGGATTCACTTAAAATGTAGTAAGAAATTGAAATTAACCTATCAGAACGATTTAGAGAGCTATGTGATTTGTTAGTTTGAAATGCAATTATGTTTTACATTGCATAGCGACGCAGTGCAATGTATATTTGTCTCACTTTGTAACATTGTAACTCAGACAATATTTTACTTGGATTAGTACTAAGGTAATCTATCTAACTCTTTTGTATTATAATATCATCGCTCAAAACCTATCAATCTGTCAGAAATAAACAGAACTACTTATCGCATTTAATACAATCATAAAACTTATTTAACAGAATTTATTTTAGGCAAAAATATATATAGACCTTTGGAATATCACTGTAAGACTGGTCATTGGCTTTAAATAAGTAAATTAAACTGACCTCCAGCATACACGGCCATGTTTGTCTCTGCACTGGAGTTGGTTCTGTATACCCACAGTTTTTTACAGTTTCCACAATATTTGATGACATATTGTACCTTGTTTCCAATTCAGTGAAATCTTTTATTGCTGGTGGTACATGACGGCCCACTACCTTAATGCCATGTTCATTCCGGAAATGGTTTTGCTGTGGGATGGAATTTATTACAATTTTTACTTCCATTTTGCTAGATTTCAGTGTGTTTAACAACTCATGGCTACAGATAAAGCTGACATACTCTTTCAATGTGACCGCCCATGGCAACGTCATCAATGAAAGGCTTGTGACATTAGAGGTTCTTTTTTTTTAATGGCAAGTTCCCAGAGATAATTTTGCCAACAACTTGTTAGGAAAAGACACTGTAAGGTATGTTAGAAACACTAGAAATATTTTTCAACTGATGCATATGAGACAAAACTATGCATACGCTAGTCAATGTTTTTGGTATTAGTCAGATTCCAAAAGTAAATTTTAGCTTCACTATAGGTTAGAGCAGCCATTCCCAAAGTGGGCGATAACGCCCCCTTGTGGGCGCTGCAGGCCTAAAGGGGGGCGGTAAGAAACCCAGAAAAAAAATGGGGGCGTTGTGTAGAGGCCTGGGGGGTGATTTGTAATTTCATTTAGTTAGGAGGCACCTTAGA
Source organism: Zeuzera pyrina (assembly GCA_907165235.1). Taxonomy (NCBI): domain Eukaryota; kingdom Metazoa; phylum Arthropoda; class Insecta; order Lepidoptera; family Cossidae; genus Zeuzera; species Zeuzera pyrina. Next base: position 1,993,515 of record OU015627.1, read on the forward strand.
CAACGACTGCATGAGCTCTCGACTCAGTAGACAAAATAAGTTTGGGAACCAGTGGGTTAGAGGTTTAGTGTTAGGCTTTTTCTAACTATTTAAAAGTTCTTTATCTGCAAACAAGTTCTGTCACTGAGGTGACGAGTTCTATCTAAAAGTATTGAAACATGTAAAGCATCAAATTATAAATGCCTTCCCAGACTATTACAAAATAGTAATAATCATGTTTTATATTGAAGATATTTATGTACAAATGATTAGACGTGCTTTTTAGACTTCCAAAACCTGTAAAGTATATTAATGGCTATGCTTTAGATCACTGGTTCCCAAACTTATTTTATCTACTGAGTCGAGAGCTCATGCAGTCGTTGTCTAAGATGCCTCCTAGCTAAATGAAATTACAAATCACCCCCCAGGCCTCTAGACAACGCCCCCATTTTTTTTCTGGGTCTCTTACCGCCCCCCTTAAGGCCTGCAGCGCCCACAAGGGGGCATTATCGCCCACTTTGGGAATGGCTGCTTTAGATTAACTACCATTTTCCATTTTGACAATTAATCATAGATATTGAGGAAGTAAAAGAAGTATGTAAGAACCACAATACTTGGTGCTCCATCCTCTTTGACTACCCCATTAGTGATACAGCGTGAAGATATGTATGTTAGTATGTATCATAGATATTTTTTAAGTAATAAATGAGAGCGAAAACTATATGAAATTAACCATAATATAGATGTTTCCAGAATGAATTGAATTCAGAATACAAAGTTTAACTTTATGAAATCTTTGCTGTCCAAAAATGACTTCTAGCTCTTCTTTCTTTTATTCTTTGAGTATTTTTGAACTATTCGAAAGACTTCTATCAAAAAACTATTTCTCTCACTGACATCTCAAGAGTAAAACACGTAAGTCGTAGTTAATCTAAAGAACTACCAAAAACTAACCTCTTCAAGTTCCAATTTCTTTTTTAAATCCTCCGACTTTTCTTTCTTCTTCTTTCTTTTTTTCTTTTCTTCTATTTTTACTCCATCCATTAACTGCAAAGCATTTTCATCACTATCAAATGCACTTGGTGATGACGCTCTACTGCCGGCCTCGCTTTGTACTTCGTCTGTCTCGTCATTACTGAGAACTTCTTCTTTGATCTCTACTTTTTCCTCTTTTTTCACCGGTAAACTCTTGTGTTCTTGATCCTGGTGTAAATATAATGGAATCGTTAAGAATTATTATCAAGTTCATAACAAAAAATATGAGGTTATGTACTCACACTATTTTTAACGCCTAAAACTTTGTGTTTAAAAGTAAGACCTTTGGTTAATTTCTTGAATATATCATAAGCATCCATTGTGAGCAAATTTGTTTCTATTTGAATTTAAAATAGCTGGACGTTAATACACATAATCATGAAACCATGGACCAAACACCATGTAATTTTCTCTGTACATGCACCACAGGGATCTGTCAAGTGTCAAGTCGACGTCAACGTCAAGATTTATTTATTTCTTTATACTTTTTAAGACATTGGTAACAAGACCATCAGCCTAATGACGTAACTTCTGGAGAAAGGAGACGTTTCACGAATGTATGGAGCCCCGGCTCGCACTTTGTACACCTACATCTTAGAAACTTTAATATTAAATAAAAGTGTTTTAATTATGGTTTCGATATATATTAGCCTAGTTCTTTCGTACAAAAGTATTATATACACATATTATAGGCAACACCTTACCTAAATAAGATGGCGTCAATGACATATTTGACGTTTTCCACTTGTAATAGTTAATAATAATACTCTTTGTTATATTACAGGTCTTTACTGCTGAAACCTATTTAAAATCTCAAACAGTGCCTGTCACAGTTTGAACATATCCACGCTGCAGTTTAGGGTACAAAAAAATTAACAGGCAATGAGATCTTTGACGCCTTGGGAACCAGATCAACTAAATCAACTTTTCTTTTGAGAAATGCAATATAGCGACAACAAGTCAACACATTAAATGTTCTATTTTATTAATCTTGGAAAAGAATATGGATAAAGTATAAGTACTTATTTAAAAAATAAGCCCGCTTAGGAATAGGTCAAAGTTAAGCTAAATTATAAACGAGCGCGTGTTTTTATATATGCAGTTCTAATGTGAATTGTAAAGATTTTACGTCAGCACATCAAAGATAGTGTTTTATTTTAATTTTGGTTAATATGAATAGTGATAATAAAATAACCTTAACATTTAAGTGGTTCGGGCACAGAAAGAATGAGTGATGAAAGACTAAGAAAATCTAGAGAGCGAAAGGGAGTACTAAAAGAAGACAAGAGCAAGGCTGACTTATGAAGATCAAATAGCACGTGTTAGCAGACGGAAATCTCAAAAGCACTCGCATACCTATGCAAAAATGTGTGTTCTCTCCGACTACCCTTTTAGGGATACAGCGTGAGGATATGTATGTATGTATAAACATTTTGGAAGGAATAAGTCATAAAAGTTAAGCAATACTAGAGAACGGTTGTTGATGTTTTGATCTGTGCAATTACAGTACAAAGTAAATATAGATGTCAGAGTTGTGAAATAAAACAAACATCAATAATTTTTTAACAATTTATTATTCGTTTTCGCTATACTCTCTAATTAGAATTCCATCGAGTAAAGATGCTGGTGCTTCTATGTTTTCTTGATACCGAGCCCAACCTAAATACCACACAATGGTCATCACATGAGCACAGCAACCAACAATGCGGAGTCCACAAATACAATTACAATAATATCCAATGATTAATAATCATTCCAAGTAGCACCTTGTTTCGCCAACAATATATATATATGTATATATATATAAGTATAAGTATAATAAATTCTACCGGATTGATGGCTTGAGACTAGATTTGTGAAAATAAAACAACATCAATACTTTTTTTATGTTTGTTTTATTCTATTTCATTTTCAATATATTCTAACTGCAATCCAATTCAGTAAATATGTCAGTGCTTTTATGATTTCTTAATAGTGAACCTAGCCAGAACCTTACAACGGTCATGACATGCGCACAGCAACCAACAATGCGGAGTCGACCATACCCATATCTCATTCCAAGTCATAGCTTTAGGTTGTTCACCGCCTAGGTAAAATTAATAACCTAACAAAACATTATTAAAGAGAAAGTGTTCTTATGTAGCAGATTTTGATATGGTGCTTCTCCAGCCGCTGCTGCAGCATGCTCGTATCGCACATTATGGTAGAAGTTCTGAACCTAACCAGACGTAATATAAACCTTAGCCCAAGACATACTTTGTCTCGCAAAAAATACATGTTTATAATGTTCTACTAGATTAATGGCGAGACCTGATGCAGATTCTAAAAAGTACCATCTCATGTGAAGATTGTACAACTTGAGATACAACTTCCAGTTTGTTAATTAATTTTATTAATTCCTCCCTAGATAGATGGTTGACACCTAAATGAAAAGGCATTAAATATTGGTGTTGACAGAAGGAGTGCTTGTTAGGTTCCCTGTGTCTATTATTTATTTGAGCGTAAGATTATTTGAGCGTTATATTATTTGAGTGTAAGAAATTCTGCTTCTATCAGGTATCTGAAAAGTTAAAAAGAGGTTTCTGTGTGTATATATAAAGTATTTACCATCATTTAACACAAGACCAACTAAAAAGTTCTGTATTTTAAAATGTTAGCTCAGAAGCTTGATGTAAGTATATATAATAACAATGTTGGAGAATTAGATAGATAAATAATCAGTTTTTCAAGTTCTTTAGAAACTTGTTATTAGCCCACACAATGACTATTATTACAATGACTAGTATTAAAATATGGTAATGAAAAATATAATTCTGGCTTCTTTATGAAATAAGTTATTATTTAGAGCTTTACACAAACATATGGCTGTCTCCTAAACAATAATAATCAACACTAAACGTAAAAATATGTTTCAATAGGCTAGCTATCTAGATCATGCCCAAATTCCTGAGCAAGGTGCTAGTAACAATGCACTTTGCAAAACATTGAGCATATATTATTACTACATAACAGATTTAACTGAAATAAAATAATAACAGAGATATCTCAGTTAACATATTTAAAAAAAATGTTTTAATGAAATTAATTACCTTATATCCAAGATTCTTTCCAAGAACAGAAATGATTACAGATCCAATTTTAAGACGTGTAAGTGTAAGCATCCTCAATGATTGAAAAAATAAATAGAACTGAACCGAAACTAAACTACACATTAGTAGGTACTACTAAATCCTCTAGATATTAGTAGGTACTTATATTACGTGGTTTCATATGAGACTTATTTAGATTTATTTATTAGGAAAAATGCAGTTAGATACTGATTAATGGAGTCTTATGAGGACCTCAGGAATTAAGTTTAATCTAAACATTTATAATTTGGTCTACAACTAGTTTCCAATTAGTAGTTCACATGCACACATTTGTTAGTTTCTATTAGGTTATGTAATTTGTGACTTTGTTCAGTGATCAGTTAACTCGTGAACATAGGCGATGAAACATTGCCTTCAAAGAAAAACTATCGATTCAATAGAATACAGACTGTAGAAAGAATTTTAGACTTAAGATTTTATCATTTCAATGAGAATGAGAATGGAAAAATTAAGTAAAGGCTTGGGCGGTTAAGATTACGAGTACGATAACGAGTTCGTTCCAAAACTAAATGTGAAGTATGCAATTTACTATCAAACACAATTGAAATGTATATTATTAACAAGTAATGATAAAAAAAATCCCATCCAATAATTTATTCTTTACTAAAAAAAAATATACCTACTTACAAAGAGCTTTTAGTGCAACTATTTTTATTTGGTTGAAAACATGTGTAGTTGAAAATGTATTCGAGTTGTGATGTATGAATATACTTTGAACGTCACCACGTCACGGGTCAAAGCGCTGTCAAAAATTCAAAATCAAAACTATGGAGGGTCTCCATAACCTGCCGAAACTCCATTCAGAAAAACAGGTTGTATGAAACGTGTGCTAACTTTAATGGCGGCTATCTTTGTCTTATTCGATCCCATACAAACGTCCCTTTCTCATTCTGTCGATTTATAATGATCTTTGTCATTCTTTTTCGTCAGTATATTAGTACTCTGTGTTAATTTCATTGTCATGTCTTTGCAGTCATTGATATTGAAAACTTTTTTCAAATATACGTATATAATTATTGAATTTACAACTGAAAAGTGTAATAGTGTTCCGTGGTGTTCTATTAAGGAGAATGCATTACAAAACCTGTGAAATATGTGGTTTAAGAGCTGGCCGGACTAACGATAAAAAACGTTCGTTTATGGCGAAACTACCCTTAGATGAAGACAGGTTAGTATATAAACTTTCTTTTTATGATATGTGTTGTCCCAATACCTTCTTATATGCCATTTATTTTAAGCCTTTCGTAAAATCTTGTTTTATAACCAAGTGCAATAGTACGGTTTATTATCGATGCTTACGTATATCGATATACATTTTTAATTTTCAATATGTGAAGTCGTAATTGACGTAAAGAACACTGATGTTATGTCGAAATATTCTTTAAGTCAGTACATTTATGGCTTATCGTAATCATTTTTTAAATAAAATATCAGTTTAATGAGTTCAGTGTTTTAGGCTTGAAAGTAGAACAAACAAAATCTGTTTTACCTTTTTAATATTAGGATTCTACTAAAATATCTTGTACCTCTTATTATTATTCACGGTATATATTTCTTTTGTTTACAGAATCCATCTTTACCTTCATGTTATAAATTAAACTTTAAAACGAAAACCATGGCAGAGGAGAAATTACTACGAAAATCTGTGTCACAATGGAGTAAAAATTACACCTGCATTTCATCTTGGTGTATTTTTTTTTATTTAATTGTACAATCGTGTACTTTTTAGCAGATTAGCAGCCAATATTCTTAAAGAGATAACATTAAAAAGAAGAAGGAAACGAAACAAGTTAAAGATGTCAGTTTCTTAAAACTCTTCAATAAAATGTACCTATGTTAAATAAAAATAAAACACTTTACTTAACCCTTGAAAGATTTTATTATTAAATAAATAATTTTGTTGCACATTAAACTTTATTGCACGTTAAACCTGATTTTATCGATAAAAAATTTCATCGAGATGACATCACTATCACTTTTGTAATGTTGGCAGTAGTGTACGACAGGTGTGGAAACGACCATTTTGTTTTCTGCCTTATATTGGTACTTGAGGTTAGTAAGCGTTTCATACAAATCTCTTTTTCGTATCTATGTATGGAAGTCCCGACTCTTATAGTATATGCTCCTTGGCTCCTTGGGTCTCCATGTCTCCATGATCAAAACGCGCAAAGTAATACTCTGTCCGTGTTTTATCTTGTGAATGTAAACAGAGGAACCTCGTGTAAACGACAGTACACAGTGGTCTGATAGTACTGACAAACTATATACTTTACTGTGTCAAGAAAGACTCATCTAGTCATTTTGCTTGGTTAAACTCACCCAATTTGCATGAAGCGAAGGTCGCATAAGGTAAACTTGATCGTCAGTGGCCGTCTAACGAATCGTTTGTGTGCTCTAGAGGCGTCATGAAAAACTAAAGCATATTTGATCGTCGGTATCCGGCCTTACATGTTGGACTTCGCTATGTCAATTAGACTGATGTCTGCTGCTGTAATTTGGTTTTCGTCGTTGTTTAGGGTAAGTAAAAGACACAAAACGATTTCCTCATTATTATGCACATTGACGGATTCCTTGTTATTATAAACTAGTAGTGTCCCACATGTTTTGCACCAAGGGCTACTTTAAAACTATTGTCAGGTCTCATTCGTGCTGTTATACCCCACGCATGTAAGGGTTATTGTTGATGGCATCACCACGCTCCCTGTTTTCGCTCCGTCAGCATTTCCGTTAGCCTAGACTCTCTCCCATCACCCAGCCAGTTCACATCCGTCTTTCGTCCAAGTCAGTCCAGTCAAGTTCCAATCAAATCCTCGATAAGTGTATTTTCTAAAATAAAGTAGTGTCTCTATTCATATAGTTTTTTTTTTAAAAGAAATCGATCGCGAACCGCATAACATTTTGGTGGCAGCTAAAAGGGATCTTAAGGTCCCAGGACGCCTGTGAATAAAGTGAAGAATTACCTACGTAAAATATACGTTAAATAATAAATACCAGTGCATTAATCAGTGAATTATCTGTTTTGTGTTTCGCGAAGTGAAGAAGTGTATACTACGACATACCGGCATATTTCCGCATTCGAGAAGAATATATACATTCGCCGAAATGCTACACGGTACCACATCTACCATAATTTTGCTGTTCTACTTCCAGTAAGTGAAAAAAAAAAAACTTTACTTATACAATTTGAACGAAGTTATTAAATCTACGCCTACGTTAAAATTCTCTCCGAGACTCCGAGTATGTTATCAGCGTAACATAATCCGAACCTACTGTCGCCGAGAACTTATCACTGAGGTCATCGTCACGTCATTGTTTGCAGTGCAGTGTCTTAAACATTTTGATTCAATTGGAATTAATTATTGTGTTAACATACGTACATTGATGCACATAATATAAATTAAAATTTATAATTATTGTTCATATCTTTATTAGTTAGAGTATTCAAACAAAATGGCAGAAACAAAAGTTAAATTAGATACCAAATCGGCTAAAGCAGAAAGCAAATCAGGCGCCAGCACACCTAGCATAGATCAAAACAGTGAAAGCGTAAAACAACCCATTGATTTAAGCGTTCTGTTAAAATTTATCAAACCCTTTGATGGATCACGTGATCAATTAACACCTTTCGTAAATAACTGTACAAATGCATTCAAATTAGCTTCGGAGAATCAAAAACTAGTCTTATTTCAATACATTTTAAGTCAGCTGCAAGGTAAAGCTGAGGTTGCTTGTGCTATCAAAGAATTCGATGGTTGGAGTCAATTAAAAGATTTTTTAATAGGCCAATTCGGTGAGAAAAAGTGTTACGCTCATTTGTTGACGGACCTACAAGATTGTAAGCAAATAATTAATGAAACTGTATCACAATATTCATTACGATTGGAGACGTGTTTATCAAATCTATTAACGGAGATTACCATTTCTTGCCCTAGGAAGAGCGAACTTCCAGGTCGCATAGCAGCAATGACAGACGTTGCTTTAAATACTTTTATATTGGGATTACATCCCCGTATCTCTAATAACGTTCGTGTTCAATCCCCAAAAACATTGAACGAAGCTATTAATGTCGCTGTGTCCGAAGAGAAAATTCTACAGTTTATGCATAAAAAAAATCCCAGACCCGAGAACATTAAAACTCAATTTGCGCCGCGTTTCAGAGGCGAAAATAGAACAATCGAATTTAGACCGCAGATTAATCCTCAGAATAGACCAAGAATGTTTCCCCTATTCTGTCGTTATTGTAAAAATAATGGGCATACCATCGAACAATGTCGCAAACGCGAGTTCAATAATAAACGCTTCGCAGCGCCTCAAAACTCACAGCAGCCGCGCCGTAATGACCACCAAATACATTACATCGAAAACGATGTTCAAGAAGGATACGACGAAATAGATAATAACGATAATGAACAACCTCATAATTTAAACTGAACACCGGCTCGAATCGGTGTCGTTCGAGGCCTTCTTAACATCAAAACCGACACCTACTATAAAGTAAGATTCCCGAGTATAACCTATAACCAAAATACGCAAAATGTATACGGACCTGATATTTCTAAAGCCATTAATACAAATACAAACTCACGAACCAACAAACAGGGTAACCAGCCCCAACTTCATGGTCGTGACAAATCATTTTCTATATCTCATCGAATCAACCAACAGGGTACCCAGCCCCAAACTGACGATCCGAATCCTAACGCTAGTAATTTAAAATCAGTCCCTAAGACCAAAAGGGACATCGAAACGACATTCTCCGTACCTGAAAAAGAAAATAACTATAAAATATTTGAAATCAATTTCGACAAACAAAATAAAAAATACTTACCATATATTAACATTTTTACTTCTATATCTTCTAAACCCTTATGCCTGCTCGTAGACACAGGCGCAGCTGTAAGTCTCATAAAGACATCGGCTGTAGAAAAAATGCCCATAATCACAAAATATAAAATTAAAATAAAAGGAATTGATTCCCGAGATGCCAATATCACAACGATAGGACATATACCCATCACCTTAAAGTCAGGTGATAAATTTGTAATTTTTAACTTTCACGTAATTGACAAAATAGATTTACCTTACGACGGTATAATAGGGAATGATATATTTAATGAAGTTAACACTAACATTGATTATCCGAAAGGCATATTAAAATTAAATGATCTTAGTATAAACATAAAGTTTAATGAACCAATATATGTTATTCCACCCCGAACCGAAACAATAATCGAATGTTCGGTAATGAACCCGGACATTAAAGAGGGATTCATAATTGATCAAAATCCTACCGAATCCTTGCTTATTGCAAACTGCGTAGCCAAAGTTAAATCTAACAATCGCATAAATATCTCAGTAGTCAATACTTCTGAATCGCCAATTACTTTATCGTCCGATTTAAAACTTAAACTAGACCCAATTGATAATAACTTCACAATGTTAAATACCAATGTCGAAACTGCTAAACGGGATAAGAATACTTACCAGCGTGCCCAGAGAGTCCTAGAACTCCTCCGAACAACCCACTTAAATAAAGAAGAAACAGAGTCTTTATTTCAAATTTGTACTGATTATTCAGATATTTTTCATCTCCCTGATGACCAACTCTCCTACACCAACGCTATTAAACATGAAATTAAAACCACATCCTCTGTTCCTATTTACACCAAGTCTTACAGATTCCCCGAATGCCATAAAGCAGAAGTTCAAACACAGATTGATAAAATGCTAGATCAAGGAATCATCAAACCATCTATGTCCCCATGGTCTTCTCCAATTTGGGTAGTCCCGAAGAAGCTTGATGCTTCGGGACAACGCAAGTGGAGAATAGTTATAGATTACCGTAAATTAAACTACATCACTATTGGTGATGTTTACCCGATTCCGCAGATAACATAAATACTGGATCAATTAGGACACAGTAAATATTTTTCAACATTAGATCTGGCGTCAGGTTTCCATCAGATATTGATCAATGAAGAAGACAGTCCCAAAACCGCTTTCAGTGTCCCACAAGGACACTTCGAATTCAAAAGAATGCCGTTTGGATTAAAAAACGCACCTTCGACTTTCCAACGGCTTATGAATTCCGCCTTATCAGGGCTACAAGGATTAAAATGCTTTGTTTATCTCGATGACATTGTTATTTATTCGTTTGATCTGAAATCGCACGTTGAAAACCTTGCTTCTGTCTTTAATAGACTTCGCCAATTTAATCTTAAGCTACAACCAGATAAGTGCGAATTTCTACACAAAGAAGTTGGTTACCTAGGACATGTAATAACTGATGAGGGTGTTAAACCCGATCCTAAGAAAATAAAAGCAGTATCTGATTTTCCGGTGCCAAAATGTGCTAAAGATATTAAATCATTCCTTGGACTGGTATCTTACTATCGTAGGTTCATACCAGACTTTTCTAAAATAGCCAAACCATTGACCACCCTTTTAAAAAAGGACACAACATTCGACTGGCAGAACCCGCAACAAATCGCATTCGATGAACTTAAATTCAAACTTACTTCATCTCCTGTTCTTATCTATCCTGATTTTTCAAAACCCTTTATTTTAACATGCGACGCATCTAACTATGCTGTTGGTGCAATCCTATCCCAAGGAAAAATAGGTGAAGATCGACCGATTGCATATGCATCCCGCACTCTTAATAAAAGCGAACAAAATTATTCCACCACAGAGAAGGAACTATTAGCTGTACTGTTCGGGTGCAAAACCTTCAGACCGTATGTATATGGACGGCGATTCGAAATCGTGACCGACCATCGACCATTAAAATGGTTGTTTAACCATACAGATCCTAGTAGTAAACTCCAGAGATGGAGGCTTAAACTAGAAGAATACGACTATGTCATCAGTTATCGTAAAGGAAAATTAAATCGTGCCGCAGACGCGTTATCTAGACATCCCGTCAATCCCATACAGAGTGACAACAAGGAACAATCTCCTATCGATTCTCAAGAGATACCTAGCGTTGACTTACCTGTTGATATTAGTGATCCCATTATAGATGATAACCTCTTCGACTCATACAGTGAATTTCTTCAAAAATCCAGCAAACCCAGTGCAACATATAATACATTAATTATAGAACATAACGAGAGCTTAACTAAATGTCAGCAAAAACACGTTATAATCCCTACGTCTATAGATTTGGACGAATCAAACCCCTTTATACTAGAAACTCTGTCGAACCATTCTAATCTCAGTGAATTCGAAAAACAAGAAAGAACACTCCATAGTTTTCTTAAAGCTGAAATAAACCAGAAAATGTATTTTATTTTATTTAGGGCCGATTTTTCAATCCTCAGATAAACGTACAGATAGCGTTTATTCGACAGATAGCAAAATACTTATTTCACCACAGCCAATTTTTACAACCACTATAGCCACTCCCACAAGTGAAGAAAGGCACCCTGACTAGGGAAATTATGTTGGAATATTTTCATTCTTTAATATTACAATAAGTATGTACAAATCTAATTTCGAGTAGGCAATATTTTCATAATAAATTATAATTCTTATTAAAAATGAACAAATCTTTATTTTTTGACAAGTTTAGAATTCTTTTAGAATGTTTTCATTCTTTTCTTTGTTCGTCACCGCGTCAGTCTTTTTATTTTCGATAATATATTTATATTTATCTACTAAATTTACGAGCAATTTTATCTCGGCAGTATTAAAATTCGCCGAACGCTCTCTTTTTTTGAATCCATTGCGAGTTTAATTATTAGTGAAATAAGAAGCACACAGCAAAAGTCAAATCACACAATGTGCCACACAAACATAACCTCGAAGAGACAGTCACATGACAGTAACAACAGTGACAGCATGACAAAAGAAATTATGAAATAGTTTGTCCTCCTCTAACATTTGTATAATTAATATATTTGTTTCACCTCGCTGAAGTTAGTGCTGCCAGAGTTGAAATATTTGGTCAGATAGTTATTCATGAGATAAATGTCAATTGAAAAATAGACAACAAATTATCTGACAGATAAACAGCCTAATAAGTTTATTCGCTGGGTAATTATTAGACCTTTTATCTGAGGATTGAAAAATCGGCCCTTACTAAAGTACACTATTTCGATGATTGTTCTTACGCAGATATATACGAAAGTTTAAGAAGTATTAGATACGAACTTTTGTTATTTTCAGATGAATCCATTAAACAATTAGCTATTTCAGACTTTAAAAACCCATTTGATAAACACTCGTTTATAAAAGTACACAATATAATTTTATATTTGTTCCATAACACCGGAATCGAAATACATATATATCACGATAACATTATTTATCCCACACAATCTGAAATCCCTAAAATCTTAATCGACAACCACAACATTCCCATAGCTGGCCATTTGGGATCTTGTCGCATGCTGAAACGAATACAAGAAAAGTACTATTGGAAAGGGATGCGTAGTGATATCGAATCATATGTAAAAAAGTGTGTCCAATGTCAAACTAACAAACCCCTTAGGCGCATAAACAGAGCCCCTATGCAGATTACGAGCACATCTACGCAACCTTTTGAGCGTGTAGCTCTTGATATAGTCGGGCCCTTGCCCGAAGCTGGTGAAAGAAAATTAAAATTCATTTTAACCCTACAGGATGATTTAACTAAATTTTCCTTAGCCTATCCCATTGCGAGTACTACGGCTGAAGAGACCTCTGATTGTTTAGTTCATTTTATCACATTATTTGGCATACCTAAATATATTCTTACTGATCAAGGGACTAATTTTACAGCTGAAGTTTTCAAACAAACTTGTAATCTCTTAAAAATCAAACAGTTATGGTCGAGTCCATATCATCCCCAAACACAAGGTGCCTTGGAAAGAAGCCATGCGACCCTCAAAGAATATTTGAAATCATATGTTGATGAAAATCAAACGAGTTGGCCTCGATATGTATATACATCAATGCTCGCCTATAATACTACAGTGCATTGCACTACAAATTACACGCCATATGAACTCCTTTATGGTCACAAACCTTATATTCCAGATTCTATTTATGACACAGGTTTAAATGCTACATATTCTGACTATGTCCGTATGCTTCAACAACGTCTGACCTATACTCGTAACAAAGCAGTAGAAAATATTCTAAAATCTAAAGGGATTTCAAAAACTTATTACGATAAGAACATAATGTGCGTAATATATAAGGTTAGTTTCATGATCTGAATTATCTATCATAGATTATCATGATTGTTTTCAGAATAACTATAATCAGCTCTACCTCAGCGGCTGTATTACTCTGTATTACTTATAATATCACTTTATTGACAGAAAAATCGAGTAGTACCGAGAACGCCATTAATGTTATCTATATGTGGTTTTATATAGGAAATATCGACAGGTGTAACGACATGTAAATGATCAGTGACTAATTTAACGGTTCCTATTGGATCAAAGTAAATACCGGGACTCTTCGTTATCGGATCGATGAGAGCCGCTGAGGTAGAGCTGATTATAGTTATTCTGAAAACAATCATGATAATCTATGATAGATAATTCAGATCATGAAACTAACCTTATATATTACGCACATTATGTTGAATGTAACCTACTCATAATATTCCTGCTTCCTGCTCCACCCTCCCCCAGGCACTCGAATTCTAACGCCTTTCTCAGCGCGGGGTGCGGTAAATCTTGCACATCGAACTGCCTCTCCATCTCCCGGTCCCCTAATACCGCCCGAGAATACCCCCTCCTGGCCTCATAAAACAGGGCTGCTTCTCGCACCCTGAGGTCAAGTGGGAGAATCCCGGACAGCAGCAGGGCCGAGTTCAGAGAGACAGTTCTGTAAGCTTTAATAATCTTTAGAAGAAATCCCCTCTGCACCGCACACAACCGTTTCCTTACATACTGTTTTTCCACTGCATCCCCCCATACACTCGCCGCATACATGATGGTCGGTTCAACCACCGCCACGTATATGGTTCTCACCACCTCCGGCCCCAACCCCCACTGGGCTTTTGCGGCTCTCGACAGTTGTTTATGTATATTTGTGGCCTTACGGCACACATTTACGACGTGGGTGTTGAATATTAATTTATCGTCGACTGTGAGGCCCAAAATTTTTATTTCCCGGGACAGAGCTATGCCCCTCCCCCCCATGCCTAGGACCGGGGAATCAAACTTCAGTTTGTTTGTCAACACCATCGCCTTTGTTTTTTGTGGCGCAAACCGAAGCTTATTACGGACTCCCCAGTCCCAAACATACTGGAGGGTTGCATTTGCCCGTCCCTGTACCTCAGCGGTGTTGTTTCCGGAGAAGATGAGGACCACATCGTCGGCAAAAGCCTGGCAGTGATCTCCCCTTCCCTCTAATCCTTTCAATAGGGGGTCCAACAATACATTCCATAACGTCGGACCCCCCATAGATCCTTGCACACATCCTTTATCAGTCACTCTCTTATATTCCATTCCGGCATACCTCACTCTTACAGACCTTTCAGATAGATAGCTGTCCAGCATTTTTCTCAAATTTAACGGGCACCCCAGATCGGCTAACCCACACCTGATTGCAGGCCACCACGCACTGTCGAAAGCTCCCTCTATGTCAAGTGAGACCAAGATGTTAATTTTCTTGTTTCGTATTTGATCTTTAAGATATTTGATCATGACATAGAGGGAGTCCTCCGTACCGCGCTGCGGCATAAAGCCATACTGGGCCTTACTGAGCTTTGGCTGGACATGCCATCTCACCCTTCCTATCAGCATTTTCTCCAGTACCTTCCCCAGTATAGGCAGCAGACCTATCGGCCTGTAAGATTTTGGGTCCCTGTAGTTTTCCTTTGATGGCTTCCGTAGCACCACCACAACCGCTTCCTTCCATACCACCGGGAAATGAGCCAGCTGCAGGCATCTGTTGAACAGGTCTAAGAACATGCGAGGACGGCAGGATATGGCCGCTCCACAGATGTCGAGGGTAAACCCATCCCCCCCTGGCGCCTTCTTAGGATTAAAGCTCTTGAGGGAGCTGTTCAACTCTTCCATTGTAAATAGGGGGTCCAAGTGTTCATCTTGCACCCCCCCATTTATATTTGACGCTATCTGTCTCGTCTTCTTCTGATCTGAGTTTTCCAGCTCCCTCAAGTCACTCGGGTAAAAGGTCTCCGCCAGTAATTTGACGGAGCCCCCCGCATCTAACTCCTTGCCATTTTGGGTAAGCAGGAGGTCCTCCTCTCTCTCCGTGGTGCGTCCAATCACCCTATAAATGCCCCCCCACATGCTCTCCCTGTCCTGCTTTCCGCAGAAGTCCTTCCAGCTCTCAATCTTCGCCTTTCTTACTTCACTCAAATATTCATCTCTTGCCAACAAAAACTGATCCGCCACCCATGCTCTGCGAATCGGTGCCGCATTTTTTATTCTCCTTTTTTTCCTTATCATTTCTTTCTTTAATTCCGCCAACCTGTCACTCCACCAGGGCGACACTGTTTTTTTGCTACTGCTCTTTTTCCTCAAGTTTTCCTCGCAGTTTTTTGCCATTCCATTTACGATTTTGTTTACCACGCTTTCCAAATCCTTAACATTTACTATTTCCTTAATTTTGTCTACCTCAATTCCCTCGTTATCCCATACCTTTTCCAATTCTACTTTAAATTTTTTCCAGTCTACTTTATTTGTATTATATTTCCTCGTCGTTCTTTGAATATTTATTCCTTTGCTTGGCTTTAATTTAACTTCAAACAGTATCGCCCTGTGGTCCGAACAGGTGACAGATCCATCCACTCTCCATCCGACAACTCGACAGAGCATGTCCGCGGTGCAGGTCGTCACATCCACACAGCTGGAAAAACTCCTGCCCCCCCTCACTACGTCAAACGTCGGCTCATCTCCCCGGTTTATCACCTCCATTCCTATCTCCACCAGTGCTCCTTCCAATATTCTTCCTCTACGATTCGTCCTCTTACTCCCCCACCATATACTCCAAGCATTCATATCACCTCCCATAATAATTCCTTTCATTCCTAATCTTCTTACGATTTTCTCCATGCATTCAACTTGCAACTCAATGGGCCCATTCCCTTCCAGATATACGGATACCACCCCGATCTCCCACGCCTCAGTCCTCAACTTTGCCACGGCAAAGTTGGGAGCGCACAGAGTGGGAGCCAGGACGATATCCAACCTCTCATCAAATATCATTATTGCGGCCTTGATGACCGCATCGCTATCTTCCATCCCTTGCACTATTCTAACACCCGGATAGGCCCTCACTCTTCCTTTCTTCCCAACATAGGGTTCCTGAACCAATGCATAGGATATCTTCCTCTTTTTTGCCTCCATTATGAGTTCAGATGTCGCCACCTCGCTTCTTTGTAAGTTCGCCTGAATCACCCTGTATCCTACATCCCTCATTCTTTCATTCTTCCCATTTTTATCCATCCCTCTCGCGCCCTTAGCAATAAGCCACTGTGGTTCTTGCTAACGCGTCCCATTTCCTACGGACCGGACAATCAGGGCTAAATGCATTGTGGTCCACCTTGTCCAGCTTCGCTTTTTTGCAATTTACGCAGCTGGAACTTTCCCCGGCCATCCACTCTGTACACTCAGCCCTGACGTGCGGTCCACCACAGTGGCTACACACATTTTCCGTTACCGTACAAAATCTCCTTCCATGCCCGTACCCGAGGCAGCAGGAGCACTGCACTAAAGGAGACTGGTCAGCCACTCTCACCCTTTGGATGTCTATGTGCACCGACCCAGCCTCCGTCAATCGACCCCATATGGCGGGAGACACTTTTAGAACCACGTGTGCCGTCAACGGATTTCTAGCTTTTCGTCGGTACTTCACTTCCATTCTATCTTCGTCACCCTCTATTCCGGACAGCACATGTCTATTTTGTGTTCTTATTGCCTTCACTATTTCCTCGTCCTTATTTGTTTGTAGCACTCCAAAGAGCACTATCATGGGGTCTTTATTTTTAATATCTTCAGCTCTCAGTGCCCCTCCTGTCCCGTTTATTCTTTCTTTCACTTTCCTTAAATCCTCTTCCACACTACATCCAATGATAACCTTCCTATCCCTCGCCTTCCTTATTCTATCAATCCTCACTCCTTCATCCCTTGCATTAACCACCTTTCTTAACTCCTCAAATATTCTCTCTCCTGTATCTCTTTCATTCCTTGAAGAGACCATGACCGAGTGCATTGCCCGTCCCTCGGGTTGTTGCCTTTTCGGCACACCCGCTACCACACTGGCATATGACTCCCTCAGGGTCTCCTTCAATTTCATCATCTCTTCTTTATTGTCTTGTAGCATTTTCGCATGTTCCTCTAGCTTTTTCACTATGTCACTTTCTATCTCCTTTCGTTCATCATTCACCTTTCCTCCTTCTTCCTCATTTTCACCTCTTTCATTCTTCTTATCATTTCCATTCTCTTTTTTCCTCTCTTCCTCAGACTCTCTTACCAGAGCATAAAGACGGTCCACTGCAGCCAGAACATCAGCTTTAATATCGCTTTTGAGATTCCGGCTGTTGTTCAGTTGGATCTTAGCTCTGGTTAAGCATGCTTTTGCCTCACCTAGTCGGCTTTTATAAGCCGTTCTTACTTTTGGCGAGCTTTCGTTTTTCATATCTTCATCCATGCCATGCTTTCTTTCCACTTCTACCTCTGTTGCACTCATACTTTCACTCTTTCCTTTCGCTACTACCAATTTCGATTCACAGGGGAATTTCATTTTTGACTTAACCCTTTCCACATTTTTATCTACCACCGGGTTTCTTTTTATAGCTGGTGGCGATCTTATTTTCGCCTCAATATCCCCTATGCTTTTTCTCACTGTTATCGTTTTATTCATCTCATTTCCTCTCCCTTCCTCATTCCTCTCACATTCAACTCTACTTGTTCCTTCCATTCTTGGTGGAGATATTTCACTCACTCTTGTCCCTTTGGCTGGTGTACGAAAGCCAAACATTGTTGGGGAATGCGTCCTATATATACGATTAAAATCTATGTTTACTGGTCAATAGACCAGTAAACGTCAAGGTCAATTTATATAATTGTCAGTTGAATCGTTTGAGAGGTGTAAAAGGCCTCTCAACAATGTATATAAAACTACACAATACTAAATGGTATAAAAAATTTTTTGGGAGTAAATATACTTCCCATGAAACCTTGGGTCGAGGGTTGGGGGGGAGGGCGTCACAGCCTCGGAAGAAAGGGCAGACCACAGCTTTGCCCCTGAAAAATTCCGTCCAACCCCACCACTGCGCAAAATCGCCTTCCTTTCTTTCAAGAAATCCAAAATAAAAATAAAAAGTCAACCCCCGAGATAAAAGAAATTTCTTCCAACCAACAAAGACCCCGGTCTCCCTCAATTCCGTATCGGTCGAGAGGTCACAATAATTTGGTCGGTTTATATTAACTCAGTCCAGGGGGTGTTTCCGATTTTTAAAATTTTTATCGTATCAATTCAGGGGGTGTTTCTTAAAATCACCTCCTCAAACAGTTCCCGATTAACTTATGTTCAGGGGGAAGTCTGATTAGTATGATTATTTTTACGTAACATACACACCCCGGATCTAAATCAATACCTCCTCCAATTTTAAAGTAAATCTTAAAATATTCTCAAAATAATTCTTAAAGTAATCAAACTTAAATACCCAATATTACTTTAAAATATTCAGGTCGCTTTCATATAATGCCTTCTTTCTTTTACAAAACTAGTCTTTCATAAGTTTGCACTTTAACTTTTATTATTAGTTCTCCTTTGCTTTTTTACCTCAACAAAATTTTTGCAAACCCGTTTTTTGTGTTTCAACTGCTCATATCTCGGAATCTAATTGATGTTTCTTAAAAATTTTTTCAGATTTTAGTGCATATATATTTACCCTACAATATCCTAGCTGTATTTTTTCAAAAATTTTTTATTTCCAAAAAGTTATTAACAATAAAAACAAAGGGTGTGGTCGATACAAACTATTTCTCTTGACAAACTTATACTAACTTTGCAATATATTTATGATGTCAATAACTATTATATTTCTTAAGATTTCTTGTTTTTTCTTTTTCTAATATTTTCTTCTATTTATTTTCCATCCACTCGATGTTTTAGATTTCTTGAAAATGACCCAATTTCTAGTCTTATATCCTATCTTCTAATTTCACAACCGCAAATACAAAAAGATCGCGATTTGGATTTGATCTTTTTTCCCGTTTTCTTTCTTTAACTTTCTTTCACAGAATATTGTTTATTAGTCTTAGAACAGGTTTTTCTTGCTTTTTCCCGACACGACACTTTTCCCAATTTCCCGGAATTCCCAAAACCACGTTATCAGTTTGTCACGTTTTCCTATGCTTCTCCTAATTTGTCTATATCTTCCTAACTACTAATCCGAAAATTCTAAAACTTACAGGTGTTGTTGTTCTTGATCTTCTCCATCTCCAGGTATAAAATCCTGGTAGGTTACAGATCTCCTGGATGAGCTGGACTCGCCTCAAAATAAGCGAGTTTTCGGCCAACCTCAAAACGCGTTTTGCGGCTGAATCCTTTAAGTTTTTTAAATTTTTCTTTTTCACTATTTATCGTAGTCACTTCCTTCACTTATTTCCACTTTCACTTTCACTCTATCTTTCTCACTTCCAGAGTTGGCAAACACGTGGTTTTGTTTATTTAGCTTATAACTTTTTATTTTAGAGTCCGAAAATTTTGAATTTTTGTAGAGTTATAAAGCACTTTAACTCCAAGTTAAATCACCCAAAAATTTTGGGGATCGCTGCTCAAAATCTCTCGCCACTCTCACTTTTCGAAAATTTTTTCGGTTTTTTGTCTATAACTTCGTCAGTTTTGGTCCGATTTTAAAAATTTTTTGTGCGTTATGTCGTCTACAACTATACGCGTCTTTTGACACCACTTTTTTCGTTTTTCACACTTTATTACTATTTTTCCGCAATTTAAAGGTGCGAGCGAAATAAAATGGGTGCGCTGTGCTGCAGTTCCCGGGTTAGATCTCCACTTTATAAGGTTCTTTCCATACTGCCGAAAGGGCTTTCCTTAATCTTAAATGATTTTTTACATAAACGTAATCTCCTGTTTTGTACAAGATAGGCCGTGTTTTCTTATCGTAATAAGTTTTTGAAATCCCTTTAGATTTTAGAATATTTTCTACTGCTTTGTTACGAGTATAGGTCAGACGTTGTTGAAGCATACGGACATAGTCAGAATATGTAGCATTTAAACCTGTGTCATAAATAGAATCTGGAATATAAGGTTTGTGACCATAAAGGAGTTCATATGGCGTGTAATTTGTAGTGCAATGCACTGTAGTATTATAGGCGAGCATTGATGTATATACATATCGAGGCCAACTCGTTTGATTTTCATCAACATATGATTTCAAATATTCTTTGAGGGTCGCATGGCTTCTTTCCAAGGCACCTTGTGTTTGGGGATGATATGGACTCGACCATAACTGTTTGATTTTTAAGAGATTACAAGTTTGTTTGAAAACTTCAGCTGTAAAATTAGTCCCTTGATCAGTAAGAATATATTTAGGTATGCCAAATAATGTGATAAAATGAACTAAACAATCAGAGGTCTCTTCAGCCGTAGTACTCGCAATGGGATAGGCTAAGGAAAATTTAGTTAAATCATCCTGTAGGGTTAAAATGAATTTTAATTTTCTTTCACCAGCTTCGGGCAAGGGCCCGACTATATCAAGAGCTACACGCTCAAAAGGTTGCGTAGATGTGCTCGTAATCTGCATAGGGGCTCTGTTTATGCGCCTAAGGGGTTTGTTAGTTTGACATTGGACACACTTTTTTACATATGATTCGATATCACTACGCATCCCTTTCCAATAGTACTTTTCTTGTATTCGTTTCAGCATGCGACAAGATCCCAAATGGCCAGCTATGGGAATGTTGTGGTTGTCGATTAAGATTTTAGGGATTTCAGATTGTGTGGGATAAATAATGTTATCGTGATATATATGTATTTCGATTCCGGTGTTATGGAACAAATATAAAATTATATTGTGTACTTTTATAAACGAGTGTTTATCAAATGGGTTTTTAAAGTCTGAAATAGCTAATTGTTTAATGGATTCATCTGAAAATAACAAAAGTTCGTATCTAATACTTCTTAAACTTTCGTATATATCTGCGTAAGAACAATCATCGAAATAGTGTACTTTAGTAAGGGCCGATTTTTCAATCCTCAGATAAAAGGTCTAATAATTACCCAGCGAATAAACTTATTAGGCTGTTTATCTGTCAGATAATTTGTTGTCTATTTTTCAATTGACATTTATCTCATGAATAACTATCTGACCAAATATTTCAACTCTGGCAGCACTAACTTCAGCGAGGTGAAACAAATATATTAATTATACAAATGTTAGAGGAGGACAAACTATTTCATAATTTCTTTTGTCATGCTGTCACTGTTGTTACTGTCATGTGACTGTCTCTTCGAGGTTATGTTTGTGTGGCACATTGTGTGATTTGACTTTTGCTGTGTGCTTCTTATTTCACTAATAATTAAACTCGCAATGGATTCAAAAAAAGAGAGCGTTCGGCGAATTTTAATACTGCCGAGATAAAATTGCTCGTAAATTTAGTAGATAAATATAAATATATTATCGAAAATAAAAAGACTGACGCGGTGACGAACAAAGAAAAGAATGAAAACATTCTAAAAGAATTCTAAACTTGTCAAAAAATAAAGATTTGTTCATTTTTAATAAGAATTATAATTTATTATGAAAATATTGCCTACTCGAAATTAGATTTGTACATACTTATTGTAATATTAAAGAATGAAAATATTCCAACATAATTTCCCTAGTCAGGTGCCTTTCTTCACTTGTGGGAGTGGCTATAGTGGTTGTAAAAATTGGCTGTGGTGAAATAAGTATTTTGCTATCTGTCGAATAAACGCTATCTGTACGTTTATCTGAGGATTGAAAAATCGGCCCTAAATAAAATAAAATACATTTTCTGGTTTATTTCAGCTTTAAGAAAACTATGGAGTGTTCTTTCTTGTTTTTCGAATTCACTGAGATTAGAATGGTTCGACAGAGTTTCTAGTATAAAGGGGTTTGATTCGTCCAAATCTATAGACGTAGGGATTATAACGTGTTTTTGCTGACATTTAGTTAAGCTCTCGTTATGTTCTATAATTAATGTATTATATGTTGCACTGGGTTTGCTGGATTTTTGAAGAAATTCACTGTATGAGTCGAAGAGGTTATCATCTATAATGGGATCACTAATATCAACAGGTAAGTCAACGCTAGGTATCTCTTGAGAATCGATAGGAGATTGTTCCTTGTTGTCACTCTGTATGGGATTGACGGGATGTCTAGATAACGCGTCTGCGGCACGATTTAATTTTCCTTTACGATAACTGATGACATAGTCGTATTCTTCTAGTTTAAGCCTCCATCTCTGGAGTTTACTACTAGGATCTGTATGGTTAAACAACCATTTTAATGGTCGATGGTCGGTCACGATTTCGAATCGCCGTCCATATACATACGGTCTGAAGGTTTTGCACCCGAACAGTACAGCTAATAGTTCCTTCTCTGTGGTGGAATAATTTTGTTCGCTTTTATTAAGAGTGCGGGATGCATATGCAATCGGTCGATCTTCACCTATTTTTCCTTGGGATAGGATTGCACCAACAGCATAGTTAGATGCGTCGCATGTTAAAATAAAGGGTTTTGAAAAATCAGGATAGATAAGAACAGGAGATGAAGTAAGTTTGAATTTAAGTTCATCGAATGCGATTTGTTGCGGGTTCTGCCAGTCGAATGTTGTGTCCTTTTTTAAAAGGGTGGTCAATGGTTTGGCTATTTTAGAAAAGTCTGGTATGAACCTACGATAGTAAGATACCAGTCCAAGGAATGATTTAATATCTTTAGCACATTTTGGCACCGGAAAATCAGATACTGCTTTTATTTTCTTAGGATCGGGTTTAACACCCTCATCAGTTATTACATGTCCTAGGTAACCAACTTCTTTGTGTAGAAATTCGCACTTATCTGGTTGTAGCTTAAGATTAAATTGGCGAAGTCTATTAAAGACAGAAGCAAGGTTTTCAACGTGCGATTTCAGATCAAACGAATAAATAACAATGTCATCGAGATAAACAAAGCATTTTAATCCTTGTAGCCCTGATAAGGCGGAATTCATAAGCCGTTGGAAAGTCGAAGGTGCGTTTTTTAATCCAAACGGCATTCTTTTGAATTCGAAGTGTCCTTGTGGGACACTGAAAGCGGTTTTGGGACTGTCTTCTTCATTGATCAATATCTGATGGAAACCTGACGCCAGATCTAATGTTGAAAAATATTTACTGTGTCCTAATTGATCCAGTATTTATGTTATCTGCGGAATCGGGTAAACATCACCAATAGTGATGTAGTTTAATTTACGGTAATCTATAACTATTCTCCACTTGCGTTGTCCCGAAGCATCAAGCTTCTTCGGGACTACCCAAATTGGAGAAGACCATGGGGACATAGATGGTTTGATGATTCCTTGATCTAGCATTTTATCAATCTGTGTTTGAACTTCTGCTTTATGGCATTCGGGGAATCTGTAAGACTTGGTGTAAATAGGAACAGAGGATGTGGTTTTAATTTCATGTTTAATAGCGTTGGTGTAGGAGAGTTGGTCATCAGGGAGATGAAAAATATCTGAATAATCAGTACAAATTTGAAATAAAGACTCTGTTTCTTCTTTATTTAAGTGGGTTGTTCGGAGGAGTTCTAGGACTCTCTGGGCACGCTGGTAAGTATTCTTATCCCGTTTAGCAGTTTCGACATTGGTATTTAACATTGTGAAGTTATTATCAATTGGGTCTAGTTTAAGTTTTAAATCGGACGATAAAGTAATTGGCGATTCAGAAGTATTGACTACTGAGATATTTATGCGATTGTTAGATTTAACTTTGGCTACGCAGTTTGCAATAAGCAAGGATTCGGTAGGATTTTGATCAATTATGAATCCCTCTTTAATGTCCGGGTTCATTACCGAACATTCGATTATTGTTTCGGTTCGGGGTGGAATAACATATATTGGTTCATTAAACTTTATGTTTATACTAAGATCATTTAATTTTAATATGCCTTTCGGATAATCAATGTTAGTGTTAACTTCATTAAATATATCATTCCCTATTATACCGTCGTAAGGTAAATCTATTTTGTCAATTACGTGAAAGTTAAAAATTACAAATTTATCACCTGACTTTAAGGTGATGGGTATATGTCCTATCGTTGTGATATTGGCATCTCGGGAATCAATTCCTTTTATTTTAATTTTATATTTTGTGATTATGGGCATTTTTTCTACAGCCGATGTCTTTATGAGACTTACAGCTGCGCCTGTGTCTACGAGCAGGCATAAGGGTTTAGAAGATATAGAAGTAAAAATGTTAATATATGGTAAGTATTTTTTATTTTGTTTGTCGAAATTGATTTCAAATATTTTATAGTTATTTTCTTTTTCAGGTACGGAGAATGTCGTTTCGATGTCCCTTTTGGTCTTAGGGACTGATTTTAAATTACTAGCGTTAGGATTCGGATCGTCAGTTTGGGGCTGGGTACCCTGTTGGTTGATTCGATGAGATATAGAAAATGATTTGTCACGACCATGAAGTTGGGGCTGGTTACCCTGTTTGTTGGTTCGTGAGTTTGTATTTGTATTAATGGCTTTAGAAATATCAGGTCCGTATACATTTTGCGTATTTTGGTTATAGGTTATACTCGGGAATCTTACTTTATAGTAGGTGTCGGTTTTGATGTTAAGAAGGCCTCGAACGACACCGATTCGAGCCGGTGTTCAGTTTAAATTATGAGGTTGTTCATTATCGTTATTATCTATTTCGTCGTATCCTTCTTGAACATCGTTTTCGATGTAATGTATTTGGTGGTCATTACGGCGCGGCTGCTGTGAGTTTTGAGGCGCTGCGAAGCGTTTATTATTGAACTCGCGTTTGCGACATTGTTCGATGGTATGCCCATTATTTTTACAATAACGACAGAATAGGGGAAACATTCTTGGTCTATTCTGAGGATTAATCTGCGGTCTAAATTCGATTGTTCTATTTTCGCCTCTGAAACGCGGCGCAAATTGAGTTTTAATGTTCTCGGGTCTGGGATTTTTTTTATGCATAAACTGTAGAATTTTCTCTTCGGACACAGCGACATTAATAGCTTCGTTCAATGTTTTTGGGGATTGAACACGAACGTTATTAGAGATACGGGGATGTAATCCCAATATAAAAGTATTTAAAGCAACGTCTGTCATTGCTGCTATGCGACCTGGAAGTTCGCTCTTCCTAGGGCAAGAAATGGTAATCTCCGTTAATAGATTTGATAAACACGTCTCCAATCGTAATGAATATTGTGATACAGTTTCATTAATTATTTGCTTACAATCTTGTAGGTCCGTCAACAAATGAGCGTAACACTTTTTCTCACCGAATTGGCCTATTAAAAAATCTTTTAATTGACTCCAACCATCGAATTCTTTGATAGCACAAGCAACCTCAGCTTTACCTTGCAGCTGACTTAAAATGTATTGAAATAAGACTAGTTTTTGATTCTCCGAAGCTAATTTGAATGCATTTGTACAGTTATTTACGAAAGGTGTTAATTGATCACGTGATCCATCAAAGGGTTTGATAAATTTTAACAGAACGCTTAAATCAATGGGTTGTTTTACGCTTTCACTGTTTTGATCTATGCTAGGTGTGCTGGCGCCTGATTTGCTTTCTGCTTTAGCCGATTTGGTATCTAATTTAACTTTTGTTTCTGCCATTTTGTTTGAATACTCTAACTAATAAAGATATGAACAATAATTATAAATTTTAATTTATATTATGTGCATCAATGTACGTATGTTAACACAATAATTAATTCCAATTGAATCAAAATGTTTAAGACACTGCACTGCAAACAATGACGTGACGATGACCTCAGTGATAAGTTCTCGGCGACAGTAGGTTCGGATTATGTTACGCTGATAACATACTCGGAGTCTCGGAGAGAATTTTAACGTAGGCGTAGATTTAATAACTTCGTTCAAATTGTATAAGTAAAGTTTTTTTTTTTTCACTTACTGGAAGTAGAACAGCAAAATTATGGTAGATGTGGTACCGTGTAGCATTTCGGCGAATGTATATATTCTTCTCGAATGCGGAAATATGCCGGTATGTCGTAGTATACACTTCTTCACTTCGCGAAACACAAAACAGATAATTCACTGATTAATGCACTGGTATTTATTATTTAACGTATATTTTACGTAGGTAATTCTTCACTTTATTCACAGGCGTCCTGGGACCTTAAGATCCCTTTTAGCTGCCACCAAAATGTTATGCGGTTCGCGATCGATTTCTTTTAAAAAAAAAACTATATGAATAGAGACACTACTTTATTTTAGAAAATACACTTATCGAGGATTTGATTGGAACTTGACTGGACTGACTTGGACGAAAGACGGATGTGAACTGGCTGGGTGATGGGAGAGAGTCTAGGCTAACGGAAATGCTGACGGAGCGAAAACAGGGAGCGTGGTGATGCCATCAACAATAACCCTTACATGCGTGGGGTATAACAGCACGAATGAGACCTGACAATAGTTTTAAAGTAGCCCTTGGTGCAAAACATGTGGGACACTACTAGTTTATAATAACAAGGAATCCGTCAATGTGCATAATAATGAGGAAATCGTTTTGTGTCTTTTACTTACCCTAAACAACGACGAAAACCAAATTACAGCAGCAGACATCAGTCTAATTGACATAGCGAAGTCCAACATGTAAGGCCGGATACCGACGATCAAATATGCTTTAGTTTTTCATGACGCCTCTAGAGCACACAAACGATTCGTTAGACGGCCACTGACGATCAAGTTTACCTTATGCGACCTTCGCTTCATGCAAATTGGGTGAGTTTAACCAAGCAAAATGACTAGATGAGTCTTTCTTGACACAGTAAAGTATATAGTTTGTCAGTACTATCAGACCACTGTGTACTGTCGTTTACACGAGGTTCCTCTGTTTACATTCACAAGATAAAACACGGACAGAGTATTACTTTGCGCGTTTTGATCATGGAGACATGGAGACCCAAGGAGCCAAGGAGCATATACTATAAGAGTCGGGACTTCCATACATAGATACGAAAAAGAGATTTGTATGAAACGCTTACTAACCTCAAGTACCAATATAAGGCAGAAAACAAAATGGTCGTTTCCACACCTGTCGTACACTACTGCCAACATTACAAAAGTGATAGTGATGTCATCTCGATGAAATTTTTTATCGATAAAATCAGGTTTAACGTGCAATAAAGTTTAATGTGCAACAAAATTATTTATTTAATAATAAAATCTTTCAAGGGTTAAGTAAAGTGTTTTATTTTTATTTAACATAGGTACATTTTATTGAAGAGTTTTAAGAAACTGACATCTTTAACTTGTTTCGTTTCCTTCTTCTTTTTAATGTTATCTCTTTAAGAATATTGGCTGCTAATCTGCTAAAAAGTACACGATTGTACAATTAAATAAAAAAAAATACACCAAGATGAAATGCAGGTGTAATTTTTACTCCATTGTGACACAGATTTTCGTAGTAATTTCTCCTCTGCCATGGTTTTCGTTTTAAAGTTTAATTTATAACATGAAGGTAAAGATGGATTCTGTAAACAAAAGAAATATATACCGTGAATAATAATAAGAGGTACAAGATATTTTAGTAGAATCCTAATATTAAAAAGGTAAAACAGATTTTGTTTGTTCTACTTTCAAGCCTAAAACACTGAACTCATTAAACTGATATTTTATTTAAAAAATGATTACGATAAGCCATAAATGTACTGACTTAAAGAATATTTCGACATAACATCAGTGTTCTTTACGTCAATTACGACTTCACATATTGAAAATTAAAAATGTATATCGATATACGTAAGCATCGATAATAAACCGTACTATTGCACTTGGTTATAAAACAAGATTTTACGAAAGGCTTAAAATAAATGGCATATAAGAAGGTATTGGGACAACACATATCATAAAAAGAAAGTTTATATACTAACCTGTCTTCATCTAAGGGTAGTTTCGCCATAAACGAACGTTTTTTATCGTTAGTCCGGCCAGCTCTTAAACCACATATTTCACAGGTTTTGTAATGCATTCTCCTTAATAGAACACCACGGAACACTATTACACTTTTCAGTTGTAAATTCAATAATTATATACGTATATTTGAAAAAAGTTTTCAATATCAATGACTGCAAAGACATGACAATGAAATTAACACAGAGTACTAATATACTGACGAAAAAGAATGACAAAGATCATTATAAATCGACAGAATGAGAAAGGGACGTTTGTATGGGATCGAATAAGACAAAGATAGCCGCCATTAAAGTTAGCACACGTTTCATACAACCTGTTTTTCTGAATGGAGTTTCGGCAGGTTATGGAGACCCTCCATAGTTTTGATTTTGAATTTTTGACAGCGCTTTGACCCGTGACGTGGTGACGTTCAAAGTATATTCATACATCACAACTCGAATACATTTTCAACTACACATGTTTTCAACCAAATAAAAATAGTTGCACTAAAAGCTCTTTGTAAGTAGGTATATTTTTTTTTAGTAAAGAATAAATTATTGGATGGGATTTTTTTTATCATTACTTGTTAATAATATACATTTCAATTGTGTTTGATAGTAAATTGCATACTTCACATTTAGTTTTGGAACGAACTCGTTATGGCGTACTTGTCCGAATAGCTCAATTAAATAATGAAATATTGCTCTCGTACTAAAAATATATAATAAAAATTGCAAATTCACAATTTTTCTAGCAATCTTTAGATATTTCCTCGATTTTCTAAATAGCGTACAAAACTCGAGCCGAAAGCCTAATATCTCCTTTAACTGTCCTCACTCCTCCAGTAAAGTGATAGTAAGCTTTACTGAAGTTAAAAAGGACTTCTTGGAAGAGCGCGAAAACTTCAGCTACACATGTTTATTAAGATCTCCTCCATTATTTTCACGTACACAAAACTTTAAAACACAATATACTATCACTGTTGTACTTTAAAACTCCTAAAAATGTAAAAAATAGAAAATCTAAATAAAATGACAACCTCACCTCCCGTTCTCGCCAAAAAGTCCTCAACGTCAAGCATCAATGTCAACTCTTTGACAAAAGAAAATAAAGTGATTTATGCTCTTACAGCCGACGTCTTGAGTAATAATAACAAATTAACATTTTTCATTCTTCAAGGATCGGTCCTCAGCTCTCTTTTATACATTCTTTATACATTTGATCTAGATAACTCAGTTAATTCCTTTTGTGAAATTCTCCAGTATACTAACGACATTGTTTTGTACTTTTCGTCTCATTCTCTTTCAATTATTACTTCTCGTCTAAATTTTGATCTTTTCTACCTTGGCTGCTGGCTATCTGATAATGGCATCTAAAAGCGAAATTGTTGTTTTTACTAAAAAACGTGTTATTCCCAACCTTACTCTGTTTATTGGAAATGAAGTAGTTCCACAAACAAATACTGCCCAATTTCTGGCGTTCTTCTTGATTCAAGATTGACTGGTGTACCTCATATTAACTATATCATTCAAAAATGTGAAAAAAATATTTATATTTTACAATCCCTTTCAGGTACCTGGTGGGGTAGTCATCCATATACGCAAAAATTATTATATAATGCTTTAATTCGCAGCCACCTAGATTACGGATTTTTTTTTATTCCCCTATAACAATGCTTTTCTTCAAAAACTGAACCGTATCCAATCCAAATCTCTACGTTTAATCTTAGGAGCTATGAAATCATCTCCAGTGAATGCTCTCCAGGTGGAATGTGTAGATCCTCCTCTCACTCTTCGTAACCAATACTTATGCGACAGGTGTTTTTTATAAAATACTTCAATATTTCTCCCATCCTTTACACCCCAAAATTAATGTCCTAAGAAATTTAATCAACAACTTTCATCGTCTTAGTGATGATTGGCCATGCATATTGAAAAGTCTGTTTCATTTCTCCCGTCTCTCCATCCAGGTGTCTCAATTTTCTTGTATCCCCCTTTTTTCAGTTCCTTTTAACGTCCTTACATTCCATCCTCCTGTAATATTAAACTTTGGCATAGGGAAAAAAATCTTGTAACGCCACCGCAATTTTTCGTGAAAAAGTATTTAATGAATGGCACAGCTGGACAACATTGTATACAGATGTTTCAAAATTGTCAAACCTCAGCTGTGTCGGTACTGCGGTTTGGATTCCAACTTATAGAATTATTCTTAATTATAAACTCCCTCATCAATCTTCTGTCTTTACTGGAGAAGCTTTAGCTATTTCGAGGCTATTAAATATGTTATAGCCCACAACCTTAATAATTCCATTATATTTTCGGATTCCATTAGCTGCCTCCAATCAATTGTTGCTAATCCATTCCGTTCCAATAATAGGTTTCCAATCATAACAAATATACGTGAGGAGTTTTTTCGCTGTTTACAGAAGAACTTGAAAATAGTCCTTGCTTGGATCCCTAGTCATTGCTGTATTCCTGGTAATGAATCAGCAGACTCCACGCAGCCTCCTATGGCTCCACCGATAATTATGCTGTTTATTCTCATGATTTAAGAGCTGTAACTAAATCTAATCTGATGGAGACACGGAGTCAAGCATGGCTAATTTCTAAATCAGTGAAGGGCAAATTTTATAGCGACATTCAAAGTGAAATTCCACATAAACCCTGGTTTTTTACCTATAGAGAATCAAGTAAAACAGTTACCTCCACTGTTTGTCGCCTTAGACTGAATCATGCAAGCACTCCGGTTCATTTAGCTAAATTACATAATAAGGGATCATTCCATTTGTGATTGTGGTTTAGACGAAGGCACTTCAGATCATTTACTTTTCAGCTGTCCCAAACTACAGTTCTCCCTATATGACTTTCTTCCTCCCAATATTCCGCGTCCTACTTATCTCAAACACCTACTGTCTTTAGTCCATTCCCAATTTATTAAAATCCTATGCAACTTTATTTCTTTAAATAATATTAAATTATAATTGACTACCTCGTTCGGGATACGTCATGAAGATATGTACGAGTATGTATATATAATTTATGTTATTTGTTCATTGTAATGACCATTATCTATTTTTCGTAGTTTTCTAGTTTTAATTCTAACACTTTGTTGGGTGTAGGTAATAGTATTTCTACATTATATATAAAATTTATAATCCTGTGTCTTTTCCATAGTTTAGGTTGTGTTGTGGTTTTTTTTAGATGTGGATCGTAGAGAAATGTAATATGTGGATATCTGCTCAACTCTTCAAATTAAAAACAAAGACAATACTTTGTATAACCCCCATTGTGTATTTTCCTACATCATACATTCTGTCAAGAAAGTATCGGGAATGGATGATTTGTTTATGGTTCCAAATTCAATGTTTTGTTTTTTTTTGTTGTTAGATTGGCACAACTGTTTTCTATTTTGGCGCGGAGTTTGAGTTGCATCTGTTATTTAGATCAAATACAGTACTGTTTTTAGTTATATCATTCTAGTGTATATTGCGAATTTCATAATGGACAAAAACATCGAACAAAGAGTTTGTCTTAAATTTTGCATCGCCAATGGAATTTCGTATTCGGAGTCACTGAAAATGTTACAGAAGGCTAACGGTGAATCGACTTTATCAAAAACACGTGTTTATGAGTGGTACAAAGCGTTCAAAAGCGGTGGAGATGTAATGGAAGATTTACCTCGCTCTGGTAGGCCATCAACGTCTGCAACTGAAGTTAACATCGCAAAAGTGAAGGAAATAGTGACTGAAAATCCTCACTCAAGTTTGAAAGACATAGCCGCCCACCTTTCTGGGTCTCACGAGTCGATCCGTACCATTTTGAATAATCACTTGGGTATGAAACATGTTGCCGCTCGGCTAGTCCCATACCTGAATTTTCTCCAAAAACTCAATCGCGTAAGAGTCGCTGAGGACATGCTAGAACGAGTCAATTCCGATCCAAAATTCATGAAACGCATTGTTACTGGTGACGAGACGTGGGTTTACGAGTTTGACATGCAAACTAGTCAACAAGCTTCGGAGTGGCGCCTTCCAACTGAACCGAAACCGAAAAAACCACGCCAAAGTCGATCAAAAGTCAAAGTCATGTTGACTGTTTTCTTTAACTATCGCGGTGTTGTGCACTCGGAATTCTTGCCGGAAGGTTAAACGGTAAATAAAGAGTATTATTTGGGCGTTATGCGGCGTTTAAGAGAGCAAATTCGACGAAAAAGGCCAGATTTGTGGAAAGAAAATTCTTGGATTTTGCACCGCGATAATGCGCCTTCGCGCAAGGTCATCATTGTGAATGAATTTTTGACCAAAAACTCAACAAATACTATGAGAAACCAGCTTATTCACCAGATATGGCTCCAGTCGACTTCTTTCTTTTTCCTAAACTCAAATTACCACTTCGTGGCACCCGTTTTCATTCGGTAGAAGACATAAAGGAGAATTCGCGGCGAGCACTGAACTCAATTCCGGAAAAAGCGTTTAAAAAATGTTTTGATGATTGGATTATTCGTTGGCGTAAGTGTATCGTTTCTGAAGGAGCATACTTTGAAGGTGATAAAATAAATTTGGATGAAGAACTAACATTTCGTGTATTATTGATCTTTTCCCGGTACTTACTTGACAGAGTAGTACATATTATACTGAAACTTGAAAAATACTTGGAAATGGCTCTACCGTTTTGACTGATCGATCAGAAAAGTCAAACATTTTGAAAAGTCGGTGTCGGAAAGTTTTTTTTTTCTTTCTTCATGGCATGGAGCACAGATTAGCGCATTTGCCAATGTCACGTATTAATCATGTTCGAAGTAAATTCGTTTCTTCTTCTTACCTATCGTAAAACTCCTCCAGTAAAGTGATAGTAGGCTTTACTGAAGTTATAAAGGACTTCTTGGAAGAGCGCGAGAACTTCAGCTACACATGTTTATTTAGACCTACTCCATTTAAAACACAAAATACTGTCACTTTTGTACTTGAAATTCCCAAAAATGTAAAAAATAGGAAATCTCATTAAAATGACAACCGACTCTCTCATTCCCGCCAAAAAGTCCGTGTCGGAAAGTTTGGAAGTTGGAAATTCAAAGTAATAGGTATTTTACCTAGTACTAGTGTTAGGTATATTTGCCAGATCGACTATTGTATGTAACATAGTTATCTTTAATGGTCATTAACATTGTACTTGTCAACTATTTAACTACCTATTTGTAAGATGTTTTGAACACCGAATTTAATTTCTTTTTTTTTAATGGATTCTATTGTTCGTAAACAATTAATTTCGTTGTTCGTAAATGAGACTTGCAAACTGTGAATACTTAATAAAAAAAAATGAGGTTTCTCAATAGAACTAAACCGAAATTAGAGCAGTTTATTTTGTGATTTAGTACGGTTTATACTTCAATAGTATTTTAATCGGTAGTCGCTTACACTAGTAAATACTTAAAATTTTAGCTTTAATTGATGACAATCGGTACACTTTGTATCTAAACACATTTTTTTAGTATGTTAATTCATACGTAAAAAAATTAAGCAAGTTACTATTTAAGTCAAATATTATGTAGTGTTAAATATGAAATGTAACAGAAGCACTGATCATTATGAACACTATCAATTCTTCATCACAATTATTATGTACTTGACTATTCGACGGCTTCTCAACTACTAAACTCTCACAAGACCAAAATCAGGCTTTTATGCAGCCCCACTACACGCAGGAAATCCATTCTACCCTCGTTCTTGTTACTAAAATGTTACATAATATCACACGTGGGTAATTTATTTGATTAAAATTAATCTGGAACTAACACTCGGCCTTTCCTGACAATACAAGTTTACGTCCTCGTAATAGTTTTTCTTGAGTACAATGTCGAACAATATTATAATTTATATGCCCAAGAGATATTATATTTATAAGATTCGAATCAAAATATTAAACGAATAAAATTAATAAAGGTAACAATATGTTTATCATAAACTGTTTCGTTGATATCGGATATGCAACAATCGTCCTAAACATCTGTTAGGATGAAAACTATTGAGAATAAATGTCAGCTCACGATGTATAAAAATATAAAATTTCCCGTTAAACAATTAACCCTTTTAGCATCAGCCTTCTTGATTACTGATTACTCCCTCATAATACAATGGTTGGCAAGTAACGATTAAACACTAAAAAAAATATACTTATGTACTTACAGCTGCATAAAATTTAGATTGGTCAAAAAAATTTTTTTTTAGTTTTTTTTACACACTAATAAAACATTTGCTTGCTAATGAATCAGCATAACCTCAGATTTAAATAATGGAACACTAGTTTTCTCTTTTGGGAATTATTACACTTTTATTTTCATGGTCAAATAAATTTATTCGAGAAACCCAGTTACAAAATATTCTGAACGTCAGCCAATTCACCAATACTTTGTAAAGTAAATCTGAGAAGAATTGACGAGAAATCCAGACAAGTATCACTTTCATACAATTAAATCAGGTTAATGTAGCTGTGAAACTCACCTTTTACTTCAACTGTGATACAAACCCTTTTATTGTCGCTGTAAGACACTAATTTTCGTTGCGGGACATACCCTTTTATTTGGGACACACTATTTTATTTGCGGGACACAGCTTTTTATTTGTGGGACACACCCTTTTATTTGCGGTATACACCCTTTTATTTGCAGGACACACCCTTTTATTTACGGGACACACATTTATTTGCGGGACACACCATTTTATTTGCGGGACACACCCTTTTATTTGCGGGACACACCCTTTTATTTGTGGTACACACCCTTTTATTTACGGGACAGAATACACTCATAGTAATGTTCATGTATGGCCATTGGCACAAACCAAGATCACAACTAAAACACTGCAGTGGCACAACAAGTAGAACAATGTCATTATACAATCAGAATTTATCAAATACATAGAATAATATTGGACATTCATATTTATTATCCAGCTACTTTACTCGTATCTTGACATTGCAATGACATTACATTGAAACTACAATTTAAGATATTATGGTTTAAAACAAAAAATTCAAATACGGTCCTCAGATATTGATCATAAATTCCTAATCGCAATCATCGGAACATTGAGACTGAGACCTCAGACCAAAGAAAGAAATGGACGGAGCATTTGCTCTAAGAGCTTGTGGAGCAACTTTCTGAATTTTTACGTGGCGTGACTACGGAAGAGTCACAGTACAACTATTGTTGTGGTTGTGCTCAATGAGACAGAAAGAGACACGCGTTAGATACACGGCGATAAGAGCGGGAGCTTATTATGACTCACTTCATTATGTTTCTCGGTCCGAGGGTGAGACAGTAAATAGACTACTTTGAGACGGTCAGATTAATATAAGCTCTCGTGTAGTGATTCGGTCCATTCTCGTTTCTCGCCTTTACGCTTGCACGGTTCCAATTGATATAGGTGATTTTAAAAAGACATAGTACAGAT
This sequence comes from Zeuzera pyrina, assembly GCA_907165235.1. Classification (NCBI taxonomy): domain Eukaryota; kingdom Metazoa; phylum Arthropoda; class Insecta; order Lepidoptera; family Cossidae; genus Zeuzera; species Zeuzera pyrina. The sequence continues at coordinate 2,029,229 of OU015627.1, forward strand.
AGCGAACTGGATTGCGTTTCATTGCCGCGGACCGAGTGCAATACTGTTATCTTTGAGAGTAACTATTTATCTAAGTGTCTTTGCAGAGTGAGCCTATCGTACCTATTCTGCGACCGGAGTATTGTGCCATCAGCGCTTCAATACTTTTTTCTTTCTTTATGGAATGGCGTACAGTTTAGCATATTTGCCAATGTCACGTATTAATAAGTAGAATCACAAATATATTCGTTTTAGATAGGTGAATATTTTGCAGAAATATATTGTATATAGGTAAGTAAATAAAATATACATCATATAAATGGAATCACTGCGAGTTTATTTTATACTTTTATTACATCCAACTGTTATATTTCGCATGAGAATTCGAAACACAGATTTCATAGGAAACCCAAATATCGCTTAAATCAAACAAGTAGACATTACCTTCAAATAAATGTGTCAGATTCAAAGATACTTATAGTACTAGTTCCCAGACTACTGATATGTACGAGCAGCTCACCCCGAGTGGATTCCTTAACCACATTTATCAACAACATCGAAACAAGCAAAGACACCCCCGTTTAACAGATACTGAAACATTATAAACAAGATGAGCAATACATTTCTTTTTGGCAACAAGAATCTACTCTACGAATTTTATTAAAAATGTATTATTTACATTGCTAATGTTACCGCCGTTGTCCGAGTAGCGCAAAGGTCCGCATTTAGAACTGAAATTTGGGGGGGATACAAAACAATGTAAATTATGTATTTAAATATTGTGGTAAAAGTAATCAAAATCAAACAGCGCAATTTATAAAAATGTGCAATATGAATCTGTGATTACATATTTTGTATTTCTGTTTTACATAATAATGAAAATAAGTCATAAAATCTGCTAAGAGATTAAAATTAATAATAACATATTGACACATTTTTATATTTCTGTAATCCGATATTTGAGTTACAAATAATCACTTTAAACATGCGATATTTTGACAAAAATATTACTCTCGTAAAATAAATAATTGCAAATAAATTTCTTGATGCAAATAACCTCAATCTGCCTTTGAATACGTAGGCTACTCGAATGGAAAAACAGTATTTCAGTAGTAAATACAATTTTTAATTTCAGTAACTGTTAAAACACCTCGTTCGTTATATCGACTCCATATACTCTACAACAATAGTACTTTAAGTGTCTTCACCGACTGAATAGATGTTTCAACTTATAGCCTAACCAGAAATGTATGAGTGCTCTCGTGAGCCTGTCGCCTTATTTAGTCAGGCTTTTATTGTATACCAAGTGCGTTCACTTGCGTGGCGTGTCTTTCTCTCAATACCGTTGTATGGTGAGAAAGACAAGCCGGCAAACAATAAACAATCTCATATTGGACTCATATATTATTAACACCACATGTTTTAGTTAAACTTCGAAATTCAAAACAGAGAATCTTTAAATCACTTTAAAAGTTTTAAACAAAATTATTTTAATTGGCAAAATAGCCTGTACATATCAATAAGTACATAGAAATGGATGATTACATCGCATCCCAGTGGGTTTCGTTCTCAACCTTCTGCGAAAGTTTCTAGGGCTCGTACATGATAATTAGGTCTAAACTACACTCGACAAATATGGCTACCCGTCTCATATGTTTCTGGTTGGACTTCACAACAATTTTCAAGAAACCCTAACCGCCTATAGAGGTCCGCGTGCACACGGTCCGCCACACCTATCTACCTTACTCGTATTGATACACATTACTATGAAACATTTCTGTACACACCACTGACCCCTTCCAAACATTAAAAGTATAACAAAACTCTTTAACTAAATGTATTAACACATATCTTTGTTCAACGATGGCAAACTATAACTTTACATAGTAACATAATATTAGTTTAGGCTTATTATTACCGTAGATGTTACGATAAATTGCTGTTTCCACAAAATATTGTCAATAAATTAATATTAAAGTAATCATATGATTTCAGTAATCACGCAACACCTAAGGTACTCGTTTATAAGAAAAGAGAATGGATGCTATAAAACGCAGATCGTGCATACATTAACTTACAAAAAAAGAAAACTTAATCCTATCTGTGTCAGCAAAAATATTGTGCAGTTAAAATAATTGCTTACTTAACTTTGACATAATATAATGTATCTCATAAAAAAATATTTCTGTGTATAAAATGTGTCATTCATAACAATAGTGGTACAATTTCGCTTAGTAAACTGAATACGTAAGTAGTAGAATCGTTCATAGTATTTGTTTAAGCGAATTTGTATCACTCATTCACCTGTAAAGTTAAATCTAGCGATATAACTGAGTACATACTGTATGACATAATATTGTAAATACTTTGTATATACTGTAAGACGGTTAACGATGATTGCTCGACCAAAGGACTGCGAATATTCCCTAGTATTATACTTATAATTATGATATAAAAATTGTAAGTGCACTTTTATGGAACTATGCTATGTTATTGATAGTCGATACTGTTGAGTTTAGCAGATTTTTCATATTATAAAAATGTATTAAGTGATCTTTTGAGTAATTAAGAGGTTATAATTTGATTGAAAAACACCACCACTTAATTATACTTGACTATTTGGTATTCACGTTTTTAAGTATTACATTTACTAGTTTTCTACCTTAAGATAGATATGTCCCCACTTTATTTCTTTCTGAAGGCGGTACTGGTTTTTTTTTCTATGTTGTTTCAATGTAATCGAAATTGTGAAGTCGTTTACATAAATTTGAAATAAAATGTTTTAGATATTATTTCGTTACGCAATGCAGTGCAATATGAAAGAAATATGTAGTATTATTTTACGTTAATAACTAATTAATCTGTAGTATTTATAGAGGCAATTATTTTTTAATTTAAAATGATATTGAATTACAAAAAGTACGTAATAGGTAAACTAAACGAAAACGAAAAATGTTATGATAATACGTTCTGCTGTCAACTTTAGCAGATAATCTTGGAAGTTTTCGGGACACCGAACAAAATCTTGCAAGAATATCTTCGCTAAGAGTAGACCGGTGTTTGACTCTTAGATTTTCTTTTATTTGTTTGATATCTAGTTTTTTTATGTATCAGTGAAATTACCTATTACATTATTCAATGGATTTATTTTATTAAAATGCATATAATTAATTGACTTGTAGTTTGTATCAAAAAAGTGAAAAATCTGCTATAAAATTTCTTGCTTAAAAATGTACATATTATGTATCTATAATTACTGAGGTATCATGTTGGCAGAGTTGCAACTATTGCTACAATATGTGTACATATTGTTATAATTATAATAATATAATTACGATAGTAATGTGGAAGATACTGTTGTATTAAAGCTATTGACTTAAGAACAAATCGAAATTTATAGACATCATAGGTTTTTCTTCATACAGATCCGTAATTAGTCTCAGACGTTGAAGCGATGGTCGTCTTTAAGGCAGTAGAAAATGCGTAAACTATGTATTGCAATATATTTTGATAAGTTTTCATTTTTCTGATTTCGTATTGAAATAATGAATTTTAGTATACCATATTACGAGAAAGATAATCTGAGTTTGGGATCTAATTCTCATATTCTCACTCATATCATTACATTACAAATGCTACACTATTTTTAATACTTACCTTAGGTATAATTTTTGGCAAGGCAAAATTTACGTCGAACGATAAAATTAAACTAAATAATTTTAATTCTTGATTTCCCCCTGACTACGGATCTGTCGGTAATATTATCGTTTGAAACAATTTACTGTTCTTTGCAAAATAATTTTGCAATTGAGTATAATTATTTAGCATAATAATTATAAATTTTTGTGACGATTTGTTCTTAAAAAGGCTTTCGCTTCTCTGGTCGAGCAATTTAAATACATAATAATATTATAATAATCTATTGTAGAATCTAGGTACGTCGGAGACGAAACGGCTATTGCATTTTAAACATGATAATGGATAACAAAAATATTTTGTATGGGAAAATAACAACTGATATTATAAGTTTGACATGTACAATATACTTAACCTGTATATATAAATAACATAACATGGACTTGTCCTGGTAAGATATTGAATATAAATACCAGCGCACGATTCTAGCTTATTGCGTAAACGAGATTAAAGTTACTTGAATTAGATATCTAATGTGTCAGTCACAAAGTTGCACACACATCTTTAAAAACGCTGAATTTTTTTTAAACATTACTTTACATGACTGGCACATCAGTCAATGTTTGGGTAACAATTTTATAAAAAAATATATATGATATTTTCCCGCTTTCTAGCTAAGATTCTTGGTTCTAGCATTGGTTTCCGCCAATGTTCCCGCGCATTTTACAATGCGCGACATTTGACAGCGGCTGTACATCCTCGCCGAGACACACTAAGACAGGTCGAGTGCAACAGTGTAAATGGAGCTCTCGTCCCGCCCTGAAGTGTCTGGTGTTCCTCACACACTCCGTTCAATGTCGCTATTTCGCTCCCGACTCAAAAGATCTCACGTAGGTTGCGTGCATTACTATAAGCATTCGGGCAACCCCAGCTCGCTTGCGTCGTGTTCTGTGCACACTGTACTCTGTGTCTTTGTAGAAGACTTACTGTTTTGCATTTGGCAAAATATCGTGCAACTGATGGCGACCTGAATTTCATAGTAATATGGAACCTCTATTAAAGGATCCTAGTCACAAGATCCATAAAGATTAAAAAAAGATAAGACGGAACATAGTTACAATAACCATTATGTAGAATAACAACAGCAGCAAGTTCAATGTTTTCGTCCATCTCCTTGGAGCTCACGATTGTAATTGAACTAGGTGCGAAAGAACATGGTCGCTCTCGGGCATAGGTCTCTCGTACGAAACTTTCAAACGAGCACTAGCGGGAAAGCTTGACTGAGAGTGTACAGTCGCCTTTACAAGTCGATGTCAAATGGGCGGAAATAAATAATTTGCGAACGTGCGCTGGATTCGAGGGCAGCATAATACTTAACACATAGTTTTTGTGAAATGGTTTGTGAACTTAAGTTTTATTTTAAAAGTTTAAAAGTTAAGTTTTATTTTAAAGTACTATATTTAACATATCGACGTCTAAACAAAAAACACTGCAAGCGAGAAAGAAGAACTTTCGAAAGAATGATTTTTATAAAGCGATTCGATACATAAAGTAAGTATACGAAATCGATTTTGATTTTAGTCGATCTTTAAATCGTTACGATTTTTGATAGTTTTGCTAATGATATGACTATTATGATTAAAATAACTACAAAACGAATATGTGTCGCTTACGATGTTTTTCTATTTAGGGTTTGATATTTTCGTTCATGTATACGGTTGTATTAATCATTTTCATTCATAATAAGCGTTTTATTTGCACAACTAAAAATATTTAGCAGATTTTTAAGGTTACATATAAATGTTGGCATCTGAAAAAATAATGAAAATACTGGCAATTACTTTATGAGCATACAAGGATGTTCAAAAAGTTATGAGCATAAATTCTCTTCAAATCGCATTGTACAAGTTTTCATGATTTTACAAGTCCCATAATGTAATTTTCAGTATATGTACATTTATATATTTACTTATTGTAGGCTATTGTATAGTTGTACTGTTATGAAGGCATCCCGTTGTTGATTATTTTGTGCACTACCTTACATAATAACACAGTCTGTTTACAAAATAACTGCTCTTTTACAGTAAACTTAACAAAATTATAGTGGAAAAGCGAATCCTGAGGTTTAGATTAAAAAAAGTTTTTCTCACTTACCATCTTAATATTTAGAAATGCATTGTTTTGGTATACATTGCAAAATATAAAATATTCACGCTATTGTTTCGCTGTAATAGATTTTTTCGTGTTTTGGGATTTAGATTACATTGTTACAATTTTAACCTGCCACTTCTGAATTTTATAGCTGCGTGTAAAACCGCTTTTTGCCGACACATAATATCCAAACTTAACACAAGTTCATTATGAGCTAATAACAATCACCAACGGCTGACCCCGAAAAGTTGTATTTCGCAGCTGTCCACTGAGATCAATTTAGAATTAAGAACTCCAACAAAAATTGGTGGGTAATCCAAAAAATTAAATTTAACGAAGCAGTCAACAAGCAAACAGCCAAACCGATAAGAAATAATTGCACAGCGAAAACAATAAACACAAAAACATTATACGGAAACACTACGCCTAAGTTTCACTATTAGTAAATCCATTAGTAGAATATATAAAAATCCTTTCCATTAATGATTTTATCTATTTACTATTTAGTTAATAATATCACGAGGCTTCTATTCTCAAACGATGCCACGATATTTAATATGTAAGTAATTACTAACTTATAAAATATTTACAATTCAAACTACCCGCTTGCTTTCACTTCTAAGCTCCAGCTAAATTATTCTCTGATTTTTTCTGCAATGATTTTTTTTATTTTTTGGGAACGAAGCCAGCAATTATAACATTGAAATAAAAATTAAAAACAAAATAATATATCTGAGGTATTACAAAAACAGGGAGGTATTTGTGTTAGATAGAACCTCGTTAAAATTAGCAAAAAAAATTATTAAACCCTGCAGCACGTTACACGAAATTAATACCTAAGTTGAGGTTAAAATGCACAAAAACTTAATGGACCTGACGGTCTTTGAATACATAAGATTATATCACAATGTACGAATTATGTAACATTTTGAAAAGAGAATAAAATAATAAACTTAATTTATAAATCATAAAAAAATCACATAATTACATTTGAAAAATAAATGCAAAAGTCAGAGTCACTCGATTCTTTTGGGACTTATATTAAGTGCATTGATTTTGCTGAAGTTTACGGGAGTTCGTATGAAAGGAATTTGATTCATTGATTAGATATACATACGAATGATTAAAATGTTCACTTTCAGTGAGTGATATGTAGATATTACAAAGTGGAAAATAGACTGATCGTTTTTTGGATATGGCACGACGCTAGATTAGTGTTTGTTTCAAATTTAAAATGCAATTTAAACTCTAGTGGGAATAAATGCATATTGGCAAACATCATTCTTAAATTTCTTTGGTTTTGTGATATATCACGGCATTTAAAATATTTTTTCCGTACTTACGTTCGTATATATGCATTCCTGGAGATATATTTTATTGTGTGATATGTCGGATTGTAACCTCGGACACGTTTTTATCATATTTGTTAATGTAGATACACCCTGAGCAGATATGTATTCTTCCAGAAAGAACGGCTTTTAAGCGATTTTCTACGATTATTTCATTAAATAAGTAAATAAAATATTTTTACAATCTGCAGCCATCTTATGGTTAATCCTAAGTTTTGAGAATAATGTAATAATAATAATAATCTAATAAATTTTCAATAACGAGATGTCTGCTACGTTGGTCGACATTTAAAAAAGAACCGCTATACACTCATAGAGAGAAATCCAAAATGGATACCGATTAATATAATTCTATTAATTATCACCTAAATACTACATAATTTTATACAGAAGAAACGATTAATTTTTTTTTGTTTCATGATTTGAAATCATGCACACGTATACGATCATCGAACAGCATTTCGAAGACCCACGCACAGGCTCATCAACGCCTCTATTTCCTACGTCACTTTACTCACTCTTAACCCTGTATTCAAGGATTTCACCAACGTCTGGCAACCCCACGGTTTTTCCCGATTTAACGTCACCGGTATTATTCGTTCGCCAACCGCTCTCTCGTAGCTTTCTGTTCGGAAACTTTTTCAAACCAATTTTTAATGGCATGAGACGAACGAAGGCACGGCTACTTATACATTGATGATGATAATATCTATTATTGAAGCCAAACGCACATAGAATATGATGTACCGTTCGATTAGACATAAATTTTGTACTTTCGAAATCAGATTCTAAGAAGTCTTTAATTTTTTTACTCAACATCAACACTTTTAATCTAAAAATTTTGGTAATTAATTTCTAAATAATCTGTTATTTTTTTAATTTAGATTTGGCGTTCCGAAAAAGTCTCCTTAAAAAATATTTTCTTTGCATTTTTAAAATTTACTGTTTAAAATTTGTACGTAATTTTTGTACAGTTACCGAATCTAATTTGACACTAGACATTAATCGAAAAGTGATCTTAAAAAATGTATTTCTCTTTTAGAATACGGTTGGCATTATATTGGCAGTTCTAGAAATATTAATACTTTAGTATTGCTCTGGATTACATTGTCATTTTTGAACACCGATTGAACATTTTCACTAGAAAACGTCAGTAACATTCGTACTGTTATCATTAAATTAACTTTACGAAGCAAGGTCCGATCCTCGAAGCGTACACTAAACGACTCCTACAAGTCGCGTGCGACAATACTGTTTATGTAAATTTTAAAACTAACGTCAATATTTAACTAGTTAATATAATACGTTTATAATCATTAGAAATGCGGCAGAATTCTGCGTCGTTTTGGCATTGTCCTTTATATTGCACATGTGTAGTGACCGTGTGTCCGTCCGCGTCCGTCAGCCGAGCGTCGCTCCTCGCCGCGGCCGATTCAAGCCATGGTCTGTGGTCATTGAAGACCGGGCGGCAGCTGCGGGCCGTGGTCGCTGGCGCCCAGGTCGAACAGGTGGTGGGGCGAGGGCGCCAGCGCACTCTGCAGCGCCGACGTCTTCAGCAGCCGCTTTAGCATACCGCTCGAACCGCGGTGCTGCAGGCTCTTGTGGGTGGTCAGCGAGTTCTTCGTCCTGTACCTCCGGTGGCAGAATTCGCAGACGTACAGCGTGTCGGACTGCTCGTGCTTGTCTTGGAAGTGTCGTTTCAAGGAATAGTAACAAGAGAATGTCCTGCGGCAGTAGGGACACTCTTGCGGCTCGTTGATACCGCCAGCGGTCGGCGGAGGCATACGGAGGGGCGGTACAGCTGGAAATCGAGAGAACACAACGTTCACATCATTAGTCGATGGAAGAAATTTACCGACAGTGATCGGGCAAAGTTTTGCAGCATTGCGACACTTCGAACGGTTTAAATTTCGAATGTGTAGTTTTAAAATCGATTAAACAATTAGGTAAGGCGTAATGTATGAGGTTAATAATAATAATAATTATAATACTAATAATAATGCACTGTACACATTGACTAACTACACAGTAATCACGAATTTTCATAATATTCAAATCTTAGGAAATTCTCTCAACCACAATGACACAGAAACACGTGATAACAAAAATGATAGAAGCATGCTCCAAGCAACACAACAACGTCAAAACTGCGAAACCCGATGGGAGGGGGCCGTTGGCTTAGGGACGTAAAAAAAATAAACAAAAAAAAGTATTTTAAAAAAGGAATGTTTTAAAAGTAACAAACATAACCAAAACGTAAAGGACCCTATTCTTAAGACTAGTCAAAACGGTGCATGGTTATTAATTAGAGAAATCGTTAAAACGAGTTCAATGTCTGTCGTTAATCGGCCTAATGTTGTGTTTACAAACTATGTCTAACCTTTGAGGCTGGTGTTATGTACTGCGGACGTGTGTAGGTTGTTCTCATGGTTCTCTTTGCTAGATGAACACTGCCGCACGCCGCGCCAACTCCGTCCAAGTAATCACTAAAAAAACCGCATTTGGTCCGTTTCCCCCGGCCTCGATTTGTGGTAGGTGTATATGTGAGTCATCAGTGAATTCCTCGAGCAGTATACCCTCTCGCATATCGTGCAACGGTACTCCTCTTGCCTCTCGGCGTGTTTGTCCGCGATGTGGCGCTTCAGGGACGCCTTCGAGCACAATACTTTCCCGCAAAGCGTACACGAGAATAACTTTTTACCTGAAAACAGATCGAAAAACAAAACAAAAATATGGGGTAGGTCCCCGCTCGCGTACAAAATTGACCTAACTGGGATATCTGGTTGAATAGTCTGAGAGTTTTCATCTTTCACAGAGCATCAGTTTGTCGAACTTAAATTATTCGAAAAGAAAATAAGAAAGAAAGTGACATAAAATAATATAAAAAAATAAAAGTAATAAAATGGAAAATGATGGCGAAGCTACGATAGCCGATGAGTGTTAAGAACAAACAACATGCACAAAGAGGCGGGAAATCAAATATTGAGGCGCGAAAATAAATTCAGCGAAGCATGTGCTGAAAACACCAAAAGGAACAGTGCTGACGAGCTCTAATCTGTTCTACGTTAATAAGCGTAAAGAAACTATATCGTAAGCTGTATACCTAGAAACTATTATAATGTAAGGTGTCAAGGTTATGAATAAAACTGACAATATTTTTCGTATTTCTTTTTATTAAAAACGCCATTATCATCAATATTAGGATTTATGAAGTTCGGTTTAACGATTACAATTATATTTTATGAGTAATTACGTGTTTTTATTTGAAGTAGAGAAGAAAAGGAATTTACCTACTCAAGGTGTTTGACACTTTGATATTACAGTAAACTTATTATAGAAGTATGCAGTCCATAGAAAGTTTTAGTTGACAATGTCAACTTTATTTCAATACAACACGCTATATTCGTAAAAATGGAAGACAAACTCAAAATTCATTTCACGTTTGGCACATTCCCTGTTAAAACACTGTTACTCCAATGGACTGCATTATGCTAATGCCAATTATTAACAAAAGACATCGAGTTCGCGAATTGGAACAATAATTTAAGAAAAAAAATATAAAATTTTCAACAACCAATAAATTAATTTAGATTCCTTATAAAATAAGTAAAAACGCCAACAAGAAGTAGATATAAGAACACATTGAATAAAGTCGTACAGCGCGCGCGCATGAGAAATAAATCTAACACGTTAGAAAGATAAAAACTTAAACAGGTCACATAAACAGTCTTAAACTTGCTAAGATCCTAACTAATGTAGTTTCGACAGGGATGTGTTCTGCTCCTTAGAACACGGTGTAGTATTTGCCCATTAAAACACATAGACCAAAGATCTTCGCGCATAATTTTGAGATCACAAAACTTAGCATCTAAACATTCCAGAAAGATCATCGAATCACAAGTTAATTTTGAGTTAATACACAAAACGAAATCTCTATGCTTACCGGCACGTCTAATATAAAATTATTTTTAAATTTAGTAAATAATTGTACATTTTCCTCTATAAATACGCCTAATAGTGTACAATCAAACGCGTACGTACTTAGTCTAGTCAGTCTATAGCGCTTATTACATTTTGGCAAAACTTCATTCAACCAGAGACAATATTTTTCTAAATAAATTCATAAGTTTCTTTTAGTGCCATAGTTACAGCCGAATCGTCAAAATATTACCATACTGCCTCAGCAGCACATCCCTGTAATCGTAAATTAAACATGTAGCTATTATCTATGTGAATTCAGATAAATCTTAATCCTAATTAGTTATTTTAACATAATTCCCAAACCCAAATTAACAATAAAATTATTACTAAGTTACTAATTAATTAAAAAAACAACAATCCTACACTTTACATTCAACCGTCGCGATTTTATGCAAATAAAAACTTAACATTTTCTCACACACGGAATGTTGCGAAAGATTTGAAAAGTAAAATTTCGATACCATTTTTGAATTCCTCGTGTTCCTCTTACATGATTCTCTAAACGAACGTCGTTCCGATATAGCACCAAATCACTAGTCTTCCAATTCAATAAAAATATCATATAAAGCTACTATAGTTACATAATAATTAAACAAATCGTAACGGCTAAGCGTTTATGTATCTAGCAATAACAACAGAACCTTAATAACATAGCATTAAAGTTTATTTAGGAAGCCTCTCATACTTGTTAGTTAAAGTATAAAGCATTGATCCATTACTAAGTATTACTTATAATGTGTTTCGAACACACCTTCTAAATTTTTAGAAGTTTATGCAAAATATGTCTTTTTTCAATAGAAAAACACAATAATTATGTAAGCAGGCACTAATAATTACTTAAAATGTATATTGTTACAATAAATTACGTTTAGATTTACACATAAGATTTTCTTACAGCTAACAAATGAAATATAACAATATTCAGCGACTTTTAAGTCATGTAGTGATGTTTTCATTGAACTAGAATAAGTTGTAATTGTATAAAAGAATGAAAATTGAAAAGAAAAACACATGGATGCAAAATATTATCCTAATTTTGAGGATAACATTATGTAATATTATCATAATGGAATCCATAAATTAAAAAAGTAAATAAAAATAGAAACGCACGTGTTACACCTCACGTAAGTATAAAATATTACTTTTTATGGCAAGTAAGAAAATTATGAATTCGAAAAATTTTTACGTAAAAATTTCACATTGTTCGAATTTAGGAACATTTAACACTGAGTTATAAAAGTTTTATATCTATTATCTGTCTAGATAAGTAATTTAATTACGATTGTACGACAAAACAGTAATAAATATGCAATTAAATATACAAAATGAACGAATGTATGTATAAAAACAGTTTACAAGTGAAATAATACAAAAAATGTAAACGGGCAATGGTTCAACGAAACAATAAATTAATTACAAATGAACACAATATTGTAAAACTAATGAATGTTTCAAAAATGTAACTAGAAATATTACTAAGAGTTAAATATAATATACATATTTATAATATAATATAGCCATAAATCATTCGTTCAAAATGGCACTTTGCAATTCACTTTAGTAAAATTAAAGACAATATATTTTTGCATTGACGTAATTTAAAATAGCGATAAGATACATAAGAAAAAAAATGAAAAATGTAAGTCGACAAAAGAAAATGACGTGATAAGTGTTTGAGATATGTATATGTGTGTGTCGACTTTAAAAGAAAATGGAAGCGAAAATTTTTAAATGACGAGTTATGGTGATTACATTTAAGCTGTGTGATTTCCTGTTTTAGTTAATATGAAATGTTCGGGTTATATTACAATATCGTTGTAGTAGTGACCTGTGCTTTCTGCGGATAACTTGTAATGACAAAATTAAAATATTTTCCATTCTATTTATTGGTGCTATATTCAAATGTCAGTCTTACAGTTAATGAACAAAAAACAACTAAAATTAAATTTGAAAGCCTCATAAGCCAATTGTCTGTATAATAAATTTTATTACTTTTAAACATTTTTAGTAATAATCTCGTATAAATATCTAATATTGAGATCACGCAATATAAAGATTACAGATAAAATAAATTGCAAAAATAAAACGCCGAAAATGAACACAATATTGAAAAAAATATGCCTCTTTTGTTACTTACACGAACACCGCTCCATTTTTAATTTAATTTAAGCCTAATATATATAACAGCACCAAGATTTTTATCATTTCTCAAAATATTAATTTTTCTTTTCGCCTTATTGTCACACATTAACATAGTGTATAAATTCAGGAATTTCCATCATACCGCAGTATTGCACTATCAGGGCGCAAACATGGGCCGATATTACTTTGAATTAAACGTGGCCGGCCCACGCCGCCCACCCATCTAATTACTGGAATGTCAATAGGTCATGTCATGGTCAACACTAAATAGTATACAAATCCGACAAAAACTTTCGTTGGAGAGATAGAGTACAACGAAAATATGAACTAGTTTCGATTGGAACGGGAAGAGATATTACGTAAATAAAGAGTGAGGTGGGGGAAGTAGATCGCGTCGTTTATACGTTAAACTGGTCTTTGAACTTGTAGAAGTCAATAGCGTGTGGATTGAGTTTAGCGTCAGTGCCGGCGGTGAGGTTCTGAGGCTGGGGCGGCGCGGACGCGTGGGACGCGTGGGACGCGAGGGACGCGTGGGGTCCGTGGGGCGCGTGGGGTCCGTGGGGCGCGAGGGGCGCGAGGGGCGCGTGGGTCGGCGCGGTCCGCTGGCGACGGTGGTAGATGCTCTTGTGGTTGTTGAGCGAGTTGAGCGTGCGGAACACCTTGTGGCAGAGCGTGCAGCGCGCCGAGTGCAGCGGCTGCAGGTGCTGCTGCTCGGTGTGGCGCTTGAGCGTGAGCCGCGTGGACAGCAACTTGCCGCACACCTCGCACCGGTGCCCAGCCCCCAGCGGGCCCACTGCGCCACACATAACAACCAACATTAGCGCATTAGTCAACAACCCGGCCGGCCGACCGTCAGCGCTGCGTCCGACACCATTGCGACCGCTTTCCAACAGGTCCCATTGCGTAGGAACCAATTGGCACAAAGTACCACAATTTAAAGTTTGCGTGGCAATTTAGAATCTGGCTCGTGGACTGTAGAGGCAATTTAACGTGAATTCGAATTGACTAATGCGCTTTTATGTAAAAGTTGGTGGTTATGCGTGTACCGATCATAGATGTCCCAATTGGTTCCAGAGGCGAGGCGTCTGCCAGCGTCGCTGTCGGTATCTGCTGCGGGGGACCCGTACCGACGCGCCACGCTCGCACACGCAAGCGTTAATCATACGTATATTTAGGTATACATTAGTAACGATAACTTTATATGTACATATACAAATAGATTGCGATGCGCATGCAAAGTATTCGATAATCTATGCTATGTACAGTGTTAGGAACATGTCGCGTTACAATTGTTTTTCAAACTTAACGAGGTTCTACAGGCAAGAATATGGCGTTTTTAGGTGGTTAGGATGGCAGCTTTGTGTCTTCAAATGGCAACATGGTTTCATATGGCAACGGCGCGACTCGTCGTCGTCGCTGGCGTCAGTTGACGGGGTAGAAGGGACCCTGCCCAGGGGCGGGCGGCTGCTGCTGCTTGCGGTGGTAGATGGATTTGTGGTTTCGGAGACTGTTCAGGCTGGAGTATACGCGGCGGCATATGTTACACACTGGCTCCCTGGACGGTCTCATGTGAACATTTTGTATGTGTCGTTTGAGTCGCGTCAGTGATGACAGGCTCTTGTTACACGGCTCGCAACGGTAATCTTCCTGGGGGGTGCGGGCGCCACCTGGTCACAACACAAGCAGTTAGCCCCATCGAAGCGCACGACACGCACGTTTTAATGCACTCTCCTTATCGTAGCCTCCCTTTTATTGATTTAAGCACCGCCACCCCCCTTTATAGTTTGATGATAGCCATCCGTCTCGTCGCATACAATGTCAAGCGGTATTAGTAACGCGTTATACGGTTTTTTGCTTTTTGTACTAATGTTTCGACTTATGCTTAGTCTCTGATTAAGCCTTACATATAAGGGTGTGTGGTGATCGCTATCAGCTGTTTTCATAACAATCTGTGTGACGGTTGTCGTTTTGAGTGCAGTTTCAAATATCTTGAACAATAGCGTTAATCTTCAATGAAATAATTGAATGTATTTTGTTATACTGACACCACGCTATCATTGCTAAAATTCCATTGTGCAATCTTGAATGTCCCCATGTTATTATTTAAAGCAATTTTTCCCAAGACAATGTGGTTTAAGGGTAATTTGAGAATGTTTTTAGAAATAATGAATGAATCGTCCGATCCGATGTAATATGCTAAAATAAAACTTATCTGGAATATCGTTTTGTGATTCTTGTAATACACGATTTGGTATCTTGAAATTTGGATAATATCTTCTTGCGTTACGCATATTTTTTTTTTAATTAAAATACAAACTTGTAACACATATTATTTATTTACAGCCAATCAAATATAAATTTAGTGCATCGAATGACATTTTATTTCAATGACAGTGGAATGGTTAAATGAGAAAAAACAAAAATGCGAATCAAAGAAATAACAAAATCAACCTGATTGGAAGAAATGGGAGTGTGGGATTTTTCTTACGTACAAATTTCCAAGTCACATCTATAAACAAGCTTGCATATTCATGTATAATATACATCAACTATAATTACATTACAACACATGCACGCCATGCTGTGTTTTGGTTCAATGATTGAATTTCTATTTTATTTACAATTTCTATAAGACACGTCTGTCGAGAAAATTACCTACGCCTCCATCGAACCAGAACACAGAAGCTAACATTAATAGTTTTAATAGACACATAGCACAAATGAAGGCAAATACTAAGGTTAATAGGAGATAGTATACAATACATAGATATAATATATCACGTGATAATTGCCTCATACATTTCGTAAAATATAAACCTAATAATGATATATATACACCTATTATGACAGAGCAGAGAGGAAGCGGTGATGGTGGCATACGACAGACAGTGCATTAAAAATATCGTTTGTTTCAATATGTAGGTAATGCATAAAATAAATTTGTTGCTAAGGAAGCCGGGACTCACCTTGAGATGTGCTCGCCATGCCGTCGGGTGCCAGTGGGCTCTGCAGACCTGGAATATAATCGACACCTTGTATACACTGAATGTGATACCATTCGATTACTTGAAAGTTTGTTGATTCTCTTGTTATGCACTTGATATCGTTTTAAATGTAAAGAAAAAAAAAATTGCAAGAAATATCTGGAAAATATAAAAAGCTTGTAAAAAGTAATGCATTTTTTATTATTATACCTGTAACAATAGTTTTTTGTAATTCAATAATACTGATATCTATCCTCAGAATTTTGTATTGCAAAGTAATTATAATTGACACATACATATCCTCACGCTGTACCCTTAATCTGGTACGTAGTCCAGAGAGGACAGAATGCGAAACATTGTGGTCCTTATGTATTTATTTTACATTCTCGAATCTCGACTTTATTTTCAACCAATTAAAATTTGTTTTCCATAAATATATTTTTTTTTAATCGACTTCAAAAAAAGGAGGAGATTCTCAATTCGACTGTTTTTTTTTCTTTTTTTTTTGGGTGTTTGTTACCTCATAACTCCGTCATTTATGAACCGATTTTGAAAATTCTTTTTTTATTTGGTAGGTCATGCGTCAGAGGTGGTCCTATTTAAATTTCACCGGTATTAGAGCTTGGACTTCGAATATACATTAAATAAGATCACTCAAAAAGGAGAAATATAAAAATTTTAAGAAAAAAATTAAACCGCCTTCAAAAAAACACACTGAAAAGTACAAAAAAACTATCCTTTACTAATTAAAACTCAAGTACAATTTAAACTTAACTTTTTAATTGATGTTATTAATATTCTCTGTAGTCAATAGATTTAAGGCACAATATGAGAGAAAGTTACAGGACGGTTTTTCAAGAACCCTGATAAAACATAATCTCCGTTATATGTTGACAAAATAGTAGGTATAGATTCATTCCGATTTCATGTAGAATTACCTCGTAATGTGGTTTCATTATCTAAAAATGATTTAAGTTTGACCCTGCTGCAGAAAAGAGAAAGTAGAAAAAGAATTACCGGATAAAGATGGATGCTCAGTGAGTGCCGCCATGCTGAAATTATAAGTATTAGATGCAGTGAACAGCTTCGTGTCAGGAGGCGGGATGAATGGTGATGGCGGCAGCTGTGGGGGCGGCGTGCGGTCTTCTGCTTCAGCGGAACTCCCACGTGACGGTGGCCCGCCCTGAGAAAAGAATTTTTTCTAATTTATTTATTTCTTTTTTTATATCATCACTTTTTCTACGTTCCTCATATTATCAAATCAAATTAGTAATATAGGAATTTTTTTGATATGGAATTGTTAAATCCATTGTTTAAAATGCAAAAGTCTGTCTGTCTGTTTGTTACATTTGCACAGCTAAACCGTCAGACCGATTTTGATGTGGCACGAAATAATTTGATATCAGAGGACGGACACAGGCTACTTTTTTATCAAAAATATACCCCTAAGGGGGTGAAGAGGGGTATGAAAATTTGTATGGGAAACCCCAAACCGCTGAACCGATTATGATGAAATTTGGTACAAAGATAGATTTTTCATTGAAAAGGCTTCTTTTTTATCAAAATGGTAAAATGGGGAAAGAAACTTTGCGTGGGAAATTCTAAATCGATAAACCGATTATGATTGAATTTGGTACCAAAATATTATGTGCCTAGAGACCGACGTAGAATAGTTTTTTTTTTGCATAAAAGCTATCTAAGACGCAAATAGTGAGCTAGTGAGCACGTTAGTGAGTGATGTATGGAAAATCCATGCAAAAAATTTTAACCATTTTATTAACAAATATACATTTGTATATTTGTTAATAAGAGCATAAGATTAAATTATAATATAATCTTCTGCTCTATTCGAACGTGCGCGTGCGCTAGCCTACGAAAAATACAAAAAAAGTTATTTTCGTTTATTTAAAAAATTATAATTAATTTTAAGAAATGCAACTGGCATTTTGAAGATTGTGTATGATTAAACTATCCAGAAATTTAGAAATATGAATATGTTCCGTCACTCCGTAAAATGCAAATCTATGTTTTAAAAGAGGTTTCTTTGATATCTTTTTTCTGCTACAAAAGTTAAGTAATCGTGTAATGCAACTGGCAAAATGAAGTCAACGAAATGAAGAATCTGGTGACCAAATATTATTTTCATTCGTTTTGTAATAACTTTGAAAAATTGAGATCCCTGCTGTCAACATTTCCAATGCATCGCCCTGGTTAGTATATGAGCTTTAAATTGTAATCCTCTTTAATATATTTTATTTGTAGCTGTAACTTCACAAGCGAACATTTAGAATAAAGCGTAGTATTTAAGTTATTACTAAATTACGATATAATTCATGTTGCTTTAGTATATTTTTTCTAGGATTGTTATTAGCCAAGTTTCTCCTACCTATTTAAGTTAGACTATCAATCTAACTTGCGAGGCAAAACTTCACATTTTTTGAAACTTTTCTAAGATTTGTTTAGTTATTTGTAATCTCGAACGAGTTTTTAAGTTATCCGGTGGTATATTTTAAGTAAAAATTTTACCAGTTAATAATTTCGATAAGTAGTCTTGAAACTCAAGTTAATGATCTTACGCTCAATCAAGGCGTTAGTAAAAGGGCGCGGATACGTTTTCCGTGCAGATGAAATTAAAAAATAAACGGGTTGCATTTTCAATGAAACGAAGGCTTTCTTCATAAGTTATCGCTTGAATTTCATTTATAAGGTTACTACAGTTTCATTTCGTCTATTTATCTGTCCGTATGTAAAAGTTAAATAAACTGGCAACCTCAAACTAATCTGCCAATCAAAAATGAGAAAATGAAAATAAATATTCTGATTTTAAATTCATTTCTTTCTTATTTATTTTATTTGACATTAGTAAATGCCTATTCGACACGTTCTTAGCAGTTTTTTATAAACAATTAAATTTGACAATTGTTCCTCCAGCTTTATCATGATAATAAACAAATACCGTACTTATAATTTAAATGCGGTTTAGCGTGTTTGGAGCGCTAAAATGACGCTTTTTTAACGAGGTTTTGCCACATGAACTCGATGTTTAACAATCGTGATGCTACCCGACACTCTCCAGTTCCGGGTACAGATTCTATTGGGCTAGACGTCTAGTACCCGGTAATGTCAATGTCACGGTGTCATGCGTATTCATATCTAATAAGTATAACAGAGCTGTAGGTATGCCATTGTGATTATTATATATGACTATTTTTGCATGTGTCAGGTGTTATGTTACTTGTACTATATAAAAATATTTAGGAGTTTTTATCACAGGTAATTAATTAAAATTTTGTCAAGTCTGTCCGTACATCAAAGCGGATGTATTCCGTCATTTTTATATTTACTGAGCTGAGGCATCGAGACATTTATTTTGTAGGTAATACAAAACCAGAAATCAAAATAACAAAGATGAATAATAGATATTTTGTCTATTCTTCAATTCAGCATATACTCGTTCTAAATAATAAGGAAGTTTAAGTTAGCGCGTATCCGACACGTCTTCTAACATTTTTTTCTTTTGGCAGGACAGAAAGTCAGCATGTCACAGCCGTAGAAGTTCCGGAACCCCTCGGCAACGCGCCGCGAGTTTCAGTGGGTAGAAGTCCTACGTAATCCACTTTCACCACCAGGGGGCCTGGCAACCCTGTTTCAGGGTTGGCTATCAGGTTTCTCCTGCGTCGCCCAAAAAGTATATAAGGTATTCATAGATTCGAAAAATAGAACATTGGTCATATTAAAAATTGTTGTAAATTGTACATTTGTATAATTATATTTGCGATTTTATCGTGTTTAGTTTGACAATTCTTTGTTTTTCAATTAAAAGGTTCATAACTCAGTGCAGTGCGAAAAAGTAACCCATTTATTTCAAACTAGCTTTCGCCAGCGACTTCGTTCGCGCGAAGTTCAAAAACACACAATATCTTTATAAATTATAGCCTATGTGTTATTCTAATGTATGAGCTATATTATTGCAAAGTTTTATTAAAATCCATTGAGCAGTTTTTGCGTGAAAGAGTAACATACACCCATACACCCATCCTCACAAACTTTCGCATTTATAACAATAGTAGGATTTTTCAACACAAACACAAATCCATACAACACATCTACTTAACTTTTTACTTTTTCTTTACTTTATTCTTAACTAGTGACCCGCCCCGGCTATGCCCGAATGGTCGAATGTTTGCAACATACTGAATTATTTTCATTGACATTTTCATACAAAAATACCATCCAAACTTCCGAGTCTTTCCATGGATTTTCCAAAAATTTTGTTTCATAGCAACCTTGTCCTGACAATTACAAACACAACGAAAAAGAAATCAGCCAAATCAGTGGAGCCGTTCTCAAGTGTTGCTCCGTTATAATACATGTGGCAATTGATTTTTAATTGTATACAGGGTTAATTTAAAAATATTAATAACCTCTTAGTATTTTGTACTAAACATTATCCCCAATAAGTTTTATTTTACGACTTTCAAAAATTCGTAAGTTTTTTCTTTCATACAAAAATAAATATATGTCGGTGGAAATAATAAAAGGCACTCATTTGACTATGCTATGGCAAAGCGCGACTTTCGATGACGGAACGTCGGGGCCGGCACTGAGGGTCTGTTAGACTACGGCGGCTGGTGCGATAGCATTTCTCCGACGGATCGTTTGCCATTATTAAATTTCCAATTACCTACGTAATAATTGTTACAAAGAGTTTTCTGTCGTTTGCACATTAACTTTGTCTTAACGTTGTATTTTATGGAGTAGTTCGCCTCTTGTAAGATTAGGTACCTATTTCTCATGGCTGAGTTGCAAAAGCACGAATTGCCCCGTATCTTTTCCGACATATACATTAAATGTTTCTGAAAATGGCACCTACTCTACCCAGTCTCTAAAGCTGCACACGCGCAGCGCGGCGCTGAGGCCCGGTGCGCTTGCACTGCACCATTGGAAATATGTACAGAGTAATTATGTTTCAGACAGTACAACAAAACTTAACAAATATTTTTTGAGGAACGTATTGAGTTATGAAAAAAGTCGCAGAACAAAATTTCTACGGACGGAGCGCCAAGCGTCGCGGTCCTTACATATTTCTTCCGCTTCCTCAAGTCTCATCAATCTCCTCACACATTTTCGCCTGCGTATATAAATGCTTTTGATATTTTCGTCGGCTAACACTCTGGCTATTTGATCTTCATAAGTCAGCCTTGGTCTTCCTTGGCTTCTTTTACCACTCACTTTCGCTCTGTATATTTTCCTCGTCAGTCTTTCATCATTCATTCTTTCTATGTGCCCTAACTATCTAAGTATTCCTTTCTTCATTTTTACAATAGCACTGTTGTGCAATCCTGTCATAATGCGTATCTCTTCTTTGCTTATTTTGTCCACAAGGGTGACACCGCATATCGTTTCTAAAGGGATCGCATTTCTACTGCATTTATCTTACTTTCACTCAATTTCGGACATATCCAAGCCTCACTACCGTACAATGAAGTTGGAACTAACACCGCATTGTGTATGGCCATATTTTACACTTTGTCTGTACTAAACATTGATAAAAAAAATTAAACAAAAATGAGTTAAGATCCGATTAATTTTTTTTTAGGTTTAAATTTCTTGGGTTATCAGTTTACATCTTTGCCTAATTTCAATTCACTAGATGACGGAATTAATTGGTTGTGGTTTTTAAAAATTTCTGTAGACTATCTATATATAAAATGTTCATAACGGAAGATTTTTACCAACTCACATGTGTTCTGGTGTGCGGATGGGGCGGCGTGTCGTCCGTGCTCCTGTCAATGTCAGCATTCGAGCCACATATCATGTCCAAAGGCTCATTCTTTACTTCATCCATCAACCTGGGCGACGGCGATGAACTGCTGTTAGAGATCCCGTTTCCATTGTTCCCCGGATCATGAGCCCGGCTGTTATTCATCAGAGAGTGGTTCTTGGTTGAAAAGTCAGCGGCGTGAATCTGGGGTTGTTCTGTGTTGTTATTGTCGTGGCGGGCGCGTTTGATGACGTCGGGGGAGTTGTCTGCGGAGCGGCGAGAGGGCATAGGAATGCGACGCATCATCTGCTGAATGCTCGAGGGAGGTGGATGGGATAACAGGGCTTCTTCCAGTTTCTCGGTGTAGCTCGGCGTGTGTGGTGGGTGAGGGGTGTGTGCGGGGTGGGGCGGCGTGTGAGGGGAGGCCGCGGCGGCTGCGGCGCGCGCCAAACTCTGCACCAGAGGCTGTGGAATGAATTTGTGATTAGTTTCCATTGCTTTTCCCATTGTTTGTTTTTGTTCTAAAAATAATAAACTAAAATATCGTGGGTACGTGACTGAGTCTTTTGGCAAGGATATATGGCGTTAAAAAAGTTTATATCCGACTATTGTGAAGCAGGAATGGAAAAAATTTACTGTTTACTATTACGTATAATAATTGTGACTACTGAACCGATTATTATTATGAATTGTCTTTTGATTCATCTTAATGTCTTTGCCGTAAACTGCAGTTAGTTACAGCCGAAACGCCCATTAGTCAAAATCCAGCTTTTGCAGTCTATATCTGTCTTTATCATCCGAAGACTTACCACTTAATATAACTGTTTCTTTTAGATGTTTAAACCTCAAATAGTCTCTGAGAAAGATAACTGTGACATAGAGACAGACGCCGCCGCCGAGGTGATTCCATGTTTATTATTTTTGTGTTAGTTAAACCGATAAAAACATTGCAATCAAACTCTGATGTATAAGAATTCCTATTGAGTAATTATATTCCAATACAGGTTCTCCAAATTGGTGATAGATAGGACAATTAAAAATGCCATGTAATTGTGCTTATTTGAATAATGTTGAAAGCTCCATTGATTATGATTTATGAAGCAAGGATAAGTATTATACGTATATCGTATACTAGCGTACCGCTCTGGCTTCGCACGGGTGCAGTGTAGTAATGTGGCGTCATAAGCGTCCGAACGATTTAGACACACTAATATTTAACGGCGCTTCAACAATAATTTGAAAATATTTTACTTTACATAAAATGTTTTGTTTTTTAGTAATAATATTAAGTGAATAATATGTTATTGTAAACATAGGTATTTTTTTTGGACAGCTTACCGATTTAACGACTTCATTAGGTTTAGTTACTTCATTACTTTTTGTTATGTGTAGGTTTAAATCTGTGATATCTCCTAATATATCGATTAAACTTCACCCCGGCTTCGCACACAAAACTCCTCCAGTAAAGTAATAGTAGGCTTTACTGAAGTTATAAAGGACTTATTGGAAGATCGCGAATACTTCAGCTACACATGTTTATGTAGATCTCCTCCATTCTTGTCACTTACACAGAACTTTAAAACACAATATACTATCACTGTTGTACTTTAAAACTCCTAAAAATGTAAAAAATAGAAAATCTAAATAAAATGATAACCTCACTTCTCCCGTTCCCGCCAAAAAGTCCCTGTCAAGTGTTTGGGTAATAACTCCGCCGGTTCGTTGCATTACTTTTGAAGTACGCGACCACGGAGTAAGATTTCGTATTAAAAAAGTAAAAACAGAACCCTTACAAGTTCTTATAAGAAATTACATTTAGTTGTTGTAGATGCAAATTATAACTAATAGTAAGTTACAAGTCTACATAAAATAGTTTTAATCTTTACACAATTTTTTTGCCTTTACTCGTCTATCTTTGGTATTTTGCACTTAAAATACCTACCTATAACAAGTATTGCACCGATTAATTTCAATGTTATAAGTGAAACTTATCGCAGTCTAAAAATTTAGACTTTTATCTACAACCTCACTTCTCCCGTTCCCGCCATAAAGTCAACTAAAGTATTTAATTAAGGATTAATACTGTATTGGTCAAAATAGCTTCCCAATAAAAAAAAAGAAATAATCGATTTTTTTTAATAAGAAATAAAAGATGGTTCCTGTGGATTATCCTTAGGAGATAGTCATATACTATGTTGGATTTTTCTGTAGGCTTTTTTAAGATATAAAATTTCGTAGTATATTATTTTGCTGTATCTTATAAGATTTACTCAGCGTTAACAATGTAATCGCCCGAAAATGTTTCTTTTACGACTTGATTACAAAACCGACTTTTATTTACTTTCTATAAACAAAATATGTATATATGTATTATAGACATAATCATTCCAGAACAAATTCTCTAAATGATAGTGACAACTGAGTCAAAATCGTTGCATTGTTTAAAAGAAGTAACACAAACAGATAGACGGGTATAATGACTTTGTTTTATACTATTTAGAGACTAGAGAAAAGAAAGAAATATCGATATAGAATTTAGCTGTTTTTTAAAGTACAAAGAATTATGCATTCACAAATAGGTGTATTAAAAGATATAGTTTAGATGATTAGGCATATCTGAGCGATATTGCACTTTTTATCAACAGCGATAAAAATATATTTAGATACGAGTAGATCTGATAATGTGTAGTTCGGTCGCAGGATAGTTTTTTTAAAATGTTATTTGAATGATTTAATAAGTAATGGGCGTCAACGTGATACATTAGCCTGCAGATGGTATACTACAGCGCACTGGCACGCGAGGTTCAGACAGTTTATGTCAAGATGATGCACATGCCTTGCTTGCCGTTTCCAGAAATGCTTTGTAAAGTGCCAATTAAAGACCACGAAATAAAAATTTTTGAAGATTTGAGTAGCATTTCCATACAATTTGTTCTGCGGGCATATATAGCAAATACGTGACTCTTCCTTTCCGGCCCCCCACAGGAGGAACAAATCAAACGGGTTGCTACCTCTTAGTATTCTAAGTACTGGCATATGATCTTTTTTTTATACCACGTGAAAACCAAACGAAACACTAATAGACATTTACTACATCAAGGCAAGCACTTCAGATTGTAACTGCGTTGCCAACCTTGAGGACAAAGATGTTGTACCTCTTGTGCCAGAAATGTTCCCCGTTCGTTGAGTGTTACCCCATAGGCTTATACGCTTACTGCTTAACTTGAGGACACGGAGTTTGCGAAATTGTCTGTAGTATTATTATATATTATTTATATAGATGTAGGTAGACCTGGTAGATACAAGAATAGATAGATGATAGATATAGAATAGATAGATGTTTATGAAGCTTACCCCTTGGGCGTCATCGTTCTGTGTGAGTCCCGACACGCGAAGCACTTCAGCAGTCTTGAGGAATGAAGAGAGACTTCTCTGGTGCACGTTGACCTCTCCATGGTAAATAAACTCTACAAGCGCGTGCAGATCCGTAAACGCCACGTCTTGCAACACGATCACGGGGTGCATACATGGCGTCGACTGGAAGAGATATAATAGTAATAACTTCTATGATGATTACACCTATAATCCAACTTTTAATTCCATAGTGTTTTGACGTTTCCAGGGTAACCAGTTTTTGCTATATTTAAATAGTGATGTCCTCCTATGTCGACTTTATTATTATTAATTTATTAATCTATAGCGGTTGTCCAGCGGTGCTATCGGAGTGACAGCTTCTTTTTGGATCGTTCCTTTCATGAGATAACGGTAGAGTCGAAAATGTATGAATATTTGTAGTAATGAAAGCGGATAAAACAGTAAAAAAAGGAAAAATAATGTATGATGTTCATTTATTCAAATTATTTCATGCATTATGAAATGGCGACGCTACAAGGCCATGTCAACACCAAATTAAATGTATTAAATGTTACACGAGTCGATCGATTTAGTTGAATCGATATCGACTCAGTTTTATCATTTGACAACATTATTTTAGCTGACCACATTATTTAGAACTTCGACATATTGAAACGTCAAATCACTATCGCATTAGAAGTTAGGCTTATAGTGTGTGTTACTGGACAAAGCCGATTTAAGGACATACTAGTTATTTCTAAGCCAAAACAGATTTTCCTATACGTGATAGATTAATCAGTATAACCTAAGCCAAACAGATTTGTCTAAAATAGGAGAAACCAGTTTTAGTCTGTGTTGAACAGGTTTGTCTTAGTGTGAATACTCATGCTCTACAATAAACTAGTATAGCTCAGACTGAACTAATTTTGTCTAGTTTTGATTGAAACATAGGCTCATTCGTAATAAAATAAAACAAAACTTCATAATATAATACAATAAGCAAAACTTTTAATTTAGAATACAACCAACGCTCGATTTGATCTATGTTAAATAAAATATAATAAGTACATAAATTACCTTCAATAATTCTCTAAAATACGGGCTGCACGCTGATAAAACCACTCTATGGGCCTTTAAGCTCTTGCCATCACAGGCGAGGGTGACATCCACGAAGTCTTCGTCATCCCTCAAGTTCTCAAAAGCGGACGTTATACTACTCTGATAGTTGTTCCACCGCAGGCAAAAATGCTGAGTGTCCACCATTTTGAATATTGTCGTTAATTTTTTCTAGTGGGTTGTCATGTGTTTGATGTTGCGATCTGTGGAGAAGAATTTCAAATTCAAGTTCAAAATATTTTTATCCGATCAAGCACACTGCAAAATTTTTATGATGTTAAATCTTCCGGTTGATTAAACACTAAAAATTATAGTTGGTAAGAAAATTATCTTATAATGTGGATAGTGGAAAATAAATTAAATCAGGAACAATTACAATTAGGAACACAACTTGCGAACAAGGGATTCTGTACAAGATTTAAAAACTAAAAAGTAAATATCTAAAACTAATTCCCGAAAATCTAAGATGTAGGACTTACGACATATTCGTAAGTATTAGGTAAAAACCTTATACTTCCTGAAATTATTTGAATTGAACGTGGGCTGATCGATTCTTTTTTGTACTGGTCGGATAAGTTAGATTTTTTTTTATTTTTATTAATCGTCCTATTAACGGAATAGGACAGATAATCATTTACGAAATAAATCCGCACTCAGCAATATATTTATGAACAGGAATTATTATACAATCGAAAAAAAACCTCGAAGATAAATATCGAAAATAAAATAAAATAAGGGATAATTTTACTAAATTATCCTTATGACAACTGAAAGTGCTTTGTCTTCTGGGCAAACGTAAAAATAACCATAGAATCACACAAATATTGTTAAAATTGAATTTAATATACCGATGATTGATATTATATTGATTGATAATTGAAATTAATAAAGCACAATTCAAAAAAAAATAAAAATATTTTCCTGGTAATTACATTTATTAAAAATGGCTAGAGAAGGATCAGTACATTAAACTGTTTGAAATATTAAAAAAAAAATTAAAAAAATAAAGAAATTATATACTGATATATATTCACCAATGAGTGGATTTATCTATTTCATTTTTGGCAACAAACAAAATTCGGTTTTCAATTTGTTTTCAGTTTCACATGACTATAAGTTCTTGTACCATATAGGCAGGCATATAGCACATATACATTAGAAAAGTTTTATAATGTTTTCTTACTGTAAACATTAGGTCTTGACAATAAGTAAGTTTCTACCGCCTAAAGATTCTATACAACTTTCGAAATCTTCTCACTGAAGAGGTGCGGACCACTTTATGTGAGTCATTAGTATTATCCGTGCTTAATTATGGTGACCTTGTATATGGTCCTCGCCTATATGCTAAAACACAACGTCTTATTCAACGAGTGCAAAACGAATGTTGTCGTTTTTGCTACAAAATACCTCCTCGCACTCACATAACACCATATCTGAATAATGCTTCCACTTTAAATATGGCGTACCGAAGACACCAACATCTTGCGGGTTTGGTGTTTGATGTGATGAAATTTAAGAAACCGGAATACTTATACGCAAAGTTTAGTTTTTCTCGATTCCATAACCGATACGTAACAAGACCCTCACGATTTCTTTTATCAGTGCATCCTCATAAAACAGTTGCATTTAAGGGCAGTTTTCGCTACCAAGCTACGCGCTGCTGGAACAACATCCCTCCACCCCTTAGGCTCCTTAATTCCAGCTTTACTTTCAGAAATAATTTTAAAGCTTTTCTCCTTGAGCAACAAAAAAATGGAGTATCTGTTAGTACCATAGCAGCAGCGACTTTCATATCCTAATTTAATTTATTAACTGTGATATAAATTGCTTTATTTCAATTGTTGTAAAATGTTAAATAAAGTCAATTATTTTCTCATCATTTATTTTTATTTAATTTTATACTTTAATTTAATTATATATATATTACAATAGTAATGAACGTAGATAAGTGACTGCATTCTAGTAATTATTATCGTTGGACAAATTGAATTTAATCAAATTTTGTGCGTTTCCGTTTTGTTATTATTTAACGTCTCTTTTAAATAAAATTGTAGTGATATTATATTATCATATTATTACATTACATTATATTATATTTATTATATTCGCACACATTCTCACACATACACTTACTCGCCATTCTATTCCACACTTTTGCTCGCGTAAGCCCCTGGGTATAGCAGAATATCAGAGTTTTTCTCCATACTAGGAGAAATGCTATACTCTGAGCTATGGCCCATTTGCAACGCTGCAGCGCCCTTAGGTACATGTTGCATAGTTTTGTCTTTACTCCTAATCTATGTCTGTATCATTGTCTTCTGTATTTTGTTCAACTGTTATGTTCCCTTAATCACGCACGTTATGTGTGTGATAGTAATTATGTACATATGTGCTTTGTCTGTAAAATGTACCTCTATTCTGTTGCAGTGTTGCAAATAAAAATTTTATCCATCTATCTATCTATCTAAGTAGTAACGATTCTATGCATAAAAAACAAGTATGACCTAATGACTAGGTCAACAATGATAACGGGTGTTACCCTGCATACTTTCTTGTTTATAAAATAAAGATTGAATTATGTTTTTGGCCTATTTTTATAATAAAAGCAATTACCCTATAGAGAAGATAGCGGTGAATTATGACTTTGTAACACATTTAAGTTACTAGAAATGGTTTATATATATTTACAATATCAAGTTTAAGCACTTCAGATTGCAAATGCGTTGGCAACCCTGAGTATTAAGACGTTATGCCTCTTGTGTCGGAAGTATCACCGGCTGTCTCAGCCTCCACACCGGAACACACCTCTTCAAGTTTTTGCAGTTGCACCGACCGAGTGAAAGGACTCTGTTTGATGGCAAGATTAGTGAGTAAGATAGTGGTAGCGCATCGGACGGACCCCGCACGAGGTCCTACTACCCTTATGAAACCACTCGTGCATAGGTCTAGGCAGGGGTAGTTCAGCAAATTCTATGCGCTAACTCAGTTACTCAGGCGCATCTCACTGCGCTGTCGCTTTTATTCAACAGTAAATTGCGTCAAGGCGCAGCAAAATGTTACGCGTCGAGTGAGTTGTAAAGCGCGCGTCACCCACATGTCGCGTCCGCTGACTTTTCTCGCAGTTAGCGTAATGTGCGCTGTGCGCGTAATGTGTGTTGAGAGACGATACATCCGGCGCAGTGAACGGAGTTGGCACAATTGGACGGCGTAGCGCAGTGTTACCAATATCTACATTAGTCTGTATGTGACAGTAGATTTGACTAGAAATCATGCTACGTAAATACAATGCTTCAAACAAAACCGAACCCTTTTAAAATCATTCGCTCACTCACTCCTGTCAAAAATATACTGGGAGCGGGACGGTGTGTTGTAATTTGATTGACTACATCGATAACGGACGTTGAATATTCGAGAGCGATAGGCGGAAAGTTGTGGTTTCAGGAAACGATCTAATTATTTGAAAGTTCCGTTCTCATTCGAAGAAAAAGAAATACACAATGAGATCTTAAATCCTCGTCACCAGGATACTGTATATTTTGCAACGAATTTCCAGGAACACGATGTTTCGCCACGGGTCCGTTTCGATTGTAATCTCATTTCCTCGTCACCAGGGTACTGTGTATTTTGTAATGAAGTCAGGGGATTGCGATGTTTCGCCACGAGTCCTCACTTGGAAATCAAAAATACTATTTCGAAAGTACGCAAGTGTACTAAGAGTTAAAACGTGCCAAGGCATTTTGTAAGGTTTCACGGGCCCAATTCGTCTGACAGGACGTTTGTCGACAGGTCGTGTGATTAGACAATTTGGCGGAAAGTCAAACTTAAAATTAGAGTTTTTACGGTATCCCAGAATGTTCTAAGTGATGTTAATTTTTAGAAGTGTTTTTATTGTTTCGTTAACTCAGTTTCGTCAATATTTTTACGTCTTTGCCCTGTCTCCTACGGGTTTGCGTGAGTGCGGAGAGACACCTTAAAACACCTACTTTTAATTTGTTATCAATCCCTCAACGTGACAAGTGACTATCGCGCGTACAATAATAGTTGGTTTATTTATTTACTAGCCGTGTGCTTGATGTGACTGTTCATTGGCGACATTTCAGGAACCATTATCCAACTTTTTTCAAATATTTGAGTTTTTGAATAAGCTAAGTGTTCATGCCCCATTTTTACCCTTTTCTTTGTCAATCTTTCATCACTCATCTAAGCATACCTTTCTTCATTTTTACAATAACGTTGTCATGCAACCCTATCTTACTGCATATCTTTTCGCTCTTATTTTATCCGCAAGGGTGACGCCGCATATATTTGGTAAGAGCGAAGAGTAGGCATTCGCGTATCATTGCATTATTTCTTTTTTTGTACCATGGGGAAGACAAACGACCAAACAGTCTTCACGCTGTATTCCCAACGGGGTAGTCAGAGAGGACGGAGCGCCAAGCGTCGTAGTCCTTACATACTTAATTCGCTTCCTCAAATCTCATCATTCTCCTCACATATTTTCGCCTAGGTATGTGAGTGCTTTTGACATTTTCGTCTGATGACACTCCGGTTATTTGATCTTCGTATGTCAGCCTTGGTCTTCCTTGACTTCTTTTACCTCTCATTTTCGCTCTGTAGATTTTATTCGTCAGTCTTTCATCACTCATTCTTTCTATGTGCCCGAACCATCTAAGCATTCCTGTCTTCGTTTTTACAATAATACTGTCGTGCAACCTTGTCATACTGCGTATCTCTTCAAACAGTCCACAAGTGTAAAATTGACTGAGGTCCATGGACGTTTACGATATCAAGACTATGGAAGCACTTCAGATTGCAAATGCATTGACAACTCTGAGAACTAACATGTAGTGTTTCTTGTCGCAGCTGCCAATGTCACTGGCTGTCTTAGCTTCCACACCGGAAGTAGTTTGGTGGTAGTATTATTTAGTCAGATGGTGGTAGCAATCCAGACGGACTTCGCGCAAGGGCCAACTATTCGCATCGTGCGAAGAGAGCGGTGAAGTTTGAAGAAAAAAGAAGGATCCTATATTTGGCAACTCGTGGTGTCTATCCCGTTATGGACATAGCGTTAATGCTAAAGAATCCAGGTCTAAATACACCTCACATGCCAGTCGTAACCTGATAACCTATCATTGTCTTGGTCACTGTGTCGTATTGTCTAACAATTGTTTTCAAACTTTTATATTTAACAGAGTTGGTTTTTGCTAACCGATAGCTCTTAGGAGTAAGACATAGAGTAGATATTAGAAGAAATTAACGTTAAGAAACGAATTGTAATTTCGTGTACGAGAATTGCGCTAGTTAGAAACTATGGTCACAGAGTAGCAAATAACAGAAGCATTTATTTGTTATCTGGATTTTTAATATATTTTTGGTTTTGTTTGTAATCTGTGTCTATTTCTACCGCAATATCTGTTCGTAGAAACTTATAGGATGTTACCGTGATGCAATGACGAATAATAAATAAACGATTATGCGTACAATGTGGTCCCTTTTTAACCTTGGACCATACGAAGGTGTTGGATTGCACAGCTAAAATAATACATTCATGCATAATCTCTCGCTGTATCACTAACAGGGTAGTCAGTCAGGTACAGAGAGATCTTTCGCCTCCTCAAATCTCATCATTCTTCACGCCACACTTTCGCCTAGGTATGTGAGTGTTCTTGACATTTCCATCAGTTAGTATTCTGACTATTTGATGTTCACAAGTCAGCCTTGGCTTCTGCTATCACTCACTTTCGCTCTGTAGATTTCCTTCCTCAGGCTATCATCACTCGTTCTATGTGTCCGAACCACATAAGCAGTCCTTTCCTCATTTTCATTTTTTCAACAACACTTTATGCAATATTATGAAGTATCTTTTTATTGCTTATTTTATACTAGAGGGTGCAGCGCACATATTTCTGAGAGCTCTAAAAATCGAGATTATAAAATATGACTAAGTATTCAACAAAACTTGAAAAGAAGATGAACAATACTGTAATTTCCGGAATAAAGGCTATAGGCTATAAAGCTATAAGCTATATAACGGCGAAGCTATGTAGCTTGTAATTTCGCCGTTTTCGGGTAAAGAGAATTGAGGTATACTCAATATAATCTTGTATACATGATGTCCTGACTGACCTACTCATCATCGCCCAGTCTAAACTACTGAAGCTAGAAACATGAAATATGGTAAGTAGCTTTCTTTTATGGCGTATTGCTAAGATAAGAAGGAATTTTCCAAAAATCAACCCCTAAGGTGATGAAAAGAAGGGGCTAAGTTAGTATAAGAAAAAACAATTCTTTATCTATCGTCTTGAAATTTATCACAGATACTCTTCAAAAAGCAATTTTTAGCAAATTCTTGACCGATGGCCTTAAAAGATTACATTTAAGCTGCCATTGCTAACTAAAATTTAATTTTTGAATGTTGTCATTTTGGCCATTTCTGCTGTATGCGTCAAGTAGTTTAAGAAAAACCGTTACGACTTACGACAGACGGAGAGACAGACACCGAGATAATTCCATACATTTTCCATTTTTACGATTTCAGCACGCAACACCTAAAATCCATGCAAATGAATCGAAGGGCAAAACCTAATAAGTGTATATAAAATTATGAAATTGTCACGATTTTGTAGAGGTCACCAATGCTATGAAATCCGTGGAGATTTATGCGATACGACATACCACATAGCAAATTCTTTATAACTATTCTATTGAGTTACATTTAAAAGGTGCTTGGTCTCGCGTTTTACACGACCCAAGTTAGTAGCGAAAGCCATTAAACACACCACAATATCTGCATCAGATTTCATTCGAAATATCCATAATAGAGACGCACTTTTAAACGCTTTTTTAATAGTTGGTTAATCTTATCTATGAACCGTCAGATGTTTAGTCTAGTTTTATTCTATTTACTAGCGACTTACCCCGGCTTCGCATAGTTGTACAGTGTGTGTAAAGTATGTCGTATAACTATAGAATGTCTTCATGTAAAATGTTTAATTTTTTCATTAGACAACACAAACGGATTCCATTTCGCTGCGAGCGATTAATAATTTTAAATCTGTGATACCTTCTAAGATATTAATTTTAATGATATACTGCAAAGGGCAATTGGATAAGGATTCATACTTATTCTTTAAAATATCTTCGTAAATAACCCATTATTTTTTAGTAATATGTAGAAGATAAAAATGGTTACTGTGGGTTATCCTTTGGAGATAGACATATACCATCACAGACTTTTCTGTAGACCTTTTTAAGATATACAATTCAGTAGTACATTATTTTGATCTATCACGTAAAGTTTAGCCTTAAATGAACCTTCCGGAAAAAAATCTCTAAATGATAGTCAAAATCGTATCAAAATCCGTTGCGTGGTTTAAAAGAAGTTGGCCGAGAAATAGACAGACGAAAACAGCGACTTTGCTTTATAATATTTTGAGATAGAGATAGACAAAAGATATTTCGTAAAGAAAAATGTTTTTTTTAAGGTAAAGTAGGAATTTGTCTTTCATATTGCACCAACTGTAATTTTCGCCATTGACTATCCAATTTAGCAAAGCTATATGTGCTTCGTGTTTCAAATATCTAAGTACTTCTAAGTAACAGTCTTTATCATAATTTTCTGATAACATTTCGAAGCATTATCGTTAGTTTTATTGTAAGTATAAAATACATATCTTTACATATAAAGTTCCGGCGTGTGTGTTTTCGTAATTATTCTCCACTTAAACGGCTTGGCCGATTTTAATTAACTTTTTTACTTATGGGGTCATCTACATACTATCATACGGTCAGAATATTCTTAGCTATTGTTGTACTTGGTAACTGGCACCGATGTTGATATCCAGAATCCTACTCGGGCGAAGTCGGGCTGGGTTGGTAATGGTATATAGAAGTAAGCACTTTTTTGTACTATTGTTGTCGTATTAAGAAGAGCGATGTAATAAGACATTTACGGGGCCACTTTAGAAAAAATAATTGGCCAAGAGTTAGAAAGTGTTAGAAATGAATTAGTACATTTTTATATGTATATAAAAGTACTTTAAAAACTGGTAAAAATACTGAAAAGATGCTATTTATCGCTATAAATATAATGTAGCATAATAAAGTGTTACCATCTCATTAAAAATATACTAACTCGACAAAATTATACAACATCGCCGTTATTTAAGCATATAAAAAAAGCGAAATAATATAAAAAAATAGTTTGTACTCGTTTGAAATACATACATCTCTGTGAATTTTTTTTTTGTATATTTCTATTGTCATCCTAAAAATGTCCTAAAAATCTGTATAAGGTTTATACTTTATACGATTTAAGTTCAAAAAAACATTGCGAAAACAATGAATTTTAAAGTTTACAGTAGGTAATGATTGAACGCAATTAAATTTATAGTATAAACTATTAATTTTAAATATAATAAGTTACAGTTTGAATTACTAATTTTGTTGCTCATTTCCCAAAATTGATTGTTTTTTATTTCTGGATTTGGGTTACCAATTTGCGTTTCTGTACCACATTTAGGCCCTTATTCCAGAACGATACTCAAGAATTTCTGGTTGAGTTAGAAAGGGATGACGCTACGTGTGACGAATAGTGCATTTCTTTCCAACTGTAAACAAGCAGAGGTTCAGTTCTGCAATACGACTCTTACCCTCTCTAATTGTAAAGATGAAATAAATTGGGTGTAAGATACTTATAGGCAGACATGAGAAAACTGTAAGGGTACCTTTTTAGTCATTTTTGTAACGGAATCTAAAACCTCAATATTCTAGAATGATACTCAAGCATAAAAGAGATGCTGCTATTCACAGTTTAAGAGTTGTGTATCGTTCTGGAATACGGGTCTTAGTTGCATAAGTTGACACACTTTGGTACGGATTCAAAGAAGCTTTCGAACACTCACACTTACAACAAGGTCGTGGAATGAACTCCCTGTACAGCTTTCGCAAGGATAGGTTCTAGGTTTTTTAAAAAGGATATGAAAGGTATTTCAAGGTTGGCAACGCGGAAATTATACTCTTGGTGTTGCAGTCTACGGTGGGAAACCTAAATTATATTAGTACTTCAATATAAGTTCTCATTACAGTTTAAGTTTGATTCTCTGACTATGGCTGGTTAATTTCGTTGAAATGTTACAACAGACTCTTACAACCTTTCGTAAGTTATTACACTTTTGTATTATTATTATATATTTAAAATTTATTTGTATTAATAACAAAAAAGTACATACATACGTTAATATTTACAAACTTAAAAATACACATTATCTTAAATATTAGACTTCCTCAAAGTTGCCGCTTAGAAAGCTGTCATTGCTTAAGGTACCCAGCAGACTGGCAGCATTGCCTCTTTGAATAGCCAAACTGATTCGTTGGCGGAAGAAGCTGCCAGCCCGGCGGTCTCCCGAAGCCTCGACCAGTCTCTTACAAATATCAGAAACCAGTCGATGGGCTTCGGGGTCCCAGGGACCCAAAGTTTCGACTGCAAAGGCCGTAAATACGAAACTCTCAGTGAGAGTCGCATACCGACGCCGCTTCAAGTTCTCGGCAGTGCTAGCCGCGGCACCTGCTGACTTGGTAGTTATTTTTTATACATTAAAACATGCCTTCGGTATTTTGACTGATTTTGAACTAAATTATTATTACATTACGTTTAAATAATAACAAGTTGAATTAGAAAATAATACGCTACATTTCATGTCTTGTTTCGTTCACTTGTCTAAACCAAGCTTTATACAATATGGCCGTTTTGCCCTGTTTAACTTCAAACCATCTATCTTTGTCGTCGATTCAATGGATTTTTTGTGAATTTAACGCCTTATAATTAATGACACGGATTTTTGGCGACACCCTGTATATTATGTATTTATTTTCACAGTACGGTAGCTTATGTTCTATTTATACAAATTCAAATGAGTTTTAGGGTTGTACACACTGAATTACGATTTTATTAGGGTGTTCACTGACTGGAGCGGTTAACGATTAGTTAACATCAAACGATTGGTAACTAACGTAAATAATTTTCTAATTATAGTAGTATAATTATAATCGTGACGAAAAAAGAGGTGCTATATGTTTGACACTGTCGTCTGTTTGTGTTTGTTTAGGGTGTCACAGCTCTGGAATGGATTGACAGATTTGCATGCGGTTTTTCCGTTTGAAAGCTAGTTTTCGTGAACTTTATTATATTTAGTGGAAAGTTAAAGCCAAAAATCAATTTATTCCAGTAAGGGTTTTTTTGAATGACAAATCTACCTTCGGTTCGAAAAGGCAGCCTGATGCATACTGAGAAGAACCGACAAGAAACTCAAACAAGTATTATATCTCAACATCATTCTTACAAAGGTATTTTAAAATATAATAGTCAGACATGACTCAGACTTAGCCATTCTCAGGATTTTCAGCTCTGAATTTCATAAATAAAGGGATCTTAGACACTTGTTGCTGAAAACTTTGGAGTTCGATCGCTGTTGACAGATGAAGATCTAATGATTTGCTTTTTGATACGTTATTTTGCTACTACAAATGACTGTGGTATGAAGAATTTGATGAAAGATATATATAAGCTGCAGAAAGCAGAAACAAAAGCACTAGTGAAAGAGAAGGGTGAAAGGTGTAGGGTGTTAGACGAAAACAAGATGTCGGACAACTTCGAGGAAAAATCCAAATTATTTTGGCAAGAAGTATATACTTAAGTACTAAAGCGGACTGGCACCTTGCAAAACGAATAAATTGCGTTCGAAAGAAAACCATCTGCTAACAGATAAAAAAGATGTTCTGCAGCGATGGAGTGAATATTATGGAGATCTATAAGAGAGTGGCGATTCTGGTTTTGCTACTGAGAGCGATTCTAATGAATTAATGCCATTAGTATAGAAAAAGCGAAAAGAAGTCTGAAATGTGGAAAAGCTGCGGGAAATTATGAGGTGACTGTTGAGATGATCAAGTATGGTGGTCCTAGGATTTGGAATATCTTCTGTTGGCAGAACCTTTGTTGGCAGAAAGGGAGGTTCCAGAGGACTGGCGCACCGCAGTCATAGTACCTCGCTATAAAAGGAAAGGTTCTCATTTAGACTGTGCGTGCTATAGGGCCATCAACTTGGTCAGCTTAGCAAGTAAAGTCTATTCTAAGGTATTGACTGAACGTATGAAAGGCGTTTCTGAAAAATATTTGTGGGAGGCATAAGGCGGTTTAAGGAACGGTAGGGGTTGTATGGACCAGATTTTCTCGCCCCGCGTTATCATGATAAGCTAAGAAAGAACGTAACGTAACATACGAAGATATTTTATGTTATTATTCGATTTAACCATCTCGTATTTATATATTGTTTTGTATGTATTATTGCATTACATATTTTGTTATACTTTGTATTATGTGTTAAGTATATTTACGAAGATATTTCTATTTATCACTACATCAGTAAGTATACCACATACTGCCTAAATTTTAGAACAAAATAACCGAAAGCGATAAAATACCGTCAATTGTATTAGCCAAAATTGTAATTTCTTGTATTCTTTTTTATATCTGTATTAGGAATAAGGTGTACAATGAAGAATAAATAAATATAATATCTGATTAATGCCTAAATATCGACGTTTACTTGCGTAATTCGCGACAAATATGATTGACTGGTTAGTGTCATGGTTAGTATATTGACTTCCAACATAACAGTACTAGATTATAATTCCTGACAGGAAGCTATCTATACTGTTGTATTTAGTTAAAAATTCCCTTGTCTGTACTAACTAAATCTACAGTCAGTGAAGATTGCATTGAAAGTAAATAAAAATTTCGTTAGCTTTTCTTTGTTTAATAAAACTTTTTTTGATACTTCTACTTCTAGGGTGCCTTATTTATTCTCAATGTTAAATTTTTTAGACGGACATAGAGACGCTGAAGTAATCACTTCCCTTTTTTCAGTTTTGAAATATAATATAAATGTTACATGTTACGACATTGTAATTAGGTCAGTCATCGAAAAACCTCCAAAATCACCCAAATTCTAGCGGTAAGCGATAACGATCCTTATTGCCATTGCATTTGTTATCAGAATAGCGATATTTTCAGTTTAGGTACGAAAGATAATATTGCATTATCTTTCGCATTACGTAAGTACTTGTAAACTATATATAATATATTTATGTGATATTAGTTATATCACCGTTGCATATATTATAAATTGTAATGTGTAGCGGTAGCTGATATTTTTATTATCTAGTCTAGTTATACTCAACTTACGGTCCGCCTATGGCTCAAAAAACCAATTAAGAATTTAAACAGTGGAAATTTTATTAGGTATAGGTACATAAAAAGAAATTAAAATCCTTAAGACAAAAAACATATTAAGCGAGAATTTTGTTTTAGTTTTTTTTAGCGACTGTGCCTATGATCCTTACACATAAAAGAAACAGTTAAATATCCTAGGAAAGGCTGGATCAATATCCGCTAAAAATAGCTAAGAACATTCTTAAAAAATCCAGCTTTCAAACCGAAAAACCATGTGAACGAAATTATTATACTTCTTCGACGAGTATAAAAATAAAAAACAAAACTGGCCATATATAAAAAAAATTAAAACTGGTCGTTTGAAATGAATGAAATAAAAATAATAAATTAATGAAATAAAGACTTCTTGGCGGGAACGAAAGAAGTGAGATAGTCATTTTATTTAGATTTCATATTTTTTATATTTTTAGGCGTTTTAAAATATGAAAGTGATAGTATATTGTGTTTTAAAGTTCTGTATAAGTGAAAAGAATGGAGTAGGTCTAAATAAACATGTGTAGCTGAAGTTCTCACGCTCTTCCAAGAAGTCCTTTAAAACTTTAGTAAAGCACTTTACTGGAGGAGTTTTACGATAGGAAGAAAAAGCAAATTTGCTTCGATCATTCATGTCGATTCTACTTATTATTACATCACATTGGCAAATGCGCTAATCTGTGCGCCATGCCATGAAGAAAGAAATAGAATAAATGAAATAAAAATAAAATAAACTCTTCGTGGACTTTTTGGTGGGAACGGGAGAAGCGAGGTTGTCATTTTATATAGATTTTCTATTTTTTATATTTTTGGGAGTTTTAAAGTACAAAAGTGATAGTATATTGTGTTTTAAAGTTCTGTATAAGCGAAACGAGTAAGTCTAAATAAACATACGTAGCTGAAGTTCTCGCGCTCTTCCAAAAAGTCCTTTATAACTTCAGTAAAGCCTACTATCGTTTTACTGGACGAGTTTTACGCAAGAAGAAAAAACGAATTTACTTCGAACGTGCTTTATGTCGTTTCTACTTATAAATACGTGGCATTGGCAAATGCATTAATCTGTGCGTCATGCCATGAAAAAAGAAAACAAAAAACAACTCTCTCCGTTACTAACTTCGTGTTGTCAGATCGACGGGCCCAACTTTCGTTGCTAATTTCATGGTGTGATACATCGATGACGCAATTTCCGTTGCCTGCTGAGGTTACACTCTGATCTTTTTACTTAATGCTTGCAGAAATGAGAGGTATGTGTACCGCGAAGTGTCATCTACTAATGTCACCCGAAACATACGTTCTGCGAATCTACGTATTCGTTACGTATGGGCAGTGTAATCGGGGCCACGCTTGTGTGAGTGCAAAATTAGTGAGCTATGACGAAGACGAACTACCCTATATTTGGGTTAATCAACTGTTTTTTGTAGTGAATCAGTTAGTTTGGTAAAATGTTTTTTTAATTTATTTATTGGTTTAATATTGAAACTTGCAGTTAAAAATTATTACTCACTTTAGAGGTCGTCCAGGAGACAAAGCACTTTTAGTTGTAATTGTAAACAAAGGATAATTTTTTATTTTTCGAGGTATTTTTAGAGTTTATAGCAATTCCTGTTTATGAAAGTCCGTTTTCAACACAGATTTATAAATATTTTAATTATTATATATCGTTTTCAGTTATTAAGACAATAGATAGATTTAAAATTTTTTTACTGATTAACGCGACCAGTATATGTACAAAAAATTGTTGATAATCCATTTAATATATTATAATGATGGAAAAGATATTAGACATGTTACGAATGCCATATTTATGTATAAAGAGTATACGTAATTACATTTTTAGAGTAAGAATTCAGGAAATCAGACTAGAAATTTAGGGACAGGTGTGAGATAAAAATTTGACACATCGATCGACCCATTTACTCTGCTAAGACCTTCTAAAGTTCATCATAGCTGCCTAGCGTTGTGTGGAAGCATGTGTGATAATGCGAAAACGGAATATATTTATAATTTTATTATGAGTTTCAGTGTGTATATATGTTACAGATAATTTCTTCCACCATCTTTGCAGCTGTGTAGCACGTAGATGTAAATTGGTAACCTGAAGCCAAAGTGAGTAAAAAAAATTTAAATAATGAGTACATATTATGAAACCGATTTTTTTTTAATTTTACTTTGTACGTAATTGCTACGTAGGTTAATGCGTGTCCACTCCCAGACGAGCTCTTGGGTCTTGGCCTACTTTTTAACTTTTTAAAACTCAGTTCAGTTCAATTTTTGTTTGTATGGAATATAAAATAATTCAACTTTTAATAACAATAAGTAATAAAACTTTGATAAATCCAACAAAAAATTATCATACTATAACGTAACCACAAATGTGGAAATTAACTGCGATTGCATCACTGCTTTGAGCTTTTACGCCCTTCTCCGTTCTGTAGATATATACATATTCTCATGCTGTATTTGTATCCTCACTCTGTATCCCCAATGGAGTGGTGAGAGAGGATGGAGTACCAAGCATCGTGATCCTAACATACTTCGATGATGACGACGACCATGAGATTTGAGGTGGTGTAAGGTAAAGACCGTGATGTGTGGCGCTCTGTCCTCTGACTCATAAGCACACACCTATTGTTTTTTTTCCCATACAAACTTTGACACCCCTTTTCACCATCTTAGGGGTTGAATTTCGGGAAATCATATATTGAGGTCTCTGTGTCATAAAAGGAAACTACTGTCAAATTTCATGTTTCTAACTTCAGTAATCTCGGTTGGGCGATGATCAGTCAGTAAGTCAGTTCGTCCTCTATTTTACACTGTTAGGGTATGGAATTTTATACATTCTGTCAAGAAAGTATCGGAATGGATGATTTGTTTATGGTTCCAAATTCAATTTTTTGTTTTTTTTTGTTGTTGTTAGATTGGCACAACTGTCTTCCATTTTGGAGCGGAGTTTGAGTTGCATCTGTTATTTAGATTAAATACAGTGCTGTTTTTAGTTATATCATATCTAGTGTGTATTGCGAATTTCATAATGGACAAAAACATCGAACAAAGTTTGTCTTAAATTTTGCATCGCCAATAGAATTTCGTGTTCGGAGTCACTGAAAATGTTACAGAAGGCTTACGGTGAATCGATTTTATCAAAAACACTTGCTTATGAGTGGTACAAATCGTTCAAAAGCGGTCGAGATGTGATGGAAGATTTGCCTCGCTCTGGTAGGCCATCAACGTCTGCAACTGAAGTTAACATCGCAAAAGTGAAGGAAATAGTGACTGAAAATCCTCACTCAAGTTTGAGAGAGATAGCCGCCCACCTTTCTGGGTCTCACGAGTCGATCCGTACCATTTTGAATAATCACTTGGGTATGAAACATGTTGCCGCTCGGCTAGTCCCAAAAGACCTGAATTTTCTCCAAAAACTCAATCGCATAGAGTCGCTGAGGACATGCTAAAACGAGTCAATTCCGATCCAACATTCGTGAAACGCATTGTTACTGGTGATGAGACGTGGGTTTACGAGTTTGACATGCAAACTAGTCAACAAGCTTCGGAGTGGCGCCTTCCAACTGAACCGAACCGAAAAAACCACGCCAAAGTCGATCAAAAGTCAAACTCATGTTGACTGTTTTCTTTTACCATCCCGGTGTTGTGCACTCAAAATCCTTGCCGGAAGGTCAAACGGTAAATAAAGAATATTATTTGAGCGTTATGTGGGATTTAAAAGATCAAATTCGAGATTTGTGGAAAGAAATTTCTTGGATTTTGCACCACGATAATGCGCCTTCCCACAAGGCCATCATTGTGAATGAATTTTTGACCAAAAACTCAACAAATACCATCGAGCAACCACCTTATTTACCAGATATGGCTCCAGCCGACTTCTTTCTTTTTACTAAATTCAAATTACCACTTCGTGGCACCCGTTTTCATTCGGTAGAAGACATAAAGTAGAATTCGCGGCGAGAACTGAACTCAATTCCGGAAAAAGCATTTAAAAAATGTTTTGATGATTGGATTATTCGTTGGCGTAAGTGTATCGTTTCTGAAAGAGCATACTTTGAAGGTGATAAAATAAATTTGGATGAATAACTAACATTTTGTGTATTATTGATCTTTTCCCGGTACTTTCTTGACAGAGTAGTATACTTATACGAATATATAATTTAACCTGTCTCGCATTTCACGATTAATTTTATTTTTAAAAATGAGCGAGTCGATTTTTAGTTTTGAAGCTTTGTAACAAAATGAGTAGTTACCTTAATTGATAAATTTGTATATATTTTATCTATATTCCGCCAAAAAACTTCAATGTTGTAGATCGACACGTGTTTTGCTTCTCAACGAAGCATCCTCAGATTACAGAGACGAGACTCGGTCAGCTGAGGTTAGGTAGTTGAGACCTTTTGACCACTTGAGATGAACTTCCGCGAGATAACACTCGAGTCTATACGAGGTAAGAACATTAATTTTTTTTTATACTTTTTCTTTTTGACGATAAAATAGGTAGTCAAAAAACTTGGAAACTGAGCACAAATGTTTTAAACATTGATATATATTACAACACTAATTATAACACTAAAGTTAACTAAAAGTTTCAATTTCGCTATGAATATTCACTTTTCAAAAAAAAATGATTTAAAAAAAAATAGATTTCACTTTTTCATAAAAAAGCTACCATTTCATATACGCACTTTAGTTGTCACGATATCGAGTAATGCTCCGAATTTAAATAAACATGTGAACTACGTCCAGCGATTTATATTATGCGCTTTTCAATTTCGCAGCTTTACCTAATAATATTAAAAGTAAAATTATTAATAAATTAGAAGAAGCGCGGGGACATTGTGACATTGGCTCCGATAGCCAACTGTTATCACAGTTTTTTTATACATTTAGCGTTTTATCAAAGACCTAGGCTACCTGATATCTTATCAAATGTTATAGTTTAGGCATTGGAGCATCTAGCGCAAAAAATACTGTTTTAATTATAAAACTATTAGTTTTATAGATTCGGGTGCTCATTTGTGGAAATGTGTTTATTTCAATACATGTAATAAAAATGTAAGGTTTTGTCTGTTTGTCTGTAAACGTATCAAGTAAAAACATTGAT
Source organism: Zeuzera pyrina (assembly GCA_907165235.1). Lineage (NCBI taxonomy): Eukaryota > Metazoa > Arthropoda > Insecta > Lepidoptera > Cossidae > Zeuzera > Zeuzera pyrina. Next base: position 2,073,057 of record OU015627.1, read on the forward strand.
AGAAACTAATGAAGTCATTGTGATAGTTTTTAGAAAAAAGTTGACTATTTGATAATAATAGTACTCAAAAAGAACTTCTTGATGGAAACGAGAGTGAGGTTTCGATTTGAATCAATTTTTATTTTTTGCGCTTTTGAGAGTTTTAAGTTACAAATGTGATAGCATATTGTGCGTAGAAATTCTGTGCAAATGTTCAAACATTTAGTCTAAATAAATATATGAAGCTAAAGTTTTCGCGGTCTTTAAGAAATCCTTCTTAAGTCCGGCATAGCTTACTATAACTATACTGGAGGAGAGTTAGGGACCTAGTAATAAGAAAAATGAATAAATTATACATTCGACTTGTGCTATAGAAATCCTAAATAATGAACATGAGACATGGTAGTATAGATATAGTTTCCTCCTCCCAAGTACTGGTGAATAACGAAAATACCAAAAAAAACCTTAAAATTGATAATTTGAAAATTCGTAAATTCCTGCACGAACGCGAACTAATAAATACTTACTATGAGAAAAAGAATGATTTCTGTATGAGACTTGTGTAGAAAAAATATTTACATTAGTGCTACTATAATACCAATAATAAAACCCGAAGGCGTTGGCTGTAAGTGCATAATTACCTCTGCCTCTGGAAGTACTAACTGAAGGTTACGATTAATAAAAAAAAATAGTTTTAATAATATTAATGAATTTAGAAGATGGAAGTGGGAGGAAATTACTTTAAAAGCGAACATCTTAGTTATAGTTAGTTACCGTGTAACTTATGAACGACTTGGCCGATAGAGGTCATATTATTCCCACAACATTTCCACGGTATAGCTACTTGTTTTGAATCGGATAGGTAGCGTTGTAGTCAATTTGTTATTAACGCGAGCAAAACCATGGGGCTCAACTAGTTTCCCTATAAAGCGAAGAGGTGGTTTTTTGTTCTAGAAAAAACTAAAAACGTGTGCACTTATACACACACGTAAGAAGTTTGGCGTGAAAAAAAAAAACAAAACCAGCCGCTTGAAATGACTGTGATGAAATTAATGTAAATAAAGTGAAAATTTGCTTCATGGTGTTACATCGTCACGCGCTACTTTCATTGCTAACTTCTTAGTATTACATCGACACGTGCAACTTCCGTTGCCTGTTGAAATTCAACTCTGATTTTTTTTACCCAGCGCGCCTGAAGAAGCGTAAGTTCAAAAAGGCAATATAGTAATTAAATACAATACAATTATTGTAATACAATAACATTCAATAATATTAATTACTGCTTTGTTTCGGTCAAACTGAGCAGTAACGTAATGTTTATTTTTTTTAATCATTGTTCCTTCGATCTATTATCATTGTTCTAAGGGAACAACCGAGTTAGAAATTATACCTGATAAGGTGATAAGTGTCGTAAAATATATATTATGGAAAAAGGCGATAGAATACAACACTACTCTTTTTCTTCTGCATATCAATGACATGCTGCTTAACAATAACGCCATTCATTGCTATGGGGATGACAGTACTGGGGATGCACTTTATACCAGACGTGCTAATTTCTCGTTGGAAAACGTTATTGAGAACCGGAACAAGCTTGTGTCTAATATTGAGAACATGTTAAGTCATGTCTCAAGTTGGAGCCGACTAAACTTAGTCCAGATTAACCCCTCTAAGACACAAGTTTGCACGTTAACCGCAAAAAGACGTCCCTTTGTCGTATCCCTCAGTTTTGAAGGTACTTCCCTTGATGCCAAGCCGACTATTGGAGTCCTTGGCGTCGATGTCTCGAGCGACGTTCAGTTCCGCGGTCATCTGGAGGGCAAAGCTAAATTAGCTTCAAAAAAGTTGGGTGTGCTCGGTAGAGCGGGACAGTATTTCACGCCGACCCATCCGCCTACAACTTTACAAGGCACAGATTAGGCCTCACATGGAATACTGTTCCCATCTCTGGGCTGGAGCGCCCCAGTATCAACTCCTTCCTTTTGACCGCATACAATGTGGAGCGGTTCGGGTTATCGGCGATCCGGTACTCTCTGATCGGCTCGATTCTCTGGCCCTGAGGAGGGACGTTGCGTCCCTAAGCATATTTTACCGGATCTATCATGGGGAATGTTCTGAGGAATTGTTCGGAGTACTGCCTGCTGCTGAATTCCGTTACCGTACGTCACGCAATCGATTGTCCTTTCATCCTCACTACCTTGATGGATGGCGGTCTACAACTGTGCGATTTTTACGACATTTTTTACCACGTACGACAATTTTGTGGAACCAACTTATAGCGGCGGTATTCCCGGACCGTTACACTTAGGGACCTTCAAGAAATGAGGGTACTCTTTCCTTAAAGGCCGGCAACGCACCCGTGACTCCCTGGACGTTGTGGTTGTCCATGGGCGGCGATGATTATTTTCCATCGGATGATGCGCTTGCTCGTTTGCCCCCTCTGATATAAAAAAAAAAATATCTACGCAATGTGCAATACACCTTGGTAATACTTGAATATTATGGATTATTGAAACGTAAATTACCTTTTCTATTTTGTTTAAATGGGGTTATCCAGTGATGTCCAGTTTTAATAAATTAAATTAAATAGAATCCGGTTAATGATTACTTTCTTCCACTAACAATTAGCGACGAATGTAAAAAATCGTTGTCGAAAATTTGAGTTTTCAATTTTTTTTTTCTCTAAATAGCTTTGAAATGAACAATTTGAGTATGCACCGCGCTATGTGTTTTATATTGCGCTCGTGTTTTTGATCCTTCGCTATATTCAGGCTCCAAGCTAACACTTGCAATAATAAAACGCTTTGTGCTCTGTACAACAATCTACTTGTATTGTTAACATTTTTTGTGTCTGTTTTTATAAATTAAAATTCATGTTTACAGACATATTCGAAATCTGAACAATTTTTTTTAAGAATACTATTAGATTCGAGTATAGTTATACATAATTTATGTAGGTATTTCGAAAAATAATTTCTAAAACGGTAAAAACCTTGATTTCCCAAAATTTCGTTAAGTTTTTCCTGAAAACTAAATTTAAAAGTTCAGTCCAGAAGTTTTTGAGAAAAAGATGAGCAGGGGAAATCCTTTGGTCCGATTTGCCTCATCTATACTTCTTCTATGATTATTTTAAAATGTAATGTAAGTCAAGTAATGTCTTGTCAACATATGGGTTAAAAAGATAAATGACTATGTGAGAATTAAGTGTGAGCGGCGGACAGGCCGATATAGGTATGAGTGATCATTACAGTGGTGTAGCTAGTCCTAAATGGATAGTCCTAAATATTTATTAAGGGCCCCTTTTTATCTGACTGCGGTGAAGCCCAAAAGGGAGGTAATGTTTTGAGGTTATACTTCTTTTGGCGCGTTTGGAAAAACAGATATCGGTGTATTTTTTAGCATGTGACGAAGTTGCGCGCGCCGATGCCTCACATAATTTATTATTATTTATTTTCTTTATTTCAAGCGGCCAGTTTTATCTTTTTATATGTGGCCAGTTTTGCTTAAAAACGTCAAATAAGTATAACTTCTTATGTGACTTTTTGGCGGGAACGAAATAAGGCTGTCATTTTATTTAGATTTTCTATTGTTTACATTTTTGGGAGTTTTAAAGTACAACAGTGATAGTATATTGTGTTTTAAAGTTCTGTGCAAGTGAAAAGAATGGAGTAGGTCTAAATAAACATGTGTAGCTGAAGTTTTCTCACTCTTCCAAGAAGTCCTGTAAAACTTCAGTAAAGTCTACTATCACTTTACTGGAGAAGTTTTAACGTTTTATATAACGATTCTACTTATACTATTATAATGGCAAATGCACTAATCGCCATGCCATGAAGAAAGAAAAAAAAACTTATGTGCGTACATGAGCACACACATGCTTTTTTTATAGAATAAACAAAAACACTCGCATTACCAAATTATAAGTATATTTAAAAGTATAAGTTATTATTATACGTAATTATAATTACATAGTTATGTGTCGTAAAACTTAAAAACGATGCGATGCGAGTTAGTCAAAAACTATTTGCAAGTAGACGAACTTTTGCTTACACACGTCGGGGTCATTTTATTTCGGGGGCCCCGTAACATTGACACAGCTGATATGGCGGTAGCTACGCTCTTGGATCTATAAGTCTTGAATTTTTTTTAATATAGAACTTAAAAAAAAATTAATACTGCATACTGACTGATTTATGAAGATTAAATAATGGGAAAGATAGCTGTTAGAAATGTCTAGATTCTAATTGTCTAATTGCGTATCTAGGTGAGACGTGAAAAAGATATTACAAGGATCGTTGGAAATACAATGTAAATATTATGTATCTAAAAGTATTTCTATTCCATCCAATCGAGCACATACGTGTTACTTTCAGGTTAATGAAGTAATTTTAAATTATTATTTCACCTACGTATTACATTGTATGAAACATATGTACATTCTTAGACAAATAGCGCACATATTTGCACATTTTTCAGATCGTGTACAAGGTTGTCTGTGAACTGTATAGACTCGAATCTAAACATAAAATATTTGAAATATAAAGGATAATGAAGAATGGTACTAGTCTTTCAAAAGGTGCACCATTTTGTCTGATACATACATACGGTTGTTTCATACATACATATTTCATGCTGTATCCTTAACGGGGTAGATAGAAAGGATAAAACGCTGAAGATCGCCGTTCTTACACACTTCTGCGCCTCCACCAATCTCATCATTCTTTTAATGTCACATTTAATCACATAAATAGTTTTGTTTAATAAATGATTTTTGTATTCAGTTATTTTGTAATTGTCGGTGCTTTTATTTTGAAATTGGTTTAATTTTCTTGTAAAAAAATTATTTATTTTTTCCCTTTTGAGTGGCCTTGTCCTAAATAAATACCTACCGCAGGTCTATAACTAACTTTTTCCAATTTTGGAGCAGAACAATAAATAAAATACAGACAGAACCCCAGAGCCCTTCTCGCGTTCTGCCGAAGCATTTCTTAGAAGAGAAGTAACAAAGCCCCCTGTACTCTCACAGTGTCACGACAGCGTGGGCCACACGTGCTGTTGCACTTCTCGGGGTCGAATAGACCCCATTTCGATCGGCCGCGATCCTAAAAGTCCCTATAGTTGCCTCTTATAACAGACAGCGAATACCATGGCCTTATTATCATGATCGAGCTACAGGGCTGCCGGTTCTAAAAAAACACAGACTGAAAACAATCGACAAGAAATTAAGTCTAGCGATCATACTCCCCACAGGCCTTACATTGTTACGGCGATATTGCGGCGTAATATCTTTGATGCGCTACTTTTAAGCGTATTCAAAGAAAGGGGAAGGTTCTTAATTTGTCGGAATCTTTTTTATCTATGTTCATTGATTTACCAAAATAAAAATATCTTAAATGTGAAAATTTGAAAATTTAAAAATGAGTATATAAGTATATATATATAAGTCTGAGTCTGACTCGTACACGTTCCGTAAAATGTTCGCCCATACATCGATATACGTCACAGCTAATTCTTCAGCTGCAAGTGTAAGTTTGTAATCGCGAAGAATTATTTTTACATGAGATATAATTCTGCAAATCAACGATTTGCAATGGGAATTATGTCTACTTAATTAAACTTTAACACTGATTGAGCGATCGATAGACAACGCACAGCCTAACTGCACGCTTATTACGTAACTTGCTGTCAGTATGCGACAGCTGAATATCGCGCGATATCTGCTGTCAAAGTGAGAATTTGTATAATGTAATTTGTATAGATTCTACCACGAAAAGTGCATTTTACGGTAATGGTGCAATAGACGCAATTATCATGCATAATATCAACGTTTTATTACAATTAGTCACCGGTTGCGCAGTGACCGCGTGGGTATCGCTCTCTGCAAATTTTTTGGTAATAACCCCGCCGGTATGTTCCATAAGTAATGTAGGTCAAGAAAGGATTTTGAAAAATTCATTCTCTGTAGGGGTTAAATAGGGGATGGAAGTTTACACGGGGGCTTGTCATTTTTGAAGTTATGAAATAGAATTATGGAAATTGATTGGCTTCTTTCTCTCGCCGCGGCCACAGAGTGAAAAAGAAAGTATAGACAGAGCGGCACGCTTATTACGAAACTTGCAGATAGCATATGACAGCCAATATCTCGCGATATCTGCTGTCAAAACGAGAATTTGTGTAATGTAATTTGTATAGTGCCGCTAAATGACCCGCGAAAAGTGCATTTTACGGTCATAGAATAGTAGATACGCGATCGTCATACATGATACTAATTTTTTATTACAATTAGTCACCGGTCGCGCAGTGATCGCGTGGCTGTCGCTGTCTGCATATTTTTAGGTAATAACCCCACCGGTTACCCAAAAATTAACATTTGAGAAAAGTTGGTTATAGTTCCTGAGATTTTACCGATGAGATATTGAGCATACGGCTAGAATAACATCCTGAGAATGTGGGTTGGTACATACGTATATCCACAGGTGCAGAGATAATGTTTTACCTTACAAATCGCGAGCCCTGAGGTTGTTTCCCTTTGTTAGTTGTTGTTGTTATTGTAACAAAGTTTTGTTTGTTATTGTCAATTCAATTGAAAATAAAAACTTCTGTGAACTTAAAACAAAACCGATTTCCAGTACTATGCGGATAAAAACAGAACTCTTATGGTAATGTCATATCTATGTTCTATGTTTATTGTCTGTCTCTCCGTATGTCACAGCTGAATTATATTTTCATCTGTACACCACGTACACCAACTGAACTGCAATTTTTCACAGAGCCATAAACTAATAACAAACCCAGAAATGACAAATAAAAAAAAATTCAAAGTATTGTGGACCCAATTTATTCAGATTTATTTTGTTTAGTCTCTACTTTGACTGAAATTGCTATGGAGTTCTAATTTACTGCGTGTTGACACGCTCTTGACGGGTTTTTATTTTTCTATCAAGTTACCTGTACTAATATTACAAAGAGAGAGAACAGACTTTGTAAGTTTGTTTATATGCGAAGAGTAATCTCTGGAACCACTGCATCTATTTGAATAATTCTTCTAGCATTTGAAAGGTACATTATTCCAGAAGGACATAGGTTATATATTATATTCAATCCGGGAAAAGTCAGGACGGACCTCTAGTATATAATATAAATCAATTCGACACTAATGCTGAAGAAAATCTTACAAATTAAATTTTATATTATATATTTCTATTCACTTGCGAGATTTCATTCTACCTAAGTTGGAAAGACAGTCAAAATATTTAAACATCTGTGTAAGTTTTCATGTAATATATTGTTACAACGAATAGTAATATCAAACAAAAAATGGTAAATGTTTAAATGGTAAATGGTAATGGTAAATTCAAGGCATTTAAGTACTTTTTTGTACTAAGAAATACCGGCAAGAAAATCAGATATGGTTTTTTCAACATTATGTTACAATGTAATTATTTAATTTATATGATCTTTGACTGTTGACTTTTGTTAGATATAATATTACAAGTTCTTAACTTTATTCACGTAAAAAACTAAATTACAATCTGTATAATCAATATTAATTAAATGTATTCTGTAAAATATAACCTAAAGTTTAAAATGAAAACCAACTTATTTTAAAGAGTGTAAACTAGAATAAAATAAATGTTAGGTACCTAATGGTATTCATCTAGTAACACCCATTCCCAAATTGGGCGATAACGCCCCCCTATGGGCGCTGCAGGCCTAAAGGGGGGCGGTATGAGACCCAGAAAAAAAATGGGGGCGTTGTGTAGAGGCCTGGGGGGTGATTTGTAACTTCATTTAGCTAGGAGGCATCTTAGACAACGACTGCATGAGCTCTCGACTCAGTAGACAAAATAAGTTTGGGAACCTAGAATCTAGAAAAGATAGCTTTAGGGACTGTCCTGACCCAAATGTGCCCATTATGCTGGCAGCATTGCCGCGTTGGACCGCAATTGACAATTGTTGGACGAAAAAAGCTGATTATTTAATTTGACGTTTTTTTAGTATTCCTTTCAAAAAATAAAAAAAACGAAACACGTCTATTTGTTATAGCCGTTTTTCTTATAAGCTATTTGACGTATCCAGCTGTCTGGAACAGTTACAGTAGTGGCGTCAATGCGGTCTTAACACAGACTCGAACTGTAAAATATGAGTTTTGCATTTGGTCAGTAATTTTAAAGGCTTAAACAGAAATAAAAAATAAAACAAAAACACTTCAAACCACGAGTTCACTTTTTAGCGTGAACGGAAGAAGTGAAGTTGGTATTTTATTAAAAATTTGTATTTTTTCCGTTTTTGGGAGTTTTAAGTTAAGTTTTCAGGTAAAAAGTGTTAGTATATTGTGCGTTAACGTTCTATACAAGTGTTATGAATAGGAAAGTTTGAACAAATTTTAGTAGCTGAGGATTTAGCGTTTTCCCAAGAAGTCCTTTTTAATTCCAGTAAAGCCTACTATTGATTTCCTCGTCTCTTCACATCAACTCACATCTTCCGGATGGAAGATCTAGAAAACGCGCTCCCCAGATACACAAACACAACTAAAAATATGCAGTGATTAAAGACTGCCGATAGAAATGAAAACTTAAACATATGAAATAATGTAAAAAAAATATATATAAGGTACACATGTATAGGCACTATGTATATCTATAGACGGCTGACAGTCGAGTATATACAATGTATTTGTGTGTATATATCCTGCGCGCGCACAGCATGTCGGTGACGCTAAACCATAAGATTTTACCCGTCTGAAATTCGCCGAACGTGCCTATAGAAGTTTTCACTTCAATAAATAAATAAATGCGCTAGACAATACACACCGATCATCTGGTCTCAAACTAGGGTTGTTCACATAAATCACATCACATAAATTCCCTGTGCTATGAGAACCAGACGACGATAACAACTGGAGGCGTCTCGCAGTACACCCAGACCCGAGACCTAGAAAAGTTCGTTTCCTAAATTGACTCGGCCGGGATCGAACCCGGAACCTTACGCGCTTAGACAGAACGCCTAAAGCACTACGCCATCGAGGTCGACATAATTTCATTTACATGTTCTAGACATTTCCCATGTGCACATGTATTTTATTTCGTCTGTACATCTTCCCTTTCAAACACGAGAACCTTAGTTTTGTTGACATTCATACTTAATCCTTTCACTTCACATTCTTCTTTCATGCACGTGACTAGTGTCTGCAACTCCACTTCTGATGGAGCTATAAGCATAGCATCGTCAGCGTACAAAAGGCGGTTTACCACTGTACCATCACATATCATACCACTCATACTACCTTTCAACGTCTGGAGGCAACTGTCCAAATACAGCACGAATAGCCAGGCAGACATCACGCAGCCCTGTCTGATGATTGAACAGACTTCGAACCAGAGCGACATGTCACCATCTATCCTTACACAGGGTCTGTGCCCTCGATATAATGACGTTATAACCGGCAGTAAAATTTCTTGTAGTTATGTGAAAGTACGATAATCATGGATTCGAATAGTTGTTACATAAGCATTAAAATAGCCAAAAACATTAAAATATATTCATCAGTGTGATGTAGACATTTTTGTGACGATGTGACAAATAAATTATATGTGATGAATTCCTAAAATCTCCAGCTATTTTCCGCTCAAACTCCAAAAACCATCAATCGACACGAGTTTTGCCTCTCAACGAAGCATCCCCAGGATACACCAGACATCGGACTCGGGCAGCCAACCAGCACCGAATATACAAACGGAAGTAGTCGTGCGATTGACGGTGGCCATGCGGCAATTAGTACACGACTGATCACGGTGCGACCCCGATTGCTGCTATCTTAATCTAACTAAATATATTACCATTGTGTGCGTGCCACGGCGCGTGCGTATTAGCATGCACACATACAAAACACGTACGCTAGCTTTGATGACATTACATTGTTAGGGTGTACAGTACTATGCTCATGGTATTGCATATAGGTAATATTCACTTCAGATATATGAGCATTTTGTAAATGAAGCATATCACATCAGATATATCGTATGTTGAATTTATATCTGGAACTTAACGCGTATCGTCTGATTACAAAATACCTTGCGAAATACTAATCCAATGATAGACCTACCTCAATTGCCTTGATATTCAAATGCTTGAACGAAAAGCAAATAAGTATAGATTTTCAGCATACTGTTTTCTCGAACGACTATTGCTTTTTTGTGAGAATAATGTTTTCGATTTTTTTAGTAGCATGTGTTATTCTAGTTCATATGTATATGTACATTGTACATACACTTACATTCATATTTATTTTAGAAAGTACTGAAATAGGATGAAATAACAATTTTATTGTTAGATAACTAAAATTGAAATAGTCATAAACACAATACCAAAAAATTTTTGAAATGCATGACCTAAAATCCCATAAAAGTCATATAATAAATATGTTTTAAATGAAGATTAAAGACAAAGTATATGGAATCTATCTTGGCCATGTACGGGTCCTTAATTTCCTTTTTAAAATGATTACCTAAATGTAGTCTGAACGAATTTTATGACCTCTATGGAAAGAAGCAGTTGACATATATACTGCCTTTTTTTTTGTTTCCAAAATATCGTGGAAAGAGAAAGGAAGCTTATAATTAAACAGTGTAATGTAAAGAATCATTGCTTTTATTACCGTAGTTTTATTTTTGTAGTGGTTTTTGTGGTGTGGTGGCCTATAACTTGAAAAGGGAAAAGAAATAAGTTCGTAAACTACGTTCGTGGTGCTTCCTATTGAAGTCTCACACGAACTGCCATTACAAACTTTGCCCTTAGAAAACGATTTTGCAAAAACACTGAACAACACGTGACCCTTAGTTTACAATTAAAAGTGTAAATATTAATTAACAGACTTCAAAAAAAGGAAGTGGTTCTATGTTTGTTTGCGTTTATGTTTTTCTTATGAATCTTCAACGATAACTTCGTCAATTGTGGACCGATTTAAAAAATTTTATTTTTTTGGAAGGGTGTACTTTCGCGGTGTTCCCATTTCAATTTCACCGGTATTGGAGGTTGGACTTCGAAGATACACCAAATAACGCGAACTGCTTAAAACCTTTATTTATATTGATGATTATCTTATATGTCGTTGCGCTCCAGAATTAGAAAGAAGTTAATTGAAGACCTGCCCTAGATATTTATTTAGACCAAGGTCACTCAAAAGAAAGAAATATGATTGGCACAATATGCCATCTTTAGTTCTTAAAATTTTAATTCACGAAGAGAGTATCATTAAGCATTTAGCAGTGCTTCCTACTGGACTGCTTTCAGAAGCGCTAGCGATGTAGTGTAAAGATTATAAAAAATTTGGCTTGCTTCATGCCAGGAAATACTCTCGAACACCTACAAACGAAGATGTATTTCATACTCTTATTTACACTTTAGATCCGTAAATTACAAGTATCTATTACAAATTCGTTTATTAAAAATGTGAAAGAACTTGACGAAGATATCCTATATATGTATGTGTTTTGAAAGTAAATGACTCAAGTAAACTCATTTCAGATCCCGAAGTTCATCAAATATAATACGTGTACAACCTACTCATCAGGAACTTATGAATGTCACTAACCTGTTAAAATATGTCATTTTTCTTTATTAAAGCCTGAGTTTTAATTGATATTTAAATTTACTTATAAATATTGTTTATAATTATATGGGTATAACGTTATGTAGAGGTAGGTACTTTATATTTTGTTCTTTTCTTGCTTTTTTAATTGATTTGATTTTATAATGGGCTAAGTATAATAACTAGTTCTTATTCACATTTTACGTAATATTTTTAGATAAACAAATGTTTTTCGTTTTTAACCGTCTTAAAAAAGTTCTCATTTCGACTGCATGTTTTTTTTTTGTTTTTTTTTAATATGTTTGTTACCTCATAACTCCGTCATTTATAAACCGATTTTAAAAATTCTTTTTCTGTTTGGTAGATAATACTTCAGTAGTGGTCCCATTTAAATTTCACCGATATTGGAGTTTGAACTTCGAAGATACACCAGATAACACGACCTGGTTATAACCTTTATTTATAGTGATGATTCTCTTGTATATCGTTACGTTCCGGAATTAGAAAGAAGTTAATTGCAGACTTAGATATTTATTTAAGTCAAGATCACTCAAAAGGGAGAAATAAAACATTTTTATGAAAAAAAATTAAACCACCATCAAAAAAAAACTGAAAAGTACAAAATAACTATCCTTTACTAATCGAAACTCAACTACAATTAAAATGACTATAAATACGATACACATACCTATATACTTAATTAAATTTGACATTTATTGAGGTCGGTGTCAAATCAATGTGCAACAACAGAAAGTCTATTAGTTTGGTAGGCTTGGGACCGATTTCAGTAACTGTCAAATTTAATTTTATAGGTATGTGTATCGTATTTAAGAAGTTATTTTAATTGTACTTGAGTTTCGATTAGTAAAGGATTAGTATTTTGTATTTTTCAGTGTTTTTTTTGAAGGCAGTTTAATTTTTTTTCATCAAAATGTTTTTTAAATATTTTTTTAGATAAATTCTAAAATAAATTTAAAAAGAAATATTTTTTTAGTCCTGTATTACTACTTTATATCACTACAAAAGTTGAACAGTCTATGTATAAAAATAAATAATATATATGGATTTTTGATCCGAAACAGGCCCTCCATAGCACCCGCGCCGTCGATGTCACCGGTCACTAAATATTAATTTATTTGGGCATTATAAGTTTGTTTCATGGACCTTAATTTTGTCAACGCGGACCTTTGGCGATCTGTGGAGCATCGGTTGGGAAACACTGCCTCATAATGACTGTCTGTCTATTGAGCTTAAGACAAAAAGATAATGGGTATTTTGGACCCAATTTTTAGTTTTTTTTAAAATATATCTTTTATTCTGTCTCATTATTGTCCTAAATTTTTTTGGCTTCGTTATAGTCGGACAAAATAACGATGTTATAAGCTTCATTCATATCTGGCCTGAAGCCTAAGAGTCGTTATCACTATAATAATTCTCAAGGACATTTAAAGGTTTCTGCCGTATAATTTTTTCTTAAAACGATACCTATTGTAGTATAATGCGTTAAATAAACGTTGATACTGATATCAGGGGGCACATGTATACGATAGCTCTGACACTAAGCTAGATAAAAGTCTAAATTTTTAGACTGCGATAAGTTTCACTTATAACATTGAAATTAATCGGTGCAATACTTGTTATAGGTAGGTATTTTAAGTGCAAAATACTAAAGATAGACGAGTAAAAGCAAAAAAATTGTGTAAAGATTAAAACTATTTTATGTAGACTTGTAACTTACTATTAGTTATAATTTGCATCTACAACAACTAAATGTAATTTCTTATAAGAACTTGTAAGGGTTCTGTTTTTACTTTTTTAATACGAAATCTTACTCCGTGGTCGCGTACTTCAAAAGTAATGCAACGAGCCGGCGGAGTTATTACCCAAACACTTGACAGGGACTTTTTGGCGGGAACGGGAGAAGTGAGGTTGTCATTTTATTTAGATTATCTATTTTTTACGGTTTTGGGAGTTTTAAAGTACAAAAGTGATCGTATATTGTGTTTTAAAGTTCTTTGAAAGTAAAAAGAATTGAGTAGGTCTAAATAAACATGTGTTGCTGAAGTTCTCGCGCTCTTCCAAGAAGTCCTATAAAACTTCAGTAAAGACTACTATCACTTTACTGGAGGACTTTTACGATAACGATTCTACTAAATACAATACGTGACATTGGCAAATACGCTAATCTGTGCGCCATGCCATTAATAAAGAATAAACGCCTTTTTGGCGGGAACGAGAGAAGTGAGGTTGTCATTTTTATTTAAATTTTCTATTTTTTACATTTTTAGGAGTTTTAAAGTACAACAGTGATAGTATATTGTGCTTTAAAGTTCTGTGTAAGTGAAAATAATGGAAGAGATCCAAATAAAAATGTGTAGCTAAAGTTTTCGCGCTCTTCCAAGAAGTCCTTTTTAAATTCAGTAAAGCCTACTATCACTTTACTGGAGGAGTGTTAGGGACAGTAATTAATGTTTCTCCAGAAGTTACGTCATTAGGCTGATAGTATTGTTACTAATGCCTTAAGAAAAAAAAATAAAAATAAAGAATAAACACTTGACAGGTAACCATGGTAACCGTGACCGTATTGTTCTGTGCTAGGATTCAAGACCATAAAATTAGGATTCAAAGAATTGTTAGTAGTGGTTCAATCCTATATGGTTCTGAGATTCTTATTGGCAATCAACCCATCATGTAATGATTTCAACACTTGTGGCGCCATTTTACAGCGAAAGTGCCAAGTTGCTTATTTGATTTATAAATGTGTATTCAGAAGAGGGTTGGCATATTTTGGTTGCTTCGCTTTTGAAGTTCACGACGCGGAGTCTGTCTTTATTATGTCTATGGATATAGCCTGTTCATCTTAATTTCGGGTTTTTCAAGTTTTTTTTAATGTTATTTTTAATTGTCTTATTCTTTAAGTACGAACTCTCATTATTTGCACGACTTAGTATTGTAACCTGTAACTTATTTTGAAGCAAGAATTTAACAGAGAATTTTGCGATTATTGATATGTAGATAAAGACAGTGCATACTGTAATTATTGTTTGTACTTCGAAAAGAATAATTTCGCGTTAAAATAAGTTATAGGTAAATTATGGGTTGTCAAATGTGGGGAAGGTGCGTAAAGTGCTCACAAGCTGCTATGGATGAGGGTCCGAACGAATCATTATAGTTGAAAAAACAGCGACATTTTAAATCGCAAATAAAATAATCTATAATTTGTATTGATCGGTGTCTTATTGTCACTGCACGCAATTCAGATACCTATCATTGTTTTTAAAACGGAGTGTATTTAAAAGTCCTTTAACCGGGTCAGGTTGCTAGTTTATTTTTTTTTATTATAAATGTCGCAACAGTCAGTCTTTAAGGCGACGAATTGGAAGTTTTGACGGCAGGGATTTTAATCTTGCTAAATGATTACAAAATGATTCAAAATGACATTTGATAACCTGATTCTTCATTTCATTGACTTCATTTCGCCAGCTGCGTTACATGATTGGTTAAAGTTTTTAACTGGAAAAAAATATCAAAAGAAACCTCTTTCAAAACAGATATTTAAATTTTTCGAACTAACGGGACCAATTTATAGCTTTAGTTTTCTGTGTAGATTAATCTAAACACACTCTTCAAAATGCCAATTGGATTTTTTAAAATTAATTATAATTTTTAACATTGACGAAAAAATTGTTTTGTCATTTTTCGTAAGGTAGCGCAGCCCACTCACGTTTATATGGGGCATGTATGGGTTGCGGGGCGCAAAAGCTCTATTTTAGATTAATTATTGTTTATCAGGTGACACTTAAGACAATTTGGAAAAGTTCGCTTTCAAATTGACCTGGAATTTAAATCCGAGATTCTTTGGAATGTCGATGGCATCGATTAACGTAACGAATTTCCTTACTACTACTATAATATGTAATTTAAAAGCGACATTACCTTATTTATAGTAACCCACTATCTGTTCCCTTCTTTGTAATCTGAAAAAGAAAACATTATTCAATAAATAACTATTCTTTTATACAAAGACTTTTATGTTCACAATCATGTGATCTCGTCCAATTATAGGTCAATAGCAGTTATGTATCGAACCTAATCATGTATAGGTTTCTCTACTACGTTAGATCTGAATTAAAGTTTAAGGTATCGCGTAACTCGAAAGAAAACATAAAACTCAGGCCTGTCTGTTTATTGTCCGTCTACCTATAATAGCCGAATTTTTCCAGAAACATTGCGACGTCAATACTAGGAATAATGTATTATATATTTTGAACGATATACAATAAAGACCAACTCTCTTATCTCCAAAACCAGTAGAATTGACTCATGACGCGTTGTTTGGTACGTTTTAGCTTCCAGGGAAATTTTGAAAAGTCCTAGATTACGTACAAATATCTAGAAATAGGTATTTAAAAAAAAATTATAATCTTATATATTGCAAGAAACCGTCAGCTCGCAAACCAAAATCGCACTTTATCAAACTTAATTTGACACAGTGAATGTTATTCGGAGCTGAGGGAATTTCAGTTTGAATTTGAATATGGAGATGAAATATTTCTAATTTTGGGCATTTTAATGCACAACCACCCTTAGTTTCATTCATTTATAGATTAATTTTGTGAATATCAAAAAAAGAACGCTTACTTTTCTAAAAAAAATCTAAGCAATTTCAGCCTGTATTCACGTTTAATTTACGCATACAGGTAGATTAAATAATATACGTATTTGGATTGTCAATTACTGTACGTACACTGCCCATATGTGTATTCAAATGTGTACTTAATATTACGAATTAATTACACTATTTAATTCCATTACCTACTCACCGAATAAAGCTAAGAAATTGTAACGATAAATAACAACTCAGGGTAACTATCCAGAAAATACCTACACGTTGTGATATGCTCACAATTTATCCCAGAAAACCGTAAGCTGTACATTATTTCCGTAAATAACAGTATATGACTATTAACCCAACCAATCACATCAAAGGTCAAAGTTTAATCGGCCAATCAGAGCACGCTGTTCGGAATTCAAACTATGTAGGCTCAATACGAAAGTGAAAGTTCGCCAATGGAGTCTCTAGTTTCCTTGTTGTTAGTTACGTGTGGATATGTGAAATGGTGTGCATGTGTGTGCGTGTTGAATGGAGCTTCGAAGGCTTTTGTTTTAGTTACGTTATGTTTCAACGTATTGCGTAAACTGTATATTACGTTCACTATATATGCCTACTCGTATTATAATTATTACATACACCTACGCTATATTGCCTTCGTTTATATATTACTACCTACTGTATATTAAAACACACCGTATCATAGTGGTGTTTCAGTAATTAATACGTTTCTGAGGTTAAACACAGTTACGTGAAATTATCTATTGGATGGGCGGTGCAATGGCAATCATATCGAATGTTCATTAATTGTTCCCGTATACTGTTATGGTTGTAAGAGTTTAGCCAAATTAGAAGTCTTATAGCTTGGAAACTAACAAAATAGCTACAAGGAAATATAAATCTACTGCACTGGGCTCGTATAGTACAATATGTTCCGATTCTTCAGTTCACTTATGAGAAGAGAGATTTGTGACTAGAAGTGGACGTATATAGGGTGCTAGTTTACTTGTTTACCTATTATATATTAATACACGTTGTTACCGGCCATTTTGTTCATGTTGAATTTTTTATTAATACTAACATTGATATCGTTATTTATTTCCTAAGAGATTAATTTTAAAAAATTGACCAAATACTTGTGTAATAAATACTTAATAATTATTTGTTTCATAGATTATTTAAACTAAATTCTGACTTATTAAAAACTTATTTAATTTATGTCATACTAACATTGTCAGCACTTTAGGAGCTATATCTAACATTCTCTAACATTATCTTTAAGTTTGCACATCGTCAACTTATATGTATACATATATAGGTATAAATATAGGTATAGCTTTTAATTAGTTTACAAAAGGTACTGTAAGAATTTATTTTCTTCATAGAATATATTTTTCAAGTTACTCTAACATTTTCTACCCCTGTATATAAACTAATATTATAAAGAGGTAAAGTTTACATACTATACATTATATAATATATTATTATATCTTTTAAAACTTGTGATATATTAAAACATGAGTCGGTCTTGCTATTTGGAGCGACGGCACAGTGGCACGAGTGTTGTTATGATATACTATTATAACATACCGTATACTTCAACGATTTTTGCGATTAACTTCAAAATTATTATACTTAGTTCTTTATGAAAATATTCCCTTAAACTACCGAAGGTTTAAAGATTACGGAATAAATCCATTGTCAAACACAGACAGACAGATATGACGAAATATGAGAGTTTTGTTTTTATCACTTTATTTATGGAACCCAAAAAATCGTGTATACTGCAATTCATTATTATCTATATTATTACAACAACACATATTCATTGTAGTTTATTAGATATAATCTTTCGATTGTTCATGGCCTCTGACTCAGACATTGACTTCTAGAATCTCAATTATTGCGTGTTGACAATTTTTTGGGATTTTTTACCTTTACAATTAAATTATAACTATTACTAGTTTGAAAAAAGTTTGTACAGAAAGTATCTATTATATTATATTCTAGATATATTTTTTCAACATTAGTTTACTATAGATTTTTTTTTTTCTTTTTGTATTAAATAGTGACTATAGTTCATGCGATCG
Organism: Zeuzera pyrina; assembly: GCA_907165235.1. Taxonomy (NCBI): domain Eukaryota; kingdom Metazoa; phylum Arthropoda; class Insecta; order Lepidoptera; family Cossidae; genus Zeuzera; species Zeuzera pyrina. Next base: position 2,091,328 of record OU015627.1, read on the forward strand.
TGAAAAGGGGCTCATGGAGGCAGCACGTTCCGCAGCAAAAAGATGAAATGATAATGTAATACAACATTAACTTGTTTCTTATTGCTTATTTATATGAAAGAACATCTAGTATCTAACGGCATTTAGGTCTTAATAAATTTACAGAGTAATTATTAGCATTAAAGTTTTACAAGTATTGAGCTCAGATATTACTTGTTATACAATAACATAATTCATTTACGTTATCCTAAATCCAAGAGGAATATATAATTAATTATAAAGGTTTAGAAATCATTACATAGTTCATGTACTGCATTTAGATTCTCAGTAGTTCTACAGATACATAAATCAAAGTATATTTTATAAATTAGAATTAAATATTAAATTTAGAGAGAAAAACAGTATATTCACAATATCTTTACGTGGAGCTAATATCTAACGGAGAGTCATTTATTAGTTTGAAATAGAAAGTGTTATCAATCTTATCTCTGATAAACCAAAAGAAGGAGGTGGTCATCCACCAACTGTACCTACTCCTCAGCCTTCCCTTTTGTAGAGCATCTACTTGAATTATAGCACCCACTTGCCACGGTTTTCTAGAATGCCCCTTTTTAAAAGATATACAAGGTTAAGAAAGAACTTGCACAAATTGCGTGTTTTTTAACCCACTTCAAAAAAAGTAGGAGGTTCTCAATTCGACTGTATGTAGTTTATTTATTTATTTCTTTTTTTTGTACGTTTGTTACCTCATAACTCCGTCATTTATGAACCGATTTTGAAAATTCTTTTTCTGTTTGGTAGATAATACTTCAGAGGTGGTTCCATTTAAATTTCATCGGTATTGAAGCTTGAACTTCGAAGATACACCAGATAACACGACCTGGTTATGACCTTTATTTATATTGATGATTCTCTTGTATATCGTTACGTTGCGGAATTAGAAAGAAGTTAATTGCAGACCTGCCTTAGATATTTATTTAGGTCAAGATCACTCAAAAAGGAGAAATAATTTTTTTTTATGAAAAAACATTAAACCGCCTTTATTGAAGACGGTGCCAAATCAATGTGCAACAACAGAAAGTCTATTAGTTTGGTAATCTTGGCACCGACTTCAGTAACTGTCAAATATAGTTATATAGGTATGTGTATAGTATTTAAGAAGTTATTTTAATCGTACTTGAGTTTCGATTAGTAAAGGGTAGTTATTTTGAACTTTTCTGTTTTTTTTTGAAGGAAGTATAATTTTTTTTCATAAAAATTTTTTCCTACCCTTGACATTAAGTTGTGTTGCGAGTACTCAATGATATCTATGTATTATTGACTAGACTGAGTGTTCGAAGCAATCGCATGTTCCACTCAATTGAGGCTCGAGAACCGCACCTGGCTCAGTTTCAATTCGACGCTTGTGCAGTGAACAACGTAGCATATTTTACTTCATTTTATATTTAAACCGCCTGTATAATACTTTTATAAAGACAAAAACGTACATACATACGTTACTACTTACAAACTTAAAGCTACACATTATTTTAAATAATAGAATTCTTCAAAGTTGCCGCTTAGAAAGCCGTCATTACTTAAGGTACCCAGCATACTGGCAGCATTGCCAAGTAATTAAAAATTAAAGCTCAGTTTTATATTAAACTGTAAAATATTCATTTAAATAGATTTTCAATGAATTTAATTTATTTTATTATACGTACAATTAAAACGGCAGGAAGCTAATTCTGACACGATAGACAAAATATCACGAATAGATATATTTCTATCCAAAATTATCGCATGTAAAAATATCATTTCGAAGGAAAAATATCTATTGATAACTAAAATTCAATTCTCTCACACAATAGACATATATATCGCAGGAGACTACGCATATCTATCACAATACTACCAACTCAAGGAGTTATTACGTTCCGTTTTTCTCGACTGTGACAACATAAATTCGAGATCTTAAATTACGGTTTCTGTCATTATTAATATCTATTTTTAAATTCATAAAACTAAGTACTATCTTTAATTTTCGTATTTCTATGAATAACGAATAGTTTGGAAACAAAGTAGTTGTACAATTAAAACAGTTATTATTTATTTTAAAATGATTCGTTAATGTTGTAATGAAACGTAACTTTTCACGTCAAAGCAAAAACGAGAGAAGAGACCGCGATAATTGTCTATTGTTAACTCTTTATTTAGGCGAAACATTTTCTTGAACTCAACTTCAGTCAACTCAAAAGGATCTGACGCATTTCTTCGAATAGAGCTAGCATGTCTTGAAACTGAAGAAGCGGCAGCTGTCGCCTCTTCAAGAGTTCCAATAATATAGGCAGCCATCAAATCATCTATTGTAATTGTATTTGATTTTTCTTTATATACTATATATATAATATGTCCAATAATACCAAATTTTTTGTCACTCAAAGACCGATATCTACCGTGTAGCAATAGAAATTAATTATATCGAATGTTAGAGACCAGTCGATGTAAGTCGACGACGTTCCTTCGACATATATCGCAAGTGATATTCCGAGAATAGACAAATAAGCTTTCCATAGATAAAATATCGATTTTCGATATATATCTATCATAGATAAAATGTCTATTACGCGAGAATTGGCTCCCTGGTCTTGTCCATTTGGAGCGACGACACAACAGCACTGTTTCGCTTTTACTTACAGCGAAGCGGCAGTTCCCGCGCCTCGCTCTACAACGCTCATACGCGTAGCGCCTTTGAAAAATGTAGTGTACTTTATTTTTTCATCGTAAGTCCAAATACATATTTAAGGGTAGCTTGCATTAACTATTTAAACTAGATTTGAGAATTTGACATCTCTCTTGTACTAACGATTTAATAGTTGGAGCAAGCGAGATGTCAAGTCCTTAAATCGGGTTTAAATAGTCGGTCCACGCCATCCTAAAAGTCCAGAATATGTAGTCCAGTACAACCGAATTTGTCTATTACCCCTGCGCCCTATGGCGATAACAATAAAGTTGATTATCGCAGTTGCGGTTTGAATATATTTTAGCGCGGAGAACATTTGTTTTTGCACATATTTGTAATTTGCAAGAAAACTATATCACCAAATAAAAAACTAGTTTTAGAAATTTGAGATATTATAATTACCTACACGGTTTAGTAAAAATCATTTTAAAATTTTTCACAATTTTGAAGATATAATTGGATCTTTGTGCAAAAAGGGTTTCTTCTAAAATTTTTTTATCGAGATTTTCTTTCCAATCATGTTTCCACGTTTAAGGATTTCAAGATAAAGAGTTGGAGTTGTATGTATCCAAATATCTAACTCTCAGTCTTTTTAAATATCGAGATCCAGGTCACAAAACACACCAAAGTCTCTTAATAGTAAAATCAAGGTGTAATTCGTATATATCCGTAGCCAAAATTGCAAAAACGGAAGCCTATATATACAGTTTCGTTATGTCTATCTGTCTGTCTGCACGCCAGCCGATTTAAGCCGCATCGATTTAATGTCCACCTCAAATGGGGAATGGCGTGACGTTACGCTTATAAGGTCAGTGAATACGTTCGATAATATGTAGACACGTGTTTGTTTATATAATATTTATATGTCGCAAATTATTGCAATGCTCTAAGAATTTGTTATCTAGTAATATAAAGAAGCTTTTTTCTTTCATGAGGTCATTCGGTGATAATATTTTAGTATTCATATGATAAAAGTATAACATTATGTCTACATTTATAATAGGTATATAACATTATTTAATATCGCCTATCGCTCGAGACATCGTCCGAATGAATTTTACATACGCGTGATAGATATATGTGTATTTTTGCAGTGGATTTTTCAAGCTTTTGAATTTTATACTCGTCATTAGGGATCGGATGAGATTTTTGTTTTAATCCTTCACTCTATGTCATATTGCGTTATATGGAATGTTTTAAAAACAACCTAGTTACGATACGCACGTAATTGGAAATTAGTGATATTGAAATATGTTATGTGAATTCGGCTCTTTAAACCGAACATACATACAAACGCTATCATAATCTTCCTTCCCTGTACTCAGGCCAAGATAAACACACTTCTTACAATGACTTTTTGTATAAAATGTCATTACAAATTATAACTGTAACTTGACTCTGCACCTGTACATTGATTGTTGCATGAACATTTATCAAGTAATAAATCTACATTCAAATACATTCCATAGTTTTCCACTTCTACCCGGAAAAAACAGACAAAATTCTAAATATAATTGTTTTGATTTTAATATCTAAAAAGCTTATGCGTCATTTTTTCATTACAAATGTCTCCATACAAAAATAATATGTTATTGTATCAAGCAAATTGTCTGTAACACACTTGAGAGCAAAAAATTAACTCACTTTTACAATTTAAATTTAAATTAATACGAGTAATGACGACAGACATCTAGCACAATTAGTATTTAGCAATTATTACTGTGTGTCCTTTTTTCACTGTAAGCAGAATATTTTTTTATGATCTCTAATCTATTATACGAACTATATATCTCTGGAACTGAAGTTTCACGAGGTGTGTGAATCCAGACAAATCCACATTACAAGTAAATTGAAACTTGTTACCTAATTGCCCTGATCGGAAATTGCATCAGGACTTCATTTTGGTAGAATGATACTCTAGGCAACAACGGGTCAATTTGTGAAGGACTTCATTTTGGTAGAATGATACTCTAGGCAACAACGGGTCAATTTGTGAAATAATTTGTATGAAAACGATTTAATTATTTATTGTAGATACACTAACCAAAATAACGGATCACGTTGTTTTTTAAAAACAAAACACATCTGGCATAGGAGACACAACATCTAAGTCCTCGGGATTGCCAGCAATCTGAAGTACTTTCTTAGTTTTGATGTATTAGTGTATGAATATCGATGGGCTTCAATCCATTTACTATCAGATGAATTCTTTGTTCGTTAGTCTTCACCGTGGTTCACAAAAGACTTTAAGACACTTTATGAAAAAAATTTAAGCCAACTAAATGGTCTTCAAAATGAAGAGTCATCATCCTCAAGAAGCCTGCAGAAAAACTGTTCTATGAATTTGATAAATAGCAAGTATTTTAAGCTCACCCCAGTAAATAATACTAATGGTTACAGGCTGATCCAATTTTTCTGCCCGCAAGTGTAGTAAAGATTCCTTTATGTAAGCACAACTATGTATATTTTATATGATAACTAGTCAATGAGATGACGGTCGTAGACCCTAGAAAGAAAATAATGAGGAAGAATTATGATCTTTGTGTTTGCAAAGTACACAACTGTTATATTTTTACGACAGAATTATAAATTATTGCATTGTGCAGTGTTTATCGTTAGTTTAAAAGCCATCTCTACACATGTGTAACCACGTTTGTCTGTCCATTTGTAATTTAAGTTTAAATCAATGATTTTTGGTGTGATTTTCATCGTATTTATCACGTGCTGTTTATGAACGTCTGTAGACTGTAATGTATACAATTTTAAAAATTATAACGTTCAACTAGGTCTATTTTACTGTGACGTCACTTTTACAATATAAAGACAATTGTATGATATCACAACAACAAAAGATTTTAAAATAAAAAGTTCAAAAATTTTTATTAAAAAAAATTTAACCGTCTTCAAAAAAACACTGAAAAGTATAAAATAACTATCTTTTACTAATCAAAACTCAAGTACAATTAAAATAACTTTATAAATACGATACACATACCTATATAATTAAATTTGACAGTTACTGAAGTCGGTGCCAAGCCCACCAAACTAATAGACTTTCTGTTGTTGCACATTGATTTGCGGATTAAGTCGGCTGTGTCACATTATGGACAAACAGACAGATATGATGTAACCATAAAGGTTCCAGAATTGAGAAGTGAGGAAGCGAAAAAAGTATATGTAAGGATCGCGACGTTTGGCGCTCCGTCCTCCCTGACTAACCCGTTAGGGATACAGCGTGAAGATATGTATGTATGTATAAAGGTTCCAGTTTCCTCAATTTAACCACAGAGTCCTAAAAACGAAGCAAGACGTTTTTTGTCTTCTATTGGACTAAGAAACATGTTAGTAAGTGCGTAGTTACTATTAGAGATACAAATGGCGAAATTGTGTCTTTGTTCTAGTTCTACGCCTCAACTATTCAGCGACCTATATAAAGTTTTATATTTGTATACAGGTACGGATTTAGTACTTACATTTAGAGGGGTCTATGAAAGAAATGTTTTATAAAAAATTATGACATTTGGAACAAGTACTGTATACCTATATAATGAAAGAATGAGACCGCGTCGCACACTTCGCAAACGAGGAAATTAAAGTGAACCCGGTTGCCTGTAAATATGATAAACATAATATACATTTACTAAGCTGATTGGTATCCGGAATAATTGCCTAGTGCGCTAGCTGAATGGCAGTCGACTGATTTTTGAGATGCGTGTCGTATTTACAGGTAGGACGGCTTATTGCTTATAATTTTAGAAAAACGCAACAATTAAAAAACTGTATTTCTGTTTTGTTTATAATTCAATAGTGGTATTTACTTTATTGTTTATCTACAATTTTAAAAACTAGAAAGAAAGGTTGGTGTAGAGGTTGGATTTGCTTTTCAATCCAATGTTTTGATTTTTGGTGGAACCAATGTCGAAAATTATAATTCCTATTTTAATTTGGTTTTGACAATGGGCTCAATTCGTTCTGAGACCCACACTCACAGCAGACATTTTAGCGTGTTACTATTATTTATTATCTACTAATACTATAATTTAGTATTTCGATACGTTATATCTCTCACAATGACTTCACATGCATAAGCTCTAAAAATATATCACACTATAATCGGCAATCTTAATATTGTATATAATATGATATCTAATATTTTCAAAAATTATGGGCGGGGTGTCGTTTCGGACCAGCAATTTTTTAAGTAATTTCACAAATATAGAAAACATTCGATAAATGTTTCTAAAGTTACTACACTTTAAAACTAATGAAATGCTAGGTGTTGATATTTGTTAAGATATAAAATACAACCCCCATCCTCCTTGATTATGAGAACTGACTCTGTGCCTGTAAAACTTATGTATAAATCTAAGTGTATAAAAATAAAAGTTGATAAAAATATAATACCTAAACAAAGAAATATCTAAGCAGATAATACTATCGTATATTATCTAGATTATTTGTATGCATAAATCGGCAGACATTTCGTCCTCGCAACTATCTGCTAAATGTGTAGTTCGAGATAAGGGAGTGCACTACATTATTAGTGATGCACTCGACCACATTTTTATATCGATATAGATGGTGTAAAATAAAAACAAATTTAAAGGCAACCACCAATTTTACAATACCAAACTAAACATTAAAAGCTTGTACTTTGTGAAAGAATCGAGGAAGTACCCATACATTTTTTTAACTAGCTTAGCCGAGATCTCAGAACTCTAGATTTGAAATTGCATTAACCTTCACGCCAACAGCAGCGGGTCAGTTAAACTTGCGAACTAGACTGTCTTACTGTGAAAAACCAAACAAATTATTGTAATTAAAGATATAAAGAAATTACATTGTCTTTTCTAAAAGATAATAAGGAACTAATTCATCATCAGTGCTAACCTTGTGCTGAAAATCAGAATTTTATCATTTCGCTTTGATTAATATTATACAACAGTAACAATAAAAACTGTAAAATAACGTTATCGTACATATTATGGAAGTCATGGCCATCTTTATCTTTAATGTCGATAAGTTATTTCCCTGCACTAGCCTAGAGCATGGCTAGTCTGTTATCAGTGCAAGAGATTGTGAATGGTGATAGTGTGTGCCGAATTAAACTAGATTATTTTTTTATGATAAGGTATTAGGACTCCTAGATATTGTTCATAGACTAACTATTACTGGTGTCTCAAAATATTCATTTAACCACATGTCAAAGTATAACATAATTAACTGGAAACCAAAACCAACTTCGTACAAGAATCGTTAACTGAATACGTTTAGACTATTGTTCCATTTTTTAAATAATTTCGTTAAATTTAAATTAACCCGTGATCGCGTAAGTGAGTACTAATGAAAACAAGAGTTTGCTGGCATATTGTGGTTCCACTATAAAAGTGAGCGTTCTATATTACACCTCTGGTAGAGGGATGTTTTTAAGAATGTTATATTTGCAAATCATATAAAGATTTCAAATCTATTAAAAATGTGTATGGTTTAACAATATTTCTTGTAACTATGCTGGATATTTCTTTCATTATCTGTTTTATTCACTGAATCAAAATAAATCTCAAATAGACGTCTAATTTGTTATCTAAATATTACCATTCGAGTTTTACTTGGTTGCGGGTTATTAATAAATATACATACATATAATCTTCATTAAATGGGTGAGACATATCGACAATCGTAATTTTGTTAATAGAAAATGCATTTCTTCAATTCTATAGTATCTACAATCGACGCTCATGAAGCCTATGAGACGTTATTTGCCATCTCGGATTGTTTCTACGCTTGGGTACACTTGTACCCTTGTAAGATCAGTCACGCCTTCGTCCGTCTCCAAAATCATTGAGCTTAAAATTTTATAAATTTCAGAGAATATGGAACTACAGAGAGAAATCAACAGAGCGAAATTAAATGGTAAAAAAACCAAGGAAGACCAAAGGTGACTTACGAAGAGCAAATAGCCAGAGTGTTAGCAGACGGAAATGTCAAAAGCACTCGCATACTTAGGCGAAAATGTGTGAGGAGAATGATGAGATTTGAGGAGCGAAAGAAGTATGTAAGGACCGCGAAGCTTGGCGCTCCGTCCTCTTTGACTACCCCGTTAGGGATACAGCGTGAAGATATGTATGTATAAAACTACTAAGATATGTACTAAAAATATAACACAAATTATAGATTTTCAATAATCAAGGTTAGAAATTTACCATTTATGAAATCATTTGTGTGTGAAATAAATTCACACTTGACTGATTTTTGTTAATATAAGTCTCCGGATAACGTATTGTATACAACACATATCTAGGCATCGAATGTAGTAAACAAAATGCTTTATTTAAAACATTAGGATACTTGTTGCGCACACGCAGGAAATGTGTTAAATGTTTATTTATTTTCAGTCAGTTACAAATAAAATTAATATTTTTCTAGATATACTAAGACTAGTTTGTGTTGTAATATAATAGGATGAACATGTTAGAATATGGATAATAATGAATAGATTGGAAAGATTCTTCATGTCTCTCTGTCTGTCCGTCTGTCTGTCCATATGTAAAACCCATCTCATTTTGTCATCTTTACACCTACCGAGCTGAGATTTAGTATTATGACGTAAATTAGAAACAGAAATCCAACAAGAAAGACGAAAAATTAATAATATTATAAACAAAATGCAATTGGGTACAATTGTTTATTTTGGAGCCAATTGGTATTTTTTTCTACTTTTTCGAATGTGCCATGGAATCCTATTACAACGCCAGAGGCTCCAGTGCGTTCTTTTTTTTCGTTCATTTCTGTTCAGCGGGTGTAAAACTGATGGAATAATTCGGCGATTGCATATGGACAAACAGACAGACGGGCAAACTGAGACATACGTGACGAAATTGTAAGGGTCCCTTTTTGGCCTTCATGGTTTTGACGTTGATCGCGCGCAACGTTATTTCACCGCATTGATCGCATTAAACATTAAAGTACCACTCAGTTACAACTGTCTCGCTTTTAATTGTATTAATAAAACCATGGTTAGCCTGTCAGCTTACAGTTGAATTTTTAGCGCATTAGTTAACTCATACTAAGAACACTGTGTCAGCAGAACGGTGCTAATTGTATCATTTGTTCATCGTGCAATACATTCGTAAAACTCTTTGTGTTTGTTTGCGTATCAGCATGTTTTTGGTAGTGGACGTGTCTTCATAAAGTTATGGCGGATGCTTTGTCTTTATTCAATTCCATGGGTCGTACTCAGGATGAGGAGAGGGGGGTAATTTTTTTGACTGCACTCGAGTGTATTGTAATATAAATAGTGTGTGATAAAACACCATATCTTCACGTTATTTAGCTTTCGAGGTAAACATTGCTTGAAGGGGTAGTAAAATTATTCCTTGATATTATATTTCCAGCTATTATATTCGGACTTAAAGATAGTCAAAAGAACTACAACGTACGACATGCTAGTTCGTTGTCTTTATAATATACCATATCCTTCAGCTTACATCCTTTCATTACTTATAAGACACATTTAACTATATTAATTGGGGAAGAGAGAATTGAATCCTGAGTTAGTTTTGATTATTTAAGTTTAATCATTGTCGATTATTTCTTAAACAACTTAATTAGCGAATGTAGGTACACTGTTTTATAAAAATTGTAATTGTAAATCATGTATTTAAGATTATGTTAACAAATAACCCCATAATAATTCACTTCATTCATATAAACCTTCACTAATGAAATAAAATATGGTATAATCAAAAACAAATTATTCAAATTTTTTTGAAATAAAAATGGTTCTTTATTTAAAAAACACAAAGGCAAGGTGTTCTAAAATAAATAACAACACTACATACGCTATAGATATTAGAGCTCAGTACAAACGCGTGACGACGGGATGCCGTGATGTTGGCGTGGCGATGGAGACGTCGCCACGACAACAGCCGGTCTGACCCGCCGCATAACATGTTTCACATCAAAAATTAGTTGTTTACTCTAATGACATAATCTAAATATAATTTTTTTTTTAAATTGTTTCTTGTAAGTAAAATGTGTCCACCCTTATTGAAATGTTGATTACGTCCGTTATTATCTTAAATAACGTAAGATATTACAAATTTAAATTATCTTTTGTAAAAAACAGTATCTACTATTTTAAACTGTTTTTTATTCGTTTAATAATATTTCTATAAACCGAATCCTAATATCACTTGAAAAGAAACGCACTAACTAACCAGAACCTAAAGAACAGTTTTCTAACATTTTAAAATAAAACTTTAAAATTTTGTACTCAGGAATTTTTATCCCCATTATGTCATTAATAAAAAAATATATTCTGATTTATATTTTTAATATATAATTCAGCCAATATTTATGTATACATTACTTCTGAAGAACTCATCGTCCAAAAAAAATCATAATTTATTATACTTTACAGATGCATTTTATAAACTATTACAACGTATTCACAAATTCTTCGAAAACAACCGTCGTTTGTTATTGGAATTCCGTATCGGTGGTTGGTCAGACAAATTGTGCAATTTTAAAGATAATTCAGTTTGTAAAACGTCTAAGAAATATTGTAACTAGAGACGATTGTTGTCTAGTCGATTCATTATAAATTAAGTTTATTTGACACTATGCATATGGCGATTGGCAATTAACAAGAATATTACCTCACAAGGTGTTTATATGTATTATTGTTTTTAATGTCCGTTCCAAAAATGGAAAAAGGCCCTTAGGTATCAACTCGGCATTTGTTCATCCTTGTCCGTCTGTCTCTCACAGCCACTTTTCTCGGAAAGTTCGAGACTTTTCGGTGGCCCAAAGAGAGACGTGAACTTTAAGAGTTAAGATCCTATTTTTGAGGGTTAGTTTCAGGGGTTTATAAAATAAAAAAAGTGTAGAATGTTGTGTGAAGTATCAAAAAATGAAGTAATACAAACAACACGTCACTTTGTTTATATATTCATTATTTTATCGCTCCCGCGCTGGTCTGTGGAAAAAAATACCAGTCGTTTATTTTTATTAAAATTGTTTTTTTTTGTTTCCTTTTTTATAAAAGGAGGGGGCAAACGAGTACGCGAGTCACATGATGAGTGATGGAAAGTGACCACTGCCACCCATGGACACCCGCTACGTCCGGGGAATCACAGGTGCGTTGCCGGTCTTTAGGGAAAGGAGCGGAGGGGGTAGATGGGCCACCGGCACTCCCACTCACCGAACGAAACACAACAGCAATAGATGCTGTTATTTTACGCTTAAACTCAAGTTCAAAAACAAATTTAAAATACGATACAAATACCTAAATAACTAAGTTAGACAGATATTGAAGTCGTTGCAAATAATGTGCAAAAACAGAAAGTTTATTAGTTTGGTTGACTTGGCACCGACTTCAGTAACTGTCAAATTTTATTGTACAGGTATTGACATCGTATTTCTAAAGATATCTTTGCATTTGAGTTTTGATTAGTAATGGATAGTTATTTTGTACTTTTCGGAGTTTTTTTTCCATCTATAAAACTAAATATAAGTAACGCTATAAGAGGCATCAATGTGTCATTTTCATGATCTGGCCACCCCAAATTCATGTATGTATTGCCCATTTCAATTAAATTGGCCTCAAACATAAACAAGGAATTGAAAGGAAAGGAATTGCGAAAATGTGTGAGGAGAATGATGAGATTTGAGGAAACGAAAGAAATATGTAAGGACCGTGTCGCTCGGCGCTCCTCTCTGACTACCCCGTTAGGGATACAGCGTGAAGAATCTCACAGCAGCCACCATAGGGAATGAAAATGAAGAACAAAAGATAAAATAATAAGTGTTTTACACCGAATTACAGAAGCCCAAGTCTACGCATGTTCGCTACGTTCAAAGCCGGTTTTTTCTTAAATTAACTTATGAAGTACGCGACGCAATCATTTGTTTATTGCGTGTAGTATAATGCATAAAAATGTTTTAGAATATAATAAATTGGCGACTGTTCACAGAAGTCTGTATCCTGTTTAGTTAGGTAAGTGACTCAACCACGTCTAGTCGAGTTGATAGCGTAGTATGCTTGTATACACAAGTGTATAAAAATTCGATAATCACTCCGCAGTATTTGCTAACAGTAGAATATTAATCTGCTCAACGTAAATCTAAAAGAGTTGGGTCTATATAATTGACTTTGAAGATGTTCTTGGATTTGGTCAAGTGCGAATCAGTAGAATATTGTTATTATGGTGAATTCCGAACCATCATTTCTGGATTTATATTTTTAGACTTTTTGATTTTTTTATATTTTCCTGTAAACTTTGGGTAAGACTTTATATACTTCCAGAAATAAAATTTTTAATTTAAGTTAAATGCCAAAGAAAAGTACAAAATAACTAACCTTTACTAATTAAAACTCAAGTACAGGGATAGTCATACGGATAGTCAGAGAGGACGGAGCGCCAAGCGTCGCGGTCCTTACTTTTTCGCTTCCTCAAATGTCATAATAATAATAGGTACCGTTCACGTACCTATATAATTAAATTTGACAGTTACTGAAGTCGGTGCCAAGTCTATCAAACCAATAAACTTCTGTTGTTGCACATTGATTTGGCACCGACTTCAATAACTGTCAAATTTAATTACATCGTTATGTGTATCGTACTTATAAAGTTATTTTTATTGTAATTGTTTCAATTAGTAAAGGATAGTTATTTTGTACTTTTCAGTGGTTTTTTAAGGCGGTTTAATTTTTTTACTTAAATGTTTTACTTAAATATTGTAGTAACTACAATATAGAAATCATTTAAAACAACCAATTACGTCAAATGCTCTCCAAGAAAAATTACTGACAGATAGACACGCGGCTACGAGTTGATTCCTGTGCTTCGTTTTTACCTAACCTGCCTAAAGCAAGAGGGTAATGTTTAGCTGCCTGCTCAAGGAGGTGGACAAAGTTTACCTGACTGCTCAGATTACCTGCTTGGTTTAGCAACCTGCTCAAGGAAAAGAGAGATCTTTTGGGTGTATGCATGTGTTTGTTTGTTTTTAACCTCCTATCGGCTAAATGTCTTTTTGGCCTGTTCCCAGGAGTGTCATAGTTAGGCTTTTATTTGACCTTTGATCCTCAAATTAATAATTTAAAGATGTTTACATTTTAATCTTTTAAATTTCGAATCGTAATTCTAACAGTATTTACAAGAAATTACAGCAGCTCAAGCATAACTCGACAACTACTGAGTAAATTTGAACAAGGCTGTCATCTATGTGTCTATATAAATAAAAATATAACGCCACGTGTATGACGGAACATCACTTGACAACGACTCGACCGATTTGGCTAATTTTTTTACTGGGTTCGAAATTATCAGGACAAAGTTCGTATGAAAGAAAATTTTGGCAAAATCCACCTGAAAATTTGCAATATTTGACTGATATTTTTGTATGAAAATCTCAATAAAAAAAAATTTGGCGTGTTGCAAACATTCGACGTCTCATCCGGGTGAAGCCGGGGTGGTTGACTACTATACATTGAAAATGATTTTTTTTAATTTTCAATCACGTGAAAACTAACGTATCGGTATGGGACTATGACCATTCGAGGCGGAATCGTTCGTAGATGGTTTTAGGCAATTTATTTTTTGAATTCCATAGACCCTTCACCATTTTTCCAACAAAAATCTACTATTAGGTGCAAAATTTTCATTTACGCTCAGCGAAGCGGGCGGGTTACGGCTCACAAAACCAAAATTTCATTTAATGAAGGGTACTTATAATATCAACTTGGTGCTCCGTCCTGTCTGACTGCCCCGTTAGGAATACAGGGTGAAGATATGTATGTATGTATTTATAATAATTCGATTAGAGGAGGCGAAAGAAGTATGTAAGGACCGCGAAGCTTGTCGCTCCGTCCTCTCAGACTACCCCGTTGGGGATACAGCGTGAAGATGTGTATGTGTAGCTATAATAAGCATACTTTACATTTTTTTATTTTTTTTGTAAATTCAGGGTGAGTACAATTACATAAATTGTGTGGACTCAATCTTAGCACTAGGCCTGCACTATAGATACCGCACAACGAACTGAGAAAGCTCCCAGTAACCAATATATAAGCAAATTTAGAAAAATTGGTTTCTTTTATTGATCTGATCAAGAATCGAACCCCGGGGTTCTGATTAGAAAACAGATACTGTGCCACTACGCCAACGGTCCAGTCAAATTTTGAAGTCGACATGTCACTATGGAATTTTTCCCGCAATCTTTAAAACCAATCATAAAAATAATCCTTTCGCCTTTATGTACGCGTCTGTCCGTCATACTATGTTTGACGTATTAGGTTTACTGAACCATCGGACAGATTTTAATTAAATACTTGTACATGAAAATCATATATACACACGTATACCTTCACATTATTTCCATTGGCTTACACAAGGGGAGAGCGGGCAGCTGCCTCCCTTACAACTACGCTTTAAATGTTAAAATATGTGTTTATGAAAACTAAAATAATATTTGTGATAAATTCCTAAAATCTCTAGCTATCTTCCGCTCAAACTCTAAAAATCACCAATCGACACGTGTTTCGCCTCTCAACGAAGCATCCTCAGGATACCAGAGATAGAATTCGGCCACCTAACCAGCACCGAATTCGGATTCGGTGCTGGTTATTTGGAATAGAATTTATCACATGCGATGTATTTCCGCAAAGTAACACCTGAATCTATACAATATCTAAAATAATATTAACAGTTACTCATCATCATCTATCATCAGCCTATAATGTTACGTTGCTAGACAGAAGCCTTCCTAAATGAAGCTGTTTAGTTCGATCTGCTTTTTTTATCCAATCAATGACTGGTAGGAATTTTACGCAGTTCCGTGTTCTATTTCGCTGGAGGATGCCCAACACTACATTCCCTCAAAAGCGAGGTCAACTCTGTTCTACAGAGATAAGTGAGTTTATTTCTGAATTTACAAGACCTAAGTCATGTGTGCTTAAACTCTACGTTTGACCAATTTAGAAGTTAAAACTTCTTTTGGCGCGTTAGGTGAAAACACCAGAGTGTAATTTCAGCAGACAACGGAAATTACATCATCGATGTAACATACCATGAAGTTAGCAACAAAAGTTTCCCACGTCGATCTAACACGACATGAAGTTAGCAACGAAGAAAGTTTACCTATTTCTTTGTATGTAATCAGTTTTAAAAATTTTATTTCGTTCATTTCAAAAGGCTAGTTTTAATTTTCTATTCATGCTGAAGAAGCATAACTTTTTACGTGCCTATATAAATGCACGCGCACTTTTTTTCTAGTAACTTAATTTTGCTTCGCGACTATCAAAATATTTAAAGAATCAGGCCAATTCTTATCTATAATTTGGAATCCTCAGTACGCAAGTCTGACTTAAACCTGAGTTTTTAGGAATGAGTTGTTAATTGTACCATTATTGCACACAAGTATACATACATATACCTATATGTACTACCTAAATACAATCTATTTGTTTTGTCAATGTCAGTTATTTAACAAGGAAAACTTTGTTGAAAGGAGTTTACTACCGATAAAGTTATAATAACTATTTACATAGAGTTTGAACGTATAATAATAAAATAGACTCAATGTCTTTTCCATGAAGAAAAAGATTCCAGTATCACTTTTTAGAAGTTTTTTTCAAACCGATATGATGGTAGATTTGACGTTCACTTTGGGTGATAATTCTTGCCTTCGAAGTCCGTTTTAATGCTCGGTCGGATCAGTATAAGAAATTAATCTTTCAAAATTGACATGCGAGTTGAATACACAGATAAATATTAAATTGACGTGACTACTATAGTCTATCTCGCTTTAATGGCTTATGTTTATGTCAAACCGGCATTTGCAGCCTAAAATATTGCATTCTACCATCACGCCTAAAGTTTCTTAAGTTTCACATATACCTATTTACAAACATTTTTGTATTAATTTTTCACTAGTAAAGTTTAAATATAATTGAAAAATTAAAAGTACTAACGAACGAAGAGTTGTTGGAGTCATATGATAGGACTGTCAAATATAACAGCATTTATAGCAGTTTAAAATATTGAGCATATCGATAGAGATGAAATATGTATATTCCCATCCCTTTCTATTACAGGCTTACGCCATTTTTTTCAGTCCAATAATTCGTGACGTAAGAAAGGCTATATCCACTAGAGGTAAATCAGTGGTCTGATTGCTATTGTATGCTCGCTCGATTCGTTGTATGCTGGCTCGATTCGTTGTATGCTCGCTCGGTTCTTATAGTTACAAGCCAACTTCTTAGTTTGAGATCATACGATTACATAGTGTAGTTGTCTCGAACATTTTTTATTTAACATCATAATCGCTACACTAATATTAGTCTACCGCTGGACATGGACTCCGCCCAAAGCACGCCGCTGAGTTCAATCTTCGGGTTTTATTATCCAATGACTGCTGACCATTTTGTGCATCCCATTGGCATTGTTTGGCTATGAAACCGTAAAACTAGGGCCACAGTTAGATAAGAAAATATTACGATAACTTCATCGCAAGGGGGTAGAGTTATTGAAATTGAGACTATCTCACTAAAATAAAAGCAAACATGATTTTTGAAACTATCTGAAAGTTTGACTTCAATAAGGAATTAGTGTGAGGAAACGAATGAATGCTAAAGTTATCATCAAATTTAACAGTAATCTAAATGACATCTGTTTATGCCAGTTAGGGCAGGCGTAAATATAAAAAACTAGACTTCAGTAGTGGAAACAAATGTACAGTTAAGTACATATGGAGGAAGCTATCGGACGTTTTTTTTTATCATTCGGCCAGGCATTGAACCTAGATAACAGGAGTGCTAACAGCCCAGCCTAGAGACACACTGTGAAAAACATTTAATTCGTTAAATTATAGCTTTTAGGTTATAGTTAGTTATATGTGCATTTGTTTTTTTATAGATATAGATAACTGTTGTCGTATACTCGTTAGAGTAATATATGGTAATGATTAACTTTTCTCTGTCTATACTAATATTACTAGAGGTCGCTCTAAACTATAACATAAACTCTTTGGTGACAATCTACTCTGTGCGACTGTTTGATCCAAAGAGGTTACATTACATATGATCACAAACTATTATGAGTTTGACATTGACAGTCTTTTGACATTGGCAGTATTGGCAGTAAACAATGAACGTTTTATTTAATTAATTAAATTTAGTGTACTTATTTGTAACACATATCACATACAAATATTAGCTTTCTACATGAACATTAAGTGTATCAGATTTCATACTGCTCCGTTCGCACAATTTTCTTAAAAAGGGGTGTAAAGTTTTCTCTTCACGTATTAATATATAGATAAAGAGAAAAATTCGATTGTTTGTTTGTAATTTATAAACTCCAAAACTAATTAACCGATTTCCAAAATTCTTTCACCTTTATAAAGCTACATTATCAACAAAAACATGCTGTAGTTTATTTTCAAAAAAATTCTCCCCGTGCGAAGCCGGTGCGGGTCGTAGTTTTTATCGAGTTTCCAACATCGGTATATCCAGTGGCGGTTCGAGATTGGAGGTTCGTAGGTGTCAACCCCAAAAAATCGTATACGTCAAATCGACAAACCGCTATTTAATTTCTCATAATCTTTATATGTAATAGATTTTCATTACTCACATTATGTAAATGTGACCACCTTTTTTGGCCACGACTGCACCTGGGTATATCAATATAAAAGCATGATCAATTATAAGATTTTTAGTTTTTTCATGTATTTACACAAACCGGAACCTCTTACTACGGAAATCCCGCGAGATTGAAAATGTTATATCACAAACTTCGAAATCGCCAACAGATTACAAGATCAGAACATCTAGCTCTAACTAATATCTTCGTTATATAACGACGACAATTCGCTACATAGAAGAACAAGCTCCTAGTATTATTTAAGGCCACCTTTTTCTGTTACACAGGAAAAACCTACGCACAGATACCCAGGGCTCTGGAGGAGAGACTAGGTTATGTGTGGCTTTTATCAACCAAAACTTGTGGTCGTCGTCGGCGCGTTGTCGAAAGGCTCCTACGAAACGCACCGGAGTATTTATCATACCGCATATTTTCCAGTAGTAAATATCTTAAAATATTTATAGTAGAATAAGGATATAATATATTTTGTACATTACTTGACAACTTCCAACCTTAACCTACGAAACAACTAGACCTAAAACTTTAAAATTTCTGTCCAAGTGTCTTACAGATCTTCCGAAATTAATTTATTGAAACTATTTTATAAATAACAAGCCGTTTCCCGCCCGCTTCGCTGGGCGTAAGTGAAAATTTTGTACGTAATAGGACATTTTTGTTTGAAAAATGGTGAAGGGCCTATGGAGTTCAAAAAATAAATAGCCTATAACCATCTACAACTAATTCCGCGTCGAATGGTCATGGTCTCATGCCGATCGGTCCAGTAGTTTTCAAGTTTATCGCGGTCAAAGAAAAAAACTTTCATTATATATATATATATAGATTAGGTATAGCATGGAGCCTCTACATTCAAGTCAAACACGCATTGAGCTAATTTTTTATAACTCAATGCCTGTATTTTATACTAATAAAAAAAATGCTCTTTCTGTAAAAGTGACCTTAGATTTTCATATTTTGCAATATATTTTTATTTTAAAAACTATATTTCAAACGAGGATATGAACTTTTACGATCAATCGTCACTTTTTATATAAAAACGCGTGAAATAATTATGTTTGCGAAATTTCGAGTTATGAGGTTTTATATTTAGGCGAATGTATTATCTTTTGAAGATTAGAATACAGCTATTTAATACTACTAGTTAACTAATGGTACGTTTGTTTTTGCTCCGACATCGCCCTTGAAGAGTTCATCGCATATTGCGTGCGTGTTTACCGTTTACATGTATCCTTTTTTCCCAATTACAGCAAAGACAAAAGGGTATATTACCATCTATAAGCTAAACCTAAGTGCCTATAAAAGATCACTTTTATGTTTGTCCCTCTGATACAATCAATTGTCTTAGTAACGACGTGACTTACAAACTCAAAATTAGATACATAATAAATCAGTATTACATTCTCAACACGAAACTGATCTAATCTATAAATATTGAAATTTTGTTATGGAAAGTTACGACAATAAATTCACAAAACATAATAAAATGGATTTTTCACAATTACATGCATAAATATTCTCACGATATCAAAGTCAAAGTCAAATCAATTTATTCAAATAAACCCAAATGCAAGGTATTTTCGAACGTCAAATCTACTTTAGTTCGGTTCGAAAAGAAAATCTGGACACTGAGAAGAACCGACAAGAAACTCAGTCAGGTATCATTTTTTCAACATCATTCTACAATAGTTATTTAAAAATACAATGTCCATAAGGCCAGTAATTGCATGTGCAGAGAGGATCATTTCCAGTTTATTGTTGTGTCTTCAATGAAATCGCTAATTTTGTAGTATGCTTTTCCAATCAGTGTGCGTTTATGTGGCTAATGGGGCGGACAGATGATAAATTCATTCTATATCTAGATAGTAGGTATTTTATGTTCATTATTATAACTCAAAATTCTGAAATTTTAAATTAGATAAGTTAGGTCAGTTTCGTTTTAAAGGTGTGACATGTTGCACTAATTAATATTTTAAAATATTAAGGAGAATTCAAGAAGAGATAAATAAGAAGCTCGCACTCAACCAGTTGCCGCTCTATTATCTTCAAAATTTCAGGGAAAGTGAAGTCTTACCTTTATTGTACGGTAGTGAAGCGTGGATATGCCCAAAATTGAGTGAAGTGAGATTAACGCTGTAGAAATGCGTTGTTTTAGAAATATGTACGGTGTCACCCTTGCGGACAAAATAAGCAATAAAACTATACGCAGTATGACAGGGTCGAACGACAATGTTGAAGAAAGGAATGCTTTAATGGTTCAGGTACATAGAAAGAGTGAGTGATGAACGATTGACGAAGAAAATCTACAGAGTGAAAGTGAGTGGTAGCAGAAGTTTGAGAACCTCCGTGGCGCAACGGAGGAAAGTAAATGGAGGTTGCGGGTTCGATTTCCGCCCCGAGTCTGGGTGTTTATGTATAATATGTATTTATTTACAAAAGAAATATACGTTGACGCAGTGGCATATGCACCTACTTTCCAAGCTAGGGTCTCAGGTTCGATCTCCGGTAAGGTCAATTTAGGAAACGAACTTTTCTAAATTAGCTTGGAGTCTGGGTGATACTGGGAACTCCCCCAGAGTTCGTTGTGTGGTACCCATAGTACAAGCTTACTGCTTAGTTTGGGGTCACACAATCTGTGTAATTGTCTGGTGTATTAAAAAAAAAAGAAAGTAGTATATCAGTTGTCTCGTATCTATAACACAAGCCCTGTGCTGCTTACTTTGGGACTATACGGCGCTGTGTGAAATGTCTGAGTCTATAAAAGAGTATAAAAAAGAAGCCAAGGAAGACCAAAGGTTGGCTTATGAAGATTAAATAGTCGGAGTGTTAATTGACGGAAATGTCAAAAGCACTGGCATAGCTAGGCGACAGTGTATGAGGGGAATGATGAGATTTGAGGAGGCGAACGGTGAACGTATATAAGGATCGCGATGCTTAACGCTCCAACTCTCACTGACTGCTCCGCTAGGGATACAGCGTGAGGATATGTATGTTTGTGTCTGTATGTGGAGCTTTACCTAAAGTTTACATAAAAATATGTAAAGAAAACCCTAGGTCTTACAGATTTCCATCCTTCGAGTTTAGTTTGTCAATTTATAAATATCTTTGTGCGCAAGTCGATCTCGCGCTTGACCATTTATTAAACGCTATTATTATAATGTTTTCCCTTTTTAAAGGCTAGACTCCAAAAATTTTACTTTACTCAGAAAATTTATATTTAAATGACAGTAAGGGTACGTAAAAGAAACGTTCGACGGCTTACATTGTTGCGAAATTTAAATTTATCCGAAATGACCGTAATAACTTAATTTGCGATCTAAACATACCTATGTGAGACAGATAATTCTATTAATTTCTTCTCTGTTCAATAATATTTATACTGTGAAGCGGTTAGTTTAACTAACTTCTCAGTAATATGATCTACGAGTTTTATAGCTGTCTGATATTTGCTTGAAGTATAGTACAATCTTCACAATTTTTACTTTAAAATGCAATAATTAGGGCTCCCGGTGAATATTCAGCCATTAGTGGGAGCTACTTAACTGTGGAGTATTCAAATTTGTCAACAGAATATAAGTAGAGAAATGGAAAGGATTGACATAAGTTAAACTTCCATCCCAGTATAAGCTTATTATATCAATTATTATTGTTAACGCACCTATTGCTTAAAAAGATTTTTTTGTCTATGATCGCTATATTTTTTCTATGTATCTGTGCAAGTAAATAATCTATTGTCTACCTCTGTCTTCAACTGTACTTAGTACATAGCTACAAATTTGTAACTGCCATTTTATTTTTGTGATTGTAAAAGTAAAGTATTATCTAAGAAACTAATCGAAGAATAATTACATTGTATATCCAAAACATTAATGCTTTCAATTTTCCATAACTTTTCTTTCATATGGAGCTCTACTTTTTTCAGTTTCAGTTATATTTTTCAATTTTGTCACAGGTAGAGTAATTTTTTTTTAATTCGGTTTATTTTCAATTGCCTTATATGTAAAGCAATGAAAATTATTGACATGAACTCATTTCAATGCTTTCTATTTTCAATTATTTTCTATTTTCATTGGTAGAGCAATGAAAGTAGTATTTTAATTTCAATTATTTAGTTATAGTTAGAGAAAGAGTATGTTTAAGCTACAATTTAACAATATATTTCAATTAATATTTTTTTTTTTCAACTTTTATGATTGTTCAGGAGACAAAGCCCTTTTAGTTGCCAAGGGAACAAATTTACTAGTCGCTGTAGCAGTAGGTCATAGTAAAGTTATTGACTAATTCTATGCTTACACAAGTGAAGCCGCAGAGCACAATTAGCAATTTAGATTTTCATAAATTCGTGCCGAGTAACGAACTTATGTGAGCAGAAATAATCATGAAATCGAAAATCTCGAGAAATAATAGGTAATTTACAATAATAAATTAATTATTATTATTGCAAAATTTTTCAATTGCCTTAAATAATTATTAAAATAACACAATTAATAAATTTTATGAGATAAAAAGTGAGACAGATGCAATATCAGTTACATTAATGACAATAGATAGCCGCTAATAATAATTTTACCCGAAGGCCGTCTGGCAGAAATCACTTTTCAGCGATAAGACTGCCTAGCTGTTAGATATATTGTTGTGTTCTTTTATTACTATGATAGTTTTAATAAAAAAACATCTCAACTGATAAATGAACTAGAAAGATGTGAACAAGTACCTATCATTGAATTTATTTCGCGAGTTGGAATTTGTTTTTTTTTAAATTTCTTTTCGTTATCATATTTTTGTAAAAAAAATAAAATAATTTTACAAAAGTAAAATTACATATGCGACAAAATCAGTACGAATCTTATGATAATAATGTTTGTCATTCGGTGAAACCTCGAGATGCACGATGGCGACATGTTTGAGTAGGTTGTTACAAAAGATTGTTCTCAATTGTTTCATACTTCGACTAGAAAAAAATCGACTCAATTATTTCACTGGAATCGATCGAATCTAAAAGTCTGTCCACGATACAAAAAACGTGTAGGCACTCACCTGACATAATAGACAGATGTTTTTATGATTTTGGCGAAGAGCGATTTAATTATCTATTGACTCGAATGAAAATTTTGACGAATTCATTTTTTTCCGTTATCGGAATATCTCAGAATCGCACATCACTAGTTTGGACGTTTAGGCCACGGAAGGAAACAAAAAACTTTACATGCATATGACCTTTGGTATTCATAGTCGTCACAACTACGACAAAAGAAAAAAATAATCAATAATTTTGCATTAGTAATCATAGTTTCAAAATTACACATAAATCTCAAATTATCATAAAATTTTATAGAATTTTTAAATTTAAAATCCGCGGCATAAATATTATCGAACAGTTAGAGATTTGTTTTATCACGCAAGTAAGATAACACCTAAGCTACTACCTATGAAATACTTGACGTCAAATATAAAAAAAAAAAAAATAAATAGCATGTCAGTGATGCGAACTCATAAGATTTTACTCACCCGAACATCGCCCAACGTGCCTATTAGAAGTTTTCACTTCAATAAGAAAGGCCAATAGCTGTTAATAGGTTATTGTAAAATACACACATACATATCTTCACGATGTATCATAATGGGGTAGTCAGAGAGGATGAAGCGTCAAACATCGCGATCTTACTTCTTTCGCCTCCTCTCATCTCATCATTCTGACATTTCCGTTATATAGGTTATTTATAATAATTCAAGTCATATTTATGTAAAATAAATGAAGTATCATTAGAAACCTCGGCAATTTTATGTGTTTTGCAAAATGCAATGAGTTTTGCATAATTAGAAACATTTAATTAGTAGCAGTTAGGTATTATCCACTAACTCATTAGGATTTAAGTTGAAAATAGAACGTTAATAAATAATATAGGAGCAAAATTGTATTTGATTATTATTTCTATTTCAAAATGATACTGAATATTTCAGATTAAAAGTTTTAAGTTACATAGTGAAAATGAGTGATGAACAATTTACAAAGAAAATCTACAGAACGAAAGTGAATGGTAGCAGAAGTCAAGGAAGACTAAGGCTGACTTACGAAGATGGAAAAGCTAGTGTTAGCTGACGGAAATGTCAGAACCATTTGCATACCTCGGTGAAAGTGTGTCAGGAGAATGATGAGATTTTACGAGGCGAAAGAATTATGTACGAATCGCGACGCGTGATGCTCTGTCCTCTCTGTTATATCCTATAGATGTTTTATATTTATTTTAGATACCTGTCTAACTTTCATAATTACACTAAGCATATAGGTAAATTGCGAACTAAATTTTGCAAAAAAAATCGTTAAAATAAAGTTTAAAGTCAAAACTATGACCTGTTTTAAAATTTTCAATTTAAAAATTACATTTAATTGATTTTTCTTCGAAATTAAACACTTATTAATATTAATTACAGGATTCGTGTCAATTTCCGTTATATTTAAAATATAGTCGTCATTATAATATTACTTAGAAATATTTTTATTTGGTTTTATATGTAGTAGCACCATAATTAATAATTAAAACTACAAATTTTTAGTTTCGAATTAATCGCGTCAACAATGTTTTCATTGACATAATATATAAAATAAATCAGTACTAAAATTAATAAATCGAACTAGATACAACTTTTTAATGCAGATTTAATAGTGTTTACTAAAACTACTTTAGATTTAATTCATTTACAATTTAAAATAAATAATTTACACAATTTACTATATACTATAACCTTAGATTATTTTATATTTTAAAATTAATAATTTTTAAACCTTTTCATTTAAATTACACAAACCACGGGCAGATGTTATAGTCAGGGTGACAACAGAAATTATATTGGAAAATATGATATATTATGGACTTGTATTTTTTATAGTTTAAATCTCTATATTGTTTCACATACTCTTTACAGCCTATAAATACTTAATAGTGTCAATATAATTTTCAAGTTACGCGCGAACTTGAATCTCAAACTAAGTTGGGCAGCACCCAGTCAAACCCAAATCCAAGTTTGAAAAGTCTTGACCTTTCTTGAAGATGTTTCGTTGAGAAAGAATACACTTATCCTTAATAAGTATGTTTTTTTGACGAAGAGTCAACCAAAGTTGCATGTTATATTTATAGCTTAAATGTTATAATACATTGTTAAATATATATTATGCATTTTTTCAATGTACAACTGAATAAGAAATCAGATTCAGGGTTCATTTAGAGGCACACAAATGTGTGTACTTATCTGAAACACGACCGTCTTGCAATTGTGATATTGAACTGAATTCTTTTTTACAGTTTTTGAATCTTAAATGAAAATTGTTAAGGATAACAACAAATTATGCTATTCATTAATTAATGATTATAACTATTAAATTATATCTTAACAAAAGACAAACTAAACCAAGACATTTATCAAAAGACTATGGGATGTATTAGTTTGTGAAACTTTTATACTTAACTTTTTTAATGTTAACTTTCTGAGTTTTACTTTTAAGTTATATGAGCATATGTAATTTGAGGTTACGAAAAATTACAAAGAACTATGAAGTTAAAGGTTGACATACTGAAACTTAGGCGAATCTCTTTTGTGAATTAACAAAAGAGACTTATCTAATTAAAGTAAATTAATAGTTAAAAATAAATTTGCATTTTTAAAAGTTTAAAAAAGATCCCATTACAGTTAAAATTACTTAGCATCGTAAAATTCAAAATAGTGAAAACTTTACTGAAGTCATTACTGAAAAACTTTTCCGTGGGCTGAAAAGCTTAAATTTTAAATACCTATACGAAATGTTTCAAAAAATAAAAAATTGTGTAAGAAAAGTAGGTCAGACAAAATTTGGTAATTTAGGTATTAAAATTTAGTGGCCAGTAATAAAAAACAGAAGCAATGCAGTACAATAGTACGCGTTGTTAAAAAATGAGGTTATCCGAATCAGTCTAACACATTTTTAGTGCAAATAATTTTATCATCACGCCACGACCTTGCTCCCAGCTATCGCCAAATTTTGCTAGTTCTAACGTCACGCTCGATAAAAAAAATACTAGAAAACAACTCACCCAATTTTTTTTAATAATAAAAGTAAATAATCCTCACATAACACAACACTCACATAAAAACAAAGTTAAAAAAATTAAATTCGTTTTGCGAACGCGTCGGTCATGTCAGCCGCGTAAGTGCAATGCCTGGTTGTTTTGTCAACGGTGTGATGCACATCGCGCACTGGCCGGCGCTGGCCGACTGCCGGCGCGCACGCACTACGACCTCCCCGCACCCCCCCCGAAAAAAATAAATACCGCGAAAAAATATGGCGGAAGGAAACACGCAAAAACTGAAGGGGTGCGCTCACCGTTTCGCGCGCTGTGAGGCTGTATGCTAATCCATCGTGTGCTCAGGCCCTTTTTTCCGGGGAGGGGTGGATGGGGGTGCAATTAAAAAGCCGCGCGTGCGTGTGGGGGTGCGATTAGAACGGAGACGGCGGACGGAATGAGTCTGTCACCGTTTTTTTACTTTTTTCTAGTCTGGCATTCTGTGTACAGGATGCGGATGCTTGTATATAAACTGAGGGAATCGATGCTCTCTCGTTCGGAATGATGTTGCGAATCAAGCTTGTTAAACTAACGCGTTGTACTATTTAGGAATTTAGCTAATTATTACTTAACATTACATAATTGTTCATTAAAAAAATGCAAAGTAGGTAGCAAAAAATTAACCTAATAATATTAGAAACCATTTTCAAACAACACTTATACCATTAGCCATCACAACAATAAATTCGAAATAATGTATTAAGACGCAGAATAAACAAATGTACCTAGCCAC
The DNA here is from genome assembly GCA_907165235.1 of Zeuzera pyrina. Lineage (NCBI taxonomy): Eukaryota > Metazoa > Arthropoda > Insecta > Lepidoptera > Cossidae > Zeuzera > Zeuzera pyrina. The sequence continues at coordinate 2,118,517 of OU015627.1, forward strand.
TGTTGAAAAATAACTGAACAAATTATTAAAAAGGAGATAACGTCAAAACGAGTCTGCATAAAATAATTCAATGAACCAGTTTCGAAACTAGAACTTGCTAAAATTCAAACCAATCTATGTTAAGGTGTTTTATAATGCATATAATAGATGATATTGACAATAGGAACGGCGAGTGAGTCCAAAGGGTGCAACGGTGACGATGCTGCAAGCTCAACTCTGCACGCGAGGCAGCCTGCAGCGGCCGTGTGCCCTCACTGGCGTATGTCATTACGCGATTAAGAGAGCAAATGATTCGCGCGCTTTTAGATTTGTTTTTTAAAAGACGCTCGAAATCATTTACGTAAATATTGTTAAATAATTGAGCTTTAATTATAATATGAAATAATTTATTGTAATTTTAAAAGTAATGCTCATATTTTTATTCAGAATTGTTAATATATATTGAATGCTGTTCGTTGGTAACGCATCACTTGAGAACAGCAGGACCGATTTTTTTAAATGCTGTTTGAAAAAAAAGAAAAATAGGATAAATTACCCGTAAAATTTAAACTTTTGAGAAAACTGAAAGTGCTTTTTTGTATGGAATTTTTGTATGAACTCAAGACTGTAACCCACGAATAATAATAAAATATAACTACTTAGCAAAAAATAAAATAAAAAACAAATAAAATTATAAAATTAATGATAATGAATTCGTTTGCAATCGCAACTACTTTTTAAACAAATAAATTGTATTAATGCAATTGTAAATAAAATCTAGAAATATTCACCTCACAACGAAAGGAGTAATTATTTTTAACGGTTAGCGAATGTAACTGTTCCTATAATTCACTCCTTAAATATAATTATTTATGCAAACTTATCTAATGGCGAGGTCCGATCGCATTTGCAGATCAGCTAAGCCCTCGTCTACTGGTTGTAATGGTCACTGAGATGTATTAACATTATAATAGTTGAGTTTACAAAGGGTGGAATTAATTATTCACTAGCGAATTACAAAGAATTACTTGAGACGATAGTTCACATAAGTTTTATATTTTTATGTTAATTTTTTTTGGATTTAAATATTTTTATTAATGCTTTGTAGTTAAGTAAAAAAATATTCTTCCGGTTTTGTAAATTTTTGATCGCGGCCGGAAATTTTAAAGTTAGAAATCACTTTTTACAAGTTAAAATTACAAGAAAACACCTTTCTTCATCATTTTGTTCCAACAAAAATATCACTTACCTCACAGCGACGATTTCGACACTTCATAAAATCAACAAAACAACAAATTAACAAAACATCAACAAAGTCACTATCAGTCAATGTCCGGTAACAGAACACGTTAATAAATAAACTGAATCCTTACCGGCCGAATACACAAATTAGACTATGTGAATATAGCAGAATTAGGCGGATATTCGAAATTTGAAAACGTCCAATGGAAGCGAGGCGACTGTCCGGCCAATCCGTCACGCGACCGGTCGGTTGTCCACACACGCACGTGAGAAACTTTAGCAGAAGTTTGGACTGAAACTTTCCCGACACGCTACCGATAGTTTCATCCGCACACGCTCTATTCCAAACTTAAAAATTTTTTGCGACCGAATTTTGTTGCAGAAAAAATGTAATTGCAGTTGTTAATTTTTATTGTTACTTTTTGTTGTTTTTTTTTTCAAATGCGTCCACCCGTCCGGTCGGGTCCGGCCGGTCTGCAATATTAACACGAACCACGTCCACCTTTTGTAATGAAACGTTCACACATGCTTCCGCATTACCGTCCCGATGCCATCAATAATGAAGCCGGGCGGGAAAAAACAAAACGGGACACCTCTCGGGGCGAGGCGCCCGCCGACACTACAGCCTCCTCGTCAAAGATCAGAATTGCATATCTGGGTTGCGTTAATGAGCGAGGGTGGGGGTCGGTGGGGGGTCGAAAAAGTGGCACCGCTCGCGCGCGAATATAAATTCATCGCCAAAAAATCATTACGCGGGGGGTGGTATTACGGCGCGCGGCGCGGGTTCGTATAGTTTTTAAATCGGGCGCTCACTCGGCGACGCGGCGCCGCGGCGGGCGGAGGCCGCCACGCAACTGATGCAACCGCCGCCCTGGACTTGCATCGCGCACTAGCACGCATGCACCTTACACTCGCTCGACGCACTTATGACATGATGCAAAGAAAAACAAAAAAAACTTGCAACCGACAACACTACGCTTCGTGACACAATTCCATAACTAAATTTTGAACTTATGCGCTCAAAAGTTCGAACAAACAAACGTCGAACTGAAATTATGTAAAAAGATTCACAGGGATTGATTGATTTTTTGTATAGAAATAAAGAATTTCCCCACGTGTATGCAAATTTCTATATTAGGCGACGATTGTAATCAATTTGTGCGTAGAAAGCGAGTTCACTTCCGCACACACAGCCGCATACATTCGCACACATAGGCACGCACGAGTCAAATTAAATCTAATACAAAATTGCGTTTTATGTTCACGCTAGTGCGTGTGGGTGTGTGTAAGGCGCACAATGCGAGCTCGCGCGTGTACAGTCAGCACTAATTTTGGAATTAGGAAGTAACATAAAATTTTATAATTTGTCTAATAAAATTTAATTTTACTTGATTTGTAAATTTGCGCAAATCTTCATAAATGTTTATTTATATAGATACATACATACATATCTTCGCGCTGCATCCCTATCGGGGTAGTCAGAGAGGACGGAGCGCCAAGAGTTGCGGTCTTTACATACCTCTTTCGCTTCCTCAAGTCTCATCATTCTCCTCACACATTTTCGCCTAGATATGCCTATTATTTACATAATTATACAATTTCGAATGTGTATCAAAGGGAGTATCAAACGTTGTTTTGTAGTCGATGTATTGAAAAGAAAATTGTGCTTAATGATACAAAATGTGGTATAGACAACGTATTGCACTATTTAGGCCGTATGATATTACTTTTCACGTAAATAAAGTCGCAAATAAAAGTTAGTTAAGCTCTAAAATGCAAGGAATTCCGTCTGTTTTTATAAACACGTCATTTAACACTATATTTCTAATCGTTAGTTATAGTCAAAGTCAAATCCATGTATTCAAATAAAAATTTTTCAAGGATGTTTTTGACTTCAAGTCAACCTTCGGTTCGAAAAGAAAGCAAAAAATATTATTGTATGCAGTTTTCACTTCATTCGAAGTTACCAATTGCGATTTCGACCTACGTACAGAGGGTTCCTTTCGATATTTATACAATGCTTAAGGAAATGTTTCAGAATTTAAAGGGGTTTTGGCCATAACATTGTACGGTGTGACATAAAATAGATAATGTTGTACTAAACATCATCTACCTATTATGTTTGGTCTTATTTAGTTAATTTCTCGGTAGTAAATGAATTTCTAAAAGAACTGCGACAACATAGTACTTAAAGATGTTATTTTTTTATTGATGTGAAGTTGACAGCCGAAACGTCAGTGCAGTGACGTTTTGGTATTATATTGAATTATTTTTTAAAACATATAAAGATGTCTGCGTGTGGGGACTGGATTCATTTCTTGTATCGAGAAAGTAGCATCTTAAGCCAACTAAATAACTGTCAAACATCAAACAACGAATAGCGACAACGCGATCTCACAGGTTGTGACTTGTGACAATTGATATTTATTTTTGTTAAATTCATAAGGCATTGGTAACTAAGTCATCTGCCTGACCACGTCACTGGAAAAACTGTATTGTTATGTCAACACTATTATAATTATCAACAAAAATTGTAATAAGTAGTTTACGACTGTGGAATCTAGTCCTCTTGAACTTGGATGGCTGTTACGTAGTTCGAAAAATATTTTATTACCAGTAAAATCAGCTATAAATTAAGATTTCGTTATAGTGGTTTCGTCTCTACTATTTTTTATGCATCCATATAGTGGTGGCTAGAAATGGAACATCTTCTTCCTAAAATTAATTTCTGAAAATCTTTATGACCTAGAATTTTCAGGTTTGTGCGATACATATTTTCTGAGAACTTCGACTGTGACAGACGGATAGGCGGATAGACAAACAAATGCATTAGTAATCTCATAATAGTCCCGATTTTCCTCTTAAGATACGGATTAATCTAAACTATATTACATTATTTATTTATTAGGGCGAAGGGGGCAAACGAGAGATTTACTGTACATTATATAGAATATTATTATATCATGTGTTATTATTACATGTTATATTATAAATTACTAAATAATCTCTTCTAATATTACAAAAAGGTAAACATTGTTTGTTTGCATTTAATGAACGAACTTAAAAATTCTTTCATCTACAGAAAACTACATTATTTTTAACCGTGTAAAGTCGGGGCGGGTCACTAGTAACATTATAAACAGGTAAAATTTGTATGTTTGGAGTAGGTGGCAATCTCCGAAACTATTCAATTGATTTCAAGAATTCTTTCACCAATATTTAGAATGGAGCTTCACGGTGGACATAGGTGGCATATTATCCCGTTTTTCACGCAGACGAAATCGTAGGCAACAGCTTTAACAATAAAAATAAGCTGAGCAAAGGTACAGGTCGTTCCGTGTATACACAAACATTGACACTTACAAAAATTACTAATTATGAACTTATTATTTCATCCCGACTGTACTTTAAAACCCACACAAGCTTAATGTTAAAAATGAATTACCTACACAACTCCGCGGCCCCCTCTCTACACTCATTTTCATTTCGATGTTTTTGGGTTTTTGCGCAGATGGGGGGCGCCCACCCCGAGCCCGGGAGGTACCACCCTCTCCCTATGAAAATAGGATATATTTTTATGTTTTATTTGCCCGGAAGCCTGTAGCTTAGTTGCATGTTTATTAGAACTTTTTATTAGTAGAACCAACAAGGCTCAATTTTGCCTTCATTCGTGTATCCCTGTACGATTTCTGATGATTTGCGGCAGCATTCGTATTGAAAAGAGTCACGAAATGTTTGTTTATGATTAGGTTTGGTTTTGGCTTATCGAATAACACGACATAGGACATAACCCTTTATAATAGCCGTAACGTGCTCCTATTTTTAACCGACTACGGTGAAGTCAAATGTATGTGCATCTGTTCTCTCGCAGAACAGTAACCAGATTACAGACTTCAACGTATTTCAAGGTATTTCAAGGTATCGACTTATACGTCTTAATTAGGCACATGTCAGGTTTTTTTAAATTTTGTATATGACGTTAAATTGGTTTTATTGGAGCCTGTTATGATGGGTACCAAACGAGAGCTTAAGAATATAATTTGGAATACATATAACACGTAGATCTAAAACTACCTATATATTTATTAAGCAATCTCTAATGGTAAATAACATTAAATTTATAAACAAAGTGAAATAATTGTAATTTAGAGACAATAGGCTCGATGACTTCTCTTAAATGTGGTATATTTTATATATTGTTCGGATGAGCCGGAGGGAGATAGCGCTACTTAGCCGTGACGTCACAAAGTTGCAATGACATTGCGCAGCACTAGGAGTGACAGAGATGGAACTTATCCCCACTCTGTTCCCAATACTAAACTTCAAAAGCAAATAACTCCTATGTTTTTCATAGTATTTCGAATATTTCTTCACAGTTTTATTTACGATTACTAAACCTATCTTTTAACTAAGTTGTTACGGAATAGTCATCTCGCCTATTTGAAGAATTTATCAAATCGACCTGTTCGGGAATCGAACAGCTTGACCCTAGCTTGGAACCCTGGTCTGTTCGAGTCAGACAGAGTACCAGAATGCTACAAAATCACAGCATTACGCGTCTTCTAGCAATAAATACGGGCGAATAGATGGCAAGGCAGAAGAAAACAGTGGTATGTTAGCTCATCGCCTACACCAACTTATTGTAAATGATAAATATTTAGGCTAACACATGACATATGGGAACCTTTTACCAGGTAATGATATTTGACAAGTTATACTAGCCCATTACCTATAATATTAGTTTCTGTTAAAAGGTATTTAGGCCTCGGGCCAAGACTCAAAATGGAAAGAGTCAAAAATAATGAGTTACCGCTCTTATCTTATGCCAAATCAATGTGCAACAACAAAAAGTCTATTAGTTTGGTAGGCTTGGCACCGACTTCAATAACTGTAAAATTTAATTATATAGGTATGTGTATCGTATTTATAAAGTTATTTTAATTGTACTTGAGTTTTGATTAGTAAAGGACAGTTATTTTATACTTTTCAGTGTTTTTATTGAAGACGGTTTAATTTTTTTTAATTAATTTTTTTTCTAATTCCGGAGCGCAATGATATACAAGAGAATCATCAATGTAAATAAAGGTTATAAACAGGTCGCGTTATTTAGTGTATCTTCGAAGTCCAAGCTCCAATATCGGTGAAATTTAAAGGGGACCACCTCTGAACTATTACTACCAAACGCAAAAAGAATTTTTGAAATCGGTTCATAAATGACGGAATTATGATGTAACAAACATACAAAAAAAAACAACATACAGACCAATTGAGAACCTGCTCCTTTTTTTAAGTCGGTTAAAAATAAAAATATGCTACTTATGCTACTACTACTATCGTTGTACCGTGACCCATCCCTAGTCACGCATATCTATAAAAGTCTAGAAACTAAGTAAAAAAAACGGACACGCTCTTATAGCAAAATCTTCGTTCATTTTGATTCTCGGTCGGAGATTTAGGCTAATAGATGACAAATGGCAATCTCATCAAATAATGTTAGCTAACGGTTTACCAGCCCATCGGCTTATATCAATTACTTGTAATGGGCTCTATCCCTTAATCGACTCTTACAGCTTGCATGACAAGATAAGTAGCTGAAATTTGCGGATACTTGGACCTTGTGCGGAGTCCATTCGAATCGCTACCACCATATTATTCGGTAATCCTGCTGCCTAAAATATGTGCGGTGTCACCCTTGCAGACAAAATAAGCAATGAAGAGATACGCAGTATGACAGGGTTGCACGACAGTGTTATTGTAAAAATGAAGAATGGAATGCTAAGATAGTTCGGGCACATAGAAATAATGAGCGATGAAAAAGTGACGAAGAAAATCTACAGAGCGAAAGCGAGTGGTAAAAGTAACCAAGAAAGACCAAGGCTGACTTATAAAGATCAAATAGCCAGAATGTTAGCCGACGGAAATGTGAAAAGCACTGCATACCTAGGCGAAAATGTGTGAATGATGATGAGTTTCGAGGAAGTGAAAGAAGTATATAAGGACCGCGACTATATTTTCTACATGGCGCTCCGTCCTCTCTGACTACCCCGTTGAGGACACAGTGTGAAGATATGTAACGAAATGTCACGTAATCCTGCTGCCAAACATCAGTGAAAAAATGAGAAAGGAAAAATGAAGAAAGGAATGCTTAGATGGTTCGGGCACATAGAAAGAATGAGTGATAAAAGACTGACGAAGAAAATCTACAGAGCGAAAGCGAGTGGTAAAAGAAACCAAGGAAAACCAAGGCTGACTTATGAAGATCAAATAGCCAGAGTTGCATTGTTGTGTTCCAGTATGGAAAGTGACATTTCTGACACAAGAGGCGCAAAATCTTAGTCCTCAGGGTTGCCAATACATTTGCATACTGAAGTGCTTGTACATAGTCTTGACATTGTATATTATGCTAGTGTTAGTTTAGTTGCGAATGAAGCCAACATTGATTGAATACAAATATGTTTGTGGATTATATTGAAGGTTGTAACAGGTTAAATACTAGTCTCCGATTTAAAGGCTGAGTTTCTTACTGGCTCTTCTCAGTACAGATTTAATACAAACTGATGACCGATTTGGTTTTAAAAAATATCTAAAAATACCCAATAATTTCTTATATAAATAAAAATTAATGTTTGCGCGTTCGTTTTCTATGCGTTTGCGCAATTTTTATTCGATTCGATGTTTGGTGAGTTGTGCGACAGGTTTTTGATTGACGGACCACGCGAATGAAGTCACGGAAAATAGCATTAACAAAAAAATATGAGTTTTATTTAAAATTATTTTTTCCCATAGCTTCGTTCATATTTGATATTTTGCCATACTAACTTTGACATTCCTTTTTACCTTAGGGGTTCATTTTTAACAATAAGAAAATACTTATTCGATTGTCTATTTAATAGGTTCTCTACACAAAGCTTTACGTCATTATATTTTCTACATGGTAATTTAGACACCCCTATCAATCTCTCAGGGGTTAAAATTCAAAAAATATTTTCGTGTTGACGTACCTTATATAAGGAAATCCTTTGTAAATTATAAGTGTGTATGTAGGTACCTAGAGCCACTGTTTGGACTATGCATTCTGCATTACTTTGTCAGTAAGCAAGTCAATGGACTTTTTGGCGGGAACGGGAGAAGTGAGGTTGTTTAATTTAAATTTGCTATTTTTATATTTTTGGAAGTTTTAAAGTACAAAAATGATAGTATATTGTGTTTCAAGTTCTGTATGATAGCAGAACCGACGAATAAACATAAAGAGGAACGCTGGCGCCCTCTAGCAGAGCGCGACGGTGTTCGTGACGTCATTGAAAAGAAGGACTGACGGCTTGTTCACCACTACCGCTCGAGATTATATAACTCAATACTCGAGCGCTCCACGTCTCTATTATTTTTATCTTCACGACTGCAGCACGAAGTGTTCGAATACAAATTAATTAATTATTAATTGATATTAAATATTAATATTGTAGCGACCTGGCGATGCTAAAAGTACTGAATTGCGTTGTAGTAGAATATAAAGCAATTTGAACGCATGGCTCGCCAGTCGCTTACATACCATCGCCCTGCCATGCCACTTGTATTTGTTCAATTATGTAATAAGAAATATAAACTTTGACATTGACATGTAAAATATTTATTTGGATCTACAATAAACGAAGACAATCCCTAAAATATTATTCGATTAATCGATAATTTGAGTAAAGTCTGGGGTGTTCCATTGCTATAAGTATCTAACTTATTTAATTTTATCGTAGCTAACATGTATAAGTGAAAAGAATGGAGTAGGTCTAAATAAACATGTGTAGCTGAAGTTCTCGTGCTTTTCCAAGAAGTCGTTTATAACTTCAGTAAAGCCTATTATCACTACTGGAGGAGTCTTTTCGATATCTTTACGATAAAAAGAAAAGATGAAAACTTCGAATGTGCTTCATGTTGATTCTACATATTAATACGCGACATTGGCTAATGCGCTATTCTGTGTGCCACGCCATGAAGGAAGAAAAAAGAGAATTTTATTCTTTTTTTTAAAGGTACACAAATATTTAGGTGAATAAAATATTTAGAATTTATATTCATTGTTGTTTAATGATTGTTTATTCTTTTAAAAGTCAATAAAAATGCTCCTCCTGTTTAAAAAATTTGCGAAGGTTTCCAAGAAAAACCTTTTTTTGAATAAATTACTTTTAAAATTATACCTGAGCTTTTTGTTGTTTCTTCTTAATGCAGATTTGTTCGGAATTCAAATTAGAGTTGTTGGTGCGGCACAGAGCTTTTAGTTACCAAGTAAAAAATTATGTAAAAACGAATTATCGGGCTTAATAATCATTATATTCAACGTTGATCCCAATTAAATTGATTTCTTAATTAATATTTCAATAACACTGATAATTTAATCACGCGATAACTTGTAAATGTAAACTTATAGTTAATTAACAAGTTAGAACCTCCAAGTGGACATATTAATAAGAATTAACAATAAACTAACTATAATGTTGATTGATTGGACATCTGTAGTCCAAGCTGTAGTCCCAGGCTCGATTCCTAGTCAGATCAATTTACGAAATTCTAAATTGGTTTGAAGTCTGGGTATGACTGGAAACTCCCCCAATATATACATAGTTGGATACCAACCTATAGTATAAGAGATGCATTTAAGCAGATAAGCAGAGCAATTAAATCGGTTAAAATAACAATTAAATGCTATTTATCGTTATAAATATAAAATGCCCTATAATAAAATGTTACTTCATTAAAAGTACATTGATTTGAAGAAACATAGGTAATGACAATCACACAATCTTTGAAAATAATTTATTATTTCTAAGAAAATAATTTATGGGCTATAAAAAAAATTTAAACAATATAAAATATCACAAAATAAAATAACTTTGAAATCTCGGTGCGCCGAAGCTCATCAACAGGTTTCTGTTAGTAAGCGAATGGTCAGTGGTTTGAAGACCGTGCGGGCCAGTAGCTTCTTCCACCAGCGAGATTGACTATTAATAGCGGTAATGCTGCCAGTCTGCTAGGCACCCTGAGTAATGAAATGACGTCTTTGCAGACGGTGACTTTGAGGAAGTTTATTATTTAAGGTAATACTTTGTTTTAAGTTTGTAAATAACAGTTTTAAATAACAGTTTAAGTTTGCAGTCGAAACTTTGGGCCCCTGGGGCCCCGAAGCCCATTGACTGGTTTCTGATATTTGTAAGAGACTGGTCGAGGCTTCGGGAGACCGCCGGGCTGGCAGCTTCTTCCGCCAACGAATCAGATTGGCTATTCAAAGAGGCAATGCTGCCAGTCTGCTAAGTACCTTAAGCAATGACAGCTTTCTAAGCGGCAACTTTGAGGAAGTCTATTATTTAAGATAATGTGTAGTTTTAAGTTTGTAAATATTAACATATGTATGTACTGTTTTAAATATAATTCTGTGTACAAATAGTTTCAATATAATTTCTTCTGTCATTCTGATATCGAATATCATTTAATTTAGAACAATATGTTATAATATAAGCTGGTGCCCGTGACTTCGCCCGTGAGAAAGACGATTTTATTACGCACCCTGTAAAAGGAGAGCGGCGATTTTAAAACCATTTTTTAATGGCGATAACTTTTTTCGCTGTCATCCGATTTCACTGAAACAAGCTTAAATGTTGCTTCAAGCTAAGCTTAATCTACTTGTGACAGTAGCAAGAAAATCCGTTCAGTAGTTTCGGAGATTAGCGTGTGCATAGAGAAAGACAGGCAAAAATAAAAAAAATTTTTTTTTGGGTTTCGTTACTCTTTTTTTGTCGCCTACACTCACTTTTTGATAAATGTATTCAATGTACAGACACGGTTTCTACTGCTTCGTTATATGTAAATATAGATTAATCCTATTAAAGGTTAATATTTAACCATTACCTAGCAAAGTATAGGTGATGTTTTAAAATAATTTTATTGTAACTATTAATTTAACATTATTTCTATATAATTTAATCAGTAGTAGCAAATTTTTTGTGGAAATTTTGATTTTGATTAAGTATACAAGAAATAATTTATATTTTGAATTACGATGATGCTTACTTACATAAGTACCTACATATTTTGCAATGATTATTATATAGCAATAGCCAGGGCCAATGAGTTAACATGCTTTGTTAAGCAATAAGCATAGACAGTAGCAACGGATGCAATCCAGGATCCGGCAACGAATTGAACGACTTACAGTCCAAATTGCATCTTATTTGAAGAACGTTTATGTTAAATTTCAGTCGGAATTTTGTTTTTATGTATTAATTTTCTTTTCAATCAATGGAGACTATGTATTAGGCCACAAATCAGAAACTTTTTGGGCGTCTTGGTATCTTTTCATCAGACATATTTGTGCCTTCCATTTCGATATTGAAACTCAATTGTTGACACAAGTCGTCGAAATTTATAGCATAAAAGACGCAATATCTTAGTCTTCAGGGTTGGCAATGCTTTTGCAGTCTGAATTGTCTGAGTATATTATAATATATCCATGGGGCTTAGTCCAGTTATCATTAAATGAACTGTTCGCTGATTTGTCTTCCCAGCAGAATGAAAACAGACTTGCAGTTTGCATTTCGATTGTACAATCAACCGACCACACCCCATAGCAGCATTAAAATAAAATAATATCGTTATATTGGGGAGGCAGGGAGGCACGCCAGCATAATAAATTCATTTAGTATAGTTTTTCCAATAATTCCGCTATTGGTGGAAAAATGACTACTTTTCATTCTGAATGCCGATGTGTGTGTGTCTGTTTATCTCTTTTTTTCATTAGCATTATGCATGTGATTGTCTCGTTTTGTATACAGCCAGGACAAAAAGTTCACCAAAATAATTAATAGAAAGAAAACTATAAAAAATATTTTCTGTTGGAATGATTATAAAAGAAAGTCTTATTTATTGAATCGAGTATATTTTCGTTTGTTATTCACAAATGCCTAAGAACTAAGGTTGTAACGAAAATACCTATGTTCGTCGTAATACCGAAAGTATTTGTAAAATTATGTGTTACCGAATGGCCTGTTGGCAATTGAGAAATGATAAGTCAAGTTAGATAATTAACTTTCCTGCATTGTTTCAGTCTGAGTATTACTAGGTGATTATTTTCTCTGTTATGTGGCATCCATAGTATAAGCCTACTAGGTGGTTTGGAGTCACTTGAATGGTGTAATTATCTGTAGTATTATTGGGTCCTTACATATGAAATTGGCGTTTTGTACGCGAAGAATATAAAGTCAATTTTTTTTTGTAAAATATATTTAATTAATCAAAGTATGCACCGTTGTTATCTATGCACTTTTGCCATCTCATAGGTAGTTCATTGAACCCTTTACTAAAAAAACCATGGGGGCGAGAATCAAACTCTTTGAAGGCGGTTTAGACTGCCGCATCGGAGTTGAATTTTTTTCCTTGTAAGAAGCTGTCCAAATTCCGGAAAAAATGGTAATCTGTTGGAGCAAGGTCCGGGGAGTACGGTGGATGTCGCAGATATTCCAATTGTAGCTCATCTAACTTAGTGGTTGTTTGTTGTGCAGTGTGTGGTCTTGCGTTGTCGTGAAGCAGCAGTGGCCTAGAGCGATTGACCAATCTCGGTTGTTTAGCAGCTAGTTCTTCCTTCATGGTTTGCAGTTGCTGACAATAGATATCTGCCGTAATCGTTTGGCCAGATTTTAGAAAGCTGTAGTGAATGACACCGGCGCTAGTCCACCAAACACTCACAAGTAACTTTTTCTGAGTCAATTTTCGTTTAGGGCAGGATTTGGCTGGGTCTCCAGGGTTCAGCCATTGCGACGAACGCTTCCGATTATCGTACAGTATCCACTTTTCATCACAAGTAATGATTCGATTTCAAATCCCTTCATTATTGTGTCGGTTGAGCAAAGTAACACAGCAGTCGACGCGTGTTTGCAAGTTCGATTCACTCAATTCATGAGGTACTCATCGTTCAAGTTTATTTACTTTCCCGATTTGCTTCAAGTGGATTAATACAGTTTTGTCAATTACTCCGAAGCCTGCAGCTATCTCTGAAGTGCTTTGTGATGGATCCGCTTCCACAATAGCCTTTTGTTCTTCATTTTCCACTTTGGTCTCCGGCCGTCCACGGGGTTAGTTCTGAAGGTAGAAATTTCCAGAACGAAAACGTTGAAACCAAAAACGTACCGTGCTTTCTTTTGCGACACCAGCTCCGTACACATCATTAATCCTTCGAGCTGTTTCTGCAGCACTGGTGCCACGGTAGAACTCGTACTCGTAAATATACCGATATTTCATGTTTTCCATTGTGCGGTAATAAGCGACACCAAAGAAAAAAACAATGAGGAAAAAAACAAATGAATGACTGTTTTCAAAACTCAAATGTACCAGCTAAATGAATTTATAAATTTGAATTTGGAACTCTTAACCAAAGAGGAGATATTTCAGATCAAAGTGGTCAGTACGACAAAACGCTAATTTCATATGTAAGGACCCAATATTAATTATTTCTTTTATTTTTTTAAATTTCTTCTATTTTATTTTGTAACTGTTAATTAGCGATAAGTTAACACAATTTGTAGGTATTTTTATCAAGAATATTTACATTTATTCATTTAAATACACATGTGTAAACGATATACATAATATATGCTGTTTTTAACTTTTCGTTATCACTTTGCACTGCACTTATAACACAAAACAATGAAGTATTTTATGCACATGCTGAATAAATTAATGTAATTTAAATTAATAGGACACACAGGGTCGTTCGTAAACACCTTTAAATTTATCGGGATTAGTATTTTACTTCATTACCAAAATTACTAATCCGAGTCCTTGCTCTAGTCAGTAATATCAGATGAAAACAAAAACCAGAGAAGGGAAATTTAGTATTAGGTGCTCGTTAGCTAACCGAGTCTGATTTCTGGAATATCTTGAGGATGCTTCGTTATAAGGTGAAGCAAGTGTCGATTAATGTATGTGTGAAATTGTAATAATTTATTATAAAGTTTTATTTTTGTGTAATTGTTATGTTAGTGGAAGATTGTATTTAATTTTATTAAGTTCTTATTTGTTAGGTAGGTTATATTTTGTAGAATAATTTTAAATTAAGTTTATAATAATTAATACTAACTCTATTTAGCTTTTAATTGATATAGTTGTAATAATGTCATAACCAATAATATTATATGGAAATATATTATTAAAGTACGCATGCCAATCCATATTAAATTTCTTATTTATTATATGAAATAGATTTCCTCAGAGTAATACCTAAGTCTATATAAACTTCGTCATAAAACGAATGTATTTTACCGATCGTTACAACAATTAGCGACCATAGCAACCCCGCAGTTGCGAGTGGCATCAACTAGTGATGAATGCATATACCGCATATTTATACATTATTGTCAAACTAAGACTAAGATTAGGCTTAGCAACCGGCTCTCGGAACAAGAAATGTTATGGACGGATCCATAATTACGGAGGACGACCTCCGTGGCGCAACGGCTAAGCACGTCAGAAAGTAAACGGGGGTTGTGGGGTCGATTCCCGCCCCGAATCTGGGTGTTTATGTATAATATGTGTTTATTTACAAAACAAAAAGTATATAAGTAGTGTATCAGGTGTCTAGTACCTATAACACAAGCGCTGTGCTGCTTACTTTGGGACTAGATGACGCTGTGTGAAATGTGAGTATATTATTATTATTATTATATTATTACAAGCCGTTTCCCGCCCGCTTCGCTGGGCAAAAAAAAAAGTTCAAAAAATAAGTAGCCTAAAACCATCTACAACTAATTCCGCGTCGAATGGTCTTGGTCCCATGCCGATCGGTCCAGTAGTTTTCAAGTTTATCGCGGTCAAAGAAAAAAACTTTCCTTATATGTATATAGATTATAATAAGTTTCCGCGTCACACGAATTTTCGTGTTCCTTTCTCTCTCAATGACCGTAACCACAGTTAGCTATAGTAAGGCAACTTCGCACTTTCGGTGTAATTTGTCTCAGCTCATGACCGACTTCAGGTACATTAATGAAATAATTATTTAAAAAATACTCGTAAATCTTGTGTTTTGGCTACTAGTTTTCAGAAAAATAAAAATATATCATGTTCAGCTGTGTATGGTTGCACTGCGACCCCTCCCTAATCACGCACATTAGTAAAAGTAGAAATACGGTCAACAAAAAAGACACTCTCTTAGAGCAAACGCTCTGTCCATTTGATTTATTGACTTATTTTACAAGGTACTTGGTTATTATTTATTGTATCGTGGTTTTTACATTTTTAATGCTTAAATTTCATTGCCACAAAATACGTCACTTATACTAACACATACTTTTAAAAATAGTCATTCGGTATTCGGAAAAATAATAAAAAGGAGGGTACCGAATCAGTGTCACAGGTCTAGGACGAACTTTTGCAACAATCATAATTTAAAGAAACGAAAACAAAAATAGTCTTGAAAGGCAGATTTTCTTACGCTCAGGTCTAGTTTTTTTTTCTTAAAATGAAAGTATTCTCTAGAACAGCGGTTACAAGTAGTAAATATTGCAATTTAAAATAAGAACGAAAATCTTTTATTACGAATATTTAAAGTAAAAATCAAAGCGATTTAAATCAAATTGTTTCGCTGGTTCCTATAGAAACTATTATTATTAGTTTAAAATCGTTCATTTTTGTTCTCTAAGAATATAAATGATTCAATGTTTATCAGTGAGTAAGGCTAGGTTAAGTTTCGTACAGAAAAATAATGTTGCCTCAGTCCGCAGACGACAGTAGGGAAATTATTTTAACGATTCAGCAACAAATGTTACATACGATGATTTCTAGTGACTTTTCCACCGAACACACTTTAGGAATAATATTAGCTCAGAAGTCTCCCAAGTATTTTAAGGTTCTAATTTAATATGGATCGTATTTAAAGAATTACAGAGATCGTTTCTCAGTCAGATTTATAAGGGAAAATATAATAAAATAGTCAATTTTAATTTGGAACGCAGATTCTAAATTTCGCTAGTTTTCAGCAAATATGCGCGTTTCAGACAAAACTTGTCTTGCCTAAGTTGAAACAGATGTTTTAACACCAATTCTAATATGTATGTAATGTTAAACAAACGATTATATTTGCACAGTTGCGAATTTGTACATTTATATTACTTACGTAACTAAATTTAATTGCATTTTCATTACATCGTCCTCTAAATTATTAAAATCGTTTATAACTTTAAGAAAAATGTTATTTTAATATTTTCTTATACAGTAATACCTATCAATGTACTAAAATTCCGCTTTAATCTTGTGTGGAAGAGAAAGAAAAACAAATTCTTCTAGGGTGCATTTAAAAGCATAACGTTGGTAACAATAATAATAAAAATGCTATTTATCGCTTTAAAAAATACAACTTCATTCAAAATTATGATCAAAAAATATAATGACGATATTTATAATTATTATAGGCTATAAAAAATTAAATACTATGAAATAATAATTCGCAGTATTAAAATACAATACTATTCGTAAATTTAAAAACACGAGAATTTAACACGATTACCTTATAATTTCGCTTGACTTTTCAGCCGAGATGCATCGGCCGTGGTCTCAAGAAAAAAGTAAGGTTTACTTGAGACCACGGCCGATTTTATAATGCAACGCGAAAGTTTAAAAGTTTATATTCGTAAATCATTGCATTTTATCCATGGTAAGCTGAGACTAAGTATTACTATGAACGAAGCATTTGCTTTATGAGCGTGTCCGTTCGGTGTTCTTTTTTGTTGACCGAGTTTCTAGCTTTTTACTAATGTGCGTGACTAAGGAAGGACACAGTGCAACGACGCACAGCTGAACATGGCATATTTTTATTTTCCTACATACTAGTACTAAAACACTTAAGAATTACGAGTATTTTGCAAATAATTATTTCATGACCGACTCATAAGCTGACACGAATTACACTGACAGAGTGAGGTTGCCAAACTTACTTTAAGAGATTCGTCTAGCACACCTTGGTGACAAAGAAAATGAACGAGGGTAGTAGGTGCTTAAAAATAAATGTACGAAAATAAAATATTTTATTAACTAAATTAATAAGTAAACTCTAAAGTTAATGTATATAATATATTTATATTTATGTGCTGGCGACTTCCAAGTCAGCAGGTGCCACGGCCAGCACTGCCGAGACCTTGAAACGGTATAAATATGCGACTCTCTCTGAGAGTTTCATATTTACGTCCTTTGCAGTCGAAACTTTGGGTCCCTGGGGCCCTGAAGCCCATCGACTGGTTTCTGATATTTGTAAGAGACTGGTCGAGGCTTCGGGAGACCGCCTAGCTGGCAGCTTCTTCCGCCAACGAATCCGTTTGGCTATTCAAAGAGTCAATGCTGCCAATCTGCTGGGTACCTTAAGCAATGACAGCTTTCTAAGCGGCAACTTTAAGGAAGTCTATTATTTAAGATAACGTGTAGTTTCAAGTTTGTAAATATTAACGTATGTATGTACTTTTTGTTAATGTAAATAAAGATTTATACCATACCTAATTATTTATATACAAATAAATATGAAATATTTACATAATACATACATGAACATACACTTATGCCTACATAAGTTGGTACAGATAAGTACAGGTAAGTTCGTATACATATAGGTCCGTTAGTTGGTTGGTTGGTGGTTGGTAAGTAACAAAGTTACAATAGGTGCAATAGGACTTTTTGGCGGGAACGGGAGAAATGAGGATGATATTTTGTTTAGATTTTGTATTTTTTACATTTTTGAGAGTTTGAAAGTACAAAAATGATAGTATATTGTGTTTTCAAGTTCTGTATAAGTGAAAAGAATGGAATAGGTCTAAATAAAGTCTAAATAAATAAGCTGAAGTTCTCGCTTTCTTCCAAGAAGTCCTTTATAACTTCAGTAAATCCTACTATCATTTTACTGGAGGAGTTTTACGATAAGAATAAACTAATTTACGTGTGATTCTACTTATTAATACATGACATTGGCAAATGCGCTAACTGTGCGCCATGCCATAAAAAAAGAAAAAAAAATAGGTGCAATAGGTACAAAAGTTGTAGAATAGAATGGAAACACAACGTGATCTAGCGTAACCAATTTTAAATTGGTAGTCAAACGTTATTAACTTTCTATTCAATTAAACGAAAAGTAAAGTTTTGTGAAAACCACCGTATAAAACGTACCCAAATGGCACTTTTAACGAGCAATAACTCCTACAAGCTTTTCGATTATCGGAAGCGTTTGCCATTTCCGTCTAGCCGCTATGATCGGAGTTCGAACCCGGGGCTTGAAAGGCAGATGCTATGCCACCTCGCCAACACGCCAATCAAAGAAAGGAGGTATCTAGATGTGATGTCGTTAGATCTTTATGATGACGCAGAGATAAGTTATTAATGCACCATATTCATTTTTAAATATACGACCACTTTACGGCTAACACAAAGGGTTGTGTGTACTTTGCCGTGTTATTCGATAAACTAAATCTAATAAAAATACATTCCATATTTCGTTCCGATATGAATGTTGTCGAAAGGTATTATTACTAGATAACTTTTTAAGATGGTTTTAAACGCAACTTATAACTTATTTTAAACGGAAATACTCTGTCTGTCTGTCTTTCTGTCTACCCAACTGTCCTAACTTTTGTGACTTCTGTAACTTGTTATTTTTGTAATTAAAGCGTTCGAGAAAGGTTTATTTTAATTTGGTTACAAAAATCGTATCGAAAAGAAAAGAAAAATAGAAATCGAATTAAATTTAGAATTGAAACTATAGCTTTTAAACAGAGAACACTATTCAAAATTATATTCATAAATATAGTAGATGGAGCTAAGACGTTTATTTTAAGACTATTTTTAATTATTCTACGGAATCCTTAAAATGAGATAATTATGAAATTTGCATTTAACCGATGTATTATGTCCTTCGAGTCATATATTGTATTGATTTAGCTGTTATTCGCCTACCAACAAAGCATCTTCAAGAACATTCAGTTATCCCACCCTTAAGGTCGGAACCATACCGGAACTATGAGTTATTCTGAGGCCACACTAGCGTTAAAACGCAACGTCCGTAAACACTAAGTAAACGTAACGTAAATGTAATAACTTTGGCATTGCAATGTCGCACTAAACTACGCGTAAAATCTGAATGACTAAACCTATTAATAAAGCCATTTATAAGCTGTGAAATGGAATAACAAAACACTACTCCATCGGAGATTGAATTTGCTGCTCTAATGTGTTATTACGTTATGTAATCGTGTTGGAAATTGAGCCAAATTAGGCCAAAATTTGTTACAGTACGAAATACATGGACAACTGATAATGTCACTGTAGTCATAATAACGCAATAATTGAAGCATTAAACTCCTTCAACATGGCATGACATCATCACTTGATGTATCACCTTACGCCTAATGTAATTTATAGTGGCGTTCACAAATTATCGCGTTTAATCCAAGTCACTCCTACTTAGTGTGGCCCTAGCATAAGTCTTCTTTCGTGCTCAACTTGTTGCCGTCTAACCGACCGATTATTGAGTATTATTGGGTACTGCCCCGGGTTGTGCATGCAGTAACAACCATGGTATTTCCCCAGCTCGTGCAGCATGTACCATCCATGGTACAAGCTAAATGTTTAGATTAATATCACAAAATAATAGTTCAACATGTTTTCTTTCGTGCTAAGCCTGTTGCCGTCTAACCGAAACCGCCCGAGCTCCATCTCCCATAAAATTACATAACTATAATATTGAATATAGTTATGTAATTTTGTGTTTTGTGTTTAAAAGCTATGATAGTTTTAATTCTAAATTTAATTTGATTTCTTTTTTCTTTTTTATTACTACAAATTATGGAACTAAATTCTAATAAACACTTTCGAACGCTTTTATTCCCCTATGAATATTATAAAATGTTAATTAGTGCAAAATAACAAGTTACAGAAATAACCGAAGTTAGGGCAAAGTCAAAGTCAAAGTTTTTTTATTTGACTGTTGTAAAATGATGTTGAAAAAATGATATTTGATTGAGTTTCTTGTCGATTTTTCTCCATGTCCAGGTTTTCTTTTAGAACCGAACTAAAGTAGATTTGACGTTCAAAAACACCTTGAAATTGGGTTTATTTGAATAAATTGATTTGTCATTGACTTTGTCTTTGAGCAATCGACTTTTTTAAAATGTTTTAGTCTGGATGTTGTTAGGTACTCCCGCAGCTCGTTGGTATGCATGGTACATGTAAATGTCCGGAGATTATACATTATACCATTTTATTATGAGAGAAAAAAAATTTGGTATAACGATCTTAAACAGAGTTTACGATCCGGCATTTCCCGAAGCGAATAACACAGGAAAACCATATGAGACAATATGAAGACTCCAGCGAACGTTGAAAGTGGAATTTAAATATGTAAGGAATTAGGAGAGGGAGGAAGGGGGTGGGGCGGGCTGGCGCCAGGGCGAGGGGTTTTTCAAAACTAGAAAGAGATGAACACGCGTTAGTATCGCGATCTGTGCCACGCTGCCGCTCTTTGGGGTTGAATGAGATACGTTAATGTGATAGGTCTCGAGATTTTAATCACGAAATGTGGGTGTGACTGTAGTACATCGGGAAAATTTAATTTCTCATTTTATTTAGTTATTTAACGTTTGAGAGAGTAATAAAATAGTTCCTCTCAGCTGCTTGAAATCCAATGCACCCACGCAGCAAAACCCAAAGGAAGCCAAAGGATAGAAGTTATTATGGAATTAGCGATTTCATTGAAGACACAACAATAAACTGGAAGTGATCCTCTCTGCGTATGCATTTACTGGCTTTATAGATATTGTATTTTTAAATAACTATTGTACAATGATGGTGAAAAAATGATACCTGACTGAGTTTCTTGTCGGTTCTTCTCAGTATTCAGGTTTTCTTTTCGAACCGAACTAAAGTAGATTTGACGTTCAAAAATACCTTGCATTTGGGTTTACTTGAATAAATTGATTTGACTTTGACTTTGACTTTGACTTAAGTATGTATGCAAAAAACTAGCAATCTCTTACTGTCTGCAAGTCTAAATGATTATTACTAAGAGTAATGCTGTGGTGTGATATTTGTGGTTCTGTCAAACGGGAAATAACGCGAATTTAGATACACTACTAGCAATAGCCAATGTTTATACCAGATTCCTATGTTTCATCTTCTGTACGCATGAAAAGTTTTATTTTAGTTTGATTTGTAATTAATTAGTTACAACAAAATAAGTATGCATGGCTCTAGTCTAGGTTCCCAAACTTATTTTGTCTACTGAGTCGAGAGCTCATGCAGTCGTTGTCTAAGAGGCCTCCTAGCTAAATGAAATTACAAATCACCCCCCAGGCCTCTACACAACGCCCCCATTTTTTTTCTGAGTCTCTTACCGCACCCCTTTAGGCCTGCAGCGCCCACAGGGGGGCGTTATCGCCCACTTTGGGAATGGGTACTCTACAGATTTATATAGTAGACTTAAATGTAACGTTTTGTAGAAAGTAAACGTAGAAATATTCGATTCAACGCGCGGATCGCATACGTAATATATAATACGAGTATTATGAACCTCATATATATTAGGACCGCGAAGCTTGGCGCTCCGTCCTCTCTGACTATTTCGTTAGGGATACAGCGTTAGGCATACAGCGTAATGTCAAAAGCACTCACATACCTAGGAGAAAATGTGCGAGGAGAAAGATGAGATTTGAAGAAGCAAAAGAAGTATGTAAAGACCGCGATGCTCAGCACTCCATCGTCTCTGACTACCCCGTTAGGGATACAGCGTGAAGATATGTAAGTATGTATTTATGTACATAATACACTTTTAATCATTATTTACCTTAAAGATTACCTTAATAACACCAAAACTCCATTTCGTTATTTTTTTGCGAAATATCTTGAGATATATCCGTTGACGTGTATAACTTGTAACACGCACACATGAGCCCGGAGGGAGGGGGTAATGAGTACGCGCGGGGGGTAGTTAGACAATTTTACAACTGCGCCGCTCCGTTTTTTGGGAGACGCGCGTCGCTAGGTGTGTGGACAGAGATTATGTTGATAAATAGATAAACCAATTAGGTATTAAACAAATTTTACTAATTATACAAAAGGCATAGCTTGATTCGTCCGTGAAAAGGTATGTTTAGATTTTGATAGATCTTAAAGTCCTAGTAAGTAAAAAACGGCCACTTTGTTAATTTTAGTGAATAAAAGGCTAAGAATATCCGATCTTACACTCAAACTTTTCCTGCATCACCAAAGAAAAGAATAGACACAGGTGTGACTCTCGACCAAATAAATTTAAAAAAAAATTCTCTGAGTGTTAACGGGTATTCTCTCAGTTTACTGTACTAGTTATTGTCAATATTCTTAGCAAGTGTAAGAATTTTACCGAGCAAGAGCGTTGAAGAGATCTTTCAGACAGCGGTTGGAATGTATTCATTAACCAATGTGTGTAAAAACAGATTATTTTCTTATCAGCATCATAGATTTGTCTCTGAGAGACAACTTAATTGCAGTCCCCCGTCTGCGATTCCACTGATCTTATGTTGCCATCTGTAGGTGCGCACAAATTTGCATATGTCGAAATAATTTAGGGGGTAACTCTACACATCTATACATACCCCTGTGCTAATGTACGCTGCGTATTGGCTGTTTAGAATAAGAAAATAGAGATGAGGCAAGAAGTCGATTTTATAATAGCTACATTAAGGAAAGGCTCTCCAAAATCTATGTACGTGTATTAATTGTATATTTGTAAATTTTTGTCAATTGTGTCAATAGACAATACAAGGACAGACTCTGTGTCGTGTCTTTTATAAAAGATGGGTCATTTAATTACACGACGCACATTTATATCAAACATAATTACTGTTAAATTATATGTTGTATTTATTATTAATTACATAAAATAGTTTTGCCATAAATTATTTAGCATAGTCAACAAATTATACTTTATTTTGGTTAAAAAATATTGTTTTAACTTTTCGGCAAATTCGATATAAACTGAGACCACAGTCTTCTTACTATTGATTATGTATTATACATATATTATATTAGGACCTAGGATTAGAACTCATTATTATTAAGTCTAGATTCCAATGATTTTACTAGACTACGACTTACTAGGATGAATTTATGAATGTAACCTACTATCTTTAAGGGGGTAACAAATACTAATAGAGGGTAAAATTTGTATTATCTTATAATGTATAAATCAATGAAATCAATTGAATTTTGTTACAGATTTTTTTATAATTTACAGGCCATTAGGTACACCAATTGTGTAACTCCCAATGTATGCATTAGTAACGCTGAAACTCGCAAGGCGACTGATAAAAGTTTGTTTCCTTAATTTCTCTTTACAGAAATTGAACCTGGGTCTCTTGGCATTGCATCAGCGGTGAGTGTGATAATTCTGTATATTGTATATGATAGGTCAACGTCAACATAACACAATGTGGTGGTTACCCTGACCATTTATTTATAGACCTCTCATTGCTTTCAAACAAAAAATAAATAAAACAAACGAATTAAAGAAAAACAAAAAAAAAAGCAGAAATCATGTCTGAGACGCATGAGGTTTGCATTACATTAGGATAGCAATTTCGAATAACTGACACCAACAACAACAACTATATAAGTTTAACTGAATAAATAGACGTTTAATTAAAAAATAAATAACAATAATCCGAAGCACTGATTGTATTTAATAATAATAATAACTAAGTCAATTAATATTTAAGTTTTATTTTTCGTTTATTGTTTTGTTTTGGTTTTAATATTTTATTGTTTTTAGTTTCATTTTTAAATTTTCTGTTTTTTGTACTATCATTAGATATTACATTTTTTGTTTTTAATTAATAATTACAAAAATGAAGTGACTTTAGAAAACGCATTTTAGAGAAATAGTTTTAACTTTAGAAGCAAAGCCTTTTTAGCCGTAAGTTTCAGTTTTATTCCCAGCTAGACCAACCTAAAAAACGACCTTTTTGAAATTGGCCCCCAGTTCGTTACGAGGCTAATGTTTAGTTTGAAGTCACACATCTAGAGTATTTATTAAAAAACTTTTATGAATTTCCGCTGTTCTTTGCAATATATCTCTTTGCTTTTATGTCCTCGGTTATTGTAATCAATTGGAGATTATTGCAATTATGATGTAGAGATGAAATATGTGTCGAATCTGCGCCAATCGCTAATCATTGTTCGAGATCGGAGGAAAATTCTTACTTATAATAATATGCTCTCGAAAATATACGCGTTGTACAAGGAGGGTACTTCGTAATGTGTACACATTATGTCAAGAAAGTTGACTTCGCGCGCCGCCATCTAGTTTCGCGTTTCCCAGCCTCTACGAAGTTGAATGATAATTTTCTGCTTCTGTGTTTCAAAGTAATTTGCTGGTAATAGTCTTTCTCGTATAAAATGTATATATTATATACTGGCTTAGTCTCGCGACTTCGGGTGAATGACCTAAGTGAAAATGTCCGATATCCCAAAAGACATAATTTAATATAATTTTCATACGTATACGTCATATGCCCGCGCTGTATCCCTAACAGGATAGACAGAGACGATAAAGCACCAGGCATCACGATCCTCACATATTTCGCCTTCTCAAAGCTCGTTATTCTCTTAACATAATTTCATCAAAGTATATGATTGCTTTTAACATTTCTATCAGCTAGCATGTAGCTTATTTAATCTTCGGTCAGGCTTTGTCTCCCTTGGCTTCAAATACCATTTACTTTCGCTTTGTAGATCTTTTTAGTTCAACAGTTTGTTATTCTTTTAGTGTCCAAACCTAAGTATTTATTTTTTCATTAACATGAAATTATAATTAATCGATGTTCTTTTAAATTTAATCTAAGTTTGCCTAGAGGAGATCGCTCCTAGAAAGCGATAAGGCCACCTTTTGTACCGCATCATATAAAAATTATTGAGTTTTTGGTGTTTTTGTGTAGTTTGTATTTTTGGTGCAATGAAGTATACAATAAATAAATTAATTAAAAATGTGACGGTAGAATCCTTACGATTTCTATGTTATATCTATTATATTCTACATGTTTATCTTTTTAAACAATATATATATATATATATATATATATATATATATATACATATAATTTTCCTTAAATGTTCTTGGTACATCTCATGATCTTGGTATATTGATTATTTCCAATCTTTTTGAGTGATATACTCCGAGAAAATGGAGCAATTACATTTAAATTTCTTCTTACCGAGGAGGTTACATATATAAACTGTTATAAGTTTGACATTGACAGTCTTTTTGACATTGACAGTTTGTTTGACATTGACAGTATGAACATAGAAACATAAATTGTTGGAATCATAATTAAACATCATATAATCATCAAAAGTTTTAAATCTTGTCTACTACATGAAGATATTGTTTAAATTTACTTTTAAATAACTACATGTTTCTCTCATGAATAACCTGACATTGGCCAGATTCGTATATATACGAAAGGCCAGTATTTAAAAAAAAAAAACGAATTTAGATTTTTTGCCCAATCTCACACTCTCCCGTGCGTGCAATATTCTTTAAAATAAAAAGGGATCCGAAGTTTTCGTTTCACGTATTAATATAACTGTTTTCTTCTATTATTAACACTAAAATTTGTAAATATCAACCAAACGAAAAAAATTGGTTGACAAACAGAGGAGAATACGGTGATGAACTGATTTGTCTTCACTCTTTATCTATTTATGTTTATATAGATTAGGAAATAAGAATTCTTCTAATAGCAAATGATCATAACACAACTAAATCTATTAGATTACGTTTATACTAGTATGGAATATTTAATTTAGGTATGTCAGATTTCATTAGGTGCCCACATAGTGCGTTAAGAGTGTATAAGTTAAGACAATACACCCACATATATATCTCGTTTTTATGTCAAATTCTATTAAGAATAGCTTTCGCCCAATCTCGCGTAGCTTTTAGCGTAAACAACACAATATAAGTAGAAACAGTATAAGTTTTATAATCTATTTATCTTTTTAAACAATAATCATTGATGCGTCTGTTAGATATCGTGTAACTTCTAAACAATTTAACCGATTGAGGACACACCCAAATTTTTTTTTTCAAGGCGATAGTTTCCACGCAGTGGCGTATTTTAAGGTTTGGCGCCCTGAGCCTATACGGTTTGCCACACCATAAATTAACAAAAAAAAGTAAAAATATTTTCTTGGAGAAAAAGGTCATAGAAAAGAATAAACACCATTTATTAAATCTTGGACAAAGAAACACAACGGATGGAGTCATGATAAGTGGTCGCTCTTATCACCGTGTGTCAAACAAATTATCGTTCCCTTTATCCTTTTCTATTTTATTGAGAGTAACTACGAGTAAAACAGTTAGTTGCAGTAACATGGCAACCTCATGACTGACTTCACGTACTACATTTTTTTTTTCTTTATGGAATGGCGCACAGTTTAGCGCATTTGCCAATGTCACGTATTATTAAGTAGAATCACAAGTAAATTATTTTTTCATAATGTAAAACTCCTCCAGTAAAATGATAGTAGGCTTTACTGAAGTTGTAAAGGACTTCTTGGAAGAGCGCGAGAATTTCAGCTGCACATGTTTATTTAGACCTACTCCATTCTTTTCACTTCCACAGAACTTTAAAACACAATATATTATCGCTTTTGTACTTTAAAACTCCCAAAAATGTAAAAAATAGAAAATCTAAATAAAATGACAACCTCACTTCTCCCGTTCCCGCCAAAAAGTCCACGTACTACATTACTGAATTAATTATTTGCAAAATGTTCATAAATCTTAATTAAGTATTTTGGCTAGTAGTATCCACAAAAATAAAAATATGTCATGTTCATAACCCTAATAATTATTTACAAATATCGGGGGTAGATGAAATAAAACCTGCCTCGGACACGGAGTGAAGCTTGCTGCGACAGTTTACTTGAGACCACGGCCGATGAAACTCGGCCGAAACGTCAAGAGCAAATAAAAGGTAATCGCGTTAATTTCCCGTGTTTTTATATATTTTATAATGCAGAGCGAAAGTTTAAAAGTTTAAAAAGTTTATATGTCATGTTCAGCTGTGTATCGTTATATTGTGACCCTTCCCTAGTCACGCACATTAGTAAAAGTCTAGAAACTCGGTCAACAAAAAACGCTCTTAGAACAAATGCTTCGTGCATTTTGATTCTTGATCCGATTATTAAATATTTACATTTCATACTGTGCACGAATTGGTTGATAAATTCTTCAATGACGCTGTCATAATTAACGGATTTTGTTAAGTCCGCTTCTATATTACGGATGACTATTAGGTATGCGCTGCCCTTGCCGCCTGCCGCCCCGGGCTATGGCCCCCATGGTCCCAGGGTAAATACGCCACTGGTCCGACGCTAATGATGTTATAATACAAAAGAGGTAGATAGGTTACATGCACTCGAAAAGTGGCACCCCAAAACTTTGCTAATTAGCCAACCCGGACTTGGTCAAAGAATATGAAAAATAATGTTACAGAACCAACAATGTCATGCAATGCCTATTGCGCATGCAAAATTCTAAAATATTTCAATAATCCAATCGTTTTTTATAATATACACGATCATGTGATGACGCAGCCACCCAGTTTTAATCATCGTTTACATTTATTAAAAGCAATAATATATAATTCATCATTTTCAAATTTATAATTAAAAATTGTAGGCAATCTTTTTAAATAAATATGTTCTCATGTACCTGATTCAAGAAAAACGAAATTCGAAAAAAAGCAAACATTATTTTTTTACTGTCTAATCCCATTATGTATCAATCATATTTTTTTTAAATGTCTGTTCTGTGGAATTAATTGCTAATATTCTATGAATTAGTCACGGATTCGCTTAAAATGTAGTAAGACATTGAAATTGACCAATCACAATGATTTAGAGAGCTATGTGATTCGTTAGTTTGAAATGCAATTATGTTTTACATTGCATAGCGAAGCAGTGCAATGTATATTTGTCTCACTTTGTAACGTTGTAACTGGGACAATATTTTACTTAGATTAGTACTAAGGTAACCTATCTACCTCTTTTGTATTATAATATCATTGTCCGACGCACACCTATGTTAGCCACCGATAGGTAGCGTTGTATTCAAGTTGCGCTGTACAATTATAAATAACCAACTGCAATTGAATATTTACACGCTATGTGTTTTAGCAGAATTAGCAGAATGTATAAGCGCTCTTCTATTTTTTGTATAAATACTATACTCATATTTCAGCAAATAAAGTGTTATTATTATTAAAAAACTCGACCAAATAAATAACAAAGATTTGTAAACGAGATAAAATGGTTGTAATTTCTTGATTTCATTGTCGAAATAGGTAATGAACAAGAAAAAGTATAACAGGTTCCGTACTCACGAATTCAAAACATTAGTCATTTTATCCTTGCAAGTTTTTGATAAATATGTAGGTTCGTTCTATGTTGGCAGACGGAAATGTGAAAAGCACACACATACCTAGGCGAAAATGTATGAGGAAAATGATGAGATTTGAGGAAGTGAAAGAGGTATGTAAAGACCGCGACGCTTTGCGCTCCGTCCTTTCTGAGTATCCCGTTAAGGATACGGCGTGAAGATATGTATGTATGTAGGTTCGTAGTCAGGTTTCAGTTTCATAATTTACATACATGTACATGGGAACCGGTGACATTTTTTTTTCTATTCTGCACATTATATCATACTACTGACGCTTATTGAATTTTTCGAAAAACAACGCAGCCTGTCACGCTTGTAATTGAAACTATTTAATGATACCTCAAATATTGAAATCGGTTTAGTGTTTTCAGATCTGAGAGAGAGCAAATGAACATATTATGGACAAATATATGTACAGTCGTCTAAAAATGCCTGGTCTCGCAATTCTTTCTTCCTAATATGAGATCTCATGTAGAGCTAATTCTAGCGTACTTAGTACCCTTGATTCTCCAATTAATTAATTATTCGACAACTACAAATAGAGTATTTTAAACCCGTTATTTATATTTCTAATCTAATTTCTACTTTTTCTCAAATTCATTCGGATCTAGTTATCTAACTGAGTCTGATTTCTGGAAGTTCTTGAGGATGCTTCAAAGTCAAAGTCAAATCAATTTATTCAAGTAAACCCAATTATAAGGTATTTTTGAACGTCAAATTTACTTTAGTTCGGTTCAAATAGAAAACCTGGACGCTGAGAAGAACCGACAAGAAACTCAGTCAGGTATCATTATTTCAGCTTCGTTGAGAGGCGAAACAGTTGTCATTTATATACAGGCCGTTATCTGCCCGCTTTTCTGGTTGTAAATGAAAATTTTGTACCTAGTGAAAAATGATGAAGGGTCTATGGAATTCGAAAAATAAATAGCCTTAATCCATCTCGACTCACATCTCACAAACGATTTCACATCGAATGGTCATAATCCCATACAGATACGTTCAGTAGTTTTCATGTGATTACATGATAAAAAAAAACATGTTCGTAATATATATATATAGATTAGCGAGTATGTCACACTTATATATAGACTTATATACATATTATGTTGAATATAGATATATATGTACACATGTCTATTAACAAGTATGAGATTTTAGGTGGAAGATAGATAAAAACTATAATAATCAGATTTCCCAAAATAACACCCGAGTCTATACAATATGTTGTCCGAAAATGTTACTTAACTCTAACTTAATGCGTGTGTGACACGTTTTTAGCATGTCTCTTTATATTTGATGTTATTAGTGGTGTAGGTCATAGATATGTATTCAACGTAAATCTAGTTTTATTTCAAAAGGGTAAAAAAATCGAATGAAGCCAACTGAGTTTTTCATCGTTTGACCGCCGGCGCTAAAGTGAGAGTGGATTGATTTTACAGATCTTTTTTTACAGTTCGTGTTGAATAGAAACGCGCGGATATCTGTGCAAAAAAAAAGTTATGTGCACACGAAATGTTTTAGACGGCGAGCATTGACACGACATTTTCATTTTTTCATTTGTAGAAAGTGAATTCGTGAAAATGCAGCGCAAGGTCATATGAAGGTCACTGTGCTAACACATTTTTGTATACGGTATTTTTTATATGTAGATAGTATTTTACATTTACAAGTGCTCGTTCAAATAACAATATTATTATATGTGGAATAACTACAAATAGTAATAAATCTTATAAACGCAATTTATAACTCCAAGTTAAACATTACGTTATTTAAGCGGATGAACACTACAGTATAGATACACACAGCCGGTGTATCCAGTAATAATCTTACTTAAACCATTACAGGAAAGTACATTTTTAAGTTCTCATACCTCGAAAGTAAAATGGACGTCTTCTCGTCTTCATCGCAGAGTTTCTCAAGAACCATAAAGCTACGCTTTAGATTAATAACTGTTTCCCGTTTTGTCACTTGAACATAAACTTTTTTAACTAATTTTTAGGAGCCAAAACTATACCCATATAACTGACGTTCACAGTATTAATCGAATTCTAAAAGCAAAAATTTTTCTTTATGAAATATTTTCTACCCCAAAACAACTTCTGGTGGTTAGGTAAGAGTCGCCTTAGACTTTGGTATTAGATTTCTTTAGCTATTCGAAAGTTTTCTATCAAAAATCAAATTCTATTATTGGCTCCTCAATACATCTCAATAAGTGTAAAAACGCGTAAGCCGTAGCTAATCTAAAGCACTTCCTAAACTATGTGACGTAGAAATTCGAGGCATAAAATTTCAAATTCCAATCCAGTAGTACAAAAGTTTATTTTTATGGTTCCATGTCTCAAAAGAAATTCGTCTGCCCATCACAGTGCCTCTTAGAAATCATGTGACGCAGAAAGGTAAAATTGGAATACTTTTTCTAAACCTTTTTTTTAATTTTTTGTAAAACAGGGGGCAAAGGAGCAAGTGGGTCACTTGATGGAGAGTGACCAGCACCGCCCATGGACACCTGCGACGTCCGGAGAGTCACGGGTGCGTTGCCAGCCTTTAGGGAATAGGGTAAGGAGGGAAAAAAAGATAAAACAGGGAAAAGAGGGAAAGGAGGGGGAGGGGGTGATGGGCCACCGACACTCTCACTCACCGAACGAAGCACAACAGCAACAGATGCTGTTATTTCACGCCGATATTCTGTGAGAGGGTGGTATTCCACCGGGCGAGCCGGCGCAATTCGTGCTGCAATGCAGCATGGCTCTATCACTCAGCCTACTACTTAAACCTACCAATATCGCACTAGTTGAAACACATATTTATAAATGGCATATTTAATAAGATGTTCAGAAAAATATTCCAAATATGTACTCTCTGTGTCCTCGTAACTAACAGATAAAAAAACCTTTAAATTTCAAGAAGTTTGTTCATGTCAGTTAGAAGTTCTGTGTTCATGTCTACGTTCCAGGAAATTAGAAATTAATTTTACGAACTGTACACATCTAAATGTTAATAATTACAAACTTAAAACTAAATATTTTCTCAAGTAATAGCCGTCAAAGTCGACGTACAAAAATCTGTTGTTGCTTAGGGTGCTTAACCGACGGTTTCTTAGGAAATTACGTAGTTACAAGTTTGTAAATGTTAATGTTTATATTATAATAAATATTAATGTATCGCTTTGTAATTATTGTAATAAAGTTACTTCACAA
This sequence comes from Zeuzera pyrina, assembly GCA_907165235.1. Lineage (NCBI taxonomy): Eukaryota > Metazoa > Arthropoda > Insecta > Lepidoptera > Cossidae > Zeuzera > Zeuzera pyrina. The sequence continues at coordinate 2,150,419 of OU015627.1, forward strand.
ATAATATCCTATGAATATTGTTCGGAACTGATTAAACATTTTGGTCAGGGATTGAACACGAAATCCCCCAAAAATGCATTTAATTTGTGATATAAGTTGAACGAAAAAATGACATTACATAAATGAATATAATTTGATAGTTTTGACAAAGCTTATAAAACTCTCAACATAAAATAAAATCTTAACCCAGCTTCACCATACATAATTGAGATCACCTCACTACATCCGAAACGTTTAAACAAAAAATCATCATTTAGAAATCATTAAGAAGCCATTCAAAAGCTAAGATGCTACAGACAAACAGACAGACGGACAATGGCGTCAAAGTTATACTTAACTCTAAACTCTGTTCCGTCGGGAGTTAACAATATTGTTTATTTGGAAAAGATATTACAGAGTGGCTTCGTCGTTGTGTTTTTACCGATAAAAATATAATACGTATATTGTATTGACTCAGGCGTTTTGTGGAAATCTGTATCGTATATTACATATATACATATCTTCACGCTGTATCCCCAACGGGGTAGTCAGAGTCAGAGCTTCAGATATTATTAATATTTATTTTATATATATTTTGTCACTCTATGCGAGGTAACTGACTCAATAACTCGATGCTTTACTAAAATGTTTAGTTGAATGTGAAAACTGAGCCGATTAAATAAATAATTTTGGAATGAATTTTCAAAACTCTTTTCGCAGTGCTCACGTACGTTATTTAATAACTCCTGTGTGAAATTTATTTTAGTCTGTTTGTTATCTGTCTCGGAGTCAGAGTTAGAGTTTCTATTAAAAATAGTTTAATTGGTTAAAATTGGATGGACATTATCTGCAATATATTTTATAAAATTTCGAACACTTATTTTAAGATATTTTGAATGTTATTTGTTGCTAATGTTGATCATGAACGTCTCAAGAAAATCGTTGTGTAAGTATAAACGAACTGTTTGAAAGACAGGGGAGTCTTTCAAACAGTTCGATCCACGTTGTAATACATTTTGTAGTTTTTATGTGAAGTTCGAACAAGCAAACTGGTTCCCAAACTTATTTTGTCTACTGAGTCGAGAGCTCATGCAGTCGTTGTCTAAGATGCCTCCTACCTAATTTAATTACAAATCACCCCCCAGGCCTCTACACAACGCCCCCATTTTTTTTCTGGGTCTCTTACCGCCCCCCTTTAGGCCTGCAGCGCCCACAAGGGGGCGTTATCGCCCAATTTGGGAATGGCTGCCATAGAGAAATAAATAAAGACCTTAAAGTGGTCTGGATTCACAGAAGTCTAAATAACCCTAACACAATCAATGTTTTAAAAATGTTTTCAATGTACAGACACGACTCTGTTATTGTTTTTTCAGTAGATATTTCTTGAATATTTCTCGAAAATCGAATTTTGCTCTGGGCATACATTCTGTCAAGAAAGTATCGGGAATGGATGATTTGTTTATGGTTCCAAATTCAATGTTTTGTTTTTTTTTGTTGTTGTTAGATTGGCACAACTGTTTTCCATTTTGGCGCGGAGTTTGAGTTGCATCTGTTATTTAGATTAAATACAGTGTTGTTTTTAGTTATACATATAATTTTCAATGTAGAGCGATTCTAGCAAGGTAGGATTGCATTAAAAATGATTTATCTTCTAATGTATTAAAAACCTGATTAAAAATAGAGGACAAGATACAAGGTTAAAACATGCCAATGCCAAATACTAAAACAGTCCGTCACTTAATCACAGACATTGTTATCTTTAGTTTATAACTGTTACGACAGATATCGCTGCAGAATTGCCGTTCAAGTTTTTAAATAAAATTTAAAAAACTAAAATGTCGTCTGACAATTATTAGTGATTCTAAAAATTTTAGGCAAAATTATCCATTCCATATTGCCTTTGTTACCTTAAAAAATGAGTTTTAAGGAAATCAATTTAAATAAATTTCGAGTTACCTGAAAATTGCCAGCAACAATATTATAACCATGAAGATTATACATACATACTTATCCTCACGCTGTATCCCTAACGGGGTAGTCAGAGAGGACGGAGCGCCAAGCGTCGCGGTCCTTACATACCTCTTTCGCTTCCTCAAATCTCATCATCCTCCTCACACATTTTCGCCTAGAAGATTATAAGCAACAATTAGTGTATTTAATTACAATTGAAATCTTATGAATACGTATGTAGACCTATATCACTGCTACTAATTGAATCCATTGTTGAATTTCGTATCGTGTGTCAATGACGTCATTAGGATTCAATGGAACGCAACAGTATTATCGTCGTCTAGTTCAAAAGCAGCTTAATTTTTAATTAGTTTATTGAAATCAATGTTAATCAACTTGTTAACGATCAAAACGATCAACGACTTGTCCGTTTCGTTAACTTGAAGGAATAGTAGCTTGTTTTGATGATTTGCCGTTGTGTTAAATTAATCTAGTTATATCTGTCAACTGGTTTGTTGGAAGAAAGAAACAGTCGACACATTGAGAAATGACCAACTATTTAACTCCTTCGCCGAATCTATATTTACCTCCAATCTATTGTTATTGACATTTGAATTATAAAACATTATCAAATTCCACTTCTAACTCTACCGTCCATTACTTAAAAGCAGTTTCTCGACTTTTAGGTATTGTGTATCTCAGAAACTTAAAAACATTGTTACTATACTTAGGAACATTAATAGAGAAATTTAAACTTATTAGCCTTACATTTAAAAGTATGTCACTTAGCGGTTTTTTAACCAGGGGATGGCAGAACTGTAATATGGTTTTCAGAAATGTCGTATTTTGAAAGCGAGTACTTTCTATAAAAAATCTACAGAAAATCTACAGAGCGAAGAATATCTAAGAAGCGAAAGCGAGTGGTAGCAGAAGCCAAGGAAGACCAAGGCTGACTTACAAATATCAAATAGCCGGAGTGTTAGCTGACGGAAATGTCAAAATCACTCGACTACCTAGGTGGAAATGTGTGAAGAGAATAATGAGATTTGAGGAGGCGAAAGAAGTATGTAAGGACTGCGAAGCTTGGCGCTCCGTCCTCTCTGACTACCTTGTTAGGGATATAATATGAATATGTATTCTATAACCGGAAGAGTCAGAAAAAAATATTTTAATTTTTAAGAGGGCCCGCAGACCTGCAATTTACTTATAGAGGACCTAAATCACATACGTCTCCAATTTAATCGATCAACTATCACGTATTGCCCGTTATGCAGACTTTACCGATATAATCGGTGACAGTGTTGCTAGCGCGGTGACGTGGTCGTGAATATGCGGAAAAGAACGCTTTAATTAAACTAATGATAAAAAGACGAATGCAAAACAGAACATTTTGGGTTCATTCTTATATTAAGTAATAGTAACTATTTATGAAATTTCATACCTTGCGTTCAAAGCTTTAATTTCAAATAAAAGATGTAACCCTGATAACTTTTTTGCATTCTCTGGAACGACTATTTCTTCCTTTGATGAATTTGGCTTACTTATCAAGCCAGTAGGTAACATGTGGGCGTAAAGTCTGGGAGTGGCGAAATCGTGCATGTGCGTTTTACATCCCTGCATGTTGCCCGGCAACTGACCAACTAAGTTGCATAGTGTGCGAGCTCTCACAGTTGGCCGATAGTTGGCCGACTTTTTAATTGCATGTAATCGGAAGGGAATCTCGAGGCCAATGCGATCGCAGTGAAAGTATTTAGTCGCATCGCAAGATGTGCGGGCTCTCTAAAGGGAAACGTAGGAAATTCGACTTTTCTTGATACCATTCCAAGAATGACAGTCTTCAATTTTTTTCGCTTTTCTCCATCTCCCCTTTCCAAAATTTCAAATTTCAATCCAATTCTCTGAGTACTAACTCCGGCCAGCAATAAATAAAGAGTTATTTTACAAACTGTTTAATCTGTTCATGAACAATTGCTTGACAGATTTAAAAGAGAATGAAAGTGGGTTGAGAATGAATGAGTTACTCGTCAAATGTTTTCTATATGCTGATGACCAAGTATTACTTGCATCTTCGGCCGAGGAGTTGCAGGAGATGGTAACTGCTATGAATGGAGCTTCTGTTAGAAAGGGAATGAAGATGAATGCAAAGAAGACGAAAGTGATGGTGTTTGAAAGAGATGAGGCAGTGACAGACTGCAATATCGTGATTGGAGATGAACAAATTGAACAGGTGAATGAGTTTGTGTATCTGGGTTCAAAGTTTACAAGAGATGGAAAGTGTGAGAGTGATATTGAAAGAAGAGTGAATGCAGGAAACATGGTGAATGGAGCTTTGCACTCCTTTATGAACAGTCAGAAGGTGTCTAACAAGGCTCGTTTGGCGGTGCATGAGGGGGTGTTGGTTCCGACACTCATGTACGGAAGTGAAAGTTGGGTATGGCAGAAGAAACATGAAAGCAGAATAAATGCAGTTGAGATGAGAGCGTTAAGAAGTATGATAGGAGTTAAACTGAGTGACAGGATAAGAAATAATGAGATAAGGAAACGTTGTGGTCTGAAAGAAGATGTAGTGACAAAAATTGAGAAAGGTATGCTGAGATGGTTTGGCCATGTCGAGAGAATGAATGAAGAACGATTGACGAAAAAAGTGTATAAGGCGAGTATGAATGAAAGTGTTGGAAGGGGTAGACCTCGGCGGATGTTTCGAGACCAAATCAGGGACGTCTTGAAAAAAGGCCAGGTCAAGAGTACCCTAAACCGAAGAGCATGTATGAAGGGAATAATGAAAGTGGACGAAGCGAAACAAGTATGTAAGGATCGTAGCAAGTGGAAAGAAGTGGTCTCTGCCTACCCCTACGGGAAAGAGGCGTGATTATATGTATGTATGTATTTTACAAACTTATTTTAAAACTATAGAATTTTGGCATAAAAGTAAACATGTATGAATATGTCAAATATAAAAAGTCAAAACACATAATTTAGTATACGACAATATAAAAAGTATTATACGAATAATTTAAAGTAAAGATATATGAATACACAGGATAATAATACAGATTTTAGAATGAGAAAACGGAATAAAAATTAAGTAAAACAATAAGTGACAAAGTAAACGGAAACTTAACACAATATTAGACAAGGTAAAGATGACATTATGAAGGTAATTTATACATTATAATATGTGTATATTATCAGATAAGAATTAGAGAAATAGATTTACTATAACGGTTTGACGCTCGTTCCCTGTAAACTCGAAAGATCGCTGGTATGGGACGCCACTTGTGTCGATACACTTGCTGTTTCCCATGTACCGGCGACTTTCAGGTCAGCTGGTGCCACAGCCAGCACTGGCGATAACTTGAAGTGGCGTAATTATGCGACTCTCTCTCAGAGTTGCATATTTACACCCTTTGCAGTCAACATTTTGGGACCTTGGAGCCCCGAAACCCATCGACTCGTTTCTAATATTTGTAAGAGACTGGTCGAGGCTTCGAAAGACCGCCGGACTGGCAGATTCTTCCGTCAAAGAATCAGTTTGACTATTCAAAGAGGTAATGCTGCCAGTCTGCTGGGCACTCTAAGCAATGACAACTTTTTAAGCGGCAACTTTGAGGAAATATATTATTGAAAATAATAATTAGGTTCAAGTTCAAGTAAATAATAATGATGATGCGCCAGACAATCGCCAGTCACACTAATGATCTGGTCTCAAACTAGGACATTTCCTTATATAAAAGAACCAGTCGACGACTATAGGAGGGGCGTCTCCCAATAGACTCAGACCCGAAACAATATAGAAAAGTTCATTCCTAAATTGACACAACCGAGAATCAAACCCCGAACCTTTTGCGCTTGGATGCGACATGCGACAACTAAACCACTGTGCCATCGAGGTTGTCAGATACATACATATAGACGCTATTATTTGATAAATGAATAATAACACATTTAATTTAATGTGTAAAATATTTAAATGATTTAGTTTTTAATTAACAGTTACACACATGATATTTATTGTAAGATACTGCATTATCTATATATATATAATGAAAGTTTTTTTCTTTGACTGCGATAAACTTGTAAACTACTGGACCGATCGGCATGGGACCATGACCATTCGACGCGGAATTAGTTGTAGATGGTTATAGGCTACTTATTTTTTGAACTCCATAGACCCTTCACCATTTTTCAAACAAAAATATACTATTACGTACAAAATTTTCACTTACGCCCAGCGAACCGGCGGGAAACGGCTTGTATATTATAATTCTAAAATTATATTAGTTGAATATTCGTTATTTCATTTATTAGCGTAATTTGTGTAGCTACTGTGAAAAATAAAATACAATTAATTGCATTTTTTTAATCGACTGATATACAACAATTCATTTGCCAGTATATTAAAATATTTAATATGAGGAGCATAGGCAAGTCAAAATAAGTATCTCGGATTTCAGTAAGGTTTGCACAGATTTGATTATAATATGAAGTACCCACACTTACCTACATGAGAGACAAATAATAATAGTTCTGAAAACAAAAACAGCTGTTTCAAATTGTTTTTGTCAAACTATGGCTAGTCAGTAAGCGTAATTAGCGACAAAGTTGCATGTATTTAAAATCAATATCACCGCTCAGTCCAAATGTATTAAATAATTTGCCGTACTTATTTAAATTAAAAATATTCGGACACATTTTGAAAAGAAAACTTCGCCACGGTTTCCGAAAACAGTTATACTGAAAAGAACCGGTAAAGAACTCAGAAATTTTTATAACAACGAGAACAGTCGTAAGTTTTAGAAACCTTATAAAAAATTAGGTGAACGCAAAGTAACTTGTAATGCTAAGTTCACGAAAGCCCTACAAAGTAGCCGAAGGTCCGGCGAAACAGAACTTGTTCTAACACGAATCAAATAATTTTGCTGATCACGCCGACATCAGGAACACATACGACACTGCTGTAATAAAAATTATATGCTCCAATTTACGATGGTGCGGGGTTCAGGGGAGGCCAAAAAATGCCCCCTTACCCCCTGATTGCGGGATCGAATCTCGCTAAACGAACAGGGGAGTGAAAAATTTCGCGGTAGAACGGGATGTTTAACCCCCCTCGCGCGCCCCCGCGCGGAGAGCACGATACATTTTTACCATTATCCCACTCTAACTAACTATAAGGCTGGGGAGATTTGCGAGTAATTATTAATTTTATTTTGGCGAGTTTTTGTTTTGCGTGCCTCTGTTTGCGAAAAGGGTTTTCTGGGATAATTGATATGTTGATATGATAATATCTATGCTTATATAGTACTGCGTATTTATATTACATGTACATAGGTACATATATTAGCTTGGTTAATGTATTGTATACAGTATATTCTGTTAACAATCAAGAGATACGTAGTATGACAGTATTGCATGACTGTGTTATTGTAAAAATGAAGACAGGAATGCTTAGATGGTTCGGGCACATGGGCACTGACGATGACAAGCTACACAGCGAAAATGAGTGGTAGCAAAAGCAAGGAAGACCAAGGCCGACTTAAGAAGATCAAATAGCCAGAATGTTAGCTGACGGAAATGTCAAAAGCATCTGCATACCCAGGCGAAAATGCGTGAGGAGAATGATGAGATTAGAAGAGGCGAAAGATTTAAGGACAGCGAAACTTGGCACTCTGTCCTCTCTGACTACCCCGTTAAAAATACAGCGTGAAGATAAGTATGTGTGTATGTATGTATATTCTGTTTAATCTTGTATAAGTAAAAATTTTAAATTGGCTTGAAATAGTTGTTTAGGAAAATTAAGTTAAATTAGTAAGGATATTTTCCGTCAGGAATTTTTTTTCATGGCATAACTTAACTTTAAAGTTTGTTCAAGTAAAACCCGTAACAAAGCATTCGAAAACCTCCAAAACTAATATACAAACAATTTTTTCGTTTCGGAATGAACCTGTACTTCAAAAAACCGACAAGAAAGTTTTTTAGGTTTTATTTTTCCCATGTCATTTTACTATAACAAATAATAAAAGGATATAAAAAAAATAATTATAATCATAGACTATGAATACATATTTAAGGCCAGAGTACAAAGAGCTGATTATTCAGATGGTTTCTGCCTCCCACAGAACTGTAAATCTTATTCTACTCAGCACGATGTTAAGAACTCTAATTCCCATTTGAGATACAGCACGAAGACGTGTTGTTATTGAATTTTTTTTTATTCTGTGTTGAATGTAACTTCGAAGATAAAAGCGAGGGTAGAGTTGAGTACTGTTGGAATACTCATATCTGTTTTTTTTATGAATTCTCCTTTAAAACCTTAACTAGTGCAAAATAATATCTGGATGGACAAGATCTCTATAAAAAATATCAAGTTTGTTCGTAGTTACTGAGAAAGTAATTTGTGACCGACAGACAGACAAACGGACGCGAAATAATTTTATACGGGTTTTGCTTTTTGATGTATTGTATTCTAAAATTTAAAATTATGCTCTGTCGATAAATAAAACCTTCCTATGTGATAAATTTTTAAAATCTTTGGCTATTTTCCTCTCAAACTCCAAAAACTAACAATCGACAGGTGTTTCGCCTCTCAACGGAGCATCCTCATATCCTGAGGATGCTTCGTGCTGAAGACCAGAGATCAGATTCGGTCAGCTAACCAGCATCGAATCTGGTTACTGACTGAATGGTTAGCTGACCGAATCTGATCTCTGGTATATCCTGAGGATGCTTCGTTGAGAGGCGAAACACGTGTCGATTGGTGGTTTTTGGAGTATGAGCGGAAAATACATAAATATTTCAGAAATTCATCACATGAAATGGATTTCCGCAAAGTAACACCTGAGTCTATACAAAACCTACTTAGGTGAAAATGTGTGAGGAGCATGATGAAATTTGAGGAAGCGAAGGATGTATGTAAGGACCGTGATGCTTGGCGCTCCGTCCTTTCTGACTATCCCTTTGAGGATACAGCGTGAAGACATGTATGTATGTATGTATGTATGTATATCGATAAATCTTCATACAACTCATACAAAATACATACGTGCTCTCAAACTATTGAAGAAGTCTGTCAGGATCACGAAACGAGTTGGAGGAATTCCCACCGACTTTCAGACTATAAATTAAATTAACTGTCTTCTGTAGTAGACTGGTTAAGAATCTAGTTTTTGTCCCTTTATTTGGCAGAGACCTTTCTACATATCTATTTTAGAAAGGCTCTGTATATTTTCTGAAATTTTGATTTTAGCTTCAGAAATAAGGATAGTAAAATTTGAATACCAAATTTTCCCCTTATTTAATTAGTCAAAATTAATTATTAACAAAAGTTAAAAAATTAAGAACTCCCATTACTAAAAATATGAAACACAAATAAAACAACCTATAATACGGTTTTAGCTGCAAAGGTTCATAAAATTAATTTGTAATCACAATTCAAATATCTCAATTTCTAGATATACATATCTCCACCAAACAGTTAAGAACATTCTCTGAAACCGTAACCTACAAACAAAATTTAAAAAAAAGAAGCAGTCATTGAGGACTGCCAGCAGAAGTAGAAATTGAAACCTATGAAATAAGGTAAAAAATTATTTTGTCGTTTTAATATACATATTTTTTAACCTGAGATTTCGATAGTACATGCAAATAAACCCTAAGTTTGAAATAAAAGTCGATATTTATGTTAGAATTAAAAAATGTAATGATTTTTTGCAGTTTCAATCCAAAATCACGATAGTATAAGACAATGAACAATAATTTTGCATTAGTAACCATATCTTTAATTTTCGACGCACACATAAATCTAAAATTTTAATTAATTTTGATTTTAAAATCCGCATCAAAAATATTATCGAACAACTACTTTGTTTTACTACACTAGTAAGATAGCTCCTAAGCTAATACGAAATATAACTAATTGCATGATATATACAAAGACCGAATATAAAATTGTCGCACCAATTTTATTTTTTTACTTTTACCAATCCAAAAATCGGTCAAAGCGCTCATAGTGCAAAGCTCATGGTTAAGAGAATGACCGGCACACGTTAATTTGGGGATCAAGAATAATTTCGGACAAAGTACTAATTTAATTGAATCAATTGATATTAAATTTTTTTTCTCATTTCAAGCTTTGTGTTACCAATATACGTCTTTGCGCATTTCGGATCATTTATTGAAGATATTTGTTATTTTGGCTACGAATTCGTCTATTCATTCGAGTGTTACGATATAAATATAACAGACAGATAGATAAACAGACAATAACGGCATCAAACTTATATCATCGCTCTTTACGATCAGGGTTAAAAATAACATCCTAATTGATTCTTCACCGCTGAACCAAAATCGTTATAGAATAATAAAATTTTAAGTTTTTTTCGCGACGTAAACATTACGAAAGCCTATTAAGAAAGAATTTTTGAAAATTCGTCCCCTAAAGAGTGGAAAGGGTGAAAATTTATTGTAAAGAAATTTGAAACCTTACTGTCGTAACAAAACGCATTAACTTTCTTTATTAAAAATAATCACATAATGCGGTGAAATAAGGGTTGAAAGTTATCGAAATTTTTTTTGACGAGATTTGTTATTATTATTAAACTTGGTTCAAATACATCTGAAGATTTACAAAGCAAAAGTAAGGAGTAGTAGAAGCCAAGGAAGGGTAAGATTGACTTAGGAACATCGAAAAACCCGAGTGTTAGGTGACGGAAATGTCAAAAGCAATCACAAAGCTCGGGGAAAATGTGTGAAAAGATTGATGAATTATGACGACGCGAAATAGGCTTATAAGGAACACAATGCTTGGTGTTCTGGTTTCTATAAATCGCATTAGGAACACAGTTTAAAAATACGTAAAAATATAATTTTAAGGTCAAATAAAATTATAAGACCAAAACCCATTTAATTTCTTCTTATCTGCATTTACACTAGAATTTGCGTAATTATCATGCAGGTATTAGAAAACTGTTTATAAGAATCCACAGCCAAAAGGGCAAATGTATAATAATCTGTTGTAATTCATTCTTTTATCCATGTCGGTCAGTTTATGACTATACAGCCGGTTTATGCCTGCATATATTGAGATGAAATTAGTAATAGATACATAAACTAGCAACTCAAAACCAAAGACAAGAAAAAAATTAAATTAATGAATGTTTATTATTTGATTTTATTTGACGACCTCCGTGGCGCAACGGTTAACCGCGTCGCTAAGTAAAACGGGGGTTGCGGGTTCGATTCCCGTCCCGAGTCTGGGTGTCTATGTATTATATGTTTGTATTTCCAAAATACAAGTATATCACTAGTATATCAGTTGTCTAGTACCCATAACACAAGCGCTGTGCTGCTTACTTTGGGACTAGATGGCGCTGTGTGAAATGTCTGAGAATATTATTATTATTGCTTATTATTAAATATTGAACATTGTATTTTTTTAAATATTTATTCAATTTACTACGGAATCTTATTTAATGCGTATGTAAAACGCTCCCTGGACGGTTGTTATATGCTAAGAACAGTATTTTAAACAAAAGTATATTATATATTTATATCTAAAAATAGGTTTTAAGAATATTTTTCGCATAGTCATGAATATAAAAGAAAATTTCATATAATTTATAGATACTTATTCATATTGTATAATTAATCTTTATACTTATTGCGTGTGTGAAACAGGGTGTTTATTAAAGTTATTTCAAAATGAACTCATCAGGTAAATCAGAGTAAAAAAGAAGCGAATACAGCGAGTGAGAAATAATTATTTCTCAAATTACGTCAACTGCGTAAAATGAGAGATGGGTTGTTAAAATCAATATACAACCTCCAAGATTTTCCTTTAAGAAAAACCGAGGTGTACGTATAACTACGCTCTCGTAGCTCGTAGTACTACGCCGTAGCGGCGCTACGCTACACAAAAACAATATTTTCGTAGGCCCGTTTTATTTTAATTAGATTGTCCAAAGTTGAGTGAATGGTGATTCATGAAAATTGTCGGAATCGTTCTTTGGAGTGACTCGTTTACTGTCAATTATTTTATTGAAAATAAAACATTTAAAATAATAATATTCTTTACTCTCCAAATGTAAGGCCCTAGTCTAATCTGAGCTTGAAGAGAATGAACCGAGTGGTTCCTGTACTTCCTATTAGGGGTAGATTGAATATAGATTTAACTTCACAGATGGCAAAGAGGAACCAATTGATAGGTTATTAGCCCATCGTCTGCAACAGTTATTTAACTAAACCCTTCGTTCCATGATGTGTGATATGAGCTTGGAATAAATTATATTTTACGGAGCAATTTTATCATCTTGACAAGTCTATATTAATCCATTATTAGATATAGTCGTCTCCCAATACACGCCACTGACCCCAATCTTCGAGTCTTCTTGGCTAGTCTCGGTTCGCGAATTGGACTCTCACTTGTTAGGTTTTTACTATGTACGTAGGTATCACCCCTAGAAGGCTGGGTACCTGCGTTCAAGTTTCTCATACGATACGAAAAAAAGCTTAGAATATATGGGAACCAGCGAATTGCGGGATCCCGCTTTGCCGGATGCGATCTCTAAACCACCTTGATGCCACTTTTAACCTATGACGGAAAAGTGTTATAAGGAGGTGTTATATAAGCTGTCTATCTATCTGCGTGTTGTCTGTGGCTTCACAGTTTTAGAATAAGAGCCGTAGTTTTCCAGTATGTTCTTAGTAATTTTCCATAGAAATGGGCTGAGATTATGTCAACGATTTCTAAATTTATAATTTTAGCAATAACATTTGCAGATCTAATAATGACATGTAATCTGTTCATCGCTAATATAAATTACTTATAATGATCATTTTAACCACTCTGATAGCCCGGTCTGGCGGAAATTCAACCCATACCCCAGAAAGACACCATTATGCACGTAGGTTCGGATTCCCCTGGCGAGACTCTGAGCCAAGGTCCACCCTCCATACTAAATAGGCTCCATACCAGTCAACTGGAGGAACTCTCAGGCTGTCGACCATCTGGCAGGGCACCTTCAACGCTCGTCTCAGCATAACCAGTGATGCTGTAAAAGTCAGTGGAGCTAACAACGAAGAGGAGAATTTTTTTCGTTGTTTTGAGTTCAACACTACTCACTCGGCGTAGAGACCGGTTGAGTGTCCGTAGGCATTTTTTCCCTTCTCAGAAACCAAAAAAAATATCATAATCTCTTTTTCTTGCTTGAGTTTTACGATCTGCGTGAAACTACAACACATGGCAATTTAGAAAAGTTGGCTTCCCAAATTGAGTTGGTGGAATCCGGAACCAGCAAGAATAAGGTGTTCTAATAAATATATATAGACTTTTCTTTTGTAATAATTATAAATATATATCAATATAGGTACCAATTGTGAATTCCCGAACTTAGTGCTTTATTATTATTTAATTTCTAAATTCATCTGAACGGGAATCGATCTCGGATCTATCATCTGTGACCGCTGCTCTACTCTCCTTCACACGATTGAATCTGAATATCCACTGCCTAAAAATATATCAAAAAACTGTATATCCTTGTTACGATTCCGTTACAGAGTAATTAAAAATGTAGAAATAATACAGAACATTTTAAAATATTTTACATCGCAACTTTCCTTGACCGAGTTTTTGACCCATTTCTGTACAAGGAAACAGATCTATTTCATCGAATGTTTTGTGTCCGTTGTAATTATTATTCAATTAGAAACAATATTCTCTATCTCGAGCTATCAAATTAGGATAATGACTATTATAAATTGCCTTGGAGTCTGAATGTTAGTGGGTATAACTATTTCTATCCATCGATAGTACTGTAAATAATAATTATTTTAAATTCAACTCTATGAATTTGACTTGTTTACTTTTTTTTGTAGTGACCCGTCAAGTCTTCGCATGGAGTCGAATGATTATTTTTAAGTTTCTTTAATTTTTTGGTGAGCGCAACTTTTAAACTTTTGATATTTTTCAATGCATTTATTCTATTATTATTCTAATTATACGATGTACAGATCAAATTTGATTTGCAACAAATACCTATGATTACATAATGAAAGTTAACAGTTATTTAAGTCGGTGCCAAACTCGGACCATGAAATGGACGGAGTCATAATAAGTTACCGCTCTTACCGCCGTGCATCACACGAATTTTCGTGTCTCTTTCTATCTCATTGAGCGTAACCACGAGTAAAACAGTTCGCTATAGTAAGTATGGCAACTTCGCACCATCAGCGTAAATCATGTCGGCTAGTGAGTCGGTCACCAAATAATTGTTTGCAAAATACTTGTAAATCTTAAGTGCTTTGGCTTCTAGTATTCACAAAAATCAAAAATATGTCATGTCCAGCTGTGTGTGTACTGTGACCATTCAAATTCTCCGTTCAGTTTGATTTTTCGTCCAAGGTGCGAAACCAATAAATAGATTTGGCACCGACGTCAGTAACTGTCAGATTTAGTTTTATAGGTATTTGTATCGTATTAATTTATGAAGTTACTTTCGTACTTGAGTTTTGCTTAGTATAAGACGATTATTTTACAGATTTCAGTGTTTTTACTTTGAAGTGGGTTTACTTTATTTCCTCAAAAGTTATTTTGTACGTTATATATGAATGTATGACATACAAATCTTCGTTAAATATTCTTAATAATGGTGAATACCGCATTATAATACAATTAAAAGAATTAAGGTTATAAGCGAACTACACAGACAAACGCGGATTGAAACTCTGTTTCATATTATTTAGCAAGTCGTGTTTGAAACTGATAATAAAATACTAAAATAATGGGTTATTTACTTTAATCAAATAATGAGGTATAATAAGTTTGCATTATAGATTCTGTACAATTTACTATGAGCGTATAGATTTTAAGCTAATTTAGCAAAGTTCGTTATCTTTTTACGTGACCGAGAGTATTAATTACTTGAGACTATTCCTCACAAGTATTTGAAACTGCGTGATAGATAATTTTATGTTAAAAACATAGAATACAGGTAAATAAAGTACACTGTTGAAGTACATATAATACGCAAAAGTGAATCTAACGGATTAATTTTATTTAAAGAAATATTTATTTTCATTAGTAATTTAGCAGACGCTGTCCGTACTGAGCGAGATGCAACAACCAATATTTATCTTCTGGTCATACGTGTATTATAATCGGTTTCCTTTACATCAGACATAAAACTGAGTCCAAAATATACATAACAAAACGCCACATTCGTACCAAATCAGAGTGGACAGAATATAAATAGGCAAAAAAGTCTTGACGCCAATCTCAACAATAAGGTTGACGAAATGACAAATTGAAACCAGGTAATGACAAGTTACTTGCATATTGCCTATACGACTTACTTTTATCAAGCTTATCTGTTGATCTTTACTTTTCTTTTTATTCTGAAATATAAACAACATAGTCCGTTGTTTTTTTCTCTGAGACAAGCATAGACCATGGGACCATTATATGTATAAATTGGGTATTAACTGAATCAAAAGTTAATTATAAAATGTTTAACACGAAATAGAGAAACGTGTGAAATGTCTAAATAAAAAATATTAAAAAACAAACTGTCTTCGTTTTAAACTGTAATTATTAACTTAAAAAAAATTGACAACGACAGAGAAAAATTATGACGTCACTACTTGAAGTTTCGAACATTTCTTGTACAAAATTACCACAGATTTAGAAATAATAGATATACCCTTTCTCACGTCACGAATTGTAAGACTGTAAGAAATATATGGTGTAAGCCTGAATAGAAAAGGGTGGGAATACTCATATTTCGTCTCTATCGGTAAGCTCAATGTTCTAAGACTGTTACGCTGTTACATTAAACAGTCCTATGAGACAAAAAAAATCTTTGTTCGTTAGTATTTTCAAGTTTTCTAGTTATTTTTGAATTTTACAAGTGAAAAGTTATCATAAACATTTTTGTAAGCATATGTGAGATGGAGATTCTTTTGGACGTCTTTTAGGCTTTGCAATATTTTAGGCTGCAAAGGCCGGTTTGGCAATCATATGTCGTCAAAGCCAGAAAGACTAGTCGCCACATCAACGCAATATCTAGTAGTAGATCTATGAAAACTACGTTTGTGAAAGATGACAAAAAAAGAGTGCTTTAATTAGTTGTCAACTACTCAGTTTAAACTTTTAAACTTTCGCGTTGCGATTATCTTTTTATTTTGGCTTGACATTTCATCCGAGTTGCATCGCTCGTGGTCTCAAGCAAACGCAAAAGTTTGTTTGAGACCACGGCTGATCAAGGTCAAGCCAAAATAAAAAGGTAATCGCATTAAATGTCTCATTTTAAACTCCTCAATTATCCATTTGGCGTAATATCTAGGCCCGTAGATGTAAATGTTTAGAAGAACGTAAACGTAGTATATGTTGTATAGACGTACAAAGAGTGCGAGTGAGAATGTTTTATGATAGTCACAAGAGTAGAAAAGGACAGCTAACGAGACGCTGTTGTAATTCTTTTTGAATGACAGATCGTCACTAGTCGTCACACTGTGTTGATTATTTTATTATTTTGTGTTATTCCTGCTTTATTTCAAAGAAGTACCGTATTTTTCAATAATAGTTACGTGTTCTGTATGTGATTGTGATATTACATATTGCGATATGTAATATCACAATTAAGTGAATAATTCATTTCGTAGGTGAAATTGACAAATTAAAAATCATCACGCTTCAACGAGCTCTGTTCGTCTATAGGCCAGTATATACTAAGTTTATGGTTTAGAAAGAGAATGTTTGTTCGATGGTTTGTCTATTTGATTATTATTATATTTCGCATCTTTTAAAAACGATGTCTTTTGTTCCAAGGCGAAAATATAAATAATTTTAGTAAGCTTTATTAGAATGCCTTTTTTAAAGTACTCAAGTACCTATTTTACAATGACGTATATTGATATGAACCGGTAACAATTCAGTTATTATGTCTAGAAGACACTAAAACGCAAACAATGTCGTCGCTGACTGTACAACATTAAACAAATAAATTTAATCAAGTCAAAACAACAATACATTTATTAGCGCATGTATGTGTGCGTTATATATTTACATATGTATAACATACGTACATAAATGTAGGCGTCACAGTTGCTGATTAAAAATCATGACATGCGCAGAATAATTTAAAAAACTACCCAGAGGCTGGGTTAATTTTTAAGTATTGATCAAAAATTGCGTATATGGTGTACATATGTGTTACGGGGGTGGCGGGTGGGGGCGGAAGGGGGGAGGGTAGGCAGCCTCCCGTGCGTGAATTAGAATTTTTCGTACGAAATTTGTCATTAGAAAGTTCTTTTGTACATTTCTCTTACATTTTGTGTTTCTCTCGTTCTGTTATTCATGGTATCGTATACGACGTAAATTGTATGCATTATACACGTCAC
This sequence comes from Zeuzera pyrina, assembly GCA_907165235.1. Taxonomy (NCBI): domain Eukaryota; kingdom Metazoa; phylum Arthropoda; class Insecta; order Lepidoptera; family Cossidae; genus Zeuzera; species Zeuzera pyrina. The sequence goes on from OU015627.1 coordinate 2,167,738, forward strand.
TCATGTATTTAAATGACGTGTTTGAACACTACACATGCGTAGTAAATTGTCATTAAAAAATTCGGGAAATATGATTTATTTTATAAAAAAATATCATGCTTGTATTTGAACGGCACTAATTTTTAATAACAACTAAAAAGTAGTGTGACAGCATCTCGACTTCTTGATGACTTTTCTTTCTTATTATGATATATTTGAGACCAATACGTAATCTGATGTCGTGCCGTGCCGTGGTCTCAAGCAGACTGAGACTTGCTTGAGATCACGGCCGATGCAACTCGGTCGAAACGTCAAGCCAAAATAAAAGGTAATCGCGTTAATTTCCCGTTTTAGATATTTTAGTATAATGCAACGCGAAAGCTTAAAAGTTTATGTTATTATTATAGTCATTAAATTGGAATTAAAATTATATCATTAAATTTGCAGATACAATTACTTTAATTTTGACCGCAGGCAATACTGGTCAATTATTTTATTGCAATTATAGTTTTTTACTGAAAGGAATCAAACCAAACTATTGTTTTTTTAAAGTACGCTAAGATTAAATAGCTTGAAAACATTGTTCTCCTCTTGTCTTAACTACAGTTTATGGTTTTACAGTTTGCGTTTAATTTGGCAGCTTTTTTTATTTCCAAAATCAAAAGCCACGATAAGCTTACAATATTGCGATGAAATTAAAATATTACTCGTACAAATAGAAAATAATTAATTGCATGGATTTGCTGGTTATCTTTCGCGTAGTGGGAATCAGCCAAGGGATGTTATTTTTATACTTTAATAAAATCCTAACAACTTTGGGACATTCCTTAGCCCGCTTCCACCGTCTTCATAACAGAGTTCGTTAACGTTTTTAGCGTCAACGAAACGTAACTGTTAATTTTGAATCGTCAATTAGTTGTAAAACAAGTACATTTTTCGATTATAGAATTTATTACAGAATTATCTAAGATTATTAACCCCATAAGAGGTTGAATACTCATAATAACCGTCGTACAAGGACACGGTATCCAAAGTGATGGCAATAATTAGATTCATAATACATTGAACCCAAACTTGTAATTTACAAATACCAAACACATGACAATAAATTGTTTTAAATTTTTGCGGAATGATTTGACACAATGACAGTCGGTTACAATTGAATTTATTTTAAAATTATTGTCATCTTCTCTTTAGAAAAATATGTTGTACTATTACATATGATAAACATATGATCCATTTCAATCCAACTGCCAAAAATGTAAATATTCTTTTTGACTCTATTCAGATAAAACTGGTGTTACAAAATAAGAATAGCTAGTAAAATTTCTGCTACAAGGGACACAAATCATCAGACACCTCAATCATCAGGGTTGCCAACGCATTTGCAATCTGATGTGATATTTTACATTAATAATTGAATATATTACATTACAGAAGTTAATATAAATTGGACAAAACAATTTAATTAGTTGTTATATCGTCAAATATACACACATATTATACACTCCTACACTGATACTCGCTAGTAAACAAGAATACGTTTATAAATTCTCCACACTCTTTAATTGTTATTAGAATAATGTAGATACTGATTAGGGGATGGATGGTATTTTTGTTTCATATTAATGAAAACAATGTTATCTAAAAAATATGCAAAACTCGAATAAACTATTCATAGAAAGCCAGCACACGCGGTTTGTATGTGTGCGCGCTAATACGCTCGCGCCGTGGCACGCACACAACAGCAATATTTTGGGCGAATATGGGTAATTATTGTAGCTCTAGTAGGAGTCACACGTGACACCGTTTGTCTTTAATTCATTCTCTACATCATCGCAAATAGAAAAATGTGTAAATCGCATGAACGTATTATAACGTCCTTAGACGCCTAAAAATTTTAATCATTTGAATGCAGAGTTATCCTTACTCAACATAACTATAAGAAATTAAATTTAACGAATACGAAAAACTTATCCGTGTGCATTGTTTTTTTATTATTATGTACTAAATGTACACCTAAACGAGATGCTCACCGCATTTCACACCCAACGCAACAATCCTACGTTTCCGTCCGAGAGTAGACAATTTCGTTACGTTCCGTTACCATGAGGCGAGAGTCGGCCTTCTTTTCTACATCTTCTTTGCTGTCACTATTTCACCACAATAAAATCTAAGACGTTCTTAAAAGCGATATACCACCCATTGCATGCATTGACTTACTGCCTGAGAGATTAACTATGATATCTCAAAAATTAACTAAAAACTGAAGCTATTATCATGAATGATGATAGTTTAGGTGATGTACAGGCATGAAAAGATTTTTAAAATTTACGTTTTAAGATGGAAAAGAAGGGAAACCTTGTATGAAACTTTTGTACGAAACGGATTATGGCTGTAAAATTGAGTATAAATATTGCTTATTAAAAATAATGATACAAGTGTTTCACGTTTTTTTAAATTCCCCTTGCAAAGGGGGGAGGTTGTTTGAACTTTGTATGAAACCGTTTATCTGTTTTACGTTTTGTATGACCACGCATAACTCTTTACAGAGTAGTCCGATTGTGATAATTCTTTTTTTAATCGAAAGATTACGAGTCTGTGTCCAAGATAGTTCTACAGAATTTTTAATTCTATCGTTAGGTTCTGATAATGGAATACTATTAAAAGAAGAGAACTCCTGGACGGTTTATGTAATTTGATGGTTTTATTTAATGTTCCTTTCAGAATTGGAATAGTTAGTTGTAGACCTGCCCTAGATATGTTAAGGTCACTCAAAACCAAAAATAAATAACTTCGAAATAGTAAAAGTACAAAACACTGAAAAGTACAATTTAAACAGTAAATGTGTAGTGAAAACTATTTGTATAGTATTTATGAAATTGTTTTTGAACCTGAGTTTTGATTACATAGTGAAAGTTAATTAATTTCTACTTTTCAGTGTTCTTATTTTGCAGTCAGTTTATTTATTTTCTATGTCGATGTACGTACATACATGTATACATATCCTCACGCTATATCTCTAACGATGTAGTCAGAGAGGACAGCGCCAAGTATCGCGGTTCTCATATACTTCTTTCGCCTCCTTGCTTTTGTCATTTGTGCTTTTGACATATCCGTTCGCTAACACTGGCTATTTGATCTTCATAAGTCAGCCTTAGTCGTCCTTGGGTTCTGCTACCACTCACTTTCGCTCTGTAGATTTTCTTCGTCAATCTTCCATTACTCATTCAATCTATTCTTTTATCGGTGTACAATATCGTACAATATCTACAACATTTATTAAACCAGTAAATGCATACATGTTTGCACTTAGAAGATTACTTGCAGATTACAGTTTTGTCTTGGATGAAATCGTTTTTTTTGTGTGATTTTTCAAGTAGCGTACGTTTGATAATAACGACATCTAGAAGAACCTTATTATAAAAACGAACTCAGATAATAAGACAATTTGTAAGCTATATACAGGTATTGTAAATCCTAACTCCATTTCTCTTTCGGTGTAGGTGATGCGCTAACGAGTAATAATTTACACACCGACTGTACTGCAATAACCAGTGTTTAGTCTAATATGTCGCCAACGGAAAAAATAGCGACAAGTGTTTTATTAGCCCGTGCCCAAAAAACTCATAATTCTTGTCCGATATTTTATTACCTGCGTGGGAATATGCTTATATTATTTACAGCTCGTTTATATAGACAAAATACTTATAATGGTCTATAGAGCTCATTAAGGGATAGACCTCGGCCAACTTTTACGGCCTGTGTGGTATATCGCAGTTGGAGCAACTCTACGGTTTTTTATCTCCTAGATCAGTGTCGCATCATTATAATTAGTTCTGGTGGAAATCGAGCTCCTTAGCTCGATTTCCACCAGATTTTAGATCGATTTTCCACTTATACAAACCATATCTAAACAACTAAAAACGTATTCCAACCCTCGTGACATAAAATGAAATAAAAACTGTTCAAAGTATTTTCATTATCTAAACCGGCGCGGCGTCACGGCCCAGCCTCCCAAAAACCTACCCTATATTCATTTCCGTTCTGTTCTGTTAATACCGCATACTTTTAACTGTCTAACTAGGTGGGTATCCCCCTTTTTCACCCTGCACCCCCTGTACCCATACCGTCACTACTTACACGCGGTAGGCACAACTTTTATAATACTACGGGTGCTTTTTAACGAACCCCCCGCGAGGGGGCGCCACCTGCCACGCATACCGAAAAATACGCAAAACGAACAGGGGATGGGGGCGCTCCCTGGTTAGAACTGAAGTGGCCGTATTTTGCGTATTTTTAAATTATTCTTCACATGCGGGCGTTTGTACGATGTTTAGTTTGATCGTATTTTTTTCCTCTGTTGCTATTAGCAACGCTCTTATCATTATAATATTACATAATATATGTACATAGTTGCAGTATAATATATTATGTATTTGCTATTTGGTATCTACTATTATATTAAACGGGCAACATATTTGATATCCTGAACAATGAATTTAATGTGAAATTTCATGGACTTCCTTTAATTTAAGATACTATGTTATTTAAAAGAGTAGTATTATACAAGCAATATTTGTATATTTATAATTGTGTTCTCGAAGACGGCTCTAACGATTTCGATGAAATTTACAATATGAGCTTAGCGGTGGTCAAAAATCGATCTAGCTAGGGTCCAATTATGAGAAAATTAGTTTTCTCTATGTTTTCACACACTTAAAACTACGAAATTCTGAACTCTTCTGATTTCTCAACAGAGTAATGTTACTCAGTAGTACAGTAGCTAGAGCGTAGATCTACCAAGCTGAAATACGCGGGTTCGAATCCTGCAATGTGGCCAGACTTTCATTTGTTGTTTTTTTTTGTAAAACACCGAGTAAAGCTCGGTCGCCCAAGTGTGTATATGTATAATTTATTTCTAATATATTGTATGTTTAATTATATGACTTAAGTAATGTATGTTTTTATATATTTTTTGGGATTCATATGCATCAAATTTTGCTTTCGTAACGTTTTCCTATCAGGGGTCTGCTGGAAGAAATTTCGTTATGGAAGAAGCAGTCAGTACCTTTGTACGTAAATTTCATTTGATGTATCTCAAATGTGTGTGTGAATATATATAAATAATTAAATAAAACAAACAAATATAAATGCAAAAGTGTTTTCAATGACACCTTTTATCATTCTGTATGTATATTTATATATATACAATATATACATATATATCGCGCTGCATCTCTAATGGGGTAGATAGAGAGGATGGAGCGCCAATTGACAAGGTCCTTCATACTTCCTTTCGCTCTCTCAAATCCGATCGTTCTCCTCACACACTTTTGCCGAGATATTCTAGTGCTTAGACATTCTGTCGGATAACATTTAAGGCTAATTAACCGAAGGCTATTTAACCTTCATAAGTCAACCTTGGTCCTCTTTGGCTTCCGGTACCACCCACTTTTAGTAACTAGATTGTTTTCATCAATCATTTTTCATACGTTCTCTCTTCATTTTATACATCCAAATGTTATATTAACTACTAGCTATCCACCCCGGCTTCGCACGGGTAGAATTTTTTTAAAATAAAATACAGCTCATGTTACTCGCTGATAATGTAGCGTTCCATACGTGAAATAATCTTTGAAATCGCTTGAGTAGTTTTTGAGTTTACCCATTAAAAAAAACAATCAAATTTTTGCTCTTTGTAATATTAGTATAAAGTTATATATGCCTGAGCTTCGCTCGTGTAAACAACAGATTTAATGCACATAGTTCAGCCTCATGTTTTTAACCGACTTCAAAAAAGAAGGAAGTTCTCAATTCGTTTGTATGTATGTTTTTTTTTTATATGTTTGTTACCTCATAACTCCGTCGTTTGAACCAATTTCAAAAATTCGTTTGGTAGCTAATACTTCAGAGGTGGTCCCATTTAAATTTCACCGATATTGGAGCTTGGACTTCGAAGATATACTAGATAACACGACCTGGTTATAACCTTTATTTATATTGACGATTCTCTTGTATATCGTTGCGCTCCGGAATTAGAATGAAGTTAATTGCAGACCTGCCACACTCAAAAGGGAGAAATAAAAAATTTTTATTAAAAAAAATTAAACCGCCTTCAAAAAAAACACTGAAAAGTATAAAATAACTATCCTTTACTAATCAAAACTCTAGTAAAATTAAAATAACTTTATAAATACGATACACATACCTATATAATTATATTTTGACAGTTACTGTTTATCGTTAGTTTAAAAGCCATCTCTACACATGTGTAACCACGTTTGTCTGTCCATGACAGTTACTGAAGTCGGTGCCAAATCAATGTGCAACAACATAAAGTCTATTAATTTGGTGGGCTTGACACCGACTTCAGTAACTGTCAAAATATAATTATATAGGTATGTGTATCGTATTTATAAAGTTATTTTAATTTTACTAGAGTTTTGATTAGTAAAGGATAGTTATTTTATACTTTTCAGTGTTTTTTTGAAGGCGGTTTAATTTTTTTTAATAAAAATTTTTTTTCTGAATTCAACGACACTTCTCTTGTAAATGAGACAGCGTGATAATATATAGCATTTTAACCCTTTGCATACCTGATAGCGTCTGACAGACCCATCATTGCTAAAAAAAGCTGATTTTTATAATTGAAATTACGTGCGCTATGCTCCTAATAGCTTCAAGTCTTAGACTAGAGGTTATTTATCCGCCGCTCTCGCAATCGAAAATGTATTCGTGTTCAGATGACACGGGCGCAAAGTGTATACAGGTCTAAAAGACACGACTAGATGTATGACGTAATCATTATACCGGAAAATGAAGGCGACGTAGGGATAAACAATAATTTAATCTAAAGTAGACCTTCTGGTCTATGTAACGTGTGCGCGCTAGTTTACGAAAAATACGAAACAATAGTTTGGTTTATTTTAAAACTACAATTAATTTTAAAAATCCAACTGGCATTTTGAAGATTGTGTTTATATTAAACTATTCAGAAAATTTAGAAACATTAATCGGTCCCGTTACTCCGAAAAGTGTAAATCTCTGTTTTAAAAATGGTTTCTTCGATATTTTTTTTTTATGTTATAAAAGTTAACCAATAATGTATCGCAACTGGCAAAATGAAGTCAAGGAAATGATGAAACAGGTTACCAAATATTACTTTCATCGTTTTGTAGTCACTTAGAAAAATTGAGATCCTTGCCGTCAAAATTCTAAAGGCGTCGCCAATTCATGTTAAGCAAAAGATTCTGTACTTGAGTGGGACTGTTTCTATTTTTTTTATTACTGAAAACGTGTTTTGAGAAATTTTGAGAAAATCGGAAAAGTCGGAATTATGATATTTTTGTTTAAAAATCTCAATAAAAAAATTTAAACGACACCTATAATCTCAATATTTGGAACGAGGGACTTTGTAGGCACTTCATCCGAATATCCATATTCAGAAACATTTAATTAACGAAGTCCGAAAAATGTTTAAAGTTCGTTTTTATTTAAATTTACACAAATATAACTCAACAATACTAGAAAATATAAACTTCTAGTACATAACACAAATAAATATATAATATCTAGTTACGGATCCGTCAGATACGTTAGGTATGTTCTGTGATTTTTATTCACCCAATACGTCAAGAATTAAGTAATTAGGAATTACTCTTTCAAACAGAGCAATCGCTATTCAAATTCATTTCGTAGTTCTCCAGTGATTGTCGAACAAACACGAACGGTCAAAAATTCTAAAATTGAACGTTTTGTTTCCAGACGAGTTTATTAAGCCTATTCCAAACATTCTTTTTAATATCTCCAATGCGCGGACACGGTTCTGTTACTGTTTAAATAATAGAATATATTTTTAAGTTTATGAGAAAGAAAATGAAGATCTTTACATTACAATCAATATTTTTCTCTCAGTGATTGTCTCTAAATAACATAAAATCAGGTTAATTCCCGTTCATTAGTATATTTGCTTATAACTTTTAAACTTCTATATATTCAACAGGTTTTGTATAAAGAAGTAAAGAAATATTGACAATCCCTTACTAAAACCCTGAGGAGGGTTTTTAGTAATAATTGAAAAGGGCTTTATAAGTTAGTATTTAAAAAAAAATAAAACTCAATTAAGACGAAACGTTGTATAAAAACCTATCAAATAAATAATTAATATTTTAATTATTTATTTTATTAGTACATACATATGTTAATATTTACAAACTTAAAACTACACGTTATCTTAAATAATAAGCTTCCTCAAAGTTGCCGCTTAGAAAGCTGTCATCGCTCAATAATTAATTAAAAATGCATTTGACCGATTTTGAAAAATAACTTAATGTGGAAGAAAATTGAATTTTACGTGGTCAAAATCGCGAGCTGCAGCTAATTCACAAATAAAGACGCATTAAAATAAACTCATGCGCTGATTTATATATTACGTATTACGTACCAACACACTAAATAAATACTTTGAAAATAGTTATCTGTCCCTCTTATGAAACAGATATCTGGAACAATTTGGTTAAGAAAATCAAATATTTTTGATAGATCCCATGATTCGAACATAGGCTTTATGAATAACTTCAGACGCCATGTTCCAGCAACAATGGTAACGCAACTCGGATAAGCCGACTCACCTGTATATACGACACACATATATTTAAGCTGATTAGCTGGTATTTCGTTAGAAAACAGCACCCACACATATACACTTCATTTGATTTTATTTACCTGACTTCGTAGTACGGGACACGTTGTCTTGAGTTATAAAGTCTATGGACTTAAACTCAATATTTGTAGCCAATTATCTCCTCAAAGTTAGCCTACTTTTTAATCTTCGACATTTTAAAATCCTGTTAGTACATTAAAATCAAGGTCTAAACGTTTATCAGGCCCTATCATTTGAGTTCCTAATTGGTTCGCTGAGTTCCTTGTCGCGGCTCACTGCGTTTCTTGTAGATTTTTCTCAGTGTGCAGAGTATCCTTTCGAACCTAACGTAGATTTGACATTAAAAAACACCTCGCAATTGGGGTGATTTGAATAAATGTACTTGACTTTGACATAATTAGAACGACATTTTTCATATTAAAAAACTTACAAACAACATTTAATAACTACAAATACTTGAATTCACTAGGTAAGTCGTGGGCCATATGCAATAGTGCTACAAACAAAAAACCTTTTCTTGATGTTTTCTACTTACACATGTCAATTATATTAAAATTAAACCAATTTTTAAAAAATTACTAAAAAGTACAAAATAACTATTCTTTACTAGTTAAAACTAAAGTACAGAAAAATAAGTTTACAGATACGATAAAAATATTTTTATAATTCAATTTGACATATTGATTATGATCTGACCCAGATTAATTAGTCACTAACGTAAAATATAGGTATTCGAAGGGTGTATTTGTATCATATTTATAAAGTTATTGTTCTATTTAAGTTTTGATTAGTTATTTTGTACTTTTCAGTGATTTTTTTGGAAGAAATAAATAAATATATATCTAGGTTATGCCTACAACTAACTTCTTTTCCAATTCTGGAACGGAATAATGTACAAAATAATAATTAAATAAATCGATAGGTGTTGACTTCGAAGTCCAAGCTCTAATTTCAGTGATATTTAAATGGGACTACTTTGCGGCTATATTGAAGATATATAAATATACTTACGTATTTTCACACTGCACCCCAAACGGAGTACTCAAAGAGGACGTATACAAAAAAAATACGTGTATTTCTATTTTCATCACAGATCTTAATATTTAAGTTTCCGTAGTGCGAAAAAATTCTATCTGTATATATTGACGAATTGAGAACTTCCTTCTTTTTAGGCTTTTTCTTAAGCTTATATACTACTACTATTTTTTAAGTACATTTACAAGTAGTAGTTACAGAGAGTTATTTCAGAACTCTAATACGCTTTTTAAAATTATCGTCCGTCTTTCTGTTTGCTTGTCCGGATTAATCTCCAGAACGGCTGAACCGATTTTGACAGGACTTTCATTGGCAGGTAGAAAACTTTTCAGGAAGTAATATAGGATAGTTTTTATACTGGAAAAATATCAAAAACTTGGTTGAAACAGCGAGGCATATCTAGTATTATAATAAAATCAATAATTTTGAACTGATATATTCACGTTATTTAATTTTTTTTTAAATTGTTATAAATAAATTGGATGTTAATATTTTAATACGCCTTAGACTTTGACAATGAGTTCAAAGAATTGTAATTATTTCAACTAGTTTTCCAACTTTTCTCAAATATGTAATCGGGTGTTGTTATAACAGTTACGTATAATAACTGCAGTTAATTCTATCTCCAACATCCTTCGATCACAAATTTATAACTAGATTCACAATCCTTTATAAAATTGGAACAAATTATTGTCTGAATTGACATATACATTTCTAATATCGTATAGTATTATCTCAATATTGTGATAATTTAAAGTAAACTTTACTGTCAATGGATATAAAGGTTGTAAAAGCTTGTAAAAGGTTCTCCCATGGCATTGAAACGACGTTTGTTAACAAAAATATATTTAAAATTCAATCTTACGCTTCATGCTTAAAGTGTAATTCACGTAATTTATTTGTTTCGTTATTTACGTCATTATGATTTGTTGGATGACAGTGACAAGAATAAGACACATAGAAATTATAATGTTAGACAAGGAATAAGATGTTGCATGTCAGGCAATGACATATTCAAACGCAATGTGAGAATAGAAAAAGGGAGGGAGCAGCATTGTTACACAGTTATTAATATTTTTTTATTTTTGGTTCTTCGATCACAAATAATAATTCACAATTTTCTTTAAAATCTAAATACATAATTACTGTCCGAATTGACATATACATTTTGAACATCTTACAGTATTATTGGTAATATTCTTTTAATTTAAAGTAGACCTTAAAGGTATAAAGTTGTAAAAGCTCGTATAGATCCTTGTAAGGCATTTAAACGAAGTTTGTCGAAAAAAACTTACTTTTCGTGCTTAAAGTATAATTCACATAATATATTTCCATCGCTGTTTACATCATTTTGGTTTGTTGCGTGGACGTGACAAGGATAAAACATAATATTTAGATTAGGCGAGACAAGGAAAAAATGTTGGAAATCAGGCAACAGAGTGAAGTCGCAATAAAGTGCTGATATTTTTTTAATTTTTCAATGGGAAATCGTATGCTAGTCATTATTTAATATATACATACATATTAACACGCCGTATCCCTAACGGGGTAGTCAGAGAAATATGTCATGACTAGAAATCTTAACTTTGATAAAAAACAATTAAAGGATCTAAAATCTTAGTTTCAAACGTTTTAGTGGCAACGTTAATCTTCTAACAATGCCACAATACAAATAATCTTACTGTCAAATAGAAATGCAGTGCAGGTTTAAGTAAATACGTAATATTATGTAGCCTTTTTAAGCCTTTCGCTGTGACATATTCGTCACTTTCTAAAAAGTGATCAGAGTAAACTACGCTTCGTTCATTTGGTATGAAGTACTCATCGCATTTTTGGCGTGCTACTATAGAAGTCTATTTTTCACATCGAATAGAATCTCGAGGAAAGCTATATATTTTTTTGTATGTTCGAGAAAAATATTGCAATAACTTGCAGTGTTTATAAAAAAATACATAATTACATAAATTACATTAAAATTTATAATTAGCGGCAAATCCTATACTACAGTCATAACTGAAATTTCAACACCAAAAATATATTAAAAAAAATAAAAGTGTAAGACTAAAAACTCCATTCTATAATTTTAGAACAGAGATAAAAGTATAATCCGAATAAATGAAATCCGAATGCGGTAGTATGGTTGTCAATGTCTTATTCACGATCATATAATTAATTGTATTATGTAGCTGTCATTTGAAAAATATTATTATGAATTTAGTAAAAAAAGGAGCTATATAACGTTATTATTATAACGAAATAATGAACACGTAAATAAAATAATCTTAATTACTAACCGAAAATTATCATCTTTTTTTAACGTTCTAGATGTGTCATTTTTACAATTTTTGAAGGAGCACTTTGACATGTTTCCTTTAGAGTTTACAAATACTACTAAGGACTGAGTGCGCTTAAATTCTCATTTGCGCGCACATTTGGTTCGGACGTTTTTGGAACGCTGATTGTGTATCTTGTTATATATTTGTGATCGAAGCCAACATCCTATGATTTTCTTTTTCTTCCAGACCAGCATATAAACATGAATCTATATATACATAATGAAAGTTTTTTTTCTTTGACCGCGATGAACTTGTGAACTACTAGACTGATCGGTATGGGACCATGACCATTCGACGCGACCCTTCACACCATTTTTCAAACAAAAATATATTATTACGTAAAAAAATTTCACTTACGGGAAACGGCTTGTACTCTTATAAACATATTTTGATTTAAGAAAGTAAACGGAATAGTATCGTTACCGCAAAACATAAATATTTAGAAAGGGCACAATATAAACCGTTGAAAATAGTTTATTACGTAAAAACTGGTGCATTAAAATAAATACGTAATTTCGTATGACATAAGAGTTAAAATTCAATGGAAGTCCGTGGAAGTGCTCGGAACGTCGTAGCTCGTAGCATCTTGTAACAATTCAACATGACATTTCGATGTAAAGGCGTTACGCTAAAAATGTACCGATCACATAGTTGTGCATAATATGTTTTACACACAAACCTTGTGCATAACAGATTCGTTTTTAGGATGTACATTAAAAATAGATATGACGAAAAAAATGGTATTGCTCGCTATAAAAAACATACACGCCTTGAAATAAAATTTATTCCATTAAAAATAAGTATAGATAGGTAATTTAAAAAAAGTATATAATGTATTTTAATGTAATAGTTTGTACTAATGAAAAATGGAATTCCCTATTTTTATTTTTTCAATGTAATTGCCATCCCGAAAATGACATCGACCCGTAGTTTACATCATCTTATGGCAAAGAATTTTAATGTGAAAAATAATAATTTTATATTGTATACGATTTAAAATAGAAATAATACATTGATGTAATGAGTTGAAGTCTGATTTATTAATTTTGGTGTTATTAACTCAGATATTAGAGTTCTTATTTTATGGGTTTTTCGACGTTTTATGACACAATCTATTGCAGGAAGTAAAAATCAGCTCAGGAGTAGGACTTACTATGAGAAATTGAGATATGCTAAAATCCCAGAGACCCTTGTCATGTACTACATTTGAACCAGCGGTCAGTTACTATCTTTCAGCTTTGCCACCTATAAGGTATCTCAGCATCGATTGTTATTGTTTTATGTGGCGTCAGGGTGTGATTCTGGTAGGCTTGTACGTCCACCCCAAATGTGAAACAGCATGAAGTTAATGTATGAATAGTACAACAGTGATATTAAATCGTATGTTGAAGTTGAAGTTTTTGCGTTCTTCTAAATTATGTAAAAATAAGTGTATTAGAACACTACCAATATAATTTTATTGGAAAAGGCAGTATGATTGCGAATTAAAAGAATAACAAAGGTCGTTGTAGGACCTTTTCTGTTACTGTGAATTTCAATCAATGATGCTATTTATAAACTTAAATTTTCGCAAATACACTTTAGATTTGCGTTGCGCTATATTCAAAGAAAAGTGTAAAAGTTGCCAAAAAAATATTCAGCAGTTGCGTCAGTTTTAAATAAAATATTAGTGAGTAAGCCTGGCCACGTGGGAACGATGATAAAGATCAAACACATCGAACAGTGGCGAAGTTAGGCTTGTGGAACTGTTTGACATCTCTGTAGCCTGATTAGAAGAATAGAGCTGCGATATCCTTGTAAAAGGGGTTTGTTAAAGGGGTATCCTCCTATCTAATCGATTATAACCCCCCCCCCCCCCCCCCCCCACCCTTTTTCATTTTTTTAAAAGACCCCGTAGCTCCTCGGCATGAGCTGAAGACGACCGCAACGAGAGTTTTTGTTGATAAAAGTCCCACATAACTTCCTTCAGGGACTTCGTGTTATCAATAATAATATTTGTTCTTTTAAAAATAATGTGAAAAAAATATTAATAGATAAGGCATATTATACGCTTAATAAGTTTCTAAACGACGGTTATTTATAAAAAATGACAATGAATTTGATGATTTGATGTAATACTTTTCTTTTCTTTATAATATAATTTTAAATATAATGATGACCTATGTATGCCCTTAAGGGTGGAACACAGTGAACGGAAATATATATTAAAACACCATGAATACCCGTGATTCACATGTTCAATAAATAAATAAAATAAATATCAAAAATACGCGATTGGAGACCGCCTTTAGCGCCTAGCCTAGTAAAAAAGCAAAGTACCTACTATATATATATCTTAGCAAATGAATAAAAATATAATGATTAAATTATAGCCTACATTAATAAATTAAAATTTTATAAATACTACATTTTTACAATTACTACTTACTACTTCGACGGGACAATTATAAGCGGAAATAAGTTACATTAAATGCGACTAAGCTGAATCTATTAAATCATCTTGGAAGACATCTCATTTGTGCTGCGCCTGTCACGTGCATTGTAGCAACCATCTCTCTGCATATGCAGTGCTATTGTATTTTTACTAGGCGCTTATAAACTCTGCTGCCTTTACATTTCAAAATGATGTTTACGGTAGCAAGTACCACTATGGCGCTATTGAATAAACTTGTAATATTCGTAATAAGATAGATACCATACATAGAGGTTTATTTTTCGTTAAATATTTAAATTTCTTATGTCTAGCAGTTTTGAAGATGGATAGAGAGGACCTATATAAGAATATTATTTATTAGAAATTGTTATTATTTTATGTTTTTTTCAACGTAATGTTGTTTAGTTATTATTATTGTTGTTCCGTTTATTTATTTAATATTTTTAGTGCAACTTAAGGGGGTTAATAAGATGAATCACTACATAAGCGAAATTTCAAAATTTTGAGTTACATAGTTCCTAGAAAATCAAAGTAAGTAAGACAGACAAACGAATACACAGACAGACAGGCAAACGAATCTTGTAAGGATACAGTTTTTCCTTTTAATGTATAGACCCTAAAAATTACTGTGTATTTAACGTGGATATACCGAAATGATTAATATCATGTGCTAGCTGCATCTCGCGGTATCACTCCCGTTAAGTTTAATATTTTTTCGGTGTATAGAGTGGTCTAGATTACTCTTGGAAAAGTCCTTTACCCGCCAATGAAAGTAGTACTTACTGGGATAATGGCAACATTGACATGTTTTGCACGGAAGTACATTTAATCTGTGTAAGAAAAAGTTTAAAGATTCAGTAGCTTTGATATGAAAAACCAAATAAAGAAACAGACGACAAGAATTTTTATAATATTAATAGCGTCTTCAGAAATCTCTTTTAAAGTATAGTACAAATTCCTAACATGTTCAAATAGCTGGTCTGGCTTTTAAGAATACTTAAAAATATCTGGAAGTATTTTCAAGATTTTTTATGGCCTTTTGGCCTGGAGTTTAGAGATTTACTATTTCACAAATATCGTGCGGAAAGCTCCTTCTGTGCACAGTCAAATTCACGCTTCGTCAATTCTTGTTTTCAGTACATGTCACATAAAAATGATAAAAATAAAATTTCTAGGGAACAATTTTAATGATTTTCTTTTAAACTTTTCACGATAATTGATTACTAAGAAATGAAATTGAAAAGGTAAATAAAAAATCAGTACTTTTTTGTTACGCACGAAAACTGCGCCATTTTGTTTAATAAATGTGAGAAATAATAATGATGGTATTTTGTTTAATAAATGTGAGAAATAATAATGATGGTATTTTGTTTAATAAATGTGAGAAATAATAATGATGGTGTAGGTTGAATAACTGGTATTTGTAAGCCGGTAAATAAAATCTCTGGGAATTCAAGACGACAGTTTAGCGACAAGTTTTTCTATCTATCTATCTCCACGCCGTATCCCTAACGGGGTAGTGAGCGAGGACGGAGCGCCAAGCGTCGCGCTCCTTACATATTTCTTTCGCTTTCTCAAATCTCATCATTCTCCCCACACATTTTCGCCTAGGTATGCGAGTGCTTTTGACATTTCCATCGGTTAACACTAGTTATTTGATCTTCATAAGTCAGCCTTGGTCTTCCTTGGCTTCTTTTACCACTCACTTTTGCTCTATCACTCACTTACGCACACCTATCACGCACTCTTACAATAAGTTTTTCTTTTATATCTACATGCAATTATACCAATTCCACAAAGTAAACAGTCGTCCAGAGACAAATTTCTCTAATAACATTCATGATTAAAACCTCTTTTCATTGGGTTATGGGTAAACTTTATTTTCTTGAATGCGTCCACTTCAGTATTTTAGAAGATTCGACTTACACTGATGCTGACCGAGGTAAAAATTTTATTTATCATATATCTTCTATAATACATATATATAAAAGCGAAATACACTCACTGACTCATCCATTGGTTAATCACGAAATCTCAAAGACTACTACAGCTAGGATCATGGGCTTGATGATAGTTTTTGTGATGTATGGGGTCCGCTAAGAAATAATTTTTAGAAATTTACAATTTACGGAGGAAAAGAGGAGGTTAAATTTTGTATGAAACTTTTTATGGGACGGAATACGACTGTGAAATTGAGTACTAATAGTGCTTATCCAAAATAATGAGATACTTGTTTTTTTTAATTCCATTCGCAAAATAAGGGTGTTCGGTTTGTATGTAACTGTATTACAACTTTGAATTTGTAGAATGAGCTCCCTGTCGAGGTGTTCCCAAGGGACTACCGCATGGGGTTCTTCAAAAAAGATGTTAAAAGGTTTTTACAAGGTCAGTAATGCGCAAGTGGTACTCTTGGTATCACAGGCGTCCATATGCTACGGTAACTGTTTAACATTTGGAGGGCCGTATGCTTGTTTGCTACCTCCGTGGTAAAAAAAAACTATATTGCATTGATTAAAAAAAATAAAATCATAATTAGGTAAATTAGGAGGTAATTTACAGCATCACTGATCTCCAGTCAAGTCGAGTGCGACAGCTGTAACTGATTGCATTTAGTATATAGATAAATTAAACTCTGGAGAAGGACAAAAGACCACTTTTATTAATTCCGCGCGGACGTAGTCGCGTGCTACAGCTAGTTCTAAATAAAGCAAAAAGTTGTTATCGTATTGTATTAAAGAAATTGATATTAGTTGATTAACTGTTTTTACTGGTCTACTTCTATGTTATATTTACAAATCCGTGCTGAGTAACGTAAACTCTGATTCACAAATTGAAAAATGTGTTAATTTTTGAAACTGATAGTAAAAATATGTGCGACAGCTTAATAATAATAATTAATAATTAGGATTAGTAATGACCATCAGTTGGTTTGAAACTTTTGCACATTATTCTAGACGTCGTTACGAAACCAATGAGCTATCGCCCGTATTTTTAACCGATTTCAAAAAAGGCGGAGGTTTTCAATTCGGTTTTTTGTTGTTTTTTTTGTGTTATCTCAGAACTCCGTTATTTATAAACCGATTTGGAAAATTCTTTCTTCATTTGAAAGAAAAATTTATTTCTTTGAAAATCAATGTGCAACAACAGAAAGTCCATCAGTTTGGTAAGCTTGACAACGACTCCAATAACTGTCAAATTTAATTATATAGGTATCTGTATTGTATTTATAAAGTTATGTTTGTACTTGAGTTTTGATTAGTAAAGGCATTTATTTCGTACATTTCAGTGTTTTTGTTTTAAAATCACGTTTTTCAACGTGTATGAACCAGAGTAGTACTTTTATGAACAGAAATTAAAAAATCGAAAAAACCTGTAAGAATAATTTTGTTCTCTGATAACTGAGTGTTTTGTCGCTTAGACAACCACTGAATTAGGTAAAAATATCGAATATTTTAACAGTAACTTAAATATACTATATAGATGGCTTTATTATATTTATAATTGAAATTTTGATTAATATCATTGATATTCTTTCTGATATTTGTCACAAAGCTTAATACATATCACGTCGAGACGATAGTTAACTATGTAACTACGTAACTATATTTACCAACTTTTTGTCGGAAGTTCAGGGACGGCCGTGAGACAAGATACAGTCAATCGAGTCATTCCTCAGGTTGTTAAGTAGGCGAAGTGACGGGCAAGATTTAGTTACAAATAAGCAATAACAATAATAACACTGAAGGTTCCGTAAGTTACAGTCAGAGCAGCAGAGTTACGGTCAATGAAACAAGAAATCACTTCGTGTCGCTATCTTAGCAATCTCAACAGCCTAAATAATAAATTCAACATTACCCTCGCCCAGTTTGCGTCACACAAACATCGGAGTAAAACAATTTATTACAAAATGTAAACAGGAAGAGTCGTATTTTCATTTAGAATACGAATTCTCGATTCTGCCCTCACCCCCCGCCGGGACATAGACGAAAATACCCGGTTATGATTAATTCCAAATGCGCGGCGCATTGATCAAGAAACCGGCTTTTTACTCCAAACTACCCATCTCTTACCACCCTACCCCCCCCTCAAAAGAGCGAGACTAAGCCTTGCAGCCTCTTCCATCTCTCTCTAAAACAAAGATGCTAAAACTTCTTTCGCTAGTATGAAGATTTTAATTTCATATTTTTGACGAAATGGTTCTAATTTTAGATCTATGTTCGCACGAAACGCGACTCTAAAGAGTACACGATAAAAGTGAATATTGTATGCAATAATGACGTACTTGTTTCCATTTTCTAATTTCGAATTAGTTTTCGAAGTGAAAAGATACAGTCCCAAGACCGAGCGTTGTCAAACGAATTTGATACTTTATGCCATAGGCAATACAAAAGATAGTCGTATGCCGATACGCTCGTAAGAAATAATTCTCCAGTTGTACCCCGAAATTAGTCGAATAAGGGGGTAAGGGGTTCACACGATGGGTGGTTTTAAAAGAAGGCAAAAAGGTGGGGATAGAAAGATGCGCAAAGACTTAGTTCGCGCGGGGGGTTTGGGGAGGCGTTATAAAATATATAATTCTATACTTACAATACTTGTAAATACGGTACGCGGAAGTAGAGCGGGCGGCGCATTTTGACAGTTCTGACGGTTGTACTTCCGGCTGGTTTTGATGTTGAACTAGTGTATTTGTGTATGTCAGCGTTAGATATAACGGTACTACTGGACTTTATTTGTTAACCAAATGTAATATATATTTGAAGTTATCGGTAAGTGTATAATAGCAAAGTTAAGCAAAATTGGATTTAGAATTTACTTTTTGATTTGGATGAGTTCGAATTCAGCGATAGCTTGACCACCTGTTACATCATATTTCAGTACAATAAATAGTACACGTATTAATAATCTCGAAATATACCATTAGGAAACAAAAAATACAAGAAATAAAAAATATTCTTAGGAATATTATGAGATTTAGTTGTTGATAGACATAACAAACAATTTACATTCTTTTACCTTCACATTATATCCCGAAGAAGTTAACATGTTAAGAAGATTTTTTATTTAATGTTATTTCAATTACAATAAACAGACTTAAAACATACCTTGATAGCAAACTTAACAGATATCTTTTAAAACAAATTTTGTAGAAATTAGTAATTAAAACATGAAGTAAAAAAATTTACATTTAAAATAATAATTGTATTCTCACAATGATACCCATAAAGATTATAAATAAGTAAATGAAAGAAATAAAAAATAAATTGAAATATTAGTGATATTATTTTACTTCTTATAACGGCCAAGATGTGTCAGTCGGCGTATAACTCTACATTCGCTGATATTTAGTCGCGAAACGGGATGTATTATAAAGACGGTAGTTGTTTAAAATAAGAGCGCGGCACGGACTTAGGGGCACAGTTGTTAGAAATGACTTTAGTACGAATTCGATTTTGTTTGAGGCATTGATATTTTGAGTGATATGGTCTTCAATTTATTTTCGAATTTCTACATAGTACTTAGTCTAAATAGAGAATATGTCTATTTTATTGTTTATGTATGTAGAAAAATATTCCTGTTTGCCTTTGCATAAACAGAGGTACCTGTTTTACACGCGACCGTATATAAAATAAATTATATACAATTTGATTTAAAAACATGTATACCTTTTAGATATACGAGATTATTATCTTGAATATAATTTTTGTTATTGATTTGTTTACTGTAAAATTAAACCATTTTGTTTTTTGAAATACGTACATAATATGAAATTACATATTTTCACGCTGTATTCTTAAAGGAGTAGGGAGAGCGGCCGCAACGAAAAGTATCACAGTCCTCGCATACCTCCTTCGCTTTCTCTAATCTCATAATTTTCCTTACACAGTTTGGGCTAAGTGTGCCGATGCTTTTGACATTTCTGTCAGTTAACATTCTGACCATTTGATGTTCAAAGTCAATGTTTATCTTCCTTGGCTTCAACTACCAATTATTATTTCGAAAATAATTGTAATTCTTGATTTATCTACTGTAAACTTATAATTTCTTTAAATAAAATAAATTATATGTTTTTTATCAAGTTATACACATCTCATATTACCACTCCAAAAACCTTAATGTAATATTTGATAACTACATCAAAATCAGTTCATTAGTTTTTACAAAAATTTGTATCTACAAACAGATTACAGACATTATACAATGTCTATTTTTTTGTTATACCAATTTATACCTAATAATGAAAGAAAATTTTCTCAAAATGATTATTAGACACAAATTTCCGAACGTTTCGTCTTTGTAATAATACGTAATATAATTTGACCAATACTTCCGCGACTTCGGTTATGTCGTATTTGTATCATAATAAACATAAATTATGGTGTAAAAATCGTAACTAACAGAAATAAGTTACACTTATTCGTAAAACTCTGTTTCTGATGAACCAGCACTCTTAACCCTTAATTAGTATCAATTGGCAAAGGACTGAGAGTTCAAGTTTTATCCAAATATCTACTCCACCAATACAGATAAAAGATCGCCCATATTTTAATCAACTTATAAAGCTTACATTTATAAGCTGTAGTTGAATCGAAACGAGATTAGCGGCGTTTAATTGATATGAAAGCAAACAAACAGACTGAAAACTATAAATACCGAAAATACCGTTGTGTTAAATATTCATTTAAGACTGTCTTCGTAATGCGATAAAGGTATCTGAACTGTAATTCTCATATATACACATGTGAGTATTTGTTCAATGTGTTTAAGTGAAGCTACTTATGTTTTATCCACTCATTTCGCGTGGTTCTTAGTAAAAAGTTGTGTAACGGGAGTGGGGCGCACTAGCGCCTACGCCGTAGCAGCTACGAGGCGTAGGCCCGCTACGGTATAGGGCTGAACATCGACATTATGCCTTTTAATTTGATTAATTATATTCAAAGCATTTGTTTTTAGATTCATGTTCGACTTAGAAATATTATTTTTAAATTATTTCAGGCTTATAATAGAAGGTTGAAATTTGAAATGTTTTCGTTCAATTGAACCTAAACGAGGTATATTTTAAACTCCAAACTACCACTAGTGCGAAATAACCTGCATTGAAAAATAACAATAAACTCAGAGACATTTCTAAAGTTGTTTTGTTAGTTTTGTTATAAGTAGCCTTGATATTTGGGTATTACTGGGTGTTTTCTTAGATCGCTACGTGATACCTGTAGTGCAAGCCCACCCAGTACTTAGCTTACGAAGACAAAATAGATGTAAGGCTAGTCAATTGTTTTTGGAATAGATTAATTTATTTTATTTTAATTTATAGAACTATAAAACAAAACGAAATAATTAAAAGTCGTTAACGCATTTATTTCCTCTTTTATTAAAAAAAATGCCTCATCAGTCTACGTTTACAACATCTTACTGAAATAGTATATTCAAATGGGAAAGATAGGTCAAGTATTACAGAAGTTAGATTCAAGCAAAAATTCAAGGAATCACAGTCACTTCACCCTGTTTACAAATTGTTAAACTCGTAGTCGATTTGAATTTGTTAACTTTTATTTATCATTGACAAAACCGTACAATGTTTTTAATATATTAAATTCCTTTTCTATTAAACGAATGATTTCTTGAGAAATTATTTCATAGAAATCAACATAGTTACCTACAAAAACATTACTTGATTTGTCTAGTGCTATGGCGCGGTGAGAGGAAATCTATCTTCTAAGCCAAAGTCACGGTTTTGGTTCTTAATCAGGTCGATTTAAAAAACGATGTCTTTTAAGTTGTAGTCTCGGTGGTAGTTATGCCCCCTAGTGCTTACTTTAGGTTCATATAATTGATGTATCTGTCTAAATTTGTGTACATATATAAATAAAAGGTTATATATGTAAATGTACTTATATCCAAATTTCAGTTTTAATCTCAACTGCACTAACGCATCACCCTAAAAATTTAGAAGTTCATTAGCCCTGCCAACCCTACTGCCTACTATCTCGCACGTTCCTAAGACACCCCGGCGGGTGGGGTGTTTTAAACCCCCCGGGGGGCGCACGCGGAAATATGAAGGGAGCTCTCATTTATCAATACACTGCGACTGTTTCTTTCTCTCTAAGAATTGATTATATTCTACTAAGAATATTGATGACGCCCTCTTGAAAGTTTTCGAGCTTAATGTGGGGGTGGCAGGCGGAGGTAATGTTTTGATTAGAGTTTTTGATGTTTCTCGTATGATGGTGGTATTATGTATATAATATGTATATTATGTTGTATATATAATTCTATGTAATGACTAGCTATGCTTGTGACTTCATGTGGATATTAAAATTTCTTTAATTATGATTATGACGAATCTGCATGAACTTCATGAAAGTTACCATTGAAATATACATACATACATGCGTATCTTTGCGCTATATCCCCAACTGAATATACAGAGAGAGAGGGAGCGCCAAGCATCACGGTTCTTACACACTTCTTTCACCTCAAATCTAATTATTCTCTTCATACACTTCCGTCGATGTATGCGAGTGCTGTTGACATTAATCTTAGCTAACGCTCTGATTATTTTATCTTCACAAGTCAGTCTTGCTCTTCCTTGGCTACCGCTACCGCTCACTTTTGCTCTGTAGATTTACCTCGTCATGCGTTTTTAACTCATGTTTTTACATCCCCATACCATCTAAGTCTGCAGTGAAACTGGTCTAATGAAAGTATAAAAGAAGATTTGACAGAAGATTTTTCACGGTAGCTCGGAATTTTACGTAATTATACAACATTTTACGTTCGACGTCTACGTAACTTATGGCATAGATTAAGAATATTATAGCATATTGGCATTGATTTATGGTATTGTTTAGATTCTATACAAATACTTTAACAGTCAGTTTAAACGAACGCCCGTTCTACCAGTGTTCTGTTTCCACTGTTGTCGACTGGATACCGCGGCGTCCAATTTCGAGAAATTAATAGACGCATCTGTCTAATTTATACAATCCATTCGTCGTATTATACCTGAATATATTTCCCATACATAGTATCCAACAGTAGTGATCACATTCCATCAGGTGCTCGTTTGCCACCTCTGATATAAAAAGAAAACTGGAAAGCCCCGTGATATATCGATAAAGCAAGAACAGAAGAACTCCGAATTTGGAACACAGTCCTCTTGCCGTGTGTTATCTGTATAAATAAAAATGAACATTTCTTTGTATGTTTCTCCTATATGCATTTATAAGTTATTCATTCGATTGTGATGAAACTGGTGAATTCATTAATTTAGTAATTAAAAGACTACGCGAACGAATTTTCTAGGAACAGCTAGTTATGTATAAATATACAGATTCATATTTATAAAGTATAGGGCACACAGCGAGCGGCTTAGATTTCTGAGTTCAGCGTTCATTACAACTTATATATATATTCATTACAACATATTGCAAAACTAAATGCAAAAACTATGTAAATATCAGGTCGCAAACGTTTTACCAAAAAAATGAAAATGTAAATAAACTTATATAAAATAAACCTTGGTCTTATTAACTTATATAAGTTCTGTGTGTGCGCCATTCTCTAAAAGTAAGTCATATGTGCGTGTGTGCGCAAAGAAAATTAATGTATGAATACTTGAGAGGGTGCACGCACTTTTCCCCTCGTCGAAGATTAGTTTTACGAAGAAAATTCATAGCTTTTTATAGTTTTATGTCCTTTTATAATGGCGCAAATATTTTCCAGTAGACTTCAGAAAAATTGTACTTGTAATACCATTACCAACCATGATAATAAAGATAGCGTAATGATATCGTCATCAACTAAACCGTTGCGGAGGTTAGTGCATCTGTTTCCGAGCTGAGGGTCCCAGGATCCATTTCCAGCCTTGTTAATTAAAAGATAGAGCTTTTCTACATTGTCTTAGTTTAAGGATGCTAGGCGCTCACCCAGCTCGTTGTGTGATACATTATAAGTCCTAGTGCGTTTTTTGGGATCACATAGTGTAAATGTCTGCAGTATTTATTAACGTTATCTACATGTACGTAACCGAATTTCTAGTCATTCAAACAATGTAAGCTGTAAAATATATGTAACGGGAAATTTAACACGATTACCTATTTTTCGGCTTGACGTTTCGACCGAATTGCATCGGCCGTGGTCTCAAGCAATCAAAGCAAGAGTTTGCGAGACTTCAGTAACTGACAAATTTAATTATATAGGTATCGTACTTATAAAGTTATTTTGATTGTTCTTGAATTTTGATTAGTAGAGGTATTTCGTACTTTTCAGTGTTTTTTTTATTTTTGGAGCGGTAGTATACATTTGTTTAAAAAAGGCAAAATGCCATTATATAATTGTACCTGATTACATCTTAAAAAATTAAGTACCAATAAAAGCGTTCCAACAATAACGAAAAAAACAGTTCATAAAGTATTCGGTGTTTTAACTCTTGAACCAAATATACATTTTCTTTCGTCGAGAAATGAATGATTTTAGTATTATCATGAATGTAAAATCGCAGTTTTTTGCAACGAAATTGGAACTGAAAAACATAGCAAATACCTAATTCATCGAGCATTTCAAATTACGTTTTATTAATAGATATTCAATACGCTCTTCGCGTTTCCTACAATCGATTAGAAATTATTTCTCGGAAACAATTTTCAATCAGAAACCCTCCCTATAAATGTTAAGTGTATAAATTGAAATACGTAATGTTTTCCAGAACTAGAAATTATAAAAATATTGCTATCGTTTCTATTTGTATGTGTGAGAATTCCAGGTTCGATTCCCAGCCATTTACGAAACTAACTATTCGGAATGAACTTAGTTTTAATATACTTAATTGTCATAATTATTAAAAATTGAATGCTTAATTATTATTATTTACAAATCTAAAACTAGATATTATCTTAAACAACAGATTTCCTCAGAGTCGTCGTTTAAAAAGTTGTCTTTGTTTACGGTGCCTAGCAGCCAGGCTACATTACCGATATGAATAACCAAGTTAATTCGCTGACGAAAGAAACTGCCGGTCCGGTGATCTCCCGAATCCCCGACCAGTGGCTTATAAATTTCAGAAACCAGTCGAGGGCTTGAAGGCTCCTAGGTCCTGAAGTATGATATCTTAACAGCTATACAAATATCTTAAATCTATCTATCTATAATATGATATTTAGAACATAGGTTTTTAGAATATAAATATGCAAATGCATAAAAATTGTAGAAAAGTGTAAAAGTAATTTATCTTCATGGTACCATAATTAAGATTTAAAGATCACAGCACTATGAAAACTTTTAATTATAATTACAACGAGATTACAACGCTACAAATACTTTTGACATAAATTACAAAACAATTACAAAAGTATAAGTGTATTAATTTCAAAAAATTACAATGCATACATACAAATAACAACTTTCTTAGCGGTAAGATTGAGGAAGTATGTTATTTAATGTAATGTTTAGTTTTAAGTTTGGAAATATTAACGTTAAGATATGTATGTGCTTATTTCTGTCAATAAAGTTTCCACGTATAAGTAAAAAAATAATGCAGAAGTTTTAAGGACAATATGTATGTACTATGTAACATTTTAGTGTTAGTAACTGCTAATAACTGAAATCTTTACCATGTAAGTTATATTATAACACGTTAATTATTTATTTTGTTTAAAATTCGTTGTTATTGTACAATTATATTCTACTAAGTATCTACTAAGTACGTCACTATATATAATATATTAATTATGTTTAGTATCAGAGCTCTAGTTTTTTTTTTATATCAGAGGGGGCAAACGAACAAGCGTATAACCTGATGTGAAGTGATCACTGCCCGTCCATGGACACCCGCAACGTCCAGGGAATCACAAGTTATTATTAGTCTAACGATTATCTCTGAATATTATAAAACAAAGTTGCCATCCGTGTTTGTCTGTATATTTCTTAACAATTTCTACTCTTTTATAATTTCAATACGATTTTCGCCATCAATTATAACATTTAACGGGGAAGGTTAATACACATCTGTATAGCAAACACATTTATTATATTTAAGTGGCGAAATAAAGACATTTAACAAAGAGTTTCTCGTGCGAGATCAGGGCGCGTAACTAGTCGATACACCTATTTATATTCTGCTTCTTTATAAGCCTGAGATGAGGAGACCTCCGGTGTCTATTCAAATAAATAAAATTGAATTCTCTGTCTGTGATTTCAAAACAAAGGCGTTGTTAAACTAATGTAGTTATTTGCACGTTACTAAAATCCAAACAAACGTTTTGAAATGTTTGTCAACTGATTATCGGGACTAATCTCTGAAAAGAATGAACCGATTTTGACGAGAGTTTTATTGGCAGGTAGACGACTTTTCAAAGAATATTCCAGGCTTCTTTTTATCTCGAAAAAATGCAAAGTTATACGAGGGTGAAACCGCAGGGCGCAGCTAGCTATAAATAAATTACACTTTTAATTCAAATTTATTACTTTTATTAATACCATAATAATATATTATTATTACGGTAATTTTTTTTATAAGTTATATTGGAACATCTAATAAAATTTTTGGGTCTATAATACCAACGGATAATTAACTATGTGAAACAATAAGTTTTTGCATAACACAAATTTTAAAAGTTACTAGACTTGATTACTATAAAACATATAATTTATTGCATCAATAATTTTTCATTAAAATGGACTGGTCCATTTGTATTAAATATCTACCTAAGTTTATTTATATATATTTACAATTTAATTGTGTAGTTTAAGTATCATTCACAACAACTAAGTATTCCAACAATAACAATACTTTGTACTGACGAAGAAAATATACATAGCGAAAGTGAGTGGTAAAAGAAGCCAAGGAAGACCAAGGCTGACCTATGAAGATCAAATAGCCAGAGTGTTAGCGGATGGAAATGTCAAAAGCTCTCGCATACTTAGGCGAAAATGTGTGAGGTGGATGATGAGGTTTGAGGAAGCGAAAGAAGTATGTAAGAGCCGCGACGCTTGGCGCTCCGTCCTCTCTGACTACCCCGTTAGGGATACAGCGTGAAGATATGTATGAATGTACAATACATTGTTAATTGTAATTAAAATCAGTGTTGTAATTCTAATTATAATTAACAACAATTTCTAATTTCTAATTATTAATAATGAATTGCTGCAGAAAATAAATAATCTAAAAATGTGTGCTCAAGAGAATCTGCGGTGGCTACATTTTAGGTTAAAATATAAGGATCTTGCATAAGAAAGCGGAGAGGGGCGTTCCACCCTTGTATCTCCGTTTTTAGTATTTTAGTAAGTTCAGGGGGAAATTACCCCCGGGGGGTGATGGGAGGGGGTCGTGGGGGCCAAGATGTTGATGTTTCTTAGTTTTATATTACTGCCGTACTTTATTATTTGTGTTAGTGTGTTTGTGTTGCCGGCGTGTGGGTAGGATTACGTGACTCGATGCTTAGTGAGCTCTTCCTATGCAGATGTTGAATTTTATGAAACTGCCTCGCGCTTTTTTTCTGTTTTAGTGGCTCTAACGTTTTATAGATTAGTTAGATTTAGTGCGTCGTTACTCTGAAGGGTTGTGGATACGTAGATACGTAAAGGTTGGCGTACAAACAAGTTTTATTTAAAACTGTTTTCGAGACTGAGTTTCTTGCTCCAGATTTTAGGGTTCCGTACATTAAAAGGAAAAAGGGCGCCATTATAAGACCACACATACATCCGGCCGTAAGCCACAATCGATTTGTCAAAAACCTTATGATGCACATTCTCGGACTATTGCATGTGTGCATGACATTTTACGATTCATTATCCAAATTTTGAAAATATTTATATGAGACTGAAAATTGGAATGATTGTTCCCTCCACCTCTCATCTGAAATTCCTCCACACCTTATCCGAAACTACTGGATTTCAAAATTAAACTTTTTTGGTATCTAGAAAGCCCTACTTTAGAAAATATGTAATGGAAATCCTAAAACTTACGGATCTCCTGTAATTTAATTTGAAAATTCATCAGTTTACAAATATATGGAACTCTCTGTGCGCGAGTCGAACTCGCATTTAACCAAGTTGTGGTACGTTTTCCAAAGCGATGGTAGAATTTACTTTAAGAAATGAATTTTAGTCGCATAATTATATTGACTTTGAATTCAGATTTCAAATATAGGTAACGCAATCGCTTCACTAATTAAAAAAATTCAAACGAAGTCTTTTGTACTGATTTAGATACAATTTACTGATTTAGATACTTTGTTGTACTAATGTTAGCGGTAGAAAACTCTATCAGCTATCATTAACCGGTGAAAGTGAACAAAGTAATATAATTTCAAAGTTGATAGGTACTAAAAGTAAAAATATAAAATTCCCGAAGTAAATCTACAGTTATTGAAAAATCCCGCCATAAATTCAATGTACTGAAAGTTAGACGAACGGGTGAAAAAGGCGAAATATCCGTTGCCTGTGAAAAATTAAAAAAACTCAAATAGCATTCCCACGGAAAATTCACCAGCGTTTTTACCGATCTGTATTTGCTTTTTACGAGCAACTAGTGAAAACGAAAGTGGCTGAAAAAAATACGTCACTATTTCTATCGTGCGGGCCTTCAAAAAAGAAGAAAAAATCGGCGAGTGGCCATCGAGAGCGAGAGTTCTATTTTCAAATTTCCCGCGTACCGTTGGCGTTTTATTTATTCGCGATGATTTTTTATAAATGTAGTGAACAAAAAATTATCATTAGAATGTAATTATTTTCATATTTCTCATTATTATTGCTGTGTAATAGAATATGTAATAAGGTGTACAAGAATACAGTCCTTTTTCTTGGGGTTCCATCATGATTCCCTCTGCATTTCGATACCGAATCAACTCGTAATGATAGTACTTACAACACCGCCGAAATATCGGATGTCTTTTAAAACTTTTATCACTGTAAATACTCGCTCATGCATACACAAATAGACAGAGCTTCATGCGAAACAAGAATCGTTTCTTAACATCAATCTATCCAATAACCCTGCTTCCATAAAGAAGGTGTCTCGAAAGTTGAAACCGCTCAAGACAGAAATCACAATCTTTGAAAAAATATCTATTTTACAATCAGTGGTAGCAAATTATAAAAAAACTGGCCAAGTCGTACTCACGCAACGAGAGTTCCGTATCACCTTACGATGTATTTGTATTGTGAATTTACCGATAAAATATGTCGAATTCAAAAACAAACTTAACTTTGCAGTTGAAAGACACGTTCTCCCATGCTCACCAGCTGTAAATCTAAGTTTGTAATGGCAACAACTACAAATATGGTTTTCGGATCTAGACTCGCGATAGTGTGTCAAGCCAAGTTCAAAGAAAAAGAACTGACGACGCAGCAGCCGAATGTTATATTACACGAACCATTTGAAGCCACTTTTGACCCTTTAGCAACTCAAAATCTATTCAACATAAACACTGAAATTTGGTTTATTTATTAAAACTCCTTAGATTAACTAGAATCCCAAATGTCCTAAATACAACTCAAACGGTTATTGAGATATTAACGTCTAAAAATCGGCATTTTTTTCACTGACTGACCGACTGACTGACATATAAATCAAAAACCTAACCCACTTCCAGATGACCTAGTGAAAGCTAATCGTTCTTCTAGGATGTTGACTTGGATGGAAACGTAGGATGATGAGATATAATTAAAAGACGTGCTTTCGCTAGCTCGTGTATTTCTCAACGGGCTTATTTTCTGACATTCAAAAATACTATGTTATTATGAAGGTAGCAACACCTTCAAAAAAGCAGTGTTGCCATTTGTTAACAATTATGATTAGAAAGATTAATCGAGAATATTGATAACACTAGAAAGTTGAAATTTCGTGTCCAGCTATTGTCTAATTATCTATCTATCTATCTAATTTGTTCCTTCTTCAATTCCTCTTTGAATATTTTGAAACGGTGACTATTGTGCGGAATATGTGGGTATAACATGTATTTTAAGTCGTTATTTCACATAGTTTCTGAAAAAATCCGTTGTAAACGGCGAGAGCGAAAGTGAGTGATAGCAGAAGGCAAGGGAGACCAAGGCTGATTTATGAGGATCAGATAGCCAGAGTGATAGCTGACGGAAATGTCAAAACCTTGTCGCAAACCTAGGTGACATTGTGTAAGGCAAATCATGAGATTTGAGAAGGCGAAAGAAGTATGTAAATAACTCGATGCTTAGTGCTCCGTCCTCCTCGACTACTCCGTTGGGGATACAGACGGATAGGACGGATAGGATAGGACGGATATGTTACAGACGGATAGACAGAGAGGTCCATGAAGTCTCAAATGATTTTACAAGGGTCTCGTTATTCTTTTTTAGCTATAGAATGCTAAAAATTGCTGCTTTCCACATGAATTAGAAAATTTTTAGAGAACCAAATAAAAAGCAATATTTGTTCCATCAAACACAAACAAAGTGATAAAATAAAAACAGAGTTCCACGACAGTGGCTTCCATTAAAGCAAATTAGTAGGAACAAAACAATTTCATCCGGAACAGAGTGACGTCACAAACGAAAATAATAAATGCATTTAGTTAAAATGGTCGAAAAAACGTTCGCAAATATTATATATGTGAACTAGATATGCCCTGCGGCTTCTCCCGCGTTAAATGTAGAATTTGTTAATAACTTGAATACGTCGCCGCATCGTCTCGAAAATATAAATATATATATTGCAATAACAAGATCTTAATCGGTCAAGTCATTCAGAAGTTAGACGATAACTACTTTACATAGATATAACGATTGTATATATAAAAATAACTATCGAACCCACCTACTCAAATTTGCTTAAAATAATTTGTATATAAACTGGTATTAAAAAAATTAGAGAATATAGATCTATGCCTTATCTCTGAGAAAATATCGACTTTGGAATCATTGAAAGCAAATTGTAAAAATATTTTAATTGTGAATTAAAGTTGCTCACAGGGTTCCACGCGACAAAAAGTTTTTACATCACAATATTTAGAGTAAATTGACTGTAATAGACGGAGAGACATCTGATTTTGTAAGGGTTCCGGGTTGTTAAGTATAAAACTTATTTACTTTAGGTTCAATACCTCCAAAGACCAGTAGAGAGACGGATCTTCTAAATATTGACATTGGCGGGTAATGGCTAGATTACAAATGCAAATGATATTGCAAAAGGCATTGATAAAATGGAGCAATATGTGACATTGACAGAATTAATTTCATTACCACAATAAAAGTCATTATTTTAAAGTTGAAGTTGACAAAAATGGAAGGAGCAGGTCTTCACTCATTGAAAGGTTCTTAATAATTAAAAACGAAATATCTCCTACAAAAAATATTGTTGTGAAAATTATTAATATTATTATTATTGTGAAATTTATGTTAATTAATTAATCAAATTAACAACTTTAATTGTAAAATGTGTAAATCAGTAACCGTTACTTTGAATGGAATTTTCTTATTGTTAACAAGCTGGTGCCCGCGACGTGCAAGTCGGGTTTATTGCGCACCCTGTAACAGGCGAGCGGCGAATTTAAAATTATCTTTAAATAACGATAACTTTTTTACTGTCATCTGATTTTAATAAAACAAAGTCTAAATGTTGCTCCAAGCTAAGCTTAATATACCTGTGAAAACCACAAGGAAATCCGTTCAGTAGTTTCGGAGATTAGCGTAAACATGCAGATAGACGACAACAATTTAAAAATTTTTTTTTTGTGTTCTGTTACTCTTTTTTTTATCGCTCATACTTATTTTTTGATAAATTTATTCAATATAGAGACACGCGGTTTCTACTGCTTTACTACATGTATATTATTGAATAAATGTAATTAATTTAATTGCTTAATTAAAAAATAATAACCATTCAATAATTATTAGAAAGCATTCTATTCTAAGCGTTAGTATTTATAAACTTGAAACTAAGTGTTATCTTAAACAACAGACTTCCTCAAAATTGCGTGATTTTATTGCGTTATTATTTTTATTAAGGAAATAAAAAGGCATCATTGTAATAATTACGAGGTACCTTAAAAGAAAAAACGAAATTGTCCGTCTGTGACTCCCGATTTTCTCAGATACCATAAGATAAATTTTATTTCTCTTTATCGCACTATGTTACTGAATAAACTAAAGCTAAATTGAATAAAATATTAAAAATATAATCGAATTAGAGGGTCTATTTTCCTTATTCCCTTATCTCTGAAGCTAGTGCATCGAAAAATATAAAATTCAGGGAATACAGTAACTTGCTTGAAATTTACAGGAAAGTTATAACGACAGTTCTACGTCTGATTTAGAATTTAATTATATTAACTTGTCATCTTGGAAACAATTATAAATTGTTTGTCTTACATATAAAGATACTGAACAGATGAATCAAAAATTTTGCACATGAACTGGCTTTATCACTGGCCGAAACATGGGCTGTCAGTACGACGTGGGAGACGTCATAAATAAAAGCTATTATAAATAAATAAATGCACCAGACAATACACACCGATGATCTGATCTCAAACTAGGGCATTCCCTGTGATATGAGAACCAGACGACGTCTACTAGGGGCGTCTCCCAGTACATCCAGACTCGAGATAACCTAGAAAAGTTCGTTTCCTAAATCGACCCAACCGGGAGTCAAATCCGGAACCTTCCGAGTTTGTTGCTACACCTAAATCACTGCGTCATCGAGGTCGTCGATTATAATCTTTCATCATTATTCTCTATACATCTACGCATACACATCTGTAGACATGATTAAAAAGATACTGAAGTAACTGTGATTTCGAAATAAAAGATTTTTCTTATTTGCACGTTACCAAAAGCCAAACACAACTTTTTAAATTGACATCTCTTTTTCTCTCCATTTGTTTGTCCGGACTAATCTCAAAAACGGTTGAATCAATTTTGACGGAAATTTTGTTGGCAAGTAAAGGATTTTTCAATTAGAGTTATATCATACTTGTCACACATACTTTTTATAATATTATGCATACAAAAAAAAATTAAAGTAATATTACTTTTTGGGAAATATGTCAAATTTCACGTAGATGAAATCAAGGAGCACAGCCAGTCATACACGTATATATGTGTATGTATATCTAGTAGTATGTGTATGTTACTGTTAGACCATGTTACTCGCTGATAATGTAGCTTTCTACAAGTGAAAGAATTTTTGAAATCGGTTGAGTAGTTTTTGAGTTTATTCATTACATACAAACAAGTTTACATCTTCATAATAATATAGACATAAATGAAATAAGAAATTGATTGAGTAACTGAATTAAAAGTACAGTACCTGGGCGACCGAGCTTACTCGGTGTCTTATAAAAAAAAAAAACAAAAAAAGTCTGACCACATTGTAGGATTCGAACCCGCGTATTTCAGCGTGGCAGATATATGCTTTGACTGACTAACATAGCCATTGTTCTATTGAGAAAGTAAACTCTGTTCCGAAATTAGAGGAATTTAGAAGATACAAGCGTGTGAAAACTCAGAGAAAAAATATTTTCCCAGAATTGAGACCTAACTAGATCGATTTCTAGCCCCCGTAAATCCCTGTATTGTAAATTTCGTCGAAATCGATAGAGCCGTTTTCGAGAATACAATTACAAATATAAAAATGTTGCTCGTAATACTATTCTTTATAATACTATTCTTCTAAATAGCATAGTACCATAAATTAAAGAAAGCCCATGAAATTTAACATTCGTTCAATTCAAGTTCAGGAAAATGAATAATAGACTTTTCTTCGTGACTCTTAGCCATAGACTTTATAAATAACTCCAGTGCCAAACGCCGTGTCCGAGCAGCAACGGTGAGCTAAATCAGATAACCTGACTCACCTGTACATACGACATACATTTATTATCAGATAAACTGATCGGTCGCCATTTCGTTAGAAAACAGCACCCACACATCTATATTTTATTTGCCTCACGCCGCCTGATTTTAAATACCAGTCAGGCTGTCTGAAGCTATGAAGTCTATATTTTTCATTTTATTCCCTTATTATAAGTACATTATTCTATGTGTTTTTAATATGTACTTTTTGCAAACTGAATTTAGACATATTATATCAAAACATTAAAGAAAAAAGAAACAACCTCTGACCACATTCCAGGATTCGAACTCGCACACTTCAGCGTGGTAAACCTCACTCAGCCACTGTACTACTGAGAAGGTAAACTCTGTTGGGAAATTAAAGAAGTTCAGAAAATTACAGTTTATAAGTTTTAAGTGTGTGAAAGAGGGAGAAAACGATTTTTCCCGGAATTGAGGCCTAGCTAGATTGATTTCTCGCCCTCCTCAACTCCTATATTGTAAATTTCATCGAAATCGCTAGAGCCCTTTCAGAGAAAGCAATATTAAATGTACTCCTAATTTTTGTCTATCGTTTGTTATAGTGTAATTAAAAAACTGCTTAATATAATTGAATGCGAATAGTGTAGTTGAAAGACTAGGGTTACGATTAAATAATGACATAATTACACTATATCTGTTATAAGGTAGTGTCATTGAAATCTAAAAATACAAAAGTGATTTAATTTACTCGATTGAATAGAAATTTTTCACAATTCATAAAAATTCATGAACAAAATAGCGCATTATAATGTAAAGATTTCACATTTAATCTGCATATTAAAAAAAATGAATACTCACGAAAAACCACATTTTGGTGTATAGCGATTGTGTGAGATAAATTTTTATTTGTGTTTGTGTCATTGCATATAATACAGGCTGAGCTATTTTGTTACTATCCGTATAATATATTTAAACATCAATACATATATATCCTCACGCTATATCTCTAACGGAGCAGTCAGGGAGTACGTAGTACCAAGCAACGCGGTCCCTGTATACTTCTTTCGCCTCCTCAAATATCGTTATTGTGAGGACCACGCACTATTTAATACATTTATCTAAACTAATGTTATAACGCGGTAAAGTTTGTAAATTTGGATGTAAGAAATAATCTCCAAAAGTAATCAGATTTCAAAAATTCTTTCACCTTTATTTAGAATGGAGTGGACTTAGACTGTACATTATTCAGCTAAATTGATGAAAATGAGGATTGTATTGTAGGAAGAGACAGAAGAAGAGTTACGAGTTATGTTTCTCGTTCCGCTCTATCTCTCTCTCTTTCCTTCTTGCTCTGAGCTCATTAGAAATATATCGCGAAGATATGTGAAGACATACTTTAGTAATATATATCTACTATTTATGTCGATAGTTTTGAGTGCAATTACAATTAGAAATAAATTTAAGTCTATGTTTTCCCGTACTCGTTGCTATACTGTTCTCTAGTTTGTCATTAATTTAAGGCGTCGCGATTCCAACTTATGTTTCTGGGTGCCTTAAATATATATTATATTGTTATAAATAACGTATACGAATATTTATTGTTGAATTAAATAAGTTTATTTGATACACTAATGACATACATATTTTATTTAGTATCATAATAGCAGCCACAGTGTTTCTCTCTTATAAAATGTCGCTCTGAAGGGTCCGCCGGGAGAAATTGCTTAAATAAGCGGTACATTGGTCTTCTTTCTGTTTGTATCTGTATTCTTGTATGTGCAATAAACCGTTAAATAAAAAAACAAATCTCCACTGCAAGTGGAAAATCACTTGTTGTTTTCTATATGATAACATATCCCTACGCTGTATCTCCAACGAGGTAGTTAGAGAGGATGATATTAAAGTGAAACTTGATTTTATCGGTGAATTCGCTAGTGATACTCACATATATAATCTTTATTTTGCACAAAGGCATACACACCCTGTGCGTAAAATTTGAGTATGATAGGCTTAGTAGATTTCACGTGACAATTGAACAAAAACACGGACAGCGTATCGTTTTTATAATAGTATATAAGAAAAACGTGAACCAGGAACTGACATTTACAAAATTAATTTCAATGATTTATTAAAACGTATTCAGGACACCCTTTTAAAACTTGCGTCTGTATGAACACATCACTCACACAAAAAAATATAATGTTGCGTATGTGTGAGATTATGCATGCGTGTGTGTATCGAGGTCACATTGCAGTGTACAGACACAGGCGGCTGTGACGCAATGATGGGAACGAAAAAATTAAATTGTACATAGCCATTTTGGAAAGTTCGCTTTTGTAATTTCTTGATTGCGGACAGTGTTAGGAAACTTTTATTATTACTTTATCAAATTTAAAAAATAACGGTTTATTTTTGCTTAAATATGGTACTTAGAACAGTACTCCAATTTGAATGGAGTATTTGGCATAGTATTCCCTGATAGCAAGCAATGACAATGCATAATATTTATCACGATTTACCTGAGGTTCCTATTCACTCTTGTAACAAAAGTTTTAAAATTGTAACAATGAGAAAACACTAGAACGCCGAAAGAGTGTCATTTTTCATAAGCAGCAATATGTTTTAGCATTAATATAAAATTTAAATCCGAGTTTCTTGCCGGTTCTTCTCAGTACAGGTTTTTTCTGAATCGCTGATAGATTTGACTTTCAAAAATACTTTGTAATGAGGTTTTTTCTGAATCGCTGATAGATTTGACTTTCAAAAATACTTTGTAATGATGTTAACTTAAATAAGTTGTTGAAAATTTGAATGTAAAAAAAAATAATATAATGCATCTCAGTGCAAGTGAAAATTAGAGTTTGGTATTTTTTGTACCTTGCAGGGATTTGTCATTAAATCGTAAAAAAAAAATCAGAAACTTATTACATACAGCATCTAATCATCTTATTTCATCCTTTGTCATGAGACAATTTGTCTTATTTAACAAACGCAACTGATTTTACGTGTTCCAGTTACAGATGGAATGAAAATTTAGGTCAAAGACTTAAGTGTTTATTGTTTGACAGAGTAAGTTAGGCATTAAAAGATGTGTTTTCGGTTACTTCTTGTGAAAGCGTGCCATTCACATGTCGACATGTAAATTTGGATCGCAATTTTCTTTTCAAATTAATAAAAAACGCTGATTTACTTTTTAAATACTATGCAAAAGAAAATTGTTTAATACGGTGTACGAAATAATGTTCTTCTATTTATACAATTCAGAATCTATTTTTTTCATTATCTCTATCGTTTAGTATATAAGCAATGAATATTTTACTTACAAATATTACAGTCACAATAATACAGTCTTGCACGACTAAAAGGAAAGACAGAAATGTTACACAAATATAATTAATTTTAATTACCTGCGTATGTACTCTATTCCCAAAAATGCAGAGCTTGTTAAAACATGTATTGAAAAACCGGCAATCAGTGTACGTTGTGCCAGCACTACTATCTATTAAATAAAAATTTGATTATAAAAAAAGGCTAAGCGCGTGTCACACCACGCGCATAGAAGGATTCCGTAGTCAGATTGCACAATATTCATTGTAATCGGCAGCAAAAATAAGTTTGTATTTCATAGCGTTTCTGTAATGACACTGTGATAAATAAAGTTATTTCTGCAGTCGCAAAGCGTGTAACCGAAAATACTCAATTACACTCTGATTCAAACCATAATTTTTTAAAGTTCTTTTGAAGTTCTATTGTCTTACATTTTTTCTGACTTTGAAAGCGCAT
This sequence comes from Zeuzera pyrina, assembly GCA_907165235.1. Classification (NCBI taxonomy): domain Eukaryota; kingdom Metazoa; phylum Arthropoda; class Insecta; order Lepidoptera; family Cossidae; genus Zeuzera; species Zeuzera pyrina. Next base: position 2,205,755 of record OU015627.1, read on the forward strand.
GTCTTTACCTACTATCGACTTAAATAAAAAAGTCACTTCGAGATCTTTCAACAAGATCAAGATCATCTTTCATAATCTTTCAAGATAATTTTTAATGACCTGTCTAAAGATATCCCACACACTTATGGGCACTAGAAATTATTTTTTGTGCCTTAGTTACAAGCGTGCTACGCTCCCTTATTTCACTTTTTTCAAAAATCACTACATCGTTGTATAGCGATTAATAGAATACACCTACCTTCAAATTTCAGATATACAGTGCCAATAGTCGCCGAGCAAAATGGCTATCACATACAGACAGATAGATACACGGGTAGACGGACAGGACGAAATTACAACAGTTCCATATTTTGCCATTTGGTTTCAGAACCTTAAAAAGTGTGCGTTTTATAATCTAAAATATAATAAAGTACATTTTCTGCAAGTAACATAATTTTGTTACTCAATAATATATGTAGTATTCAACTTTTAGATTCGAATAAGTATAAGTTTAAAGTGAAAATAAACAGATACCAGTTAATTATGCTGTTTATAAGAAAAATACCTTTATCTCGCAAGTAATGAATCGATACTTTATTACACAAAATCGATTGCGACTGCTTTCGAGAACACGTTTCAACCGACCTTTGTCTTTTTGTGCAGCTTTTTTGTAATGTATGAAATCATTAAGCATGGTCTGTCAAAATATGAGAGGTCACGTTCACATAATATTAAAAGAAAAGATGGTTTTAAGAGTACATGTTAATTACGTCAGTTACTAGTATAATTTAACGGAATTAGTTTCATTAATACCTATTATTTATTCAAATTACAATTTTAAACTAATTTCAGAAAATGTCTATGTGCTTAGAGCTTTTTTGGAAAAGAATTTTTTTTGATTACAGTTCACCTACTAACAAAACGAGTATATTTTGGGTACCACTGACATTCAAATTGAATTACATACACGTCCAGGTCACGCGATTAATTGAAAGCCGGTTATTATTGACCGAATTCGAAAGTAATTTCTTTGTGTAAACTTTAATAGATGATGAAATCGCTCTGATGCAACAAATTTTCAAATTACATTGTGAAACACATGTCATAAATACATACGTATAATACTATAAGGAATATTAAATGGAAAAAACTAATTACTTTGAAACGTTTTATTACTCGCGAGTGCTCAATTTTGACAAAATACAAATTATATGTCAATGTGTTTTAAGTTGTTGGTATTTACTTCAACCTTGACATTTTCACAATATATTAGCAGCAACACTCAATACTACACACCGCTGATGTAGTGTAAAATTTTTTTTGCGCACTAATAATCGTCGTATGCTTTTTTAATTTTAAGTCTTAGTACAGATCGTAACAGATGACGCGACAACTCAACCTAGTAACAGGCGCCTCAAAATAGTTAACAATAAAAACGAAACACGTTCCTGGAGTTCTCTCTCTCGCCTTTGGTTCAATAAAAAAGGACGTACATGACGAACACCCGACGATGCGCGTTTATTTCAGCGTTGACCCAAATATGCCACATGGCCGCGCCGTCTTAACGCACATCCAGCAAAATTGACGCGTACAATATATGTATTATTGCAGATTACGGTAGTGTGTGTGGGTACAGTAGTGTGCTCGATACAGGTTGTATTCTTTATCTGTAGCGTTGGAAAAACAAATTAATTTATTATATTGTTGATCGCGAAAGCGCTTAGGTACCTATTACTTTGTGACACGCCAAGAAGAAGAAAAAATGAAGCGATTTATTTATATTTAAGGTCGCTATCGAAAAAATAGTTATCGCGCTTTCCTTAAAATTTTTTGTCATTGTGAATGTGGCGTATATTCATATTATAATCTTTAAAAATCACATATTGCATGTAAATTAGTAGGTATTGGTGTAATATTTTTTGGGAAATATGTAATGGAGCTTTAAAAATTAGTAATTTTATCTACAAATCTCAATATTTCAAATTGACGATTTTCTCTATAAATTTGCTACTTTTGATATAAATCACGTGTTCTTTAAATTGAATGGCCTTTGCTACAAAAAAAATGGTAAACTTCAAAATTAACAGTTTTCACAATAAAATTTTGGTTACAACATTAATCGCTGAAACTTTAATGTGATGTAATAGTGATAATGAATGCTTGGGAGGAAATCGTGAGGACGAATGCAGGCTAAGGTTTAGATTATTTCACATTGGGAAATTTTTCAAATTTTTTTATAACTTTATACGACACGATGATATATTTATAACAGTTCTTTTGATTAGGTTAGCTCTTTTCACCACAACGCGCGAGACGAGCGAGCGAAGCGAGCGTGCCATAGCAGCGGTTGGCGAAGCCCCAGATCGGAATCCGCTTTATAGATGGAACAGTATTAAAACAGGAGTCCGAACTCTAAAGAGATAGTCGAAGTCGAAAAATTTCATCTCGTTACATATCTATATCCTTGCATCTCTTTTCATCTTTTGCTATTGGTATATGTATATATAGCAATCTTATATATACTAGTAGGTGTATTTCCGAGTTATTTCCAGAAGTTAGGAAGAGACCTTGCGCATTTGCACCAACTTCATCAAGGAATATAATACTCTTCTAACGCCATTCACAGCGCCATGACAGCTTGTCAAGTTTATTTATTTAGTTTAAAGAAAATGTTATATTACATAGCACAATCTATTATTTTAAATGATTGCTTTTTTTTATTGGCAATAATTATTTTATAGCCTCTTAAAATTTTTTAAAGCTAATATCGATTTAATGAAGGAGTAACATTTTATTGCATGAGATTATATTTTTTATTAGCAATTCATAGCAGTTTTGTCTATATTTTCAGCAATATTTAAGTGCGGTTAAATGCATCCCATATTTTTTTGCGTACGTTACAACCAATGACAAGTAATATTGAATTGCAACGATTGGTATGTGTGCGTGTCATTCTTTCACACATTTTTGATGATTACATTTTTATTTGTGTTATTTTTAAATGTGGGTGTATGTAGTGGTGTGAGTAAGTGTCTCGTGCGCCTGTGTGCACTAATTGCGATAGCTACTTTATTTCATTTGAATTTCGAATGTCAGTCGTGTAATTGTAAAAACCATATAAGTATTGAAATTGCGAATTGTTGTAACGAAAGGAATACTTTATAAAACTTTCTTTCATAGAAAACATTCACAACTGTAATTCCGAAAAGGTGGTTAGAGACAAATCTAGAAGATACAAAATAATCTATAGGTAGATAGGCTTAAAACTTCTTGCACTATATTCACAAAATTCTTCTAAGTTCCTGATATTTAGACCTATTATTATAAGTATGCTCACAAATTAAACTCTAGATTTTTTGTACTATAGATGTCTCGTATTGAACTGGAGGAGTGTTTAGTGACATCCAGTCACCCGATGTAAAGGACGATCCTTTTTTTGTTGACGCAGGAAGAAACCGACTCATGTCTCCTAGTGGTGAGACTAAGTTATGTGAGGCTTTTGTCCACGAATACTCCTGCAGTAGTCGCGTACAGCGCGTTGTCGAGAGACTTCAGGTTCTTCTACAGAATGCCAATACGTCTCCCGTTCTAGGAGCGAGAGGTGAGTGACAGAATCTGCTCAATACCCTAGCAGTTCTACGCTAGCGTGGACCACATGCGCTGTTTTTGTTGTATTAATGAATGACCAAAGCCCTCGCTCCGATCGGCAGTGGTCCGGTCCGAAGGTCCTTTTAGTAGCTTCATATGACGGATAAGGAACACTTTAGCCTTATTGTCTAGTCTACATTAACCTAGCTGGGATTCAAATCCAAAACACTAACGGGACTACCATTTAACATACAACTTCACATAATATATAGCAATTTTACAGAGAAATTGATAAACAATATAACTCCAAAACGATACGGTATTTGAATTTCGATTTTACAAAATTTACATACTGCGGAAAGGGATATTTCTATACCTATCTATTTCTCTACCAGACCGTGAAGAAGACGTTTAAGTTGGTATTATTTCGTACAAGAAACTTTATTTTTTTTATCGAATTAATAGGCAGACCACATGTGAATGTTGTCGCTAAATTTGTACCGGATATAATGTGTAAACTGTAACGGGCTAGAGAATAATCTCTAGCCCGAAATATTACAAGAATAAGGTTATAACTTACATTAAATATTTTTAAGCAACTAACTAAATGTAAGGACCTCGTCTCCATGTTGTTGACGTCTCTGTGACTTGTTATTTCTTTTAAAATGCCTCATTTTTTTATTACTTTACTTGTACTTGAGGACACCCATCTCATAACCTATAGTATAGTTCAATGTATTAAGTGATCAACATATCGCCATTTATAGAAGCCAAAGAAAGTTTAAAAATAAAACCGAATCCAACTGGGAGTCATATTATCGTACATTATTATACTCATTTAGGTGATGGCCGTACATCGGTCAGAGTTGATCACAGCGATAGAGGTCTATTACAGCCTACGTAATCACTAAAATAAAAACACAACGCGCTAACAACATTTCGAAAACTGTCGTTCTAACTTCGACTAAAAAATTCACAATTCAAATATTATTACAAGATTTGAGAACTATCTTCAATATATATGAAAAAAAAAACAATAAAAAAAAAGAATAACACAGTCATGTATGTTCTTCTCTACAATATCACTTATGAAATATATTTTTGTTGTAATAATTAAATAAATTTAAAATATGTTCAACTATCGTTGAGAATTTATTTTCAAGTAGTTCTTTTTGAAACAAGAGTTCGATTAAAAAACGAAAAAGGAAAATATTTGATAAAAGTTTGTATGTAATAATCTAATAATACAATTTTGAATTAGTTCTTACACGCGGCTTTAATACTTTTGAATAAACTACAGTAGGTACAGTAAGAAATTTCAACAGAACTTCTTTCGTAATGAATACATATCTAATTACGTAAAAATAATATTAATTTCATAAGGCAGTAGTAAATTATTGTGTCGAAATCTACATCAAAAACGTTTCACGAAAACTCAAATGTCTTATGAACTAAACCACAATAAACAAGAGTAATGGTGACAGAAATAAATTAAAATGTGAGTTACCGCATTACGCCTCGGGTACGGCGATAAACGGCCATACTACCGGACATTACGCCCTCATTTTTATTTGGCACATAGACAAAAACACCCATTTTTTTCTTTACATAACACACACGCGTTCCTATATACCCAACACTTATGTATCATGAGCTGGACAGTACGGACAGTACATAAGCTGTCGCGTTCAATAATAATTAGTGCATGTTTTTAAATGATGGTCTGTTTCGCTGATTGCATTTTTTAACTGGGCGCTGGAAATAATTTAAACATCCTATTACGAGGATATCTGGTTTGAAATGCGAGATATAAATTTAGTTTTCATAATATTTTTGTATAGGTACTTATGGAATTAAACAGTATAATAGGGACAGTACAATTATTCGTTGATATGCCAGTGCAGTTGTGCGACGGAAAATCCAAATAGATATATTTTCGTGTTCATTTTTACTGGAGAAATAAAGCTAAAGAAAAGATTTCTTACTTTTTATTTCAGGGCGACATTTCATTTCAGTTTTATTTTTGTATTTAATAACCAAAAGCGTACTAAACAAATATAGTATTGAAGCTAAAAAGTAGGTAATTCTTATTTCAAGAAATATACGCGAATATACGTGATCTTTAACATTTTTAATTTTTTATCAGTATCAACTAAATGAAATGACGTGAACAGAACAAGTTGGAACCTAGCTACATATCAATATTTCTTATTTATTTTTATCAGTGCTTTTGGAATAAAACAGACCCAATAAAATAAGTACTTATTTGGGTTCAAAAATGATAATTTATGTGATTTTCTGTATACTTGCATAAGGTATTGTTAAGAATACAAAGTAAAGTGTTTAGTTATGAAAGGTAACAGATACAAAGCCTTTCAAATATAGTTTAAAAGACCGAAGCCTCTTTTACCTTTTTAAGTATACTTGTAAGTTACGAATAAAGTCCAAGATAACTTGACACACCTCACCTCCCTCCTTGCTGTGCTATAACTATGAAATTATAGATTTCGTTTTAAATTCCAGAGGTCTTCTCGATTGGTAGTTTCATAAAAAGTACCAAGAGCTCTTAGTGGCTTGTTGAGCTAGACCAGAAGGGCATGGGGTCGCGAAACTGGATTTGTAATGCCGAAACGTGTTTCTATGTTAGAAAGATTGGTTATAGTAGTTTATTTTTAATTAAAATTTTAAAACGAACCGAAAATAATAAAAATTATAAATAAAACTGGCCAGAGATGCATCAGACATGCATTAACTCAGGGTTCCGTCGGGAAATTAGAAAAAAAACAAAAACTTGATTATTTAATATTTTTCTCATTAATGGCTAGCAATTTACGTCTGTATGTCAAACAGATAAAGGTATTATATATAGATATGTATATGTGACGTAATTCAAAATTTCAGAATTTTGAGTTATAATAATAAACTTAAAAATACCTACTACTTAGCTATAGTATACTTCTGCCTATCTGTTTGCCCCATTAGCGACATATCGTATGGATATTTATGCATTATTTGTGAAAAAACCATTTAATTATGTTAGGATGAATTCATTATCGTAACTTTCCAAATAATATCTCAAATTTTGAATTTGGTCAGTTTTATATTGAAGATGTGAAACTATATAAGATTTTCGATTTTTTGGTTACGGAACTTTAAAAACTACGTATAAATTTATTAATTAGTATAAGAGATTCCATAGAGAATCACAACCGACCAGCTTTCCGATTGTGAAACGTTAATATCTAATTACTTCCATAGACTAATGAATATGTTATACGTATGTGTAAATCTCGTTAAATATTCTAAATGGAGGTGAAAATCGAACCGAAATTCACTTAGCAGTTTCTAGAAGTCATAAGAGAATACAGAGACAACTGATAATTGGGAATTCGTTTTATATTATTTAGAGATAGATTTAAATTGTAACCAGGGTAACATACTTTTATTTTGTTATAAAACAATATATTTGAAATAAAAACTACACCAATATTCTAAGAAAATCACTAATATTGTAATTCCAAAGAAATCCTTTACGAATTCCTCTAAATTAAATTTGGAATGCGTACATTTTGAAACGTAACATTGAAATCAACTACAATGCATGTGTGTCTACACACGGATACAACAAACGGATTATTTCTAACACAAGCGCATGTTGATATGTGTGCGTCTATCCTTCCTTGACCTAGAGACGCCGACTATCGTTCTAGGTCAGGACCACTACACACACACTATGCGGGACGTCCATTTTGTTGCGACTTCTGCCGCCCCTCTTGGTTGCATCGCACTCAGGCATCAGCGGCGCTATTGAATAAAGTTTCCCGGTTCATTTTATTCTGGACATGTGAGTAGTTGACTAGACGAGTTGTAGACGATGCGGTTGTAATCTCGGTAATAGCGGTTTGAATTTCGAATAGCTGTGGAGCCTGTTTGAATTGTTAAATTAAGTTTCAATTAAGAATGGTATTTGGAGTGCTATTGTTAATGATTTGCTTAAATCAATTAATTTGAACGTAACATTCTCTTTGTCTATTAATTTTAATCTATTCGGCGTATCAAGAGAATCTACATTTTAAATTGAAGGTTCTAGGATCGGTTCCAGGTTAAATTAATTTGCTTATATTGGCTTGGAGTCTGGGTGTCACGGGATACTTGGAGTTTTTGGTGGGATTTTGTGTAGTGCGGTTGGGAGTTTCTTTTATTTATTTGCAAATTGTTTTTAATGGATATTGTAATGTAAATTGGCGTAGTTTTGCGTATTAAGTATCTACGCTATTGTACAATATGCGGAATTGCTTACTCGATAGTGTGATGTTGAGTTTTTAGTGGTTTAGTCTGCCTCAGCGGATCCTACTAGAAAGACTGCCTCAATATATTTGTCACCAAAAACCCGTAGAAACATTAAAACATATTACGTCGACATTTTAATTAAATAATATGGAAGAATATATCTATTTATTACTGAGACATCGGAAGTAAGGGCGTAGATTCATTTGCCTTCCCTCTCTAGGGAGAATCGTACAAAAAAATATCAGTAATATTATTTACATTTGGAGTCATATAATTACTGTGATCTCCTGTTGATTAAAAACTATGATACTCGTTTCTATAGCTTAGTGGTTTGATGATTAGAATTTCTGAGTAGTGAATTGTGTTTAAATCTTCTTACCCCTTTTATTTTATGTAATACTAACTGATGTCAGTGACTTGGTTTGCTTTTTTTTTTAAATAGCCTATGTATTTTTTCAGAATTCATGCTATCTCAGTGCCAAATTTCATCACAATCGAATGAACGGTAATATATATTTTTTTACGTAATCACACCAATTTCATGACTGGGGTAGTATCCGTTAATACTCAGACTGCCAGCAAACTTTTAAAACTTCGTTTTCTATAGAATGTTGTGGATTAATTCCCAGTTTATTTTAGGAAATTAGAATTGATCTAGATTCTGGGTGTTACTGAGAATTTTTTCAATTTGTTATGTTACGGCGCCCGTAGTATAAACCTATAGTGTTTAATTTATAATCGCAAAATTAGTTCAATTATTTATGATTATTTACCAAATTGGGAACCTTTAAGTTAAAAGGGAAATGTGCTTTACATAAATGTACTTACCTTCATAGGGACAGAATAATAGTTTGCATGACGTAAGTAAGTTAAGTAACAGCTTTCATAGTCTCCAAATAATAATAAAATAACAGCAATCTTCGTGCGTCTGTGTATTAGCTTATAATTTCTAAGCTTCTTAGTTGAATTCAATGTGGATTTCATCGCCGCTTAAAACATTTAACGAAAGTTGTATGAAAAGAAGTATGAATGACATATTCAAATTGAGTCTATAGAAGCCGAGAAATAACTTGAGTACGTGACCGTGCGAAACCGTGGTCGCTAGTTTCTCAACAGAACCCATAAAACAAAATAACAATACGCATTTGTTTGTATATTGACTTATATCTACAAAATTACCAAAAGCACTCACCTACCTAGGCGAAAATGTAGAGGAAAATGATGACATTTGAGGAAGCGAAAGAAGTATGTAAGGACCGCGACGCTTGGCGCTCCGTCCTCTCTGACTACCCCGTTAGGGATGCAGCGTGAAGATGTTTGTATGTATCTACAAAATTTCAGAGTAGATTTCAATGCAGTTTTCACGTATTATGTATTGTACCATTTTTGGTAAGTTATAAATTAAATTTTTCTGACTGAATTAAAAACGGTAGAATAGGACAAAAAATGGTACAGTATGTTGCATAACGCATTCACATTTAATGAATAGAAATAGAGGAATATTACAATAAGTAAAGAAATATTAAGGCTAGCGTTTCCGAACGTGGAAATAATCTAAGAGGGTGATAATTGTATCGCGTAGGCTCTAAAAACGTTGATTGTAGGTATTGTAGTATTGAAGAAATGCATTTTCAATTAACAAAGCCATGGTTACCGAAATGTCTCACTCATATAACGACAATTATTTTAGTATATTTTTTAATATCCTAGAGCCAAGTATAATTTGAATGGCTTAATATTTACATTACAAATTAGACGACAGTTTGAGATTATTTTTTGTTGTACCTAGTTAATTAAATAGATCGCGTATCAAACGGCCGGTATAATTACAGGAAATATTATTAAATAACATATTTAAGTTTTGCGAATATGACATTCATAAAAACACCTTCTAACAAAATGTACTCTCGGGAACTCTCTTAGCTAACGTTAGCTGACACTACCTATTTGACGTTCATAAGTCAGCCTTGGTTTTTCTTGGCTGCTACTCACTTTCGTTTTGTAGATTGTATCAATAGTTCATTATTCCATCCATCCAACCATATAAACATTCCTTTCTTTATTTAAAAAAACAAAAATTGTCCAACTTTACCATGACCGCTTGTTGTACCTTGCCCATCCTACCAAGAGACCTCGCGCAAGATTGCTTAACGTATCAAACACGAAAGCATTTTTGCATGCACATGTTTTTCTCAGAGGAAATTGTAAAAAAAAAATGTAATAGATATCTGTAAATATCTAATATGTTTATATATAAATAGAGCTTCACTAATTTATTTATCAAAGTCAAGGGTTGGGACAGAAATGCATTCGGGTGAATGACCGCCGAAACGCAGCATGCGGCAAGGTCACACACACTATTGAACGTACACACATAGACGCGGTTCGACCGTGAAATTAGAAATAGTAGTGTTGTGTGTTTGTCGATAATTGGTGTGTCGATATTTTCTCAGTTATATTATGTAATTATTTTCACATTATATTACTGTATGTATTAATATATTAAAAGTGATTTAAAAAGCCAGATTGAAGTAAGGAACATAAAAATAAAAATACTCATTAGATGTTTTAAGTGAATAATGTTACTGCATTAAAAAATATCATTTATTTTTATTTATTACCAACAAACTATACATTCTATATTATGTAAATAAGTTCCTTTAAAAATACCTAAATGTAATTTGCATTATAGTACAGTTGTGTCATGAGGTTAATGCTGATTGAAATCCTCAATACATTTAACAGTGCATTGAACTCGTAAATTATACAAGGCGATACAAAGAAAATACCCGAATTGTTTACTTTGAATATTCAGAGTACACTCAAATCCGGCCCTGGTTGAATTAGCGATCATCGAAAACATCGCGTGCATGTTAATGTATGCTACTGCAAGAATTTACAACCATGGTTTAGCATGAAGTAACGATCGTTTCCTGAGTGTATGCACTATGTTGCACATGTTAATTTCGGCAATGCGACTGGACGATGCGAAACAGATAAAATTTTATTATAGTACGCCTCATGATTTTTGATTTGGACTTTGATAAAATGTAGTGTTTTAGAAACCAAATAAGATGTCTTTTAGTGCTATTTTTGCATTGCATTCAATATATTATTACAAAGTTTTGGGACAAGCTTATATTGCTTAAGTTTCGTAGATGTTGTTGTTTATATGTATGTGTTGATATAGAGTTTATAAAAAACTACGACAACATCATTGGTTAATTCAAGTACAGACGACATATAGAAAAATAATTACAAAAATTTCTAGAAAATTACACTAATTTTGGGCCTCAAAATTAAACAACAAGTGTGATTTGGTGAGTATTCAGTAATACACAGACAATAATCAAATTTTAAATAAATTTCCACATGAAATTTACTTGTAATACGGAATTCTAAAGGCAGGTGCACTACCTATTTGACTAAATAGGTTAGGTGCTCTAAATTCTGCAGTAACGAATGAATATTTCAAAACCAAAAGTATTGAAAATTAACGATAAAAAAAAATAATAATTTAGACTGTTTTCTGTATACCAAACTTGTACTTGATACAAGAATCGCTAGTAACTATAATATCATTTATTTTATGCTCAATAAGATTAAGAGGTTATGTTGTTACTTTTATATATTACATGTGCTTTCTGTTATTCTTCGTTTAAAGAGATAATGAAAGTTTTTTACTAACGTCGATATTTTGATATTTCTACGCGAGCCCAGCTCTACCAAAAGTCGTTGCACTATGGATGGTGACTAATTTCAGTTTCACTACTGGTTGTTTGCTTTCAAACCACTCGTGGTTTATTTTCGTAATGTTAGGCTCAAATGTGAGTAAAGATGCTCACACATTAGACTGAAATCTTACAAAATAACAATATTTAAAAATAAAATGCAATAATACGTAATAATAATAGCTTACAGCACACTTCTGAACACACTTTTTTTTATACTGAGAGACAGTAAAAGTAGACTAGTAATTAGCTATCAGTTTTCAAGTCGCATAAACACTCGCCTTTATGATAAAAACACCATAATAACACCTCGATCCTGATCTCGATCCTCGATCCGATAAACTCCAACATTGTTTCACCTCAGCGAAAGTATTATACTCTGAAGCATTTTTAGGGTCCGATCAGAAAATGTTTTACAATCAATATCGATACAGAAACTTTATTTAGGTTTCTCAATTTTAGTTACAATTATTTTAGTGAGCTTGATTTCGTGATATTAAACAAATTTATAGAGATAAACAAAATTGAAGTGTCATTCTGTGTTTTCAAAATAAAGGCCTTTTCATAATAGGCTGGATAAAATATACCACATTTAAGATCAGTCATGTAGCCTATTGTTATTTGCGCAAAACCCAAATACGCAATGCCTGTCGGTTGGTATGTTTGTTTGTTCGGCGTAATCTCCAAAATGGCCGAACCGATTTCGACGGGACTTTCATGGCTAGATAGATTTTCAAAAGTAATCTAGGCTACTGTTTAACTCGGAAAAATACCAAATTTAATTCGGGTGAAACTAAAAATTATGAACGATAATACTTACGTTGTGCGAAAAATTATAAAAACAAATAAAATTTTTATACAAACAAACCTTATCACAAAAGTCATAATAGTAATTAAGAAAGGAACCTTTAAGCCAAGCCAAGTAAAGCCAAGGAAGACCAAGACTGACTTATGAAAATCAAATAGCCAGTGTCAGCTGATGGAAAACACGGAAAATGTTTGAGGAGAATGACGAGATTTGATGAAAGAAGTATGTAAGGACGGCGACGCTTAGCGCTCTGTCCTCTCTGACTACCCCTTTAAAGATACAGCGTGAAGATATGTGTGTATGTATGAATGTAAAGGCTAACCACCTCATTAGTAGTACATCACCGATTATTTTTTATTATAATATGTATACTGAGAAAGATCCACGAGTTTATTCCGAGTGGTAGAGCCATGCTGCATTGCAGCACGAATAGGGCCGGCTCGCCCGGTGAAATACCCCCCTCTCACAGTATATCGGCGTGAAATAACAGCATCTAATGCTGTTGTGTTTCGTTCGGTGAGTGAGAGTGACGTAGCCCATCACCATGTTCCCCTTCTTTCCCTATTTCCCTAAAGGCCGGCAACGCACCAATGATTCTCCGGATGTTGCGGGCGTCCATGGGCGGCGGTTTGTCACTCTCCATCAGGTGACCCGCTTGCTTGTTTGTCCCCTCTTTTATAAAAAAAAAACCTTAAGCACCAAATTGTGAATAGTCAAATGACGTAATCAACACTATTATCGTTGTACGTCACAAAAAGTGCTTTTTGGAATTAGAAAAAGCTTCAAGTACTATCTCCTTTACTTTTGCTGTCTTTCTAATTCCACTTACGTAAATATTATTTGTCCTTGTGTAATGTTGTCAACGTTTTAATTTGAGGAGTGTATAAAAATGTTTCTTTAAAAAGACAAAGATTAACTGGCGGAAACATCAAAAACACTCGCATGGGCAAAAGTCTGTGAGGAGAATAATGAGATTTGAGGAGGCGAAAGAAGTATGTGAGGACCGCGATGCTTAGTGCTCCGTCCTCTCTGACTACCCCATTAGAAAGACAGTGTAGTGTATATGTTGTTATGTTATATATTTTTGCCATATTTCAAAGATAAGAAAAGCTAAAACAAAAAATAATGTCTCTAGTCTGCGCGTACCTTATTAGTAGTGACGTATCTCTTTCCGGTTTTGGCTCGTGGAAAATTTATCAAATGCCAACTGGCCAACTCTATGCGTGTTGACTAGGTCACTTCTTAAAAAGTGATGACTGTATCGTATGCTTTGTTTTTGGACCGCGCAAACTTACATTTTTATAATTATCCATAATAAGTAACTGATATGCTTATAGTGTACTATCGATACAGTATTAGATACCATTGTATACATACTTAATATCCTCACGCTATATCTCTATAAAGGGTAATCAGAGAGAATGGAGCTTACACACTTCTTTCATCTACACTAATCTCATCTTTCTCACCTCACACCTTTGCTAAGTTATATTAGTACTTTTGACGTTTCTGTCAACTAACACTTTGGCTGTTTGATCTTCATAAGTCAGCCTTGATCTTCCTTGAATATCTTTACTGAGGCTAAATATTTACAAATAATAGATGAATGATCTCCAGCCCTGTCGTTTGGGCCACAAGATAAGGCTATCGCATCACCCGTCCGTCAAACGAGGCGCTTCATAGGATCGAGGGGCACCGGTTATCCACTTCAGGAAGATGAAGATGTTCGCGCAATAGTAGCACCGAAAGAGTACTGTGAGGGACGGTTTTTGTTCTTCTAAGACATATTTCAGCACAATGGACGGGCTCCGGCTGTAGGAGAACCTGGTAATCTCAATAAGCGTCAAGGGCGACCACAGCGGAGTTTTATTGGGTACAAGCCGCATATAACTTAGTCCTTCCATCAAATCTCATTATAACATGAAGATAAAAGAGATAATATTTGTATCATACATTAAACCTCTTTTTAAAATACAAAATTCGTAGCAGGCCTAAAATAAAAAAAAAATGTCCCTGTCTAGCTCACCTTGCAAGATAAGACTTCATTCACCATTCTCAATATTTATTAGACTATTCTCAACTTTAGATCAAACACATTAAGTATCAGTTTTGTTTAAAAATGCATTTGAGATATAATTACAACAGGCATTACAAAAATGTGTTTTAATACTAGACACTAAAGGTTATATTTATTTAACAAATCGAAACCACAGATTAAGATGTGCATTAAAAACAAAGCAGAGCAATATCAACTTTAAATGTGTACCTAAAAGTTCAAAAATCCATTAGCATTAGTAATAGAAAGTTACGACTATTCGGTAACGTTGGGAAACCGCCAAAATGCATCGGAAGGTCAATGAACTTCGGCTACCCAAGGACAGTACATTCCATTTTTAAATTAAAAGCTAGCGCGCCAATAGAGGGCTGGATCTAAATAGGCCCGCCATCTTGCACCGTCATTTAAAAAAAGATTGTTTATTTTTTTAATTGTGTCCGTATTTTGGTGGTTATTATTTTTTTTTAACAATGGCAATGGCTGCGTTCAACATAATTAGAGAACGGTAATGAGTATTTCTTTTGCAATTTTATAACGACAATAAAATAATACAGAATGTATGCATAACAATGTAAACATAATATCGCAACTTCTCATTAGATAAAAATTCGGGTAGCTTAATAAGCATAAATCGACCTTGGTATTTCAGGGTTCGTAATATAATAAGCCCCTATTTAATTTTCTATGAAAATTACCACGAAATCTGCCTTTATATTAATCTTTTAGTGATTCCCGGTCTAACTAAAAAAACAAAAGTACTAAAACATTTGTTTTCATTCAGAGAAGCCTAAAAAAATGAAGTATGAACCTGTATTACAAATAATTACTTCATCTGGTTAAGTTGTTACTAATTTTTATCAAGGCATTGTTATTCATATCAATGAAAAAACTGATTATAGAAAATAGCTTATTTGAGTTAGCACTTACTTACTTAAATGAATTGATTAATCTCCAGACACTCATACAATGTATGTTACTTCAAATCGTTAAGCTTGTACTGAGACTTAAAGCCAATTTTGTAAAGTTCACCATTTTCTACTCGTAAATGGATGAAGTTGAGGAATTAACCTAGGACCTTCGCTTGTGAAGACAATTCTTAATTTGTAGAATATACTTAATTTAAATTTATCAAACACTCGACAGATATTTTTAACATTGAAATTGAAACCTGAAAACTAAGCCTATTTTTCTACTCGTAAATGCTGTATTTGGTAACTTTGTAAAATCGATATTTATATAAGTGATAAATTGTTATGCATCACGGCATATCATCTACTCTCATGTTTAGGCAATGTTTTTTTTATAGAAAGCGCTGTGCAGACGCACTATTAAATATTCCATTCGAAGCATCATTTGCATTTTATTTCGTAAACTCTTTAGTATTTTGACCCACGATTTTCGGCGAGTCCACAGTGAACTAAGATTATTATTTGATTGGTTCTTTAGTGTTC
This sequence comes from Zeuzera pyrina, assembly GCA_907165235.1. Lineage (NCBI taxonomy): Eukaryota > Metazoa > Arthropoda > Insecta > Lepidoptera > Cossidae > Zeuzera > Zeuzera pyrina. Next base: position 2,221,658 of record OU015627.1, read on the forward strand.
ACATATTCTCAGCAAAGGAACCAGCGTTAAACTGGAGGTAGAAAATGCTCCTAAACTGTGATGTTAAAAACTTCAAATGCCCCAGAGCTAGAAGTGGTTGGGATCAGCCCTGTAGTCTGAGCCAGAGAATAAGATTACGACGTTTTTCGCATGTCTTACGAAGCGACCAAAATCAGTCTTCGGAGTCGCGGCCAATTGAAGTGAGAGCTCTGGTGGTCCGTCCATACGACCTCGAGAAGGACGACAGCGCGGACCACACGCGCTGTCGTCGGCATCGGCATTGCGAGGGTGCATTATACGCTCTGTCACTGCCCCCCGAGAAGCGCTTCTGCATAGCACTAGAGGGAATCCAGTACGTTCCGTAGGAGATCCCAGACCTTTCTACAACGCGCCGACGACAAGCACCGCGTGAGTTCTGACGGGTAAAAACCCCACCTAACCCAGTCTCTTCCCCAAGGGGCTAGGTTACTATGTGTATTTCTCTTGTGTAACCAAGTAAAGAAGTGTTTGAAACAAAACTTATCATCTTTGCGTCTCCACTAAAGTTTTATTCGAAATTTTAAAAAGCCAGTAGTGTTTACATATTTTCAATGGATTTTAAATTTTTTTTCGCTATCGCGATCGAGAACTTTAATTATTAAGTGATGAAATGTCGCGTTACCTAAACTTCCTGGCTGTTTCTGACTACCCTGTTAGGGATGCAGCGTGAAGATATGTATGTATGTATGTATTTTTCAATATTTCTAAGACAATATAATAATAGCAAGCTGCAACTTTGAAGAAGTCTATTATTTAAGATAATGTTGTAGTTTTAAGTTTGTAAATATTAACGTATGTATGTACTTTTTTGTTATATATAATAATTGACACGTGCAATATTCTTATACTATTATGTAACCTTAGCCTTCAAGTAAATAATAGCAATACTATTATCCCAAACTAAGCAATATATTTTTAATATGAATACCGCAAAACGAAGTGGAAGAGCTTTCAGTAACTCCCAAACTTGACCGGGACCTTGAATTGACCGGGAATCGAGCCCGGGCTTTAGGCGTAGAAGGTAGTTACTCTACCACCGCGCCCACGGGCCAGCCAATGCTTCCACAACTCTATTCAATCAAAATTTATATGACGATAAAATGATGCAGACAGATGTCACACCTACAACACCCACGGTTGCATTTTTTAATTTAATCGGTGTATAAAAACATATCAATTTCAATCTGATAAACGAATTCAAATATAAAAATATTGAATAGATTCGTCCATGTCGATATAGATAAAACATTCCTTCGTATACGTCATCAGATATTAATAACTAGCGATTCCTATACATAAAAGTAAATGAAACGTATAAAAATATTACTAACATTCGTAGACTGCCGCTACGTATACTGTAGACATCTACGTTTCGTAGCCTAGACTGTATCTATGCTACGATGTTTTGTAGAATAGGTTAAGTTGCTACGAATATGCTACGTGCTCACACCAAATATTTAGGGACATAACTTAATTTTATACTTATACTCATGATCTAAATTTTCCAATATTTCCGGTTGACAAATTGATAGACACATTTAGTTTTGAAATGTATATCAACTAGTAAAACCTTAGAAAAATGGCAGCATAGAAGCCGAGATAAAATAAAAACACTGTTTACTTACTCAATTTTGTAATAGCCAGTGTACATGAACATGTGAAACAAGTATGATATTATTATAATTTTTTACTTTCAAGTTGACATGTAACGACATATCATAAAATTTTTGAAAGAAATTATAATATGTAGAGTCGGCTTAAGTGAACCTCGGATAGCCGATACTTTCTCTATTCAATCATGATTTATGCATTCAATACCACATGAAATGTAGTAAGTCATAATTAAAAACAGAATGACCTGTTATATGTATCTTGTTGCTATTTCAGCTTGGCTTCTATGCTGTCATTATTTCAAGAGCAAAAGGTCCTCTCGACTATACTAGGCGCGACAAGTTGACGCCTCGTAGTTAACAAGTCGACGGTCAACAAACTATGCTAAGTTGGTAAATAAGACTTCAAAATAGCTAAAGTACATTTAATTACAATAATTTAAATACAAACGTTTAAATTAGTATGTACAATATAATGACCTGGACATCCTATATACTGAAGACACTTGTCACTTGAGAACACACACACTGCATGCGCACGCGTGACACACACTCGCATTATAGTAATATTATTGTTTTCATCTCTGATATTTGGACTTTTTGGCGGAAACGGGAGAAGCGAGGTTGTCATTTTATTTTTATTTTCTATATTTTACATTTTTGGGACTAAAGTTCAAAAGAGAGCATATTGTGTTTTCAAGTTCTATGTAAGTGAAAAGAATGGAGTAGGTCTAAATAAACACGTGTAGCTGAAGTTCTCACTCTCTTCCAAGACGTCCTATAAAACTTCAGTAAAGTCTACTATTACTTTACTGGAGGAGTTTTACGATAACAATTCTACATAATAATATAATACGTGACATTGGCAAATGCGCTAATCTGTGCGCCATGCCATGAAGAAAAAAAAAGCTCTGATATTTCATTGGCTTACCACATTTGTAAAATTATGATGAACTTTAGAAAAAAGTAAATACTATATCGTTACAACGGAACAAACCTTATAACATTTTCCTTTGTGGAGAGTAATAAAAAATGGCTCCTATTTAGTAGTATTATAACTACAGTGGTGTCCCTGTGTACAGAATGTCACGAAGATGTAACGAGACAATGACGTCAATACATGTGTGCGACACGACTGCTGTTTTCTAATTATAATAAGAGTATACAACAGCCTTCATTAAAATATATTTTTTTAATGCGTGTTGTAAATTCTATAACTACTCAGAAGTTCAAAATAATTTGAAGCAACTTCTTATAACTTGTTTATAAAGTGTTATTTGAAACTCTGGTCTATAATATTACAATATATAACTAGAATATGTCCGTTAAGAAACACACCTATTTATAATTTTTTAACCATTTTTATTAGAATTTTTTTTTAAAGTAAAAGAGGGGGAAAACGAGTAAGCGAGTCACCTGATGAATAGTGATCACCCCCGCACGCCTTTGCGTTGCGGTGCGTTGCCGGCCTTTAAGGAAAGGAGGGGCAGGGGGTGATGAGCCACCAGCACTCTCACCGAACTCACTCATCGAACGAAAGAACAGCAATAGATGCTGTTATTTCACGCCGATATTCTGTGAGAGGGTGGTATTTCATTGGGCGAGCCGGCGCAATTCGTGCTGCAATGCAGTATGGCTCTACCACACATGCCAATTTGGAACTTTTGAAAGACTTTCTGCATATCTTGTTGAAATATTTTACAGATCAATTTTCTAAATGTATCAGATTGAATACAATACTCTTAACTCAGTGATTCGATTTCTTAATATTTCAAACAAAAAAGTCGCATACAAATCCCGTCTAGTATTTCAAATAAACAGATAAACATTAAAAAAATAATGAAACCCAATCATTTCTAGGGTTTCTGTCTAGGGTCTGTCTGTATGTCTATTTATCACAGGCAATTTATTTCGTCATACACTTGCTGAGCTGTGTGGCTTACAGGCAAACTGGCAACAAAAATCAGAAATCAGAGGTAAGAAATTAAGTGAGGGGTACTTTGGACTCGATTTTTCTAAGTATAACTTCTATTTATATGACATCGCTAAACAATGAGTTAGTGCATATCTGGCATACTGTTGGCCTATTCTTTACTGTTACATACATATGCTCATGATGTATCCCTGACAGGGTAGTCAGAGAGGACGGAGAGGTATTTCGGTCCTTGCATAATTCTTGTCTCTTTAAATCTCGTCATTCTCCTCATACACTTTCTCCGAGGTATGTGAGTGTTTTTGATATTGCCGTCAGCTAACACGGTGACTATTTAATTTACATAAGCCACTCTTGGTCTTCCTCGACTTCTGCTATCACTCACTTTCGTCAATGATTCATCTCTTTCTTCTTCTATCTCTCTCTCCCTTCTTTACTGCTACTATTTTATAACAACATAGAATGTAGATATATGCATCACAAATAATGTTAATAACGTTACTAAAACAGGCCACAAAATTAATACTATTAATATCACTATTATGTACTAATTAATTAATTAATACATAATAGTAGGTAGAAATTTTCATCTACAAATAACAAATGATTATAATATAATACCAACCTGAGGACAGGATGTGAACATCGAATAATTTATTACCAGCTTTTCGAAAAAAATTAAATAATAACATAGTGCATGTGCCGCCGCCGGCTGAATGGAGGTCAAGGTGATGCATTTGTGAAACTTTCGAAACGCACCCCTCCACATAGTGTCGTCACTCCCTCCATTAACTCCAATATCCTTGTGACGTTCTTTGTTTACGCGAGATAGTTTTTTTCTGATTGAAAATGGTCTTTCCACATTTTGTATGATTGTAGACCACTGATATGTCAATGATCCGTTCAAAGGCAAGTCACTCCAAAGAGTATTTACGGTGTCTCTCTTCAGTGAGATTTTGTAGTACTATATAATAGAAGTCACAGTAGGTCAGTGTTAAGGGCACAGATTTGTTTTAGAACGTATAATATAACTATCGATATAAAGCAAAAAATCCAGCGTCTGGAACATGTATTAACTCAGGGTTTCAAATTGTCGGACCTCAAAGTCGTCTAATTTAATAAATAAAAATATAAACATAGGTTCGAAATGTATGTCGTGTGTTTTGTTTATTTAATAGTTTGCTCTCATTTCTAGTCGTGGGTAACTAATGTATGTACGTCTCTGTGCAAATTCAAGCTCAATTACTACAAAGATGGTGGAATTAATCGACTGTGGCATACAGACACACAAATAAACAGATGAACGGAAAAACAGACGTACAGACAGACACGACAGGGTTTGACTTTTGCCATTTCAGATACAGATTCTTTTAAAAATAAAAATCTATGACTGGCTAATCGATGATAAGATTTATAATACTATAATCTGCTTTAAAGCCCAGAATGTCATTTTCGACACCGGTTAGGGCAAATCAGGAAACAAGTATATCTTTTGTTTACCTCCTCTTCTAAATCAATTAGAGGTTGAATTTCTAAAAATCCTTTCTTATAAAATGCGTATACTTCATAAAAAATTGCGAAATTTTATTTTGTGGATTCAACTTCTGGGCTGCGAATTAGTTAATGACTCGCCAAATCAATAATTGCTTGACTTCTTTGATATATCTTTCATACAAATAAAAGAAGAGACGGACTGACTGAGTGACATATCATTATACAGCCCAAACCACCGAGCCCATACACCAATTTAATTTGGGATCATTTTTGAAGTTAAATCCATGAATATTATTAACTACTTTTCGGTTACAAAATAAGAAAGAAGTACCTACATACATACATATCCTGCTGTATACCTAACGACGTAGCCAGAGAGGATGGAGCAAGAAAAAGAAAGAAACAAATGTTTCAAAGTTTTTGGAAAATTTTACTGTAAAGCAGAAGATGAGAGTTTGCATGCGAATTTTTGCGTTTTTGGGGTTAATATAACGAAAAATGATATTTAGCCTTCAGATAGAGTTAAAAACGATGTGTTTCAGCGTTTTAGTAAAATCAGTCTCAAAGAGAATAAAACGAGCAGATTTTGTGTACGAGTGCAAAATGAAATACCAAAAACATAGTCTACATAGTGGTATCAGACTAAAACCAGTTTACTTACATTATTTACATTTTTAATTTTCTTTTGTTTTGATTTCGAAATCGACGAGGATGAAGTCTCTGCATTAGGCCTCCATGGAGCACAGGAGAAGTATAACCTGCCTCTTCACTTCATTTGTAGAGAGTGAGGCCTCTCAGGCTAGCAAAACTTTAAGGACGTTTTACAAAATCATCCGGATTCCGATTGATTCTGTACGCGTCCCAACTAGCATTTGTCCAATTATTGTTAGTTGGGCTATGCTTAGCATTTGGTAATATGTATAATAGTCTTACTTACTTCAAGATTCTACTGCTTCGGATGGACATTATACGAAAAATGTAAGTAACAAGCAAGTGCGTCATTCTATCATTTGTCTTTGTTGTTTTAAAAAGTAGATATTTTCATATTTAATTTACAAGTTAATTTTTAAGCGAACAATGTCCGAAAAAGAAACAATGGATTAAACGGAGTATTTAAATTCGAATAATTATTTATTATTGAGATATATACGTACGTTAAGTTGTTCAATGAAATATATTGTGTCCCAAATCCTAATTATAGATTACAAAATATTCAAGAAGAATACGTAAATCAGAAAAGGTTGTTGACTGGCTTTAACTCCAAAGGTTGGTGCATCGCCTTTTCAAATCGAAGGTCTTGGGTTACATTTTCGCTCAAAAAAATCTATGAAATGGATTTTTAATATTGCGTAGACAAAATGATAAAAATGATACCCTTGTAGTATTGTAACGTCCGTCTGTTTGCTTGTCTGTCCTCCTATCTGTCCTTCCGTCTGTTCATGCGTCTGTTTGTCTGTCTGTCCCAAAAGCAGAAATTAGACAAAAAAGTTAAAAACGGAATTTGGAACTATCAATTTTTGCTTTTTTTTTGCTGTGTCCAAAATCGCGATGGAATTCTTTGATTCGACAGGCTTTGGAGCGTTTGTTTTTCTAACTAGGCTTGAAATCTAGGTGTTAATGGGTGCTCCTCTAGTCCAGCGTTTCCTAAAGTAGATTCCGCGGAACGCAAGGGTTCCTTGAAAAATTCACTAGTGTACAAATCGTTGGAATATTTTATGCACCAAGCTTTTGGTGCATACACGCTGATCAGACTCTAATAAACACTAAACCCCTTTTAATCTATACCAGGACCTAAAAAATTAAAATGATTGATTTTAGATTTAGATCTATAAATTATATACTTCCAAATATTTGTAGTTAATTAATTTTTGCTCTTATTTATTACAGTATTAGTTATCACTAGGAATGGAGTTCCATAAAATAATGGTGATTAAGTGTCCTGCGGCCTTAAAAGTTTAAGAACCGCTGGTCTAGCCCATTGTATTGCAGACATATAATAGTAAGTCAGTAATAAGTAAGTTCTTTATCTCTATATATGTACATTTTTATCTATATATCTAACACAATTGATTAAAATAAATAAATTTATTTTACAGTTGAATATCGTTTATATAGGCATATCACATTTCATTTGATCTAGAGAATGTTTTGCGGTAGTACATGTCTCTTAAGGCGAGGCTTTTAGTTCGTTCCCTGTCAGGTTTTTTTGTTTATTCTACTGCTTCCCCTGATATTTATTCAAGATTTATAATATATAATAATAATAATGTCCTTGTATTTATTGTAAGTTAATTGTATTATAATACAATTATTTTTCTAACACTTACTATACTTCTAATTACAATACAATATACTTTATTGCACCATAAATATACAAAAAAAAACAAATGATCAAAAACATAAAAATATAGTACAAAAGGCGGCTTTATTGCTGAACAGCAATTTCTTCCAGGCGACCTTTGGGTTATAGGATATAGATTATGAAAAGAGGAAGGCGACGAAGAGGAAATAAACTATCATAGATACTTTAACTATGCTTTAATTACATATACACAACATGCAATATATATACAATATATAATTACAACAACCCGCGGATTCTATTTATTTTCCCTTTCCATTCTACTTTCTAGCTTTTCTTTCTTCTAATAATATTTAAAAACCTTATTCTAGTTACATGATGCTTTTCTTTTATCTACTTTCCTACCATAATAATATTATTACGTTCTTAAGATATATCCGACATTTACTACGCCTTTTTCATGTAGCCTAATTTCACATTATTTGCAACCTTATATATTGTTATATCTAATATCCTATATTATTTAATCTCCGGTCAGGTTATCAGATAAACTTTTCTGAATTATCAAGTGTGGGCGATATTTCTTCAGTTTAAAGTTATCAATTATGATATATAACATTATTTATTTTACTTGTACTAATATCCATTTTAAAAGCTAGTTATTGCTAACACACAAACATTACCTAAGTACTATACAATTCGAATAAGGTTAAAATAAAAAATGAAAATCTTGGTACCATCTGCGTGGAATTAAATTATTTCTTACTAACAACCCGCCTCGGCTTCGCACGGGTGGAAATTTTCTAAAAATAATAATAATAATATACTCAGACATTTTCACACAGCGCCAGCCAGTCCCAAAGTAATCAGCACAGCGCTTGTATTATGGGTACTAGACAACTGATATTCTACTTATATATTTTTCTTTTGTAAATACACACATATTATACATAAACACCCAGACTCAGGGCGGGAATCGAACCCGCAACCCCGTTTACTTTCCGACGCGCTTAGCCGTTGCGCCACGGAGGTCGTCAAAGTACAGCCCATGTTACTCACTGGTGTAGCTTTCTATAGGTGAATGAATTTTTTAAATCGGTTGAGCAGTTTTGGAATTTATCCATTACATACAGACAAACAAGCTTACCTCTTTGTAATATTAATACAGACTATGACGCCTAGACTGTGGCGCCTCTTCTTACCCTCTAAAAGATTTATTTTTAATAGCGTTTAATATGTCTATTCCATAGATTCCTTACAAACGGGTTAATAAACGCGTTTTTTTTCCATACTAACTTCGATACGTGCCTTTAAAGCTCTATAATTTTAAAGGAATGGAAAATGAAATTAAATGGAATGTCTAGAACAAGTAAATGAAATTGTATATCTGGGCAGTGCGTTTTTGTATACGGAAGATGTGAGTTGGATGTGGAAAGACGGATAGCAGCTAGTAATAAAGCAAACGGTGCTTTGGCTGCATTAGCAGGCAGTGTGAATAATGAATATATAAGTCAGCCAGAATGACAATCCACAATGCGGTGTTGTTGCCAGCTTTATTGTACAAAAGTGAGGCCTGGATATGCCCGAATATGCGCAGTGTCACCCTTAAGGACAAAATAAGCAATTGTATAGACTCAGGTGTCACTTTGCGGAAATCCATTTTATGTGATAAATTCCCAAAATCTTTAGCTATTTTCTACTCAAACTTTAAAAACCACCAATCGACACGTGTTTCGTTTCTCAACGAAGCATCCTCAGGATATACCAATGATAGGATTCGATCAGCTAACCAGCACCGAATCGGTGTTGGTTATAAAATGAGATACGCAGTATGACAGGATTGCACGACAGCGTTATTGTAAAAATGAAGAAAGGAATGCTTAGATTATTTGGCACATGGATAAAATGAGTAGTGAAAGATTGCCAAAGAAAATCTACAGAGCGAAAGTGAGTTGTAGTAGAAGCCAAGGAAGACTAAGGCTGACTTACGGAAATCAAATAGCCAGAGTGTTAGCTGACGGAAATGTCAAAAGTACAAACAGAATTATGAGATTGGAGGAGGCGAAAGAAGTATATAACATTATTTACTAAAGATCGCGATGTATTGCGCTCCGTCCGCTCTGACTACCCCGTTAGAGATACAGCGTGAAGATACGTATATATGTATGTATAGTAAGATTATATGGATAATACATATTTATTAATAACAAAAAAGTACATACATACGTTAATATATACAAACTTAAAACTACACATTATCTTAAATAATAGACTTCCTCAAAGTTGCCGCTTAGAAAGATTTGAATTTCCAGAATTTTTTTCAGTGCATGCCTACATTACATAAGGAATCTCTGTACAAAGTTCCAAATTTATAGATTAAGCGGTTTGGACTTTGCGCCGATATTTCAGTGAGTCAGTCAATTTCTTTGTGTATATATATGACACACATACAGACACAAGCAGCCGGCCCTTGGTTGCATACGAGACAACCTTGGCGGCTCGCATCGAACAGTAGGCTGTAGGGTAGATGGGCCGTCATATACACAGCGGTCTTTGTTTTATGAGACAACTATAAGTGAACTTGGTTAGTTTTATTACATCTTCCTGTTTACCTTAAGAAATAAGCGCTGGTTTAATAGACACGAGAACGCAGAGTTATGTTTCAAAATTGAAATCAAATCAACTTATTCTAGTAAGCCATTTACATGATAATTGTGAACTTCGAATCTACCATTAGCTCCGAAAGAAACGCCAAATGTCTCATTTTTGGATAACCGCATTCGTTTTTGTAATAACTTCCTGAGGAATAAGCAAGTTGCGCAATGAACGGAAAATAGATTTAGATTTGTTATAAAACGTACATTGATTATATAATCATACTATGAAATAAACGATTTCGTTGAAGACAAAACAATAGTCTGTAAATAAGCTTCTCTGCATATGCGTTTACTGGCTTTCTGAACATTGTATATTAATAAATCTATTTTAAAATGATATTGAAAAAATGATATCTGACGAGTTTCTTGACGGTTTTTCTGTGTCCAGGTTTTCCTTTCAAACCGAACTAATATAGCTTTGACCTTGTAATGAGGTTCACTTGAATAAGAATAAATTGATTTGACTTTGATTTTGAAAACAACCTGCACTGGTAAGAACTGACAAGAATATCAGTCGGATATCGTTTTTTCAACATCATTTTATATTATATTAAAATAATTAGTGACCCACCCCGTCTTTTCCTGGTGGGATCAATTATAATATACTTCTACCTTACGCAAGAAATTCTCTAAATGATAGTAAAAACCGCATTAAAATCTATTGCGTAGTTTAAAGGAACTATTCACACATACATACAGATTGAAATAGCGACTTCGTTTTATTCTATTTAGTATTTGACCTAGGTAATCTTTAGATCCTTGATCTTGTGAATATCTTAAAGTACAATACGGCATGTTCTATTTAACATTTTGGGAGATATGTACGATGAATCTCTATTTGTAATAAAATGAAAAAGTTATACATAATCAGAGGAAAAAAATGCATATAAATATGAATAATTATCCTCGACCCTGTGATATTTGCGCACGAGCAGGGCTGACTTGATTCGAATATAGCCGTCAAGAGATTGGTATCGCGAAAAAGATTGAATATTTCATTCATAATTTTTAAAGTCTTGAATCCGATCTGGGAAAGAAAGAAAACCATATAATCTACCAACTGCCTTTCCCTCAGAGGTCTTAATAGTCGGCCAAAGCGCAGATTAAAAACCTTGTACGAGTACATGAGACGAGTTAGAAAAGTGTGTTATGGTACCATTTCCAGATCCAGATATTTATTGCTGGAAAAAACATCGAAATATAATCTTGTTGCTCATGATGTTCCATCCACTCTAAATAGAATATAGCTTGAAGTTATTTATACAAATGCCAGACGATTATAACAATTGTAATTATAAACTGTAACACCCTGTAACATCTATTTTTATTGAGAATTTCCGTTTCTAAATTGATCGTTGTCTTGAAAGTTATAAAAACAAAATAAAACAGCCTTTTGTTTCTTCTTATACCAACTACATAATACAACATTTTTTTTGTGCAATATTAGACATTTTCACGTTTACACACATATTTTATTTTACATACGTAGGACTTTTTGGTCATCTCCATTCTCCTCTGTCTCCAGCTTTTCCTCGTTTAATCCGGTGCCCATCTTTGTTCAAATATATCTTCGCAGCATCTTTTTGATCTTCCTATGTTTTTGTATTCATTTTGGGATATCTGTCCATTATTTTTATTGTCCATCATTCATTTTCTGATCTACATACATGTTACTCAGCCCATTTCCATATCAAAGTTCTAACTAACACCATATATGTATAAGTAGGCTTCTTAAGGGATTTTTTGCCGTTTTATGGTTTGCTTAGCTGTTTCGAGGGGCTCGCTATTTGGTACGAGCATAAGATTCACCTTTGCATATGACTTTTTTTATTAACCGACTTCAAAAAAAAGAGGAGTTTCTCAATTCGTCTGTATGTTGTTTTTTTTTTTTGTATTTTTTTTGTATGTTTGTTACCTCATAACTCCGTCATTTATGAACCAATTTCGAAAATTCTTTTTTTGTTTGGTAGGTAATACTTCAGAGGTGGTCCCATTTAAATTTCATCGGTATTAAAGCTTGGACTTCGAAGAGACACTGAATAACGCAACCTGATTATAACCTTTATTTATATTGATGATTGAAAACTGAAAAGTATGAAATAACTATCCTTTACTAATCAAAACTCAAGTACAATTAAAATAAGTTTATAAATACGATACACATACCTATATAATTAAATTTGTCAATTATTGAAGTCGGTGCCAAATCAATGTGCAACAATAGAAAGTCTATTAGTTTGGTAGGCTTGGCACCGACTTCAGTAACTGTCAAATTTAATTATATAGGTACGTGTATCGTATTTATAAAGTTATTTTAATTGTACTTGAGTTTTGATTAGTAAAGGATAGTTATTTCATACTTTTCAGTGTTTTTTGAAGGCGGTTTAATTTTTTTTATTGGTTCACTAGTTGGGTATTAATTCCTTTCACTTTATCGGATCTATTTTAAACTAACATCTAGAACTGTAACACGTTATCACATCCAGACTATAAGACAATTTAGAAAGTTTCATCTTCTAAATCACTGGTTCCCAACTTATTTTGTCTACTGAGTCGAGAGCTCATGCAGTCGTTGTCTAAGATGCCTCCTAGCTAAATGAAATTACAAATCACCCCCCAGGCCTCTACACAACGCCCCCATTTTTTTTCTGGGTCTCTTACTGCCCCCCTTTAGGCCTGCAGCGCCCACAAGGGGGCGTTATCGCCCACTTTGGGAATGGCTGTTCTAAATTGATCGTTCCTGGAAAAGAACCTGGGACCCTTGCCTTTGAACTTTGAACCGTTAACAACTGCACTAACTAAGCAATCAAAACTCAGTAATTGGGACATCGCAATTCTCAAACTACTGAGCTATGAACAAATCCATACTATTTTTCAGACGATGCGAAACGATCGTGAATGCGTGTTTATCTATTCAATCTAAATAAACATTTTCGCATCGATTGTGCGAGTTTGTTACCCTTAACCTTGAGTTTATCTTGATGTCTATGTTAACAATAAACACTAGTTATACATGTACTATTAAGGACCTCTCAGCGAGTGAAGGCCTCCTTCATTTTTCTCCATAAGTCTTTTGCCTTTCCCATCCAGTCATTACCTATTATTATTATTGTTATTATTATCGCAAAATTTATGGTCTTAATTAATTAATTAATTAATGAAATAAATTATATACTTTAATTGTGAAATGTGAAATATGTAAATTACTAGCTTAGCGATTTTATTGGACATTAAATTTTATTTTTAATATTTAACAATTAAATGAATGTAATTTATTATTTGATTGGTTAGGAGTAATGGATATTTACTAAATAAGAATATGTACATTTTTATATGTTAATATTTACAAACATAAAATGAAGTCATATCATAAATAATAGACTTCCTCAAAATTGCATGAATGATGGAATGGTAATTTGTTTTTATTAAGAAAATAAAAAAGACTTTATTGTTATTATTATTATCATACATGTAATATAGACTCAAATATTACTTTCCATCTTAGTATTTAAAATGTATTACAAACGATAATGAAAACGTCACTAGATACCGTAGTAGTCTCAATACACAGCTTATCTGTGATTGGCTGATTCAATTGTGATGTATATGAACACCATGTGTTGGCGCTAGTGTTGATTTTGTCACCACACCTGGACAGAGTCGAGGATGAGGAAGGCACTTGTAATGCATGAGCTTTACCAAACACATCGTCGAATCTGTGATGTCCACCGTACTGCCGCCAATAAAAATGAAATGTGACTTGTGTTATTCTAGCTTTTAACGATATGCCTGAGCAGCCAAATTCATGGAACTAATGTCACGCAACTGCAAATACTACCCACCTGTCATGTCGCCCAGGGGCGCATTGTTACGTTAGTTTATAGTAATTTTCCGCCAAAAATTTAAATGGTATTTATAGTCAGGCCCAAAGTTTCATGGTTATGGGTTTAGTATACAATAATACAAACAATATTTGTGTATTTGTTATCGCCTTCACGAAAACGAGTGTAACGATTTCTATACAATTTACATGATAGGAGACTACAGGGGCAAAAATAGATCTAGCTATTACATATTATTATATACACTTAAAATTGGTAATTGGAAACAAAATTGGTAATGGGTATTGATTGGTAATTTTATTTTATAATTTACAAGGGCTAGAGCGTATGTCTATCACGTCAAAGTGCGCTGATTTGAATCCTGCAATGTAGTCAGACTTTTTTCATTTTTGATGTAAACAAAGCTGGGTTGCCCATATACTATATAATAATATTATAAGAATTTTGCCTACAATATAACTCCAAATTAAACACTAAACTTATACTGAGGGTAACACAACTAGCTAAGAGCAAATACCCCATATCTTCCAGACTCCAACCCTAATTATAAAAACTGGACAAAGCGTATCGGATACGCTTTGACCTATGTGAAAGCTATTCGTTCTTCTACGATGTCTACATGAATGGAAACGTAGGTTATATTGAGATATAATTCAAAGAGAATATAATCACTATATAATTAAAAGACGTGCTTTCGCTAGTGTATTTCTCGACTGCCTTATTTTTTTGACACACAAAAATTCAATTTTATTATTAAGTAGCAACACCCTCAAAATAACAATGTTGCCATCCGTTAACGATTATGTATATTATAGTTAATCGCGAATATTGACAATAGCTAACGTATGGTTACCAGTAGGTAAACAATTAATGTTAAATTTTAAAAGTTAAAAATTGTGTCAAAAATATACATTAAGAGTTTGGGTTTCAAATTTACTTCGCTGTACAAATTTCGGCGCAATATTTATGAAGATGATGGAATAAATTAACTGTGATTGTACAATCTGTATTGAACTTCACTGGTATATGGTTCTTCCTTGGTTCTTCACACAAGATTACGAAAACAGATTTGACTGTGAAAAAATTTATTGAAAAGAGAACGCTTAATTATAATTTTTTTTTGGTAACATATCCAGTGAGGTGGCTAATTTTATTTTAAATTATAAACAGGAAATAGGAATAAAACCCGTTGACAATCGTTGACCAATTTTCATGTTCTCTCATGACAGCAAATGTCAGTGTTCTGTTATAACAGTAATAAAACGACAAAAAATATTAAAACTACCCTCATATACAGATTGTGCGTAACTATAAAAATATAATAAATTGTACATAACGATTTTTAATCCATAAGAGTAAGGTTTTAGTCAATTTAGCTTCGGAACCATAAAAATTTGTTATCAGAATTAAGCTAACCTGGAATAAAACCGGGATCTTCAGTTTAAAACTAAAAGAATTTATTATATATTACACCAACAGCCCAGTCAACATGAAGCTATAAATAACATAGAAAAACACAAGCTCGTAAGCAATTGGTGAAATAAAAAGCACTTATCCTCATAAAGATTTTAACATAAACAAAACACAACCTTAACGCTTTCAAATAAGGGTCAATGAAGCACTAAAATTGACTGGTTACGCATTAAATGAACATACGCAGACTCGTTTCCAGCTACATACACTACGCAATCTGATGTACGACACAGTGTAATATCAAATCGACACAGTGCATGCGTGATAAAGACAGTAGATCTCTCACATGTGAAACAAACAAACTGACTTGGCATTGAAGAGATTTGACTTTTATTTTCCTCACTGAATTATTAAAAGAGATATGTTGTGCTAGTCTTATGCTGAGTTAAAAAACCGAGGTTAAGTTATGAAGTTCAGATGGCCTGAGTGTTAGGTGGTAGGGAACGTTGAAAATATTCATATGGCTCGTCATAAAATATGTAGTATATGTGAAAAACGCTTAAGTAAAAACCATGATACAGAGTGCTCTATCATCTATTTAACTTGTTAGATATATAAAATATATCAACATACTGATAAACTAGTAACCCATACTCAGAAATTAAAAACAAAACATTAAATAAAGTGTATTTTGGATCAATTTTTTTTTACATATTGTCTATTTAGTTTGAAATTGCTATCGGAATCTAAATTGAGTGTCCGACACTCTCTTACCGACAACAAAGTGTCAATAGTTATTTAAAGACACCTCGTGTACGTCATAGGTCCCAGTTGTTATCGTTGTTATTGTCCTAGATCCCAGTGCAGGACACAGAACTATCGTAAGGAATGAGTTAAGAAGGGAATGGGCCGAGGGTCTCAGGTTTGATTTCTGTCTTAGTTAATTTAAATAACTAGGTGAACTAACTAAAATCTAAACGGTATTACAATTCTAACTAACCGGGTCTATGTCGTGTTAATACTTTAAGGCAAATACATTTTTCATGCCGAAGTTACGACCGGATTGCACCGACCGTGGTCACGGGCAGACTGATGACGATGATCGGTGCAACCCTATCGAAACGTCAAGATAAAAAGGCATTAGCCTTAAATAAATATCACTAACCTTACATATATCTTTCGCTTCTACTGATATAACTTTTTTCCTTACGTAGTTACTACCACTGTTATACAACGACAGTTAGGACCAATAATTATTACATTTCCATCCAATAAGTGTCCAATAAATTACAATTTAGTGGTTTTAGATCTTCCCTGCATCTCAGAGGAAGAAGAATAGAACTACGATCTCTCCCATTTTTCGTACGAGGCGGCTAAGGGAAGTTCATGTGGTCTTCACGACCAATGATAGTAGCTGCTCCAATCAGTCTAGGAAGTCCTGAGGAAGTCATTAAACTATGTGCTGTACCACTGTAGAAATACAAGGATGCTGGGAAATCGCTTAATCTCTCCAAGACGTGCTTCAACACATCACTAGGGGGATGAGAGTGCGTTTCAAATGCGATCCCAGAGCCACTTGACATGCGTCAGTATACCCTTCCCAAAACTCAGTTTCCCCCCACGGGACTAATTGTTTTTTGAAAGATTCTCCATTGATAAAACATAACCTATACATCGTTACACTACAAACTCCTAGTACTACTAATAGTATCTTTTTTGTTACGCAGAAGATATCTGCACAACAATATAAACAGCCCTCTGTTTCCTACGTCTGTGTTACGTGGGTCTCTCCACAACTGCTGTACCAACTCTACTACTAACGTACTAATGTCATTTACTAAAAGCAGTACCCGTTATATTTTCAAATTCTGGATGCGTAATTCCGACGATTTAAGTTCAACGACGACGTCATCAAAAAGAACCATTAATGTTTTTAATTTCTTTAAATGTTGCATAGTTAATGTTATTATTAGTAACGATTATGCTAATTACAAGCGAAAGAGTTTTTAAAGTTATAAGTTGAAGTACATTTCGAGTATTTAATTTATTGTGGTATCACAGTTGACATTAGAAGTTACTAAAATTTTATATTTTGCTGTAAAATCTATAGTACCAGTTCTTTCGAAAAGAGTTACTTGAAAATATTTTGACATTAACATTATTATCGCATTATCGCAGGGCATAGAAGTACATAATCAATGTATAGGACTTAAGCGCAACATAGACGCGGCTATAACATTTATAATAACATGTGATACATAGCATATTTGACATGGAAATCCTTAAACGATCACACAAGGTATGCTAATATATATGAGACTAATCGTTGCCCACGACTTCGTCCGCGTATAAAACGGTATAATTTATTTTTATATGAGAGGGGTCAAACGAGCAAGTGGGTCACCTAATAGTAAGTTAAAGGAAACACCCTGCAGTTCCATTCTAAATATTGGTGAAAGACTTTATTATCGGTCAGTAATATAGATTACCTCCTTTATCCAAACTTACAAAGTTTACTGCTTTAAATTCGTTTAGATTTAGATGTCCGCTTAGAACAGAGCTGACGTCTTATATTACAGGACATTTATATATAATATTACCTCCCTGTTTAATGAACTTTTATAACCAACTGGCAGAGGCGATAGGCCGCCAGCAACTGTCGTTCCTTGATTCCACTTTGCCGTCTGCAAGCCTATGCATTCATTACTAGAAGTGGCGGTAAGGTGTGTTTTCTTTGCACTTTGTTACTCTACCCACCCCAAATGGAAGTTAGAAATTACAACAAATATAAAGTCTACAACGTAGAAATGCTATTTTGGTGAGAAGCAACGTAACAGTAATTGGAACATAGGGTAGAAAAGTAATTCTTAAGTCGGTTATGACGAAAATAAAAAAAAAATTTGCATTCAATATTGCGAATACTCTAGTTAAAGAATAGTAGTATATATTTTTTTGCTGTTTTACCCGTGTTTAATTTGGTATTTTACCGGGGTAAAAGTAGTCTAGATTACTCTGAAAAGTCCTCTACCTGCACCTATGAAAGTCTATCTAAATCGAGTCAGCCGTTTTTGAAATTAGCTGGAACAAAAGAACAGACAAACAGAAAAATTTAAAAATGCGCGTTTGGGTTTTAACAACGTGCATATAATCATAATATAAGGGCTTTGTTACAAACTCACAGACAGACACTTCGATTTATTTGTTTCTGTAAAATAGATATAAATGTAGGTATGGATATAGTATATACAGATTTATAGAACAAATTCATGGCTAAGAATAAAACAATCGTCGCATTCAAATATGAATTTTGAAATTCTAGACTAGACTAGAATTCTAGACTATTATTTATTATTGACATTTCAATTAAAATTCAACAAACTAACTTCGTTACTAAGATGCTGCTTTCGTTAACAAAAATATTTGATATGATAAATCGTTAACTTTTTCAAATTAAAATTAGTGGTTCACTGTATAAAAATATGTTTCACAACTTTTATTACATGTTTTTGTGGTCTATGATTTTGATGTTTAGCTAGAAATTTAAAAAATATTATTTAATTGAAAAATAATGTTTTTCATTATTAAATATTTAACGGAGTGTTATTAATTCCAATACTACTTATTTCATTTATATTATAATTGACACACAAACGAACTGGCAAATGTATGTAATATAAAAAATATAATGATTGAAATAGATCAATATTAATTATTATTTGATTATCATAAAAATATTACTTTTGGTATTTGTTTCAAAACTTATTTATCCTAACTTTCAGAAAGAGATTCTTTTTTTCAATATTTTTTGTAAAAATTTATTAATAAATACAGAATATGACGCATAAATTAAGTATAAAATTATCTAATGATAATGAAAATAAGTGCAAATTATAAAATTTATTTGAAGCTATTTACAGTGTCTATTGTTTTAAAAATCTTTAATATTTCATTATATTCTTTTATTTTATCGATAAGGTGATATCAGAATCATTTTTAATTTTTATATACTTTAATCAAACAATAAATTTATTCTAAAAATTTTGATTTTGATTTACAAAAAGAATTTGATTGTCCACATTTTCTTTTAATTTTGTCATGATAATCCTCAAATTTTTAATACCTAAGTATTTTGAAATTAAATGCGAAGCAACATGGCCGACTAGCGTCTGCGAACTTTGTAGGCTTCAAAAAAGAACACATAATCAAGATGGCCGACTTTCTCGCCAGTGTCTAGTGCTGCTGACGTCACTGGACGACGTGTCCTTGTGACTAGGACTAATTTGAAATCCATTTTTATAGAAATAAATGCATTACAAAGTAATTTTGTGTTTTAAAGATTTCGACGCTTGGAGCTTCATGAAATATTGTTAACGGTATTGTAATAACAAATAATAATGTATTATAATATATATTCAGTAGTAATTAGCAATTCGTGGTTTAAATAATTTATAGTATCTTCTCTTCAGATAATTTTTGATACTTTAAATAATCACATATTTTTTCATGAATTTCATCTTAAAAAATAAAAAACATTGGAACATAGGTAACTTAAGTGACGAATAATATTCGTGAAAAAACAAAATATTTGAAAAAGTTTAAAAAATACAAACAAAAAGGAAATAAAACTACTTACCAAATAAAAATAACGGAAATCACAAGAAAGTCCAAAAAAATGTAAAATAATTGCCAAAAAATTCACAACACGACACAATAAGACACTAAATACTGTCTCTTTTTAGATTTAGAAAAGTTGATACAAAAAGTACTAGGCCATCATCGGTGAGGTCTGGAAAATAGGATTTGATAAAAATTATTCACTAATTTTGTGCGCCCGCCATGCCGTTAATAATCAAAACGCCCGTATAAAATAGAAAATTTATTTAAAATCTATAAATTTCAAATTCCAATAGTACAGTTCGAAATCTAAACTAGATTCCGATAAGAGTGAAGACTGGCGCGCGCTCCTTGCTCTTTATTCAAAAAATCGCGTCGTACTGGCGTGCTAATAAAGTTGCAGGAAGGACAAAACTTCCTAGTGATGTAGACACAAAAATATTTTTAAAAATGGGCAACGAGCGTTTTGAGCCAAAAAATCTAACCTAACCTAACCCTGGCGGGCGGGCGACTGGCGGGCGCGTAGGGGCCGCATTGCCAAATATTTTTTTTTGCATCTCGGCCGAATTATGCACTTGTATGCGACTTACGTCGTCTCTTCATTGTAGTGGTGCGACATGTACCGATTGGGCATTTTTATGTCGTCTTCGTGTGTGTATCACTCACACGAGCTCAACCGACGAAATTTCTGAATGTGTGCGTTGGTGTAACCCTTTGGTATAAAGTTTATTTTAAATTTTCGGCGTGTTATGTAAACACGCGAAATTTTTTTGGGACTAAAATATTTAGGTGTTGCCCGAAAGGGTCGTTGGCCGTGTTTTTCGGGAACTCTGACTAATTTCGCTAAAAGGATCCGTTTTGACGTATTCGGTTCGGTAACAGAAGCTCTTGTTTGATTTTCGATCGTTTCTCGTTGTTTGATCGTTTCGGCGCAAACGCGTTATAAATGTCGAATACCTACAGTTTTCGTATTTGGAAATTCCGTTTCATATTTTTTTTTTGTTTTTGTGCAACCAGGCACATATATTGAAAATTAACAGAAATATATATGATTGATTTGATTAAGTTTTGTTGAATCTGTTCTCATTTTTTAAATATTTGTCGTGTGTCTAAACTTTACTATGCTATATTATAAAGGTACTTAAACCGGTTAAGATAATCACCTCACTTGAGATACAGCCATGAAATTTAAATTAGGAATAAAAACTTTTATGCATACACACATACATAACTTCAAGATATATCGTTCATGCTTTACCTAACCTATGTGGAAATTATAAAATGTAGCGAAAAGGTCGGGAAAAAACTGTTATTTTCAGTATCTGTTTCCTTAGAAAACAGTTACAATAATTACTTTGAATCTATAAAAACTGAGTCATTTTTGTTTGCAAGTCTGGGGAAATGAGTAAAAACATAGGATGTGCCAGTCAGTGCGATATCTTCCTCCTCAGGCCTCAAAAATTTGTCGAAGGATATAGGATCTATTAAGGAATATATGTAAGGCAATGAGTTAACAATTTGTCTCTTTCGCTCATCGCCCTATGTAAACCATTATTGCTAAAAAATTGCACGTCCGAATGGAAAATGGCGTGAATTTATTATAATTTTTCAAATGGTTTGAATTCTGACAGAACTGGCCAATATCCTACAACTAGCTGCATTGAGTTCGCACGGTAGACTGACTGGTGAAGATGAAGCCTGTGCAATGGGATTTAAATATTATACTTTTCTTCTGGTTCCGTAGCGAGAATCGCTAAAATAAAACGATTGTGGTTGGTCATGTCTACCTGTCTAATCTTATGTCAGGATTTTTGGCAGGAATGGGAAAAGTCATTGGCATTTTGTTCAGATTTTCAATTTTTTGCGCTTTTGGGCGTTTTAAAGTACAAATATGATAGTATGTTGTGTGTTAAAGTCTTTTAAAAGTAAAAATAATGTACGAGGTCTAAATAAACATGTGCAACGGAAGCTTTTGAATTCTTTCAAGAAATCCTTTTTAACTTCAGTAAAGCCTACTATCACTTTACTGGAAGAATCAAAGTCAAAGACAAATCAAAGTAAACCCAATTACAAGGTGCTTTTGAACGTCAAATCTACTTTAGCTCGGTTCGAAAAGAAAATCTGGACGCTGAGAAGAGCTGACAAGAAACTCAGGTATAATTTTTTCAATATCATTTTACAAAATGTTTATTAAAATACAATGTTCAGAAAGCCAGTAAATGCATGTGCAGAGAAGACTATTTCTAGACAATTGTTTTGCCTTCAAAGAAATCGTTTATTTTATAGTGTGCTTGTATAATCAATGTTCATTTAATAACAAATCTAAATCTGTTTTTAAGGAGTGTTAGGGACTTAGTTATAAGAAGAAAGAACAAATCTTACATCAGACATGGTGTGCTTTATCTGTTTGACATCGTGATTGCATTGACAACCAGGCTGATGGCCTGGTTGTCAATGCATTACGAAATATGAAAATAAATTACCTTAAGTCACAAACGATTTACGTCGTCTTTAACCTACACAGTAGGACTTTTTGGCGGGAACGGGATACGTGGGGTTATCATTTTGTTTAGATTTTCTATTTTTTACATTTTTGAAAGTTTTAAAGTACAAAAGTGATAGTATATTGTGTTTTATAGTTCTGTGTAAGTGAAAAGAGTGGAGTAGGTCTAAATAAACATGTGTAGCTGAAGTTTTCGCGCTCTTCCAAGAAGTCCTATAAAACTTCAATAAAGTCTACTATCACTTTACTGGAAGAGTTTTACGATAACAATTACTTATTTTAAAATACAATACGTGACATTGGCAAATGCGCTGATCTGTGCGCCATGCCATGAAGAAAGAAAAAAAAACCCTACTCAGTAACCTCGGACCAAATATCACAATGGACGAAGCATTGCTCTAAGAGCGTGACCTTAAATTGACTTTTTTGATGACTAGCTTCTAGATTTTTGCTAATGTGCGTGATTAGGGAAAGTCGCAGTACAACGATAAGCTGAATATAATGTATTTTCAATTTTGTGGACACTAGTAGCTGAAACACTTAACATTCACGAATATTTTGCAAATAATTGTTTTATAACCGACTCGTAAGATGACACGAATTTCACTGACAGTGTGAGGTTATCATACTTATTATATCTGTTTCACTAGTGGTTACGCTAAATAAGACAGAAAGAGACGAAATTTCGTTTGACACACGTTGGTAAGAGCGGCATCTTATTATGGCTTTGTCCATTATTTTTCTAAGTCCGAATTAGTAACAGAGAAGTGAAATTGCAATCTAAAATAACTAATGACAAACAACAAGTTAAGTTTTTTTTAAGCTAAGCCGCTACCATGTCCGAAATTGCTACATTAAATTAATTCGCGTCAGACACTCTTGTGTTTTCACAACTATGCATATATATTTTCAAAACATGAAATTCCAATAACGATTTCTTGTGTTAAAAACTACGAGAATCTTGAAACTTTAGCACCCAACAATTTTAGCGTGTAACTGTGATCACTATTTTTTTCGTTGAATTAATACAAAAATATCAAAACCAACAATTTTAGCATAACTCCAAACTATGACAATGCTAAAATTATCGATTTTGAGATCTTTGTATTAGATTGACAAAACTAATAATTTTAATAATGTTCGTCTGAATTCGTCTGCACTTAAAATAAAATGTTGTCATTTCATTAAAAACACTACCTTTAAAAAGATATTATAATTACGTTAAAAACACACTAGCGATCCGCTCTGTCTTCACACGAGACCTTGAATAAGTAATGTCCATATTCTCTAATTTTATAGTTCGTTTTGTTGCTTCAGATATCGCGAATATATTCTGTGTTCAAATATACGTATACGCGTACCAATTTTCATGACAATCGGTTGAGCGATATAGAAGACGAAATGCTGCAGCACCATCTGGTGTCAAGTAACAATAAAATGTATAGCGCGAAAATATTTTCCATATTCCAGTATCTATTTACATCAATTTAAAAATTGTTAAAAGTAATAATAATAAAGCTTACGATAGACTTTTTGGCGGATACGGAAGAAGTGAGGTTGTCATTTTATTGAGATTTTCTATTTTTAAAATTTTTGGGAGTTTTAAAGTACAAAAGTGTTAGAATATTGTGTTTTAAAGTTCTGTTTAAGTGAAAAGAAAGGAGTAGGTTTAAATAAACATGTGTAGTTGAAGTTTTCGCGCTCCTCCAAGAAGTCCTTTATAACTTAAGTAAGGCCTACTATCACTTTACTGAAGGAGTTTTACGATAAGAAGAATAAACGAATTTACTTCGAACGTGCTTCATGTGGATTTTATTTATTAATATGTGACATTGACAAATGCGCTAATCTGTGCGCCATGCCATGAAGAAAGAAAAACAAAATTTTACAATATTAGTCAAAAAACACTAAATTTATTGTGGAAACTGTTAATTTTAAATTACAAATGATTAAAATCAACAGCAGTCAATTTATAGAAGAAAGTAGTTACATAATATTATATACAATAAGTTGTAGTTAGAATTACTTATACATTACAATTACAGTTATGTTTGTACGTAGTTTAAAGATATTTATGGTAGAATTATGTCATACGTATCTTCTCGCTGTATCTCTAACGGATAGTCAAAGAATTACTCCATAAAATTATAGTTATGATAATATTATATGATTTTTTTGTTTCTTCGAATCTCAGTTAATAAGATATACATCAATACATTATCTTTTTCATTATAAGGAGAGATTTTTATTTTGAATAGGATACTTAATAGAGTATTACTGTATTAGTCTTTTTCCTGACTCACGCAGATAAAATAAGGAGAGATTTAATTTGCTTCATATTCACTTTAATTTAGAAAATCCAATCCAATAATTTCAGAAATAAGAGAGGAGCATGATCAAGTCGAATTCAATTACTCAAATTGCCTTTATTTCCTATATGAATATTTTTAGAGTTGATCACCTACATATTTTTTATTTTTTACTGATCCATTAGTTCGGTAAAATATATATATACATATCTCCGCGCTGTTTACCCAACGGGGTAGACGGGGTAGAGAGGAAGGAGCGTCAAGCGTCCTCAAATCTCATCATTATCCTCACACATTTTCGCCTAGGTATATGCGAGTCATTTTGGTAATTTCCGTCGGCCAACACTAGCTATTTGATCTTCGTAAGTCAGCCTTAGTCTTCCTTGGCTTCTGGTACCATTGACTTACGCTCTGTATATTTTCTTCATCAGTCTTTCATCGCTCATTCTTTCCATGTGCCCGAACCATCTCAGCATTCCTTTCTTCATTTTTACAAAAACACAATTCGGTTAAATATTTTTATTTAATTATTTATTTGTTGTCTTAATAACTGAAAACAATAGATAATAATTTACATACTTATAAACCCGTGCTGAGGAACGTACTTTTATGAGCAGGAATTATTATAAAATTGAAAAAAATCACAAAGAACAACAAAATTGTTCTTTGTTTCCTGGACCTCTAAAACAGAAGATATCGAAATACTGTTAAAAATTAATTTAATGTATTGGTGGATAGCTATTAGCTTTTTGATATATACAATATTTATATATTACTGAATACGTAACTATATTTTTCGAGTATAGTTGGAGGGAATTCAAAGTCAGAAGTAAAACAAAAAATAGTCCATTAACTCTTAAAGTGTTATCGAGTACAAAATATGTGAATTAACAAGTGCATACGTCTTGCTATGACTTTCAAATTCGTCCATAGTTTCTAGAAAAATCAACAATGACTGACGAAGGAACTTATGAGTGATGTCATAATAGTTTCCTATTCTCTTTTGAGGTACAAAACTCTAAATAAAACAGCCTACAAGTCTGCAAAGGTCGCGAGGACGAACGCAGGTGCCTTTAAATAGTAGATATGACCCTTTGAAACTATTCAGTGGGCCTGACCGACCCGCTTGCCTTGTATTGAGTTAGGACGGAGTACACAGGATGATATTTTTAAACTAAAAATTGGCTAAAAGTTTTACGCCTCACAAAATCAGTGGAATTGGTGCAGAAAATTTAAGTCTACACAAAAATATGGAATACCAACCTTTCGTAACCCACGATACCAGTTTAGTGTCATTGAGGCATACTATATTGTCCCCGTTTCAATTGCCGGCTTTTTTTGTTGTTTAAAACAGTTTCAAGAATACAATATTGTCTATGTGTTAGTCCCTTTCGCTAAAACTTATAAACAGGTTTCTTTGCGAACGGCGAGTTCACTTTTTAATAATAATAGTAATATAAACTATATTTCTATGACACATATGCAGGGTTAATTTAAAAATACTAATAACCTCCGAGTATTTCGTACTAAACATTATCTCCAATAACTTTTGTTTTACGACTCAAAAATTCATAAGTTTTTTCTTTCATACAAAACTAAAAATACATTAAATGTTTCTGAAAATGGCACCTATTCTACCCAGTCGCTAAAGCCGCACACGCGCAGCGCGGCGCTGAGGCCCGGTGCGCTTGCACTGCACCATTGGAAATACGTACAGAGTAAATACGTTTCGGACAGTACAGTAAAACTTAACAAATATTTTTTGAGGAACTTATTGAGTTTTGAAAAAAGTCATAAAGCAAAAGTTGTTAGGTATGTTGACAGGAATTTTGCACTAAGAGGTTATTAGTATTTTTAAATTAACTCTGTATATATATTAAAAATTTAAAATTATGAAAAAAATTATAAAGATGCAGGCAAGGCAGGCAGGTCAATTTAGCTATTAATATATACGAGTATATATGAATAAATTATCAATGTTCTCCAGTAAAAAGCCTTTAACCATTTTTCATACCTGTGATTAGACAGATAAACATTTACTATATGCTCAGATAAACCATTTAAAATCCTAGGCAGAATATAATTGATATGTTCTACTACTATGTTATGTTTCTAAATTCAGGCATGTTGAATCTTTTTAGGTAAGAATCCGCTTTACAAACTAATTTACTGAATTAGCTTACAACTAGCATACAAAAAGTAAGTTGCTGTTTGTATGCTAGTTGTAAGCTAATTCAGCACGAATTACACTATCCTGCTTTAAGCTTCATATCCTCCTATCCTCATTCATGTCATTCACGCTAATTATACGACCCCGAACAAAGTATTAGGGTTTTACCATGAGTTCCACACAATAATTCGAGGAGCACCTTTGATTGGCCTTAAAATTTTTAATTTTCCATCTAACACTTTTAAAATATCCCCTTTATTGTTATTGTTCCTTTCCCACATGTTACCCTGAAGAAATTGTTGTAACAACAACACTAGATATGTAATTATATATTTTATAAAGTTATAATTCATTAGTGTACTTTTCGGAATGAACAGTTTTGCGAAAAAGAAAATGTTTTTTGTTTTGTTTCGTACAAAATTTATTAAAAAATGATTTTTTAATATCTGCCTGTACCCCGCAAATGTACATAAAGCAATAAAACAGCAACGCGTAGGTATTAGATCGATAGCACAGGTCTTCGGCCGCGCGCCCTTGTTAGAAAAAGGACGAAATGGCGACGCGAGCGCATGTTGTTGGCAGTGATAAGCTAATGTAGACACGTCACATAATTCAATAGGCATATAACTAATAATAAAAAAAACTTCAGACAATAACACCACTACCGTGACCTCAAACTGCCCAAATGCCGTATCATTGACGTAATCGGGTCACTACAGACAAAGTACAGAACACATGCCGGGACTTAGAAAATCTAGTTTAGTTAAATGTTCACAAGCGAAGACTACTGACGCAAATATGGTGACACGATAAGGAAAATTACGACGAAAAGACAAGAAGACGAGAAAAAGAGAGGAAAGAGATAAGATGGGCGCTGCACGAATAAATGCAAATGCGGTTCCGTATAGTCCCTTAGACAAAAAGGTGTTTCATTCCGTGCAATTCGGACGTTCCGTACAAGCGCGGCTGGTAAGCGTAGAGAAGGGGTTTTTATTTCTTGCGTGAAATAGGCTATCTGCTTGCCTCTGACTTGAACCAATTACTTCACGTGCCTTCTGAAGCATTCAGATACTATTAGATATTAGTCAATAATCGTAAGATATGTAATATAATTGATTAATGTCACAACTATTGGCTCTAAAATGTATATCTGGGAAGTGCGGTTTCGAGAGATGGAAGATGCAAGTTAGATGTGAAGTGCTTGACAGCTGACAAAAAAGACAAGGGTTCAGTGCCCATGCGAACTAACGAATATATCTGCATCAGGGTTGGATGAAAGTCTCATAGTAAAAATGCAGAAAGGAATGCTTAGACAGTTCGGGCACGTGAAAATAATGAGTGACCAATGGCTCATGAAAAAATTTATAGAGTGAAAATGAATGGTAGTGAAAGCCCAAGAAGATCGCAGCTGATTTATAAAGATCATATGGCCAGTGTCAGATGATGGGAATATTGAAAGGACTCGTACGGTTTGAGGAGATCGTGATGCTTGATAACACGTAATTTTTTATATAGGTATGTATTAAGCTAGTCTAATCGTTTTTTGCCAATTTCATGTTTTTAAATAGTATTAAAAAATCTGGCAAATCTTGTTAGTCGTTTATTCAAAATTAAATGTGTTATTTGTGACAGTGTCACAATGATAGCAATAAATTATTATTTTTCTTGGAAATTCTATTTTTATTTAAAACATTCTTTGTACATCAACCAAAATATAAAACGTAGTAAAAAGAGTTTATCCGTTAATGTAATGTAATGCATCTGGTTACTAAGTCGAGGGTTGTGGGTTCGATTGCTGGCCAATGCAATTTAGGAAGAGAACTGTATTGCCTAGGACGTTATTAGCTTCGTCCCCCCCGGTTCGTCATTCGTCGCTCAGTTTCTGGTCACGCACTTAGTAATTTATCTTGAGCATTTTATAATAGCATAATAAATCAAATATATAACGGTCGTTAAGTGGACTACAGAGAAAGATTCAAATATTTCTGAATTTTTCTTCTTTTAATTCATTTATATGTACAGAATTAATGAAATAGCTGCTTCCGGTATTTCGATAATTTCAAGTAATATACAGCTGAGAGTTTTAAAACAAAAGTAATACGTGTTACTACAACATTGAGATTACAAAGAAATTATCAAGAATTTCTAGTGTAATAATAGTGCGAAATGGCGTCATTCGAATTATTTTTCCACCCAGACTAAGTTGCGGGATAAGCTTGTATATAATTAATTATATCGCTTCTACAATATCCGATTATTCGTTGACAAAACTGACGCACATTTAAACATGTTAATATACACACAAGCGATGCTCAGGCGCAAGTTTTTAGAAACTTTTGTTCGGGGCACTCGGGTTTATTTCTTTTTACAATAGTATTTCTTTTTACAAGAAAAGGTGTAAACATTGTGTATTTTAAGACTTTTTTGTTTTTAACAACGCTTATTTAAAAACATAATGTATTATGAATACCTATCGGGGAAAATGTTTTCATGCAAGTAATCATCGTACATGTAAGAAATAAGTACAAGAAAAATCATAAATATTACAATAATAGGGGCTCCGCTTGTGGTGCTACAAAAATGAAACTACCCAGATAAGCCAGTCTACCAGTTAATAACATAGATTTAGAACTCACTGGTTCCCAAACTTATTTTGTCTACTGAGTCGAGAGCTCATGCAGTCGTTGTCTAAGATGCCTCCTAGCTAAATGAAATTACAAATCACCCCCCAGGCCTCTACACAACGCCCCCATTTTTTTTCTGGGTCTCATACCGCCCCCCTTTAGGTCTGCATCGCCCACTTTGGGAATGGCTGATTTAGATCAATAAAGCCGATCACCACTTTATGAGCGCTGGAAGCGCTCAATCGTTTCAATATTAACAGCAATATTTTCGCTCATGTGTCTCGTATTTATAGTGTGTATTAATAAGTGGATAGACATATACTAGTGCGGAGTTTTAGAAGTATGCAACGTGAAATCTATATTTTTTGTTATGTCAATGAGAAAATTTATGAGAAATTTACATAAATATAACTTGTAAGAAATCTGTGTAAGACATTACTAACAGAAGTGTAAGCATTAACTGATTATCGAAATATGTAACAGAATTAATAAGAACGTAGAAACTACTTTGGTCAAAACCATTAACAGAATCCATTTCTACTATTTTCAATATATGTAATATTTTTGATTACTTCTAATTATAATTAAATCATTGTTGCATAAGTTGATGTAAATAATAACAAGCCGTGCGCGGTACGCGATAAATCTCGATTTCATTTGAAAAAAATATTGTGTAAGCGTACATAGTATAATCTAATATCAGTTTGTGTTTTATATAAACGGGCTAAAATTTCACTTAACTACAAAAGACTGAGATTATAAAAAGTTATTATAACTAATTATATGATTATAAAAATTTGTTGTTTAGTCGCGGTGTATGAGCTTTTTGTTCAATTATATTACACGTCACAAAACAAATCTGTAAAAGATATTTAAATAACATCGAGGACATTAGAGCAATTTTAACTGAGAGCTGAACTTTCTATATAATAATTAAATCCTAACGGTGCTCAGTCAATAGAAAACATCAAAAAATTAACAAAATTGTTAATTATCTTTTTTCAGCTTCTTTGTATTTAAAAAGTGATAGGATAGTCGCATAAATGAATCAAATCTAATTAAAAATTCTGAATTATTTAAACAAAAGCATTTGATCTAAACAACCATGATTTACTCATGGAAAAACTCATTCACAGTGGTATACATGGCTCCCTATTGCGGTGGTGTGAATCATATATGAGACATCGTTCACAGTTGGTTGTTGTTCATGGCTTCAAATCTCAAATTAAAGGTATACCTCCAGGCGTACCCCAAGGATCTCACTTGGGACACTTATTTTTTACGATTTTCATGAATGATTTAGCAAATTTAATAAAATGTAATTTTAAATTGTATGTATGTATGCGGACCACCTAAAACTAATAAAATCGTTGATAACTTTGCAGAACATTACAGGAAGAAATTGATCATGTTTATAACTGGTGTAAAGCAAATTGTATGAGCTTAAACTGCGATAAATTTTATCATATGAAATTTACTGAAAAAGGAATCCACTTCAAGTGACATATTTCATTGTAAGTACGATCCTGACGGAGGTATCCATCACCATAAAGGATCTTGGAATTCACTTAGATTGTAACGTAATGTTTAAAACTCACATAGACTTTATTATCCAAAAAGCTAATAAACCTAGTGTTTTATTTTTCGGCAACTTAAAGTTCTCAGGGATCCCGGTGTTGTAATAGCAGTATATAATAGTTTGGTACGGAGCATACTGAAGTATAGTAGCCCAGTGTAGAACCCTGGTTACCAAGTGCATTCTAATCGTATTGAGCAAGTTCAGAAATAATTCATGTATCATTTGACTTATGCTAATAATAAATAATTTAATCAATTGAACTCTTACGAAACTCGTTTGGAGTTTTTCGGGATGACATCTTTGCGCTCTCGTCGTAAGGGAGCGGATATTTCGTTCTTATTCAAACTTATAAATGGATTTCTGGACTCAACGGATCTTTTGGATAGGATTAGGATAGTCGTATCTGGATATGGTAATCGTCTATGTAATCGAAAAACTTTCG
Source organism: Zeuzera pyrina (assembly GCA_907165235.1). Lineage (NCBI taxonomy): Eukaryota > Metazoa > Arthropoda > Insecta > Lepidoptera > Cossidae > Zeuzera > Zeuzera pyrina. The sequence goes on from OU015627.1 coordinate 2,253,189, forward strand.
CTCTTCAGACTTGTAGAACTAATGTTGGACTTCATAGGTCTCTTTACAGAATATGTGCTGGATACAATGGTATAGGTGTTAATTTTGATATATTTTCTGCTACTTTGTCTTCACCTAAACGAAAGGTTTTTTCATTGTGTTAAATACAAGTATTATTGCTATTATCATTGGATTAAAGGAAAGAAAAATATACACATGTTATATATTTAGTAACATTTTTTTGTTGTTTGTTTACAAGGACAGTTGTGTTCACTGTTTAAGACATTACATCATATGTAAGCATTGCATTGATGATTTGTTGAAAAATGTAATTTCAGTTTGTGAACCACATAGAATAAAAAATAAATAAAAAGAAATCTTCGCAAGTATCAAAATTACAAAACTTTATTCGCAATGGATGCATTGTTCCCATGATTTTTTGTTTGAGATTTTTTGTGATCTTAATTCTTTATTCGAAGTGATTTTTTTCGAAGCATGTAATCAAACTATGTATGCATGTATTTTGAAATACAAAATTTTATGAGAAGGACCAAAGATAATTAGCATTTTTCAGCATCTTAGAACTAAACTTTGTTTCCAATTTTATGTAATTTTTTGAAAGACTCGACTATGAATAACGGCTTTTATGAAATATGTAAAAAACGTACGATATTTTTTAATCGGTGTACATTTCTTACTAAGAACTTTTAAACGATTTTCCGTTAAACCAATTATATCGATAGGTTATATAACGATATATCGATTAACGCGTTAGATGTTACAACACTGAAATATCAAAACTGAAGAAAACCGATCAATGGAAATTTAAATAGTACCACTTACCTTAAACTAAGATCACCGTCACACTATCGTCTTATATTTTATATGTGTAGTATATATACACATATACATATATATATATACATTAATATTTCATAACATTTCAAAGCGTACTACTGCAAATCTACAACGCGACTGCTCTTAAAAAACTAATTCAAACTGCAACTAAGACTTCACGAAAATACATTGACATCCGACTAAACATACGGCAGTCGCCTGTGTGTGTGTGTCAGGGTTCAGTCACTCGCCGAAATGCAAGCGAGGGTCGTGGAACTTCACACATAGTCATACTACAAAATTATATCTAGCTGCTTTGTCCGGTTTCGCTCGTAAATTGTTATGGGATACCTAACCATTTTTGGGAAAGTAATTTCTATTTTATTTAAATTATGTTTAAAAATCTACTATTACTTATATGTGTAACCGTTTGCATGTTTTAATTTATAGTATTCCTTTAGAATTACCCGCTAAAATTAGCGCCACTCAGTACATAACTGGTGACGTCACATTAGTAATTTTTGGTAGGTACAGGACACGTGAACCTTGAATTTTATTTAAAATTTAATTACCTAATACCTTTGACCTAAACCTAAAGAGAGATTGTAACTACTTGACATTCTTTTCACGGTTACGTAGGCAAACTGCCTACTGTGTGTTTGTCCGTCGGTCTGTATGCATAACACATACTATTCCTATTCATATCGGCCAACATATACTGAGCCAAAACTTGGTAAGGCTCTAAATTGGTAACTTAGTTGCAAAAATTAAGGCAAGAAATTAAATGTGTATTTTTTGACCAATTTTTTTAAATTATTGGACGATATAACATATAATAATATCATTTCATCGCAAATTTTGTATTGTTATACATTATGTCATTTAAGGCTGTTGCTAATATGGGATAGATATAGTAGCATGAAGAAAAAAAAGATGTCATGACGCCATTTACAGCAATAATTTGAGCTTATATATGACAACATGACATCAGATGTTGGTAACTCTTACAAAAATAGATGTAGAAGAAAAATTTCCAACAAAGAAATTTGAATTAAGTGTCGGTTTATACGGGAGATTGAATCCCAGTATACAGAGTATTTGTGATACCGAGGGAGAGAACGTTCTTCAAACTCAAAGTAAGAATCAAACTTGACATAAATAAATTTTACAAATCTTCAATGTACTGTAAACAATATTATATTCCCCAATCTCCTTTAAAGTTGGAAGAAATACGAGAAAAAGTAAATTTTCTGTTGTGAAATTAATAGAAATTTCTAATTTTATACATCCATTTACTTTCTCTTCAAGGTCAAATGTGCTCGGCTGGCGGCAACGTCAAGGAAAATACAGTGAATTATTAAAAGTGGTCCATTACGTGTCAAACACTGACCTACGCCAACGTGCTATCTAGACGTCTAGCCCTGACCTCAGTCTAGAATATAGCGGTCGATGACTCCACTGGCAAATTACGAATGATGAACGTCAACAGACATATGTACATGTTGTCTACACTGTGTCTGTACACTGATGATATTTATGGGATGTTGGGTTAAATAGATATATGAGTGACCCAGTGGCTCGTCAATGCTTTTTCCAAGGATCCCAGGTTCGATCCCGAGCAAATCAATTAAAGAAGAAACTTTTCTATCTAAATTATCGTGTAGTTTGGCTCGAAAAATTGTTATTTTGAGAACTGTTTAATTAGCCTTCACTGAGTAAACCGTTTTAGGATGTTTATCTGTTTATTAGAGTTTCCCAAAAATACTGCTGAATTGATTTCAATCCAGATTGCACTGTTTGTAAGTCTAGGAACCATGTTACTTAATGGGGTATATACCATTACGCTATCCTTATAATATGGAATAAAGAGATTATCTCTGATAGTCTAGTATCATTAGTTTATTATCTGATAGTATTGGAGATTATCAGAGATAACAATAAATATGCCACTGATTATAATGGGTACTGGTAATTTTGTTCAATGTTTTTTTTTATTATATCTTAATACTTCTAAAGCTAGTATATTTACGTTAGAATGAGGATAATATCGAAATATTTATTTTGAACGCACTAGACTTTTTGTATCGATGTTTTTAGCACTGATTTTAGTGAGCGGAGTCTACATATCTGAATTATACAAGTTTTGACAACGAGTTTTTGAGAGATATTCAGATTTTAGAAATAATTTCATTTTGAGAGTATTTTGAATAAGCCATCACTGTCATCATAGACTTCACTCTTTACTTGCACACTTGTTATTTGATCATCATTAGTCAGCCTTGGCTTCTGCTGTCACTTGGTTTCAATCCGTAGACTTTCTTCGTCAGTCTTTCGTCAATCGTTCTTTCTATATGTCTGAACCTTCTAAGCATCTCTTTCTTCATTTTTACAATAACACTGTCGTCCAACCCTGCTGCTGTGTATTGTACATTGTTCATCAAATAAGTCTAAGAGATCCCATATCTACTGCATTCATTTTACTTTTGTTCGAATTCGGTTTCTAGGAATTAGTTTTACAAAAGATGGTTCGGACACATGGAAAGAATGAGTGATAAAAGACTGACGAAGAAAATGTATGGAGCAAAAGTGAGTGGTAAAAAAAGCCAAGGAAGACCAAGGCTGACTTATGAAGATCAAATAGCTAAAGTGTTAGCCGACGGAAATGTCAAAAGCACTCGCATACCCAGGCGCAAATGTGTGAGGAGAATCATGAGATTTGAGGAACCGAAAGAAGTATGTAAGGACCGCGACGCTTGGCGCTCCAACCTCTCTGACTACCCCGTTAGGGATAAGGCGTATGGATATGTATGTATGTAGTTTAAAAAATAGTATTTTAAATATGGTACGAATATGAAACCTTTCAGCACCAGTATAAATAGCATTGTAACAATTTTTATAAATATCACTTATATTAACAGTTTCATTGCATTTTATCTCGTGTTGTAGAATTAACTTTAAACGACCTTGACACATTTTTGTTATATTTTAGGTGATCTGTCAAATGATACCTCACTCTCTCCACTCTTAAAGTTAAAAAACGAAAAGACATTATTCAGAAGAACAGAAGAAGTTTAGACAATTTAATGACAATAATAACTTTTTATTGTGACAGTTTTCGTGTTCTTTATCTCTATCGATTGTGCATGATTTTTGTTGGTAGCTTTATCAATTGTGCATGATTTCTATCTGTATGCTCCTGGCGGATTGTAGAGGGCTTTTTTTTGTTTTGATATCATTAATAACTATCTATATCTATACCTGTAACCTGTAATCACGGATAAATAAGGTTGAATAAAGTTAAATAACGCTTTTTGGACTCATCTCTCAAAAAAATAATTTTATTTAATGACTAGCTGTGCCTCGCAATTTCACCCGCGTTAAATTCGGTATTTTTTCCGGTATAACATTAATCTATATTACTCTCTGAAAAGCCTCCTACTTGTCAATAAAAAGCTCGTCGAAATTAGTTCAGCCATTTCGGAGATTAGCCCGGACAAACAAACAGACAAAAAAAGCGTGGTTGGGTTTAGGCTACGTGTAAATATTCATATAAGACAAACAGACAAACATTTTAGTTTTAATTAGACATGTATAAATATTGTTATTAATTATATATATTTATATTATAATTAAGTAATTTGTATTTAGTGGGTCATCAACTTACGCTTTTGTACCAAAGGTCATCTTAATTGGTATGAAAAATGGGAGGTCCTAAGCAAGGGATATTTAATTGACCTCAGACTCAGAATGGATTTAGAAATTCAGGTTACTCCATATTATTTTAATTTTATATTTTTTTAATATGAAGATAGCTTTATGTCACCTTTTTTCTCATATGTTACATATTCTTAAAATAAGTCTTGTATGGACAGACATATCGCAACTTTTATAATCACTATCTTTGTAAACTAGGTATAAAGACTGGTCCAATAGCGCGGTGGCAGAACACCTGCCTGTCAAGCTAGGGATCCAAGTTCTCAAATTTAATAAATATAATATAAAATATAGTCATTAATTGTAAAAATGAAGAAAAGGACTTTTTGGCGGGAACGGGAGAAGTGAGGTTGTCATTTTATTTAGATTTTCTATTTTTTACATTTTTGGGAATTTTAAAGTACAAAAGTGATAGTATCGATGTGTTTTATAGTTCTGTGTAAGTGAAAAAAATTGAGTAGGTTTAAATAAATATGTGTAGCTGAAGTTCTCGCGCTCTTCCAGGAAGTAAAGACTTCAGTAAAGTCTACTATCACTTTACCGGAGGAGTTTTACGATAACGATTATTAATTAAAATACGATACGTGACATTGGCAAATGCGCTGATCTGTGCGCCATGCCATAAAGAAAGAAAAAAAAATGAAGAATTAATACTTAGATGGTTCGGGCACATAGAAAGAATTAGTGATGAAAGACTGACGAAGATAATTAACAAAGCGAAAGCAAGTGGTAAAAGAAGCCGATGAAGACCAAGGCTGACTTACGGAGATCAAATAGCCAGAGTGTTAGCTGACGGAAATGTGAAGAGCACTCGCATACCTAGGCAAAAATGTGTGAGGAGAATGATGAGTTTTAAGGAGGCGAAAGAAGTATGTAAAGACCGCGACGCTTGGCGCTCCGTCCTCTCTGACTACCCCGTTAGGGATACAGCGTGAAGATATGTTATGTTATAAACTAGAGCTCGTCCCGATTTCGCCTCGGTTAAATATATAAACAATGTCTTTATTGCTAGTTCATGGGTTACGACTTTGCAATAGGTGGTACAGAGTAATAGTATTTGACATGAGCCCCGTCAGGGCGCAGCAATTATAACAATTAACTTTATACATTCCTGATTATTCAATAAATGATAAATAAATAATTCAATGCATTGCATTCAATAAGCCACATTCAATAAATTAGATGAAATTATATACACAATTACATAATTCATTTCAATGTATTTTCATTCAAAATCGATGTATTTTGCTCATAACGGTATAGCAGTAGTAACGTGGTTTTTGTATACATTACAAATTATGTAAATTTATGAAATGAATATTATAATACCCTCCACATATAAAAAAACTTTCAAAATCCTTTCTATTTCTATAAATATTAGTATAGATCAGTATAGACATATAGACCTACTGTCCCTACTATCTACCCCTACTGTCCCTACTATCTACCCCTACTGTCCCTACTATCTACCCCTACTGTCCCTACTATCTACCCCTACTGTCCGTACTATCTACCCCTACTATCCCTACTATCTACCTCTACTGTCCCTACTATCTGCCCCTACTCCCTACTATCCCTACTAACTATCCAGCACCGAGTGCATATTGTTTAGAACAAATATAAATTCTATAGTTTTTTGGTATCATTTGTAGGTGAACCTGACAACACCTGTTGTTTCTACTCTTTCTTGTTCATGGATCACCTCATGGCTTTCCGTTTGCTGCATATATTACAATTACACAGATTGTGTGACCCCAAATTAAGCAGTAAGCTTGTACTATGGGTACCACACAACGAACTCTGGGGGAATTTCCAGTAACACCCAGACTCCAAGCCAATTTAGAAAAGTTTGTTTCCTAAATTGACCTGGCCGGGGATCGAACCCGGGACCCTAGCTTGGAAAGCAGATGCATATGCCATTGCGCCAATGGGCCAGTCAATTATTAAATACATTATTTAATAATTTATTGGTTCATAAATTATAATCGTTCAGTCTTTGTTTGTTTAAAACACATATAATAAGTTCATATAGCACATAATAGGCTTTTATAATTTACTGCAGAACTTTACAATATCAAAATCTTGTCTTTAAAATAATGCCATCGAATGAAACGTCTTTAATCCAATCGCGTCCTCTTCGTATGTATTTTAAAATCTCAACGTAGCACGCAAAATATTCGAATAGATTCATTGAATGATTTGCCCGCCACAAAACCAAGGTCAAGCGAACAAGGTGAACGGTGAGGACGGTGACCGCTCGTACTGTGACCACTTGCATACCAGTTGGCATAGGTTAGTGTCTATTATAATGGTTGATTCACCATTTTGTCAGCCGACAAAACAATAACAAATGGTAAACTTATATAAAGAATATTATATGTATGTGTGGGTCATAATTGATGTTTTATGTCTGCCTTTTACGGTTCCTGGTAAATCTAAATTAATTTAAATAATAATAAATCAATAAATAACTAAGCACTAGGCTTCTATAACGAACTATATTTGGGAGTACTTGGTTACATTCAAACTTCAAAACAATAAATAATATAACAATAACTTAAGGTACCGAAGCTTACGGCTCAGACTTGGATTGTTACAACTTATTGATGTGATCTGGGGATTAGGAAAAAAGAAAGTTTGTTTTCTAATCAATAAGTTACATAGAGGAGATCAGCTTTTATGTTAGATTCAAAAAATCATTGTTGTCGTAATCGTTAAAAGAAGGGTATTGATTTTAGCTATTTTCGTATATATGTAAGTATAAATGTTCCTTCTTTTCTCTCCAAAGATCGGTTATGTACCTCTCCGTTTCAGCTTGTTGAACATTTGCGCATATTTAAATTTCGCATACGTACTCGTAGTTTCAAATTATTAGCAAAACAGTAATAAACAGCACAAAACGTAGATAATTTTTATTTTCTAAGAACGTAATAATAAACTTATCCTTCGGTTACAAGTAGGTGTCGAGTCGCCGGCGTCGAAAACAGATTGTAATTATGAATTCTATTCGCAACATACGAAACGATGAACCGATGTATTGACCGCTGACAAGGTTAGCTAATACGTTGCGATAGGTTAGGAATTAAATTTAAAACAGTTAAGAAACAAAATGACTTTAATTTTCTCTACGTTGCCTGCTTTGTAGTGTAGCGACAATAATTAAATTTAAAAAAAGAAATCTAAATATGTTAAACATGTATTTCTAAAACATACAATATGAATTAAAAAAAAATACAAATAATATTATGACTAATAGGCGATTAGTCTAGAACTGATAGAAAATTGCAATATGATAGTGTGGAAGGCTCGAATTTTAGGTATCACAATACGTAGTATTTTATTGGACTCCTCACTATCTCTATTCTAGTATATCTAGTATTAACTTTTATTAAGTTATTTCCACAGAGAAATTATTCTATGTATATAATATTTCATTAACTTTAACTTTTAAAAGCAAATGTAGGAAATTTCTGTTTTCGTCATACCGTTTTCCAATATCATATTTCTCATTTTCTTTTCTCCGCCTTCCCTCTTAAAAATTTTGAATTTCAATTCCACTTTCTTAGTACTGACTCCGGCCAGTACTAAATGAAGAGTTATTATTCTTATTATACAAACTTAGTTATGTCAAGAGTTATTACAACAACTTATTTTAAAACTATAAAATTTTGGCATAATACGATAAAATTAAACATGTATGAATACATCAAATAAAAAAAGCCAAAACACATAATTTAGTATAGAGTAATATAAAAAGTATTACACGAATAGTTTAAAATAAAGGTACTTTAAAAAACAGGATAACAATACAGATTTTACAAAAAGAATAAACAGATGTAAGCCTATAGTCAAACAATAAGTGACAAAGTAAACCGAAACTTAACGCAATATTAGATAAGGTAAAGGTTATTGTACATCCATACTAATATCCATATCCATACTAATATTATAAATGCGAAAGTCTCTCTGTCTGTCTGTCTGTCTGTCTGTCTGCTTGGTTTTCACGGCTAAGCCGCCGGACCGATTTTGATAAAATTTGGCATGGAGATAATTTCACACCAGGGGGTAAATATAGGCTACTTTATTTTTCAAAAACCTACCCCTAAACGGGTGAAAGGGGGGATGAAACATTGTATGGGAAATTTTTAACCGCTGAACCGAATAAGATGTGTATTAACTGTTCAAGAACTATATATGTCGTCCCCGGCTCTCCCCGTCTAACATTCCTATTTACAAGACACGGACAATCCTTCTTCCAGATATTAAAAAAATAGTAAGACGAAATAAGTCATGCAATAGTAGCTGCTCGCGCTTTATTCGCGTATATATTTTTAAAAACAGTAGCTTATGTTCTTTCCTAAGGTTCAAGCTACTCCCATTACAAATTTTATCAAAATCGGTTCAGTGGTTTAGCCGTGAAAACGTAACAGACAGAGGCATTTTCGCATTTATAATGATACTAGCTTCTGCCCGCGACTTCGTTCGCATGAAGTTCAAAGGCACTTAATATCTTTATAAATTATAGCCTATGTGTTATTCTGATGTATAAGCTATATTATTGTAAAGTTTCATTTAAATCCAAAGAGCAGTTTTTGCGTGAAAGAGTAACAAATATTCATACATCCTCACAAACTTTCGCGTTTATAATATTAGTAGGATAATAATATAGATTGACAACATTTTTATTCCAAGTACAGTCCAAATTATATATATTTTAAATAAACCACGTCATTTCCTATTGGAGGTGGACTGAGCATTATACGCGACGATTAATTCTAACAATAAAATGTTTGGACGTGTACATGGCAAGTGAAACCAAATAGTACAAGTTCCTTTGACCGGTATTCACGACCTATGAAATATAAGTAGTTATTGATATTAACGAAATGGAATTAACGGTATGAGCGCCTAGCGCATGGACCTCTCAAATTCGATGGTTAATTTTATTATGAAGCTAACATGGTGTCACGCAATTTGAGTGACGTCACGTTAGCATCACAATAAAATGAATCATATTAATTAACCACTATGAAGACTTTAACATTAAATTAGTAAAAACAGGTACGAAATAGTTTGGCTGAATATTTGTGAAGCAGTCTAGCTCTAACCGTTGCCGCGAGCTATCGCAGGGAAGTTTTTCTTATGTTGCTGATAAAATCCAGTAGAGATTATATATCCTTAGATCACATACAACAGTGCACTCACCATTAAAACATAGAAGCCTCTATATTATAACCTTGAGGCTGAGAAAGTACTTCAAATTGAAATCGCATTGGCATCATATCATTCATATTAAAACACGACACTGATTGTATTACCTTCCACACAGAAACCTAATAGTCTAAGCATTATGTTTAGCGGCAGGATTAGTGTGTACGATCGTGGAAGTAATCTGGACACACCCCGCACAAGATCCTACTGCTAGCAATCCTTTATGCACGTATTTCAGTTTTCAAATTACTAATAAACACAAAATTGGGTTCAACAGTTTTATAGCGGAGTCGCGTGAGTCACCGAACTGATCTACCCCAACGTCTGGCCTAGCTCCATGCGACCTTCACAACTAATGAGTTCACTACAATTTGTTAGAAACATACAAAAAAAGTATAGAGCACTTAAAAATATTAAGCGGTCCGTATGAATCTTAAAGGGCTACAATATCCGTTAGTGCGCTTTTAAACTGTTTTTCATATTGTATTGACTGAGGTGTTATTTACAAAAATTCATCTCATAGAGAAATATTATTTATATACTAGCTGTGTCTCGCGGTTTTACCTATGTTTTGGTACTTTTCTGGTATAACTCTACCTGTCAACGAAAGTCCTGTTAAAATCGGCTCAGCCTTTATGGAGATTAGCCTGGACAAACAAATAGACACACAGACAAAACTTTCAAAAAGCGTGTTTTGGCTTTGGTTTGGTTTGGCAAATAATCACATAAGCAGAAAAAGCTTTTTTTTTTAAATCAGAGAACATTTCAAATTTGCTCGTTTGGGTTTTGGTTTGGTTTTGGGTGAATTTAAAAAAATTGTATGTTTTGCCTCTGTCCCAAGCAGAACGTATCTTTTTCATAATAAATAAAGACAACATATTATTCTGATATGTTATAAAAACCTTTATAACTATATTTTAAGACATAAAAAATTTTCGCCAGACGCTATAAGTGTTATTATTTATTCAGTAAATAGGTTATCATTGTAACATCTTAACATGATTCATACAAACCATTTTGTCCCATTTCAAAATAAAACTTAACTTTACAGATTATAAAAATATGCTCTTGTCTTATTAAGGAAAAACTATTTTGCGTTTCTTTACTATAAAATAAACTTTAAAAAAAAATACAAAAATACATTTATCAATCTAATAACTATTATAATAAGAAGACAGATAGTGTCTTTATTAATAAAAAGTACATACATATGTTAATATTTACAAACTTAAATCTACACATTATCTTAAATAATAAACTTCCTCAAAGTTGCCGCTTAGAAAGCTGTCATTGCTCAAGGTACCTAGCAGACTGGCAGCATTGCCTCTTTGAATAGCCAAACTGATTCGTTGGCGGAAGAAGCTGCCAGCCCGGCGGTCTCCCGAAGCCTCGACCAGTCTCTTACAAATATCAGAAACCAGTCGATGGACTTCGGGGCCCCAGGGACCCAAAGTTTCGACTGCAAAGGGCGTAAATATGAAACTCTCAGAGAGAGTCGCATACTTACGCCGCTTCAAGTTCTCGGCAGTGCTGGCCGCGGCACCTGCTGACTTGGAAGTCGCCGGCACATGGGAAACAGCAAGTGTATCGACACAAGTGGCATCCCACACCAGCGATCTTCCAAGTTTCCAAGGAATGAGCGTCAAACCATCCGGTCTCCTGCCGTCGCTGCGCACAATACCTACAGGCTCTAAGACTGCAGGAACGCCAGCGGCGACAAGAGCCCGCCGAATGACGTCATTCAAGGCAGCATGTCGTGACATGCGGCCCGCACTACGTAAACAGGATAAACCGTGGTGACCTAGTACATCGACGAGATCACCACAGCGGCAACGGTGAAGAAGGTTAGTCCTGGCCCCCAGACGAAGGGATACTATGAGAGAAAGCGTGGTATTGTCGATTAAGGTTCCTAAGTTTTTTGAAGGTATTACCTTCAACCAGTGTCCTGACTCCTTCTCAGAAACAGCTAGGAGGCGAGACCGATCTTTTTCGGTACTACAAGAATCTAAAAGTTGTAAATGAACATTTTTGCATAGAGGCTCATCCCAGTGTTTTTGAGAAAAGGTCGAGGTAGGCAGGTTAGTACTCGGACAAACACTTAACCAAGCATTTCGAGCATCAGTCAAGCACGGCACCTCAACCGATCCTAAGGAAGGGCGAATAACAGATAGGAAAAGGTTTTCCGTGCTGTAGGCTGACGAAAGAAAAGCTGGCAGTGACACACTCGAGATTTTGCGTATGCCCAGGCCTCCATAACAGATGGGAAGCGAGGCTTGATTCCAGACCCTGTCATCAACAAAGGAGCAATTTAATATTTTAGATAATGTATTTTTTAGAATATTGTCTACAGATTTTAAAAGCGTTTGAAATTTAAAAAGCTGAGAACAGCGAAGAGCATATGTAAGTTTTGGAACGAAAAGGCAAAAGCGGACAATGAGGAGAGCCATGTGGGAATTAATTTTGAAAAGTTTGTCTGAAGACTGGCTAAATTTTTGTATTTGATCATTGATAAAGCAGGGTATGGAGTCATCTAAGACGGGAGCACCTAGGAGGTACAGCGATTCTTTTGACAAGACTTTAATACCTGGTGCCAGATTGTTAAATTTATTAATTATTTCATTTTTTGTAATAGTTGGAACAGAATCGGAAACAAAGAGTTCACATTTAGAAAAATTTAATTCTAAGCCAATATCTTTAAACCTTTGAATGAGGGTTTTAAGGTCTTCTAAAACAGTAATTGCTTTACCTCCTATTGTTCCGTCGTCAAGGTACCAAATATTAAATTTGGAATTTAAATTACAAATCGCAGGATGGATAGCCAGACTAAAAATAGCTGGTCCGAGAGGATCACCTTGTTGACAGCCAACTTCGGAATGTAATAAATTATCTTTATATATTAATTTTGAAGGACTGCTGTAAGATTGCCAGAGGTAGGGATATATGTCCGGAACATGCTGTTTTATCTGTGTCAACAAGGTGGATCTATCAACAGAATTAAATGCATTTTTTATGTCTACTTTGAGGAGTACCTCACCTCCATCGTGTGTCAAGAAAGCACGCGCCGCATGCACTGCCGCTTCACATCCTCTCTTTGAGCCAAAACCTACTTGTGTAGGACAAAAATAGTTTGATACGGTAGAGAGAATGTGACGGCAACAAATTTTGGAGGCAATGCGCCGTATAGTTGCACCTACGGCAATTGGCCTAACGCCACCGTCTTTTTTTTTCAGGGCACATAAATTGGCACCATACAGGATGTCGGTTATCTCCGGGGGCACCTTACCAGCCAGCATAACATTTATTAGTGCTGTTAAACTAGATAAGAGTGTCTTACCGGTATCACCGACAGAGCCTGTAATCAGATCTTTATAATGTTGTGGCGTTAAGCCATCGAGACCTCCCGCGGAACCGCTTTTAAAAGAATTTATTGCGGCAAGCACATCTTCCTCCGTAGCTCGAGTCGACACATCATTTGGATGTGGGGGATCTGGCAGACAACAAGCCACAGAGGAAGAGGGATGCTTTGATCTGAGAGCAAAAAGAGTCTCGGCCGTATTCGGTGCCAAAACATCGCTGGAAAATAGCAAGTGAGCGGCACCTCTTAGATCGCCGTCGCTAATTTTTGTTTCTATTTTTGGAATACTGTCAGAATTGAAAGATTTATAAATGGGAACATGAATGCTCGGAACTGAAGAGTTAGAGCACTTATGTTTAATTTTTTGTGTTAAGGAAATTTTGTCTTTATCGTTTTGTTCCAAACATAATGTTCTATAACCGAAAATGAGCAGTTCTTCCCAATCGCATTTGTCATTTCGGTTTAATATTCTTTGTATTATTAAATTAAGAGATTGTTGGACTGAGATGGCACTGATAAGGAAGTGGGGCCTGAAGCAATGCCGGCAGTGTCACACCGTTTGTGTACCCTGCCGACATGAATCTTCAAGCCCCTATTTCCACGAAAAAAACGAGGTTGGGAACACTGCTCACATTTTATTAAATTTTCCAACGATGTGTCATTAATTATAATATGTGAGCTAGAGGCAGGTGAGGATGTGAGGGCCGGGAGCATATCACGACATAATATTACGAAAAATTACAAAAAAACTACAGTGAAAAATAAGCTATAAGCGCTAAAATCTCTAAGCAACCGTTCTTGTTGACGTTGCTATGGCAGAACTGTCACACCCGGCCGGATGAGAAAAACCCAGCAATATGTGGACTGCAGCTGCGTCCACCACCTGAAACAAAAACACCACTGTGAGAACCAGATATGGGGAAAATGATGGTAATGAAATTTGACCAAAAAAAGGCGAAAGGACTTTAAAATAATTTTAAGAAAGAAGAGCCAAACAGTTGTCAATGATGACTTTGACTTTTTTCTAACTAATAACTATTTAAATAAAAAAAAATTGATTTGTCGCGCATTATTTTCTTTTTCGTTATTCCATTTTGTTATAATTTCACCATTGATATTTCAGAAGAATGCATTTTTTACTACTGGTAACAATGAGAGTTAAAACATTGCTCTGGTAGATAGCGCCTCGAAACCATCGCCATTTCGTTTATCGATAGTTGTAAGAACGTGACAGTGTTTACGACATAATTTAGACAAATTTCGTGTATTGACTCTTTATTTCCTACTGCCTAAAGCAAGTATCTTCTTAAGTTTTTTAGTTGATTTAAGTGTTGATAGATGCTGTTAGATGTATGAAAATTTATGGTACTATCATGCATGATGTCGAATATGTATTAATTTTAGGCTATTCTAGACCTGTGATTTGTATTCCTTTTTGTTACATTTAGTGACGATTTTTTTTTGTTACGCAGCAAAAATGAACCGTAAGGTAGGAGTTACACCTAGTGACCAAGATAAATATATGATTTTATAAGCCCTTTACAACAAAAAAAATTTAGACCGAAAAATATTTAATTTGTGCTTGCTGTTCAGCCTCGAAAAATGAATTATTTTCGTTTGTGTGTATTTGAGTTTTGTCGCGATTATCTCTAGAAAACCACTGATTGGGTTGTGATACCATTTTCTTTTTTAGAGCTACATTCCGGGAAAATTTTTTTCAATATTAGAAAGGTGCATTATTCCAGATGGACACATGTTGTATATATTATATTATTCAATGTATTAACGCGGGCGAAGTCGGGACGGATCGCTATCGATATATCACTAAAATAAATATAATGCAAATTGCAACTTTATTATAATAAAGTTGCACTGCATTATAATTTTCAAACTCTTAATGGATTTCAATGCGATTTTCGGTATCGTTTGGAGCATTTAACGGGAAAAGTTTATACATAGGTATAACACATACATATTTAGTCTGTAGATGGAGAAAAATATTGAAATTTCATAATCGTGTTCCCGTGCGAAGCTGGAGCGGAACTCTAGCTATTACAAATAATATTATATTTTTATAGTACTCCATACACGCAAAGTCGTGGCCGTATACTAGTTGTCTTTACGTCTACATCTAGATTTATATACCGCCTTCGTAAGTTACATTACTGTCAATTTTCGTTTTCGCTTCTTATTCTGAGACATCAGAGATATCCTGAAAAAACAAGGTTAGCCTTGTGGAAAATGCCGGCGTTTTTACCTAAAACGATTCAGTGCCTCAGTCCGTAGTAAGCACAGCCTTGGAGTGTTGACGAACTCAAGATTTGAACGCGGCTGAAACACATTTATTAGATTAACGCTATGGATTTTTGTAAAATCTGTTTACTATACTATTTCGTTTGAAGCTCTCGTAGTAAACGTTTGTGTACTGTTTTTATTGCCACACGTATTTACAAAATTGGACAAGTGCGAATTTGTGTTTCATGCACAGGGGATTTTGTATAGATATTTATAAAATGGCACATGTCTAAACTTAATTTTCTAGTTAAAGCATACACTCTGTGTTCAATAAATGTATTACTTATTTGACTTTGACTGTACCTAAACAATAACCGTTTGCGGATACAACTAAAGATATACTCATTTTGATTGAACTAGACAACTTCTGTCTGACAGTAAATGCGGCGGTTAGAATTAAACTATCTTTGACTACCTCCATTCGATTAAACTGTACACGACCACTTGGCGGCTATTTTTCAACTACTTCACAAAGACTAAATTCAGACTTTTCTACACAGGCCCGATAATACGTAAACGGCCTATTTTATCCCCACTCTTGGCATTAAAATATTACAGAACTATCACAGGTATCCGATTGATGTGAATCAAATAATAATAATACTACAGACAATTACATAGATTGTATGACTCCAAACTAAGCAGTAAGCTTGTAGGTACTATGGGTACCACACAACGAACTCTGGGGGAGGTCCCAGTAACACCCACACTCCAAGCCAATTTAGAAAAGTTCGTTTCCTAAATTGACTTGACCGGGGATCGAACCCGAGACCCTAAGCTTGGAAAGCAGATGCATATGCCACTGCGCTAACGGGCCAAATAGTTATGAAGCTAACACTAACACAGATATTGATTATATTTTAAATGTAAGGTAAGTTTAGGTTACATTTCCTGAAGCATTCAAAATTCTTAGTCAATAGTTTCAGAGATAAAAAGGTAGATAGTCAAATCGAGTATCACTCTGATCAAGACTCAGAATGGACGGATCAATTTCTTTTAGAGCGTGTCCGTTTCTGGACCGACTTTCTGAACTTTTACTACTGTGCGTGACTAGGGAAGTATCACAGCAAAGCAATACATGTCATATTTTTTTATTTTTTGTGAATACCAATAGCCCAAACATTTAAGATATACGAGTATTTTGCAAATTATTATTTCAGTAATGTACGTAAAGTTAGTCATGAGCTGACACGATTTAAACTGTCAATGTAAGGTTGCCATACTTACTATAGCTAACTGTTTTCAAGATAGAAAGAGACACGAAAATTCTTTTGACACAAGACGATAAGAACGACACATTATTATGGCTCCGTCCTATGAATATTTTAAATACCTCATACATCTATACTTTTGGACAAAAACCGTGACAAAAGGACGCATGAGTGACCTTACAATGGTTCTGTTATTCCCTTAATATATGGAACGCTTTAAATTTTCATACTCTCCATTACCAGTACAAGAGAAATGCTATCTCAATAATTTCTTCATATATATCTATGTTAAGTGTATGTATTGCTGTTGTATTGTATTATGTACATTAGGCAATAATCATAGTATTATAGTTGTGTAATGGCTTAGTGATGGATATAATACATGACATGCTCTATTGTTATGTATATTAGCCACCGCTGTGTACTAAAATACAAGCTACTTTACTGAGAATTACAAAATACCTACTTCCTTTGTTCAGAATCAAGGTCTAGTTACTCCGAGATCAGTTCAAGGCCGGTTGTCTCTTAGTATTTCTAAGATAAATTGATTCCATTGAACTTGGCTGTAACGCTATTAATCTCGTTGTATTATACGGAAACCATTTTTGATATCGGACTTTAAGACATTTATTGCGATTTATAGTAAACTAGCGAGCTGCCGCGGCTTCGCACGGAGACTGACCACGAAACAATACTTTTCTATTCCTATAGATTTCATTATAATATTATGATAATAATATAATAATGCACCAGACAGTACACACCAATCACTGTGCTATGAGAACCAGACGTCGACTACTGGGGCGTCTTCTAGTACACCCAGACTCGAGACAATCTAGAAAAGCTCCTTTCCTAATTTGACCCGACCGGGAATCGAACCTGCAACCTTCCGCGCTTGGAAGCAACGTCTAAACTACTGCGCCGTCGTGGTCCTCATTATATAAATTTAATGTAACCGTGGTATAAAACTTCCTCGTTAGATATTCTTAATGATGACGAATTGCATATCTAGGCGAAAATGTGTGAGGATAATGATGAGATTTGAGGAAGCGAAAGAAGTATGTAAGGACCGCGAACCTTGACGCTCCGTACCCTCTGACTACCCCGTTGGGGATGCAGCGTGGATATATGTATGTATCTAATAATCGTAATAAGTGTGGTTACTAAATCTGCGTATTTTTAAGTAAATATTAAAGAAACAAAGATGTAATTCGCACAACTACAACAAAACACAAACACGTGCTTTCTTTCAGGGAAGATGAAATGTAAAGATTCAGGTACTTAGTTAAAATCAACATCATGTGATAAATTTGTATATTTTTAGAAGTTTTTAAGACTTTTTTTAATTTTTAATCCAGATTATCATTTTCCAGATTTTTGGCTGTCTTAACACGTGTAGCACTTTTTAATGAATGAACAAGAAATTTTGAAATTCCTATGTGAAAACTTCGGTGCTATATTGGACGACTTCCGCGAGTGAACGCACTTTGCTTAGATCCTTTCATGTTAAATTGGCGAATACAATTTACAAACAATACTTTTTTTACTAAGAATACACGTTTATTGAAATCATTATCTGCTTTTAATTAATAACCGTTTTAAGAACTCGCTATATCTTAGAAGGCGACAAGGTAGAAACAAAAAAATATATGATACAATCTACGCAGTATGATAAATTCGAAGATTGTTTGTTAAAAAATTTAAATATGGACTCGCTGTATCTTTGAAACCGACAAGATACAAACACGAAGTGTAAATGGTAAAATCGGGCACTCATGTCAGTCTTCATGACTATCTCACCCCGTGGATAGTCCTGGAGACAGGACAGAAACTGTCATGTCGTACAGGCTCGACTGATGTCGTATCAAGTCAGGGGCCTTAGGAGTACAATATGCTATATCCAACCTACCGTTGTTTTAACAAAATAATTATTTTTGATTTTTTTTCGGTTCTGTGATACGACAATTCCACGTTTTTCGACACGAGTTAAATCAAATGTAATTTATTATTAATAAATTAAATGAACCATTAAACAGACTGGATTGGTCTTAATGGGCAACCATCATGATGTCCAGATCAATGCAGAGATCGTTATCACGTGCTTAATTTCTGATGATGATGATAATTCTGATGCCTTTGCGTCGGTTCCCTTTTAATTATAAATTAGTATTAAAACGCCAAATATAATACATGCGTATTTTAAAATAGTTGTTACTTATTGCTGTGACTTGGTCGTAGAGTAAGTTACCTGCGTGACGCATTGTTCGTAGCGTTGCTCAGAGCAAAGTTATTGTTGCTTATAAGGCTTTTCTGTCGCCTAACGAAGTGGGGCTTACTCGGCTTAATACAATCCATTTGAAGATTTTTACTCAACAATTATTGGGTCAATGACTAGGTTCAAAGTCATGATTTTGACTTCGATTAATTTCGGCGTTCCCTAGTACATTTTTTTTTTGTTTTTAAAATGGGAACACTAGAATGTGTGGACTATAAAATTTACTGTTTTATACGACGTCTGTTTCCAAATATAAGGTATGGTACCAAAGGTAAGGTATGATTGTGTACCTCACGACTCGCCTCGATTCCCTCTGGACACCGCTTCGCCACGACTTTGACACCGCTTAGATGCCGCCTCGACACCTCCACATGGGCAGCCATTTTGCTATATTATTTTGTCCCTTTTTATTCGAAAGCAAGACTTACGACTTATTACTTATGTAATAAGATTTATTTCTGCGTGCCCACTGTAATCGCACGACGCCGCTTAGACCACGCTTCGACTATTCCACGGTATTGAAGTAAGCATCGCCCTTTACATTTAAATAACTGTAACATCGCCATTTGAATGAAATATGCTAGTGATTATTAGTGTTCCTTTTTTAAATAGAACGTATATCTTAATAATCTGTGTAAATAAGAACGAAATATTATTCTTTCCTAAGCACAATACTCGAGAACCACTGGACCGATTCGGAAAATTTTCTTTTAGATGTTTTTCCGGATAAAGTCTTTGCGGAAAGAAAACTTGGAAAAGTTTCCCAGAAAATGGGAAAATTCGGGAAAAACTGAAAGCGTTTTTTATAGGATTTTGGTATGAACACGAGGCTCTTAACTCACGGATAATATAAAAATACCTACTGAGCACAGCAAACCGTACCCGGGTAAAGCTATGTATAAGTAGTAGAAGTACATTTGTGACTATTAAACTGAAAAATATTAAATTTGTCAGCACACTTATAACAGTTATACGGTAAACTCTATACAGTAACGAAAGTTATATCAATATAGATCCAATAAAACTCAAATTACAAACGAATACACAAACGGTGTTGCATTTTGTAAATATTAAGGTGAGATGAAAAGTACTAAGTTCTTTTTAAATACTTAACGAGGACCGGAACAAATAGATACAAGTATAATGCCGATGACGAAGGTGAACAAAATGTTGCTTTGTAGATACATACTGAATATGCATATTATGATGGTTGAAGAGACAAGGGTCTGGGGCAACGCACTTCACATTCGTATGTTAGAGTCAAGGTTAGGCGACGAATGGGAGTGCTGGCAGGCAAAAATATGCTAATAGGTTAGATTAGAAATATTTATTCACGCGAACGAAAGAAGTGAAGGTTTGTTTTTTTTTTTGCACTTTTATAACACTTTTTGTACTCTTAAAGTATTATAGAGAATTGGACGTTAGTTTTTATTAACATTAAAAATATTTAT
Source organism: Zeuzera pyrina (assembly GCA_907165235.1). NCBI lineage: Eukaryota > Metazoa > Arthropoda > Insecta > Lepidoptera > Cossidae > Zeuzera > Zeuzera pyrina. The sequence continues at coordinate 2,273,517 of OU015627.1, forward strand.
TGGTGGAAACGAGTGTAGTTTTGTCTTTTTAAATTTTTTACACTTTTTGTATTTTTTGTACTTTTAAAGTGCTCTAGTGGTAATATTTTGAGTAAGTATTGTGTTATTATTATGATAGCTGTACAGGTATTTTGCGTTTTTTAAACTTTTTAAGCGCAAATATTTGTAACATTCCGAGTTGACATTTTTTTCGAAAGTTAATTCTTATATTTTTTTAGTTATTTTTTACGTAAGTACAAAAAACGTAGGTTTTTTTTTTATACGACGAAATCAGACTGACATTTTTGGCGGAAATAAGTTCTTGACATATAAACTACTCAATAATGTTTGATGAATAGAAAAAATAATAATAAATCAAACAGACAATTTTTTTCATTTATCTCGCAGAACAAACTAAAAAAATGCATTATATTTGTTTAAAACATTCTTTAAGTATCTACAAATCTCTCTACAGAAAAGAAAACATTTCTTATTTTTTATTCAAACTACACTGCTTAAAAAATTACATTTATAGTAGACACGTAGCAGCGACTCTACGGGTGCTTCGCCCGCGAATTAATGTACACTGCATGACAAAATAACATACATACTGTAATTTGGAACTCTTTTTATGTAAATCATAAATGTAATCAAAAAGGCGCGGTCACTACTTTTAACCGATTTCAAAAAAAGGGGGAGGTTCTATGTCGTCGGTACATTTTTTTTCACGTATGTTCACCGATAACTTCGTCAATTGTGGACCGATTTCGAAAATTCTTTTTTTGTTTGAAAGGGCATACTTCTGAGATGGTCTCATTTAAATTTTACCGGTTTTAGGCTCAGACTTTGAAGATACACCAAATGACACCAAGCAACGCGAACTGGTTATAACTATTATATTGATGATTCTCTTGTATTTCGTTGCGCTAAATAATCAGAAATAAGTTAATTGTAGACCAGCCCCAGATATTTATTTAGTCCAAGGTCACTCAAAAGGGAGAAACAGAGAAAATGTGAGAAAAAATTAAACCGCCTTCAAAAAAAAACCACTGAAACGTACAAAATAACTATCATTTACTAATCAAAACTTGAAGTACAATAAAAGTAACTTTTTAAATACGATACACATACTTATATAATTAAATTTGGCAGTTATTGAAGTAAGTGAAATATTTTGTACTTTTCAGTGTTTTTCTTTCGAAGGAGGTTTAATCTCTTTTACAAAAAATTTTGAAATAAAATTTCAAATGCCACTTGAAAGCTTACAGTTAATACAAATAATGTTTAAAGTTAACTGAAAGCAATAAAATTTAAATAACAATAATATCGTTTTTAGAATATATTTAAAGAGTCGAACTTTGACATAATATCAACTTTTATCAAGAAAACTGTCAGCGATCTTTTAAAAATAAAATTTTCTCGTGTTATTAATAGTCAATCGGTGTATCTAAATCCATAAATTTCGGAGAAATACTTCACATGACCTACGCCAATGTAACTGGACTATTTCCAAACACATTACTTGAAGTGTGTAACAATTTTCTAGCCAGCACTGTAATAAAACGTTGCGCTGAATATTTGCCAAATATTTTTTTCTAAATATGTTCCACCGAGCATTCACCCCGGCGGCCATTATCGCAGCCGGACGAGTGTTTTAGATCGGCGCACGCACAATGTGGTGTGCGAATTGCATGCAATAAATTTCATGTTTGTGTGCGCAGTTTTTATGGTATTAATTGTATTTTTAAAATGAAAACTTCTGAGTGACTCCATTCTTTTTCTCAACCAGTGTTTTCATTTTCACTTAATTTATGATGGAATTGTGAAATATCTAAACGGATTTCAATACTAAAATATGAATGTTTATTTTTATTTTAATATATCGCGGCGTATATTAAAAAATATTAAAACACGCAGCGTAGATCAATCTCTGAATCATCAGATTTAAAGACTGATTTATTGTAAACTTTTAACGGAATATAACATTTCAATTTTATTCGCACTATCTTCAATGAGTCTAAGATCAGGGACTACGATATTAATCACGTAACTTCTATTGACTAAAAATAGACAAAGTTCATTCGATCCAGAACTCATTGTAAAAATGTAGGTACATGACAAAGAGTGATATGTTAAATTATTACATAACTTCTATTAACTAATAATTTATATCACATTTATTAGTCAATAGAAGTAACGTAATTAAGCCCTTGGTCCCTATTCTTATATTTATTGCATATAGAGCGAGAAAACTCCTATTGACTAATAGTTATGATATTCATTATTAGTCAATAGAAGTTATCCATTAACTAATAATTTATATCATATTTATTAGTCAATAGAAAGACGTAATTAAGCCCTTAGTCTCTATTCCTATATTTATTTAATATAGAGCGAGAAAACTTCTATTGACTAATAGATATGATATTAATTATTAGTCAACAGAAGTCCTATAATTAGGCTCCTGGTAGTATCATATACTCCGAAAATATGGGAATATTGATGTAAGCGGCTGTTACACGCTAGGTTAGTTACAACTAAAGTCCAAATAAGGTCCAACGGTACGTATTCACGTGAAATGCAGTGACTGATGGTTGAGTGAAAAATATTTAACATTATGGCGGGTGTAACATCGCCATAATGTTCGAAAAGAAAATCGAAGACATACTTGCATATCTTCACGCTGTATTCTTTTAAAGGGGTAGTCAGAGAGGACGGAGCGCCAAGCATCGTGGTCCTTACGCATACTTCTTTCGCCTGCTTACGCTGTATCCCTAACGGGGTAGTCAGAGAGGACTAAGCGCCAAGCGTCGCGGTCCTTACACACTTCCTTCGCCTCCTCAAATCTCATAATTCTCCTCACAAATTTTCGCCCAAATATGCGAGTGCTTTTCACATTTCCGTCAGCTAACACTCTGGCTATTTGATCTTCATAAGTCAACCTTGGTCTTTCTTGACTTCTGTCACCATTTACTTTCGCTTTGTAGATTTTCTTCGTCAGTCTTTCATCACTAATTTTTCCTGTTTCAGGATTTCCAACGCGTGTAGCCTCAGCATCGATATTATTGATGTATTGACCATTTGCCTCAGTCCACTTCCCAGCAACTGTTTGTTGGTTTGTCTTTTCCGTCGTGTAAAAAAACTACTATTTACATAAATCCGCTGATCATAAGCAAAATAAATATGTAAATAGTTCATGGAACTATGTCTTCACAAGTCTGCAAATCACGTTCGAATACCGGTCACTTTGCCCGGTCACTTGACCCTATTTGACCTCTGACCTCATTAGGGGTCAAGGGACCTAACAAACATGTCTAGACGAGAGAACAGGAAATATATCTATTTGTTATCGGGTCTAATTCAGGACAATATGACATTTTTAATAGAAGTGTCTAACGACTATAACCAATAATGGTTGCATTTAAATTAGTACTCGTTTGCCTCGACATAATAAAACAATCATGTAATAATCCTTCGAACTAAAATAAATAAACTTTCTTACACGAAACTGTCAGTCTCGTGGGTCTGCTCGAAGAAATTTCTAATAGATTAATAGAATTAATAGAATTGCTTATCTTCTCTACATGTAACTTTTTGTTTGTGCATTATTTGTGTGCAATGAATATTTAAATAAATAAATAAAAAAAAATCCTTCGAACTAAAATACATTAGATGCATTAGCAATGGCTCTCAAAAAAAAATTACAAATAAAAAATCGGACAAGCGCGAGTTCATCAATTCAATTTAGGATTGCATTGCATTTTTTTCCTGAAAACTGTAGGCACGATTATATTCCCTTAAGACCAAATAGTCAGTGTTAGCAGATGGAAATGGCAAAGGCTCTCGCATACCTAGGCGAGGAGAATGATGTTGATTTGAGGAAGTGAAAGGAGTATGTAATAACCGCGACGCTTGACGCTCCGAACTCTCTGACTACCCCGTTAGGAATACAGCGTGTGAATATGTATGTATGTATAAAATTAAATTTCTAGGTCCATTAGTCGACAGTCTAAGTCGAATTGAAGTAAATTCAATTGCAAGGTGTTTTTCAAAATAAAATCTGCGTTCGGTCTGAAAAGACAACCTACACACTGAGACGAATCGGCAAGAAACTCAGACAGTAATTTTTTCAACATCATTTTAGAATAGTTACATTAAAATACAATGTATCAGAAATCGAGTAAATGCATGCACAGAGAAGATTATTCCAGACTACTTTGTCTTCGATGAAATTGTTCATATGATTTAATCAATGTAAAAATGGAGTTAATATGCGCCATTGATTTCCACAGCCGAAGGCGTCCGTCAATTGTCTTCCAATAGCGTATATCGCGGAACTCAGCTAGTGTCTACTACTAGTACTAGTCTCGTAGATAAGGGGGAATGGTTATGTCAATCCGGGAACATAATTTGCTTTCTATCTTCTCTTATTCCTATATGAATGTTTTACAATTTTAACTAATACAACAAGTGTCTTAACAAGTTTCGGAGAAAATCGACTGATAGACGGACAGACGAACGAACGCATGAGTACTCTTGCAAGACTTAAATTTTTTTTAAGGTACACAATCCTATTATATAAAAAATTAGCATGAAGTTAAAGTAGTTTCACATGCTAAAAAAAGATCCTTATTTTCGCGCCTAAAATTCTCGTCGAATATCATTGTCTATTGGCTATAGCAGGTAAGGTGAAGTCAGTTTTGACTCCTAAATAAAACTATATAGGCATTGTTCCCTATTTGCCTCCTAAGAAATATAGAATTTAAAAAAAAGGACGTTCCAATGTCAAAATTAACACGTAAAATTAATTTGTAATTAAAGTTATTTCAATAAAGTAGTAAAGTATAATTTTTTGATGTCATTTTACAATATATTGTAATATGCATTAATATGCTTAAACAGTATATATTACAATATTCTTTAACTAGTACAATAAAAGGAATTGTATTTTACTATAATGTATATTAAAAGTAATTAAAGGACAACATTCAGAAAGCCAGTATACGCGTATCCAGAGAAGATTATTTCTAGAACATTTAACTTCGATGAAATAGTTTATTTTTTAGTGCAATTGTCTAAAATCTCTTTTTCATTAATTGAGTAACTTTTTAAAGAACCTTATTATGAAAACGAACGTAGTTACCCAAAAATATACGAATATGTAAAAGTATATGTAACACGAGAAATCGCAAAAACCTACATGCACCCATCTCCATACAGAGCGTATTCACCCTCTGTTATCCGAGTTATTCCACAATCTCGTACACAAGACCCGAGCGTGCCATGCAGCGAAGCAGCCTTGAACGGTCCCGTCTTAACTATCAATAGACTACATCAACACGTATGAGAGGGACAACAACACTAGTGCTGCGAGGGAAAGCGAGAAGGAATAATAACATAAGAAAAGCAAGGTCACCGGGCAGTGGGTCAGTACGTCTAGGCGACGTCTAGTACACACACACTAGCAAGAAAGTAAGGTCTGCACATTCATGTTATATTATTCACAGCTTTGCCGGTGACTTTGCTCGGATGAAATTTCGTTGAACAGATTAATAGATTACGGGAAATTCCGTGGAAAACCCGCGATGACTGCACTGGAACCGTGCAACTAAATAAATAGTAAATAAATTAAAATCATGTAATTTTTTTTTAATTTTAAGTTTTTACTTCATTATAAAGCGACTTCTATTATCGCGTCGTAAATCGCTATACGAATCAACGCTGCAATTCCCACATAAACTCTACGTGATCATTCGCAAAGTTTTTTCGCAAAATATCGCAGTTTAGTTCGCGCGCTCAACGAAAATGTGACCGTGAACTAAGCTCGAGTACTTTGTCGCAAGACAAAAAACAGGCAAGAATCGTGGAAGCCCGATAGCGCGAACACGAAGTCCCGAAAGCATTGTTTCGTGGCTTTTGCTGGCTACCGCCGGGCGAGCATAGAGCCCGCATAGGGTGACAAACAGGTAGATCCTAAGCTATCTGCTTTCCAAGTCAAGAATCGAATCGACTAGCACTATCCAAAAGGTAATTTTACTCAATTACAAGGTGTACTTAGTTACTCACCTACCTCAATATTTCTAGTAGTCATTCACAATACTGCACGCTTATAATAACTGTAACATGAAAAGATGTTAAAGCGTACATTATAATAAATATCATTATTAACTTGCTTAAGATACAACTTGTGTTGTGACTATCACGGCTCTTGTTATCATAATTGATGTACTTTTAGAACAACTGCTAGAAAAACTTCAAATAATAAAAAATAACAAAGTAACATTCTTATGCGATAATAATTATCATCTACTAAATAATACTCGTCTCACAAAACAATTTTATATTACGAAAAATCGAAATAATAAAAATATTTCACTATTTCTTTACTATCGCTCCGTACAACTACAATGGCTGCAAGTTCCGCACAAACTAGTCAAGGATACGCACACACACATACGCTGTCGATTGCAGGGACGGGAGCCGTGTGTGGTCAACCGCGAATGTGTTGTTAGCGGAAATTGTTCCAACAATACCTGAGGGAACATTGATAACATTATTATTAAGAACGATTGCTAAAGGAAGAACTTCTAACGATATTTTAAATTATACATTTGCACTTATTTGACTGAATTGGTGGTTAACCTGCTTTCAAAAATCAAAGGTTTCGGGTTTAAATCCTGGATAGGTCAGTTTATAAAACGAATTTGTCTACACCTTCTTGGAGACTGGATGTTAGTGAGAGTATCCGCATTTCGCTTCATCCTCAGTTTTTTTGTAATAAAAATAAAAAGTATAAAAAAACGAAAAAAGTAAAAAGTAAAATTTTAAATAGCCATGATAATACTTCAATACCTGGTTTATACTTTAATAAAATATAAAAAGTATAAACCGTATGCATGATTTGAATAGGTACCTAACCAAAATTTTTATTACTTTGAGCTATAGTTGGGGACCAAACGTTAGTTCATTCCCAAATCAATCGCATGCAAACTAAGCAGGCGTGAGTTCAATGACCGAGTCAGACAAGGTCATAACGATGCAGCAATTAGATTAGAAGTAGCGACAGAGAACAAGTAATAATAATTTATAACTCACTAAAAACATTAATATGAAAAAAGAGACCAAGTTCGGCACACAGAAGTTATGTGGAGTCTTTGTCAGCTTTGCTTGATAAAGGAATTGAAATTTTAGTAGGTGTCCGTTCTTATAACGGTCTTTCAAACTTGCCTAGTTTAATATTAATGCGTACAACATAGTTTTAATTGTTTTATATGAGTACTTTTTTTTTCTTTCTTTATGGCATGGCGCACAGTTTAGCGCATTTGCCAATGTCACGTATTAATAAGTAGAATCACAAGTAAATTAGTTTTTTCTTATCGTAAAACTCCTCCAGTAAAGTAATAATAATATACTCAGACATTTCACACAACGCCATCTAGTGCCAAAGTAAGCTGCATAGCGCTTGTGTTATGGGTACAAGACAACTGATATACTTTTCTTTTGTAAATAATAATAATAATATATACTCAGACATTTTACACAGCACCATCTAGTCCCAATGTAAGCAGCACAGCGCTTGTGTTATGGGTACTAGACAACTGATATACTATACTCATATATTTTTCTTTTGTAAATAAATACATGTGCCACGGAGGTCGTCAAAGTGATAGTAGACTTTACTGAACTTATAAAGGACTTCTTGGAAGAGCGCAAGAACTTCAGCTACTACATGTTTATTTAGACCTATTTTATTCTTTTCACTTATACAGAACTTTAAAACATAATATACTATCACTTTTATACTTTAAAACTACCAAAAATGTAAAAAATAGAAAATTTAAACACAATGTCAACCTCACTTCTCCCGTTCCCGCCAAAAAGACTTTTATATACTTATGTGGGGTTTACGATTTTTGCCGCGCGGCGAAAATCGAACCGTCTAAATGGCAATTCGGCTAGGTAGCAAGTGACTAAAGCCGCAAGCCCCAAAGTTGGGTAGCATCCGACTTTGGCCGCGCGGCGACCGGCCGCATGCGGCTCGTGACTAAAATCGACCGTGTAAACCCTAGGTTCCCAAACTTATTTTGTCTACTGAGTCGAGAGCTCATGCAGTCGTTGTCTAAGATGCCTCCTAGCTAAATGAAATTACAAATCACCCCTCAGGCCTCTACACAACGCCCCCATTTTTTTTCTGGGTCTCTTACCGCCCCCCTTTAGGCCTGCAGCGCCCACAGGGGGGCGTTATCGCCCACTTTGGGAATGGGTGGTGTAAACGATCAGTTGCAGGCAATCGCCCGCATATATGTGTTCTGTGATCGCCCGCCGCATGAAGGAGTGTTTCGCGCACGTTGTTCCACTACCGCGATTCTACGTACAGATCGTTTGGTTAAACAACCATGAATAAAAATAATGCCATACAGTTTTTGAAATCCATCCACGTACCCAAAATTTACCTTTTCTTCTTTCCTTTTGTTTCTTCTTCTCTCATTGTTCTTCAAGCAGTTCTTGAATAATTGAAAAACTAACTATTTCAATTCCGGCACGAACACCTATTCTGCTCAACATTTTCGAAGGAAATGACCGAGCCACATGCGACTTTAGTCACCTGTGTAAATGGGCTAGCGATGTAGCTTGGTGAGGCGATTTGTGAAGCGACTAGCCGCACGGCGAAAATCGACCCGTGTAAACCCCTCTTTACGTAACAAAATGGCAAAAACGGAATCTTAAAGCCTAATGTCCACAAAAGCGTAAATTCATAGACGCCTATTCGTCATTAATTACACGCTTGGTGTACGCTTGCTTGCTGTTTACACTTTACAAATACAATACAAAACAAATACAATACAATACTACAAAACTCTGTCCAGGGAGTAGCGACGTCGCGCTCGTGTTGCTCGTAACAACGCCTGCGCTTCCGCTAATCATACGCTTGACTTTTTTTAGTCTGTAGTTTGAAGTTACTTCTAGTAAGCAGTTTCACTAACCCAATAATATATAGATTAAGAAATTGGATAGGGAAAGGGATACAACGTGAGCTATCTGAGGATAATAGTACATTTCGATACAAATGAGGAAAGTATGTCATTTCTTCACGAGTCCCGGTTTGTTGACCCAAGCCGAAAGCGCGGGTCAACAATAGGGACGAGTGGAAATGACAATTACGCACGTGCATCGAACGACGTTTTTTAATACATTTGCGAAAAAAATAAAAAAAATAAAAATGCAGAAATGTAATTTAAGTTAAGTAAGTTTCTTTTTTTTAGAGTACATGGCAGGGCAACGGTTTCTATGCATTCAGCCAATTTAATGACAATAATTTATCTAAATTCAAAATAATTTTAATAGCGTTATTTATTTATTTACATTATACGTATATATTAAAAAAAAAATTATAAATTTAATTCATGTATTAATAATATTTACGCTGTAAAATAGTCATTTCATAAAAAAATTTTGTACAGAAAACTTTTTGATTAAAAACCTACACGCATTTGAATGTTATATGCAGGGGGAAAACAAAAAAACACTAGTGTGGAAAAGAATAACTTTCCGCACGCTAAACACACATGGAAAAGTCTACTTTTTGATCAAATGTATTAAAAAAGTATATTAAATACACAGTCTGGCCACAATATTGTTACAATAAAAAAACAATAATATTACATTTGAATTTGGAACCTGTCATTCTCATATGAATATTCATAGTGTTTTCTCATTTTCGCGCCAAACTTTGTTAAATATTCTTGTAATATTAAAATGGAGTGGGGTGATAAAAAGAACCGAATGAGAACATTACACAAAGTAGGTATGGAGCTAAGTGTAAATTTTGAAACTCTCCATCCGTTTGGTATTAGTCGAATGTTTGTGTACCGCGCTATTGATAGATATAATGAAACATCCTCTGTTTGTAACAGAAAAAAATAACCGTCCACGTAGTATTCGTTCTTAAAAGGCGATGAAAGCAGTGAAAGAAAAAATCCTAAGAAATCCTGTCCGAAAGCAAAAGATTTTGATTAGAGGAATGAATGTAGCACCCAGAACCACGTCGCGTATTTTAAAAGATGACTTAGGACTTGCAGCTTATAAAAGACGCAGTGATCATTACTCAACCGATCATTTTCAAATAAGGTGGTAAAATCAAAATAACTTCTTAGACGGTTAGCAAATGGAGGCTACAGAAAAATTTTATTTAGCGACGACAAATTTTTTATAAGAGGCACGTTGTAGTTCGCCTCCGAGTGTGTGCTGGGGGTTTTCGGTCACGAGAAGTTTCTTGTAAGCCTCTTGGGAAGGTAAACCTTCGACACTGGTGTGTGCCGGGCAACGTGGTTAGCGACTTACCGACGGTTTCGGACGGGAGTTTCTCTCTAGCTACGGTTAATGAACTACTTAAACAGTCAGAGTGTATAAGTGCGTCCTGGCAATTTGCACCTGCACTTACCTGCGCTAGGGCCTGCGCAGTTGAGCGCCGTACGCGGGGATGAAGGAATCCATAATCCTTGCCTACCTCCCATCTCCTCACTTGCCTCCCGTCAGAAAGCAGGCGAGGTGTGGGGGATGGTGTTCGGCCACGCTAACGGAGTAAGTATGCGAAGAACAACTGGATGGGCTCGATACCAGCACGTCCAGCCTCTTATTTCGAGCTCCCGAAGTCGCGGAGTTACGCCTACCTCACACACCTACATCCTGTCGGTAATCCTAACGCCCCTATCGTAAGGTGTTCCCAATTGCGGGCTCTAAGGAGAGTGGGAACCGAAGGGATAAAATATCATACTCCTTAAACATAGATAAAACAGGTATGTTTAAAAAAAATAAAGCGAAGGCAGTGCCGGAGAGTTCCCTTAAAAGTGCACCAACCTGTGCTAAAGATGCGGGGAAACCTGCACCCTCGTGCTCGGCATCTGTCAGTGCCAAGACTAGTGGAAAGGCCACAAGGAGACGGGAAACCGAGCCACAGGTTAAGGTGCGGTTCTCTGAGCCGGTAACTGGCAAGGCTGTGCCAGAGAGGAAACTCAAAGGTGCGCTAACCCATGAGCAGTTGAAGAGGAAGGAGAGGTCCGAGGCATCAACCAATCTAGAGGCGTCAACCAATCCAGAACCTCCAACTGTTGTACTGGCGGGAAGTCAAGGAATCCCGACATCCAGCCATCTACATAGTCCGATTGTTCCGGATCAACGGCTAAGGCTGTAGATCCATAGCAAAAAGAAGATTTTGACTCGGTATGGACCATCGCGGACTCTGGCCGGGCCGGTACAGCAAACCGCCCCAAAAGAAAGGAGTGGGTGGTTCCGGCGGGGAGAGCCTCGAGTCAGGTACGTGCCCCAAACAAGCGAGGAAAAGAAAGTCGAACTCCAAGCAGAGATGGAAGGCGAGGCTAGTGGCGGCTTCTTTTTCTCAGCCTTCATCAACCCCTTCTCCCACTCAGGTGGAAGAAAGGTCACGGGGTGATTCCGGAGAGGGCGGCGTCCAGGTCGCTGAAGGAAATATGGCTCCTTCGGCGGTCTGGGGGTCGCGGCCACCGGCTAGGCCATCCACGACTCGGGGTAGTACAGGGTAGAAGGGGAAGGTACGTGGGGGGTTCGGAGAAAATGAGTCGCGGAGAAAAGAGCTCGACCCAACGAGAGGAATTCTCCGAGAGGCCTGCACAAAAACCGCGGCTCGATTACTTGGACAGGAGACGTCCCGCGAGTTACGCAAGCGCAGTAGCGGCTGACTTATTGGCGGCCATTAATGTAGCCCAAACCTGCCTACTGACAGGACCTTAAGCAAACGAGGTGCGCCAGCTCTTGGAGTCTAAGTTCGTAGACTTAGCTATGTGGGCAAGTATTGGCTGTGCCTCCCCTCAACGGCCAACGCGTGCACGTCAATGGAACATTACAGCTCCGGTGTAGATAACTACACATTAGAGTGGCTTAAGCATCGATTTGAAGGCTGCTGAAGGAACGCTCCTGGGCAGTGTCACGCCCAGCGGCGTCACTCTTATGGTAAAGAGGCCGGCGGACATAGCGCGCAGAGTGCGGTGTGGGATGAACGCTGATGAACAGCGCCTAGTCACGATGAAGCAAATCGGGAACCTGCCTTTATACAAGCTGTGGAGCAAAAGTGGTTGGAGATTAACACTACTGCGATTGCTTTGATCCAAGAGCCGTGGTTCGGCAAATCAGACAGAATACAAGGCCTCTCTAATATTGAAGGTAAGCTTATAACTGCGAATGAGCTCAAACCTCGCGCCTGTATTTAAATTTCTAAGAAATTAAATGCACAGCCATTGACTGACTGAGTTTTGTTTCAGAGACTAATGTGCCATTAGGCTGTCATTACCGCAAGAATCAAGTTCTGAGGTACTAGTTGTGGCTTCGATATACATGTCGGAGAATGAAGACCCTCCACCACATGAGACGACAAGGCTTGTAAACTGGTGCCAGGCGGACGGACTAGACCTGATTATCGCCACCGACTCCCCCATCACACCGTTTGATCACGTCACTACACACTGCAGTAATAAACGCTTTATGTAGATAATAGAAAAAAAACGATGTTTTCCTTGTAACGATATTCTAATTATGTAAACACTTATAATTTTTTTCGTGCATTTACGCGAAGCTTCTTGCTTTTTCTTAAAATTTTTTTGTACTCTTTATTCAAGTAATAAAATTAAATTAAAAAAAAATTGAAGTGTACGTTTGTGATTTCACAATGAAGGCTTTCTCTTATACGTACTTATTTGCACATCGCTAAAACCTAGGCATTCGTTCGCATTTTCTTTATTTTTTTATCAGTCTGTCTGGCTAAACTCTCAGGGACTTCTTTATTTATTTATTTATTTGGTTTGCAACAGGTTTACATCTTACAAAAGGTTGATTAAGTAATACAATTTGGACTCGGATGTAGACCCAATTACAGGCAAATACAGCTTGCTAGAATGTTTGATTTAAATTGATGAAAATTATTCTAAATGTGAAAGGTATTTGAGTTTTGACTCTATTAATCAATTATTATAGAGACACGGACTTAAAAGAAAATAGATAGTGTTTGAATTTATGCAAGGAAACGTCAAAAATATCTATCTTAAAAGACTGGAACCAGTCATTATGTTCCCGACACATTCTAGGAATTAAGCTGTTGTCACCCAAATTAGTTCTTGACAATCTTATATGAAATGGTCTGTAGTTTACAATTCTAGCGCCAGGTCCTGCAAATATCTAGGAACCACCAGTTTTATCTGTGATAATAAGCTAGGGCAATCAAGAAGACCTCTAAGTATTTTGAAGAGGATCGTTTGTTCGGCAATCCAACGGCGGTCCTGTAGTGTTACAAATTTGAAATGGCAGAGCCTATGGTTATAAGAAGTCAGGGACGATAATTTTTTTCCTTGGATTGTTAAAAAAAATAAAAAGCGCTTCTGGATTCTTTCTATCCTGTCAATGTGGATTTGATAATGCGGGTTCCAAATGCCAGAACAGTACTCCAAGGTTGACCGGACAAGAGTGTTATACACAGCGATCAGGGCCTTATTATTTTTGAATTTCCTACAATTTCTCCATAAAAAGCCTAACAGTCTGTAGGATCTGCTTACGATGTCATCAATATGGCGGTTGAAAGTTAGTTTCCTGTCGAAAATTCTTCTCAGGGAGTAATCTCAGTAAATTTTTATCACAGCTAATGTAATAAATAAACACATATACAGGTATATGCAGGCTTTCTTAAAATTGGTTTTAAGAATTTCAATGATTTGAATATAATTTACGTTTTTAAGTAACAATCTGGAGGCCTAGACAAGTGGTTCAATTGTCGTAAGCGCTAGTAGAATAGAATGACAAATATCACGTAATCTAGCGTATAGAATTTTAAATTGGTAGTCAAATGTTATTAACTTTCTTACATATCAAACAAAATGTAAAATCATGTGCAAATGGCCGTATAAAACTGGCTACGTTTTGGGCGCGTGGCACTTTTGATGAGCAATAACTCCAGCAAACGTTTCCATTGTACGAAACGTCTAGAGCCGCTGATCAATGTCAGAATAATGGTTTCCCGCTGCCTCACCTGCTTCCTTAACTATCTACTGTCGCTTTTGTTGGTACAAAATACTAAAATATATGGAATTTGACGTTAGCTGTCGAAAATTTATCACGCGACTTATCGTCATAATATGTCCGTACTACAGTTTGCAACGTTTCTAATATTAACGAAGTAGATAATGACTTCCCTCTTACGCCCCTTACCGTCAGCGTATGAGCTGCCGTTGACAGTTGACAGTTGGGGTCAGAGAATAAAGTTACGGTGTTCTTCATCTGTCGGCAAAGGCGACTGAAGGGGCCATCGGGGTCGCGGCACATCAGAGTGGGGGCTCTAGCCGTCCATCCATGCTACCCCGAGGAGGACAACAGAGTGTGATCCGCGCTCTCTTAGCTTTGTGAGGGTGCCGGAGAACTTTGTAACTACCCGCCGATAAGTGCTTCGGCACAGTGTGGGAGAGGCTCAAGTGCGTTCCGTATGAGACCCTGGAGTCCCTCAACAACGCGCCAAAGACAACCACCAAAGGATATCTGGCGGATAAAAGCCCCACATACTCTAGTCTCTCTCCCAGGGGGCGGGGTATCTGTGTGCGGACTTCTCCTCTGTAACAAAAAAAAGGACATCGGAAGTGAAGTCATAGTGAAGTCAATGATAAATTATATACAGCTACTATTAAATTCTATACATTCTTGCATTTTCTAATAAAACAATAATAAACAGTGATTATATAAAGAGACTGGTTTGATCGAGCAACTGTCAGCGGCACCTCATACACTTGCCAAACAAAGCAGACTATTGCTGAAAGGATTAAGGAACACATAACAGCTGTAAAAAACTAGCAAACAAGCAAATCAGCGATAGCGAAACATCTTCTTCAGTCGGAAACCAAGTATTGGAAAGAATTTTATCGCCCACAAGTCCTTTCCACCGATCGCCACTTTTATCTAAAAGTCGTGCGCGAAGCGATTAAAATCAAGATTTTGGTTGGAAAAACGGATACAATTTATCAACAGCGTGGAATCCTGTGATTCAAATAACAAACTCTCGTTTTTCACATCCGGTTAAATGTGTGGACACCGTGAGTGTAGTGTAGGAACTCTAATTATTTACAAGTATCGGGGGTAGATGATATAAAATCTGCCCCGGACACAGAGTGAAGCTTGCTGCGTCAAGCCGAATAAAAGATAATTGCGTTATTTCCCGTGTTTTTAGATATTTTAAAAAGTTTATATTGATCGAGCAAATATGTAAGTATTTTTAGTTTCATCATAGTTTGGTAAATAGGTGTAGGAAAAATATTAGTAACACAACGTAACATATCTTCACGCTGTATCCCTGATTGGGCAAAAAATTAATTTGTACACTACTCATGTTACAAATAATTTCCGCCCTAAGTTTTAGTACACCTTATGAGAAACACGTGTTTTGCTTGTCACCGAAGAATTCCAAGGATATTCCAGAGATTTTTAGAAATTTCCTGAGGATACGTTATTAAGAAGAAAAACACGTGTCGTTCAATAACTTTGAAACTTTGTACGTACGGAAAACTTAAAAATTTAATTAAACGGACAAATAAAAAAAACACTGAGTAGTCTGAAATAACAATCCTTTACTAGTCAAAACTCAAGTTCAAATATAACTTCATAAATACGATACACATGCCTACACATATAATTAAATTTGACAGTTACTGAAATAGATGCCAAGCTTACTAAAACAAAATAGACTTTCTATTGTTGCACATTGATTTTTCACCGACGTCAATAACTGTAAAATTTAATTTTATGGGTACTTGTATCGTAGGTATTTATAAAATTATTTTTGTATTTGAGTTTTGATTAGTAAAGAATTGTTATATCGTACTTTTCAGTGTTTTTTTTAATCGGTTTAATTGTTATATTAATTTTTTTTATATTTCTCCCTTTTGAGTGACCTTGACCTAAATAAATATCTAGAGTAGGTCTACAATATACTTATTTTCTAATTTTGTTGCGCAATAACATACAAGAGAATCATCAATATAAATAAAGCTTATAAGCATAGTTACTGTTATTTGGTGTATCTTCGAAGTCCAAGCTACAATACCAGTGAAATTTAAATAGGACCAATCTGGAAGAATGTCCTTTCAAATAAAGAAAGAATTTTCCAAATAGATTTAAAAATGACAGAGTTCTGAGGTAACAAACATAAAAAAACGTGCGACCGAATTGAGAACCTCCTCCTTTTTTTAAGTCTTTTAAAAATTCGTATAAATTGATCACTTGGAATGTACAATATAAGTTAATATTAAGTATTAACGTCTCAAAACTTCACGTCTTGTAACATACACGGCTTACAAGTAATGTCTAAATCGCGTTAACACTTTTTTTTTGTACTCCATGACAATAACACAAATTGTGTTGTAATCGCAAAGTAAGCACTGTAGACTTGTACCCCGAGTACCGCTCAAGGAACTGGGGGAGCTTCCAGTAACTTAACAGTTGACCTTGGAGTCTTTTTAAGTCTTTGGAGACTTTGGAGTCTAGTTACTGGAACCTCCCTCAGTTCGTTCGAACGGTAATCGTAGTACAAACCTACAGTGCTTAGCTTGCAATCACAACACAATTTGTGTTATTATCTGAAATATATTAAAAAATGTTAACGCGATTTAGAAAATTTCGTTTCCTAACAATTGAACTGACCGGGGATCGAACCCGGGACCCCAGCTTGGAAGACAGATGCTCTGCCATTGCGCCAACGGACCAGTCAAGTCACTTAAAAAAATACTTTAGTCGGTTTTACTAAAGTTGTACTAAACTAGTGGGCTAATTACGGATTAACACACGGAAATTGTTGATTTCACTAAACTTAAAATGTAGATGAGATTTGAGGAAGCGAAAGAAGTATATAAGGACTGCGACGACAGATGTCGCGACGACGCGACTGAAGTAGATTTGACGTTCAAAAATACCTTGTAATTGGGTTTACTTGAATAATAATTGATTGACATTGATTTGACTTTGACTTTGACGCTTGGCGCTCCGTCGTCTCTGACTACCCCGTTAGGGATACGGCGTGAAGTATGTATGTATGTATGTATGTTAAAAAGTAGAAATATTTACAAAAATGTTCTGTGTGATTAACAAATTTGTAATGTAATATTAACTAAGGTAGGTCCGATGCACACCATCAACATACTCTTTAACTAAACTCTTTAGTAAATTTAACATAACACTTTGTAAATTAATTATATTAGAACGCGTAACTTCAATCTTTTTTATTTTTCTATTAAACATTAATGATATTGTAAAAGTAATTAATATTTTAGTGAACTTTGGTTGGTTTTACGGAACAACAGATCAACCCTCTGAATTCAACTAAAATATTTAAGAGTTATTTTCTTATCCAGTCGTTGAGACCGGATACACCAATTGTGGTCACGGGCAGACCGATACAAATAAATTGGACTGAAAGTAACTGAAATATAGACTATTTCTAATTATGAAAGACTAGCTGTTTTCCACGACTTCGTTCGCGTTTTCTTCGTTTTACCTTAATCTGTGGTTTTACTCAATTAAATAATTCAGAAATGTGTATAATTCTTTGCGGGCGTACGCAGAACAATTCACCAAATGTTTATCGCATCCGATAAATGATTTGGGAACTCATAAAAGACAAAAATATGAAGGAATATTCATTTTGATAACATATATTGACTTGCCCATTAGCGCAGTGGCATATACATCTGCTTTCCAAGTTAGGGTCCCGGGTTCGATCCCCGGTCAGGTCAATTTAGGAAATGAACTTTTCTAAATTGGCTTGGAGTCTGGGTGTTACTGGGAACTCCCCCAGAGTTCGTTGTGTGGTACCATAGTCCAAGCTTACGCTTAGTTTGGGGTCACGCAATTTGTGTAACTGTCTGGAGTATTATTATTATTATTATTATATTATTATTATATTAGATGTAGATGAAATATTTTCTTGTCACCTAACCATATATTCAGAAATACAAACTGTAAATAAGGTCACTCTGTGTGTGTATAATACTTACAATGTGATGGCAATCTCATTACTGATTCAGTGTTCAGAAATACGTCTGTGACACCACTTCTAAAAACTTGAACAATGAAAAAAGTTACGTAATGTGTTAACACTGAATTTGCAATACCAATCCACAATAATGATTTTCTTACATAATGGAAAATTATTTTTAAAATTCATATTTTCGCATTATAACACTGTAAATGGAGTAGTTGTCACTCCAAGTTCCATGATACATCTTTTCCTCTTCAAACCTCACTATGGTCATATTTATATTTACGTCAAGTTATATTGCTTTTGGCGTTACCGTCAGCGCCTTTCCATACTAATATCGTAAATGCGAAATTCGCCCTCACAAGGAATTGTATTTGAATTGTAATTTACTAATACTTATTCACAAAAACAAACACTTGTCTAAATTATTTTTGTTTATAATTTAATTTAATTAAACGCAGCGGTGCTTCGGTGTTTAATGTGAGTTTAACCAACGTTATGCGCGGTCATTTACTGGATAAGTGGTTTAATAATATCAGCCAAAGTTCGTAATAACGGGTCAAAAGTTCATACAGTGGGCTAACTCATAGCAGGCTCATAGCCTACCTCTTACCAATATGAAACATTCTATTCGGACTTTTTGGCGGGAACGGGAGAAGTGAGGTTGTCATTTTATTTAGATTTTCTATTTTTTACATTATTAGGAGTTTTAAAGTACAACAGTGATAGTATATTGTGTTTTAAAGTTCTGTGTAAGTGAAAAGAATGGAGGAGATCTAAATAAACATGTGTAGCTGAAGTATTCGCGCTCTTCCAAGAAGTCCTTTATAACTTCAGTAAAGCCTACTATCACTTTACTGGAAGAGTTTTACGATAAGAAAAAACTAATTTACTTGTGATTCTACACTATGGATTACTTATTAATACGTGACATTGGCAAATACGCTAAACTGTGCGCCATGCCATAAAGGAAGAAGAAGAAAAGAAAAAGGGCGGGAAACTTCGTTTCCCTAACTTTCGACTCATATTTACTTGGTCAATGGTTAAATGCAATCTGCGAAGCCAAAACAAAGAGAGAAAAAAACATTCTATTCTAATAATCCTGACTAGAAATTATCAAATATTAAATTACTATCGCTTTGGGATAAACCTGAGTGGCTAGACAAGTTGTAAGTGCTTCCTACCCTCGAAATTCTTGCTGGGGTTATTGCTCGTCAAAAGTGCCACTTGGTAACTTTTATACGACGGTTTTCACACGACTTTACATTAAAAATTTGTTACGCTAGATTACATAGTATTTTTCATTACATTCCACTAGCGTTTACAATACTTGAGCCATTTGTCTAAGCCCCCCGAGGAGAAAAAATCGCAAGTATAGCAACTTTTCAGGAAGTTGCCATAGCTGATGCGTCTTCATTTATGAATAAAAATATCACTTTCTAAGGATGACTTGCACCAACTATTTAAGCTCAAGTGACATCTCGCTTGCACCAACTGTAATCGATAATTGATAAATCATTTAATTCTATTTTTTTTTTTCATTTATTTTTTTATTTATTTAACATTTACTCTCAATACAATGTACATATCATTCAACTATTTGAAAATTTAATAGTCGGTGCAAGCGAGATATCAGTTCCTTAAATCGAGCTTAAATGTTGGTGCAAGTCGCCCTAAACCTCTAAGTTCAGACATAATTAATACAAATTATATACTGCTTTAAAATTTCGTTGCTTTTATTACAGTTACAAATCTATAAAAACATTAATTACAATTCCGTATAATTGAATTGAAATCAGTTGTTGACTTATCATTTCGATACAGAAACTGAATTCCCCCCTAGACCCCACCTCCAGATCTGTTCACAAGTTAAACAAATAATGTGATTTACAAACCGAAAATAAATAAAAAAACAAAAAACAACCGCCATTCGTAATTTAAAACGTAAGTAATGACGTTTCATTTCGCGCAGGACAGAGTTCGAAAATTAAACACGCTTTTGCAGTGTGCCAGTTAAAATTATTTTTTCACTGGTTACCCAGACCACTGTGTACAGAGAGTAAAAAAACAAAAAGACACTAATACAAACACGCGAATCCATCATGTGAACAACAAATTCGCACACAAGTGCAATTTCACGCAACACATTTATGAAGTCTCAACACTATACAAACGCGAAAAAATGCATTTAACGAACACATACGCAATTGTGCACACGTTGGGAAAAATTCGGTGTTCCTATAATCAAAATTTATGCGTATGTGTGTATCGCATCAATCCCACGCATGCATAATATAAGCATGCTAGTTTCAAACATTATTATACATTTAAAATGACCCTTATCGGTCATTACACAAAACTTAAAATCGATTGACGCTTGTTAATGATTGGGTTGCACTTTACTTTGATGTGTGCGTGAGCGATTCGTTTGTTTTGTTCCTTTTTTAAATTTCACCGTTTAGTTCAATCTACTTATTGGTTGCAGACGTGTGTGCGTCGCGGTCACGACCGAGTACGCGGTTACTGTGTATATGTGTGTCGCGAAAGCGCGTAGAAAAATGGTGGGATATAACATTATCTGCTTCTTTGTACATATTATTTCACACTATGTTTTAACTGCGGCTTCAGCCGTCAGTAAAACGGTAAAAACGATATGAATATTCAAAACCTTTTTTTAACTAGCTAGCAAATTTTTTAAATTTTATACATAACGTCATGCCGTTTCGATGTAGAAAGAGCATTAAAACACGACAAAATCGTACATTGATGTTACTGCTGGCGATAACTATTTGGACCCCCAGTTAGGCTAATTGATGACTGCTCTTAAAACTGGTATACATATTCTATACATTGCATTATATTAAAATAATTAACAATGTTAACACGATACCCCACCAGTAATGAATAGTTATACTAAAGTAACTAAAATATTTAAAAATGCTTAATATAAGTGTGAAAAAATTACTTGAAATTCATTGAAACAGTATGAGTTATTGGGCATCAAACTCTGAAGTCTAATAGTGACAGAGTAGAGATAAGCTCGCAAACTCGCAGTATCGTCGCCCAGTCGTCCTTCATATTGAAACTCCGCGTTATAAAAGGAAGCTACTGCCTAAATGTGATTTTTCTAGCTTCAGTAGTTTCGGTTAGGTGATGACGAGTCAGTCAGTTTATCCCTTATTTTACACACTTAGGGTATGAAATTTGATAAATGCTGAAATAGGTCTTTAATTATTTTAATTTAAAAGTATTTGTGCTAAATTTCAAGTCAATAGGCAAAGAATTTTTATTCCATACAAACTGTGCCCCCCTTTTTATACCATCTTATAAGCTGATTTTCTGAAAGACACTTCTTATCTCAGCACTACGTCACAAAAGGAAGGTACTTTTCAAATTCCATGTTTCCTGCTTCAGTAGTTTAGGCTAGGCCATGATGAATCACTCAGTCGTCACAATACACAATATCTTCCTTTATGTTGTTCTGGCATGGTGTTACAAAATCGTACCTTTTTCCTGCAAAAAGGCGAAAAGAACAATGACGCGCATTCTACGTGATTGATGCTTTTTAGGGTTGCATAGCCAAAACGGCAAAATCTTATAATTTTGCTTCATCATGTCTGCATATCTGTCTGCATGACACATCCTAATTATTCCAACATCTTTGAACCCACAGAGCTAGTAACTCAAATCCGAAAAACAATATTAAAAATTAAAATGTTAGTGTTTTGGATCAAACTTTTTTTTTTCACTTTCACTTTGTCCAAAATTACTAGGAAATCTGAAGCTAATGTATTTCCGACACAATCTTGATTGTTTTTAGGGTTCCATACATCAAAAGGAAAAAACGGAACCCTTGTAGGATCATTTTGCTATGCGTATGTCTGTCTGTCCAATCAGTCAAGACCCCTTATCTCAAGACGGGTAAAGGTATCGAGTTGGAAACATCAAACGCTGAGATCTATAGTCCTTCAAAGGTGTAAAAAATTCAAGCTTTTAAATCAACGCGATCAGAAGATCATTTAGGTACTCAAACAAGAGTCTATAGGTTAATTCCCGTTGACCTAGAATCATGCAATTTGGCTAGAAGTTTCACAGCACAGTGGAAGGAAAAAAATCCATAAATTGCTAATTTGTAACTACATCACACATTTTTGCCATTACAAATTTATCACGCACTCCATTCGTTTTCTCTTCAATCCCACCTCTCAGATTCCACGCAGCTATTCTGCACCTCCACTTCCCTCAAATAACCAGGTGTTAGCTGACGAAAATGTCAAAATCGCTCGCATATCTAGTCGAAAATGTGCGAGGAAAATGATGAGATTTGAGGAAGTGACAGCAGTATGTAAGCACCGCGACGCTCGGCACTCCGTCCTCTCTGACTACCCCGTTAGAGACACAGCATGAAGATATGTATGTATGTCCGTACAAAATATGTTTACAAATGCAGAGTATAAGAGAAGGTATTCTTCAACTGCAAAGTTGTTTCGAATCCGACATATTTTTTGATAAAGACAACACGAATGCATTCGTGGTACCATACGGTGGTACGGAATCCTCGGTGCGCGAGTCTAACTCGCACTCAGCCGATGTTATTTATTACCATTACGGCAGTGGCCAGTACTTACCGCCTTAACAATGTTTCCCTGTATCTCCTATTGATTGCGATTTTCCCATACTGCCCCAGTTAAAAAAACACATTGTATGTTATTTTTATATTTTAAGCTAAGGTGACGCAGTGATAAACAATAATTTAATCTAAATTAGACCTTATGCATTATATAAACGCGCACGCGCTAGCTTACGAAAAGTAAGAAAAAACAGTTATTTTCGTATATAATAAAAACTATAATTAATTTAAAAATATACATTTGCATTTTGGCATTTTGAAGAGTGTTTAATCTGCATAGAAAATTTAGAAGCATAAATCGGTTCCGTTAGTTTGAAAAATATAAATCTCTGCTTTCAAAAGAAATTTATTTGATATTTTTTTTATGTTACAAAAGTTAACCAATCGTGTATCGCACTGGCAAAATAAAGTCAATAAAATGAAGAATCAGGTTACCAAATATCATTTTGGTTACCAATTACCACCAAAAACGAAAATTCTATTTTTAAAGTTCAGTTCTGCTTTAGATCTGCTTGTAATAGCTATTCCAAACTTTGTGTTTGTGTCTAAAGCTGTTATGTCTAAATATCTCAGAGAAAAAGAGCCGTAACAGACAGACAGATGTACACCAAGGTGATCCTATAAGTGTTCCCTTTTTAGGGTTCCGCAGCCAAATGGCAAAAACAGATCATAAGTTCATCTGTCTGATTGCAGTCAAAGCCGGTTTACTCGGAGACTATAGGTACTACACAGATGAAATTTGGAAATCAGGTGTATTCTATGAGCCGCTATGTAATGGTGTTGTGACAGGTAGTGAAATCAAAAAAGAAATTAGGCGTGACACTCATGTGAAGGATGAAAAAAATTTTAGTACATGTGTGTGGGGTTTCTTTAGATAGGACTTCTATAATAATACGGAGGTTACGAAGTGATTTTTTTCATTTAAGTCAATAGTTGTCGAGATATGTGTTTCTGAGGTCGTAAAAAGTGTTCCTCCACCTCTGAATTTTCAACTTCTAGGTTGAAAATTTGGAAAAAATTTCAAATAGCAGAACTTACATAGCATTTTCAACGAAAATTGCCGTATCTCAAAAATATCTGATATGGGTATTTTCGGTTACACGCTCAGCGACTGCAGAAGTAACTGTTTTTCACAGTTTCACTGAGAAACTAAAATAAATTAATAATGTTTATCCCGACTACCGAACCCTTCAATATGCATGGTTCCACGTTCACTAGACCGGTTTTCCTTTTAGAATCCAATTTTAGAATGGAATAATAATAACTTCAATTTTTTTTGTAGTAATAGTACATTTTCATGTAATATTTTCTGTATTTGTCTTCATGTCTAAATATACTAATGAAAAATGTAAGCTTATATAGTTTATCCATAGAAGTATCACAGTTATTGTCTGTATAAGATTTCTGTATAAAGGCTATTCTTAGGCTCATATAGTATGTTGTACGTTACATAAACCCAAACCCACTTTTTTTTTAATTTTTGTCTGTTTGTCAGGCTATTTGTTTGTTCAGGCTGATCTGCCAAATAGCTAAACCGATTTCGACTGCACTTTCATT
Organism: Zeuzera pyrina; assembly: GCA_907165235.1. NCBI lineage: Eukaryota > Metazoa > Arthropoda > Insecta > Lepidoptera > Cossidae > Zeuzera > Zeuzera pyrina. The sequence goes on from OU015627.1 coordinate 2,297,717, forward strand.
GGCAGGTTGGTTTCACTTTGCGAAGACTAATCTAGACTACTTTTTATCCCAGAAAATTACCGAATTAATCGCGGGTAAAGGCGTGAGGCACAACTAGCATACAATATAAAGGTATAAAATAATAAAAAACGTACCTTTTTCATAACTCTGCTTACCATCTTTACAACCTGTAATATAAAATAAAAATTCCCTCAAATTTTGAAAATAATAAACCATAAAAAGCCGAATTTCTCACTAAGTGCAACGAAAACAATACAGACTAAGTGTTTACTTGGAACAAAACGTAATAAGATTGTAAACTTGGGCTGTAAAAGAATATTATGCACTCTTCTTTATTATTACAAACAGTATCTTAAAGATTTGTGTCTAAAACGTTGCACAGCCCTATCAAACATGATGTTAAAAAAATGATAACTTAGTTTCTCACCGGTTCTCCAATGCAGAATTCCTTTTAGCCTTAGAAATTAAATTTAAGATTTCGCGTTGCATGAGTTTCTATTTGAACTTTTTCCAAAAAAAAAATAAGGCGCAAAAGGTTTTTATTAATTATTATGTAAATATATTTTAAATTAAGTACATACATACATTAATACTTACAGACTTAAAACTACACATTATCTTAAATAATAAACTTCCTCAAAGTTGCTGCTTAGAAAGCTGTCATTGCTTAAGGTGCCCAACAGGCGCCAATATTTTTAAAATATTATTTCTATGTAATAATTTAATAATAATAATAATACTCTTTTATTGCACCATTAAAAGTATACAAATTTATGAATAAAAAAAATAAAAAATAATAAAGGTTGTACAATTTGGGCGACCTTATCGCTAAAGCGATCTCTTCCAGGCAACCTTAGGGTTACAGAAAGCTTAAGAGTACATTTACGGTAGGCGATGCAAAATTGACATTGACATGAATACTTACTTAATTTAAAAAAAAAAAATTACACATTACATTATTGTCTTCGCATCAATCACGATATTAGTGCAAACTGTTTAGTACCCACAATAGCCACAACAGAACCTTTATAATGACTTCACGTCCGTCTGTCCTTAGGACTCAGTAAATTTCTTTTTGATTGATTTCAAGTTATGTCAATGTATTGTTTTATTGTGATTTAATGCTTTAACCACACCGAATCGAAAAAGGCATGGCAATATGTCTGCATGTATGTATGAATGCTACGTCTTCATCATAGAAGGTATATGTATTAACTCTTGCACCAACGGGCCAGTTAAAATGCGACCGGTTCATTTGATACTAGTCCCAAAATCGTTCCTTGGCCTCTGTACACAGGTGCATATTAGCGCAAAAGTGCATATACATTACATATCTACACGACTGCATTTTAGTGTGAAATTGCATGTGTGTGCGCACCGGGTGAAATGCAACTTGTTCTAAGGAGTAGACTCGTGAGAGGGGTTTGTCAACTTTGGAAAAGTTAATAATAGTACTTGCAAACTTATTCCACGTAAACTTTTGTGGACAAGATATAAGAGCTTGCATATAACCACTGACATATTATATCAAGTTACTAAAACACCGTAAAAAAACCTTCAAATACATATCTATTTACCTATATAGAAGCGAAATACCACTCACTCATTGCTGATTAACTAATCAAAATCTACTAAAGCTAGGATCAAATTTAGTTTAAGGATAGTTTGTGTAATGAAGGGGCCCGCTTAGAAAGGATTTTTGAAATATACATTTAAAAAGGCAAAAGGGAGTGTTGAGCTTTATATGGAACGGAATACGGCAGTCAAATTGAATAAGAAAATTGTTCATTAAAAATAATGAGACAGGTGTTTTACATTTTTTTTAATTTTACTCGCAATAGGGGAAGAAGGATAAACTTTGTATGAAAATAAATTACACGAAAGTTTAAAAAAAATAGAATCACAAGTATTTGGGGTAATTTACAGCATCACCGGCTTTCAGTCAAATCGCGGATGATAGCTATATCCGTACTTACCAATATTATAAACGCTAAAGGCTGTTTGTCTGTCTGTCATGGCTAACCGCTGCACCAATTTCGATGACATTTAGAATGGAGATGGATTAAGCTCTGATATAGGATACTTTTTTTAATTCTTCGCGGGCAAAATTGCGGGTCACTTGCAAATGTCTAACTTCTAGCCATCATGTTCTATACAATTTGTTTTACACCCGTAGACATTGTTATAGAGTAGAATAACTCGACTTATAACGCAACTTATTTAATTATTTCGGTTTTGGTTCTTTTTCACTGAGCACCTAAGAACAGAAAATCACAAAAATAAATAATTGTAATATTTATTTTACTATTTTTATAACGTAGACAGCTAACATATAAAAAATAACAAAAATAAAATATCGAAATAACAAAGTTGTATGTAGCTATTTCTAAAAAGAAACGTTTTCCGGTAGTCCTTTCTTAATTATTATGGTTACATAATAGGTAATTAATTTATCTGTCAACGTATGAAAATCTAAAAACATTAAAATAAAATGTTCATTACAACTGACATAGAGTAATGTTACATGGTACAGGTCTCGAGCGGCCATGTTGAAAAAAGTTTTTTAGTGCTTTCGAATTTCGGGTGCCTAGGCCAATGACCTCGACGCCATTCGCGACCTGTAGGGCTGCTGCAATAATAATATTTTGTTATTGAAGAAACCAACGTTTATTTGAAACATTAGTTTCAATTTTACAGTGGATTTTTTACTACCAAATATGTATCTCAAAAGCATAAGATGAAATAAAGAAGAAAAATTGAAGAAATACGAGTTTGAATTAAGCGCATAGGGTTTTATATGATATTTATACAATTGTACATTTGAAAAATTATATCTTGTTGATCTTTAAGACTTTAGAGCTTGTTTTTTGTAAACTTAAGCTCCCTTTAAAGGACTTTGTACCTTTATACTCCTTGAAATGTTTGAAACTGAGTAAGCTTCAAAAATAAGGAAAGAGGGCATCTTCGAAGTTGAGTCCAAAAATACAATTTGCATCTTCTTTAAGTCCCTTAGTATTTTATTGTTAAGAAGAGAAGAATATGGGAGTTGATAATATGTATCATTACGTAAAATTTTAATGTTTCGTGGCGCATAGTTACTGAAAAATCACAGAGACGGATGAACAAACGGACATACTTAAAAACGCGCACTTAGGTAAGTGATTTTACGAGAGTTCTTTTTTCTGTTCTGTTTCTGTGTATCCGTTGAAGCTGCCTTAATACTACACAGCCAGGTACAGACAAGGCGATTCAAGAAAGAATGTAAAGAATGAATATAAAAATAAATTGAATCTAAATATATTTTTCTCATTGAATAAGGTAAACAAAAGAGGTAAAAAGAAACGATATAACGAAAAAACGGACCAAGATAGTGTCCGACACGCATTAACCACACGTATTAGAGTTCCATAGTAATTTCCGACAAATATTAGATATATTTATAAAAATTGGGTCCAAAGTATTAACTATTTTTTGTTGCTCATTTTTGGGTACTAATTTAGATCTCTATACCATATCACAGCTCATTAGGAGTAAAGATGGCGGAAATAATTGGCTATAATTTACGGACAGACAGATTATACGACGAAAGTATAAAAGTTTGGTTTCGTCGTTACTAAAATGATAAAATATAGTGATGCTCTATTTATACTATTTTCATATTCTCTATATTATGTATATATTTTTTTTAATACCAACCGGTGAAACATACATACATATATATGTATGACACTGTATTCCTATCGTGGTAGTCAGAGAGGATGGCGCGCCAAATATCGCGGTCAGTGTTCAATGCATACTTCTTTCGCTTCCCCAAATCTCTTCATTCTTTTTACTCAGGGGCAAAACAATACGGATTAACATTCAATACTAAATAAATAATATCAAAAAAGTATTCTCAAGGTACATCCCTAGCTATATTTATAGTTTAGGAGATGCAAAGCCTCACCTTGAGTTATACAGGCTGTAAAATTTAGTTGGACTTTTTAAAGCACAATAAACTTGTTCCGGGAACAAAAATAAAAAAGATATATCTGATACATAATATATAAATGTCAAACAAATTCGTTTACACAATATTTTATTGGTTTATACAATATTATATTCGCGCTAAGAACATAATGCGTATATATGTATTAACAGTACATACTACATTATACAGATCTCATCGCAGATCAGATGTATTAACCATACGAGGTCAAAGAAGAGGAGTCGAGGACCTGATCGTAGGCTCGGAGTTTTTAGAAAAACTCTGATATGACATAATGATTGCAGCCTTTTAGTGACAGCTGGAAGAAAAACTACAAGTTCTTTGGAACACAAAAATGCTCGACACCATGCATACGTGCTGTATGCCTAACGCGGCAGACAGAAAAGACGTAACTTCAAAAATAGTAGTATTTTTATGAATATTAGAGGTCGCCCTGTGGTCGAAATTCGACCGTAAATATAAACTCTTTGGTGACAATCTACTCTGTGCGACTGTTTAATCCAAAGAGGTTACATTACATATCACGAACTATTATGAGTTTGACATTGACAGTCTTTTGACATTGGCAGTATTGGCAGTAAACAATGAACGTTTTATTTAATTTAATGTACTTATTTGTAACACATATTACATATAAATTTTAGCTTTCTCCAGTCCTTCTCCATATAGACTTTAAGTGTACCAATTTTCACACTCCTCTGTCCGCGCAATTTTCTTAAAAAGGTACCAAAGTTTTCGTTTCACATATTAATAATATAGATTTCAGTTCGTGGCGAATTTCAGTTGCATACCTGAATACCTGAATACCTGAATGAGTTACTTGCCGGTCTTTCTCAGTACAGTTTAAATTAAACCGATAGTGGATTTGGCTTTCAACAATGCCTTAGGGTTAGTTTTAAATCAAAATGATGGTAGTTTTGACTTTCAAAAACAATTTTATATTGGAATAAATTGTATTGATTTATTATTAAAACCGAAATAATAGGATTTGTGTTGCATTTTTTGTTTTTATAAGTAGGAATGTATAAATACATGTATTTCTAAAATATGTAGAACAATCAAAAGGTTAAATTACATACATATTTTATATTAAGCAATCTTTTATAACCTTGTGTTTTGACATATTTTAACATGTGATTGAAATTTTGAAAATGTACCTACTATTAGTTTCCTGAAATCTTATTTTTATTTACGACTAGCTAATGCCCGCGACTTCGTCTGCATTTTTTATTTTTAAAATATCCTAGTCCTTCCCCGGGGTTCAATCTATCTCCATACCAAATCTTTGCAATCGGATAAACGGTATGGCAGCCCATAAAATACGAACAAACAAATATTGAGTTTTAAATATTTGATTAGGTTATATTTTGTAGGATAATTTTTAATTTATATTATTTATAATTTATATACCTAATTCTATTATATTTATGATTTATTTAAGTTTTTTAAATATAAAGAATTAACTTTGTTTAATAATTAGAATTTGTGTTATTCTAATTATATACAAATTCTAATTATATAATAATCTTAATTATTACACAAAGTTAATTAAAATTAAATAGACGCGATAAATAGATGTCATTTGAAAAACACCTGAACAGCTATATTTGTAATAAAATAAATGTGTATAATATTATTATTAATGTACTTGTTTAGGTATTTATCAAATAACCTCTAACTCTGTTTAATTTCAGTTACTGAATAAAAATATTTGACTCAAACACAAAATTAATTACAAAAAGTATTATTCACCTTTTTGTATAGATAGGTACGCAAATATATGTAAATAGAAGAATGTCCAGTGGGCTGACTAACTTTTATTTTAAAGGGGTTTTTTCGATGTGGTACGAGGAGGTCCCCCCTAGGGGCGTGGGGAGGGTCCGCGGTCACCTCAACAAATACGCGAAAGTGGCCCGAGGTCGCTAATTCGATTCCCCTACTTTATACATATACACATATAGTACGTGATAATGTGTAATGAAGAACTTTGGGAATAAATTTAGGTTAGGTTTATGTGTCAGAATATGCAAAAATTATTAGCTTGCATCATGATTATGGAGAACATACTTACTTTTAAATACTCCGCCTTAGAATAACGAAAGAGTTCTCACTAACTAGAGATACCGAACGAATGAAGCGTAATGTTATACACGTCTGTGTAAGCGGCGTATCGAATAAAATGTAATATTTACCTGTGAAACGCATTATTAGTAAGTTTTTAATAACAGGAAATATGAAATTACTTCACTGTACAGACCATCGTTTCGTCTATTTTATTCGAGGAAGTGTTTGCTCAGCAAACAAAGCCATTTATGACTCCAAGTAAATTGCTTAAATTTCGTGCACTTAACAGTTTTCAAATATTATTATTATTCTAAATCCTTAGCATCATACTGCCAAGTATAAATCGAAATGTCTCGCTAGATCGAGTTAGTGCATAGGTGAAATCAGAGATTGACGAATTCTAGCGGGAAAATGGTGGTTTGTGATTTTTGGCTCAGGCAGGCGTTAGAGAGCTTTGAGAAATTTTCAAGTGATACGTCACTGCAAGCGGACGGATTATGACCACCATGTTTCTAACAATAACAATAATAATTACCAGGGCGATCGTTGTGGTAAACTATATATCATACGACTTACACCCCATCTGAGGTTAAAAAAAGACTAACAATACCACATAGCTATTTAAATATAATTTAAAAATTTATTTTTTTACGTTAATATCGATAAAGATAAGAATTGTAATGGATGATGCTCTGAAGTTCATTTTATGTTGCTACATAACGTCGCACGCAGCATGGTGCTGCATGCCGTGCAGCTTCACGATGTCTTCTCAGCATAAAATGGGCTTTAAAGCAGCGATTTTGCTGCGCGTTTCAAAAAACTTAATAATTCACTTAGCGGAGACCGTATATAAAGAATCAGCGTATAAAAAACATCAATGGGGTATGTAACGATGCCTCAGGGCGACATTGATCGTTCACGCATACGAATCGAGGCATGGTCGATGGCGCAAGTCTTAAGGTTAACGAGATGATTAGGTGATGTCCTATTTTCCACTCAAAGACACGTAATGGCAGATAATAATATATGTACTTAGATGTGAATTTTGACTTACGTGTAAAAGGTTGCCCACTGCCATCGCCTTATAATAGTCCACTGCTGGACATAGGCCTCTCCCAATGGGAAGAGATTTGGCTATAATCAGCCCAACACAGGTCAGCCGGGTTAGCGATCGTAAAATGTATCTTTTCTCACTAGTGACTCTATTGTCCGTCATAGACCTGTGGTTGCGTGAAACTTCATAATGGATATACCGATTTGCCAATTATTAGAGCCTTGTCGTTAATGTGTAGGTGGGGCGATGTTGACTTCCACTTGACTAGACTTGAGGTGCGGATGAGACCGACTTGGAGTAATGATGTGGTGTTTCCACCATCTTAAATCACTAACCTTAAGGGGATTTACGAATCTGAGTGCCCAATTTGTCTTCTTGAATTTTATATATATTTTTAAGTGTCGACTAGTACAATGAATGAAGAGATTTGAGGAAGCGAAGGAAGTATGTAAAAACCGCGACGCTTGGCGCTCCGTCCTCTCTGACTACCCCGTCAGGGATACAGCGTGTAGATATGTTTGTACATATGACTAGTACAAAGTATGTACCTACGTAAATAAAATGTTACATACTACTGCGATATTTAATATTTCTTCGTCGTACAGTAAGAAAATCGACCAGAGTTTTACGGCAGCGCGGTCCACATATTTAGTCTTCCTAGGGTTTGCTTGAAGTGAGTCAAGTAGGTGATCATAGATTACATCACTCTGATCCACTGCGATATGTCGCTGACCTATTTTTTAACGATTATCACTACAGAACAAAAGTAGAATCCAGCAATTTAACCCTTCGAAGCACAAAGACGTTTGACTTAAATGCCACTAAACCACCCTTACAGTAAATGACCGCATGCAACATTACTTAACCTTATTGATCGAACATGAAAGCACATGATTGTCATCGGAATATCCAATAGGTAACCATATGCAACATTACCTCAGTGATCATAAGTTCGTAGTATTATATGGCACCAAAAATAGTGCCAAAGCTCCCTGAGAAAACTTTTATTACTTTTGGCAAGAATCAAAGAGAAGAAAAAATGTTAATAACAATATGAAACATCATCAATACTGCAGTATTTTGTGGTTCGTCCCGCTGTTTTGCATCTTCTGGAACATGATCATTACAATCGCAACAAAATAAATTTTACTCGTAAAACATGACTCGGTAATATTTAAATAATACCCATGTTGAAAGTCAAAGCCAAATCAATTTATTCAAGTGAACACAATTCAAGATATTTTTGAACCTAACGAGAAACTCAGTTAGATATGTCTAAAATATCAATATTTGGAATATTTGTACATTTTAGGGTTTCGACCAAAATTCCGGACTCAAAGGGTACCAACAGAACTCTTTTACTAAGTCCACGCTGTCTGTCTGTCCGTTCGTCGGTCTATCTATTGTCGTACCTTTAAAGCAGCCATTCGCAAAGTGGGCGATAACGCCCTCTTGTGGGCGCTGCAGGCCTAAAGGGGGGCGGTAAGAGACCCAGAAAAAAATGGGGGCGTTGTGTAGAGGCCTGGGGGGTGATTTGTAATTTCATTTAGCTAGGAGGCATCTTAGACAACGACTGCATGAGCTCTCGACTCAGTAGACAAAATAAGTTTGGGAACCAGTGCTTTAAAGGATCGTATCTTTTGAACTAGGTAGCCGTTTAAAATGTTCGCAAACTGTGTTATTATGGCGGATATCCTAACAAATAATAAAAACGTAAAAAATTACATGGGCGTCCCCACAGCTCGTTTTTGCTCTATCGTAAAAACGGTAATACGTACAGGCATCTTTGGCTCTAAACTAAAACAGCAAACAGTAAAAACCGACCAAAAGTGAGTCAGACTAGCGTTCAGGATACCGAATTAAATTAAATAAAACACCATAGACTTTATAAATAGCTCCGATGCCCTGTTCTGGCAAATAGTGAGGATAAACTGACTCACTTGTACGAACGACACACACTTATTATCAGATAACTTCATTGGCCGCCATTTCGTTAGAAAACAGCACTCACACATTTGCATTTTATTTAATTTTATTTGCCTCATTTTGTAGTATACTGGACAGGCTGACTGGAGTTATAAAGTCTATGGAAAATGCAATATTTTTGCTAAATACATACAACAAATATACTGTCTGGTTGTGCAGAACTCTCAATTTATCGATTTTTCATTGCAGATTAATGTGCCCACAGCAGATACATGATGGCTGTATTTTTACGTTAGCACCTTAACGTTATAGTTTTACGAATCGCTCTGTTCTTATGACTCGTATTGGAACACTGACGGTACAAACCTCAATATAAAATCGGTTTAGAAAATAAAACGCGGATAGAGCTCCTGTAGGAATTAAAGGGAACGGCCCAAACTAATAAATTGGAAAATAATAAGGGTGGATACCGACCCGAAGGGTGGTGCGGAAGAGGAGGATGCCGCTTTTATATGAGGGTGACCATTGTTTTATTGTTTATAAGTACTTACAAATATAATAATGTATTCACTTCATATTTTTATGCCTTGTGGAAGATAAACGAGCAATCGGTGCTCCTGATGGAAAGTAGACTAAGGATCATGAACATTTTATATATACACATACAGCATCAGGGCTAAGATAGTACTTCAGATCGCAAATGAATTGACATTCCTGAGAACTAAGATGTAAGATGTCGTCTTGTGCCGGAAATGTCACCACTGCCTCACCCTTCACACTGGAACACAACTGTGCAAGCGCTGTTGATTGGAAGCAGGATTAACGGTAAAATGGTGGTAGCAAATGGACGGACCTCGTGCAAGGTCTGCACACAGATACCCAGCCCCCTGGGGGAGAGATTGCGTTATGTGGGGCTCTTACCTACCAAAACTTACTTACCTGCCTTCCTTAGCTGCGAGTTAATAATAAAAAAAAGAAAACCTGTTCCTCGTTGGATTACTTTTCGTTCTGTAAAAAATATAAACACTGCCATGTTTAATGAAACAATGGGTTGCATTGATTGGATCGAGATGGCATCGGCACCTAATGTTGATGACATCGTCGAGGCATTTACACAAACTGTTTTATCAATTTTTGATTTTTATGCTCCATATAAGCATATATTAGCTAAAGACCAGCCCTGTGCGACTGCGACTGTGCGTTATATGATGAAATTACGAGACAAGGCGTATCGTAGGTATCGTTCTACCGGTAATAACCAGCATAAAACATATTACAAGGAGCTCAAAGTTCAGTAAATTCTGCACTCTACAGCGAAAAGCAGTCATATTTTATGCAGAATATTAATAATAATGCAACGAACCCTCGTGCACTATGGAAAAGTATCAAACGTACCGCGGACGTCACTGGAAAAAATCGTAATGTTGAGCTGCCAGATCATTTTATAGATCCAAACGCGATTAATGCACATTTTATCAATATCCCTGACAATGGATTCGCATCGTTGCCAGATATTATCCACTGCGAATCTCATAGATATGGTGATTCAGTGTTCAAGCTCAAAACCATCCGGGATGATGTTATTTTAAACATTATAAAATCTCTGAAGTCTAATGCTGTGGGCATTGATGGCATTTCACTCAATATGCTAATACTGACGCTTCTCCACTCATTACCTGTTATCAGTGCAATAGTAAACAAGTCTATTTCCACAAATACATACCCGGATAACTGGAAAGTAGCAAAAGTGATACCACTTCCCAAAAAAAAAGAACGTTTCTGAGCTCCGGGATTTTCGTCCAATTAGTATACTACCCTGTCTGTCCAAAATACTGGAGAGAGCAATTAGTATACATTTGATTGCATATTTAGAGGAAAATAATATTCTGCCTTCGTTTCAGTCAGGTTTTAGAAGGCACAGGAGCACTACAACGGCCTTAATCGATGTGGTTGATAATGTGCTGACCGCGCATGACTCTGCTGAGGCTTCCATTCTGATGCTACTGGACTTTTCGCGGGCGTTCGATACGATAGATACCTCTTTGTTACTGTCAAAAATGGTGTACTATGGTTTTGACAAACCGTTAAATGGTTTTATAGTTACCTTAGTGGACGCTCGCAGTTAGTACAAGTTACAAATACAAAAGGATGTTCTATCTCATCAGATCCACATCCTGTTACAAGAGGTGTACCGCAGGGGTTAATATTAACATAACATAACATATAATAATATTAGGCCCGTTATTATTTGTACTCTACTCTGCGGACGTCTGCGAGGTTATTAGATATAATAAATACCATATATATGCTGATGACATTCAGATCTATCTGTCGTTCGATCGAAGACAAAGCGCTCCACACTTTTTTAATAGTTATTGTACATAAAAGAAGTGATAAGTTCACTAATAACTACTTAGCATATCTATCATCCGTCACGTATTGAATAAAAAAATACGTTTCCGTGTACTCTACAGTGAAGTCCATTATTATGTAGTAATAAATAAAAATTTATTAAATTTAATTATTTTTTAATTTTTAGTGCGTGATGAAAACGTGTTTCATAGTTTTTTTTAATTACAATATTTTATTTTACACTTTTCAGTCTTAAAATAACTTTAACATGTTTATTACTGAATCAAAATACATGTAAAGTTCGCTTAGTTAGCATTTTTAACAGTTTTATATTATACTATACAGACCTCAGCACGTTTCTCACCTTGACTTGGATGGGATCTCGTAGTCCACAGCATTAAATGAACTCTAGCATTTGCTACTTCTTGGCTCCATCATCAGGCTCCTTTTCACCAATTGTATCTTTCCGTTCCGTTCCATTTTGTTCCGTTATAGATAAGAAAATTTTGTCTGCCATCTTGGGGCCTCCGCCATATTGAATTTAGTGTGACGTTATTTTATTTTTTGTGTTCTCAGTAAACTCTTTTATTTAATACCCATATCATGGAAGCGCATAAAAAATAACAAGTCCGCCATCTTTGGGAGTCCGCCATATTGCATTTAAACTCACTCATTTAACCATGCAATGCCATCCAAGCTAAACGTGTACCTATGAAAAATTTCAAGTCAATCGGAAACCAGAAAGTGGGTCAAATTTAACTTCTAAGATTTTCTTATGTAGTTACAGGTGAAGCGTGTTAAAAATGATAATTTTTTTAATAGTTTTGGTTTTGGTAGAGTTTTGATGGGTAAGAGTCCCACATTAGTTTGTCCTCCAGGGAGCTGGGTATTTGTGTCCAGAATTTTAAAAAAAGGATCCCGTGGAAGAGTGCGAAAACGTGCTCGCAGCTCCGGCAAATGGCGCTCCGGAAAAACACCGTCAATTTTTAGTAGGTAGACACTATTCTCGAGTAATCTCACATACCCTCCTCGTCGCACTCGAGCGGGACAGGATATATAAAGCTTTTCCTGACATAAAAATAAAAGTTAGTTTCAGAGAATATAGAGTGAGGCTCTTAATTTTTTATTACCATTATTGGGTTTTTTCTGGGGTAATAAAATTGTTTGTTCTGTAAAAATTCTAGGATCACTTTCGAAAATAAGGGAGAACAGGGGAAGGTCAATTTAAATTCGATAATTCAAATTATTTCTTCTCGCTTTTATACAACCCTGTATCTAAGTAGATAATTCGCAGTGCATTACTTCTCATTTCGCTTAAGCCGCAGTCGGATAAAAATTACTCTATTAAATACAGATAACAAATACTTTTCGCCACAATTTCCAAGAATTTCATATTTTCTTATTGTTTCAAAATCTGTTTGGCTTCTGACTACTTTGTGTATTACTAAGGAGAATGCCGAGAACTTATAAAAAACAAAACGCTAACAGCTTTTATTGAAAGTAGTGTTCATTTTTCCGGAAATAGATATTATATTTCGACGCTTTAGTCAAACTTGACTCAATTATAAAAATACTAATTCTAAAACGTATATTCATGTATACATACGGTCCGTTTCAAATTAATTGCCAAAAAAGAAAACAATCCTTTGAGTGTTATTAAATAAAACGAGTGTTACAAAACAAGGAATATTTATCTATATATCCTCTAAATCAGCCATTCCCAAAGTGGGCGATAACGCCCCCTTGTGGGCGCTGCAGGCCTAAAGGGGGGCGGTAAGAGACCCAGAAAAAAAAAATTGGGGGCGTTGTGTAGAGGCCTAGGGGGTGATTTGTAGTTTCATTTAGCTAGAAGGCATCTTAGACAACGACTGCATGAGCTCTCGACTCAGTAGACAAAATAAGTTTGGGAACCAGTGCTCTAAATGTAAATAAAAATGAAGTGTTTGTCTGTGATTTCAAAATAAAAGCTTTCACTTAAAGTTATATGATTGTTTGACATAACCAAAACCCAAACACGCTTTTTTATAATTTTTATCTGTCTGTTTGTCCGGGCTAATTTCCGAAATGGATGAGCCGATTTTGATCGAACTTTTATTGACAGGTAAAGCATTTTTCGGAGAGTAATCTAAGCTAATATTTATACAGAGAAAATACTAAATTGAACGGAAGTGAAATCGCGAACACATGTAGTATAATATTATATAATTAACAAGCCGTTTCCCGCCCGCTTTGCTGGGCGTAAGTGAAAATTTTGTACGTAATAGTACATTTTTGTTTAAAAAATGGTGAAGGGTGTATGGAGTTCAAAAAATAAGTAGCCTATAACCATCTACAACTAATTTCGCGTCGAATGGTTTTGGTCCCATGCCGATCGGTCCAGTAATTTTCAAGTTTATCGCAGTCAAAGAAAAAAAAACTTTCATTATATATATGTCGGAAAAGACACGGGGCAATTCGTGCTTTTGCAACTCAGTCATGAGAAATAGGTACCTAATCTTACAAGAGGCGAACTACTCCATAAAATACAACGTTAAGACAAAGTTAATGTGCAAACGACAGAAAACTCTTTGTAACAATTATTACGTAGGTAATTGGAAATTTAATAATGGAAAACGATCCGTCGGAGAAATGCTATCGCACCGGCCGTCGTAGTCTAACAGACTCTCCGTACCGGCGCCGACGTTCCGTTAGCGCGTTATCGGAAGTCGCGCTTTGCCATAGTATAGTCAAATGAGTGCCTTTTATTATTTTCACCGAGACGGCCTTCCTGACAACACGCACGTCCTCGTGCGTTCTTCATGGCAGATTATTCCTCCGGTGAAAAAAAGGCACTTATCGAAATAAGAGGGTGTGTGCTTATAACCACACGATAGAAGTGAAAACTTGTGCGATTTTCTAATTTTAAAATATACATACGAGTGCGCGTGATATCGACTGAAGCCGAGTATATCTCATACAGCGTCACCGACCCGAGTGTGATGGTTCAGTTACGTTCACTGTTCAGAAAGAACGCAAGGCGCGCCTAAAGAAATTTTCACTTCAAAAACATAGCGATCCTAGCGCCGTTACACGTACCGAAAGCGTACGTGGTATGCACAAGTTCTTGTTTCTTTTCATTGGTTTTATTTTTTTGTGCTAAAAGGTGTTTTGTATGGTTCTTTGTTCGCACTGAGCTATATCGGCGATGCAATTGTAGAGTTGCCGTATACTCAAACAAAAGTACAAACATATTATCTATGCTATAGCTATCAATCGCATGTGGCCACCCGCTGAAAAAAATATTTAGCGCCGATAGACTGCAGAAAACTCCGTCACACGCGCGAAGTAAGAGAGAACTTAATGATTTGTGCCCAAGTTTTTTTTTATCTTCTATTTGTTTTTTTTTTTCTTCATGGCATGGCGCACAGGTTAGCGCATTTGCCAATGTCACGTATTGTAATTTAATAAGTAATTATTATCGTAAAACTCCTCCAGTAAAGTGATAGTAGACTTTACTGAAGTTTTATAGGACTTCTTGAAAGAGCGCGAGAACTTCAGCTGCACACGTTTATTTAGACCTATTCCATTCTTTTCACTTACACAAAATTTTAAAACACAATATAATATCACTTTTGTACTTTAAAACTCCGAAAAATGTAAGAAATAGAAAATCTAAATAAAATGACAACCTCACTTCTTCCTTTCCCGCCAAAAAGTCCAATTTGTTGTAAAATGTAAATAAATATCACGACCATGACTGTCAAGCAGTGACGTCTATCCCATATAAGCACAGAGACACTGACTACCCTGTCAATTTAGATCAAAGTTATTTCGATATCTACCATTTATAGACAATTTTAAATTAAACGACAATTTGAAAATAGCGCCATTACCATCCTCGTTCTTCCGTCCGTCATCTGTTTGTAATCGTATTTCGTATTTTTACATTATTGTATTTTTTTAAACAATCATGCCATCTATCGACAAAAAATACACGCTGTCTATAACTTATCCGCGGAGGCACGTCGGTCCGGTGCCTCCAATTCACGCAAATTAAGTTTGTGTGCGTGTTACAGAGGTATGTCCTACATCAACGACAGTATAGAGTTAGATACATTTGGTAAATTCGACACTTTTCCAACAAAAATTTTGTTTTGTGTTACTCGTTTTTGCTTTGGATGAAGTTCACCGATTTATACTTGAATAAAAATGAAACTCCATGTTTGTTTTCTGCGTGCGAGTGATTTATTCTTCGAAGAGTTATTTAAAAAAATTCTTACAATTCGTATTTGAAGTAAAGTATCGGCTTATAATCGACTAGCTTTTGCCTGTGACTTTGTTCGCGTGAAGTTCAAAGACACATAATATCTTTATAAATTATAGCCTATGTGTTATTCTGATGTATGAGCTATATTATTGTAAAGTTTCATTAGAATCCATTGAGTAGTTCTTGCGTGAAAGAGAAACAAACATCCATCCTCACAAACTTCCGCGTTTATAATATTAGTAGGATAATTTCAGTTGTACTCGTATGTTATAGAATGGAATGTTTTACCTGGAAAATTGTGTTGGTATTGTGTCTTTACAAAAGCTAAAACAAGCCGCGTTTTCGAAATTTTCTTACCGTGAAAAATTAGAAACTGTAGCTAAAGGCAGGTGTGTCCTAGAGTTGCATTTATTTCAAAAGCCAGGCAATGTGACTCGTAATTTCAATTGAAAATATTATGAAACATTTAACTGGATGACGGTTTGTGCACATACTAAAAGTTTATTTTGTTTTCCTTGCATTAATTACATATAACAAATAACAACTACTACGAAAAGTTAAAGTAATGGTAACGTTCTCGCTCGTCAGTATTGCTGTATTAGTAAGTACAATAAATAAAATATTTTTTTTTAATATTTGTTTTTTATAAATATTTGTTTAACTGCCTACCCTGTTGAAAAACTCTGTGCACGCCACTACTGTTGACCTGTCTATGTCGCCCCTGAACGAAAATTGATTCCCTGTCGGATTGTAATCTTACGTATGCTATTACATGCAATTGTAGCATACCAGCACTAAATATAACGTAGCGCTTTGCTTATAAGTATGGGTTAAATCAATACAATTCAACCGCTAAAATGCCAATCTGTGCTGCCTGAAGTATAACTCAACCCTAAATTACTAACCCGCAGCCTATGCAGCTTACTAATATAATAAAACCCTTGGCCGACTTTCACGACTTGTTCTAAAAGCTGACACATTTTATATATTAATATCGTACAGACTCAGGTGTTACTTTGCGAAAATCCATTTCAGCGATTAATATTTATATATTTTTTTAAGTAACTTCCGCTCAAAGATTCAATTTTATTTATCGATGCGTGTGGCTAAGGTTTAAGTTATTTATTGTTTTGGTAGTGTTAGCTATTGTTAATATGTTTGATTAAATATTACAATCATAATCATTAAAAAATGGCAGCACTGTTGTTTGTGAGCGTTGCTACTTAATAATTCATTCATGAGTTTGTCAGTTGGTATTTTTGACCGGCAGTTTTAAAAAATGACCAATCGGAAATTACGCGAGCCAGCGAAGGCACGTCTTTTCATTATATCTCTAAATGTCCTAAATCACCACCCAAGTCGATATCCTAGAAGAGTAAAAAGCGACAAAATAACAGCTGTCAAAATCACCAATGAATTTTTACGTAGCAAAACTCACAAAGGACAGTACTGCCATCTATTAATGATTTAATTGTAACATTTAATCACAAATATTAACATGCGCGATGATATACTTCTAATAGAAGGCATTCACTACAAGTACTCGAGATTTAAAATGTCTCTCCATGAAACCCTTTCTATCCAAAGAAGACTTCTGGCAGATAGAAGTTCAAGGCGATCGCGAAGCGTAGCGTAACGGACGCCTTAGAATTCGATGTTAATTTTTGCTGTGAAACTTATGCGACGGGTCAGACCGGCTGTTGTCGTGGCGACGTGGCGCGTGGCGACGCGTCGCCACGCGCTTGTACTGATCTCGTATACCCATAGCGTATGCAGTGTTGTTATTCACTTCGGAATACGTTGCTTGTGTTTTTTAAATAAAAATTCTTTTTTCTTTAGAAAAATTTGAATATTTTGTTTTTGATGCCGTTTTTTTTTATTAAGCCATATTTATTTTCTTTAATAAACCTTCCTTTCATGTATATTTTCTGTACGAAATAGTTTCAATGTTTCACATCTGCCAGGCGTCCTGCGATCGCTCATTTTTTTTAAGTATTCGAAAAAACTTCAGTGTTAGCTTTACCTATTCGTAAGTTTTTTCTATCGACGCCTCAATAAAATGTCGACATATCATCGCATTACCACATGCCACTAAATCTAGATTGTAATCATAATGAGTAATGCATTTTTGAAAAAAGCGTAAATAATCTAGTCTTTCTGGTGCATGTTTCTATCCAGCACTGGTGCTGGGTAGCTGGCAGAGTCTGAGCTCTGGGAATTCTAGAAGAAATTTCATTGAGAAGCACAACAAATATTGATCAATAAGTATGAAACTTAAAGAAAAGATAGCAAAAAGTTTTAAATAAATTGATCATATTTTATAGGTACATTTCTTTTTTTCCAAAACCAGTACGTAGTCTTTTAGATTTAGAGATTTTAGTAGGCTGATATTCTGAATTTTTTAAATTCAAGGTTCATTAGTTTTGGAAATAAAGACTAGGAATTGACGCCGAGAGTTGATTTGGAATACAGATGCTCTAATCTCCGAACAAATGAGCCAGTCACTAGAATACTAGTTTCGAAAGAAAAAGCTTTTTAAATGAGATCTCTAAGGAGTAGTCTTGTTACGAAGAAGTACTAATCTCATTCAGAAATGCAATGATTAAATTTTTATCGTACTGCGGAAAAATAGAGTGTAAAGTCCTTTGTCGGGACTTTTATGTAATTTGTTACTTTATGTTACCATGGATTGAGACATGGTAACTATGAAATATCTAAAAATTTACAAGAATTGTACAAACACGTCTGTTTGACGGACTAATAATGTGACTTGCTATTTACTGTCGCTACTAATTTTATGTTAACGTAAATACCTGATCGTATAAAAGCAACAAAAGAGTTATAACCAAAACTTTGAATTTTCATGACTATGATTGGTGAAAAAAGGCTGATCTTTATATATCTTCTTTTATAATTACAATTTAGTAAAGGCCAGTGAACAGATATGTAGAGGTGTTTATTATTAGACCATGTTATTGTCTTTGAAGAAATCGTTTCTTATTAGAGTTTGATTAATAATAAGTTCAAATTTGTTTTCGTTTAAAGACAATTAAAAGCACTTTTCTTAGCCGAGAACTACAAGATATTTCCCTGAATATTAATACGCAAAATTTATTTTTCGATGACAGATACATACTACTACAACTTATTATTAACGAACAAAACGTTTTTTTTTAATTCTTTAAAAATTTACTAAAAATCCTACTTTCGCAAAGAGAGTAACCTCCTGCTTTCAAATTTCCATGAATATGAGGGCAATGCCCTTCAAATAATCGACGTCACTATAGTTGTAATTGTATAATTAGAAAGCTCTGAGAGGATGAGTGAGTGAAAATGACGAAAGAGAAAAGCGTGAGAGTGGAATAGTCTTTTTTTTCACTTGGAAAATATAAATCCAATGAAAACGTGAATAATATGGAAACTGTAGCCTTCATACAGACAATATTACAGACAATAAATACTGACTTTGCGTCATGTACTTCAGAATTAAAACAACCAAAATCAGCCGCTCCACCTGTAGCTATATGTATAAGTACATTTTCACATCTAATAAGCCGATAAATTATAGAATTTCAAAGCCAAAATATCAAAACGGGACACGTATAATTTCGTCATCGTATCCGTCTGTCTGTCACAGCCGATGTATTTCGTCATCTTTACACCTTGTAAGCTGTTTGGCACAGAGACTCAAACTGGTAACCCTAGAAATTAAATCTCTCCCACTCAAGGAAAAGATGGTAATTTTTTGAAGCGAAGCGATCGATAAAGATATCACTATTGATATGTAATTATTTTTAAAGGTCTTACTCATTAATCATAAAAAATAATTTTATTCAGAATAAATAATTTTTTTAGAGTAAATAATTTAATTTAGAATAAATTATTTTATTTGGAATAAATTATTTTATTTAAAATAAATAATTTTATTGAGAATAAAATTATGTTTACGATTAATGATTAATAACTTAGATCTTTAATAATAATAATAAATTAATAGTGATATCACGTTCGATCACTTCGCGTTAAAAAAATTAGATCGCTACCTTAGAATAAAAACAATTCAAAGAAATCTGAATGAAGATTTCTTTGAATTGTTTTTATTCTAAGGTAGTGATTAGAAAATTTTGGGCTACAAAGTTTAAATATTGCCCTTTAATTTTATAATTATAATTCTAAGAAATTTAAGAAAGTAACAGAGGCTAATCCTGAACAATTACAGTAAACGAAATTTTTCGAATTATTTCTGTTGTAAAAACTAATTAAATTTCTCATTAAGAAAAGTTACTACGGAAGCCTGAGTTATAGGGTTATAGTATGTGTCTGACACGCGCTCGTTTAGACTTTCACTGTTACATATGTAAGTACCCTAAATAGATAACATATAAACGAAAGGGGTACGCTAATGATTCGAATTTGGAACTCCGTTTTAATGCGTGCCTTCGGACATATTTAAAACACAAACTTTTCCGTCCTCCCGCACCCTCCCCTCACCCCCCAAAGTGCCCACATTTCGGTAGTTAGCGAGAGGAGAGAAAAACGAGAAAAAAGATCCCTCTGGAGTGGGGTAAAAAATGCGTAGTTTTAGCTAATCTGCATGGCCGGGGCGGCGGGGTGGTTGTTTAAACTGGGCTTGGGGGTGGTTTTAGGCTTTTTAACACTGTACAAAAATGTGGAGGCAACAGGGAGTGTGTGTGGAATCGGACGTATTATGTGCGAATCTATTTATGTGGTGTCCTCCCCCCCCCTTACTCTGCGTTAATATCGGTTGCTATAGCAACGAACCGATTACTGCATCGCGTCTACTCGATTTTTCGTCGCTTTTTCCGTTGTAATCAAATGAGGTGCGACGTGTGTGTGAGAAGTAATGGGGAACGGGGAGCTAGGCAGAGGGGGTGACACGCGTGTACTCAATTATCCGCAGTGAATCAATAGCAGCGAGATGAGGGTAGTTGTGATGTAGGTGACGCCAGTAATCTGGCCTTTTTATGTGCTTAATTTTTCGCTATAAAAACCACTATGTTTAATGTAAACAATAGATTTAACGAGCAACATAACCGGAAATCTGTTACTGGGTACTCCTATAACTTGATGTGTAACATTTAAGTATTCACAGTTCAAGCTTCGAGATCAGTTCGAAGCTATAGACTATAAATTTTTACACCACAGCGGTGAAGAAAAAGTGGGTTATGATTTTAACAGTGTGTGTATGTAAAGTCTAAAGATTTAGTATTTCATTTAACTAAAAAAATATTTTTAATTCAATTACTTGCTCCAAACGCATTTTTCAGCAAAATATTATTTCATACTTGTAAACATTGCTTTATTTTATAACGTTCTTTCTATCTAAAAAGAGCCAAGGTATTTTGAATTTATTTTTTTGGGAAATTTTTCAAATGGTCAATGGCCAAAGTTCATTTATTGTCTCGCAGAATCGAAAGCACCCAATTTCAACGCATGAGATTCACCTCAATTACGAGCGTTTCTTATGTTAGGTTGTATTTTTGAATATTTTAATACAATATCTATGTCACAACCACAATATAAAGTCAAAGACTAAAAAAATATAAATCGATCCATCATAATTAGTGTCAAACTCAAATGTAATAAAGTCGAATAAATCCACATAAAGAGTAAATTATATTAACTAATTACTTTTAATTATATTAATTATAGATTGAGAACCATATTTTTCGCAATTATTTATTTCAAAAATACGTACACATACATCTATACATACATACATACACACATAATATACACACGCACGCACTTACAAGACACACACACCCAAACGTACATACTTCATACAAACATACTTCTTTCGCCTCCTCAAGTCTCGAGTGCTTTTGACATTACCGTCAACTTACTTTCTGGCTCACTCTGGCTATTTGATGTCCATTAGATTTAAAAAATGAAAACAATATTTAAAAAAGCAAAGGCGAGATCGTTGTGTACTCATATGTAGCAACTACGGCAACGAACTGATGGATAATTCTGTTATTTCATCTCGTTTGCAATATTCGTTTATTGCTTTTACATGATAACAGGTGAAACAACGCACAATATTTTAAAATGCTTTAAAAAAATTATGCTGAATATTTCGTGAGATAATCATCCTCGGAAACGAGTGTAATATTTGACCCAATTCCGTTTGACCTTGGGCATGTTTCCTGTTCTTACGAAAAGCCGTTCACTCCGATACGTTATGAGGAAAATTTGTTATTATGTAATGAATAATTGGAAACAATGTTGATGTAAAGATTAACAAAATTTATGAAGTATGTTAACAGAGTGCTCGTATAATACAATCATTGTAAGTATAAACATTACATTATCTTCAAAGTAAAAATGCTACAATTTGATCGTAGCACTTGTAGCTTTCGTAGCACTCGTAGCTACTCGCTTCGAAGCATTGTAGAAGGTTTGTTACGATCACTAAACAATGTAGTGGCATTAGTATCGAACGTTGTTCGTGGCTATAGACATTAGTAGCTCGCAAGCTAATTTAGCTCATTATTTCTGTTTCATTTTATATTATTTTATGATAACGTAGGTCATCATCATCACTCAACATTATGTATACCTAAGGGTACCTGTCGTAATTGCGTTTAGTTTCATGAAAAATATCGATCTTCTATACATAATATAAAAGTGGCTTCCTGCCGTCTGTCTCTCTGTATGTACGCTTAGATCTATTAAACTAGGCAACGGATTTTAATGCGCTTTTCATCAATAAATAGAATGATTCAAGGGGAAGGTTTATACGTATAGTTTAATGTTGTTTTGTGTTAATTTGTTGAAATATGAAACTCAAGCCGACTGAGAGCTTTCATCGAAAATGCTGTCTTATTCCAAAACAATTACAAATTATGTGGAGTTTGTAAAGCTATTTAGACCGATACCAGGACTTACTATCTACATAGCACCCGTGCGAAACCGGGGCTGGCCGCTAATTATAATATAAATTTAAAAAAAAAGCAAATAATGCTTTATTTGTCTTCAATAATTTTACTTTTTTCGTGACGTAAGAATTTGGGATATATATAATGGGAGCTATAGAATTAGTAACTTTATCTACAAATCTCAATATTAAAAATTGATGGTTTCTCTATAAATTCACTACTTTTGATATAAATCACATTTTTTATAATAATAGTCTTTGCTATAAAAAAAATGATAAACTTTACTATTAAAATTAACAATTTTCACAATAAAATTTTGGTTACGACTTAATCACTGAAACTGTAATGTGATGTAATGGTGTTAATAAATGCTTGGGAGGAAATCGTGAGGACAAATGCAGGCTAAGGATTAAATTGTTATACATTGGGTAAAATTTTGCAAAATTTTTTGTTACTTTATACAAACGCGACGATATATTTATAACATTTTTTTAGGTTAGGTTAAGTCTTTTTACCATAACGCGCGAGCCGAGCGACCGAAGCGAACGTACCGCAGCAGCAGCCGGCGAAGCGCCAGATCGGAATCCGCTTTATACAAGGAGCAGTATTGAAACAGGAGTCTAAAGAGATAGGTAGTTGAAATCGAGAAATTTAGTCTCGAAACATATTTACAATCATTCAACTCTTTTCATCTTTTGCTTTTGGTATATCTATATATAGCAATCTTACATAAACTAGTAGGTGTATTTCCGAGTTATTTCCAGGAGCAGTATTGAAATAGGAGTCCCGCACTCTAAGGAGATAGTTGAAGTCGAAAAATTTAATCATGAAACATCTCTATATCCTTCCATCTTTTTTCATCTTTTGCTGTTGGTATATGCATATACAGGAATCTTATATAATATATTTGTAAGTCTATAATTAGTTATTTTAGGAGTTATTTCTAGGAGTTATGAAGAGACGTCGCGCAATTACACCAACTCTATTCACTGCGCCGGATATGTCGGCATTGTCAGGATGACACCTTATCAAGTTTATTTATTTAGTTCCTAGAAAATGTTATTTTTCATAGCACAATCTATTATTTTAAATGATTGCTTATTTTTTTTATTGGCATTTATTTTTATTGGCTTTTACAGCGTCTTAAAATGTTTTAAAGCCAATATATTTTAATGAAGGAGTAACATTTAATTGTTTAGTATTTTATTTTTTAATAGTGATTCATAGAAATTTTGTCTACATTTTCACCAATTTTGAAGTGCCATGAAATGCATCCCAAAGAATTTAAAAAAATTAGTTTTTGACATTTTAATTTTTGAATTGAAAAAATGAATTACAGTGGAATTCAGTAAAATAAGCAAATTAATAATTCGTAAACATTAGAACTCTCTCCCAGAAACCACGCCGAATTCATAGAGCTTCAGAGCTACTGTAGTCAATGTCGAATGAATATGCCGACCTTAAACATTAATACATATATGTATATGTTGAAACAAAAAAGGCATCTCTCTTGGCTTTTATTTTTTTATTTTGCCCACAGCTACCCGAATATCTTTAGACGGCTAATTCCAGTGTAGGCGATAGGCTAGCACTGGTTCCGGTTTGCTGTTTGTAAGTTTGTTCTGAGGAATTGTTCGGAGTACTGCCTGCTGCTGAATTCCGTTACCGTACGTCACGCAATCGACTGTGCTTTCATCCTCACCACCTTGATGGATGGCGGTCTGCAACTGTGCGATTTTTACGGCATTTTTTAAAACGTACGAGAATTTTGTGGAACCAACTTATAGCGGCGGTATTCCCGGACCGTTACGACTTAGGGACCTTTAAGAAACGAGCCTACTCTTTCCTTAAAGGCCGGCAACGCACCCGTGATTCCCTGGACGTTGCGGGTGTCCATGGTGGGCGATGATCATTTTCCATCGGATGATACGCATGCTCGTTTGCCCCCTCTGATATAAAAAAAAAAAAAGTTGCCTAAATATTTATTGTCGAAAGTAGCGTGAAGATGTAGTTTTGTTGTCTTTTGTTTCTCTTTCCACCCCGAAAAAGAAATAACATTTCGTTGTATATAACACATATTATTAAAATCTACACACAATCAACCAATGGCATGGTCCAAACGAAATCACAAACAAATCTTGGCGAATATTTCAAAATATGAGTGTTTTATTTTAAACCCCTCAAACAGAATTCTCTGGAACTATAATATTTGCTGAAGATAATCATATGTTCATAAAATTTTCTCCCTTTTTTCACACCCACCCGTAAGATGTCGCTATGCTGTAGATATAATAAGATAATACTAGTAACCCCATCTGTGATCATTTTCATGAACTATTTCGTTGTATATCTTTACATTTTATTTAACCCCTTATATATCCTGCGTTTTATGTATATTATACTTCTATTATATATACCTGTATTTTATGTATACGTAGCCAGCCATAAAGATTTCCCGACTGACCGAAGATTGACTAGCCCGTTGGTGCAGTGCATATGCATCTGCATTCCAAGCTTAGGGTCCCGGGTTCGATCCCCGGTCAGGTCAATTTAGGAAATGAACTTTTCTAAATTGGCTTTCTGGGTGTTACTGGGAACCCCAGAATTCGTTGTGTGGTACCCATAGTACAAGCTTACTGCTTAGTTTGAGGTCACACAATCTGTGTAATTGTCTGGAGTATTATTATTATTTCGATTTGTTACTCACAGATTTGGGGTTTTTTGGATTTACAAATCCCCGTCAACTAGGTCAACTACAAATCAACCAGGTCATTAACATCCTTTACTTATAATATTTGTATGAAGTAATAATGTTGGAAATAGAAAATAAACAGCATTTAGGAGAGAAATACAGTTAATTTCTTCTGTGCACGTATTCTTTTTAAATCAGTGTCATGGTTTTGGATACCAGTGTCCAAGAGATGGTTGTCAAAAACAGTTTTCCGTATAAATACTTGACTTTTCTTGAATAGTAAACAATATTACAAAGCAAAATAAATTATAGTATTGTTTTTAACAATGTACCTATTTAGCAACCCTAACCAGAACCTGAAACACGCTAAGTTCAATAGTGGCTCTATTAGTGATCTGTCATGTATTACATAAAAAAACTCAATCAAAGTTTCACAAAATGTCTGTCTCATTTAAGATTCATTAATTGTATCAAGTTGACAGGTAAATTGTTTTCAACTGTACCTTTGTATCTCGAATAGTTTGAAAAATCTGTCAATAAATGACAAATAATATAACTCTTATTTGATACGGCGAGTCTGCGATCATACAAAAACGAAAGAAAACTGCTGTTTAAACAAATTTGTGGACTGTATATATCAAGCAGGGGCTTATAGAATATATCTAAAAGGGGATATCTAAAAGCAGGGGTTGTGTCATTTGCGAGGAGGACGGCGGAATAGGAGAATAAAAGCAATGAAGAAACACATTCTAGCGTCCTTTGTCCAGGGTGCTATCAGTATACTCCAGTGACTAGATCTTATCTAATCCAAACTTAACACCTTAGTTTTTACGTGAACACGACAACACAATAACATACGCGTACATATAATAAACAGTGGTCACAATTACAAATCAGCGGGATAAATAATAACAAAAACAGCGACTGGTTCGTGTCAATGTCAAACTCGAACTTTTTTCTTGTTGTGGACATATTAAGGAAAGGGAAAATGAGGGTAAGTAGGGAGTTTTCTGACCCCACAAACGGATTACACCTACTAGACATGCGAATTTATAGATGGCAGTAACTATCAATGTGCAGTGTGCCCATGTGGTAAATCATGTTCCGTCTCCTTCTCCTTCTCACCTTCTTTGTAAGAAATGGCCTGTAGCTAATGGAACCTTAGTTTCTAGTAAGTCATATTGCAAATCCCCAAAGCAGGAGTCCGCAGTTTTACGGGATCTTACGTGTTTTCAGATCAGTAGGGGGTCAACTGAGCAAGCGTGCTCGTCGCGACCCCTGCCAGCCCTTTTCAGGGCTGCAATTCATCTGTGGATACCATGCGGGACAATGGTAATGATAATGTTAGGGCGTCCCCCGAAAGCGACGTACACCGGTCTGTCCCTGCTGGTGTGTGCAGAGTGCAGTTCGGCGTTGGGGACCGCCACCCAACACGCTGTGCACCTAGCGGCGGGAAGTGGAGGGAGGAGTGCAGAGTAGCTGCGTGGAATGTGAGAGGTGGAATTGAGGAGAAGATGAATGAAGTGATTGATATTATGGAAGAGAAAAGATTGGATGTGCTATGTTTGAGTGAAACCAAGCGTGGCGGCAGTGAACTTGCCGACATGCCCGGAGGGGGCATCACTTTGTGGTCAGGGGTATCACATGGAGACAGGGGATGCCAAGGGATAGGCGTTTTACTGTCCTCTCGTATGATTAATTGTATGACTGAGTATGAATGTGTAAATCCCAGACTGCTCTGGGTACGCCTCAAGGTTGGGTTGATAATAATTTTTATTTTGGCAGTATATGCCCCAGTGTCCTCTGTCGGTTTGGCTGAACAGGAGCAGTTCTGGGAGAATGTTAGAGAAGTTCTAGCGACGGTTGAAGAAAACGAAAGAATTGTTGTGTGTGGAGACATGAATGGATGGGTCGGGACAGCTCGAACAGGATTTGAGTCTGTCCTAGGCAAATATGAAGATAAGAGAGTGAATGATGCTGGTAAGATTGTGTTAGGACTGTGTATGGAAAAGGATCTTTTTGTGGCTAATACCATGTTTGGGCACAAAAGGATCCATCAGTACACGAGGGAAAGAAAGGGTGCGAGAAGTATGATTGATTTATTCCTGGTGGATAGCAGACTTAAGAAGCAGGTAATAGACACAAGAGCGTATAGAGGAGCCGATCTCGGGACGGACCACTTTCTGGTGATAACCAGAATAAGGGGTCTGTTCGCAGCATGGCGACATCGCGTAGTGTCCAAAACTGCAGCGGTTAGCCGCATTAAAAGCTGGAAACTGCAGGATGCGACCACCAGGAATGAATATGAAAGCTTGATGATAGATTGAAAGTGATGAGCGATAATGTTGAAGAATGCTGACAGAACCTTAGAGATAGTATGATTGAGGCTGCGAAAGAAGTGTGTGGAATGAATAAGATTGGGAACGGCAAAAAGCGTAATGTGTGGTGGGACGATGAGGTGAAAGTGGCTGTGTATAAGAAAAAGAAAGCATGGCGAAACTACTTTGCTACTAATCACTGTGGTATGAAAAATTTGATGAAAGACAGGTATAAGCTGCAGAAAGCAGAAACGAAGGCACTAGTGAAAGAGAAGCGTGAAAGGTGTAGGGTGTTAGATGAAAACAAGATGTCGGACAACTTCGAGGAAAATTCCAATTTATTTTGGAAATAAGTACGTAAGTACCGAAGTGGTCCGGCACCTTGCAGAATGAATAAAGTGCGTTCGAAAGAAAACAACCTGCTTACAAATAAAAAGGATGTTCTGCAGCGATGGAGTGAATACTATGGAGAACTGTATGAGAGTGGCGACTCCGTCTCTGATACTGAGAGCGATTCTAATGAATTGCCACCAGGGCCAGGGACTGGAGGATGCCATTAGTATGAAAGAGATTGAGAAAGTGATAAGAACTTTGAAATGTGGAAAGGCTGCGGGAATTGATGAGGTGACTGCTGAGATGATCAAGTATGGTGGTCCTAGGGTTTGGGATGCCTTCTGTGCACTCTGCAACCTTAGTTGGCAGAAGGGGGAGGTTCCAGAGGACTGGCGCACGGCAGTCATAGTACCTCTATATAAAGGGAAAGGTTCCTACCTAGACTGTGCGTGCTATAGGGCCATCAGCTTGGTCAGCGTAGCGAGTAAAGTCTATACTAAAGTATTGACTGAACGTATGAAAGGCGTTTCAGAAAGATATTTGTGGGAGGCGCAAGGTGGATTCAGGAACGGTAGGGGTTGTATGGATCAGATTTTCTCGCTTCGCGTTATCGTGGGGAGGTTTCTGGCTTTAGGTCGGAAAGTTTTCTGCGCTTTCGTGGATCTAGAAAAAGCATTTGATAGAGTAGTGCGGAAGAAATTGTTGAGTCTTCTGCCTGAATATGGCGTGGAGGGCTCCTTACTGCAGGCTGTGAGGTCATTATATCGAGACCACAGAGCCTGTGTAAGGATAGACGGGGACATGTCGCTCTGGTTTGAAGTCTGTTCTGGTGTCAGACAGGGCTGCGTGATGTCTGCCTGGCTATTCGTGCTGTATTTGGACAATTGCCTCCAGAGATTGAAAGGTAATATGAGTGGTATGGGATGTGGTGACACAGTGGTAAACTGCCTATTGTACGCTGACGATGCTGTGCTAATAGCACCATCAGAAGCAGAGTTGCAGACACTAGTCACGTGCATGAAAGAAGATTGTGAAGTAAAAGGATTGAAAATGAATGTGAACAAAACTAAGGTTCTGGTGTTTGAAAGAGAAGCGGTACAAACGAAATGTGTGATTTGTGTAAATGGAAAATGTCTAGAACAGGTGAATGAAATTGTGTACCTGGGGAGTGCGTTTTCGAGGGATGGAAGATGTGAGTTGGATGTGGAGAGACGGGTAGCAGCTGGCAATAAAGTGAACGGTGCTCTGTCCGCATTAGTGGGTAGTGTGAATATATCTAACACTGCTAAAATGGCCATCCACAATGTGGTGTTGGTGCCAACTTTGTTGTACGGTAGTGAGGCCTGGATATGCACAAAATCGAGTGAAAGTATGTTAAATGCTGTGGAGATGCGGTCTCTCAGAAATATGTGCGGTGTCACGCTTGCGGACAGGATAAGCAGTGATGAGATACGCAGTATGACAGGGTTGCACAACAGTGTTATTGTAAAAATGAAGAAAGGAATGCTTAGATGGTTCGGGCACATGGAAAGAATGAGTGATGAAAGACTGACGAAGAAAATATACAGAGCGAAAGTGAGTGGTAAAAGAAGCCAAGGAAGACCAAGGCTGACTTATGAAGATCAAATAGCCAGAGTGTTAGCAGACGGAAATGTCAAAAGCACTCGCATACCTAGGCGAAAATGTGTGAAGAGAATGATGAGATTTGAGGAAGCGAAAGAGGTGTGTAAGGACCGCGACTCCTGGCGCTCCGTCCTCTCTGACTACCCCGTTGGGGATACAGCGTGAAGTTATGTTATGTTATGTTATGATAATGAGCAATACTAATTACCTCGAGTGCTCGAGTAAACAAATAAAGTTCATGTTACCATAGCCACTTTAATTTATAAGAACTTTAATTAATCTATGTTATATATTCATATAGTAGTCATAGCTGAGTCTTAGTATAACAGAAATACTAATTTCATAATAAAATATTAAATAAGACTTATAAAAACTATGCGGAATCGCGTAGAATTAGCATCAATCCTGTCAACGATTGCCGGGATTGAAAACATTGCAGCATTGCAATCTAGACCTTGGAACCCACATAAGCCGTTTCAAATACAGATTATATTTGATGATATGTTTCATATTTTTAAGAAAGGAGATTTACAACCCACAACATAATGGACTTTGTTTAGAGATTAGAGCCCATTACAAGTCGTATTTCTTTTAAATCGATTTATTAAAAAGGTCCTGTCAAACTGAACTCTTCTCTTTAATTTGTCATTGTCAACTACAAATAAAATTACGCACATCAATCGCAAATTACTTTATATTTATTTATAAAAGTAACTATAAACAAAATATTAAATTATTATCATTAAATTTGAACATAAAATATCAATAGTGTTCGATAATTATTATAACTATTAATAATTCCTTTCATGGAATATTTTTTTTACACGATCTAGCATATCCTCAACCAAATCCTCAACGCACAATAAACGAGTAACACAGAGCTACTGGCTTGAAGCATTCCAACACAGTGACGCAGCTAGGGAGGGAAAAATGGCCCCTCAGTGTCACCTCATCGGTGATAGTACGGAAAGAAACGCATTTTTTTTCGCATTTTTAATTAATTTAACTTAAATTTTTTAGTGATTGGTATAAGCTTTGTTTTTTGAGTTTCATATCTCAAAATTAAAAATCAGGTACGAATTCGGCTCGTGTACAGATTGCTCTGTACAATATTTATAATATAGAAAATATTAAAACTTGATTTCTAAAAATTTGTCAAAGCTAGGACATTTATTATATTTTTCCTGTAAGCTTTAGCTACGGGTATATATGTATATATCCAGTATTTAAGATTTCTGATTTCAGAATTCGATAGTTGAGGCAACTGGGAAGGAGAAGGTAATGGGCAAGCGAATCGAATTCCCCATTTGGCACTTTTAATTTCTTTTTTTTATTTAAGGTAACAAGATGTATCACAATCATAAACATTCAATTATAAGGAAAATAAATAAAAAAGAAACAGATTTAGTAATTCAAACAACACCTTTTTTATTATTTTTCAAATTGATAGTTTTCACTATAAATTTACTAATTCTGACGTTAATCGTATGAAATTAAAATTAATAGTTACCGCAATATATTTATTGTATTTAACAAGATTTCTTTTTTTAAATTAAGTCATATGAACAACTGGCAAAAGTTATTGTTAGGATGACAGCAGAAATTATGTTGAGCTTTTCTTTTTATCAAGGTTTTTCATTTTTAGGTACGACACTCTAAAAATGAACGCGAAATCGCAAATATTGCAAGACTTGGTTTTGTGTTTAAAGAATTTTGTGGGGTTGACACCACTTACGGACGTACTGAATATCACCCATGCTACGCCACTGTTCCAATCACACCATAATCTAAATAGAAAACAATAACTTAAATAAAAATTTTGCTTGGCACATTTTCGATTTCACTTTTATAAAGGACGGCACTAAACCTAGGTAAACAATGAACATATTATACACAATGGGTCACAGAAACGCAAATTGTTAGTCATTACATGCTAATTACAATTTTTATAGTCTTGTTCTAATAATTACAACAGGCTACTGGGCTATTTTTCAACAACCTAAATAAAAAATAGGTTTAGTAAATACAATACAATACAATGAAAAATATATGGCTAGTTCACTTTTGAACTCAAGTAATGCGAACAGTGCGGGGATAAATTCCATCTCAGTCGCTCCTAGCCCTGGGTAATGACACTTCTCATTTGCGACAACACAGTACTGTAATAGAATCTCCTTCTAATATAGCTTATTCCCACTGTATCGCCACTACAGTTGTTTAATAATGCCAATTTTCTCAATGAATTTCAATTAGTTTTTTTTTTCACAGTCGTATTTAAAATACAGTGTATATACAGAGCAGTAAGCCCAAGGATGACGGTTTGAGTAATTTAATAACGACAACAAAGACACATTTGTTGACTGCGTAATTTTGTAAGAGATTAATGTAAGCTTAGCTCGCAGCTCAATCATTTAGTCGTTCAGTCGTTCGGGTTAGATCTCAGATAATATATTAGGATAGTCGTTCTTTTGTCTGCCTACAGATTTTGAGTCGCATCGTAGATTATGCACTCGATAAGAATACATAAAATTTAGATTTAGTAACTTATGTAAATAAATTATAATAATAAACAGTGGACCCTAAGATATATAGTTACGATCGACTTCAATACTGCTAAATAAAGAAAGAACATAAAATATACAAGAAATTTCTTAAGGACAACGTGCTGTGATCTAATTGATCACATCGAGATCAAACGTTGAATATTTGAAAGCGGATAGGGGCGCCGCATTGGAAATTTTGACGGCGGGAATCTCAACTTTTCTAAGTGACTGCAAAACATATGAAAGTGATATTTAGTATCCTGTTTCGTCATTTCATTGACTTCATTATGACAGTTACGATACAGGATTGGTTAACTTTGTAACACAAAAAAAAATATCAAATACACCTCTAACAGAGATTTACATTTTTTGAGTAACGAGACAGATTTATGTTTCTAAATTTTATGTATAGTTTTAATCTAAACATATTCTTCAAAATGATAGATGGATTTTTTTAAATTAATTATAGTTTTTAAAATAAACAAAAATAACTACTTTTTCGTATTATACGTAAGCTAGCGAGCGCACTTTTGCATAGACCAGATGGTCTATTTTAGATTAAATTATTGTTTATCAATGCGTCGCCTTAAGTAACATATTTCTGAATTATGTGCAGTGAGTAGAGTTTGACTTACTCGTTCACAAATCGGATTAGCTCGTTTCGGTCAATCGGTAATAAATTAGGCGTTCACTTAGGTTAATCGTTCACCAACTAGTATTGAACAAACTGACTAGCAAAATCATGCAATATTTCTACTCACAAGAAATGTCACAAATCGCATTTAAACTGACTCAGATTTAAATTAAAATGTAATCAATGAGTAATGAATAAAATATATGTATCTTCTTTACATATAACGATGATAATTAATTATATTTTAATGTATCATTAAATAAATAGTATTTAGTGGTTTATGGCACGTAAATGTTCCATTTATAAAATCTTTTGCTTTTCTCCCTGATCTGCTGATAAATATTAAAGTTTTGTACTGATTTGTTCAGACTTCGTCTGGCAACACTAAATAAAGTAGAATACCTTACTGAACGAACAAATAATTTTTTTTTACTTGAAGTCATAAAAAGACCGTTTATCTTATCGACTTAATAACCACTTTAATATTGAATTATATTAAATAGTTCGATTATATAGTTGTAATCTATCATATAATCAATAATACAGAAAACAATTTAAAATAACGTACATGTTTTTCTATATAACATCTAAATATTTAAAATACAGGGTACTTTGTGCAAATAGGTTCTCTCTATGAACGATGAAGTACTGAACTTTGAGGAGCGAGATAGAACTAGTTCAGTCGGTCACGTAAACGCTCCCCCAGGCAAACAGGCAAAAGTACAGAGCCCCTCATTCTAGAATTCGTCAGAGCAGAGCATCTGCTTTCCATGTCACGGGTTTGATCCCCGGTCAGGTCAATTTAGGAAATTAACTTTTCTAAAATGGCTTGCAGTCTGGGTGTGACTGGGAGCTCCCCCAGGTCGTTGTGTGGTACCCATAGTACAAGCTTATTGCTCAGTTTGGGGTCACACAATTTGAGTAATTGTCTGGAGTATTATTATTATTAATTATTGATTTTACTTATGAAAAAAGGGTCTTTTGAATAAATTTAAATGGTCAATTTTTATATCAAAAAGTTATCTATACATTACTGTATATCGCAAGTAAATATAACTTCTACTTATGTAGTAAATGCACATATGTCTAATTTTTAGGCTTTCTTTTAAATACAGATTTGATATGTATTTTATATATAAATGAAAAATTTAATGAATGAATAAATGAAAAATATGAGACGGCAAAAGTGTTGTTAAAATGTCGAAGAATATTACTATGTTTTTATTATTTTTTATATATTTTCAAATAACGAGAAGATAGCCTCTAAAAATTGCAAAAAAAACAGTATTTGATTAGAGGAAGCGCCTTAAGGAAACGACTCGGTTAAGTCGCTCGTTCATGAATGACTCAGTTCTAATGAGCAGTCGCAAATGCACTCATAAACGTCTCCTAAGGCTTACCGGTCTGAGATGAGTATATAAAATATACCTGTTTTAAAAGTAATCGCCTAGGCTTTTATTATTTTCAAACAAAATGAAATTTTTTTTTTGCGTAAAAATTTGTTGCAGTTTTCATAACAGTAAATTAAAAAAAACAATGATTTTTTCGGATTTTTGTCCTCTAAAACAATATGTGCACCATAAAACTCATATTTACCTATGATGAGAGTATAATGTAGTATTTATTTCACAGTTACATGTTCATTTCTTCTTTGTTGATCACTATTCACAAAATAGTAAGGTAATATTCACATTACAAGAATATAAATTATAATTGTTTATGTGCACTCATCTATCTAATGGATTTTAATTACTTATATATATATAACGTATAACACAATTTCAATAACTTATAAAATATTATTTGAGCTTTTGAAATATAATGAAATTTCATAATACTAAAAAGCATGTAACTCACAAGAATTTAAAAGACAATTTTTTTTTGCGTATAGCTTGGCTTAAAGTAACAATTTTATAAAATTTTTATTATTTTGTGCCAAATTTCACAGGTTCGAAGGTTTTTTTATATGGCCTTGTATTATAATATGTATAATAATAGTGTATTTACAGGTATTTGTAGGTATTGAGCTTTCAACATTACAATTATTTGAATCTTGAAATCTTGTTTTTGTGTTTTAGTTTTCAACTTTCCGTAAAAGCAACAAATCACTGCGATTTAAATTGTTTCTAGAAAATGTTAAAATAAATTAAAAACTGTACTTAATGAACGCACGATTTCTCAAGTTCTGTATTAGTTTTGAAATACTCGAAAACGATGATGCAATCCTATACATTGTTAAAGTTTTATCAACAACATTTAAATAATAGCTCGGTTTACCAATACAAAAGAAAGTTTTATTGCTATTTCAAAATTATTCTGCATCGCATTCTTCATTATAATCCTTTAAAGTTGTTTCATCGGGAAATATCGAGAAACTCTAACATAATGATATAAGAACCGGCTCGTTTATATTGTTTAATAGTCTTTTCAAAATTTAACAGAAAAACTAGTCACATTTCCTTAAAAATCACCTATTTCTAACTATAATTTTTTTAAATAGTGATACTTTGTTTATTAAAATATTATAATTTATGGATTTTCAACATACCTGTAAATAATTATAATAAAACGTAACATCAAAACAATTTATGGATTGACTCTCGCTGAAGCATTTATCATTTATTTTGATAATAGAGGTAATAATAATTATGCTAAAAAGATCTTACAAAATTAATTCTATTAGTATTAGAAATGTTAGGGCGGTTCCACTGCGAGCGAGTAAAAATGAAATAGAAAAATAACTTAAAATTAATTTGTCACCATCATAGATGAGAATGAAATAGAAAACAGAATTTTGAAATATTGAGCAATCAACGTTTATTATATATTCACCACTGCATTTCAATTTTCTTATAGAAATGTCAATTAACAATAAATATTGATTTCTTTCAAATATACACAAAGACGGATATAACGAGAAAGATAAAATGACGAATATGTAATTCAATATTCTTTGTACATCTCTAATTCTAATTGAAAAATTTAGTTCACTATATTTTAATCCATTTTCAATGCTCTGTGCTCTGTTATAGCTTGAGGACCAAACATTTAAAAAAAATAGTTATAACGATATTGTTTCAAAATATCGGATTTAACGACTAGAAATAGAAGTCCCGACTAAATCCGGTATAATTTTTGAAATATACCATTTAAAACAATATTACTTACATCGAAATACCATATCGAACGGCTTACTGTTTATAATATTTTCGGAGAATGTTATCGACTGAATAACACACCATTTTTGATTCCATTTAAACAAAAAGCAGAATGTCCACATCCGGTTCAATACAATAACAGCATTTAGAGTCAATTCTGAGTAAAAAAAATGACAATTGTAACTATCGATTTCGAGGAGGTAATTTTAAAGGGACTTTAATTAAACTGCAACAAAAGCTACAAAATACAACATACTCGCACGCACGGGCACGTCTGAAATGTCGCAAATAAACTAAACTTACATACTTTAAAATAATACACGTGTACGTCTATAGATAATTTGTTTTAAGTGTTTCATGATTTAATTTCAAAAAATTTTGAATTACGTACCTGATAGTTTTATTGCTTAATGTGTGGTTAAAAAAATCTAAATATATGTGTATTGCCATTATCGGCTTTTACGACTTAATATGACTGGTCTCCTTTATATTATATAATACTAAATTCGGCTGTAATTTCTCTGATTGGAGCTTATAGCTCTATATAGATTATTTATATATTATACAGCTTAGATGAATTATAATTCAGCAGTAACTTTGAATCTCCGAACTAAGTTTAAGCCTATACTTCGAAACTAGGCACAAAACCAGCATGTAGCCTCTTTCCTAATCTGCTATGAATCACATATTTACCCGTAGTCAAAGATGGCATGTGGAGAAATGGTATTCCTGTCGTATTAATATTTTTTATCAACTTTTCAACTAAACATGAACTGGTGTTAGAGAGATTTCAAATCAATAAAAACAATATAGATTACATATTAATATTGTATCGCTTACAGTGGGACCGCACAACAACAACAACTTGTCCAAAATTGATCACACTTACGCAAATCCATTCCCTCAAACCACATAATCTATGTACATAGAAATGAAGTATATAAACTGCTAATTAACTGGTGCTGTCTGATTTTCCAGAATCATTTTCCTCAGTAATAGTGATCATAGGGGGTGGATTGTCCATATTGTCGCAGTTGTCCATAAGAGAAGTGTCGTTTGTGAGCTTTTCAAACTTAGGCGACATAGAAGACAGAATCGCGTCCTTCACCGACTCGTACATTTCCGTCCTGATTATAGGTAACGAAGCTCTTTTTCCTTTCAAAGCTTCTTTGGGCATCTCGTCCTCTTTAATAGTTTCCATAGGTAAGCTTTTTTCGACCACAGCTTCGGTTCTTTCCTCTTCTAACCGAACTGGTAGGCTGTCAGCTCTGTTTAAACTTTTCTTTGGACACTCTATCTGTTCAGATATGGGCACTGCGACTCCGTTTTCCAATTTTTTCTCCATTTGGTCGTGTAATTGCTGGAGACTTATTTCCCGAGCTTGAACATCAGATAACAAAGGACCGTCTGTTGAACCTTCGATACAGTATCCGGGGCCTTGTAATGCGTCATTGCCAATGATGGAGTCTTGTTTGAAAATAGCAGCAGTGACCACTGGTTTGTCTGGATCGGTAGGTGTTTTAGTTAACAATGGCTCTCGGGAATTATCATGGATTACGTTACCTCCGATGTCTTCTTTGGGTATGTCGTAGCCAGCGTATACAGGATACCCAAAAGGCCCTTGTTCATATCCTATTTGGCTTCCATAGGAGTAGCTAACGTTATGTGACCCAATTGAAGACATACTCAGATCTGAGATTGATAAACCAGTACTGGATAAAGCGAGAGCTTTTTCTTTATCGAATTTCTCACTGCTTTTTTCACTGTCTTCTTCAATAGTCTTCAGATCTAATTCCTCAGGGACTCGGTGGATCAAAGCTTGGTTGGTCGATATTTGAGGGTCGTGTGGCGGTGAATTTTGAAGTGCCTTGTTGTTGGGTCTGTAAGCGGTTGACTGTTGAACTTCTACCACAAATATGCCGTCATTGTCCGGCGAATACTTCATTTTGGTCTCACGGCCATTTTTGGTGATATCCTGGAAATTTAACAACAATATTTGTATTCATTTAACATTTACATTTTACAGGTTATTTTCATTTAAGTAAATAATCATCATTTTTACAACTGTACCAAACAATTCGCTATTTAATATCGGTCATATAATATCGGTATAGACATGTACATACATATATTCAAGCTACGTACCTAACACCACCAGGGCCAGAGTGACAAGCTACGCGGCCCTCACATTTTTTTCCCCGTAAAAGATATTTTAGAATCACGCATACGTATAAATCTTATGTTAGCTTTTGTCAATCATAATCGTTATCAAATGGCAACACTGTTATTTGAGGGTGTTGCTACTTTAATAATAACATGGTATTTTTTAATGTCAAGAAATAAGTCAGTCGAGAAATATACGAGCTAGCGAAATCACGTCTTTTATTTATATCTCGTTATCTTACGTTTCCATGCATATCAACATTCTAGAAGAACGAATAGCTTTCACCTAAATATTACATCTTTTGAATCTCAAAGCATTCATTTTTTCAATATTACAGAACACCTACATTTCTTTCTTCCGTTTCCACTATCAGGTGATTGTTCTTGAGGGTCATAGTAATAATGGAGCCGTTGGCTGGTGGCGTCTCGTCTTCTACAGCCTCACCACCACTTGCACCTTCTTCGGCAGAAGATTTTATCTGTGACACGAAAAACAAATACATTATAAATAATTTTTTACAATTTTCAACTTTTGACATCAAAATTATAAAGTTATCAGCATATTGTGTTTTGCTTGTCAACAAAATATCTTCGGAAAATACTGAGTCAGTTGTCTCGCATTGAATCTAAGCTTTCTTGATGATGCTTGATCTCCACAATATACGTAAAATATAATAATACATCAGACATCAGAGTCGATACAAGATTTCAAATTTAATGAAATTGTTTGTCCAGGAGTTCCGGAGATAAAGGCAAGTAGAATAAGAAAAATAAAGGTAAGAAAATAAAGCGAAGAATGGTCAAGTCGTGTACCCAATTTAGTAATTTTAAATAGATAGATAAATATATATTTAATTTTAATCACTGCACAGAAATAGAATATTACATGTTATACCTTCAAATTAGAACATTACAAAACTTTTAAATAAATATTCTCACAATATGTTGCTAATGGGGCAAGCAAGTTCGTATCATATCTAATAAATTAAATAGTAGATAAAAAAAAACTTTTAACGAGAGGTGGCACTAAAATAAGTAGAGCTCTCCCGGGCTTCGAAATTCGACCATTAATGTAAACTTATAATATAAACTCTTTGGCGACAATTTCTAATCTGTGCGAGTGTTTGATCCAAGCAGGTTTACGTATACCATAAGTGAAACTATTATGATTTTGAAATTGACAGTATTTTTGACATTGGCAGTATGAAGGTAAACAATGTGTGATTCATTTAATTTAATGTATTTCTAACGCATATTATATAAAAATATTAGCTTCCTCCTGTCCTTCTCCATATAAACTTTAAGTGTACCAAATTTCATACTTCTGCGTCCGTGCAATTTTCTTAAAAAGGGAACTAAAGTTTTCGCTTCACGTATTAATATATTTATTTATTACATAAACTTATACTATTTATTACATAAACTTATGCGCCTACCATATACTAATATTACCATATACTAATGCAAGATCGTCATGTTACATATCACGAGATAAAGGCGTCTCTGGGCATAAGTATGACGAGTACATATAAAATATTACACAAATATTTAGCTGTAAAAAAAATTTGTTCACGTCGGATTCCACACAACTTGAGAATTGACCAAAAACGGACTCGAGTCGATTGGTGTGAGAAAATGTTACAAAAGTACAATCAGGGTGCGTCAAAAGCTGTCCATAATATCTACACAGGTGATGAATCTTGGATATATGCGTATGATCCTGAAACTAAACATCAATCATCGGTTTGGGTGTTCCAAGATGAGCCGAACCCAACAAAAGCCATTCGTTCAAAAAGCACTTTGAAGCAAATGGTCGCTTGTTTTTTTGGTATAAATGGACATGTAGCTACAGCGCCACTAGAGGATCGTAAAACGATTAATTCTGAATGGTACACGACCATTTATTTACCAGAAGTCTTTGAAGAAATAAGAAAGGACTACCGACAACGCAGAATCCTTCTTCATCATGACAATGCTAGCTGCCACACATCGGCCGAAACAACTCGATATTTGGAAGATCAAAAAATCGAATTAACGGGTCATCCGCCGTACAGCCCCGACTTGGCCCCCAACGACTTCTATTTATTCCCAACCGTGAAGAATAAATTACTTGTCAACGTTTTTCGAGCCGTGAAGAGGCTGTTGATGCGTTCAAAATGCACGTTTTGGAGATACCTCAATCCGAATAGAAAAAGTACTACGAAAATTGGTTCCAACGCATGCAAAAGTGCATCGATCATCATGGTGAATATTTTGAAAAGCAATAAAACTATAATAAATGCTATATGTTTGTTTCACTTTGTTTTTCCGGATACATAAATAGCAGCCCTCGTAAAACATTTTACAATGTTAACTATAGTGCAATCTCAAATTCGTACGTTATATATCATATTTTACACATTTCACGTATATTTTGTTATAAAATACTAAAACCGAATGTAACATAATTAGTGACATTTACAACATTAACACGAAGGCACTATTTATTCGTTCAAATAATTTCGGTGCCTGCTAATGACTTCGCACCGAATCGTTCACCTTTCGCCCACGCAATTGCAAACGTCACCTCCAATATAACTTGGCTCCTAAAATTTAATACAAGCGCCCTTATTATACATACATATAACTTTGGTAGAGAAAATACAACAGACCATCTCACCTGGTCACGAGTTACGTAGAGTTGATAGAATATGCAGTTATGTATACAATAAGGTTATTTTCTTCTTAATTATTTTATTTTTGGCATTAATTTTATAGGAATAAGACTCGAAATCGTTTGTATTGATAACTTTCTTTTTATTACACGATGACTCGGCATCGAAAATGGACGAAAACATTTGGTACCTTAGAATATTGACGGCTAATGAACCATGACCAGGTGTAAAGAGAGATATGTCGTAATTATTTAATTTATTTCGTTAATTTTAAACCTGTTTTGCCAAACACATGTCGACGACTCTTAATGTAAAATAGAAATGCGTGAATAGAATTGAATAAAACGAATGAACTGAATAATACGTATTGATCCCTTGGCGATGTGGTTAATCATCTCCCTTTCAAACTAAGGCCACGGATTAATTATCGACTAGGTCGGTTAAAGCAGAGAATAATACATAGAGAAAAAGGTCGACTTCCGCCTCATGCGTAACGTAATTGCTGACTCTCAGCCGGATACGTAGGGTTGTTGCGTTGGGCGTCAGATGCGGAGAGCAGCTCGTTTAGTTATACATATATAACTTCAATAAAAAGCAATGCACACGGAAGTCTTTCATGTTTGTTGAATTTAATTTCTTGTAGTTATGTTGAAGAATGATAACTCTGGATTCGAGTAAATAACTTCGAGTAAATAAAAATTATTTAGGAAACTAAGGACATTATAATACTTTCATTTATGCGATTTAGATATTTTTGTATTGGCGACAATGCGAAGAACGAATTAAAGACAACGGAAGCTGTCGCATGTTTGCGTTGTGTGTGACCCCGACTGGCACTACAATAATTATCCATATTCACCCAAAATATTGGCGTTGTGTGCGTGCCACGGTGCGCGCGCACATACAAACCGCGTACACTATATTCTATGAAGACGTCCTACCGTTATATCTATACTGTTAAGGGAATCAACTTTTCTAAATTGGCTTAAAGTTTGAGTGTCACTGGGCGTTTCCTCAGTTCGCTGTGTGGTGTCTATAATAAGCGTACTGCTTAGATTGGAATCACACTTTTATAAATAAGAAATCAGGCATGCAATAGAGTTCTGAAGCAATTACGGACAATAAAAGAAGTTAAATAAAAAAATCGAGTCCGAAAAAGCTATAATTTAATTTCTGAATTTGGATTACCAATTTACGACCGTAATATACGTCTATGTATATTACGACTGTGACACTAGGGTTGCTAGATGAGAGAACCGAAATATCATGATAAAAGTTTAAAATGACGGTACTTTGGGATGGTTGTCGGGAGAAATAAATGCTCCCTATGAAGGAAAACTTAACTTTATTTTCGAAGGAGCAACTTTTAACTTTCCACATATAAAGACTCGTTAACAATGAAGATACTTAATGTATACATATTCAAAAATCAAATGTCGTTATATATGTG
Organism: Zeuzera pyrina; assembly: GCA_907165235.1. Taxonomy (NCBI): domain Eukaryota; kingdom Metazoa; phylum Arthropoda; class Insecta; order Lepidoptera; family Cossidae; genus Zeuzera; species Zeuzera pyrina. The sequence goes on from OU015627.1 coordinate 2,339,817, forward strand.
TGTGTATTTCTAATGTCCAAATATTATGTATTATATAATGCCCAAATAATACGAGTTCAAATTAAACCTTATCTTTGTCTTTAGACAGATAATAACAGATAACAGTAGTAATCGGCAGGTACACAATCATTGCTGTCCACCGCTTGAATTATGATAAAAATGTTTATTGTAAATTTACGTAATGATTATTGTCGGAAGATTTTTTATTTCATCGGGAGTCGGGAGGCGAGTGACATGTCGAAAGAATCTAGTCAATTCCTGATCATCTGGCAACCCTATGTAACATATAAACAGACGGGCAGACAAACGAACAAGCTGACATGACGAAACTATTGACGTTTGCTTTTCATCATTTCGACCATACGAATATACATTTAAATCTGTTTTTACACCCCACTTCATGAAGGTAACAAACGTCCCCAATAACCTTAATATCCTCATTAGTCACACAGAAGACCTAGCGAGGTCTAAATCAGGCCGGCGGGGTCGTCGGCCGGTCGTCGCCCGCGCCGATTTCGGGCATGTTTGTTTTTTTGTTCCTCTTGCAGCCTCTCGCAATCGAGTTGCACTTTTTAGATGCACCTACTCTCGTTGTACGACTATCTAACGACTGGAACAGCGAAAAATGTCGAGTAATTAACGCTTCTGTTATTTAAATGTATATACTTTATCATAGTTATTTAAATGCAGGAAATCTCTTGTATTAAGCACAATATGTGTACTGAATACGTTTTTAATACGATTATTTAAATACGCTTTCAGTTAACGGAAATAGATTTAAACAGTATACTTAAAAAAACAAATATTTTATACCAGTTTATGAAAAAAAATAAGAACGTAATAATTACAAAGACGAGAAACTGGACTATGTGCATATTCAAAAATTGTAAATAATAAAATAAGTGTTTTATTCAAATCATCAGAGATGCAGGCCTATTTGCTCCAATTGCCCCGAACTGATTTGTTAGCTTGGTGCATCTGCCTATTACCCGTCAAAAATCCCAAGTTCAAAACTAGTTGCTGTCATTAACAAAAAAAACTGCATAAAAGTGTGTCGAATGCACATTAACTTAAAATTCCTTAGCAATTTTGAACAAAGTAGAAGTTAAATTTTGTAAAAAAAAATTAAAAAAATTCAATTAGAAATGAATAATTTTTTTTTTTATTTCTGCGTTTTGGTTCCCATTTTAAGTCTTTGTGCCAAATTCAACCGAACTAGACGCAAAAGTGAGGGATTAAATTAGCTGTGACATACGGACAGACCGATACAACGAAACTATAAGAACCGTGTTTGAACCATGTTGGCTAAGGAACCCCAAAAATGAACTTTTCATAAATCGTAAATGCGTACCTAGGACTTCTTGGCTAGAAAAGGAAAAGTGAAGTCATTTTATTTAGATTTTCTATATTTTACATTTTTGGAGCTTAAGTATAAAATTGATAATATATTGTGTTTTAAAGTGCTAAGTACAAGTGTAAAGAATGGAGTAGGTCTAAATAAACATGTGTATCTGAAGTTCTCGCAGTCTTCCAAGTAGTCCTTTAAAACTTCAGTAAAGCCCACTATCACTTCACTGGAAGAGTTACGACAAGAAGAAGAAGAAATGAAGCTTCGAACGTGCTTCATGTCGATTCTACTTATTAATGCGTGACATTGACAAATGCGCTAATCTGTGCGCCATGCCATAAAGAACCAAAAAGAAAATGCGTACCTATTCGCGATGAATGAAGGCTGGGTGTTACATTAAAACATTTTTTTTTATAAAAAACATTTAAAAAAATTTTATAACAATTCGTCTCAATGTGAATTCTATGCACACGCATGCACTGCAGTGCGTTGCACTATAGAATCCAGTTTGACTAGATTTTTGGCAACGGCCCGTACCCCCTTCCCCTGCTGACCGCCACCCCCTCAGGCGCAGCGACGCCCGCGCACATACTTGTATAAAACCTTGAAGCGTTAGGCTTTCAGTGAAAATGCAAGTTATTTTTAGACAAACAATTAGTTTCGCTTGCTTTAAAAAATATAACAATAGGTTTCGTATTCAAGATATTTTTGAAAAAAGAATAGTTGAAATAAGGTTTTCCAAACACACAATTTAAAAATTGCTATCTGTTTGTTCAAATTTAAAACTTTCTTTTAAACCTATAATAACTTACGTCGTTTTAAAAGTCAAAAGAACTAGCGCGAAACTCAGTAAGTTTGCATGTACTGAATTCGAAAATGGTTTTGGTTATTTTACTGTAAAATCCAATTTAAATGCTGAAATTACATTATTTATATAAATAAAATGAAATGTAGTTCGTTCGTTACTAAGCGCAAAACTTGAGAACGGTTAGACCGATTTGGCCGATTTTTACATATTCGTCGTAATAGTCCTAGTATAATTTTTATTGATAGAAAAATTGGAAAAGTTACCCCGAAAATTGGAAAATTAGGGAGAAACTGAACGTACTTTATCTATGGGATTTCTGTATGAACTCAAGACCATAAATCAGGAACAATAATATAATTGAGTCACGGCAACGCATGACCAAGCACAGTTATTATGCTAATAAAGTTGACGGTCAAATTGAATTCTGAAACAATAAAACGTTTTTCCTACGTTGACGCTTAACGACAATAAAAAAAGAATACTACCAGCAATTAAATTATTAAGGTGATAAACAATAATTTAATCTAAAATGGACCTTCTGCACCATACAAACGTGTGTGCGCTACCTCACAAAAAATACGAAAAAATACTTATTTTCGTTTATATTGGGTCCTTACATATGAAATTAGCGTTTTGTCGTACTGACCACTTTGATCTGAAATATCTCCTCTTTGGTTAAGAATTCCAAATTCAAATTTATAAATTCATTTAGCTGGTACATTTGAGTTTTGAAAACAGTCATTCATTTGTTTTTTCCTCATTATTTTTTTCTTTGGCGTCGCTTATTACCGCACAATGGAAAACATGAAATATCGGTATATTTACGAGTACGAGTTCTACCATGGCACCAGTGCTGCAGAAACAGCTCGAAGGATTAATGATGTGTACGGCGCTGGTGTCGCAAAAGAAAGCGCGGTACGTTTTTGGTTTCAACGTTTTCGTTCTGGAAATTTCGACCTTCAGAACCAACCCCGTGGACGGCCGGAAACCAAAGTGGAAAATGAAGAATTAAAGGCTATTGTGGAAGCAGATCCATCACGAAGCACTTCAGAGATAGCTGCAGGCTTCGGGGTAAGTGACAAAACTGTATTAATCTACTTGAAGCAAATCGGGAAAGTAAAACAACTTGAACGATGGGTACCTCATGAATTGAGTGAATCGAACTTGCAAAGACGCGTCGACTGCTGTGTTATTTTGCTCAACCGACACAATAATGAAGGGATTTTAAATCGAATCATTACTTGTGATGAAAAGTGGATACTGTACGATAATCGGAAGCTCTCGTCGCAATGGCTGAACCCTGGAGACCCAGCCAAATCCTGCCCTAAACGAAAATTGACTCAGAAAAAGTTACTGTGAGTGTTTGGTGGACTAGCGCCGGTGTCGTTCACTACAGCTTTCTAAAATCTGGCCGAACGATTACGGCAGATATCTATTGTCAGCAACTGCCAACCATGAAGGAAGAACTAGCTGCTAAACAACCGAGATTGGTCAATCGCTCTAGGCCACTGCTGCTTCACGACAACGCAAGACCACACACTGCACAACAAACAACCACTAAGATAGATGAGCTACAATTGGAATGTCTGCGACATACACCGTACTCCTCGGACCTTGCTCCAACAGATTACCATTTTTTCCGGAAATTGGACAACTTCTTACAAGGAAAAAATTTCAACACCGATGCGGCAGTCCAAACCGCCTTCAAAGAGTTTATTGATTCTCGCCCCGATGGTTTTTTTAGTAAAGGGATCAATGAACTACCTATGAGATGGCAAAAGTGCATAGATAACAACGGTGCATACTTTGATTAATTAAATATATTTTACAAAAAAAAAAATTGACTTTATATTCCTCCCGTACAAAACGCCAATTTCATATGTAAGGACACAATATTAAAAACTATAATTAACTTACAAAAATCCAACTGGCATTTTGAAGTCCAAAAAGTTTGTTAGTTCAAAAAATTTAAATTTCTGTTTTAAAAGAGGTTTCTTTGATATTTTTTTTATTACATAGGTTAACCAATCGTGTTACGCAACTGGCAAAATAAAGTCAATGAAATGAAGAATCAGGTTACCAAATATATCTTTCATAAGATTTGTAATCACTTAGAAAAATTGAAATCCGTGCCGTCAAAATTTCCAATTCGTCGTCTATGTATGTACATGTGACTATAAAAGTAAAGGAATTAATGTTTAGAGTCTAGGTTCCCAAACTTATTTTGTCTACTGAGTCGAGAGCTCATGCAGTCGTTGTCTAAGATGCCTCCTAGCTAAATGAAATTACAAATCACCCCCCAGGCCTCTACACAACGCCCCCATTTTTTTTCTGGGTCTCTTACCGCACCCCTTTAGGCCTGCAGCGCCCACAGGAGGGCGTTATCGCCCACTTTGGGAATGGGTGACTTTAGAGGGTAGGACATGTTGATAGAATAAGGAACGAACGACTGACGTAGAAAATCTACAGTACGAAAGTGGGTGGTAGAAAAAGTCAAGACAGATCAAAGCTGACTTAATGATCAAATAATATTTTCCAAATTAAATTCCAAAAGCTTTAGCGTATTTCTTTTGATGAATTCTAATTATTTTTAGCCATATTCTGTCCAAAATCTCAAACTTATTAAAGTGTTTCGTCTCTATTTGAGCACTTTTAGTTATAGCAGCAATAATGATTAATAAACCTACAATTATTATTGAAAAATCATTTTCAATAATTGTTGTCTACCTCATTAGGTATACAGGATAAACATGTTTGTGTAAAATATACGTATGTAAACGAAATAAGAGAGCGCTTAAATATTAATCTGATTAAACCCCCATTGGGGTATACGCATTATTTTCGAAAATGGTTTTCAGGCTGTATTTCAGTAACGGATGAAATTATTACAAAATAAAAAAAAACGTAAGATTTAAAATCTGTAACTGTACACGATCAACCCAATTTTACGAGAAATGGTGGGGATAACACTTGAAAATTAAAACGGTCATAACTCTTAAACGGATACGTTTTTTTCGATAATTCTTTTTGTAACTACATACTAAAGTTATGCCCTTTCATCCATTAAAGTAACTGTCCCGTTTTCATATACACCCTGTATATATTGCGCAAATATCCAATTTAAATTCATTAATAAAAAAGAATAAAATTCTTTGTGTGATTTTCCAAGAATAAATAAAAATTTTAACCTCCCAATAAATACAATTTGACTATCTCATTCTCAATAAATTCTAGTTAAGGCGGGGTCGCAGTTTCGATTCCACTTAATAAGAGAAAGCCTCGCGACCGGCTTCCAAGAATAACTTAGCCAGTTAGAGTTAACTGCGATTTACGAAATGAGAATTTAATGCCATGAAAAAATATCTTGGTACATTGCTAGCACGGTGGTGCGAAGTACTGTTATTTCTGCTTCCTAAATGGGAATATGACATTCATTCTCTAGTCAGATTAATTTAGGAAACGAATTTGTCTGACTACCCCGTTAGAAATACAGCGTGAAGGTAAATAAGTAAGTTGTTTAAAGTAGGTAGATATAATAACACAAACTACAGAGTTATACTTAGCGTACTTGACGTAACAAAATAATTGATAGAAGTACCTGATTAAAATTTTGCAAGTGATTGCCAAGAATTTAAACTTTTGAGTTTTTTATATTTCTTATTACTTAAGTAAAATACAGGACATTCAAAAGTTAACGGTACAATAAATTAAAAGTAACGAATTATGTTTTCATTATGTACTATAAGGCTCGTGCTATTTCAAAAACATAGTTCCCAAATATTTCTAGTGGGGTCAAGGTTCTCGATATCTCTCCTTTCATAAATAATAAAATAATTATTAAAAGAAAAAACAAAAAATATTTCTTGTTTATTGTACTCGAGAGATTCTTTTACAAACACGATAAAATTGATTACTGGTTTGATTTAAATACAAAAGTTCAAATGTCGATTACAGTTTTGATTAGACGTTTTAAATGTATATATTTTTAAACTTTTAATCAATAACAGATGTATTTTAGTTTTGATGTGCGATTCTAAAGTCAGTTTAAGTCGTAACTTAGGTACTTTTAACTTAACTGACGTTACTTTTTTTGTTTAAATCATATTTCTTTTGATCACAGTGTTATTTTAACAGGAAAAAGAAGTTACGTGCATCGAACACACCCCGAAGTTAGCTAAGAAAATTGCGTGCGTCGATGCAATACATATCGAAATCTTTTTATGTATATATTAGAAACACTACTGTCATTCTTGTACGACGCAGGTACATGGTTTTGCAATGACTTTATTTATTGCATTAACTGCAGTTTTGGCGCGCATCAAATTATTGTACTTTGGTCGCGATCTTTGTTTATATAATATGCAATACGCAGATTTTCTTTGTTTCAAGTTAGTGTTCGAGTAGACGCGGATCGGATAAGTTGCATTTTTATTTATCTTTGTTCCTATCATCCACTCATTTACATTTGCATAATTTTATATTCTGCAGATTTTAATTGCATTAATCTTGCAGAAGATATCATGTATTACAATTCTCATGCAATAAAGTATATCTCAGATGTGAAATGTCTGTTCCTTGTTTGTTCCCTGACACTAGAAAGTGATGATAGTAAGAGGGCTGCTATTTATGTATCCGGAATAACAAAGTGAAACAAACATATAGCATTTATTATAGTTTTATTGCTTTTCAAAATATTCACCATGATGATTGATGCACTTTTGCATGCATTGGAACCAATTTTCGTAGCATTTTTTCCATTCGGATTGAGGTATCTCCAAAACGTGCATTTTGAACACATCAACAGCCTCTTCACGGCTCGAAAAACGTTGACCACGTAATTTATTCTTCACGGTTGGGAATAAATATAAGTCAAGTCGGGGCTGTACGGCGGATGACCCGTTAATTCGATCTTTTGATCTTCCAAATACCGAGTTGTTTCGGCCGATGTGTGGCAGCTAGCATTGTCATGATGAAGAAGGATTCTGCGTTGTCGGTTGTTCTTTCTTATTTCTTCAAAGACTTCTGACAAACAAATGGTCGTGTACCATTCAGAATTAATCGTTTTACGATCCTCTAGTGGCACTGTAGCTACATGTCCATTTATACCAAAAAAACAAGCGACCATTTGCTTCAAAGTGCTTTTTGAACGAATGACTTTTGTTGGGTTCGGCTCATCTTAGAACACCCAAAGCGATGATTGTTGTTTAGTTTCAGGATCATACGCATATATCCAAGATTCATCACCTGTGTAGATATTATATACAGCTTTTGACGCGCCCTGATTGTACTTTTGTAACATTTTTTCACACCAATCGACACGAACCCGTTTTTGGTCAATTCTCAAGTTGTGCGGGGAATCCAACGTGAACAAATTTTTTTTACAGCTAAATGTTAGTGTAATATTTTATATATACTCGTCATACTTATGCCCAGAGACGCCTCTATCTCGCGATATGTAACATGACGATCTTGCATTATTAGTTCCCGCACAGCATCAATATTTTGAGATATAACAACCGATTTAGGGCGACTTTCTTTAACTTCGTCCGTGAGCACAGACTGCCCACGATTAAACTCACTAAACCAGCGATACACAGTAGTTTTTGATGGTGCTTCGTCCCCAAAAGTCGAAGTGAGTTGATCGATGCACTGTTTTTGAGTTAGCCCTCGCCGAAAATCGTAATAAATCATAGCACGAAAATTTTCACGACTTAATTCCATGGTGATAAAGGTGGTGAAGGATAAACAAATGACAGCTACATGAAACAAATTGTATTCTTCAGCCAAAGAGTTCCATTTTTAAATGTTATAATTACTTTTTTAATATTGTTCTGTAACTGGACAGTTCCGGATACATAAATAGCAGCTCTTGTATTTACTAATAAAATAAGGATTAAAAAAAGGACTTCTTCGAAGAACGTGAAAACTTCATTTACACACGGTTATTCAAACTTTCTAATTCTGAACGTATGATATAACATTTGTATATACTTTAAAATTCCCAAAAACATAAAAAATTTAAAATCTAAATAAAATACTAAATTCACTACTCCCGTTCCCGCCAAATATTCCTGAAATTAGTAATAGTAGTACAATTCTCCCTTAGGAAGGATGGTAAAGGGATCTAGCCCATACTACCGATGTCTTCAATAATAAATAGATAAATTATAATGTTTCTTGGACTTTCTGGCGACAAGCTAGTTATTCAACAAGAGTTTTTTTTCACGATTTTCCATTGAGAAGAAAGGCAAAGGAACTTATGCCCGTAATAGCCGATGTCTTCAATAGTACGAGTAGATAGATATATTTTTTAAATTATTTCATTAAAATGTCGACGTAATGCATTTTAATTGCATTTTAATGTTTCTTGGAGTTTCTGGCGACAAATATATTGAGGCAGTCTTTTTATTAGGATCCATTGAAACAGACTAAGGTATTTAAATTTTCCTTCCTTTAATATTTTTTTTAATTCTATATACTAAATAAAAATGTTATTTTATTCATTGCAAACGGCCAGTTTTAATTTTTTATCTCACTACAAAGAAGTAGGTATAACTTCTTATGTCCATAAACAAGTACACGCGCGCATTTTTCTTCTCTTAAGACACAAAACTAAAAACACTAATAACGGGTACCAATGAGAATGAGGAAAAAGCCTTACTTAACATGGTCATCGTTATTATATTCAGTGTTAATTTAGAGAAAATTTATCACTGCTGGTAAGTAGCACCCTCGTGGTATACGCTGATATTACATCAAGAGTTGGTACGTCGAAAAGTCAATTCGTTGGAAAGTAGGCCGCTTACATTAGCACTCGGACATTTTGAAGCGAGTTCATTCAGCTGTGGTATGTATCCAACTAGCAAAAACATTTTTAAGGCTAAATTGCCAGTGTTGCTATTATAACAGTCATATAAACATTTCGAGTTTGATCGCTTGGCAGCCAAACGTCTAATGATGACCACCAGTATAACGTATTATTTAGAAAAATATACTAGTTTCCTTTGTTAACAATGAAGTTAAAAACAAAACGTGTGCGATCGGTGGACCCCTGTCGGGAACGAAATTCCTTAGCTGCAGTTTCCATTAAAATTTCTCAAAACTTATTGCAATAATGAGAGCAATAAAACTCACGTATGATTTAAAACAAAAACAATTAATAAAAATTTCGATACTCGTACACAATATACTCGCATATAATAGAAAGAGACAGAAATATCACTGTGAATCTATGTATAGATCCAACGAACCTAACGCCGTGCTATACGCGCGGGTCTCGCCCCACGTAACGCTTTTTCCTTACGTGATGTTTTTTACTAACTCAAACCTCCCGCAAGCCGCGTTAAAGAACTTCGTTCCAAAAATATTTAGAAAACCTTCGACACAAAATATAATATGCAAATATACTTAAAATGCAGTTATATCCTTCTGAAAGACCCATAAACGCGTCGGGGACCGCTGTACTTCTGTTTTTATACAATAATAAATCTCTGAAACATTACATCTTCACGCTGTACTTCTAACGGGGTATTCATATTGGACGGAGCGCCAAGTTTCGCGGTCTTTACGTACGTATACGTATGTATACGTACTGGCCCGTTGGCGCAGTGGCATATGCATCTGGTTTCCAAAGCTAGGGTCGCGGATTCGATCCCCGGTCAGGTCAATTTAGGAAACTAGCTTTTCTAAATTGGCTTGGAGTCTGGGTGTTACTGGGAACTACCCCAGAGTTCGTTGTGTGGTACCCATAGTACAAGCTTTCTGCTTAGTTTGGGGTCACACAATCTGTGTAATCGTCTGGAGTATTTGTTTATTTACATAAATAATCGTTGGTGTGTCTATTAGTTATCTCGTAACTTGTAAACTAGTAGAGCGATTGAGATTATATTTTAATTCCGCGATGATTATTTTGTCGAGCCAATGGTTCATAGCTATGCCAGGATCCAATACATGGCGCTATAGACAAGTTATAAAGTAATTTTATATTTAACTCTGGTAAGACCGCGGAGTATTGCTAGTATTATTAGAATTCGTTAACTCAATTTCCAAAGAACAGATAAAACACATTTTTTTTAATTTATGGCTTACGAGTAAGTACATAATATTTCTTTGTGTCGGTTTTTCTTAAATTTTTAATTTCATGTGTTTTACTTAACACTTTATTGACATTTAACAAATCCACATTACACATTCCAGCGAAGTTTATTATTCTCTTGGTTTCGTAATCGGTTAAAAACAGGTTAACGAAAATATTGGCCCTTGATAAATAACTTTTTGCCCTATACGATATTTTTCCATTTGGAGGTCGACAAGCTTAATAAGCAAGCCTTCTCGGCATGCCAAAAGTTATGTACTCAAACTTTGAAATGTAATTATTTTTTTTATAATCTAAAGACATTAAACGAAGAGGAAACTGGAAAAAATTTTCGGACTCATTTTCACTATGGCATTCATACCATTATAGTGTTTATTGTTATTTGATACCATCATTTAGCCGATGTTACACGCCATTACTGGATGGATGGACTCGAAAACTTCAACATTAGGGTAGCCTAATTACTATTAGTTACTATCTCTAAAAATTTAAAATTTCTGCGGCGTTACTCCTACGTCGGAACTTGTATTCGAAAATTACTCTTATTTTCGCTGTAGGTTTAATTTCAATTCGGTGGCCAGTGCGCTACCATTTCATACTTTTACTCCTATTATTTAATGTAGTTTTTTATTGTTTTGACATCAGAATAAAAAGACGATTATATTGAAAACGACCGGTGTGTGTAAAGGCTTCTGTTTATAAATTACAACCATTAACAACTTTGTTTTTCTTACTCGTTAACGTGTTACACAGATGATATCGATTTGTCTTCTGTGAAAGTTCCTCGTCTTATAGCTTCATTACCGTCAATTAACATCATTTATTTGTCTCTTCTCGTTTTAAAACGAAACGAAATATTGTAAAGCGAATTAATTTTAGTAGTTACATCAATGTTGTATAATTTCTTTATTAGACTTTTTTTTTATTTGATATCAGTGGCTGTGCAGTTCTCATCAGACCTGTATCACCGTGGCCAGATTTGATCTATTTTGATCACAACTACATTAAATAACACTGCCAAGTCTGACTGCAGTCAAGAACTGCAGGGTGTTCCTTGGAGTGACGTGCTGAACCTCCTCCGGACTCAAAAAATACTGGTGGAGACAGGATCGACGAGTACGCATCAGTGGTCCGCAATCACACAGAATGTGCATAGGTGTTTCATCCGTCTCTTGGCAATACCAGCGCATTCTTATGTCGGAGAGCCCCATGTTAGACATGTGCTTATTTAAGCAACAATGCCCCGTAAGTGCTCTAACCAAGACACGCAAGTTGCTCCGGCTCATTGCCATGACACTAGAAGCCACCCTGCGATTATATGTCTTTATTAGAGCTTTGGAATGCTCCTGACCTGGAATATTCTTCCAATACTCGCAAGAGGCTTTAAAGCAGGAATTCCACAAAATCAGTTGAGCCTGGCTTTTGGAAATACCACGAAAAGGTTCTGGACCAATAAATGTGATTTTGATAGCCCTTGTCATTTCGTCGGTATTTTCATTGCCTACGATGCCTGAATGACCGGGAAACCATCTTAAAACCACCCTGTTTTTATTTCCCAGAGTGTTTAAAATAGTCACGCAGTTGTTGACCAGCCTCTAATGCTAAAAGAGCTGCCTGACTGTCAGAATTACTTCCTTACAGAAAGACGAAAAAGTGGTAATGTTTTGTATCTATACATGTTATCATGTCTCTTATAAGACACTCTTATAACAGTATTTGGATGAATAAAATCAAGAAAGGATCTATCTTCAGCATGTTATAAATGAAATCTCCTTTAGAAATAGAGATCAAAAACCTGACTTTTTATCTTAATAGTTTATTAAACAAAATTTATAGAGAAAATCGATTTTCAATATTTTCAATATTATTCAATAAGTCATTCAACCATCAAAAATCTGAACAACTTGACTTTTTAACTGTAACCTTAATATCGCCTGAAGAAAGCAAAGAAAAGTATAAATGTCAATTGCCGTCGCTCACGGGATTTACTCTTACATATCCAATGTACGTGACTGAAGAAATATCATCACCGGAAAAGTCTATGACCTAAGCGTACAAGCAGTACAGATTATAAAAGAGTCTATGACCTAAGCGTACAAGCAGTACAGATTATAAAAGAGTCTATGACCTAAGCGTACAAGCAGTACAGATTATAAAAGATTCTATGACCTAAGCGTACAAGCAGTACAGATTATAAAAGAGTCTATGACCTAAGCGTACAAGCAGTACAGATTATAAAAGAATCTATGACCTAAGCGTACAAGCAGTACAGATTATAAAAGAGTCTATGACCTAAGCGTACAAGCAGTACAGATTATAAAAAAAAGCAAATAATAATGTTGTGCTAGGAATTTTTACGTTATTCAAATAGTATGAAAGCGACAGGTGGACTGAAACCTATACATTAAGTTGCCATTAATTCATATATTTTTCTTATATTCCACTATAATTTACACGCATACATAGGTACATATCCTCAACCTGTATCCCTCCCTCATGGGTTAGTCAGAAATAATGGAATGCCAAGCCTTGCGATACTTACATACTTCTGTAGCCTCATCGAAACTCATCTCTCCCTCACACACTTTCACTGAGTTATGCAAATGATTTTGACATTTTCTTCAATTGACACTCTGGCTTTCTCAAAGTCAAAGTCAAAGTCAAATCAATTTATTCAAGTAAACCCAATCACAAGGTATTTTTGAACGTCAAATCTACTTTAGTTCGGTTCAAAGACAAGAGAAAAGAAAACCTGGACACTGAGAAGAACCGACAAAAAACTCAGTCAGGTATAATTTTTTCAACATCCTTTTACAAAAGGTTTGTTAAAATACAATATTCAGAGAGCCAGTAAATGCATGTGCAGAGAAGATCATTTCCAGACTATTGTTTTATCTTCAACGAAATCGTTTATTTTATAGTATGATTGTCTAATCAATGTACGTTTTATAACTAATCTAAATATATTTTCTGTTAATTGAGTGACTTCTTGAGGAACTTTATTATAAAAACGAATGCAGTTCTACCCTAAAATGAAACATTTGACTTATGTAATTTAAATTTTGGAACAACCAATTTATCACGACCTCGGGTTTCCATACCACCAATATCGCCTTTTTTTGTAAATCGATCTATATTTTTCCTCGTATACATAATAATTTCAAAGATGTATAAGGACGGCAAGGTCAGTACATCAATGTCTTTAAAACGATCTCTTAGTGATTCTCGTGCCTTCATACTGTAAATAGCACGTATCGCTCTTTTTTGTAAAATAAAAATCGAGTTAATATGCGCCGCTGATCCCCACAGCAAAAGGCCATAGGACATTAGACTATGAAAATATGCGAAGTACACCAGCCTAGCCGTATCCGCATCCGTCAATTGCCTAATGCGTCTAATGGCATATATCGCGGAACGGAGCTTACTAGCCAATGCCCCGATATGATCCGCCCATTGCAATTTACTATCTACTGTTAAACCAAGAAAACTGGCAGACCTAACTAATTCTAACTGTTTCCCACCCAATTCTATTTTATCATGGATTCTGGGTACATTAGAAAGGGAAAATTTAATACATTTGGTTTTTTGTGCATTTAGTAGTAAATTATTAACAGCAAACCACCCCGAGACGTCCGCCAGGATCCTGTTCACCCAGGTAATATCTAAGTTCTTTCTGTCCAGTTTAAATAGCAATGAAGTGTCATCAGCAAATAATACTATTTCGCATAAGTTCCTGAGCATAAATGGGAGATCATTAATGTAGACTAGAAACAGAAAAGGTCCCAAAATTGATCCTTGGGGAACGCCCATTCTTAACCTCGAACCAACAGACAAAACCCCATTGACACTCACTTTTTGCTCCCGGCCAGACAAATACGAGACCACGAGATCGAGAGCGTTACCACGAATTCCATAGTATTTAAGCTTGCAAATTAAAATTTCGTGACTAACACAATCAAAAGCCTTGGAAAGATCGCAAAAAACACCAATGGCATCCTGAGATCCCTCCCAAGCCTGAAGTACAGTCTTGATCAAGCTTGCTCCCGCATGAGTTGTTGACCGCCCTCTCGTGAACCCGTACTGTTGACCGTGAAACACCCCGTGAATGTTAAAATGTGCTAGCATTTGATTGAGTATTATTTTTTCGAATATTTTACTCAATGCTGGCAAAATTGACACCGGGCGATAATTTGTTAGATTCAACATATAACCTGACTTAAATAATGGAATAATTTTACTGTGTTTCATTAAATTGGGAAACACCCCTTGATCGACACATTTATTAAATATCTCTACCAAAATTGGCGATAATAAATGCATTACACCAGTCATGACGAACTGATAGTCCCCATAAATCTTCACTTTTCTTTTTATGTAATTGCTTGAAAATTTTTTCTATCTCAAGTGAAGATGTGTACCTAAATTGAAAATTAGGGAACCATTTTCCAACATTTTTTCTCAAAAACGTCTCTGCTGTTTGCGAAGACGCTCCCAAACCATTCGTTATTTCTGATTTGCCACTTTTCGTTTTTCTTGGTTTCTGCTACCACTAACTTTTGCATTGCAGATTCTTTACCCACGAAAATTTGTCCTTATTATAGATGCGTCATTGAGAAAGAAGACATGTATCGTCTATATATATTATACATATTAACTAATTTTTCACAAAATAATTTGTATGTCAATACAATATACTGAAACTTAATACAATATCTCAATACAATAATAAACTATAATCTCGTAATAATAATATAAACTTGTAAACAATTGAGACAAATGAAACGTTTTAAACAAATAATCAATTACACCTAATTGGTACATATAGATACACTTTTTGTGATATGATTATTTGGGACATATATATTTGATAAAAACCGACCAAGTTAGGTATTTCTAAATATTGTTTTGTTGTCACGTTCTTATTATAATACTTACTAAACTCTAAAAACAATATTTTTGAAAACTGTTTTTGTTGTGTTCCCTTGTGTTTTCGTGACTTCAATTACAAAATAAAATTCCTCCATAACATAACATGAAATCTCATGAAGTGTAACATATGTCGTTCAGTAATTGTACCGGAATTAAATTTATTTCTGTTAAAGCTTTTTCGCTTCTAACACGCCGAAATTTTACTGCAACATAAACGTCGAAATAAATTTCGTTTATTTACTTTTTTACGTTCGATATTATCTCTAGGCGTCGCCGTTAAAATCCCAACATACAATCAAGCGCTAATTTTGAAAATGCTTGCAAAATAATTTTTGTTTTAAATAACATGTCGGGTTCTGCATTGCTACATACATACATATAATATACTCAGACATTTCACACAGCGCCATCTAGTCCCAAAGTAAGCTGCACAGCGCTTGTGTTATGGGTACTAGACAACTGATATACAATACATATTATATACACACCGGCACAATTAGCGGAACACAAAAAAAGCAGGATTTTAAAATCTTTTACTTGAGCAACTGGCCAGTTATGATATTTTTTTAATTTATTGTCAAATTTGAAAATAGAAAATTAGATGACATACACTTTTTTCATTCATTTGTTTTATTTTCCCGAACAATACGTGTTGTCAACTTGTACGAGTAATAACTACGTAATTGTAATTTTTTTGAAAAATTGCACTTAATGGTTTTTTATAAATTTGTTATTCTATAGGCAATTTTGTTTATTAAAAGCTCTTTATTATGCCTGACTTAACATCACTGGAAATCATTAGGGCTGATGAAATGAGAAGAAATGGCCATACCTACAGATCGATTGCCTCAAGGCTTCGTCGACCAGTATCAACGATTCATCGCAGCATCCAGCGGTACAGATCGTCTAATTCTCTTGTGAGGAGGAGGGGTCAAGGTAGAAAAAGATGTACATCGAGGCGAGATGACAGTTTTTTACAACTTGGAGTTCGTAGGAATACGCGATTAACGGCTGTACAAGCTCGAAATGAACTGGAAGATGTTCGAGGAGTACGAGTAAGTGAGCGTACAGTTCGCAGGAGATGTGAAGAAGTTGGTTTAGGGTCGTATATACCTGCCAAAGGCCCAAAACTTGAGAGACGTCACCGCGTAAACCGATTAAGCTATGCGCGAGAACATCGTCATTGGGATTTGAACGAATGGCAGCAGGTTCTCTTTACTGATGAGTGCAGAGTTCTTTTAAAACAGATCGATGGGAGACAGCGAATATGGAGACGCAAAGGAGAACGCCACATACAGTCTAATTTTGAACACACAGTGGCTTATGGTGGCGGCTCGATTATGGTTTGGGGAGGGATATGTTTGGGAGCTCGCACGGAGTTAGTGATAGTCACAGGAGGGACCATGACAGCAGATCGATACATCAGAGACATTTTAGAAGAACATGTTGTACCATTTGCCCCATTTATTGGTGACGACTTTATTCTAATGCAAGATAATGCTCGTGCTCATAGTGCACAATCGGTACAGGCATATCTGAGCCACGTAGGTATACCGGTGATGCAGTGGCCAGCAAATTCCCCCGATATGAATCCGATAGAGCATGTCTGGGACTTGCTAAAAAGAAGGGTTAAATCCAGAATGCCACCCCCCAACAATCTGAATGAACTTGGAAACGCATTACTTGAGGAGTGGGAGCGGTTGCCTCAAGAAATCATCGATAACATAATCTGTAGCATGCCCAGACGAATGGAAACCGTAATCAGAGCAAGAGGGGGAAACACTCGTTATTAATTTTGCTTTAATTTTATTGTTAAATCATTTAATGCTTACTTTTTTTTATTTTTTGTGATGGTTCATAATCATCTAAAAATTTCACTTATTTCAAATTTCTTTATTTTTCAATAAAAAATAACGAAGACTTTTCAAAATCGTTGTTAAAAGATGTTAATCAATTTGTTATTTTGTGTCTAATTACATTTTCGTCAAATATATGCGTTATTATCTCATAGTCTCACTTTTTTTTTCTGTTCCGCTAATTGTGCCGGTGTGTATATAATAAATACATATTATACATGAACACCCAGACTCGGGGCGGGAATCGAACCGCAACCCCGTTTACTTTCCGAAGCGCTTAGCCGTTGTGCCACGGAGGTCGTCATATCTTCACGCTATATAGAACTAACGGGGTAGTCTGAGAGGACGAAGCTCCAAGTTTCGCAGTTCTTACACACTTCTTTCGCTTCCTCAAATCTCATCATTCTCCTTACACATTTTCGCCTAGGTATGCGAGTGATTTTCACATTTCCGTCAGCTAATACTCAGGCTATTTGATCTGCATAATCAGCCTTGGTCTTTCTGTAAGGTTATATTATTTTTATAAGGGAAAAGAACAAAACTTATACCTACTTTTATTATTTATTATTGTAGTAATTCTTCATTTGGTTATTGTATTACTTTTTATAAGGAAAATAGGCGAAAACTATTTTAATCTTAATTATTGTATCTGTATTGTAATATATTGCTTTATCTGTATTGTAATATTTATGATTTATTATTGTATTAATTACTATAAGTACCCACTCTTCTTGTTACTATCTAACATTTAGTGGGGTTGAAAAGAATAAAAAGGAAAGAATGAAATTAGTAAGGCAATTTTGTATCGGGACGGCAGACCGAACGTTTCTGTCGGAATTTATTATGATTTAAGTGTTCTACCTACGTTTGATGAACATTTTACGTTACTGTTGAGTAATAAGAAATGAAGTACAATCATAAGCAAATGTAGTGTAACAATAGACCAAGTGTATCTCTATTGAAGTGTAACAACAACCCAAGTGTATGAGTATTGAAGTGAATAATAAAGTGTACTGAAGTGTAGTGGTGAATAATTTATGCCAATAAAGTGTGTGTTTTGATCAACTAGTTTTAGTGTATCTCGGCAAGTATTAGCTTACATTTCTTAGCTTCTTTTGCCACTCGCTTTCGCTATGTGGATTTTCTTCGTTAGTCTTTCATCACTCATTCTTTCTGTGTCTGAACCATCTAAGCATTCCTTTCTTCATTTTAACAATATTCTGCTATGGGTGAAATACCTATGGCACTACCACAAGAGGTTTCCCGTTCGGTGTCCGATATTTTTAGTATGCTGTCCTAAGAACTAAAAACAAGGAATACCTACTGCCTGAAGAAAAATGAGGAAAATAAAAAAGGAAAATAAAAGTTCCAATTACAACACTGAATGTGTTTGCATAACCAATAACAATTCTTACGGACTTTTTGGCGGGAACGGGAGAAGTGAGATTGACATTTTGTTTAGATTTTCTATTTTTTATATTATTGGAAGTTTCAAAGTACAA
This sequence comes from Zeuzera pyrina, assembly GCA_907165235.1. NCBI lineage: Eukaryota > Metazoa > Arthropoda > Insecta > Lepidoptera > Cossidae > Zeuzera > Zeuzera pyrina. The sequence continues at coordinate 2,358,355 of OU015627.1, forward strand.
AAGTGATAGTATATTGTGTTTTAAAGTTTTATATAAGTGAAAAGAATGGCGTAGGTTTAAATGAACATGTGTAGCTGAAGTCTCGCGCTCTTCCAAGAAGTCCTTTATAACTTCAGTAAAGCCTACTATCACTTTACTGAAGGAGTTTTACGAATAGAAAAAACGAATTTACTTGTGATTCTACTTATTAATACGTGGCATAAAGAAAGAAAAACAATTCTTACCGATAATGCTTGTCCCCTTACTTGATATCCTATGTGTATATGTATATATTCAATTAAATATGAAGATTAAAATATATGTAATTATTGCAGATATAAAACAACAACCGACTGCTTTAATATCTATCTCTACATATGTAACAAAATAGTAAATGACTCGCGCACATAGAATTTAGTACGATAAAACAAAAAAAAATTTGAAATCGTTCCACAATTGACGAAGTTATCGGTGAACATACATAAAAAAATACATACAGACGTACATAGAACCTCCTCCTTTTTTGAAGTCGGTTAATAAAATGGCAAATTTCTTTTTAGTTCTGCAAGTTTATAAGAGCAAGTCGGTACTTTCTTTATTTATATGATCCGTAATTTTTTTATAACTCTAGGGTTTAGTAGTTAGAGATAAGGGAAAAAATAGTCAATTTGAGTGAAAATAAACCCTTTCTTTACATTTTCTATGAATATTTTTGAAGGTTAATTAGTGTAAACTATGTAGTTTATTAACAAGACGTATCGATATACCTTTCAATTTCGTTCGCCGTATACTTCTTAAAATAACGGCCCATAACAAATGGACAGAAATATGAGCGACCTGATAAGGGTTCCGGTTTTTAGGATTCTGTAGCCGAATGGTAAAAAATGAAACTTATAATTTCGTTATGTCTGTGTGTCTATCTTAGTTTTTTAGAAAATAGCTCATAAAAAACGGACAGACATATGAGTGATCTGATAAAGGTTCCATTTTTAGGTTTGCGCAGTGAAATGGCAAAAAAACAGAATCCATGTAATTTCGCCCTGTGTCTCTCTGTGTGTCTATTTGTGTCTGTGTATGTATGTGTGCCTGTGTGTCTGTGTTTGTCTGTATATCTATATCTGTCTGTGTTTTTTCGGGGACTTTTGGTACTATATAGATGTAGATGAAAGGTGAATTATTCGAATCCCTACATAATGGCTTGCATTTTTGAAAAAAATAAAATTAGACGTGGCACTCCATACATGCAACTGTGGGATTAAAAAAAACCAATACTTATAAGCATATGGGGTACGGGAATCTTTAGATAGGTCCTCAAATATTATATAAAGGTTTTAAAGTGACTTTTTATATAAATAAAAACTCGTAAAAGTGTGTCCCTCTCCCTCTAACTTTTCAATTACGAGATGGCAAATTCTGAAAAAAATAGAGAAAGTAGAACTAAAAAAGAAGTTTCAACGGAAACTGGTTTGTACAATGTATGTTTGTTATTTATGTATGGTGTTTTTCGGTTACACGCTCGGCGACCGTAATAATAACGTAGCAAGTAAAAGATAAACTTTAAAAGCATATTTAAAAAAAAATTGGGTACAAAATAGTCATTATTTTATTTTTCGCTTCTCATTTTTACCTTTGATTTACCGATTTACTTCTGTTTAAAATTGTTGGTCCAGATGACAATAAATCGACTGTGATATACGGACAGTCAGATAGACAGACAAGATCAAATTACAAGCTCTGTTTTAGCCATTTAACGTCACGTCTCACATTCACACTATTGATTAGTTTTTTGTTACTCCCCAACTAATATGTACTAGCGAATAGTACTCGCGCAAGTCGCTGTAGTCTAAAACGGATCTCAATCTTCAAGTATGAAAATATACTTGTTAAACGAAAACAGATACATTACTTTTATGGAAATTTTTCGTACGCGGTAACTGCGGTAATGTATTTTTGATGATTTAAGTCAAGGACTGACACGCACACCTCGCTGGCGTCAGCGTCGTGTTTGCTCTTTTGTGTTTAGTACAAAGACCCTAATCAAAGGATGTAGCGATGCGACAAGATGGCTCTCACTTATATTATACTATCGACCCACTCTTGACTTCGCTTAGGTAGTTATCGACGTGTGTTTTAATATTTCTTATTTATACCTTGAAACATTTGTTATGTAATATATATAATAAAAAACCCGGCGGCTAAATTCGAGTCTTATTTTCACAACTAGTACTTACATAGAATGTATTTGTGTTGTCTTTACAAAAAAAGTCTGATTCAAAAACAAACTTAATTTTGCAGTTGAAAAACGCAATGTCCCTGCTCTCCAACTGCAAAGTTTTTACTGACAAAAAAGTGTGATATAATAACAAAAACACTTTAAGTTAATTTAAATTTCATAAGTTCATCATTTTGTAAATATTATAGGAAACTGTACGAGTTCGACACGCACTTAACCGATTTTCAAAGAGGCCAAAAGACTCGCTTCTTAAAACGTAGTGAATTGTTAACTCAGTGTCTATGCCTTCCAAGCCGAGAGCCCTAAGCCCTAAGTTCCAATCTCGGTCTGATCAATTTATAAAGTGAACATGCAGTGTCTAAATTGTGTAAGAATCTGGTGGGTATTACGTACTGCGGCTGCTCTTCCGATTCCTTGCAATAACGTCCAATGCTTTGGGGTCACAAATTTAGTGAACTTTAAGGTGATAATAATTAATAGTAGGTTTATTATAATTATAATAATTAATAGTATTTAAGGGTTAAAAGGACCCCTAAACTAGTTCTTACTAATAATTCTAACTAGATAAGACCAATTCACCAGTTTTCACCAATCTAACGGTTTCCTAGTAATGTCAGACATGTGACGTTTTTTTGTTTCAATAGTGACTATTCGTTTCCAAAAGTTTAGCGATGAAACAGATATTATTGTTTTACTTCTAAGTTTCTATAAAATACAACAAATTATTCTCCATATTGTCAAAAACTAACACAAAACTGTCACATAGTGTTATGGGGTCGAAAATCGAGTTTTTAAATTCAGGGGATCTTTTAGTATATAGGGGCTCGTAACGTTTTGTGAAACACAAAATCATCGTTAGCGGACTTATACTGTTATACTGCCATTTATAGGGGTTCGCTAAGTATTTGGGGACTTTAGTAAAATCGGGCATAAGGCATTCCAGCAACATGTCGAACCTTAAATTAAAACAGAGTCTATAAGTAATCAAAATCGGTCAAAGCATTAAAGGGAAGAATTACAAGCAAACGCATACCGGAATTTTATTTATAAAGATAGATTTGTTTTAGGTAAATGTAAACTTTCATAATTATAATACTAGCGGACGCGATAGACGTTGTCCTGCCCGAATATTGGAATAAAAAAATTAAAAAAAAACGATTGTAGCGCCACCTATTCAGTGAATCTAAACCATCGAGGGACGCACTCAAACACACACAAATTTTTTTCATCAAAATCGGTTCGGCCGTTAGGAGTTCAGTGGCAAACACACGTACAAAAAAATTGTCTATACTACTATATAAATCTCTGTCTAGCGTCTGTCTGTAATTATAATTTTTCTATCAAATTTTGTGATACATAGACATTTTACGACTCATTGACTTCGATTCTACCATTTTCAAAATTTTTGTCTGTCTGTCTGTCTGTCTGTCTGTATGTCCTCTTATAACTGAACTGAACTGAACTAAAGAACGGCTTGACCGATCTTGATGAAAATCGGTACGAAGTAAAAACATGTAATTCTGCTCACGATAAGTTACTTATTTTTTAGAAAAATCACCCTTAAAGGGGTGAAAAGAAGGATGAAACTTTGTATGGAAAATGGTAAACCGCTGACTAATTATGATGAAATTTGCCAAGAAGATAGTTTGACATCAGAAAACGGACAATTTTCCGCGCAGACGAAGTCGCGGATTCTGCTAGTATACATACATAAAGATGAGAAGCTTGTGAACGGTAGTGGTTCGTGTATAGGCTGCCTCTATCTTTTTACACTGTATAATGTATATAAAAATAATGAAGTGTAGTGCGACGAGAGACCTCTCCATTCGGCTTCATGCCTTCCGGGTCGAAGCCGTGGCCGCAATGAGATATTGCAGGCGATAATCTTTCAGATGGAATGTACGGTCAGAATAGTCAGTAGGATCATTTTTTGAACTCCTATTATTTATTCGATAAACTTTTTTTTATATTTTCATAAACTTTACTATGTTACCTGATGGAAAAATCAAACGCATTCGCGTACCTCGACAAAAATTTACTGTATTGACATGACTACCTGCTCTTTTGTCAGAGACGATATAACATTCTGTCATCTGTATATTATTAATCTGTATGCGTTTCTATACTGCGTAGGTACACAGAAGATACACTGGCAACCCAAAATCAATCGAAAAAAATTAACTAATCCAAATTCGGACCCACTATTTTTTTTAGTGTTCCATCCCAAAATTAAAAAAATGGAACATTAATCGCCTCGGTGTCTGTTTATCCCTTACAGTTTTTTTTAAGACTGACGCAAACGGAATATTTGACACGAAATATTTTCACTTTGGAGGCCAGTTTTGGCGGCATGTATAGAAAACTCTCACACCTAGATCAAAGCGTATGAAAAGAATGATGAGATTTGAGGAGGCAAACAACCGCGCCGCTTGGCACTTCATCCTCTCTGACTACCCTGTTACGAATATAGCGTGAAAATTACATACATTCACGCTGATTCTGTAATGAGGTATGTAAATAGAAAGTTAAAAGTTTTTTTTTTGGAATCGTCGCGCAGGGGGTATCAAATAAAAGCTCTTTGCAAGCCAATTCAAAAATGTGAAACATTTAAATCGAGTTAGTTTATTTGACACTTTTTTTTGGAAATACTCACCAAAATAATCATCCTCCTTATCTTCAAATATTCTATTAAGAAAGATTTAAAATAAATCGTGGACTTTAAGAATAGGCATACTTACATTAAAGGAAAATTTCATTTTAAAATCACAATTGGCTTATATGAGATACCTACATTTTGTTTACGTAAAAAAAACTGCATGATAAAGCTGTAGGCAGTATTTCTTATTTATTACGAGAAAGATCTCTCTTGTTAATAACAACTTATACTAATTGCACGGCTTGCACTTCAGCTGATTTCTTAAAATTTTACATACATTTATTAATTTAAAAAAATTAATCCGCGTCCAATACGCCCTTGGCAAGTCCATACGACTCGTGTAATTCCGATGGAATTATAACACCACTTCGTTTTTTTGGTGCAATTATTTAAAAAAAACTTTTTATGCTATCTCTACTCGTTTGGGTGAACTTACACAAAGGGCTCGGGGCACCCGTTAGCACCCATAATTTACCGTTGCCACAGACTTGCGTCGAAACCAAATTGGTAACCACCGAAACTGTTCACCGACGAACGGTAGGACGTGACCGTAGTTACGTAAAGATTAACGAACAAAAATTTACAGTTAAGTCAACTCTTCTGAAAATCTTTAAACGTGCAAAAATGATTGGAGAAAAACATCTCAATGGAAACCCTTTTTTATACAAAAAGTAAATTGGATGTCCAAAATTCTACAGAATAATTTCAATATATTTTTTTACTATAATTAATAGGTAATTATAATATCCTAAATTAGAAGTTCTTCTAGAACGATTCTCAGCGTGAATCTCTGATGAAGCACAATTAGAAAGGGATGTCGTTACATGGAATTAATAGTAGCATTATTTTATAACTATTCTAAGCAGAGATCTACACTTGAGTATCGTCCTGGAATAAAAGTCTTAAATCAGTTTTTAATTGGAGTTGCATTTTCTTGCAAATTACAATTATGTACAAAAACAAATAGACTTCTCCGCGCTAATATATTATAATCTACGTTTCCTAGCTGTGAAGAAATACACATACAAACACACCGACAACAATTCTGTAAGTATTTATTTTGCCTAAAAGCCTAAAATGCCCAGTTCGATCATTTTTTAAAAGACCGTTGTACAGACATGGCATGCTGTTTCATAATAAAATATAGATGTCTTTGCTATGCTTGTGAATGTTAACGGTAAAAATATAAGATCAACGAAAAACCACTGTAAAATAAACCCATATTACGGCGACGCATTGGAAATTTTGACGGCAGGGATCGCAAATTTTCTATGTGACTACAAAACGTATGAAAGTCATTTCATTGACTTTACTTTGCCAGTTGCGATACACGATTGGTTATGATTGCGAAATTTTAACATCATCCTCATAGAAAATTGCTGATGAAGAGAAAGAGATTGAAAAGAATGCTAAAGAGGAAAAGAAAAAATGGAAACTAAATGAACAATAGCAAAAGAAGAGAACGGACAACAAACAAAAACCGTTAAAGCCAAAGGAAGAAGTGAAGAAAAAGGGAAACAGGTCTAAAGAGTAAACGTTAAAGGAAAAACTAATAACAAAGCTAAGAAAAAGCAGCCACTGACTGAGCTATCTGAAGTTGGAAGCACTACTTGCGTAGTATGCTTAGAAGACTACGATGAAGAAGACTGAATACAGTGCTCCAGCTGCCATGGATGGGCTCATGAACCATGTGCAGACATTCCTGAATGTTCAGACGCCTGCATATGCAATCGATGCCAGATGTTTTAAAAATTTCCGGTGCTAGGGGTTTGCAGTGAAGTTCGTACGGTACTAGGTGCCGCTTCCGGTGATTGCATTTTTTTCCACTTAAGTTCAATTGCAGTTTTTAAATATGATTATACAGAAGTTGCGTTTTGTTAATTTATGTTGATTTGGAAGATTATAGACGTAACTAATTAATAAATAAAGTTACATTTTATGAAATAGTTTTTATTTTATTTCGTGAAAACCTTAGGTGTCCGCCACTAGGGGACTTGCCTCTACTGAAGTCAGTGCCAAGCCTAACTTATAAACTTTGCACTGTTGCACATTGATTTGGCATTGACTTCAATAAGTGTCAAATTGAATTACATAAGTATTTATATTGTATTTATAAAGTTATTTTTGTACTTGAATTTTGATTAGTAAAGGATATTTTGTACCTTTCAGTGTTTTTTTTTGAAGGCGGTTTAATTTTTTCTTACAATTTTTTTATTTCTCCATTTTGAGTGATCTTGGCCTAAATAAATATCTAGGGCAGGTCTACAATTAACTTGTTTCTAAGTCTGGAGCGCAACGACATACAAAAAAATCATCGATATAAATGAAGGTTATAAGCAGTTACTTGATGTTATTTGGTGTATCGAAGTCCAAGCTCCAGTACTGGTGAAATTCAAATGGAAACCTTCGGAAGTATACCCTTTCAAAAAATTTTCAAAATCGATCCACTTTTAACAAAATTATCGGTGAACATACAATAAAAAAAGATACAAACGAACACAGAACTTCTCCCTTTTTTAAAGTTAGTTAAAACCATTTTTATAGTCTCCGCTTAAAATTCCAAAAGAAACGTGTCGATTAGTAATTATGGGCAAATAGCTAAAGATTATAAAGAATTCATAACATGAAATGGATTTCCGCGAAGTGATACCTGAGTATATACAAGAAATTGTAAGTATTCCATCTTCGCATTTTTTTTGCTATGAAATCCTGTAAATTTGTTTGCTAAATTGTCCTGTTCGACAATCAAACCCAGGACTCGCAGCGTGGAAGATACACGTTCTATCTACTAACGGTTCAATCAATTTATTCCAAATGATAATGTCGCAAACACTTCATGAGTCAGTGTTTCAAAGTCATATATTTGCGCCATTGTTCCATGAAACTCTGTACCTACAAAACGAACAAAACAATACAAATCTCACATTTCTGTCAAAATAGCAAATCGCTTAGGAATTTCCGTTTAATTTCGTTCGCAATAAGATTCATGAATGTTTTGGGATGTTGATCCGTTTATTACGGTCTGCAGCATCTTTGTTACCCGACGTTGGTGCTGACCTAACGGTAATTCAGGTTTCGTAAATACTATGTAAGAATGAGGTCCCCAAATATAATGTATTATGTACCTTTATGGCATTGTACAATTCGTTTCAAATAACATTCCTTACCGAACTTCTAAAACACGAAAAATTATCGCGATTATCTTTTATTTAGCTTTACAATTTGTCAATGGCGTGGAATCCAGTGATTGAAATAACAGAATTTCCTTTTCATATCTGATTACATATGTAAACACTGTTAGTGCAGTGTGTAGGAGCCCTATAAATTATTTACAAATATCGGGGGTAGATGATACAAATCTGTTTCAGAAATGGAGTGAAACTTGCTGCGATACTTTGCTTGAGACCACGGCCCATGCAATTAGGCCGAAACGCCAAGGCAAAACGAAAGGTAATCGGGTTAATTTCCCGTATTTTAGATGTTCTATAATGCAACGCGAAAGTTTAAAAACTTATTTCATATCGAATGGCTAAATAAATCCTTGTTTTAAATCTTCTCTTCATAAAAGGTGGCCAAACATGCGGTTTATGAAGATTTTGTATTACGATTACATGGTTCCATTTTGACATTCAAGGGTTGATAAAGGAAAGAGAGTATGGTGCATTTCCCACCAAACTTGTAAATAAGTGACAAAAATTGGGAAACAGACATCAAAAAAAAATATTAATTGAATCTTGGATATTATCTATGACTTTTGTTTAAAATTCCTTTGAAAACTATGAGCCTAAGACTGCCCCTAATTTAAGCTTTGGATTTGCCCTCATCGCATCTGTAAGCTCATTACTAAAATTGGTGCAAAAGTGTTAGTATGTCTATGTGTTTTGTATGAAATATGTAAAAAAAACCACAAGTAGAATATAAAATAAATGCAACGCAAAATTTCGCATGTTTGTTAATGTTTTTTGCGAAAATCCATTTGACTGTAGTTTTTCTTTCATTCACTTTATACGTATTCGTAAGTAGAGCCGTTGATTAAAGCCTAGCGGAAATCTATTTTCCTGATGGGAAATTCGTTTTCGGCTCCGACAAGATTGGGAACGAATGTGGGGGAGGTGGGAATATCGTTACAGCTGATAAAAGTTGGAAGGATATACAAAGGATTTTTTAGATCTGACTAAAATAGCACTATGTATTTACGAGGATTTCTTGCGCTTTCTTTATTTATATAAATCTTTACTCTCGTCAGGTACAGCATACATACTAGTGATGTAAGATACCATTTTATACCATTATATGAGCATATGTGTATATTTGTAATCGCGTTCTCGAAAATGGCTCTAACGATTTCGATATTATTTACAATATCAGGTTTACGCAGTCAAAAATTCGATCTAGTTAGGCCTCAATTCAAGAAAAATTCGGTTTCTGAGTGTTTTTCCGGTTTTTTCGCATACTTAACGTTGGTAATTAGTTTCGAATGGCAATTTCGCAAAAAGTTTTCGTATGTTCTCAACAGTGGCTAGAGCGTAGGTCAAACACGTCAAAGTGCGCGGATTCGAATCCTGTAATGTTATTTTTTTATAAATATGCTATTACCACAATGTTTCGCTCTATATCCTCTCTAACTACCCTTTTGTGGATACAGCGTGAAGCTACGTGTGTATCTTTTATCTTGCATTAATCTATACTAGCATTACAAAGAAGTAAAATTGCACATTTGTTTGTATGTTGAGGGTAATCTCTAGTACTACTGAACAGATTTAAAAAAAAAATCTGTCACTAATGGAAGATACATTATCCATGTTTAACTAGGCTATATTTTACTTGACAAAATTTTGTTAAAAAAAATTAAACCACCTTCAAGAAAAACACTGAAAAATATAAAATTAATATCCTTTACTCTCAAATACAATTAAAATAACTTTGTAAATACGATACACATACCTATATAATTAAATTTTACAGTTACTGAAGTCGGTACCAAGCTTACAAAACTAATAGACTTTCTGTTGTTGCACATTGATTTGGCACCGACTTCAAGAACTGTAAATGTATATAGATATGTGCATCGTATTTATAAAGTTATTTTAAATGTACTTGAGTTTTGATTAGTAAAGGATAGTTATTTTATATTTTTCAGTGTTTTTTTTGAAGGCGGTTTAATTTTTTTAATACATTTTTTTTATTTCTTACTTTTGAGTGATCTTGACCTAAATAAACATCTAGGGCAGGTCTGCAATTAACTTCATTCTAATTCCGGAGCGCAACGATATACAATCGATATCTAGTGTATCTTCGAAGTCCTAGCTCCAATATCGGTGAAATTTAAATGAGACCACCTCTGAAGTATTACCTACCAAACGTAAAAATAATTTTCGAAATCGGTTCATAAATGACGGAGGTATGAGGTACCAAACGTACAAAAAAAAAAAACAAAAAAAAGAACAACATACAGACGAATTGAGAACCTTCTCCTTTTTTTGAAGTCGGTTAAAAATTGAAAACGAAACTCAAATAAACCAAAGTGAAGCGAGTGCAGGCCGCTATTTCATTTAATGCTCAACTGAGAATCAAAATTCTTGAGAACTTTTCGCTAAAATTCATCACGAGTTTTTGGCTTTATAACGAGAGTAATATATAACTAATCTTTAAAACAGCTAATAAAAAAGTTATGACATTTTCATTGCCTCCATAAAATTATTATTACACAAGCCGTACGCATTTGCGCGGCTGCCTTAGCAACCGCGAAAGTTATTACACAAAAATTCTTTGAGTACACACACCAATATATGTAGGTTCCCTAAAAATGTATCTTGAATAAACCGGCTCTCGCTAACACTAGGGAGGGCACACCAGCCCGTGGAGAAACCACTCACGCGCATCCACTCACACAAGCGCAGTAAGGGCAAAGGGAAATTCGACAACAATTTCGTGTATTATTACATTTTGTTCGATCAAATAATGTGCAGTTTCTTTGCCTGCATTAATATTTATTTACATAGAATATTAATATTATGTCATTTGTGAAATTGTAGAATGAAATCTATTCGTATTTCTTTTTTTTATAATTACTCTAAACAATTACACCAATCGTATGACCATTACCCAAATTAAATATTAAAAACTGGTGTTATGGGTGTTACACAACAAACTGGGAAACTCCTGTAACACCTAAACATCAATTAAAGACAATTTAGAACAGGTCGCTACCTAAATTAAACTGATATTGAATCGAACCTGGGGACCCCTGTTAAGATGATAAATGCTCTGCCAAGGCGTCAGCCGTCAAGGCATCAGGCGTAAATAAAAAAATACTCGAAATAGTGACTCCAATTTTTTGACTGAAAATTGAACCCTGGGCTAACTAAGAGTACACTATACAGACTATACACACCGAACTACAAAGGACCAGTAACATTCGTATGAATGAAACATAATTATACTTTATACATCCTAAATAAACTATACAATACTAAGCGTCCCTAAAAATATGAACTAAATGGAATAGGAACTTAGAAGTCATTTCCAAATGTTGTAAACCTATTAATACTAGTCTTATCTTTGACGGTTTAAAAGTATAATGATAAATTATTTTTTTAAGATTGCACGGTGCTCAGACGAAAACAACAATAAATAGAAAACTAAAAAAAAACAAATCTATTATTATTATTATATTATGATTATTATCAATTTTTAAATATATCGCTCAGATCGAAAAAGAGAGAAAACAGAGAGATGATAAGACATCACAAAAAATTATTCATTTTATGCTACTACCTAACTATTTAATCTGTGCTACTACAATTTATACTAACGAAATAACAATCGTTGGTTTATATTATCAAGGTCTTATTTTTCAAATTTTCGAATAGTTGTAAACCTATAAATACTAGTCTTATCTTTGACGGTTTAAAAGTATAATGATAAATTATTTTTTTAAGATTGCACGTTGTTCAGACGAAAACAACAATAAATAGAAAACTAAAAAAAATGAAACTATTATTATTATTATATTATGATTATTATCAATTTTTAAATATATCTCTCAGATCGAAAAAGAGAGAAAACAGAGAGATGATAAGACATCACAAAAAATTATTCATTTTGTGCTACTACCTAACTATTTAATCTGTGCTACTACAATTTATACTAACGAAATAACAATCGTTGGTTTACATTATCAAGAAGGTCTTATATTTCAAATTTTCGAATATTCTGTTGTTTTTTTATTTTTAACGTGAAAATAGATTGTCCTTTCGATAATCGAATATTCCTCCGTTATCCGAACTAGCGTCTGTTTGCTACAAATACACTATTTAAACTCCAGTACTATGTCCTTATATATGCCCTAATAATTATGGTTTTTTTATACTAATAACGTCTCTTCACAAGAATAGGCCTACTTAGTTTACTGTAATAATATACATCTATTATTATATAATTACAGCAACAAAAAGGTTTAATAATTATTGGACTATTCTAGTGCCTTGACATAATTAAAAAAAAATGCAAAAATTGTTTTAATAATAATGTGGACAGGATAAAAATGGCTAATAATAAAAATACATAAAATTTTATCGCATAGACAATAACACATCAGTACCTATCTTAACTTTACATTCGTAATTCTATTCGAGTTGAATTAGGCGTGTGTGCGTGCATGTAATTTTGTCGTATGTTCTAGAACAGCGATTCCTAAAATGGGTTCCGCGGAACCCAAAAGTATCGTGTAATAGACACCAGGGTTCCGCAAGTGTTACATTGGTCGTTAAATCATTGGAATATTATGGCTACCGTCATTTGTGGCAACATTATTTTGAACCAATTTTATACTATTGTGGGTCTTGTTAATAGTTTTTATAGGAAGAAGTGAAATAATTTCATTCATCATATTATTCTTTATTTCGGATAATTCGTAATAAAAGATTTTTACTCTTATTTTAAATTGCATTAGGTATCTTTTATTTGTTATAGTTTACTATGACCAATGGGGTTCCATAAATTAAAAGGGTGTTATCGAGTGTTCCATGGCCATAACTATAATAATGACTTGTTTAGCGTGAATGGGAGAAGTGAGGTTGTGATTTTATTTCGATTTTCTATTTTTTATATTTTTGGGAGTTATAAAGTACAAAAGTGATAGTATAATGTGTTTTAAAGTTTTGTGTAAGTGAAAAGAATAAAGTAAGTATAAATAAACATGTGTAGCTAAAGTTCTCACGCTCTTCTAAGAAGTTCTATAAAACTTCAGAAGTCTACTATCACTTTACCGGAGGAGTTTTCGATAACGACTACTAATTAATACAATGCATGACATTGGCAAATGCGCTAATCTGTGCGCCATGCCATAATAAATGGAAAAAAACTATAATAATAAATACGGCAGTCAGATAGGACGTCACATTTTTGAACGTCAAACTACATTGATATCATAATCAAAAGTAAATTAGTCTACTGCTATTTTCTTGTTCTCTTGGCATCCAACAACTGACATTTTGCAGACCTTCAGGATCGTTTGACCTGAAGAATATTAATAGTGGATGCCTTTTCGAAACACGTTTCGTAGTAGTAACTTAAAAACTAAATAGAATTATCAGTGAATACCCCAATTGACTTAGTAACCCCACTTTAAAATTTCTCTTTCAGCTTCTTTTGAAATAAAAAATTACTACTTGGAATTATAACTACAGTACGTTATAAATAATAGTCCAAATTTGCAGTATTTGTGGTCTAATTCTAGATTTTAAATCGTAAATAAGCCACGGTCTGATGATATCATATCATTGTCAGTATGATAGCCAGTAATATATTTTAAAATTTTACGTAATGGAATTACATTGAATTATATATACATTATGGTATTATTACATTTTAATGGCATAAAGCAGAAACTTTGATCTTATTTGATTCACTTTTGTTTTATAGACTATAATTATTAGGATACATTTAACACATTATATTTATTCATGTTAGTATATTTTATTGTAGGTAACATTTTATTTACTATATGATTTTTTTGTGGATTTTTTATAGAGATAAATAGTAGTTTTTTTGAAGTACGTACGTAGTTATATATGTAGCTGACAAGTATGATAATATACAGATAAATACACAAAATATATTTATCTGTATATTATCATACTTGTCATTAATGCAGAAACAATAAAAATAGTCATCGTTCATATATTTATGACTGGGCAGTGCCATCTATTTGCGATAGTATAAAATGAATTTCATGAAGTTCACAAGAGACAAGACACTAGTTTCTGATTCCTCAAAACACCTTTAGATGGCACTAGTTGTATCGTAAATCGCACTTGCATATCGACATAACTAAACTGTTGATGAAAATTAATCTAACAAATAAATTGGTAATTAGGAAAACCTATTTAATATTTTGAAAACACACCTCGCGAAAGTGCGACTAATGTGTTCCAATATAAAAACCTTTTAATTGTTTTCTAAAACTTATAAACTATTGTAAATTATTTAATGTCATTTCATGTCATGAAATTCATTAAATTTAAAAAATTTGCAATATTATGTAATATATTTATACAAAACCTTCAGGAAAAATTCTCTAATTAATAGTAAAAATCGCATTAAAATCTATTGCTTAGCTTAAAAGTACGTTTAAAAACGCACTAACAGAGACCCAGAAATACAACTCTAGTTTTACACATTTATAAATTAAAGCTCTGAATTTTATATTCGAAGGAAACCTAGACACTGCAGGTAAAAACAACAAAAGTGATCTCTACAGTATCTGACAAATCCATCAAGGCTTGCTAAGATTTTTTACAATTATTATTTTCTTGCCGCTACCGTTATAAAAAGCAAAAGAAAACGATATAAGAAATCTCAGCGGTCTCGATGCATTTATTAATTTGCTAATTATTATGCTATTGAAGTACAAGACATCCGAAAGACTGTAATAGTACAATATAATTAATCAAATCGCATTCTTTTGAATCGATCTCGTGCAAATCGTTTCTTTGCATTTAAAAAGCCCGTTTCCCAATACTGTTATATTTATTATATTTGTAATATAACATAATTGCCCTTTCTCTATTTTTTTTTACGAATGCCAATCATTGACAATCTAACTTTTCAAAAATAATTGTTTTAATAGCTTTTCCAATCTCTTCCTTTACAATCGAATACAACCTTCATTCAAAGTGACATAAGTCATTGAGAAAAGTCGTTAACCTGATATGGAAATAAAAAACAATATTGATGTATTTACAGGCCAACCGGCTAATCTGTTGTTGTTTACTCTATGTCACCACTGCAAGCTGATATAAACAAATGTCGATATTCCAAGGAATCAGATACTGATTGAAAATCAGAATCCGGACTGGGAATGCTGTACCACCTTTCGCTCTCTTCTTTCTTCTGCAGCGAGGAAGAGTTCGTCATGGCCAACTAAATCAAACAACTACTCGCTATTTTACTCTATTACCTATTTTCTTTGTCTTTTACTTCTTTCATGTACCTATTTCACTCAATTCATTCTTGATTCTCCTGCTGCCTTGAACAGCTAGACCACTGGTTCCCAAACTTATTTTGTCTACTGAGTCGAGAGCTCATGCAGTCGTTGTCTAAGATGCCTCCTAGCTAAATGAAATTACAAATCACCCCCCAGGCCTCTACACAACGCCCCCATTTTTTTTCTGGGTCTCTCACCGCCCCCCTTTAGGCCTGCAGCGCCCACAAGGGGGCGTTATCGCCCACTTTGGGAATGGCTGAGCTAGACGATACATATGAGCATAGGAGTTTTATATCCATCAATAGAATAAGAACTGAACATTTAAAACTGTGTATTCGTTATAACAACCTAATTCATATAATATATTTGTAATTGTGTAGAAGAAAGTATGTTATATGATTAAAAATTATTAAATACCTTATCAACTTGTCGAGTTACATACTATTGTTATTGTTACCATAAATTGTTACATTAATTCATTACAGACATACATGAAAAATAGATTCGGCGTCCAGATATTTTGGACTTAGTGACGCCATCTATTTATGATAGTATAAAGTGAATTACATAAAGTTTAAAAGATTTAAGATAAGTTTTTGATTCCTAAAACATCTGCAGATGGCACTAATGATATCGTAAATAGCTTATTTTATATTATAAATATTTTAATTTTCTGAAATATTTGTGAACCCTGTACTATGAGAAAAATCTTTTTCTTTTATTTTTGAAAACCCATCTAATTTAAATCTGCTATTTGAATAACTAATGATGATGCTAATTATATTATTTTTTAATAATTATACATACATACTTCATACATATCTTCAAGCTGTATCCCTAACGGGGTGGTCGAAGGGACGGAGCGCTAAGCTTCGCTTCCTGACATCTTTCGCTTCCTCAAATCTCGTCATTCTAGCCACACATTTTCGCCAAGGTATGCGAGTGCTTTTCACTTTCCTTCAGCTAACACTCTGGCTATTTGATCTTCGTAAGTCAGGCTAGTTGTAATAATAATATCATGTAATACCCCTTTGGTAATATCTGATAATTGGAACTGAATAGAAAATACTTGTAATTTATCTAAACCGGGAAATTTAACGCGATTACCTTTTATTTTGACTTGACGTTTCGAACGAGTTGCATCAGCCCGGGTCTCAAGCAAACTTGCTTTCAGTTTTCTATGACCACAGCCGATAAAACTCGGTGGAAACGTCAAGCCAAAATACAACGTAATCGCGTTAAATTTCCCGGTTTAGATATTTTATAATGCAACGCGAATGTTTAAAATTTTATACTTGTAATTTACTTAAGTTAGTGTATGTTACAGATTCATAGCACAGTATAAACATAACAGTAGGATGTCCTCATAGAAAGCTAGCGTACGCGGTTTGTATGTGTGCGCGCTAATACGCGCGCTGTGACACGCACACAACAGCAATATTTTGGGCGAATATGGGTAAATTATTGTAGCGCCAGTCGGGGTCGCACGCGACGCCAACATGCGACCGCTTCCATTTGTCTTTAATTTGTTCTTCACATCGTCGCAAATAGAAAAACGTCTAAATCGCATAAGCGAACGTATTATAATGTTCTCAGACGCCTAAATATTATTTATCATTCGAATACAAAGTTGTCAAATTTCAACATAGCACAAGAAATAAAATGTAACAAACACGAAAAACTTATCCATATGCATTATTTATTATTATTTTGTACTATATGTATAACTAAACGAGATGCTCTCCACACCTCAAACCCAACGCAACAATCCTACGCATCTGACCGCAGTACGCAATTATGTTACGCATGAGGCCGTAGTCGACCTTCTTTTCTACATACTCTTTGTTTCTAGTTTTGATTTTCGACAGTTATTCGATATCTCCCGTTTACAGTAGCTATCATTTTAAAATAGTCCCACATGCGATTTACTCATTACAATACAAAAAGATGAAACCACTCTGCTTATCAGTAACGCCTCACCAAAAAACCTTTACGCAATCGAATATTCATAATAAATAAAATCTCGACTTGACAGTTGCTATAATTTTTGCTTGAAAACGAAAGAACTTATGAATGAAATGAAGTACTCTATGCAGTTTTAGTAACGTGTATGGCGCATACGCATGGAAAAGTAGATGGCATTCTGTAGTCTCTTACCGTTGATTTATACGTTAATAATAATAAATTGAATTCAATTAATTAAAAATCCATTTTAAATGTATATTTTGCAGTCTTTTAATAATCTGGGCATAATTTTTTTAATTATATACTGTGAAAGCATTATATAAGTGCATTAAATATGAAATGAAGTAAAATACGCTAAGTTGTTCGCTGCACAAGCGTCGAGATGAAAGTGAGCTAGGTGTAGTCCCCGGAGCCTCAGTTGAGTGGAACAGATTGTTTCGAACACTCAATCTAGTATTACATAGATATCGTTGTCTCTTACACACGTGTAGATAGTGGCAAAATAGTTGCTTGTCTGCTAATCTCATTTCGGCAAAACAATTGCCGATATCCGATTCGTTCGTTGAATAGACTACATCTAGTTAATCATAGCAATCCTTTCCTTAACTTATACGACCTGTGTGAAAATACAACTACAAGTATCTGACACATACCCTATACATATAAATTAACTTCGAACACTTATACCTTAAAGCAAATAAATAAATGTTAGATTTACAGAATGCGATATTCAAAACGCATTTTAAGACTAGCTCCAAACGAACGATTTTCTATTGAAATATTTAATGTACCCAAGAGAAGTAGGTAAGCTTTGATTTAGATTACTAATTAACTGCACTCTCTTGGAACATTTTGATGGCAACATCATCCAAACTTAACTTACTTATTGCTCATTGAAATAAACTAACATCTTCGGTCGTTTTGTTTGTTAACGACTTAGTTCGTTGACATTCAGAAAATAAACCGGTTTCGAACTACCTAATTGATGATTCAAAATGGCCCATTACGTTACCCCAATTACCATTTATGCAAAAGAAATCTTTGTAAATATTACACCTAATAAATTAAAAGTAATAACACAGATTAGTACGCATACACTTATATATAATAGAAGCAAGCGGAGCCGTTGGTAGAATCTAGTCGTACATATAATCACATAATAATACGTTGTCAACACATCACTACTCCTCGGAGGCACATAATCCGAAAGTCGCCTTGGGCGTTCTCTTTGAATAAATAACAACTAATGCGAAAGTTCTAGATGAGAATACACGACTTCATATCACGCGCAGTGCCGCTACTATACCTTGAACGTATTCGAGGAGATCACGGATACACGTAGACAGGTACCCTCTATATTCTAAGGAGACACAAAGTCATACAAAAAACATAAAAAGATCTGATTTCAAATCAATTTCCTTTCGCTTAGCCCACATGAGACATGGCCTGTGTCTCTCGCAGAAAAATCCTATTATTCTTGGGTATACGTATTAGCATAGTTGAAACAAATAATACGAGTAGATCTATAGTACGCCGAGCAAACACGATATTGCTATCTGATTGCATAGAACAGCTGTTAAAAAGTAGAATGAATTTGAAAAAAAATATGCTCCGAATTCAGCGAAAGATCGTCAAGATATAATACGCAAACATAGTATAGATTTCAGTTTATCGTAGAACTTTTAAAAAGAAATCATCCAAGTGTGTGTCGGACCACGCACAGTGAATGGTTCCGTAGACGTGATGCACAATATTCGGTATCAAAAATTGTCAACGTTTCTCAATGACATTGTTATTTCTGTACACACTGCGGTCGCTAAGCGTGTAACCAAAAATATTTCATTTCTCAAAAATTACGCAACATAGCGCGTTTAAACCAATTTTTATTGAAATTTAAGTTGTAGTATCTCGGATTTTTTCAGAATTTTCCACTTAATAATGGAAAAGTTAGAAGGTGAGGGAAACACTTTTCTTGACTTTAGAAGAACGTATTTGAGCAGCTATTGACTTAAATAAAAAAGTCACTTTAAAACCTCTGTATCATTTTTGAAAACCTATCTAAAGATACTCCACACGATTTTGTACACTGGATTTTTTTTCCATCCCTCAGTTACATGTATGGAGTGCCATCTTCGGTTTATTCATTTTTCAAATTTTTTTTACACCATTATATAACTGTCAAAAAGTGCACCTACCTTTCAAATTTTATGAATATAGTGCAAATATCCTCATAGATAGACAACTAGACAGATGGACAGGACAAAATTATAAGAGGTCCGTTTTTTGCCATTTAGTTACGGAACCCTAACAACCACAAATTCTAAAAGAATCGCTTTAAACTTTTAACCTAACCGTTAGAAGTCGTTTTTGGATGGAAAGAATTTCGTAAAGAGATTAAATGCTATTTGTTAAGGCGATCGCTTAAATAGGGCTACGCCTAAACAATCTTTAGCTCAACACGGATTATACCGAGACGACCCTTAATTCGCGCAAATTGTCGACCACTTGCGATAGATTTCCGCAGCCTGACACTTGAGTCTATGCTAACTCGCACAATTGCAGGCAAAGACCTCTATATACAATGAAGTATTCGTTTACTTCAGTGTATATAGATGCACCAAATTCTGAAGAGTGAAATAGGAGCTAATGAACACCAGTGTGTGTACTTCATAATTATCCACAGTTTATACGTAATTTTTTTCTCTTAATTATTTTTGTAAATATTAATGTCTTTGTTACATTATTAAATTATATACGCCTGAGTATCTAACTCGCCCAATGTAATACTCGCTCTTGAGCACCATAATACTTCAAAAACTACGCAACCCAGGGAGGGGAATTTTATTTTACGCGCTGTTCTCGTGGTGTCCTAAATGCTCACTCTTTTATTCTTGTTGTGGTACTTACGTAAATATCTTTTGTTCGTTTGTATAATATTGTCAATATTTTAGTTCGATAATTGCATAAAAGTGTTTGTTCCTTGGAGTAGGGGGAGTTTCACTCACTTGAGTATAAGCACTTGACTTTAGGTGTGTAATAATGTCCCAAGTATCACTGCATAACTAAATACTTACATAAAAAAATGGTTGAATTCATGCGCCATATTCTCCAACAAAATAAAGTATTCGTACCTAATCGATAGAATTATCAAATTTGACGAGACATTTTGATTTAGATATTTTAATGTTTAACTGAGAGCATATTATTAATTTTGTCGTTTTATAACTTGATAATTTTTTTGACAAAATTCCCTAAAGACTTGAGTAGATTCAAAGCATAAAGTAATTAGGAAAATTGATCACTGACCATATAACTTGTACGTTAAATACAAATTACTGATCCGTATGTTTCAAACTTCAATTATTCTCTCTGTCGCACATACCAGCCCTTCGCGTATGATTAAATTCTAAACATCACATATGTATGTGGATATTGTAATTATAACTTCAAAAGTTAACGACCTTATGGAAAGAAATCTCTGTCGTTAGAAATACCTTTCTTTTTTTTGAAATGTCTTCGTGTCTTCAAAACGTTTCATGCGAATGTGAGACATGTTAATCACCCTTCATCTAGTTGCGCGTTGGTAAACTGGATATGCCGAAACCACACAAATAAAAAAACAGCTAATTGCATGTAGGATAGAAGGTAGAATACACATTATCTTAGAAATCCAAAGCTCGGACCAACCTGCAGTTAAATTTTAAAAAAAATTGTAATGAGTTATACACTAAAATTATAACCTCTGATCAAGATACGTAACGGGCGGAGCCATAATAAGTGGCCGCTCTATTCACCGTATGTCAAACGAATAAGTACGGCAACCTCGCACTGTCGATGTAATTCATGTGCGCTCGTGACCGATTTTACATACATTACTGAAATAATTATTTTCAAAATACTCGTAAAACTTAGGTGCTTTGGCTACTAATATTTACCAAAATAACAATATCTCATACGCGCTGTGTATTGTTGTACTTTGTATTGTTAACCCTGGTCATGCACATTAATAAAAGTCTAGATACTACGTCACCAAAAAACGGGCGCGCTCTTAGAGCAAATGCTGCTTCCATTTTAATTGTTGGTCCGAGATTATAACACTGGTACAGATAAAATAGTATGACATTGATTGACATAATGTAGGTCCTGTTTTTGAACCGATTATAGAAGATTTACGGCATCGGTGTAGATAAACAAATATAAACATAATGAATAATGAAAATCATACGTGACTCAAACTTGATCAAACTTGAGCAATTGAATGGAAACGCATGTATCATTATTATAAGCATCTGTTTATTGTTTCACGCTGGTCTAACAATAACACAGAAAAATATACATAATAATGCGCGCCATTAATATAATAATAATAATGCACCAGACAATACACACCAATCATCTGATCTCAAACTAAGGTATTCCCTGTACTATGAGAACCAGAAGACGACTACTGGGCCCGTCTCCCAGTACACCCAGACCAGAGACAATCTAGAAAAGTACATTTTCGAATTTGACCCGACCGGGAATTGAACCCGGATCCTTCCGCGCTTGGGTTAACGTCTAAACCACTGCGCCATCTAGGTCGTCATACATATCTTCACACATACTTACATACATATCTTCACGCCATATCCCTAACGGGGTAGTCAGAGAGGACGGAGCGCCAAGCGTCGCTGTCTTTACGTACTTCTTTTGCTTCGTCAAACTTATCATTCTCCTCACACATTTTCGCCTAGGTATGCAAGTCCTTGACACTTCCGTCGGCTAACACTCTAGCTATTTGATCTTCATAAGTCAGCCTTGGTCTTCCTTGGCTTTTTTTACCACTCTTCGCTTTTCGAGCTTCGCATTTTCGCTCTATAGAAAAAAATATATGTACATAATATTTAAATACTAGTGTATATCAACTGCTTATCTATGCGAGTATATCGTAAAGTCCGCCAAGGGATGAATGAAGAAAAGAATAAAGATAAAGAATAAAAGATATTTAAAGATAAAGAATGTGTACAGGTCAACAGCCAGCTTCGTCCGAATGGGAAATGGCGTAACTTTAAGTTCGTATGTATGTAGATTAAAGATATTGAAAAAATCGACTCCCTTTATTTCTTCAATAAATAATTTAAGGTGTTTCACACATATAACTACAGACTATCGGACTTTTTGGCGGGAACGGGAGAAGTGAGGTTGTCATTTTATTTAAATTGTCTACTTTTTACATTCTTTTTTTTTTGGGAGTTTTATAGTACAAAAGTGATAGTATATTGTGTTTTAAAGTTCTGTATAAGTGAAAAGAATGGAGAAAGTCTAAATGAACATGTGTAGCTGAAGTTCTCGCGCTCCTCCAAGAAGTCCTTTACAACTTCAGTAAAGCCTACTATCACTTTACTGGAGGAGTTTTACGATAAGAAGAAAAAACGAATTTGCTTCGAACACAGCTTCTAACGTGCTTCTATTAATACCTGACTTTGGCAAATGCGCTAATCTGTGCGCCATGTCATGAAGAAAAAAAAAGTACAGACTATCATTTATTATTGTCAATTTAACTGACGCCTGCTCTATAATAATCGCAATACAATAGTGCACGTAATTGCAATTTTTAAAATTTGTTTAAACGAACAAAACGAAAAATATTACATACACATGCTTACACTGTATGGAGTAGGCAGAGGTGACGAAGCGTTAAACGTTAACCACCTCACATTATTTCACATGGCTGTAACATTTCCATCAGCTAACATTCAGGCTGACTCGAAATAAAAGCACTCGAATAGACACTGGATAAACTTGGTGAGAGAAATAACGACCTTTGGACTTTGAGAAGCGAAAGAGGCGTGTTTGGGATCGTAATGTTTCACACACCGTTCTAGCTACCGCATTTATCTATACTACTATATAAATCTCTAGCATCTGTCGGTAATTACAATTTTACTACCAAATTGTTTAATAGATATTTATTTTATGACCACGATCGGTACAATCCGGTCGAAATGTCGGAATAAAATAGGTAATTAGCCTTAAAATATAAACGCGACATAGACCCGTGAATAAATATTGTAAGATACGCCAAATCTCACACTCCTCCGTGCGCCCAATATTCTTAAAAAGAATCCGAAATTTTCGCTATTTTTGACGCGTATGCGACACTCTACTGGCCTATTTTTTTTTTAATTAGTTTAAACATCACTGAAAAGTGAAGTATACAATTTTAACTTTCACATAAAAATTCGTTAGACGTAATACGTAACCACAGAATTTTTGACGCTATTGTCACTTGTAATCGCGAAGAATATCTACAGTTAGTTAACTTTGCAGAATTCGATTCGAATAGGGCGGATTGCCTTCCAAATAAAACCTTTTTAGGAAAGAGCTTGTCAAATCAATCAAGCTTTGCAACGTTTCGAGATGGATCCCCTGTCATTTGTATTTTATACCTTTTTTATTTCAGTGACGTTAACTAATCACTTTTCAGATTGCAATCGTTAGTTCATTTTTCGATTTTTGTGGACAAGCGATTTATTTTTACCAGCACAGCGATAGGGATGATTTTTTAAATTACAAATCAAAAAACAGTAACAAAACAAACAACAATAAGGCGACGCACTGGAATTTTTGAAGGCAGGGATCTCAATTTTTCTAAATGACTACATAACGTATAAAAATGATATTTGGTAACCTGCTTCTTGATTGCATTGACTTTATTTTCCCAGTTGCGAGAGACGACGATAGACTTTTGTAACACAAAAAAATATATCAAAGAAACCTCTTTTAAAACAGAGATTTACATTTTTCTGAGTAACGGAACCGATTTATGATTCTAAATTTTCTGTATAGTTTAATATAAACATATTCTTGAAAATGCCAGTTGGATTTTTTTAAATTAATTTTAATTTATAAAATAAGCGAAAATAACTGTTTCTTCGCATTTTTCGTAAGCTATAGCATGCGCACGTTTGCATATAGCAGAAGGTCCATTTTAGATTAAATTATTGTTTATCAATGCGTCGCCTTAAATGCTTACATTACAAGCACGTGATTTGCGCTCCAGGGGTCGCCTCTCTTCCTAGCTGTCATTTCTTTGCGCGAGCATTTCTTTAAAAGTGATTTCCTATTAATAGATATTGCCATACACACGTCACGAATTGTTAGACTGAAAAAAACATGGCGTAAGCCCGTAATAGAAAGGGATGGGAATACACATATTTTGTCTCCATCGGTGTGGTCAGTGTTTTAAGACTCTTAAGCTGTTGCATTTGACAGACATATGAACAAAATATATCTTTGTTCGTTAGTACTCTAAGGCCTTTTGTCCATGGTAAGAATTTTAGCCGGATCCGCGTACAAAATCTATATGACATCTTTGTCCACGATAAGACTTTAGCCGGAAGTAGCTGCGGCGATCATAAGAATTATCTTACGTAATATATATACGTATAATATAAACCAGTACACGACCGTCGCGTCGTTCTTACGTAGGCCTGGTGATTTCACTGGATACGTCGCCGTGGACAAGAAGCTTTAAGATTTTAATTATTTTCCAACTTCAAAGTGAAATATTAATATTTTTTTTTTTTTGTAAAAATGTGTAGCATAGGGACTCCATTAGACGTGATGGTAGAATGCAGTATTTTGTCCACGACGATTTAACTTTACGTATTTACACAATCTAATATTAAATCGAGTATTAATTTTCTTTATTACTTATGTCGTGTAGCGACAATAAATAAAGATATTAAAACAAATTTAGATATGTAATTATGTATTTCAAAAATTGTACATCTAAGTTTCATAAAAATAAATCTAATTAATATTAATGTTTTTAAACTTTCACGACCCGTACACATCTTACAATATTTACTAACGGGTCTATGTCGCGTTTATACTTTAAGGCTAATTACCTATTTTATCCCGACGTTTCGACCGGATTGCACCGATCGTGGTCACGGGCAGACTGCTGAGGATGAATGACGTCTTCGTAGCGTGCGGTTTTTTCTAAATTCTAAAAGAATCGCTTTAAACTTTTAACCTAACCGTTAGAAGTCGTTTTTGGATGGAAAGAATTTCGTAAAGAGATTAAATGCTATTTGTTAAGGCGATCGCTTAAATAGGGCTACGCCTAAACAATCTTTAGCTCAACACGGATTATACCGAGACGACCCTTAATTCGCGCAAATTGTCGACCACTTGCGATAGATTTCCGCAGCCTGACACTTGAGTCTATGCTAACTCGCACAATTGCAGGCAAAGACCTCTATATACAATGAAGTATTCGTTTACTTCAGTGTATATAGATGCACCAAATTCTGAAGAGTGAAATAGGAGCTAATGAACACCAGTGTGTGTACTTCATAATTATCCACAGTTTATACGTAATTTTTTTCTCTTAATTATTTTTGTAAATATTAATGTCTTTGTTACATTATTAAATTATATACGCCTGAGTATCTAACTCGCCCAATGTAATACTCGCTCTTGAGCACCATAATACTTCAAAAACTACGCAACCCAGGGAGGGGAATTTTATTTTACGCGCTGTTCTCGTGGTGTCCTAAATGCTCACTCTTTTATTCTTGTTGTGGTACTTACGTAAATATCTTTTGTTCGTTTGTATAATATTGTCAATATTTTAGTTCGATAATTGCATAAAAGTGTTTGTTCCTTGGAGTAGGGGGAGTTTCACTCACTTGAGTATAAGCACTTGACTTTAGGTGTGTAATAATGTCCCAAGTATCACTGCATAACTAAATACTTACATAAAAAAATGGTTGAATTCATGCGCCATATTCTCCAACAAAATAAAGTATTCGTACCTAATCGATAGAATTATCAAATTTGACGAGACATTTTGATTTAGATATTTTAATGTTTAACTGAGAGCATATTATTAATTTTGTCGTTTTATAACTTGATAATTTTTTTGACAAAATTCCCTAAAGACTTGAGTAGATTCAAAGCATAAAGTAATTAGGAAAATTGATCACTGACCATATAACTTGTACGTTAAATACAAATTACTGATCCGTATGTTTCAAACTTCAATTATTCTCTCTGTCGCACATACCAGCCCTTCGCGTATGATTAAATTCTAAACATCACATATGTATGTGGATATTGTAATTATAACTTCAAAAGTTAACGACCTTATGGAAAGAAATCTCTGTCGTTAGAAATACCTTTCTTTTTTTTGAAATGTCTTCGTGTCTTCAAAACGTTTCATGCGAATGTGAGACATGTTAATCACCCTTCATCTAGTTGCGCGTTGGTAAACTGGATATGCCGAAACCACACAAATAAAAAAACAGCTAATTGCATGTAGGATAGAAGGTAGAATACACATTATCTTAGAAATCCAAAGCTCGGACCAACCTGCAGTTAAATTTTAAAAAAAATTGTAATGAGTTATACACTAAAATTATAACCTCTGATCAAGATACGTAACGGGCGGAGCCATAATAAGTGGCCGCTCTATTCACCGTATGTCAAACGAATAAGTACGGCAACCTCGCACTGTCGATGTAATTCATGTGCGCTCGTGACCGATTTTACATACATTACTGAAATAATTATTTTCAAAATACTCGTAAAACTTAGGTGCTTTGGCTACTAATATTTACCAAAATAACAATATCTCATACGCGCTGTGTATTGTTGTACTTTGTATTGTTAACCCTGGTCATGCACATTAATAAAAGTCTAGATACTACGTCACCAAAAAACGGGCGCGCTCTTAGAGCAAATGCTGCTTCCATTTTAATTGTTGGTCCGAGATTATAACACTGGTACAGATAAAATAGTATGACATTGATTGACATAATGTAGGTCCTGTTTTTGAACCGATTATAGAAGATTTACGGCATCGGTGTAGATAAACAAATATAAACATAATGAATAATGAAAATCATACGTGACTCAAACTTGATCAAACTTGAGCAATTGAATGGAAACGCATGTATCATTATTATAAGCATCTGTTTATTGTTTCACGCTGGTCTAACAATAACACAGAAAAATATACATAATAATGCGCGCCATTAATATAATAATAATAATGCACCAGACAATACACACCAATCATCTGATCTCAAACTAAGGTATTCCCTGTACTATGAGAACCAGAAGACGACTACTGGGCCCGTCTCCCAGTACACCCAGACCAGAGACAATCTAGAAAAGTACATTTTCGAATTTGACCCGACCGGGAATTGAACCCGGATCCTTCCGCGCTTGGGTTAACGTCTAAACCACTGCGCCATCTAGGTCGTCATACATATCTTCACACATACTTACATACATATCTTCACGCCATATCCCTAACGGGGTAGTCAGAGAGGACGGAGCGCCAAGCGTCGCTGTCTTTACGTACTTCTTTTGCTTCGTCAAACTTATCATTCTCCTCACACATTTTCGCCTAGGTATGCAAGTCCTTGACACTTCCGTCGGCTAACACTCTAGCTATTTGATCTTCATAAGTCAGCCTTGGTCTTCCTTGGCTTTTTTTACCACTCTTCGCTTTTCGAGCTTCGCATTTTCGCTCTATAGAAAAAAATATATGTACATAATATTTAAATACTAGTGTATATCAACTGCTTATCTATGCGAGTATATCGTAAAGTCCGCCAAGGGATGAATGAAGAAAAGAATAAAGATAAAGAATAAAAGATATTTAAAGATAAAGAATGTGTACAGGTCAACAGCCAGCTTCGTCCGAATGGGAAATGGCGTAACTTTAAGTTCGTATGTATGTAGATTAAAGATATTGAAAAAATCGACTCCCTTTATTTCTTCAATAAATAATTTAAGGTGTTTCACACATATAACTACAGACTATCGGACTTTTTGGCGGGAACGGGAGAAGTGAGGTTGTCATTTTATTTAAATTGTCTACTTTTTACATTCTTTTTTTTTTGGGAGTTTTATAGTACAAAAGTGATAGTATATTGTGTTTTAAAGTTCTGTATAAGTGAAAAGAATGGAGAAAGTCTAAATGAACATGTGTAGCTGAAGTTCTCGCGCTCCTCCAAGAAGTCCTTTACAACTTCAGTAAAGCCTACTATCACTTTACTGGAGGAGTTTTACGATAAGAAGAAAAAACGAATTTGCTTCGAACACAGCTTCTAACGTGCTTCTATTAATACCTGACTTTGGCAAATGCGCTAATCTGTGCGCCATGTCATGAAGAAAAAAAAAGTACAGACTATCATTTATTATTGTCAATTTAACTGACGCCTGCTCTATAATAATCGCAATACAATAGTGCACGTAATTGCAATTTTTAAAATTTGTTTAAACGAACAAAACGAAAAATATTACATACACATGCTTACACTGTATGGAGTAGGCAGAGGTGACGAAGCGTTAAACGTTAACCACCTCACATTATTTCACATGGCTGTAACATTTCCATCAGCTAACATTCAGGCTGACTCGAAATAAAAGCACTCGAATAGACACTGGATAAACTTGGTGAGAGAAATAACGACCTTTGGACTTTGAGAAGCGAAAGAGGCGTGTTTGGGATCGTAATGTTTCACACACCGTTCTAGCTACCGCATTTATCTATACTACTATATAAATCTCTAGCATCTGTCGGTAATTACAATTTTACTACCAAATTGTTTAATAGATATTTATTTTATGACCACGATCGGTACAATCCGGTCGAAATGTCGGAATAAAATAGGTAATTAGCCTTAAAATATAAACGCGACATAGACCCGTGAATAAATATTGTAAGATACGCCAAATCTCACACTCCTCCGTGCGCCCAATATTCTTAAAAAGAATCCGAAATTTTCGCTATTTTTGACGCGTATGCGACACTCTACTGGCCTATTTTTTTTTTAATTAGTTTAAACATCACTGAAAAGTGAAGTATACAATTTTAACTTTCACATAAAAATTCGTTAGACGTAATACGTAACCACAGAATTTTTGACGCTATTGTCACTTGTAATCGCGAAGAATATCTACAGTTAGTTAACTTTGCAGAATTCGATTCGAATAGGGCGGATTGCCTTCCAAATAAAACCTTTTTAGGAAAGAGCTTGTCAAATCAATCAAGCTTTGCAACGTTTCGAGATGGATCCCCTGTCATTTGTATTTTATACCTTTTTTATTTCAGTGACGTTAACTAATCACTTTTCAGATTGCAATCGTTAGTTCATTTTTCGATTTTTGTGGACAAGCGATTTATTTTTACCAGCACAGCGATAGGGATGATTTTTTAAATTACAAATCAAAAAACAGTAACAAAACAAACAACAATAAGGCGACGCACTGGAATTTTTGAAGGCAGGGATCTCAATTTTTCTAAATGACTACATAACGTATAAAAATGATATTTGGTAACCTGCTTCTTGATTGCATTGACTTTATTTTCCCAGTTGCGAGAGACGACGATAGACTTTTGTAACACAAAAAAATATATCAAAGAAACCTCTTTTAAAACAGAGATTTACATTTTTCTGAGTAACGGAACCGATTTATGATTCTAAATTTTCTGTATAGTTTAATATAAACATATTCTTGAAAATGCCAGTTGGATTTTTTTAAATTAATTTTAATTTATAAAATAAGCGAAAATAACTGTTTCTTCGCATTTTTCGTAAGCTATAGCATGCGCACGTTTGCATATAGCAGAAGGTCCATTTTAGATTAAATTATTGTTTATCAATGCGTCGCCTTAAATGCTTACATTACAAGCACGTGATTTGCGCTCCAGGGGTCGCCTCTCTTCCTAGCTGTCATTTCTTTGCGCGAGCATTTCTTTAAAAGTGATTTCCTATTAATAGATATTGCCATACACACGTCACGAATTGTTAGACTGAAAAAAACATGGCGTAAGCCCGTAATAGAAAGGGATGGGAATACACATATTTTGTCTCCATCGGTGTGGTCAGTGTTTTAAGACTCTTAAGCTGTTGCATTTGACAGACATATGAACAAAATATATCTTTGTTCGTTAGTACTCTAAGGCCTTTTGTCCATGGTAAGAATTTTAGCCGGATCCGCGTACAAAATCTATATGACATCTTTGTCCACGATAAGACTTTAGCCGGAAGTAGCTGCGGCGATCATAAGAATTATCTTACGTAATATATATACGTATAATATAAACCAGTACACGACCGTCGCGTCGTTCTTACGTAGGCCTGGTGATTTCACTGGATACGTCGCCGTGGACAAGAAGCTTTAAGATTTTAATTATTTTCCAACTTCAAAGTGAAATATTAATATTTTTTTTTTTTTGTAAAAATGTGTAGCATAGGGACTCCATTAGACGTGATGGTAGAATGCAGTATTTTGTCCACGACGATTTAACTTTACGTATTTACACAATCTAATATTAAATCGAGTATTAATTTTCTTTATTACTTATGTCGTGTAGCGACAATAAATAAAGATATTAAAACAAATTTAGATATGTAATTATGTATTTCAAAAATTGTACATCTAAGTTTCATAAAAATAAATCTAATTAATATTAATGTTTTTAAACTTTCACGACCCGTACACATCTTACAATATTTACTAACGGGTCTATGTCGCGTTTATACTTTAAGGCTAATTACCTATTTTATCCCGACGTTTCGACCGGATTGCACCGATCGTGGTCACGGGCAGACTGCTGAGGATGAATGACGTCTTCGTAGCGTGCGGTTTTTTCTACGAAGACGTCATTCATCCTCAGCAGTCTGCCCGTGACCACGATCGGTGCAATCCGGTCGAAACGTCGGGATAAAATAGGTAATTAGCCTTAAAGTATAAACGCGACATAGACCCGTTAGTAAATATTGTAAGGTAATTAATATTATTACTAATGATTGTAAGTCGAAGAATAATTAGTCGATGGTGCTGGTGTACGTCAGCAGCCTTTTTTCCCTTTTGAAAACCTGGTTGTGTAGCTGCGTGTGGCTTTCTTACCCGGCTTAACGTGCTACCATTAAAACGATATGCTGGGTCTCCTGGGTTACTCTATAGCATCAACATATCATTTCCCATTGGAGTGTATTCCTTTAAAACCAGGAACGTCCAGAATAGATTTTTCTAGAGATGGGTAGCCTAATTTTTTATTAAAAAGTATCCGTTCTCCATGAAGTTCACGATAATCGCAATTACATTGACTTATAGTATTAACCACTATCATATAAAAATTAAAGAAATACATATTTACGATACCTTAAAAGTATTACATAAGTATAAAATCATTCAGCTGTTCATTGATTAATTATCGTAAGTACGAAATTAAGTGAAATATGCTACGTTGCTTTGTTCATTGCATAAACGTCAAAATGCATGTGTGCTAGCTAGTGTTTCCCGAACCGCAGTTGAGTAGGACATAGTGAAGCTTTCAAACAATAAATCTAGTACTACTCGCACATAGATATTGTTGGTCCCATACAATACAACGAGAGTCAAGTGTCTGAAGTCACGGCGAGGTGTGACGGACACGCGAGTGGCGGGACTTCAGCACACCCTATACCAGCGGCACCTCATCCGAGGGGCCCGATCTAAGCAACAGAGAACCTACATAACCTCTCTGCTTAGCCATCCGGAATTCTTAATCTGCCTTTGGAAATATCACGAAAGGGACGCTATAATTGGTCAAGAAGTGGCCATAATTGTGTTGGTTAATTGATCAGCATTAGTAATTTTACTGTTTATGGAGAGTAACAAGATGGTCATAGCAATTATGACCCTAAATATGAAATACAGACATACATATCTTCACATTATACCCCTAATGGGGTAATCAGAGAGGCCGGAGCGCCAAGTGTCGTGGTCTTTACATACTTCTTTTGCCTCTTCAAATCTTTTCTCCTTTCACTTACACTTTCGCCTAGGTATGCGAGTGCTTTTGTCACTTCCGCCAGTTAATACTCAGGCTATATGAAGTATTAAACGAAATAATATTCATTAAGTACATACATATTATGTACATAAATATGTACATATATGCACACACATCTTTCCGCTGTATCTCAAACGGGGTAGTCAGAGAGCACAGAGCGCGAATACATATGCATGGGGCTAAATATGATTTCTCATGCTTGGGACGTCCAAATCCGGCAATGAATTAAAAAAATTACATTTAATTCATCGTTTTTGTAAGTTTGTTTATAGATCTATAACTGTTATGTTTTTATTGTAAATATTATAACAATAGATGGCGCTGTTTATAACCCACTGACCTGAGGATGAGTGCTGTCTTGCTTTTCACTGCTGTCCGACACCGACGAAGCTGATGGTTTCTTACAGCACTTAGGACAGTAACGGCGGCATAAACACCTATAAAAAGAAAATTATACTTATTTCATTTCAACAGTTTACTTCTATATTATTAAAGTGTTCATTTCTACGGTCCCGTATAGCGTATAGGGTTGCCACCCGTACTTGAACTTGAACAAACGTACTTTATACATTACTTAATATTATAAAGAGGTAAACTTTGTTTGTTTGTATGTAATGGATAAACTCAAAAACAACTAAATCGATTTGAAAAATTATTTCACCTATAAAAAGCTACATTATCAGCGAGTAACAACAGTGGGCTGTATTTTATTTAAAAAAAAAATTCTATACGTGCAAGGCCGGAACGTGTCGCTAGTACTTTATAAGAGAGCAATAAAGTACATGAAAATACTTTATTGTAATTTAAGTGTTACGTATTTTCGTGTTAATTGTCAAATGCTTAAATGGTTCGGGCACATAGAAAGAATGAGTGATGAAAGACTGACGAAGAAAATATGAAAATCAAATAGCTAGAGTGTTAGCCAACGGAAGTGTCAAAAGCACTCGCATAGCTAGGCGAAAATGTGTGAGGAGAATGATTAACATAACATAACATAACGTATCTTCACGCTGTATCCCTAACGGGGTAGTCAGAAAGGTCGGAGCGCCAGGAGTCGCGGTCCTTACACACCTCTTTCGCTTCCTCATATCTCATCATTCTCCTCTAGCATTTTCGCCTAACATTTTCGATTCGCTTCGCTTAACATTTTCGACTAGGTATGCGAGTGCTTTTGACATTTTCGTCTGCTAACACTCTGGCTATTTGATCTTCATAAGTCAGCCTTGGTCTTCCTTGGCTTCTTTTACCACTCACTTTCGCTCTGTAGATTTTCTTCGTCAGTCTTTCATCACTCATTCTTTCCAAGTACCCGAACCATCTAAGCATTCCTTTCTTCATTTTTACAATAACACTGTTGTGCAACCCTGTCATACTGCGTATCTCTTCATTGTTTATCCTGTCTGCAAGCATAATACCGCACATATTTCTGAGAGACCGCATCTCCACAGCATTTATCATATTTTCACTCGATTATTGCATTGCATATCCAGGCCTCACTACCGTACAACAAAGTTGGCACCAACACCGCATTGTGGATGGCCATTTTAGCAGTGTTAGATATATTCACACTACCCACTAATGCGGACAGAGCACCGTTCACTTTATTGACAGCTGCTACCTGTCTCTCCACATCCAACTCACATCTTGCATCCCTCGAAAACGCACTCCCCAGATACACAATTTCATTCACTTGTTCTAGACATTTTCCATTTACACAAATGACACATTTCGTTTGTACCGCTTCTCTTTCAAACACCAGAACTTTAGTTTTGTTCACATTCATTTTCAATCCTTTTACTTCACAATCTTCTTTCATATCATAAAATAAAATACAATTAAGAACTTCTGATAGAATTAGGAAATCATTGTATATATACTTAAGTCCATTATAATGAATAAACATTTTTATTATTATTATTATTTATTATTTATACACGTGACTAGTGTCTGCAACTCTGCTTCTGATGGTGCTATTAGCACAGCATCGTCAGCGTACAACAGGCAGTTTACCACTGTGTCATCACATCCCATACCATTCATATTACCTTTCAATCTCTGGGGGCAACTGTCCAAATACAGCACAAATAGCCAGGCAGACATCGCGCAGCCCTGTCTGACACCAGAACAGACTTCAAACTAGGGCGACATGTTACCGTCTATTCTTACACAGACTCTGTGGTCTCGATATAATGACCTCACAGCCTGCAGTAAGGAGCCCTCTACGCCATATTCAGGCAGAAGACTCCATAATTTCTTCCGCACTACTCTATCGAATGCTTTTTCTAGATCCACAAAAGCGCAGAAAATTTTCTGAACTATAGCCAGAAACCTTCCCACGATAACGCAAAGTGAGAAAATCTGATCCATACAACCCCTACCGTTCCTGAAACCACCTTGTGCATCCCACAAATATCTTTCTGAAATGCCTTTCATACGTTCAGTCAATACATTAGTATAGACTTTACTCGCTAAGCTGACCAAGCCGATGGCCCTATAGCACGCAGAGTCTAGATAAGAACCTTTTGCTTTATATAGAGGTACTATGACTGCCGTGCGCCAGTCATCTGAAACCTCCCCCTTCTGCCAACAAAAGTAGCACAGTGCACAGAAGGCATTCCAGACCCTAGGACCACCATACTTGATCATCTCAGCAGTCACCTCATCAATTCCCGCAGCGTTTCCACATTTCGAACTTCTTATCACTCTCTCAATCTCTTTCATACTAATGGCATCCTCCAGTCCCTGGCCCGAGTGTGGTAATTCATTAGAATCGCTCTCAGTATCAGAGACGGAGTCGCCAATCTCATACAGTTCTCCATAGTATTCACTCCATCGCTGCAGAACATCTTTTTTATTTGTAAGCAGGTTGTTATCTTTCGAACGCACTTTATTCATTCTGCAAGGTGCCGAATCACTTCGGATCTTACGTACTTCTTTCCAAAATAATTTGGAATTTTCCTTGAAGTTGTCCGACATCTTGTTTTCGTCTAACATCCTACACCTTTCACGCTTCTCTTTCACTAGTGCCTTCGTTTCTGCTTTCTGCAGCTTATACCTGTCTTTCATCAAATTTTTCATACCACAGTCGCTCGGTTTCACTCCAACATAGCACATCCAATCTTTTCTCTTCCATAATATCAATCACTTCATTCATCTTCTCCTCAATCCCACCTCTCACATTCCACGCAGCTACTCTGCACTCCTCCATCCACTTCCCGCCGCTAGGTGCGCAGCGTGTTGGGTGGCGGTCCCCAACGCCGAACTGCACTCTGCACACACCAGCGGGGACAGACCGGTGTACGTCGTTTTCGTGGGACGCCCTATCATTGCCGTTGTCCCACATGGTATGCACAGGAGAGGAATTGCAGCCCTGAAAAGGGCTGGCAGAGGTCGCGACGAGCACGCTTCCTCAGTTGACCCCCATGAGAATGATGAGATTTGAGAAAGCAAAAGATGTATGTAAGAACCGCGACGCTTGGCGCACCGTCCTCTCTGTGTACCCCGTTGAAGATACAGCGTGAAGATATGTATGTGTGTTAAATGTTAAGCGATTTTCGCGTGTAACGGTACGGATCACATCGATAAATAATAACTAAGCATTATTTTGGTTTTATGCTGCGCTACCTGAAACGTGAATGGCAATTTAAATACATACTTATGGAAAAAAGTAGAAATACCAATAAAGTAATACTTTATTTTTTCATTATACAGTTTATTTTTTTTTCCTCAGAAAAATAAAGATACTTTATTTGCTCAACAAAAAAGTGGCAACCCTAGTCTCGTAGCTAAAAAATGGCAAAAATGCGACGTTCATACTTTCGTCACGTCTGTCTGTCCGTCTTTTTCATATCTCTCTACCTTTCTTATACGTCTCTGTTTCAATTTACGTCATCGATCATCTTTACACCCACTGAGCTGAAATTTGACACAGAGACGTGAATTTGTAGCTTAACACCAGAAATGAGAAACAAAAAATAGAATAAGTTAGTCGTAAAACTTTCTTTTGAAGTAAAAAAGTTGCTAAGTAGTACAATAATATTGGGCTTCAGTCTGCACCATATTCTTAATCTTTGTGAATTTTTCAGATTTTTCTGAATTATAGTTTTGATGACAAGGTGAAGGAAACAAATTTATTTTATTACCAATTTTGGGATGCGAGACTAAAAATAGAAATGTTCAGGAACATCCAAGTTTTATAATGTATTTAGAATACTTAATATGAAACAAATGTACACAAGAAGCACAACATCCTAATAGTCCTCGTGTAGGGTTGCTGACGCATTTGCTATCTAAAGTGCTTTTAGTCTCTATATTGTAAATGCCTGTGAGCCTCACTCCAGTTACCAATAGATTGTGTATTCATTTGTGTTCCCAGTAGAACAAAATAAATATAAGAAGTTAGATAGAAATATAAGTAACTTAATGTAGTAAAAATCTTATGCAAACTAAAACACGTTACAGTAATTTCGCAGTGTGAGAAAAAACATAAAAGCGCACTTCATAGATTAGTCCTTATTGAACAAATGAAGGACTGTCTACACAGTTATTAAGCAAGATAAGCTTGGCGGGATAACCGTGTAAACAGCAGGCGAAAATCAAAATGATTTTGCGACAACCATAAGCACAATGTTCCTAATCCTAAAATACAAAAAAAAAATATTAAAAAAAATTAAACCGCCTTCAAAAAAAAACACTGAAAAGTATAAAATAACTATCCTTAGGATAGTTTTTATCCTTAGGTTAGTTTTCCTTAGGATAGATAGGAAATAAGTTTGGCCTAGGCCGAAAGGCCGAACTTATTTTAAGTTATTATTCAAGTAAATTGTGCTTAAAATTAAAAGGCATTTTTGGGTAGGTTAGGTTAGTATGTTGATCACAACGCGCGAGCCAAGCGAGCGAAGCGAGCGTGCCGTGGCAGCAGTGGTATTATTTATTTTCCTGAACAATGAATTTAATGTTAAAATGCATTGACTTCCTTTATTTCAAGATACTATGTTAGTTAAAAGAGTAGTATTATACAAGCAATATTTGTATATTTATAATCGCGTTCTCGAAAACAGCTCTAACGATTTCGATGAAATTTACATTATAGGGCGACATTACGGTGGTAAGAGTCCAATTCTGAGAAAATTCTTTTTCTCTATATTTTCACACACTTAAAACTTCTAAACTCTAAACTCTTCTGATTTCACAACAGAACTTTCCTTCTCAGTAGTGCAGTAGCTAGAACGTAGATTTACCAAGCTGAAATACGGGGGTTCGAATCCTGCAATGTGGTCAGACTTTGTTGTTATTTTTTTTGTAAGACACCGAGTAAAGCTCGGTCGCCCAGGTACTAATTATTATAAGTGAAGTTAATAACTAAAATTCAATCTTTCTGTTTGCGTTAACGGTTATAATTATAACTGATATAATATACATAATAAATCGAACATTGGGTAATAATTATATAACTTAATGGCAATATTTCTGACTTCTGTCAATTTTTTAATATAATTAGTAACAATTGCTCTATCATTCCAAATCCTGATCAATGTTATCTTGGTTGGAAGCTCGGTTGACTCTCGTATAGACCGCCTTTAAGGGGCCAAAAATACCTCTGGCCCTCCACTGACCCTTTTGCTGTTAGTAAGCCTCGCTATAACCTTATTATTTTCTTAATGAAACACAAAGAAGTCGGGCTCAGGTTGGGCGCCATTGCGTACATTATTTTGTAAGTTACTTCAAATCTTTCACGTCCCTTTTACTCGGATTTTTTAAAATTATTTATTTTCGGTATTGAAATGACTATTTTCAAGAAAAAGAATACTCTACTGGATTTAATGTATGTATACGCGGATTGGTCCTATGTATAAGAGCCGAAGTGACTATTTGGCCATTTTGACTTTTTTTTATTATTTTAATTGCTTTATTTAAAAGTTACATTTTTTAAAATTTTCGGTATTTAAATAACAATTTGCAAGAAAATGAATACTGTATTGGATTTAATGTATGTATACGTGGATGGGTCCTATGTATAAGAGCCGAAGTGACTATTTGGCCATTTTGACTTTTTTTTATTATTTTAATTGCTTTATTTAAAAGTTACATTTTTTAAAATTTTCGGTATTTAAATAACAATTTGCAAGAAAATGAATACTGTATTGGAATTAATGTATGTATACGTGGATGGGTCCTATGTATAAGAGCTGAAGTGACTATTTGGTCATTTTGACTTTTTTTTATTACTTTAATTGCTTTATTTTATAATTACATTTTTAAAAATTTTCGGTATTTAAATAACAATTTGCAAGAAAAAGAATACTCTACTGGATTTCGTGTAGATAGATTGACGAGTCCTACGTATAAGGGCCAAAGTGACAATTTAGTCATTTTGACTTTTTTGAAGTGAATGCTTCTTTTCACTACAGAATATTTAGTTAAAATGTACTGTAGCAAAAAAATGGACATAGTTGTCATAATAAATATATAAAGTTTCATAACCTTTCACTTTCACCATCTATACTAATATTATAAAGAAGTAAACTTTGTTTGTTTGTATGTAATGGATAAATTCAAAAACTATTCAACCGATTTCAAAAAATCTTACACCCATTGAAAGCTACATTATCAGCGAGTAACACGACCTGTATTTTATTTTCAAAAAACTTCTATCCGTTCGAAGCCGGGGCGGGTCGGACTTTAGAAGCCTCCCCTGTAAAGTATGATTTTACACTTTGACCCTTATACATAAAACTCATCAACATACGCATCTTATTCTGAGTCCGTACAAATGTTTATTGTATTGACTCAGGTGTTGGTTTGAAGAAAATCCATTAGACCAAATATGGTGATCCTAGCTTAAACAGTTTTTGAGATGTCGTGATAATCGGTTAGTCAATCAGTCCGTTGGTCAGTGACTGGTATTTTGCTTTTATAAGTAGAGAGAAAGCCAATAAATACATGCACAGAGAATATTATTTACAGATTATAATTATAGCTGAATGAGTGAAGAAAAACTGTCGAAAAAAATCTATAGAGCGAAAGTGAGTGGTAGTAGAAGGCAAGGTAGACCAAGGCTGAATTAAAAAGAAGAAACAGCCAGATTGTTAGCTGACGGAAATGTCAAAAGCACTCGCATACCTAGGCGAAAATGTGTAATGAGAATGATGAGATTCGAGGAGGCGAAAGAATTATGTAAGGACCGCAAAGCTTGGTGCTTCGTCGTCTCTGACTACTCCGTTAGGGATACAGCGTGAAGATATGTATGTATGTACTATAGTTTTGTTTTCAATAAAATAGTTCATGGTATGATTTTAATATCAGTGTACATTTATTAGCAAGAAATCTCTTTTCCGTTAATTGATTGAAAACAAACGTTTTCCCAAAAACGAGCCATAGAATTTTGTAATTTAAATTCGGTAATAACAAATTTATTATAAACTTTATTAATATAAATTATAGCATTCAATATCGCTTAATATATTTGAAGCGTAAATTAAAGCGCAGTTCACGAAACAATTTCTTGTACGCGAGAGCCTTTGCACATAACAAATGCAGGTAATTCAATCTAGAGGACAAGGTGGTTCGTGCCCCGGACTAATCGTATTCCAAGGGACCATGAATCGTTATTGTGTTATAATAGCACTTATGGTAAATTACTAGGCATATCCATGCACGTAACTAGCGTATGACAGCTACCTTCTTCAATTAACTAAGGTAAAATCTAAATAATATTGAAGTATAATGTACAGATACACCAAAGTTATTGCAGCAACAAAAAATATTTTCTATAACTTCAAAATAAATTAATATATTGTATAGACTCAGGTGTTACTTTGCGGAAATCCATTTCATGTGATAAATTCCCAAAATCTTTAGCTATTTCCGCTCAAACTCCAAAAACCACCAATCGACACGTGTTTCGCCTCTCAACGAAGCATCCTCAGGATATACCAGAGATAGAGAATCTTATTCGGTGCTGGTTAGCTGACCGAGTCCTATCTCGAGGTATATCCTGAGGATGCTTCGTTGAGAGGCGAAACACGTGTCGATTGGTGGTTTTTGGAGTTTGAGCGGAAATAGCTAAAGATTTTGGGAATTTATCAAATAAATTAATGTCAAAAATAAAAATAAGAAAATTGCAGTAAAGGGACGTTTTGTTACGTTACCTTGGTCTCTGCTTGTGACAGTTATTACTAACAATTGTCAAAAGCAGAGGCCAATAATAGAATAGAAATAATATTTCTTGCTGAGATTTAAGATTGAATTGTAGTGTTACGTAATGATTTCAATGAAATCAATTAAATTTTAAAATTAAATACAAATGTATTTATTACAGTGTTTATTTTTTTGCTGATTCACGACATAGTAATTTTATGTTTTTCCATTTAAATCTTCTTAATAACAAGAAACGAATTAGTCAAGGTAATTAAACGGCTAATAACTGTGGTGATTCTCCTATATTAAGCACTAGCGACCTGCCGGCTTCGCACCGGCAGATTTTTTTTTAAATAAAATACATCCTGATAATCGCTGATAATTGCTCAGCTTTCAATAGGTGTAAAAAATGTTGTAATCGGTTGAGTAGTTGTAGAGTTTATCCATTACATACAAACAAACAAAATGTACCTGTTTATAACATTAGTATAGATAGATTACAACACAACTAAACATAAAGTTCACACCCTTAAAATTAAATTTCGGCAAACAGATTAATGAATGTAGTTTTTTATATGCTATTCCGTAATTATTAATCTAATTTCTTCGATCACAAATAAAAAACTAGTGGCACAATCTTATGTAAAATCTAAACAAATCATTGTCCGGATTGACATATACTTATATTGTGCTAATTTAAAGTAGACCTTACCGTCAAAGCATAAGGTTGTAAAAGCTCGTAAAAGATTATTGCATGACATTGAAACGACGTTTGTTAAAAAAATAATTAAAAAGCAATCTTACGCTTCGTGTTTTAAAGTATAATTCACCTAATAATTTTCATCGCTATTTACGTCATTTTAATTTGTTACGTGAAGGTGATAAAAATAAGACATACATTGTCAGGCCATTTTTGAAGCGCTTTGTCATGTTTGCTGTTAGAGATTTCGAATACTTCTAAAACAAAAGTGCACTCAAATAGTCGTTTGAGTGCACATTTGGTTCGGATGTTTTTGGAGCTTTGATTGTGTATCTTGTTTTATATACGATCGAAGTCTAATTTACATAAGATATTTGTGGACACTGGACATAGCGCGCTATGATGCGGGCTGCGTTACAAACGTTTGTGTAGTAGTCTGTTAGAACAAAAATGAGCTTTATCGTGCACTACACAAGGTTTGTTTTTATTTGTAATAACTTCTGCGACCATGATCGTTGACCTAAATATAGTTGAAATGGATTCAGTGAAAAGTTTTGAGCACGGTAGTTTCTGATTTCTGAATAATTTTGCTACACGTAGTTAGAATTATAGAACTACTTAGCTTTTGTTCTGATAATGAACGGAATACGCTGCTGCCTTTGGGATGACTTACCTAAGTATCAGTTATATATAGTTCTTCTTAGGTTTTTGAACCAGAAGGTGACGATATACTGACTGTAACAGGCCAATCGGTTGTTACCAAACGTAAAACAAAGTTAAAAGTAATACATGGCGATTTCGATAGCTTTTCAATTCACACCATATCCTGAACGTTCATGATTTTTTTAACATTTTTCCGAGAGATACTTTTGGAAATGTGGCGAGAGGAAAGCAACTTTTAAATTATTTTTCCAAATATTATTAAAATTATGTAACACAAAATAACACGTTACACGTTCTTGAATCAAAATGGTCTAAAAGGTTTTTTTTGTAATTTTATTTAAGGCATCGAAACTATGCCCTAAACTCAAAACTCAATTGAAGTTCATTCGTCATTGCCTTCCATCAAATAAAATTAAAAAATTTCTTGACAGTTACCTCGCACCCACTTCTTTTCTGGCACTTGGTATGATTTGCTTGATGCCTTGTTCAGAAATATTATGTGGAGTAGATTACATTTGGTCTGATGATGAACTAATGCTAAAGATTTTTGGAAATTTACATTTTATGGGGAAAAAGAATAACTTGTAAGGTTAAACTTCGTATAAAACTTTTACAAGAAAAGAAATTTTGTATTATATGGAAGTTTTTAAAAATTAGAATATATAAAGTTATGTGGTGGTGGTAGCCAGAGTGCTAGCTGACGGAAATGTCAAAAGCACGTACATACCTAGGCAAAAATGTGTGAGGAGAATGATGAAATTTGAGGAAGCGAAAGAAGTATGTTAGGACCGCGAAGCTTGACATTCCGTCCTCTCTGACTAGCCCGTTGGGGATACTGCGTGACAGCTTCAATAATACATAATTATGCAATTACTATTACCAGGCGAAAGTGTCCGTTTGTTTGATATGTATTCACGGCTAAACTCCTGAATCGATTTTAATGAAGAATGATGATAGATTAGGCCCGGGAAAAGGACAAAGGCTATTTTTTTTTATTCCACAGAGACGAAGTCACGGGCAGCAGTTAGTATATTATGACGTGATCAAAGTCAAAGTGAAATTAATTTATTTCAGTAAAACGAAGTCTTTTTGAACGACGAATTTACCATCTGTTTGAAAAAACTAGACTCATTCTCAGTCTAATCTATACTACTATATAAATCTCTTGCGTCTGTCTGTAATTTCAGTTTTTTTGTAAAATTTTGCGATAAATAGTCGTTTTATGACTCACTGATTTCGATTTTACCATTTTTAAAATTTTTGTCTGTCTGTCTGTTTGTCTGTCTGTATGTCCTTTTATAACTTAAAGAACGGCTTGACTGATCTTAATGGTAATCGGTACATCGTAAGAACACGTGATTGCGCTTATGTAGGCTACTTATTTTTTAGAAAATTTACCCCTAAAGGGGTGAAAAGGGGTGAAACTTTGTATGGGAAATGGTAAACCCCTGAACCGATTATAATGAAATTTAGCACCGAGATAGTTTGACATCAGAGAACGGACATAGGCTACTTTTTTTTTATCGAAAACCTACCCTTAAGGGGTGAAAAGGGGGATGAAACTTTGTATGCGAAACGCCAAATCTTGGTAATGATAAAATTTGGCGAGGCGGTAAGACTTTATTTAGCAGAAATACATAGGCTACTTTTTATCAAGAATCTGTGAAAAGGGGGACGGGAGGGAGGGGGACGAAACTTTGTACGGGAAATGCTAAACCGCTGAACTGACTATGA
Source organism: Zeuzera pyrina (assembly GCA_907165235.1). Lineage (NCBI taxonomy): Eukaryota > Metazoa > Arthropoda > Insecta > Lepidoptera > Cossidae > Zeuzera > Zeuzera pyrina. Next base: position 2,401,758 of record OU015627.1, read on the forward strand.
TGTAGCATGGATATAGATTTTTGACACCTGGGACTGGGACATAGGCTACCTTTTTATCAAAAAACTACTCTTAAGGGGATGAAAAGTGGGATGAATCTTTGTACGAGAAATGGTAAACCGCTAAACCGATTATAATGAAGTTAGGCAGGTAGATAGTTTAACATCAGAGAACGGGCATGGGCTACTTTTTTTTCAAAAACCCACCCTTAAGGGGTGAAAAGGGTAATGAAACTTTAAATGGGAAATGCTAAACCGCTGACTATGGTGATATATGACAAATGATGTTTTGTTCAGAGATAGTACGTGCCCGGGGACAGACGTAGACCATACGTAGGCTCTTTTTCAAAAACAATCTTTCTATTATTTATGTATACTACTATATAAATCTCTAGCGTCAGTCTGTAATTATAATTTTACTGTCAAATTTTGTGATAAATAGTCATTTTATTACCCACTGATTTCGATTCTACCATTTATAAATTTTTGTCTGTCTGACTGTATGTTTTTTTATAACTGAAGAACGGCCTGACCAATCTAGCTATCTATCTTAAAAGGGTGAAAAGGGGGATGAAACTTTGTATGGGAAATGCTAAACCGCTGAACCTATTATGATGAAATTTGGCGGGGAGATAGTTTAACATTACTGAACGGACATAGGCAATTTTTTTATCAAAAACTTATCCCTAAGATGGTGAAAACGGGGATGAAACTTTGTATGGGAAACGCTAAATCTTGATAGTGAGAGGTGCGGCGATAAGACTTCTTTTTATTAACAATACATAGGCTACTTTTTTATCAAAAATCTGTGAAAAGGAGAACGGGAGGGAGGGGGACGAAACTTTGTACGGGAAATGCTAAACCGCCGAACTGATTATGATGTAGCATGGATACAGTTATTGTTATTATTAGTTATGGTTATAGTTAATGTTATTATAAAAATGAAGCAAGGAATGCTTGGATGGTTCGGGCATATAGAAAGAACGAGTGATGAAAGACTGACGAAGAAAATCTACAGAGCGAAAGTGAGTGGTAAAAGAAGTCAAGGAAGATCAAGGCTGACTTATGAAGATCAAAGAGCCAGAGAATTAGCCGATGGAAATGTAAAAAGCACTCACATATCTAGGCGAAAATGTGTGAGGACAATGATGAAATTTGAGGAAGCGAAAGAAGGAAGGACCACGACGCTTAGCGCTCCGTCCTCTCTGATCTTCGTTAGGTATACAGCGTAAAGATGTATGTACGTATGTATGTATGGATATAGTTTGACACCTGGGAACACATATAGGCTAAACTAGCCTTAAAGGGGTGAAAAGGGAAATGAAACTTTGTATGGGAAATGGTAAACCGCTGAACCTATTACGATCAAATTTAGCAGGAAGATAATTTGACATCAAGAAAAGGGACATGAGCTAATGAGTAACAAGATAACTTTTTTTTTGTTAAAAATTTACCGCTATAAAGATGATGAAAATGGCGATGAAACTTTGTGTGGGAAACGCTAAATCTTGGTAATGATATAATTTTACTGTGAAATTTTGTGATAAATACTCATTTTATGACACAATGACTTCGATTCCACCATTTTTAAAAATTTTGACTGTCCGTCTATCTGTATGTCGTTTTACGACTGAATAATGACTTGACCGATCTTGATAAAAATCGGTGCGTAGTACGAAATTGTGAATACGCTCATGATAGACTACTTATTTTTTTAGAAAATCTACCGCTAAAAGAGTGAAAAGGGGGATGAAACTGTATAAAAAATGGTAAACCACTGAACCGATTACAATGAAATTTGGCAGGGATATAGTTTGACATCAGAAGACGGGCATGGGCTACTTTTTTTATCAAAAATTTACCCCGAAGAGGGTGAAAAGGGGGACAAAACCTTGTATGGGAAACACTAAATCTTGGTAACGATAAAGTTTGATGCGGTAATAAGACTTTTTTTATCAAAATTACATAAACTACTTTATGATAAAAATCTGTGAAAAGGGGGACGGGAGGGAGGGGGATGAAACTATGTACGGGAAATGCTAAACCACTGAACTGATTGTGATGTAGCATAGATATAGTTTGACACATGGAAACGGACATAGGCTACATTTTTATCAAAAAACTATCCCTAAGGGGGTGAAAAGGGGGATAAAACTTTGAATGGGAAATGCTGAACCGCCGAACCAATTATGATGTTTGGTACAGAGATAGTATGTGTTCGGAGACAGACATAAGCTTAAATGTAGACTTTTTTCAGAAACAATGTTTAAACATACTATGCATATTTACAAATAATTTAACCTAATCCGGGAAAGCCATGAAAAAATTTTCCGCGCAGACGAAGTCGCGGGTACAGCTAGTTATAACTATAACTGACAAGAAACTTAATCAGGCAAGTATCATTCATCGGTGTCTGCAACTGAAAGAATACGCGAGTGGCATGGAGCACTCAACATTTAGAGACTAAATATCGGACCATCTTATTCGCCACTGCTCAGTTTATTTACACTAACAAATATCAACTCTCGCTCGCATTAAGCAGTAAATAACCAATATTGGGCCTGTGTGTACATCTCTGTATATTCCGACAGATATTTAAATATTTATGTAATGGCTTATTGTTCTATTCGGTGGTGTGGCAAACACATCGAAAATCAAAATATAAAATAGAATGTAGTCACCGCAAGAGTGTTTAGATGTAAATTGTTTTCATACAAAATAAATTACATTGCCACTCTATAGGTTGAGTGCCCCATGGTTCATACCCGAACCATTCAAGCATTCCTTTCTACATCAATTACTTATCAAGTAACCTGCTTACCATTTTGGCTTACAGTTGAAAGCATATATATAGTGAGTACAATAAACGTATCTAACAATACAATTTCTCTTAACATTAGCATACTACAAACCACAATACTGTATCATTCAAACGGACGTAATTCAATATAATAAAACTTTCAATTCAATATTACTCTTAGTCAATGGAAAATAATCTCTGTTTCTAAAAAAATATAACTCAGTATTGTGCGATTGTTAAGCACACTTGGGGGTATTATTGAGTGAATCAGTCTATTGGAGTTCGATAAGGGTGCTAGTACACGGTCGGATGAACTTGGTGTTATTGGATTTGTTCTGTGCAAGATGGCGGTTCTTATTTACTCGTACGCTTATTACAGTTATGAACCTTTACCTATTTTTATCCAACTACGGCCAAGCTTATTTCAGTTTACTTAAAAGGCAAGGGTCCTCAAAGTGATCCCCGACTAAGAAAATTGTAAAACGACTTTTTCTAAATTAATATATAGTCTGGATAAAAAATAAATAAAATAAAATTAAAACAGAAATGTCAAAAGCACTCGCATACCTAGGTGAAAATGTGCGAATAGAATGATGAGATTTGAGGAATTGTTTCGAAACGTTCGAAAACAAATTTTGAAATCGAGTTCGAATATTCCATTTTCTCTTTTAATTCTTCCATGAATATTTTAAAGTTGTAAACAAATCTTTTAAAATGATATATATATATAGGCTAACAAGACGTATCCCTATTCTCTAAAATTTAAATCTGTATTTATTTAAAATTTAATTATTCTTTAAAATTTAATAAAATAAAAGTCGACTAAGGTTCCTTTTTCCTGAATCCCGAAAAGTAAATATATTTCTCGTATAGGCTACTAACTTTTTACAGTGTCGCATAATAAGTAATAAGATATTCCACTGAATAAATTTTGGCGCCCGACCTGGGACTCGACGTTGAAGTCCCTTGTTATTAGATTTTTGAATTCTCAAGCAGATAGATATTCGAGCATAGGTTTACTCATATTTCTGAGGTTAGTAATCTCTTGGATATTTATTTTTCCTTTTAAATTGTGAACCCGTACAAATTTGTAAAAATTCGTACATCAATCTTACTGATTTTAGTCACATAAATGAACACTCAAATGAGATTACGATCTTCTTATGAAAAAAAAAATAATGGACATTTTCAGTATTAGTTTCCTCTTAGATATTATGTCTGCTAAACGGAAGTACACACAAATAAAATTCAATCTAAATTAAGGGCCTGTCAACGAGAAATAGAAGGAAATACTTTAATAATTAGAAAAACAAGGTGAAGACATCAAAAATAAGACGAAGATAACTGAACTGCGTTAAAGCATTCCTTAAATATGAATTAACATGGGCAACATTTGTTGCACGTTCTACCGATAACTCATTGACTATAATAACTACAAAATGAAAAGGACTAGAATTAAAGAGGAAAATTGGTAGACAGAGGCAGACCAGCAGTCTTGGCCGCCCTAGGCCACACTAGCGCCAGCCACCCCCTTCCAACTCCATCATTTCCTGAGACATATGATATAAATTTACTTCGCCACGATTTTTGGCACGATTGTAGCCGCCCTAGGCCCGGGTCTAGTTAGCCTTATGGGAAACCCGCCTCTGTCCGTAGACCTAACAAACAATAGGCCAATAAAATCATCTAAATAGTAGGGAAGAAATGGATGAAACCAGAGAAAAACCGATAAAAAAGATTAGAAAAGGTTTTTACCTAAAAAGGAATCTGTAATATCTCGACTCCAGAAAGCTAATACTAATCACATTAAAAAATTGGATGTAAATGAAATGCAAGTAATTTTCACCACAAACCAACGTTTCTATCTGAACTAAAATGTAAATTGAAAAGATATGGAACTAATGAACGCTTCATTATTATTTATATCACTTCATTACTATGAAACTAAATTTAAAGGTTCATAGTGATTTTATCATTATTATCATTATTTTAAATAATATTGACACAGTTCTTTATCGTTATAATTTACGTTTAATAACAATTTGTAATTCCTTTTTTGCTATTCGTATTTGGGTGATTTCTTAAGGAGTTTAACGACTTCTTAAGGAGTTTCGTAAAACTCCTTAAGAAGTCATCCAAAATACGAGTAGCAAAGAAGGAATTAAAATTTGAATTATAATTGTTTTTAAACGTATAAAAATTAAACAAGGAATGCTTGGATGGTTGTTCAAATACAAAATGTACTTCAATTGTTTGATTGATTTCAACAACATTAAAATTAATTGCAACTCAATTAATAATAACTTTTCCGTAAGACAAAGTACGTACTGACCTTAGATCTTTCGTGTGATGTAAATCAAATAAGTCTTTTAGTAGAGTTAAATGCAGGTTTAATATCGGCATATCGTTAGTTCTGAACGTAGAATTAATTTCAATTTCTAAGCAAGATTACGATAAATTATATTATCAACATTTAACACAACAATTTACATAAATTTTAATAATATATTATAAATAATATAAGTTATTTGCTGAATCCTATCCCATAGGCGCTGTTACCACCTAAGCGCCCTTATTTAAGGCGACGCATTGGAAATTTTGACTACGGGGATCTCAATTTTTCTAAGTGATTAGAAAACGTACGAAAATAATATGTAGTACCCGATTCATCATTTCATTGACTTTATTGTGCCAGTTGCGTTACACGGTTTGTTAACTTTTGTAACAGAAAAAAAATAGCAAAGAAACCTCTTTTAAAACAGAGATTTACGTTTATCGGATTCAAGGGATCAAATTTTCTGCGTAGATTAATCTAAACACACTCTTCAAAATGACAGTTGGATTTTTTAAAATTAACTATGGTTTTAAAATAAACGAAAATAACTGTTCTTTCGTATTTTTCGTAAGCTAACGCGCACACATTTGTATGGCGCAGGATGTCTATTTTAGATTAATTATTGTTTGTCACTGCATCACCTTAAATTAATTGCTCAAACTAATTTCTAAACACGTCCAGTATACTGTTTAGGGTTACCAAAATTTGTTCAGCTGATTATAGTATTTTTCAGAGTAAGCTTTAAAAAAACGTGTCAATAGTTAGTACACTTATAAAAATTTAGTACATTTCGATACAAGTGTGGAAAGTATGTAATTTTTCACAATCACATGACCCAAGCTGAAGGCGCGAGTCAACAATAGGGACGAGTGGAAATGACAATTTTTAATAAATTTTTTTATTTTAGCAAATGTATTAAAAAAAATTTTAATACATTTGCTCAAAAAGTAGACTTTTCCATGTGTGTTTAGCGTGCGGAAAGTTATTCTTATCCGCACTAGTGCTTTTTGTTTTCCTCCTGCATATAACATCCAAATGCATGAAGGAGGTTTTTAATCAAAAAGTTTTCTGTAAAAAATTTTTTTATGAAATGACTATTTTACAGCGTAAATACTATTAATACATGAATTAAATTTAAAATATATTAATTTTTTTAATATATACGTATAATATAAATAAATAAATAACGCAATTAAAATTATTTTGAATTTAGATAAATTATTGTCATTGAATTGGCTGAATGCATAGAAACCGTTGGCTTCAATGTCCTCTAAAAAAAAAGAAACTTACTCCCGCGAAATTACATTTTTGCATTTTTTTAATTAATTAATATTTTTTTCGTATTAAAAAACGTTGTTCGATGCACGTGCGGAATTGTCATTTCCACTCGTCCCTATTGTTGACCCGCGCCTTCGGTTTGGGTCAACAAACCGGGACTCGTGAAGAAATTACATACTTTCCACACTTGTATCGAAGTGTACTATTATATTTTATGCAAAGAGTGTTTTTTTGTTTACAATAAAATACCATATGGTTTATCACATTCCATTTTTAAGCTAATGTATATCCAAAGCTTTTTTCAAGACAGAAGCGCGTTGGATTACACACGCACATCACAATCAGTTAAAACTCGAAATGTTGCAAAATAACGCTTGATCCATCCAACTGAAATTTAGTATTTTGGCGTAATATACATTTCTTCAACAGTGTATAGTACGCAGACCCGAAATACAGTACAATACTTTAGTAACCCCAGTTAAGCCTAGTAGCCCTAGTAATTTAGTAATCTTAATCCTGTCCAACATCCTACTAATATTATAAATGCGAAAGTTTGTAAGGATGGATGTATGGATGTTTGTTACTCTTTCACACAAAAATTACTGAACGGATTTTGATGTAATTTTACAATAAGATAGCTTATACATGAGAATAACGCATAGCCTATAATTTATACGTGAACAAAGTCGCAGGCAGAAACTAGTAATACATAAAATCAATCGAGTAGTATTCGAGTCTATGTCATACAAACTAACACGTTATAGATTTAATTAGTATTTCTTAAAAAACCTGTTATTTGAACTCAAATAACGTGAATTATAGTACTGAACAACGAACTGAAGGAGTAACACCCACATTTTTTTCTGCTTTATCTTTTTTTTGTGATGGGCGAATATAATAATATCAATATTTTAGGAATTCATCACATCAAAATATTTTGAAATTTTATTCCATTGAGCAAAATAACACGTCGATTCTGTTACCAATAATGATTTTAACCTTATATAGCCTTTTCTAATGTCTGTATTGCAGAGAAAAGTTTTAAAATAAATTCAAATTAAACTTGAAATTACCTGGGTAAAGGAGTTAATAATAATATAATTTTTTTATGATGGTATACCGTATTGATGCACAGATTTGCCATCAAGCATTGGAAATCACCTAACTTTCACACTTCTCGGGATATACTCAAACGCGATTTCCTCCTGTAAATTTCTTATGATTTCATATCTTTCTTTCTCTAATCTCCGGTTCTAATTGAGGTACGCGGTTTGTATTGTTCTAAGAACACTCGGTGGAAGGAGCGCTTTCATTTGAGCTTTTGCCCACTTAAATTGGTTGAGTTAGAGGGAAGCTAGTTGTGAAGGTTCAACTCGACTTCCAACTTTTCTATTCAACTTAGGTTAGTAGTTATATTATCAACACAATGCTGTGGCGCAGCACGGGTCCTACCGAATAAATATAAATCAATTGCCACGTGTATGATACGTTTGGTCTTGTACTATACTTGTGTAATTGCCACGTGTACAATGCATAATAACAAGCCAAAGCGTAACATTAATCTACAAATAACCTAATAATCATATACCTAAATAGTGACTTATGTATGTTCATCCGAAACTCGATATAAAAGATAATATCAATGCAAACAATACCAATTACGTCAAATACATTGTTAAAAATAATTACTTAAGGTGTACTGTTCAAATTAATTAAGCACCTATCACATAATACATTGTACCGACCCTGGCGCTTACACGTGCCGAGAGCGTACGCGGCAAAGATACGCGGTACACAGTTTCAAGGTCATGCGAGTGTTACCCTTCTCTGCTTTTTATTTTCCCTGATAATTAACCTATTAATCACATTAATCGTTACGTATGCTTTTTCGTAACTAAATGTGAAAGGTGTAATCAAAGCTAATACAACAGATAGATACAAATAGATTGTTCGAAATAGCCACAAGAACCCGATCTCTGAAATGAATTAGACGCCCTTTAAATTAACACTTACATGTGTTTATTTAAAGCAAGCTTTCCAACAGGTTTTACTCCAGAAATAATAATTTTTAGATGTAATTACAACTAAATGTAGCGAAAACACAAAAATAGGCAAGCATGACATGCATTTAATTTGTAGGTAATGGACAAATACAACATGAAGAATACATATAAAATGAATAGTGACAATTGTTCTAAATTATGGGATTAATATATAGAGAATGAAAAACCTTTACTGAAATACCACTCAACGACTATAATTAAAAAATGCTTGTTTAAACTTGACTTAAATAAGACTTAAATAAGAACTGAAAATGTTCAAGTGTCTAGAATACCCATTCCCAAAGTGGGCGATAACGCCCCCCTGTGGGCGCTGCAGGCCTAAAGAGGGACGGTAAGAGACCCAGAAAAAAAATGGGGGCGTTATGTAGAGGCCTGGGGGGTGATTTGTAATTTCATTTAGCTAGGAGTCATCTTAGACAACGACTGCATGAGCACTCGACTCAGTAGACAAAATAAGTTTGGGACCCTAGAGTCTAGATCGAACGAGGATGTTATCCTCACGATACATTCCAGAAAATGTACCTACTTATAGAAACCCGAATTATTCTAAAGAAATTTCAGGACGTCAGGACTTGAGACCTTGAAACAAATTTTATGAAGCAATTCTAAATAGTCAATTAATTTCTTATGATTTTACATAAAAATATTTGGTCAGTCATCCAACGACAGTTCTAATAGCGACCTTAATGTTTACGCGTGCGCGTTCATAGTCAATATCAAGCGGGTATTTTTCTTCTCTGATTTTAAATTTCTCTGTATCATGCGCGTTGTAGTCCTCATCAAAATCACCTTAAGTGGACGATTAGGGCCCTCACTTCAATCGCCTATACACTGAACCGAACACCTTCCTTTAATTGCCTCGTAACAATAACTATTCTTCAGCTCCTGGACTACAAGTACCTTTATACCTTTTCTTTCTGTGACGTGAAAGAAACCTTCGAAAAATACCCAGTCCCCGAGAGAGACTAGGTTATGTGAGATTTTAGCTCATTAAAACGCCTGTGATCGTTTTTGGCACACATTAAAAGGCTGTGGCATCTTCTATCGAACACAACAGAGCCCCCTAACGCTGTGTCGAAACACGTCACGAGAGGTCCCCCAGCTACATTGCGGATATTTTATGATATTTATGACATCCCCGCTTTGCATATTAAGATATTTAAGTATGATAACGGTTACTTCTTTAAAAGGAGAGTAATTTTCTTAAGCGAAACGTGCTCAGAATTATAACAGATTATTATATGTCAGACGCAGGTGTGGGAAATGACAAATGTATTAAATATAAGGAAAGAGCTAAAATAAATGATGTGAGTAGAAGCATACATGTTTATGTAATTAGAAATTAGGTATATTACAAAGGAATTCGTAAATTGAGTTTGTAACGTATTTTCTTATTCTCATTTTTAATTTTTTGGCACGTATTTACTTATCCTCATCTTAAATTTTTGTATGAATATCTGAGACTATAGAAACAAACAAGAAACCTCGAACTCAAAGAAAGAGATGTGTCAAAATTGGTTTTCCCGTCTACTCCGTGGAAAAACTTAAACTTACCAGCATGGAAATTACCCTCAAATCGGGATAAATCACGCATTGTACGAACTAACACCAATGATAGCCATTCACACCAAAACATCATATTCAAGCGTATTTCTCAGGAGCAAATAGAGCTTGCGTGATATAATAATCAGTGCAAGAAAATTATAGTCCAAGAAAATCATTTTAGTCCTGGAATTTACTTTGGGTTGTTTGTCTAATATCTAATTTTTATAGATTAATATGAATTAAAAAATATGTATTTCACATTAAAATTATGTATGGCAGTTTAAGGATGATTTAGAATACGTGTTTCATTATATATTCATTACGCTGTAGCTAAGCAATTATTTCCCTTTACGATAAGACTAATTTGAATGGCGTCCTATTGACGTTTGATGTTTTAGATTTTCAATACTAATGAATCAAACATGCCTACTTAAAAAAACTACTATGTGTGAAAAGAGTAACGCCCATTATCTTTTTTTTTTATTTTGTTGATGCATTTTTACTGGCTGACATTGTTCACATCAGCATTTTATCTAAATAAACGAAATTTTTTTCTCAAACGTCTGTCAGATGGAAAATCCTAGGAACACTAACGCGATCCACGATAAAAATACTGTTAGTACGAGTAAGTATCTGGTACTGGAAGATACTGGAACAGGTTGAACAATGCAACATGATTTCTGATTTGTTACATATTCAAAGATGAATATTTATATGTGTTAGCTATTGCAAAATATATATATGGTCAGGAGTCGGGACATTATTCTATGTCCCACGGTGCCTGAGAAAATAGAAGAACGCATATACGACTTTGTAAGGGTGGAATTTTACTTTTTAATTACGAAATCTTAATTAAAAGAAAAAAATAAGCTCGCCAAAAATTCTTCTCACCGTTTTCAATCGTCGTTAATATTTTAATTAATGTTCATTAATTTACAAACCTAACAATAATTTTGGCAAGAATTAAAATACTTGTTTCCATAACAACCTCTGTCGATATTATTCAACGGAAGCTTTTCAATACTACCAAGAAAATACAAGGTATATTGAAATAAATCTGGCAGTTACCTACTAAACGTAGTTAAACTACAAAATTATCTGTACAGAATTTAATTTCAGCCATATCGGATGTTTAAAGATTAAATTACCATTTAGGACGTTATCATGGCAGCCGCTAAAAAAAGAAAGAAGTAACTCCTGACACTGTGGCCTGACACTGACCTGTAAAATTTTACACGGTTGCTCCTTATGCAGACAAGCAATTAGAAAGGGCCTAATGCAAATAGATGTAAATGAAAGATAATAATAAGGAGGAAAAGATACAATAAAATAAAAAAAATAAAAATAAAAATTTTTGAAAATTAAAATACCAAGGGGTTGTTAAGAGGTGTCAAATTATTTATGTAACTAAAAATAAGCACTTTAAATATGTGCCTACAGAGAGAAAAATTCATACAAGCTGTCTGTTGTAGGTATAGTCCATAAACTTAGTATATACTGGCGTTTAGACCAACATAGAGCTTGTAGACGGTGACGATTTTTAATTTGTCAATGTCACCTATGAAATGAATGATTTTCTTGATTATTGCGATATGTAATATCACAATCACATACAAAACACGTAGCCATTATTACAAAACGCAGTATTTTTAAAATAAAACAGGAATAACACAAAATAATAAAATAAGTCAACAGCGTTCTCCACAGCGTGACGACTTGTGACGACCTGTCATTAAAAAATGGTAATAATAGCGTCTCGTTTACTGTCTCTTCCCTACTCGTGCCACAATCATAAAATATTACATTTTCACAAGCACTCTTTGTACGTCTATACGCCAGTACATACTGAGTTTATGATATACTCATACATTGCGGGACGATGTATGCGTGATCGCGCATCACCGACGAATTTACGTATGCGCCGCTGTGGTACAAAATGGTATCATATGAGCCGTGTAATATTCGTGGAATCCGTCCTCTTTGGCCTATCCTGAACCACTGACTTGATATTGTATACGTACAACGTCGCACTACGTCCACTCTCGCTGCCGGCTCTCGGAATACTAACGGATTGACTTGCACATAAACACACGAGACAGTGTATGCACATACCTACAAACACTACAAACCGGTTCCGGTGTGGGACAAATAACAGGGATACACAACGCGCATTCGACGTAACGAGAGGAGTGTATATATATATATATATATACATATCTTGCTGCATCTCTAACGGGATAGTCAGAGACGACGGAGCGCCAAGCGTCGCTTTCCTTACATACCTCTTTCGCTTCCTCAAATCTCGTCATTCTCCTCACACATTTTCACCTAGGTATGCTTAGTGCTTTTGACATTTTCGTCGGCTAACACTCTGGCTATTTGATCTTCATAAATCAGCTTTGGTCTACCTTGGCTTCTGTTACCACTCACTTTCGCTTTGTAGATTTTTTCGTCAGTCTTTCACAACTCGTTCTTTCTATGTGCCCGAACCACCTTAGCATTCCTTTCTACATTTTTACAATAACACTGTCGTGCAACCCTGTCATTCTGCGTATCTTTTCATTGCTTATCCTGTTCACAAGGGTAACACCGCACATATTTCTAAGAGATCGCATTTCTACTATATTTATCATACTTTGACTCGATTAAGGGCATATCCAGGCCTCACTACCATACAACAAAGTTGGCACCAACACCGCATTGTGGATGGCCATTTTGGCAGTGTTAGATATATTCACACTGTCTACTAATGCGGACAGAGCACCGTTCACTTCATTGCCAGCTGCTACCCGTCTCTCCACATCCAACTCACATTTTCCATCCCTCGAAAAAGCACTCCCCAGTTATACAATTTAATTCACTTATTCTAGACATTTTCCATTTACCCAAATCTCACATTTTGTCTGTACCGCTTCCCTTTCAAACACCAGAACCTTACTTTTGTTCACATTCATATTCAATCCTTTCACTTCACTCTCTTCTTTCATGAACGTGACTAGTGTCTGCTACTCTGCTTCTGATGGTGCTATAAGCACAGCATCATCAGCCTACAAAAAGCAGCTTACCACTTTGTCAGCACATATGATACCACTTATACTCCCTTTCAATGTCTGGTGGCAACTGTCCAAATACAGCACGAACAGCCAGGCAGACATCACGCAGCCCTGTCTGACACCTAACGAGAAGAGTTTTTGCTATTTCAGTGTCTTAACTCACAACCGATAAAATAACTGTTTTCAATGTGAATTTGTATTTTTTTAATTAATTTCCTATTTTTCGTACCCAAGAAATCAAGCGAAGTAACTAACTCGGTGTAATCTAAATAAATAAGTTGCAATTGAATACCGCTTTGAATGAGAGATCAAAACTTTATACACAAATAAATATAGTATACGGACATAAGTAAAACTGACCCGTTAACGCGGTTGTTAGTATAGCCATTGTCAAACCCGATGGTGTCTGATTGGAATCCAAACTATTTCAAATTTTCTTGTAGTCAGAGTGATACTTGTTTATTTCAAATAAATGAAATTAGTACTCCAGGAAACACAATGGAAATATTTGAGGACTCTGTATAAATATTTACTCTGTGTTACTAATTAATCAATTACAATATATATTTCTATTCTATAATCTAAATCCAGGAATAAATCAATGTATTCATTTTCTGGCAATTAAAATAGAGACAGTTCCACATTAATCAATAGACTAAACATAGAGAATCAGCTCAGAGAGTATTGGATATAATACATTAACTTTGGGCTATGTAACAATGTCGGACAAACTGAAAGTTTAATTTTACAATTTATTTAATTTATGTCAGTATGCCATTTCTCTCAGTAGGTGCAATTCACTTAATAAATCGACTGTAAAATCTAATAAATAGACAGACAGATAAACAGATCTAATAAGGGTTCTTTTATTGCCATTTTTACTATGGCATCCAGAAAAGGTGTCTTTTCTACTGTGGTTCTTTTTTTAAATTAATAAGAAAATGTACTCACCTAATAATCAATGTAGCGAACAACACGGTGAGCAGTGGTAGCAAAGTCGCAAAGCACGCCAGGAATAGTGTCTGCATATCGGTGAAACCTGAGAACACGGAAAGAACTGCGACAGGTCATTTGTTAGTGCACTATAACTAATACAATTAATTCATAAGCATTCATAGTAACAGAAGTTTTAGAAATATGTTACCAATAGACTAATGTTACCCGATACGGCGAGACAGAAAGAGAGATAATTTTCTGTTCCCACACAGAATCGAAACCACTTAACAGATTTCAACATATGTGATGTCATTGGATATGTCTCTTACGCACGTATAACATGCTACATTTTTTTTTAAAACAATGTATATGTTGTCAATGACACATCATAATAGTTATAAAATTTTAGAACTAGAGAAAGCTCTCACAAAACAGATAACATATATAAATACGCCAGACAATACACACCAATCATCTGGTCTCAAAGTAGGGCACTCCCTGTGCTATGAGAACCAGACGACAACTACAAGGGACGTTCCCAGTACACCCAGACCCAAGACTATCTAGAAAAGTTCGTTTCCTAAATTGACTCCACCGGGAATCGAACCCGGAACCTTCCGCTCTTGGGTTTAACACCTAACCACTGCGCCATCGAGATCGTCAACAGTCTTTATATGGTGCAAAAGTTGATACGCAATGTTTTTCGTAATTCATAATTGTAACGACATAAGTATATGAAAACCGCGAAGCTTGGCAATCCATCCTTTCTGACTACCCCATTAGGGATACAGCGTGAGGATACGTACTTACGTACCTATCGATGTAAAAACGTAAATAGAAGTTTGAAAAACTACGAGCAAAGGAAAGATTTTTAAATATTAATGGTCGCCCCGTTGTCGAAATTCGACCGTAAGTATACAATTTCGCATGTTCCCTTGACATACACAGGTACACTCTACAGACACGAAACAGCTCACAGCAAATCGCATTCATTCACTCATTCAGTTAATCTATCAGTAATTATTTTGTTGGCAACATTTTTAAATTCCTTTTGTCTGTGCAACTTTTTGACCCTCGAACCAAGTATCACATAGAATAGAGCATTTACTCTAAAAGTTCTAGTTGACTGACTTTCTAAATTTTTACTAATGTGTGTGACTAGGGAAGGTCACAGTACAACGATGCACAGCTGTATAGTGTATATGATATATTTTATTTTTGCGAATACTATTTAGTAGACGAAACACTAGATTTACGAGTATTTTGCAAATAATTATTTCATGATCGACTCATAAACTGCGACTGCGACCACCTCCGTGGCGCAACGGCTTAACCCGTCGGAAAATAAACGGGGGTTGCGGGTTCGATTCCCGCCCCGAGTCTGGGTGTTTATGTATGATATGTATTTATTTACAAAAGAAAAGTATATATGTAGTATATCAGTTGTCTAGTACCCATAACACAAGTGCTGTGGTGCTTACTTTGGGACTAGATGGTGCTGTGTGAAATGTCTGAGTATATTATTATTATTATTATAAACTAACTCGTGTTACACTGACAGTGCGAGGTTGTTATACTTACTATAGCTAACTGTTTTACTCGTGGTTACACACAATGCGATAGAAAGAGAGGAAAATTCGTTCGACACATAGTGGTGAAAGCGACAACTTATTATGACTCCGCCCGTTATGTCTCTTGGTCCAAGGTTTGACCACAAACTGTTATGTTCGACATTGACAATATAACAGTGTTTAACAATGGCAGTATAAATATAAACTATTAATGTTTCATTTTATTTTATTTATAATACATCTATTTATAACACATATTTTCTTAACTTAACTTTTTGCACTCCTTCTCCTTAATATAAACTTTTACTATGCCAAATCTCGCATTCCCCCGTGCGTACAATATGCTTAAGGGGTAACGAGTTTTCTCTTGACGTATTAATATTTTATATACATAAATAGATAATAAACCTTCGACTTCGGCTATAAATACAAGCAATTCATCACATAATCTAATATATAAAAATCAATGTTTGTTTGTTTATTTGTTCGCATTTCATGGGCTGCCATACCGTCCATCCGATTACGAAGAAATTTGGTGTGGAGATAGCTTGAATCCTGAGGAAGGCTATTTTACAAATGAAAACGAGGTCGAAGTCGTGGGCCACAATACAGTCATTAAAGTATAAATAGTACGTGGTGTCATTTTTATCCAAAAAATTTAGCGGTCAACATGGGTTACATCATCACAATTTCTAAGTCCAATTTTGAAGATACTATGAATATACCATAACTAAATATTTCAAATTCAATATAATTTACTTAAATAAATCTCATTACACGATATTTTTAACCGACTTCAAAAAAAGAAGGAGGTTCTTAATTCGTCCGTATGTCGTTTTTTTTTTGTTTTTCTTTTTTTTGTACGTTTGTTACCTCATAACTCCGTCATTAATAAACCGATTTCGAAAATGCTTTTTTCGTTTGGTAGGTAATACTTCAGAGGTGGTCTCATGTAAATTTCACCGATATTGGAGCTTGGACTTCGAAGATACACTACATAACACGACCTGGTTATAACCTTTATCTATATTGACGATTCGATTCTCTTGTATATCGTTGCGCTCCGGAATTAGAATGAAGTTAATTGCAGACCTGCTCTAGATATTTATTTAGGTCAAGACCACTCAAAGGGAAGAAATAAAAATTTTTATTAAAAAAAAT
Organism: Zeuzera pyrina; assembly: GCA_907165235.1. Lineage (NCBI taxonomy): Eukaryota > Metazoa > Arthropoda > Insecta > Lepidoptera > Cossidae > Zeuzera > Zeuzera pyrina. The sequence continues at coordinate 2,418,497 of OU015627.1, forward strand.
TAAACCGCCTTCAAAAAAACACTGAAAAGTATAAAATAAATCAATGTGCAACAACAGAAAGTCTTTAGTTTGGTAGGCTTGGCACCAACTTCAGTAACTGTCAAATTTAATTATATAGGTATGTGTTTCGCATTTATAAAGTTATTTAATTTTACTTGAGTTTTGATTAGTAAAGGATAGTTATTTTATACTTTTCAGTGTTTTTTTTTGAAGGCGGTTTAATTTTTCGAATATCAAATCTACCATTGGTACGAAAAAAATTTGAACCGGCAAAATTTTATTGGTAGCTCTTCATAGACCTTTATGATAACTCAACCCATATTCTAAGCTACCTACACAGATGTATTTTTATTAGTAGACACAATACTGTATTAATCTCAAATATTCATTACTAATATAAGGGACATTTCATTTTCTTTTGGCTATTTCACAGAATAGTACAAACCACAGAATAATAAATCTGTCCGTCAATTCATTCAAATAATACAGTAAATATTTGAACGCATTGTATTTCATCCATACATGATATTCATTTGCGATAAGTCGAAGTTACTGAAACTATAATAAAATATATACATATATTAATTAGTAACATAAAATATATTCCATAAATGACGATATGTTGAGCACAAGTGATGAACAAAATCAGTCTTGGCTTGGTCTTGCGAAAACGCAAGGCCAAAACTATTAGAATGCTTCTCAAATCAAAACTGAGACCGACAATGAATGAAAAGTATGAAAACGAAAACCAAATATACAAGACCAACAGTAAGTTAGAATAAGCAAGAGCAAGACCGATAACCGATACCAAGACTGTCAAGGTCTTGATTGTAGTCTTGGCTTGTGTCGCTCAAACCTTAACACAAGCATAGAATGAAATTTGTTACGTTTCTCAAGTTTGACCTGAAAAACTTATTCCTGATTAAAGACTATCATTGAAATATTTTTCATTACCAGACGGAGAACAACTTCACAAACAAAAAGCAATTTTTTTTTCTTTCCTTTAATTTATGTAATTTCTACCAATTATTAAAAAATTTTCACACTTTTTGTTACACTATAAAATTACTTTAACATTTTTAACAAAAAGATCATACAGTTAAATAAAAAGTAAGTTAATTAAAAGCTGAAAAGTGGCAAAGGTGATTAAAATAACTATTAATCAAAAATCAATAATCCAATAATAGCAAACTTTCCGAACGATCATCATTATCATTTGACATATATTGCCCATATCGCCTAATGGGGAATAGAGTACAGTTATAACATAGTACCTGCATACTATAATATGATAACACTCCAATAGAAATGTGGACCAAATATTAAACAGTTCTGTACAAGAATAATAGCATAGATAAAATATTAACGAGAACAGTGTCATAAAAGCGCTCCTCATAAACATGCCGTTTGATCTTGATAAACAGCAAATGATTGGCGCCCAACCTGGGGCCGCGACTTACGTGTGAAATAAATTACCACGCCAAGCAAATTCACTAAAGTTACGTATAAAATACGATGGCAATTTCTGTATAACCATAAATCCATAATAACATATACTCTTCATTTCATACTCGTTAATATACTCATGTATATTCCCTATGCCGTTAAACTATGAAATTGAATCAACATTGTATTGCAATTTATAAATAATACCTGTTTGTTTATTGGCTTATAATTTCCAATAACGAATGTACAAAGTCCAAATTAAATTAATTTATTGAAATCAATTAGAGGGTGTTTTTAAACGTCAAATCCTGAGGTGAACAAGCTCAGTGCAGGTCACGTCACTTAGAAATTATTTTTCAATATTATTAAAACAAATATCATATGCAGTACATACTTGAAAATAGCCAGCCAGTAAATTTAATTGAATATACATAGTTTGGACTACAATTTGTTTAGGATGAGGTCACTCTATTCACCATTATGTTAGGCATTTACAATGTTTTTGAAATAAGAACATGAGTATCAAGACGCCATTTTGTTTCGCATTGCGTATGTATGTAACCTTAGAAACCTAGGTACAATGTTACATACATATAATTAACAAAAAAGGATATCAACAATATTAATATTTATAATGTTTTTCGAAATAATTCGATAATATATTTTATTTTACTACTTATGTATATTATATTTTATTGATACGCATCTAATTCTTTCTAATTTTGACTATTTGATGATTTGTCTTCCGTTATTAAAAACCATCACAAATGTTGCTATGAAAATTAATTTATTTGTCGTTCTATTTTCATTTAAATCAAACAGCAGTTTGATTTAAACGACAATACATGTCGATATTTTATTAAACGTGATAAAAAGGTGTTACATAATTGTGTTAAAAAGGTTGAGAAACAATACATTTTTTTTTTACTTTTTTGCTCATTGTCTATAGAGCCTGTACACTTATTTGAAGAACAATATTTTGGAAGGTTTTTATTAAAAAATATTGTACACACGTTGTCGAGAAAGACAACATAAAACAACATTCAAAAAATAATATCGTGTTTCCACAAATATTGTTTTTGTTTTAGAAAATAAGATAATCTTCGAAAACAAGAAGCCGAATCGGAAGCCTGTCAAACAATAATTCTCCCCTAATTTCTTCGCGAGGCCAATTTATAACTTGTGAGAGGTCGATAGCTCCCATCCATTATTGAAGTATCAGATCGAGGGCGATTCTCAAATATCATGAGAAAAGTAATACTTCCTGCTTCTTCAATATTGCGATGTTTCGCACATCAGTTATAAAAAATATTTTTTTACGATATCAAAAATCTTGTTATATTGTCCTTTTAGAACTTTGTAAACAATATCCTCACGCTGTATCCCTAACGGGTAGTCAGAGAGCACGGAGCGCCAAGTATTGTGATCCTTACTGTATACTTCTTTCGCCTCCTCGAACCTATTGATAATAAATATTATAAATACTTCAGACAACAGATATTTGTACTACGATACCACATAACGAACTAAAAGAGACTGGGTAACAGACTACAAGAACATTTATAAAATACTAGTTTTTCCCCGCGACTCCGTTCGCGTATAAATTATAGGTTATGTGTTATTTTGATGTATAAGCTATGTTACTGTAAAGTTTCATCAAAATACATTCAGTAGTTCCTGCGTGAAAGGGTAACAAACATCCATACATCCATCCTCACAAACACATTTATAATGTTAGTAGGATTAGTCATAAAAGAATCGGCACCCATATTACTGCTCACTGTACCCCAACCACGAATCCTTCTTTCGAATCGTATTTGACTCGAGCTCGACAAAAAATGTATGCGATTTAAATCGGGAGAGACACGTACCACATTTGCTTGTCGCAATGACAGCGTCATAGTTGCAAATAGATCTCTAGTATTTTAACTGTAATGTAATTAGAACTTTATTATCTAACCCTTAAAGATTGCTACGTCTACATTATTGAAATCTTAAATCCACGCCAGATGATAGCTCCGATGTACGTCGTACGTATGCCTACATACGTATACCTACATACGTGTAGACACATGCACGCTCTGTTGTGTCCGAATCTACGTATTAGTTAAGTATTTGTAGCTACAGATGTGAAAATCACTTTGCTGTAATTGCTATGTATTTCGTTTTGGCGCTACTATCGCCTACTTTTTTGACAACTGTATTATACGTGGATACCAACACTTTTTATGTATCTTATGTGGCAACCTCACATTGTCAGTGTAATTCGTATCAGCTCATGACCGACTTCACGTATACATTACTAAAATAATTATGACGTTTCCTCACGAAAATAAGAATATGTCATGTTAAGCTGTGTATCGCTGTACCGTGACTCTTCCCTAGTCACGCACATTAGTAAAAGTCTAGAAAGTTGGTCAATAAAAAAGGACGCACTCTTAGAGCAAACGCTCCATTTATTTTGATCCTTTTTTGGAGGATCAAATAGTCGCACAGACTTGCCGCCAAAGAATTTTAAACGTTGCCAATAAATAATTACCGACAGATTAACTGAATGAGCTTCGAGCTGTGACTTTTGTGTGATTTGTGAGCTGTAAGCTATTTCGAGTCTGTAGAGTGTATGTCAAGGGAAGAAAGCGTTTATTTTATATTTACGGTTGAATTTCAACCACTGGGCGACCATATTCATTAATGTGTATTATTAACGTTTTTTTATTTTTTACTAGGCAAGTTCTAGGGTTCGTATCTCAGGGTGACTGCACCAACTAAACTCGATTTAAGAACTTTACATCTCTCTTGCACCAACTATTAAATAATAAGTGCAAGTGGGATGTCACTTCCTTAAATCGAGTTTGAATGGTCGGTGTAAGCCACCCTTACAGTAAAAGTACTCTATCTAACGAAATGTTACATTCTAAATGTAGATAGTCGTTAAATACAAATCCTCTGTTTCTTCCGTATTTTACCTTCTATATTGACACAAAAGTAGCGCCCTTATAATCAGGAAAAGACAAATCACCTCCAAGCTATTCATCACTCAATTTAAAATTCGTTGAAAGCTCTGACTGAACTGAATACAAATTCGCATCAAGTACGACCCTAGCTAATGTATTTTGCACTGGACTCGTTAATCTGTCGGATTGACGGACTGGTTGACGAATTATGTAGATATTGTTAGATACAATATGTAACTGCTTGGAGTTAAAGTATCTTTCAAGGGTATACAATACAATTGATTACTTCCTAAAATAAAATCTTTTTATTTGTAATTGGAAGGATTGGTAGAAAGTTTTATTGTAAAAATAAATAAAGGAGTTCTTAGACGGCAAGCAATTTCATAAATTAATATTAAATAAAAAATAAAAAACATGGGTCGAAAATCTAATTATTATTTTTCTCCGTTTCTTTTAGGTTTTAATTTAGGTATTCAGGTTTTAATCTCTTTGCTTTTCAGCCCAGTACGTGTAAACATTTATTACACAATTACACTATACCTTATCGATAGCGCCTTATCTTCTAACTAGGGTGATGTAATAACAGACAGAGAGAGAGATACCCCTACTTCCACAGAGATCGGGTGCTCCTCTAATCGATAGTTTAGTGTATGTATTGCTAAAAGTCAAAGACTGAGCTAGGCCCAATAGATATGATAGTGTAAAAAGCGGCTCATTAACTAGGGGCCACGCAAACCATTTCGATAGAGCCATATCGATGTAGTAGTGTCACCTTTGAAGATGAAGTTATAAATCGACTGCGACGCAAACAAACATGACTAAACAACAAAGGTTCCGTGTTTGCTGTTTTAGTTACGACACCCTACGAATAATACCTGACTGGGGATACTTGCCGGATACTTCTCAGTATAAACTATTCTGAAGTGGTGGTAAAGTCGTTCGCAACTACGTTGTAATGACGTGTTTGTGTATTGAACTGTACTGACGTGCTGTAAGGAGCTAAAGAAAAAAATTTAATAAAATTCGGGTAAAGTTTTTCTGCAGAACTGTATCTAATTATTTATTCGCCAATATCATAAATCGATAACTGACTTTACATATTCTTCTCAGAACAGCCAATTGCCGCTTCGTAGCTATACAGATCGCACGGAGATTACGAACGCTATTCCCCAGGAGGCGTTAATCCTGGTGCGGCTTCCACCGCTGCATATTCTGGCGTATATGGATTCGCGAGAGTATGCGCGTCTCTGTCAGAGCGAGAAGACCACGCCGTAGGAAATATAACGCCAAAAGCGCCGTCGGGGAATAAGAAGGTGGCGTGAGAGGTTGGAGCAGATGTGGGTATCACACCAGCGCATGGTCTCCGCTTTCTCGCCGCACCTCGAAGCCTAACCTACTAGAACGGCACCTAACTGCCGATCGACACAGATACTTACCGGACACGGTTGTTTTGGTGATTATCTCAATCGCATCGGACGTGAATTGAAGATGCAGTGATACCAATGAAGGCGCGAGGAATGACTCAGGCCAGCATACGCTGGAGAAATCCCTTACATGGAATCTGATCGTCAAAACCTGGTCAATAAGATCTAGCGGGATCTCTCTCCGCCATCCATAGTGACTATGGTGGATGATCAAGACCCTTGGAGGACAGTGGTCTCTTTCGCGGAAATAGTAACTCCTCCGCAAGGTCGCCGAGTGGGATCAGGTGAGGGCCGATCTCACCCGGAGGCGGTGACCGCGGGGTGTGGCAACAGACATCCCAGCACCTTCATAGTCGCTGGGCGGTCTGAGCCTACCGATTCCTAAGATTACTACTAAGGACTACTAAGGATTGGCAGAAAACTTGACTTAGAAATATTTACTTTTACATACATACATAAGATATGCATGTATGTACATGCATATCTTCACGCTGTATCCCCCTATCCCCAACGGGGTAGTCAGAGACGAGAACGGAGCGGTCGCAGTCCTTACATACCTCTAATAATAATATTTACTTTTGATCTACTGTAATAATATATTTTCATTTGATTAAGAGAATTGCTGATAAAAATTTACCGATATTAGCCAATGTTACCAAAAGTGATCAATCTTTACTGAGAATATATTAAAACCAAGTTTTGTTGGTCAATCCGATTAAAAGCTTAACGATTCAAGCCCAGCTTGGTTTTATGACTGTATATCTTAGAGGCAAATGGGTCCACAGTTTTCAACCCCGATTAAACCTTCGGCCTTTCGACGTTGGCTCTGACCCTTCGAATATGAAATGAACTTTTCCCAAGACTTACTTCAACGAGCATCAGAAATATGCCTGTTTTATTTAAGCAATAATATTGCAATGTAGAGGGAATGTTTATAACTAAATTTATCTTATGTATAAAATTCTTGAGTTCTCATAATTCTACTCCTCCTAAACAACTTGACCGATTTTGACGAATTTTTAATATTTATGTGGTCACCTGAATGGTTCTTTGCTATAGTTGGACCCGGTAGGTGGTGCTATTATCGAGATCTAGTATTTTTTTTTAATTTTCCGATCAAATTATTTTTATATTTTATACACGTAATGGTAGAGGACATTGGCATATGCATAAACTCCATGCAAACGAAGTCGCGGGCAACAACTATTTATAAGTGAAAAACAGTAAATTTGTCAGATACGCATAAACTTAGGATTCTATAGTAATTCATAATAGTTCAAGGCAAAGGTCTCAAGTGTAGTGGTTCTATGTCAAGGCGCAGTAATTCTATGTCTAAAGTTCAGAAGCGTAGTGCCCGTCAAATATCTACATGGTATATTCACAAATGCACAGGCACCTGCGATACAAGCCTCGAGCTTAGTGCAGTGGCTGCTAAAAAGAGAAAACTGTAAATACACCTCCCTAACATTGCATCTCTTTGACTAAATGCAACAACCAATCGAATTAAGATTTGTATTAAATTTTAAGGTGTAGTTTGTATTAATTTGAATAAATTTGAATTTGAATTCGAATTTGAATTCCGGACAAAGAACCTACATGTCAAATTAAAAATAAATTTAGAAGAATTGGTTTCAAAATACCGTTATTAATGCACATGTTTTCCATTTCTGGGTTCGGGTTAAAAATTACGATTGCAATATTGTTTGCATACGATACAAATATTGCTTGTTATTCACATTTTTGCAATTCCATTATAAAATTTATAGCTATTATTATTACAAATACGAAAGAGTTTCTATCTGTCTCTTACATTTTCTCAGTTAAGCTACTGGACTGATTTCGAACTAGTATAATTCTTTCACTCAGTGTTATAACCATTGCAGTATGAGCTGTAAAAGTACTTGAGGATGCTTCATAGAGAAGCGAAATACGAGCCGACTAACTTTGAAACTTGGGCGGAAAATAGTTAAAAATACAGGGTTAATTTAAAACTACTAATAACCTCTTAGTATTTTTTCTTAACATTATCCTCGATAGCTTTTGTTCTACGACTTTTAAAAATTATTAATTTTTTCTTTCATACAAAAATAAAAATACATTAAATGTTTCTGGAAATGGCAACTACTCTACGCGGTTGCTGAAGCGGCACACGCGCAGTAGGGCGCGGGGAGGCGGCGCGGTGGTGCGGCGCTGACACAGTACAAGTATGCAAACATTATTCTATCTCGGCAGTGTCCGGCAGAGACAATTACCTACGGTCGCTCGGTAGGTAAACACGCAATAGGGCTACCGACTTGGACTGAATGTTTTTCTTGTGTTACGTATTTGATAATAGGTACTATATTAAATTGTCATATTATCTCTTCATTTTATATTATTGCAAATTCAATAAGTTTTTATTTATATAATTCTACTAGTATTTTATTTCTAGTTTCAAAAGTTTGTGAGTTAGTATGGTGGAAATGGACAAAAAAAATGCATTTTGTGTGCAGTATAATTAAAAATCATCAGTAAATTAACTAAATCATTATGATAATATATTTCCTACAAATTAGCAACAGAGAAATATTTCCGGTTTCGATATAGATGTATTCAAACATCCATACACTGAACATTATGTTCGTAAACTTGATTGACATAATATTTCGTCAGTAAATGTGCGGGAGCGTCTCACACCATCCGACGACAACCGCGGCGCACTCGCGACTGCTGTATGCCGAGAAATGCCGATATTCGAGGCGCGTCATTTGGGAGCCAGCGTTTGCATGAAGATAGAATACTGTATGCTTACTTGTACTGTGGCGCTGAGGCCCAGTGCGCTTGCACTGTACCATTGGAATACGTACACAGAATAATTACGTTTCAGACAATACAACAAAACATCAATGTGCAACAAAAGAAAGTCTTTAGTTTAGTAGGCTTGGCACCGACTTCAGTAACTGTCAAATTTAATTATGTAGGTATGTGTTTCGTATTTATAAAGTTATTTAATTGTACTTGAGTTTTGATTAGTAAAGGACAGTTATTTTATGCTTTTCAGTGTTTTTTTTGAAGGCGGTTTTTTAATAAAAGTTTTTTCAGTAGGCCCGTAGATAAATGAGGAAACAGTGATTAATTTTTATAATAGTCGAAATAAATAAATAAATAATATAATTTTCTTGTCGGTTTTTCTCAGTATCCAGGTTTTCTTTTCTCTTCTCTTGGAACCGAACTAAAGTAGATTTGGCGTTCAAAAATATCTTGTAATTGGGTTTACTTGAATAAACTGATTTGACTTTGACTTTGAATTTAGATAATATTATGTGCAAGGGTTCCTTATTCAAAATGGAAAACAGATAAGATAACTGACTCGTGTGTTGTCCATTTGTCCCTCTGTCAAAGTTTACTTTTTCATAAACAATGCAAAGTAAGAACGTGAATATTTTTTGTAATTAGGCATATTATTAACTCATGAAGATCGACGTCAAAATTGCTCGCATATGCTTGATGAAAGTGCTTGAGGAGAATGATGAATTTGCAAAAGCTAAATAATTACGATAGGGCTGTGATGCCCACTCGGTGCTCAGTTCTCTTACTACCACTATCCCACTACCACTACCGTTTTAAGATTACAGTGCGTAGGCATATATGTATCTAATATTACAAAAAAGTGTTAGCATTAGTGTTGAAAGCTACTCGAAAACCTAAGCGTAAGTGTGTAAGAAGAATATGATATTTGAGAAGGCGAAAGAAGTATGCTAAGGCCGCGATACTTGGCGCTCCGACCTCTCAGACTACCTCGTTAGGGATACAGCGTGAGAATATGTATGTATGTATATATGTAAGTGTTAGTCATGCAATATATGTCCTTTCGATGATTTTTTTAATATATTGACGCGTCCCGCTACTGAATATTAGTTTTCTGTATTTCTCTATGTTCTTCTTTTTTCATCGGAACAAAGTTTAAATGAAAATAAAAATAATTTCACGTTTAATTTTATTACACCAGTTTCATTAGATGCTATAAAACAGAATTAGTTCCAATGTTGACTGAAAGTTGGTGATCATTCTCCTCCATAACTAACAATATGATGATATTGAACTCACATCAGTGTATCAAAACATTTCAATTTAATTTACATTTCTTACGGCGGATATAGACTGCAGAGTATTTCTGTACCTATCTAGCGAATTTGCATTTTCTCTTTCCGCAGGCTACTAGAGCTTTTTCTCATTAGATTACTTTTACAGCTACTGGAAACAATGAAAGTAATGAACTCCTTCGGAATTTACGTCGAACAAAGAAGTCTGCAAATACGAGTAAGTGTTAGTTTAATTACCTTTTTCGAACATACTGTAATTTTTTAGACAATTATAACAATTATGTAGCTTCCAACTAAATATTAAGCTTTTGTATTACAATGTACCTTGTATGTCATATTGTAATATCTTTCGTATTACCTTAAACAAACTGAGAAAATACATCTATATATACTATATATATATATATGTACAATTAGTTACTAGCCTGTACATGCTTCTTATAATCTCTTCAAAAAAAGCCCTACCCTTTTGCTAAGGTTTCCAGATAGTCGCGATTTAGCTGGATTCTCCCGATATTTCATACGATATGCAGACTTCCGACGAAATGTAAAATCTGCCGAAAATATTCATTACGCAAAGGTTCAACAAACATTTTGAATATACTTCAAGCGATATGCAATGTTTGTTTATTTATTTATTTCTTTATTTATCTATTTATTTATTTTTATTTATTTACTGTATTCAAAAATAGTCGAGCAATTAAAGGATAAATAAAATGGGAAATAAAGTTGCGGTAAATTTTATTATTGCAAATACATAATGACATTTGATATTTAATTTGTATACATAATTAGTTATCTACGTTGATTGATATCGCAATTTTTTGTTAGTGAAAAATATTGAATCCTTATAAACATGTCGAAAGTTAATATTTGCAGATTTTAAGATAAAAAGTAAACTTTTCAATCATAAGGTGGTTTCTAATATTTCCATCTGGCAACCCTACTCTCGACCGACTTTTGTGATCTGCGCGAAGAGATAAGCAGCCGACACATTCTATGTACTATCACGCTAACTAACATGGAAAAAATGTAAAATACTCAACAACACACAAATTCTAAGCCAACGAAGTCTGTTTCCTAAATCAAAGCAAGGAAACGAACATTTCAGCCATCATTCGGTATTTCAAGTTAATGATAAAAATTTTACATTTGTAGTAGTTATAGAACAAGTGTTGTTCTACGGTCCATGTTCGGTGCCTTTGATCTTAATCTCTAATCATCTACTTCATATTAATACTGTAACCTATAATACTCACTTGTATCCGGTGCCAGGTCGTTGTCGATTTCATGTCCGGTGATGTTCAATAAATTATAATCACTTTTGTTCTCACTTAGCTTCGGTTTGGTCACTTCCACTAATTCTACATAGTCTACTTTTTTTAACATATCACTACTGTTTCTGTCAATCTTATCTAAATTATTATCACTGAACTCATTATTCTTCGCATTGACGCTTCTGTTGGCAGAGTCACTCTCGTTAATTCTAGTTGCGATCAAAAACTCAAATCGAGGCATGTCGACGAATTCTGATTCGGGTCGAAATAAAATGTCCGTCAAAGTCTCCTCCCTGTCTCTTTCTGCGTCCATGATTTCTTCTAGTAAAGGACTTGACATGTTTCGTTGTTGCTCCAAGGCTACTGCGTCGTTTTTAGGCATCTTTAATGCATTGGCTGGCCCCATATTCTTCTCTGACAATGCTTCATCTCTATCTTGTTCAGCGTTCACTATAGCTTCTAATTGTGTTTTAGAGCTCTTGTTGGTTTGTTCTGGTGTTTCAGTTTCTGTGCTGTCATCATTATCGTTCGCAACTATTAATGTATCAGAATTTGGATCTATCGGTAAATTGAAAGAGTTATTATTATTAAAGAACTTTATAACTGTGTCCGTTGTGTTATAAGAGTATGGTCGTGAATGGACCATGTCAGCTGTCAACAATGCATTCAGAAGGAAGAACATCAGTTTTAATTTGACGTTCGTCATCTTCTTGTTCGCTTGAATCTAGTTCAAGATTTCATTCTCGATTGAGGGATTACTTATAGTCGTCGTAAAGTCTTATCTTCATTTTGAACGTTAAATTTCAAATTTCCGTTCCGCATTCACTCCTTTGGTCTGCTGTCTCTAACCTGAAAAAAAAAACAAATATTTGTCATTTGAGCGCCACAGACAAAATGAAGCACTTTATAAGAGCACCTTTTATTTTTCCCTAGCCCTTCATCGAAAGTTTACTCAGCTCTGATAAATTGTGAAAATGTTTGCGGACTTCTAAATAACAGAAAATTAATTATGTATTCACAAACCATTGTCTACTGTAGGAAACATTTTAAGATTATTCATTTGTTTTGCAGACAGGATATTTTGGAATAACTTTGCTCATTTATGTTTATGTTAACTTTGTGTGGGTATTATTTATTCAATCGGTACGAGTGATGCGAGTGCTATTGAGGATAATAAAAAACTGACAAGTACAATGGGCTGGTTCGGAGAGAAATTGAATTTTCTCTAATATAGGTCTCCGAGGCATCCTTTGACGGCGCTATGAGAACTCACTTTGATTAAGTGCGTGACATTTGGTACAACAAAAGCGCCTACATACTTTATTTATACAGAAATTCCATGACAGTGAACAAAAATAACCTTATAATACGTTTTATAAAAACATTCAGAGCCGCTCGCGCTATTCATTTTTATTATGTAATTTTGCAGACATATTGGTGACAAATGACATTGTTTTTAAATATAATCGTCTGTCTTCTGTATACATGAACAGAAGCAAAGGCTCCTTTTCTCAGAACGAAATGAGAATAAAAACGACTTTTTTTCAAAATTGTTAACTGAATTCAATTAATTTTTTTTAATGTGTTATTTTTTTAATAATTCTATTATGTATATTATAATGAAATCGCGTTCGTGCTCATATGAATTAAAATAAACCTGTTCCAATAGATTTGTTATAAATAAATTAATTTGTTCCAATAGATTCCCACACAAACTTTTTTTTATTTTTTTTATGGAAGAAGGGACAAACAACCAAGCGGGTCACCTGATGGAGAATGACCAACCGCCGCCAATGGACACTCGCAACATCCGGAGAATCATGAGCGCGTTGCCGGCCTTTAGGGAAATAGGAAAAGGAGGGAAAGGAGGGGGAGGGGGTGTTGGGCCACTGGTACTCTCACTCACCGAGCAAAACACAACGATAATAGATGCTGCTATTTCACGCCGATATGAGAGGGTGGTATTTCACCGGGCGAGCCGGCCCAACTCGTGCTGCAATGTACCAATGGCTCTACCACTCTCAGATTCAGCGTTCGCGCTCATATGAATTATGATAAAATACATTTTTTTTCCAATAGACTCCTATACCAACTTATGTAGTGCTGGCCGTATAACTGTGTGTTTGCACGCCATTTGATTAGATTACGAAACAACTAGACGTAGAAACATAGAGACTAGACACAAGAGAAAAAAGATAAGGCAAAGAAAAAGACATAGATTTCATACACCTATAAATTTTCTAACAATAAACTGCTGATTGTTTAATCGGAGTAAACGATCTTTCTAATTAATTACGATACACGTTGTATGTAAATTGAGATATTGATTGACTGATGTAGGTATGACATCGCATACAGATGAAAAGCAAAAAATTATTATTCGGAAAAAGATGAAATTTTGCACAGACGTTCCTTACATGTAATGTACGCGAATACCAAGACTGAAATGGTAATAGTTCATTATTTATTACAGCATTCTCAACGTAACGTTTCTGAATTTTGGAACGAAGATCTTTAACGCGGCTTGCGGGAGGTGTGGGTTGGTAGAAATCGTCACGTAACGAAAAAACGTTACGCCCTCTGCATTTGACTTTCAGCTACTCTCTCTCCGTCGTTAATCCTAACATAGATGCACATTGATCTTTTTGACTATTTGTATCGAGATTCGAACAGACAGATTTGAAGATTTTAGTAGGGAACTTTATGGTGGCCTATGGCTATCCACCATTTTGAAATTTTCTGAAATCGCTGTCAAAGTCAAAGTCAAAGTCAAATCAATTTATTCAAGTAAACCCAAATGCAAGGTATTTTTGAACGTCAAATCTACTTTAGTTCGGTTCAAAAAGGAAACCTGAATACTGAGAAGAACCGACAAGAAACTCAGTCAGGTATCATTTTTTCAACATCATTCTACAACAGTTATTTAAAAATACAATATTTATAAAGCCAGTAAATGCATATGCAGAGAGGATCACTTCCAGTCTATTGTTGTGTCTTCAATGATATCGCAAATTTTGTAGTATGCTTTTCCAATCAGTGTGCGTTTAATGACAAGTTTAAATCTCTTTTCCGTTAGTTGAGTAATTTCTTGAGGAATTTTATTATAAAAACGAACACAGTTATCCAAAAATGAACCACGACTTTTATAATTTAAATTTAGGAATAACTAGCTGACCACGACCACGAGTTTCCATACCATTAACAACGCCTTTCTTTTGAAATAGATCTAATTTTTTTCTAGTGTACATTATGTTTTCATAGATGTATAACGAGGGTAAAGTGAGTACATCATGTCGCACCTTTAAACCTTTATAAACCGCTAGAAGATACACATGAACGCGTGCTGCCCCAGCCGTTGTACCGCACGGACCTCCGTACTTCGCCCGTTATTCGACTATTATAATTCTATAATACGTCGAATACACCACCTGCACCCATCGACGTCACTCGTCGTGGAGCGCAGCGGGCAGTTCCAGATCCGGAATTCCAGTTCCAGGTACGGAATGCCGGTACGCGGAACGCTTGGACCTGCTGATATTCCCGCTGAGAGTTACTGCCCCTTTAAGGATGTTCCAGATGACTTTGAACGCTACAAAGCCGACCCCTGGAAAAGGGCGAAAAACCGTTTCTACAGTCTACTAATAGAAGCCATTGAATACGCAAAGAGCAACCCGGAGACATATAGGGAGCTCTACGCGGATTTATATTTAAGGTGGTCGCCAGCCAGCGCGGCCCATCTGATTCCCCCCGAGCGGTTGCTGGATAACATACCTGTGCTGCCGAATATGACCGCGGATAACGGAGTCGACCCTGTAATGGAGGTGGAAAACCGTTACATGGACATTTTATTTGATACCATGCATCATGCAGAGGGGAATCCGGAATTCCTCAAGAGCCTCTACAAGAATATTTACATAAGGATGCAGCTGCACACTGCATATAATCACATATTACCCGAGCTGCTGTTCGAGGACACCCCTGAGCATCTACCGCAGCCGAGAACGCCCGCAGTGGCGCCACCGTGCAATGATAGTTCCGAAGCCGACAGCCTCCGCTCAGTATCGGAATCCGAAAGTTCGTCCTCTCGTTACAAGATGGCGCCACCGGTAGCAACGACGGCGCTAATTCACCAGAAAGCCAACGTTCCAGACTCCAAGCGGGACACCAGGTCGATGTCACGCACTTACGCCGCAGTGTCAGCGAGCACTACCCGCTCCGTCAAAACCAGCGCGTCAGCGCCCGGGACATCCTCCACCGGAGCGCGAAGAGCACAAATCGATGTCCTCACGCCTTCGACTACGGGGGTAACCGAAAGCATTATGTATGCCGACGCACAAGCGCCTTCTTCTACGCAGCCGGGGCCGAGTCAACGGAAATACCCCCCGATAGTGGTAGAAAAGCTCCCTAACTGGGGGTCCCATCTTAGGGCCCTGAAAGAAAAGTTAGGGAGACCACCAAACGAGCGACCGTACGGAAGAGAGTTTCGCTTCCTACCGGTTGACGAAACTGAATTCCGCACCATCCAAAGACATCTTTGCGAACATGAGGCAGATAACATAAGCTGGTTCATATACTCCCCACCGAGCCAGCGAAATTTGAAGATTGCCATCAAGGGAATCCCAGCGGATACCTGCACGGACACCATCAGGGACGAACTTTGCGCCTTAGGGTTCGACACGTTCTATGTGCGACAAATTAATGCACGCGGGGGCAGGCCCGGGTGCATTTATTTCGCGGAGGTGAAAAACGGCCCGTAGACCACCCCGGCAATTTACAGGGTGGAGGAACTAATGTGTATGCCGGGGGTGAAAATTGAAGCCTGGCGAGGCAGGAGCGGGGTCACACAATGCCACCGCTGTCAAGGGTTTCGTCACTCCTCCCACCAGTGCCATCGGAAGCCCGCATGTGTCCGTTGTGGGGGCCCGCATGGGGCGAGAGAATGCCCCCGCCCCCGTGACGAACCGCCGACCTGCGCAAATTGCGGGGAGGCTCACACATCGAATAGCCCTACCTGCTCGATACGACGCCAGGAGCTACGGAATAAGAAGGCGGGCACTGCACCGTCTACCCGACCAACAAGACACCACCAACAACAGCTGATATCTCAAAAGAAGGAATGCGAAGAGTACGCGGAGGCCTCATTAATGGCCCCCGCTAATGCAGCCGTACCAAGAAGCGGGCCTGCAACCCCCGCGCAAGCCATAAAGAAGAAGAAGAAGAGACCCAGAAAGAGGAAGAAGTATGAAGCGACCTCCGAGGAGTCGGAAGTGAGGACACCATCCTCCTCCCCTGAGCCCCAGACACCAGTGGCCTCCCCAAGGCCCACTAGGGAAAGTCACCCGAGACCCCGCCTGACCGCCGACGGCCAGGATAGAGTGTTGCACGACGTACTTAGGACCGTATTCGAAGCCCTGAAGGGAACATTAGAGGCCGTACAAAATAAGGAGAACCCGACCTTAGCGATCCTCAAAGGACTCACCAGATTAGGGGAGCTCCTATCCAGATGGGAAATTTAAGTATTCTTTGGCCACGTCCACGCCCACGCACCGCCCGGCAGTGATGGCCAGCGGAGCGGGTATGGAGTTGACCCGAGGAAGCGAAGCCGTTGAAGAAAACACTCTAAATACTCTAGAAACTAAATACTGCGGCAGAGACATAAATGACCCTCACCTGGTAGAGCGAGGTGAATGAAGGCCACAATAGAGAGGCAATGCGCCTCGGAATTGTTTCCCCGCGGCTCACTTAGTCCGCGAGAAGAACCACGAGACAGATGAACGCAAAATGTACTAGGTCATTTTGTATTTAAGCCACCAGTTTCAGAGATATTTCATGTCAAAATTGACTTATCAGAATGTATTGCATTCATTTCAGTTTCAAACTAAGTGTACTACTACTAATAGGATTCCGTTAAAAAGTTTAAAAAACTTATTTTAATGACCACACACTTATTTTTAATATAACTATGACATAAAAAAAAAAAGAATAAAAAGGATGTTTTGCAGCGATGGAGTGAATACTTTGGAGAACTGTATGAGAGTGGCGACTCCGTCTCTGATACTGAGAGCGATTCTAATGAATTGCCACACTCGGGCCAGAGACTGGAGGATGCCATTAGTATGAAAGAGATTGAGAAAGTGATAAGAAGTTTGAAATGTGGAAAGGCTGCGGGAAATGATGAGGTGACTGCTGAGATGATCAAGTATGGTGGTCCTAGGGTCTGGGATGCCTTCTGTGCACTCTGCAACCTTTGTTGGCAGAAGGGGGAGGTTCCAGAGGACTGGCGCACGGCAGTCATAGTACCTCTATATAAAGGGAAAGGTTCCTACCTAGACTGTGCGTGCTATAGGGCCATCAGCTTGGTCAGCTTAGCGAATAAAGTCTATACTAAAGTATTGACTGAACGTATGAAAGGCGTTTCAGAAAGATATTTGTGGGAGGCGCAAGGTGGATTCAGGAACGGTAGGGGTTGTATGGATCAGATTTTCTCGCTCCGCGTTATCGTGGGAAGGTTTCTGGTTTTAGGTCGGAAAGTTTTCTGCGCTTTCGTGGATCTAGAGAAAGCATTCGATAGAGTAGTGCGGAAGAAATTGTGGAGTCTTCTGCCTGAATATGGCGTGGAGGGCTCCTTACTGCAGGCTGTGAGGTCATTATATAGAGACCACAGAGCCTGTGTAAGGATAGACGGGCACATGTCGCCCTGGTTTGAAGTCTGTTCTGGTGTCAGACAGGGCTGCGTGATGTCTGCCTGGCTATTCGTGCTGTATTTGGACAGTTGCCTCCAGAGATTGAAAGGTAATATGAGTGGTATGGGATGTGGTGACACAGTGGTAAACTGCCTATTGTACGCTGACGATGCTGTGCTAATAGCACCATCAGAAGCAGAGTTGCAGACACTAGTCACGTGTATGAAAGAAGATTGTGAAGTAAAAGGATTGAAAATGAATGTGAACAAAACTAAGGTTCTGGTGTTTGAAAGAGAAGCGGTACAAACGAGATGTGTGATTTGTGTAAATGGAAAATGTCTAGAACAGGTGAATGAAATTGTGTACCTGGGGAGTGCGTTTTCGAGGGATGGAAGATGTGAGTTGGATGTGGAGAGACGGGTAGCAGCTGGCAATAAAGTGAACGGTGCTCTGTCCGCATTAGTGGGTAGTGTGAATATATCTAACACTGCTAAAATGGCCATCCACAATGCGGTGTTGGTGCCAACTTTGTTGTACGGTAGTGAGGCCTGGATATGCCCAAAATCGAGTGAAAGTATGTTAAATGCTGTGGAGATGCGGTCTCTCAAAAATATGTACGTGTCACGCTTGCTGACAGGATAAGCAATGATGAGATACGCAGTATGACAGGGTCGCACAACAGTGTTATTGTAAAAATGAAGAAAGGAATGCTTAGATGGTTCGGGCACATGGAAAGAATGAGTGATGAAAGACTGACGAAGAAAATATACAGAGCGAAAGTGAGTGGTAAAAGAAGCCAAGGAAGACCAAGGCTGACTTATGAAGATCAAATAGCCAGAGTGTTAGCAGACGGAAATGTCAAAAGCACTCGCATACCTAGGCGAAAATGTGTGAGGAGAATGATGAGATTTGAGGAAGCGAAAGAGGTGTGTAAGGACCGCGACTCCTGGCGCTCCGTCCTCTCTGACTACCCCGTTGGGGATACAGCGTGAAGTTATGTTATGTTTACTATGACATAAGATATAATATAATTTACCTTCACCAACACTCATTATTGCTACCTGGGCATCCACAGCGCGGTTGCTTTTTTTAAAATGTATTTTGGCAATATCCTAGCATATTTATATTTGTTATGTATAATATTTGTTATACATAATATTTTATGTATATTGAATGTTATTTCACCAGTACGTATCAAATTGACTTTATTGTATCACTTTAAAACTAACGATAAGATTCAATCCAACCTCCTGCTGCAATCTTAGACGTAATAAGGGTTGACATTAAAGACGATGAAGATAACTTCATCTAATAGGGATTAGTAGAAAACCGACCTGTTCGCAAACTTGTCGTGCTGACGAAAATCGACCAATTTTCCACTCGTTCTTTTCAAAACTCACGCTATTCGCAACCCGTCATGTACTTAAACTAAACCTACGATAAAACAAATCTTTTAAATAATTAAGGTAATAACTCAAAACAAAGAAACTTTTTTGCTCATCGTATAATGGAAACTTGATAGAAACATGATTCGATAGACTTGATATTTATAAGAACTTAACTGAGAGCGGCAAGTTGAAATAAAAATATTAAACTAGGTATAATGTTTGTCACATAGTCAATAGGCATTAAAAAAATTCGTTAACCACATTTAAGGGTTTTATTTTAAGAATAAAAGTAGTTACTGTACGGGAACTTAGACCCAGTCAGGTATAATATTATTAAATTTGATAATTTAATTTAAACTTCAATGTAGTTCACACGTAGACAAGCCGTTTATTTCTCAATACAAAAATATATATAATAAAAAAAAACTAAACTTATTATTTACCCACATAATGACAACCATATACAATACGAACCAGAACGCCTGTGGAAACACAACAGCAATAATGACACAAACAAAACGCACACTGTAAATATTGTAAGGCACATAAAACTAAAATGTCTGTACATGACGTAAATCTCCAACATACCCCCGGCCGTTGAAAGCTTGCCTTTCAACAGGAATCGTCATCATTCAGTAGCGGACATATTTTTGTGAAAGGACGCCGAATGACACCAACTGCGGTTTTGATGTCAGCAACCCTACTGATGCCGTCATGTCCTGGATGCAATGCGATGATCCGTCCCAATCTCCACTTTAACGGGGGACAGCCGTCCTCCTTAATGACAACTAGACTATTCAGGCGCAGCGAGTCCGTGTTAGTCTTCCACTTCACGCGCTGTTGGAGTTCAGAAACGTACTCCTTGCTCCATCTTGCCCAAAAGTGCTGACGGACTTGCTCGATCCTTTGGTGTCGTGTCAAGTTGCTCAAAGAGTAGTCACGAAGATCCTTTACGGGTAATGACGAAATAGGTCTTCCGATCAAAAAATGACCAGGAGTGAGCGGCGTGAGGTCTTCAGGATTTGATGACAATGGTGTAAGTGGACGAGAGTTCAATATGCCTTCTATCTGTATCAATGCAGTGTTAAGCTCTTCATACGTAAAATTACAATGTCCCAACACTCTAACTAAATGGTATTTGGTTGATTTTACACCTGCCTCCCAAAGACCACCGAAATGCGGAGCGTAAGCAGGTATGAAATGGAAAGTTACACCATCGTTAGCCACAGTCTCAGAAATGGAATCACAATTACTCTTTAAAAATTTCGATAATTCATTGTAGGCTCCCACAAATGACGTCCCGCTGTCAGAGTAAATGTTATGGGGTTTTCCCCTACGAGATATAAACCTACGTCATGCATGTAAATAGTTACTACTGGTCAAATCACCCACCAATTCCAAATGTATTGCTTTGGTGGTGAAACAGACGAAGATGACAACATAAACTTTAACTACTCTAGATCCACGACCCTGACGGGAAATGGAAGACAAGGGGCCAGCATAATCCACGCCTACATTTTGAAAAGGAAATGCTGCAGACGAAAGGCGATCCCTAGGGAGATTTCCCATCTGTGGAGAAATTGTGTTCCCTTTGATACGCTTACATAGGACACACTGCCTGTAACATGTCTTGGCCAAATTGCGACCACCAATTGGCCAGTAGGTCTCTCGTATGGACGAGAGCAACAGCTGTGGTCCAGCGTGTATCAACCTTTTGTGTTCGTGTCTAAATAACAGTTTAGTAAAATAGTGAGTGGACTGTATAATGATTGGATGCTTTTTATCAAAGGAATAAAATGTATTCACTAAACGGCCACCGACACGCATTATCTTATTATCGTCTAAAAATACATTAAATTTTGAAAGAGGACTTTTACATGGTAATGGTTTGTTATTAACGAGCAAATTGTACTCGGGAAAGGATTCCATTTGAGACTGAATAATAATAAAGTTAAGAGACGCTTGTAATTCCTCATTAGTTAAATAAGCAACACTGTTGTGGTGCTTCTTAATAGAATTAATAAAACGTAACATGTAGGCTACAGCTCGCTGAAGGCGCATAAGATTTGAAAATCTACCAAAATCGATTACCTTTTCATTTACAACAGTAAGACAGGAATGAAGTGATACTTCAGTTTTTAATTCAGGCAGGTTTTGTGCAGCACCTGGAGTGGAAGGCCAATATGCTGTATCTTGTTGTAAAAAGGCTGGGCCATACCACCACAAGTTCAAAGAGGGCATGGAGCGACAGTCAACACCACGTGATATTAAGTCGGCAGGATTATCGGCTGTTGGAATATGTCTCCATTCACACTCATTAGTGTCTTCTAAGATGTTCGAGACACGATTGCGTACGAAAGTAGTTAATTTATTTGGTTGCATTTTCAACCAACCAAGCACAATCGTTGAGTCAGTCCAAAAGATAACACTATCAATCCGAAAACGAACTGATGAACTGACCCTTTTATATAAGCGAGCTGCTGTTAGAGCAGCGCACAGCTCAAGCCTCGGTATAGTTATGGTCTTTAAGGGCGCAACTCGACCTTTAGCTATCAACAAATGTACTGAAACATTTCTACATTGATCTACAGTACGAGCATATACGCAAGCTCCGTAAGCTTTCTCAGAAGCGTCAGAAAATATATGTAGTTGTAGTGACATGCAGGAATTACAAACAACACGGCGAGGGATTTGCAAATCGTTCAAACTTGGAAGTTTTTTAATTATATTTAACCAAGCATTGCCCACATCATTGGGCAGTTGTTCGTCCCATGTTAGCTTTAGGAGCCACAGCCGTTGTAACATTATTTTTACCAAAATAACACAAGGCGCTAATAACCCTAGAGGGTCAAATATGCGGGATATGACCGCAAGCATATCACGCTTTGTGTTACCGATCCTTGATGGAATGGTAATGTGAAAGCAAAGAATATCGGATTGTGTGTTCCAATTGACCCCAAGGGTCTTATTTGTTTCGGTCGTGCCGATATCCAAATCGATAGTCGCTTCAGACAGATTTTCTGCAACTAAGGTGGTTTCGTTAGACCTCCATTTTCTCAACGGCATGCAAGCTGAAGCTAGAGCTTTGGTAACTTCCTCGCGTAACAAACAGGCGTCCGAGTACTCGCTAACGCCGGTCAAAAGATCGTCAACATAAAAGTCGTGTAAAATAACATCGGCGACTAACGGATTTCTATGGTCAAGCCCTATTTGTTTTAAACAACGAGTGGCGAGGAACGGCGCACTAGCTGTTCCATACGTGACGGTGTTTAATTGATATGTCTTGATATCATTAAACGCATCAGCACGCCAAAGAATCTTCTGCAAATGTCTGTCCGCTTGATGTACTGACACCTGCCTATACATTTTCTCCACATCTGCAGAGAGAATGTACCTGTGGAACCTAAACCTAATAAGAATGGACAATAAATCATCCTGAACAGTAGGTCCTACCATCTGTATATTATTTAAAGACACACCAGAGGTGGTCGGAGCGCTTGCATTAAAAACAACGCGCAGCTTAGTAGTTAAACTACTTTCGCGTAAAATACCGTGATGCGGTATAAAATAGCCCTTATCAACGTCGCTAACGCTAACATCACACTCAGACATGTGACCCAATTCGACATAATTAGACATGAAGTCCTTATACATATTATTAAATGAGGGCTGATTCTTATTGCGGCGCTCAAGTGCAAAAAGACAGCGTTTAGCGCGCTGTAAAGAATCACCCAGCACTTCAGGAGATTCCTTCAGTGGTATTCGTACACTGAAACGTCCATTGGGTAGTCGAATTGTGTTTTCAACAAAATGAATTTCACACAATTTCTCTTCTTCTGAATAAGTGGATGACTGATGACTAATTTCTTCTAATTGCCAAAAACGCGCAAGTTGGTTTTGTATATCATCGCAATTGGTGCATAGCACAGATTGCTGAGAATCGAATTTGGTGAAATTACATTTAACCGGAATCGACGGGTTCGATACAAATCCGCGTACAATTGGGCCACAAACCAACCAACCAAGTCTAGTCGAACATAGTGTTGGTTTACCGTCCCCTAATATTATTTTCTCTGGTTCCAACAGACTCCAGAATAAATCAGCTCCAATGATCATATCTATCTCGGCGGGCATATAGAAATTAGGATCAGCGAGTGATATGTCTGTGGGAATATTTAAGTTGCATAACTCGATCTGCCTGGCGGGAACATTATCTGTTATAACAGGTAAAACGAAACATTGCACGTTATTTGTGTAGCTATTATTTAACGACTTAATACGAATATAGCACATTTTATTAATTGTAGACATAGAATGATTTATGCCTTGTAAAGTTTTATTTATATTTGTACTAGGTAAATTAAGCCTTTTAAACAAACCTTCCGTCATTAAACTTGATGAACTCCCAGAATCTAGCAGTGCGCGAATTACATGTTCATTATTATATGCATCGGAGACTTTTATCAAAGCAGTCGACAGCAGGACGTCACTCGAATTGCACGTATGCGCGCGCGCAATGACATTTGCTGATAACACTACGTCGTCATTTCTAATAGGAGACTCGACTTTGACCGTGGTGTTAGCTGTGCGCTCGGTTGACTTACTTTCAACATGTTTTATGCTCGAGCTATGAATGAGTGTATGGTGTTTTCGCTTGCAGATTTTGCAGCCTGTTTTCTTACAATGATTAGAATAATGCCCATTACGAAAACAATTATAACAAACTTTAAAACTGGGAAGTAACAATAACCGTTCATCGACACTTAGTGCCAAAAAATGTGGACAAGTGTTTAGATAATGTTCACCGTTACACTTAGGGCAAGAAATAGTGGAATTATTTTTCTGCACAGTGACCATAGCCTTAACTTTAGTGTTATTTTTAAAGTTCGGGTGATTTGAATGACTACTACGTTTGTTGTTATTACGTGATAATTCTAATGTTTCTAATAAGTCAGCTCGATTTCGTAATAATTCGATAAATTGATGAAAGGAAATTGACTTAGACTTATCGAAACTACCTTTTCGCTCTTCCCACTCTCTATACGTTGTGGTATCTAATTTTTGGGCAATAATGTAAACAAGCAGCGTGTCCCACGAAGTGACGGGCTCACCTAACGAACTTAATGCTCGAAGATTTTTATTGACCTCGTCGATCATACGCTTCACGGAAATGGAAGTCTCCTTTGTGACAGGTTCAAGGTTAAAAAGAGAAGAAACGTGGTTCTGTATTAACAGTCGTTTATTATCGAACCTTTCACACAGAAGCTGCCACGCTAAGCTGTAATTTCGAGCAGAAAATTCAAAAGACTGGATCACTATTGCAGCAGACCCTTCCAACGACGAGCGTAAATAATGAAATTTATTTATTTCGTCAATTTCATCGTTGTCGTGAATAAGACTGGAAAAGGTGTCATGAAACTCTAACCACTTGTCGTAAGAGCCATTAAATGTAGGTAACTGAATAGTGGGCAACTTGACCAGCTGACGGCGAGAACCAGTGCGGCTGGACTTGCATTCACCGTCATCATCTGAATGTGATAACAGTTGCCGAGCTTCCGTAACTAAAGTGTAGTATTTCGATTCTACCATTTCTCTTTCATTCATTTCCGACTGATCATCCTCTGTAGTACATTCTATATCTAATTGAACTAAGTCGAACTCTTTAAGAACAGATTCTAATTTATTTATACGTAATTGCAATTCCATTGACTGACGTGTACTTAACTTTGTATCCTTTAAGGTGAGAACGTAATTTTCAAATAATGTTAGTTGACCTTTGTAACTGCTTCGTTTCTTTTTTAACCTTCTTAACTGTTCGCTTTCCATTTTAGGAGGCAAGTGCAAGTCACCTGAAGTTATATAATTTTACAGCGTTTAGTACTGTTCACAATAACAATTAATCAATTACCTACAAATGAACCTGCTTATTAAACAAATAAATCAATTATTTAACAATTATAACGGCTATCGACAATATTTCTTTATTAGAGTTATGATTATAAAATGATGATGTGTACCAGAGTTATTGTTATTAAGATTACAATATGCAAAACAACTTTGAATTCTTAAATACAAATCAATTAAAGTAGGCCAATACAAAAAATGTAGTTTGGCGCGTTCAGTGGTATTATAATTACCCTTACTTGTGTAATATTAAATTAATTGATGTAACAACGTTACTGTACTGCATTTAAGTACGAATCAATTTAAAACACAATATATTATATGAACAATTAATTAAATAGGCAAATGTGATACTATGACCAATAACATTACATGTGTAATATACAATAATTAATGCAACAAATAAAGTTGCTGTACTGTTATTAAGTACTAATTGATTTAAGACACAATGTAAATGAATATTTTACCTATAAAATCATATAATATCTAAAACTATACAGCTATACATACAGTTTATGGGTAGGTACCAACCTTGATTCGTTGTCTATTGACCACAATTATTATACCTGATATAGAGCGATGGGTGAACTTATTTAATATGTTTGATGCTTAACACTGTACGTTAATGATGAATTATATGAACTCTGCCATAAATAGTGTTTCCTTGGTCCAACGTAGCACTTAGTAGTCGTAAAACTCCAAACCTAGGATGCTTCGTTTTAAATAGACGATAGTTGTTCTAAGTGGTTTCTCAAGGGCACTGCACCACCAAGAGCCTTATCACCGCAATCACTCCGTATTTCTAGTTAATTATTATATTTCTTCAAATCCGGTTCGATGAAGACCATGTACGGGAACTTAGACCCAGTCAGGTATAATATTATTAAATTTGATAATTTAATTTAAACTTCAATGTAGTTCACACGTAGACAAGCCGTTTATTTCTCAATACAAAAATATATATAATAAAAAAAAACTAAACTTATTATTTACCCACATAATGACAACCATATACAATACGAACCAGAACGCCTGTGGAAACACAACAGCAATAATGACACAAACAAAACGCACACTGTAAATATTGTAAGGCACATAAAACTAAAATGTCTGTACATGACGTAAATCTCCAACAGTTACTATTTTAAAACAAAAATTAAGATGATAGTACAGCATTATGCAGGTATCACAAAAATTAATAATATCTTTGTAATCTGCGATTTCACGACAAAATGATATATTATGTTTTTTGAACCTAGGTATTTTCTATCGATTTAATTAGGTTTCTAACTGCGACGTTATTTTTGTGATAATTTCAAAATGGCGGCCCGACCATATGCAAATCCAACCCCTTTGTTAAAGTTTATTACTTTTTTATTTTTGTTTTAAATCATGTGAGTTTTATTGTCTCATTATTGGAATTAAGTTTTGAGAAATGCGAACTGTAGCTAAGGACCTTCGTTCCCGACGGGGGTCCCCCGACTACTCTCGTTTTTTTTTTAAATAAAGATAACAGCAATCATTTTACTCCAAACTAAGCACTAACCTTGTATTATGGGCACCACTACATGTTTTATTATTTAGTGCTAAAGAATGTTGCATAAAATAAAGCGCACCTGTTAATGCTTTCCTTTTTTTTCACGTAAGAGTGTAAATGGCGCTCTCACTCGCGCAAAATTGTCAGTTATATTTCCCTTGATGCAGGGCCATAAATATGGTGTTAGTGTTGACTTTATTGTAGGTAGCAAGGTCTGGATATGGCCGAATTCGAGTGAAAGTAATATAAATGCAATGGAAATGTAATCTCTTAGAAATGTATGCATTGTTACCCTCGCGGACGGATTAAGCAATGAAGAGATACGCAGTATGGCAGGGTTGCACGACAGTGTTATTGTAAAAATGAAGAAAGGAATGCTTAGATGGTTCGGGCATATAGAAAGAATGAGTGATGAAAGATTGACGAAGGAAATTTACAGAGCGAAAGTGAGAAAATATGGCGAAAATAGCCAAAGTGATAGCTGACGGAAATGTCAAAAGCATCCGCATACCTAGGCGAAAGTGTGAGAAGAATGGTGTGATCTGGGGGGTTATTCACAAAGGCAAAGGCGGTAAGGCCGATCATCGAAAAGCATAAATTCAATCCGACGGCTTGGATTTGTGAATACGATTATACATAATATGAATATAATGCGATTTTGGATGTGTAAATCGTGTATAGACATATATATTGTATATATGATAGATATATATGTAAAGAAAAATGTTTCTTTAATTTGAATTTTGCAGCGCTCCGCGCTGTCGATAAAACTGTTATGATGTGGATAAAGCAGTGTAGGTTAGGAAGTTGTACAATTTTTGATTTGAATTTTGCCGCGCTCAGCACTATCCGTAAAACTGTTATAATGTAGATAAAGGAGTGGAAAGTATTTAAGAACGACGTAATAACGAACAGTGTTTGCAGTTTAAGAAAATCAATTGTTAAATTGTATCGAATATCTAAAAAAGGAATTGGCATATAGAATAAACTTTGAATGTCGTTTCTTTATTTACAAAGCAACAAAGTTTGTTTCATTTGTCAATCCTTGTGAACGGAAATCAAACAACCTTATATATATTATATGATATCTACATAGAATTACATATATCGTATAAAACTTTCTCTGCACTAGTCGAATTTTTTTTTTTAATTTTCATTTGTAATAGAGTTTTATCTATATGTCTTTTAATTGTAACGATAATGTTATGAAATCGACTGTGACGCACAGACAGACGGACAGGCAGACTACAAAACTATACGGATAAAGTTTATGCCATTTTGACTGGCTCTTTGGTGCAGTGGCATATGCATCTGCTTTCCAAGCTAGGGTCCCGGGTTCGATCCCCGGTCAGGTCAATTTAGGAAACGAACTTATCTAAATTGGCTTGGAGTCTGGGTGTTACTGGGTACTCCCCCAGAGTTCGTTGTGTGATATCCATAGTACAACCTTACTGCTTAGTTTGGGGTCACACAATCTGTGTAATTGTCTGGAGTATTATTATTATTATTATTATTTTAGCTATGGTATCCTATAAACCGACATCAAAGAGCAATAAGACGAGGCTTCAACAGCTTTAAAAAGATGACTCTAGTTTCCGGAAGCGGGACGAGGCAATTTATCAATGTCATTTTCATTTTATGGCGCTTCGCTTGTTGTTAGCGAGCGAAATTGGCATCAACGAATGGTTATATTTTTTATTGCTCGTTGGCGCGTTAGAAGAGCACCTACTTTTCAACGCCCCAAGTTCGACTCCCGGGCAGGTCAAAGTCAAAGTCAAATCACTTTATTCAAGTAAATCCAATTAAAAGGTGTTTCTAAACGTTAAATCTACTTTAGTTCGGTTCAAAAAAAACCTGAACACTGAGAAGAACTCAGTCAGGTATTATTTTTTCGACATCGTTTTACAATAGTTTTATTAAAATACAATGTTCAGAAAGCCAGTAAATGTATGTGCAGAAAATTTCATTTATAGGCTATTATTTTGTCTTCAACGAAATCGTTTATTTTATAGTATGATTGTCTAATCAATTGTCCGTTTTATAACCTATCTAAATCTGTTTTCCGTTAATTGAGCAACTTCCTGAGGAACTTTACTATAAAAGCGAAAACAGTTAGCCAAAAATTAAACATTTGACTTATGTAATTAAAATTTTTTAGTAACCAATTTATTATGACCTCTGATTTCTTTTCTTAATTGGTTTGGAGTCTGGTTGTTAGGATCTCCCCAAATTATTAAAAATTTGGATAATAAACCTAGTATTTAGTTTGGGTTACGGAATTAGTGCTTGTTTCTAGAATTTATTATTTTGACTCTTAAAAATGAGATAGCGTTAGCTGACGGAAATGTCAAAGCACTCACATCCCTTGGTAAAAATGTGTGAAGAGAATGATGAGTTGAGGAGGTGAAAAAAGTAAGTGAGGACTGCGATGCTTGGCGCACAGTTCTCTCTATCGCGTCATTTCTCTCTGTTCCGTCAGAAATACAGCGTGAAGATATGTATGCATTATATTACCAATAAATATTTGTTTTATTAAAAGTATTTTGGAAGATTTTTTGTTTTTTTTGAGTCTCACTTCTTTTTCGGTCATACAATCTGTTTTAAATTTTAAAAAAACCATTATACCAAAATAAGGATCCCTTATATTCTAGATAAAGAAACCTAGAGACTGATTTACGGCTCTTGAAGTGTTCTATAACCGACTGGTAAGACACGAACGTGCTTATCTCTCTCTTTCTAATGATAAATGATAGTACGAGACGGAGATAACTCAGACTATCTAGATGGGATCCTGTCGAGTACTATCAGCTTTCGTGTAAAGAGAAAATTATACGAAATAATCTTGAATATAATAATAAAATTCAAGTGACCATTGAACCTTTGTAAATCAATTTCATTACCCAACTCGACGAGGCAAAAAGGGGGCTATGATTTTAACATCGTGGCATACGTAGGTAATATATACTCACTCACTTTTTTAAAGGTGGGGTTATTAATAAAACTACTATAGATGATGGACTAGTATGTTCATGTTATATCTTGATGCTCTTTCCACTCCGAATCAGAAATGGAACGGGAATAAAAATGATATAGAGTGTGACGTGGAGGGAGAATAACAATGACGTATATAGCGTGGAGTAAGAATCACGTCAATCGAAATTGTCATGGAGTAAGGATGACGCGGAGTGAGCTGAAATGGAGTAAGAATAATGGAGAGCGGTTAACATGGAGTGCGGATAATCTCACATTATTTCCCATTCGCAGTACGTGGAAGTTGAAGTAAAAGTACACCAGTGTAAAATTTCTTAAACCGGCATATATTTATGTATACCTAACTTGAATTAAAAAATATAAAAACGTCTAACGGATATATAATCTGTTCCAATTTTCACCAAATGCAGCTAAAATTATTGTAGAAAACTGCAGCTTTCTTACAAGAAAGCCACACGCAAATCGGCTCGTCCGTTCAAGAGCTACAACTGTACAGACAAATACACGTAAACAAAGTGACAGAGACAAAATGTCGTCAAAATTATAACAACTCTTTTACGTCGGGAGTTAAAAAAATATTTTACTCTTTTCGCAATGACATGTATTCTAAGAGCTTGTATAGTTTAAAAAAAGATTCTTAAGGAAAACTGTTTCTCTGCTATCACGGCGCGACATTTTTATTATTTTCCTACCGCCATTTTTCATCCTCCATCTTTTTCCGTGCGGTCATAATATTTTTTCTCGTTTCATTGGACGCTAACTGATACCAACTCATTTATCAAACTGTACTGTTATCGTTTCATTCTCACATCGTGTTGCCAATGTTTTTGACTAAATGGCTATATTTTTAGTAAAGATAACTAAAACATAACATTATTCGTTTTTCTTCTATGTATTAGTATCATTATTATTTCCCTATAAGATTCTAGCGTTTCCGAAGTAGCTGTATTTAAAATGAACACGAAGCGGCACTAAATTCGAAATAATGCAATAATTTTTTTTTTTTTGTTAGTGATAAGGACTAGGAAACTATCGACTAAAAAATTGTTTCTTATAAAACACGTAAATTCGTCAAAGGAGATATAAAAACAAACTGGCTGAATAGGATCATTTTTTTTTTAAATTACGCAATTTTTGCAATGTGCAGCATAAATCAAGAACTTTCTTAATAGTATATTGTATTTTAATGTTCTGTGTAAATGAAAAGAATGGAGTAGGTCTAAATAAACATGTATAGCTGAAGTTCTCGTGCTCTTCCAAGAAATCCTATAAAACTTCAGTAAAGTCTACTATCACTTTAATGGAGGAGATTTACGATAACGATTAAATACAATACGTGACATTGGCAAATGCGTTAATCTGTACGCCGTGCCATGAAGAAAACAAAAGGAATGAACTTTCTTTCAATTTTGTGGACTCGTCCAGCAATAGTGACTTTGTAACTGTTTGTAACCGTCGAAAAAATAATGCGAATCGGGTTATTGATGACTAAAAATTGGGAATAATATTATGAAATAGGGAAATGTAAAAATTTATCGTTGTCGAGTTTCATTACATTTTTTTTCTCAGTTGCTTGTTGAAATAAAAATAGGTTATGTACCGCACTGACAAATCATTATTATATTCATGTTTTTAATGCCTTCACTACGTTCGGATTCGAAACTAATACGTATGCAAAAATGAAAACAACTTGCTATTCACGTTGTGAATAACACTCAAGTTCTTTGCAAGCCGGTGGTAGAATAGTAATTCATTGCAAAGACTATAAAATATTTTATAATTAATAGACGATGCATCCATGTATGAATAGGTCTAAACAGTATTTAGAAAATTTTATCCAATTAATAAACCAACTAATGAAACGATTTTCGCTTATCATCAGAGACCCATCATAGGTTATTTATAGATATAAAATGAAACATAAAATGTGCTTAGTTCGGCGACAAGACGAGAAGTGAAGTTTTTTATTGTCTACCTTACAATGAGTACATAATATCATGTAAATGTTAAGAGACGATATACACGTACATACATTGCCAGATACATATGTTTACTTATTTGACATCCTATTTTAACAAGACATACCTGATTACAAATAAAAACTTTGTCACAGCACAGATCTTGAACAGAGAATATACAGAAAATGAGACCGGCGGGGTTATTACCTAAAAATTTGCAGACATTGATAGCCACGCAATCACTGCGCGACCGGTGATTAACTGTAATAAAAAATTAGTAGCATATATGACGATTGCGTATCTATTATTCTATGACCGTAAAATGCAGTTTTCGCGATAGATTTAGCGCCACTATACAAATTACGTTACATAAATTCTCGTTTTGACAGCAGATATCGCGCGATATTGGCTGTCCCATGCTGTCTGTAAGTTATGTAATAAGCGTGCGGTTCCTTCCTCACGCGGAACGGAATTGGCTGCTCTCGGCCGTCATGGAGCATCTCGTTTAGTTATACATTTGCATACAATAATAAACAACAATGCATACTGATAAGTTTCCATGTTTGTTAAATTTAATTTCTTGTTGTAGTTTTTTTTTGTATATTGAAAAACGAGCAAGCGGGTCATCTGATGGAAAGTAACCACCGCTGCCCATGGACGCCCGCAACGTCCGGGGAATCACGGGTGCGTTGCCGGCCTCTAAGGAAATAGGGAAAAGAGGGAAAGGAGGGGGAGGGGTGATGGGCCACCGGCACTCTCACTCACCGACCGAAACACAACAGCAAACTCCGGATTCAAATAATTAAAATTATTCAGGCATCTAAGGGCATTATAATATGTTCGTTTAATTGATTTAGACATTTTGTGAAGAATGAATAGAAAACAAACAAAAGCGGTCGCATATTTGTGTCGCGTGCAACCCTGGCTGATGCTATAATAATAACCCATATTCACCCACAATATTGTCGTTTCGCGCGTGCGTATTAGCGCGCACACATACATAGCGCGGTCGCTAGATTTCTATGGAGACATCCTACTGTTATATTTGTACTGTGCACATACACATCGCGTACGTTGGCTTTCTATGAAGAGATCCTAATCATATGTTTATACTACGAATATTATATATATTATACAAATTTATACAAATGTCAAAATGAGAAATGGAGTTTACTATTCTATGAATTAATTGTTTTTACACGTCCCAGTGGTTCGTACCGCTGGAGAAATCCCTGACAGCCAAAATACAAGTTTCTGATTTAGTTTGGACATCAGGCGTTTCACCGATAATCTGGTGTACACACCCTAAATTAAGCTCACCTGAAATTGTAATAGGATAATTATTTCTTAGGATGGGAAAATTATTTCTTTGAATAAATATTATTATATTATTTTTATTATTACTATTATTATTATACTGTGCCTTAAAGCGAGAGCGTAGGTGCTATGAGCGGATAAGGGGGAATTCCATACGGTACAATAAGAAGGATAATATAAGATATAAGAAGGATATAGAAAATGGTTGTGCCTGTTTTTATTTTACTATAAACATGGAATAATTAATTAATTATAATGTTCAAAGGTTTACTTTACGCTGACGAAGACGAGTTCTATTACTCGTCCATTGTCAAATTATTTACCTACTGCCAATTGGCTTCAAACAAGTGACCAATTGCTCAGTTCATTGCTAGTCTGTGTAATCTATAGTTGTTTAAGCAGTTGTTTCTTGCTTGAACATGATGTTGTAGCATGCTAGTGTGACATTGTTGCATCATCACACACTGCTCATTCCAACTATAAATATTTGTTCTCATAGCCAATAGATAAGTTCCTTAAATTATAATGAACTCTAACCTCTGGCGACGACGATTTCTGCGGCTCGCGAAGAGATTCGGAGCATTTAAGCAGATAGCACAAGAGCGTCACCAACTAATGGTCCAGAGGGGGACAAGACAATAAGAGAGAAAGGATTAATATGAATTGCAGATAATAATAATAAATAAATGCGCCAGACAATACACAATAACCATCTAGTCTCAAATCTCTCTGGTCTCTAGTAGGGCATTCCCTGTGGTATGAGAACCAGACGACGACTACTAGGGGCGTTCCCAGAACACCCAGACCCGAGACAATCTAGAAAAGTTCGTTTGCTAAGTTGACTCGACCGGGAATCGAACCTGGAACCTTCCGCGCTTGGACGCAACATCTTAATTACTGCGCCAACGAGGTACAAGATGCAAATAGTAATGATTTGAAATGATTAAAAGTTTTAATTAAGTCGTTAGTACTTAATTATTTCAAATTTTGGGTTTAAAGTTTAAGGAAGCAACTAAAATATTTTCATGTAAATTTCCAATATAATATATATTTTTCTACATTGTTCGATTTTTTGTAGAGGGTAGCTACCCTGCCTTACCTTACTTGGTGACGCTATAATAATAATTCATTATTAATAAGAGAACCGTAGGCATTACGGCTTACATTAAACATCCTAGTATCCATTACGCGTATAATTTCAACCCTATCTCTAGTAACGATGTTGAACAAAACCCCATTTTATCTTGATCCGATATAAGAACAGCCCCTGTCCGTGCTAACGGCTTCCCCTGAGACCGTGCGCGGATAACTGCGTTATGTATAGGGTTAAGTACCTACTAACCATGACACGAAATAAGAAAATATGGCGAAAATAACCAAAGTGATAGCTGACGGTAATGTCAAAATAAGGAAATATACAGAGCGAAAGTGAGTGGTAAAAGAAGCCAAGGAAGACCAAGGCTGACTTATGAAGATCAAATATATTTATATATAAGTATATATATAAGTATATATATAAGTATATATATTCAAATAAGCTGCCTTGAAGTCTCACTATCTGTCTAACTAGCAGGAGCATTTACTTATAAAAAATAAGCGTTCAATCTAGACATATTTTCTCTGAAATTAATATGCAATTAAAAATCCCTGACACAAAATTAATTTGAACCGATTTCACGAACATAGCTAAAAACATTCTCGAAAAGTGCAGCTATGAACCATAAAAGCGGCCAAATGCGAGTCAGACACCGAGGATTCCGTACCACCATAGCATATTTATATTATGTAGAGTAAGTTTGCCACTATTGGACCACTCAACTTTGAAGTGACATAACATCCGAAACAGCATGAAAGAGTAAGGTGATCTATGAATTTAGTAGGTTCATAGAATTTAGTAGGATCTATGAATTTAGTCCCTTAAAAGTATCGTATCGCATGTGACATTTCAGATTTTGTGTCAGAAGCATTATGAGTTAAAATAGAAAAAACTGGTTTTGCAATAATCGCTCTCTGTGGACATCTGTCTCTGTGATTCGACCAGTCGGTTTTTGTCATTGGAGTTAGGAAATATTACAAGATGAGGCAAATAAAATAAAATAAAATTTAGATGTGTGGGTGCTGTTTACTAATTAAATATCGGCCGATCAGCTTATAAGGTAATAAATGAGTGTCGTATGTAAATACAGGTGAGTTAGCTTATCTGATTTACGTCACAATTGCCGCTGAGACACGACGTCTGGAGTTAATAATGGAGTTCTATGCCAGATCTGTACAATAAGACTTACTCCTTAGCGAACTTCAACGACCTGGGAAAGTAAACAGCTGGGACTTCTTTATTTGTTCATATAATGTTTAGTAACATCTCTTTACTTTTGTTTTCATTCGTCAATTTACATCAATTTACATTCAAGCCCGGCAACGTACCCGTGATTGCACGGACGTTGCAGGTGTCCATGGGTGGCGAAGATCACTTTCCATTAGGTGACTTGCTCGATCATTTTCTCTCTCTTATCATAAAAAAAAACTAATTTTTATCTTAAAAATATACAAACAACAAAGCAATAACAAACAGGCATGAATGGATGGACATAATGAAACTGAAAAGGTTTCTAGTTACCTATAAACCCCAAAAAAGATCTCACAACGCTCAAAGCGATTAGAATTGAGCAGGGAACCTTTTTCGGAATTAAGAATAAAAAGACACAGAAAGCTGCTATTATATTTTTTTCAACTTCAACAACAAAGGTAGGATAAATATTTTTTTCGGAAATGATAAAGAAGATTGACATATTGTTTGGGAAATATTTTATCTGTACGTATGCACATTGCACACATCGGCCCACCAAAAAAAAAATTACATAATATGTACGTACAAACATACATATGTAATATACGCTTTCGCGTTATATACGCAATATTGTACTTAGCAATGAGATTAAAAGGCAATTAAAAGAGAACTAATAAACGTGAATTAATTAAAAAACTTCCTATCCGTTATGGAGGCGTGGGCATACGCAAAATCTCGAGTGTGTCACTGCTTTTCTTTCGTCAGTCTACAGCACGGAAACCTTTTCCTATCTGTTATTCGCCTTTATTAGGAGCAGTTGAGATGCCGTGCTTGACTGATGCTCGAAATCTTTGGTTAAGTGTTTCTCTGAGTACTAACCTGCCTACCTCGACCTTTTGTCAGAAATACTGGGATGAGCGTCTATGCAAAAAAATTTTTATAAAAAAATTATTTTGCCCTTTGACTGACCTAGGCCTAAAAAAATATCTAGGGCAGATCTACAATTTGTTTATTTTCTAATTTTGGAGCGTAATGTGTTAACTTCCATTCTATTGAAGGGCATAAAACGTGGGATTTCATAATAAAGATGCGAACAGGTCGAACATGGGATATTATTGCCCATTGTGGCCATTATCAATATCATATCAATATCAATCAGTTATAAAAGAACAGTTAAAGGTTGCATCATAATGACACCTTAGCAGTATTCTTACAATCCGAAGACGACAGCTACCAGTCATGTTCTCTGTCCGCCACAAGACTGACTCTACTGACTGAATTTATTATATCACAGGCAATTTATATCTTCTCCCTACTATCATTATACCATGTGGGGACAACGATAGTTAACAAATGTCATACAAGAGAATCATCAACATAAATGAATAAAGGTTATAACCAAATCTCGTTATTTGGTGTATCTTCGAAACCAAAGCTTCAATGTGAATGAAATTTCAATGGGACCAATCTGGAAGTATATCCTTTCAAACAAAAAAAGAATTTTCCAAATCGGTTTATAAATGACGGAGTTATGAGGTAACAAACATAAAAAAAAACAGACAACCGAATTGAGAACCTCCTCCTTTTTTGGAAGTCAGTTGAAAATGTTCATTTACAACTTCTAAATTCTTGTAGTACCGAAAAAGAACGATCTCGCCTCCTGGCTGTTTCTGAGGAGTCAGGACGCTGGTTGCAGGATATACCTTAAAAAACTTAAGAACCTTAATTGACAATATCACACTTACTCTCATAGCATCCCTTCGTCTGGGGGCCAGGACTAAACTTCCTAACCGATGCCGCTGTGGCGATCTCGTCGATGTACTAAGTCACCACGGTTTATCCTGTTTACGTAGTGCGGACCGCATGTCACGACATGCTGCCTTGAATGACGTCATTCGGAGGGCTCTTGTCGCCACAGGCATTCCTGCAATCTTAGAGCCTGTAGGTATTGCGGGCAGCAACGGCAGGAGATCAGATGGTTTGACGCTCTTTCCTTGGAAACATGGAAGACCACTGGTGTGGGACACCACTTGTGTCCATACACTTGCTATAAGAACAGCCCCTTGTACCAGCGGTTTCCAAATCAACAGGTCCCGCGACCAGCACTGACGAGAAGTTGAAGCGGAGTAAGCATGCCACTCTCTCTGAGAGTTTCATGTTTGCGCCCTTTGCAGTCGAAACTTTGGGTATCTAGGCCCCCGAAGCCCATTGACTGGTCTCCGATATTTGTAAGCGACTGGTTGAGGCTTCGGGAGACCGCCTGGCTAGCAGCTTCTTCCGCCAACAAATCAGTTTGGCTCAAAGAGATAATGCTGCCAGTCTGCTGGGCACCCTAAGCAATGCAAAGCGACAACTTTGAGGAAGTCTATTATTTAAGATAATGTGTAGTTTTAAGCTTGTAAATATTAACGCTAGGATACGCATGTACTTTTTTATAATTAAAAATCCAAAACATTCATATCTGTACATACATACATATACACATACGTTTCTACAGAAACTTTTCTTTAAAGTTCAGTCTTATGCGAGTGATCAACCTAACTGAGCAATTTTCTTATGATGAGCTGACTCAATTGTACTCCTCAATGTTGCTTGGTATAGTTCATGGGTCACAAGCAGCGCTTCTCTGAATAAAGAGGACAACTAATCGTACCGTGAAACTGATCGTACTGATATTAGTCACTGTGCTTGCAATAGTAACGTATTTTTACTATTTTTAGACTTTTAAAAATCTGATTAGGTGCTTTTTGTGTTATTTATTTATCTACGTTACCGAACAATTTTATTGTATAGACTCTGGTGTTACTTTGCGGAAATCCATTTCCAATCCAACCACCAATCGACACGTGTTTCGCCTCTCAACGAAGCATCCTCAGGATATACCAGAGATAGGATTCGGTGGTTTTTGGAGTTTGAGCGGAAAATAGTTAAAGATTTTGGGAATTTATAGCACGAACCATTTTAGATTACATTAAATTGATTAAGTCAATTCGTCGACTGAACTAAGTAAACGACTTACTTCATAATTTTCTATAACTGAGAACGAGTGATTCTGATGAGTGAAAAAACGAGTCCAAGTCAACTTTTCTCTACAACTAACCTTTTTCTTGAAATATAAATTCTCACATTTCATATTGTAACTCATGAAATAGCGACATTTGACGAAATGCCCAGGTACATCATAATTTGCCAAATTCTATGACTGTATACTAAATAGACATAACATCGCACGATTATCTATTCCAATGACCAAACCACAGCGGAACTAAAAGCAACTTAACCGAAACGAGAAATTACGACACCAGTTGTTCCCTGTACTTTCTTTAAGAAGTGCAGACAGGCTTTGAGCAAGCGTGTACTGCATCACTAAGTTACTATTCACGAGTAACTATGCGTGATGATCACAGCCTAGGTATAAAGAGACAATCAAATTGGATAGGCCAGGACCTTTATAATTATAACCTTGTTGCTGGCCTTTCGTCTATACGACGTCCATACAAGGTTATTTTTGCGCATATTCTAATATACAAATCTTCGGATAATCTCACATGTTGTATGTGTACTATGACGTCAGATCTCTGATTAACAAAAACAAAGACATATAACATATATAAGCTTATTTTCGTCCGTATTGTAATATATAAATCTTCGTGTAATCACTCCTGTTGTATGTACATGATGTCAAACCTCTGATAATCAAAAAGCAGAACATCTCAAGTCATAAACAACGCAACTACGTGATGCTCCGTCAGCTATCCAGTTTATTGAGAGTTCTTTGATAGACATTAGACTTTTATATGGCACACATTGGGTCCATTTTTGATGTGTCTTGAATACGTATTTAACTGTGCTTAAGAGGCACTACGAGCTCAGAATAGCTGTACCACCACTGCCGTGCTGATGAGATATCTTTGTTAGTATTCCGTGCTCAAAAGGACAAAAACAGAAACCTATGAAGTCTGTATGTCCATATGTCACAGCCAGTTTTATTTATCGTATTTATTCCTACTGGACCAACTATAAATGGGAAAAGAAAATGAAACAATCAGATTAGAAAATTTAAAAGTCTGTGGATCCAAATCCACAGATTTTTTAATTTTTAACTCAATTTGTTATGAAACCAGTTCATGACCGGTTTATTCTATTCATTGTCAAATTATCAGATATCCTCGTTTACGTTCCACCGCACTCATTTTCATTTATTGTAAACTCCTATAGGAATGATAATTTGAACTCGAAATAAATCATGAAACGGAAAGTATTTAAATTATTTGATAATGAGAATTCGGGATAATTTAATGCCGAAAGCTGCGAATGTGATATATTGCAAACGAGCGTAGTTTAACGACTGGGCCCTTCGGAGCGGATGTTAGCCTGGAATCTGGGTGTTACTGTACTTAAGACGTTGTTTGGAATACTTATTTTATTATTTTTAATAGTGTTATTTTGTTTACACGTATATTTGTATTTATGTTTGTACATTATATTATTATACAAGGTTATTGTGAAAGAGGGTTTAAATCCGCCGCGGTCCCAACGTGTCACTGTTGAATGTTATATTGCAGACGTAATAATTACGTGAAACGTTTATTTTATTTTCCATACAAAAAAAAACATTCATTTCATGGAAAAAAAATATTAAAAAAATTAAACTGACTTCAAAAAAAAACACTGAAAAGTACGCAATAACTGTCGTTTATTTTACTAATTAAAGCTTAAGTACAAAAATAACTTTATAAGTATGATACAAATATCCATATCCATATATGAGCGCGCTTGAGTCTGGAGTCGATTCAGCGTCACCGACTCGAGTGTGACAGTTTAATGTCGTTCACTGTTCAGAAAGAGCGCAAGGTGCGCCTGAAGAAGTTTTCACTTCTTCAGGCGCACATAAGCTTGTGGGACATCTTTCGATAGATCTTAAAAATGATATAGGTTTTAAGTACTTTTTATTTAAGTCAATAGTTAAAACTTTTCAACTATGGGGTGGAATATTCTAAAAAAAATCGAAGACAGTATAGAACTTAAAAAATACTTTCAACGACAATAGGTTTGAATAAGATATATTGCACAGTTTTTGAGATATGGGGTCTTTTCGATTACAGGCTCAGCGACCGCAGAAATAACTTCGTTTTTCACAGTGTCATTGAGAAACGCTATTGAAGTAATATTTTTTTTTTATAATTCCCCAGAACGATCAATCACACCGATCATTTGATCTCAAACTAGGGTATTCCCTGTGCTATGAGAACCAGACGACAGCTACTGTGGGCGTCCTCAGTACACCTAGATCCGAAACAATTTAGAAAAGTTCGTTTCCTAAATTGACCCGACCGGGAATCGAAACCGGAACCTTCCATGCTTGGATGCAACGTCTAAACCACTGCGCCATCAAGGTCATCAAAATACTACTTATTGCGATTTCCCGACTACGGAACTGTTCACTACTTCACTAAGCGTGGTCCGACACACACTTGGCCGGTTTTTTTTTATTCGGTGCAACAATACCAAACTTTAATTGCCAGTTTTAGTAATCAGGCAAAGATACGGCAAATCGGAACCATATACTAATAAGTTGCAAGCTCAACGCATATACAGAATCTCCGCAAGCCCTATCCCAACTTCGGTAACGCGAGGAGAATCTTTAAAAAGTACCCAGTGGTTCAAGGAATTGATTGGTCTGCCCGTCACCACGATCTATGCAATCCGCTATCTCATTATGATACGTAACTGTAGCCAGTAAGTGATAGCCGAATCTTACGCGATCAATCGCATTCGATATTGCTAGCTCTGTTGATTAACACTGATTGTTCCATACACGGTTCCGTACGGGCGCTGGACGCCGAGCACACGGTCCCGTGGCGCCCTGCCGTTTGTTTCTAATCAGCTGCTCTATATGGGCCTCAGTTATACAGACACGCTGCGAACGCGGTCATACAGATGATATATCGAAGTCGTAAAAACAATATTTGGTTTTAAATTCTCTTGAACAATTTGTTTTGTATGAGCATTTTAAAAGCACAAATTTCTCCCAAAAGAAATGATAGTAGCCTTTGGCCACATGTAAAAAAAATGAAGGAGCAGTGAAAGTGTTAATCAGTGAACTTAAAGCTATCGCCAACACCCCATTTACGCTACAAAAAGTCATTTTACGCACGGCACCGTAATTACTAATTTAAAACGATCATCGCGCGACTGCGGCGCAGCTATCGTTCTTTACGTGATAACCCAGCTGGTCAAAACGTCGGAATAAAAAAGTACTAGCCTTAAAGTATTAACACGACGTAGACCCGCGTGGTTATTACCTAAAAATTTGCGAACAGCGACAGCCACGCGATCATTGCGCAAGCGGTGATTTATTTATTTTTCTACAAATGAGGTAAGTAATAGTTATTTTAATTTTCGAATTCCTAAATTTTGTAGTTCCTGAGATGAGGAAAGGAAATGATTAAGTCGATTTCTATTAGCCAATTGCTCCGTTTTTAATTCTCCCATTATAAAGTTGAAATACTCAAACATATTACAAGGTATACTAGTTTTTACATTAATACAATACTCTTTATTGCACCAGTAAAAGTAAATTACAAATATAGAAATAAGCATAATAAGATTTATAAGGATAATACAATTTGAGCGACCTTATCGCTAAAGCGATGTCTTCCAGGCAACCTTTGGGTAACAGAATGCTAGACATCGGCGGGGTTATTACCTAAAATTTGCAGATAGCGACAGCTACGCGATCATCGCGCGACCAGTGACTAATTGTAATAAAAAATTGATATCATATATGACGATTGCGTGGCTATTACGCCATGATCGCAGAATGCATTTTTCACGGTGCGCCATGATACAAATTACATTATACAAATTCTCGTTTTGACAGCAGATATCGCGCGATACTGACTGCAAGTTAGTACCTAATAGGCGTGCCGGTTAGTTGGCATTGTAAAGACGTGTACAAGCCGTGAAAGTTTAATAACATTAATGGGTAATACAGCTTAATAAAAATCGGAGCTTAAAAGTAATCTGTAATACATTTCATAAAGGTTATCCGTAATTATTCGACAATAACGACCTCGATGGCGCAGTAGTTCAGATGTTGCACCCAAGCGCGGAAGGTTCCAGGTTCGATTCCCGGTCGGGTCAATTTAGGAAACGAACTTTTCTAGATTGTTTCGAGTCTGGGAATAGCACAGGGAATACCTTCAGTTTGAGATCAGATGATTGGTGTGTATTGTCTGGCGCATTATTATTATTATTATTATTATAATCTCTATTTTAGACCGATCTAAACCGGTTCCAACTGAGTCCTAATACCTATGCAAGAGATAAGAAAAATGGACTTACGTCTATTTAGAAACAAAAACACAGGCTTAAGCTATTTAGCTGGCGGTGCGAAATTACCGGGGCAACATTCAGGGTGCCATAATTGGAACGTTTACCCGGCGACAATAACAGTTTAGCAGTATCGCACACGACGACCTCCGTTTCACCTCCTCAAGCTCTCGCAGACAGTTTAATGCAAACTAAATTGGGCGGACATTCTCATTTTATTTAATGTTTGTTTTTACAATGCTCCTTTTTTGTTGGGATTTTTCATTAAATATAACACAAATACACGAAAGACAATACACGGAGAAGAAAAACTGAATACAGTAATGAGATGCTTCGTTTGATATTTCTATCCAGACATTTACATCTATATTTTATAAGTTTCTGTATACCGCAAATTTAGTACTTTAGTAGTATTTCTTACTGGTTAGTTAATTAATTAAAAATTTTTTTTTAATAGCTTAAACTGGCAGATAATAATTTACCTTATCATATTTATAAATACATGCTGAGATACGTAGTATCTTCTCCTTAGTCTGTGATGCTGAGCGATGCACTTTTATTTACAGGAATTATTACAAAATGGAATAAAACCTCGAAAAGTAGCACAATTGTCCCTTGGACAACTGAAGGGGTTTGGTCTCCTGGACAGCCATTAAAGTAGAAAAAAATATCGAAATGTTGTTAAAAGTCAATCTAATGTATTGATGGGATACAGAGATTGGCTTTATAATGCACTAGCGGACCCGACAGACGCTGTTCTGTCCAAAATAAAAAAAATCTTGGTCCAATTGTGAAACTAAACCATCCAAGGACCCACTAAAACAAACGAAAAATTTCATTAAAATCGGGTTTTTAAATTTTAGCGAGACTAACGAACAGCAATTGACTTTTATATTGATTTTTAAATATTTTATGTAGATGAAATGAATACGTCATTATATTTTCCGATTCCGAGTAATTTTTATCAAGAATTCAGGGATAGCAGCAAGATAAAAAATAATTGAATGACCCAGA
Source organism: Zeuzera pyrina (assembly GCA_907165235.1). Classification (NCBI taxonomy): domain Eukaryota; kingdom Metazoa; phylum Arthropoda; class Insecta; order Lepidoptera; family Cossidae; genus Zeuzera; species Zeuzera pyrina. The sequence continues at coordinate 2,462,094 of OU015627.1, forward strand.
GGTATCGGAATTTTTTAAATGTCGGTCATCCAAATTCCGCTCACGGCTCCGAATTTAGTTTCAAAAAATTTCCTCGTTCCATTTATTGCATTACTTAATCTGAATCTTATTGCATTACTTAATCTGAAGTATCGATATTTTACGAATTTCATTTATTGCTCTGAATTCTTCTTTCCAAAGCGAATTTTATAACAACATTATCTCCCCGGACTTTACCAATTTAATATATAAAAATCAATATTTCTTTGTTTGTTTGTATTTTATAGGTTGCCATATCGTTCATCTGATGGCGGTGAAATTAGGTATCAAGATAGATTAAACCCCGGGGAAGGACATAAGTTATTTTAAAAATAAAAAACGCAGACGAAGTCGCGGCACCAGCTAGTACATTATAAAGTATTATCCTACAAATGAATGTTCATATCGTATTTTTAACAAATTTGCAAAAATACGACAAAAAAAGTAAAATAAATAGATTATTTCAATACTATTTTTATTTTTCAAATCGCATATAGATTGCTTTTTCAATTATTATCATTTAATCATAATAAAGGTGAAAGCCCTATTATCCCAAGGTTCAGTCAGTTTCAGTTCATTACAAAGTTTGTGCACAAGGGGGTCACGTGACTGCAGTAACGGTAATATTAGTTAATGCAACCTGTTCAAACTGATAATAACCATAGTTGCTCCGCTCCAACAACTTTCAGCGAACTATGCGATCGTGATTATAAGGCTCTCCACAGACAGACCGTTAAAGGTTAACGACTGAATATTATATTAAATATTAGCAATTCATACAGTAATAGTAATGTATATGTAAAAATGAATTTTTACTGATTGACAGATTCATTTTTTCTGGTTACGCAGAAAAATACCCAGCTCTCTGGGGGAGAGATTGGGCTATGTGGGGCTTTTACCCAGCCAATATCCTGCGGTGGTTGTCCTCGGCGCGTTATCGAAGGGTTTCAGGATGTTCTAAGGAACGCATAGGAGCGGCTCTCGCGGTGTCAAAGCACTTCTTGTAGGGACAGTGACAGTGCCCACTGCACCCTCTTAGTGCCATGACAGTCCTTCTCGGGGTCGCGTGAAGTCGACCGGTACGCTTATTACGTAATTTGCAGAGAGCATGCGACAGCCAATATCGTGCGATATCTGCTGTCAAAACGAGAATTTGTGTAATGTAATTTGTATAGTGGTGCTAAATCTACCGCGAAAAATGCATTTTACGATCATGCAATCATAGACACGCAATCGTCATACATGATACCAATTTTTTATTACAATTAGTCACCGGTCGCGCAGTGATCGCGTGGCTGTCGCTGTCTGGAAATTTTTAGGTAATAACCCCGCGGAGCTCCCGTTGCAATCAGCCGCGACCCCGAAAACCCCCTTGGTTGACTCTTTCAATAGGCGGGAATCACCGTAGCCTTATTCTCTGGCCCAGACTACAAGGCTGGACAGATTCATCTGTACTAAGCTGAAACTGCGGGGTGTAGAAGCTTTAAATTTAACTTAGTCCTCTTATTAACTCACATATACACTAGGCAACTTTTAAAATATTTATAATCTGTACTTACTTATATTTATCTATACTATAATATTATAAAGAAGTAAACTTTGCTTGTATGTAATGGATAAACTCAATAACTACTCAACCGATTCCAAAAATTATTTCGCCTATAGAAAGCTACATTAGCAGCGAGTAACATGGGCTGTATATTATTTTATATTTTTATTAATAATGAATATGTGAATACAATATTTAGTTTATTTATTTACCGAAAATAAGAACCTTCGTCTTTTTTAGCGTTCCTAACGTGTTATTTTTACAATTTTTCAAGAATCACTTTGACATGTGTGCTGTTAGCATTTTCGAAGATTACTAAAACAAAAGTGCACTCGAATATTTTGACTTGAGTGTACATTTGGTTCGGACGTTTTTGAAGGCTTGATTGTATATCTTGTTTTTATATATGATTGAAGACTAACTCCAAAAAGGCTGTAAAATTTTAAAGAAGATGTAAACTAGTTTACATTAAACATAAAATTATTTAATTAATTAATTAAAATATTTTAAAACATAGCTTATTATATATCTCACCAAAGAGACTTTCGTTTTTTAATAATGATTAGAAATAAAAAGGAACAGGATAGTTTTTATGCTCTTATAAAATTTTACTGCTATTGAGTGAGTCGATTTGAGAGTTAAGGTATCGATATGGGGTTCACTTAAATAAAAATATTTTAAATTTCATTGGCTTATTGTGCAGTCTGAAACACAGAGGAGCTCAACACAATATGGCTCCCTCGCTGTATATGTGTTAGATTTAACGCTTATAATAAAACGCCGTTTCAAAATTGGACGATCACGTACAAAACGATCCAACAGTCATTCCTATTCAGATCATATTCTGTTCATATTTAAAAAGCAATTACTCGGAAAATCTTCAGCTGCCTTACAACTTCGTACTCTGTATTGTAACAGATAAAGTTTGGTTTTGCAGTCACCGTTGTATCAGTGACTTTATTGGACAGAAAAACGTTAAAATAAATGGGAATTTAATTTTTAATGTCAGTCAGTGACTTTTGATAATGTTGAATAAATTATTCTTTGTTACTTCGAAAAGACCATTATTTATTTATTAGTTATAAAAGATTATGAAGATACTTAATGTTAGCTTTTGGAGTATTCATTATTAAATTTTATATCGCGAAAGTGGTTTCACCTCGGAATGAAAGATAATATATATAGTACAAAAATAACTTTATAAATACGATTCAAATACCCATATAATTAAATTTGACAGTTACTGAAATCTGTGCCAAGCCTACTAAACTAATAGACTTCCTGTTGTTGCACGTTGATTTGGCACCGACTTCAATAACTGTCAAATTTAATTGTATGGGTATTTATATCGTAATTATAAAGTTATTTAAGTACTTAAGTTTTGATTAGTAAGGAATAATTATTTCGTACTTTCAGTGTTTTTTTTGAAGTCGGTTTAGTTTTTTATTAATGTTTTTTATTTCTCCCTTTTGAGCTACATAAATATCTAGGGCAGGTCTACAATTAATTTATTTTCTAATTCTGGAGTGCACTTCTTCCACTCCATCGAAGAGCACAAACCGTGGGCTTTCACAATAAAAGATGCGAACAGATCGAACCCTTCATTATTTATTATTACTTACAAATTATAAAAACAATTAATTAATAAACTATATGTATACCTATTTAATAGAGATAAGCTACACTATTGTATTGGATGAATACCTGTAAAAATAGATGTAAGTTTTAAGTAAATAAATAAATAAATATCGGATATTATTACCCATTATCAATATCATTTCATTCAATACAAAATAACAGTGAAAAGGTTAAATCATAATTACACCCGAGCAGAATTCTTACAATCCGAAGACGACAGCCATCAGCCGTATTGTCTGTCCGCCACAAGACTGACTCTACTGACTGAATTTATTATATCACAGGTAATGTACACCTTCTCCCTACTACCATTATACCATGTGGGGATAACCATAATTAACAAATGACATACAAGAGAATCATCAATATAAATGAGTAAAGGTTATAACCCAGGTCGCGTTATTTGGTGTTATTTGGTGTATCTTCGAAACCCAAGCTCCAATATCAGTGAAATTGCAATGGGACCAATCTGGAAGTGTATCCTTTCAAACAAAAAAAAAATGTTTCAAATCGGTTCATAAATAACGGAGTTATGAGGTAACAAACATATAAAAAAAATAACCGAATTGAGAACCTCCTCCTTTCTTGGAAGTCGGTTAAATACTAACAACGAAGCCTAATACGATCGTGAAGCGTAGTAGAGTGATCGTCTTATGATTTATCGACTTCTAACAATCTGTATGAAACGTTTTTGTGTAGAACATATTTTTTGAGTATAACTAGGTACTCTTGGAATGTGAATATTATCGAAAATATAGGTTACATAAGCACAGTTTTTCCTCCTAAGATTTAGTCAATTCTATGATTAATTGTTAAAACGGGAAACGTTGTCTGAACATTAACCAGACACTTTCTAAAACGAATAATATAATCATTCCGAACAAACAACGTTAAGGAATTTAATGTCATTAAGTGCTCCTGACAGATTTGTAGTCACTGTTGTCGCTTACAAGTATTTATTGGTATTAACGCGCGCTTTCGTTTATAGGGCCGAGTCCCACCACTCCGCAACGGTTTCGCTCGATTAACTTTGATTGAAAGCAAATTAATTTAGCAATACAGTTTTTAAGCTTCTATAAATTTGTTGCCAACTCTGGGGCGTAGTAATTAAACACAACCTGCGAATCACGTAAAAATATTTTATTATAGTTATCGAAAACCTTTCTTTTCATATAAAAATAAACTTTACTTTTATATAAATTTGTAAAGCAATCCTGATATTTTTTTCAGTCTGTTCTTATTTTCTATGTTCGTGATTGATTTTTTAGATTAAAAATGTAACCATACAGTAACTAAAATTTTTTGAAATTAGTTTAAAAATCTTTCGTTGGTACCTCTTGGCTGGTACATAGTGTCGATTGGTGGTTTTTGGAGTTTGAGCGGAAAATACCTAAAGATTTTAGGAATTCATCACATGAAATTTCCACAAAGTATAACACCTTTTCTTCCTTAGCTTCTTTTACCACTCGCTTTTACTCTGTAGAGTTTCTTCGTCAGTCTTTCATCACTCATTCTTTCTATGTGGCCGAACCATCTAAGCATTCCTTTCTTCATTTTTACAATAACACCGTCGTGCAATCCTATCATACTGCGTATCTTTTCATTGCTGATTTTGCCCGCAAGGGTGACCGCACCGCACTAATTTCTAAATATTTCATGTATTCTTCGGTTAAACGACGTGAAATCTTTTTTGTGACCAGCCGCTCGGCCGCCGCTCTCTTGTATTAATTAATGGTGAGTGTGAACTTAGTACCTAGGCAACAACATTTCAATTCTTGAAGTCACCTAACCGCGCGGCGGCGCGGATACGTACCTTGTCCGCACATTCTATTCCCCTCTGGCCCTCTCCGCCCGTTCCAAATAGAACACAGTTGCTTGCTCATGAGCTTAAACGTGTATATAAACAGAACGTATTTGTATATTAGTCTTTAAACGGTCTTTAAACTCGTGCGCTCGGTCACCGCTTGACATCAGTTAATGACCGCGCGGTAGCCGCTCTATAACTGCAATGTGTCAGCGCGAAGAAACTCGTGTCAAATAAACGCATCTTTATAGTTCACATCCGTGACTACGCCACTACCCACTACATTAATAAAACTCACTTAATATTTATTTTAAATCTTACAGTAGAATTTTTATTTGGTGCAAATATTTAAAGCTGGTTTGAGAAGGGGAAGAAACATACGACGTGCCAGCTGAATATCTTTCCGCGCATAAACTTGGTAGATCTAAAGATCTAAAAGCCGGATTTACCAACCAGTTTAACACATGAAAACTAAATATTTATTATAGATATAAGATAGAGATAAGATATTTATTAACGCAAAGAGACAAAAAAAAAGTACATATATATTCAATTATTTGTAATCAGAATCATTTTTTACTTTATGTAGATCCCACTGTCCTGTCCCGGCTTGATATTGAATCGAATTAATTTTTGAAGTTAATATTTCTCTACTTCTAATATACTATATATAGACTATGAAAACTGAATGTGTTATAAATATATTTTCCTTGTTAGATGTTCTAAATGCTGGTGATAATCGCATTGGAATACATTTATTAAAATTTAGAAATTGTAAGCAAATGGACACGAATTACGACTTTGTTCTTTGCTATTTTAAGATTTTATGAAAGAAAACGTCATAACTTCTTCAATTAATTAGTAAAGCACAATTGAAAAAACGTACGCTATCCGCAGCACAGAAAAAAAAGCTTAAAAAAACCGGACAAACGGCGGGGTTATAACCTAAAAATTTGCAGACAGCGATAGCCACGCGATCATTGCGCGACCGGTGACTAATTGTAATAAAAAATTGGTATCATGTATGACGATTGCGTATCTACCACATTATTCTATGACCATAAAATGCATTTTATGCAGTAGCTTTAGCGCCACTATACAAATTAACTTACTCAAATTCTCGTTTTGACAGCAGATATCGCACGATATTGGCTGTCGCATGCTGACTGCAAGTTACGTAATAAGTGTGCAGACACTGTTTAATTTCCTGGACAGGTATATAAAAAGTTTAATCATAACCAATTTTATCCGAATGTCTGATAACCCTAGCAGTCCAGGTCGTGAAAATTGGTCAAGAAAGAGATAAGAAACCTTCGCTACAGATTTTGGTGGTGATTTTATGGAGAGCGGTTGAGCATTTATTTTAAAATATTTATAAATTGTTTTCTAGTGGATATTGAGATGTAAAATTGGTGTAATTTTACGTTCCAAGTATCTGCGCTATTATGTAATGTGTGGAATTGTTGAAATAAATACTTACTTAGTAGTTTGATGTTGACATTTTTTTAGTGGCTTAGTCTGCCTCAGCAGATCGTACTAGAAAGACTGCTTCAATATATTTGTTGCCAGAAACTCCAAGAAACATTAAAATGTATTAAATGTATTACGTCGACATTTTAATGAAATAATATGAACCATATGTCCCTTTACCATCTCATTCACAGAAGAATCGTACAAACAACAACCTCCGCTATTTCCTTCCGCCTTGCCATTTGTATGACTAAATACTTAAGTCAAAGTCGATTCAATTTATTCAAATAGGTAAATTCAGTTACACGATATTTTTTAACGTCTAATGAATCTACTACTTATTATGAAAAGAGGCGTCAAAGTGCGATTTTATTGTGTCTTATTACTCTGACCAGCCCGAATGGGGAAAGCCGTGATGTTACGTAATTATTTGAACAGCAAGTGAAAACGCGTGTATAAACACAAATAATTCTTAGATTTCTCCTTCCAACACGTAACCACGAACGAACAATATTTTAACACACCATTTTCTCGAATAACGTCTGTTACAGTTTGAGAAAAACTGGAATATTATACGCAATGTTGGGACTTATAATCCCATATATATATGTAAATATAATAAATTATATACAGGGTAAAACAATAGAAATGCTAATATATTAACCGTGACTTTATCATTACGAATTAAACATCGTTAAAATCAAACTTATCCAAATATTTATTGTGACCTAACTGAATCTTTTAATCTATTAATAGGAATTCATATTTTAGAATTGACAATCTCCAATATTTATTTCTCTCTTACGTTATTATATCGATTACAATCCTCAGCAAAAGCAAGTATATTGGTTGTTTGAGACTGTTGTCCCAATGCCAGGAGCGTTTGGATAAAAATAGTGTAACTTTAACCATAGTAGAAATCGTATAACTAAAATTATGTGCCCCTCCATTGATTGTTTTTTAACGTGTAAAAGCTTACAGTTATTGTGCCATGTGTCTGCGTGCAGCGAGCAACGATATACTGTAAACTTATGCCTTGAATACACGTAACGAGTCCAATAGCGAGGCAGCAAGCTGTTACTAGGCCAAGATAGTGATGGGCAGTGTGCTTACACGTATTTTTTAACTTTGCACCGAGTCAGTCAGTCAGTCAAGAACTCGAAGAAAATACAACAGTATTGAAATAACGCAAGAAACGCAGAAAACGACAAGACATACCAGTGCCGAATACGCATCGGGAGTGCGTGTTTATACGTAACGAGTCAATGCGTGGAAGCGCGGGGGTGCGCACTCGGTCTTGTAAATAGAACAGGGTCCGACTAACTGTCTCGCTCATTTATTCGGCCGGGCGCTCGGCCAAGCACTCAGTCTTGTGTTTATACATACCGAGCACTCGGCCGAGTGCACTGTCTTGCCTCCGTACTCGTTACGTGTAATCCAGGCATTAGACTTAGTGCAGAGACCAATGACAGTGACCAGTTTGTGTGAAAGTACTCAGTTTTTACATATTGTTAAATATGAAATGTAACGGAAGCACTGATCACTATGAGCTCGCTATCACAACTATCATGTACTTGACTATTCGACGGCTTCTCAACAACTGAACCCTTACAAGACCAAAATCAGACTTTTATGCAGCCCCTACACGCAGGAGACCCATTCTACCCTCGTCCTTGTTACTAAAATGTTACATAATATCACACGTGGGTAATTTATGTGATTAAAATTAATATGGAACTAACAATATACATGTATATGTATATACAAACATATAAATAATGCATTAGAGAGACGCTCAATGTCAATTTAGACTATCACGAACCGTTGTAAGGAACTGAGTGTTAATGGCACACAAAAAAGAATTAAATAATAATAATATACTCAGACATTTATTCATCACTATATTTTATTGTATACTATCACTTCATAAGTTTAAAAACTAAAATGTAATTGTAAACAAGACATAAAATTTTCTTCTCGCGTCCCACAAAATATCTATTTTCATTTTCACCAAAAAACGCTCAAATAATAAACCTGTTCTTCGAAGTAAAGACATTCACAAATAAACCCCGCTTGAACTTGATACAGCAATATACGGAACCCGAGAGCATAACGAACGCGATTTACATGCGAGTGTTTGGCTTAGTCGAGGACAGATTTTATGAAGACACCGCAAATATGGGGATCCACTGACAGTACGCGCGTAAATGCCACATGACAAAGAACAGAGCGTAAAATGAAAATTCCTGTGTTATTTGTCTATAACATTATACGTATTTACATCGTTTTTATACAATGTCTCATTTTTTCGTAAATAAAATCGTCCCATTTAGTTCCGCGCTACGTGTACTTTCGTATAGCAGTCTATTGGAGAAAATACAAATTTATCTACACTTTTAGACCAATGTCAATATCTAAACCTTGGCAGCACCCTGATTCGATTTATGCACCATGAGGTAATAGTAAATTGATTAGGTTAGAAATGTCAAGGTCTCAATTTTGATTGAGGCCACATGACGCTTGCAAATCGTCGCGTCAACGATCTACTGTCGCGTCTACACATCTATTGTTGTACTACTACCGATATATAATATAATATAAAATTTGAGTTTACATCCCAAAAATTTATAGTAACTTGTCGTCAACACCCGACGCAATAGCAGCCCATAAGGCACCGCTCGTCGCTGCAGCTGCGGTATTACGACTCGCCGCTCGCTGCCGCCGCGGAGTGTATATGAAAGTACGTATACAAATCTTCGATTACATATAACAAACAAGATACACTGTCAACGTTTCCAAAACTTCCAAACCAAATGTGCAGTCAAATGAGTATTTGAGTGTAGTCGATAACTTTAACAGCAAACATGTCGAAGTGCTCCTTCTTAATTTGTAAAGATAACACGTCTAGAACGCTAGAAAAGACGGAGATATGTATTTTCCGTAAATAAATAAAATGATTTTATTTATGTGTTCATTATTTCGTTGTAATAATAACGTTATACAGCTATTTTTTATTTAATTCGTAATCATATTATTTATATTCAAATATCGCCTGACGATATGTTATGTCTTATCCTTGTCACTATCACGTAACAGATCAAAATCTGTAAATAGCGATGAGAATAATATATTTTGTGAATTATATTTTATGAATAAAACGTATGATTGCATTTTAAATATTTTTTTAAACAAACTTCGTTTCAATGTCATGCAAGAATCGTTTAACAGCTTTTACAATCTTATGCTTTGACAGTAAGGTTTACTTTAAATTAACACAATATTACCGATAATACTATAAGAGTAACGAATTTTCATGTCTCTTTTTGGTTACCATTGAACGTAACCACAAGTAAAACAGATATAGTAAGCATGGCAATCTCGTGCTGTCGGTGTAAGTCGTGTCAGCTCATGATCGACTTCAAGTACATTACTGAAACAATTATTTGCAAAATACTCTTTTTTAAGTGTTTTAACCGACTTCAAAAAAAGGAGGAGGTTCTCAATTCGTCTGTATGTTGTTTTTTTTTGTATGTTTGTTACCTCATAACTCCGTCATTTATGAACCGATTTCGAAAATTCTTGTGTGCCAAATCAATGTGCAACAACAGAAAGTCTATTAGTTTGGTGGGCTTGGCAACGACTTCAGTAACTGTCAAATGAATTATATAGGTATGTGTATCGTATTTATAAAGTTATTTTAATTGTACTTGGGTTTTGATTAGCAAAGGATAGTTATTTTATACTTTTCAGTGTTTTTTTTGAAGGCGGTTTAATTTTTTTTAATAAAACTTTTTGGCTATTAGTAATCACGAAAATAAAAATATGTCATGTTCAACTATGTTTTGTACTGTGACCCTTCTCTAGTCACGGGCAATAATAAAAGTCTAAAATGTAGGTCGACAAAAAACGGACACGCTCTTAGAGCAAAAACTCCGTACATTTTAATTCTTGGTAAAAACCTGTAGTTATCATTAATAATAACTTTTTTTGTACGACTTTCCCTTGAGAGAGACGGCAAAGGGATCTATGCCCATAACAGCCAATGTCTTCAAACCTATTCATTCTTTATATTATTTCATTAAAATGATGACGTAATGCAGTTTAACGTTTCTTGGAGTTTCTAGCGACAAAAATATTGAGGCAGTCTTTCTAGTAGGATCCGCTGAGGTAGACTAAGCCGTTAAAAAATCTCAATATCACACTGCTAAGTAAACATTTATTTTAACAGTTGCACTTATTGCACAGCTGCGTTAGCTAAATTACGCTTTTACATTACGATATTCAGTAGAAACAATTGCAAATAATTAAAAAAATGAACGCTTAACCGCTCGCTATAAAATCCCGCCAAAAGCTGCCAAAAATAAATGTTGACATTGTAATTTTTTTTTCTGTGTTTTTTTATATTTGCTTGCCAGTGATGGTAAATCTTTGAGAAACTATTATACATATCTATTAAATATATGTACCGCGAGCTGTACCGTGTCAGCTTTGTTAAACTACACATATTATGTTATGTTGATGTCACGCAAATAAAATATTTGAAGTTGAAGTTACGATAATTCTATAGTTATGTATTAACGGTTTTAATTGGCCATAACGACTTCATAATATAGACTAAGATAAATCCTTAACAATAAAAACAAAAATTTGTTTTCTTTTTTAAAATGGAGTGTAAAATCTTTCTTCAGAACAGAGAAAAAAAAAATTATTTTAAAAGAGCTCATTAGTATTTCTGTCTGATTTGTTAAGGACGTGTAAATTTTCGCATTCATTTTTCATAGCACACAAGGGTTTTTGTAACAGTGTTGCTCAGAGTTAGGGTTGACATTTAACACCTATAATAAACATTTTACACGTGGCAAAAAATTTATATAATATTGTTTCACATTTTCTTTAGGCATAAACGCAAACTTAACAGCTGACAATTTAATAAGTGACAGTAAACACGTCTCACCAAGCTATTTTGAAGTATGAACAAACATATAGAAATATAATAGGTCAGTTTGTCACTGATTTTAGACATTAGAATAGAATTTTGTAGCAGGATATAAATTAATGGGCCCGAAAACGAAAATGGTGAGTTTTTGAACAAGAACTGGTCCCCGTAATATCAAAAGTGTGTTCAATAACCTAATAGCCTTGCTACTTACCTCATTCAGTAAGAATCGTTAAATAGGTGTCTTAATACAACATAAAATGATTTTGAAGGTTTTGATTTTAACCTTTCAGTTACGAGTGTTTGAAAAGCTTTCAGTCATCATCAAAGCGCCTTTCATTCGCCATCTATATTTTACTGAAGCTATTATTGCAATAATTCTGAAATTATTTCTGAATTAATTGTTAATAATTTGAATGTAATATAACCCTAATACTATAACAAAAACAGTTTTTCTTTTATTTTGTTTTTCAATTTTATTTATTTCGTTTTTTTATTACTTTTTTATTTTTTACATTTTTTATTTTATCGAATCGATTAAAGCGCTTAGTCTGTAAGCTTGTCAATTTTTTTTGTGGTTGGTTAGGGTTGGTGATATAAAAACTCAAATACACAACATATTTCCAGATATATTCATGCGAAGCATATTAACATCCTTTTAGCTTTTCCGTAGTCGAGCGTTAAATTAAATGTAACATGAATAACAATAAAAAACTAAACCTGACAACGGATTTAACAAATCCTTGCAACCAAGATGAAATAAAAAACGTAGGTCACTTTTTGTGAATGTAACAATCCTATATACGAGTACAACGCGAACATTGTGAAAATGCATTCCGTGTCGGCAATATAAGGGAGTTTGTTAGATCTAGTGGGATTTTTAATTCCCCCTGGTTATCCCTAAGCAACACAGAAAGAATATAAAGTAGATGTAGGGTTTACGAGAAAACTGTTAATACTTTCACGACTACTTGTGACTGATAATACTCGAAATAAAACACCATATTCAAAGTCGCGGTCGGCCTAAACATAGTCAAGCAATGATTTCGACACTTGCTGTGCTAAAATTGATGGATTAGCTTGATGTAAATGGTTCATATTTGTCCGCTTTATTTTTGAAATAGGTACGCGACGTGAAATATAAATATTTATTTAGGTTCTGTACCTTAAAATAAAACTGAGTGGACCCTTTCACTCATTTGGCCATCCAATTGTTACTATTGATTTTCTTAGAAAATATGTATTATACCTAGAAACTTAAATTAAATGTTACATAGTTACGCATCATGTTAACGCACATATGTGCATAAAGTGCACTAGTCTGGCCGCTTAGAGAATGCGTCCCTGACAGGTCGCGTTCGAATGGATGACGTAACTTTGAAACGGCGTTGAATTTACGATAAAAATCTTTTTATTGTTTATTCGATCAATTAACGAATAATTATCATTAAAAACTATATTGTTAAGTCAACTGACAATAAATGTCGTAATTTTGTGCTAAATTTAATGTTAAATAAATAAGAAAATAACACATTTTAAAATACATATTGCGTTGTTACAAGGTTCTGTGAACTATTTATTTTTGTAGTGATGTGCCAAAAATAACGGGCAACTGTAACGTTATCTGTCATTGTACTATAAAATAATATTTTTCCAAATATTTTTATTGTTGCTTTTATATTAAATATTTCTGCACATTACTCTCGCATTTTCTTTTGCGCTAGTTACATTAAGAAGTTAGAAGCCAGATAAACAAGTATTGAAACTGATGTTACTTTTTTCTTTGGTCGGTTGAAGAAATAAAATAACAGTATTACTTTTTGCCCATCACTAGTCATGACCAACTGACAGACGTCAGAAACGCATTCTCTCAGCGGCTGGACAACAGTTAATATTTTAATATATTCATAAATCATTCATAAGGGGATCATATACTCGACTTCCACTTGACTATTTCTCCCCTTTTTCTCCATAACTAGGTCTTAAGTGAAAAAATTCAGTGTAAACATTTGTCGTGTTATAAACATTGTACGAAACACTCAGCGCGCGGCTCAAACTAGCTTTTCTTAATCAGTATCTTTTGTTATGTCTACGGCTTTTTTGTCGTGTCCATGGCCAATACTTATATCCGATGGTACCCATATTAGTTAAAACCTTTGTCCTGAATACAAATTCTAATCGGTTTATATTTATAATGAATTTGTGCCTTCATTTAAATTAATAAAAATTTATTAGTGGTTCTACGAAATCTTATATTACAATTCATTTTTAAGTAAATGGTTATAAAACGAAACTTTATTTTTGGAATAAAAATCATATCCAAAACAAGATGGCTCTGAACATAGCCTATATGGGCCTTTTTTGTACCTTAAGATTACTTAAAAATATTTATGATCAAACGTCAATAAAAGGCTGGTTAATCCACTAATCTAAAGTTTAATCGAAGTTGCGCATAGAACAAAAAAATATGACATAAAGTTGAAAAAAACATGTATGACTATGGTAACACCTAATACACAGTTTTTTTTTAATCAAAACATTCAGGGGATTAAAAAAGGTAAAAGAACTCTGATTACTTTAATGTGATATCAAATTCATACTAACTTAATTAACATTCCTTAATCATGAACATCAAATCTATTTAGGTATAACCGATTTGAGAAAAACCTGCAATAAGACGAACAAGAAAGAGACTTTGATATTATTTCCACCTGCAATCCATTGAAAACAACAACACAATACGCAGCCTCATATTTTACATTAACTTCATTCCATACTCGAAATAATAAAATAATTATAACAAGAAAATGATCAATAACTTAATAAAATGAACAATAACTCAACAAACGATCATTTTTAAGAATTTATTTTTTGATTATTATTTTTTTAATTTTATATTAATGCCATAAAAGTATATGTATTATGTAAGTACGTAAAATTATCGAGATACTTTATCATTATTTAAGTAATGATTGGAAAATAATGTATTTAATTTTATGTACTATAAATTAGATACAATATGGTTAATTACGACAATACTACACGTTAGAATTAACGTTATACAGGAAATGGGCGTAGCTTCTTATAACAAGGTGCTTTTAATTACATATTATAAATTATGTAGGTTCATTAAAATCTACAAAATAATCTTTTGATTAAAAATTTAATTTAATGAAGTCTTACCTTAAAATGCATTACGCCAAAAACAAAAATCATCACAGTTCACAAGACAATGTAATAACTAACAAATTATTATAATAATAATTTTATTTCTGGCAATCTGTTATTTAATTCACACTCGAACATTCATTTACGCACTGATCATATCACGAAAGAGGTCCGATGTTCCAATTTCAAATTTGACAACTCTTAAACAGCTAAGGAATCGCATTTTATTCGACACGTGCTCTATTTATGAATTAAATGGTTATTTCGGTTTTTCAGTTTCGAACGGGACTTAGCCTTTTGTGCTAAGATACGTTCGTCCCGCGGCCCGGGATATCCCGCGGATTCCGGAGGCTGACTCTCTCCCATTCGCCGCTCGAAGCTGCGTAGACTGTGCCTCCCCTCTTGCGTAACTATTGTTATAAATTAGTTAATATATTTTACTGTCTACCTTACACGTGTACGTTAACAACGGAAACTTTTCGAAAATGGAATAAATCGAATACTCTCATTAAATATACATATTATATTATTAAAAAAATATTAACAGTTCGATATTGAAATATCACAAGAAGAATTTTCTTATAACCGTTGAAGAGAAATTTTTATTTAGAACAATATAATTATTGTGTATACACTGCACAATACTGTTTTTCGTAACAAATCCTCACTATATGTAGCTTCGAACGGCGCACATCTATCGGGGAAAACCAATGTGCGCACGCGTGAACTGGAAAAATCGAGCGAGACAGGTATAGTCAACGTTTTGAATCGACAGAGACAAAAGTATTCTAGACAATGAATGCATATAATCCACTCAATTTGATATTCTAGGTATTCTAAGTTTTAGGGAAAATAGGGAAAACTGTTCGTAGTATATTTTTTTATTAATGCTGTAATTAGTTAGTATTTTATTTTTTATATTTACTCCTTCGCATAGAAGCCTATTTTAAATTAGACATATAAAACGAGAAAACCATCTTCCAAGATTTATAATCATAGTTTCGAAGACACTGGACTTATGTCTTGTCACTATTGAAGGTCTTTCGAAAAATGGAGAAAGAGGGGAGTTTAGTATCATTTAATAAGGCATATAATTCAATACCCTATCTATGGGCATAGAATTCACTACATTTGGCTTGCGGATGCTGTCGCTATGGTCTTCCTCTATACTTCTGTTCAGACATGATTCAGGTCATAACCTTTGTAACGACTAAAGCGCCTTACACACGCTCCGTCTTGCTGTACGTCCCGCCAAGGAAGTGTGGTTTTATGGTGAAATACTATAAATAAATAAAATAAATAAATAAATGGAAACAAATGGAATCTGCGTGGAAGAGCATGTGAAGTTGTTCGATGGTGGACGTTCAGGATTCTGAGGCGAAGCTATGTTTGGGATCGGTATCTAAAAGTATCTTGAATTCTCAAATAGTGCACGTTCAATTATTGGAGCTAGGGTGTGAGTGTGTGGCGAATGAATAAACGATATTGTTGTGGAAGTTGTGGAGAATTGTGATGATTTGGGAATTTCCATTTAGTTGGTTTGTTCTTGCCAAATATAAAATGTCTGACATTAGTTTTTCAGCCAAAATTCTCTGGTTGCTTGAAAGACTTTGTACTTGCTGGCCCAGATATAAACCAAACACATTGTCAGTAGTAATTCCTTTGTCTGCGGACAAAAGTCTTTTTGCGATATTAATCAACTCTCTTGATGTTCAGTGCTTCCTCATTTTCTCCACTTGAACTATCTCTAGTTGCCTAGGAAAAAAAAAAAAATTAATGAACTTGCGTATTTCTTTCAGTTTCCATCTTCCCCTGAACAATGGAAGCAAATCGCTGAGGATTTCCAGAGTAAATGGCAATTTCCCCATTGCTTGGGTGATATGGACGGGAAGCATATCCGTATCCGTAATTGTATTATTAAGTGGCGATGGCGACGTTGCCACGATTCCCGAATACGGCCCTGGCGCGAGTACAGCCCTGCGCGCGATCACTGCGTGCGGCTACCACTCTCGCGCCGGCCGTCGCACTACACTGCTAAACCACAGTACAAGTAAGCATACAGTATGCTATCTCGGCAGTGTCCTAGAGATAATTACCTACGGTCGTTTGGTACGTAAACACGCAATAGGGCTACCGACTTGGACTGAATGTTTTTCTTGGGTTACTTATTTGATAATAGGTACTATATTAAATTGTCATATTATCTTTTCATTTTATATTATTGCAAATTTAATACGTTTTTATTTATATAATTTTACTAGTATTTTATATCTAGTTTCAAAAGTTTGTGAGTTAGTATGGTGGAAATGGACAAAAAAATGTTTTTTTAGGTTGCGGTATAATTAAAAATCAGCAATAAATTAACTAGATCATTATGATAATATATTTCCTACAAATTAGCAACAGAAAAATATTTCTGGTTTCGATATAGATGTATTCAAACATCCATACACTGAACATTGTGCTCGTAAACTTGATTGACACAATATTTAGTCAATAAATGCGCAGGAGCGTCTCATACCGTCCGACGACAACCGCGGCGCGCTCGCGACTGTCGTATGTCGAGATATGTCGAGATTTCGAGCGCGTTGTTTGGGAGCGTTTGTATGAAGATAGCATACTGTATGCTTACTTGTACTGTGGCTAAACGCTTTGAAACTAGACGCACGTCGCTTAGCCTCGTACTTACTTTCGCTTTGCTGTGTTTTTTGTTTACGTAGTGTAATATTGCTGTATCACGCTTCAATAAAACTTCATATCATATTCACTAGACTAGTTTAATATCATCTCTGCTTAACGTTGCCTCGACAGTGAAGTACTACAGTGGTGACCCCGGTAGAACACGTCTAAAACTTGTTGTTTGGATAACGGTTTAATTAATTAATAAAATTTGTAGTTATTGAAATGTCCAACGACGGCAAAAACGGAAACAATAACAACGACGGCGGTCACGGGAGCAGCAACGGCGGCGGTTATATGAGCTCTGCAGTGGACCGGATGGGTATTCGCCTACCCTCGTTTTGGGCGGAAGACACCGAAATATGGTTTGCTCAATTTGAGGCGCAATTCGAGTTAGCTCAGATAAAATAAGACTCAACAAAGTACTATCATGTGATACGGGAACTCGACTACAGGACTTCTAGTGAGGTACGAGATATAATTACCAATCCTCCCGCCACCGGCAAGTATGAAAAACTTAAATCAGAACTTATTAAACGTTTATCGTTTAACGTTTCTCATCAGCAGAAAATTAGCCAGCTGCTCACACATGAGGAGCTAGGCGATCGAAAGCCCTCCCAGTTCTTACGTCACCTTAGGGTTTTAGCAGTGGACGGTGTTGGGGATGAGTTTTTAAGGAGCCGTAACCGTAACCGTAATGGTCAGACCGTTTGCCACCACATGTTCAAGCCATAATCGCGTCACAGGCATCAACACCTCTCGACGACGTTGCTAACCTCGCGGATCAAATATATGACGTAGTACCCTCAATTTCGCAACCGAAACAAATTGCAAGTACTGAGATGGATTTTGAACAAATGTTTCAGCGTATGGAGCAATCAATCACGGCACGTATTCAGCACGAGTTGACACAACAGATCGCGCAGCTCAGTTTCAACAGGGGATCATCTCGTCAATCAAGAGGAAATTTCCGCAACAGGTCTAGATATAGAAGTAGATCCAAATCGCGAGGTCGGAAGTACCAGGTCTGTAAACCAGGTAGGTGTTGGTATCACAGTAATTTCTAAGAAAAGCGAAGAAGTGCGTAACCCCGTGTAATTTTATACAGGGAAACCAAAGCGACAGTTAATAGCGGCGACAAACTACTGTCACTCATTATCAGGTCGCCTATTTATTACTGATAAAAACAGCAAAATACAATATCTTATAGACACAGGGTCGGACTTATGTGTACTGCCTCGACGATTTTTAGACCGATATCGGGAACCCACTGAATATACCCTCACGGCAGCAAATGGTTCAAAAATCCACACTTATGGAATTTTTAAAATGTCTTTGAACCTAGGTCTCCAGCGTGACTTTGCTTGGAATTTTGTAGTGGCTAGCGTGGATAAGCCAATAATAGGGGCTGATTTTTTATTTCATTACGGACTGTTAGTCGATTGCAAAAACAAGAGACTATTGGACAGCTTTACTACCTTACATACACATGGAGAACTGTCAACATTCTAATGTCAAGTCCATCTCTGGTAATAGCAAGTACCATAAAGTTCTATCTCAGTACCCGAGTTTGACGAGACCTTCAGGCATACATCGCAACCATATTCGCACCACTCCAGGCCCTCCGGTGTTTTGCAGACCTCGCCGATTAGCGCCAGATCGGTTGAAAATCGCTAAGAAGCAGTTCGAAGACATGGTTCACGATGGTACTGCACGGCGGTCAGACTCACCATGGGCGTCAGCACTCCACCTAGCTCCTAAAAAGAATGGCTGGCGACCTTACGGAGATTATAGGGCCCTTAACGCACGCACTATACCCGACAGGTACCCCATCAGGCATATTGAGGACTTTGCTCATAAATTAGTAGGGTGTAAGGTTTTCACGAAAATCGACTTAGTCAAGGCCTATAATCAAATTTTAGTTAACCCTAAAGATATTTCAAAGGCTGCCATTACAACCCCATACGGTATGTTCGAAATTCCTTTCATGTCATTTGGATTAAGAAACGCCGCACAGACTTTTCAGAGATTTCTTGATGAAGTCTTGAAAGGCCTTGACTGTTGTTATTCCTACATCGATGACATTTTAGTGTTTTCCAGCAGTGAAAGCGCACACCTGGAACACCTGCGACCAGTTTTTAATAGACTCCAACAGTATGGTCCACTGATAAACGAGGCTAAGTGCGATTTCGGCCAGACAGAAGTATCCTTCTTGGGATTCACGGTTTCTGAGCATGGAACGAAACCTATAGAAGACAAGGTGCAAGCCCTACGAGAATTTCCCCCCACCAAAAACTGTGAGTGGCCTAAGAAGATTTTTGGGTATGCTAAATTTTTATAGAAGATTCAAAATTCATACCCCACGCCGCTGAAAATCAAGCGCCACTCCACGAGATGATATCAGGACCTAAGGTTAAAGGCTCACATTCACTTACCTGGATTCCTGCACTCATAGAAAATTTTGAAAAGTGCTAGTCTGGTCTAGCAAGGTCTACACTTTTAGCTCATCCGGAACACAATGCACCGTTCGCCCTCGTGAGCGATGCTTCCAGCTCGGCTTTTGGGTGCGGTACTTCAACAGCACGTACACGGACTTTGGCAACCTATCGCGTTCTTTTCTAAAAAGATGAACAAAACGCAACAGCAATACAGCGCATATGACCGAGAGCTACTCGTCATATACGAAAGTGTCAAACATTTCCGTTTTATGGTCGAAGGAAAACATTTTGTTATATATACAGACCATAAACCACTTACCTATGCTTTCCAACAGAAAGACCGGAAGTGCTCGCCGAGACAATTTAACCATTTAGATTTTATTTCGCAATTTACAAGTGACATTAAGCACATCTCGGGTAAAGATAATGTGACAGCCGACACGCTATCTCGTGTAGAGGAAATAACAACCCAGTCCCAGTTTTGAAACTCTTGCTACATTGCAACAATGAGACTAGACTAGTTTAATATCATCTCTGCTTAACGTTGCCTCAACAGTGAAATACTACAACTACAATTACAAAGAATTTTTGCCGTGATTAACGCTAAATACGAATTTGTCTATGTCCATGCCAGAATGAATGGTCGAGCAGCAGATTCTGGTGTTCTAAAAAGAACGATATTTTAAGAAAAACTTATTGATGAATCCCTGAATTTGCCTGAAGACAGTATTTTGTTACGGCTCCATATCTTTTTATTGGTGATTCTGGATTTCCGTTATTGCAATTTGCTTGTACCATATTCTTTCAATGATAACGATTATGCCAAAAAAGCTTACAATTATAGACTATCTCAGGCAAGACATGTATCTGAAAATTCTTTTGGTATTTTATCAAGATTATTTCACAAACCTATTAATATTAGTGTCGATAAATTAGACTATATCATATTGACCTGTTGTGCATTACATAATTACGGACACCGTCTATAGTAGCTAGGGTATGCAAAAACCGGATGATTTTGGAAAACCGACTTTTTCGGTTTTTATTTTTGAAAACCGACTAAACCGGTTTTTTCGGGGTTTTCGGGTCAACTGTTATGTTCGCGTAGAATATGAATTTTTTTCATATTCTAGTTTAGTTTAAGTTTATACTGACAAATCATTACAAAAACCAATTAAGTTTAGTTAGACTTTAGACCATTTAAATTAAAAGAGATCAAAATTAAACTCACAGAAATCAACAACAGGATATTTCGCTTACTGAAAAAGAAAAACTTTGACCATAGTTGTGCATTTAAATATTTAAAATATATATTTTGAAAAGTCTTCGAAATGACTCTAGTACTGTATTTTACACCCGTGTATTTGACCCTGGGGGTCGCGACCACCAGAGTGGTCACAAAGTTTTACCCGGAGGGTCGCGTCGCGAGCTAAGTAAAAGTAAAAAGGATAGGTTGAAGGTCATATACTACCAAAAAATTGCAAAAGTTAAAATTAGAAGGTGTACTATTTATTTTGTGTGTCTATTTATTTCCTAATAATTTGTCGCTTCCCGCAACATAGAATACCATTATACTACGTATGGCATACAAAGCGCCCGCGACTAATTTGCACAGTGCACTAGATTTCTTGATCAGTGTAGTCTCAATCGAATAAAAATTTAATACGTCATCTTTGTAATCACCAGTTTTATGACAATCCTGGGGTGTCGCAAGAGCTATTTTACTAGGAAAGAGGTTGCGTATTCGAGAAAGTTGAAAGATACTGCTCTACACTATGATAAAGGCATAATCTGGTCTGTGCAGTACAAGAACATGTTAGACATAGAGTCATCAGTCATCACTAAGTGAACTGCAGATTTTATTAGACATTAGTCCCGCTGAACAGAATGCTCTTTCGCATTCAACAATTGTTGGGTGTACAGATTTTAAGGCTACATATACTTTGGACAAGTGATTTCCTATATTTCCCTCACTGTCGTAAAGTGCCAAGTTTTTAAATCATTCTTTCTTCTGATTTTAGCCGGAGATTTGAGCCGGTTGTTTGTATTGTATGTTGCTTAAGGCGCTTGCTCTAGTCAAATACTGTTTTTTTTGCAAGTTTTAGAGGATATCTTTTCGTTATTTGAGAAAGTATAGAAAATAATAAAAATATAGTAATAATCTCTAACATTTTAACAACACTTATCCCATTTCGTAATTTTCATTTATATATAAAATACATATAAAATCTGTATTCAAAAGAGAGCCTAAAGATTTGAAATATGTGCATCTACTTCATAAGTAAAAGTTATATTTACTTGCGATATACACCAATGTATAGATAATTTTATCATATAAAACTTGACCTCTTAATTTTTTTCAAAAGACACTTTTTTCGTAAGTGAAACCAATAATTACTAGATTACTAAAGAATTTTACGAATTCTAGAATGAGGGGCGCTATACGTTAGCCTGTTTGCCTGGGGGAGCGCCTTAAGAGTTCTCTTTATTTCTTGACCAAGTTACTCTTTGATGGTAAATGAAATATTTTTTTAAAATTAAATAATTACATAGATGTACGTAACATGACATTTTATTTTATTGCATTTATTTATTTTTTTGTGTTTATGACTGAAGAAGCATATTTCTATGTGAGTTAAATAAAATAGTAGAAAAACCCGAAAATATTGAAATATCCCAATTTGTAACCACGAAAAACCGAGTTTCGAAATGTGTCGGTTATCCGGTTCACCGGGTTGCATGCCCTAATAGTAACGGGTTCTCCTAATATGGTAACTATATCAAAAAGTGCACTCATTCTTTTCTATTTATTCATGTACTCTGGACTAGACACATTCCATAAACATTAGTGGATTTTATATTTTTCAATAAATCTCGTCATAGTATCACCACAGATTAGTTACTAACGTGACGTCAAGCCTATTCATGGTAGTTTTGAATCGTGCATCGTGCATGACCTTGGCGGGATGTACGGCAAGATGGACCGTGTATAAGGCGCCTAACTCTATGAAAAAAGTCTAATAACTTTTTTTATGTAGAATTATAGAAGCTATTTTCTTACAGTCACATTCCTCGAAAAGCATTCATTTTCAACCTTTTTACTTTTTAAGATATGGTACGGATATCAATAGACTCGTAAGAGTTTCGACCTAAATCTAACATAGTCCGGTTTCCGTAGTAAAGCTTAAGAACCTAAGGCTAAGGCTATAAAACCAATTTACTCCTATGTCAAGGTTATAGACAAAATTATAAAAAGTATAATAGAATGGTATTAACATTAATTCATTTTGGCAGTTCAGGCTAGCAACTTAGGAGAACTCTAGCTCCAAAACAATTTTTAGAGGTCCATGACTTAATAACGGTCTGCCTGACCGTCTGTTAAAGTCAATTGTCTAAACTTCAAAGCCATGGTGATACACGTTATTAATCTAAAAATATATGTTGCACTAGCTACCATTTCAATATATTCATAGAAGAATAAAAAAAAAATGAGTGATGAAAGACTGATGAAGAAAACCTACAGAGCGAAAGCGAGTGGTAAAAGAAGCCAAGTAAGACCAAGGCTGACTTACGAAGATAAATTTGCTAGAATGTTAGCTGACGGAAATATCAAAAACACTCACATATCTAGGCGAAAATGTGTGAGGAGAATGACGAGAATTGAAGAAGCGAAAGAAGTATGTAAGGAACGCAACACTTGGCGCTCCGTTCTCTCTGACTGCCCCGTTAGGGATACAGAATAGTATATAATATTGATAAGATATGTATGTATGTAAAACAAAGCTTTTACATTTTTTTTCTGTTACGTTATCTGTTGTTATACTATAAAATAATACATTTTTCTTTTTAATAATTTGATAATAATGGAATGTATTAATAAATTTCATAATATTATAAAACTGCGCCCAAACCAAACGCGCGAAGGCGAATATGAGTAGCATAATATGATTAGCTAGTTTTATATTTCTGTTAAATTTGATTTGTATTGCTTTTTATTTTTTATATTAAATATTTGTGAATATTACTCTCCCATTTTATTTTCTTTACGCTGGTTACATTCAGAAATTAGAAGCCAGAGAAACAAAAGTATCGAAACTTATGTTACTCTTTCCTTGGGTCGGTTGAAGAAATACCGTAATATATTAATGTTACTTTTTGCCCATTACGAGTACTAGTCATGACCAACTGACAAGCGCTAGGCGTCAGGAAAGCATTCTCTCAGCCGCCGAACTGTAAAGTTTAAAAGCGAATAACTCTTGATGTTTATTGTATTTCGAATATTTCTTCAGTTTTGTTAGAATTACTAAATCTATCTTTTAACTAAGTCTTTAAGAAATAGTGATCTAGCCTATTGTTATCATAATATGTTTAAAGATGTATATATATTTTTTTAATTTTTTTTTTATAAATTAGGGGGCAAACGAGCAAGCGGGTCACTTGATGGAGTGACCAGCGCCGCCCATGGACACCCATCCGGAGAATCACGGGTGCGTTGCCGGCCTCTAGAGAAATAGGGAAAGGAGAGAAAGGAGTGGGTGAGGGCGATGGGCCACCGGCACTCATTCACCGAACGAAAAAAAACAGCAATAGATGCTGTTATTTCACGCCGATATTATGTGAGAGGGTGGTATTTCACCGGGCGAGACGGCCCAATTCGTGCTGCAATGCAGCATGGCTCTACCACTCATAAAATGTCTATATCAGTATCTACATGTACATCAGTCATTAATAAACAATAATCACATAGCCTTGGAGAACTTATTTTTATTGCTGACTATACATTGCAGTGAAATAAAATAACCTTTGAACTTTAAAAATCTTCGACATTAATTTCAATTAAACCATACTTCGTAATTGTTATTTACACAAGTTGCTATTTTGTCTCTTATTTTAAACCTAAGTAATAATTTGATAGCGTACTATAAGCCAGCCCTTTTGTTTTACAAAACTTATTTATTACTTCCATAAATCTCTCGTATGACCGAACCCTCTGTTGGACCCTAATTTTAATGATATGGAACCTATGGAACGCCAAATATGACAGGTTTCAGAAAGCGAAAAATTAGTACTAGTATGTATGTAATTTCAGTGTGTAGATTGTTGTTGAAAATATCGTATTGTGTGATACTTTGACGATAGAAAGCAGACACTTCGAATGGAGCTATAGATTTAGAAAAATAATGAGTATGGAGAAACACTTAATTAAACACTGTATCGATTTTGCAATAACACTGTATTTAATGAATATAAATGCGAAAATGTGTGAGGAAAATCATGAGATTTGAGGAAGCGAAAGAAGTATGCACTATGCAAGGCCAGCTAAGCTAGGCACTCCGTTCTCTCCGACTACCCCGTTAGGGATAAGCGTGAAGATATTTATGTATGTATCAGTGGCGTGCATTCCATTGAGACAAATAGAACTGTCTAATATCCTGATCATATTATGTTAACTAAATAAATTAAGAAAATTAATCAAAATTACAAACACAACTTCAGACTCTATAGTTATGTTTCTGCTTATAAATTGTTTTATTTTGTTAAAACCTTATTTAATTAGCATATTGCCTTGATCCCAGGGCATATTGTCAGGATGGATTGCCTATTTGTCTCTACGGTATGCACACCACAGATACCTGTGGTGTAGGTAAGTATTATATTTAATTAGAAATAAAATACATTATTTAATAGCCGAAAATAAGGTTTCCTCTTGAAGTTCTCGTTTATTTGAACGATAACCACGTTTTTTTAAATTAGTTATGTTTAAAACAGACACAGGAAAGCAGATGCTCTGCCTCCGCGCCAACAGGCCAGTTTTTTTATTTTTTTTTCTTCATGGCATTGCGCACAGATTAGCGCTTTTGCCAATGTCACGTATTAATCATGTTCGAAGTAAATTCGTTTCTTCCTCTTATCGTAAAACTTCTACAGTAAAGTGATAATAGGCTTCACTGAAGTTATAAAGGGCTTCTTGGAAGAGCGCGAGAACTTCAGCTACACATTTTTATTTAGACCTACTCCATTCTTTTCACATATACCTACAGAACTTTAAAACACAAAATACTATCACTTTTGTACTTTAAAACTCCCAAAATTGTAAAAAATAGGAAATCTAATTAAAATGACAACCTCACTTCTCGCGTTTCCGCCAAAAAGTCAACATGCCAGTTAGTATCGAATTATAACATAACATCATAAAGCAGGGGTCACCAAATAGCGGACCGCGGTCCGGATCCAGATCGCCGACGTATTTCGTGAGAATCTTAAAATCTAAGAATATTATAATAAAATAATCTGCATTTTATAGTTTTGGCAACTAATCAAATAGCCACGACAACGGACGACGCGAGATGAACTTCATTAGATATAAATTTCAAACCTGACTTACCGATGATCTCCAGGGCTCCAGAGTTCAGATAGATAGTCCATAGTAATAATAACATTTTCCCATTGACATTACATATTTACTTTGTTATTATTGTGGATTAGATATTGAGATGTATCCTTAATATAAAAATATTCAGATGTCTTATCGATTTATTTGTTAATAGACATTTTAAATCTTGGTTGCCATCGTCTCCCAAACGGACCGCGACAGTCTAATAATTTTAAAAACGGACCTCCAATTCTAATTGGTGATCCCTGTCCTGAAGCATCATACGAATTTTGCGTGGGAGTCAAAGTCAAAGTCAAATCAATTTATTCAAGTAAACCCAAGGTATCTTTGAAAGTCAAATCTACTTTAGTTTGGTTCAAATAGAAAACCTGGACATTGAGAAGAACCAACAAGAAACTCAGTCAGGTATCGTTTTTTCAATTTAATTTTATAAAAGTTTTATTAAAATACAATATTTTCATTAAGCCACTAAATGCATGTGCAGAGAAGATCATTTCCAGACTATTGTTTTATCTTGAATGAAATCGTTTATTTTATAGTATGATTGTCTAATCAATGTACATTTTATAACCTAATATATATTATAAAGTCAACTGGTACTTTACCCATTCTTATAATTTCAGTATACATACATGTTATCATCTCGCTGTATCCCTAACGGGGTAGTTGGAGAGGACGTACTCGTAGCGCTAAGCGTTACGGTCCTTATACATCTTACACTTCCTCGAATTTCATCATTTTCCTCACACAGTTTCACCTATATGTACGAGTGTTTTTGAGATTTCCGTCAGCTAACACTGGCTATTGAATTTTCATGTCAGCCTATCAGTTAATTTCAGTATGAAATATGAATATTGAAATATAAATATTGTGTTCTGTGGATACCAATTTATGTAATTTTAACAGCGAACTAAATACATATATATATGTACATACATATAGCGGGATTATGGATACGTGATGGGTACGGTGTCTATTAAGCCCAAGATAAAAGTGTGTTATTTTAAATATTAAAAGAATAACCATACTTGGAAGAATTAGTAAGTAAATTCCCGGAATTTCGAATTCCCAGATTTGCTTATTAGAATTGCAAGACAGAGTTATTGTAAGAATGAAGAAAGGAATGCTTAGATGGTTCGGTCTTATAGAAAGAATGAGTGATGAAAGACAGACGAAGAAAATCTACAGAGCGAAAGCGAGTGGTAAAAGAACCCAAGGAAGACCAAAGCTGACTTATGAAGATCAAATAGCCAGAGTGTAGCAGACGGAAATGTCAAAAGCACTCGCATACCTAGGCGAAAATGTGTGAAGAGAATGACGAGATTTGAAGAAGCGGAAGAAGTATGTAAAGACTGTGACGCTTGGCGCCCCGTCCTCTCTAACTACCCCGTTAGGGATACAGCGTGAAGATACGCATGTATGCTTTTTTAGTTTGACGACCTTGATGGCGCCGAGGTTTAGGCGTTGCGTTTAAGCGCAGAAGGGTCTGGGTTGGATTCTCGACTGAGTCAATTTAGGAAATGAACTTTTCTAGATTGTCTCAGGTCTGGATGTACAGGGTGACGCCCTCAGTAGTCGTCGGCTGGTTCTCATAGCACAGGGAATACCCTAGTTTGATAACAGACGATCGGATGTATCGTGTGGTGCATTTTTTCCCGCTGCTTTTCCAATGACATTTCCATAGCACCAAATTCATAGTCTGCAATACATGAGTACAGCAGTGTACAGTATGACTGGTATTGGATACTTCCCTATAGAACTGGGTAGGAAATAAATTCATGTCATTTCACGACTTTATATCCTACCGTCCCACGTTATGTGTACGGCGGTGTACCCGAAGACGTCTTGAAAAAGTGGCATAGAGACATTTCGTTAATCTACATATTTTACGTTGCATTTGTTAACATTTTAAATAAATAATTGGATGTTCAGGGTCATCAACGCCACCGCAAGCCGCGTTGTCAACCAGTGAACCTGGCGTGGTGAACGAGAGGACATCACATGGTTTGCGAATAGACTACTCTGTCAGTTCTTTATTCATTTTGAAGGCAAAACGATACGACCGACACGTTTGAAAGAACAGCTAGGATTGAAAGCGGTGTGCCGCCGATCCATCGTCCTCGCGTGTAAACCACTCGCTTCAGTGTGCGGTCTGTGATCAACACAAGGTTAGCGCGCGAGCAGTGGGTGGTCATTGAGTGGTTCGCTCGCCATCCGCGCGTGGCCAGCTTGCGAGCAAGGCGGTCCGGTGACTTTAGGAAGTTGATAAATGAGGGCATGTTCATAATAGTCCATATATAGAATACTAACCGCACGAGGCGAGGTGGTGCTGGTCATTTGCCGGATGGCTCTAATAAGCTATGACCTTAAAGAAGGGACTACTTGGTTATTCATACTTGCTTGACCACTCCTTCCCCTCATCTCTGTAATTTTAAAACTTTTACAGGAAAAATGTAATAAAAGTTCTAAATATAAATTCTGGAGACCTATAGAGCTATGCCTATAGACCTATGGAGACCTATCTCCAGAAATTTAATTTAGAAACTTGAGACCACGGCTGATGCAACCTGGCTGAAACGTCAAGCCAAATATAATGTAATCACGTTAATTTCCCGTATTTTTAGTTATTTTATGATGCAAACCAAAAGTTAAAAAAATTATAAACGCTGTCTGTTTCTAATGTTATTGCTTTGTTTTCATTTTAATGTATAAATATCAAAACTGTTAATGTATGACCTTTGCCTAATTTTTTAATGGCCCATCCGTACTCCTCCGGTTTGCTTTATGACACATATACAAGGTTAAATAATTATTAATTAGTACGTACTATATGTACCACACAACAAAGATACATGGAAACAGTAACACCCAAATAGTTTCCATTTCCGTAATATCAATTACTATAGAGAAATATATATTATCGAGTCAATTAC
Organism: Zeuzera pyrina; assembly: GCA_907165235.1. Lineage (NCBI taxonomy): Eukaryota > Metazoa > Arthropoda > Insecta > Lepidoptera > Cossidae > Zeuzera > Zeuzera pyrina. The sequence continues at coordinate 2,491,121 of OU015627.1, forward strand.
CTCCTTTTTCGTCACGATAAAACGTAATTCGCTGCTTCACAACACATCAATTTGCGAGTTGACGCCGTCCGAACGGCGCTGGACGCTTCCAGATAGACATAATGCTAAACCAATTGCTTTAAACATTTTATTAACCAGTAGTAACAGGCTCTGACGTCTGTCGAACGTTCTTTTATAACCATACTAGATTGAACAATGGTGTTGTTCAATCTGTGTTAACATTTTAGTGCCAACATACCGTGTTGAGTTTCATTACATGTACTACTATGCATTCGAATTACTTTGTCCTTGGTGGTACTGCAGGCGGCATATGGAATTTTCGAAAAACAACACTGACTATGTCATATACATACACGGTTATTTCAATGGGATGAGTAAATGCGAAAGGGTATTATACTACCCAAGACAACAAAAAACTTACATTCTACAACATCGCCAAAAGTCAAAAGTTCTAGTGAAACACCTCAGTTTAAAAAACATTTAGGTGAGGCAACCCTAATATCAGCGTTTTTAAGTCACTAGCCGACATTTGGAATATAGGGCATAATGATAGGGTTGTACGTTTTGTTCTATTAAATTAATGTTTTTTTTGTATGGAAAATAAAATAAACTGGTCCCGTAATTATTACGTCTGCAATATAACAGACAACAGTGACAACTCCGGCGGGTTTATACCCCCTTTCACAATAACCTTGTATAAGGCCCTGCATGAACAGCGGCAACTGACAACAAATTGTGTGAGCTCCCATTATTTACATTCATACGTGTAGAGAAAGCATTAGAGGCCGCGCAATTAGCAACGTAAACGCCAAATAATAAAATGGCTAGAAAATAAAAATGAAGAAACGAAATAATATTTTGTTTTGCCAGACCAGTTTTTTAGTTTGTAATCTATAAACCTATATATATATACATATATATATATATATATATTTTAAGAACTAATCATAAGATAGGTTTAGTATTTATGAACAAAAGTGCGAAAAAATTTTCGAAATACAATGAAAAATATAAAAGTTATTCATTTAAAAAGTTTAGTAGTGGGAGCAGAGTGGGTATATGTTCCGTCTCTGTCACTCGTATTACTGGACAATGCCATTGCGAGTTTTTGACTATTATTATGTGAAACAAACTCCCTCTAGCTCATCCCCCTTTGTTCCCAGTACTAAAGTTTAAAACGAAATGACTCAGTTTCTGTCAATGAATCTCAAGTTTTTTTCATAATCTAGCCTATTGGCCATTTCCAAATGGGGATGAGCAGAACTTCAAGATATATTGAAATTACACTTTTTTATCACATTTCACAATATCGAAACTGACATATGAAAACGCGATACCATGCGTATTCTAATAAACAAATAATCACCGAGTTTCTACTCACCTTGGAAAGCAAATATACTACCAACCACACTAACGGATCGATATACAGGCTGTTATTTCAATTATTCCTTACGTTTTGTCAAAATGTTACACTACATTGGTATTGAACAATTAACACTACGCTGCTACGCCGCTACGTCGTAGCTACTTGCTACGAAATAAGTAAAATAAATCTCGTATACGTATTTATTTGATGTATCTTATGAATGCGTTATTTGATGTATCTTATGAATGCGTTATTTGATTGCTACGTAAGACATATAACTGCTATTTTTTGATACAACTATTAAAAAATATAACATTATGCAATCATCTGAAAACATGGATATTAACGCGATTACCTTCTATTTTGGTTTGACGTTTTGTTAGAGTTGCATCGACCATGGTCTCAGGCAAAATCAGGAATTAACTTAAAACCTGTGTTTTTTGTTATTTCATAATTTAACGTGAAAGTTTATTAAAAGTTTATGTTAAAATAATATATTCATATAAAAATGTTGACACTCTCTTTTGTGTACCCCGTTAAGAATGCAGTGAAGGATATGTATGTATAAAAGTCCTCGGTCATTGGGTTCTTTCTCATTTCGTACCCATAATACATTAACGTGATACAGCTGTCGAGTTTCTTGGCGGTTCTTCTCAGTCCAATTTTCGGAATCGATTGTAGATTTGTCGTTCGAAAATACCTTGCAACTGGAATTACTCCATTAAATTGATTTGACTTGGATTCGTCTTAATAACGGCGGTTACAAGTACGGTTTGGCGTTAGTTTAGTCGATCGATGATATCAGATTGACGCAGGCTGGTCATGTAATAAATAATACATTGACTGACTGAATATAGATTATTAAATATAACTTTTGTAAGCGATGAACTATCGGCCTACTAATGCTGCATTATTGAATATTAACTATAATTCCTCTGCCATCTGTAAGCCCGAATACTTATTATCGCCAAATGTAGTGGGTTTTGTAATCTATATAAGTATATCAATCCAATGATGTTATATTATGTAAATATAACATCAAAGTCCGAATCCCTTTTTAGGAATGTTGCGCACACGGAGGAGTTTGAGCTTTCGCGTAGTTTTCCGTTCATATTGCCAATATCAAGAGTCTGTTAATGTCAAATTCATAATAATTTGTGAGTATATGGCCTCCTTGGATCAAACAGTTGCGCAGAGCACAGATTGTCGCCAAAGAGTTTACGTTATAAGTTTATATTTATACTCGAATTTCAACCACCGGGCGACCTCCAGTTGTTTTAATTATACCAGGTAAGTCCTTTATATTGAGACAATGAAATACCTACCTACTCGATTACTTTATGTGGATCTCATTAAATCGGAAAAAAATGTAGACGACAGTATAGGATTTTGATGGGCAATCAATTGATAACCTTGAACGTAACATAAACCCTGACCTTCGACATGAGTTCAAGATTAAGTAATTTTCTTTATACAAATGAGAATGCTTGACTCTGCAATGAAGAGAGCGGGAAATCTCTCAATATGCTGAGCTATATCCAATTGTAAAAGTACAATCAGATATACCGGGGTAACTTTTCATTTCAAACCTTTTAAAGGTTAAGGTCAATATCATATTCGAGTTCACCAATTGAATGCTATTTTTTTATTGTCTCGAGATAAAAATCTCCCCCTTTATATGTACAGTTGATATAATAATCTGAATGTACCACCTGTAATGGTCTCGTGCGTCTGTCCGCAGGCCGTCCGGCTGGCAACCTTGAGGCCGCCAATGAACGATATTGGCAAATTGCTCGAGACCTAGCTGATTGGCATACAATACAAGAATTCACCATTTCATCCTATGTCAGATGTGATGTAATAATTTCGAAATTATATTTAGTCGATCAAAGTTATGTAACTTTTACTACTGTGCCTGCAGTGACTATTATGTGCTCATTATGTATTAGTTCTGTGTCTGACTGTGCTATTGCCATAGACTTTATAAAGTCTATGGCTATATAAGCTATATATATATATATATATATAGCGCAGATTCATTATATATCAATCCAATAGCACAGATTAATTAGAGGAAAGTCACCAAATATGGAATAATATCCCTGACTTGTACACATCTTACAATATTTATTTACGGGTCTACGTCGCGTTTATACTTTAAGGCTAATTACCTATTTTATCCCGACGTTTCGACCGGATTGCATCGATCGATAACTGCGCGACCGGTGACAAAGCCCTTCGTACACGCGTTGACTTACGATTCCAGTATGATACGGATATCATACGTGTAGTTCAAAAGTTTTTGCTATATAACTTCGGTTTCGTTCATACACGCGTCGATGCGATGCGTTCTCGACGCCACGCATCGGATATCAATCCGCGCGACTCGACATGCAGGTCGCATGTGACTTGAGTATCTCACGAATTGCGTCAAGCGCTAGCAAACATGGCGAATGAACTAATTGCACAAAAGACGACTTTCTTTTTGACATTCTGTACAATAACAAAAAATTATCATCTTTTTGTACAGTTCCTTCGTTGCCACAAAGGAACTTTAAAACACAATATGCTATCACATTTGTACTTCAAAACTCCCAAAAATCTAAGAAGTAGAAAATATAAATAAAATGACAACCTCGCTTGTCCCGTTCCCGCCCTAAAAGTTTTCATTACCAGTCTTACATCTCTTTACGTGTGTGACATTCGATAGTGTAACACTATGCCATAAAAGGACTGCTCCTCCTCTGTTTACACAAGTCAGTATTCAATGTATCATTGCTTTCGTCGACTACTTCACTACAAAAAGCTTGTATGTGGATATACATAGGTATAAATACTTTTGGCGCAAGAACATGAAAAAATAACTGATAATAATTTTCATTCAACTGTTAAAACAAGAAGTAACTCAAGATTTCTACACTTCTACAAGTCAATTACAGACAAACTTCAAGGCAATTCATAAGAATTCGTTTTCTAAATGAAACTAACCAGTGATGGTACTAGCATTCTCGGGATATAAGACAGAGCTAGGAACCCGCTTCAAATCGATTAAAAGGTTACCGACTAATTCCGGTTCCAGCTTCTATTAACCGGTTTTAACCAGTATTTATTACCATTAACTGTTCTTATAAACCGGTCTTTAGCCGGTATTAACTTTCTTTAGTTACGCAAGAGAAATTTGAAATGGGTTATGTGGGGCTTCAGCTGTATCGAAACATTTCTCAAGGGACTTCCATGAAGAGATTTTTAACAAAAGTTGAAAAAGATAGCCTTTATTAACAGATATTTTTTAAATTTGTTGTGAAATTTCTTACAATTTACACCTACCCCTAGGGCTAAAAATGTTTACTGATTTTTAAGTAAAATTTTCTGTCAAGGTTAGAGGAAAGTGACAAGCAAGCGGCACGAGACAACACGTTCAAGCAAAAAAAAAGAGATTTACGCATATCGATATTGTACATATCGATATTGTACATATCGATATTTGTATATATTTTTAGGTGCAAGAATTATTTTCATGAGTTTTTCTTAAAGAAAAACATTATTATAATCAAAGCAAAATTCTTTTATTTTGAAATAGAAATACAAATAATATTTTCAATTTGGAAGCAATAATTCAAATCAAAAATATACGTATATGTATGTCACATAATTGAAAGCTCGTAATAGCAAGAATAAAACAACATAATTCGGAACTAAGTATATAATTTCAAAATTCATTCTTTTAAATTATTTATTGAAGTGATACACCGACATGCTTTCTTTGTATCTATACCTACGCTTAGCATTTGGCTGGTGAGACACAACATTTAATTATAGCGTGCTAGACAAGGACAAACACTCATTGGGAACTTACGAACCAGCCAGTGTCATTACTCTACTTACCGATGAAACGTGATATTATCCTTTTTGCACATGCGCGACAGACAAAGGCGCCTTTTAGTTACAAGTCTCTAGGGAAGGTGGTAAAGCGTTAGTTGTTGATTATTATTTGATTTGTTTTTATACGCATTAAAGCTAAAAACGGGAAAAGGAATAAATAATAAATTCTAAAATATAATTTTGGAACACTTTTAATTTTTAAAATATTTTCTTCGAAACAACCAGTAAATTCTCTTTAAAACTAACTAACTAAAATATAAGTATGAAATGAGTAACACTTAAAACTTAATAAATCCATTTAAAATAATACAATCAGTCATACCCAATTAAGTTATTCGTTTATAAAATCGAAAAAAGTTCAAATCGTACAATCATGCAAATGCTCTCTCTTTTTTAATTTTTGTCTTTCAAATTTCCACTAAAACGTTCATGACGTCACAATTTATAAAAACAAGTTATACTGTGCTCTAAAAAACAAAACCAAAAACAAATAAATGTTCCATAGACTTTATTATTAACTTGATACGTTGTGTCAGATAAGTTTATCGACCGTCATTTTGTTAGAAAACAGCACTCACACATTAACATTTCATTTGCCCCACTTCGTTGAATGGAGTTATAAAGTCAATAATAATAATTTCTCAGTATATGAATTGGACTTTAAAAATACTTTAAAAGTAAAGCGATTAAAATAACCCGTCTAGAACACATCGCCATATTAAAATCATTGCTTCATACGCTGTTCTCTAGCGAAATCGCGACCAATTGGCATACTTGATGTTTGTGCTTATTTTTATTAATTCGTTTTTAAATGTTTTTGAAAGCAAGACAAAGTATATATTTTTATTGTCTGTGGTCTAAATCTGTAAGCCTTGTTACCTATGACGTAACATGTGACGTCACTCCAACTTTACAGGTATAATTTAATTCAAATATAAGTATTAAATTAAGTTAAAAAATGATTTCTTAAAATTTGTTTTAACATAATGTTACGATTTTTTTACATAGGTGTACAAATATAATAATATCTTAAAAATATATTAGAAAAGCAACTACACAACACCTCACTATAATAACTATACATTGTATACTATTTATGGAAATCATATATAATAATTGCTTACTGCAAAAAAAACAATTTCATCAAAAAAAATTCAAATTAACTGAATGTCAATCAATAGTAACTTTACTTATCTTATACGAATCCCCGACAACATTAGCTGTGCTATATCTCTGAAAGAAATTACTCTTCGTCTCTAAACCCGTCTCCCCTGTCATCCCGTTAATGGCGGTCACCACATCATTCGTTTTTTTCCCACTTTTATGCCCCAACGTTATGTTATACCTAGTTATTTCTAAACCTAGACGTCTAGAACTAAAACTGCGGCCTAGAGACTTAGATCGTTTGACACTGAACTTGTCTTTCGGTATTTTTATGTCGTATATCGGGTTTATAATACCTGTATAGTCTTTAAGTGGCGGTTGTTGGTTCAGTTTTGAATTAACTAGTTCTAATTGACTGAGATGGTGTTCCAACTGTTGCAGGCGATTTGGTGGTAAGTAGTCGCTGCTGGAATAGCGTTTTATTACCTAAGGAATAAAATATTGTTATAAGTGAATGTTTTTAACACTAATATCTTTTTTACTATTGAGAAACATTTTTCGAAATTTCAATATATTAGACAGTTATTTTTTACATTAAAGAATAATTACGACAAATAATTTTCTACTGTTTGCAATTGGGAAAACTTACGAATAATATGCTACATTGAATAACCGCACAAAGGATATTTAAATTATAGGCAGTTTTGTATTCATTACAATAATTAAAAAACACAAATATAAAGACTGTCTTACTAACTGACCGAAATATCAAGAGCACTCGCATCCTTTCGCGAAAATGTGCGAAGAGAATGATGATAAGTGAGAAGGGTAAAGAAGTAAGTAAATGCCGCGAAACTTGGTTCTTCATCCTCTCTGACAACCTCGTTAGGGATACAGTATGTATGTATGAACACGAATGTGAAAAAAATATTTGAAACTTTGAAAAATATACAAGCTAATTGCTTTTAAATTCTAGTAGTGGGAACAGCTCGTACCAAGAATAAAATGGTAGGAGCATTTGCTCTAAGAGCGTGTCCTTACGGTGTCCTTTTTTGTTGACCGAATTTCTAGATTTTTACTAATGCGCGTGACTAGGGAAGGGTCACGGTACAATGACGCAGAGCTGAACATGACATATTTTTATTTTTGTGAATACTAATAGCCAAAACATTTAAGATTTACGAGTATTTTGCTAATAATTATTTCATCACCGACTCATAAGCTAACACGAAATTCACTGATAAGTGCCAGATTGCCATACTTACTACAGCTAACTGTTTTACTCGTGGTTACTCTCAGTGAGATAGAAAGAGACAGGAAAATTCGTTTGACACGATGGTAAGAGCGGTAACTTATTAATGCTCCGGCCATTACGTTTCATGGTCCGAAGAGGACAGAGTAGGGATAAGCTCCATCTCACTCACTCTCCTACTAGCGTCACTCTCAGCGCTTGACAACGACCAATGACGCTTCCAATTTGGGACGTCGTAAATCCGTAACTATTTCCTAATTAATAACTCTTATTTTTTGGTGTATTTTTGAACATTTTTTCTATGGTATTTATGATAAACTAGCGACCCGTCCCGGCTTCGCACGGGTAGACATTTTTTTTAAAATAAAATACAACCCATGTTACTTGCTGATAATGTATCTTTCCATAGGTGAAAGAATTTTGAAATCGGTTGAGTAGTTTTTGAGTTTATCTATTACATACAAACAAAGTTTATCTATTTATATAATACAAGCCGTTTCCCGCCCGTTTCGCTGGGCGTAAGTGAAGATTTAGTACGTAATAGTACATTTTTATTTGAAAAATGGTGAAGGTTCTATGGAGTTCAAAAAATAAGTAGCCTATAACCATCTACAACTAATTCCGCGTCGAATGGTCTTGGTCCCATGCCGATCGGTCCAGTAGTTTTCAAGTTTATCGCGGTTAAAGAAAAAAACTCATTATATATATAGATAACACCTGCTTTGGAGTTTGTCACTAAAAAACGTTCAAATAGCTTATTTTTAACACATAATTTTAATATTAATAACTAATATGTATGTTTAATGATTTCTATATTTGCTCCTGAAATTCATAACATACATACAAATCTTCACGCCGCATCCCTAACGGGGTAGTCAGAGAGGACGGAGCGCCAAGCGTCGCGGTCCTTACATACTTCTTTCGCTTCCTCAAATCTCATCATTCTCCTCACACATTTTCGCCTAGGTATACGAGTGCTTTTAACATTTCCTTCGGCTAACACTCTAGATATTTGATCTTCATAAGTCATAAATCCATAACAATAGCAGTTATTGTAAAAATTGCCGTGATATTTAAACATACCCGGTCTCGCCATACCATTCTAAAAATGAGAGAATGAGACGACTATAAAATACATACGGACAGGTGGACGAAGCGAAAGTATAAAAGATCTTTTAATAGAGCCTGTTACATAACATACCTTTTCTTTGCTACACGTTCTTGGGAGGGGCGGCGGCGGAGGGGCTTCATCCCCAGAAATATAATCGGGTGGTCGCAGCTTGTACTTTTGCGGTGCCTCCGTCACGACAATCTCTGTTTCAGGGAGTCTCCACGAGCTAGAAGCAAAGGCGAATCGTAAGCGTTAGATATAAATTTATGTACATTTTATGTAATACGTGTACTGGTGTTGAGAGTAAATAAAAATTATATATTATATTAATTATATAATTATTATTATTTATAAAAACTATATTCAGAAATAAGTTTTTAAATACAGAAAATCCTAATATGCATTCGAAAATATTAATAGTTACCGTTTATAAATGAAGCTACAGAACTTACGGCCATGCTATTGCTGGAAATAATTATCTATATTTATTAACTACCTCGATACTGCAGTGGTTTAGGTGTTGCACACAAGTGCGGAAGATTCCGGGTTCGATTCCTGGCCGAGTCAATTTAGGAAACAAACTTCTCTAGATTGTCTCGGGACTGGGTCTACTGAAATCGTCCCTAGTAGTCGTCGTCTGGTTCTCATAGCACAGGGAACAGTTTGAGACCAGATGATTGATGTGTATTATCCGACGTATTCACTTATTTATATTTAAAAAATAATTGAACATAATAACAACTATTAATATTATTAGTATTATGGATGCACATATGTAAACAAATTTAGAGCAAATGCTTTGTCCATTCTTGCTCCAAGCTGTCCCCACTACTAAACCCGTAAACCTTAATAACTGTAAGCCTGGCCAAACCATATTAAGCCTTACGGTTCTCTACAGAATCTATTTCGGAGAATGCATCGTAATTACACAATCTGGTCCCACCATCGAACAGCTAAGCGCCGGGATGATCTCCAACCTTATATTGTTGACATCCCTTTCATACGCACGAAACAATTTGATACTTCTTTTATAGTATCATACGTATTGCTAAGGTTAAATTCCCTTTCAGCATCAGCGTTTTCTCACACTTCAAGGCAAGGGTGAATGGGTATCTTCTGGGTAAACGTGCTTAACTTTAGATCATTGCTTTCCGTGGGGCAGGATTGTAAGCTCAACATAGAAAATTCGACAATCTTTATTACATCGGCACACTCAAACGCTGAGAAAAGCTAATAACAATATTTACCTAGTAGCCCTCTCGCTGCTTCTGGATCGAGCAGCGCGCGCGAGACGATGAAGTGCGAACAATGCTCCCTCGCTGGACTCACCCAGCCATGAACACATCTCTTGCAGTATCTACGAAATGAAGTATCTGTTATATACCTACACGTTGAAATTCAGAGTATCAACAACTGACACGAATTTTACTCTATGCAAAGAAAACTTGAATTCATATAATATATTGATTCAGGTATTATTTTGTAAAAGTCCACCTGGTTAATAGTTAATCCGTATATTTTTTTTAGTTCCGTAGACGAAACGCTGTGTAATTTGCTATAATAACGTAACTGGTAACCCAAAACCAGAAATAGGAAAAAATTTATTAATTTGGCTATTCAAAGAGGCAATGCTGCCAGTCTGCTGGGTACCTTGAGCAATGACAGCTTTCTAAGCGGCAACTTTGAGGAAGTTTATTATTTAAGATAATGTGTAGTTTTAAGTTTGGACCTATTTTTTTACATTATTTTATTAACTTTTTCTCCTTTGTTTTAAATTGATATCAAACCCAAGTTAATGGCCGCTTTTACCGTTATGTTAGCTTCACTACAATTATTTTAGAAAGAATACAGCTAGTGCATTAGATTTTAGTGTAAAAGCGGAGACATTGTTTACGTGAAAAGTGTGAATGAAAGGCGTAATAAAGATAAACCCAGGTATGAAAAGGCAAGTGCTAAAGATGACGTTACTAAAAATGTAGTTCCCGTTTTAACTCAGTCAAGGAATACTAAACTCCCGTGAAAGATGTTAAACGCATTTCCCAGATTCGAGCTTCTGCTGATGCAAGCAGTATCGATCCAGGCGCTTCAACTTCAAAAAATTGAAAACAACCCAGGTATTCTTTTTATCAAAGAAGGTACCGCCGTAGTCAGCCAGGATATTGATATACATGATTAGACCATAATATATATAGCTTATAGAAATCAATGTAATGAATTCATTTTGTGTCCTAAAATTATACATTCGATAAATTTTATGACTGCACGTCACTATTGACAATAAAAAACATCAATTTGCTCTTTCAAACGTAGTTATTAATTTATACGTGCCATCATAGCGTGCCGCTACTACAGTGAGCCTTAAACGTAGTGCTTTAGTGAGTTTAAGAGTATCTAATTTACGCATTAATCAGTGTGCTTTTAGTTGAAAGTTTTATCGCCATGATTTTTCCGCCCACGGTGCAATAGGTAAGCAAAATGTATGCAGTTGTAAGAAGACGCTTTAAATTTCTGTCCACGATAACGTCATACCGAGGACGTTGACAAAGAGTCTTTTTGCGAGACAAAATAGGGTAACATTTTACTTATCTACTGTACAGTGAACGCTAAAAACATGACGATAACAACATTCAAGGATCAATTATAAAAGCGCCCCATAGCTCTAGGTCGATTTTCATCTATATTCTGTCAACCGCCAGCCACCCGCCTCTTTGCAAAATATTTAACCGAATCTATAGTATAACATGTTGGTATAGGTTTTAAATTCTGGTGGAACCAAAAAATATGTAAATTAATTATAAATCATAATATACTTAACAATTCTTAAGAATAGAAAAATATGAAATATCCATACATGGTATAAAAGTCAAAGTTATAGTCAATTCAATTTGTTCAGGTAAACCCAATTGCAAGGTATTTTTGAACGTCAAATCTACTTCAGTTCGGTTCGAAAAGAAAACCTAAACACAGAAGATTCGAAAAGAAACTCGGTCCACGATAACAAATCATAATCCGCGATCGCCTGTGTATTTACTTATGATGTCTAAATTGCTAAGTAGATTTCAATCCGCACGCTTATTACGTAACTTGCAGACAGTATGCGACAACCAATATCGCGCGATATCTGCTGTCAAAACGAGAATTTGTGTTAATTTGTATAGTGGCGCTAAATCTACCGCGAAAAGTGTATTTTATGTTCATAGAATAATAGATACGCAATCGTCATACATGATACAAATTTTTTATTACAATTAATCACCGGTCGCGCAATGATCGCGTAGCTGTCGCTGTCTGTAAATTTTTAGTACCCCGCCGATATAGACCGTAATTTAAAACATTGAATAAGGAATAATAATGTGTATAACGCATTAAGTCGAAAGAAGTATACAAATATTGATGTTAGGAAGTCTGGTCAGGTCTATAGTCGTATATAAAACACTACTTATATTGAAACTGAGTGGCTCATTACCGTCATCTAAATGAATTAAGTCAATTTTGAAACAAACTTTTTTAATTGGGTTGGGGTGTAACGATAGCTATTGATCACATTAAAAAAAATTCAAAGTTTTACTGCTGTGAGTTTACTGCAGTGAGTTTTGAGCTATGTGGTCATTTCAATTTTGTTTATATTGCTTCTACAGAGTACAATTACCTACAGTGTATAAGTGGAACTGAATTTCGTTAAAATTGCAACGTATGTAGAATATATTATGATACATTTATTTCTACTAACAAATCTAACTTAAAAATAATTCAGTAAAATCGTACGATCCAAATTACTCAAACCATGACTCGAAGATATCATCCTGTTTATAAGAAAAAACATTCCCTAACTTCCATCACCACGTTTGCCATAACAAAATTGAAAAAGTTCATTCATATTTCTTTTCATATTTCTTAGAAGCCATTTCACATACAAGTTATATAAAAGAAAACTGATCTAAATACAAATATAAAAAATTACTTTATAGGATAAACTTCAGAGAATTTCCATACTATATAGTATGGAAATTACTTACATACATACATATCTTCATGCTGTATCCCTAACGGGGTAGTCAGGGGGGACGGTGCACCACGCGTCGCGGTCCTTACACACTTCTTTCGCTTTCTCTAATCCCATCATTCTCCTCACACATTTTCGCATAGCTTTGCGAGTGCTTTTGACATTTCCGCCAGCTAACAGTGATTATTTGATCAAAAAATTTACTGTTCTAAAAAGGGCTTTTATTTTTTCTATCAATAAAAATTTCACAAAAATTCTTCGACATTTTCAACCTACATCAAGATAGCCTATTTCCCAAATAATCTTAGCTTCCCTGATTGATTTCAAAAAGTGAAATTCCTGAATTAGAAAAATGAATAATGTAATGACTTCATTAAAAACTCGTAAAACTGAATCACCTAAATTCGTAAAACCAAATCCCAATTTTTTATGTTTTTCTTTTATTTTCGTGATTTAAATAAAACAAGACTATACTGTTTACTAGCCATTATAAAATCTATACTAATATTATAAAGAGGTAAATTTTGTTTCTTTGTATTTAAAGGATAAACTCTACTCAATCGATTTCAAAAATTCTTTCACCTTTACCAGGGAGTAACAAGGGCTGTATTTTGTTTACAAAAAATTTCTACCCGTGCGAAGCCAGAGCGGGGTACCTAGTGAATAATATTGTAATAATGCAATCAAATACTTCAATGCTGATTAATATTTACTTTATTTATCCCTTTCGTAAAAGTTTTAAATAATCATTTTACTGAAATATCTAAGCGAGAAATGCTAAAACATTTTGAATGGTCTTAACCTTTTTGCTGTGACAAATCGAGATACTTTGTTGTGTTCTAGATAAACTATGATTAAACTATCCGACTCGCCATTCAGCTTGAGAGTTACCAATGCCGGTAAATTACATTCAAAACCGATAATTATCTACGTTTACTTAGGGTATAGCAAAAATAGTGACGTTCACAAAATAAATACTAGAAATAAACACAAGCTACGATTACATGAAACACGTCTCCACAAAATCAGTAACTCTTTTATGGGCCAATGTATTCGCTTTTATTATAAATTTCCCAGTTTTATTCAACAGCTATCAATAAGTAGATTTAAAAGTATTGTAAAAAAAATATCTATGAAAAAGGATACTACAAAATAACTTGATTACTTAGATAATAAACATTGCTGGGATCAAAGCAGCTCAACTTCTGACAGCTTAAATTGAGACAAAAAAGAAAGACATTGTGATAAATATTGACGTAGAAAAGTGATTGTAAACAATCCGATTTTGAATAAATGATTTCATTTGATTGTATTTATGATTAAATAAATGAATTATATTTCTTCTATGTTAATCTGGTAGACAAAGAAAACCAGAATGTGCCAACTGCATATGTTCCCGCATAAAAGGGATAAAAAAGGGATCTTATATAGGCAATGGGATAGCATCCAACAACAATCTGTCAAAACTTATTGCATAAAATGTCAAAGTGTAAAGTTTGTCGCGTTTTTATACTATGTCCACATTTTTAAGTAAACTTTATTTCAGTATTTTCACTTGTAAAATAAGAGCATATTTTCAGGAAGTTCGTTTCTACTGTATCTACTGTATACCAATTTAACTCCAAATCTAAAATGAATGAAATATAATACGAGTATATCTAGTTTATCTATATCTAACACCTGTCCTAGATACCTTAAAATATTACATAACTCACACACAAAATCTAAAAAGCTATTTACTTGGAGCCATAAATGGCTTCGTTTACTGGGCAATTTGGTGATTGCATCTCCGTCAAATAAAACAGAAAAATGGTGATCTGTGCTATGAAACTATGTGATAACAATTGGAAAAACATAATAAAATTTCTAATATAACATTGCACTGACAAGTATTATATTTTAATAGTAACGCTTTTAACGTACACATGCATCGCTTTTAGGTTTCATTTTTTTACATGATCAACAATTTATATAAAGCAATAAACAGAAAAATAAATAATGATGCAAAATTCAATATAAATTAAAAACTAAGCAGTGAAAAAAAATGTGTTCGATGTTGCTTGTTATTAAACAATTCTTCTATCTTATTATTATTCTGTCTTTGTCTACTTTTTAAGCAAAACTTATTTCAATGTATTCTCTTATAAATTACAATATATTCACGAATGCGATTATTTTCTCAAAGCTAGTTACTCTGTAAAATCAATTAAATGCTTTTATGCTTTATAACTCACGGTAAACCTCCCACGGTATAGCAAAGCCAGCACTAAATCTCCCAGTGCTAAGTGTAGCACTTGTCCCCCGGATCGTGACGACAGCAGATTCAGTGGAGCCATCTGACCCACCAGCCATTCGTCCTCTGTACGCCAAGAAGAATCTTCAGCATCTGATGTACCGGATTCTTCCACTACACAAATACGATAATGTAATTTTATATTGAAAGAATTATTTGGGGCATCGGATTACGATAGTCTTAATAGATGATACAATTTACTGTACCTAGTTTCTAAAACAATACTGCATACTACCAAGCCAAGCCTGATACCATGGAAATAGCTTAAAGATTTCTAACAGCTTTTTTATTTATTAAATATGTAATCTGTAAACTAGTCAGAATTCTTCCAAAGTCTATACTTTTTTATCTAACTGGACATTGAGGTAGGTATTTTAACTGGTTTTAGGGCGACGGCTAGGGCAGGGTTAGGGTCAGAGGGGCCCCGCACTAAAGCGCAAGCCTACGACCCTGATGCGATAGGCTATTCGCATAGAAATAAAAGGGCACTGAAGAAATCTCGCCCGAGACACCCGAACGGCTAAGGCCGGCGTTGATTGTATTATAGAATTTATTGATACGTACGTATAATAAAATTGGAAACGTATGTTCTTTGTCAATGCTTAACGGAAAAAATAGAAAATCTATTTGTGTGAAGACTTTATAAAATTATGACACATACCTACATTATAGTAAAAAAATTCCATGGACTTGTCTATCGATTTATTTATTTTTTAGTTTATTTAAACGGATTATTTAATCAAGAGATATGTGTAATTTATTTTTTCATGACGTAGCTGGACAAAATAAATAAAAGTGTATCAGACGCATTAACTTAGGTTTCTTAGTAATCCCTCACAATTTAGAAGTTTAAATTAGTATATTCACGTTAAATTAATTAATATTAAAATGCATCCAAAATATGAATTAAATATTTCGTTTCCTTATTTTTGGTTTCACATTACCAATTTACATCTCTGTGCGAAACAACAGGAGAACAATCTATGAATCAAATTTTTTTTCTGACACTATAGTAGTAGGAGTCAAGATTAATTATTGAATACGGCTATACTCACGTCCAATCGGTATAAGTACCGACTAGTTTCGGACCTATTGGAGGTCAATCATCATGGTGAGTGGGATGAGTTCGCTGACGCGCCCCGTCTCGAACTCTACCTATACCGATTGGACGTGAGTATAGACGTATTCAATAATTAATTTGTTAATAATGTCTCACGAAAGTTTTAATAATTTAATTAGGAGTCAAGATGACTGAATAAATCGATTGCGAAATACGGACAGACGGATCTAGATAATGAATGTCACCGCGTACAAAGTCACAGGCGCGGTGAGCAATGAAATACGAAAACTGTAGTTTGGACCTTCTATGTAGGTACCTACCTACTGTAAATAGACAATGAATTGAAAATTTGAGAAAAAATTAAGTTCTAATAAATAAAAAATAATAAACGACTGTATATCTTACCGCATAAAACATCTTTGACGCTGTTGATAAAGTCCAAAGTCTCCAGTATGCTTGGCCTACTCAAAGCCTCCTTGTTCCTCACAGTAGATCCTGCAGACCTTGGCCTCCGCCGCAACTCTTTAATACTTTCCACCGGTTCTGTGTATACTAAACTCCTCAGTGTGTGATATTTCCTCCTAATGGTCTTGGAATCTGACTGACTTGTGATGGAAATTTCTGGGAAACCATACGCGGTGGCCGGTCGACTTCTTCTGGACCTGCGACGCACTTTTGGAACGTTTTCCTTTGAGGAATCTTGGATTGATGTGGAAGGTATTATATCTGGTTTCGTACTGTTTCTCCAGTAGTTCCCATTCTTAACGCTTGTCAAAATTTCATCTGTACTTCCGTTGCGTGCTATTTGCTTAGATTTTTGCCTGTGATTTAAAAATACAGAGTTCTTAAAAAAATTTGAAAAGGTGTTTTACTTTGTGACCAATGAATGTATCTAGGAAGGGGAAAAGGAAAAAGAAATCGCTTAACCTCCGTTCAGATAACGGTGTTATGAAACACCGTTATCTGAACGGATGCCATAAAGAAAGAAAAATAAACTAATTTTATTCATATTTGCATATACACCCACTTTATGTCAAGATGAATATGTTCGTAAACAAATACTCTTAATAACCATGACCTTTTCTGGTTTGCAACACAAACCTCAAAATAAATGAAAACGAATGTATAAAACAAGTTTCATCTAAAAGTAATGTTTCCACGATAGTAACGAGAGAACACGATGTAGCAACACTGGCATTGATCGTTATCATGAAGAAAGTTTCCCCTTGATGTACGTGTTTCAAATGATTAGTAAGCGTCTCGGCCGGCGTACTGTTTAAATAGAATTAAACATTTATTTTGCTTATTGTGCACGCAGCTTTATCTAATAATATTAACATATTATGGTAGCATACACTGTAACATGGTTAAATTCATGCATATTTATGTTTGAAAAGAAGGTTGGCTTTAGCTTTCTTATTCCACCTATAGTTAACTGTTACAAATATAGTTTGAGTGTTACAAATGATAAAATAACACTCGCGCTGTGTGCATAAATATTTCTGAAAAAATATAATATTATTGAAGTGAAAACTTCTTTAGGCACACTTTGCGCTATTTCTGAACAATGAACGACACTGAACCGTCATGCTCAGATCGGTGACGCTGATTCGCGTATACTCGGTTCTAGTCGCCATCAGCTGTCATCAGCCACGATTATTTATCAGGGTTCCCTGAGGTTCCCTGTGAGACTCCCTGTAAAAGATTCCGAGGCACGATCTAAGCCGTGCATTGCGTGTTTTTCTTGTAACTTGTCAATTCTGTCATTAGCACACACCCTCTTTTACTGTTATAGTTTCTTGTTTTTCGTACTCAAGAAATGAGGTAAAATACATTTACAAACGTAAATAAACGTATGACTTAAGTTTGAGTCAAATCTTCCAAAAATCTTACTGAACTGTATTTTTTTTTGTTTAAAATAAAATTAACCATATGAAAATAGATATAAATATGACTCAAAAGTCTACTTGTAATTAGGTTTAATTGTATTAAAACTTCTTAATCTTAAATTTAACTGAAAATTAGCATCTAATAATCACAAGCTGTGTGGAACAATATTGAGTAACTCCAAACAGTACTTAGACAATTTTGGGTGACATAAATACATTTGAGTAGGTACCTCGATAAAGTAACAGAATAATGTAATGCAATTCCCCTCTTTCCTGCTTCAAATTCAACAGCGGTGCATAAAGTTATTTGCATTCAGCTCGCATTTGTCTGTACTAATTGAGGACATGGCAGAGGGACACAGTTCGTACTTATCACAGTTCTAAAGGACGCGCCACACCTTCCGATCCTATCGGCTCCGATTCTAACTTTATCGGAAAATGTGTAGGACTATTGCACTAAAACAAGAATCCAACTGTACTTAAATCTGCTGATGACTTTAAAGACCTAATGAAAAATGATTCATAGTTGAAATTTGAAGAACTTATCTATCAAGTCTATGAACATTGAACAATCGCGCGAAAAACACTGTCCACATAAAAAAAGAGTAGAAATCAGGCACCTTGATCTATTTCTCTTGAAAAAATAGACAAGATCCGCTCCTGTAAATGTGTAAAAACGCCTCTAGTCGATAGATTTAAAAAATCCTTAACCTTACGGCGAGTTCAGAGCCGATTAGAGCTGAATGAATTATTCATTTGAAAGAAATCTGATTCGATAAGCACCTTTTTTTCGGTTCTATATTTTCCTTTAAAGTTTAAATTATAATTACGCTTGAATATCCAAAGCTTAAGCACGAATAGGTTGTGATTGCCTCTAGAGTATGAAATGAATGGTTTTCAACAAAACTTTTTCCAATTACTAATCGAAAAGTTTGGCCTACACGATACAAACTCAACCTAGCGTGAGGTCTGTAGAAAATTACAGTTTTCATTTCTACCTAATACAGTACAATGTATTAGCTAAGTATTGTGTCTGTTTAAATAAACAATAAAGTAATTGTCTCGTAGAGCAAGACAAAAGTTAGCACTTAATATTTCAAACTGTATTAGAGTTTACATTGAAGTATTAAAAAAAAAATTTATGTATGAGTATGTGCATGTGTGCGTAAGGAAGTTGTTTTACAATGAAGAAATAAAATTATAGTCTATTACAATTTACTTTGCAAAAAAGGTAAATGTTATCTAAAAAAGCTCAAAAAGAAAGCTCGTTTATTTTCGACATAAACAGTCGGACATTTTCAACTGCCTTCTTTTTGAGTTTTGCAATCACAAACATGCAGAAGTTGAATATTTATATAGGTACTCGTATATAGATAGATTTATCTATTATCTAATATATCAAAATCAATGTCTGTTTGTTTGTATTTTATGATCTGCCATACCGTTCGTCCGA
Source organism: Zeuzera pyrina (assembly GCA_907165235.1). Lineage (NCBI taxonomy): Eukaryota > Metazoa > Arthropoda > Insecta > Lepidoptera > Cossidae > Zeuzera > Zeuzera pyrina. The sequence goes on from OU015627.1 coordinate 2,510,534, forward strand.
TTGCGATGAAATTTGGTATGGAGATAATTTGAATCCTTAGGAAGGACATAGGCTATTTTAAAAATAAAAAACGCAGATGAGGTCGCGGGCTCCAGCCATTTATTATAAAAAAATGTAACATATTATGTTTTGGTATCAAGAAATCAATGAGTGTTCCTTGATACTGTATTATCTGACTTATTTTAACATTTGTTTTGAAAATGCTTTAGCTTGAATAAAATAGTTTCCTCGTATTAAGATTTATTTACTTTGAATTTAGACGTTCTTTAATAGAAATAATGAAAAAATTTCCGTAACTAGTTTTGCTGCAGCATCCAATATTTCAAAATTCGATGCAATGTTTATTTCTGGCAAGATCACCCATGTGAATTATTATCTCTGTTGGCACCTTGCCTTACAAGGCAGGGTTGTATCTGATAGATAACAAGCTGATAGTTGATAGAAAATGAATGTAACGCCTGACCAGGCCAGGCAAGAATTAATATTGGGTCCTTACATATGAAATTAGCGTTTTGTCGTACTGACCACTTTGATCTGAAATATCTCCTCTTTGGTTAAGAATTCCAAATTCAAATTTATAAATTCATTTAGCTGGTACATTTAAGTTTTAAAAACAGTCATTCATTTGTTTTTTTCCGCATTATTTTTTTCTTTGGCGTCGCTTATTACCGCACAATGGAAAACATGAAATATCGGTATATTTACGAGTACGAGTTCTACCGTGGCACCAGTGCTGCAGAAACAGCTCGAAGGATTAATGATATGTACGGCGCTGGTGTCGCAAAAGAAAGTACGGTACGTTTTTGGTTTCAACGTTTTCGTTCTGGAAATTTCGACCTTCAGAACCAACCCCGTGGACGGCCGGAGACCAAAGTGGAAAATGAAGAATTAAAGGCTATTGTGGAAGCAGATCCATCACAAAGCACTTCAGAGATAGCTGCAGGCTTCGGGGTAAGTGACAAAACTGTATCAATCCACTTGAAGCAAATCGGGAAAGTAAAAAAACTTGAACGATGGGTACCTCATGAATTGAGTGAATCGAACTTGCAAAGACGCGTCAACTGCTGTGTTATTTTGCTCAACCGACACAATAATGAAGGGATTTTAAATCTAATCATTACTTGTGATGAAAAGTGTGATAATCAGAAGCGCTCGTCGCAATGGCTGAACCGTGGAGACCCAGCCATATCCTGCCCTAAACGAAAATTAACTCAGAAAAAGTTACTTGTGAGTGTTTGGTGGACTAGCGCCGGTGTCGTTCACTACAGCTTTCTAAAATCTGGCCAAACGATTGCGGCAGATATCTATTGTCAGCAACTGCAAACCATGAAGGAAGAACTAGCTGCTAAACAACCGAGATTGGTCAATCGCTCTAGGCCACTGCTGCTTCACGACAACGCAAGACCACACACTGCACAACAAACAACCACTAAGTTAGATGAGCTACAATTGGAATGTCTGCGACATCCACCGTACTCCCCGGACCTTGCTCCAACAGATTACCATTTTTTCCGGAATTTGGACAACTTTTTACAACGAAAAAAATTCAACTCCGATGCGGCAGTCCAAACCGCCTTCAAAGAGTTTATTGATTCTCGCCCCCATGGTTTTTTTAGTAAAGGGATCAATGAACTACCTATGAGATGGCAAAAGTGCATAGATAACAACGGTGCATACTTTGATTAATTAAATATATTTTACAAAAAAAAAATTGACTTTATATTCCTCCCGTACAAAACGCCAATTTCATATGTAAGGACCCAATATATGAGTGCTGTTATGAGACTTGTTTTTTGGGTTTCGTACTTGTAATGATTAGAATCTGATAAGGTCTACATTTATTTATTGAACTAAGTTTATTTTATAAAAGCGTAAGTAACTGCAGTTTTTAATTGTATAATGATGTTAACGATAAAGAGATAGAACGGCGGCAGTGTTGCCACAACGATGTTTCTGTTAGTGTTGCTAACAGGTCGTAAGTCAATTCAAAATAGTAAATAAGAAACCCTTATTTAATATTTTGAATTGACTTACGACCATGACTTAGGGATGAGCGATATTAGAAAAATATCGATGTTGAAATCGATATCGACAAGTAAACATTGACGTCCAATAAATATTGAAACGAAAACTTTGATCTTTGAAAACATCGATTTTTTGGTGCTTAAATCAAATTTGAAATAAAAGTATGTGTTAGTGACATCTAGCTTAAAAACTCAAAACTATTTCGTTCATCAAAGTTCGAAATATGCTTTGATAATAATTAGACATTTTAAAAGTCGTTAAAAATGTATACCTGGAAAGTCTTGCATTAACTCAATTTCATTTTCACAACATACAAATGTCGAAAAATCGATTTTGACAACTTTGTTTTCAATATCTACGTCGACCTAATGTCGTTTTCACGATCAACATCGATGTTTCGATAATATCTATAAATATCGATCAACCCTAGTGTGACTTCGTCTATCCAAAAGGTACATGAAATAATACCTCTAAACAAATTTAAAGTTATAGTTTGCGAACTACTTTATTACTAACAGCGCTCACTCAATTGAACTAAGCTCAATAGTTGGCGACGAGAGTCATTTTTAATTTCTTAGATCAATGTCGCTCTGAATATTATCGATCGCTCACGCCGATCCACGCTAGAAACGACTCGTGGGTATGTAATGAACGAACTCGTATTCGTTAATGAATTACAAACATGAACTACTTACTGATTACACAGTATCGCTACCGATTCACGAACTAATGAACTAGAAGAGCGAGTTAGTACGTCAACGAGTCGCAAACGGCATAGATATTTATATACTCTGAACTAAACCGCGTATAAATAATGAGGCGTAGATACCTATTCTTACCTTTTATCACCGACAAGAGCCACTGTAAAAGCTCCCAGTACGGATCTCCTTGCCAGCCTTAGCTTCGCTTCTGCTTTGTCCCTTCGACTCAACGTCAGCAACCGAGCTGAGCTGTGCTCCGTACGAGAAGGCAGTTTTAAGGGATACGATATGGCCATTCCATCGCCTGTAGGAAACACTAGACGGAAATCTGTAAAAAACACGCAAAATTATAGGTATGAAACGGTATCTCCCGCAATTAATAGAATGAAACAAAACTAATAGAACAGAGTTTCCATTGATGAGCGTTGAATGAACAATTCAAAGAGAATAAAAAATTACTAAAAATAATTGCTACGCTTGTGACAATACTTTTTTATTTACGAAATTTATAATCGAATAATCGAATGGACCATAGTGAATATAAAACCATATAAGAACACATTTAAAAAAAAACAAGAAAATGAAGAACCTCTTCCAATTATGAAATGCAACTGTCTACTCATTGTGTATAACCACGAGTAAAGTAGTAAGTATATAGTATACTAGTATAGTATATACTATAGTAAGTTTAGTAACCTCTCACTGAGGACTTTTTGGCGGGAACGGGACAAGTGAGGTTGTCATTTAATTTAGATTTTCTATTTTTTTCATTTTTGGGAGTTTTAAAGTACAACAGTGATAGTATATTGTGTTTTAAAGTTCTTTGTAAGTGAAAGGAATGGAGGAGATCTAAATAAACATGTTTAACTGAAGTTTTCGCACTCTTCCAAGAAGTCCTTTTATACTTCAGTAAAGCCTTCTATCACTTTACTGGAGGAGAGTAATTAGCGACAGTTAATGTTTCTCCAGAAGTTACGTCATTAGGCTGATGGTCTTGTTACCAATGCCTTAAGAAATATAAATAAAAAAATAAACCTCACACTGTCAGTGTAATTTTTGTCAACTCATGACCAGGGTTGCCAGATTGGGCGATAAATCGCAAATTGGGCGACTTGAAGTGCCACCTTGCGACCAAATTTGGAGGTTTCGCGATTGTCACAATTTGGGCGATTTAAATTTTTTGGAGCGATATTTGGGCGATCTGGGGCGCTACCTCATGATTACATTTTCAGATTATGCGATTGCCAGGTTTTGGACGAACGAGATATTTTTTGGCTATATTTAGGCGACTTGTGGTTCTTACTTTTTATTTGTTATCAATATCTTTTTTTCGTATCGTTGGCTCATCGATTTGTGCGGTTTTGGGCGATTTGAGCGCCATAAGTGGCCGTGGCAAAACTTTCATTCTCCCCCTAGTGACAAGTCAGTGAAAGATTTTCCCTTTCCACTTTCTGTTCTCTATAGTGTCTATTTCCGACTGTTTTCTTCTCCCGTTCAAATCGAATTTGGAGCAATTTTAGACTCATGGGGAAGTGGGGAAAGTATAGGAAAAGTTATTTAAAAAAATGGGAAAGTGAACCAGTATGAAAGGTAAGTACATCGCAATAGTAACGTAGTAAAAAACTGGGACGAGAGGCCGAGGCTATTTATTTTTCCGAAATCGACGAATCGAAATATGCGATTTTGGGCGATCTCCAGCGTCTGCTCGTGAATGCGATTTTGGGCGACTTGAGTGCCATCTGTGCGCGACCAGCTCAACAACTAATCTGGCAACTCTGCTCATGACGTAGTAATATTACATTCTCTTTCCTCATGACCGGTTTGACGTATAAAACATTGCAGTACTGAGATAATTATTTGCAAAACACTCGTAAAACTTGTGTTTTGGCTACTAATATTCAAAACAATGAAAATATATCATGTTCAGCTGTGTATTGTATTGTTGTACTGCGACCTTTCCCTGGACACGCATATTAGTACAAGTCAAGAACATTGCAGGAACAAAAACGGACACGCTCTTAAAACAAATACTCCGTTCGTTGTGATTTTGGTCCGAGGAAGAATCGCTTCCCGAATTATGAAATCATGTATATTATGACAGACTAGCGGCCCGTCCCGACTAGGCCCGGGTTAAACACAAAGTTCATAGCCTATATTCATCTGGAGTAATTTACCTTTCGAATGGTGAAAGAATTATTTATATACGTGTTGTAGTTCTGGAGATTACCCTCCTTATATAAACAAACTTACGAAATTCGCTCTCTCTCTCTCTTTATAATATTAGTATAAATATAAATGAATACGTACCTGCTTCATAAATACCTAAAATTTATTTACGAAAATTTAAGTATATTAAGTGAATAGAAAATCAGATATTCTGCACTTGAAAGCTCTTCCTTTGTTTATATTTTAATTATTTATAGAATAATCTAAAAAATATCTAAATCCGGAAACAGCTTTCCAGCAAAATAACCTTGGAATATCGAACAGTCTAATTTGAACGCTATTTCTCGTTTGATGCGAAACAATGTATAAAATACTAAAATCTGAATATAACTTTGAAATAAAACAATAGTGACGAAATCAGACGTCCCTGTACCAAGTTAATAAAATAAATTTTAATTTAAGGTGATTTCTAAGAAACTCATCGATCGAAATTTTATATAGAAAAGTAATAACATTTTTCATAAAACTGACCTTAATTTCGTAGACAATATTACATTTTACATTTTCGACAGAAACTATTTTAGTCGGAATTTGAAGAGAACTCGTAACTTTCTTGACAAAGAAACAAAAAATCGCGGAACAGTGAGCAAGCCATTGTCTTGAACCACTGTCTCTACAAGAAGCTGTAATTATCCCAAGTTTTCCTCGCTAGGCTCAAGGGTTAAAAACAAGGGTTGGAATCTAATTATGAATTTATTATTATTCAAAAGATCACGACAAGAAATTGGACGACAAAGATTCATTATGAAACTTTATGAAAGAATATGGTTTATTTGGAATTATTCTATTGTTAGGATATTTTAGAATCAGCTATTTAATATTATCTGTTAAGTTACAAAATTAATATTCTAACATATCATCAGTTGATGGATAAAATACTAAAATACTACATCTATAATAATTTTGTTGAATTTATCGTTATTTGTTTGCTTATCAACCATTTCATTAATTTATTCATCAAAACGCTTCAAATGTTATTCATTTATTCATTTAAAATCCCTTTTTATCAAAAACAATGTCAGTCGTAGGTACTAGTTTAACGCAGACCTTCTGGTAATGGATATTGTGTTGATGTTGCCACTACAGTCAGTCATACAGTCTTTCTCGCTTTGACGATCTTTGTTTGTGAAACCGGCCTTTGCAGCCTATTAATTTTTCACATGCAACGCTCAAAAATAATTAAAAAACTTAAAAGTACTAACGAACAAACGTTTGTTTTGTTCATGAATGTGTAATCCCATCCCTTTCTATTACAGGCTTACGCCATATATTTATTTCACTCTAACAATTCGTGACATAAGAATGACGATTAGTGGTAAATCTATATACATTAATCACTAATTAGTCTGTGTCTATATTATTATTACAGTGGTAATTAGAATGTTAGTACAAAAGGTCGCTGTAAATGGTATTCAATAAATCAAATATCAAATGGCATGCTATAAGACTATCAGCTTGGTCAGCTTAGCAAGTAAAGCCTATACCAAGGTATTGACTGAACGTACGAAAGGTGTTTCTGAAAGATATCTGTGGGAAGTGCAAGGTGGTTTTAGGAACGGTAGAGGTTGTATGGATCAGATTTTTCGCTTTGCGTTATCGTGGGGAAGTTTCTGGCCATAGGTCAGAGAGTTTTCTGTGTTTTTGTGGATCTTGAAAAAGCATTCGATAGAGTAGTGCGAAAAAAACTGTGGAGACTTCTGCCTGAATATGGCGTGGAGGGCCCTTTGCTGCATGATGTGAGGTCATTATATCGAGGCCACAGAACCTGTGTAAGAATAGATGGTAACATATCGCCCTGGTTCGAAGTCTGTTCAGGTGTCAGACAGGGCTGCGTGGTATCTGCCTGGCTATTCGTGCTGTATTTAGACAGTTGCCTCTAGACATTGAAAGATAGTATGTGTGGTATGATGTGTGATGGTACAGTGGTAAACTCCCTTTTGTACGCTGACGATGCTGTGCTTATAGCACCATCAGAAGCGAAGTTGTAGACACTAGTTACATGCATGAAAGAAGACTGAAGTTAAAGCATTGAATATGAATGTGAACAAAACTAATCTTCTGGTGTTTGAAAGGGAAGACGTACAGACAAAGTGTGAAATATGGGTAAATGGAAAATGTCTAGAACAACTGAACGAAATTGTATATCTGAGGAGTGCGTTTTTGAGGGATTATTACTAGGATGAGGATACTATTTCCTCAGTATTATTTCGTTGTTAAATTATTAATCAAATTTGTAGAAGATATAATTTAGACACCCGGCATAGCGCGCTAACACATCATATTAAGTATTATGTACGTAGCTAGTCTATTAGAACAAAAATGCGCCTTATTGCACACGATGAAGGTTTGCACACGATTTTATTGCACACGATTTTATTGCACACGATTGAAAGGTAATATGAGTGGTATGGGATATGATGACACAGTGGAAAACTGCCTACTGTACGCTGACGATGCTGTGCTAATAGCACCATCAGAAGCAGAGTTGCAGACACTAGTCACGTGTATGAAAGAAGATTGTGAAGTAAAAGGATTGAAAATGAATGTGAACAAAACTAAGGTTCTGGTGTTTGAAAGAGAAGCGGTACAAACGAAATGTGTTATTTGTGTGAATGGAAAATGTCTAGAACAAGTGAATGAAGTTTTGTATCTGGGGAGTGCGTTTTCGAGGGATGGAAGATGTGAGTTGGATGTGGAGAGACGGGTAGCTGCTGGCAATAAAGTGAACGGTGCTCTGTCCGTATCAGTAGGCAGTGTGAATATATTTAACTCAACCAAAATAGCCATACACAATGCGGTGTTGGTGCCAACTTTATTGTACGGTAGTGAGGCCTGGATATGCCCGAAATCTAATGAAAGTAAGATAAATGCAGTAGAAATGCGATCTCTTAGAAATATGTGCAGTATCACCCTTGGAGACACAATAAGCAATGAAGAAATACGCAGTATGACAGGGTTCCACGACAGTGTTATTGTAAAAATTAAGAAAAGAATGCTAATATGGTTCGGGCACATAGAGAAAATGAGTAATGAGAGAGTGAAAAAGACTGACAAAGAAAATCTACAGAGCGAAAGTGAGTAGTAAAAGAAGCCAAGAAAGATCAAGGTTGACCTATGAAGATCAAATAGCCAGAGTGTTAGTCGACGTAAATGTCAAAAGCACTCGCATACCTAGGCGAAAACGTGTGAGAAGAATGATGAGATTTGAGGAAGCGAAAGAAGTATATAAGGGCCACGACGCTTGGCGCTCCGTCCTCTCTGACTACCCCATTGGGGATACAGCGTGAAGATACGTAAGTATGTATGTACATTGATTTGATTTTGACTTTGAGTTTAAAATCATAACAATGTATGGCGTTGTATCTTACTTCGATTCAACGAAGTGAACTGTATGAATTATACTTAATTGAATTGGCGAGTAAAATTCTTGACCTCGGGATTCTGAATCCTATGAATTTTCTCTGGAAGCTCCAAGGTGTCTTAAAAGTCTTGATGGTCGGACAAAGGCTCAAGAATGTAAATAGATGCTTAACAGCTATATTCAACGTGTTAAACAATTTTAAAGCGACGACTGGGCACGCGACGCAATCTTCTATTAATAAAACGACATTACTGCAATGACTAAATGCGTTCAAAGTCATCTCTAATAAAAAAAAATTGCCAACATACGAAAAACATTATATCATACCCGACAGACGTTGTCCTGCCTGAACGTTGAGATAAAAAAATCCTAGAACGATTACAGCGTCATCAACCGTCCCATAGTGAATCTAAACTATCCAGGGATCCAAGCCGACACACAAAAAAATTCATCAAAATCGGTCTAGCCGTTTAGGAGCAGTTCAGTGACATACACATGTACAGAAGAATTTTATACACAAGGTTATTTCGAAAGGATGGGTATATACGAAAGGGTATTAAAGTATCCATGACAACGGAAAACTTGCGTTTTACAACTTCGCCAAAAGTCAATAGTTCTAGTTTACGGTAATAACTAATTAATCTGTGGTTATAGTGTAAATCCTCAAAGTTAAAAAAAATGTTGGTGATACAACCCTAATATCAGCGTTTTTACGTCGCTAGCAAACATTTGGAATATAGGACATAATGATAGGGTTGTACATTTTTTTTTTCATTAAATGAACGTTTTTTTATTTGTATGGAAAACAAGATAAATGTATCCCACAACATCTGCAATATAACAGACAATAGTAACACGTTGGAAACCCGGCGGATTTATACCCCCTTTTACAATAACCTTCTATTTTTAGTTAGATTTTGACTGGCCCTTTGGCGCAGCGGCATATGCATCTGCTTTCCAAGCTAGGGTCCCGGGTTCGATCCCAGTCAGGTAAATTTAGGAAACTAACTTATCTAAATTGGCTTGGAGTCTGGGTGTGACTGGGAACTCCCCAGAGTTCGTTGTGTGGTATCCACATAGTACAAGCATTCTGCTTAGTTTGGGGTCACACAATCTGTGTAATTGTCTGGAGTATTATTATTATTATAGATTCATAGATAGAAGAAAAATTAACAAATTAATATTATGAACTATTTTACAGGTGTTAATGTAATCTGATAATAAATCGTTATAGTTTTCGACTGCTAACATCAAAGCCTTATACATTTACGAGTATAAATCGTACCTCTCATTATCATCGGTAAGCGTTACTCTCTGAAAAAATTTGGAAAAATTAACTGTGAGAGACAGATATCAGCGTGATTCTATAAATCTCGTTTTTCTAATCATTAACACTACCTTATAAAATACTGAAAAATCGTGAACGCTCTATGCTATTGCGTCCGTAATAGTTTATGTAGATAAGTGTGCAAGGAAGAAATGGGATCAGCAGTGCACGGTATGTGGGTCGAATAAATTGGTTTCAGCGAGCGTGAAAGCACGCTGTTGTGAAATAACTCTGCCGTGATAAGATGTAGTAAAAGAAGAATATTTGGATAGCCTTTTCTAAGACGAAAATACATACAAACATATCTTCACATTATTTCAAAGCGTCGAGGCGAGAAAAATTTACATAAACACATTGATACTGATATCAACACTAAACATTTCGAGTTAAATATGATAAAATGAACCTAGGTAATAACTGGTTGCTACTCTATTCCGTTACCAACTTTTGCAACCTGCGCGGGAAGACAATTATAATTTCCAATGTCTTTCTTTCTCTCTCAGACCTGCATGAAAGAACTTAAAATAAACTGCTGTAGAGATATCCTAGACTTTAAAATTAGTAATAATACCCTCCACAAGACATACAGCAGGACTCAGATCTCGCATCAACCTAATAACAATAATTTTACAGCATCAAGTAGTCAAAAAACACTCACCCTACGTTTAAATGTGCAACTTCAATTAAAAAAGGACATACTAATTCATTTATAGAGGCCTTTCAATCTCGTTTTTGCTATTCGAAACACGTACCACCATTGTTCAAGGTTTTTTTTATCAAAGAACGTGTAGAGGTACTGAATCAGATCGAAATAAGATTTTTAATTCATTGTCAAATCTTTAATTGAATATCTAACCAACCGAAATGCTGATCTTTATCGCTAGTCAGAAGACAGATGCAGTATTAGGAATTATGTTCTAAGACTGCGGACAACTGTATTAAGAACTTCGGGGGATTTGCAAGTCGTCGTACATTTCAAGAAACACAGAATTAAAGTTCCACGTATCTGACAAAACATCAACGTGTTTGATACCTATAAATTATATTCTATAGTCTATAATTTTAAACCCGTGAAACTAGCATTTGAGGTTAACCAAATAGTTTGTGTGTGTGGCGTAGTATTTAATCGCTATGACCCTGTAACTTCGAGTTCATTTTAACGATATTATTTTACCAATGAAGATGGCTAACGAAGACTACAGTCGACAGCCGTATTGTCTCTCTGCAACACTGATTCGAATTTATTATATCACAGGTAATTTATACCTTCTCCCTACTACCATATTATACCATGTGGGGATAATGATAGTTAACAAATGACATACAAGAGAATCATCAATATAAATAAATAAAGGTTATTATAACCAATTCGCGTTATTTGGTGTATCTTCGAAACCCAAGCTCCAATATCAGTGAAATTCAAATGGAACCAATCTGGAAGAATATCTTTTCAAATAAAAACTTTCCAAATCGGTTCATAAATGACGGGTTATGATGTAACAAACATAAAAAAAAAAAACAAAAAAATACAACCGAATTGAGAACCTCCTCCTTTTATTGAAGTCGGTTAAAAAAGACGAAAATAATCTAAATCTAAATATATACTGTTTAGTAAAATAACCTTTTACTTCAATATTAAATTTGATATGTCACAATGAAAGATAGATATACGCTGCAGAAAGCAAAAACGAAGGCACTAGCGAAAGAGAAGCGTGAAAGGTGTAGGATTTTAGACGAAAACAAGATGTCGGACAACTTCGAGGAAAATTCCAAATTATTTTGGAAAGATGTACGTAAGTACCGAAGTGGTCCGGCACCTTGCAGAATGAATAAAGTGCGTTCGAAAGAAAACAACCTGCTTACAAATAAAAAAGACGTTCTGCAGCGACGGAGTGAATACTATGGAGAACTGTATGAGAGTGGCGACTCCGTCTCTGATACTGAGAGCGATTCTAATGAATTGCTACACTCGGGCCAGGGACTGGAGAATGCCATTAGTATGAAAGAGATTGAGAAAGTGATAAGAAGTTTGAAATGTGGAAAGGCAGCGGGAAATGATGAGGTGACTGCTGAGATGATCAAGTATGGTGGTCCTAGGGTCTGAGATGCCTTCTGTGCACTCTGCAACCTTTGTTGGCAGAAGGGGGAGGTTCCAGAGTACTGGTGCACGGCAGTCATAGTACCTCTATATAAAGGGAAAGGTTCCTATCTAGACTGTGCGTGCTATAGGGCCATCAGCTTGGTCAGCTTAGCGAGTAAAGTCTATACTAAGGTATTGACTGAACGTATGAAAGGCGTTTCAGAAAAATATTTGTGGGAGGCGCAAGGTGGTTTTAAGGAACGGTAGGGGTTGTATGGATCAGATTTTCTCGCTTCGCGTTATCGTGGGAAGGTTTCTGGCTATAGGCCAGAAAGTTTTCTGCGCTTTCGTAGATCTAGAAAAAGCATTCGATAGAGTAGTGCGGAAGAAATTGTGGAGTCTTCTGCCTGAATATGGCGTGGAAGGCTCCTTACTGCAGGCTGTGAGGTCATTATATCGTGGCCACAGAGCCTGTGTAAGGATAGATGGTGACATGTCGCCCTGGTTTGAAGTCTGTTCTGGTGTCAGACAAGGCTGCGTGATGTCTGCCTGGCTGTTCGTGCTGTATTTGGACAGTTGCTTCCAGAGATTGAAAGATAATATGAGTAGTATGGGATGTGATGACACAGTGGTAAACTGCCTATTGTACGCTGCTGACGATGCTGTGCTAATAGCACCATCAGAAGCAGAGTTGCAGACACTAGTCACGTGTATGAAAGAACATTGTGAAGTAAAAGGATTGAAAATGAATGTGAACAAAACTAAGGTTCTGGTGTTTGAAAGAGAAGCGGTACAAACGAAATGTGTGATTTGAGTAAATGGAAAATGTCTAGAACAAGTGAATGAAATTGTGTATCTGAGGAGTGCGTTTTCGAGGGATGGAAGATGTGAGTTGGATGTGGAGAGACGGGTAGCAGCTGGCAATAAAGTGAACGGTGCTCTGTCCGTATTAGTGGGTAGTATGAATATATCTTACACTGCTAAAATGGCCATCCACAAAGCGGTGTTGGTGCCAACTTTGTTGTACGGTAGTGAGGCCTGGATATGCCCAAAAAGTGAAAGGATGATAAATGCTGTGGAGATGCGGTCTCTCAGAAATATGTGCGGTGTCACGCTTGCGGACAGGATAAGCAATAATGAGATACACAGTATGACAGAGTTGCACAACACTATTATTGTAAAAATTAAGAAAGGAATGCTAATATGGTTCGGGCACATAGAGAAAATGAGTGATGAAAGACTGACAAAGAAAATCTACAGAGCGAAAGTGAGTAGTAAAAGAAGTCAAGAGTGTTAGCCGACGGAATGTCAAAAGCACTTGCATACCTAGGCGAAAACGTGTGAGGAGAATGATGAGATTTGAGGAAGCGAAAGAAAGAAGTATGTAAAGACCGCGACGCTTGGCGCTCCGTCCTCCCTGACTACCCCATTGGGGATACAGCGTGAAGATACGTAAGTATGTATGTAAATTGATTTGATTTTAACTTTGACTTTAAAATCATAACAATGTGTGGCGTTGTATCTTACTTCGATTCAACGCAGTGAACTGTAGAAATTATACTTAATTGAATCGGCGAGTAAAATTCTTGACCTCGGAATTCTGAATCCTATGACTTATCTCTGGAAGCTCCAAGGTGTCTTAAAAGTCTTGATGGTCGGACAAAGGCTCAAGAATGTAATAAGCAATGAAGACATACGCCGTATGACAGGGTTGCACAACAGTGTTATTGTAAAAATGAAGAAAGGAATACTTAGATGGTTCGGGCACTTGGAAAGAATGAGTGATGAAAGACTGACGAAGAAAATCTACAGAGCGAAAGTAAGTGGTAAAAGAAGCCAAGGAAGACCAAGGCTGACTTATGAAGATCAAATAGCCAGAGTGTTAACAAACGGAAATGTCAAAAGCACTCGCATATCTAGGTGAAAATGTGTGAAGAGAATGATGAGTTTTGAGGAACCGAAAGAGGTGTGTAAGGACCGCGGCTCCTGGCGCTCCGTCCTCTCTGACTACCCCGTTGGGGGTATAGCGTGAAGATATGTTATATTATGTTTATATGTCACAATTTGCATTATAAATAAGAGCAATACCATTAAAAATTTGATATTACATACATATGTTACTGATCTTTTTGGGAATTACATATGTGTTCCCTAAGCATAGTTTTCGTTTTCAACGAACTAAAATTACAAAAGAAAAGAAAGGCTTTACCTCCTTCCTGTAAAATTTTAGCAATATTACCAACGTACAAAGAAGATAACATTTTTAACTTTTAAAACAAAGACAGTAGGTACGACTGTAAAATGCTCATACTTCGTCTTTGAATAATTTATAATCACTTCCAGTTCCTTTCATTTCCACGTTGCACCGTCTTAAACTGGCTTTAACTTATAACCGAGCCGCAGTGAGCTGCTTGCTTACGAATGCAAATACTGTGGAATCCCGGATTGAGAGGTCTATTTTATATGGTCCTACTGGAACCGTTGAAGTACTTCTTGCAACATAAAACCGTTCTGAAATTTTGATCTGCGGGGATTTCAAATGGAAACTTTAAATCTAGCTACGGTGAAATGTCAATATTTTATAAGACAGAAAATGGCCGTATTTAGATGACTATTATATTTCATCAAACATACAAACAGAGCTCGAAATATACTATGTTAAATAATTAATGTAATCATTGAAAATAACGCGCTATCACTTAGGTCATCACTTATCAAATGAATATGTAGATATGGGTAGTACATATGAGTATATACATACATCGAGTGTAACCCTGCTTTAAAAAACACATTAATCTTTAATATCATACTTTCTACATTAAAAACTCTTGAGAACATTGAGAAATAAATAGAGAGAGAGAGAGAGATACAGAGACTCATTAAGGCGAGACTTTTCGATATTCAACGACCAAAAAGTAAATACAGCCTCGAAGTTTGTGCCAATAAGGTCGTGGGCTAAAGTTGTTATTCGTACGCCTTTAGTTTCAAATATACGATTAACGACGCATTGATAAACAATAAATTAATCTAAAATAGGCCTTCTGTTCTAAGCAAACGTGCGCGCGCTAGCTTACGAAAAATACGAAAATGCAGTTATTTTCGTTTATTTTAAAAACTATGATTCATTTTTAAAAATCCAACTGTAATTTTGGGGAATATGTTTAAAGTAAACTATACAGAAAATTTATAAATATAAATCGGTCCCGTTCCTCTGAAAAATGTAAATCTAAGTTTCAAAAGAGGTTTCTTTGATTTTGTTTTTGTGTTACAAAAGTTAACCAACCGTGCATCGCAACTGTCAAAATGAAGTCAATGAAATAAAAATCGGGATACCAAATATCACTGTCATACGTTTTGTAGTCACTTAGAAAAATTAAGATCCCTGACGTCAAAATTTCCAATGCATCGCCTTAAACCTACTCACCGTATATATTTGTAATAAACAGTGCTTACATATATTAATAATAATATCTACTCACCAATATGTCGAAATTTATCCACAAAGTCTACCAGAGTCTTCGCCCAAGCTAACTTTTTTGCCTCGTCAAGCAAACCCATACAAGGCTCAATATTTCCATCGTGGACTCCCACACAATACTCCTTCAATCCCGTTAACTCGTTTAAACATTTCTTCGACTCAAATTCTTCTAGAAAGGAAGCATTCTCTAAAGAAGTCGTATAAAGACCATCTAAATACGGTCTTAAAACTGGTCCAAGATACTTCTTATCATCCTTTGCTCCTTTATGGAGCCAGTTAAGAATATTCTTCATAACCGTGACCTCGTCTCTCAAGTCTTCTTTTCGAAGTTCGGGATCTCTTCGTACTGCGTCAATAAGACAAGCTGATGATGCATCATAATAGTCTTTTAATTTGTTCCATTTCTTCGATCTGTGGTTAAAATAGGAGAGCTGAATATTGTGCAACTCAAAACATCAAATAATCTCTACTCATATTACTCTTTTATAGTTAATTCTCGAAACAATTTCAGCCTTAAAAATACTAAAGAAATAAAAATGATATTCACATTTGCGTTATCGGTGCTAGGGTTGCCACCCGTGCTTTATAATAAAGTATTATAGGTACGTTCTTAGTACCTATAATATTATAGGTATTATAATATATAATAATATAGGTAAAGTATTATAGGTACGTTGTTAGTACCTATAATACTTGTAGGTAGAGGAATAAAATAATCGACAATACTTTATTTTATTTTACTTATTTTGATTTCTCTAGGATTCAGTAAAGTAATTATTGTTAAAACTACCAATTGTTTAGTTAGTTTTATTTGTTTTAGCCTTTACATAGGTTGCAAGAAAGTAGTCAAAGTTTTTACAGTAACAAACATTTGTTAAAATAAAAATATATTTGGAAAAATGTATTTTTTGCCTACCTTTACAATCAGTATATCCACTCTTTTTTCTCAATTAAAAGGTGGCAACCATAATTGGTAAATTCCAGTATTCCAAAACACTTTAAAAATATTTGAGTGTAACAAAAGTAAGTAAATAGAGAGCTGATCAAAAACGAATAATAATGTTAATCAAACCTCCAGGTTAACATCTAACAAAAGGCAGCACTAAAGCAACAAACCTGTAAACAGATAACTCTCTGTCAAACTCTCCAAAATTTCTACTTTGCAGGTTGTTCAAATAGATATCCCGAGCCTGGTCTAACATAATAGCCAAGACGTGAATGAGTTCTTCTATCGTTTCCTGGTTTTGTGACGTAACTTGTATAAGATTCGCACGAAACTGTGAGTTGTGGTTATCCTGTAGTAAAATACGAGTATATGAGATAAATACTCGATATGAGATAATTTAAAACTTCACAAAATACATATTTATACAAAACACAGAAGTGCTTAAAGACTAGAAAATGAAATAATCGGCAGAATTAAGAAGATTATAAATATGAAAGGAAAGAATAGCATGAAAGATATAAAGAAACCAAGAAGAACTCTTGTAATACAGTTATGAACACAAATTAGATTTCCGATAAAAGAAAGGAAGACGAATGCAAAAGAGAAGAAAATTAAAACTAAACATTTGGTCAAACACTCACACAAACAATCATATTCTTGCATTTGACCAGTTCGCTGGCGACCCCCCACAAATACCGTAGCTGTCTTCTAGTATATGTCGGAATTGATCCTGCTGACGCCTTCACTTCCCTGTTGAGATTCTCCCAACGACTGAACAGGACAATTTCTAAAGATTCCGATGGAGTTGGTGGTACTTCTTGACCTATAGAAAAGTTTATAATATTCAAAAAATTATAATAAACGCTGAGATTGGGAATAACTTGTACAGTAGTTGGTATTCCTAATTAATAGTAGCCCGAGAAAAATTAAAAATGTGCTAAATTCAAAGTAAAATCTCCATACAGTATGGCCTGGCCATCATGGTTTTGAGGATTCCACAGTCGAAATGAGTAAAATAGAACTCGTCCAATTTAGCCGTGTGTGTCTGTTCGTCTGTTTATATGTCACAGCCGATTCGTTCCGTCATCTTTCATTTTACCGAGTTGAAAGGTACAGATATGTAATCAGTAACTCAAAGTCAGGAAAGAAAAACAAAACATTACATAATGGACATTTTGGACTTAATTTTTTTTATTGTTTTTAATTTAACTGTTTTTTTAACCGAATTTGCTTCGGGACCAGTTAATGTGTATTCGACACGTTATTTCCCGGTTCTTATTTTAAGGTTTCTTTTTCTTTGTTCTTTATCTGCTATATTTTCATTGTATTACCATTCAGTACATATATATATAGTTCTTTAGCTATTAAAATCATTATCTTCGCGTGTATAACTTTTGGATAACTTTGTAAATATATTTTATCTTAGTTTCGAAGTGACTGTTTTTTGAAGTGCATACATGTTTTTTGAAGTACGCATGTTTTTGTGTGCAGAAATGAGATAAAACAACGAAATTGATGACCTCGATGGCGCAGTGATGTAGGTGTTGCACCCAAGTGCGTAAGGTTCCGGGCTCGATTCCCGGTTGGGACAATTTAGGAAACGAAGTTTTCTAGATTATCTCGGATATGGGTGTACTAGGAACGCCCTAATTGCCGTAATTTGAGACCAGATGATTGGTGTGAATTGTCTGGCGTATTTATTTATTTAAAAATTATTTTTAGTGCATGTTGCACTCATGTATGTAGTTCCATATTAGTTCTGAAAATCTGTAAGTCTTACTACTTTCGTTATATTTTTCCTGTTAATCTCTGAAATTTATGAAATTGTATGTCCGCTACTTTCAGAGACAAGGATTGGGAATGGTCGAATCTGTACACAATTGTAATACTTCTGTAAATATTGAAAAAAGTTGGCCAGTGCAAGCAATTTGGATTCGGTTTGATCGAGTGTTTTTTTCTCATTACTATCCCCAAATACCTGACAGAAACTGCTCGCAATATATAGTTGCGTATTCATTTTATACATATATATATAGCGTTTATTACAAAACTTATATATATACTTATATATTCCATTAACATTTTAAAGTAACTTAACTATGTTTCGATATTTTTCCTTACTTCAATGATTGTTCAAGAAACAAATCACTTTCAGTTGTCCAAGGGACAATTTTACTGTTCACTGGAGATTTTTCGAATTTGCGATAATTTCTGTTAAAAAAAAATTATAAAAAATTAAACCGACTTCAAAAAAAAAGTACTGAAATGTATGAAATAACTATCCTTTACTAATCAAGTCTTAAGTACAAAAATAACTTTATAAATAGGATATAAATTAAATTAAATTTGACAGTTATTGAAGTCGGTGCCAAATCGATTTGCAACAACAGAAAGTCTATTTTTAGTAGGCTTGGCACCGACTTCAATAACTATCAAATTTAATTATATAGGCATTTGTATCATATTTGTAAAGTTATTTTTGTACTTAAGTTTCGATTAGTAAAGGATAGTTATTTCGTACTTTTCAGTGTTCTTTTTGAAGTTGGTTTAATTTTTTTATTATTTTTTTTTTATTTCTCCCTTTTGAGTGACCTTGGCTGGAAGAAATATCTAGGGCAGATCTACAACTAATTTCTTTTCTAATTCTGGAGCGCAATCTTTTAACTTCTATTCTACTGAAGAGCACAAACCGTGGGCTCTCACAACAAAAGATGACAACAAATCAAACATGGGATATTATTACTTTTTATTAATATCAATATCATCAATATCAATCGGTTATAAAAGAACAGTGAAAAGGTTACATCATAATTACACCCTAGGAGTATTCTTACTATCCGAAGACCACAGCCAACAGCCGTATTGTCTGTCCGACACAAGACTCACTCTACCGACTGAATTGATTATATCACAGGTAATGTACACTTTCTCCCTACTACCATTATACCACGTGGGGATAACCATAATTAACAAATGACATACAAGAGAATCATCAATATAAAGGTTATAACCAGTTCTCGTTATTTGGTGTATCTTCGAAACCCAAGCTCCAATATCAGTGAAATTTTAAATGGGATCAATCTGGAATTATATCTTTTCAAATAAAAACATTTCTAAATCGGTTCATAAATGACGGATTTATGAGGTAACAAAAATAAAAAAAAACAAAAAAAATACAACCGAATTGAGAACCTCCTCCTTTTTTTGAAGTCTGTTAAAAAGTACCGATGCTTTAGCATGTATTTATAATTATGTAAATTATTCTCTATCCTTCTCAATAATTCAATTAACAAAAAGAAAATAATAATTTACGGAGTTAACCGACGAGAACAAAATATAAATTATCATTACCCATTATTAGCAAAACATATCACTATGACAAATTTTAAATTTAACACACCGCACTGTTTTTGAGAAAATAGACTGTGATAGACAGAGTGACAGACGCTTCTTACGAAGTAATCTTATAAGTGTTCCGTTTTCCTTCTAAGGTAATGCGGAACCCTAAAAGGGACTCACCAGCAATCTGATGTAGTTCCATTAGGCAGTTCTTCAAGCAGTTTGCATCGCTGTCCCAAGCAGAATCTCTCGCACCCCGCCTCACCACTGATCCACGTTCCACTGGATATACGTACCCAGCTACTCCCCCACGTTCACATAACAATACTAAACTGCAAAGAACATTATTCTATTACTAGCATAGTGACGTCAAAGTCGATACTTACGTTAATCAAATTCTAAATTTAAAATTAGGGATGGTTCATAAATTTTCATTATTTTATTTATCGATTCTCATTTCAGGTTCTAGGTTACCAATTTACCTCTTTATGCCGAATTAGAGCTTAATAGTTGTTAAAGATGAGGGAATAAATCGACTATGATATATGGAGGCAGTCGGACGCAATAGAGACAGATAAAATATGACAAGACGGTATTAGTTCCTGTAATGAATTGTTATAATTTTAAGCTATTCCCTATTCCAATAATCCAAATCCCCTAAATATCTCGTGTTTAGTCGTGTCTCGCTTCTTAACGAAGCATATTTAGGATATTTCAGAGATCAGACTCGGTCAGTTATCTGGCACCGAGTCTCTCAAACTCTGTGCTGGTTAGCTGTTCTGTTGATAGAACGAAATACTAGTATTTCGTTGAGATTTCAAGGAGTACCTCGAGATCGGATGACAGGTAGAAGTAGTGAGGATCTCTTTCTCTCTAATGGCTTTAGCCTTCCCTTTGCTTTTACTAAAATAGTGGAGAACATGTATGTCGGGGTTGCCCTACTCTGAAGCCCTAGGCACGCCACTAGTGACTCACTTGATCGATTTTAAAAAAAAATCATAATAATAGTTCAATTTTAGCTGTTTTAACTAGAAAAGCCTAAAGTTGTCATTATGTAATAATTTTTATGAAATACTTACGATGATATTGCATTCACTTGCATTTGGTTTAAATTTGTCGAACGACTTCTTATTCACCTTATACATAAAATATAACTCACGAGTCGATAATAAGCAGTAGATGGTGCGCGGTGTGTGCTAAAGCAAAGCAGCGCGCGGGCGCGTGCGCATGCGCAGCGCAGCGCTGCAGCCGACGACGCCACGCGCATCCCGCCGCGTACCGACTCAACACGCGCAGTGTGCCCTGCACGAGGTTCGAATCCCAATTTCACTGATAAAAAGCCATTTGACTATTTTTAATTAAGTTAAATGAATTAATAGAAATCATGATTGTGAAAAACCAAAATTAAAAATTTTAGCCCCCCACCACAATTTCTCAAATAAACTTTCACACTATAAAAACCACATGCACACCGGCATATTCGTTTAAAAACTATAATGCCACAAACAAACGGAAGTAGATATGTTACAAACTTAAATCCCGCTTTTTCAAATGAAAAATTAAATTAAATTTGAAATTTTTTGACGAATATAAGCGTATGTCTTTTTAAATTCCAGTAGTGGTATAGAGTTACCAATAATGATAATAATACGCCAGACAATACACACTAGTCATCTGATCTCAAACTAGGGTATTCCCCTTGTTATGAGAACCTGACGACGACTACTGAGAACATCTCCCAGTACACCAAGACCCGAGACAATCTAGAAAAGTTCTTTTTCTTAATTGACCCGACCGGAAATCAAATCCGGAGTCTTCTGTGCTTGGGTACAACATCTAAACCAACCTTTCCCAAAGTGGGCGATAACACCCCCTTGTGCACTGCAGGCCTAAAGGGGGGCGGTAAGAGACCCAGAAAAAAAATGGGGGCGTTGTGTAGAGGCCTGGGGGGTGATTTGTAATTTCATTTAGCTAGGAGGCATCTTAGACAACGACTGCATGAGCTCTCGACTCTTAACTACAACTTGTGAACATCAACTAATATTAATTAAAAGATTGCTCAAACTCGGTTCGATATTTCTCTCCGCGTAGTTCATATATCTGTTCTGTTTTATTGAATATACAAAATAAAAATCATGTCAATCGGTCGTTCCGTTTCGAAATGAAAGTAGACATAAACAAACAAATAAAAAGGCAACAGACACACTTTCGCATTTTAATAGTTATTAGTACTCCCAGATAGGTAATTTTCGTAGATAATAGACCGCGGGCAATCATGTTTTAACAAGTTTTTGTTAAATAACCCGAATTGTGCATTCCGGTATCAATCGGCTGGTTCATAGAATACTTGTTCTGACTTGTTGAGTACGATTGAGCGTCGAATGAGATAAACGAGTTCATGCATGTTTGTTTTATTCCTGTCGGTGCGTGCTGCTTATGCAATCCTATATAAACAACGTAATATTTATTTTATTTTCATTTGCGGTTTCGCGCGCAATAGATGAGCAGTACTTAAGTTCAACACTTACTTACGTATTTCTCAAAACAAAACAATGTCGGAAGTAAAAAAGAAGAGACGGCAATACTGTGCAGAATATATTAAATTCGGATTCATTGAAAATCCGACAAACCCATCGTCGCCTTTGTGTCTTCTATGTCTAAAAACATTTTCGAATGAAGCAATGTCGCAGTCTTGCAGTCTTGCAGTCTTCAAGACTGCGAGATCATTTGAATAAAATACATCCAGATAAGAAAGACAAGAATGTAGCATATTTTCAAGACCTAGAGAAGAAGCATAATACTCAGCTAAGTGTAGCAAAACTATTTTCGGCGGCTGCTAAGCAAGATGACGACGGACTTCGAGCTTCGTACAATATCTCTTTGTTAATTGCTCAAAAAGGCAAACCACATAACATCGGAGAATAGTTAATTTTGCCAGCAATAAAGGAAGTAATAACTACTGTGCTTCATAAACCAGCCGCAAATATTATCCGTAAAGTTCCTTTGAGTAATAATTCTGTGCAAAGACGAATTGATGAAATGGCTGAAAACATTGAAGGACCATTGTGTGATCACCTGAGGACAAGTCAATTCTCAATTCAGTTCGATGAGTCCACTTTACCAACTAATGAAGCATTGTTGCTGTCTTACGTGAGGTTTATTAAAGATGAGAAAATATGTGAAGAACTATTCTTTGCTAGAAATTTAGAGACCGATACAAAAGGCGAAACCATATTCAATACATTGGAAAAGTTTTGTGATGAGAAAGAGATTCCCTTGAAAAATATTATATCAGTTGCTACGGATGGCGCTCCGGCTATGACAGGGTGACAGGGATAAAGGCTTCATAGCGTACTTAAAAAATAAAATTCCAGATGTCCTTGCTGTACATTGCGTTATTCATAGACAACATTTGGTTGCTAGAAACTTAAGTGAACGACTATTTCAATCACTGCAATATGTCATCAAAGCAGTCAATAAAATCCGCAACAGCTCTTTGAATGATAGATTATTTCATCAGCTTTGTGTTACTAATGACGAGGATTTCAACCGTTTGTTGTTTCATACTGAAGTTCGTTGGCTATCAAGAGGCAATTGTCTGACTCGATTTTACAACCTGTTTGACTCTGTTATAGAGTTCTTGGAAACTAAAGATATAGAATTACACAACAAGCTCATTACATCAAAGAATGATATAGCTTACATGACAGACCTGTATAAATTGTTCAACGACATGAATCTCCAACTGCAAGGCGATGAACTAAATTAATTAAAACAAAAAACGTCGTTGCTGCTTTCGCAGCCAAACTGCTTCTACACAAAAAGAATATGGGCAGACGTGAGTTTCACAATTTTCCGAATTTATCAGTATCATGCAGTAACGACGAATTGTTTGCCTACTGCCAACATTTGGAAAACCTCCACATTGACTTCACCGAACGATAACAGGACATTTTGAACTTGGAAATACCAGACTGCGTGTTGGATCCGTTTTCAAATGTCAACACAGCAATGTCACCTCAGCTGGAAGAAGAACTTATAGAATTGACAACAAACGAGGAAATAAAAATCGAGTTCAAAAATGGTTACCAAGAATTTTGGCTACAAAAACCGATCCCGCAATTGTACCCTGGATTGTGGTCAATCGTTCAGCGATTCTTGATAGCATTCCCATCGTCATATTTGTGTGAACGTGGATTTAGTGCTGTGGCAACACTGCTTACTAAAAAGAGAAATCGTTTGCATGTTACCAAACGTGGCGACTTGCGACTGTTCTTGAGTAAATTGGAACCTGATATCAACAAACTTATTAAACAGCATCAGATTCATCCTTCACATTAGTTTTTATATAAGGATCGATTATATTTGTTTTATTTCGAATAAAAGATACTCTGTTTGAATACTATAAAGTTGCGTTTCAATAATCATTCTCATTGGCAGGTGTAGCCCGTAAGAGTTAACTTGAGACCTGAGCGCCGTTGTATATTACCTACTGCGCTCAGGTTTCAAGTTAACTCTTGTGGATTATAGTAAAAGTCTCGTTTGGAATTAATGTTTAATCTCCGCTAATATAGCTCACAATAATTAATTAATTTAATTTGAAGTTATAGTGGTTTTCAGTAGGTGAAAAAATGGGGGCACTAAAAAATAATTTATTCTCAAAGTGGGCAGTAGACAAAATAAGTTTGGGAACCCCTGGTCTAAACCATCAAGGTTGTCAGTTATGTGTGAAGTGTGATTACGTAACTACATATCCACATTATGTACAATGTACATAGCCCTACGCCATTTCCCGTTTGGTTTTACTACAAGAGTGACGCCATAATTGAAAAATTATAAAAATTAGTGTTTAATTTATATGACCTTAAAACTAAATTTTGATTTTTATACGCACAAAGTACCACTTTAACTTATAAGGCTGTTTATTTGCTATGAATTTCTTCCTACCGACGTGACGAGGTTGCCTGTTAGAGAGAAATACACTATTTATTAGCAGCATCACAGATTAATTAGTTGGGCATTATGTAGTATATTTACATACTTCTTTATATTTATATTTTTGCAAAATCAATGATTATAAAACAAAAAAAATCCGAAGTAAAGATACTACATAAATCAAAAGATTAAGTTAAAGCGCGTCAAGTTCATGCACAACCGTCTTGCGGGGTAACAGGCTTTGGGGGAGCCAAGGTACTGTAGATGTCACCGGAGGTGGGTGCTGTAGCGGCGAAGGGAAAAGCGTGAGCTAGCACAATAGTTCTAGATTAGGCTTCTTCTGTCACCTCGCTGGACGATTGTGCACGAACTCGATGTGCTATACATATCTCGTATCTTGTCCTGGCTGAAAGGCAAGACTCGATCCAAAGCAGTCATTTGAGAAAACCGTACCTAAACATATTTATTACCTGAAAAACACCGTCTCGCATTTTGTCAATCAAGGCGTTCAGTGATCCAGCGACCTTTGCGATCGAGGATACGTCTGAGAAATGGGCATCCAATGTTGCCTCCAACACTGGATTCCAAAGCTGCCAAGTAGATGTTCGATCAGCACACTGTATTGAAGATGGTGGACCAACAGCTACTGCGTAGTAACCCTGGTCAAGAAACCCAAATATTTATTGTACTTAATCATTTGATATCTAATTTCATTCGATACGTTAGTGTTCAGTTTACAACACTTTTAAGGAACTTTACTTCCACATTGCTTTCCACATTGGAACATTGCTGTATCAGTAACTCTGTTAACCCCATTGTTATTTCTTGGTGGCCATTTTTCTTGCATAAACGAAACAAAAGAAAAAGTGGCCACTATACGTTAGGTTGGCTATCAGTTAAACCACACTCCAACCAAGTGACTGATAGTTAGTGACGAATATTTAGCATATCATGAAGTAATTGTCATTCATTTTGGTGACGGCTGCATGAGAGGCTAACCGCAGCCCTACGATCGTCAAAAGTCATATAATCTAAAGCAACAGCTTATGCAAGGTGTTCAAAAATAAATAATTACAAGAAAAATGCCAACGTTAGCTTTATTTTCTTTTCAAGAATTGCTAATTTTGTTCTTCTAATTTATTTGAACATTATGCGATCTTATGGAAAAATCAAAACTCGATTATTACTCGATTACTCGCTTTTGAGCCGTCAAAATTAAATCAAGGGTTAAAATTCTGAGATATAATGAAATGTGACTAACTTCATCTCATCTGCCTCTGCTCTTACTTACTTCTTACTTTTAAGAAAGTTTCAATGCTGGAGACGCATGTCTTTCACAAATATGTTGAGAAGACGAGCCATTCCCTAATACACAGACCCAATGCAGCAGTCCGATTCTCTAACGCAAATTACTGGAATACACTTCTAAACCCGCGGTGAGATTGACGGCTGTGAACTAATATTGTGAACTAATAGTATTGTCTAAAATCGACAGGGATACTAGCGCTGCCTCGATGAGTGTGGCGGCGAGTCGCACTATGGTAAATTAATTTTTTGACGTTACACTAAATATAACAATCTAATCTAAATAAAACAAGTTTTATTTAACATAATTATCTCAGAAGAAGTTAAAATACACTAAGACGAAATATCGACTTAGATGTTTACTTTTAAAGCAATCCCTAACAAATTCGCATCCAAGGTCACTTCACTTCGCTCTTGGTATGTTTGGTTTTAGAGAATTCCATTTGAAGGTCAAGTGAGTTCGAATGCGAAGTGAAGTGAATTGTCGAGCGAGTCTGGCTTGGGCGTTTTGAGTTTTTACAGAATTGCAGGAATGTACACACAATGTAATACTAGAATCGATCGAATGAATTATTTTTTGATAGTACGCTATATTGATGAGTCTCTGGAATCACTCCTATTGACTGTCTATAAATTCGATTGAAATACCTAATGATTAAGATTTCGGTTCACCCGACTGAGTGAATACAGTTCAAAGATCTATTACTATGTACTAGACCCGAATGGATCCGTGTTTGTTGCGGTACTGATGAATGTACATCCAAAGAAATCAGACCTATATCCTTTGGAGATTTGTACCGATGGAATGGAATACCATACGTATAAAGGAAAAGGTGGAGCAAATGACACACCGAAGTGCATAAAACTTTATGACTGTTCCTGTATAAGTCTAAGTCGGTCGAAATTGGATGTAGGTCTGCGGAATTGTATGTACTTCCAGTCCTCATCACTAATTAAAGCACACGCGCTCTATTCATCAAAATTGGCACTGATTTTAATATTAATTTACAACAAGATCGTTTGCGGCTACAGATAATGTTATGGCAACTCACCGCATTGGGCTACTTGTGTTTGATAACACATGGCGGCGGTTAGAGTCAAACTACCTCCTTTTCTCCATATGAATAAATAATAAATACGCCAGACAATACACACCAATCATCTGGTCTCAAACTAGGGCATTCCCTGTGCTATGAGAACCAGATGACGACTACTGAGGGCGTTTCCCAGTACACCCAGACCCGAGACAATCTAGAAAAGTTCATTTCCTAAACTGACCCGACCGGGAATCGAACCCAGAACCTTCCGCGCTTGGGAACAACACCTAAACCACTGCGCCATCGAGGTCGTCAAAATAAAATACTTTTACTCAACTGTATTTATGGCTACTTGACAACTCCTTTATAGAAAAACTAAAGTCATTTCACACCTGCTCTTACTATTTAAATGGCATAAAATTATCAGTGGTGGCCAATTTATGTGATTAGCATATTTACGAAGCTAACACTAATAATTAATAATGGATACTCACACCCTGAGCACTAGTATAATGAAGCAACGCCAACGGATGAGTCAGGGGAACTCTATTAGTGTATGCTGCAGAACTACAGCCTTGGACCCTCGCACCCAGCATCAGCTTGGCCTCTGCCTCTCCTGCTCCCACTCTAACCATCACCCAAGCTGCCCCCTCCACTATAGCTAGACGTTTATCAATACTCGATTGCGAAGGCGAAGCTGAGGATACCATAAAAAATAAAATTTAATTAAATAAAGTAATTACTTAGAAGCTTATAAAATAATATTTACATGAATTTTTTTCTTTGATCGCTATATGCAGAATGTTCCATATTCATTTTAGCAAGAAAAGAGTATTTTTATTAATGTACGAATACGATTTCTCGAAGCGAAACCTCATGACGCACGTTTGGGATGGGGACCAAACTCATAAAAAGTGAAACTCTATGCAATTATACTACGCAACTCATGGTCTGGGCAGCACATATGGTGTCCTTGCCTATGTGAGTTTGAACAAAGGTTTTTCGTTACTGACGTGGTAAATATTTCAAGAATATATGAAAAACAATTCATTTAAATTAAATTACTAATTTTTTTTTATTGAAAGAGCGAGCAAGCGAGTCACCTGATGAAAAGTGAACACCGCCGCCCACGGACACCCGCAACGTCCTGAAAGTCACGAGTGCGTTGCCGCCCTTTAGGGAAAGGAGTAAAAGGAGGGGTAGGGGGTACATGGGCCACCAGCACTCTCACTTACCGAACGAAACACAACGGCAATAGATACTGTTATTTCACGCCGATATTCTGTGAGAGGGTGGTATTTCACCGGGAGAGCCGGCCCAATTCGTGCTGCGATGCAGCATGGCTCTACCACACTTAAAATTAAAATATATGAAAAATAGCTACAGCGCCACTTATATCGGATCCTAGCATAGCTATGAACCATCGCTTTAAGTCTAGACAAAAAAATTTGTAAGAATATGAACTTATTTAATCAAGTCGTACAGAAACTACACGATTACTACCAGGGGCATCAGCGATCGTATTTTATTTATATATTTACACATATTTATCTATCTCCTAACTTCTATCTAAATAGTATAAAGCAAAGTCGCTGTTTTCGTCTATTTGTTTCTCTGCTAACTTCTTTTAAACCACGCAATGGATTTTGATACGGTTTTCACTATCATTTAGCGATTTATTTCCGAAAGGTTTATGTGTATAATACATGCATATTATAGTAGAGAAAAGTCGATAATTTAAATGATTTGTAATAATGTCGTAAAAAACATATTTTTGGGGGCTTACACCCATTTCTTCGCAGAGTATGGAAAGCAATCTAGTTTGCAACGGTCGGCTTTTAATAAAATTAACAATTTTAACAGCTTGTGATAAAACATTTTGTAAATTGTTCGGCATCTTTTTTGCGGCAAGCGCATGTCTTAGAAGAAAGCAGTCCATCCATTCCACATGCGGCATAATGTCTTTATATTTTACTAACATGCCACTGTTCTTCACCGTTATCGCTTTCGCGCCATCAGTACACACCGCAATGCATTTATTCCAGTCCAAGTTTTTGTTTTGTGTTGCTTCAATGAATACGTTAAAAAGTGCTTCGCCAGATGCTCGATCAGGAAATTGATTTACAAAACACCATATTTTCTTTAATAGACTCCTTGCATTCATATCAGACAAAACATAAAAATTGTTCGACACGTTAATTGACTCGTCAAACTGAATGGCAAAAAATTCACCTAATTTAACTTTTACAATTATTTGTTGTGAATATCGATGGCATTTCATTACGTCTCGATATTGTATCATTTGAAAGGGGTATAGTTTTTATTTTTTTAACTTCTTCCGGACTTATATTGACCATATCAATGGCAGACCCTCAGACAGGCGAGTGCGATTTACACTGGCGATAATTTATAATTGAGCCTTGAAAATTTAAATTAAACGTATAAATAAACTATTAATTAAAATATTATTATAATTATAGTTTTATAGTGAAGGGGTCGCAAGACTTATACTTATTGGCTTTTTTGTGAGTCGCGACATAAAAATGGTTGAGAAACAATGGGTTACATTATTAACATAATTAACAACCTTTACACGTATTAACGTGTTAGGGTTGTAACCAAGAATCTTTGAATCTAAAATTTGAAGAGAATATGTAAAAAAGAAGGTTGATTCTCGCCTCGGAATTGCATACTCTCGGCCAGATACGTAGGGTTGTTGTGTTGGAAGTGTGATGCAGAGAGTATATCGTTTAGATATACATTTAGTATATAATGTTAGCCACGATAAAATCAAATAGAAAGTTAGATACTTATAGCAATGGAACATCCCAAACTTTACTTAAATTATCGATTAATCGATTAATATTGATATTTAATATCAATTAATAATAATTTGTATTCAAACACTTCGTGCTGCAGTCGTGAAGGTAAAAAGCAATAGAGCCACAGAACACATATACTCCAAGGAGAAGAACTACAACTCCATACAAAAAAAGTGTAGACTATGCGCCATCTGGTAATGCTTCCATAAACTAAAATGACAGGGATTTAAATAGTACTCTGAGCGTATTTTCTTAGATGACTAAACTAAATAAAAATTAGCGAAAACTATAAAGTTTTCGCTTATTTTTTTTTTAGTTCAGCGGATAACAAGGTAATGGAATTTGGAAAGTTAATAAAACAAACAGAATTAGTGATAATTTTTTTATTTTAAATTACGAGTTCTGATTACAATTAAACGTGGATATAATAACAACAATTTCTAATTACAGTGGAATCCACTTATAATGACATCAAAGGGAAGTGACAAACACGTCATAATAAGCGGACGTCATACAAAGCATAGTCTTAGAAAATAAACGACTTCCGAGTTTTAATAGGTATTTAGTAAAACTACAAATTGTAATTATATCTAACTCAAACGTCGTCGTAGGGAAAGAGGCGCGGAGGGTCACGAAAACGAGCGAAGGTGTTAGGAATCATGTCGGTCACTATAACTGGACATAATTTCTTAAAAATGGTCATAATAAGAGATGTCACTATAAGCGAACAAGTGAAATCATTATATCCGAACTTTGTTATAAAGAATTTTATATGAAAACCAAACTTCGCACTGCAATTATTTCATATTAAGCGGTTGGTCAGTATAGGCGGAGTCGTAATAAACGGATTCCACTGTATTTATTATGGAGAACAAACGTCTACTTTTCCTATCCTTTCAAAAGTCACTGTCTTGATCCAAACAGGAGTGATTTTAGCTAATTCTTCTATTGATATGTCACTATATGACATATATTATGTAGTTGCACACTTCTATTATGTCCTTTCTATAGGAGCTGTTTTTGCAATTTTAGGAGGATTTATTCACTAATATCCTCTTTTTACTGGATTAATAATAAATTCTTATTGATTAAAAATTCAAGTTTCAACCACACCGATTCGAGTTTCCTCAAGCGATCAGGGGGAGAATAGCTCCCCCAATAACAATAAAACTATACAACATAATAAAAATAAAACAATAATAATAAAAAAAATACACACGGATAACTTTTTTTTGTTTGTTAAAATTCATTTCTTGTAGTTACGTTGAAAAATGATAACTCTGGATTCGAATAACTACAATTATTTAGGCATCTAAGGACATTATAATACGTTCGTTTGTGTTATTTAGACATTTTCGTATTTGCAACGATGCGAAGAACGAATTCAAGACAAATGAAAGTGGTTGCATGTTCGTGTGCAAGTTCGCGTCGCGTGCGACCCCGCAAAAATTATCCGAATTCACCCAGAATATTGCCGTTGTGTGCGTGCCACGGCGCGTGCGTATTAACAAACCGCGTACACTAATTTTCTATGAAGACATCCTACTGTTATGTTTATACTGTGACAGTACTCTGAAAAGGTAGTTGAAGACAAATTACATGACCTCGAATAACATTTGATCACTAACGTTTCATTTCTGTCTCTGAAACTACGGAAAATAACTCGCACATACCCCTACTAGTATATATAAGACTGATATATAGTCATACCAACAGCAAAAGATGAAAAGAGATGGAGGGGTATAGAGATGTTTCAAGGTTAAATTTCTGTCTCTATATCTACATAATAATACGTGAAGTGAAAACTTTGGTTCCCTTTTTAAAAAAATTGCGCGGACGGAGTGTGAAATCTTAAAGTTTATATGAAGGACTGGAGAAAGCTAAAATTTTTATATAATATGTGTTATAAATAAGTACATCAAATTAAATTAAATAATGTTCTTAGGTTCAATGTTTACGTTCATACTGTCAATGTCAAAAAGACTGTCAATGTCAAACTCATAATAATTTGTGATCATTTGTAATGTAACTCCTTGGATCAAACAGTCACATAGAGCAGTTTGTCACCGAATAATTTATAAGTTTATAGTTATATTTACGATCGAATTCCGACCACCGGGAGAGCTCTAGTATATGTATAATAAACTGCCTACTCGGAATGCGGTCTCCAGTTTAAATACAGCCCCATAGTTGTAACACATATAAGAGTTCAGCATAGTATTAATAAAATGAAAAATTTGTATACGAATCTGGTCACCATCACATGTCTTTGAAAATCAGTTATTAAAAACGGATTTGTAAGTGATTCACTACTTTTGAGATATAAAACCCTAAAAACAATATATACTTCTCATCAAAAAAATCGAAACACCCCTGAAATTTGGTTTTGAATGAGTCATGAATTTTTTACGCTAAAACAAAAAAGAAATAATGCCAGTTAATTGCGAATTATAAGGTATCGTTTAACAAACATTGATGTTTCAAATTAAAATTAAATTTCTTTAGCTAGCATGTTTTGTTCAACAAGTATGGTTTTACCCTTTAAGAAGAATTTGTAAAATGTTAGCAACAAAGACGTAAGACAAAAAAATGTTTAAAAAAAGTTTATTCAGTATCTCGTATTTCCTCCCCGGGCTCTAATGATTGCTTTCATGCGGTTCCTGATGGAACGGACGAGAGTCACAATCTTGTGTTGGGGGATGTTATCCCATTCTCCTCGTATAGCTGTTTTAAGCTGGCCAAGCGTCTCCGGAGTAGGATCTCTCGCTCTTACTCGTCTCTTTAGCTCATCCCATAGGTGTTCTATGGGACTCATATCCGGGCTTTTTGCTGGCCAGCCTATAACCGTAATACCGATTTCGTTCAGGTATTCATTAACAATGCCTGCGGTATGAGCCCTGGCATTGTCCTGCATAAAAATGAACTCTTCGCCAATAAAATGTGCGTAAGGTACCACATGAGGCTCCAGACACTCTTCGATGTAACGTGACCCATTTAATGACGGTAAGCGAGGTCCAGATACAAAAGCAAGTTCGATTTTTCCATCGACGCTTATGCCTCCACAAACCGTCCATGAACCGCTACCGTAACTCTTTCTTCAATGCAGCACTGTCCAAAATGCTCTCCGTCTCTTCGATACACCTTCTTTCTTCCGTCGTTACCATACAGCATGATCTTACATTCGTCAGAAAAGAGAACTTTGCGCCATTGAAGGTATGACCAATTTAAGTGCTCACATGAAAAGTTAAGGCGCGCTCTTCGGTGGTCTACCGTCAATTTTGGGTCATTAGCTGGCTTATGAGGTTTTAGGCCACGCTCCGCCAATCTTCTTCTAATGGTAGAATCCCTCACAGTCAATCCTCGAATCTCACGGAGCCGCTGCTGCAGTTGAGTAGAGTTAAATCGACGATTTCTTAGAAAAACTGACACAATATACCGGTCATGTCGTTCAGACATGACTCGATGTCAACCAGATCCTGGACGGCGAGTAAACATACCAGTCTCCCGATAACGCTGATACACTCTATTGACAACAGATAGGCTAAGACACAAATGTGCAGCCACTACACGTTGACTAAGCCCTGAATTCAGCAACGCCACGACTTGGGCGGCTTCCGTGAGCGAGGTATCCATATTTGTTAGGAAAATAATCTCCTTGGTAGGATGCTACAAAGCTTTGTTAACAATCACTATTAAAAAAACTATATTTTTGGCAAATAAATGTGTTTAAATGCATAAATTCCGACGGAATACACATTGAAAACAATCTCCACATTCCACACTCCACATCACATTCATTTATTCGATGAAAATTCGAAAATTTAAATTCAAATTTGGAATTGTGGTACACCATTGTGTAGACTAAACTGCCAGCTATTTATTGGAGTATTTTTTTAATGATATCAAACCTCTTTTTTATTTAAATGCCGCTTAAATAGCACTTCCAGTAGTGTTTCGATTTTTTTGATGAGAAGTTTATTTGTAAATAGATAATTGTGTTCCGAATAGGACCATAATATTACGACCAACATTAATTCATATACGAATGTTACATGAATATGAGCCCAATAATAAGATCAATAGAGCGTCTTCGTATAGTTTTATGAGGTGTTGAAATTAAAACGTTACTATTGAAACTGATGTTGATATTTATTACATTCGACCCCCCCCCCCCTATATCAATCACCTCTTGCACTCAGTACAGCAGCTTACAGCAACTTAAAAGAAACACATTGCTTCAATCGTTCAACACAACCTACCTACTGTTAGTTCCACATTAATTTTAATCACATGAGATACGCACGTGTGATATTTTGTAACATTTTAGTAACAAGAACGAGGGTAGAATGGATTTCCTGCGTGAAGTGGGGCTGCATATAAGCCTGATTTTGGTCTTGTAAGAGTTCAGTTGGTGAGAAGCCGTCGAATAGTCAAGTACATAATAGTTGTGATGAAGAATTGATAGTGTGTTCATAGTGATCAGTGCAGTCCCGTTACATTTCATATTTAACACTACATAACCTACACATCAATACTGTTAGTCAGTGTTCGTCAATGGTTTAAAATTCATACAAATTGGAAGGCAGGTCTTTGAACTTTGAACCTCATGTTGTTTGTACAGTACACCAACCGAGGTAAAACTAAATTATTTTCCTTTGATTTTTATTATTTCAGGAAAGTTAAAGAAATTAAATTTTAGTGTTGGTTATTTTTTACATAGCATCGTTCAATTGTTAATTCCTTTGTAATACATTTTTCAAAGGAAACAAAATCAATCCCTGGAAACAGATTGTATAATAATCTTCTCCTTTTATAACGTCTATGTCGTACGAAATTGAAAGTTTTGTCGAACTGGGAACTTTGAACTGAAGTATTTGCTATGGTTTCGTTTCGAATTTTAAATTCAAATAACTCTAATGGCATGTTAAAATATCTACCATAAAACTGGAAATTTATCACGATTACCTTTTATTTTGGGCTGACGTTTCGACTGAGTTGCATCGGCCATGTTCAACCAAACTCCAGTGTTTGCTTGAGACTATAACCGATGCAACTCGGTCGAAACGTCAAGCCAAAATAAAAGGTAATCGCGTCAAATTTTATAATGCAACGCAAGTTTAAAAATGTCTATGGCATGTTATTGCTTTAAGAAAACATTCAGACAAAAAAAAAATTAAATAAAATACGATTCGCGTTTCTAAACTTTGCAACCAAGGCCTCAAAAAAATTTGTCGTTTTCGAATAAGAGTTGCGGACACAGAAATAAAAAAATACCACCGTAGCAGGTTAAAATATCGCCCTAAAAAATAGATACATATATAGACATATCTTCACTCCGTATCCCTAACGGGGTAGGCAGAGAGGACGGGGCGCCAAGCGTCACGGTCCTTACATACTTCTTTCGCTTCCTCAAATCTCATCATTCTCATCACACATTTTCGCCTAGGTATGCGAGATCTTTTGACATTTCCGTCGACTAACACTAGGTAACATCTTAAAAAATAATTTATTAAAATACGATTGTCTTGATTTCACGGATAATTTACTGTTAATTAACAGTCAATTATTATGAATAGCTCAGTTACAAGTGCCTAGACGTCTGCTATCCGATTTTCAACTCGACATGACGTCAGAATGTAAATTAGGACATCAGTTTCTCAGACTACCCGGCTCGTGGCAAATTTTTCGATTATACGGGTAATAATTTACAGCTAATCTATGGCTAATTATAGAATGTTTTACATTTTTGGACGTTAATTTTGTCATGGCAACTTCCTAAAAATTAGCTTGGCTACGTTTAAGTATATGAAATATGCCAATATTTTATTAACACTCAATGTGTACTCCTTTCTGGTATAGTTAGAAATTTTCCGATCGATCGAACAGCGCTTGGAGAATACTGATAATTCCACGTTCCCACTCGGCCCACACCTCTCATAACAGTTTCTTAAAACTTTTCGTGAGTTATGTGAATAAACTTACGAATATATGTTACCTACACATATATGCTAGACTTCATTTGCGATTTCATATGCATGAATTATTTATCTACTAACCTTATTCGTAATTAACGACCTCCGTGGCGCAACGGCTAAGCGCGTCGGAAAATAAACGGGGGTTGCGGGTTCGATTCCCGCCCCGAGTCTGGGTGTTTATGTATAATATGTATTTATTTACAAAAGAAAAGTACATAAGTAGTATATCAGTTGTCTACTACCCATAACACAAGCGCTGTGCTGCTTACTTTGGGACTAGATGGCGCTGTGTGAAATCTCTGAGTATACTGTAATCTATATATATAAAAGCCGATGTATGTATGTATGTTCCTTATGGACATAATAATTATAAAAACTGTTTAATTTATTTTAACTTCATCTAACGCCCAGTGAAACGGGCCGGGTTTGCTAGTTATTATATAATTATTCCCTAAATAATGGAATGTAATAGTCAAAAAATACGTATATGGTACTGATGTTTTCAAATACTGGTAGTATTTCCAGTATATTATGTGGAGACTCAAACCGGAAGCGCAGAAGCGTGGACAGGTAAAAGATATGATAGGCCGACCACCTGATGAAAATAGCGGGAAGGCGTTGGATGAAAACGGCCTTAGACTGAGAGAAATAACGTATATTGTAACAGGCCTACACTTAGCGTTTTGTGACATACGGTGACAATGGGCTGAAGACGAAGGTTTTCAAATAACCATGACACAAAAATAATTGGAACCGATTACTATAAATCATAACCAAACATTTCGTCGAAAACGGCTGTATCCAGTAAGAAGGCCGATTCTCGCCCCGCGCGAAAAGGAATCATCTTCTCTCGGCCGGATACGTAGGGTTGTTGTCGTAGGGTGTAAGATGCGGACATCGTCTTGTTTAGTTATACATAGAGCATACAATTATGACTACATATCATAAAAGAAAGTCCCTCCTACGCGTCTGTCTGTCTGAACGTGATAAACTCAAAAAGTACCGAACGGATTTTCATACGGTTTTCACCAATGGACGGAGTGTTTCAAGAGGAAGGTTTACGTGCAAAATACATTAATTTTTTTCTATAAATTGGTTAAAATATGACGATGATTGTTGTCGGAAAAAATCAAGCCGACTGCCTCGAATCTGAATCGAAAACGCTGCCTAAGCCCTTTGAGATATAACAAAACAATGTACGGTAAAATTGTTCATATTTTATAAGTCTAGGTTATGTGTGTACTGTGCTGTAACTTTCAAACGAAAAAAAATACAAACAAACAAACAGAAAAACGGGTTGATATTCAAAGAGACAACGGTGTCGACGGCATTGTAGCACCTCTTTTCTGTCGGAGGTTAAAAATGTTCTAACCAGTGACCAATTTATATACATTTTCTATATATCTTCGCCCAAATTTGGAAACTTATTCGTCGACAAATATTTCGCTTCTCAACGAACCAATCCGAAGCATCCTTAGGAAGTTGCAGATCTCCAGTACTGAGTAACTGTCAAATTCCAAGTCTAAACTTTGGAATTTCCTGAAGATGCTTCAATCAATAAGTTAGAAACTTTGGGATAGCTAAAATGAAATATATACATTCATTTTAGCATCAAACACCTGTTTCTATGCAATATTGTAATTGGTAATCGAATATTAAAAGAGGAACTACTTATAATAACTAACCTACCTAGTTCGTAAAACAAAATATGACATGACAAACTACTCTGAGCTCTGAAATTCCCCGAGTATGCTTCGTTGAGAAACGAAACACGTAACGTAAGATGGCTAATAAATATATACATAGTGGTCATAAATTAGTATACCATATATGTGTATTCTAATCAATAATTTTTATTTAAAAATATCTTCGTTATACATATTTACAGAGTTTACTTCGTGATATGAACCGAAAAGTGCACAAACGGATCGCCTAAAGAAACGTCCAGTACCAATACTAAACTGACGGTATAGGTACATCAGCAGGAAAACATAATCACCAATAGGACATTAGGTACATAAGTTCTCTCATTCTCGTATTAGCCACACGCCGCACTATAAATCACTGCGAAGCGCTAATCTAAGCGTTAACACGTCCGTCACTCACGATGCGTACAAATGACCTCAAACTGCCTGAATGTAACTCGCTCAGGCTTATTACGTGTTTTATTAGCAGCTGGTTTGTTATCACTGTTCCAAATTAGACGTTTTTTTTTAAATAAACTTTTAGACCTCTAAATTCCAAATTCGACTTTTTGGCGGTAACGGAAGAAGTGAGGTTGTCATTTTATTTAGATTTTTCT
Organism: Zeuzera pyrina; assembly: GCA_907165235.1. Taxonomy (NCBI): domain Eukaryota; kingdom Metazoa; phylum Arthropoda; class Insecta; order Lepidoptera; family Cossidae; genus Zeuzera; species Zeuzera pyrina. Next base: position 2,548,393 of record OU015627.1, read on the forward strand.
ATTTTTTACATTTTTGGGAGTTTTAAAGCACAAAAATAATAGTATATTATGTTTTAAAGTTCTGTATAAGTGAAAAGAATGGAGTAGGTCTAAATAAACATGTGTAGCTGCAGTTCTCGCGCTCTTCCAAGAAGTCCTTTATAACTTCAGTAGAGCCTACTATCACTTTACTGGAGGAATTTTACGATAAGAAAAAACAAATTTACTTGTGATTCTACTTTTAATATGTGACATTGGCAAATGCGCTAATCTGCGCGTCATGCCATAAAGAAAGAAAAAAAAATCCAAATTCAACATTTTTTTTTTTTCAAATAAACTTAATAGTGTATTTTTGTGAAATTGTGAAATTAATTATCAATTGGGAAAGAACTTACACTACGAAGAACCGGTAAGAAATGTAGGTGGATTTTTGCCGCATTTTTACAATATTCAATAAAATAGTGATTTTAAGATTCCATACCTTAAAAGAAAAATTAAAACTCTTATATCACTCAGGCGTCCGTCCGTCTGTTCGTCTGTTCACTTGTATATTTGTCTGTCTTTTCGTCTATCACAAAAGTTTCATCGAAACTTGAACGTGAAAACTTGAAACCACATTTTATTAACCCACACATGTAACACTAGTTAAGACTTTAAAATATTTTGAAGCATATTTAATCAGATGAATATCTATAATACTGAAAAATGTACGAAATACACCATTCACTTCTCTCATCTTTTAAACAACTCCTTCCCTTACCTTTACACTACTGGACCTAAAATATTCATAAAGGTTTAGCTTTAAGGCGCGTATAGTCTGCAATGACCTTGAGCATCGAGCCTTGAGGGTGTGGCCAAACGTTTTTCGCCACGACATCCGCGACGCAATACTCCGCAATAAAACACCGTGTGCATCAGCCGCCGCCTAGCGGCAATTTTTGACATTCACACTTATTGACTCATGCAATTTAAAAGATTCATAAAATTACAATTCGAGAAATTCAACATGTTAATAATAATAATAATAGGCTTTATTTAACAATCTTACATAACAATACATAATATATAACTTAACCTATAACAATTTTTGTTTTTTTACTTTTGTTTAGTTATCTGACACCGGTGTGTGAAGATTGCCTTGCTTTCCAGCATAGGCCTCCCCTAGAGTTTGCCATAGAGTGCGGTTCTGTGTTTGTCTTCTCCAAGTAATGCCCGCTATTCTTCTAATGTCGTCTTCCCATCTACAACGTTGTCTCCCTTTCTTTCTTTTGTTTTGTCTCTGTTATGTCCCTAGATCATTTATCCTTCTTACTTCTAATCATATGATCTGCCCATCTCCATTTTAGTTTTTTAATGCAGTAAGTAATATCAGTGATTCTAATTTGGTTTCTTATAGTATTTAGTTTTATTTTATCTTTCAGTTTAATGTTGAGTAAGCTTCGTTCCATACGGTGTTGGCAGGTTTCCAATTTGCGTACATTATAGTTAGTCAAGTTCTATGTTTGACATCCATACGTCATGACAGGTAGGATACACGTATCAAATATTTTGCTCTTAGCTTTCAGTGGCATAAGAGAGTTTTTCATAATCTCCTTTAGAGACCAGTATCTTTCCCATGCTAAATTGATTCTGTTATTTATTTCCTTATTTGTAAGGTCTGTTGGAGATATAGTCTGTCCGAGATACGTGTATACTTCCACATATTCTATTGTGTTGCCGTTAACGGATATTGGGATGTTTTCGAAATTAGTCATTATTTTTGTTTTTGTAGTATTTATTGACAGTCCCACTTTGTCATACACAAACTGTTCTAACATCTCTTGTAAGCTTTTTGGATCTTGAGAAATTGGTATTAGATGTTCTGTAAATCTTAGATGGTTTAATTGCACTCCGTTAACATTTAGTCCGTATTTATCCCACTCGAGTCGTCTAAATACGTATTCGAGAGCTGCTGAGAAAAGCTTGTTTGGATCACCTTGTCTCACTCCTCTTTTTATCGGAAAATATTCCCCATCTCTTTCTGTTCGTATTTTTGCTTTTATGTTTTTATAATATGTTGGTGACAGGCATATATATTTTTTGTCAATTCCTTGAGTTTTTAAAGCTTCCCATAGTTTTACGTGTTTTATTGAGTCAAATGCCTTTTTATAATCAACGAATGCAAGGTAGAAAGTAATACTGTATTCATTTCATTTTTGAATAACTTGTTTTATCGTGTGGATGTGGTCTATTGTGGAGAAATCACTGCGAAATCCTGCTTGATCTTTGTGTTGGTTTTCATCCAAAGTCTTTGTCAATCGGTCTAACAGTATCTTTGCAAATATTTTGTATACATTGGACATAAGGCTGATGGGCCTGTAATTGGCTATATCATCCTTCCTTCCTTTTTTATGTAGTAATATTATTGTTGACGAAGTCCACTGGTGAGGAATATATTCTGTGTGCAGAATTTCATTAAATAAGTCAGCGATAGTGTTAACGATAGTATTAATATTTCAGATGAACCTATCAGCAGTTCATTCGATATGCAGTCTTCTCCTGGCGTTTTTCCTTTCTTCTGTGATTTGATAGCCTTTTTGACTTCCTCTTTCAATATACACGGGATCTCTTCATCGTCCCTCTTATCATAGTCATCTACCTGGATGTGTTCATCTGTCTTTTCATCGTTCCTGTATAATGCTAATTCTAATATTTCAATTCTATTTATCTTATGTTTCTTATTTCTGTGGTGTTTCATAATATCGATCCAGTTTCAGTTCTCCCTTAGTTAAATCCGTGCTTTCTTGACTCCGCCTGATTTTTCTATGTAGTAATTTATCGTGTCGGTTCTTATTTTCTCTCTGTTTTCGTATATGCAAGTTTATTTCTTTACTTAGCTTTACTATTTCCTGTTTGTTGTTTTTTCTATCTTTAAACATAGTTTTCCTTTCTATGATCAACTTTCTTGCTTCTGGTCCTAATTTGTCTTTACTCATTTTAGTTATTCTAATTTTGCTTTCGATTCCTTTTAGTTCTTTTTCTAGGGTATTACATTTTTCTTGAATTCCTTTGAGATTATTTATTTTTATAACTTTGTATGCAAATACTTTAGAGTGTTTTCCGGGAGTGGTAAAGCTACTGGTTATTTTGTATATTGAATGTTTTTTATTGATTTTTTGGTTCCATTATAGATATATAGTTGTCCTCGAAGTAGCCTATGATCTGTGTTGTAGTTAAGTTGGTTGACAATATCTATATTTGAAAACAGTCTTGGTTTATTTGTAACGATGTAATCTATTTCGTTTGTTATCGTCTCCTTCGGTAAGACGCATGCCCATTTCCTATTAGGACTTCTATTGTAGTAGCTATTCATGATATGTAGGTTGTTTTCCAATACAAAATTTGTCAGTCTTTGCCCATTGTCGTTCCTTTTCCTTGTTGTATATGGACCGAATATTTTGTCTTCATTTGTTCTCCTCTTTCCTAATTGGCCACTAAAGTCTCTCATTATAATTATGGTTTTATACAAGTTCGACATAATTTCATTAAATTTTTTATAAAAATAGTTTTTTACTTCTTCTTTGGCGATTTCAGTCGAGGCATATATTTGAACTATTGAAGTTGGTTGTTTATGGCCAGGCAGTTTGATATTTAAAACTGCTATCCTATCTGATATTCCTCGAAACTTCATTATTTCGTTTTTAAGATATTTATTAACCAAGAATCCTACTCCATATATGCCAACTGATATATTTTTGTCGTAAAATATATAATTTCCGTGTTCTTCAGTTCTCTCATCAGCTCTCCGTATCTCGCTCAAGCGTATTATGTCCCAGTTCACGTTCTCCAATGCATTTTCTAATTCCAACAGGGATTCCTTGGATTTTACGATCTTGTGTTAAGTGTAACTATATTTAGTCTAGTCCTGTGTCTTTGTCGTTCTGAGTTTTGTTTTTTGGATAATGGTTTGTTGTATCTGTTTGCTGCAAGCTTTTGGGGGGTATAGTCTATCTCCCCGCGATGACCAACCATATTGGGGATTTCATCATGTTCATATTAGTTGTTAAATACAAATAAATATGATTTGTTAAATACGAATAAAATACAACCTATTTAATAAGGGATCCATTTATAAATATCATTATACAATTGGTAAAAAAAATGCTATTCATGGCTTGGTAAGAACCATTCTATACAATTTTAAACTCACAGCATTTCGTGGGTTTAAACCTCGGCTCCGTACACTCACATATAATCAAAGGTAACCTTACTCATAAAATTAAAACGCGATCGAATTGTATAACATTACGTGGACATCGCGTATTGTTGTTCCTAGCGCTTTGAATACCAGATTTTGGCATATGACGTCAACATTTCTTTGTCTCAATTGAAAACGCGTCTCGTTCGAGTCATTCTTATGTTGTGAGTTCAAATCTCGACTCGGTCGCTCCACACATTTTTTTTTTCAATTTTAATTTCAAAACAATTTTTATAGGCCCTTGTTAATGTTCTAAATATGTAATATGTCTGTATAATAATGTACAACTAAATATATTAAAATCGTTTAATAACAATTGAATTTTTGAAACAATGAGTACCGAACAAACTTCGCCTTTGTCGGAAGTCCCGCTTGTTGCAAGGACTAGTTGTAGTGATATTGTAGTCATTTTGTGTAAATATCTACCGAAATTTATGGTACATTTGAAAGCACTTTCAAATTGGTAGAAGTAGCAATAAAAATGCTAATTATCGCTACATACCTAATATAATCCAATACAATACGATATCTATTTCCAATGTATTAAAAATACACTAGCTTGAAAAAATATAATACATACATACATAAATACTAATATAATAATAGAGAGGTCAGAGAGAATGGACTGTCCAGCATCACAGTTCTTACATATTACTTCCGCCTCAATTTAATTATTTCATCTCCTTATTTTCCTTACGTACTTTCGCCTAAGTATGCGAGTGAGTTTGACATTTCGGTCAGCTAACACAAAAAAATATAATGACGCTTCAAAATAATTGTACACTATGAAGATAAATTTAAACAATATGAAAGGGAAATATTTAAATTAGCAACGGAGTAAATTTTTCAAACTACAACTTAATATACATAATGTTAACAGTTTCCTCTATAAATTTATTATTTCTAACTTTAACTATATGTAATATAAAATAATGGTTTATACAAATACGTATTATATTTACTATTAACTATCTAATAAAAACATAATTAACAGTTTTAACCATTTTTTTAACTTATCGATAACAACAGCATACAAATGTCATTGTTGGGTTGAAAAGAAATTATGACGTAAAGAATTATGTAATATGGTTTTGTATTTTAATGGTACTAAGAACTTATTGTTATTTCATTAATTATTATATTTTTTCAAGATAGTGTATTTCTAATGAAGTATTATCTAAATACTAAACTCGCATACCTAGGCGAAAATGATTTAAGGAAGAGAAAGAAGTATGTAAGGACCGCGGCGCTTGGCGTCCTGTCCTCTCTGACTACCCCGTTAGGGATACAGTGTGAACATAATTCAAATTCAAATTATTTATTTGTCCGTGATCGCAGGTTGTATATTACATAAACTCAAAAATAGAAAATAAGTCCTCTGCAATCCGCCAAGAGCATACAGACAGAAAATAAAATCTAAAGAAACCATGCACAATCGATGTAGAAAAAAATCACAACTATAACAATAAAACAACGCAATCATTTTAACAACAATGAAAAAGTGAATTCCAATACATAGTTAAATGTCAAAATATAAAAATAGATGTCAATATGCAATAAATAGATTCAAATAACCTCAGTCAGTAATTAATTAAATGTCAAAATATAGAAATTGGTATCTTATATAAATTTAAATTATAATCTTTAAATTATGTCAAAAATTCTTGTACTGAATGATATGTCTTTTCATTTAAAAAATTATAAACTATTTTTAAACGTTAAGATATCATTGCATTGGGTTATTGTTGTGGGCAGTTTATTATAAATTTTAGTGGCCATGGCAAACACGATTCTATTATATAGTTCAGTCTTTCTTGGTCTTACATATAATTTACCTTGGCGTCTACCTCCACAAACCCCAGGAAACAAATTTGGATTAAGCTTAACAAACATTGCAAGTTCCATAATATACAATGAGCATTGTAAGTAATTTTAATTACTTAAAATATTGTTTACAACTATCCGTGATCTTGAGGTTATACATCGCTCGTATACATTTCTTTTGTGCTCTAAAAACTTTATCGACATTAACAGTGTTTCCCCAGAAAACAATGCCATATCTCGAGTAACGCTTACTATTCACTATTTGCCTCAGTTTCCGCAATGCGTATGAAAATTGCAATACTTTATCACATACAAAGTCAATATGTGTCTGCCATTTCATATTATTATCAACGAATAATCCTAAAAATTTCGTTGTTTTGGTTTCATGGACGTCCCCGCCACGGTAAATTAATATAGTGTTATGTTGTCGGTAATTCTTTTGTCTAAAATTCATAATTTTGGTCTTCTCTAAATTTATAATTAATTGATTACGTTCTAACCATTCTATTATTTTCTCGAGACTCGGAATAATTTCTTTTTCATTATTATAAATTACGGAACAGTCATCTGCGAATAGCACCATGTGGTAATTTACGGCATGGGGTAAATCGTTTATGTAAATAATAAATAGTAACAGTCCTAAGACACTGCCTTCTGGGTACACCTTTTGTAACTAATCTTTCTGTAGATGTGTAACTTCTATCAATTTTCGAAATGGGACATATTTTATTTATTTTAGTTATTTGTTTCCTATCTTTAAAGTACGACCGTAGTAGGTTTAATGTATTTCCTCTTATTCCATAAGTCTCTAATTTATTAATAAGTTTATTATGATCTACGTTATCAAAAGCCTTCGTCATGTCCATAAATAGTGCATAAACTGGTTCACCCTGGTCCATCCTTATATAGACTTTATCTAAAAAGTCATATATTGCGAGATCAATTGACGTTCCTTTACGAAATCCTTTCTGTTCGGATGCTAATTTTTTATTAGACTTAAGTAGCAATATAGATTATTGTAAATAATTTTCTCAATAATTTTAGAAATATTACATATGTATATATTATCTAAATACATAGAATATCCTTTTTTGTGGTGGTTAAATAATAGTTGGAATAATAATTATTATTATTAGAAATTTAGAGACTTACTTTTATTTAGAGACTTATTAGAAATTCTGTCTAAAATTTATCATATTTAAAATTAATGGTAAAGGTAAATTATAAATTTTAAAATTATAGTACAATCGCGTCACATAGCTAGTTGTGGATGTAACTTAGTACATAGATTAAAAATTATTTGACGTGTACTATAATTATGTGACGTCTGGTAACCCTGCATAGGAGTGAAAGAGTAGGAACAACGCGACATCGCTCAATATAATTTGGCTTAAGAGAAAAACAATAAACCATGTGATTTCTTCTAAACTATTGAATTAATCGAAGATCTGAATCCTCCATACCCTTTTTTTTTTGATAAAAGACATTATATTTGCCAAATTTTATTAAAATATGTTAGCGACAAAACAGATTTTTCCTTATGAACTCTGTTCAGAGGTTAATTTGAGATTTTTTTTTATCGAGAAAATTTACTTCAAGTGCCATTTTGAATATCTAATTGATTATAAATATGATGTAGATTCACATATATTTTTTTCAAGACCTTTGATAGCATGGTTATTGCTAAAAGTTCACCAAAATGAGGCCTATTTGCGGCACTATGCGCCTTATACGTTTATATAAAAAAGATGACGATCAAGATTTTACTGATTTATAAAAAATAATTTTGCAAATTTAACATAGGTAATTTTATAAATATGGAACCATTTACGAACAAGTTGTTCGTAACCCACAATCGACTAAATATTTTTAAAGTTGACCTTTTATCGAAATAGCAACTAGAATAATTATTATTAGAAAAAACTCACCCCTCTCCAAATAGCAGTAGTGATAGGGCTGGGCGTACTGAGAGGCGCGGGCGCACAAAACTCGCGACGCGCCCCCGCCGCGTGCGCTTGCGCAGCGTGCTATCAGTTCTACCCAGCGTTCTAACACTTTATCCCTTAAACACAACAAGAAATTAATGTATTATATTATTATTGGATATTATACTTAAGTTTACATATTTAAGGTTCACATCAGTAAATAACCCCACCTTGTGAGTTAATAAATCTATTTATGAGTCAATGAGTCAACTTAAGGGTCAATAAGTTAGTAAAATGGATTATAAAAATGCTATTAACCGTTATTACAAAATGTAATGCTCTACAATATAACGTTACCACTTCACTAATAGTAAATGAAATTCAAATACCATCACGACGCATACTAATTTCTAAGACGACTTCTGTCGTCGAGCAGTGACATTTGCTCATGGTTTATATTATGATTAGTGTAAAAACTATTAATTTTCTAGTTTGTAACAGTTAATGATTTAAATTAGTAACTTTACAACGGTAATTATTAATTGAAAATTGTATGTGTATAATTTTTATCATAAATAATACATTTGTAGCGGAAACTAATAATTATATTTACAATAAGTATTAGTTTGAATTACTAATTCCATAAGATCATTAAATCTCCAAAAATGTGTGGCGTTGGTAATGCCAATTACAGATTACCGTATCTTTCATTATTATCAAATTTTATGAACTTACATACATAAACAATGTCAGTGCGTGTATACATAGCCACGCATGCATTGGATTTATAACAATGGGTATATATTTACGTTGATATCCAGCGACAAAATGAACAAAATTTATTTTTATTAAATTTGTATGGATATGTGTAACAGATCTAGTACCTAATGATTACGTCGACTGTTTCTTACCTACACAAATATCCAGAAGGTGTTACAAACTCTTCCCACTTATCGGCCTCGCGTCCAGACAACCGTATCTTTCCATATCCGACTGGACCATCTTGGAGTAAACAGTCTTCGTTAACATTGAGGACAGGTAGCGAGTCCAAGGTAACCAGATATTCTAAAGATCGGGAACGCATCTGAAAGATTGTAATTTTCAAATAAAATCGAAAACTAAACAACGCTGAACAAAGTCAAGGTTTGAATGGACTGTCATCAATGGACGCAAATTAAGTCTAAATCACACTTTCTTAACGCTTTTCAAATTCGGAGCCATGCTATGCCACCATTAATTCTTTTTATCAAAATTATTTTTTTGTTACGTATTTCATTAATTTCATTTTAATGTAAAGGTTGAAATTGCTTTGTAATTTTTTTTAACGTAGGATTTACCTCTGCCGTACGTTCTTGTCAAGCGCTCGGCCATCCTCGGCCATATCTCTATGCTAGATAATTTTTACTTTTATTTTTATTTTACCTACGGACCTCAAGTTAGGAAAACCTGCCCAAAATAAAGGTAAAAAAATGTTATATAATATTTATATTTTCAAAAATCTTGAATCAGTTCTTTCTGTCCTTTCTATCACGAGCGTGGACGAACTTCTCTACGTTAATGATGACGAGAAGTCGCTTGCCGTTGCCTGCGCTACAGTAGGTACAGCATATAAAATGTAACCTTTTTGCCTCTATGTAGAGCGATAAGATGACAGCATCTGAACCGCGGATCCTTTTGGCCTGCGCCGTCAACTATTCGCTGCACTAGACTCTCTACTGCACTCTCCATTTCAGTAGACATCCGACCTGTATTGAGGGGGAAAAGTAAGATTTACATTTTATTCAGATTTCTAGAGCGTTCCATTCCAGAATCGAAAAAATGGAAACACGCCTTACGGAATCTTGTTTTCACCTTGACCTTGTTGTCCATTTTGTACGAACCGCTATACAATGATGTAGTGAAATTTAAAAATAATTTGGGGAAGCGATAGCACATATTATAACTGAAGGGTGAAAATAAATACCAGTGTACATTATCATGTGGAGTATCTTAAGATAGGTCTTAAAAAAATAATATGAGATGTCAAAGTGACTTTTTTATTAAAGTCAATAGTTGCTGAGATATGCGCTTCTAAATTCATAAAAAGCATGTCCTCTCCCTCTAACTTTTAAATTATGGGGTGGAAAATTCTGAAAAATTTGAAGATAATAGAACTTAAAAGCGGTGTAACGAAAATTGGTTTGCAATGCGAATTGGTGGAAGTAGCTGTCGACAAACCGACTATCACAGTTTTCAAGCCATATCAATGACTATGATTTAACAACTTCTGCCACATATAGTAAATAAATGGAACCAACGGCTTAACGTGTGTTTAAAAGCATGGCGACGTTCTAAATAAATACTCGTATATCACACATCTACGCTATGATGTTACCGCCTCTCATAAAGCAACTACAGGGGCCAACGAGGACAACAGCGCGTGTAGTCCGCATTGTCGCGCCTCAGCGACGGTGCATGGAGGACTCCTCGATAAGTACATAGTGCATCGAGTAGTAGTACATACATAAATATTTTCACGCTGTATCCCCAACGGGGTAGTCAGAAAGGACGGGGCGCGACACTCCTCGGTCCTCAGATACTTCCTTCGACTCCCCAAATCTCATCATTCTCCTCACGCATTTTCGCCTAGGTATACGAGGCCGGAACCTCTCACTTCTGCCAGCAAAGATTGCACAGTTAGAAAAGATATCCTAAACCCTAAGACTATCATACTTGATCATCTCAGCAGTTATTTCACCATTACCGCAGCTTTTCCACATTTCAGACTTCTTATTGCTTTTTCAATCTTTCATACTGATGACTTTCTCTAGTCGCTGACCCGAGTGTGAGGATTCATTATAAGATAGGGTAAGCGATAGAATCGCCACTATCCTACAGTTCTCTATAATAATCATTCCGTCGCTACAGAACATATTTTTTGTCTGTTAGCAGATGCTGTTCTTTCGAAAATGGGCTTTATTTATTCAGTGAAGTGCCGGACCACTTCTTCCTCGAGAACTTTTTTAGCAAAACGCGAGAGGAGCTCCGGTGCATTCCTGGAGACCCCGGAGCTCATATATAACGCACCGATTACGACCATCGCAGGAGTTATGGTAGGTAAAAGCTCCACATAACTCTGTCCTAAACCTAGGGAGCTGGGTACTTGTGTTCAAGTTTTTCCTGCAAAACCATAAAAAAATCCCGCGCATATCATACGAATGCCTTAAATTCTGTGCCTGTTGGAATCTCCAACAAACAATTCAAAACTATACGGTAATTTTGTAAGGCGTCTATTATATGGCGCGCATCTATCTCGCTCTGACATGTGTGATGCTCACCTACACCTGCCACGATATTTTGTACAGTGTGAAATAAAATTTATAAAATCGGTGTGCAATAAGTGTTGTTTAAATGTTCTATTAAAATCGAACTTCACCAGCCCTATAAGATACGCATAGTGCCAGTGCTACAAAAATTTAAAAATTGAATGATCATGTATGTAGGTACCATAAAATTAGTAAATAATATACTAAGTTTATAGTAGGTACAACAAAATTTTCGTACATTCTTCTACGAGTTTCCACATATGTTTAGTGGAGTCTGATAAAACTTCTCTGAAAAAGTAACAATTGTATACGAAACAGCAGGAAGTAGATGTTGTTGTGGAATGTGGACGATGTTTCTTCTATTTCTGCGAATTCTAATGAAAGATATTATTCATGAAGTATTATTGTATTCTCATCTTTAAATGGACTTAACAACAGCCAAATTTAAAGAACACAAAGAACTATTAACGTAAAGTGTTATGCATTACCATTCACACAAAAGAAACAGCCAATATTAATAGTATTTATTAGTATTCATGGTCGACTTATGAAGATCACATAAACATTGTATTAGCAGATGGAAATGCCAAAAACAGTCGCATAGCACGGAAGTGTACGACAAAAATGATAAGATTCGAGGAGGCGACAGAAATATGTAAGGACCACTATTAACGCTCATATTCTCTGTCTACGCCGTTAGGAATATATGTATTAACAAAACCACGATTTTTATGTATTCTAGAGTGGGCCATTGGCATGACAGTTAATGCGTTAACGTTCCAATTTGCCCAATCAATTTCAAAAACGAACTTTTGTCTTGGAGTTGGCGTTTATTCGAATATTATCCCAGGTCGTTAAGTGGTATCCATAGTATTTAATGCTGTAGATACTTATAGTAATTAATGCAATCATTTGGAGTACCCTTTTGATCTTCTGCACACAGCGAATCGACATACGAATTCAGATTCCGTAACTGGTTCAACGTAAACTTTAGCCCTGTAGTGGGTAGCCGGAGGTCAGCACCAGGCGTTTCGGACGCCATCGATGTCCCTGATCCCATAGCGACCTGTAATTAAAAAGGTATTTAAAAATGAACGAGTTTTCCTCTAATAAAAAGGATGAAATATACGAATATTTCACCTTTACAAATGCCTCATTGCCTTTATGTAATTACAAATGTCCTGTATTATATAACTTTTGTTAGACAGTTATGCGCGCCAGTATTCGCAACCCAGAACATCCCGTACGATATTTATTAGTGGTCAATTTTTTAAACTTGATTTCTCAAAATATGTAAGACTTAGAACGAGTTTTATTTTTCTACTAATGAGGTAAGAAATATTTCCTTTAATTTTCGAAGTCCTAAATTTTGTAGTTTCTGAGCAGAGGAAAGGAAATGATTAAGTCGACTTCAATAATTAGCCAATTGCTCCGTTTTTAATTCTCCCCTTATTTAGGTGAAATACTCATGAATATATTACAAGGTATACTAATTTTTACAATAATACAATACTCTTTATTGCACAAGTAAAAGTATATTACAAATATAGGAATGAGCTAAGGATAATACAATTTGGGCGACCTTATCGCTGAAGCGATGTCTTCCAGGCACCCTTTGGGTAACAGAATGCTGGACATCGGCGGGATTATTACCTAAAATTTGCAGACAGCGACAGTCACGCGATCATTGCGCGACCGGTGACTAATTGTGATAAAAAAATTGGTATCATATATGACGATTGCTTGTCCATTGCGCCATGACCGTAAAATGCACTTTTCGTGGTAGATTTAGCGTCTCTGTACAAATTATACCTATTCTACAGATTGTCATTATGACAGCAGATATCGTGCGATATTTGGCTGTCGCTGCTGATTGCAAGTTAGGCAATAAGCGTGCCGGGTACATTTACGGTAAGCGGTGCAAAACTAGACGATTGTCGAGCGTCGAACAACGGTGTACGTGCGGGGTACGACCAAAGTACGACAACGCGATGATACTACTGGTTGACAGTTGACGTTACTTTTTTTTAGTTTTTAATATGGAGGGTAGAGGTAAGGAGAACCGTCTCATATGTGTTCATATGAAACACATATGAGACATATGAGAACGTCTCATATGAAAAAGTATTCAGCTGTAAGCAGTAAATAACAGTTTAAAAACTGTCCAGAATAGCGCTAGAGTAGCAGAGAGCAGGAACAAAAAATCGCTTTGAAACATGTTGAGAGTGATTTATAATAATCATGAGCTTTTAATATCTTTTAGTGATTTTATTGTGTTGACTGTTATAAAACTTTTGAAAATAGAACAATAATGGTGAAAATTTACCCTCTAGCTATAGTAGCGCCACCCTTGTTTAACGCCTTTCTACGGACACTTTTTGATACACAGAGACAGCTCTCCTCACCACTAACCTCCATAGTTTTTAACTCGGACCAAAACCACGATGGACGGAGCCATAATAAGTTACTGCTCTTATCACCGTGATTCATACGAATTTTCCTATCTCTTCCTATCTCATTGAACGTAACCACAAGTGTCAGGGTCATTATTTTAAGCATTTTAATTCTTAGTTTCGAAAGTAAGTTTTGTTGTCTTTGGTATTTTTATTCTATCTTTTTTTTAAACTGGTAACTTTATTTAAATTATTTTACTAAATGGGGTAGTCGACAAATAACCAATCGACATATTACTTTTCCCCACTTTTTGTAAAGACATAAAATATGTGGGTTTGGAGCGTTACGTGGTATTTTATCGTGTCTTTTCCTGATCGCGATGTTGAGTCGTGCGGACGTAAAGTGACTAAAGTGCAATGTCGTGATTTTGGCGAACCATGTTAAAAAGTGGATTGAATTCTATACTTGTGTCTCGGTTATAAAAGTGTAATAATAACCACACTCGATGTATAGTGTTAAAGTATAAGGATATGTACTGATCTTTTGATTGTGAATCGAATAAAACATTGTTAATTGTGTAAAAAGTGTTCATTTGACGGACTACCTACACGTCATGTTTATAATTGTGTAAAAAGTGTTCATTTGACGGACTACCTACACGTATTGTTATAATTGTGTAAAAAGCGTTCATTTGACGGACTACCTACACGTATTGTTATATTTGTGTAAAAAGTGTTCATTTGACTGACTACCTACACGTAATGTTTATAATTGTGTAAAAAGTGTTCATTTGACTGACTACCTACACGTAATGTTTATAATTGTGTAAAAAGTGTTCATTTGACTGACTACCTACACGTAATGTTTATAATTGTGTAAAAAGTGTTCATTTGACGGACTACCTACACGTAATGTTTATAATTGTGTAAAAAGTGTTCATTTGACTGACTACCTACACGTAATGTTTATAATTGTGTAAAAAGTGTTCATTTGACTGACTACCTACACGTAATGTTTATAATTGTGTAAAAAGTGTTCATTTGACTGACTACCTACACGTAATGTTTATAATTGTGTAAAAAGTGTTCATTTGACTGACTACCTACACGTAATGTTTATAATTGTGTAAAAAGTGTTCATTTGACTGACTACCTACACGTAATGTTTATAATTGTGTAAAAAGTGTTCATTTGACGGACTACCTACACGTATTGTTATAATTGTGTAAAAAGTGTTCATTTGACGGACTACCTACACGTATTGTTATAATTGTGTAAAAAGTGTTCATTTGACGGACTACCTACACGTAATGTTTATAATTGTGTAAAAAGTGTTCATTTGACGGACTACCTACACGTATTGTTACAATTGTGTAAAAAGTGTTCATTTGACGGACTACCTACACGTATTGTTATAATTGTGTAAAAAGTGTTCATTTGACGGACTACCTACACGTAATGTTTATAATTGTGTAAAAAGTGTTCATTTGACGGACTACCTACACGTATTGTTATAATTGTGTAAAAAGTGTTCATTTGACGGATTACCTACACGTATTGTTATAATTGTGTAAAAAGTGTTCATTTGACGGACTACCTACACGTATTGTTTATAATTGTGTAAAAAGTGTTCATTTGACGGACTACCTACACGTAATGTTTATAATTGTGTAAAAAGTGTTTATTTGACGGACTACCTACACGTAATGTTTATAATTGTGTAAAAAGTGTTCATTTGACGGACTACCTACACGTAATGTTTATAATTGTGTAAAAAGTGTTCATTTGACGGACTACCTACACGTAATGTTTATAATTGTGTAAAAAGTGTTCATTTGACGGACTACCTACACGTAATGTTTATAATTGTGTAAAAAGTGTTCATTTGACGGACTACCTACACGTATTGTTATAATTGTGTAAAAAGTGTTCATTTGACGGACTACCTACACGTAATGTTTATAATTGTGTAAAAAGTGTTCATTTGACGGACTACCTACACGTATTGTTATAATTGTGTAAAAAGTGTTCATTTGACGGACTACCTACACGTATTGTTATAATTGTATAAAAAGTGTTCATTTGACGGACTACCTACACGTAATGTTTATAATTGTGTAAAAAGTGTTCATTTGACGGACTACCTACACGTATTGTTATAATTGTGTAAAAAGTGTTCATTTGACGGACTACCTACACGTATTGTTATAATTGTGTAAAAAGTGTTCATTTGACGGACTACCTACACGTATTGTTATAATTGTGTACAAAGTGTTCATTTGACGGACTACCTACACGTATTGTTATAATTGTGTAAAAAGTGTTCATTTGACGGACTACCTACACGTAATGTTTATAATTGTGTAAAAAGTGTTCATTTGACGGACTACCTACACGTAATGTTTATAATCGTGTAAAAAGTGTTCATTTGACGGACTACCTACACGTATTGTTATAATTGTGTACAAAGTGTTCATTTGACGGACTACCTACACGTATTGTTATAATTGTGTAAAAAGTGTTCATTTGACGGACTACCTACACGTAATGTTTATAATTGTGTAAAAAGTGTTCATTTGACGGACTACCTACACGTAATGTTTATAATTGTGTAAAAAGTGTTCATTTGACGGACTACCTACACGTAATGTTTATAATTGTGTAAAAAGTGTTCATTTGACGGACTACCTACACGTATTGTTATAATTGTGTAAAAAGTGTTCATTTGACGGACTACCTACACGTAATGTTTATAATTGTGTAAAAAGTGTTTATTTGACGGACTACCTACACGTATTGTTATAATTGTATAAAAAGTGTTCATTTGACGGACTACCTACACGTAATGTTTATAATTGTGTAAAAAGTGTTCATTTGACGGACTACCTACACGTATTGTTATAATTGTGTAAAAAGTGTTCATTTGACGGACTACCTACACGTATTGTTATAATTGTGTAAAAAGTGTTCATTTGACGGACTACCTACACGTATTGTTATAATTGTGTACAAAGTGTTCATTTGACGGACTACCTACACGTATTGTTATAATTGTGTAAAAAGTGTTCATTTGACGGACTACCTACACGTAATGTTTATAATTGTGTAAAAAGTGTTCATTTGACGGACTACCTACACGTATTGTTACAATTGTGTAAAAAGTGTTCATTTGACGGACTACCTACACGTATTGTTATAATTGTGTAAAAAGTGTTCATTTGACGGACTACCTACACGTATTGTTCTAATTGTGTAAAAAGTGTTCATTTGACGGACTACCTACACGTATTGTTATAATTGTGTAAAAAGTGTTCATTTGACGGACTACCTACACGTAATGTTTATAATTGTGTAAAAAGTGTTCATTTGACGGACTACCTACACGTATTGTTATAATTGTGTAAAAAGTGTTCATTTGACGGACTACCTACACGTAATGTTTATAATTGTGTAAAAAGTGTTCATTTGACGGACTACCTACACGTATTGTTACAATTGTGTAAAAAGTGTTCATTTGACGGACTACCTACACGTATTGTTATAATTGTGTAAAAAGTGTTCATTTGACGGACTACCTACACGTAATGTTTATAATTGTGTAAAAAGTGTTCATTTGACGGACTACCTACACGTATTGTTATAATTGTGTAAAAAGTGTTCATTTGACGGACTACCTACACGTATTGTTATAATTGTGTAAAAAGTGTTCATTTGACGGATTACCTACACGTATTGTTATAATTGTGTAAAAAGTGTTCATTTGACGAACTACCTACACGTATTGTTATAATTGTGTACAAAGTGTTCATTTGACGGACTACCTACACGTAATGTTTATAATTGTGTAAAAAGTGTTCATTTGACGGACTACCTACACGTAATGTTTATAATCGTGTAAAAAGTGTTCATTTGACGGACTACCTACACGTATTGTTATAATTGTGTACAAAGTGTTCATTTGACGGACTACCTACACGTATTGTTATAATTGTGTAAAAAGTGTTCATTTGACGGACTACCTACACGTAATGTTTATAATTGTGTAAAAAGTGTTCATTTGACGGACTACCTACACGTATTGTTATAATTGTGTACAAAGTGTTCATTTGACGGACTACCTACACGTATTGTTATAATTGTGTAAAAAGTGTTCATTTGACGGACTACCTACACGTAATGTTTATAATTGTGTAAAAAGTGTTCATTTGACGGACTACCTACACGTAATGTTTATAATTGTGTAAAAAGTGTTCATTTGACGGACTACCTACACGTAATGTTTATAATTGTGTAAAAAGTGTTCATTTGACGGACTACCTACACGTATTGTTATAATTGTGTAAAAAGTGTTCATTTGACGGACTACCTACACGTAATGTTTATAATTGTGTAAAAAGTGTTCATTTGACGGACTACCTACACGTAATGTTTATAATTGTGTAAAAAGTGTTCATTTGACGGACTACCTACACGTAATGTTTATAATTGTGTAAAAAGTGTTCATTTGACGGACTACCTACACGTATTGTTATAATTGTGTAAAAAGTGTTCATTTGACGGACTACCTACACGTAATGTTTATAATTGTGTAAAAAGTGTTCATTTGACGGACTACCTACACGTATTGTTATAATTGTGTAAAAAGTGTTCATTTGACGGACTACCTACACGTAATGTTTATAATTGTGTAAAAAGTGTTCATTTGACGGACTACCTACACGTATTGTTATAATTGTGTACAAAGTGTTCATTTGACGGACTACCTACACGTATTGTTATAATTGTGTAAAAAGTGTTCATTTGACGGACTACCTACACGTAATGTTTATAATTGTGTAAAAAGTGTTCATTTGACGGACTACCTACACGTATTGTTATAATTGTGTAAAAAGTGTTCATTTGACGGACTACCTACACGTAATGTTTATAATTGTGTAAAAAGTGTTCATTTGACGAACTACCTACACGTATTGTTATAATTGTGTAAAAAGTGTTCATTTGACGAACTACCTACACGTAATGTTTATAATTGTGTAAAAAGTGTTCATTTGACGGACTACCTACACGTAATGTTTATAATTGTGTAAAAAGTGTTCATTTGACGGACTACCTACACGTATTGTTATAATTGTGTAAAAAAGTGTTCATTTGACGGACTACCTACACGTAATGTTTATAATTGTGTAAAAAGTGTTCATTTGACGGACTACCTACACGTAATGTTTATAATTGTGTAAAAAGTGTTCATTTGACGGACTACCTACACGTAATGTTTATAATTGTGTAAAAAGTGTTACATTTGACGGACTACCTACACGTAATGTTTATAATTGTGTAAAAAGTGTTCATTTGACGGACTACCTACACGTATTGTTATAATGTGTAAAAAGTGTTCATTTGACGGACTACCTACACGTATTGTTATAATTGTGTAAAAAGTGTTCATTTGACGGACTACCTACACGTATTGTTATAATTGTGTACAAAGTGTTCATTTGACGGACTACCTACACGTATTGTTATAATTGTCTACAAAGTGTTCATTTGACGGACTACCTACACGTAATGTTTATAATTGTGTAAAAAGTGTTCATTTGACGGACTACCTACACGTAATGTTTATAATCGTGTAAAAAGTGTTCATTTGACGGACTACCTACACGTAATGTTTATAATTGTGTAAAAAGTGTTCATTTGACGGACTACCTACACGTAATGTTTATAATTGTGTAAAAAGTGTTCATTTGACGGACTACCTACACGTAATGTTTATAATTGTGTAAAAAGTGTTCATTTGACGGACTACCTACACGTATTGTTATAATTGTGTAAAAAGTGTTCATTTGACGGACTACCTACACGTAATGTTTATAATTGTGTAAAAAGTGTTCATTTGACGGACTACCTACACGTAATGTTTATAATTGTGTAAAAAGTGTTCATTTGACGGACTACCTACACGTAATGTTTATAATTGTGTAAAAAGTGTTCATTTGACGGACTACCTACACGTATTGTTATAATTGTGTAAAAAGTGTTCATTTGACGGACTACCTACACGTATTGTTATAATTGTGTAAAAAGTGTTCATTTGACAGGACTACCTACACGTATTGTTATAATTGTGTAAAAAGTGTTCATTTGACGGACTACCTACACGTAATGTTTATAATTGTGTAAAAAGTGTTCATTTGACGGACTACCTACACGTAATGTTTATAATTGTGTAAAAAGTGTTCATTTGACGGACTACCTACACGTATTGTTATAATTGTGTAAAAAGTGTTCATTTGACGGACTACCTACACGTATTGTTATAATTGTGTAAAAAGTGTTCATTTGACGGACTACCTACACGTAATGTTTATAATTGTGTAAAAAGTGTTCATTTGACGGACTACCTACACGTATTGTTATAATTGTGTACAAAGTGTTCATTTGACGGACTACCTACACGTATTGTTATAATTGTGTAAAAAGTGTTCATTTGACGGACTACCTACACGTATTGTTATAATCGTGTAAAAAGTGTTCATTTGACGGACTACCTACACGTAATGTTTATAATTGTGTAAAAAGTGTTCATTTGACGGACTACCTACACGTAATGTTTATAATTGTGTAAAAAGTGTTCATTTGACGGACTACCTACACGTAATGTTTATAATTGTGTAAAAAGTGTTCATTTGACGGACTACCTACACGTATTGTTATAATTGTGTAAAAAGTGTTCATTTGACGGACTACCTACACGTAATGTTTATAATTGTGTAAAAAGTGTTCATTTGACGGACTACCTACACGTAATGTTTATAATTGTGTAAAAAGTGTTCATTTGACGGACTACCTACACGTATTGTTATAATTGTGTAAAAAGTGTTCATTTGACGGACTACCTACACGTATTGTTATAATCGTGTAAAAAGTGTTCATTTGACGGACTACCTACACGTAATGTTTATAATTGTGTAAAAAGTGTTCATTTGACGGACTACCTACACGTAATGTTTATAATTGTGTAAAAAGTGTTCATTTGACGGACTACCTACACGTAATGTTTATAATTGTGTAAAAAGTGTTCATTTGACGGACTACCTACACGTAATGTTTATAATTGTGTAAAAAGTGTTCATTTGACGGACTACCTACACGTATTGTTATAATCGTGTAAAAAGTGTTCATTTGACGGACTACCTACACGTAATGTTTATAATTGTGTAAAAAGTGTTCATTTGACGGACTACCTACACGTAATGTTTATAATTGTGTAAAAAGTGTTCATTTGACGGACTACCTACACGTAATGTTTATAATTGTGTAAAAAGTGTTCATTTGACGGACTACCTACACGTAATGTTTATAATTGTGTAAAAAGTGTTCATTTGACGGACTACCTACACGTAATGTTTATAATTGTGTAAAAAGTGTTCATTTGACGGACTACCTACACGTATTGTTATAATTGTGTAAAAAGTGTTCATTTGACGGACTACCTACACGTAATGTTTATAATTGTGTAAAAAGTGTTCATTTGACGGACTACCTACACGTATTGTTATAATTGTCTACAAAGTGTTCATTTGACGGACTACCTACACGTAATGTTTATAATTGTGTAAAAAGTGTTCATTTGACGGACTACCTACACGTAATGTTTATAATTGTGTAAAAAGTGTTCATTTGACGGACTACCTACACGTATTGTTATAATTGTCTACAAAGTGTTCATTTGACGGACTACCTACACGTAATGTTTATAATTGTGTAAAAAGTGTTCATTTGACGGACTACCTACACGTATTGTTATAATTGTGTAAAAAGTGTTCATTTGACGGACTACCTACACGTAATGTTTATAATTGTGTAAAAAGTGTTCATTTGACGGACTACCTACACGTAATGTTTATAATTGTGTAAAAAGTGTTCATTTGACGGACTACCTACACGTAATGTTTATAATTGTGTAAAAAGTGTTCATTTGACGGACTACCTACACGTAATGTTTATAATTGTGTAAAAAGTGTTCATTTGACGGACTACCTACACGTAATGTTTATAATTGTGTAAAAAGTGTTCATTTGACGGACTACCTACACGTATTGTTATAATTGTGTACAAAGTGTTCATTTGACGGACTACCTACACGTATTGTTATAATTGTGTAAAAAGTGTTCATTTGACGGACTACCTACACGTAATGTTTATAATTGTGTAAAAAGTGTTCATTTGACGGACTACCTACACGTATTGTTATAATTGTGTACAAAGTGTTCATTTGACGGACTACCTACACGTAATGTTTATAATCGTGTAAAAAGTGTTCATTTGACGGACTACCTACACGTAATGTTTATAATTGTGTAAAAAGTGTTCATTTGACGGACTACCTACACGTATTGTTATAATTGTGTACAAAGTGTTCATTTGACGGACTACCTACACGTATTGTTATAATTGTCTACAAAGTGTTCATTTGACGGACTACCTACACGTAATGTTTATAATTGTGTAAAAAGTGTTCATTTGACGGACTACCTACACGTATTGTTATAATTGTGTAAAAAGTGTTCATTTGACGGACTACCTACACGTAATGTTTATAATTGTGTAAAAAGTGTTCATTTGACGGACTACCTACACGTATTGTTATAATTGTGTACAAAGTGTTCATTTGACGGACTACCTACACGTAATGTTTATAATCGTGTAAAAAGTGTTCATTTGACGGACTACCTACACGTAATGTTTATAATTGTGTAAAAAGTGTTCATTTGACGGACTACCTACACGTATTGTTATAATTGTGTACAAAGTGTTCATTTGACGGACTACCTACACGTATTGTTATAATTGTCTACAAAGTGTTCATTTGACGGACTACCTACACGTAATGTTTATAATTGTGTAAAAAGTGTTCATTTGACGAACTACCTACACGTATTGTTATAATTGTGTAAAAAGTGTTCATTTGACGGACTACCTACACGTAATGTTTATAATTGTGTAAAAAGTGTTCATTTGACGGACTACCTACACGTAATGTTTATAATTGTGTAAAAAGTGTTCATTTGACGGACTACCTACACGTAATGTTTATAATTGTGTAAAAGTGTTCATTTGACGGACTACCTACACGTATTGTTATAATTGTGTAAAAAGTGTTCATTTGACGGACTACCTACACGTAATGTTTATAATTGTGTAAAAAGTGTTCATTTGACGGACTACCTACACGTATTGTTATAATTGTGTAAAAAGTGTTCATTTGACGGACTACCTACACGTATTGTTATAATTGTGTAAAAAGTGTTCATTTGACGGACTACCCACACGTATTGTTATAATTGTGTAAAAAGCGTTCATTTGACGGACTACCTACACGTATTGTTATAATTGTGTAAAAAGTGTTCATTTGACGGACTACCTACACGTATTGTTATAATTGTGTAAAAAGTGTTCATTTGACGGACTACCTACACGTAATGTTTATAATTGTGTAAAAAGTGTTCATTTGACGGACTACCTACACGTATTGTTATAATTGTGTAAAAAGTGTTCATTTGACGGACTACCTACACGTATTGTTATAATTGTGTAAAAAGTGTTCATTTGACGGACTACCCACACGTATTGTTATAATTGTGTAAAAAGCGTTCATTTGACGGACTACCTACACGTAATGTTTATAATTGTGTAAAAAGTGTTCATTTGACGGACTACCTACACGTAATGTTTATAATTGTGTAAAAAGTGTTCATTTGACGGACTACTTACACGTATTGTTATAATTGTGTAAAAAGTGTTCATTTGACGGACTACCTACACGTAATGTTTATAATTGTGTAAAAAGTGTTCATTTGACGGACTACCTACACGTATTGTTATAATTGTGTAAAAAGTGTTCATTTGACGGACTACCTACACGTATTGTTATAATTGTGTAAAAAGTGTTCATTTGACGGACTACCCACACGTATTGTTATAATTGTGTAAAAAGCGTTCATTTGACGGACTACCTACACGTATTGTTATAATTGTGTAAAAAGTGTTCATTTGACGGACTACCTACACGTAACGTTTATAATTGTGTAAAAAGTGTTCATTTGACGGACTACCTACACGTAATGTTTATAATTGTGTAAAAAGTGTTCATTTGACGGACTACCTACACGTAATGTTTATAATTGTGTAAAAAGTGTTCATTTGACGGACTACCTACACGTATTGTTATATTTGTGTAAAAAGTGTTCATTTGACGGACTACCTACACGTATTGTTATATTTGTGTAAAAAGTGTTCATTTGACGGACTACCTACACGTAATGTTTATAATTGTGTAAAAAGTGTTCATTTGACGGACTACCTACGCGTATTATTAAATTATTATACAAGTAAAATAGTTAAGTATGGCAACGTCGCACTGTGTATTCGTGCCAGCTTATGAGTCGATCATGAAATAATTATTTGCAAAATAGTCGTAAAGCTTAAGTATTTTGGCTACTGCTATTCACAAAAATAAAAATATGTCATGTTCAGCTGTGTGTCGTTTTACTGTCACCTTCCCTAGTCAAGCACATTAGTAAAAATCTAGAAAGTCAATCGACAAAAAAAGGACACTTTAAAAACACGCTTATTGTGATACTTGGTACAAGGTTCTTAAGGTATTGGCCATTAACCTAACCACTTAACTGGAAAAACACTATATTGTTATAAATCACACTTGGCTGTATTGTTATAATTCACATTTACTGTATTGTTATATTTATTTAATTTACGATTGTACAGACATTGTTACCATCGACAATGAAGATTATAATGAACAGTTTTACAGCTTTAGAATCAATTCCTTTTGAACCCAGATGACTGTTGAGTGGTTAGAAAAATATTTTACTAAGTATGTATAGTCTTCTCTATGACTACCAGTGAAATCAGGAATTCATAAAAAATTTGTTGTAATTATTTTGCTTTTAGTATTTTTCATTATTCTTGACAAATGCAAGTTACGTGGCTTCTAAGAAAATAGACGGTGAGAAAGGGACAGACGCAAGTGATCTTATAAAGGTACAGTTTTTTCTTTTAAAGTAAGTACATAACCTTAAAAAGCTATCACCTTTCCAAGTCTTGTCTTTGTTTAGCATTGTTTAGTTTTCACTCGCAACAATAATTACTAACCATTATCACGGACATTATAAAATTAATCTATTGAAAATACCAATTACGATATCCAGTAGCGGAAATTAATATCGTAATAGTTAATTTACTTGAATGTACGTCTTACGCTATGTATTCATTACACAAAAAGTTAAAATGCGTTGTCATGTCTTCAATGTGTCGCTTTTAACCTCGAACAAATAAAATCGAGTGACTGACATAAAATCGTCGGCGAAATTCTAGAAACTCGCTTTAATATCAAATCATTCAGTATTAAATTAATCAAAAAGTTCAAATGACTCAAACACTCCAAATGAACACTTTCCATGTTTGACTCGAAGTCAGGATAGTACCTACTGTTACTGTATAACAGTCAGAACAATAGATGTAATTTTCTAAAACTTAATAACGTTTATTATTTAAAAAATCTAAGTAATCCGACAGGAGGATTCAGTTAGGCTAGACGTTCGGGAAACAACGTTGTTTTCTCAGTGTCCATCCCACAACATCTGAAATCGAAGGTATTCAACCAGTGCATTGTGTACTAGATAGTAATGGTACGATATACGGGGCCGAAACGAGGATATTGACTGTTAAACTGGTTCGCAATTAAACAAATAATGCTCGAAGTTTTTCGAATATCGACACAAAGTAATCGACTTAATAAATTTTTTACTTATTATGGAGAAAGGGAAGCTCTTCATGGACACTCGTCTAGATCACATTAACCTCTAGAGTCGGGCTCGTGCCGCGAGCAAACCTACCGACAAAAAATCGTTCCCCTCGCCCATCTACAATGGGATTACCTTTCGGCATTGCTTTACTGCAGTCTGTGGTCGCTGTTCTATTATCAGGTTTTTATGCGTTTTCTCTTTTCTTGCCGTCGCATATCCTCCAATTGCATATTTTTTGACAACTTCTGATACGAATACTATCACAATCTCCTTTTATTGCGGTACAAAGTTTTATCGTCATTTTAATATCTAACTTGATGTTCGTTATGATTCGTTTTCTATAGCTCGGAGATTAAGTTAGAGTGGCCGTAAACTCACATTTATGGAAGAAGCGAGAACCGCTGAGGCAGGCGGCAAATTCTAGATTGGAAATCGTGTTTGAACAAACAAAATGTAGAATGTCCTCCTGCGAGATGGAACGACGAACTGCGCAAAGTAGCTGACAGTCATTGGAAAAAAAAAACACAGTGGCATGCAATATGAGAAACCTTTTTCAACAATGAACTAACACAGGTTGAAAGTGATAAGGACTAAGAAATATTTTTTCAATTTATAATATAAATCTCACTGCCCAAATATTGTTTCTACCTTCTTTTAGTCTTCAATTAAAAAAGCCAATTTTTGTGATACAAAATTAATATTTAAACGTATCTATTTAAACAGACATGTAATGAACAGGCATGAACGTACATTATACACATACATACATACACATATGTGTACACCTAGCGTCCGTCATAAGCATAAAGATCGTTCCATCAACATTATTGATTTTGTAATGTCGATTATACACGGTCTGCTCCGGCGCACAATGTCGGCCAAAATCAAAATGGCGTCAATTGCGGTACATCCGCCGGAAATGGTATTATATGTCGTCGCTCATGCGCACAGGTGGCCGTGACGGACCTGTATCGATGTATATGAAACATTACTGCTAAGTTAATAATTTTTTTGACTCTATTATTCGACATTGAACTTACGTGTTTCCATATTCAGAATGATCTGGGAGAGAATGGAAAATATAGAACATGCCAGCGTCATAATTTTTGAGCAGGTCGTAAATGTGGGCTGAATGATTATATTATCAGGAGCCTGTAGAGGCGATGAGTGGGTAACTTACCGCTGTTTAGTTCACTTGCCATCACTGTGATCACGAAAACTTATCGCTATACATTTATAGCGATAAGTATCCAGTTATAACCCCCAGGTTTGTTCCGTCTTGATACTCTGTTCATCCATGGAAGTTAAATATATGTAGTCAAATTCAAAGACGGAATCGATTTATTCAGTTAAATCCAGTTACAATACATTTTTCAACGTCAAATCTACCATCGGTTTAGAAACCACTAGGGTTGCCACCCATACTTTATAATAAAGTATGGTACGTTATTTCGGACAGACGTACTTTATGATTTATGAGAGCAATAAAGTACATTTAAATACTTTATTTTAATTGTTTTGACTTTACAAGGTTTTATTTTATATTTACTAAAAGAAGTAAGAGTGTTAGCGATTTTTGCGTGTAACGGAATAGTATATATAATAAATAATAATAACCACTGATTTCGTTTTTGAACGCTACATACCTAAAACGTCAGTGCAAATTCAAATCAGTGGCAAAAAATTCAAAGTATCAATAAAAAATATATATACAAACGGAACAAAGCAGCAAGTTCAAAAAACTAGGTACCTAATATTTTATTTTTACGCTTTGTACTTTATTTTTTTACCTTAGGAATGTAAATAAAAATATACTTTATTTGCTCAACAAAAAATGGGACAACCCTAGAAACAACATACACTGAGAAGAACCGGCAAGAAACTCAGTCAGGAATCATTTTTTTGACATCATTTTAGGTGCAATACGTTATACTATAACATTCAGAAAACCAGTAAATGCAGAGAAGATTATTTACAGACAGTGGTTTTAAAATCTTCAGTCTTCGTTAAATAACAAGTTTAAATCTATTTTCCATAAATCGAGGAATTCCTTCAGGAACCTTATTTTAAAAACGAACATAGTTACCCAAAAAATGGCATAAGTTTGGCAAATGTTAATTTGAGAATAACTAATTTATTAAAGACATAAGTATTAAAAATGCTTAGTTTAAATGGATTCAGTTCATAATTCTGAACCCGTAGTTTCTGCTTCTGATTAATACGGTTACATTCTTTCTTACATGAGTGATGAAAGACTGAAGAAGAAAATCTGCAAAGCGAGAGTAAGTGGTAACGAAGCCAAGGAAGACTAAGGCTGATTTATGAAGATCAAATAGCCAGAACCTTAGCTGACGGCGATGTCAAAGGCATTCGCATACCTAGGCGAAAATGTGTAAGAAGAGGTGAAAGAAGTATGTGAGGACCGCGATGTTACGCGCTCCGTTCTCTGACTACCCTATTAGGGATACCACGTGAAGATATGTATGTATCAATGCATGCATGTACATGTTACATTTCTTGTACATTAACTCGCTCGGACCTCGCACGAAGACTCGATCCCGTCGCTCAAACTGCTTCCTTACTAACCTTTCCAGCAATGTGTCCAGCATAACAAATGAACAGCTCAGTCTATAAGTGACACATACACTTACATTGATTTTTATACACGTATATATAGAGTAGCTGAACCCTGCCACGCTTCGCAATGGCTGTATTTTTTTACCAACTGTTGCCCGTGACTTCGTCTGCGTAGAATTAAAATATAGCAGCGTATATGTCCTTCCCCAAGGCTTAATTTGTTTCCATTCTAAATTTAATTAAATCAGTCAGCGGTTTAGCCGAGAAAACTTAACAGATAAACAGACAGATCCAGTTTCGCATTTATAATATCAATATGGAGTAGTATGGTTATAGATTTTTCCCACGACTTCGTATGCAGAAGATTCATAATTTGTACAGTAGGTATGCTTGATTTATACTAGAGGTCAGCGATACAGTAAATTATCCCACACAATTGTGATTCTATTTTTAAAACTTTTAGTAAATGTAGCTTCATACGCAGATCAACGCCCCACCTCATTTTTCGAGTGGAATTATACAAAAATGTGAAACGCGTCTCATTATTTTTAATATACAACATGTGTATTCAATTTCACAACTGTAATCCGTTCCATATACATATATATGTTTCATACTAAGTTCAAACCTTAAAATGTAATTATCTAAAAACCTTTCTTAGATGACCCCTACATTACACGAACTATCATCAGACTTCATGATTCTAGCTTTAGCGGTTTTAAGATTTCGTCAGTCCGTGAGCGAGTTAAACCGAAACACTACTCGCTAACAAATAGATTTAAAATTGTCTAATGTATCGATCAGAACGATATAACAAGGACATAACCAATAGAGCTCAAACGATGGAACGGTATTCGAGTTTCTATGTAGTGACACACAGACTAATTTGGTATAAATAGATTAACATCTCCCTAAAAAGAAATAATGATGTTTAGTTATGAATGTATTGTGCTGAACCATTTCTAAATTCTAACCAGCAAAATCTTCCGCTGCTCATTTATCCAACTGTCAGACACATGTGTATCTGTATCTACATGACTCTTACTGAATGCTGTCTGCGAGGAATCCAAGCAACACTGGCCCGTTTCACGAACTTTTTCACTTTACTCAAACTCGTAGCCGTAACATAGCAGCATATTTTCGTTTCACAGCCATTTTAATCACATTCGTTACCCACATGTGATTGCTACCAACCGCCTAGCGCGCCTTTAAAAACGATTTGTCTTAAAGCTTGTATTTTATGAAAGAAAAAATATAAATACAACCAATCATGTTTATTCTAATATTCAACGGCTTCATATTCATACACCTTATTCATTTATCATTACTTCCAATATCATTTTTTGACGAAGTGTTTAAAAAAAAGCTTATAAGACATGTTATACATTTTTATTGTTGTGATTTAAGTCTTTAATTTGATATCTGCAAGATCTCAAAAGAATATTTTTTAAACTTTCTTCATGGGCCTCCCGAATTAACCTCCAAGTTAAAACTCAAGTTTAGACGTTCACGTCAGCTGTTTCCGTTAAATAATAATCATTGAGAAGGGTTTTTGGTGGGAACAGGAGAAGTGAAGTTAACATTTTGTTCAGATTTTCTTTTATTTGCACTTTCGAAAGTATTATAGTGTAAAAGTGACAGTGTAATTGTAGATAATTGTGCGTTAAAGCTCTGTACAAGTGAGAAATATTAGAAAATCTGTATAAACATGTACATACATACTTCCAAGAATATGTATTTCCAAGAAGTCCTTTTTACGATAACTCCAAGAAACCTGCGATCCTTTACTAGAGAGTGTTAAGGGCTTAGTGATAAGCAAACAGACATTTCACATCAGAACCTACACCACTTTTTACATGAAAATGGTAGAAGTGTTTCTAATAGATATGAAACGGGTTGCTGGTATATATAATAGAAGAGAATAAAAAGAGGATCTTCGAGTAAAATATGACAGATGGAGAGACAGACATAAAGACAGCGAAGTGATTCCACGCCGTTTCACTTTATTTTAATTTTGAAATGGAATAATAATAACAAAACTCTAAACATCGTCATGAGTGCAATTATTTTACAAATGTCGTAATTACATCTTCGAAAAGTCAATTAAATCAATATACGCTTATATTATGTAGGTAGGTAGATACCTACTGATTGGTGTCCTATATATATCTCGAACTACTGAACTCAAATTCAAACCACTTGTTACTCAAATTTAATCTCTGTAATCTCGTCTCATCTGACCCACTCAAGGGATTATGAATCTCTGTGATAACAACAATCAGATGACGGAACCAAAATTATGTGGACATTTTGATACTTCATTGAGTTTTGCATCAGTTATCGATGGATTGGTCCGATATTTTAAATAATAGGATAATACGTATCCGTATTTATATCTAGTTCCACAAATCAACATCCAAGTTCCGTATCCGTAAACCTGTGAGACCGATCATAGGGAACCTACCTACTGTATTATGATGCCAACGCGGCGCAGTCCCTGACACGCTCTCATTCACACACGGTCCATACCATTCCGCTATACGAATAGGATCATGATACGAATAACTGTCCGGATGGATACTTGGATGTCCATAGCAACTCAAGGCATACGGCGAAAACATACCCATCCATATCATATCCGGACCAACCCATCTCTAGCTCCAGTTCTTCTCAGTACAAGTTTTCCGAACGGATAAAATTTTCGATATCATCTTGTAAATAGATTCAGATACATACCTAAATAAAAATATTCTGAATTTGAATTTTATAGTTATAAAGTCAATGCAATACAATATTTTAATACCCTTTGCTTATAACTAGCAAGGTCGATATTTCCCACGAGTGCCTATTTTCGCGATTTGAAAGCAGAAAATGAGTAGGTGATTCAAATGTGTGAAGAAATCAATGAGTCACTAATCTGTGTTTACTGAAAACGAAAAGTCGAGGAATCAATAAGCAGAGTAATTGAGAAATTACCATAGGATATCTGGTATTTTCTTAATGTATAGTTCTTTTTCACTTATTTATGTAATAATTCTACAAGTTTTCATTTAGATAACAATTCAAAATAAATTAAGAAAAAATAAAATCAAGCATACGTTTTTACATAAATGCGAAACACTAGACTTTGAAATTCTTTTTTTTAGGTGGTGTAGCTAGTGTTGTGGGTAGTGGGTATGTACTGGTACTAGGTATGTAGTTTATAAGTCTACAATTTATCTAAAATTTATCAGAGACACCGGTTCAAAAAATCTGTTTCTTTTTTATACCGTGGGAAAGCCAAACGAGCGAATTGTCCACCACATGACAAGTGGCCTGATGCTCATGTGTATTTAAAATATCCTGAGGACTAAGATATTATACCACTTGTGCTAGAAATTTCACCGGCAGTCTTACTCTCCACATCATAAAGGAACAGTACAAGCACTGCTGTTTGGCGGCAAGATTAGCGAGAAAGGTAGTGGTAGGGATCCGCACTCCGGACAGGCCCTGGACAAGGTCCGGGTACCAATAGCTAAGTGAAATTTTTTGTTTAGGTGATGAATTGGAAAAAAACGTATGAAAGTGATACTTGCCAACCTGATTTTTCATTTCATTGGCTTCATTTTGCCAGTTGCGTTACACGATTGGTTAACTTTTGTAATAGAAAAAAAATATCAAAGAAACCTCTTTTTAAACAGATATTTACATTTTTCGGACTAACGAATCGATTTATACTTCTGAATTTTTTGTGTAGATTAATTTAAACACACTCTTCAAAATGCCAGTTGGATTTTTTAAAATTAATTATAGTTTTTCATGCAACCGAAAATAACTGTTTTTTCGTATTTTCCTTAAGCTAACGCGCTTACATTTGTATGGTGCAGGTCCTTTTTAGATAAAAATATTCTTATCACTGCGTGGCCTTAATTATTTTCAACAGAAAAGATTTGCCAAAAAACACAACCAATTATTTATATAGTCATTATGTCAACATCAAGCAATCTTGTTACAATTGGTTACGATAAGTTTAATTCCATTTTTCAATTGTTAGTGAATGCGTAAAGTACTCAATTGAGGGATCATTTATAAACAAAACGCTTCCATTTTCTAAAAAATATTTGACCAGAGTTTTTGAATTAGCGAAGATACATTTAGTAACAACTTTATTAATTCGATTACTACTTGAAAATGTTTATTATAATATAATAACATACGCACATATCCTAACTCTTTATTCCTAATGAGATAGAGAGGACCGAGCGCCAAACATCGCGATCCTCACGTAATTACATTTCATAGTTCATCATTCTCCGCACACAAAAATCATATGAAATATTATATAAACGAAACCAAATAAGGTTTACTTATTATTTTACTTCGCGTCAGATAATGCAGCTATAGATATTGTTTAAAGCATGTATGGTTTTCAGGTACATCGATCATCGCATAATACCGCTGCTAGCCAGCCAGTTAATCAATGACTTGTCGTTTGGAGCCAGCGATCACTGTCATTGAGTGACGGAAGAACACTCGGCTGTGACGCGCTTAATTTAAATTTACAGCAAAAACTACTTAAACAAATCGATTAGAACAATACGAAAATAAATTAAATTCTGTATGTCGTAGAAAATATTAATTTGTACTTGGAATGCTAGAGTAGGTACATATTTTGTGTATACATTATATATTGTGTGTTTTTCCACGTAATTTTATCCGCGTGGAATTATAAAAAAGTCGCTTACGTCTTTCCCCAGGGCTTAATCTATCTCCATTCCAAATTTCATCAAAATCGATCCAGCGATTTAGTCGTAAAAACATAACACCTGAATACAAAGATCAACCTTCCCTCTTTTTGCGAATGGAATTTACCAAAATTTTTCCTAAACCTTCAACATTTGACCGTTATGTATAAAAATTACTGTAAATACTTTAACTAAATAAACACGTACAAAAATTTTTGTTGCCTATCCTGAGAGCTCTATTTGATTTGTCCGTTACTTACGTGTGTTGTGGTTCCTTAAAATTTTATTATGATGTTTTATGTTCCTACAAATAGCAAGTCTCTTTATCTTATTATTAATTTTATGTAACCTAATTAAAAATTGATAACATAAAAACTCACATAATTAAAACTATACCAAAAAATAAAGCGTTATCTGGACTAGTAAAAAAGCATTTTTTTAATAAAAAAATACAAAAACCATTAGACTTGATTATAATAAAAATATTTTTATGAATGTAAACACGACAGTTTAAATATATTTATTTTATAATTTATATTTTGTACTTATTAACTATATAAACTTTGCATACATTTTGTGTATTTGATATAATGTGATAATTGATAAATACACACGGAAATACTCACCCGTGTAATTAAATCAGTGTCTCCATTAAAAACACAAATAAACTTTTCCACTGACGAAAATGCGCGGGAAAGCCGCGTGTTTACTTTTTAATTTTTGTTTTTTATGCGCCAGTTCCGAGTATACAACCAGCAAAGCGCGGGAATCCAAAGTGTTTGCGTTTACATCGGTTTGCTAACGGAAGAGCGTTTAGTTTACCTATTCATTGTGATACACTGGCTGCCGTGATTACTTTTTTGTCCGAGATTTATGATGCGTTTATATTGTTAATTAACTACTTATTATGTTATTATGATGCTTTATGAAATAAAAATATTTTTTCTATATTTATCATAGCAATAATTCAGACGTAGTGCTTAGTTTAGCTCCATATAAAATTGAATATCAATTAGATATATCTATTTAAAAAGGTTGTTAATTTGCTTATCTAAGGATTGAACTGGGAGCACTGGGCTTAACACTGCTTTACACCCATCAATATTTATTCCTTATTAGTAGAGAAGTCCCTATTTACAAGTATTACAAAAATAATTACACCTTCGGTTGTAGGTACATTCTTTTATGCGAAAACACTGAACCAAACAACCTTTTATACATAAAATGACTGTATCTCTGGCCAAAACATAGAATATCATTTGTCAGTATCACTAAAGTAAGGCAGTGGGTAAATAAGATTAAAATAAATTTGCCAATCATCTTTTAAAGTTGCTAATTATTTCAAATATTAACAAGATTAAACTCACCTCTAATGGTGACATCGTTCGTATGACATAGTACTCTCAAATAACAACGTTTTTTGTAAATACAGATCAATAGTAGAATGATTTTCAAAAGTATCAACAACAATAATTATTGTAACATCAAACTTAACTCAGTAATTTGGCACGGCAGTGTACGAAGATGCGTGTTGAATAGTTCTGTTATCAGCTTGTAGCATCGAAACACTTTACAACTTTATCTAGCCCGACCGCCGCCGCCACCACGCCGCCTTGAATGTACTTATGTACATATTTTAACACGAAAACAAATTAAAAAGCTATTAGGAAACAACTAATTTGAAGCAGATACTTAAATACTTGAACAATGGAATAAATTTGTCTGATGTTCTTTATGTAATGATAACTTTATACATGTTATGTTCCACCACTAAGTATGGGGCTGCTCCTCTCAGTAGAGTTTGGGATTAATAGATGGTAAAATTACCGTACGGAGGCATATAACGAAGCTGAAACGTAAACATTAACAATGAATTAGAACGTCCACATGTCTAAAGTCGCTCAACATGATGTGGAACAAGCTGTGCAGTGGCAGTCCTAGAGTGGTGTGAACTGTGCGGCCGCACTGGACCAGGCGTCGTCACGAAGGAGGCGCCGAAAATGCGACGATAGATCGTCGGTGTGAAAATAAGTATATATTTTTTTTTTAATAAATACTCCAGACAATTTTACTGATTGTGTGACCCCAAACTAAGCGGCAAGCTTGTACTATGGGTACCACACAACGAACTCTGGGGGAGTTCCCAGTAACGCCCAGACTCCAAGCTAATTTAGAAAAGTTTGTTTCCTAAATTGACCTGACCGGGGATCGTATCCGGGATCCTAACTTTGGAAAGAGATGCATATGCCACTACGCCAACGGGCCAGTCCTTCCGGTACCGCTTAACCCTATTCGGCAACATTAATTCCATCTATAATCCAGCTCTGTTTACATATTATTGAAAGAAAATTGTCATCAATGTCAAGTCAAGTCAAGTCAAATCAATTTATTCGAGTAAACCCAATCACAAGGTATTTTTGAACGTCAAATCTACTTTAGTTCGGTTCAAAAAGAAGAGAAAAGAAAACCTGGACACTGAGAAGAACCGACAAGAAACTCAGTCAGGTATAATTTTTTCAACGTCATTTTACAAAAGGTTTCTTAAAATACAATATTCAGAGAGCCAGTAAATGCATGTGCAGAGAAAATCATTTCCAGACTATTGTTTTATCTTCAAAAAAAATCAGTGAGTGCTAAAAGAAGCCAAGGAAAACCAAGGCTGACTTATGAAGATCAAATAGCCAGTGTTAGCCGACGGAAATGTCAAAAGCACTCGAATACCTAGGCAAAAATGTGTGAAGGGAACGATGAGATTTGATAAAGCGAAAGAAGTATGTAAAGACCGCGACGCTTGGCGCTCCGTCCTCTCTGACTACCGTTAGGGATACAGCATGAAGATATTATGTATGTATGTAATTGTAATCAAGAAGAGTTTCTCAACGCAAGTTCTTCGTCTTATATCGAATCCTGCTGTGCGATTCCTATAATTTTACCTCGTCCCTTTCTTGTAAAAGGCAAAAAATTAACATTATTTCCACTCTCATTTCCAAAGTCCATGGCGACTGCATACTTGAATGGGCACCTCAATTGGATCTTGAATCACCTGAATTTGCTAGAACCGCTAAGTTTTATGCTCGGAGTTGCTATGCCTCGGTGATCGGGCAGAGCAACGAAGTAACCGGCATTGCTCAGTGAATAAGCAAGCTGAAGTGGCAGTATATTGGTCATATTTGTCAAAAAACTAATAAATTCTACTGCACAGAAGAATCTGTAGGATATTATGAAATACTAAATTTCTAAACGTAATTTTCCATGCATATAAGTATATATATGAGCATTGAGCAACAAAATACATACATAATCTTCACGCTGTATCCATAACGGGGTAACGAGGGAAGACGGAGCGCCAAGCGTTGCGGTCCTTACATATTTCTTTCGCTTAGTCAAAACTCATCATTCTCCTCACACATTTTCGCCTAGGTATTCGAGTACTTTGACATTGCCATCAGCTAACACTGTGGTTATTTGATCTTCGTAAGTTACCCTTGGTGTTCCTTGGTTTCTTTCACCACTCGCTTTCGCTCTGTAGATTTTCTTCGTCAGTCTTTCATTACTCATTCCGTCTATGTGACCGAACCATCTAACCATTCCTTTCTTCATGTTTACAATAACACTGTCGTGCAACCCTATCATACTGCGTATCTCTTCATTGGTTATTTTGTCCGCGAGGGTGACACCGCACATATCTCTAAGAGTTTACCACTATACCATGATGTATATATACCACTCATACTACCGTTCAATGTCTACACCAACATGCAGTGTCTGTAGCAACAAAATACAGAATTAGTAATTCAAACTAATATTTATCACAATAGGTACTACTTAATTGTGACAATAAAACTATTTTTAACCTTAACATTTGTGAATAGTAAAATCAATATTATAAGTTTTTTTCTACTTGAATCTTAGATATTGTTAGGATGACAACAGAAATTATGTTGGAAAAAATTTGCTTAGTCAAAATTATATTGAAAAAATTTGTATATACAATCGTATTTTAATAGCATGATCTATTTTATTTTATGTTGTTTCAATGTTACAATTATTTGAAAACAATATTTTTTAAATTAAAGCAGTCGTTTTTTAATAAATTGATACCATCACCTACCTTTTTCTGATACTATAAAAAAATACTACATATACTATAAATACTAAAAAAAGATACCATTTTCGACGTATATGTATGTACCTATACATATGTATTCAATTCAATTCAATTCATTTTATTCACTAGAACATTTGGTTTACAGAGTATCTCCAAAGCACCATATGTCTTAATATAAATTAAACATTACATTAATTAATCATTTACAATTATAGGATATTAAATTGTCAAATACTTACAATATAAATCGAAAAATGTCAAACTCAAATTTAAAATGGCAAATTATAATTAATATTAAAATTTTAAAATAATCATATAAAATCAATATATCGAAATTCAAATAAGCATAGGCATTCCTAATAAATATATTAAAACTGTCAGCGAATATGTCAATGTTTGGGTTCTGAACGAGCATATGGTTAAGTATATTGCGTATATGTATTTCGATAATTAATTCAAACACCGAGTTAAAATTAATAAAAAACAATAATCCACATAATACAATTTGCTAATACTTATATACGTAAGTATTCAATATTGCATCTTTCACAAAAACGTTGTCGATATTTGTAATAAAACTATGAACAACTTTGTAACTCTATTATAACAAATTGCTTTTTGTACAAACAGCCGCTATAACGGTGCGCGAAGTTTATAAAAAGGATTAACCACATTTATTAAGTTGGCATAGAGGTTGCGATAGCTTTATTAGATACTACTTTATGCCCGTGACTACGTTCGCGAAAAATTCAATAATACACAATATTTTAAATATTTATAGCCTACGTGTTAATCTGATGTATAAAAGCTATATTATTGTAAAGTTTTGTCAAAATCCTTTCAGTAGTTTTTGCGTGAAAAAGTAACAAACGGCCATCCGTCCTCACAAACTTTCACATTTATAATATTAGTAGGACTAACTGTGAGCCACGACTTCGTTGGTGTAGAATTTATTTTTAGGGTTCTGTACCTCAAAGGAAAAAAGGAACCCTTATAGGATCACTTCATTGTCCGTCTGTCTATGTCTGTCTGGCTGGCAAGACCCTTTATCTCAGGAACGTGTCGAGATATCAAGTTGAAATTAATATCAATTACTCAGGTCTGCAATTCCTTAAAGCTGTGAAAAAACCAAACATTTAAGTCAACGCAATCAAAAGATACGGGCGTTTATGCCGCATTTTTTGACACTCTCAAGGGAATCAAAATCTATAGAATACTTCCCGTTGACCTAGAATCATGAAATTTGGCAAGAAGCAATGTCTGAACAAGTAAAGGGAAAAATCCGAAAACCATACATTTGTAGTTATTTGCCATTACAAACTTACATTTACAGTTGGTGAGTATGGGACAACGTTTCTTTCAACTACAAAGTTAAGTTTGTTTTTGAATTCAACTTATATTTTACCGGTAAATATACTACACTATACACAATACAAACAAAGGTGATACGGCACCCTCTGTGCGCGAGTACAACTCGCACTTGGCCGGTTTTTCCATACTAACTTTAATACCCATTTTTACCCCTTGGAACTTTGGAAGGAGATTATTCTTCAAAATCAAACTAATATTATTTATTAGATAGATTCTTCACACAAAGTTTTGGGCCATTAAACACATTTTTAATTTTTGTACACAACTAACTTTCATATTTCAACTTCTTTACAAGACATACCTAATTTCTGAAAACCACTTCTTAGTGCTTGCTGTTACAGGTTCTGTGTATAAATGTTTCGAAAATATCACCTATACATAAGTACCATATAGGTATACATACATATATACATATCCTCACGCTGTGTCCCTTACGGGATGGGTAGCCAAAGAAGACGGAAAGTATCTAGTAACATTTATTATAGGAGGTTGTACTTATTACAGTGACAAATAGCATCGTTATTGTTATTTTTATTAAGTTTTAAGTGCATACCATTTTCCATTGAATATTCAGTAATGCGATTTCTGGAAATGCGAAATACATCGAACCTTCCATCTACAATGAGGCTCAACTGTATTTCATTTTCAGTACTCACTAACCAAAATCATTAAGACATTTCGTGACTAAAAACAGTTAGCGAAATAGGATTTACCACCTCTCATTCGACACCACGCGAAAAGCTTTAATTTTGTGATTAAAGTCGGTCACAGACGTAGCCAACATTTATATTAATAAAATACAACTGTTTATATTACATTTTCCATTATATTTTTTTTTATCGCGGACGCTTGGCGCTCCGTCCTCCGTCTGACTACTCCGTTAGGGATACGGCGTGAGGATAAATTAACATAAAATACCATAAATCCTTTCTTGTATGTATTTTCCATTATTTACGCATAGCAGCTACCGGCTAACACACACATATTTTATTTTATGTACCGCTATACGTAAATGTGATAACTTACAGTTGTGTACAAAATGTTCATGCAGCGAGCAAATTTGCAGGTAATAACTGGCATTATTTTATATTTTTCTGAAGTGCTACAACCACATAGTGTTTTTCCGATGTACTACTAGATGGCTGTAAAGTAGGATTTACCTCGGTGTCCCGCATTCGAAGCTCGCGGTGGAAAAGGGTTTGCGAGTCGAAGTCTAATGCGTAAGGCCTTGGCCACGACCCTAGGCGATGCGTTTGCAGATGCGTGTGTGTGTTGCGACCGGCATGGTTATGGCACAGTACAAGTAAGCATACAGTATTCTATCTCGGCAGTGTCTTAGAGATAATTACCTACGGTCGCTCGGTACGTAAACACGCAATAGAGCTACCGACTTGGACTGAATGTTTTTCTTGGGTTACGTATTTGATAATAGGTACTATATTAAATTGTCATATTATCTTTTCATTTTATATTATTGCAAATTTAATAAACTTTTATTTATATAATTCTACTAGTATTTTATTTCTAGTTTCAAAAGTTTGCGAGTTAGTATGGTGGAAATAGACAAAAAAAATGCATTTTGTGTGCAGTATAATTAAAAATCAGCAATAAATTAACTAGATCATTATGATAATATATTTCCTACAAATTAGCAACAGGGAAATATTTCCGGTTTCGATATAGATATATTCAAACATCCATACACTGAACATTATGCTCGTAAACTTGATTGATATAATATTTCGTCAGTAAATGCGCGGGAGCGTCTAATACCATCCGACGACAACCGCGGCTCACTCGCGACTGTTGTATGGCGAGAAATGTCGAGATTTCGAGCGCGTCGTTTGGGAGCGTTTGTATGAAGATAGAATACTGTATGCTTACTTGTACTGTGGTTATGGCACGAGCCGGCAGTAGCCATAGGCAGTAGCCGCAGTAGCGGTGGCGGCTGCGACCACATCAAACGTATTCAGAATGTCTTTATCAAAAGTGGCACGATCGTGTCTAGAACCTAATTTCTTCTTTGTTAAAGATATTTTTAATTTACGGCAAGGAAACTCATCCACTTTCAGAATAATGGTTTTGATAGCTTCAATCAATAAAGCAAATAGAGAGATACCTACCTTCTTGCCCTGGAAAAATTAGATTTATCTCGTCACACGACATCTTAACATTTTACATTTTATTTTGCGAATGAATTGCCATCCATGTGGCAGATCTTAAATTTCTGTGTTCATGATTGTGCAGAAAAAAAAAATTATTTACTCAAGACGCTCGATACCAAATTCGCCTATCGCACTCGCCACGCGCGCCCCTCTGAGTCGTGGCGTCGGCGCTACATTTGTTTCACACTCACGCCTCTCCGCTCACCGCCGGCCGCGGTCGCGCGCTTTTCAACGCCGCCCACCTCGCCGCTACTGCGACTCATGGCAGGCTCGAAACAACTTCTTTTACAATTATTCTCCCCGCAGTCGCAGACGCAAGACGCTCGAGCGGTGAGGTCATGGCCAAGGAGAAGTGGAAACGTCCCGTTGAAAGTGCGAGTAAGTGAAAAAATTACCATTTTGATCGTTGTCTGAGCTTTATGGTCATTTTTTTTCTTTGTTCATGACATGGCGCACAGATTAGCGCATTTGCCAATGTCACGTATTAATAACTTAATAAGTGGAATCGACATGAAACAAACTCCTAAAGTGATAGTAGGCTTTACTGAAGTTGTAAAGGACTTCTTGGAACCTCAGCTACACATGTTTATTTAGACGTACTCCTTTCTTTTCACTTATACAGAACTTTAAAACAATATCCTATCACTTTTGTACTTTAAAACTCCCAAAAATGTAAAAACTAGAAACTCTAAATAAAATGACAACCTCACTTCTTCCGTTCTCGCCAAAAAGTCTTTATAGTCATTGGTTACATTGCTTGCAACTGAAAATAAGTATATAGTTTATCTATTTATAGAGGGTCGGTTCATTCGCTCTCTGTTTCTATTGGTAAGACCAATTTTCAGTTCTCTCCCCTACTCTATTAGTAATGTCTCTAACATTTACAGTAACGATTTCATCTCCAGAAAAGATTATCAAAAATAAAACAAATAGTGAATTTTAATTAAACTTTATTCCTATTTACACAAAGTTGAAAATCATACACAGAAAACAACATGTATAACTATCATCATGATCGGAATAGGTAGATTTTTTCAATATACTTTTGCAATGTTGGCATAGTATGGATACGCCCAGACCGGTTT
Organism: Zeuzera pyrina; assembly: GCA_907165235.1. Taxonomy (NCBI): domain Eukaryota; kingdom Metazoa; phylum Arthropoda; class Insecta; order Lepidoptera; family Cossidae; genus Zeuzera; species Zeuzera pyrina. The sequence goes on from OU015627.1 coordinate 2,589,911, forward strand.
AGTTAATAATTTCACGCAGTGTATCGTAATAATGTTCGTTAATTAAACCGCAAAATAAAGTTATATATTTAAAAAGAATTGTATTCGCCTATAACTCCAAAACAGTTGATACCATAATTCATATCTTAAAAGTTTGAAGCGTAAAAAAAATTGATGTAAATCAAATTGAAAATAAACACGTGCAAGAACGGCATAGATTTAATAAAACATGGACAAAAACAGAATACAATGACAGAAACGATAAGAGATAAACGTTTTCAAATTTACATTGTATAGCTGCGCTTCGCCGCTAACAGATAAGAATATCAATGAAGTTTGCGTGAACAGATCCGCGACAAAAACTGAAACATTAACTTGAGAAAAAGTGAAAAGTTAGTAACTCAAGCACTTCTAAATAATTAAATAACCGGTAAACAACCAAATTAGCGATAGCGGAACATCTTCTCCAATCTCTAATCAGATTCCAATCATTGGATTGAGTTTCGTCGCCCATAAATCCTCTCCACCGATCGTCACTTTTGTCCAAGAGTCGTGCGTGATGCAATTGAAATCAAGAGACACAAAAACTTCAATCGAGAAAACGGATACAATTTATCGATGGCATGAAATTCAGTATTCAGTTCAATGAAAAAACTTCATTCTTCACATCCGTTCCGTTAAATGTGTGGGCACTGTGAGTGAGGTGAATAGAAGTCCTAAAAACTATTTACAAGTGTCGAGGGTAGATGATAAAAAACTGCTGCGGATATGGAGGCTAATGGAGCTTGCTGTGGCAGTTTACTTGAATCCACGGCCAACGCAATTCGGCCGAAACGTAAAGCGAAAATAAAAGTTAATCGCGTTAATTTCCCATATTGTAGATATTTTATAATGCAACGCGAAAGTTTAAAAGTTTATAATGATAGATAATACCTAAAAACCTTTTTATTTCATCATGTAATAGCCTAAAATAAATATAGACAATACGAGACTCCGATAGCTTATCCATACTATTTATAATGTTATAACTTAAGCACCAGAAAAAACCTACCTATTACGATCTATGGAAATCATACATAGACACTTTGACATCTTATAAAAACTTGATAATATGAACTTATAATTACATTTGTGTGTGTAAATATCTGCTGTGAATCTGTCAAATAAGATCACACAAAATATTATGAACTATTGTGTTATAAAAATCGATGAATTAGGGGTGAGGTGGGGTGCAGTGCAAGGAACCGAGAACATTACTGTCCACAGATAATACTATAAGTTTGAAAAGAACCAAAAATATAAAGTGTACACGCAGTTTAAAATACAAATACAAAGTAATGAAAAATTCTTGAATAACTTATGCACAAGTATCATTACTACAACTACATAGGCGTATTCAGCTTTTGACAAAGAGAGGGGAGAAGGGATGTAACTATAGATATTTTGATTAGTAACGATAATTCGTGGAAATCATTATTTATTCTATTTAAATAATATATAGCAGAACTGTGTCTGTACATCAAATATATTTTTGAAAAAATATTACACTTCCAAGCTTTCTGCGCGTTTCTAAATCTTACAAAATGGATTCTAATGTGAATTCAACAACATATTATATAATATACTGATTTTTATCATTACATTTATCTTTATAATAAAAGGAATAGTACAACTAGTAAGAATGTGATTACAGTGACATTATTTTTGAAGTGAATTTTTGCAATAAATAGCAAAAACCTAACATTTAAGAAGGGGATAACTTTTGCTCCCTACACAGTCTGATTATTAAAAATATTGTAATATCTAGACATTTGTGCTATTAAAATAACAGCCATATCTTTAACACACAATACTAAAATAACAACACCTTTGCATCATCATAAAAAAATTGTTCTTTAAAAATACATATTCAATTTTTCAATTCAATTTCAATAGATATTGCCGCCTCAGTAAATAAATTATTAGACTTCGTTACAAATAAAGAAATGTGAATTAAATAATGTCGCAGGGTATTAGGTGAAAATTGAACATTGTACTGTCATCAATATCATTTTTAGGAGTAACGGGACCGATTTATGTTTCAAAATTTTCTGTATAGTTTTAATCTAAACATATTCTTCAAAATGACAGTTGGGTTTTTTAAAATTAATTATACTTTATAAAATAAACGAACCTAACTACTTTTTCGTATTATTCGTAAGCTAGCGAGCGCACTTTTGCATAGACCAGAAGGTCTATTTTGGATTAAATTATTGTTTATCAATGCGTCGCCTTAACGACTTATTTGATGAAAACGAGACCTGCGGTAATGTATTCCGTCCGCTCTTAAAGTGACTTCAATACATAGTAAAACTTACACGGTATTGGAAGCACGGTATTAGTTGCACTGCTGTTTCCGTGCTGACGATATATACTCGTACTTTATGTTGCAAAGTCAAAGCAAGTTTTTGCCTGTAAGTAGGTCTATACCATGAAGGTCTATACAGGCAAAAACACCTTATTCGCGGGTTGGCTATTTGCAGAGAAAATAACACTGTGAATTCGGTTAAGAATTTCATTATTCGAAGATCAAAACTCTTTTCGCACTATCGTCATACAAAGGCTAACTTAACTAATCTAAGGTTCTGGTGTTTGAAAGAGAAGATGTACAGACGAAATTTGAGATATAGGTAAAAGGAAAATGTCTAGAAATTGTTTATCTAGTGTGTAAAGTAGTTTTCGAGGAATGCAAGACGTGAATTGAATGTGGTGAGACGCGTAACAGCTGGCAATAAATTGAACGGTGCTCTGTCCGCATTAGTAGGCAATGTCTAATCTAACTCAGCCAAAATGACCATACACAATGCGGTATTGGTGCCAATTTTATTGTAGGGTAGTAGAACTTAGATATGCCCGAAATCCAGTGAAACTAAGATAAATGCAGTAGAAATGCGATTACTTAGAAATATGTGCATATTGTGACTGCATGGAGAGTGTTACAGTAAAAATGAAGGAAGGAATGCTTGGATGGTTGATGCACATGGAAAGTATGAGTGATGAAAGACTGACGAAGAAAATCTACAAAGCGAAAGTGAGTTGTAGAAGAAGCCAAGGAAGACCGAGACTGACATACAAAGATGAAATATTCAGAGTGTTAGCTGATGGAAATGTCAAAATCACTCGCATACCTAGAAGAAAATGTCTTTTTCTTTTTACCGCGACGCTTGGCGCTCCGTGCTCACTACCTCGTTAGGGATACAGCGTGAAGACATATATTTATGTATGTATCAAATTATATAAACTGTTGAGGAGTACTCCATCATAAGACCTTAACTATGGGATTACCCTAGACATTTACACTTTCAAATAAAAAAGAATCACCAAAATCGGTGCAAAAATGGCAGACAAATCCAATATACACGAAAATGAACATGAACATACATATAAAAAAAGATTTCGAAGAATACCTATTTTGAAGTCTATTAAAATCTAGGAAATAAGAGAGAAAACAGAACTCTTTAAAGCACTGCCTAATTAGCTGTGTTAGATAACGATGTAAGGCACCGCTATCGCTAAAAGTCCATTCACATCTACCAGCCACGTAGCGTGTGCAGCATGTACCTTATCAGACACGGCACAGACACTCGAAGTTTTCACATTTAACAGACAGCAGCACTAAGACAGTCTATACTTTCGTTTCGATGCCGTATCCGAGGCTACACTGTGTATGTACTTTGATACATTAATACTTATTGCGCCGACATGTACATAGTATGGACACACACTGGTCGTACAAACGTTCTTTCCTCCAATACTGGCCCGTTTTCTTTTTTTTTTTTAAAGAGGGGGGCAAACGAACAAGCGGGTCACTTGACCGAGAGTGACCAGCGCCGCCCATGGACACCGGCTACGTCCGGAGAGACACGGGTGCGTTGCCGGCTTTTAGGGAAATAGGGAAAGGAGGGGGGAGAGGGGATGATGGGCCACCGGCACTCTCATTCACCGAACGAAACACACAGCAATAGACGCTGTTATTTCACGCCGATATTCTGTGAGAGGGTGGTATTTCACCGGGAGAGCCGGCCCTATTCGTGCTGCAATGCAGCATGGCTCTTCCACTCAGTATCTGTACGGACACGCTACACTCATGTGCACTAAATAATAATAATAATATCCTCAGACATACAATACACTTACAGACAATATGCAGGCATATCTTTTAGTGCTCCAGAACCACGGTGGTTATCTGTAGATGTAAATGGATCTTAAATGAGCAAATCAGTTTTGTAAACTATAAAAGACAAAAACTCTTACATTGGAAATTTTGACGGCAGGGATCTCAATTTTTCCAAGTGACTAAAAAACGTATGAAACTGATATTTGGTAACCTGATTCTTCATTTCATTGACTTCATTTTGTGAGTTGCGTTACACGATTTGTAACACAAAAAAACTATCAAAGAAACCTCTTTTAAAACAGAGATTTACATTTTTCGGAACAGTGGGGCCGATTTATGCTTCTAAATTTTCTGTATAGTTTAATCTAAACATATTCTTCAAAATTACAGTTGGACTTTTCAAAATTAATTATAGTTTTTAAATAAACGAAAATAACTGTTTTTTCGTATTTTTCGTTAATTAGCGCGCGCACATTTGCATAAAGCAAGTCTATTTTAGATTGAATTATTGTTTATCAATGCGTCGTCTTAAGTACTATAGAAAACAGATAATTTAAGCTTTTACTATCATTCATGACAAGATATGAAACACTTAAATTGCTATGGATTCCTTCGACAAAAGAGTGCACGTCCCTCTTTTCTCAACTTGAGAGGAACGCTACCGTGTCTCATAAATATCCCATACATATCTCAATCTATATTTGTAGTAAATTAACGAACTAACGGACATAAACTCCCGCCAAAAAGCTTTGACTATACTTGTTTACTGCCTTGGAAATACTATTGAAATCGAGTACAAAAAATTATTTTCTCACCTCGTATGTGAGGAAAGGTCATTGCTCAGCAGTGGGATTTATACAGAATATTACAATACTATGCAGTATAAAATGGTTGCATCCATCAAGAAAAATATTTGAAACGGCTTTCAGTGCTTAATAACATGATTGAAAACGGATTCGTTTATGTAGCCTTTAATTTGCAGGAATCAGTGATAACCTAATAAAAGCAATTTTCAGATGGCTTTGGTTGTAACTCAAAACGCAGGAAACAAAAATATTCAGACAATTTTTTTATTATCGTGGTATATACCAGACAGATCCGTCTCTTGTTTGACAAAATCAGATGTGTTACAATTAGAAACGTAAAATAGTTTGTGATGATGATGATCGGAGTTATGACAATAATGACTGTACTAGTTGAAGGTTGCCTCTGGTGTTAGGTGGGTGTTGCTGGGGAATTGACTTTGCAAATGTTTTGCAACGATTGCATGTAAAACCCATTCCATTATACAAAGAAAATAGGAACCTTGATAATGAACAAATATTTATTTACTCATGAACAATATACATACAATTTTACAAAAGTAATTCTAGTTTCCACATTAGGATACCCTGTGTCGTAGATAACTAGGTTACTCTAGAGGTCATGTTAATCACTAGGAATTGTAGTAGAACTACGTAGACTCAATAGCAACAAAAACCTGTTCTATGGTGTTAATGTAGACATGTGTTTTTACGTGCAAAATAACCATAATAAAAGAATCTCATCGTTCTTGCGTTGGTCCACGTGGCAATCGATTTTACCAGAAACTGAAGTACAAACTTCAAACTTGGCATAGTAATATTTATACATACATTTTGCACTAGCTAACATTCTAAATTATTCATAGAAGAATTAAAGAAGGGGTAAACTCCAAGGGGTAAATCGAAGGGGGGTAACTCGAAGGGGAAAACACGACTTGACTATTACCCTCTTATCCCCGAATTTTAAAAGTTTCAAGGATTGGCATAGTGATATTTACCCATACATTTTGCACTAGCTAACATTCTAAATTATTCATAGGGGAATGAAAGAAGGGCTAAAGTCGAAGGGGTAAATGGAAGGGGGGTAACTCGAAAGGGGAAAACACGACTTGACTATTACCCCAATATCCCCGAATTTTAAAAGTTTCAAGGAATATAAAGCCTCACCTACACGAAAAATATAACGAAATCTTAGTTCCCCAGAAATTAAGTTCAGAAATTAATCATTTTATAATTATACCATACGGAACTCTTGAGTAGATACACGTATTATAAATACTACATTGATATTTTTCTGAGCTATTTACCTGGGGAGGGGAGCTTATTGGTTCTTCTCACCCCATTTGTTAAAAAAAACCTAGACTGTAATGTTGTACCCAGCACTGATTGTGAGACCCAGCACTGATTGTGAGTTTTCGTTTGCACAGAAAAGTGTAGTCGATTCCGGACTATAGCCGAATAATTTATACTATTTTTATTTATATATTTTTATATTTTAACTTTATTTGCAACAGCAATTAGCAGAGTATTGCTATGTATTCAGAACTCTAATTGCGGTTTGATTTTGCCTCGGAATCGATCAACCAATAACAGCGCAAGATTTGAGCGCGAGTAATGCTCAACTCTACGATTGGTAGATTGAAGTTTCACGCGCTAGTAAAATTTATTTGATATCGAGTCACATCGGGGTGACTTATATTTTGGGTAATGCTGTACTATTTGTACATATGTACTTTATATGGTTGTTACAACCACCAGAATACGGTGAAATATGTTCATAATTGCTATCATTAACAAAATAAAATTACTATTTCATCGTTATCAAGATAAATATCATGACAATTATCAAGTTTATTATTATTGGTAATTAACCTTTTGAATCGTGCTACAACGTCATCCCAGTCTGCATACAACGTTTATTATAGAGTTACTCCCAGCGACTCCGCTTGCCGCTCTTCCTGACACGCTCGGACCGCTCGGTTCGCTCGGAGCGCTCAGAACGCTCGGAACGCTCAGAACGCTCGGAACGCTCAGAACGCTCGGATTGCTCAACCTGTTCGGCATGCTCGTTTTGTTCTTCAGGTGGCACCTCGGGTTCGTTGATCCCGGGCTGGACGCTGGGTCTGATTTGCTCCCACGAATGATCCGAAGACGCCGTAAACTGAAGGAAGTACATATTTTACACTTTTCAGATTAAAACCACGAACTCCTCAATTGGTAGCCTAATTCTAAAATAACTTTACATTAAATCTTCATACCTGATTGTACTGTGTCCTGAAGGCCTGTTTCAACGAAGCCAGCCGGTCCGTAGCCGGTCCGTGGGTCTTCTCTATAGTGACTGTGGGCATTTCGTCGTCCTTTCGGGGAAGCCCGGGCCGCTCCTTATACCCCAGCCCACAGCCGCCCACGTTCAGATTCTTGCCTTTACCCTTCTTGAAGCGAGACTTACGGAACCAAGATGACTGCATCGCAAGCTGCATCAGATCTTCAGGCACCTCCTGTATGTGGGTAATTTTATATATTTTATTAAGTTGAGTCAATCGATCCTTGAAAATGTATATGCATAGAATTTTTTATTTTTATTTTATTTTATTTATTTAGGCTTATCAACAACTGTTTACACTAATACATTCTAAAATATACATGATTCTAAAGATAATTACTAAGTATAACAGTCTCTTACAGATAAGCTCCACATGCAACACTATTATAAGTTAATATAACATATCATCTTATATTATAGGTTAATATAATATTTCAGTTTATATAAAGTGTAAACTGTAAACTTAACTTTGTAATATAGTATAGCTATATTGGCGCAGCAAGTGTTTCTTTAAGTTATCACAATATCACTGACCACACTTAAAAATCTAAAGAAGGAATACTATCTATGCCAGTCCAATGCAATTATAGATTGATTTGCGAAATTTACCAGCGGTGTCATAATGGATATCCAAACAATCACTATACTTGTTTAAAATCTTACACAACCTAGGTACAGGAGAATTAGCTCCGAGAACAGTTCTGCGCAGTGGTGGACAAAGAGGAGTGATCGGCTTACGTGGGGGCCTGTAAGGCACACGAAATTTAAATTCACTTAGCAATTTTGGACAGTCAATTTTATTTTTAAAAAGTTTAAAAAGAAACATCATGTCAGCAAAAACTCGGCGATTAGACAATGACATAACTTTAAAGTATTCCAGCCTACTGTTGTAAGAAGGTAATTGCTTTGCCATTTTGATAGAGAAGGATAAGTGATACAGGAATCTTTTCTGAATTCGTTCTAAGCGCAATGAATGGGTAGAATAATGTGGTCTCCACACAGGGCTGCAGTATTCTACTATACTCCTTACTAAGGAATTAAATAGGAATAATTTTGTTTTTGTTTTACGAAATGATTTCCCATTCCTTAAGACAAATCCCAGCATTTTACACGCTTTTCCTATTATATGTTCTATGTGGGGTATAAAGGTCAATTTTTTATCAAAGATCACACCCAAGTCTCTCACAACATCCACCTCTTGAATTTTTTGATCTTTAATATGATAATCATAGTTAACTAGATGTATGTTGCGGGAGAATTTAAGATGTAAACACTTTTTATGGTTTAAATCCATCTTATTGAGCAAACACCAACTCACAAGCCTATTTAAATCATTCTGAAGTAGAACAGCATCATTTGTGGATTTAATAATTTTTGCAAATTTTAAGTCATCGGCGTATAAAAAAGGTTCCGAAAAGTGAAAGCAATTAGGAATATCATTAACAAATATGTTAAATAGGACAGGACCCAAGTGTGAACCCTGAGGAACACCCGATGTTATGTTATGTGTGGTCGACTGAAAACCATTTACAACAACATGAAATGATCGGCCTTCAAGATATGATGCCAACCATCTCAAAAGAGTACCAGTAATTCCATAGGCGGATAATTTACATACCAAAATCTCATGTGATACCTTATCAAATGCCTTACTGAAATCAGTATAAATAACATCATACTGATTACCAGAATCGATGGCATTTGCCAGAGACTCTGTAAATGAAAGTAGATTCGTGTTAGTAGAGCGCGGTGCAACAAATCCGTGTTGATGCTCACTTAAGTAAAGTTTGAAATGCGACTGTAAGTGAAAGCAAATGAAGGATTCAAATAGTTTAGCCATTGAAGATTGAATCGAGATCGGTCTGTAGTTTGACACTAGACTAGTACTATCGGCCTTGTGAACAGGAACCACTTTAGCCATCTTCCAAATTGTTGGGAATATTCCTGAAGTAAGTGACTTCTCATAAATGATAGAGAGCGGTCTACATAGAACCTCAGCACAGTTCTTTATGAACATTGGTGGAATTCCATCAGGACCCGCTCCCTTGTTAGGATCAACCGACTTCAATTTTTTGAGTAAGTGTTCGATGCTGATTGCTGGAATGATTAAGCTTTGACTATTTAACTCTAAAGATCGTAAATAATCACTGTTCTGTGGTAGACTTGCATCATTATAGCTATTGTATACTGATGCGAAATGTGACGCAAACATCTCACATACTTCAGAGGGAATAGAGGAAGTGTCTGATCCATCACCAATCACAACAGGATACATACTAGACCCTCCACGCTTTGCTTTAACATATGTCCAAAACAGCTTAGGGTTTTCCGCAATCATTCCCTCCAAACGATTTACATAACTATTGTAACACTTAGTAGCCAATTTTTCACATCGTTTATTCAATAATTTTAATTCCAGTTCATCCAATGGATTATTGTAAATTTTATATCTTAGTCTTATTTTATTTTTTTCCTTTAGCATTTTTATGAGATTTTTGTCAAACCATGGAGGGAATCGAAAGTTTTTTATCTTTTGATTATCTGTGAATAACATCTCTCAAAGTATCGTAGAATACAGTAGTCATTTCATTTACATTATCCATTCCCTCAAACAAAATCTGCCAGTTAATTTTGCCTAAATGGTCACAAATATGTTCATAATTTGCTTTGTAAAAATTAGGTCTAGTTTTACCAGTGTTGCATGAAAGGTTAATTTCTTTTTCAATTGATATAGATATAACTAAAGGAGGATGAAGCCGGTCGATGACGCTTAGTGGGCTATCGCATTCAGCTACTTGACCCAATGACACTGTTGTTAATACCAGGTCCAGTGTTCGATTACTACAATTTGTAATGCCATTATACTGAAATAATTTATTCTCATTAACGAAATCCAAGAATGCTTTACCTATAGAAGAAATTTTGTTGGATGCAACTGGATCACCAAGAGACTTCCAATCTATATCGCCTAGATTAAAGTCGCCAATAATACAAGGGAGTAGACTGTCAGGACTGTGTTCAAAAATTTGATTAACATGCTTAATAAATATGTCCAATACTGCAATGCGCATTGGTGGTGGCAAGTAAACGGCACAGAGAGCTACTCGACGAACAGATCGCAGCGTTGGAATATCCAACGTAATCCAAAGATCCTCGTTACTACTTTCCCAGCAACTCATGCGAATAGTCTTAAACTTCCTCAAAACTGCTATAAGAACACCTCCTCCTTCCTTTCCGCACAAGCCAGAGGTTTCCCTATCTCGTCTATACACTACATATCTCTCATCAAATAGCTCTCCGTCCATTACAGAACTATTTAGCCATGTTTCAGATAGTATAATTATGTCATAATCATTACAACATATATTGCGATAAAATGTATGTGTTTTAGTACGAAGACCTCTACAATTTTGGTAGTACATTTTTAAACCTATGAATTTTGATCAAATAATATTCCAGGGCATGCAATAGAAAAACAAAACAATAATCATAAAAACAAAAAGCTACTATACTAATTTCTTCAAAGAGTCCATATTTTTAATAATTATATATTGTGATTCGTCACTTTTACGCACAAAAATTCTGCCGCTTCGAACCCAAACATATTGATAACCTTTCTCCTTCGCTTTAGATCTAGTGGCAGCATGAAGGGCCTTATTTGTGGGCGATAAATGTTCTACGATATAAATAGGAACCTTCGGACCAGACAAGCCAATATGTGAACTATTCAATTTATCGTGAGAGTTTTTTTTATTGAATTTGATAATCGAGGCCATAAATTGATCACGAAGTCTAGTGGAAGCCAGCTGCACCACAATAGATCGTGGACGCTGACTTGAAGGGTTGCTTTTAGCTACTCGGGTACAATGCAACATGTCTGCCTCATTTATACTAATATCAACTACGCTGCCAAGTTGTTTTACGATTGTGTATAGATTTTCCTGCTTATTTTCAGGAATACATTGGATCTCCAAATTATTAGAACGAGATTGCTGTTCCATGTGGTTGATACGCATTTGTAAATCAACGACAGTGCCTTTTAGTTTTTGATTTTCAACCAGTAACTCACTCGTCGTTTTTCTGGCATTTGCCTGCTCTAATTCTATATCCTCGTATCTTTTATTCATGAAATTCATAGATTCTATAATATCTTTCATTTCCGTTCTTAATGCGTCAATCTGACTGTTTACGGCACTTGTTACGTTCTGAGTTAATTGTACCAACATTTCGCTGAACTGCTCCTTAATAACGCCCTGTACGATTGATTTTATTTCATTTGCCGTTACAGCGTCGTCCGGCATGGGTGGAGAACCGATGGCTTGCCTCTTAGTGTTTCTGATTCTTGCTTTGTGGTTGTCACAAAGCGGACATTTCCACTGATCACGCTTTTTAGGATCATCGAGCCCTTGCACAAGATATAAGCAGGCGTGATGGTATGATTTACCGCACACATTACAAGTGATATAGCTTTCCTCTTTTGCATTGCTATTAACGCAGCATCCCCATACAACACCCGCATCGTCCGTCATTGCGCGAAGTACCAGCAACCAACTTAGCAAATAATAATATAAAATGCGTTCTAACGGTCCAGACCAAGGCCGCCTCTATACTTCTAACTTACTGCGATTTATTTGGCTATGCACCTAGTTAATTCACCTTTGTACACAATCGGTGTTATTAATAAAAATTTCCTACTCCGATATTACTCTCAGTCTACTTTCGGAGTAGTTAATCGTAGACTAAAGATGTTGTAACATAAGATTAAAGTTATTATTAATAAACTTGGAGTAAGGTCGTTTTAACTATACATTCGTTACGCCTCGGAGTAAGCCTGATCACTGGCAACACATGCGTGTTTACCAACATAACAATATTAAAATATGGAGTTTCTGTTGTTTATTCTCAAAAAAAAAAAAGAATTGACAAAAGTTTTGAAGTTTCTATTTGTGAACGACGTGTTTATCTTTTATTGCTTTTTGTTCTCAAAACGTGTTCTTGAAGGTTAGAATTTTATATACAAATTAAGAAAATGAGTCAAAAACGTAATCGTTCAATTAATTGGGATGAAGAGGAAAAGGTAAGTGCCAAGACAACTCATAGTCAAATATTAAAAATATATAGCGACAGTTACAATGGAGAAGTCAAAAGTACTGAAAGAATATAAATAATCTTTTTTCATTCCAGCAATTACTTAGAGTTTGTCTTAAAGACTACTCGCAAGTAATTGAAAATAAATCGATGCATACAACTACAATTAAAGCCAAAGCCAAAGCGTGGGATGAGGTTCTCAAAAAGTAAGTGTCATGAACAATGAGATTAATATATTATGAAAACACTTAAAACTCATGTAGTCATTGTAACAAAAACTTTGTTAATTTTACAGATTTAACGAATTAAACAGTCGTACAAGAACCTTGAATCAATTACAAATACAGTGGAAGGGCATGAAAATGAGTGCTCGCAAAAATGTTGCAAACTTTAAAAGAGATTCTTTAAAAACTGGAGGTGGTCCCAAACCCTCCAGTCCTACTAATGAAGATATTGAAGTGGTGGACCTCATGAACCCAGGGGAGCTGATCACAGACGTTAATATGTTTGATTCTGATGCAGTCATCTTAAATCCAGTGCGTATCAATTTAACTAGTTAAAACATTTTGTTCTTGGATAATATATTAATAGAAAATTGTGTTCTAGGTAATCCTCTTAGATGAAGCGAAAGTCGTTGATGTAGATCAAGTAAGTTACAACAGCTCAAGTCAGGTAAATTCCATTTTCGTACCTTTAAGTAAGTAATAATTACTTATAATTGTTGTTATTAGGTTTCGGAGAACAAAGACGACGATGCAAAATTGCAACATTCAAATATTTTAAGAAACACAGAAGCTGATAACGATCAGAATGTCTTTGTAAGTATTTGCAAAACTGTGGTTATGGTATAATTATTAATATTAACACAATTTAAACTTACTTAATATTAAGTTTCAGTATTTTAATATTCTAGTTACTGTATTTTGTCACAGTCTTTCAATGACACATTCAGAGTTATATCTCATACTCATGAATGTTTTTATTCCTATAGAAAACTGCTGCAGTTATTCAAATTATAAATGAAGAACCAGAGACTGACTACAGTGATACGAAGATTTCACAGACCCCTTCGAATAAACAAAAAATTGGTCATGGAAAGAATAACTTACTTAATAAGGTCTGTTGATTTGATATGAAAATAAATGTTAGTTAATAAGCTACTTGGTTACGACAGGATACTAATTAGTAATTTTTTTTTAGGTTAAAACAACACCTTGCAGTACTGGTTCTTTCATCCACAAAAGAATTCCTTTGAAGAATAAGGTACAGCATTCCTTAATTGTCTTTCTAAATAATCACTTTTAATGTTTTTCAACTTTCACAACTTGTACAAATCTTACTTTATTACTAACCACGTTTATATCATGTTAATACAAGATTTAGTCCTAGTTAGAAATAATAATTGTAAGATAACAACTTTTGATTATCTTCAATCTGTTTCTTTCCCAAGTAATTGAAATTACAGATATGTGATAGCTGTGTTGCTGTTTATTTATCATAAGTATAATTTCATTTACAGAGTTGTGATTACACCACAGAGATTTTGAAACATTCAAAATTTTTGAAGGACATAGAACATAAGACGCTAATGGAAAGAGAAGATGAGAAACATGCAATGGAAATAAAAATCCTAGAAGCAAAGCTGAAATGTGCAGATTTGGAGAGAGAGATTTTAGAAATAAGAAGAACAAGAGAAAAGGCAATGTTAGAAAAAGAATTGAAAAATATAAGCAATTAAACTTGATTTAATGTTATAGTGATTTTAAATTTTATTTGTAGATTTCTTAATTTTTCTTTTAGATAACAAACAGTGATGATAAAAATCTTTTTCTAACAATGGTTTTCCTTTTGCAGTCATTTTAGTTATTTATTATTCGTTTTAATTGTATTCTTATTATTTAGTTGTATTATTTTTTCAAATACGAAATGCAAAAAATTACTCTGTATAAAGTATTTCAGACTAATTATTTATTGTAGAAAACTGTTTACTTTTTTTTGTTATGTAAGTATAGTATATTTTTTGATTTATTCGATTAGGTACATTTTACATTTTTCTTTTAATAAACTTCTTTCAGTTTAAAACTCAAACTCAAATTTAAAATAATTTTATTCAAACAAACTCCATTACTTTTTTTGAAAATTGCATATCATTCGTTTTGGTTGTATTCTTATTATTTAGTTGTATTATTTTTTCAAATACGAAATGCAAAAAATTGCTTTGTATAAAGTATTTCAGACTAATTATTTATTGTAGAAAAATGTTTACTTTTTTTTAAGTTATGTATAGTATATTTTTTGATTTATTCAATTAGGTACATTTTACGTTTTTCTTTTAATAAACTTCTTTAAATTAAAACTCAAACTCAAATTTAAAATAATTTTATTGAAACAAACTCCATTACTTTTTTGAAAATTGTATTTACCACCGGTTCGCAAAGAACCTTCACTGAGAAGAACAGGCAAGAAACTCGGTCAGATATCATTTTTACCAACATATTTTCACAACAAAATTTTATAATCACAATTTGTTTTTAATAACTTGCAGGTTTCCTTTTATTCTCTTCTATTCCATGTTAAATATCTATTAATTTATTTTTGCTTGCAATACATTTTTCCCTTTCCTGCAATAAAAACGAAAGTTTTAATATAGATAGGAATTATGAATTACAATTTATATTATAGTATATTACATTAGTGACTTGACGATCCAGCCTCTCTGATTACTCCATTAGGGATACATTTAAAGATATGTATGTTTATACATCAATAAATAAAAGCTTGTTTTGCACATATTGACAATGTGACTAACCAGCAAGACATTACATTCTCATAAAAATTTAGTCTCATGACATTTCAATTTAATAGATTTAACTTTTTATATTATTATTATTTGAAATGTATTTATTAAATTTGAGGAAGCGAAAAAAGTATCTAAGGACCGTGACGCTTGGTGCTCCGTACTCTCTGAATACCCCATTTGGGATACAGCGAAGATATGTTATTTATTGATTAAAAAAAATTAAATAACTAATTATTAACAATTGACTAAATACTTAATTTCATTGTTGTCACTATGTTGCGCACTAGATCTTAAAAATTTTCTTCTATGAATGCTGCTCGAATAGCATTCCCTCTTACATTATCATTTCTTACTGGGATGGTATCAGAATATTCAATTTCTAAATCTTCAAGATTTATTGTTTCTGAATCTCTATTTATACTAATATTGTGGAGTATAGCAAGAGCTACAATATATAATTTGGTATTTTCGAGGTTTGTTGTAAATCCTTTTAGCAAGCAACGAAACTTTTGCTTCCAAACACCAAAACATCGTTCAATGGTGTTTCTTGTTTTTATATGAGAATAATTGTATGCTTCTTGCTTCGGAGTTAATGGGTTGAGAATAGGTGTAAATAAATATGGCGTACATGCATATCCTGAATCTCCTAGTAAACGTCCTTTGAATTCTGAATTTTCAAACCTTCTTTTTATGCGGCTTTCATTAAATATGCGTGAGTCATGAGTGCTACCTCTCCAGCGAGCCACTATATCCATAATTTCTAATTTGGTGTTACATATTACCTAAAAATTTATAGATTGGTTATTATGTTCAATAGTGTTGATTAGAGGTAACTCAATATCATTTATAACGCTTTACTTTGTACTTACTTGAACATTCAGTGAGCTGTATCCTTTTCGGTTTACGTAATACTGTCCTATATCGCCACTCACTTTTGGTATTCTTATATGAGTGCAGTCTATTGCACCAATAACTTGGCGAAATCCATTAATATTATAAAAGCCTGCTATTACTTTGTTTTGATCTGCATCAGTTTCGGGCATTTTAATGAATTCTGAATTTTTGCTAACAAGAGCCAGAGCCACTCTTTTACAAATAATTGACACTTGTGCCTGACTTATGCCTGATAAGTCACCCGCATCATCTTGAATCTGTAAAATGCAATGGGTATGTACTCTAAATAAACCAATTAAAAACATTTAGTTTTAGTATTTAGTAGTTTTATAATAACTTACCTCTCCACGGGCCCACGTCCTTATTGCAGTCAAAATTTGGAGGTTAGGCGAAATACTACCTCCTCTGGAGTCATGAATGAGGTTATTATGAAATAAATCTATTATGTACGCAGCAGTGGCTCGCGAAAATCTGTATTTCTGATAAAATTCATTCTCTTGCAGAGTTTCAAACGGATTTTCTCTAGTCTTATATATTTTAATTTTTCGTGTAATAAGACGAACATGTTCACTTTGAGCTTCTTCTATTTCTTCAATGAGTCTTAAACCGTTAATATAGTAATCTCTTTCCATATTCTAATTCAAAAATATCACTACACCAATCTAAATTTTTACGATATGACGTATTGCCACAGCACAGATTAAGTATTTGCCACAGTACTACACGTCACAAATGAAAAAATAAGTTACAATTTCGGTTAGTCCGACATAAAACTAAGACAAAACTAGCTCTGATGTGGTATTAAATGTTACTCTAAGAGTAGCCTCGTATTAAACTAGTCGTAGGTTACTCCGTGTTTATTAATAACATTTCCGACTAATTCTAAGAGTAACTTTAAAGTAAAGTTACACCAACGTTAAACTTGGTTTATTAATAAGACTGATTGATATTATGCTTACCGACCTCGGGGCTGTGAAAAAAAGGTCGTAAGCGCCGTGGAGAGCTTGTCGCTTACGCGTTTAGGTCGCAGCACCAAAAAATGACGGTAATTTTTCTTAACTTGCAGAAAATAAATACAGTTATTTATTGATTTTGCTTGATTAATACACTTTATTGATAAAATAACACAACATTTCCAAACTTAGTAGATCACTGATTGGTTTTAGATAGAAACTATGCTTCACTTTTACTTTTAATGACAAAAATCGAATTAAAACCGATAGAATCTATCTTACGTGTACGCTAGTAACTGATTCAAAGGTTAGTACAGTAGTAGTAGAATAAAATATAAGTACATTATTTTTTTCGAGTTTTTCAAAACTAAATTATTCTGATGTTGGTTGTTGCGCACAAAAGTTTTACTTATTTGGGATATATGGTAATAGAAATTCAGAAAAGAAGGTAAAGAAACCAGAAAGTACCTACATAGTAAAAATCAGACCAGGGGAACAATATAACAATGTTAAAAAATGTAGATTGAAAATAACATTTAGTGTTACGAGGATTGAGGAAAGTTACTAAGATGCGTAAGCCAGTAAATGCAGGTGCACAGAGAAGATCATTTCCAGACTATTGTTTAATCTTCAACGAAATCGTCTATTTTATAGTATGATTGTCTAATCAATGTACGTTTTATAACAAGTCTAAATCTATTTGCAGGTAATTGAGTAACTTCCTGAGGAACCTTATTATAAAAATGAATGCAGTTACTCAAAAATAAAACATTTGATTAAAATAATTTAAATTTTGGGATAACCAATTTATTCGCGACTTCGGGTTTCCATGCCATTAATATCGCCTTTCTTTTTAAATAGATCTATATTTTTCCTCGTATACATAATAATTTCAAAGATGTATAAATGAGGTGAGTACATCATTTTCTTTAAAACGATCTCTTAGTGATTCTCATGCATTCAAACTGTAGATGGCATGTATTGTTCTTTTTTGTAAAATAAAAATAGAGTCAATATGCGCTGCTGATCCTCACAGCAAAGGCCGTAGGACATTCAGCTATGAAAATATGCAAAGTACACCAACTTAGCCGTATTTACATCCGTCAATTGCCTAATGCGTCTAATGGCATATATCGCGGAACCGAGCTTACTAGTCAACGCCCCGATATGGTCCGCCCACTGCAACTTTAATATCTACTATTAAACCAAGAAAAATGGTTGACTTAACTAATTCTAATTGTTTCCCACCCAGTTCTATCATGGATTCTGGTTACATTGGAAAGGGAAAATTTAACAAATTTGGTTTTTTGAGCATTCAGTAGTAAATTATTAACAGAGAACTATCTCGAGACGTCTGTTAGGACCCTGTTCACCCATGTAATATCTAGGGCCTTTCTGTCTACATTAAATAACAATGAAGTGTCATCTGCAAATAATACTATTTCACGTAAATACCTTAGCATAAATGGGAGATTAATGTAGACTAAAAACAGGAAAGGAAACAACCATTTTTTTTGTACTATTCTCCCTTGAGAGAGAAGGGAAGGCAAAAGGATCTATGGCCATAACAGCCGATGTCTTCAGTAATGAAACGATTCGTTCTTCATTTTATTTCATTAAAATGTCGACGCTATATATTTAAATGTTTCTTGGAGTTTCTGGCGACAAATATATTGAGACAGTCTTTCTAGTAGAATCCACTGAGGTAGACTAAGCCACTAAACAAATCTCAATTTCACAATACTAAATAAGCATTTATTTTTACAATTACACATGTTGCACAACAGTAGATACTTGGAATGCAAAACTACGCTAATTTTACATCACAATATCCACTAAAAACAATTTGCAAATAATAAAATAAACGCCAACTGTTCCTCATAAAATCCCGCCAAAAACTTGACCACCATCAATTGTGTAACCTAACATTAATTGTGAACACGTATAATAATAATATCATACATATCACACAGCGCCATCGAGTCACAAAGTAAGCAGCACAGCGCTTATGTTATGGGTACTAGACAACTGATATACTACTTATATACTTTTCTTTTGTAAATAAATGCATATTATACATAAACACCCAGACTCGGGGCGGGAATCGAACCCGCAACCCCCGTTTACTTTCCGACGTGCTTAGCCCTTGCGCCAAAACGTCAAGTCGTCAAAACGTATGGAACTGTAAATACGAATTAATCACATGAGATGGATTTGTCATGTATAATGTATATAACTGTTGGAGAGTGACCTGTTGCGCGCCCTCGAGGTTCCTCACGAGGTGTCCCGCGAACTCGCGGTCCTTGTCGCGCGCCAGCAGCGTGTAGGCGTCCCCGCGCACGCCGGCGCGGCCCGTGCGGCCCACGCGGTGCGTGTGCGTGTCCACGTCGCGCGCCACCGTGTAGTTCACCACCGTGCGGATGTGTGGGATGTCCAGCCCGCGCGCTAGCCCGCACCACACACACGGTTAGTTGGAAAGCCGTTTACGAAACTGCCTAGTACGTCACATGTAATGCTAATTTCAGAATTTAGTGAATCCATAGTCATAATGACAATAATGAAATCCTATCAGTTTCATGATGTCTGACTATCGGTACGTATGTCACAGTCGTATATTCGTATGTTACCTTTGCAACTACTGTTTGGCACACACTGTATTACTAAGCCAAAACTTGCCAAAATTGCTACGAATTACAACACACTCTTGGCCGTTTTTTGAAATATTCACACTTAAATAGTATTCACTTAAATAGGTTATGAACACAAGAGCACACAAAGGAGCCGATCTGGGAACGGACCACTTTCTAGTGGTAACAACAATAAGGAGTCTGTTTGCAGTGTGGCGAGGTCGCGTAGCGTCCAAACCTGCAGCGGTCTATCGCATCAAAAGCTGCAAACTGCAAGATGCGAGCTCCGGGAATGAATATGAAAAGGTAGTATCCGGTAAGCTTGAAGATAGATTAAAAGTGATGAGCGAAGATGTTGAAGAATGTTGACAGAACCTTAGAGATAGTATGATCGAGGCTGAGAAAGATGTATGTGGAACGAATATGATTGGGATTGGTCAAAAGCGTGATGTGTGGTGAGATGGCGAGGTGAAAGAGTATGTGTACAATAAGAAGAAAGCATGGTGAGACTACCTTGCTGCTAAAAATAGCTACAATTTGAAGGATTTGATGAAAGAGAGATATAAGCTGCAGAAAGCAGAAACGAAGGCAGCAACTAGTAAAAGAGAAGCATAAAAGGTGTAGGGTGTTAGACGAAAACAGGATGTCGGACAACTTCCAGAAAATTCCAAATTATTTCTGAAAGAAATACGGAAGTATCGAAGTGGTCCGACACCTTGCAGAATGAATAAAGTGCGTTCGAAAGAACATCATCTGCTAACAGACAAAAATGCTAAAATGGTTCGGGTACATAGAAAGAATGAGTGATGAAAGACTGACGAAGAAAATCTACAGAGCGCAAGTGAGTAGTAAAAGCCAAGGAAGACATATAGCGTGATACAGCGTGAAGATCTGTGTCTGTATATGTGTATGTATATATATATACAGGGTGTACATACAAACGGGACATATTTTTGAATATGCTATAGTATATCGAGAATTCATCTTGATTACGATTTAATAAAGCATTATTATGCAATAATAACAAAGATACAGGTTAAAACACAATTTATTTCACTTGTGCTTCCCCTTAACACAAGTAAAAGACACCGAAATTTAATTTTTACCTAATTTCACAAATCCACAGAACCTCTTTTATTTATGTAACAATAAGGTTGATATTCCTGTGTATGTGGAAAAAACGTATTTTTAAATTAGATTAGAATGATAGGTAGGTAGTGTGCCTTTGTCGCCACGTTCTCGTCGCAATGATTCTGACCTCTCACTGAGGACGTACAAATGGTTATGAAAGAAATCGATAAAAAAACAAAAGATAGACTCTGACCTTGTATTCAGGCTGCAAATTACCAATGTGGGTAAATCACAAAATGTCGCACGATAACAATGCTACAATTTGATACTTTTTCACATCACTTTTTTTTCCATATGTATTGAGGTCCGTAGTAATTACACATTCACAAGTTCACAAACGTAAATGTTCAAAATTGCGGCCTTGCGCTTCTATGCATGCACGTGCACGCCGCGCTATCTCACTATGCACACGATGCAATACGTTTGACGTTTCTCGTTGTAATTTATTAAAGGCATCGATAATTTTGTGCTTCATGACCTCTTCTGTATCAGATTAGGTTAAAAGGATGGCGCAGGTCTTCCTTCAGCACTTTATGGACCGTACTGTGGGGCACCTGTAGTAACCTTCCGGCCGACCTTGTACTATCATCGGGATGTTCATCAAAATGATTAAGAATGAGATCGCGGATGCCTTGGTTAGCATTGCCGCCGGAATCTGTATTGCGCGGTGTAAAGCTGCCATAATCCCTTAACCGTTGCACCACTCGCGTCAGTATTCTACCACTCGAAGGCACGTGCTCATCATTACGATGTCCAAAATGGTCCAAATACAAACACAAAGCTTCACTAGAATTACCACTAGTCATACCATAAGCCAAAACCATATCGGTGTATTGCAGATAAAACGGCATGATTTAAACAAGAAAATAATTCGTAAGTAGTTAAAAACGAATTGACGATGTACACAATGAATACGTCTCACAGAGATCGTAACCCGAATGCAACTGAATAAATTTAATTTGAACAGCTGTTCAATATGGCGGATTGGCGGTGTTACATCAAAGAAAGCCACCGTAAATCACACGGCAAAGTCAAAGGCAGAAAGTATTTTAGTGACGTCACAAAGATGCCGACAAAATGTAAAGGTGTGTACATACGAAGTACGAATTGATTTTTTAATGAATGAATATTTTTGAAAGTTTCTATGAAAGTGGACAAAGAGAATTTTATAATTTTTGAAAAAAAATCCTTGTTATTCATAGGTAGATAAAGGTCGGATCACAATAGCTAGGGATAAACAATCATGAACCATTTTTATTTCTTTGTAACATTCGATCGATTTAGGTACTGTTTTTAGTGATTTCATTATTTTATCTGATTAAAATTACTTATTCACTTATTAATATTAAATTAGCTTTTTATTAATAAGAAAATAGGAAATTATTGTAGGTAAGTACCGATATACGAAGCTCTTCTTAAAAAAACAACTTTCTAGTAGATGTTTCATCAATGTAAAACAATAACCATTATTACTAACCGTTATTTACTAGCCTGTTATGATAATGTCGTTGTGTCTTACATCCGTCGAACTACTTTGGTACATTTTGATAGAGTTTTATCTTACTGAAATTCATCTTGAGAAGCCGAGCTTCCTTGAAACAATGCTTTTACCTCATCAATTCATTCTCTTTGTCCACTTTCATAGAAACTTTCAAAAATATTCATTCATTAAAAAATCAATTCGTACTTCGTATGTACACTCCTTTACATTTTGTCGGCATCTTTGTGACTTTCTGCATTTGACTTTACTTGTACTGTGACTTTGCCGACGTGAGATTTACGGTGGCTTTCTTTGATGTAACGCCGCCAATCCGCCATATTGAACAGCTGACAGTTCATGACCTTAGCGATTTGTAAACATTGTTAAGGGGTATACGAGGGTATACGCATTATTTTCGAAAATGGTTTTCAGGCTGTATTTCAGTAACGGATGAAATTATTACAAAATAAAAAAATACGTAAGATTTAAAATCTGTAACTGTACACGATCAACCCAATTTTACGAGAAATGGTGGGGATAACACTTGAAAATTAAAACGGTCATAACTCTTAAACGGATACGTTTTTTTCGATAATTCTTTTTGTAACTACATACTAAAGTTATGCCCTTTCATCCATTAAAGTAACTGTCCCGTTTTCATATACACCCTGTATATATACATATATATATATATAAAACAAGCATGTGTTCTTCACATCACGTGTTTGGTTTGTAAATATACGATTTACAACGGTTTTCTAGTAACATTGTTAGGCTGATGATCTAGTTGTCAATGCCCATAAAAAAAGAAAATACTCACCGGCGACGTCAGTGGCGACCAGTATGTTGTTCTCACGGCGCTTGAAGGCCGTGATGACCTTGTTTCTGTCGGCCTGCTCCATGTCTCCGTGCAGTAGGAGAGCATCGTATTGCTGTACTCCGAGATTGGCCGCTGTCTGCTCCGCTTCTAACTGGAGGGAGAGCGTTATGTAAAATATACTTACGATAATAATAACGTCGTAAAGATAATTATGAAGTTATACATACGCAAATTTCGGTTCTATATTATTAAAACAAAACACTGTTTGCTTAACCAATGGAGCTCAAATAAACATAGTGGCTGTACTTGTACCCTGTGACGTGCGCAGACATTTTCAGTAGGGTAGACAACAAGAAAACTCACCAAAATCGCCATTTATTCTATAATTCGTACGTAATAAATAATGTTAATGTGATTTAATATTACATTATTTATTCACTGGAACTACTTTGAAAAATATTTTAAAGGTAGCAAAATTGCTACTTGCTATTTTGTAAAGAAAAATTTAATATAATTTTGTTCAAAATTGGATGACAGTAAGCGCCATCTGTTGTTTTTATACGTATCTATAAAAATTCCATGTGAAGGAACAGAACTTCAATAAAATACGTTCAGAGGACGCTACAGTAACAAAAAAATATAATAAGGAAACGTATTATTATTTCAAAAAAGTTATAAAATTTAACGAACATGATTTTTTATGAAGTTAATATGTTATTTTTTCTAATATGTTTAATTAATCTATAACTATTAAGATTCAAACCGTTGACAATTTTTTTTTCGGTGCTGTTATTGGCTAGAGACTCCCTCTCTTTATTAACTTGTGTACGTGTTAAGAGCTAAGTAAACATTCACAACCACTACAGATGCACGCGTGTAATTATACGAAACACAGTGTTAGAAATGTTTTGAATGTGTGTTACAATTTAATTATTTTCGCTTTTTTTATTTTGGATTGGCAGTTCACGATTCTGTGCCAATTTCATCTGAGTAGGACGACGAAGAAACGGAGAATGACGACAAAACTATGACATACGAGCAGACAAAAACAGATATATGAATAAATAAATCATTTTTTAGCTTTTGAGCAGGGTTAGCTTTTGAGATGGTACTTAGGACTAGAAGCTAGTGATCTTCTATTGCACTCAAAAATATTAGTATGCAATTATATGCAATTAAGAAAGGTTGAAGGAATTGGAATTGACGACATTGAAACAGCGGAGACAGCGCGGAGATGTAATTGAAACCTACAAAATACTAACAGGACATTAAAACGTACCAGCACTGAGCGATATCCCGAAACAAGACTGAGAGGACACTCTCTGAAGTTGATTTGCACCCCGAGCACTAGCAACCCCAGATACCATTTCCTTTATAATCGAATAGTAAGAGCGCAGTATAAACATAACAATAGGATGTCTTCATAGAAAATTAGCGTACGCGGTTTGTATGTCGCGCGCTAATACGCACGCGCCGTGCACGCTCAGAACGACAATATTCTGAGTGAATATGGACAATTACTGCGGGGTCGCACCGCGTCGCGTGCGACGATGCACACGAACGTACAACCACTTTCATTTGTCTTTAATTCGTTCTCCACATCGTTGCAAATACGAATATGTCTAAATCACATGAACGAACGTATTTTAATATCCTTAGATGCCTAAATAATAATTGTAGTTATTCGAATCCAGAGTTATCATTATTCAACATAACTACAAGAAATGAAATTTAACAAACATAAAGAACTTATCCGTGTGTATTGGTTTTTTATTTTTATTATTATATACTAAATGTATATCTAAACGAGATACTCTCCGCATCGCACTCCCAACACAACAACTCTTACGAATTATTTTTATAAAAAAAGTGTAGTAAATAAAAAATTATAGAAAATTACCTTTTTTGTGACGAAAATTAACACGCTACCAGCTGATAAAAATTCTACTAAATTTTTCAATAACCATGGCCACTTTTCCTCGGGTTTGCTGAAGAGTCTGTAAAAAAGTATACGACATTACACAAAAATAAATGAGCGTTGAATTCATAGTCACTCCGAGGTTAAGACGTGATTGATATAAAAATGAACAAATTATAAGTACTATTGAAATAAGATAAGCACATGTTTCATGTCAGCGCTCTAAATAAACACAAGATCACAAGAATGGCTGTCAATCCCCAAGGAGGATTATTCATCAGATAATTTTTAAACAAGACAGATTTTTGTATGAAATTATGTAGCAGATGAAATTTTTGGTACCTATTTGGACAATGTTTATTTTTTATTCATTTATTTTATTACGTTTATTTATTTTATTTTTTGGCTGTAATATTGTCTGGGTTAATCTCCGAAACAGCTGAACTTGATTTTATTGTGACTCATTGACAGATAGATCTTTTTAGTAAGTAATCTTAACTATTTTTCATATCAGAAAAATATCACAGAGCATAAGTAGTCTGAGGAGTATTAGTGGCCGTCAGCAAGTGACCGCCACAACACTGTACCTCACACAACATATGCGCCAAGAGCGTGCTGGTTTCCTTCTCGGCGCCGAATGTGTGTGTGGGTGTGCTTGTGAGGATGCAAGCGTGCGTGCGCGCGTGTGCGTGTGTGTGCATGTATAATGTCGTCACTCCCATGACCCGCTGGTCCACGAGCGCGCTGGTCTTCCTCACGGCGCCGAATGTGTGTACGGCGTGCACGTGGGAGTACATGCGAGCGCGCGTATGCATGTGTGTGTATGCGCGTGTGTTTTTGGGTGTGTAATGTGGTCACTTTCACGACCTGCTGGTCTCGCTCACGGCGCCGAATTTGCGTGCGGGGATTCACATGGAGGTGTATGCGTGCGCGCGTATGCGTGTGTGTGTATGCGTGTGCGTGTTTTATGTCGTCACTTCCACGACTCGCTGGTCCACGAGCGCGCTGGTCTCGCTCACGGCGCCGAATTTGCGTGCGGTGATGCACGTGGAGGTGCATGCGTGCGCGCGAATGCGTGTGTGTGTTATGCGTGTGCGTGTTTTTGCGTGTGTAATGTCGTCACTCCCACGACCCGCTGGTCTACGAGCGCGCTGGTCTCACGTGGGGGTGCATGCGTGTGCGTGTGCGTGTGCGTGTGTACAGTGTCGCCGGTCGGCCTCCACTCACACGACCCGCTGGTCCACGAGCGCGCTGGCCTCGCCGGCGGCGCCGTGCGTGACGCGCACGGGGTCGTGCAGCGCGTCGCGCGCCAGCCGCTCCACGCGCCGCGGGAACGTCGCCGAGAACAGCAGCGCCTGCCGCTCGGGCCGCACGTGCCCGCAGATCGACCGCACCTGCGGCTCTACACACACACACACACGTCACACACTCACACACACACACACACCCGCGACATGTGACCCGCGGGGTTATTACCTAACAATTTGCAGACAGCGACAGCCACGCGATCACTGCGCGATCGGTGATTGATTGTAATAAAAAATTAGTATCATGTATGACGATTGCGTATCTATTATTGTATGACCGTAAAATGCACTTTTCGCGGTAGATTTAGCGCCACTATACAAATTATGTAGAAAAAAGGCGGATTAGCCACTCTGCTACCACAAAGAATTATACGAAAGGAGAGAAAACAAAATTATTATGTACTAAATGTCACTCTTAGTGGTAGGTACCTTGAAATCACTTATTGTTCTAGGTCGGTTCGTTTTCAGCGCCTCCGTAGTAACTAATCACGAGCACACACAAAGCACAACACTATTTCAAGTCCACGTTTTTAGGTTCACGGAAGGGCTCCACAGGGAATAACTAATTAATTTTAATGACGTCGCACACGCAGAGAAGGGGGTACAACACCGGTCCGTCCGTCCAGCGTCACAGCTATAATACAACTTACTGGGACGGCGGTTTAGGTACATCTAGAGTGGTAGGAATACAGACATAGGTACACAGGCAAGACAATAGACGTAGGTTATAGGTAGTTAAGTAAACAGCCACTATACAAATTACTTTACACAAATTCTCATTTTGACAGCAGATATCACACAATATTGGCTGTCGCATGCTGTCTGCAAGTTACGTAATAAGCGTGCCGTTGGTTTGTGTTTGTGAATATACAGGGGTTCATTAAAAAATACTAACAACCTTACATACATTTACATACATATACTCACTCTGTATCATAAACGAGGTAGTCGGAGAGGATGAAACGACAACTATCGCGAATAGAATGCTAAGGGGTTATTAGTATTTTTAAATAAACCTGGATACGTAAGTAAATTTAGCTATCTTCCGCAAAATGTCAAACATATAAATCGATATTTCGCTTCTCGCTTCGAAGCATCCTCAGGAACCCAGCAGCTGATTGAAAGTAAGGAACTTTGACCGAAAAATACCTACAAAATGTATATTTATACTTTATCACATACAAACAAAAAATAATACACATCATAATTCAATCCACTAATACATGCTCCTCTATACATAGACTTATAAGCCGCAGTACGACAGGGTTGCACGACAGTGTTATTGTAAAAATGAAGAAAGGAATGCTTTGATGGTTCGGTCACACAGAAAGAATGAGTGATGAAAGACTGACGAAGAAAATCTACAGAGCGAAAGCGAGTGGTACTAGAAGCCAAGGAAGAGCAAGGCTGACTTATGAAGATCAAATAGCCAGAGTGTTAGCCGACGGAAATATCAAAAGCACTCGACGGAAATATCAAAAGCACTCGTATACTTAGACGAAATTGTATGAGGAGAATGATAAGATTTGAGGAAACGAAAGAAGCATGTAAGGACCGCGACGCTTGGCGCTCCGTGCTCTCTAACTACCCCGTTAGAGATACAGCGTGAAGATATGTATATATATAAATGAAACTAGAAAAATATTTTTCGTTAAGCGTGAGCTTATCCAGAAATAATAAATGTTTAAATTTTTTTTATTCCATTAATTGATTCAGTTTCATATCTAAATCAAATTATTGTATAATTTCAAACAAATCTTACCATTGAAAGTTGGTGAAACTTTAAAAAATATATAAAAACGTAACGACGTAAAAAGAACTATTTCGTATCGCCTTCGTAACGTAACGTAAAGGTAACGTAAGCCATTTGTATTGAAATAGAGTAAAATCACGAGCACGAACCTTATTTTGACGTACGGTAACGTAAATCTCGATGACAGACGCACGAATACTTTTTTATAATAATAATAATAATATTGTGTGAAATTGAAATTGTTAGGTAATAAAATTAGTTTCAATAGTGTTAACATAAAGAAATGTGACATCGAGAGGTTATTTCCGTATATAAAACCGTCAAATCTAAGCCGTTCGAAACTATCAATCATAATATAAAAACTAATTTTATTTTGAAAAATAATGCACAATTGTAAAACAATAATATATTGTTTTAGATATTTATAAGTTATAAATATCTAATACAATATATTTTTTAAAGATTTAATCCTTTTTTAATAAATTTATTATAATAGAGTTTTACATTTCAAATAAAAATCTAAAACTTTCTGTGATTTCGTTTTAGGACGCACCCTTCATTCAATAAATTGTGTAGTTTACTCAAACTTGCCAGTCCCTAGTTACGTTAGGATGACGTCACCTTCGTAATCGTAGCGAGCTCTCGATAGTTGGTAAAATGCGCTTCGTGCTGCGACTCTCGTAATTGTATAGTAAACTCGATACGATTACGTTACGAAACTGTCGAAAGTTCGTGCTCGCCCTACTGATTGGTCACATCAAGACTGAACATTGAATATTCGAGAACGGAGAGGTGAAGATATATGGGCGTGGTTACCGTTTAAGTAGTATATTACCTAACTAAAAGCAGTGACTCTCATAAGCGTCATATAGGGCTTACTAGTAATAAATAATTGTATTTGAATATCATC
Organism: Zeuzera pyrina; assembly: GCA_907165235.1. Taxonomy (NCBI): domain Eukaryota; kingdom Metazoa; phylum Arthropoda; class Insecta; order Lepidoptera; family Cossidae; genus Zeuzera; species Zeuzera pyrina. Next base: position 2,618,853 of record OU015627.1, read on the forward strand.
CAAAAAAAAATTAAAAATGTACTATGTAAAAACACGTTTGGTGTACAAAATCATGTGGTTGCACAACAGGTTTCAATACTTCAAATTACTTGTCAATTGTCATCCTCTACTAAATTAATTATGAATTCATAACTATTCCTTTCACACTGTCTATATTTTTCTTCATTTTTCTTTACATACTACTTTCCAATACTCTACTGTAATGACGCAAAAGAAATAAATAACGCATTATCATTAAAAAAAAAATTACAATTTTTCAAGTATCAAAACATGTTGCATACATTCGAGGTTTAATAAAAAAATACAGTGAACGAATTTTTATAGCACCAATTGCTGAATTTACATCTATTCGAAGTAATAAATCTAATAACCTGATCAAGTACCAAATAAAAAATCAATAAATTAATGCACACAAACAAACAGAAATATATTCAGTATTCACTACAGGTTTTAAAGAAGATTAAAACCAATACGGGCTTTGCAGTACTAAAACTTTTTTGACGACAAAACGAACTTGTAATGACCTTTTCTAATCATATCTATCTTACTCAGACAAATAGAACCAATCGTTTTTTTATGAATGAAAATAATTGTCTCCCTAATTAAAAAGATAGCAAAGATCAGTCACGCCATTCAAAGTTATGTTTTCATACATCAATTTTGTAATTAGCAATGTAAACTTCATTTTGGTTCTAATCTTTTTGGTCTGTTATAATTAGTGATCGGATAATCGGGCGCTAATATACCTAAACTTCATTTTTATGCCTACGAAAGAATAATATGGACATGCCTTTTAGAATCCCGGATCCCAGAATCGTTTGAAATTCCTGATTGCTAAAAATGTTACCTGCACACAAAATAGTTAGAACTCGTTGTGAAAACGATATATTTTCTTTGAATAATGCTTACATACCCTCTCGTACTTTCAAGACGGCTGTTCATTGTTAAACTTGCTATAATTTCATTAAGTTACTTATAGTTGTTTTTACAAAATTGTTTAATCCCGGGAATCCGGGATTACTTCTTAATTCAGGAAGGAATATCCATATTATTCTTTCAAGAAAAGAAGTTTAGGCATATAAGCGCCCGATTATCCGATCACTGATTATAATTGACTAGACGCCATTTTTTCTCATATTATGTTTCCAACACCATCAAAAACAACAGTATTTGCCGCTTGGGTATTTTTATATTTGTTACTCAATTCGAAAGATGTAACCAGAGAAAATAGAATATCCATAAAACTCACCAAAACCCATATCAAACATTCGGTCCGCCTCATCTAGCACCAGATATGTGACTCGTTTCAAATTGGTAGCTTTACACTTGATCAAATCTATCACCCTGCCTGGTGTGCCAACTATTATTTCAGCACCGCCACCTGCGATCAAACATATGTGTATATAAAGCCTCTATCAGCCACACTGCTGGAGACAGCAAAAAAAACCTTTTGTTAGGGTGCTTGCATAAAGGAACGGGTTTTCGATCCCTGTTCTCGGCACTGTAAGTAGATACAGGTGGGTACGAATCAGGACAGAAGAATTTACATAAAAAAAACAGCTAAATCTGTCCGTAGGCGCGAAGTGGCAAAAATGGCTTCACATCGTCAGACTAACATTTTTTCTCCTAGAAAACTGGTCTCTTTTCCCACAAAGCTATCTTATTAAATACTAAAGTTTTGATAACATAAATACCCATTTTCTCTACAGATCATACACTGACCACTTCTAAAAATAAATGACTCGGTCCCGACAATCTGTCTCAGTAAGTTTCAACCTGTTTCCTTTATAAGCGTTCGCGTTTGTCAATAGGAAGCTATTTTATTACTTGTAGCGACCTGGCGATGCTAAAATACTAAATTGCAGTTAAGTAGAATACGATGCAAATTTAACGTGTGGTCTGCCAGTCGCTTACATGCCAGCGCCCTGCCATGCCACTTTATACTTATTTTATAATTGGTTTGATACCGACTGTAAATTATTTATTTGGCTTATAATAAAAGAAGATTATGTGACTACACTAAAATCACTGAACACTTGTCCATAAATACCAACTATTGACTAGATGTAAATCAGGCAACCTGCTTCTTTATAAAAACATCCTTAAAAATAACTATAATTAGCAATTCAAGAATTAATTAAAGAATTTATAAGTCTGCTGGAAGAGAATTTCATAGTTTCCAATTATTTCATAGTTTCCGTCTTGATTGACTAACTAATGACTAACTAATTTGTCTCAACAGGCCAAAAATAATTATTTACAAAATATCTCACCTTCCAATGCCTTCACTTGCTCCCACTTGGACCCGCCACCGTAGCAACATACACAACGTATATTGTAAACTTTCCCAAACCTCTTCGCTTCCATATAAATCTGTATAACAATTACACAGATGAGATTATGTATTTGTCGATACAAATATTAAAAGGCACTCGTTTGACTGCTCTAAGGCAAAGTGCGCCTTCCGGTTTGGAAGAAACGCGCGTTAAGGAAAGCGCGCATTGGAAATTTTGACGCCAGGGATCTCAATTTTTCTAAGTGACTACAGAACGTATGACAGTGATATTTGGTAGCCTGATTCTTCATTTCATTGACTTAATTTTGAAAGTTGCGATACACGGTTGGTTAACTTTTGTAACACAAAAAAAAATATCAAAAAATCCTCTTTTAAAACAGATTTACATTTTTCGGAGCAAAGGGACCAATTTATATCTCTAAATTTTCTGTATAGTTACTTTTAACATATTCCTCAAAATGACAATTGTATTTTTTAAAATTAAATATAGTTTTTAAAATAACTGTTTTTTCGTATTTTTCGTAAGCTAGCGCGCGCACGTTTGCATAGAACAGAAGATCTATTTTAGATTAAATTACTGTTTATCAATGCGTCGCCTTAACGAAACGTCGGGACCGGCGCTGGCATTCTGGTAGTGCAAGAGACTACGGCGTCCGATGCATTAGCGTTTCTCCGACGGATCGTTTTTCGTTATTAAATTTTGAATTACCTACCTAATTATTATTACTGTGTTCTGTCGTTTGCACACAAATTTTATTAAGTGGTTCGCCTCCTGTAGATTTAAGTACCTATTTCTAATAGCTGAGTCGCAAGAGCACGAATTGCCCTGTGTCTTTTCCGAGATATTTTTGATATTCAAAATGCCTTGTAACTAAGTTGAAATTATTTTAGAATTTGAATCTATATCTAATACTATTAATGGAGTATTGCCTAATGTGTATATGTTTTCTTGGAAACGACTATAAACATTTCGATGTCATTTTGTATTTAGAATAATCTTTAACTTTCCAAGTTTATCTAGAAAGTGTCTGAGTGTTATATAATAATATGACATCGCACGGCGCAGCGCGCGGGGTGTTTTTGTTGACACTAGATAAGAACTATTGTGCTCGTTAATGCGCGTCGGTATTCTCTCAGGTGTTTCGGTGTAGTTTGATATTATAGTTAGCCCATATTTCCCTGACCCGTGTATATCCTTCCCTGGTTTCCTCCTTCCTGTCGACGGTCGCCACCGTAAGGACAGGACTCGGTAAGTTTTTAACTTAGCGTCGGTTTGAGATAGAACAAATACGTAAATATAACCGAGAAAATGCATTTTCATAACAATAAAAAACTGATTTTTTTTCTGACATCGAATATGTATTAAACTGTTCTTATGCAGTACTATAAACACAGTTTAATTGTCATGTTACCGTGCTGGGTGATGTCTTTATTTTGTTTATAAATAAGACAAAATCGATTGTAATAACTAATTAATCTGCGGTAATATGTAGTGAGAAAGTATATTGAAGACACCTGTTGCGCGAGCTCCCTGGTCGGTGCCAAGATCAGCCCGATGGGCCCGTCCTCCGGCGCCAGCTCCTTCTGGTCCATGATGTGGACCAACAAGGGCCACAAGAACGCCGCGGTCTTGCCAGAGCCGGTTCGGGCGATACCTGCAATATGTATAATATTACTCAATGATGTATAACATTACATCTTGAATCTATATAAATAAAAATGAAATGTTGTGCATTACTAAGCACAAAACTTGACAACAGCTGAACCAATTTGACAATTTCTTTTTATTTGTTCGTAACAGTTCGAACAAGTTTTTTATTGAAAGAAAAATTGGAAAAAGTTGCCAGAAAAATTAGAAAATTCTGGAAAACTGAAAGTGTTTTTTCTATGGGACTTGTATGAACTCAAGACCATAACTCACGAAAAATATTATAATAAGATAAATAAGCAAAAATAAATAAAAATAAATAAATGAAATATACACAATCTTTTTGACTTTTAATCAACGAATTCGGAAATACAATGGAAGTGTAATTCAGAATATGACCGAAAAACACGGTACCGCGAGTCTGATTCCAACACTACTAAACACGAGAGGTCGCAAACTCAACAGTCAACTTTTAAAATGAACTCTATTTTCTACCCACACGATCTTTATTCTATTGTAGCCTGGCGTTTAAAACATTTCGTATTACATTCCAAAGTCAACGGTGACTAGATGCCCGGCACACGTGATCACTGATCACTGATCACGTAATCGCACGGGAAAGTGCTAGCAGGCCAGAATGTTTTTATGCATTCCTACGCATCGTAACGCAACTTATTGGTAATATTTATTTACCTTATTTACGTGAAGTTAAATAGTTTTCTATTTTGATTCTCTCATATGAGAAAATATTTAAAAAATATTTTAAAAGGTAAAAAAAGCATATTTACGAGGTCATCAGCATTTTATTTACAAGTTTTTGATGTGTTATGTTACCTTAAAGCAGCCTTTCCCAAAGTGGGCGATAACGCCCCCTTGTGGGCGCTGCAGGCCTAAAGGGGGGCGGTAAGAGACCCAGAAAAAAAATGGGGGCGTTGTGTAGAGGCCTGGGGGGTGATTTGTAATTTCATTTAGCTAGGAGACATCTTAGACAACGACTGCATGAGCTCTCGACTCTCAACTACAACTTGTGAACATCAACTAATATTAATTAAAAAATTGCTCAAACTCGGTTCGATATTTCTCTCCGCGTAGTTCATATTGCGTAACCAAACGTGGCGACTTGCGACTGTTCTTGAGTAAATGGGAACCTGATATCAACAAACTTATTAAACAGCATCAGATTCATCCTTCACATTAGTTTTTATATAAGGATCCATTATATTTGTTTTATTTTGAATAAAAGATACTCTGTTTGAATACTATAAAGTTGCGTTTCAATAATCATTCTCATTGGCAGGTGTAGCCCGTAAGAGTTAACTTGAGACCTGAGCGCAGTTGTGTATTACCTACTGCGCTTAGGTTTCAAGTTAACTCTTGCGGGTTATAGTAAAAGTCTCGTTTGGAATTAATGTTTAATCTCCGCTAATATAGCTTACAATAATAAATTAATTTAATTTGAAGTTATAGTGGTTTTTCAGTAGGTGAAAAAATGGGGGCGCTAAAAAATAATTTATTCTCAAAGTGGGCAGTAGACAAAATAAGTTTGGGAACCCCTGCCTTAGAGTATAATTAATTTATGTAGAATTGTAGAATCTTGTAGAATTTAATTAATAATCTTTTTTTATCAAACGTATAGAGTAGTTATTACTCTTTTAAAATACTTTTTATTTAATATAGTGTCGCGATTTGGTTTTCCAGCTTGTTTGTTTTTAATAACTGTATTTATGTCTATTCATTCTACAGTTTTTGTGAAATATCGATTTAGAATCACTACAAGATTTCAGTCTTTCATTAGAAACATGCGATGCCTTTACAACAGCAGTAGATATCTTCAATTTCAAAATGTATAGAGCACACCTTATTGGCATTAGTTTGTAACCAGTCATCTTCTCTTCTTTCTAATTGAACTGCTTTAATCCACCGTAATCACCGAAACTCATTTTTGGTAAAATTGAAGGAATACATTTATAAGATCCAATTCAATAAACAGAATCCCCATACTTAGCCTAAAAATACAATAAAAATAACTTACGTACTAAAAACTGGCTGGCTACTAGTTGCATAATACATATTACAATATTTTTATTTAATTTCCTGTAAACGTAAAATTATTGTATATACATATGACAAGTTATCATATCAGGAGTTCTTTCTGTCTTCTACACCACTTAACCACACAGGAGGTCATTTTCAATTTACATTTCGCCAGTTTTCATGTCAACAAACCAATTTTATTTGCGACGGCTGACTGTCACTGAGCGCACGGTAGACTGAGTAGCGCGTTGATTGTTGTTTTATAGCCCCGCCCACTTAGTTGGGGTTTGCGTTGTGTCATATTTTTAAAAGAATGAGAGTTCCATAATATTTCCGAATTCGTTGCTTTTAATGTATTATTAAAGTGTTCTTGTAAACCCGTCCGTAATTTAATATAAGCCTATTTTTGTTTATCTCATAAAAAAGTAGTAAATAATGCTCAGTATTATACAAAATTACCAGCAATATTGGGTAACTTTGAATGCAAATTCACTCTGTTGATTAAATAATTATTTTATAATATCCCACAAAGATTAGGTTTGGTATATTATATTTTTTTAACATTACAAATAATAATAATAATAAATACTCCAGACAATTACACAGATTGTGTGACCCCAAACTAAGCAGCAAGCTTGTACTATGGGTACCACACAACGAACTCTGGGGGAGTTCCCAGTAACACCCAGACTTCAAGCCAATTTAGAAAAGTTCGTTTCCTAAATTGACCTGACCGGGGATCGCACCCGGGACCCTAGCATTGGAAAGCAGACGCATATGCCACTGCGCCAACGGGCCAGTCCCATGTGAGAAAATGGGAACAAACATGGGAAAGAGATGAAAATATTGAAGTATTTTTACACATTGTGACTATTATTCTTTTTTTTAAAGTAAACTGTAAGAGTAGTGAAGTTACAGTAGACATAACAACAAAAACTTGACAATAATTGTTCAATGTTCAATATAATAGGTTTTCAATATAGGATCTACATAATCTGACACTTCCATAGACCTCATATGAACATTCTAGATTAATTCTGCCATCGCCTCACCTATAATATCTCTGCCGGAGAGTGCTGCAGGTACCCCTGCCGCTTGTATTGGTGTTGGCTGCGTATACTCCGAGCGACGAATCGCTTTCATCAGTTGCTCATCGAAACCGAGGTGGGCGAAACTACTCACAGGGCGAGGCGGATCAGGCCCAGATATCTGTTGACATACATGAAGATATGAAAATCTTTCATTGTAATCATAACTAGCAATCTGACGATTCTTCCGTTCATCACAGTAATCAAGAATCAGATATGGTAGTTCTTTTAAATGCATTCTTCATCATACCTTAACTCCTAAATTCTTTTTTAACTCTTCGACTTGTAGTGATGTTAATTTCTCAATATCTTCATGGGGCGTGTAGAAATTCTTTTCAAACGGTTCATAGTCTATTTCCGAATGGTCTATAGGTGGTAGTGGATCGATGAACTTCTTCTTGGGTGGTGGGATTGGGTTTCCATCTTCATCATACTCTATTTCCACATCTGATCCATCGTCAGCATTATTTAGAGGATTCTCTTCCATATATCTGTGAGAAATAAACTTAAAGTAACTCAATTGTGATTTATATTACACTATAAGCAACTTGCATATAAGTGTTGATTTTGAGCAAGGAACTCTAGAAATATAGAACACGCACTGCATCTTCTCACACAAATCCTAACAGTACGTCAAACAATAAACCTTATTGTAATAAACTGTTATAAAGAACTGGCAATTTGTCACTTGTTCTGCTCTGCTCTCTGTGAACAAAAATACTAAACATGACAGCAAAGTACGAATTCCTTAGGTCTTGTTATTCTATCCACAGCGAATCCAAACAGCATGAATGTATATAATTTACATACTTGTAATAACTCTCTTCATCGTCCATTTCATCTATATCGCCCCGAGTGCCCCTGCCACTGTCTCCCTTCCCGCTGGCTGCATTCTCTTTACTGGTCTTCATGTCCTTGGCGGCTTGCTGCTCCAAGCCCGCCATGTATGCATCTAAGGGATCTTCTTCATCATCATCGTCTGCCTGTGATATATAACAAAATCTATGATCACTATTGCATATTGAATCGAAATTCATTAAAGTCTATCTAAGCTAATGCACATTGGTATAGGTATGCTTCTGTAATTACTTTAAATCATAGATATGTCAGAGAAGAGAAGAATCATCATAGCTATGTTGGGACAACTATTATATTAGTAGCAAAGGATAATAGATACTACAGACAAAGTGTAGTTATTGGTTGTCTACAAGAAAAGCACTCAATTTTCATTGTCAATTACAATTTGAGAACAGAACAGAATAATGAAACTTAGAATAATACATACATTTATTAACAAATACAAGTATTATTCTTGCTTTGTGCTTGGCACTCCATCCTCTCTGACAACCCCATTAGGAATATAGCGTGAGAATATGTGCGTATCCTAACCTAATGGGGTAGTCAGAGTATATGAAATGCAAAGCACTGTTGTCCTTACATACATACTTCGAATAATAGAACAATTCCTTGGAATAGTAACACTTAGAAACTGATTAAGCGCATGAAACTGAAATAAATTACTTGGAGCCTTATGTAGCTCCAATAGACAGGCAGGCACTAATCGACCGCATTTACTAAAATAAAATAGAGACAATGACAGTATGTGCAGTGAAATGACGTACGACGAAAAAAAGTTCTAATAATGCAGTCAGTCAAAGTGAAATCAATTTATTCCAGTTAACCCAAATGCAAGGCATTTTTCATCAAATTTCGTCAATTTCGTCAACGTCAAATCTACTTAGTTCGGTTCAAAATGAAAACTTGGACCCTGAGAAGAACCCACAAGAAACTCTGTCAGGTATCATTTTTTCAACATCATTCTACAATAGTTATTTAAAATACAATATCCATAAAGCTAGTAAATGCATGTGCAGAGAGGATTATTTCCAGACTATTGTTGTATATTCAATGAAATCGCTAATTTTGTAGTAACTATGCTTTTCCAATCAGTGTGCTTTTAATAAGAAGTTTACATCCCTTTTCCGTTTATTGAGTAATTAATTGAGTAATTTCTTGAGGAATTCTACTATAAAAACGATCACAGTTGCCCAAAAATGACCCACTTGACTTTTGTAATTAAAATTTAGGAATAACTAGCTGACCACAACCACAAGTTTCCATACCATTAATAATGGCTTTGTTTTGAAATAGATCTAGATAATAAATGTCTTTAAAACTGTCTCTCAGCGACTCGACTCTCGTGCATTCATACTGTAGATGGCACGTATTGCCCTCTCTTGTAAAATAAAGATAAGATTTCATATGTACCATTGATTCCCACAGTAGCAGGCCATAAGACATAAGGCTATGGAAATGTGCGAAGTACACCAGCCTAGCCGTGGCCACATTTGTCAACTGTTGAATGTGTCTAATAGCATATATTGCCGAACTGAGCTTATTAGCCAAAGTCCCGACATGGTCCGCTCACTGTAACTTATTATCTACTGTTAAACCAAGAAAAGTAGCTAATTTCGCCAATTCTAATAGATTCTGGGTACATTGGATAGGGAAAACTTAATACAATTGTTTTTTTGTGTATTCAGTAGTAAATTATTAGCAGCCTTCTCGAGACATATGCCAAGGTCCTATTTCATGGGAGCATTTTAATCTGTTTATGCATACATGCATAACTTTTTGTTTTTTTTATTTAGTGTTGCTGTTAGTAAACATTCTTTCCAAGTGTATTGATTTTTAGAGTACAATTTTCTAATTTTAGTTTATTTTTGCCCTAATTTCATGGACTTAAATACATTTACAATTAAAAAACAAAAAATACAATACCTTGACCAATAAAGTTTAACTTAATTTTTGTAATCTGCATTTTTGGAATAACTAATCATTAATCATTAATTTTCGTACAATTCACAAGATTATTTATTTCACTTACCTTTGAGCTAGAAGCAACTTCATTAGTGGGACTGCCCGGTGCTGGGATGTATGCAAGAGCTGGTGTTGGTGGTTCATCATCTTCATCGAAATATCTGTTAAGAATTTTTACTTTTGTTCTTGATTTGTAAAATAAATACTTTATTAAATGTGTTTCTAAAATGCAACAATATATTATGCAAGAATACACTGGTTTTTTTTTTAGTTATTGTTCAAAATAGTTATAAGATTACAATATTGTCCATGTGTAAGTCCTGTTCGCTAGAATCTAAAATTATGCTTAAGCCTGGCATTCGCTGAACATACCCGAATCCCGACACCCAAACGCGACTCAGCCTCAGACCGACTCAGACGAATCCTGCATTGCCCATACACTAGACGGACCATTCAGTCGAAGTGTGATTACGGTGATCCCTACAGGCGTTTATTTCAATTTCAACATGTATCCAAGAAAGCTAAAATAGCTATAATTGTCGGTGGAATACTTATTTTATCCGAAAAAAGAAAAAAGAAACGTGTTTGGACAAAGGAATGGTTAAGAAAAGACCAGACTACAGCCATCTTAACTTGCTAAGATCTATTCAAACATGTGAGGCACCCGATTTCAAAAAATATAAGAGGATGGACTATACAACGTTTCAAGAATTGTTGGAGTTAATAACTCCTTATATTCAAAGACAAAATACATTGATGACAGATGCGGTTACTGTAGAAGAGCGTCTAGCGGCGGAATACAGGTATCAAAAGTATTGTTCTTGATCTTAATGCCGAGTTCCTTGCTTTTCATAATTTCCTTCAAAGCTTAAAAATTTTTCCTACACTACACAACTAACTACACAATATAGACCTCAGCAAATAATCAGACTGTCCAAAAACATAGACCATCTCTATAAGTCTCCGCTGTACTATATTAGACATCATTGTCCTCTGTCTTTTCTGGCCATTTTCTTATCTTTACAACTGTCTTCGTCTGTTCTTTTCCCTTTTTTTAGAAAAACAAGCAACAGAATTGTACCAGAACTGATTAGAAGCTTGTAAAACTTACAAGCTAGTAACCTATCACATAACTGATTCCATCTTGCCATACATCATTTGTCCTCACAATTTCCTCCCAAGCATTTATTATCACCATTACACCACATTAAAGTTTCAGTGATTAGAGTTGTAACCAAAATTTTATTGTGAAAACTGTTAATTTTGAAGTTAACAATTTTTTATAGCAAGGACCATTAATTTTAAAGAAGATGTGATTTATATCAAAAGTAGCAGATTTATAGAGAAAACTGTCAATTTTAAATATCTATAAATCTCTTCTATTATTATTATTTATTATATTATTTTTTATTATATATATCCCTTCTTTAATGTATAACATAACATAACATATCTTCACGCTGTATCCCCAACGGGGTAGTCAGAGAATGTAATGTATGATGTAACTTAATGTATGATGACCATACACTGATTTTATTGCATATTCACATTATAAATGGTCTACAATGTTAACACAATAACAGATACTTGCGTTTTTTACATGCTAAACAGCAAAATAACTATTTTAATAACACATGAAACTCCTCTGTATGCCACATGAAAAAATGTCAATTTCAGCAGCTTTTTCCAATGTATTTGACATAAAACCATAGTTTTAGGAACGAACAGATAGCTCATTTCATTTTCTTATTATATATTTTTTTAGTTTCATGCCAATATCTGGATTATTTTCTTAGAAATATGACATAAATTCGAATTCAGAAATGGGAAGGAACACTTCCCTAGGAAGTCTGCACTTAAGTCCATAGTAGATATTTTTCGATAGCTCCTTCAGGAGCCAACCGATTTCAAAGGGTTAAGGCATCACTAATAAGAGAACTTTTCGAATAGTTATAAAGCCTGACAAGTTAAAGTAAACTTAACATCAAGTCAATCTTTGCATTACTAAATAGCAAAGTAATTTCACAATTAAACAAAAAACTTAAAAAGCTACCACATTTAACAGTCCTTCAGGTGTGATTGTGTGGAGATTATTGTTATTTAAACAATAATATAAGACTAAAAATAAGTGTCCTATAATACAGACTGTACCTACTGGAAGTGTTCAAAATCTTAAAAGTACTTACTCATCCTCAGTCTTTGATCGTTTCTTGCCAAGCGTTCCCCAATTGCCAGTCACAGCATTCTGTGTTATGGCATTCATAGTAGAGTAGCCTTGTTTCGACAAACCCGAAGAAGGCGGGGGCACTGCGTGCATCGTACTCGACGGCGGAGGCACAGCGTGTAATGATACGTTCGACGGGTTCCTTTTCGGCATCGTGAACCCAGCAAAGCCGAAACCTTTACCCCCATTCCCACTCATTTTTAAACAGAAGTAAAGACTTCGAATTGTTAATACACTTCAATAAATACGATACATAACAACGAGGTTAGTACGTTGTTTACACTCACTTCATACGCATAAATTCTAAGCCAATTATAGAATAATGAATTGAGTGCACTACGACTCTTGTTATATTATTAAATAAAATTAGAATAATCGTTTAAGATAAAAATATACCCTATCAGACGGGAAATTAATGAAAACAGGACTTTGACAACTTCAACATAGACTATAAAGAGATTCTATGTTACTAGTTACTAAAGCTGTAGCAAACCGTATGTATTCGGTACTGAGTAACGGGTGCGCCATCTAGTACCGAGTAACGAAACGTTACACACAAATGCATTTCGTTACTCGCATTTTTCGTAGTATGGGTACCTACACTGTTACAGTTCATGCAAGTACCGTTGATGCGTGTATTGAAACGTTTGCTGATTGTATGTTTTACGCATGCGCGCGCTTATTCGGTGAATTTAAAAACGTAAGTTACAAAGTCGTCCAAGATTTTTACTGTTTATTAAAGGTATTGTGTGTGTAGACAAAGTTTTAGATTAAAACAGAAACAAGGTATTTAAATTTTATTGTCAATAAATAATTTTCGACACCTATTTGTTGCTTTTTTACTATAATCAATGCTTAATGGATTGCGATGTTATTGTTATATAACATGAGCTCACGGTTAAAATTTTCAAAATAGTAAATCCATTGCAAATTTAGTAGATTCCGTCAACAGTTCACTTGTAGTTCTACACTTTACCTATTAAATCAAACTACATTTAGAATAACTTAAACACAAGTCTGGTTTAAAATACGGAAAAGTAAAAAAATGCACCTTACGCAGCTTCGTATGTAATGTATGAGTATGTTTTCTACAAATTACGAATGTTGCGACGCCGCGACGTCATACTGTACGCGTACGCAATACGACTTGATTAGTTGCTCTAACATAACATAGCATGTTATGAGGTATCAGAAGTAACGACTAACGTAACGATATGATAGTAACAAGTACTAATTGTTATAGTAACGAATACATACGGGTACGCTTATTTTCGTTACTTTTACACCTCTACTAGTTAGCTTTACTAGATACTAGTTACTACAAGGTTACTACAAAACAATGAATATATCGCCTCTTCGCAATAATACTGTATAATCTCAAAATTTACAAATTTTACAGGAGAGCATTTTAAAAATTTTGACAGTAAATAAAAATTTCTTCAATGAAGTTTCGTAAAAGTTTTATTTATTTTTAAATATTTTTATATTTTACCTTTACAAATTATATTAAAATGTATATTAATTTAAACTCCTTGTAACTAAAAAAAAAGGTTGAAAATAAATCGTTACGAATTTTGATAGTATTCTAGAAAATATATTTTCAAAATTTTATTATTTATTAGTTCAAAAAAATGCGTTATTTAATAGATAAGGTTTATTTTAGGGTAAATAAAATATTTAAGCTATGAAACTTAATTCTGTTTAATAATTATAACAAAATATTAAGTCTACATAATTACCCAGACCAACAAAAAAGGAAAGAGGCTCTCTCTTTCCTTTTTTGTTGGAGTCCTGTCCTTACGGTGGCGACCGTCGACAGGAAGGAGGAAATGGTCAGGGAAATATGTGCTAACTATAATATCAAACTATGTACACATTTTTGTCTGCATTTCTCTCCACTAGAAGCCTTAATGAATTTGGCATTTACGACTTTATTGTTTTTTGTAGTGTAGTTTTTACCTGAATATTTCTACTTGACTTTCTGATTCAGAATTACTTAATCGTTGGTCTGTGGTAGGATTAAAATTGGGATCTGCTATACTGTCATCTGAAGAAAAAGCTTTTGCACTTGAACTGGAAGAGCTTGTCGAAAAATTATTGCTAGAATCAGAGTCACTGTCAGACGAAGATGAATCTACAATAAAACAGACAAAATTTATAAAAAAATATTTTGTAATAGTACTGAGGTCAGTATTTAGTAACTATCCGCATCATAAGTTTCCATTTGATGTGAAGTGTTGTTACGAGCGTGATTTAAAGTAAAGTCAGCTCCAGTAATTTGTGCTTGCTCTGAATGAATGGCATTCTCCTGTAAATTGTCTTGATCAAGATGTAAACCTGAAAGAAATATAATATGTAATTAGGTGGTGTAAAACCAATTAAGTAACTTAATATACATAAGTAACCTTTTCGTTACTTTCATTAAGATCTTGATTAAACGGGTAATTATAATTAAAAATACACATACCTAACGCTACAGTCATCACATTTTTTGGGCCATTTTCGGGTAGTATTTTGTCGATCGATTCAACCTCAATAATAGACATAGTATTATTTTGGGTCAACTCGTCGGCTGTCTCCTCCACACTTTTAATCAACATGTATATCCAAAAGAAATATTATTGTTAGGTTGGGTAAAACTGAAAGGATGATTTGATAATACCTACTTAAGTGTCCTTTTGGTCGCATTAAAGTCATAATAACTTTAAAAGTGTAATAACAATTAAATAATATACATTACCTAACGCTGCATTTATTACATTTTGAATACCATTTTCGCGTAGTATTTTGTTGTTCGATCTTGGTTCAACCTCAACAATAGGTAGGTATCGTATTGTTTTGCTTTGACTCGTCCGTTCCTTTACGAATTATTCTCTTAAGGCTCTTTAAGACTTTCTAAGTAAAGTAGGTATTCTGTGTGGCATTTCCACAAATTTATTATCCTATAATTATAAAAAAAACGATGTCGCAAAATATAACTACTTTTTCGAACATATAAATGTACACCAAAGAAAACGTAACTGAGAAATAATTTCTAACAATAAATTGAAAAGAGGGTAATTTCGTAATTAAACATTTCCTGGCACAAGGTTTATGATTAAAACCGAATAAGTATAAATTTAAACAGAAATTTTGGCAAACGTTATGTAAAATAGTACACAATTTTAAAAATATGCAATTTTACAGATAAAGTTTACACAATGTTAATTATCTATTTTATCACGAAAACTGTATAATTCCAAAATCACACGATTTTTAAGAGAAAAATATTTTAAATGTTTTAAATTATTTTTAGGAAAATGCAATAACGTTGATATTAATTTGATATCAATAATCAACTGTACTTTTTAACCGACTTCAAAAAAAGGAGGAGGTTCTCAATTTGTCTGTTGTTTTTTTTTTGTATGTTTGTTACCTCATAACTCCGTCATTTAAGAACCGATTTCGAAAATTCTTTTTACGTTTGGTAGGTAGTCCTATTTAAATTTCACCGATATTGGAGCTTGGACTTCGAACATACACTAGATCACGCTACTTGGTTATAACCTTTATTTATATTGATGATTCTCCTGTATAGCGTTGCGCTCCGGAATTAGAATGAAGTGAATTGCAGACCTGCCCTAGATATTTATTTAGGTCAAGATCACTTAAAAGGGAGAAATAAAAAAGTTTTATTAAAAAAATTAAACCGCCTTCAAAAAAACACTGAAAAGTATAAAATAACTATCCTTTACTAATCAAAACTCAAGTATAATTAAAATAACTTTATAAATACGATACACATACCTATATAATTAAATTTGACAGTTATTGAAGTCGGTGCCAAATCAATGTGCAACAACAGAAAGTCTATTACTTTGGTGGGCTGGGCACCGACTTCAATAACTGTAAAATTTAATTATATAGGTATATGTATCGTATTTATAAAGTTATTTTAGTTGTACTTGAGTTTTGATTAGTAAAGGATAGTTATTTTATACTTTTCAGTGTTTTTTTTTTGAAGGTGTTTTTTTTAAAATTCCAAGTATTCCTCTTTTCTGACTGTCAAAATTATGCTGATTACTACTCTACAAACAAATGGGACTATAGCGGGAACGGGAGAAGTGAGGTTCTCATTTTATGTAGATTTTCTATGGAGGAGTTTTACGATAATTATTAATACAATACGTGTCTTTGGCAAATGCGCTAATCTGTGCACCGTGACATGAAGAAAGAAGAAAAAACAAACAAATGACAATTTGACAAATGTAGACAAATAATAAATTTCAAGAAACTGGAGACTTTTTGGCGGGAACGGGAGAAGTGACGTTGTCATTTTATTTAGATTTTCAATTTTTACATTTTTAGAAGTTTTAAAGTACAACAGTGATAGTATATTGTGTTTTAAAGTTCTGTGTAAGTGAAAAGAATGGAGGACATCTAAATATGAGTAGCTGAAGGTTTCGCGCTCTTCCAAGAAGTCCTTTCTAACTTTAGTAAAGCCTACCATCACTTTACTGGAGGAATGTTAGGGACAGTTAATATTTCTCCAGAAGTTACGTCATTAGGCTGATGGTCGTGCTACCAATGCCTTAAGAAATATAAATAAATAAAAAAAATAAAAAGTGAGGTTGTCATTTTATTTAGATTTTCTATTTTTTACATTTTTAGGAGTTTTAAAGTACAACAGTGATAGTATATTGTGTTTTAAAGTTCTGTGTAAGTGAAAAGAATGGAGATTTAAATAAACATGTGTAGCTGAAGTTGTCGCGCTCTTCCAAGAAGTCCTTATTAACTTTAGTAAAGCCTACTATCACTTTACTGGAGGAGTGTTAGAGACAGTTACTAATATTATTTCTCCATTAGGCTGATGGTCTTGTTACCAATGCCTTAAGAAGTATAAATAAGTAAAATAAATAAACCAAAACTGGATTTTGGCATTTCTTACTTTTTTTATTTATATTTCTTAAGGCATTGGTTACAAGACCGTTAGCCTAATGACCAGTGATCGGATAATCGGGCGCTTATATACCTAAACTTCTTTTCTTGAAAGAATAATATGGATATTCCTTCCTGAATTAATAAGTAATCCCGGATTCCCGGGATTAAACAATTTTGTAAAAACAACTATAAGTAACTTAATGAAATTATAGCAATGGTAATTTTAATTTAGTACCTTTGCTTTATTCAAAATAAATGGAATTTCAATAAAAAATGATAATGTGCACAATGTGGTCAAGTAGTGGAAATTGATTTATTTATCTAACAGTTTAGTGATCGAATCGACTAATTTATTGTATTTTATATCAATATAAGACTAAAAAATATTACTTGTAGTTATTACGCGACTGCCAAAAAAAGGATTGTAATATTTTTTATGTACACGTATGTTTGTCCGTTTGTTTATTTTGCTATAACTTTTAAATGCCTGAACCGATATGCCTGAACCGATTTAAAAGTGTGTGGTATTGTTAGAATCCTTAGGTCATCCCGAGTGACATAAAATACCTGAATTGTCCAAAACCACCGTAAACAAATTGCAAATTTTTCTAACTAAAAAAACTGTCATCCGACTGCTAAAAAAGTTCTCAGTTGTATTTTTCAATTATTGATATTTCTAAGCAAGCAACACAAAAACATTAGTCTACATATGAGTAGATGACTTTATCAAAATCTATTCGTTCAAATGCAAAGTGCAAGTAAATGAGTGAGACAGCAAATAATATTACCTGGCCAACATAATTAGACGACCAACAGAAATGACGCAATTAGAGCAAAAATGCGGCTGCGATAACGCTACGAATGGATGAGCGGGGACTGAAGTAGGGAGGGGGCGGGTGTTCGACCCTGCGCCCGCGCATATTTAGGTTCATTCGCCGCTTGTCTGTCTATTCATGCGTTCGGGTGTTGTGTTGTGTTTTGCTCCTTTATCTAACGACTTGGCGTTCCCACGGTTTTTGATTTGCATAGCTATCTGGTTTTTGCTTGGAACGACAACTTTATGCTACGAATCACGGACTCCGTCACTCTCTGCGACCTGGCTTGAATTATTTGTTTTTTTACAAGGTAAGAAATGTTTACTTCTTATTTTCTACGGTGCAATTGCAGTGTCATCAAAGTTGTATAGCAAAAGATAATATACTTATTTAAATACAGAATATTACCATTCAGTTGTTTTTCAGTTAACCCTGTAGTTCGATGATTTACCATTTGCACTAAATAATCTAGAATAATGCATAACTAAATGAAAACGAAATTGATTTGTTATTTTTAATTCCTTTTTTATTTCAGTCGGCGATTACTGCATCTTGGTTGGCTGTATTTTCCATCCTTTTTATAAAATTAAAATGGCAGACCCGATTCCAATCGAAGACATTGCCCAGTCATGGATAAGGGATATTCCTGAGATGATTTACGACGCAGCAAGTAAAACCATATTTAGCTGTAAGTGTGAAACTACTATGAAAGCAAAGAAGACACATGTTGATCGGCACATAAAGTCGCAGAAACATCGAAATCTTCAAACAGATGATTTTTATTTTGATTTTGTAGATTTTCTGATAATCTGCAACATACCTTGGTCAAAGCTATAAAATCCCACATTTCGAAACTTTTTTCAAAAATATATTTGTAACTGCAAATAAAATCGTACTATTAGTGAATCTTTATTGAGAAAAACATATTTAAATCGTGTTTTCCAGGCTAAAATGAAAAGTATTCATGACGATGTAAATAATTGTAAATTATGGATTTCATTTGATGAAACTACAGATTTTATGGGTCGCACATTTCGACCCATAAAATCTGTAGTCTATTAGTAATAGGTTATTAATTGAAAATCTAGAGAAAATTATGATTATTTATTTTAACTCAATGAATGTCCTAAGTAAGAGTACTTCGAAGCAAATAGAATCAGACGATGACGACGTTAACGTTTCTGCCTCATGTTCACAACAGCCTGACACAGAAATGCTAACTTCGTGAAACGTACGATCAAATTAATTAACAGGTGTAAGGAACAGCTATCCTCAAAATGAATTCAGACCACCCTTGTAACTATCAGACAATAATAATAAGGATAACCGTTCCTTATACTCTGTGTAGTATAATTTTTAAGTACATCTTTAATTTTTAATACTTTTTGTGAAAGATTTTATAATTTTATAATTTGCTTTTGTACGAAAATAAATGGTGCTACACATAAAATCACAATTTTTCAATTCCATACATAGTTTAGATTGCTGGCCTGTCACAAATCCAGTTTTCATAAAAACTTTTATTGTAAATTAAGAGTTCCATTAGAATCGGCTTTTTAAATCTAAATAAAATTACAATGAGAGCTTAACAAGGAACAGCCGTCTTGAAAGTACAAGAGGGTATGTAAGCATTATTCAAAGAAAATATATCGTTTTCACAACAAGTTCTATTTCGTATGCAGGTAACATTTTTAGCAATCAGGAATTTCAAACGATTCCAGGATACGGGATTCTAAAAGGCATGTCCATATTATTCTTTCGTAGGCATATAAATGAAGTTTAAGTATATTAGCGTCCGATTATCCGATCACTGCTAATGACGTAACTTCTGGATAAACATTAACTGTCCCTAACACTCCTCCAGTAAAGTGATAGTAGGCTTTACTGAAGTTAAAAAGGACTTCTTGGAAGAGCGCGAAAACTTCAGCTACACATGTTTATTTAGATCGTCTCCATTCTTTTCACTTACACAGAACTTTAAAACACAATATACTATCACTGTTGTACTTTAAAACTCCTAAAAATGTAAAAATTAGAAAATCTAAATAAAATGACAACCTCACTGCTCCCGTTCCCGCCAAAAAGCTGGCATTTCTTACCACAACTAAAAATCTGTGCCACAATTTAATTGACATTCGTTCCACAGATAACACAGATTATTTAGTTTAAGATACTACCCATACTACTACCATACTTGTATAGTATTTGTTTCTTGTTTTTAATTTACATTTTGTTTTGACCTGAATCTCTTTTGTCTAAAAAATGTATTTTAAACTTTTTATATTTTTATTCACGGTGTTCACTGTGAGCAACGTTGAGGCTTCACAGGGATATGATTTCGGCGACTTTTTAGCGACGATCTTGGGAATTGGTATAGCTGTGATCGGAATCCTCGCGTGTTTGGGCAACTATGCGAGACAGAAAGCACGAAACGAATTCATATAACGCAATCATGTGAGTAGTAATTAACCGCTAATCATACATAGCTAAAGATATATTCACACAGCTATAGTTTTATGATATTATTTTCTTTACAGTTCGACTTTCGTCAAAAACCCCGCATCATTAATCATATCGAATAATGCAGATATAGGTTTGGTTTTCAAAGTATTTCATTATCACAACCACTATTTTTCAGTATATAATAGTCAAGAAAAATTATAAAAGCCAAATGCATATGTACCTATAGGCTTCAATTATTTATAATCTTAGACCAAATACCTACATATATCAACAAAATTATGTTCTGTCGTATCCATAATTATAATATAATTTTGTAAGGAATACTTCCATTGTTAGAATATAGATTGTAAATTGTTTTTCACTATTCAATAATATTTAAGGATTTTATAGCTTTTTAAGCGAATGATAACATTTTTCTGTTTGAACATAAAGTAGTGTAACTGATATTATAATTTAAAAATAATGTTTTTTTTCTGTATCAAAGCAGTGGGTTGTGATGGGTTGCAGTTGTAAGTATAACATACAGTATGTAATGTTAATTGTCATCAAAAATATAGTTAAAACTTAAAACATTTATCCTTCCATGTGAATACTTGCCAGCATTGTAAGTTTTAAACAAAAAAATATATTAGATTAAATGACAGTTCTTATTTTTGAGTTTTACAAGTAGATACTAAATCTTTTTACGATCTTCTAGAAAAAATATACTTTATTAGAAATAAGGAAACTAAGATCATTACCATACTTGATTTATTCAATGTTTATTATATTCAAAGTGAACAATAACTCAGTGATTTGAGAGCATACTTAAGATAATAGTAGTCTGAAATCGAACCTGAAACCTAGCTTACTTTCGTAAATTACAAATACCTACTCCATGTAGTTGGTAATATTCAAAAGACCCATAATAATATAATAAGCATTCAATATTCAAAAGACCCATAATAACATAATAAGCATTGCAGTCAATTAGTAATTGAGTACTTCACCACCTCAAAGACCCCTTATGTTCTGATGCTCATGGAGCACTGACTAACTATAACCCTGTTCTTTGATTATTCAGAGGTAAATAAATAGTTAAAGACTTTGTTGTCTAAATAACTTTTTTTTTTAATTCAGATCAATTTTTGAGTGAGATCATTTCTATATTGGTTTACAGTAGGTATTATTTTGTGAATATTTGTTTTTGCCCCTTTGTTTTTAAAATTTAATAAAGAATTTATTCATCCATTTATTGTATTATTTTGTATTCTATTTACATAGGCATTACATTACAAGTCTATCTGAATCTAACCTTTTTAGTGATATACTACAAAAATTCAAACTCATATAGTAATAAGTAGAACAAAATTAAAATGGCTCATGAAGAATATTTAGTGCAGAAATAAAAACTATGTAAAGTATGTAGTTTAGTAGTGCCAGTGACCGCACATGAAATTACATGAAACATGAAATTACATACATGAACATGAAATTACAATTAACGAAGCATTTCTTTCAGAATAGAGTAAAAAAAGTGAATAATGGTAGAATGATAGCTAGAAAATTATATGTAATGTTATTGCATTTACCACACTAATAAGTTTAGCATAGCTAAGGATTGGCTGCAGAGGTGGTTACCAGGCAAGGAATTTAGAAATTACCAGAGGTGCAAATAATAGGTGTACTTTCACTATGCTCTTTAGATATGTTAGAAGATTATTATTTTCATGGTCGAGCAGCCATTGGACGATGTGTCCACATCTCAGTGCTGGGCGACATTTAAAACCATTTAAAGTCCCTACCGATACCACACTTTCTGGGAGCTTGTTCCAAATATCCACTACCTGATTGTTCAACAGGCGATAGGCTACCGAGGAATGTATAGTTTAGTGGTTGAGTGTGAAGGTGTGTCCCCGGGATGAGTATGCTTTTTTCTGCATTATTATGTATTATTAGTAGTATTATTTTCTACATGATGTATATGAATTAGATTACATATTAGGCCACTGTACCCTAGCCCAGAAAATAAGGCGATCATAAGAGGTGACTGAAGGGTTTAGGGTCGCGGCCGACTAGAGTGGACTCTGGCTCTCTATGTGTGCTACTATCAAAGATGACAGTGCGCGTGGATCGTGCTGTCGTGGCACTGTGAGTATGCAGGGGGGAATATGTAACTGCCCCCCGAGAAGTGCCTCAGCATAGCGCAATAGAAGCTCCAGTGCATTCTATACATTTCGGAGACTGATAATGAAGACTACAACAAGTCACACATAATATCACCCCTAGGTAATTACTACGTGGGGGTTTCTCCTGTTACCAAAAATAGGTATTCTGCCATCTCCCCATTAATAGTTAAAATGGCTAAGTATGTACATATCAGAATTGTATTTTGGTTACGTTTTAACATTGTTAATTACCAAAGATTTCCCATTTAACGGCTGTTAGGCTAAGCATGTTTTAGAAACACCTTTGTTTCTTCTACCTTCTTCACCTAAATATTAGATCACAATTCTAATATGGCTTAGTTAGCTTTATGCCAAAGGATGGCACACTGTTACCGGTGCTGCCAAATACAAGAATATTTCATTTCTGCAGAAAGAAAAAAATTTATTCAATTAGATTCAATAGTGTACTAAATTATCAAAGTAGTGAATATTCTAATTATTGAATACGGCTTTACTCACATATAATCGGTATAGGTACAGACTAGTTTCGGACCTATGGGAGGTCCATCATCAAGGTGAGTGGGACCCTGATGATGGACCTCCAATAGGTCGAAACTCGTCGTACCTATACCGATTATATTCAATAATTAGTGTGTTAATAATGTCTCACGAAAGTTTTAATAATTTAGTAGTGAATGTTTTCTATATTGCTGCCTTTAACTGTGAACAGCATATATTTATATATATATATATATAATGTTACCATTTTAGGAGGGTGAAGTTTTAGTCTTGGGCCTTTATGACCTTAACCATGTCACTGCATGCATATTTAATGTTTATAGGCTTTAAAATAATGTTTAACTAGTAATAATATTGTAATTGATTGTAAATAATTCATTGCAGTTATAATAAAGAAACATTTCATTAATTTACTCCTCATAAAAAACAAATATTAGATTTCATTATTTATTTCATTTGGCTTAACTTATTCACTAACTTGCTTCTCTAAAATGTCTATTTCATTAAGAATGTCATTTTTCTTTGACATTTTCTCTTTTTGATCTTTGTCTGGATTTTTAAGGGTTCCTGACTTTGTTTTTTCTTCCAACATTTCAATTTCTCTGAGTTTCTTTCTGAGATTTTTCAGTCGTTTTGCAGGGTCTGCTTGAGCGGTCAGAGCTGAACTATTTGACGGTTGACTGGGTAAAGTACTGCTAAAAGTTGGTTCTGTTATTTCACATTTTGCAAGTTTATCTGCCGTTTCTTCTACGGCTGGAATAAAAGTAAACATAAAATTTAACAGAAAATAGAAGTTTGTAAAAAGCTATTTTTTTACAACAGGCATTCTTGACAGTTTTCATGTATATGTATATAGACTAAACTATCCTTTTAAAGTAATGGCGACTCATAATACAGAATACAGATTAAACTGAGTCTAAAATCATGAATGTAAATCAAGATGAAAACAAAATATTCAACTCTGGAACCTTGCCTATAGCCAGAAAAAAATAAAATTCGGATTGTAGTGAATAGATAAGTAATAAAAGTTAGTCAAATGATAGATTTACAAGAAATAAGTAGCATTGGGCTATACCAACTATTGCTGGAAATATGATGGGTATAAAGTTTATGTACATTTATTTTTAATTCTGAGAAATATTCTGTTATATCAACTAACCAGTCTTCTTTTTCTTTTTCTTCTTTTTATCAACATTAATAAGCACTCCTGGAACAGGCTGTGCAGTGCCTCCTTGGTTTTTCCGTCCTTTCTGAGCCTCTGCAACTATCTCTGGTGTTAGGCCTACAGGTAAACCAGTGTTCTGTCTAGCTTTAAACTGTTTCCCTTTGCTCTCATATAAAGGAACCTCCTCCTGTGGTACATAACCATCTTTCACCCGCCTAGGTTTCCGCCAAGTACCATCAGGCCTTTGAGTCGCGGGAATAAACTTGCATCCTAAAAATAGAAAACACACGTATCGCACGATCTGAGCGTCAAATATGGAATGTTTATTCATTGTAACATAGACGCTATTTCGTTATAGCTTGTGGACAAATACATTTACCATCTGCGTCATGTTCATATGCTGCGGCAGCCATACCCGCTCTACAGTCTACACTGTTATTTCGTTAATGTAACATTTAATTAATTCAAAATTATAGCAATATTTAATATTATAATAATAGATTAGTATACATACATATAGGCACAGATAGATCTTTGATTTCTTGTAGGTACTTGTCACTTGACAGTTCAATGTTTTCGTTTTTTTTTAACAATTATGGAGGCGAAGGGGCTATACAACCGATAGCAACAGCAGTATTGGTATGTACGGAACGGGTACAGCACTAACTTGCTGTTGTAAAAGTACTTCTTTTTTTCTCCATAAATCACATTATAGAACGCGTTTGATATTTTTTCTTATCACTAAATCTCTTACTAGTTACTACTCCAGTAAAATTATAGTACCTAGTTTTTAATGGAGTTAAAATTGACTTCTTGGGAAAAAGGAAATATTTCAGTTTTGCATGTTAAGCTTTCCAAAGAAGGTGCAAAATAGTACACATCATATATTTATACATAATTTTATAGTAGATTGATGGTAGAAAATAGAAATGATACGATACGTTGGAATATTCGCAATTGCAATGGTGGCATTCAATTAAAGAAGAAGAGATAGCAGTTGGACGTTTATTTGAAATTTAATTATTTGCAAATTGTTTCTAGTGAAAATTATGGTGTGAAAATAGCTCAGTTTTGCGTCCCGAATATCTACGCGGTTGTGCAATATGTGGATTTGTTAAAATAACTAAGTGCTTAGTGTGATGCTGAGATTTTTTAGTGGCTT
Organism: Zeuzera pyrina; assembly: GCA_907165235.1. NCBI lineage: Eukaryota > Metazoa > Arthropoda > Insecta > Lepidoptera > Cossidae > Zeuzera > Zeuzera pyrina. Next base: position 2,644,154 of record OU015627.1, read on the forward strand.
AACCTGCTTCAGCATCCTACTAGAAAGACTGTCACAATATATTTGTTGCTAAAAACTCCAAAAACCCTTGAAATGTATTACGTCGACATTTTAATGAAATAATAATATGAATAGTATAATCTTACATTTTCTACTGAAGACGTTAGCTGTGTGGACATAGATCCCTTTGCCATCCCTCTCGAGAAAGAAAGAATTATAAAATAAAATCAATTTACAAGTTTTCAATTTTTCGATTTCAATCTCAAAACTATTGTATTTATTTAAAGTTCTAGAATAATAAATTCATATCACATTCAGTTTTCCACACAGATCTCTGTGGCGTCTGTGGTTTTCATTGGTTTTGCCTGGTTTTCCTATTGTACTTGTCTACTGCATATTTTCCTTGTTTCAAAAACCCAACTTTCTTTTTACGAAAATGCCAAAACGAAGGAGATTGTATACTCCAATAAAAAACAAGAAGGTTGAACACATCAAGGATGAAAATGATGCCAAAGGTTTCATGTTTTTTTACATACGTTTCTCATATAATGTATTGTAGAAATTGCATGTATTTACATACAAGCCGTACCCTTCACGTTATGCACTTAACGGGATAGCTAGACATGAAGCGTCAATCGCGATACTGATAGCTTTCACTTCACAATTAATTGGGCTCAGGCATAGGCAACATAGAGGTTGATAAAATTTTAAATAAATTTCGTCATTTGTTATTTTTGTGGATATCTATGGGAATTTATATACCTACCACCTCAATTGCCATTATGGCCTATTTATTTTTTATTTCATGTTGGTGGCCATTCAGAGTATGGCCACTGCAGATCTGTATCGCTGTAACAAACTCTGATCTTTTATGATTGCCACTGTGTTATGAATTACCAAATCTGCTGTCAGGAGTTGCAGGTTATTCCTTAAATGACATGTAAACCTCCTTTTTATAAAAGAACTATTATCTCATACAGATTTGACGAGTGTCCATCAGTAGCCCACAATCATGCAGAAAGTCAAAGGATGTTCCTTCCACTTCGTGGCAGTACTAACACGTTCTTGTGTCGGAATTCACAAAATCCTATATCGCACATGTGCATATGCAGCAATATCGAATGAGTGCTTTTACTATGATACACAATAATGGCCCATTGTGATCGTCATGATAAATTGTTCATTCTAAAATTGAAATTACACAATTTAAATGTTTCACTATTGGGTAAATGCATTCGTTTTTATAATAAAGTTCCTCAATTACTCAATTAACAGAAAAAAGAGTTGTTATAAAATGTACATTGGTTAGACAATCATACTAAAAAATAAATGATTTCGTTGAAGGTAAAACAATAGTCTGGAAATGATTTCTGCACAAGCGTTTACTGGCTTTCTGAATATTGTATTGTAATAAATTATTTGTAAAATGATGTTGAAAAAATGTTACCTGACTGAGTTTGTTGTAGGTGTGTGTTAGGTTTTTCTGTATCTAAGTTTTCTCTTTGAATTGAACTAAGTAGATTTGATATTAAAAAATACTTTGTAATTGGGTTTACTTGAATAAATTAATTTGGCTTTGAGTTCGACTTTGATCTTCATGAAGCTAAGAGGTACCATTAATTCCACCAGTTAGTTAGAATGTGGATTTCTGTAGACAGAGAAGTATCGACTGCTCGCTGTCGCCTTAAAGGAGCCCTGATGGAAGTCCTGGAACCAACAGGAGAGGAATCTGACAGTTCTTTGGAAAGCCCTATGAAACGCGAGAGGTTGGATTTTTATTATTTTTTCATTCAATAAGTTGTCTTCTAAGTATTTTTCATCAATAATTTTAACAAACAGCTTTTACAGTTTTATCCATATCCGTACTTACAATATAATAATTTCGAAAGTACTTTTATCTATTACATTTTCATGGTTAAACTGTATGGTAAAACTAAACGGTATATTATTTAATAGGTTTTTCCTTTCTGAGTGTGCATTTTCGATTTATGTCTATATGGCTTCAGTTCAGTTTAGTAGATGCATAGATGACAGAATACATCATCTGTAACATACAGACAGACATGGAGAAAACCCTAAAAACTGCTTTTAGTAAAGATTTAATCCAATCTAATGGTTTCTTTGATTTCATTTTTGAAAAGGACTTCTAATGAGGATTACATCAAAGAAATATTTTTAATTTCAATCACTAGGGACACCAGTCTTGATAACAGCCGAAAGGATTATACATCAGATGAAGAAGAAAAACCATACAGAAATAAATCACCACCCAGGCAGTCTTACGTATTAAAATTATTTGATCGAAGTGTGGACTTGTCACAGTTTAAAGAAGATTCTGCGCTGTATCCAATATGCAGAGCGTGGATTGCTAACCAACCAAAAACAATTTACAGTGAACTTGGGTGAGACTACTTTTTATCATGATGAATCTATCTTCCGCTGAATCATTATATCTAATTTCATTTCCAGGTGAAAACTATTTTTCCATTCTAAATATTGAATTATTTTCTGAACTATCTTCACTTTATGAAAATTATGGTTATGTAATATAGTATAGTAGTAGAACATGGCCATTGTAGTGGCTCTGTAGATATATTATGCCCACTACACATGATCAAGTATGCATGATCAAGCCCGTCTAATTTGCATGAAGCAGAGGTTGCATCAAGTCAATTTGATCTTGTGTGACATTGTAGGGGCGTCATGCCAAACAACGTTTCAAGCCAATTGGGCTTGATCAAGCATACTTGAACGTGTATGGCGGGCATTAGGTATATTACGTACCTATACAAAAATGCGGGTATTCAATGGAACTGTGTCAAAATTTTAAAACAATAATTGAATATTTAAATATTCTATTTTTATAGTTATGTATTTTGTAGTAAAAGGTATGAAGAACCAGAACTAACAGAGGATAGTGTAGAGTTACCAGGTGCAGAAGGACCACCTGTGTCGAGGATACCAAAACTGCTCCCTGAACAAGAGGCAAGGAGCAAAGATAACATTAATTTGAACTATGTAAGTTAAATGAATTTTTATGATAACAAAAACCTAACTACAGGTTTAATAAAGTCAAAGCAATTTATTAAAGTAAACCCAATTACAAGGTATTTTTGAACGTTAAATCTACTTTAGTTCGGTTCAAAGAGAAAACCTGGACACTGAGAAGAACTTATAAGAAACTTAGTTAGGTATCATTTTTTCAACATCATTTTACAAAAGGTTTATTAAAATACAATATTCAGAAATCCAGTAAATGCAGAGAAGGTAATTTCCAGACTATTGTTTTATCTTCGACGAAATCATTTAATCCTTACTTTTTCTTATGTCCATATTGACCCAATCCGCAAAACGTAACTTGTTATTAACAACTACTTTATTTTTTATTGGACAATTCTTATTAAATATTTTGGATAGGTTTTTGATTATAGATCTATTTGACTAAAGAAACAAAATCTTGCAAACAAGATTCCTGAATGTACTGCACTCCTTTTAAAATTGAATCTGTACTAGCACAAAAGGGAATTCAATATAAAATTCCCATAAGTTGATCGTGAGTATAAATGTCGCCGTTCTTATATCTTGCTTTTTTCTGCTAGCGCGAGGCGCCGCCGCCCAGCAAGGAACAACTGTTGCAATCGCATGCGTCGCGGTGGGCTAACGTGAGACGTGCGTGGCTCGATCAAGCCGCTAGAGTGGAAGCGAGATACACCGCCACACAACAAATACTCAACAATATTAATATCAAGTGAGTGTTAAAGTACGAATACATTACAGCAGAGCCGCAGCGAATTGCGTTGCAAAAATACGCTAACGCCTATTCGTAAACGGGCCAAGTCACAGGCCATAATGCTTGGAATCTTACATTATTTTTAGAAACAGGTTTCACTGGCCTTGTTACTTTACCAAGTTCTTATTTTATATACCTACTAGTTTCTAATGGGTATCAATAGTATACGGGTTATATTCAGGTATTAAAATGGAATATCGGAGTACTTTCGGTAACAGTTGCATGCTCTGACAGCATATCACAATTTTCATTATATTTTATTTGATAATTCGTACAAAATAAAGTAAAGGTATTTTTGCATATGATTTTCACAAAGCAGTGCGGTGCAGGCTATCATATAATTTTCTCTATGAGGCTGTTAGAATTATTGTCAAAGTTCATGATTAAAATTTTACAAACATCGTTAGTAATTAGCAACACTGACATTTGAGGATGTTGCTACTTAATGATAATTTAAATTATTTTGACACTAGGGGTGGCTGGTTACTATTTAAACTTGATTTAAGGAACTACGTCTCACTTGCACTAACTATTTAATAGTTAACTGCTACAACTATTAAATCAAATTTAAATATCCATTTTTTTAAACATTGAAATGGTTATAGAAGGCTATTCGTATAATATAGATATATGCCATCACTGATTTTTTTGAAAGAGGAGCAATTCGATCATACATGGTTTTGGAATAAGACAGCATTTTCGATGAAAGCTCTATCGGCTTGAGTTTTTCCGACATCTTGAACTATTATCGTCATATTTCAACAATTTAACACAAAACAATATTAAACTATACGTATAAACCTTCCTCTTGAATCACTCTATATATTGATGAAAACCGCATTAAAATCCGTTGCGTAATTTAAAAGATCTAAGCGTACAGAGGGACAGATGGCGGGAAGCGACTTCGTTTTATACTATGTATAAATTGTAAAATTTAATCGCGAATATTTACAATGACTAACAGACAGGCCGCACCTCACAGACCTTTACAAGTAGAACTGATCTCAGCCAGAGTTCATCACTAACACTACATATTTTCTTTTTGTCAGTGCACTTTGATTGCAAGAGTTGCAGTACGAAAACACGATTTAAGTATAAGAATATCGCATTTTTGAAATTATTTACTTAGATTTTTGTGTAATAACATTTAATTATTTAATGTATATAAAATAATCGTAAATCTAAATCAAGCTTGATTTTGAATGACATATGATTTTTTAATTGAAACAAAGATGTGATTTTTACATTTATTTAATATTAAATAAAGGATTTTCAAGCATATTTGCGTTTTTTTTTGTTATTCCCTGTACCCTGCGGTAGTTGTGGGCAGCTCGATCGCTTATGGCCTTTCTCTCCGCAATTATAACAGGACTGTAAAAAAAAACAAATACAACTTTTTTATATTTAAATGAGCGGAAAATACACGTCCCCTCATCGGTTCTAACTGGACATGCTCTTTGCTATGCGAACCAGAGGACGATAACTAGGGGCGTTTTTCAATTCACCCAGACCCAAGACAATCTAGAAAAGTTCCTTTCCTAAATTAGCCTAACCAGAATTCGAACCTGAAACCTTTCCGTGCTTGGATGCAACACCTAAACCACTGCGCCATCGAGCTCGTCATTTTTTATAATTTAAGTGTTTAATTTAAGTGTTTTTTTTTAACTGGGACAGTATGGAGAAATCCGAATCCATAAGAGATGTAGGGTAACTGTCTTAGGAACTATTCAGTCTTTTTTGTTTCAACAAATTTGCCATTATCAATTTTTTGGTCGAGATGTCCATAAAAATTAGTAAAATTGACAATAATTTTTTTTATGCGGATCAACTCAATTTCATGTAAGCATCATTTCATAGTATCGGAGGAAAAAATCTGGACAGCAGAAGTCGGTTAAATTTAATAAAATGTTTTTTCAAACAATACAATATGGGGAAATCCGAATCCATAAGAGATATGAATGAACCGTCTTAGGAACCATTCGATCCCTTTTGTGAAAACAATTTTGGCATTATTTTTTTGGTCAGGCATGAGTAGTCCACAAAAATTTGTAAAATTGACTATTTCCTTTTTTTAATGTAGATCCGTCTCAGTTTCACGTAAGCGTCATTTCATTGTATCGCACGAAAAAATCTGGACAGCAGAAGTTGGACAAATTTAATAAAACAATTTTTCATGCAACTGAAGAATCCAATGTACTAAATTATAGTCGATTTAGTCGGAAACAGAATCGTTTCCGAGTAAATCGGATTTCCCCATACCGTATTGTATAAAAAAATATTTTAATTAATTTGACCAACTTCCGTTGTCCAGATTTTTTTCCTCCGATATAATGAAATGATTCTTACATGTAACTGAGTCGACCCGCATAAAAAAAAAATTGCCAATTTTACTCATTTTTGTGGACGTTTCACGCTTGACCAAAAAATTGAAAATGCCAAAATTCTTATCACAAAAAATGACTAAACGGTTCCTAAAACAGTTTCCCTGTATCTCATAGATTTGGATTTCTCCATACTGTCCCCAATTAAAAGAAACATTATGTAAGTAGCTGTGCCCGCGGTTCCGCTCGCGTGGACTTCAGGATGATTGTTTAGGTTGTTAGCGAACCGATTTGAATGTTGTCGGTTGAACGCACGCGCTAATTATCACTCATGCTTGCGGTCGCCCGGCGTTATTTCAATGATAAAAACGCTTATTGTGGGTGATCCATGGAAGATAGAATACGATATCGCAGACTTTTTGTTGGTCCTTTTAATATCTACAGTTATGTAGTACATTAATAAAGCTATTTAAGCGTCTCTTTTCCGACTTGATTCACCATTATTGTAACTGCTTATTTCGTACGCTACTTTCTGTGACAAAATATATTCTATAACCTAGCTAGATAAAAAAGCTATGAATTATATGAAAACATGTAAATTGTATAAGTGGTTCTCATAATGAAAAAAACATAAATGAACCGACAGAGACTAATCGGAAGCAAAAATAAGTTATTACGTAAAAAATAAGTTAACATTGAGGAAAACAGTTATTTCTGCGGCAATGAGTACTACTAAAATACTTCATATCTGTTGGACGATCACACCACCACACACAATAAGATTAATATGATGCAATTTTCGCTTCATGTAAACTAGCTTGATAAGTAGTGTATTCTTGACCGCTAGTGGCTAGCCTTATATAGAATGCTGTGTTCGTTCCAGACAGATTTGTAAAAATCGACTAATGACCACCACACACGATTAAGTATGCTTGATCAAGCCCGTCCAATTGGCATGAAGCGTTGTTTGGCATAACGCCCCTACAACGCCACACACGATCGAATTAACTTGAAGCGACCTCTGCTCGCGTATTATGTAGAGTAGAAAACATTTTTTTAAATAATAACCTTATGTATTAGTATACAAAAAATATGTTTCTATGAACAATAACTATACTTATAATTAGCTAAAATTAACAAGAAACTACAAAAGAATCACCTCACACCTGAGGTAGATATACTGATATTCAATTTCTTTTTCAAATAAAAAAATTAGCTTCAGTTAGATATAACAAGTTCTTTTTTGGTAACTTTAAATCCAAATGTTTTTAGAAATGGATTACTAGATTACCTGTGATTCAACAACAGTGCCACACACATGGCTCTTCAGTTGGCATCTCTCACAAGTATTGCAATGATGGAATGTTGGCTTCACACATCGTTTACACTTGTTACAGTGTTTATATGTCATTCCATTCTTACTTGAACACTCATTACACTTATTACAATGTTTGTTCGAAGCCGTCACCCAATACTTGCATTTCTCGCAATACTTGTAATTTTTATCATTTGATAAATCTATGGTGTTTAGAGGAAGGTTGGTAAAGAAGCGAACTGGAGAGCCGAACTTCCGTCCTTTTGATGTTCTGTTCTGGAACTTTTTGTGGTTCTCATATTCCACCTGGAAATGATAATGCTCAAAGGTCAATTCGACTCTGCATTACTTTGTATCTTGCTAGTGATTATTATTCAATTGGGTGTCACGGTGAGCAAATAGTTGCTCTCCACTGCAGTCCTTTCCAACTACAGGCTGCAAGCAAGGCCACAACTTCACTTGGTAAGTATTTAACTGACCTAACTAAACTTGTAACAATAGTAGGAAAAAAACAAGTTACGAACTAAACAAAATAACTAAATAATAAATAAACAAGATAAAACATTATACATTTTCAAAATTATTGGAAACGATATTTATATATCGATACGTTTTTTTGCATTTCTACTTACACGTGCCACCTTGCAAGAGTAAGGATGCAACATGCTAGACAAAGACAAACGCTGATTCGAAGCTAGCAGCAACCGTATCACTAGACCTCTGCTTTTTTTGTTATAAATTTCTATTATTAATTTTGTACATACGATGAAACGTGATATTGTACTTTTTGAAAATATTTTTACGACCGTCAGTATCATAACACTTGTCAGCGCAATTTGGGCTTTTTACGTATTTTATTCTATATTTTTTTAAAACCGTTTAGACACAGGTCACGATCTGCTTCCTGGTTACAACTAAACGAGCGTTTAAACTTGCATATATGTGCATTTGTGCAAATTGATGGCAGAAAATGGTGCCTTTCTATTTCCAGTCTTGTAGGCTAGTTTGTCTGTGGTGGGGAGGCTGTTTGGTCATTTGTAGCACAGGCATCATTACAGACAAGACAAGTCTTGTCTTTGGCCAAGTAATGGGATTGAATACCTACTGAAGTAGAAGAGAGAAGACTGATAGCCTGTTTGAATACCTGCATACTGTATCTGTATCGTTTTTTAAAATGTCCTATGTTGCACAATAGAAAGTCTGAATATAAAACTCAGAATGGAATGATGAATGTTCCTAATTAGAAATTACCTAACTCACCTAGTAATCTTTACTGCCCATTCACTCGTTCCCATTAATATAAAATAATAGTTTTAGATACTTCTAAATGTTATTCACCTGATAATCATGCATCTTGATTTCCGGTATCAGATTATGGATATATGGTTCGGAGAAGTATGGGAAAGCCCATAGCACTGGTATAATTTCATCATCATGTTTCTCAAATATTTTCCTATATACAGTTGATAATTCTCTCAATGTATATATTAGGGGCTCCACTCGTCCTCCAAATGGTGGGTCCATGACCACACATATACCACCATTTCTGAAATAAATTCTTTGTTACTTAACTTAGCAAGGATGTTAGAGATGGCATTATTTCTGCAGATGCAGATGCTTTTCCAACCATTTCGATGGATATTTAAAACATAGTTGAAAAATGTTACATTGTATTAACTTTTTACAATTTATAAATATAGACATTATTAGTGCATGAAACTATGAGATTTACATATTGTGTATTTTTACAGAACATCATAAAACAATAAAATTTTATATTTTTTATTGCGTACATAGATATTTCATACTGTATCCCTGACGGAGTAGTCAACGAGGATAGCGTGCCGCCAAGCATCAGCATCGCGGTCGTAACATAAATTTTTCACCTCAAATCTCATTCATATTATTACATACATAAAAGTTCGTAATTAAAAGCCATGACTAGACCATGCAATAATGGCTTAAGTAACAACTAAAGATATTATACATACTTGGATTTCTTGAAGAATTTTTTGAGAACCTTCTCGTCCTCATTGGCATCAAATAGATAATCGTTAAACATGTTGTACCACAGATATTTATCAGGTGGGTTGAACAGCCGATGGCGCGTGTCATAATCCAACAATATCGAATTAAAGTCGGCACGCGTTTGCGCCATTTCATGGACAGATGGCGTGCCGATGCAGAGTATATTGCTGTAGAAAAAATATTTTGTTCACAATTTATTTTCTCTGATTTTGACCTTTAGTCCTATTGTTTGATGCTTAGCATATCAAAGTAAGAAGTAAGGGTAGATACTGCATTAGATTATGACCAAGTCAAAAAAAACTTTTAGATAAGATTAGACTGTCAGTGTCAGTTTATTTGTTACTTGTGGAATCGATGATGCAATTAGTTGATGGCCAGTAAGATACTAATTTTCTTAATTTTTTTTTCATCTAACTTGCTTAAATTTCTTGCTGATTTTTCTCTATATGAATAGTTTTTCGAGTGTGTGATTTGATGAAGATAAAGTAAAAAAGTACAAGTAAAAGACTTAATAAATAGTATTACATAGATTGAAATAAAATCTGAAAAATTCTAATCTGGATTTGAGGCTTTTTTTATAAACTTGTTGCTGCATAAAAATGAAATAAATATGTTAGCACTGTTTAATTGAAAGTTAACTTTCTAAGAAGTTTAAGCAGAAATTGAGCCTGCATCACAGAATCTTTTTGTAAGGGTTACTTTGGTGTGAATCTTATGAAAATTTATATCTGTAACTAACCTTATATTGTTATTTCTCAGTATTCCAAAAACAGTACTGGCAGATTTCCTTGTAAATAAGTACTGTGCTTCTTTAGTGTCATCTTGCAGCGGTGGCAGCCAAGATGAAGGATTTGTAAGCTGTTCATCAGTCAGAGGAGTTATCACTTTATGATCTTTAAAGTGCTTACTCCGTTGTGACACTATGAACAACTCTTGACAAGTGTCACAGTATGCTCTGTTGGAAGGATGACTTGATTTAACCTGTCAAAAATAGTAAATAGTGTCTAAAATTTCAGTTTCAAGAAGTTTTGGCATAAAATTGGGGTTTCATTGTTCGTTTCAGTAGTAAACCAAAGACCTATATACACTTGAGGTAAACCTACCCTACTATTAGAAACAAAGATTTTATGCAATCATTGAATTAAAACATTGACAATATTCCACACATGTACGAACAATACTTAGTAAGTGTAATTAGAAAGCAAATACTTGCTTCAGTAGTACATATACTAGCATTGGAATGATACAGAAAAGATAAGCATGGCCCCTGTGCAAGGATGACATGCAAAATTGTAGTTTTCCACAATTTTTTGCAAATTGAGATGTTGAATAAAAAGGGCTTTTGCTTTATTTCTATGTTTTTATAATTTGAAAGCAATACATGTATTTAAAATAAAATAAAAAATAAAAAAAAATATATGTATCTGTTATAACTTTTTACATACACAAATAATTATTTTGTGGCTTCATGTATTCTAAGAGTTGGGATCAACTTGTATGCCAGGGTGCCATAAGCGGCTGTGTAGACATTGCATGAGCTGATTGGGGTATACCTGTACCCCAGGATACGATTAACGTATTTTTTTTACAGTCGATGTTGTTTTCATTTATTAATAACATTTTTTTTCAAGTATTTATGACAATATTTAGTTTGTACAATAATTTGGATAATGTTTTGGTTAGTATTTAGCCGCTCAACTGGGGCTAGATAATGTTTTATTATGGTTATTATTAGTTTTTGCTTACTTGTTGTTTGATGCCAATTAACTTTAAAATTTTGGTAATTGGTTTTACATAGCTTTTTCTTTTCATAAAAGAGGGGGCAAACCAAGCAAGCAGGTCACCTGTTGGAAAGTGACCAACCGCCGCCCATGGATTTTCGCAACTTTCGATTTCCGCAACATTTGCAGAACAGAATCAATCACGGTGCATTGGCGCCTTTAGGAAAATAGACCATGGAGGGGGAGGGGGTGATGGGCCACCAGCACTCACTCACCGAACAAAACACTACAGCAATGCTGTTATTTTACGCTGATATTCTGTTAGAGGGTGGTATTTCACCAGGCAAGCCAGCCCTATTTGCGCTGCAATGCAGCATGGCTCTACCACTCAGAAACTTTTGATTCACATTCAAGTGTACTTTTTGAGTTAAGTGGAGATGATGAAGATACATATCCAGAAATAGACATATCATATCTAAAGGCTCTTGCAATCTATTTCGTTGAACCTCATCTTGAAAATCTTTTTTTGCAACGAACTTTACCAAACTAATCTTCTGATAAGTATTGAAGGTATTATTGGTAAAAAAGCGCACCTGATATACCTACCCTTCAAAATAAAAAAATGAGGTGATATTTTTCATGTCCGAGGTTGAAAGACCGAAAATCTCGAAATCAACGAGCAATATACAAATCATTCGTATATTATGAGGATTAAAAAAAAAGATTGCCATAATTGTATTTAAAGTTGATTTACTTAATATTGTATTATTGTAATTTGAAGACTGATAGACATATTCAACAAATATATTTCTTATTTTTAATAAAATTTTGAATTTCTTTAAATAATATGTTTAATTCAATGGGATACCCCTGTAATCCAGAGTACGGTTTATGTCCTTGTTAATGTGGGTATGGTTGTAGGGTTAAATACAGCAAGATAAATCATTTAATTTTTTCTAATTGTAAGACCATGTGACATAAAACAGTAACAGTGTTTCACAGGCACTGGTGATAAGTAATTACTGTTTAATGCTTCAGATTTTGGATGGGTAGTGCATCTACCTCAGTTTATATGGAAGTCTGGAGCAAACTCAGAGAAAGTATGGGCAAATAAAAACTATGTTATTAAGTACTGTCTTATATGGCAATTTAGTATAGCAGAGTGTTCACTTAATTTACCCTGTATTAACTATCATATGCTATTTGTTTTGTAGTTAAATTGAAAATGTATATAAGAATTACCTAAAAATGAAATTTTGATTATAGATCTAGCTGGAGATTGAAAAGGAAATCCCGTTTCAGCTATAAGAACTAGTTTCTGTCTAACACTAAAAATAATATTTATTAAATCACACAAATAGTATGGCCCTAATCTAAGTTATGACCTTGTATCACTAACACTCACTCCAAGTCAATATCTAAATCTAAACTGTTGAACTTTCAACTAAAGGATGAATTGAACCTGTGACTTGGAAGGCAAATACACTAACCACGGCGTAATTGGGTCTGTCAAAACATTTGCTAATCTGCTTCTGTTATGAACAAATAATTAAAGAAAAAGTTAACCTCTTTAAAGTTGCTCCATGCTGACATTTTATCAATTTTAGGAATTAAGTTGTAATACTTCTCATTCCTCTTTCTTACACCTTCCTTTTGCCAGTCCTCTTCATCAATATGTACCGGACAGTCTTTTCTGTTCCTACACAGTGAACACCCAAAGTATCGACCCTTTTCGCTAGAAAATAATAAAGTTGGCCCATGGAGACATAGCGGATGTGTTGTTACATTTTTAATAACAACTTCAATAGGTAAAGATTTGTGAATATTGGTTTCTTTTGTTTCCAATTTCCGTTTCTTTGGCATTATTTTAACTTTTTAAAGAAATGCAGTACAAAACAGAAAACGCGAGAATCGGTACACGTGAAATTGACATTAAGTTGACTTTGACAATTGGCACAGATTAGATAGTTGTTGTTGTTTGTAAGATTCTCACTTGAGAGAGAAGGCAAAGAAATCTGCACATACAATCCATGTCTTCAGTAATTATTAAAAATGTTTGATCCAAACTCCTTTTTCGCTAAAATGGCGCACAATATATTGTTATAAATAGCACAGAAACAACTTACCAAATTGAAGTTTAGTTATAATTGGAAGCTAGAGAGTGAAATACGTTACGCATAAAATGAATTTTGATAATCACGCGAAAAGTTAAGATAGTTCGTTATGAAACACTACATCACATACACTTTTAGAATACACGTAAAAGTATAATAAAGTCTTTTGTTATTTCGTTATTTTAAGAGTTACAAATTGACACACACCAGAGAAAAAAAAACAGAACGGTTGTCTAGCAACACTTTTTGAATTGAGATTAATTAAGAAGTCTCTTCACTAATGCTTTAACCTATGAGGTGCTGCTATTCAACCTTATCATATATGACTTTTATACTATTTTCTGTATTTTGGTAACAATTTACGACAATGTACACGATTTGAGAGGTCTATGTATTTTAGACGAAATTTGTAAAATAATTTGTATTTTGAATTTATCATTTTCGTGAAACCCATGCGTTATCGCTTATCAAGCAATTTAAAAAACATGTGGTTTAGAACAGAACCACGGTGAAAAAAATGACGCTTTATTCTTTTTATAATTACATAGGCATGTACGTCTATACTTGGTTGAAATAATAAGTACATAATAAAACGCTTCATATATTAATAGTTTTTATTATTTTAGTAATCTATTTCTCTATTTACACTAAATTTAAAGGTCGTCGCTCATACACCAACCCAGCATTCAACCAGCATCATTTCACACTGAGTTGTAGGAATTCGTTTTAAGGATCTTCCATCATACATATACATAATAGCCCAGTATCGGTACTGGAACAACTTACTTGTATGCTGACGGGAAGTAGACAATTGGCCGTAAGTAAGAATACAAAGTGTTTTCGATGCCGATATTATATCGATATTTATATCGACAACAGCTATATATCGTTATTTGATAAAATCAATACCCCAATCATCGATATTTATGAATAATTAGAGATTTATAAGAATCTTTAAAGTAAAAACTGTCACATATAATTAAATGGGATTCCCGCAACCGCATTTGTTTGACTCTAACTTTAAAAATGGCTTATTTTCTCATGATCAACTTCTCACTTCTCTCTTCACAAGAGCTATCTTTACCTAGTTAAAATGCGTCTGTAATAGAGTTAACTTGGGTCTCCTTATTTTGGATAAACTTGAGTTTTCCCGTTGACCATAATTAAAGGAAATGTAGTTTCAAATGAGACCACACATGGCGTTATAAATAAATAAACGTGGTAATAGAAAATTACGACTATATTATGATAGCCAAGAATCCCCTAAAAAAATCGGTATCGGTAGTTTTCGCTAATAGAAAATTAGGTATTTGGATTTGATGATGCTCTCGAAAACTGATTACGTGACTTATTGTCGAAATTACGTCAATGAGGGATTTTCTGACAGTTCACTGTAAAAAAGAAATAGTTCATAATAAATCGAGAGATGGTGTTGATCAGTCGTGATTTTCGAACAAAGTAATAAAAATTCCAGGAAAAAAATAGTGGCACACATGGCATCCTTCATTTGCGGATGAATTCCGAAATCTGGGCTCTTCTGCTCTCCTAGAGAATATTATTCTTGAAATTCTGTTATTGTTAATTTTATTCTTTTTATTGATGTAAAATGATCTTGAGCATATTCTAGAATGTCTTTGTATGGTTTATTCTGGTTTTACCTATGCTTTTCGAGTGCTATTACTTAAGAAAGCCTGTGTGCCTCTTTTTTTTCAAAAAGCTACAATACAAGGAACATTTTTTGAAAATAATGGTACGTTATTTGTTCTTTTGCTCTTAACACAGTTTGAAAGAATTAAAATTTCTTACTTAATAATCACAGGCAAAGGTAAAATGTCATGCCTCTCATGAAATGTCAACGTCATCCATCTTGATTTTTGGAACTATATTTCTTTTTTTTTTAAATGGCTGCCTGAAAATTCCTTGTTTCATACATTTTAATTTTCTTAAATGATGTTAGATATTATGACTTTCTCCAAGGCTCCACTTCACTTCACTTCACTAAGCAATCACTACTTTTTAATATTGACACTAGTAACAGTTACCCGTTACTTCTATCTAACATTAACTATAGGTTTTCTTCAGTGTTTTTTTACTTTGATGCTTTCGAAATTTTCTGTCGCCCTCAATGTATGTTGGAGCATCATCTATAACTTGCTCTTCGTTTTCATAGTTAAACTCTTTGTTTTCTACCACAATTATTCTAACATCACCAGAGTCATCCTCGTGTATTGTCGTCAGTAATTCCGACAGTTTGGATAAATGTGGGTCATTCGCCTCTGAAGTGGTTTCATCTTGTTTATTTTGAACTACGTAATTGTTATTATGACTTTCTGTTTGTAAATTGTTAACTCGTGAAGTTTTCTCAGACACTATCACTTCCGATTTGAGAACCACCTTCGCCTTTTCCAGCTCTATATTAGTCATCGTTGGTGCGGACTTGAAGAACATCTGTGAACAAAACGGCTTTATACAGGGTGTCCCGTAAATAATGGATCAACCTTAAGGGAAAGGTAGAACACCTAATTATCTAAAACCTATTTGACTAGTTTTAAAAAAAACCTTAGGGTTACCGATAATTTTTTTTTCATAATTTTGACCATTTTCTCCGCCAGGCTTCAGTTTTTTAATCCTGTCGTTCCAAATGATAACATTTTTAAATCCGATTTTTGTAAAATATTGCTGAGTAGTTAGCTTATGTAGCTTAATAAAGATTTGGTTAGCTTATCTTTATTTCTAAAAAAAAAAAAGACCACACACGAAGAAATTATTTTTTTCAAATTATGATAACCCAAATTGGATAAATTCTCCTGAAAAAAAAATTTACTACACTGAAGTGGCCCATTATTTTAAAAACTTGTACCATTATTAAGGTTTCTAAAATAGTATTAAACTTTCGTCTAGTCTTTCTCATTACAAAGTTATTGCTATTAATCTGAGGTAGGGGATAATTAGACAAATTTTTGTTATAATTCAAAAATGTAGACAAACCGTGGATTCAGTGTTATTTATTCCTAGTATTTTTTTAATGTCTGTTATGCGTGCGAGCTCAGTCCAAGAAGTGTTTCTGTCTCTTTTTAGTGAATGAGTTCGCAATCTGGGCAGCTACCTGCACCTGAGCGGGACGGCGATAACAAAAGACCTTTATGACTGCTAATTGTAGATAGCACCGGTTTTGTAGGACATACGGCTATTCATCTCGCTTAATGCGACTTGTACTATTGATTACGACAAACATTTTGTGTTGCTCCCTCTCGATTTTTACGTGCTGTGAATTTGGACCTTGTTTTGCTTAACGATTTGGACTGTTTATTGAAATTACGACTTGGCGATCTTAAGGACTCTAAAAGTATTGTGAACGACTATCGATTTTAGTGTTTTAGTACACATTGACAAAAATACCGCGTCAACAGTATACGACACGAGACTATTGTAACATGCATTTTATTTACGGAGAATGCAGAGGTAATGCGAGAGCCGCTGCAAGATTATTTCGTGAAAGATATCCGCATGAGCAACGTTACCCCAACTATCGAATTTTTATTAGAGTACATAACTCGTTCCTCGAAGGAAGATTTCCTGGTTCCGGAATCGGTGGTGCTAGTGAGGGAAGAACGCAACGAGTCAATTACCCCTGAATTTATCCAATTTGGGTTATATAATTTGAAAAAAATAATTTCATCGTTTGTGGTCTTCTTTTTTTTAGAAATGAAGATAAGCTTACCAAATCGTTATTAAGCTACATAAGCTATTCATCAATATTTTACAAAAATCAGATTTAAAAAATGTTACCATTTGGAACGACAGCATTAAAAAAACTGAAGCCTGGCGGAGAAAATCGTCAAAATAATGAAAAAAAAAAAATCTCGGTAACCCTAAGGTTTTTTTTAAACTAGTCTAATGGGTTTTAGGTAATTAGGTGTTCTACCTTTCCCTTAAGGTTGATCTATTATCTACGGGACACCCTGTATAATATAATATGTCGAAATGGTTATCATTAATTATTATGGGTACTTCAAAACGCAAGTTATAGAGACAAGCTTTGATATTGACCATGCGACCACGCAGAGATTCGGTGAACTCATCTATATATTAATACGTGAAGCGAGAACTTTGGTTCCCTTTTTAAGGAAATTGCGCGGATAGAGGAGAAACAGAATAGAGGAAATTTGGTACATTTAAAGTTTTTATTGAAAATAACTGGAGAAAGCTAACATTTTTATTTACCTAATATGTGTTACAAATAAGTATATTAAATTCAATTATATAAAACGCGCATTGTTTATGTTCATACCGCAAGTATCAAAAAGACTGTCAATGTCAAACCCATAATAGTTTGTGGTAACCTCCTTGGATAAAGCAATCGCACAGAGTAGATTGTTGCCAAAGAGTTTATATTATACCTAAGTTTATATGTAAGGTCGAATTTCGACCATAGGGAGACCTTCTAGTTATTAAAATTTTGCCACGTTTTAACAGTATTAATAATATGATCTGAGTGTAATATAGAAAGTGCCACAAACAATAATTGTAAGAACAATAATTAAATTTGTGTGTGCAGTTAGCGTTATTTGTTGTATCTTCGAAGTCCAATACCAGTGAAATTTAAACGGGACCTATCTCGATATAGATCCTATCAAATAAAAAAAAAGTTCCAAATCGGTTTATAAATGACGGAGTGCTGAGGTAACAAACATTAAAAAAAAAACAATCCAATCGAGAACCTTTTTTTAAGTTGGTTAAAAATAAAACAATCACGGGAACAAATGCGTCTGCGCGCGGTGAATGCCATTCGCACCTACGCATTAATCTGCCCTTTAATCGCACCCTCCCGCGTCAGCCTCCATCCAAGATAGCGCTAACCGTGTGTTTCGTGTGCGAGCTATGTTGTCTAGGAACTGACATACATATAAATTAAAACAAAAACTTACTTTACGAGTCATCAGCAGCATACCGTGAGCATTCCGCATATGTATCTTGAGCAATGACATCCGTGGGTATCTGTGAAGAAAAATATTTGGTCAAGGGCGAGTGTGACTATACCATATAACTGTAAAATAATTTATAATAAATTCGTTGTAATTTTATTGTAAATTTAAAAAGTACGACCCTGTTACAGTTTTTAAAATGTAATTTGATACCGAGAGCTATAGTTGTAACTCATTGTCCTATTTTTATATAATTACGTTGAACAAATCTATTCTATGGATTCGTCAGTCGGAACTTCCTGTGGAATGGACTATAATTTGTAACGCACATCATCTGACATACGAAATGAGAGCGCGCCCGCGTGCGTCCGCGCACTCGCATCATTAGAACATTTTTTGGTTTTGTTAAGAAAAAGCTAATAGATTTATAAATTAAACATTTAGTTTGTAGTGGATTAGTTAGACTTAGTCGGTGGAGACGTATAATGGAGTTTTCAAAATAGGGAAAAAACTGCACTTCATTAAGCATTTTTTTACAGAACTTTTATTAGCGGAGCAAAACAAACATCTATAATAGAAGTAAGTTGTCAAAATGCGTGCTTTCTTAGACTGTGAAATGTGAATCTTTACTTAAATTATTGATTTTTGAGACTTGTGTCAAACATTACCTTTTGGGGCATATTTGGCAGGCGCACGGCGGAGGCAGATTCCTGTGTTCCCTATTAATATGCAGTAATAAAGCAGACTTCTGGGCATAGCGACGATCGCATTCATTGCACGCATATTTCTTTAAGGCTAAAAGAAATGCAATCATAATTATTTAAAATAAAGTACCTCAAAACTACTTTAATAAATATAAAAACTATTTCCTCAGTATTATTTCGTTGTTAAATTATTAATCAAAAATTTGTAGAAGATATAATTTGGACGCCCGGCATAGCGCGCTAACACATCATATTAAGAACTTGGACGCCCGGCATAGCGCGCTAACACATCATATTAAGTATTATGTACGTAGCTAGTCTATTAGAACAAAAATTCGCCTTATTGCACACGATGAAGGTTTGCACACGATTGAAAGATAATATGAGTGGTATGGGATGTGATGACACAGTGGAAAACTGCCTATTGTACGCTGACGATGCTGTGCTAATAGCACCATCAGAAGCAGAGTTGCAGACACTAGTCACGTGTATGAAAGAAGATTGTGAAGTAAAAGGATTGAAAATGAATGTGAACAAAACTAAGGTTCTGGTGTTTGAAAGAGAAGCGGTACAAACGAAATGTGTGATTTGTGTGAATGGAAAATGTCCAGAACAAGTGAATTAAATTTTGTATCTGGGGAGTGCGTTTTCGAGGGATGGAAGATGTGAGTTGTATGTGGAGAGACGGGTAGCAGCTGGCAATAAAATGAACGGTGCTCTGTCCGCATTAGTGGGTAGTGTGAATATATCTAACACTGCTAAAATGGACATCCACAATGCGGTGTTGGTGCCAACTTTGTTGTACGGTAGTGAGGCCTGGATATGCCCGAAATCGAGTGAAAGGATGATAAATGCTGTGGAGATGCGGTCTCTCAGAAATATGTGCGGTGTCACGCTTGCGGATAGGATAAGCAATGATGAGATACGCAGTATGACAGGCTTGCACAACAGTGTTATTGTAAAAATGAAGAAAGGAATGCTTTGATGGTTTGGGCACTTGGAAAGAATGAGTGATGAAAGACTGACGAAGAAAATCTACAGAGCGAAAGTGAGTGGTAAAAGAAGCCAAGGAAGCCCAAGGCTGACTTATGAAGATCAAATAGGCAGTGTTAGCAGACGGAAATGTCAAAAGCACTCGCATACCTAGGCGAAAATGTGTGAAGAGAATGATGAGTTTTGAGGAAGCGAAAGAGGTGTGTAAGGACCGCGACTCCTGGCGCTCCGTCCTCTCTGACTACCCCGTTGGGGATACAGCGTGAAGATATGTTATGTTATGAAGGCTTGTTTTTAAATGTATCAAGTTGTCTAACCAAAATTAACCATTATCAATAGTTAAAATGTATCCAGTTAATTATACATGGCTATTTCTCTTACACGCTATGAATAATGGTACACCTGCCGGCATAACATGCACTTCGTTCAATCTACACGTTACATGTAAGTTTATAAATAAATGAAGGTAACTGTAATTTTTATTACTCACAGAGTTGCGCAAAATGTACTGCTAAATAACGCGAGATTCAGTGTGTCGATAAATTGATATATTTAATAAATGTGTCAATCAAGGGGTATTTCCCAATTTAATGAAACAGTAAAATTATTCCATTATTTAAATCACGCTGTATGTTAAATCCAACAAATTATCGCCCGATGTCAATTTTGTCAGCGTCGAGTAAAATAATCGAAAAGATAATACTCAATCAAACGCTGGCACATCTTCACATCACACACACATCACATGAAGAAAATCCTTTTCTTCATGTGATAAATTTCTATAATTTTAAGCTATTTTCCATTCAAAATTCGAGAACTACCAATCGAATCTTCTTTGAAAATTTAGGTGCTGATTAGCTGGCCAAGTCTGATCTCTGCAATATCCTGAGGATGCTTCGTTGAGAGGTGAAACACGTGTCGATTAATTTTGTAATTTTAGGCGGAATCTTTATTCCGTACATTTTTTTTCCCCCTTTCACACCACATTCGAATTCTTGTCTCTTTCACTCTCAAAATGCATTATATACAAAACTGTCTTACGTCGATGTGTGTCCATATGTGAACTAAGTGTCGTTTTTAATTCAAACGTACGCCCGCAATGGTCACAGATGTATTGCAAGTTAGAGTGTTTCTTCTCATGGCGCTGAAAAAAATTGCTTATGTTATTACTAGTGATGTGCCGGATATCCGTATCCGCGGATATCCGAAGGAGAAGAAAAAATCCGGATCCGTATCCATATCCGTTACTTTTTTGGTGGATCATTTACTCTATTAATTTTCAATACATAGATTAAATTCTATATGTCGAAACATGTCCTGTCACGCAAAGCGTCAAGTGGCGTCAACTATCATTTCAAGATCACGCGCACCGACACCGATCGAGTAAGAAAGTTAAGATCCGTATCCGTAACCGCGGATCTTGACACCAAATATCCGTATTCGGATCCGTATCCGCGGATATACATTTTTAACGATCCGGCACATCACTAGTTATTACATATCCGTGAACAGTAAACGAAACAGTAAACCTTATAAGATAGATAATTCTCATGTACATTTTTTAAATTTCTGTTCATAAACGTAATTTCAAACACCGAAAATCACGCAGTGACGTCACTTCATCGCTCGGTCGTTCACAATTACGAACTTTAACGGTGTAAACACGGACAAATTAAAAAAAGGAAAAAAACTATCTGAGAAAGCTTCCTTCGTTAATGTGGATATAGTGAGGTTTTTTTTGCTGGAAACAGGTACTCCCGCATTATGAGCGAAATATGCAGTGACGTCACGTAACGTAAATCCAAATTTTTTAGTAATAATTTAAATTACGTTTTTTAAATTGTTAGTGCATGTTTAAACACGCAAGTTCCTTATACTAAAAGCAATAATTTATACATTTCACACGTAACACTCAGAAATACTCACTGTGAGTGCCGAGGAACTTGTGTAAGCACTTGGACACTCCTTGCACTGGAAAGGCCTGATCCCTTGGTGGTGGTAATAGTGGGATACCAACGCGATCTTCGAACGGAAAACAGCAGGGCATTGGTCACAGCAGAAGTTCTGAGAGTAATTTCCCCTGCAGCTGTATAATTAATAGAAATTGTATGTTTCTACTTAATAGTATATTGTGTAACAAGTGCGGTAAGTTGTCGATTGTCCACTAGAAAGAAGTTACACACAAGTAAACTTGTCGCACTCAAATTGCGAAATGAGAAAATAGCTACTTATTAACCTCAAAAATGTGCGTTTAGATACTGTTTATCCCTCATGAGTAATAAAAAAGTAATTAATATGTTTGACACTTGAGCAGTAACTGAAGAAACAATAGCGACTCCCATGCAGAGGATTCTGAGACATGTATAAAAGCTGTTTGAAGATTTTGGCATACTTATCAACTGCCTTTTTAATATATTTGAAAATGGCGGCGCACGTTGTAACCTATTTAACATATCGATTGGGGACACTTACATGATATAAAATTACTAAGGTTGCTAGGCTCTAAAATGTCGTTACAGAATTGTTTGGAGGAGGAGATTGAAGTTGAGAACTTCAATGACCATGAAAAAATATACCAGAATAAATAAAATTAAAACAGTTATTGTCCGTTTTTAAAAGTACATCATAATGTACTATCAGCCCAGATAAATATAAATTGCAAATATTATCGTTTATCAGATGTGATACTCAATAACATGACAATAAGATTAAAAAAAATTGTGCCTGAATAATTACAGTACAAAGTTTAAAAAGTAAAGTTACCAAAGAGGTTTGAAGATTAATGGCCTATGGACCGGCCGCCATTTTGAATTTTCACAAAAATGTTGTCGCAGTCTGAAACCTAATTATATCAATAGAGAATAAAAAAAATTTAAAAAATTTATAAAATCCAACTGCTATTTTGAAGTGTTTAGGATTAATCTACACATAAGGTGTAGAAGTATAAATCGGTTGCTTTAGTTGGAAAAAAGTAATCTGTATTAAAAGAGGTTTCTTTGATATTTTTTTTTCTGTTACAAAAGTTTACCAATTGTGTAACGCAACTGGCAAAATAAAGTCAATGAAATGAAGAATCTGGCTACCAAATATCTCCACATCTCTGAGAAATCTCCACATTTGTTTTTGTGTATATATTCAATTTGTGTATATTTCAATATTTAATCATATTCGTCATTGATATTCTCTAATAATAAATCTGATATGTGCATTTTAGTAAGCTTCACATTGTATCTATTATTGTATTTGAAATTTTATCTTACAATTAATTCTACGTATTTTTCTTTATAATATTTGGCTATTGCTTGTTTATTGCTGCAGCTATAATTTATCTTTTATTTGTTGTTAAATTGTAATTGTACCAATAGTCATCGATGTATTTTGTACTGATTGTTATGACATGTAATAATGTGTGTATGCACTTACATACATAATATATCAAATCAAAATACAAAAAAATAATAATTACCTATCCATTTTAGTAAAGATCGTATTAAAATTCTGTAGAATTTCAGAGATGCAACTGCATCTCTGTAAAAAACGGAGATATTTTTGGATTTACTTTATAGAGACTTTTTATCCAATGTCAATCCAATTCCAAACATGGAAATGTTTAAGGATATCAAGATAAATAGTTACAGTTTTACATGACCAAATATCTAACTCTCAGTCTTCATACATATCAAGATCCAGGTCACTAAACACATCAGTCTGCGTAGGCGGACTCTTCAAAATTAACATCAACTATTGATATCAAGAGAACTTACGTTTTCTTTCCCTTGTTTAAATCATAATGCAGGTATGGTCGACTACGACCTTTACGTCCCAGGAATATGGCTCGAGCTTTCAATACGAGGACAGCATCAGGCGCAATGCAACGTTTCTCATGTTTATACAGATTTGTTGTACTGAAGGTAGAGAATAATAAGTATTTTTTTAGTATCATTTTCAATATATTTTAATAGATGTTACTTGCTATTCGCTTAGATGCATTTCTTTCTTAATTTTTTCCAGAGAATGAAAACAACTACTTTGGATGGAGGCCAGCAGCTACTTATATATACTGATATTCTATGTAAGTGTAAAAGTATCAGAAATTCTAAATAAATATCTATAATTTCGTTTGTTGTGTTCTTTTTAGAAACCCCTTTCAACCTTAAGTACCCATAAAGTCTACTATCATTCCTTGAGGGATGATAAGAAAAAAGAACTACAATCTTTGAATGTACATTGTTTGAATAGAATTAGTGTTAGAGAAGTTATGTTTGATTGAAAGATAACGGCCAGTGATTTAATGAAATTAAGGAAAATATAGATACCTTCTAAAGTCTACACCACACGCGAAACAATTGAGATAACGTTTCCCATGTTTCTCTTGATAGTGTCGTGAAATTCCAGCTATTGTTTCTAATATGGTCCCACATTTAGAACACCTGGAATTAGTAACATTAATGAAATGTCAACTCTTCAAAAACAAGTACAATAATTCTGCAATGTCTATGTTTTACTAGAGGCGTGCATTATGTTCGACACTTGTAAAACTTTTTTTTTCTCGTAAATACTCAATGTTCTGTATAATAATTATAGTTAGCTGAATAGAATAATTATACAATTCCACTCGGACAACCGTGAATGTGTTTTTACATGATTACAGAGACTTACAATTATGTGCCAGAAACATATTGACATCTGGTTAGATACAAACTAGATTGAAATTCGACCAAGTTGCAATCTCTAGATGAATTATTGTATATTTTTCTATTTCACAGACTATCTTGGAATGAAAATTATGTAAAGAGGCAAATTCTTAGTTTATTTAAAAATGAACTTACTCAAAATTCGTGTAATTCATAATAAAATAGTCATTTGGAAGAGGAGGTGCCTTTATACTTCGCATTATTTCAACCAACGTTGCGATCAAACCTTGCTGATCTGTCTTAAACTTTGGATATGCTTTTATCAAATCTTTAACGAGTGAATTCCGTTGACACGGTTTTTTCTTTGCGTGACGATATTTACTATTGACTTTACCTTTGACTTCATTGTCACTGTCGTCAATGTCTTGCTCTAAAAACATATCAATATGTTGCTCTGGAATATAATCGGCATCATGAACATATTCTTCAGCATCATCCAACAACAAGTTATCTTCAATGTATTCATATTGATAATCTTCGTACTTTGGTTCCTCTTTAGCGTTTACGAGGTCTATGTGCTTTCCGTGCACCTTGACATTCTTGATAAGTTCCTCTAGAGGTAAAGTGTCTTTATTTCCTTCTTCGTTATCAATTTCCCTCTTAATTTCAATAAGTGCATTTTGGTTATCGCTATCTGTGTCCTCGTCTTTTACTATGACTACAACAAAATCGTCTTCGGAGTCTTCCATTTCATTGTACGCACCTACCAATTACACAACCCGAAAAAAATAATATTTAAGTTATTATTACGGAAATAGGGAGGCACTTTTTGACATTACCATAACAACAACAAAGGAAAGGCAAAACCACGGTAAAAAAACTACTCTAATGCTAAAACCATACCTTTCCTCTAAAATTTATGAAAATAACAGATAGGTATATCTCTAACAGTATGGTAGTATGTTCCATAGGCAATTCAAAAATGATTGGCAAAAAATATCGATATGTTCACAAAGTTTTATTGATATATTTCCTCAAAATTTATAAATACGGTATCACTTTTTGGCGGGAACGAGAGAGTGATTTTCTATTTTTTACATTTTTGGAAGTTTTAAAGTACAAAGGCAATAGTATATCGTGTTTCATAGGTCTGTATGAGTGAACAGAATGGAGTAGCTCTAAAGTGATAGTATATCGTGTTTTAAAGTTCTGTATAAGTGAAAAGATTGGAGATCTAAATAAACATGTGTAGCTGAAGGTTTCGCGCTCTTCCAAGAAGTCCTTTTTTAACTTCAGTAAAGCCTACTGTCACTTTACTGGAGGAGTGTTAGGGACAGTTAATGTTTCTCCAGAAGTTACGTCATTAGGGTGATGGTCTTGTAACCAATGCCTTAAGAAATATAAATAAATAAAATAAAAACATTAATCAAGTTAAAAAAGGACTTCTTGGAAGAGCGCAAAAACTTCAGCTACACATGTTTATTTGGATCTCCTCCATTATTTTCACTTACACAGAACTTTAAAACACAATACACTATCACTGTTGTACTTAAAACTTTAAAACTACTAAAAACGTATAAATAGAAAATCTAAATAAAATGACAACCTCACATCTCCCGTTCCTGCCAAAAAGTCGCACAAAACTTTCTGGTACTTTTTGCGGGAGAAGAGGTACTACCACAAATAAATGGGACCACTCAAATGCAATTTGTGTCTTTATATGCCCTACACACCTTCCAATTTTTTGGAGCAACTTTCCTAGGGATGGCGATCTGAAATCGATTAATGAAAGAATCGATCATTCGATCTCAAGCAGTGAATCTATACAGTGAATAGATGACAGACACTCAAAAATCATTCTACAGGTTTTTTTAAATTTTGCATGGGATAGATAAAAGTTACACGACTCAAAAAAGCGCTAAATCTGGCTCCAAGGGCGCTAAGGTGACGGCGGTGTTCATTAATGAATATAGTACGAACTTGCGAGTCTCATTAGCGTTGGCCCAGCGCTGGGAGTCGCCTCAACTGGCACTCTGGGTGAGCTTGCACGCCGTGTGCGAGCCGACGTACCCGCGTCCGCCATTCAGTTGAGTCATTGTTACGTTGTAAATATGTACCTAACATTTTACTAACACTAGGTTAAGACTTTTGTTACTAACACCGATGAATGAAAAATTCGAAATAAAATTATTGTTATTATTATTATTATTAGCAACGTATCGCGAGAATATTTAAACGTATTTGTGAAAAATCCATTTCATTATTTTATGTGAATTCAATGTCGGAACTTGCCAAAATAAAATATAAAAATTTTGAACTTCATTCTATGGTCTATGGAAGGAATTCCCATTTCCATAGAACTACGACATCAGTATAGGTGTAATAGGTAATTTAGTTTTGGTCAGTTATTTATTACGTTATGAAATAAAAAATATTATTACGGTATCAAATAATAGTTACTATTAAATGAATTAATTCATGAAATGCATATAAAAATTATCCTTTTCACATTTCCGTCAGTTAACACTCTATTTGATCTTCATAAGTAAGCCTTGGTCTTCCTTGGCTTTAATTATCCTTTATAAAAGAGTATGTTTGTATTAATACGTCTAAGTACGGTCCTGCTAATGTTAGTTTTAGCCAAGTAACTTCTATTCTCCAATAGAAATTATCCGTAACAAAAAAAAAATTCTTTAGTATTATGTAATACGTCTACCTCCTGCGTGCGTCCTGCTGATAATGTCAATTTTACCAAGTATTTTTATTCTCTAACAGATGTCACTTCACTCGGTTTATATGAATCGATGTAACTTTTTTACAAACAATTTTATGAATTATATTAACAATTAAGCAATGTTCGAAGTAAACATGTAGGTTTTTTAGATATATTTAGCGATATATGAGTGCAAAATGTGGTTTTAGGGGCGATTACGTCAACATCTGTTGACGAATAGTTAAAATACGAACAAGAAATCTTTCTAGAACTTTCTTAGAACTTTAGATGTAAAATTGTATAAATTGATGCCTATACATAAAATGTGATATTTTTTAGAGCATCACAACATCCATCTGAATGGGACTAGCAATCAACCACACGGCAGTTCATTTTTCTATTGTACGGACTTGTACAATAGAAAAATGAAGTATTGTATTGTACATTGCATTGATTGTATTGTAATATGCGTGACTGTCAGGATCGAACTGGCATACGTGTAATCGATATACCCCTGAGCCTCTTTTTCTACAATCTGAGCCCGTCTCATTACAGCGTCTCCTCCTTCCGTCATGGTTTAAACCATGTTTAAATTAAACTCGATTTAAGGAACAGACATCTCGCTTGCACCAACTACCAAATAGTTGGTGCAAACGAGATATCAGTTTATTAAATCGAGCTTAAATAGTTGGTTAGTCACTCTGCGATATTCCTGGATTCGATTCAATTTGATTCTAGTATATTAGTATTCTGTGATTCGATTTTCCGAATTTGACATTGGCAACATTGCACCGACGCAGATCGTTCTATTTCACTGTCATTTTAATTTTTCGAATATTTTTCATAAAAAATCTTCTTAGGCTTTTCTGAAATCATAAAATGAACGGGTTAGTAAGAACGGCACACAGAGTTTTACAAACTTGTGTGAGAAGTCCCAACTTAACGGGTGCACTAGTGACTCGCACCCATGCGTCCGTAAAACGTGATTTCACGAGAGGAATATGGCACATGAGTTCGAAAAGACTAGACGGAGTCCCTGTCGCGTCCACACTCCTCCACAATAATTCCAACACATGCAGCTGCGGGTGCGGTTTAAAGGGTATCCACACAAAAGGTAAAAAGTTATTATCTTTCGTATAGGTTATGTCGATTGCACCACGTTTGTTTCGCCTAAGAAAATATTTAAAAATGTGTGTTGAACTACATACTAACTTATTAATATTTCTTCTAGCAGATGAAGAACAATCGATGAAACCTAAGCCTCTTGGTGAGCCCTTGTCCCTTTCCTATTAGATCCTATACTAAACAGTAATTATAATTAGCTAATATTACAGGATATTTTAAAATCACTAAGTAGTGTGTATACCTTCATATTATTACGTACCAATTTCCAGTTTGTGCTACAATCTCATTCACAATCTGAAAAAATGACATTAAATGTATTTTTATTGTGATAATTTGTTGTACTTGTCTAAATAAATGATATATTGTCAGTTCTAATGTTATTAAATTTCAGTCAGACAGGTCTTTTAGCGTGGCGACGCCACGCGCTTGTACTGAGCTTGTATACCTATAACTTCGGAACATGTTGCCTGTGTTTTTTAAATAAAGAATGATTTTTTCTTTAAAGAGAATCACAATTTTTTTTTTAATAAACATGCTTATTTTCTGTATTAAAAAGTTTCAATGTTTCATATCTGCCAGGCGTCCTACTACAGCTCATTTTCTTTTACAATGGCTTTTTTAATGTTTTCCACCAGGCTACACTAAACCAAACACTTATAAATTGAAATTTAAAAATTTGCACCTAAAATGTAATTATTGTGATTTATACATATAATAATACTATCCTTATAGGTATGTATATAATACTACCATATATAATACTACCATGTTCCTGCTCTTATATTATGCTAGGTTTTCAAACACAGCCTAGTTGAAATAATATCTGCAGGGTACATTAATATCATATTCACATCTAGGAATAATTACTAATGTGTTGTTCCTACATAAAAATGTGAGACAATATTCGTATTGTTTATACAATATATTGAAGGAATTAGTAAATTATAGATGTCTTATTTTGTCACTGCTATAATGTTGAACCCAACAGCATTTAATTTAGTCAATGATTGTGACCATTTAATGCTAATATTATTGTCAAATGTTACTCTACGGTTAGGTAGGGTATAGGTTTTTACATAGGCATGATTAAGCAAAAAAATCCACTTAATTCGGTTATGACTTATTAAATAAATTGAAAGGCACTTTAGTATGAGTCAGAATCATTGATTTTTACTTTACAATATGAAGCTACTAAATTAAAAATTGTATACTAATCTTTCCAGCTGTTATATCAATAAATTTAATGGTTACTGAGCTATGTGTGGTCTAAAAGCCTTTATAGACATATTTTTCTTAATTAACAATGTTGAAAGGTGGGTTAGACAAAATTTCAATATGCGGCTTAGCTGCCTTATATGCAGATCATAGGTGTATATCTAAATTGAGGACTTTTGAGTTTGATGCTGGTCAAGTCAATTTAGAATTTCTAAATCGTGTTGTGATCCATGTCCTACTAGATACACCAAGATCATTGAGTGGCATTTGTAGTACAAACCTAGTGCTTTGATTCATGTGATTATCATTTGAGATTATTTAAATAAGAATAATTTTATTCAAATATATCATAGGTGAAAGGGAACTAGTTGAATTCCTTACCGAAGAGATTGTGGCTGAACGCAAGGCTCAAAAAGTAAAAGCACTACCTGCTGAAGTGGATGGCTTCTCTGTAAAGAGTGATGGTGCTGAAGTCGTGCTTACGAAACAACTGAAGGATGAACTGTGAGTTGATAATATTTAGCAGTAAATCTGCTGAAACTACAGACTGTATTTGTGTGTTTTCTCAATGCTGTCGATGACGATCAAAGACATCACCCCATACTATGTACAGCAGAAACTATTTTTTAGAGCAACCAAACTAATAATTTATTAAATAACTGCTTCTATGAATACAAACACTAAAATGAAGAGAAATTTACGAAATGTACCTGCAAATTATCTTCAAATCGACAAAATCAGAGATGGAAATTGGATTCAGTTTTAATTGAGACCTAAAACCAACAGCATTACATGAATATGTATACCTAGTCTTTCCATAAATATTGTTGCAAGGAAAACATAGTTTTTTTCTATTACATAAAATGTTTATTATTGTAGTATGGCTTAGTTTATACATTAATGTAATAGCACTTTAAAAATATGAAGCTCATTCAAAATCATCTCCATTGGCCTTAATACAATCCTTTTAATGTAGTGGCTAGTTATTGATTGAAACACTCACTTTCTCCATGGGAAAATTTTCCACTGCCAATCTCATGGAATGTTTTAGGGGCTAAATTATCATAGTATTTAGAGCATGCCATACTCGCTAATAGAGACCATAAATCATAATCAAGTGGATTAAGATCGGGACTAGATGACGGTCAGTCTTCAGCTCTGATGTAGTCAGAAATATTCCTTTCCAGCTACACTTGTGCGGATCGTGTTTTATGACCTAGTGCTGAGTCTTGCTAAAAGGACAATTTTTGGTTATGGAACATGGTGTTGTTAAGAGGCTTAACTACCATTTCAAAAATCGTATCTTGATACACCCGGGCCGATGTTTTGATACTTTTTTCACATAAATGTAACCCAGTCACTCCTTGATAGCTAACATCCCATCAAATCATCATTGAAGCCGGATAATGTCCACATTGTACCCTACTGCCTAATTGAGAAGCTTCTCTAAAGCTTTGATCATGAACTCGGTCATTCTGTTTATTAAAATGTTGCTCAATAGCAAAAATGTTCTTGTCCGTAAATAATTTTTTTCTCTGATTTCTCTTTGCATACCGCCTAAGAAGTTTTGTTTTTATCATCCTATTCATTTTTGTCGGTTCAGTAATGACCAGTGTCTTTTATAAGCTGCAAGTCTTAAGGCATCTTTTAAAGTATGCGACATGGTTCTTGGTACTATATTCATTTCTCTAGATAAAATCTTTTGCTTTCGGATAATATTTCTTCGGATTCTTTCCTTCACTGCTTTGATCGCCTTTTTAGTACGAATACTATGTGGACGGCTAGATTTTTTTCTGTCACAAACAGAGAATGTTTAATTATACCTATCAATAGCTACACAAACATTCGACTAATACCATGGAGAGTTCAAAAATTGCATTTGGCTCCATACCTACTTTGTGTAATGTGGAAGTTAGAACGTTAAACTTTACATATATGTTTAGAACATATTATAATCATTACCTAATTTCAAACGTCCGCGTTTGTTTAACATTTCGATTTTAATCCATGTTTGACTGCTGTACTATAAGAAGATAAATTTGATTTTATCTGTCTCACTATAATAGTAAGGAAAATACGATATAGGGTGTTTTTATAGCAAATTTTACAGTGTGAAATGAAAATAAAAAATTGCAAAAAATAATCCATTTTAATATTAAAATCATAGATTAAAAAATATAAATGCAATAAACTTTTTTTTTTAAATAATACAGAAATTCTATTTATCTGAAAGGAAATTATAACTATTTGTGAACCGATTACAAAAAAATAAATTAAAAATATCAGTTGATTACGGTTCTATGGCGTTTTCAAGTTTCTCATAATTTCCTATGCTCCAAGCCGCCGTAACTCGCGTTAATATGACATGACAATAAGACGTGGAAGCAATTTTACGTTAAACTTTACGTTCTATAATTTGTGCCTCGAACTCTTTTATATATGACTTACTGTTGCTTATTAGTTATTTAGAAATCAACACTTTTCAGACTTGATTTTATTACTTTATAGAGCGAAACCGGGGGGCTAGCGTGTTGAAATTTTACATTCATGTTTAAAACACTTTTATGAACATTATATCCAAAATTCAGCGTTATTATCGAAATTTCGATTTCAACCGTTATTTGATTGTACTATAAATGTAGATTGCTTGTAGGGACGTCAGCCAGGCTGCAGGCGGACCGTCGGTTTCCCCCGAGTGGTGCTATTCAGCCCTGTTCCCTGGGTTGAACTCCAGTTACTACTGGCCCGATGGTCCTCCCTCCTTAATTTCGTCAATGAATTTTACGGTTTTTCTTACAAAACATGAGGATATCCATTAATTTGATTGTCCTCAGTTCCCTTTCTTCCAGTGTGTCTGACCCTAGTGTAATGAATCTAATGCAAGAATAGATACTGCATTTTGCTAGGAAGTGTATACTGAAATTTTTGATTGTTTAGTAAATAATGAAAGACTGAAATATATACATACATACGGAGTAACTAATTTTGTACATTTATTTTCACAGAGTAACTGTCACATTCAACGTGAACCATACAGTGGATTCAGATGACTTCGCTGAGGGCGACGTACAATCTGACAAGCAGGAGTTCTCGGAGATGCGGTCACGGCCGCAGTTTGAGGTGGACCTGGTTCGCGGAGAGAGCACGCTCGGGTTCACGTGCTCCTTTCTACAGGAACCGCCACCAACTACCGGCGAAGAGTATAGTATGTTTGATTATTATGAGAATTCGTAACTGTTAAGTATTTAACTTTTAATTTTAGTGTGGCGTCATAGAGGAATAAAAATATAATATTTTTTGAGTAATATAGCATGCAGCGTTTATCAATAGGCCGGCCAGTAACGATCAAGTATCCTTGAACAAGCTCATCCAGTTTGCATGAAGTATAGTATAACGTTACGTTAGTAACTAATTAATCT
Organism: Zeuzera pyrina; assembly: GCA_907165235.1. Classification (NCBI taxonomy): domain Eukaryota; kingdom Metazoa; phylum Arthropoda; class Insecta; order Lepidoptera; family Cossidae; genus Zeuzera; species Zeuzera pyrina. The sequence goes on from OU015627.1 coordinate 2,677,150, forward strand.
GTGGTATGATGCTCCTAGAACACACAAACCATCCTTCACGCAAATTAGATGGGCTTGATCAATTATATTGAATCGTCAGTGGCCGGCCTTACGCGGCTTGACGCGGCCCTGAAGAAGTAGTTGTAACTTTATAAGCCGTTATCGCGACCTTGAATGTATTTGACGCATGATTCGTATCTATATACTTTCTTTTATCTTTGCCTAAACCCTGAAATTAAAATAAACAAAATTATATTGGTTTATTTTAGACCCAGCTTTCTTTTTTTTTAAATTTACGTTATTTCTTCTCCCATTTTTTCTATCTATACTGATTTATATTTTGTTTTCCTATTACAGATGATATATTTGGCATTGATGAGGTGACACTGTACAAGGGTGAATGGAATGACAAAGTTTATGCTGTCGCTGGTGATGTATTAGATGGAGTAAGTCAGTGATGACTATATTAATGTTTTTTTTTTGTTTTATAAAATCTTATAACAACACTGTTATTGGTGTCAGGCTTCTTACAAATTGTCGGAAGAAAACGAGATAGGTTATATTGCAGCAATACTATACTATGTACAGTGCAAACTGAAGAAAATAGTTTAATTATTATTATTGTTTTCGTTTCACACTTAGGGAAAGGTGAAATTATACAGCACATATGTATTATGTGAAAAAAAATGTTTCTCTATCCTTATTAGGTCTCTAATAACGTTTCAACTTACTAGTCTTGTTTGATTAAAATATCCTCAATTTTTGCTTTGCATTCTGCCGCTTTTGGTAGCTCAGTGGTTTTAGTAAAGTATCTTCAACTACGAGATCGCAGGTTCGATCCTGGCTAACAAAAACCTTAATGTAGTTTTCTAATAATGGATTTTTCTACCCCAGTTTCTAACGCCATACTTGTTGCTATATTACATGTAGTATCGAGTGCCAAAGCTGGGGATATTGAAGCTCGAATGTGAAGTTTATCCCTCATTTAATGTGAGGAATATTCATTGAAATGCGACATTTATAAAAAAAATTCAACCATAGACTATTTTTTATCTTTACTATTGCAAGTTGCAAAAAGTATTAATTTCATTTATCTATTCAGTATTTTTATTTCTTTTCAGTACCTGTATGATCTCTTTATGAACCTTCTAGAAGAAAAAGGCATCAGCAACGAATTCGTTCAGAAATTATCGGATTTCAGTACATCATATGAACATGCCGCCTACATCAATTTGTTAGAAAGTATCTCCAAATTTACTATTGGCAAACAATAAAATGTTAATGATTGTCAGAAACTATATTATGATCGTATCAAATTGCGTTGACTGAATGCTTGTTGCATAGTCAATGTTAAAAAACCTTTTTTCGATAGACAAAATTCTTGACTTTTTTCATTTGTGGGGGTGATAAAGGAATAGCATTTATTTGCTAAGATAGCAATTACTGAAATAGCTTTAAAGAATGTTAATTTAGTTAGAATAGAACACGTATTTGGTTTATTTCTAGTGTACCTACTGAATTGAATAAAAGTGTTCACTATATTTGTTGTTTTTTTTTATTGGAAATAAAAATAAGAAATGCAATTTTATCATTTGAAAATGTGGGTTTATCAATTACTCTTTGTCCTACTTGGTCGTAATACTAACTAGCTTTTATCATATATATATATAAAATTTAATGTTTCATTGTGTTTGTTTTCTATATGCGTTCGTAAACCGTTCATCCGATTATGATGAAACTTTGGTGAGTTGTTCTGCATATGCCCGCAAAGATTGACTGGCCCGTTGGCGCAGTGGCATATGCATCTGCTTTCCAAGCTAGGGTCCCGGGTTCGATCCCGGTTAGGTCAATTTAGGAAACGTATTTTTCTAAATTGGCTTGGAGTCTGGATGTTACTGAGAACTCCCCCAGAGTTCGTTGTTTGATACCCATAGTACAAGCTTACTGCTTAGATTGGGGTCACACAATCTGTATAATTGTCTGGAGTATTATTATTATTATAAAGGTTTCTCAATTAGTTAATTTATCAAATTAAAGACCACGCGAACGAAGTCACTGGCATATAGCTAGCATTTTATAAATAAAAACAACTTAAATAAACTAAACAAAAATTGCAGAACATGTTTGCAGCTGTACAAAAGTTATTTTGTCGATGTAAATAAATATTTGAATAAAATAAAATTTTTGACTTTCTTGTTAGAAAAAGGCAATCCTCAAATCGATAAAGCATTGCCCACTCCCCTCTCCCACTCGTCACAATGGCAGCACTGGCCACAGAGTACGGTTTGTTTTGTTCTCTTGGCAATATGACGCTTATTGAACACGAATTACATCATAATTTCATTAAAATTGCAGAATAAAGGTTAATCACTAAACAGTTGTTATAAATTAAATACTTAAAAAATACTTTTGGTTTTTGATACAATTTGACCAATGCTTCAATTTACTGTTAAATAAACCGCCAAAACTGTTTAATTCTAAATCATGTGCAATCTTATCAGTACCTACTTATGTATATTTAGATAATATGTGAAAAGATTTAGATTACAGTCCGTATATAAAATGTCGCTCGCTGAAATTTTACTCCATAGACGCGAATCGGTCATCTGACACAACAACTCCATTATCTCGATTCTTTATCAGTATCAGCTGTTTACGGCAAAGCAGAAACATGTTTTTCACTGTCTATTTCTGTCGTATGAAAATTTCTTCCATCTTTATCATTACCTAGTTTCCGGCTTGTGGCAGAAAGAGCCACATATATTTTCAATAATTCTTTTACTTATTCCTGATAGGAAGCTTAGTTTCAGCTCCTCCAATAATAATTGGGCTTTTGATTTTGACCAATCAAAACATAAAAATAAACTAAACTGAACATCGTACAATTCAATATTCACGTCTACGTCAATGTCAAAGTAGCAAAATGAAGAGAGTTTTGTTTTATCTCGCCAAAATGGCTGACGCTTCGTCGTCGTTCCGCAATAAAAAAATACCCGATAATTTATACGAGGTGTGTTTAATGAATTTAGTGAACTACTTGCAGAAATCAAAGTGTGACAGAAATGATTTGCGCTCGCTGCCGGACACCATCCTCATGGACGTGTATTACAAGGTGAGTTTTTGTACTGTTCTTTCGCGATAGAGACCAAACAGATCGAATACCGTTATTATATAGCATATATTCGCAGTTGCGATTCGTTATCTGGTCAGAAAATCGATAAATTAGATTATATTTATCGTTTTCGATGTAGAATCGTGTTGACCATGAACCTAATTTTGTGGGTGCTAGACAGGTAATAGCTCACTTTCACTGTTTAAATCATGTTTAAATACAGTGCTAACAGCTAGCCCGTTCGTCGTCCGACCCACGGTCTTTGTTACGAAACACTCGTTCCAAGCTGATTATCGAAAACATGCATGAAATTGGATTTTTTAAACGTCAATGTAATACAAAAACATTTGTTGAAAGTCGATTGTATTTTTTATATTTAGATATTAGTGAACTTGTCCCTACCTTTATTAGCGTCTTTATCACTTAATCTCCGTTATTTATGTGTAATTATTATTGTACTCATCTTTAATAGGCTCTTGCTTGCTTACTTAGGTTTTAACAATAGGAATTTTGCAACTTGTATGTTGTACAAAATTCACAATATGTTTACATCGCATGCACGTACTTGTAAGCAACAATGACAATCTTATTTTCCTTGTGTCTGTGTTCAGAATATAAACACTACTCATGTTTTGATAAGGTTTTGTGAAGTTATCAAATTATTATTACATTTTTCCATAATTTGGTGAACACCATGTTCAAATTAATCTTATTCACACATTTCATTAGATCTGACGTCACATCTGCAATATTTTACATTATTTACTCGACTAGTTTCTCTTAAATTATCTGTGTTGAAAAATTATGAAGTTGTGGGATGCGATGAACTTTACCCTTTCATAATATGTAACTCCAAATCACCTTCACTGCATAAACTGAGACACTTTTGTCTTTACAAACCTGTTTCATGTTTTTAAATCAGCCCTTTTGCGACTGCATGATTTTAGATTATTTTCCAATATAGCCTACTCTAAATGGCATTTGAAAAATGTAAATGAACACGATTAACACAAATAATTTTACTATTTTACTTGAACGATGATAATATTGATAAGTTAACTCCTGATTTTATCTTGAAATTTATTTTACTTATTGAGTTTTTATAAAATCTATGAACAGTTGTCGCAAATCACAAGAAAATGTTAAATAGTGTTGTATTTACTATGTATAATATATAATAATTATATTATAACTGGATATTTACACAAAATTATTTGTCTTTCATCAGGTAAATAGTTAATGTCATAAGTCCCTGCAAAATGTATATTTCTTTTTTATTTTTGTTAAGTACTTTTTAATGGATTGGGTTGGGGGATCAAAAACCTTATATTCTTGTATTTCTGTGCAAATAATGCAAGAACTCACTAATGATACTCAATTCACGAAAAATATGTATTTATAAACATAACATAACATAACTTCACGCTGTGTTAGCCGACGGAAATGTCAAAAGCACTCGCATACTGAGGCGAAAATGTGTGAGGGGAATGATGTGATTTAGGAAGCGAAAGAAGTATGTAAGGACCACGACACTTGGCGCTCCGTCCTCTCTGACTACCCCATTAGGGATACGGCGTGAAGATATGTATGTATGGAGTTGAGTCTGGAGCAACTCCACCACATATAAACAAACTTACAGAATCCACTGTCTTTATAATATTAGTATAGATAAATAATATATAACTCAACATGACATCCAGAACATTTTAAATGGGACACTTACACTGGGTACTTTGTTGGTATGATTGATGCACAATGCATCTTAATGATGCAATTGTTGTCCAATGAGCAACTGTGTCAGATTGATAGTGTTTGTTAATATTGGACAAAGTTCACAAATGTAGTAAAAGGTATTTGATGTAAGTATTTAGTAATTTAACATAGGTTTACTATTAATTTAAAATATTGTGTATATAGTATGTACATATACGTATTTGTGTATGTGGATAATTCTTACAAAATCTCGAAATTCCTATTCGTTTGGATTTAACAAAAATGTAGCCAACTTCTATCTATAACTATTATTTCCTTGTAAACTGTTTTGTATGGAAAATATGCATGAAAGGATTTCATGCATAGGAAGAGGTCTGTTATAATTTCTTAGTCATATGTGCAAATAAAATTTAAAAAAAATTGCTAATGTTCCGAAAATCATTACTTCGTTGTTTCCCAGGCTCCAGATTTGAACACTTTCGACTTTACAAAAATCCCTCATTACAAAAACTAATTAGCAGTTTTTTAAATCGATTAAAAATACAATGTTTTCAAAAGTACTATTATTTTAAAACAAAAAAAAATAAGTTAATAAATTATTTTTTATGTGTCATCTTAAAAAAAATCATTTTCTCACATTCTCACTGACAGTTTATTTGTGAATGCATCTATAACCATGCGTTAATGCTCCCATTGGAATTTTTGATACTTAGCAATACTATTAATTTTTAAATATTAGTGGATTCACCTTAAGCCTGTTTGTTGAGGATCTTTTAACAAAATGATTAATTAATATTCTTCAAGTTACATTTTTGATCATCATTACCTCATGTCGTAGAATATTATTTATTAATTGAAATGGATTTTTGGGAGTATTAATTTCACAAAAATTCAATCAATATTATTACAAGAGTAATAATAAACTTAAGAATTTATTAACAATTTGTTGATGAGATTTAAAGAATCGAAAGAAGTACGTACGTAATACGTAAGGATTGCGATACTTACCTGTTAGGTATACAGCGTCTGCATAAGTGTATATGTATCCTAAATGTGGTGTATAAAGTGTATTAAGTTTCCATAATAAACGCACTTTTAACCATTATCTTTCGTAAATTTTAAATTGAATAGCGTTCATTCATATAATGGTCTAATTTTTCCAAATAATATTCTAAGTACATAGGTGTATTATAAATATAGCATAATAAAAGAAAATATGACATAATACATACATACATACACACATATCTTCACGTCGTATCCCTAACGTGGTAGTCGGAGAGGACGGAGCGCCAAGCGTCGCGGTCCTTACATACTTCTTTCGCTTCCTCAAATCTCATCATTCTCCTCATATGGCATAATCAAAAACAAAATATCGAAATTTTTTTAAAGAAAAAAATTATTCTTAATTTAAAAAACAGGCAACTTGTTCTGAAATGAATAACAACACTGCATACGCTATAGATAAACAAGATAGTATAAGCGCGTGGAACGCGTCGCCACGTCGCCACGTCAACAACTGGTCTGACCTGCCGCATAGGATGTTACACATCAAAAAAGATTTATAAAAGAGACATAATCTTTTTTTTTATAAAAAATAAATATGAAAGCAGAAATTATATTTTTTGTACATATTCGTATTTTATCTAGATACCTCATTATCCAAATCAGCGGTAGATTTCACTAAAATATTTTTTCTATAGTTTTTCGTACTATGTATAGTGTTACTTTGCAATTGTTGCAATCATTTTGCAAGACGTTATAATAAAGAAATCAATATAACTGTCAAGTGACAGCACTAGGGGTTATGACTTATGAACTTATGAGTTATAATTATGACGTATGTCGATTGAAATTCGTCTCGTGAGTTCAATATAAAGCGACGACTCAATTTATGTCACGCGCGGAATTTATTTGGCTGTTGAGAACAAATTATAAACTCATTTATGTAACTCATTTTGACTAATTCTATCAATGCATCTCTCGTTTATGACAGATCCTTAGAGTAATAATCATGAATAGTAAATATTTGAAGGATTGATTCCCATCCCTATTGCCAAAAATGTAAAAAAATAATTATTGATGTAATCGTTAAGCCGGGTGTACACGAGTAAACGGCGTAGGAGCGCGATAGAGAGTAGTATAGGAGTGTTGTGCAAAAATAATTGTAAAAATAACAATTGCCTAGCAAAATGTTCCTAGCAATTACATTTTACAATTACAACTTTTAATTGTAATTGTTTTTACAATTACATTTTGCCCAACACTATAGAGCACTTTACTAGTCTTCTATGTCGTTTACTCTACCCTTGTTCTTGTATTTGTGAAAATATTAAGTATATAGCTATGCCTAATTTACTATTCTCACTAATAAAGATAAGTACAAAATCATTTCAGCTTTCAGCCGTCTACACAATATAAAGACACTGGTAATTCGCGAATGTCAAGCCGTGGGGTGTGTATTTATTTCTGTTACTATATGTATATATTTATAAATTACCTATTAAATAATCCACCACTCTGTCGTTCAAAATAAAATAAAAGTAAACATTTTAAAAATGTACTATAAATACGCATATTTCTATTATTGATATCATAAACCATGCTAGTATAAGATAAAAAGAAAAATATACATATAGAATCTGCGCTTGTATAATTTACCGTTGAACGTTATTATCGTCACAATTTTACCGTCTACGATACATTAGGTAAGCAAAATGCTTTCCTATCGTGTCGTAGAAGAAGTTGCTTTTTCAACGTCTATGGCATGACGATAACGTGGACGGAAGTTTAAAAGCGTCTTCATAAACCGTGGACGGTAAAATCGTTTCGATAAAAACGTTCAATGGTAAATTGAAAGCGGCCAATGTGTCAATTGCTTACATTTATTTGCGTAGGCCATAAAAGTTTCCCAAAGGATAAAGGCATACAATATTATAAATAGTTAATAATAAGTAATGAATGTACAATTGTAAAGTTCGAAACATCAAAAGCACTCGCATACCTAGGCGAAAGTGTATGAGGAAAATAATGAGATTTGAGGAGGCGAAAGAAGTAAGGACCGCGATGCTTGGCGTTCCATCCCCTGACTACCCCGTTGGGGATAATGGGGATACAGCGTGAGGAAATGTTAATAATTAACAATATTATAAATGCTTGGCGCTCCATTCTCTCTGACTAATCCGCTAGTCATGTTATGCAGGATATGCGTGTTATGTATAAAGAATTGGTAAAGTACGTTTTTTTAAAATTAGAACTAATCCTGGGCTGAGAAAAAGTGACAAGAAACTCAGTCAGGTATCAATCTTTAATCTTACAACGGATTCAGTTAAGTACTTCGAATGTATTCATATTTTTTAAATTAAAAATTGTTGACCAACTTAACAAAACAGTTTTATTTTCAACTAGAGACCCGCCCCGGCTTCGCATGGGTAGAAATTTTTTTGAAAATAAATTACAGCTCATGTTGCTCGCTGCTAATGTAGCTTTGAAAGAATTGTTGAAATCGGTGAAGTTTGAGTTTAAACATTACATATAAACACAAAGTTTACTTCTTTATGATATTAGTAGATAAGTATAAGTATAGATATAGATTAATTGAAGTTACGTACTACAGTACATTATGCACGTGTATCAAGGTTTGAACGTATTTGTTTGAAACGTAATGGTCCAGTTTTAGAACGCGTTCGGAACATAGTTATAAAAACCTTATTACTTGTTGACGCCGCGCTGCAGTAACTTTGAATGAGGTTCTTTATATCTTATGAATTTGCCTCGGACCTCACCAGTATAGTTACGCCTCTGGATCGGATATATCGGAATGTCTAGAACGTCCCTATTATTCTAGCAGATTCGAGAAAGTTGCGAATTTGCTATTATTGCGAACTATACTGTGGCGGTTCGCAAATCGAAAGTGTGTTTGCAAACGGAATACTGATTGATCACAGCTTAAACAACTGCCTGGTCTCATTTCCCCACTCACCTTGCGAATGTACGTGAAAGTTATTGCGTGTTCGGTGTCAAATAAAATTTTGCAATGTTTGGCAAGTATTTGTCGAAGTGCGACAAAATGAAAACAGATTTAAACTATGAATTACTTTTAAACAATATTTTACAGATAATTGCAACCTATGTTACTAAATATTAAATAATATATATATAGTATTTTTCTGTCTGTCTGTGCGTTTACTTCTTTTAAACTACGCAATGGATTTTAATGCACTACACATTCATACATATCTTCACGCTGTATCCCCAACAGGGTAGTTAGAGAGGACGGAGCGCCAAGCGTCGCGGTCCTTACATACTTCTTTCACTTCCTCAAATCTCATAATTCTCCTCACACATTTCCACCTAGGTATGGAAGTGCTTTTGACTTTTTCGTCTGCTAACACTATGGTTTTTTGATCTTCGTAAGTAAGCTTTGGTCTTCCTTGGCTTCTTTTACCACTCGCTTTAGCTCTGTATATTTTCTTAGTCAGTCTTTCATAACATAACACATTCTTTATTCAATCCTTTTTTAACAATAACACTGTCGTGCAACCCTGTCATACTATCTCTTCATTGTTTATCCTGTCCTCAAGAGTGCGACACCACACATATTACTAAGAGATCGCATTTTTATTATATCTATATTATATTTCTATTATAGTATACCTATATATACCTGTATTATGTCTCCAAAATATTATATGTAAATATATAAAACAAAGTCTTTTTCTGTCTGTCTGTTTGTGCGTTTAATTCTTTTAAACTACTACTACTAAACCTACTCAAAAAATGTCACGGGTACGAGATACAGGCACTGAGAGTTTCACTCCAGTATGCTGTGTGCGAATGACGCAAAACTGAGCAATAAGAAGAAAATACGATAAGAGCAATAAGAGAAATAAATACACACTGTCTATAGACCTGGGGGCCTAGACAAGTGGTTTAATTGTCGTAAACGCTAGTAGAATAGAATGGCAAATACCACGTGATCTAGCGTAACGAATTTTAAATTGGTAGTCAAAAATTATTAACTTTCTATTAAATCAAACGAACAGTAAAGTGTGAAAACTGCCGAATAAAACGTACCTAGCGTACTTTTGACGAGCAATATTAGGCGACTTTTTGGCGGGAACGGGAGAAGTGAGGTTGTCATTTTATTTAGATTATCTGTCATTTTATTTTTTACATTTTTAAGAGTTTTAAAGTACAACAGTAATAGTATATTGTGTTTTAAAGTTCTGTGTAAGTGAAAAGAATGGAGTAGGTCTAAATAAACATGTGTTGCTGAAGTTCTCGCGCTCTTCCTAAAAGTCCTTTATAACTTTAGTAGAGCCTACTACCACTTTACGGGAGGAGTTTTACAATAACGATTCTACTTATTAATACAATACGTGACATTGGTAAATGCGCTAATTTGTGTGCCATGCCATGAAGAGAAGAAGCAAAGTCAAAAATCATCTTATGTTGGTGAGGTGTCTCACTCGGTTAATATTATCGAAGACATTTTGTTGCTATATTGTTTTCTTCATTTATTTATGTTATATAGCGAAAAATACGTTAAAAAGTACTCTGAGAAATACGTTTCTCAAAGAGATTCCGAGGTGATATCCATAAATGCTGTTTTTCTTATTTTATTGCGGAACATTAACAACGATCAAATAGCCAGAGTTAACTGACGGAAATGTCAAAAGCACTGGCAAACCTATGCGAAAGTGTATAAGAAGAATGATGATTGAGAAGGCGAAAGAAGTGTGTAAGGATCTACCCTCTCAGGGATACAGCGTGAGGATATGTATGTATGTACTAACACTGATATCGGATTTATACCTATACTACGTGTTTATGTTTAACGATCACAGACCATACTAGACGATACTTATGAAGGCATTTGTGACTGCCCATTCTTTAGTAATATATTACTTAAAGAGCAACCACGCCCACGGCTCTCCGCCTCTCCGCTCTCGAATATTCAATGTTAGATCTATATTTGACCAATCAGATCACAGGGCACCGTCCCGTGCTCCGCAAGATTTTGAAATGTTTGTTTTTATTACAAAACTTGTCAAAACGTGATCTATGAGCTTACTATTATTTGCATACAATACGCACGTATAAATAAGGCATGTCTGGAATTCCGGAGGTTTTTTTTACCGTATAATGAATATAATACCCGCCCATGGAGCACTCGACCTATAAAGACGAAATATCGAACCATTTTATTCACCATTGCTCAGTTTATTTACACTAACGAATGTCAACTCTCGCTCACATTAAGCAGTACATACTACATAACCAATACTGGAGCTGTGAGTACATCTCTGTATATTCCGACAGATATTTAAATAAAAGGTAATGGCTAATAAGCCATAGAACAATATATTCTATTCGATGGTGTGGCAAAAACACCAAAAAATCAAACTACAAAACAGAACGCAGTTACCGCAACTGTTTAGACGTAAATTGTTTTCACACAAAATAAATGACATTGCTACTCTATAGTTTGAGTGCTCCATGTACTCTCATTAGCGTTTCGTTTGCAATCGCTAGTAAAAAGATTAAGATCCATTCTAACGTTTGGAATGGTGTGGATAATGAATTAATCCCTTTACATTGGTTATCATTGATAAAGCCTGTTTATTCAGACGTCACCACCACGCCTCCATCACGCGTGGTTCTTAGTTGTTCAAACCTTATCGCGGTGTGCAGGTGCTTTATCAGATGGCGTGAAGGTGTGAGCTTCACGTGGAAGACACGCCTGCGTACCTGACTAAAGACGATAGAGGAAATTTACAAGTAATTATGAAAAACATGATTTTTGAAGATTACGATAATTAAAGTAACATAAAAAATAGACGTTTTGGAACATTAAACTTTAATGTATACTATACTAATAAATTGGTTCGTCTGGTACTGATTGTTTAACTTCTGAACGAATCGACCGATTGAAGTCATATTCACACAATAATATATTTTTTTTTTTAGTTTCTGAGAGGCAAAATGAAATCCCCATGGACACTCAGCCGGACTTTACGCCGACTGAGTAGTGTCCAACTTGAACCGACTAAACAAAACCCCTCTTTGCTGTTAGCCCTAGTGGCTTTTACAGCGTCAGAGGTCGCGTAGGGGCGAGTGCTTAAGGCGCCCTGCCAGATGGTCGACCGCCTATTACAATATAACACAATATATTTGTTATGTCAAGACGATGGCTCATACGTACGTAGCGTTATAGTGAAGTCTTAAACAGGAACCTAAACCAAATCAAACTCATCCACCAGCTATACCGGATTGGCCAGAACAACATCTGCTGAGCCAACAAGTATGTTATAAATGGGAAAGTCTCTGTCTGTGTGTTTGTTCTGTTGTCACGGCTAAGCCGCTGAATCCTTTTTGATATATGAAGTCAGCTTGAACTCTGGGGTAGAACATAGGCTATTTTTTTAAATTCCACGCGAAGTCGCGGGTAACGTCTAATCTACAATAAAATAAAAAGTCAACCCGTCGCTTCCGGGTCAATTCCGGTCTGTAAGATGTTACTAACCAATTACTAACCTAACTCTAACTCTAATGGACTAGGAAATACAGAAGTAAATTATGTAAAAAAAACACTGAAAATTACAAAATAACTATTCTATACTAATCATAACTCAAGTACAATAAAAATAACTTTATAAGAACGATACACATACCTATATAGTTTAATTTGTCAGTTAGGTACTGAAATCGATGACAAGCCTACCAAACTAATAAACTTTCTGTTATTGCACATTGATTTGGCACCGACTTCAATAACTGTCAAATTTAATTATATAGGTGTATGTATCGTACTAATAAAGTTATTTTTATTGTACTTGAGTTTTGATTAGTATAGGATAGTTATTTTGTACTTTTGTGTTATTTTTTTAAGGCGGTTTAATTAAATAATAGAACTAAAGCAACTTTGACGTTCAAAAATATCTTGTAATTGGGTTTACTTGAATAAATCGATTTGACATTGACTTCGAATTTTTTTCTTAAGTTTTTTTTAATTTTCCCTTTTGAGTGACCTTGGCTAAATAAATATCTAGGGCAGGTCTACAATAACTTATTTCTAATTCCGGAGTGCAACGATATACAAGAGAATCATCAATATAAATAAAGGTTATAACTTGGTCGCGTTATTAGATATAGGTATTTTCGAAGATCAAGCTCCAATACCGGTGAAATTTAAATGGGACCGCGGAAGTATACCCTTACAAACAAAAAAAAATTACGGAATCGGTTCACAATTGATGCAGTTGTGGGTGAGCATGAACATACATAAAAAAGAACATACAGACGAATATAGAACCTCCTCCTTTTTTTGAAGTTGGTTAAAAAGAAAATTTTTTGAAAAAGAGATAAATTATGGAAATATAATAAATGTTCATTCAATATATACTTTATTCTCAGCTAACTCTGCCCGGCCACGCGTTGCTGTGGCTCAGTATGTATTATTATTCGTGAGTCATGGTCTTAAGTTCGTACAAAAATCCCATAGTAGTACTTTCAGTTTTACTCAATTTTCCGAGCAATTTTTCAATTTTCATTACCATAAAAGCCTTATTCGGACTATTACATATGTAAAAAAAACATTTGCCAAATAAGTCCAGCTGTTCTCAAGTTTTGCCTTAGCAACGAACAATATTTCGTTTTTATTTATATACATGTTCATAATTTTTTGGCATGCCGTCGAAAATAGGGAAGAGACCAGTGGCGACAATCGCAAATTTTTTAGGCGATGCGAGATTTCTCTGTGATGCCCCTCCAAATATTATTCAATTGCCATGGACTAGGAAATACAGAGACTGAATATGCTCGAGTTTCTCGACGAGATTAGGTGCGGTTTTATAGGAAAGACATTTTTAATTGCCTAATTTTCTACGCATTCGTCTGGCGCAAATTAAAAAAAAAACATTTTGGTTATATATTTAATTTCATCTATACTAATATTATAAAGGTTAAAATAAACTACAAAAGCCGATTTTGTAGGTTCGTTTTTGTGTGGAAGGTAATCTTCGGAACCTCTTTACCTATTTGAATAATTCTTTCAACATTTGAAAGGTACATTATTCCAGATGGACATAGGCTATATATTATGTATTCAACCCGGACTAAGTTGGGACGGGCCGCTGGTATTTCATAAAAGCCACAAACAGAGCTGGGCTTTGTAGGGATAAAGTTCTTGCGTTTATAAACTTATTGGTGATTAGTTTACACAATAATGTAAGCGTGGTTGTTATAGAACCAATTTTGGCGAGTAGGGGTTAATTGGTATTGGACGCTTGGGTTTTATTTTTTCGCGCGGAAAATGCAGATACATCATCTTTCTATTTTCGGCATTCCGACAACGACGTCGGCTGGTCCAATCACACCGTTTGCACTAGGCAAGGGTATCCCAGAAAAATTCCTTGCGTCAACTCAGTAACTCACGTGTATTTCACTGCGCCGGCGCTTTCAATTAATTCGAAATTGCCCCATGGCACAGCAAAATGTTATGCGCCTAGTAAGTCGCAAGGCGCGCGCCACCTAGATCCGCGCCCGCTGGCTTTTAGCGCATGCAGCATATTATGCGTTGAAGCGTGTTATGAGCCAATACATTTGTAATAACTAATAAGTGAATCGACACATCCGGCACAGCGGCGACGTAGCAGTGTTACCCAACGGCTGCTTTTATAATTTTCCGTTAAACATTTTTATCGCTACAATTTTACCGTCCACGGTAAAACAGGGAAGCAGAATGTATGCAGTTGTATAAAGACGCTTTTAAATTTCCGTCCACGATAACGTCATACCGTAGACGTTGAAAAAGCGTCTTTTCCCCCACACAATAGGGAAGCATTTTGCTTACTTGTCGTACCGTGGATGGTAAAATCGTGGCGATGAAAACGTTGAACGGTAAATCATAAAAGCGGCCATTCTAGTTTGCACCGCCCGGGCAGAGAATACGCAAAAAAGAAGGCGGACTCCCGCCTCATGAGTATATACATTTAGTATATAATAATAAAAATGCACACGATAAGTTTTTCATGTTCTTTAAATTTAATTTCTTGTAATTATGTTGAAGAATGATAACTCTGGATTCGAAAAATTAAATTTATTTAGGCAACCAAGGACATTATAATACGTTCGTTTATGCGATTTAGACTTTTTTGTATTTACGACGATGTGAAGAACAAATTAAAGACAAACGGAATCGGTCGCATGCTTGTGTCGCGCGCGACGCCGACTGTCGCTATGATAATAATTACCCATATTTGCCCAAAATATTGCCATCGTGTGCGTGACTTGGCGCGTGCGTATTGGCATTGGCGCTCACACATAGGAATCCCGTACGCTAGCTTTCTATGAAGACATCCTACTGTTATGTTTATACTATACATAGGGTCGCCACTGTGTACTGTACTGTTTTTTGAGAATATGCTATATATAATTTAACGTGTTATACATTTGTATGTTCGTGATTTAAAGAGTTTTCATTTTGTACTCCACACTATGACCTTGAAAAAGACTGACTTTCTTATTACCACGCCTTACAATTAATTGTTTAAATCTTATCACAACGTGCATGATGTACCTTATCAGGTAACGTTAAGGTGTGAACTTCACGTTCGAGACACGCCTGCGTACTCGCCTAATAATGATTATGGACATTTGCAAGTAATTGTTATCACAGGTTTCAAAATATACTTACGTAATACCTCTAAACCTTATCTACAAAAGAAACTATTGTTTGTGAAAGAGAAATTAAATAGACAAGTATTTATCTGTAACTACATTTTTCCGACGACTTCGGTTACGTGTATGGGTGTATTAAAGCAAAAATGCTAACCTTCCGAGCAGAGACTTGGACCATGGATCCTTACATTAAACGTCCAATGCTCTACCGACTGAGCGATTCGGGCTGATCTCGCACTCACAATTCAGCCGCTCTGCTACCCTTAAACCGAAGACAGTTTAATGATAACTGCTATTTTTAAATTATGCTCAAAAGACCAATAACTAGTTAAAAATATAATTTGATTCAAAAAGAAAAAAGACATCCAATTATTACTCGTATCTCTATATATTTTCATCGTATAGACATTTCATTATTTTTGAACTGAATTAGAAGTTTAAACTCGATCTAAACTTAGATCTTGGTTAGAGGCTGTTTACTTTTACTGGTGTTTAATCCAATACGGTCTCTGTTTTAGTTATAAATAACCGATTGTCAGTTAGTATAGGTTTTTATTCGTGTATACTGTTTGCTTATTTAATTCTGATGTGTGAATCGAAATATTGGTACTAAAATGGATTTGGATAATATGCTAGATGTTACGCAATTTGATGACATTGACGAAATAAGTAAATTGAAGACTTCAAGGGAATCGAACCTGCTACATTTTAATCTGAATTCGTTTACGAAATTATGCAATAATGAATTAATCATAGCTATAATTAATAAAAAAAAAGTAAATAATATATTCAATTCATTGACGACCTCCGTGGCGCAACGGTTTAGCGCGTCGGAAAGTAAAACGGGGGTTGCGGGTTCGATTCCCGTCCCGAGTCTGGGTGTTTATGTATAATATGTATATATTTACAAAAGAAAAGTATATAAGTAGTATATCAGTTGTCTAGTACCCATAACACAAGCGCTATGCAGCTTACTTTGGGACTAGATGGCGCTGTGTGAAATGTCCGAGTATTATTATTATTGATTGTAAAAAGCTTCGATTTTCAGGCATCAGATATAATTTCGAATCTGAATACAAAAAATATTATTTTTAATTATCAAGCCAAAGTTCAATGTGATGTTATAAAAACCCAAAATATATATATTCATGTATGTAAAAGCAAAAAAATGCTAACCGCCCGAACAGGGACTTGAACCCTGGACCCTTGGATTAAAAGTCCAATGCTCTACCGACTGAGCTATCCGGGCTCACATTGCGTTACCCGAAATAATCCGTCACAAGCGCTGTCCGACGATTCTAGTTTTTGTGTCGCAGTGAGTGGGACGTGAACTAAAAAAACTTAGGGAGGTTGAGTCAGACTGTCCGATCTATAGCTCATAAAATAAAAAAATAGTAAGCCTCTAAACGCAAGTAACCTATTTTCGTATAATTCCTTATTTAGCCTACTAAATAAGGGATAATACCTATATTTATCACATTTTTATTCAGTTTTTAAACTCTGAATTAAATAATAATAGTAATTAATAAATAATAATGAATAATAATTTTCGCATACCTAGGCGAAAATGTGTGAGGAGGTTGACGAGATTTGAGGAAGCGAAAGAAGTATGTAAGGACCGCGACAGTTAGCTCTCCATCCTCTGACTACCCCGTTAGGCATAACAGCGTGAAGATATGTATGTGTAAAAGCCAACGTACTAGTGGAGCACCCTGGGCGTTAGTGAGTGCCAAAAACTTCTATTTATATAGAACTCTTTAATAGAACTCTAGTGAATGCTCTTTCTGTTTTTTGCGTGGTATAACTATGGGCACAGTATACGCAGAGAATGTGTAAAAGAGAAGGTTGAGTCCCGCTTCATGCGTATGCGTAATTCCTACTCCTACTCTCAAAAAATGCCTGCCCGTACGAAGTAGCGGCGGGTCGCTAGGTGGTCGCTAGTATAGGATATATAGAATAATGCTATTTCTTTAACGAATCACTGTTACGTACATGCGGAATATTTTATTTTAGATTACATATTCTGTGTCACTTATTAAATTAAGACATCTAAGCTAAAAATCAGTATTACTTGATAAGTACAAATAACTATGCTATAATAGTCCTTTACCGTTAGAAGTCTGCGCTGAGCCGACTGCGTACCGCTATTCAAACAAAATATTAGCATTTTTAGGTGAAGGCGAACTAGCCACGTGAAGACGTATTTTTAGTAAAAACAAACCTTACCGATAACGCAATAAAGTCTAAAATTGAACCAATAATAAATACCGAATCCGACACTTTCCTTCCGAACTGTGTGTGCATATTTATTTATTTATTTACTAGCTATGCCTACTACTCCGCGTGACGTATAAGATTTCTTTGAACAACAGAAATAAATTCTAAATACACCAATCACACCAGTTGTGCCACCTCAAACTAAGTAGTAGGTTTGTACTACCAGATATAAGTAATGTACTTGGTGATTGCAGCTGCCACACAACGAACTAACGAACGAACACAACGGGGCAGCTAATAATAATAATACTCCAGAAAATTACACAGATTGTGTGACCCCCCAAACTAAGCAGTAAACTTGTACTATGGGTACCATACAACGAACTCTGGGGGAGTTCCCAGTAACACCCCAACTCCAAGCCAATTTAGAAAAATTCGTTTCTTAAATTGACCTGACCGAGGATCGAACCTGGGACCCTAGCTTGGAAAGCAGATGCATATGCCACTGCGCCAACGGGCCAGTTAAAGCTCCCAGTTAGACCTGTGTCATTCGTTCATTTTCAATCATTCGATCGTTCAAATATTGATATGAATAAAGATTCGGTTGATTGTGTAAGTAATCCTATCTTTTACGATTTCGATATTTTTTAAAGTTTGGATTATAATTCTGACACATTAATATTTTTTATTTTTTAAGAATGTGTATGAGAGTTTATTTTGTATTTTTTTCTGAATTCCACCTTTTATCACATTAAACAGCATGGATAATCAATTAAATATCGAACAGCACCGAAATCGAATCTGCCAAATGATTGAATCTATGAACGATACGATCGTTCAAATGTGATTGCAACCATCAATACTTTGAAATGACCGAATCAATCACGAACGACACAGGTCTACATCCAGTAACACGCACGCAAACTCCAGATAATCTAGAACAATATTTTTTCCTTTTTCTCCGTAACGCAGCAGAAATCTGAACACAGATATCAAGCCCCCTGTGTGACGGTAGCTTTACCATTTTTATTTGCCTGCTCTCCGTCGGTCTGTTTGTCCGTATGTTACAGCCGAATTGATAAATGAGAATCATAATTTTTAATCACCTAATTTTTTTAAATTAATTTGTAAAATAGACTTACCTGCTTAGATAATTGGTACAGAATACAAAGTTGTTGTGTATCTGATTAGTAAGATCCGTATTTCAGAACGATACTCAAGTATATATCTCTGCTCGAGAACAGTTAGAAATGGTGCTGATCATCGTATTTAGTGGCATTTTCTCTGTGCTTCACAGATTCACACTTAAAACTATTGTTCTGGAATACGGGTCTGAGTGTGTATTTTGCAAATGTTTATAATTAACATTCCTTGACCATCACCTAGAAACAACACTGGTTCGTTAATATTCAAATGTAGATATCTGTTGATGTTTTCATTAACGCGCCAAATACGAGACCTCGTCGAATTAATTAGTTATTTCTTCAGTTACAAATATTAATTGAATCTTTCATAACTTACTATGCATTCGTTTCTATAATAAAACAAGCTTTTACCTGTCTTGTTTGAATCAAATATTAAATATGTAAACACTGCAATACTTGGCGCTCCTTCCACTCTGACTACCCCGTTGGGGTTACAACGTGATGATATGTATGTATGGTTTCTAAGGCAATCGACTTTGACTGAGACAGACGGACGTAGCATGAGTGGTCTTGTAAGGGGTTCCGTATTTGTCTTAAAGATATAGAACCCTAAAAACTGTCCAACATCCTATAAAAATCAGTGTGCTTTCACATTTAAATAATAAGTGTCGTAGAATTTAAAACATTCAGTAATTGGAACAAGTAGATGAACTGACTAAAGGTAAGGTCTTCACGTAGGTAGTAAACCCCTTTTGAAACATATTGCGCGCACGGAGGAGTTAGAGCGTTCACTCATTATGGCTGTCCATTTTGATTCTCGGTACGAGGATCAAACAGTGGCACAGAGTAGAAGTTGTCGCCAAAGAATTTTAAAATGTTACCAACGGATAATTACAGAGTGATTGACTAAATGAGTTTCGAATTAGGAATTTTGTGTGATTTGTGAGCTGTGAACTGTTTCGAGTCTGTGGAGTGTATGCAAAGGAAAAATAGCGATTATTTTATATTTACGGTGGAATTTCGACCTTTGGGCGACCACTAGTATTACTGACTGATATGACTAACTGATATATTTAACTCATGGAGGAAGGAGGTGACGCTGTAATGAGACTGAGCCTGCCCGTAGAAATAGAGGCTCAGATTTAAAACGTAGGGGTGTATCGACTACACGTATGCCAGTTCGATCCTGACAGTCGCGCGTATTATTTTACAAAAAAAAAAAATTCAGTGATTGTACAATAGAAAAATCAAGTGCCGTGTGGTTGGTTGCAAGTCGCATTTAGATGGATGCTGTGATACTCTAAAAAATATCACATTTCACAATGATGTTATAATACAAAAGAGGTAGATAGGTTATATGCACTCGAAAAGTGCCACCCTCAAAACTTTGCTAATTAGCCAACCCGGACTTGGTCAAAGAATATGAAAAGTAATGTTACAGAACCAACAATGTCATGCAATGCTATCCTATTGCGCATTCAAAATTCTAAAATATTTTAATAATCCAAACGCATCGTTTACATTTATTAAAAGAAATAATATATAATTCATCATTTTCAAATTTATAATTAAAAATGTTGGCGATCTTTTTAAATAAATATGTTCTCATGCACATGAGTCAAGAAAAACGAAATTTGAAAAAAGCAAACATAATTTTTTACTGTCTAATCTCATTAGGTATCAATCATATTTTTTTTAAATGTCTGTTCTGTGGAATTAAATACTAATATTCTATGAATTAGTCACGGATTCGCTTAAAATGTAGTGAGACATTGAAATTGACCAATCACAATGATTTAAAGAGCTATGTGATTCGTTAGTTTGAAATGCAATTATGTTTTACATTGCATAGCGAAGCAGTGCTATGTATATTTGTCTCACTTTTTAACGTTGTGACTGGGACAATATTTTACTTGGATTAGTACTAAGGTAACCTATTTACCTCTTTTGTATTATAATATCATTGACATTTCATGTATAAGTATCAATTTATATAATATTACATCGAAAGTTCTAGAAAGTTTTCTTGTTCGTGTAGGTTTCACTTTTCGTCGACAGATGTCAACTTAATCGCCCCTGAAAATCACATTTTGCACTCAGATATCGCTAAGCATATTTAAAAACCTACCTGTTTACTCCTAACATTGCTTAATTGTTAATTTAATTCATGAAATTGTTTGTAAAACACAAGCTACATCGATTCATTTACACCGAGTGAAGTTACCTCTGTTGGGGAATAAAAATACTTGGTAAAACTGACATTATCACCAGGACAGCACCCAGGAGGTAGACGTATTACAATAATACTAACTTTTTTTTTTGCTACGGATAATTTCTATTGGAGAATAGAAGTTACTTTGCAAAACTAACATTATAAGGACCGCACTCAGACGTATTAATACTAATATACTCTTTTCTAAAGAATAATTAAAGCCAAAGAAGACCAAGACTGACTTAAGAATATTAAATAGCCAGAGCTGTTAGCTGACGGAAATGTGAAAAGCACTCGCATATCTAGGCAAAATCGTGCGAGGAGTGATGATGAGTGATGAGCTGATGAGATTTGAGGAAACGAAAAAAGTATGTAACTCTGACTACCCTGTTAGATACAACGTGAAGATAATATGTTGTTGTTGTATAAAGGATAATTTTTATATCAATTTCATAAACTAATTCATTTAATAATAACTATTATTTGATACTGCACTAATATTTTTTATTTAATAACGAAGTTATAACGTAATAAATAACTGACCTGAACTAAATTCGCATACCAATACTAGTGTAGCAGTTTTATAGTAATGGGAACTGCTTACATAGACCATAGAATGAAATTGGTCCAATACAAAATTTTGAGATTTTGTTTTGGCAAGTTGCGACATTGAATTCACATAAAATAATAAAATGGATTTTTCACAAATACATGTTTAAATATTCTCACGATACTTTGCTAATGGGACAGGCAAGTTTGTACTGTATCTATTAAATTAAGCAGTAGGTATTTTTAAGTTTATTATTTGAATCCGAAATTCTAAAATTTTAAATTAAGTCACTTTCATTCTAAAGATGCGATATATTGTCTTACTAATAATAAATAGTAGCGACCTGGCGATTCTAAAAGTGCTAAATTGCATTTTAGTAGAATATAAAGCAATTTGAGGAAGCGAAAGAAGTATGTAAGGACCGCGACGCTTGGCGCTCCGCCCTCTCTGACCACCCCTTTAGGGATACAGCGTGAAGATATGTATGTATGTGTGTTTGTATAAAGCAATTCGAACGCGTGGCTCGCCAGTCGCTTTCATACCATCGCCCTGCCATGCCACTTCGTGCTAGTTAAATTGTATTAGAAGAAAATAAAAATTCGACACCAATATGTAATTAATTTATTTGGATTTATAATAAATGAAGAGAATGGACACTAAGAAAATCCCTAAAAACACATTACAATTTCGTAAGAGCGTATCTAGACGGATTCCCCACTACAATCGCTTGTCAAGACTCATCTTTCGTGGCGCGATCTGTATTATCATTCTATTTAAATAAAGAGACAGTAACAGTTGCATGATGCGCATACAAACAAATCGACAAACGTTAATTTAAAAATTGCTATTCTAGACCGTTATTCGGTCCCCAACACGCACGATACATACATACATATCCTCACGCTGTATCAAACAATACGTTGTATTACGATAAAAAAATTTACAAACCTAAAACTACATCTTATCCGTTTTACTGCTCCATCATAATATACATTATGGATTTATATCAATTTACTCTTAAATACAAATATAAGTATTTCATAAGTTAATGTCAACATTTTTGAATCGTGCAATTTCAAGTTACCGATTAATCACTAAGTACGTCTCTGTATCGAGAATGTATTTTACTCATCTGGTGGTCAATAATAAAACTACTTGAAAAATCATAACACAAAGAGACTGCTACAACTCGCTAGATGGCGGCAGATTCGCAACATCCCCCTCCATTTCCTCCGCGTCCCCCTCAACCCGCATATTGTTACACTGTTTTGTATGAGGAAAATTCGTTACGGTGCCTCTTCGATTTTACTTCGTGATTTAACTTCATTTAAATTTCAACGAGTAATATTTTTTTCTAGTCATGATCGTAAGTGTTAACAATAAATTATGATAATATTATGTTAATAATTATTGGCTTGATATTTCCAAATGATGTTTTTCCATTTAAGTTAGAGCAATAGGTGCGCGGAGGAGTATGTAGTGATGGATGATTCTAACATAATATATTATATTAACCATCGAGGAATCGAATTAGTCATTTTTTATCGAGTCTATCGAGATGTATTCCAACTGATTCGAGTGCGTCAGCCCGCTTATAACGACCAATGCGCACGGTTTTGAAGGAGATTCCTCCCTGTAAGAGTGAGTTTCCGGAATGAGCTCCCTATCTATGTTTTCCTAAAACACTAACAGCATTGGGTTATTCAAAAGTCCCGTGAAAAGGTTTTTACATGGTCGGCAACGCATTTTACCCACCTTTGTGTTATAAAAAGACAAAAAAAGCTTCACGACAGTTTCTGACACATCGCTTCTTAACTTTGTCGGCTTCTTGAACTCTAGACTCGATCGACTTCAGTCAAGTGACTTACACAGTCGTTTCTCTCGAGTAAAGGTGATTTGTTTCTCATGAGTTGAGTCGATTATTTGTTTTTAATCGACGTAGATGTAACCATCGATAAGTATCGACATATTTTAATATTTGAAACAAACGTCTCGCTATCGCGCATCACTAGCGTGGGCTTATTATTATTAGCTTATTGACGTCTTATTGACCTTTAATTTACACCACATACAAAAAGATTATACATATAGGCACCATCAAAATCGGTCCAGCTGTTTAGCCGTGAAAATGTGGCAGTTTCATACATAAAAAAATATAAAACACTAACGATCCGTCCTGGGTTTGCACGGGTAGAAATTTTTTTCAAAATAAAATATAACCCATGTTACTCGCTGATAATGTAGTTTTCTATAGGTGAAAGAATTTTTGAAATCGGTTGAGTAGTTTTTGAGTTTATCCATTACATACAGACAAACAAAGTTTACCTCTATAATATTAGATGGTTCGGGCACATGGAAAGAATGAGTGATGAAAGACTGACGAAGAAAATATACAGAGCGAAAGTGAGTGGTAAAAAAGGCCAAGGAAGACCAAGGCTGACTTATGAAGATCAAATAGCCAGTGTTAGCAGACGGAAATGTCAAAAGCACTCGCATACCTAGGCGAAAATGTGTGAGGAGAATGGTGAGATTTGAGGAAGCGAAAGAGGTGTGTAAAGACCGCAACTCCTGGCGCTCCATCCTCTCTGACTACCCCGTTGGGGATACAGCGTGAAGATATGTTATGTTATATTAGTATAGATACTTATAGACGTGTTTTATTATTTTTAATAGGCAATATTTGTACTGAATTACAGCCACATTCGCTTCCATGTAAATGTCTCATCATACAAAGTTCACCCTCTCTTTTTCCCCTTAAAGTGCAAATTTGCAAAAATCCTTTCTTAACGAGCCTCTACTTTACACCAACTATAGTTGGACCAAGCTTCATGATGTTAGCTTTAGTAGTTTTTGAGATTTTGTCGTTAATCAGTCAGTGAGTGAGTGGTATTTCGCTTTTATATACTACATAGATAGATTATAATGGACCTTGACTCTACTGACATAACATAACATCTTCACGCCGTATCCCCAACGAGGTAGTCAGAGAAGACGGAGCGCCAAGCGTCGCGATCCTTACATACTTCTTTCGCTTCCTCGAATCTCATCATTCTTCTCACACATTTTCGCCTAGCTATGCGAGTGCTTTTGACATTTCCGTCGGCTAACACTCTAGCTATTTGATCTTCATAAGTCAGTCTTGGTCTTCCTTGGCTTCTATTACCACTCACTTTCGCTCTATAGATTTTCTTCGTCAGTCTTTCATCACTCATTCTTTCCATGTGCCCGAACCATCTTAGCTTATCTTATTCCTTTCTTCATTTTTTCAATAACGCTGTCGTGCAAGCTTGCCATACTGCGTATCTCTTTATTGCTTATTTTGTCCGCAAGGGTGACACCGCACATATTTCTAAGAGATCGCATTTCTACTGCATTTATCTTACTTTCACTCGATTTCGGGTGTCTACTGACACGACACATTTTTATATCTATCCACGAAAATGGAAGTAAAAATCGTCGAGAATAACACATATAAGTCCGCCATCATAGTATTTGAAGATCCACGGACATAGAACCTGCATGTCCGCAGTCATAGAACCGGATGTCCGCGGGCATAGAACCTGGATGTGTCGGTTCGCGAAGCGGATATAGGTACGTCCGGACCTTATCTGTTAAAGCATTGGAACCACCCATCTCTATCCGCCAGAGTGAGGCATCCACAGTTTAAAGTAAATACTTTAGTTATTTTAATGGCCCGTTTGTCTACGTAATAAAATATACCAAGTGATTTTTTTCACCCATCCTTAGCTGTATATATAGTCCTCAATATGACACTTAAAAGTTCATCGTTCTGTCTCGACTCTCGAGTGACTCACTTATGCGCAGTTTTTGTATTTACCGAATAACGCCCTAAATACATGGACATATTAACGGTATAAAAAGCGATAAATGTGTTTGTATAAGCATGAAAATATAATTTTTCGCTCTGTGCGGTACATAATATAATAATAATTTTCAAACAAACACCATTTGCATGGCCTTACTAAGTTTAGGTAAGCTTAGTAAGGCCATGCCAACTTAGGTAAGCTTGTACTTGTACAATGCAACGATACAAGTATACATACTCTTGTTGAATATTAGGTAGAAACGTTTAAATATCGAGCACTTTATTTTTCTATTCTTTTCGTATCTAACATGCCTAACACTATCTTAAAAATTAATTTCAGTTTCTTAGTAACTTTCATTCACTCAATCTTCATTCTTTGTACAATTACCGTCTAGTCGACTCTTTCTCACCGCACTACTTTTAACTCTAAATCATTCATTGCTACGGCTGTGCGTTTCTGGAACAAGTTGCCTTTGGAAATTCGGAAATGTACCGCAAATTTTTAAGAAAATATGACACAAATTCTATTTAAATAAACACAATCAGTAGCATAAATGCCTCCTTTGTGTACAGTTATTTAAATTGTAGTTACACCTCGTGGTTTCACCCGCGTTAAATTTGGTACTTGTTTGATATAAAAAGTAGCCTAGATTCTACAGTGAAAACTCTGAAATAGTAGTTACACCTCGCGGTTTTACCCGCGTTAAATTTGGTATTTGTCTGATATAAGAAGTAGCCTAGACTATACTCTGAAAACTCCTCTTTCTGGCAATGAAAGTTCCATCAAAATCGGTTGAGCCGGGAGATTAGCCCAGATAAAAAAAACAGACCGACGAAATGTTTAAAAAGCGTGTTGTTTGGGTTTTTGTTACGTGTAAATAACGAGATAAGCTTAAGAAAAAGCTTTTATTTCTAAATCACAGACAGACTCCAATTTTATTTATATGTGTAGATGTAGATGTATAGATTGTATATTATTTTATATTTATAATGTAAAAACTTAAGTTATATATGTGTTAAGTTTATATTTGTGTATTTTTGTATGTATTTATTCATGTATGTATGGAGTTTTCTCGCCCTAACACTTTTCCACTCCATTCACTCACTGATTAACTGGTGTAAAATGTTAGTTGGCATTAATACCGCCATGCGTACCAATTCTTTCTACACTAGTGGAAAGAATAAGTAAGTAAATAAATAATTAACAAAAATGTTCCGTACTTCTGATTCTATATCACAAAGTAAATAGTTAAATATTTCACTCGATACCTTTAATCGCGATACTTATGTTTCTTATAGAATCTATCTTACTTGTATAGACTCGAAAATATCGAATGAAATTATTAAAAAGGCTTAGATTTTGCTAATTTTTGGTCATATCAATCGTCGCGCGTCGTTGTGTTCTATATTTTCGATCGTCAGAATTTTCGTTGGTGAATTAGTAAAGTATCATAAAATCACTAGTATCAATTAAATTCTTTCTCATAACATATTATAGACACCATATTGTTTTTCAAAAGCAAATTCCTTCGATTTATATGAATCAACACCCGTCTAGTTCAGAGATTGTAGATTTTGGACGCCTACGGAGTAATTTAAAATATCACACAGCATGCACGTAGCACTAATAAATGTCTACCCACAAATACACACGTACAATACATATGTATACATATTCACGGCATTTCCTATTCAACAGAGCGTCGAGACAAAGCAAAGTTACATCTTGACAACTTTTGGAAGTAAAAACTTGGAAATTAATTAAGTATCACGGTATCAGTGATAAAAAGGAAATAATAAAAACTTGCTATCGTCCCTACCAGTTTCTTCACAATAAGCTCTATACTTTGACCAACTTTTACAGCCTGCGTGGAAATATCAATTGATGTTTGCCATATTTTTACAGAATCTTCATGATCTGTAGTTTGCTTCTTTCAAGAAAACTGACATTGTATTTTGGACCAGTTTTATGCGAGATCCAACGAAATGAATACACGTTGATAGTTTTGTTCTTCAACGAGTTGATACGTCGACGTTGACAAGGTATTTAGTTGGAAAAATAGTCGCGAGTATGCGCTGCTAAAATCATAACCCTCCTCTTTGTTTCTCCGTGGTCGCGTAATAACGGTCGCCTTTCGTTGACGCTGAACACGTCATTGACCAACCTCTACTTCGGACGGCTATACTTAGTCTGAATACGCTTGTAGTTGTCCTAATATTACACCTAATTGAGATCCTTTTAGACTTATAGTCTTAGGGTGAGCGAGAACTGGATAAGCAAGAAAAGTCTACAAGTGAGAGTAATTGTCAGATCCCGTCATTTTGACCCTTGAAAACGTCTACAAGTGACAAACAAACCTCTATATGAGAGTTGTTTTTCAAGCCTGGACTTCTATAACTGAGACTGTCACTCTCCCTATTCCTGTATAAGCAAAAATCGAGTGGAGCGTATGTATTAAATTCTCTTCATGCTGTTTTTTCGTGAAACAACAAAAACAACTACATATCAAGCGTTTTTGTGTCCCAGCTCATTGTTTTTATACTGCATTTTTTTAGAACGGCACAATGTGCGTCTGTACCGTTCTATTTGTCAATTTTATTACAGTTGATGAGTATTAATTAATTGTGAAGAAATATTAGTTATACATCTGTAAGTGATAAAAAGTGCTCTCTCTATAAGTGAGAAACTTTGATAACTAAATCTCCATAAGCGAATGAAAGATTCTTGAACTCTCGCTCATCCAGGTTTGACTGTTTTACGTTTTAGCGACTATACCATTCAGACCATCTCATTTACGTAGATTCATACATAATATTATTAAGTAATTAACCGAACAAATTCATTTAATAATCAACGACCAATTATATAAATTTTATTGTCATATGTTGTATTTCTCTATTTATTTGTTTACTACTTCCGGTATTCGTATGAGAAACTTAAATATTTGTCGTTTTCGTCTTCTCATACTCATATCTTCACGTCGTATCCCCAACGAGGTAGTCAGAGAGGACGGAACGCCAAGCGTCGCGATCCTTACATACTTCTTTCGTTTTCGTCTTCTAATAATAATAAAACAATTGAATTTTGTTCTTTATTTGTGACTTTCGAATAATCTCACTAAAATGTTTGACCTAAAATCTCTAGGTTTCTGAGACTACCCAATAACTCTCGGACCACAATCTATAAACATTTTTAAATCGATGAACTAATGAATCAAATTGATAGTTTAAACGTCGTTCGAATTTTGAATTTCAATCTTCATCTTATGTGGAGCCGTTTCAGATTCAATGATGATGAAATAAAAACACAATTGCACTACCCACGCGTGACCATAATAATAGTTTCTTTATTTTTAGGGTTGTGTAGCCATCCATAAAGACAATAACGTAACTCTTGTACTCAGTTTCGACAAGTATGTTTAGGACAAGTGTGTCCGTCCGTCACAGACGTTTTATTTCGTCATCGTCTACGAAACTGGAGGTAAACTGGACATAAATTGATAATCCAAAGCTAGGAAAAGTGAAGAAATGAAAGTGAAAAACAAAAAATTAAATGGAGAAATTATTATTTTTTAACTAACTTTCGAGTAAAGTACAAGTTCGTTGATCGACGCTTAATTCGCTTTTCAACGAAGCATCCTCAAGAAATTCCAGAGCTTAGAAATAAAGTTAAAAAATGGGTATTTAGTACCGATTCTTTTTTTAGAGAAGAGTGTTAGCTGACGGAAATGTCATAAGTACTCGCATACCTAAGCAAAAATCTGTGAGGAGAATGATGAGACTTGAGGAAGCGAAAGAAGTATGTAAGGACCGCGACGCTTGGCGCTCCGTCCTCTCTGACTACCCCGTGAAGATGTGTATGCGTGTATGTATTCTTTTTTTTTTATTTATCTTATTTTTTTCATTTGTTAAATTAAGTAAACCTTGGTTTGTCAGAAATTACTTCGCAAATCTAAGTTAATAATGCATGTCAAACTTGTCCTTAAAAATATTTTGTTTAGTATATTAAATATAATAGTACATTAAATATTTTTTAGTAAATAATGTATCGGCTATTTGGATCATTATGTTCTGCTTTATCGCTCTATCCTCTGACTACTCCGTTAGGGATACATCTTGAAAATATATGTATGTATGCATGTATGTTGTTGTCTGTATGGCATACAAATACAAAAAAAAAAATTAAGAGACGAGAAAAATAACACTGGTCAACAATGGTTTTGGTTATTGTATAAACTCATGTTACCTTAAGGAAATCCATTTCATGTGATGAATTCTCAAATTTTAACTATTTTCCGCTCTAATTCCAAAAACCACTAATCGACATGTGTTTCGCCTCTCAACGAAGCATCCTCAGGATATACCAGAGATCAGATTCGGTCAGCCAACCAGCATCGAATCAATTCCGAACCGAATTCCGAAACCGGATTGGTTGTTTGTCTTTATTTGTTGACTTGGAAATAATTGGAAATCGGAGGTTTTACGAAATCATTGTTCATAGCAATCACTTTCTTACTTTATTAATTTATTAGCTACCATATACATTGATATTTATTGAAGCTATAAATTCGTGAAAGAATACGAAAATCTTCTGTTGAACACGTTCATTAAGATTACTAAATTGCTATACAACAGAGAAATACATTGTACAATGTTGACACCATCTGTCTACGTACGTTGTATGAACATTAAACTATTCCGACCATTGTTCCTTAACCTTCATGTTTTCTACATCCCTTTTGAATTTCCCGCCACGATGGGTTGTATTTTGTAATGCCATGCGCGCCATCGACAGTGACTCTGAGCGCGTGGTAATGGCTGCCGAACTGAATTAACGTTCGTGTGTGTAATAACATTTGTTTAAAATTAAAAGTGAAACTAATATCCTGTAAGAAGGTATCTGACTGTTTATGTTCTCAATTGTGTTAATTTAAGAAAAGATCAGGGACAGAACCCATCTTGTAGTGCAGATATAGTGATAGCTAGCCGGCCGGCACGCTGCTGCCCCGTCGTTGGTGATTCCCGTCTATCCTGCCTATCCAGGTTGGTGTTTGTGCTTTCTTTTCATTTGCGAGACATAAGGTGTTGAGAGCATATCAACGGATAAATGCAGAACTTCTCCTGCAAGGATCTAACATTGAAATTTTTGGTGCCTCCTGTGAGGTCGCGACCTCACTAAATAACGTAAAATATTGAAATCTATCGTTTTATAGTAGAATAAAAATTTGTATTTCATTATTTAATACATTATTTCAAGTATATTTAAAGTAATTTGATATCTAAATAGCATAAAAGCCACGTAAATGTGTCGCTTTTGTTATATAAAATATTAAAAATAAGTAGGTAGTAAAGCAACCGTGCTGTTATACAATACGAAATCGCCGCTCAGCGCAGGCAGCGCTGCACAGCGACCGATTCCTTTAACGTACAGTATAGTGGTAGTCTATTTACGATGTCTATTTTTATAATCAAAAATAATTTCGTAACTGCATTTATCTGGTGAAATTGGGGGAGTCCGTGGTGCATAGCTGTGCTCGAAAGTTTGCTGTAATTGTTATTTATCTACCTGCGTGGTTGAATTTGTTTAATGGTTATTTAACATAAATATACTTGTCGAATTGATTTGTATCGTAAAATAGACGAGTCGTTCGTAACTTTATGCTTACAATTTTGTTTGTTAAGTATTTCGTAAAATATATTCCAGTTGGTTTCCAAGGATGACGGAAATTGAGTTGCAGTCGTATATTAAAAAACGCGAGTATGAGTTTAAAAATATGCAAATTATTTACGATTTATCGAAATCTGTTAAAGAGAATAAGACTAAGATATCGTCATTTAAAGCTAGATATAAGTCTATTGAAAAAATACGAAATAGCTATGTTGAACTGTGTGAAGAAATAAATAAAATACAACTGAAATTGAATCCTAAATTCATTATAGATTATCAAGCATTGTTATCATTTGACGAAATGTACTATGCTGCTGTCGAGTTCGCAGATTCTTTCGATAAACAAAGCGCTCAGTTAGAACCTTGTCAAAGTCACTCGTTTATTACTCCGGTGAAATTACCCAAATTACAAATTCCGAAGTTTGATGGTTGCATCGAAAACTGGCAAACATTTAAAGATAGTTACTTGCCACTAATTCATAACAATGTTTCACTGTCTGACATAGAAAAGTTTTATTATTTGCTTTCCTGTTTGTCCGGCAGTACGTTGTCACTCGCAAAGGGCGTCCCTGTCACTACGTCAAATTATGCTGTGGTGTATAGTGCGTTACTAGAGAGATATGATAATAAACGTATTCTTGCTACAACTTACTTAGAAAAGATATTTAACTTGACACCGATACAAAAGCCGTCTTTGGTGAATTTATCGGATTTAACTAATGTTTTATATGAAAGTGTTAATGCATTACGAGCGTTGAATATTGATGATTTAAGTGAGTTTATTTTGTTTTATATTGCGTCTCGACCTCTTGACCTGGAAACCAGACGTAGGTTCGAATTACAAAATACAGATGAAATTCCTAGATTCAATAATTTAGTGTCATATTTACAAGGTTATATAAAGGTTTTGGAAGTCAGTCAGCCGGCTTCGACTGCTCCATCAAAGAAAATCAATAAACAATTTCGTACAAATAAAGTTGATAATAATTTTCGTCACCAGAGACCGTCGTTAATCACATCTACTAAAGCATCTTCAAATAATAATAATAAAATTAATCAGATTAGTTGCCCTTGCTGTAATGATAGTCATTCGATCTATCGATGCAATAAAATACATTCCATGTCCCTTGAACAGCGTCAAAATTTAGTAAAAGATTTACAGTTGTGTAACAATTGTTTACGGCCTGGTCACGATTCTGGGAACTGTAAATCTAAGTCGAATTGTTTTATATGTAATGGGAAGCATAATACTTTGTTACATGTCGATAAAAAAAATGTATTAACTAACACAGGCAGTTCAAACTTGGTTGAAGGTTCGAGCACTAGTACAACACTTACCTCTACCATTAAAGCAGAAGCATTTAATCACAGCTCAAGTACTAAAATCCTAGGTACCGCAGTCGTACGCCTGAGTCTCGCGGATGGTTCACTACACTTTGCTCGCGCACTTATTGATAGCGGCTCGATGGATTCTTTTGTTACAACCGAATGTGCTCGTCGCTTAGGTTTACATGTAAAGAAGTGTAACCTGAACGTGACAGGTCTAGGTCAAAACTTAATTTGTAACATCAAAGGTTATACGGTATGCTCGATAATACCGCGACAAAGTGAATCGCCTCAATTTAATTTGTCATTAGTAGTTATACCGAAAATTACTTCAATGATGCCTTCGTCTTCGTTACCGATGCACGTCAAGGAGAATTTTATAAATATGGATCTCGCCGACTGTGAATTTTATAAATCCGGTCCGATCGATCTTTTGTTAGGAGTCGAGTGTTTTGATCAGATATATACTGGCTTACGTTGCTCTCCCGGTCCCGGGTTACCCTGCGCTTTATCCAGTGTATTCGGCTGGGTTATAACTGGTCAGTTTCTTCATGACGCGAAGGCTCAAACTCCGAATGAACCCGTTACGTCACTCATCGCGTCCTCGTGTGCGCTCGATGATATCGTTCAACGGTTTTGGGAGTCCGAAGAACCGCCTAAAGCGATACTTACCAGTCCAAACGACGAAATTTGTGAACAAAATTATAAATCGGG
Source organism: Zeuzera pyrina (assembly GCA_907165235.1). Lineage (NCBI taxonomy): Eukaryota > Metazoa > Arthropoda > Insecta > Lepidoptera > Cossidae > Zeuzera > Zeuzera pyrina. Next base: position 2,710,295 of record OU015627.1, read on the forward strand.
TACATATCGCACTCCCGACGGTCGATATGTAGTACCATTAATGTTAAAGGCTGAGGTTAATCCTTTGGGTGATTCATATGGTAAGGCTCTTAATCGCTTTCTTAACTTAGAAAAACGACTTATGAATCAACCTCAGTTGGAAACGGAATATAAAGAATTTATGAAACAGTATGAAGACCTAGGACATATGCAACCTGCAGAGTCTTCATCGACTGATCGTTACCTTATTCCACATCATTGCGTCGTGCGTCCAGATAGTTCTACGACACGACTCCGAGTGGTTTTCGATGCCAGTAGTCGGACTATTGATAATCGTTCTTTAAATGATGTAGTTCATGTTGGACCCAAACTTCAAATTGATATCATCGATTTAATTACTAAGTTTCGACTTCATAAAATCGTCTTTACAGCGGACATTTGTAAAATGTACCGACAAATATTAATAAGACGTGAAGAAAGAAAGTATCAACACATCTTATGGCGTAACAATCCTAATGAAGCCATTGTTGAATACGAGCTCAATACGGTGACCTATGGAGTACGCAGCTCCCCGTATTTAGCAATTCGCACTCTGCGTCAACTTGCCATGGATCATGGTTCGGAATTCCCGAGTCGCGCGGCGCAGGTCTTGACCGAGGAGACATTCATGGATGATGTTACTACCGGATCTTCGTCTCTGAGCGAAGCTAACCAGCTCAAATCTGATCTTACAGCTTTATTGGCAAAAGGTCACTTTGAACTTCGAAAATGGAGTACGAATACTCCCAGTCTTTTGTCGGATGTTCCTCTGGATCATTGTCAAACTTCCAAATCTTTTGATGAATCGGGACATGAGTTTGTCAAAATATTGGGTATTCGGTGGAATCCATCAAATGATAATTTTTCCTATTCATTTTCAAACTCTTTCGATATTCTGTTTACGAAGAGATCTATATTGTCGGTAGTGGCTCGTATTTACGATCCTCTGGGCTGGATTTGCCCAGTTATTTTCTCTGCAAAATCGCTGCTTCAAGACATGTGGCGCTTAAAATTATCCTGGGATGAAACTATTCCAAAAAATTTGGCGAAACAATGGCATTTAATAGCTGCAAATTTATCGGATTTACAGTATGTATCTTTACCGCGGCTAATAATATCTCCGAATCCTGTTGAAATTCATTTAGTGGGTTTTTGTGATGGTTCTTTAAAAGGTTATGGTTGTTGTGTCTATCTATGCGTGGTAACAAACATTACTACTAACACCCACTTGCTGATAGGAAAGTCTAGAGTGGCACCTTTAAAACCCACCACTGTTAATAGACTCGAGCTAAGCGCAGCTGTGCTTCTAGCGCGAGTGCTATCTCACATGTATAATTTACTAAAAGAAAAAATTAAAATAAACTCGGTTCGAGCTTATTCGGACAGTAGTACTGCTCTATCATGGTTAAATACTCCGCTTCATCTACTTAAAATGTACGTTGCGAACCGTGTAGTGCAAGCCACAGACTTAATTAGTTCAAAAAACTGGTTTCACGTTTCCACTAATGATAACCCGGCTGACTGTTGTAGCCGTGGTGTATCTTGTCTTGAGCTTATCAACCACCCACTTTGGTGGAACGGTCCTCCATGGTTAAAAGCATTGCCTAGTAATTGGCCTTGTAAACAAATGTTACTTCGCAGAGAGGAACTGCCTGAATTGAAACCTATTGTAACAGAGAATTTGCACTCTGTTCAGGTAGAAGATGTTATTTTTTATTTGATTTCAAGACATTCAAATTTGACTAAACTTCAAAGAACTTTAGCGTGGTGGTATCGTATCATTTCAAATTTCAAATATACAAGGTCAAAATGGGATTGTTCATCGCTTACTAGTGCTGAACTTAATAATTCCATGAAGGTGCTAGTAAAATTTACTCAAAATTATTATATGGGATCACAAATAAGTCAAGTGCAAAATAAACAACAATGCTCTAAATCCATTCAGAAGTTGTCTCCCTTCATAGATGAAGAGGGTTTGTTGCGAGTGGGGGGACGTATTGATGAAGCTAACTTGTCTTTAACCAAGTTACATCCTTTTTTGTTGCCAAAATCTTGTCCTTTGTCTCGGCTTATAGTTGAGCATCTTCATTTAAAATATTTACATTGTGGTCCGCGGACTTTACAATCTTTAATACAAAGACAATTTTGGATAATAGGATTGAGACTTCTTATTCGGTCTGTTCTTTCAAAATGCTTACGATGTTTTAAGGTAAAACCGGTTTCAAACCAACCTAACATGGGCAAACTGCCTGCTGTTCGTCTTCAACCGTCTCGATGCTTTCAAACCACGGGAATTGATTTTGGTGGTCCATTCACTATTAAAGAAAGTCGTCGTCGTGGCGCTAAAACTTATAAGGCTTACTTATGTCTATTTGTGTGCCTAAGTACAAAGGCTGTACATTTAGAACCAGTAACGGATTTAAGTTCGGAAGCCTTTCTTGCGGCGTTAGATAGATTCGTTTCCCGCCGTGGGATATGCCATACAATTATTAGCGATTGCGGAACAAATTTTGTAGGCGCAAGTAAACGACTTCATGAATTTGTAGACGAACTTATGAAACATTACCCTGATTTAGCAGATAGCTTAGCCAATCGTCAAATTAAATGGAAATTTAACCCTCCAGGTGCACCACACTTTGGAGGAATATTCGAAAGCGGTATAAAATCTACAAAATACCACCTTAAACGTGTTGTGGGTACTCAAGTTTTGACTCTCGAGGAATTTTCTACGATTCTGTCAAAAATAGAAGCCGTATTAAACTCTCGCCCGCTCTGTACGCTATCCACAGATCCTCAAGAGTCAGATGTGTTAACTCCCGGACACTTCCTCGTGGGAGGTCCTTTACTTTCTTTACCGGAGGAACCTATTAGAGAATACATTTGTCCTCGGACTCGTTGGCAAATGGTAAAAAAAATTACTCAGTGCTTTTGGCGGATTTGGCAGCGTGATTATCTTCACACACTTCAACAAAAACAGAAATGGTTTAAAAATCAGCCAAATTTAAAAGTTAATGACCTAGTAGTCGTTAATGATCCAAATCTTCCGACTTTGCTTTGGAAATTGGCTAGAATAGAACAAATACATCCGGGTTCCGATGATGTAGTCAGGGTAGTTACCCTACGTACTCCTAACGGTAAGACTTTACGTAGACCCGTTGTCAAGGTCTGCCGTTTACCGATAGATTGATTAAATTATGTAGTTATTAAGCGATGCGATATTCTATAATATCCTATTGTTCAAATTTAATTAGATTAAGTATTACATTTAGTTGTATTAACGTTTCGAGCGCAGCTGTGATTTATGAACTCCTTTTCTCGTGAAACCCTTGTGGCTTTCAAGTGGGGGGAAATGTATGAACATTAAACTATTCCGACCATTGTTCCTTAACCTTCATGTTTTCTACATCCCTTTTGAATTTCCCGCCACGATGGGTTGTATTTTGTAATGCCATGCGCGCCATCGACAGTGACTCTGAGCGCGTGGTAATGGCTGCCGAACTGAATTAACGTTCGTGTGTGTAATAACATTTGTTTAAAATTAAAAGTGAAACTAATATCCTGTAAGAAGGTATCTGACTGTTTATGTTCTCAATTGTGTTAATTTAAGAAAAGATCAGGGACAGAACCCATCTTGTAGTGCAGATATAGTGATAGCTAGCCGGCCGGCACGCTGCTGCCCCGTCGTTGGTGATTCCCGTCTATCCTGCCTATCCAGGTTGGTGTTTGTGCTTTCTTTTCATTTGCGAGACATAAGGTGTTGAGAGCATATCAACGGATAAATGCAGAACTTCTCCTGCAAGGATCTAACATACGTATCTTATCGTATGTAGGTACATTTCACTAACTTTCCAGGAAGATAAAACTAAATTAAGATTCGCTCATTGTCATCGTATTTTTTATTCGTTGTCAGTTGACTTCAATTTGTTGTCAATAAAACTTTCTGTCAATCGTCTTCACAATCATCAATTAATAGAATGAGCGAATCTTCATAATTTAATTCGATTCTCCTAGAAAGGTGACGAAATTCAATGACTGTAATATAATACGCAGGAGGTGTCGATATATTGCCACTATTTGTGCAGTTGTGCTTGAAGCTCAGAAAGTACTTACAAAAAATAAGAAATCTAAATATAATGCAATCTTCACATCTCCCACTTTCGCCGAAAAATCGACTGATGGTTTACATCGACAACACCGACACAACGCGTGATAGAGCTCCTTTCGCTTTTCAAGGTGAATTTCTCTAACAGTCATCTGTTAAGGGGAAGCCATATCGTAGATTAGAATGTATTATCTGTATTTTATTTGCAAATTGTTTTCAGCTTGTTCTTCTTGTTTTCGCCTTTCTTTTGTTAAATTAATACTTCAATTACTATGAAGAATAATAATTACATCATCACCTTAGCCAATTTAGCATTTTTTTAAATAAAGTTTTCTTTCAAGTATATTCATTTATGCTTGCCTGAAGTATGTTGTGCACTTACTATAATACCAATGATGTTTAAATATATCTTTAATTTTTTTAACGTAACAATCGTTGGTAATTTTTAAGTAAAAACTATTAGAAACAAATAATAATAATAAAAATATTGTGTGCTGTCACGTGGTCTATGTGAATAAAATTTTTAGGCAAATATTTTGTAACTAATGAAATGTAAATTTGAACGAAAAAAGATAACCACACGATAAGTTCACAATAAATTTATTTGTTTTCACATCACGTTTATTTATTTTATTCATACTTTCAAGACTTAAAATTATTAAATACATTACTTTATTATGTCTACTTTTGGAAATTACATAAAGTTATATGATATACATATTTTTTTACTGTTAGGTCAAAACAGGAGCTACGTTTTTTATTTACTTACTAACGGCTTTTTAATTCATATTATATTTTTAGAAATTCTCACTTTAATATTTTCAGTTTCGATTCGTATACTAGTTGTTTTTCTACCTTGTAATAACCATACCCTTAACAGCTTTGCCCGGTGCAGGTCGCACGGGCTGGTGAGGTTTCACTTTCGCCTTATTACGTAACTTCGACGACCTTTTATCAGAGTCGCGTGTTTCAGACTCTAATAGAGAAATTAATTGAATATTGTATGGTTTCAAGAATTTATTGGAATAGTAAACAGTATTGTTTTACGTTTTAATACATACATATTGCAGGATTTATATGTATTTTTCTTTTTAAGAATTAGATTTATCAGTCTCTAGACCAGCCATTCCCAAAGTGGGCGATAACGCCCCCTTGTGGGCGCTGCAGGCCTAAAGGGGGGCGGTAAGAGACCCAGAAAAAAAATGGGGGCGTTGTGTAGAGGCCTGGGGGGTGATTTGTAATTTCATTTAGCTAGGAGGCATCTTAGGCAACGACTGCATGAGCTCTCGACTCAGTAGACAAAATAAGTTTGGGAACCAGTGCTCTAGACAGTCACACTAATTAAGTACGTAAGCATGTATATATAGTCTGACTTTTAATTCGGTAGAGTGAGTTGACGTTTCGATATGTCAAAATTCTAAATAAGATGGCTAACTAAAATAGTGTTGTTAAGTGATAGAATTAAATTGATATCGATTCGACTAAATCGATCGATTAGTCTAACGTTTAAATCATTTAATTTGGTGCCGACATGGCCCTGTCGCGTCGCCATTTCGTATCGTATTAAATAATTAGAATAAATAACCTTTTTTTACTATTTTACCCACTTTTGTTAAATAATCCTTACTGTTACAAATAATTACACATTTGCTACGCTACCGCTATCTCATGTAAGAAATCAACCAAAAAGGAGATTTCATGCGGATTGGGCCTCGTGGCAATCGCTACAGACTAATAATAATGAAGTCGACATAGGGGTACATCACTATTTAATAAGTTGCAAATACTGGCTAACCTGGAAACGTCATATCGCTCTATCGAATTACAAGTTGGACTATCTGGAAGAGCACCCAGTAACTGGTCTATCTCTATACTATGTATGTATGTCACACCCAGTCTCTACATGTCGCAATCAATTTGCTTGGTCACCTACTGAGCCAAAATTAGTCACAGAGACAGACGTATAACAATTAATAAACTAACCTTCTCGTAAAACTGTAAATTAGACAAAAACTGTAAAATGGTGTTTTTTGACCCATTGTGATTTTTTTTTATCATAATTTAACGTTATTACGTTCTTAGATGTTAATTTTTTTTTATATTTGTCTGTCGATATGTCGATATTCGTTTCATAGAGCCTCACTTGAAATATTGAATGGATATCAATACAGATAACGTTGTGTGAAAGAATAGGATTTATATTAAATAATAATTATATATCGTAACAAGTTGCTGCCTGCGACTTTGTTCGCGTGAAATTTAAGAAAGTAGCCTGTATATCTTTCCTTAGGGTGAACCCTAAGGACCTACCCTACCCTAGCTTTTTCCACATCAAATTTCATCAAACTCGGTTCAGTGGTTAGCCTTGAAAACATAACATACAGACTGTCACACTCACTCATCTATACAAATAAAAATCTATACAAATAATCTATATAAAATTCAAGTGCCTGTCTGTGATTTCGAAATAAAGGCTTTTTCTTAAGATTTTATGGTTATTTGCACGTAACAAAAACCCAAAGACGCTTATTTTTTTTTGACTGTCCGTTTGTTTGTACGGGATAATCTCCTGCAGCTGAAACGATTTTGACGGGACTTTCTGAATGAGGCGTGAGTGGGACGAGTAGAGGACTTACTTTTAAGAGAGCAATCTACTTCTTTTTATATCGAAAATATACCAAATTTAAAGCGAGTGAAACCTCAAGGCACAGTTAGTTTATAATATTAGTATAAATGCTCTCTTTATTACACTGGGCAGTTACCTTTAAATTCTGAAAGTATAGTATTGATTGAATTTAAAATAACAATCTCATACTTATTGCCGAGCTAAAGGAAATGATATACGGTATACATTAAATTAACTTTTGCTCGCAGTTTTGTCTGCATGAATTACAGAAAAATTAAAAACAAAAACTTTTATACAATTTTCTAAATTCATCGCTGGATTCGGAGCCCATAAACGAGAGAGAGAGAGAGAGTATATCTAGAATCTAGTCTGACTACGGCGATGAATTTAAAATATTATTTAAAATCATCTTGTTTACGAGTACAATTGCAAATGGTCGATCTTATATTATTATAATATCTATAATTCTTAAACACAAGTTATATATATTTAATGATTTATAATATTATTAAAATACCAGAGTACCAGTAATGTTTCCATTACATCACTGCATTGTCGATTCCATCATGTTTATGGCATCGAAATACAATAAAATACCTCATACTTCGTCTTGCCAAGCTAAAGAAAGAACTTATATTCACGCGGTATATATCTCTAAAGGGATATTTAGAGAAGATGGGGCACCAAACTTCACGGTCCTTCTTTCGCCTCCTTAAATTTCATTATTCATTTTTACAATTTTTGCAATTTCGCTTAGATATTCGAGTAATTTTGACATTTCCGTCAGTTAACACTCTGCCTATTTAATCTTCGTAAGTCAACTATGGTCTTCATTGGCTTCTGCTAGCCCTCACTTTCGCTCTGTAGATTTCTCTCGTCAGTCTTTCATTGCTCATTCTTTGTATGTACCAGAACCATCTAAGCATTCCTTTCTTCATTTTTACAATAACACTGTCGTGTAACCGTCTTACTGTCTTACTTTGTATCTCTTTATTGCTTATATTGTCAACAAGACACTGCACATATTTTAAAAATTCCTAAAGAAAACGATAAATATTGTATTAGACAATTTTTTCCAATGTAATCTGACATATACCCACATATACCCGTCGTAAACTATTACATAAATTTGAAATTACAATATAAGGGTTAAAAGTAGTTTTATTAACGATACTGTTAATTTCAAATTGTATATAATTAATATACAATTTGAAATTATTAAAATATACTATACAAAGCCATATACTTTATAAATAACTCCATAGATTATACAACGTACCAGCAGCAACGGCGAGGCAAATCGGATAAGCTGATAACCCCTACATACGACACACATTTATTATCAGTAAAGCTAATGGTCCGCCTTTTGTTTACCATGCATGGAGCCCACATGGAGTACTAAACATATAGAGAAGAAATGTCATTTATTTCGTTTCAAATTAATTTACGTCTAAACACTGCTGCGGCTACTTCTCTCCGATTGGTTGACTACACACACTATTACAAGACCTAAACGTGCGTATGAATAAACTGAGATAACGTGCAGAGCTTGCATCGATGAAAGCGAGATGCATAGATACACCTCATCGAACACGACAATTGAATATCCACTTTAACTTGACCCGTGATAAAATTAATGTCAATTTGAAAATTGTATATTCACTCTTAATTACCGATGTTTTATAGTTTGATTTTCGCTGTTTTTGTTACACCACCAAATAGAGCAGGAGCCCATTACTAAGTATCTATTATAAATATTTTTATTTCTTGGTTATTTCAATACATGTCTTATTAAAAATGACTCTCGTTCAAAATCGCTTATATCTCTGCTTTCGTCATTCAATCTGCATATCCTGCCGTCATCGGCGACACTCCCTTCTTGATCTTATAGTTACAGGTTCTTTAGATAAAATTTCTTCTCACGGTCAACTTACTCCTTCCTTCTCCTATCATGATCTTATATTTGTTTCGTATAAAATCAGATTAACTAAACGCGCACATAAATATCTTTTGTTACGTAGTTTCAACAATATTAATTTGGAGGCGCTGAGGAAAGATGCCATGGCGGTAGATTGGTCGCAGATTATACGATCTAACAGTGTGGACGATAAGGTGCTTACTTTTAACACTTTGTAAAATAATTTGTACGATCGTCATGCACCGATTAAAAAAGTCAAAGTGAAATATCCACCTGCGCCTGGGCTCTCTTCTGAAATAATAAAGATGATGGCATTGCGTGATAGAGCCAAGAGTAAATTTAAAAGAGAACCTTTAGATAACCATTTGGATCGATACAAAATGCTTCGCAATATCTGTAGCCGTATGTGTAGAGATGCCAAAAGGCGCTTTTTCCATGATTCCATGCAGAATCTCGATTCTGCAAAACTTTGGAAATTTCTTCGTTCCCAAGGTTTTGGTAAGTCTTCTACTTTATCTTCATATACTTTCAATCTCAATGCTCTTAATTCTCACTTTTCTAAACAACCTGTATTTCTCGACAAATTTGTTAAAGACAGAACTCTTAAAGAGCTATCCCTCCCTCTTGTTTCCTCTTCTTCTCCATTTACATTTAATACCGTGACTGAAGAGGGTGTCAACAAGCATGTCCTATCTATTAATTTTTCAGCTGTAAGATTTGATCAAATATCCTCACGAATGATAAAAATTCTTCTACCTGAACTTTTACCTGTTATAAGTTATAACACACATTTTTAATCATTCTTTACTCTTTCACATTTTCCCATCTATCTGGAAAAAAGCCCACGTTTTACCTCTCCCCAAAATTTCGAATCCTACGTCCCCATCACAGTTCCGTCCGATTTCTATCTTACCTTTTCTATCTAAAGTTTTAGAGCACATTGTTCATCAACAATTTGCGCCATCTCACTTCCAACAATTTGCGCCATCTCACTTCCAACAATTTATTCAATCCCTTTCAGTCTGGCTTTCGACCTGGCCATAGTACAGCCACTGCACTGCTAAAAGTTACTGATGATATCAGATTTGCTCTAGAAAATAAACGTCTCACTATTCTCATTCTTCTTGATTTTAGTAACGCCTTTAATTCCGTTGATTTGGATATTCTTCTTGGTATTCTTCGTTCCCTAAATGTCTCTCCTTCAACCTCTTCCTGGTTTGAATCCTATCTTCGTGGTCGTTCGCAGTGTGTTCGTTCGGATGATACTGCTTCGGATTGGTGCGAGCTTGCTGCGGGCGTACCTCAGGGTGGTGTGCTTTCTGTTTTTATTAATACTATCACTAACGTTTTATCTTGTAACTTCCATCTCTATGCAGACGATTTGCAGTTATGTCGACATTTCTCTGTAGTAGATGTGGATATGACTGTTGCTGAGATTAATAGGGATCTCGAACGTGTGAAAGCGTGGGCTGCGTCTCATGGGCTTTTAGTTAATCCCAATAAGTCTCAAGCTATTATAATTGGCAGCAGGTATAGGTATATGTGCAATTTACAATTATTCATTTCCCTTGACAAAATAATAATAATAATAATATCTTTATTGCATTCCATAATTATATTACAATAATTGAATGGACCTTGAAATAGGTATTGCAATTCAAGAGAGAGGAAGCCTTATTTTTTTTTATTTTTTTTTTTTACCCGACTGCCAATATATATAATAATTAATTATGTAATTAATTATATTTATTATGTCTGTATTATTATTTATATTTATTTATTTGTAAATGTATATTATTAACTATCTTGTATTTATATTTATTTATTTATAAATTTGTTACTATTTATTTATTAATTTATAAATAATTTTTTTTTTTATATATTATATATTTGATGTTAATATTTAATGTTGTTTTAATATTATATTATAATCTATCAGTTATGTATTCATTTATGGTATAGTAGCATTTTTTGTTTAGTAGTTCTTTTAGTAATATTATGAAAATTCTATCTTTACTTTCATTTTTTAAGGTTTCTGGCAAATGGTTATATATCTTTATTGACGTGGATAGAGGTCCCGATGAATGCATTTTTAAATTTGACTTAGGCTGTATTAATTGTTTTTTCCGTGTTGGTCTCAATGAGTAATTTGAAGGGATATTTTCACGTTTTGTATAAATTTCTGGATATTTTCTTATAAATTTACATATTTCCAAAATATAGATGCATGGAAGCGTAAGCACTCCATGAAGTGTAAAATGCGGTTTACATGTGTCTGTTGAAGCTAAATTGACCAAAATTCTCAAAAGTTTCTTTTGTGCTGTGAATACATGAATCGCATCGACACTACCACCCCACAGAATAACGCCGTAGCTTAACCAAGCATAAGCATAGGCATAGTATGTGGCAAGTGCGGTTTTGAAATCAGTTGTGATTTTTATTTCTCGAAGCGCGTATGAAAATTTTGAAACTCTTAGTCTTAGCTTGTGGCAGTGATCTTTCCAATTTATATTGGTATCTATTTCTAATCCGAGAAGAGTACATCCTGATACTTGTTGAATCAAAGTGTTATTATATTTGAAGTTGATGTCTATAGTTCTTTTTTGGTATGGATGGTAAATCATTAATTTTGTCTTATTGAAATTTATTTCTAAGTTATGGTTGTGCAGCCAATTTACAGTAGTGTCAAGTATAGATTTGAATTTTGAGCTCAGATCTAGATTATTATGACTTGATGTTAATAGCGAGATGTCATCAGCGAACAAAACACAAGGTTCACTCATTATTTTAGGCAAATCATTTATATAAATTATAAACAGAAGACAACTCACTACACTGCCTTGAGGAATTGACGCTTTTAATGTTTTAAATTCGGATCTAGTTTTTTGTATTTCCCCAGTCTCTGGACTAAAATATTCAACTTCTACTAGTTGTTGTCTATTTGATAAGTAAGATTTAAACCAATTATAAGTTACTCCGCGGATTCCTATGTTGTATAGTTTATTTAATAATATTTTATGCTGAACCTTGTCATATGCCTTTGTCATGTCCAAGAGTATGCCTACTGCATATTTTTTATTGTTTATTATATTTATTGCTTCTTGTATGTATTTAAATACTGCCAAGGTGGTAGATCTCCCTGTGCGAAAACCGTTTTGTGAGTCATTAAAGATCTTATATTTTTCACAGAAATTGTATACCCGATTGCACATTATTTTTTCAAATATTTTTGAAGCTGTAGGTAAGATATTATTTGCTTTGAATATTTTGCTTTCATACAAGATTTCTTAAGATTCTTTCCTTCACTGCTTTGATCGCCTTTTTAGTACAAATACTACGTGGACGGCCAGATCTTTTTCTCTCACAGACAGATGACGTTTCATTATACCTATTAATACGGTACACAACTATTCTGCTATTACCAAACGGATGGAGAGTTACAAAAATTGTATTGGCTCCATTTCTACTTTGCGTAATGCAATTCACAAAGTAGGTATCGAGCCAAAGGAATTCGTTTCTCTTTATCACCTCAAGATTGGCGCGAAAATGAGAAAACACTATGAATATTCATATGAGAATGACTGGTTCCAAATTCAAATGTAATATTATTGTTTTTTTTAAAGTAACAGTATTTATGGTCAGACTGCGTATAGATCGAGTGTCCCATGATAAAACAGCACCCACAAATCAACATTTTATTTGATTTTATTTGCCTCACATCGTAGTACGGGGCAGGCTGTCTGAACGTATAAAGTCTATATCAAATTCATCATGATCATCATCATCATCGTCAGCCCGTGTTCGTCCACTGCTGGACATAAGCCTTTCCAATATTGTGCCACCATATCCGGTCCTCGGCTCTCCGCATCCATCCGCTTCCTGCCACTCTCTTCAGGTCGTCGGTCCAACTAGCGGGAGGCCGTCCTACGGGACGTCTTGAACGTGGTCTCCACTCCAGAACCCGTCTACCCCAACGTCCATCGGCTCTGCGACATATGTGCCCCGCCCACTGCCACTTCAGCTTGCTTATTCTCAAGGCTATGTCGGTCACTTGAGTTCTCAGTCGGATATCCTCGTTACGGATTCTATACTTCAGAGAAACTCCGAGCATAGCCCTTTCCATAGCTCGCTGTGCAACTTGGAATTTGTGAACGAGGCCTTTTGTCAGTGTCCACGTTTCAAATTGATTAACTCTAAATATAAAAACTTGTAATCTGGATTACTAATTCTGTTATTAATTATTACGTAGTTCCCCATTTTAAATAATTGTGTCCTATTTGAATAGATTATATCGAAAAATGCAAAAATACCTGTTCGTTATTAACCATAATGGATTTCACTTTTTTCGTGTCTGTATTTAAATGTAAAAATACCGGTTTTGTTATGCGGCAGGTTGCTACTTATATTATTTTCAAGGAAAGTTATGAAAGCGGTGACGTGAAATTACCAACATCATTTAATTTTAAAATTTCGTCATCTTGCCGTTAAATATTCGGCCAATGTGTTATTACAAAAAAATCATATACCTATGTATTCTATATATCTATCTCTGTCTGTCCGATTGTGCGCTTATAACTCGAGAACCACTGGCCCCATTTACACGATTCTTTTTTTTTTTTATTATGGAAATACGTTATCTGGTCAGGTTTTAATGTGCATTGGTTTTCAGTTATAGTTTCGACTAGCAAACGAAATTATATAGTACGTCGTTATAATTCATATTTTTCCTAATTTTAAAAACACTGTAAGACCGTGCGACGCACGACGGTAATTGGTAACAGCTGAACTGAGGGCTCTGGTGCTCATTAGCTTCTATTTAACGCTTCAGATAAATATATAACCTCATTATAAGTATATAGAAGTCTGTGCCTGTATATCGCTCCTACCATAGCCCACTACATTATATCGGCATATAAGGATACGTGTACGTTTCGCATTTGAATTTACTGAAAGGAATACTAGTCGACAGACAGTTGTATTCACATCTATCCGAACATATTCATCTCTGCTGCTATGGATATTAATGCGTCTATCTTCCAAGCTCCGAGAACATGTACCAGTTTATATTACATTTACAATAATAGATACAGTTTACATTACAATAATAGATCCCACTGCTAAAGGGTGCATTTATCACAACACAACGCGGTCGCCGCTCTGTCACCGTGCGGTCGACGCAAAATGGAGCAAAACACATTATATATATTTACATATCTAAGCTCATGTCAAACGCAAGTGACTTCACTCTATATGGAGTGCCCCGACAGGAATGGAATGCGTGGCCTCCGCGCGAATATCGCGCGGAGGCCACGCATTCGCCGCGCGTTTAGGTAGTTCCCAGAGATTTGAATGATGTCGCCTAGTGAATCTGGGGACACGGCAGTGCCCCCGACCAGTTGAGCACAGCCATACCCATCCTTTTCTCGAAGCGACACATCGCACTTTTGACCCCCACGTAACTTCGTTTGCGGATAACGGTAGAAGTCTGACTTTTCAGTGACTAAGAGGTCATAATACAACTAGATATATTTCCAAATTACATTCAATTTGAAACTGTAGTTTGAAAACCACTGCAAGTCAAATTTCCTTAATTTTGTCACTAACACATTCACCGATCTCACAAACATCAAATTTTGAATTTTAGTTAACGTTTAGCCTACAAAGGAAGGAAAAAAATGAAAAATCCCGAATTCATTATTCATTAAATGCTGCGAGCGCCCACTTGCTTTAAACCTTGAAATCCTACTTATATGTTTACAATTTTCGTTTTATAATTTCGATTGCTATTATTGGTTTGATAATTGAAAGGCGTACTTATTTATTTACTGATATTATTTGGATAATATAAAATTGATATTATTTCAATATTGTTTGGATAATTTTAGGGCATAGATACTTTGCGGTACCTATCTATCGGGTAATATATATATATATATTACCCGAGAAAAAAAATTAGAATGGGATGACCTACAAAAAGATGAGATCCCATCAAAAACAAAAAATGTAAAAAATGCCAAGTCTCACAACGCAGTTCTTCCACTACAAAAAGTTGCGAAGTTAGTTATTTTAGTTAGTGTCTATGGAAGCACCTATTCAACAACTTTGTTATAAATTGTTATCTAATCAATTACCTATCAACGTTTATAGTGACCGTATCAATATTAGACATCTTTATTTCTATAATAAATATAATGACTTGGCAATCGCACGGCAATATAATAACATCTACCTAATATTAGCGATCTGAGCGCTTTATGCTTGTTTACATATTGCATAAATTAGGCCTGCTAGTACTATGTTCGATTAGGAGTAGTTTAAATAGTAGATTATTCTTATGTTATTATTTTGCCGTGCGATTGCCAAGTCATTATATTTATTATAGAAATAAAGATGTCTAATATTGATACGGTCGCTATAAATGTTGATAGGTAATTGATTGAATAACAATTTATAACAAAGTTGTTGAATAGGACGGTGCTTTCATAGACACTAACTAAAATAACTGAATTGGTTATACATGAGATCTCACAACTTTTTGTAGTGGAAGAACTGCGTTGCGAGACTTGGCATTTTTGACATTTTCTGTTTTTGATGAGTAACAGTTTACATTTTATTTAATACATGAGAATGGTAACCGCGCGGCTGCCGCGCGGTAGCCGCAAAGATCTTATCATTATTCAACATTACTACAGGAAATTAAATTTTACAAACACGTCAACTTATCCGTGCGCATTGTTTTTTTATTGTTATGTACTAAATGTTTAACTAAACGAGATGCTCTCCACATCTCACACCCAACGTAACAACCCTACGTATCCGGCCGAGAGCAGGCAATTACGTTAAACACATGGCAGGAGTCACCCTTCTTTTCTACATATTTTTGGCGACACGATGAAACCCCTATTTACGATCGAATTTTGACCACTGGGCAACCACTAGGATATGTATCTTGAATTAATTGTCGGAGTCGGAAGCCATAAGCAAGGCAAAATATAAAAGGATATAGATATTATTTCCGTAAACTACCGATCGATAAAAATAACGAAAAAATTCGCTTGCCATAACGATAAGCACACAAACACTGCGAGCTGTCGAATTTGATCGTAAAAACATTATGAGCAATCGTAAAGTTGACAGTTAGATTCGACATGATTCCAATCACAATGGATAGTTTTAATGTAGACTTTCAAAAATCGTTAAAAATAAATCGTTATCACTTATCAACCGAAATCGGTCGTAAAGCGATCGCTATCTATGTCGATACTGCAGGGGCAGGTTGTAGTGTTATATCTTATTATTGTTATAAATGAGGTGAGAAGAACAAGATTTATACTCCACAGCTGGTGAAGTTAGGGACAAAGCTAGTACGTATATATAAGTATATGTAAACAAGATAGACAGCCCTGCAGACTGCAATTTTCCATTTATTTAGGTGGTTACATTCATGATTCATAAATTTCGCGACAGTAATTACGTGTCTGGAATATTGTAAACGTTGATAGTCTGTGCATAAATATTTACTTAAGTATGCATAAAATATCTTTATATACTTACAAGCAACGGTATATGAAAGTTATGGTTTTTAATCAGAACTAAACATGTATACAACATTATAAGCAGTGTATATTCCCTCGGCGTACGATAGCGGTGCCGCCTAGCTACCGCCGATATCTCGGGATCTTGAGTTATCTTGTCTTTTTGGAAAATTATAAAATACGCCGATGCACATTCGCGTGTATTCCGGAGAAAACGTCACTGTATATTCAGTCTCGTTATAAGGGTTTTTGGTTGGAAAATAAAAAAAAACATCTGGATCTCGACAACAGCGCTACCTACCGGGTCCAAATATAGCTAAGAACCATCTAGATGACCCTTAATTACAAAAAAAAAATCATCATAATGGGTCTAGTCGTTTGGGAGAAGAATTACGTACACAAGCACACCGGAATTTTATGTATAAAGATAAGCAAACTATTTATTCCATTATATTTGCAGTTCATAACACAACAAATATTGTGACCCATTTCAAAAATATTTCACATTACACAGCGACAATCAAACCAAGACTGATCCGAAATGTTCCACATTTCTGCCACAGTGTGCGCTGCGATCGATTTGACTGTTTCACCCATAGACAAACTTAGTACATACTGGCGTATAGACAAACATAGAGCTAGAGAAAAACTATTTTTATAAACAAAAATTGTCAACTGAATATCAATTACCTATTATTATACCATACATAGATACATATCTTCACGCTATATCCCTAATGGGGTAGTCAGCGAGAACGGAGCACCAAGCTTTGCGGTTCTTATATACTTCTTTCGCTTCCTCAAATACTCCTCATACATTTTCGCCTAGGTATGCGAGTGACTTTCGCATTTCCGTCAGTTAACACTTTGGCTATCTGATCTTCATTGTTTTGAGGAAGGTCAAATTAGTTGTTATTAAATATACAATAATTAAAATATTTTAAATTAAGTAAATAAAAACCTTTTAATTCTAAAAAATATAATCGAATTATAATTTTTAATCAATTAATATTTTTTAATAAATTTTTTCAATCGATTTCATTGATTGAGTTAATTTTTTTTATTGATTTAATTTTTTATCAATTGATAATAATCGATAATCAATTGATAAATTTTTAGGTAAAATAGTATATAGGGCTATATTGTAATAATAACATTAATTTATGATGTTGATGGGCCACCGGCACTCTCACTCAGCGAACGAAACACAACAGCAATAGATGCTGTTATTACACGCCGATTCGAGTATTCTGAGAGGTATTTCACCGGGCGAGCCGGAGCAATTCGTGCTGCATTGCAGCATGGCTCTACCACTCTTAAAATTTCATTGCCCTATTGAACAGCGGTTCAGGTAATACACCTACCTTCCAAATTCCATTTATAAGTAAAATTGCTGTGACATACGGACAGATGGACCGGACGAAATTATCCGGTTTAAAAGGTTTCCGTTTTTTGCCATTTGTCTACGGTAGGTACTCGAAAAAAAAAGGTTTTTTCTCTATTTTAAATTGTAAATATTCCAAATGCTTGTGATTTGATTGTGAATAGATGTGGGAATCGAACAATATCTCGACATTCGAAATTCGAATCCATTACAATAATATCTCAATTCAAATTGGATTGATTTCAATAACCGGAGTTTCACGCAGGTCAAATGTCGTATTATAATCATGTCGACAATTGGAGCGCTTGTCGATATGTTATCTCGTGAATGTACAGT
Source organism: Zeuzera pyrina (assembly GCA_907165235.1). Classification (NCBI taxonomy): domain Eukaryota; kingdom Metazoa; phylum Arthropoda; class Insecta; order Lepidoptera; family Cossidae; genus Zeuzera; species Zeuzera pyrina. The sequence goes on from OU015627.1 coordinate 2,728,214, forward strand.
GTACCTACTTCGTACCGACGAATGCCGATACAATATTGTAACTGCACTATTTCCTGGCTGCACTCTTGCCTATTACAAAACAGGTTACGTGCCATAAAATTTCTAGAACATACGTAACTGATAGTGTTGTTGCACTTGTTATTGTTACTATGATATGAGTAAATATTTGAGTGATATAGTGTATCCTATCAGCTTTTACCTAATCTATAATCTTGCTTGTCATAATTTAGGCAAAATTATAGATTATAGATCAGTTTGGACAAATGTTTATTAGCAAAAAATTAAGAGACACTGGAAGTACTTAAAGTTTTTTTTCGTTACGACATTCGTTTTTTGAAAAAAAATCCTATAGAAATTCCAACCAACATAAAAGAAATTAAAAGTTGTTATTATACGTCCACTGATTAAAAACCAGACAGCAAAGCTGTTAGTATTTTGAACTGTCAGTTGCTGCCATGTTTGCTACGTCGCCAAACGCTAAATAAACTTTGTATAAGAGCTTTCTCTTCTTGTAAAAATATTGCCCACTGCAAAAAAAATTGTCACGGAGCGTTCTCTTGGTAAGAGAAAATAATATTCCTTTCAATTTTTATGATTTTTTCAGATTATTCAGAAAGTTTGTCGCATATTAAAAAAGATAGGTATGTACTGTGTTTTTTAACCAGAACAGTTCTTGTTTTTTAATTTTTATTGACAGTCACGCTTGACCAAAAAACTGATAATGCCAAAATCGTTTTCACTAAAAAGACCGAATGGTTCCTAGGACAGCTCCCTTGTATCTCTTATAGATTCAGATTTCCCCATACTGTCCCAGTTAAAAAAAAACTATATATTTAGTACATAATATGGTATAAATAAAATTGAAATGTCTGTCTGCGATTACGAAATAAAGTGTGATAAAATGTGATTTTTCTTTAATCTTATGTTGTTATTTGCACGTACCCAAAACTCTAACACGCTTTTTAAAAATATTATCTGTCTGTTTGAATGACTGTTGTTTGTTCGGGTTAACCTCCGATATGTCTGAACCGATTTTGGCGGGACTTTCTTTAACAGGTGGAGGACTTTTCATTGAGTAACATAGGCTACTTGTTATGCCCGAAGAATACTAAATTTAACGCGGGTGGAACCACGAGGCACAACTAATGTTAAATAATTTAAGTAACGTTTTGTGAATTCGTCGAAAGAGCCGATATGTAGGTGCTATAAATTTTATAGCTCATTTTGTATGCCAACCGTTTTCACAGTCTAGACTTACTAGACGATAGGAACTAGTGAGGCAACTAGGTTCTACGGTAACCCGGTGGCCCGTTTGCACACTTGTGCGTGCGTTTTGCGTGTACGATTGGCGGCGAGAACTCGTTAGATGTCGAGTTACTTGCGTTAATTGCTCACTGGTTGGACGGATCCGGCTTGTTTGTAATTATTAGCTGCTTAGTAGTAATTGGCGTTCAGTTTTTGATTAGGAGCACTAAAGTATTATAAATATTTTCGTTTTAAAATAGAAAAAAAATACTACTGAAATCACCTCGGCGTCTGTTTGTCTGCTAGATTTTTTTCTCAGAGACGTAACTAAACAGCTGTGGAACAGTTACAGAAATTGGCTCAAAGACAGACATGGACATCAAAAGTTGGTTTTTAATTTTGAGCTTTTGACGTTTTATGAGCTGAAACAGATACTTAAAAACACAAAAAACTTTTTTGGGGTCATAGTGTGGGGAATCAGATAAACGTCCTTTACATGACCGATTCAAAAATATGTGCCTAACATTTTGTGTTACTTTTTACATTTTTGAAGTCTGAACATTTTTTTAGTTTAAAAATGTCACTCGTAAAAATCTGGAAAAAAATGAAAGTGGACGTTGAAAATTAGGAGCATCTTGTAGGAAAAATTGCGTTACCATAACGATAACGCAATGTTAATATACATTATGTATTTTCACACTTAAAAAGCTATGCCACAAACTTTTTCTTGTGGTTATTTTGTATAATGTAAATGAGTATCGCACACCGATAAGCAGTAGGTAACCCATAACACCAACATTCTAAGTAACTTTAGGAAAATTCGCAATACTGGGGGCCTAGACAACTAATAATAATAATAATAATGCGCCAGACAATACACACCAATCATCTGATCTCAAACTAGGGTATACCCTGTACTATGAGAACCAGACGACGACTACTGGGGGCGTCTCCCAGTACACCCAGACCCGAGACGATCTAGAAAAGTTCATTTTCTAAATTGACTCGACCGGGAATCGAAACCGGAACCTTCCGCGCTTGGGTTAACGTCTAAACCACTGCGCCATTAGGTCGTCAAAGTGGCTCAATTGTCGTGAACGCTAGTAGAGTAGAATGACAAATACCGAGTAATCTAGCGTAACGAATTTTTAATTTGTAGTTAAACGTTATTAACTGATTCAATCACACGAAACGTAAAGTTGTGTGAACACCGCCGTATAAAATGTAGCTAAATGGCACTTTTGACAAGCAATAACGTGAGTAAGCCGTTTCGATAGTACTAACCGTTTGGCACTTGTCTAGCCGCTCTGGTACCATTGTCGATTCCAAAAGAACGTAGACAATTAGGCCCCATGTAATAGAGAAACTAATGCTTTTGAGCAATGAGTTATTTGTCGCCGACACTTGAGTATTCATTTGATGCCCTTTGGTTAATTTCCCCATTTCTTAAGCTGTCTCATTCCGCTATAGAGATTTCTTGTCCTAAATACCTTACGGGGCTTCATACATATCTCGTTTTACCCTACTGAGGAACGTCCTGCTTAGTTTGATTTCTAGGGTTCCGTTTGGTCCGGTTCAGTTTTGTCAAGTCTCCTTGTACATTTTTGCAAATATTGAGTTAAAAAGGGTCGAAAAAAACACCTGTTTTCCGCCTATCGTAGTCATAAAAATTCTTAGTTTTTACGAAACCGAATAAGCGAATGAATTATGTCTATATAAATTTTTTTAGAATAAAAGATCAAAAAAACTTTTAAAAAGGCATATATTCAGCAAGCATGTCAAATTTCATAGACATTTCTCGTGATTAGCTTATTTTTTTCCTCACCAAATTACTTTTTGATTTTTAGAGTTAAGAAGGTATAAGTAACAACAAAAGCTCTGAACATGTTGGTACATAAATATAATAAAATAGCCTTAATCAAAACTTTTAATTTTCATGACTATGATAGACGAAGAAAGACTGATCTTTATGCACCTCCTTTGGTACAGAAAATGCAAATTGCTAATCTAAAACCAGAAATGAGAACAAAAAAAATGTACGAGGCATGCCTTTTAAGTTTTGTCGTTTGAAAAAAAAAAACACAACTAGAACCTTATAGTACTTTTTATTGTTTTTCAAAGTATTCACCACGTAGCTTAATACACGTTTCCATTCGCTCAAACCAGTTATTATAACATTTATTCCACTCTAAAGTGGGGGTGTTCAAAATGGCTGACTTGAAAGCGTCGACTGCTTCTTCACCGGACTGGAACCTTTGACCACGAAGACTTTTCTTAATTTTAGGAAATGTAAAGAAATCGTTAGGGCTTAGGTCAGGACTGTATGGAGGATGGTCAAGAATTTCTACTTTTTCCTGCTTCAAATACTCAATCGTTTGACGAGCGCTGTGTTGTGAGCTTGCGTTGTCGTGGTGCAGGATAATGCGTCGCTTTGAGTTAGATTTTCGAAGTTCAGCGATGACTTTTAGTATTAGTAATTTATTAAATTAAATGTCTGGTTTATTACAGAACCCTAAATTAATACATGCCCGACATGCTCTTAGCCGGTTTTTTAAACTTTTTATGGTCCCTAAAATTAAATTTCAAATTTAATATTTCAATTTTGATTCACATTCGATTTAAAATTCGAATGTTGATTCAGACGTAAAATTCGAATTTGTATCTGTACTTGTGTCAAAGTACCTACAAATTATTGTCTTTTGTCTCTCCGAGAAAAATAAATTGTAATAAGTTTCCTAAAGGATAAAGGCAAAAAATATTATAAAGAATTAATAATAATGAATGTACAATTATAAAATTTTGGTTTGGGCACATAGAAACAATGAGTGATGAAAGACTGACGAAGAAAATCTACAGAGCGAAAGTGAGTGGTAGAAGAAGCCAAGCAAGATCAAGGCTGACTTACGAAGATCAAATAGCCAGTGCGGAAATTTCATACATGTGTAAATGTATAGATTACTAATAGCATATTAGTATGGATGTATGTACAATTTATTTGTTATCGACATTAATGGTATTGATGGTATGGTAAAAGAGGCAGTTACGGCACGAATGCCTGGCCAATGGATCTAAAATTGTGGGGAAAGCTCTCAATGTAATACGGAGCGGCGCCGAGCTGATACGAAACATCTCGAAACTCTACGAAAGCTTGTCTCACACTCTCCGCAATCTATTGTATTCAATTTTTTTTTTATAGCTAGCATGTAATAGAGATACCTACTGATGTATTATTGTCAATAATGTCTCTCTTCTAGCATACCATATCTAACCTTTTAATTAATCGAAGTTCGTCATCATTCAGTAGTGATATCGGCATGTAGCACAAAATAATAAACGCCGTTGACAACAATACCGGGAAGATACACAAGGTCAGTCCCGAATGACGTCCTCACTATGCGTTCGTGACCAGTTTTCCTACATCCATCATCTTGTTCATTTGGATTAACTCAATGTATTAATGTGACGCACATACCTAATTAGAATTATCGAATAGATTTTTTATTTTGTGCCTTCAACGTCATTTTGTGTAAATCAACCGTGAATTACGTATTCTATTGGGTAGATTCCTCCACGAAGAAAACTTTTTCTAACGAATCCCTCATCAATCTTCCATTTGAAATGTTTACTGCGCGCCCGCTGACGCGACCAGTGAGTAATAATATCCTTGTAATGTCATATCGTTCAAAGAATGTCTTTTTAACTGGATACATCTAGAAAAATTTCCATTTGGTTCCAATTGAGCGCATATCTAAATTAACTTCCATTCTGTTCTGGGCGAAAAAGAATAATATAGAATGACTATTAGCTTGCTTACTCGTATCTTCGCACGCAGATCGCTAAAGTAGGTCAAGGGATATAGGGCTTTAGAGTCAGTATAGTAGGTAGTGTTTGGTGACCTGGATCTTGATAATTATGGAGACTGAGAAGTAGATATTTGGATGTATACAATTCCTTACCTTAAAATCCTTAAACTTGGAAACATGATCAGTAAAAAAACTCGATAAATAAAAATCCCGAATAAACCCTGTTTAATACAAGAATTCGGTTGGATCTCCGAAATTCTACACAATTTCAAAATGATTTTTACTACAATGGATAGGTTATAATATCTCCAATCGCTAAAACTAGTTTTTTAATTGGTAATGTATTTTAATTGCAAATTATAATTATCTAACGAAACAAATTTGAGGCTTTGCCTTCCTAAAATGTGGGTTATCCGCAATTATGAAAATGAACCTTACAGTTGCTGTCATAGGATGTGGGGGTGATAAACGAATTCACTTGCGGTGGGCTACATAATCTCTTCGTAAAGTAGTATCTCCTTGCATGTACGTGTCCCACAAGAAAACCAGGGTCGAAAAGTGCCTTGAAACCGTCCGATCATGAGCGCAATCGCTCGAGTACTGACTCTACTGACCAGTGTCTCCACTTTTTCAGTAATTCTTTCTTTAAATTACTCTAAATGCAAAATACTGTAAATATTCAATAATATTTTCTTCATACTCTTAACATTTAGAATTTTGTGATAGTTACGATAAGTGTTGTCATTATTCTATAAGGTGTAGTTTTGTTGTTTACTGTAGTGGTTTAAAAATCTTTGCTACCACAAACGTCAACCACAAACCGGTTGCGGGACTGGACGCCCTAATTAAAGTACAGATATTAACTTTTCTAGAAGACATCTCTAACAGAACAGCAAGCAAAGCAAGCGCGGTTAACCACAATTTATATCAGATTCAGACCGTATTCAATCCATCCGGACAAACGTCAATTGCTATTCAGCGTGTTCTTTTACCGGCATGAAGAAATGATATTTATCGAGCGGAGTCCATCGACCCTGATGTGGTGCAATCGCCGGTCAAGGTTACAACGAGTCACGTATGCTTAACTATGGTGAAAAGTGGAACGAACGTGTAATCTTTGCATTTAACATACATAGATAGTCTCTTTAAAGGCTGATGCAGGAACCTTGATCGTTTTTAGTTTCTGATCAAATTCGTTTCTGCTATTACGACATCCGATTAAAATACTCGTATTATTCAGCAGTTTTGACTTCGTATACAATTTCATTTCTCAACTAGATTTAACCTTTACAAGCGAACCGCTCCGGCTTCGTCTGGGTGGGATGTTACATTTTTGCAAAACCAAATTTTTTAACATTTTTAAACTTTCACTACTTGTACACATCTTACAATTCTAAATAAAACCGGGTCTATAATATCACGTTAATACTTTTAAGGCTAACCTTTGACGGTTATAAAAATAAAAAATCTGTTGAGTGTGAGTAATTGCCAGAAACGGCACACTACGAAGATGACACCCATCCTCATCAGTCTGCCCGAGACCACGTTCGGTGCAATTTGATCGCAACGTCGGGATAAAGATGGTTAGCCTTAAAAGTATTAACACGATATAGCTCCGGTTTAATTGAGAACAATTTTTTTTATCGAGATTTTCATACAAAAATACTATCCTCCGACTTCTTTTTCGGTGGATTTTCCCCTAAATTTTCTTTCATACAATTACGAACACAACAAAAAAGGAAGCCAAATCGTTCGAGCCCTTCTCAAGTGATGCTTCGTCATTCATGTGGCAATTGATTTTTATTTGCACCTATATTAAGAAAAAATATTTATAATGTTTCTGTACACGTGTATGTCACTGAACTCCTAAACGGCTGGGCCGATTTCGATGAAATTTTTTGTGTGTGTTTGAGTTGGTCCCTAGATGGTTTAGATTCACAATTGGAACCGGTAGGTGGTGCTGCAATCGGGTTCTATGCATTTACTTTTTATTCCAACGTTTGGGCAGGACGTCTGGTCGGGTCCGCTTAGTCTTACAAATCGAGTCATTTTAACTTCCATATTTGTATCTAAATCATTTGCAACGATGTCATATTATTTCTTAAATATGAACATGCTAAAAAAAGCGTTTTTATTTTATTTTTCATTATCAGATAATATTTTTAAGATGTCATTAATAAGTTATCTTTACATTAAGTCTATAGAACTTGACGTCGCTGTGGTGTGATTGTTTAAGCGATTCCAAAGTAAATATTATATTGATGTCTAATTAGTCACTACAAATACAATATGTTACGGAAACTTTGCAAATTAAATGCCAATATACATATAATTTTTAAAACGATTTCTAAATATTAGTCTAAAATATACCTGAGATTTATTTGACAACTTTACCAAAATACCCGCATCTCCAATAATTGCACACGGAAATCTATCTGGTTTTTTATTCATTGATTGTTTGTTATACGATTTATGTACGTGCGGTAATTAAAATAAGTGGATAAAGTGTTAAAAAATATTTTTAATAAATTCCAGTCGAGGGATTCAATTTACAATAGCGTCATTAATTTATATCGTTGAACAAAAATAGCACTTAATGCACTGTGACATACTTGTTAAAGTGTTAAATCATATCAAATTGGCCAAACTATTAATTGTTCAATTACGCAATTAAACATTAAACAAAAATAGATCGTAAGTGAGCGGTAAACTTGGCGACTGTCAGCCAACGTGACCTTGTAGTGGTGCACTACACCTTTATTTAGTTTATAATATGCACCGTGGCTTTATTTATTATCGTATCGAATTTATTAAGGGCTTCGATAGGGTGCACATGAGTCTGTCTTAGTTTTTAAGACACTTTTTTTGCTGTTTTTTGTATCCTAATTACATTTGTTGTTGACGTTTTAAAACGTGTTATTTTTTATCTGTCGTTGTTAGGTAAATACAAATTATACAGACAGTTTTGTATGCCTAATAAACTCGAGTAAGTTATATGTTTTGACAGTATTCTATTTATTTTAATTGTAATCAATATTGTTTAAATTTAAGCGAATGAAATGGAAACATCGTTTATGTATATAAGTACATCCTTTGATTGGTTTTCTTGAAATTATCAAAACTAACAACTTTATTAGTCTGTTGAAGTTTTAAATGTACTTCGTACGCTTGCTTTCTAAGCCAAGAGTAATCGGATTCGATTCTTGGCTAAGTAAAAAGAAACGAACTTTCTTAAATTGGTTTGTAGTCAAAGCGCTTCCAATGATATGTATGTAGTTGTACAATATCCATACTATCTTACTAGCACCCATACAGCCCATACTACAGCCCATACCATCCTTAGTTTGCTGCCATGGTATTGGTTCGACTTCACTTCCCATTTGGAACTCGCTTAAACCTTACACTGCATACTTACGGTATTAAGTTATAGCAAAAAAGATAACATAAATCTGGAAAAGTCGAACTAATAAATTATTAACTGGAAAATTAAAAATAAAGTATATTTATCAGCAATAGTGTATATATTTAATTGTTTAAACATAAAGCACACGCATACCTAGGCGAAAATGTGTGAGGAGAATGATGAGATTTGAGGAAGCGAAAGAGGTGTGTAAGGACCGCGACTCCTGGCGCTCCGTCCTCTCTGACTACCCCGTTAGGGATACAGTGTGAAGATATGTTATGTTATGTTTAAACATAATATCATAGCGAACCGTTAACTTTATCCCGTTTATGATCTTAACGCTTGGATAACCTGCCACTCATTCGACAAACACGTCGTCAGCAATACGTACGTAGTTGTTTGTGTAAAAAACATGCAAATTCTGCTGTTTGTAGCTCTCAATAATTGCTCGTTAAAATCAGGCTTCTTGTGACAAACGAAACGTGATTTTATGATAGATTTGTTATTAATTGGCGATTATTTTTTTTTAGATTCAACGTAAAAAAATATTTAGTTATAAATCTTGTGGTTAGTCTCACCGTTTTCTTATTTCCGTGGACACATTCATCTACAATAAAAATGTATGCACAAATATTAAAAATATTGGTGCAATACAAATATAGGTAAATATTAACTGGCTCGGCAGACGTCGTTCTGCCCTTTCCGGTAGGTGGCGTGATGTGTTTGATTCGTGTATAGTAACTTGACTACAGTGACACCTATCGGATCCTAACATAGCTAGAACCATTATTACGAAGAAACAGATAATATATATCTATGATCTCAATCCGTCAAATCGTTCAGAAGTTACACTGTGACTAACAGACGCAATAACGACTATATACAACACATATTTATAAATGTTAACTACTGAGTTGTGTTTTTACAAATATTTAATTAAGTATTCTTTTTATCAACGATATCTATGTAGTTCTGGATTAAATGTTTGAAAACATCACTATGTACTACTCAACTGAATTTCGGAACCACACCGATCTCACATGCACTTTGACGCTTATGCAGTAAATAACGGAGCGTATTTCATTTAATTTCGTACAATAATTAATTTATAAACAATTGGAGGATTTTATACTTGTGTAATATTTTTATGGTTGGTAAGAAAGTAAATTAATACTCAAATTAATATTAATTTGCATAAATGTGCAAAATTAAAACATCTTGGACAATTCCATTGTCACACATTAAATTGGACTTGCCCATTCGGAGCGATGAAACAGCATTGTCTCGCTTTTACTTTTTTTTTCTTTCTTCATGGCATGGGGCACAGATTAGCGCATTTGCCAATGTCACGTATTGTAATAGTATAAGTAGAATCGTTATCTTCAACGTTAAAACTTCTCCAGTAAAGTGATAGTAGATTTTACTGAAGTTTTACAGGACTTCTTGGAAGAGCGCGAGAACTTCAGCTACACATGTTTATTTAGACCTAGTCCATTCTTTTCATTTACACAGAACTTTAAAACACAATATACTATCACTGTTTTACTTTAAAACTCCCAAAAATGTAAAATAGAAAATCTAAATAAAATACCAACCTTACTTGTCCCGTTCCCGCCAAAAAGTCCCTCGCTTTTACTTACGGCGAAGTGACATGCGTTTAGGGATGCAAACTATACATCGATGTTTTAAAACATTGATGTTATCGTAAACTCCTAACATCGACGATACATCGCTCTTTATGACCGATGTTTTATTATAACGCCATCTGTTACTGTAATTGTGTATTATTTTTGTCGCTCACATACATGTACAGTCTTATATTTGGTATCTCGCTCTCACACACCACGCCCGAATCCCGCACGACAACGACAAGTTACCGATTGAATATGGGCCGAGCGAACAAACTTCATGGTGAAGCACGGGTGGCGGAGTGTTGCCACTTTAGTCGATTTTCGGCTAGATATTTGATAGTAAAATATTTTAGCGACCATTTTTAGCTGCTATAATGAATGAGCTTTTTCAGTCAATTTCTAATCCAAAAAAGTTACTTAATAACTCAATGTTAAGGTTATCACAATTATTATTTTTGAATTATGTAATGAGAAACAAATAATTGTTTTATCTTTTGTCTTAATAAATTTGATTAATTACATACATTTACTTAATTCTACTGAATGTTTTTTACTCCTAGCTAAAATATAATTTCAATCAGTCAATATCCCTATAGTACTATTTATTTTTAGAAGTCTTTTTTGTTTTTAAATTTTATAATCGTGTTCTCAAAAACGGCTCTAACGATTTCGATAAGGTTTTAAATTAGAGGTTTACTAGGGCGAAAAAACGACCCCTCTGGATCATATTTATGATAAAACACGGTTTCTACCGTCTTTCAGAGTAGTGCTCGGTCGCCTAGGTATTATTTTAAAAAACATCGATGTGTCGTTCATAAACATTGCTGTTTTCGACATCGATGTTTTAACATCAATCTTTTTTTTGAGCGATGTTGTATCCCTATATACGTTAGAGGACAAGTTACTTCCCGCATTCCGCGTCACGCTCTGCCAGCGCGTAGGACCATAGTTATTGTTTTGATTTACTATTTTTGTTTAACGTATAATTCAATTGTGTTTATTAAATTATTTTAATGATGATTAAGTAAACATTTGTACTTTCATTCCGATGGCTGTATCCACGGAAATCACAAAATGGAACTAACGACAAAATTCGTAGGAAGGATGACCTGTATAACTTAATTTTTTGTAATTATGTAGCTGGCACTGAAAACGATAACATGACGGTATGACGGAATTATACGTAATGAACATAGTAAATATTGCATTAATCTGTGATAATATGAACAATTTAGTTTAAACAGTGGTATAATTGTCGGCATGTAACTTAATTCAATATGGCGCTTACTCGGGCATATTAAATTTGTTTCACATTTGTAATGTTAATATTTATTCAAGCACTTAGATTCTCGTTTTTTTACTGTCGAAGAAAGAGATAATATATACATGTACATCTTATATACGTAAATATACATGTGACTAGGCCATTTCTCTTCCGGTGACAATAGGCTTCAAGGTGCAACAAAACCACACGTTGACGCCACTTGTAGTCTTAAGTGGGCGTACAGATGGTAATATGGCGGGAAGTAACATGTATATTTTTTCCTCTCCCGGAGAATATGAGTGTTAATTTACAAAATAAAAAGCGCGCGTGTACTTATGTACGCACGTAAGAAGTTATACTTCTTTAGCGTGTATAAAAAAAATAAAACTGGAGACATGTAAAATAAAAAAAAAACTAACTTCATGGTGTGTTACATCGACTTGCACAAGTTCTGTTGCTAACTTCATTTGTGTAGTTTTTGGGTGTGATGTGAGTCTTTACACGTGCGTCGTATATATTCACTCGTCATTTTTTTATAAAGCGCTAAAAGAAGTATAAGCTTAAAAACGTTCCATGGCGTTAGTATGATATTCATCGAAATTATTGTATTTCTTTTCCTTCCTTTATCGCTGTAATCGGATGTAAACGTTCCATGACGTTAGTATTTTATAACTTTTTTAATGATCGAACTTGGGAAGCAGTGTATCCTAGGTTCGTCGCTGTATAATGTACACATACATAGTAAGCGTCAACATGTACAAAATACATCTATGTATAGTATAAAACGAAGTCGCTTCCCGCCGTCTGTCCCTCTGTACGCTTAGATCTTTTAAACTTCGCAACGGATTTTAATGTGGTTTTCATCAATAGATAGAGTGATTCAAGAGGAAGGTTTGTATGTATAATTTAATATTGTTTTGTATTAATTTGTTGGAATATGATGGTAATAGTTCAAGATGTCGGAACAACTCAAGCCGACTGAGAGCTTCCATCGAAAATGCTGTCTTATTCCAAGCTATTTAGACCGATACCAGGAATTAGTATCTGCATTGCACCCGTGCGAAGCCGGTATAATATATAAGCAGTTGCCCGCAACTTCGTTCACGTTGATTTCAAAAAACTATGTGCTAGACGTTAGGATGTGTTTTTTTAGTTCCATTGGATTTATCTAGGACCTAGGCATATCTTATCTTAAATATGTCCTAAAATATACTCTTCTCCAGGGTTCAAACTATCTGAATAGCAGATTTAATAAAAATGGTTATGTCGCTTAGCCTTGAAAGCGTAACGAATAGATAGACATTTTCGCATTTACAGTGTTGTTGCATATCCAATGAAGTGCATAATCATTCTTTTGGCTTCGTGGAGTCGAGTGAGCGTGTATAAGCAACTCTATGACTAACGGTGTCAATGATCAATGCCAGTAATACGCAATCGAACTCCGTTCTGCAATCTGCCTGCGGAGTGCACCATTGCATTATGGCTGTAATCTCGCCTAGTCTGTATTGTATAATCTCCAATATTATATGATACCTAATATAAAAGTAAAAATTATACAACTAAAAGTCAACTACATATTTATGTATTTATTTATCTATGCAACCATGAAGAAACAACTGCAGTATTTTTAATTCATAGCCGTAGTCGGAGGCTTAGATATATATACTTACCTTACCTTGCTTATGGCCTCCGACTCAAATTCAAAACATTGCGGTTATTTCATTCTTTGAAAGTTTTTGTTCAATTTAAGTACTTTTATTTAAAATATATTAAAGTTTTTGAACTTATACTTCTTTTGGTGCGTTAGATGAAAAAGATCACAGTGCAGTTTCAGCAGACAGGAAGTTACTTCATCGATGTTACATACCATGAAGTTAGCAACGAAAGTTGCGTACATCGATGTAACAGTTCTAACACAACATGAAGTTCGTAACGAAGAGAGTTTATTTTCTTTAAATGTGATCAGCTTTGATTTGTATTCCATTCATTTGAAGCGGCCAGTTTTAATTTTCTTTATATGTGACCAGTTTTAGTTTTTATTTCATTCATTTCAAGCAAGTAATTTCGGGTCTGTGATGTGACAATCGATGAACGTACTTACAAACATATGTACATGATATGTATTTATGTCGGATTGCCGGGCGGCGCGAGTAGATTGTATCACGATCTTGATTCTCCATAACAGACGCAGTATAACGTGGTAATGTAAAATAAAAGCACCACAGTTATGCTAACACACTAATTTAATGTTTCTGTTTCAAAATTGATTTAAATATACTGCGATTACACAAATATAACTCGATTAGAGCAAATGGGTTTGCCAGACAACATGGACGACTGCTGTCAACCGAAAGACGCTATTGACATTTCGCCGCCATGATGCAGACAACTGCATTCGGTGTTAACCGCTCTAAATTGTCTTAATCACTACAAACCAATTTTACAATTTTGATCATTAATCATCTGTTGTTAATTTAACCGAGTGCCGTTATACATATGGCCTGCTCGCGCGGTGTAGAGCATTTATATGCCTTCCAAGCTGAGGCCCCGTATTCGTTCAGGGGTCAGGGGTCTAGACAAATGACTCAATTGTCGGAAACGCTAGTGGAATAGAATGACAAATACCACGTAATCTAGCGTAACGAATTTTAAATTGCATGTTAATTTCCTTACTCGTACGTGTATATTAAACGAAACGTAAAGTGTGAAAACCGCCTATTAAAACGTTGCCAAGTGGCGGTTTTAACGAACAAGAACACCAACAAGCGTTGTCTGAGTGGCTAGACAAATGGCATGGAAACGCTTGGTAGCGCAATTGCTCGTCAAAAGTGTCATTTGGCTATGTTTTTTTACAGCGGTTTTCACACGACTTTACTTTTCTTTTGATTGAATAGAAAGTTATTAATGTTTAACTACCAATTTAAAATACGTTACGCTAGATCACGTGGTATTTGTCATTCTATTCTACCACTATTCTACTACCGTTTACGACAATTCAGCCACTTGTCTAGGCCCACAGGTCAATTTAGAATACGATCTTTTCAGTTAGCTTGGAGTCTGGGTGTAACCGAGAGCTCCCTTAGTTCGTTGTGTGGTACTGGTACCCATAGTACAAACTTACTCCTTACTTTGAGGTCACATAATTTATGTAATTGTAAATACATACCTACATACGCAGGTAAAATTAAAAAAATCCTCCGTTGTGCTTTGCTGTAAATAAATGGGCGAAATTATGTATCTACGGAACGCACCGAAGCCCCTCTTTCGCTGTGCAATACTCAAGGTGTAGTGTCAGAGCCCCTCCTACACTCATGCAGTTACATGGTAGTATGAGGCCACATGCGCTGTCGTCCTTCTCAGAGTCACATGGATGGACGATCGGAGCCTCCATTCCAATCGGCCGCGACATCCAAGGCCTTCGTTCACCTCTAACGACAGGCCAGGAACGCCGTAGCCGTAGTATTCTCTGACCTGGGCTACAAAGCTTGCCCAATTACGCCGTACCGTAAGGCCGCTACCGCTCGAATGTTTTAGTATTATTATTCGTCTGCGGTAATATAGTTCCATAACAGAGCACATAATACAAGATAATAATGATAAGAAAAGACTAGCTGTGCTTCGCGGTTTCACCCGCGTCTATAATTTTTACATTAAAAAAAATAGTCTAAATCACTCTCTGAAAAGTCCTTCACTTGCCAATGAAAGTCCTGTCAAAGTTGGTTGAGCCGTTTCGGAGATTAGCCCAGGCAAACAAACAGACAGACAAAAGAGTTTAAAAAATTTATACGTATAGATTTATAGATGACAAGAAAATTAAGAAGAGGTACTAGTAACAATCAGACCACAGTCACAGATAACAGCCCAATTTAAAAATTATTATTTCACTTTTAACCGTAGTTAGGTATTAGTTAAATTAATTATTTATTCATAGTACTGTTTGGCTATACCGTTCATTTATGTAAATCGTGAATATTATCCGTATTGGAGCAGCGCGGACCCGTTTTAGAACGTGTGTATTGTTCTCGTTATGTAAGTAACGCAGTGTGCCGGGTTCACGAGTCGCGACTCGCATTGTTTACAAATTATGTTTAGTTACGGTTAACGCGATACGCGAAATCGTAAACGAAAGTATTGCTTTCGAATTTCTAATTTTGCTATACAGCAAGCATGTAAATACCAAATTCCTTTATACTGAAAAAAAGTTTCGTATCCGTATGGATACAAAACTTTTTTTCAGTATAAAGGAATCGAGTACTTCGGAATTGATTTCCGGCCAGATCCATTTAAAGCTGGCCACACCGAAGACCAGACGAGATGCGGGTTTGAGTAGAATTTTTCAAAACACTGTTCTTTTGAAACAGTTTGTAATGAAATAAGAAGTGTCAATTTCAGCATTTTAACCAAGAAAATAATTGATTTTTGGGACAAATACTTTAAGTACCACATTGTTACATTTAATAATGTGGCAAGTGCTTTACTTGCCACATTATTAAATGTAACAATGTGGTATCTAGGGAGGAAGCCATGAAAAGAATTGCATAAAGAATTACTTAATGATAGTCCACTCGTACTTATTTTTTTGAATCGTCTTTGTAAAAAAAAGGAC
This sequence comes from Zeuzera pyrina, assembly GCA_907165235.1. Lineage (NCBI taxonomy): Eukaryota > Metazoa > Arthropoda > Insecta > Lepidoptera > Cossidae > Zeuzera > Zeuzera pyrina. The sequence goes on from OU015627.1 coordinate 2,744,166, forward strand.
TTTTATAAGACAAACTAACACATATCCAATAACGCTGACGCAGCCTGTCCTAATTTAAGTCAAACGACTATTAATTTTATGTGATCATTGATCACAAATAAATATATAAAAAAAGACATAATTTTTTGCCAAAAAATCTTTTTTATTTTCTCAAATTATACACACTCATTGTTCACGCTCTCTGCGTTATTCTGTGTCATTAGCTCCGCCCCTCTGCGATACGCCTCCGTTGTCATCCGTCCACGTGTTGTTGACTATGCTTTTCACGAACTTTTTAATTTTGTACATTATTTGATGTGGATAATATTGTGAAGATTGGCTTATGAAGTTTAGTTGAAGATCGACTTATGAAAACCAAATAGCAAATGTCAAAAGCACTCACATACCTAGGCGAAAATGTGTGAAGAGAATGACTTGAGGAAACGAATGAAATATGTAAGGACCGCGACGCTTGGCACTCCACCCTCTCTGACTACCCCGTTAGGGATATAGCGTGAAGACGTGTATGTATAAATATAGTTTTAATTGATTACTTCTGAGTTGACTAAGATTCAAATCAACAGGTGTTTATAACAAGGCTATTGTTGTAAAATTACGCATGAAGGTTGGTTTTAAAATATGGTACTTATTTCAAAATGTTTATTCATTTGTAGTGATATTTATTGTACATTGTGCCAGATTACTAGAAGATACTAGAAGACTAAAATTAATAATCAATTTTATGTGACGCCCATACAATGGCAAATATTGTATGCGATAGCTATTTGTATTGTGCGAGGGACTTTAATTTAACTACGAAATACTTTGTTTATGTGACACTCAGAACTCGATGTAATATATGTTATGTACCACAGTGTACTAGAGCTTAGAGTTGTGACATTGTATATAATACTATTGTCGATAATGTAAAAACCGAAAATGTTTTTATTTGCGGCAAGATAGATTTTTGAGTTACGTATCTATTATTTTTACTAGCGACACATTTTCCAATAATTAATTCCCTAAAATTATTTAATAAACTGTTGAGATGATGATAGATAATGCATTATGTTGATTTCTTATCTATATTATTTATACTATGTAATGCATAAACTCAAAAACTACTAAACCGATTTCAAAAATTCTTACTCCTTTAGAAACTACATTATCGGAGAGTAACATGGGACTTATTTTGTTTTAAAAAAAAATCTAGCTGCGAAGCCAGGGCGGGTGCAGGGCTCAACACTGTCTCTTTATAATATTAGTATAGTATAGATATTTTGAACTTGGTTTTGCTTTATTTTATTTAGATGATATAGCGCGATTTTGGGTATTCCAATAGGGGTGCTATGCTCTGTAAAAATCTGGCTAAACGCGGAATATTTGGCAACACTAGCTACGATGTACGGGCAGACGTGGTGAAACTGTAAAAGTTCCGTTTTTGCCAATTTGCTTACTGAACTCTAAAAATTGTAACGTGGCTAAGTCCGTAAGGTAGGTACTGTTTTTGTGCTCAATTTGAGGCTACACACAAGCTGTGGTTCTGTAGAGATTTTTTAATTTACTGAGTACTGTGATTGCTTCTAAAATAGCTCTTATTATTTAAACCTGTATTCTATTTAATCTTGTATTTAGGTACTTGGAAAGGAAGTAAGATTAGTTGTTTTACGAGAATGTAATTTTGACTTGAAGTTTTAAAGATTGTACGAGTCACTTATCAAAGTCAACAGTTCACACGTTCGTGTCGATAAAGATTTACTCTTGTCATATCAATTTCTAAATTCTAACGAGATCTAATCAAATGTACACAAATAACAAAATATGTATATGTACACATAGGGATATGCCGATACAAATACATATATGTGAGTATCGATAATTGTGATTCGATACCACACTTCAGTAATCCATTTTTTTGTATGAGTTTGGATACATGATTGCTTGTCACCTCCTTATCTGTAATTAATAATAATTATTACGTACATCTTAACTTTTGCTATTTTTAGTATTAAAAAAAAACAACAATTTAAATAAAAACTTATATAAAGTTATTTATGTTTTTTAATTGTTGTTTATGTAGTAGTAATAATAATAGTAATAACCTCTTACCGTCAGACCAATTCTTAATATGGGTGTTGATTGCTTGAATAAAATAAATAAATTTAAAAATAAACTTAATACAACTAGTTAAATATTTTCGTCTGAGCCGCCTTCGCCTTTGAGCCGCGCAACAATGTACTGCTGCGTCATATAATTTAAATAACCTTGATATGTCTAAATTGAGATTAGCTTAAGTATTAAACTACATGCCGTTTAAATATTATGGACAAGTATATAGAAATGTGCGTAAGTTGTTTGTGTAATGGCGATATTGAGGGGGTAATGTCCTCATTGCTATTGAGATGATAATTTAAAAAACGTTCGTTGGAGATAACAATTACCACATTTTTAGGGTACCGTAGCTAAAATACTTAAAACGAAACTGTAATAATTTCGCGGCTGAATATAGTTTTTGTTACATCTTCTGAGCTGAGCGGCTAGTTACGTGGCAAACGATTCGTCCAATTGAAACGCTCGGTGGCGTTGTTGCTCGTCAAAAGTGCCATTAGACTACGTTTTATACAGCGGTGTTCTCACGACTACTTTTATTCCCACGTAATTAAATTAACTATTAGTAATAAGATGTCGTTGACCGCACGTGAATATTTGCGCTCGTGCATTTTGAACAGCGACGAAGACCCGTACGCTTATTACGTAACTTGAGACAGCATGCGACAGCCAATATCGCGCGATATCTGCTGTCAAAACGAGAATTTGTGTAGTGTAATTTATATAGTGCCGCTAAATCAACTGCGAAAAGTGCATTTTATGGTCATAGAATAATAGATACGCAATCGTCATACATGATACTCATTTTTTATTACAATTAGTCACCGGTCGCGCAGTGATCGCGTGGCTGTTGCTGTCTGCAAATTTTTAGGTAATAACCCCGCCGGACGCTTATTACCTAACTTGCAGTCAGCATGCGACGGCCCAATATCGCGCGATATCTGCTGTCACAACGAAAATTCGTATGATGTTATTTGTATGATGTTGGCGCTATATCTACCGCGAAAAGTGCATTTTACGGTCACGGCGCACAGACACGAAATCGTCATACATGATATCAATTTTTAATTACAATTAGTCACCGGTCGCGCAGTGATCGCGTGGCTGTTGCTGTCTGCAAATTTTTAGGTAATAACCCCGCCGATCTTTTCCGAATTCACCGTCAGCAAAAGTCGCAAATCGCATTCCAATCTATACATAGTATAAATAAAACTGAAGTGTCTGTCATTTCGAAATAAAAACCTTTTCTTAAGCTTTGGTTATTTTCATGTAAACAAAACACACACGCTTTTTTCAATTTGTGTCTATCAGTCTTTCTTTTCGTATGTCCGGGCTGATCTCTTAAATGTCTAAATCGATTTTGATGGCACTTTCTTTGGCAGGTAGAGGACTTTTCAAAGAGTAGTCTCCGCTACTTTATATACCGGAAAAATACCAAATCTAATGCAGGAACACCTAGTAATAAATAATAAAATGATTTCCTTTGGTTTTTATAAGGTACCCCAATCCATTAATAAACCAATCTTATGTAGGCCCTATATATCATATATAAAGAATTTATAATAGGTGTATATAGCTTAATAGCTTAGTATCAAATGGTCGGATGCTGGGGTGCTTAATAGGCCTAAACTTTAGGGTGAAAAAAAAGAATAACCTATAAAAGTGAAAATAATCAATCTTTCAAACCCGCCGCCTCTTGTCACTTGCGACTGAACGCCCTTACAGTGTTGTTTTATGCAATGTTCAATTTTATGTGTATTTTGCGTACGTTGACTCAAAATTGCGTGTGGTTTAAAAGTAATAAAATGTAACACATTGTAATGTATCCAATGTATGTACATAGTACGTTCAGTATGAACTGTAATGTAATTTTCATGAGGTAGGTACTTAGAGAACGCTCTCGGCTTTATTTCTTGTAATTTGTATTTCATCTTTCATTGATATTGAATGCAAACGCAAAATGGCTTGCAATTTGTTATTTAATTAAAAAATATTTTTGATTTCTTTGTAACTAATAAAGGGACCATAATTAAAGCGTCTGAGGATGTGATACTACAATGATCCTAGTACAAGTCTCATCACTGGCTTACTCTCTTTTATAACGGGATATATATAATGGAGCTATAGAATTAGCAATTTTATCTACAAATCTCAATATTTAAAATTGACGGTTTAATTTTTAAAATTTGCTACTTTTGATGTAAATTACATCTTTAAAATTAAAGGTCTTTGCTATAAAAAAATGGTAAACTTCAAAATTAACAGTTTTCATAATAAAATTTTGGTTACAACTTCAATCACTAAAACTTTAATGTGGTGTAATGGTGATAATAAATGCTTGGGAGGAAATCGTGAGGACAAATGCAGGCTAAGGTTTAGAATTTCCACTTTGAGTAAAATTTGCATATTTTTTGTAACTTTATACACTGCCGATATATTTATAACACTTTTTTTGGTTAGGTTAGGTCTTTATACCACAACCCGCGAACCGAGCGAGCAAAAATTCATAGCAATTTTGTCCATATTTTCACCAATTTTGAAGTGCCAACGTAGACGTTTTAACCACTGTGCTATTGAGAAGATAAACTCTGTTGCAAAATTAAAAGAGCAGAAATTTTAAATTTGTAAAAACACGCAGGAAACGGATTTTCCCAGGACTAAGCTAGATCGGTTTTTCGCCCCTGTCAATCCCTATATTGTAAATTTCATCTAAATCGTTAGAGCCGTTTTCGAGAACACGATTACATAGATATATAAACAAATATTGCTATATTATAATATTATTATATAGTGGCATCGAAACTTTGTCACCCATCAGACATCACAGTAGACATCACTGCACAGATAACAGATAGTCGAGAACAGGGATGTAGTGATGTGGATAATCGATTAAAATCAAGGTCACGTAAGTAAGTGGTGATGTTGATAATAATCGATTAATCGATACTTATGTTGCGGATGCAACCGCTTTGTGCAACTTCTTTGTAATAATGTTATTTCTATAGACGTAGCTTTGTATAGAAGATCATCATTATATTTAAATAAACAATAATAACAAAAAAATATACATGTCCTAACGTTAATATGTATTTACAAAGTTAAAACTAATCATTATCTTAAATAACATACTTCCTCAAAGTTTTAAAATACATTTTTAATTTTAAAATTATAGAACTTTGAAACATGATTTGCTATTTGCCCTTATACGGACTTTGTTTTGTTCGATTTCCCTTTTAAAAATAGGCATCTAAAATACAGTCCTTGCTCTTTCAATATTATGTTTATCGCCAATTTTTACTGGCCCGTTGGTGCAGTGGCATATGCATCTGCTTTCCAAGCTAGGGTCCCGGGTTCGATCCCAGGTCAGGTCAATTTAGGAAACGAACTTTTCTAAATTGGCTTGGAGTCTGGGTGTTACTGGGAACTCCCCCAGAGTTCGTTATGTGGTACCCATAGTACAAGCTTACTGCTTACTTTGGGGTCACACAATCTGTGTAATTGTCTGGAGTAACAATAACCTACGTACTTCTTACGCTGTATCCCTAACGGAGTAATCAGAGAGAATGGAGTGTCAAGCATCACACGATCTTTACATACTACTTTGGCCTCCTCAAATCTCATCGTTCTTCTTTCCGTTAATTAGTAGGTGCTCCTGATATTTGACTAACCAATTTGAACAGATCCGTTTGCCAGCTGCTACTTGTCTTTGTATTTAACTCACATTTTGAAAGTAGTGTTAAAGATATAAAATGTTTTTTTTTGTACTAAGTTGTCATCTCTCTTTACAGATGTGGCAGGAGAAGCGCCTGTGCATCCTCGGTGCAGAGTTGTCAGAGTTAGATATATTTGAAAGATTACTGCGCTACAGCGGAGCGCAACTGCGTTTATTACAATGTTTTCAGGTAAGTTGTTCCAATCAGATTCTAGCCACTGGTCTGGTAAAATCTTTTTTAATACATTTGCTCAAAAAGTAGGCTTTTCCATGTGTGTTTAGCGTGCGGAAAGTTATTCTTTTCCACACTAGTGCTTTTTGTTTTCCTCCTGCAAATAACATCCAAATGCATGAAGGAGGTTTTTAATCAAAAAGTTTTCTGTACAAAATTTTTGTATGAAATGACTATTTTGCAGCGTAAATACGATTAATACATGAATTTTTAAAATAAATTAATTTTTTTAATATATACGTATAATTTAAATAAATAAATAACGCAATTAAAATTATTATGAATTTAGATAAATTATTGTCATTATGAATTGGCTGAATGCATAGAAACCGTTGCCCTGCCCATGTCCTCCAAAAAAAAAAAGAAACTTACTCCCGCAAAATTACGTTTCTGCATTTTTTTCGCAAATGTATTAAAAAAACGTCGTTCGATGTACGTGCGGAATTGTCATTTCCACTCGTCCCTATTGTTGACCCGCGCCTTCGGCTTGGATCAACAAACCGGGACTCGTGAAGAAATGACATACTTTCCACACTTGTATCGAAATCTACTATTTCATTGCATGATAAAACAGTTGATGTCTCAACATACTACACGATAAAGTCCGTATGTGTTTTATGGTGAATAAGCTCCTTTGCTCCGCTCGCCCTCCGCTGATTATTTTACGTTATGTGGGGACCATTGCTGGATCATCAAGAGGTATCGCTATTGATACAATATTTCTTATATTCCCCCCGACGCTTCGTGTACAACTTTACTAAAATAAGACGATACTGGGAACGAGAAAACAATGTTAATTTCACTCATATTACATGCTGCATGTAATATGAATGAAAATAACATTTAAAAGGCAATCGTAAGAGGTGCATGTAACATGCAGCTCTTATACGATTGCCTCTCAAATCAGGAGGTCTACGATAGTAAGAAAATCTGAACCTGTATATAACATTTAAGAATTCAATCAGTAATAATTTTTATTTTCGTTACTACTACTGATGGAATTAAAAAGTATCTGATTTTACATTAAACAAAATTGCCAAAAAAATTTTAGTAGAATGGGAAAATAGAAGAAATTGTTGCAGGAATCCAAAGTTTTGACCGATACTTCGAATTTTTGAACAGAAATGTTTCTTTTACGCTAGAAATAACATAAAGTCTCGGAATTTCGACCGATATTTTGAAACTTTAAACTAGCATACCCACAGTCGCACTTTGATAAGATATTGTTAGTTGTTACTATATAAGAAACTGTTGTTCCTTCACTGTATCGAAGAAAAATTGTATTGAATTGAGCATGAACTGAGCGAAGCAGGCCATATCTAATGTCTCTTTTATACTGACAGAGTGATTATTACAATCAGTCATAGTACAGGCCTACTTGTATTATTTATATTAATTAAATTAATTAATCCAGATGGAATAAAGTTATTCGTTAATTTTATTTCGGCAGCGTCAGTCAGTTGAAATGGTTGGGTTGCTACTTAATTTACAATTAGCGTAAATAATAATAAATATTTATGTTGCCATATTAGGGAACACAATAAATAGGAAGCAGTGTTTTTTGCCGTCGGTCTAAGTTGACGTGCGTCTGGTAACAATCCAAAAATATTCGCAAAACAAGTGTACCTAAACAGAACTAGGAAATAAATTCGTTCACTTGGCACTCGCTGTCACGAAGCAGTTTGGCTAGGCTGTTGTAGGGCTGCCAAGCTTCAAGAATTAATGATTCGGAAATCGGAAAAAAGTTCTTACACTCGTTCGCTTCCAAATACATACATACATATCTTCATGCTGTATCCCTAACAGTATAGTTAGAGAGGACGGAGCGCCAAGCGTCGCGGCCCTTAGTACATACTTCTTTCGGATCCGATCGAATCTCCATCTCGTTTCCAAATGGCTTAATGTAAAAAGAAATAATAGTATCAAATGTCTTGACCACCTTACCTAAATTGGCTATTTGACAGTATCAAAATAAATTATAAAATTCTTAGTAAGAAATATAGCGAAGTAAATAAAGAATAAAAAAAACTGTCTTCTTTTAATTATTAATTTTCTGAAATTATAATCAACAGAGAAAAACTATGACGTCACCGCTCATAATTTCAAACATTAAATTAACGTTTTTGATAGGTGATAAAAAGTAACTAATTTGACTAGTCATATTCCCAATTGTTTCAAATTTCATTTTTCTATTTTCTAAGTATTTTCTAAGTATTCTAAATATTTTAACGTCACTAGTCAATCACAAGTTGAATGTTCTGACCTGACACCATTAACCATAGTTTATTATACAATACGAGGTTTATTGCACGTATTATAGTAAACAACGTAGTTGAGTGTTTATACTGGTACCTCAAAGCTGTTGTACTCATCAGATAGTAGTTTTAGGCCTAATGCAGACTATCGACAATCGAAATCTGACATTTGTCGGCACCAGCGAGCAGAAGTTACCTACGGTTTACTAAATTATCTATTTCTGGTATCTACATTTTCCAATAGAATTTAATTAGTGTAGCAGACAATGACGTCGCTATATTTTTTTTATTAGACGATGCCAGATTAAATGTACTACCGCTGCCGACTGACTAACATTCCAATAAAAAATAAATATGTAGACTACATAAAGTATATGTGTCTTATTTCTTTATTTAACTAGTTCAATAATAGACTCGGCTTGAACGACTGGGGTGGGTCAAAAATATTCTAGTGTAGACCAGACTCACCTGACCCCACCTCCCCTCGCCTCTTACTGCACCATTGGTTATGGCTTACGTGATGAATTAGTGAGAAATCGGTCACTGATTGTCGTCGATTAATGACAACAGTTAACAGAAATCGATTGAAAGAAAAGTCGGTCGTGTGCGCTAGGTCTTATAGTAATAGGCATGAGTGGGCGCTGCGCTGTTAGTGTCAATCTGCGCACATACAGAATATTGCACGCGTTGTTGATTTATTCACTGTAATTTGTTATGTCACCGCTATGAAATATAATGGCGATTGATGGTTCAACAGTACAGTTCTTTGATAGAACTGTTATCTCTTCATTTATTAAAAGTTTTTCTTAAACAATATTATCAATTTTATACCACTGTACAATACATAAATCATGGTTTTTTCAATTACTTCAAATAATCACAATCTTTATTGTTTTTGTGTTTACTTACGTATAAATGTATACCTGTTTTAAAACTTTTTGGCGACAGAACTCTTTTGAAAGATCTAATACACCTTAACACTTAATTTCAATTCCAAATTCAAGTTTTAGGTGACGCAGTGATAAACAATAATTTAATCTAAAATAGACTTTCTGCCCTATAGAAGCGTGCACGAGCTAGCTTACGAAAACCGAAACAACAGTTATTTTCGTGTGTTTAAAAAACTATAATTAATTTTAAAAGATCAAACTCGCATTTTAAAGAGTGTGTTTAGATTAAAATATATAGATTTAAAAGCATAAATCGGTCCCGTTACTACGAAAAATGTAAATCTATTTTAATAGAGGTTCAATAAGAATCACCAAGAATTGAAAGAATAATAAACGTCATGATGTGTAAAAATACAAATTTTAAGGATAAAATAAAGAATAGGAGATTATTTACATTACAGACAGAATAATCACAAAAGAATATTATTGTTTGCAGAGCGCAAACACTAATATTCTTCTGCTATTATTGTGTCTTACATTTCGAATGAATCGTGTCACTTGCATATTAGAGTGAACTGTAACTCTACCATGAGTTAACTACGTCGATACTCGCTATCGACAGCGTAAAACTTTGTATGAAGAATTGAGCAGCGCCCCTAGCGGTTACTATAGTGAACAATGACAATTCTTAATTGTCATACAAAACCTCGACGCGGTCGCTATCGAGTATCGACTGCGTAAACTCATGGTAAGGCTACTTATTTATGAGGTGCATTTATGATACTAATTTGATTTAGGAACATAGGCAGCCTTTTAGGTAATAATACAAATACTATATTGGATAATATTAGTGTTATTTGTGATTTTTTCATATGTTCGTATATTATAACAGAAAAGCAGTGTTATTAGAGTGCTACGTGTAATACGCTGGACCACCAGATGGTGATTTTGGTTAGTTTCTTATTTGCTTACATTATGGACAAAAATGAGAAAAATAGGATATAGAAAAATATTAAACTGACAGTAACAAGTAAAGTGAACGGGTGACTAATAGGCATAGGCGCGATGGCGGCATTGATCCTTATTGGCTAAACCAATTCTTTCTCATAGCCAATAGGCGCATTCGCGTAAAGCGAAGAATTTTAGCGCGAAATTTTAAATTCAAAATAGCGGATCCGGTTATTGTACTTTTTTCATTTTTTTATCACGTGAAAACGTGGTGATGGGAAAAGTTTCGCCGTTCCTGGACCATAACATCGCAGAAATAAAAGTATCTAATAATTATATAAACACATCAACCAAAAAAACTTGAACGGGTAGTTTATGAGTTGTATAACAAAAACACTAAAAATTCCCAAACAATAACACGTACATATATAATATATTCAGATTTCAGACACCTCTTTCGTTAGCCCTGACCCTGAAGGAATGACATTGTCGTATTATTTGTTACCTATCAATGTAACTTTTAGGCTAAACGTATGTTAGCGCACATGCGGTACGGTACAGACGATGCAGACATCATACAGGTACAGATCTTGTGTGATGAAAATGATGAATTAAACAATTTGCGAATTACGCTGTCAATATTGGTGATTGTCGACAAAAACCGGTGCATTATTCACTAATATTGGACAATCGCAGTAAAATATAGTCTAAGTTGGGATAAGATAGTAAGCGGGGTAACATCGTATAAATCTTATACTTCCTAATAATTGTAACATTTTTTTTCCTATTCTACCTTTTTTATGAGTTTAGAGGTTGTCAGAGAAATTAATTGTAGAACTGGCAAGTTAAAAATTTACATATGTTTTTTGGAAGAATAGAAGAGAATTTTTGAAGAAAGGAAAGAAAACAAAAGCGAGGATTAGAAGGAAGGATGTGATGGAGTGAGGACAAGATTTTTTTCCTCTAAATTATATTCTATTTCATTATAGAAACAAAGACGATGTAACAAACGGATATAGTTCAGTAAAAGTCAGAAAAATTAACATGATGTGAAGATAATAATCAACGCAAAAATTCCATAACCAAGAATGGTATAATATTTATTATTAAAACAATGTATATGTTTATTTTGCCACCTCGCAGTGTTGAGGTTTATGTAAAAATTAAAGAATTATGAAAAGTGCCTAAAATTTGAAGATATCGTTCGAGTGGAATTAATGAATATGGAACAATAGTATCTAACATAAGCCAGTGGTTAAAGTGTTTTTTAATCATATGTATTTACATATGATTCACCTTTTAAATTATAATGTTTACATTCACTTTTTAAATTATAATTTAAAAGGTGAATGTAAAAGGTATTTATACTTAATGTGATAAACTCCACACCACACCGTCACAACCACTTTTTATACTTTTCTGTTTTTTTTTTATTTGTAAAATTAGTATTGTTTTTGTTGATAAATTTCATTATAATATATTATTTTTCAAAAAGAATGTTATTTAAAAAATTTCCAATAGATTCAAAATTTATTTTATCCATTCCTTTTTCGTGGCATCCGGGTGGGAATGGTATACAATGTATACTTTTTACATTGAAAATGTTAGATCGTAGGCGGGGTAAGATCATATTATTACGAGCTGCGGGTAATAAGATGCCGGTTAAGGGTGCAAAAAGTTTATTTTCCTCCGTACAAGCAGATGTCAAGAACACGCGAACTTAATTATGGCGGTTCCTAATCTTCGTAGTCGCCCTCGAAGTAGGTACTCGCGTAGTATTCACCGAAGGTACACGCTTCATTCAATAACAACGTTCCCGAATCGCAAAGTTCTTCTATCCAAGGTTGTCGCAGTAGTCGTCGTAGTGGTCTTCGTAATTCGCTTTGATGTCGCCTCGATGTATCGCTTCGATCGATAGTTGAGAAACACTGACTCGGCGTCGGACACGGAGCTCTATTTATAGTCCGATAATAAAGAGGGTGGAACTTTCTAGTAAATTACGCTCGCGAACAATAGTTCGACGTTGTTCTCGACGCCGCCTGTTTGCATGCGTCATAGGTACATGACACGTCTCGCTCTGGAATTTTCGAGGTGCAACTGTGTTCTTCTTTCGACCATTCGACAGCAGATCCCAAACTTAGCAATGCGTTTTTAGCAATGATGTTATAATACAAAAGAGGTAGATAGGTTATATGCACTCGAAAAGTGGCACCGTCAAAACTTTGCTAATTAGCCAACCCGAAATTGGAAATACAGCCTGAAAACCATTTTCGAAAATAATGCGTATACCCCAATGGGGGTTTTCAGGCTGTATTTCAGTAACGGATGAAATTATTACAAAATAAAAAAAAAACGTAAGATTTAAAATCTGTAACTGTACACGATCAACCCAATTTTACGAGAAATGGTGGGAATAACACTTGAAAATTAAAACGGTCATAACTCTTAAACGGATACGTTTTTTTCGATAATTCTTTTTGTAACTACATACTAAAGTTATGCCCTTTCATCCATTAAAGTAACTGTCCTGTTTTCATATACACCCTGTATATGTCCTTTAACTATTCTGAAACATATAATCTCTTGAATATAATGAAGTAATCACTAATCACCTATTCAATTCACCAACACGCCCATGCACATACACACACACGGACTTTCACTCACACACAACTCACGCAATACATAGGTATACTCAAACACGTACATTCATAACATTTTAAGAACATACAAGTATCTATTTATATTTCTTTGTAATTATTCTTAATTGTATACGTATAAATTATAAGTTACGAATTAGCATTCATTTAATATTTATGTAATAACTCTAATTCATAATATTTTAAGAACATACAAGTATCTATTTATATTTCTTTGTAATTATTCTTAATTGTATACGTATAATTGTAAGTTACGAATTAGCATTCATTTAATACTTATGTAATAACTATAATTCATAACATTTTAAGAACATACAAGTATCTATTTATATTTCTTTGTAATTATTCTTAATTGTATACGTATAATTATACGTTACGAATTAGCATTCATTTAATACTTATGTAATATATATAGTTTATGGGAAGGAACTGACTACTCACAACACGGGGTATTCTAGTTTGAGAGTCGGTGAACTTTTTTGTGTCAATGTTTACATTATTTTCTTAAATAAAATTAAGAAAATATAATATGTATACAAGAATTGTTCGTTTAATATTAAATCGTCTGTAGTATTATGTCATTACTTATTACATATATTATGTGATATAAATTGATATATTTATACCTTCTCCATCCGCGGTAAAGTATCGCACATCAAAATCGCATTTCTAGCATAAGTAGTTGAATCAAATTTAGTAACAGGTTTTTTCATCCTGTTAGCCGACTTTTATGGTTTGCGCACTTAAATTATATTTGTCGTTCTTGCTAACAAGAAAGTATGTGTAAAATCCATTGTCGTTGTTTCCAGGCTGTGATAGAGCACGGTTCGAAGCTGTCGACAGAGTTGGCGAGTGCGTATCTCTCACGGTGCGATGCCGAGACGCACCCTCGTGACACACTCATATATCTAGGACTCCGGCTCGGTAAGTACAAAACAGTTGAAGTATTGACTTGTTAGGAAAAGTAACAGAGATTTTTTAGAAATTTGCACTGAAATAAATCGCAGTTCCGCTAGTTTTCCTTAAATTATTATCTCATTTCTGGGCCATAGCTTAACGTGTAATGAAATTATGGCAACAAATATCGCATGAACAGCTCGTTCAAAATCGTGTGACTACACTACTGTCAAAAATGGAAGTCATAAACATAAAGATCGAATCTGCCGCTCTGCGCGGAGGGTACCTAAAAATCGTATAAGGGCGACGTCGACTCATGCACAGATGGTTCTGTATGTTTTTTATAAAATGATAAGCTGAAACTTGATTTTTGTAAAGCGTTATATATGTCCTGTAAATTTTAGGTAAGGTATTTCTTGAAATTTTTTATATTATGTATCCAATAGTTTAATATTTATGTTGGCTCTAAGAACGCAACTTCAATATGTTGTGTGATCGCAGGCGGTTTCCTCAACGAGGCTGGCTGGTATGCGGACGCACAGCGAGTTTTACTGCGGTGTCGAGACTTGTGTCAAGCACAGCCACAAACTACGTACTATAAGAGACTCACGCTGGAGTGCTGTCACAGGTACACTCAGACAGGCAAAATATTGTATGTTACAAAATGTCATCATTTTTAAAAGACATTCGGAAACAATGTACTCTAATAACGTGGACGAACGGAGCAGAAACTTTCGGTAGCGAGGGAGAGTGCAATGCTCGACCGACAACTGTTCATGTTGTCACAGATGAGTTTGGTCCTAGCATGCCCTATATTACATAGGTAAAAAAGACCATTTTCATATTATAAAAGCAGATTGTAGTCGGTAAAATGTGTATTTAAATTTTTTAATTTGTTAACGTGTAAAAATTCTCATATTGCGTATCCGATAATAATTGTTGAAGAATGAGAGGACGAAACTGTAGTTAAGCGTGAGATGGGTAAAAGCAGAGAGTTAAGGGTTGAGGGGGTTTGTCGAAATGACGGATGAGTGAGACTGAAATGATTAGAAAAAGTCTGGAAAAAAGTATGGGAAAAATGGTATATTTAGACGTAAACTATCCGTAGAAAATTTGCCACGAGTCGAGATGATTAAAAAATGTCTAAGAAAGGTTGGCATGTAAGATCGGACGGAGGTCTTGGAGACACCTGCAAGTGGGCTACTAATTAACTGTAAATTCTACCGTTTATTTGCGTCTAATTATTAATATGCTTGCAAGTGCTTAAAACTCTTCAATTTCATTTTATATTTTTATAGCACTTGTAATGTTAACTTTAAAAGAATTTAGTAGGTTGTTCAGATTTCGAGTCTCCCTCCCTGGTTCATGGCAAATGGTTCGATTCCGTGGGATATTTGCAGCAATTATACAATGTATTATATTATTGCTCGTTAGTTTTGTCATATTATCGTCTTCTTCATGTCAAAATCACTCGCAGACTTAGGCAAAAGTGTGTATGAAGAATGATGAGGATTGAGGAGGTGAAAGAAGTATGTAAGGACTGCGATTCTTGGCGCTCCTTCCCCTCTGACTACCAGTGTGAAGATATGTATGTATTTTTTTTATCTTTAAAGAAGTGGAATCTTTTTCATGACATAAAAAAATATATGAATATTGTAAACATATCGATTTCGAATGTGGCTGGTGAATGAGTCCAAGAGTAAAGTGACAAAGAATATTATGTAGAAAAGAAGGCCGACTCCCGTCTCGTGCGTAACGGAATTGCCTGCTCTCGGTCGGATACGTAGGGTTGTTGCGTTGGGTGTGAGATGCTAGAGCACCCATTCCCAAAGTGGGCGATAACGCCCCCCTGAGGGCGCTGCAGGCCTAAAGGGGGGCGGTAAGAGACCCAGAATAAAATGGGGGCGTTGTGTAGAGGCCTGGGGGGTGATTTGTAATTTCATTTAGCTAGGAGGCATATTAGACAACGACTGCATGAGCTCTCGACTCAGTAGATAAAATAAGTTTGGGAACCTAGATGCTAGAGCATATCGTTGAGTACATAGTAATGGACACGGATAAGTTTTTCGCGATCGTTAAATTTAATTCCTTGTAGTTATGTTGAAAAATGTTAACTCTGCATTCGACATGCATGCGTATAAGCACACACACATACAAAACACGTACGCTATCTTTCTATGAAGACATCCTACTGTTGTGCTTGTACTGTGGTAGTGAGTCGCGAGTGCGCCTGTCAACAGGCTACTGAACACGCAGTCGGCGTATTGTTGCTTCCCGGCGGCGGCGGAGACGTACGCGCTGGCGCTGCGGTTGTTGGGCGCCGAGGGCGCAGCGCCGGGCCAGCTGCCGCGCGCCGCGCTCGCCACCGCCGCGCGCGTCGACGCCGCGCTGCAGACCGACGACCTGCACAGGTACACGCACACGCACGCGCGCACACACACACACGCACACACGTATGAACACACAACACACACACACACACACGAAGACACGTACTCAGCTCCATACACACCGACACACAAATATGGGCACATACCTATTCTAATATCCATTCGTTAAATCACATTTAAACAATGCCAATTACTGCCCCGCCATGGACAACGATGTGACATATACAGAAAATTCGCTATTTTTTATTGAATAATTATTTATCATGTTATTTTAATCGCAGTTCAATCAATCATTAGTAGCAGAACTTATGACGAAAAAATATTGGAGCTAAAGTTACAATTATTGACAAAATATTTATGTAAAATATTTTCAATAGGGCAAATGTATATTATTATGTTGGAAATACTCAATACTATTATAAATCCGTTATTGTGTTTTGAACGTTATTGTTAAGTTATCCTACGTTTGAGAGAAAGTGTCAAATCAAATGTATCAAATAATAACAGTTTTTTTTAATGTGTATAAACTGTGCTATATAAATCACTTTATTTAATGAAATACTTTTATCGCATTTATTATTTATTTATTTTAAATATAAATATTTAATTTATAGGTTGACAGAGTTAAAAATTTACTAGGCTTCAGACCTTTGTTGAAAGACTCGAATGAAAATCGATTTTATATATCCTTCTCACCATCGCTGATAGCCTGTAGTCTCCAGTATGACTCAATTATGCTTTTAAAAGTAAAAGTAAAATGTTCGTTAATGGCGAGTAAATAGGTAAGCAGTCGATAAACGCCTGCTGAATCACGTATGCAATGTTTTGTATAATCGTTGCATAAGAAACAACAGGCTCTTACGTGATTTTCGTCAATTATACTGATGATCTCCCACATTCGAAATATTATTTTTTTCACTTTTTATAAACTACTACACGTAATCTTACAAATAATATATTCGGTGTTACTGTCCATATAGCTTTTCGGTGAGGCATGAACCCATACTAAAGTTGGCATTGCCCTTTGTTTCTCTATTGCTTCGAAGAACACAAACATATTTGCAATTAACTACGCGTAAAATGTAAAGAAACTAAAAAAATGCAAATACAACAAAACAAAATTATCTTATACACAGCACAGTAGCACAGTACAGCCCATTCTCAAGCACTTTAAATATTGCAGGCTGGAAGCATGCGACCCCTTGTCTGAGTACGAGGACGTGAGCCGCGCGGGCCGCAGCCCCGCGTGGGGCATGTCGGCGCTGCTGGCGCGCCTGTGCAAGGAGTTCAGCGCGCTGTTCTTCGTGCGCTGCGACTACAACGCGGCGCACGCCTGGAGCATGCGAGCGCTGCGGCTGCTCAGGCCGGACACGCCCGCCAAGTACGTACATCGTACACGCTCACGACCACCAACTTACTACATACCGCCGTATAGACCGCCAATTTTGGTTTCTCAATATCACCTATGAAATGAATGATTTCCTTGATTATTACGATATGTAATATCACAATCACATATAGAACACGTAACCATTATTGAAAAATACAGTGCTTCTTTGAAATAAAACAGGAATAACACAAAATAATAAAAAAAGTCAACAGCGTTGTCCACAGCGTGACGACTTGTGACGACCTGTCATTCAAAACGGGTTATAATAGCATCTCGTTTGCTGTCCCTTTCCTGCTCGTGCTACTGTCATAAAGAATTATTTTATTACTCGCACTCTTTACATCTATACGTCAGTATATACTAAGTTTATGCTTACGACATATATCGCCGTTCATTCGTTACTTTTAAAAAGGAGGTTCTATATTATTTGATCTATAAGTTTTTATTGCCAATTATTACGCTGACACAACAATTCCTAATAATATGTAAATAGTGTATCGACAAAATAATAACACATTACAATAATATAGTAATCCATATTAAGCGCGCCTCTGTCTGTTTGTCTGTCACGTTTTTACGGTTAAACCAGTGAATCTATTGCGATGAAATTTAGAATAGAGATATTTTTCAAATTCCACACGGACGAAGTCGCAGGTAACAACTATATTCTATATACTAAATATTGGGCTGTGTTATCTATTATTTTCTTTCTTTCTTCATAGCATGGCGCGTAGACCAGCGCATTTGCCAATGTCACGTATCAATAAGTAGAATCACAAGTAAATTCGTTTTTTCCTATAGTAAAACCCCTCCAGTAAAGTGATAGTAAGCTTTACTGAAGTTTCAAAGGACTTCTTGAAAGAGCGCGAGAACTTCAGCTAAACATGTTTATTTAGATCTACTCCATTCCTTCCACTTACACGGAAATTTAAAACACAATATACTATCACTGTTGTACTTTAAAACTCCTAAAAATGTAAAAAATAGAAAATCTAAATAAAATGACAACTTCACTTCTCTTGTTCCCGCCAAAAAGTCATCTATTATCATGTAACGACAAAAAGAAGTTCAGCAATAAGTTTTCCAAAAATCCCGTTTTAATATGTCTTTACATTGCAAATGGAAAAACAATCTCACATACTAATAGTGAAATTATAGTATCTAGTTATTTCTCATGTAAGATCATAATACTGGAGGGAATTAGATTAAGGCTTCGATTGTATATAGATTGTATGGTCATATGTATGTACAATTGTCTGAGTGTGCGTGCGGCAAGGCGTGCGTGGTGAAGCGGCAGGCGCGCCAAAGCGTGTGTGTGTGTATGTGAGTGTGACCGTGGCCGGCGCATATCCGCGGCAGGATCAGCGTGGAGGTGCTGCGCGCGTGCGGCAAAGCGTGCGTGGTGAAGCGGTGGGTGCGCCAAAGCGTGTGTGTATGTGAGTGTGACCGTGACCGGTGCGTGTCCGCGGCAGGATCAGCGTGGAGGTGCTGCGCGCGTGCGGCAAAGCGTGCGTGGTGAAGCGGTGGGTGCGCCAAAGCGTGTGTGTATGTGAGTGTGACCGTGACCGGTGCGTGTCCGCGGCAGGATCAGCGTGGAGGTGCTGCGCGCGTGCGGCAAGGCGTGCGTGGTGAAGCGGCGGGTGCGCCAAAGCGTGTGTGTATGTGTGTGACCGTGACCGGTGCGTGTCCGCGGCAGGATCAGCGTGGAGGTGCTGCGCGCGTGCGGCAAAGCGTGCGTGGTGAAGCGGTGGGTGCGCCAAAGCGTGTGTGTATGTGAGTGTGACCGTGACCGGTGCGTGTCCGCGGCAGGATCAGCGTGGAGGTGCTGCGCGCGTGCGGCAAGGCGTGCGTGGTGAAGCGGCGGTTCGAGGCGGCGGGCGCGCTGGTGCGGCAGGCCGTGGCCGTGGCGCGGCGCGCCTTCGGGCCCAAGCACCCGCGGTACGCGGCCGCGCTCATCGACCTCGGCTTCTACCTGCTCAACGTGGACTCCATCAACCACAGCGTCGCCGTCTACGAGGTCAGTCACCGGCCGCGGCCTTCGCTAATGGCCGCTTTTATCATTTTCCGTTCAACGTTTTTATCGCCACGTATTTACCGTCCACGGTACAGTGGGGAAACAAAAGGTATGCAGTTGTATGGAGACGCTTTTATATTTCCGTGCACGATAACATCATTCCGTGGACATTGAAAAAGCATCTTTATTTTTGAAATAATAGGGAAGCATTTTGCTTACCTATTGTATTTTAAACGGTAAAAACGTGGCGATAAAAAACGTTCAACCGTAAATTATAAAAGCGTCCATTGCTTAGCATTGAAAATAATGAACGAAGTTCCTTAGCACGTTACCATCTGTTAAGCGAATGAGAGCTAGGCCATGTGGACCATGTAGCTATGTGTGTTGTGTTTACGAACGTATGTCTATGTATTCGTATATGCGTATGTGTTTTGCCGTGCGCGTCATAATTTACGAGGTCGAACGACGTCAATTTTCATATCTGAAATGGTTTAATTTTTTAAACAAATCGATATGACTTATTTTCGACATTTCTAAGGAGGCAGACTACAAAAGCGACGCCGATTTTTAAATCCAAGGTGGCGAACATTAATTTTTGGTTAAAATAATATGGGTGTCATTTTCGACGCCGCTTGAGGTGCAGATTACGAAAATGACGTCCATTTTCAAATCCATCATGACGGATTTCAATTTATTTATAATAAAGGAAGACTAACAACCAGAAACAAAGAATATAAACAAACAAACAATGTAAAAGCCAATAAAAGGTCTTCACAATTAAAACACTAATTGTTACATATATAACTGCAAACACACATAAGTTACGTAATTAACACATTTAATATAATAAATTTTTAGTTTAAGCAATTCTTATTTAATTTAAGTAATTTTTGACATAAATCGATATGGATATTATTTTCGAGGTTTCTCAGGGTTCAAATTGCGAAAATACCATCAATTTTCAAATCCAAGATGGTGGACATTACTATACGAGTGTCATTTTCGAGATTGCTCACGGTACAGATTATGAAAATAACAACAAGTAAACTTGTCGCACTCAAATAAACGTATGAGAAAATAGCTACTTATCAACTGCAAAAATGTGCGCTTAGATACTGTTTATCCCGCATGAGTAATAAAAAATTACCTTAATTAAAAGAGTATTTCTTGTTTGACTGAAACTGAGAAACCGAAATTTGGATTCGGATGTAAAAAACTGGTTTCGATCAGACACTAATGAAAAACATATCCCATCAATTTTATATTTATATACATTATTGTCAACGTTAAAGCATGGCTACTATGTTACTATTGTTATTTTTATGTATATATTTTATGCCTATAAAAAACGTGATATAATTGTGTGTTTAGGAAGCATTGGGTACGCTCCGACGCGTCTTTGGCCGCAGTAGTCTACACGTAGCCACAGCGCAGGAGGATCTGGCCTACGCCCTTTACGTCCTCGAGTACTCCTCCGGCCGATTTTACAAGGCGCGTGATCACGCCGAGAGGGCTATAAGGATCATCGAGGTATGCACTCTACATACGTGTATAATTGAAACAAATGCGTGAACACTGAATAGTAGTGAAACTCATAGTAACGCACCTGTCATATGTTGCATTTTATATCTATGTAAATAACTAGGGAACCGCTCACTCGCTCGGGTAGAAATTTTATTGAAAGTAAAATACAGCCCATGTTACTCGCTGATAATGTAGCTTTCTATAGGTGAAAGAATTTTTGAAATCGGTTGAGTAGTTTTTTAGTTTACCTATTACAAACAAACAAACAAACAAAGCTTACCTCTTTATAATTTAAATATCGAAGTATAGATTAGTATAGATATAGAGAATTAATTGCCACATGTATGACGGAGCATCGCTTAACGGCTCGACTCATTTGGCTGGTTTCTTTGTTGTGTCTGTGATTGTCAGGACAAGGTTTGTATGAAAGAGAATTTTGCGAAAATACACCGGAAATGTCGTAAATTTGGATGGTATTTTTGTATGGAAATCTCAATAAAAAAATTTGATGTGTTGATTTGCAACACACCATAATTTTTTTTTTGACATTCAACATTTCACTCCAGTGAAGTCGGGGCGGGTCGCTAGTACTCAGACTTTTTTTTCACACAGCGCCACCTAGTCCCAATGTAAGCAGCACAGCGCTTGTGTTATGGGTACTAGACAACTGATATACTACATATACTACTTATATATTTTTCTTTTGTAAGTCAATACATATTATACATAAACACCCAGACTCGGGACGGGAATCGAACCCGCAACCCCCGTTTACTTACCAACGCATTAAGCCGTTGCGCCACGGAGGTCGTCATAGTAGATAATATACAATTTTTAATCTCCAAGTGACTGCATAAATCATCAGCTACTATTTAAATATTGATATAAATATTGTAGGAACACTACTGTTGTATGCAATATCGATTTGTGATGTAAATAATAGGAATAGTAACAAAATTAATATAAATGCGTATCTCTGTACCAAATTCCATCTTATCGATTCAGCGGTTTAGCATTTCCCCTATAAAGTTTCATCCCCTTTTTCATCCCTTTCAGGGTAGTTTTTTTGAAAAAGAAGAAGCTTATATTTTTTTAATAGAAAAGATTTGTACCAAATGTCATTAATCGGTTAAGCAATTTAAAATTTCCCATGCAATTTCATCTCCCTTTTCACCACTATAGGGGTAGATTTTTGAAAAAAAAGTAGCCTATGTCCGTCGCTGTCCCGGTCCCTGGTGTCAAACTATCTCCATGTCAAATTACATCAAAATCGGTCTGGCGGTTTAGCCGTGAAAACCAAGCAGACAGACAGACTTTCACATTTATAAAATTAGTATGGATATTATGAATATATACACGGTATTATTGAAACGCTTTCGAAAACGAAGACAGACGATAGTACTAATGACACCTTTGATGATGGGTCAGAAAAAAATCGATCCCGATGAAAAAAAAAACATCTTTTTACAATGTTTTATTAGCATTATTCACGCTCCATCATGTTAGTATAGCTAAATGAAACTATAATTTCATAAAAAATACATCATTTTACTTTAAAAAAAACCAGCATTGAAACAGATATTCAAAAACAGCTGACGCTCGAGTTGACGCGAGCGATCGCACGCTCTTTGAAGGACGTGCGATCGGCTGCGGGCCGCGCGAGTTCGGCGCCCGCGCATCCTTTGACCCCAGCCGTCAGCTGCTTTTGATTTTGTGTTTCACTGCGGGTTTTTTTTAAGTAAAGTGATGTATATTTTTTTTAATCGTTTCATTTAGCTGTACTAACATGATGAAGCGTGAATAGTGCAAATAAAATGTTGTAAAAAGATGATTTTTTTTTTCATCGAGATCGATTTTTTTCTGACCCATCATCAAAGGTATCATTAGTACTATCGTCTGTTTTCGTTTTCGGGAGCGTTTCCATAATACCGTGTATATATACAAGGTTATTGTGAAAGAGGGTATAAATCCGCCGGGGTCCCAACGTGTCACTGTTGACTGTTATATTGCAGATGCGATAGTTACGGGATACGTTTTTTTTTGTTTTCTATTAAAAAAAATTCATTAAATGGAAAGAAAATGTACAACCCTATCATTATGGCCTATATTCCAAATGTTTGCTAGCGACGGGAAAACGCTGATATTAAGGTTGCCTCACCTTTATTTTCGTTTAAAGTTTGAGGTTTTACACTAGAACTATTGGCTTTTGACTAAGTTGCAGAACGCAAGTTTTCCGTTGTCATGGGTACTTTTATACCGTTCCGTATTTACCCATCCTTTCGAAATAACCTTGCATAGTTTTAAAGTGAACAAGCTTCTCTTCATACCGATCCGTCGCACAGAAACTTATTTAAAAAAACCATTCACATTGAACCAACGGATAGACGTTCTGAAAATCATAGTTTTGAATAAAGACATTTGATTCCAGAACCTAGTCCCACCAGATCACCTGCTGTTGGCGTCAGCAAAACGCGTCAAAGCTCTTATATTGGAGGAAATCGCTCTGGACACCCCTGCTGGTCAGGATATGAGTGGTAATAGAGTACAATTTGATAACCCACATACAGTATACTCACTACGCTAACAGATTACTATTAACAAAGTATGAAGTATGCATTATGTGGGTTAATTTACGATTAAGATTAAAAGATTTTTTTTAATAAATAAATAATAATAAATACGCCAGACAATACACACAAATCATCTGGTCTCAAACTAGGGTATTCCCTGTGCTATGAGAACCAGCTGACGACTACTGGGGGCGTCTCCCAGTAGACCCACCAGACCCGAGACAATCTAGAAAAGTATGTTTCCTAAGTTGACTCGACCGGGAATCGAACCCGGAACCTTCCGCGCTTGGGAGCAACACCTAAATCACTGCGCCAACGAGGTCGTCAAATTAACAGTTTAATTAACAGTTAACTAAATAAAATCATATTCGATCTCAGTGGATACATAAAATATTTTCTTTACTGAAATTGGAAATTTTTTTGAATATGCTTAACAACATTTCAGATTATTAGATATTGGAAGAAAATTTGTTTTCGAAAATCGAATTAATGATGTAAATCAATGAATTCAAATGAAATATTTTCATGCTGTATGTTAAATTAGCTAAATGTGTAAGCGCTCTTTTATTATGTATACCAATAACTACTTAACTTACATTTACAAGCATGAATCCCATTGTATGGGTTTATAAAAAAAGCAATTGTAAAGCAGAAGTTTAATAAATTAACGTTAAATTAAAAAAAAATACCCCTAATTTCAAATTTATATTAAATTTTAATTTTCATTTTATATTTCTATTTTCTGGTTGTCGACAGAATTATGATATGGGATCCGTTTTTCCTATGTATCTACGGAATCCTAATTATTAGAGATCGGAAATTAGAGAGCATAAATATCTAAACTTTAGAGAGCATAAATATCTAAACTCCATTTGCGGAATGATATAGAGTTGCTAAAACGGGTCCCTAAAACGGATTTACGGGGGCCCCAGTTTGATTGGAGAATAGAATAAAGTGGAGTGGAATAGAATATCATTTATTTCTCTCAAACATACATTTGGTTATATTATTAAAACTCACAAAATGTTCTCCCAAATTACCATAATTTAGCATGTAAAATTTGATTCTTACACACATAAAAACGGCGCGGCTTGGCACTGCAACGCAACGCGTGAATTTGTATGAAGAAAAAAACGACGCCTTTCTGTGCAAATGAAATAATACCCGGTCATAAAAACGACCACAAAACAAAAGAACCTGTATTGAAAGGGTTGCACAAACAGTTTTTTCCGGGAATTGGCTGTATTAGCACCACTCAAGATGAATCTTACTATTAGCTAAATAGCGTCGTCTCTCTCTTGCACAAGGGCCGCGCTGTACTTTGTACACATAAAATACTGCTGATATTGCGTGCTATTTATTTTATGAATAAGACAAGATTGTACATGAAATACTCATTTCTTGTAGTCCTTGTCCAAATTTAATACGTTTAGTTGTTTTTGATGCTTTGCTAAACTTAAATTTAATCGAATTCTTGAACTCCTAACTCTAGAATAACTCCATCATTTAAGAGAATACATTACCTACTTTTATTTTCAAGGAAATATGAAATTTAGAACAAAAGGCCTTGTTCCTAAGTATTTTATGGATAACTGTTAAAAGTACTTATAAAACATAAGCTTGAAATGTTTCTGAATCAATTTATTTTTACGTTTTTGTTATCCGTAAATTGAAATAGGTACATTATTGATTTTTTTTAAATATCTGCGAAAACAGAAATTCAATCGCATTAAAAAATTTAAAATTATTTAAAAGAATAATTTTAATGCGTTTAACTTCAACGAGTTTTAAATATGAAAACTAAGAAATATAAGATTTAAATATAAGGAGCTCCTTGAGCCCTGGCTACTTATTGTATGAAATGATAAAAATAACGTAGTTCTAAGCACTCGAAACGTTTTCCGTCAAATGTCATCGAAATCTCAAATTTAATCGCAAAATGTATAAAGACAGTTTAAATTAACATTTAATTTGATTTTGCTGTATTTTACTTAATTGTTTATTCTATGTTTTATGGTTTATGTTATTTTGTATTGTAATATTGTTTTAACTAAATTATAGATATAAGATATAATTTAATTTAACTTAATTTCAATTTAATTTTGATTTAATTTAATTTAACTTAATTCAGCAATTTATTATGTATCTACCTGTTAGTGATTTAATTCCTAATTAGATTTTTCTCTATCATTGAATCTAGACGCATAATACGACGAAAATGTTTACAAATTGAATAACTTAGTGCGGAGCCCACTATTAAATACCTACGGTAGGCATGCAGATCAAACCGATTAAAGTAATGAATAAAGTGTAACGTGTGTTCTGTGTACCTAGATATGTAAAATGTAAATGTAATGTAATAAAAAAAAAATAAAAAAAAAATTTGTATATTTAAGAGAATTTATTGGCAACATCACATTTACAATATCTAGAAATTAAATTGGGGCCCCCGTAAATGCGTTTTAGAGATCTGTTTTAGCAACTCTATATCATTCCGCAAGCGAAGTTTAAGTATTTATGCTCCTTAATTTCCGATCTCTTCTAATTAGAGACAAATTAAAACTTAGCCAAGGGTCTGGGTCTTTCACCTCTTGATCTCCATAAATAGAACTCTGTTAAGTACTGCTGTCCTCTAAAAACCATAAGATTCGCAGTAGTGAGCAACACAGTGTGTGCGTGCGCAGAACCCAGCCTGCTGGAGGAGTCGGAGTCACTGCACAAGGCGGCGCTGGCGTTGTCCATGATGGCGTTCGGCGAGAAGAACGTGCAGACCGCCAAGCACTACGGCAACTTGGGCCGTCTGTATCAGAGCATGCAGAAGTTCCAGGTACGATTTCACCAAGTCAACATTTGGTGTAGTTAGAAGCTATAGGTAATTAAAATTAGTTGAAATGGTATTTAGAATCAATGGAAGCCTTACTTGAAACCGAAATTAGGAGTAATAGACATATTAATTAGAATTAGTTGATGTTGAAAACAGGACTAAACGTAGACAATAATTTACGCATTTAATAGTACGTGTTAAGTAACATGCTTTTATGAACAGGAGCTTTTTTTAAAATCGAAAAAACACTGACAAAAAACGTCAAAGAATAGAAAATTTGTCCCTTGGGCCCTAAAGTAAGGAAAAATATCGAAATATTCTTTAAAATTTATATAATATACTCATGGGATAGATATTAGCTTTGTAGCAAATATAATATCTATGTATGAAATGATTACGTATTTAATTATATTTACCGAGTAGTGTCAGGAATTCAGCTACAGTTATGAGACAAAAAATAGTCGAAATACTAAATTTTAAACGGAAAAAAGCATGTGTGTACTTGTGTACGCACGTAAGAAGTTGTACTTCTTTGACGTGAACTAAAATAAAAAGCAAAACTGGCCACATGTAGAAAAAAAAATAAAACCGGTCGCTAGAAATGAATGAAATAAAATATAAGAAACAAAACTGGCCACATATAAAAACATTGAAATTGGACACTTAAAAAGAAAATAAACTATCTTTGTTGCTAACTTCATGTTGTGTTAGATCGATAACGTAATTTCCGCTACATGCTGAAATTACACTCTGATCTGTTTTTCGCATAAGAAGTATAACTTCAAAAATATATTACAGGACGCCGAAACAATGCATCTGAAAGCGATAGCTATAAAGGAGGAGCTTCTCGGTGCCGAAGACTATGAAGTAGGTCTAAGCATTGGCCATCTAGCTTCGCTATACAACTACCATATGAACATGCACTGTGCAGCCGAGAAACTGTACTTGAGATCCATTTCCATAAGTGAGTACGCGCTTATTCAGAAATTTGAATACAGTATTTATATACAGTCTTTAGA
Organism: Zeuzera pyrina; assembly: GCA_907165235.1. Lineage (NCBI taxonomy): Eukaryota > Metazoa > Arthropoda > Insecta > Lepidoptera > Cossidae > Zeuzera > Zeuzera pyrina. The sequence goes on from OU015627.1 coordinate 2,771,579, forward strand.
GGATAGAAGAGGTTTGTGGTCAGCTGTGATACTTATCACACTTGCGCTAAAAATTACATTACAAATTATTATTATGATTGTTTTGATGACAATCTTTCGATGTGAATATATTTAGAAGATTTAAAAATGATATGAAAATTGATCTTCGATAGAACTATTCAATGCGTCAACACTTAGTGTCACATGTGTGCAATGTCTTGTTACATACCATATATATGTTGCACGCATGGAGCACTCAACCTATAGAGTCGAAATATCGGACCATCTTACTCACATAACAAATATCAACTCTTGCTCGCATTTTAACAGTACATAACCAATACTGTACCTGTGTGTACATCTTTGTATATTCCGACAAAATATATTCATGTGATGGCTTATTGCTATATTCAGTGGTGTGCTAAAAACAGTAAAAAATCAAACTATGAAACAACGCAGTAACCGCAACTGTTTAGACGTAAATTGTTTTCATACAAAATAAATGACATTGCCACTCTATAGGTGGAGTGCTCCATGGTTGCACGTCATGTCATAATGTTCTCTTGCACGTCGTGTCTCAAATCTTGCACGTCGTGTGACATATGTGGCACTTCGTGTCACACGTGTTACACATGTGTCGCATGTTAAGGGGCATATGTAGCACGTGTTTCACGTTGTGTGACATATGTGGCAAGTCGTGTCACACGTTTTATACGTCGTGACCTATGTCGCACATTATGTGGCATATGTAGCACGTTGTGTCATATGTGTTTCACGTTGTGTTACATGTGTTGCACTTTATGTAGCACGTTGTGTCACACGTGTTGTACGTCGTGTGACATATAGGCCACGTCGTGACACATGCGTCGCACGTTATGTAGCATATGTTTCACGTCGTGTGAAGTCAGTGGCACGTCGTGTCGTGTCACACGCGACGTGCGCAGTGGCGACGGAGTGGTGACAGTGTGTGTGTCGCGGCAGGCCTGAAGCTGTTCGGCGAGCGCTACTCGGGGCTGGAGTACGACTACCGCGGGCTCGTGCACGTGTTCACGCAGCTCAAGAGGCACGACCGCGCCGACCACTACAACCGCCTGCTGCAGCGCTGGCACGGTACGGGACACCGCACCGCACCGCACACGGGACACCGCACCACACACGGGACACCGCACCACACACGGGACACCGCGCACGATGGCGACTTGGGAATGGTCTTACAGATCGGACCAAGAATGATGATGGACGGAGATTTTACTTTAAGGGCGTGTCCGTTTTTTATTGGTGCGAGGTTCTAGAGTTATACCAATGTGCGTGACTGGGGAAGGTCACAATACAACGATACACAGCTGAGCATGACATGTTTTTATGTTTGTGCATACTAGAGGCCAAAATACTTAACATTTACGACTATCTTGCAAATATATATTTTTTTTTTTAATAATGTTACTCCAGACAATTACACAGATTGTGTGACCCCAAACTAAGCAGTAAGCTTGTACTATGGATACCACACAACGAACTCTGGGGGAGTTCCCAGTAACACCCAGACTCCAAACCAATTTACAAAAGTTTGTTTCCTAAATTGACCTGACCGGGATCGAACCTGGGACCCTAGCTTGGAAAGTAGATGCATATGCTACTACACCAACGGGCCAGTCAAAATAATTATTTCAGTATTGCAATGTTTTCTACGTCAAGTCTGTAATAAGGTGACACGAACTATACCGACATTGCGAGGCTGCCAAACTTACTATACCTGTTTCACGTTCAATGAGATAGACAAAAAACACGAAAATTAGTTACACAAACGGTGATAAACCGTTATCATTCATGGTCCGAGTGTCCGACACGTGTTTATAATATAACCATCTCACTCCCCAGAACTGCGCGAGCAGTCGCGTGCTCTGCAGCAGCCGGCCCTGGGCGACGAAGAAGTGGTCCCCATCGAACAGTTGCAGGCCAAGTTCTTCGGGCCCAACGACTGAGCCCTCCCACTCGCCGCCAGTGTACACCCATCCCCATCGGTCGGTTTATACTGCCATTGTAAGCCAAAAAGATTTTTTCGTCCTAGATTTAAAGTTTAATTTACCATAATGAAAATTTTCTTGAATAGCTATATTATGGAGTGAAACGAATTTTGTACCAAAAATTGATTGGATGCTAAAAATTATTTCAATTATGTGATCATTTTAATGGTAGATAATTTGAAAGAAATTATTTAATCGAAGTAATTAAAATTTAAATCATATTATTTCGAAAATTTCTTTGTGTATTTTTCAATGTTATATGAATCGTCGAGGAGTATTTGTTTTGATCTTATAACAAACGAACGGTATTGTCTACATGTAATATATTAGCACAAAGTCCTGTATACACAGGGAGATTTATTTCCTAAGAACAAACTGAAAGGGGACCTCAAACGCTGCTTGTCGTAGTGATTATGTCGCATAATCAGAACACCTGAGGTCGAAAGTGTGACCATTAGCGTAATTTTGACTCGCAATGGTGTAAAATACGTTGTTCAAAATACTTAACATTTACATGACTTTCGTTATTCATGTGGATTTATATTAAATTCCATCTGGAATATGTTTTCTACTTCGAATTGAGGAAGAAAAAAAATTGTTACGCTATAATGGTTACCTGTGTCTTTCATTTCCAATTTTTTCCCTATGATTTTTAGATTATATTACGACTGTTTTAAAGAGCTTACTAATATGTTCCTCAGTGATTGTTTTCTATATATTACATAAAATGTATACTGTAAATTCTAGATATTATTTCATTTTAAATTTTATTTTTAGTTATAGCAAATTTATAGTGACATTGTAATGTACTCAGATGCATATGTACATAACATTGCTTTATTTGCCGATGTTGCCAGTTTATTATTGGTGAAAAATGTGTATAAAATTAATGTAAAAATATTCATTGCTTTTGCAAATAATATGTATTATAATTGACATATCTAAAAGCAGTTACAATACAAAAGTTACTCGTAGTAGTTTCGATAGAAATTATATTTTTTATTTATCTGTAAAATAAAAATATTGAGTTGCAAATTGTCTATGGACTTATCTCTGTTTAAGTCCAGAGGGTTGTACAAAACATATATAATGAATGCCAAAAGGTCTAACATGGCGAGGGACCCAGCATCAAATTACAAAATATTTTATTAAATCAGCTTGACGTATTTACAAGTATTTTTATGATGTTTTATCATGTAACTAGATCAGTTTGGATGTCTGTTAAGAACGTAAGTGATGCGAATAAATGTTTTATGACGATATAATACGTGATTTTTTTTCATATCTGATAAACCTTTCTCTAAAAATTGTCTATGATAAGTCCATAGTCTGTCACTAACTTACACTGGTTTGTTCTACCACTTTTTTCAAAACAATATGTTTGTCAAAAAATATTTGTTAAGTTTTGTTGTACTGTCTGAAACGTAATTACTCTGTGCACGTGTTCCAATGGCCGCGCCACACCGTGCGTGTGCCGCTTTAGCGACCGAGTAGAGTAGGTGCCATTTTCAGAAACATTTTATTTTTGTATAAAAGAAAAAACAATGAATTTTTGTCGTAGAACAAACGTTATTGGGATATTTAGTACAAAATAATTAGAGGTTATTAGTATTTTTAAATTAACCCCATGTTAGTGTTATTATATAAATTAGTGTTAAAACTGTAACTAACAAACACTGGCGGCTTTACCAGATACCTAATATACATCAAAGATAACAAAATATCCAGAGCACCTACATTTACCTACTACCTAACTCAATTACATACACATTAAAAGTACGAATTTACAAGGGATCAACTTCGTCTTTATACCAGTCATTGAGAATTATATTCGTTTGAACGAAATTTTTCCGCAGCCTTTGCGCAACCCACGCAGCGTGCTACAAGTACGAAATACGCCCATCGCTTGACGGTGAGACGGTAGATATGTACTTAGTACAAAATTTTTGAAGTTAATAATTATTATAACTTAAATTTGTGCACCGAATCTTCGCCGTCGCGGAACCTTTTTCGAAAATCAGTCTCAAAATTCTTTGCACAATACCAATAACGTCGATCGAAAGCGAGCGATATTTTTAGATACTGAAGACAGACGTTTCTGAGAAACACATACCAACCCATGGGCGTATCGTCATGTACCAAGTTACCAACCGCATATAGATGTAGTCAGGATAGGCTAAATGCACTTTTTGTGCTTGAAAAAAAAAATAGATAGACATATAAAACATAAAAATAAGAAAATGTATGAATGCAATTTTAAGTAATAGTCTGGAAATGATCTTCTCTGCACATGCATTTACTGGCTTAATGAAAATATTGTATTGTAATAAACCTTTTCTAAAATGAAGTTGAATGATACCTGACTGAATTTCTTGTCGGTTTTCTCAGTGTCCAGGTTTTCTATTTGAACCGAACTAAAGTAGATTTGACGTTCAAAAATACCTTGTAATTGGGTTTACTTGAATAAATTGATTTCAATTTGATTTGACTAAGTCATATACTCTATAATACAGTAAAGTGCGTCACCAGTTCTCTGAGCCAGCAGTTGCCACTGCTAATAAGTGTTTTAAATTGGTTCATAATTTCTAATTAAAGTATAATTAAAATCATAAACTTAGTATACTGGCGTATAGACGAACACACAGCTCGTTAACACGTGACGATTTTTAATTTGTCAATGTCACCTATGAAATGAGTGATTCCCTTGATCATTGCGATATGTAATATCACAATCACATACAGAACACGTAACCATTATTGAAAAATATAGTACTTCTTTGAAATAAAACAGGAATAACACAAAATAAGTCAACAGCGTCATCCACAGCGTGACGACTTTTGACGACCAATCGTTCAAAAAGGGTTATAATAGCGTCTCTAGCTGTCCCTTTCCTACTCATAACTATCATAAAAGATTACATTCTGGCTCGCACTCTTTGTACGTCTATACGCCAGTATATACTAAGTTTATGATTAAAATGATAATTTATGATGCCAATATCAAATTCAATTTTGGTCTGTACAAAAAACTAATGTTTTCAAAGAAATAACTACACATTGTAAGATAAACACATCGATTTATATTATAATATAAAACAAATTAAAGCTAAACAAATACAGAGAAAATAATCATACAAACAAGAATGGAATGCAAGTATAGAATACAAAATCTTCAGTCAAATAAATATGTAGAATTTATGTATTTCCCTACTTCTAATTGACCAATAAAATATAATATGAATAATTCCAAGGCACTGTGCAATCCGTAATTAACAATTACGAGTGAAAAAGGACGAAATACTGCATTTCACAATCACAGCAAGCTAGATCATATAATTCAAAATATTTGAACAGCAGTCATTTATTTATTACATAAATGCGAGAATTTCAAGGAACAAAAAAACAATTTATTTTAGTGCGTTTGTAATTCCAATCAATAATGAAATAAAATATTCGAAATATTTTCTACTTTTTCTTACATCATGACAGTATTGTAATATTTTTAAAACACGTGCGAATGCACGTAATTATGAGTGACAATGAAAAATAATAGTATACTTAAAACTACATCAAATTAGGTTCGTCCCGATGTCTTACGCCGGTCCCAACAATGCGACGAGGGCTCTCTTGTAGTCTCCCGAAGTCTCGCCCTGCTGTCGAGTCGCGAAAACCAACATTAGCACGTAGTTCCGGATGCGAAGGGCAGATGGCGTTGTGTGACGTGCGCATGCGACGTGAAAGAAACGCGACACGATTAGTATATTGTGCGCAACAGTTGGGAATTGTGGGTTATATACTGCGTTTGCCAAAAATAAGAACAAATATTGTTATAATAGTAAAACACATTTTCACAAATTTCAAAATTATCATAATATACATCAAATATCTCACCTCCTAATCCAGTCACCATAAGAAGCGATATAAAAATGTATAAAAACATTACAATAACATAAAAGTAATGAAAAATCCATGTAAAAATGCCTTCACATTTAAAGCGATAATAGAATCGAATTTCAAGCAATTTCATGCCAGTCACCAATTATGATTGATAAGCATTACTTTCATGCCCTTATAATGTGCTTTGAGGGTGTGCAATGTGCATAGATGGTCATTTCATCTGGGATTAAATCGCTGGCTGAATTGAGTTTATAATAATACCTTATTTTCATTATTTACGATTAATAATTAATAAAATATCTTTCCTGTCTGTAACATAGTATATTAAGAGTCCAACGACAATATAAAAACCAACCAACAATAAAAATTTATATTTACATACGACATTTTCAAAAGACGGACTCCGAAGTGAAGCATCCAAAATAACCTGCCTTTGAATGCGACACACATCCAATAAGTCAATCGATCGCTATTTGTTAGGAAACAGTGCACTAAGCAATCAATTACTTTAACATTTCGACGCTGTTTACTGGGGCATTGCTGGTCAGTAGTTGACTTATTTTATGTTAAATGCTTCGCTTTTATATTAAGTGATCTGTGTAAAACAGAATAAGTATAGATCAGTATGCGTGCGCATACTTAAATGGGAGGTATTTACATTTTCTTACATATGACATTATTGCATTCAGTCAGCGATCATAATGTTTCTCATAATGTCGAATGTTATGTTCAATATAGTGTGTGAGCATATGTATATAATGACATAATAATTTCCAAGCAAATACACCAATCATTTACCCCAAAATAAATACTGAGCTTGTTCTATGGATGCCACAAGAAGCTGAGGAGACCAAGTAACACCCACGCTCTAAGCCAATTTAGCAAAGTCCTAACCACCCCATCACCAAATGTACCCTTGGATAATTTTGCCGCTTGTCCCCCAACTGAGACTGGGCTGAGGAAGTGCTATTACACTGAAATGGCTCTGAATGAGATAAGATGTGTCAGTATACGAATAAGGAGCAGCCCTTTTAGATACACTTTTGTGTAATATGTACAGATATATACAACATGTAACAGAATAAATCGCAAATCTCACACACCCTGACTAAATATTCAAATAAGTATAAAATTATTATAATAAATGTAATATGTATTTTACAGTCTTGTTATTTTATAAATTTTATTGAAGTTATACTTCTTTTGGCGCTTAGGTAAAAAAGATTAGTGTAATTTCAGCAGGCAACGGAAGTTTGTTGTCGATATAACACACAATGAAGCTAGCAACGATAGTTGCGCGCGTCGGTCTAACACTACGTGAAGTTAGCAACGAATAGAATCTATTTTCTTTGTATGTGAGCAGTCTTAATTTTTATTTCATTATTTCATTTATTTCAGTCGAAGTCGACCAGTTTTAACTTTTTTATATGAGACAAGTTTTAATTTTTCATTAATTTCAAACAATTCATTCATTTCAAACGGCCAGTTTCATTTTCATTCGCGCCAAAGAAATATAACTTCTTACGCGCATTCATAAATACACGCGCGCCTTTTTTTTAATCCCATTTACTTAAGATATTTGTGGAGACCCGGATATAACGCGCTAACACGACAATGCGGCTCATTATAGTGCGGGCGCACTATGTTTATACAGTCCATTGTAACAAAAATGCGTTTTAATGCCCATAGCGTGAGGTTATTCGTTTTAATTTGTAATAGGATCAGACTTCAATTTTATTCCGATGGAATTTAAAGAAATGTAACACATTCGGAACAATTTAAAGAGATTCAGTTTGCGATTGTAAACAAAGTACTTTTTGTTTTCTATTTAATTTTGTTACGCATTGTATTTATTTATATGTATAAAACTAGAATAGGACTTTTTGGCGGGTACGGGAGTGAGGTTGTCATTTTATATAAACTCTATTTTTTATATTTTTTTGGAGTTTTAAAGCACAAAAGTGATGTTGTGTTGAAGTGATATATTGTGGTTTAAAGTTCTGTATAATTGAAAAGAATGTTATTAGGTCTAAATAAACATGTCTAGCTGAAGTTCTCGCGCCCTTCCAAGAAGTCCTTTATAACTTTAGTAAAGCCTATTATCTCTTTACTGGACGAGTTTTACGATAAGAAGAAAAAACGAAAACTTCGAACGTGCTTCATGTCGATTCTACTTATTAATAAGTGACATTGGCAAATGCGTTAATCTGTGCGCCATGCCATGATGAAAGAAAAAAAAAATAATATCTTGGGACATAATATGATGAAAAGTATAAATATGCTTGTATTATGATTTATGAGTGCTACACAGAACATTGTTCTTGGCGCTATACGACGAATTAGAGTAGTAACCAGACCTTAATACAATTTAGAAAAGTTTCTGCCCAGGAAACGAACCTAGGTATCAGGTAAACTTATTAATTTCACTAGTTCAATGAGTCGATTTATATACAATTTGTGTAGGCAGAATGAAATAAAGAACAAAAAATATATGTCCGTTTCAATTGGTATATTTATACCAATTAAAACGAGTTGAAATCTCGTACGACGGCCACTCGACAAACTGGGAGTACTGCGCCACAAAGACTACAAGACAATTTTGAGAAACTCGTTCTCTTCAATCAATTGGTTTGACTTTGACTAAATTTTATTTAACTTTTTGGCAAACTAGATTGAAACGAACTTTAGACTTTAATATGTAGACTGAAAATGAAATTATTTTTTGTTTTTATTTTACATCACTTTAAATTACTCAGTCAATTTAAAGTATAATTTTTTACACAATTAGCTACAGCAAAGCGTGAGTACAGCTCCCAGTTCGACTTTAACTAATGCACAAAAGTTTATAAAAAACTTTAATTTCGCGAGAAATATTAAATTTTGTCCCCTACCTCAATTGTTCCCACAAAAATGTAACTACGTCTGTTTACACTGACTGAACTTTCTATTAGAATAAAGTATAGTGTCACTTCCTCTCGGTTGTACCTTGAGGTCACTCTCGAGGGTCTTGTCGTAGATACGCTCGTACTCCCTCTTTATGGCGCCGAGGTCCATCTCGGCGCGGCTCACTACGACCCTCACGAGGGTCTTGTCCTCAGTGCCGGCGCCCTCCATCGCGGCCCGCAGCCTCTGCGCGAACCACGCGGCCGCGTTCTCCACGCACTCCACTGAAAGAGACGAGCGGCCGATACATACAGGCTACGTACCCTGACTTCGCTCTCGAGGGTCTTGTCGTACAGCCGCTCGTATTCCCTCTTGATGGCGGCAAGGTCGATCTCGGAGCGGCTCACTATAACCCTGACGAGGGTCCGGTCGTTCGTGCCGAGTCCCTGCATGGCGGCCCGCAGCCGGCCCGCAAACCACGCCGGAGCACTCTCCACGCATTCCACTGTAATCGCCAGGTTTTTTGCGAGGATTTTGTTTATGTGGAACGAACACATTTGGGGTACCTATACCTTAACCGAAATAAATATCTGTTATGTAGTGCAAAATTTATTTTCTTTGTGTGTATCTGTTGTTTCATACATACATAACTAAGTTAGACTCGTTTGGAGTGCACAGAGCATTGGTTCAACAAAATCATAGCTCAAACTTCATTTTGTGAACATAATAACTAGAAAGGCGAAATATTTAAAATTGATAGTTTCCGCTACAAATTTATTATTTCTCACTTTAATCACGTGTACTTCATTTAAAATGTTCCCACAATAAAATTATTTATAAATATTTTGTACGAATTATATATTTTTTCCTACTAAGATCTTAAATAAGTACATACTCCATGAATATTTTTTTACTACAAAAATATTTTGTAATAATAATAAGTGTTCTGACCATTTTTACTAAATGAAATTAATACAAAAATTATTTATTTCCACCTTACTAATTACAAAACATTTTAAAAATGCATTTTTACGTACGTACAATTTGTTTTTTAATGAACACATATCCTCTCCTATCCTCCTGTAACGAGGAAGCCGAAAACTAAAAAGTCTACAGCTACGATCCTCTGTCGGTAGAGAGCTTTAACAAACATTATCATCAAAACAGTCGCGAGTTCAAATAACAAAATATAAGAAAATATAAAATAAAATCGCTATAGAAAAACAAATTACATACATGTAATGATTCTTTTAAGAATGAAAAAAGTTTCTAGTAACATTTGAGAAATATTTCACTTACATATCACCCTCAATAAGTCTTCTGTTTCATTGTATGTTAAGAAATATTTATGTATTATACATTTTCGCTTCTATCACCGTAAATGACATAAATAATTTTTTCCTACGAAATATTTTTGCAAGAATTTTTTTTTGCAGGAATAGTGTGGGGGTGTAGATATGACTACCTAATTACACCACACACATAAAAAGATAAGGACACTTAGTAGACGAGCACAAATAACTGAGACGAACACTTCACAGAATCAACAATATAATTTTGAGGAACACGATTTACAGTCACAATTACAATAACATACAAGCGACACGCAGATATTACAATAATTACGAAAGAACAACAGATAAAGTCAAAGTCAAAGTCAAATCAATTTATTCAAGTAAACCCAAATGCAAGGTATTTTTGAACGTCAAATCTACTTTAGTTCGGTTCGAAAAGAAAACCTGAATACTGAGAAGAACCGACAAGAAACTCAGTCAGGTATCATTTTTTCACCATCATTGTACAATAGATATTTAAAAATACAATATCTATAAAGCCAGTAAATGCATACGCAGAGAGGATCACTTCCAGTTTATTGTTGTGTCTTCAATGAAATCGCTAATTTTGTAGTATGCTTTTCCAATCAGTGTGCGTTTAATGACAAGTTTAAATCTGTTTTCCGTTAATTGAGTAATTTCTTGAGGAATTTTATTATAAAAACGAACACAGTTACCCAAAAATGAACCACTTGACTTTTGTAATTTAAATTTAGGAATAACTAGCTGATCACGACCACGAGTTTCCACACCACTAACAACGCCTTTCTTTTGAAATAGATCTAAATTTTTTTTAGTGTACATTATGTTTTCATAGATGTATAACGAGGGTAAGGTGAGTACATCAATGTCTTTAAAATGTTCTCTCAGCGACTCACGTGCGTTCATACTGTAGACGGTACGTATTGCCCTCTTTTGTAAAATAAAGATAGATTTCATATGCGCCGCTGATCCCCACAGTAGCAGACCATAAGACATAAAGCTATGGAAATATGCGAAATACACCAGCCTAGCCGTAGCTACATCTGTCAACTGTCTAATGCGCCTAATAGCATATATTGCCGAACTGAGCTTATTAGATAAAGTCCCGATATGGTCCGCCCACTGTAACTTATTGTCTACTGTTAAACCAAGAAAAGTAGCTGATTTCATTAATTCTAATTCTTTCCCATCCAGTTTCAGTCCATTATGAATTTTGGGTACATTGGATAGGGAAAACTTAACACAATTGGTTTTTTGTGCATTCAGTAGTAACTTATTGGCAGCGAACCATCTCGAGACATCCGCCAAGGTCCTATTCTGTCCGCTAATATCTATGTCTTTTCTGTTAACTTTAAATAATAATGATGTGTCATCAGCAAATAATATTATTTCACAAAGGTCTTTAAGCATAAATGGAAGATCATTAATGTAAACCAAAAATAGGAACGGTCCCAAAATTGATCCTTGAGGAACGCCCATCATTAATTTAGAACCGACAGATGTAACCCCATTTACATTCACTTTTTGTTCTCGGTCAGCCAGATATGAAATCACGAGATCGAGAGCTTTATCACGTATTCCATAGTATTTCAGCTTGTAAATTAAAGTTTTGTGACAAACACGATCAAAAGCCTTGGAAAGATCACAAAACACGCCAATGGCATCTCGTGACCCTTCCCAAGCCTCTAGTATATTTTTGACCAAGCTTGCTCCCGCATGTGTTGTTGACCGCCCTCTCGTGAAACCGTACTGTTGACCATGAAAAATCCTGCAAATGTTAAAATGTGCCAGCATTTGGTTGAGCATTATTTTTTCGAATATTTTACTCAACGCTGGCAATATCGACACTGGGCGGTAGTTTGTAGGATCTGACTTACAACCCGATTTAAATATTGGTATAATTTTACTATGCTTCATCAAATCGGGAAACACACCTTGATCGACACATTTATTAAATATATTTACTAAAATCGGTGTTACTATTGGCATTATATTAGCCAGTACATGAACAGATAATCCCCACAAATCTTCACTTTTCTTTTTTTTTTTTTAAATTCCTTGATATTTTTTTAAAATATCAAGGATTATAAACAAAGCGAATATATCAGCACAATTTTAACATGTAATAATGGTTGAGAACGAACGCGGAATGTCTTTTTTGTGTCGTACACTGTGTCGGCGCGACCGTTATATTTTGTTTTGGTTGAGAACGAACGCGGAATGTCTTTTTTGTGTCGTACACTGTGTCGGCGCGACCGTTATATTTTGTTCGCACGGGCGTGCACAGTGTCGTGTAAAATGTTGAAAAGTGTCGGTAGGTGTAAAATAAAATACGTATATAAAATGTTTGCATGTCCAAATTATATTTAATTATTTTAATATATAAAATTTATATTTGCGTGAGTTTGTGTGTATGTATAATAATTAATATTGTTGTAATATAAATAGTTACATAAAATATAAATAAAGTGTAAGTATATATGTATGTAGTGTAGTGTGGTAAGTATGTGTCCTACAATAGTGCATTTTAATATACAATGTTATTTCGAAAGAATAGGTAAATACGGAAGGGTATAAAAGTACCCATGACAACGGAAAACTTGCGTTCTATAACTTCGTCAAAAGTCAATAGTTCTAGTGTAAAACCTCAAAGTTTAAACAAAAATAAAGGTGAGGCAACCCTAATATTAGCGTTGTCCCGTCGCTAGCAAACATTTGGAATATAGGGCATAATGATAGGGTTGTACATTTTTTCATTAAATTATTTTTTTTGTATGGAAACCAAAACGTATCCCGTAATTATTACATTTGCAATATAACAGTCAACAGTGACGCGGTGGGACCCCGGCGGGTTTATACCCCGTTTCACAATAGCCTTGTAGTACTTACGTCTTTTATAATGACAAATAGCATTTTTGTTCTACCAATTAAAAACTGCTTTTAAATGAATCCCATAACAAAGTAACCGATAAAATGGATGAATCATCGATGTAACGTGTTCTAAGAAGAGCAATTGAGATTTGAGTCAGTCGTCTTGAATTGGTTATTATGAGGGAACTTGGCGTGCCTCGCGGCTGGGCAGGAAACAATCAATAGAAGTTACGCGTAGGGTTACCACCCGTGCAGTACGCAAAAATGCTATATTTCAGTTGGACGGATCAATCGTTATTTTACATTTCGAGTTTCGACTGATGTGAAGTGCGTGTAATCCAACGCGCTTCTGTCTTGAAATGAGCTTTTGATCTACATTAAATTAGAACTTGAATGCGATAAAACATATAACTCTTTTATTGTAAACGAAAAAATACTGTTTCCATAAAATACTATATTTGTTTGAAGTGTACAAATTTTTTTATAGCTTATTCTAAGAAATACTATAATCAGCCGAAGAAACGTTGGCAACCCTAGTTACGCGTATTATACATTTAGTATGAATAATTCCAATGACTGTACTGTAGAGATTATCGTGAATTATCAAACCGAGGTACCTGGGTACTATAAAAATCATAAGAAACAAAATACTAATTTAGAAATTATGGACACTACCAACTAGCGTCTAGCGTCGCCAAACTAGCGTTTAATACCATTTCAATTGACATTAAACATAGACATGACTTGGACGTCATGTGGAATTATTTAAAGTTATTGTAATTTGCAATAAGATTCAAATTTTGTACAGAAGATAATTGAAAATATAACTGTTACCCGCAACCTCATCTGTGTGAAAATAAAAAAAGTAACCGCATGCCCTTCTCCAGGACTTAATCATTCATTCTAAACTTCATTAAAACAGGCCGAACGGTTTGGCCGTGAAAACATCACAAAGAAGAGGCATTTTCGAATTTATAATCTTAGTATGGTTTAACAATCTTTAAGCATGCTAAGCACTAACATAAAAGCTATTAGCAGTCGATACGTCGATAATGTTTTTTTTTAATATAAGAGGACCAAACGAGCAAGCGTGTCACCTGCTGGAAAGTGATCACCGCTGCCAATGGACACCCGCAACGTCCAGGGAATCACGGGTTCGTTGCCGGCCAACAGGGAAATAAGGAAAGGAGGGGGCGGGAGGAGATGGGCCATCAGCACTCTCACTCACCGGATGAAACAAAACAGCAACACAACATTCTGTGAGAGGGTGGTATTTCACCGCTCGAACCGGTCCAATTTGTGCTGCAATGCAGCATGGCTCTAGCACAAATAAAGTATCAAGTATCTCGTACTTGTTAGTATTTGGAATGCTTCTTGCTCCGAGCTAAGAACATGTGTATCACTATTGTAGCCTTTACTCAATGCTCCTATTCGTCGGTTGTACTGATTACTGACCGATAGCAGAGTACGCCTCGGCCAGTTCTCCGCCCATCTCGGCCTTGATCGCCTGCTCGATGGTGCGACCCGATATGTTCTTGTACTCTTCGAATATCTGACGCAGCTGCGCAAAACTCTCGTGCGCCAGGATCTGGAGACGGAGACAGAGTTTAGGTTTGGTCTTTTAATCCACAACGGAAAGGCATCATATTCCATTTGTTCATGATATCCACTGAAATGAAAATTTAACTATTGCAACTAAAAATGTAGAGTTTGATCTGTATTGGCAGTTGGAAGTCTGATGATGATGTATCGATCGATGCATATCGAGCGCACAATATACATATCAGTAGTATTTGGTCGATGCTAATTAAACCGCGACACAACAGCTGTTGTTATGCGATTTGAACTGGTTATATGTAACTTTTGTACTTATAGGTAAGTACAAAAATTTGGCGGTTCGTTATTATGCTTTTGTGAGTTGTGTGATAAAAATCGATTCAGCTTATTTTTTATGGTCATCTTTCTGTGCTAATGAAATGGAAAATGAGAAATGTCCAAAGTATTGGCATATCTAGGTGAAAATATGTGAGGAGAATGAAATTTGAGAAGGCGAAAGATGTAAGGACCGCAACGCTTGGCGCTCCATGTTCTCTGACTACCACGTTAGGGATATAGCGTGAAGATGTACATATGTTTCTTTGCGAAACAGATCAGTAGGTGGAAGATGAAATAATCTAAAATAACTTTACTGCATTATATAGCCGAATAGTCATGATGACATTACGAGTGTTCCGCCAATTTTTACTGTGAAACCCTTGAATTTAGTATTATACGTACAGACTATAGACGAACACAGAGCTCATTGTCGTATGACTATTTTTAATCTGTCAATGTCACCTATGAAATGAACGATTCCCTCGATTCCTTGATTATTGCGATATGTAATATCACAATCACATACAGAACACGTAACCGTTATTGAAAAATACAGTACCTACTTTGAAATAAAACAGGAATAACACAAAATAATAAAATATGTCAACAGCGTCAAAACATAACCGATACTAGACCTGTGTGTACATCTCTGTATATTCCGACAGATATTTAAATATTTATGTAATGGCTTATTGTTATATTCGGTGGTGTGGCATAAACAGCAAAAAATCAAATTATAAAACAGAGCGCAGTAACCGCAAGTGTTTAGATGTAAATTGTTTTTATATAAAACAAATGACATTGCAACTCTATAGGTTGAGTGCTCCATGCGCTGCACTCACCCTATTGAAGACTTCCTCGTCCGTGCCCCACTTGGCTTCGCCCGCATCGTACAGTTGTTGGGCGGCTTCCCGCGCCCGCTCTGCGTCCACGCCCGCTTCCTCATCGCGGGCCCCCTGTCGGGAAGACTTCTCTCAACACGTGGAAACGTGCCCTAAACCGACCTCGGAGGGATGACATGCAGCTACTTACAATAATTACAACTATATACTTCACGACTAATTTTGTAAGTTCTAGTTCCAGTTTTTAAAATGTAATTATTTTAAATTTAATTTTTTACCGATTTCAAAACCTAAAGTTTGGTCAAACATTAATTCTATGTTGCCGCCTACATGTTTATAAGGTTTAAAGGGAAAAATCGTTGTCTATTCGTCGTATGACAATAATTATTTATTGTAGATATGCCATAAATTACATTTTTTAATATATAAATTTAAACGTTCTGTTTTTGAAAATTAGACAATTAGATTAAATCGCGATAGAATTTTTTACCAAAGTAGACTGTTCTTACAAATTTTTGCTTAGTACTTCCAAATGGGAATAGTTTTATGTATAATTTTTTTGGTTATTGAAACCATACGAGTATTAGAAAAATCTGATAAAACAAAATATTATTTCGTTCATTGGTATTATTTTCTAGCTATTTTATTATTTGGCGTTGACTTACTCAATGGACATTCCAGTCGGCGCTAATTCCCATTTAATGGTAAAAAATGTAGATAAATGCAAAGTGCTACAAAAGAAAGAGCTATTAAAACATATATATATATATATAAATTTTATATTCGTAATAGATATAATTATTACGTATTATTTCGTAATATTACTATTGTATCATATTACTCTGACAACCGTAATCAACAAGGGACTAAGTCTGCAAAGCAAGCCTTGAAAGTTGTAGTCATATTTTTCCATTTTTGATATTAGTTTTTAATTATATTTACAAATTACAAACATCTACTTTGTATTATAATTATTATTCCCCACTGCGTTGTAGACGAATGTTTATTAAAACTGCATGTCATCCATCCAAGGTCGTGTGAAACCATGAGCGAAGCGAAAGTAAAGAATGGTGCCCTCGCATTATTTATCTTCACCGTGACTTGTCGTCAACTTATGATAAAACAACGTAACTGCATTATTCCTTCTTTAAGAGATAAAAATTGAAACTTCGCGTCGCGTACTTTTAAAGTATAGTGCTACCAAAAGATAAGCCCTCCTGCCTGTAAAATGTAAATACTACGACATTAAAGCCAGTATGTTATCATATCAAACAATCGGGCTAGGTTCTTGGTATATACCTATATACAGCATAGCAGATATAACACACATTTATTAACTTCGCCGATCAGCCGCCATTTTGCTGGAACGCGCAGGTTTACTGTTTTCTATCGAAATGACGACCGATTGGCTTATTAGATGTAAATGTGTCACATTTCTATAGTCATATTTAAGGCGGACCGTCTTATTTTGGTTGTTCTGCGTTTAAAGTACGCGATACGGAGTTTCCTTTTTTTTATCAATACAAAAACTAAAGTGCGGCATGCATTTTTTGTGGATTTTTTAAAAACTCGTTTTGTAAACATTATATTTTAAAGACCATATACTTCTGACGAGAATATGATTACGATTTTATAGGGCGTAAGATTTCACATTAAAGGGTTTAAAAAATCTGTATCTGGGAAATTTGAGTTACGAAGTTTTATATTAAGGACGACGTCATGTGATTTATAGCATAATGATGTAGGTATCTACTGAAAGTTCTCCGTAAATGTTAGTTTTACACAAATTGCTCTGTAACAACTTGTTACAGAAAACTTATGTAACTAGATCTAGAGCTATAATTGAAGTGATTTTTTGTCACGGTTTTAGAAAGTTTCTTTTCTAAAAGAAAACAAATGCAGTTATCTTTTTGTTTTTTGTAAGAGTTATTTCATCACCAAAAACTGTTAAGTAAATTCGTTGGTTAATAGTTGCAGTTATCGTTTAGAATGTTAAAAAGTACGTCTACTTTTCATGTCTTTAATATTTTGAGGTATTTAACTCATAATATGTAGGTATTGGTATAGGTACTTACTTCAAAACAAAATATTATGTATGTAAATAATAATGTGTACGTATGTCCAATATTTTTTCATACATATTTGAATATTTACCTACATATTATACTTATTTGTATTTATTTTGTAAGTGGAAATGAAAATAAAAACGCAAAGCATTTAAAAAATAAACGTATTAGTACGGATGTATTATATTATGATGTAAATCTAACATGCTTGGCATGCTTCTCAATCACTTTCTCAATAGATTATCCTATTGGATTTTATCCATTGAATAAGCGAGACGTCGACAAAAGATTCTAAAGCCGTCTCAATCTTATCGGAATAAAAAGAACCAATTTGAATAATACCCCTTTTTTGGCCATATTACATAGGTAGGTATATCGTACCTTCAGAATGAAATTGACGTAATTCAACTTGTACTTGGAATGTTTTATATTGTGGGTGATATTTATTTTAAAATTACAGCAGGCTTTAGTCCTCATAGTCATTTTGCAAAAATTGTATTTTTTTAAGGAACTTATTCATTTAATTGAATTGTGGGATATAAGTAGTGTCCAAAAAGTAAAATTAGTAAAAAAATTATTCTTGTAGTTAGTGGCCATATTTTTTTATTTTGTGGCAATTGAAACTGATGCTTTTAGAGTTCATTAAATATTTGAATCATTTCGTTATTGATGGTATTAATATCGGGCAATTACACTCCAAAATCAATCAATTAATTAACCCTTTTGCGAGTAAATCACATACAGTTTTAAGTAGAAAAATCATACTTAATTTTCCAAAATGTTTTTCCTCACACGAGGCACAGATTAATTAGTTACAAACACGATGGATAAAAATCGTTCAAATGACATGTAACAAAGTGCAACGCGTCAACAAAAATACCATATGATGCCGGATGGGTTCAAAATCTCTAGGCCGAACAGAATTTTGAAAAATTCGAAAGTTGTGAAAGGGTTAAAAAATTTATTTTCGAGTGCAATAAGAGACAAAATCTTTAGTAAAACAGATTGCCAAGATTACGCTTAAAAAATTAGGTGAACTTACAGTGACAATGAGAGTAAGTAGCCGTCTGAAGTCGCCAGATGTCTCTGAGCACATGTGCTCAGCCAATGGGCGGTCGTACACTGCGAAAATATGAATTAGATAACGAAAATTCGTAATCATTAATTAAAAAAAAAATCATGCTGGTTGTTGAAGCTGGTCTCATTAGGTTAACACTAAAGTCGTCTCTAGTTATGTAGGTAGGGAACCTACAAAACACTGATTTTTGAAGTGCATTTCGATATATTCATGTTAAATGCGAAACATCCAGTTTATTTGATGAATTCCTAAAAACCTAAATCCTAAATTTTTAGCTATTTTCCGCTTAGACTCAAAAAATCACCAATCGACACGTGTTTCGCTTCTCAACGAAGCATCCTCAGGATATACCAGAGATCAGACACCGAATCGTTTAGCTGACCGAGTCTGATCTTTGGTATATCCTGAGGATGCTTCATTAAGAGGCGAAACACGTGTCGATTGGTGGTTTTTGGAGTTTGAACGGAAGATAGCTAAAGATGGTAGGAATTCATCATATTGTCCGAGTCCAATGGAGTCCATACAATAACCAGTTTATAACAGGCTAATTTGGTCACAAACGTCGTTAAATAAGTGTCATTGTCTAATTAGATATCAAGGAAAGAGAAACGATAAATTTTTTGATGCTTTCGCTCGATTTATTAATTCAAAAATATATCGCTTTTTATCTATTTTGTCGCTTTTTTGAACTCACGTCTTTTATTGTTTTTTGATTACTTTTTAATTATAGGTAGGTACAACAATAACGCCGTACACAAATATGAGGTCGGTGCGGCTTCGCTTAGTGACGGTCATTACCTGTCATTCATTATTTTTTCAAAGTCAAAGTCAAATCAAAGTCAAATAAATTTATTCGTTTAACGTTAAATCTACTTTAGTTCGGTTCAAAAAGAAAACCTGAATACTGAGAAGAACCGACAAGAAACTCAGTCAGGTATCATTTTTTCAACATCATTCTACAATAGTTATTTAAAAATACAATATCTATAAAGCCAGTAAATGCATATGCAGAGAGGATCATTTCCAGTCTATTGTTGTGTCTTCAATGAAATCGCTAATTTTGTAGTATGCTTTTCCAATCAGTGTGCGTTTAATGACAAGTTTAAATCTCTTTTCCGTTAATTGAGTAATTTCTTGAGGAATTTTATTATAAAAACGAACACAGTTACCCAAAAATGAACCACTTGACTTTTGTAATTTAAATTTAGGAATAACTAGCTGATCATGACCACGAGTTTCCATACCATTAACAACGCCTTTCTTTTGAAATTTCTGATGGTAACCCAGCCTGACGGTCATATTAACGCGTTCGTTATTTATGACGGTAACCCAGCCTTTCTCAAGTGGAATGGCATTTGGCTTAGAGGGCGAGTAATGGCATAATTGTGTACTCTTAATTTAGATTATAACAGATACAAACAGAGACTACTCTCAGCGTCGTCAGTACGATTTAAGTACCTAAGTACATACATACATACACATCCTCACGCTGTATCCCTAACGGGGTAATCAGAGAGGACGTAGCGCCAAGATTCGCGGTTCTTACATACATACTCATTTCGCTTCCTCAAATCTCATCATTCTCCTCACACATTTTCGCCTAGGCATGCGGGTTGTTTCACACTTCCGTTAGCTAGCACTCTGGCTATTTGATCTTCGTAAGTTAGCCTTGTTCTTCCTTGGCTTCTTTTACTATTCACTTTCGCACTGTAGATTTTCATCGTTAGTCTTTCATCACTCATTCTTTCCAAGTGTCCGAACCATCTAAGCATTTCTTTCTTCATTTTCACAATAATACTGTCATGCAATCCTGTCACACTGCGTATCTCTTCATTGCTTATCCTGTCCGCAAGTGTGACACCACGCCTACCCAAGTACTAATTTTATATTAAAATGTACAACCGTGAAAAGATATAGAATGACAGAAATCTGTAGCGAGAGTGAGACAACGTGTCTTCGCCTCGTCTTCGCATAATGTCGGTTTCTTTCGGATCGATTTGGCGCCGTTCCGTGTCATATTGCGAGCTTTCTCCTCAATTTAGAGGTCCACGCGTCAAACACTCATATCTCTCTTTTTATTAATAACTAGGACAATTATTTAGCCAAAGACGACGAAGAAAACGTACATCTCTCGTAAGCGTCGACGATGTCCGCTATCTCCTTCTTGGTCCTTGTGCATAATATCTCAATGAGGGTGTGCTCGTCCGTGCCCATCCCTTCCATGCAGTGGTGCAGCTCCTTGCACAGGTATTCCTCAGGCGGCAGCATCAGCGCCACGATCACGTCTTCGAAGTGGCCGCCCAGCTCGGACTTGAGGTCGTCTATTAGGTCCTTTGCATACAATAAAATAGTCGTTATTGCTATCTGCCTAGATATTATGTATTTAATATTCCTAATGATATAAAAAAACTAATAACACGAGTCTAGAAACTTGTTTGCATAAAGGTTCCTTTATCTATTCTATAGTCCATTTCAATCATGTTTGCCAAAAAGGTAGTCTTTTAGAGTATTTTTAGATATACAAATGTTATAGTCACTAATAATCAATAAATAAGCAGTAAAAATTGTTGAAGAATGTCTTTTTGGTAAGTAATTTATGTTAAAAACTATTTTTTAACACGTCTTTTTTATTTAAATGGAACACTAAATTTAATTTACGTTTTTGGCATATTTTATTGAAATGGATTGTAGCGTAGTCAAGAACTAAGGAATGAAAGTTAGTACAGCGGAAAAAAAATGCGTTTAATTAACCAATTTTGTACAAGCAATCTACGAAATAAATAATAAAACATGCAGCCAATCCTTTGCAGCTCAGTGTTTATTCAAGATCCTACGGTTGGTGTAGCTACTCTTCTACGAGGAAGAGGCTTTCATCCAGAAGGGCTTATAAAGTTATAAACGTAAAATGTGTTTTTATTGTATCTACCTAAGTTGTATTGTATTATTTTTACTTTTTGTGTACCTACCAGAGGTAACATACCTACTATGTATGTACACGAAAAAAATCTACTTGGTCTTTTGGCGTATCGTTCGATTGTTACTTGAAACAATACTATTGCGTAAAATACTTGCGTATATTTACGTCCCTACCTTATCGCTTACTTTTACCAGTTTTACGATTATAATTAGTTATATTCTACGTCGCTACTACGGTCACAAATTAACAGTAAAATTATCGATTTTGTGTAAATAGGTTAGATTAGGTACTTTGAATTCCATGGCGAAAATCGTTTTATCGTTGATGTTTATTGATAATTTCCTTCATGGGCAGACCAAAAACATACAACGATGAGATTATGATATTTTTAGACATTACATAGACGATATTGTTATTTTTACGAAGTTCAATAACGGAGGTACATCTTGGAAAAACTTACGATATCCAGGGTAAAGTTTGTTCAAAGAAAAATGAAGCATCTTTTTAATCAATTCAGAATTAAACTCGACATGATTCACGCCATGACCGAGCAACCTTGATAGTAAATTACGACGGAATCACGCCAATAGGCACCTTACATTAGTGTTACGTACTAAAGTACTATGGCCACGTTAGTATTTATTAAATCTTTGCTATGGTTAGAGAGGTTAAAGTAACTGACATGTGTTTGTGGAATGCGGGTTGAACGTGGCGCGTGTATAGGCCATACTGAAATACGGCTTTGCTACACATTATATTTAATTAAAGTAAAAATTAAGACAACCCTTGACGAAAATAATAAAAAGCTATTATCTGACCTTTGGAAGACCTCGTAATTTGACAGTAGAATTAGGAATAAATAAATGGGTCGAGGACTGCTAATTTCTCGTACCTAATACTCTTTTCTTCGATGTTTTGTTAATTAGCTGTGTTTTCCAGAAGCCAGATGATAGTGATATACATTATCTAATTTTATACACTTTTTTAAGGGTAGTAATTCGAGCCTTAGCTTGTTCTTTTTTATGTTAAAGTTTTTTTATTTTTTTAATTATAGAAAGTTATCATTAACCTATTTCCTAGTAGCCTATTTCTAATAACTAGATGTCGCCCTGTGGTCTAAATTCGACCATAAATATAAACTTATAATATAAACTCTTTGGCGACAATCTCTACTAGATGAAATTGAGTCTCTTTGACATTGGGAGTATGAACGTAAACAATGAGTGAGTTATTTGATTTAATGTATTTCCAATGCATATTATACAAAAATATTAGCTTTCTCCTTCTCCATATAAACTTTAAGTATACTATATTTCACACCCCTCCGTCCGCGCAATTTTCATAAAAAGGGAACCAAAGTTTTCGCTTCACGTGTTAATATATAGATACATTCAGTCAAGAAAGTATCGGGAATGGATGATTTGTTTATAGTTCCAAATTCATTTTTTTGTTTTTTTTGTTATTGTTAGATTGGCACAACCATTTTGGCGCGTAGTTTGAGTTTCATCTGTTATTTAGATTAAATATAGTGCTGTTTTTAGTTATATCATTCTAGTGTATATTGCGAATTTCATAATGGACAAAAACATGGAACAAAGAGTGTCTTAAATTTTGCATCGTTAATGGAATTTCATGTTCCGAGTCACTGAAAATGTTACAAAAGGCTTACGGTGAACCGATTTTATCAAAAACACGTGCTTATGAGTGGTACAAAGCGTTGAAAAGCGGTCGAGACATGATGGAAGATTTGCCTCGCTCTGGTAGGTCATCAACGTCTGCAACTGAAGTTAACATCGCAAAAGTGAAGGAAATAGTGACTTAAAATGCTCATTCAAGTTTGAGAGAGATAGCCGCCGAACTTTCTGTGTCTCACGAGTCGATCCGTACCATTTTGAATAATCACTTGGGTATGAAACATGTTGCCGTTCGGCTAGTCCCAAAAGACCTGAATTTTCTTCAAAAACACAATCGCATAAGAGTCGCTGAGGACATGCTAGAACGAGTCAATTCCGATCCAACATTCATGAAACGCATTGTTACTGGTGACGAGACGTGGGTTTACGAGTTTGACATGCAAACTACTCAACAAGCTTCGGAGTGACGCCTTCCAACTGAACCGAAACCAAAAAAACCACGCCAAAGTCGATCAAAAGTCAAAGTCATGTCGACTGTTTTCTTTAACTATCGCGGTGTTGTGCACTCGGAATTCTTGCCGGAAGGTCAAACGGTAAATAAAGAATATTATTTGGGCGTTATGCGGCTTTTAAGAGAGCAAATTCGACGAAAAATACCAGATTTGTGGAAAGAAAATTCTTGAATTTTGCACCACGATAATGCGCCTTCGCACAAGGCCATCATTCTGAACGAATTTTTGACCAAAAACTCAACAAATACCATCGAGCAACCATCTTATTCACCAGATATGGCTCCAGCCGACTTCTTTCTTTTTCCTAAACTCAAATTACCACTTCGTGGCACCCGTTTTCATTCGGTAGAAGACATAAAGGAGAATTCTCGGCGAGCACTGAACTCAATTTCGGAAAAAGCGTTTAAAACATGTTTCGATGATTGGATTATTCGTTGGCGCAAGTGTATCGTTTCTGAAGGAGCATACTTTGAAGGTGATAAAATAAATTTGGATGAATAACTAACATTTCTTGTATTATTGATCTTTTCCTGGTACTTTCTTGACAGAGTAGTACCTCATGCTGGTTACGACCTACAGCTGCCAATAGAGATCAAACTCAGTTTGCAATATAGCGCCTGTGATTCCATCACATGGAGGTTTCAGAGACATCCTGAGAATGGCTGGAGAAATTTCCACCAAACGTAGCAACGAACATTTACGAAAATTGTAAATCTATTCATCCATTAGAGCTACGACACCACAGATAGACAAAGAGGGGTTAAAAATATTATACGCGAGGGGTTAAAAATATACTTATGTGTACACACTCGCTGTAAAATATAGAAGAAGTACACATACCCGTCCATATTCGTGTGTAAAGGCTCGCGAGATGGCCTGCCGTTGGATGTTGGAGCGAGAGGTCAGTATATCGATGATAGCCTGCTCGTCTGTGCCGAAGCCCTTCATGGCCGCTCGCAGGGCGGCGGCGTCCTCCGACGCGTTGAAGTTGGAAACACCCACCACGGTCGGCTCGCGCTGCGTTTAAATTGAAAACTTAATCAAACATTATAATTCATAACACATATGTACACAATGACTAATATTAACCTAGTGAAAATATGTAGAATAATCGGCTTATGGCCGAGATGACATATAGGCTCGCTGCAAGCTGATTTTTTTAAATCGCAAATTGCTAAGTCAAATATGCAAGTTTTTGACATCTTATTAAAAACCGCTAGATATCAAATACGACAACAAAGTTTTAGACAATATTGGTGCAATCTTGTTATTTTTAGTAGGTATCAATTAGAGATGAAACGGATATCCGATAACTATCCGGTATCCGGCCTTAATTTACTTCGGATACCAGACAATAAGCAAGTATCCGGCCGTATACCGAATTAAAAAAAAATCTATTTAGTCCACACAAAAAAATATAATACCGTATTTTCATTTTACGACATAAAAAAACAGTACTCGTACTGCACGACGGGCAAATTACGGTGAATGAATACCAACTTCTCTCCATTAAAAGCCAACAAACTGTTTCGCTTGTCTTCTTAGACAAGGCCAGCTTCAAAAATATGCTGCTGCAAGGTGCTGAAAGATAAATTCTGGCAAACTGTTACGATGTTCCTTACAAAGCGCCGATCGGCTAATTTCGGCCGGATATCCAGCTATCCGGCTTCAGAGGTGGTCGGATATCTGGTATACGGTGTCCAGCTAAACAGCTATCCGTTTCATATTTAACCAAGATACGCAAGTTGCTCCGGCTCATTGCCGTGACACTAGAAGCCACCTTGTGATTATATGGCTCTATTAGGGCTTTGGAATGCTCCTGGCCTGGAATAATCTTCCAATACTCGCAAGAGGCCTTAAAACAGGATTTCCACAAAATGTTCATTACGCTGTTGACTGACAGTACCAACCTCTCGGAAAATGGGTTGGTACCATCTGACTGTCGACTGTACCACCGCGCGCGCTCATTGGTCAAATCATTTAGCGCGCGCTTCCCCGGCTTCCTGTTAAAAACTTCCATCCCTTTTCACGAAATCATGACCAAAGATTGCAGGAAAGCGAGAGGAAAGATGTTGCACACCAAAAATGTTCGAAGTCCGACCGAAACAGGATTTTCAGTTAAAAACGAAACCAAATCTTCGGCGTCGGTCTCAGTTTTGGTTTAAACCGAAGCTTAAAGACAGTGGCAGTTTTGTTTCTTTTTACTTTTTTGTATTTCTTTCTTTTTAATGTAGGTAGTCTATACAGCTACATACATCTATGTATGACTCATCAGCTTAGGACCAAGAATGTTTTTTGATCGAATCGAATCGAAATCGAAAGATCGAATGTTTGAGAATGTTAAGTGTATATACATATATTGTTGATCTCGTTTTGAAATAAAATAAAAATATCAAACTTTATAATGTATACTAAAATCTAGTGCGTTTTTACACATATAGTATAGACAGTTAACTAGTATTAAGTTAAATAAAAATCAATAATTGAAGTATGTAATAAAAAATTAACAGAATATCTCAACAGAAAGCGAGAAAAAACACAACTCAAACTCAACACAGTAACGCCGGCCAACCATGGTATAATCACTATACTCTTTGCGGTCGACGAAATCAGCCAACACCTGTAGGTGTTGACTCAATTGGCAACCACATACGAGTCTCGAGCCGAAGTTAGCCGAACGACGCGCGACGATTCACGAACATCCAGTTTCGGCGCAATCGAACTTTCGTCCAATTTTTGACCTAAACCGAAACTATAGCTAAAGAAAACTAGATTTTTTGCCCGAAGCTGGCCGAAACCGAACCTTCGGTCGATCTATAAAAGTATTTTTTTAGAGCAACAATACTGTTATTCATCAAATAAAAAACTGAGTCGACAAAGTACAATACAATGATCAATGAATGATCAATGACAATGAAGTCGAAACGTTTTTCATCGTTCCTGATAAGCTTCTGAAAAGGGAATAAAACCCTCTCTTTACTTGATGCTACAGGCCGTCACAGCGAACCCGACGCATAGAGAGTAAGAGGGGGGGTTGCACTTGCAGTAGATGGGTGCTCCCACAGAAGAACAAGTCGAAAGGAGTATGGGAAAATGTACTGAATTATTACATTATCTACTATCATCATTATAGGGTTCTGTACTTATTTGACAAAGCTAAAGAAGTATGTAATGAAAGGACCGCGATACTTCGCGCTCCGTTATACTATATTTTATACCGATATAAATTAAGTATAGCTGCATCTACGAACTTGTAGACGGCATTGAAGAGCTGTTCTATTTTTAATATTAGTACCTACTTTCACACTACTTATAAAAGAGACCAATGCATTGTCTACTAAATTAAAGTTATCAACATACATACCTATATGGTAACTTAAAGGAAGCGTACTTTTATTGCGAATCAATATTTTCAATAGTACCTATCTAATTTATTAAGGGCTATAATAAGCTATTCGAGGCTTGGGACCTACTATGTCTAATTTGTTTACTGTTTACAAGATTCTCAAGGTCGCAGGGCGTAGTGCGAGCCCGCCCGAAATTACACCCTAAATGATGTCATATAGGGAACCGCCCTGAAGGGAAAAATAATAAAAAATAATTATATTAGATAAGAATGATAGTGTAGATAGTATTATACTTACATGATATGCCATATTCACCGTGGAATTCGTCCCAGTTAAGTAGGTCGACGAAAGTTTAAGTCAACAAACGTAATTAAAACGCACTGCTTTTGTTTTTTAATGCTAATAATACACTTAAACGTTTACTAGTAACGAAACCGTCACTAATTATTTCGGACAATTCAAATTAGAATTTCCAAATATAAAGCAAACACTAAACACGACAATATGACGTTGACAACTGAACTGAACTGATTAAAGTTGATTGAACGAAAACGAACTTAAACAGAAATTGAATGAAGGAATGACTGAAGCAAGAATCAGATACATTGAGATATGAACGTAAACATAGTACCTATACTAGCTACCATAAACATATTAAACCCGCTAGGTATACTAACTTTATGGATGTGAATATGTTAAAATACAATTATTATAGATTATTTAGTCATTAATAATCATAGTTTTATTTAGTCATTGAACAGATAACAGTACATTTCTGTGGATAAGGCCTGGGGAATGCTATGCCATAATAAAGCACTTTTATGTTTGCGATACTAATTCACTACTAAATACTGATTGGAAATTGAACTTGAATGATTGTCAGTAGGATTAACGAATGATTATGTTTAAAGACAGAATATTCGACGAAATACCTACATCAACATAATATTATTAGACAGACATGACATGACATGACATGACATGAGACATGAGACATACGTAGACGTTTTTATTTTTTACCAGTTGTGCCTCGCGGTTTTACCCGAGTTAAATTTGCTATTTTTCCGGCATAGAAAGTAGCCTAGTTTACTCTATGAAACGTTCTCTACCTGCCAATGAAAGTCCCATCAAAATCGGTTCAGCCGTTTTACAAAAATAACAAAAATTTTAGAAAATCTTTTTTGGGTTTTGGTTTGGTTGATTTATTTCGAAATCACAGACAGACACTTCAATTTTATTTATAATGTACAGATTACGTCCTTGTTAATTATAAGGCTTAGATTTATGTATCAGAAAAATAAATAGGTATGATTTTCTTTAAATGATTAACGGAAGATCGACATAGAAATGGCTAAAAACACAATTACCTAATACGCCTCTAAAAATTAATAATGTAAGTACTTAAATATCTAAATAAAAATAACATATTTCGTATAAGAAAAATTCATTATTTTATTTGAAAATACACTCGATGTTGCTGCCCATTTACGTTACGAGTACATGATTAAAAAGAACTTATGAAAATAATTATAGTTCACTATAATGAATAACTATAGTACTCCCGAATTAAATTCTAGACTTGTACCAGTGGCGTATTTATACAGGAAAATGAGGGCTATGACCCGGGGCGGCCGGCTGCGAGAGATCTATGGCGAGAGGCGGCGCATTCTGAATACAAGCTATGTCTTGGTCGTAGGTCTTGACAAAATCCGTTAGTTATGATAATGTCATTGACGAATCTTCTTTGTCAACAAATTTTTTTTTCTTTCTTCATGGCATGGCGCACAGATTAGCGCGTTTGCCAATGTCACTTATTGTATTAATAAGAAGAATCGTTATCGTAATTAGTAAAACTTCTCTTGTAAAGTGATAGTAGATTTTACTGAGGTTTTATAGGACTTCTTGGAACAACCCGAGAACTTCATCAACACGTTTTAAACCTACTCCATTGTTTTCACTTACACAAAACTATAAAATATAAGTTCACATTTGTACTTTAAAACCCAAAAATGTAAAAAATAGAAAATCTAAATAAAATAACTAAAACCTCACTTATTCCTTCCCGCCAAAAAGTCTCGTCAACCAATTCGTGTATTGGAAAAAAATGTTAATTTTTTTTTAAAAAGGAGGAGGCAAACGAGCAAGTGAAGTCACCTGATGGAAAGTTGTCACCGCCGCCCATGGACACCCGTCCTTCCAGGGAATCACGGGTGCGTAGTCGGCTTTTAAGAAAAGGAGGGGGGGACCCGGGACGGAGAGATGGACCGCCGGCACTCTCACTCACCGAACGAAACAACAGCAATAGATGCTGTTATTTCACGCCGATGTTCTGTGAGAGGGTGGTATTGTACCGGGCGAGCCGGCCAAAGAGTTAGGTAAGCCGGCCCAATTCGTGTTGCAATGCAGCACGGCTCTACCACACAAGATTGATGTTTATTCCTTTGTATGACCTTTTCCATTATTAAAATATTTTTGTTGCTTTTTGTTAATTTATGGGGCGGCGAACCGTATAAGGAAAGATGCAGGCGCCCTGGGCTTATCGGTAATCTTAAAATACGCTACTGGCTTGTTATAACTGGAGAACTGAGAAATGACATTCGTCTTCAAAAAAATTTAGAAAAGTTATGCAGGTACTATAAGTACTTAAATTGACCTGGCCGGTATTCAAACTAAGGACCATTGGCTAGGAAGGTAGTTGGACTAACTGAGACTAACTGCTACGACAACGGGCCAGACGTTGTAAGTTTAAATCGATTTCATAAAACAACTGCTTTTGAATTGACCAACGTTTTCATAATTTCTCGTTTCCTTATTGTACTTTAAAACTGTGAAATTACGTTAATTTGGCAACTACGTTTCCAACATTTACTAAGAAACTACTATACTTATGACGAAAATTGTAAAGTATTCCATGAAACATGTTTTACAATAACTGCATCAATTCAGTTTTTCCGGTTTAAATTGTTTGTTGGAGTTGTAAGTAGGTACCTACTTACATATTTTTTGATAGTAAAGCGGCTCCTACACGCAGATATTCGTATGAGACACGATATTTGAGATCTGTATCAGAAATTTGTCTCAATGACGACGTCGCTACTCACATTGATATTATCTCGATTCAAAATCTAATCTTTCGGAGTCGCGGATACCAATAATAAGTTAATAGTAAATAGTGGACCATTAAACCATGGGCATACGATAATAATAAATAGTGTTTCATGCTGGATTTGCTCAGATGTGAAACTCCATCGTCACACACGTTGGTACCAAAATGTAAACAAAAACTCGATACCTACTAAACAGTGGCGTGCCTAAGGCTTCAGGATAGGGCAAACCCGACATAGATGTTCTTCATTGTTTTTGTAAAAGTAAAAGGAAGGCAAAAATATTATAGATTACTAATTAATCACGACTTTGGCACAACCGGTGGACAAAAAGAGAGGAAAGAGATCGCTCCCTGCGTTATCTTTCAACAAAAGAATTTTTATATTTTGCTATTAAAAATGTACAGGCGTAAATAATTTAACAGTTCTTAGCATATTAATGTGTCTCCATTTGTTGTTTATCCAAATTACTAAAAGAAATCACTGTATTCATGCGTTTTTGTAAATTCATGTACCTACCTTTTATGGCGCCAGTATAGTTTTTTAATTGTCATAACCAGAACAATTCTAAATATTTTCGTTATTTGAATAAAATATACAGTAAATAAATATACTAATAATAATAAGTAATAATAATAACCTACCTGTAACTTGATAGGGAATCGGGAGAACAAACAAAAATCTAATTAGTTTCGTAAACTGATAAAATTGTCTTTTATGCCAATTACTAGTCACAGAAACACATTCATGAGTTAGAGCTTTGTAAACCAATTTATTGTCTTTTATGCAATTTACTAGTGAGTCCTCACAATTAACAACTTATTGGATTTTTTATTGCAAATTAACTCGCTTATGATGGAAATAAAAAAATACTTACCACTCGTCCACCGGCTCAAACAAATAAATATTAGGTAAAAGCAATGACTAACATGTGGAATTGTATTCGTATCGTATCTCTTAATCTGTACAAAGTTCAGTATGAAAGCCGGGCTTTTCGCTTCATATTAATTGCTATATAAATCCTAGGAAGCAAGCTAATGCTTTACCGAGTTTTGCCCATTAAAGAGAAAGAAAGGTTGCAAGCCACATTGCAAGTCAACGCGTGAGAGCGAGACGGCTGATTATATAGTTACGCAGTACACTGATTGCGCCTTGAGAGGTCGCGAGTGTCGAACTGGAACGGCCGTCACGTGTTCAGTGCCATGGTTGCGTGCGTGCAGTCATTTTCATTTCGACGCGAATTTTGAAATTTTAAAACCGCGATACAGTTTAATATTAGTTCTTATTTTATTAATTTATGCTTGATTGAGTATTTTAGTAAGGCATGCAATTTGGGCTTGTATGAACGTACCGCCACTGCTACTAAAACTACAAGATTGCAGCAATATTGACAAATACTTTATCATATTTGACAAAGCAGTTTTAATCATTAAATATCCAAAACTTGTCTCATGTTTGACTTGAAAATTTACAATCAAAGAAAAAGCAAGAATGGAGCAACCTTACGTGCTATCTGGGTGTTTGTTTTAAAAAAGAGCAAAAAAGATGTTGGAATAATAAAGGTTTCTATATAGAAAAAGATACATTGTGCGTTATTGACATACACGATGGTTTCTTCTTTTTGTTCTGAGGTTTCAAGCATGTTCGAGATACCGCGTTACGCTCTCAAGCCAGTGACGTGATACTAATACTGTTGAATCAGATACCTTCCAACTGAAACCATCCATTTGAAACCAATGACTGACCCGTTGGCGCAGTGGCATAGCATCTGCTTTCCAAGCTAGGGTCCCGGGTTCGATCCCCGGTCAGGTCAATTTAGGTAATGAACTTTTCTGAATTGGCTTGTAGTCTGGGTGTTACTAAAAACTCCCCCAAAGTATGTTGCGTGGTACTCATAATACAAGCATACTGTTTAGTTTGGGGTCACACAATCTGTGTAATTGTTTGGAGTATTTGAAACCAGTTTACAGGTTTACTAATATTGATATTTGTCGTCGGACCAAGAACCATAATAGATGGATTTCGTTGGTGTGAGGTTCTAGACATGTACTAGTGCGTGACTACGGAAGGGTCACAGTACAACAATAAAGACATTTTCATTTTTGTGAATAATAGTAATTTGCAAATAATTATTTCAGTACTGCAATGTTTTGACCGTCGGGACGGTAATGAGCTGACACGAATCACACCGACAGTGCGAGGTTACCAAACTTACTATAGCCGTTTCACTCGTAGTTACACACTCAACGAGATAGAGAGAAGAAAGTTGGTTTGACGCACGGTGATAAGAGCGACAACTCATGATGGCTTAGTCCATTATAATTCTTGGTACGAGAAAGATAATTTAAAATTACTATGACATACGTTGCCTATGAAGATAATAATAATAATGCGTCAGACGATACACACCAATCATCTGATCTCAAACTAGGGTATTCCCTGTGCTATGAGAACCAGACGACGACTACTGGGGGCGTCTCCCAGTACACCCAGACCTGAAACAATCTAGAAGAGTTCATTTTCTAATTTGACCCGACCGGGAATCGAACCCGGAACCTTCCGCGCTTGGCTTAACGTCTAAACCACTGCGCTATCTAGGTCGTCAGAATTAGTGTTTATTATAAATTATATTTCCAAATAATAAAAATGAGACAAATTGTACGTTGTAATTGCAATTTAAAATCAGATATTATACTAAATTAAATCTTGGGGTAACAGGTCTATACTTGCATAAATTAATACACATGTGAATAGAAAAACATAAATTTATTGCTAATAAAATTTTAACTACACTTGATTGGTAGACACTAGACAGTCCATGAGATATCCTGCAACAATATATTGTCAAAGCATGTAATAGTGTCGTAAAAGTAAAAAAAAAATCCTACATCATTCTTAAATCTTGAGTATCAATGAAACTACTAATGGTGCGAATAGTTCATTTTTATACAATAATAAAAATGAGAATTCTTTTTTGAATATAGACGTTATTAAAATTATATCAATTGAAATTTTGTAGTTTAAAACTATTTTGATAAAGAAATATCTATATGGCTGTAAGTTTGGAGATGGTTCTCTCTATACAAGTATTTTGTACTGACTTTTGAATATTGTAATTTGTAGACATTTGCGTTTCTATTCGCAGATTAATTTATAAAAGTTTACGTAGTGATAATGAAACCAATTATTGCAGACTGAATCTCTTGCCGGCTCCTCTAAGTACGGTTTTTGGAATTAATGATAGATTTGACATTCAGAATGCCCTATTTTCGGGTTTATTTCAAACAATTACTTTAAATTTTAACTGCATTATTTATTATGCAATCCATTTGAATCCAAGTTTCAAAACCTTGTAGTTTCATTTAATTAAAAAAATGTAAAATACATAAAAAATGTTGACAGGTAATACTATATGTGTAAACTCCATGTAACGTCACCAGATTTAAGAGGGCGTACAAAGGTACACTAGCGCCACTCCTTTAAAAAAATATTATCTCGTGACTGAGAAGGAATTATGAATAACGTCTTAATAAGGACCCTCGGTAAGTGTGTCTAGAATTTTCTAATACCTTTTCCAAAGTTTCATATTGAGACACGAAGCAACAAAATAGGATCTAGAGGAATGTGGCCGCTTTTCTTTAGATCGAATTTTGTTGGTTCGTGTCTCAATATGAAACTTTATAAAAGGTATCAGAAAATTCTAGACACACTTACCGAGGGTCCTTATTGAGACGTTATTCATAATTCCTTCTCAGTCACGAGATAATATTTTTTTAAAGGAGTGGCGCTAGTGTACCTTTGTACGCCCTCTTAACGACAAACTCCCTAAAGCATCGAAATCACTCGACTTTGGTTGGTTTAGCTTGTCTTCCATACAACGGTACACTGTATATAGCATTACATCCACTCTCAATAACGACAACAATTAAATAATAAAAAGTACTTTTTATTGCCAAAATTAGTAAAAACTGCGCAGCCGTGTACGTTCTTTTGTCGCTGTATTATCCTAGCCCGTAATAAACTCGACTGTCGGCATCATACATACCGAACTTTCTAAGAAATCCGTTCTTTTGTTTACAAATTGGGATTGTTTGCACGTGTTGACTGTTGTTAGTAGGAGTCATGGATTATCTATACGTTATCAAATTCTTAGTTGCTCACAAATAAGAATTGTTTTTTATGTAATTACTAACACTAGTCTGAAATAAACTTTTTTTTTCTCTAATACAGATTTTTCTTCTCTCCATTTAACAACAACTCTCTATAACGTCAAAATATGCAGTCCCTTAAGTGTCGTTATATATAGTTTACACTGTATATACTATAATGTCATTTAATAATTCGTAAATAAAATAAAATTTGTTTCATTTAAAAAAAAACTCAAAAGTATTGTTTTTGTACGTTTTTTTAAATTGAACTGAAACAGACTAAAGGAATAAATTATTTAGACACCGTGACAAGATATTGTTGCCAGACTATTTTTGTGTTAATTTGTCGCATGATTTAGTCTTTTTTTGAGTTTTATTCCATTTATAAAACCATTAGACCCATACATATAGTATACTAACTTTACAATTACACCTATAACACCTATTTTTAATTTCAATTTAAGCATCTAATTTCGAATCTATTATGTTTTAAACATAGACGACGCTTATGAGCACCCACAGAGAAAATTATATATACTGAGAGATACCTGAGACTGGTAATACCATTACTTAAATAGCGACCACGCCCACAGCTCTCCGTCTATCCGGTCTCGAATATTCAACATCCGCTCTTTGTGTGACCAATTAGATCAAAGGGCACCGTTCCGCGCCCCGAAGATTTTGAAGTTTGTTTTTATTATAAGATTACTTATAGCGTCATCTATGGACTGATTTGTGATTAATTGTAAACATAAAGGTTTATAATTTCCAATTCAGTTGTCACGTATTATACTCGAACAAGTAGTCAAATTGAAAGACACACGAAACAAATGTCTCTTTTAAATTAGTATGCTGTGACAACTACGTTATTCCCACAAAACGATGCGATAGTTCCTCTCCACGTTGTCGACGTAGAAGCCATTCATATATTGACTTGGCAGGACTTCACCGAGCTGAAAGAATCACAGCAATTTTAAAATTTGCCTGTAATTACTTTTAAATTATTACTTATGTTATTGATCAGTGACGATTATTATTCATTTTAATATGAAACGATAACAGTAGTGTTATGAGGTTATAATCGATAAAATAAAAAAATAATTACAATGTTTGTATACCTATACGAAGTTAACTGTCATTATAAATCTTAATATGTATGTAGGTATTTTATTTATGTATGTAATTTTGTATTCGTGAGTGCATAGGAAAACAAAGCCTTGTAATATAATGTAAGTATA
The DNA here is from genome assembly GCA_907165235.1 of Zeuzera pyrina. Classification (NCBI taxonomy): domain Eukaryota; kingdom Metazoa; phylum Arthropoda; class Insecta; order Lepidoptera; family Cossidae; genus Zeuzera; species Zeuzera pyrina. The sequence continues at coordinate 2,807,310 of OU015627.1, forward strand.
TATAGTTCCAGAAACAAAATTTTTTCTGAGAAAACACATTTTGAAGGATGGTGAAATAAAAAAAAACTTATTATCACAGATTTGTCGTTTAATAAAAAAATTTATAATGTCTTCCACACATTTACATTCTTTGCAGTCTTAAGTATTTCCTTACAATCATCAAATAACAATTTGTTCATTTTATTTTTTCATTTATTTACAAGTTTTTAACTCAAACATTGATTAACATTCAGATCGAGTATACATTTGTAGTTGAATGTTTCAGAACTATTAAATGTTATCAAGAAAATAGTGATGTCTACTATATATCGATACTATTACAAAAGGATAGTGCCATGTGAAAAAATTTGAAATTAACGAATCTATAAAAATGTTTCTTTTAAATGTTACTAAAAGATCACTTATTTTCTTGTTTATTTTTACAATAAATTATTGTGTCTGGAATTACATAAAGTTATTTAACAGGTCTACAAATATTTCCAACGGGTTGTACAATGTTACTTAATCAAGAGCAATACACGCATTGGCCGTTTGTATAATTTATCGTTCAACGATTTTATCGCCATGATTTTGACTCACCACGATACAATAGGCAAGCAAAATGCTTCCCATTTGTGTCGTGGAAAAAGACGTATTTTACGCCGACGATAACGTCATGCTGCGAACGTTGTTGTCGACGTAAATTTAAAAGTGTCTTCAGACTGGCCCGTTGGTGCAGTGGCATATGCATCTGCTTTCCAAGCTAGGGTCCCGGGTTCGTCCCGGTCAGGTCAATTGAGGTCAACGAATTTTTCTAAATTGGTTTGGAGTCGTGTTACTGGGAACTCCCCCAGGGTTCGTTGTGGTACCCACAGTATACAACCTTACTGCTTAGTTTGGGGTCACAAAATCTGTGTACTTGTCTGGAGTATTATTATTATTATACACGGCACACATTTTGCTTTCGTATTGTATCGTGTAGGATACAATCGTTCAACGGAAAATTATAAAAGGGTCCAATAGGCTACGCAACAGGTGAATCAAGTTCTCGATAGTAGAATGCCAAGGTTCATCCATTCCCAAGCTTACTATTGTAATATCTAAGACAAAATAAACAATTCACTTCCTTCCCCTAGCAACTACATTTATTACACATTAATAAAACTAATTACATGGCTGTATCTTTTAAAAACAAGTCTAATATACTCGCAGGTGTAAAATACCGTCGAGACTACTACATATTGAAACAGTAATTAACGTAAGAAGGCAAATACAAGTTTTAAGGGAGATTAAAACAAGATTTTTATTCATTTCTTGTAAATATTTCTTACTCTTTTAAGTATAAATAAGACCTGTAATTATATTTTCTAAACAGAGGGAAGGCAACTGGTATATATATTCAGTTTTTAAGTATATTTAAAAACATCAAATTCATCAAATTTTGAAAATCTCTTTTTGGTTGCGATATATTTTTTTTAATTTATTTAATTAGTAATTTGTCCGGGTAGACAGTGTCTATTTGTCTCTATGGAATGCACGCCACTGTTGTACAATATCATTATTTTTCATTCTATTTATATAAATAACCTTGTGAATAGGTATATAAATGCATGTGATTCAAATATAGGTCAAATATTTTTGATACAATCTTCATTGCTATGGAATTCTTAATTTAACCCCTTTTTGATTAAGAAAATAATTAATAAAATGTCCAAAAAATGTATGCTTTAAATAAAATAAAAGTCATGCTATTGGTTGGATCGAATGTGACGTCAATGTCTACAATAACAACGACAACAAGTGTGTAGTTATAGCACAGATTAAATAGATACTAGGTTATAGGTAATACATTACTTATAAGTCGGTTTTTTGCCTTGTTCCGTGGATTAATAGTCGTCAAATACAAAATATTTATTATTAATAACTGTGCATGGAACACGTAACAGGCTTGCATTTGTTGGTTGTAGACAATGACGCAACCCAAACCGCGCCAATATGGCGGGCGTTTATAGTCACCAATCCGTTTGCTATTTTTAACATTTTTTTGTTTTAAATATGTCATTAAGAGCTAGATGTTTTTAACGATTATTTAACGATGTAAGCAATCGATTAAAAGTACAAAAAAAAATCGCATATACACTTTTGCGATCTGCATGAAAAAAAAATTATTAAGGCGTTTTGTTGTAAGAAAACAGTGGATATTCATTTTTGAAATAATTCTAATTAAATGAACTATAGGTTATACAGAAACTTGTGTAAAGATTTCGATAAAAACTAATAATTAAGATTTTTTGTGTTTGTAGTCTGAATATCGATCTGTCACGGTTATATGATAATGTAATATATGCGATCACAGTTGTTTTTGCCGTATTTTGTTACAAGTTTTTTTTGTTAAATTCTCTATTTATGAAACATACAAAAAGAATCGTTAACTATTTCTGGAACTGCAGTGTGATTCTCGAACGCAAATCAGTCGAAATCACTTCTAAATCCGCGAAACTTCTGAAACTGTCAGCTGTGAACTGGTATTATCTAAACTCGACAAAGATAGTAGCGCCGCCTCGATGAGTGCGGCGGCGAGTCGTACTATCGTAAATACATTTTTTGACATCTCACTAAATATAACTATCTAATCTAAATAAAAAACGAAATATAGACTGAGATGTTTACTCTTAAAGCAATCCCTAACAAACACGCATCCAAGATCACTTCTCTTCGCTCGTAGTTTGTTTGGTTTAGAGAATTCCATTTGAATGCCAAGTGAATTCGAATGCGCAGTGAAGCGAATTGTCGAACGAGCCTCGCTTCGGCGATTTGAGTTTTTACAGAATTACATGGCTGGTATGTTTTATCATAATAAAATATACGCACAATAACAAAAAAAATACATTAAGAAACATAGGAACTACTGCCTTTTAAACATGAGCAATGGTTATGGCCCAGCGCTAGCAGTGACGTAAACAACCTATCTGACCAACTAGAGCTTAAAATAGGTTGATGGAGGATTCACACACACGTAGCGCGTAAAAAATATCATTACATACATTTTCTATAAACGTATTCACATCGCTGCGGACGCGCAGACACAGGACGGCCGTTAAATGTGAATATGCTTATAGAATATGTATGTAATGATGTTTTCTATGTCTCTATCTACTAGTACATGCTGGATAAGTTAAATGTCTGTAAATATGAATGATCGTTTAAAAGACAAACAAATTACAAAAAAATTTCGAATATTTGTAGGAATTTTCGGTCTTTGTCGTACAAATTTATTTATTTTTATATCCATTTCTATGGCGCGAAACGATGCATGCGAATGAGTGAAGGTTCTCAAATTTTCTAGCGCGCCTGTCATAGTCACTGTGAGTGACCGAATGTGGGCGAACGAGAGGCGACTTTCTTTTATCTCTCCTTCCTGAAAATTCTGGACGTCTTAGAATTTGATGGATGCCGGACAAAGAGCTATATTACTGGACATGTCCGGAAAATTCTAGGCACAAGGCAACCTTAGTTCAAAAGCCAAAACATTTCATATTTTCCAACGACATTTTTAAGTGAAACTTCTATAGCGTCGTGCGCTCGGCCGCTGGCCAGTAAACAGAGAAAACGTCATCGTAGCCGTTAATTTCTTCGTCCTTTAGTACGCGGATACATACACATATAACTGCGCGCACTTTAATATATACTCCCATTGAAAATTATGTTCACCAAGATATATTTAGAAACTTCGCTTCTATACCACTTCTTTTTCACAGATGTGTTCCTAACTATTAAACCTATCTTTTTCCTACACCTATTTAAGTAATAGTAAATTCGTGTATTGTACAAAAATAGTTTTCAAATTATGCTTATTGGCACAGGTCCTTATAGTATAGTCGTCCCCTAAGCCCGTACCAAGCCCACTCACGCCGCGTCTCTCCGCGCGGCCGCTTGCCAGTGCCTTCTCTTCATGCCGGATGACAGCGGCTGGGGAAGATACGGTCATACGTTTACAAAACACCGGACAAGTGCGAGTCTCACTCGCGCACCAAGGGTTCCGTAAAATTAACGCAATTTTTTTTTTATGTGATATGACTACAAATTGACGAGTTTCGGACATTTTCTTTAATTGTGTAGTGTGATCTTGCTTCTTGGGATCTTGGGAAGTACCCTATAGATTTTAATTTACTTGCGAGTGTCAAAATATAAGGCGTAAATGGCCGTATTTTTTGATTGCGTTGACTTAGAAGCTCGATGTTTTTTTAGCTCCAAGGGACCGCAGAACGTATTTGATATTAATTTCAACATGATACCTTCACGTGATCCTGAGAAAAAGGGTCTTGACCGACGGACAGATGTTAGACAGTTGGACAATAAATGAAAAAGGGTTCCTTTTTCCTTTTAAGGTACGGAACCCCGAAACCACTTTTGGACACGTCTTTTTATACTTGTTTTCGAGCCAAAAACAAGTTATCGATTTAAAACGAGACATTTAGATTTCAAAATGCTTCTGTTTTTAATGATTATGTATGTATCTGTATTTGTTTTTTGCAGAGAATTGATTTTGATACAAACTGCAATTAATTATAAATGTGTATGTAAATCGATTACATTATTGTAATCGATCTAATTAAAAAGAGGTGTCTATCGTATCAAAACAATCAGTGATATAGGAAAAATTTATCAATTCATTTTTGGTTTGCTAAATATAATATTCACTCATAAAAATGCCATATTACACCAGGTACAATTGGTATTATTATCGTCCCCTGTCATGCAACATGGTCGTATTATTTACAATAAATATTATAAATAAATAATAAAATACATTTTGATAAAAGAATAAAATCCAGAATTCTTCAAATATTTCAACATACATATTTCGAAGTTTGAATGTCATATTTGTTTGCAGTATGGTTACAAGTGCAGTTATTACTGTTCTGTAGAATTATTAAATAGTCTAACTGGTTTGTTGAAAATCCAAAAAATAAACTACAATATATATGATAATAATTATTTATCACATATTTTGTAGTTTATTTTTTTGCATACATAACACAAACAAAATATTCACATACAATTTACAAGGCTTTGCTTACATAAGACAATTCATACTACATATTATAATATCGCTAATAGAATAAAGAATATACTGGCACTAGTCAAACAGTATAATTTTGAGAAATCAGACACTACATTTCTTAATTTAAACATAACATTGATGTCTGGTTTTTATCCATCCATCTATAGGTGGATATCTAGGGATATATTATAATAATGGGACTATATTAATCAATATACACTCAATATGTCTAAACCTGATTTGTGCCACTATTCTATTCAGCCAGCGATATATTATGTGCCGTGAAAGATGACCCCTGAGGCACCACTTAATTTGTCTTCAGTACCAACAAGTAAAGCGCTTATTACGCCTTACTATTTATTGGAACAACTTTCCTAGGGATGGCGATCTGAGATCGATTAATGGAAAAATTGATCAATTGATCTCTAGTAGAGAATCGAATTAGTAACTCGATGGCGGACACCCAAAAATGGAGTTTCCATTATTTGTATTGGTAAGAACGCAACTATAAAATAATGAGCTAGCGTGGATTTTTTTAATAAATTTTACATATATATATCGAACACCTTAGCGCTTTCGGAGCCAGAATTAGCGCTTTTTGAGTCTTCTAACTTTTATCTATCCCATGTAAAATTTAAAAAAAGCGTAGAACGATTTTTGAGTGTCTGTCGTCTATTCACTGGATCGATTCACTGCTCGAGATCGAATGATCGATTCTTCCATTAATCGATCTCAGATTGCCATCCCTAGGAAAGTTGTTCCACCAAATTGGAAGGTGTAATAAGCGCTTAAATCCTAGATAACGCAGTGCACCTGCGACTGCACACAGTTTAGTAATATATTACTTACGAGGACCATGCCCACAAACCACAATATTCGATATGATTATGTGTTTGTTTTCATTATAAAATTACTCAAAGCTTACTAGTCTGTGTGTGTGTCCGTATAACATTATATTATTAAAGTCAAGTCAAAACACGTGGTGCCTTGTCTCATCTTTCCTGGCGCGTATTATTCATTCATTGATATAAGACAAGAGATGAATTAAAATAAAAGATGCCAACATTCACCACCCACAAGCCCAAGTTGTAGCAATGTTTAGTAAAAAAAATAACTGTTGTCACACACATGCAATTTGATTATGACGAATTTTTAGTTAAACTATTACTATTCCCAGCGAACTCCTTAGTTTGGATAAAGATTGGTTTGCGTTACTAGCATCAACGAAATCTGTTTTCAATCGTCGTCTAGTTAAATAACAGGATAATTTTTTGAACTACTTTATTATTTTCTATGAATCAACCCGTTGAAATAAACAATCAACGAGGTGCGAAAATTTCATTGAATATGTTTCATTGATTTTCATGTATATAAATAAACTGGTTGGAACCATTACCTGCCTCACTTTCGCTCTGTGGATTTTCTTTATTTATTCATCACTGATCCTATCATCTAAGTATTCATTTTATTTTTACAATAACACTTTAATCTAAACATGTCATATTACGTTTTTTTATTATGAATTTTAGGATGACACCCACATATTTCTCAGAGATCGTATTTCCACCATTTCCATTTTATTTTAAAAGTTAAAGCCATTCAAAATTTAACTAATATAAGTTGTTAGTACATCGTTTGTAAGTTAAAATTATTCCATCACTATAATTACTCAATAGCATCACAATACACTTACCACGCTTGTAGCCATTTTAACAGCATTTTGTTCTACAGCATCGTCATCCATCATATTCATATTATCAGCCTCATAAGCATCATCATCATCATCATCTATCATTGTATCTGTAATATGAAACACATTAGATTAGCTACACAAGTATACCGTTTATAATCAGTTGCATTCACAAGCGTGATCATTTAATTGCTATAATTCATTAACACATAAAGCTTGCAATTAAACTTATTGTATGTTCTACAATAGGTTTTATCAGATTACAAAATATGCGAATGACATGTCAATAACCCCATTATAATATAAACAATATTAACGCAAGAAAATATTCTTTTAGTTTATTTAATTACACTTTTTTAATTTTAAAGTTTATTTATTAATAGGACCCGCCCCGGCTTCCCACGGGTGCAATGTAGATACTAATTCCTGGTATCGGTCTAAACCACTGGTTCCCAAACTTATTTTGTCTACTGAGTCGAGAGCTCATGCAGTCGTTGTCTAAGATGCCTCCTAGCTAAATGAAATTACAAATCACCCCCAGGCCTCTACACAACGCCCCCATTTTTTTTCTGGGTCTCTTACCGCCCCCCTTTAGGCCTGCAGCGCCCACAAGGGGGCGTTATCGCCTACTTTGGGAATGGCTGGTCTAAACAGCTTTCCTAACCACATAATTTGTATCTATTTTTTTAAACATTAAAATGGTTATAAAAGGCTATCCATATAATATAGACATACGCCATCGCTGACTTTTTTGTAGTTCTAATGAAAAGGTACAATTGCATCATACATTGTTTTGGAATAAGACAGCATTTTAGATGAAAGCTCTCAGTCGGTTTGAGTTTTTCGACATCTTGAACTATTATCGTCATATTTCAACAAATTAACACAAAACAATATTAAACTATACATATAAACCTTCCTCTTAAATCAGTCTATCTATTGATGAAAACCGCATTAAAATCCGTTGCGTAGCTTAAAAGATCTAAGCGTACAGAGGGACAGACGGCGGGAAGCGACTTCGTTTTGTACTATATATAGGTAGATTTTTATTTTACAGGAAACATGAAATTGAATTTTTTGTTTTAAAATACATACAGTAATGACATTATGTCTAAAGTTTTTGTTATTTGAAGTTCATTATTATATTTCAATATATCTAAATGGTTTAACATCATTATCTTCTAAAGACAGGGTTGCACAACAGTGTTATTGTAAAAATGAAGAAAGGAATGCTTAGATGGTTCGGGCACATGGAAAGAATGAGTGATGAAAGACTGACGAAGAAAATATACAGAGCGAAAGTGAGTGGTAAAAGAACCCAAGGAAGACCAAGGCTGACTTATGATGATCAAATAGCCAGAGTGTTAGCAGACGGAAATGTCAAAAGCACTCGCATACCTAGGCGAAAATGTGTGAGAAGAATGATGAGATTTGAGGAAGCGAAAGAGGTGTATAAGGACCGCGACTCCTTGCGCTCCGTCCTCTCTGACTACCCCGTTGGGGATACAGCGTGAAGTTATGTTATGTTATGTTATCTTCTAAAGTTTATAAATTTAGTTGTTATGTAACTTATATAACTGTTACTATATTTGCTCAATTTAATACATGACCTAACATTTGTAACTGCATGTCCTAGACATGAGATAACTGAAAGGTTAAATTTGATATTAAGATCAGTTTGTACTGATAGAGAACAATTACTTGATGCGCAATTTTCATAGGAAAATATTCCAAATGATAAGGGTTTGAAATATGGGCAGTGCTGCAGTAAAATCTTACTGCAGGATTTAAATTATGTGCGGTTACCCGAGAGATCTGAGATATCAAACAATATTACATATAATGTGATGAATGATGAGATTTGAGGAAGCGAAAGAAGTATATAAGAACCGCGACGCTTGGCGCTCCGTCCTCCCCGACTACCCCGTTAGGGATACAGCGTGAAGATATGTATTTTTACATATAATGTTCTGTCACAAGTGTGATCGTTCAAGCAATGAGTACTGACTAGTGCTAGTGCTTTTCTTTAAATGCTAACTTTACTTTAAATTACACTAAATACTAAATAAATATAATACTGAAAGATTTTCATAGACACTCACTGACTTATTAAACATGAAATCTCAAAAAATACTAAAGATATCATAAAATTTGGTCTAATGATAGTTCGTTTAATGAAACTCGTACTCGCAAAAGAAATGGCCGTTGAACTTTATACGAAACTGTTTGTTACGTTTTCGCGGTTTAACCGCTGGACAGATTTTGATGAGATTTAAAATGAAGATAGTCTAAGTCCTGGGGCTACTTTCTTTTAATTTTACGCGGGCAATGCTGGTATAACATAATTTTGTAATCATTGCTGCATTTAGAGAGACCACACGAGATAACTCTAAGCAGACTAGCAGTTTTGGCCGGTCTAGGCCGTGTAGTACCAGTCGCCCTCTTCTGAGTTCCATTATTTGCTGAGACATATGATATGTTCTCATCAGTGTATTTTTGCTACGATTAGCCGCCTCTAATATCTGGCCGCCCTAGGCTCGGCCCTAGTCGGCCTTAAGGAAGATCCGCCTCTGACTCTAAGTAAATTACATAGGTAAAACTCATTTCTTCGATTGAGATCTTATGTATACTAGAAACTCATAGCAGTCTATAAAAAATTTCGTTTGAAAGATTTTGGTAGCAGACACAAACAAGAATTTAAAAAAAGAAATAATTAGCAAAATTAGTTTCGCTATTCAAAGAGGTAGTGCTGCCAGTCTGCTAGGTAGCTTAAGCAATGACAGCTTTCTAAGCGGCAACTTTGAAGAAGTCTATTATTTAAGATAATGTGTAGTTTTAAGGTTGTAAATATTAACGTATGTAATTATTATTATTATTATATTATTACATACATTACATAATTGAGATTGATAATGTTCTTTTTTATTAGTAAAATAATAATTAATCTCACTGTTTACTATAAATTTTTGCTTTTTATTTGTTAATTATCGTTTATCTACCAATTAAAATGTTATTTCAGGATGTTTACCCAATCAGAGTCTACTGGTCACCTAGTTACAATAATCGATTGTACTTCAATTGACGTGCTAATTTCAGCAATGTCATAAATCTTGGGTTAAAGTTTATCTGTTATATTTCTGTCACAAATTTTTTCCTTGTTTGTTGCGATAACCTGATAGTAAATAAAATTAGTCTGTAATTAATTTGACTCAACTACAGAAAGTAGGGTAATGTATTTAGTGGATGTTTGGATGCCTCAAGATGGCGAACTTTATAATAAAATTTATGAAAAATAGTAAATGGGTTTTCTTTTATTTTTCGATTTAATGAATTATAAAGGTGCTTTCTTGTTTGCCACAAAGGTGGCAAACAAACATACGGCCCATCTAATAGTAAGCGGTTACCGTAACCCACTGTTTTTTAACCTGAATACCTCTTTTGACCTCTTTACAAGTAAAAAAGCCCTGGTGTCCTCGCAGGATGGTGATAAAACTAATGATTTCAATGACGATTATTTAATTTACATTCTAATGAGACTATGCTGAGCGAGATATCAAGTGCAATGTGCAAGTTAGTTGCAGTTGCTTTGCTCTGGCCCGGGAGGCGATGAATTATCTCTTCTAAAAATATCTTCCATCTATACTATACTATTTATATAGATAAATCTCTAGCGTCTGTCTGTAATTATAATTTTACTGTCAAATTTTGTGATACATAGTCATTTTATGTCTTACTGACTTCGATTCTACCATTTTTTAAATGTTGTCTGTCTGTGTCTGTCTGTATGGCCTTTTATAACTGAAGAACGGCTTAACCGATTTTGATGAAAATCGGTACATAGTAAGAATATGTGATTGCGCTCATGATAGACTACCTATTTTTTATTAAATCTACCCCAAAAGGGGTGAAAAGAGGGATACAACTATAAATGGGAAATGCTGAACCGCCGAACCAATTGTGATGTTCGGTACAGAGATAGTATGTGTCTGGAGACAGACGTAAGCTAGACGTAGACTTTTTTCAATAAGAGTCTTTAAACATACTATGTATATATATACTATGTACATATAATCTAACCTTATCCGGGAAAGCCACGAAACAATTTACTGCGCAGACGAAGTCGCGGGTTTAGCTAGTTCAAACTTAAAATCAGTTGCTATTATATACAAACAGAAGAACATTCCCACAAACGAGACTACAGACAACGAATATGTAGAAAAGAAGGCCGACTCCCCCGCCTCATGCGTAACGGGATTGTCTACTCCCGACCAGATACGTAGGGTTGATGCGTTGGGTGTGAGATGCGGAGAGCACATCGTTTAGTTATAAATATAGTAATTAAAACCAATGTACACGGGTAAGTTTTTCGTGGTCGTTAAATTTAATATATAATAATAACATAATTATGTTGAAGAATGATAACTCTGCATTCGAATAACTAAGATGATTTAGGCATCTAATGATATTACAATATGTTCGTTTATACTCTAGGTTCCCAAACTTATTTTGTCTACTGATCGAGAGCTCATGCAGTCGTTGTCTAAGATGCCTCCTAGCTAAATGAAATTACAAATCACCCCCCAGGCCTCTACACAACGCCCCCATTTTTTTTTTCTGGGTCTCTTACCTCACCCCTTTAGGCCTGCAGCGCTCACAGGGGGGCGTTATCGCCCACTTTGGGAATGGGTGGTTTATACGATTTAGACATTTTCGTATTTAGAACGAATTAAAGGCAAACGGGAGCGGTCGCGTGTTTGCGTCGCGTACGACCCCGACTGGCACTACAATAATTACCCATATTCGCCCTAAATATGGCCGTTGTGCGCGTGCCACGGCGTCTGCGTATTTGCGCGCATACATACAAACCGTGTCCGCTAGCTTTCTATGAAGACATCCTACTGTTACGTTTATACTGTGGTACAGAGTACAGACACGTGTACAGTACTGACCTGCATCAGCTGTGGGCGGCAGCGTGAGCCAGAAGTGTGCGCGCAGCGTGCGGCCGAGGCCGGGCGGCAGACGCGGAGGGGAGTGGCGGGGGGCGCGGGAGGGGACGCGGTAGGGGGAGGGGGAGGGGGAGGCTAGCGCGCGCGCCGCCGTCACCAATAAGGACGCGCGCCACGAACCCGCGTACGTGAGCCGCAACGACGACTGCGCCGCAGTCGAGCACGCCATCGGGAACAGCGCCGCGTGCCGCCGCAGGTTGTAGAACGACACGCCTGCCGACACCGTCACAGCCGCGGCTTGTTATTACAGTACATTCTTACACCACGTAACACAATTGATCGGAAAACTCGTATTAGATACACTCCGCACATTACTCACTTCAGGGGGCCTAGACATATCGCTCAATTGTCGTAAACGCTAGTAGAATAGTGATAGAATGACAAATACCACGTGATCTACGAATTTGAAATTGGTAGTCTAATGTTATTAACTTTCTGTTTAATCTAACGAAAAGTAAAGTAGCGTAATAGCACTTGACGAGCAATAACGCCAGCAAGCGTATCGATCGCACGAAGCGCTTGCACTTGTCTAGCCGTTCAGAAATAGTTAATCGAACTTAGCTTTGATCTCTATTTAGGCTGAAACTGAAACGCCCAGTTAAAATAATTAATGGACCATTTTTTTGTGCTATTAAAACTTTTTTTTAAGTTTCTTTCCATTTTAGTAAATTACAAACGTATGTTTATATTCTTTGAAGTAAAGTAAAGTAAAAAAGAAGATTCTAATATCAACAGGCAACGGAAGTTATGTCATTGATATATACCACCATAAAGTTAAAAACGAAACGCGTCGACTAACACAACGCACATGAAGTTAGTAACGAAGAAAATTTATTTTCTTCAAATGTGACTGCCAATATTATTTCACTCATTTCAAGCGGCGTTTTAATTATCTATTCACATCAAAAAAGTATAACTTATTACCTACCTACTTATTACCTACGTCCAATACACACATTTAGTATATTTAAAACTAAAACTTAGTCCAAATTATTTCTTAAATTATAAATGCCATTAAATACGACATTTGTGGATACCCGTGCATAGCTTATACTAATTACTACACAAACGGCCCGCATTAATGTACATTTGCATAGTACTCTACTGAAATAAAAATGTATTTTATTATGCAGCACATACGGTTTGTTTTCATCTGTAGGTTGCTACCGTGATTAATAACCGTGCAATCCGGTCGAAACGTCGGGATAAAATAGGTAATTAGCCTTAAAGTATAAACGCGACATAGACCCGTTAGTAAATATTGTAAGATGTGTACAAGTCGTAAAAGTTTAAAAACATTAATACCATGATTAAATTCCAATTATGGAATTACATAAAATAATTAAAATAAATAACACACTTTTAAAAATAGTTGAAATCGATTCAATAAATGAGAACAAAGTTGTTTCTGTTTTCTTTTTAATTATAAGTCGATGTGCAGGTCCCGCCAGAACTGTATCACTGCGACCAAAATTGGTCTATTGTGATCGTTTCTGATTAATTATGTTAAATGTTATATACCAGGGGGGGCCAACCTGCGGCTCGCGAGCCACATGCGGCTCTTGAAGGATTATTTGTGGCTCTCGACAAATGTACCCCAATTCCCTTTTAATTTTTGTGCTATTATATTTTAAAAAAATATTATCGTTTCGTAATGTCAAAATGTGCAATTATATAATTATAGCCATGCTTTCCAATAAAGTTTACATTTTATTACACTATACAATCTCAACGTATATGAACGAATGCGCATATGCACTTACCTTGAGGTACCCTATTGAGATAGAACTCCAAGGTGCCGCTCCACATGTCGACGCGCACGCCGACGATGGTCCCGCGGCAGAAGCCGGCCGAGTCGCGCGCCACCGTGGCGTTGTGCCGCACCGCGCCCGTGTACGAGAGCCCGTACGACTCGCCGTCTTGGCCCAGTAGCGACGTGAACTTGTACTGCGAGTCGGACACGTTCACTTTGCTCGTGCCCACACCCACCATCTGACGACACACATATTTTAAGCAAACGGCTGCTTTTTACAGATTTCAATATTATGTACATATGCGTACATTAAAAATTTATTTAAAAATTTTGATCTGCCCTCATAATTTCCAATTCGTTGCCTTAAAGATGCACAGTAAGCCCAATTTCACCAAAGTCCCCTAATACTTAGCGAACCCCTAAAACCGGATATTTTCATAGTAGTTTCAGTTTTAAGGGTTCGCTAAGTATTAGGGAACTTTGGTGAAATCGCGAATTAGATTCCTCTCTGCAGGGGCTGTTTAAGTACACAAAATATGGGACGAATCATCTTTTCACAAAAAATTCGCTCCCCAAGGTTTTCATCAACATCAAGGTGCTGGGCTTCTTGGAAGACCTGGGGTGGCACGATAGCTATCCCTACTGGTCGAGTTCTGGAAATGAGCCTGTCTTCAAGTAATTAGGTAGCCGTAGGGGTGATGTGTTATTACTCTTCTGCTTGCTGCTGCTTTTTGTGTAGCCCAATACTGAGTCATAATCATAACCCACCATTTGAGAAACACTAAAGACTAATCAGTCATTTACAGTAGCGACGTAAGGGTAGGGCGTGTTTGGGCGATCGCCCAAGGGCGCCAGACATGAAGAAGGCGCCTCTTCATTGTTTTGAGAAAAAGTTTAATTGAAATAAACATTTGCTTCTTTGATTTTTGTCTTTCTTTTTTTTGAATTTTTTTCTGCATGATGTGCGAAATAGAGAGTAGAGAGGAGAGCCATAGCTATCTCGTTCAGGGCGACGGTAATGCTAAAACCTGTACTGGGCATTTGATTGTAATTTCTTTGCGACTTTAAGACCATGGTCATAGAGAAGTTAATTGAACAAAATATCTCTAATCAATAAGAATATAAAGTAGAGGTCATCTGGTATCTACAGTGTTTTCTTTATCACAATATGTAGATGTTCTGCTTAACCTTCAAATGAAAGTATAGAAAAGTATTTTTAAATAAATTTTAAATATATTTTGATCATTTAAAACTTTTAGTCAAATTTTTTTATATTGATTTTATGACATAGTTGAAATCATGATGTAATCATTAACCTTCCTATACCCGCGCATTGGTCTGTGAGACCGACGATTTACATTTGTGGTTTTTGTTTAAACGGAAAACGGTAGCGCATTGAGCTTACAGTTAGTTGCATCATTCATAACTACCTTCAGTTTAGTGTGTCACAAGCGTTTGTGCCGACAGCATGTGTTACCATATACAATAACTATCGGTCTGAAACATTTTTAATAATTACTATTATTATTTATTATTATTATTGAGTTACCATGTGACATATCTGCAAATTGTAGGTTACATTTTAACCTCAAAATTAATGACAAACAGACCACATCACTTTTGGAAAGGATGGCCTGATTCAAACTATGAAGATGGCCTTTACCAACGGCTGTAATAAAAGACTGCTAATCATATATAAAGGTAAATACATCCTATTAAATTTTGGTTTATATTGTTATGTATAATTTTTTTTCTTAAATAATTTGCATATTTTATATTTTAAATTATTTCATTAACTCATGTTTACGCGTTTCGGAACGTATGTAAACGCTAGATGTGATTTTGTGTTTTATCTATGGTGAGGGGGTTGACGTTTGTTATTTCTAATCTGCCATCGGTTGTGTGTTAGCTACTCTCAGGATTGTATTTACATTGTACTAGGTTCTGCGGTAAATGGAATTTGGTGAACGCGTATTTCCCATTTTTCGGGTGGAAGTGCCTTGCTTGCAGCTCGATGCGTGAGGCTTCGTATTTGTTTGACAGCCGAGGGAGGGTGTTCTTTTCGAACCCGGCCTGCATCGGAGTGACTGTTAGAGTTTATTTGAAGTCAAACTGATACGGTTGTGAGTTTTGTGTCCTGGGTATGTACTGGTGACCCCAGAGTTGACATTAGGCCCTGTGAATTCCAGGCTCGGCCCATTTTCCTCCCAAGGTAAATAATATGATATTGTCCAATTATTACTTACCCGCGTACAAAGTTCATATTTCACAATTGTCGTGCCGTTTCAGTTAGTTGGTGGTGTGGTGGCTGTGTTTTGTCGGAGGTTTGGAGTAGCAACGTGCCCCAGAGTTAACATTACACCGCCGTGGAGTTCAAGATTGATCCATTTTCCTCCGATAGGTATGTGTACAAATTTCTTACCAACCCACATTTAAAAAAAATATTGGGCAGCGCCTGCGAATGTTTTGAGAGGGTTGTAGTTGCAACACCTCGCCGTGTCCTTATGCTAATTTAGTTATATGGTGTATTCCAGGAGGTTCCATGTACGGGTATTTCATGTACGGGTGTTTTCGGTACGGGTGTTTCTGACACGAGCTTTTCGTGGTAGGTGTTTGGCCCTAGCTGCGTGGGGCAGGGTTCGCGCATCAGCTAGAGGGGTTGCGTGGGCGAGCGTCGTGAGGGTTGGTGTCATGGATCCCGACACAGTTCCCCCTTTCTCATCCAGCTGCGGCTTCTCGGGAGACTGGCTTGGACAATTTTCGGCAAGCGATTAACTGAACCCTAAATTGTTACCTTTTGTAAGCGTATAATTTTTTCGGTCTGGCACCCGTTACTGCCAGTGGCGCTCTTTGTTTATATTAATGTAGTTTTCAGTATTGGAGGATAGAACAAACATTTACCTCAAGTGACCTCGCAACTCTTGAGTCAAGCCGGCATGTTGTATGTTGTGTTTTTTTTAAACCAATTCATTGTTTGGTTACAATATAAATTAAGCAGAAATGTTGTGAATTCATAAAAATATAACAATTTCAAGCAGTTATTGATTTTATTTACAACTCATTTCAATAAGAAAAATCGGGTCTGTAACTTCAATACAATAATGTATTTATTCATCCCCCCCCCCCCCCAAAACATTACGCTTTCATACATTCCCATCTGATATACATTATTGTACTGAATTTCATGCGCGGGTATATGTGTTGTGCCAGATGCACATCTTTTTTATATACATTATACATTTTTTTGTATTATTTTTCTTTTTTATATTATTTTTAATTTAGAACTATGATTAAAAAAATATTGTCATTTTTTACGCTTTTGTTACATATTCTTTTGGTAGCTACGGAATAAATGGGTCGTGTCTGGTTCTCTTGCATTTTCTTCCATCATCCCTGACCCTGTTCTCATACAGTCCTTTACATGTGTTATTCTATTTGGACGCGGGTATAGGAAGGTTAAAGAAATATATTCGAGTTTATAATTCCTCCTACTATGGGTCTTCTTCTTCTTCTCTTATATATCAAAATGAATGTCTCTTTGTATGTTTGACTCTATGCGTTCCTAAACCATTCATCCGATTGTGATGAAACTGGTCAGTTGTTCCCCGTACGCCCGCGAAGTTTTCTGAATTATTTAATTTAGTAAATGAAAGACTACGCGAACGCAGTCGCGGGCAACAGCTAGTATGTATATAATTACCAGTTATTAAGGAAATATCTAGGCTTAAATTAATAAGATCCTTAAAAACACGATGACTTCTGATACAATATATGTCTAAACTCGCAATATAATAAGAATGAACTTTTGCCGACTCAAAATATCGGTGTAAAATATTTGTGACTTATTTTTAATTTGTGTATAACGTGCATTCTTTCATTAAAGTATGTGGTATACGTATTTGACAATACGCTAGAAGTGATAGCACTGACGCAACAAAACAATACAGCATTGAGGCATTTTGCCAAAAAATCAGCGTTAAAAAGCTGGTGTTGGTAGTGACCTTGAAGCCTCCCATCGAGGTCTGCATCGCAATTATCTTTTACTTTATGATAAAAAATTATACAAAAACACTAAATTGAAATACAATATCAATGTATTCATGAAATATGTGACACAATACACAGATTAGAGCAAAATATTACAACAGTAATTAAGGAAAATGCCACATTTTATCCAAACACACATGATGTCCCTCACTCGCCCCTTTGGAGGTAACATTATGTACACTTTAAATTCAAATTTAAATTGATGTTTGACCCAGTATTGTAACACAATCACTGCAGATATCTATAGAGAAGCAAGGTAGGAATTAACAAGATCGCTTTTGATTAGGGATTACAATCTGGAAAACCGGATCCGGTAAGTTTAAAATTCTATAACGTGCATGTCAAACAAACACATTCGCTTGATCATCTTTTATATACAGTTTGTCCAGTGCCAGTTTTCGAACTTTGAATTCATTAATCCGCAGCATTTGGGCTTTTAACGTCGTCCTGTCCGCTCCTCGCACTTGCCTCGTTCAGAAATAAAATTTTAATTTCTGATTTGTTAGTAGGCTGGAACAGTAGAACAGAAGGCACCGTGCTTTTGCTGTCGATGCTTTTTACATTTCGAGCGAGTTTTTGCTGTTTAAAGCGCACACCGTAGATTTAACAATCGATACCGTATTCGTCTATCAGGTACTTTGAGGATATCGAGCCCTGACCATCGACTTATCATAAGCGTAATTTTTTTTTAAATGCGATGTTTGTTGAAACCGATATGTGTAAACCTTGCGGACTTCGTCAACATTTTTTTATAAACGCCAGAATTACCGATCGAAAGTAATGGGGAACATAGATTTTAGCGTGTCTATTTATTTAAAATTTATAAAGTAAACAACATAACTATTCATAAGTAATTTTTTCTAAGCATCAAATAATAGTAGCATAATGTTTCATTTTTGGCCATTATTATGTACAGAGTACGTAGGAATCAAAAAACGTACAGAGAACAAGATTATTTCAAGAAAATATTAATTTATTGCTGATTTCACTAGTAGTAAAATATTTCCGGAACTACTGCAACAGCCATCTATGCTCCTTTTTTTTAAATTTCTTAGTGACGTTGGCACTATAAGGAATTATAACAAATATAATGTAAAATTAAATTATAAAAGGAAATTCATTTGTCTCAATCTAAACAACTATTCTCCGGTGGTCAGCTTAGGATTTTCCTTATTATATTTTTTGAACGAAGTAATAATTTTCTCTTTCAATAATACACTAGTGAAATGTACTATGACAGTTTTGGAATTAGGATTTTCGTATTAATGCGAAACACATCCTTAATATTATGCTGTTGAATGGGAACTGCTAGAATATTAGCAATAGTAGTAGTAGTCTTCACTAGGTTGTCCTTGGTTTCAGAATTTACGGACGGTATATTTCTGATTTCCAAACATGTCGACCTAGTGCTGCGTTCAGACTTTTAGATTTTTTCCTCTAATGCAGTTATATAATGATTCTAAGAAAACAATCCTATCCCTGAGGACATCATATTGCTTCGAAAGAAATTCCACCGAAGAACATATGTCACCAATTTGTTGTTTTTTTCCATTTAGGCGTGCATATCTTCTCAACTGTTCAAATTCATAACAAAAGGATGATTTTATGCATATCCTATCGTGTACTTACGTACATCCAAATAAAGAAGAACAGGTTTCAAAAAATAATAATTCATTATCAAAACATTAATCAGTAATGTTACTACACTGACATTTCGTTCGTCAACTTAACGTATAGTCATAATAGACCTTTCTGTTTTGTGTTGCCTCACTTGGGACGTACTTACTTAGAAATTAATTTACTACCGGCAAATCAAGTAAATAGGACCAAAACTAATAGACAGACAGCATTCCGTACGACATTACCTACGTTATGTGATACTGTACAGTGTCATGGCCTGAATCCCATACAAATCTGAAACATCTCTTTTGGAGAAAAAGTTTTGATTCACACCTTACTCCCCTTATTAACTTAAATGATCTGAGAATAAAGACGATGATACTACTAATCCAACTTTTGAAGACAGACAGCGAGAAATTTAGGCTGAAATAAACCCTTCGAATTCTGAAATGAGCATTATAGTGCGTTTTGTATTTTACTTAAATTAGTGCCTACTATAATATTTTGCTATGTTGTTAATAAAATAAATTTTATTTTAGCCTCTACCATAGATTATGACCTAAAAGATCTCTCCTCATAAGTAACTTTTCCAAGCAGTACATTTGAATCACCCAAATAAGACAAAAAGGTAGCTCAGCA
Organism: Zeuzera pyrina; assembly: GCA_907165235.1. NCBI lineage: Eukaryota > Metazoa > Arthropoda > Insecta > Lepidoptera > Cossidae > Zeuzera > Zeuzera pyrina. Next base: position 2,827,109 of record OU015627.1, read on the forward strand.
CAAGAATAGCCACATTTTTTTACACAAGGATTAGGTTTAATAGACTTTTTAACAGCAGCCTGACAATTTTTCTTGTTTAAAAGTCTTTTTGGTATAGATTTTCTTTTCCCAACATAAGCCATGAGACTTGTCAAGTTGTGCTGGGTAAAGAAAAGCTACTAATTCAGGTGGCTTATCAGCTGAATCAGTAGATGAGACAGGTGGATGCCATGAATCCTCAGAATCAAGGCAAGGGAAATCGTGAGAAATAGGCATATTATCTGGTTGGTAAGGAAGTGAACTAAAACTCATGGTTTTAAATAATTTTCATTTTGCACACGAACAAATTGAATAGAATCAGTTTCTAGCGCAAAGTCAATGACTATTTGAAGATTCGTATACAGCTATGGTTGTATTTTGCATATCAAGATCTGTTACGGTATATAAATTATCATAGCCAGAATCATTATAATCAACAAGAAGTTTTTTTCATGATTCCTGCTGAGCTACCTACTCTTTTTTTGACTTTGTTCTAATTGGGGTTCTAATTCAAATGTAGGTACAGTTTGAAAAAGTCACTTATGATCTTTGAGTTCGTAATCATAGATGCTCTCTATTGCGAGTTTCGTATGAGTGGATTTGGTATTAACATAATTATTAATTGGTATTACTTGTGTTTCTATTTCTGATTACGTTCAATTATTTTTGTTTCTTTCTTAAAAAAATGAAAAGAAAGTCATGAACCATTTTTTTTTCTAGGAAAATTAAAAAAAAGGAAGGTATTAATCGTCGTTTGTGTTATTTTACTGGACTGCATTTATATCGTAAGTACAATAACCGCCATAAACTATAAACTACTTTAAAACGCAATATTTTTAATAAATAGTGATACTAATATATAATAACTGCAATACATGAATTTCGTACGAAGTTTTAGGATTGTAAATAATCTCGTTATGAAGAAATAAAAAAAAACCTTCTCTTGTAAAATTACATTTTTGTCGCTTACAATAAGTCGGCGGTAAGGGCTCGATATGTGAAAAAGCAGAATTATCATTACCGAGATACTAGCAATCCTCGAGAAATGCATCAAAAGCCTTTGCAATGCACACGCCTAAGATTACAGTGTGGTGTGCAATGATGTCTGCATCTGTGATTATCGGACCCATTTTTTTTAAAACCAGCTTGTCCAATCTGTGATCGTAAATTCGGAAAAATATAGTGAGACGCTAAAAGATTTCTTTCACACTGGAATTACAGAATAGTCTTCACTTCAACCGAAATATATGGTTCCAGCAGGATGGGGCAACAGGTCATAGACAGTGTGGCAGTTATTTTCAGAAAAAAACTATCACGCTATGGCACCACACCGTGACCACCCGGTCACCAGATTTGAGACTGTATGCTTTTGTCATAATAGGAATATCTAAAATCCGTCGTTTCAAGCCCCGGGCATTATAATGCAGCTAAAAAAATATTCGAGCCGAAATCAGCATGATTCCTTAAGCACTCTGCAAATGAGTTTTTCAAAACATGCATGCTAGTCTTGAAGAATATGTGAAGCTCAATGGTCACTAGTTAGAAAAAATGGTTCTTAAAAAATAAAATCTGCTTTACTGCTAAAAAAACTGTTATATAATATATGTTATATAATATAATGTTAGATTTTTTATAATTTTCCAAACTTTGAAATCTGCCACTGGACACTTTAGTTTCTTTTGGAATGAATAGGAAAAATAATTTTGTTATGATCAGACTGTATCTGACCAGATTGAAGTTGATGCTGGACTGTAATCCCTACATTTGATGTGATAGCTTATTAAAAACGTTAGATATTGGTTGTTTTGTTATTGAATCAAATGTCTTGTATGTTGTGGTAGATGAGAATTTTATAATTTAAATTACTTGAAACTAATCACTAAAATATGAACATTTAGGGATTAATTTTGGACGTCAGATGAGTAAGAAAAAAATATTAACTGAATTTAAACATGAAAAAAGCTCTTGCAAACTAAACACCCCATCAGTATAATAGTCACAAGTAAACATCATGTTTTTAATTGTTAAAAAAAAATGTCGTCTGCTAGAGGCCATACTGATAAAACATTATTATTTTATTAATTTATAAGTTTATAACTAATAAAAAAAAGAAAAGTCAAATTAAAAGCCACAAAATACAAAACGCCATAAAAAATAAAAAGATCTTATAATGTATCTGCTATGTAATTATTGTATGCAAGCTATAACAATTACTTACAATATCTGTTCCGTATGTCTCTGTAAGCATTTTAATCTCCCAGTAGTAGTGATATCCATGTTGTAGTGGTGTATCTCCCTTCACTGCTGCTGTACCAGAACTGTAGAATGGATGGAATGTGACCTGCTTCTTATCTTCACTGACCACCACCCAGCTGGGAGTGTTGGTCTCTGGCTGCTCCCATTTCCACTCACTCACTTTAAATAAAACAATATAGTATAATTTTTTATAGGGATATTACTACTATTAGGCAAGTCAAGGCAGTGCCCCTGCTCCTGAGCATATGTACAAAGAGGATATTTTTTTTATTTCAGATTAAGTGATAAAAACATTCCAATGATAAAAGTTTACTTTAAAAAAAGGCAGAGGAAACAGAGACCCAAACACTTGCTGGTCCAGAGTACCGAGCCTTTAGCTATAGTTCTGTTTTGTTGGTAATCTTGGATGTATACCAGTTTTTTTTCTCACCCAGACCATATTGAACATAAATAATGTGGTGTAATGCTACCAACTAGTTAGGTTGCATATAGGCTTTCTGTAGAGTTTTCTGTGCACGGTTGCATGGTATTTGCCTCTATCTTTTAAGATCACCTTCTCATACCTTGTTTTGCTCATTTAAAGTGATAACGCATACTACCATCTAACAATAGTCAGTAACACTCAACATTAAAGTTGTCAAGAATTATTTCTTCTAAATTTGGATATTAACAAGACGAAACTTAGTTTTAAATTTGTAAATATTAATGTTTAGATATTAATGATTTTGTAATTATTATAATAATAATTAAAATTGTATTTTTTTAATAATTATATTTTGTAATTTTGAATTAGAAATTACAATTTTTATATTTTAAATAGGTATGCTTTATGTTTTAATGTTCTGTTTTTAAGTGACGAACCACCAACAGACAATTTCACAAATTATGTGACCCCTTAAGCACTAAACTTGTACTATAGTTATCACACAAGGATCTGGGTGAGCTCTTAATAACACTCAAGACTCCCAAGCCAACTTACGAAAGTTTGTTTTGTAAATTGACATGACCAGGGATTGATTCTGTGGCCCCAGGAAGGCTGATGCTCTGCCACCATATAAACGAGTAAGCGGATTCATGACATACTAATCATAGCACTATGGGGACAATCAAATTGCACCTTGAGTCACACTAAACTAATCTAGCTAACGCATTGTTTATCATTCTTTTTCTTTTTTCATGGCATGGCGCACAGATTAGTGCATTTGCCAATGTCACATAACTTTCAAACAACCCATGAAATGCTAAAGCTATTTTTCTTCTAAGGACACTAATTACTATATGCGAAATCATTAAACTGAACATGGTTTCATGTCTAAATGTAGTCATTACAGTAAACCAATACTGTAATATGATAACTCAAAATTTATTAGGTTACTTAAATAAAATTTATAATTGATTGATTATAATATGACAAAATCTATTAGGAATGTAGGTGATAGATTGAACAATAGTTATAAACATTATTTCTACTTAAATATGATTTAACAAAAAGTACACAAGACAGAATAGTGAATATTACGCCGCGCAAGTTAATTATGTTAGGTGTGGACACATTACAAACAAAATATTGTATCAAATCAGCTGATTACGCGTCTTTCATTTTTATCCGTAGTTTTGTTTATAAACAATACAACATAATATTGTCTAATGTGTAAAGCTTGGTAATCCTTAAATTGTTTAATAATAAAATTATATAATTATTAGATAAGACAAGAACCACTGAGTATGTAATCACTACGACAAGAACTAGAAACTTCGTCGTTACAATACCATCCTACAATACTAACAAAACAGATATTGTGTACACTTTTTGTCAAGCTTATTCGTATTTTTTGTTACATTACTTAAAATGAAGTATATAATACAAATTAATTAGTAATTCATAAGAATTAAGCATACTAGATTATGCAAATACATATACCATCACTATCTTCACCACAAGCACAAGCATTTAGCTGCTTCCACGAAACAGGAGCACGTTTGTTCCAACACTGACAATACGGTTTCGCATACCAGTCATATTTCGATTTCTGAGTTTCATGAGTCGCAACCAACATTTTAGGATCATACACTAGTTTACGAAATATGAAAGCGATAAAAATGTTAACACAAAAACAACATGAAAATCTAATCGCTCACTAATTCTGCGCTCACCACAGAGACTAGTGGTCACTATTTTCTGATAGTTGGCGGCTCTGCAATATGTATTTATAATTCTTTAAAGTTCGTTCGAATACCTGGTACAGAGGTAAAATTTGTTTATGGTGCTACCACAGATTAATTAGTTACTAACGTAAAGTGCTACCGCACCATACGCGAGCACTTTGTCAACGACAAATAAAGCGAGGAAACAATTCAATAGGAGACATACTGTGTAATATACGGAATACATAATATTAAAAACTTTTTTTTGTTTCTCAGAAGGGAAAAACATTCCGTACGAACACCTAATTGTTCCTCACTGCCACAAATTAGTAAGATAATGTCCACAATTTGCGATGTCCACTCACGGCCTCATTGTGGCCTCACGCTCATAGACCACAGATTAAATATTTGTACCAAGCTACAGACGCGAAAGTCACTTTGCTGTGATTGTTATTTCGTTTTGAGGTTACTACCGCCTACTTTTTTGACAACCATGCTGTACGTGGGTACCCAATACTTTTTATGTATCTTTATGTATATCCTAGTGATTTCAAAAAAACCACCAACAAAGCGCTTTAGGGGATTATTTACATCAAACGACTGAGGGGAATAGGCGTTTCAAGGTTCTCAACTCAAGCATGAGAGTGAAGAAAACAAGGTAAACCAAAACTCCACACGAAATAGAAAAGTAGCCAGAGTGAGTCAGACTGACAGCACACTGACGAGCAATTGACTTTTATGGCGGATAGTCAAGACGGCATGAGCGATTTCAGCGCTAATACAACTCTTTCGGAACTAAAACTGTCACAGGCCTGCCACAGACTAAGCTCACCCTTTATGATTGCACACAGAGGACCCTTGTTGATCGAAAAAGTTATTGGAATAATTCAAAAAATTGAGTTCAGGACTATTTAATTCTTCGGCACTTGACAAAAGACAAAACTTTAATTTTGTATTTCCGAACTCCAATAAAAGCAAGAAATAGCAAATCTAAATAAAATGCTACTTCACTTCTCCCATTCCCGCCAAAAAATCGACGCAAAATTACGAGAACCATATCCTTTACTAAAGTTAAAAGATGGTTAAAAATACTACAAAAGTAAAGGCGCCAATATTTGAAAAATGAATGTGTACTGATAACGCTTGCGGCTTGTAATAATTAATCTGTGGTAAAATTGTTATTATCATTTTTTTAGACATACCAATAATAATAGGTTTATGTATGTAGGTTTGTTTACGTAGTGCAGGCCGCATGTCACGACATGCTGCCTTGAATGACGTCATTCGGCGGGCTCTTGTCGCCGCTGGCGTTCCTGCAGTCTTAGAGCCTGTAGGTATTGTGCGCAGCGACGGCAGGAGACCGGATGGTTTGACGCTCATTCCTTGGAAACTTGGAAGATCGCTGGTGTGGGATGCCACTTGTGTCGATACACTTGCTGTTTCCCATGTGCCGGCGACTTCCAAGTCAGCAGGTGCCGCGGCCAGCACTGCCGAGAACTTGAAGCGGCGTAAGTATGCGACTCTCTCTGAGAGTTTCATATTTACGCCCTTTGCAGTCGAAACTTTGGGTCCCTGGGGCCCCGAAGCCTATTGACTGGTTTCTGATATTTGTAAGAGACTGGTCGAGGCTTCGGGAGACCGCCGGACTGGCAGCTTCTTCCGCCAACGAATCAGTTTGGCTATTCAAAGAGGCAATGCTGCCAGTCTGCTAGGTACCTTGAGCAATGACAGCTTTCTAAGCGGCAACTTTGAGGAAGTTTATTATTTAAGATAATGTGTAGTTTTAAGTTTGTTAATATTAACATATGTATATACTTTTTATTAATAAACTAATAAAATAGGTTTATGTATTACCTCTAAACGTTAATTAAGATATTTTTACAATAATTTATGTTATACGTATGTGTTATATTATTTGTAATATTATAGTTATAACAAAAAATACATACATACATGCATACCTATCTTCACGCTGTATCCCTAACAGGGTAGTCAAAGCATTCGCATACCTAGGCGAAAATGTGTGAGGAGAATGAGGAGATAAGGAGAATATTGAGATTTGAGGAAGCGAAAGAAGTATGTAAGGACTGCGACACTTGGTGCTCCGTTCTCTCTGACTATATAGTGACTACCACTGATGTATAGTGACTACCCCGTTAGGGATATTAAATTTTAAAAAATGAATTGTAATTAAACTTTATTGAAGATTCGTTGTCAGATTTTTATAAACTGAGTTTTCAGGTTCTTATGAACTGACTAGTTGTTGTCTGCAACCGCGACTAAGTTCGCGTAGCCCTTGTAATTTTATTTACTAAATTAAATATTTCGGAAACATTCGCGGACGTATGAAGAACAACTCACCAAAGTTTTATTACAACCGTATGAATGGTAGGAAATAGGTAGGAACCATGTAGGAACTCATAGAAGATATACAAAAAAACATAATGTATATATACATATTATATATATGTGTCTTTTATGACTTTTATTGTGATGTTGGCAGTTTTGAATTTTGAATGTTTTCGATTGCGCGCGGCGCGCTGCGCTTCGTACCGCGCATCTCTCACGGTCGCACCTCGCCCAATAAAAATGACATAATTGCAAATAGAGCAAAATAAAGTGCTGTTAATAATGGCTATTATTTAATGTTGTACTTTTGCATTTCGAATAAAAACTTTAATAATATTAGTAATATCGAATATATCCATGTTTTAAGTCTAGTTTAAATATAGGTAGTCAATAATAATTTAATGTATATACTTACAAATGTTCTTACGGTGTAAACATAATTTTAAATTTAAATTCCCATTTAAATATAAAACATAGTGTTTTTTTTTGTGCAGACTTCGATAAAGTTAAGGTGTGTATTTGAATTTGTATTTATTGATTATGATATCCAACTCGAGTGAAACTGCAAACGTGTTTTAATCAATAATTTCGCTCAGATTAAATAAAATTATTCCCTATTTCGTAACCCGAGTTTCCGCCAATCTTTATAAATATTTTTACAGGAATTTTTATACACTTCGCTCAGATGCATTTCTGGATAGATAAACGCCAAAGCCAGTGTGCTTACAACGGCCGCCATCGTGTGCCAACATCCTTGTCTTCTGGTTGGTACCTACTTATTTTTTACTTACAAAAGGAAGGTACCTACAGTCAGTAAATTATTTCCCGCAATCTAATATTCATGCATTCTATTTATAAGTAAACAATATTAAAAATATTTAGTTTGATATACATATTGGTAGTGACTGGTAGTCTTGCTTCAAACAATCAAACCAATTGTATGGCCCATGACCCCAAAATCACAGTTAATCCCCAAACTTTTCTCAAACTTATTGCATTGGTGAATAGGATAGTGACAGCGGTATTTAAATGGATCAGCAAGTAATTTTTTTTTTTAAATATTGGTCAGCAAGTCATTTCTTGTCCTGAATAGTTTTAAAATCTTTAATCAGACAAATGTATGTCAATAATTTTATACACAACTTCGTATTTAAATAATTTCATAGTCTGAACTTGGACTTTGGTGTATCTGTAGCTAAACACAGGTTTAATTGATAAAATTTACTACAAACTGAGGATCTCTGAAACATTTTGAAAAAAAAATCAGGCTTAAATATTGTTGCAGGTCTGGTTGTAATGGATATTTTCCTATTGCATAATGCGTCGTCCATAGTGGTGAAGTGGTGGTGGTTATCTAGTCAATTAGTGTGAAGATACTCTTGCTTTTGAAGTCGGGTTTTTAATATACCCAACTATCCCAATTCAGAAAACAACATTTTTTAAATCATTTTAGGAGTTTGATTGGCTGTAGATGAGAGAGTTGGTTCAACAAACCAGTTTTATTTTTTGATCATTGGTCGACAAACCAATTGCTTTCGTCTTTTAAAAAAACCGAATAACATTTCGCATAAAGTGACAATGATTGACAATTGATTGATTCTTTGACCTTCAAAGAAATGAAATGCATGACATGACAACACAAATGTGTTTTGACCATTGTTTTGACCATTGCTTTAGTTGACGCTAAAAACGTTAACAGTCCACCTCTAATGATGTACTTCCTCACTTTTTTTTTCTTCATGGCATGACGCACAGATTAGCGCATTTGCCAAAGTCACGTATTAATAATAATAAGTAGATTCGAAGTAAATTACTATTTTCTTCTTATCGTAAAACTCCTCATAAAAAACTTTTTGGAAGAGCGCGAGAACTTCAGCTACACATGTTTATTTAGATCTACTCCATTCCTTCCACGGAAATTTAAAACACAATATACTATCACTGTTGTACTTTAAAACTCCTAAAAATGTAAAAAATAGGAAATTTAAATAAAATGACAACCTCACTTCTCCCGTTCCCGCCAAAAAGTTCCTTCCACACTGTTGAGTAAAATCCACAGCTTAAACTCACAACTTGGTTTGGCACTAGTATACAGCTGGTATTCAATAAAAAAATTTACAGTGCTTAGTGTATAAGAAATTTATTTATATTAGAAAATAATATATTACATTGACGCAAAAAAATAGTACACTGACTCTCGCACTAGGATACTCTGTGTTGTGAGTATCTAGTCTGTTCCTTCTCATAAACTATTATATATTACATAAGTATTAATATAAAATTTAATGTACATGAATGCTAATTCTTAACTTGTAATTATACGTATACAATTAAGAATAATTACAAGGAAATATAAGTAGATCCTTGTGCGTTCTTAAAATGTTATGAATGCACGTGTTTACTACGTACTACGCATGTGAATACACACGCATTTTAACTCGTACACAAGTCACGCCACATATATATATATATATGTGGCGTGAGTTGTGTGCGAGTTAAAGTGCGTGTGTGTGTATGTATATGTGCATGGACGTGTTTGTGTGCATTGAATTAGTGATTGAGGTAATAGGTGATAGGTGATTAGTGATAGTGATATAATTAGCGTGATTGTCTCATGGTCGCGTGGTATGTGCACCAGGCGTGGGGCGAGCGCGCGGGCGCTGCGCGGGCGTGGGTGTGAGCGTGGGCCGAAAGGGCATGGCGGCACCGGTGCACCGGTTTGCGGCTGTTGACTGTCCCCCACGTCGTCCGCATCGCTCTCACAGGCAAGTGTTACCTCACCCTAACAGTTCTTTTTACATTCTACATAATTCAAATTAGGTATATCGTTTCTACATAATTCATATTAAAATCTACTATCCGCGCAAAGAAGGTTTGCCTATGACTACCCTCCCCCACTTCCACCGACCGCATCCCGCACTAGTGTGGACAGTACTGCTAGCAACGCTATCATTTTCACGTACGTTCGTGTTATTTATTGCTTTTGCTTCGAACTAATTCATTGTCGTTATTTTTTTTAGTTTTACTTTGTTTTTTGTTGATTATTTGTATTCGTTTGATATTTTGTTATCAAAATGGGTAAAGGGAAAGTTTTATGTAAGGTATATAGAATAATAAATTAAAATCATTAATTTATTGCAACGACTATTTTAGTAACCCGTCTTTTTTGTCAACCCTACTGACCATCGACGCGTGACGTCATAACGCTAGTATCTGCTAACCTTCTGCGCACGGATAATAGTACCTTATTAGTTCGAGCCACGAAGTAAAAACGAAGAGGAGGCGCCGTAACGAATTTTCCTCATACCTCATACCAGTGTAACAACATGCGGGTTGAGGGGGACGCGGAATAAATGGAAGGGGATGTTGCGAATCTGCCGCCATCTAGCGAGTTGTAGCAGTCTCTTTGTGTTATGATTTTTCAAGTAGTTTTATTATTGACCACCAGATGAGTAAAATACATTCTCGATACAGAGACGTACTTAGTGATTAATCGGTGACTCGAAATTGCACGATTCAAAAATTTTCACATTAAGTTATGCAATACTTATATTTGTATTTAAGAGTAAATTGATATAAATACATAATGTATATTATGATGAAGCCGCAAAGCGGATGAGATGTAGCTTTAGATTCGTAAATTTTTTTATCGTAATACAACGTATCGTTCAATACAGCGTGAAGATATGTATGTATGTATCGTGCGTGTTGGGGACCGAATAACGGTCTAGAATAGCAATTTTTAAATTAACGTTTGTCGATTTGTTTGTATGCGCATCATGCAACTGTCTCTTTATTTAAATAGAATGATAATAAAGATCGCACCACGAAAGATGAGTCTTGACCAGCGATTGTAGTGGGGAATCCGCCTAGATACGCTCTTACGAAATTGTAATGTGTTTTTAGGGATTTTCTTAGTGTTCATTCTCTTCATTTACTGTAAATTCAAATAAATTAATTACATATTAGTATCGAACTTTTATTTTCTTCTTACACGATTTAACTAGCACGAAGTGGCATGGTAGGGTGATGGTATGAAAGCGACTGGCGAGCCACGCATTCGAATTGTTTTATACATACATACATATTATCTTCACGCTGTATCCCTAAAGGGGTGGTCAGAGAGGGCGGAGCGCCAAGCGTCGCGGTCCTTACATACTTCTTTGGCTTCCTCAAATTGTTTTATATTAATCTTAAGTCAGTCTTGGTCTTCCTTGGCTTTAATTATCCTTTATAAAAGAGTATATTAGTATTAATACGTCTAGAGTGCGGTCCTTTTAATGTTTTGTAAAGTAACTTCTATTCTATTTCCCAACAGAAATTATCCGTAACAAAAAAAATATGTTAGTATTATTGTAATACGTCTACCTCCTGCGTACGGTCCTGCTGATAATGTCAGTTTTAGCAAGAACTTTTATTCCCCAACAGAGGTCACTTCACTCGGTGTAAATGAATCGATGTAGCTTTTTACAAACAATTCCATGAATTAAATTAACAACTGAGCAATGTTAGGAATAAACAGGTAGGTTTTTAATATGCTTAGCGATATCTGAGTACAAAATGTGATTTTAAAGGGCGATTAAGTTGACATCTGTCGACGAATAGTAAAACCTACACGAACAAGAAAACTTTCTAGAACTGTCGATGTAATATTGTATAAATTGATACTTATACATGAAATGTGATATTTTTTAGAGTATCACAGCATCCATCTGAATGCGACTTGCAACCAACCACACGGCACTTCATTTTTCTATTGTACAATCACTGAAAATCTTTTTTTTTTCGTAAAATAATACGCGTGACTGTCAGGATCGAACTGGCATACGTGTAGTCGATACAGCCCTACGCTTTAAAGCTGAGCCAATATTTTTTTACACACAGGCTCAGCCATTACAACGTCTCCTCCTTCCTTCATGGTTCGAGCGCTGCCACAATTACATACAGACAGAATATTATACAAATAGAATAGAATTAACCGTAAAAGTTGTACACGCTAACGATAAATTTTTGTAAGATAGACTTTATAAATGTTAAATTTTTACATACTTAGTAACATATTTCATATATTATTACTACCATTTACGTAAGACATTCATGGACACTACATATTGCTTAATCTACCTGTGATAACAGCAAGAAAATCCGTTCGGTAGTTTCGGAGATTAGCGTGTACATACACAGACAACAATTAAAAAAAATGCTTTTTTGTGTTCTGTTATTCTTTTTTCCACACACATTTTTTGATAAATTTATTCAACATACAGCCATACATACTGCTTTATTATTTGTATAGATTTACATTTAAGTAATGAAATTGGTAAAACATGTAACTAATATTAGAAATAGTTGAAACTGAATGATTTTGAATAAAATAGTTCCTATTTTCTGTTCAGTTTTGTTACATGTCATTTAAATTTTTTAAAAATTTCAGTAGGAATGGTTACAGACCCCTCTGTGTACAACACACTAACAATTTTAACGAGGCGATTAATCAAATCGAACTTACAACTGCTACATGTTGGCACTCGACTATATATTTATACAACATCATGATTGACTTGGTGAGCCAATATCTGTCAAATTCTTTGAGTGTCATTTTTGAATACTGAATCTGATTTACTTTGAAACAAACATGAAAAGGACATCAAAACAGCAAAAGGACACATTTTAGCATACTCTTGCCAGCCAAATTATTCCCGCATACCTTGTCAATTTTTTTAGATTATTTACCAGGACCCTCACAAAAACCCAGCTCACAGTCAATATAACATTATTATTTATTATTGTATTACTGTTACTTTATGTAAGTTACTGTTTTAATTATGTTTGAGCATATTCAAATTAAAGTATCTTGTCACAGGCCTCCGCCAGTGCCAGCAGTGCATACAACTCGTCGCCAGAACGATGAGTCCAGCCTATACGTGGAGATCCCTCCCGAGCCCCCCCAACCGACCATTGCGAGCCTGGCGGCAGCTCGCAGCGTCACCCCCGACACTTTACTGCGCACAGCAGCATTGGGCCTGCACCACTCGCCCATGATGGCACCTCATCTCAAATATGGGATGCTGGTGTCTTTCGCACTGGCAACCGTCTTCTTGGCTGGTGCGAAGTACTACTTCGACAAACAGGTTAGTTTTTTGTATGTTTTGGTGATTTTGGAGAATCTTCAAAAGATACACATACTCTATGGTTGTCTTTGGGAATGTATCGGAGGGTTCAGTGGTTCCCCACAGACTCACATTATCACACCTCCAAGGGGACCATTGTGCAGGTTTGTCCTGCATTACCAAAAAAAATAGATGTACTGACTAATACAAAACCAGTGGTTAATTGATTTATCCCTATTATTCCTATTATTCTTTAATATTTTGAAATGTTCTTATATCTTTCATATGATTAATGAACCAATAAATTAATGTGAAATCATGAGTAAAAGCAGTTAGCTGGTAATTTTAAATTATTATCCATACACAATATTTAGAACATGAGATCTGTTAACTCTGTGATGCGACGTCATTAATTGGTATTATTTGTTCACAAGAAAAATACCGACCGATATTACTTTACGAAAATTAAAGTTATCTTTTTTTTTTGTATATCGTACAAGCCTGAGGCTATATATACGAGCCTTCGATCACAAATATATAACAAGATACACAATCAGCGTTCCAAAAACGTCCGAATCAAATGTACGCGCAAATGAGAATTTAAGCGCACTCAGTCCTTAGTAGTATTTGTAAACTCTAAAGGAAACATGTCAAAGTGCTCCTTCAAAAATTGTAAAAATAACACGTCTAGAACGTTAAAAAAAAGATAGATTTTCTTATTTTCGGTAAATAATTAAGATTATTTTATTTATGTGCTCATTATTTCGTTATAATAATAACGTTATATAGCTCTTTTTTATTAAATTCATAATAATATTTTTGAAATGACAGCTACATAATACAATTAATTATACGATCGTGAATAAGACATTGAGAACCATACTACCGCATTCAGATTTCATTTATTCGGATTATACTTTTATTTCTGTTCTAAAATTATAGAATGGAGTTTTTAGTCTTACACTTTTATTTTTTTCAATTTCAATTATGACTAGTATAGGATTTGCTGCTAATTATAAATTTTAATTAATTAATTAAATTATGTATTATTTTATAAACACTGCAAGTTATTGCAATATTTTTTTCGAACATATAAAAAAATATACAGCTTTCCTCGAGATCCTAATCGATGTGAAAAATAGACTTCTATAGTAGCACGCCAAAAATGCGATGAATACTTCATACCAAATGAACGAAGCGTAGTTTGCTCTGATCACTTTTTAGAAAGTGACGAATATGTCACAGCGAAAGGCTTAAAAAGGCAAAACATAATATTACGTATTTACTTAAACCTGCACTGCATTTCTATTTGACAGTAAGATTATTTGTTAGAAGATTAACGTTGCCACTAACTCGTTTGAAACTAAGTTTTTAGGTCCTTTAATTGTTTTTTATCAAAGTTAAGATTTCTAGTCATAACATATTTCTCTGACTACCCCGTTAGGGATACGGCGTGTTGATATGTATGTATATATTAAATAATGACTAGCATACGATTTCCCATTGAAAAATTAAAAAAATATCAGCACTTTATTGCGACTTCACTCTGTATTCCTAGATTACGTCGTTGCCTGATTTCCAACATTTTTTCCTTGTCTCGCCTAATCTAAATATTATGTCTTATCCTTGTCACGTCCACGTAACAAACCAAAATTATGTAAACAGCGATGGAAATATATTACGTGAATTATACTTTAAGCACGAAACGTAAGTTTTTGACAAACTTCGTTTCAATGCCTTACAAGGATCTAAACGAGCTTATACCTTTAAGGTCTACTTTAAATTAAAAGAATATTACCAATAATACTGTAAGATGTTCAAAATGCATATGTCAATTCGGACAGTAATTATGTATTTAGATTTTAAAGAAAATTGTGAATTATTATTTGTGATCGAAGACACAAAAATTAAAAAATATTAATAACTGTGTAACAATGCTGCTCCCTCCCATTTTCTATTCTTACATTGCGTCTGAATATGTCATTGCATGACATGCAGCATCTTATTCCTTGTCTAACATTATAATTTCTATGTACCTTATCCTTGTCACTTTCATCTAACAAATCATAATGACGTAAATAGCGAAACAAATAAATTACGTGAATTACACTTTAAGCATGAAGCGTAAGATTGAATTTTAAATATATTTTTGTTAACAAACGTCGTTTCAATGCCATGGGAGAATCTTTTACAAGCTTTTACAACCTTTATATGCATTGACAGTAAAGTTTACTTTAAATTAACACAATATTGAGATAATACTATACGATATTAGAAATATATATGTCAATTCAAACAATAATTTGTCCCAATTTTATAAAGGATTGTGAATCTAGTTATATATTTGTGATCGAAGATACGAGCACACTTATATACGATACTTCCTACTTATATTATTATTTATCGTAAGTACAGTCTGCTAACTTTCCAGGAGTATCAAATTAAATTATAAAGACAAGAAATGCAATGGAGAAAAATGAACTTTTCGTTGTTAATTGATTTTGAAGTACATTGACAACAAATACTTAAGTTTAAGTATGACAATGAATTGGATAATTTCTTTAATTGATCTTTCAATTAATAATTTGATCCTTCTGGAAAGTTGGTCAAATGTACTTACGATACGATCTATGTAGGACGATAATCTATGTAGGAGGCGTCGTATTGTGCCCCGGTGACTGACTAATGCCGGGTTTTCACTATAATATGAGTACTCTCGGACCGAGTGCGCTCGGATGAATACTCGGACGCTAATCGTAGCATGTAAACATAAGATCCGAGCGCACTCTGACATCGGAGTGGACTCGAGTGCGCTTCTATTTTTACGAGGTCATTTATGCAAACAAAATGGCGTCAACTAAGAAAAAATTGAACGAACGTGACGAACGAACGAGGAGTGTAAAAAGAAAAATACCCGAAATGCCACCATACAATGTATCATTCAAAACCTCGGTCCGTGAGTCCTATAGTGACAACCAAATTACGAGTGGACTCCTCTACAATCTAACAGTCCGAGAGTACTACTAATGTGATGCATTGGACATTTTGACGGCAGAGATCTCAATTTTTCTAAGTGACTACAAAATGTATGAAAGTGGTATTTGGTAACCTGATATTCTTCATTTCATTGATATTATTTTGCCAGTTACGATACACGATCGGTTGACTTTTGTAACATAAAAAAAATATCAAGAAACCTCTTTTAAAACAGATATTTACATTTTTTGGAGTAACGGGACGGATTTATATTTCTAAATTTTCTGTATAGTTCAATCTAAGGATATTCTTCAAAATGCCAGTTGTATTTTTAAAATTAATTATAGTTTTTAAAATAAACGTAAATAACTGTTTTTTCGTATTTTACGTAAGCTAGCGCGCGCATGTTCCCATAGAGCACAAGGTTTATTTTCGATAAAAAAATTTTTTTCTTTCTTCATGGCATGGCGCACAGATTAACGCATTTGCCAATGTCACGTAATAATTATATTCAATGTAAATTCGTTTCTTCTTCTTATCATAAAACCATAATCTTACTAATTTGAGCGTAAAACTCCTCCAGCAAAGTGATAGTAGACTTTACTGAAGTTATAAAGTACTTCTTGGAAGAGCGCGAGAACTTCAGCTACACAAGTTTATTTAGACCTACTCCATTCTTTTCACTTATACAGAACTTTAAAACACAAAATACTATCACTTTTGTACTTCGAAACTTCCAAAAATGTAAAATATAGGAAATCTAGTTTGATCGTTTGATCTAGTATAATAACCTCACTTCTTGCTTTCCTGCCAAAAAGTCTTAGATTAAATTATTGTTTATCAACGTGTCGCCTTAACTGTAACTCGCGGTGTGGCCTCGCGGCTCGCGGCAGATGTCCCGCGAGGGCGCGAGCACGGGCGTGGGCGCGGGCGCGGCGGGCGGCGCGGCGGGTGCGGGCGCGGGCGGCGAGGCGGGCGTGGTGTGCGCGGCCGTGGCCGGCGTGTGCGGCGTGGGCTGCGCGCTGTCGCTGTGCCGCGCGCGCGCGCCGCCGCCGCCCGCGCCGCCCGAGCGCGTCTCCTCCACCGCGCGCCGCCACCGCGACCGTCGCGCCGCCGCCTCCGCCTCCGCCTCCGCCGAGCGCACGGTGAGACACGCACGCACACACACGCACACGCACACGTCTACCGATCGACGACCGCACGGCGCACGGTGAGATACGCACACACCCACATGTCTACCAACCGACGACCGCACGGTGAGACACACACACACCCACATGTCTACCAACCGACGACCGCACGGTGAGACACACACACATTCACACGTCTACTGACCGACGACCGTAAGGTGAGACACACGCACACATCTACCGACCGACGACCGCACGGTGAGACACACACGCACACATCTACCGACCGGCGACCGAACGGTGAGACACACACGGTTACGTCTATACACTCATTCTGTGCCTCCGCCGACTGCACGTGAGACACACATGCACGCGCACACACAAATGACTTCTACCGGCGCCTGAACGCCTGAAAATCACCAGAAGAACTACTACTACTATTCTATTTAGGACCCTTTTCTATGAGTGTTTTTGAATATAAGAAATAAAAATTAAAAGACTCAAAATAATAGCAGGTACTTAAAAGTAATAAATAATGGTATTTCACTATTATCTGGACTATGGCAGACTCATACTTTTATAGTGGGGTTCGCAAATTAATAAATGCTTTGAGAAGGGCTGAGATTTCTTATAATATTGTTTTTCAGCGGTTCCCGACATATTTTTTAATTTTCAATTTGTTTGCACATGCATCATCAGACAATCGATTACCAACAGTGAACAAACTCAAAAGTTTTTAGTGGTAGTGCCTTTTAGTGCCTAAAGTTTTTAACATATTATAAAGTTTTTAAAATATTTTGTTTTTTTCTGTAACTTTTTATATTAGTGATGTCTGTATTTATTGTTATTTTTACTATTTTTTTGTATAACTACTTATTGTTTGTTCTTTTTTTATTGCAGAAACCTTTTAATTGGCCTGTACATTTATGCTATATACTATTGAAAAATGTTGAAGTTTATATGACTGTTGAGTTCGCTGAACAAATAAATAAGATTCAAACAAAAAAAAATGCTAATCCGTCCATCTATTTGAGAGCCTCAATGCGTACAAACACGTATGCGTACAGACGTACAAACACAGTCACACAGGCAAACAAAAACTTTATATATGTAGCTTTACACATGTGATTGTTATCTATCAACACTATATGGGCATATAGCCATGAAATAAAATGATTATTATTATTACAACAATATCTTTTTGCGTCAAGGGTTACAATACTCTGTATGTAGACCTTTCTGCACCAAATTCGAACATGTGGAAAATTTTGAAAATGGAATTTATGGTGGAAATGCTCTTCACCGAACTTTTGGACTTTCACCTGGTTATCTGGGGGTGATCATCGATATGTCCATGACTTTCAAGGTCATTTTAAGGTCAAAATCATTTTTCAAATCATACCCCATTTTCGTCACTTTTGAACTAGAAAAAACGGAAAAACTTCAATAAGTCACTCAAGGTAACACTTGAGTATACCAATTTTGACCTCCCACCACGTATCGCTTCGTTCCAGCCGCCCACGGACCCATCAGATACGTCTCTGTCGACGCTTCTGCAGGCGGAGCCAGTAGGGGCAGGGGCGGGCTTGGGCGAGGGAGCGGGGGGCGAACTGCCACCACCCTACCACATCGCCGTACTGCTGCCAGGTGAGCTGGGCTTGCGTGGGGCTAGGGAGTCCTATGTCGTATGAAATGGGATAATGTGGATGTAGATTCTATGTAGGGATGTCCGCCAGGCTGCAAACGGGCTGTTGGTCTCTCGAGAGAGGTGGCCATGTAGCCCTGTTCCATACTTTTGAGCTCCGGTTACTGCTGGCCTGGTGTTCCTCCCTCCTCTGTTTCATTTGCGAATCTTCCAGTTTTTGAAGAGGATAGTGGCTGATTGATGGATGGATTATTGGACCTATGGATAGTTATGATATTGATGACTCACATCAACGCATAACTGAAACCGCTGAATTGTACACAGAGGTTTCTTATCTAATGTATAAATGTAAAAAAAATTTCGGAATTTCTGCCCTTAAAGAGTGTTAACATATAGTATGAATAAACATTAAATTCCATGTGGATGAAGTCACGAACAACAACAAGTATATTTATAGTATGTATGTATTAGCTATTACATTACATACATACATACATATAATCACGCCTCTTTCCCGTAGGGGTAGGCAGAGACCACTTCTTTCCACTTGCTACGATCCTTACATACTTGTTTCGCTTCGTCCACTTTCATTATTCCCTTCATACATGCTCTTCGGTTTAGGGTACTCTTGACCTGGCCTTTTTTCAAGACGTCCCTGATTTGGTCTCGAAACGTCCGCCGAGGTCTACCCCTTCCAACACTTTCATTCATACTCGCCTTATACACTTTTTTCGTCAATCGTTCTTCATTCATTCTCTCGACATGGCCAAACCATCTCAGCATACCTTTCTCAATTTTTGTCACTACATCTTCTTTCAGACCACAACGTTTCCTTATCTCATTATTTCTTATCCTGTCACTCAGTTTAACTCCTATCATACTTCTTAACGCTCTCATCTCAACTGCATTTATTCTGCTTTCATGTTTCTTCTGCCATACCCAACTTTCACTTCCGTACATGAGTGTCGGAACCAACACCCCCTCATGCACAGCCAAACGAGCCTTGTTAGACACCTTCCGACTGTTCATAAAGGAGTGCAAAGCTCCATTCACTATGTTTCCTGCATTCACTCTTCTTTCAATATCACTCTCACACTTTCCATCTCTTGTAAACTTTGAACCCAGATACACAAACTCTTTCTCCTGTTCAATTTGTTCATCTCCAATCACGATATTGCAGTCTGTCACTGCCTCATCTCTTTCAAACACCATCACTTTCGTCTTCTTTGCATTCATCTTCATTCCCTTTCTAACAAAAGCTCCATTCATAGCAGTTACCATCTCCTGCAACTCCTCGGCCGAAGACGCAAGTAATACTTGGTCATCAGCATATAGAAAACATTTGACGAGTAACTCATTCATTCTCAACCCACTTTCATTCTCTTTTAAATCTGTCAAGCAATTGTTCATGAACAGATTAAACAGCCACGGTGACGCTACACATCCCTGTCTAACACCTTTTTCGATATTAAACCATTCAGTGTATGCCCCGTTTATCCCTACACAAGCACTAGATCCCTATAAAGAGATTGCAATGCTCGTATGAGGATACTGCTCACACCGTTCACGGATAAAGCTGACCACAATTCATTCCTCACCACTCTATCATAGGCCCTTTCTAGATCCACGAACGTGCAATAGACTTTCTTGTTTTTAGCCAAACACTTTTCGGCTATGCACCGCAAGGAAAAGACCTGATCCGTACATCCCATTCCCTTTCTAAATCCCTCTTGTGCATCCCATACTTTTTCGTCTGTTTCATTCACAACCCTTTCAATCAACACTTTCGCATACAATTTACCGACGACGCTGAGAAGGCTTATACCGCGGTAATTTATAATTTAATATAATTTATAACACTGCATTACACTCTGGCTATTTTATGTTATAAATCTGCCTCAGTCTTCCTTGGCTTCTGCTCCCACTCTGGCTCAGTAAATTTTCTTCATCAATAGTTCATCATTAATTTTTCCTACGAGGCTAAACTGTCTGAACATTCCTCTCCTTATTTTTATTTTTACAACAACACTGTTATGCAACCCTGTCATACTGTGTATCTCTTTACTGCTTATTTTGTTCAAAAGGGTAACACCACTATTATTTCAGAGAGATCACATTTCCACTGTATTTATCTTGCCTTAATATTAAGAACGTAAAAGTCCTATTTTGATTTTTGGTTATTTGTGTTACATGGTGTATTATGTAATCTATAGGTATATAGAAGAGAAACTGTACACATTTTTAAATATATTGCGCGCGCAGAGGAGTGTGAGATTTGGCATAGTTAAAGTTAATATGGAGGAGTGCTGAAATTTGAAGTTTATATTTGTTAATTGTGATTTATTTGACGACCTCAATGGCTCAGTGGTTTGAAAGATGTCAGATTGTGACCAAAGAATTTTAGTATTTATGTTGCCAATAAATAATTAGCGACAGATTGGCTGAATGAGTTTCGGGCTGTGACTTTTGTGTTTTGTGAGCTGTGAGCTATTCCGAGTGTATGGAGTGTATGCCAAGGGAAAAAAGCGTTTATTTCATATTTATGGTATATCCATACATACATATATTCACGCTGTATCCCTAACGGGGTAGTCAGGGATGACTAATTTAATAATAATTATTGATATTTAATAGGACGAGACCAAGCCAGCCCTCCGCCGCCTGCATACAGTACTGTCAGCTAGCTAGAGCAGGGACTTGCGCTGCAGACTGCAGCGCCTGTGGCCCGCTTTCAGACCCCACGCGCGCCTTTCACACGTCCCCCTAACGCCTAGTATGTAAACGACATCACGCATTAGACTCGTTCTTGGCAACTTATTTTTTGACTATACGTTTTATATATCTCCCGAAGCAAGTAGGGTGACCACCGCTGATCATTTTTTGGAATGTTATGGAAGCTAGAGAAGTTAAGTGATCGTAAAAGGTCAGAAAATATATGTGAGTTTTTGCTAGTGATTATTATTTACTATAATTTGGTATTAAAATTTACATCAACAATGATTTTATTAAATAAAAAATCTATATTATAACTTTGTTTGTTAGTTTTCATTGTAACAAGTTTTAAGAAAAAAATTAATAAATATGTCTGAAATATGGGCATGAAAAATGACTGAATATCGGAAAAGTCAGCGATTTTATTTTTCATGAACTATATTCGCTACTTAGCAATTTGTGGATTTTTTAACCATAAATGAACATATCTTTGGTCTCAGTCTTGCACAATTCACGCTAATATTTAAAACGCCTAAGTTATGAGGTGACAGTGATACAGAAAGGTGTTCCAAACCTTATCAGTACGCATTATAAAAGAGGAAGTAAATTGCCTCGTACATATGAAAAGGATATCAGTGTAATTAATAATTATACAATGTAAATTTACTCAAAGAATTAATCAAATATCTTAAATATTCCGAATTTAAGTAATTTCAACTTACCTAATTGAAATACGTTGAACGCTTTTATAATATTCCCGTTGTGATCGTTCGTTTTACCGTCACTATGGGCGCTTTTATTATTTACAGTTGAACGATTTTATCGTCACGATGTTTCCCTATTGTATTGTGAACGGAAAATCGTGGCGATAAAATCGTTCAACGGTAAATTATAAAAGCTGCCATTACGGAAGCAAAATGTATGCAGTTTTATGAAGACGCTTTTAAATTTCCGTCGACGATAACGTCTTGCCGTGAACGTATACGGTATAATGTGCCTCTCTATTAAATCGTCGTAGCAATGTTGAGTGTAGTGTGACCTACATAAGAATCAATGTGTGAGAAGCCAGTCAATGCTCCCACAATACAGTGAGTGGCTGGTTGGCTTGCGTTCTTTTATTATGTTCTTTTTCAAGATTTCCGCATTACGTATTAATTTTTAAATATCTTCAAATACGATGTCGTTACATGTACTGAACTGAGTAGAAACACGACCTAGAATTGCGAGTCACTCTATAGACCTAATTAAGGACAAAATAAGTAATGATTATGTAGTTAAAATTAATAATTATAATAAGTTTATAAATAAAATAAACTTGTAAAAAAAAAATTTTCGGATCTTCCTTTAGTTTTTCAAACATTATACATGTTTATGTAATATGTCCGTTCTAAACATTAATTTTTTGAAGTTTCGTTATTTGTCTTTTTTACGTATCACAATTAGATTTAATGAATAGAGACATTCATCTATAAAGGCCACAATTACAAAATATAGCTATAATAGTCCAGTTTCTGCAACTAAACTCAAAGTGACGTTACCTTCCACGATAATATCGTGACGATATGTAAATTATAATGTCGTGAAAGTCCACGGTAATCCGTTCACGGCAAAATCGTAACGATAAAAACGTTTACGTTTGACGGATTATGAGAGCGGCCATTAGTCTGATTCTAGACTAATCATTTCATTTTTTATGTCTCGTAATACATACATTGTGTATTTTCATTAAACCTTACTTCCACTTATGAGTAGAATATAATCCTATTTCACTATTATTAGCAGCAATATTCCTATAGTCTCGTGTTGTCATTTTGTAAAGGAAGGGGTCTAGCATCAATTTTCTTCCAAGAAACGAATGTATGAAGGAATGTTTGACTAGTAATAAAAATAAACTTCAACGTCTATTGAAGGAACCGAGGTAAATGAACGCACGGGAAAAGCAGTTGTCATTTGACGATTACCTGTAGTGAGGTGAACTGTTAGGCAAGATGTGAATACCAATTCTTTTACATAATAAAAACGTAGAAAAAATAAAAAAATAACATTTTCTATTTCAATGTTTGCCACATGTGCCACATGTATCACTTACGACAGATAAATATCAGCTTCATCCCTCCTCACAATTCAGCCCCAAAATTCTTTCAACTCGGTCCCCATCTATGTTTTAAACTGCACATGCTGTGACATTCTCATCAGACTGGTTAATTTAATTTTTATAGTAATGTCTCATTTTCAATTACCTATGCCATTATAGAAGATATTTATAAATGGTGTCCAATCATTCCCTTTCATTTACACAATATTCATATGTATCCATTCTTTGCTCAAAACGATACGAATTTGTAATTTGAACGTAAATTTTTTGTCATACGGCCTCCGATCACGAATAAAGAACGATTCACAATCTCCTCTAAAATCTAAACAAAGTATTGTCCGACTGACGTATATATTTTTAATATCGTATAGTATTATTGGTAATATTTTATTAATCTAAAGTAGACCTTACTGTCAAACGATAAGGTTATAAAAGCTCATAAACTATTCTTACAAGACTTTGAAACGAAGTTTGTTAAAAAAATATTTATTTAAGTATAATTCACAAAATCTATTTGCATTGCTATTTACGTCATTTTGCCACGTACCACACACACGTGAAAGGTACAAGGATAAGACATATATCGTCAGGCAATATTTAAAAATATGATTACGAATTTAATAAAAAAAAGCTATTTAACGTATATTAACCGAAAATAAGAATCTCTGTCTTTTTAGCGTTCTAGATGTGTTGTTTTTACAATTTTTGAAGGAGCACTTTAATATGTTCGCTGTTAGCGTTTTCGAATACTACTAAAACAGAAGTGCACTCAAATATTCATTTGAGTGCACATTTAGTTCGAATATTATTGGAGCGTTGATTGTGTATCTAGTTTTTTATTTGTGATTGAAGCATACGGCTATTTTTGTAAGCGAGTTACTAACGAATTTGTTGCCATTCTATTCCTAATGTTAATTAAATTACGAAAAAAAATATTATCGTGTAAAGCTTTTAGTTGTCTTTATAAATCGCAATGCTGCTTCGAGAAACATTGCTCTATCATCTCATAAGGACATCTCTTATTTTCTATAAAAATTGTGTTCATTTTCCATCAAATGTAATTAGAAATACTAACATATTTTATATGTGTATTTTATGCTATAAGCGGTTATAAACCCCGTGTATATTTTAATGTTTTAGAATTTATACTTACTTGTATAAGGTAGCGTAGAAATACATATACATATATTCCATATATATAGAATAATATTCCCTTTGTTGTATAGAAGTAAGGCCATTCCCACATTGTTCGTTGCATATATCGATGTGTTCGTTTTGTGTTGGTTTCATTAAGGAAGTCAATGTCAGCTATTAATTGTGTTCTTAAAACAGAAGTCGATAATGCAGGGTCTGTGTGATGCGAGCCTAATTATTTGTGGTATAAGTGTCTGACCGCACTTTCAGGTGCAGTAAGTCTTCAACGTAAAATTGGGATTTCAGCTACTAAAAAATATACTTGCAAAAGAGTTAACTTGAAACGCAGTTTATCTTCGGTTTAAAATCTAGTTTTGGTTAGACACTGTGCTGTATATTAATTTTTGAACTATTGTTTATGGACGAGATTCGAAGGCTCAGTTATATTTTATTTAGTATTAATTTGTTGATCTCATAAAATATTATATTTCAATTGTTATTATATTATGCTTGGTCGCTATTGCAATAAGGTAGATGAAAATCATTGAGAAAATATTTTTAATTGTTTATATTTTCACTTAATCGTACCTGCAAAGTTATTACGTACATTCACAATCAAAATGATTATAACGGAACCCTTAGGGCCGAGTTCATACAATAATGATGTTTACAAGCTATAGTCAAATAATATGTAGAAAAAAAGCCCGTCTTCCCCTCGTGCGTAACGGAATTGGCTGCTCTCGGCCGGATACGTAGGGTTGATGCGTTGGGTGTGAGATGCGGAGAGCACCTCGTTTAGTTATACATTTAGTACGTAATAATAAGAAATAATACACACGAATAAGTTTGTTCGTGTTTGTTAAATTTAATTTGTTGTAATTATGTTGAAGATTGATAACTTTATATTCCAATGACTAAAATTATTTAGACATCTAAGAACATTATGATACGTTCGTTTATGCGATTTAGACGTTTTCCTATTTGCAATGATGTGAAGTACGAATTAAAGACAAATGGAAGCGGTCGCATGTTGGCGTCGCGTGCGACTCCGACTGGCGCTACAACAATTACCCATATTCGCCCAAAATATTGCCGTTCTGTGCATGCCACGGTCCAATGCGCGCGTATTGGCACATGCAAACCGCGTACGCTAGCTTTCTATGAAGACATCCTACTGTTGTTTGTACTGTGGTATAGTAACTCAAATTAAAGATTGTTTTATTATATTTCCAGCTGCTTATAAAAGATAAACTTTTTTTATCAATCGGATAACGATACAAATAAACTTTTTAAACTTATTATTAAAACATTACCTACTTTATACTGTTACAAGCTAGGTGTAAATAAATGCCAATTGAGGGTCCTGAAACCTCCTAGAAATTTCCCATCCAGTAATAATAATACAACATTGGTCTCCACGCCGCTAGACAATTGTTCATACGATTCGATGACACGTAAGACTCTGATATTTTCGAATAAAAACTTTTTTATTAATTTTTAATACTGCCTATAGGCATATACACATATCGATTGGTATACCAATCGATATTACACCTTAATGTTAGCAATGCCATTTTTGGTCAGCTCTGCAAGCTTTGGTCTCGAGAAATAAGCTCTAAAAGTTGCATACCACGTGCCAATTTATAATGAATCTTATTACATTGAAATAAAGTCCAAACGTAACAATGTTATAGATGTAAGTATAAGCAACTATCATAAGTCGAATTATAGTATGAAAAAATAATGTTTTTAAGTTTACGAACGATTACAAGCTTTGCAGATATAATTAAGTGATAATATATAATTTAAAATGTATTATAATTTATTTCCATAATTTTGCACATTCAATCATTTTTTTTCACAATTGGCAACACAATTATAATAAAACAATATGGCTACGGGAATCTCTTACATTAAAATCAGATTCTGTGTAGTTGTAGTCAAAATATACTGCGGTATTTTGATGAATTCCTTTGTATATAGACTATATATTGTGTATTGAATAGTATGAATGGTAGAATCGTTATTTAATATAAAATTATGTATGTTGGATCGTTCTTTGGGATTTTGCGATTATTCCCACCATTTTGTGACTTCCTGGACACAGCCATTAGAATGACAGTACATTCAATTTCGGTTTCGGACGGTTATTCAAATTCAAATATTTATTTGTTTAATATATTAGTTTCACAGAGCTGTTACATGGTACATACATAATATCATAAGTATGTACATTGGTTTCTCACACATTAACCATTACTAGCAATAAAAAAAAATTGCAGTAGGTACGATGTTTATCATTTAGGTCCGAAGGTCTTGGACCGAATAATAACATTTATCAAGCAGCCATTCGAGCAGAGCAACCCTAAATTTGTTGATGTTATACAGGGTTAATTTAAAAATACTAATAACGTCTTAGTATTTTGTACTAAACCTTATCCCCAATAACTTTTCTTTTACGACTCAAAAATTCATGTTTTTTCTTTCATACAAAAATAACAATACATTAAATGTTTCTGAAAATGGCACCTATTCTACTCAGTCGCTAAATCGGCACAGGCGCAGCGCGGCGCTGAGGCCCGTTGCGCTTGCACTGCACCATTGGAAATACGTACAGAGTAATTACGTTTCAGACAGTACAACAAAACTTTACAAATATTTTTTGAGGAATGTAGTGACTTTTGAAAAAAGTCGTAGAACAAAATTTGTTAGGTATGTTGACAGAAATTTTGCACTAAGAGGTTATTAGTATTTATAAATTAACCCCTGTACAGAATTATGAGAATTACAGAGAAGGCTTTGATTAACTCAACTCAACCCTATACCTTTCGTCACCAATACTGAAACTATTTCTAAAAATGAGATCTGAAATTCATTTAACAATTTTACAGAACCTTCTAAGGGCGACTTGCAATTTCAAATATTGTTATTGGATAAATGTACCCACAATGGTCTTAAAATGGCGAGATGAACTATCACATTCTGTAGAACGATCCAATTCAATGTATGTTGTCATGTAGTTGTAAAAACATGGGTTATTACCGCTATTCAGTTTTTAATACTTATGTACTGGTATGCTACGATTTTTTTTTTAAATACTCAATACTTCTTTTTTTTTCTTTCGTGACTAACTTTTTCATCATTTTGCATCTGGCGACACTAGCTCATTAGATGAATATAAACGTGCCTATTGGTCCCATGTTATTACGACTACACGTGCAGTTCGACGTTGTGACATTATACCTAGAGTAGTCAGTCTAGTCAAGTTAGTTGTAATCGTGATGTATTCGGTTCAGAATTGACCTTTGTTGGCTGTTAAACGATATTATTTTTTACAATGGACCTTTTATAGAAGGTACTCTTTCGTCTTTTGTAACAGACGCTTCGTTCGGAATAAATGAAAAAATGTTAATTGTGGTTTATGTTTTTAATTCCCATTCATATTGGCTTCTTAAACACTACCAAGCTACGAGCCCATCGTCTCCTGGATTCTTAATTAAGAGTAGTTAGAGAGTAAAAAACTCAATAAATACCAAAATATCCTAAAAAATACATACAAATATGATGGAGCATAGAATCACAAACGATATATCTTCACTGTCTATTTGATTGAAGAGTTCCGACTCCAATTATTATTTTGATCAAAATATCGCTACGTGCTCATACATGCCTGTATTGGATTACATTCTTTCTAGCGCCGCCCTAACTTCGATCACTAATGAATACCTTTGTGAGCGAAGTGCCGTAGTCAGTTCAAAGACCGCAATCGCTAATCATAACCATCCTTAAGGAGAAACAAAATGTTATTAACGGGCGTCACTTTTTAGTCCCAAAAATGATGCGAAAAACATTAATTTTACGGTGTTTATTAGAAATCGTTCATTGTGCGTATTCTTTTTGCAATAAGAGAAGTTTAAGATTCCCTAAAGATTTTGTTATGACTTATGAGAAATAAAGTTTCAAGGTTTCTGATCATTATAAGTTATGTAGTAGTAAGTATAGAAATATAAAGAATAATTGACCACAATGAACTTATTATCAATAACATTGACTGGCCCGTTGGCGCAGTGGCATATGCATCTGATTTTTAAGCTAGGATCCCGGGTTCAGTCAGGTCAATTTAGGAAACGAACTTTTCTAAATTGGCTTGGTCTGGGTGTTACTGAGAACTCCCCCCAGAGTCCATTGTGTGGTACCAATAGTACAAGCTTTTACTGTTTAGTTTGGGGTCACAATCTGTGTAATTGTCTGGAATATTATTATTATATTATTATTATAATTCGACTACTACGATTAAAATGAACTCTAGTGTTAAAAATTGTCCTCCTACTTATATGTGCTGTCCTCTAAAACAGGCAGTAACAAAATCATTCAATGAGAACACTGCCACTCTCCGGTTCAATTCTGTCACGACAGATAAGACTCGTTAATTCGAGGTCGATTCTAAAATGTTATCACACATTTATTAGTGTATTTTAAAACAAAAAGACAGAAAAAGATGGAAATAAGTTTTAAGTAAAGTGAAAACGGTACGCAATAACATTTTGTTTTTCCTGATAATACAAATTACGTAGTCATAGTTTTTTGTCATTTTTTTGGAATCAACCTAAGGAAAGGAATTTATTGATTTGGTTTCCTAGTCCTATAAAAAGTTGGGATTTCATGTGGAAATTATAAACAAACTCAAGCTCATTTTTATATATTTATCCAATTAACAAACATTAAGTACACTGAACAGTGATAGTGTAAAATAAATACATTATTAATTCTAAATTATAGGAAATATTTAAACTAGTAGTGATTTTACAGGTGCGCGTTTAAAATACAGAAAAGCAGCCAATTCTATCAAATATAATAAATTAATACTTTTATACTGTTTTTATTAAAAAATATAATCTATGGTTATTATCGTCGACAGTGAAATAAGTGTCTTATTGCTTAACAATAAATAAAATTTCATTATGTCACATAATTCTTGGGTAAGATTCTTAGTAAAAAGATTTAAAAGATGTTTCTACAAAAGTTACATATTGTACATCTTTAATATAGTTGATTTTCGTAATGATAAATGATTAATAGTATTTGTGCAACAAGTGCGGTAAGTCGTCGATTGCTCACTCGAACGAAGCGAGCGAACGAGCGAAGCGAGTGCATTCATTCGCTCGAGTGGGCAATCGACAGCACCGCACGAGTTGCAGATACTATTTTTTATTACTAATGCGGAGATAATTTCGGTACAAAGAAAAAATATAAAAAGTAATAACTTTGTTATTATTTATTATTATACTCGTATTAATCTAAAACTTCGAAATCAAGATTTTCTTTATCTTTCACACTGATGTCAATGGGTACTAAATTCGATTGTGTTTTGTTTTAGATATTCATTTTACATTCTTTTTTTAAATTGTGGATTTGCGTGTGCCAAGCAAAATTTGACAAGTAAACTTATCGCACTCAAATTGTAAAATAAGCAAAAAGCTACTTATCAACCGCAAAAATGTGCGTTTAGATACTGTTTATCCCGCATGAGTAATAAAAAGCTATAAATAAAACATTATTTAAGACAATTTAAATTTCTATTACAAGGTAGATTGTTACTCAACACACATAAAATAGGGTTGTCACTTTCTTTAGCAATATTTTTCAGATTCTCATTAGCGTTGCAACGAACTATTCGGCCTGAAGCAGCCTGAGGCCAGGCCGAATACCGATTATTCGGCCAAGAGCGTGGCCGAATATCCGAATATATGGCCAAACTATTCGGCCTGATTAACGCACGTACAAAAATTGACGTACAAACCACAAAGATCGCGCACCCTGCTCAATGATTAGCCTGCTGTTACTATGCTTTGCCAATCGCGTAGTGCTTTGTTTTGTGTAGGTTATAACAACTTTAGAACAGAATGATTTATAATTTAAATTTATGACATCATACTGAAGAAAATAATAAAAATAATGTCAGTAATTGAGTAACTTTCGATAACGTAACTTTATTTAGGTTTGCAAATAATAAGTAGGTACTTTGTTGATTTTGGTTAGCGTTTACTATATTTACTAATGACTAAACTACATAATAAGTAGGCAGGTCTCATTTCAATTGTTAAATTTTTGATCTTTTAGAAAAATAACTTAGTTGCGTTAAATTTCCTTTGATCTTTTAGATAAATAAGCGAAAAGTTTCGCTTTCACGATCTAAGAATGTACGATATCAGCATATCAGCTATAATAAAAGTTACATGAGTTTACTGTATGTTTTTAGTTATTTCTGATTCTTGTTTTTAGGTTCGGCTGAATAATGATTCGATATTCGGCCGAATAGCAAAAAATACGCCGAACAGGTCGAATACTGAATAGTAACCGAATATTCGTTGCAACTCTAATTTTATATTAAACTTTATTACATAATGTCCTAACTTCAAAGTAACAAGCAAATTCGACTCTTATGAGAGTCGATAGCAGATGGCGTCCACTTGAACTGCAATATAACTGTACATACGCGGCCTGGATGCAGCCAACTTTACATCAGTCAGTCAACAGTAGTATAAATGAAACAAGCTTGCTTATGTATACCCTATTGACACGTAGAAGTAAAGGGGAAGCCCTTATTCTAGAACCTTCAGAAACATTTATGATGCTTTGCATCTTAAGGCAAAAAAAAAGTGTACACTGAGAGTCAACGCAATTATAATCCGTTTCAATCCAATTTGCCAAAGAAAATAAGATTTGGTGTTTCATTTAATTAAACAAGGCATGTTAAAATACATACAATAATTATTTTTGACAAACTACTAAAAAGACATTTTCATTCAATTTTATTTTTTCCTTTATTTCAGTCACCCGTTTTATTTAAAAAGACTTGACGCTCGATTTCACCAACATCCCCTAATTTAAATTACGCCTATGGTAACACTGTTGCAGTTACTGGCGTTTTGTTTTATAGTTTGATTTTTTGCTGTTTTTGCCATAACACCGAATAGAACAATAAGCTATTACGTAAATATTTAAATAATTGTCCAGTTTTGGTCATGAATATATTAAACTGAGTCAGTTTTGGTCAGTTTTGGTCGCTTAATGCGAGCGAGAGTTGATACTTGTTAGTGTAAATAAACAGAGCAGAGGTGAATAATACGGTCCGATATTTTATCTCTATAGGTTGAGTGCTCTTTGGTGAAATCGGACATGAGAAAGTTAAGTACAATATTTGTTTACCTTCCTGGCAAATTAGATTGAAATGAACTATACGTTTTCTTAGAACAAGTGCAATCACGTTGGCATGCAGTTATCGTTATGCTCTAATATTTGTACGAAATGCATACTTATTGCGTTCAGACTGCGCTGTTGGCATTTTAATCGCTTGGGGTTTTAGTCGCAATTGACCGCAGATTATGTACTCTCGATTGTACGATCTTTGCAGACGTTTCCTACAATTCGAGTCTGGGTGTTTATGTATAATATGTATTTATTTACAAAAGAAAAGTATATAAGTAGTATATCAGTTGTCTAGTACCCATAACACAAGCGCTGTGCTGCTTACTTTGGGACTAGATGGCGCTGTGTGAAATGTCTGAGTTTATTATTATTATTATTATTATAATTTCGTGACATGACAAAGTTCCAAACCTTTCCTAATTTCCAAAGAAAGTGTTACCCTGATTACAATCATAATTTGATATACAAAGAAGGAATGTATATACTGACACCACAAAAATTTTCAGTCAAAGCAAACAATAAAAATAGTTTATAAAAGCATAAAGCTTTTAGAATTAAATTATGACTAGCTGTCCAATGAATATTATAGTTCAATGTCATAATATAACTTAAGAAGATTGTTAAAATATAAAAATACAATAAATTAGGGATACAGGCTGAAGATATGTCACAATAAATGTCATTTTGCAAAAACGTTACTATATATTTTACGAAATAGTTTAATATATTCAGTTTCATAGCAATAACTATGTACAAGTCACTATTTTAGTAAAAATAGATTTGCTATATTACACAATCGGCAACAGTAAATAAAGAAAAAATGATGAAACATTATACTGACAAAGGGGTTTGGAGATTTTTGTTCAGAGCCTGACATATTCAACGGCCGCCATTTTTTTTTTAAATTACGCTGCATGATAAAATCTATGTAAATCAATTGAGGACACTAACAATAAATTACTAAAGTTGCTATATCCTAAAGTGCCACGTTAGTTATTTACAAGAAAATATTGACAACTTGACAACCATGATATTCTCATTATACTCATTCAATGTTTTTACACATTATATTGTATTCAAATAACAATTCCTTGATAGGTAAAACTTTTTACTATAATAATAATTAGTATATTTTAATATTATTAGGGGGTACATATTTTTTTAATCTTATTGCCATTGTAGGGACATTGTAAGTGTGATAGAAAAGACGGATCAGCAGTTTTGTGTGGAAGCGTGATGTATGCGAGCGTCGACGGCAGTTACTGCGCACTGCCTGATCGGAACGAACGCGACCTAAATTGGGGTTCAGTTGGGAAAATAAAATTATACGGATCTATCTAAATTTACATCTTTATTTCTGCCAGTGACTCCCAGTATAACTCATATAAATAGGAATATCCTAAACCATGTCATTAAGTATCACACTGCAGTAATCTTAAGTACTTTTATGAACCAAAAAAATCTATTTATTCTGGCATTATTTTTCATGGTTATTTTTCTCATATATCAATCTTTTCCAGCATATAACTCTGAAAGGTGACACTTTAGGACAGCAGCTTTAGTATTTTTTGTTTAAGTGTCTCCAAACGATATATAGGTGTGTTGCTATTTTCGAAAAAAATTAAAATGGCCGCTGATGGATATGCCAATCTTTAAACTCCTTTCAAATTAATAAAATAGGAAGTACGTATATGTTCTATACAAATGTATATAATAACAGAGTTCTGATATAAAATAATTAAAACACTTAATAAACTCTTTAAAATAGTCGGTAATCATGGCTATTAGGTACACAGTTTTATTACAATAAATCTCACTATTACATTACTTATTACATTTCTTTATTAATAGCCACAGGTTAGAGCTAAGAATAACTCAGATTTAGGCATAGGTCATGTATGGTAAATTCAATCAAAAAAAAGCGTTTGCTCAGGAACGAAACCTAATCGCAATAATGAGACCAATAAAACTCACGTATGATTTAAAAAAGAAATGTCGATACTCGTACACATACATTTTCTCGTATATAACAGAAAGAGAGACCAATATCACTGTGAACCTATGTATAGAGCTAATGAACCTAGCCCCACGCGACGCGCGGGTCCCGCCTCGCGTAACGCTTTTTCCTTACGTGACGATTTCTACCAACTCAAAACCTCCCGTAAGCCGCGTTAAAGAACTTCGTTCCAATTAGTAATGTAAATTGTAAACACTGTTTATGTTTAAAAACATAATGTTTGACTGTCCCGTTGGTGCAGTGGCATATGCATCTGCTTTCCAAGCTAGAGTCCCGGGTTAGATCCCCGGTCGGGTCGATTTATGAAACGAACTTTTCTAAATTGGCTTGGAGTCTGGGTGTTACTGGGAACTCCCCCAGAATTCGTTGTGTGGTACCCATAGTACAAGCTTACTGCTTAGTTTGGGGTCACACAATCTGTGTAATTGTCTGAAGTATTAAAAAAAAAACAACGATATCTATGTAGTCCTTGATTGATTGTTTGAAAACATCACTATGTCCCACTCAACTGCGGTTCAGGAACCACACCTAGCTCACATGCACTTTGACACTCGTGTAGTGAACAACGTTGCTTGTTTTACTTAATTTCGTACTTCAACGATTAATCGATGAACAGTTGAATGATTTTAGACTCGAGTGGACTTTTACGGTAAGTAATAAAGAAAGTTAATACTCAATTTATTATAAAATTGCATAAATAAAATTTTAAACGTCGTGGACAAATCCATTGTTGCTCGCATATTGAATTGGACTTGGTCATTTGGAGTGACGAAACAATAGCAGTCTCGCTTTTACTTACGGCGAAGGACCACGCGTTACTGGAGATAGAGCTACTTCTTGCGTCATACTCTGTCAGCACGTGGCGCCTTGGTGATTATTTTGATTTACTATTCTAGTTTAATGTATCATATATGTATGTATAATGTATATCCTATGATTTAATAAAAAAATATAAAAGACAAAAAAATCCTTTAATTTTTATCTACTCTAAAGAGTAATTGTGGGTGTATTTTATACTTTTTTATATGTATCACAGCAACAAGTGGTGACAGTAATTTACAATATGGCGATTGTATGGTCTCAAACTGAGCATGAAGCTGGTAAATAGGGACACACATTATGCAAATAAATTATGACAGGGTTTTTCTTACATTGATTCAGGGAAATTGTTTGAAAGCCAAGATCTAAACCGAAGTTGAAATGCAGAAACACAGGACATTCTTATAGCAAGTTGTGATTCGAAGGACATTTAATGTTTCAATAACGAGTTACCCAACAATTTCATATTATTAGGGATAATAAATATTATGATTATGAAACAAAAATATATTTGAATAAAATAATTATAGTTGATTGTTCTGAAAAGTCATATGTTTTATACATTGAAAAAACACAATTGGAAATATATTTAAATCTCATTATAAAATTTTATATTAAGTTTTTTCTACTCTTATAGTAGCGATAAAATAAAGAGTTGACGTAATCGAAATATGACGTAATAAACTCGTAGTACCAATGCTTAGTGCTGGGAGTGACAGAGATAGAATTTATACTCATTAATATAAAGAAATTAAAATATTTTACAATTGTGTTCAGGAATGTAAACCTGTTTCAGTAACTTTGAGAACAGAGTTTAAGAAATGGTTTAAATAGTTTAGGTCTATTGGCACCACAAAACTAAAAAAACTATTTTTATGTAAATTTTAGGAGATAACTGACCTATGCCTATATCTGTATCGTCGGTCCATTGGTCAAAAGCAGACTTGTCGGGTTGAGTCGTCACATGTTCAGATCAGACTCGTTGGATCTCGAACAGTTTAACGTTGGTGTCGTACCATATGGGCGGGTCCACGTTCCTGTCAAAAAATGGACATTTTGAAACTGACGGTGTAAGCAATACATATGCAGTATCATTATATGTAATGTACAATATGTAGCTCATAAGTCGTTATAACATAGGGCGTGTTCGGCCGAACTCAGACCTTAGTATTCTTAGTAAGACATTCAGACAAGGTAAAATCTAAGTGTCTGAGTCCCTTATCAGCCAAGACAAGATTTCTAACTAATTTGCAGCTATTCAAGAACATAACTACTTATATTTACGTAAATAACCTTTAACCTCACCATCTTATCACATTATTGAAAATTGTACAATAATAATATACAAAATAGATAACAAAAAAATTAATTGACTCCAATTGTTGATTTTATATTTAATCGATGGAATATAAAAAATGGCGTCAATTTAAGACTAAGCTACTTGCCTTAACTAAGACAAAAGAGTCAGGCCCAATTCTTAGATAATCTGAGCGTCTAAGAATACTAAGGTCTGAGTTCGACCCAATACGCTCAATACTATAACGTATAAGAGCGGTCGGCAAGTCGCAGTTCGGGGTCCGCATAACACATTTAATATATCTTCATATAATTTATGAGAATTAGAGTTGAATTTTAAATACATACGACTTGAATTACTATTATTAGTGAGATAACTTTGGACATAAATTATACCGACATGACGATGTTGCCAAACTTATAACATGTATTATTTTCACTTGTCGTGGTGTAAAGTGTGAGGCATAAGGATAAAAAAAAAATTATGGACACACCAATATATAGATGGCAATTACCAATGGCTAATGCTCCGTGTACCATAATGATTCACACGAGTGTGAGAGTGAGAGTGTGACAGTACGAAAGTGTGAGAATGTGAGAGTGCGAAGATTGTTAGTGTGCTAATGTTATAAGTGCGAGAACGCATATGCGAGAGTGCAAGAATGTGAGTGTGAAATTACGGGAGTATGACTGTGTGAGAGTGTGAAAGTGCGAGAATGTGAGAGAGCGAGAGTGTGAGATTGTGATAGTGCAAGAGAGAGTGCGAGAGAGCGAGACTGACAGAGTGCGAGAATCTGAATGTGAGACTGCAAAAGTGTAACTGTGTGAGGCTTTGTGTGCAAAAATGTGAGAGAGCGAGAATGTGATAGTGTGAGTCTGCGAGTGTGATTGTGTGAGAGTGTGAGTGGGAGAATGTGAGAGTGAGAGAGCGAGAGTGCGAGAATGTGAGAGAGCAAGAGTGTGAGAATGTGACAGTGTGAAGCTGCGAGAGTGTGACCGAGTGAGTGTGAGTGCGAGAACGTGAGAGAGCGAGAGTGTAAGAATGTGACAGTGTGAGGCTGCGAGAGTATGACCGAGTGAGAGTGTGAGGTTGCGAGAGTGTGACCGAGTGAGAGTGTGAGGTTGCGAGAGTGTGACCGAGTGAGAGTGTGAGGTTGCGAGAGTGTGACCGAGTGAGAGTGTGAGGCTGCGAGAGTGTAACCGAGTGAGAGTGTGAGTGGTCGAGTGGTGGAGCGGTGGAGCGGTCGAGTGACGGTGTAGTGTGGTGTAGTGTGGTGTAGTGTGCCGTAGCCGTACCGTATGTAGATGACGCCCCACATGTAGGTGCGGAACCACGCGGCCGTGCCCGCGTTGGCCTGGTACTTGCGGATGAGGATGGGGTGCGGCACGGGCAGCAGCCCCACCAGCGTGCCGTGCTGCAGGAACCGCAGGATCTCCGACTCGTCCGTCAGGCCCCTGCCGTTGGACACCATTCTACACTACACTACACTACACTACACTCTACTTACTACACTAGCGCTCTTTGTATACAAGTCACATTGGTCTCTTTAATGTGAACAAATGTGGCGACCGTGAAGGAAAGAGACGCTGTAATGATACGGGCTCAGATCGCAATATTGAAACCTGGGAATTGTTGCGTGGTACAGATATTTGTGCTCGCTTAGTCGGGTCCATGTCTGCCCTACCTCAAGATGTCATAAACAATAATGGTGTATATACCTGATTTTAAATAGTGTAAGATCTTACACTACTTAAAAGTATATGTAGATAATTTTCAGACTTCTTAGCAATGTCGCTCTAAGGCTTGTCCAGTCCTTATGTTGTCTGTTTTCCCACATTTGTATAATGGGAATCCATTTGCTTTCTAATGAAGATCGTTAGATGTTCCTAAATAAATAATCTTTACCAATGATTAAATATTGTTTTAATGTTGTAGAATATATAAGGAAACATATCAGATATCTAAACGGTCCAACATGGGTTAAGTCCTCCGTGATCATGCACTACATCGTAATAATAATCAGCATATATATGAAACATTTTTTAAACAGATCATAATGTTATTATTTACTTCCCGACATTCAGAGAGTGGAGCATGGGTAGATGAAGAGTAGAAAGAGAAAATTAATCAAAAATTGTTTCAATGCATGCATTTATAAATCAGAAATTCATTTATTTATTTAACAGATAGTTTAGAGTAATTAAATAAGTAATATAATTGTAACAACTGGAGTTTAAGAAATATGGCGCATATATAACAATTACCAATATCAAAAGCAGAAATCAAGAGACTAGAATATCGAGTTTAAGAAAATTCCATGATGGTTCAAAGCAATTCAAAGTGAAAATAAATGAATGACACATTATGGACATCGTGTTGACATCACACTATCATGTCTAAATTAGAGAAACCAATAAAACAGATAAACATAGTGATATATGAATATTGTCAAATTAGATTCGAGAAGAAAATGAACCTTAATGTTATCATATGTCAGAGGACTTTCGACTTATGGTGGTACGTGAATCAAATTCCTTGACTGCACCTATGTACATGTGTACAGAGGTAGGAGCGCGAGTACCAGCAGAATTAATCTTCATAAGTCGTTGCAAAGATCAAATAACAAGCGTTAGCTGAACATTTGAGGAAGCGAAAGGACCGCGACGCTCGGCGCTCCGTCCTCTCTGACTACCCCGTTAGGGATACGGCGTGAAGATATGTATGTATGTATGTTAGCTGACGAAACTGTCTAAAGAACTAACGGGTGAGCACTTTTTAGAGAGTGAGTGTAAGTTAAAAATGTCAAAGGGGGTCAAACAAAGCCAGTAAAAGCGAGAGCTAATCAGTAGCTAACGTAATCGAATTAACACGTGGACATTTAGGTATAGAATCAGAATTTCTGCTGTTTACTCGACACACTCTTTCAGTGATTATAAAATGAGAGATATATTTCATGCTCTAGCCTGACCTTCAATCCAGATTATTGAAGCATTTCCACTCATGGCAAAAAATAATAAAATATGATTATGAAATTATTTACTATTTGCATCACATTGTTTTTCGTTATTATTGAAAAAATTTAAGGAAAACTTGCTGTAGAATGAACACCAAAGTGAAGAATGATGAGATTTGAGGAGCCGAAGGAAGTACCATATGTAACCGTGTTACTTGGTACTCCATTGTCTCTGACTATTCCGTTGAGTACAGCGTAAGCATATGTATATATGTACATAAGTTATATGTTTAGCCCTCAGTCAATGAAGTTATAATACAAAAGAGGTAGATAGGTTACATGCACTCGAAAAGTAGCACCCCCAAAACTTTGCTAATTAGCCAACCCGGACT
Source organism: Zeuzera pyrina (assembly GCA_907165235.1). Taxonomy (NCBI): domain Eukaryota; kingdom Metazoa; phylum Arthropoda; class Insecta; order Lepidoptera; family Cossidae; genus Zeuzera; species Zeuzera pyrina. Next base: position 2,866,366 of record OU015627.1, read on the forward strand.
TGGTCAAAGAATATGAAAAGTAATGTTGCAGAACCAACAATGTCATGCAATGCCTATTGCGCATTCAAAATTCTAAAATATTTTAATAATCCAAACGATTTTTATAATATACACGATCATGTGATGACGCAGCCACCCAATTTTAATCATCGTTTACATTTATTAAAAGAAATAATATATAATTCATCATTTTCAAATTTATAATTAAAAAATGTTGACGATCTTTTTAAATAAATATGTTCTCATGTACATGATTCAAGAAAAACGAAATTCGAAAAAAAGCAAACATCATTTTTTACTGTCTAATCCCATTAGGTATCAATCATATTTTTTTTAAATGTCTGTTTTGTGGCATTGATTACTAATATTCTATGAATTAGTCATGGATTCGCTTAAAATGTAGTAAGAAATTGAAATTGACCAATCACAATGATTTAGAGAGCTATGTGATTTGTTAGTTTGAAATGGAATTATGCTTTACATTGCATAGCGACGCAGTGCAATGTATATTTGTCTCACTTTGTAACGTTGTAACTGGGACAATATTTTACTTGGATTAGTACTAAGGTAACCTATCTACCTCTTTTGTATTATAATATCATTGCCCTCAGTGCAAATTTGAAAGCACTGTTGCCAATCGACGACACACTCACGCGATGTTCACCAGGTAGCAATAAAATACGCATGCGACCTAGAATTGTAACTAACATTGCCATTTAGATTGTGTATTAAATCGATTTAATAATTTAAGACCAAAAACAGTTGAGAACGCCAAGACAGACAAATAACGGTATTTTTTCCGTCGACGTTCAAAAATAATTTAAAACCGATTACCGCAAACTCGAAATGGACGCGAATATGATACCAAACGACTCGTTTACACATTTGCCTTGCGCTTCGTGCAGATATAGATATAATGAACGCGGCTATAAAGACAACAAAAGAAAATTACAATATGAGTAACTTAATTTGTGATGAACCGTTGCCAAACATCTGTTTTTGTTTTTCTTTACTAGAAAACTACTGAAACTATTAACTTCATATATTCAATACCATTATCCAGTATCATATGAGCGAAATCACATTTAGAACTTGGTGTAAACACTCACTTGTCGATGCATATCTTCTCGACCTGCGGTACGAGAACTTGTAGTAGCCGCATGATGGTCTGCAGCGGCAGTTTGTTGCGCCAACTGGACACCCACTCGGCCGTGGGCCTCCACTCGCCCCCCTCTGACGTCACATATGATCGCCCGCCGCCGCGGATACTGTCTCGCTGCGGACACATACACGTATAATTAGTATTTTGATATTGCTGTGTCAAGTGACTAACTGTAAAAATGTAAGTAAAGTATGAATTACTTATTAACATACCAAAAATATAAAAGGTAGCATCTAGTGAAACCCAAAATCCTAGAGATATAGGTAATTTAGAAGAATTACGTTTTTTAAGTCAGATGCTAGTACATCTGCATCTAGCACATCTGGTACAATAATGTCAAATTTTTTTGTTGCGGCGAGTCTTTACTTGAAGAACATGGAAATGATTTAAAAATAATCGATTTTTTGGCAGGAACGGAGGTAGTAATATTGGCATTTCGTTAAATTCCATTTTTTGCGCTTTTGGGAGTTATAAAGCACAAAAGTAAGTTAAAAGTATATTCTGAGTTCAATTTCTGTGTAAATGTGAATGAAATTGGAAGGTCTGTATAAATATGGCCATTTGAAGTTTGCGCGTTCTTCCAAGAAGTCCTTTTGATCCAAGAAGATTTGATGAAGAAATCCAATAAAGCCTACCATTGCTTTACTGAGTGATAAAAGAAAAGAACAAATTTTACATCAGGCATGTGCTTCATGGTGAAAAATGAATAATGTTTAAGTCCGGCAAAGTGCTCTTGTTTGAATAATGAACACGGACGACGAGGCTGTATGGGCAACGTTACTTTTGCCTCCCAAAAATTGGGGAATAATATTAAAGAGAGAGTTTTTGGCGGGATTTTATTGGAGGCCGTTGGGAATTTATTTTAATTATTTGTAAATTGTTTCTAGTGAACATCGTAATGTAAAAATGGCGTAGTTTTGCGCCCCAAGTACCGTTATCGTTAAAATATCGGAATCGTTAAAATAAAAGCTTATTTAGTAGTGTCATGCTAATATTTTTTTAGCGGTTTAGCCTGCCTCAGCGGATCCTACTAGAAAGACTGCTTCAATATATTTGTCGCCAGAAACTCCGAGAAACATTAAAATGTATAATGTCGACATTTTAATGAAATAACATGTAAAATATAGCTGATTATTACTGAAGACATCGGCTATATGGGCATAGATACCTTTGCCTTCCTTCTTAAGAGAAAATCGTACAAAAAAAATAAAAAAAATAAAAAAGTAAAGACTTTTTGGCGGGAACGGGAGAAGTGACGTTGTCATTTTATTTAGAATATCTATTTTTTACATTTTAAGGAGTTTGAAAGTACAACAATGATAGTAAATTGTGTTTTAAAGTTCTGTGTAAGTGAAAAGAATGGAGGAGATGTAAATAGACATGTGTAACTGAAGTTTTCGCGCTCTACCAAGAAGTCTTTTATAACTTCAGTAAAGCCTACTATAACTTTACTGGAGCAGTGTTAGGGAACTTAGTTGTTTCTCCTGAAGTTACGTCATTAGGTCTTGTTACCAATGCCTTAAGAAATAGAAATAAATTAAGAAAATAAACAATAACTGACGTGCTGCACGCGCCTGCCGTGTCGGTCGTCGCGGTGGTCGCTCGCGGCGGAGCCCCGGCGGGCGTGCGGTCCCTCCCCCTCCCCCTCCCGCTCCCCCTCCCCCTCCCCCGCGGCCCCGTCCCCGCCGCGCCGCTCGCCGCCCTCGGCCCGCTCCAGCAGCGGGCTCGGGTGCGCCGACTCGCGCTCCGTCATCGACGCGATTGCTGTTTGTACGGAATAGGCTACATTACTATTTCTTAATCTTAATGACCTAGTTTAAACATAGGTTTGGTAATCCTTAACAAAACTGTGAAAAAATATTTGAAATACAATGAAAACCATTTCGCTTTTAAACTTTAGTATTGGGAACAGAGCGGGGGATATGTTCCGTCTCTGTCATTCCTAGCATTGTGCAATGTCATTGCGACTTTGTGACGTCACGTCTTTGTAACGCTATCTCCCTCTAGCTAATTCCCACTCTGTTCCCACTACTGAATTTTAAAACAATAATTGCGTTTCTGCCAATGAATAACAATTAGTTATTTCTCAATCGTCTTCAAAATGTTTAATTAGTTTAATACAATGTACAAAATACATCTAGCCTATTACGTTAAGGTGACGCAGTGATCAACAGATAAACTGTTTGTTTATATGTAATGGATAAACTCAAAAACTACTGAACCGATTTCGAAAATTCTTTCACCTATAGAAAACTATATTATCAACGAGTAAACATGGACTATATATTATTTTCAAAAAAAATTCTACCTGTGCGCAGCCGGGGCGAGTCTCTATAAACAATAAAAGTAATCAAAAATGGACCTTTTGCGCTATACAAACGTACGCGCGCTAGCTTACGATTAAACAGTTATTTTCGTCTATTTCAAAAACCATAATTAATTTTAAAAAGTCCAACTGTCATTTTGAAAAGCGTGTTTAGGTTAATATACACAAAAAATTGAGAAGCATAAATCGGTTCCGTCGCTGCAAAAAATATAAATCTCTGTTTTAAAAGAGGTTTCTTTGATTTTTTTTTTCCTCTTACAAAAGTTAACCGATCCTGTAAAGCGACTGTCAAAATGAAGTCAATGAAATGAAGAATCAGGTTACCAAATATCACTTTCATAAGTTTCGTAATCATTTCGAAAAATTGAAATCTCTACCGTCAAAATTTCCAATGCGTCGCCTTAAGCGTATAGATAACGGTTTCGTTTACCCTTGTGAAGTATGAACTCCGTAAAGCGCCTAGAAATATGCGTCTGATACGCAAATGGTACTATTATGGTATGGTATGGTATGGTACCCTATTAGCTGAGAGAATTCTGTATACCATCGCTCGAATTCATAATACGTAATTTAATAGAAGTATACTACTAGTACAGTAGTATTTCAGCGTTCTATACGACCACTGAAATTAAGCAATATATGCGTGATCTTTAAGTATATGATTATTTGTTTACATAGTTTTTAATAATATATCAGAGACTTAAATTAAATAGACACGTAATTGCAAATGAAAACATTGTCACAGCACAGACCACAGAATTAAAGTGTTCGTACAGAGAATGGGAAAGAAGCTATGCAGTGTTGTGAAGAGTAAACTCGAAGATTACACTACAAAATGGCTCCGTTTGTTTTCGTTTTATGATAAATATAAATACTATTGTTGTAAAATACAAAACAAATTAGTTTCCTGAAATAAAGCATGTAAGCTATGCATCACTTTCATAAACAATTGAATAATGAACACATTTAATTCGAACAATTAATGAAATACTCAAGTGTTTACAAATCAGACGACATGTTCTATCACTCTCGTGACTGATTAAATGAGTTATTGCCAATTGGCTTCAAACAAGTGGGCAATATCTCAGTGCTGCACTGCTAATCTATGTAATCTAAGTCTCTGGAATTATTTATGGAATCCAAATTTTTTAAAAGAGTTTAGTGACATAATTGCAGGTATACCAATTAGTTTCGTTTGAAATGTAAAAAATGGGATATTAAGATAATACATAAATGTTCAGTATTTAAACTTACAAATAGATGTTGAATTACATGAAACATTGGATGTTACCATTATATGAAGAACATGCTTATTAATTGACATATAGTAATTTTTACAGTGCCCGACACGTAAGTTGTCTCTACTTGGAGGTGAGCTGATTCAACGAAGTAGCATATAGTTAAATAAATGGTTGATCATTGGTCAACGAATCAAGTTTTCTTTTTTAACCAACTATATAAAAAGATTTTCAATTCGACTGTATATTTTTTTGTGTGTTTCTTACGCGATTACTCCGCCAATTATGAATAAAATTGATTTCGATGATTCTTTTTTGTTTCGTAGGTCATATTTCAGAGGTGGTCCCAATTAAATTTCACCGGTATTGGAGCTTAGACTTCGAAGATACACCAAATAACGCGACCTGATTTATAACCTTTATTTATATTCATGATTGTCTGGTATATCGTTGCTCTCCAGAATTAGAAAGAAGTTAATTGCAGACCCGCCCTAGATATTTATTTAGGCCAAGATCACTCAAAAGAGAGAAATAAAAAAAAAATTAAGAAAAAAAATTAACCGCCTTTAAAAAAGACACTGAAAAGTACAAATATCCAGTTGACGGATTATCCAATTTTGCATAAAACGCACCGTGAATAATAATTCTTTTATCAATTCATCTCATCTACGAATTGATGATGAGACCCCCCCGCACTGACCATAAGTACAGTCAAGTAGTGATTTCTATTATTTTTTAAATTTTAGTTTATTATTATACTTCTTAGCAACTTTTTCAAGGTCTCACGTTGCTACGTTATGTGATTTTTTTTGTATTAAAACACACACTTGTTTTTAGTGTATGTACTGTTTTTAATCACGTATTAAAATAATTAATATTGCAAATATAAATCAGTTTTGTACGCAAGTGTACATGTCCGGTCGGCGGTATGTTAGTTTAACTTTCGTGACAGGCACTGTTGGTGTTATTTCTGTTATTGGCATCAGTTTTAAGCATGCTTACTTGCATTTATGTACGAGTATATACAGTACTTGCACTATTTGGAGTTTCTCCCCGATTTCCCCGTATAGACGACACCACTAAAAATAATAAACACTTTAATCGTAAATATTTTTTTTGAAGGTTCATATTCATAAGTTTAAACATTAATTCAAAATATAATTTGTTCAAGTATACCTCGAAATATTACAATATAAAATTTCTGTTAGTAAATATAAATAAACAGTGGAAGTAAAATTGATTCACAGTAAGATTTCATTTGATAAAAATGTGAATCATTTTTAACTGTTTTTGATTCACAGCAAAAAAAAGGTAAGTAGACATATATGGAAATTGATATTTTTTTAAATTAATTACCTACTTTATTTTGTCATGAGGCAAATAGAAATTAGTTGCAAGTTTACAACTGAAAACTGTAACGTGGGCTGATTTTTCTGCTCGCAAGTGTATTGTACGTAATACGACGGAGGATGGCGTCGTTACAGACAGTAAAGATCTAACCTGGCGTGTCAGGTAGCGTGGCATTGAGAGTGCCGGGCTCGGCGGGCTGTGCGGGCCGCGAGCCCTCCATTGGCGTCTCGCACACCGACTCCGCGCTGCGGGACCTGCGCACACACATACACATGTCTCGCATGAGCACATACAACGTCGTTCAAAGTCTATACATATACACACATACACACACACACACACGTCACGCATACTATTGTAGAGAACGGCGGGCTCACGGTTACACATACATACACAAACACACACATCCACGCACACATACATACATTCACACACACACACACACACACACACACACACTCAGACGCGCATACACGAACACACACACAATCACATTCTATCTCTCTCTCTCTCTCATACACAAACACACACACGCATACACTATAGGTGGTACCTGGGCAATGATGAGCGTGTGGCGCCGGCGGCGGACAGCGAGCGAGCGATGGCGGCGTGCTCGTGCGGCAAGTTGGCTAGGTTGTGGAACACGGCGCGCTTGCGGATTATTGTGTACACCAGATTGGAGTTGCCTGCGGACACGCATCACGTCTCACGCACGCGCATGTGTTACACACCCTAAACGTGCGTGTGCGTACGTACAGTCGGCCATAAAAATGGTTTACTATCTTAAGTTTGACATTTGTTGTACACCATAAAATAATAAACAATCTGATAGTTCTAATCTTACTATCATCTATTGTTTTGACGCCATTCTTTGCTGCGAATTCCTCATATGTCTCTAGCCTCAATTGATGGAATTAATAGTATTATAATTTCATTTAGAGAAATATATTTCCTTAGAAATATGGTAGAGAGCTTATCCATATTACATCCATACTATTATTATAAATGCAAAAGTCTGTCTGTCTGTCTGCTTGGTTTTCACGGCTAAGCCGCCGGACCGATTTTCATGAAATTTGGCATAGAGATAGTTTGACATCAGGGGACGGACATAGGCTAATTTGTTTTTAATTTACCCCCAAAGAGGTGAAAAGGGGGATAGAATCTTTGTATGGGAAATGCTAAACCGCTGAACCAATTAAAATGAAATTTGGTACCTTTTCTATACAAAAAACAGACTTCTATTTTTATTAAAAATCTACCCCTAAACGAGTGAAAAGGGGGATGAAACTTTATAGGAGAAATGCTAAACCGCTGTACCGATTATGATAAAACTTGGTACGTAGGCTACTTGGTTTTTCAAAAAATGACATTTGCTTTTTCATATATGTGAAGTCATTATAAATCCAATATGGCGGATGTTCCATAATAGGAAATTACTTTTTTGTTCAACACCAACAATATAACCATCCCCTGCGTTTGCATTTGGGTATCAAATGAAATGGAATACGCAGAAGAAGGTTTCTGTATATGTGACGTCATCATAAATCCAATATGGTGGATGTTCCGTGACAGAAAATAACTTTTATCTTTTATATATAGAAATCCAATATGGCGGATGTTACATAATAGAAAATAACTTTTTTGTTCGACACCAGCATTATGGAACACCAGCAGATAAAGCGGGTTACACAGGAAAAGATTTCTGTACATTTGACGTCAGAATAAATTTAATATATCTCGGTATCTCAGGCAATTTCGGTAACCGGGAGAAATCACGGAAAAATGTTCTGCGCGGATGAAGTCACGGGTACAACTAGTATTATACATATATATGTTAAATCACGTAACTTAGTACACATACATATATATCTTCACCCTGTATCCCCAACGGGGTAGTCAGAGAGGACGGAGCGCCAAGCGTCGCTGTCTAGCTTACTATGAAAACAAATAAGTTCTAATTTTAAGATTGTATTGTTGAAAAAAATAATAATAATAACGAAATGTATTTAACACAGGTCAAAATAAAGTACACAAAATCTGTGATTTATAACTTTAGATCTCATAGTGATGTCATAATTGTGCAGTTCAGGATTATAGTACAAATTGAATGGTCAATCTTAGCGGTATTTTAATTTATTAGATGTTATGTCAAAATTGACAAACTACTTTCTTAACCCATTATTACTGAGACACAGTGCCGCCTAAGAATACTAATACACCTCTCTGACAATATTATGATAAAATATAATTTCGTTATATATTTATAAAGCAATGAAGAAAAATTAATTTTTATATATCTATAAGACAGGAAATATGTGCGGTGTCACGCTTGCTGACAGGATAAGCAATGATGAGATACGCAGTTTGACAGGGTTGCACAACAGTGTTATTGTAAAAATGAAGAAAGGAATGCTTAGATGGTTCGGGCAGATGGAAAGAATGAGTGATGAAAGACTGACGAAGAAAATATACAGAGCGAAAGTGAGTGGTAAAAGAAGCCAAGGAAGACCAAGGCTGACTTATGAAGATCAAATAGCCAGAGTGTTAGCAGACGGAAATGTCAAAAGCACTCGCATACCTAGGCGAAAATGTGTGAGGAGAATGATGAGATTTGAGGAAGCGAAAGAGGTGTGTAAGGACCGCGACTCCTGGCGCTTCGTCCTCTCTGACTACCCCGTTGGGGATACAGCGTGAAGTTATGTTATGTTTATGTTATGTTATAAGACAGGATTCTCATCATATTATTTTAAGTTATACTTCTTCGGGCGCGTTAGGTGAAAATGATCGAAGTGTAATTTCAGCAGGGTGGGTTAAATGCCCAATGTAAGGTTGACCATCGTACAGTGTTTGAGAAAATCGAGGCAGACGGACGAACATGTTCTTAAAGCGCGAAATAAGGACGCTTTTGACGCTCGCTCCGCTTGAATGTGAGCATCAGGTCTAAAATAGTAACTCGAATAAAACAAAGTCACCATCAAACTGGTACTGTATGATGTTGTTGAACATCTCGAGCAGGAAGAACACCAGGTGGTGGTGATGAGGTCGCGAGAACAGGAACCACGGCGTGCTGAAGGCCTCCAGTAGGTGCAGCAGCTTCGTCGACGACACCATCGACAGTGTCTTCAGGTACGGGGACACTGACACATCAAGATAAATACGATTGAACCTTCGCTCCTTGTGAAAATGTGGATTAGAAGGTGGCACAGTTGATCATATTTTTACTCGATTATGGCAATACAAAAATGAGGGTTACGATTTTAGTAGAGCGTGAAATTTGAGCCACGACATCTTAATCCTCAGGGTGGCCAACGCATTTGCAATCCAAGTACTTTGTTAGTCTACAAGTGGACAGTTTACAAGTTTTGTTTTGTCCATATTATAAATAATGTTGTTCGGCTGTTGCTTCATCACTTAGCTGATTTCAACATATGAGTTGGATTCATTTCAATTTAAAAAAAAATTAATATGACATCTGTATTATGACAAGATAAAATTTAAAAAAATTTCACTCGACACGTCATGATGGGTATCAAATTCAAGAGCTTGAGAAGGCTATTTCAAATGTATATAATGTAGGTGAAAAATGTAATTATACTTTTCATATTAGAATGATGTAAATAAAAATGTTCTGGTTGTAATATATAAATTCTTGAATTCACTATAAGCATAGAAAAGTATAATAGGCCTCAGACTCCAGCAACGAATTCAAAAAGTTACAGATATTTTATCGTATTTGCTAGTGTTTGTTATATTATGTAGCTAGGTTTTAAGTTTTGTAATTTTAGCTGATACAATATCTTTGACACATTAAAATGTCATATCATTTTATCGGATTAAAAGTGAGACTACAGCAGGCAGTATATAAATGATGTGTGGTGTAGTATATATTTTATTTTTTTCATTTTTTACCTTTATGTAAACAAACAAGAAACTAATCAAAATTTCGCTAAATTTTCATCGTTCGTTGGTCCGGAGTAGCATTCTAATAACACTGCTTTTCTATTATATACACGAAACTATGAAATATTATCAAATAACACCTAAATATTATGCAATATAGTACAGCATTGCAAAAATTTTGGTTATTTGTCAGTGTTTTGTTTTTAATTTACATGTCATTTAAAGGTTGCCTATATTCCTAGAACAAATTAGTGTCATAAATCAAATACTCAGGTTCAGTCTAATGTGTGAATGACACAATTCATTCAAATGTAATACAGAATATTCACCGAAGAATATTATTGTTTGCGATGTTCAAACAATAATAATCTCCAACTCTTTATTTTTAAGTGTTTTTTAAAAGTAATTATTTTTACCCTAACATGACGTTTATTATTCTTTTCACTCTTGGTGGTTTTTATTGACGCACAAACACACAAAGGGACAAAAATTCTAAACATCTTTGTTTGACTAATAACAAACAAGCATGACAATTGAGTCAATCATTAGTGAACTAGCCCATCTCTAGTTATGTTATAAATGTCGCCATATTTGTTTACATTATAGTCGCCATATTTGTTTACATTACGGACAAAAATGATAAAAACAGGATATAGCGCAGTGTGTAGTGTGTGGTGTGTGGCGTGTAGTGTGTAATGTGTGGTGTGTGGTGTGTGGTCCGTGGTCCGTACCGTTGACGAGGATGGTGAGCAGGCAGTCGAAGAGCGGCTGCAGGCGCTGGTGGCCCGTGGTGACGACCTTGTGGAAGACCAGCACGAGCAGGTCGGCGTGCGAGCCCGAGAACACGGCCACGTCCATGGGCACGGCGGCCGCGTACGGCTTGTTGAGGCGCACGCCGAAGTTGCGCTCGCCCGACAGCAGCAGCAGGATGAACACGCCGATGTGCATCAGGCCCACGCGCGCTGCGCATCGCGCACCGCATACGTCACATCACACGTCACACCACACGTCACACGACTCGTCTCGTCCAACCATTCACACTGTTAGCGACACTAACAGACTATTTTGTTGTGGTCAGTCACCGCCAACCTCTCCCTCTTCCACTATGCAAATCACATACCACTCGTTACAGACGACTCACTCTAATCCACAGGTGGGCATACGCCGCAAAGCCCTACCTTCGACTTTCCTTGTTCAACGATTGACACTGTTAGCAACACTAACAGAGTATTTTGTTGCGGCTACACAGTACCGCCAACTTCTCCAATATTCAAATCACACCACTCACAACAAAAAACTCACAGCTCACTCTAGTTCACGGCTGGACATAAGCCACAGAGCCCGACCTTCAACTTTTCTCGTTCAACGATTCACACTGTTAGCAACACTAACAGAGAATTTTTTGTGGCAACACAGTCACCGCCAACCTCTTCCTCTCCCACTTTGCAAATCACACACCACTCGCTACACGCCACTCACTCTAATTCACGAATATTCATACGCCACAGAGCCCTACCTTCGACTTTCCTCGTTCAACCATTGACACTGTTAGCAACACTAACAGAGTATTTTTTTTTGACTGGCCCGTTAGCGCAGTGGCATATGCATCTACTATCCAAAGCTAGGGTCCCGGGTTCGATCCCAGGTCAGGTCAATTTAAGAAACGAACTTTTTTAAATTAGCTTGGAGTTTGGGTGTTACTGAGAACTCCCCCAGAGTTCGTTGTCTGGTACTCATAGTATAAGCTTACCGCTTAGTTTGGGGTCACACAATCTGTGTAATTGTCTGGAGTATTACTAAAAAAAAAAAAAAATTTGTTGTGGCTACACAATCAGCCCCAACCTCTCCCTCTCCCACTTTGAAAATCATACACCGCTCATTACACGCGACTCTCTCTAATCCACGGATAGCATACGCCGCAAAGCCCGACCTTCAACTTTTTTCGTTCAACAATTGACACTGTTAGCAACTCTAACAGAGTATTTTGTTGTGGCAACACAGCATCGCCAACTCGCCCACTCCCATTTTACACCTCATGCAGTAATGTACGCTCGATTATAATAAAATAATTTAGTAATAAAGTAAAACTGTGTGATACAAAAGTGACACTATCAACTGTCAACCCCTAACAGACATGTTACACAGATCATCGTTCCACTTCGCTGGATAACACCATACACTACATTTTAGTAAACTGATAGCTCTATAGTCCACTGCTGGACAAGTGCCACTGAGTCCGACCTTAGATTTTTCTCTTTCAACAATTGGGACCTTGGACAGATCATCGTTCCACTGTGCTGGAGAACAACCTACACTACATTTTAGTAGCCCGGTAGCTCCGTGGCCAAAACACAGCTGCAGTACCACGCCAGTAAAACACCTCATAAAACAAAAATATAATGTTCGACGATAAAATAATTATATTACAAAAATTTTACTAACATTGATCGGCGCGCGAGTCGTTGAGATGGTACAGGATAGGCACCAACACTTCTAATACGTCACTACTTTTCAATACGTAGTACATGAATTTCTGAAAAAAAATAAAATAATAATTATTCGATCTCTTTATTCTACATCCAGTGACGTAAATTCATAGAGTGAGGCTCTCCCTCAATGTAAAGAAGCTCATCCAAAGTTATAGTTTCTTTTCAATACATCGCCATATTTACTTTAGTAGGTAACTTAAATTATTCGAAAATAAAACCATTTTATTTTACGTTTTATAAGAATAAATGTCAGGATCCTCCCGTACTCGCAACCCTCTCGGGTCGGAGGCCCCCTCTGGCCGGGGCCCGGGTATTTTGCCCGCTATGCCATTTATATATTTCATTATTGTTACGCGACTGTGTACAACAAATTTTAAACAGGTCTCTTAAAAATGTTGTGAGAAGGAGACTCAGTATGATTGGTGGAGGTGGGCTAGAGGCTTATTGTCTACAAATCGCCTACAAAAACCTCTGTGATTTTTTTTTTGATGACGAAGGAAAAGCCTCCAGAAGGTACCTAGTCCCTTGGGGGTGTGATTAGGTTGTAGGATTTTCAATCACAAAACTCTCGCAATGGTCCTTGGCCCATGTCGAGGGTCTCTGATATCTCCGGCAGAATCCACTGGAGACCCTCTAGCACAATGACGAAGCACATTTTGGAGAGAGCTCGATGAAGCACTTTAGCACTCTCGTAAAGTTACGGTCGTAAAGTCTCGTAAAGTGGACCACACGTGTTAGTGTTCTCCTAGATGTCGTGAAGTGGGCGATCCGAGTTCGAAGGCCCCATTCCAATCGCCCGTATCAAATATACTAATTTTAAGAGCGGGCAACTAGACTATTTGCCTCCCATAACACGGAGATGTTCAATATAGATGCCATTGGATTCCCATCCAATACTGACTGCGTGCAACGTTATTTAACTTCAGTGATTGTAATAAACACAATATCAACTCGAATTCCTTACCTTATTATAATCGCACATCTTCCAGAAAAGCACAAGCAACTCCTGGTGAATGTTCACTTTCTTGGCTGAATTGGGCAAGTACGTTTGGGCGAGCGGATTGTTCAGTAAGCGAGTCACGCCGCGTAATATGAACTGGAAATCTTCGTCTCGATGTATTCGCGACAAGTAGTTGATGAACAAGTTGTCAGGGAGATTCTGTTGGGGAGCATTTATCTGTCTTTTACCACTATATTCACGAGCAAGAAAATAACAACTTACAGATATCCGTAAGGATATTATGTTCCAGTAAAGTAAATTCAAAAGTAATTCTAATACCAACTTAAAAACATATTTTCAAATCTTGGGGGAAAACGTTTACTGAGACATTATGTGAAGTTTCAAATATGGGATCTAAATAATATGGGTCGACTTTTTTACTCAAAAGAATATTTACATAGTTCTCATGTGTTTTTTTAGGATTACTTTCTATTCTCTGACATCAGGAACAGCATAGATAACAAAATGTTAATTTATTTACGAAATTAATAAAAAATGGTGGAACTCATTGTATACTTTAAAAATGACATAGTTCGGATTTCCTGTGCATCCTAGAATGATCGTAAAATTGAGCTCACGGATGTTTATCCCACAGTAGGGGTACCCCTAATATTTTTCATAGTAAACCTCTTTAATGAAACTTTAGCAATAAGTAGATCGATGTTGCATTATTTAAGATCATCTTACCTCATCAGATTCTTCGTTAAGGGTATTGCTGGTATCGTGGTCCAATGTGACTATTAAAATTTGCAGTGCCACCTATAAACCGACAGATTTCAATATATAATAATCAATATCCATTGACGAAACCCAATCGGTAAATTCAACAGTTAGATTCCTTACCCTGCTGTGCTAGCTTGGTGTGTTGTTTGTGTAGTGTGTATGAATCAGTGTTGAATTCGCCGATCGGCACGCTTATAAGCTAACTTGCAGTCAGCATGCGACAGCCAAATATCGCGCGATATCTACTGTCGAAACGAGAATTTGTATAATGTAATTTGTGTAGTGGAGTATCTGTGAAAAATGCATTTTACGGTCGATTTTTTATTACGATTTATCACCGGTCGCGCAGTGATCGCGTGGCTGTCGTTGACTGCAAATTTTTAGGTAATAACACCGCCAGTTTTGTCAATGGATATTGCTTTTCGTTCCAGTAGTGCTAAAAACACTGGGACGAAGATCACGTGTTGTTCCACAGCTTTTGTTGACTGCTGGTTCAACTTGTTACGTCAGCGTCGATGAATTTGGAGTACAGAATTTACAGAAACTGTGTTAAATTTAGAATACAGAAATAACGGCTGTTTCAGAGATTTTTCAGTGTCGATCCCACAAAGATGCGTTAAGATGACGCATTGGAAATTTTCACGGCAGGGATCTCAATTTTTCTAAGTAACTACAAAACGTATCAAAGCGATATTTGGCAACTTGTTTCTTCATTTCATTGACTTTGTTTTGCCCTCTGCGATACACGATTGGTTAATTTTTGTAACACAAAAAAAATATCAAAGAAACCTATTTTAAAATTGAGATTTACATTTTTCGGTGTAACGGGACCAATTTATGTTTCTACATTTTCTGTATAGTTTAATCTGAACATATTCCTCAAAATCACAGCTGGATTTTTTAAAATTAATTATAGTTTTCAAAATAAACTAAAATAACTGCTTTTTCGTATTCTTCGTAAGCTAGCGCACGCACGTTTGCATAGAGCAGAAGGTCTATTTTAGGTGAAATTATTGTTTATCAATGCGTCGCCTTAAGCGCGAAGAGCCAAGAACGTTGCTCAAATAAACCCTTGCGGTTTTGGTAATCGGACGAGCCGAATGAAAGTGGAACATATGTATGTAGAAGTATCATAGGGTTAGATTTTGTTCAATATAAATTGCTAAATCTAATGTGCCACACTATCACAACTATGCGTTACAGTACGCCGATCAATAAATATCGCGCAAGATTCGGTTATGGTATACTGGCTGCAATTAAAACACAGAAACCTAAAAAGAAAAAGATTAGCTCCGCCAGCAAGAAGTGGTATCTGTATTTTTCGTTTACCTCGACCAAAGGCTCCAGCGTATCGTTGAACAGCAAATGGTTGTAGGGTAGGCCGAGCCCGACTGGGTCGTACGAGCACACCGTGTTCAGGAGAGACGTGAACAGCGGCAGAGCGTGCCGGTTTTCTGGACTCGTCAGATATCTGGCAATTAATGATTCTCATTATACTTTTTGTTGATAAACTTGGTATGTTTTGTCTGTCCAATAAGTGGCGCTGTAGCTGGTCACATTACGAACTCGCATAATTTACAACCAATTAATTTAGATTTTAACCGATTATCATACATACATATCTTCACGCCGTATCCCCAACAAGGTAGTCAGAGAGGACGCCAAGCGTCGCGATCCTTACATACCTCTTTCGCTTCCTCAAATCTCATCATTCTCCTCACACATTTTCGCCTAGGTATGCGAGTGCTTTTGACATTTCCGTTGGCTAAGACTCTAGCTATTTGATGTTCATAAGTCTTCCTTGGCCTCTTTTACCACTCACTTTTACTCTATAGATTTTCTTCGTCAGTCTTTCATCACTCATTCTTTCCATGTGCCCGAACGATCTTAGCATTACTTTCTTTACTTTTTCAATAACACTATCGTGCAAGCCTGTCGTACTGCGTATCTCTTTATTGCTTATTTTGTCTGCAAGGGTGACACCACACATATTTCTAAGAGATCTCATTTCTACTGCATTTATCTTACTTTCACTCGATTTCGGACATATCCAGGACTCACTACCATACAATAAAGTTGGCACCAACACTGCATTGTGTATGGTCATTTTGGCTGAGTTAGATATATTCATACTGCTTACTAATGCGGACAGAGCACCGTTCACTTTATTGCCGGCTGCTACCCGTCTCTCCACATCCAACTGACATCTTCCATCCCTCGGAAACGCACTCTCCAGATATACAATTTCGTTCACCTGTTCTAGACATTTTCCTTTACCCATATTTCACACTTTGTCTATACATCCTCTCTTTCAAACACCAGAACCTTAGTTTTATTCACATTCACATTCAATCCTTTCACTTCGCAGTCTTCTTTCATGCACGTAACTAGTGTCTGCAACTCCGCTTCTGATGGTGCTATAAGCACAGCATCGTCAGCGTACAATAGGCAGTTTACCACTGTACTATCACATATCATATTACTCATACATCTATCCTTACACAGACTCTGTGGCCTCTATATAATGACCTCACAGCCTGCAGTAAGGGGCCATCCACGCCATATTCAGGCAGAAGACTCCACAATTTCTTTCGCACAACTCTATCAAATGCTTTTTCTAGATCCACGAAAGCGCAGAAAACTTTCTGACCTATAGCCAGAAACTTCCCCACGATAACGCGAAGCGAGAAAATCTGATCCATACAACCTCTACCGTTCCTAAAACCACCTTGCGCTTCCCACAAATATCTTTCAGAAACATCTTTCATACGTTCACTCAATACCTTGGTATAGACTTTACTTGCTAAGCTGACCAAGCTGATGGCCCTATAGCACGCACAATCCAAATGAGAACCTTTCCCTTTATAAAGAGGCACTATGACTGCGGTGCGCCAGTCCTCTGGCACCTCTCCCTTCTGCCAACAAAGGTTGCACAGTGCACAGAAGGTATCCCAGACCCTAGGACGACCATACTTGATCATCTCAGCAGTCACCTCATCATTTCCCGCAACCTTTCCACATTTCAGACTTCTTATCACTTTTTCAATCTCTTTCATACTAATGGCATCCTCCAGTTCCTGACCCGAGTGTGGCAATCCATTAGAATCGCTCTCAGTATCAGAGACGGAGTAGCTACTCTCATACAGTTCTCCATATATTCACTCCATCGCTGCAGAACATCTTTTTTATTTGTTAGCAGGCGGTTTTCTTTCGAACACACTTTATTCATTCTGCAAGGTGCCAGACCACTTCGGTACTTACGTACTTCTTTCCAAAATAATTTGGAATTTTCCTCGAAGTTGTCCGACATGTTGTTTTCGTCTAACACCCTACACCTTTCACGCTTCTCTTTCACTAGTGCCTTCGTTTCTGCTTTCTGCAGCTTATATCTGTCTTTCATCAAATTCTTCATACCACAGTCATTTTTAGTACCAAGGTAGTCCCGCCATGCTTTCTTCTTCTTATACACAGACACTGTCACCTCATCATCCCACCACACATCACGCTTTTTACCATTACCAATCTTATTCGTTCCACACACTTCTTTCGCAGCCTCGATCATGCTATCCCTAAGGTTCTGCCAACATTCTTTAACATCCTCGCTCATCACTTTTAATCTATCATCAAGCTTACCGGATAATACCCTTTCATATTCATTCCTGGTGGTCGCATCTTGGAGTTTCCAGCTTTTAATGCGACAAACCGCTGCAGGTTTGGACACTACGCGATGTCGCCATGCTGCAAACAGACCCCTTATTCTAGTTACCACTAGAAAATGGTTCGCTCCCAGATCGGCTCCTCTGTGTGCTCTCGTGTCCATAATCTGCTTTTTGAGCCGGCTGTCCACCAGGAATAAATCAATCATACTTCTTGCATCCTTCCTTTCTCATGTGTACTGATGAATCCTTATGTGCTTAAATAAGGTATTGGCAACAAAAAGATCCTTTCCCATACACAGTCCTAACACAATCCTACCAGCATCATTCACTCTCTTATCTCCATACTTGCCTAGGACAGACTCAAATCCTGTTCGAGCTGTCCCGACCCATCCATTCCTGTCTCCACACACTATAATTCTGTCATTCTCTTCAACCGTCGCTAGAACTTCCCTAACATTCTCCCAAAACTGCTCTAGCTCGCCCAAGTCGACAGAGGACACTGGGGCATACACCACTAAAACAAAAAACCTCGTCAACCCTGTCTTGAGACGCACCCAAAGCAGTCTCGGGTTTACACACTTATACTCAGTTACACAGTTAACCAAACGAGAGGACAATAAGACGCCTACCCCCTGGCATCCCCTTTCTTCTTGTGGTACGCCTGACCACAAAGCGATGCCCCCTCCAGGCAAGTCGACAAGTTCACTGTCCTTTCGCTTAGTTTCACTCAAACATAATACATCCAATCTTCTTCCTTCCATAATGTCAATCAATCACTTATTCATCTTCTCTTCAATCCCACCTCTCACATTCCCCGCAGCTATTCTGCACTCCTCCTTCCACTTCCCGCCGCTAGGTGCACAGCGTGTTGGGTGGCGGCCCCAATGCCGAACTGCACTCTGCTCACACCAGCGGGGACAAACCGGTGTATATCGCTTTCGGAGGACGCCCTAGCATTCGTATTTACACTGTCCCGCATGGTGTGCACAGCAGAGGAATTGCAGCCCTGAAAAGGGCTGGCAGGGGTAGCGACGAGCACGCTTCCTCAGTTCACCTCCTATTAACTAGGTTTTATGGCAGGGGTAGCGACGAGCACGCTTCCTCAGTTCATCTCCTATTAACTAGGTTTTATATTTGCTTTTCTTAGCTCTCATGATGTATTTCTATTTTCAACCGACTTTAAAAAAAGGAGGAAGTTCTACGTTCGTCTGTACGTATTTTTTTAAGTATAATCATCAATAACTTCGTTAATTGTGGATTGATTTCAATGATTATTTTTCTGTTAGGTTAAGTATACCTTCAAGGTGGTGGTGGTGGTACCATTTATATTTCACTGATATTGGAGCTTGGACTTCGAAGATATGCTAAATAACGTTAATTGCTTATAAACGTCATTTATTGATGTTGTTTTATATATCATTCCTTTCCAGAATGAGAAATGAAGTTAATTGTAGACCAACTCTACACATGTCTTTAGGCCAAGGTCACTCAAAAGGGAGAAATAAAAAACTTTATGCATACAATGACAAATGTCTACATAATTAAATTTAAAGATTATTGAATTTGGTGCCAAATCAATGTGCAACAACAGAACTACTACTTGGACAAGCTTGGCACCTCGGATTAAGTATCACAATGAACATTTGCTCTAAGAGCGTGAACTTACGGTGGCCATCTCTTATTGACCGAGTTTCTAGATTTTTACTAATGTGCGTGACTAGGGAAAGTCACAGTACAACGATACACAGCATTTCTGTTAAAACGTTTTTTTTGAAACAATTACACAGATTGTGTGACCTCAAACTAAGCAGTAAGCTTGTACTGTGGATATCACACAACGAACTCTGGGGGAGTACCCAGTAACACCCAGACTCTAAGCCAATTTAGAAAAGTTCGTTTCCTAAATTGACCTGACCGGGATCGAACCCGGGCCCTAGCTTAGAAAGCAGATGCATATGCCACTGCACCAACGGGCCAGTCAAAAGTTCCCAAAATACTTAAGATTTACGAGTATTTTGCAAATAATTATTTCATGACCGACTCATAAGCTGACATGAAATTCACTGACAAGTGCGACATTGCCATACTATAGCTAACTGTTTTACTTGTGGTTACGCTCAATGAGATAGAAAGAGACAAGAAAATTCGTTTGACACACGTGGTAACAGCGGCAACTTATTATGACTCCGTCCTTAATGCTTCTTGGCCTGAGCTTAGCACTAACTTCAGTATCTGTCAAATTTCATTATGAAGGTATTTGTATCGTATTTATAAAGTTATTTTTGTACTTGAGTTTTGATTAGTAAAGGATAGTTGTTACGAATTTTTCGATGTTTTTTTGAAGTCAGTTTAATTTTTTTGTACGTTTTTTCTTCCCTGTAATTTTGGAAGTATGGGGTGGAAAATTCCGAAAAAACTTAAGGTATACCACCTTAAGTTTTTCGGAAACAAAAAGCACTCAACGAAAATTAGATTGAATAAGATATGTCGTGTAATTTTTGAGTTATGGGATATTTCCGGGTACATACTAAGCGCAATATGCGAAGCGAATTGCGATATGTGCACCGATCCTTCTAAGCACTCCTCCCTCTACTCCTTCCTAATTTATAATTCTACATTATAAATTTAAATATTTCATTGGTCTGGCTCCGTTATTGCCAGTGGAGCCTAACGTTTTATAAATTGTAATAAATTAATATTTAAAATTTACTTAACCGCGTTTGGCCTACCTAGCTTTACCCATGCGACCCTCACCCATACTAAATGAGTCTGGCTGGCATATCTTAGTATATAGAATTATGTGAATTACAACAATACAATTTAGAAATAGTATCTTATACTATAACTTTACGGTAGTAAACTAATTAATCTGTGCTATAACTATTTGAAAAGATATATACAGCCATTTGAAAATAAAATAAATTTATTAATACCTATTTTTAAAGTTTTCTTTCAACTTCATTACATGAAAAAAAAAAATTAATAGGTAACAATGTATATTGTATACTTCTGAGCGTTATCTGATTACGAATCTGTATAATGGGGTGGCGGTTACGTACGCGATCCACTTATTGTGGTGTCGCGCGGCCTCTGCGGCGGGTCGGTAGATGGTCTCGCTGAAGCACGCCAGCAGCAGCCTCAGGAGCTCCGCGCGCGCCGCTTCGTGCGCGGCGCTTCGGGCCGGAGCGCGCGCAAAGCCCACGCCGCCCGCCCAGATGTACTCGCAGCTGTCCAGCGACGACAGCTC
Source organism: Zeuzera pyrina (assembly GCA_907165235.1). NCBI lineage: Eukaryota > Metazoa > Arthropoda > Insecta > Lepidoptera > Cossidae > Zeuzera > Zeuzera pyrina. Next base: position 2,887,460 of record OU015627.1, read on the forward strand.
CTCGGCGCGCTCCTGCGCCAGCCCAGTACGTATGTCGATTTTAAATCGATTAGTCGAAACATCGATATTTTCGAATTAAAATATAATACATTTTTTAATAACAAAAAAGTACATACATACGTTAATATTTACAAACTTAAAGCTACACATTATCTTAAATAAATAGACTTCCTCAAAATGACCGCTTAGGAAGCTGTCATTGCTTAAGGTACCCAGCAGACTAGCAGCATTGCCTCTTTGAATAGCCAAACTGATTCGTTGGCGGAAAAAGCTGCCAGCCCGGCGGTCTCCTGAAACCTCGACCAGTCTCTTACAAATATCAGAAACCAGTCGATGGGCTTCGGGGCCCCAGGGACCCAAAGTTTTAACTGGAAATGGTTTAATTTACATTGATCCGAAAAACTAAATCGTATCGTGAAATCGAATCGTGTACCCTCCGAATCGGACCGATTTACATTATAATAATAAAAAAGTAGTAATCGACAATAATATGACTTGTTTAAGTCGTGTGAGAAGTATTAACGTAATCACAAAAGCCGATTATTTTAAAAATATTAAGTACAAAATATAATTTATTTTTGATAATTATTAAAAATATCTTTAAATTGAACGCATTCAAAAATGGTACAAAGAGAGCAATGCGAGATGGCGCTAGGAAAGGGGAGCTATAACTAAATAGAAATTTAAAAAACATTGTGTTGAATCAATTTTGATGTTATAATAATTTAGAATTAAAATGTTATAATAATATATTATTATTATGTTGTAATTATTACAACATTTAATTCGATTTTATGAATAGTGATTGATTAAATATATCGGTTTAAAAAACTGGATTATTTGTAAAAAACACTTTTTTGGTTTTAACAACGTCTTTTGAACTAATCAATCGATTTAAAATTTTTAAAAACTTTCGATTTTATAAGCGGGAAGTTATAATCAACTTATGATTCTATTAATCGAGAACCAATCTTTACTGCTCGATTTAATCGAGAATCGATTCTAGAGCGTTCGATTCGAATAGAATCGAAGATTGATTTTTTTTAAATAAATCGAAATGCCTAGCGTCCAGTGTCGACAGCACTGGTCAAGAATCTTTAAATCTAGCTGGATATCGTACTCTGAAGTGGTAGTTGAACACAAATTATATGACCTCGAGTAACCTTTGATCACTAACGTGTCATTTTTGTCTCTTTTTAACTCCTGGAATTAACTCGGAAATACACCTACTAGTATGTATAGTATATAGGATTGCTATATATAGAATATACTAACGGCAAGATATAAAAAGAGATGCAGGGTTATCGAGCTTGTGAGTTGGGCCGGCTCCGGCTCGCCCGGTGAAATACCACCCTCTCCCTCTCCTTTCCCTCCTTTCCTAAAGACCGGCAACGCACCCGTGATTCCGCGGACATTACGGGCAGTTACGGAGCCCCCACTGCACCCTCGCAATATCACGACAGCGCGGAACACATGCGCTCCCGTCCTCCTCCTCCTCCTCCAGGGTCACATGAATAGACGACCAGAGCCCCCACTCTGATCGGTCGCAATCTCGAAAGCCCCTTTAATTACCTCTTAAGATAGGGGAATCTCATAGTGATTTGTTCTCTAGCCTGGGCTACAAGGCTAGAATATCACTGTCTGTAGCAATCCTAAGTGTAAAAGCCGTTACACATGGCACCGCGGCGGCGGTGTGTTTTGCCGCCGCGGTGCCACAGGAGGTGCGGTGTCACACCGCAGCACCAGCGAGCGACGTGATCGCAGCCCATGAGGCGCAGTCATTGATCAGTCTCGCTCGTTCACTTAGAAAAAATGGACATTCTGTTTCCCATTAATTACTAAAGTTTTTTTAAGAGTATTTCTAGTTTAACTAAAATTGTACGTTAGTTTGAAATGGCTGTCGCCGCCGTGTATACAAATACGAGGATGTCTACAATGACGGCGCCGCGGCGGCGACGGTACCGATGTTGTTACGGTGTCATGTGTAAAAGGCCTAACTGTAAGATTTAAAAGGTAACAATGTACTTACTGGCCCTGATCTCTTAGTACTTGCAACTGTGAAATCAGGACAAAATAGTAGATCCTGGAACAAACATTTTACATTCGTTTAAGGATTAGAGTTAGAGTAGAAAGTAAATTAGATTAGAATTTATTATTCATACGAGATCTATGTAAAAGACAAAAAATTAAAGCGCCTTCGAAAAAAAAACCACTGAAATGTACAAAGTAACTATCCTTTACTAATCAAAACTCAAGTACAATAAAAAATAACTTTATAAATACGACACACATATCTATATAATTAAGTCAGTTACTGAAGTCGGTGCCAAGCCTACCAAACTAATAAACTTTCTGTTATGAATTCCTAAAATCTTTAGCTATCTTCCGCTCAAACACCAAAAACCACCAATCGACACATGTTACACCTCTCAATAACTCTGTAATGAGAAGGACTAGATGAAAGTTTTATACCATTTTAGAAACCTTAATAAATGTTCAAGTTTTTAAAATAAAGGGCCACTTCAGTGTGGTACATTTTTATACAGGAGAATTTAACCAAGTTGGGTTATAATAATCTGAAAAAAATAATTTCTTCGTTTGTGGTTTTCTTTTTATAGAAATGAAGATAAGCTAACCAAATCGTTATTAAGCTACATAAATTAACTATTCAGCAATATTTTACAAAAATCAGATTATAAAAATGTTATCATTTGGAACGACAGTATAAAAAAAAACTGAAGCCTGGTGGAGAAAATGGTCAAAATAATGAAAAAAAAAATTCTCGGAAACCCTAAGGTTTTTTTTAAAACTAGTCAAATAGGTTTTAGGTAATTAGGTGTTCTACCTTTCCCTTAAGGTTGATCCATTATTTACGGGACACCCTGTATGTATCGTATTTATAAAGTTATTTTTATTGTACTTGAGTTTTGATTAGTATAGGATAGTTATTTTGTACTTTTTGGTGTTTTTTTTTTTGAAGGCAGTTTAATTTTGATTATTATAATTTTAAAATTTTTCCCTTTTGAGTGACCTTGGCTAAATAAATATCTAGGGCAGGTCTACAACTACCTTCTTTCTAATTCTGCAGTGCAACAACATTCAAGAGAATCATCAATATAAATAAAGTTAATAACTAGGTCGCGTTATTTGGTGTTATTTTAAGCATCTTCAAAGTCTAAGCTCCAATATTGGAGCCTCGGAAGTATACAAAAAAGAAATTCGAAATCGTACCACAATTGACGAAGTTATCGGTGAACATTCATAAAAAAGAAACACAGATGAACATAGAACCTCCTCTTTTTTTTGAAGTGGGTTAAAAATGTCTTACATTCCCAAAAGTATTCTTAAAGGCCAAAAAATATTACTCATTAGTCATTATATACAGAAAACTTATAATATATCTGATTGGTACATTGGCAGACAGTGTACTGGCCTTTCTTTCTTCTGACTTTTCAAAATTGTGTTTAAGTTTGGACATTACTGGCTATGTCCCTAAGTCATTGCGTGGTATTCATTGTACAAGTCTAGTGCTAATGCGTAGTTCGAGGTGAATTATTAATTTATTATTAATCTATGCCAAATGTCCATTTATAATTTCTGAAGTAATTGATTTTTTCAGAATTAAGTACTCAGACGGTCACACTCATTGTACTAATTGGAAACTGAACCCAGGAGCCTCAATATCTGTGTCCAGTTTCAAACTTGACACATGTTTTGTTTCTCAATTAGCATCCTCGGGGAAATTTCAGAGATCAGCCTGAATCAGTTGTATCAACTACTCAGCACTGAATCAGTGCTAGGTAGTTAATATAGCATAGCTAAAAATAATAATGCACCAGACAATACACACCAATCATCTGATCTCAAACTAGGGTATTCCCTGAAATACAGAAAACAATTACTGGGGGCGTCTCCCAGTACACCCAGACCCGAGACAATCTATAAAAGTTCATTTACTATATTGACCCAACCGGGAATCAAACCCGTAACCTTCCGCTCTTGGGTGCATCATCTAAACCACTGCACCATCGAGGTCGTCAAATATATACTTTATTACTTAAAAATCGTTAGAGAGCAATATTAATAATTGCCTATTTAACTCACACAGACAGCATTGATTAGTGACTGGGCAAGTGGTATGGAGTCATTCTCAGCAGCAGCAGGCAACGAAGACCAGAAGAAGCTGTGCCATTCTGGCTCCTCTAGCATATAAGGCACAATGCGGGTCAGGAGCCTTGCACAGTTCATAGCTAGAACATACGTAATTTATCAAAGAGCCATTTCTTATACTTATAGATAATAAATAAAGTGAATTTGAATTCGTTCAACGAAATATTGTAGGAGGTTTATATCAATATGTATAATAATTAGGATTGCAATCCAGTGGCATTTTCCATCCAGCTGGATTTATGCTGGATCAAAGTAAATTCAGCTGGATCCAGCACAAATTAATCAATTTTTCAAAGAAACAAAACTATTTTTTTTAAAACTAGCTATAAGTAATTTTTAGTGTTAGTAAAGTACTCTAAATCTAATAGTAAGTACTAGTTACGAGTATTATTATTAATTGTCACAATACAATCATAAATCACATAAATTGATATCCTATATATATAAAATAGCTATTCATTTACCTATTTCACTATGTCAGTGTCAGTTTCTCAGTCTCACTAATTTTCGAAATAAAATTGTGTAGCCAGCTCATAAAATGCAACAAAGCGGCAATGTAGTTTTGTGGCGTTTTCGCATGGAAAGTTGGTTACTTGTTTTTAGCTGATTGCGGATCCGCACCGCTGAATCCAGTGCCGGATGCTGGATCAAGCAAGCCCAAATATGTGGTAAATCCAGCTGGATTGCTGATTGCTGGATTGCAATTCCTAATAATAATGCAGTCCTCAGTTTAAGTGAATTAAACAAGTTTTTGCACCACGATTGTTTGAAAATTGAATTAAATTAGCATTGTTACTCAGTTATGCGTAACCATATTGTAACTGCACCATGGTATTTAAATACTCCAGATATTAATATAATTTTTAAGCTTATTTTGTGATTGTTGGGACTGTTTTTGAAGTGAAAACTTCAGCGCCCACCTTGCATTCTTTCTGAACAGTGAATGACACTGAACCGTCACGCTCGGGTTGATGACACTGAATCAAGTATACTCGGCTCCAGTCGATATCAAACACGCTCGTATATATATTTTAAAATTAGAATTTCATTAAGTTGTTACTTCTATTGTGTGATCAATTATCACACATTCATTTTTTTTTAATTTTAATTTGCTAATTTCATCTTAATCATGTACAGAGCTCCCCATTTCAATTTTTGGAATGCTTTAGGATTCACCTGGTATGTAATGGTTCTCTTTATTTTGGTTTTAAAGAATAAAGAAATAAATACAAAAATGTGCTCCACGACACATTAGCTAATAAAATTATATCTACCTTGAGTAACTCTATGATAGAAAAATCTCATAACTTCATACTTAACTTGATGAATGTTAGTCAATATGTAAATATATTTTTTTATTTAATAAATAAGGAAATAAAAAAGAGAATTATATTCATTACTAAGCAACTAATATTTTCAATAACTTATAAAATCAATAGTGAAAAAATAACTACCTAAGTTCATTAAAAATTCTTTGTTCGATTATGAATTTTACATAAATTTTCTATGTATACAATTATGTCTAAATTTAAATCTTATTTAAATTTTGGAATTGCTATTTACAGATAAATAAATAAAACCCTTATTACAGATTCAATAGACATTATAATATAGGGACCAATTAATATGAAAAATAATTTTTAATTGATGAGCTTTATTATCAGTGATATTTTCATTTTTCAGGGTCAAGGTATGTAATATCCCTGAATGGGTTAAAAACTTTATTTTATTGATAAATCAATACCAAAACCAAGTGAAACTGAAGTACTCCAAAAACAAAAAATGACTATCAGTCTAAGTAATTAATTATTGTTACGTATTGACATGTACCAGTTTGCTGCTCTCGTTGTGTTCTACAGCTGTTGTCCACTATTTTAACCAACTTCTCGACCGCTTTGTAGACAAGAGTCGCTAAATTATTCGGTGATTCCTCCCGTAACGCCCGTATTTCAGCACCTGGCACCAGCGCAAATACATCTTGAACATTAGTAACGCTTTCCGACCAAAACTGATCCCAGAAAGCGTCATCTGATGCATCAATAGGCTGAAAATGGTAATGGTAAGAATCACAACAATACAAACTATTATGTATACATTTATGTTGACTTCTTCACCTGTGTTTTAGAAGTTAGTTGCACTACAGCCTTCCTAAAATTTAATTTTGTGTCAGCGTTACCCATTTTCACTATATCTTAATTGTTTAAAAACAATAATTCCATTTCCATACGTATACAATTGGTTTAAAAACAAAATGACATTTTTGATATCACTATGACTGACAAGCACAGACTAAGCTGACAAGCATGTGACAAGTCACTTGTGAGGTCGTGAGTGAAAGTAAAGGGATCTAGCCCATGCAACCAATGTTTTCAGTAATAAATACATAAATTCTTCATAATATTATTACATTACAATTTCGACGCAAATTATTTTAATATTTCTTAATTTCTGGTGACAAATATATTGAGGCAGTCTTTTAGTAGGATCCGCCGAGGCTCTACATAAAATTCTTCCAAAATCTCGGGAGAAGTGACAATGTAATTGCATCATCTTATTTTTCGATTGGACCTGAATCCATCAGACGTTACAATTTGTTGGCAACAACTTATTGTGACATTATGAAAGCAATAAATTGCCTATGCATAAAGTCACATCAAATTATTATGTATACGAGGAAAAATCTGTATAAAAAGAAAGGCGATATTAATGATATGGAAACCCGAGGTCGTGACAAATTGGTTATTCCAAAATTTAAATTTTTCATTTTTGGGTAACTGCATTCGTTTTTATTACAAAGTTCCTCAGGAAATTACTCAATTTACAGAAGATAAATTTAGATTTACTACAAAATGTATATTGATTAGATAATCATACTATAAAATAAAATAAACGATTTCGTTGAAGATAATAGTCTGAAAATGTATTATAACATCATTGCTGAAAATGATCAACTCTGCACATGCATTTACTGGCATAATGAATATTGTATTTTAATAAACCTTTTGTAAAATTAACTTGTAAAAATGATACTTGACTGAGTTTCTTGTCGGTTCTTCTCAGTGTCCAGGTTTTCTATTCGAACTGAACTAAAGTAGATTTGACGTTCAAAAATACTTTGTAATACATTGTTGGATTTATTACAATAAATTGATTTGACTTTGACTTCCACTTAGTCGTAAATTTTAATGTAGCACAAGTAGTATATCAGACATATCTTTTATAACTAAGAATGTAATTATACCACAGCACAGATCAACAACGAAAAATAACATAATAATATTAGACAGTTCGTATTGCTATACGAGCGAGTGAATTAAGTGTGTTCGCGTCGCGCCCACGCTCCCTGCAGTGCCGTTCCCCGACCGATCTTCTGCGTCACGGCCGCACTGCCACCCGTTCGACACGCCAACTCAGAGTGCAATTTTGCATTGTGCACCAAGTGTTTCTGTTTTTTTTTTTTAAAAAAACACATGTCCTAACGCGGCGTGCAATTTTCATTGCGCCTTGAGTGATTTCTTAGTGAACCACGTGTCCCAACTCGAAGTGCAATTCATTGAGCACCGAAGTGTCTTTGTGAATAAACGACTTCAGTTAGAAAACTACGACTTACCCAGTGGTTTTAACAAATCGGTCGGAGGTTTGACTCGGTAAGCCCGCGGTTTCCCTTCAGAGAAACGCAACCACTCGGAAGGAGTCGGCGTTCTTGGTTTGGTTAGGAGAACAAGTCGTGGGTTCAGCAGCATCCCCCGGTCGGCCGCCGGTGCTTGTAGCTGTAAGTTAGGCTTATATAAGATCTAGGGTCTGGTACACAGCTCTGTACAATAAGATAACGACTAGGGCTAGGGCTACATAGCAGGCACTCTCTCCAGTCTGCCTATCGCCGGCAGAGAGGTCTCCTCACTCACCTTGGCAGCAATACCAGCGTCACGGAATAACTTACCGACGCAGAGTTCCGCGCTTTCGTGATGTCTCAACTTGAGACATCATACACCGACGTAAAGCAAATGTGATACCACAGAGCCGCCGTGCGCCGTGCCCCCACCCCCACCATCGCGTCTTTCTCGGCTGTCGCATCCACCCCCGCTGCAGTCGCAAAGCCCCCGCCACGTGAACCAACCAAGCCGGCCTCTGTGAGCGATTCACCCGTTTCTCCTGACTCGTCGGAGGTCTCGGACTCCGAAAAGGAGATGGACGTAGCTCTTCTCTCCTCTTTAAGGTGCAAGTACCGACCTGCCCATCATCGCGAACTCATTTCGCTTCTGCGCTCGGAGTGCTTAAGTTTTCATACGCTCATATGCGCACATGCGCTCCCGGAGGAGCGCCAACTCTGCGTGGTCATGCGCGGTCTCCCCAAAGAGCTCTCAAAAGAGCTCACTCTCAGTGATCTTAAGTCGCAAAACCTCCTGATGCGTGAAGTCCACCGCCTTTACAAGCACCGCTCGAAAAAGGCTTTCGACCTCGTGTTGGTCGTACTCGACCTTTCTCCCGAGGGAAAAACCGTTTTCAATACTAAATCCATATGTAGGATTTCCGGCTTCTCCGTAAAGGCCCCGCATATGTGCGGTACGGTGGGTTAATGGCACCGCTGCCAGTTGTACGAGCACTCGGTCCGCAACTGCTACGCACAACCTGGTGTGTCAAGTGCCATGGAGACCAAGACACCCCAGAGTGCTCCCGCACGCCGAAGACGTCGAACCCTACCGGTTGTGTGCTGTGCAGAGAATTTGGGCGTTACAACAACCTCCGCACTCGCACGGCTCGCGCACTCTGCGCCGGCCAAACTTGCGCCCTCAGCGCCGTCACAACCCGCACCCTTAGCTCCAACTCAACCTGCGCCCTCAGCGCCAACCAAACCCGTGGCTCCAGCGCCTGCAAGTCTCAATCGATTCGACAGACCTTAGCGCCGACAGTAGTACCACAGATTAATTAGTTTACTAACGTAAAATAGTACAAAAACTGTGGCGTAACGGGCCCGCGCCCCAAGCGTGTTCTGCGGCGCCGGCTCTTTCAGCGTCGGCATCCGATCTCTTCGGCGTCATTAAACTGCTTGCCGACCTCGTTAGGGACATTAACCTTAACGAAATGAAATTAGTCGCGCGAAAAATTTAGGACTGTAGAGACGGGATGGGACGGCTAATTATACTCGCCGAGCACGCGTCCCTTCTGGACAGCTTAGGCCATTTCACAGTGGCCGCTCGTAGGATATAAAACCTGGCACCCACGAGACATTTCCCTCCGCGAGCATCAAACCGCGCGGGCTCTCAGTTTCATTCTTCAACGCGGACGGACTCCGCAGGCAACGCGACCTCCTTCACGAGTTTACGTGAGACAACCAAATAGATATAATGCTAGTGCAGGAAACTTTTTTCAAACCTAAAGAGCGCAACCCCGGCCTCTCCGAGTTTAACATCGTGCACAACGATAGGGTGCCTGCCCTCAAAGGCGGCACTCTTATCTACTGCAGAAGGTCCCTGTACTGCATTCCGATCGATACGCCTGCTGCACAGACAAACTAGCCTAAAGACAGGAAATGAAATGGCAGCGTATTCTGCCATCGATTTGCACAAATGCTCATATAAGTTCAAACACATACGCGCGCTTCTTCAGTATTAACCAGGAAGCAGATCCGTGACCTGTGTCTAATCATTTTAAAAAATATAAAATAAAATACATAAACACTGCCAAATTGCGCTGTAAAGTGGTGTGGTAGCGATAGTCGTAAAAATAGTTTCAAAAAATACAATATCACGTTTCGGTAAGTTAAAAATTTATAATAAAAATTTATAACAGAAAAATGCAGAGCTCTAGTGATACTGGTTGCTGGTAGCTTTGAGTCAGCGTTTGTACTTGTCTAGCAAGCCATAATTACATGTTGCGTCCTCACTCTTGCAAGGTAGCACGTGTAAGTAGGGATGCGAAAAAACGTATCGATATGTCAATATCTTTTCCATTAATTTTGAGAATTTATAATGACTACCATTCTTTCAAATTATATACCTAGTTCCATATTGTAATATCTTGTTTCTTTTCTACTATTGTTACAAACTTAATTAGGTAATTAAAATATTTATTACATACATTTTTGAATGATTATTTTTAAATTGAAAATTTAATGATTTCAAATTTTAAACCAATAAAAATAAATAAAAGCGGATATCCGTACTAATTTTATAAATGTAAAAGTTTGTCTGTTTATTTAATGAAGTATGTTTCTCTTTTCAAAAAAATGCGAAAGTTTGTCTGTCTGTTTCTTTACAGATGAATGTTTCTTTGTACATTTGTTTTCTATGCGTTCCTATACCATTTGTCTGATTGCGATGAAACTTTAGTGAGTTGTTATGCGCACACCTGGGAGGTTTCTGTATATGTGACGTCATCATAAATCCAATGTGGCGAATGCTCCGTGTTAGAAAGTAAAAGACCTCCAGCAATATAAGTATCAAAAGAAATGGAATACACAGGGAACAGTTTCTATATGTGTGACGTCATCATAAATCCAATATGGCAGATACTCTATTGAAGGAAGTAATTTTTTTTTGTACGACACCAACAATATGGGTATCAAATGAAATGGAATAAGCAGGGGAAGGTTTCTGTATATGTGACGTCATCATAAATCCAATATGGCGGATGCTTCATGATAGGAAGTAAGTTTTTTGTTCAACACCAGCAATATGGGTATCGAATGAAATGGAATAAGCAGGAGAAGGTTTCTGTATATGTGACATCATCATAAATCCAATATGGCGGATGCTCCGTAATAGGACGTAACTTTTTCAAGACTTTCAGCAATATGAGTGTCAAATAAAATGCAATAAGGAGGGGAAGGTTTCTGTGTATATGACATCGTCATAAATCCAATATGGCGGATTCTCTATGGTAAGAAGTAACAAAAAGAAAAAGGCTACTTTTTATGAAAAATCTAGGTTTACGGGAGAGGAAGGGAAACACTAACCCGGAAAAGTCACGGTAACATTTTCCACGCAAACGAAGTCGCAAGTACGGCTAGCATATAATAAATTAGTCTACAAAAAAATAGTTAAAAAGAGCACACAATTTACATACATAAAGGCGTACATTTTAGGGTTTCGTAGCCAAATGACAAAAATGGACCCTTGTAATTTTATCTTGGTCCATCTATCGATCAGTAAGTCACAGGCACGTCACTCGGAGAGTACTGTCACTATTTTATACATAAGTAGATTAGGTGTATAATATAGTGATAGTCTAGTATAACCCACTATACAACGGCGTAGTAAAATTTGCAAACGAATCCCTGTCTCTATAAGACTGTTATATAAATAAGTGGGTATATAAATTGTGTGCTCTTTTTTTACGACTTGGCGGTTTCGATTTTCTATAAAAAACATTCGTTAGATTTCTTCAGGTTAATAATAATACTAATAAAATGACCAAATTTTTAATTTTAATTGAAAGTAGTAGATACTGAGTGCAGACCACAGTTGCTCACTTTTGGAATATTTTTCCATGCCTGGGAGTGGGTGTAATACCCTGTAATGCTTTAATTCCGGAGCACCCACAATTGGTCAATTTTTTTTTGAAAAATTTTACATCAAGAAAAACACGTACAACCCAAACGAATTTGATTTGTATTTCTATTCTAAATTTTTGATTTTTTTGTTACTATTTCAAAATAAAGAATCTTGTTTTGATTATATATATATTATTGCTATTTTTAAAATAAGCTTATGAAAATAATTCTTGTACTTATCGATATATACAATATCTACGAGTACATCACTTTTTTGTCTAGTACGTGACGTTACCGTGCCGCCCGCTTACGTCGCAATCCCCATAGACTTTTGCAATCCCCTAACCTTGACAGAATAGTTTGTTCATGTCTCTAGGGTAGTTTGTGGCCTGCTCTCACTGATATAGAGGCGTCAGTGTGTCGGGTGACCCTCATGAGGCACGCACTAATCACACTTGCGTCTGTATATCTTCCTCCCGGTAAAGCGCTATTTAGTAACGATTTAGAGGCCCTCCTAAACTTAGACGACTCTGTCACACTCGCTGGTGACCTTAACGCTAAACATTGTAGCTGGAATTCGCACTCCACCTCGACAAATGGCCGAGATTTAAACCAACTGGCCGATGACCTTAACTTTGACGTTATCATCGCCCCCATGACGCCCTTTCACTATCCCAGAGTTACAACGCGCAGATCGGACGTACTCGATATAGCGTTCCTAAAGAACGTAGCTCTAATGCAGCATTTGGTATCACTCAAACTAGGATCTACGACAGACACACGGACGCTCACAAAAACCGTGACGGATTGGCAGAGATTAGACTAAAGGCTAAATTCTGAAAATTCGCCGCGGTTGAACGCGATACTGGACGTTATCAGTTCCGCAGAGGACGCGACTGCGGCGATAGACGCGTTCACCGCCCACATCCGCGACTCGGTCTCTTCGTGCTCCCGGAAGCTCCCGGCGGCGAACGACTGCCGCTGGAAGCTCCCTAGGGACATCTTCCGGCTAATTAGAGTCAAGAATGCCGCGACCCACGCTTACAAATGAATAAATATCAAAAACTAAATATTTCATTCATTGTGAAAGTGAAACTTCGGAGAAATTTTGCAGAAATAATAATAAATTTATTTAAAAAGGGTAGCGTAGATTGTTACGAATGTAGGGAACGTATAGTTTACAAAGAAAACAAAAAGAACAAAAAGAGATAATTTTGAAATTTTATGAAGGAAAAACTTGTCACCGAGGGATAAAAGAGACTATGAGATAGAAGAAAAATATTAACTTACTCTGATTGATACCTTCAGCTTCAGTTAGGTCAAGCCTTTGAAATCTCAAATAGATCAACTCCCGAGGTAGTTAGAGCGCTTATAAAATACTTTTCACATTACGGCATACAAAAACAAATAACGTGCGATCCTGGCATTGAATTCAGTAACGAGCTAATGAAAGAATTCACTGCTATGTGTAAAATAACCTTTATATTGGAAATTCCTCTAACAGACAATATTAACTATAATAATTATTATAAATTGTATTTAATGCCGATTCTTTATAACAATAACAAAACGTACGTCATGATTCCCGAATTCGCTTACCTAATGGTGAAAGGCTCGAAATACTTACCGGGCCCGAAACCCTGCAACGAGATTGCTGCAAGCGAGTTCCTGTGCACCAATAATGCCGTGGTTCCCTATACAGAACGCACCTGCATCGAACAGCTGATGTCATTCCAGACAACTACTGACCTGTGCACTCCTGTAGCAGTAATGATTGAAGATGTCGAAGTTCAACGAATTGGTCCCGCCGAATGGTTGATATGTACCGGAAACGATATAATAGTAATAAACAAATGTTCAGATTCAAACGAATCAGATCAGATCAAACGAATAAGATTGGGAACGGTAAAAAGCGTGATGTGTGGTGGGATGAGGTGAAAGTGTCTGTGTATAAGAAAAAGAAAGCATAGCGAGACTACCTTGCTACTAAAAATTACTGTGGTATAAAGAATTTTATGAAAGATAGATATAAGTTGCAAAAAGCAGAAACGAAAGCACTAGTGAAAGAGAAGCGTGAAAGGTATAGGGCGTTAGACAAAAACAAGATGTCGGACAAGTTCGACAAAAATTACAAATTATTTTGGAAAGAAGTATACGTAAGTACCGAGGTGGCCCGGCACCTCGCAGAATAAATAAAGTGAGTTCAAAAGAAAACAACCTGCTTACAAATAAAAAAGATGTTCTGCAGCGATAGAGTGTATACTATAGAAAACTGTATGAGAGTGGCGACTCCGTCTCCGATACTGATTGTGAGAGCTATTCTAATGAATTGCTACACTCGGGTCAGGGACTAGACGATGCCATTTGTATGAAAGAGATTGAGAAAGTGATAAGAAGTTTGAAATGTGGAAAGCCTGCGGGAATTGATGAGCTGACAGCCGAGATAATAATAATAATAATAAACTATAATAATAATAATAACATAATTAAGTATGGTGGTTCTAGGGTCTGGGATACTTCTAGGCATTGTGCAGCCTTTATTGGCAGAAGGGGTGGTTCCAGAGAACTGCCACACCGCAGTCATAGTACCTCTCTATAAAGGGAAAGGTTCCTATTTAGACCTTCAGCTTGGTCAGCTTAACGAGTAAAGTCTATACTAAGGTATTAACTGAACATATGAAAGGCGTTTCAGAAAGGTATTTGTGGGAAGCGCAAGGTGGTTTTTGGAATGGTAGGGGTTGTATGGATCAGATTTTCTCGCTTCGCGTTATCGTGGGAAAGTTTCTGGCTATAGGTCAGAAAGTTTTCTGCGCTTTCGTGGATCTAGAAAAAACATTTGATAGAGTAGTGCGAAAGAAATTGTGGATTCTTCTGCCTGAATATGGCCTCGGGGGCTCCTTACTGCAGGCTGTGAGGTCGTTATATTAAGGTCACAGAGCCTGTGTAAGGACAGAAGGTGACATGTCGCCCTGATTCGAAGTCTGTTCTGATGTCAGACAGGGCTGCGTGATGTCTGCCTGGCTGTTTGTGCTGTATTTGGACAGTTGCCTCCAGAGATTGAAAGGTAATATGAGTGGTATGACATGTGATGACACAGTGGTTAACTGCTTATTGTACGCTGTCGATGCTGTGCTTATAGCACTATCAGCAGCAGAGTTGCAGACACTAGTCACGTGCATGAAAGAAGAATGTGAAGTAAAAGGATTGAATATGAATGTGAACAAAACAAAAGGTGAAAAGGGAAGCGGTACAGACGAAATATGAATTTGTGTAAATGGAAAATTTCTGGAACAAGTGAATGAAATAGTGTATCTGAGAAGTGCGTTTTCGAGGGATGGAAGATGTGTTGGATGTGGAGAGACGGGTAGCTACTGGCAATAAAGTGAACGGTGCTCTGTCTGCATTAGTAGGTAGTGTGAATATGTCTGACACTGCTAAAATGGCTGTCCACAATGCGGTGTTGATGCCAACTTTATTGTACGGTAGTGAGGCCTGGATATGCTCGAAATCGAGTGAAAGTATGATAAATGCAGTAGAAATGCGATCTCTCAAAAATATGTGCGGTGTCACTCTTGCGGACAAGATAAACAATGAAGAGATACGCAGTATAACAGGGTTGCGCAACAGCGCTATTGTAAAAATGAAGAAAGGAATCCTTAGATGATTCGGCCACTTAGAAAGAATCAGTGATGAAAGACTGACAAAGAAAGTCTACAGAGCGAAAGTGAGTAGTAAAAGAAGCCAAGGAAGACCAAAGCTGACTTATGAAGATCAAATAGCCAGAGTGTAAGCCGACGGAAATGTTAAAAGCACTCGCATACTTAGGCGAAAATGCGTGAGGAGAATGATGAGATTTGAGGAAGCGAAAGAGGTATCTAAGGATCGCGACGCGAATGCCTGGCGCTCTGTCCTCTCTGACTACCCCGTTAGGGATACAGCGTGAAGATATGTATGTATGTGATAAATGTTCAAAAGATGCCAGCAAGGTATCAATCAGAGGTAGCTATCTTCTGAGAACAAAAGAAAACTGCGCGATTTGCCTAAACGACATCAAAATGCATAACAATAGATATTACGATACAATTATGATACGAATTAGGATACAGAATCACTCCAGTGATCAATTTACCTCAAATGGAAAGCAAGAATTACAATAACGATTAAGAAGAAATAAGCCTGAAAGGCATGTCCCTGGACGGTGTGAAATATTAATTATCAAACGCATTGAAAAACAGGAAAACAAGTGAAAGCGTAGTGAATAATTACAGTTTCAAAAATCAAGTGTAAGCTAGCTACCGTTATTCTCTATATTATAGTAACATTAAGCATCATTTTTATTATTTTGTTAAAATTTAAGAATTATAAAATATGTAATAAGTTTCGGAATTCTCAGTGACACACCTGAAAATTTAGCTGTTTAGAAGGGAGGAGTCATGCATCTGCCATCTTGAGTAAATGTTTCTTCAGCAGTATAGAGGACGATGAGGACGGCAAATGCATAACCAGCAACTAGCATCAACGCCTGAACTAAGAACATGTCTTTCTGTTCTAGTTTTAGTTAAGTTAATTATAGTTTGATTATAATTATAATTTAATTTTAATATGTTTTTAATAAAATTTAAAAAAAAATTCATAACGCTCCCAAAACTCGACTACCTTGTTAGTGTTGTTTTCAAATAAGTATTAAATATATTTTCTACAACTTACTAGCTACGTCACAAGATTTTTTAAATTTTAATCAAATCCACTCTCTGAAATTATTATATTAGTTATTATTATTACTCACTGTTAAAACTTCTGATACGTTTTAAAAAATGCGTATATAGTGTCTTATACACCAACTAAATTAAAATTAAGTATATTATATCTTACGTACTAACGTAAACAAATCTATAATAGGCGCGCACGACATTGACGGTTCTGCAACATTAATTTTTGTATTCTTTGACCAAAGATTATGCATTTACCAAGTGCTCTCCGTCGCACTTGGTAACTGGGGTATTACCTGTCGCATTTTATTTATTTACGAGTTAATATTTTACTTATATTTTAGTTTTTGGTAAAAATGGTGACGCGAATGAATTAAATAAGTATACTTACGCATTATACGTGATTCCTGAACCTGTGAAAGTCTTGCTAGTATAGTTTCTGCAGGTATTTAATAACGTAGGATGGCATTTTTATAATAATATTAAGAACGCACAAGCGAGTTCATACTGTCAAGTTGTTACAAGAGCCGAAAAATGAGCTCTAGGTTGACTAACTAGCAAAATTTTTGGTTGCGACTTTTCGAGCGCAAGTAACTCATCTACCTCTTTTGTAAATATAACATTATTGGAACAAACGATGGGTATGAACAAACAATTAAAAACAAACGACGAACAAACGATTTATGAAAATCAAAACTCAAAAATAAAAAAAATAAAAAAGTGCGTGTCAGCTCCGACACACGACTGGAGTTTACTGGCTTTTTCCATATTTTATATACCTTTATTCACTTCACTGTATACAATAATATTAAATATCAGTATCAATAGATATAAAAAAAAATGGAGCGACCGTGTCGATATTTGAACTCACAACATAACATGGAAAATAAGAGGGAGTATTTATCAATTGAGTCAAACACGTTGATGTAACATGCCAAAATTTTGTATTTAAAGCGCTATGATCAACAATACACGATGTCTACGAAACATTACATAATTCGGTTGCGTTTTAATTTTGTAAGATTTCATCCCAAAGGTATATGAAAGACCTTAGCTTCAATACAAGAGACAATTATAATTTCAAAATTCAAGAGGAATAAGTGACACACGTATATTTAGCAACACGCCTCAACATCACTGTAGTATATATAATTTTCTCTATGATCACTGTCGACTTGTCGAGTCGGTTAGGAGTGAAAGAGAAGGAAAAAGTGAAAGGTGCGCAAGGTACGTTGCGCAGAAAACGTAACGCTTTTATTTTACGCTTGTATAAATTTTACTTCTCATAAAATTTCCATACCTAGGGCCTTATATGAAAATCGATTCTTAAGGAGTAAACTCCAAAATTCTAGGGGGCCAGGTTCAGTGAGCTGATTTAGATAGTCGTGTACTTCTATATCTATGTCTATACACCTTCCAATTTGTTGGAACAACTTTCCTTGGAATGGCGATCTGAGATCGATTAATGGAAGAATCGATCATTCGATCTCAAGTAGTGGATCGATCCAGTGAATAAACGACAGACACTCAAAAATCGTATTACGGGTTTTTTAAGTTTTGCATGGGATAAAAAAGCGCTAAATCTGGCTCCGAGAGCGCTAAGGTGACGACAGTGTTCAATAAGTGTATGTATAATTTATTAAAAAGTTCCACGCTAGCTTATTATTTTATCGTTGCGTTCTTCCCAATACAAATATAATGGAAAATCCATTTTTGGGTATCCGCAATCATTTCACTTAATCGATTCTCTGCTCCATATCGTTCGATCAATGTTTCTATTAATCGATCTCGTATCGCCATCCCTTGGAAAGTTATTCCAACAAATTGGAAGGTGTGTGGAGCACTTATATCACTTTTATCTATGATTAGTCAGCTAACATAAATACAAAACGGGTTGCCATTTGCCAATTTTTAAAATGAGAAGAAGTCTATGATTTAATATTTTTTTGAAGGCTTAATTATACGAAAATGGCTGCTGTTAATATTGTTCGAAACGCTTTTAGTGGATTGTTACGAAAATCCACTGCTTATAAGACACCGGTGATATGCCGACTTTCAACTGTAGCTGTACAACAAAAATATCACACAATCAAGTCTACTATCCAAATATATAATAATCAATACCTACAAAGTGAGGTAAGCATCTTCAAACAATCAAATAAAATTCGATTATTCTTGACACGCTACTACAAAGATATTTTTCTATTTACACTATTTAATTTACTATTAACGGTATGTATATCTTGAGGGCAAAAAATTGTTTTGCTTTTTTATTTCTACGAGATAACCTAAAAATGTTATTGCATAACAAATGTGTACAGTGCTGCTAAAACTGTTTAGGTACAATCTCACCGTTTGCGACAATACTCGTCTGGGCCGCAGTCGAAACCCTCGCAACAACAAATTGAGGAACGAGTGCTGAAAGTGTGCAAGGCTTACGACAAATTAAGTGGTTGCCAGGTACATATTTATTTTCTAATTTGTTTCAGGGCCACATATTCGGTGTCCGCAACTACAGCGGGGGCCCTCCGCTCACCCGTGAGCTAATCCAAAGTAGAGTCCTCCTAGTTCTCAAACTTTATGACAAAATTTGCCCTGAAAAGGTAGCAAGCTGACATCTTTTATTTACTATGATTCCTGCATTATTCTGTTTAATTTTTTTTTTTTTTCAGTTGTCCCTGGATTCTCATTTCATTACTGATTTGGGTCTCGATTCCTTGGACCATGTAGAGATCATCATGGCAATGGAAGATGAATTCGGTTTTGAAATACCTGATGGTGATGCAGAGAGGTTGATTAGACCAAGAGATATTATTCAATATGTGTCCGATAAAGAAGATGTTTATGAATGAACACATTTCAACTTTGATTTATGTGCTAATTTAGACCAACTTAATAATTGCATTTGTCAACTAAAATTATAAAATGAAGTTAACCAAATTATAATTTTTAAAACTCAGTTGGTTTAAGATACCACAGACTTCAGCTTAGTGTTTAGTTTTGATTTATTTTACTTGTTATATATTCACATAAGAATGAACAATGCAAAATGGCTGAACATCTATCGAGGTGTATAAAGTGTATATTCTGTTTTTATTAATTAAAATGCCTGTTAGATTAGATCATTCTTTTCATTTGATCAGAAATTTGAGGGGATTTTAATAAATATAAGATCCTGAATTTATTTTGTATTATTTATATTCAAATAAATTGTTAGGCTTAATTTCTTGTCTATATTCTGGAGAGTAGAAGCCTCACTTCACAGTGTAAGTACTCTTTATATTACATGACATAAATAAAAACCGGTAACATACTCAAAGAAATAATGTGGGCGTCCAAGCAAAAAGGGTCCAGTAGTGTGGTATTTAGTTGACTATATTCAGAATTTAGAATAGTTAATTGATAATAAGGATTTAAAGAATATTCAAAAATTGGCATATATTTTTTTAACAAACATTTAAAGATGAAACTCATTTTAAAAAATTGTTATTGTTCCCTATGTTTCAAAATGTCTTTTAAATTACTGACAAATGATATAACTCATCGAAAACTGCGCGGCTTGATTGAAGAAAAAACACTTCTATTTGTTTAATTAATAATCAATTAAAATTGCAAAATGCTATTTTTTCACCCAACTTTACAAAACTGTCACAGTATATTTGACTGTGTATATCTCGGAAACTGAATGCTGACCACTAGACCCACCCATTGGATGCCCACATACTTTCTCTGTACATACATAGTTGCTAGTTTTTCATTGTATTTATAATATTACACATTTTGTTCTTGACTTTTACTCTAGATAAAAGAAACGAACATTCATCTTCCTACACTGGATGAGATGGTTGGTTTTCTATTGTGAGTGAATTGTAGAAGTAATAACTTCTATAAGGCACGTTTGGTGATTTTTGTATGGGTAAAATCTGACGAGTTCTTATCACCTACACGCTTTTTTTTTTTAAACCAGTACCTATATAACGTCTCGTAAATAACGTTTATACATATAAATAGAAGTGTCTGGATTTTTATGCAAAAAAATACCAAATATAATGAACCGCAAAGCACAGCTAGTTAATAAAATAAAACTACAACAATGTAATATAATTGTTTTATACAACTTTTAAACTTTACATGAGAACTTCATATAAATAAAGAGAAAAAAACAGGTCTTAACACAATCATCTAAGCATACATAACATTTATATACAAACTAAGCTCGCACACGTCTAAATGCACTTCACTGTACACACACAATAACATGCTAGTTTGACAAAAATAATTAAAAATATTTACAAGTCTTTAAATATGAATAATTCGAAGTTGGAAGTCTCAGAGATGAAATTTATTTGAATACTGCTCATAAATTATCTTTCTCTGAACGTCATACAATGTAAGTAAAAAATAGTAAGGTAGTATATACAAAATAATTTACTAAGGGAAAATTATTTACTTGTCTTTTTACGTTTTGGATAATAACATATTCTGTTGAATCTTACAGCTATTGTAACTATTGTATTATTAAGATATTGACGTCTATGGCATTCACAACAACTATTATTCGATAATGTGTTATCTTCCTATTTTGAATTTGAGTTACATATACTGTGCTGTTTAAAATAATTATATCAATCACAACAAAAAAGGGGTATTTGAAATATTTTTTTATCAATACATTTCATTATTGTGTTATGATAGTAATAAAAAACAATAGGAAGACGACACTGAATGTGGAAAGTAAATGTAATTGATACTAACAAATGACCAATTGAATAGGCGATAGTGAGACCCTGTGAGATTTTAAGCTTATTGAAACATTCGAAAAAATTTATAGATGAACTTGACAGTTATTGTCTTTGACATCTAATTATTGCATTTTAATCCGTACTGTAAAAAAAAAGCAATTAATGACAAAATTATTTTCGAGTTCATTGAACAAGTTCTCTGTGCTGTTTCAGAGGAATATTTTTGTAATATTGTACACTAAATAGTTTAGCGTTTTGAACAGGGTCTATTTAGCCCTTAACCACTGGTTTACTAAGTTACTCCCTTCATGGAGTATTTCGACCACTCGCTATCTGAGCCGGCTGCTCCTGCCGCGGCCGGCGGACCGCAGCCTCCGTACGGCGTTAACATCCACTCGCGGCACTCTTACCACTGGTTGAAGCCAGTCTCCTAAACCCTGCACGGCACTACGCCTCTTCTTCTTCACTTTATCCTCGCACTCCTCTGTTTCCGATGTAGACGACCGTTGTTGTTTATCTGCTTTTTCTACGTCATTCTTTGGCGACGCTTTGTCATCTTTGATTTTGTCTTGTAAAACGACTTTTACGTCTAAGTTCAGAGGTTTATCATCCGATCGTAATATAATTTTTTCTTCGCTGCTTTTGCTTTCAGATGAGTCTATGTCCATGAGTGATTCATCTAAAGACTTAGTTTTGTCTTCTACTAAAGTTTTGTCATTTTCAGTCTCTGATAAATTGGTGTCTTCTTCACTGACCGTGTCCTGTGTTGTCTCGTCGTCGGGTGGTTCGGCTGATGAACGTCCTATACTTTTTTCTATGTCTGTACTGTTCGCTCGCGAACCCTTCTTCACTTGTTTCTTCTTATTTGGCCAGCCCGTTCGGTTCTTCTTTTTGAACTTCCCTCTCCGACTCTTTGCTTTCTCCACTGAACATGCTTTGATTTCATTGCGTATTATATCACAGTCTTCACATTCCGACACCAAACTTAATACATCTGGAATTGTAGTAGATGTAGTGACTGCAGGTTCACCATCCATAACTTCTTCCGACACGTAATAATCAGCTGCATCCTCAAAAACTTCAGACAGAAACTGTTGAAGTCTCTCCGAGGCTTCTTGAGTCTCTGAGAGGACAGCTTCTACTTTTGTATTGCTGTGGGTGTCACTCACTGTATCTTCAGATGCTGTTGACTTTGTGTCTTCTATATTCTTTCGTCTATTTAGCAGTCCCGCTGAACCCAGTATTGCTAAAGTAGAAGCATGTTCTCTTGGTGACTTCCTCGGATGGCCCTCCAAAGACATAATAGAAGCTATTCGTTTCCGATTCCTCTGCCTCTTCATGCCTCTGGTGCCGTAAGACCTCGAGGGACCAGGTTTATCGTCCCGTCTGACTAGGTCACTAAGTGAGCAACAGTTTGGCTTTAGCGGCGGTAAGTGGCCGATTTCATACGGTAACTTTGGTAACTTGGTTGAATATAACTCTGGAACAAACAAAAAACATATGGATGAGCAGCAATATCACTTTGAAATAAACAACAATAAGAACACCTTAGTAGGACACTTTATTATATGTATTATTTTGTCTTTAAATAGGTTAAAATACATAATATATATATATACATTTATAATATATATATATATATAAATGTTATAATGTAAATGTTGTGTACTGGTATATTGGTGCATATAATAAAGTAATTAGATTGTAATGTAATTTTGTATTTAGTATATGTTGGTGGAACTATTAATAAGTAAATAAACATATATCCCAATAACTCACCAAAAAATTGTGGCACATTCTTCACAACAATTTTATCTTGGTCCTGTCGCTTGAATGTCTCGAACCAGGGCTCACTGTGTGGTACTGATTCAAATGCAAACTCCAACTGTTCTACGGCCGGAGTATATTTCAGTTTCCCATCTTCCCATTTCATACATTTTTCAGAAGGCTCTTCCCTTAGAGGACTAACTTCAACTTCGCCCACAGGAGGTGGTTCTACAGGTTCGGTTGGTCCCTGTGCTGGTGTTTCCACTACTGTTTGCTTAGGTGGTACTTTTCGAGTCCTCTTAATAACCGCTGGAGCCCTTCGCCGCCGTTTTCTTTTATCTTCTGGCCAACTGTCTTCCTCTGATGACTCCTCCTTCAAAGCTAAAGGTCGCGCTAATCGTCGTCTCTCTAAAGATGGAGATGGTTGCTGAGGACTCTTACTAACTCTGGTTCTTCTCTCTCTGGTGTTAACTACTTCTTTCTCGTCTTCCTCATCTGATGACGTAGAGCTAGTGGAACTGGCTCTCTTTGGAAACATAAATTGTTCTGCTTCATCACTAAGAACTGAGAGTTCAGAACGTCTGACTTTCCGGAATTTGACAACTAGAGGTTTGGTACCATTGCAAGTTAATGGTGAATCTTTCCTTTTGGCAGTGAAGCCACCACTCGACCTCAATTTGGTACTTGTAACCACCTTGTAATACTGTCTATCTTCTGATGTTTGGGATTCGTTTCCTTTTTTACTACATCTAGTATTATGTTTCTTTTCTTCTTCTAAGCCACCATTACGTTTTGGACTCGAACTATCATTGACAGTGGAATCAGGACTTTGTGAGCGTTTTGAACGCTTATTCTTAGGTGGCTCAAGATCTCCGTTACACGTTTTCCTTAATGACCTTCTTTCACCGTTAATTGTAGTAGCCTTGTCTAGGAATGTAGCGACGTCTGCGCCAGCGCCGATAAGGTTGTCTAGGGCTAGGAAATTAGTGTGATCTCTGACGAAGGCCAAATGGTGGGGCGATCTTCGATGTAATACTGCATCAGCATAATCCGTATTGCACATCTCGCAGTAACCACCTTTTGGCTCTTTTTCTTCCTTTTCTTTGATGCGTGGCCGACTTTTTCTTGTCATTCTGAAATTATTTAAAAACTGTAATACTGCAACATTCATATAACAATACTGCTATATGTGTACTATGAACTATTAAGACAAATCATTTACTTCAAGTCTGCTATGACGTAGTTTTGTTTAATATTGCCTGGTGTGTTTTCAATAGGATCTTTCTTGTCTTTCACTATATTGGGTTCTAATGATATCATGGGCCATTCATCAAACTCCTTGAATACAGGTCGGCATAACCTGCAACAGAGAAATAATCATGTAAAACAAACACTTTATTATATGAATTTGGTATTCATAATCTAAACATACTTGTCCAAAAACTCAATCTTGATATAATGTTTACTGAAGACTCTGACATTCGCTTTACGCAGTGGTTTGAAGAATGTGTCATAGAGTTTATCCAATAGACTTATAGCCTGAAAGATTAATAATAAGCTGTAAATATATATAATTATATATTCAGAGAAAAGGTCATTAATTAGGAATAACAGATAGTAGCAATGTTAGTACTAATTAGCAGTTCAAGAGCTGATGATTTGTTTGAAGACATTAAATAATGTGAATAGTAACTTTCATACTTTGTGTTACAACTAGCATTATTAGGAAGTAACGAAATATCTGAACAATGATAACTAAAATTATAATTGTTTCTTTTTTAAAGTTTAAATATACAATGCTTATATGTTGATGAATGTG
The DNA here is from genome assembly GCA_907165235.1 of Zeuzera pyrina. Lineage (NCBI taxonomy): Eukaryota > Metazoa > Arthropoda > Insecta > Lepidoptera > Cossidae > Zeuzera > Zeuzera pyrina. The sequence continues at coordinate 2,912,159 of OU015627.1, forward strand.
TGTGAAGAAAATGATGAGGTTTTAGCAAAAAAGGTATGGAATGATGTTGCTCCATTTTCTATTTGGTCTATATTATTACTGGTACAGTGTGTGAAGAAGCACATGTATGTAACTTGTTCATAGATAGGAAGACGGTTTTAACCTTTTCAGTCGTTCATCTTGGGTCTCATCCCTGACCAAAAAAACTAAATTTTTTTTAAATAAGCTTGTAGCCTGGGTATTGCTGGATGCTCCTGGTTATTAGCAACCATGATAGTCGCAATTATATTTATATTCTAGGATCCATAGATTTAAAAGCTCACTTAGGGGCTATATAATTAATGTAGGTATAATAAAATGTGGGCGTCCAAGCAAAAAGGGTCCAGTAGTGGGGTGTCGAGTTAAGGCTACATTAGAAATTTAAAATAGTCAATTGATAACAAAGATTAAAAAAATATTCAAAAACTACCATATATTTTTTTTATCAAACATTTAAAGACTGCAAAAGTTTGTTTTGAGAAAAAGCATTTTAAAAGTTTGATTGAAAAAAAAAACACACCTACTTATTTGTTTCTACTTAGAAACAACATATAAAGTTATTTACTATTTGAAATTGTAGATAATTGAGCATTAATTAATAGTAAATTAAAATCGCGAAATGCCATTTTTCACCCAACTTTACAAAACTGCGTATATCTCGGAAACTAAATGCCGACCACTGGACCCTTTTTGCTTGGACGCCTACAAATGTTTGGAGATTATGGTGTACAAAAGCTACAACGTTATAATAGTGCAATATAATATTTCTTCCTTTAAAGTAGGTACTGACAATGTATTCATGTATTTCATAATATCTTAATACACTGGTCAGAGATTTAGTAGATACATGGAACAATAAACACAGCTTGATCTAAATCAAAGGCTCCACAAATAGAAAATCTAAGTAATTAGATTTTCTATTTTTTGGGTTTTTAGGAGTATTAAGGTATAAAAGTGATAGCATATTGTGCATTAAAGTTCTAAGTGTTAATAATTGTACAGTATATTGTGCGTTAAAGTTCTAAGTGTAAAGAATTGTACAATTTGAATATGTGCAACGGAACTTTTTTTTTTTCCAAGAAGTCCTTTTTAACTCTAGTAAAGCCTGTATCAATTTACTGGAGAATGTTAAGGACTTGGTAATAAAGATAATAATACTCAGACATTTCACACAGCGCCATCTAGTCCCAAAGTAAGCTGCTTAGCGCTTGTGTTATGGTACTAGACAACTGATATACTACTTATATACTTTTCTTTTGTAAATATATACATATTATACATAAACACCCAGACTCGGGACGGGAATCGAACCCGCAACCCCCGTTTTACTTTCCGACGCGCTAAACCGTTGCGCCACGGAGGTCGTCAAAAGATAAGAAGACCTACATTTTATGTTAGTAATACTCCTATTTTTTCATGAGAATGGCATAAATGTTTTTAATAATTATGAAACGAGTTGTCAGTATATGAAAGAGAAGAAGTATTGTAAGTATACTGTATAGAATTCAGTGGTAATTTACGGAAATCCATTTCATGTGATGAATTCTTATAATGTTTAGCTATCTTCCATACAAAATTCCTGGATCCTGAGGATGCTTCGTTGAGACGTGAAACACGCGCCGATTAGCGTCGCGGCGCAGGGAATGTCTATATATTCCCCAATATTTAAATTCTGCCATTTAAAATTCTACCCTACCTAATATTCAAAGAAAAAATGTAAAAGTCTTCAGCACTTTATAAGAAATATCGTTGGAAGACTAGTTTGATCGAGTTTTAGATTTTACTCCTAAAGAATCGATTTTTATTATGTAGGCCGAGGTACGGAAATTTTATGGAGTAAAATCAAGCGTTAACTAAAAGTGAAGCCTAACGTGTTACGTCATTTTCCAATCCAAGTCGGCGAATATTACTTTTTTCAATAATTCGATATGGGTGTCATATTCTAGTTATCTCGGGGTGCTAATTGCGAAAATGACGTTCATTTTCACGTCCAAGATGGCGAGTGTTACTTTTTTTAATAAATCGATATGGGTGTCATATTCTAAGTTTCTCGGGGTGCTGATTACGAAAATAACGTTCATTTTCAAATTCAAGATGGCGATATTAGTTTTTTGGATAAATCAATATGGGTATCATATTCTGGGTTTCTCGGGGTGCTGATTACAAAAATGTTGTTTGTTTTGAAATCGAAGATGAATATTACTTTATTTGGATAAATTCCTACAAATATTATAAATGCGAAAGTTTATAAATGAGGATGGATGTATGGATGTTTGTTACTCTTTCAAGCAAAAACTACCAAGTTAGAAATATACAAACTGTGCACGCTGGATTTCTATGAAGACATCTTACTGTTTTTTTTTCTTTATAGCATGGTGCACAGATTAGCACATTTGCCAATGTCACGTATTAACAAGTAAAATCGCTGATGAATTAAAGTTAGGCAATGCAATGTGCACACGTCACAGCACTGTCACCATTCGTGACGAACATACGAAGCATGTTCGAAGTAAATTTGCTTTATCCTATCGTAAAACTCCTCCAGTAAAGTGATAGTAGGCTTTACTGAAGTTATAAGAAGATCAAGGCTGACTTATGAAGATCAAATAGCCGGTGTAAGCTGAAGGAAATGTCAAAAGCACTCGCATACCTAGGGGAAAATGTGTGAGGAGAATGATGAGATTTGAGGAAGCGAAAGAAGTATGTAAGGACCGCGACGCTTGGCGCTCCGTCCTCTGTAACTAACTCGTTAGAGATACTGCGTGAAGATATGTATGTATGTTTAAGGTATTCATGGAAGAGCGCGAGAACTTCAGCTACACATGTTTATTTAGACCTGCTCTATTCTTTCCAGTTACACAGAACTATAAAAGACAATATACTATCATTTATGGTACTATAATACTCCCAAAAATGTAAAAATTAGAAAATCTAAATAAAATGACAACCTGACGCCTGTTCTCGCCAAATAGTCCCATCGTACCGTTATGTTAATATCGTGCTAGTGGCAAGTGGGTAGTGTGCAGTGGCGAGTGAGTGACGAGGCGTGTGCACTGGTGCAGTACCTTTTGCACGCTGATGTGCGTGTATCGCGCGCGGGCGGGCGCGGGCGGAGGCTCTGGCACGGGCCGCACCCGCTCCAGCATGGCATCAGCGCGCCGGCCGCCGTCACGCCGCGGGCCGGGCGCCCATGGCGGCCGTGGCGCCGCGCCGCGCTGCGCCGCCGCGGGCCGGTCGCGGACCACGTGCGTCACCTGCGGCGTCAGGAACACCTCCTTGCGCTGCAACCACGCGCGTACGCTAGCCTATTTCACTGTACCCATACTATGGTCTTCTATCAATCTAATACTAGCCATCCGCCCCGGTTTCGCACGACAAACATTTTTTGAGAGAGAATTTTTGAAATCAGTTAAGTAGTTTTTGAGTTTATCCATTACATACAAATTGAGTTTACCTCTTTATAATATTAGTGTAATATATAAAATTTAATCTTTGTTCATATTTTATGCGCTGCCATACCGTTCAACCGATTGTGATGAAATTTGGTATGGAGATAGATTAAATCCCCGGGGAAGGACATAGGTTATAATAAAAATAACAATGCGATCGAAGTCGCGGGCATTAGATAGTGTAATATATAGAAATCAATGTTTGTTTGTTTGTATTTTGTGGGCTGCCATACCATTCATCCAATTGCAATAAAGGTAGGAGATAGATTAAAGCCCGCGGAAAGACATACGACCATTTTAAAAAAAGAAATACGCAAAAGAAGTCCCAGGCACCAGCTACTATAAAATGAAAATGGTTTTCTTTGTCTTTCAATCACATGAAAACTGCCGAACGTATCGATATGGGAATAGGACCATTCGACGTGGAATCGTTCATAGATGGTTTAGTCTATTTTTTTAATTCCATAGACCCTTCATAATTTTTTTTCAAACAAAATTTTACTCTATGATGAGCGGACTAGTAACGGATTATAGACGAGTGTTTTTTTTTGTCACGCAATAACTTGAAAACTACTAACCATATTATACTGGTATGGGACTATGACTGTTCAACTCGGAATCGTTAGTAGATGGTTTTAGGCTATTTATTTTTTGAATTTCATAGGACCTTCACGATTTTTTAAACAAAAATCTACTATCTACTAGGTACAAAATTTTAATTTACACCCAACAAAGCGGGTGAGTAAAGGCTTGTAATAAATAAAACAACATACTGCAGGCTGTATCTTGTGTTAGCGTGTTATGTCTGGGTGTCCAAAAGATGCCTGACAGTAAAAAACGACTTTATAAAAAAACTAATATTTATATATATAGAAATAGATTATTTAGGTTAGAGTGTATGAGTTTTGTGGTTAATTCTATCATACATATATAACATATGGCTAGGTTAAAGGGAAAATCAAATCTTTATACAAAAAAAGTTTGTTTATATTTTGTATAAATGTAATATCAGTCCTGTGTTAGGGTGCTCTATGTATAAGTTAATAAAGAAACGATATGAAAATAGCAGCAAGTACTAACAGCATGGTCAGTAAAAAAGTGTAATATAATGAAATTATAATAGGTACTTATAAGATGCTTTCATGATCGTATTATCCTTCCTACTATTTTCCTTAAGTGATCATTTTAAGATTAAATTAAAATAATTTATTTTTACTGAAATACTAATATTTCAAATACAGTTATGTAACACATGTCTTAACATTATTTATAAACTTAAAACTAAAAATTGATCTTAAATAATAAACTTTTACAAAGTTGCTGCTTAGAAAGCTGTCATGCTTAGGTTCTTTCCTTCTTTCTTAGGGTGCCCAGCAGATTGGCATTATCTCTTTGAATAGCCAAACTGATTAGTTGGCGGAAGCTGCCAGTCCGACGTCTACCAAAGCCTTGACCAGTATCTTACAAATATCAGAAACTAGTCGATGAGCCTCAGAGACTCAGGGTCCCAGTTTCGACTGCAAAGGGCGCAAATATGAAACTTAGTTTCAATAAACAAAAATCGTTAAGGAAAGACAAATCAGGGTAAATAATGACAGTTGAAATAGAACATGAACAGCTCTCATTTGTTCTCCATTTCTTTTCTGCAGTTTGGCAGTAATAAACTGCTACATACACATGCTACCTGTTCCTTCACCAGGGTCGTCGGTATCACTAGGGATTCAACTCCCATGAACTTGTCCACATTGTGGCTAGAGTCATTGAAAGTTTTGTCTACAGGATCTCTCATCGCACCAACATTTATTATGAACTCCGCTAGTTCTTCTTTACTTCCATCATGTCATCATCGTCCAAAATTCTTGCTCAATTCTTTGTGTGGTTAATTTGTTTTCCAAATTCTGCTGTAATTCATTGCTTGGTTCATCAATTCTTCAACTTTGTTTCATAGTTGTTCGACATTCTTATCCCTGACCCGTTGTTAATGTTTCATATGAGGTAATGTGATGACCTTGTATCCATGCTTTTGCAGCAATTCATAAACTACATAACTTTTTCAGGATCTTTCTGCATTTTCATGTACTCATAGGTACTTGTAATTCAAAATAATAACAATAAAACTCAACAGTAACAAAATAATAACAAAAAAAGCTAGATAACGAAAAGATTTAGGGTGCATCAGATAATGTTGATGGGAAAATCGGATTGAACAATTTTTTTTTTTTGCATATGGTTACATGGTGTGCGATCTATAGAGCTATTGTATGAATGAGATAGCATGCGAACGGACATCATTTATAAATTGTTTCTTTATTGGTTTCGATAATACACTACTTAAATTAGAGATAGGTTTGATTTTAGAAAGTACTTTGTGTATATTAAATAAGACTACGATTAAATTATTTTGAATTTAGAATGGCAAATCAATTGTGCAAAAATTGTAACTGAAAATCATATATTTTTTGTTTTCATAAAAAATAAAACTGAAATGTTTAAGAAACTCGGAAAATTTTAAATTAAATTGCTATGAATAAATTAATATAAATATACATTTGATATATATTTAATGCGATAATACGGGAGACGATATTAGCGAACTATTCTCTAACTATTTCTTTTCCACTTTTCGGCAAGTGTGTCCTGATTTGAGAAATGACAGTGAAGATATACCTTCGAACAAAATTTTTTCAATTAACGACATTGAAATAATTTAGTAATAGACATCGAAATATTTTTAATTTAGTCAGAAAGCTGACTAAATTAAAAGACTACTTTTACACTTGGACTGTAAGAAATCTGCAGGACCAGATAAAATGTCACCCATATTTTTGAGCAAATGCGCTGGTAGCTTAGCAATATCTCTCACCATTTTATTTAGATGATCGTTAAGCGAGGGTACAGTTCCCGATATTTGGAAATCCGCATTTATAAGTTCCATCCACAAAAAAGGTCCCCATACTTGTGTTGAGAATTATGGACCCATATCCAAATTATGTGTATTTGCTAAATTATTAGAAACAATTATATATAAGCAAATCTATTCCGCACTTAAACTTCCGCACTTGGTTCAGTCCTTGTCAACATGGCTTCCTTATTAACAGGTCTACAGTGACTAACCTTACAATAGCTAATGATTTTATCACTTCAAATATGCAACAAGGGTTAGAAGTACATGCTATTTTTACTGACTACAGTAAAGCATTTGATAGAATAGATCATGTTATGTTACTAAGGAAATTATAGGCGGCAGGTATTCACGGTAACCTATTTAGATGGTTTACGTCCTATGTTGATTCAAGAACTCAAGCTGTTGTACTCAATGGTTATATGTCAGGTTGGAAGACAGTTCCGTCTGGTGTGCCACAAGGTTCAATATTGGGCCCATTGCTATTTCATATTTTTATTAATGATATAGACACGTGTTTCATAAATTCTAAAATTATACTTTTTGTGGATGATTTGAAAATTTTAAAATCAGTTAGTACAATAGCCGACACAGCTTCACTTCAGGAGGATTTGGATAGATTTTACAAATATTGCCAACTTAATCAACTTGACCTCAACGTCTCTAAGTGTAACTTTATCAATTTTACACGTAAGCATAAACTTTACATCCGCAACATATACATTAGGTAATGAAACTATAAGTCAAGTTACAAAAATCAAAGATTTTGGCATAGTCACATTCATTTTGTTGTATCTAAGGCTTCTAGAGCGCTAGGGTTTATTATTAGGTGCACAAAAGAGCTCGACAACATAAACGCTATTAAAATATTATATTGTGCGTATGTGAGAAGTCACCTTGAATATGCTTCACAAATTTGGAGTCCTTATTATAATATATACATTAATCGTATTGAGGCAATCCAGAAGAGATTTTTGAAGTTTATTTCATTCAAATTTCGAACGATTGATGCTAATTTTGAATCGTGTTGTCGTAGACACCACATTTTACCCTTACACATGCGTTGTGATATAGCAGACATGACTTTCTTGATTTGATTAGCTAATGGTTTGATTGATTGTTCTGAGCTTTTACAAAAAATAGCAATACGAGTACCACAGCGCTCCTCAAGAGGACACACAATCTTACATGTTCCTTACTCATCACTGAATTATAGACGTGGTTCTTATATGTGTAGGACTTTTAATAACTTTAACAAACTAAAACTTGATATAGATCTGTTCTTGACTGGTGGTGCTTCATTTAAGAAAATTTTTGCTGTGTGTTTTTCAAACTGTATAAGTTTTGATACATGTTGGATGCTTATGATACATTAGTGAATCATATATATACATATTTTATACATACCTAACTGTAGGAACTCATAATTGGCCTTTATGATTGCCTGTGAGTTTCTCTTAAAAATTGTTAATAAAAATAAAAAAATACACTACCATTCGTCATACTTTATGTAAAATAAATCAACAATAAATACAATTACATTTAGTAAAACTGCATATATACTAACTGTACTTAATAATTTACATAAGACTAATAATAATATTAAAATACTAATTTGCCTAAGAAATAAAGAAGTGTTGCCAGTAATTTTCGATTTTTTACCAAGGTCAATTAAATTTTCTTTTATGGCAATTTGCCAAATGTCAATTTAAGTAGCTGATAAGTTACATATTTGTATGTAATATGTTTTTTAATAATGTAAACAAAGCATTATAGACTGATTAAACAGGGCAGAAATATTGCAGCAATCATTGTACAGTTGTCTTAACAGTTAAGATAATCAGCATTCTCAATACACAGTATTCAGCACATAAATACATTGTGTGTCACAAGTTATAGGCACGTATGTGCCAACGCAAGGCGAGTATATAGACGCACCTCCGGTACACAGCATACATCATGGAGTTTTCCTTGAAACACGGTCGGCAGAATCGAGCCGACGCCGGCGGCGGCATAGCGCGCTAACCGTCCCGCGCAAAAAATAACACATACTCACATACACACCAAAGTCATCCTAAAGCAGTTAACCTTAAGAATCACATCCCTTTGACAGTAAAGAAATAATATCAACTGTCAAAAATTAAGCATACACACGCGTAATTCGAACAAAACTACACTTCGAACCACTTAAAAATGTATGTAGTGCAACGTAAGCGTGAACGGGCTGGGCGCGCGGCCTCGGCCCGTTGCATTTCGCGCTACAGCGGTGGCTCTAGCGCGACACTACAAAAGATGACCTAAAATCGAACGTGAGCAACGCGTCTCGCTACTAACTGCACCGACACTTTTAAACTATTTTCTTGAAAATTTTGACACAATCCCTTTCTTGATTCACACATGTGGGTGTTATAGAAAGTATATACTTACACAAAAGGCGTCCGCGAGGCCCCCGCGCTCCGCTTATCACAAAAATAAGTAACTATATACTAGTCACAGCGACGGGCACTTCGTCACTGCTAGATTCACGTCGAACAGCAACTCTGTCTAAAATTATCTATTGCACTCCAAGTATATTGCGATCTTAGAGGATATATGTGTATAGTATGATAAGTTTCAAAGTTATTTGTCCACATTTGCTAAAGAAAATTGTAATAGCAACAACAAACAAAATCTGACACACAAGATGGAGATATTTAGTTAGTTTTTGTTTTGGTCACAGGGGGCGCTTTTAGTTCAGTGGAAGGGGGAACGCGTCTCATTGGTGCGTCAAAATTACGTTCCTATTCTCTTAACCACTGCATGTAATGGATAAAAAATTATGACAAAATTTATTTAGATGAAACACTTAATTCATTATGAACGAATATAGAATTACAGCTTTACTACAAAACATATTTTAAATATAGTAAATATTACAGAGAACAAAAATAAAATCTAAATTAAATTGGTACACCAATACTTCATGTTGCTAAAACGGAACATGTAATGTGACCAATTTTAGTAACCAATGACAGACAGTTCGATATCTCTTAAAATGAACAACTATTGTAAAAAGTTGCATAATACAGCTATATAACCAATTTAAGTATATATAGTGAACAATGTAGATATTTCAGGTGTAACTGTTTTGGCGCCAAAAATATTGACTTACCAGACCCATCTGTTCTATCTTAAGTGAAACAGATCGGAAGAGCCCACTGTCTTGAATATCCAAATAAAAGCAGAAATGACGACGCACTGTAAAAAAAACATGATTACGACATCTTGATTTAATGTGTAATAATATACCAACGGTCACAAAGCTGAAAATAGGTTGAGAATATGGCGCACCTTCATTAAATTTTTCTTCTAAATTCAAAGTTGACACCATTTTTATATAAATGAATATTTAACTACCTATCACGTAAAACAAGACATACTTCCTAAATTAATTGCCGTTACAGATACACAAATGTATATTTTAAACTAAAACACATTTTAGTAAAGTAGACTTTACTAGGTACAATATTTTACACAAAAACTGCATTTGGCACAAAAAATAAGAAACGAAAGAATCAAAATGTCAATGACAGCTGAGCTCAATAGACAACAGACTATAGACTTGTCTTTGGTAAATCAATTTTTATTGATTTCGTAACGATTAATGTACACGATCGACATCGATTTTTTAAAAGGAATTATTATGTTTATATTAAATCATATCGATTTAGTGCATGTACTTCCTTTTAGAGTAATATATTTATGTAAAAATTGAATGAGATCCGAAAGAATTTTGATCGTAGATTATAATACATAGTGTTGCCCATAAATATTGTTACAAGGAAAACATCATTTTTTTTCTAATACACAAAACGTTTATTACTGCAGTGTGCGTTAGTTTATGCATTAATATAATAGTATTTTAAAAATATGAAGCTCATTCAAAATGCTCTCCATTGGCTGTAATACAATCCTTTAAATTAAACGATGTTGCCGCAGTTATCGATCGAAACACGCACTTTCTTTATGGGAAAATTCGCCACTTCCTATGAAATGTTTTAGAGTCTCCAAATTATCATGGCATTTAGAGCATACTTTTTAAAATAGACTATAAATCATAATCATGCTGATTAATCGAAACTAGATGACGGCCAGTCTTCAGCTCTGATAAAGTAAGAAAAGTTCCCTATTTCCAGCTACGTTTGTGTGTATTGAGCTTTATGACCGGTGCTGTCTAGCTTGTTAAGAGGCTTAAAACTACTTTTTCAAGAATCGTATCTCCATATACCTGTGCTGATATGTTTTGATAATTTTTCACAAAAAATGGCTCAATCGCTCCTTGATATCTAACGCCTCACCAAACCATCACTCAAGCCGGATAATGCCTACATTGTACCCTACTGACTAATTGAGAAGCTTCTCTAGAGGTTTAAACATAAACTCAGTCATTTTGCTCATTAAAATGTTGCCTGATAGTAAAATCTCGTCAGTAAATTAAATCTCGTAATTAAATTAGAGGAGCACCAGCTTATTAGTGATCGCCAGTACGGTTTTCGCCGTGGTCGCTCATCTTTTAATCTACCTTACGCATCGCTGGGTGGAGGCAGTCGAGAGTACAGGAGAGGCTCTGGCAGTAAATCTGGACATAGCAAAAGCCTTTGATAGTGTATGGCACGGGGCTCTACTTTCCAAGTTTCCATCTTACGGGCTTCCCGAGAAGTTATGCATGTGGGTTGCCAGCTTTCTCTCTGGGCGTAGCATAAAAGTCGTAGTAGACGCTAGACGGTTTGTGCTCTGGCTTGAAGCCCGTGAACGCTGGTGTCCCGCATGGGTGAGTGCTTTCTCTTATTCTTTTTCTTCTGCATATCAATGACATGCTGCCTAACAATAGCGGCATTCATTGCTATGCGGATGACAGTACTGGGGATGCACTTTATACAGGACGTGCTAATTTCTCTATGGAAAACTTTATTGACAACTGAAACAAACTTGTGTCTAATATTAAGAACATGTTAAGTCACTTCTCTAGTTGGGGCCGACTAAACTTAGTTCAATTCAATCCCTCTAAGACACAAGTTTGCACGTTAACCGCAAAAAGACGTCCCTTCGTCGTATCCCTCAGTTTTGAAGGTACTTTCCTAGATGCCAAGCCGACTATTGGACTCCTTGCCGTCGATATCTCGAGCGACGTTCAGTTTCGGGGTCATCTGGAGGGTAAAGCTGAATTAGCTTCGAAAAAGCTGGGTGTGCTCGGTAGAGCGGGACAGTATTTCACCCCGATCCATCGCCTACAACTTTACAAGGCATAGCTTAGGCCTCACATGGAATATCGTTCCCATCTCTGGGCTGGAGCGCCCCAGTATCAACTCCTTTCTTTTGACCGTATACAATGTAAAGCGGTTCGGGTTAACGGCGATCCGGTACTCTCTGATCGGTTTGACTCTCTGACTCTGAGGAGAGACATTGCGTCCCTAAGCATATTTTACCGGATCTATCACGGGGAATATTCTGAGGAATGGTTCGGAGTACTGTCTGCTGCTGAATTCCATTACCGTACGTCACGCAATCGACTGTACTTCCATCCCCACCACCTTGATGGATGGCGGTCTACAACTGTGTGTTTTTTACGACATTTTCTATCACGTACGGCAATTTTGTGGAACCAACTTATAACGGCGGTATTCCTGGACCGTAACGACTTAGGGACCTTTAAGAAACGAGCCTACTCTTTCCCTAAAGGCCGGCAACCACCCGGTAACGCACCCGTGTTTCGCTGGACGTTGCGGGTGTCCATGGGCGGCGGTGACGACTTTCCATCAGGTGACACGCTCGCTCGTTTGCCCCCACTGTTATGAAAAAAAAAATTAAATCTACATTAAATATTGAGTAAATCATTAAATATTAAACGGTAGTTTAAAATTCAAATAACGCTAGTGAGTCACTATATGGCGTTGGAAGTGGGACCTGCGGGGGAGATGAGGGGGAGTTGAAACCTGAAAGTCCTACGCATATGAATGAGGGGGGGAGGAAAAATAGTTTCGGAAAAAACGAGAAAACTGTTTTTAATACAAGATACGGTTTTTTCATATTTACATGAGATTACAAATTTGGAGAATTGAAGTGTTAAATAGAGTGTAGTAATGTTCCATTTTGTGAAAAAAAAGATTTCTTTTAAAATTAGTATAATAATTTAAGTATTCACATGAATTTTAAATTATCAGCAGATCCTTTTTAAATTTATTATTTTCGCTCTACGAAACATTCTTAAAATTTTGAAGATGGTTGCAGTTTTGTTTACGAAAAGATCTTTTCACTCCTCTCCACTGAGACTCGGATAAAATAAAAAAGACTGCCCGATGTCCGAAATCGGGCGGAATGTTGAGTATGAATAACAAATTATCTGGGTCCGAATGATTCACGTTTAGATGAATGTAGCCGTAATCCCCTAGAAAATCATACGTCTGTAAAATATGGTGGTGCCCACTGTAACGTACTTTTGTACAAGAGGCATCAATACTTCGGCACTAGGAGTGTTACCCGCTAACGAGGTAGCCATTGAGTACCTGAGATAGCACGTTTTTAATGTAATGCATTTAACGGCACTTCAAAATTGGTTAAAATATGGACAAAATTGCTATGAACTGCTAAAAAAATAATATAATACTGCACAATAAAATGTTACTCTTTCATTAAAAATATACTTATTAGGTTTAAAATTTTTTAAGACGCTGTGAAATAATTATTACCAATAAAAAAAATAAGCAATCATTTAAAATAATAGATTGTGCTATGAACTGGAACTTCAAAATTGTGATAAACTAAATAAATAAACTTGACAAGCTGTCATCCTGACAATGCCAACCACAAATTAGTAAATTAGTAAGATTATATGATATTAAACTTTATTAATAAAAGGTACATACATATGTTAATATTTACAAACTTAAAACTACACATTATCTTAAATAATAAACTTCCTCAAAGTTGCCGCTTAGAAAGCTGTCATTGCTCAAGGTACCTAGCAGACTGGCAGCATTGCCTCTTTGAATAGCCAAACTGATTCGTTGGAGGAAGAAGCTGCCAGCCCGGCGGTCTCCCGAAGCCTCGACCAGTCTCTTACAAATATCAGAAACCAGTCGATGGGCTTCGGGGCGCCAGGGACCCAAAGTTTCGACTGCAAAGGGCGTAAATATGAAACTCTCAGAGAGAGTCGCATACTTACGCCGCTTCAAGTTCTCGGCAGTGCTGGCCGCGGCACCTGCTGACTTGGAAGTCGCCGGCACATGGGAAACAGCAAGTGTATCGACACAAGTGGCATCCCACACCAGCGATCTTCCAAGTTTCCAAGGAATGAGCGTCAAACCATCCGGTCTCCTGCCGTCGCTGCGCACAATACCTACAGGCTCTAAGACTGCAGGAACGCCAGCGGCGACAAGAGCCCGCCGAATGACGTCATTCAAGGCAGCATGTCGTGACATGCGGCCCGCACTACGTAAACAGGATAAACCGTGGTGACCTAGTACATCGACGAGATCACCACAGCGGCAACGGTGAAGAAGGTTAGTCCTGGCCCCCAGACGAAGGGATACTATGAGAGAAAGCGTGGTATTGTCGATTAAGGTTCCTAAGTTTTTTGAAGGTATTACCTTCAACCAGTGTCCTGACTCCTTCTCAGAAACAGCTAGGAGGCGAGACCGATCTTTTTCGGTACTACAAGAATCTAAAAGTTGTAAATGAACATTTTTGCATAGAGGCTCATCCCAGTGTTTTTGAGAAAAGGTCGAGGTAGGCAGGTTAGTACTCGGACAAACACTTAACCAAGCATTTCGAGCATCAGTCAAGCACGGCACCTCAACCGATCCTAAGGAAAGGCGAATAACAGATAGGAAAAGGTTTTCCGTGCTGTAGGCTGACGAAAGAAAAGCTGACAGTGACACACTCGAGATTTTGCGTATGCCCAGGCCTCCATAACAGATGGGAAGCGAGGCTTGATTCCAGACCCTGTCATCAACAAAGGAGCAATTTAATATTTTAGATAATGTATTTTTTAGAATATTGTCTACAGATTTTAAAAGCGTTTGAAATTTAAAAAGCTGAGAACAGCGAAGAGCATATGTAAGTTTTGGAACGAAAAGGCAAAAGCGGACAATGAGGAGAGCCATGTGGGAATTAATTTTGAAAAGTTTGTCTGAAGACTGGCTAAATTTTTGTATTTGATCATTGAAAAAGCAGGGTATGGAGTCATCTAAGACGGGAGCACCTAGGAGGTACAGCGATTCTTTTGACAAGACTTTAATACCTGGTGCCAGATTGTTAAATTTATTAATTATTTCATTTTTTGTAATAGTTGGAACAGAATCGGAAACAAAGAGTTCACATTTAGAAAAATTTAATTCTAAGCCAATATCTTTAAACCTTTGAATGAGGGTTTTAAGGTCTTTTAAAACAGTAATTGCTTTACCTCCTATTGTTCCGTCGTCAAGGTACCAAATATTAAATTTGGAATTTAAATTACAAATCGCAGGATGGATAGCCAGACTAAAAATAGCTGGTCCGAGAGGATCACCTTGTTGACAGCCAACTTCGGAATGTAATAAATTATCTTTATATATTAATTTTGAAGGACTGCTGTAAGATTGCCAGAGGTAGGGATATATGTCCGGAACATGCTGTTTTATCTGTGTCAACAAGGTGGATCTATCAACAGAATTAAATGCATTTTTTATGTCTACTTTGAGGAGTACCTCACCTCCATCGTGTGTCAAGAAAGCACGCGCCGCATGCACTGCCGCTTCACATCCTCTCTTTGAGCCAAAACCTACTTGTGTAGGACAAAAATAGTTTGATACGGTAGAGAGAATGTGACGGCAACAAATTTTGGAGGCAATGCGCCGTATAGTTGCACCTACGGCAATTGGCCTAACGCCACCGTCTTTTTTTTTCAGGGCACATAAATTGGCACCATACAGGATGTCGGTTATCTCCGGGGGCACCTTACCAGCCAGCATAACATTTATTAGTGCTGTTAAACTAGATAAGAGTGTCTTACCGGTATCACCGACAGAGCCTGTAATCAGATCTTTATAATGTTGTGGCGTTAAGCCATCGAGACCTCCCGCGGAACCGCTTTTAAAAGAATTTATTGCGGCAAGCACATCTTCCTCCGTAGCTCGAGTCGACACATCATTTGGATGTGGGGGATCTGGCAGACAACAAGCCACAGAGGAAGAGGGATGCTTTGATCTGAGAGCAAAAAGAGTCTCGGCCGTATTCGGTGCCAAAACATCGCTGGAAAATATCAAGTGAGCGGCACCTCTTAGATCGCCGTCGCTAATTTTTGTTTCTATTTTTGGAATACTGTCAGAATTGAAAGATTTATAAATGGGCCGAACATGAATGCTCGGAACTGAAGAGTTAGAGCACTTATGTTTAATTTTTTGTGTTAAGGAAATTTTGTCTTTATCGTTTTGTTCCAAACATAATGTTCTATAACCGAAAATGAGCAGTTCTTCCCAATCGCATTTGTCATTTCGGTTTAATATTCTTTGTATTATTAAATTAAGAGATTTGGCAACGCTGATGCGTGCGCCACGTCGAATACGCTTTATTAAGCATACATTGTTTTTGAGCGAACTAATATATTTCCAAAAAGGTGTGCGACTGTGATTGGAATTTGAGGAATTAGTCAAATTGTTGGACTGAGATGGCACTGATAAGGAAGTGGGGCCTGAAGCAATGCCGGCAGTGTCACACCGTTTGTGTACCCTGCCGACATGAATCTTCAAGCCCCTATTTCCACGAAAAAAACGAGGTTGGGAACACTGCTCACATTTTATTAAATTTTCCAACGATGTGTCATTAATTATAATATGTGAGCTAGAGGAAGGTGAGGATGTGAGGGCCGGGAGCATATCACGACATAATATTACGAAAAATTACAAAAAAACTTCAGTGAAAAATAAGCTATAAGCGCTAAAATCTCTAAGCAACCGTTCTTGTTGACGTTGCTATGGCAGAACTGTCACACCCGGCCGGATGAGAAAAACCCAGCAATATGTGGACTGCAGCTGCGTCCACCACCTGAAACAAAAACACCACTGTGAGAACCAGATATGGGGAAAATGATGGTAATGAAATTTGACCAAAAAAAGGCGAAAGGACTTTAAAATAATTTTAAGAAAGAAGAGCCAAACAGTTGTCAATGATGACTTTGACTTTTTTTTTTATTATTTTTAAGATTATTATTATTATATTATATTATTAGATAATAGAGTAACATTTTATTGTATGACATTACAGTTTTCATTAGGAATTCATTCACCAATTTTGAAATGCCGTTAAATGCATCCATATAGATATACCAACACAAAAGATGAAAAGAGATGGAGGATTATAAAGGTGTTTCGCGAGAATAAATTTCTAGACTTCAAATATCTCTTTAGAGTGCGGAATTCCTGTTTCAATACGGCTCCATCTATAAAGCGGATTCCGATCTGGCGCTTCACCGGCCTCTGCCGCAGCACGCTCGATTCGCTCGCTCGGCTCGCGCGTTACGGTAAAATGACCTTTTTTTTTCGTCAGGAAATGCTTTATGCATCCCGTCCTGCCGTAGGGGGGTGGCAGGGGGGGTATGTGGGACTCCTCGACATAAGGGTGCTAGGCCGAGTCTACCCACTAAAACCTGACGGTGTTCCTCGAGAGCCTTGATGCCGGGGCAACGGGAGTGCGTTGGCATTCTGCCGTGACCCCGGCGGCTATGCCCAACTTGAGCCAAGCCCTCCTCCATTTACGGGCAGTTTGACCTGCCCGCTCTCCTGGGAGGCGCGCGGGAATACCGCGCGCACCATCCTGAGGCCATTGGTGAGGCGCCTTCCCCCGAAGGACACCCCAGGCCTCCGAAGTGGCCCCGCCTACACCACAGCAGGGGCGTCAGCACGCCCACCTGATTTTTACGTGTTTACTCACGGGTTTTTACAAGTTTTCCTTCTTCCCACCTCTGATTTTAACGTGTTGTCTCACGGGTTTCATTTCGAGTTTTCCTTCTCTCACGGTAAAATGATCTAACCTAACCTAACCAAAAAAAGTGTTATAAATATATCGTCGCGTTTGTATAATGTTACAAAAAAATAACGAAATTTTACCCAATGTGAAACAATATAAATCTGCATTTGTCCTCACAATTTCCTTCCAAGCATTTATTATCACCATTACACTACATTAAAGTTTCAGTGATTGAAGTTGTAACCAAAATTTTATTGTGAAAACTGTTAATTTTGAAGTTTACCATTTTTTTTTTAGCAAAGACCATTAACTTTAAAGATGTGATTGATATCAAATGTAGCAAATTTATAGAGAAAACCGTCAATTTTAAATATTGAGATTTGTATATAAAATTACTAATTCTATAGCTTCATTATACATATATATCCTCTATAATAATAGGAACACATCGGCCGCTTTTATAATAAATTTGCCGTTGATCGTTTTTATCGCCACGATTTTACCGCCCACGGTACAATAGAGAAGCAAAATGTATGCAGTTGTATGGTATGAATACTCTTTTATACCTGCTAGATAACGTCATGTCGTGGACGTTGAAAAAGCATCTTTTTGGTCGACGGAATAGGGAGGCATTTTGCTTACCTATATCGTGGACGGTAGTCGTGGCGATAAAAACTTTCGACGATAGATTATAAAAGCGACCATTTTGATGTCTGTTTTTATTATGCAAAAATACGATTTGGAAAAAGAAAATTTGTAACGAGACATTTTTTTTTTCATTGTATTTAGGTAGTCGTTAAATATAAATACGATATGTATAATTAATAATTATATTTACGAACCCACTCAGTTACGACGTTTTATTTTGTGGATTCACATTATCTATACCAATATTATAAATGAGAAAATATCTGTCTGTCTATCTGTCACGTTTTCACGGCTAAACCGCCACACCGATTGTGATGAGGCAAGGAGATAATTTGACACCAGGGGACGGTAATGCTGGATGTGCTAAACCGCCGAACCGATTATAATGTTGATACAGAGATAATATCTCTAACCGGCGAAACTCAAGCAAGCCAAGTCCAAGCCAAACTTGGGAGTCATATTTGACAGAAATTTATCTTGGTCCTGGACACATCAATGAAATTTTTTTATTCTCTAAAACATACTTCAAAATTTTCAAATTTTTTTCAAAATTTTCGACCGATATAAACTAAGATCTTTCTTACTCGGGCTTTGCTATTGCCTATTATTGATTATGCCGATATTTGCTTTCTGGATGCTGCTGAAGATTTAGTCAATAAAATAAGAATGATTGAAAACCTATGCATCCGTTACATTTTTAACTTGCGTAAATATGATTAAGTAGGTACCTATCTTATTACAGGGCACATAAGAGGCTTCCTATTCGTCTTCGTAGAAGTATTCACATTTTTTCTTTGTTCTATAATGTTTTTCATTCTTCCTCATCTCCTTCTTACTTAAGAGACCGTTTTAAAAACTTTTATTTTATTTTATTTATTTATTTAACATGTGAAACACAGGTATTAATGGTGTTATAAATTATAATACATATTTCCGTTCACTGTGTTCCACCCCTAAGGGCATATATATAGGTCATCATTATATTTAAAATTATATTATAAAGAAAAGAAAAGAAAAGTGTTACATCAAATCATCAAATACATTGTCATTTTTTATAAATTACCGTCGTTTAAAAACTCATTATGTGTATAATATGCTTCATCTATTAATATTTTTTTCACATTATTTTTAAAAGAATATATATCATTATTGTTTCTTAGTACCTTTGGTATTTTATTGTATATTTTTTGAGCCTGACAAAATATACTATCATGCTTCAATTTTTTCTTCCAATAGCCATAAGTCTCCTTCACGTCTACCCTCCATATGTCTTGGAAACATGTCGATATTTGATTTTACAAATACTAGTGATTCGTATATATACAGGGAAGGCAGAGTTAATATGTTTAAACTTTTAAAATAAGGTTTACATGAATCAGTCCGTTTTAAGTTACAAATTTCTCTAACGCAGCGTTTCTGCGCCTTAAATACCTTTAGTAATTGTGAAGAAAGAAGGAGAACCCCAGAATAGTATTCCATATCTGAGTATCTTTTCACTTTCGTCCTCCTAATAAACTCTGTCGATACCACATTAGTACTTTCTTTCAAATTCGGAGGAATTGATGAATTCAGAGGAGAGAGGAGTCACTCCTCTTACACACACACACACCACACACAAACGCTACCTACTTCCCACAATATTTTAAAACCAGTCTGTTTGTCTGTAACAGCACCGAACCACTGGCTTTCATAACACAGGATTTTCCTAGCATGAAGGCCAGAGGAAGATTTTTGTACACGACTGGCCACTTGTGTTTGTAAATACCTATAGATTAGATGTCTACAGATTAGATATTATCAATATTATGTAAAGGTACTCTCAATCTCTCTTGTGACGCAGAGTTTTGCCTAAATGATAGATACTTCCAAATTTGTTGTCAAACATTGATAGTGTTTTTGTAAATTCTATTCAATAAAGTTATTATAAAGTTAAAAAAAAAATCTTATCAAAATCAATTACTGTCCAAGTTGTTAGATTCTAGAATGCTCTTCCTTCTCACATTCGGAAAAGCAAACCGATTGCTTGTTTCAAGCATGCGTCAAGGAGTACTATATTATAAAGATGTAGGTTCGTTAAACTTTTATTTATTTACTCTATAGAGCTTTACGTATATTTATTCGTCTCTTATGTATATATTGGGTCCTTACATATGAAATTAGCGTTTTGTCGTACTGACCACTTTGATCTGAAATATCTCCTCTTTGGTTAAGAATTCCAAATTGAAATTTATAAATTCATTTAGCTGGTACATTTGAGTTTTGAAAACAGTCATTCATTTGTTTTTTTCCTCATTATTTTACATTATTTTTTTCTTTGGCGTCGCTTATTACCGCACAATGGAAAACATGAAATATCGGTATATTTACGAGTACGAGTTCTACCGTGGCACCAGTGCTGCAGAAACAACTCGAAGGGTTAATGATGTGTACGGCGCTGGTGTCGCAAAAGAAAGCACGGTACGTTCTTGGTTTCAACGTTTTCGTTCTGGAAATTTCGACCTTCAGAACCAATCCCGTGGACGGCCGGAGACCAAAGCGGAAAATGAAGAATTAAAGGCTATTGTGGAAGCGAATCCATCACAAAGCACTTCAGAGATAGCTGCAGGCTTCGGGGTAAGTGACAAAACTGTATTAATCCACTTGAAGCAAATCGGGAAAGTAAAAAACTTGAACGATGGGTAGGTACCTCATGAATTGAGTGAATCGAACTTGCAAACACGCGTCGACTGCTGTGTTACTTTGCTCAACCGACAAAATAATGAAGGGATTTTAAATCGAATCATTACTTGTGATGAAAAGTGGATACTGTACGATAATCGGAAGCGCTCGTCGCAATGGCTGAACCCTGGAGACCCAGCCAAATCCTGCCCTAAACGAAAATTGACTCAGAAAAAGTTACTTGTGAGTGTTTGGTGGACTAGCGCCGGTGTCGTTCACTACAGTTTTCTAAAATCTGGCCAAACGATTACGGCAGATATCTATTGTCAGCAACTGCAAGCTATGAAGGAAGAACTAGCTGCTAAACAACCGAGATTGGTCAATCGCTCTAGGCCACTGCTGCTTCACGACAACGCAAGACCACACACTGCACAACAAACAACCACTAAGTTAGATGAGCTACAATTGGAATATCTGCGACATCCACCGTACTCCCCGGACCTTGCTCCAACAGATTACCATTTTTTCCGGAATTTGGACAGCTTCTTACAAGGAAAAAAATTCAACTCCGATGCGGCAGTCCAAACCGCCTTCAAAGAGTTTGATTCTCGCCCCCATGGTTTTTTTAGTAAAGGGATCAATGAACTACCTATGAGATGGCAAAAGTGCATAGATAACAACGGTGCATACTTTGATTAATTAAATATATTTTACAAAAAAAAATTGACTTTATAGTCCTCCCGTACAAAACGCCAATTTCATATGTAAGGAGCCAATATTTATCTGTTTATTATATACTATGTATTATGTTTGTGTATAGTATATATGTATGTAATATACTACATGTCATTTATGTTAGTGTATTATCATTATTATCATTATTCAATCGCACGCCGTGTCTATATTCTCTTTTCTACTTTTTGAATTTGTAACTCTCAGGTATGCTGGAAGTGATTTCATTTAGAAATATGTTGTACCTTTTGCTCATCCTTTCTGTATGCATCTCTTTTTTGTGGTGTTTGTGTGTGCAATAAATATTTATAAATAAATAAATAAAGCCACTGAAAAATTTTCCACGCCGACGAAGTCGCAGGTATAACTTTTAAAAAAAGAACTCTAAACAACATCAATAATGATTAAAAAAAACTACTTTTACTATAAACTAGTATTAATAATATTACTCGTATTATTCTTCTTATAATTTTTAAGAATTAAAGTAAGTACACATATTTTATTTTATTTGAAATATTTCCATGTATTTTATTAGACGGATTCAGCAAATAATATTTGGTAACAGCTAATTTGAATCTTTCATTTAAATTTTAGTAGGTAACTATTACCTGTAGAATATTATTGGATTTCACCATCGTCCATCGGTATTTAACGATGTCATAACTTCACATATTGGGCTATACCTTTGGCTATATTTATTTAAATAAAATACGTTATAAACTGAAGTTATATCAAAACAATAGACAACAAAGTACGATATATCTATTATCATATGAGCGTGTTGAATTCCAAGTTCCCAACGAATGTTTTGCGAACGCTGGCTATAGATAGGTAGTTCTATATATTATTGATAGAACTCGTCAACTTGAACTATATGGTACATAAGCTCCGACGGTCGGTATGTGACTGCTATGTACGTATTTTATTGATTCCTCATATACGTAGTGAACTGGACGCTGTGTTCTGTGTACAACCAGTTATCTATGTAATACGTACGTACGCGTCTGAAATGTTTATTTTGTAACAAGACAAATGTAGGTCATGTTGAAGTGTAATTTTGTATAATATACACATGTTTTCTATTTAGTTTTAGCCATACAGAATTATTAAAAAAATCAACGAGCTAGGTATCTTATTATCATTATTTATTTTATTATATACGTAATAGGCACCTAAAAATCTAAAAACAATATATATTTCTATATTTTGTTGACCGTACTTCACAATCTGAAAAACCCAAGGCTTATTAAGGCTCATTATTATGATGCAATATGTTTTTCAGTACTCCCTTTATTTGTGCTTTGTTATTACCATGTTATTACTTTATGACTGTTTCTCTTCGAGCGTACTAGAGACATCTAGCGTCTATTTTAATAGACTAAAAATGGAAACATTGCAAATAGCGGCAGTCTCGAAATCAAGGAATATATTTACTCACGGGCTCGAAATAGCACTCGAGAGAAGATAGATGGACGTGTTTGGAAAAAATTTATACTTTAATTTTACGTTAGTAACTAATTAATCTGTGGTTTAATAATAGTCCACATAGCCAACAATAAATTACATTAGCCTTCTCATTTATCATGAATAAATTCAAAACGAAATTCTACAAACCTACCAACTCCGAAAATATAATAACATATATATCACTTAAATATTGAGGTATAGATAAAATTCCTCACCAACCAGCCTTATTATTACAAAAAGTAATTAACTATATTGTTAAAATAAATCATTTTCGAGGATATATACTTCGTTGGCAATATGGGAAATACCTAGTATTATCAATAGGTCAATAGTGAAGATATGATATGTTTCTACTTTAATTATCATTACTCAACATCCTACGCAGCCATCCTTAATTTTTTTTTCGTCACTTCGCCGCGCTATTGTACACTGTACAGCAATTTGGTATAGTAGTTCATGAAAACCTACCTTCATCTAGGTATATAGTGCTAACGCATTAACAAAGCGCCAACCATAGATGATTATCTACGGACATTTAGGTTAGCAACGGAGTGATAGAACGAGACAAAAAAAAAGATATATGCGTGCGTCTAAACACGAGTTGTCTTGGATGAGTTACATGTCGGTACGGCGTGCGTAATTAATCAGTAATCACATATATAATAACCTAAATAGAAGCTGAGATTTTGTAAAAATAAGTGGAATTCATTTCGTTCATGACTACATAATGTATTATCTACGACTGACGCGGACACCGGGCCGTAGCGTGTACGTGAATGGCACAGAAAAATGTAGTAGACTCCAAATGGCCTCGCCTGTTTATCTCGCTCTAACATATACGCTTATGCTACTACACTATGCCCCTTCTCTTTTGAATTTTTAAATTGCTAATGTTTGCATGGACGTTATTACGCGCGTCCATAAATGTTTGTATATAATATATTAAATCTACGGCGCAAACAGTCTTCAAATAAAATTGCTGTAACGGAACAGGACAGAATTATAATAATAATAAATAATACTCCAGACAATTAAACAAATTGTGTGACCCCAAACTAAGTAGTAAAGTTGTACTATGGGTACCACACAACGAACTCTGGGGGAGTTCCCAGTAACACCCAGACTCCAAGCCAATTTAGAAAAGTTCGTTTCCTAAATTGACCAGACCGGGGATTGAACCCAGGCCTTAAGAACATGCACTGAAAAGATAAATTTACTGTAGTAGGTATATAAAATTTTTCAAGAACTATCTACAAAAACCTCTGCGTATATTAAGATTTTGAACATACTGCCGGCGTAGAAGACTGTTAGTATTTTAAACTCTGTTTTAATTTATTTTACATTATGAAGTTATTATATATATTCAATATTATGGTACTTCCACGTTATGGGATTAAAAAAATGTTTTTCCAACTGCTAATTTATTCAAAAACATAGTAATGTGGGTAATGTATTATTTCCATACCGCATATTTTATAATATTTACTGCACACACAACGTACAAAAAAGAAAGATACACAGAGAATAATAATGAGTAAAGGGTTCATACAGGCTTATGCTAATAGAAATTTCTTCCAGCAGACCCACGACGATGACAGTTCCAAATTCCATGGGAAGAAGTTCGGAAGAACTATAGATGCACTGTATGTATATACATTATCTTACTATAATTATACATACACTAAATATGTGTGTTTATATAACATAAAGGAATACATAATATGTAAAATCATGTGTAAAATAGAACCTATGCGTATACTATAGGTACATAACTTAGCATAAACAAAGGTGAGTATAAGAATAACAAACAGATAGGTGAGATAAAAGTTAAGTACTTAACTATTGTAAGTACGAGGTATATGAGGCAAAAAATGAATGTACATTTTTCAGTTAACTGGCTCTCGAATTCGGAGGGGACGGCATTCCTCGACCTACTTGAACAGTAAAAGATTTAGAAAATATATCAGTGAGAGGGAATTTGAAGTAAAATATTAATACGAGTGACTGCAGTGTTAATAAGGACGGAAAATGAATAGTTCTTCAAGGAGACGAAAAATAATGAAGAACATTATAAAGCAAGAAGAGGATATACGTATTACCTATGTAGTTTCCTGCGAAGACGGATGGGTCTTCCAGTCATTTAAATTGGATCTTGAATTCTGAGACATGACTCCCATAAAAACCTTACAATTTGTCGGAACGACTTGTTCCGATAAATTGTGGGTAATATTTTTCATTGTAAAATTTAGCCAAATGTGTTACCGCAATATTATGGTATTGCGGTGCTACCATAAACATCTCGGACCAAGTATCAAAGGACGGAGCATTTGCTTTAAAAACATGTCCTTAAACTGTATTATTTTTTTGTTGACCGCTTTTCTAGATGTTTACTAATGCGCGTGACTAGGGAAGCTCACGGTACAACGACACACAGCTAAATAATTATATCATTATCGACTCATAAGCTGACACGAAATAACCTTAGTTGGAAATAACTGACAGTGCGAGACGAGGTCGCCATACTTACTATAGTTGTTTTACGCGTCGTTACGCTCAATAAGATAGAAAGAGACAGGAAAATTCGTTTGACACATGGTGGTAAGAGTGACTTATTAAGGCTCTATCTTTTATTATGTTTTTTGGTCTGAGATAAACATAGTATACTTTCCGCTAGGTATACTATCTTTATTAGTGCTAGACGTAGTAATTTATCGGATTGCTCGGCTTATTGTCCCTACAATTTATTCCTACCCTATAGGTACATTTACGCAACCCAAAAATAAATCGAATATAGAAAAGGTTTATTATATTTGTAAGACTGGTCAAGGCTTCGGGAGACCGTCGGGCTGGCAGCTTCTTCCGCCAACGTTCGGCTATTCAGAGGCAATGCGGCCAGTCTGCTAGGTACCTTGAGCAATGACAGCTTACTAAGCGGCAACTTTGACGAAGTCTATTATTTAAGATAATGTGTAGTTTTAAATTTGTAAATATTAACGTATGTATGTACTTTTTTTGTCATTAATAAATGAATTCAGAGAAAAGGTGTATATATAGTCTTTCTAATTAGTCAGTGTTTCAGTGTCATCTAGGAAACGTAATTCTGCATAACAGATAATAAGAGTAAAGTCCGAGTTAGATTTTGAAAGGATTTTAGTAATAACTAAGATAACGGAGGAAAGTTCATATACTTTTTTATTGATTTCGTCAATGTGTGCAGGCTAAAATGAATTTTTGCCTACCTACGTTTTTAATGGCATCAACGAGAGGAACGAGAGCTTATAGTGACACTGTTATACAGATAGATACGTATAATAAATACACTTGTGGATCGAATTTTAAAATTTTTGTCCTTGAAAAAAGGAAAATGGGAGTAGGAGAAAAATCATTACAAGCTTTAGCTTTTCCTGTAATATTCAAGCTTAACGATTATACAGCTACAGAGCTACTGTTCTAATAGCTTACTAATTAGGTAAAGAGATTAAAAAAAACACAAACACCCACTTAGTTACACTTATATTTAAGAAAAATTAAATTAACAATTAAAATATTTCATTTACAATATACAACATAGCCTTTTGTATAATTATTTGTATAGTATGTATATTAACGTGATATCTAAGGAGAGAAGAAAAATTTAATAGCTTACAAAAATATATAAGGGCAATGATAAACGATTTGAATTTATCAATAATTTTTCAAGCTGGCAACATATCTGCATAACTTACACATAGGTGGTCCCAAAGCTCATATTTTATAATGTCTGTACGTTTTTGCTGTCTTTATCGATATAACACAGAAACTGCCAGTCACGAATTAGAAATAAATTCAGACAGTGAGTCGCCGCCCTCAATCTGCGCTGAAACTATGAAATTATGGCATTGAGATTTAATTAGATTAGTAGAGTAGTTTACATTTACACGATATTAACATGACTTAAAAAATTATCATTACATCCTATCTCACTTATCAGTCTCAAATTCATCGACTTCACAAACAGTACAAACCACGATACATTACAAGTTTAAATAAAAAGTTTACAACTAAAAAGTATTTATAGATCATAGACAATTTTTGAATTTTTTTTTGGCTACTTGTAAACGTAACATTATTTTTTTTTGTCTATCTACTGTCGGGGTTTGATTTAATGTTAATGCGTTTGGTTTTCTTCTTTTTGTTCACCGTTCGTTTCCCCATTAAGGACGGGTGGGACAGGCGGCTTTATAGGCGGCGCCGGTATCACCTGAGGAGAAAAATTATTTCAAAATTATTTTCGACTCAGTAAAAAATATCAAATACGACATTGACAAGCTTCCAAAATACAATTTACCATTTACAGCTAACCGTGAAATGACTACAATGAAAAAGTGCAATAAATTAAATAAAAATTTTAATGCCTTAAAAATATTATTGGCAAATAGCAACACTTCAAGACGAACAGACTTAGCCATTTGTTTGCGGAAATAACTGGCAGCACATAATAATGGAATATAATACAGTATTTTTTTTTTACATTTAATTTAATGTTTAAACAAGATATTTGCTTTTAATTGCTTTGTAAATTTATTTCGATGTTTACAATCTCATGTAGGACTGATTTATGAGATCAAAACGACTATTTACCGAAGATTCAATACCAAAAAGAGAATACCTTTAATTAAGCTAACTTAAAACTTAAGACTTTAAGTCTGAATGTAACGGGATGCTTCTTTTACTTCGTTCGATCAGTTCGTCCTAATAATGATGTCCCCTTATGTCGACTTCATTATTGTTAGTCTGCAGCGGTTGCCCTGCGGCGCTATCCGCACGAAATCTCCTTTATGGATCATTCTTTTCATGAGATAGTAGTAGAGCGTCAAAAATGTAAAAATATTTGTAGCAATAAAGTGGGTAACATAGCAAAAAAAAAAAAGGAAAAATAAAATGTTTATTTATTCGAATTATTCAACGCATTATGAAATAGCGATGCTACAGGGCCATGTTGGCACCAAATTAAATGAATTAAATGTTAAACTAGTCGATCGGTTTAGTTCGTTATAATTGATACCGACTCAGTTCTATCACATGACAACACTATTTTATCTGGCCACATCAAAGTTAAAATGTAATGCTGGACTTTTTGGCGGGAACGGGAGAAGTGAGGTTGTCATTTTGTTTAGATTTTCTATTTTTTACATTTTTAGGAGTTTTAAAGTACAACAGTGATAGTATATTGTGTTTTAAATTTCCGTGTAAGTGGAAGGAATGGAGTAGATCTAAATAAACATGTGTAGCTGAAGTTCTCGCGCTCTTTCAAGAAGTCCTTTGAAACTTCAGTAAAGCTTACTATCACTTTACTGGAGGGGTTTTACTATAGGAAAAAACGAATTTACCTGTGATTCTACTTATTGATACGTGACATTGGCAAATGCGCTGGTCTACGCGCCATGCTATGAAGAAAGAAAGAAAAAGAACATTGTTTCTTGAAAAAAGGGCGGGAAACTTCGTTTCCCTTACTTTCGACTCATATTACTTGGTCAATGGCTAAATGCAATCTGCGAAGCCAAAACAAAGAGAAAAAAAAAAAAGTTAAAATGTAATGCTTAATTTGGGTCATATAATTTGTGTAATTTTTGGAGTATTTATTATTACTTTAAAAAATAATGTTGTATAATTATTAATTATATATATTTCGTATTATTATTGTATTATACATTGATTTGACTTTGAAAAAAAAAAAAATAATTGATTTGACTTTGACTTACATATGTCTAATAAATAATATTATATAACCATATGTAGCTCGTTCGTTTGTTTTCGTATAAGTGAAAATCACTGAGGAAATCAATATGAAATCTTATAATGGTTATGTACGATGCTAGCAGCGTACATCACCTTGTGCGGTGTTAGCGTTTATGCTGACACGCGGCAATTTAACCATTTCTTAAGTCAGTACACGTCCGATCACCAATCGGGTCGCATGTGCTCATAACCATTTAAACCATACCATTTTAGATTAAGAGAGTCATCAATAAACCATATTGTTGTGCTCATCTTTATCGATTATTATTTAGGAACTATCCCTAAATATATCTCTGTACGGAACCACCACACCGTACAGGTTGATCACCTTATCATCACCATCACCTTTGATTAAAAATCGAGATATATCCTATGTTATGTAGCAGTCATTTACTAGTCCCACTTGGGGGATATGTTGGATGGCGCAGGTAAAAAATCTATATATATAATGAGTTTTTTTTCTTAGACCGCGATAAACTTGAAAACTACTGGACCGATCGGCATGGGACCATGACCGTTCGACGCGGAAGTAGTTGTAGATGGTTATAGGCTGGTTATATTTTTTGAACTCCATAGACCCTTCACCATTTTTCAAACAAAAATATACTATTACGTACAAAATTTTCACTTATGCCCAGCGAAGCGGGCGGGAAACGGCTTGGTATAAAACTGTCTTGTACAGTATTGTAAGTTTTATATCTATTTAATGTGTATGATTATTTTTACATATTTTTTTACAAACACGACACAAATCCACCACCACAACATTTATAAATTGTACTATGGATGAAAGCATGATTTCCATTTCTACTATCGGAATAATCTGTGTACATTTTGTTGAATACAATGTTGAGGTCGACATCAAGGATATCCTACTACGGTTCCCATCAGTAATTACTAGATAACAGTTAATAATGCTGTAGGGATGAGGCGCAGGGATTAAGGGTCGGACCAAGAATTATAATGGACGAAGTATTTGCTTTAAGAGCGTGTCCGTTTTTTGTTGGTGTGAGGTTCTAGACTTGTACCAATGTGCGTGACTGGGGAAGAGTCAGATCATAGTACAATAATATACAATTGACATGACATAGTTTTATTTTTGTGGATACTAGTGGAAACTAAACGTTCTCTCTATAGGATGTTGACTTGGATGGAAACGTAGGATGAAGAGATATAATTAAAAGACGTGCTGTCGCTAGCTCGTGTATTTCTCTACTGACTTATTTTCTGACATTCAAAAATACCATGTTATTATGAAAGTAGCAACACCTCCAAAAAACAGTGCTGCCATTTGTTAACGATTATGATTAGAATCAATGATGTTATAATAAAAAAGAGGTAGATAGGTTACATGCACTCGAAAGTGGCACCCCCAAAACTTTGCTAATTAGCCAACCCGGACTTTGTCAAAGAATATGAAAAGTAATGTTACAGAACCAACAATGTCATGCAATGCCTATTGCGCATTCAAAATTCTAAAAAATTTTAATAATCCAAACGTTTTTTATAATATACACGATCATGTGATGACGCAGCCATCCAGTTTTAATCATCGGTTACATTTATTAAAAGCAATAATGTATAATTCATCATTTTCAAATTTATAATTAAAAAATGTTGGCGATCTTTTTAAATATATATGTTCTCATGTACACGATTCAAGAAAAACGAAATTCGAAAAAAGCAAACATCATTTTTTACTGTCTAATCCCATTAGGTATCAATCATATTTTTTTTAAATGTCTGTTCTGTGGAATTAATTACTAATATTCTATGAATTAGTCATGGATTCGCTTAAAATGTAGTAAGAAATTGAAATTGACCAATCACAATGATTTAGAAAGCTATGTGATTTGTTAGTTTGAAATGCAATTATGTTTTACATTGCATAGCGACGCAGTGCAATGTATATTTGTCTCACTTTGTAACGTTGTATCTGGGACAATATTTTACTTGGATTAGTACTAAGGTAACCTATCTACATCTTTTGTATTATAATATCATTGATTAGAACGATTAATCGACAATATTGATAATACTACACTAGTAAACAAAACACTTAAGATTTACGAGTATTTTGCAAATAATTATATCAGTAACGTTAGTGAAGTCAGTCATGAGTTGATACAAATTACACCGACAGTGCGAGGTTGCCAAACTTACTATGGCTAACAGTTTTACTCGTGGTTACGTTCAATGAGATAGAAACGAAAATTCGTTCAACACAAGGTGATAAGAGCAGCACCTCATTATGGCTTGTCCATTATGATTTTCAGTTCGAGTATGGAGCGTAGAGGTAACGAGAACCGTCTCATATGGGGGT
Source organism: Zeuzera pyrina (assembly GCA_907165235.1). Taxonomy (NCBI): domain Eukaryota; kingdom Metazoa; phylum Arthropoda; class Insecta; order Lepidoptera; family Cossidae; genus Zeuzera; species Zeuzera pyrina. Next base: position 2,943,114 of record OU015627.1, read on the forward strand.
TAGTTGAAAAAGTGTTCAGCTGTAAGCAGTAAATAACAGTTCAAAAACTGTCCAGAATAGAGCTAAAGTAGCTAGAGAGCATGAACCAAAAATCGCTTTGAAACACGTTGAGACTGATTTATAATAATCGTGAGCTTTTAATATCTTAGTGATTTTGTGTTGACTGTTATAAAACTTTTGAAAATTATAGAACAGTAATGGTGAAAATTTACCCTCTAGCTATAGTAGCGCCCCCATTATTTAACGCCTTTCTACGGACACTTTTTGATACACAGAGACGGGTTACCTCTACTTTCCATAAGTTCGAGGGTTAAGGAGCACATTCTTTTGAGGTTCACAGATAATTCCGATGAATTATAAACTATTATGATACTCGTGCGCCATACAAACTACAGCATACGTGTCTATTAGTCTGTTGTGTCGTCTTCGTCTACCTGTTAGACAAAATTTAAATTTTTTATGCCAATATTTACCAAAATACACAATACTAATATTGAAAAGGAAGTGTCTTTGTATAAAACGAGTATTTTTCCACTGTTGTCGTTTATAGCAAATGTATGAAATTTAACGTTAGCTGTAGTGATGGGTAAGTCTGATATCATAAAGGATGTGGATCCGGATGTACATACAGGTGTGCGGGTCTGTATAGATCCGATCATAGAGTTCAGCATACGATTTTCCTTTGAGTGGGAAGGCAAAGGGATCTATGCCCATATAGCCGATATCTTCAGTAAATAATAAGTACATATTATGTTCTTCGTATCATTTCATTAAAATGTCGACATAATACGTTTGAATGTTTCTTGGAGTTTCTGGCGACAAATTTATTGAGGCAGTATTTATAGTGGAATCAGCTGAGGCAGTATTTATAGTGGAATCAGCTGGCAGACTAAGCTACTAAAAAAATCTCAACATCACACTACTAAGCAAGCGCTTAATTCAACTATTCCACATATTTCACAACAGCGCAGATACTTAGACGCAAAACTACGCCAATTTTACATCACAATATACACTAGAAAACTATTTACAAATAATTAAAATAAACGCTCAACTGCTTTCCATAAAATCTCGCCATATAACTCCTGACCAGAGCGTTTCATCGTAATTTTCGAACATATGGTATTTTTGCTGACAGTGTACATCCAACTTTGCATCCACGGTCCGTGTCTGCAGATCCACAGATAACTAATATATTAGATACTATTGTATTCCGAGCACAGAGTACTTTTGCTCTGGACGTATAAGTTACAACTCCCGACTACAGATTACTATTGCATCAGATGCATAAACAATTCGTACCAAATGATATTTGTCTGATTTGAACCTGGATATACATCCGTCAATAGCTCAATGGATACGGATCTGTGAACAAGTAATCCATTAGGACCTACCCATCACTAGTTATTCTGAACTCGGACCAAGAATTAAAATGGATGGAGTATTTGCTCAAAGAGCGTGTCCGTTTTTTGTTGACTGACTTTCTACTTTCTTCTTTTACTAATGTGCGTGACTAGGGAGGAGTCACAGTACAGCAATAGACAGCTGAACATGACATATTTTTGTTTTTTTTTTAATACTAACAGCCAAAACACTTAAGATTTACGAGTATTTTGTAAATATCGTATAGACTCAGGTGTTACTTTGCGGAAATCCATTTCATGTGATAAATTCCCATAATCTTTAGCTTTATTAATAAAAAGTATATACATATGTTAATATTTACAAACTTAAAACTACACATTATCTTAAATAATAAACTTCCTCAAAGTTGCCGCTTAGTTTATTATTTAAGATAATGTGTAGTTTTAAGTTTGTAAATATTAACATATGTATGTACTTTTTAATAATCTTATCTATTTTCCGCTCAAACTCCAAAAACCACCAATCGACACGTGTTTCGCTTCTCAACGAAGCATCAGCCTCATCAGCATTGGTCAGTTAACCAGCACCGAATCGGATTCGGTGCTGGTTAGCTGACTGAATCTGATCTCTGGTATATCCTGAGGATGCTTCGTTGAGAGGCGAAACACGTGTCGATTGGTGGTTTTTGGAGTTTGAGCGGAAAATAGCTAAAGATTTTGGGAATTTATCACATATTTTGTAAATAATTATTTTAGTAATCGAGGCGAAGTCGATCATGAGCTGACGCGAATTGCACCAACGAGAGGTTACCATACATACTACAGCTAACTGTTTCACACGTGGTTACACTCAATGAGATAGAAAGAGACGAAAATTCGTTTGGCACCCAGCGATAAGAACGGCGACTTATTATTACTCTGTCCAATATGTTTCATGGTCCGAGGTTGTGAAGTTATCAACCAACATTTATACTATCCATATTATACATTTTTTGTAAAACTATATGAAATGTTATTGCAGTGTTTAATAAAAATTTAGCCTTGTAATGACATTATGTGTTGAGGGTTAAATAAGAGTCAAACAGTGAACTCGTTATAAGCTTGTACTTGAACCAAATAAATCATAATAATCAATGTGTGCGTGGATGCGGTTTTGTTCGTATGTGTAGCTGTCTATGTGTGTTGTATGCATAAGTGTAAGTGTATACATGGTTGTTTAACTGAGCATGCGTGTGAATCTGCGGTGCAGGTATCGGATAACCCCTTTTCGTGTGAAACCCTTTCAACGGCGTATCTCTAAATACTGAATGCCCGTTAAACTTGCTTAGCAAATCCAATCGGTATCTTATCAATTTAAATTGAACCATTTGCATGGGTAACTCTTTTATTTCAATGCTATAAACCTCTTAAAAGGAAAAGGGTTGGCTGATTGCTCAAAGAGCCAGTCTTTTAGAGACGGCTAGTAATAAGCGAATTGAATGACTTTTACGAAGATTTGGTAAGAAAACCCTTATTAAAACTCCTAAAGGAGATAGAGGATTTTTTTAAACTTAAATTTAATTAAACTTAACTTCAAAATTGCTAGGAAATCTTAAATTTATGCGTGTCCTAAACGTTATTGCCTAGTTTTTTTTATCGTCTACGACATATGTGTGTGTGTGTATAAATTATTCTGTGCGCGTGAGCGCATATGTGTGTCGTGTGCGCGCGCCTGTATGTGTTTGTCATATGGGCGCGTACCTGCGCGCGCATTCGCCTTGTGCGCGCATGTAAATGCGCACGCGTGTCTCATATGCGTATGAGTGTGCGTGCGCGTGTGCGTGTGTGCGTGTGCGTACGTGTGGTCGCGTGTGTGTGTCACTGACCGGCGGCTTGGACCGATGCGTGTCGACGGCGGGCACGTGCAGCGCGATGTGCTCCTCGCGGCAGCCGTACGCCACCGGGGTCAGCTTGATCACGGCGTGCAGCGGCACGTGTAGGTACGGCAGCTCCTCTGCGAACGGCCGTCACGGTTAGCGAGGGTCGGGACCTTCACTGTACACTTTTTGGAAAGATTCACTGGTCTGCTGATGAGGTCAGGTCATTTTAGGAAACTAGAATTTACTTTTGGTCGATTTTGTTTCCCATGAAGAGTGATTATGTTTTGAAGCTCAGGATTCAAAACTCAACCGGCCATGTGATTTTGAACCTTTCCAAATTGTCTGGGAGTGTGGATGTTGCTGGGTGCTCCCTCAGTTCATTGTGTGGTAGTCACACTATGAATCTAGCTCTTAATTGGAGATCACACAGTTTTGAAGTATACATTTATTTATTGAATGAGTAGCTGAACCCTGTCAAACTTTGTTATGACTATTTTCTTAATTGAAAATTGATCAAAGTATCATATTTTATAGACCTCTGCACTACTTGAACATAAACCATTTTGAGCATTAAAAGATTTGAGCAATCTAAAAATCAATTAGAAAAAGAAGAAAAGCAAAGAGAAACGAAACGAGAAACATGTTTAAAACATTTGAGTAATGAAACAATAACAATACTTCTTTTTTTCCTGACTTTTCAGGTGACTCCATCAACTTCACTAAGTTTCCCTGACCGCTTCAAATTTCTCCGACTTCCTCAATTTTCCAGAAAATGGACACCCTGATCATTAAGAAGCGAGTACGGTGCGAAGCACAAGAGGCGCTAGAGATGAGGAGGCGTACCGGCCGACTTGTCGAGGAAGTACGCCAGCAGGCAGCGCATGACGGCCTGATGCGAGACCACGAGCACGTTCCCCTGCCGCTCCAGCTCCATGATGACGGGCTCCAGCCGCGCCACCAGGTCCTCGTAGCTCTCGCCGCGAGGGTAGCGGTATGCGAACTTGTTGGCGTCACGCGCGTTGAAATCAGACGGATAGCGCTGCTGGATCTCCGCGTATGTCATCTCCTCGCATATGCCCGCGTCGATCTCGTTGAGAGCCTTCCACCGCTCCTGCGGCGCCCGCACGCCCTGCCGAGTGAGAATGGCGATTATTTTCATGATGGAGACGAAAACGAAAATAACTTATTTCGGTGCGCACGCCCTGTGTAGTATTTAAATGTCATTAGTTTTTATGCCATCTTTCGGACCAAGTATTATCGTAATGGGCGGAGCATTTGGTCTAAGAGCGTGTCTTTAAAGTGCCCTTTGTGTTGACTGAGTTTCAAGTTTTTTATGAATATGCGTGACTAGAGAATGTTGCGGTGCAACAGTACACAGTTGAACCTGATATATGTTTATATACTAGTAGTGAATATAGTGTGTAGTAATAGTGAATACTAGTAGCCAAAAAAGATTTACGAGCATCTTGCAAATAATTATTTCATGACAAACTCATTAGCTGACACGAATTACACTGACAGTGCGAGGTTGCCATACTTACTATAGCTAACTGTTTTACTCCTGGTTACGCTCTATGAGATAGAAAGAGACGAAAATTCGTTTGACACACTGTGGTAAGATCGGTAACTTATTACAGCTCTATCCATTATATTACTTGGTCAGAGTGCCATCTACACGTTTATGTTGCCAAGTTTATGTATGTCAATATCAGAGTGCCCATTTTATGGAAAATTTGGGAAGGTCGGGGAATCTTAAAATGGTCAGGGAAACTCAATGCAAACAAGGGGTCACTTGGAAAATCAGATAAAAACGAGATGTTACACTATTTGCTTTACACCGCTTTCCAGTAATTGCACAATAAGGGATATACATATTTCCTGTTTTAGTTTTTTAGAAAAATTTGCTTTAAAATTAACTTGGTTGATCAAAGAAAGACAAAATAGTCTGAGAAAGTGAGGTAAAAGTCAGATAATTTTTTTTACATTGCAGTGGACACCTTGATAATGGTGACTACATCCATCATCATCCATAAAGCACACCAATTACCGTGTTGAGTTCACATATTGATGAATGTTGTCAATTGTATGGTATAGATGGCACTGTTCTTGTTCGAGACAAACAATCGAATTTCTGAGGCAAGTTCTTATCAACACGTTAATTAGTTTACATCAGATTAATTAGTTATTAGCATAGTGTTGTTGTCACCTTATATCGCCGATATAATTCTGCTCACTCAAGGTTGAAATTCCAAATCAAGAACCTATCTATGTCAACATACATACAAAATTGTCGATAATTCAGTTTAGTTAACGACTCTAATGAAATTCTTACTGCTCATTGTACTCTTGATTGTAAACAGTATGGGAATTCCGGAAAAATAACAATAATAATAAAGATATAAATATTGACGTACATAATGTACCTACCTACCATAGTTATAAAGTATATATATATACCATAGTATAAATAAAGTATATTCATGTCCATGCATTGTATTTTTTTTAATTTCCATATAACGAGAACTCTTTAAAACGAAAGAAAATACTGAGTAGGTATCTACTTTGAGTTTTGTTACAGGGAGTAGTAGTAATACGGTTCTCCCTTAGGAGGGAAGGTAAAGGGATCTTAGCCCATACAACCGATGTCTTCAATAATAAATAGATAAATTCTTCATATTATTTCTTTAAAATATCGGCGTAATACATTTTAATTGTTTCTTGGAGTTTCAAGCGACAAATATATTGAGGCAGTCTTTCTAGTAGGATCCGCTGAGGCGGACTAAGCCACTAAAAAAAACTCAACATCACACTACTAAATTAGCACTTATTTCAACAATTCCACATAATGTACAACAGAGTAGACACTTTGGGACGGAAAACTACGCCAATTTTACATCACAAAATCCACTAGAGACAATTTGCGATAAATTAAAATAAACACCTAACTGCTCCCCATAAAATCCCGCCAAAAACTCTTTGTTATAGAGTTTACACTGTATTTGATATTTCAAGGTATAAAAGCACTGGATGCGGGACAACTTCCTATCTCCCTGGCGGCGCTTAAGAGGGTACATACCTGCACGGTCTGCACGGCTCGGCGCATCCACGAGGTCCAGACGCGCAGGCCGGGTATCTGTTGCTCGTCGATGTACGATGCCAGGGCGGAAGCGTAACGCCGCCCGCGCGGGGACAGCTCGCTGTCGCCGCCAATGCGCCCCTCGAGGTTGTGCAAACTCTCGCCGTGCTGACGCACAACCACACGTTTGTTGTTTGTAACATTCTCCCATGAGAGGGAAGGCGAAGGGATCTAGCCTATACAGTCGATGTCTTCAGTAATAATTTCTCGTATCAGTCCCTAACACTTCTCCAGTAAAATGATAGGCCTTACTGGAGTTAAAAAGGACTTCTTGCAAGAGCGCGAATACTTCGGCTACATACATATATATATTTATTTAGACTGTCTCTATTCTTCTCGTTTACGCAAAATTTTAACGCGAAATATGCTATCATTTTTGTACTTTAAAACTCGCAAAAATATAAAGAATAGAAAATCTAAACAAAACGTTAACGGTTCTCCCGTCCCCGCCAAGAAGTCTGAAGAAGAAGATATTTGTTTTACGATTTTCCCTTGAGCGGGAAGGCAAAGAAACCGATGTTCATAACAGCCAATGTCTTAAGTAATAAATAGATATATTCTTCATATTATTTCATTAAAATGTCGACGTAAACATTTTAATGCTTCTTGGAGTCTCTGGCGATGAATATATAGAGGCAGTCTTTCAAATGGGTTCTACTACACAGACTAAGACGCTAAAAAATCTCAACATTGCATTTCTAAGTAAGCACTTATTTTGACAATACACATATTGAAAAAAAAACGTAGAAACTTAGGACGTAAACATAACCATAATTACTTCATTGATAGAACCAAACGTAATGAAATTTAAAATCATTAAAAAAATTGTTTTAATTTTACTACAACATGCATAAACATTTCATGGGCATGCAAAATCAATAAAATTTGTCTAAACATTTGTGCTTTGGATGCGTTATTACTATTTCTTCAATATACGTAATTATAGTCTATTAGCTACACACGACTTCATTCTCTTAGAACTAAAAAAAATAGTCTTTTTCCGGGGTTCTCTCTTAACTTTAACCAAAATCGGTTCAGCAATTTAATCGTAAAAACGAAACACATAAGAGATACTGCCGCATTTATTTTTAACCGACTTGAAAAAAGGAGGAGGTTCGCAATTCGACTGTATATTTTTTTTTGTATGTTTGTTATCTCAGAACTCCGTCATTTATGAACCGATTTTGAAAATTCTTTTTTCGTTTGGTAGCTAATACTTCAGAGGTGATCCCATTTAAATTTCACCAGTATTACAGCTTGGACTTCGAAGATACACCAAATAACGCAACCTGGTTATAACCTTTATTTATATTTATGATTCTCTTATATGTCCAATATATTATGATATATATTTAGGTCAAGATCACTCAAAAGGGAGAAATAACAAATTTTTATCAAAAAAAATTAAACCACCTTCAAAAAAAACACTGAAAAGTACAAAATAACTATCCTTTACTAATCGAAACTCAAGTACAATCAAAATAACTTTATAAATACGATACACATACCTATATAATTAAATTTGATAGTTATTGAAATCGGTGCCAAATCAATGTGCAACAACAGAAAGTCTATTAGTTTGGTAGGCTTGGCACCGATTTCAGTGTCAAATTTAATTATCTAGGTATGTGTATCGTATTTATAAAGTTATTTTGATTGTATTTGAGTTTCGATTAGTAAAGGACAGTTATTTTGCACTTTTCAGTGTTTTTTTTGAAGATGGTTTAATTTTTTTTCATAAATCTTTTTTAGTATGGACGTATAAATGTCATGTCTCTCCAAAATGACTCATTCGGAACACAACATTGAGTAATTTCCAAAACAAAGAGGTTTCATAATCAAACTACAACACATGTGACATTAGCCATCAGCCTAATAAATATTTGGCGTTTTTGGTAGAATACTGTTCAGCTATATTAATCAAATATTTTAGCAGTGTTTTTTTTGAAGATGGTTTAATTTTTTTTCATAAATCTTTTTTAGTATGGACGTATAAATGTCATGTCTCTCCAAAATGACTCATTCGGAACACAACATTAAGTAATTTCCAAAACAAAGAGGTTTCATAATCAAACTACAACACATGTGACATTAGCCATCAGCCTAATAAATATTTGGCGTTTTTGGTAGAATACTGTTCAGCTATATTAATCAAATATTTTAGATTATCTATAATAAGCAATTTATAAACCGTCTGATGTAAGTTTCGGTTATAAAAGCGAAGAAAAGAATACTACAAATAAATATTTTATGAATTGTAGAAACATAAAATCTATCAAACACTATTCAGCCAAATAAGTAACTATTATCTAATCAGCCAGTACACTATTACAGCAATGACGTATTGTAGCAACTCACCCTTGTCAAGTATATAGTTCTCGGCACAATATGTATATTCATAAGGTAATACACAATCCTGCTCTGTATATGGCCTTCATGTTTGTGTACGACAACTTTTTCGCCGGTGTCATATATCTTCATATAACTGTAGTCCGACTCGAGGCTTTCATCGAGAGGTTCGTATTTTTCCTTATAATGTTCTATTCTTAGTAAAAAGTCGTTGAGGACGTTGTCTGTGTTCTGTATGTTGGTGTAGTCTGGACTTGACACTTTCACCTCCTGTAATACACGGTGCTGTTACGACCGGCAGGATTAGATATGGATTATATGAGATGGCTGAAATGAGTTAGCTATGAATATAAAAAATTACAAGACTCATCATTTATGTTTAATAAGAAATTAATAAAAACTAAAAATAAATATTTTATCATTCAATGAAGATGAACTTAATCAGCCATTCGATTCATTTCGTTAACCAAATGGGCAAAATGGTTGATGTGACTATTAAAATCTGTAAATGTTCAAGTCACTAATAATTATGTTCACAAAAATAAAATTTCAACAATTAGATTCAAAGGAGTATTGTTATGATGATTACTAATGTACGTTGTTGTAATATAAAGTATGTTGTTAATTTTAATAAAAAAGTATGCATATTTATAATAAATAATATTTAAAAAAAAATTAAGAATGAGTCTTGCTTTTTTATTATCTAGACATGAATATGGTAAGAGTGAAAAAGTTTTGCATATTCTTAATCCGTAATAATAACTATTAGATATAATGTGTACAATATTACGATTAATTTACTAACATGTTAAAAATATCACATTAAAAATTGATACAAAACTTTTCGAATTACTTTAACCCGAACGATACTCAAGTGTCATAAGTACTCAATAAGTTAGAAAGGGATGCCGCAGTATGTTGTTAATTTTAATAAAAAAAATATGCATATTTATAATAAATAATATCTTTAAAAAAATTAAGAATGAGTCTTGCTTTTTTATTATCTAGACATGAATATGGTAAGAGTGAAAAAGTTTTGCATATTCTTAATCCGTAATAATAACTATTAGGTATAATGTGTACAATATTACGATTAATTTACTAACATGTTAAAAATATCACATTAAAAATTGATACAAAACTTTTCGAATTACTTTAACCCGAACGATACTCAAGTGTCATAAGTACTCAATAAGTTAGAAAGGGATGCCGCTATATGCACATTAGCCACACTGGAGTATAGTTCCGGAATATGGGACTGAACATGGAAACAGTGATTTATATCATACAATCGGTCTGAATTATGTCTTGGTGAAACATGTTTCCTCCCGCTTCTTTCCGCTTTCCATTCTAAGGATTGCCTCTAGTAACGACGCCAATATGTGGGTGTGCAAGCAAAACGGGTCCAGTGGTCGGCATTTAGTTTCTGAGATATACGCAGTTTTGTAAAGTTGGGTGAAAAATGGCACTTCGCGATTTTAATTGATTATTAATTAATGCTCAATTATCTACAAGTTCATAAGGTAAATGACTTTATATGATGTTTCTTAGTAGCTAATTTTATAAGAGAAAAATTTAGCAAAAAGGTGAAATACGTTATAATACCGTGAACTGATCTGTATTTAATGATTTTAATTATATTTTATAATGATAACATTGAAAAACGTAAATTGAACTAAGTAAGATTCCCAGCTAGAACAATTTTTATGTTTAACTTTAGCTACTGGTACCTTTTATGTAATTTGTAATGATTCATTGTTTTGTTCAAAAGATAATAAAAATAATCTCGTCTTGTTATTTAGTTAGTTCTTAAATAGAGTAAGAATACTTAATTTTAGGTTTTTATTGCATTATGTTGTCGTATTTACTGACTTTGTTCTAAACACCGACAAGTGGACCTATTTACTAAACTATGTATCAATCCTTTGTTTAGATTGTAATTGTTTATTTTATAATGAAACAAAAATAATTATAAGTTGATTTCATGCAGAAGATCTTGATATACATTAATAAATCAAAATTTACGTAACAAACAAGTAGAAGCGTGTTTTTTTTTCAATCAAACTTTAAAAATGCTTTTTCTCTAAACAAGCTTTTTCAGAGTTTCAACTTTAAATGTCTGATAAAAAAAATATATGGCAGTTTTAGAATATTTTTTTAATCCTTATTATCAATTAACTATTCTAAATTCCGAATCTAGTCTTAACTCAATAACCCACTACTGGAGCCTTTTTGCTTGGACGCCCACATATAGTTATATGACGTCGCTCGACACGTTCACAGATACTTCCGACGGGTTGTATAATGAACAAGACTAGTGTTTTAAAGTTGATTGAAACATAACATCTAATTCCTTATATAATTATTTTAGAATGACCAAAACTTTACCATGACAATATGACATATAATTAACACTTAATGGGTGAGATGGAAGGAATTGGAGTGAGATGCAAATAGTGTAATAAAGAAATGGAATGAGATGGCAATAGTATTTGCTACTTCCATCCAAATAAATACACTTATTGGAACTTCAGTTTAGAGAATTAGTATGAGTAACCTCTTATAAGGATATAACTCATAAGGATAAGGAGCCTAACAGCTTATTTGTAATCTATCATATTTACTCTTAGAAGATATGCATCTAGTACCTGATTTACAGGTTTAATATTAAATAAGCGATAGCCTACTGAAATATGTCTCTGGTACTCCAACACAACAATTTGTTACATTTTGTAATATGCATTGGTATTTTTTTTGGTAATGCAGGAGAAACCGTCACAAACCAACCCCTGGGAGTGAAAATGGATAATGTGGGGCTTTCCCCACTAAAACTCCTGTGACAATGGTCGTCCTTTGTGCGTTCTCGAAGGCGTTCATCGTCTACAGACGTCGTCGACGTCACTACTAAAAATTAGAGTAGTCGCAAAGAGGTTAACTTAACCGCAGCCCCAGGGTAATCTTTTCTTCATCATGACTTCCAACACTAAGCCAGTATACGTAAAGACCTAATAATGGAGCCAGAATTTAGTCCTCATCAAAATGGAATATTTGGAAGAGAAGTCATCTTAATTCTGTATTGTTACATATACATATAAGAAGCACTCACCATGATGTTCTGCTCGATGATCTTTGGGTCATCACATACGGATTCTACAAAGAACAGTTTGAACCCCATTTTGTGTACCACAATGTCTTTGATCATACGTCTTCTGTCTCGCGTTGAGTTTGTCGCGTCGAACACCTGCAACAGAGCAAGAGGGTTCAATTCGACGTTCTTCACTCCGACCCTCCTAAACTCTAAGTCGATTTACTAGGAGTGTTTACAATTTTTCATTATTTTAATTTTATCTACAAGCATACATACTTTCTTAAAAGTAAGTATAAATTGTATTTTATCTTTTTGCTATTATCTCTTTTTTTCTTTCATTGATAGCAAGTTATTAGAAGCAATAGGAGACTGTGTCTTGACGTATAGGTCAAGAGACAGAAGTCAGAGAAGTGTATTAGTGGAGTGTTCAATAAGAATTATGTGTATATTAAAAACAGTTTCGATAATATTTTTACACTATAAATTTAGCCACTGATGAACCATTTAACAATCCAAATGAAGTGATTATACTCCAAAATTTGACCGTGAACGTTTGAAAACATATTTCAATGGCATTATTATCGTCGATTTCCTAATAAGCGAAATTCCTGCATGGTTTTCAATTTGGCATTCAGTTGCACATATCCAATATAGGGCTCCCTGACACAAGAAACTGCCAGTACTGCTATGAAGCAGAACAAACATGTACGCACATGCTGTTCGATTGCAGACTACTGATGCGCATTTGTCGAATTAACATCACCCATTATTTTCTAAGTCCTATGGAGGTTCAGCACATCATGCCAAGGAATATCCTGCAATTTTTAGCTGTAGCAGGACCTGGTAGTGTTTTGTACAGTTGTCTTGATCACAATAGATTCGTGTTTTTTACAGTGATATAGATCTTGCATGTTCTGCATAGTTACATGAAATAACAAAAATAAATGGTATTCAATACCATATGCATATCCTCAAAATGCATCCCCAATGAGATAGTCAGAGAGGAATGGGTGTGCTACATTCGAATGATTATTAATATTAGTATCAATATGCAAAACGTGTACCATGACATCTAAATCCTCTTTAAGCACATTGTGAATGTGCAAATCCAGGTAAATTTCTTGGGTGTCATAGCCAAAATGGCTAAGAGTTACAGTTTTGCCTTGGATTTCATATGTCATAATTGTCTTTTCCAATCGTATACCTAGAAATTGATCCGTTCTTAAATCATAGTTTTTTCTTATTATTTCACTCTACGCTGCGTTATCGCAAGAGTTTTATATGCTGCATAATGTGACGAATCGAATATAAGTGAGCTCAATAATGTAGTGGGTTCTTTGGTATCAATCTGCGGGGTTATTATCTAAAAATTTGCAGACAGCCACACGATCACAGCGCGACCGGTGACTAATTGTAATAAAAAATTAGTATAATGTATGACGGTTGCGTATCTATTATTCTATGACCGTAAAATGCCCTTTTTTCGCGGTAGATTTAGCGCCACTATACAAATTACATTACAAAAATCCTCGTTTTGACAGCAGATATCGCGCGATATTGGCAATCGTATGCTGTCTGCAAGTTACGTAATAAGCGCGCTGGATACACTACAAATGGCTATCTGAAGACTAGAGTGAATACTTACAGCAACTTCGCCGCCTTTCACAAGCCACTCACAAACGTCGTGAAGCGCATCAAGCGCGCACTGCTGCCGTATGGCCATAGCCACCTTGTTGTCGGCCCTGAAGAACTCGTGACTGGTGTACGCGGTGGTCGCATGCCGCCGGTACTCGCCCAGATTGAACACTACAACAACATACACGTACTTTTATTTCATTTTTAACCGACTTTAAAAAAAGAAAGAGGGTTCTCAATTCGTCTGTATGTTTTTTTTTTGTATGTTTGTTACCTCATAACTTCGTCATTTATGAACCGATTTCGAAAATTCTTTTTTCGTTTGGTAGGCAATACTTCACAGGTGGTCCCATTCAAATTTCACCGATATTGGAGCTTGGATTTCGAAGATACACTAAATAACACGACCTGGTTATAACCTTTATTTATATTGACGACTCTCTTGTATATATTTATTTAAGTCAAGACCACTCAAAAGGGAGAAATAAAAAATTTTTATTAAAAAAAAATTAAACTGCCTTCAAAAAAAACACTGAAAAGTATAAAATAACTATCCTTTACTAATCAAAACTCAAGTACAATTAAAATAACTTTATAAATACGATACACATACCTATATAATTCAATTTGACAGTTATTGAAGTCTAGACGTGGCTTATGAGGGTATTAGTTTAGTAATATATTACTTAAACGGTCAAAACGCCTGCAGCTTTGCCACTCAGCTCTCAAATATTCAATATCAAATTTCATGTGACTAATGAGATCACAGTAAGCTGTACCATGCTGCAATAGTTTGACACATTTGTTTTCATTATAAAATTAATTAATGTGTCAGATAAAGGCGTATTGATTTGTGATGACATCATAATCTGACAGTCGTCCCCTCTGGTTTATCCCCTACATTGGAATTTAAAAGGCAATAACTGATATTTCCTGATAAAATTCAAATATAAGTTTTTTACGATTTTGTTTCCAATTTATAATTACTATAATGTATTTCATGCATAAAACATACCAATTTCCTCAGACTAATCTGAGCAAGTTTCGAGAATAGTGAACTAACCAATTGGTGTAATTCGATTACAATAACTCAGTGTTGGTTCAATTGATACATGTCTGTTATAACTTATGATCTACATAGCTATTTCAAATAAAAAAAAGGTGTATTTGACACCTCTCTTTGTAAACTCTCTCCATGTACTAACCTCTGGTGTTTATTCCTATCCAATTCAGGTAGCGGGACAATTTCTTTGATATGTAGGTTTTACCACGCGCCGGTAGTCCTACCATTGCGATGACGTGGGGAATATTGACATAATTTGCTCTTTCTCCTGTAAATTAAAAAAGGTTATTTTTTAATACTGACATTTAAAAGTTAACTAAATGTCAATCAATCAACACTGCCTCATTATTTGGTCACCACTCGTTATCTAAGGGTGGTCATTAAGCAAACATGAGTTGACAATACGAAGTCAATGACGAAAATTCTGTCACTGCCTATGAGCCATTAACCAAATATCATGAGAACCCTCAAACGACTAGCGCATTGCAACCAAGTTAATGGTAGATAATAATTGAGTGATTCACTTGTTATGTGTATATGGACAGCTTGCGAATGAGATATTCTAGTTATGATAAGGCTATTAGGTGAGCATTAGCTATGGAAAGTATAGCTAGCATAAATTCCAACCACTAGAGGAGAAGCAGTGCTGGTCGGGCTTTGGGTTGGCTCATAGAAAACAATTGAGCTACTTCTCAATTATATACATATTGCTAGTGATAGTATAATAGCACATAGGTAACTAGCTCTGGTGCAGCATTTGGTATTAAGCGATTTATAGAGTAAGTTGAAAAAACTAATATCATTTGTAACTGCTATTAGCTTAGCTTCTAAGGGGTCTCATGAAGGTACTGTAGAATTTAAATCTTTCTTGTTGATAAAATGTTAACATCACTAACATAATATTTGAACAACTTGAAATTAGATGTCTAAAAGTTCTGGTCACCAAGAATCACATCTGGATATCTTTACCTAAGCCACATTAGGACACTAAAGGGTATTATGGTTTTATGATATGGTAGGGAAGATCATAACAACATTTACCAGAGTCAGTTATGCACTATTACAAACATCAATGGCATTTAAACTTTAGTATTATTGAAGTATCAATGATTTATTTTTTAATAAAAGACTTTCAAATAGTTAAATAAACCTAAAACTAAAGTCTAACTTCTAATCTAAACATATGTCATAAAATATATCCGTATGTCATAAAAGATATCGATATCGTAAAATTTTCATAAAAAATAAAAAAGTTCATAAAGTGAAACTCCTTTTGGAATTCGATTGATACTGAAAATGTTAGCTATACAGTGTTTTTTTAACTGGGACAGTATGGAGAAATCTCAATCCATAGGAGATACAGGGGAACTGTTTTAGGAACCATTTGGTCTATTTTAGTGTAAACGATTTCGGTATTATAAATTTTTTGGTCAAGCGTAAAATGTCCATAAAATTAATAGTTGTAAATTTTTTTTTGATGCAGATCAACTCAATTTCATGTAAGCATCATTTCATTGTATCGGAAGAAAAAAATGTGGATAGCAGAAGTTAGTCAAATGTAATAAAATATTTTGTCATACAATCCAATGTACTAAAAATCATAGTAGACTAATAATAAAACTTTTAGTTGACATCAGAATTAAAAGTTATATCAATTTATAACTATTCACTTGATAAATATTAGCATGCGAATACATCATGAACTTAGTACATACTGGCATATAGACGCACAATTTGTGCCACGAGTAGGAAAGGGACAGTGAATGGGATGCTATTGTAACCAGTTTTGAATGACTGATCCTCACAAGCCGTCACACTGTGAAGTAAAGAAGTACTGTATTTTTCAATAATAGTTGTGGTCTGTATGTGATTGTGATATTACACATCACAATAATCAAGGGAATCACTCATTGCATAGTTGAAATTGACTAATTAAAAGTTGTCAGGCATCAACAAGCTCTATGTTTGTCTTACTATGTTTATGAAATACATAACTTTTCATTCAAAGTGTTCCATAACCGAATTTTGTACATGATACATGAAATTGAAATATGAAACACATTTTTCACACGAAAGTTTTTGTCACTTTAAAGGAATTGTTTTCGAGGAAAACGATAGTAATTTAACATTGCATTTTTCTATTTTATGAAAAAATATTTTATTAAATTTGACCAACTTCTGCTGACCTGATTTTTCTCTCTGATACAATGAAATTATGCTTACATAAAATTGAGTCGATCACCATTTGCCAATTATATAAATTTTTAAGGACATTTCACGCTTATAATGGCAAAATTGTTTTCACAAAAAATGACCAAATGGTTCCTAAGACAGTTTCCCTGTATTTCTTAGGATTCGGATTTCCCCATAATGTCCCAATTAAAAAAGATACTGTATAGGCATAGTTTTGGCTACCAAGAATTTGTTAAAAAATAACTATAATCTTTACCTACAATCAAAAATAGAAAACAGTAATTAATTTAAAGCATAGACTAAATTTCTATTGAATTTTTGGGTTCATTGGTTTTTGTTATATTAGTTACTAGCGACCCGCCCCACCTTCGCACGGGTGCAATGTAGATACTAATACCTGGTATCAGTCTAAATAGCTTTCCAAACTCCAAATAATTTGTATCCATTTTTTTAAACTTTAAATTATAAAAGGCTATCGGTATAATGTAGACATATGGCATCGCTGACTTTTTTGTAGTCCTAATAAAGAGGAACAATTCCATCATACATTGTTTTGGAATAAGACAGCATTTTTATTTGAGTTTTCCGACATCTTGAACTATTATCGTCATATTTCAACAAATTAACACAAAACAATATTAAACTATACATATAAACCTTCCTCTTGAATCACACTATCAATTGAAAGCGTACAGAGGGAGAGACGGCAGAAAGCGACTTTGTCTTATACTATGTATAGATAGATATTGATGCATAAGTATACTTCATTAATAAATGCTGATTCTTATGAAGGTATAATGCTGAGAGGTGTGAGTACATAAAGGCACTTATTTGACTAAAATAAGTTGTATTTGATTTTTGTTTTTTAAAGTATTTTGTCTGTGTAGTCTTATAAGGACACAATATTTTTATTAGTAAGAAAACAGATATTTATGAGATAAAACTGTTAGTTATCTCAACGTCTGTTGTCTTTGAGGAAGTCAAAAATAGTTTAATATCTGTGAAGTAATTAAGAACGAATCATTTAAATATACTATGATACTGTTTATGACTTAATTACAAATGTATATTTATATACGTACGTATGTTATTTATTTATTGATAAAGCACTACATATTCACAATTAACCTCAAAATAAGAAGATAACTCAAAGTTCACGTTCTGTTTAGTGATATTTCGCATTTTACAAATATACCCACAAAAATTAAAAATTACAGCATTAATACTATTCTGATACTGAAAGTAAAGTAAATAGCTATATACATATTTTTGATAAAACAACTGATTGAAACGACCTAAATAAGAGGAGATTACGTACAATGTTACTAAAATATAATAAAAGTACGAACCATCGCCGAAAAATTGCTTATTTAAATATTTCCACCCCTCTGCACGATTGTCATCGGTGTCCATTGTGTTGCTTATTTTAAGTTTATTTGTTCACCGTATTATATAAAGTAATTATTGCGAATGTAAGGATAGAAATAGTAAAATTTCGGGAATATCGAATTGAACTGAATGCAAAATGACAAACTATGAATTGAATGGCTGTCAACGTCAAGTTTATAATTAATAATTATATTTTGTTCTTAAGGCATTGGTAACAAAACCATCAGCCTGATGACGTAAATTTTGGCGAAACATTAGCTGTCCCTAACACTCCTTCAGTAAAGTGATAATAGGCTTTACTGAAGTTAAAAAGGACTTCTTGGAAGAGCGCGAAAACTTCAGTTACACATGTTCCAAGTTGTTCTAAGTACTTTGTGGTTGTTCTCAAGAAACATTCAAGAAGCTAGTTGCTGGTTATCGCTTATCGATGATCACTTGCTCAGTGTCGGCGATGATTGACGCTAGCGGCTCGATATATTATAATATTAAATTATGTGGTCGGTATATAACAAACTACCCTAGAGACATGGAATGTTTACGAATTTCTTAGCAAACTATTCTGTCAAGGTCTGTGTCACGTCACGTACTAGACGAAAAAGTGATGTACTCATAGATATTGTATAAATATATCGATAAGTACATGAGTTATTTTCATAAGCTTATTTTAAAAATAGAAATAATGTAATATATAATAATATAATATATAATCAAAACAAGATTCTTTATTTTGAAATAGTAATACAAAAAAAAAACAAAAATTTGGAATAGAAATAAAAATCAAATTTGTTTTAGTAGTACATTTTTCATGATGTAAAATTTTTGGAGTTTACTCCTTAAGAATCGATTTTCATATGTCCCCGGTATTAAAAAAATATGAGGAGTGAAATCTACTCATCGAATGATCTCGTTACGTGTTTTGTGCGCAACCTATTGTGCCTTTCACTTTCACTTTTCAGTCGTGAGATGTACATAGGGTATGCTGCGGGGCAGCTTCCGCAAGTAAGTATTATGTGTATATAAATATAATATACCTACATATATGTTATTTCTATATCAAATAGAATAAATATAAATAGAAACCTAGATATATATATATCTAGGTTTCTCGGGGTGCTGATTACGGAAATGACTCACTTTCAAATCCAAGATGGCGATTATAATTTTTTTGGATAAATCGACATAGGTATCATATTCTAGGTTTCTCGGGGTGCTAATTACGAAAATGACATTCATTTTCAAATCCAAGATGGCGAAAATGATTTTTTTGGATAAATCGATATGGCTGTCAAATTCTAAGTACCTCGGGGTGCTGATTACAAAAATGACGTTCATTTTGTAATCCAAGAAGGCGAATATTATTTTTTTTGATAGATCTACATGGATGTCATGTTCTAGGTTTCTCGGGGTACTAATTACGAAAAATGACGTTCATTTTCAAATCGAAGATGGCAAATGCTACTTTTTTTATATCTATTAATATTGATATTTAATATTATTGTATACAGTGAAGTGAATAAAAGTATATATAATATGGAAAAAACCAGTAAACTCCAGTCGTGCGTCGGAGCTGATACACACTTTTAGTAAAGTAAAAAAAAGTGAAAAAAAGCGTGGGGTGCTTGATAATATAGTAAATTGCACCCCACGCTTTTTTTACTATAATTGATTTATTTTATTTATACTTTATTTTTTAGTTTTTTTATTTTTAAAAGGCTAGCCGTTATGTAATACGGCGAATTCTACAATTCGGCTGAGAAATGAATACCATATCATTCATTGCCTTTTATTTATTTTTTATTAAATATAGATCTGCAAGTAAAATTGATAATGTTAGCAAAGGCCCAATAATTTGAATTTACGTATGTAAGTTACATTAAGTATTCGGTTTATTTAAATAAT
The DNA here is from genome assembly GCA_907165235.1 of Zeuzera pyrina. Classification (NCBI taxonomy): domain Eukaryota; kingdom Metazoa; phylum Arthropoda; class Insecta; order Lepidoptera; family Cossidae; genus Zeuzera; species Zeuzera pyrina. Next base: position 2,963,089 of record OU015627.1, read on the forward strand.
TATTGCTGTTTTGCTTTATTGATGAGATATAATCAAAGCTTATTTATATATTATCTCTCATATTATATAAAACATGCAGTCGAGTTACTATAGCAAATACATACACATGTGTAGGCAGGCGTGTTATACCACGAAGTAAATGTATATTTTAAGTTTATACCTTTAACGAGCAGATTTGCATATTATTAAAAATATGTTCTGATGAACCTACAAATAAAAATATGGAGATAGTAACGATAACTTGATGTCTTTGGGTCGTTAGCGAGAGAAATGCGTCAGCCATCATGCCATAATTATGTAGGTTACGCCGATGATAACCTTATAATTTGTTCGATAAACCAGCTTTACAATTTTCCACACTCATGTGACTGTCCGTTAGGATAACTACTGCCCTCTGTGTCACATATTATGTTCTTTTCAAAACGGAACGGTATTTATTTACAGTATAAATAAGGAAAGGGAAATCCAATTATTCTCATATCCATCCAACTTTTTTAAATTGTACAGGAGAAATTTGCACACAGATACCGAGTCCCCTGGGGGAGAGACTGTGTTACCCAGGATTACCACATACTACCAGCTAGCCAGATTGAGGGCCCCCCAGAAGATAAGAAGCGACAACTCTGGGTTCAAAGTTAAAAATGGGAGTTCCCCAAGGATCAATTTTGGGACCTTTCCTGTTTTTGGTATATTTTAACGATTTCCCATTTATGCTCAGGGACTTATGCGAAACAGTATTGTTTGCTGATGATACCTCATTGTTATTTAAACTAGACAGAAAAAATCTAGATATTACTTGGGTAAACAGGATTCTAACAGATGTCTCGAAATGGTTCGCTGCCAATAATTTACTACTGAATGCACAAAAAATTAAATGTATTAAATTTTCCCTTTCTAATGTACCCAGAATCCATGATAAAATAGAACTGGGTGGGAAACAATTAGAATTCGTTAGGTCAGCCAGTTTTCTGGGTTTAACAGTAGATAACAAGTTACAGTGGGCGGACCATATCGAGGCATTGGCTAGTAAGCTCGGTTCTGCGGTATATGCAATTAGACGCATTAGGCAAATGACAGATGTGGATACGGCAAGGTTGGTGTACTTTGCATATTTTCACAGTTTAATGTCGTACGGCCTTCTGCTGTGGGGATCAGCGGTGCATATTAACTCCATTTTCATTTTCCAAAAAAGAGCAATACGTGCCATCTACAGGATGAATGCACGAGAATCGCTTAAAGATCGTTTTAAAGACATTAACGTCCTCACCTTGCTGCCCTCCTTATACATCTTTGAAATTATTATGTATACGAAAAAAAAAAATAGATCAGTTTAAAAAGAATGGCGATATGAATGGTATGGAAACCCGAGGTCGTGATAAATTGGTTATTCCAAAATTTAAATTACATAAGTCAAATGTTTCATTTTTAGGTAACTGCATTCGTTTTTATAATAAAGTTCCTCAAGAAATTACTCAATTAACAGAGAATAAATTTAGATTGGTTATAAAACGTACATTGACTAGACAATCATACTATAAAATCAACGATTTCATTGAAGATAAAACAATAGTCTGGAAATGATGTTCTCTGCACATGCGTTTACTGGCTTAATAAAAATATTGTATTTTAATAAACCTTTTGTAAAATGAAGTTGAAAAAATGATACCTGACTGAGTTTCTTGTCGGTTCTTCTCAGTGTCCAGGTTTTCTATTCGAACCGAACTAAAGTAGATTTGACGTTCAAAAATACCATGTAATTGGGTTTACTTGAATAAATTGATTTGACTTTGACTTTGACTCCGGTGAACAGGTTCCTTTTTATAATTGTTTATTAAAAAATATGACTGCCTCGTGCGCCATGCAGCGAACCCGAACGTAATGAACAATGAACGACGAATGAACGAATGACGACGACAGCAACAACAACCTGTCGCAAACATGTAAAGGGATATCGTGACTGTGAATGTATTCCTTAGTAAAAACTTTAGAAAACTAACGAAGATTTAATAAACTATGAACTGACATTAATAAGAAAAATGGAACTGTGACTAAATTACTGGGCAGCGGGACTTTTGATAACCAAAACTCATGCAGTAATCAGTCTGGCTTGGTGCATTACCGAGAGGCTCCGGGATCTCCTACGGAACGCACCGAAGCTCCTCTCGCGCTGGGTCGAAGCCACAGGTCGAAGCACTAATCGGGAGAGCAATAACGGAGCCTCTCTTCACCCTCGCAGTGCCACGACAGCGCCGACCATTCCCTTTCGTCCTCCTCGGGATCGCATTGATGAACGACTGGAATCTATACTCCGATCGGCTGCGACCTTGAAGGCACCTGGCACCTTTAGTCGCCTCTTACGACAGGCGAGGAATACCTTAAGTCTATTTTCTTGCCTGATCCGACCTACGCAAGGTGACGAATATGGATTTATATATTCTCAGTGTGATTTACGTAAAAGGAGTAAAAATCCATAAAAAGATTAAGGTTATATGGTTTAAGATGCAATAACATACAGTTATATGAAAAAAAATAATCATGTAACAATTTTTGCAATATATAAGTCCTCCAGTCCCTTTGAGTTTTGACTTTCGGTCATTTACTGTTTCATTATGACCACGATTCTCCAGTATAAGAGAAACCATAAATAGAACACTATTTATGGTTTCAATCCTGTGGCCTGAGAACAGATGAACAATAGGGCTGCGGTATCCCTAAAGTAACTATTTTTTTTTGCTTCAATCTGGGACGCCCTACCCTATACGTATATATCATTATATATACATGTTATTTATTACGTAATATACAAATGTATTTTTTTTTTTACAGGAGATATTTTTTATCGATTAATTAAGTTTACAAAGAAAATACTAGAAAAAAATAAACTCAAATATTTAGCTGGTTCGACTGGTCTTTTATATTTGTTAGAAGAGCATCTAAAATGTCGGCTCTATTTTTAAGATAAGTATGCAGTTGGAGACACGATTTATTAATGTTAGTTTTGGTAATTAAAATTGTCTAAATGCGCGCGCTAATTTTAAAAATAATTTAACTCAATTTTGTTTTGATTTTCCCGATTCGGCTTTTAGGGTTAAGTATGCTCGATCAAAGTGCGTGTTTAGAACGTTCATGATCAAGTGATCTTGCAAAGACAGCATGGTGGGTCACCTTGCTGGGAAGTACTGTGAGGATAACAGCGCATTAGGGATATTAGTACGTTTCACCGGAGATCCAGGAGATTTTCCATCCAGGACCCTCCAGCATCCAGGAGAGCACAGAACACTACACCACAGAGTACATTATACATAGGGAAATATAGGTATTCGTCGAAATTCTTTATTTAGCGTCATCTAGTAAACTAGACTAAAATTGTCAAGTAATCTTCGTACTTACAACAAAACTATGTAAAAATGTTATTGTAATTTATAACAATTAATAATAATATGAAATTGAATAATAATTAAACAATAATATAGCAATAAATGAAAATCGAATTGTTAATATCAAGGTTGGAACTTTGAATGTTACACAAAGCTCAACACACAAGGCAAAATTAAATGCAACCGAGCTATCACTGCTTCTAAAGTACTTGACGCAAAAGTTCAACACTTGACATTAAAAACTAATGGTGACATCTATGCTAGACTACACTACTACGAAGGCCAAAATTCTTATGAAAAATTTTTAGTACATGGTGAAATGAGTAAATGACCGTGATTGTTACCATTTATGTATTCTGCGACAGATCCCTCATGGTATTCTGGTCTGGATATCATTTGAGTAATGCTGTATGAATATAGGTCCGAGGTACACTGATACATGTAATGCCAAACAAACCCGATAAAGATGAAGGATTAAATACACATTGTTCGTCCTAGTAATGTGCTAGTTATTTCCGCTATTAGCTACTTGATACGTTTTATTCACAAAGACACAATGATTTGTTTTTGTTATGAAATGAATCTTATAAGATATTAGATACTACATTCAAGGCCATGCATAAGCTTACTTATTTAAAAAATTAAGAGATGTTTTAATTTTTGTTTTTATTAATAAATACAATGGTAATTTTATTAACTTTAGTACTGCAACACAGTACTCCGTTCATTTCATAATTGAAATTAAGTCCATACTCCGTTCTTCTTAAAATGATTATCCACATTCGATACCCAGAATAGAAGAGATTTTTTAGGGTTCCGTATCTCAACAGAAAAAATAAAACCTTGTAAGATCACTCGCATGTCAGTTAACATCGTTCACCATCATTCATCAATAGTTTTCTTCGGAAACCTCGCAACGTACAAACAGAGGATAATATGTTGTATAAAAGAAGCTTGACTCCCGCCTCGCACGTATCGGAATTGCCTAGTTTCGACCGCATACGTAATAAATATTAAAAAATATAATGCACACGGATGTTTTCATGTTTGTTAAATTTAATTTCTTGTAGTTATGTTGAAAAACGATAACTATATGGATTCGAAAAACTGTTATTTAGGCATTCAAAGACATTACAATAAGTTTGTTTATGCTATTTGGACATTTTTGTATTTGTGTCGATGTGATGAACGAAATAAAGACAAACGAAGGCGGGCGCGCGTTTGACGGCGACGGTACCATAGATAACACATATGTATGCCGTACGGTCGCAGTCACGGTGAGACCCATAGAGTACTTTATTAAATACTGAAATAGAAAACAAACTGTGGGCCTCAAATAGGTAACTGCATACCAAATGCCATCTGTTATCAACAGTTGGAACTACCGTACGTAAATATATAAAATGTAGTTATACATATACAAGGTGTTACACGAGTCCACCAAATCCCTGAAAGGTATTGTAGCATGTCAAGTAGAGAGTCCACCTATGAGGTTACAAAAGTCCTGTGATATTTTTATTTTGATAAAATTTGAATAATTTTAATTGTAAATGAAAATATCGACTAAACTGCCGGCATCACTATTTTGAGTTCATGACCCATATACAACCCCAGGGAGTAGTGAATTACCAGCTAACTACCTCCTTTGCTAGGCATCTACCAGGCTATCAGCTAACGCTTTGAACCCATCCAAGGGATTTAGGCATCCTTTCGAAAGAACACGTAAGTTGCCGTTCGATTAATCGCACTAACACAAACAATAATACACGCACTTTTTAAGTCACAAAAGCTGTCTCTCTCGCCGTTCAAAACAAAGCGGTTCGCTCCGATATATTGAAATTGATGTTTAGAATCCGCCATACGGTCATGTGATTCGTGCTGAGGATGGCGGCAGCGCTTCGTTTATTACTTCTGGGCTCAGTTGTAGTGTTCTAATATCTATCTGTTCTTCGAAGTCTACATTTGTGTGACAGAAAGTCCTTCTCTATTACTAGAGGACTTTCTCTTTCTCAGTTCTACAACTGAGAACACTATCAGCGGTATGCAAACGTTGTGTCATCTTGCGAAACATTTCCAAAAACAGAGAAGCAGCCTCCCATCTGCTTCTGATTTGTTGAGGCAAAACCGATATTCGTAAATTCGACAAGCGGCACACAAGTTTCCTTTAATGACTCCGAACACAGCATCATGTCATAGTAGTCTCCTTTAGTACTATCACATTTTCACGCACAATTAAAATAAATAAAAATTAGATGTTTACGTAAACAGCTCAGAGCTCTGACTAAAATAATAAGTTCCGCCTTCCGGCAGTCAAAGGTACCGACAAACAGTTGCGATTGGTCGAAGCAAACCAATGAAATTATTGTGCATATTTTGTGTGCAATTTGGGATTATAGTTTTTGTGTATTATAAGAAAGGGGAGAACTAATCATTTTTAGGGTCCCGTTTTAAATTTTTATAATTTAATTACATTCGATTTCGTAGTAGGCGTTGGGAACTAGAATTTCAATGATTAAAAACAGTAATGTAAAATTAACACGATGAGTACCATGACCCCGTTATAACCGTATTAACAATGGAACTACACATTTTAAAAATCTTTTGGAAAAACAAAATTTTTGCCGTTTTAGAGTTAAGAAACTGATTTTTTAAATACGATACAATACCTAAAAAACTCGAATACTAAAAAACTCGATACAATATTTAAAAAAAAATAGAATCTTCAAAGATTCAAACTCATATTTCGTATCGAGTGCTTCATTTTTTTTTTTATTTGAAAGCAACCATTGTACGTCTTTTTAATGTACACTAATATTATAAAGAGGTTAACTTTGTTTATTTGTATGTTAATGGATAAACTCAAAAACTACTGAACCGATTTCAAAAATTCTTTCACCTTAGAAGGCTACATTATCAGCGAGTAACATGGGCTGTATTTTATTTTTAATTCTACCCGTGCAAAGCCGGGGCGGGTCGCTAGATGTAAATAAAAGCGACAAGAACAAATCACAAGTAAATATTAGAAATAAATAATAGCCATAAATAAACAGTCATCTATGAAAGAAAAAATTGTACGTCTTTTTAATTGTAAATAAAAGTAACGAGAAGAAATCATAAGTAAATATTAGAAATAAATAATGTATAAAATGAACATTACTTTGTAGTACTATTTTGAAAATGTGATTATCAGGGTAATTACGATTCGAAACTAAATGAACAATACTTATCAAAAATCATGCAAAAGTACGGAACCCTTAAAATTAATTTAGGAAGCCAAATACCAGGAGAGCATGCAATTTAGCTGTGCTCTGTGGGTTGTGCAATTTTGCAATTGTGCAATTTAGTTGTTGAGAGGCCGGAATATCGAACCCTCCAATACTATTAGGGTCCCGTTTTCAAAATAATTTTAATGCGAAATGAATTTATTAATTTTAAAACAGTAAAGTAAAGGATATGTAAAAAAGAAGATAATTGCTTTGTATTATTGATTACTTGCGAAAATCAATGAAGGAAAGTTTTAAGTCACTACATAAACAGACAAACCATCTACACCAAAAACGGTAGGTACATTTCTAAGTAATTCAAAATTAGAGGAGAGGTTCAGTGTCGTCCTTTGTCTTTTACGCACAACCTCGCCTGCCGAAAAATGGCTGCGTTGCTGCGTTTGATAGGTATTCATTATTCACTACTCTACTCACATTCAAGAAAACAACTACAACAACGGTATTTCTATCGTAAGCTAATAAGATACGATAAATATTTTAACCGAAATGAAATGAAAATATTAGAAATAAATAATGTATAAAATCAACATTACTTTGTAGTACTATTTTGAAAATGTGAATCCGGGTAATTACGATTCGAAACTAAATGAACAATACCTTCTAAAAATCATGCAAAAGTATGGAACCCTTAAAATTAATTTAGGAAGCCAAATACCAGGAGAGCATGCAATTTAGCTGTGCTCTGTGGGTTGTGCAATTTTTCAATTGTGCAATTTAGCTGTTGAGAGGCCGGATTATCGAACCCTCCATAATACTATTAGGGTCCCGTTTTCAAAATAATTTTAATGCGAAATGAATTTATTAATTTCAAAACAGTAAAGTAAGGGATATGTAAAAAAGAAGATAATTGCTTTGTATTATTGATTACTTTCGAAAATCAATGAAGGAAATTTTAAGTCACTACATAAACAGACAAACCATCTACACCAAAAGCGGTAGGTACATTTCTAAGTAATTCAAAATTAGAGGAGAGGTTGTCGTCCTTTGTCTTTTACGCACAACCTCGCCTGTCGAAAAATTGCTGCGTTGCTGTGTTTGGTAGGTATTCACTATTCACTACTCTACTCACATTCAAGAAAACAACTACAACAACGGTATTTCTATCGTAAGCTAATAAGATACGATAAATATTTTAACCGAAATGAAATGAAAACTATTGTCTTCCGAAATTCGATATTGATGCGTTTGATTGATATGAAAGTGAAATTTAAAAATGTCACAAAGTATCCTGCAATGTAACTTGGATGCCTAATTGATGTTGCTGAGCAAAGAGAGTTCAATTACTTATTTGCATTGTTTATTTTGTTCTTCGTAAACTGTAAAGGTCGTTCCTGGTAATCATCTTCTGGTCTAGTGAACGAAGTTCCATATCAAGCAAACCATTGTATCATATTTTAATTATTATACGGAACCCATGTAGAAAAAATAAAAAGCTTTGAAAAAACAGCGCCAAATTCTAATTGCCTGGTATTTACAAAGATTATACTACAGGAGATGGGTCTGTGTGAAACAGCTAGATAATACGCGTTCCTATGGAATAAGTGCGGTATCGTTAAAAGCCGAAGCGTAACAATCCGTACTTTAATTTTCATTTTCTAAATCTAATTAAGATAATTTGCCGAAAAAACTTTGATTACATCTTTTAGTGTTAGGTGTTCGTTTATTAGCCTTGCAACGCAAAAGACACAGACATAACATCACATACAGACACTAAAAAAGTCAAAATAGTTTGTTCAATACAAATAGCGCAATTACTTCTTGCACACCAAAGCTTAGGCAGAAATTACTTACAAATGTCCCCAGTCTGAAAAAATATAATCTATGATTTTGAGGTTGATGACCTTGAACTTGACGAACAGCTGATCACTAGGGATGGGATTCTTAAGAAATTATGTCGATTGTTTTGTAAAACTTCGATAGTAATTATTTCAGAAATCCTAACAGTTAAAACAAAAATAATCGCACTTTTCGTTTCAGTGTTTGTAACATTCTATCGCGCTTTAAGCATTACCCGAACTCGTGTAACACCTTGTATAGAAATAAAGCATATGGTTTATTTCAGATATATAAGAAATAAATGAAACTATTTTAAATGGAAGTAATTGGAACTTTATTACAATAATTACAAAGCAGTGTTCTTCAAAAAATTCTTTCTTCTGGTAACTTCATGATGATAAATAATACTGGGGAATATTTTTTATTTTGTAGATAACATGTTAACGCCATAGCGCTGTCGTTCACATCTCATACCTATGACTACATTCACAAACTGTTTAAACTAATTACCCACGTGATATTATAAACTCATTGTAATGACGTGTACATAGGACAAGGGAAAAAAGAAAATAAAATAACAAAACAAGTAAATAAATAATGATAACGATAACAACAATATATTTCATGCTTTCAAACGACGACCACAGACTATTAATATACTAGTGTGCAGACAGGAATCTTGCAGGCGAAAAAAATAATGTTACGACACGGTTATAGGGGAGATGCGATACACTAGAAGCGGCCATTTTGTAGAATGGCATGTATAAAAAAGCAGTTTAGACATGACATCGCAATATTAACTCGTCATAACATGCGCTCGCTCAAAAACAAGATGATTGATAATTTCGATGATTTTCAAATCGTTTCATGGAACATGACAATATGAGAAAAAAACTATACTACTTTTACTTTATTGCGCTCCGCAAAAATTGACGTTTTATAAGAAGTATGAAGTAAAAGATGCAACGAAAAATCCGCCTCATTCAATCTAGTCAAAGACGGAATTGTACCGATTTCATAAGTAAATATAATTTTTCAGATCGTATCACAAAATCGATTTACCGAACTCATCATAACGTATTTCAATTCATTCGAATATGTTGCAATAACTTGTTCATCATTCTAGAAAGTCATATCGTAATGTTTTTAATTTCCGAATAATACAAATTGTGACGTAAACGCACTCTAGTGGGACTATACTTTTAGCTAACATTTAATAAATTATAGACGCGTTACAAACAAAATTACAATTCTAGTGTATCGGACTCGCAGCTAAGAATATTTTCATAGCGTTATGTAGTTTTCTGTGAATATACCAGCACGTGACCACGACGAATTTTCAGTGTTGCCAAGAAAAGTAAAACATATACAGAAAAAAATCTCAAGTTAATTATTATCTTATTGCTGAACTCGATGTAATTCATGAAGCATTTTTCATCATAATTAATTATTATAATTATAATTACTTTCGATTGCAATGAAAAAATATTTTTTATTTGTAACCTACGCTGCTACCTATGAATGAAAGTTGAAAGTGAAACACTTTAATTGTAATTCAATTAAATAAAAAATCAAACGATATCATAAATTTACAACACATTCAGTCAGGGGCTTTTCACTTAGTACAAATTTGTGTTAGAGCATTTTGATATGGTATTTTAGTTCGAGGACTCCTCAAGTGATGGCGCTAGTGTGTTGGTTACAGTATTTTGATAAAAATATGTATATTAACATCGAGGTAATGTAATTTGTTTGCAATAATAAATTACAACAATGACGGATGATATAATAAAAATACTTCACGAGTTATAATGAAAAGACATTAAAACCTACTTCTAGCAACACTGTAGTCATAAAATGGTAATTATGTAGTAACGACGGAGAGACATTTTGCCTTCCGTTCATAAAAAAAATTTTTTTTTCAATTAATTGACAATTGATTATTTCGTTGAAGCAGTTTGTTTATTACGAAATTTTCAATGATAAATAACGTTAGAATATAATCAAAATAAAAGATATTTTACATACATCTAGATGATATGAAATTGTATATAAGATAATGTGAAATGAAACAAAATAGCGTGAAATGTAACGTTTGCAAATTTAAATTTTTTTAAATGTTGTTTTTTTTTTCATCGCTTTCGTTGTGAATTAAAATTTTATTTTAATTTTATCTAATTTTTGTGGCTTTTTTCATCGACGTTATGGACCCTGGTAAATCTGCTTTACTTTGTGACTGTGCTCTGTTTTTGATTCCTACGATCAAGTGTATTCATTGTTGACCCCGGCTACTACCCAAGGACTTGATTTAAATATAATGGCTGGCTTTAATTGAATACCTGTCTCACAAAATGACAAAATTATTAAAGTATTAAATAAATGCTGTAAGATTGCCAGAGGTAAGGATATATGTCCGGAACATATTGTTTTATCAGCGTCAACAAGGTGGATCTATCGAGAGAATTAAATGTATTTTTAGTTTTAAGTCCGTAAATATTAACGTTATGTTATGCTGGTTTATGTTAATAAATGATATAGGTATTTGTATGGTAATAAAAGTTTATTGAAATAATTGTGTTTTTATTAAACCTACAATAATCCAATAAAAAAATTAAATGAGGTGAGGACTATATTAGATGTATATTTATTTACATATAGATGTTGATATGTATAAGTCATTCAGTAGTTCGAGGATTCGTCACGGGATGTCGCTAAGATAGCATGTGTCCTGACTACTCTATATCAGATATAAGTAATGTACTTTGTGCATTCAGTGTTCTTCCTCATTTAGTATGATTTGTTATTGTTATTTACCTCGTTCGTAGTACTGAGATTAATCGCACTGGTGAGACTCCGACTGGCGCTATAATAATCACCCATAATTTCTCTAAATATTGCTATTGGATGCAAGTCACGGCGCGTACGTTTTAGCGTGCACACATCACGCACACATGTGAACCGCGTACGCTAGCTTTCAATCAAGACATCCTACTGTTATGTATGTACTATTTTGTGTCACAGTGATATTATATCTTATTAATTCATGTATTTTACATAAATTAACACATTGTAACATCATAAGAAGATAATCAAAAAGAGCGCGAAGAGGGCGCTCAATGTAGATTCAAATCTCTGCTAGACCATAATTACCCCCTGTCTCCAAAACTACTTTTCGTAGAATTTAAAAAATTTTGAGAAACATAAAGCCTTGCTTAAAATTTACTGGAAAAGTGTTGTGAGTCATTAGTATTATGACTTATGACAGATCTTCAAAAATTTAACAATTCTTTCATTTTATAGGTAAAATTATAAAGAACCTCATACGTGCGAGTAGTAGTTACTCTTTCTTTCTTTCTTAATGGCATGGCGCACAGATTAGCGCATTTGCCAATGTCCCGTATTAATAAGTACAATCCATGTAGAATCACAAGTAAATTAGTTTTTTCTTATCGTAAAACTCCTCCAATAAAGTGATAGTATGCTTTACTGAAGTTTTAAAGGACTTCTTGGGAGAGCGCGAGAACTTCAGCTACACATGTTTATTTAGATCTCCTCCATTCTTTCCACTTACACAGAATTTTAAAACACAATATACTATCACTGTTGTACTTTAAAACTCCTAAAAATGTAAAAAATAGAAAATCTAAAAAAAAAAACAACTTCACTTCTCCCGTTCCCGCCAAAAAGTCTAGTAGTTACTCGTATATTATAACTACATCGCATTAAGTTTTCAACTATCAAAATATAATTATAAAAACATGGATATCTAGTTAGAGAATAAGGTAATTACTGCATTTTCCTTACACGTAGTTTTTAATTTACTACTCAAGCTAGTAAGCATAGTACAAGTATCACATTGGTAAGTGTTTATGTTGCATTAATGTTATGGATCATAGATATGTAATGAATAACATATATTAAAACGAGTAGTGAGTAGTGACGTATTTAGTGGTATCGGCGTCTGTAAAAAATACTGTTTATAAAAATAAGACTCGCAGATAAAGTAAGAATAAAATTAGCACGACCAAATCACCTTGTTTATTAGTTACCTATTTCATTCATGTTGTCTGCTACATCGCAAATGTAACAAACAATTAATTTTTGAATGTTAATCTTTTTCAAAGCTGTAGTATGATGAATGTCTAAATCCGTCGAATTCCTGAGAAAATAGTGGACAATACGTGCATGTACTACTGTATGTACCTACATACATATTTGTATGAGTGTAAGACAGTAAAATCATGAGAAGATGAAGAAAAATATTTCTTGGATATCGCGCAACGAAAGCTATGTAAGTAAGTATAAGTAGCAATGTATTATATATTTGTGGTTACACACTTTTCGGGCCTAGCCCAAGTACCTAATTTTTATTTTAAATACAAAATTATTTATTAGGCCCAAAAATAACGTATATATTTAAGAATTTAAAAGATTATTACATTATATTAAATTATATTGTGTGGTAACATTTTAATAAGAAATATGTACACAGAATATGAAAGAGTAATTAATTATACATTATTATTTTAGAGATGTGTGACAGCTAAGCCTTTACGACATTGAAATTTGTTTACCTTAGGTCATTTGATATCAAATAAATACATGGTTATCCTCATGCTCTATCTTGACGGTGTAGTTAGAGAGGACAGAGCGCCAGTCATAGCTCCTTTGCATACTTCTTTCACTTCTTCAAATCTCATCAATCTTCTCATACACTTTCGCAGAGGTATACGAATACTTCTGATATTGCCGTCAACTAATACTGGCTATTTGAACTTCATAAGTCAGCCTTGGTCTTCCTTGGCTTCTAATACCACTACCACACTAATACCACGCTTTCGTTCATTCACTCACTCTACTCGTTCACTCGTTCTATTTATGTGTTCGAAACATCTCAGCATTCCTTTCTTAATTTTTACAATAACACTGTCATCCAACCTTGCCATACTGCATATTTCTTCATTGCTTATTTTGTCCACAAGGGTGACACCACGCATATTCTAACAGATCCCATTTCTACGGCATTTCTCCTACTTTTGCTCGATTTCAGGTATATACAGGCTTCACTACCGTACAATAAAATTGGCACCAATTCCACATTGTGGATGGCCGTTTTGACAGATTTAGTTAATATTCCGTTCACTTTAATTGCCAGCTGCTACTTGTTTCCCCACATCCAACTCACGTCTTCCATCCCTCAAAAACACGCTCCCCAGATATGCAGTTTCATTCCCTTGTCCTAGACGTTTTCCATTTATCCATGTATCACACTTCGTCAGTACATCTTTTCTTTCACATACCAGAACCTTAGTTTTGTTCACAGTCAAATTAAATCCTTTCACTTCGCATTATTTCATGCGCGTGACTAGATTTTGCAACTCTGCTTCTGATGATGCTATAAGTACAGCATCGTCAGCGTAGAAAAGACAGTTTACCATTGTTTCATCACACAATATTATAACCACCTTTATAGTACTATTTATACCACCTATCAATGTATGAAGGCGCGACTGTCCAAATACAGCACGAATAGCCAGGCAGACATGACGCAGCCCTGTCTAACGTCTGAATAAACGAAATATTTCTATACAATACCTACTTATATTCCACTATTATATTAAACGAGCAATATTTGTACACATATTTTTGATTTCGCTTTCTCGAAAACGGCTCGAGCGATTTCGATTAAATTTACAATATACGGGTTGAGGGAGACGAAAAGTCGATTTAGCTAGGTCTCAATTCTGGGAAAAATCGTTTTCTCCGTCTTTCACACACTTCCGTCTTCCGTCTTTCGAAAACTTCCGAACTCTAAACTTCTAAACTTTTTAAATTTCGCAGTAGAGTTTACCTTCTCAACAGCACAGTCGCGCGCGCGTGTCGTCGCGAGTGTAGGTCTACCACGCCGAAGTGTACGGGTTCGAATTCCGCAATGTGGTCAGACCTTTTTTGTTTTTTTTTATATTTTGAAATAATATGTCTAAGTTCAGTTTGCAACAAGTATCTATTAGAAACACATATAACTTTAATAATGTGCTAAGGAAATAAAGTAAAAAAAATAACAAGGAAATGAAATGGAAAATATTGACACAAGCATTGACTTCATAACTTCAGACTCAGACAGCCTGTCCTAGGAAGTGAGGCAAATAAAATAAAATAAAATGTACGGGTATGTAGTAAAATGTGTGGGTGCCGTTTTTGCAATTTGCAACAGAGTTAACCTTCTCGATAGCACAGTGGCTAGAGTGTAGGTCTATCATGCTGAAGTGCCCGAGTTCGAATTCTGCTATGTGGTCAGAAGTTTTTTTTGTAGTAAAAAAACTTCTGACCTGGGCGACCGAGTAAAGCTCGGTCGCCCAGGTAGTGTTACATAATAATATGTAGTATTTATTATATAAATTAATACATACATATATCCTAACGTTAATATGTATAAACTTAAACTTAAACATTATCTTGAATAATAGACTACCTGTACTATCCGCTGCATAGCTAGTTTATTACTGATAGCTACGTTACAATGTAACTGTTATTGCTTAGGGTACCCAGCACACTGGCAGCATTACCTCTTTGAATAGCCAAACTGATTCGTTGGTGAAAGAAGCTGCCAGCCCGGCGGTCTCCCGAAGCCTCGACCAGTCTCACAAATATCAGAAACCAGTCGATGGGCTATTTTTCCAATAACTATACTAATTTGTTGATTTTATTATAGCACATTATTGCGATACAACATTTTTAGATACATTAACAAAAAGTACCATTATACCATTTATCATATTTTATCATTGCATTAATATTTACAAACTTAAAACTACACATTATCTTAAATAATAGACTTCCTCAAAGTTGCTACTTAGAAAGCTGTCATTGCTTAAGGTACTCAGCAGACTGGCAGCATTGCCTCTTTGAATAGCCAAACTGATTCATTGGAGGAAAAAGCTGCCAGCCCGGCGGTCTCCCCAAGCCTTGACCAGTCTCTTACAAATATCAGAAACCATAGTCGATGGGCTTCGGGGCCCCAGGGACCCAAAGTTTCGACTGCAAAGGGCGTAAATATGAAACTCTCAGAGAGAGTCGCATACTTACGCCGCTTCAAGTTCTCGGCAGTGCTAGCCGCGGCACCTGCTGACTTGGATGTCGCCGGCACATGGGAAACAGCAAGTGTATCGACACAAGTAGCATGCGACACCAGCGATCTTCCAAGTTTCAAGGAGTGAGCGTCAAACCATCCGGTCTCCTTCCGTCGCTGCGCGCAATATCTACAGGCTCTAAGACTACAGGAACGCCAGCGGCGACAAGAGCCCGCTGAATGACGTCATTCAAGGCAGCATGTAGTGACATGCGGCCCGCACTACTTAAACAGGATAAGCCGTGGTGACCTATTATATCGACGAGATCACCACAGCGGCAACGGTGAGGAAGGTTAGTCCTGGCCCCCAGACGAAGGGATACTATGAGAGAAAGTGTGGTATTGTCAATTAAGGTTCCTAAGTTTTTTGAAGGTATTACCTTCAACCAATGTCCTGACTCCTTCTCAGAAACAGCCAGGAGGCGAGACCGATCTTTTTTGGTACTACAAGAATTTACTCGTAAAAGTTGTAAATGAACATTTTTGCATAGAGGCTCATCCCAGTGTTTCTGAGAAAAGGTCGAGGTAGGCAGGTTAGTACTCGCACAAACACTTAGCCAAGCATTTCGAGCATCAGTCAAGCACGGCACCTCAACCGATCCTAAGGAAGGGCGAATAACAGATAGGAAAAGGTTTTCCGTGCTGTAGGCTGACGAAAAAAAAGCAGACAGTGACACACTCGAGATTTTGCGTATGCCCAGGCTTCCATAACAGGTAAGAAGTGAGGCTTGATTCCAGACCCTGTCATCGACAAAGGAGCAATTTAATATTTTAGATAATGTTATAGCACATAGATTATTTAACAAGATTTTATTTATTTATGTACGCCAAACGGCATTACATATACATATAATAAGAATAGGTGTAAATTAAATCTCATCAATCTCAATAAGCACAATTTAGATTAATAGAATAAATTATGTACCGCAGCTATATCGATGACCACCATACAGTTCCACTATAGTGGACCACATATTCAACCTTTATCACCATTAATCCATCACTATTCACTAATCGTTGTCATCATGTCAAAGTCACATCTAGTAATTACTAATACTACTTAATGTATTTGTTCCGTAAACATAGCATACTAGCGTAAAGGTATACTAACTTAATTAGTTCTAAGAGGCACATTAGTTCCCAGGATTGTCAACGCGTTTGCAATCTAAAGTGTTTTCTTTACGTTGATATTGTAATGTCTATGGGTCACTCAGTCCACTTACCACCAAATGACTGTTAAGTTGACGGTAGTTAAAAAGCTATACGTTCTTTAAAGAGTACATTATTTAGCAGAACTGGCAAATTAATTAATTACAACTGATGAGTCATAACTGATGACCGACCCAAATAAAAGTAGCCAGCATATTCTCCTCCTATTATACTCCTTATTACACAGTATAAGAAATCTTACTTATATTGCGTCACCGCAAATTGAAGAAATGTAAGCATATGTTATTACGTGATATAAATTCGCATCTAGTCTGTAAACCATACAAGCTTAGACATACATGTAGTATAAACTGTTTTGTCACTTCATGCGTAAAACAGGCTGTTAGCGAATTATTTTTGGTAGTTACTGATAATTCGTTCCGAATTATGATAAAATCATAATGCAGCACCCTCCCGTACCGTAGGCAGCGTGAGCGAAATACTTAATTTGTGGTCGGAGAATACGTATACAAGAAGGCCGACTGCCGTCTGGCTCGTAACGGAATTGCCAGATACGTAGAGCGGTAGAGTCATTACGTTGGGTGTGAGATGCGGAGAGCATCTCATTTAGTTATGCATGTAGTATATAATAATAAAAAACAATGCACACAGATGCGTTTTTCATGTTTGTTAAATTTAATTTGTTGTAGTTATGTCGAGAACGATAACACTTTACGTTAGTAAACTAATTAATCTGTGATAACACTATGAATTTCAATAGCTAAAATTATTTAGGAATCAAAGGATACTAGGGAACGTTTGTTTATGCGATTAGGACATTTTTGTATTAGTGACGATGCGAAGAACGAATTAAAGAGAAACGGATGTGGTCGCAACCCTGACTGGCGCAACGGTAATCACCCATAATCACCCTAAATATTGCCATCGTATGCGTGCTACGGCGAGTGCGTACATATACAAGTCGCGAACGCTAGCTTTCTGTGAAGACATCCTACTGTTATGTGTGTAATGTAGTAACGGCTCGCCTCTGGTTGACACGTTATAAGTTGGCAAGTCGATAAGAGCAAGTATACATTGTTCTGCGGTAGCAATTCAAAAAAACTTTCACGTGTGTTCTAAATTCTAATGTTATAAAAAACTAAACGACCAAAGCGGCAATTTACGACTTGCAATTTAAAAGGCTGTTTACGCGTGGATTTTTAAGCTAATAACCTGTAAACCGGGCAATCATTAAGTTGAGTAGATAGGTAAGCATATACCTAACTGTGCTAAATTACTAGTGAACAAAATGAACTAAATGCATTACCAGTTGTTTACAAATGGTGTGTGAAAGGCGGCACGACGTACGACACTAAGAATGACCTCGTTTATTACTATACGATCGTATTAACTCATATGGCAATACATTATCTACATAGGTACGTAATATGTATGTATATCTAGTTTTTATTTCCTACTTCCTATTATATTGGTTATGTACCTACCTCATAAACTTAATACACACTGGTGTACGCTAGTATATACTTAGTTTATGACCTGCCTATTAATATTATCTAAATATTATTATCTGCGATATTATGTATGTATTGTGTACGTCTCATTAATTAGAATTAGAAGTAAAATACAATACGTACCTAAGTTTATTCGATTTCATTTGAAGACTCGATTATAAGTTTGTCGATAGATAAAAGTTTTGAACCTTTATGTAGTAGAGTAGTAATATTCAATATGTATACGATATTCAAAAATTGAGAAAGCAAACGGTCACTATATACGCGCCACTTTCTAGTGCCAAAAATAAAGCAGAAAAATTACGCATGCCATAAACATACGCAAATTAATAATATTAATGTAAAATAAAATCTTTGAACGACCTGGAGGCTAATTCTGACACGATAGACAAAATATCACGAATAAATATATTTCTATCAAAAATTATCGCATGTAAAAATATCATTTCGAAGGAAAAATATCTATTGATAACTAAAATTCAATTCTCGCACACAATAGACATATATATCGCAGGAGACTACGCATGTCTATCACAATACTACCAACTCAAGGAGTTTTTACGTTCCGTTTTTCTCGACTGTGACAACATAAATTCGAGATCTTAAATTACGGTTTCAGTCATTATTAATATCTATTTTTAAATTCATAAAACTAAGTACTATCTTTAATTTTCGTATTTCTATGAATAACGAATAGTTTGGAAACAAAGTAGTTGTACAATCAAAACAGTTATTATTTATTTTAAAATGATTCGTTAATGTTGTAATGAAACGTAACTTTTCGTAACGCAAAAACGAGAGAAGAGACCGCGATAATTGTCTATTGTTAACTCTATAGTTAGGCGAAACATTTTCTTGGACTCAACTTCAGTCAACTCAAAAGGCTCTGACGCATTTCTTCGAATAGAGCTAGCATGTCTTGAAACTGAAGAAGCGGCAGCTGTCGCCTCTTCAAAAGTTCCAATAATATAGGCCAAATCATCTATTGCAATTGTATTTGATTTTTCTTTATATACTTATATGTATTACAATTTAAAAAAAATAATAATATGTCCAATAATACCAAATTTTTTGTCACTCAAAGACCGATATCTATCGTGTAGCAATAGAAATTAATTATATCGAATGTTAGAGACCAGTCGATGTAAGTCGAACGACGTTCCTTCGACATATATCGCAAGTGATATTCCGAGAATAGACAAATAAGCTTTCCATAGATAAAATATCGATTTTCGATATATATCTATCATAGATAAAATGTCTATTACGCGAGAATTGGCTCCCAGATACTACACTAATAATTCGTATATTCGGTATATTTTTGCATTTTAAATATTATCGTTGCGCGTGAT
The DNA here is from genome assembly GCA_907165235.1 of Zeuzera pyrina. Lineage (NCBI taxonomy): Eukaryota > Metazoa > Arthropoda > Insecta > Lepidoptera > Cossidae > Zeuzera > Zeuzera pyrina. The sequence goes on from OU015627.1 coordinate 2,982,688, forward strand.
CAAACTTCACATCGAATACCAAAATTAGAAATTTTACAGTTTTTGTAAAAATCTCACGCTACAAAAAACCAGATATTTAAATATTCCCTAAACATTTCGTTATGATAAAAAAGTGATAAATTTAATTAAAATGATAAACAGTAAACATTTCAAACTGATATAAATATGCCTGAATGTCCCTACAGTGCTTGAAATGTGCTAAAGTCATCTCGCGTCAGACAAATAAAATACAATTAGATGGAGAAGCAGAACTTCAAAGGTAAAGCCTTAGTAAGTCCGTGAATTCACCTGATGACCTCGTTGGCGCAGTGGATGAGCTGTTACGTCCAAGCACGGAAGGTTCCAGGATCGATTCCTGGTCAGGGGGGTTATTCACAAACGTCGGAAACTTTCCGTGGCGGAAAGGCCGATCGTCTAAAAGCATAAATTCAATCCGACAGCTTGGATTTGTGAATACCACTATATGTAATATGATATATATATATAATATTAATAAAATACGATTTCGGATTTGTGAATCGCGAATAGAGAAATTCCTCGAAAAGTTTCCTGTCGGATACGGAAAGTTGAGTTTCCGACGTTTGTGAATAGCCCCCCTGACCAGGAATCGATCCTGGAACCTTCCGTGCTTGGACGTAACGTCTCATCCACTGCGCCAACGAGGTCGTCAGGTGAATTCACGGACTTACTAAGGCTTTTTATCTTTGAAGGTCAATTTAGGAAATGAACTGGATTGTCTCGGGTTTGGGTGTACTGAGAGACGCCCCTGGTGTAATTTCTTGTCTGGTTCTCATAGCACATGGAATACTCTAGTTTAAGACTAGATGATGGGTGTGTATAGTCTGCCGCATTTATTATTATTATTATCTATTTTAACAATGGTGATCATAATAATATCTGTAGATAGAGTATCATGGAAAAGAGTAACTATATAAACTTAAACTTTCGTGTTGCATTACAAAATATCTAAAACGGGAAATTTAACGCGATTGTCTTTTATTTTGGCTTGACGTTTCGACGTCAAGTCAAACGTGAAGCCAAGAGAAACTACGTCTGTCTACGACTTTATCGTAGATCGAGTATACGATAATTTCACAATTCGCAGATAATATTACGTACGTGAGAGATACCAGACTACTGCGCCGTCTAGGGTCACCTAGCGGACCGTTCCAGAAAACAATATAATTTGGAATTGGAACTTGGAAAAACGGTATGTACATTCCTACATTATATACCTATAATTTAAAATTCATAATGAATTAGAATAATACAAGTGAAGAGATATGATTCATGTACCGCGTATTTTTACTTATATGTACCTATATGGTTGGTACATATTATATGAGTACTATACGAGTACCTATGTATATTTATTAAATTATAACAAACAAAAAAGTACGTGATTATCCTAACGTTAATATTCAAGTTTAAAACCACACATTATCTTAAATAATAGACTTCCTCAAACTTGCCGCTTAGGAAGCTGTAATTGCTTACGGTGCCCAGCAGACTGGCAGCATTACCTCTTTGAATAGCCAAACTGATTCGCTGGCGGAAGAAGTCACCAGTCCGGCAATCTCCCGAAGCCTCGACCAGTCTCTTACAAATATCAGAAACCAGTCGATGGGCTTCGGGGCCCCAGGGTCCCAAAGTTTCGACTGCAAAGGGCGTAAATATGAAACTCTCTGAGAGAGTATATTATTATGAAATATTGTATTTGTACCCTTGCGGACAAAATAAGCATTGAAGAGATACGCATTATGATAGGGTTGGACGACAGTGGTATTGTAAAAATTAAGAAAGGAAATCTTAGATGGTTCGGGCATATAGAAATAATGAGTGATGAAAGACTGACGAAGAAAATTTACAGAGCGAAAGTGAGTGGTAAAATAAGCCAAGGAAGACCAAGGCTGACTTATGAAGATCCAGCCAGAGTGTTAGCAGACGGAAATGTCAAAAGCACTCGCATACCTACACGAAAACGTGTGAGGAGAATGATGAGATTTGAGGAAGCGAAAGAAGTATATAAGGACCGCGACACTTAGCGCTCCGTCCTCTCTGACTGCCCCGTTAGGTATACGGCGTGAAGATATGTATGTATGTATTGTATTTAATGTTGAAACCAACGAATTCGGAAATAAACAAACCCCTTTGTAATTTGTTCCAGTATACAATGTACATGGACCACTCAACCTATAGAGCCGAAGTATCGGACGATCCTACTCAGTATTCACCACTGCTCAGTTTTTTGACACTAACAAATATGATAAAAACCTCGCTCGTATTAAAGCAGTAACAATAATACTGGACCTGTGTGTACTACTACATAAACTCTAGCGTCTGTCTGTAATTTCAATTTTTTTGTCAATTTTTGAGATAAATGCGTCGTTTTATGACTCAATAACTTCGATTCTACCATTTTTAAAATTTTCGTCTGTCTGTCGGTAAGTAACAGTGAACATACACTGTTCAAATTGATATTCATTTTGTCACGGGTCAAGTTAAACTACACATTTAATTGACGTGCTCAATGATGTGTATCTATACATCTCGCTTTCACCGGTGCAACCTTTATTACGTTATCTCAGTCATTCTACGCACGTTTAAGTCTTGTAATAGTGTGTGTGTAGTCAATCAATCGGAGCGGAGCAGTTTAGACGTAAATTGAATTCACATAAAGTAAATGACATTTCCTCTCTATAGGTTGGGTGCTCCATGACATTGTACTATAAATAATCGATCATTTACAAAATGCCTACGGTATGCTTGCTATATATTCGCTCTAGTTTACACCAACAAAATGGGTAAGGTACCTTTTGGTGTAGATTTTAGAAAAAATGTTACCTGAGTTTTTTCAATAGTTCTGAGTAGGTACCTCCCCAAATAGCAAATCTTCGTACCATAAGGCAATTATGAGGTAATACACAAGAGTAGACATCAAAATAAAAACAAAATAAAATACTTGCTGAAAATTATACGATTGCAGCAATATTGTTAAACACTTTGATGTCATATTTGACAGCAGTTTTTAATCACTAAAAACTACTTGTCTGTCTTGTCTACTTGCCGCGTCATGCTTGATTTGTCAATTTATAATCAAAGGAAATTCAAGCATGCAGCAACCTTCTATGCTGTCTCCCATCTGGGTTATGAGTTTCTATAAGCTTTTTCCGATTCGGCGGTAAATGTATGTTTTGATTGTCTCATTCAAACTCATTGAAATTCATTGAAAGAATAGCTAGAATAGACTTGAGAACATTTTTGATTAACATACCATGACTGATAATTTTAAAATTTTAAAGCTTGTATTGCTAATTCGACATTAATTCCTCGACAAGCCTAGAAGATTTTACCAGACTTTTGTATTTCCTATTCGGTATTTACAAAGAGCGATCATGGCAATGTATAAAAATGATGTAAAGTTGAGGTGAATGCACAATTTTAAACAGGATAAATTCGTTGAAGGATCTACCCACGTGTTTAACCCACGCCGCGCCGCGCGGAGAGCTGCCGGCACCCGGCAACCACCGAATTCATTCCGATTTCATTACGTAAAATAATCAGTTTTCATGCAATAATTCTGTCCACAGATGCGTAGTACTACAGCTCACCATGAACGTTTACTGCTTTTCATATACGCACATATATGCGTACTATGTGGATTTATGTTCTTGTAGAAAGTATATATTGTATAATCTACATATATAAATAAAATCGAAGTATCTGTCTATGATTTCAAAATAAAGGCTTTTTCAGCTTATATTGTTTTTGCACATAACCAGACCACAAACACGTTTTTTTTAAATTTTTGTCTATCTGTTTGTTTCTCCGGGCTAATCTCAGAAACGGCTCAACCGATTTTGACGGAGCTTTCATTTGCATTGCTATCGGAAAAATATCATATTTTATGCGGGTAAAACCGCAAGGCACGGCTAGTAAATAAGTGATAATTTCAAGTAATTTACATTATAACGGTTTTTACAAGAAGAACGATTGGATTCTTCCGTTTATTTAAGATTACTTTACATGTTCAGATAAATTAGTCGCATCAAGACATAGGTTATAGGCTGTAGGGCCATCAGCTTGGTCAGCTTAGCGAGTAAAGTCTATACTAAGGTATTGACTGAACGTATGAAAGGCGTTTCAGAAAGATATTTGTGGGAGGCGCAACGTGGATTCAGGAACGGTAGGGGTTGTATGGATCAGATTTTCTCGCTTCGCGTAATCGTGGGAAGGTTTCTGGCTATAGGTCGAAAAGTTTTCTGTGCTTTCGTGGATCTAGAGAAAGCATTCGATAGAGTAGTGAGAAAGAAATTGTGGAGTCTTCTGCCTGAATATGGCGTGGAGGGCTCCTTACTGCAGGCTGTGAGGTCATTATATCGAGATCACAGAGCCTGTGTAAGGATAGACGGTGACATGTCGCCCTGGTTTGAAGTCTGTTCTGGTGTCAGACAGGGCGGCGTGATGTCTGCCTGGCTATTCGTGCTGTATTTGGACAGTTGCCTCCAGAGATTGAAAAGTAATATGAGTGGTATGGTATGTGATGACACAGTGGTAAACTGCCTATTGTACGCTGACGATGCTGTGCTAATAGCACCATCAGAAGCAGAGTTGCAGACACTAGTCACGTGCATGAAAGAAGATTGTGAAGTAAAAGGATTGAAAATGAATGTGAACAAAACTAAGGTTCTGGTGTTTGAAAGAGAAGCGGTACAAATGAAAATATAAGCGAAAATATACAGAGCGAAAGTGAGTGGTAAAAGAAGCCAAGGAAGACCAAGGCTGACTTATGAAGATCAAATAGCTAGAGTGTTAGCAGACGGAAATGTCAAAAGCACTATCATACCTAGGCGAAAATGTGTGAGGAGAGTGATGAGATTTGTGGAAGCGAAAGAGGTGTGTAGGGACCGGCGCTCCGTCCTCTCTGACTACCCCGTTGGGGATACAGCGTGAAGATATGTTATTTTATGTTTAAGACATAGATAACACTGCGCTATGACGCGCAATAGGCTAGATGCCTATTTTTAACGACCTAGGTAAAAGATAGGTGTAGTAATCATAAACAAAACTTTTAAAAAATATTCGAAATACAATGGAAAATATAAGTTATTCGCTTTTAAACTTTGATAGTGGGAACAGGAAGGGAATAGGTAACGCTATCTACTTCTAGTTCGTCTGTACTCTGTTCCCACTATCGAAGTTTGAAACCCAAAAACTCAGTTTCTGTCAATAAATATCAATTAGTTTTTTCTCAATTCAAAATGTTTAATTATTTTAATACAATGTATAATATATACCACATTAAGCGCACAATAAGCAGTTATCTAGCCCATTGCGCCAACTCTATCTATTTACTGCCCCGTGTAAGCGCATTTACAACTTCCAAGTTGTTGGAACAACTTTCCTAGACATAGCAGTCTGAGATCGATTAATGAAAAAATCGATCATTCGATCTTAAGCAGTGAATCGATCCAGTGAATAGACGACAGACACTCAAAAATCGTTCTACGGTTTTTTAAAATGTTGCATGGGATAGATAAAAGTTTGACGACTCAAAAAAGCGCTAAATCTGGCTCCGAGAGCGCTAAGGTGACGGCAGTGTTTGTTATATGTATGTATAATTTATTAAAAAATACCATGCTAGCTCATTATTTTATAGCTTTGCGTTCTTACCAATACAAATATAATGGAAACTCCATTTTTGGGTGGCCGCAATCAATTCACTAAATCGATTCTCTATTCGGATCGATCGATCAATTTTTCCATTAATCGATCTCAGGTCGCCATCTCTAGGAAAGTTGTTCCAACAAATTGGAAGGTGTAAATGCGCTTTATGTGTCGGCCATGTGTCGGATCACTTATCCAAATGTGTTGGCGTATAACACATTTCAGCGCATAATGCTCTGCATGCGCTGAAAGCCAGCGGGTGTGGCATGTGGGAGGCGCGCGCGCGTTTTTTTGCGACACTCGGCGCGTACCATTTTGCTGCGCCATAAGCGCCGGCGCAGTGGGATGCGCCTGAGTTACTGAGTTGGCGTAAGGAATTTCGCTGATTAACCCATGCCTAGTCGAATCCGATAAAATCGGAAGATGTAAAGCATATCTATAATAAAGAGAAGAATGGCAGAGATGAGATTAAATTCACGCAAACATACTTATTTATAGTTTTATATCGTAATAATCAATCAATCTCTTCTTATATAATACATACGTATATTTAAATAGAGTTACTAATTATAATCTACTCCTACTTCGTTTGTAAATGTAAACAAACGTTCGCGACTCGTTCGCGTTGCGCGCGTCGTTAGACAATGACGCTTTTCAATTGTCTTTATTTTTAGAGTTCCATTTTGTACTAGAAGGGAACGGCAGTGGAGTCGCTCGATGTTCGCCTGTTATTTTAACTGTTATACCCATTTATACGTATTAGGGCATTATAAAAATGTTTAATGGCAAAAACCGTTTCAATCGTAGTTTTTGAAAGATAGATACATAATTTCATTCAATGCACACAAATGCGGTATCACATTATAATTGAATATTATAAAATTATACAATTTTAACAAAAAGTAAGCACTGTAATGGTTAAATAGATCCCAATTCTAAAAGCAAATGTGTTCTGACACTGACGCGGCGCTGATTTTCAGTTGGAAACACAAACAACAAATAAAACAGCTGGCATTAGACGTAGGGAAGAATTAAATCACTGCTCCACCTAAATACTACACCCTACTACAGCTAAATACACTATACTATTACACTTATAGATACCACCCATATACCAGCTCATGTACACTATACTACCCTTATTCGTAGAGCCGTATTACGTTTAGCATTCACAGGTTTCTTTTAAGAACTTTAGGTTGAAGTGGTGGCATACTTGCTATCAGAATTTTTAGTCTTTACTTTAGATGTCACAAGATCATTAATTTAGGAAAGCGCGCGCGCATTGGAAACTTCGACTAAATGATGAGCACCTGTGTTTATCTATGACCAACTCTTGTGAACTGCAGGTATAAGTATTTATGTAATGTTTTATTATATAATAAGAATAATTATAGGGCGTAGTTTTACATTGTAGATTACGTACGAAATCTTTTAGTTATGAATAACGATGAATGTAAGTAGGATATGTTTACTGTCCAATCTTAAATTCTTCGTTAAATAAGTACAACAAATATACTTTTTAAATACTATGAAGTTTTTTGGCATAACCTCAAACATTATTGGGAAGGGAAAGTACCTAACTAACGTAAGTGACGAACATTTTTTGGCAAACATTTTTGTCACGTATACATTGATACAGATGTACATAACTTTTATCATTTTTTTATTTGAACAGTTGTTTAATAAAAAAAGAAAATGCAGATAACAAAAACTTGAACGATCAAGGATACAATTTATTTTTGGTTTGCGGAACACTTCGCACGAGCGCGTTGCACGCTTGGTCGGGTTTTTACTGGACATCTTTATCTATTAAAGTAACTAGATAAGCAGATAAAATATTCTTTATAACTTCTGTTGTTAGGCAGCTGTTCTCCTTGAAAACGTATCCATTTTATGTATACAAAAATTGTATTAATTAGCAATGGCCGCCCCCTGCTCGCAAACAAACAAAGTTATGGGTATGGGGCCATCCATAAATAACGTCACACGAATTTCCTGATTTTTTTCCTTGTCACAGGTGGTCACATTTGTGGGATCCCGCCTCCCTGGTCACGTATTTTGCAATTTTACATCTAGAACTGAATAAATGAAATCAGCTGTTCCTATATTATTATTTTTTTAAAGATAGGAAGAATATTTATTAAGTTTTTCGTTTACAGTTAGTTTTGTGTTTTAATACTTTAGAATTTGACATGTGACGTAACGAAGCTTATAACCCCCACCCCTTGTCACAATGTCACACTTCGTTGCCCCCCCCCCCCCCCCCCCCCTTAAGAAGTGACGTAATACGTTACGTCACTATTATATAAAAGGCCTTTTTAGGGTTCCGTAGCAGGGTTTCACGAAACGCAAAATCATCGTTAGCACACCCCTATTCCTTTTTAGGGGTTCACTAAGCATTAAGGGACTTTGGTGACATCGAGCATGAGTCTCCAAAACATGAGTTTAAGAAAACTCTAAGAATGTTTTTGTGTGTTTTAGGCTTTGAGGGCAAATCGTAATAAAGCACTAGGGATTTTTGGAATTTTTGCAACTAACTCGTTGACCTGTTGCTGAACAATGTAGTCACTACATCCGAAGTTGGCGTTAGGTTCGTGAATTTTTCTAAACTAATTTTTTAATTAAAATAAGTGGGATCTTCTACGTAACATCGAAAAATAGTTTCCAATTATATTTATAGATATATTCCCTAGAGAACATAAAAGAATATGAAAGTAAAGTAAAGAATCTAAATAAATTTTCAAAATTTTTAGCAGGTACCTATTAAAATTGGTGTTCTATATCCAAATACCTCATGAACCATGATTTCAAAAACAAATGCTGGTACGAGTAATAAATATTCACTAAAAACTCTCCCGCGACAGTAAGTAGGTACCTACCTACAATTTTAGTCAAAATAAAAAACATCACAATGTGTGACACACAAATGGGAGATCTTGGGTATTATGTTGAAAACGTTTTTTAAAGATTTCTTGCAAGTTTATTTTATTTTGTAATTTAACATTTTCGATTTATGTACATAATTTTGTCATTTATTTCAAATGTAATAAGTAGGTATCTAAAGTTTGTGTCACAATATAATTAAATTACTCGTTTAATTGAAAATCAAAATTGTCTGTTTGAAGCATAAGCAAAGTGAATTTACAATAAAATCCCCTTTAATCTATTAAGCCGTACAGCCGTGACTCAATGCCGACATCCTATCATTTCGATAACAAATAATTCTACGCACGAAGTATCCATTCCGCCATTTCCCCGCGTAAATGAACGTTACCAAACATTACTTTAGGGGTTTTTCAAGTTACATTGCATTTTGAACAAATATGTAGGTAGATAATTATATGTATACTTATTACTCTGTTTGAACTTTGATTTACATTTTGTTTATCAATATCTGTTGTAGTTTACTTATTTACCGTTCATAGGTTCATTCTGTGCTGTACTTTGAAGTTTAGTCCGTTTAAAGGTTACGGAGAAGTAAACATTAAACACGCGTAAATCATTAGGTATACTCATTATACATAATATTATTAATATAATGTTCTGTGTGCTGGGACTCAGGACATGTTTTGTTGCATTATGTTTCTAAGCGTTCATGCTTGAATGAGCAATAGTAGGAATGGTTAGGAATTCCAGGTAAGTTTCCCACGTTTTTGAGAATTATTGAAATTAGTAAAAAAATTACAAAGTTATTTTATTAGGTCCACCTCAGATCAATTAACTTATTACCATTACCGATGTGAAATATTTTGTACTTGCAAATGATTTGTTGAATATCTTAGATAAAAAAAAATACATTGGTATACTCTCCCATACAAAATGAGTGAAGACAACAAATCAACAAATCGTAAGGGGACAGCAATTAAATTAGATAGCTGTTTTAAAATTACGATTTTCAGAACCTGTTGTCTTGTTGTTCACTTCCATCCGACTAGCAATTTCAAACATTTAATAATTATTTAGACATCCTTTTACAGTCTTTGAATTTAAACCGACATATACCGATAAGAACTGGAAATTATTGAGTGTGACGAATTAACACCTACGTAGAATGTAGACCATTTTTCATGACTGAATCACGAATTTTATTACAGATATGTAGTTATAAAGAACGTGCGTTGTGATAACGATCTGTTTCCACCGTCCGTAGTCTATTATTTATCAACTGTAAGAAAACTTTATCCCTCTATGTTGTCGATGTCGCTTTTTAACCCCCGACGCAAAGGAAGGGGTGTTATAAGTTCGACGTGTCTGTGTGACTGTCTGTGGCCTCGTATCTCCTAAACGAATGGACCGAATATGATGCGGTTTTTTTTTTCTTTGAAAGCAGGTTTTCTTGCGGCGGTTCTTAGACATGTTTTATCAAAATCGGTTCAGTGGTTTCAAGAATATCAGCTCTTTTAAATCCTCGACGCAAAAGAAGGGGTGTTACGAGTATAAGTTTGACGTGTATGTGTGTCTGTCTGTGGCATCGTAGCTCCTAAACGAATGGACCGATTATGCCAAATGGACGATATTTAGCCTATTGACTTTATTGTGTGAAGGTTTTGTTTGTTTGAAAGCAGGTTTTATTCGTATGGAACGATTTGCTTTAGTTTTACAATGTCCATTGATGGTTATTGTAACTGGTTGGAGCACTTATACTTACTTTTATAATACACACATTTTACAGGATCCAGTATTGCCTGGTAGAAGGCGATGGTTAGCTCAGAACATACCTTTATTCTTGCAATTGTATAGACTCAGGTGTTACTTTGCGGAAATCCATTTCATGTGATAAATTCCCAAAATCTTTAGCTATTTTCCGCTCAAACTCCAAAAACCACCAATCGACACGTGTTTCGCCTCTCAACGAAGCATCCTCAGGATATACCAGAGATAGGATTCGATCAGCTAACCAGCAAATTCGATTCGGTGCTGGTTAGCTGACCGAATCCTATCTCTGGTATATTCTGAGGATGCTTCGTTGAGAGGCGAAACACGTGTCGATTGGTGGTTTTTGGAGTTTGAGCGGAAAATAGCTGAAGATTTTGGGAATTTATCACACTTTATTCTTGCCTTGAATTATCCAAGTTGTAAGAATAAGGAAACAGTACGGTTTGAAAGCATTTTGAAGGATGTTTCAGATCTTGACCTGATCGTGTTCAGACCTTAGTAGCAAGAAATGAAAGAAAAAAAATCTTCACACTTCAATATACAGAACCTGCAGACTCTGTGTTTGTACATAAGTAAATACTTATGTACTTACGGTCATTTCAATAAACAACTTCTGAGTAGCAGTAAACAAAAGCTTCCTCATAAAATATATCTACGAGTGTTGTTATTCGCGTTTATGAAGTGGTGGCAATTAATTGTTATCGACACGAGGTATAAGTGTGTACCTGAATTTGTAATATTAATACTGTTATCAAAATAGGACGTTGTGGCAAATAACGTGGAAATCACCTGCTTAGGTGTTACCGTGTTAATTTAAATATTGTTCATCCGCGTGTTCAATGACAATTTTATGATTATCACATGATAATGTGGACTTGCCTAGTGTAGGCACTGCAGAGAAAAACAATGTGTAAATGTAATGTTATGTTTAATAAATAAATAAAAATTGGATCATTAAATATTGTGGTCGAATACAATTATATATTATTCATCATATTTTTGTCATAAATCTGTTTTAGAATCATTTAGCCTATTGACTTTATTGTGTGAAGTGTTCACCTGATTGGTATACAAACGATTATTTTTTTTGGATATTATTAAACAAAAGGTATTGTTGAAATGAATACAAATCAACTCGTGAATATTTTGTCTTTGATAGTCGACGTTAAAGAAATACTAAAAAAAAATTTAGATATAGTATAAATCGTCATCAACCATCGTCTACAGAAAGATTCCCTACGGAAGCGATATCGCCCCTTAGTGGGCACTGGAGCCTTCTGGTTGGACTCCTTTCATTATAATTTTAAGTTTAAATTATGGGACAAGGGGAAAACTTCCACTAGCACGTTCCTGTGCGTGAATTTTAAGCCAGTCCTAATGGCTGGACTCATGTGACATCACATAAATCCAATATGGCGGATGTTCCGTAATCTAATACACCAAATTCTGAAGTGGGTTCCGTGAAAAAGACATTAGGCCACCGCGAGTGTTACATTGGTCATTAAATCGTTGGAATATATCGGCTGCCGTCATTTATGCCAACATTATTTCTTGTACAGAACTTGATCTAAGCATACATATTGACAAACAGTGAACGATATTATTCTATGATAGGTCCTACACAATAAAAATTCTCGATTTCAGGCCTATAAATAGTTTTTATAGGAAGCAGTGTAATAATTTTATTCATCACATTGTAATAATAGATTTTTATTTTTGTTTTAAATACAATAGGAATCTTCCATTTTTTATAATTTGCTATAGGGTTCCACAAATTAAAAGAGATTTATTGAGTGTTCCATGGCCTTAAAAGTTTAGGAACCGCTGAGCTAATATATGAAATGTCCGTTTGTTCGTATTTTATGGGCTGCCATACCGTTCAACCGATTGCGATGAAATTTGATATGAAGATAGATTAAACCCTGGAGAAGGCTATTTTAAACATAAAAAACGCGAACGAAGTCGCAGGCATCAGCTAGTTTCTTCAATCACAAAAAAGAACTAGATTCACAATAGTATTATCGGCAATATTGTATTACATATTCTAAAGTAGACCTTACTGTCAAACCATAAAGTTATAAACGCTCGTAAATGATTCTTACAGGACATTGAAAAGAAGTTTGTTAAATAAAATATTTAAAATGCAATCTTGCGTCTCGTGCATAAAGTATAACTCAAATAATCTCTATGCGTTGCTATTTATGTCATTTTGATTTGTTACGTGAAAGTGACAGACAAGGATAAGACGTATATTGTCAGGCAATATTTAAAAATATGATTACGAATTTAATAAAAAAGAGCTATGTAACGTTATCACAATAATGAAATAATGAACACGTAAATAATATTATTTAGGTATTTATCAATCAAAAATAAGAACTCGCGTCTGTTTTTAGCGTTAGAGATGTGTTGTTTTTGTAATTTTTGAAGGAGCACTTTGACATGTTCGCTGTTAGCATTTTCGAATACTATTAAAACAGAAGTGCACTCAAATACTCATTTGAGTGCACATTTGGTTCGGACATTTTTGGAGCGTTGATTGTGTATTTAGTTTTTTATTTGTGATCGAAGGCTAGTTTATAATAAAACTGTAAATGGCGAAATGTCATATTTATATGTAAAGGCCTTCGAATTCAATTTGCCTAAAAGATAAATGCAAAAATTACATTTTTCAATGTTTGTTGTTTAATGTATTATGCATTTCCATGTTTGATAACACCCGTTTTATCTATAAAACCTCTATAAAAGCTTACCTGTTTGGTAAATTGGATTACAATGGCCTATAAAATAATCGATAAAAAAGAGACGTAAGTAGACAAATCTCGTCATTCTCCTCACACATTTTCGTCCAGGTATGCGAGTGCTTTTGATATTTCCGTCGACTAACACTCTGGCCTTTTGATCTTATAGCCTTGCTCTTGGCCTTGGCTTCTTTTACCGCTCGCTTTCGTTTTATAGATATTCTTCGTCAATCTTTCATCACTCGTTCTTTCTGTGCCCAAACAATCTAAGCATTAGTTTCTTCATTTTTACAATAACACTGTCGTACAACCGTGTCATACTGCGCATCTCTTCACTAGAGAATTGGTTATTACAGCCTTTATTTATATTGATGATTCTGTTGTACCTATATCGTTGCGCTTCAGAATTAGAAAGAAGTTAATTGTAGACCTGCCCTAGATATTTATTTAGGCCACTCAAAACGGAGAAATAAAAAATTTAAAAAAATAAAAATTAAACCCCCTTCAAAAAAAAATAATGAAAAGTACAGAATAACGAAGGTACCTGCGGGTAATAAGGCCTGTCGTCTAATAAGGCCTATGTGAGTAAAATCGTATTTACAATGAGCGCTCCCGCTCAAGGCAACACTCACAGACGCCTAACACACGAAGATATCTTTATGTGTATACAAACGCGAAATATCCCTCTTCCCGTCTCCAGCCCCCTTATTCACAACGCTTCGAAAACTTTCCGTGGCGGAAAGGGCCAAACGTCGGAAAGCATAAATTCAATTCGACGGATTGGAAAATGCTATTCACAAACTCTATCGGAATCTCATCGGAAAGGACTTTACGAATCCGAAAGAAAATGCATTTATGAAGCCTATGTTACAAAACGGTAGAAATCGTTTTCGTTTTGGTAGAAAATATTAGTGTGGTTTAAACGTATCACATTTTGACAATCACAATGTATTTGGTAATATATCATAAATAATAATTATGAAACAGAAATTACTTAGTATTTTTAAAGATTAAACAGTTTTTGTAAATATTTTACATATTTTACATTCGAAGAACTAAACGGGCTTTATAAATACGAGTCTAACAGTTATGGTCTGTGCGTTTAAAAAGTTCAAATAAATTATACTAGATGTCGTTTAGTAAAAATTATAAAATTATTAATAACTACAATAGAAAATACAATAGCGTTTTTATTTTTTATTGTTGTTGTGTTTCTAAAAATACCTCAAAAACCTCAAGAACGTTTAGCTATGGATTGCGTAGCTAATAAAATATGTTATAAAAATATAAGTCAAATGTATCCTTAGGCACGTATTTAAAAAGGGCACGAAATTTGTCTAGAACTCTAGATTACATACGCGCACGCAATTTGTTTAGATTTTTGACGACAGACGTCATCGATTATACACTATATAAATATATGAGAACCGACATCTTGGTGATGCTGATCTTGGTGATGATCCTAAAAGTGAGGACGGGTTGCCAGCGCATTTTCAGGATCCTGATGTCATCAACAGGCACTTTGTTAATGTTCCGGGTACTTTCAATGAAAATATTTCACAACTAACGTACTTTGAGTATCGCAGCTGTACTGATTCCGTATTTCATCTGGGTGAGGTCGGTCTGGATATGATTTGCAAAATTATCAAAAATTTGAATTCAAATGCCTTAGGCTGTGACTTATTTAGTTTGGATATGATTATGATGACACTTCCGCAGTCATTGGAAACTATTCAATGTATAATAAACAGATCTATAAACACTTCCACCTTTCCTGAAACTTGGAACATAGCTATGGTGCGGCCGTTACCGAAAATATCTAATCCGATGGAGCTTAAAGATTTCCGTCCAATAAGCATTTTGCCTTGTATATCAAAAATATTAGAAAAGGCTGTGTGTTTTTAATTAATGGAATATTTGGAGAGAAATCATATTACCGGATGTACAATCGGGTTTCAGAAAGGGTCGGGGTGCGACTACTGCTCTTCTGGATGTGATTGATACCTGTTACTTGCACAGGTGAAGGGATGTGTACAATATTAGTGCTGCTTGATTTCTCTCGAGCTTTTGACTCGATTAACATTAATCTTCTTATATCCAAGTTGGCCTATTATGGTTTTGATCAATCTGCTCGTAAATAGTTTACTAGCTACCTTTGCAACCGATCTCAGTTTGTTAGCCTTACACAAAATCATGGAACCTCTAGTTCTTCGGAATTGGTGACTGTAAACATAGGAGTGCCACAAGGGTCTATTCTGGGCCCTGTTCTCTTTATTTTATATCTGGCGGACATAGTTAACCATATAAAATTTTGTCAATTCCTTATATATGCAGATGACATACAAATCTACATCTCCTGTCATCCTTCAAATTTGAATGAAGCGATCAGTAAGGTGAATAAGGACCTGAGTAGTATAGCTGTATGGTCTAATAGTAATAGTCTATTACTCAATCCTCTTAAAACAAAATATCTCATTTTTGGTAATCCTTACCAACTGGCGAGTATCACCACACCTTCTAGTGTTATGCTTATGAATGAACCTATCGAGCGAGTTTATAAAGCGAGAAACCTAGGTTTGAAAATGGACTGCCACTTACGTTACGAGGAACATGTGGCTAACCTCGTAAGAACTTGCTTCTACAGGTTGAAGGTTTTGTAGAGAATGAGGCCCTACATATCAGAGGATATACGAATGCAGCTGGTGGAAACGTTAGTGCTATCTAAATTCAACTACTGTGATGTGGTTATTCGCCCTCGTTTATACGAAAGGACTAAACGGCTAATACAGTGAGTGCAGAATTCGTGTACTCGATTCTGTTTTGATATTCCACGAAGAGCTCACGTTACTCCATACTTAAATGCACATTCCGTACTGAAAATGAAATACAAATGAAAACTTCATTTAGCTTGTCTACTTTTTGATGTGTTGAAGCATAAAGCTCCTACTTATTTATACTGTAAACTCGAAGGCCTCTGTGCAACTAGATCTCGCGTACGTCGACAATGCTCGCTGCAGCTTTCGACACAGCGGCATAAAACAGTGGCCTTTGAAGGGAGTTTCCGATATGCTGCAACAAAATGTTGGAACAATATCCCGCCAGCGATAAGGAACCTGCAAGGTTTTCAAACATTCAAAATCAAATTAAAAAATTTATTGTTAGACTGGCAAAAGGAACAAGAATTTCTTAGTCACGATTCTAGTGCTATTTAAAATAACATGCAGGTTGAATTTTTCTTCTTCTTTTTTTTTTAATGAATACCCAGATATCTTTTTTTATGTATTGTGGAACTTTTTTATATTTATCGCTATCTAATTGTATATTGAGTAATATAGAGGAATTATGTATTGTATTATTTTGATTTCTAATAATTTATATTTTTGTAATTAATTGTAATGAATTATTTCTTTTTAATTTATGAATTGATTTAAATTAACAAATTATTCCAACTTATGTTTTGATTTAACTTATAGTTTGTAATGTAATCTGATGTGCTATGATTTCTTTACCAAATGTTAAGTAACATTATTGTAATTTAATAATCAGTTTCACCCAATTCTTTTTCACTTTCATTATTATATATTTGTTCACGTCTGCAATCCATTATAATATATTATATGTACTGCCAATATTGTTGTCCAAAAGGCCTAGCGGAAGACCAACGCAGGTTTTATGAACCTGCTTAATGCTGAGCTATGACCTTTTTGCAACTTAATGTAAAATTATTAGTATAAATTAAATTTTACTAACATTATTTAATTATAGTTTTCCATTTAAATTTTACAATTTAATGCTTTATAAAAGTTGCAAATAAATATATGTCTATGTCTATGATGCAAGTGCCCCAACATGGTACAAATTATTAGCGTTATCCTTTCCTTATAATTTAAACGCAATCTAAGTAGTAATCGACAATAATGGTTTGCCAAAATTATTAATTTAGGTGTCTCGGAAACGTTTTCGACACTAAAAAGTCGTCGGAAGCATCCGAAGGTTTCGTCCCGAAATGAACTGTCGAATCATTTCGTTTCGGATTTGTGAATAGCGTTTAGACAAAATCATCGAAAAGTTTCCTGTCACATACGGAAAGTTGAGTTTCCGACGTTTGTGAATAAACCCGCAGGATTGTATCCATACATTGCGAGAGACGACCGCGCGGTACGAATAATAAAAATCAGTCAGAATCAATCGCAAGTATTAATCGTCATGTTTCACTTATCTGTATAAATTTGCAGTGTAAAGTTCTTAATCATTTTAAGATTTTTTATAATAATTACTTGAATAACGTACTGTGATTCAAATATTTTTAATTTAGTTTATCTTACATACATAGTCGACGTCTATTAAGGGCTACCTAATTTAAACATAGATTTTGTTTTCCTCCTACATCATGAATCAAATTTTATTTGTTTCATAATGTATTTTATATAAATTTCGAGGTTTTACCAATGTAAACAAGTGTGTGTAATGCGTGTTAATGCTAATTGAACAATCGTTAGTTTTAGTGTCTACGACCACGGTGCCTGTAGAACGAGCATTTATTCAAATAAATGGTTGTTATGAGAAGAAAATTGTAGATTTTTTAATAATTTTTAATGTAATTGCTGCGTTTATGCAATTATTGATCTCAAGTATTAAATGTATAACGCATAGTTTGATTATTTATTAGAGCTGTAGGCTTTATTATCCTACCATAGTAAAATAAGGCCTATTGGCAAGGTTTTCAATAATGCTTAATTTTGTTTTTGTTTATGGTAAAAATGACATTTTCTTATGGTAAAAAATGACATTTTCCCTTTATATTTTATAGTAATTGAACTTTTAGACCTAATTATTACGAGTATTAAAGTCTGTTGATTATATTGGTTATTTTTCATTTAATTTCAAATCTTCCTTAGTTAGGCCTTAATACCCGCAGGTACCTTATACTTAACTAATCAAAACTCAAGTAGAATAAAATAGCTTTTTAAATGCGATACCTTTACGATACACATACCTATAAAATTGAATTTGACAAGCCGGTGCCAAATCAATGTGCAGCAACAGAAAGATTTATTAGTTTTGTAGGATTGGCACCTTATTGGCACTGACTTCAGTAACTGACAAAATTATATAGGTATGTGTATCGTATTCGTAAAGTTATTTTTATTGTACTTGAGTTTTGATTAGTAGAGGATAGTTATTTTGTACTTTTTTTAAGGTGGTTTTTAATTTTTACATGCAGATTTTACACAAATATAAGAATTAAAAAAAACTATCGCATTCGAAACGTTCGTGTCTTGCAAAATTAGATATCGGTGAGCGTTGTGCATTAGGTATGTATGAATGAAAACCGGCTTTTTAAATCAGAATGTCCAGTCATATGACCAATATTGTTATCGTATGTTCATATGTACATATGTTTTATAATATTTTGCGTCGTTGTCTGCCTCCGAACGTGTTTACAATGAAGTCATTAAAGTTAGAGGTCGTTACCTAATAAAGTAGCTGTAATTGCGTTTAAATGAACAATCCATCGCCAATCACTTTTTTTCTGTTCGTTTTATCGTAAAAATGCAATGAAAATGAATGGATGTTTTTTTTATCTTATTTACTAATACTAATAGTTGAGTGTTGGTTCTGATGATTTGTTTTGCGGTTATCTCTGTCTGTGATTCAAATGCGTGTGTAAGTCGTCGTTTAGAGCTCGTGAGTCTGCATGCTTGTCGCATTATCAGCCAACCGTTAAAGCAGCCGTCGGATAAATAAAAACTTTAAAAATAGTTTTTAACGCGACAGTCCACGTGCAGAAACAGTGATTGAATAGAAGACGCGGAAACGTTCAGAAAAAAATTGGTAGGAACAGGTCAAGGCCGAGGTTGTGTTTACGCTATGTTACGTATTTGTTTCTATCGTCAGTCAGTTTTAAAAGACAGTAAAGTATAACAATGAATCTCTAGACACCATTTTCTAGGTACTTATTCATTTCTGTATTATTATTTTATCTGTAAATATACAGTGAAAATTTACGTAGATCTATTCTACGGGAAGATTACCGGATGTGCTTACGTCTGCACCTCAGAATACAGAACAACCTCGACTGTGCAAGATTTGCCGTTGTCAATGTAACATGGATGTAAAGTTCATGGTAGAGGCTCTTTTATTATTTTACCGTAGGCAAACTATTATAAGCCGAATATTTCAATGAAAATAAATAAAAGAAATTTTAAAATAAACCTTTTAATAATCTCTACCTATTACATTTAATGTTAAATACTTACTAATTTTTACCAAATTGATTTCATTTAATATCAATTTTTAAAATTAATCTACTTCTATACTAATATTATAAAGAGGTAAACTTTGTTTGTATGTAATAGATAATAACTCAGCAACTACTCGACCGATTTCAAAAACTTTTTCACCTACAGAAAGTTTTTATTTTATTTTATTTAAAAAAAAAATTCTACCCGTGCGAAGTCTGGGCTAGTATTTATTAAAAGCAAAGCTAAGCGTTCTCATACCGCGGCAAAAGTGTGTAAGGAGAATGATAAGATGCGAGGAGGCGAAAGAACTAAGCAAGGACCGCGACATTTTTGCGCTAATCCTTTCTGACTACCCCGTCAGGGATACAGGCAGAATGAAACAAAACGGTAACATCTACACAAAATTTGTTTCGTTTAAGAAAGTAGAGGCATTGAGCCTCTACTGCTCATGATTTCCTTTTGTAACTGTTTGCTCTGAATATTCAGGTATTTGTTAAAATTTGTTTTTTAGTAGTCAGTATGTGTTTAGAGTACAGAGCATAGATTGCGTGCTCTGTGAGAGACTAAAAAGAGTTGCTCGAAATGATGGGAGGGAGAAAGAGGCAATATTTTACTTTTTTATGCAAAATTGTATTAAGTTCAATTCACAAAAGAAAATAGAAAAAAATATTATCAAGAAAGTTTCGTATAACTAGTTTTACATTCCGTTTTTTTTCGACTTTCTAAATTTCCGTAAAATTCTTCATACAAAAAAATGAACAAATACATATCTGCAAAATTTTGTTTTATTGCGGCGTAACATAATATACATAAAGCAGAATCCCTAGAGGATTATTCGCATGTCTGTCCGTGTACTATCCGTGTCTATTGTTATAACTTACAACCTTTTTTCTTCGATCTACTGGCCACAAAAATTGTTTGAATCATATATAAAGTTAGGTTACTTAATCACAGACGTGTAGCGTAAATAAACGAAATATGATTTTGCGGGTTAATTTTGGGGTAAATCCGATAATTAAAAAAAAAACTTGTCAAGTGCATCATGTGACCTATCGAATGAAAGCGCTCATTACAAGGAATACAAATACATATTATATTGTTATTACAATTACAAAAAGTATAGTTTAAAATATATTAAAGAAAATATGTATACGAAAATCGATATTCTCTCTTATCTCCAAAACTAGGTACCAAGTCTGAAATTTAAAAAAAATTCTGGAATAGGCCTGTATTTAAATTTAGTTTATATAAAACCTAAAAAAAATTCAAATTTTAAAGATGTTTCAAATTTTTCCTCTATTTTGTGAAGACAGGTACTCAAACACAATGCTGTGATTGAAAATAAGTTCGCAATTTTTTTGTTTCTCATAATATCAAAAGTTTATTATTAGAAAGTTATTTTACTAATACGTTTCGTACATCCGATGAATTTATAGTATGGAGCTCTCTCCATGCTAACTCGCACTTGACCGTTTTTCATATAATTATTTAGTAACGACGACGATATTAGCCTTTTCATTCATAAAAATGCAAGTTTACCTAAATATGTTATGCATCTAATGTATGTTTTATTATTTTATTTAGTAGATATCTGTTCAGTTTAAAAATTAATACATTAGCAATGAAGTTTTTACGATACGATTATTTAAGCCATTAACTGCATAATTTATTCTTTAACAATTCGTATTTGTTTATTTGTAAACATTGAAAATCACATTAAATTTAAATGTAGGTACTTAAATTAAATAAATTTAATATCGAGAACTTTTGACAAACTGCGATACCTCCTCCATTTCTTTTGTAGATCCTGATAGTGTCCTCCGCAGTTATCGATTTACAATTCAATTAAATTTCAGTAAGCGAATAGGTAACATCACATGTGTTAAATCAAGTCACATATTTCAAAAGTTGTCTTCGAATTAATTACAACGTGAATATAAACTAAATCAGAAGCAAAGGACCTACTAACCTACCCTTGTAAATATCGTTTTATGGTTTTACTGTGTCTTTCTATTAGGTAGCTTGGTTAAAATCCTAATCATATTTAGTGGTTAAATTCTCTTTGGTAGTAGGTATAACAAATTCTTTTTTAAATTTATAAATTCCATGTCATTAACATGTCCACAACTAATTTTTACGATTCTCCCTTGAGAGCGAAGGCAAAGTGATCTATGCTTATACTGCCGATGTCTTCAATAATAAGTAGATAATATATTCTTCACATTGTTTCATTAAAAAGTAGACGTAATACATTTTAATATTACTTGGAGTTTCTGGCGGCAAATATATTGAGGCAGTTTTTCTAGTAGGATCCGCTGAGACAGTAAGCTACAAAAAAAAATCTCAACATCACGCTACTGAGAAAGCACTTATTTTAACAATTCTACATATTGCAAAACAGCGTAGATACTTAGGACGTAAAACTAAACCAATTTTACTTCAAGATATCCTCTACAAACAATGTGAAAATAATTAAAATAAACGCTCGATCGCTCTCCATAAAATCCCGTCAAAAATTCCTCTCACTTTCATGTCAATTCATAATCTTTTTTGTTTTATTTTTTAAATTAACACCTTTGTCATTGATTAAGAAAAAAAAATAATAAACACGCCTGTCCATTTAAAAATTAATAAGTTGTTTATTATTTTTTGGGTTATAGCAGGTTATAGTCGATATACTGGCTATTAATTTTTAATGACTATTAATTTTAATTTATTTAAAAGTTAGTATGTAGGCGGTGTCTTATGTACATTTAAATGTACGTAAAACACCTTAGAAAACACAGAAAGTATATATTTACTCTTACAGTGTTTTCATACTAAAAATATAAATAAACAATTAAATTATTGGGCAAGTATATCTACTTATTTGGATTACAATAATTTTTGTTCAAGTAGAACGCGGGTTTAAATGTGTATATTTAGAGCAAATTTAAGCTGTTTTCACTTTCAAAAACGTTAGTCGATATAGTATATCAGTAAAATTCGTAATCTAAAACAGGAGTCAGCAACATTTTTGGTTATAAGTTTAATTGTAATAAGTAGGTTTATGCGGCAACGAAAAGTTAAACCTAACATTTTTTAAAGTGTAAAGTAATGCTTATAGTGAATTGCGAAAGAAACAACGGCATTCTGTCACTAGCATGATCGTTGTATTTTTAGTGCTGCGATCTCGAAGTTCTTGATCTAGCCAGTTTCTCTGTACGTTACGGTTTATCCAATAATTACCTCGTATAGGGAACGGCTTCGTCATGATGGTCTCCGAGGTAGGTGGCAGCAGCCGCTGCGTCTCTGGCGACATGACACTCGGACACAAATTCAACTCATGTTTTTTGTTGTCACTATTACTATATACGCCGCCGCGTAATCGCAGCGACGGCGAACCGATCACGACATCCATTTGCGTGTGCTATCGAAGCATGACTGACCCGGAGCGACGGTCGCGATGTTGCGATCACCGATATCAGCTGATACTGTGGAAATTTATGGAATAGATCGAGGTTGAGACAGATGTATCTCTGTTACTGTGTTTCGCTCCTTTTCTTGCGTGTGCGCTGACACTGCGTAGTTAGGAGTTTTTTAATTATTCAAGTGTAAGGATAGTTGTAACAATGCATAATACACTTTTACAAGACACAAGTATCGAGCGGTGGGTTCAGCGGGCGTCACGTATTCGACTGGGCGGTTTTTGGGCAATTTGCCATGTAATCGGCAAACGTAAACATGTTGAGTGGTTTTTCTACTATTAACACTCAACGCCGCTGTTTCGCATGTGCAAAATAATAGAACGTCACATAACTCATGCGGCATCAATATTGTATGTATATAGTAGACTGATAATATAATTAACACGGTGTCACACGATATGTTACTGTGTTTGTATTAGAGATTAGACCGTGAATAATATTAATTTTGTGCAGTGGGTGTGACGTCAGCTGTTTGGAATGATCGCAAAACGTTTCAGAACATGCATTTGTTTCTTTACAGTCAACGAACGTTATATATTTATAGAGAGAAACAGTAAAAGCTATTCATATTCGTAGTAGGTACATTATAAGTTTATAACTCAATGTTTTTACTTAGAGATGAATTCTAGGAACAAATATACAATACAATACAAAGGCGAGATGATGTACATATGACATACTTACTTGCTTTGATTAATTATTATAGACATAGTGATCTTTTTATTATACAGGTAAAAGCAGACCTTTTTGTTTTCAATTCTTAATGTCTACAATATTTTTATTTTCACCAATGGGCATCTGTAAAAAAATATGTGCGGTTTCAATTTTTTTTTTCTTCAAAGTAACTTGGTAGATTCTACCTCTCTTCATGTCTGTGGTTTGTGGTTTTAATTAATTACTCTTTAACATTACACTAACAAATATGTAGCTGTCAATTGTTATTTAACAAAATTTAGTCTTACATGCAAAATTACATAAGGTATTTATTTCTTAATGCCTACTTAAGAATTGATTTTATAAATTGATTAAATTGTTGACAACACCTGTTCTGCTATTGCTTGTTTCATATTTCTATCACACTCACATTGTGTAGTTGATTTCGACGAATTATAAAAGATAATTCATACAATAAAGGTAATTCCCTTTAGGATCAGTTCTTATGAATGATTTGATTACCTTAAATTATCTTCAGACAATGAAGTTGTTTTCTGACGTGATCCTTTCGTGGTAATAAAATAACTGCAACTTTATAAAAATTTCGCAATAAATTTATAAATTATATATATTGTGCCGTCTATGTAATCGGAATTAAATAAAACACAATTGAATAAAATACAAATTAAATAGATAAGTAAAATACAAATAAATAAATATGTGCCGAGCCCATTTAAGAACTTACTATTAATTTTACTCCTTACTTAATAATTATTTAGTATTCTTTTGACATTGTACACTATTGTGGCTACAATATAGCCTATAATGGCATACGTATCTACATATTCATACACATTGTTTGTTTATGGTCATATATTGTATCTAGTTACGATGTATTGTTATTTGAATCTAAACACTGAGTTTACGGATGCCGTACAAAGAACCAGGGGAGTAGCATTCAAACTCAATCAAAACATAACTTAATACAGTTACCCACTCGGGGGTGAAAAGAGTACCAAACCACAATAAATTCACACCTTAAAAGCGCATTTACACCTTCGAATTTGTTAGAACAACTTTCCTAGGAATGGCGATCTGAAATCGATTAATGGAAGAATCGATCACTCGATCTCGAGCAGTGAATCAATCACTCAAGAATAGATAAAAGTTTGACGACCATGTTCTGTGTTGACGACTCAAAAAAGCGCTAAATCTGGCTTCTAGAGCGCTAAGGTGACGACAGTGCAGTTCGATATATGTACTATGTATAATTTATTAAAAAAATCCACGCTAGCTCATTATTTTATCGTTGCGTTCTTACCAATACAAATATAATGGAAACTCCATTTTTGGGTGTCAGCAATCAATTCACTAAATCGATTAGACTACTCGAGATCGAACGATCCATTTTTCCATTAATCGATCTCAGATCGCCATCCCTAGGAAAGTTGTTCCAACAAATTGGAAGGTGTACCAAGCGCTCAACGTTCCAAAGTATTGGCTATTTGGGTTTATGCTTACAGATGGCAAAGGGGAAGATACAAGTTACAGCTTACTAGTCCGTCACCTATTATATCCGTTCTATAAAATACGCACGGTTATTACGTAATTTGCATACAGCATGCGACAGCCAATATCGCGCGATATCTGCTGTTGTAAAACGAGAATTTGTGTAATGTAATTTGAATAGTGGCGCTAAATCTGCCGCGAAAATTGCATTTTACGGTCATACAATAATAGATACGCAATCGTCATATATGATACTAATTTTTTATTACAATTAGTCACCGGTCGCGCAGTGATCGCGTGGCTGTCGCTATCTGCAAATTTTTAGGTAATAACCCCGACGATTTACATTCAAAAACCCAAGGTAAGCTGGAGACTGAACCTGGGATTCTTTATTTGAATTGACAATATTATAACCTTCATGTTTACTAGCCTTCAAATTATGATATAAGGTTACCTGAAATAAATACAATAGTACCTACGTATCTTTTAGTCTTTAGTGTATATTTTGAAAATTACTGAAAATAACAAAAATAAAAAAATAAAATTTTCTCGAACATAGTTTGCCATTGTGTCTTCATAAAGTCAAATGAAAAAGACTTTCTTTTAATCACGAATTTAATGAATTAATATACTTAGTAAATAAATACTTTAAGTAGGTACCTTATTTGTTATTTAGTACTTTAATTAATTTTTCGAAGAAACAAAAACATTTAAAGCGTTTGCTACGTATAACGCTAGTAGGTAACACCTATTTGAAATTTATAAACCGCTGGTTAAAATGCAAGTATTATTGAATATTGCTTTGTGGCAAAAAAAAATGTTCTGACTTTTCAGAAAATTTACATTTTTTTAATCAGGCTAAATTAGATAGGTACAGCAAATTAACTATAAAATCCGTTTAAGGGTGTCGCAATTTAAGTGCTGGTATCATCCATTGAGATACTTCGCAAGTCAGCTTTACCGATAGTCAAAATTCGTGGGAAAATACAGTAAGCCAGGCTGCGTGTCCAACCTCACGTATCGATCAAACTTAGTGCGGTATTTGTATTGCCAAACCCTCGACTGTCCGCGATTCATTCAATAAGCTAGTTCCGCCAAGTTCTCTATATCGGTGTCTTGTCTTGTGCGAACGTGACCTTCGAGGCGTAGGTAATAAATAATAATATTTAGTACATAAAAACACTTAAAGGTATTGCTCTCTACAATAACCATTTACAAAAATAAGTTTAACTCAAAATCTTTTCATTTGTGTATGCGTTAAAGTATTCTAGGAACTCACATTTCCCAAGCCGGCAAGAATCAAGTAAAGAATATTCATTTTCATTTTAATATGAAATAAACATTAATTTAAAAATTAAAATTTAAAAATGGCAGTCATAAGTACATAACTATAGCCCCTTGAACTGGCTAGGTGTGTTGCTCATTGTTAATTTCTCAAAGAGAGAGAGTTTGAAGAGAAAGGGAAATCCTTAATTCCATACTATCTACTAATATTATAGAGGTAAGCTTTGTTTGTTTGTATGTAATGGATAAACTCAAAAACTACTCAACCGATTTCAAAAATTCTTTCATCGATAGAAAGGTACATTATCAGCAAGTACCATGGGCTGCATTTTATTTTCTAAAAGATCAAAAAAAATTCTACCTGCGCGAAGCCGGAGCGAGTCGCTAGTAATATTATAAATGTCAAATAGCCTCTGTCTGTTACGTTTTTACGGTTAAACCGCTGAACCGCTGTTAAATAACGTTTCTTTGAAACAGCGTCCATATTTTTATCAATTATAAAGTGGTTTTAAATGCGTTGTTTATATTTTTGACTAATGATTATTCTACGATTATGTAGTTATGGCGGCCATAATAGGCAAAGCCTTTTTTTTGTAACACGAGAGACCTGAGCGCAGGTATTCATCGCCCTGGGGGAAACGCTACTGGGTTATACGGGGCTTTTATCCACAAAAATTCTGCAGCGATCGTCCTCGACGTGTTGTCAAGGGGCTACGGAACTAGTGAGGAATCTTTCTCGATGTCCCAAGCATTCTTTAAGGGAGCAGTGCTAGAACCTATGTGCCCTCAGTGCCACGGCAGCACGGACCTAACGTGTCGTTATCCTCCTCAAGGTCGCATGGATGGGCTACCGGAGTGGTTATTACCTAAAAATTTGCAGATAGCGACAACCACGCGATCATTGCGCGATCGGTGACTAATTGTAATAAAAAATTGAGAACGAGTGTGACGATTGCGTGTCTATTGTGACATGATCGTAAAATGCACTTTTCGTGGTGAATATATCGCTACTGTACACATTGCATCACACACATTCTCGTTTTGACAGCAGATATCGCGCGATATTTGGCTGTCCCATGCTGACTACAAGTTAAGTAATAGGTGTGCGGAGCTCCCGCTCCGATCAGCCACAATCCCGAAGGCCTATTTAGTGGCCTCATAAGACTTGCGAACACCGTATCACCGTAGACTTATTCACTGCCTCGGGCTACAAGGCTGACTAGGTAAAGCCTATTCTATGGAGTCCAAATTTACGATTACCATTTGGCAATATTGTGAATGTAATGCATCGTTATCACAGGTATTACAACATTAGTCATTTATCTATTTAAATGTATATATGTGCGTGGTTAGAAGCTATTCAATCAAACTAAAACGAAATTATAATACAAATAATTATATATTATCCATTACCATCTCATCATACTTTATTTTTATTTAGCGTCCCATCTCGGCTTCACACGGGGTTGAATTATTTTTTATTCTCTGTAAATGTTACATAATAGTAGGTAATAGGTATGATATATCGCAAGGTCTTATTTTGTGAAACGGTAACGAAACGGAAGAAATAAAATCTCGATTGTTACTAACATGAAAAGAAATGTAGGTACCTATCGCTTATTTTATTTTAATCATTATTACAATACAAATGAACGCGCTCTGACCGTGATATTAATATATTGGAGTTTCCCGATATTTCGATGCTGTTGCAAGCAACATGATGACCATAGAATACAAGAAATAGATGTATTTTTTATCATGACGGGTTAACTGGCGAAATAACTACCCGCAATTTCGCCAGCTATCCCCTGGTCATGATGCTTCATTTTTGTATTGTACTAATGGATACGAACCGTCATGGAGCACTCAACCTATGTCATTTATTTTGTATGAAAACAGTTTATGTCTAAACACTGTAAGTTGTTGTTACTGTGTTCTGTTTTATAGTTTGATTTTTTTGCTGTACTTGCTACACCACCATTTGGAACAATAAGCCATTACATAAACATTTAAATATCTGTCGGAATATACAGAGATGTACACACAGACCCAGTATTGGTTATGTACTGCTTAATGCAAGCGAGAGTTGATATTTGTTAGTGTAAATAAACTGAGCAGTGGTGAATAAGATTCTACATTTCGTCTCTATAGGTTGAGTGCTCCATGCGAACCTTACAATTCTAAAAGAGTATATTTTTTTAAATCAGTTTTATTTTTATCTTCGACGCTGGGCTGTAAGAAAAAAAGACGGAATGCGTCAGGAATCGAGTCACCCTCTAAGATATGTGTGCCTTTGAAAGGCTTCTCCTGTGCTAAAGGTCAATTATGCCTGTAACGTCTTCTAGGAGTTATCATCATGAGACCGCGTATATTATTATCCATAAAGTTCTACGTCGTCGTTAAAAAAAGATATTTTAGGTATACGTGAAAGATTACAAGCTTAACTATGAAAAAACCCGAAAACATGATTAAATAAAAAGCTAGATATGGTATGCTGTATTGTATTCTCTAAAAATACATCAGGCACACTGAGAGAGAGACACACTCGGCAGTATCACGCCATAGTACGTTGTTCGTAATATTCCAGGGTAAAAGACATAAAATAACGCAATATACTTGCGAGAGTGAGATAAAGTGTTGTTATTCTTATAGTTTCTGATTCTTTCGACTAGGAGCGACGTCTCCGTGTCACAGAGAGGTTTCCTCTCAATTTGCGAGGCCATGATTGTGACGGGCACTAATGTTGTTATTATTATTTGATAATACCAATAGAAAAATGTTATTATAGAAAATCTACTTCAAGCTGAAAATACATTCATAAAGATGTCAATCATTATCGCAGTTTGTAAAGACGTAAATGACTAATTTGTCGAAGTCGCGCGTGACGTAGGTGTCTCAGTTCTTGGAAGGCGTTTAAATATTTGAAGCGATTTGTTGACAGTTTTTGTAAAGTATGATGAATGTAAACTTGTAACTCGGTTTTTGAATAGCGAAACGCAACTCGAGTATATTGTTCTGTATTAATTTTTACTGGCACCGATAAAATTGGGTAAATGATTTTCTAGTAGGTACACTGTAAACCACCAAAGATAAAGAGAAGTTACCTGAAAACTTGACACAGACGCATACAGTGCTATAATAGATTATTTGATGTAGTATCTCCGCTTACAGAAAACTGTCTGTCGCTTAATTTATATATCACACATCACATATATTTGCCAAGGAAGCCAAGGAAGACCAAGGCTGACTTATGAAGATTAAATAGCCAGAGTGTTAGCAGACGGAAATGTCAAAAGCACTCGCATACCTAGGCGAAAATGTGTGAGGAGAATGATGAGATTTGAGGAAGCGAAAGAGGTGTGTAAGGACCGCGACTCCCGGCGCTCCGTCCTCTCTGACTACCCCGTTGGGGATACAGCGTGAAGTTATGTTATGTTATGTTATGTTACATATATTTGCCCTGAGAAAGAAGAATAATAAAACTACTGAATGTGCGTTATGCGCACGTTTCACGTATTTCGGCCTCTCGTTCGAAGTGTTGAAGAAATCAGTTTCTTACTCGTCCCCAACGAATTCGGAAATTCGTTGCTCGTCCCATTAATCTAAAAAACAGGGGATTGATTTATTGTCCTCTTGAAGTGCATTGCTTCAGCAATGAAGTGCTGAGTCCTGTAGCCCAACGGGGTTATTCATTCACAAATCCAAGCTGTCCGGATTCAATTTATGCCGACGACCGGCCTTTCCGCCACGGAAAGTTTCCGACGTTTGTGAATAACTCCCCAGGTCAGAGAACAAAGCTATTTACGATGTTCGGTGCCTGTCGTAATAGGTAACTAAAGAAGCCTTCGACGTTGCGGCCGATCAGTACGGGGATTCCGGTCGTCCATCCATGCCACCCCGAGGAGGATGGCAGCGCGTGTGACTCGCGCTGTTATGTCACTACGGGGGTGCATGGGGGGTTCTGTTACTGATCCAACTCTCCCCGAGTTATGCTTCGGCATCTCCGACCAAGAAACATAATGGATGGAGTAATAGTAAGTTACCGCCCTCACCATCGTGTGCTGTCAAACTAATTTTCCTGCCACTTTTTATCTCGCATTGAGCGTAACTACGAGTAGAATAGTCAGCTGTAGTAAGTATGGCACCCTCGCATTGTCAGTGCATTTCGTGAATATGTCATATTCAGCTGTGTATCGTTGTACTGTAACCTTTCCTAGTCACGCACATTAGTAAAAATCTAGAAAGTTGGTCAACGAAAAAATAACACTTTAAAGACACACTTTTGTAGCGAATGCTCCGTCCGTCGTGATAATTGGTCTTGTGATCCCTGAGTCCCTCGACGATGTGCCGACGACAACCATCGCAGGAGTTTTGGTGAATAACATCTCAACACAAAGCATTTTCTCCTCTAGAGAAATGGGTATCATCTGTGTGCAGATTTCTCCTGCTTAATCAAGTTAGTGAAGTGCTTCGCTTTGGGCGAATTTAAGGAAAGCTTGAAAAGTTGCAATCTTAATTAATAGTTAGGCAAACAAAAGTTCGTAGTCTTGATACTGACTCTGCAGATCCAAGGTTCTTTTTTTTCAATTCCCAGGCAGCTTTATTTAGGAAATCACTTTCTAATTGCTCGCTATTTTGAAATGTATGAAATATGAGAAATAAAGTAATAAAATTGAAAAACCTATGACGTAGAGCAGATCATCTTTGGTATATCTCTGTCTTATTTAAATAGTAATATCGTTTACATAAATTTACAGTGGTTTTTGTTAGATAAGACATCTTTTTCAGAAAATGTACTTTTTTAATTCATAGTCATACCATTTCTCAAATAAAATGATGACTTTTCTGAAACCTATAAAGGACATCGTGTCAAAATGTAAAAACTTCACATATAAACATTCAACGCACCATAAACCTACTGTATAATACATATAACATAACGATTTAAAATTTTCGGAAGTACGAATAAAAAAGTAAACTAATCGGAAACTACCTCGTTCACGCCAAAAATTTCCTAATCTTGAACAGCCAACTTTAGGTTTTCTTATATTATTATATTCTTGATTTCCTCGTGGGCTTGGTATAGTTAGCGCAATGAAAATATTGATTTTAATACACTTTATTTCTAAACAAGGAAAATGAGAATGTTTGAACAATTCCTTTCATCAATCCCAAAAAATCGTTCGGAAATGGTGAACGAATTGGAAATACCTGAAGACGTCACCGTGTCTCCATACTATTGGGAGCCTGATGATTCTTTAACTGTGGGGAGTGAAAGCACATTATCAAGAGCGTCAGGTAGTGTTGAGGAGTTCGAAGTGAGTACAGCAAGCACGGACTCCAGCCTCGCATTGTCGAGGGCCATGACTGATTCTGAAATCGATTATGGAACTTATAGACGGGTGAGTATTTTTTATTTGGTAGGTACCACCATTTTGTTTTGCCATTTTCCGCTTGGAGTGGTTACAGGAAGGAAAGACATCAAGGCAATAAAATTACAACCTGACGTCACTTCTAGCAATGTGTATATAATAAACAAGTTATGATGATTCCCATTCCTATGCCGATTTTTACGATGTGCGTGAGACAATGAGCAATTATGCCGTGGTGCATTCTGTTCTCTTTCCCTTCTTTTATCGTCCTCCTCGAGGTCACATAGATGCACAACCGGAGTCCTCGCTCTGATTGACCACGACCCCGAAAGCCCCTTTAGTCATCTCTTCCATCAGGCGGCGCGTTATTTTCTGGCCCAGGGTACAGCTGCCTAGAGCAACATGAAAACTTATTTTCTTTTTAGCCCATAATTGTAATGGACTTAAAGCCTCTTCTAAATCCATAAAATTTTTTCGTAAATTAATGCTACAGTCTAAGTAAATAAATAATCTTGTTCTAAAAATCTTCTGTCTATAATCTAGGTATATTATGTACCTCCTATTGTCTAGCTACACTCACGTATCAAGCCTTCCTAATTTTTTGGAAAAGATTATCAATGCCTGTATTCCAAAATTCATATAACTTCACATCACATTTTAAGTGTTTTGCTGTATAGCGATTCCAAAAAGAAACTGTATTGAATTCCTAATGAATGCTGTCACATGTCGCAACGTTTTAGTCATTAAATCTGTTACGAACATCTACCTACATCATGAATCAAACCGTTGATTTGCATACCTATATTAGTTTACCTTAGAATTTTATATTCTGTTCGTATGAAATACGCAGATGTTATTAAAAGCTATAAGTAATAACTAGGTATTCGTCAATAATGATTACCATTTGATTTTTGGAAAACAGAATGTATTATTTATCGGTAATATTGGTTATCGATTGATCTGACAGGAACCAGGGGCCCCAGTGATCGCAGGGCCATTCATACTTGCCCAGATTGGCCAATGGAAAAGATGAACCTGTTTAATGTTTAAACAAATGTGTATGATGAATGTGTGCAATTTTGATTGCGTCTTACTGTAATTCTTTTAAATATTGAGTAAAAATCTGATGCAATGCCTTTTGTAGAGAGCAGTAAAGGCAACTCTTGTGCAATATGAGGTTAACTGATGTCACTTTTATTTTTGAATATGAGTCTGATTTACTTTTCACTCTTTACATAAATTCGCTTTCATTATATAGTAAAATCATTGAAGTAAAATTATAATTTTTACCAAATATAATAAACTATGTATAGACACTTTTTTAAATTAGTATAATATTGTACCGGTGTTTGATTCAGACAATTGATTAAATTGTGATTTTGTGCCTTTGTGCTCCGTCTACATCGAATGGAAAATGGCGTGACGTTATGTGACTTATGTGTATATATTTTTTAACTCCCAATCCCAACTGGTTGATTTTATAATGACTGAGGAGTGTTTTTGAACTAATGTAATGAAATAAATAACAAGGAAATAAATAACAAAAGCCGCGACTAGAGCGGAATTATTTAATCCGTGATACATGTAAGTGTATAAGAGAAAATAAATATATCGAATAAGAGCTTATTGAGTCATATCTGACATATTTCTATGTAGGTATGTATTATTTTAGAACACAACGGAAATAACTTCTCAATTGTCAAAGATGGTATTGTCTCTATCTTGACAAGAATGCATAAAGTCATTGTATATTGGCCTACGTTTGTGGCCCGCTGCTGAGCAAAGACCTCCCCCTATTTCTTCCAAGAGCATGACAGTCATGACAGAAAATATAAAATAATTAAATATTTATTTCAAGTTTAAGAACCGGAGCTTCAGCGACCCCTGGGATCACATGAAGGCAGCGCTTAACGCATTCCCACGTGATTATCTCGCATCGCTGAATAGGTACTATATAGTTATAATTCTAATACGATTATTTTATATTTTTGAGATTACGTACAAATATTATATATAAATCTATATAAATGAAAATTAATTGCCACATGTTTGACCGATTTGGCTGATTTCTTTATTATTATGTTCGTAATTATCAGGACAAGGTTAGGTTGAAAGAAACATTTTAGACAGTCCACGCAAAAACTTGGAAATTTGGATGGTATTACGTACATATATATCTTCACGCTGTATCCCTAACGGGGTAGTCAAAGAAGACGGAGGGCCAAGCGTCGCGATCCTTACATACGTCTTTTGTTTCCTCAAATCTCATCATTCTCTTCACACATTTTCGCCTAGGTATGTGAGTTTGGTGGTATTCTTTCTAAGTGCCCGAACCATCTAAGCATTCCTTTCTTCATTTTTGCAATAACCCTGTCATACTGCTTATCTCTTCAATATTTACCCTGTCCGCACGGGTTACACCGCACATATTTCTAAGAGATCGCATTTCTACTACATTTATCGTACTTTCATTCCATTTCGGGCATATCCAGGCCTCACTACCGAACAATGCAGTTGGCACCAACACCGCGTGTGGATGACCATTTTGGCAATGTTAGATATATTCACACTGCCTACTAATACGGACAGAGCACCGTTTATTTTATTGCCAGCTGCTAGCCGTCTCTCCACATCCAACTCACATCTTCCATCCTTCGAAAACGCACTCACCAGGTACACAATTTCATTCACTTGTTCTAGACATTTTCCATTAACCCAAATCTCACATTTCATCTGTACCGCTTCCATTTCAAACACCAGAACCTTAGTTTTGTTCACATTCATATTCAATCCTTTTACTTCACATTCTTCTATCATGCACGTGACTAGTGTCTGCAACTCTGCTTTTGATGGTGCAATAAGCACAGCATCGTCAGTATACAATAGGCATTTACCACTGTGTCAACACATATCATACCACTCATACTACCTTTCTATCTCTGGAGGCAGAAAACTCCACGGTTTCTTTTGGACTACTCTATCGAATGCTTTTTCTAGATCTACGTGCAGTTCTAGATCTACGTTCTAGATCTAAGTGCAGAAAACTGACTTATAGCCTTAAACTTCCCCACGATAACGCAAAGCGAGAAAATCTGATCCATACAATCCCTACCGTTCCTAAAACCACCTTGCACCTCCCACAAATATATTCAGAAACGCCTTTCATACGTTTAGTCAATACCTTGGTATAGACTGCTTTCTAAGCTGACCAAGCTGATGGTCCTATAGCACGCACAGTCTAAATGAACACCTTACTCTTTATAGAGAAGTATTATGACTGCGGTGCGCCACTCCTCTGGAACCTCCCCCTTCTGCCGACAAAGGTTGCACAGTACATGGAAGGTATCCCATACCCTGGGACCACCATACTTGATCATCTATTGCGTACCTCTTCAATATTTATACTGTCCGCAACGGTTACACCGCACATATTTTTAAGAGATCGCATTTCTACTAAATTTATCGTACTTTCATTCGATTTCACCTCATCTATACCCGCAATCTTTCCACATTTCAAACTTCTTATCACTTTCTCTATCTCTTTCATGTTAATGGCATCCTCTAGTCCCTTACCCGAGTGTGGCAATTTATTAGAACCGCTCTCAGTATCAGAGACGAAGTCGCCACTTTTATACAGTTCTCCATAAAATTCACTTCATCGCTGCAGAACATCTTTTTTATCTGTTAGCAGGTTGTTTTCTGTTGAATGTAGTTTATTCATTCCACAAGGTGTCGGACCACTTCGGTACTTACGTACTTCTTACTAAATAATTTGGATCTTTCTTCAAAGTTGTCCGACATCCTGTTTTCGTCTAACACCCTATGCCTTTCACGCTTCTCTTTCACTAGTGCTTTCATCTTTCATCAAATTCTTTAGACCTCAGTAATTTTTATTAACAAGGTAGTCTCGCCATGCTTTCTTCTTCTTATACACAGACTCTTTCACCTCGTCGTCCCACCAGACATCACGCTTTTTACCGTTCCTAATCTTATTAGTTCCAAACACTTCTTTCGCAGCCTCGATAATGCTATTCCTAAGGTTCTGCCAACATTCTTCAACATCCTCGCTCATCACTTTTAATCTATCATCAAGCTTACCGGATAATACCCTTTCATATTCATTCCTGGTGGTCGCATCTTGGAGTTTCCAGTTTTTAATGCGACAAAGCGTTGCAGGCTTGGACTCTACTCGATGTCGCCATGCCGCAAACAGACCCCTTATTCTAGTTACCACTAGAAAGTGGTCAGTTCCCAGATCGGCTCCTCTGTGTGCCCTAGTGTCCATAACCTGCTTTTTGAGCCGGCTGTCCACCAGGAATAAATCAATCATACTTCTTTCATCCTTTCTTTCCCACGGATACTGATGAATCCTTTTGTGCTTAAATAAGGTATTAGCAACAAAAAAATCCTTTTCCATACACAGTCCTAACACAATCCTACCAGCATCATTCACTCTCTTATCTCCATACTTGCCTAGGACAGACTCAAATCCTGTTCGAGCTTTCCCAACCCATCCATTCATGTCTCCACACACAACAATTCTCTCATTCTCTTCAACCGTCGCTAGAATTTCTCTAACATTCTCCCAAAACTGCTCTAATTCGACCAAACCGACAGAGGACACTGGGGCATACACCGCCTAAATAAAAATTCTCGTCAACCCCATCTTGAGCCGCACCCAGAGCAGTCTGAGATTTACGGATCTATACTCAGTCATACAATTAACCAAACGAGTGGACAGTAAAACGCCCACCCCTTGGTATCCCCTGTCTCCATGTAGTACCGTTGACCACAAAGCGATGCCCCCTCCGGGCAAGACGGCAAATTCACTACCCCTTCGCTTGGTTTCACTCAAACATAACACATCCAACTTTTTCTCTCCCATAATATCAATCACTTCATTCATCTTGTCTTCAATCCCACCTTTCACTTTCCACGTTGCTATTCTGCATCCTCCCTACACTTCCCGTCGTGAGGTGCACAGCGTGTTGGTTGACGATCCCCAACGCCGAACTGCACTCTGCACACACCAGCGGGGACCGACCGGTGTATGTCGCTTTCGGGGGACGCCCTAAATGTAGCACAATCGTTGTACAGGAGAGGAATTGCAGCCCTGAAAAGGGCTGGCAGGGGTCGGGACGAGCATGCTTCTTCAGTTGATCCCCTAAATGGATATGGATGGCATTTTTGTGTGAAAATCTCAATAAAAAAAATTCGGTATGTTCCACACATTCAAAAACCCACTGGAGCGAAGCCGCGTCACTAGTATTTAAAAAAATATTGTTTAAAGTATGTAATAAACTTAAAGTCGAAAAGAATTTATTCGTTTTTTAAAATACCAAAATCCTAGAAGTTGAAAAGAATTTAAAGATTACTTTTTATTTTATTTTATACTAGCTGATGCCCGCGACTACGTCCGTGTTTTTTTTAGATAGCACATGTCCTTACCAGGATTCAAACTATCTCCATTCCAAATTTCATCGCAATCTGATAACGGTATGGCAGCGTATAAAATATGAACGAACAAACAAACATTTATTTTTATAAATTAGATATTCGTACACAAAAAATATATAAAAAGGGAATCTATAATTTACGCAATACTTATCGTTTAAAAAGATGTCTTCCAGCACATCTCGTAATGAAGAGAAATTGTAATATGAGGGTACTGTGTCCTCATTAAAAAACATATTTTAATCTATGTAAATAATAATTAAATACCTTTCGTTGGTAAGCGCGTCACTTGAGAATGCTTGGACCAATTTGGCTAGTCCAAATAAGGTTTTTAGGGAAATAAACATTGGAAAAGTTGCTCTCAAAATGGGAAAATTGGAGAATAAATGAATGTGTTTCCACAAACAAATTTATGTAAATTTACACAAACTCGTATAGCCGAGTTTTACGCGATAATAATTATTAATTGGTGCCCAATGTGGGCCGATACGTTTATGTCTCGTTTTGATAAAATCTTTAACAATTTTATTACAAGCTTCGTATCTGTTATGGAGGCCTGGGCATACGCAAAATCTCGAGTGTGTCACTGCCTGCTTTTCTATCGTCAGCCTACAGCACGGAAAACCTTTTCCTATCTGTTATTCGCCCTTCCTTAGGATCGGTTGAGGTGCCGTGCTTGACTGATGCTCGAAATGCTTGGTTAAGTGTTTGTCCGAATACTGATCTGCCTACTTCGACCTTTTCTCAGAAACACTGGGATGAGCCTCTATGCAAAAATGTTCATTTACAACTTTTAGATTCTTGTACTACCGAAAAAGATCGGTCTCGCCTCCTAGCTGTTTCTGAGAAGGAGTCAGGACATTGGTTGAAGGTAATACCTTCAAAAAACTTAGGAACCTTAATCGAGAATACCACGCTTTCTCTCATAGTATCCCTTCGTGTGGGGGCCAGGACTAACCTTCTTCACCGTTGCCGCTGTCGTGATCTCGTCGATGTACTAGGTCACCACGGTTTATCCTGTTTACGTAGTGCAGGCCGCATGTCACGACATGCTGCCTTGAATGACGTCATTCGGCGGGCTCTTGTCGCCGCTGGCGTTCCTGCAGTCTTAGAGGCTGTAGGTATTGCGCGCAGCGACGGCAGGAGACCGGATGGTTTGACGCTCATTCCTTGGAAACTTGGAAGATCACTGGTGTGGGATGCCACTTGTATCGATACACTTGCTGTTTCCTATGTACCGGCGACTTCCAAGTCAGCAGGTGCCGCAGCCAGCACTGTCGAGAACTTCAAGCGGCGTAAGTATGCGACTCTCTCTGAGAGTCGCATATTTACGCCCTTTGCAGTCGAAACTTTGGGTCCCTGGGGCCCCGAAGACCATCGACTGGTTTCTGATATTTGTAAGAGACTGGTCGAGGCTTCGGGAGACCGCCGGGCTGGCAGCTTCTTCCGCCAACGAATCAGTTTGGCTATTCAAAGAGGCAATGCTGCCAGTCTGCTGGGTACCTTGAGCAATGACAGCTTTCTAAGCGGCAACTTTGAGGAAGTTTATTATTTAAGATAATGTGTAGTTTTAAGTTTGTAAATATTAACATATGTACTTGTACATATACATATGTAAATGTACTTTTTGTTAACAAAGATTTTATTTAAAAGAAAAAAAAAGAAAAGATTTATTATTAATAAATATCATGTTTTAGTCGTGTAAAAAATATAATGTTCCCATTTGTCCATGGAAATGATAATATTCGTTGCGTCAGAATAGAGGAATATAAATTAAAAAATGTTATGAAATACATTACCTACTGCTGTTGAGCGCTAGTTCCTTTATCGCTATCAAGTGCTTTATAAAATTTAATATTTGAATTTGGAATTTGAACGAAAATCCAATCTGTGGAGACATCGAACTGCGTACTTTTCATTAATTGAAAATGAATATCGATTTGACAGTTTAGATTTCTTCATGAAAACTATATAAGTATATTATGTACCTGAACCTAAAATGTTAAATATGTACAACATACATTTTTACAATGGCACGCATCATCCTCGCCTCTTAATTCAGTTAAAAACTGTTACGTCATTAAGTAAAATGTAGTAATAAATAGGTTTAGGTTCAGGAAATAGGCTTATGTACTTGTATTGCGTCTTCTCCACCGTAATTCAAACATAGTGTATGGATTTTGATGTACTATAAATAAGTCTTTGTGTAACCGTTGTGTCTCGGGATCGGTGTCTCAAAAGCAATATTTCATATAGATTTTCTGGCATGTAAATAAAAATATCGAAAATTTTTCTAATTACACAACTTCTTATACAGTTTCCAGAACTCATCGTCGGAGATAACCGACGAGTCCAGCATTGCTGAACGTCTGCGATGGTACAATGAGGAACTGAGGCTGAAGATGGAGAGATTCTTTGATGAAGAGTGCCGCGTGTTCACCCCTGACGACCCTGGTTTATTGGCGCTTGAAGAAGCTTTACATGGCATTGATTTGAAGGTTTGCGTCGATATACAGTTAGCGATCTAATTGTGTAATTTCCATTACCTAGAGATGGGCTATTGGCCCCATTGTTAAAACATACATCTTCGCGCTTTCTATGAAAAACATGGAGCACTCAACCTACAAATATGAAATATGAGACCATATTATTCACCGCTGCTCCGTTTTTCATTTATAACAAATATCAACTCTCGCTCGCGCGATGCAGTACATAACCAATAATGGGTTTGTGTGTACATCTCTGCATATTCCGACAGATATTTAAATATTAGGTCTATATCTAAGAAATTGCCGTTTAGTATAAAAAAGTTAAAGTATTTTTTTCTATATTTTTTTATTTCTATTAAGCAAAGTATGCACCCATGCTATCGATGCATCACTGCCAGCGCAGTGGTAATTTTTCAATGCCCTTCTTGAAGAAATCAGGCGTACGGGAGGCAACAAACTCTTCAAAAGCATTTTGAACTGCCTCTCGGGTATAGAACTTTTTTCCTGCCAAGAAATTTTCCAAATTAGAAAAAAGTTGAAGTCCGTCGGCGCAAGGTCTGGTGAGTACGGTGGATGATGCGAAACTTCCAACCCTAGCTCTTGTAGCTTAAAGACCGTCTCTTGTGCCGTGTGAGGTCGAGCGTCGTCGTGCAGGAGCAGCGGGGACGAGTGATTAACAAAGGCTGGCCGGAGATTAGAGAGCTTCTCCATCATAGTGTCCAATTCCTCTCAGTACACATCCGCAGTAATGCTCGTTCCATTTGGTAAGAAGCTATGATGAATTACACCGGCACTAGACCACCAAACAGTAACCATCACTTTTCTAGGGGTAAGTTTTCGTTTGAGGCATTGCCTAGGTGCTAAACTAGGGTCTAACCAACATGATGACCGCTTATAATCGTCAAAAAGAATTCATTTTTCATCGCAAGTGACAATGCGGTTGAAAATCCCTTCTAAGCAACACAAGGCATACCTCAACGCATTCGCCGTGCTGGCGACGTTCATTTCATGCGTTCATTTGATGCAAATTTACCAAAATTGTTTTGATGCTAACATCGAAAGCTGCTGCTAACTCAGCAGTAGAGTGAGTATCGTCAGCTTCCACTATCGGCTTTAATTCGTCGTTGTTGACATTAGTTTTCGGGCGACCACGGGGTTCATTTTTCAGATCAATATTTCCATGTCGAAAGCGTTCAAACCAATAACGGGTCGTGGGTTTATTTGTAGTGCTCACTCCGTACAGGTCGTTAATGTTGCGAGCCGTTTGTGCTGCATTGCTACCGC
This sequence comes from Zeuzera pyrina, assembly GCA_907165235.1. Taxonomy (NCBI): domain Eukaryota; kingdom Metazoa; phylum Arthropoda; class Insecta; order Lepidoptera; family Cossidae; genus Zeuzera; species Zeuzera pyrina. The sequence continues at coordinate 3,023,510 of OU015627.1, forward strand.
GACGGAACTCGTACTCCGTAATTACTCGTATTTTTATCGTGTCCATAGTGATGAAAAATATACAAATGTAATAAAAACAAAACACTAATCAATAAACAAATGACTGAATTTGAAAATAAAATTCCGTATTTTTAAAATAAAATTTATTTGAATTTAGAATTTATTGCCAGTCTTACACAAATTACATTTCAAATGGTCAGTATTGCAGAACGGCAACTTCATAGGTAAACACCTATTATTTATGTAATGGCTTTTGTTCTATTCGATTGTGTGGCAAAAACAGCAAAAAATCAAACTATAAAACAGAACGCAGTAACCGTAAAAGTGTTTAAACGTAAATTGTTTTCATACAAAATAAATGACATTGCAACCCTACAGGTTGACTGCTCCATGTTGAAAAGTATGTCTGATGACATTCGTCAGTGATTCTGAAACGTCAAACTTATATTCCATTTCTGGGATAAAATTATATTATTTAGGCACTGGATTGACGTCATGTTCAGAATTTTATTTAGAGACTATCCGTACCCCGCGGTTTCGCCCGCGTTTTTGGTATTTTTCCGAGGTAAAAAGTAGCTTAGATTACTCTCTAAAAAATCCACTAACGGCTAATGAAAGTCCCATTAAGATTAGTTCAGCCGTATCGCCATTAGCCTAGACAACAAACAGATAGACAGACAATAATCTTAAAAACACATGTTTGGGTTTTGATAACGTGTAAAAGTAAATAATCGATGCGTGCAAATAATCATATTAGCCTAATAAAATCGTTATTTTAAAATCATAGAGACATTTCAGTTCTATTTATAGGTACCTCTATCTATTTGGTAGATTATTTTCTTCTTTTTAATAAATGAAAGGAACATATAATTAAATATATTCGTATTTTAATGATATTGTCAGTGAAACAAAGCATTCATTATCGGCTTTTAATAGCATAAAACATCGTTAGTGATAGTGATTAAGTAAAAGAATTAGGTCTCGGGGATTTTTTCTTTAGTACAAGATAAATTGTTACATTAATGTCAATAGTATTATTACCTATACCTATTAATTTCCGGGTAAACTCCTAAGTCTTCCATAGGCCCGGGCCAAAGAATAAGACTATGGTGTTCCCCGCCTGTCATAAGAGGTGACTTAAAGGGCCTTCGGGGTCGCGGCCTAGATTTGGGGCTCCGGTCGTCTACCAATGTGACCCTGAGAAGGACGACAGCGCATGTGATCTGCGCTGTCGTGGCACTGCGAAGGTGCCGTGGGGCCCCATAGTTGCCCCCCCGGGAGGTGCTTCGGCACAGCGCGAGAGGGGCTCCGGCGCGTTCCGTAAGAGATCCCGGAGCTCTTCGACAAGCGCCGAGGACGACCACCGAAGTAATTTTGGTGGTTAAAAGCCTCACATAACACAGTCTCTTTCACAGGAGGCTGGGTATTTGTGTGCAAATGTCTCCTGCGTAACTAAAAAAAAAGGTCCTTCCTTTGAGATCTATAAAATGCAAATTGGATGTGCTAGATCATGTACAGTTGATAGTGTGTGGCGGGCATAAAGTACGAATTTAAGCCAACTCAAGGTTCATTATTGTATCACAAACTTTACGATAAGCCTTTCCAGAATAAAGAACAACTTAATGCAATACATTCGAATGAATCGTAATATGTTATGATGAGATCGGTAAATCAAGTTAAAAACATAACATAACATAACTTCACGCTGTATCCCCAACGGGGTAGCCAGAGAGGACGGAGCGCCAGGAGTCGCGGTCCTTACACACCTCTTTCGCTTCCTCAAATCTCATCATTCTCCTCACACATTTTCGCCTAGGTATGCGAGTGCTTTTGACATTTCCGTCTGCTAACACTCGCTAACCATTCAGGCAGAAGACTCCACAATTTCTTCCGCACTACTCTATCGAATGCTTTCTCTAGATCCACGAAAGCGCAGAAAACTTTCTGACCTAAAGCCAGAAACCTTCCCACGATAACGCGAAGCGAGAAAATCTGATCCATACAACCCCTACCGTTCCTGAATCCACCTTGCGCCTCCCACAAATATCTTTCTGAAACGCCTTTCATACGTTCAGTCAATACTTTAGTATAGACTTTACTCGCTAAGCTGACCAAGCTGATGGCCCTATAGCACGCACAGTCTAGGTAGGAACCTTTCCCTTTATATAGAGGTACTATGACTGCCGTGCGCCAGTCCTCTGGAACCTCCCCCTTCTGCCAACAAAGGTTGCAGAGTGCACAGAAGGCATCCCAGACCCTAGGACTACCATACTTGATCATCTCAGCAGTCACCTCACCTCGCAAATCAAGTTAATGATACGATTCTGAAAAATATATTAAAAGACTTAATACAATAAAACTTAATACAAAAATAATATTTACTTATGGAATATAATTTCGTCCTTGACTAAATTGTGTGTAGCAGTTTTTTCGTTGCACCTCTTGACGGTATAAGATTCGGTGCTGGTTAGCTGACCGATTCTGATCTCTGGAATAAGATCAGAGGATGCTTCGTTGAGAGGCGAAACACGTGTCGATTGGTGGGTTTGGAGTTTGAGCGGAATTATAGCTAAAGATTTTAGGAATTCACCACGTGAAATGAATTTCCGCAAAGTAACACTTAAGTCCATACAATAATTTTGACCTAATATCCTTACCACGGTCATAAGAATAAGCGTCAGGACAAGCCAGATTTACAATTTGCTTTCGATCCTAATGACACCCATGAAAACTATGCAAGCTCAAGAGATTGATCCTGTTACAACCTCGACTTGTAGCGTCTATTGAGATACTTTCCACATCATTTGGAGTTTTGGACCGCGAAACATTCGACCTTTGACAAAGATAGAAGGAAAAAGAAATAATAATATAAAGAAAGTAATAAGACACATCTATATTGTATAGTACACCCTATAAAAACTATTTAGAAGAGGCAATGCAGTCTTCTGCATTGCCTCTTGCAGAAGAAGAAAAACAAAGAGCATAATGCAAAAACGGCAGTGAAAAATCTATCCCTAACCAGAAAACAAAACGAGTTGCTAAAAGAAAAAATCAAAGAAGAGAAAGGAATAAATAAAAAACAAGGAGTTAGAAAATTTGAAAATGCTGAGTAAGGAACAGTGACGAGCCCGAATCTTTCATAGATGAAGAGGATGCAGAGTGCATGTTCTGTACACATATTCTATGTTCTATATTCGAAAGACAACAAGGGATAAAGTCGGGTCCTATGCGTGAAGGGTTTTTAATGCAGGCGTGAATGAAACAAGTGCAGGGCTCGATATGGACGATGCCAAGAGTGTGTTATATAGTTTTAGTGATTGGAGATTTTATAACAATGTTTATTTCTTGGAAAACTTTGAAAAACAAGTATTTTATTTGAATATGGAGTGCAGAATGATCCCTGGGATCGTTTTGCCTCTACCCCGAGGATCATTTTATGCACCCAGGTGTTCAAAATGATCCCTTAGTAAACTTCTGGAAAACGTTTAGTAACACTGTAGATATAAATAAATAAAAGTAAAAATGGTATGGCAGTATATTAGGTTCATCATAAGCTTCTTCAATGTTTTATATAATTTTAATATTTTGGCCACAGTAAGAATTTTCACTTAGGGGTAACATTTTGCACTCCTTTCCCCTACCTAAGCGCTAAATATAATAGGTAACTATAGCACATAGTAGATTTTATATTTCGAAACTAACTGTGTTCATTCTGTATTTGTATAAGTTTAATGAATATTGAAAACTTTTTCAGAATTTGGATTCAGATTCAGAAAGCAGCGTCTCGTAAAACGACTCTTATTTCAGTACGAGAGAAAATTCTGTGCAGTAGTTATGTACCTGTATTATTTTTAGAAATGTTCATTTAAGTAAAATCGTTAAAATTACCTATTACTTTAATGCAGATATTCAGATAAGTACTTAAAACGGAATCAGTGTTAAAACTTGTTTGGGCGTAATTTTTCTGTATTTATAATTCTTGGTTAAATAAACATTATTTTAAGTAAGTAATACAACTGTTAATGTATTACTCGTTATGCTGGTATCATTACAATAAGATCTGCTCCATTATTAAAAAAAAAAATCGATTCATTCATATAGTTTAATGATAGGTACTATTCTCTGCAAAATAGAATTATTTAATTATTATTATATCAGCAATTCTTTGCTTCTCTCAAACGCATAATGTAGCAAAGTATTTAATAACATTCAATAATAAGTGTTCACCCATTCTCTCTAATCGCCTGAACCATCCGAGCATATCTTTCTCTACTTTTGTTCTAACGCTTTCCAATTCTGTACATAATATTGTTTTTCATTGCGTATTAAACCATTAGGGTGTCGAATTGAAATAAAAAGCATATGATATGTGTAAAATGTACTTTTAATGGGAATGATTTCCAACATTGCAACAATTGCGTAACGCTATTGTACCTAACGGGCATCACATTTGCTTAAAACATAAGTAAATAAAGTTAAACATCACTGAATCGCTCTTGGTACATTTGCAAAGCAAGCTGTGTTCGACACGTGCCAGTAATATCGTTTTCGTTTTTCTGTCCAAGAACGGCTCAGTAGTGTGCATTAAGCCTAAAATATTATATAATAAAGGAGAAAACTATCACCAATAAAATTCATATATATTAACAAAGTAAAAGAAAGATAGAGAATGAAAAAACCAATAATATTGCACTAGTTTTTTGGAATACAGTTGAGATTCTCGGTTATTTTATTAACATCACATAATAAAAACGTATGATATCAAAAACTTATTGTATCAATTGGAAATATCCATGAAATTGTACAAAGACGTTATTTAAGGCGACGCATTGATAAATGATAATTTAATCTAAAACAGACTCTCTGTTCTATGCAAACGTGCGCGCGCTAGCTTACGAAAAATACGAAAAAACAGTTATTTTTGTTTATTTTCAAAGCTATAATTAATTCTTAAAAATGCCACTGTCATTTTGAGGAATATGTTTAAAGTAAACTGTACAGAAAATGTAGAAATATAAATCGGTCCCCTTGCTTCGCAAAATGTAGATCTCTGTTTGAAAAGAGGTTTCTTTGATATTTTTTTTGTGTTACAAAAGTTAACCAACCGTGTATCGCAACTGTCAAAATGAAGTCAATGAAATGAAGAATCAGGATACCAAATATCACTATCATACGTTTTGTCGTCACTTGGAAAAAATTGAGATCCCTGGCGTCAAAATTTCCAGTGCGTCGCCTTAACAGTTCTGTGGAATACCTATTGCGTGGACAACATGAAATTGCGAATAATTTTGCAAGGCGGAATAAAAACCTTATTCCATTGATGTCTGCGCACGGGTATATTTGGCAACACTGCATACGTAAAATTACTTATTTAGTGTTACTGCAATGGTAATAATACATGTATAACTTTATTTTTGTAGACTCTAACAATTAAAGAATTTACTTCAGTCTGTTATATAGTAATATATCATCAAAATGTGCGATTTTTCTTGAAATAAAATCTTCTTACATGCGCGCATAAAAAATATTTACTTAAAAGTATTATTGTAATAATATTACAAATGAAAAACTTCCTTGCAATTAACACATAATTATAATTTTATTTATAACGTAACTCCTGTTTTAAAACTCTAATTTTAAAAGGATATTATGTCGAAAAATAATTTAAAATGAAGGTTATTATTTACTAATTTACAATGTCGATTTGCTAATCGACATTGTAAATAGTGTAGTGACTAAGCTATTGCGGTTTTATGGTATTGTGACTGTTCTTTTCTAATGTCTATTATATTTGCACAGCAAACACAAAGTAGACTGTAGAATTATGTCATAATACCTTCGATCACAAATAAAAAACTAGATACACACTTAACGCTCCAAAAATGTCCGAACCAAACGTGCGCTCAAATAAGTATTTGAGCGCACATTGAATGAGTCACAGATTATGTGAATTATACTTTACACACGAGACGTAAGATTGCATTTTAAATATTTTTTTACAAACATCGTTTCAATGTGACGTTTGACGACCTCCGTGGCGCAACGGCTTAGCGCGTTCGAAAGTAGACGGGGGTTGCGTGTTCGATTCCCGCCCCGAGTCTGGGTGTTTATGTATAATATGTATTTATTTACAAAAGAAAAATATATAAGTAGTATATCAGTTGTCTAGTACCCATAACACAACGTGCTGCTTACATTGGGACTAGATGGCGCTGTGTAAAAATGTCTGAGTATATTATTATTATTAATGTCATGCAAGAATCGTTTACAAGCTTTTACAACTTTATGGTTTGGCAGTAAGGTCTACTCTAGATTAACACTATGTTACCGATAATACTATACGAGTATACGGTATTAAAAAGATATACGTCAATTCGGACAATAATTTGTTTAATTTTACAGGAGATTGTGCATCTAGTTCTTAATTTTTGATCGAATCATAATACTATTGTTTACAGTGTTCCAGATACGTATGACTTATTTTTGTAGTAAAAGGAAAGTAACATTGCAAATAACAATAAAATTTAAGTGAACATTAAAAATAATACATTTATAATAATTTATGACTCACATAGCATTTACTTTAGACAATGCTGACAATCAAAGCCTTTGCCTGTTTCACATGAAAACAAAAATAAATAAATAAACAAAACGATAAAAGAATGGTATTATACGAGTTGTTTCATATGAGTAGTTTAAAAGAAAACATGCTGTCTTTTTGTTATTAATCTTATAAAAGTATAGAATACATAGTAAACATATTGCAATAATTTTTGGTAACATATAGGACTTATTGTAAATGGCAAAATAATTCTTTGCCCACAATGGACGTGCTTTTTAAGAAAAGGCGATCTTAACCTAATAAGTAATAACATAACCACTTTAATATAAAGTATATTATTCGTAAGGCCTATTCGAATGGAAAATATTACAAAATACTTATGCACTAAACTAAAAAAAAACATTTTTATCGACTACATAATTAGTTTACTTATAATTTTTTTTAATAGGTAAGAACTAGTGATGTCACCGTCTGCTTCTTTGGAATAGTATGAAGTTCTCATGAGTGACATTTAAAATGAAAGTAACATGCGTCAAAATAAAAAAAAATGCATGTTATAGTACCTATAGAATCTACCTGTCTACCTCATTGAGGATAAAGCGTTATGAAGTTCACGTATATATTGACATAAAAACTAAATTTTTCATTATTTTACGTGGATTCAACCCAACTCGCAAAATGATGAACTAGGTCAGTTTGCACGAACGTTTTGTTTATATTTAAAGAATATCATGTTTTATATCATTGTTAGAACAGACCTCCAACAATTTCACTTAAAATACGTACAAAATTTTGCACTAAAAATTAATTACAATTATCGATAAATACACCTCGCAACCTCGCTCATTAGTGTGAAAGGTACAGAATACCATGGGACAGTATAACATGAATTTCGTATTGATAGTGGTATTTTTTGTACACAAATGTTTGTATAGTTTTTATGGTTTATAAAGCAATAAACTCTGCGTTACAAAGACGAAAGCCATGGAACTTAATATATAGGTATTTGTTATACTGATATTATTATTTTATACTTACAACGAAAAAGAAGAAAAATAATTTTATGCAATACGTTCCAAAGCTATTCTTTTTTGGACTTCATAACAAAATGGCTGGGGTGGGTTCTGATAGTGAATTTTGTAACCGTAAAAAAATTATCGTGTGGCTATTATAAAAGAAATAGAAATCACAGTAGAGATCTTTCAACGATCGACAATATCGTACTTCTAGTTGTTTAACAAAAATAGCCTAGAACACAGATGCGTTCTAAAAATAATCACAATTTTTGGGAACGCGGCGAAATTATTTCAAATGGGTGGTATAGTAAACGAATGGACTGAAAAGATTGGTTCGAATAGAACAAGCAATTGGAAAAAAGGTGCACATCATTTTATACTTCATTCAGAGAAGCGTTTAATTTTATTAAAATAACTCGTCCTCAGTTTCGTAAATCAAAACAAAGGTAGAACAAAAAGGATTAATCTAAGCATAAAATTACAAGAATTGCCTGCTAAAAATATCGTTCATATGACTTTTATTTAAAAAAAAAAAGAAAAAACGAATTTAAAACTTCTATTCTAAGAAATTTTCAATCATTTGTATGTACCTATTGTTAAGATGATCACTGATCATTGATGGATTATTTATGATATGCAAACTATAAGTACACTGGTCAAATTCTCACGATAGAGAATATTCTGGTAACTAAAAACAAGCACCTCGTTCCTTGCTTGAATAATGATGACGAAAAAGACGAGTTGCGAAAAGCTTAATATGCTTCATTTTGAAAATCCGGCCAAAATTAACCAAACAGTATTTAATTACATTTATACAAGAAGCTTGAGAACTATTTCCAACTCTTAGCTAACATTTTAATTATATCAATTTTGTTGCATGTTACATTCAGTGTCATGTGATGTGAGTGAGACCTATATTGCGTACCTACATTATTAGGCACAGTTAAAACAAAAATGCTTGTATCCCATCCTTAGCCGAACATACGGGGTGTGAATTAAAATTTCCACAAGTTATATCATGGCAACAGTAAAAATACATAAATTTTTTTTATTACTCATGCGGGATAAACAGTATCTAAACGCACATTTTTGCAGTTGATAAGTAGCTATTTTCTCATGTTACAATTTGAGTGCGACAAGTTTACTTGTCACGCGCAAATTTTGCTTGGCACACGCAAATTCACGATTTAAAAAAAGAATGTAAAATGAATATCTAAAACAAAATACAATCGATTTTAGTACCCATTGACATCAGTGTGAAAGATAAAGAAAATCTTGATTTAGAAGTTTTAGATTAATATAATATTAAATAATAATAAAGTTATTACTTTCTATAATTTTTCTTTGTACCGAAATTATCTCCGCATTAGTAATAAAAAATAGTATCTGTAACTCGTGCGGTGTCGTCGATTGCCCACTCGAGCGAGCGAGCAATCGACAATTTACCGCACTTGTTGCACAATGTACTATTATTAAACTGTTTGTATGTTCGTATATTATATAACATGTCTTAATACATGCATGCATATATTGTATTCTTGCCTTCGTTCGAGTGGGCAATCGACAACACCGCACGAGTTTCAGATACTATTTTTTATAAAGTATATAAAGATTTGCAGTTAATTTAAATTTTATAAAAACGTATAATGGTGTATCATCTACGACTTATAAATTATTTGAAAAAAGAGCAAGCTACAGTGCATTTTGTCATGGGATTGTGGTGTATGTTAGAACATTAATATTAATCAAATCCTTTTTGTAATTTGAAATAGGTTTGAAAACAACTAAATCATAAGTTACAGTAATTTCAATACTTATTTCTTTGCAATATTAAGCCTTAACATATCGTTTGCGATAAGCTGAATTTGACAACACATGTTTTTAATTAGCTCACACCCCCTCCAGTCTTGACTCTCGTTCGACTAACCTAACGTTAAGTGCCCCATCACTACGCTAGCGTCCAAACGACTACATTATTATAACCCTTAACTAACATACACGACTAATGCTAAAATAACACGGGCCTTAATGCAAAATTTATTATTTTATTTATATAACTATGACGCCAGACAAGGCGTTAATAATGGTCGAATTAGTACGAGAAGAACAATAAAAAAAAACAAATAATTTTCTTTTGTAACGGAATTACTCAAATCCAATTAAAAATTAAGCAACTAGGGGTTACAATAAAAATGCAGGTTATAAGAATAATACGAGTAGGTATTATTTATTATTCTTATGGTTATGTCGCAGGAAAATAGCAAAATCAGCTATTTGGTTATTTTTCTATTTGATTAATCAAATTCCTGTTACGTCTTGATTTGAAGTTTATCATTTAGAGACAATTAAAAAACGGTCTAAATTTAATGACATAATTCATAACATAAATTAGCCTGCTAATTATATTCAATTGTAGCGATGTATTTGTGTTTTTCCTTTAATGTACACGTCGATTTATTATTAAATTTTTTTTTAATAATACAATATTAATCATGTAACTGTTTAGGAAAATTATCATATTAGTAATTATGTTATTTTCCTGCGCATAAAATAAAAGAAAAAAATGTTTGTGTAGACATTATGGGTTTTAGACGTAATACGAGTATTATAGAGAATTATACGAAAAAAATTTTTCATTAAGGCGTCAGCTTTATGAAAAGTAGACGACTATGTAGACGTCTACTATTAAGCTATAATACGTTATGTAACCAGTCATAAACACAGCCGAGATACGACTATAATATTTTGTTTCCATTATTGTAACCAAAAATTCCATTAGATTAGCTAATCGGTGTACATATTTGTGACGTCATTTGAAAATGGGAAATTTCAATTATTAAAAATATTCCGATAGACAACTATACTTAAATACGTAAATCATTAATAATGGACAGATATATTTTATAAAATGAGTACTGTGTATGCAATGAATTGTGTGATATTGTCTCTATCAAAACAGATAACACATCAATGAAGAAAATCAGCTGTATTTAATTTGGAATGGTAGTTTTTCTATAAAAAATATTGCGTAGAAGTTCAGTATCGACTTCTAATCAATTTTATGTAATGTTAATTTAATATGAATACCAATTTGTCGTACAAAAATAAATATTTTCCACATGCTTTGTAAAGGAAGATCACGAGAAAACTAGAATAGTGCACAGATATACGACTTCTATTCGCTGGAACAGCTTTACCATGTAATGAAGAGTGCAATTGCAATCAAGCACAAGCAGTAACGGTGGTGTAAGACTTTGGAAGATAGCCTTCGTCCAATTTTGTAATCGATACATTCCGTAATTAGTAATTACTTTAATTTCTATTTATTTTATGAAGGAGAATATTATAATGTTATTATAGGGCTAATATATAATGGATCATATAATAGGGCTATAATATCCCCGTGTTGACGGGGCTATATAGTTTTTATTAGGGCTATAATATTCTCCTTTATAAAATAAATTAAAATATAATCGTTATTTTTATTTACACGAGAGTAAAGTAAATATTGTAATATACATACATAAACAACGAATCGTTTCGACTTACGTAGACAGTATGTATATAGATAAGTCGAAATGCCTGATTTAAGGTAAGTCTATATTTATTACAATACATACTTTACTCTCGTGAAAATAAAAATAACGGCCATAAGCTCCTATGTACAGGTCAGGTAAACTTCTATTTTAAGAGTGTATTTGCATTGTATTTGCTTTCGAACACGTCTCAAAAATCGTATTATTAATATACGCAGCATATTGTAGTCACAATATGAAGTAAGCGTTGCAAGCGCATTTTTCAAAATACATGAAATAAATAATTGACTTATTAGCACATACACTAGGCGAGACGGACACTGTTTAACAATCTATGCATATTAAAATTGTTTTTAGATGAAGCACAACACGTTATAGGAATATCAGTTGGTATTTGTAACTGGTGGATTTTAATTTCATTTTGTACTAATAATTATGTAGATATAAGTAATATCATACTATTGTAAGTATAAATAACAACAATAACTAAAATAAAAACAGAAGAGAGTAACGAATAAGTAAAAACAACAAGTATGTACTTACGGTTTAAAAAAATACAATTTCAATTGACGTATTTATAATTTATCACAAGTAATAAAACACTATAATTTCTGGTCATTGTTTTTGTAAATTAGGTACAAATACTTTTTATGCCATTAAAAATATTTACCTTTATACAAAATATCAAATAAAGATATACTTATTGAATATTTTTTTTTCTATAATAATGTTTTTAATTAATAATAAATAATAGTGTGCTATATAATTTATGGAACAACACAATAAAATTATAGCATTTTGATGTAAGGTCGAAATTCAAATATCACCAGTAACAAACACATACGTAAATAGGTTTGATACAGAAATGTTAATGAAATAGGAATTACACAGAAAGGCAATGAGCTTTCCAAGGATGAAAATTTAAAAGCTATATTTACATACTTGGCGCGAGTTTATGTACAATGTTTTTATAGGTCTAAATCGAAATCAATAATAATTGTTCTGACAGTTTAATTCGAAACGACATTTTTTCGACAAAAAAAATAAAGGAACTATTGTACGCGAACTCAATTATAGCTTTCCGAAGATTGACCATAAGGAAATTATGTGTAAATCTATACTAATATTTTAAAGAGGAAAACTTTGTATGTAATGGATAAAAGCTCTCGCATACCTAGGCGAATATATGTGAGGAGAATGATATTTGAGGAAGCGAAAGAAGTATGTAAGAACCGCGACGCTTGGCGCTCCGTCCTCTCTGACTACCTCGTTAAGGATACAGCGTGAGGATTTGTATGTAATGGATTAACGCAAAAACTACTCACCCGATTTCAAAAATTCTTTCACCTATAGAAGGCTACATTAACGGCGAGAAACATGGGCTGTATTTTAAAAAAAATTAAACCCGTGCGCAGCCGGGACGGGTCGCTAGTGTAATGTATATATATAAATAGTATTACCGTTGGTTACATAATGTTACGTCATCCCTCTGAACGGAAAGACTGTTAGAAATAGCGTTTAAAACATAGTTTCCCCAAAATCGGGAAACAATTGACTATTGTATTCGATTTTAGTCAGATAAATTTATTATTTTTTATTTAATTATTTATTAATTATACAACAAACAAGCGTTTACCCGTTCGCTTCGCTAGGCGTAAACGAAAATTTTGTGTCTATGGTTTCTTTTTTTTTAATTGTTTGAAAAATGGTGAAGGGTCTATGGAATTCAAAAAATATATAACACCAACTACTAACGATTCCGCGTCGAATGGTCATAGGCCCATACGGATACGTTCAGTAGTTTTCACGTGACTGCGTGACAAAAAAACCATTTACTTTATATTTATACATTATTTATTTTTTGGTTTGTTGTGTGGCAACACAGACCAGTGAGCTCATATGTAGATGACGCTTCGAGTAATTTCGTAAGATCTATATTAAAAAAATGAATGTTCATTTGTATGTTTGTCCTCTATGCGTCCCTAAATCATTCATCCGATTGTGATGAAACTTTGGCGAGTTGCTCTGACGCCCGCGAAGGTTTCTGAATTATTTAATTTAGTAAATGAAAGACTATGCGAATGAAGTCGCGGGCAACAGTTAGTTTATAATAAAAACGAAGGTGTCAAAATGCTGTGGAGTGCGGGACAGTGTGCTGTGATCTGATTGGTTATATTGAGACCGGACGTTGAGTATTCGATAGCGGATAGGCGGAGAGCTGTGGGCGTGATCGGAGTTTATGTAATATAATTACTAAACTATAAAGTCGTAGGCGTCCTTGAAAGCGTCGTATAGATTTACACTAATAACTAATTAATCTGTGGTCTAGAGTTTACTGGTCTGCGTATGACACTCATAGCAAAAGCTTTGTTCGGAAAGATACAAATGATGTCATTGTTTGGTAATTATTTTGTATTATTTAGAACTGTTAAAGGGCTGTCTCCCAGTTCGTTGTGTATCATCTATAATACGAGTCTAATGTAAGTTCAAGGCCTTATAATTTGTCTGATGGATAGGACTTAATGGACGCTTTTATAAATTATCGTTGAACGTGTTCATCGCCAAGTTTTTACCGTCCAAAATACAATAGGTAAGCATAATGCTTCCCTATTAAGTCGACAATAAAGACGCTTTTTCAACGTCCACGGAATGACGTTATCGTGCACGGAAATATAAAAGCGTGTCCATACAACTGCATACATTTTGCTTCTCCATAGTACCGTGGACGGTAAAGACGTGGCGATAACAACGTGCAACGGATAATTATAAAAGCACCCAATGATATCATAACATAATAATGTTCGACTTTGAACTACATTCCTGCCATGAACTCTTCCAGATTGGTTTGCTCTGATTTGGAATTAATATAACAACTACGAGAATGTGGAATATTTCAGTATTTCACGGTGGAATTTTCTGTAATGTAAAATCGCGCAAGTACGTAAACTTACAGTAAGGAGAAAGGGGTAACAACAAGACACGAATTATCATCTTTAATATATTTCTCCTAAGGCTCCCCTGATATGTTTACGACGTATACAAAAATAAACCGTTTTACACTTTGACAACAATATTTACCATTTGCCAACTATTCTAATACCTCTACAATACAAATTTCACTAAAATATTGATCATCGCATCATTGCCTTCAACTGTGACTTGACTGAATCAATTTTATTATGTATTTTATATAAACCACTAACATAATATTGTCTTTTGTAACATCAACAGCTTTTAATACTAAGCGATGCAGCGATACTTATACTAAGAGCCTCCGGACTCGCTATTTCAAGGCGTATATTGTGCTACTTAGCAATTTAGTCGCTTTCTATAATAATATACAATTGAAACACCGTGGGAAAACTTTTTAGATATGATGATAAATTGTAATATTATTGAAAGCATCTGTAACGATATTTATTCGTGTGTCTTATAAATATCATCGCACCAGTCTCAAAAGAACATAATTTATATTATATACATGTCATTTTAACGTTTTATCGCTAAATATTAAACTTATATATGTAACGAAAAATAAAGGCAAATAATCACAGTAAAAAATCACAATTGAAACTAATATCTGTATGTAGCGAATGCGTTCATTCAAATGCACCTTAATTATGAGATCTCATTATAAAAATATTATCTAAGTAATATTGCAAAAAATATATAATTAAAATTACAATTCTTATATCTAGCAATATTAACGATTTATTACAAACGGTAAGCAATATGGTTCTAAAAGTTTCATAGAGTTTGGGGTTGCCAGAAAGAAAAAATAAAGCGTCCATGTCAGATTTCAATTACAACGAGTCTGTACGAGTTTACGTTTACAAATATTAATATATAATTGCAAGCAACAGTTTAAAGGAAATGAAAGAATCTGAATTTTTTAATATATTACAATACAAATGTACCAAATAATCTTACTTTTCTGTGATGGCAACCTCAAGAATTATTTTTTTATTTTACACTTACGGTACTAGACATGTCTCTCTCGATGGTTTAAGCCTAAATGTGCACTTAATATTTATCTCAAAAAGTATCATACGTTATTTTCATAAACATTTAAAATCAAGTGAACACATGGAAGATCAAAATCACCATCAATAAAAGTGACAAACGCTTTGTTTAATAAAAAACATTACTTTTTGAGAAATATTAGTACATAATTATATTGTAGTAAATAATAGGGAGCGCAATAGCTTTAATAACCGTTACAATATGCTATCGTTCCGATCTAATACGAGTTAATGTAGCAGTTGATATGTTCTCTATTACCCTTTTTACAATTGAATAATGATTCTAGTCTATGGAAGCATTTTAACATTGTTGCAAAAAAAATCGATGCATAGAATCACAAAAGTGTAAAACTGTCATCGAATGCTTTTTCCCTAAGCTTAATTTTTGACAGAAAAAGCGACCTCTCGAAGTCTATTATGAATTTTATTCTTTAAACTGATTCTTTTTCAATGTATAAGAAATATTCTTTGCCTTTTAAGATTAATCACACATTCCAGAGTAAATTACCATTTCTGATAAAATTCACAATCATTACTACCATTAATCGAGTGCGGAAATCCTATACTATGGTATGAATTAAGAAACAATATTTTATGAGACCTTGAAGATATTTTTGCATGGAATGATTTTAGGACCGTACTTATTACGTTATACTGAAATTGTTAGTCAAAGTTAGTCTTATACACAAACTTTTCTTCGTTACCAATAATAGCGGTAAGTACTTGCCTATAAACTTTCCGAAGACAGTTTTCGAGAACTTTTTCCTATTGGACAGATGGTATTTCAACTAAGGCTATACTTTACTGAAATTGCTTTGGAACGTGTGATAAATCTTTACTTTCCAATGAATTGTTACGATCATGATAAAAGTCCGGAATCGGTTCGATAGAATATTCTAAGGTTGAGTATAGACGAGAATCAAACTTGTCTCGGCTTCCCCGGGCCGGGGCACTCCGTTGACTTAATTATGGAGGCTGCGTTTGACTGGGGCCTAACGGGCTCTGTCTCCATGAAGCCAGGATTCAGTATAATGTTAGGCACTAGTTCCATTACGTCTTGCTCTTCATCATAGTCTTTATTAGTACATGATGGGTTAGTTAGTAATACGTACCGTTACCGTGTGTTCGTTAGTGTGCGGCCCGCAGTCCAAGCGTGCGTTCCAAGCGAGTGCGATAGAGGGAAAGAAGAAAAAATATCAAATGAATAAATATTGCGTTCATATAATGTCTGGAAGTAAGAGAAGACATGCGCACAGAGCAAAAAAATTTTTCAAACCTCGCTTCCAGATATAACATGGTGAATAAATCGCAAATTCAGCTACTTTTTAAACATAAATATAGCAAATATTTCAAGAAAAACATAAATATATCAACATAAGAAGCTAGAAGCGAGATTCTATTGTCGGCACTCCGTTAGCAAAAACGAAAGCATATTTGAAGTATATTCTTTGCGTAATTGAATACCATTATGAAAAAAATGAATATTTACTTGTTTTTGCTATACCGAGAGCACCATTAGAAATTTCATACTTTAATATACTGTATGAAATTAGATGAAAAGTGAATAAAATGTTTTTTTATTTCTACAAGCCAATCGCTAAAATTTAATAAACAAGAGACAAAAATAGTTCCTCTTCTGTGTGAATTCGATTAAAAAAAAAAAAGTGAAATCACTTAAATATTTCGAGGTGGTCAATCAATTCAGAATTCATGTTAACTGTCCAATTGCTTTTCATGTTCTCGAAGGTATAATTGTGCTTATTTAATATTGATTGTGCACTACATGTATATTTTTAAATATTATGTAAAAAGCTAAAAAGAGTCTATATCTATGGAGAAGCTTAAATTTGTTCCATATGGTGGTCCAATAAGAAATGGTCCTACAGTAATCATAAGATTTAGTATAATGTGCAATATACAGCACTAGGAGTGCAATATACAGCACTAGGAAACTAGTTGACATTTTAGACGAATTATAATAATAATTATTATAGTTATTAATTCTTTAAATATTATGTCGAAATAATATAATGATTATCGACAAAAAAATTAAACTTTAATATATTAAAAAATTTTAAACTTTGAAAGTTAATAAAAATGTTCATTGTAATTCTAGCAATGAAAATGTTTGGAAAAAGAAGACCTTCGTATACGAAAAATCCATATATCTTTAAATTATTTAAAGTTTATAATATAATATAATTAATAACTTACAACCACTACGTAATTATTGAAACCTTATGAGATTAACGAATTCAATATTTTAATAACTCGTAATAGAACTCTAAAAGCGTATCGTATTTATATACATAACGATTATTTAAATTTTGCCTCTACTATAATATTAAAAAATTTTGAAACTATCTTAATTATTAGAATATAAATTATTATTACGTCAAGTTATATAACAAATCTAAGAGTTAATTGACTCCAGTAGTTATATTTTGGTCCATATAATTTTAGCGTAACAGAAAAATTTAATGCGCTATAAGCGAGATAGAATTATTTGTTGATATATTATTAGTTCATATACTCAATACTTTCTAGCACCAAATACTAAATTTTTACACATAATGGAATATTTTTATGTATTAGATGTAGAAATAACAGTATGTTTAGAATTCAACCAATTGTTGTAAAAAAACGTAGCTTTCCTTTTGTTTTTTCTTATTACAGTAGAATCCCCAGAAAATGGCTAGTGTATTTTCCTTTCTCCGTAAAATATTATGGAAAACGGAATGTCGTACTTTTGGAAATTACACGTAACCCATTAATCTCTTTTCGCTTTTATTCACACCTTTCGTGAACTATTTATTAATTTTATATTACGGGAAAGACAAGCGACCTACCTGATGAGAAGTGAATTAACGCCCATGGACATTACAATATCGAGGCTAGGAAAATACAAATGCGTTGACAACCCTGAGTACTAAGATGTGTCTGAAAATTGTGATCTTGGTAGGTATAGAATAGGTATATATAAAATTGCTTACCTATGATTTATAACCTACCTCTAATTGTTAAAATTTAATAGATGTCCAACAATGTAAATATCTTATAATTGCATTAAATACTTACATTTATATATTAAATGTCTTTATATTCCTATATCTGATGTACAACTTTTTGAAGCAAATTTACCAATGAATATCTAATTACTGTCGGATATATGCATAGTATATGCGAGTCCTATGAAAAATTAATAATATTATTTCTGTAATTATTGTGTGAAAAATGCTTGGTAGCTGATAAACATTAATTGAGGGTGGTTAGCAGCTGACAATCAAGAAAATTCATATATCGTTTTAATATACAGAGTGAAAGACTACATTATTTCGTCTCCCCTTTTCATTAACTCGAGGGATAATTGATCGTTTTTGAAATTGCTATAATTACCTAAACTCTAATTTAAAATCACTTATCTGACAAAAAATATTTGAAATCTATTAAAAATACACGAGCTATGGTGTTTGAAACTCCAACAGCGGGCTTGAAATGAGGATAACTTGGAGAAAGACGACGTTACCCGACTGTGATGTCACGAATTCGTAGTAATATTGCCCAGCACTGAGAAGAGTCACAGAGAGAGTTAATTCCTAACCCGTCCCTAATACTGGAGTTCAAAAGTCGATAACTCGCATTTTTCAATTAGTTTCAAATATTTTTTCGTCAAGTTTCAAATAATGGCCTAGTCATATTCGTGTAGACTTTAAGAATATTCTACAGAAGCAAACTTTTAATATTTTTTTTATATCTATATTTTACTAAAAAGCTACTCTATATAAAACTTTGAACTTTTGTTCCTGTGATGATTAAAATTGGCACTAAATGCAGGTAGCAATGTTTAATTAGGAAGACGTGTAAACGTAATATCATTACTTTTAATTTGTGCAGCTTATGTCATTAATTTTTTAATAAATACACTAATTAACAACTTTTAGCGACTAGAATTTTTTTTTTCTATTATTAGGCCACTTCAAAAAATTTTATTTATAGTAAGACTTACAATTATACAATTCAATTTGATGCTAATAAGTTACTCTTATAATCTGTAATTGAATTTTTATTATCAATATTTCAAAAATTACCAGAGGCGTGAAAAGTTACTATATTATAATATTAAAGTGCCTTAATTATTACTTTACTACTAATTTTGTTTAGCGTTATAAAAGTAATCTGTTATAAAGTTCACATAAAGTACATGTTACCGTCCACATTAACCATTAAAATTTTTTCAATATTAAATCAGTCCATTAACATTATTGTGGTTAAATTGGTTAATTAAGGAATAACGAAATTTTTCTCCACCTATATTTAAAAATTATACCTACTGAAGTAGCTGTCCCAAAAAAATTAAACCAGTCCATTAACAATATTTTGGTTAATTTCGTTAATTAAAGATTAATTAAATTTCTCTCTGTATACCATATATATGAAATCTATACCTACTGAAGCTGTCGCTAAAAAAATGTTAATTAGCGTAATTAATACTTAACACTTTTGTTATTGCTATTATGTCTATATTATTGCTTCGATTTATATGAAAGCGCATATTATGCAATTTTACATATAAAACTTATTTTGTTTAGAGATTGCTTCTCCTCAATTATTAATAGACTCTGAAATTATTTCTAATTTTCTTACAACTAATTATTTTGAAAGCATGTTTCCTGAATATATTAAATTACATTATATTCATTAGATTATATATTTAAAGCAAGATTTTTATTATAAAAGTTTTGATTTGGTATTTAATATCCTCACTATGCCGATTATGTTTAACTTTAGTGCTGCCTTTTCGTGATATATCTATTTCTATTAGATAAAAAAAATCTAAAGTTAAGTTAAGTTAAGCTGTATCGCAAGCAATACAAACTTTTGTTCATATTGACAGCATTATAACACTAAGTTAATATTATCAAGATCTTTGTGTTTACTATAATTGTCATGATTTTAATTCATTTGTATCACCACTTATTGTGTCCTTGAATTATTGACCACCTGGTAAACCGACTGGGAGAGATTCATAGTTTAGTTTGTCTATAAACAAAATTCGATCGATCGGCTAATTGACTTAAGTATAACCTGTTTGGTTATTTCAGTTCAATAGATTGATTAAACGAATGTAAACGCAAGTCGATTATAATATTTAAAATAGAAAATCATCATTTCCGATATCTCAAACTTTTTAGTTTGAAATTGTTAACGAAATTGCAAAATAAGTCCCATTTTAAATACATTGTAGACTTAACGTGACACGTGACTAATAAGTTAGCCAATCGAAAGAACTTTAATCAGACACTACAGGTAGTTAACAAACAACTGGCTAATTATACAGTTGGTAGTAAACAAATTGTTTGAATCGGTTATTTAAAGTCAATAGACCTGTTAAAATTTGACAATTTGATTTATCAGTCAAACTTCAACGAAATATTGATAAAGCGCGACATTAACCAAACTCGATAAATCGGTAGATAGATCTTTAGCCAGTTGTTTGTGGCGACCGACCGGTCGATTAGTCGATCAGCCGAACCGATAAAATCAACCAATCGCAACGTTAACGAACTGGTTGGGGAAGTTCAGCCAATAAGTCGCGACGTTTCGTTGGCTGACTAACTGGTTGAAGATAATTCAGCTAGATGGTCAAAGTCGACCAATCGGTCGGCGTGTCGCTCGCGGTCGGTGGGGGGTGGGCGGTGGGAGGTGGTCGGTGGCGTGAGCGGTCAGCGCCACAGGAAGTAGAGACGAGGCAGCGGACGTGGCGCGCGCTATGCAGCGGGCGGCGGGCGCTCACCGCGGCGGCGACACTCGCGGCACAGCACGGCGCACGTGCCCGCCGCCAGCACGGCCAGCGTGCCCATGACCACGCACACGGCCGCCAGCCACGTGCGCGGGTCGAACGACTCCGCGCCCTCCAGGAAGTGCTTGTACAGCTCTGCGCACACCACACGCACGCCGCGTTACTTGGGACTTTGTAGCGAATGGGACCAGTGACATTTGCAATTTGTTTGGGTTGTTTATTTTTTGCACTTTTGAGAATTATTGTTAAACGTTAACGGTATTAGTATAGTATATACTGTGCGGTTAGTTTTGTGCAAGTGCGGAAGAACTAGAAAATCTAAATATGCAACTGAGGTTTTTAAGTTTGAAGTTATGAGTTATGCGTTCTTCCAAGAAATCTATCATATTAACGGACGGGTAATAGAAATAAGAATACAGAACACGATTTTCTTTAGAAATATTTGAATATACAATAGCAGCGATTTTCGAGTTACGTGGTTAGACTAATAACCAATATTACGTTAGATAGATAAGTCTAGACTGTGGAATGTGTACTGACCGGCCTCCTGATCGCTATAGAGCGTAGTGGCAAGCACTTCGACCGGCGGGCCGGGTCCCAGAACGTTGGTGGCCCACACGCGGAACCAGTATGATGCATTCGGCTCCAAATGGTACACATCGATTTGACGCTGAAAAATACAGGTTTCACTTACAATTTATTGCCTCTAGTGATGAGTAGATCTTATTACTCCTATTTAATTAAAATTGTTGAGTAAGTACTATATCCAGGGTCGTCGTCTTGAAAGGCAAATGCACCAACCACATTAAAGGTCACGGAATGAAAACATGGACTCGACGGTGAAGTAATAAAAAATCAGAAAAACACGGTCAAATTCAAGATCTCGTTCTCATAACGTTCCCATTCCAATAGCCCAGGACGTACACTTTTTCTCACGCATGTTCTACGTAACTATGTGTGATGAATTACTTTTCCCATTCCGTTAAAACGTGTTCACTTTTGTTTGTTTTAGTGGTAATTAGAGACGTATTTATGGATTTATGATGACGTCACATATAAACCTTCCCCTGCGTATTTCATTTCATTTGATACCCCATATTGTTGGTGTTGAACAAAAACACTTATTTTCTATTATGTGACATCCGCCATATTGGATTTATGCTGACGTCACATATACAGAAACCTTCCCCTGTGTTTTTCATTTCATTTGATACCCATATTGTTGGTGTTGAACATTAAAATTAATTTCTATTATGGAACATCCGCCATATTGGATTTATGATGATTAAATGACGTTATATATATGTGTATAAAACCACATGTCATTTTTTGAAAAAGAAAGTAATCGGTTCAGCGGTTTAGCATTTCTCCTATAAAGTTTCATACCCCTTTTCATCCCTATAGGGGTAGATTTTTGATAAAAAAGGAAGTCTATTAGTGCAGGATCCACCGTCAATTTTTGCACTTGATTACTATCAAGCTAATTTCCGTGAGTAGCTTCATTTTGATGACACGCCCAACAATTTCCTGTACAAAAACTCTCGATTGTGGTAGGTAATAGGGGGTAGCAGGGATAAAATATGTTGATTTGATGATTCTCAAAAATTTATTACTAACTGGGTTTTTTTTGTTATATCTGATGATAATTATCTAAAGTATTCGAAAAAATATTTGTCCTACAAAATGTACGGTTTGTTCAGAGGAGGGGAAGGAGGGGACTCCTTCCAACATGTATCGATAATGAGGTCATAAAAAATGATTACTAATCAGCTGATTTTTTTTTACTTAGTTAATATTTATATAATTTAACAGTCATATTGTCCTACAAATTGCGTGCTACGTTATCCCGGTCCTACGCTCAGAAATTGTTAATACCACAAGACCATTTTCTCATTACTAACTGTAGGACAAAAATATTACATAATAGGTTAGTGTGTTCTCTGCCCAAATCAAACAATGTCCTACAAGAAAACAGTTCCTCCGTTCCTTGGGGTCAAACTATCTCCATGCCAAATTTCATCAAAATCGGTACGGCAGATTAGCCGTGAAAACCAAGCAGACAGACAGACAGACAAGAGACTTTCGCATTTATAATATTAGTATGGCTGGATAGTATGGGTAACATAAGTAAAAGAACAAATACTTTTTTATTATTATTGTGATAATAGTGTAGTGTAGTGGATACTAGGTAATAGGCAACTTGACTACGACGCGATATTCGTCAAACACTGGGTCCGCATGGCGGTATACTCAACCATGAGGATTCAATTTAGTTAGGTACTGGAAGACCAACTTACCGAGTTTGGGCTGATATGATTGGGACTAATGGCTCTCCAAGGCTCCAGAGTGCCATTGACTGGAGTAGCAGAGCGATACTGTGCCGTGAAGTCTATGATTGGATGGCCACCGTCACCCGCAACATTCCATAATATCAAGGCGAGGATGGTTGAAGCGTGGACGGTCACGTTCACCAATGGCGGAGGTTCAGCTGAAAATAGCAAACGTTTACTAATTTAAATGTTTGAATGACAAGTAATGGTAGACGGTAAGAGAAAGTTGTGGTGTGGTGTCTACAACGTTTTGGTGGTTGAATTACAACCAAACTTTAACCAGCAAATCATCATTAGTTTTGATAGTTGAATCACAATAGGAATTCAACCACTATAATATCAATAGTTTTGGTGGTTCAACTGGACTTCAACAAGCAGTCATTAGCTTTAGTAGTCGAATTACAATTAACTTTCAATCAGTATAATATGTTCTAAATTTGTCTAAGAACAGATATTTATTGAACAGATTTTACAGAAAGTTAATTTTTCTAATTACAAATTTAAAAAAAACGTTTCCACTGGCCACGTGCCATTCTCGCTCAGTGTTCGAATAATCCGTGTGTAAACACAATTAGTTGATGTTGTTACAACCGTTCGCAAATGAGTTCAGACATAAGCAAACATTTAGTTTCACGTCGACGTACTTTATTCGACGCATATAAATTGTATTGATCGGTCAAAGAAGGCTCTACATTTATTGAATTAGCGAACAGCTTGCGATGACCCGCGTCAGTTTTGTTAATTAGTGCACGCGGTTCGTTAACTTAACGAGCGGACGAGTAACTTACGAAAATAAATGATGTTCTAAAAACACTTCCGACGTTTATTACAGGCAATTTACTAATAATGAGGCATTCGAAGATAAATTCTGTGGATATTAGCACAAAACGGTGATCAATTTAAATAGTAGGCGATATAGAGGAATTTGGGAGTCAATTTAGAGTAAACTCTAACATAAAATGAGGTCAAAAATATTACATAGGAGAGTCAGTTTATAGTAAACATAACATAACATAACTTCACGCTGTATCCCCAACGGGGTAGTCAGAGAGGACGGAGCGCCAGGAGTCGCGGTCCTTACACACCTCTTTCGCTTCCTCAAATCTCATCATTCTCCTCACACATTTTCGCCTAGGTATGCGAGTGCTTTTGACATTTCCGTCTGCTAACACTCTGGCTATTTGATCTTCATAAGTCAGCCTTGGTCTTCCTTGGCTTCTTTTACCACTCACTTTCGCTCTGTATATTTTCTTCGTCAGTCTTTCATCACTCATTCTTTCCATGTGCCCGAACCATCTAAGCATTCCTTTCTTCATTTTTACAATAACACTGTTGTGCAACCCTGTCATACTGCGTATCTCATCATTGCTTATCCTGTCAGCAAGCGTGACAGCGCACATATTTCTGAGAGACCGCATCTCCACAGCATTTAACATACTTTCACTCGGTTTTGGGCATATCCAGGCATCACTACCGTACAACAAAGTTGGCACCAACACCACATTGTGGATGGCCATTTTAGCAGTGTTAGATATATTCTCACTACCCACTAATGCGGACAGAGCACCGTTCACTTTATTGCCAGCTGCTACCCGTCTCTCCACATCCAACTCACATCTTCCATCCCTCGAAAACGCACTCCCCAGGTACACAATTTCATTCACCTGTTCTAGACATTTTCCATTTACACTAATCACACATTTCGTTTGTTCCGCTTCTCTTTCAAACACCAGAACCTTAGTTTTGTTCACATTCATTTTCAATCCTTTTACTTCACAATCTTCTTTCATGCACGTGACTAGTGTCTGCAACTCTGCTTCTGATGGTGCTATTAGCACAGCATCGTCAGCGTACAATAGGCAGTTTACCACTGTGTCACCACATCCCATACCACTCATATTACCTTTCAATCTCTGGAGGCAACTGTCCAAATACAGCACGAATAGCCAGGCAGACATCACGCAGCCCTGTCTGACACCAGAACAGACTTCAAACCAGGGCGACATGTCACCGTCTATCCTTACACAGGCTCTGTGGTCTCGATATAATGACCTCACAGCCTGCAGTAAGGAGCCCTCCACGTCATATTCAGGCAGAAGACTCCACAATTTCTTCCGCACTACTCTATCGAATGCTTTCTCTAGATCCACGAAAGCGCAGAAAACTTTCTGACCTAAAGCCAGAAACCTTCCCACGATAACGCGAAGCGAGAAAATCTGATCCATACAACCCCTACCGTTCCTGAATCCACCTTGCGCCTCCCACAAATATCTTTCTGAAACACCTTTCATACGTTCAGTCAATACTTTAGTATAGACTTTACTCGCTAAGCTGACCAAGCTGATGGCCCTATAGCACGCACAGTCTAGGTAAGAACCTTTCCCTTTATATAGAGGTACTATGACTGCCGTGCGCCAGTCCTCTGGAACCTCCCCCTTCTGCCAACAAAGGTTGCAGAGTGCACAGAAGGCATCCCAGACCCTAGGACCACCATACTTGATCATCTCAGCAGTCACCTCATCAATTCCCGCAGCCTTTCCACATTTCAAACTTCTTATCACTTTCTCAATCTCTTTCATACTAATGGCATCCTCCAGTCCCTGGCCCGAGTGTGGCAATTCATTAGAATCGCTCTCAGTATCAGAGACGGAGTCGCCACTCTCATACAGTTCTCCATAGTATTCACTCCATCGCTGCAGAACATCCTTTTTATTTGTAAGCAGGTTGTTTTCTTTCGAACGCACTTTATTCATTCTGCAAGGTGCCGGACCACTTCGGATCTTACGTACTTCTTTCCAAAATAATTTGGAATTTTCCTCGAAGTTGTCCGACATCTTGTTTTCATCTAACACCCTACACCTTTCACGCTTCTCTTTCACTAGTGCCTTCGTTTCTGCTTTCTGCAGCTTATACCTGTCTTTCATCAAATTTTTCATACCACAGTCATTAGTAGCAAGGTAGTCTCGCCATGCTTTCTTTTTCTTATACACAGCCACTTTCACCTTATCATCCCACCACACATCACGCTTTTTGCCGTTCCCAATCTTATTCATTCCACACACTTCTTTCGCAGCCTCAACCATACTATCTCTAAGGTTCTGCCAGCATTCTTCAACATCCTCGCTCAACACTTTCAATCTATCATCAAGCTTACTGGATAATACCCTTTCATATTCATTCCTGGTGGTCGCATCCTGCAGTTTCCAGCTTTTAATGCGGCTAACCGCTGCAGGTTTGGACACTACGCGATGTCGCCATGCTGCGAACAGACCCCTTATTCTGGTTATCACCAGAAAGTGGTCCGTCCCGAGATCGGCTCCTCTATACGCTCTTGTGTCCATTACCTGCTTTTTAAGTCTGCTATCCACCAGGAATAAATCAATCATACTTCTCGCACCCTTTCTTTCCCACGTGTGTATGTACGTTATAGTAAACGCAATGGATATTAGAATAAAACAGTGGTCAATTAATAAGTAGGCAATATAGTAAGTAGGCAATATAATAAGTAGGCAATAGGTAGGTATACAGGAATTTGGGAGTCAATTTTAGGAAAACAAAAATGCCTAGTAATATGCTGTACCTGCAGCCGGTATTTAATAATAATTTAAGGCGCTTCCCCTAGTCAAATACTATTTTTTTTTTGCAAGTTTTAGAGATTATCTTCTCGTTATTTGTAAAAATATAGAAAATAATAAAAACATAGTAATCATTTTCAACATTTTAACAACAATTTTGTCATCTCATATTTTTTATTTAAGTATAAAATACATATAAAATCTGTGTTCAAAAGAAAGCCTAAAAATTTGAAATACGTGCATCTACCTCATAAGTAGAAGTTACATTTACTTGCGATATACACCAATGTATAGATAATTTTATGATATAAAACTTGATCATTTTAATTTTTTCAAAAGACCCTTTTCTCGTAAGTAAAGCCAATAATTAATTAATTACATAAAGAATTTTACGAATTTTTGAATGAAGGACTCTCACGGAACAAAAAAAAACGAGTGGAATTAGCATACCGAACTGTTATTAGGAAAACCAGCGTAACCGCTTACACACATGCTTACACATCGCAATATTTTTACTACATAGAATGCTATTCAGCTATTCATCACAGAAACAAACATTCAACAGAACAACAATAATTAAAAATAAACCTTATTCCAAAGTCTCCTAGATATATTTGCAATGCTTTTTACGACAGTGTTAATGTGTACAACATGTTATCTTCGCATTAAAGTTGCCAGGATAAAGGATTTTCAGAAATATTGTGTGAAATCTATAATATTAACATTGAATATAAACATTCATAATTATAATACATTTTCGATACCAATACCAATGTGCATCTTTTTTTTTAAAAACATTATTCATTCAAAATAATTACTACTGTCCTGGTTAAGAAATTACTGCACTTGAATGTTGCACAATATTGTCGAATCTAGTTATGACTGGTATCACATTGTGGAATCGACTAGATATTTTCGTTTATTGATAAAAGCAATTGTATCGAAACTTAATAACAAATATCAAATGTTTCAATTAGTTACGCTTATGCTTAAAGCACCAACAACCTTGGGGCACAGGAGTGCCCCCGCCAAGTTGAGTACAGCCGTACCATCCTTTTCTCGAAGCGAGTCACGACACTTTTGACCCCCCCGTAACTTCGTTGCAGATAACGGTGGAAGTCTTAATTTTCAGTGACTAAAGGGTCATAATACAACTATATATATTTCCAAATTACATTCATTTTGAACCTTTAATTTAAATACAATACAAGTCAAATTAGCTAAATTTTGTCACTGGCACACTCACCGATTATCAAAATTCTAAGATAGCAGCCTCACAAACTTCAAATTTTTAATTTTAGTTAGCGTTTAGCGTGAGGTCTGGATATGCCCAAAATCGAGTGAAAGTATGTTAAATGCTGTGGAGATGCGGTCTCTCAGAAATATGTGCGGTGTCACGCTTGCTGACAGGATAAGCAATGATGAGATACGCAGTATGACAGGATTGCACAACAGTGTTATTGTAAAAATGAAGAAAGGAATGCTTAGATGGTTCGGGCACATGGAAAGAATGAGTGATGAAAGACTGACGAAGAAAATATACAGAGCGAAAGTGAGTGGTAAAAGAAGCCAAGGAAGACCAAGGCTGACTTATGAAGATCAAATAGCCAGAGTGTTAGCAGACGGAAATGTCAAAAGCACCCGCATATCTAGGCGAAAATGTGTGAGGAGAATGATGAGATTTGAGGAAGCGAAAGAGGTGTGTAAGGACCGCGACTCCTGGCGCTCCGTCCTCTCTGACTACCCCGTTGGGGATACAGCGTGAAGTTATGTCATGTTATGTTTAGCCTATAAAGGAAGGAAAAATTAAAAAACCCCGAATTCATTATTCATTAAATGCTGCGAGCGCTCACAAGCTGTTCGGATATGCCTCGAAACGCTACTTATACTTTACAATTTTCGTTTTATAATTTCGAAAATAAATTATATTGTAATCTGTACATATAAATAAAATCGAAGTGTCTATCAGCGATTTCGAAATAAAGGTTTTTTCTTAAGCTTATATGGTTATCTGCACATAACCAAAACCCAAACACATTTTTGATATTATTAATCTTATGGCGCGATTGGAAAAACGGATCAGTGTAATTTCAGCATGTAGCGGAAATTACGTCATCGATGTTGAAGTTGATAAAGGAAGTTGCGCGCGTCTACGTCGATCTAACACAACATGAAGTTAGCAACGAAGAGTTAATTTTTTTATGTGACCAGTTTTATTTTTTTTATATTATGTGGCCAGTTTTGTTTTTTTATATTTTAGTTTATTTATGCTTCTTATTTTTATTCACGTCAAACATGTATAACTTCTTCCTCTGTAAATAAGTATACACGCACTTTTTTAAATTTTGGTTTGCCTGTCTGTCTGTTTGGTTGTCCGGGCTAATGTACGAAACGGCTGAACCGATTTTGACGGGATTTTCATTGGCGGATAGAGGTCTTTTCAGAGAGTAATCTAGGCTACATTTTATACTAGAAAAATATCGAATTTAATGTGGATGAAACCGCGAGTCACAGCTAGTTATAACATAATTGTAATTTTCGTATCAGCTTTTATGTTTTATTGGTATGACAAATCAGAATAAATATTGCTATATGACGCTAGCCACTGGGATCGACATAGAAAAATGTATCCAAGATATTATTACTGACGACAAAGCATTGTGTAATGTGTGCATATATAATTAGGAACGTAATAGTTAGATACATTTTCAATTCATTTTTACATGAAAATTATTAAGATTATGCTGAAAGTCTAATCTAAAAATAAACCAGTCATGAATATAGAGAAAAAATTTCTACATCAAATTATATTAATGTGTTATGTCAATTTTCGAGTTGTATGTGGTTTCACATTTCGTGAATATTGTATGTACCATGAAATACTTTACCCTACAATTACGCACATCTTGCTATTATTACTAAAACAGCAGCCTGTATAACCAAACCAGTTATTCTTAGACCTTTACATTCCAGTCTCTTTTAAATAATAAAAGATGATGAGAGATCAATTTTAATAGGTCATTAGGCGGCCTTCGTGGAATGACCATGTCACTTCTAGCGTGGCGTGAATAGCTAATTTGGTGACCATGATTTGTGAATTAAATTGAAGGATATTTTTAGATTCAATATTATTGTCTCATCCATTACATTTTTAGCCTACCTACAGGCGCAGTCAAAAGCTATACTTACGGCTATACGTGCGTTTATAAGTTTGTTTGTATGTACCTTCTTAGATTTTTGTATTCTGATTGCAATTTGTTGTTAAATTTTAGTTGTCTTAGGTTTATTGTTTTTATATATACATGATTATCTTCATCCTTCATCGGTCCTTAGATTTGTTTTACGCATCCTTAAATCTCATCACTCTCTTCGCACATCTTCGCTTTTCTGAGCGTCTAGACAAGTGCCAAACGTTTCGTTAAATCGTAACGCTTGCTGGCGTTCGTCAAAAGTGCCCTGTGGCTACGGTTTATACGACGGTTTTCACACGATTTTATGTTTCGTTTGATATATCAGAAAGTGAATAACGTTTGACAACCAGTTTAAAATTCGTTACTCTAAATCACACGGTATCTGCCATTCTATTCTACTAACGTTTACGACAATTGAGCCACTTGTCTAGGCGAGGTTACTCGATAAGTAAACCTTTGTCGTCCTTGACTTCTACAAGTATTCACTTTTGTTCTAAAAATTTTCCTCGTCAGTCTTTTGCCACTTATTATTTCCACGTGCCCGAACCATTTCAGTATTCCTCTCTTTATTTTTACGATAACACTTTTATCCAACTCTGCTTGCTTTGGTAAATATTACTCTCTTATATTATCTTTGCCTTTACTAGGTTTTGTTCTCAATTTCATTCGTGCATAAATTGCAATGTCGACGAATGCTTATCATTCCTGAATCATAGTATTAAAATCTATAAGTAGACAAACAATCAAAATTTCTGTGTGCTTGTAGCAAAGAATCAACAAAATTTTGAAAATTTCCTTGACATCTGAATTGTTAACATTATTATTGCTTCAAACAACTAAGAAACATCTTGTAAATTATTAAATTTGTTATAACTGATTTTGTGAAGTCTTGATATTAATGAAAAGGCTCTGAATAGACTGATTATCCAAAAATCACGATCTGCGTTTCAATAGGAGTTCTTCATCGTCCGTGTCTGGACTATGTAGGATGTATGAAGATGATATGACTGACCACTTATGTTGAAAGACAATAATTTGATCTAAGGTGATTTGAAATTTGTAAAGGCGCAGTCAATCGCCCACTCATTTAAAATTAGGAAAGAATTAAAAAGGCCCAGAAACCAAAAGGGGTAATTTGAGATGCCTTGATTGAAAACGTCTTAGGAAGTTATGGAATGGGATAAGAAGAGGTAAGTTCAGATTAGTATGAATATAAAGTACAACAGTACAGAAAGAGTTGAAGGAAACAGAAAGATCATTAACATTAATAAAGACTAAAGATATGTTATTTTTTAGACAAAATCTCCATGACAACCAAGTTATTTTCTTTTTCTTTTCGTAATCAGTGTGTAAAATAGTTTGTATATACCTACATAATATATTCTAAAATAAATAAAATCATGTGTGGGATAATAATGAGTTCCCCACAAAGTACCTACATTTAATTTCAAAATAATTTACTTTTTAAAGTCAAATACCACTGACAAGAAAAGAACCTGCGCTGAGAAAAACTGGTAGTCTTTCTTTTTTTCGTACTGAGATTGATGAAGAAAATGACTCCTAATGGAATACTGTCTCTTTCCTCATATGAATTCGTTATTTCTGTTAGTCGTGTTTTCTACTGTTAAGTACTTGTGTTTAAGTTTTGAGCACGTCATGCTTTTGATCAGGCAATATAGTATAAATATAAAATTATAAATAATGTAAATATATATTAATAAATAAAGTTTAAGAACACTTATTATATACGCGTTGTCCCGTCCAGGAATTATCATTTATTATGTATTATTAATAGTTTTGAGCCTTGATATAATTTTGTTTACATGTTACAGAAATGTTCCTGTTGTTGTTTCCTTTTTAATTATTTTAGTTAATTTATATGGTTCCACTTGGAAAATTGCTGCCGCTGTCTCGTGATCGTTTCGGGTTGCTGAGAAAATTGGGCATTTAGTTAAAAGATGCTCGATAGTTTGGACACTTCAAGAGTCGCAAGGACAAATATTGTTTGTGGTAACCATGGTTGGATAGTATTTGAGTTATTTCAAAGTTAGGTTTAAGTACTTGTAATGTATCAGATAAAGATTCATAAGCGGGGAGCCATTTATTTGTAAATAGACAATTATTTGTTTCCAAATAAAGTGATGTTTTGGCTTTAAAACTATTTACTTTGTTGTTATGTCGTATGAAGCTTATCGGGAATTATGTCATAGTCAGGTGATTTGTGCATTGTCGCTGCGCTTTTGGCAGCGATATCTGCCTCTTTATTGCCTTTGATTCCTGTGTGTGCTTTAATCCACACAAAAGACACAAGTTGATTTGACTGCTGACAGGTATGTAACGACAAATGAATCCTGTTTACTAGGGAGTTATGGCTGTCTGAGTTACTCATTTCTAGCAAGCTGGATTTGCTGTCAGTATAGTTGAGGTAGGTTTTTGTTATCACAGACCCATTGGCAAGACCAAGCAATGGCAAAGAGTTCAGCTTGAAATACTGAACAGGAATCATGCAATTTAAACTTCTTAAATATTTTATATCCATTTGATTTGTAAATAATGGCGGAAGTAAACATGACGGTAAAGTTGGAACTTTGCTGAATCATGTTGGATAGCTCTTCAGATGAAGATGCTTCTGAATAATTGATCGTTTTTCGTAAAGAGGGATGTAGAAGTTCTGAAGGAAGAACGGGTGAATCTAATAAAATATCGTGCGGGATAAAATAGGAGATTTTGTGAATTCTAGTAAATTCAATATCTGCAGATTCGATTATCTTAGCATGTATTAGAGTCAGTTGGGCAAAAGAAATAGCTGTGGCGGTGCTTATGGTCCTAAAACCTCTTATGATTTTAATTGCAAAATCTCTTTGCAAGGAAAGAAGTTTATGTTTGACGTACTTGTCAAACGAACGAACGAAGACTGCCAGATGCTCGACGCATAACAAATAATCGGTTCGATTACATGTTCGTATAAGATTTTAATATTTTCTGAATTAATGCCCCAGGTGGGTTATCTGTGTAGATATTTTACAGTTTTTATAGAATTTCATTACATTTACCATAGACTTATAAATAGCTCTAGACGCTGTGCCCGAGCAGAAACAGTGAGATGAATAAGATAAGCTGACTCGCCTGTACATATGACAAACATTTATTATTAGATAAGCTGATCGGTTACCTTATTACGTAATTGCAGCCAGTAAGCGGTAGCCGAATCTTACGCGATCAATTGCGATATATTGTTAAATCAAGCACGATATAATGTCGCGAATCACTATTGCTGCCTCTGTGGATTAATCAGTGAACTAAAAACTACCGACCCTATTTGTGCTACAATAAGTCATTTTACCGCATGGTACCTTAATTACCAATTTAAAACAATCGTCACGCGACTGTCTCGCAGCTATTGTTCTCTACGTGATAACGCAGCGGACCGCCATTCCGTAGAAAATACATCCATACATATCTTAATTGATTTTATTTGCCTCGGTTCGTAGTATGAGACGAGCTGTCCGAGTTATAAAATCTGTAACATTTAATTTATACTATTTAAAGATTTCAAGAGAATGAGAAAGAAGCATCAGAACTATATTTTTATATAGTAGCGCTCCTTTTTTATCTGTAAAAATTACTCAATATCTGACCGGAATATTACGGAAGGAGGCCTGTCTACAATTTACATACCTCATTAGACGTACCTAACATTTTCGTTATATTTGAGTATTATTTCATTCTGAGTTATGACGTCACAAGAAAACCGTTAAAAAAACAAGCGTGCTTGTCGCGACCCCTGCCAGCCCTTTTCAGGACTGCAATTCCTCTCCTGTGCACACCATGCGAGACAATGGTAGCGATAGACAGGGCGTCCCCCGAAAGCGACGTACACCGGTTTGTCCCCGCTGGTGTGAACAGAGTGCAGTCCGGCGTTGGGCACCGCCACCTAACATACTGTGCACTTCGTGGCGGGAAGTGAAGGAAGCAGTGCAGAATAGCTGTGCAGAATGTGAAAGGTGGGGTTGAAGAGAAGATGAATGAAGTGGTTGAAATTATGGAAGAAAGAAGATTGGATGTGTTATGTTTGAGTGAAACTAAGCGAAAGGGCAATGAACTTGCCGACTTGCCTGGAGGGGCATTGCTTTGTGGTCAGGGTACCACAAGAAGAAAGGGGATGCCAAGGTGTTGGCGTCTTACTGTCCTCCAGTTTTGTTAATTATGTAACTTACTATAAGTGTGTAAATTTGAGACTGCTCTGGGTGTCTCTCGAGACAGAGTTGACGAGGATTTTTGTTTTGGTGGTGTATGCCCCAGTGTCCTCTGTCGGTGTGGACGAGCTAGAGCTGTTTTCGAAGAATGTCAGGGACATTGGGATGGGTCGGGTCAGCTCGAATACGATTTGAGTCTGCCTTAGACAAGTATGGAGATAAGAGAGTGATTGATGCTGGTAAGATTGTGTTAGGAGTGTGTATGGAAAATGATATTTTTGTTGCTAATACCTTATTGAAGCACAAAAGGATTCATCAGTACACGTGGGAAAGGAAGGATGAAGGGAGTATGGTTTATCTATTCCCGGTCGACAGCCGGCTCAAAAAGCAAGTTATGGACATGAGAGCACACGGAGGAGCCGATCTGGGAACGGACCACTTTCTAGTGGTAACTAGAACATGGGGTCTGTTTGCAGCATGGCAATGTCGCATAACGTCCAAACCTGCAGCGATCTGTCGCGTCAAGAGCTGGAAACTGAAAGATGCGACCACCAGGAATTCATATGAAAGAGTAGTATCTCGTAAGCTTGACGATAGGTTGAAAGTGACGAGCGAAGATGTTGAAGAATTTTGGCAGAATCTTAAAGATAGTATGAGCGAGGCTGCGAAAGAAGTGTGTGGAACGAATAAGATTGGAAATAATAAGAAGCGTGGTGGAATGGTGAGGTGAAAGTGTCTGTGTACAAGAAGAAGAAAGCGTGGCGAGACCTTGCTGCCAAAAATAGCTATAGTATTGGGTCCTTACATATGAAATTGGCGTTTTGTACGGGAGGAATATAAAGTCAATTTTTTTTTGTAAAATATATTTAAGTAATCAAAGTATGCACCGTTGTTATCTATGCACTTTTGCCATCTTATAGGTAGTTCATTGATCTCTATACTAAAAAAACCATGGGGGCGAGAATCAATAAACTCTTTGAAGGCGGTTTGGACTGCCGCATCGGAGTTGAATTTTTTTTCTTGTAAGAAGTTGTCCAAATTCCGGGAAAAATGGTAATCTGTTGGAGCAAGGTCCGGGGAGTACGGTGGATGTCGCAGACATTCCAATTGTAGCTCATCTAACTTAGTGGTTGTTTGTTGTGCAGTGTGTGGTCTTGCGTTGTCGTGAAGCAGCAGTGGCCTAGAGCGATTGACCAATCTCGGTTGTTTAGCAGCTAGTTCTTCCTTCATGGTTTACCATTGCTGACAATAGATATCTGGCGTAATCGTTTGGCTAGATTTTAGAAAGCTGTAGTGAACGACACCGGCGCTAGTCCACCAAACACTCACAAGTAACTTTTTCTGAGTCAATTTTCGTTTAGCGCAGGATTTGGCTGGGTCTCCAGGGTTCAGCCATTGCGACGAGCGCTTCCGATTATCGTACAGTATCCATTTTTCATCACAAGTAATGATTCGATTTAAAATCCCTTCATTATTGTGTCGGTTGAGCAAAGTAACACAGCAGTCGACGCGTGTTTGCAAGTTCGATTCACTCAATTCATGAGGTACCCATCGTTCAAGTTTTTTTACTTTCCCGATTTGCTTCAAGTGGATTAATACACTTTTGTCACTTACCCCGAAGCCTGCAGCTATCTCTGAAGTGCTTTGTGATGGATCCGCTTCCACAATAGCCTTTAATTCTTCGTTTTCCACTTTGGTCTCCGTCCGTCCACGGGGTTGGTTCTGAAGGTCGAAATTTCCAGAACGAAAACGTTGAAACCAAAAACGTACCGTGCTTTCTTTTGCGACACCAGCGCCGTACACATCATTAATCCTTCGAGCTGTTTCTGCAGCACTGGTGCCACGGTAGAACTCGTACTCGTAAATATACCGATATTTCATGTTTTCCATTGTGTGGTAATAAGCGACGCCAAAGAAAAAAATAATGAGAAAAAAACAAATGAATGACTGTTTTCAAAACTCAAATGTACCAGCTAAATGAATTTATAAATTTGAATTTGGAATTCTTAACCAAAGAGGAGATATTTCAGATCAAAGTGGTCAGTACGACAAAACGCTAATTTCATATGTAAGGACCCAATATGAATGATTTGACGAAAGAGAGATATAAACTGCAGAAAGCAGAAAAAAAGGCACTAGTGAAAGAGAAGCGTGAAAGGTGTAGAGTGTTAGACCAAAACAAGATGTCGGACAACTTCAAGAAAATTTCCAAATTATTTTGAAAAGAAATACATAAGTACCGAGGTCAAAGTCAAAGTCAAATCAATTTATTCAAGTAAACCCAAATGCAAGGTATTTTTGAACGTCAAATCTACTTTAGTTCGGTTCAAAAAGGAAACCTGAATACTGAGAAGAACCGGCAAGAAACTCAGTCAGGTATCATTTTTTCAACATCATTCTACAACAGTTATTTAAAAATACAATATTTATAAAGCCAGTAAATGCATATGCAGAGAGGATCACTTCCAGTCTATTGTTGTGTCTTCAATGAAATCGCTAATTTTGTAGTATGCTTTTCCAATCAGTGTGCGTTTAATGACAAGTTTAAATCTCTTTTCCGTTAGTTGAGTAATTTCTTGAGGAATTTTATTATAAAAACGAACACAGCTACCCAAAAATGAACCACTTGACTTTTGTAATTTAAATTTAGGAATAACTAGCTGATCACGACCACGAGTTTCCATACCATTAACAACGCCTTTCTTTTGATCCGATACCGATTGAAGTGGTCCGATACCTTGCAGAATGAATGAAGTGCGTTAGAAAGAACAACATCTGCTAACAGACAAAAAAGATGTTCTCTAGCGATGGAGTGATTATTATAGAGAACTGTCTGAGAGTGGCAACTCTGTCTCTGACACTGAGAGCGCTCCTAACGAGTCTCCACACTCGGGTCAGGAACTAGAGGAAGTGATTAGTATGAAAGAGATTGAGAAATCGCTAAAAAGTTCGAAATGTGGAACGGTTTCTGGAAATGATGAGATTAATGCTCAGATGATCAAGCATGGTGGTCCTAGGGTCTGGGATACATTCTATAAACTGTGCAATTTTTACTAACAGAAGAGAGAGGTTCCGGAGGACTGGCGCACCGCAGTCATAGTACGTCTCTATAAAGAGAAAGGTTCCCATTTAGATCGGGCGCGTGCTACAGGGCCATCAGCTTAGCAAGTATACCAAGGTATTGATTGAACGTATGAAAGTTTGGCGCTCCGTCCTCTCTGACTACTTTGTTAGGGACACAACGTGAAGATATGTATGTGAAATAATATTTTCTTCAAATACGTGTTTATGTTTACAATATATTAGCTGTTGGCCGCGACTTCGTCCACGTGGAATTAAAAAAAAAGTAGCTTATGTCCTTCCCCGGGGCTTAATCTATTTAAGGAAGGATTACGAAGGAGAATTACGAACGCACGCACACGGGAATTTTATATGTAAGATTTTACCCCTCAATTTAAAAAAATGAAATATACATATTTTAATTGAAGGTTTTAAAAAAATATTTGCAACAATAATAACTTAAAGAAAATAGATTTTAATGTACTAAGCATAACTTAAAGAAAAAACGCTACGTTCGAAACGCGGAAAGCGCAACCAACCACGCTGTTTGTTCGGCGCCTTAAGGAAAATCTAATAGCATCTACCATCTAATAATATCAAGGTAATGGTTAGGCAACGTTAATGGATGTCTTTGAAGAGTATGATTGCCTTTAGTTTTCAAATGTTTCAAGTGCCAACTTTAAACAATTACATTGTTTAGCGTGAATATTTCGATCGTTGGAAGTTATTGAACTTCTTAATTTAGAATTTTCGAGAGATACCTTTATTAACTTCGAAGTACTTACAGAACTTCACAAGTGAATCTGTCGAAATTTAATAATGACGTTTCCTACCAATTTGAAAGATGAAGCTTGGAATAATTACGCTTAGAAGCCGATTAAGATTAAGCATGCTTAAGAAAATGAAACAATTAACTTGGAACCAGAAATTGTTATATTCGCCGGGCAAACATTTGTTGATTGCATCTCCCTCAAATAAATTAGAAAAACCGTTCAAGCACGAGTCATACACGCACACCGATAGTTTCGTACCGCCATACAATGGCCGCCTTTATAATTTACCGTTGAACATTATTATCGTCACGATTTTACCGTCCACGGTACAATAGATAAGTAAAATGCTTCCCTATTGTGTCGTGGAAAAAGACGTTTATTCAACATCCACGGCACGACGTTATCGTGGACGGTAA
Source organism: Zeuzera pyrina (assembly GCA_907165235.1). Taxonomy (NCBI): domain Eukaryota; kingdom Metazoa; phylum Arthropoda; class Insecta; order Lepidoptera; family Cossidae; genus Zeuzera; species Zeuzera pyrina. The sequence goes on from OU015627.1 coordinate 3,061,987, forward strand.
TTTAAGAGCAAGCTCCCAAAAAAGTTTCTTGCGTAGGTTTCGAAAGCGACATTTGTCGTTATAACTTGAATATTAATTCATATAATAACATATCCGTTAGCTAGGTATTTAGTAAACTGTATTGTCTTCCTGTTAGTCACAATGGTATGTAACTTACTCAAGTAATTACAAAACAATCAAGAAGAAATACTTAAAAACCTTTCAAAAAGGCATCACATTGCAGAAAAAAAAGTATCGAACGAAAATACATAAATTGCGTTACGGTTTTAGGCAGTCGATAGAAAAATGTATAAAGAAATATATGTTTAACTTGCACATTCATTAAACATGTGCCCGGTTCAGCAAACCTATTTAAAAATGCTAAAAATTTCAGCAGTCGGGTCTTAAAAGCGTCTTCATACAACTACATACATTGTGGTTCCCTGTTGTACCGTGGACGGCAAAATCGAGGCGATAAATACGTTCAACGGTAAATTATAAAAGCGACCAATGTATTTGTATTTACCGATAAAATATAAATCAGATTCAAATATAAACACATAGCACGTTCTCCCATACTCTCCAATTGCGAATGTAAGTTTGTAATGGCAACGATTTTCGAAAATCTCCTTTACTTGCGCTGTGAGACCTTGCCTTTTGCCAAATTTCATGATTCTAAGTCAAAATCATAGTCAAATCAATTTATTCAAGTAAACCCAATTACAAGGTATTTTTGAACGTCAAATCTACTGTAGTTCGGTTCAAATAGAAAACCTGGACACTGAGAAGAACCGACAAGAAACTCAGTCGAGTATCATTTTTTCAAGTTCATTTTACAAAAGGTTTATTAATATTTCCAGACTATTGTTTTATCTTCAATGAAATCGCTTCTTTTATAGTACGATTGTCTAATCAATGTAAGTTTTATAACCAATCTAAATTTAATTAAATAATTTCCTGAAGAACTTTGTTATAAAAACGAATACAATTACCCAAAAATGAAATATTTGACTTATGTGATTTAAATTTTGAAATAACCAATTTACCACGACCTCGGGTTTCCATACCATTATATCGCCTTTCTTATTAAACACATCTATATTTTTCCTCGTATGCATAATATATATAATAATAATTTCAAAGTAAGGACGGCAAGGTGAGGACATCAATGTTTTTAAAACGATCTTTAATTGATTCTCATGCGTTCCCACTGTAGATGGCATGTATTGCTCTTTTTTGTGAAATAAAAATGGAGTTAGTGTGGAGTGAATAGCAGAAGGCCGTAGGACATTACACTTTGAAAATATGAATAAATATAGAAATGAGCCTTGCCGTATCCACGTCCGTCATTTGCCTAATGCGTGTAATTGCATATACCCCGGAACCGAACTTACTAGCCAATGCCCCAATATGGCCCGCCCACTGTAACTTGTTATCTACTGTTAAACCAAGAAAACTGGCTGATTTAAATAATTCTAATTGTTTCCCACCCAGTTCTATTTTATCATGGATTCTGGGTACATTAGAAAGGGAAAATTTAATACATTTGGTTTTTTGTGCATTCAGTAGTAAATTATTGGCAGCGACCATCTCGAGACATCTGCTAGGATTCTGTTTACCCAAGTAATATTTAGATCCTTTCTGTCTAGTTTAAATAACAATGAGGTGTCATCAGCAAATAATAATACTGTTTCGCATAAGTCCCTGAGCATAAATGGGCGATCATTAATATAAACCAGAAACAGGAAAGGTCCCAAAATTGATCCTTGGGGAACGGGGAATGACAATGGAAAATACTCTAAAGTCTAGGTTCCCAAACTTATTTTGTCTACTGAGTCGAGAGCTCATGCAGTCGTTGTCTAAGATGCCTCCTAGCTAAATGCAATTACAAATCACCCCCCAGGCCTCTACATAACGCCCCCATTTTTTTTCTGGGTCTCTTACCGCCCCCCTTTAGGCCTGCAGCGCCCACAGGGGGGCGTTATCGCCCACTTTGGGAATGGGTCTAAAGGCTTTGATTTACTAGCAAATGTCACAACACTAAGGTATAAATGGCCGTAATTTTGATTGCGTTAACTTACAAGCTTGATTTTGTTACAGCTCCAAGGGATCGCAGATATAAGTATTTCATATTAATACCTCCACGCGTTCTTGAGGAAAAGGGTCTTGACAGACGGACAACGAAGTGATTCTTAAGGTTTCTCCTTTGAACCTCTCCAATATTTCTTTGCTCATTTGTAGGAAATATATTATCATAATGATCTAGTTACTTTGTTGTTGATTTTTAATTATACTGCACACAAAAAAACATAAAATGCATTTATTTTGTCTATTTCCATCATACTAACTCACAAACTTTTGAAATTAGAAATAAAATACTAGTAGAATTATAAATAAAAGCTTACGAAATTTGCAATAATATAAAATGAAAAGATAATATGACAATTTAATATAGTACCTATTTACTAAAAACGTAACCCAAGAAACACATTCAGTCCAAATCAGTAGCCCTATTGCGTGTTTACGTACCAAACGACCGTAGGTAATTATGTCTAGCTCTAGGACACTGCCGAGATTGAATACGAGTACTGCTTGCTTATTGTACTGTGACTAAAGGTGTCTTGCACCAACTATTTAAACTCGATTTAAGGATTTGACTTCTCGCTTGCTCAACGATTTAATAGTTGGTGCAAGTGAGATGTCGAATCCTTAAATCGAGTTTGAACAGTTGGTGGAAGCCACCCACCCAAAGCAACGAGTATTTTCGGTTTATGCTTATAGTATGATAAAAAGAAATCATATGGTTACAGGTGGTTAGCCTGTCGCCTATCGTACCAGTAATTTCGATAAAATATTTAAGAAAATTTGTTTAATAATAATTTAATTTGTTTAATTTAAAATTAAAGAAAACCTCGTCTTTTATGTTAATTTGGCCGAGAATCGAAAGGAAGACGTTTTAAAACAATTCTCAGCAATTAGATAACAAATTAAAGATAAACAATACATTTAAAAATAAATAATGTAAAACACCTGTTGAGGTTTTGGATTATAGCAGTTTTTAACCGACTTCAAAAAAAGGAGGAGGTTCTGTGTTCATCTGTATGTACGTTCTTTTTTTTTATGTATGTTCACTGATAACTTCGTCAATTGTGGACCGATTTCGAAAATTCTTTTTTTGTTTAAAAGTACCCTTTCAAACAAAAAAAGTTTTTGTCGTTTGTTGTTGATTTGGCACCGACTTCAATGACTGTCAAATTTAATTATACCAGTCAAATTTGACACACGGCCCTACCATTCGCAAGTTCCTACTTCAAACAAACAAACACCAAGCTTTTACAGACTTTAATTTAATGGACATTTAGTAAAGTTTTTTTCTCAAATTGAGCACCCCAGAATTGAACCCGGTAGCTCGACTTATAAGTCATATACAAGCTACCCCCACATGGTACTGATAGTAAGTTATGATGCAAAATTCAGCTTACTTCTTACAGAAATGTTGACCCTGTCGACATACGAAGTCTCATTTTCAACAGAACACTCGTAGAGGCCCGCATCATCCACGTCGATCTGTGTCAGCAGTAAACTGCCGTCGACCTGCGAATATTAACCACACCATGAATAATGTATTGGACATATCGGGTGGTATCGGAAGAGGGGTTCGATATATTGAAATGTGGAAAGTGGCGATGGCGAAGCAACGGGGTGGAACGGAGTGGACTGCATGTTAAAAGCGTAATATATTGGGTCCTTACATATGAAATTAGCGTTTTGTCGTACTGATCACTTTGATCTGAAATATCTCCTCTTTGGTTAAGAATTCCAAATTCAAATTTATAAATTCATTTAGCTGGTATATTTGAGTTTTGAAAACAGTCATTCATTTGTTTTTTCCTCATTATTTTTTTTTTTGGCGTCGCTTATTACCGCACAATGGAAAACATGAAATATCGGTATATTTATGAGTTCGAGTTCTACCGTGGCACCAGTGCTGCAGAAACAGCTCGAAGGATTAATGATGTGTACGGCGCTGGTGTCGCAAAAGAAAACACGGTACGTTTTTGGTTTCAACGTTTTCGTTCTGGAAATTTCGACCTTCAGAACCAACCCCGTGGACGGCCGGAGACCAAAGTGGAAAATGAAGAATTAAAGGCTATTGTGGAAGCGGATCCATCACAAAGCACTTCAGAGATAGCTGCAGGCTTCGGGGTAAGTGACAAAACTGTATTAATCCACTTGAAGCAAATCGGGAAAGTAAAAAAACTTGAACGATGGGCACCTCATGAATTGAGTGAATCGAAGTTGCAAACACACGTCGACTGCTGTGTTACTTTGCTCAACCGACACAATAATGAAGGGATTTTAAATCAAATCATTACTTGTGATGAAAAGTGGATACTGTATGATAATCGGAAGCGCTCGTCGCAATGGCTGAACCCTCGAGACCCAGCCAAATCCTGCCCTAAACGAAAATTGACTCAGAAAAAGTTACTTGTGAGTGTTTGGTGGACTAGCGCCGGTGTCGTTCACTACAGCTTTCTAAAATCTGGTCAAACGATTACGGCAGATATCTATTGTCAGCAACTGCAAACCATGAAGGAAGAACTAGCTGCTAAACAACCGAGATTGGTCAATCGCTCTAGGCCACTGCTGCTTCACGACAACGCAAGACCACACACTGCACAACAAACAACCACTAAGTTAGATGAGTTACAATTGGAATGTCTGCGACATCCACCGTACTCCCCGGACCTTGCTCCAACAGATTACCATTTTTTCCGGAATTTGGACAACTTCTTACAAGGAAAAAAATTCAACTCCGATGCGGCAGTCCAAACCGCCTTCAAAGAGTTTATTGATTCTCGCCCCCATGGTTATTTTAGTAAAGGGATCAATGAACTACCTATGAGATGGCAAAAGTGCATAGATAACAACGGTGCATACTTTGATTAATTAAATATATTTTACAAAAAAAAAATTGACTTTATATTCCTCCCGTACAAAACGCCAATTTCATATGTAAGGACCCAATATGTTTACGCACAAAATAAATTTTTAAATTAACAATATATATTTATGTACCAATAACACTCAATAAACATTTACATGTAAATATAAATAAAATGTATAACATATAATTGAGCACTAATTGCTCTAGGCCCCACACTAGGATGCCCTGTGCCGTGGGCTACTAGCCCAATTCATTATTTCATGTTATTAAAGTTTTTGTAACATGTAAAATAAAGACTTCTACATAACCTGATGTAGATCTTGAGGCACTCTAAGAAGCGAACATTTTTAAGCAATTTTCGAACTAAAACACTAAGAATATTACACATACAAATAATATTTACGTAAATGTAATTAGAAAGCAATATATATATATATATATATGTAGACAACAAGAGTAAGAGACAGTAACTTAAACTTTTCTAATTTTGAACACCTGTTTCTAAAAGACCGCGTAACATACAACAGTAACACTATTTCGCACGCACTGAGCAAATTACCTCCCGTTTAATGCTTCTGAAATCAGAAATTAGAGTTTGGTGCGTAGGGCGCTTTTACCTCAATTTATATAGAAGTCAGGTAATAATAGAGACAGCGTTGTTAACGCTTAAAACGGGATGTGATCATGTGACGAGATTATTCCACTATAGCACAGTATAAATATAATAGTAGAATGTCTTCATAGAAAATTAGCATACGCGGTTTGTATGTGTGCACGCCAATACGCACGCGCCGTGGCACGCACACAACGATATAACGAATATTCTGGGTGAATATGTATGATTATTGGGGAGTAGCACGCGACGCGAACATGCATCTGAACATGCAACCACTTTCATTTGCCTTTAAAAATAGTGCTTCACATCGTTGCAAATACGAAAATGTCGAAATCACATATACGAACGTATTATTCACAGATCATGCAGAGGAATCCGAAGAAGAAGTATATTCAAGCTCTGATGAAGAGTTTACATAATAAGTTTATGAGAATAGTAATACATGTTTATTTAATAAATTACAAAATAATGAATGCTGCAATTATGACAAAAAATATATTTAAGCTCACCGGCAGTAACATTTTCGACGACGATTGGGTCGTTGGGTTGGTTGGAGATCAGAAAAAGTATGGGTTAAAATACAAAAACATTGTTTTAAAGGCGTTTTTTAAACTCACAGACGGGTATCATACTCATTACTACAAAAACAGAGTTCACAGAAGATGAAGAACCACCAAATTGTGACGTTGAATAAATAAAAATCAAATTTTTATACTTTTATAATTAATCAATTTTAAAAAAGCTGATTTTCGAATTTTATATTTGTATTCAATTATTTTTTCAATGCGCCACGTTTTTGTAAATTAATAAAAATTTTAATTTAAGTAACCAGAGAGTCTTTAATAGTTTGCTGATTTATATTGGGCATCAAGATTATATACAATATACAGTACTTTTATTGACGATATACGCTCTCTCACACTCATACGTAACATTCTCAATCACCTGCCAATGTCCCATCGAAATAATCTGTCTTTTTTAAATTATTTATTTTTAGTCATAAATCATATGCTGTTAAAATTTCAGCGTCCTTCAAATACATTTTTTTGAATTTTTTGTAAGCGCCTGGCAAACTTTTAGACCCGACTAAATAATCTGGTTTGTTTATTTTTTCACTCTTTAAATATTAAATTTAAAGTATAAAAATTACAGAATGCTTCAAGAACATTTTTTGCAAAAAAAATTCTCTTATTTGAAATATAAGGGTCGATTTAGTCCCGTCTACCCTTCAGCCAGGTCTGCGGTTCAGTACTTAGGTATAATAGAAGTATTCAACAAGTTTTCATCATGCCTCAAATACCTGCACAAAAACGTCTAACAACTCTCGGACTATCTGGCTATTTGATCTTCGTAAACAGCCTTGGACTTCCTTGGTTTCTTTACAGTACAATACAGTACAGTAAGTATTTTACAATTTATAATAATGATTGCTGATGTTATTTGTTTTTACGGTTCCATACACAAAAAGTGCCAACGGGACCCTATTAATAAGCCTACACCACGCCTACACCACCTTTAAAGGGTCCTTTGAGCCGTAATGGATATAACCGGTTGCGATTTTCACAAAATACGTGTTATTATTTTGGATGGCGGATATGGTACTCACAAAATAAACGCATTTTTGTTTTTTTTGTTTTTGCTCTACCGTAAAAAGGTATCTGACTTCCCCGTTAGGGATACAGCGTGAGGATATGTATGTATGTAAAAGCGGTAATACATACAAGTGTTAAACTTGGCGTGATTATAGTAAAAACTCCAAAGTAAAATACGACTAAAACTAAAAACCGGATAAATGAGAGCCGGGTTCGCGCTAAGGATCCCGTATTGATTGAAAGAAAAATAAATATTTAGGGTAGGTCTAAAACTAACTTCTTTTCTACTGCTGGATCGGAATGATATACAAAAAAGTCATCAATATAAATAAAGCCTATATACTAACAGCAGCCTAATTGTCTAACTCCACTCGTAATCGATATCAGTATTTTGAAGGCAATTGACGTTGTCAGTATTTTATCCACCGAATTGTCTAACGCACCAAACATAATCGAAAACACCCGCGAAAACGATTACGTTTGTGACCGAATGATAGAATTATCGATACCACGTGACACCATATTAAGTTGAAAACTATGCAATTGCGTAGTGATTTTGACACTCGTAATCGTATTAAATGATTTCGATTGCGATCATTTTATTATGGTTACAATATTGTTAACCATTATCACAAAACTTCAGTTAGTAGTGAATTTAATTATTAAAAATCTTATTTTACATAAGTATCTAATCATTAATCAACCCTTAAAGATAAAAAAATAATTTAGGAACTTGAACTAAACACTTAATTACTAATTAGTTGTTTAACATATATTGTCACCAACAATTTGAGGAAACTAAGAAGTATGCAAGAACCACGGCGCTTGGCGCTACGTTCTCTCTGACTACCCCGTTAGGGATACAGCGTGAAGATGTATGTATGTATGTATGTATATATGTTACCAACAATGATTACTATAAGTTACTTTTTATCATTACTTAGAAATAAAACAGCAATTAAATATTTATATTTATTTAAGATGATATAGGCTTATTCAAAATCTAATATAGCTCTGACTCTGGGCCTCTACGCGAAGTCGTCTTTTTCAATGATGCGATCCCAAGTAGAAGGAGCTTCTGCTGAACAAATGTCTGAAATAAAATTGTTTTCTCTTGTAATTTCTCTTACAATAAGTCTCTAAATGTAAATTATTTTAGGGTTGCGCTTTTTAATGACAAAAACGCTACGAGCTGATTTCGTCACGTTCGTCCGTCTGTTCCTTCGTTTGTCAAGACTCATTTCTCACCTATTTAAATGAAATTTTACATGCAGATGTCTTATATTATGCTTATAATGGAATAAAATTGCAAAAGAATATTAATTTAGACGTGACTGTCCATATATGATGTGGTACAGTTGTGGTGGGCGAGTGGCTCAATGGTTTCAATTCCCGCATAAGTCGTGGTTTTAACTCCCGCTAGAAGCGTATTGACCAATGAGTTTGTTTAATAAAAATTTATATCAAAATAATGAATACACTTACAAACTCTGAGTTGACTGTGTCGTCGTACTACGCTCGGCGTTACTGGATCAAAATAGTCAATCTGCAAGAATGTGTAAATCCATGTATACTTGAATATTGTTAATATTACTTTTTTTTGTTTACGTAATTTTTTTAAAATTTACCGTAGATGTGCGAATTATAGTTTCTTCTGTCGCTTCTACTAACACCTCCTGCGACAGTATTATTTCATCAAGCTACAAAATACAAAATAATATTAATTTGTTATTGTGTAAAATATTGTTAGTTTTACCATTTTTTATATCGGTTTTATTTTTCAAATACATCTTAGGTGCAGAAGCTCTATTTTCTTCTCTTAATGCCAAAGAAACCTTCGACATCCCCTGTGAAGGCATTTCATCAATCTGCAATATAGTATATCTGTATAACATAATATGTAGTGTTTTTATTACAGCGATAAATAGTATTTTTAATATTATTTTCACCAATTCCTGGCGCTCCGTCCTCTCTGACTACCCCGTTGGAGATACAGCGTGAAGTTATGTTATGTTATGTTATTTTCACCAATTTAATAGTACTATTAATCGCGGTCCCCAAGTTAATACTTAAATTGAAATTAGTTAAAGCAAACCTTCCATTTAGAGATATTCGGACACTTTCAATAGCAGACATTGTTATTTTATCAATTACAGATAATATTCACTCTTCTAGCTAAGTGAGTGGTTTCTTTGGAAGACTATCAGCAGTTCTAAGAACATGCATGTGAAGAGCAGACTTTTTCTGATATTATGTTTCAGATCATGCCAAAACTAAAGAAAAGAATGAAACATATCAATCGCGTACTTTTGAAATATTAAGCAAGAAAATATGCAAGGAATTTTAAGCACAGTTAATGCTTTGCAATAAAATTCACAACTATACGAATATACATTACTTACTTTGCGCCATTCTTCGCCTTTTTTTGTGACATCCACGCCAACAGCATTTAACTTAGCAGCAATCGTATTCCACATATTAGTAGCATTGCTCAAAGCTCCATGTGGAAACCGACCACGCTAAATTTGGTTTTTCTCCATAGCTTCAACTTGCGAGCCAGTGATTTCTTGGTGGCTAACTTTTCTTTTTGCCGACATTTTTAATAATTTAAGTACTGATTTAAAACAACGTAATTAAACTTTTAACGTATGAAAATAAATAAAAAATAGGGACTTTCAATTATTAATTTGGTAGACATTTATAAATAATAAAGACGTCGAAATCTAAATATAACCATATAGTCAACTGTCATTCAAAAAGAGGCATAAAATAAAGAGGTAAATTTGCGCTTGAAAAATCAATAACATGAGTTAATTGACGATTTAGTTGTATAATACTTCATTCGTTCTTTATAAATAGTCGATAAAATTGAAGACGATGGCGATTAGCTGTTGTCCGTGTGACAACACGGCCAACACAATTCCATTTATTTGTACAAAACATAATCGCTTTGAACGTGATCGCCTTCAGTATCAATTTCGATTACTATTACGAGTGAAGTTAGACAATTAGCCCACAGGACACGGCGGATTTCGCGCGTATCTTTTCAAATTCGGGCTAAGAGACAGTCCTTACTGCACTTGTGATGGTGCTATGCAGGAGACAGTGATACACATATTGACGGCATGTCCAAAGTATGATAGAGTTAGAACAGATTGAAATTAGTATAGGAGTCACAATAAACAAAGAGTCGCTTGATCGGGTGATGACTTTTAAACAGTTTGGGGAACTAGCGAAATCCTGCGCTACTCAGCGACAGCACGAAACAATTGGATAATAATAATAACACTTTATCCGTATAATACATTTAATAATTAAAAATAATTTAAAAAAAGAAAAAAAAAAGAGTTCATAGAAAAGCAGCATAAAAAAGAAAAGCAACTTCATAGGCCATCTATATAACAGTTTTCAGGGTGCTGCGAAATGAATAGCAGCAGGTATTGCATGAATTCTAATAAAAAACATATATAAGTTTATAAGCCTTTAGGTTTATTAGGTGTATCTTCGAAGTCCGAGCTCCAATATCAGTGAAATCTAAATGGGACCACCTTGACTGAGTCCAACGGAAAAATAATCCTTGAGATTGGTTCATAAACGTGCATAAAAAAAATATACAGACGAATTGAGATCCTCCTCCTTTTTTGGAAGACTGTTAAAAACACTATTTTTTTGGTAAATACATAACACTAATATCCTCTGTGATGGTGCGGAACCTTCAGTGCGCGACTATGACTTGACCGGTTTTTTCGAAAATTTTAGATTGCATCGTTAAAAAGGCTGATTTTTTTTTGGAAATTTATGTTCTGCGCATCAAAAACGCAAAGCAAGCAAGATTAGTATTCTTGAAAGAATCTTCTTTACCTCAAGAGGCACAAAAGATCATATTTATTGTAGAAACAATGAGACGATATTACTTATACCTTATACTAGCTTTTCCCTGTGACTGTCCGCTTGTTAATGAAGAAATTGTGTAGGCTGTATTACATCCAAGTAAAATAGGTTCTTTCAAAGATCTTGTCATATAACGAGCATAGCGCATTACTACATAGAAGCTAGTTTTTCAATCAGCCTAATCCGCATTAAATACGTTATGTAATAATGCTCGCACAAACACCGAAAAACTGCTACAATTGGAAACAGATCGACACCGACGTATTCCGTTTTTTACGAAAGATTAATATTTCTCCCAGAGAAGGCCTAAAAAGCAGCTCAATATATTAACATTGAAAAGTAGAGCCGTGCTCGTGACTTTTTGTACACGCATATCTACTATATAAATATTTTGATTTTAACATTTGCTATCAAGCGTTTCTCCGCCATCATGTTGCTGTCTCAGAAAACTTTCAAAATTCGGATATCTTTTGATTGAATAACCCTATTAACTTGAAACAGACTAAAGGTTATTCCAAGGTAAGTTCTAGTTTTTCTAAGAACCTCTTCCAAATTGGGTGAGTTTTAAGTGATGTGTACAATTACACCAAACGTTAACTTATATACTGTGTATCTCTTTACGCATATAATAAAGAGATACGCAGTATGACAGGCTTGCACGACAGTGTTATTGAAAAAATGAAGAAAGGAATGCTAAGATGGTTCGAGCACATGGAAAGAATGAGTGATGAAAGACTGACGAAGAAAATCTATAGAGCGAAAGTAAGTGGTAAAAGAGGCCAAGGAAGACCAAGGCTGACTTATGAAGATCAAATAGCTAGAGTGTTAGCCGACGGAAATGTCAAAAGCTCTCGCATACCTAGGCGAAAATGTGTGAGGAGAATGATGAGATTTGAAGAAGCGAAAGAAGTATGCATGGATCGCGACGCTTGGCGCTCCGTCCTCTCTGACTACCTCGTTGGGGATACGGCGTGAAGATATGTTATGTTTATGTTATGTTAACTTATATCAAGTGTATTCACAGTACAATATGTGTATAATAATAACTTAATAACGCATAATAGGTACAGTTATTACATTTACCCGTTAGGGATACAGCGTGAAGCTATCTATGTATGTATGTATTACATTTATGGCGCACTTTATACGTAAACATCAATTTCATTGGCCCAACTCTAAGTCATATTGAAATATGTAGGTAGAGCACAGCGGCCTCGGTGTAGTGCCTTCGTCGGCGATCGATATTAGTAGCTCTTTTAAGCAAAGGTTAGGCGCCTGTTTTGAACCCCACGGAAATAGTTTTACAATAGAAATACCGGTGGATATCTACGGAAGCATCCATTAATCAAAAAAACATTATTCGTATCAGTTGTAATAACAAAAAGTCACAAATGAAAAGCCATCAAATAATTACATCAGAAAAAAAATTACATTTTAATAAGAATGGAAAATAAACACTTGAATTAGATTTTACTCAGGATTACTCCATATAATTTGATTTTGATATATTAATCTTATTTGTTTCAACGTTATTTATTTTACATTTGGCAACTATCGTGATCGTTCTTGTGATGTATCGATTAAAATAATGATCGTTATAATAAAACAATAATTGATTATTTAGGGATAAATTATATACTTATTCTAAACTAGCTGTACCCGTCTTCGTCTGCGCGGAAAATTTTTTCGTAACTTTCCCGGATTAGGTTAGATTACACGTACAATGTACATCTATATATGTACAAAGATTCTGAAGTCTGCCTTCGGGGACATACTGTCTCTCTCATTACAATTGGTTCAGCGGTTTAGCATTTCCCAATCAAAGTTTCATTCCCTTTTCGCCTGAGGGGTAGATTTTTGATAAAAAGTAGCCTATGCTCGTTTTCTGATGTCGAACTATCTCCATGCCCATCATAATCGGTTCAGCGGTTTTCCATACAAAGTTTCATCCCCCTTTTCATCCCTTTATGGGTAGAATTTATAAAAAATAAGTAAAATCATGTGAGCAATCACGTGTTCTTCTATGTATTAAATTCCATTAAGATCGGTCAAGCCGTTCTCGAGTTATAAAAGGACATAGAGACAGAAAGACAGATAACAATTTTAAAAATGGTAGAATCGAAGTCAATTAGTCATAAATTGACTATCTATCCAAAATTTTACAGTAAAATTGTAAATACAGATAGACGCTACAGATTTATATATTAGTAAAGATGACTACTTTATTTTTCTGAATTTGTTTACATAGATGTATAATAGGGAATGGGTCCCGGGACATCTCGTGTCTCGAAGTCACGGAATTTTAGTCAAAACACGTCCCGTGTTCCGGGACTTTTGAATCGTGATTTAAGTCGAGACATTAATTATCTATACTAATATTATGAAGAGGTAAACTTTGTTTGTTTGTATGTAATGGATAAACTCGAAAACTACTCAACCAATTTCAAAAATTCTTTCGCCTATAAAAACCTACATTATCAGCAAGTAACATGGGCTGCATTTTATTTAAAAAAAAATTCTACTTATGCGAAGCCGGGGCGGGTCGCTAGTGACATAATATGAACACTGTTTATAAATGTTATAATGACATTCGTTACGAAAAGGCATTTAACTTCAATATTGGAAATGTTAGAATTTTATTATTTTATATTTCAGGAGATTTTATTTATCTTTAATATACGTTGGTTGTCTTAAACTGACGATTTACGATCAGTTATTAATCGTTGTCAACGTTGTCAAGTATTTTTTGAGAATTGCTTTAATTAACGTTAGAAATGAATGTAAGTGTGTTTTTTTTTTATTAAAGTTAGTATTTTATTAATACGTCTCACCGAAAATGTATTCTACATAGCTTTTGGCCGCGACTTTGTTTGCGTATAAATTATAGCCTGTGTTATTCTGATGTATAAGCTATACTATTGTATAGTATCATCACAATCGGTTCAGTAGTATTTGCGTGAAAGAGTAACAAACATCCATACATTCATAAATCCATCTTCACAAACTTTCACATTTATAATATTTGTAGGAATTTATCCAAAAAAAGTAATATTCGCCATCTTGGATTTCAAAATGAACGTCATTTTTGTAATCAGCATCCGAGATACCTAGAGTTTGACACCCATATCGATTTATCCAAAAAAAGTGATATTCGCCATCTCGGATTTGAAAATTCACGTATAAATAATTTTATATAAACGTTCAATCATCAACATTTTACAGACCATAATATATAGTTAACTAAAGTTTCAGCCAATTCAACTGAACAGTTATTTTATAGCATTGTTATCGAACAAATGTTCGATGTGATTCTTTAAATTGATATAACTTTTTTATTTATGAACTGATTTAAATAAAACACACTAAACTTTAAGAGTACCACGACACATTAGTGAAAACCGCACCCAAATCGATTAAGCCGTTTCAAAGATTAGCGCGCACAAACGCATAGACAAACAAACAAACAGACAAAAATTCTAACAATCATTGTTTTAGGTTCCATTGCGTTGATAAAGGCCTACAATCATAGTTTTTATCATATATCTTCCATGTACAGACAGCGATCAGTTACGTTTTTATTATAATATGTATAGATAAAACAAAGCAAACTTTATTTTAAGTGATAATTTATATTGTAATTCGATATTAACATAAAATATTCAGGTTTACCTTCCCACCTTCATGGTTGGATGATTAAATTCAATCTTAAAATTAGTGATACGAGTAATTTACGATTATCGTTTGTTTCTGACGAAATTGATTGTTACCTTCTGCACCTCCTTCACTGATCGAGTAGAATGGTATGTTCTTGGAATGTTCTGGCTAATCTGCACATCTCGTCCGGTTGATTTTCAAGAGTGGTCTTTGTCGAGATCATTCCAAATCTATTGTGTACTTGTCATCGTGACATTAGTATTTCTTTCGCTACTCAACTTTCAGAAGCTTCTAATTGGATAATATCTTTTCAGAAGTTAGATATCTTAGACTGAAATCTGAGTAGAATCTGCTGGATTTTGAGATTATTATTTTTCACGGCCTTTTTCGTAATGACCTAGTCATCAAAGGTCTACGATGTTTTTGGTGGTGGCTTTGCGGCCGTCACAAATTAACCAAAAGTATTTAATGTTGTATAATGTTCATTTAAGAATATTTATTTTTAGTATCCCAGTGCCGTGAGTATTTAATTTTATTTGTAAAAGCAATCTTTGTTAAACTTCTTATTTTTTTAGACGTCGATTCTAAGTGGCTGTTTATTTTTGTTCATAGATCCAAATTGAATATGAAGAGGTATCTGTGGTTACTTTTAATTAAAGTTTTACTATAAAATAAGATGTCCCATGATTGACCTCATGGTAAGTCACTCGTGTAATTTTTGTTATTTTATTTTAAAGTATATTCCTTGGTGTTTATTCTAGAGCAGCCTTTCCCAAAGTGGGCGATAACGCCCCCTTGTGAGCGCTGCAGGCCTAAAGGGGGGCGGTAAGAGACCCAGAAAAAAATGGTGGCGTTGTGTAGAGGCCTGGGGGGTGCTTTGTAATTTCATTTAGCTAGGAGGCATCTTAGACAACGACTGAATGACTCAAAGTGGGAAGTAGACAAAATAAGTTTGGAAACCCCTGTTCTAGAGGATTATCCTTAGGAATTTTGTTACTGGTTTCAAAGTTTATTCCAAGTTTATTCCATGTTTATGTTGATTTCAATTCCATGTTTATTCCACCTTCATTCCCATCTCAGTTTCAATTCCATGTTTATTCCATGTTCATTCCAATTTCAGGCTGTACTGCCCCTACATAATTTCTATTTATTTTTGAAATACAAGCGTCACTTGGTGGATATGGAATTATACTTGGTTAGTATAATTAACATTATTGGACGACATCCCCTGGATCTATTCATCTTACCAGTTAGTTTCGGGTAATGTGGATTACTTGGATATCTGTAAAACCATTGCTCAGCTGGCTGAGAGATCTCATTATTTAGGCAGTCACTGGGCAACGAGGACACCTTGGATATTTGAACCATTGGTGGGACAGCTCGGCTGGCTATTTCATTACATCTTCTATACTTTTAAGGTGGTAACGTACTACCATGAGTAATCTCTTATTACTAATCACTTAAATAAAAAAACAATTTATTAACATTATTCAAGTGTAGTTATTTTCCTATCACATTCTATTTCAATTTCTTTAACAAAATAAATGTTAATGTATTGTTAACCATAAAAATTAAAATGTAATAAAAATAGTTGTACAAGGCATAGTTATAAACCTCGAGGTATATTTTTAAAGTATTTTTAGCTTTTTTTTTGAAATTAAGGACTCGATGTTAATATATAATTTATATATCCAAAACCCATAGGGTTAATCATTGAAATTAACATGTACTTATTGTTATAAATAAATTGGTGAAGGGACTGCCAAACCTTTCTTTTATTTGGCAGCCAGAATCGTATGAATTAATACAGTTAAGGCGCCCTTTTTATAAATGTATAATGTATTTCTCTCCAGGTTGGGCTATAAGAACCTAAGAGCCCAAAGAACTCATGCATACCGAGTAATAACAATTTACAAATATCACACATGTAAACTAACCAACGTTACAGTATGCGAGTGATATTGACATATCCATCATCACCACTGGCTATTTGATCTTCATAAGCCAGCCTTGGTCTTCCTAGGCTTCTGCTACCATATCACAAAGCAATATTTTGTAAATAACCAGAAATTAAGTATGCCATTTAATAAATTTCATCGTACAGGATCCTCTATGCGCGAGTAGAGTCGATGTCGCATTTACTCGTATTTTTCAATTAAGATGATAATTAAATAATTAACTTTTACGTAGGTATTATTTGTAAGAGCATGATATAATGTATTTAAAATAAACTAGAGGTCGCCCTGTGGTCGAAATTCGACCGTAAATATAAACTTATAATATAAACTCTGGCGACAATCTATACTCTGTGCGACTGTTTCATCCAAGGAGGTTACATTACATATGATCATAAACTATTATGAGTTTGACATTGACAGTCTTTTTGACATTGACAGTATGAACGTAAACAATGAACATTTAATTTAATTTAATATAATGTACTTATTTGTAAGACATATGCATAAACATTTTAGCTTTCTCCAGTCCTTCTCCATATAAACTTTAAGTGTACCAAATTTCACACTCCTCCGTCCGCGCAATTTTCTTAAAAAGGGAACCAAAGTTTTGGCATCACGTATTAATATATAGATGTACACATTTAAAGTATGTACGTATATTACGTACAGGGTTGCCAGCATTTCTTCGGCTGTTTATAGTATTTTTCAGAATAAGCTATGAAAAATATAGTACACTTCAAAAAGATATAGTAATTTACGGAAAGAGTAAAAAATAGACAAAGATATTGTTATCTATTTATTTTTATAAAAACTATATTTTTTGCAGTTCTTACATTTTTCAACAATTTTTTGTCTACAATAAGTGTCATTATGCTTTATCGCATTCCATTTTTAATTAATTTAGATTAAAATCTCGTTTGAAGACGGAGTCGAAACACGTAATATTGCAAAATAAAGATTGATCCATCCAACTGAAATGTATTACTGAGTACTATATATTTCTTCAATAAGTATATAGTACGTAGACCAGAAATACAATACTATATTATTATAGTACGTAGGTAACCCTAACTAGGTATCAAATTCACAAAAAGTAGGCAATAAATACATAAATAAAATGGGTTGTAAACAGGATTTATTCAGCGATATTTACGGCGCTCATCGGAACGAACGAACCATTTATCATCTCTTCACGACAACACGCTTCTGAATAACGAAAAATAAAACTAATCGCGGTGTCCTCGGAGAGTAAATCACTCAACATGTAACCCGCACTCTGTCATTGCGCTTTGACTTTATGTATGAAGATAAAAACAATTATCTGTATTATTATTTAATTTAATGCAAATGCCTTATCTGTATGTTGAAAACATTTATGAAAACGAAAATCGTTAAGTGTAAGGTGGTACTATACCAATTAAGAATCCGTAGTGTTAGTAATATCCACCGCAAAATAAAGTTTGTCGTAAAGGTCACCGTCGACAGGGAGCTGTGGCGCTTTTAAAGGAGTTTCCTCCCTCCGACCATCAAGTTGGGGAATGAGCTCCTTGTTGAGGTTCTCCAAAATGACTACAGTATGGATTCTTCAAAAAGGGCGTCAAAAAGTTTTTACAGGGTCGGCATTGCACAAGTGATGTCCCTGGTGTTGCATGTATCCAGCTTCGCTTCCCAGCAGGCGAGCAGTATGCTTATTTGCCACCTTTGTAGCATAAAAAAAGCACTCCGTTTATGTAGCAAAAAAGTAAGTAACGTAAAATGCAATTCTGATAATGTTCCTTCGATTTGCACCTTACTCTCAATGTAAGTGTACATCGTTTTGTTCAGATTTATCTGTTTCACGTTTTTCGAGTGTTTAAAAAAGTAATATAAAGTAACGTGTTACAAATTTTGGATTTCTTGATGTGAAGAGCTTTTTTTGAAAAAAGTACAAGTCTGAAAGGTTAATTTTAGTATGGCATATACAGGGCGATATTTTAGGGCGTAATAAAGTGTGCTCTTGGGTGCAAATAAGGTTGACGCTGTTAAACACAAGTTGTGCAAAAATAAAAAATAAAAATTATCCATTAAAAAAACGAGCGAGCCTTATAGTAGTCGCATAATTATGATGTATAACATCTGACATCTTACCTTGGTAATAAGCAACATTAACATTACATTCTGAAAAAAATGATTTAGGTATTATTTGAAATTATTTTTCGCAACGAAGGATAATTACTTTTAATGACAATTGTATTTTATTTAATTAACACTAGAAATAATGCAACTTTTTAACGAAGACAGTTATTTTTGTTCAATTTGGTGGAGAGCGAAGACAATAGACATATGATAACTAAAATATGAGACATATATTTTTGTTTTCAAAGTATCTGAAAACCGTTGAAAAACTGCATCAATAACAGTACCACTGTTAGTTGTCGAAACATTTGTGTTCATTACACTGTTGGCTGACAGTACCAACCTCTCGGAAAATGGGTTGATGCCATCTGACAGCCAACTCTACCACCGCGCGCGCTCATTGTTCAAATCAATTAGCGCGCTCTTCCCCGGCTTCCTGTTACACACTTCCGTCCGTTTTCACGAAATCACTCCAACAGATTGCAGAAAAAGCGAGAGGAAAGAAGTTACACATATAAAATCGTTGATTGCACATCCGCTCAGAGTAATAATTATTATAATGAAATCAAGAAATCTAATAACGTAACATAACTAATTAACTTAACCTGACTTATTACATCAATTAGCGCCACATCGATTATTTTTTTGTACCCTTATTTGTATACAGAATTGGACCGTATTTGGATCACAAGCAGAAGCTAAAAACTAGTATCCAAATTTTTTACCCTTTGTTCTTATCGACGCTTTCTACGTCGTCTAAATCTAAGATATTCAATAGGTTAGATTATGTCGTCGAATCAATTTTCACGTTTTTTTAGTTTATTCAATACAGGTACCTCATTGAATTTTCATCATGCATAAATAGTGTAACTAAATGAAAGTAATTAAAGTATTTATTAACGACGACTTCCGTGGCGCAACGGCTTAGCGCGTCGGAAAGTAAACGGGGGTTGCGGGTTCGATTCCCGTCCCGAGTCTGGGTGTTTATGTATAATATGTATATATTTACAAAAAGAAAAGTATATAAGTAGTATATCAGTTGTCTAGTACCCATAATACAAGCGCTATGCAGCTTACTTTGGGACTAGATGGCACTGTGTGAAATGTCTGAGTATATTATATTATTATTATTTATGCGAGAGTTCACAAAAACGTCGGACGGCGTTGAATCCGGTAGTTACAGCCTTTTGTTCTTTAGAAAATGTAAGTAGTTATGCAGGTATCTTAATTAGGATAAGTACCTTTCCAAAAATGAAGATTTTTCGGTTTCTCTCAAAAATATCTCATGAAAAATAATATTCACTCGACCAATATTATTTTAAAAAATAACAAATTATAACGTTACGAATTGCATCAAGGTGATATGGCCTAAACATATAAACAGTTTTTTTATAAGTATAAAAAATTAATAAAATAAAAGTTATCTTTATATTATTTAGGTATATAAAATTCCGGTATGCGTGTGTTCGTAATTCTTTTCCTTCTAAACTGCTTGATCGATTTTGATGAATTTTTTTGTAGTTATGGCGTAGCCTGGCTGGTTCTTACTATAATCGGACCCGGTAGGCAGCGCTGGTGTCGAGATCCAGAATTATTTTTAATTTACCGACAAATTTCGTTTTATATTTTAGACACGCGAGAGTAGACAACATTGACGTACGTGTACAATCCACGCAGACGAAGTCGCGGTCAACTGCTAGTTTTTTTATGAACTCAATCATATATTAAGTACTTCGTAAATATTTATGCCATATACTTAAGCCGATTCAAGAAAAAATTAAACACTCGCATACTGGACTCGCTCTTTTTGATTTTTAATACTTTTCATATTAGTTTACTAAATCAAATTTTTACTTTGACTGAAATTTTCATAATTTAAGGTTTTCAACCCCTGTAAATGCGGTGCTTATTATTTTATTTACTCAAGCCTACGCGCGTCGCATTACCACCGATAACATCCATTTCATGTGCAGACATAAAATTTATATATTTATGAACCCCATATCCACAAAAATCTTTACAATCTACCTGCTTTTCCCTAACAAAAAGTTTTAAATGAGACTTCTTATTTACCTACAGAACCCTTGAGTTTAGGGAAAAAAATATTTGGATTTTATTTCTTTAATGTACCTCGGGGATTAGGGTCGCGTAGGTCCTCGTAAACCATCGCGGAAATCGCGACCCAGATTCGTGTACGTTCCACTATATGATATCGTAAATAAATCAGTAGGCTGTGTCTGTACGTTATAGTTAGGCGTAAATTTCCATTTTAAATTACATTTTAATGGGATAAAAGTGTCAGCGATATATAAAAGGCAGTTATTTAGTTTTCTGATCCTAATTATTAAATTTTGGGTGTCCGTGTGTTTGTCTGTCAGCCTTTTCTCGGAGATTACTTGATGTAAGCAGCTGAAAGAAACAATCCAGGGATCTCAATTTTTCTAAGTGACTACAAAACGTATATTTGGTATACTGATTCTTCATTTCATTGACTTCATTTTGACAGTTGCGATATTCGGTTGGTTAACTTTTGTAACACAAAAAAAATAATAGAAACCTCTTTTAAAACAGGGATTTACATTTTTCGGAGCAACGGGACCGATTTATATTTCTAAATGTTCTATATAGTTTACTTTAAACATATTCCTTAAAATGTTAGTTGGATTTTTTTTAAATTAATTATAGTTTTTAAAATAAACGAAAATAACTGTTTTTTCGTATTCTTCGTAAGCTAGCGTGCGCATCGCAGGTCTATTTTAGATTAAATTATTGTTTATCAATGCGTCGCCTTAATGTTATTCATGTAAAAACCACATAGGTTTGTGTCTTTAGTTTTTGTTCTAAAAATGTGTTAAAAAAGTGGTGACCCAAATACACATATTTACAATTAATACACCTTTCACACGTTACGAATTGCTAGACCGAAAGAAATATACAGTATATGCCTGTAATAGAAAGAAATGGGAATAGAAATTTCATCTCTATCGGTATGCTCAATATTTTAATTGTTATCTATGACACAAAACAAATCTTTGTTTATTAGCACTTTTGAGTTTTATAATAATAATAATAATGCGCCAGACAATACACACCAATCATCTGATCTCAAACTAGGGTATTCCTGTGCTATGAGATCCAGACGACGACTACTGGGGGTGTCTCCCAGTACACCCAGACTCGAGACAATCTAGAAAAGTTCATTTTCTAATTTGACCCGACCGGGAATCGAACCCGAAACCTTCCGCGCTTGGGTTAACGTCTAAACCACTGCGCCAACTAGGTCGTCGTAGGTAATTATTTTTGAAGTTTACAATGCGAGATAGAGACTCTTTGGGTGTGACGGTAGAACGCAATATTTAAAGCTGCAAAGGCCGATTTGACAATTATAGGACCTCAAAGTAGAAAAGATTGTAGTGGCCACATCAACGCAATATCTATTAGGTTGTTTTGCACCAAATATTTAAGCTCGATTTAAGGATTTGGCATCTCGCTTGCACCAACTACTTAATAATTGGTTCAAGAGAAATGCCAAATCCTTAAATCGAGTTTCAATACTTGGTGCACCCACCCTTTCTTAGTAGTAAATCTGAGCTCAAATATATTTATCACTAAAAGTATAATAACTATGTAAACTATAACGTATGAAAGAGATCTCAATGATGTTTTATTATTAGGTATGTTTCGTAATTTACGTGAACAAAATCACTGACAAGATATATTCTGTACATACAAAAAGTTGAATAGATACTTCTTATTATTTATAGCATACCCGACAAGGGTTGGACACACCAATTCATTTTCATGGATTATACAATGAAGCTTTTGGAAGGACACGAAGAAATACAAATCCACACAGCGTATTAAACAAGGTGACATCGAAAATGTTAAGCTAAATTTAACAGGGAGTTGTACTTAATACTCAATTATTATAGACTAAATTACGCAGTGCTTAATTAATACATAAAATAAATTGAATAAAGTTGATAATTACATTTCCCTTGGCTTTATTGTAGTTGGGTAAGCAGTGATAGAGATAGAGACCCATTAATGACCGTAAATGGTTGAAAATTCTAATTGATTTAAATTAAAACAAATAATAAATATGTCGTATATATGAGGTAAAAGAAGCCAAGGAAGACCAAGGCTGACTTATGAAAATTAAATAGCCATTGTTATTAGCAGACGGAAATGTCAAAAGCACTCGCATACCTAGGCGGAAATGTGTGAGGAGAATGATGAGATTTGAGGAAGCGAAAGAGGTGTGTAAGGACCGCGACTCTTGGCGCTCCGTCCTTTCTGACTACCCCGTTAGGGATACAGCGTGAAGATATGTATGTATGTATAAATATGTCGTAGAGTAAGTGATACCCATCATCTGTTTTAAGTCCGTAGTATTGGAGTTGTGGCAGTTTGGCATGACAAGTGTGGCAACACTGGTGGAATGTCGTTCGTTTTATCTGCCATTTTTGAATCGGCCATTTAATGTGCTTGTCACATTAGAAGCCATCATTAAAAAAATTGAATTGAATTGAATCGGCCAAGATGCGAACCTTAGCGCGGATCAGGAGTCTTTGACAGATCGCGGAGATATAGTTTAATTGTACAGATTCCCGCAGCTTCTTCTGTTTTGCTGTTATATCATTGGACGCTTTTATAATTTACCGTTGAACGTTTTTATCGTCACGTTTTTACCGTGAAAAATACAATAGGTAAGCAAAATGCTTCCCTATTATGTCGACGATAAAGACGCTTTTTCAACTTCCACGGAATGACGTTATCGTTATTTCCGTGCATGATAACGTCATTCCGTGGACGATGAAAAAGTGTTTTTATCTTAGACACAATAGGGAAGCGTTTTGCTCACCTATTGTATTTAGCACGGTAAAAAGGTGGCGATAAAAACGTTCGACGGTAAATTATAAAAGCGTCCATTGGGTTTTTATTATTAAATAACCCTTACCGGTTGCTATGTTTACTAAGATATTAAACTCACGCGAGATGTTTAATTCAGTTAAACTACTT
Source organism: Zeuzera pyrina (assembly GCA_907165235.1). NCBI lineage: Eukaryota > Metazoa > Arthropoda > Insecta > Lepidoptera > Cossidae > Zeuzera > Zeuzera pyrina. The sequence goes on from OU015627.1 coordinate 3,085,762, forward strand.
GTACTGTGGTTAAACGTGCATATACACGCTTGTGCCACTAATTCATAACTAATTAAATAATTCTTGCTTTCGTGACTACACATATTAAACTATTTGCAAATACTTTTTATTGATTATGTACTGTATTTTTGTTTATATTTCTGTTACGAGATTTATGTAATAGTACATAGCATGTACAAGATTAATTTATTTAGTGACTGGTTACAATCGGCCTAACGATATCGAATTCACTTATATTACAATCATACTTTTTAACTTAAATCACAGAGCATATTACAGCAGATACATTTAAACATTGGAAAGTACTTTAATATACATACATATCTTCACACCGTATCCTTAACGGGATAGACAGAGAGGACGGAGCGCCAAGCGTCGGGGTCCTTACATACTTCTTTCGCTTCCTCAAATCTCATCACTTCGCACCTGTGCACCTCGCGACGGGAAGTGGAGGGAGGAGTGCAGAATAGCTACTTTAATATATTAGTAATATATTGAAGTTAGGATATTTTTGCTTAATCAAAACTACATTTTATTTTCAAAAGCAAATTTACTAATTTCATTCAAAGATTTTGAAAAAGATATTGTTAGAAATATACGGAACAGTCACTGGGAAAAGTCAATTAAGTCTAAATTTCTTGGTATTTCTATAATATAAGATATTATGTTATTTAGAAGAAATTAATCGTAATAATTTGATCCTTTCGAAGAGGATTCATGAAAAAGGTGATTCCATTGGCTGGCATGATTGATACCAGGTACAGGCGAGCAACCTTATAAAAATCCTTAAATGCAGTAGTTTTTTGAAAATTAAAAGTCTCCTTTAAGGCAAATTATGAATTTTCAATTTATAAACCATTTAAAGTGCTTTAACATTTTTTGTACAGCTCGAACAAACGGACAAAATTTATAAAAATACATTGGAATTAGAAACACTTAAAACATTCAATATATATTTAATATACATACATATCTTCACACCGTATCCTTAACGGGATAGACAGGGAGGACGCAGCGCCAAGCGTCGGGGTCCTTACATACTTCTTTCGCTTCCTCAAATCTCATCACTTCGGAATAATCAAAATTGGAAAAAAGGAATACATAGAATCCACTTGGACTTATTGTTTGTCTGTCTATCCATCTGTCGCATATTATGTTCTTTTCCGATACTATTTGATGTGGAACAAATCGTAATATGTAAAGGCCTAAAGAGTAAAGAAGGATGTGAACTTCAAAAGATGAATTTCGACATTGGGAGTTATTTTTGGCCGTAAAAATACAAGTTAAACGAACGAGGTCATCGTGTGTGGTATCAAATGAAAGTTCTTGAAATAGATTGAAATATGTATAGCACGTAACTTTGGAGGAACCTCTATGAGGGCCGATTGTATTCGTTTGAGGAAATTTTGTTTCGCTGTTGGTGACAACTGACAACCACGAAACAGCCAGTACCGGCTTTGCCATAAGAGCACACGGGGCCCGTGCCCAGGGCACCCCACATCACGGGGGCCCCAAAGGCCCGAAATGCCGTATTCGCTTACAGGAATAAAAGCAGCTCCATTTTTTTCTATTTTAGGTAGATACGCACAAAGAATCACTGTCAAGATTTCCAAATTGAAATACTCAGACACCAAATCAAATTCTTATTTTCTGAACAGTGAACATAAGAAAAAGCATTTTTCTTGTCATTCAATTTTTTACTTTCTAACGGGGCCGCTAATTCCTGTGTGCCCAAGGGCCCCGGCATGAGTTTGAATTTGGAATTGAGGAAATAGGAAAAAAAGAAAGTGAGCTTGGGGGTTTCACCAAGGAAATCATAATAATATCATATACTTTATTGCACACAAAACAAAACAGCGATCTCTTCCAGACAACCTAGAGATGGAAAATGGGGATTAGTCGGAAATAACCAAAAAGGTGGGTTTTGCTGAAAACATATACGACACACTTTTAGACCTACACAACAATATATATAATATATACACACACACATATATACGCAAACAAATAGGCATTCACTACATACATAAATACACACACAACACAATACATACTACAGCTTATAACGACAATACTTCATGTGTAAGATAAATAATGAATAGACATTTTGACAGTAATGCATTACATGAATATACATATACATAGAGCAAAAAAAAATCATATTGACAAGTAATGTTCTTTCACCACTCGTTTAAAGTTAGTCCAAATGTGATAAATTCCTAAAATCTTTAGATATTTTCCGCTCAAACTCCAAAAACCAGCAATCGACACGTGAGAAGCGAAACACGCGTCGATTGGTGGTTTTTGGAGTTTGAGCGGAAAATAGCTAAAGATTTTAGGAATTTAGCACATGAAATGGATTTCCTCAAAGTAACGCCTGAGTCTATACCACCCATTCCCAAAGTGGGCGATAACGCCTCCCTGTGGGCGCTGCAGCCCTAAAGGGGGGCGGTAAGAGACCCAGAAAAAAATGGGGGCGTTGTGTAGAGGCCTGGGGGGTGATTTGTAATTTCATTTAGCTAGGAGGCATCTTAGACAACGACTGCATGAGCTCTCGACTCAGTAGAGAAAATAAGTTTGGGAACCTAGAGTCTATACAATAGTCCAAATGTTGTGCACGTCTTCTAGTTACTGGCAATGAATTCCACAAACGCGCACCCTTTACACTACTCTGCTGTTAATAATTTACTACTGAATGCACAAAAAACCAAATGTATTAAATTTTCCCTTTCTAATGTACCCAGAATCCATGATAAAATAGAATTGGGTGGGAAACAGTTAGAATTAGTTAGGTCTGCCAGTTTTCTTGGTTTAACAGTAGATAGTAAATTGCAATGGGCGGATCATATCGGGGCATTGGCTAGTAAGCTCGGTTCCGCGATATATGCCATTAGACGCATTAGGCAATTGACGGATGCGGATACGGCTAGGCTGGTGTACTTCGCATATTTTCATAGCCTAATGTCCTATGGCCTTTTGCTGTGGGGATCAGCGGCGCATATTAACTCGATTTTTATTTTACAAAAAAGAGCGATACGTGCTATTTACAGTATGAATGCACGAGAATCACTAAGAGATCGTTTTAAAGACATTGATGTACTGACCTTGCCGTCCTTATACATCTTTGAAATTATTATGTATACGAGGAAAAATATAGATCGATTTACAAAAAAAGGCGATATTGGTGGTATGGAAACCCGAGGTCGTGATAAATTGGTTGTTCCAAAATTTAAATTACATAAGTCAAATGTTTCATTTTTGGGTAACTGCGTTCGTTTTTATAATAAAGTTCCTCAAGAAATCACTCAATTAACAGAAAATATATTTAGATTAGTTATAAAACGTACATTGATTAGACAATCATACTATAAAATAAACGATTTCGTTGAAGATAAAACAATAGTCTGGAAATGATTTTCTCTGCACATGCATTTACTGGCTCTCTGAATATTGTATTTTAATAAACCTTTTGTAAAATGACGTTGAAAAAATTATACCTGACTGAGTTTCTTGTCGGTTCTTCTCAGTGTCCAGGTTTTCTTTTCTCTTCTCTTTGAACCGAACTAAAGTAGATTTGACGTTCAAAAATACCTTGTGATTGGGTTTACTTGAATAAATTGATTTGACTTTGACTTTGATTTGACTTTGACTTTGACTCTACAGTAAAAGATTTAGCCAAAAATGTAGTAGTATGTAGTTTAGGAATTTCCAATTCCGAATTTTCCGATGATCGCAAGAACCTAGTATTAGTTTCAGAAAGAAACATGACACCCTTTATTACGCTATAATAGACACGGGAACACATTTAGAAAGTAACGAAATTAGTAATGTATACATTTTTATATTATTAACTACAAAATAATGGGTATCCTACTTCTCAAGTAATGCAGTCAGTATTGACGTCCGTTCAATAGGTTTCAAATGAAGCAAACACATGCAGACAAATAGTCTTCTTTTTGTATGTATGTGATTGTTTGTTCAAATATTTTATTCCCTAAATAATTACGATATACGACACTGGTCTGTTTTTCTATAATAATATGATTGAATATACACACGTATAATGTATATACCATGTAGTTAAAGAAATAACGACATAATAAGCACTGTAATCGTTATGTAAACTTACCCCTTAGGCTACGTTAATATACTGATAGCTATCTAATAGAACGTGTGGTCAAACGTCGTAAACGTTTTAACAGCCACCTATTAGAACAGGCGACAGTCATAAACACAGTTTAAGACCTAAGTAATAAGACATGAGCGAATTTGTTCGTGTCTAAATTAATTATTTCGTCAATAGCACTCACGGGTTTATTTAATATTATAATGGTACGAGTAAGTTTATTATAAAATTATATTTGATTGAGATTTTTGCCGCAAAAGAAAATATGCATCCCATAGCGATCTAATAAGTTTGTTTTTTAAATTCATCGATAGTTTGATTTTGAAGGAACCAACATATATAGACAGTCTGTTACAATAAGAAAAAAACAATAATATTACATTCGAATTTGGAACTTGTCTTTCTCATATGAATTCATAATGGTTTTTCGTTTTCGCACCAATCTTTGTTAAATATTCTTGTTAATTAAGAATGGAGTGGGGTGATGAAGAGAACCAAATTGCTGTATTATCATTACACAAAGTAGGTATGGAGCTAAATGCAATTTTTAATACTCCGTCCGCTTGGTATTTGTTGATAGGTATATATAATAACGGAAATATAGGTTCCGTTACTAAAATTATTGAAGTAGTAGTAAACAAGAATTTTACTAGTTCTGTTTATTAACGCCATCTAGTTAATTTTTGTGAACTTGAACTAAAGAGCTCACGGGATAATAGACTTTAAAATTTTGCAGCTACATCAGCTACATGGTACATCCAAAAAACATTATTCTCCTTTAAGGCAATCGAATACAACTAGCTTTTGAAATTGCTTGTAACAGAGTTTCAGAAACAATTTGAATTTAATTATTCAAAATATTTACACTATTACGACGAAATTAAAATTATTTTTGTATTTGATGGTTTAAACCAGCCATTCCCAAAGTGGGCGATAACGCCGCCTTGTGGGCGCTGCAGGCCTAAAGGGGGGCGGTAAGAGACCCAGAAAAAAAATGGGGGCGTTGTGTAGAGGCCTGGGGGGTGATTTGTAATTGCATTTAGCTAGGAGGCATCTTAGACAACGACTGCATGAGCTCTCGACTCAGTAGACAAAATAAGTTTGGGAACCAGTGGTTTAAACATTTATGTATAACATTTTATGTACGGTTTAAATATAAAAACCAATACTACTCGTGTATTAGTTTTTATGTTTAAACCATAAATAAGCGAAATTCAAGTCTCTTTTCAATTAAAACCCTGTCGGTCCACTGTTTATTTTTTACTGTTTTCCAATTATTTTTGGGAATGAGTCTACATCAACATATGAGGCATTATAGAATATTATTGTATAATCCGTAAAATATCCTATCAATAATAATAAAAACTACAAAAAAATGCGTACATGATAAACGCTTCCATTTCAGCAAGAATTCTGCTATGGATTACGTATGTTTCAAATTTTCCGCTTTCGCTTATCAATTCCACACTAAAAAGAAACAAACAGTCCCGACTGAAAATATGAGTCAGATTTAGTGAAAGGGCGGCGCTCCCCCTTTCGTAATACTATGCACCCCGTGACTAACAATAAGTCGGAAGGTTATAGCAGACAGTGACTCATTTTAGAACTTGCGTTTCATTTATTGTGAATCAAAATGTCGCACGGCTAGATGTTAGAATTAATGTCTGTATGGTCTTCATGTACAGTCTTGTCTTCATGTAGGTATACCTCTGAAATGGTGGGTAAAGCAAAATATCCGTTCTGTCAGTTTGCTTTATTCCTCTTGCACGATGATTAAGGTAACGGGGTGATAAACAATAAATCTAAAATAAAGCTTCTACGTTTATACACATCCCATACAACCGTGCGCGCGGTACCTTACGGAAAACCAGTTATTTTCTTTTATATTAAAAATTAAAATTAATAAAAAAAAATCCAATTGGAATATTGAAGTGTGTTTAGATTAAAAATTAAATCGGTCGCGTTAGTCCGAAAAATGTAGATCTTTTAAAAGGTTTCTTAATTTTTTTTTTATTATCATTCTCCTCGCATACATTCGTCGAGGTGAGGTATTGACGTTCCCTTCAGTTAACACTGGCTATCTGGTCTATGTAAGTCAATCTTGGTCTTCCTTAGCTTTTGCTACCACTCGCTTTGCCTCTGTAGATTTTCTTCGTCAGTCGTTTTATCTGCATATCAGCACCATTTAGGCATTCGTTACTTTTTTTTTACAACAACACTTTCATCTGAACCTATCATATAGCGTAACTCTTTATTGCGTATTTTATCCACGCTAGATGACACAGGTACTTATGATAGATCATATATCCATCGCATTAATCTTACTTTTACTCAATTTCGAATTTTATTGTACGGTAGTGAGGCCTGGATATAATAAAATTGGCAACAACACCGCATTGTGGATGGCCATTTTGCAGATTTAGACATATTTATATTGTTATTTAGTGTCGACAAGCACTGTTGAATTTATTGCCAGCTTGTAGCTGCTACACGCTTTTCCACATCTAAGTCACATCTTCTATTTCTCAAAAACACACTCATTGGACATACTCGAACAATTTCATTCAACATTGACGGTCTATCAAATACAAGTATTAAACTAAATAATTTAGTTTCTACCATAGGTTATATACATAATAAGATTCTCCATAAATTGGCCTTGGTACACCACCGACGTTATGGCGGCCGGATATTAAATTTTACGATGAAGACAATGTACGGCACTCGACACACCTTAAGAACATCAGACAGTAATAAAAAATCACAAATCAAGTTCATGCACTTGACTATATTCACGCCCTCTATGCTTCGTCTGTATTTGAAATCTCCTATCCACTATAACATTATATGAGTAATATTTGGATATATATATTTGTAATTGTGTTCTCGAAAACGGCTCTAACGATTTCGATGAAATATACATTATAGGGGTTGACGGTGGCGAAAAATTAATCTAGCCAGGTCTTAATTCTGGGAAAAGTCGTTTTCTCCGTGTTTACACATACTTAAAATTTCATTTTCAATATGTAATTTCACAACAGATCTTGACCTAATAGCAAAGTGGCTAGAGCGTAGGTCTACCACACCGCGGTACACAAGTGCGCGGGTTCGAATTCTGCGATGTGGCCACTTTTTTTGTATCTTCTCTAAATAGTATAAAGCAAAGTCGCTGATTTTCGTTTCTCCGCTAACTTCTTCTGAACCATGCAAATTTCGATACGGTTTTCACTATCATTTAGATAATTTTTTCAGGAAGGTTTATATGTCTAATACATGCAAATTATAGTAGAGAAAAGCCGAGAATTTCAATGATTTGTAATGATGTAGTAAAAAATATGTTTTTGGGGGCTTGCTAATGCTAATGTTGCTAATACCGGCCAAACCTTACGAGTTAGATCAAAATAATGTACTACGGAATTGTATATTTTAAAAAGATCTACAGAAAAGTCTGCGATGGTATATGTCTATTTCTATTTTTATCATTTACATATTTAAAAAATAATGGGTTATTTACGAATATTTCTACCCCTGCGAAGCCGGGGCGGGTCGCTAGTATATGCGTGACACGCCCCGGCTTTACAGGAAGATTTATTAACGAAATGTCAATATTTTTCTACTGTAAACTAAATAAATGCGAATGTGTCATCTAATCTAAATATTATTAAACTAGCATTTCTTGTATGCGCATGTATAAATATACAGAGAAACCTCGACAACTGGTACGATGGAGTCTCAAGAAGTCTAATATTTTATCATACTTACAGATGTGCCCTATTTACTAAGGTTTCCAAATACCCAAGTTAACCCAAGTAATTGTCTCATTTTCAGAGGGTCCCTCCCATTAACGGAAGTTACAACAGAACTAATCTTAGTTATGGAGGTATAAATGTAAAAAAATCCATGAACATTTGTAAGAAATATTATGTATGTATTACAATATGTGTATTGTGTATTATACAAATAACAAACATACAAAACTTAAACGTTACTATGTGCGTTTAAAAATATCTGTAATTTTAGTTTGCTTTTTGGTATCATTTTTTATAAGATTTTTATAAGATTAAATATAAGTTATCCATCAATCGTTGATTATTCGAAATAGGCAAAATTCAAAGTGTCTATTTCGTCTAGTGTCTCAGTTATAGAGGTAGCTGTTCCAACAACGATGTCGGTAAAAATCAAAAAATTAAATTCCAGATAGAGAAATTTTACAGTCTGACTAATAGAGGTATTTTGTAGCCGCTGTGACAGGACCTCAGTGCTCTGTATGAATTCCAGTTATAGGAGTTTCCAATTTGTTCAAGTGCCACTTAATCACGTTTCACTGGGCATAGGGCATAAATAATGATGTAATTGGTTTCTCAGAAGCGCCCCTAACTATTGCGTTGAAATTTTATATTTAAATAATGTTTTATTTTCAAATTTTATCTAGATAGGTGTATCCCGTGGCAAACTCTAAAGATGCCGAGGCAAAATGGTCGCCCAGGAACTATATATTAAAGCTCCCTAGCTAAATTATTTATCTATTTCTACTATTTCCACTTATTTACCTTACTGGTTTGGGAAATCTATTTCCAGTTATTTCCCATGCTGGTTTGGGAGAGAAAAATCGAAAGTGCCAGTTACTTATCTTCCCGCGCGGAAACAATTGAACTTACTTATAAGGAACCTCTATAATATAGTATAGAGATTCCTTATAGTAGGCCCGACAATTATTTGTGTGCTTGTACCCGCCCGCATTGTTTTGTTTCGTGTTGCGTTGGAGATAAGTATAACGTAATTACGTTATTAAAGTAAGTATTGTGACAACGAAACGCTGGTTAAAACTAAATGATTCCGCTTTAGACGAAGCAAATGTAAAACCTTCGACTTCAAAGATTAAATGTCGTAAGTTTTACGAATACTTAGCTTTCAGTTTTACAAGTACGAATTTAAACGGCGAAGAAAGACCTCAGTGCGTCATAGCTACGAAGTTTTGTCGATTGAGTCGATGAAACCGGCCAAACTCCGACGTCATTTAGAAACAAAACACCAAGAAATCTAAATCCTTTTTCAAAATTAAAGCCTCGGAATTAGAACGAAGCAAAAAAACAATGATTAAGACTGCTACTGGGAGCAATAACGAAAGTGCTGTATTAGCTTCTTACTAAGTATCCTTGTTAGTTGCAAAAAGTGGCATTAGTTACTAAAAATATGTCAGAAAAATTAAAAACAGTGTTAGACGTAGCGCAGGTACTGAATTTTATTAAAGCTAGGCCTCTAAATTCCCGTGTTTTCGATATGATTTGTGAAGAAATGGGAAGCATTCACAAGCAGTTGTTATTGCATGCTGCAGTGCGTTGGCTGTCTCGCGCCAAAGTTGTGTCGCGTGTTTTCGAGCTGAGATAAGAATGTTTTTTTGAAGAATTCTGAAGTGCCGTCAATAAACCTGCTGATCACTCAATGATTGGATGGCTTACAATTGCAGCATATTCACCTGATATCTTTAGTGCCCTTAACGAGCTGAACTTGGATTTATAAGGGAGAGATAACAACATCTTCCAAGTTGACGATAAAATAGAAACGATGCTAAACAAGCTTGACCTTTGGACTAATCGTACAATCCAAAAAACTGTTATCACTTTCCTACACTGGCAACGTTTTTGGAAACCTCTGGTGGAGCAACGTTGCCAACACAAGTACAAGACGAAATGATTGAACACCTCCGCGTTTTGAGGTCTTCGTATCGGGATTATTTTCCAGTACCGGATAAAAATAAAAATTGGATAGTAGACCCTTTCAACACAGAACAAACGTTCAATATCAGTGGCTTGACAACGGTACAGGAAAATCAATTAATAGAAATATCTTGCGATTCAGGTTTGAAACGCAATTTTAAAGAATCCACTTTATTTAAGTTTTTGAGTGAAGGTAAAAAAATATTATAAGGAAATATCAAATGAAGCACTGTAACATTGCTTCTCAACCACATATCTCTCTGTGAAAAGGGATTCTCTGCTGTTGTATACACTAAAAACAAATACAGAAACCAATTACAAGTGGAATCCGATTTGAGATTACAACTAATTTGTGATTTGAGATCCGATTTGAGATGTTACTACTAATAGTAACATCAACCCAAATATCACTAATTTAATTGCAAAAAAGCAGCACCAATCTTCACATTAACGTATCTTTTATGAAAAAGTATTTTTTTTGTATTATATATTTTTTATATTTATTATATATTATTATATTATATTTTTTTGTAAAATAAATGGTCCGAAATTTATTATTGTTTTTTTTTTATTAAAGGGGTCCTCGAAATTGTGCTTAATTTCCTAGGGGTCCGTGGACTGAAAAAGGTTAAGAAACGCTGCTCTATATGATGGGCTAATAGGTATGTAGTAATGTCCTTTTTACATGTTTGACTCAATTGTCATACTTATTAGTTATTAGTTAAATAAAGATCAGAATTTTTGTCCGTTTGTGTTTGTGCTTCAACAAAAACCACCAAGAATCAAAAGAATAACAAACGTCATGATAAGGGTAAAATCTGTATTTTTAAAAAACACTTAAAATAAAGAATAGGAGATTATTTTTGCACATCGCAAACAATAATATTCTTCTGTTATTATTCTGTCTTATTTTTAGACTGAATTGTCTCATTCACAAGTTATAGTGAACCTGAGAGAACTGATTTATGGCACTAATTTGATCTAGGAATATAGGCAACCTTTAAGTGACATGCAATTTAATATCAAAACGCTTGACAAATAACCAAAAATTTTTCAATGCTGTAAATTGAATAATATTTAGTATTATTTGTTAATATATCGGACCAGGGAACGGTGAAAATTTACCGAAATGTTGGTTAGTTTCTTATATGTTTACATTTAAGTCAAATAAAAAAAAATATGACATAATTTGTTGCCACATTAAGGAGCATTCATATTTACCGATAACGTAGCGTGTTCAGCCCATACTAGCACAAATATAAAAAATGTCATTAAAATATCATCAGTTCTACTACGCTTTGCGCCTTAGACTTATAACCTAATTGCCATAAGTCGTTTTTGAGTAATAAGGATTTCGTAGTTTAACAAAAACCTGTGTGCAAACGTCAAAACAACTCCTAAAACGTCATTGAAATAATGCATCCACTGGCCGCCAATGGGAGAGCTTCCCGTGACCTGTAAACAGGCGAATAGTAACTGCCTTTTTCCAAGTCGGTGGTATATTACATACATACATACATATCCTCACGCTGTATTCCTAACGGGGTAGTCAGAGGGGATGGAGCGCCATTCGTCGCGGTTCTTACATACTTCTTTTGCTTCCTCAAATCTCATCATTCATCAGGTGGTATAGGTATTAAACGTTCAAAAATGCCTTGTAACTGGATTTGTTTGTATAAATGATTTTGAATATGAATTATATTTCATAGTGCATCTGTAGCGAGCCTTACAAAAAATAGCGGCTTGAAGTAATATACAGGTCTGTGTTCAAATCGTGTATGTCGCAGTCTGCATACAAAGCCGTCGTCATTCATTTAAACTTGCCGTCTAATCGCTGACAATGATTGTGCTAAAAGCCTGCCGCGGTTTAATGGAGCTCTCTTTGTTGTATTGTATGTAAAATACCCATTAACAAAGGATGTATACGGTTACGCTTGTGTGTGTTTTTTCATGAACATTTTTTTTGAACGAAGTTCCTTAACTAGGCTTGCGGAATGTGTGAGTTCGTAGAAATCGTCACGTAACGAAAAAACGTTATGCCCCCTCCATTTGACTCTCAGCGACTGCCACAATAAAAATGTTTTTAAAATATTTTTAACAGACTGGTGTACATACATACATATCTTCACACTATTCCTAACGGGTAATCAGATGGGACGTAGCGCCAAGCTTTGCGGACCTTACATATTTCTTTGCCTTCTCAAATCTCGTCATTCCCCTCAGACATTTTCGCCTAGGTACGCGAGTGCTTTTGACATTTCCATTAGCTAACAGACTGGTGTATCAGATATTTATATTCAAATAAGAAAGTGCCTCTGTATGTTGTGAATTCACGGCTAAATCGCTGAATCGATTTTAATGAAATTTAGAATAAAGAGCTATTTTTTTTTATTGAACGAGGACGAAATTCCGTGCAACAGTTAGTAATAGTATAACTATACAAGTACATTACGTCTACATAGATAACCTAATCTTTAATAACTGTTATATCTTGAGAATTATTCAGCAAAGTTTTCCGAGTTATTAGAATTTTTTCCGCGTTCCGATCTCATGCATATTTTACCTGCGTTTATTTCGAATATTATACTTTATGAGAATTCATAATTATTCGGCTAGTACGTTCAATAAGGAAATGAAGAAACTTGAAAAGAGGGAATAAGTAGTCAAGGACGCAGGCAACTTTTAAATGATGTCCATACAAGAGAGGTTCCAACTGCGAGCGGAACGAAATGACCGAACCGAATATTCGCAATCGAGGTTACTATTATCTATGCTGAAGTTAGAATCTAGAACCAGTGGAGCGAAATAAAGACCACTTTTTACAACATGACATTATACAAATCTTTATTTCTACATACCTAGGCAAAAATGTGTGAGGATAATGATGAGATTTGAGGAAGCGAAAGAGGTGATTTCATATCTGGCTGACCGAGAACAAAAAGTGAATGTAAATGGGGTTACATCTGTCGGTTCTAAATTAATGATGGGCGTTCCTCAAGGATCAATCTTGGGACCGTTCCTATTTTTGGTTTACATTAATGATCTTCCATTTATGCTTAAAGACCTTTGTGAAATAATATTATTTGCTGATGACATCATTATTATTTAAAGTTAACAGAAAAGACATAGATATTAGCGGACAGAATAGGACCTTGGCGGATGTCTCGAGATGGTTCGCTGCCAATAATTTACCACTGAATGCACAAAAAACCAATTGTGTTAAGTTTTCCCTATCCAATGTACCCAAAATTCATAATGGACTGAAACTGGATGGGAAAGAATTAGAATTAATGAAATCAGCTACTTTTCTTGGTTTAACAGTAGACAATAAGTTACAGTGGGCGGACCATATCGGGACTTTATCTAATAAGCTCAGTTCGGCAATATATGCTATTAGGCGCATTAGACAGTTGACAGATGTAGCTACGGCTAGGCTGGTGTATTTCGCATATTTCCATAGCCTTATGTCTTATGGTCTGCTACTGTGGGGATCAGCGGCGCATATGAAATCTATCTTTATTTTACAAAAGAGGGCAATACGTACCGTCTACAGTATGAACGCACGTGAGTCGCTGAGAGAGCATTTTAAAGACATTGATGTACTCACCTTACCCTCGTTATACATCTATGAAAACATAATGTACACTAAAAAAAATTTAGATCTATTTCAAAAGAAAGGCGTTGTTAGTGGTGTGGAAACTCGTGGTCGTGATCAGCTAGTTATTCCTAAATTTAAATTACAAAAGTCAAGTGGTTCATTTTTGGGTAACTGTGTTCGTTTTTATAATAAAATTCCTCAAGAAATTACTCAATTAACGGAAAACAGATTTAAACTTGTCATTAAACGCACACTGATTGGAAAAGCATACTACAAAATAAGCGATTTCATTGAAGACACAACAATAAACTGGAAGTGATCCTCTCTGCGTATGCATTTACTGGCTTTATAGATATTGTATTTTTAAATAACTGTTGTAGAATGATGTTGAAAAAATGATACCTGACTGAGTTTCTTGTCGGTTCTTCTCAGTATTCAGGTTTCCTTTTTGAACCGAACTAAAGTAGATTTGACGTTCAAAAATACCTTGCATTTGGGTTTACTTGAATAAATTGATTTGACTTTGACTTGACTTTGACTTTGAGGTAAGTAAGGACAGCGACGCTTGGCGCTCCGTCCTCTCTGACTACCCCGTTGAAGATACAGTGTAAAGATATGTATGTATTTATCTTTATTTATTAAGGTTATTCTGTGATTTATAAATTTCGTAACATAAAGACACATATAAAAACAAAAACTTTCTCCAAGTTTTTTTTATCGATAACACCAAAGCTAGTCAATAGCTACTAAACAAAAAAAAAGAAAATCATTTGATAAACAGAGGAGAAAAGACACTGAACTGTTTTGTCCTTACCTATTTATGTACAGATATCTGGTGTGATAACCTAATTCATAATTATTAATAATAGACTTTAAAAAGAAGGTCAAACATTATATTGGGTCCTTCCTTACTTATGAAGTGAGCGTTTTGTCGTACTGACCACTTTGATCTGAAATATCTCGTCTTTGGTTAAGAATTCCAAATTCAAATTTATAAATTCATTTAGCTGGTACATTTGAGTTTTGAAAACAGTCATTCATTTGTTTTTTTCCTCATTATTTTACATTATTTTTTTCTTTGGCGTCGCTTATTACCGCACAATGGAAAACATGAAATATATTTACGGTATATTTACGAGTACGAGTTCTACCGTGGCATCAGTGCTGCAGAAACAACTCGAAGGATTAATGATGTGTACGGCGCTGGTGTCGCAAAAGAAAGCACGGTACGTTTTTGGTTTCAACGTTTTCGTTCTGGAAATTTCGACCTTCAGAACCGACCCCGTGGACGGCCGGAGACCAAAGTGGAAAATGAAGAATTAAAGGCTATTGTGGAAGCGGATCCATCACAAAGCAGTTCAGAGATAGCTGCAGGCTTCGGGGTAAGTGACAAAACTGTATTAATCCACTTAAAGCAAATCGGGAAAGTAAAAAAACTTGAACGATGGGTACCTCATGAATTGAGTGAATCGAACTTGCAAACACGCGTCGACTGCTGTGTTACTTTGCTCAACCGACACAATAATGAAGGGATTTTAAATCGAATCATTACTTGTGGTGAAAAATGGATACTGTACGATAATCGGAAGCGCTCGTCGCAATGGCTGAACCCTGGAGACCCAGCCAAATCCTGCCCTAAACGAAAATTGACTCAGAAAAAGTTACTTGTGAGTGTTTGGTGGACTAGCGCCGGTGTCGTTCACTACAGCTTTCTAAAATCTGGCCAAACGATTACGCCAGATATCTATTGTCAGCAATGGTAAACCATGAAGGAAGAACTAGCTGCTAAACAACCGAGATTGGTCAATCGCTCTAGGCCACTGCTGCTTCACGACAACGCAAGACCACACACTACACAACAAACAACCACTAAGTTAGATGAGCTACAATTGGAATGTCTGCGACATCCACCGTACTCCCTGGACCTTGCTCCAACAGATTACCATTTTTTCCGGAATTTGGACAACTTCTTACAAGGAAAAAAATTCAACTCCGATGCGGCAGTCCAAACGCCTTCAAAGAGTTTATTGATTCTCGCCCCCATGGTTTTTTTAGTAAAGGGATCAATGAACTACCTATGAGATGGCAAAAGTGCATAGGTAACAACGGTGCATACTTTGATTAATTAAATATATTTTACAAAAAAAAATTGACTTTATATTCCTCCCGTACAAAACGCCAATTTCATATGTAAGGACCCAATATATAAATCGTAAGCACACAACAGTAAAAAGTAAATATAACTCTAAATACTTAATTTGAAACAATTATTTAATAACAAATCATTTTGTCAAGTTACCCCATCATTTCGGGTAAACGATTTGGTATTGCAATATCCCACATTAGTTTTAGGTATACCAGTCGTCTTGCCACAGTTTGGGATTTTAATATGATTGCGGGAAATATTATTAAGTTTCCCTAAATGTTTGTAAAGGTATCCTCCAGTAAAATACACATTTTCACATTTTTTTGCAACTAAATTATGTCGGAAACGTTTAGAAAGTATTTTGAGAAACGTTCAATTAAAAAAATAGAGAGCGCGAAGCGTGACAGTGTTCAGAGTAAAAATAATATAGCAGGAAACGCTTTTCCGCTCGTAGTAGATCCTCGGCTTTAGCGCAAGTTTCAATTTGCTGTCGATCCGTCACAAAGGTTTTTGCGGAGTCCTCATCAGCCCTTTCTTTACATTAACGGAAGTCAGACCCTTGCTCGGGAAGTCCTTAATTGTACCTCAAGTGTCCCTTATCCCTTTCTCGACAACAGCAAGATTGTGTGCGTAGTTCGAAACCCTCTCATCACGTGTAAGAAAGGGATGTAGACCGTGTCAAGAGTGTGTGTGACATTAGCATTTTTAAATAAATCGATATTACTTGGTATCATTCAGTATTGTCAGTGGAAGTTGGCAGATAATAAGTGCTAAAAGGTTAATTTAATGTATTAGTATTGTTACAGCTACAAGTATATTGTATTGGCTGTTCCCCGCGACTTTGTTCGCAAGCAAAAATTAATTTAATTTGTTGAGACAAATTAAATTAATTTGCTTATGTATGTATGAGTACTTGACAATTTTTTTTCAAAATCGGTTACATTCATTTTTAAATATTTATTAGATAACTTCTTTAATGCATTCAAATTCTTCTTTCTTTAATGCTTATGAAGTATGAGTACTTGACAATTTTTTTTCAAAATCGGTTACATTCATTTTTAAATATTTATTAGATAACTTCTTTAATGCTTCTTACACAAAGTTTTGGATTATTTTAAATTTTTTTCTGAATTAACTCTAACATTTCTTTTCTACTCAAGGATTTGAAATGAAAATGATAAAATGCCTTCTTACCGCCTGACTACATTAATTATGGAATCTTTGCACCAAATTTGACGTTTGTATAAACAGCCATTTGGGCTATGTGTTGATTACCAGTTG
This sequence comes from Zeuzera pyrina, assembly GCA_907165235.1. Lineage (NCBI taxonomy): Eukaryota > Metazoa > Arthropoda > Insecta > Lepidoptera > Cossidae > Zeuzera > Zeuzera pyrina. The sequence goes on from OU015627.1 coordinate 3,102,630, forward strand.
AACTATATTATTCAGTTTCTTCTTTTGTGCTTATAGAAGACGAATACCATTGGATTCAATTATTTTGCATTGTCTCATATGTCTAAATTTCACAATAAACTGATTTACTTTCTTCGTGTGTTTTCGATTAGTATCTTTCATTTTCAAAACATTACCAAACACGGTGTTTTTTAAAAAAATTGTAGGGAATTCATTGTGCTTTGTGATGTAGCGTGAAGATATGTATGAATCCAACATCTATGAAATGTGAAATAAAAGTTCACAACCTACTAAACTTTCTTTTAACTATTATATTATGTTTTACTATGTCATTGATTCTTTTGGTTATTCATTTTTTACGAATTTTCTCGCGGAAAATATGTTTGCCGTTCCATTGACAATGATTATTTATTTATGTACATGCCAGGTCACAGGCCAATGTTAAAAGATTCAGAGAGAATTTCAATTACTAATTACCTACATATTTTTAATTACATCTTAACGTTCGATTGTTCGATTTTTAAATTATTGAATTATTTTTGTAAAAAATATTGAATTCAAGATTATTACAGAATAATACCAAATTAAAAATGTTTGAAACTGTTTAGACAATTGTTACATTATTCAAATTTCAAAATGATTAATAACATCGTGAAATCCTTATTACGTAATAACATACGCGTACTACGTATACACATATATACCACATATGGTGAAATTTCAGGCTCAATAGTCTCAATCTCCCCTCAGCGTTGCCTACACTTTTGTAATTTGAAGTCCAGTAATACCTCGACTTACGCTACCCCGACTTACGCGAACCCGGAGTTACGCGGTTTTCAAATCTCGTCGATTCGTCTTTTGTTTGAGGTCACACAACTCTCGATTATCGATTATAGACTTACTGCTCCCCACACTATTACTCAGTTAATGTACATGTTCGGACTTGTCGCGCGGAATCAACGAATAGCTACAATTTAATTTGTATTAAGTGCATAATATTTATTTCTTATCTATGGAGTGCGTGTTTGTTATTACATTTTTATACCGCGTTTTTTATTTTATATCTACGAAGACTTGAAAGACTACTAATGTCATCCAAACGAAGTAAAACTTATCTTTGGAATGTAACCTTAAATTAATCTAAGATTTTATTAAATATTTTTTATCTAAATTATTATTTTCTTTAGCTTCCGGTCTCAATTAAAAATAATTTATATGTATTTATATGCGAAATTATACCCCGACTTACGCAATTCGACTTACGCGGTTATCGCTCGGTCCCACCTATCGCGTAAGTTCGGGGTATTACTGTACTTTCTTAACCTCGATATCGTAAATGTTAATGGGCCTTGACCCAATTAAAATCAGGTTGATTGTTTGCTCATATGTCCAACGTAGTATAAAAAAAATATATTACATTACATACATTATGTCATTTTCCATTCAGTGTAAACGTTGTCAAATTACAATAAGCAATAACCCATACTTCTAGTAACAAGCGGCAAACGCTTCGTACAATATTGCCCCCAAAACGCTCCTCCATTCCAAGCCGAGGGACTCGTGTTTGATTGCCGGTCAGGTCAATGTTGGAAACGAAGTTCTCTTGTGTTGGAGCGTTGTACTTTCCTGTTCGTCGTATGGTACCCAAAGCATTGAGCCTCGTGTTTTTAGTTTTGAGGTCAAACGATTCATTATTGGTATACCTAATTGTCTCGAGTATTACTATACATACAATTATTTTTCTTTATCTACCTTTCATCTAAAGTGATCGGTGTAACTACTGTTGGTAAACTTAAGTAGGAACGGATATTATTTTTTCTTTTTACAGTTTTTATGTGTCGGGGGTATTTTAAATCTAACTTTTATTTCGAGGTTTTTATGAGTAACTAATACTTTAATATACTAATATTATAAAGAGGTAAACTGTTTGTTTGTATGTAATAGATAAACTCAAAAACTTCTTAACCGATTTCAAAAATTCTTTCACCTATAGAAAGCTACACTATCAGCCAGTAAAATGGGCTGTATTTTTTTTTAAATTCTACCCGTGTGAAGCCGGGGCGGGTAGCGAGTGAGTTGTGATTTAAACTTGTAAAAGAATTGTTTTATTGCTTTGGTTGATGGTGCTTTCATGATGAAATAATATTGTAAATAATGTCTTCTAAATGTCTCGTTGGATGAGCCCCAAACCTAACACACCTGCTGTGTGTTGTTGAGGAGCCGGGTCAAGTCAAGATTACCACGTTATTACAGCGTCCAATATTGTAATGTACCTAACTTGAAATCGATCAAACGAGTGCAAGAGCGTTAATTCAATTTTACAACTGAGATCCCTTCAACAAAAAAAGGAAAATTGCTGATATTCCTCGGATCGGATGATCTGATCTTCATCACGCATAGCTAAGAACCACCCCAGTTCAACTAGCCTACTATTTAAAAAAACCGCGTCCAATTTGGCCCTTCCCTTTGGGAACTACGATGCCACAGACAGACACACTGACGGACATAGGCGTTAATCTTATTACACCCTTTTTTTGCGTCGGGGTTAAAAAGACTATGAAGTCCATTCGTGTACATTATGATCAATAAATTTAAAAAGTCAGCCGGGCAGTGCACAATTGACACTAGATATTACAATATATAACCAGAGTGAGCCGCCGCCGGCCACGCTGGCCTTGACGAAGTGAAATAACGTAATGACCACTTCACAATGAAATGCTGACATTAGTCTTCCGGTTCACTGTATATTGTTCTCACAAATGATGCATTGTGGAATAGATAATAATGTTACAGCAATAACTGTTGTGGAAACGGTTTTTCCAAGACTTACTACAGACGATCAAATAGCTAGAGTGTTAGCCGACGGAAATGTCAAAAGCACTCGCATACCTAGGCGAAAATGTATGAAGAGAATGATGAGATTTGAGGAAGCGAAAGAAGTATATAAGGACCGCAACGCTTGGCGCTTCGTCCGCTCTGACGCGCTATAGATTTTCTTCGTCAGTCTTTCATCACTCATTCTTTCCATGTGCCCGAACCATCTTAGCATTCCTTTCTTCATTTTTTCAATAACACTGTCGTGCAAGCCTGTCATACTGCGTATCTGTTTATTGCTTATTTTGTCTGCAAGGGTGACACCGCACATATTTCTAAGAGATCGCATTTCTACAGCATTTATCTTACTTTCACTCGATTTCGGGTATATCCAGGACTCACTACCATACTATAAAGTTGGCACCAACACCGCATTATGTATGGCCATTTTGGCTGAGTTAGATATATTCATCTGCTTACTAATGCGGACAGAGCACCTCAAACAATATGTAAGAAAGAATTATGAATTTTGAAAATTTCTTTTACATAAGAACTTCTTAAACTTCGTTTTGTGGTAGGTAAGTCACTGGCCGGGGGTTCTCATAAAGTTATAGCAAAAATTGTATTTTTTTTTTAAATTTTAGAAATAAATAATTAATTGATCGGTATTTGAAGGTAACGTAATGTGGTAATTTGTTTAAAGAAATATACAAGGTAGTACTTGTGAGTTGTGACTTGTGAAACACCATGTCATATTTCATTGAGTTTATTTCGACCTTTGATGCCAACAGTTAGTATCAAAGGTCGAAAAAATTTCTGCATGTTAAACAAAGTACAATTAGCGACCAATTATAGCTTTTTTGACGTATAGCAAAAAATGCTGTATATAGCAGAGATATCTGAAGGGACATACATCGTAATGGGAGTTCTTCGAAATTTCAGAGTATTCTTTAAATTTTTAACATGTAGGCCCACAAAAATAATCACTATGAATAAATGCAGATTCAGTTCAAATTAAGTTTCTATTACGCTCGCCACACATGTTCAATTATGCCTGCAGTTAAACCGCGCAGACATACCGACTGACAGAAATATAACCGAATCGCTTGCACAGGCGAGGAAAACTGCGCATGTAAGGTTAGTTTACACACACGTTAGGTTATAAGCGAAGGGTATGTTTGGACAGTACAGTCGAAATGTGCAAGCATAACTCAACGTGTGTGATTATAATTGTAATTATAATTACAGTTTTCCTAGACTGTGCAAGTGATTCGGGTATAAAAATTCACATTATTGCTGGTAATCCCTGCGCAGTTTATCTGCGCAAGCATAACTGAACGTGTGTGGCGTGCATTATGTCACACGTGTTTACTTTTATTGCACAATATGGTTCAAATATGAAGGCGTACCCTTTAGTTATAAACTGACGTGTATGGCCACCTTTATGTGTACGTGACTAGATATCGACAAGTTACGTGAAGATTCAAACCGAGATAACTTTACGATGAAATGCGGAAACGAAAACAATTTGCATTGCATTAAATTTTATTAACACACGAGACAGAATTCACTAGTAAATACGGTTTTAGAAAAATAAGAGGCCGCTTTACATTGTTTTATATGTTATTTATCTTATGGTTTTACTGTTTGTATAATAGATAATGTCCGCCCTCGTACATGGCACCCGAAAAGTAAAATCATTGCCTGAATTCCACTTAGGTGCGTATACGGTCTTGCTATGAGACTGCATGTTCCACTCAGGTACTCCATCGATACAAATCAACAATTACTGAAGTGTCCTCTCTCTGTGATTTCGAAATAAAGGCTTTTTCTTAAGTTCACATAGTTATTTGTGCGATATTAGAACCCGAACAAGCGTTATTGAAATATTTGTCAGTCTGTCGGTTTGTTTGTCCAGGTTAATCTCCGAAACGGCTTAACTGATTTTGACGAGACTTTAATTAGCAGGTATAGGACTATTCAGAGAGTAATCTACGCTACTTTTTCTCATAACATAAGATTTGTTACTCTTAGTTAAACTGAGGCCACAAAGTACAGGAGGAGGAGGACACAAAGTTCTGGGATGTCATCTGGTAGGAAACTAATCAATAGTCTTTAGTAGAGAGAAGGATCAATGGACCCACAGAAATTTCATAATCAAGCAGATGAAATGGAGACTTGACTGAGCTTCAGTAAACTGTAATTATAAAACTTTAATATGGAATAATTAACGTTCGAGCAAAATTTGTTTTCACGACGGAAATCTAATTTCAGTACCCGAGTTAATTTCGGGTGAAATCGAAATTTCCTTACCGACTAAAAAAAAGGAGGAGGTTCTCAGATTATCTGTACATATTTTTTTGTTTTCTATTTTTATGTATGTTTAAGCTATAAAAATAGTATACCTACTAACTGTATGATTCAAGCATATTATTTTATTTATGATCTAATTTCAATGATTTTTGGAATGAAGTTCTTTAACGCGACTTGCGGGAGGTTTGAGTAGGTAGAAATCGTCACGTAAAGAAAAAGCGTTACGTGGGCCTGGACTCGCGCGTCACGCGGCGCTAGGTTCGTTAGCTCAATACAAGAGATTTCCTCGCCTCGCTCTGGTAGGCCATCAACGTCTGCAACTGAAGTTAACATCGCAAAAGTGAAGGAAATAGTGACTGAAAATGCTCATTCAAGTTTGAGAGAGATATCTGCCGAACTTTCTGTGTCTCACGAGTCGATCCGTACCATTTTAAATAATCACTTGGGTATGAAACATGTTGCCGTTCGGCTAGTCCCAAAAGACCTGAATTTTCTTCAAAAACACAATCGCATAAGAGTCGCTGAGGACATGCTAGAACGAGTCAATTCCGACCCAACATTCATGAAACGCATTGTTACTGGTGACGAGACGTGGGTTTACGAGTTTGATATGCAAACTAGTCAACAAGCTTCGGAGTGGCGCCTTCGAACTGAACCGAAACCGAAAAAACCACGCCAAAGTCGATCAAAAGTCAGTCATGTTGACTGTTTTCTTTAACTATCGCGGTGTTGTGCACTCGGAATTCTTGCCGGAAGGTCAAACGGTAAATAAAGAATATTATTTGGGCGTTATGCGGCGTTTAAGAGAGCAAATTCGACGAAAAAGGCCAGATTTGTGGAAAGAAAATTCTTGGATTTTGCATCACGATAATGCGTCTTCGCACAAGGCCATCATTGTGAACGAATTTTTGACCAAAAACTCAATAAATACCATCGAGCAACCACCTTATTCACCAGATATGGCCCCAGCCGACTTCTTTCTTTTTCCTAAACTCAAATTACCACTTCGTGGCACCAGTTTTCATTCGGTAGAAGACATAAAGGAGAATTCGAGGCGAGCACTGAACTCAATTCCGGAAAAACCGTTTAAAAAATGTTTTGATGATTGGATTATTCGTTGGCGCAAGTGTATCGTTTCTGAAAGAGCATACTTTGAAGGTGATAAAATAAATTTGGATGAATAACTAACATTTCGTGTATTATTGATCTTTTCCTGGTACTTTCTTGACAGAGTAGTATACGAGTACATGTTGTGTGTGTACGAGTATCGAAATTTTTAATTTTTGTTTTTGTTTTAAATCAGACGTGAGTTTTATTGGTCTCATTATTGGAATTAAGTTTTGAGAAACGGAAACTCTAGCTATGGAACTTCGTTCCTGACAAGGGTCCCCCGACCGCACACGTTTTTTTCCGTTGGGTTTGGTATAACTCCAAGATGGCCCCATTTTAAATCATTGGTATTAGGACCTTGGATTTCAAGGATACACCAAATACTCCTAAAGATTTATTATTTTGATGATTTATCTATTTCGATGATTCTTTTATCGTGTATTATATCGTGGGACTGAGCAACATGCGTGTCGGCTGTCGAATTGATGGCGTTAGTATCAACAATATAAGCTACGCTGACGACATGGTCTTGCTCAGTCCGACGATGGGAGGCCTAAAAGACCTAGTAAGGGTATGTGAGAACTATGCCGCTGAGCATGGTCTCAGTTATAATGTAAAAAAGACAGAATACATGATTTTTAAGGCCGCCGGTAAGTGTCCCGATAATACATCTAGTCTTACCCTAAATGGCATGAAAATCAAACGCGTGACTAAATTTAAATATCTGGGACATATCATTGCTGACGACCTTAAAGATGATATAGAAAGAGAGCGTAGGGCCCTGGCGGTTCGAGGTAACATGCTGGCCCGCAGATTCTCCCGTTGTAGTGAGCAAGTAAAAGTGACACTTTTCAAAGCATACTGCCAAAGTTTATACACGGGGCATCTGTGGGTCAGGCATGCCAAAAGATTGCTAGACACCCTGCGCGTTCAGTATAATAATATCTTCAGGATGATGCTGCTACTGCCTCACTTCTGTAGTGCATCGGGGATGTTTGCAGCGTACGAAACAGACGGTTTTGCGGCCATTGTACGCAAAAAAACTGCATCCCTTATCCGCAGATTGCGGGGCGGTCGCAGTAGCATCCTGATGACCATAGCGGACAGGCACACATCGCCACTATGGAAGTGCATAGTGCGGAGAACGATCAGAGAAAATAATACACTTCTGTGATCGTCGTCGTTGCTAGATTTTACTAACATAGGTTAAGTTATTACTAACATTTCTACGGATTTCGATGTTATCTGAAATAAACGAATTTTATTTATTTATTATTTATTTTATTTTATATGTTCCACACCAGAATTGGAAAGAAGGTAAAGTAGTTGGATATTAATTTGGATATTAATTTTGGCGAGGTCGCACAAAAGGGAAAATAAATAATTTTTAAGAAAAAAATTAAACCGTCTTCATAATAAAAACAAAAAAAAAGTTTAAAATTATTATCCTTTTCTAATCAAAACTCAAATACAACAATAACTTCATAAATGCGATGCAAACACTTACAAATATACCTAATTAAAGTTATTTCAGTTATTGAAGTCGGGGCTAAATCAATAAATAACAACAAAAATTCTACAAGTTTGGTAGGCTTGGCATTGACTTCAGTAACTGTCAATTTCATTTAACAACTGAAGCAATTAACTTGAAGCCATAAATGGCTCCATCTGCCGGACAAGTACATATCGATTATATCTCTCTCAAATGAAATAGAAAAAATGATGTCTGTGCGAAAAAATGATGTCATAATTCGAACAACAAAAAAGTATATAACATAATATAACATATCCTCACGCTGTATCCCTAACGGGATAGTCAGAGAGGACGGAGCGCCAAGCGTCGCGGTTCTTACATACTTCTTTCGCTTCCTCAAATCTCATCATTCTCCTCACACATTTTCGCCTAGGTATGCGAGAGCTTTTGACATTTCCGTCTGCTAACACTGGCTATTTGATCTTCATAAGCCAGCCTTGGTCTTCCTTGGCTTCTTTTACCACTCACTTTCGCTCTGTATAGTTTCTTCGTCAGTCTTTCATCACTCATTCTTTTTATGTGCCCGAACCATCTAAGCTTTTCTTTCTTTATTTTTACAATAACACTATCGTGCGACTATATAATATTGGAAAAACAAAAAAGTATATAATATTGCATTCCCGTTAGTAGACACATTTTCCAAGCGATAATATTCTAAAGCGTAAACATTACAAACATTTGTCAATTACTAATATCCAAATAAGTAGTTAGAAATTGCTGTTATTCATATTATTAGTATTTGGTTTGAGGATAACACTTAACAACATTAAATAGTATAATAGAATGGTAACGTGTAAGAAGGAGCCTACAAGTCTAGACTAGGGGAGATAAGTCGCCGTGCTGATGAGAAAACAATGGTTTGACCGTTTGATAGTTATATAATATAACTTAGTATTTCTATGCGATTTAGGATGGGACAGTCACGATATATGCTTTTACCTCTCGGGAAGCAAATTTTCACTTAAAATGTTTCCATTTGTCGTAAAAACTCAATTAACTACACAATTGTTATCGTCATAATATGATGTTTAGAAAAATACGTAGGTATTAACCCGTTTCTGCATAGCATGCCATATCGGGCATCAAAGATTTTTGAAACATCATTTAAATATGATACATATTTTTCTACTCTTGCAACACTAATATAAAAGACCGATAATATATTTTGACATTTGTAAACACAAATAGTGTCCCAGGACTATTAGAAAAAAATTAAATTAGTTCAAATACCAACGATCACAGAAAGTTAATTTGTTCCAGTTTTCTAGGTGTTTTTGTATAATTTTCTGCAGTAAATAGGTATGACATTTATTTTATATTAGAGGACAGTTTATTGACAAACTAACAGACAAAGAATATTACGATTCGCTTGTATGATTGCAAATATTTCTGTTATTGAGTTGAGTTGCCAGATATGGGATAGTATGCAGTCACAGAACAGAATAGTGTGACAGATATGGGCTTGTATGCAGAATGAAAATACAAAACAAAAATCCATATTTGACATAATATGCAAGTGCGTTAATTTTTTTGAAAATTAAGTATAGCTACGATAACTGTACTAACTGATTTTTCTACATTATATAAATTATAAGAGATCTGTAAATTGATGCATAAGGTTTGACTGCGCTTTAATATCCGACTTTTTTACCCTAACAGGTTGTGAATAGCTATGCCGAAACGTAAAGAAGTTTATGTGACAGACATTCCAAATGGAAGTGAAGATGAAGATCTTTCTGATGAAGATGACGAATGGAAACCAAATCGGGAAAGGGATCCGTTGATTTTGTCCGACTATGAGTCCAATGAAGATAGTGACGTAAATTCACTGTCAGATGTTAAAATGGAAGAACAAAGGGCCCAGCCACCAACAAGCAGAGACTAAAATCCTAGGAAGATGTATAAATGGGTCACAGGTCATCGGAAATATAACGAAAATGATTTTGCTTTTCTGGGGGACATCAGCCTCACGGCTGAAATAAAAACTTTGAAGACACCATCACAACTGTTTGATTACTTTTTTACATCAGAAATAATCACACATATTGCTACTGAATCTAATCGGTATTCTAATAACAAAGGAAAAGAGGCTAATATTTCAGAACTGGAATTTCGACAATTTGTAAGTATCCTTATTTATATGTCTGTGGTTCAGTATCCCACAATTCGTCATTACTGGAAGACAGGGATGGAATTTGAGCCTATTGCTAAAACTATGACTTGCAATAGGTTTGAAGAGATCAAGAGGTTCACTCATTTTGTCGACAATTCGTCGAATCTCCTTCCAGGCAATCCACACTATGACAAACTTCAAAAAATAAGACCACTACTGAGTTAGATTACTTAAGGTTCCAAAAAAAAAAGTATTTCTTGCGGTTGATGAACAAATTATACCAACGAAAACCCGCCAAAGTAGCTTAAAGCAATACAATCCCAAGAAGCCTCATAAATGGGGGTATAAAGTTCATGTACTAAGCGGTGTATCGGAATTTTCTTACGACTTTGATTTATATGCAGGCAAACAATCTGACGTCATCCCAGATGGTGAACGAAATATTGGAACTAGTAGCAATGTAGTTTTAAGACTGACACAAACAATTCCAGAACATCTCAATTACAAAGCATTCTTTGATAACTGGTTCACAAGTTTGGATTTGATGGTTGAAATGGATAAAAAAGGTATCTTACCATTAGGAACTGTCAAAGCCCTATTGGCTTTTACCAGGAGCATATTACCAGGAAATAAGTTGCCAACAAAATCGGAGCTTAAAAAGAAAGGAAGAGGATCTGCAGTGAAAATAAAAACAACAGTAGATGAACGAGTAGTCACTATTGTGAGTTGGCTTGACAACAAAGTTGTCAACATGTGCTCGACTTATGTCGGCATTCACTCCACCGCCATTGTCAAAAGGTTTAATAGAAAACTGAAACGTTACGATGAGATCACTTGTCCGAGAGCGGTTGTACTATACAATCGTCACATGGGAGACGTAGATACGCTTGACTCCATGTTGGGTTATTACCGTATTAAAGTAAGATCCAAGAAGTGGTATATGAGAGTTTATTTTCATGTTGTTGATCTAATTTCAGTCAATTCTTGGCTCGTGTGGAGGCGTTTAAACCAAGAAACTTACATGCCGCTTTTAGATTATAAGTTACTGGCGGCAGAAATATTGACTCAAAAAGGTTCGCACATTTATACTCCAACTACAAGAGGCAGACCAGCACTCTCTGCTGAGGAACAAAAGCCAAAGAAAAGCAGAAAACGCTTAGACATGCCATCACGAGAAGTCGTTGAAGATGGCGTTCACCACTTCCCAGAATGGACAAATGAACGCCAAGCCTGTAAAAACGTTGGATGTAATGGGAAATCGTGCATCTGATGCTTAAAATGTAAAGCTCATTTATGCTTAAATAAAAATAGGAACTGCTACATTGAATATCATGTATCTTAAGACACATCATATTCCCTGTAGCAGTTGTTGTCACTAGTACCCATAATTGTTAAATTCATTTCAACATTTAAGTAAACACGTTTTTAATTAAATAGATAAGCGTATTATTTTAAGCCCCCATAGCTAGAGAACTAGCTTCAGCAGAAAATGATCAATGAACGTGGGCATATCAATTCTCTTGCCAAACTTTCTTCATATACTGGATACCCGCTTAGTTTTATATTAGAAATTTCTAATTTCGTAGTCCTCGATGATCATCGAGGACTATGAAAGGAAGAGTAGACACTCGTCCGATCAGTTTTTTGTTAATGAAAAGTTCTCTTGACCTCTGTTTTGTAGCAGTACCTCTGTCAAATCAACGATCTTTTTTGTTGCATATAAGAATCCGAATAGATATAAAGAGTGAATCATTATATAAAGTGTGCTGACTACTATTTACTTACACTCCAATTTGATTGTGATCTTTATTTAGTTGATTAATTTGTCATATTACTTATATTATATGCTGCGGACTGAACAGAATAGTAACACAAGTTAAAAAATATAAATTTCGAGAAATTGAGCATTAAAATTTTCCTAAATGTGTGCCTATTTCATGATTATTTTTGATAATTGAGTACTTATCTACTCAGTTTAAAGTCAAAATCGAAAATTACATACTCAAAATATCTACTACTGCATTTAGTCCATGATATTTGGCCAGTTATTTCTGCATGCAATGCCTTATTTGGAAAATTGGATATTACACCTTTATATACATACAATGCCATATTTGACAGGCACAGTTTTTATAGATTTGTTGCATAAATAGCGCAAATAGATTTTTTTCCTATTTTATATAGACTCTCTAGAGTCAATATTATATCATATATTTTTTTCGTTGAAATAAAAAAACCCATGCAGTAAGGGATTAAGTACTTCGGTTATGACGCAAAATGCCTTAGGCCGTTTATCCACGCGGCACTGCACGACACGAAAAAATGCTGAACGAAAAAACGACTCCGAACACTATACATTCGTAATAACGGTTTTTCACGTAACGATTTCACACAGCACGACGCACGTTTTACGAACGATTGTTTGGATACGTCGTTGCTACCGCTATGTTGTTACTATTTTTTTACGATGACGACATAGCCACTGTACGAAACCTGTATAAATTTACCTACAAGGAACCGCACGACGCGACAAGACTCATTTGTCACTGTGAACGCACTCGTAGACTCTTAGTTACACTGTGGAGTCGTTGCCGTGGAGTAGTGGACAAACATTATTTATTCTAAAACGACGTCACCATCATGTCGTGTGCCGCGTCGTCACCACAAATCGTGTCGTGCGATGACTCGTGAAAAAACGGCCTTACAGTTTCATGTCTGTTCGTTTGCACAGCCGATATTTCCGATATATTTACATGTACTGCACTAAACTTTGGTAGTTAATGGTCATTTAACTAGTTATTTGTATTGTTTTAGCGAAAATGCTAATTTTATTAATTATTTCTTGTTACGTTCCTGATAATGCGTTCCTGATAGATCGTGATTGAACAGACGTAACTTTGAAATGGCGTTGAATTTACCCTGCCCTGTTTCTTTAAGATGTTGTGCGAAGTGCGAACAGGGCACAATATATCAGATAGTCATACATTCAAAATATTACACACATGTGACAAAGGTATTAAGGTTGAATATTTTGGAACAACTAGAAATTAGTAAACGTAAAAATAACAATGCTTTGTTAAATGAACAAAGAAATTCAATTTATACGCCACTGTTAAACATATTTACTTCTTAAAATTAAGTTTATTTCAACACAAATATTGACTCGTCCAAATTAAGTGGACGGGGCCATTAGTGGTAAGCTCTGATTGGTCACTCACTCTTTAGTGTGGGTAGGGGGGCAATTGGTTTAAATAGTCGTGCAGCTAACTCAGTTGTTGATGAAATGGCTCCTCCAACTGATGCCGTGTCAGGCAGCAGCAAGAAACAATATGTCCCCGACCCGGCAAGGAACCTCAAGCTTAGGGCACGCCCCACAGCGACGTATGCAGCCACCGTCAAAGTGAATCCGCAGTCAACCAAAAGTGAAGCAAGAAGATCGGCAGATATCGGACATACCTCCACCGAGACGGCTCGATCCCAGCGCAGCGCTTCAACGCCCGTGCCACCGCTCCCGAACCCAGCGGCGATCTCTTCTAGTCAACCGGCGCCGAGGAAGATGAAGCTCCTACCACTTATAGTGGAAACTGTCCCTAACTGGGGGTCTCATTTTATGGCCCTCAGAGAAAAATTAGGGAGAGCTGTGAACGTTCGACCGTACTGGAAGGGCTTGCGGTTCCTCCCGACGGATGAAAATGAGTTCAGGGAGGTTCAAAGGTACCTAGCAGGACATGAAGCCGACGGCATAAGCTGGTTCGCCTACTCTCCTCCTAGCCAGCGGAACGTCAAATTAGCGATCCGCGGCATAGCAGCTGACGCCAAACCGGAGGACATCGCCGAGGAACTTCGCACCCTGGGGTTTGAGGTGCACTACGTGCGGCCTATACGCGCACGTGGGGGCAGACCCGGGTGCATCTTCTTCGCGGAAGTGAAGAGCGGTCCTCAGACGACCCCGGCCATCTACAGCGTGGAGGAGCTGTTGTGCATCCCGGGGATAAAGATTGAACCCTGGCGGGGCAAACGGGAGGTGGCCCAGTGCCATTGGTGCCAAGGTTTCAGGCACTCTTCCCATAATTGCCACCGGAAGCTCGCCTGCGTCCGCTGTGGGGGCTCCCACGTGGCGAGGGAATGCCCCCGCCCCAAGGAGGCCCCGCCCACCTGCGCCAACTGCGGAGAGGCGCACACAGCCTACAGTCCTACCTGCCCCATCAGAAGCCAGGAAATGCGCAATACAAAGGCGTGTACCGTGGCACTGACCCGCCAGGTAAAGAAGCCCACTCAAACGGACCCGCAGCCCCGGGCCGTTGAAGAACACGCGAAGGCATCATTGATGGCCCCCGCAAACACACCCACTAACTGCAGTGGGCCCGCTCCTCCCGCACATCCCCCGAAGGCGAAGAAGCCCAGGAAAAAAAGAAAAAGAAGACGAATCCAGCGGCCACGGAAGCACCAACAGCGAGGGCGACAGCCCTCCCCCTAATAGCGTCGTCCACCTCGGGAGCCACGCTGAGGCGCTCAACGCCGCCGCCAACAGTCGTCACCTGCCCGGGTAACGCGGGTTGCGCCACGCTGAGGGTGGAACTTGAAGCCCTGAAAGACGTCCTGGAGGCCGTCCTCAGCAACCAAGACCCAGTTCCGGCTATCGTGAGAGCGATAGCCCAGCTGGGAGAAGAGATTGACAAAAGTGAAGCCGTCAAGATAAGCCGGGAGGCTTCTGAGCCCGGCCCCGTCAGCACACCGCTTGTTTCGGCGGAGCGACGGACGGAGCCTCGACAGTGACAGTAGGTTCCCCCTACTAATGACGACACCGACCACCTAAAGGCAGTCATCCTCAATGACCCCCCCGCGGAGGTGGGGGGCCAATGAAGACCACCCTAGGGAGACTCATAGTCTCGAAGAAGTTTCTCCACGGCCCCCAAGTGGCTGTGAGAAGGACCCGGACAGGACAGGTCAGTTGTTGTTTCGGTGCTGGTTAGCTGACCGAATCCTATCTCTGGTATATCCTGAGGATGCTTCGTTGAGAAGCGAAACACGTGTCGATAGGTGGTTATTGGAGTTTGAGCGAAAAATAGCTAAAGATTTTAGAAATTAATCACATGAAATGGATTTCCGCAAAGTAACACCTGAGTCTATACAATATCGGCGAGTAATTGTAATAAAAGATTGATATCATGAATGACGATTGCGTATCTATTATTCTATGATCGTAAAATGCACTTTTTGCGGTAGATTTAGCGCCACTATAAAAATTACATTACACTAATTCTCGTTTTGACAGCAGATATCGCGCGATATTGGCTGTCGCATGCTGTTTGCAAGTTACGTACCTAATAAGCGTGCGGATATTAGAATTTATAGGCTGAACAAAATCAATGGTCCGATTTAGACAAATGAGATATTATTAGTACAGTTTTGATCTTCAGAATGTCCTAAAGTATTATCCGTGACAAAGAAATGTATACGGATAAATGTTGCCGTAGAATATGACTAGATATATGTACATAGGTGTGTTATATATATCACTCTCTATACATGTAGACATTACCTTTTGAAATTATTAGGTTAGGTTGACGGCGTAAGATAAATGCCATGACATACACGTGCATATAATTCTTGTTTTTGTTTTAGTTGATACCTTATTACATAAAAAATGTAGACATTTTTGTTACTAATAAAGTTTTATAGGCAAAAAAAATATCGGCTGTAAATCTTTTGTCATAGAAAAAAACCGGCCAATTAGGATTCAGACTCGCGTGCCGATGGTTCCGTACCACCATACAATGCTTTTGGAGTTTACTCCTTAAGAATCGATTTTCATATAAGGCCCCCGGTATGAAAAAAATATGAGGAGTAAACTCATCGAATGACCTCGTTACGTTTTTTGTGCGCAACCTATTATTTACCTTTCACTTTTCAGTCGTGAGTATTAAGACGTACATAGGGTCTGCTGCGGGGCAGCTTACGCATGTAAGTATTATGTGTATATAATATACCTATTCTATACAAAATATATAGGTATATAATACATACTCTACGGCGTCTTCAAATGAATATATATATATATATAATATATACATTCAGTCAAAAAAGTATCGGGAATGGATGATTTGTTTATGTTTCCAAATTCAATTTTTTGTTTTTTTGTTGTTGTTAGATTGGCACAACTGTTTTTCATTTTGGCGCGGAGTTTGAGTTGCATCTGTTATTTAGATTAAATACAATGCTGTTTTTAATTATATCATTCTAGTGTATATTGCGAATTTCATAATGGACAAAAACATCGAACAAAGAGTTTGTCTTAAATTTTGCATCACCATGGAATTTCGTGTTCGGAGTCACTGAAAATGTTACAGAAGGCTTACGGTGAATCGACTTTATCAAAAACACGTGCTTATGAGTGGTACAAAGCGTTCAAAAGCGGTCGAGATGTGATGGAAGATTTGCCTCGCTCTGGTAGGCCATCAACGTCTGCAACTGAAGTTAACATCGCAAAAGTGAAGGAAATAGTGACTGAAAATGCTCATTCAAGTTTGAGAGAGATATCTGCCGAACTTTCTGTGTCTCACGAGTCGATCCGTACCATTTTAAATAATCACTTGGGTATGAAACATGTTGCCGCTCGGCTAGTCCCAAAAGACCTGAATTTTCTTCAAAAACTCAATCGCATAAGAGTCGCTGAGGACATGCTAGAACGAGTCAATTCCGACCCAACATTCATGAAACGCATTGTTACTGGTGACGAGACGTGGGTTTACGAGTTTGACATGCAAACTAGTCAACAAGCTTCGGAGTGGCTCCTTCCAACTGAACTAAAACCGAAAAAACCACGCCAAAGTCGATCAAAAGTTAAAGTCATGTTGACTGTTTTCTTTAACTATCGCGGTGTTGTGCACTCGGAATTCTTGCCGGAAGGTCAAACGGTAAATAAAGAATATTATTTGGGCGTTATGCGGCGTTTAAGAGAGCTAATTCGACGAAAAAGGCCAGATTTGTGGAAAGAAAATTCTTGGATTTTGCATCACGATAATGCGTCTTCGCACAAGGCCATCATTGTGAACGAATTTTTGACCAAAAACTCAATAAATACCATCGAGCAACCACCTTATTCACCAGATATGGCCCCAGCCGACTTCTTTCTTTTTCCTAAACTCAAATTACCACTTCGTGGCACCAGTTTTCATTCGGTAGAAGACATAAAGGAGAATTCGAGGCGAGCACTGAACTCAATTCCGGAAAAACCGTTTAAAAAATGTTTTGATGATTGGATTATTCGTTGGCGCAAGTGTATCGTTTCTGAAAGAGCATACTTTGAAGGTGATAAAATAAATTTGGATGAATAACTAACATTTCGTGTATTATTGATCTTTTCCCGGTACTTTCTTGACAGTGTAGTATATATTATACCATTCCCACCCGGATGCCACAAAAAGGGAATGGATAAAGTAAATTTTGAAATTCATTGGAAATCTTTTTAAATAAAATTCTATTTTAAAAGGAAAATTGTAATATAATTGGACACAAATAAACCAATACTAATTTTGTAAATAAAATAGAAACAGAAAGATATCAAAGTGGTTGTGATGGTGTGGTGTAGTTTACAAAAATCAGATATAAATACCTTTCACCTTATAATTTACACATTATGATAAAAAAACACAAACCACTGGCTTAAACTAGATTGTATTGTCCCATACTCCACTCTCGAATGTTATCTCCAAAATTATAAGTCGACTTTATATAATTCTGCAATCAGCATCGTCATTGTAAATATAAGTTCTATAAACTCGTATGAAACTGGTGCGTCACCTTGATTAATGTGCTCTTTATCCGATTGAAGCCATTGCTCCCCCTTATTCTTGTCGAGGGGTCCATTTGCCTTGTAAGTTTGGGCGACATCAGTCTTCTGGTTCGAGCCTCTTTCTTTTTCACTTTGCCAACATCTTCTTTAATATTCTTAACAGATTTTACTTTTACAAAGAAATCAAATATCTTCTTTTTGAGGAGAAAAATAATCTCTTTTCTCCATCACAACCTTTCTTGTTCTCTCTTAAAAACGACCTCGCTCTCTTTTTTTTTCTCATTTTTCAAATCCTGTTCTATTCTTCCAAAAAAAAAACATATTTAAATTTTTAACTTGCCAGTTCTACAATTACTTTCTCTGACAACCTCTAAGCTTTTAAAAAGAAGGTACAATAGCAAAAAAATGTTACAATATCTAGGTTTCTCGGGGTGCTGATTACGAAAATGATGTTCATTTTCAAATTCAAGATGGCGAATATTACTTTTTTTGGATAAATCCATACGGGTGTTAAATTCTAGCTTTCTCGGGGTGCTGATTACGAAAATGACTCATTTTTAAATCCAAGATGGCGAATATTACTTTTTTGGATAAATCGATATGGGTGTCACATTATAGGTTTCTCGGGGTGCTGATTACGAAAATTATGTTTATTTTCGAATCCAAGATGGCGATTATTATTTTTTTAGATAAATCGACATAGGTATCATATTCTAGGTTTCTCGGGGTGCTAATTACGAAAATGATGTTCATTTTCAAATCCAAGATGGCGAATATTACTTTTTTGGATAAATCGATATGGCTGTCAAATTCTAAGTACCTCGGGGTGCTGATTACGAAAATGACGTTCATTTTGTAATCCAAGATGGCGAATATTATTTTTTTTGATAGATCTACATAGGTGTCATGTTCTAGGTTTCTCGGGGTACTGATTACGAAAATGATGTTTATTTTCAAATCGAAGATGGCAAATGCTACTTTTTTTATATCTATTAATATTGATATTTAATATTATTGTATACAGTGAAGTGAATAAAAGTAAATAAAATATGGAAAAAACCAGTAAACTCTAGTCGTGCGTCGGAGCTGACACACACACTTTTTTTTTTTAATTACATTAAAATACTTTAATTTCTCCCATACTTTCCAACCGCAAATGTAAGTTGGTAGTGTCAAAGAAATATGATAGGTATTTATTACAAATTCGCAATTTTTGGATTTTTCCGATAGCACTGCTAAATTGTACTGTGAAGCTTTTTTCGTGATTCTAGATTAATGGGCAGTATCCTAAAGGTTTTCGTTTGATTACATTCCTATCTTTTGATTACGTTGACTAGAAGTTTGAATTTTTACACCTCTAAGGGACCATAGACCTGTGTTTGATATTTTCAAATTGATACCTCTACCTATTCTTGAGAAAAATATTTTGACTGGTCGGACAGACGGACAAACGGACAACAAAGTGATCCTATATGGGTTTCGTTGTTGCTTTTTGTGTTACGAAACCCTGAAAATTATGAAAAAGATTATTTTAGTTTGTTTTACAAGTAAGGAATGCATGTAAAATTGATTTAGGTTTGACAATGCAAATTACATAAACAAGAGTTATCAAAATGAGTAAGTAATCATATTTTTTATAGACAATTGGCCGTAGTGTTCGTGATGCGACGGCCATGCAATCAACCTCAATCTGGACTCAACTGGTATTCATAGAGATAATCAACGGACACGCCGCCGCATCGCACTAAACCGTGCGAATTGACTGACATGTGACGTGTCCTTGTCTAACGAGAGTACACAGAAAGAGACAACGAAGGATTGTCTCTCGCGATATACGGGCGTTTTGGAGACAACAAACGCTTGTTTAACACTGCGACTTGGGTTTTGGCTGCTGTAATGATAACGATATACGTCTGAGTATCTCGCGAGTTTGTTTCTGCAATGATTATTTCCGCAAATTTGAATTTAAAATGAATTGTAAGGACTTCAATAAATTGTTTTTAAATTGGTTTCATTAACTAGTCAATCGATTGGATCATTTATAATTTTGCTCGTAGGTTTCTAACTGAATTCTAAACTAAACTATGGAATCTCGAGTGTCATTAAGGTGTACTCCTAGTTCATTAGATACCTGTAATATTTTAAGTAGATATATATTATTGTTGAATAGATATTTTTTATACTTTATACATTTAAATATTGTCAGTCAAATTAACAGATTGCTATTGGTTTCAGTATGCAAGCAGTGGATATCTTTAGTTTCTTTCACATTTTGTTTTTGAGGCTACCCGCCGATAACACTTTTAACGACCCTCAATTTTTACGCATATTGATAAAAGTTATAGTGACGAAATAAGTTATAAGTACAACTCTAGACAGCCTGTTCCGTACTACTATGTGAGGCAAATAAAATAAATAAAATGTAGATACGTGGGTGCTGTTTTTTAGCGAAATGGTGTCCGATCAGCTTATTTGATAATAAATATGTTTCGTACGTACAGGTGAGCCAGCTTATCTGATTTGCTTCACCGTTGTGGCTGTGACACGGTGTCTGGGGTTGTTAGTATTTATGTACCAATGTTAGTATTTCATGTTAGTACTTATGTGGTTAATTATTTGTGAGGCTAATTGTGTAGTTTTTCAAGACGACTACCAAAAACAGAGGTCATCACTATAATCCATTTCGCCCTAAAAAGACACGCCGCTCATGCCAAAGTGGCAAAAAAAGATGAGATTCATTTTCGTTCATGAAGTAGGCAGTATGAAAGTATGCTGCTTAGTAACAACCGGAATTTAGCAGTTTAGAATAAAGTTTAATCAAAATTAGATAGGAACAAATGGAACGGTAACAGAAATTGGTCAATGTCTTAATTTAGATAAACGCTTATGTTTATTTTAGATACAGCGTTTCCTGAACGAACAGTGGATCGCGATCTATGATTTCAGAGCCATGTAAAATTGTAATATTGCTAAACCACTGATCGTGACACGGAACCAGGTCACGAAAAAATGCTGGGTCGTAGAATACCCAGGAACTGTTGTTTAAAAAAGGTTTGATGTAATTCCATTTAAAATATTTACTTTGGAAAACTTGTGTCGTAGAGTATTCTTGTAAGCCAAATCTATTACCGGTTTGGGAGTAACTTATGTCATTAAAACAATCTCTACAGTTCGTTGCCTATTTCATTTTGTGTTGATTTCTCATACCTATTATCATGTATTGAAGCTATGCACTATATGTTAATACCTATACGGCAATAAATATACGTATATCGACATCAAGCCTAATTTATTTCACTCAATAACAAAAAAAAAACATTTTAAATGGATTACAAGAGAAAGTTTATTATACGGTAGTGAGGCCTGGAATCCTGGATATGTCCCGAAATAGAGTGAAAGTAAGATAAATACGGTAGAAATGCGATCTCTTAGAAATATGTGCGGTGTCACCCTTGCGGGCAGGATGACAAGAGATACGCAGTAATGACAAGGTTGCGCGACAGTGTTATTGAAAAATTAAAAAGAAATGCTTAGATGGTTCGGGCACATGGAAAGAATGAGTGATGAAAGACTGACGAATAAAATCTACAGAGCGAAAGTGAGTGGTAACAGAAGCCAAAGAAGACCAAGGCAGACTTAAAAAGATCAAGTAGCCAGTGTTAGCTGACGGAAATGTCAAAAGCACTCGCATACCTAGGCTAAAATGTGTGAAGAGAATGGTAAGATTTGAGGAAGCGGAAGAAGTATATAAGGACAGCGGCGCTTGGCGCTCCGTCCTCTCTGACTACCCCGTTTCGGATACAGCGTGAAGATATGTATGTATATACGAGAGAAAAATCGAAACTGCCCAATCCAGAAAAAACTAGTTGGGAAACACTGCAACACGTTCCATAAATGTACTTGATCCCGACCTAACGTAAGTTATCTTGGATGTATGTTGTATGTATATTGTATATTATACTATAAAATATGTATACTCTAGCTTGATTAGCGAAAGAAAAAAGTATTTCCCTCTATCCAAAAATCTGCGAAACCATTGTCAATGGGCGCTTTTATAATTTATCGTTGAACGATTTTATCGCCACGGTTTTACCATACACGGTAAAATAGGGAAGCAAAATGTATGCAGTCGTATGAAGACGCTTTTAAATATCCGTCCATAATAACGTCATGCCAACGTTGAAAAAACGTCTTTTTTCCCCCACGCGATAAGGAAGCATTTTGATTACCTATTCTATCGTGGACGGTAATATCGTGGCAATAAAAATTTAACGGTAAATTATAAAAGTGGACAATCATGTCGGGGCGCTCTGTAACCAGCGGGGTCACCTAAAAATTTGCATGACAGCGACAGCCACGCGATTATTGCGCGACCGGTCACTTATTGTAATAAAAAATTGACATCTTGTATTGTATTGTATGACGATAGCGTGTCTATTGCACCATGATCGTATAATGCAGTTTTGGCGATAGATATATAGCGACACTACAAATTACATTATACAAATTCTCGTTTTGACAGCAGATATCGCGCGATATTTGGCTGTCACATGCTGAGTGCAATAATAAGCATGGTGGCCCAGATAATAAGGCCTTCGGGGTCGGAACCGACCCCGAGGAGGACGACAGAGCAGGCACTCATGGCACTGCGAGTGTGTAGAGGGCTGTGTGATACCACCTCCTGAGAAGTGCTTCTGTACAGTGCGAGAAGGACTCTGGTGCATTCTATAGGAGATAGCGGAGTTCCTCGACTACGAATCGAGGACGACCACCACATACTTAGCGGGTTAAAGCCCCACATAATCAAGTCTCAGTCTCATTGGGGTGGGAATGTGTGTTCGGATTTCTCCAGTGTCACCATGGAACAGTCTTCGTGAATAATACCTATGTAGGTATATGACATTAGAAAATGAAGAATATTTATAGAATTCTTGGCTTCAAATCTACATCTACATAATGGTGTTTGTCTGAGTACATCAATGTAACAATAAAGGTATAAATTATAGCTATAGGTTTTTTAATGTGATTGTAATCTTAATTACAATCACATTAAAAAATCTTTCAAATAATATTTGCCATAGAAATATAAAACACAAAAATTCTAAATAGAAAGTTAAATAGAGTATTTATAATGAAAAACATCTAACATTTGAGGCATTTTTTTCAATATAAGATATAAAAATTACTTCTATCATGTATACAACAATACTTGTAGTTTGCTCAAGTGTAGAAGAAACTTGACAAACAAGTTTCATACTGATGTCAAGTGTAATCCACCTATAGGTATTATGTAGCTATAACATCAAATATGAAATTTTTGTATTAATTTATTACAATTGTAATAATTATGAATGAATATACAATGAATACAAATGAATATTTATACAAGTTGAGTAAATAATCATGTTGTGTAAAAAGAGTGCAGATATGTATGTAAAGAAATATTACATTTTCTTATTATAATTTTTTTTCAATATACTTTTCATTACAATAAAAGTATCTTAAATATAGGTATATATTATACTGGTATAATTAACATTAATTAAAAAAATAATTACATTTATGAATCGTTTGTTATATTTAAGCAGTGACAAATTTTGTAAATGTATGGTATGATTGTATAGTATTCACTTCATGAATTTATTTCCATTTCACTTACTACGCTTGAAAACAAAAATATATATTATTTAACAATAATAATAAATAACTTTGTTTTCAAGTGCTTAACTATTTTTATTATAAAAGAATTCAATCGAAATTTAATAAACAGAGAATTTATGATAAACAGTAGCAATTGTTTATTTTTTTAGATCAAGGCCATTTTTGATTATTTAATTAACGTTAAATACTGATTGAACATTTTATGACTTACCAAGACCTCATGGTGTGTGCGGTTGCCTCGATGAACCCACTGCACATTAGGGGTTGATAAGTTTAGCCCTCCGCAGGGGATAGTTACGTTCGTAGTCTTGTCTGCAGCCACTTGGCGAATGTCCACCTCTTCGGCCAAAACTCTCAAAGAAACTGCATGCAATAAACAATATTACATTAAAGTATAATTAATTAATTAACTATGGTTAAGTAATTTTGAACTGAACTCTGTTTACTTTCTATTCCAAGGCAGAAAAGAGGTAACAGTATGCGGTTAAGAAACATTATACTATTCCTACATCTAGACACCTAAGAAAAAAAAATCTTCGAGTTCTAACTAGTTAAAGTAAAAAAGATTTTTTCCTATCTAATCACATTACACAGAATTATTAGACGACGGAAGGCGAAAAAATAGGAAACTAATCTCACAACAAACGTCCTAAATTCATCGATGACAGTCATAGACTACATTGCACATTAAAAACAAAAAGCAAAAACGTCACATTCTGTCATAGACTTCTTAAAGTTTTTTTATCTGTAAATCAACATTATAAGCAACGAGTAGAAATAGTCAGTCATAGTCGCTGAACAAAAGACGGACAGCTCTTAGATCAAATGCACCGTTCATTTTTATTCTTGGTACGAGTCTATATTTTTTTTTTTGAGAAAAAAAGCAAAGAAATCTATGCTTATAATAGCCGGTGTCTTCAGTAACAAAGTAATACATTCTTCATTTTATTCCATTTAAATGACGCAATTCATTTTAATAATTCTTGGAGTTTCTCGCGACAAATATATTGAGGAAGTCTTTCTAGTAGGATCCACTGAGGCAGACTAAGCCACTAAAAAAAACTTCAACTTCACACTACTAAATAAGCACTTATTTCAACAATTCTACATAGTGCACATGATACATGATACCGCAGATACTCGGGACGTAAAACTATACCAATTTTACATCACAATATCTACTAAAATTAATTTTCAAATATTTAAAATGAACGGCTAACTGCAACCTTTATAATCCCACCAAAAAATGTTAAAAAATGACAAATGTCAAATAAATACTTATGGTGTGACAGCACATAGACAATATTATAGATTTTCTACGGATATGGCCGCTGTTTCGGCAATACAACACTGCAATGTTTTGTATATTCATTTTTTAAAATGAATAAAGTGTTTTTTACTTATAAATAGTGACTAGTGGATCGTGTACAGTGCTGTGATATTTGTAATGGATGCAGAGAACGAGTACGAAATAAAGAGAGCCCGTGATGCAGTTCAGATGATAGAGACCATTCAGTCCATGGTCGATGTTTCAGCTGATCGGCTTGAGGGTCTAAGGACACAATGCTCGACGAGTGCCGAATTGACACAACAAGAGATCCGGACCCTGGAGGTACAGCTGCTATTTTTCTTATTTTAATTTGTTACAGAAGATGCCACCTCCGAGTGAATAGATGATAGTCCCCGGGATTCAAGGACTTTTTGGACTCAAGGACTGGCTTGAATAACATGATGCCAACGGAGAAAATACTAATGATTTAAGCTTATAATTACGTACACATTTTGTTTATGTTTATACATAGTAATAATGCATTATTATTACGATGTAAATACGCCAGTTTTTGCAATGACGTTATGTAGGCTAGGTAACTTTCACACTTATCGAGATAAAACTAACAACATTTTTAAAGCTCTTAATTAGCTCTAATTCACATACATTAGCAATGATTAATGATTATCACTGATGTGATATAAAATATTAAGGCTAGCTAATATTTGAAAACTGACCTACTAATTGTGTGTCACTGATAAGATTACATACATCTTTATTTGGGAGAACTTTTTGTGACATAACATTGTAGATTACATAGGTATTTATCTTCTTATTGCTCTTTGTTTTTCTCACACATTATCATGAAGAAGAGGTATGAAAGGTATGTAAAATTTTTAACTAAAAAGATTAAAATTTACTTATGGACCACATTTCTTATAACAATATAGAAACAAACCTGTACTCCCTATGTTAGGATATTCTATTTTGTAGGCATCATTCCAAATGGTTAATAGTTATTGTATTGGAAGTACTAATTGATTGTGATATTTGTACATGCATTCTGAGTGTATTTTATGTAGAAGCTTTTACCCTATTTCATTCATATTATATAGATTATAAAAAAAATCTTATACTTTTAACCCTTTTAAATATTATGGCCACTAATGTGCCCAATGTGCCAAAAAAGAAATTGCCGCTGTCGCTCTTGTTATAATAATATTGTAATTATGTACTTCAACAATTGAAAGGCTAATTGTTTTAACCAAGATTTCTTTAAATTTAAAGGGCAGAGGTTTTAAGTTTACTTTTTGGAAAAAAGTATATTTTGGTACAATTCGTTTTAATTGTATCAAAATTGACTCCCATTAAAGCGATTAACGGGTTTCAACAATTGGGGTCATTCGAGTATTATGTACCTAAGCACCAAAGGGAAGTGGAGGGTCTTTGCTTGGCTTACTTTTAACTTTTGATGACATGGGGTTGAGGAGATCTGAATAGTGTTTACGTCAGCAATATTTATTTTTTTTACGTATTAATTATGATAGGTACTCGCTCATGAATAGCAATAAACTTGAACAGATTTTGTAAAAATTAAGTAAAAGTTTTTCTTACTTTGCTGATTTTGCTAAAATTCTGCTTACGTAATACTTGAAGGTCCCATTGATAACATACATATTATAACCAATTAGGTAATATATTCAGTGAATTTTAAAAATATTTAGTTTAAGACCAGAGAACCCCGATAAGCCTATCCCAGTAGTATGTTTATTATTTATTTCTTTTTATGGATTTCATCAAATAAATAATATTATTCATTCAATTAAACCAGACATTATAAAAACTATTCATTTATTTTAAAATACATATTAAATGCAACATTCATTATAAAACTTTATAAGCTTTTGATTTTTACACATAATAATATTATAAAGTTACTCAACAGATTTTAAAAATTCTTTCACCCATAGAAAGCTACATTATCAGTAACTAACATGGGTTGTATTTTATTTTCAAAAAAATTCTACTCGTGCGAATCTGGGCTGGATCGCTAATTATAATATATATTAAACATTACTAAATTTCTCTTAGAATAAACATTACTTTTATGAATATTTTTTTGGAGCTCTTTGTAGGCTCCCATCTATCTACAGGATGGAAAACTTTCAAAGACAATCATAATCATACAGTTATTGAATGCTAATGCAACCAGCTCACCATTACAATTCTTATAGGAAACAATGGGTATCAATTTTACCTGGTATTTTTATTGTAATATCAATGATATTCATGATGGCCATTGGTTTTAAGTTTTTATATTGGATATTAAAAATGTAATTAACTATACTAATATTACAAAGGGAGCGAGTAGATTTTGTAAGTTTGTTTATATGTGGAGCGTAAGCTCCGGAGCCACTGCATCTATTTGAAAAATTCTTTAGCTATTTGAAATGTACCTTATTCCATATGGACAGATGTTATAGGTTATGTATTCAACCTAAGCAGGCGACCGCTAGTATTTTTTAATACTAAATTAAATGTTCTGAATTTAAAAGGAATTTGTTTTTTTTTTGACAATTATCCACTTGAAATGAGTGACCTAATACAATTAGGTATATAACATATTTCTAGTATAAAGTCATAAATTATTTTGGAAAATACCTATAAAATATCACACATGTGAAAAATATATTCATAATGGAATAGGCAGTACATAATACCTTAATGAATTTATGATACTAATTCTTTTGTTTTTTTTTGTTGATGTACTATTTTATTTTTATGACATCACTAAGTACCTAATTAACATGACAATATATAGTATTGTTACATTTCTATTAAGTACCTAGTTACAGGTCGACTCTACCATTCCCTCGCGTCAGCCGAACATATTCTAAGAAGCATAAATGTCAAGTTAGCATTCTAAGAATCACAAATGCAAGTTAGCATAAGCCCATCCGCCCTGCCTGGACTGGTTTGGGAATTCATTGTTCTCTTTTAGTTAGTCTTAGAGAGAGTTGGAGATGAATAAACGTCTCATTGTCTCATTTAATTAAAAATTGTATTTTTAAAAGATCCTCGGGGCTCCCTCACGTTTTGACTACCTACTTGTAGTAATTAAAGTGTATAGATTTCCTCTCATTGTAAACAAGGATTTATTAACTATTATGGCTACATACTATATTTTAATAAGAACTTGGTTTATTAAAAGGTCTTTCTTATTAACTTTTATTTATACTAATATTATAAAGAGGTAAACTTTGTTTGTTTGTATGTAATGGATGAATTCAAAAACTACTCAACCGATTTCAAAAATTCTTTCACCTATAAAAAGCTACATTATCAGCGAGTAACATGGACTGTATTTTATTTTCAAAAAATTTTTACCCTTGCGAAGCCGAGGCAATTTGCTAGTTAGGAGGCAATGATAAGAATGTCGAAGAATCTATATATTAATATGTGAAGCGAAAACTTTGATTCCCTTTTTAAGAAAATTGTGCAGATGGAGGAGTTTAAAATTTGGTACACTTAAAGTTTATATGGAGAAAGACTGAAGAAAGCTAAAATTTTTATGTAATATGTGTTACAAATAAGTAAATTAAATTAAATAAAACATTCATTGTTTGTGTTCATACTGCCCATGTCAAAAAGACTGTCAATGTTAAACTCATAATAGTTTGTGATGGTTTGTGATCATATG
This sequence comes from Zeuzera pyrina, assembly GCA_907165235.1. Taxonomy (NCBI): domain Eukaryota; kingdom Metazoa; phylum Arthropoda; class Insecta; order Lepidoptera; family Cossidae; genus Zeuzera; species Zeuzera pyrina. Next base: position 3,130,919 of record OU015627.1, read on the forward strand.
TAATGTAATCTCCTTGGATGAAACAGTTGCACAGATTAGACTGTCGCCAAAAAGTTTATATTATAAGTTTATATTTACAGTCGAATTTCAACCACAGGGCGTCCTCTAGTTTTCTACGGAATATTGTAAATATGGCGTTTCAAACTTGATTTTAACATCCTACCATAATTATTGAATAAAATCAATAAACCTATCGACTAACCATTAACCATTGTTCAAAATATATGGTAATTTCAGGGAAAATTGGTGAAGCATTTCTCTCGTCAGTTGGTGATCAAAGCGCGGTTCGGTGATGAGTTGCAGCGTGAGCTCGGCAACGTGCCGTGTCTCGCGCAATGGCTCAGGGTGGTTGGACTCAGTCCAGAGTCCATAGAGGTAGTTACTAGTTATTATGTATTAGAAGTGGGTATAAGCTAGATTCGAAGGATGGGAATCACAAAATTCATGTCTTCTTCTGCTGCTTGGAGTCTCAAATCTTATTTTACGTCATACTGAAATTTTAAAATCTTTTTTTTGCGATAATTTCACGTAAAATGGTTAAAAGGGATATCTTCTTTCTCAAAAGAGAACAGAATGTCTTAGATGAATATTTAATTCATTTAATAAATTGTTTTCGGTACATGTATTGCATTATATCGGGAAATGTTTATATTTCAATGCAGTTGCGGCAAACGCCAAGGAAGTTTCATAACATATAAAATATTTCAAAAATTTAATAACTAATAATAAAGACATACATAGATCTCCAAAAATTCGAACTTTATATATCCCTAATGGGGTAGTCAGAGAGGACGGAGCGCCAAGCGTCGCGGTCCTTACATACTTCTTTCGCTTCCTCAAATCTCATCATTCTCCTCACACATTTTCGCCTGCGCCTGCGTATGCGAGTGCTTTTGACTTTTCCGTCGGCTAACACTCTAGCTATTTGATTTTCATAAGTCAGCCTTGGTCTTCCTTGGCTTTTTTTTACCACTCACTTTTGCTCTATAGATTTTCCTTGTCATTTCTTTCATCACTCATTCTTCCCATGTGCCCGCACCATCTTAGCATCCCTTTCTTCATTTTTACAATAACACTGTCGTGCAACCCTGTCATACTGCGTATCTCTTCATTGCTTATTTTGTCCGCAAGGGTGACACCAAACATATTCCTAAGAGATCGCATTTCTACTGCATTTATCTTACTTTCACTTGATTTCGAGCATATCCAGGCCTCATTACCATACAATAAAGTTGGAACCAACACGCATTGTGTATGGCCATTTTGGCTGTTAGATATATTCACATCGCCTACTAATGCGGACAAAGCATCATTCACTTCATTGCCAGCTACCACCCGTCTCTTCAAATCCAACTCACATCTTCTACCCCTCGAAAACGCACTCCCCAGATATACAATTTCGTTCACTTGTTCTAGACATTTTCCATTTACCCATATCTCTTACTTTATCTGTACATCTTCCCTTTCAAATACCAGAACCTTAGTTTTGTTCACATTCATATTCAATCCTTTCCCTTCACAGTCTTCTTTTATGCACGTAACTAGTGTCTGCAACTCCCGCTTCTGATGGTGCTATAAGCACAGCATCGTCAACATACAAAAGGCAGTTTACCACTGTACCATCACATATTATACCATTCATACTACCTTTCAATGTCTGGAGGCAACTGTCCAAATACAGCACGAATAGCCAGGCAGACATCACACAGCTGTGTCTGACTCCTGAACAGACTTTTAACTAGGACGACAAGTCACCATCTATCCTTACACAGGCTCTTTGGCCTCTATATAATGACTTCAAAGCCTACAGTAAGGGGCCCTCCACGCCATGTTCAGGCAGAAGACTCCACAATTTCTTTCGCACTATATCGAATGCTTTTTCAAGATCCACGAAAGCGCAGAAAACTTCTCGACCTATGGCCAGAAACATCGACAATCTGATCTTTACAACTCCTACCGTTCCTAACACCACCTTGTGCCTCCCACAAATATCTTTTAAAAATGCCTTTCATATGTTCCGTCAATACCTTGATATAGACTTTACTTGCTAAGCTGACCAAGTTGATGGCCCTATAGCACGCGCAGTATTAATGGAAATTTTTCCATTTATAGAGAAGCACTATGATTGCGGTGCGCCAGTCGTCCGGAGCATCTCTCTTCTGCCAGCAAAGATTGCGCAGTTTATAGAATGTATACCAGATCCTAAAACCACCATACTCTATCATCTCCGCAGTAATCTCATAATTTCCCGCAACTTTTCCACATTTCAGACTCCTTCTCTATCGATCCTCCTCCTCTCGATCTCTATCATACTTTCTCTAGTTTCTGACCCGAGTGTGGCTATTCGTTAGGTTCGCAGTTAGTGTCAGAGACATTCGCCACTCTCGTACAGTTCTCTATAATAATCACTCCATCACTGCAGAACATCGTTTTTATAAAGATAACTTTCAAATAATTCTTCTGCATCTGATTAAACTGAAATATTTTATAGGCAATACGATCGCGAGTGCCATCCCTAGAAGCGCTGCGCGAGCGGTCGGATCACGAGTTGCGGGCACTGCTGGCGGGCGCGCGGGACGAGGAAGTTCGACGCTTGTGCCGTGCTATGCACCGCCTCAGAACTTACACAGGTATTTAACTCGTTCAGGGAATTTTTGGCTGAAATGGTAGGAGTTTAGTTAATTTTTTGTTCGATTTTCTAATGTTTGTGCTTTATGCCTGATTGACAGTAGCGAGTCAACTTGGCTTGCAAGCTGCCTTGCGAATAGATCCAAATATTATTAAATTAAATATTATTGCTTTAAATTTTTCACCAATGGGCCGGTCAGTAGACCTGGGTTGGTTATAATGAATACAGATCTCAGTTTGCACTAAAAAACAAATATTAAGAATCCGCCTATGCAGACTTTGGTGTGTTTTGTGACTTGGATCTCGATATCTAACAAAACTAATGCCCCTAATACTTAGCCAACCCCTAAAAAAAATCCTTTTCATCGGTAGCGGACCCCTAACCTTTTTTAGGGGTTTGCTAAGTATTAAGGGATTTTGGTGAAATCGGGCACAAGAGCACTCCCAACGCAACGACTTTACTTAATATTTGAATACATATAACTTCAATTTGAAATATTATCTTGAAATCCTTAAGAGCCCTATGACGAACCGTAAGCACTCGAATTTAGGTATTGGCGCGCTCGGACACTCATGTATGCGCGTGCGAGTTTCGTAGCTTTATTGTAGTGTGAGTAACGAAGCGACTTCGGTATAAACTATGATTTTGATACTTTTCCGAATCAAATGTTTCAATTTCTGTTGTTAAATTTTTTCTTTTTAAATTAATACATATAATATTCGTAATTAGTTTTAAGTGTTTTCGACGCGTTAAATGCATGTAAAGGAAATACAATAACATTCCTTAACACAAATAGTTATGTACTATTACTTTACGTTAGTAACTAATTAATTTGTGCTATTATTTTATATTATGATATTATGTTAGCACTACTGGTATTAGGATCAGTCGCGATGAGAATCCAATTCCTCAATCAGAGAAATTCGTAAAGAAATTAAATAGCAGTTTCTTAGCTTTGACGAAATAAACATACAAACACACAGACAACAATTCTATACAACATAATTTTAGAAATTGTTAGAACTCGTCAAAATAATGTTAATTAGGACGTCTAAGTAGCACATTAGTAGTTAGTGTTAATATATAAGCTCTGGAAAGCAGAAACGAAGGCACTGGTGAAAGAGAAGCGTGAAAGGTGTAGGTTAGGAAAGGTACAGGACAGGCTGTCTGAAGTAATGAAATCTATGTATTTTTTTTTTAAATGAGAAAATTTGTGACATTTATTCAACACCAATATTCAATAACAATTTGTAGGTACTTGATCTCAATATAATTATAGAAATTGTTAGAACTCGTCGAAATATTGTTAATTAGGACGTCTAAGTAGCGCATTAGTAGGTAGTTAAACGAAGGCACTAGTGAAAGAGAAGCGTGAAAGGTGTAGGGTGTTAGACGAAAATAAGATGTCGGACAACTCCGTGGAAAACTCCAAATTATTTTGGAAAGAAATAGGTAATTACCTAAGTGGTCCGATACCTTGCAGAATGAATAAAGAGTGTTCGAAAGAACATCATCTGCTAATTAACAAAAAAGATGTTCTGTAGCAATGGAGTGATTATTATAGAGAATTGCATGAGAGTGACGACTCTGTCTTTGACAGAGCGATCCTAACGAATCTCCACACTTGAGTCAGGAACTAGAGAACTAGAGGAAGTCATTAGTATGAAAGAGATTGAGAAAGCGATAGAAGTCTGAAATGTGGATAGGCTGCGGGAAATGATGAGGTGACCAGTTCTAAAACTAGTTTTTTAATTGATAATGTAGTTTTCTTGTAAACTACAATGATGTGCAAAAACAAATGTTAAGATTTCTCCGCGCTAAAATCTGATCAAACCGTAACTGCGAAAATCAACTTTATTGTTATCGTCATAAGGCGCCGGGGGTAATGAACGATTTCTGTTGCTTTGGACTGCATAGGCAAAGAATATGTAGAAAAGAAGGCCGCCTCATGCGTAAGGGAATTGTCTATTCTCGGCTGGATACGTAAGGTTGTTGCGTTGGGGTGAGATGTGGAGAGCATTTCGTTTAGTTATATATTTAGTACATAATAAGAAGAAACAATGCATACGGATAACTTTTTATGTTGGTTAAATTTAATTTCTTTTAGTTAAACAGTGATAACTACGCATTCGAATGACTAAAATTATTTGGACATTTAAGGATATTATAATCCGTTTATTTATGCGATTTAGATATTTTCGTATTTAGAACGAATTAAAGACAGACGGAAGCGGTCGCATGTTTGCGTCGCGTGCGACCCCACTGGGCGCTACAATCATTACCCATATTCGCCTAAAATATTCCCATTGTGTGCGTACCACGTCTTGCGCGTATTAGCGCGCACACATACAAACCGCGTACGCTGGCTTTCTATGAAGACATCCTACTGTTATCTAAACTTAAACTTTGGTGTTGCATTATAAAATATCTAAAACGGGAAATTAACGCGATTACCTTTTATTTTGGATTGACTTTTCGACCGAGTTGTATCGGCAGCAAACTTTTTTGCTCGAGACCACGGCCGATGCAAGAGGTAATGGCCGTATTAGGTATCCTACTGTTATGTTTATACTGTGGCACAGGCGGACTCTTAAATGCAGTTTTTAAAAATTCCAGAGGCTCTAGGTCGCGGTGAAGGTGGCGCGGAACTGCAGCTGTACTGGGACTCGTGGGAGCGGCACGGCCACGGCCACGGGCGGGGCTCTCCTCGCCCGCGCGCGCGAGCCCGCGCTACCGGCTCGGAGGGACAGGACTCGCAACACTCCACTCCGCAGCCCAGGAAAGGTTGGTTGACTCGATCGATGAGTACTATGTGCAATGGCCAAAATGACAATTTGGTCACTTCAACTTTATCTATGTAGAACTAGATTGTTTGTTTAAAATTGTCGGTAATTATAACTGTTAGGTACACAGTTTAATTACACACACTATTAAATTACTTATTACATTTCTTTGTTCATAGCCATAGGGGGTAACAATATCGCAGATTTAGGCATAGGTCATGAATATGGCAAATTCAATTAAAATTATAAATAGACTTCAAAAAGGAGGAGGTTCTCAATTCGGTTGTATTTTTTGTTTTTTTTTTATGTTTGTTACCTCATAACTTTGTCATTTATGAACCGATTTGGAAAATGGACTTCCAGACACTTTCAGATTGGTCCCATTCAAATTTCACTAATATTGGAGCTTGCGTTTCGAAGGTACAGCAAATTACATCAAATAACGCTAACTGGTTATAACCTTTATTTATTTATATTGATGATTTTCTTGTATGTCATTTGTTAACTATCATTATCCCCACATGGTATAATATGGTAGTAGGGAGAAGGTATAAATTACCCCTGATGTAATAAATTCAAGTCAGTCTTGTGACGGACAGAGAATATGGTTTTTGGCTGTCGTCTTCGGATTGTAAGAATACTGCTGTGGTGTAATTATGATGTAACCTTTTAACTGTTCTTTTATAACTGATTGACGTTGATATGATATGATATTGATGATGGATAATAATATCCCATGTTTGATCTGTTCACACCTTTTATTGTGAGAGCCCACAGTTTGTGCTCTTCAATAGAATAAAAGTTAACACATTTCGCTCCAGAATTAGAAAAGAAATGAATTGGAGACCTGCCCTACATATTCACTTAGGCCAAGGTCACTCAAAAGGGAGAAATAAAAAAAAAATTAAATAAACAACAATGTAGCACTTGATTGTTTATTTGAAAACATCATTGTTCCACTCATCTGAAGCTTGGGAACCACACCTAGCTGACATGCACTTTGACGATTATGCAGCAAACAATGTCGTATTCATTTTTTTTATAAGAAAGAAGAAATGCGTGAAATGTCAAAAGAACTCGCATACCTGGTCGAAAATGTGTGAGGAGAATGATAAGATTTGAGGAAGCGAAAGAAATATGTAAGGACCGCGACGCTTGGCGCTCTGTCCTCTCCGACCACTCCGGTAGGTATACGGCGTGAAGATATATATGTATGTAAGAAAGAAGAAATAAATAAAAATGAATGCTTACTCAATTTAATATTAGACTGCATTAATACGCAAAATTAAAATGTCGTGTATAAGTCCATTGTTGCACATCGAATTGGACTTGCCCAATTGGAACGACGAAACTAACACTGGCTCGCTGTTACAGAGAAGCGTCACACGTTAAAGGAGATAGTTACTTCACTACATCATTATCATTATTTGTTTTACTTTTCTTCTGTAATTTATGATTTGAACGTCCGCGTCGTTTAACTTTTTTGTGATAAATGCTTCTTTTTAGAGATGAGCGATATTAGACAAACATTGATGTTGAAATCATTCGGTATAAGGTCCAACCGTAATAATAATAAAGTCTGAGTTCGACCGAACATGCTCATAGTATTAAAATGGTATGCTAGCAGGTGGTAAGTCCCCGACGACGCCAGTGAGCAAGCGCAAGCAGAACTCGCACCTTCCGGCGCCGGCCACACTCACCAAGTCGCGCTCACACGAGTCACAGTTGTCAGTCCGACCGGACGCCTCTGACCTCAGGTACCCATCTACGTATCTAGGGATTTCGCGTAGACATTGGGCGTTTTTATAATTTTGCGACGTTTTTATCACAACAATTTTTCCGTCCACGGTAAAATAGACGAAAGACGGTTTTAAATTTCTGTCCACAATAACGCCATGCTATGGTCATTGAAAAATCTTCTTTTTCCACCACACAATAGGGAAACATTTTGCTTACCTTTTGTAGCATTAACAGTTAAATTGTCGCGATAAAAATTTTAAGTAGTAAATTTTAAAAGCGGTCATTTAGCGCGAGAATTGTTAGAGACAGCTTATTCTGATTCAGTTCCTACTACTTCATTTTATAAACGAATAATTCAGTTATTATTAAATTTTTTCAATTATTTTCTCGTGCTGGTGATCTTGATTTTTAAACCTGTCTGTCAAAAGAGAAAGAAAATACTGAAACAATTATCTATATATTTTCAGTAATGTGTCATACATAACAGATGATGACCACAATCAATTACTCTAATGCAGGGTTTTTTAACACGGGATCTGTATACCCCTGAAGGAGCCTAGTGATGAGTGTTAGGGGTCCATGGGCAGCCTGCCTAACCTTATTTATTAACATACTAATTGATGCAACTATTCATTTAACAAACTCTTCCAAGTTAATCAGCAGCAACCTTTTCATTGAACAATCTTAATATAAGTTATTATTTTCCAGAGTCCAGTCCTACCTATGATAAAAAAACCTATTTTTAAATTCTCTTGTTTTCTTTTCCTACAAATTTAATCGAAAAGGGTCCATGAGACTTGGAATTTTGAAAGTGATCCGCTACTACAAAAAGATTAAAAAGTCCTGATCTAATAGTATTTTCTAATCTATTTTTATGTTCTCATCTATTTTCTACCCGATACATTTCCATGAGTGTGTGCAAGAATTTCACAACCACATCCGTATCCCACTCTCTCCCTTCTACTACAGCACTAGTAGAAAGACGGCACACTATCACCCATTTTTTATGGCAATTCCAAAAATCCATATGCAGCGCTTTGGTTCCACATTTATAATACATACTACTAAGAAGAACTCCCTGCTGTCTTCTGTGTTTCCCGAGAACTGTAATGCGGGCATCTTCGGGGCTAGAGTGAATGGATGTTATCTAGATCGACGTGCTCCATCTTTGGCTATACCGCCGCTTAGCAACAAGTAAATTAGTAGTCAAATGTAGATCTATTTTCTGTAAAAACAAAAGTATTCAAGTCTGTAATTAATAATATTAATATAATAATAGTCCAGACAATTACACAGATTGTGTGACCCCAAACTAAGCAGTAAGCGGACCTGACCGGGAATCGAACCCGGGAGTCTAGCTTGGAAAGCAGATGCATATGCCACTGCGCCAACGGGCCAGTCATAATTGATACAGATAAACATTGATTTTTATGTACCACATGCACCTAACACTTGTTGTACTATGTAGCGACAACAGCCAGTCGTCGGCGGTGGGCACCACGGAGGGTACTCCGCCCGGGTCCCCGCGCGAGGATGACAGCTCGTCGGGTCCCCGCGCGGCCCCCGCTGCAGCCCCCGCGACCCCTGCGCCCCCCGCGCCCCCGCCGCACAACAATACGGTGAGATTTTTTTTTTTAATTTATTTATGGCTGAATACGAGTCCTTCGGCCAATCACATTTAAAGGGGCAAACTTAATATATAAAATATAGCAATACAATTATAATTTATAACTAACTAAAATCTAGTACACATTTCTATTAAAACATGATATTTCACACGGTGAGATTATATTTATCTACACCTCGGATCAAGAAACTTAATGGACGGAGCCATAAGTTGCCGCACTTACCACCGCGTGTCAAACGAATTTTCCTATCTCTTTCTATCTCATTAAGCGTAACCACGAGTAAATCAGTTAGCTATTATAAGAATGGCTATTTTGCACTGTCAGTGCAATTCGTGTCAGCTTATAAGTTGGTCATGAAATAATTATTTGCATAATACTCGTAAATCTTAAGTGTTTTGACTACTAGCATTCACAAAAATAAATATATGTCGGTGGAAATAATAAAAGGCGCTCATTTGACTTTACTATGGCAAAGCGCGACTTCCGGTGACGCGCTAACGGAACGTCGGGGCCGGTGCTGAGAGTCTGTTAGACTACGGCGGCCGGTGCGATAGCGTTTCTCCGACGGATCGTTTGCCATTATTAAATTTCCAATTACCTACTTAATTATTGTTATGAAGACTTTTCTATCGTTTGCATATTAACTTTGTCTTAACGTTGTATTTTATGGAGTAGTTCGCCTCTTGTAGGGTTAGGATCTGTTTCTCATGGCTGAGTTGCAAAAGCACGAATTGCCCCGTGTCTTTTCCGACATATATATGACCTTCCTTAGTCGCGCACATTAGTAAAAATCTAGAATCTCGGTCAATGAATAAGGACAATTTAAGGGCACACTCTTGGAGAAAATTCTTCGTTCATTGGGTTACTTAGCCCGATATCTACACCATTGCCATCAATCCCCTGTAATATAGACTCCCAACCTTTTCTCGACCATTGCCTCCTTTAGAAAAAAACACAAATTTCAACTCCCCCCTAGTCTCTAGTCCATAATGGTTAATTATATTTGAATTTTTCTGTAATTGACTTAATAAGGTTAATTTTGTGGCACATTATTGAATTCTTACAATAGATGCCTATTTTGCACAGCGAAATGGATCACTACGAAATCTACAAAAAAAAAACATATAAAAAAAGTTCTACTCCATTCCTTTAAAATAATGTTTGATACAATAGTTGGCGGGTTGTCTCAAATATTGGTCAAACAAGCAAAATAGGTAATTCATTTTTATTTCGTGTTCAGTTCTCTTTTTATTATCACTTATAAATAAACTTACCGTAAACGAGATATTCCTACCGTAACTTTGCTGTTACGGTGGATATTTACGCAACTTTTAGAAACGTACTGCGACATTTTCATATGTTAGCGTTGGCTATGATTGGTTCGCAGTCACACTAATCTCAAATAAGACCACAAAATTATTTGTACTCTTATTTCTCGGGCTATTTTTATAGCACTCATCGGAAATCTAGTACAATATTTGATCGAAGAGTACACATCTTAATGTTAGCAAAGGTCATAGCTTTACAATGCCTTGATCTCGAGATATGTCCCTAAAAACTGTGTGTGACCAACCATTCGGTAATCAACTTTATTGCCTAGACATAAGATTCAACTATAATAATATGACTTTGTTTACCTGTAATTGATACTAGTATATAGTTATATGTAGTTCATACATTAGATAAAAGTAATACAATAATCATAAACACAATTAAAAAAAATAAAAAGCATTTAAATTCTAGATTAAAGATATGGGAGATGGCACTATCGGTCTGTGACGTTACAAGCTTGTAATACTCGCTACTTGAGGCAACAGAGTGTGATGCTCTATTTACCCCTAATGGGAAATGGCGTAAAGCTATTTATGTATGTATGTACAATGTACATATTGAAATACTGTAGGCTCACCGGGTCGCGTTGGGGTGGCGAGCATTACTGCAGACTCGGCAGGAGCGCGGTACTCGTCAGTGGTTCACGAGCTTCAAACAAGTTCCGTTTGTTTCGCTATCGGTCAGTGACGTCACAAGCTTGCAATACTCGTTACTTGTAGCGTCAGTGTGATGCTCTATCCACCCCTAATGTGAAATGGCGTCAAGCTATGTATGTATGTACATATTGAAATACTGTAGGCTCACCGGGTCGAGTTGGGGTGGCGAGCATTACTGCAGACTCGGCAGGAGCGCGGTAGTCGTCAATGGATCAGGAGCTTCAAACAAGTTCCGTTTGTTGGCCAGTGGTCGGTGGGCGGGGGCGGCGGGGGCGGAGGCGGCGCCCCCCGCTCGCCCCGCACGCCCGTGGGCCGCTGCATGGCCCACGACATCGCACACCGCTTCACCAAGACCTTCAACATGATCGCCACCTGCGACTACTGTGACAAGCAAATGCTCTTTGGCTCCGGACTCAAGTGCAAGGAGTGCAAGTTCAAATGTCACAGGTGAGTGCTTATTAACTAGTAACGGGTTATACTTAGTCTTGCCATAAATATTGTTACAAGGAAAACGTTTTTTTTTAATTGCATAGAACGTTTATTACTGCAGTGTGCGTTTTGGCCTTAATACAATCCTTTAAACGTTGTTGCCCGTTATCGATTGAAACACGCACTTTCTCCATGGGAAAATTCGCCGCTGCCAATCTTATTGAATGTTTTAGAGACTCCATATTATCATGGCGTTTAGAGCATGTCATACTTTCTAAAAAAGGCCATAAATCACAATCAAGTGGATTAATATCGGAATTAGATGAGGGTTGGTCTTCAGCTCTGATGAAGTCAGAAATATTTCTTTCCAATCACGCTTGTGTGGATCAAGCTCAATGAACCAGTGCCGAGTCCTGCTGAAAAGACCATTCTTGGTTATGTAACATGGTGTTGTTAAGAGGCTTACTACCTTCTCAAGAATCCTATCTTGATACACCTGGGCCGTTGTTTTGATACCTGTTTCACAAAAATATGGCTCGAGACTCCTTGTTCCCTAACACCCCACCAAACCATCACTAAAGCCTGATAACCCACGTTGTACCCTACTGACTAATTGAGAAACTGCTCTAGTGCTTTGAGCATGAACTCGGTCATTCTGCTTATTAAAATGTTGCTCGATAGTAAAAAAAATTTCGTCAGTAAATAAATTTTTTTTTGTGACCTCGCTATATGTACCACTACCACCCTATTCATTTTTAAATTATCCGTTAAACAATGACCAGTGCGTCTCTTATAACCTGCAAGTCCTTAGTCATCTTTTAAAATACTCGACGTAGTTCTGGATGCAATATTCATTTCCCTGTATAAAATCTTTTGCTCTCGGACAGCATTTCTTCGGATTCTTTCCTTCACTGCATTGATCGCCATTTTAGTACGGATACTACGTGGACGGTCAGATTTTTTTCTGTCACAAATAGGCGATGTTTCATTGTGCCTATGGAGTTTCAAAAATTGCATTTGGCTCCATACCAAACATTTGTGTAATGCTATCACAACGATTCAGTTCTCTTTATCGTTCTATTCCATTTTAATATCACAAGAATCTTTTACAAAGATTGGCGTGAAAATGAGAAAACACTATGAATATTCATATGAGAATGACAGATTCCAAATTCAAACGTAATTTATTGTTTTTTTTTTATTGTAACAGCATTTATGGTCAGACTGTGTATATTGTCTGTGTTCTTCCGCTTCTGAGTTATAAACACTATATACATACATAGTGTTTATAACTTCAGATACCCTGTCTCATTATACGAAGTGAGGCAAATAAAATCGAATAAAATGCCTACAATTACTAAATGAATCAAATAAAATGTAGCCAGAGACGGTGTCTGATGTTATTCATGAAGTCTATGCTTGTATAGTGGATTATGTTCCAAAGAGTTGTTTGATATAATGCCTAAGGCAGCTATCTACCATTGCCGCGGGCAGGGAGCTCATCCTGAAAATTAATCGAAATGGTCGCGTATGGTACGAGTTTCCTTCCGCAAACAGTCAGGTTCCTTGTTAAGATTTTCCCAGAAGATTGCAGCATAAAGTACACAGGTGTGAAAATGTTTTTACAAGATTGGCAACACTCACGATATACTTCTGATGTTGTAGGCGTTCATAGGCTACAGTAACCGCTTACCATATTAGGGGTCGATTGCTTGTTTGCCCTCTGCGTTATAAGAAAGTTTGATAGTGTAATATTGAATATTAAAATCTCTTCATTTATTCCAGGGATTGTGAAAGCAAAGTTCCTCCATCATGCGGTCTGCCGCCAGAGTTTGTAGTCGCGTTTAGAGAAAAGTTTCACCAAGACGGTGAGTGTTATAAAGTAATGATATTTCTTCTGCGCACGTTATACATATATTTCTGACATCGAGAAGGGTCGTTATGAGAATTCTAAAACTATAAGACAAAAATATGTTCTATGGAACCATGTCATTGATTTTAGAGAAAAGAAAAGTTGCATCCAAAGATTAAAATGAAACTCATACACAACTTGGGACTCGAACCAGGTCATTTTTCGTGAAAAATTCGAATCATAACATAAAACATAACATAACTTCACGCTGTATCCCCAACGGGGTAGTCAGAGAGGACGGAGGCGCCAGGAGTCGCGGTCCTTACACACCTCTTTCGCTTCCTCAAATCTCATCTCAATCTCCTCACACATTTTCGCCTAGGTATGCTAGGGAGTGCTTTTGACATTTCCGTCTGCTAACACTCTGGCTATTTGATCTTCATAAGTCAGCCTTGGTCTTCCTTGGCTTCTTTTACCACTCACTTTCGCTCTGTATATTTTCTTCGTCAGTCTTTCATCACTCATTCTTTCCATGTGCCCGAACCATCTAAGAATTCCTTTCTTCATTTTTCCAATAACACTGTTGTGCAACCCTGTCATACTGCGTATCTCATCATTGCTTATCCTGTCAGCAAGCGTGACAGCGCACATATTTCTGAGAGACCGCATCTCCACAGCATTTAACATACTTTCACTCGGTTTTGGGCATATCCAGGCCTCACTACCGTACAACAAAGTTGGCACCAACACCACATTGTGGATGGCCATTTTAGCAGTGTTAGATATATTCACACTACCCACTAATGCGGACAGAGCACCGTTCACTTTATTGCCAGCTGCTACCCGTCTCTCCACATCCAACTCACATCTTCCATTCCTCGAAAACGCACTCCCCAGGTACACAATTTCATTCACCTGTTCTAGACATTTTCCATTTACACAAATCACACATTTCGTTTGTACCGCTTCTCTTTCAAACACCAGAACCTTAGTTTTGTTCACATTCATTTTCAATCCTTTTACTTCACAATCTTCTTTCATGCACGTGACTAGTGTCTGCAACTCTGCTTCTGATGGTGCTATTAGCACAGCATCGTCAGCGTACAATAGGCAGTTTACCACTGTGTCACCACATCCCATACCACTCATATTACCTTTCAATCTCTGTAGGCAACTGTCCAAATACAGCACGAATAGCCAGGCAGACATCACGCAGCCCTGTCTGACACCAGAACAGACTTCAAACCAGGGCGACATGTCCCCGTCTATCCTTACACAGGCTCTGTGGTCTCGATATAATGACCTCACAGCATGCAGTAAGGAGCCCTCCACGCCATATTCAGGCAGAAGACTCCACAATTTCTTCCGGACTACTCTATCAAATGCTTTCTCTAGATCCACGAAAGCGCAGAAAACTTTCCGACCTAAAGCCAGAAACCTCCCCACGATAACGCGAAGCGTTATCGTGAAGCGTTCCTGAGTCCACCTTGCGCCTCCCACAAATATCTTTCTGAAACGCCTTTCATACGTTCAGTCAATACTTTAGTATAGACTTTACTCGCTAAGCTGACCAAGCTGATGGCCCGATAGCACGCACAGTCTAGGTAGGAACCTTTCCCTTTATATAGAGGAACTATGACTGCCGTGCGCCAGTCCTCTGGAACCTCCCCCTTCTGCCAACAAAGGTTGCAGAGTGCACAGAAGGCATCCCAGACCCTAGGACCACCATACTTGATCATCTCAGCAGTCACCTCATCAATTCCCGCAAATTCGAATCAATTATTTTATTGAGGTACTTATTTGTAGAATTCATGCGGTGCCTTTTTACAGAAAAGTCAAAATGGCGGGGGGTAGTCAGAGAGGACGGAGCGCCAAGCTTGACTACCCCGTTAGGTATACAGCGTGAAAATATGTATGTATCAAAATGGCGGCGTGACAATATGCTGAAAGGTTCGAATTCCTTTGGATTTCTTGATAGAGTTTAAAAAAATGACATTATGTTTTTGTAATAAGAAATGAATAAAAAAATTAAAACTAAAGTTATTACTTTTTATTATAACTGTATAAAAAAAATATGGACAAATAGATGATTTCAAATTGTTTGCCCCCAGGAGTTTTTGGTGGGCTTTTGTGGAGAGCGGTTAGTCGTTCATTTAAATTATTTGCAAATAGTTTCCAGCGGATACTGTGATGTAAAATTGTATCTACGCTGTTATGCATTATGTGAAATTGTTAATAAAGTGCTAATTTTAATTTAGTAGTGTGACGTTGAGATTTTTTTTAGTGGCTTAGTCCGCCTCTGTCGATCCTACTCGATAGACTGCCTTAATATATTTGTCGCCAGAATCTCCAAGAACCATTATTAAAATGTATTGAATATGTAAAATATATTTATTACTGAATACATCGGCTGTATGGACATAGATCCCTTTGCCTTCCCTCTCAAGGAAGAATCGTACAAAAAAGTAAAATTGTTCGCCCCCAGGCGGGTACTACGGGTGCGCGTCTCCGGTTGGGAGCCGCGGGGGCAGTGGCGGGGGCGGTGGAGGAGGCGGTGGCGGGGGAGGGGGAGGGTTCCTCTCATCCCTGACGCACCGCCCGCGGCGGAGACACGCGCCGCCCGCCGCGCACCATTACCCAGTGAGTGCACTAATTGACGTATCAGTCGTATACTTTTGTAAATAGCTAGCTTTTGGTCGCGACCTCGTTCGTTTAAATTGAGAATTTGTCGCGTAAAATACTGAAGCTTTACGAGTTACACACAGACCAGTAAACCCATAGATGGCGTTTTGAGTTATTTCATAATGAAATCAGACATAAAAATGTTCCGGGGCGTGGGATGATTGGTCACATCAAATATTCGAGAACGGAGAGGCGGAGGGCTGTGGGCTTGGTCGCCTTTTAAATTATGTAGTACCTGGGCGACCGAGCTTTACTCGGTGTCTTACAAAAAAATAAAATAAAAAAGGTCTGACCATATTGCAAGATTCGAACCGGCGTATTTCAGCTTGATAGATCTACGCTCTATCCACTGTACTACTCAGAAGATAAACTGTTGTGAAATCAGAAGAGCTTAGCGTTTATAACTTTTAAGTGTGTGAAAATATAGAGAAAACGTATTCTCTCAGAATTGGACCCTAGCTAAATAGTTTTCTCGCCCCCCCCCCCCCCTCAACCGCTATATTGTAAATTTCGAAATCGCTACAACTGTTTTCAAGAAAGCGATATGAAATATATATATACAAATATTAGTCGTTTAATATAATAATGGACTATAATTCTTTATTAGTCTTAGTTAATATATACATTTATAATTACATTATGTACTATGTCCTATGCAGATAAAGAATGGTATTCAAAATGACGGCTTGATAAATACGATAAGACTTAAATATATTAGGTATCTATAAGAATGGAACACCTGGAACTGTACTTGAAAATAATAATAATAATAATCAACTAATTTAGTACATGAACCCTTTATGCTACAGTCGAAAAAGGAAAAAGCAACAAGAGAGACTTGGCGCATTCAAGTTTTGATTTATATAATCTCGCAGCGGTAGTGGGGAGCAAGCCGTCGGTCGTTGTTTCTGATGACGTCACGATTGCCGTCCCGCGCTGCTAGAGGGCGCCCGTGTTTTCTTATTTTTTAGTCATCGGTGTTGCTAAGTCTCAGAGCCATATGTACCGCAAGTAGGAATATGACAGCGATAGTGTATGAGCGAGAGTGCGAACGAGAGGCGAATAGATGTGACCCCGTTCTTTCTTTGCGCGGGTTATAGTCTTTGTAATACGGCGAATAGCAGACGCTCAAATGAGACATTTTTTTTACCTACTAGTTTTCATTTTGTTCTTCGGTTTAACTCAAGTTTGTGATAATTAGACTTAATTCCTAATATGGTGAATCATTGTTAGAATTGTAGGTAATTAGTTATGTTAAGATTATAAATGTTGGTAAGTTGCGTTTGAAATATTATCCTTTCACAACTGAGTGAAATTCATACTACGTAATATTAAAATTACAATTTATCTATTTTTCAAGCCTAAGAAACTTTTCCATTTTACACATAATTATTGTTCAAATTTCTAATTTTAATATTTATTTTTTCATGTTATGTAATTATTTTACCAGCTTCCAATCTAATAAAAAAAAAATATAATGAAATATTAGCATGCTGAACCCATTTCTACTGTTAGGACTGTTTGTTACATCTGTTTAACCACATTGTATAATCTATGTCAGAAGATAAACAGGCATAGAGGGTATGGAATAAATCTTTCTGCATATGAACCGTATGTGTGCAATTCTAATTAAATATGTTTCAATGTGTATAGGCATGTGTGTGCATGCTTGGCGTATGTGTGGGTGCATGTGTGCGTGCGTGAACACTTTTAGAGCAAATGCTACAGCCATTGTGATACTTGAACCGAGGTCTAAAGTTATCATTCTTCAATATAGTTACAAGAAATTTAATGTAACAAATGTTAGCAACACCGACGAATGAACATAAAGGAGAACACTGGCGCCCTGTAGCAGAGCGCGACGGTGTTCGTGACATCATAGAAAAGAACGACTGACGGCTTCTTCCCCACTACCGCTCGAGATTATATAAGTCAAAACTCAAGCGCTCCACTCACTCTATTGCTTTTTACCTTCACGACTGCAGCACGAAGTGTTCGAATACAAATTAATTAATTATTAATTGATATTAAATATTAATATTAATCGATTAATCGATAATTTAAGTAAGGTTTGGAGTGTTCCATTGCTGTAAGTATCTAACTTACTATTTAATTTTATCGTAGCTAACACAAACATGAAAAATTTATTCCTGTGCATTGTTTTTTATTCTTATAAAGTACACTAGCGGACCCGACAAACGTTGTTTTGTCCGAAATAGAAAAAAAATCCTAGAACCCGGTTGCAGCGCCATCTATCGGGTTCAATTGCGAATGTAAACTATCCAGGGACCCACTCATATACACACAAAAAATTTAGGACTTTTTTCCCTTATATTTGTTAATTTGAACATGAAAGTAATAAGTGTCTTATGCTAATTAGAAACGGTAAATAAGATATACAAGGTGTTACACGAGTTCGGGTAATGCTTAAAGCGCGATAGAATGTTACAAACACTGAAACGAAAAGTGCGATTATTTTTGTTTTAACTGTTAGGATTTCTGAAATAATTACTATCGAAGTTTTACAAAACAATCGACATAATTTCTTAAGAATCCCATCCCTAGTGATCAGCTGTTCGTCAAGTTCAAGGTCATCAACCTCAAAATCATAGATTATATTTTTTCAGACTGGGGACATTTGTAAGTAATTTCTGCCTAAGCTTTGGTGTGCAAGAAGTAATTGCGCTATTTGTATTGAACAAACTATTTTGACTTTTTTAGTGTCTGTATGTGATGTTATGTCTGTGTCTTTTGCGTGGCAAGGCTAATAAACGAACACCTAACACTAAAAGATGTAATCAAAGTTTTTTCGGCAAATTATCTTAATTAGATTTAGAAAATGAAAATTAAAGTACGGATTGTTACGCTTCGGCTTTTAACGATACCGCACTTATTCCATAGGAACGCGTATTATCTAGCTGTTTCACACAGACCCATCTCCTGTAGTTTAATCTTTGTAAATACCAGGCAATTAGAATTTGGCGCTATTTTTTCAAAGCTTTTTATTTTTTCTACATGGGTTCCGTATAATAATTAAAATATGATACAATGGTTTGCTTGATATGGAACTTCGTTCACTAGACCAGAAGTTGTTTACCAGGAACGACCCTTACAGTTTACGAAGAACAAAATAAACAATGCAAATAAGTAATTGAACTCTCTTTGCTCAGCAACATCAATTAGGCATCCAAGTTACATTGCAGGATACTTTGTGACATTTTTAAATTTCACTTTCATATCAATCAAACGCATCAATATCGAATTTCGGAATACAATAGTTTTCATTTCATTTCGGTTAAAATATTTATCGTATCTTATTAGCTTACGATAGAAATACCGTTGTTGTAGTTGTTTTCTTGAATGTGAGTAGAGTAGTGAATAGTGAATACCTACCAAACGCAGCAACGCAGCCATTTTTCGGCAGGCGAGGTTGTGCGTAAAGTGCGTAAAAGACAAAGGACGACACTTTGAACCTCTCCTCTAATTTTGAATTACTTAGAAATGTACCTACCGTTTTTGGTGTAGATGGTTTGTCTGTTTATGTAGTGACTTAAAACTTTCCTTCATTGATTTTCGAAAGTAATCAATAATACAAAGCAATTATCTTCTTTTTTACATATCCCTTACTTTACTGTTTTAAAATTAATAAATACATTTCGCATTAAAATTATTTTGAAAACGGGATCCTAATAGTATTTATTATGGTGGGTTCGATATTCCGGCTTCTCAACAGCTAAATTGCACAATTGCAAAATTGCACAACCCACAGAGCACAGCTAAATTGCATGCTCTCCTGGTATTTGGCTTCCTAAATTAATTTTAAGGGTTCTGTACTTTTGCATGATTTTTGATAAGTATTGTTCATTTAGTTTCGAATCGTAATTACCCTGATAATCACATTTTCAAAATAGTACTACAAAGTAATGTTCATTTTATACATTATTTATTTCTAATATTTACTTATGATTTCTTCTCGTTACTTTTATTTACAATTAAAAAGACGTACAATTTTTTCTTTCATAGATAACTGTTTATTCATGGCTATTATTTATTTCTAATATTTACTTGTGATTTGTTCTTGTCGCTTTTATTTACATCTAGCGACCCGCCCCGGCTTTGCACGGGTAGAATTAAAAATAAAATACAGCCCATGTTACTCGCTGATAATGTAGCCTTCTAAGGTGAAAGAATTTTTGAAATCGGTTCAGTAGTTTTTGAGTTTATCCATTAACATACAAATAAACAAAGTTAACCTCTTTATAATATTAGTGTACATTAAAAAGACGTACAATGGTTGCTTTCAAATAAAAAAAAAATGAAGCACTCGATACGAAATATGAGTTTGAATCTTTGAAGATTCTATTTTTTTTTAAATATTGTATCGAGTTTTTTAGTATTCGAGTTTTTTAGGTATTGTATCGTATTTAAAAAATCAGTTTCTTAACTCTAAAACGGCAAAAATTTTGTATTTCCAAAAGATTTTTAAAATGTGTAGTTCCATTGTTAATACGGTTATAACCGGTCATGGTACTCATCGTGTTAATTTTACATTACTGTTTTTAATCATTGAAATTCTAGTTCCCAACGCCTACTACGAAATCGAATGTAATTAAATTATAAAAATTTAAAACGGGACCCTAAAAATGATTAGTTCTCCCCTTTCTTATAATACACAAAAACTATAATACCAAATTGCACACAAAATATGCACAATAATTTCATTGGTTTGCTTCGACCAATCGCAACTGTTTGTCGGTACCTTTGACTGCCGGAAGGCGGAACTTATTATTTTAGTCAGAGCTCTGAGCTGTTTACGTAAACATCTAATTTTTATTTATTTTAATTGTGAGTGAAAATGTGATAGTACTAAAGGAGACTACTATGACATGATGCTGTGCTCGGAGTCATTAAAGGAAACTTGTGTGCCGCTTGTCGAATTTACGAATATCGGTTTTGCCTCAACAAATCAGAAGCAGATGGGAGGCTGCTTCTATGTTTTTGGAAATGTTTCGCAAGATGACACAACGTTTGCATACCGCTGATAGTGTTCTCAGTTCTACTAGAGAAGGACTTTCTGTCACACAAATGTAGACTTCGAAGAACAGATAGATATTAGAACACTACAACTGTGCCCAGAAGTAATAAACGAAGCGCTGCCGCCATCCTCAGCACGAATCACATGACCGTATGGCGGATTCTAAACATCAATTTCAATATATCGGAGCGAACCGCTTTGTTTTGAACGGCGAGAGAGACAGCTTTTGTGACTTAAAGAGTGCGTGTATTATTGTTTGTGTTAGTGCGATTAATCAAACGGCAACTTACGTGTTCTTTCGAAAGGATGCCGGATGGGTTCAAAGCGGCTGCATTGTGAGTCATCAAACTTTCAGTATGTATTTCACATTATAAACTATGTACTTTAGCGATAGGTTAGTGCGCGTTATAATTGCAAGCAATAGGTAGGTATGTATAGCAGGCCGCGGCGTGCCGTCGCCAAGCAGCACAGATTGCGAGAGCTACTAGACACGCATCTGTACAATATTTCAACGCCTATTATTTATTAAGTAGCTGTTATTTATTGTATTCGCGCGATAAAATACCTAAACAGTATATACATATGTACTTTGTAACGGGCGCGAGCCACTTGCCGTCGGAACGTAGCAGAACAGTATTTCAACACGTATTTTTATTAAGTAGCTTTTATTTATTTATTAAGTAACACATATCTGTACAGTATAACCACACCTATTATTTATTAAGTAGGTTTTGCACATACATATCTTCACGCTGTATCCCTAACGAGGTGGCCAGAGAGGACGGAGCGCCAAGCTTTTCGATTCTTACATACTTCTTTCGCTTCCTCTAATCTCATCATTCTCCTCACACATTTTCCCTCAGGTATGCGCATACCTAGGCGAAGTATCTGTAATTTTTTTTTTGTTTGTTAAGTAACGTGCGATTTAATTGCTTACAGTAGGCCTAAATGTAGCGACTGCGAGCCGCTTGCCGACGGCACATTAACAATACATATAGCTATCCCTATCTAGCTGTGGGCGTGGTCCGCTGGTAGCCTGGTAGATGCCTAGCAAAGGAGGTAGTTAGCTGGCAATTCACTACTCCCTGGGGTTGTATATGGGTCATGAACTCAAAATAGTGATGCCGGCAGTTTAGTCGATATTTTCATTTATCATTAAAATTATTTAAATTTTATCAAAATAAAAATATCACAGGAGGACTTTTGTAACCTCATAGGTGGACTCTCTACTTGACATGCTACAATACCTTTCGGGGGATTTGGTGGACTCGTGTAACACCTTGTATAAATTGACTGCCGACAAAAATTTGGGAGTTTAGGAGTTTAGTGACATACACGCGTACAGAAGAATTATGTATGTAAAGATTTATAACTAAACGAGATGCTCTCCGCATCTCACACCCTGACACACAAAAACCCTACGCATCCGGCCGTGAGTAGCCAATTACGCATGAGGTGGGAGTCTCGGCCTTTTTTTCTACTTTTTTTTTTCTTTTTAATGGCATGGCGCACAGATTAGCGCATTTGTCACATATTAATAAGTAAAATCGCTGATGAGTTAAACAGTCAATGCAATGCACACGTTACAGTTATAATTCATGACAAATACATAAAGCATGTATGAAGTAAAATCCTTTTTTCTTCTTATCGTAAAACTCTTTCAATAAAGTGAAGGTAGACTTTACTGAAGTTATAAAGGACTTCTTGGAAGAGTGCGAGAACTTCAGATACACATGTTTATTTAGACCTACTACATTCTTTTCACCTATACCGAACTTTATTAAAGACTTCAAATAAGTCTAAACTATATATGCCTCACACTAAGCTTTAAACTTACTAGAAGTCGTCCGATGGTCAAAATTCGACCGTAAATATAAACTTATAAACTCTTTGGCGATTCTGTGGGTCTATTTGATCCAAGGAGGTTACACTACTTTCTATGATCACAACCTATTATGAATTTGATGTTGACTGTTTTTTTAACATTGGCAGTTAAATGTAAAACTATGCCAAATATCACACCCCTACGTGCGCACAATGTTCTTAAAAAAGGATCCGAAGTTTTCGTTTCACGTTTTAATATAATTGTTTCCAAAATATTTATTGGTAACTCTACAAGCTCATCAATAGCTACTAAACGAATTTGATGTTGACTGTTTTTTTAACATTGGCAGTTAAATGTAAAACTATGCCAAATATCACACCCCTACGTGCGCACAATGTTCTTAAAAAAGGATCCGAAGTTTTCGTTTCACGTTTTAATATAATTGTTTCCAAAATATTTATTGGTAACTCTACAAGCTCATCAATAGCTACTAAACGAAAAAAAAAGAAAATCGGTTTAAAGTTAAGCTTTAAAGTTACTAGAGGTCTCCCGGTGGTCGAAATTTGACTGTATATGTAAACTTATAAACTGTTTGTGATAAGTGATTCTGTTGTTTCCGCCAAAAAGTCTTATCTACATATTCCCCGGCGGTGCGCAGGGCGGGCCGGACTCGTCGTCGAACACGTCGTCGTGCAACAGTTCGACGCCGTCGTCGCCCGCGCTGGCCGCGCCCTCCGCGCCCTCCGCGCCCGCCGCCGCGCCGCCCTCCGCCGCCGCGCCCGCGCACCTGCTGCACCACGGGGCCAAGCAGCAGTTCCACTTCCCGGGTGGGCCGCGCGCACGCGCTCGCACACACACGCACGCGCAACACACACACACACACACACGCATACATACACACAGCCATATATACATACGCCCACACGCACAAATACACACACATATACATACGCATCCACACATCCATACACACGCACACATAATACATACACACACACCCACATACACACCCACGCACATACATACACACGCTCGCACACATATATATATACACGCACACACACACACACACATACACGTTCGCACACATATATACATACACACTTACCCACTAACAAGCAACACTCATGCCCACGTATACCTACTCGTGCATTTTGAGTTGAGACGATCCAGATGATAGTTATATGTTGCTCGAGTCTGTACAGTGCTACTACGTACACACAAATATGTGCGCACACGCATATATATATATATATATATATATATATATATATATATACGTACAAAGTATGGTATTACGTATACAAATGTGCGCAAATGTATAGCACACACACTTATTCACACACGCACAATCATTCTCATACACACGTATGCACACACACACACACTGGCGCGAACGCACGTGCGAACACACAGAAATACACACTAGTTATGACTTTTGTACGTTTGCAGAGGTGAAGGCGCCAGTGTCCAGCCCCAACCACAGCGTGTCGGCAGTGCAGTCTCCAGCTCGAATGCCATCTTCAGACACCAAAGAAGACCTCACGTCTAGCGTAAAGAGTGGTTAGTGTCAAAACTTGGGAAAGTAACTTTTTAAATCATGACATGTGTTGTGACAGTGACATATCACAAAATGTGTCGTATCGTGAAATGTTATTACATGAGTCACGTCTTGTCGTTGCACGCGTACATTATTAATAAAATTTCACTATGCGTGTTCTTCTGTTTTGTGTCGTTATTTAACGCAATATCGATTATGCTGTTGCGATATTTTTTATGACATACAATGCACCGTATATTGCCTCGGTATCAAAGTCAAAGTCAAAGTCAAATCAATTTATTCAAGTAAACCCAAATGCAAGGTATTTTTGAACGTCAAATCTACTTTAGTTCGGTTCGAAAAGAAAACCTGAATACTGAGAAGAACCGACAAGAAACTCAGTCAGGTATCATTTTTTCACCATCATTGTACAATAGTTATTTAAAAATACAATATCTATAAAGCCAGTAAATGCATACGCAGAGAGGATCACTTCCAGTTTATTGTTGTGTCTTCAATGAAATCGCTAATTTTGTAGTATGCTTTTCCAATCAGTGTGCGTTTAATGACAAGTTTAAATCTGTTTTCCGTTAATTGAGTAATTTCTTGAGGAATTTTATTATAAAAACGAACACAGTTACCCAAAAATGAACCACTTGACTTTTGTAATTTAAATTTAGGAATAACTAGCTGATCACGACCACGAGTTTCCACACCACTAACAACGCCTTTCTTTTGAAATAGATCTAAATTTTTTTTAGTGTACATTATGTTTTCATAGATGTATAACGAGGGTAAGGTGAGTACATCAATGTCTTTAAAATGATCTCTCAGCGACTCACGTGCGTTCATACTGTAGACGGTACGTATTGCCCTCTTTTGTAAAATAAAGATAGATTTCATATGCGCCGCTGATCCCCACAGTAGCAGACCATAAGACATAAGGCTATGGAAATATGCGAAATACACCAGCCTAGCCGTAGCTACATCTGTCAAGTGTCTAATGCGCCTAATAGCATATATTGCCGAACTGAGCTTATTAGATAAAGTCCCGATATGGTCCGCCCACTGTAACTTATTGTCTACTGTTAAACCAAGAAAAGTAGCTGATTTCATTAATTCTAATTCTTTCCCATCCAGTTTCAGTCCATTATGAATTTTGGGTACATTGGATAGGGAAAACTTAACACAATTGGTTTTCTGTGCATTCAGTAGTAAATTATTGGCAGCGAACCATCTCGAGACATCCGCCAAGGTCCTATTCTGTCCGCTAATGTCTATGTCTTTTCTGTTAACTTTAAATAATAATGATGTGTCATCAGCAAATAATATTATTTCACAAAGGTCTTTAAGCATAAATGGAAGATCATTAATGTAAACCAAAAATAGGAACGGTCCCAAAATTGATCCTTGAGGAACGCCCATCTTTAATTTAGAACCGACAGATGTAACCCCATTTACATTCACTTTTTGTTCTCGGTCAGCCAGATATGATTTAGATTATGTTTGACATTAATATATCCATAAAAAGCATATAAAAGCAAAGTAAGCTTTTAATTTGCCAAAGGTCCTGAATCCATTATAAGACACATGCTAGTATCTGAATTACGCATGAATGTTGTCCAGGCACGCCACATTCAAAACGTGTACGCCAAAATAACACGAATATTTTTTAACTTAACGTGTGTTGTTGCTTGTCATCTCCGAGGCATTTGAACACACTCGATACTTTTGACTTAATGCTGACTTCATATTTTAGCAACTCTGTTCGTTAAAGGCATCAAATATCTCGCGATTTTACGACTGCATTCATGCTGTACCTAGGGTTGCCAACATTTGTTCTGTCGATTACAGTATTTTCAGAATAAGCTCCAAAAAACATAGTAGGTACGCTTAAAAATATGGTATTTTATGGAAAGAGTAAAAAATGAACAAAGACAAAAATAGACAATTTGTTACTTATTTATTGTTATGAAAACTATGTTTTTCTGCATTTCGTACATTTTAAATTTTTTGTCTACATTATAAGCGTGGTAATATGCGTTATCGCATTCAATTTTTAAATTAATGTAGATCAAAAGCTCAGTTGAAATTAGAGTTCGGTTACATGCACATCGCGTATTTCGTGGAACCATATGTTATGACGTCTATCAAGCCGTATCAAACATGTCATGAAATGTGTTGTGCCGTATTGTGGCACTGATATTTGTGTTGTATACGGCGCAACACAGACCAACACTACAAATATTGTGCATTATACAATATGTTTATTATATATTTAAATATCAGTGCATTGATATTAATAATACATCATACATGTCATACAAGTGCGCATGAGTGTATGATCTTTTACATGTTGGCACAATGCA
Source organism: Zeuzera pyrina (assembly GCA_907165235.1). Taxonomy (NCBI): domain Eukaryota; kingdom Metazoa; phylum Arthropoda; class Insecta; order Lepidoptera; family Cossidae; genus Zeuzera; species Zeuzera pyrina. The sequence goes on from OU015627.1 coordinate 3,157,419, forward strand.
TGGCTCAACACGCTGTCCCAACGTATACAAGGCTCTATATAACCAAAACTTCACCAAAGGGCCGTTTACACACTAGCCCAGCGCATTGGCCCAGCGGATGATCCATGTACTAGGGACATACATGTAAGCTACGATAAAATTAAATAGTAAGTTAGATACTTATAGCAATGGAACACTCCAAAATTTTCTTCAATTATCGATTAATATTAATATTTAATATCGATTAATAATAAATTAATTTGTATTCAAACACTTCATGCTGTAGTCGTGAAGGTAAAAAGCAATAGAGAGACGTGGAACTCTCAAGTTTTGACTTATATAATCTCGAGCGGTAGTGGGAACAAGCCGTCAGTCGTTCTTTTCTATGACGTCACGAACACCGTCGCGCTCTGCTAGAGGGCGCCAGTTTTCCCCTTAATAGTAGTAGTAGTAGTTCCCCTAAATCAGCCATTCCCAAAGTGGGCGATAACGCCCCCTTGTGGGCGCTGCAGGCCTAAAGGGGGGCGGTAAGAGACCCAGAAAAAAAATGGGGGCGTTGTGTAGAGGCCTGGGGGGTGATTTGTAATTTCATTTAGCTAGGAGGCATCTTAGACAACGACTGCATGAGCTCTCGACTCAGTAGACAAAATAAGTTTGGGAACCAGTGCCCTAAATAAACCCAATTGCAAGGTATTTTTAAATGTCAAATTTACCTTCGTTTGGTTTAAAAAAAAACTTACACACTGATAAGAACCGATAAGAAACTTAGTCAGGTATCATTTTACAACAGTTTTATTAATGTACAATATTCAGAAAGCCAGTAAATGCATGTGCAGAGAAGAGTATTTCCAGACTTGTTTTGTCTTCAATGAAATCCTGTTTATTCTAAAGTATTATTGTCTAATAAATATATGTTTTGTAACAAATCTAAATCTACTTTCGGTTAATTGAGTAACTTCCTGAGGAACTTTATTATGAAAACAAATGCAGTTATCCAAAAGTGAAACGTTTGATTTATGTCATTTAAGTGGATTAGTAAGACCTTGGGTTCCAAATCAATAATATCGCTTTTTTTGAACAGGTGTGTATTCCTCGTATACATAGTAAATAATAATTCAGTGTGTGTATTGTAAGTTCTACGAAAAATGTACACGGTGCATTTGTGTCGTATGTATATAATTATGTAATGTTGTCTATTAGTACATAATAATTTTTTTCTACTACCTTGAGAAAAAAGTTCCATTTTATACAAGAAATTAGTTTCGAAAATCGAATTTTCCGAACCTCGGTGCGAAATGACTCACGGGTCGTTTACGAAATATTGTATCAAATTTCATGTCGTACTTAGTTAGGTTTTCTTTTTTCAAGCTTGTCCAAACACTTTATTTCGCGGCCCCATTGTTGGCAGAAAGATACTGGCCAGTTATTAGCGCCGGCCACAGATCGGCGCGCGTTGTCAAAATGACACTGGCCACTTCGCGCCGCGCCGCGGGGCAAGGTCATTAAAAGAACTTAAAATTTGGCGGGAATACAAGGAAAACATGGCGAATTTTTGTTAAAGTGAATCTGATGATGAATTAATCTATCGGACTTTTAAGTAGTGGAAAAAATGTCGTTCGTACCGAATACAAAACGGCTTTTCTTACCCTCGGAATGACAGCTTCCTTCTTTCGGCTGGCTTCCTTCCTTGGGTAAGAAAAGCGTCATTTTTTATTCGGTATGAAATGTACTATTTTATACCCATGATCAAATATGTACAGTATTTCAACATGAGTATAAATGTACTGTAAGAAGTACGACGTTTGTATTGTTGGTCTGTGATGCGCCTAATGACGAGTGTTTCGCGTGCGCACGCGCAGACAGTTCCCGCTGCGTGTCCCTGAGCGGTGACGGGTCCACGGACAGTGGCGGCGGCGGAGGCGGCGGCGGGGGCGGGGGCGGCGCGCGCGCAGACTCGCTGGACCACGGGACCAACCACGCAGACGCGCGCTGGCCCAGGCAGAACAGTGTGAGTACCACTTGTGTTTTTATAATTTCACCACTTGTACACATTACTATTTATTATTATAATTACAAATAACTATGTAGCTCTGTATTGTGGTAACGTTTACTGTTTACCTTTTTATCATACGACTTATGCAGTTAATAAATTTTATTGGAAAACAGTTAACATGCGAAATGAATCTCATTATTTTTAAACCTTTAAGTCTAATGTATTATTTTTATGTCATACATACACATTAAAAACACGCAGACATGAGGTTATGTAGGTATACATAACTCATTGTATGATGTTTACCTTTTTATCCCGTTTCAACCAGATTGCACCGATGAAGGCACAGGCAAACTGACGAGACTTCACATCGTGATTGTACTGTGCGGTTCTCGTTATCTGCTCCCATTTAGTCACCTAACCAATCATACATTTTAATGTCGTTTTTTTCGTACTGGAATACAGCAGCGCGGCTTCTATTCAAATTTGTAATAATTACACCGAGATAGTCGCACAATGAGTTATGTATATATAAAAATACCTTGTTACGTCTACTATTTTTACACGCTTTATATTAGCTTTACCTCTTACCGAAGCATCCTCAGGATATATCAGAGATAGGATTCGGTCAGCTAACCAGCACCGAATCTGAGGATGCTTCGTTGAGAGGCGAAACACGAGTCGATTGGTGGTTTCTGGAGATTGAGCGCAAAATAGCTAAAGATTTTAGAAATTTATCACATAATAACTCTTCATTTAGTACTGGCCGGAATCAGTACTAAGAAAATTAGATAGAAATTTGAATTTTTGAAGAGGGAAGGCGAAGAAAAGAAAAAGAGGAGATGACAAGTGTGAGATCAGAGGATGGTATGTGGAAAAGTGGAATTTTTTACGCTTCCATTTAAAAATTTCAATAATGAAGCAAATACAAGGATCATCGCGAGGAGTCCAACAATAATACTACCTATTATTGTGATACCCTTAGAATTGAAGCTGCCTTCCTTCCATTTGGGACTATCCAGACATCATCGCCGTTTAGTATTAATAATAGTTATATTTATTTTTTTACACAAATCCAAATTGTACATTTTTGAAATACATATTTAATTTGTCTAAATTTTCTTTTTTTAAATTTAATTATTGTCGCTATACCACAATAGACTAGGCAATCGTGCGGGGCGCGAAGCGTGGGACGCAGGGAGGGCGAGTCCTCTTGTTAGTAACACGCCGCCGTGTTAGTAGCTCGAGACTTGCCTTACGGGGTCTGTTGTAGATGATTTCATTTTGTACATAAATCAAATGGTGCATAACAGTGCATACAACATTTGCTGTGAGAGATGAGAGTCGTTATCTCGCTTAAATCGCCCATTTATAATAATAGATTTATTTGACATTTCATAAATTATAACATCCATAATTATAGTTTATATAAAACATTATAATGTATTGTATTTGTCTGTCATAGTAGATATATAAGCATTGTAAAAAAAGCAATAAGTAAAGGTGATTAAACACGAAAAATATAATTGTATTTTATTTAAATGATATAAAAATTGAAATGACCCTTGCAGTGTCTCATGATATCGGCATTTGCACAAATATCAAAAGGATTCACTCACTGTTTATATTAACTTTTTTCTCATACTGTGTCATTAATCATTATTTATGTCTGTCTGTAATACTTATACTTGCGGTGGTTATAACTAGAATAGAAAAACGATAATTTCATTGTAAAGAAAACGTTACTGAATATTACTTATACAAAATAAAAAGCTTTAGTATCTAAAGAGATAATTCATGTTGTTATATGTCCTGTCAATTATTGTGATAACACCATTCTGATAACATAGTATGTTACTGATTCATGTCGCCTGTTAAACGTTTTCCAATTAGGTTTGTTAACTGCATAAGTTGTGTCATAAAATTGTACAAATGATACACTGTGTCTCTTTGTGATATTGGATCACTAAGTGGGAAGATTTCCAGACAAGTTTCAGACGGGGAGAGGTCGTAATTTTTGATTGTGCTTATGCGTTTTAAATAAATTTGTTGAGAATCTAAGCAAAGGAAACTATATATACTTGAAAAAACGAGTGAAATTAAAAAAAAAGTTAATTTGGATTGTGATGTAAATAATATCTCAAACATGTCATCCTTTCTACACAATCGAAGATTGTTCGAAGAAGTGAGTTGTATTGTTATTTTATGTTTATAAAACTTCAGTATTATAGATTTACCTGTTACTAGCTTTGCCAGGCCACGCTAGCTATGGCTCAGTGGGTATTATATTATTATTCTTGAATTATGGTCTTGAATTCATACAAAAATCCCATAAAAAAAGTACTTTCAGGCTTCCAATTTTCGTTCCCATGAAATCATTACTTGAACTATTACGAACATGTAAGAAAAAAAATTGGCAAATCGGCCCAACCGTTCTCAATTTTCGCGTTCAGCAACGAACAGCATTTAATATTTGTTTATATAGATTAATCTGTGCTATTTCTGTCATTATGATAGTTCGGGCACATAGAAAGGAAATGAGTGATGAAAAATTGACGAAGTAAATCTGCAGACCGAATGTGAGTGATAACAAAAGCCAAGGGAGATCAAGGTTGAATTATGAGGATCAAATAGCCAGTGTTAGGTGAGAGTTTGAGGAGAATGATGAGATTAATAAGTATGCATCCTCTCTGATTACCCCATTAGGGATACAGCGTGAGGATATGTATGTATAATACTAGCGACTCACCTTGGCTTCGCACGGGGACTAGTTTACGAAACTACAATATTTCTCTACATGTATAGACTAAAATTGAATATGTTATATACAGGGTGTATATGAAAACGGGACAGTTACTTTAATGGATGAAAGGGCATAACTTTAGTATGTAGTTACAAAAAGAATTATCGAAAAAAACGTATCCGTTTAAGAGTTATGACCGTTTTAATTTTCAAGTGTTATCCCCACCATTTCTCGTAAAATTGGGTTGATCGTGTACAGTTACAGATTTTAAATCTTACGTTTTTTTTTATTTTGTAATAATTTCATCCGTTACTGAAATACAGCCTGAAAACCATTTTCGAAAATAATGCGTGTACCCCAATGGGGGTTTTCAGGCTGTATTTACAGTAACGGATGAAATTATTACAAAATAAAAAAATACGTAAGATTTAAAATCTGTAACTGTACACGATCAACCCAATATTACGAGAAATGGTGGGGATAACACTTGAAAATTAAAACGGTACATACTAAAGTTATGCCCTTTCATCCATTAAAGTAACTGTCCCGTTTTCATATACACCCTGTATATAAACCTTTCTAATTCAATGTTCTAAAAAAAGGTAAAAACCCGCGTGAAATCTTCGAAAAAATTGAAGTTTTAAGGAAGCTATAAACGAATACGCAGAGAAACTCGAATTGTGACTTTGTTTTATTCCTTTATTTTCTTACTTCTCTTATTAGTTAAATTACACTATGAATAATAGACTGTTACAAAAAACTATTAGAATCAAGATCGTACATCTTTTAGCAATGGCTATAACCTGTGCATGTATGTACATTGTATGATACATACATACATATCTACGCGCTGTATCCCTAACGGGGTAGTCAAAGAGGACGGAGCGCCATGAGTCGCGGTCCTTATATATACATGATGTATTTAAATACATTTTTTTTCTTTAAAACATCTATGTAGAATAATAATTATCTCCAAACAATCACGCCAATTGTATAGACTTTAAATAACCCTAAATTATGTAAGCCTCACACTAAGCTTCAAACTTACTAGAGGTCGCCAGGTGGTCGAAATTCGACTAAATATAAACTTATAAACTCTGGCGACTCTATGGGTCTATTTGATCCAAGGAGGTTACACTTTATATCAGCCATTCCCAAAGTGGGCGATAACGCCCCCTTGTGGGCGCTGCAGGCCTAAAGGGGGGCGGTAAGAGACCCAGAAAAAAAATGGGGGCGTTGTGTAGAGGCCTGGGGGGTGATTTGTAATTTCATTTAGCTAGGAGGCATCTTAGACAACGACTGCATGAGCTCTCGACTCAGTAGACAAAATAAGTTTGGGAACCAGTGCTTTATATGATCACAACCTATTATGAATTTAACGTTGCCAGTTTTTTTATATTGGCAGTTGAACGTAAAACTATGCCAAATTTCACACCCCTACGTGCGGGCAATGTTCTTAAAAAGGGATCCCAAATTTTCGCTTCACGTTTTAATATAACTGTTTCCAAAATTTTTATTAATAACTCTACAAGCTCGTTAATAGCTACTAAACGAAAAAAAAAAGAAAATCGGTTGACAAACAAAGGAAAAAAGTTACTGAACTTGTCTTTACCTATTTACAGTATATAGATATAACAAAGTAAGAAAGAATCTTGTAGTAACCAAAGTGCAAACCAGTTTTGAAAGCTTTTTCTATGCCTAGCTGGAAATCAATATTAGAATTGGCTTGGAAGGACACAGCAATTGCGATTATTGATGTTGAGAGTGCAAGGTAGATTTGTAACAATGGCTATAATATGATACATACATATCCTCATGCTGTGGACAAGGGCTGTACAGACAGTATGAGGCGCCAAGTTCGCCATCCTAATATAATACTTCCTTCTCAAATTTCATCATTCTCTTCATAAGCTTTTGCCGAAGCCGGCGAGCGCTTTTGACATTGCCGTCGGGTAAGTAAGTATTTGATCTTCATAAGCCAGCCTCGATTTTCCTTGCCTCCTACTACCTTGCTATCTTGGCTACTAACTTCCATTCTGTAGGTTTTCTTCGTGTATGGTATAGATCTTTAATTGATCGAATTCTATGATTGTACATATTGTAACGAGTGTGCGCATGCGCAGCTGTCGATGAAGGAGTGGGACATCCCGTACGACGAATTGAAACTGTTCGAGGTGATCGGCACGGGCCGCTTCGGGACCGTGTACCGCGGCTCGTGGCACGGCGCCGTGGCCGTCAAACTACTGCACGTACACTCGCTCAGCGACGACTGCGTGCCCCTCGACACCTTCAAGCACGAGGTGGGTGCGCGCGCCTCTATAGTACCGCTATAGCACCACTGTAGTGCCGGTACAGTGTTGCCAACCCCATCCTGCATACGCGCTTTAAAAAAATCTGTAAAAAACTGTAAATGTCGATTAAGAAACGATAAATCTACAGTTTTTCCTCATTTTATATTATTTAATGGCAGTAATAAATAAAACACGTATGGGGAAGCGATTATAAACAATAAAGCGATCATCAAACTTTTAATCAGATTAACGAAATAAACTTGGAAATAAAACATGTGATATCAGCTATCTCATTTCAATTTGCAAAATCGATAGTTGAGTTAGTATACGGACTTCATAGCAAATGATAGGTGGCGAAATAAATAAAAAACTGTAGATTTGGAGACCTTAACCAAAAACTGGGAAGATTTCCAAATAACTGTAAATCTACAGTTAAAACTGGGGGTTGGCTACACTGCCGGTATATCAACTGTGGCGTCAGTGTGGCACGTTAAATGACCTCGAGTGTGCGTAGGTGGCGACGTTCCGCAAGACTCGGCACGAGAACCTGGTGCTTTTCATGGGCGCCTGCATGAAGCCACCGCGACTCGCCATCGTGACGTCACTGTGTAAGGGTATGACGCTTTACACACATATCCATCTACGAAAAGACAAGTTCAACGCCAACAAGAGTGTTATAGTCGCGCAGCAGATATCACAGGTGAGTGCCCGCCGATAAATAAATGAAAAGAAGTAAGATAGTAGTGTTAGCTTTATCAATATTTTTTGTAATGTTTACTGAAACAAGCTGTAGTCATGCTTGAATTAATTGCGTAAGAAACGTTAATTGGGCTAGAGTGCTGGATACAATTGCTGGTTTCATATTTATAATAATTCATGATGACATAATTGAATATTACGTGAGAGTTAAGAAATACATCAACTTTGTAATTTACTGTATTGAATAGATCTGAAAGACTAGGTATCGCTGATTTAGAACCAAACACTGTTTTATGACTTCAACTCTTTGTAAAATAAAATAAAACCAACTTCTCTAAATTCCGTTGTGTTGTCTATTGTCAATGTTCGTTATTAACTGTTATATTCATAATCATTAACCGATGGCAACACTTTTGGAGGTGTTGCATTGTACACGAATTGGTATTTTTGAATATTAAAAAATAAGTCAGTCGAGAAATACATGAGCTAGCGAAAGCATGTAAGCAAATATAACCTACGATTCCACCCACGTCGATTTCCTAGAAGAACGAAAAGCTTTCACTTGTGTGTTAATCTAAACTTGAAGTAGTATGATTATTAGGATAGTTTGATTAAAGATAATTATTTTATGAAGTTTAGGGTGTACAGTAAGTCTGAAGAAAATTGTGTTCTAGGGTATGGGTTACTTGCACGCGCGAGGTATTGTCCACAAGGATCTGAAGACGAAGAACATATTCCTTGAAAATGGGAAGGTGGTCATCACGGATTTTGGCCTTTTCAGCGTTACGAAGCTATGTTTTGGAAACAAGTTAGTACGCGTGTATAAATGTCATCTATACTACCTTTATCGACCGAATACAACATTAAAAGAGGATTTATATATCCACGGACACATAACGTGTGCAGCGCGTATCAGCATGGACATAAAAGATATTATTACACTGATTACACATTGAGATTTGAGTAGGCAAAAGAAGTATGGATGTAACATAAACTTAGTATATACTGGCGTATACACGTACAAAGAGTGAGAATGTAATCTTTTATGATAGTGGCACGAGTAGGAAAGGGCCAGCAAAAGAGACGCTACTGTAACCCTTTTTAAATGACAGGTCGTCACAAGTCGTCACGCTGTGTAGATTGACTTATTTTATTATTTTGTGTTATTCCTGTTTTATTTCAAAGAAGTATTGTATTTTTCAATAATGGTTACGTGTTCTGTATGTGATTGTGATATTACATATCGCAATAATCAAGGAAATCACTCATTTCATAGATGACAATGACAAATTAAAAATCGTCACGCGTCAACGAGCTCCATGTTCGTCTATACGCCAGTATGTATTAAATGTATGGTATGTAAGGACCGCGATGCTTAGCTCTCCATCCTCTCCTTGAGTTCTACATTATGCATACAACGTGAGGATATATATGTATTACTATACATCTCACGGACGTGAGAGTATCTGTGCAAACAGGGGTTGACCGTTAGATATGAATAAGCCTAAGAAAATGTATATATACTAAATAAAATATATTTATAGTAGAGCCATGCTGTACTGCAGCACGAATTAGGCCGGCTCGCCCTGTGAAATACCACCCTCTCACAGAATATTATATCGGCGTGAAATAACAGTATCTATTGTCGTTGTGTTTCGTTCTGTGAGTGAGAGTGCCGATGGCCCATCTCCCTCCCTCTCCTTTCTCTCTTTCTAAAGGCCGGCAACGCACCCGTGATTCCCCGGACGTTGCGGGTGTCCATGGGCGGCGGTGGTTACTTTCCACCAGGTGATTCGCTTGCTCGTTTGCCCCTTTTATAAAAAAAAATGTAATGATATATGTTATGTATAATAGCAATATAGCTGACGGAAATGTCAAAAGCACACCCATACTTAGGCGAGATTGTGCGAAGAGATTCAATCTCAATCTCAATTGATGACATTCGAGGAAGCGAAAGAATTATGTAAGGACCGCGACACGCTTGGCGCTCCGTCCTCTGGCTACTCCGTTAGGGATATAGCGTAAGCGTATATCTTCATATGTATGTATGTATGTAAATAGGGTAGCTAGCAGTAGTTTTTAGTTCAGTGATTAATCGACTGAGACAGCAATAGAGATATGCGACATTATGTTGTCTCGGTTTAACAATATATCAATCAGCTATTGCTTACTGGCTGCCGTTACGTAATAAGGTTGCCGATTAATGTTACTTTATAGGGTTTTTGTTAAGATTGTTTTTGATTTTCCACATAACTGCATGAGTTGATGTGATGTATATAACATGAGTGCGCGTGCGCAGCGCCCGCGGCGACAGCCTGGGCATCCCCCCGGGCTGGCTGTGCTACCTGGCGCCAGAGCTCGTCCGCGCGCTCCGGCCGCACGCTTCTCTGCACTTACCCTTCTCCAAGGCCACGGACGTCTACGCCTTTGGGTGAGTCAACCCACTCTCTAAATCACACATTGACGCACGCACACACAAATGAGCGATGACTTAATGGAGAATGATTCAATGACACCAATTCCCGGCGGGGTTATTATCTAAACATTTGCAGATAGCGACAGCCACGCGATCATTGCGCGACATGTGACTAATTGTAATAAAAAAATTATATTATGTATTGCGTGTCTATTGCGTCATGACTGTAAAATGCACTTTTCCTATGCCCCACTATACAAATTACATTATATAAATTCGCGTTTTGACAGCAGATATCACGCGATATTTGGCTGTCGCATGCTGACTGCAAGTTAGGTTATAAGAGTGCGGATTTGGGGTTTCCTGACACCGAGCCTGTAATCCCAAGAGGAAAGAAACACTTAACATTTCGTGTGATTGTAGACTACTGATGTGCCCTCTCGTCGAATTTCTATGGATATTGTAGTATATAATGGGTTATTCAAATATCTAATTTATTACATATTTGTCTAATAACTTATAGTTAGATTAATTGTTAACAGTTAAAGTATCGCTGATCTACATAAACAAGTTTTATGATTATAAACGGGAATTATGCAGGACGGTGTGGTACGAGTTGTTGTGCGGAGAATACCCTTTTAAGGGACAGCCCCCAGAAGCTGTCATCTGGCAGGTTGGCAAGGGCGTGAAACAGTCATTGGCTAATATGCACGCGTCCAGAGACATCAAGGTAATGTAATAATTGTAATATTATAATAGGTGGTGATATGATACAATCACGGGTATTAAGCAACGTTGCACGTGGTCACCTAATAGATGGCTGATCTAAGTGCATCCATATCAAACATCCTCGTGTTTTAGAACATGTGTATGTTAAGCCATTGGTGCAGTCTGTTGCCATAGTCCAGTAGTTGTAGAGATTACTCTTCTTCGAGATCAATGGTCTTAAAGTTGTCTGTAGATTAATCCATTCACTGGATCTCTGTGGTGGTTTACGTTCTGTCTGATCACTATATTTGTGATGAGAGGTCTGTGCCCATCAACAATGTGTACTTTAAGGTTTGCTCTCAGTATTATTATTTGGACTAGTTATCAACCAGAGAGTCTTAATTACTACTTATTATCTATCGTATTTATACTAATATTATAAACAGATAAATTTTGTTTGTTTGTATGTAATGGATGAACTCAAAAACTACTCAACCAATTTCAAAAATTCTTTCACCTATAGAAAGCTACATTATCAGCAAATATCATGGGCTGTATTTTATTTTCGAAAAATATCTACCCGTGCGAAGGCGGGGCGGGTCGCTAGTTATGAATATAAGATCTAACTAGTTTCGATGTAATGTTATTTTTATTGTAAAACATAGAATAAGTAGGCTTCGGATGAACAGCCTAGTTTATAAACTGAGAATAGAAGTTTTAAATACGGGCACTCTTCAGTTATTTATTATGCATTATGATTGGTTTATTTAATAGAATAACTGAAATATGGCTTCCTCAATCAAAAATTAAATTCCGAATGTCAGACTCTGACTAGTGAGTCTCTAGAATGTATCATTTGCATAACTCTTCTTGCACAGGTCGCAAAAATAAGTCAAAGGAAAATGTTTATGATAAAAGACATAACATGTGTCTGGTTAGTCCAAATACTTAGAAGGCTAGAAGTGGTTATCAGGGTATGATTTTGTTGTGATTTGAGCTCTGTCTTCCCAAGTTGGGAAATATGCCACTGACATTATTGAATTTTATGTCTTTAAAGTAAGCTCAAACTAAACAATAGCTACCAGCAGAGAGGTGGGTACCCAATAACACTCAGACCGAAAGACAATTAAAAAAAGTTTGTATCCTAAACCGACTTCGCTGGAAATCTAAGGGCCTTACTAATAAACGCGGTGTAAATATGGAATAGTTATGACAGCCTTCTGTCATACTCAAGCTTATGTACAAAATAAAGTTGTGGAAAGGGAGGTTTGTTCCGAAGTTTAACCTCGTTATAATTTTTATTTGTAACAGGGTAAGCCGAGACCCTCGGTTTAGATTATGGGCCAGTAAAATGCGTGAAGTTATATGTTTGTTTTAATATAATTTGCCAGAGGTAAACAATATTTTTGTTATAAAACAATTCATTGTTTATAAGAAAACTTATGTTTTAACATGTCTTGTTTAATTAAATGAAACATTAAACTTTATTTACCTTTTTAGAAAGTCGGAAATAACGGAGTATTTGTATGTATACGTTGGATTACTATTCGTTGCAGGACATATTAATGCTTTGTTGGGCGTATCGAGCGAGCGAACGCCCGGATTTCGCCCACCTGCTATCAACGCTGGAAAAATTGCCCCGGAAGCGGCTAGCGCGCTCTCCCTCGCACCCAGTACACTTATCCCGCTCGGCCGACTCGGTGTTCTGAGAACGGCTTGCCGGCGCACTGTGCGTGCGACCCTAGGACTGAGGTCAGGCTTCCCAAGCTATATGACATATGACTTCATCATCGCACTTGACGCCTAAGGATACACACGACCACTCAAAACTGACAGATGTGATTGTCGTTTGATTAAGATTTTTTCGGGATGGTTGAAGCAGAGTGACATTTTGTTTATATTTTATGTTTTTTGGAGTTATATACAAGAATGATAATATGTTGTGCATTAAAATCCAGTTTAAAGCGAAAATTAGAGAATCTAAATAAATGTGTGCATTCTTTCCTCATTCTTCAAAGGGGTTTTTTCCATTTCAATAAAGTTTTGGGTTTAATGACAGCTTGATGACAAGAAAGACGACTGACAAAAATAGTGACAAGGTTTGAATATTACTAAAAATAAAATATATACATTCGACATCGACTGTATGTGCTTAGTTCCTTTTGCTTTCCAAGAATTAACATGATATATAAAAAAAAATGTTATTAAATAAATCGTCCAGATTCACTGGTTAAATGAAATTCAATAAAATAACACTTGATCCATTTAAAATAATATGTTTGTTTACTAATTTGATCTGGCAGGATTAAAGCCAGGGTTTTCTACTTTGTAAGCAGACATAGAGGTATAGACATTTGCACCATAGAGGTCTAATTCAGTTCCAACTGATCGTCGAAACTGTCACTTATGATTGATTGTGTGTACTTCCTTTACAGACTGAAAAAGCTGATTAAAAAAATGTTACTTACATGGATTATTCTGCATAACTGATTTTCTCTTTGATACCTCTAAGGCACTTATTCTCAACCTTTTTTTTTTGTCACAGCACAACTATTTCAAAATTTGGCGGCACACAAAGATAAAGATAAGTTTAAAAGTTGTTTACTTACCTATGATACACTGTGTAAAATAGTTTATAATAATAATTTTGAATGTAAAATAAAATAATATGTACTACAAAAACAACAGTAATAAAAAAAAGTATTATAATTTTTACTACGTACATTTCTAAAATTTGGCGGGATGCTTTAAGAATTTGGCGGTACACAAAAATGCCGCGGTACAGTGGTTGAGAATCACTGCTCTAAGGTCTTAGGATTGTATCTGTAAGAACTCAAGGCAATAGTGCAATGATGAAAGAAGCTATGCCTCTTTAAAGTAAACCCCACCCTCAAGCATAGACATATGCTATTAACTGTTGGAATTCATGTGGGATAGTTATATTTTTACATACATATAAGTGATTTATCTGTCACAAATTTCTTGATAATCACGGGAAAAACTGGTATTACCATTGAGGCTATAGAATTAGAACATGTAAGGTCATAGTTTGTCACCAACACCAGCGTTGACAGACACGTTGATGAATGACGAACTGCGAGTTATATCAAGGATGAATTGTATCCGGGGTCATTAGAAGACGTAGTAGCTAACGCTATTTCTTTTGCCATATTATAAATCTCTATATTCTTATAACGTTTTAACTTTCTGCTGTTGTGGCGTTGATACGTCTACTTAATATAGTATTAAGGCTGAACCACATCGAATGTAGGTGTATTGCATGTGCAGTAAGGATGCAAGATATGTGTATGTATATCGACGGATAGAAACGACCAATGCTTCTACAAAACTAGCTTTCCCTCGCGTTAAATCGAAATTTTCTGGTATAATAAACAGCTTAGTTTACTCTCTGAAAATTTCTCTACCAGCCAATAAAAGTCCCGTCAAAATTTGTTCAGCCGTTTTGGGGATTAACCCAGACAAGCAAACAGATACACAGACAATCAAAAATTTAAAAAAAGCGTGTTTGATTTTTGTTTAGGTGCAAATACACAAAATCACAGACAGATACTTCAATTCTATTTACATATATAGATATCAAGGTTTTCATCCGATGTATTAAATGGAGACTAAAATTTAAATCCTAAAATGTGAATAATGAAAATATATTGTTGCAGCATGTACATACATATGTACAGTAACTGCATTTGATGTGGTCCAGCTTTTAAAGACGTTGCAGTGAGAAAAAATCGAGTCTGAAAATTTGTCTATCGTCGAAAATGTATGTCGATAAAATGTACAGTATGTTCACGAATCGAATTATTTATATATGTATATTTGCTTGAATTTGTTACTATACTGCGTTATAGTTTCAAATATCAAATTTCGAAGTATTTTTAGTGCTGGAGAGAGAACTACAAATGTATAAGTGACGAAAGAGGCGCTTTTATAATCATTGTGCTTAACGATATGCGAAACCATCCATCAAAGAAGACAAAAACGTGACGACTGTTTTTAGTAAAAGAGAGAAGGGTTAAGATCTAGTCCTTTCTCCAAAATTGTATAAAGCTCCAAGTGTGATATGAATACAGTAAATATTGTTTTTATTTATTTTCTTGTAGTAAAAAATATGACCGTAATCGCTACAGTGTAAAATAATATATGGTATGAATACAGAAATTCTTTCGATAATTATAAGAGGCTCATGATATTAGTGAAAATACATACAGCCTGTATATAGAGTAAAAAAGAATTTAAAAGGAAACCGAACAGAGGAAAAAAATTGCAACCAAAAAGTCATCTTGTGAAAATTATAAGAATGATAATACAATATTATGGTATTGTAATACTAATTTGGGGTTCTCTCAACAGAAGTAAGACTTAAGGACAAATTGGGATGCATGTTAAATATAAATTTTGCATTTCAATTTCGCTTTACGATTGGTCGAAAAATATATGTAGTGTTATAAAATACAGGGCTATTTTGCTATGTGATAATTAGCTTGGTCCTGTATCTAATTTATTTCATATGAATGTAGAATTACGAATATATATTTAATCAGAATTTTGACTACGTTATAATCAAATGTGTTTCTGCCTCGCCTAAAATCATTTAGATATTTGAAACCTATCTTTTCTGATGTTACAAATTTAAAAAAAATTTGTTTATTAATTTGTGTTCCCAATTCGTACAATGTACTACCGTATCGGATATATCTCTAGACCCCAGAATTCGTTTTAGTATTCTCTGCCTCGGTATCCCCTATTCAGTAACTTTATCAATCTATGCAATTTTATGACGTTTGCCCGGTCTACAGATATTTCCCATGGATTGTAATCACTCTCTTATTCATTGTTATATTTTAATAAATATAACTAACGGGTTCTTGCTACTTAGTGGTAACATAATTTAAAAAAATGTATAAATATACTCTTAATTGTATATTGTGTAAGTAATGTCTTGATCTCCAATTTATCGATAAGCTAATTTATGTTATTTTCTTATCGTAAAAATGCGAATAACTCTTGTAAATATTGTACAGTGTTGGACATTGCTGTGATTGCGATATATTGAACGCACTGACATTAACGATTTTTAAATAATTAAACCCTGTGACATTAGATAGTAATTAATTTATTTCTCGTTAAAACTCCATGTGTTCTTTTACCTCTGCATGTGCTTGTGACTAGAAAATCTATTCTGTTTAGAAGAAACCTGAGTTTGTTAATTTCATACTGACTGTACAAACTTAAAAACCTAGCTTGGCTTGGTTGGGATTATTACTTATAGAGGCTAAATACATTTTACTGTTTAGCGTAATAAAGCGCTCGGAACGACGATGAATGGTTAACATCAGTGCGTTTAAAATTAACAGAATTCATAATGGATAAACATTTATATCATAAAAGAAAAACAAAAAATGTAGTTTCATTAAAAAAAAATAACGACAACTGTAAATTATATAATCGTAAAAAAATGTTATTTGTAAATATAAAGAACATTCCTTTTGGTAGGTTGTTATCAACTTGTATAGCTTTTCAATCTGTAAGTACACTCGTTTGTAATCTTTTAAAGTTACCACTTTCTATAGTGTCTATAAAGAGGCTTGTCGTTGTTTTAGG
Organism: Zeuzera pyrina; assembly: GCA_907165235.1. Taxonomy (NCBI): domain Eukaryota; kingdom Metazoa; phylum Arthropoda; class Insecta; order Lepidoptera; family Cossidae; genus Zeuzera; species Zeuzera pyrina. The sequence continues at coordinate 3,173,870 of OU015627.1, forward strand.
TCAGCTGGTTTGCAACCGAAAGGAAACATGTAAGGGGAAACACAGGAGCGTAATCAGATATTGGTCTAGGGCTAGGGGGAAGGGGGCACCCTCAGGCTAATTACGTAATGTAAAACTACACCTTTTCAATAATATTTTATTTATACAAATAAAAATTAAACTGCATTTTTAAAATTCAAGTACATATAAAAATAACTTAATGAATATGATATATTGACAGTTTCTGAAGTCGGTGCCAAGTTTACCTAAGCAGTAGATTATGTCGTTGCTTATTGGTATATTTATTGTTTATACCCTTTCAAATAAAAAAGAATCAAAATTGGTGCACTAATAGCGAAGATATCACATAACATACTTAAAAAAATTCAGATGAATTGCGAACCTCGTTTTTTTGAAGTTGGTTAATAACTTTCTGGAGCTTTTAATAGATCAGTCTCTCAATACGATTGTTATGGAAACACATAATCTGATTTAGAGGAGACACAAAATTTACCCATAGACGATTTATTTTTATAGGAAATAATTTGCTGGACTTTCTTTATTATCCACATTTTCAAATGCAACCATACTAAAGACTAGGGAAAGGTCTTGGCTGCCTTCCTAAGTACGCCTGTGGACAGACTGCGCAGGCGCATGAGTTATCAACAACATAATTATACGCATATTAGCTACATAATTAAATCCTTGTTCTTCAGTTCAGTTCTTTTTCCAACATTTTTTTGTTAGTTTTGTCACATATTAGTTACTAGCGTTATACTTTACAATATTCTTATCTATTTATTCCAAAAAAGATGAAAGAGCCTAACATTGTTATAACTATTCAGTTGCAAATCAGCTTGGATTCATTATGAAAAATATCGCATTATAATTCATTTCGTATTAAAAAATCAATCACGAATCTTCTAGTTTTATCAGAAAGTTATTTCTGAGGTCAACTGAATTCTACATTTCGTGTAGATTACTGATTGCAAAAAATATATAATGTATTTCTCTATTGAAGTTTAAAAAGAAATTATGTTAATTGCATATGACAGTAGAAGTCAATATTTCATACTGAATTATAATGAACATAATTAATCATAATTGAAAATAATTCTGGTCACTTGTCTCCTATTTGTTATGTTATTATATGATAATGTCGCCGACATGAACAAGCCACTATAATTTGTATATACAGGGATGTGGCCAAGCTTCATCAATTGTATAAATATTTATTCTATAGGTAAAGGTTGAATCGCAGTCAGTTGTAGTTTTACATACATTATGTATTGAGATTTCGAAATATAACAAGCACATAAACCAAAGCCTGTGGATTTTATTTTTACATTTTCCTTCATCGTAGATTCTCATGTAGTACCTATGTCAGCAGAAGTATTAAAGACATATATTCACTAGAATCAGACAGCATGAGGACTTGTCACAACCTGTGATTGAGATCGATTCCTTCATATTTTAAAATAATCTCATTTTAATTCACAATTTGGAGATAAACTTTTTAAAATATCTTTTCTCAATACCATCCTTGTTGCGCGGCCCTTATGCTAGACAGAGATACCGGTAGAGAAGCTCAATAATATAGAAGAGAAGCTGAAGAAGAGAAATGTGCTTTTACTTAGTATGCACAACCATTTACAAATATTAATATATTGATTTCTAGACTGAAAAATCTTAATTCATGATTTCTAAAATGCCAAAAAACCCAGTATATTTATATTATCACAAATTTCTTCTTTAATAATATTATAGGGAGTCTTTACACAGAGTATGTGATGTTATAAAGCCACAGCAGTAAGCCCTAGAGCCTAGACGTCGTTTATGAGGGAACTTGTAAAGTAAATAGCGACCATGTTCACAGCTCTCTGCCTATCCACTCTTAAATTTTTAATAGCTTTCTATGTGACCAGTCCGATCATAACATCATACCACACCTAACGAGATTTTGACGCATTGTTTTAATTAAGCATGGTTTAGATTTAAGTTTCTTCAACTACGTAACTAGATGTTATTTATTTATTTAATAATCTTAAAAAATTCAATGTATTATTAAGAATTAATTAACTAAATTATTAAAATGAGTTTTGAAGAATCTGACAGTAAATTAGGAGAAATTGTTAGAAATTTAGAAAGCACAGTGAAAAAAATCACAAATAGTTTATTCCTGAAAAGTTGAAAGATCAATACAACTCATGTTACAAGTTTTTCTTATGGAGAGAAAGAACGAGAATTAATTATTTAATATGTTAGTGACATATGACGTGAATGTGGGCATGCGCAAAAATTTTAAAGTATATGCACTAAGTTATTTACTCATTTAATTGGGAGGTAATGTGGCACTTTCGTCCCTGAAAATAGGGTCGAAATACGAACTTTCGATCAAGGTATGATTAAAAATTATTGTTACTTAATTTTTATAGTAATTATTATTATTGCTCTATGACATTTAATAAAACTGAAAATAAATTGCATAGGAAAATACACTGGACTACAGACAGGCTATTGGTGTCTCCTAAGGTGACCATGTAGGCCCCATGTTCTTTTTAAGATAAACTTCTCATGTTACAAAAAAGATGGCAAAAAGTTTTCCATAACATAATTTATTAATAATGTTTATACATTAACATCTTTATCATGATATATGACCAGCAAGAATACTTGCTATATTAGTACACATACTCCTGATTTCATTATTGGTCAGATATTCAGAGCCTAGAATAGCATTTCCAACAGCAATAGTTTCCCTCATTGTGTTTGCTTTAATCCAAATCCTACCGTTTAGACCCGCTGCCAACTCAAAAGGCCATTCATTCTTTATAGACTCTATTAATGGACAGTTAGGGTTCAAAATCTTTCGAATAAGGTTCAATGAACACTTGAACACGAAACCATCACTCAAAACACCTAATCGGCCTTTTTTGCCATGTGAATCAACACAAACCAGTTCAGGTTCCATATCTTTACTAGCTACTAACATTTTGGCGTATATCACGTCCCCAATTTGGACTTCGGGTCTGTTTTTCTTCGTAGCGCCTTCAAATGATAAGTACGATAAGGATGCAGTACAACTGCCTCCCAAATCGACTCTAAAGATATCTCCAGCCTTTTGTACCACAACTCCGATTACGTTTTCGCCTCGCGCCGGCACGTAACGTTTTTGATGACTGTCGACCCAATATGTATTTGGATTTCGTTTCCTCAAAATACCAGCTTTTGTCATATACACCTTGTCAATTTCTTTGCGAAGTCCCGGCCCGAGTATAACCTTACTTTTTTCACCAACTGTTGTTATTTCTTCACAGAAATCGCCGGGTAGAACGACATCACCTATTGACACTTTCATGGTCGAGAAAATATCATTTATTATTAGATAAATATTCGTTGTTTGGTGTAAGTCTTGGAGGGTGTAAGTATGTTACAATATTAGTAATAAAGATATAAACAAAAAGTTTAATATATTTGAATGACAGATGACAGTAGGGATGAAATATACATGAATATACATCGATTTTGTAACATCGATTTTGAAACCAGATTTTAAACTACTAACATTGACGATACATTACTCTTTGTGAACAATGTTTTGTGAACGATATTTTATCACAGTAGTTATTGTAATTAAGTATTATTTTTGTCACTCACATTCACATATACGCGTACAATTTTCTATTTGGTATCTCGCTCTCATAGACCACGCTCGAATTGCTAAATAAACAATTGTTCTATCTTTTGTCTTAATAAATTTGATTATTTACATTTACATTATTGTATTTAATGTTTTCTACTCCGAACTAAAATATAATTTCAATCAGTCAATATTTGCTATTAATTATGTTTAATTTGAATATTTTAAGTAGTCTTTTTTGTTTGTTTTTATAATCATGTTCTGAAAAACGGCTAACGGTTTCGATAAAATTTTAAATTAAAGGTTTACTAGGGTGAAAAAACGACCTACTAGATCAAATTTATAAAAAAAAACCGTTTTCTCCTGTTTTTCAGTTTTCAGAACAGTGCTCGGTCACCCAGATGTTATTTTATAAAACATCGAATAAAATTCGATGTTCTCGACATCAATGTTTCACTTATGAAAACATTGATATTTAAACATCGACGTTTTTTATGAGCGATGTTACATCCCTAAGTGGAGTGGACGGAATGCACTGACATGTATACATTACTTGGAAGAAGGATATAAATTACTACCCTGTTACGCTGTAAAAGCCACTAGGGCTAACAACAGAGGGTTTTTTTAGTCGATTCGAGCCCGACACTACTCAGTCGGCGTAGTCCGGCTGAGTGTCCGTGGAGATTTTTGGCCTCTCACAAACCAAAAAAAAAAGTCAAAATTAATTACCTTGGGATTACCCCTGGACAGGTTTTACCTCAGGTTTTACGAAGCAAATGACAGCTAATTTAGTGTGCCAATTTGAAACGCCACTTGCGAAATGCGTCGTTCTGGAGAACTAATTTTGATATGGCTATGAATTAATCTTGGCGTATACTTCATATGGTTATTTTAGTTTCATGTACTCTCGTTTATGTCGAGCATATGTCGACAACGCCAAAACGGCGTAAATCAAATACGCACAAAATAACTTAAAACCACCCGTTCAGTCTGGTAATTAAATACATGTCAGTGGTGGAGTGTCTTTGAGTTTGACGTTTTTTACCGACATCAAAAAAAGGAGGTTATTTTTGTTTTTTTTTAAGTATAGACTTTTTAAAATTTCCTTTGAGAGTAGGGAAAGAGTCCACACTCAGTGTCTTTACCAATTCAGCTTATGTCGTCAGCAATGAAATAACAATATATTCTTCATATGTGGGCGTCCAAGCAAAAAGGGTCCAGTGGTCGGCATTTAGTTTCCGAGATATACACAGTTTTGTAGTTGGGTGAAAAAATGTCAATTCGTTTAATGCGAGGACTGCAGGCCTCACTGAGATAGATTTTTTATTACACCGTCAGGGATACAACGCGAGGATATGTACGTATATTATATAACAAAATAAACGAAAAGTAAACGCGGGACTATAATTATATGAATAGAATGAACAATAATTTGACATACAATTCCGTAAAAAGAATAATTTTCGGCACCGACATAAAGCTTTTAAGGTTGCCTTCTACCAACACGGAAACCTTAGTCTTATCGATTTTAGATCGCATCCCTAATATCTATAGGCTATAGCTAATTTCTCAAATAAGTCTTTGTAGGGACTTTTTGGCGGGAACGGGAGAAGTGAAGTTGTCATTTCATTTAGATTTTCTACTTTTTACATTTTTAGGAGTTTTAAAGTACAACAGTGATAGTATATTGTGTTTTAAAGTTCTGTGTAAGTGACAAGAATGGAGATCTAAATAAACATGTATAGCTGAAGTTTTCGCGCTCTTCCAAGAAGTCCTTTATAACTTCAGTAAAGCCTACTATCACTTTACTGGAGGAGTTTCACTATAAGAAAGAACTAATTTACTTGTGATTCTACATGGATTCGACTTATTCTGTGACTGTATACTAGTTTGTGTTAATGTGTGACATTGGCAAACGCGCTAATCATCTACTGAATTGTTTTCTCGCTTTACTTGACGTTGGCAATGTACTCACGTACGGTGCCATTTAAAAATTATGTCTTTGTAGTCTGTGGTAATATCCACGTGTATCTGTGTTCACGTGCTTGTGTGTTTATTTTTTGTTTGTGATTTGTAAAAATCACAATTGAAATTTCACGAAATGCCAGCCGTCGTAGAAAACGACGTGCTTTTATATAAAGGAAGCAACTTCTTTCGTCAAAGATTGCTCCTTTCCACTTTAAGTGGACGTACGATCAAGATTGAGGAAATAAGAAGTTCACATGATGATCCTGGACTACGGGAGTACGAAGTGAACTTGATACGACTCTTAGATAAAGTAACGAATGGTACGAGGGTAGAATTAAGTGAAACAGGCACTTCCGTTTACTACCAGCCGGGTATTTTAATTGGCGGTCAAGTAACACATACTTGTTCTACGCAGAGGAGTATAGGTTAGTGGATAGTTAGACTTATTATGTACTTGTCCTCGAGACAATCTCTTTGCGATCAAAACAGAGGCAACTAGGCTGCGAGACCAAGCTGACAACTGAAGACAGCAGTATTTCTTGTATGTTTGTGCAGAATGGACATCAAAGAAATTATAAACATTCGCTATTGGTGACCGTTCAAACGCCTGTGCTGTGCGGTGAGTCGCAGGTTAACTTAAGTCACCGGTTTAGATTGCTAAATTTTACATTGTGCAAAATTTTGTAAAATTATTTTATAAAATTATGCAACACACCGATATATTTGTAACACAAGGCATTCGCTTTAAGTATTCAAGATTTAAAGTGTCATTTTACAAATTAGACTAGATTTAGATTAGAATTAAGATATTTTGTAATTAATGTGAACACTTTTAGGTTCAGTTGTGAATTGAATTCATCAAGAATGGCACCGCAAAATAACAAAAAAGTATCATATAAATAATGACCGAATTAGTGCAGCTCTGGGTCTTTTCGACCCGTGAGTTCTCAGGGGTAAATACTTCACATTCAAAATATTTATCATTTCATAGACTATTCATTTGGAAATGAATTTCTTTATTTTTTATTTAGCCTATTTAGAAGTCATACTTTTTTGAAACTAAATCATGGTTTTACCCATGTTAAATTTGTTTATATTTCTGATATTAAAAGTACTAAAAGTAGCTACTCTGAATAGTCCTCTATCTGCCGATAAAATTTCCATCTAAATCGGTTTAGTTGTTTCACAGACAAACAAATACACAGACAGAAAAAAAATTAATAAAAGCATGTTTGTTGTTTGCTTACATGCAAACAACCGTATAAGCTTAACAACCATAAAAGCCTTTATTTTGAAATCACAGACAGACAATTTTATTTCAATGTATAGATTTCAAATATTCTGAGCATGTCGGAAAGTAAACGGGGGTTGTGGGTTCGATTCCCGCCCCGAGTCTGTGTGTTTATGTGTAATATGTATTTATTTACAAAAAAAAGTATATAAGTAGTATATCAGTTGTCTAGTGCCCATAACACAAGCGCTGTGCTGCTTATTTTGGGACAAGATGATGCTGTGTGAAATGTCTGAGTATATTATTATATCTGAGTATTATTATTTTACATTAGTAACTGATTAATCTGTGTTATTATTATTAAAATAAAAAATTTACTGAAATATTTGTTTCAGGGTATTATTTAGAAGTTCTTCTGGCTTTGGGTCCATTCTGCAAAGAGCCTCTTAATGCAGTACTACAAGGAGTGACACACAGTGATCTAGATGTGTCAGTAGATAAGATAAAAACAGCCGCTCTACCAGTGTTACTTAAGTTTATACTAGTCGATGATGGATTGGAACTTAAAGTTGTGAGGAGAGGTAACTATTTTTAACAATATTGAAACAAATACAGTAGACATTTGTACAGTGCAGAGGATACATAAAATTGATAATACTTATACTGTGACATATTATCGAAATTTAATTTGCACAAAACATATTTCCTCTTTTGTAATGTCTAATAGAGTTTTGCAATGCAATTCTTACATCAATATTTCCTCCTAATTAAAAATTAAGTTTTTTTAGGATATTAATATATGGGTATTTTTTAGAAAAATAAAAATAAATTGAATCATGTCCAATTCCAAATTCTAAGACTCATCACTCTCATCAGGCATGACTGTAGACAAATGTTACATAAAAATTGTAAGAATTTTGTTAGTTTTGATTTTGAAAAGCAATGAATTGAGTTTCTTGATATTTTTTCTCAATACTGATTTTGCATTCCAACATTCTATGATGAACATAAATAAGGATTTATTGAAATAAATCAGTATATACATATCCTTAAGGTTAATATTATTTACAAACTTAAAACCAAGTATTATCTTAAATAATAGTCTTCCTCAAAGTTGCCGCTTAGAAAGCTGTTATTGGTAGGGTGCCTAGCAGATAGGCAGTATTACCGCTGAATAGCCATAAATAGGATAAATGAATGTATTATTTTAATAATATTGTCTACTGGTCTGGGGGAGAAAGAAAAATAATTTAAAGTTCGCAGTTGCCTGGTTAGTTAATCAGTGTGGAATTTAAAAAAAAAATGACAATGTTCAAGTTATATCCTTATCAAATTTTATCAAAATCGATTCAGTTAGATCAGGGGTTCCCAAACTTATTTTGTCTACTGCCCACTTTGAGAATAAATTATTTTTTAGCGCCCCCATTTTTTCACCTACTGAAAAACCACTATAACTTCAAATTAAATTAATTAATTATTGTGAGCTATATTAGCGGAGATTAAACATTAATTCCACAAGAGTTAACTTGAAACCTGAGCGCAGTAGGTAATACACAACGGCGGCGCTCAGGTCTCAAGTTAACTCTTACAGGCTGCACCTGCCAATGAGAATGATTATTGAATATATATAACTTTATAGTATTTAAACAGAGTATCTTTTATTCAAAATAAAACAAATACAATCGATCCTTATATAAAAACTAATGTGAAGGATGAATCTGATGCTGTTTAATAAGTTTGTTGATATCAGGTTCCAATTTACTCAAGAACAGTCGCAAGTCGCCACGTTTGGTAACATGCAAACGATTTCTCTTTTTAGTAAGCAGTGTTGCCACAGCACTATATCCACGTTCACACAAATATGACCATGGGAATGCTATCAAGAATCGCTGAACGATTGACCACAATCCAGGGTACAATTGTGGGATCGGTTTTTGTAGCCAAAATTCTTGGTAACCATTTTTGAACTTGATTTTTATTTCCTCGTTTGATGTCAATTCTATAAGTTCTTCTTCCAGCTGAGGTAACATTGCTGTGTTGACATTTGAAAACGGATCCAACACCCAGTCTGGTATTTCCAAGTTCAAAATGTCCTGGTATCGTTCGGTGAAGTCAATGTGGAGGTTTTCCAAATGTTGACAGTAGGCAAACAATTCGTCGTTACTGCATGATACTGATAAATTCGGAAAATTGTGAAACTCACGTCTGCCCATATTGTTTATGTGTAGAAGCTGCTTTCGCAGCAACGACGTTTTTTGTTTTAATTAAATTTAGTTCATCGCCTTGCAGTTGGAGATTCATGTCGTTGAACAATTTATACAGGTCTGTCATGTAAGCTATATCATTCTTTGATGTAATGAGGTCGTTGTGCAATTCTGTATCTTTAGTTTCCAAGAACTCTATAACAGAGTCAAACAGGTTGTAAAATCGAGTCAGACAATTGCCTCTTGATAGCCAACGAACTTCAGTATGAAACAACAAACGGTGGAAATCCTCGTCATTAGTAACACAAAGCTGATGAAATAATCTATCATTCAAAGAGCTGTTGCGGATTTTATTGTCTGCTTTGATGACATATTGCAGTGATTGAAATAGTCGTTCACTTAAGTTTCTAGCAACCAAATGTTGTCTATGAATAACGCAATGTACAGCAAGGACATCTGGAATTTTATTTTTTAAGTACGCTAGCCTTTATGACACCCTGTACGAAGCCTTTATGGCACCCTGTCATAGCCGGAGCGCCATCAGTAGCAACTGATATAATATTTTTCAAGGGAATCTCTTTCTCATCACAAAACTTTTCCAATGTATTGAATATGGTTTCGCCTTTTGTATCGGTCTCTAAATTTCTAGTAAAGAATAGTTCTTCACATATTTTCTCATCTTTAATAAACCTCACGTAAGACAGCAACAATGCTTCATTAGTTGGTAAAGTGGACTCATCGAGCTGAATTGAGAATTGACTTGTCCTCAGGTGATCACACAATGATCCTTCAATGTTTTCAGCCATTTCATCAATTCGTCTTTGCACAGAATTATTACTCAAAGGAATTTATTCGGATAATATCTGCGACTGATTTATGAAGCACAGTAGTTATTACTTCCTTTATTGCTGGCAAAATTAACTCTTCTCCGATGTTATGTGGTTTGACTTTTTGAGCAATTAACAAAGAGATATTGTACGAAGCTCGAAGTCCGTCGTCATCTTGCTTAGCAGCCGCCGAAAATAGTTTTGCTACACTTGGCTGAGTATTATGCTTCTTCTCTAGGTCTTGAAAATATGCTACATTCTTGTCTTTCTTATCTGGATGCATTTTATTCAAATGATCTTGCAGTCTTGAAGGCTTCATTGCTTCATTCGAAAATGTTTTTAGACATAGAAGACACAAAGGCGACGATGGGTTTGTCGGATTTTCAATGAATCCGAATTTAATATATTCCGCACAGTATTGCCGTCTCTTCTTTTTTACTTCCGACATTGTTTTGTTTTGAGAAATACGTAAGTAAGTGTTGAACTTAAGTACTGCTTATCTATTGCGCGCGAAACCGCAAATGAAAATAAAATAAATATTACGTTGTTTATATAGGATTGCATAAGCAGCACGCACCGACAGGAATAAAACAAACATGCATAGACTCGTTTATCTCATTCGACGCTCAATCCTACTCAACAAGTCAAAACAAGTATTCTATGAACCAGCCGATTGATACAGGAATGCACAATTCGGGTTATTTAACAAAAATTTGTTAAAACATGATTGCCCGCGGTCTATTATCTACGAAAATTACCTATCTGGGAGTACTAATAACTATTAAAATGCGAAAGTGTGTCTGTTGCCTTTTTATTTGTTTGTTTGTGTCTACTTTCATTTCGAAACGGAACGACCGATTGACATGATTTTTATTTTGTATATTCAATAAAACAGGACAGATATATGAACTACGCGGAGAGAAATATCGAACCGAGTTTGAGCAATCTTTTAATTAATATTAGTTGATGTTCACAAGTTGTAGTTGAGAGTCGAGAGCTCATGCAGTCGTTGTCTAAGATGCCTCCTAGCTAAATGAAATTACAAATCACCCCCCAGGCCTCTACACAACGCCCCCATTTTTTTTCTGGGTCTCTTACCGCCCGCCTTTAGGCCTGCAGCGCCCACAAGGGGGCGTTATTGCCCACTTTGGGAAAGGCTGAGTTAGATAAACACATTTCCCACATAGGTTGTAAAAGTCTATAAAGCCTATAAGTAAGTATACAGGTTGTAAAAGTATACTAATATTATAAAGAGGGAAACTTTGTTTGTTTGTATGGAATGGATAAACTTAACTACTCAACCAATTTCAAAAATTCTTTCACCTATATAAAGCTACATTCTAGCAAGTGACATGGGCTGTATTTTGTTTTCAAAAAATTTTCTACCCGAGCGAAGCCGGGCGGGTTGCTAGTAACTTATACAGGCGACGCGGGATGTAGTAGTGGCTCGTTATTTCAGCTTTAGCGCCTGTAAGTTTACTGTGAGAAAGTACGAGCGAAGCCGGGCGGGTTGCTAGTAACTTATACAGGCGACGCGGGATGTAGTAGTGGCTCGTTATTTCAGCTTTAGCGCCTGTAAGTTTACTGTGAGAAAGTACCATCAAAGTGTACTTTTGTTGTGACTTGATGATTTGTGAGGATATACGAGATTATTGTGAAAGGTTGTATAAATCTGGATTTTAACGTGTCGCTGTTGACTGTTATCGCAGATGATTGAATTACAGGATATGTTTATTTTGTTTTCCATACAAAAAGAAATATTCATTTAATAGAAAAGAAATGTACAACCCTATCATTATGCCCTATATTCCAAAGATTTGGTAGCGAATTAAAAACTCTGATAATAAGGTTGCCTCACCTGTATTTTTTTTTAAACTTCGAGGTGTTACACTAGAACTATTGACTTTTGGCAAAGTTGTAGAATGCAAGTTTTCTGTTGTCATGAGTACTTTAATACCCTTTCGATTTTTTTTTATTTACTGTTTACACAAGACACAATGCAACAAGACACAAAAAAAACAAAAAGAATAAGTTTGTCTGCGATGTGCGTGGCCCTTGCATGAAATCACTAAATGCAGTATACATGTGTCATCTATGTATGCAGAAATGCTACACTACCACAATTGAAATAATATTTACAATGCATCGCGACTGTAGTTAGTGTGGCAAACGACAATCAAAACGGTTTATGTACTTAATATTGTATACATGCTTCAATCGGATGGATTTCGAAAGAATAGATCCATTCGAAATAACCTTATATGTATGTTTGAATATATTTTTCAGGTGCACCACCCCTGGGTGGAGGGGAAATAGTATTCAAGTGTCCTGTTCGCCGCCACCTAAGGCCTTTACAGTGGACCTCATGGGGCCTCGTCAAGAGGATACGTGGCGTGGTCTACGCTCTGAGGGTGTCACCCACTATGGCTAACAGGGTGGTCGAGGCTGCAAAAGTGGTGAGGTTTTTACCTACATACATATATTTCTTCACGCTGTATCCCTAACGGGGTAGTCAGTGAGGACGGAGCGCCGAACGTCACTTCCTTAAATCTCATATTCTCCTCATACATTTTCGCCTAGGTATGCGAGTGGTTTTGATATTTCCATCGGCAAAACTTTGGCTATTTGACCTTCATAAGTCAGCCTTGGTCTTTCTTGGCTTCTTTTACTACTCGTTGTCTCTCTGTAATTTTTCTTCATTAGTCTTACATCACTCATTCTTTCTATGTGTCCGAATCATTTAAGCATTCCTTTCTTCTTTTTTATAATAACGCTGTCGTGCAACCCCTTCATAGTGCGTAGCTCTTCATTGCTTATTTTGTCTGCAAGGGTGACATGACATTTTCACGTCTGTTTAATAGAAATTATTAAGGTTCCATATGACCAAAAAGGATGTATGGAACTCTTTATAAGATCACTCATGTGTTTGTCGCCTGTCACATTTTTTTATTTACACAGAATTTCTCAATACTGAAACTGCTTGTTCACTCTCCCCCATCGATGAAATTACATAGAATTTAAAAAATGTAAGTGAATGCTTTACTTGCACATAATTTACGAAAAATGTATATCTCCACTATTTAGGTTTAGTTTACCATTTTACAAATGTCTTATGAAACACTGTCATTGAATGGAATAGCATTTAACCAATTTTTTTAATTATTGTGTGATGCATGCATATATTTGTTCCAGAAACATTCTCTACTTGACAACAATATAAAACAGTATAATATATTTATTATCTATTAATTTTGAGGCCATAATAATTAATAACAATAAAAATATTTTCTAAAGTCTCTCATAAATATTTTCTAAACTCAGGCGTATTGTAAGATTGGTGACGAAAATGAATTATTGACATTTTTAATAGGTTATTTAACATGTTTAAAGTTCATAATTTCAAGTTATGTAAAGCCTTGTATAAAGTTTATAGAAAAAATATGAGTCCTAGGTCTATTAGATCTCCAAAAATTCGAACTTTATATATCCCTAATGGGGTAGTCAGAGAGGACGGAGGGCCAAGCGTCGCGGTCCTTACATACTTCTTTCGCTTCCTCAAATGTCATCATTCTCCTCGCACATTTTCGCCTGCGCCTGCGTATGCGAGTGCTTTTGACATTTCCGTTGGCTAAAACTCTAGTTATTTGATTTTCATAAGTCAGCCTTGGTCTTCCTTGACATCTTTTACCACTCACTTTTGCTCTATAGATTTTCTTCGTCAGTCTTTCATCATTCATTCTTTCTCGAACTTATATATATTTCATTGAATTGAAGCCTGAGTGCCACTGGTTGTTCAACTAATTCATTGTATGGCACCCATAGTAAAAGCTCAGTTTGAAGCAATGAAACCATTGTGGATTGATATTTGGCGAAGATTGAGCTTTTATGTCAATATTGATAATAAATAAATGTACGTGTGTATTTATTGTTCATATAGGTAATGTTGAAATTCCTCCCCGATGTGTACATAAATACGGATCAGTGTCGCGGGCCAAACGCAGGCAAGAGTCCCGGGTTCGGAATCAGTCTGGTCGCAGAGACTAATGAGAAAACATTCTATTGCGCTGAAGCAGTAAGTATTCTACATACATATTTTACCCTAAAATCATTTTAAATTATATTAACTTTAAAATGTATGAGACAGTTCATTTTTTTGAACTGAACTTATTGTCTTTGGGCAATGCATTATCGTCTTAAATTGTGGTTAAGCTCCATAAAGACTCAAACTCAGCTCATTTGACATTGAATGCGGATTCTGAATATATAAATAAATAAATATATTTCATTGGTCTGTTGGTGGGTTAGTATATTTCTTTCTAAGCTAAGAATTCCTGGTCGAAACTCCGGCCATGTCAGTTTAGAAAAAGTACTATACTTTACCTTAGGGGCTGTATTTTGCTTGACAGTTCACTACATCATATGTTATGTACAATACACTTTACATTATGTAAAATGGCTATTTTGCCTTGTATATTTCATTAGGAAGTTGTATATTCTCATACCATTCACATAATTTTATAGAAATCGTCGGAAGTGGGAAGCGGTGAAAGCATTCTCCCAGAAGATGTCGGGCAGCAGTGCGCACACATGCTACTGGACGAGATATACCGCAGCGGCGCTGTCGACTCCTCCTTCCAGTGGCTACTTGCTTTGTGGATGGCGTTGGGTCAGAAGGATGTCAGTGAATGTATTGTAAGTATTTTGTTCATCATCAGCAGTGATCAGAATCCTGAGTGTGATTACTATTAAAAGATAGGACCTGAATTTCCTGGAATGTTTCATGATTTGGTAACTTAGTAACGGATGCGGAAGCATGTTACAGTAACTAATGTTTATGTGTTTTTATACTTAATGAGGTATATTCTTGAGGTGTCAGTGATATAATTTGTTTTCACTAGAAATGTTTCGAATAGTTTAAAAAAAAACTTAACATCCAGGTCGAAGGCGGTCGCTTCGCTACGCTTTGCGATCGCCATAGACTTCTACCTAACCGTCAAAAATCGTTTTTGGGTAGAAAAGATTTCGCGTAGTCCAACTCCCAAGTCTAGTTAACAATATTATGTTGTCAAGTGTCAAATCAGGAGGCAAACGGGACGAGGGTTCTTGGGGTTTATATTTTTCTCAACAATAAACAAAATTTAACAGCTTCACTAAACAATCTAATAAAAATCATCATATAAATTTAATACAGAATTTTGGGTCCCATACTTTCTATAGTAATCACACACACGATTTCGATCACTGATCATCAGTCAGTAGGTCTTCAAAGCTAGGCTTGTTATTTAATGCTGAATCTTTTCCTCCAGGTTGGTCCACTTTCTGATTACACAATAACATTTCTTCAACATTTGAAGGAATTCTTTGGAGTGATGTTCAAGTTGGAGGTGCAGAGGAACGAAGATGATGAAGCATCAGATAATGAGGAGCAAATGTCCTCAGCACAGAAGGTCAAGATGACTTGCGTCGGTATAGGATATGCTAATATTAGTAAACGGACATTGTAAATAAATGTTATTAGAAAATTTATTTTTTTATTATTACCAAATAGGCTAGCCTGCGTTTAATTCTGTCAGACATATGTTACAAAGTAAGTTTCAAACATTTTTGTAAATCTTCTAATGTCCAACAGTAATGTAGAAATTGTAAATATAAAAATCCAGCCGAAACAGATTTATCAGAAAAATAATAAATTCGTAATCTTAAAAAGGAAAAATCACAGTCGTTTTTTAGTTTTGCTTTTGGTGCAATAGATAAGCTAGAGATAAAAAATTGCCAAAATTATTTTTAATGTAGTAGTTTACGCTAGTAAACTAATTAATCTGTGGTAGTAGATTTATTTTCTTTTACCTGGCAAAATGTCAATGATCGAAACACAAGTCGAAACAAGACTTTTTGGCGGGAACGGGAGAAGTGAGGTGTCATTTTATTCAAATTTTCTATTTTTTACATTATTGGGAGTTTTAAAGTACAAAAGTGATAGTATATTGTGTTTTAAAGTTCTGTGTAAGTGAAAAGAATACAATAGATCTAAATAAACACGTGTAGCAGAAGTTCTCGCGCTCTTCAAAGAAATTCTATAAAACTTCAGTAAAGTCTACTATCACTTTACTGGGGGAGTTTTACGATAACAATTCTACTTATTATTACAATACGTGACATTAGCAAATGCGCTAATCTGTGCTCCATTCCATAAAGAAAAAAAAAACACATTGAGATATAAATTCTCATATGGTTGTACCATCAAACCTATTACTTTACGTTAGTAACTCATTAATCTGTGCTATTACTATTTCATAAATGGTCTCATTTAATATTTAATATGGCGTGATTTTAGCTTTCAAACCACGGTTGTGATTGTTATCACTTATCAGTTATCATTCATTATTAATTATCTTTAATTAGGTACATATTAAAAGATGAACTTAATATTTCGTCCTTATGTAAATTCATATATATTGTAAATTTTACTTTATATTTCGTCTACAATATAGTAATCTATAATTCATATACTATAACGTATTAGCTGACTACTGTTTAAAATGGCTTGGGTATAAATAAAAAAAAACATGTTTTTAAATTTAATATTAACTTAATTACTTACATATAAATTTACAAAAAAATATATCTTAGAATCTACAATTGTTTATAAGGCACATTTTGTAATGATACGTAATATTGATAATATGCATAATTTGCATTTTTAACGAAATTTTCATGTTTCGAAGTTGGTAAAAAGTTATTACATTATATAGTATAAAGTAGTTACATTACGCTAAAACTAATAGAGTATAAAATTGGCAGTGAACGTTTAGGATTTTAGATAGCCAAAAATACATAAAATTAAAAAGGTTTTGACTTAGATTAATTTTTTTACATAATTTATAAGTTAACATTTTTGTTCAGTCAATGATCGATATCACACAGATTTTTAAATTAATGTTTACATGTTGTCTAAATTGCCTTCGATTTTCATTTGCACCCCTGGCTGCACTGAATATTGCATAATAATTAATAAAGCTATGTAAAAATGAAAATGTGTTCAAAACGCGCATTTAACGCGTAGAAAATACGTGTAAACCTGTCAGGAATACGAATATGAATTCGAATTTCCACATTACATTATGGTTCATAAATAAATCCGACAGATCGCTACGCTTATTACGTAACTTGCAGACAGCATGCGACAGCCAATATCGCGCGATATCTGCTCTCAATACGAGAATTTGTGTAATGTAATTTTTATAGTGGCGCTGAAACAACTGCGAAAAGTGCATTTTACGGTCATGGAATTATAGATATGCAATCATCATACGTGATACTAATTTTTTATTACAATTAATCACCGGTCGCGCTGTGATCGCGTGGCTGTTGCTTACTGTAAATTTTTAGGTAGTAACCCCACGGGTTGTATGCTATATACGAAATTTTCATTCAATATTTTGCACATTATAAAATAAAAATGAAAAGTATAATTGTTATAAATATTTTTCCATTTTCATTTTATATTTCGTGTGCGTTCTGAAAAAAAAAATTTTAATTTTACATTGCCTATTATACCTTACAATGCAATATTCGTTGCAACCGGTTGTTAGGGTTCAAACGATTTTTCAATGAAATGAGTGAATGTTATCTACATTTGAGATAAACATAACATATAATAGCATCGTTTAAGTTCCAACACCATGTAACTCAAAAAATACAAAAACGAAATCAAATGACATATGAGCATAAACATAGTAATATTTTACATTAGTTACTAATTAATCTGTGGTAATATTAACTTTATGCATATGAGTTAAGTATGTTCTTCGACAGAAAATTTAAAAAGATAACATTAATTAAGTTTCGTACAAAATACATCTAAAATCTTAATAAATAACCATTTTCAAATTTTTAAGGCAACGAAACTAATTTGAAAATTTTTTAGTACAAGAGGAGACAGTTTTTTTGCTTTTCTGAAAAGTTGAGCTTTACTTACGTGGTGTTAGAACTTAACCGTGGACAGGTAAGTCATGTGGGATTAGCCCTTTAAGGGATAATATGCAAGTGTTTAAGCATTCAACCTCTCCTTAGGGCCATAATGATTATATCTCAACACAGTATCTCATGTAGTCTTTGATTTTTTTGATCAAAGTACTCAGACAATATCATAAGTTAATTTTGAGTATATTTTCTGAAGAAAATATAATCAAAATTTTTGTCATACAAATGTTGGTTTTAGTTCATCTAAATAGTATTTCCTTCAATTAGTGTAGGGTGATACATTTTTGAAAACCGTTTTCATATATGTTTGTTATTATATCTGCAAAATTTGTATTAATAAGACTATTTTAATAAGATTTCGATTGTGTTTTTTAAATTACTTGCTAAAACGTCCATGGTGTTATGATATGTAACGATTTTTTGTCATATATTTATTAAAAAAAAAATAGGCACGCATTATTCTCATGCATCTTCATTTTAACAAACCATTACTGTGAAGATGAACATTGTATAAATGTAGTAATATTGTACTATTTATTTCTACTTATGTTTATGTATGATTTGTAAGTAAAAAGTAATAGATTTGTTTTTGAAAAATCCTCAAAATAATGAAATGGTATGTAAGTCAAGTTATTAGGAAGAGACATCACTGTATCTCGAAAATTACAGCGTCGACCATGAATTAAAGACAAAGACGAGGCGGTGTAATGACATCGGCTCAAGGCATAGCATGACAACATACAAATGATACCCCGGTATTGCAAGTATCCATAGGTTACGCTACCTACGTACCTATCACCAGGTGGGTCGTATGTTTGTTTGCCATTATTTTTGGTTCAAAAAAAGATCTATATTGAGCGTTAACGTTTTAGCTAAAAATTTGATTATAAATATTATAATCTTGAAAGCAATATTGAAAAATATACTTTATAATAACTGCAGATATAATTACTTTTAATACGGTTTTTCAAAATTTGTCAGACACCCTTTACAATGTCAAATCCAGTTTAAATATCATTTATAATTCAGTACAAAGGACGGTTACGTTTAAATGTCTTTCTCATCGCATCCCAGTCCTGCGGACCAGTTGCAAATTCCTCCTACAGGGTCGAAGCTCAATCCCTTGGGGCAAACATATTCCCACCCCAGTAGCGAGCCGTTCTCGATGCGGGCACACGATATGAACTTTTTGCATGACGTAGGGTGTGGAAAATTGCCAACATCCAAGCATTCGATTGTTCCTGAAAATACAGTGTAGTCTGTTAAATAAGGATTCAGCTTCGGAATGAAACTCAGGATGCTGAATATTTGTAAAAAGTTTTGTTTTACGTTTTAAAGATTGTCTCAAAAATCTCATATAATCGCGTGTATGCGTCTTAAGATAAAGATATTACCAGGTCAGAGGTCACACAAATCTGTTTTTCGCGAATATCTCGTTTTCTATATATTTTAGAGTTTCAATAGTCTTAGATGTGCCGGATATCCGTATGGTTAAAAATTTCATATTCGTATCCTTGTAAGCGGATATTTTTATAATTTTAAGCGGAATCTAAACGGATAATTTATGTTCGTTACTAGCTGTCGCCCGCGACATCGTTCGCGTTCCCTCTTCGTTTACTAACATAACATATTTTGTAGACGTTGTTTTTAATATGTAAATTGACCAAAAACTAATAAAGTAAAACGCACGCAGTACAATGCAAGTCCAAACATGTCTAATTTACGCAAGGCAACCATCGGCACCTATCGAGTTCGCACGCACTGGCTACGAACAAAGTTGAACAAATTATGTAAGAAGTTCGAGATTCGTATCCGTATTCGTGGATAGAGACACTAATATATCTCTATGTAATACATCTTAGTCTCTATCCGCGAATATACATTTTTAACGATCTGACGCATCTCTGATTACTACAAAACTTGTAAATCATAAAATTCTCTGTAATTTGACTGTTTTCGAGATATAGCGTAGACGGAGGAACGTAAATATGTACCTATATGACAAAGTCAAGTTAAAGTTTCTGCATGCACTGTTTAATAATAAATTAATACTTTAATAAAAATATGAATATTATTATTACAATGAATATTGTTTACATAATCATGTGTAATGTATATTATATACTTACGCGCCTTTCTCTTCCTGTACTAAAAATATCTTGAAAACGGTTGGTTTCAAAAAATTGAATTCGACGTTAGCTTCCGATTTATCCTAAGGATTCTTCACGTGACTTATTGACAAATTGTGTTTATAATATATCGTGAAGTCTCTAAATAACGTTATGATGACAGACAGTGCCTGCATTTAAGAACTTTCGAAGCCTCGATTTACTTTATACTCGACTGATTTATACTTGATATTTGACCATTGGTGCGAAGGCTAATATAGCTTCAAGCCGGAGGTCTAAATTCGACTTTTTTCCCCAGATTTCTAAACCGGTTTGAAATGTCAGTGCTTTGTGTTTTTCTCAAGTTTTGTGACACCGTTCACGTTCAGTTCGTGACCATTGTCGGGAGACTTTATTTTTACAAATTTATAGCCTGACCAGAAATAATAATATAATAATAATAATAATAATACTCAGACATTTCACACAGCGCCATCTAGTCCCAAAGTAAGCTGCATAGCGCTTGTGTTATGGGTACTAGACAACTGATATACTACTTATATACTTTTCTTTTGTAAATATATACATATTATACATAAACACCCAGACTCGGGACGGGAATCGAACCCGCAACCCCCGTTTTACTATCCGACGCGCTAAACCGTTGCGCCACGGAGGTCGAAATATATGAAGGTCAGCTATATTGTAGAAATTAAAGAGAACTTTATAGTTTTATAGTCCAAATGACAAAAATGGGACGTAGTTTCATCTTGTGCATCTGTTCCTTTGGCCTGATTTATTCCGTCATCTTTAAACCTGAATTGATAACCATAAACCAGAAATAAAAATTAAGGTCTTTTTATTATTTTGGACATTTTTTTTTAAATATAAGTGTTCAATTTAGTTATAATTATAGATGGTGCAATGCATTTGTGTATTACGATGTTGTCCATAATGTCGATTTATACATGTTAATGTGATATGTTAGCTTAAAAACTTTTTAATAATACAAGAAGATTCGTCTCCCAGATTTAGTGGTTTTATTTTGCGCTAGTCTGAGATTTTAGTCAAGGGCGATTTTGTACATGGTCAATCGAGACGGATACGTTGAGTTGGTTGAACTATACGATACAGCCCTCTTGTTCGCACCTACGGGCAGTGGATTGCTGTCAAGGGCGAAGAGTGCTGCGTGCACACAGAAATCACTATGACAGCGGTGCCCTCTAGCGGTAGAAGCAACTGGATGCAGCGACGTTGTGACGTTGACAGTGGCGCCTCTTCACAGCAGCGGACGGAGAGCAAACATCGGAACACGGAAGTTATAATATGTGATTGTGAGTTGAAGTGCGGAACAAACTGTGAGTACAAGTTAACTTTGTAAAAATATTACTTTGCAAAAATCTTTAAAGTTAATGCATGGACTTAGAATAAATTTAAAAAAAGTGACAAGACGGGGAATCCATGCCCGATTTCGGATCGGATCGAAAGACATTTTAAACACTTGTAAAATTTAAAAAAATATTTTTTCGGACTTGTACAATTTTTAAGATAAAATTTCTTGGACTTGTAAATTTTCCTATGGTGAATTCTACAACACAAACGGTGACTTAGAAGAATTTGAATTTTAGGAACTTGTGATAT
Source organism: Zeuzera pyrina (assembly GCA_907165235.1). Classification (NCBI taxonomy): domain Eukaryota; kingdom Metazoa; phylum Arthropoda; class Insecta; order Lepidoptera; family Cossidae; genus Zeuzera; species Zeuzera pyrina. Next base: position 3,195,451 of record OU015627.1, read on the forward strand.
TTATGGACTGTGGCAGAACTTAGAATATATTTTGAAAGTGTATTGTTTTAATTTTAGTCAGCATTTCACTTATATTGTTTTATTGTATTTTAAATTGAAATTGTTCACATTTTAGAATAAGGCATTTTTGGATCTAAATATTTATTAACTGTTTTTAGATTTTCAGTTTTTTCTATTTTATTTACTATAATTATTTACAATGGATTCTTTAATTAAAGTTCAAATTAATATCAGTAAAACAATCAGTAAGGCTAAAAGCAATTTTAAAAAGTCACCTAAGGAACGCTTAAGTTTTTCTTATATCGAAACAAGATTAGAAGCTTTAGAGTCACAATGGTCTATGTTTGTGCAAACTCATAATAAACTCATTGGTGATTTTAATGATGAGGATTTAGAAAATACTAAGTATTATGAAATTGATGTTTACCAGGCTACCGAAGAATTGTATTTTGATTATAAGTCTGAACTTAAAGAAAAATTGAATCAAACTAAAACTAGTTCGTCAAATGTGTGTAATTTGGGCAGCAATAATTCAAATGATCAACCGCATAACAATGTTAGATTGCCTAAGATCACTATTCCCACATTTTCTGGCAGTTACTCGGAGTGGACAAGTTTCAGAGACTTGTTTATTTCGCTGATTCATAGTAATAGTTCACTTGATAACGTACAAAAATTACACTATTTAAAATCACACATATCGGGCGAAGCTGAGCAATTATTACGTCATGTTTCTATAACCAGTGATAATTATCTTGTTTGCTGGAATCAATTGCAGAACAGGTACAATAACAAACGTTATATTGCAAATTCAGTTTTAAAAAGATTTATGAGTCAGCGAAATGTTACATCTGAGTCTGCAAGTGCCATAAAGGAACTATTAGACACTAGTAATGAATGTATTAATGCATTAAAAAATCAAGGTTTTCAGATAAGTACATGGGACATCATTGTTATTTACATTTTATCTTTAAAAATTGACACAGAATCTAGAAAATTATGGGAGGCAAAATTGAGCGGTCAAGAAGACCTGCCCACTTATACACAATTTGCTGAATTTTTACATCAGAGATTCAGATCTCTTGAATTCCTTGATAACAAAGTATCAAAGAATGTCATTAAGGCTAAAGCACTTCACGTAACGCAATCTGTAAAATGTCCGTTTTGTTCCGATAATCATAAATTAGGAAACTGTAAGAAATTCGCAAAGGAAGAGTCTGACACACGTCGTGGTTTTGTACAGTCTCAGGGCTTGTGTTTTAATTGTTTAGGCTCTAACCACGCGGTGTATTCATGTCGTGTACCAACCAAATGTAGAATCTGCAAAAAGAAGCATCATTCGTTGCTTCATCTTAAGACATCGCCGAATCCAACTGGTGATGCCGCTTCAAACGTGTCATCAGTTGAGAGTAACATTGTTGCTAAAACAACAACTGTTCAGCAAGACGAATCGACTGAACATATAACCACTTGTCACACCAATTTTCAAAGCCAAGTTTTACTTGCGACGGCGTTGGTGGAGGCAGAGTCACAATCAGGCATATATATAACTCTTCGGTCCCTTGTGGACCAAGGATCACAGGCTTCGTTTATAACGGAGTCCGCAGTTCAACTGCTTGGACTGCAAAAGAAAGCATGCAAGAGTTATGTATCCGGTCTAGGGAATGAAAGAGATTCCTCAGTAATCTCCAAATATGTGGTCTATTTTAGAATACAATCACGCTATAATCCTAACTTTGTAATGAAGGTGAAGGCTCACGTTTTAAAGAAAATCACCACATTGCTGCCAGATAAAGAAATTCTAGTGCAGAGGTGGTCTAAGTTACAAGAGTTGAAATTAGCGGACCCTACCTTCAACACGCCTAACAAGGTGGACATACTTCTGGGTGCAGATGTATATGAAGATATTTTAGAAGAAGGATTAATTAGTGGTGGACCAGATATGTTAATAGCACAAAAGACGAAATTAGGATGGATATTATCGGGAAAGGTAAAAACCAATAAAGAAAAAGTAGACAATTTTCATATATCTGTCGTTTGCATGCATGTAGTAGAAGAAAATAAACTATTACAAAGGTTTTGGGAATTAGAAGATGAACCAAGGCTAGATAATAAAAACAGAATGACAGAAGAAGAAGAGAAATGTGAAAGGTTGTTTGAAAAAACTACAAAAAGAGATAGTGAAGGAAGATATGTTGTCAAACTTCCTTTTCGGGATGATAATCCACAATGTCAGCACGGGAATTCACTGGTTATTGCTACAAAGAGAATAAAATCATTAGAACAAAGATTAGCTAGAAATACCGAACTGAGGATTCAGTATGCTGATGTTATACACGAGTATATTGAATTGGGTCACATGGAGTTAATTCCTGACGTGGAGGTGCAATCAACTGCCGTCTACCTTCCTCATCACGCTATAGTGAGGGAAGATAAAACGACAACTAAAGTGAGAGTTGTCTTTGATGCTTCGTGTACAGGAACAAATGGTGTGTCATTAAATAATGACTTGATGATAGGGCCTAAACTGCAACCGGACTTACGTCATATTGTTATGCGTTGGCGTGTCCATCCGATCACACTCAGTTCCGACATCGTTAAGATGTATAGACAAGTAAAAGTGACGGATGAAGACGCTGATTTCCAACGTATAGTCTGGCGCGATAATCCAAAAGGTAAATTAAAACACTTACGTATATTAAGGGTCACGTTCGGTACAGCATCAGCTCCGTATTTAGCGGTCAGGGTTCTCCAACAACTTGCAAAAGATGAGGCAGTAAATTTTCCATCCACGTTTGGAATAGTTTTAAGAGATTTTTATATGGATGATCTACTGACAGGCTGTGAAAGTGTAGAAGAAGGGAAAATAATATATCAAAAGCTGAAAGAGCTGTTGAAGCGAGGTTGTTTTGAACTTCAGAAGTGGGCAAGCAGCAGTCAAGCACTTATGAAAGCAATTAATGAGAAGCAAGAAGGAAAGACTTTGGATTTTAAAATAGATACTGTGATAAAGATTTTGGGAATTACCTGGAATCAACGGACTGATAAGTTTCAATATTCAGTACAGCTTCCTCCAATAGATACACCAGTAACTAAAAGAAAGGTTATTTCTGATATAGCTAAGCTGTTTGATCCACTGGGTTGGTTAGCGCCAGCGATTATAGTTGCAAAAATATTCATACAAAAATTATGGATATCCGGAATTAATTGGGATGACGTTCTACCTGAAAAGCTACTAAAGGAATGGATTACTTACCGAAATGAACTGCTGAGGCTCCGGGATGTTGTTATACCTAGATGGATAAATACTTACAAGAACGATGCTCGACGAGAACTTCATGGATTCGCTGACGCTTCCAACGACGCTTACGCAGCTGTTGTATACATGCGAGTTGTCAATAACGAAGGGGATGTTTTTGTTCATTTGGTGACTGCCAAGACTAAGGTTGCTCCAATTAAGCAAGTATCGATTCCTCGTTTGGAGTTGTGCGCAGCGGTACTTGTAACTAAGTTGTTACGGGAAGTAGCTGAAGTCATGGATGTCAGAAAGGAGAACCTTCATGCCTACACCGATTCCATGGTCGTACTTGCCTGGTTAAGTAGCCATCCAAGTAAATGGAAAACATTCATTGCGAATAGAGTTTCTAAAATTCTAACGGCTATGGATCGCAATCAGTGGTCTCACGTTAAATCACAGGACAACCCGGCAGATGTGGCATCCAGAGGCGTCAAACCATCTGAAATAAAAAACGCTGAATTATGGTTTTCTGGTCCAAAGTGGCTGAAAGAAAAAGAAATGAAATTGGATGAAGCAATGATATACGAAACAGAGACAGAGAAAAGAGTTTGTCATTTTGGACTGAGCAATGAAGTTAAAGAGCAAAGCGAACATGATAATATAATTAATAGATTTTCAACACTGCGGAGATTAGTAAGAGTTCTTGCATATTGCAAAAGATTTCTTAAACGAAATCAATCAAATAAGACTAAATGGTTAACGAGCAACGAGATAAGAGAAGCTTTAGATACATGCATAAAGAAAGTACAGAAAATGGAATTTAAGGAAGAAATAGACAGTCTAAAGAAAACAAAGATAAATAAAAATAGTAAACTTACCTCGTTGAACCCGTTTCTTGATAACGTTGGAATTTTGAGAGTTGGTGGACGTTTAGATGGAGCAGATTTGAGTGATTCCGCCAAACATCCTGTTATTTTACCCAGCAAGTCACATTTTACATAATTAGTTATAGCTGACGCTCATGAAAGACTTCTACATGGTGGACCTCAGTTAACTTTGAATTACTTGAGGTCCCGATATTGGATAATTAATGCGAAGAATAATATAAAGTCTCATATTAGGAAATGTGTAACTTGTGTTCGTTATGCTGCTAGAACGACGGAGCAACTAATGGGACAGTTGCCTCTTGCTAGAATCAAAGCTTGTAGACCTTTTTATCAGAGTGGTGTAGACTATGCAGGGCCTATAAATATTCGCGTGACCAAAGGTAGAGGTAACAAATCCTATAAAGGATACATTTGTTTGTTCGTGTGCATGGCTACACGAGCTATTCATCTCGAAGCAGTAAGTGATTTGACTACTAGCGGTTTTTTAGCTGCCTTCAAGCACATGATAGCTAGACGTGGACACTGTGCCGATCTTTATAGCGACAATGGCACAAATTTTGTAGGAGCTGCCAAGGAATTAAAATCACTATTAGCTGAATACAGGTCAGCCACAGCTATGGAAATAGCTGAATGTTTGGCTACAGAGGGTACAAATTGGCACTTTATACCTCCCCATGCTCCACATTTTGGTGGACTATGGGAGGCAGGTATAAAGTCTACCAAGTATCACTTAAAAAGAGTGATTGGGAATTCCACACTCACTTTTGAGGAGATGAGCACAGTATTAGCTCAGATTGAGGCGTGCCTCAATTCAAGGCCTATCTCCCAAATGAGTAATAGTCCAGAGGATCCAACTCCACTAACGCCCGGTCATTTCTTGGTTGGAGAACCACTTATGCTTGTTCCTGACACCAATTACGAACAGTCGAGTATCGGTAGTCTTAAGAGGTGGCAACTGACACAGCGAATGGTACAGGATTTTTGGCGTCGTTGGTCCCAAGAGTATTTAACTCAATTTTTAAATAGATATAGATGGTCGCACCAAAGTCCTGAACCAAACGTTGGAGATGTTGTGCTCGTTAAGGAAGATGGTCTTCCACCAGCTAGGTGGCTATACGGGATTGTTGTTGACAAGTACCCTGGCACTGACAATATTACACGTGTGGTCAGTTTGAGGTGTAAAGGTTGCATTATAAAGCGGCCTATTACAAAACTTTGTATTTTACCTATTAGTAAATGAGATTGCTGTTACAAGATTTGTAGTATTTAAAATCATGATATTTTTTTATATATTGTTAAGTTTTAGTTTTATCTTGTTAACAGTTCTTATGAATTAAGAAGTGAAGTTAATAGCTAATTTTTTAAACAATTTTTATTTTTTTATTTTTGTTGTACCTATGGTTACTGAGTTTTGTTTTATAATTAATCACCCATTCTTGATAATATGTTTTTACTGGTTGTAATGCACGTACTATTATGTTGCACTCACCATGAACACTATACAAGACTTTCTACAAGGTTTTTTCAAATTTTTTTTTTGATGTTTAGTTAACTTATTATATTAGAAGTTATTTTTGTATATACAGTCCACTTAGAAGATTTAAGATTTAACAGTGTAGTTTCATGGTGGGCGGTGTGATGGACATTCTGTCCATGGTGGGCGGAATGTTCAATTTAGTTATAATTATAGATGGTGCAATGCATTTGTGTATTACGATGTTGTCCATAATGTCGATTTATACATGTTAATGTGATATGTTAGCTTAAAAGCTTTTTAATAATACAAGAAGATTCGTCTCCCAGATTTAGTGGTTTTATTTTGCGCTAGTCTGAGATTTTAGTCAAGGGCGATTTTGTACAATAAGTTCTAAGTACCTTAAGATTGTCTGACATGTGGCTGGACTTAGTTTCGTCAAACGAAACGTGGATAAAACAATCGAGTGGGCCGCCTTTATGACAGTTCTCATATATTTCAACCCAGGCTTTAAAAACTTCTATTCCAAATTTATCTAACCGGAGAGGAAACCTCTTGGCTTAAAATGCAGGCATACTAACTTTTGCAACGAGTCACGTACTAGAAATAATTTATTTCTTTCAAGTCCCATTACACTTACCTTTAGGATGCAGCACTACCTTCGTCTCCTCTTCATACTTGACTACGACTCTTTCGTGACTATCGTCATAGTAGTCGTAATCTCCCACTGGCTTCCGGGTCCTCGCCGGCTCCTTCTTCACGGTCTTCTGTAAGGGTCGTCTTGTAGGAACGCGTCGAGGTCGCGGCGTGGTCGCGGTGACCTCTGCGGCGCTCGGTTCCGTCGGAGGGAGTGTGGTTGAAATCCGTTTAGGTGATTTTCTGGTTGTGGTCTGCGGTTTTGTCACTGGTGACAGGAATTGGAATCCTTCTGGGGGTAACAAATATTAATTAGTAACTTTAAATTCGAATTCTTTTGGGGCGAAACATAAGATCTAATAACTAACTGTTGCCCACGATTTCGTCCGCGTGGAAACGGGATATATACAGCCTATGTTCACCCTAAAATTCATTCTAAATATTGTGGAGACAATTTTCGAAATCGAATGAGTAGTTTCGGAGATTACCTAATAATACATGCAGATACAAACTTGACCTATTTATAATATTAAGTTTAGATAGGAAAATTTATATTTATAAATTGACACGAGTGGGAATCGAACCCGTATCCTCGAAGTGAGTACTTTTTAGAATTGTCTTAAAATTAATTCGATAGATTTTCATTTATAAGTAAACGCAGAAACGTCGAACTTTCTACAATTAAATGAATGTATTATTTAATACGTGATAATTTAATAAGATCAGAAACATCATGAAATACTTACCATCATAGGTTTTAGTAATAGGCGATTCCAGCAAATATTCTCTCGTGAAGTACGACGGGTCTTGGCTCTGTCGAGATGTGTATCCGTTGGTAGAAAATCCATAGTCATCGACGTCAGGGAATCTATTGCTTGGCCCCACATATCGTCCAGTAGACGTTCCAAAGCGGTCATCCTTAGAGGTCAGATATCTCGATGTGAACGAACCAGACGTTGGTTCGTCTTGATCCAAATACCGAGCTGTCGATGGACCCACATTTTGGGAGACACCTGAAAATCCTGAGCTAGACACAGATGGCGTGGAATATCCTGCAGGTCTTGCGATAGTGGATGTGAAAGCACTAGATGTGCTAGGTCTAGAAGCCGTCGAAGTGTATGCACTGGTGCTGGGTCTGGACGCGGTCGAAGTGAAAGCATCGGTAATGCTAGGTCTTGTCGCTGCTGAAGTGAAAGCACTGGGTTTTGACGTGAATGCACTAAACGGTTTTGTCACCGTTGAAGTAAAGATACTGGAAGTGCTGGGCCTTGAAACAGTGCTGATAAAGTCGTCGTCAAAGGTCGAGAAAGTTGTTCTTGGAATGTTGTAAGTTGTTGACGGAGTGTTAGGAATAGAGAAGGTAGACGGGAAATCAAAATTGATTCCAGTTTTACTAAAATCGTCGTTGAAAGTGGATTTGTAAGTGGGTGTGCTCGGGAATTCTTCGGAGAAAATGTTTCTGCTACCTGTGAAACTGTCACTGAAATCCGGTTTGGTGTATTGATATTTAGGTGTTGTAGTCTTTTTAGTTGATCTAACGATTTCCTCGAAGTCGGGTATAATCGGTATTGGTGCTGCGAGGAGTTGGTGTGCCGCTATTGCTACTGCGGTTTCCACGCTATAGTCTGAAAGTTACCAAAAATTTTTTATTGCATTTTTATTTTGCTCGAATTTAAGGAAATTTTAGCGAGTCTTTGGCACAAATTCTTGTACGAACTGTTAAATCGTGACCAATGTCTGTGCAGTTCACATTATGTAAACGTTTTGATGCAATGTTCCATAGCATTATCACAGGTTAATTAGTTACTAACGTAAAGCCTTATGTTTTAATGTGTGATGATATTGTTTGACTTTATAATGCTGCTGTATAAATTGATTTTAGAATGCGTAGATATAAAGTTTTATAATTTGGTAATAAAATAAATAATATCACTGGATTTGAAGTACGTATACTATAATAATTACCGTCTACAGTAGTCTTTCCCTCAGTTGTGGTAGAGGTCGTCGTTGTATCTATCTCTTCTTGACTTTTCGTCTTTAATTTCAGCACCTCATCCAGTTGGTTTTGCTTAAAACTAGCACTGTATTTCTTGCTCTGTCTCTTTTTCTCCTCCTCGTTACTTATTTCCGTGCTCTGTTCTTGTTTTTTTTGCTCTTCTTCATTCGTAGCCGAAGGGTTTTGGTCTTTCCTTAGTTCACCTTTAAGTGATACTAGTGGACGGCGTTGGACTTTGGAAGTCTTATTGGAAACTGTTTGTGGTTCCAAAGTTGGGTCTTCAATAAAGTCTGAAAAAGAGAGGCAAAAGTACAGTTTTACTTATATTTGGGAAACTATGCAAATTTTGGGAAACTATGCATTTCTATAATTATTATATTATTATAATTATTTTTTGATATAAAAATGATATTAACGAAGTGCTTAGGGCTCTTAATCTCTTAATATAAGTGCATTAATTTTCCCCAGAATTTGTTAGCCGATAAGATATTTAATCGAATCTTGATTGATTATAATATAGAGTTTATTATTAATAATGGTTTATTCGCTAAATAAATTTACCACAATCTGTTTTTTATGGGAGACTAACAGTAGGATAAATCCTTCCAGTTCCAGTGCTCGTTTCGCGTAGGTTTTTTTGACTTTTTTTAGTATAATTTTCTTCGATGAGTAGTTCGAAACTGCCATTGAGTTTAATAAAATCATAGAAGTAGGATTAGACGATGAGTCCAAGACGACAAAAAATTCACTAGGTACTCTTACCCGTGTCTCCAATATCCTGGAAGTTTTCTTCGCTAGTGATGTCGGTAGTCGTGGCCTGCGTGGTCGTTGTTGTGGTCGAGGTGGTTGTGGACACAGACACCGGTCGTCGTCGACTAGCGATACGGAACGGTCGGCGAGTTGCTATCGCTACCGTTGATGATATTGGTGATGGAGATGACGATTTAGAGGTCGTGACTGGAATTAATTCAATATTTGTGAATATTAGTAACTGTTTTAATTTAGAGGTATATTTTCGACGAATTTAGTTTTAAAAAAAATGAGGGTCATCAGACCAACACATCAATTGATACTGGACAATGGGCATTTTTATATGGGCCCCATCCTCCTCACCAACAGACATGGAATGGGCGCCAGTATATTTTTAAGCAGACGCTTAAACATTATTCACTTTTTTCATCTGAAATCTTTAAAACAAAAATGAAAATGCTTTTTGAAAAAAATGAAGTTAAAGATGTGAACAATCTGTTTTTTTCTTTATATTTTTTTTACAACTGGGAAGATAAAGAAGCAACCAATCCGGGTATCCTGGATTGTTTTGCTTGTTTGCTGTTTTCGAAAGATACTTTGAATGAGATACATTTCAAGTCTGTTGGTCAGGGGGATTGTCTTTTTAACAATGATATATGTAAGTACATGGAAGTATATGGAAGTACTTGGAATGTGTTATTCGATGCTCCCCTGATCCTGAGTGTAGGGTCGGGGGATATATAGCGCCGAATCCGTGAGTGTTCATGTATTATATACACCCTTTTATTATATAATAAAACAGCGACCTACCCCGGCTTCGCACGGGTAGAATTTTTTTGAAAATATCATAAATGTTACTCGCTGAAAATATAGCTTTCCATAGGTGAAAGAAGAATCCATTACATGCAAAGTTTACCTCTTTATAATATTATGATGATGATGATGTATATAGAAATGTGTTATTGGGATAACCTTTTACGATATTATCGAAGTTTTGGCTGACGAATGTTTTTTACATGAAAGTTGTACATTTATCTACGAAGCTATTGGCCAGAGAGGACAGTCTAAATGAGCATCTCTGCTCAATTAATTAAATAAAAAGCACAGATTAATTAGTTACTAGCGTAAGTTTGGGGCTACACTCTACTCAATAAATTGATATTTGTCTGTAGTATAATAAAAATATCTTTTCTACTCGCTTATCATCTTTCATATTACGTAATTATTTATTTACTATTATGTAATAATAAATATTATCGCCAGTTTATTCGTCTGTGTACTTTATATAATTATTTATATCGCATTATGAAGTATTTAGTAGATATTAAGAAATTAAAACGACTGGATGACAGATTACACTACTATTATCAACCACCAGGTTTCACGGTACTCAACGTGTTTGATTAACGATGTAACGTGACAACATTGGATTAAGAACGACTATTTATACTTTACTCAGGTCATTATCATTTATATTGTTTTCTTGAGTTATCAATTAATTATATTTAACGACCTTTGTGAACTGATGTTGCAATGATCACAACCAGGCTTACGAATAGAGATTATGATTTTTTTATAGCACGAGTCGTCAACACATCACTAACCCTATCCTAACCCCTACCCTACCCTAACCCTAAACAGAAAGTAATCTTCTAGAGATATTTAGTAACATTTTTGGAGATGAATAATTGGAATTTGTCGTGCACTGTGATCGTTTTCGTTCGCCCTTGTCTGCTCCAACGTACATCGTACCTACACTTCATGCATCGTACACAGCGAATAATTTGTACTACTCGTAATATTATAAAGTGAAAAAAGGACTGGCATACCTAGGCGAAAATGTGTGAGTAGAATGATGAGATTTGAGGAAGCGAAAGATGTATGTAAAGACCGCGAAGCTCGGCGCTCCGTCCTTTCTGACCACCCCGTTAGGGATACAGCGTGAAGATTTGTATGTACAAATCTTCAACCCTGTTAGGGATACAGCGTGATGATTTGTATGTACAAATCTTCACGCTGTATCCCTAACGAGGTAGTCATAGGGGGTATACATACATATGTATAAAGTGAAAAAATTTGTAACGGATAAACTCAAAAACTACTCAACCGATATCAAAAATTCCTTTACCTTTAACTATATTATCAGCGATTAACATGAGCTGTATTTTATTTTCGAAAAATTTTTTATCCATGCGAAGCCGGGGTGGGTCGCTGTACATTAATAATAGTATATTATACAATGTCATATTATGTGCTACTGCTGAAAAACAGTACATTGCAGTTATTGTTGCTGCATATTTAAAGTATGTCCTGTATCTTTTTATTAAGTATATTGTTCGCAATCATACTCTTATATCCAATTAAGAGAGTAAAATACAATGGAAATGACAAAAAAATTAAGATTGTCGCAATGATACAGGCCCTTATACAAGTCTGTTAAAGCCACTGCATAGCCATATATATAATATATATGTATATATAAAATTGGGTTGTGTAATTGTAGACTGGCCCGTTGGCGCAGTGGTATATGCATCTTCTTTCCAAGCTAGGGTCCCGGGTTCGATCCCTGGTCAGGTCAATTTAGGAAACAAACTTTTCTAAATTGGTTTAGAGTCTGGGAGTTCCTGGGAACTCCCCCATAGTTCGTTGTGTGGTACCCATAGTACAAGCTTACTGCTTAGTTTGGGGTCACACAATCTGTGTAATTGTCTGGAGTGCTATTATTATTATTGTAACATTAGCGTTACTTAATAATAATAATACCACAGATTCATTAGTTACTAACGTAAAATAATACTATATTAAAATACAATGTAATAAATATGTAATATAATAACATAAAACAATATAAAACTTTATATAAAAAATACTCCAGAAAATTAAAAAATTTATGTGAGCCCAAACTGAACACTATGTGTAGATAGATTTGTATTTTGTACTATGGGTACCGCGCAACGAACTGGGGGAGCTCCCAGCAACGCCCAGACCACCGCCAATTACGAAAAGTTCGCTTCCTTAATTGACCAGCCCCTGCAGTCTCGACATAGATAGCGATCGCTTTACGACCGATATTGGTTGATAAGTCATAACGATTAATTTTTAACGATTTTTGAGTCTCTACATTAACACTATCGATTGTGATTGGAATCATATCGAATCTAACTGTCAAGTTTACTATTGCTGATAATGTTTTTACGATGAAATTTGACAGCTCGCAAAGTGTAGTACGTGCTTATCGTTACGGCAAGCGATTTTTTTCGTTATTTTTATCGATCGGTAGTTTACGAAAATAATCGCTATGTCGGTACTGCAGCCCCTGCAGTGCGATTCTCTAACGTAAATTAGTAGAATTCATTTCTGAATCCGCGGCGAGATTGTCGCGGTTTCGGTAAATATAACAATCTAATTTTAATAAAACAAGTTTTATTTCACGTAATTATATCAGAAGTTAAAATACGCTAACATAAAATATTGACTGAGATGTTTAATCTTAAAGCAATCCCCGACAAATCCATGATCACAAGTGAATTCGAATGCGAAGTGGGGTTAATTGTCGAGCGAGCCTCGTTTGGGCGACTCGAGTTTTTATAGAATTGCATGGCTGATCGAGGAATGAACCCGGGACCCCGGCTTGGAAGACAGATGCTCTACCACCGCACAAACTAGCTAATTCAACCAATTAAAAATTTTGTGTTTTAACTACTAACTGTTTAATCCGGTAGAGAGCGGTAGATAGATAGTAGAATATTTAACAAACATATACAATTTAATATTATAACGTTATACAATTTTTAATAAGAAGTAAGCACTGTAGCAGTGAAATGTATTTCATTTGAGCATAACATGACACGCGACACGCGTCGCTGATTTTCAATTGGAAGCTCGACCAAATAAAAGAGCTGGCATCAGACGCATCAACATAGAGAAGAATCAAAATTTAAATGTTCAAAATAAAGAGTTATGTATTACAAAAACTTATGACCTGTCACTGTTCCACCCATACACACTATATTACACCTATACCCGCCGTTACCTCTTGGAGGAAAATAAGACACAGGAAATCACAAGAAAATGTCTAATTATACTAACTTATACAGTATATATATACTATGTATTCCTTGGTTTAATCATTTTATACTCATTTATTGAAGTAATTGAAGCCCAGTGGTCGATTGAAAATTACATCGAATAATTACATTAACAGTAAGACTTAGGAACTATGTTTTTATGCTTGTCATAAAGACAGGCTATTGTTTCTAATCCAATCCTGTGTACACGCACGGACCGTGAAATAGCCGGAAACAAAGGCAATGTATCGCGAACAATGCAACATTCACATATATTTTCTGTATTGTACAAATATGCATCGAACGTCGATAATAAATAACAACAGTGGAGATGTTTGTTTAAAAAACAATGCCATTTACAGATCATTTATTTCTCTTTACTCTGAGTTACACACACATATCTCACGCTGTCTCTGACGGGGTAGGCAGGGAATAGAGCACCAAGCGTCGCGGTCCTTGCATACTTCTTTTGCCGAGGTATGCTGATACTTTTGACACTTCCGTCATTTAACACTGGCTACTTCATTTTCGTAAGTCAGCCTTGGTCTTCTTTAGATTTTACTTTCACTCACTTTTGTTCTGTAGATATTCTTCGTCAATCTTTCGTCACTCATTATTGTCACATTGTTGAACTACCTAAGCATTCCTTTCACAAATTTACAATAACAATTACTCGAAAGTGAATAGTAATAGAAGTCAATGAAAACCAAGGCTGACTTATGGAGATAAATTGCCAGAGTGCTAGCTGACGGCAATGTTAAAATCACCCGCATATCTAGGCGAAAGTGCGTGAGGATAATTATGAGATTTGAAGAGGCGAATAAAGCATGTAAGGACCGCTAAGCTTGGCCCTCCGTCCTCTTTGTCTACTCCGTTAGGCATACAGTGTAAGAACTGCTTGTACATATATATGGCATCTAAGTAAGTACTCGTATATATACACATATAATCTCTTGCCCGCTAAATATTAATAGCCTATGGACACTTGCAACATCAGGGGTATTCACTATTCAATTTTTACACTTTGTAAAACGTGTTCGTACCCTTTTTGAAGCATGCTGTAATCTCTAGAGAAAACTTCTACAGGAAGCTCAGTTCACAACCACGTTGTTTAGGGGAGAAAGCTCTTTGTACTAGAGATGAAACGGATAGATGTTTTGCCGGATACCGGATACCGAATATCCGGTCAACCTTGAAGCCGGATAGCCGGATATCCGGCCGCCGAATATCTGGCCGAACATAGCCGATTGGCGACTTGTTATACGAGCGAAGCGCACGAACGATCGGGTGGACGCGAGTGAGTTCGGGCCCTTTCGTTTATGAGTGAAGCTAGTGTTTCATTGTCTTATTGAATTGATTGCAAACACGATCATTTGAGGTTACGAAAAACGCGCTGTTGTAGTTTGAGTTTGAGGTGATTTTATTAGTGTTTCTTTCTATAAATTCAAAGAGATTCAGTTACCGAAGAAAAATGTCTTCGATAAAGAAAAGATCGCCTTTATGGAAATATTTTAATATGAAAAGTGACGATCAAAAGTTCGCTATTTTTTCGTTATGTAATGTTAAAATTTCTCGTAGTGGAGAAGGAAAAAAGGCAGGTATCTACTAAACAAAAATAGTTTATCTCTTTTCTTCTGTTTTTAATTACATAATGGAATTTATCGCTGAACGAACGATTTATCTATTGAATGTCATGGTTAGGTAAATACGTGTAACTGGTGTAAGTAGAATACGCTTCAAAAATGCATACCTCAGTTTCGACCGTTAGTTAAACATAAAAAGAAGAGAAGAGTCGGCTGTATCTCACGAAGCTCATGACACCTTTTGGGATTGCTTTAACGAGGTAGCGACTGAAAACGACACTAGTCATTATCACGATCAAGGAAAAATCAGAGATTGATTCTTATTTGAATTCAGTGCGCATTGGTCGCGATCGTAATCCTTATATTTGGTAGTCAGCTAATGCTGTACAATACTCAAACTTAACAAAGCTTGCTAAAATTTATCATTCAGCGCCCTGCAGCAGCGTATACAGCGAAAGACTTTTTTCGGAAGGTGGCCTTGTATACGAAGACAAGCGAAACCGTTTGTTGCCTGTTAACGCAAAGAAATTGGTATTTATTCATCATAATTTGCCCTTAGTGCAGTTCGAGTATTAATTTTCTTTGTTCTGTAATAAAAAAATGATAATTCTCTTTGTTATGTTAATTAAATAAAGTGCATCTATAGTTTATATATCGTATTTTTTTCAAATCTGGTATCTGGCCGGATACTCGTTTAATATCCGGTATCCGGCCGGATTTTAAATTTAGGCCGGACAGGCCGGATACCGGATAGTTACCGAATATCCGTTTCATCTCTACTTTCTACCGTCCTTTGCACCGGTGTGTGCGACTATTATTATAATGCATGAGGATGAGCTCCCTGCCGATGGCTAGTGGTGCGATGACAGAAGGTGGTCGTGGATATCATGTCAAATAAGTCCTCAGAACTCAGTCCGTTATACAAACGGTGCGGAACACACAGAGAGGTCTTTCGCCTAAAAGCACAAAGCACTTGACCTAGAGATGAAATATCGGACCAATTTATTCACCACTGCTCAGTTTATTTACACTAACAAGTATCAACTCTCGCTCGCATTAAGCAGTACATAATCAAAACTGGACATGCCTATATTTAAATATTTACGTAATGGTTTATTGCTCTATTCAGTGTTATGGCAAAAACAGCAAAAAATCGAACTATAAAACAGAACGCCAGTAACTGCAACAGTGTTTACCATAGACGTCATTTGTTTTCATACAAAATAAATGACACTGCTGCTGTATAGGTTAAGTGCTCCATGCATAAAAGTAATTGTTCTATCACAAATTCGTTGACCTGACTTATATACAAGTATATTTACAGAGTTATAGATTTTCGCAGAACAGCTAAATTATATAAATTTATTTTAACTTTAATCAGAAAGGCTTTAATGTTAAGTTGCGCAATGAACAAAAAGTTATCGAGTAAGCGTGAGAAATCAGCTATAAATAGATCGACACTCGCCGAGTGTGTACAAATAATAATCACTGATTAATTTGCTGCAATTTCATTGCTACGTTACGTGAATTCTGAGTATCTAAAATGTATCTATCTACATTGCTTTCAGCTCTGCTATTATGAAGTACGCAAATTAATTTCGACTCATCTGTCTATTAATTTATTTTATTTACTATTGTCGTAAGCATTTAAACCATAGGAAACCATTATAAAAATATAATATATTTAAATTGTTTAAGTAGTGTCTGAAGATAATGACTGATGAACAGACAAACAGATACCTATGTGATTCCATGTGCGCTATAAGAACAGTACGTCAGAGTAGCAGGCTATATCTCGTGGTCGTAACCGATCTTAGTGGTATCGTTACGAGACTGCTGGGTAGGCTGTCGCTGGCTCCCCTCAATAGAAGTGCTTCGGCACAGCGCGGAGAGGCTCCGTACGTTCCGTAAGAGATGTTAGAACTCCTCGACAATGCGCAGAAGATGACTATTGCAGGAGTTTCAGCGAACTTGTATTCAGGGTTAATTTAAAAATACTAATAACCTCTTGGTATTTTGTACTTAACATTATCCCCAATAACTTTTGTTCTACGACTTTTAAATATTCATAAGGTTTTCTTTCATACAGAAATAAAAATATATTAAAATGTTTCTGAAAAAGGCACCTATTCTACCCGGTCGCTAAAGCGGCACACGCACGGTGGGGTGTGGGTGCGGCGCGGCGTTTAGGCCTGGTGCGCTTGCACTGTACTATTGGAAATACGTACACAGAGTAATTACGTTTCAGACAGTACAACAAAACTTAACAAATATTTTTTGACGAACGTATTAAGTTTTGAAAAAAGTCGTAGAACAAAAGTTGTTAGGTATGATGACAGGAATTTTGCACTAAGAGGTTATTAGTATTTTTCAGTCAACCCTGTATAACCCAGATTCCTACTTCCTACTGATTGGTACCTACTTGTGTTCAGGTTTCTCCTGCGTCACCAAAAAAAACTAAGTATGTAGTAGCCAGCATATTGTTAGTTCGCAAGCCGTAAGGCGTCTATTTAACCTGGCTTAATGAATATTGCTGTCGAAGAATAGCTGACATTAAAGGTTTCATATTTTAAACATAAATGAGCTCGATATGGCCGCCATTAGATGATCTATCATGAACAGATTGCGTATTATAATATTATGTTACTGTTGGTAATATAGTTGATCACGATAATCACAAACAACGTTACTTAACCTCAGTGATAGAATCATACTCCAAAGCACCAGTGCGTTACAAATATCTGCTCATTTTATTTGATTAGAAAAATTAAAATTAATGACATTCCTATTTTAAAGCAATAAGCGTCATTTTAGCTGTCCAATCTCTTAGCAGAAAACTAAAGAAAATGCTTCAAATGTCTCAAGATCGTGGGATTCACGCAATTGCAGGGCTAAGAGCGAATATGAAATGCGTCATTTTCCCACGCACCCAGCCGTGTCTATGGGGACAGTGGCGAAATTAGAGTTTGAGCAATAATTTGAAATAATGTCATGACAACCATGAAACCCCCATTGTTATGATTACCGGCAACGATTTAATGCGACAACGCAAGTAGGTACGTGTCTCATTGAAAGAATTCATCTTTAGAAATATAATTTCTTATTAAATATAGAAACTGCTCAAAAAGAAAGAAGATATTAATAATATGAAAGTCCGAGGCGATCATAATTCACTAGTATTCCTACAAAATTAAAAAAGTCAAATGTTTTTTATAATAAAGTTCCTCAAGTCCTAAGTTCCAGTTAATTAACTAAAAAGCTCTTCAAATTTTAAATTTTAACTAAATATACGCTGATTGGAAAATCATTTTAAATAATAAATTATTTCATCAAAAACAAAGCTATAATCTGGGAGTGATCACTACGCACGCGTTCACAGGCTTTCAGTAAGTACTTATACAGTGTACAGTATGTAATTACATATGAAATGTTATGTGAATAATACTGAGTGTCTTGCCAGTTTTTCTTCGTGCAAGTTCTTTCCAACTGGTAGTAAATCTGGCATTCAAAAATACCTCGAAAAATCGTTTAATTAAAAAAAAAATAGATTTGACTTTGAGTTCTTTGTATTTTTGTATTGTTTGGATTTTAACCAGATAATAATTGGTTGACTGACTATAAAAACATTCACAATCTTTGATTGATACTCAAAAGGAAGTCTTCGACTTAAGTCTTCTTCTTGATGTCTTTTCGCTCAAATAAAATGGAGTGACACAGTAAAATGAGTTCGATTTTTGCAAATTGGCAATGTTACGTAAAAATAATGAAAGTGTGAGACAAGTCTCGTTCGTTACACTTGATAGACTGCTTTCACCGGCCGATGTTCTCGCGAACGGATCGCAGATATTCATGGAGATTAATTTTGTATGCAGTGATTTTTGAAGTGACTTATAATATATTAAAAATTATTATTATCAACTTATATTATTCTCAAAGGCGAGCAAAAACCGTTGATCGATCGGAAGAAGTTAACAAATCCTATATAAAATTATCTTTTAGGTTTATTGTGTTGTGTCGTTGAATAAACTGTCTAAGTTATTTTTATAAACTCTTAACGGTCTTACTTTTTTCACATACTTTTTCATCTCTGTTAGTTCGTCAGTTATTTGCCTTCTTTAACCAGTCTATGCTGTCTCATAATATTCTGCAATATGTTATACATCATTTAAGTACAATAATAAAACATTTATTTCTAACTGACAAAGGATTTATTGACTTTACTGATTGATTTGTACTTAAAGTATTCAATAGTTAACATACAAATGTACACATGTTGACTACTGAACACTTTAAACTATGTACTTATCCTCAAGTTGTATCCCTAATCCCTGGGTCGTTAGAGAGGACGAAGCGCCAAGTATTGCAGTACTTCTTTCTTACATAGCGTAATGATTAATTGTAATTTATGTTATGTTTTAAACAAAGTGCGTACGGCTACGACGAACTTAATTCCTTCTTTTAAAGAAGTTACCTTTTAGATTAACTTTATTTTAGAATTTTTGGAAGAAAATGACAGGAAATTATATAAGCCAATTATGAGTTCCTACAAATAAAAACTATACAATTAATACCTGCCCACCTATCTCTAATTTATAGTGCAATGTTGTTCGTTCAATTAGATAAAGTACTTGATTAAGAACGATTACAAGATAAAATACGACGAAATAGCATTCCGTAGTTAACTTACGATTTCACTTACGATCGTCTACTACTAGACTACATATAGGATCCTAGCATAGCTATGAACCATCGTCTCGACGAAACAAATAATCGTATCTGACCGAATCAGAATTTTCAACCAAAACCGAATCTTCGGCCTCGGTCTGAGTTTCGGCCGAAGCTTAGGGTGGCTTGCACCAACTATTTAAACGCGATTTATTCGAGATGTCAAACCTTTAAATCGAGTTTAAATATTTGGTGGAAACCACCCTTAAATTGAAACTGAAAATTTAGACACATTGAATATTGAATATTATACATAAAATCTAGTTTAAAGTATCTAAAAACAAGGGAAATTAACTCGATTACCTTTTATTTTCGCTTGACGTTTTGGCCGAGTTGCATCGGCCGAGGTCTCAAGTCAACTTGAGACTTGATTTACTTGAGACCACGGCCGATGCAACTCGGCCGAAACGTCAAATAAAAATAAAAGGTAATCGCGTTAATATCCCGTGTTTTTAGATTTATTTTTATAATGTAATAGATCAACGTTTGGCCACTAACTCACTTGTTGCTAAGCGACGATGTGGCTGAAGATGGAGCACGTCGATCTAGGAAATATCTATTCACTCTAGCCCTGAAGATGCCGGGATTATAGTCGTAGTTTGCAGGAAACACAGACGATGGCAAGGAATTCCATTCCTGGGCAGTGCGTATTATGAATGTGAAGCCAAAGCGATGCGTACGGATTTTTGGAATTGCCACAAGGTACGGGTGATAGTGTGCCGTCGTCCTACTAGTGCTGTAGTCAAAGGGAGAGGGTGGGATAAGGTCGTGAAGCTCTTGCGCACACTCACCGAAATGTATCCGATAGAAAACAGACAGACATGCTACTTTACGGCGGTGCTCGAGGCTAAGCAATTTTTTGGCAATCAAGTTGTCATCACTTATCAACCTCACAGCACGCCGGTCAACTGACTCTAAAGCTTCTAGCTGGTATTTGGCTGCTCCGTGGGAAAGATGGCAGCAGTACTCTATACACGATCTGACTTGTGCTTGATATAGATGAAGCAACTGCTCCGGTGAGAAATATCGTTTAACCTTATTAAGGATTCCAAGGTTTTTTTATTAGCCAGTTTAGCTTGTAATGCAACGCGAAAGTATAAAAGTTTATAAATCTACTTTATTCTACAAGTATACAGACAGTTAACTAGCGATAAATGATATAAAAACCAATTATTGAAGTATATTATAACAAAAAATATAAAAGAATAAATCAATAGAAAGTGAGAAAAAATATTTAAACACCACTCGCACGCGCCGCCCGGGCGGCCGATAGTAAAAAATATTTTATTTTTGACGAAATTCCGCTGTCTAGATTTTTTCTTCCGATACAATGAAAATTAAATGATGCGTACATGAAACTGAGTCGAAGAGTATTAAAAAAAGAACTTGCCAATTTTACTAGTTTTTGAGGACAACAAGGACAAAGACCAAAAAATTTATAATGCCAAAATCGATTTCACAAAAAATACCGAATGGTTCCTAAGACAGTTCTCCTGTATCACCTTGGGTTCGGATTTCTCCATACTGTCCCAGTTAAAAAAGCAATATACATACAAACAAATATACTATAAGTATTATTTAATCATTTCTCATTAGGAGCGGATGGCATTTTTCATAATAAATTCGTTATAATATATAATCGAATATAATATAAATTGAATAAATATAAAATATAAATATATGAGACAAATTAAAATCAAATAGGTAGACGATAGAGTATTAGGCTACGGCCCATTTCTTTCTTATTATTATAATCACTAATCTTTGACCGAGTTTTTACGTTTTCCATTATTGTGTCCAATAGGTTCTAAAGAAAATCAAATAGCCAGTGTTAGTTGACGGAAATGTTAAAAGCATTTGCATATCTAAGCGAAAATGTGTGAGAATGACGGAAGCGAAAGAAGTATGTAAGGATCGCGACGTTTGGCGCTCCGTCCTCTCTGACTACACTGTTAGGGACAGAGTGTGAAGATATGTATGTATGTTCTAAAGAAGTCATTTTCATAAGCAGCTGGTGTACTGTAGGTACTGTACGCTTGACGCTAATCAATACATTTTTATAATGGAAGCGTCGAAATGAGCGATTCAAGTACCTACCTAATTAATCTGTAGACGCGACGATTTAGATTTTAGTTATTTATTCGAACAGTATTTTTTACATTTGTATCTTTTTTTTGCTACGTCTGTAATACATTAATTCATTTTCTCATTAATTATTTTAAGTGAGCATTTAAATTTTTTAGAGAAATTCATTATATAATTATAGTAAGAATCGTTACTCGGGTCTTTTTCATGCAATTTCCATCTACAGAACTAACCTACAAAGCTTTATTGTGTGTGGCGTGCTAAATCCGCGTATTTTTTTTAAATTCACTATTTTTTTTAATAAGCATTATGATAAAGACCATGAAATTGATTCAAGAAAAAATTACTATTCTGTATTGTCTCTGGTCTGAAGATCTCAAGGCCATAATTAATAAAGAATTGTAATAAAGCAAATTAATTACAGCCAATTATAGCCGAATCAACTTGGTGACATGTTTATATGATCCGAAAGGCGTGGTGGAGTAGACTGTAGAGAGAAATCATTATAGTAGTCATTTTTTTTTATTTTTTTTTATTTCATGTACGTGGCTGTGCACGTCCTAGCAGACCTGTATCACTTCGACCATATTGATTTATTGTGATCGCACATTATAGTAGTGAAACAAAAATATAAAAAAAAGATTAAGTGAATTTCGAAGTTGTCTGTCTACGGTGTATTTTGCTTCAGATGGCAGAAGTATACACACAAATAGCAAATGGACTGCCAATATATATACATAAAGAACAAAAAAGGAGACCTTTGCCTTTAAAATTTTACTTCTAATTAAAAAAAATATTAGTCATTTTTACTACTCACTCGAAAATTTTGCCCGCCCGCCGCATAATTTGTGTATGTATTATGCGGGCGGTACATTTGGAGAGAAAGTTCTGGGTCAACATTCACTGCCACTTCATTAGCTGGTTACGCGTGTTGCGCAACTGTGAGAGTTCTGCTATTGTACACAGCGTTTGTTGGACAGCACTTGCCGATGGTGGCACGTTACAATAAAATTAGGTATAATGGTTTCAAAAAGGGTTATTAAAAAAGGTTAATTACCCAAATTTTGAACTTTGCTTTAATTTCAGAGTGATTAAGAGCTTAGTGTCAGTTTTAGAGCTTTTAAATTGGCGTGATTGTAGAACGAATTGTTATCAAATTAACATCTAATCTCTTAAATCATCATTTCATTATCGACAATTTAATCTCGTGTCATACAAATAACTACCAATACCAAATGCTTGTGGTCAAATCCTTGAACTATGGAAGTAATACCTACATATATATATGTGCGTAATGTTTGTTTCAATTTAATTTGCTAAAAAGTAAATAATTTTTTCTGTTCAATTTAATTAAATATTGATTATTTACATACATACATACATACATACATACATACATATCTTCACGCCGTATCCCTAACGGGGTAGTCAGAGAGGACGGAGCGCCAAGCGTCGCGGTCCTTACATACTTCTTTCGCTTCCTCAAATCTCATCATTCTCCTCACACATTTTCGCCTAGGTAGGCGAGTGCTTTTGACGTTTCCGTGTTGATTATTTATATGGTGAAATTTAAATAAAATAATTTTGACATAAAATGTGTACCTGAATCTTAGATTTAATATATACTAGCGTCTACATAATAAATCTACCTGTCTACATAATAAATGTACCTACCTGACCTGTATAGACATTTTTTAATAAATATTAAAAATCTTATCATATAAAATAGGCAGCGTATAGCAGCGTATGCCTTATTTTATGTATGGCATTTCTTTTACTAAAAAAATCGTTTACCCTTAAAAATGGAATCGAAGTGAACCATATTAGACTTTTTGCCGGGAACGTCCGAAGTGACGAGGGTATTTTGTTTGAACTTTCTGGTTTCTTCGCTTTTATGAGTTTTAAAGCACAAAAATTATAGTAGATACGAGTATATTGCGAATTGTGAGTTAAAATTCTGTACAAATGAGAAGAATCTGAAGGTCTAAATAAATATGTGCCGCTGGAGTTTTCACGTTAATTCAAAAGGTCCTTTTATCTCCAGTAAAGCTCGCTATCGCTTTACTGAAGGAGTGTTAGGGACTTAGTAATGAGAGATAAGAGAAAAAAAACAAATTTTACATCTGATATGTATTTTATGGTAAAAGATTAAGAATGTTTACATCAAGCAAGTGCAGTTGGAATCCGAATAATTAAAACGGAAGACATGGCTGTATTATATTTTCCTTTGCCTCCCAATACTTGAGAATTATTATTTTTTTAAATGGCTCCGTACGTGAATACATTGCCAATTACAAATAAAGCGACGAAACAGTTCAGTAGGTTTAAACGGAAATTTGGAATTTGGAAAAAATATCAATCAAGCAGGAGATTAATTAATTAAAAAAAAAGACCTCTCCAAGCTATTCTAGAAAATTTCGTGAAGTCGTTAAAAATTAACTAGAGAGACCTACCAGAACACATGTTTAATATAAAATTAGAAAGCATAGTGGGAACGTTAAGGTTGTTGAGCTTCTGCTGCAAGACTGGAAGGAGGACACTTCGTATACGGATTTAATATCTATTTATGTATTTATATTTCTTAAGGCATTGGTTACAAGACCATCAGCCTAATGACGTAACTTCTGGAGAAACATTAACTGTCCCTAACACTCCTCCAGTAAAGTGATAGTAGGCTTTACTGAAGTTAAAAAGGACTTCTTGGAAGAGCGCGAAAACTTCAGCTACACATGTTTATTTAGATCTCCTCCATTCTTTTCACTTACACAACTTTAAAACACAATGTACTATCACCGTTGTAGTTTAAAACTCCTAAAAATGTATAGAATAGAAAATCTAAATAAAATGACAACCTCACTTCTCCCGTTCTCGCCAAAAAAGTCGATTTAATATGTAAAAATACTGCAAGTACAGATTGTATTGCTACGAAAATGCTAAACGAGTAGAGCCTTCTCTAAAACCTACTTGATTTTAAGAAGTAAACATTTGCTTTCAACATGAAACATGAACCATTCCAGCCGCATCTTAACTAAATGTTCGGATATTTTATTTATAACTGGAGAAAGTACTGGGTGATAAAGAGCAGGAAACTAAAGGATTTATTAGGTTTTAATATAGGGACGACAATTTGTGATTTTCACGATGAAGGAATATTTCCTGTAAACATTAAACGGTTAACCAGATTTAAATAATAAATTGGAACACTGTCTGAAAGATTAATAATAAAAGAATATGGTATACCATCATGACCCGGTGCAGAATCCTTGACATATGAAAGAACATCTTTTAATTCTGTTAAAGAAAAAGGGGAGTTAAGACCGATTGGATTTTCTGCTGCAATGTGGAAAGGGGAGCCATTAACATGACTCTTATCGGGAACAAAAAGAGGAATCAATTGATCTAAAAACTAATCGCACAGAGAAAGGGGGATAAAAGTGCAAGATTCACTAAACGCCGATCTAAATCGTTTTATATGTCTCGATACTAGTGACGCGGGCCAATCAGGCGATAGTGAGGCACAAACAATTTTTGACTATTCGAAACATTTGCAATTTTTTCATCGGGTGACCATTCAGAGGGCATTCCACGTATCAAGCCCATTCTTGTAATATTAAATGTGAGGATAAATGCTTTTAAATTGTTATTGTCCAAACTATCACCACTTTGTAAATTAATACGATATTCAGAAATGGTTCAAAATTTTCAGCAAGAATAGCAGCACTGCCATAGCCATGAGATTTGAGATGTATGTAAGAACCGTCCTCTCTGACTACCTCTTTAGGTATACAGCGTGAGGATATGTTATCCAAACTCGGATGGTTCACAAATGCATTAGCTGCAATAAAATTGGAGTAAGCAAATGAAATACAATTTCTACCAATTCTTTTAACACTTCCATTGACTATTGAAGGCATTTTTTTTTTAATTTTTCAAATGAAACTGGGTGGGGATGGCACCTTCATTAGGAATCTGTTCCTGTTTATGTATATGTACAACATATGGAGCAATATCTGAATTGTTATATAATGAGAATGAGAATGAATGAGATTTGTCACCATGTCTTCTTTTTTTATTGCAATGCCTACAAACTTTACGTTCGCGAGACCGTTTGCGTGGATGTGAAGGCAAATCCTTAATGTCCTTGTCCTTTACAGAAGGAATTGTAACATAACTTGCTACCCGCGGAGAGATTATCCCGGTATCTGAAGGTTTATTCATAAATATCAAAAAATGTACTTACTTACAAATAAGTTTTTAGTCACTACTATATTTATATATAAGCTAAAACTACTATAATATATACAAGAAAAACTTAACTGATCACTATATTACTTAAATCAATGTAAATTATAGAAGACAAGAAAACACGCCCGCCTATTTTAATGTTTTCCGCGCTTTTTTTTATTAATATTTTGAAAGAATGGACCATTCGATTATATGTACTCGGTCTTGGTCCGAGGGTATGTCTCTCAATTGTATATAGATTTCTTCTTTTTATTATATTGGCAACCAGTTTCAAATTTGTTGTAGAAACACTACTGCCATCTTCATGTGTAATGTGATAATATCACATTACAAGATCTATACATATATTATATAATATATGTATAGATCTTTTGTCATGAATGAGAGGAATAGGAGGTGAGCCCCACTGTTCAACAATTGGGAAGAATTTGCCCGCCATTAATATGACGGCAGGTGTCGAAACTTATCACATAAGTCCATTGTTTGTGTACTGAATATTTAGCAACGACCGATCGTGCAAATTGGCTTGACCGTGAGCGTTGCCACATCTCGTATACACCATGCATGGACAATTATATCAAAGTACTAAAGCATGCAGCTTGCAGACATAAATGGGAAAGACGTTATCAAAATCCACGTCAGTATTAATCAAGAGAACGTTTAGGATAATACAATTACAAAGTCGTGGTGATTACTTCTGAATTATTATTTTTATGCTAATTTAAATTTTTTTTTTTACTTAATTTGACTGTAGTTGTGCTGCGTTTATGCTTGAGAGAATAAATTAAAAGAAAATTATAAAACTGAAACCTTTATAAATAACTCTAGCTGCTATGCCTGAGCAGCAACGGTAAGATAAATCAGTTAAGCTGACTCACTCGCCTGTACACATACGATACACATTTATTTACAGATAAACTGATCGGCTGCCATTTCGTTAGAAAACAGTATCCACACATCTATATTTTATTTGATTTTATTAGTCTCACTTCATGACATGGGACAAGCTGTCTGGAGTAATAAGTCTGCTGAAACCACACTACGTGCGACTATTAAATGAAAATTTGCAAACAAAATGAAACAATTAAGATGAATAACAAAGTCCTAACATGGCCTTCGATTTCGGCAATGAAATCAAGAAATTACTAAGTTATAAATCAATTTAATAAAAAAAAAGCAAGCGAGATGAAATAACTAACTTGTTTGCTTTTTTTATTAAAATGTTGTCGGGTTTCAGTTTGATAATATTTATTTTTATTAACAATACATACAAACATTCAAACGTACATACATACAAACATACACACACGCATATATAAATAATACCTAAGCTACTAAAATTATGACTTTCTTTTTTCCTTTGCCATAATCGGCTAAAAAAATGTAATATGCCAGTTTGCTATGCCCCAAGGCATGGGATTTATTATAAGAAATCGTTTGATCTTTACCTATAGTATTTTCAAGTTGTACGTCCAAGTAGTTGGTTTAG
The DNA here is from genome assembly GCA_907165235.1 of Zeuzera pyrina. Lineage (NCBI taxonomy): Eukaryota > Metazoa > Arthropoda > Insecta > Lepidoptera > Cossidae > Zeuzera > Zeuzera pyrina. The sequence goes on from OU015627.1 coordinate 3,222,626, forward strand.
TTATAACAAAAAGCTTCGTTTAGGAGATTTTCTTCACCTTAATGCTGTTTTCTTGACTTAAATGAGATATGGTATGAGTATGGGTACATTTTTTTAAGCACTGAATGTTTCGGCCAAATCGGGAATCCTTAACCGGAGCGATAGATATTTGAAAGGAATAAATAGTACGGTTAAATCCAAAGCCACGATGATGATCATTACTTAAGAATACAGTTATAATTACCGTGAATGTTTTTGAAATGTGTCAAGTTGTAAAACTGTATTTCTGTTATAGATTTCAGTAAGATCAATTATGAAAGCAAACTTTTCCAATTAGTTCGGAGTCTATGTAGTTCTTCAGAAATATAGCGGGCACAGGATCGTAACTTTATCATTGAGGTCCGTGACAAATTCGTCAGATGAGCCCTACGCTAGTATATTAATATTCTGTGATAAGCCTTAAGGGGGGTCCCTTAGTATAAAGAATCTCGACCAACATTGTAGTTTCTTCATAAAGCACATTCAAACGCTATTACAATTATTAAGTGCATTTTTCGTCGATTCTCTAGTAACTTTTAAGTTGAAGAACGCCTCGGATTGAAATAACAATTTATATTTAGGGCGGGGGATCCCTTCCGGCCAGGGGCCCCTGGCATTTTGCCCTTTCTGCCGCCCTATTGTTACGCCACAGGTGGGGCATGTGAGCATATGACATCCATATTGTTTTTATTATACATAAGTATATACAGAACACTTATAAGGGAATCCTATTTGTAATATAATTTGTTAAATTTTTCGTTGTTTAATCGTTTACTAGTAATTAATTTCTGTTCAAAAGATGATAAAAACAAGAATGATAAAGTACTATAAGTATTCTTTTACCTACATTATTATAAGAAATATTTGTAATGCTGTTACGAAGAATTTTAATTGTTATAGTATATTTAATAATAGATCGACGTAAAAAAATTGCCTCAGGTTATAAAAAATGTCTGGAAATATCTGTGAAATATCATCACCGTTGTAAAGAAATTGCAGATAACTGACAAAACACTTTCGCAAACGCGAATCGTCTTAGTTTTTTTTTTTAAATTAAGAAACAATCGCTGAAACCGTATCAAAGCATTTAAAGCAAACAACTTTAAAATCTTAAACGACCGTGTGTGAATCTAATAGCAGCTGTGAAATCGTACGGGCAATTGCACCGTTGAAAAAATTGCTAAATTGCCTTTAACGGGTAGAATGTCTTCTCGTGATGTGCAAATATCACGAAATTCAGTTAAGTAACTTATCTTTACTGTAGTAAAGAATAAGATGGATAAATTTTATCGAAATGTCTATCGTCGTCAGCAAGTTTATACAAGCCGATTCGCGCCCAGATCATTGTACATAATTCTTCGGGATTAGCTGTTAATCATTCGTCCTTCGTTATTCATTACAACGTGTAGTCTGTAATTCGTTATTAGTTATTGAGAAGTTAAATGTAAACGCGACTATACGTACTGTGTTCCTTATTACTGCAGCACAGGCTAAATGATTCAACTGAGTAAAATAGAATTAGAAGCGTTCATAATTCTGCGGATAGCACAGCCCATAAGACGTCATCACATATGAGGACGCCAGACCATATTCGTAGGGCGCAACGGTCGGCAAACCGCGGCTGGCGAGCCGCATGCGGCTTCTTTTAAGAGACAATTGCGGCTCTTCAAGTTTCTCTAAAATTAAAAGTTAAAGCAGACAGACACGCACTACGCGAATATATATAAAACAAGAAACCTACAGACTGCGGTGCACATATTAGAGCGGCTAAACAAGTGGCAAACGCTTTGTAAAATTATTTAACTTTGTAAAGTTATTGCTCCTCAAAAGTGCTATTTCGCTATGTTTTATACGGCAGTTTTCACACGACTACTTTTCGTTTGATTTAATTAAAAGTTAATAACTTTTGTTTGCCAATTTAAAATTCGTTACGTCAGATCTCGTGGTATTTGTCATTCTATACTACTTGCGTTTACGACAACTGAGCCACTTGTCTAGGCTCCCAGGTCCTTCCCCCATCTCCACTCGTTACTACGAAAGTCAAAACGTCCAGAGTCCAGATAATGTGTTTATGGCGTTTCGCAAACACGTGAGTTTCTTTTTTCGGTTCATATAAAAAAATCGTGGCTCTTTCTAATTAATGAAATCGATATTTTTATGGCGGCTGGCTTTTCCGTATCGTAAGCTTGCCGACCCCTCCACTTTTTCTATTCTAAGCAGCCTTAAATCTTGTATCTTGTATGAAGTCAAGAAAACATATGCATAGTATAATCGTGTTTTTTTTTGTAAAAAAAATAAGAACTTCACTGTTAATTTAAATAAAAATAGCAAGTACAAACAGCAAACTTTTTCCAAAATTTCAGCCGGTATCTACTGAGAACTTCTAATCAAGACAAGACTTAGGCAACGCATTGATAAACAATAATTTAATCTAAACTCGACCTTACGAAAAATACGAAAAAACAGTTATTTTCGTTTAGCCTAAAAACTGTAATTAATTTCAAAAAATCCAACTGTATTTTGAAGAATTTGTTTAGATTAAACTGTGCAGAAAATTTAGAAACATAAATCGGGCCCGTTCCTCTGAAAAAATGTAAATCTCTGTTTTATAAGAGGTTTCTTTGATATTTTTTTTTGTGTTACAAACCTTAACCAATCGTGTAACGCAACTAGCAAAATGAAGTCAATGAAATGAAGAATGAGGTTACCAAATATCACTTTCATACGTTTTGTAGCCACTTAGAAAAATTGAGATCCCCGCCGTCAAAATTTCCTATGCGTCGCCTTACATTTCTTTGCAATATACAATACATACATACAATATTAATATCCTTATTATCCTTAACCGAATATGTGTTTATGTATATAAATACATAAACACATATTCTCAAGCTGTATCCCTAACGGGGTAGCTAAAAGTAACGGGATGGAGTGCTAAGTATCGCGATCTTTACATACTTGTTTCGCCTTTCAAATCTCATCAGCTTATTATAATAATTATTAAGTCAAGAACTGAAACTTGATTATGTGTACGTTTTTAACTCTTTATTTCGTAAAAAGTAAAATAAGTTCGTTTATTGCGTAGTAGGATAATTAAGTGCATTCCGGATCAGACTAACGGCCTCAGAAAACAATTGCAAACACAATGCATCATATATATACAACAGTCGTATTTGTCTGAATATATATATGAATAAAATTCTTTGTTTTCAAATTGAAGTCAATGCAAATAGGTCATTTTTTTTGTACGCACGCATACGTGTCATGACCAGAATAAGATAAATATTACAATGTGTATTGTTAATGTTTGACTGACTCACTGAGTTGGTTATACTCATGATTATTGTCTGTATCGAGGCTCTTGGCTTCACTCGGATTATAATTTGGAAAACGATTGGTTTCATCTCTGTAGCCCCGAAGTAGATGAAAAAGGTTATGGTATTCTTTCCCTGTATACAAGGAGCTTTCCCTGTGGACTAGAGGAGGGTCTTCGCAATACGAGTGATCAGATTATTCATCCATTTTTGGAGACTCCGAGGTAGATAAAAGCAGTGTTCGCGCTGTAGAGCACTGTTCTACACAGACAAATGCTTCTCCGTAGTTAGATATTCCATAAATTATGACAATATATTAAAGCCTTCGGCTCTGGCAGTGTATTCTGAGTGTTTTATATCTTATATGCAGGTTTTCGTTCAATCTTTAGTTGGTTAATGTTCCCTATACCCGCACTGGCCCAAATACCGTCACAAACAAGTTGAATTTTCAGTTTGGAAATTTTGACAGCGATTCGAACGTATAAGAAGAATGTATTTTGAGGACACCGCGTGGGACATGACAGGAAAGGCTTTGAAATCACGAATTTAGTAATTACTTTACTGAATATTGTTTAAAAAACATTAAAAAATTGATGTCACCTTGCCCTCAACCTCATAAAATAACCATCAGTGAAGATTTAAAAGGAATTATGAACATTACCGATAAGGCTATATAGTACTTATGTACCTTTTATTACATATTTTAAACACTATTCGATTTTGGCCTACATAAAACAATCTGGTTTTCCTTTGGTTTTACTTAAATTATTCATTCCTGGTGAATTCATATGAATGTAATCTCGATCAAGGTAAGAAAAATAAATATGCGTAATTAATTGTGACGATTTTCATCGGAAGACCTGATATGATTCAAACGACCTTCGTGTTCTTGATTCTTTCGTAAGGATATTATTACAAAATAATGTCTAGGTCAGCGAACATTGTCATGGTCAGTTGATTTTGTTGTAGACATTTATAGTAATGCTAAGGTTATTGATAGCCTAAATATATCTCACTGCTGGACACAGGCTTCATCTCAGGCCATATCGACGAACTCAATGGCGCAAGTGATTTAGGCGTTGTGCTTAAGCGCGGAAGATTCTGGATTCGATTTCCAGCTGGGTCAATTTAGGAAACGAACTTTTCTACATTGTCTTTAGTCTGAGTGACTGAGAGACGCACCTAGTAGTCATCGTCTGCTTCTCATGGCATAAGGAATACCCTAGCTTGATGTGTATTGTCGTATTGTGTATTGTCTGGCGCAGTTATTTCTTTATCTTACAAAAGAGATCAGGAGGAAGAAACTAGAGATGGGTAGATCCGGATGGAAATGTGTCCATGGATCCGTATTCCTTGCGGTACAGATGGATGTACAATACATCCGAGTATATTAAAATCGGAAACATTCTTTGGTACGAATTGCTTGCTGACGGAGTGGAAAGGAACGCATATAATCTGTGTAAAAGAAAACGTGATATGGATCGCGGCGCGTACTTTGGGTGCAATAGAACTCTGTAATCATGAGGTACAATAAAGTATAGTCGGCAACAAAAGTACTCTGTGTTCAGGAGTGAAAATAAAGTACTCTATAGTCGGATCCATAAAGGTTCACGGACATGGGACCCGGACTTATCCTTTGAAATATCGAACCATTCCATAGATATAGATTAACAATAGGTCAGCGTCAGTTGCAATAATAGAAGGACGTCTGGTATGATCTGCGTAGCCAATAACCAAATAAAAAAACAGGGTTTTACTTTCACAGAGCTTTCAAGCCGCCTATAAGCTTCTGATCTGGTACGACGACTATTATTACATAGAAATTGTCGAGACACCACTTTTGGCAGCACGGAGAAATGCGATATGAAATGTAATTAAATGATTGGTCTAGTAGGTGATCGCGCGAAACGTCGTCATAATAAAATTTCAAAACATTATAGTACGAGTGACTCTTTCATTTGTCTTGTCTGCTTGTCTGTCTGGCGTCGCCCGTTTGTCCTTGTGTCACGATTTATTTACTTTGTCATCTTTACTCTTACTGAGTTGAAATTTGGTGTAGACGATAATCAAACACAGAAATGAAAAAAAAATGAATACTCGTACTAATGGCCATTTAGAATTTTTTTTTTTATTACAGTTCTAATGTCGTAATTATGTCTTTTCTTATGAGTTCGCGGAGAGTAATATCTGATCCAGAAATATTTATTTATAATATTATATTTTAACACCTTCATTTCTAGCGGTCCTTAGAGAATAATAGAAAACATGTTATTTTCTCGGTGCCTGTCTGTCACAAACGTTTTTCTTAAAGACTGTTTAATGCAAACAGCACTGTTTAGAGCAATTGTTACTATTTACAACTAGTTACTTCTAGTGGCCCAAATATAAATGTGAATTTCATAATTAAAATTTTGATTCATTTTGGGATCCTAAAAAGAAAATTAAAATATTTTTTTAATCATCTTGTTTAAATAACAGCTCTTTAAATCATGAATTTGAAAATGTATAACATGTTACTTTACGTTACTTTGTTTGGTATGACTGCTGACATGGTATGACATGACCAATACATGTCATAACACGACACAGAACTGCCCCACCTTACGTCCAAGAGTATCGTTAAAAAATTTGAAAAAAAATCATGAACATTGAGCACAAAGTGTAGAACTGAAGAAAAATTATGAGAATTAGATTATATTTTTTTTTGGCGTAGGGGACAAACGAGCAAACAAGTCACCTGAGTGATCACCGCCGCCCGTGAACACCCGCAACGCTATACCAGATACATTAAAAAAAAGGTTACTATAAATTTACGGAATTCCCTCAATGATGAAGAGGTAAGTTTAGACCCCGATATCTGTGTGTCTGTGCGTTTGTCCGTTTGAATTTTTTTGTTTGAAAACTGCAATTTTCAAGAATATTCTTAACTATATTAATCGTTTCAGATTATTTTTCGTGTCGCGGATTTTTGAATTTTTAACACACCTGATTTCGTTTTATTCCTTTTTTTCTATGTGCGTATCCCACCTTGACTTTACAGTCAATGCCTCGCCTAAGTACTGGACAGCTCAGGTCATACTAAGGTCAGTAGCATGACGACCAGATCACGATTTTCATGGGGAAGTATTCCATAACGGTCAATTTAGTCATGCCGTCTTTTATGGGAGATTGTTAATGATAGTGCGTTCAGTTTATTTTAGAGAAGGCGTGGCATAGAGACATTTGCTAAGAACTGTACAAAATTTAATAGTACTCATTGGAATATATGTATATATATATATACTAATATCTAAACCAATATTATAAAAAGGAAAACTTTGTATGTAATGGATAAACTCAAAAACGACTCAACCGATTGTAAAAATTCTTTCAAGAAGGCTACATTATCCGCGAGTAACATGGGCTGTATTTTATTTAAAAAATTCTACACGTGCGAAGCCGGGGTCGCTAGTATTTTATAAAAGACACTGTAGATTTATTCCATCTTTTATAGACGAGTTACAGGAAGCTTATAATAGATACAATTTCAGGACGGTATTGTGTTGTGTACGGTATTCTTGATTAAGAAGTAACCTGCCAGTATCTACTTCCATTTTGCTATCTGTAAGCTTAAATACTTATTGCTAGACGTGTTATCAAGATGGGATTTTATTGCGTCATAATGCTTTGTCCACTTTGAAAGGGAAATGGTGTGAAGTTATGCATATAACACGAATGGAATTCAAAAAATAGATTTCTATTAACATTTGTTGTCGGCAAATCTCGTCGAGATTTTCCCTTTAATGGCACTATAATTTAGCTTTCCGTGGCAAGATAGCTATGGAACTAACCGCAAAAATTATACATAACTGCGTAGAAGCAAACCGGACTCACCGTTCGCCCCACCAGGCCGCCGCCGTGCGAAGGGCCGCGGTCGCTCATTGCGCGCGCCGCTGCTGAACAAAGATGTCCGTTTTGCTACCAAATCGTTTTCTTTACGGCCAGTGTTTTCTTTCTGGCCAGTATTGGTCGGATCTTTTTTGGTGGCGTCTTTCCGGCTCTTGAACTTAGAGTTCCCGCGCCTTGTGAATTTGTTTGTGGACGTTTCTATCACATCTGTGGTCGTCTCGTCTGTAGTGTCAGGGGGCGCAGTGGCTTTCGTGCGTCGCTGAAAGGTGCGGCGTTCCTTGGCAGCCTGCGGGAAAAGATACTGGGTTAGTGAATTTTTATTTAAATATTGATAACAAGAAAACTTTACAAAATAAAAACAGATAGTGCATTAATTTTACTTCACATAAAATAAACATAGTTCTTATTCTTCTAAAATGAATTATTAAAAAATTTTCTTGTAAACAAGAACGTTATCAAGCGTCGACAGTTTTAATTCATTATCTACTGAAAATCTTATTAGTATAAGCTTGAGTTACTCAACAGTTTCATTGTAATTACGTGAATTTGAAAGGTGTGTTTTACTCATTAGTTATTTGATACTAGCCTTAAATAAATACATTATAGGATTTGGTCCGTAATTAAATTAATAATTAAATATAAAACGAATGAAGTCTATTATTTCTTATCGATAGTTTTATAACAAGCTTATAATTAATGAGCTCATTAGTTCTAATGAAATGCAGTCATTGACAGTTTTGTGGTTATTAGCAAGCTACAAGTTTTTATAACACTTTCATATTTAGTCATGTAACTAATATAAAGTAACTAATCTCATATTACATTAACAAATTTAATAGAGCTGTGGTTATAGAGTTAGTGATGTATATAGATAAGATATTAAAAGTTTTCGATAAATAAAGAAATATTGATTGATTTAATTTTTATTATTGTTATATTTAAATGGTAACTGTTAATTTATTTAACTGGTAACTGGTCATTTATGTATTTTACTTTGTCAAAATAGTGTCAATTTTATTCCTTTATTTTAAAAATAATAGTTATGAAAAGAAATAAATTAATAAATAATTGTTAGAGGTTAAAATCTATAAAGTTTAAATATTCAAATTAAGAACATGAGCAAGACAGATGAAATCTAATCTTAATTCTTAATTAAATAAAATTTATTATATGACGGACAGACTGACATGGTCTGTTAACCAGTAAAATACGCGTGACGATATTGCGGGCTTTGTGATAAGCGGGGCGAGGAGCTTTATAGGAGGAGCTGAGCTACAATTTAAAAAACTATAAAATACTATCATTAAAACAATTGTTGTTTATAATTTTACTTTGAAAAAGGAATATTATACGATAGTTGAATATAAAGTTAAAGCAAAGCTAGTAATTTTAATTTATTCGCAACTTATTTTTAAACCGTTTTAGGTTAGTTAACAATATCAGTTATGTAAGCATATCTAAAAATATTGAAATTTTAAGCAAAAGATGGAAACTGGTTTTCTATAAGTAGAATAACAATTTTGTCACAAATAAATGTATTTCGATTCAGTCTCAAAAGGAAGTTAATCAATTTCCAAAGATAAAAGACACAGATAATTAATTTTTTGCGGTCAATAAACTAGTTATTTATTTCGTTCACTAAACGTGTGAGTCTGAATCGTAATAGCGTAAAATTTTGGAAGCAAAAACGCGTTAATTGAACCGAAAGAAGTTGATTGGCTTTTTATTAAGTAGGTTTTTATGTTACCAAACCATTCAATTGCGTTTAAATTTGTAGATATGTTTAGATATACATTGCATGTACCATATTTATGTGTATATTCACGACAAAGTTACAAAGTCAGAGTTCTATATTACTGCATGGTTTATTTTTAATTATTTGAATTCTATAAATCGTTTATGCTTAGGGCGCCATTTTGTACTTATTGAATTTGACGTTCGTACTAAAACCTTAGTGTTTATTCCATCTCATGATTTATTTGTTATTGAATATGCTTCTTATATACTTATATATCCTATAATTTAAAACAGTTAAATTTATATTAAAAGTTCGTTTACTTTATAAATACTTTATTTCTTTTCATACACTTATGTTGAACCAAATTTTACAAAGTAGTTGAGAAATCAAATATTTTATGTTTTCTGGGTCTTGTGACATATTGTAATAATGGTTGAAATAGTGATATTTTATAAGAAGAAAGATATAGTTTGATTGCTTTGATATGAAAAATATTTCACTGGATATTATTAAATCCGCCAGTAATGTGGTCCTTCGATTCCGTAATAAATGGAACACAATTTACAACAAATTAAAACGAGCCAAGTAACAACAGAAACTAGTTGAAAGTAATCTGTACCTATCGGTGTAATTGTTTAATTACTTTTATTATTATTTTGAACCGCTCGAACTATAACCACGCCCTTTGCTTCTTATTGTATTTTTAAAGTATGCACGACAAAAGACGGAGCCGTACGAGATTATCCAAATGTCTTCTACTTAAGTGGTGCAACTCGGTGACACTGTATATTGAGACAGTTAAAGGTACTACACGATTGTGAATGGTATTTGCTAGTTATTTCCCATGTGTTCGATATCTTTTTATCACGACTCAAGCCTTTGCTAGTGGTTTTGTCGGGTGTTGAAAAGTTACTTGTGACATCGGGAATACTGTGGAAATAGTCATAGAAAAGTTCTATTTGAAAAATGTATATTTTTTGTTGATTACGCAAAGGAGGAGATTGAGAGTTGGTCAAGAGCAAAGGCTTGTACGTTATAAAGTGCGTGCACTGCACCACTTTGCTTCGTCTAGCTACGTCTTTACTGTCAGATTAATATGTTTTTGTGGTTTTATGTATTAGCGATGTCACAGAATAGATATTGATTTTTATTTATTCCCGAATGTGTATGCGGAGAATATTTGCTATTGATATTCTCGAATAACGAATTCAACTCACAGTTATGAGTTAAGTTCGTTATTAAATAAAGACATTGAGATTCTACACAACACTGCGTGGGCGCGTTGTGGGATGAGCAGTATTAAATATATAATAAATAAACTGCGTAATGCTGTAGGTATGTTGATTGCCCACTTTGTATTCAAGGTGACCAAGGTGCTTCGAGAAGTGGACTTGTAAGGAAGTTATTGGTGATTAGAGACACCATATTTGAAATAACAATACGATTATAATCAGTAAATGATTACAATAAACAAATTATTTCGATACTCAATAAAAAATAATGACCTTTAAGAAAATTATCTTAATTAATATGATTATTAGAGATTATTTCGTAATTTCCACGAAGAAAGTGACCACAAGCTAGTTATATAAATGCATACAAGTACATATATTTTATTGAGAATTAATTATTATTTACCTAATAATCACTTACGTACTGAATTAATGTATGTAAATAATTCTATTTGATTATATAATTTCCAGTAATCCTTACCCTTGTAATAAATTAACAAGTAGATAGCACGGATGTACGAATTGTCGTCATTTTTATTTATAGATTATTTATTTATGTATATGATAATATTTCCAATTTAATTTTTATGGATGTATTCAAATTGTTTTCTTTCATATTTTAATACAGCGTGGTGCAAAGGTACAATTTTTTAAATAAAATTTTGACATTTCTTTTTATTCCTTATTCTGCGATGAACACAAAAACTTGATTTTCACTATTTTATTTGCAATACAAAGACTAATACACAATATACTATCACTATACTTTAGCATTCCAAAAAGAACAAATAATAAGAAATCTAATAGACAAAATTTAAGTGTCATTTCTCATAGTTCTGCAGAATATTTAAAAGAAACTAACAAGCTTTTAAGTTAGGTGTTCATTATACAGCCTTCCACCTGTCACACACAATCCTAAGTCCTAACTCAATATGCTCTTGCAAAACGTGGAATGTCAGATGTTAGATATGTTATTTGCTGACTATTTTTTTGTATTTTTATTTGATTGTGAAATGAGAGGTCACTCTATTGATAGCCATCGATTATTGTAACATGTGTGAATAATTAACGTCGAAACGATTGAAACTAATAGCACCGATTAATTAGTTACTAGCGTAAATTAATAGTGTGTTCGGATATTATCTTTCTCTACAGACAAACTATAGAGTTGCTACGAACGGATTTTGTCTAAAAATGTTTTCAATATTTCCTACTTGTTTAAACGTAACAAAAACACAACGATCGATTGTTTTTATGTAGATGTTACCTGGTTTAAAATTAATTGCTATAACTTGGCAGTTTTGTCACTAGAATATGTCAAAGAGTACCAACTGATCCAATGGCAAGAGAAATTGAAATGCGAATGGGAAATGCATGGAAAATGTATTGGGGATTTAAAGTAATAATGAAAAACAAAGAAGTCAGCATGTTTCTTAAGAGAAAATTGTGCAATGTCCATCCTCGCATATAGATGTCAAACCTGGGCCCTCACAAAATCTCTTGAAAGATGTCAGACTGCCATGGAAAGAATTAGGCTAAACATTAGTAGACTTCAAAGAATCCGAAACCAGACACTTAGAAAGCCTATCAAAATAGTTAATGTCACTGTAAAAATAAAGAAATTAAAGTAGAGATGGACAGCACATTATAAGAAGAGTAGAGAAATGGAGTAAAACGATTATATGTTGGTCCAAGAAACTGGAAAAGAAAACGCGGAAGACAGTTCAGGAGATGGGAAGACGAAATGGGAACAACAGCAGGAAGAACATGGACAAGAGTAACAAGGGACAAGGGACAGTGGAAGATGTTGGAGGAGGTCTTTGCCAATGTTGGGCAAACAGACGAAGCGAAGGTTAAGAGTTTGTAATATATTTGTCTGAATAAAGACTTTAAAATAAAATAATAATAAATAAATAAAATAAATATGTGCGTATATATATATACCTATTACTTTTAAAGTACATAATAACTTAGATCATCATATCAACCTAAATAACAAAACAGAATCAGAGTATTTGCTTTTTATAAAAAGTAAATACCCTCCGACTACCCCGTTAGGGATACAGCGTAAAATTACGTATATATGTATAAAAGATTGTAATAGCCTCTACATATTGTTGAATCTTTATTTCATAACTTATGAATATTACAGTGTTAATTATGTTTAACATAGCAGTGCCCCACAGTTTTGATATTATTCCGGGTTAAAAAGTACCATTTACTTTCTCATAAGTCCTCTTATCCACCAATGAAAATTCCGTCGAAATTATTTCAGTCGTTTTTGAGATTAACCAAGACAAACAAAAGGCAGACTGGTGGATAAATTAAAAAAAAACTCGTATCTGGGTTTTCGTATCATGAAAATATCTGTATAAGCTAAACAAAAAGCCTTTATTTGAAAATCACAGACAAGACACTTCCATTATATTAGATATTTATAATAGATGTACATAGTTTTCGCTTTATATCTAATCTTCACAGAATAATTCAAAGCCTCAAATTAAGTTGAACTTGTAAATAAAGAACGAAAGGGAGGATGTTTAAAGTTAGAAAAGACTATTTCGTAATCGAATGCATCGAAGTCAAATTTGAGACTTATTTTTATAGGCTACTTTTACACAAATTATATATGTATGTAATTACTTCATTACTTCATTTTATTATTTGTTATTAATATTGTTTGTAACATATTATTCTATTTTTACAAAACGTTACAATTTTATTTAATTGCATACATTTTTATTCAAAGAATAATATTGAATTAGCTGCGTAAAATCACGTATCTATGCATCTGTAATATTCATGATACAACGTGACCACGAGACTTGACCGTGAAACTGTAGTTTTTTTAAATATTTATTAAATATTCGGAACATGTTTGGCCTTGTGTTAACAACATTTGTACTAAGAATAAAAATCACACCAAATACTCGTTTTATGTTCGATAGAAGATAACAGTTATGGAGTCTTGAATATTTTGATCTGTTGTAGAGCAAATTTTGTAGAGAGCTAGTATTATGTAGAACCTGTTCAAGCCCATATAGGTACGTAACAACTATGCTAGTTCACTAAGAATTAATTTCGAAACTTCAGTCAGATTATAGTCATTTATGAATATATTATGTTTTTTATAATTTAAAAACTGATCGCGTTACGAATGTGTTATTATTTATACCTCTAGAACTGATGGTTTAGTCTTGATATGGTTTTCATTTACAAAGATTTAGCAGGTTTTGAAATTTACTCATCTCTTATAAAAATTGTATAAATACCAAACACAAAAGAAAACATTCTCGAAAACTACAGCTTTCAAACAAAAAAGACCTCCCTAAAATTTGTCGATCCGTTTAAGATACATGATGGCTTAGACAAACATACAGACTGACAGACGAACAACGGCAAACTTGCGATATACCTCTTTTCCAAATTAATAGAGCATATAAGTGATTAAGAAGTTCTGTTTTTTATCGAAGATTAACTTCCAATAGCATGGCATGTGGCATGCTTAATGGTGCGGAGTACATTTTCCTTTCAAACCGAGGGTCTCAGATTCAAGGCCAGGTCTGGTTAGCAAACGAATATTTCTAAATTGTCTCGAAGACTGGGAATCATCGACCACTTCTCCATTTTGTTTTGTGAAATCCAAACCCAGTGCTTAAATTGTAAGTTTTTGCAATTTATTATTGTTTTCTTTGTTTTTGGAGTGTATTATTCGGGATGGATTACAGAGACTAATTGACTAGTCGGATTCGATTTCTGGTTATGCTATTTTCAGAAAAGACTTTTTCTCAACTAGTTTGGAATCTCAGTGTTGCCGTTGCTCCCTAGATCGTTGCATTATAGTATATAAAAATAAATATTTTAAACAGTATGTAACTGTTTAAAATATTTATTTTTATTCTAAAGTTTAAGAAGATAAAAAAGTATCCTACAATTCAGGTTTTTTTAACTCCTTTTTGCTCGCTGTTGTAACGGATGTATAAAAAGTAATCTTTAATTGCGACTTTGCTTGCGTCATACTAGCAGACGAAGAGCTCTATTTTGTGTCCAGAGATACAACCACTTCGTGTGAATAATTTCAGGTTGCTTGAAGTTTTCTCATAAGAAAAATATAATTAAATAAACGGACAACATTTTTATTTTATGATATTATTACAGATATAATAATATTATAGATAATACCACGCAACGAGTTGTGAGCAACGCAACATTGTCTCATTGTGTCAACAAAAGTTTTTCTAAATCGACCTAGCCGAGAACCCGGGCCACCGAGCCTGTTAAGTGTAGCAAAGACTTCGATATAAAAACTTTATCACTGTTCTCTGATAAGGCTAATGTAGGTAGGGTCTGTAGTAATCGCAGTTCAACTCATTAATATCCATAGTAATGCTAATTCCCAACAAGTGAGCCAAGGCTGTCCACGCGTGGATTCCGATGTATTACTACATTAGGGACAGCTGTGACACATACATCTTGCACTTTACATAAGTAATGACGGATGGCAGGGCGATAACAATCTTTAATTCTTGTTATTTATTCGTGTTTAAACTTCTTTAGCCAATACTTGTTTTCTGATTCTTGCTATTCTATTTCTATATTTGACTAACACTGCCTCTGAATGGCAAAATTTGACGATATGAAATCGTTTGGAATTTCGATCTTATTGAGTAATTCCCTAGTTTGTTGACTTTGTTGTGTAGTATGCATAAGGCTATCTTAGGATTAAATTTGGGATATAGGATTAGTGTGATTTTCTAGAAACGTTTGTCCTTATTATTTATTATACCATGCAATCTATTCGTTTCGTTATGAAGTCAAAGACAAAAATCAAAGGTTGATCCATACATACGATACGATAAAAACGATAGAAAGAGGAAGTCGCGAATGGTTCTTGCAAAATCAAGCAAAACATCTCTCTATATCTCGTAATAACCACCTCTAGCACGGACACTTTATACCTAGTTCGATCTCAGCCGATTTTGGAGGCACTCGAGATCAATCCGTTTCTCGAGACTCGATTTGTGCCAGTTTTATCGGCAATACCGGTTGTCTAGGCAAGATTTCTAAGGTGTCTTCTCTCAGCTCTCCAATCCACAGCGAAAAACAGAAGCAATTAAATATCTTATGAAGTATTAGATAAAGTCTTCGGAATGATACAATCTTTAGTGCCCCTTCAGGTTTTTCGCTATGGGAAATGATCCACCACACTCTACCCCAACGCCGCTACTAATAGGAATATACAGGCCTTTTTTTGTCCCTTCTTTTTTGGAGGCACGCTAATTCTCGAAAGTTGTAAGTCCATAATTTTTTGTACCCCCTCCCCACCCCTTGCCACTGTGTTTTGAGGAAAAAATCGAAGTAAATTATTTTTTATTGTTTAAAAACAATATCTTTGGAAATAAAACGTGATTATTAAACGTATTAAAAAAAATCCAAAAATTTTTGTAGTTTACCAAAATTTTTTTTTTTAATTTTTTTCAAATTCTTTAATTTTTTCAGTTTTTATGGCAATTTTTCGCTATTTTCGAAATTTCCTTTGGGGGCACTGCGTGCCCCCACGTGCCCGCTCAAAAAAGGCCTGGGGATATATAACTGCTTAAAACACAGAAGTAATAGTACCTAGCCGTTAAAGCTCACATTGTCTGATATTGTCAATAGTAGGTACGCGTTCCTGGTGTGTTGTGGCAAGATTGTGTTAAGAATTTCAGCTGACCAAATATATCACATTGTCATACCGATAAGTGAGATTTGTTATGTCATAAGTCATTTGAATAACATGACAAATACGTCGTAGTAGAAACGAGTTAGGCGCGGCCCGACAACCTGTTGGTTACGTAGTGATCTTGAATGAATGCGAAAATGTTTGTTTTGTAACACCGCATCGCTTAACTTGATTTGCGGAGAAATCATTTAATGGTTTGTCATTAATTTCTTAATTGGTTTTTTTTTGCTACATATTTCATAGTTCGTTACGTATATTTGTGAAATTGTGTAAAGTCTAATTGATGTGTAAAATTTTGTCGTAGTAAGCGAATTGTAGATTAATATGAGTAGCGCAATAATAAATTATAATTAAACTATTTTTAACAGTCTTGGATTCTAATTCTATCTAGTCAATTTAGGTAATAAACCTTTTAAACTGGTTTGGAGTCTAAGTGCTATAGTGTAACGTACGAACAAAACTGAACATTTTTTTTTAAAAACAAATATTGGTAACGGAGCCGAGATAAGTTCCCGGTCTGTCACTCCTAGCGCTGGCCAATGAATCCTGCGAGCTTGTGATGTCACAGTTCTGTAACACCATCTGTTCTGTCACACCATCTGTTCTGTAACACCATCTTCCTCCAGCTCATTCCCACTCTGTCTTCACTATAGAAGTTTAAAACCCAATAATTTATTAACTTATAACTATTTGTTCGATAAATTTGAAGTACTTACTTCAAAATAAATTTAACCACTTTTAAGAGTAGTCAACTAACCTGTTTGTTAAAATCTGGATATTTATTATAAAAAATATACATAATTACTCTCTGTCCATAGTCTTTTTATGCATTTTCGGGATTCGATAGTACATTTTTTTCAATATACGCACAGGCCAAATTGTTATAGATTCCAATTTTACAAACATTCACTTTCGATACGTTACATCAAGTCTGTGAATGTGTTATTTTGTTACTTTTATGGCTTTACTCAAGCTTAGCCAAGATAATATGAAAACTATATCATTATGCAATTCCAATCTTTCTAACAGCCCAATATGCATTAAGATCCATTTAATAGTTACTCAATTAGGTATTTACAATAAGAACACAAAAATAAATTAGAGGAAAAGCAATTTTAGGTTAAAAAAAGACATCTTTAATGTGCACATAGCTCTATTATTGTTTTATAATAAGTTATTAGTATTACATATTGTATTTCTTTATAAGTTTTAATTTCCTATTGAACGACTCACTACAATACTCTAAACACGTATAGCGGTGGGTAGGTACGTTGAGTCACGCCGTTACTAATAAAGAGAGTCAGCAAAATTATTTCTACATAATCAAGTAATCGTTTTTTTAGACGTTTTTGAGTAAAGCTCTTAAATAAAAGACAATGATTATTAGAAAAATAACTAAATTTATTTTCTGGTTCAAAATTTATACCAAGTTTAAAGACGTGAGCGAAAAAGGCGGAATGTGTGCTTTAGTTTGATTAATTTGTACATTTCGGCAGATGCTTATCTAAAAAATAATGTCTAATCGTTAATTTTTATTATGAATTGCGGATAACCGTAGCACAAATATTTCGAAGTTTAGACCAAAACTTCAGATTACTTGTGCTACTACTGTTTTGTGTTTTTAAGTGAGAATAGTAGATCTGTTGAATTCGATTTCTGATGAGATGATTAAAAACATACTACTGTTTATGAAAATGAGTTTTTCTCAAATCCGAATGTTGGATATTATTCTATTAGGCAAAATAACAATCGAAAATTTTTCTCGGGAGTTATGTTTGTATTTCATTGTTACTATCATTATTAGACTTGTTTTCATCATTAAATAATTTAGTCTTTTTGTACGAATGGGTATCGAAAATATCATAGAAATAAAAAAAAACCTAAACTTGAATTTTTAATTCAAAAAACTTTTAAAGAGGTTAGAAATAATTATTTATGACAGATTCAATTATTTTTTATTTATATTACCGACTGTACTTCGCTCACGCTGTCGTCGTTTCATTGCAGTACAACTTCATAGGTTTCTTTGTCAAAAGAATTTCTAAGTAGCTAAGAACTTTATTACTCAGTCACGTAGGCGGGTGATATTGAATGGGTTTAGAAGCTTTGAGGTTACGAGTCCATTATGAGAGGGCTGTCAGCACGATTACAACCGGCTTTTTATGTTAACAATTTATAACGATTACCTAATATTAATAAACAGATAAAGAACCAGAATGATCACATATTTTTAAAGTTCTTAAAGAACCCTAAGTTCTGGCTGTGTCTGTCCATACCATAGTTAATAATATTCGTTATCATTGTACCTATTGATTCCAGAGACGAAAACAGAGTGGTAATATAGAATCAGAAAAGAGAATTAGGATCCATATTGATTTTGAATTTTGAATTTTATTTATTGAATTATACATCTAGTTTTTCTGAAATTGCAACGGAACCATAAGTTAATGCGCGACTGACGCGCCCTGAACCGATTTTTTACCCTTGTCGATATAGAGGTATTTAGAATAAAATATTGTTTGTGTCAGTTATTAATTTTTATTTTACTTGTTCTCTACACTTACTCTGGTCTGAGAGAGAGAAATATAGAGTATGGTAACTGATTACCTTCTGCGTAGTGCGTAACAATAAGAGGTAGGACAGAGTAGGACTCATTTTATTACAAAGAATTAGTAAGACTATGAGGTAGTCTGTCCAGTCCTTTTTTTTAAATAATTCCCCAGTTCCTGGGAGACAAAGGGAACCATACCTCTGCAGCCGATATCTTCGGCATTATTTCTAACAAGCATTTTTAGATTCCAATAGCACTAGTCTGATGTAAGGATTTTTTTTTCTCCATAAAGCTAATGCTATCTGATGTAAAAATGGTTCTTTCTTCTTATCACTAAGTCTTTAACACTCCTCGAGTAGTCACAGGAGACTTCTTGGAAAAACGTAATATAACCTTCAGTTTCCCAAGTTTATTTAAAGTTTTCCATTCTTTCACACCTGCACAGAAATTTAACGTACGACGGTACGAGTACGTAAGTATTTGGTAGGTAGTATTACTTTTGTATTTAAAACTCCCTAAGCACAAACAAAATACCTGTACCATAAACCTTACTTCTCACGTTCTCATCAAAAAGTCCCTATTATTCTGTTGCAATTTCATGCTATGTCCACCTTGAATGGGAAATGGCGTGAAGTAACGCTTAATTTTACTTCTACAATTTTACTTCGATTGCCAACCCAAAATTCTGGTAATGTTAATAAAAATATTTAAGGATACACCATGCCTGGCTCTTGCTCGCTGTTTGTTCGTTTGATTAAGGAGAAATTTCATGACACCCATAAGGTAATTTCATACTTTTCAAGTACAATTACTTTATAGTATTTTATATAGACTCAGGTGTTACTTTGTGGAAATCCATTTCATGTGATGAATTCCTGAAACCTTAAGCTATTTTCCGCTCAAACTCCAAAAACCACTACTTATATAAATACCACTAAGATTAATACTTCACATATACATTTACACACGACTTGATGCGACATTAAAATTTTTATATACCTTATAATTGTAAATGAATGAATGTAATAACTACTACATCATATATTGTTTAATAGATTCTGGTAGCAGTTAGAGTCAGTAATTGGCAAAAGTTACAGAAAGATGTAACTTAGTAAGATGTATGTTTAAAAATGCTGTTGATTCTTGTTCATACATACATATCTCACGCTGTATCCCTAACGTGGTAGTCAGAGAAGACGGAGCGCCAAGCGTCGAGGTCCTTACATACTTCTTTCGCTTTCTCAAATCTCATCATTCTCCTCACACATTTTCGCCTATTCTTGTTCATAAATAAAGTAAAATAAATAAAACAGTAGTTAGTCAGTTTTTGAAAGTATAGGGTTATAATAGTTAATTAATAGGTTACATAACATTACGCTATCTTTAAAACAGGGTGGATAATGTCATTAAACTATGAAGATATAAGCTCCTCTAATCAGGTACAAATTATTATGAAATAAATGTAAAAAGAAACAATACAGATACTAGAATAGTAATACCTAATACTTTATCTTCCAATTACTTTCTCTCGGAAATGTTGTAAAAAGCAAATAATAATAAAAGCTAATCATAATGCAGTGTCAGATAAGTCACAGATCGGCGGTTTGTTTGATGATGCGCAGTGAAAGCCGTTTTCTCCGCGCTGATACTGCTGAGAGCATTAGTACCAATTCTATTTTTTACGATTACTTTTTGTTGTCTTAACAATGAATATTCAACTCAGTGTTATGTAAACTTAAAGATTAAATAACATAGTATCCTATACTATGTTATTTAATCTTTAAGTTTTCAAATTTTGCATATTGGTTAAGAAAATATGGCCCTAACAAGAGGTGTCAGGAGAGTAATGTTACTCTCCCGACACTCTCCTGACATTGTGTATTACAAGTACTGTATCATTATCTCAATGTGTCTTATTAAGGTTCTGTAACTTCTGTATTAAAATGTAACTTTAAATTAACATGATAGCAAACAGTTTGTAAAATATTTTGAATTGTGTTAGTGATCCATTTCAAAAATAGAAAACGGAAACACTTATGAAATCACTAATACTTTGGTGCAGTCTTTCTGTCTGTCTGACTGTATGTCAGTGTCGCTTTTTTGACTAACTATCTGAAGTAAATAACTGAAATTTGGAACAGCTAAAGCAAGCAGCAGCCCAAAAACAGACGTCAACTTCAAAAAGTTTTGATTTTTAACCTTTGGTTTGATCTTTTGATGGCAATAGAAAGACGAAAGATTTTTATTTGTAGTTTTTGTGTGGGTTATCATAAAAGACTCTTTAAATCTTGAATTTAAAAATGTACGTTTACGTACTCATTGAAAAAAAAAAACGCTTAAAAGTTGCTGCCTCCTTCCCCAAATTTGAAAAAAATTATGAACATCGAGGAGAAAAATTCTCGATAATGCGTTACATTAGATATTGTTTTTACATAAAAAGAAAGCTCTGTATAAAGTTTCGCAGTTTGCGGTTGGCTACAACTAGCAGTTAGGAACAAAAAGCGCGCTACGACTTGGATTTGATCGATTTTTAAATCATGTTTATACTACGAAATACCTGTCATGTTGAAAAATTAATTATAAAATGGGGAAACGTGGGTTTGGCTGATTACGTAATACTTATATATACATAGAATGTTTTTGTCTGTAGTGAGATCTCGTTACGGAAGTTTTTAAATAGAAAAAAATTACTTTTTTTAAATAACTGATTCTTGTTGTTGCAGGTACACTGAAGCTTAAAGAATGGCGTAGAAAACTGATGGAGAAAATCAAATCTACGACGAGATTTCATCGTAAGGATTTTAAAAGTCCCATCCTCTAGGGGGTAAAGTGTCCAATGTACCAAACTCTATGAAGTACGCAGTTTTACCTCATTATTTTTTTTATATTTATAAAAATATTTTCATGTGTTAACTATGAACTTGTAAAACATTATATAATATGCTACACGATGTCATTACTTATCTTAATAGATACATAATGTCTTAGATCCCTTAATTACAATTAGGTACTTGTGTATTATGTTTTAATGAATTATTCTTATTGTTAAAATAATATTATGCACATATGTCATACATTTATGTAGGTACATGCGTAAATATATAATTATACCCATTTAGATTTATGTGAAATTATACGTAATGTAATATCTACTACATATTATATATCTATACATAAACAATAATGAATTATTATGTATACAATTATTAAATGTATGTGTAATAGGATGTAGGTAATTATTCTATTAAAATATTTAATACGCAGCTTCGTAGTTTAAAGTTTTGTGACTGGTACATTGGACAAACAGACGTCGATTTGTGAGATGGAATGATATTAGAACAATTTGGGAACAACTAATATAAAGAGAAAGTTTTATGACATTGTCAAATAAACCAAGTTAATTTTCGTGTTTAATTTATTACCCACATACCTTATCCAATCCTATATTCCAAATTTAAGAATGTGAAAAAAATCAAAGCGGTTATCTATGGCTTAAAAATAATTATCTTTTTAACTCAAATGCTTTTAATTGAACGAAAAGACGAACAATCGAGGTCTTTACTAAGTAAATATCCTAATTAACATCATTAGCTCAGTGCGATGCATTGAAGGTGATTTAATAATAAGTCTACTGTTACAATTTTTAAGACATTTGACCTGACTATTAGATTGAAGGGACATGAATTTAACTCTCCCGCACGTAGGTATCACTTAGAAGAGTAATAAAAGTCATTTGAAGTATTGCGCGCTATTGAATTAAAAAAAAAACAACTAGAGGAGACACACATCATTTACAAGCTGAAAATACAAAGCTTTTTATAAATGAGGCATCGATGCTTAGGTTGAAGGCCTAATTGCCGATGCCTCATTTATAAAAAGCTTTGTATTTTCAGCTTATAACTGAAAAATACTAAATTGTTGTTAATCACATATCTTTAAATGAAACACTGTACAAATAAGTAAATATTTTCTTTCGTTATACTAAATACTAATTCAGTAAAGTGATAGTAGACATTAGTAGAATTAAAAAGAACTTCTTAGAAGAATGCGACATCTTCAGATGCGCTCGTTTATTTATATATCCCAATTCTTTCATCTGCACAGACATCTACCGCACAATATTATACTTTCGCTATTCTCCCGCAGAGCTCCCAAAATCACAAAAATAGAAAATTTTAACAAAGTAGGTAACTTTATTTCTCCTGTCCTCATCAGAAATAAAAAACCAGAAAACGGAAGGATCTCGGCCGGTGTTGCCAGTTCACAAATTACAAACCAGGTATTATTTACCTGTAGACTAGGAATACTGATATTTCGAAGTAAAAATCCAAGTAATATTTATGTGTAATATTACTAGCAAAATATAAAGTATAAACAATACTACCGAAATATAAATTAGTTTTTGGGGGGAATGGGTGAGTGACGTGAAGTTACATCTTTATTTTTTGCACTTTGCACATTTTAAAGTACAAAAGACAGTATATTGTGCGTTAAAGTTCTATGCAAGTGTGGAAGAATCGGAAGACTAAAAAAATTCAAGATATCCTTTTTGTCCGCTAACAATAATAGTGCATCGTTAGCGGACCTCTATCCTTTTTTAGGGGTTCGCTAAGTATTAGGGGACTTTAGTAAAATAGGGCATTAGACTTATTATTGTTAGTGATAAGAAAGACACGTTCTGTACGTCGACGATAGACAATTACTTATATAAATATAAAATGGGTTGCCAGCATATAAAAAAGGAGGAGAAGTCTATCGAATACCAATATCTATTATTAAAGAAATAATTTGATCACTAAATTGATTTGTTATCGAGTATAAAAAACAGGTTATTATGAATGCGTTATGTAAATAATATTTACATCATCATTAAGTAAATAATTACGCGTAAATATAAGGAAAAGATGTAGGGGCCCCAACCGGCCCTCTAAGCTGGTTTGTCATGTAATTCGGATGACGCCGCCTCATTTTTTACATACTGCTTACGAGTTTTTTAGTAGAAAAGAACCAAGTATTGGCTTAGTTGATGAGATATTCGCAGTTTTGCGAATGGACTAAAAAATACTCTTACCGCTATTATCATTTAAGTCGAAATCAAACCATTTTTGTTAAATTAAACCATATTACAAAGTATTTTTTGTCATTCACATGCATACTACAATTATATCTTTACGTTACATCTCTAATGGGGTAAACAGAGTAGACGCACTGCCAAGTATCGCGATCCTTGCATACTTCTTGTGCCTTCTCGAACCACATCATTTTCCTCGTTCACATTCGCCTAGGTATGTGAGTGATTATGTAGTGCTTAGTATGTTCATGTTGTGTACAATATTTGTATAGTAATTATAATAATCATATTATATCTATACTTTACATAGCATAAACAATAAAATATTACATATATTTTTCTAAGCTATATTTTCGCCGAGGTATGAGAGAACTTTTGACATTCACGTCTGCGACACTAGAGTTAACATTAGGTCAACTATTAGGCTCATGATACAGTTTAATTGTAGATGAAGGACTAACAACTTGTCACCAAAACACTGATTGTGGTGTCAAAGTGTAATTTGTCTAGGTACCCCTTGATAGCCTGCCGATTCCAAATGGGCATTGGCATATTCTTGAGTGAGCAGCACGCGAGTAAGCACAATTGGGTCAGCACAATTTAAGAAAGAGGGAGTGCTTTGTAGAATAAAAAAGTGGTAGCACACTAGCACAGTTACACAATTGAACAGGTCGCGAACCGCAATGCTGTGAGGCGCAAGTTGAGTGATCGATTCACAGATTGATCATTCGAAGTTTTATTATTATCTATGGCTAACGAGACAGGTTTAATTTCGTACGAATAGATAATGTAAGCTAGTCAATGTAGGTATACTTAGATAGTAATATCTACATTTCTTTTGTACTTGTTGCATGCGAGCGAAGGGGCGTATAAAATTTATTTTCCTCTTTTTTATAATTTTCCGTTGAACGTTTTTATCGCCACGGTTTTTCCGTCCACGGTAGAATGGGGAAGCAAAATGTATGCAATTGTATGGAGACGCTTTTATATTTCTGTGCACGATAACGTCATGCTGTGGACGTTGAAAAAGCGTCTTTATCGCCGACATAATAGGGAAGCATTTTACTTGCCTATTCTATTTCGGACGGTAAAAACGTGACGATAAAAACGCGCAACGGTAAAATATAAAAGCGCCCATTGACTGTCCTCGCCTCATATACTCCTTCCGCTATAGAGTCGAAGGGGTGCTCTCCTCTCCCCGCCCCATCAGGGCAGACATCCCACAGGGCTCCGTTTTATCGCCCACGCTCTACTCGCTCTACACGAACGACGTCCCCAAAACCCCCGGTGTAGAGCTCGCCCTATTCGCGGACGATACCGCACTGTTCACATCAGACCGTAGTCACCTCAGAGTCTCCCAACTCCTCCAAGTCGCGGTCACGAGCCTAGGCGAGTGGTTCTGTCTTTGGAGAATCAAAGTCAACCCCGAGAAAAGCGCCGCCGTGTATTTCTCGAGGGGCACGACGACCAGCCGCGCCCGCCGCGCTAACACTCTCAGAACAATCACGCTTTTCAGCCAGGATATCCCTTGGACTAGGAAAGTCAAATGCTTAGGAGTCACCCTTGACAGTGCCATGACCTTCGGCCAACACAACAAAACGGTCCGCGACCGCGCCGCGTTCGTCCTCGGTCGTCTCAACATGCTCATTTGCGCTAAAAGCAAAATGTCCCTCAGACATAAAGTTACCTTATATAAGACGTGCGTTAGGCCTATCATGACGTACGCTAGTGTAGTATTCGCTCGCGCTGCGCGCTCTCACATCAACTCCCTCCAAGTTTTCAGAATAGGTTCATGCGCAGGGCCACCGGTGCCCTTCCTTACGTGCGCAACGTAGATCTCCACTATGACCTAGAATTGCCCTCTATAACTCAATATCTAAAAGAGGCGTCCCAACGCTTCTTTCACCGTTCCTCCTTACACCCGAATCCCTTAGTGGTCAGGGCGTCATCGTACATCCCCGAACCCCGCGTCCGTAAACGCTATCGTAGTGTAGCATTACACGTTCGAACTCGAACATGTCAACCTACACACTACGACCGCACCGCCCCCACCGGCGGATGCGAGGACGACCCCCGCGACACCCGTAGGTCTCACGTTTAGAAGCTCGATCACGTAGCTCTACACGCACACACGCGGGCCTTAAGCCACATTATAAACTGCCACGCGGAACACTAGGCACACTAACCGGCCCTCAGCCGTCTCGCCAGCCGGGTCCGCTAGAGGCCCGGCCCTCACCCGAAAAGAAAGCCCGTTAAACCGAAAGCTCCCCTGGCGACGCCTTGAGTCCGAGGTTAGCCCTCCATACGAAGCATCCCTCGGCTGGAGGAACCCTCAGGCGGTCGACCATCTGGCAGGGCGCCTTCAGCGCTTGCCCCAACGTGACCTGTGACGCTGTAAAAGCCACTAGGGCTAACAGCAAAGAGGGGTTTTGTTTAGTCGGTTCGAGTCCGACACTCCCCAGTCGGCGTAGAGTCCGGCTGGGTAGTCCGCAGGGATTTAATTTCGCCTCTCAGAAACCAAAAGAAAAAAAATCGCCTCATATACTTTTCCTCGCCACTCGCGAGTCGTCGCCTCATGCACACTTGCACGGTGCAACGTGCATCGTGCATTCAACACTCAATAGGCGCCTCCCCACCTCTCCAGGCTCCAGCCTCCAAAAACGTGCTAGCACTACTGCAAGAGGCCTTCACACGATACTCATTTTAAAAGTGTGTGCTGTAACTCTACATTGGCGTGAATAAATATAGAATGTATGTATTCGTAGTATGAAACGTCAAATTGATATTCGTTTCCTGTGTAATGGAAATGGGGTAAATAGCCCTTTATGTTATAGTTTTTTTAAGAGTATCTATAATAGATTATTGAGGTATACTTAGTTTTTTTACTGACGTTACAGTAGTATATAAACATAAGATAATATAGCACGTATCATACATAATGGCGGTAGGTGTAACTGCGACCCTGCGCCTGCTATTAACATATTTTATGTGATGTTATGTAATACCTAGTATTGTATTGGTCCCAAATGAATCAGAACGATGATGACGACCATTAATCTCAAATTGCACCATATATGTCATCTTTTTGAAACTAATAATATTTCCAAAAGAAGAGTGATGTAATTCAGTGAAAAGTACGCATGTAGGTATGTCAGTTTATTTTACAACAGTCTTTCTGAGTGGAATCTAACGAATATAATAAACGAGGCATGATTACAATTGTGATTCGTGACGATCCGGCGAGGGTATGACATTATCAATTGAATATGGTGAATCTTACCTATAATAAATAACAATAATAATGCTTATGACAATGCACATTCAATCATCTGATCTCAAACTAGAGCGTTCCCTGTGTCATGGGAACCAGATGATGACTAACTAGGGGCGTATCCCAGTACACCCAGACCCGAAACAATCCAGAAAAGTTCGTTTGCTAAATTGACCCGACCAGGCATTGCACCCGGAACCCTCCGAGCTTGAATGCAACGCCTAAACTATTGCGCCATCGAGTTCGGTAAATCTATCAAATTATTGTTTGGGAGTACAAATATATTACAAGTTTACAACCAAACCGAGTAACTAAATTACGTCCGGGAAAGCTCTTATGTTACTAGGTAGATTTGAGAGACAGATCAAGTGTTCTCATAGGTTCAATATACTACGTTATTGCTCAATACAGTCTGTGACACTAGGGCAATGATTGACTCATTGCGCAGCGCAGGCGCACTACGAAGGCATTTATGAGACTAGATATAAGTCACGAACTGCAGCTCATCGTATGATCTATGCGTAAGTACATACACATGTATATTGCATTATACCTATTTTTTTGTATTCTGTTGAATGGCATTTAGGTGTGTTAGTTACTAAACTTATTACTTTTGAATTTTTTTATTAGT
Organism: Zeuzera pyrina; assembly: GCA_907165235.1. Taxonomy (NCBI): domain Eukaryota; kingdom Metazoa; phylum Arthropoda; class Insecta; order Lepidoptera; family Cossidae; genus Zeuzera; species Zeuzera pyrina. The sequence goes on from OU015627.1 coordinate 3,250,062, forward strand.
GAGAAATGACAAGTCATACATTCATATCTTCACGCTTCGATTCCTCAAATCTCATCATTCTCCTCACACATTTTCGCCAACGTAATGCGAGTGCTTTGACATTTCCATCAGCTAACACTCTGGCTGTTTGATCTTTGTAAATCAGCCTTGATCATCCTTGGCTTTTTTAGAGAGGAAGTAAAGAAATATTTATTACAAAATAAATATTTCTAAAAATTTTTAGAGAGGAAGTAAAGAAATATTTATTACAAAATAAATAGTAAATTAAATAATTTTGACAAATTTTGACGATTGAGGTTTCCATGGAGATAAAAGTCTTAAAGTCTATCCATGCTGATTTGAAAGAAGACAACGAAACGACAGAAAGAACACATAAAAGTATTCCATTCATGCTGATTTGAAAGACAGAAAAATTTCCAATCGGGCTGGACATTATTAAGGCACAAAAAAACACATCTTGTAATGACCTTCCAGCTATAAATATTTGGGATAACAGAATACAATGCAGATCACATGATGATAGGTTGTTAGCCAGTGGCTTATATCGAGTTCTTCATAATAATAACTCATATTTCTTGGCAGAATTTGATGATCTACGTAGTATAATAATCAGCTGGTACATTTTGGGTATACTTTCTCCTAAACGAACATTTTTATACTCATTTTTTTTTTCTGGTGTAATTTATTTCCGATTTTCATCTACTAAACTAAACCATAAATAATTATGAAGAAAAACTATTCAAAATTGAATTTAAAAATAATATTAAAATTTTTATTCTAATTATTAATAAAATTCTTCCGTTAGGGATACAGCGTAAAGATATGTGTGTATATCTGTATTATTATTCTCTGAAATCTGTTCACAAGATACTAGCAGTGACCCACATGCACGCAATGTGTTATCAGTAGCGTTTCAACTACATGTACCTGAGTCTATTACAGTAGTACATGCCATTCACTTTCGTATTAGACTCCGTTGTCGATCAAACGCAAAATCTAGTTTAGCAGAATTAGTAGCCAATATCCAGACAAACACATTACATAACTCCCAATTAATTACTAAACTCGCATTACGATGCCAAGTGAAGAGTTGGAGAAGTCTCCAGAAGCACGTACTCTTTATTGGCTGGGAGTCTGGGTTTTACTGGAAGCTCTCCCAGCTCTTTGTGTGATACCCATAGTAATAGCCTAGTTCTTACTTTAGGTCACACAATTTATGTAATTTTCTGAAGTATTGTTATTGTTATTACAGTTTAAATTAAAAAGTAATTAAAAATCGCGGAAAATTATAGATGTTATACTGAATATCGTGTATAAAATACTTTAAAATCTTTAGGACGATACGTTTTCTGAACTGTATAATGCCTACCTATGTCATATTACATACACTGGCTGTTTAAATCACTGTCTTAGGTCGCCTTAAGCTTAATATGAGTACCTAATCACATAAGAAATAAACATAAGTATGATTTGAAAGTCAAAAAATAATAGTTCTATTACGTAACGATAAAATTGAAGATTATGAAATTAGAATTGAAAGATGACAGCACTAAGATAAAAAAAATCCTAATGAAGAAACTACGATTAGGCAACGAAGATCTTTTATTTTTAATTCCGAAAATCAATCGCCAGTGAACATTTTTCTGTACGCAATATTGCGTCAATATTTTTTTTATTTTATGGCCCTACGTCACCCATATCAGTCACGAAATCTATTCGTGCATGTCAGAAAACTATTGTTAACTTAATTGAAATTTTGTGCGATTGTTAGAATTTTATAACTATTTATTAGTACGATAGTATAGGAAATAATATTGTACACACGTATATTATGACTGTCACGTCGATATATCAAGGTGTTACGGTAAACGATATTTACTTATATCACAAATGCAATGAAATTTTACACATCGGTTATAAGTAAATAATATTATAGGTATTGTATTTTACACACAATCTGCAGGATATATGCGTAACTGTCACTTGTACTCATGAAATAGACATGAAGTTCATTCAAGCTGGCGTTCCCGTCGTAAAAAACATTGAATGCATTATTGTAGTTTATTGATTATGAAATATCAAATTCAACTTCCTTTTTTCGTTCGTTCGTTCGAAATAATTAAATCATCATTGTTCACTATACATATAGGAAAATTGTTTCAAAAGTTTTAAATAAATAAAATGATAACGGCACACAATAGCTTTTTATAATTAATGTTTATCTTACGTCTATGTTTTGCATAATGATGCTGGCTGGTAATGCTAAGAAATTGAAAAAAAAAACATTGGCTGTCAATTAATTCTCCTATACGATTGTTTGCTGTCTATTGTTTGAATTAGAAAAAAATAGCACAATGTCATTACGTTCTGCGTACAATACTAGGACAAAAAACGCTGAACACGATAAAGTAAAACCACTTACCTTTAATACGAAATCCAGCCTTCATATTTCACATCTTAAGATTTAGACATCAAACAAATAAAATTGTAATGAGAGAAAAATTTTATTCATCTGTGATTATTTTAGATTTTTTAAATTACTGTAGCTGTGTCCAGCCACAAGGTGCTGTGGCTAAATAGATATTTTATTATTTGAGAGTTATGGGTCTCGAGTTAATACAAAAATCCCATAGAAAAAAGCACTTTCAATTTTTACCGAATTTCCCAATTTTTTTGGAAACTTCCGAATTTTTTTTCATGAAAACCTCATTAGGTCTATTACGAACATGTAAAAAAATTTACCAAATTGGTCTAACCGTTCTCAAGTTTTGCATTTAGCAACAAACATTTCATTTCTATTTATATAAATATAATATTATGACCGCGACATTATTCTACTTACGTGTTTGTGTTAAAAACAAAAAAGTGTAAGTACTTATTATCAATTTGAATAGTTTCGAAATACAATAACAATAGAGTAACATTCACTCACATTTTATTATAATTATTTTATTAGGTACTTTTGTTACAATATAAATTTAGTTTCATTTCTTTACAAAATGCCCGATACTAACCTCATTTTATGTACATTTTATTGGTAACGATTAATGAAATCAATATTACTTAAAAAGATAATTAAATACATAACATTAATAAACTAATCATAACCTATGACAATTTGCAATTGAAAGCCTTTACTATACCAAATCGAACTAATTTAATATACATTTTTTGGTATGAAAAAACTTCCATGAACACCTAAATATACTTTAGTTAAAGCTATGAACTTTTAAGAATATGACTACAATAAAAATGTTGAGTTTTCAAAATCTCTCTAATATAAAAACAATGTTATGTTTAATGTCAGATTTGAAAGAGAATTTGAATGCAGCTATTTTTTGGAATCAAGCTCATTTGCCCACGAAGTATTCGGACTCTAGAAATCATAATTTAATCAGTCGTGAAACTTATTATGGCCAGAGAAACCGGTAACCAAAGGAAACCGTATCCATCTATTAAGTTCATTACTATTATGTGTCGTCATTTGTAGCAGGCGTTGTACTTTTTCTTGGAATAAACGCAGGTCTTAAATTAGGTCTTATTGGTTTGAAGTAGAGTTTTCTCTCAGTAGTAGATCTTGGAGATTCTGTAGTATAAGATTTTACCACTTTTGGAGTGCTGGACTTTTTTCTCGTATCTATAGGCACATTTTGAGCTCTATTGACACTGAAGCGAGATTTGTTAGGACTGAAACCAGTTGTTTTATTTTGTTTTACTTGATTTAAATTTGATATTACAGTTGCGTTTATTTTTTTAACTGTACGAGGTGCTGGATTAGGTCTGGTGATGTTTGAAGATTTTAAATTTAAAATTGGTCTCCTAGGAAAAGGAAATTTAGATCTTTTGGCGTCTAAAGGTGATAGCTTTGAAGTGGTAGTTTCTTCAGTAACTGTTTCGATAGTGGAGGGTGCTTCAGTAGTGGTAGTTGTGGTCGTAGTAGTTGTGGTAGTAGCTGTGGTAGTAGTGTTTATGTCGAATTGGGTTCTAGTGGTAGTTAATTGAGTTGTAGTCAATAGCTCGATGATTGGGCTTGTGTTTGCATTTTCAGTAGTGGGAGCTATTGTTGTACTCGCAATTGTACTTTCCAATGTCTTAGGTGACAAAGTTAAATTTTCAGAATGTTGCGTAGTAGTTTTTCCAACAACAGGAGCACTTTGGAATTCCTGACCTTTAGCGAAAGTGACTATGCTTTGCCCTATTTCAGGTTTAAAATTAATCTTTGTAACATCAGTTTGAGTGTGTATTGGTGAGGAATACACTACAAATGGCACAGCTTTATTATCACCTGCTTTTCTTTCCGTTATCGGGTTTTCAGTTTTGAATAAAGCTTCTAAAGGAAGAGTGGATGGATTTGTAAGCATATTACGTGGCGTCACTATTTCGAAACTTCTTGCCTCTTTATTTTGTTTGTTTTGTTCATTTTCAAATGCAGCTGGCACGAATTGCCAACGATCGGACTTTACTTGATCATCTTCAAATATGTCTGATTTTTTGTCTTCATTTATAAAACTTAAGAAATCATCATTGGGTACGTGTTCCACGTGATGATTATTTTCTGAATTATTGGATACTTTACTTATGTGTCTGTATGCCTCATTAACACTTTCAGAAGCAATCAGACTTTCTCTAGGGATGTCAGCAAAATTTACTAGTGCTCTGGCATTTCTGGCTTCATCGATACGTATGGGATTGTTAGGAGGATTATCAACAGGATAAACATGTCCAAGTTTTGTCAAATAAATTGGTATTTCATCTTCTACAATTTTAATTAGACTGAATCTGCTAACTTCTCCAATTTTATCGACCACTGGTTTTTTTTCTACCATAATTTTACCTTCTTCAATAAGTGTGGTTTCATTGTTCTTGTTTAAGCGATGTTTGTCTAATTTAGAATTCACTTCGACAACTCTACTTACGGAGAATAGCTTGTTATATTGCATTTTTACTATTGGTGATGCTTGACTTGTTGTGGTTTCAGAAGGCGTTTGAGTTGTTAATTCAGAATCTAATATGGTAGGAGTGATGGTAGTTTGTTCATTAGACGTACTTTCATTTTCAGTTTGACTATTTGCAGAATCTTGAGTACTTGGATAATTTGTAGTTATTTCTGTGAATTCTAAGTAGTCATCGGTACTATTGTCAATTTCCATCTGAATTGTTACTGTCTCGTCTTCTACTGTATTCGTTGATGATGTCTCATCAATATTGTTTATATTCTCAGGTAAATTAGTATTTGTTGACTCCGTCATTGATAAATAGTCATCGTCTTCGTTAACAGTTGTACTTTCGTTTGTGGGAGAATTGGTGGTGGTGATTTCTTCGGCATCCGTGACTGTGTCCTTTGTATCAATTTTCAAAAGCACATTTGTTTCATCTTTAGGAGCAGCAGGTGTATTATAGCCTAGTGGAACGTTTTGTACTCTCTGCTTTGTATTATCAATTGGTCGGTTAATTCCAAATCTGTTGTACAACGCGGTGCGATTTTGAGATGCACTAAATCGCCTTTTTGGTAACTCGGTTGTTGATGTCGATGTCCTAAAAGTATTCGAATTAATTACTCTGGGTTTAAATATTGGTTTTCTAGTAGAAGTAACTTTATTTTGTGGCTGCTCTAGTCCTTCTTCATCAGGGACATCATCAGATTCATAATCCTCTTCTTCTTCTTCACCGATGTCGAGATCATCAGCTTTCGGTTTTCTAGTAAATAATTGACTTGATGGGACTAATACTAACTGATTTTCTGGTTCTTCATCAAGAATTTCTTCATCTGAATAATCTTCTTCTTCTACTTTTTGTGTGGTACTGGTTGTAAATTGACGCCTTGTTACGGTTCTTGAAGAAAATAATGGTCTTCTGGTTGCAGAGGGCCTAAACGATACTGAGGCTTTTTCAGGTGTAGCAGGACTTGTGTAAACTCCAGGATTATATTTCCGACTAAACGTCCTGCTGCTTGAAGGAGCCGAAGGGTCTGTTGTTGAAGTAAACAATTTTTTAGGTGGTCGGTATGGTAATCTTGCTCTCGTAGATGGTGAAGTTAATGTGGTTGAACTAGTGGTTGTTTCTGTTTCAGTTCCTTTGTCTCCATTTTTCGGTTCTTCTTCATTGTTTAAAGATTGTTCATCTTTTTTATTGTTAATGGATTGTTCTCCTTCATCGTTGTTTAGAGATTGTGCATTTGAGTCTATTTTTTCTGTGAGTTCCACGGATTTTTTATCTGTTTCTGTAATATCTTCTGGAGTTTTTTCCGTTTTAGTGTCTTCAATATTTACAGTCTGCACATGTATATCGTTTTCAGTTTCCTTTAATTGAGATTCTTCATTAATTTTTTCAGTATTTTCATTCTCATTGATTTTTACGGCTTCCTTTTGTGTTACGTCTTTTTCTAATATTGCCTTCTCCCTAGTTAATTTAGTTTCTTCTTCGTTTGTCCTCTTAATTTTGTCTTCTATTAACTCCATTGTTTGTAATTCTGATGTTGTTATAGAAGTTGGTACCAGCGAAGTAGATGACACAGTAACTCCTGTTTTTTCTCCATAATTTGCAACAAACTCTGTACTCGTTTCTATTGCAATGGAATTAACAGAGCCTACAGATTTCGCTACAAAGGTTGGTTCATTTTCGGCTGGCTTTAGTTTTTTACGAATAATTTTGCGTATTCTGGGTACTATAGGCGTAGAAGCTTCAACAGTTAATGAGTTTGAGTTCGTGGTTGTAGATGCCGTAGGACGACGTCTTACAATTCTAAACTTTTTTCTTCCGGAGTCATCTTCTGAAGCAATTTCAGGAAGTACTGTACTTTCTGTGCTTGAACCGCCAAAAGTTCTCAGTTTCTTAATAATTATACGTCGCCTAGGTGTCTCCTCTACCTCATCTACATTATCCTCATGTTCTTTCTCTTCAATAGCACTTTCTGAAAGAAATATGTCATCACTTTTGTCCTCCAATTCTTCCTCGTTATTAATATCAGCTATACTATTTTGAGTAGTCGATGTAGTTAACTGTCGAGAGGGAAAAGGAAGTTTTCTGGCTTGAAGGCTTGGCAGAACGGTTGGTAGTGTATGTCTAGTTCTGCCAAAAGGCAAACGAGGTGGAATTCTTTGAGTTACAACCTCATCGAATTCATCTTCTTTATCTTCATTTAAAGCTGACGCAACTATAGGCCTGCTAAAAGAACGAGATGAAAATCTTGTAAATGTATATCGCTTTGTAGCCGATTCATTATTACTTGATTCTTCTATCGCTTCAGTGGTTGAAGAATTAGGTATAAATCTTCCGCGGCCTCGCGCTGTTGTAATAGGACGTCTAACTTCAAGAGTAGCGGCTGAAACATCACTATCTTCGGTTTTTCCTATTAGAGTAGTTGTAGTCCTCGGCCGAAAATGTCTTTCACTTCTTTGGTTGAAGTTTTTATTCTGTTTTGGCTGTGGAGTTTCAACAGGCGTTTCATTATTAACAGGAGTTAAAGAAATTATTTCGTCTTTATTTATCTTTGGCCTAAATTGGCCACGTGGAACAGAAGATGCCGCAGCAGATACTGAATCATCAAGTTTTAAACGGAATCTACTTTGCAATCTACGTGGTTGACCGGTTTCTCTATTTGTTTTAGATCCATCTACTTCTCGACTATCGGGAGTAGTAGATCTGATTTTTCTAGAAACCTCAGTTTCCTCGGAATCTGTCTCCAAAGAAATTTCGTTAGGCTGAGAAAGAGGCCGCCGGCGGCGTATGAAAGTGTAATTCCTAGAACTCACCTGAGTGGAGAAAAGTGGTGGTGTAGCCGTTGTTGTTGTACTTGATCCTCGACGGCGAAGTACTGTACGACGAGTAGGAAGACTGGAAGATGCAACGGTTGTTGTAGTCGTAGTCATTGTCGTTGTTGTTGTCGAAGTTGTCGTTGGGGCTTCAATAGCTTCAGTAGTTTGTATCAATTCTCTTTCATGTTCGGGAGTTTTAAGGGAATCATAGGTTTCCACATCGGAGGAGCCAGGAGAGTTCAACAAAGAGGATATTTGAACAGCAAGGATAGTGGTTGGTTCAGGACTACTTGACTCTTCGGGAGGAGGCAGAGTGGTAGATCTACTTCTCACTATGGAAGTATATTGTGATAGTAAAGATGGAGAGGATATCTCTTTCTCTAACGCCGTTTCTTGTGATTCTTCATCTTGCTCTGCATTTTGGTAACTGTGGAGAACATTAAAAGTAGTTATATTTATATCAACATACTAAAATCTTTTCGAGTGTGGATTTTCAAGTGGAATTTTATTTGTAATAGTGAATGAATCTCTAAAATAAAAATATATCTCAAAACTTACTGCACTGTAGTAGTCTCTTCTGTGGTTGGTCTTTGTCTCCTTATTGTAACATATTCTGGAATATTTTCTCGTCTTGCGCTCACTATGTCCAGAGTATTCGATGCATCTGTCACTGCTACAAGAGGCTCAGCACGCTCGAACAAACCGTTTCTGTAATAAAAAATGAGATTATTTAATTTGCATAGGTATGTAAATTATCTTTGATATACTTAACATAAACCATTTATTGAAAAATATTATCTAGTTTATAAAATAGATACAATGTGAAAATTGAGTCTGTATATACAAAATGGATTCTTAATGTAAAAAATATTGAAAGATAACAAACTGCGCGGTAGAGAGAAAAATTTGTACCTAGTTCTTATAGCGCAGATGGCAATTCCTTTACATTCTTACCTAGACGCAGTATCGTCAGCGGTGTCGGATGTGCTTAGTGTAGTTGGCCTTTGTCTACGAATATTCACATATTGCAGTGGCTTGATCGTTGTAGCGACTTTGTTTTCAGTGTCCACAGATTTGGCTCTCGAGAGTGGTAGCGGTACCGCTAAAGGTTCGTCTTCGATTTCATCGTTCTCAAGTGGCGTTTCAGTGGTCGACGTTGACGGACGGAAACGATTAATACTTGTATACCTGGATGACGTAATTATCAGCTATTAATGTGTGTACTGTAAAAATATCGTTGTTCATTTTTTTAGAACTTTGTTTTTGTATTGCATTTCCCTTCGCTTTATATACTATTAGCAACCCATCCCGGCTTCGTCCAGGTAAGATCTCTATTATTATATACCCATAAAAAACCTTCCGGAAGAAATTTTCTAAATGATGGTAAATACTGAATTAAAATCTATTGAGTAGTCCAAAACAAACGCATAAACAGGAAGACAGAAATAATTTTTTTTTTACGTATTTATAGATAGAAGATAATTATACTATATCTTCGCATTGCTACGTCTTATTAAAGTTGACAACTTATAAGTACAGTATTTCAATGTTGAAGCTAGGTCTGATACTTATACTTAATTGAATTAGGTCCAATGACTCCACTGGTATCTACCTCAGTTATATAGAAAATTTTCATCGTGAGCAGTGAAGTAGTTTAATTATTTATGTTGATATTTAATTACTTCAAATGAATATCAACAATTAAAATAACAGTAAAACAACTTACTGCGGTCTATCTTTTCGCAGCAGTTTATTTCTGTCGAAAGATGGTTCCAATCCCGCATTTTGAGGAGCTCGCCGACTATTGAGTGAATTCAGAGGGCTGTCAGCAATGCTGTTGCTGGTAAACCTGAGGATTAACGCGAATTATTATAATAACTAAAATACAAGTTGATTTAGTGAGAATAATGAATTGCAATATTTAGGAAGAATGTGACTATGGTTTTTAAATTTGTTCTTTTTTGTCTTATTGCTTTTCTTCTTTGTCTTATTTAAAATTTCGATTCCTTGCTCTTTTAGTATTTTTTATGTAGTAGAAGCACAGATAGACTAATTTCAAAAATGGTATTTTATATTGCCTTCAAAATTCAACAAAAATATTCATTATTCAATGTAACATTTACTGTTATATATAAATATAAATAATATGAATATAACATTTAGATATGTTGTTAGTTACTTTCACGAAGTTATTATGCTAAATCGATTTCTGTCATGAAAATTAAACATTTTATTGAAAAATGTACGTACTTATTCTGTCCTCGTGTTCTTTCCAACACTTTTTGGTAAAGCTTTTTGTTGAAAGACGAAGGTGTCGTCGAAACAGTGCCGTCTGCTTTTGACGATGTCGATGCTTCATTAAGATGTAACTGTTTTTCTAATTGTTCCACTCCACCTGGAGAAGTACCAGAATTATGAAGAATCTGTGATTATTGGTACTAAAGAATATAATGTTCCAGAAGTCACCCAAATAACACAGAAAAGATTTATAATTATTGTTAAACCTTCGCCTTATTCATGTTTATATTTACGTATTGCGATGAATAGGTCCAACATTTTAAAGGAGAAGACGAGTACGGATCAACCTTAATACAACTCCACGGATTTAGATTCAGATTCCATGTCTGTGGACCTATGGGAATGACTTCAGAGTATCTATTTTATTATTGCTCCTGGCGTGCGTGGTATTCTGTCACACTTTTGTTCATAACAGAGGTCGCCCGGTGGTACAAATTATAATATGAACACTTTGTCGACAATTTCTACTGTTCTGTGAGACTGATCCAAAGAGGTTACATATATGTATATATATATATATAGATATATATGATCACAAACTATTATGAGTTTGACATTAACAGTCTTTTTCACATTGGCAGTCTGAACGTAAACAAAGAGAGTTTTATTTATTTTCATTTATGTACATTATATTACATATTTGTAACACAAATTACATACACACATAAAAATTTTAGCTTTCTGCATTTCTTCTCCATATAAACTTTAACTATGCCAAATCTCACAATCCCACGTGCGAGCAATATTCTTAAAAAAGAATCCGCAGTTTTCACTTCACGTTAATTATAATGACGATGATGACGACGTACATTTTGTACTGAAATATGTGTTTCATTTGCAATTCGTATGTACGATACCTCTCCTTCCGAACCTAGCCAATTTTAATACTGTCATTTTTAATATCAAAAAAATGATACCTTACCGAGTTCCTTACTGGTTCTTCTCTATACAGGTTTTTTATAATCATTGATACTTTTCACGTTCTATAATATGTTACAATTGGACTTACCTAATTCATTTGATTATGAATCTCATTTTGATTGTTTTATGTCGACTTACCGACTTTCTTGATGAGATCTATTAATTCTTTAATGACTTTAGGGTCTTCAGCATCTACTGCGTCTTCTGCTGACTCGTCCTCGTATTCTTCTTGCGACTGAAAATCAAAAAGCTTACTTATAATTTTGAAATGAAATAAATGGTTGCCAAGTTGATGTGAAGGTTAGTACTTCTTCCTTCTAAAAGGAAGTCCTGAGTTTGATTCGCGACCAGTAAATTGCTAAATCAATCATTGGCATCGGTCTAAATCTTACTGGTCGATTTTCTGGTAAGTTGTGTATCTATATGCAATAATATAAACAGCTTGATTCTTGGTTGGTTGAGGTAATATCTCTATTTTTCCAATTTTAATTTTAATTTCAAGTATGACTGGATCTGCGCATGCTATAACGAATAGGACTTATTTGTAAGGAACTTTGTGATGAGCTAATATCTATCACCATTTGGTTACACATGGCCATCTGTAAGTCCAAATATTGGAAGTGGTAGTACAGAGTAATTTTCCACAACTTTGTGCTCTGTCCACTTTGTATGGAAAATATTATCGTAAAGTAGTTTGTAATTTTACGTACCTCTGGCTCAGGCGTGGTCGTGGTAGTTGATGTGGTTCTGAACAACAACGAGTTCTTCGTGCTCAGTTTGACTGGCTTCCTAGTAGTAGTTGTGGTTGTAGTAGTTTTAGTTGTGGTTTTAGTAGCGGGAGCCTTTGTGGTCGGCTTTGGTTTGTTGCAGAGCACATTGCGAGCAAAATCGCAGGAATCAGCAGCTTTATTGAAGAATAGACCTGGCAATAGTGATTTGAAGTTGTTGAAATATGTATTAAATTGATTAAAAAATCAATATCATAAACATTAATCTAATCAAAAAGTAAAATACGAAGTACTATGTCCAACATACAGACACTAATGAATACACCAATAGATGTATCATACACTAGCAGCGAAAGAGATACAAAGACGAAATTAACTATAGTCAAAGTAAGACAACATTTCGTTTTTCATTACGACTGATTAAGAAGGTAGCACATTGTGTCTTTTAGATTCCCTTTATTTCTCATTATGTGTGGCGTCCATAGTGAGTAAGCTAATTTAGTTCAGGAGCTAATATAGAACTGTGAAAAGGAGAATGATTTGAGGAGGTGAAAAATGTATATAAAGATCGCGATGCAATGCACTCCATTCTCTCTCACTACCCCGTTGGGGATATAGCTTAGGCATGTATGTATGAATGTAAGTAATATATAGAACAAGCAGTAATGAGTTATTTACGTAGTATAAAACATGCTCTTCATAGTTTAAAACATGCATTCAAAATTGTTCGGATGGTAAATCCAAAGAGTGACTTTTTACTGTGGATGTGACAAAATATTGATTCGATATGTTCAATTAAAGGAATATTTGTCGAACTTTTTTGATGCAATTTACATATTTATTTGGTATTTTTGCCTAATTTGTAATACTTTTGTATGTCACGTTATTGTATCTCATATTATAATTAAAAAGATAATAGTTTTTGTTAAAAGATACATATTTTTAAAAAGTTATTTGTGTTTCTGTCCAGCGCGATGTAAAAGCTATAGCGTGCGTGTAAACATGAAAAGGTCTTGCTATGTACTCCATAATATGTAATGTACGATGTTGAACTATAATAAATTAGCTTAGCTCGCAGTGTATGGTGTGCTTTATGCTAATGTAGTACGAGATTTACAAATGCATTGGTATAGAATTACTGGGTTTAATATTTCATAATCATTGTTTTTAGGTTCTCGAGTTCATGTGAGTTTTATATTGAAAAAATTGTAACAATTTTTTCTTTATCAATACTTCCTCCTACTCACCAGATGGACATGTGAATTGATGGGCAACGATGCCAAGGTTGGACGGTCCGGAGTCGAGACACCAGAAGTATTTCTTGCAGTCACGAGGATGAGGGAAGAAACCTTCGTCTTTGCATTTGAAATCTGTAAAATTATATCATAATTGTTAGTGCTTCTCACACGACTGCGGTGAAACATTAGAATTTTGACTTTTTATTTCATTTAAAGAAAACATTTTTTTGCGAAATATTGTGCGATTGTTTGAAAAGTTAGGTTAGTCGATTTTAACTGACTTCAAAAAAAGAGGAGGTTCTCGATTCGTCTGTACAAACTTTTTTTATATGTTCGGGCATAACTTCTTTATTTATGAACCGATTTCAATGATTATTTTTCCACTGGGTTCAGTAGGTATAGCTTCAAAGTGGACACATCTAAATTTCGCTGATAGTGGACCTCGCAGTTCGGAGATACACCAAATAATCATAAATGATTATAAGTTTTATCTACATTGATAATTGTTTGGTATATCATTGCCTTATTGTGCTCCAGAATTAGAAAACAGGTTAGTTGTAGACCTACCTCAGATATTTATATAAGCCGAGGTCACTCAAATGGGAGAAATAAGAAATTTTTTTTAGAAAAAATTAAACCGACTTCAAAGCAATGTGCAAGAACAAAAATCTTTAGTAGTAGTTTGGTAGGTTTGATACCGACTCCAGTAACTGTCAAATTTAATTACTTAATACTAGTATCGTATTTATAAAGTTATTTTTGTATTTGAGTTTTGATTAGTAAAGGATAATTATTTTGTAAGTACATTTCAGTATTTTTTTAAGTCGGGTTTTTAAATTTCTATTAACTATTTTAAAACAGTAACAAAGCCATCTGTTGCAAATACGAGTACATACATTATGTAACTGTACCTGTATATATTATTTAATTGTAAAGGATTTTCATTTCGCATCGACTTCTGAAGAGGAGATTCTCGATTTAACACGAGTAAACACAGCATCAAGCAAATGGTTACACATTGTACTTTGAATTTTCAACGACCGAACGAACCTAACGAAAGAAAGGGATGTCGATATTCTGTGATAGCCGTCTGCACGTGTTACGCTCAAGTCGTTTAATCTCAGCTGTGCTCTTCTAATTCGATTTTTCTAGAAATACCTATTATAAAAATAGTGTAACCGTTTGCCTGACGCTGTGTCAGGTCAAATCTATTGCAAATATCCTCACGACTTCACCTTTGTATCGAAGCTTACTCTTGTGTAAGGCCGAGTAGATTACTTAGTATGGGACGGCACTAAGATAAGTTACATGAAATAGGCACGATGACAGATTTTGAAATCCCATTCTACAATGTAGGTACACGTCTATTTCCGAAGGAAATATTATTGCAGCAACAAACTGTTTTAACGCCAATTATTTCGATTTTTTTCTATGTAATTTGAACTAGGCGCGAAAAGGCTAGTAGGTGTCATGACGTCTGTTTGTGATGTCACGCCTAAGTAAATATTGTTCTACATTACGTTATTAGGGTTACATACACAAATTAGAAATAAAAGCTATATTTACCTAGGCGTGACGTCATTCGCTCTGATTGGTATTTCAGTTAACATGGCCGATTTCAGGATTTGATACTTTTATTTTTTTTTTAAATATTATTTATTAATCTCAATGCATAAATTAAAACTGAGTCGTTTTTTAGAATCATTTCAACATATATTTTTCTCTAAAACATTTATTCTTTGATTCTTTAATACCGTCATCATGCCCATTGTCACAATACATATTTTTATTCTTTTCCTACCTGAGCCTGGGTCGGGTGTGGTCGGTGGTTCGGGCGTGATGTTCCACACCGGAGTAGTGCTGGTCAACGACTGCTTATTACTGAGGACAGCCACAAAAATCGGTGAGGTAAGAGTTATCTTCGATTTCAAACCAAAGTCCCTTAATAGTTAGCGAACCCCTAAAAAGGGATAGGGGTCGCTAACTATGATTTTGCGTTTAAGAAACGTAAGAAGCCCCTATATAGGTAAAAGATCCCCTAAATTTAGAAACTCGACTTTCAAACCCATATCACTATAGGTGACAGTTTTTGTTTTCGACATTTTGGCTTTCCTTGGCTTCTTTTACCACTCACTTTTGCTCTATAGATTTTTTTCGTCATGTTATACATATACATAATATACATATGGACTACACATACACAAATAAATGAAAAATTAAATAAATAAACAAAATAATAGCTATATAGCTAGGAAAAATATAAAATTTTAAGTTGACATTTAAAACTGAAAAATGTGTTTTATATGTCATATTTATATTTTTTTTTTGTTAAAAAAAATTAGAAACTTTTATATATGATGAATTTTACGACCTAGGTGGCGCAGTGGTTCAGTTGTTATATACTCACATCCATATACGAGTATGTATATTAGATATATACTTGCACATCAATTAGCGGTTAATTGCGGGTTAGATAACCGGTCGAGTCATTTTAGGGAGCGAACTTTTCTAGATGTTCTGGGTGTATTATTGGGAGATGCCACTAGCAGTCGTCCTTTGGTTCTCATAGCATTGGGCATACCATAGTTTGAAACCAGATGATTGGTTTGTATTGCCTGGCGCATGTATTTATCACTAGCGGCCCGTCAGTCTAAAATAATGTACCTTTCAAATGGTGAAAGAATTATTCAGAGCTGCATCCGTTCCGGATATAGCCCTCCAAATATAAACGAACTTATATAATCCGTTCTCTCCCTTTATAAAATTAATATACGAGTAGATAGTACAGATTTATTCATTTTTATCACAGTAATTATGAATGTCTGTTGCGATATTTACTTTAATATTTGAATGAAAACGTGATGTGCAATCTCACCTGGCAGGCTTAGCGGTTGTGGTGGTTGTGGTTGTAGTGGTGGTGGTGGAACTCTTCGGACGGTTCTTTCTCCTCCTGCCAGTGCTGGAGCTTGTTGCAGATTTGGGACGATCAAACACTATGAAGTTGTTGGTTGATCTGGGAAATAATAATAATAATAATAAAATATTTATTTCGTAACACATACATACGCAAATACCATAATTGAAATGTACAAAAAATCAGGTTAGTGTTACCTACTGAGGTTACTTTTAAGTGTACGTACAGTAACATGTTTTCCCTATTGTACCTTCTTTTTAAGAGCTTAGAGGTTGTCAGAGGAAATAATTGTAGAACTGGCAAGTTAAAAATTTAAATATGTTTTTTTTTTAAGAATAGAACAGGATTTGAAAAATGAGAAAAAAAAGAGAGCGAGGTCGTTTTTTAAGAGAACAAGAAAGGTTGTGATGGAGTAAGGAGACTATTTTTTCCCTCAAAAAGATATTTGATTTCTTTCTAAAAGTAAAATCTGTTAAGAATATTAAAGAAGATGCTGGCAATGTGAAAAAGAAAGAGGCTCGAACCAGAAAACTGATGTCGCCCAAACTTCCAAGGCAAATGGACCCCTCGACAAGAATAAGGGGGAGCAATGGCTTCAGTCGGATAAAGAGCACATTAATCAAGGTGACGCACCAGTTTCATACGAGTTTATAGAACTTATATTTGCAATGACGATGCTGATTGCAGAATTATATAAAGTCGACTTATAATTTTGGAGATAACATTCGAGAGTGGAGTATGGGACAATACAATCTAATTTAAGCCAGTGGTTTGTGTTTTTTTATCATAATGTGTAAATTATAAGGTGAAAGGTATTTATATCTGATTTTTGTAAACTACACCACACAATCACAACCACTTTGATATCTTTCTGTTTCTATTTTATTTACAAAATTAGTATTGATTTATTTGTTTCAAATTATATTACAATTTTCCTTTTAAAATTGAATTTTATTTAAAAAGATTTCCAATAAATTTCAAAATTTACTTTATCCATTCCCTTTTTGTGGCATCCGGGTGGGAATGGTAAGTACGTATATCCAAGAAAAGATTAAACTTGTGTAATGGGTATCTCGGTTCTGTCGCACATTGATAACACATTGAAATTATTTTTTTTATAAGTAAGAGAAATAGTGGACGTTATTTCAATAAAAAATGAATAAGTATGCTGTGGAAAAATCACTTAAAAGTACGAGATAACTATCCTTTACCAATCTAAAAACTCAAGTACAAAAATAACTTTATATTTTACTTTAATGAAGTCTGTGGGAAATCGATGTGCAATAACAGAAAGTCTATTAGCTTGGTAGGCTTGACACCGTCTTCAGTAACTGTCAAGTTTAATTACATAGGTGTTTGTATCGTAATTATAAAGTTATTTTTGTACTTGAATTTTGATTAGTAAAGGACAGTTATTTCGTACTTTTCAGTGATTTTTCGATTCGATTCGATTCGAAGTCGATTTAATTTTTTTATTTTTATTTTTTTATTTCTTCCTTTTGAGTGACCTTGGCTTAAATAAATATCTAGGGCAGGTCTACAATTAACTTCTTTTCTAATTCTGGAGCACAACGTTATACAGATTTGGTGTATCTTCGAAGTCTGACCTCCAATACCAGTGAAATTTAAATGGGACCAATCTGGAAGTATATCCTTTCAAATAAAAAAAAAATTCCAAATCGGTTTATAAATGACGGAGTATTGAGGTAACAAACATAAAAAAATACAACTGAATTGAGAAACTCCTCCTTTTTTTGAAGTCGGTTAATAATAGTGACTATACTGCGATACTTGGCGCTTACTTCTATGAGTCTATTCTTGTTTTTAAACTTTAAGTTTTGTACACATCTTGCAATTAAAAATACTTTCTATATCATGTTAATATTTACTTTAAGGCTGATTGCTTTTGGTTCTGATTTTTGATCGGATTGCGTCGATGCTGACCACAGATTTGTAGTGTGTGTAATAAGCATAAGTGTGTGTGTACTTTTTGATTTACCTTAGTTTCTAGTTGCCTTCGTTAGTTAAATGTAATTTATTTATGTATGCCACTTTAGCATACCTTACTTTAAAAATGTGTGCGTCTTGTTTATCATAGTTCAAAGAGATGCATGCTGCTTTAACTTACCTTAGTTTAAATATGTGAGCTACTTTAGCTTACCCTAGTTCAGAGGTATGTGCTGCTTAAGGTTATTCTATTTCATAAATGTGCGCTACTTTATAGTATTTTGCTATATGTAACTTTATATTACCATAGTTAGTGAAATATGCTACTGGAGTTTAGAGATGCGTACTATCTTAATTTACTCCAGTTTAGAAATGTGTTAAAAATTATTATTAGTACTATAATAATTCTGGTTTAGATATGTGAGTTTTTTTAATTTATCTTAATATCACGTAAAAAGTTTTTTATAACTTACCCTAGTTTCGCAACATAGGCTTCTTTAGCAGCTTCAATGAGAGGATATGGTTTGCCGTGACAGTTTCCTCTGAAGTCATCGTTATCGATAGACCAGAACATAATACCTGTAACATGTGCATTTTACTTTAATTACTACAACAAAACCGTAGAAGGTCAAAATATGATATGTTAGACACAAGATATATCGATAACAACGTAATCAATTCAATTTCCTTACCTCCAAGCCCATTTTCAGCGACGTATTCAGCCTTTTTCTTCACAATCTCAATATCATCGTATCCGACCCACTGGTTACCCTTAAACGCGACCGGACCCATAGCACTTGGGTTTGGGCGCATAACCGTCCACGGCTCATCATCTTCCTCCTCTGAATCTTCATCATCCTCATCGGAGGCGACGCTACGTTTCTTGTCATTAGGCTTGAGAGCTTCGCAAATCTAGGAAGCAAGATAATTTTTTCGTATTTACGTGTTCTTTCAGTATTCCTCAAGGTGGTTAAAGAAAGTCATTATTATATATATATTATATATATAACCTATGCCTTATGTTATTTCTATTTATACCTTTTATATACTTGCTTTCCATCTGTGGCTTGTTAACTTCTATTAGGTACGTAGAACTTCTGACCTATTTATTCTTAAGCTAATGGATATTTGGGATACATACAGTGCTACAAAAGAGTCCTATCCTATTGTATAGACTCAGGTGTTACTTTGCGGAAATCCATTTCATGTGATAAATTCCCAAAATCTTATACCAGAGATAGGATTCGGTCAGCTAACGAGCACCGAATCCTATCTCTGGTATATCCTGAGGATGCTTCGTTGAGAGGCGAAACACGTGTGGATTGGTGGTTTTTGGAGTTTGAGCGGAAAATAGCTAAAGATTTTGGGAATTTATCACGAGTCCTATCTTGCCTACAGAATAATCCACCATAGAAATAATCAAATGTCTAAACAGAGTGTTGGTCAAATTCTTACCTCGTAATATGCCAAATATCCCTTCTCCCTAGTTGCGTCTCCTTGCTCACCAGGACCGTCCGCAGGGGATCCTATTTCGACTGCGTCAGGATTAAACAATGTGTAAGAGCGGCCATATGTGGGTATACCTAGCACCAGCTTATTCCGATCCGCGCCGCTCTCAATGTAAAACTTTATGGTGTAATCCTGTAAAAATATAGTAAATAATATTACTTTGTGTCTGTGTTATAATAATAAAAATGTTCTTTAACTTTTTTAGCTATTAGAACGTTAAAAATGAATACAGTGGACAATTTATTACTTAGGTAAATAATACACTTTTGATTATTTATTCATGGTTAATTATGGTATCGAAAAAGAATCGCCTTTTTGTATGAACTTGACTTCATTGTAGTTTAATTAATAAATTTAGTGTTATTTTGTAATTTGATAAAATAAGCTTGGATTTTTTAAGCTGTTACACTATTAAAGATAAGTATTATTGCACAAATGGCTATTAGGCCAACTTTTTTTCTATAAACGCTTCAGTTTACTATACTTTAAATACAAGTTCAAAATGTAATTACAAATACCCACATAATATCTAATCGTGCACATGCGTCAAGAAACTTCAAAATTGCCTACGGTTTTACTACATTTATAGCGAAAAGTGTTCAGATGAACTATTTAAACACCTTTTCTGAATTAATTTATCTTTGATAACGCAAGAGACTGAGTTATGTGCGGTTTTTACCCACTAAACCTGCAGCGAATGTCCTCGGCTCGTTGTCGAGGTGCTTTGGAATGTTCTACCGAACGATTCAAAGACTTTTTCACGAAGTGTCGTAATACTTTTTGAGGAAGCTCAACCACCTCTACGGCACCTTCGTAGTTCCACGACAGCGAGGACCGCTCGCGCTGTCCTTCTTAGGGTCGTACGGATATATAGAGTTCTCGCTCCGACTGATCGAAAACCCGAAGGATCCCCTTTAATACAGTACTGTACTACAGTCGGGAGATGTTGTATCTTTATACCGTGGCGCAGGCTATAAAGCTGCATATATAGACTCCTATTGCTAGCCCATCTCTTAAACAGATTTCTTGTAACAAGTTGAGCTGAACTGAGCTCTTTTGGCTGATTCTTATGGCTCGTGCGGGATTATAAACATCTGGCACAATATGTATTTTTCTTTCGTTCTCAAGCCAGCTTAGAAGCAGTTTCAGCTGTAGTTATAAGTCTATCATCAATTTAGAAAGAATTCGCACTAAGACAAATAGCAAGAAACAATCGGGTATCCTTTGTTTCACATTGATCTTACGTTTCATAAACAATTTTATGTGATATATATATTTATTTGTTAATCTTGGTTAATATTGATAGGACACAAAAGATATCACTTACAATATTTAGTTCGTTGTCGACACTGTACTCGTTGGGTTCTTCAAGAGGGAAGAGCGGCGCGTGATGGTTCACAGCGGGCTCAAAGGCCGAATGGTAGTCGTATGTCAGTAAATTCATCCAGTCCAAATATCTGTAAAATAGAACATTGTTATGTAGTCAAATCTAACTTTAAATAAAAAAAAACAGAAAAATGTGGTGTCTAATATACCGTTCTTTAGATTTTTTTGTTTTTTGTTTTTGTGTAACCAATTTCCGTTTCCGTAACTTTCAGTTCAGTTAGTGTAAAGTTGACAGAATGGATTGGCTATGAATATATGTCCATATGGACAAATGGGTCGACTCACAGACATACAAACAGACACACATGACGAAAGTATAAAAGTTCTGTCATAAACTTTATAATCCAGACAACCTGTCTCGTACCATGAAATTGCGGCTGATTAGCATATCTGATAATAAATGTGTTTGGTATTTATAATAATAATAATACTCCAGACAATTACACAGATTGTGTGACCCCAAACTGAGCAGTAAGCTTGTACTATGGGTACCACACAACGAACTCTGGGGGAGCTCCCAGTAACAGCCAGACTCCAAGCCAATTTAGAAAAGTTCGTTTCCTAAATTGACCTGACCGGAGATCGAACTCGGGACCCTAGCTTGGAAAGCAGATGCATATGCCACTGCGCCAACTGGCTAGTCAATTTGTGTGTGTGAGTCGACGTATCTGATTCCCTTCACTGTTACTGCTCGGACACGGCGTCTGGAGTTATATATGAAGTCCAAGAGTTCTGTTTTTACTTTTTTAGTTATAAAACCCTACACAGTTATTGTACTAATCACATGTATTTTATAATATTTAAGTATGCTATATCTTCGTAAAACTATTATAAAAGATTTTAACGTCGCCTGCAATGAGTACTATTTCAATATTTCAAGGCCAGTATTCCAGAACGGTATTCAAACGAATATCTCTGCATGAGTACAGTTAGAATGAAATGCCGCTATCACATTTAGCGGCATTGTTTTCTAACTGTGCTCAATCAGAAATTCACGTTTAGGTATTGATATGGAATACGGGACTAAACGTTAAATTTATAATAGTTAGTTAAATTTTAATAGTAATATACTGAGGACATAAACCAATCCATACACCAAACTAAACCATCAACCAAACTGAATGTGATTATATGTAGTTCTAACATATGTTAGAAAATAATCACAGTAAAAATTTTACGAAGTTGTTCGCATGATTATATTTTCTTTTTATACCCTTTACCTAAAAAAATGATAATGCAGATACTATTAGAGAACTTATAATTTTATTCGATAGCTATATTTTCAGGTGTATTATCCAATATTTATAGAAATGGCAGCGAAATAACTGATAAACGATGGAGATTCTATAAAAAAAGGCAAGCTCAAAATCCGTGATAATTTTACTGAGGTAATTTTTAGAAACCTTGAGCATGAATACTTCAACTATATTTTGAAATTCCTTTATCAATCCGTTGCCATCCGTTGTATGAAACATAATACATAAAGTTTATTAATTCCGATAGATGTTACATTAGTAACACAATATAAAAATACAAAACACTGAAGTTTTGAAATATTTTATAATCTAATATAAGTTATAACTCTGTAACCTAAATAAAACAGGGTAAAAATAAATTACATTTATTGCTGTGGGCTGTAGCTAATTCGGATATAACCATTAACTAACAAGATCAGCCATATGTTACATAACTCGTGAAGAATTCAACTAGATATTTTTTTCGCTTGAAAATTAAGGTCGTTATAGATAGGTACATTCATCAAGATATGCGTATGTAGCCTTAAACTATCGAGCAAACGCGCTACATCTTTAGATTTTCTTCCAGTAATAACAATTATACAAATAAAAATCTTTATGCATTTTTAAATAAAAATATCTGCATTAACGTTTGTGTATTCTACATATATGCCGATTTCTTAGTAAGAATGATCGCGTCGGTTCCCTGTGTACTTATTAGTACCTATCTCATCAGTTGAAAACCTTCTAAAACACGTGTATCGCTCCTGATCTAATAACATCAGCTATCAGATCAAATCGTCTGTAAAGTCTGATACACTGAGTGACTGATACTTCTTTTTAGTTTAAAAAAAATAATAAATTCTGTGTTCTGAGACATCCGCCATGTTGGATTTATGTTGAAATCACATATCCTGTTAACTACCATTTATTCAAATCGGTTGAGATTAGTCTGTAGGTGGTAATTTATGTACCTAACATATGTATGGTACTTATGTAGGTGGCTCTTTGATGTTTTAGCATCAATGGATTACAACCGTTTATTAATGGTGATTTAGTTAAAATTGGTTGACTTTGTAACTAGTTTAACGACGTCAAGGGTTCGCCAATTTTGGCGTTCGCTGAGTAACGACACTGTGAACGAATCAACTACATCCGTTTTGTTCAGTTATATGAATAAAATAAGTTTTGCCGACGTTTTATTTCGCTAAATAAACTAATTGAATTTATTAAATGAGGTAAAATGCTATCTGGTATGACGGCTACCGCCAAAGGAGCCTATGGTTTAACGTTCCTTCCGAAGCCTAGATACTTCATATAGATTCCACTAGATCCAATAGGTGACCGCGTGCAACGTTACCAAATTAGTTAATGGTGAGTACATTCTTACATTCTTTAAGTTTACGTCTAACACTTAACCACCACTGTTTTGCGAATGCCTCAAACTTATTGCCTTTGAAATTCTGTCTTCCTGGTATTGCTGCAAATCCTCTTTCAGCTTTTGGCGAATATCATTAAGTGCCCGGTATTTCGGAGTATCGGCACAGATTAATTAGTTTGGTTCGAAGTCTTGCAGATGATTGTATTCCTCGATATTCGATCTGATGATATAAGTTATAAGGTGGTATATAGCTAACATTAAGGGCGGCTTCCACCAAATTTTTAAGCTCAATTTAATGAATTGTCATCTCGCTTGCACTAACTATTTAATAATTTGTGCAAGCGAGATGTCACATCCTTAAATAGACTTTAATAGTTGGTGCAAGCCACCCTAAAAGTTTAAAAATTTAAAATGACTAACTTCTTGGATGATTTTTGTTGATATGTTAGAGATCCACTGACTTTGGCTTATTTACCACCTAAGTACGTATATGTTAGTTGTCATTGAAATATGACGGTGATACAACACTTCCTGGCTATTATCAGATGATAGACGTACATAGAAGTAAAAAACAAAGGTCAAGGAGCTCGTTATTGGAAGCTGACATTACTGCACTTGATTACACTACATATTATAACGATAACGTTTACAACACATCCTGTACTATTAAATGCAACTTTTTACTTGGTAATTGTTTAGAAGTGCTCAACTGTTTTATCATTAAATACGACTTTGTATAGTGACGTGGACTTCCGCCTCTAATTCCCAGGTAGAGTATTTAAAAGTGGAACATGCAAGTCACCTCATAGGGTATGATCAACTAAGATATAAGACCTCGCAGGTGGAGTGTTCGAAGCCCATGGAAACAGACGGTCTCCTATTTATTCAGCGCAACCACGTGGGCCGTCGCGCAGGTGTCGAGGCGACCCGGTGGGACCGCAAAAATATACAACAAAGCCGTGTACATTACAAAGATTTTAAGTAAATAAAATTTAACAATGATGACGACCCCAAAGTAAGTAATAATCTAGAATTATGGGAACAACCAATAACATTGAGAATTTATATCAATTTTAAAAAACTTGTCTTCTTAAGTTACCATATAGGAAATCTGAACTGTGATCCTTAGCTTGGTAGACAAACACATCAGTTACTTTTTGACATAATTCTAGAGATATGCTTTTTC
This sequence comes from Zeuzera pyrina, assembly GCA_907165235.1. Classification (NCBI taxonomy): domain Eukaryota; kingdom Metazoa; phylum Arthropoda; class Insecta; order Lepidoptera; family Cossidae; genus Zeuzera; species Zeuzera pyrina. The sequence goes on from OU015627.1 coordinate 3,274,559, forward strand.
TGAATTCAAAACAAATACATAATTCATTTAGAATGGTTGTGTGGTTGTCTGTCTGTTTTTTAAAGAATCACATATAAATACTCCATTGATTTAACGTTGCTTTAATTATATAAGTTATTCTGCAGTATTTGTAATACATATTTTTGGTAATCTACATAAAGTTGCGAACAAACTTAGTATACGTATGAATTATCTGTAGATTCGTACAAAATTACGCGTTTCCTTATATTACATAACATTCAGATAACAAAACAACTACACAATAGTTTTTCGTTACACACAAAGACCTCAGCTTCCGAAATACAAAGCAAACAGAGCGTTGAGGGACCACTGGAGATGAATTAGACACATTTGTATTGCGTAGGGCCAGTAGGGTTACAGATTTTGCGAGTTATTTGAGACGATCATAACGAATATAAAACTTTACCAGAACTGTGTCTATATATCAAATATATTTTTGGAAAAATGTTTAAGATAGGTTAATTGAAATTGATTTAGTTCTTTTTTTTGTTTCTTTGTTTGAACATCATTCCGAAACTCTGTGTAATGGATCAAAATGTACTTATTTGTTTGATACATGATACAGAGTGAATTCGAAATCCTTTGACAAATCGAAACCTGTATTAATATACAATAATTTAATTTAACAGTTATTGAAGTCGGTGCCAAATCAATGTGCAACAAAAGAGAGTAACACAACAGTAAACTGTCAAATTTAATTATTTATTATAGATATTTGTATCATATGTATAAAATTATTTTTGTACTTGACTTTCAATCAGTAAAGGATAGTTATACTGTACTTTTCAGTGTTTATTTTTTGAAGTTTGTTTAATTTTTTGTTCTAAAGTTTACATTTATTTAATCATAAGTTTTTAGAAAACATATTCGCACGATGTTCACCCTACTAGTAATCCACCTCCTCCATTGTATACTCCGTTGGCTATTGTCTTGGTTACATTCAAATCAGCTGCTATAGTCGAGGTTATGACATCTAATGACGGGACGTGGGTTCAATCAAAAAACATGTGTTTATTCATTGAGTCATAAAACCGGTGAAGTACACAATTAATTTTTCTAGGTTTCCATATTACACACAGATTATATCATACATACGTATACATATCATCACACTGTACTTATTCCTAACGGGGTAGTCTGAGAGGATGGAATGCCGAGCATCGCAATCCTTACATACCTACTTCTGTCGCTTCCTCAAATCTCATCATTCTCCTCAGCCTCACACACATTCCGTCAGCTAATACTATAGATTTTTGATCTTCATAAATTAACCTCGGTCTTCCTTGGCTTATGTTACCACTCGTTTTCGCTCGTCTGCTCTATATGGCCGAACAATCTAAGCATTCCTTTCTTCATTTTTACAATAACACTGTCCTCCAACGTTATACCGTGTATTTCTTCATTGCTTATTTTATCCGCGTTAGTGAAGTCATATTTTTAGGAAATCGCATTTCCACTGCATTTATCTTACTTTCACGCGATTTCATGTATATCCAGACCTCACTATCGTATAATATAGTCTGCATCAACATCGCATTGTGGATAGCCATTCTGGCACAGGTTGTATTTGCACCCAATTTTTAGATTTGGAATAATTTAGACAAGCGATAGAAGGCCGCGCGCGAAGGCCGAAGTCTTCAGTAAGCTTTTATAAAGCTGTGTTCAAGCGACGAAGCTACTTCCGGAAAAATTAGGCCTTTCTAAAATGTTTCAATCTAAAGTTACACCGCAACATCGTTGTGTGTGCAAATGGTGCCATAAATACATACTCTACGACTACACTGATTGCGTGATTTGTAATTAAACACCAGGCTTGTGTTATGAGTGAGTACTACACAACTAATTAGTGGAGCCTCGTAAGTTAAAGTCAAAATAATTTATTCAAGTAAACCCAATTACAAGGTATTTTTGAACGTCAAATCTATACTAAGAAGAACCAACAAGAAAATCAGGTGTCGTTTTTAACATCATTTTACAATACCTTTATTAAAATACAATGTTCAGAAAACCAGTAAATGCATGTGCAGAAAAGATTATTTCCAGACTATCGCTTTGTTTTAACGAAATCGCTCATTTTATAGTATGATTATTTAATGAATATCCGTTTTAATCTAAATCTAAATCTATTTTCTGTTAACTGAGCAACTTCCTAGGAAACTTTATTATAAACACGAATGCAGTTACCCGAAAACGAAACATTTAATTTAAATTTTGGGATAACCAATGTTTACGACCTCGGGTTTTCATACCATTAATAACTAAAATTTTAAACAGATTTATATTTTCCTCGAATACATAATAATTTCAAAAATGTATAAGGACGGCAAGGTGAGTAGGTACGTCAATGTCTTTAAAACGATCTCTTAGAGATTCTCTTGCTACTCGTGCATTCATACTGTAGATGGCACGTATCTCTTTTTTCTGTACCTTTACTAATATTATAAAGAGGTATAATTTGATTGTTTGTATGTAATGGATAAACTTAAAACCGATTAAAAACTACAATTCTTTCACCTGTAGAAAGCTACATTATCAACATGTGACATGGGCTGTATTTTATTTTAAAAATAATCTCTACTTGAGCGAAGCCGGGGCCGGTCGCTAGTCGTAAAATAAAAATCTTTTTTTTTTTTTAAATCTATGTTAACACCCAGACTCCAAACTAATTCAGAAGAGTAGTTTCTTAATGTGATCTATTCGGAAAATGAACCTTGGGTACGGCTTGGATGGTAGAAGTTGGTACTACAACCGTGCCGACGGATCGGTCCGGTTGATGCGACTGAAGTTTTAAAAAATCGAATTTCTTACAGAGTTTGATTTAATCAAGTGTCGTTAAACAACAAATTTTATGTCTAATAGGCGTATTATTGGTGTGTGCTTATTTCAAAAAATATTAGGTAACTCGACACTGAACCACAAGATTGAGCAATTTTCTACCGGTTATTTTCACGTGTTAAATATAATTTTGTAATTCACATGAGTTATGGCTATTTACACAGAGAGTTATTTACAAACGACTTTGCAACGTGTGACATATTTGCGTAACATTTCAGTGTTTGTGCGTGGGAAAAATGTGCGACATATTCAGATTATTTTATTGAATTACAAACATTGGAATCTTACTTATATTCACTTTATTTTAAATTATAAATTTCATTTTATTCCCACACTTATAGTTTGTATGAAAAATAGTGACGGTACTCAACAAATAAACTTCAAATTAAGCTCTCTAATAATTCAAAATCCGAAATATTATTATCGTACAGTTTGGAAAGTAATCTTCGACGAGAAAAACCAAGACAGGTAATATTGCTTTTTCCACAATGTTAATGAGATCCATATTAATTATTGTTATTGAGAGAAATTACTGACAACTCTATAAGTAGAAACTGTTTATTACAACGATTAACATACACTGTTTATTAAAACGAAAATAGATTGAAATATAATTACAAAAAGTTTATAAGTAAGTAAAGGAGAATATCAACATTTTTATTTTAAACCGATTTTTTAATGTGATGAATTATTTATAACACTTAGAAAGAAAAATAGAAATAGCTTGGTCCTGTAAAAGTATAAGAATTCATCATACGAAATAAATTTTCGTAAAGTAACGCCTGAATCTGTGCAATAACAAACTAACTTATTTCTATTACATACTACTAGTTGCCCGCGACTTCGTTCACGTAGTGTTTTATTCGATAAATAAAATAAATCAGAAACCTTCGTGGGCACGGAAACGCAATACAACTCACCAAAGCCTGAAAGGATATGAACTGAAAGTTTGAAACGCATAGAGGACAAACATACAAAGAGACATTCATTTTTCATATATTAAAAATACCTTATAGTATTAGACATCAGGACAGTTCACTTTTAAACACAGAACACATTACCTAATTAGTTCATTATCATCATTATTATTAGGACACACTCAGACCCAATACTAATTTAGAAAAATAACTCGAAGTAGCTGGAAGTTGAAGCTTGGCACGTGTCGATTTCTTTTAGTTTACTAATAGGAAACAAATGCGCTTACTTATTCAAAGTTTTCACGTCGAACCCTTTCTGTATGTACTCGATCCCCGCAGGCACAGCCATCGTCAGCAGCAGGCGTGGCTTGTTAGTCTTCTCGGCTTCCCGTTCGAACTCCTCGCGTAGCTCCTTCACCAGTTTGGAATAGTTCTCGCGGTCCTTTGGTTTTCCGCCATCGCGGAACGCGGGATATTCCCAATCGAGATCGAGCCCGTCGAAACGGTTCTGTCTTAAGAACTGTCAAAGAAAGATGAATAAAAAATATTGATATAGGGACATTTTGTATTTATTCTAGAAGAGAGAGGGAAAGAAAGTTTATTACGATATTTCAGTTTTTTTCATTCTGTGTACGTATAAAACGAATGAGCAAACAGTGTATATGTATCTGATTTTAAGTGGATTGAGATCCACTTCAGATTACAAATGCGATGGCAACTTTGAGGACAAAGATGTTGCGCGTCTTGTGTTAGAAATGTCACCAGCTGTCTTACCGCCCACATCGGAATACAAGACATTATTTCATACATATTTTCAAGCCTATAACATGATATCTTACTCCTCAGTAACCAACAAATCAGCCAGCTTTCGTACTCCATAAATGCACTGAAAGGAGCAATTAGCGAGATACCAGCTTGGCCTGTATTATAATCTAATGGAAGTGAAAGTACTTTACTGATATCGCTTGAAAGCCTAGTCGTAATAAATTCATATGTTCATAGCCAAACTAGAAAATATTTTGTGGATATTTATTATCGTAACTACGCTAACATATAAAAACGATTTTTAAGCGAACTTGTATAACGAAATGTAAAAGTCACATGTTGTTACTCTATCTAATGTTTTACCCTTATTACAAAAAAAAACAAAAAAAAGGGATTTTGAATTCGATACCTACATGGGCGTAAAAGTAATTGTATAACTTACACTAATTGGAGATTTGGCATTTTACATGAACCTATATATCTATTGCGGTAGGCAGTCTGCAGAAGAAAATGTAGAAATCAGAGCAAAAACCAGCTTACTCCCCAAGCCAAGCGTGCCTAAAGAAGTTTTACTTCAAAAAGATCTAACATTAACATAATTGTTACCTTAATAACATTCCTGACGAACTCTTTCCTCCTCTCCTTGTTGGCCACCATAGGTGAGAATCTAGTGGAACCTTCGTTCCACCCGCCAATAGCCAGAAGAGTCTTCAAATTTTTGTTGTAAGTTTTCAGTCCAGTAAACTTAGCGTAACCACCTGATCATAAATATGATATTATACACTACTAGCATGAATCATGCACTACTACGAATTTGTTTTGTTAGACCTAAAATTATTAACGAGGAACCAAAAAACGGGAAACATTTATAAATAGTTCGATTAATTTGTCGATATTCGTGATATATATGTTTTATTATTAGGGAATTATCACTGAAAACATGATATATTCATAGAAACATGTTTATTTTGTTAGGAAAATTAAAAACTTACTTTAAAGCAGATTTTATTACAAAAATAAACATAGAGTCAAATGAGGAAACGTGCTCGTCGCGACCCCTACCAGCCCTTTTTAGGGCTGCAATTCCTCTACTGTGCACATCATGAGGGACTACGATTGTGCTATATTTAGAGTGTCCCCTGAAAGCGACGTTCACCGGTCTGTACCCACTGGTGTGTGCAGAGTGCAGTTCGGCATTGAGGACCGCCACCCAACGCACGGTGCACTTTCGTGGCGGGAAGTGGAGGGAGGGGCGCAGATTAGCTGCGTAGAATGTGAGAAGTGGGATTGAAGAGAAGATGAATGAAGTGATTGATATTATGGAAGAGAAAAGATTGGAAGTTTTACGTTCGAATGAAACCAAACGAAAGGGCAGTGAACTTGCTGACTTGCTCGGAGGGGGCATTGCTTTATGATCAGGGGTACCGCATGAAGACAGGGGATGCCAGGGGGTAGGCGATTTACTGTCCTCTCATTTGGTTAACTGTATGACTGAGTATAGATGTGTAAATCCCAGACTGCTCTGGGTGCGGCTCAAGATGGGGTTGACGAGAATTTTTATTTTGGTGGTGTATTTACCAGTGTCCTCTGTCGGTTTGGGTGAACCAGAACAGTTTTGGGAGAATGTCAGAGAAGTTCTAGTGACAGTTGAAGAGAACGAGAGAATAGTTGTATGGTACGGTATGAACAGGATTTGAGACTGTCCTGGGCAAGTATGGAGATAAGCGAGTGAATGATGCGGGTAGGATTGTGTTAGGAGTGTGTATGGAAAAGAATATTTTTGTAGCTAATACCATATTTAAGCACAATAGGATCCATCAGTACCCGTGGGAAAGAAAGGGTGAGAGAAGTATGATTGATTTATTCCTGGTAGATAGCAGATTTAAGAAGCAGGTTATGGACACAAGGGCGCATAGAGGAGCTGATCTGGGAACGGAGTACTTTCTGGTGATAATCAGAATAAGGGGTCTGTTTGCAGCATAGCGACATCGCGTAGTGTCCAAACCTACATCGGTCTACATCGGTCGCATCAAAAGCTGGAAACTGCAAGATGACCACCGGGAATGAATATGAAAGGGTAAGGGTATCCGGTAAGCTTGATGATAGATTGAAAGTAATGAGCGGGGATGTTGAAGAATGTTAGCAGAACCTTAGGGATAGTATGATCGAGGCTGCGAAAGAAGTGTGTGGAAGGAATAAGATTAGGAACGGTAAAAAGTGTGATGTGTGGTGGGATTATGAGGTGAAAGAGTCTGTGTATAAGAAGAAGGAATGGCGAGACTACCTTACTACTAAAATTGACGTGGTATGAAGAATTTGATGAAAGACAGATATAAGCTGCAGAAAGCAGAAACGAAGGCACTAGTGAAAGAGAAGCGTGAAAGGTGTAGGGTAATAGACGAAAACAAGATGACGGACAACTTCGACGAAAATTCCAAATTATTTCATAAAGAAGTACGACAGTACCGAAGTGGTCCGGCACCTTGCAGAATGAATAATAATGTAATAATATATACTCACACATTCCACACAGCGCCATCTAGTCCCATAGTAAGCAGCACAGCGCTTGTGTTATGGGTACTAGACAACTGATATACTACTTATATACTTTTCTTTTGTAAATAAATACATATTATACATAAACCAGACTCGGAGCGGGAATCGAACCCGCAACTACCGTTTACTTACCGACGCGCTTAGCCGTTGCGCCACGAACGTCGTCATAAAATGATTCCGAAAGAAAACCACCTGCTAACAGATAAAAAAAATGTTCTGCAACCTTGGAGTGAATACTTTGGAGAACTGTATGAGAGTGGCAACTCCGTCTCTGATACTGAGAGCGATTTTAATGAATTGCCACATTCGGGCCAGGGACTGAATGGACGGATGCCCTTAGTATGAAAGAGATTAAGAAAGAGTCAAGAAGTCTGAAATGTGGGAAGGCTGCGGAAAATGATAAGGTGACTGCTGAGGTGATCAAGTATGGTGGTCTTAGGGTTTGGGATACCTTCTGTACAGTGCAGTGCATCCTTTCTTGGCAGAAGGGGAAGGTTCCAGAGGACTGTCGCACCGTAGTCATAGTACCTCTCTATAAAGGGGAAAGGTTCTCATTTAGATTGCTATAGGGCCATTAGCTTGGTCACTTTAGCAAGTAAAATCGTATGAAAGGTGTTTGTCAAAGATATTTGTAGGAGGCGCAAGGTGGTTTTAGGAACAGTAAAGGTTGTATGGATCAGATTTTCTCGCATCGCGTTGTCGTGGGAAAGTTTCTGGCCATAGGCCGGAAAGTTTTCTACGCTTTCGTGGATCTTGAAAAAGCATTCGATAGAGTATGCGAAAGAAACTGTAGAGTTTTCTGCCTGAATATGGCGTGGAGGACCCCTTACTGCAGGCTGTGACGTCATTATATCGAGGCCACAGAGTCTGTGTAACGATAGATGGTGACATGTCGCTCTGGTTCCAAATCTGTTCAGGTGTCAGTCAGGGCTGCGTGATGTCATCCTGACTTTTTGTGCTGTATTTGGACAGTTACCTCCAGACATTGAAAGATAGTATGAGTGGTATGATATGTGGTAAACTACCCATTGTACGCTGACAATGCTGTCATTAGAAGCGGAGTTGCAGACTCTAGTCACGTGCATGAAATAAGGATGTAAAGTGAAAGGATTGAATATGAATGTGAACAAAACTAAGGTTATGGTGTTTGAAAGGGAAGCAGTAGAGACGAAATGTGATATTTGGGTACATGGAAAATGTCTAGAACTAGAGAATGAAATTGTGTATCGTTTCGTCATCGGAGTGCGTTTTCGAGGGATGGAAGATGTGAGTTGGATGTGAAGAGACAGATAGCAGACGGCAATAAAGTGAACGGTGCTCTGTCCGCATTAGTAGAGGCAGTGTGAATATATCTAACACAGCCAAAACGGCCATCCACAACGGGGTGCTAGTTCTAAGTTTATTGTACGGTAGCTAGGCCTGGATATGTCCGAAATCGAGTGAAAGTATTATATTATATTAGATTGCAGTAGATATGCGATCTCTTAGAATTATGTGTGGTGTCACCCTTGCATATAGGATAAGCAATGAAGAGATACGCAGTATGTTAAGGTTGCACGACAGTATTATTATAAAAATGAAGAAAGAAATGCTAAGATGGTTAGGGTACATAGAAAGAATGTATGATGAAAGACTGACGAAGAAAATCTACAGATCAAAAGCGAATGGTAAAAGAAGCCAAGGAAGACCAAGGCTGACTTATGAAGATCAAATGGTCAAAGTGTTAGCCGACGGAAATGTCAAAAGTACTCGTATACTTGGGCGAAAATGTGTGAGGAGAATGATGAGATTTGAGCAAGCGAAAGAAGTATGTAAAGACCGCGACGCTTGGCGCTCCGTTCTCTCTGACTACCCCGTTGGAGATACAGTGTGAAGACATGTATGTATACGTATGTTATTACAAACATTAATAAATAAAATAAAGACCAAACAATAATATATACAAAAATTCGAACGTTTTTATGGACATTTTAACGATGATTGTGAATTATGGGGCAGTCTTTGTCCTCCTAAGACTGATTCCGCAACGCACCATAGGGTCTCCAACGCGTTATTTAGGAGATCCCTGAGTTCTTCGACAATAAGTCAAAGAGAGCCACCGTGTACCGCGGGAGTTTTAGCGCGTAAAATCTTAACATAACCTAGCCTAAAATTTCAGAGTCAATTCCTTTTGAAGGTTTCTCCCGTGTTACCAAAATAAGGTCTCGAAAAATGATAGTTGGCTAGCCACTATCGAGTACGTCTACTAATTCGCATAGGGCTATGTTTTCACTTCATTTATATGTAGAAACCTATGCATATTAATGAAACTTGACATGTAAGTGTACATGTACATAAATAATATAGGTTATTACTATGTACGATTGGACCAATAATTTACCTTTCTCTATGTCTTGATATTTGTCGAACGGTTTAAGCGTGTTGTCCTTCGTGAAGCCGCCGAAAGCGTATACCAGATGCGTGCAGAGGTAAGGATTGATGTTCTGTGGATTGAATCGCGCGGTGCCAGGTCGGTAGACCGACCAGTTCGTGTAATAGCACACCACGCGCGGCTCGCTTGTGTTGGCTGTAAAGATAAGATTGATAACATTATTTTTAGATTAATCCTACCTTAGGCTCTTACAATAGCATTTTAAATTAGAATCAATTTTGAAACATATTGCAATGTTAGATCTATATTATTCGCATTTGAATGCTCTGATCATAGAGCACGTAGCTACCTTTAATGATATATAAACAAAATAACGGTGCGCTTATTACCTAACTTGCAGTCAGCACGCGATTGCCAAATATCGCGCGATATCTGCTGTCAAAACAACCATTTGTAAAATGTAATTTGTATATAGTGGCGCTAAATCTGTCGCGAAAAGTACATTTTACAGTCATCGCGCAATAGACACGCAATTGTCATACATGTCACCAATTCTTTATTATAATTAGTTACCGGTTGCGCAGTGATCGCATGGTTGTCGCTGCCTGTAAATTTTTAGGTAATAAATCCGCGCATCCAGTGGAAGTTCGACTAATATGTAAAAGGTTCTGTATACAAGTAAATAATCAAAGGTTCTGTACCTAATTTATAAAATATTAAATTTTAAAAATCAATTTCTGGAGATTTATAACAGCTAGGACTTTTGTTATATTCTCTGAAATGTTTATAATTCCAGGCTTACAGTTTCGGATATAAGGGAGATGGTAAAGTCGATTTAGATTATCTTATTTGCTCTTTCTTCAATTCTTTTATAAATGTTTAAAAATTTTAACTTTTGCAAAACATGTGAGTTACCAAGATGTATCACTATGCCATATTTCAAATTTCTACCTAGTTCATTTTATCACAAAATTTACTGCGAGAGACGAAGAGACACATGAAAGATTTTAAAGAGTTCTGTTTACCTTTTGAAGTATGTGACCCTGAAAAGGACGATATGGTACGAGCACTTTGAATGAGCCTCATAATGTGGAATCTAAAATATAAAATGTGATACGTATTTGATCAACCGCAATGATTAATGATCACTTGTCTTGCTCCCGCTACATTCTATTACGTCATTCAATCTCTTCCGTTGTTGTCATTTGATACACAACGTAGTTATCGGTGTGCATCAGTCAATCGAGTGCACAGTCCTTTAATGTACCGTATATTCTATTTTATTTATATCAATGTCTTTCTTTCAAGCTGAGGGTTGAAAACTGGAAATTCGACTTAAGAATGAGTAAAAACCGGCACCAGAACAGTATTACAGACTTTAGTCGTTCGGATTAGTTAAGATGGAGCGAATCGCTTCCTGCGATAATTGTGTTTCTCTATAAAAACTTTTATGTCCCAGTGACGCGAGGCTCGTAAATCAAGCCGGGGTAGTATAATAGCTTCCTGACTAACTAATAGTGTCCAAGCAAACTTTTAGTTCCGGTAGAGTTCGGCGTAACATTGGAGTTTCTGATTAGTTATGGTTTCGTCAGAAAACCTGCCGATAACAGAATCCAATATATGTTAGTGAATTTGGCGTTGCTTTAGGTGGTGATTAGCATGGGAGGTGAATTTACCACGTAACATGTGCAGTAGAAAGTCATATAATCCGATCAAAATGTTTAATATACGAAATAACTGCTCCTATGAACACAAACAGATATTCAACAACTATTGTATTTAAATAGATTTTCTATGTCAATCGTTCATCGTTCATTCTTGCCATGTGCTTCAAACCATTAAGGGCCTTTATTCTTCGTTTTTATAATAACACATCTAACCCTGTCATCTTGCGTATCTCTTCATTGTTTGTTTTGGTTTCATATAGTAATTTTTGAAACAAAAAATGAAGTTTATAAACATATTATAACATAACAGTCTAATTAAAAACATTTTATTCAAATGAGGCTCATCGAAAGACATTTTCTATGGAAAAAAGCCGAGAATTTTAAGTCAGACAACATTTCAACATCACATTACAATACTAATTACAAACTTTTTAATTTGAATTAGTTGCAATAGTTATAGAAATGTCTAAAAACTCTTCAAGTCCAGTTAGCTAACCCTTGTCAGAAATGCGCAGTTTCGTTCACATTTTGTAAGCCCATTTGGAGTTAGTCGTGAGAACTACATTCACTGCATCTAACTTGCATCAACAGTTTATTTCAAACTAGCGACCCAACCCGGCTTCGCATGAGGACCTGTTTACAAAATGTCAGTAATTCTCAACTTTTATAGCTAAATGTGAATGTGTCGTGTTTCGTTAACTGTACTAAATAATGATGAAAACTGCATTAAAATCCAGTTCGAAGTTTGAAATTCATAAGCGACTTATATTTTTAGATATAATTAGATATTAGAGAAAAGATAAGGAACCAGCGTTTTATTTCTCAATATTTTGTAAGATAAATAATAATCATTTGAATTTAACCCCCGATGGAAAGTATGGGTATTACCAGTAGTGAAATCGAGTGCGATTTCACCAACATTCCCTACGATTTAGGTAACCCGTAAAAAGCACAGGGGACGCCTAACGCTCTTTTCATTTCAACGTTAGAATATTATACGAATATTGTTTATAATAGATATTAGAGATTTTCTTATTCTAGTTAAGACATAGGTGAGAAGGTAGGCAGCGTTGGTGCAGTAGGACATTAAGCCATCATCTGTATGTATGTTTTTTCGATTAAAAGCTACAGTTTTCAAAAATGTTCTGTTATTTGGTCTTAGTCTCTTCAGGATCTTCAGGTCTGAATAGTAATCGTGAAAGTATCTTAGGTGCTCATTATATTTATTGTTGTTTCTTAATTTTAGATATTTACTTAACTGGAATTTCAAGATTTAGTACAATACCTAGGTCTTATACATACATACATATCTTCACGCTGTACCCCTAACGGGGTAGTCAGAGAGGACGGAGCGCCAAGCGTCGCGATCCTTACATACCTCTTTCGCTTCCTCAAATCTCATCATTCTCCTCACACATTTTCGCCTAGGTATGCGAGTGCTTTTTACATTTCCGTCTTTGACATTTCCTAGGTCTTATAGATTTTGTGAACTCCATTTTATTTTACAGAGCTCTCTGTGGGCGAGTCGAATCGAAGTTCATCAAATATTTTTCAATGTTATTTTAGAAAAAAAACTACGTCCAAAATCTATATACATATATATAATGAAAGTTTTTTCTTCGACCGCGGTAAAAATTGAAAACTACTGGACCGATCGGCATGGGACCATGACCATTCGACGCGGAATTAGTTGTAGATGGTTATAGGCTACTTATTTTTTGAACTCCATAGACCCTTCACCATTTTTCAAATAAAAATGTACTATTACGTACAAAATTTTATCTTACGCCCAGCGAAGCGGGCGGGAAACGGCTTGTCTATATATATATATAATGAAAGTTTTTTTCTTTGACCGCGATAAACTTGAAAACTACTGGACTGATCGGCATTGGACCACGATCATTCGACGCGGAATTAGTTGTAGATGGTTATAGGCTACTTATTTTTTGAACTCCATAGACCCTTCACCATTTTTCAAATAAAAATGTACTATTACGTACAAAATTTTATCTTACGCCCAGCGAAGCGGGCGGGAAACGGCTTGTCTATATATATATATAATGAAAGTTTTTTTCTTTGACCGCGATAAACTTGAAAACTACTGGACTGATCGGCATTGGACCACGATCATTCGACGCGGAATTAGTTGTAGATGGTTATAGGCTACTTATTTTTTGAACTCCATAGACCCTTCACCATTTTTCAAACAAAAATGTACTATTACGTACAAAATTTTCACTTACGCCCAGCGAAGCGGGCGGGAAACAGCTTGTAGTAAAATTGGTCAAATTCGGTAATGCATATAGAGAGTTCCGTATAATATTTATGGATTGTAAATTTTAAACTTGATTTTTGAAAATCGAATGACATTTCTACATGATGGCTATTCACTATGGCACGTGGTGGAAGCCAATATTGAGCCGTCGGCCACACGATGGCTGTGTTCTATCATCGTGTTGCCGAGAGAAAAGATATACGTCGCGGCAATTATTTGTTTACCGCGTACAAATAATAATAATAATAAATTTATTCACTTTTCTCTCACACAGAAGTTTACATGTTAAAGAACACATCATAGTGTACTTATTAGTGGTAAGTTACCTATGTGAGAGACTGGTGTCCCTACTAAGAAGCCTCTATGACATATCACCAGCCTCTCCAACACGGGATCAAGTGGTGGTAGTTCAAATACTACTTAAGCGTGCCGAAATAAAACTTTTTAAAAATATGAAAAAAAAAGGATGGCGGATGCTGAAAATCCACCGAATTAACATCCACAACTGCCACGGTTCTTACCAGACCACCAGAATCGTGGGATACGCGCCGATTCTATGCGACACTGGTTTATTTTTGATGTACGCCTGGAAAATCGACAACATCACAGGCCTTCGCGTTTGCAACTACACCACTACGCCTACACGATGAGCTGTCATGATGGGCCACCATGACAACATATCGTGTAGAAGAGGAACAAGAGACTTAGAACTTTCATCATATTAAAATGTAGAGAGGGCGTTACATTGTCTTAATTTTTTGTGAATCCAAGACCAATTAGTTTCTTTCGGAGATAGTGGAGAAATAATCAGGTCTAGTTTGAATACAGTCGATCTGGGTAACTTTGATTAATCTGGATAATATTGACGGTGAGACTATGTAATTTCAATCGTTTTTTCGTGGATAACAGTAATAATTTGTCCATGGATATGTTTGATTTAAAAAACCATTAGAATTTTTAGTTTCATTTACTGAACTTCACAGTTTAGCAACAAATTATAAGATAAAACAGTTTATTGAGCCAACGGCGACTTTAATTTGTTAAGAACAAAATGCAAGTTACCCAGATTTGAAAAATATCAAAGTGTATCGTTCTATTACTGATTCTACATGTGTCAAAGTTACCCATATGAGATGATAACTTTGTCAGACAACAACCGCAAATGTGACCATTGATATTTTTATAAACTTTTATCCAATATTTATTGATTAGTAAAGAATATTCTGTACCCTAAATCCGTACAATGCCGACAAAAATGTAGCGCTGATCTGTCAAAGTTACCCAAATTGATTATACAAGAGTCGATCCTTTTATATTTCTTGTATGAATATTTTGAAATGTTTAATAAAGCAACGTAATATGGGTTAATAAAAAATTTTACTACGCTCAGTTGTCAGTTTGTACATGTTATAGAGTTTCTGAGTAATTGTGTCAATTGTGACAAATACACTGATAGACAGACGTTCGTTTAAGGTACGGGAACTTTAAAATGAAGATACTTGGCTACTACTGTTACTACTTTAATAGTATGTACTACTTTAATTTTATGTATATAGTAAATAAAGCTATCCCTACTAAAATTAGTAAAATACAATGCGAATGACAATTGCAATTTGCGATAGATTGCGTAATTTCAGATGTCAGTTCATATCTGATTAGCGTGACTCTGATGATATGCTATAATTCGCCGGGAAATTAAAAAAATACTTTACTATTTATAGTCGGTTTTTGAATGCGACCGTGAAATGCGATGTTATTTGAATGTTAGGGTTGACACTTGGCAAAATTCAAATATATAAAGTTGTTAAAAACAAAATTTACATTATTTAATATAATTTATAATTATTGTAATAAGCACAATATAGTGTACTTACATGTAAACTTTTCCAGATATTATGATCAAACTCTGTTTTATTATCAAATAATGTAATATAATTATGAGTTTCTTTTCAGAATTGGTTTTTCTGAATCAGCAATAGATTTGACGATCAAAAAGCTACTTATCATTTTGGGTTTATTATAATATTCTAATTATACCACCTCATTTAATTAAAACGAACGCAGCGTTTAGCCTCTTATTGGTGACATAGAAATACCACGCACATACGTAGATCTATGTACAAACAAGTGTATCCATTTGATTCTTTGTAGTTGGTTTATAGTTGGGTTGTAGTTACTTAGATAAATCCTATTTTATAACCCCATATTTATGTACGTTTTTATATAAATGACAAAAATATTTTGCACCTTTTCCTATTAAACATGTTACATGTCGACAGCCCTATACGTTTATTTCATTTATGTGTAACAAGTATTACATTACATGAATGTCGTCACAGTGCCGCAGTCGCCAAATGAGGTGCGTCGGCGCTTTTACGACATTTAACTCATTCACCGTCACACTGTGACTAAACAATTACCGATTTGCAGTTACGATCATAGTAAACTAAATGAGCGTCCGAAGCGGGAAACAATCTTGACGCTGTTATAACTAGCACATATTTAACACTGTTTTGAAAACTACTCGTCGGATATATCTGAAAACCTGTCAAATGTCATGGAAATGATGTGTTAGCAACGGTATTAAAAAGAAAAATACCTAGACGGGTGCGGAGTGGGGTGAGAGGAGCCGCATTTTAATTGCATTAATACGTACATACATACATATCTTCACGCTGTATCACTAACGGGGTAGTCAGAGAGAACGGAGCGCTAAACGTCGCGGTCCTTACATGCCTAGCATTGGCATACCTAGGCGAAAATGTGTGGGGAGAATGATGAGATTTGAGGAAGCGTAAGAGGTATTAGCATTAATAAAATAGTTAATTTCATTGTCACTAATTCTCGCGTGATTATTACCATTACAATCTATGGAAAATGAATTTTAACTCAGGGATTATAGTAACAATTCATATTCAGTAGAATATTTAAATATACCTACAAAATGTCTCAACATAAAACATTTTAAGAAATAACTGGGAGATACATATATATACCTCGATTACTTTTGAAGTTATACTTGTTTTGGCGCGTTAGGTGAAAAAGACCAGAATGTATTTTCTGCAGGCAACGGAAGTTATATCATTGATAAAAAATATCATGAAATCAACAACGAAGAATGTTTATTTTCTTTACATGGGACTACTTTTCATTTTCATATCATTCATTTTAAGCAGCCAGTTTTAATTTTCTGTTTCGGCCAAAGAAAGGTAAATGATTTTTTGGCAGGAACGGGAGAAGTGAGGTTGCCAATTTATTTAGATTTTCTGTTTTAAAAATTTTTGGGAGTTTTAAAGTACACAAGTGGCAGTATATTGTGTTTTAAAGTTCTGTGTAAGTGAAAAGAATGGAGTAATTCTAAATAAACATGTGTAGCTGAAGTACTCATGCTCTTCCAAGAAATCGTATAAAACTTTAGTAAAGTCTACTATCACTTTACTGGAGGAGTTTTAAGATAACATTCTACTTATTAATAGTAGAATACGTGACATTGGCAAATGCGTTAATCTGCGCGCCATGCCATGAAGAAAGAAAAAAAAGAAAGATAAATATTGTTTCTTTCCAGTATTGTTTCTTCGTGTTTTATTTTTAAAATTCATAGCAGACCGAACAAGTTGTTATTTACGTCGGATTTTTATCTTTAAACTATTGAGTTATGGACGAAATCTGTTTTACTGTTCTTTTAATAATATTGAATGCATTCAGATAAAGCAAAACATGAAATTAACTGGAAGGCACATAAAATGTGAGACGATGCTCCGACAATGAGCCATTGTAGAGACAGACACCTACGACTCTACGAGCGACGACCTTTACGTACAAAGATGTACAGTGACGTGCAATAATAATAATAATATACTCAGACATTTCACACAGCGCCATCTAGTCCCAAAGTAAGCAGCACAGCGCTTGTGTTATGGGTACTAGACAACTGATATACTACTTATATACTTTTCTTTTTGTAAATAAATACATATTATACATAAACACTCAGACTCGAGACGGGAATCGAACCCGCAACCCCTGTTTTACTTTCCTACGCGCTAAGCCATTGCGCCACGGAGGTCGTGTATAACAGTGGTTTGTGTATATCAACGGGAAAAAGCATTTTAATTTAATGTGCTTTTAGATATAATTTAAAATTGCGTTAACTGTTTTATTAACATTACGTAAAATGTATCGCATACATTATATAATTGTACTAGAATGTCAAAATGTACGCTAATACATTTGAAAACACATATTTTTCAGATATGAAACACTATGCAATATATTTCATATATTATGTAGTATGAGAATGTCGAAAGTCGAAATGTAGATTTAAACGTTTAAAAACAATTTTCTTCAAATATTGATGCTTTCAAAAATATGTAAGTAAATAAAGATTTTAAAACAAAGAATTAAAAATCATACTTTTACATGGTTCTTGGTCCATAGTGTTAATGATAAATGGGACATGGATCTACATTTCTGCCGTTTCATCAATAAATTAATTACAATAAATTCATATACGATATAATTTACTTAACTTATAGTAAAGTAACCGTTACCCCCAACTTCGTTCGCGTGACATTAAAAAAAGTAAATGTCCTTCCTCAGGGCTTAATCTATCTCCATTCTGAGTTTCATCAAAATCGGTCCATCGGTTTATTCATGAAAACAACAAACATACAGCAAAAAAAAATTTTCGTATTTATAATATTAATAAAAGATAAAATAAAAATACTTCGAATTTGTATAGTTATAGCTATTTTCCTCCCAAAATTTCAAACTCGTTGATCTTTGAAATTTCCTGAGGGTGTTTAATTGAGAAACAAAACTAGTGTTGTTTTCCACAAAGTAAGACTTGAATCTATATAATTAAAAATAATATAATAAAAATGTTAACATTTATTTATAGATATTTTAAGTCACGCCAGTGTATGAAACTTGCAACATAGTAGAGGTCTTCTAAATCTAAATTGCCTAAGTGATATCCTGCATTTGTGTGAGAGATAATGATCCTTTGTTAAGGTTTTATTTGTTAAAAATGAGTACCTTGGTTTTTACGGGTTTTTTTTTATATCAACTTTAAAATATATTCCAACACAATCTTGCCTTTTGCTTAACGCAGTGGAACGATCATTACAAAAACAAAAACCCGACTGCAAATTTCATCATTATCATCAAATAAATATTATTCGTTCACTGCTAAGCTGTTTATAAGTTTATTAAAGTCATAATTTATGAAGATCAAATAGCCAGAGTGTTAGCTGACGGAAATGTCAAAAGCACTCGCATGCCTAGGCGAAAATGTGTGAGGAGAACGATGAGATTTGAGGAAGCGAAAGAGGTATGTAAGGACCGCGACTCTTGGCGCTCCCCCGTTATACCCCGTTAGGGATACATCGTGAAGATATGCATGCATGTATGTATGTTTAATTTTATTATTTATTAGCGTTTTACAATGGATTAAAACTTAACATATAAACTATGGCAATATTTGTGAAATAAGTGTTTTGGTTACATGGTCATGATCTTGTGCATGGCGTGAATATTTTGTAAAAAGTTGTACAATATTTTGACCTCTGCATATTATTATACCATATTTTTAACTCTGCATGTTATTAAATGAAATATATGTTTATATGCCGTCCACTTATTCTGTTAATGTAATCAAATCAAAAAAAAGAACACAAGTTTTCCCGAAGATTGTTTTTTTTTCTAAATAAATCAACGAAACATTCTAAAGTTACAGAGAATTTTGTACTTCATCGAATATAAGAACGAAAAACTAATATTGCTAAAAAAGTCGTCTCCAAATTTAGTTTTGGCTCTTTTTTTTAATTTATTCCCCAATTCTTGGGAGGCCAGAGTGTTAGCAGACGGAAATGTCAAAAGCACTCGCATACCTAGGCGAAAATGTGTGAGGAGAATGATGAGATTTGAGGAAGCGAAAGAGGTGTGTAAGGACCGCGACTCCTGGCGCTCCGTCCTCTCTGGCTACCCCGTTGGGGATACAGCGTGAAGTTATGTTTATGTTTATGTTCTTGGGAGGCAAAGTGAACTATGCTCATTCAGCCATATCTTTCGTTTGATGTAAAAATTCTTCATCTTTCACCATGAAGCATACTTGATGTAAACTTTGTTCTTTTTAATGTAAAATATATATTAGCGCACCCTGTGAGTAAGAACGACTCGTAAGCCGTAACGGTAAACGGCATGGCGCTCTCTTATGTCGTCTTCTCTTTGCCACCCTTCTCTACTCCCTTGTTTACGCGTGGCGCGTATACCACGTACCTTTTATTGGTTTCTTTTAATTATAAATTCTTTCAATAACCATTAATTTTGGTGTTTTATATATTACCGAGCGTCCCGTGACGGCCACATTTTTGGAGTTTATTGCAGGAGCGATTTAAATGTACACTCCATGGTACGCAAATCAGATGGGGAGCGAAATCGAGTGACAACGAAAAGTGAAGTCGTTAAGTTGCCCCACCGTGCAACATATATGCGCATCATATACTGAACGACTATATATGTATACTCAATAACTTACTATTCTCGCGCGTCGGAGCTGACACGCACTATTTTTCTTTGTTATCACTAAGTCCTTAACATTCCTCCAGTAAATTGATAGTAGGCTTCACTGATGTTAAGAATCCGCATATGCAAACTTTGGTATGTTTGGTGATCTGGATCTCAATATCTAAGAAGACTGAGAGTAAAATTTTTAGACACATACAACTTTAATTCTTTATCTTAAAATTCTTAAACGTGGAAACATGAAAATCCAGAAAAAATCCTGTTTTGCACAAAGATCTAGTTGCAGCTCCGAAATTCTACAGTATTTTAAAATGATTTTTACTAAAATGGATAGGTTAATAATATCTCAAATCTCTTAAACCAGTTTTTTAATTGGTAATGTAGTTATCTTGCAAATTACAGTAATGTGCAAAAACAAATGTTGAGATTTCTCGCGACGTCTTCAGTAATGAATACATAAATTCTTCATATTATTGAATTAAAATGTCGTCATAATACATTTTAATGTTTGTTGTAATTTCCGGCGACAAACATATTGAGGCAGTCTTTATAGTATGACCTGCTGACGAAGACTAAGCCACGAAAAAAATTCAACACCACACTATTAAATAAGCACTTATTTCAACAATTTCATATATTGCACAGCAGTGTAGATGCTTGGAATGTAAAACTACGGCAATTTTAAATCACGATATCCACTAGAAACAATTTGAAAAAGTAATTGAAATTAACGCCTAACGGCTCCCCTAGCGAAAAACTCCCCTAAAAGTCTAGATTTGGTTCTTAATATTATTCATTTTTTAAACTATTTTTCCAATTTTGAGAGACAAAGTGAACTATTACCATATAGCTGGTATCTAGATAGATATTTAAGGTTTCGAAATTTGAAAGCAAAAATGAAACCTTTATAAGACCGCTCATGCGTCTGTTCTATACCATCCGTTCATCTATCACAGTGGATTTTTTAAAACCACACACATTGCACTAAAGATTTCGTAAAATTATAACAGAATGAAAGAAGCCAAGAAATTACTCGAACTCGCCTTGATCATTCTATTAAATGTATAATTGTAAAATTTTTAGGGAACAAAAAGCTTCACTTGAAGTTTACAGGAAGAATATAACGGAAGTGAAGGTTGTATATATCTACAAATATTAAGTTTAATAAGAGTATAATGAAAATCATACTTGACCATTTTTTTTTAATAATTTACCTGGCACTGCAAATGTGATAACTGCTAGTAGTAGGGACAGCCACTTTGCGATGTCCTGTAAACAAGAGTAAACGTAAGTCAGCAAAAAAGAAACAACAACGTGCCTGGAAAATTATGGTAAAATGTTTTTATTTATTTATGAAAGATGTGATAATATTCAGCCAACAAAATCAATAGCTGACTTTACTTCAAACTGATATTTTTTGTAGCTTACGATGTTAGAATAATTACAAATCTTGATCGTATTGTAATATTTTTTAAATTTGCAACCACGAATAAAAACATAAACAATTCGGCTGAGAGCATATCGCACACACTGCTTTAGCAATTTTAGACCAAGACCGAGATTAAATTACAAAAAAATCAGGTCTAAATTATCTATTACTTAATTTTTTGTTTTTGGCTTATCAATTTACGACTCTGTATCAAAAATCAGTTCAGTGGGTGAAAAAATGACGTAATAAATCGTCTGTGACATACGGACAGACAAACGGACAGACAGACGATGGAGCTATGAAGGTTCCATTATAGCCATTTTATATAATGGTTACGAAATGTTTAAATTGAAAACAAGAAACGGTGTTCCATAAAAATTTCAACAGCCTATCTAGATATTATCTAGACATTTAAATTTACTACGAAATCAGACTAAATAAATCAGACAGTTACGTAATAACGGTACATTGTAATTAGGAAAATTTTCCATTGTCTATTGTTAGTTTTAACAATGCATACAAAATATAAGCACAAATTATATTCGGAGAGCGCGTTGATGTCTTTTACACGGAACTCGCAGAAGACACGGTGTAAAAAAGCGTAACTAACATAGTGTCATAAAGTTTGAACGGTTTGGCGTACATAATTGTAATTAGCATTTTTTTATTTACATTTCATCAATTTCATCAATAACGTCTGATGAAAAGTGAATAAAAAATATCAATTGAAATTACGTACTAACTACGTAATCGTGTTTTATAGTACAAATATAATAGTTGATACTATACAATTTAACCACAGACCTAAATGACGGTCTAATATTGTTTTTACTCCATAACTTTATAGGTGCCACACTTAAGTTAAAAAACCTAGACTATGACATGTGTATAATTGAGACGAGTCCAATATCATTTGAAGTAATACCCTACATAAAGGCCAAAAGGCGTAACTACAAGCATTAGAGGGCGCGCGTTTATTTTAAGCGAAAATAAAAGGCAATGGAGTGTCACTATTAGCGAGATAGTTAACATTATAGTATTTATTTCCTTTACAACTGCGTTTTAATGGACCAGACCAAATGTAATTTTACGACAATGTCGGAAAGCGATTATACGATCATCGACGTATAATTCTTTTCAATAGAAAGTTATGTAGCCAAATTAAATAAATACCTGTAAATGTATAAAGTAATGGGTAGACTTTTTATTGAACAAGTAATGAACTTTTTATTGTTTTGAATTTAGAATCAATAATAAATTCCATGAAGGATTTTAAAATTCAAGTCCTATGCTCTTGTAAAATACTCTTATCTTAATTAATAGCTTAATAAATAAAGTATGCCCGATTTCACCAAAGTCCCCTAATACTTAGCGAACCTCTAAAAAAAGATAGAGATCCGCTAACGATGAAATGTCTTCGTTAGCATGCCCCTATCTTTTTTTAAAGTTTTACATAGTATTACCAGGCTTTAGTGAAATCCGGCACAAGAATCGTAGCCCGTAGGTTTATCAACGAATAAAATATGTTATAACGAACTTACACAGATAGATCGATAACTCTTTATTGCCAACACCTCAGGATATAAACAAGGTCAACATTAAAATTCATAAAATAAAAGTGTAAATAGACGGTCTTATCGCTCAGAGCGATCTCTTCTAGACAATTTTAGGTTGCATAGTAGCATCAAAAACTATAGTATATATATATAGACGATGGGCTAAGAATTTTTCACTATTGTACTTTGCCATATGTAAGCCAACGTACTTATTTCTAGGAGTGGTAGTAGCAGTGTGTAATTCAATTGCATTTTTCTCTGTTTACTTCAAATAGAAAATGGCGTGGTGTGAAGGTAGATAAGTACATACGTATGCAGGAATGTCCACATATTTACATAACAAGTAAGTAGAGCATTAAAAAGCACTCGTAATGTATTGGTGCAGTGTTTGATACCATTTTTGAAATCATGTGACGTTACACGAGGTCGTCTACTAAATAAGGGAATTAGGGATATTCATCTCACATTTATATGGTAGATATGACGGTCAAAAATACCTCAAAATATAGGTACATTTTAATAAAATGTTTTCATTTTTACTGAAATCCAGAAATAGTACAATATATTTAGGAACTGCGATAAAAGGAAACACGACGACGAGATAGCAGCCATAGAGTATATTTTTTATATTTTTAATTTACACATCCCGTTACATAAGTTTGCGTTTACAAAGTGCGTTACAGTAATTTAATTAAGATTATTTGACTGTAGGTTATCATAAAATCGAATAGATAGTGACTGATACCTATGTGTTTTCGATGCTGTATTTGGTTTTGCTGTTTATAGATTTATAAAATATATGTTTTTTCTGTGATCTTTTTTATTTGACTAAACTAAAAAGAAAACAATGCGATTCTAAAAATAAAAATAAAAATCCACACACAAAAAAGTATTACTTACGTGCTGCTAGTGTTATATGACGATAATATCATATGCTCTAAAGTGCGAGGAGAATGATGGAAGTATATATATATTTATGTATTCGTGATATATATGCATACATGCTAGTTAAGTTTTTGAGCTAACAAATGTCGACAGGAATAATTTATTAGCCTATAGCCTATATAAATTTATCCTTATAATAAGCGCGGAAAAGTAAACCACAACACATTTACTCATATTTTTGTGTTTTTCTCTCAGAACAGAACGGAAATTATATTTTTATATATTACACTTTTTACACGTCCAATATTGTAACAGCGCACAGACCATAATTTGTGAATATTAGATTGCGTATTCATTACGTACCACTTATAAAACGGTAACGGTGATTTTCCTGCTTACACAGACTTATATGAATTGTCGTGTCATTTTATGACGGAACATTCTGGAGCATACGTGGATATATTAACCTAGTAAACAGCGAACTTATATCGTTGGTAAATCATCAGAAGATCAGTTAAATCGTTGATTGGCTATTGTTATATGATAGTAATATTAAGTTACCCAAAGTTATATCAATTTATTCAATAAATCCAGATACAAGGTATTTGTGAATGCCAAATTTACCCTTAGTTCGGAAAGAACACCTAAGTATCATTTTTTTTAACATCATTTCACAATAAAATATAATATTCGAAAAGCATGAATGAAATACAAATTAACTCAAATTCCAATTTTATTTGTGTCAATGAACATTACAAGTAATAGATACATCAAAATAAAATTATATAATGTCGCGTAGAAAAATTATATAGCTCGCTTGCAAGTATGACACACATTTATATCAAATAAGCTGATGAGCACTCGTTTCACTAGAAAACACTGAAGTATTGGAATTATTGCTTGGTGCGTTATTTTCTATCAAAATTGCGGCTGTACTACACAGTTTTCTTTATTTACTAATACTGACATCTCGATTGTTCTAGGGTGAAGTCAAAATCGCAAATTATAATACGTAATAGGAATGTGAAACGTATTATAAAAATATTGTAAATACAGTTGCCAAAAGAAATTCCAATTTATCCTTTACTACAAGGCTTTTTATATTTAGTTACAAATTATGAAGTCACGATTGTTTTAGCGCAAAAATTTTTACATAAAATCCTGAAAATTAACATATAATTTAAGAAGTTCTGAAAAATTTTGCAAATGCTTTACCGCGCTATCAATAACTACATGCCGAGTTACAATCTTATAAGACATACGACACAGTTTTTGGTGGTGCAATGCAAAAAATAACCTTTAGTTTATATGTCAGCCATTTGTGTTCTGGTGCTTATGTCGTAATCGAATTCAGACACTAAATACCAACATACATAACCTTACAGTCTCGAAAACTAGCAGGTCACATATTAAAAATGTGTTCTAAAATTGATATTTGTACTTAATTCCCATTTTCTTTTAGTATGACGTAGTTCAACAGTAAATAAATTTGCCAAAGAAGAAACAAAAATGTACGTAATCAGACATACATCATTCAGAAAGAAGCATCGTTCACAATAAGTAGTAATAATAGATTTTACAGACGCTATACAAAATTTGAAAGCAAACAAAATTTTTTGAAAATTACTAATGAAAAGACAAGTGACAATAACAAGGTTTAAGAAACCCCGTATTAAGGTAAATACACAACAGCACTCCCGGTTTCAAGCACACTTTAGACGTATATCCATTTCTTTTCTACGCTGGATAAAAAGACACGCCATTCGCACGACAGAGAAGTTTATATTTTTCTTACACGTACTGCAAAAATACACCGTATGAGGCGTTATAGACCCATTGTCGCACTGAACCTGTTAATGTGATCGAAAAGACAATTTTCACTTCTACCGTGACATTTCTGATGAAATTTATCTAATTTCTCTATATGTAAAGCCAAATGGCAATAATATGGAGTTTTTGGCGGGAATTTATGGGAGCAGTTGGGCGTTTATTTTAATTATTTATTCGCAAATTATTTCTAGTGGATATTATGATGTAAAATTGGCGTAGTTTTGCGTCACAAGTATCTACGCTGTTGCGCATTATGCGGAAGTGTAAAAATAAGTGCTTATTAAACTCCAAGAAACATTAAAATGTATTACATAGACATTTTAATAAAGTAGTAAAGAATAATATTATCCGTCTACTAGTGAAGACATAGGTTGTTATGGGCATATATCCCTTGGGCTTTCCTCTTAAGGGAAAATCGTAAAAAAATAACAATTATGTGGATGAACTAATTTCATATCATGTTTAATTTTCGGTAACAATTCCATCCATACATGAAATTTTTAATTTAATTCTTAATGCCTTAATCTGTAAAGTTACGAGAACAATCAATATAGGTAAATCTATGTACTTAAGTGATTACAATGTGTGTAATATTACGCTGCATTACGTAACATCGGTGAAACCGTTAAGCTCCGTTTACTCTTGGATTATAAAATTGTATGCATACGTTAAACGTGAAATTAGATATTTCATGAAATATGTACGGTAACGGTTTGACTCAGGGATTTGAGTATTTTATGAATCATAAAAAAACGAAAATCTGAGCTTCTTGAGTACTTTGACGACCTAGATGGCGCAGTGGTTTAGACGTTAACCCAAGCGCGGAAGGTTCCGGTTTCGATTCCCGGTCGAGTCAATTTAGAAAATGAACTTTTCTAGATCGTCTCGGGTCTGGGTGTACTGGGAGACGCCCCCAGTAGTCGTCGTCTGGTTCTCATAACACAGGGAATACCCTAGTTTGGGATCAGATGATTGGTATATATAGTCTGGCGCATTATTATTATTAATATTATTATTAGTACGCTAATTCACGCACGTGAAATCCATAACTATACATACATACATTACTGTCTTTTTATTTTCAATCGGAACGTTCTTAAAAACAGTAGTAATTTTTTTTTTCAATAACCTGGTCGAGAATCAAGCCTAGGATTTTTTGGTTTGGAAATTAAACGCAATAAAGCAGCTGATTACTGTAAATAATTGGTTTTTGGATACAATATTTATTTTCGACTTGCAATGCCTTGTCCTCGCATATTTATACAACGTTAAGTAATTTATACCAAGACAGGTCTGAAATTATGTCGTTGGAATTGTGAAAGACGATAGACTAATGTGTGTTCTTGCAGTAAGTAATTACATCTCAACGAATATCTTTTTAATTTCCACGACGTATATTTCGAAAAAGATTGCGTGACACTAAGTTAAGAATTGAAGTTATTTTTAGTTAACACTAGCGACTCGCCCCGGCTTCGCAAGGGTAGAAATTTGAAATAAAAATATAACCCATGTTACTCGCTGATATGTATCTTTCTATAGGTGAAAGAATTTTTGAAATCGCGTGAGTAGGTTTTGAGTTTATCCGTTATATACAAACAAACAAAGTTTACCTCTTTATAATATTAGTATAAATAATAACGTCAGACATTGATATAATTATAGTTTTTAGTAGCCAACTAGAGTACGTAATAATCTTTAAGCTTATGTCCCACTCATAGCCATGTCCTGTAGCCCAGGCCGGAAAATAAAGCAACGAAGTTCGCCTGTCGTGAGAGACGGCTAAAGAGGCAATCGTGAACCCGAGAAGGATGACAACGCGTTGTGTTCCGTACTATCGTGCCACTGCGAGGGTGCAGAGGGGATTCTCTCACTACCTCCCCCCCTTCCGAGAAGTTTTATGTGATAGAGCCATGCTGTATCGCACGAATTGGGCCGGCTCACCCGGTGAAATACCACTCTTACAGAATATCGGCGTGAAATAATATTGTTATATGTTCTGTTTTGTTGGGTGAGCGAGTGCCGATGGTCCATCTCCTCGCTCCCTCTCCTTTCCCTAAAGGTCAGCAACGCACCCGTAATTCCCCGGACGTTGCGGGTGTCCATGGGCGGCGGTGATTACTTTCCTTCGAGTGGCTCGCTTGTTCGTTTGCCTTCTCCTATTATAAGAATAAAAAGCGCTTCGGCTTAGCGCAAGAGGCGCCCCGGCGCGTGCCGTAGGAGATCTCGGAGCCCATCGACACCACGCCGAGGACAACCACCATGTGAGTTGTAATGGGTAAGATCCCACATAACCCAGTCTCTCTCCAAGGGAACTAGGTATCTGTGTGCAGACTTCTGTGTAACAAAAATATGAAAATCGGCATCGGATATCGGCATCGGTATTGGATTTATTTTTAGGCAGGACGGACATAGGATACATTTTTCGGCAAATGCAATAAAACTAAGAAGTATTGTTACTCACTAATGTTTCTTTTTTTTGTATTTTTTAAAGTTTTAAAGTATAATAGTAACCGTATATCATACTTGTAACGTATGAATAAACGTAGAAGAGAAGGAAAATCTAAATAAACGTCTGCAATTATATAAGTTCTCGCATCCGTGCAATTTTGTGAAACAATATTACAAGAAATCTAAATTTAAAATAAACACAGATAGTTATCTCTTTCTGGTACACTAATTTTATAATAATGCGTAAGGGACAGGATTGACAATGGATAACATAGAATTGTCGACTTAGTTTTTATAATTATAATACTATTATTATTTTTTTTTTTGAAGACATAGGAGGTTCTTATAATCACGATTATATCATCTGCAATATAGTGGAATATAGTTTAATACTGTTACTAAGTTATTAAAGTATAAAATAACCCATATTGCAATACAGTACAGTTTAAGTTAACTGTATGTATTGGTGTTGAAATGAATGTTGCAAGATGAAGGATCTTACTTCATACGAATGAACAGTTTGCATTAAGCTACATTCAATACATTTTTAGAGCCAAGTAGCACGTAGGTATGTAGCAAGTAACCCGAAAAAATATTGCGTTTTTTTTTAAATATTAGTAACTAATTCTTAGGAGGCAAAGGAAACTATGCCAGTCATGTCTGCTGTGTTCATTATTCAGATATTTCAATAGCATTCGTCTAGTGTAGAAATTTTCATCTAATGTAAAAATTGTTTCTTTTTTCTTATATCTAAGTCTTTATCACTACTTCAGTAAACTGATAGTTTACCGAAGTTAAGTAACTTCTTAGAAGAACGCAAAAATTTCAGCTGCGCATATTTATTAAAATCTTCCAATTCTTTTTACTTGTATAGAACTTTAACGCACAATCTACTATCACTTTTGTTCTCTAAAACTACCTAAAACACAAAAAACAGAAAATCTAAACGAAACGCCAACCTTACTTCTCTCGTTGCCGCAAAAATCCTGCAGTGTTTGTTTTTTTTATTCTATTTTTGAATTTTAATTGGGATATGTGCTTATGAAGTAGGTACAACACGATTAAAAAAGTAAATCTTGCATATTTGCGTTAAATTAAAAAAGCTATTGATTCCAGAATCAAACAATATATTATAAATATATAAATAGTTTATTTATACTAAAAGATAATGTTTATCTTAAATGTCAAGATATTGTGATCTGCGAAAAACCAAGTTGGCACCAAGTTGGCACTCCATTTTGGAAATGCGACAATTTAAAATGGCCCACAAATATAGACTTAGTATTACTCAGTATAGTCCTTTAGTCCTTGGTATAGACAAAATTTGACAGATGTTTTTGACGTTTCGTGTCACTTTTGGTTATACATAAAACACTTATATTATTGCGTAATATTTTTGTCGAATTTTCTGAAGTCTTCATTTTATTACTAAAGCAGATACTTAGCTATATATTTTATATATAGTATACGTATCAGTTACTGTATCACGCACATTAGCGATTGTCACCCTGGAAATTTATGAGAAAGTGAAAGAAAATTATAACGTTTTGATGTAACGTAGACGAGCATTATATGACGTGGGAAATGAAATTATACGGCCTATTGCATCACAATAACGATGTACTGTACTATAGTTCCTTTTATTTGCCTACAACATTACCACGGTATGATATTAAAAAAACAGGCCAAGTGTGTGTCGGACCATGTGCACTGAAAGGTTCCGTAGACCACTAAAAAGAAAATTATTATGTAGGCTCTACAAATTAATGAGTAACAGTCGATTAACTTACGAAGTGCACTTGAATAAGTAAAAATTTCATAAAAATTCCATAGAAAATGCCTGAGACGGCTCTTAGCCAATAAGTTAAAATTAGATGCATTATAACTTTGTAATGTAAAATGGTATAATGCAAAATTGAACGTTTTATATCGAAAACTACAGAATAGCCGTTAAACCGCGAACTCAATATGCTCATAGTAACAAAAAGCCCCTTCTAAGTGCGCATATTGTGACTGTCAACTATAATATATAATAATCTAATATACTCAGACATTACACACAGCGCCATCTAGTCCCAAAGTAAGCAGCACAGCGCTTATGTTATGGGTACTAGACAACTGATAATATACTTATATACTTTTCTTTTTTTTTGTAAATAAATACATATTATACATAAACACCCAGACTCGGGGCGGGAATCGAACCCGCAACCCCCGTTTACTTAACAAAGCGCTTAGCCGTTGCGCCACGGAGGTCGTCAAACTATGGAACCATACACTGCGTGTGGCCCAACACGCATTTTTTGGGTGGGTTTTCTAAGATATTATAAGCATTGTCAGATTGTAACACCAACTTTCGGGCAATAACAGTCAGACATTGGAGTAAATTCTGTTCTGCGAGTCAGACTTTTTAGTGGGAACAGAAGCGTCGAGCGTGGAATGGTACAAGTTGTTGTATCATAAATTTCATACATTTTTTTACATTTTACTCATACATTATTTATAACACGTATACAAAAAAACAAACAGTAACGATGATACCTGCAGAAGTATTAACGGTTTTGCAGATATCAACGCCCTCCTCCGAACATAGCATGCTTATACATATATAACATAATGAAATAATACAATGCTACATTTGTTAGTAAGTTTGTGTGTGGATGAGTGTGTGTGGGAATGAGTATTAGTCTGAGCATGTGTGTATTGTATCTTAAATGTGGAAGCAATTGTGAAAAAGTTAGAGAATCTAAATAAATATGTGCACTGAAGTTTTTATATTCTCTAAGTTCTGTATATAGACTTAGAAAAGTCTACTATCGCTTTACTGGATTAACATTAAATACGAGATTTTTATAGGTAGTATTTAAAAGGTGAATTCAAGATTCCTCACGGCGTTTTGCTTATAGTACACCGAGACATCTCTTACGTAACAGTAACGCAATACAAGTTCGATTCCTGACTGGTACACATTCTTGAGAAGAAAGTTTTCTAGCTAACGCACGAGTAACTTCATTTTTATCGGATTTTAAGGCAAACAATGACTAATATTAATTTATGATTGTCTTAATAATTTCGATAGATATTTTTAAGCGGATTATATCGATTATTTATAAATGATTAGCCGACTAATGTAACGACTGATAAGCTCTCCTTCTCAAAGAGATCGTTTTGGAAGCTATAATGTTTATTTTTTTTCTTTATTCCGCATACTCAACAGATAGCCATCTAATTTTATAATAAAATACACAAATATAAAAGTAATTTTGACCCTGATTGTACCTAATACACAAATAGATACACTAATGAATGTGAAAATTACATTACATAATAATAAACAATAAACGCAACAAGAACATCCAATATAAAATTCTCTTGTCACAGTGTTTGTAACAAAACTCCTCCGAAACGGTTTGACCGATTCTTATGAAATTTTGTGTGTATATTCAGTAGGTCTGAAAATAGGACATTAACTATTTTTCATACCCCTAAATGATAAAGGTGGTACACCCCAATTTTTTTTTTTTGGGACAAAATTTTTTGTTTTTATTTTTTTATGATTTGGCATTAAAAATACATACAACCCTAAATTTTCATCCTTCTACCACCAATCCCTATTTTTTCTAGAAATAATTGATATGGCCAAACAATGTTTGCCGGGTCAGATACTAATAATATATAAAATAACTATCTGATATTCTTAGCTATATAAACTTTGAATATTCATATCTTTAATATTTATCGAATAACAATATTTGTAACAATAGTATTTTACACACTATACTTGTCAATTTAATTAGTAACAAAAACCAGCCTATACTTGATCGAATAAATAATATGATAATGAATAAATACGCTAGATAATACACATCGATCACCTGGTCTCAAACTAGGGCATTCCCTATGCTATGAGAACCGTACAACGACTATACTAGGGGTGTCTCCCCGTACACCCACACCCGAAACAATCTAGAAAAGTTCGTTTCCTAAATTGACTCGCCCGGGAATCGAACTCGGAGCCTTCCGCACTTAGACAAAATGCCAAACCACTGCGCCATTGACATTTTTATTTTTTATTTATTTGCACAAAAAAAAATACACAGAAACAGTAGTCAAAAAAGTAAGAATGGCAAAAGGTAATGCTTATCTCTTTAAGAGATTTCTTCCAGCACACCTCGGTGATAATGAAGAAGAAGAAAATGAACGAGGGTAGGATGTGCTTCAAAATAAATATAAAATTTTTTTAGGTACATAATACATACATAAACATACACACATATATATATACAAACAAATATAATATAATACATACATAACTATTATATTATGCACACATAATTACTAATACTAACGCACACGTAAGTATAGATAATACATAATAATGTAAAAAAGTAATTATGCAAATGACAAAAAGTGTTCTTTTAAGAGCTTTTTAAAAGATGCTAGTGTTTGACAATTTCTTATATATGTAGGGAATGAATTCCATAGATTAACAGCTTTACAACAGAAAGAATCATCATATGCAGCAGTACTATGGATAGGCGATTTTAGAAGGGTACAATTGTTGCTTCTAAGGTTGTGATTTCTGGAAAAGAGTGGATGGAAACGATCACGGAGATATGATGGATAAGAGAGATTATGAAGGATTTTGAACAAAAGTGTAAGGACATGAGTGTTCCTGCGAAGACGAATGGGGAGCCATTTTAGCTGTTTCCGGAAACTAGAGACATGGTCATATTTACGTAGACCGTATATAAGCCGAATACAAAGATTTTGAAGGCGCTCCAGTTTATCTAGCTGCTCCTCCTTGACGTCCAGAAAACAAACATCTGCATAATCTAACAGTGGCAGAAGAAGAGTTTGTGCCAGCGTAATTTTTGTTTTAAAAGGAAGAAAATATTGAAGGCGTCTCAAAGAATGGCATGCATGATTCATTCGCTTCGAAATTTCATTTATATGAGCCGTCCAAGTAAAGTTAGCATCCATTAAAAGTCCAAGATTCTTAACTGTACCAGCGTAAGGACTAGGAAGTCCATTTAAAATCACTGGAGGAATAACAGAGTTATTTAATAATTGTAGACAAAACCGATTGCCAATTATCATCGATTGGTTTTAGTGGGGTTATTAAGCAGACCGTGAGAATGAGCCCATTGATGGATGTGACTTCGTAAAGAAAAAAGATATCTAATTGCGAACATTATTTGCAAAAAAAAAATGTTATTCTTATGTAATACAAAATATTTTGTGTTAAAATGTAACTAACTACCTACTCCCTCCTCTGATTAGAGTAGCTACAAGTTATTAGCTCTGTCCTAATACTAATAAACATAAATTAATGTAATTATGAATAGTATTGAGTAATCTCAATCTAAATACTCGACTGAGTGACAAGTTGAACGCACATGTTTAAATCAATCGATATTATGTGACCAAGGTGCGGTCGTGGTATGTGGCATACATTAGCGACCAGCTTAAAAACGCATGTTTCGATGCAGAATATTAACACGTTAACTGCCCTTCTCTATACACTTATTAGGAAAAAAATTCTCTATTTACACTTGCAAGCAGAAAAAGAACTACTAATATATATACTTACACTTTGAGCCGAAAAAGCTCAGTTGTAAATAGAAAACAAACTTGTACTTACATACACTTGTAGAATAGAAAAAGCTTCTTTGAATTCTTGTCAGCAGAAAAATATTTTTGCATACACCTTTGAAGAAAAATAACTTTTATATTGTAACACTCGACTGAGCACATAATTGGGCCGTTTTACAATTTTATCATGTTTAATTGTTATAGGCTTATTAGATTTCTGAAAACCTAATACTTATCAGAATCTAAAGCACTTTGTGCAGTAAAACTGTAAAAGCCATCATCTTTCAGAACTTACGTGGACAAATACTAAGAATTGTTTTTAAACACACATATTATAGTTATAAATAAACAGATCTACATAAAAAAATGGCTTAGCGAGGGATGACACTTGTCGGAAACCGCATATCAAAAAGACAACTTTACACCGTTCTGCCCGTGACCGTGATCACGATCGGTGCAATACGGTTGAAATATTGGTTCAAATTCCAAATTCAAATTCTCTATTTGTCTGTGATCGCAGGTTGTATATTACATAGATAGATAAAATATTAAAAAATCTGTTCTCTGCAATCCGCCAAAAGCGTACAGACAACACTATTCAGAACCGAACAGAACATTATAGTAATCTATACAGGGTTAATTGAAAATAATAACCTCTTAGTGCAAAATTTCTGTCATGATATCTAATAACTTTTGTTTTACGACTTCTATCAGAACTTAATACGTCCCTTAAAAAATATTTGTTAAAATTTGTTGTACTGTCTGAAACATAATTACTTTCTGTACGTACCCCTATGGTACTATGCAAGCGCACTGGCACGCTTATTACGTAACTTGCAGACAGCAGGCGACAGCCAATATCGCGCGGTATCTGCTGTCAAAACGAGAATTTGTGTAATGTAATTTGTATTGTGACGCTAAATCTACCGCGAAAAGTGCATTTTACGGTCATAGGATAATAGGATACGCAATCGTCATATATGATACCAGTTTTTTATTACAATTAATCACCGATTTCGTAGTGATCGCGTGGCTGTCGCTGTCTGCACATTTTTAGGTAATAACCCCGCGGCACGGTTATTACGTAACTTGCAGACAGCATGCTACAGCCAATATCGCGCGATATCTGCTGTCAAAACGAGAATTTGTGTAATGTAATTTGTATAATGGTGATAAATCTACCGCGAAAAGTACGTTTTACGGTCATAGAATAATAGATACGCAATCGTCATACATGATACTAATTAATTACAATTAATCACCGGTCGCGCAGTGATCGTGTGGCTGTTACTGTTACTCGCTGATAATGTAGCTTTCTATAGGTGAAAGAATTTTTGAAATAGGTTGAGTAATTTTTGAGTTTATCCGTTACATATAAACAAAGTTTACCTCTTTACCATATTAGTATATATAATAGTAAATACGCAACAGGTATAGTTTAGTTACAAGCCATCATTAAACGGATAATATCACAACAGTGATACACTTTCTAAGTCACAAGGTCAATATGACGCCACGGAGTTATTCATCAGTGTTAACATGTTCTTAATAGGCGTGTGCAATTTTTTACTGAATTGACTCAGCGTACCGAATCTTTGTTCCACATGACCTGAGGCAATAGTGCTGGTGCGAATATTTCATTTGGAACTGAAGCATAACGAATTGTTCATCTGATGTAGTTATAAGTATACGGAGCTAGTCATATTATTTTATCTCGTCTTTGTGAATAACTAGAGAATAACTAAATCTTGATTAATATTTTCAAAAAATGATAATATATTCTTTTTATCTGAAGAAAATCACAGAAGCAGTCCGGTTGAACTCAGGTTATCGTTGTAAAAATAGTGTATTTAGATCACTAAGCCATAAACACTTCCATCTGAATGCTTCACTGAATTATATATTGATACTGATGTAAATGTTTCAACTTCAGAAGCAATATCAAAATATTTTACTACAAGAGTGTTCTAGTAGAAGTGTACTAACTACACAAAGTAAAAAAATACTAGTCACTGGATTTTTTACAAGATATTGTTTCTGTCCAGAATGAAAGTTGAAATTTTATAAAAGTCATCAGAATCATCATAATTAATAAACTGAAGATAAATGATATTCATTCACACTAAGACAATTAAAAAAAAATGTCTATCACATAATTTTACAGATCACTTAGACCCCTTTTACCTGAAAACCTACAAATGATATTGTAGATCAGAAATGTTATACAAAGTTAAGCAACATTTTAGCGTTCCACGCTATGTATTATGGATGAAATGAATATTATTAATGGATAAGTAGTTTGTTTCTCAGACGATTACAGACGTTTGCGCAGGCCTGAGCAAGTATGCGCTTGCGTCTCAGAAGCAAAGAGAGTTGCGCCAGAATCGCTCTATTTAATGCATAATACGCGATCTAACATACCACAACAATGTACTTCTCTTAACTGATACCTAGTAATAAGTAAAAAAATAAACTTATTTAAATGAAAACACTGAGAAATAAAGGTAACATCCTTTACTAATCAAAACTTAAGTGCAAAAATAACTTCATAAATATGATACAAATATCTATATTCTTTAACTTCAATAAGCCAGACTTAAAAAACTGACAAATTTAATTATATAGGTATTCATATCGTATTTATGAAGTAATTCTTGTACTTGAATTTTGATTAGTAAATTATTTTGTACTTTTCGGTGTTTTTTTTTTTCCTTTTGATTTATCTTGGCCTAAACAAATATTTAGGGTAGGTTTACAATTAAGTTTTTTACTAATTCTGGAGCGCAATGACATACAAGAGTATCATCAATATTAAAGCTTATAAGCAGTTAGTGTTATTTGGTGTATCTTCGAAGTCCAAGCTCCAATACCAGTAAAATTTAAATAAAACCAATCTGGAAGTATATCCTTTCAAATAAAAAAGAATTTTCCATATCAGTTTATAAATGACGGAGTTCTGAGGTAACAAACAAAAAAAATAAAACCGAATCGAGAACCTCCTCGTTTTTTTTTTGAATTAAAGTAATATACGTAATAAGTTTTTAAATTAAAATCTTTTTATATCGTTCATATTCGATTAAACTTTGACTTGGATTAACTTGTAGTCTGGTATTATCAGGGTGTTAACTTATAAAAATTTACTATTAAAGGGGTTCGAAGATTTTGGCATACTTTTCAGCTGACATTTTGTTTTTTTTTTTAAATGGCGGCGCACGATAAAACCTGTATATATCGATTAGGGACACCTAAACAAACAAAAAATTACAAAGGTCGCTATGTCCTAAAACGCCACGTTACAG
This sequence comes from Zeuzera pyrina, assembly GCA_907165235.1. NCBI lineage: Eukaryota > Metazoa > Arthropoda > Insecta > Lepidoptera > Cossidae > Zeuzera > Zeuzera pyrina. Next base: position 3,311,533 of record OU015627.1, read on the forward strand.
AGTTATTTGCAGGAAAAGATCGATGTTTGAGAACTTCAATAACTATGAAAAAATTATTCATTAAATGTTTCTACTCAGAATAATGCATTTAAATAGCAATTCCTAGATTGATTAAACTTTTAACATAAGTATTAGTATATTTACCCGACTGCGGCGGAGCCTAAAAGAAGGATAATGTTTTCTAAATAGTATTAGTAAATAGTATAAAGAAAAATAAAGAAAATGGCGACCGGGCGGTATGCCAGGCTCGGAACAAAAATCTTCGAACTCCTTTAAAACATGTACCTACATAATATAATGCTATAACGATTGGCAATTTATATGTATCAATTATATTATCAAGCATATTTTTTGCTATGTAATATACTAGATATCATAAAAACACCACCCATACGTTTGACCTTCGATAATACGGAAGAAGTATTATGAATGAAATTATTAATATTTAAATTAATAGCTGCGCTCTCATTAAGAGCTTAGAGGCTACGCTCTTAGCATAAAATGAACGCGTATAATGCGGGTCAACGTAGCCGAAGAAAATTCTTTTCAGAGTCTGAGTTGCATTAATTAAAAGTTGATTAAAAGAGAAGTTAGCATTACGAGAAGTGTATAAAATTCAACCAAAGCGAATACCAATGATTTAAACACAAAGTAAGTCTAATATTCATAGTGTAAAGTTAACCTAAAACGTTTTGCAAGAAAGCGTAAAGTAACAAACAGTAGGTTGGCTGTAAAACATAGTGAAATATTATTAATATGTGGAGACACGAAGTTCGATTCCCATTTTTTCTAATTAATTATGGCAAACAAGTGATATCATATGTAGAGTTGCTAAATTCGAATTAGGTAATAACGCAATTTTTTTTTTATTTACTCAAGTACTGGCCAATACTTAGGAACCTATTTTTTTTTCTGTTCAAAACCAGACATCTTTTTTTTAATTTACTCGAGTACTGGCCATTACTTAATAATCTTAATTTATTTTCCTATTCAACACGAGACATCGGTATTTGTTTATTACAGTATTTATAAATTCAGGTACATTATACATAGAAAAACGCATTTTAATGTTTTATTTGAAAGATAATAGAAAAACATAAATGATAAATAAATACCTCTATTAAATTTATGAAAATCTCTTAAGGGGTAGAACACTTTTCAGACACGGTCAGAAACTTCAAAATTTTATGTCTTAATTCATCATTTCATATTTAATTGCTTTTGACAGTGTAACGGTAAAATAGAAAACAAACTATATAGAGGTAGGTAGCTGTTAAAATCAACGCACTTTGTAATACGCATACTAATGTGAAATGTCAGTTAACCGGACGTAGAAGAATGTGAAAACTCATTGACAACTGAAATACGTTCGATTTCCACAATTTAGTAAGAGTAGTTGTAAGTTCAATGAATTTTGATTAAATCGTGACCCGTTGGTTCGAAAATTAATTTTTCTACCTTCCAAACAAATCGTCTCGAGATCGACTCCGGAAGTCTATAGACGACATATTACATACATAGCTTCATGCTTCATTTTTCATTCATGATGGACAAAGCATAAACGCGCAGTGATCGCTCTTTGAGCTTACAGATGACAAATACTGATACTGTAATGTTGCCGGGTCATCATCACCGAATTACCTCAATATATCCATATCCTTCGGGCTTCATTACCTATATACTTAAGGCAATCTCAGACATGTGTACAGATATGTAATCGTGTTTCTACAAATGTTTTTGGAAATAGCATCAAAACTCTCTGCAAAGAACGATATACAGTCGCAAATATTTTGGGATCAATTTTGCAAAAAATAAACCATTTTCATTACGAATTCATGCATCGTTCACTAAAATTTTTGCAAGTGTGTGAGAATCGTCTAAATATACATGGTTTGCGCCCTTAAATGTATACCGAAAACCGATAAAGATCGCAAATATGAAATATTAATATGAAATATTTTTACAAATGTTTGCATAAGACCATTTTTCGCATCATTGAAAAAATTTATACACTTGTCTGGGACCAGCATTATAGTAAGCACTATTCCTTAGCTGATTTTTACCTCCTTCATGAGAGGATAGACACCAGACAGATTCTATTCCTTTTCTCGTCGAGATTAGCGTGGATGGAAGCAGATGACATTAATTATTTATTGACATAATAAAGCTTAAAAAATAGGTTAACCCATTTCAGAACGTAAAAACCTAACCGCAGTTAATATAACTTAAATGCCAATAACATGTTCATAAAAAAGTTTAGCATCACATCATATCATATCATAATATATACAAAGTTCGCGACACATCAATCATTTCGAAATAAGTACATTTATTTATTCGCAATCAGAACCGGATTCGCGAACGCGAATACACTTGTGTCACGTTTAATGGGTCAAGTACGCTTGTGGTGTTGAAAGGGATTTATAATGATCTGTTAAGAATTCTAATGTGATCTATAGAGTATTACAGTCACATGTCTATTGCACATAGTACCTTCATATGAGCTCATAGTGTGTGCTAATTATTTATTTCGCCATTATAGTTCCGAAGTGCATACAAAGTTTTCGAAGCCGCCTGTATTATAGGGATTGAAGCGTCGATACTAAATAATGACTCTACAGGATCGTTACTATCAAATAATATAAACGAATGAAAATGTTTTTTGTCTACGCCCTAGTTACGTTATTTGGTTACCTAATTTTGAAAATGTTTTATGTTTGACATTTTTATTGCGACGCGAAACCGCGAAAATATAATTTTTAACATTCCGCTAAAGTATTCGTAAGTTAATAATTTGTAAAAGTAGAAAATAAATATCAAATTTTTATTTACATGTATGTATTTTCTTTAGCTTGAATTTACTACAAAAATGTTTCACTCTTTACAATCTTTTAGGAGCCGAAATTCCAAAAATTCTTTATTAGTGTGTACTTACGGCACATGAGGCTTCCAAACATACCCAGTTCTCGTAATAGACCATTCAAAATGGACATGATGTCATAAAAACAGTTTTATCGTACGCAGAAAGAATGCAATATGAAACAACAAATAATATCAAAACTGTTATATGAATCAACACATTGTAATGCATTGCGACTAGATATTAGGTCAAGTGAAACGAAGCGTGCTAACACTGATCTCACTCATGAATTGCGTTCGATAGCGAGTTAATAGCGAGTTACCGCAGTACCCATTCTTAGATTGGAATTACTTAGCACTTACAGTGCCTTAATTACGCGATTTCCTTGGTGAAAAGCAATAGGCGTAATAGTTTATTTGAGATGTTTGTGTAATATATTTCAGTTTCTAAACACTCTTGTCCCTAAATAGTGTAGATCACTGGTTCCCAAACTTATTTTGTCTACTGAGTCGAGAGCTCATGCAGTCGTTATCTAAGATGCCTCCTAGCTAAATGAAATTACAAATCACCCCCCAGGCCTCTACACAACGCCCCCTTTTTTTTCTGGGTCTCTTACCGCCCCCCTTTAGGCCTGCAGCGCCCACAAGGGGGCATTATCGCCCACTTTGGGAATGGCTGGTGTAGATAAAACAAAGTTGCAATGTGCCTTTGTTGCTTAGGTATACTCGTATCTCCTAAATTTCTAAGCGGATTTCAATGCAGTTTCGCCATCATATAGAACATTTAACGAGAACGATTTATACTGTACTACATATTCTACTATTTATTCTATTTATTACATATTTTCATATAGACTATTAGAAAGAGAAAAATTAATTCAATGTAAACAGTTCATTTCGGTGTTCTCATTCTAAAAATGTATAATATATGATTGGTGTTTCTTGCCTAAAATATTAAATCGATATCGATTTTCAGTAGTATCTATTATTTAAGATAATGTTTAGTTTTGAGTTTGTAAAAATTAACGTCAGGATATGTATGTACTTTTTCTTAAATAATAAATTACTATTTTTTTTTAATACTGGTTGTTGAACAAAAACTAATACCATATGAAACAAAAAAAAAGTTTAGTAGATAGGTAGGTACCTGACAACTTTTTTAGATTCTTTAAGGCATTAGACATTAGACCTGACCTTGTCATAGCCCATAAAGATTAGAACCATTGTGAAGTTTACACTGTAAATTTCAAATTGAGCGCAAGAAAAAATGACTTCACTGATCTTTGCTATTCCGCAGAAAGAATAATCACAAATCTGTACTTAGTAACATATTATGACAATTTTGTAATATTAAAACTTGTAAATCGTTTTAACTATATGTACCTATAATTCTTTGCCGAATAGTGATATAGAAATTGTCAGAAAAGGTCGAAAGAGTTAATTCTCCTTGACTTAAAAAAAATTGTACTGCAAACTACTCTATATTGATTTTTATCTTCTTGGTCTAGCCCATATCCCAGGATGCATTTTCAGTCACCATTGTCAAATCGATAATAATAAAATTAAATCGATTTGTCCACAACGCAGCCTGAATCAGATCGTGTCTGTCCTTGCACCGAGTATACTGTTGCCGCTCTATCACGTATAAACACGTCAATGTGATATGACATTAAGGTGCACTGAAAAAATATGTAGTTAGACTACTTGAACACGGATTTTAAAAACTATTAAAATCACTTATTAACAAAAAGAAAATTTTTAGAATTTGTTAAAATTATAGGACACTTTTTTTTTCTTCGGAGAACTGTAGTATTTAATTATATATCATAGTAAAGGTTAGTTAATTTGTAATTTTCAGTGTTTTTTTAAGTCGGTTTAATTTTTTTTAATATTTACTGTACATATATATACTATAATTATTCCTCATCGTCTACATTTGCTTAAAACTTCAGTGAACAATAGATTAATTAATTGTTACTTCTTCTTATCGCAATCGTACTTTAAAATTCCAAAAAGTATAAACAAAGGAATCTAAACGCAAAGACGTATTGACACAAAATGTAGATACTCTCTCAAAACAAACTTTTTATTCCTAGCTTCTTAGGTAAGTATAACACGCGCGCTAGAAGCATCACTCATTTATCAGCGTCATATTTGTGTAAACATTCTGTAAAAGAATGCAAGTGACTAAGCTCATCTCTTTCGCTGATAAATAATTTAAAACTTTCATAGTAATAACCTGCGAAATATTCACGTAGCCATCTTTATTTTAGAAATAGCCCTATCATAGTGCCATTATCTTGTAAAGCTGCCTATTCACGTTCCGACCGGTTACACTTGCAGATCGTGTTCCGTTGTGTTCCGGTCCACTCTCACTTTCGTCGTAACAAGTTTATTATAAAAAATATCGACATTGGAACCATTATTCGTGTACTGACCTATACAAAAAACACAGTAAATATACATTTATTAGTCTCATAGCCAAAATATCAAAAACGGAACCTTTATAGTTTTGTCTTATCTGTCTATCCGTATATCACAGCCAATTTATTCCGTCATTTTCATAAGTTGTAATTTGGTTACATAGACTTATATTGGTAACGCAAAACCAAAAATTAGGAAAAAAAGCAGATCTTGAACACGCTTTTATTAAATTTAATGTTAACAATTTAGTTAACTGCTCTTATAACTGGTTTATTTCATTTACTTAATACTTTACTTATATACTTTTTTTCTTAATTATATACTTTACTTACAGCCAATTTATTCCATCATTCTCATAAGTTGTAATTTGGTTACATAGACTTACATTGGTAACGCAAAACCAAAAATTAGGAAAAAGAAACAGATCTTGAACACGTTTTTTTTTTAATTTAATATTAACAATTTAGTTAATTGCTCTTATAACTGGTATACTTCATATAATGTATTAAAGGAAATTAAAATTTTGGATAATTTGAAAAAAAACTACTCGAAGTTCATTGGGAAATAAGAGTTATTGGGTTATAAACTTCAGTAGTGAGGTCTAATAGTCATCGAAGTTCTGTTCATGATTAAATACTAAACCTGTGAAGACAAGTTTGATTTAACGATCTAATTAAAAGTAATTAGATCGTTAAGAAATAGTCAAGTAACCTAATCATTAAATTAAACTTGTCTGAAATTGCTACGGAAGTCGAATTTAATGCGAGTTCGACACGCTTTTAGCCGGTTTTTTGTGGGATATTCTGTACTTCGATAATTAATTGTGCATATTTACTCAATAATACGTAAGCACTTTGATATATTTTTTTAAATAAGTATATATTTATTCGTAAAGAAATAAAAAATTCATTACCAAACCGCGATAGCTACAATTTTGTAAATCTAAGTCTTTTAATCTAAAATTCCAGTTCTTTTCTTTTTATTACGTTCTTTACTTAATTGTAACTATAATTATTTTAGATTAAACTGATATCTGCGTAGAACTAATAAGAAAAACAAACTGTTCGTACCATAATAAAAAAAACACTTGTTCTAATTTTTCGTATTTTCTGACCCACAAGTTTAACATTTAATTGCATAAACTACAAAACAAAGTACTAATCGCTCAACATTCAAATCAGAATTTTTCACAAGGTTAATTACGTCATTTTGCATTAGAACACCGTTGACGATCTAATGGTCACTCTTTCTGACAAATCAGCTGATTAATGCCACGTTCCGAAGTGCAATAAATCGTTCAATCACAAGTGCTTCCGAGCTTTTTGAGTGAATACCAATATCAAAAGACCTCGCTGAATGTTATTTGGGATTTCAAAATTTGCAATCTAATTAATGCAAATTGTTGATTCAACAATCAGTTAATGCAAACTTAGTCATATTGAAAAACAATTCTAAGAATTCTTACTATAGCTAATATTTCGCAATAATAATTTTGTGAGCTTATCCTTGTGCTCCGCCATGATAACTGTTAGTAATTACAGTAACAAAACCAAAACAAACTTGGCCGTTTTAAGCGTTTTGTATTTCGTATAATTAAACGATAATAAAATGATAAAAATGTAATTTTGTATATAAACTTTGTTTGCGTTGTCGTGCCGCGGTAAATACGAGTATTATTGTTTTACCCGCCGGCCACTTCACCGCGATCAATCGCCTCCGCGTTCCGCCCCTTCACCAGCTAGCGTCCGTGGTTCGCATGCGAACAATAACGAAACTAAAAAAATAAATTTTAAAGTTGTAATAAAAATAAATAAAATTGTACACACATACAAATAAATGTTTGTCCGGGCTAATCATGTAAACGGCTGAATTGATTTAATAAAGACTAAAGAGACGCTAGAATCTTTTGTAAGAAGCACCATGGGATGATTTTTATGAATCTCAAGAACAATCGGTTTACAAATATCCACAGACAAATTGTAACCAATTACTAGAAATAATGTACATAATATTTTTGATTTTGTAATTAAACATTAGAATTCAAAACAAAGTGAGTGAGTGAAATTGATTTTCATTATGAAAAAGTTCGTCATAAAAAAGAATAATAAAATAAATGGCAAGCTTTATATAACACCTAAAATATGTAACTTAAAACAACATTATTTTCAAAACAATTATTTTTTAAATTTCAAAATTAGAACAATCGTCTACACGACATAGACAAAAGAATACAATGACAATACGGCCAGTTACAAATTACAACATTAATATTTCGCAATGGAATTTTTCACACGCAGCAAGCACAATTCAAACATAATCAGCTTAGTAGCATGATCTATGAATGATGATTTTTATCACGTTCACTATAAAACTTCAAATTGTACGTAATTTTTTACGATACCTGCTACTGCAGGCGGAGGCTTTGTAATTCAATTTAAATATTCGTGATTACCGACGATGTCGATATCGATATTGCCATTGAGATCAACGAGTCTATCTGTGTCCGTAGGCTGTTGTCACTGTTGTTGAAAAATTTATTTAGACATCCACTTGCACCACAATTTATTCCTAAGACATTTTGGCGGGAAATAGGGAAGTGAACTTTATGCTTTGTTTAAACTTCTTATATTTTATACTTATTTGAGTAAATTACTTTTAGAACTTATAAAGTAGATTTTTAGTGGTGATAATATATTGTGGATTGAAGTTTTATACTAGTGTACAATTAGTGGAGAATCTAAATAAACGTACATGCTTCCTTGTGTAACATATACCTATCTAGTTTATTTTTAATTTTCCTTTTTTTTTGCTTTATCTCTATCTTAAAAACATTAATATATATGTGCCAGTTTAACAGGATTTTCGTAATCTCAATGTAATAATATAATATTAATATGAAAATATCTGCAAAATCGATGTCTGCGTCGTTGCAAAGAGATTATAATCACGTATATCACGTAGATAGCTAGTATAAATAGATCGTAAAATTTGTTTTAGGCCATGAGATGTGAACGAGAGCGCTATGGCGTTAACATGCCAAATCAGTACTTTACTGTATAAGTACGGTCTGACTTTTTGGAGGGAACGGGAGAAGTGAGGTTGTCATTTTATTTAGATTTTCTATTTTTTACATTTTTTGCAGTTTTAAAGTACAAAAGTGATAGTATATTGTGTTTTAAAGCTCTGTGTAATTGAAAAGAATGGAGAAGGCCTAAATAAACATGTGTAGCTGAAGTCCTCGCGCTCTTCCAAGAAGCCCTATAAAACTTCAGTAAAGTCTACTCTCTACTATTACTTTACTGGAGGAGTTTTACGATAACAATTCTGCTTATATATAATACATGACATTGGCAAATACGCTAATCTGTGCGCCATGCCACGAAAAAAGAAAAAAAAGTATGGTCTGTAAGCACCGTTACACTGCTCTCTACGTCCCAGACAACAGAGACAGTTGTAGCTAATTATTTCACTTCTCTAGTCAACCACCGTTGTAGTGCTCTCACTTCTGCGTGGGGGAGGACAGAATACTTCTTTCCCTTTCGCACCTTTACACTACAAGTAGCAGCATAATATCTGCCAAATAGTGTATAGTGTTATTTAACACCAAGAAGTCACTAGAAGAAGTACGGAAACACGTGCAAGAGTCGAATTTGATGCGGTTATAGTACAGATTCTAAAGTAAAAGATTCATAATAAAAATCGGCAAAGTGTGAGTCGGTCTTGTGCTAAGGATCTTGAAATGAATGAAAGAAAGCACAATTATTTTGGTAAATGCATAACAGCAAATTGGACTCGCACTTAGCCGAATTTTTATTAACTTTTAAGGAAATGAAATCGGATATTATAGTGTATAAGAAAAAATATATCGACAGTGAAAAGAAAAAATATTTGGGTCACTGTTAAAAGATTATGGAAAACTGTATGAGAATATGGAAAAAATATTCATCATACTTACGATCCACTTCCAAGTAACAAAGTGTATATAAAATTTCATGGGGATAAAGCCCCGAAAAAAACTTAGTTTCTTTGAAAAAACCTTCTTCTCAAATACATATAATCAAAAATCCGTAGGAACACGGATCGTTAATTTTTGTTTACAGAAATTAGTAGTTCTACGTAGTGTATGGCGATCATATTCACTGCAGTATATAGCGACAGTGACCAATCAACACTAGTTAAGGCGACGCATTGATAAACAATAAATCTAAAATAGACTTTCTGTTCTATGCAAACGTGCGCGCGCTAGCTTATGAAAAATACGAAAAAACAGTTATTTTCGTTTATTTTAAAAACTATAATTAATTTTAAAATATCCAACTGTCATTTTGAGGAATATGTTTAAAGTAAACTATACAAAAAATTTAGAATTATGTAAATTGGTCCCGTTGCTTCGAAAAATGTAAATCTCTGTTTTAAAAGAGGTTTCTTTGATTTTTTTTGCGTTACAAAAGTTAACCAACCGTGTATCGCAACTGTCAAAATGAAGTCAATGAAATGAAAAATCAAGGTACCAAATATCACGGTCATACGTTTTGTAGTTACTTAGAAAAATTGATATTCCTGCCATGCAATTTTGTATAAACTCGAATCACCCAAACGAGACTCGCTCAACAATTCACCCCACTTTGCATTCGAACTCACTTGACCTTCAAATGGAATTCTATAAACCAAACATTCTAGGAGCGAAGTGAAGTGATCTTAGATGCGAGTTTATCGGGGCTTGCTTTAAGAGTAAACATTTCAGTCGATATTTCGTCTTAGAGTATTTTAACTTCTTCTGAGATAATTTCGTTAAATAAAACTGGTTTATTTAGATTGGATTGTCGTATTTACCGAAACGCCAAAAATTCATTAACGATGGTATGACGCGTTGCTGCACTCATCGAGGCGGCGCTAGTGTCTCTGTCGACTTTAAAGAATACCAGTCCACATTTGACAATCTCACCGCGGATTCAGAAGTGAATTCAACTAATTCGCTTTAGAGAATCACACGGCTGGCGTCAAAATTTCCAATGCGTCGCCTTAAACGTAACGAATGGTAAACTGAATCCACAATCATTCAGTTTTTGTAATATACATTTTATGTACGTTATACAAAATAATTACTTCATTACTTCTGACTAGCCCGTTGGGGATACAGCGTGATGATGATGATGTTATGTTATGTTTTATTACTTCATGAATACCTACGAATCGAACCTGTTACTCTTATTCTTATTAAATAAAATAAAAAAATAAAGATTTCTTATAAACCTGTCGATTTATTGCAAATGGAGTGTTGCTTTTTATCTTCCTGACGATGTCAGAAATCAAAATCATGGGAACATACCTGAAACAATAATAAAAGTACATATTTTATTTACTTTGAAAACAAAATGTAATGGATTATGTTAGTGTTGGGAAGCTTGTTAAAATTATGTGTCCATTTATTCTATGCTCTGAGCACATCTCCTCTTCCATCTCATCTCTTATAAAGTGAAAATAAAGAAAATATTCTAAGGATAATAAATTTTTATTAATTTTGATTTTAGATTAGTGTATATATTGTATCTCAGAGCACAGGGCATATCCTAGTAGAGACCAAATAATTGGTGTGTATTGTCTGGCGTATTTATTATATTATTATATATTATTATATTTACATGTAATCTAATATTGTATCAAATATTGTATATGTAAAATAATGTATATATATATCATTTCACAGAAAAGTTCATTTTCCTAAATCATCCTAACCGAGAATCGAACCCAGGGCCCCAGCTGGGACGGCAGATACTCTACCACCATGCCAACGGGCCAGCTCTAAATGAAAATTAAATTTTGCATCTCAAAATGTTGGTCTACTTTTTTTTATGTAATACTAGTATATAACTTATTTTAATAGTAACTTTACCAGCCGTAGAATTGAAAATAATGCAGTTGATAAAGCTGTTAATTTTAATTAAGTAAATAATAATAAATAATATTAATAACTCACAACACTTTTTAAAAATATGGCTAAAGACGTTGGTTAGCAATTAACACAGTAATCCTGGCTGTAATAAAATATAATAACATTTTAAAATGAGAACATCCTTTTAAACATTATTTCCCAATCACACCCTTCGATATTGTCAATTTAAAAAATGGAAAGCCGACTCAGGCATGGTCGGCTCATCTCGTTTGGGCCTCTCCTGCGCTTGCGTCACACGTGAGGTAATACCTATCACTTTCTATAATTCGTTAAAACATCGATATGATTCGCGCCACAGTCACAGGTGTTTAAGGAAAACGCTAAACATTATACAAATTAAAATTAATTATTATGTATATATTTCTAAATAGTAAAAGAACAATACATATTAGATATTTATTCATTTAAGTCTATAATTTCTGACTAGGTGTGTTTTGGATAATTAGCATTATATTATCTTATCAAACTAAAACTGTATAGTTTATACCTATGCTATAAAGCTCTATTTCATTATTTTTCCTCGAAGTAACTTTAAAATAGTTAAAATGATTATATTTTTATCCCCTTATTCATAAACCACTGATAGGTAAACCTACAATAGCTGAAATATATTTTCATATTTTGTCTTTTATTTGAAAACAAAAATCAATATGAAAATGAAGACAAAACATAGTTTTACTTAAAAAAACGTTTTATAATTTTTATGAACAATGACCTTCGGGTATAAATTAATGTATGCACAAATAACGCACTTTCGTAGAAGACGCTGACGTAGGATTGTATAGTAATCAACGGTCATTCACAGCGTTGATTACATAAATTTCAATCGCAGAGTGATATTTCATGGGTATTTATTGCATTATTTTATTTTTATACGTTTCCATTCATGATGTGGAAGCATGCGAAACGGTGCGATGCTGTATATTTTGTATCCATTTGATTGGAATCAAACTAGAGATGACGCTATTGTACTATGACGTCACGTCGTCGTGTCATTGCCCAGGGGCAGAAGCGTCTGAAACAGAACTTACAAGGGCTGCTATTTATGTATCCGGAACTAGCCAGTTACAGAACAATATTAAAAAAGTAATTATAACATTTAAAAATGGAACTCTTTGGCTGAGGAATACAATTTGTTTCATGTAGCTGTCATTTGTTGATCCTTTGTGGCGTCATTTTGAAAATTGCGAGTCTTTATCACCATGGATGTAAGTCGTGAAAATTTTCGTGCTATGATTTATTATGATTTTCGGCGAGGGCTAACTCAAAAACAGTGCATCGATCAACTCACTTCGACTTTTGAGGACGAAGCACCATCGATAACTACTGTGTATCACTGGTTTAGTGAGTTTAACCGTGAGCGGTCTGTGCTCATGGACGAAGTTAAAGAAGGTCGCCCTAAATCGATTGTTGTACCTGAAAATATTGATGCTGTGCGGGAACTAATAATGCAAGATCGTCATGTTACATATCGCAAGATAGAGGCGTCTCTGGGCATAAGTATGACGAGTATATATAAAATATTACACGAACATTTAGCTGTAAAAAAAATTTGTTCACGTTGGATTCCGCACAACTTGAGAATTGACTAAAAACGGGCTCGTGTCGATTGGTGTGAAAAAATGTTACAAAAGTACAATCAGGGTGCGTCAAAAGCTGTCTATATTATCTACACAGGTGATGAATTTTGGATATATGCGTAAGATCCTGAAACTAAACAACAATCAACGGTTTGGGTGTTCCAAGATAAGCCGAACCCAACAAAAGTCATTCGTTCAAAAAGCACTTTTAAGCAAATGGTCGCTTGTTTTTTTGGTATAAATGGACATGTAGCTACAGTGCCACTAGAGGATCGTAAAACGGTTAATTCTGAATGGTATACGACCATTTGTTTGCCAGAAGTCTTTGAAGAAATAAGAAAGAACAACCGACAACGCAGAATCCTTCTTCATCATGACAATGCTAGCTGCAACACATCGGCCGAAACAACTCGGTACTTGGAAGATCAAAAGTTCGATTTAACGGGTCATCCGCCGTACATCTCCGACTTGACCCCCAACGACTTCTATTTATTCCCAACCGTGAAGAATTAATTACATGGTCAGTCAACGTTTTTCGAGCCTTGAAGAGGCTGTTGATGCGTTCAAAATGCACGTTTTGGAGTTACCTCAATCCGAATGGAAAAAGTGCTACGAAAATTGGTTCCAACGCATGCAAAAGTGCATCAATCATCATGGTGAATATTTTGAAAAGCAATAAAACTATAATAAATGCTATATGTTTGTTTCACTTTGTTATTCCGGATACATAAATAGCAGCCCTCGTATTCACACTACAGTTTCAAAAACCAAGGCCTGCGATATTTTTCAAAAATTTGTGTGTTTATGATTAATAAATCTATATCATAACATTTGTAGTTTAAAAAAAATAATCAAGTGGTGTATGAGAAGAGACTTGTAACGAGCAGTAGAATGGATATTAAAGATATTTAAAAGGTGTTAATTTACAGAAATCGTCCATGCAGGTGAGCGATTGACTTACAAAATGTGTTTTTAATAAATATTCATCAAAGTTTTTAATTATCTAAATTATATTTCAAATATAGCTTTTATGCATTTGAATAGAGTCCAGTGCATTAAAGTCTAAGTTACGCTCAATCATTACTTATTCTATTTATCGGGACATCACTATGCAGGTCGAATTGAGAAATTTGTGTAGGTACCAGTCAGAAGAACTAAGCGATTTTCAAATCTCGCATGGAGTAATGAGTATTCAATATTACTTTTGGTAAGAGACGTGATTACCAAAAGTACTACTTAGAGAGGTGTAGCCGTGTAGTACGGATGTAATTACAATAACAAAGCTCTTGTTAATAAAATCTCAATCATGTTTTATTGATTCTTCACAAAATAATGTACATAATTGTTTTATTAATACAATATTATATTACTTACATATTTATTACGGTAAAGAACTTGAACGCTAGTTCCATTTTTTTTTTAAAGTTCTTGACATATAAACTAATTGTATGCCTCTAAACTAAGCTTCTTGAACAGTAAACTAAAGATTGTCAAATAACACGTGGTCTCCTAGATTATAATTTCGAAATAAGCTGATTTATAAAAGTTCTATTTCCAAAAACTGGCCGAGAATCGATCTCGAGACATTTACGATTTTCATACTTCGGATTAAGTCGAATATATTTTTTTAAATACTTTGTAATAGTACAAAAAAAACTCCTTCCCCTATATGTTTTCGGGGCGGCGAGAATTTAAAAACGCTAGCATGCTAGAATTGTACCATAAGTTAAACAAATGACTACTGCGCTTCGAAGAAACAAAATTAATCATTGGTATTCTTGACACGACTGTGCGATGTAGGGTTGTCTATCATATACATTTGATTAATTAACTTTTTGGATCATCAACGATGTAGCAATTTGTCTACGAGAATTACTAGTGATTAATTAAATTTTAGATTATTATATTATGTAGGTAGTTGAATTAACTAATGAGTATGATGCATAATATCTACTTAATAGAAAACAATATTACATTCTTATAACCATTTATAACTAATACTGTTATTAATAATATTCTCCAAAGACTCCAATCGAGGCTCTTGAATTTCATTTCATACGAGAAGTTGGTAATATAATTAACTTTGTTGATGTAAACTCCTAAACAGCTATTATAAGCTTAGTCTTTTCTTGAGTCTTAATTCGATTCTAATTAATTTGTAAATGTGAAAATTAAAATATTACACACACAATAAAATAATGATAACATAATTAAATTATAACAGATTTCGTTTTAATACACATTTGCTTGTATCTAAGCGTGACATTTGTGCTTATGCTTTGTTGCCGATAATTTTTAATTAAAAAAAAAATTCTCTTTTAAACTTATATAAAATAAAGTGTTCAACCCTGTCGCACTACTTTAGGGCTACCAATACTGTATCTGCACTGAATAAATGAACGAAGAACGTTGACAACCAATAATGGTCGAAAAGTTCTGTTATAACTTATAACTGTCTCTCCTAAACAAGACCAGGTAATTATGACAATGACTATTTGACACGCAATTCTGAGCCCAACGATTTAGTACGCAAGTTATAAAATGCAACATTTTATCAGGGTTATTACAACAGACATGATATAATATTGGTAATAGAATCAGTACAACGACCTCGTTTTGTGATTGAGTCGACACCTCGTTATTTTCACGTAGTCTACTTATTGTCAAAATGTTTCCGGTAAGTAGTTTTGTAGCAAAATAAAATGAGGAAGGAACAATTCTATAAATAACAGTTAATGAAATGTTAATTCCATGTTTAATTACAGACCGAAATGTATAATAAAGTCAATACTAAACGCTAAAAATAATATGATTATTTAAGAAACGATAATGCAACGTGATAGATGAAGAATGTTATTACGTACTGCTAGTTCAACATTAATTTTAATCATTTAAATTACCCACGTGTGATATTTTGTAACATTTTAGTAACTAGAACGAGGGTAGAAACGATTTCCTGCGTGTAGTGGGACTGCATAAGTCTGATTTTGGTCTTGTAAGAGTTCAGTTCTTGAGAAGCCGTCGATTAGTCAAATACATAATAGTTGTGATGAAGAATTGATAGTGTGTTCATACTGATCAGTGCTTCTGTTACATTTCATATTTAACAGTACTTAGTAATGAGAAGTCCTATTAATAGTCACTTTATGTGAAGATATAACTATAAAAGTTCTTTATATGTTAACAGTTAATGAAAAATATAATGTGTATGACTAATTATTGGACAACCCCCAATTAAACACCACAATGGCACGAAATTCTACATAACGTACTAATGAAACATCCAGTGACACACAGGCTAATTAATATAAAATAAATAAAAAATGTACAATGTAAAACTAAAATTAAAATATCAGAAAACTCAGTTTTTAAAATTGATTTTCCGATTGATGTTGGTATGTGAAGATAGTCTAAATAGAATCTGTGTTTATTGCGTCTATAGTATATTGAATTATATAGTATATTGATCACTTAAATAACTCTAACTTCATAATATAATCGCCACACACACAGAAGTAAAGTGCCAAAATAAGTACTGCTTTTATACATTAATAATCGCGTTTATCGAAAGTACGCACAATTTTAGACTAGACAATAATCCCTACCACCAACAAATTTTCGCACGAATTTAAAACGAAGTCATTTTATTATAAAAAATAATAAGTATGCAATCGTGACATTGAATTCAGCCGTTGTCTTTCGTTGATCTATTTTGAGTGCACACAAAAACGTTTTCGGTTTAATCACCGAAAAAACGTAACAAAGATAACAAAACTGTAGCCGGAGCAAGCGCTGCGCGATTGCGCTCGTGTCAATCAGTTTAGCGTTGAATTTCACTAGTTTTTAGCGGAACTACGTTAATTTTTAAGCGTAACCAGCGTGTTGCAATACAGCCCTAAGCTTCACATGAATGTATCGCGGAATCTTTTTGTGATTATTGTTAAAATTAAAAATCTAACTGCTTTACACATATTTTACTGTGAAAATTACAATGTAAATATGTCGTTATGTTTTACATCACTAAAACTTAGTTTATTAATACCACTGCATTCGTGTACCTGATAAGAGTACGTATTTAACTCGATATTTGAAGAAAGAGTAATTTTTGTTTAAAGTAAGACTTCACTGTTTGATATTTTATGTAGATATGTGTTTACGATTTTACGTGTTTAGATAAAAACTACGTGTTTAAAAATTTAGTTTTCTTTATGAAGGAATTTTGTTTTCAGTCTGAACTTCAGCGTAATTTAATTATATCAAAAAAATACTTTAAGTATGTATGTACCTAGTCCGTGATAAACGTCCGTGATATGTAAATTATCTGTCATAATTGAAGAGTTTACTTATTACGGAATTAAATCGAATTACACTTGTATCAATCTAACTGAAACATCGGCTACTTAAAAAGAAACAATGTAAGAACACGTGCGATATATGTAATTCTTCAATGCATAGAAGGCAAAAGGGAATTACGCCCATACAGCCATGTCTTTCATGTTCATTATTTGATTCCGAGCGTATTTGTCTGATGTAAAAATTCTTCATCTTTCACCATTAGACACATGTGTTGTATTTGTTCTATTTTCTTACCACTTGGCACCTAACTATCCTCTAGTAAAGTGATAGTAGGCTTTGATAAAGTTAAAAAGGACTTATAGGAGAAACGCGAAAACTTCAGTTGCATATTCTTATTCTGACTTTCCGATTTTTTTAATTTGACCAAAATTAACACACAATATACTATTATTCTAACTAATTCTAACTTCTATTTTTTTTTACGTTTTTGGGACTTCTCTCCCCGTCAAAAAGTTGCAATATATGTAATGATTAATAAAACGAGAGTTTGAGTTGTTTTAAAGCATATTCCGCTAGGTATATCAACTTTGTACCTCAATAAAAATATGCAGTAGCAGTAGTAGTACGACTCTCTCTTAGGAGGGAAGTTAAAGAGATCTAGCCCACACCACCGATGTCTTCAGTAACCAATATATAAATTCGGACTTTTTGGAGGAAACACGAGAAGTGAGGTTGTTATTTTATTTAGATTTTTTATTTTTTACATTTTTGGGAGTTTTAAAATACAAAATTGATAGTATTATTGTTTTTTAAAGTTCTGTGTAAGTGAAAAGAATGGAGTAGGTCTAAATAAACACGTGTAGCTGAAGTTCTCGCGGTCTTCCAAGAAGTCCTATAAAACTTCAGTAAAGTCAACTATCACTTTACTGGAGGAGTTTTACGATAACGATTCTACATAATAATACAATACGTGACATTGGCAAATGCGCTAATCTGTGCGCTATGCCATGAGGAAAAAAAACATAAATTATTCACATTATTTCATTAAAATGTCGACATAATTTTAATGTCTCTTGGAGTTTTTAGCGACAAATACATTGAGGCAGTCTTTCCAATACGATCTGCTGAAGTAGACTACGATAAGCTACTAAAAAAATCTCAACACCATAATAACCACT
This sequence comes from Zeuzera pyrina, assembly GCA_907165235.1. Taxonomy (NCBI): domain Eukaryota; kingdom Metazoa; phylum Arthropoda; class Insecta; order Lepidoptera; family Cossidae; genus Zeuzera; species Zeuzera pyrina. The sequence continues at coordinate 3,329,823 of OU015627.1, forward strand.
TATTTCAACAATTCCACATATTACACTTATGACGCCGCCTTAGCTTTATTTCGTAAATTTTCAATACCATAGAGGCAAAATATATACATATAGAGCCGCTGTGTTCAGCATTACTTTTTATATTTATTACTTAATTTGTGAAAGACATAGGCATCGAAAACTCCATGAGGCATCTATAACGCGAACTGTCGAAAGTTATCTACAAATAACGGTCTATTTAACGCTTCGATTGTCCCGTATAGCCGTCCATCACCGCGTTTCAAAAGTGATTTGTAATATTTAAATTAGTTAACTACAGATCGTTAGAGGCGATGATCTGTGAACTGCCATTTCATAAAGATTTAGCTTTATCTTCCACTTTAGGCTCGATAAACTTCTAATCATCTTGAACGTGTGAGATGCAAATGACATATTTCTACACAGGCAAGTGTAAGCTATTGTCAATAGTCGTGGTTAAATATATTGTCATAATTGTTGATAAATGGCAACACTGTAATTTTGAAAGTAATTTGTGATTTAATCAGTGGGTATTTTTGACTGTCAAAAGATGAGTCAGTTGAGAACAAGGACGTCGTCGAGAATTATACGACAAAGAGAACACAATCACTGTTAGCGAAAGCACGTCTTTTCATTACAGATATCCTACTTCCTACGTTCCACCCGCGTCGATATTCTTGAAGTACGATCTGGAATCTGAGAACGTTACATAAGAAATAATTATTGTTGCTAAAAATATTTATTACGTCTTCAAAAGTCTTTGATTAAAACAACGCAAATTAACGTAATGTTCAACTTTTTGGTGATACAATTATTTATAATACTTGATCAAATGCTTATGCAGGCTATAATTTACTATCAAAGAAATGTTTTATATAATATTGTTCGTTATATATATTATATAACGATCGTTACTAGTCCTAGGTTCCTCTATTTACTTCTTTTTCTTCATCAAAACTGACCTCGGCTTATGTGGACCCTGTGTTCGAGCAGCAACGGTGTGATAAATCAGATAAGCTGACTCGCCAGTACATACGACACACATTTATTATGAGATAAGCTCGTCCCATTTCGTTACATAACAGCACCGGCACATCTACATTGTATTTGATCTTTTTTGCCTCAATTCGTAACAAGAAACGGACTGGAGTTAAAAAGTCTATGCTTTTTTATTTTTCTATAGGATTCCGTAATAAAAATGGCTACAACAGTACCTACGTAGTTTTATTTGTCATGTCTGTCTGTCCATCAAAACATATATCGTCTCGAAATCAATTATTCCGTATTCCGTATCGATTAATTCTGTCATTTCTCTCTTAAACTAGTAGTTACACCCAGAAATGAAAAAAAAATTAAATAATGACTATTTTGAACCCCATTTTTATTATAATTTTTTAGTTAATTTCCATTTTTCCCAAATTTCTGCAAAACTCTTCTCAAAAGTCAATGCGTGTCCAATACGCTCAATACGCGCAATACGCAATTAGCTTTTATATTTTAGATAAGAATAGACTTAGATTACAAGTGAAACTGAGGCCAACGTTAAAGTGAAGCCTTCCGTCCAGCGGGTTATTCACAAACGTCGGAAGCTCAACTTTCCGTATCTGACAGGAAACTTTTTGATGATTTCGTCTATATGCGATTCACAAATCCGAAATCGTATTATATTTATATTTTACATATATATCATATTATATATAGTCGTATTCACAAATCCAAGCCGTCGGATTGCATTTATGCTTCTCGACGATCGGCCTTTCCGCCACGTAAAGTTTCCGACGTTTGTGAATAACCCCCAGAGATCAATTCCGTAAGTTAATTTAGGACACAAATTTCATTAAATTTACTTGGACTAAGGGTGAGAAGATGCAAGAAGAAAAAAATTAAACCGACTTGAAAAAAACACATTGAAGTTAAACTGAATAGTTGAAATCGCTTCATAAAGAAAGAAGTGGATATGATTATAATTATCTGCAATTTAGTCTGTTATCAAAATAGTCTGTAAATTGAAAGAAATATTTCAGTCAAACAATGTGTTCTTTGCAATTATACTTCTTTTTACTCTACTAATCGACGATCGATACTAATGCTGAAATTATGAATGACAGACGTAGGAAGTGAAAACAAAACCTATTACATACATATTTACCAGGAAAGATTCGCAAAGTAAAACTCCGACACATTTATCCGGAATGCAACACAATGTTTGGACGGTCATTTCGCAATAACAACCGGTAAATACGAACTTTCACGACGCGTACATAATTCAGGGGTCAATGTGCGAGCGTTACTTCTTGTGGTAAGTGCACACTAGTGTAGAAAAACACATTATTATAATTGTTTTATTAGCAAATGTTACGCCTGTAATTTTCTTTGAAATAAAATTAAGTGTTTCAATACAAATGATAAACTTAAGACACGCTTTAGACTTTTGTCTATAGAACAACAAATATTCTTTTTTTTTATAATTAGTGGTTGTAATCGGGAGAAAGCTTCAGATACATATTCATATTTACTTGTTTGAGATGTTCTCAATTCTCAACAGATTTTCGTGAAACGTTTCATCATAGAACATAGAATAGAATATAAAAATAGTAAGAACGTACCTAATACGGATATGTAATATTATAATAGCTTGGAACTATATTGTTACCATTTTTAAATTTAGAACGCAAATTTAGTCTATAAGAACTGTTCAATAACGTTATTCTATTGTCATCTCTAAGTATTATGTAAATTATTAAATAATATTAGTTGTGATGTAGACTCACCCTTAGGAGTCAACCGTAAAAATCGAAAACTATGATTTGTAAGCATTTCTAAGTTGACTTTGAGTGATGGTCTACGGCTTAACATTTTGTATAGTTTTGTTTGTACTATAACTACTAATATAAAACAATAGTTTTAAATATACTATTGAGTTTTTACTAAGAAAAATTTATAGATTACATTAGTTAATTATATTACAAATACATAATTAATTTACATTTATTACACTGTATTTGCAAAAAGTTAAAAAATAGTTTGATGATGGTTTTTATAAAGAACATTAGCCAATTATTTTGGTTGTGTGTTAATATTTCTTATGTTTCTGATTGCCTAATAAAATAAAGTAGATAACAGTCGAAATTTCGTTGTGTATTGTAGCAATACAATCGCCGTCGCCGTCGGACGTCGCCAGTGTGTAGATGTCGTTAGTGTAGTGTGTCGAAGTACCGACAGTGACAATAACAAAAATTAAGAAAAGCATTGAATGAGTGTGGGTAGTTGCAAAAAACCGCACGCTACGAAGACGTCATTCATCCTCATCAGTCTGCCCGTGACTACGATCGGTGCAATCCGGTCGAAACGTCGGGATAAAATAGAGTGGATCTAACAATTTGCGATGTATACGTAATATAATATACGTAATACGTAGTCTCATGAATCAATCTTCAGAATTTTACAGTTGGATTATTTATGAAGTTTTTATTTATTACTGCCATTATCATTTCTAAAAAATATGTCGTAAATATACAGGAAAAAGGTGTGATGTGATAGTGATGGACAAGTTGCCGATGTACTTGTTATCGTCTAAGCCACCGTGACTGAAATCAACATCTTTACAGCGCATTTTTGTGAAAAAGTTACGACATGATATGACATGATGAACGAAGATGAGGAGGTGTAAAAATTTATGTAAGGACCGCGATACTTAGCGCACCACCCACTGCGAATACCCCGTCAGAAATACACCGTGAGTATGTAAGTATGCAAGTAATGACAGAAATATAACTGGAAGTCTCACATAATAGTGAGGACCAATCGCATTTTGAAGAACGACCCTCAACTTTTTAGGTTTTTTAATATTAAGTGAAGACCTCTCTAACTTCTCCGTTAGGGATACAGCGTGTATGTATGTAGAGTAAATAAACAGGTTTTTATTAATTGCGTTAATATTACTGTAGTTAGTTTTTAATACAATAGAGATGCCAAACGATAATTCTATATGCACTTATCATGCCATATCACTAATTCCATTAACCTTTTTTCTTGAGGTCATGAATTTCGTCTACAACTATAGTATCAATATTCATACGATTTAAACCTATACCTATGGTATAAGAACTTGAAATTTAATTTAGAGTTTAACTTTTAAAATTATATTCAATTTGTAGTGTGATTACATTACATGCCTGGACCTCACTTTATAGCCAACGAATGTTTGTCTAGACACTAATTACTCTTCTTTTACACTTTTCCTATAAGTCATCATTATTGTTACCTAACATAGCTTTCACTAAACATTACAACGCACAGAAGTCGCAGTAAGTACACAATAATGCACTTTTTACTTAACGACGAAACAATTGCCCAAGCGTAGTCACGTAGTGAGCACTGAGTCTTTTTTCTACACTCTTGTTTTAAGGTGGTAATTGTACACTCTAAACTGACTACAGTTCAGTAAAGTTAATATACATATGAAATCAATATTCATTAGCTTCATATTAAGCTGACGCCTTTCAGCTATAATAGTTCGTGTTGACATTCCAGCTCATATAGAATTGATAACTTCACAAAATGTTAGAACTGAAACTGAAATGTTAGAAACCAAGTTTGGACTTTAGCGGAATATTGCTCATTAATATTTAAATGATGTACGAGAAGAATTCAGTAATATTTTTAATAATATACAAAACAGGCTAAGTTAATACAATAAATTCCACCGTCACGTATTAAAAAAAAAAGCGAGCATGTTCTTATATACACATGTTAGAAGTTATACTTCTTTGGCGTGAATAGAAAATGAAAACTGGCCGCTTTAAATTAAAACTGGTCGCTTGAAATGAATGAAATAAAATTGAAAACTGGTTACATATGGGAAATAAACTCTCTTCGTTGCTAACTTCATGGTGTGTTAGATTGACCCACTATCTTATTACGTAACTGCAGCTAGTAAGCGATAGCCGAATCTTACGCGCTCGATCGCGATATGTCGTTAGATCGATCACATATAATGTAACGAATCGGTAACGCCGCCTCTATTATTTAATCAGTAAAAAAAATTAAACCGCCTTCAAAAAAAAACACTGAAAAGTACAAAATAACTATCCTTTACTAATCGAAACTCAAGTACAATTAAAATAACTTCTTAAATACGATACACATGCCTATATAATTAAATTTGACAGTTATTGAAGTCGGTGCCAAATCAATGTGCAACAACAGAAAGTCTATTAGTTTGGTAGGCTTGGGGCCGACTTCAGTAACTATCGAATTTAATTATATATGTATGCGTATCGCATTTAAGAAGTTATTTTAATTGTACTTGAGTTTCGATTAGTAAAGGATAGTTATTTTGTACTTTTCAGTGTTTTTTTTGAAGGCGGTTTAATTTTTATTCATAAAAATGTTTTATTTCTCCCTTTTGAGTGATCGTGACCTAAATAAATATCTAACGCAAGTCTGCAATCAACTTCTTTCTAATTCCGGAACGTAACGATATACAAGAGAATCATCAATATAAATAAAGGTTATAACCAGGTCGTGTTATCTGGTGTATCTTTGAAGTTCAAGCTCCAATATCGGTGAAATTTAAATCGGACCACCTCTGAAGTATTATCTACCAAACAAAAAAAGAGTTTTTAAAGTCGGTTCATAAATGACGGAGTTACGAGGTAACAAACATACAAAAAAAAAAAACAAAAAAAAAACAACATACAGTCGAATTGAGAACCTCCTCCTTTTTTTGAAGTCAGTTAAAAACTACTCCTAGCGACCCTATTTATGTTGCAAAAGTCATTTTACTGCATGGACTGTAACCGCGCAATTATGTGATAGTGATGCCAATTTAGACAACCGTCGCGCGACTGCGGTCCAGCTATCACTATCTGCAGTTCTTTACGTGATAACCTTACCCATTTGACTTTCGTTGCTAACTTCAGGGTCCGTTACATCGATAATGTAACTTCCGTTGCCTGCTGAAATTACACTGATCTTTTTCACCTAACGCAGCGAAAGAAATATAACTTAAAAAACCTTTTTTGATTGAACTGGTAAGAAACTCAGAGAAAATTCAACATGGAGGTCAGATGAAACAATGATCCCATGAACCACGCTTAAATCATCTAATGTAAGATAAAAGTCGGCTTAATTATTATTACACGTGAAGCAGAGCGTGGCCGACCGCAGATAGCTAACTACCGTGAAACACCATTCTTACAATCATCTCATAATCTAATAAATCCGAATAAAAAACCGTTCCATTTTCGCGGAAATAAGCGGCGTGCCCCATAACTTTTTGCCGAGTCACAGACGGTGATCGATTGATTTATTCGTGATTGAGTGTGACGGAGGGCGTTTTGAGACTGTAACGTGTTTCTACCTAAAAGAAACTGGCTGGTATTAGCACATAGAGTAATATGCGTTTTGTATAAAAAAGGTAAATTTTTACAACTTCGGTCTTCTGTCTTTTGAGATGTCGGAAACTGTAAAATTTTCTTTTTTAAGATGTCAAAAATTGTAGAATTTTTCCATCTTTTTAACATAGTCTACTATTTGCCCATCCAATACCGAGCATCACTTGCTCGTTGCAAACGATAGCCTATATTTTAGGTAGAGGTACAGCCACACAGTTTGCCTTTGAGAGTGACCAGTACCAGTTTAACAGCTTTCGCGTAAAAAAAATAAACCAAGGAACAAATAAATCAACAGCTACATAAGTGGAGATTTAAGAAAATTTCATTTTATGAATTCTTTTATAAAGTCCATTTATTATTTAATGGACTTCATTAACAGTCAATAATAACTATTATTAAACAATGTCGCATGTTGTCCATATGTGGAGGAGACCCGGATGTAAAGATGATATTTATACAAAAATCCAATTTATTAAAACTATAATGTCGTCCCTCTGTAGGCACAACAACTATTAAAAGCGTAGCTAGTATCCTACTATACAATTTCCTCACTTGAAACTTGGAAGATCACTGGTGTGGGACGCCACTTGTGTCGATACACTTGCTGTTTTCTATGTACCGGCGACTTCCGAGTCAGCAGGTGCTGCGGTCAGCACTGCCGAGAATTTGAAGCGGCATAAGTATGTGACTCTCTCTGAGAGTTTCATATTTGCGCCCATTGCAGTCGAAACTTTGGGTCCCTGGGGCCCCGAAACTTGATATATTATTGTTTCTGATATTCGTAAGAGACAGGTTGAGGCATCGGGAGACCGCCGGGCTGGCAACTTCTTCCGCCAACGAATCAGTTTGCTTATTTAAAGAGGTAATGCTGCCAGTGTGCTGGGCACCGCTTTCTAAGCGGCAACTTTGAGGAAGTCTAATGAAGAGGAAGATAATGTGTAGTTTTAAGTTTGTAAATATTAACGTTAGGATATGTATGTACTTTTTTATTATTATTAATAAATCATAAACAGTATCTTTTATTTCATGTTTTACATAGAAAAGGTAACAGAGAAAGATGTTTACATGTAAGAACAGTTTTCAAGAGTGTATAAAAAAAACAAAGTTAATAAAATAAACAAGAAAAAACACAATAATGAAATTAATAAATAATCATTTCAACTAGCCAATGACAATCGTTGAGTGAGTGTTCTCTAAAGACGTATTTAATTTTATTTTGAAGATAGGGTGACGCTTTGAAATATATCAAGACTAGCGGCCCGTCCTGACTTCGTACGGGTGGACATTTATTATTTAATATTTTTTTGGGATAAACGTATTTACGAACGAAGACGGAAACGTTAAAGCTTACTCAATCCAGTCAACAGATATCGCCATCTGTTAGAATCGTTTGGAGCTAACAGATAATTATGACTGTCAATAGACAAATAATTTGCAATAAAATAATATTGCGACTATAAATTGAGATGTAAGCTATCCTATCTTTCAAATTGGATCAAATTGCACACGGTGTGCAAATCAAATTTAAAATCGGTTCAGTAGTTTAGGAGTCCATCGCGGACAAACAACGTGACACGTAATTTTTATATATATATAGATTTCCATGATTATTACATTTTCGTAATTATGTTAGTTTACTTCCTGAATTGATTTTAGGTCATAGACAAAGTTTCCATCTATTAATGATTGACGACTGTTCGAAACTCGGAATTTTAAAATCATGAAGTTAATATACTACAGTTTAATAATTGCATTGCTAAAATGAATGAAATGATAATTCGATATTAGATCACACGAAACATTATCGACAACCTATGTCAAATCTTATACTTTCTTGCATATTTTACAGTAGATAGCAACTATCTCTAGGGGGTATATTAGGGGGTATACGTATAAGTTATAACATCAAGAGTAAATCACATTATACTAAAAATTGTAGCTTCGCTAATGCTATGTCACCGGTTTAACATGTTCGCTCGTCTCATCATTTCGCAACTTGTCGACTTGTTTTCGAAAATGCCAAAGTTGACATTTACAATTCATGTTGCGACCTTGTCTAGGTATGACCGCAAGGTCCTATTTACATAACGCAGGTATATAGAAATAAATATCTTATAGTTTTAATTTAAAGTTGTTATCTGTTTGATACCAACTTCAATTTTATTACACTCATCGAATAAAGAATAAGTAACAAATATTTAGCGCGATTTACATAAAAATGCAATATTTCGATTTCTGAATGTCTACGTTTTATAGTTGTATAGATTATTAAATATATATTATATATCACATACATTTATATATTATACATCTAAGATAATTAGTATATCAAATATCAAAACATTTTCAAAGCATTTTTACAAGTCGATATTATATATAGTATTATTATTACTACGTTACATTTATAATATTTCGAAAGTGCTGCCATGTCGCCTTGATATTTTTACAATGTTTTAAGTAGTATTGATTATACCCATGTTGAATAATTTATTGAATAATTTGACGTGTTTATAGATCACCAAATTAAATCTGACTTTATCCTCGTTTGTGACAAGATAGTAAGACCAATATTAGCATGCAAATACACTAAATAAAAAGTAGTGCACACACATTTTCCATTTTTTTTATTTTCATTCATTCTTATATTTTTCTATAGTGTTCAACACCGCAAGCTGAATTCTGAATTGTCGTTGGGAGAGCCTGGTTTTGGTATAATACTAGATCTAATAAATATGTTATTTTAATATTAGATTCTTCAGGCGACTACCACAAACACAAGATAATGTTTATCGGATGTATGTATGTAGATGTGTCGGTTCCTTAAGCGCATCCCACATAACCTAAAAGTCTTAATAGATTTTTTATAAAAACGGTGTCATATGATTGGTATAATAATGCTTATCAAGTACTAGTATGTACTACTAATGAGTAGGTACTAGCATGTACTACTAATCATGGTATATATAATTTTTGTCCGGCTGCCTCGGAAAGAGCGTACGTAATGTGTTTGAGAAAAATAATTAATAATACTTAAATGTGTCCCATAAAGACTTAAATTGATACACCCTCCTATACGGTTGAAATTATATTACTATCAAAACATTATCCTGAGTAAATACTATTCATGATGGACAACTTCAGTAACCTTTTTAACACCGTCAGTACGTTTCTTAATTTGCCAGTAACTCTATCATGAGTGACTGTAGGTACTTCTTTTTAGGTGCAATGAACTGAGATAATTTTTCTGACATTAGAAGTATTAGAAAAGATTTTCTGACACGAAGAACGCCAGCAGAAATTATTGAACCATATTTTGCAATTGACATTAAACGACAAGATATCATACTCAAATTAATTTAAAATACAGCTCTGAGAATTTTAATTCCTTTAAAAGTCAAAATCGTGGCTTGTATATGCACCTCTGACATTTTAGTTGCATTTCGAGAATGCATGTTGTAGACATCTTCTACATGCAATAATGAAATATTTCATTACTTTTAGGTTTTCTTTTTACCTCAAAAAGAAGTAGAACTCATGTAAGATTGGTCATGCATCCGTTCATCTGTCCATGTATCGCAGTAGAATTTCAAATCAAATGGACATACAGACTTGAAGTAGTGGTGAAACGATTACGATTTATCATAATCCGATTATGGATATTAATCGTTGATTATCATAGTGCTTATCTAGCGATTATTTATGACTTTTATTTTCAAAACAATTTATTCCAATTGTTAATGTAGCATATTTTATACATGCGCATAATGTAAATCTCAGATCAAGTAACAACGAACTTTTGCTCTAAAAGCGGGACTAGATGGCGCTGTGTGAAAATGTCTGAGTTTATTATTATTGTTATTATTTAAAGAGCCTTTTTTTGTTGATCGTCTTTTTAGATTTTCACTAATATACGTGACTATAAGGAAGCTCACTGTATGATACACAGCTGAGCATGACATATTTTTATTTTTATCAATTCTAGTACCCAAAACAGTTAAGATTTACGAGTATTTCGCAAATAATTATTTCATGACCGACTCATAAGCTGACACGAATTACACTGACAGTGCGAGGTTGCCATACTTACTACAGCTAACTGTTTTACTCATGGTTATGCTCAATAAGATAGAAAGAGACAGAAAATTCGAAACTTATGGTTCCGTCCAATGTTTCTTGGTCCGAGATGTAAATATTTCGTTCATGCCTTGTTCATACCTGTGTCCTAACGTTACTTCGCCTGGTTTGATGTTTCGAGGACTTCTTCGCGTTAACTCGATTGTAATTCAAGAAATACTGTAATACTCTGTTTTCGAATAAGAATTTAAAATTCTTTAATTCCGATTATTAATTCCGCAGTAAACATTATTTAAATGAGTTTATGGTAATAAATATTATGCTCCTTTATCGATCGATAAAATATACTAGTATATTTTATTTAAATATAGAAATAATTGTAACCGTCGATTAATAAGCGAAATAACCACAATCATAATCGTTATCGCTAAATTATAATTGTTTCATCACTACCTTGAAGTACATTGATACATTTTGTTACCCACATACGTAGCACTAGATAAAATTAGAAAAGGAACTAATTGGGAACTTGAAATCGAATTGGCCTTCCCCTCTTATCTCCGAAACTTCCGAACTTCTTTTTTCAGAATTTAAAAAAATGCAAGTTCTATAAAGTCTTATATACAGTACAAATATATGTATATATATTTCTACTGTATATAGTTGTGTATAGAAAACTATTGTAAATTAACCACTTGACCAATTTTTATATAAAACAAGCCGTTACCCGCGCACTTTTTTACAAATTTTGTACCTAAGGAAAAATTGTGAAGAGTATATGGAATTCAAAAAATATATGGCCTAAAACCATCTACAAACGATTCTGCATCGAATGCTTATAGCCTCATACCGATACGTTCAGTAGTTTTCACGTGATTGCGTGACAAAGAAAACCATTTTCATTATATATATAAGTATTAGTGATGTGCCGGATATCCGTATCCGTATCCGCAGATATCCGAGGGAGAAGAAAGATCCGGATCCGTATCCGTTACTTTTTTGGCGGATCTTTTACGGATCTTTTACTTTATTCATTTTCAATACATAGATTAAATTATATATAAATCGAAACATGTCCTGTCACGCAAAGCGTCAAGTGGCGTCAACTATCGTTTCAAGGTCACGCTCACCGACACCGATCGAGTAATAAAGTTAAGATCCGTATCCGTATCCGTATCCGCGGATCTTGACACCAAATATCCGTATTCGGATCCGTAGCCGCGGATATACATTTTTAACGATCCGGCACATCACTAATAGGTATGTATATAGAATTCACGATCATTTACTCTCTAAGAGTCTGTACATGCAGCCCAGTGCAAACGAATTCGACCATTACCCCCGCGCCCTATGGAGATAACAATAAAGTTAACTGTTGATTTTCGCAGTTGCGTTTTGATTATAATTTAGCGCGGAGAAGTCTCAACGTTTGCTTTTGCACATAATTATAATTTGCAATAAAATTACATTATATATACTAATTAAAAAACTGGTTTTCAGAAATTTGAGATATTATAATTACCTATCCATTTTAGTGAAAGTCATTTTAAAATTCTATAGAATTTCGGAGATGCAACTGGATCTCTGTGCAAAACAGGGTTTTTTCTGGAATTTTTTTAATGAGAATTTTTACTCCAATCATGTTTTCACATTTAAGGATTTACATTTACATTCTATGCATCCAAATATCTAACTCTTAGTCTTCTTAGACATCGAGATTCAGGTTACCAAACACACCATAGTCTGCATGCGCAGACTATTAAGTAAACCCAATTAGTTACAAGACATATTTGGATGTCAAATCTATCACTGTTTTTTTTTATACCACAAAGGTGGCAAAGGAGAACTCGGACCTTCCGATGTTAAGCGGTTACCGTAGCCTATGTACGCCTGCAACACCAAGGGTAATCACTTGAGCATTGCCGACCCTGTAAAAACCTTTTCCCGCTCTTTTTGAAGAACCCCGTGCTGTAGTCTCTTGAGAAAACCTCCACAAGGAATGTATGTACTAATTTTCCTTTTCTTAAGTCAACAGTATTTTATAATAATTTTATATTGGAATTCATTTTAATAAAAATAAAATATGCGCTGGTTTCTAAGTCAAAAAATCAACAACTCTTATTATATTTCAAATTCTAGAATGACAAAATCTTTAAAAAAAGAAAGTATAAAAAACAATATTATAGAAAAAAAATAAAAAAGATAGGTATTACAAAAAAGGTACATTTATGCACATCGGGAGCTTATTCTACAACCTCAAAGTTCAATGGAGTAAGCTCCTTTGAAACCGAACTGTTCACGACCTTTTCGGTTTCTAAGAGTGAGAATGAGTTACCGCTGCCCTGGATTTGAAGATCCACTCTGATTAGTAAATAACTGATAAAATATTTCAGATACTCATTAACATAAAGTCCCTAAAGAATATCGGATAAGACAGAAGATAATTAAAAAATAAATATAAAAGTTTCGATTGAAAATACTCATCTTTTAATTTTTATAATGTCACTTCTGTTTTTAAATTACCAATATCTGCTTCCAGCTCAGTAGATGCAAAGATGACGGAATAAATCGCCTGTTACATACGAACAGACAGACAGAGAGACAGACGTGACGAAACTTGTATAAGGGTTCTGTTTTATCTATTTTGGGTATAGAACCCTCAAATTCAAGTATAATTCTATTAAATTTTTAAAATACTATATTCAATAATAGCAATCACTATTGGCTCGTTGGTGTAAAGGTTAGTATGTCTATGAATACTGTTTACGCCAATGCAAAGCCCTGAGCTTGATATCCAGCCAGATCGATTTAGAAAACGAACTTTTTTAAATTAACTTAAGGTCTATGTGTCAATGACTTAAAATTTAGTAATCGTGCGTGTTTGTTTGGATACTATTATATTACAAGTGTGTAGAGTATGGCCCTAATGTAATCTACCACAATGAATGTGACACTACGTATATATTACTTATATCACACATTAATTAGTTACTAATGTAAACTTATATTATAAATATGACACGATGAATTGGAGGACCATGGACCACTTTCAATTCATTCTACAGAGACTTCAATCTTTAGCAATGTGTTGTCGAAATTTATTTGGAAAAAAAAAATTAAAACTAAAAAATCATAACAAATATTGTTGTTTTATATCTTGAAACTTAGCAGTGTAATTAGAACACAATGTAAACATAAAATCAGTTAAATTGAAAACAATTTCTTACATTTCTTTTATACTTAGATAACAATCAATGTCCAAACAAGGAACTAAATTTCTATAGAAATCGCTCAAAACAATGAGTATAGTGTTGCAAAAACTCGAGTGAAAAAGTGAAAGAATACATCGATATCGGTAAACTAATCACGTTGCGCTTTCTCGAATATTCTTAGCAAATAGTGATGTAGTCATTCGATACTTTATGGAATGTTGTCATTCTTTTAGTCCGAATATTTAAACGTTTATTTCTCATCTTCACATGGTTCCTGAGGGTTTCTACGGAAACAAAGGCAAGTATCATCTCCTAACAGTAATAATCATCAAGCTCATTATCAAGGTAAGATTCTTTAATCATATTGTTCTAGACAATATTACCATTTCGTAGCCAGAAACAAAATATTATGCTTATTCTATTCTTTCACGTAACAAGTGGTCAGCCTGTCGCCAATACGTTTAAACCTGGCCCTTAAAGTAACTATGTATGTACTGCAAGCGTCATTTTATACAGTAAATGTAGAACCTTGGACCACGAAACATAATTTACGGAGCCATAATAAGTTGGCTCCTGGTTTGTAATTCGTGTCAGTTTATGTGTCGGTCATGAAATAATTATTTGCAAAATACTCGTAAATCTTAAATGTTTTGGCTATTGGCTACTACTATTCACAAAAATAAAAATATGTCTCGTTCAGCTGTGTATCGTGGTATTGTGACCTTCCTTAGTCACGCACATTAGTAAAATCTAGAAACTTGATAAACAAAAATGTACACCGTAAGGACATGCTCTTAGAGCAAATGCTTCGTTCATTGTAATACTTGGTCCACAATAACAACGCATAAGATTTGACGTGAACTTTTTGGCGGGAACGGGAGAAGTGGTGTTGTCATTTTGTTTAGATTTTCTATTTTTTACATTTTTGGGAGTTTTAAAGTACAAGTGATAGTATATTGTGTTTTAAACTTCTGTACAAGTGAAAAGAATGGAATAGGTCTAAATTTACATGTGTAGCTGAAGTTCTTGCGCTCTTCCAAGAAGTCCTATAGAACTTCAGTAAAGCCTACTATCACTTTACTAGAGGAGTTTTACGATAAGAATAAACTAATTTACGTGTGATTCTACTTTTTATTATGTGACATTGGCAAATGCGTTAAACTGTGCGCCATGTCATAAAGAAAGAAAAAAAAAAGATTTGACGTTGGCGGTCAAAAATTTATCACACGTGACTTATCGTTAAGTCACACATTCATTTAATCGTTTATAAATTAAAGTGAATGATGACAACTACAGTGACTTTCTTAAACTGGACTTAACTTTCTTGATTCTGAGACGATTAATATTAATTCGTTTTTTCTAATTTATATTTAGTGATTTTTTATATGAAGATATGTATGTATGTATTTATTGTTTTTTTTATTAAAATAGTGTTGACATGTCTAATGTTACCATAACCCATGGTACAATTTTCTGTTCAATTTCGTTACTGGTAACTAAATAGCATGTAGGATGTACGTACATTAATTTAGACTCAAAAAGACCAATATCCAGAACCCTAAAACTTATTAGAATTTATTTCAAAAAATGTAAAGACTTTAAGACGTTTAGGATTATATGTATAGCTGAGATGATATAGGTAACTTAGAGATATGATATTGCATTACTGTAGTACCTAATATTTCCATGAAAAATTTCGCAGAATTTTCTGTAGTCATGCTCAGTGCAGACAAAATATGCTGTTTTCATTTTCGTTTGACACTTGCTTAATAATAAAAAAAAATGCAATATGCTCGCTATAATTTCGACTGTAAAGTGAAACTCGTGTCTCGCTCGATATGACCTCTACGTCAATTTCTATTTTGAAAGTTTTGTTGCATTGCATGTAATGCAGCAACAGGGAATTTAAGAGATTGTTACATACCTATTGTACTGGGCTCTGTTGGACTTTGAACTAGTTGAATTAACCATTTATGTAGCAACTTTAATAAAGAAGTATATACATACATTCATATCCTCAAACTGTATCCCTAACGGGGTATAGTTAGAGTGGAGGGAACGCAAATCATTGTGGTCATTGCATACTTCTTTTGCTTTTCAACTCTCATCATTCTCCTCACGTACTTTCGCCGGGGTATGCGAGTGCTATAATTATATGACATATATGATATGTGGTCAAGCATTTTCAATTTGTAGTGTAACGTTATGAAATTTCTTATATATCAAACGAAACGTAATGTAGTGTGAACACCGCCGTATAAAACGTACCCGAGCGGCACTTTTGAAGAGCAATAACTCCAGCAAGCGTTTCTATTGTACGCAGCCTTTGCCACTTGTCTAGCCGGTCTGACCGGGGATCGAACCCGGGATCTTGGAAGACAGATGGGATCTAGGTCGTCGTGTGAATGAACCAGTCTAGTTCTTTTTTGAATATATTACAGTAGTGCTATATGAAGATTTATGATTTAGTATGGCGCATCTTGCGCCGTATACATATTTTCAGAACATATCGATTGTTGTAAAGACGGACAGAAAGACGAGTGATCTCATTTTAGTTCCACTTTTCCGTTATTTCTGTACACAACAGCCACACTAAAAAGTTAAAAGAAAAAAATTAAAAAAGTTTGTATTGGTACTTACAGCCAAAAACAATAACTTGTTCTGTGCTTCGTGGGAGCATTACGAAGCGATTTGTTATCTCACAATGAATATTACAACAGCGGTCAATTTTAAAGTGAACATCATTGCACCTAATTGTTAGAAAATAAATTATTTGTAATGACTCTTCAATAAAATAGATTTTTATGAAATAACTCTTCAACATTAATTCCAGTAACTCTTTAATAAAATAGACTTTTGAGAAAATTCGAGACAAAATAATCTGAAATTCAAAGTTCACGACGATTTGTCATTTTTTAGTATAATATCACATAATTGTAATTTGCAAGAAAACTACATTATCAAAAAAAACTGGTTTTAGAGATTTGAGATATTATAATTACGTATCCATTTTAGAAAAAATCATGATAAAATTCTGTAGAATTTTGGAGACGCAACTGGATCAGTGTGCAAAACAGGGTTTTTTCTAGAATATTTTTTCGATATTTTTTTTTTATATTCTCCAATCATGTTTCCACGTTTAAGGATTTCAAGATAAAGAGTTGAAGTTGTTTGTGTAGAAATATCTAACTCTGTCTTCTTAGATATTGAGATCCAGGTCACCAAACATACCAAAGTCTGCATAGGTGGATTCTTAACTTCAGTGAAGCCTACTATCAATTTACTGGAGGAGTGTTAAGGACTTAGTGATAACAAAGAAAAATAGTGCGTGTCAGCTCAAGTCTTAAACAGTCACAAAAACCAAATAATATGTTTTTTAAAATGCCTTTGTCATTTTAGAGAAAATTATATACTCAATAAAAATAAAAAAATCATTTAGTTCAGTAGTATTCAGTACATGTTCCCAAAAAAAGAAACATGTTTACCGCTCA
This sequence comes from Zeuzera pyrina, assembly GCA_907165235.1. Lineage (NCBI taxonomy): Eukaryota > Metazoa > Arthropoda > Insecta > Lepidoptera > Cossidae > Zeuzera > Zeuzera pyrina. The sequence goes on from OU015627.1 coordinate 3,346,995, forward strand.
AATAACCAGACATTCTAAAGGAAATCTTTATTTCGGTTATTAAATTACACATTTTATTTCCAACTATCTGTGCCTCGCGATTTCGTCATTTTTTTCGTATTTTCCGGTATAAAAATTCGCCTCGGTTCTCTCTGAAGAGTTCTCTATCCGCTGAGGAAAGTCCCGCCAAAAGCGGTTTATCCGTTTCAGAGATTAGCCCGGACAATCAAGCAGACACACAAAAATTAAAAAAAAAACATGTTGGGATTTTGATTACGAGTAAATATAACCATATAAGCTTAAGAATCAATCACAGACAGATATTTCAATTTTATTTGTGTGTATAGGATTAAATATAGTGTTTTTGTAAATTCTCTTCTATAAAGTGTTTCATTGAGTATTTTTCTTTATATGATGATAAAAATCAACACTTCTACTGAGTAGAAGTATCGACTTTTATCATCATAGTATTATCGCACAATATGATATTGTGGACTCCTGAATCCGCAGTGGGCCCGCAAGATGACTAATACCATCTTCTTTTAACACCACAACTTCATTTGAGGGATGCGGGACCTAAGTATGTACATAAAATTGTATTTACTTTTGTTTACTTTTTAGGGTTTCGTACCTCAAAGGAAAAAAGAAACCCTTGTAGTATCACTTCGTTGGCCGTCTCTCTGTGTGTTAAGACCCTTTTTCTCAGGCACTAAAATTAATATCAAATACTCAGGTATAATAGGTCAGGTCAATACCTTGGAGCTGTGAAAATATCAAAGTTGTAAGTCAACGCAATCAAAATACTCGGCCGTTTATGCCTCATATTTTGACACTCACAAGAGAATCAAAACCTATAGGGGGGACGTACCCTACCTAGGTTGACCTAGAATCATGAAATTTGACAAAAAGCAATGTTTTATAACACAAGTAAAAGGAAAAATCCAAAACCGTTAATTTAATCACATGACAAAATATGTTTTTGCGATTACAAACTTAAATTTGCAGTTGGAGAGTATGGGAGAATATGTCTTAAAACTTAAATTTGTTTTTGAATTCGACATATCTATTTGTAAATAAATGACACAAATACATAATGTGCTGATACAGAAGGTCGTTTTTTTTACTGGTTACTCTAAATATTTGTATTAAGTATTAGTTCAGAAAAACAACTTAAAGTTAGAAGCCGAACAAGAAAGTTATTTCATAACTATGATAGTTTTTACGCATGGTTTCGTCCATATTTCTCGTTCTGTGTAATAAAGTGAACCGATTATAAAAATTTTTAGTTTATTTTAGTAGACAATAGTGGTATTACGAATTTATAATAATAAATCTGTCATTTTTACACCAGTCTCGTTGAACCTGTCGTTAAATTTTCAATAAATGTTATAATTTGACGAAAAAGATTTTGCAAACATTTATAAAAAAGTTTAACACTGCTTCGGCGCGCAGAAAATAAAAATTCTGGCGAAGTCTAATTTCACCATCTATTCGACTCAATTAAGAAAAACAAATTTTCATATATTGCCTCAGAAATGAACTTGCTGGTGATAAACCGATCATATGCACTTGAGAAGAGAAAACAAACAGTTCAAAACATACAAAACAGGGGTTTTTCTTGATTAATAGTAATCTGTAATTCCTTTGCCTTTTCTTAGAAGAAGCCGTATTATGACTCCTGTTTCGATTAACGAACTGGAAAAGCTCTCTTTAAATAATACGCAAAGATTAAACAAAAAGAGCAGATATGTAATGCAAAATGTACCGTAGAAATAATATATGGAAATCAAATCTTTTCGTCATTTTCCTTTCTGAGTGGGGCATCAAGATGCAGGGAAATTACACTTTGACGCTGTTACGTTTAATAAGTACTTTGGCTTAGAAATGATAAAGCGGAATTAGAGAAAGATAAAAGATGAGTTTGTATAGAAATTAATTATAAGCTTTTTCACTTTAATCCGACTTTCACGACCTGTGCGGAAAGATAAGTTCTTATCTTTCCGCGCAGGTAGTTGCTTAGCTAAGACATTCTATATTATATTTTCTTTCTCTCTTAGACTCAGGTGTTAATTTGTGAAAATTCATTTCGAGCGGTCTATTCGTATCTTTTTAACCGACTTCAAAAAAAAGAGGCGGCTCTATGTTCGTCTGTATGTACGTTTTTTTATGTATGTCCACCAATAACTTCGTTAATTGTAGACTGATTTCAAAAATTTTTTTTTGTTTGAAAGGGTATACTTCCGAGGTAAATTTCATCCCTATTAAAACTCGAACTTTGAAGATACACCAAATAACACGAAATAATCGACCTGGTTATAACCTTTATTTATATTGATGATACTCTTGTATATTGTTGCGCTCCAGAATTAGAAAGAAGTTAATTGTAGCCTGCCCCAGATATTTATTTAGGCCAAGGTCAATCAAATGGGAGAAAAAAAAATTGCAAGAAAAAAAATTAAACCGCCTTCAAAAAAACACTTAAAAGTAAAAAATAACTATCCTTTAATAATCAAAACTCAAGTACAATAAAAATAACTTTATAAATACGATACATATACCTCTATAGTTAAATTTGATAATTATTGAAGTCGGTGCCAAATCAATGTTCAATAACAGAACGTTTATTAGTTTGGTAGGTTTGGCACCGACTTCAGTAACTGACAAATTTAATTATATAAGTATGTGTATCGTATTTATAAAGTTATTTTTGTTGTACTTGAGTTGTGATTATTAAAGGATATTTATTTTGTACTTTCCAGTGTTTTTTTTTTAGAAGGCAATTTAATTTTCTTTCTTAAAATTCTCTCAGTGCTAATTAGCTGTCCGAGTTCTGACTTTAAAATTTCCTGTGATGCTTCGTGGAGAAGAAGAACACACCTTTATCAGTAAAGAAACACGGGGGAAGGTGACTATAAAATATATGCAAATTAACAACTTCAAGATTGTTTAATGCCTAATTTACACGTTACAAGTTGGTAAGTCGGTGCGTAGCGAGTCAATTAAACGACTAATGTTACTTATGAGTTGCGACTTATCATTTACACGTGGAAAAGATGTCCAACTTACCGTTTTACCTAATAACAACACGTAAACAAAGAACGTGAGTGATTTGGTCGTTATTAGTTGAAGTGTAAATTGATATCTTGAATTCCTTAAAACTTTTCCCCATGAGTAAATAGTAAAAGTACTCGTAACAAACAGAAAGAAAGTTCGGTGATTTGTTTTAAACAAACTAGTATTTTGATTCATTGTCGTTACGAGTCTACCAGTGCGTGAATTACGTGACTGGTTAACAAAGTAATTCACCTTATTACTCGATTACGGCGAAGGTAAAAAGGAGAGATTATGGTTCTAGACGATTACAAAGAAAGGAATCAATTTTTGTTAATATTTTTAGATTCAACGGGTGTTAAGAAATAAAGCAATGTCTTTATATGAAATAAATTTACTAATAAATGTTTTTGTAGTAATTTATATTAGAATCTATTTTACGTAGGTATTTTAAAATGTCTTATGTAATTAAATAACCTATCTTATTTATCTTATTGACAAATTGGATTTGGACCGAACTTGCGGTTCTGGTTTCGGCATAATTCGGCGTAAAATTGGATTTTCGGTCTAGTTTCCGATTCTGCAGCAAACCTGCTGAAACTACGACCTAAATTGAAACTACGTTCGCGCAGTTTCCTGCTGATTTCGGTGGAGATCAAAGCAGTGGGAAGTCACCTCGTCCCATACGGTACAGTCAAAGTATATGTAAAAAAAATGGCCGACTCCTGCCTCACGCGTATTGGAATTGCCTACCTACTCTCTGCTGGATATGTAGGATTGCTGCGTTGGGTGTGAGATGTGGAGAGCATTATCGTTTAGTTACACATTTAGTACATAACAGTAGAAAACAATGAACATTGATAAGTTTTCCGTGTTTGTTAAATTTAATTTCTTGTAGTTATGTTGACGAATGATAACTTTATATTCGAATGACTAAAATTATTTAGGCATCTAAGGACATTATAATACGTTCGTTTATGTGATTTAGACATTTTTCTATTTGCAACGATGCAACGCGTGCATACATACAAACCACGTAGGCCAACTTTCTATGAACACATGAAGACATCTTACTGTTATATTTATACTTTGGTACAGTAAATTTTTCATAGACAAACGAAACTGTTCATTTATCAAATAACTGCTTCTACGAATGTAAACAGATACATATTTATAATTAGCTAAATTAAAAAAAGAAATGGAAAGAATCACCTTGAAAGGAAGCTTTGGTTTCATTTTCGGTTTAAACTGAAGACAGAAACCAACATTTGGTTTCGGTTATAAAAACTAGATTCAGTCGTGAATGGGTGACAAAATGGAACCAGATAATGACAGGTTGCAATAGCTTAGTACTACTGTTATAGTAAAGTATAATATAATAGTAGTGCTATATAGCCAGTAGGAAGATAATTTCATAATCATTTTTAGTTATATTTTAAGACAGGTATATTTTTCACTGTTATTACTTTTATTTTTACTATTATCCTTTTATAGGTACTTTTGTATTTACCACAGTATTTACAGAGTTTTGTCTCTACCGTGAACTTAATGCATAGATAACTAAATGAACTTTGGGTTCCGGTGACGCTGTAAAAGCTACTAGGGCTAACAGCAAAGAGTACGTTATTTATAGTCGGTAGACACTACTCAGTCGGCGTAGAGTCCGTCAGAGTTCGCGGGGATTTTTTCCCTTGTCAGATACAAAAAAACGACTTGGGTATGACTTTTTGTTCTATTTGCTTTCTCTTTTTTGGTGCTGTCTTTTTTTAGTTTTGTTTCATTCAAAAAGAAAAAATTGTAGCTAATGACCTCTCTAATATTCATGTTGATACCTATTATCGAGTTATTCAATATCTATCCATTATTTCTGTTTTTTTTTTTATTTTCGTACTTCCAGACGTGAGGTCTAAAATCGCAACTTCTATGGACTGAAACTAGACATAATTTCAGTTTATTAGAGATGTAGGTACTTGGTGGACATAATAGTTCGTTAAATTCAGCGCTACTGTTATAATCTGTATTAATACGTGTTGAGAAATCTTTGTAACCCTTTTAAAGCTTTTTTTTTTTCATTTTTGTGTAACTGCATTGGTTTTTATAATAAAGTTCTTCAAGAAGTCACTCAATTAACAGAAAATATATTCAGATTAGTTACAAAACGTACATTGATTAGACAATCATACTATAAAATAAACGATTTCGTTGAAGATAAAATAATAGTCTGGAAATGATCTTCTCTGCACATGCATTTACTGGCTCTCTGAATATTGTATTTTAATAAACCTTTAGTAAAATGATGTTGAAAAAATGATACCTGGCTGAGTTTCTTGTCGGTTCTTCTCAGTGTCCAGGTTTTCTTTTCTCTTCTCTTTGAACCGCACTAAAGTAGATTTGACGGTCAAAAATACCTTGTAATTAATTGGATTTAATTGAATAAATTGATTTGACTTTGATTTTGAAAGCACATTGCGCGCACAGAAGAGTGTTAGATTTGACATAGTTAAAGTTTATACGGAGAAGGAGCACAGAAGGTCAAAATATTTAATGTACTACTAGCACATTAAATTAAATTAAATGAGATATGAATACTAAATGAATATATTCATTGTTCACGTTCACACTGCCAATGCCAAACAGATAATAGTTTGTGATCAAATCTCAAAACTCGGACAGAATCAGTCGCGCAGAGTAGAAATTGTCGCCAAGGAATTTTAAAATGTTGGCAACAAATAATTACTGATAGATTGACTGAACAAATTTCGAGCTGTGAATTTTGTGAGCTGTTTCGAGCCTGTGGAGTGTATGTCAAAGGAAAAAGGCTTTTATTTTTTATTTGCGATGGAATTTCGACCACTACTACATTTAATGACCAGAGACGCCGACTATGTGGGTACTCTGGGGCTCGAGCACTCGCAAAAAACACTAGCACGTGCGAAGCACCCACGACCTGAGGCATACGAATATAAGTAATCGGCGATAGAAATCCAAAAATAAACAAAGATGGACAAATAGGCCTTGCATATAAATCATTGGCAAAACTTTGCTATTTTATTAAAATACCATCTAACTTTCAACAGTGGAAATCTTACAAATCATTTCTGTAGAAAATACGCACCCGTAAGCTGTAAACGAAAAGAGCACTTAATGTTGATCGTATTAAAAAGATTGTGTTATTGGGACAGGCAAGTATTTTCAAACTTTAGGATTGCAAAAATTGTTATTCGTATCATTGAAGTGAAACTTATTTGAGCACGGTTGAGCGAATTAGCCTGGATCAGACAAAAGTGACAAAATTCCTCCTCTTCGACTTCAACCGGCAGTTGAAAAGAAAGAGTGGGAGAAGCGTTTTTACTCTCTATCGAATGCGTAACAAGCAGTCTACACGCATGCTTATGAGGTAAAGAGAGAGAGAACTATATTTTAACCATAATTTCTTTCTTATAATATGAATTATGTGAATATGTTGTATAAAAGAAATCATAAGTAGCCATTTCCTAATCCTGACACAATAAAATCGTCAACAAAGGCTTGAACCTAACCTAACCTAACCTAGTTTCATTTCTAAATGCGTGTGTCTCACGTATTTTTTTTTACGAATTCTTTATGCGAAAATTGCACATCTGTCGTGGGAGGGGAGCAATAAGCACGCACGGGTTTTTTTTAAAGTTGGCGCCCCTGTAATGACTATAGTCTATAGTCCGAGTGGCGTTATTGTCACAGATAACTAATGATTATATTAGCAGTTGTTATTGAATGAGAAATGTAACGAGTTTAACAGGATTTAATTAGGTATGCTGGAGCAGCAATAAACGCGCGTTTAAAGCGAATAGACCTATAAAATAATAGACTTTGGGATTTACACGCCCATGCAGTTAATTACGTAATACTTACTTTGTATATTTGAACACTTTACAGAATCGACATGTACAACTATGGCCGGGCGAATCATCAAACTATTTGTAATGAACGATACTACGGGTAATTAGTTGGCCATTTCTCGAGCACATAAACTGACCAATTATATGATCGTACGACCACATATATATATATGTACAATTGTACATACATTTGTATAATATATGATACATACATAAAACTATTTGCATGTTGATAATATGAATATGCCGTATGTTACCGCCTGCAGTGTAAGCCTCCCCGCCGATAAACTTTACATGTCCTTGCATACGTACATCCTGATGTAGTGCATTGTTCTCTGTCTGGCTTCGTTGTCGTTGCAATCTTGATCTATAAAAAATCCTGCTGGTAAAAGGAATATTGCAACGGTTACATTCACTTTAACGATTAACGTAACTGCGGTTGATATCGAGGCACCTAATATCGCTGTGGCCTAGTCTAGATCTTGTGGTTTCGTGAATAAAAATATTGTTATAAATTTATAATAATTCGTGTACGCAATATACACTTACGCTTCGAGGGAGATGAAAGGTTACAATCTATTCTAATTACATAGTAAAAAAATACTTTATCTAAATAGATAGTGAAATATTTATTAAGCAAAGAATTCTTTTTATTGCGAAAATATTTTCAAAAACTAAATCATTTGTAATGCAACACCATGTACCTATTAAGAAATTTAAAAAAACAGTAATATCGAAGAATGCTAAAGATTATTAGTGTGACCTTCGCCTAGCGGTAATTAAAAAGAACTATAACCAATTAATTATTGTATATCGGTTGCAAAGTAAGCTGATAGTAAGAATACCGCGCAATGAATTCCCAGTAATATAAAATATAATGTTCAAATTTTTTTTTTTTTTTTATTTATTTATTAACAAAAAGTACATACATATGTTAATATTTACAAACTTAAAACTACAATTATCTTAAATAATAAACTTCCTCAAAGTTGCCGCTTAGAAAGCTGTCATTGCTCAAGGTACCTAACAGACTGGCAGCATTGCCTCTTTGAATAGCCAAACTGATTCGTTGGCGGAAGAAGCTGCCAGCCCGGCGGTCTCCCGAAGCCTCGACCAGTCTCTTACAAATATCAGAAACCAGTCGATGGGCTTCGGGGCCCCAGGGACCCAAAGTTTCGACTGCAAAGGGCGTAAATATGAAACTCTCAGAGAGAGTCGCATACTTACGCCGCTTCAAGTTCTCGGCAGTGCTGGCCGCGGCACCTGCTGACTTGGAAGTCGCCGGCACATGGGAAACAGCAAGTGTATCGACACAAGTGGCATCCCACACCAGCGATCTTCCAAGTTTCCAAGGAATGAGCGTCAAACCATCCGGTCTCCTGCCGTCGCTACGCACAATACCTACAGGCTCTAAGACTGCAGGAACGCCAGCGGCGACAAGAGCCCGCCGAATGACGTCATTCAAGGCAGCATGTCGTGACATGCGGCCCGCACTACGTAAACAGGATAAACCGTGGTGACCTAGTACATCGACGAGATCACCACAGCGGTAACGGTGAAGAAGGTTAGTCCTGGCCCCCAGACGAAGGGATACTATGAGAGAAAGAGTGGTATTGTCGATTAAGGTTCCTAAGTTTTTTGAAGGTATTACCTTCAACCAGTGTCCTGACTCCTTCTCAGAAACAGCTAGGAGGCGAGACCGATCTTTTTCGGTACTACAAGAATCTAAAAGTTGTAAATGAACATTTTTGCATAGAGGCTCATCCCAGTGTTTTTGAGAAAAGGTCGAGGTAGGCAGGTTAGTACTCGGACAAACACTTAACCAAGCAACTCGAGATTTTGCGTATGCCCAGGCCTCCATAACAGATGGGAAGCGAGGCTTGATTCTAGACCCTGTCATCAACAAAGGAGCAATTTAATATTTTAGATAATGTATTTTTTTGAATATTGTCTACAGATTTTAAAAGCGTTTGAAATTTAAAAAGCTGAGAACAGCGAAGAGCATATGTAAATTTTGGAACAAAAAGGCAAAAGCGGACAATGAGGAGAGCCATGTGGGAATTAATTTTGAAAAGTTATTAAGCAATACAAATTGTATTGCTGTAGTTATTGATATTGTATTGAAAAATGTCATTGGCCATTAGTGTTAATGAAAATAAAACCTAACTATGGTCCACCATAAACACATCGTATCCACCGTACACTGTACTCCGTACACATTCTTCACATAAATAGAAATTTAGTTACTTCTATCTTTGCTTTTAACACTAACACCCATATATTCAAATAAAAGTATTAGGTACATTCTTTTGGTCCCACTAATAAAATCATATTAAAAAAAATTTAAGTTACACGTATATTTTTATTTCCTTGCTGCCAAACTTTTCATTATCTCATAACCACATTCCATGAAATTACGAAATTCATTACTTAAGATAAGTAAATATTACAACCAACATGCGTTAAGTAGTACAAATAATACACGTAACTGTGTTTAACTGCCCTAGTTTTGAACTCAACTTTCGATCTTTAATGATGTTTGTAAACTATAATTTCAATGAGTTAAAGGTGACCTCAGCCGCATTTTGGTGTACACTTCTTGACTAATGATTACATTAACAATGACAACCACAATTTATTTTACCAAAGACTGGGGTGTATGAGTAAGTACCCTTTGCCTTTCAAGTAATTAAACTTTAAAAAATTGGTTACCTACGAGTTCGGCTCGCGCATTCTCGCGTTCCATGTTTAAATAAAATTCTATTCTATTCTTAGCTTTCTAAACTTCTAGCGATTTCTATTTATTTCTTTTATAAAAGAGGGGGCAACCGAGCAAGCCGGTCACTTGATGGACCAGCGCCGCCCATGGGCACCCGCAACGAGAGTCACAGGTGCATTGCCGGCCTTTATGGAAATAGGAAAAGGAGGGAAAGGAGGGGGAGGGGGTGAAGGATCACCAGCATTCTTACTCACCGAACGAAACACAACAGCAATAGATGCTGTTATTATACAGCATGGCTCTACAGTTTCTATAGACATCTATACGATCGGTGTAGAATCTATAAAGTCTATGACTTTCCTTATACTTTTTCTGTAAAGTTTAAATAAGGCTTTATTCCACGAAATATTTCCAATTCTAGGTACCACAAATGTTGGCGCTTAAGCGGGAAATGGCCAAATAGTATTTGAGCATCCATAACGCTTCTTCGATTCTCTGATGAATATTTTAAATTATGTGAATTAACAAGATATAATCATTATGCCAATTTCGAGTTTTACCTTACTCAGTGTATGAGAAAATTGACTGCGACGCATGAGTGACTTTACAAGGACACCGTTATAAAAAAACAAAGCTTCGAATGTATGTAATGTATTGATGCAAAGCAACCAAGAAGGAGACAAATAATTGAGTCTAAGCGTTACTAAAGATAGTTTGTTGAGAAGCGAATTGTGTGTTGAATAATTAGTTAATGAAATTATCTGAATATATAATTTAACAGCAAAAAATTAATGTAAAATAACACAAACCAATTTTTGTTATACTTATATTTTTTTCATAGACTATACGAAGAACTCCAGACCGTGTCTTATACACGTGATACACATTTATTTTATCGGATAAGCTGATCAGCCGCCATTTTGTTAGAAAATAGCTTCCAAACATATATAATTCATTTGATTTTATTCGCCTCACTTCGTAGTACGGGACAAGCTGTCTAGAGTGATAACGTCTGTGATTTTTATAAAATGAACCAATTCCAAACAATGTTTTAATATTCATATATTCACACATTAAACCAATTGCGATATACATAATATGTACTACTCAGTTTTAAAACCACAGCGTGATGCTGTTAACTAACCAACTAAAATAAAACTTATCACCCATCACCACAATTTCCTGTCATTATTCATCAATAATTTAAATATGAATAATAATACGAATAATAATTGTCTCCTTCGTTCAGGTAAATTACATGGATATACAAAACACAATAGTTTGATAAATATTAATATAATTGGGATGTCCGTTCGCGTACCCATGTTTCGCACGAAAACCGACCATATCATATCTGTACAATACAATAGGTAATTAGACAGTACGTAACAATAAATTTAAGGCTATTTCAATTCGGCACCTTGAAAGTACAGGATTGAGATTGAGCGTAACATGAGCGAGGCTAATACGAGGCTATGATTAAGTGACGAGATAATTACATAATGGTAATTATTATTTTTTAATTCTCATAACTTTTTAATATCATAATAACGTACGTTGTTTTTTGGCGGGAACAGAAGTGTTTTCTTTAATAAGGGGTAGTATCAGTGACAAAAAAGAAACAATTTTACAAATATTTATTAGAATTCCGAAATATCTCAGAAAGACAGTCCACAATTATATTTAAAATTCCCTAAAATTCTCAGTTCTCAAATCGGTGATAGTATTAAGGCAATAGTATTAAGGCTCTATTGAATATTTAAAATATATTTTTAAGATATCCCCAGTTATTACATAGTTATGACTTTCCATTTCTTAAATACCTTCAAGGCACAAGGACAATAATTAATATACATTAAAACTTGAAAAAATACAAAAGGTAATAAAATGAAATAAAATGTAATTTTTGTCGTTCCCGCCAAATGATCAAATGCAAAGTATTGTGTTATTAACAGGTTCCCTTTTTAAAAAGATTTTGGCGCAATTCCAACTCTTGTGCTTAGACTTAAATTATTTAATTTACTTCATATCTAATCCATTACATCTCATACATAGAATCACAACGCATCGATGAAAAGATAGCTTCACTTCTGTTTCAGCCATGGAAGTAAGGTTTTATGTCATACAACAATAGATAATGTAACTTATCTCATGAGAACTTTTATATTAGAGCCTTGTTAACGGCAATGGATCAGGCTTAATAAGATATACGTTATAAGAAATATAAAAGCGGTTTGTAATATCCCTTAGCACGGTAAATGATATAAGGCTAGATTCACAAACAGAACACAGTGTATTCTGGCTCAAATGTTATTTTGAGGAAGTCCATCTCATATATTAGTTAATTATTTAGAATATATTTTTACCTATATTCCTTCCAAATTCAAAGTTAATCGACACGTATTTGCTTCTCAATGAAGCATGATTCTCAGGTATGTTTGGACACGGTTAGTTACCTCGCCGAATTTGATACCAAGAACATTCAAATGTCATCTGACAGGAAAATAAAATAATGTTATATCTTATGTTATTGATTTGTATCTGTAGGAACTCACAATGCAATCGCCAACTGTTGGTTTACTGTGGACATCGTTTAGTACACATAACTAAACCCGATCTTAGGCTTTTTTCATTTAGTGTCTGTCATCCACCTTACACGAGTCACTGCTCTACTAGAAAATGCTCTACACTACGTTTTTCAGGATATGATCTTGACTAGAACTAAGCTACTTGGGAAAACCTCGACAAGGAGGCCATTTCCCAACTCGATGATTTGAGGGAGACAACTTGTTTGAAAACGTACAATGGGTGACCATTTAGGTTCCAAAGTGTGAGGATGAACGCCCTCCTGACGGCGAGCGATGATTTCACTTTTGGTATTTGAGCCAAAACCATCGGCTGTATGGGCGTAGTTTTTCGTTTCAAGAACTATTTAAAAAAAATTGATCAAGTGTGAAAACGGGAAACGTAGTTAATTTTAACCTTACCCCAGATATCTTCCAATATTATAGAAAAAAAATATTAGAATTTAAAATCAATTTATAACCGAATCTCTTTTTTGTACAAAAATTAATAATCTATTTAAAAAGCATTTAATATATTAGAAAGTTTATTTGAGTTTCATTTTAACTGAACACAGAAGTCTAGATGAATGATTGCAGAATTGTTTCCACTCTCTCCATCAACGTGGCCATAGCGAAGAATTAATTCGCAGCAGATAAAAACAAATTTTTCAGTTGTAATGCGTTTGTTGCATAAGCCTTAGGTGCTATGAATATAATGAAAATAAAAATATAACACTTTTTTAATCTAATGGTTTGTTTAATAAAATCAATGTCCCTAGTGAAAATAAATTCCTTTATATGGGCGTTGTTGAGCTAATTTAAAAATTTGAATACACTTGAATATGTATTTGCATGTTACTCTGATCAGCTCTGATCTCACTTTCATATCTAACGTCCAGGGTTCGATTCTGACCAGGTCAATTTATAAAACCAGCTTTTCTCAGTTTCATATGTGAAGTAAATGACAATTTTTATTTCAGCTGTAATAGAACAGACCTATATTTACGAGGCTTATTACGAGGCTTAAAAATTATCGATTATTTGTGTTTTATTTGTTTGTACACAATATGATAGAATTGCTTGACAGTGTTGTCGTAAAAATAAAGAAAGGAATGCTTAGATGATTCGGGAACACAGAAAGAATGAGTGACGAAAGACGGACGAAGACAATCTACAGAGCGAAAATGAGTGGTAGCAGAAGCCAAAGAACACTAAGGTTGACTTGATGAGGATCAAATAGCCAAATTGTTAGCTGACGGAAATGTCAAAAGTGCGAAAAAAGCGAGTGTGTTAAGAGAAAAATGAGATTTTAGAAGGCGAAAGAAGTATATAAGTACCGCGACGCTTTGCGCTCCGTTCTCTTTGACTACCCCGTTAGGGATAGAGCATAAAGGTGTGTATGCATGTATTTATTTATTTAAGTATATATCTACATTTATTTATAATCTAATCATTATCGTTTTAGGGAGGACAGATCGCTTTGACGCCTAGCGATAAGTATGTGGAATTACAAGTGGCAAAGAGCAACTAGGTTATTAACTAAGATATTGAGTAAGGTTACTAGGCCTTCGTCTATGCCGCTTCTCTCCTGACGAGTTTGAAATCCGTTTGTATAAGTAATCTATATGTATTTTGTATAATGAAAACGGTTTTCTTCGTTACGCAATCACGTGAAAACTACTGAATGTATGAGACTATGACCATTCGACGCGGAATCGTTTGTAGATGGTTTTTGGTTATTTATTTTTTAAATTCCATAAACCCTTCACCATTTTTCAAACAAACATCTACTATAGGTACGAAATTATCATTTACGCCTAGCGAAGCGGGCGGGTAACGGCTTGTACAACATAAATCCTAGTTCCCATACAATAATATCTAATCCCGTGAGAATTCGGTTCTTTTAAAGATTATTTCACGTAAGTGCAAGAATTGGCAAAGTCTTCAATGTAATGTTTAAACAATTATTTCAAAAATGTTCAAAGAATTCGTTTCTTAAAAAAAGTACAAAACGTCTCTTATGATCAGTTACGACAGTTTTTTTACTAAAGCTGGTTGTTTCTTTAATCTTTAATTTTTTTTTAATTTTAGTTTTTGTATTTCTCCCTAAGACTCAAGTGACATAATAATTCATAAACGTAAAATGTTGTGTAGTACCTACACAACTACATATACAAATAAATGTTTTATTGTCTTATTTTCACTGATAAATAAAATCAAAGGCTTATGCGGCTTGTGCGGTCTAAATATTATGTACATAGTATATTGCATAAATATTTAAATCGCAACAGGTATGTATGTATGTACATAGTAAACACATCGACATATGACTTTTTAAAATAATAAGATTTTTTTCAAAAGCTTTTTTTATTTTTATTACAGCCAGTAACCCACTTTTAACCACGACCTAATCGTGCATTACCTAGTTCTAATAGATGACGCAATGGCAAAACATCTTTTTAATCTGTATCTATTGCATTGTCTGTTTGTTGTGGATTTGGGGTCATTCGTCATGGTTATTATTTTCAATATTTTTATTAAATATAATAGAGCTATTGATATAAACGACATGGTGTAATCAAAATGTTTTGACTTTCAAATTACTTTTTGAGTTACAATTCTAATTTTTTTTTTAATATACTTATTTTGCTGTACTTAATTAAAAAGGTTTTTTATTTTCAGGTAGTAAGAGGTTATTTAACAGTGACAGGTAGAGAAAAAGTAAGAGGTTAATTCCAAATACAACTACAAATCTTATTAGCTTAGCATAGCATAGACAGGTGTTACCTGTCTCGAAAACTTGAAGAAACGTTTTTACTATACATTTCTTCCGTTTACTTTTTGTAAATAATAAAAATAAAAAAAAGTAATTATTTTTTACTTCACTCTATTTTTTATTTTTACAAGTCAAGTTTTTACACCAAAAATACTTAACTATTTATTGAAATTATATAACTTGAAATACATAGTTGAAAAGATATTCTAATATATAAGGTACTAGAGGTTCATCCCGTCTTTGCCCGAGTTGAGTACATAATATATGCCTATGTCCATCTGGAATAATGTAGCTTTAGAATAGCGAAAGAATTTTTCAAATAGATGTAGTAGTTCCGGAGATAACCCTCCATATATAAACAAACTTACAAAATCCGCTGTCTTTATAATATTTAGAACTAACTGATGCCCGCGACTTCGTCCTTGTTTTTTATTTTTAAAATAGCCTATGTCCTTTCCCAGGGTTTAATCTATCTCCATACCAAATTTCATCAGTACAGAACAGTATGGCAGCCCATAAAATACGAACAAACAAACATAGATTTTTATATATTAGATAGATAACATATAATTATAATATGATATATTATATAAAATACATAGATTCTATTCTAATCTATACCAGGAATATTGCAGAGAGGTGTTCATGTTCAAACAACTTCATTTTTATGTAAAAATGAAGTTGTTTGAAAATAAGATACAATTTCAATACAGAACAGTCGCCTTCTTTGTCTTATAACAAAATGGCAATGAACTTTAAGAGTAAATAACATTCCACATTCATGACTTTACATCACCGTATTAAGAGTTAGGTCAGATACCTTAAGAGAAACGCAACCAGAATATCATAAAACTAATACAACAAACATTGTTATTTACTGTAACTACAGAATTATAGCCTATTCAAAGTTGTTGCTAAACTGTATAGGCGATATCAGCAAACAAATAAGCATTGAAGTATTTACTCGTATATTAGTGAAAAGATTTTTTTCTTCTATGTTTAGAATTCCGTTGCCAAATGACGAAAAATGGAACCCTTCGTCTTGTCCGTCTGTCTGTCTGTCCGTAAGTTACAGCCATGGTGTCGGAGACTATTGGCACTACATACATGAAATTTGGAAGGTAGGAATGTATAATTGCTACACAATATTGTAGTGAAATTATGACAAAAATAAATTTAGTGTTGGTACCCCATACATGTAACTTAAAGATGTTTAAAAAAATGATACTGAGGTTCTGAAGTAACTTTTTTATTTTTTTACTTTTTTGCCAATAATTTCAAGCGTCCCACGATTTTATTTAGTCTGATCAATGTCCTAGATTAATGAGGAGAGTGATGTAATGACTGGTACCTAGACCTACTACATAAAAATTATTTTTTTAGCGTTTAGTACATTATCTACATCATTATTATATGTCTCTTTTCGATAAAACCGTTTTTTCTTTTTTTTCAAGTTTTTATTTCGTTACTTAATATTTCTCATGATTATCGAAATAGGTTACTATTATGTTTCCCTGAAACTCTTTTTTGATTGTTTATCAACTTTTTTTGACTAATAGTAAATTGGTATATTGAGCCGTTTTTCTAACTGTTGGAAATAGTGAAGAAACAAGAACTATCGGAATATACAAAGTACGCAGATATAACTACTTGATGAAGGCTTTATAACACTGTACGTATTGACATTGCGGTAGACCGCACGCAAAGGCTAACCACTTTGAAACATTTCTATAACAGATTATATACATATTATTAATAATGTGTCAATTTTTAAATAATTACATTAATTGTTTTCCTAAACTGGACTCTAAGCTTATACTCCTACTGGTGCCACATAAAGATCTGAAAGACTGCCTACTAACATCCGGATTCCAAATTATTCTTGAAAAGTTCATTTACTAAATTATCTTGGCTGGAAACACTTTTTTCTTGGCTAATACTTTTCTTGTTTTAGACATTGTTAACTAAAGCTCAGCCAAGACAAAAAATATGTATATAATATAATATAACAATAGATTTATTCTTAACAATATGACGGCGCAAACTTAAATGTTAAAAAAACAATTAAATAGGTGCTACAAAATAGGTTCACAAAAAAGAACTTTATAAATAACAGTTTTCGATTTAGTAATCCAATTATTTTGCTGAAGTGAAAAAATGATCAAAAAAGTGCAACTAGTCCAAAACTAAGATTGAAACCAATGCAACAAGTTGTTATGAAATTTTGTTACGCGCATGCGCTCTTTAACGACTAACTATTTATCCTTTATTTTTTTTTAGTTCTACACAAGAATATTCGAACTATACTAAATTTTGGAGCACCTACTATTATTTATTAAAGACAGGTCTTGCGTGACGTCATTTTTATCTCGATTATTATTAACTGGTAATCATAATAATAAAAGAGATATCTAACATACGTGACGTCATTTTTACTGTCCTCCAAAATTGCAACAACAGATTGTTGCACCTTGGCCTAAATAAATATCTAGGGCAGGTCTACAATTAATTTCTTTCTAATTACGGAGCGCAATGATATACAAGAGAATCATCAACATAAATAAAGATTTTAACCAGGTTGTGTTGTTTGCTGTTATTTGGTATATCTTCGAAGTCCAAGCTCCAATACCGGTGAAATTTCTTCTTTCAAACAATAAAAAATTTTTGAAATCGATCCACAGTTGACAAAATTATGAAGTCGGTCACAAGATTTACAATAACTTGTTTGAATTGAATCACATGCTTTTTATCGCGATATTCACATAATAAAAGTGAGAGTGCGTTTATAAAAGTCTTTTGAACTACGTGTTTTTGCCTCGAGCTGCGCCTGCAGCGGTACATACAAAAGAGTTCAACGCGTCGATCAAGTCTTTCTATTACAATGATGAGCACTTTTGATTGAAATGGACGCATTTAATCCAAGAATACACAACGTTACATAATTTATAAACTTAATTTATTTCGTTATTAGAAATTGAAAGTGAATAAATAGTATCAATGAACATGAATGTTGTACGCACCTGTAATTGAAAGGTTCTGCAACCCCCTTCAATTGAGAACTTAAAATTACGTATTGTGAATCATTCGTTGGTGTGTCTAAATTAAAAAAAATGCATATAAAATATATATATATTTTTAAAAATGCGAAAAAAAATATATATAGTTTGTGCTTCAATAAAAACTACCAAGAATTAAAAGAATAATAAAGGTCATGACAAGTGTAAAAAAACTGAATTTTTGAAAAACACTTAAAAACTTCAATTTAAAATTTAGAAAACCCCCGACTCAAAAAAAACCTCCAAAAAGTATATAAATAATATGTACCTCATAGCCCTTTAAATTTGTGATAAGTTTCAATGTAAATAGTAGTAGTAATATATCCAAGCGTCGTCACGTCGAGGAATCGCTTAATTTACTTATATTTAAATTTCATACATACTTTATCATTTTTAGTTATATTCTCTTTTTATTACTTTATTTATAAGCTTGGCGAGTAAAGTCTATACTAAGGTATTGCCTGAACGTATGAAAGGTGTTTTTGAAAGATATTTGTGCGAGGCGCAAGGTGGTTTCAGGAACGGTAGGAGTTGTATGGATCAGATTTTCTCGCTTCGCGTTATCGTAGGGACGTTTCTGGCCATAGGTCAGAAAGTTTTCTGCACTTTCGTGAATCTAGAAAAAGCATTCGATAGAGTAGTGCGAAAGAAACTGTAGAGTCTTTTGCCTAGCGTGGAGGGCCTCTTACTGCAGGCTGTGAGGTCATTATATCGCGGCCACAGAGCAGAGAAATTTTGGTTAGTTTCTTGTTTGTTTACATTTAAGTCAAAAATGAATAAAATTGGATATATGTATGTGTACTTTTAGTTCGTATCGGAAGCTCTGATTTTGATTACCGAATTCAAATTTAGAATTTTACTGAATTGATATGGTCTATGGATCCTCACTATGTCCCTTATTGACCTGATTGTCAGGAGAATTATTACTGTTGTGTTTAAAATTATGCGAATTTTAAAATATGTAATAGCTACGTTAAAACTACATTAGAGTAACGTTTTTGCAAGGAGTAGTTTTAATTGCCTTAATTATTATCTGTGTCCATCGAATGAGAAATGGCATCGAAATGACATTAAGCTATTTATGTATGTACTTAGGACTTTCTAGGAATTTTTTTAGGAACGGGAAAAGTGAAGTTGCCACTTTGTTTAGATTTTCTACTTTTACATTTTTGACAGTTCTAGGGTGGCTAGCACCAACTATTTAAACCGATTGAAGAAACTGACATCTTGCTTGTACCAACTACCACCCTGGCCACTCTTAATGTACAAATTGATGCTATGTTGAAGTGTGAAAGAATTGTAAAGTCTGAATAAAGATGTGCAGCTGTAGTTTTCACGTTCTTTCAAGAAGTTGTTTTTATCTTCAACCAAAGCCTACTATCACTATTGAAGGATGGTTAGGGATTTCGTGATAAAAAAAGAACAAGTTTCATCAGACTTGAACAATTTTTCATCAGACATGAAAATCTGATGAAAATTGTTCTTTTTTAGAGTTTCGTATCATAAAAAGAAAAAACGAAATCCTTATAGGATCACTTCGTTGTACGTTGTCTGTCTGTCTGTCAAGACTTTTTTAATAAATTTATATTAAATACTTTTGTCTGCGGTTCCTTGAAGCTGTAAAAAAATTAAGCTTATAAGAAAACGCATTCAAAAACTATGGCCACTTATGCCTTACGTTTTGACACTCGCAAGTAAATCAAAACCTATGGGTACGTCCCATTGACCTAAAATCATTAAATTTAGCAAGAAGCAAGGTCTCACAGCCCAAATAAAGGAAAAAATCGTTAATTCTTAATTATTTGCCATTACAAACTTATATTTCCAACTGTATAGTTTTATTTTTATAAAAGGAGGGGCAAACGAGCAAGCGAGTCACCTGGTGGAAAGTGATCACAATATCCGAGGAATCACGGGTACGTTGCCGGCCTTTAGAGAAAGAGGGAAAAGAGGGAGAGAGGGAAAATGAGCCACCGGCACTCTCACTCACCGAACGAAACGCAACGCAATAGATGCTGTTATTTTACGATGATATTCTGTGAGAGGGTGGTATTTCACCGGATAGTATGGGAGAACGGCTTTCAATTACAAAGTTAAGTTTGTTTTAGAAACCTACATGTACATACATACATATATTATCGGTAAATACATAATACAAGTATATTGTTTAGTGGTACGGACCCCTCGGTGCGCTGTACGTATCACACTTGGCCGGCTTTTCTTTTTACTAAGTCCCTAATATTACTTCAATAGTGATAGTAGGCATTGCTTGAAGTTAAAAAAATTAAATATACTCTAAGGAGAAAGAAAAAGAACTTTTACATCGGGTAATTGCTACTAAAATATGAATAATACTATAATTATTAATATCGAAGACATCGGCTGTATGTGCACAGTTGTTATTGCCTTACGAGAATTGAGGAATTATTTTTTAAAAATTGTTCGTATTTATAAGAGATTGCGACTGGAACAAGTTTGTTTAAAATAAAAACTCTTATCACTGTAAACCATTCTCTTGTTATTACCGTTAACGATATTCTTCATCTGCGAATTTTCACCTTCAATGAATACTATTATTTATGAATTTATATGTTTATATTTTCATTGTTAGTTGCACTTACCTGTTGTCACGTCGTATTAAAAGAAAAGAATAGTATTATTTGGCATACAAGTTTCAGCATGGGAAAATGTTTTATTGTTAGAGTATTTATGATACGTGAGTGGGTATTTTGAAGAGTCGGAATTCTCGCGGCGGGGAATGTGCGCGGGCGCCGCCAAGGACGAAGCCTGCGCGCCGGCGCACAGAGCGACTGTATAACATACATACCAATTGTAGGCATTTGTAAAACACCAGTTCTGCCACAATTTATTTCCATTATTAAATCCACTAAAATCATTAACATCCTAGTTTTTTTTTTGAACTAGTTTTATGCATAATTCTGACAGCAGTGATCAATATTTTGATTAAATAATTTATTTACTATCTCCTATCTATGACTATCTCGGCATAGATTATACGATGTTGTCTATGCCAATACGGACGAAATGTCTAAAACATACACTATTCGAATAAAGTGTACACTATCAAATAGATATACGAACAATAGAATAATAATTATTTGAAAAATCTAATAAAATATTGTGTTGAACTCGGAAAAGAAGCCTAATGAGACTCCTAATCATTCTTTTATTTTCTATATTGAACTGCATACTGCATTATTTTTATATTTACTTAATAATTTAAATGTACCTGAGTTAACGAACAAGTATCATAAAAGAACAAAAAACAAGGGCTTTTACTGTAAAATTACTGTATATTTAACAATGGATTTTCTCCAAATGTAAAGTCATACATTATTTTAAACAAATTCTAGAATTTATGAAACTAAAATATTTTTTAAAGGTTTGTTCCATATTATATATCAAAGGTATTATTAAGTATATAAGTTACCTATATACTTAATAACATTTTTATAATGGATAGTTACTTTAATGAAATGAAATTTGATTACTTTCAGGTATCCCTCCATTTGGTTTTGTTAAAAACGCTCTTTCCATTACAATTTATAAATAAATTTTCTTTACGACAAAATATAAAATCGCTTATACCAGGCTGGCAGCTTCTTCCGCCAACGAATCAGTTTGGCTATTCAAAGAGGCAATGCTGCCAGTCTGCTGGGTACCTTGAGCAATGACAGCTTTCTAAGCGGCAACTTTGAGGAAGTTTATTATTTAAGATAATGTGTAGTTTTAAGTTTGTAAATATTAACACATGTATGTACTTTTTGTTAATGTAAATAAAAATCGCTCATAGGTAAATGTATTGGGGACACACGCTTATAAGTATAACTTACTAGTTATTGCCTCAACTTCATCCGCGTAGATTTAAAAAAAAAGAAGCCTATGTCCTTCCCCAGGATTTAATCTATCTCCATTTTAAATTTAGTAACAGGTAAGAAGACAGAGACACTTTCGCATTTATCGGAAGTAACTAATCTAATCTAAAGTGGATAACTATGACACCATCCGATTATGTACCTATACACTTCTTCTTAACTTAATTTCTACAAATGATTGATCATTAGAATTATATATGCTTTCTCTACACGATGGGTCTTCGCGTTTTGCGTAATAAGATATTTTTGTAGTGCGCAAGTTTAATGATGATTACCGATTTTCAGCAACACTTAGTAAGTATTACTAGACTTAGTAACGATACGTTTTGGACCAGTATCACCAGGACCAAGACAGTCGTGATAGATTAAAACACAATAAATTACCTACGGCTACTCAGTAGCGAATAATCGCACAAATTGAGTCATAAAGACAAGCCTTGTTACCTTTTCAGACAATATGTAAAAATTATAAAAAAAAATTTAAATGTACTTGATCGTATAATGATAACACCATGAAAAAAACATAATTAAACAAAAAAATGTATACAAGCAAAAATTTAAGTAACGAACTCTAAATAATTTCAAGATTCAACAATGTCTGCCAAGGTGATCATCATATATATAAACTGGAATGTTGCTTAATTATATGCGTAATACTTATTTGTTTAGTTTTCAAATTTAAATCATAAATTAATATTATTTTGTTTAACCATTCACAATCCTGTTACGCATAGAGAAATAGAGAAATCCGCGAAAACGCAAAACTAATCAAGAGAAAATCGAATACTCCTCTGTGTTCCGTTTAAATTATACCAGTTTGTTATCCAACTAATCCGGATACGAACACTTTCGGCTTGTACAGTAAAAGTGAAGACATTTTTAATGTTACGTGTGTATTATGGTAATAGTAATGTGTAAGTGATTCAAAAAGTAGTTATGGCAATTTATTAAACAAATTAGTTGAATTAATATTTACTTTGCGTCTATAATTGTTTCAAAATGATGTAATAAATATTCGACAATAAAATAGTTTTGGTGTTCACGACATTTTTTGATATTTAATGAAATTGTTGTAAACATACCATTTTAATCAAAGTATCGACAGACTTTCTCCCATCGGAGATCCACATGATGTAATATTTTCAGTAATGCATTAAAATTACAAAAATAAAGAATCCTTTCAAAAGTCGTTACTAATTGTTATTTTCACAACTGTTCGTAAATCACATTATTCACAACACACAAAAAGTGTATCCAATGCACTTCAAAAAATCTGATTTAACCAACACTGGCCGTCAACACGCACTTTTCAAATTAAAAGTAACAGCAACGAGTTCAAATTTTGAAATGTTTCGGCGGGAAACGTTGAGTTGCGCGGACTGCGCACCACAGACTGCCAAGATGGCGGCTTTTTTTGACGGTTCACACGAGTCAATTCACTTTCTACGACCTTACGTTGTATGCGACTTGTAATTAAGCATATATATTTACGTAATTTGCGATATAACCCTGGCATCCGTGTCGATATATGGGATACTATTTTTAATTTTAAAAACATCATCGTCACGTCACCCTATTAATAAATACCGAAATTCATAAAATAAGCTACTTTAATAAAAAAAATCAGACCTATCATAAAATATTAAAAACAAAAAAATCCGACATTTTACCAACTTTACTTTATCAGTCTCTTTCCGGTTTCTGTATAGTTAATTCGGTTCAATTCATGGTTTTCCGAAAGCTCATTGGGCAAAATAATGACGTTAGGACGTTAAGTTCTCAAATTATAATGTGAGCACCTAGTAACTAAATTTGAACTTTAACTAAATACAA
Source organism: Zeuzera pyrina (assembly GCA_907165235.1). Taxonomy (NCBI): domain Eukaryota; kingdom Metazoa; phylum Arthropoda; class Insecta; order Lepidoptera; family Cossidae; genus Zeuzera; species Zeuzera pyrina. The sequence goes on from OU015627.1 coordinate 3,370,747, forward strand.
TCAGGACCATATAGTTCTATATTGGACGAGTTTAGTGTAAATAGGTAGGTAATCTATTGAAAAAACTTGATTTAAGCATGTTTTACGTATGTATCTGGTTTTAATTCAATTTTCTTTTCAGCTTACAAAGATAATTATAACGAAGGTACATTAGCACACATAAAAGGTTTCTGAACTCGCTTCGCTCCAACTACTGCTACTTAGCAACAGCCAGAACTAACGTTTCTTCGGAAGCATATAGACTCTTGTTATTGATACCACAAGATCAGCCGTTCGGTAGATAGTTTCATGGTAGGTTCGTGCAAAATTATTTAACCTTAGTAATTATATCAAACCCTGAAGTACAACTTCACTCCGAATACTTCATGACGTCTGGACGTACGTAGAAGACGTACATTTCCAAGTTTTGCCAAAAAATATTTAGGATTAAGTCGACACAACAGATTGTAAAATTTGTAGTGGACTGTATAATAATATAACGTCGTTGGTTCTTCACACAAAAATAAAAGAAAACAGGTTTGACTGTGATTGAAGTTTAATGAAAAGATTGACTTGATTTAAATTATAAATAGGAAATAGGAACAAAATCCGTTGCCAATCGTTGACCAATTTCAAAGTTAACTTTCAGATTGAAAATGACAAAAATATTGAAATTCCCCTCATATTACAACATGTGTATGTACCTAACAATAAAAATATTAGAAACGATAACGGTTTTGAACAAGATTGCAAGTCGATCGCTGTTAACCTTACGTGATGAACATTATGCTTGAAATCCCTCTCCAACAACATCCACGGGAAGATAAGAATATAAAAAAAAGTCGAAATTCACACGTTTTTCAGCAAATAAGAAAGATTTCGTTATGTCACAATTTAAGCGAGAGACCATTTTCACCAAACTGCGTGCGTATCAATGTTATGTCACTAATAATATTTCACAATTTGTTAAATACATACAAAAATTAATACCGAACAACATAAGACCACTGCGCATGTCAAAGTCATCGCTCATGACTCGTGCCAGGACCTATATTTAGTATTTTATTTCAAATTGATCACACTCATATGCAACAAATACCCTTCTCTTAATATGTCGATTCTAGCCTTCAGCCTGTTCTAGACCAAGCATGACCGGTTTTAATAAAAAACTTAATTTAAAGAATGCAGTTCAGCTATCGGCACGCCGCGCCTATGGTCTGTCACGCAGGACTAAGAGACCTTAATAAATTACCGCGTTCTTTTAAAGAAAGTAATTAATTTTTTCGCTTGACCAGACACTCACTGTTCTAAGGCTATATTTAGTATTTTATTTCTAAGGCTTGATATTGTAAAAAATATCTGTATCTGTAATGCCCGAGTGATACGAGATTAGTAAAAATATACTAGATTTGATGTGTAAACAGACTGATGTAAGCTACTTTTGGCTACCGAAACTAGCTTTGTCCGAAGCCGATTTCTTTTTAAGATGATGCTTTTACTTAATTTTGAATTTCTATTCGTTTTAGCTTATTGAAAATATCTGTTTGCATTTATGGAAGAAGTTATTTGATAAATTAAGTATGGTTTTGCTGCTGTAAAAAAATTATACGAACTTGTGCAAAGGGAAAATAATTATTCTTTATTAGTCAAAAATTAAATACAAAAATAACTTTATAAATACGATACTATAATTCGATGCTACGTATTTATAATAGAAGTCGGCGGCGAACCTAACAAAACAGCTACAGAAAGTCCCTACCAGTTCAGTAAGCTTGGTATATGCTTAGCACCGACTTCAATAACTGTCAAATTCAATTTTGCATAGTATTTATAAATCAGTTTTGCACTTCAGTTTTGATTAGTGAAGGATAACTAAGCTTTTTTTTCAGATTTTTTTTGGTAATAAGTAATTTATTGTTCCCTTTTGAGTTGCCATATTCAAAATACTTAAGTTTAATCTACAACTAAGCTTTTTCCCCATTTTGTAACAGAACATTAAATAAGAGGATCATCAAAATATACCTCTGACTACCCCGTTAAGGACACAGCGCGAAGATATGTATGTATATATCAAAATATATAAGCCGTCGGAAAGTTCTTTTGTTTAACCAGTAATCCATCATTAGATCTTAACTAAATTTCTATGAGACCACCCTGAACCTACACCTTTTCAACTAAATAAGAATCTAAATCGGTGCACAAACGGTGAAAATATTGCGAAACATATACACAAACACACCCCTTTCTTGAAATACATACTTTCTACTGTACATGGTGCGGGGTAATGTGGCTTCTCATATTTCCAATCTCCACCGAAAGCAGTATGAAGGGGAAGTAAAGGCTTAACAGCCTTCATAGACAGACAGACAATGGTGTAGTTTCATTAGAAATTTTTTCTTTTTCCATTTTTGAAAGGGAACACAAAAAATAAAAGTCGATCGAGAGGTCATACACAATCCGCAGTTGGTGCCAATTTTATTATACTGTAGTGAGATGTGGATAAGCCGGAAACCAGGTGAAAGTAAGATAAATGCAGTGGAAACGCGATTTTTTGGAAATATCTATAGTGTATCCTTGCGGACATGATAAGTAATGAAGAGATACGCAGTATGGCCAGATTGGACGACAGTGTTATTGTAAAAATGAAGGAAGAAATGCTTAGATGGTTCAAGCACATAGAAAGAATGAGTAATGAAAGACAGACGAAGAAAATCTACAAAGCAAAAGTTAGTGGTAGCCAAGGCCAAGGAAGACCAAGGCTGCCTTATGGAGATCAAATATCCAGAATATTAGCTAATGGAAATGTCAAAAACACTCGCATGTCTCGTAAAGTGTAAGAAGATAAAAATAACTACATCTGGAAAAAAAAATTGCTACGTCCAATATCTTTCATAGTCATAAAAAGTTGCAATGCTGCATTAAGAGTCCGCCTATGCAGATTTCAGTAAGTTTGGTTATCTAGATCGCAATATCTATGAAGATTGAGAGTTAGAAATTTAGATGCATACAACTTCAACTGTATCTTGAAATCCTACGTTGAAACATGATTGGGGAAAAACAACTCTAGAAAAAAAAAACTAAAAAAAATCAAGAAGAAACCCTGTTTGCACAGAGATCCAGTTGCATCTCTGAAATTCTACAGAATTTTAAAATGATGTTTACTAAAATAGATCGGTAATTAGTATCTCAAATCTCTAAAACGAGTATGTTAAATGTTAATGCAGTTTTTTGAAAATTGCAATTATGTGCAAAAAGAAATATAGAGATTTCTCCGCGCTAAAATATGATCAAACTGCAACTGCGATAATCAACTTTATTGTTATCGCCATAGGGCGCGGGGGTAATGGAGGAATTCGGTTGCACTGGGCTGCATAGGCGGACTCATCATTTTAGTGTCTAATTATAAGGTTAGTACGTCTGCCTTCCCTTTTTTTCTTCTATGATAAGATAACACGGGTGATACTTTCAAAAAGTACCCAGCTTACCGGGGAAGAAACTAGATTTAGGGTGGCTTGCACCAACTTTAACCTCGATTTAAGGATTTGACATCTCGTTTACACTTACTAAGGATATATTATCAAACTATATAAACTTTATCAAACTTATAAATTGGCTTACGGTCGGTTTCATTTTCTTTTTGGGGTATGTTGGATCCGGGGTTAGCTAAAAAGATTCTGTGATAGCCCAAAAAAAATTTAGGGTGGGTCAAAAAGATTCAGGGACGTCAACTTTCTTCACCTCTTTGGACTAATATTGTGTTTTTATGCTATTTATGTTAGATGGTCTGGTTTAATTTATAAATTATACAATTAAATTCTAAAAACAAATTTCACCGATATCTATCTATTCCTAAGAACTTTCATTGTACATTGATATTCAAAATGTGTTACGTTCATGTTGTACAGTACCGTGTGACAAACTAACAAAGAGATCTTACCTCTACTGATTCATAAGCGAGTGACGCGTGATATGATTGGGAATTATATGCGAAATGTTGGTAGAGTCGTTAACCTTTCCTTTAATATAAGAAAGGCTAAAAAAATAATATATAAACCGTATAATAAACTTTTTTTTCTTTCTTTATGGCATAGCGCACAGTTTAGCGCATTTGCAAATGTCACGTATTAATAAGTAGAATCACAAGTAAATTAGTTTTTTCGTAACGTAAAACTCTTCCAGTAAAGTGATAGTAGGCTTTACTGAAGTTATAAAAGACTTCTTGGAAGAGCGCGAGAATTTCAGCTAAACATGTTTATTTAGATTGTTTTCACTTAAACAGAACTTTAAAACACAATATACTATCACTTTTGTACTTTAAAACTCCCAAAATGTAAAAAATAGAAAATCTAAATAAAATGACAACCTCACTCCGCCCGTTTCCGTCAAAAAGTCGTGTCGTAGCAACGTAAACAAAGATACCTGCGGGTAATAAGGCCCAGCTAAAGAACATTTGAAATTAAATGAAAAATAACCAATATAATCAACAGACTTTAACAATAATTAGTCTAAAAGTTCAATTACTATTAAATATGAAGAGAAAATGGCTTTTTGTACCATAAACAATAACATAATTGAAAATTATTGAAAACCTTGTCAGTAGGCCTTATTTTACTATGGTAGGGTAACAAAGTCTACAACTCTAATATACTTAAATAATCAAACTACGCGTTAAACATTTCGTACTTGAGATCAATAATTGCATAAACGCAGCAATTACATTAAAAATCATTAAAAAACCCATAATTTTCCTCACATAACAACCAACTATTTAAATAAATGCTTTTCCGATAGGCATCGTGGTCGTAGACACTAAAACTAACACACACTATTGATTTACATTCGTAAAACCTCGAAATGATATATAAAATATTATATAAAATATATTATGAAACTAAATCTGATTCATGATGTAGGAGGAAAACAAAACCTATGTTTAAATTTGGTAAGGCTTAATAGTATCGACCATGTATGTAAGAAAAACAAAATCAAAAATATTTGAATCAAAGTGCGTTATTCAAGTATTTATTATAAAAAATCTTAAATTGATTAAAAAATTTACACAGCTACACAGCCAAGAGTAACATGGCAATCAGTACTTGCGACTGATTCGGGCCGATTCTTATTATTCCTACCGCCTGGTCATCTCTAACAATGAATTATACAACCCCGGAGACGAGGAGAGGGGTATTCTGCGTTGTAAATTCATAAAGATATCTTTGAGTGTTAGGCGTCTGTGAGTGTTGCCTTGAGCGGGAGCGCCAATTGTAAATACGATTTTACTCACATAGGCCTTATTAGACGACAGGTCTTATTACCCGCAGGTACCTTATATTCCATTTTCAGTAGTTTTTCAATAATACAACGATTTAATAAAATACAGTGCATTGAAAATAAACTTCCATTCAATTTTCTATTTCGTCTATGGTCCTAGTTGCATAGAGTCAAGAGAGGCAGGTTACGGGCAGGTGTGCGTGTGCGTAGCTTATAAGTCAGCTCATTCTAAATATTTCACAAACCGTTTTAATTATTTTGAAACCCATTTATTTCAGTGCTAGTTCCAACATTTGTTAACTTACATTCTATTAAAGAGCACAAACTGTGAGCTCTCTGCCGAAGCCACAAGATCACCACTAGACTGACACGAATTTATTATATCGCAAGTAATTATACCTTATGCCCGCCACACATCTGTCCAGTATGCATGAAGCGTCGTTTGGCATGACGCCCCTAGAGCACACACACGATCCGTTGTACTTGACGTCAATCCCGTCCAGTATGCATGAAGCACTTGACGCGCCGTCCAGTCATGCGATTCTCTAAAGCTAATTAGTCGAATTCACTTCTGAATCCGCGGTGAAATTGTCAAATGTGGACTGGTATTCTCTAAAGTCGACAGAGATACTAGCGCCGCTTCGATGAGTACGGCGGCGAAGCATACCATTGTTAATCAATTTTTTGACGTTTCGCTAAATACGACAATCTAATCATCAAAAAAAAACTAGTTTTGTTTAACGTACTTAATTATCAAAAATAAAAATACACTAAGACGAAATATCGACTGAGATGTTCACTCTTAAAGCCATCCCCGATAAACTCGCATCTAAGATCACTTCACTTTCCTCCTAGAATGTTTCGTTTAGAGAATTCCATTTGAAGGTCAAGTGAGTTCGTATGCGAAGTGGAGTGAATTCTCGAGTGAGTCTCGCTTGGATGATTCGAGTTTTTACAGAATTGCATGGCTGTTGTAATTACGAAAACAAAAAACATTTTTCGTGACGATAATGTATATATTGTAGAATCTTATAACATATATTCTTTGTTTTATTTGTATTTTATTATTATCTTAATTTGCCATTGTCATAATTCAATATAAAGTTGAATATATTAACATCTAAACCATTTTACGTTCGGATTTCTAAAAATATGTCGTGCATACAGACACACGCCATAGCGTAGGTAAATATCTAATATTATAAGTGTACAAATACGTACTTACTGAAGTCTTACCATAGAATTTAGAGTTCCTTAAATTTTATACATTTGAAACCCTAAAAAATTGTTTGACGAACTGTATTAATTAAGATTTTACACCACATTTTACATCATTAAAGTTGTTTGTTGTCGTATAATATCGGTAAACATCAACATTAAAGAAAGCATTCCGACGATTTCTTGAAAGAAATTAATTAAAATTGACCGGAACCGGATATTCGTTCATTCCCTATCAAAAATCGACGCAATGAATTATTATAATTCACATTTATTGGGGGCATGACCGCCCCTGCATTTGTGCAATATGACAGCACCTCGGACCATGATAATTTGTCCGAGAGGACATCATCAGTGCTGTAGTGTGTGGTCAGTCACACGCCCACACCCCACACACCACACTTCCACTCACAATTCACACACGCTATCATCCTCCTCGAGGTTGTATAGGGTGGACAACCGGATGTTTAGATCTGAGTAGCCATGACCTCGAACCTACCCCGAAGGATTCCCCCCTCATTTGTGAGTTACGTGTTCTTTTATTCTGAATCACAACAAAAGAACATATTCTAGAATCATACATGAAAAATAATATGAATCAAGTATTTCCTAGACAAAGTAGGTACTCCCGTGAATTTCTCTATTCTTACCGATCTGTGATGAATCTATAATTATTCACGATATACAAAATAGTGCCATCTATGATTTGCTATCATTTTTAATTCAATTTGTGAATAAGATTACAATAAGATTGACTTGTAAGATATACAAAATTATTACATATTTTATACCACATACTAAAATATTTTAATTTTTAGCATAACAGACGTGAAATTCTCATATAATTTATAAGCATTATTGTGCTCGACATACACAAAAAAAAATTAAAATGTAATAATATGTAGTAATAAATATTGTAGAACAGCAATACCAATCGCATTAAAAAAAATAGTGTCAGTCGGTGTCTGATAGAATAGACTTGTATTTTGTCACTTCTCTCGAAATATAATTGTAATAAAATGTGAAATCATAACGTTTAATGTGATTGAATTGTATTTAAGATATTACATAAAATATAAAGTAGTGAAATGTTGTAAATTGGTATATTTTTTAAGGAAAATTGCGTAGAAAGCCGTCAAGATGGCCAAGTAAGTTGAAATTGATTTGATTCAGTTTGTAACTTGATCTTGTAAATGTTTAGATTTCTAAATATTTCACGCAATATATTGCTTATAATCGTCTTATAATACATATATTTCTGCGTTTGACTACTTTACGCACATTAAAAATACTACATTAGGTTCCGAAATTATAGTGTAGTCACCTTCAGAGCCATTTTATAATAGAAATTAATTACTAAAATGTATACATACCTGTGTACTTGTAAATTATAAAATAAACTACTAAAACTAAATTGATTACAAATATGACTGCAGTACCTGTGTTTTATCTATTTACCTGCAAATATTATTCACCTATTGCATAGATGCTATAGATACATTCTTTATCTATGAGATATTTTATTAATTACATAAAAATAAATATACTACGTAGTGTTTCTAAATATTCTATTTTCCTCCTCATGTATTCATTCTATTTATTATTTTATTAACTGGCCCGTTGGCATGGTGGCTGAGCATCAGCATTCCAAGCCGGAGTTTAGGGTTTGATCTTGGTCAGGTCAATTTAACCCTTCGCATGCCTGGCAGGGTTTGACAGACCCACCATGGCTTGAAAAAGACAATATTTTTTAAAATTTAAATCTAAAAGCGCCATGATTCTTAGTAGCTTCAGGTCTTAGACTAGTGGTTACATATCCACCTCTCCCGCAATGCAGAATGCATTCCTGTTCAGATGTCACAAATGTAAAGTGTATGAGTCTGAAAAACCCGATCATGCATAAGTAGGTACTAACACAAATATTTTATTGGCATGTTAATCTTTAGGGTTCTAAAGTTATTAAATGTCAAAAATGAAACCCATGTGATTACAATGTGTCAAATATAAGACATACCTACTTCATATGTAATGGTTTCATCTTTTTATGAGCGAAAATTAAAACATTACCAAAGATACCATAGATCAGCCTTTCCCAAAGTGGGCGATAACGCCTCCTTGTGGGCGCTGCAGGCCTAAAGGGGGCGGTAAGAGACCCAGAAAAAAAATGGGGGCGTTGTGTAGAGGCCTGGGGGGTGATTTGTAATTTCATTGAGCTAGGAGGCATCTTAGACAACGACTGAATGACTCAAAGTGGGCAGTAGACAAAATAAGTTTGGGAACCCCTGCCATAGATGATCAGAAACAAGGGGCAAAGTTCTGACTAAATGTGCATATTCTAAGATAATTTATTGATAAAGGCTGACAGTAATTTAAAGTTTATTGTTTATTTTTACCTAAACATAACTTAAAAAATACTAGAAAACATGGACACGACATAAAACAAATGATAATTGGTTACGGGTCCCTCAGACCCATTTTCTTTTCACCAGGCATACCAAGGGTTAAGCAACAAACTTTTATTAAATCGGTTTGGAGTGAAAGTGTTACTTAGAGCTCCCATAGCAGTGCCTAGTGCTTAGTTTGCGGTCACGCGATTTGTACAATAGACTAGAGCAGGGGTTCCAAAAATTTTTCAGTTCACGGTGCATTATAGAAGCTATAGATTCAGTATTTTGTCTTGGCACCCTAGCAGCTAGGGCATAGCTAGTTGAAATGGTATGCTAGGATAATGATACTAGGTATCTAGGCAGCGTGTGCAATTTAAATTATTTCGTGCTTGGAAAAACCTACATTTTCCGACAAGAGTAAACAGGAGCGCCCCTGATTTCTTTCCACGGCGCCCCAGAGCGGCTGCCGCACACTGTTTAGGAACACCTGGTCTAGAGTATATTCAAAATATTATCAAATATTATTAGTATGTTTTAAATTATTTTTAGCCTATTTTCTTAAGCTTCAGACCGCTACAATGCCATTGTGGACCATAGTCCTACCAGTAGAGCTAATTTTTTTTGGTCATTCAAACTCAACACTTTCACACAATTTTTTTATGTTAAATTATCTTATCTCGGTAATAGTTTCATAGCATATTTAATATCAAAGGAACTGTTGTTAGTGATTTTAATTTTATATAACAAGTACTGTTGATAGGACTCGAGACTCTGAAATGTATTTATGCAATAAGTCATGTAATGACGTACAGAATCTTCTCCAATTAAAATAAAAATAAAGAACTATTTAATTTTAAAAAGGCTTATAAATATATATTTAATTTTTTTTGTAATAAAATATAAAGGTTTGATGCGGAACGTTTTCTAGGCCATCAGTAGACCATACTCCACGTAAGGGAAATTGGTGAAATGGTCCAAAAGAGGACTGATCACCCGTCTAGGCCTGGCAGACGTCCCTCATCAACAATAATAATAATAATAAAAAAATGATTATTTGATAAATTAATAGTTTCGTCACTAGAAAATGTTTCTACTTCTTGATATGTCAATGGCTATCGATCACAGTGTCAAAACTTATAATTCTAGTATCGATTTTCATCATCGTTTTGGCAGGTTTGCTACTGAAACTGGAACTAATCTGAAACTCCAATTTTGTACTGGAACTTACCGAAGATGTACCCGTAACTTCAGTGGTTACTGAATTAACATTTTTTGTTTCTACTACTTGTGTTTTTCAAAATCTATATTAAGGAGTCAACCTTAATGTCAAGGAAGTCTAGGAAGGAGTAACCGCTCCTCCCTTTCCCCCTTTATGCACATCCATAAATGAAACATGTATCCTCCAACACACTAAATCATTTTTTTTATTTACAGAGAAATGATGATAGTATTTGTGTATGATACACAGTGCTGCACATCTGAGGATGATGACCCTATTAATGCTGTGTTGTATTTCCACCCTGGATGGGTGTCTGATACACAGAGACATGCGCTTGCTGGGCAGGTGAGATATATAATAGATATAAAGGGGCTAGTTGTTTATGGTTTGAGTATTCTAAATACACTTTAAATAAAGTGTCTTCTCATTTAAACTATTGTATATAAAACAATTTCTTAATCTGCCTGCACATATCACACCTACAAGTTGGCTAAGGGATACTATTATTATATGGAACTTGTATTTGGCATGGAGATACCATAATGCGCAAGAGTCTGAATATCGTGATAGAGGCAAAGAGTGGCAGGAGTCAACCATAAGGTTAAACTAGAAAAAGATAGAGGGATCAGTCGGCATCTGTCTTTCTCTTTTTCTACATATTGCCTACATGGCCACAGGAATCAATCACAGTTCACAGCACTCAACTAGACAGAGTCAGCTAGCATCTGCTTCTGTGCCTCTATCACTTTCACTTATAACCAATAGAACTGTTTGCACACTATGTAAATATAAGGGATATTTACAGGTGATTAAATAGCAACCCCGTAGCCTTTGATTGTTTTTATTTCTTAGTTGTTTGCCATCTTTCCATTTAATTGTTACTAAAATTAACCGAATACGATTTTGTTGTGCTATTCTATTCTATATTGTTCTATTCACCCTAAATGACGTGTCAATATGTTGAATAAAGTATTGTCAATCTATGCCTTCCATAAAATAATTTCATATGAACATATACAGAGATATACTAAAGTATTGTGAGATAATTCAGCAAATCGGTAAACCCGTAGACGACCTTTGAATAAATTTTATAGTAAAACATATCGCAGAGCGCAGGACGGTGCGATGTACTGAGATTTGATTGGTCACAGATAGATCCGACGATGAATTTTCGAGAGCGGATAGACGGAGTGGACTTGGTCACCGTTTAAGTAATATATTACTAAACTATGCAATCACAGGTGCCCTCGTAAGTGTTGTCTAGAGTTTGTTTGTTGGATAATTCAGAAAACTAATAACTAAGCTAGTCTAATAATGTCTTTAATGTAATGTCAGTCTGTCTATGCTTTTTTTTCCATATGAAACTTGAATAAAATCGAATTTAAGACCTTTATTCTTCAAGACAATGTAATTAAAGTCTTGGAATTTCATTATTCTTTGATATCCCTGTGAAGTTATTGAATTTTTAGTTCATCATGAACACTAAAAGAATTAATTGAATTAAATACTTGTTAATTAGATTGCTGAATTAGAAAGTCAGACACAAATAAACAGGCAAATCGGTACTTTCTCAGCAACTATTCAAAACTAATGTACCATCCATAACGTTAAAAATTTATGGGGCCAGTTATGCAATCAAATACCAAAACGAGTTTTATAACATAACTGTTAGTGTTAGAATTAATTTCCGAACGATAAATTATATTGGAATGCTCTTAATATTCATCCTATATCCATGAATGTTATTATGGTGAGGGGCAAGTCCCCGGGACACGACAGCCTCAGCATCGAGCATCTGCAGCACGCGGGTCTACACCTACCTAGGGTTCTTTCTGTATTTTTTACTCTGTGTCTGGGTCATTCTCACCTACCGGATAGCCTAATGCGTACTGTAGTGGTTCCTATTATCAAAAATAAAACTGGTGACTCGTCAGATGTTAATAACTATAGGCCGATCTCTCTGGCCACGATAATAGCCAAGGTGTTGGACGGTCTACTTGGTAGGCAGTTGGATAAGCACGTCTCTCTTAATCACGCTCAGTTCGGCTTCAGGCCTGGTCTTTCCACCGAGCGTGCCATCCTGTGCCTCGAGCAGACTGTAAAATACTACACCACAAGAAAGACACCAGTCTACGCATGTTATCTTGATCTTTCAAAGGCGTTTGATCTTGTATCATATAATATTCTGTGGGATAAACTGAAAGAGGAATCGAATTTACCTAAGGAAATTATAAGATTTTTTTTTTTTTTTTTTTAAATAAAAATGTTTATTCATTATAATGGACTTAAGTATATATACAATGATTTCCTAATTCTATCAGAAGTTCTTAATTGTATTTTATTTGCCTGAACTAGGATGAAACCTGTGTTTCGGGCATCTTTAGTGCTAAATTAATTTATTTATTGGTAAGAATAGTATATATATATTAAGTGTATTAAGAACAATAATTTACAATTTAATTAAAGCCACTTAGTATGATACACAGTTTTCTATAACTATTATAACATAAAAGGAATATAGCAATTACGTAGTTACGTTAGGTATATATCTAGCATAATTTACAATCTATCTCATAACTAAAAGTAAAATTTCTGTTTCTTCATAAGACAGATTGTGCAAGTATTGAAAAACAGATCGTTTGCAATTGTAATAGTTTAGCCCATATATATGTGTTTGTCTATTTATTTTATTGTATAGAAACGGGCCAAGAAAAGTAAAAAATCTGTTTGTAAAAACATGCTTTGAAGATGTTACTGTAGTACAGACAATATCCTTCCATCTTCTGTTAGTAATGTTGGTGCTGTAATGAAGCGCGGTGTGCTGTTTTAGTACTGTGCTCATGATAAATGATTGTCGGACCGTCAAAATATTGCAGGATTTGTACAAGAGTCGAGTAGGATACAGGAAAGGAAGAAACCTAGAAACTTTGAGAATGGCTCTCTGTGCTCGTTCTATTGTGAGCATTAATGTTTTCGCCGCTCCTCCCCATGAGGTTATGCAGTATGTTACAATTGACTGACATAATGCCATATATACCTGTTTGATTAATTTGTCATCCGCAATATAGCGTAATTTTTTGAAAACAAATATCAATTTCCGAGCATTGCTGGCCAAATTTGTAATATGCTGCCGAAATGAAAGTGTGTCGTCAACCATAACGCCCAAGTATTTAATGCTATTCGTTTTTAAGATGATCGGACAATTTTCTGAACAGGTTCTAGATTTTGTGCAGTTATGAGCAATGATGTTCGGGTTAGTCAAGTCAATGTTATGCTTTCGCATAGTAAAGTTCATAAATTTGGTTTTTTCAGGATTCAATGTTAGTAAGTTACATTGAAGCCAATCGTTTACTTTATCCAAGCCACGCTGAGCGCATCCGTAAACCTCCTTTATCGTACTAGCGGCAAATAAAAGTGCGGTATCATCAGCGTATGATATTATCTTACCTTTTTCTAATTTTAAGTCGCACAGATCGTTAATGTACACCAAAAATAATGTGGGACCGAGGATACTTCCTTGAGGAACTCCATAGGGGACGTTTGTTTGGTCAGAACTGATGACATTACCTATTTTTACGCATTGGGAGCGGTCACTTAGATAGTCCGTGAATAATTTCAGTTGAGTGCCTCGTACACCCATAGTTTCCAGCTTTTTTAATAGGATAGGAACAGATACGGTATCAAAAGCTTTTGCTAAATCAAGGAAGATCCCTATAGTTTGGTTTCCTTTTCCGAGTTCCTGAGCGACGTAATCGGTCAGCTGATGTACAGCGTCGGCTGTGGATAACTTTGATCTAAAACCAAATTGCATAGGAGAAAGTAGTCCGTTTTTTTCCAAATAATTCATTAACCTGCTGTTAATTATTTTTTCTAATATTTTTGATATTGAGGAAAGAAGTGATATAGGTCTGTAATTTGAGACTAAATCTTTGTTACCCGCTTTATGGATAGGTATAATGACTGCCTTTTTTAGACACTTGGGAAAAATTCCTTTTGAAATACATAGTCAGAATATATGGGTTAAGGGCGGGATGATTATATGTTTAAATTGCTTTAGAAAAGTATTGTGTATGTTATCCCAGCCAACTGCACAGTCGTCTTTCAGTCCTAAAATGATCCTTCTTACTTCGTCTTCGTCGGTATCCAGCATTACGAAAGATTTCAATACCGATGTGTGACAGGATAGCCTAGGAGATGGTAGTTGGGGACTATTTTGGCGAAGAATGCGGTCAGCGAGGTTTTTGCCAATATTTAGAAAGTATTTATTTGTATTGTTAGCTGATAAGATTGGGGAGGAATGTGTCAAAAGAAGCCTCGAATTTGATTCAGGCTGTTTTGTCGTGAAAGTGATTTTCCTTATATGTTTCCATACCTCTTTACTGTTTTTGCCGGCTATTTGTAATTGTTCTTTGTCGTGTTTAATTTTTAAGTTTTTTAAAAGTTTATTACAAAAGTTTCTGTATCGTCTATATGAAATTTGTAGAATATCATTTGCTGGAAAGCATTTGGCCTTCATATGTAGCTTATCTCTGTGCCTAATACATCGAATCAGACCGGGTGTAATCCATGGTTTGATGTTTTTAGTTCTTTTATTTAACTTTGTTACTGTTGTATTCTTTCGTATTACATGTTGAATGTTGTCTATAAAATATATCAAAGAAGCATTTACATCATCATTGTTATATATTGGCGTAAAGTCAATATTACACAAGTCACGTTCGAGTTGCTTCGTGTCTAATTTTGTTTTTATATTTGTGCAGTTATGCTTGGGAATGTTTGTATTCAAGGCTGTTAGCACAGCAGAATGGTCTGTTATTGTTGTGTTTGTGACAAGTACAAATGAAGGGTTGTTGGTCCTAATTATAACATGGTCTAAACAAGAACCACTTTGATGAGTTGGGAGGGTGTGAGCCGGAAGAAACCCATGGTATGAACAGAGGTTGAGGTATTCCTGTGTTCCCGTATCAGTGCACTCTGGAATTATATTGATGTTTATGTCACCCTTTAATATCACGTTCTTAAAGGATGTTAAAGAATGGAATATGATATGTAGTGAGTTGTTAAAGCCTGCTAGGTTTTTAAACGATGGCGGTCTATATATAGCTATTATTGCGGTATCTGTACCGATTTTAATAATTAAACAATTACAGTCCCTTATTTCTGGGTCCTCAACAATAACATTTAAGTTAGATTTTATGTATACAACAACACCGTCGTTTTGGTTGAAGTTCTTTTTGCTGTAAAAAGTGTTATACCCCTGAAGTATCGGTAGATTGCAGTTCCGATTTGCCAGCCAACACTCTGTGAGTATTATTATGTCACAGTCAAAATTTAACCTGTGTATAAGAGCATTAAATTCATTCATATTTTTATATATACTGCGAATATTTTGGGTTAGTATGGTAAGTGAGCCTTGAAACTAAAAGAGATATTGTCTGCAGCTCTCAATGTCACACAACTTTGAGTCTGATATGGAAATGTTATCCAATTCCTTGCTTACATTCATATCCATAATTTAAAAATCTGTGTAATATAAAATAACTATTTAAAACAGAAATAAACAAAAACGAACTATTAATTAAGTGCTACGAACTATATAACAAACGGCGCTCTTAGGCGCCCTCATAATCAATCGAATTAATGTACCTGTGTTCCGCTAGTTTCTTGGCCGGACAGTTATTGTCACCAGTTTTGTGGTCGTTCGGCTTTTTATAGCGCGTGCATGTAGCGCACTTTGGAGCTGCCGTTTTGGTCGGACACTCGTTTTGCGCGTGACCTGCTAATCCACAATATCCACATGTAGGTGCTGCATCTCTGCACGATTTGGCAGCATGACCATACTGTGGACACTTGTAACACCGTGTCACCAACGTGAAGTCTCGTACAGGGCAGGACGTCCAATTTATGTAAATCCTTTCTTGTGTTATGACGGCTTTTCGGACTGTAGCAGGAACCTCTAGGATATAGTTGCAGGTCTGTGCGTCCCTTTTTCCGGGTTTATGGCTCAATTTGATGGAGGTCATAAAATTATCTCGAGTCATTGACAGTTTATCAGCCAGGTTTTGCTCGTAGATGCACGTAAAAACTTCATTTTGGTCCATGTTTGTTGGTATACCTATAATGATGATTCGAGGCCTACGTTTTTGTGGTTCATCTATGGTAAGTCCCGAAGAGGTCAGTTGGACAGATTGTTTTAGTTTCTTAATGTCCTCTTTATTTTCTGTGTTTATTATCACACCCCCGTTTTTTGTTCTGTGCATGCTTCTCACCTGAAGTTTCAGCTGCTCTGGATGAATAATTTTTTGGACTAGATTTTTTGTATCGTCACTGGTTTTTTGTTTATCGTTAGGATAGATAGCCACTGAGCTCAGATTATTAGTGCGGATATAGTTATTTGAACCCTTTTTTACCATGTCGACAAAGGACGTTTTTTGTGCAGTTGGTGTAATATTGCATTCTTGTATGGTCTTTTTTATTCCAGAAAGACATTCCATCAGATCACATTTTTCTTGGAGGTCTAGGATATTGTGTTGTGCAAGTATGGCTTTCTGTTTTAGAGACTGGTATTTTACAGCCATTTGCGATGTTCCGTTGCTAACTTTGCGACAAAGGGCACTTATTCTCATCTTTTGGTCGGAGTTTAATTTGCCGTCCACAGAGATCTTGCAAATTTCACTCAAACTCTGTTCTATGGTTGTCATCCAACCTTGTATTTCAGATGTTGGTACAATATCTCTGTCTTCGATGTTTGATTGTGAGGTTGTCGCAGCTGTAGGTGTGGGAGGAGGGCTACGGCGCGTGAGTCCGCTTCGATCAAATGGACTATCCATGTTTATGTGTCTATTTCACTATTAACTTAATTGTTTAAGACCTTAAATGTTCACTGGTCACGTACAGTATTTATATATACATATTAGCCGTTTCATATTAATAAATTAAACTGACGAAGCTAAACGTTATAATTATCGTCGAAAAGGTCGTAAGCGCCGTGAAATACGTGTCGCTTACGCGTTTTATCCAAACTGCAAGCTTCACGCAAATGTCGGTAGTTGCAAATTGAACCCGGTTTGAAAAATAATAAAAACGTTTATTTTATGTCTATCAAAACACTATATAGCGTCACTGATCACAACGTGCACCTCCGCAACTCACAAACCATACAATCACAAAAAAGTAGCTATTATTATCATGTATTTTCACTAATACGTAAAAAATTTTAAGAGAACAACAAAATAGCGGCCACACTCCAATTGTCGAGTCGAGAAAGGTTCATGCATTGGTACGATAATCAGAAGTACTGTGTTCGGTGGGCAGGTTCTTTCTCAGAAGAGTACGGGTTGCAGTGCGGGGTGAGGCAGGGTGGTCTGACCTCGCCTACGCTTTTCAACCTGTACATGAACCGGCTGATCGATGAGCTTGGCAACACTGGTATCGGTTGTCATATAGACGCTGTATGTATTAATAATATTAGTTACGCGGACGATATGGTGTTGCTGAGCCCATCGAATGGCGCCCTTAAAAAGCTTCTGTCCATATGTGAATCCTATGCGGTGGCCCATGGACTCAAATACAATGTGGCGAAAAGTGAGTTTATGATATTCAAGCCGGACAGTAAACGTTACACTACTGTACCGAAGTTTACTCTAAATGGTACTCCTTTAAATAAAGTCGAGAAGTTTAAGTATTTGGGCCACTGGATCACTGATGATCTCAAGGACGACATGGATATCGAACGGGAGCGCAGGGCGCTGTCGGTCGGATGCAATATGTTGGCTCGCAGGTTTGCACGGTGTACAAAGCAAGTCAAAGTCACGCTTTTTAAAGCTTACTGCCAATCATTTTACACCTGCAGCCTGTGGTTGGACTATACGCGGAGGGCATACAGCGACCTGCGCGTCCAATATAACAACGCGTTCCGGGTGCTGATGGGGCTGCCGCGTTGGTGCAGCGCCTCCGCAATGTTCGCGGAGGCGCGCACTGACGGGTTTGCCGCCATAATGCGCAAGCGGTGCGCCTCCATACTGCACCGCACGCGCGGCAGCCCCAACATCATCCTGCGCTCGCTGGCGGACCGGTGGGACTCACCGATGCTGACTCGCTGGATCAGGTTACATACTACTGGTTAGACCTGCCTGATGGCATCGGAGGGTCCACTCGGTAATGGTAATGGAAATGGTACATCATTGCTATTAGTATTTGTTAAAATGTGTCTCTCTTTTTATCATGATTTACTAACACTAGATATAAGTATTTTACTAACATAATATGGATTGTTATGGTCTGAAATAAATTATTATTATTATTATGATTATTAGACAATTTCTTGTAAATTATAAAATATCTTAGGCAATAATAATAACTAATATACAGACATACAATTCTCTCGCTGTATTCCTAATGGGTTAGTCATAGAGATGGCAGGACCGTCAAGCATCGCGGCCCTTTCATACTTCTTTCGCCTCCTCAAATCTCAGCACTTTCCTCATACACTTTCGCCTTAGGTATGCGATACCTAATGCGAAATATATGCCTAAGTATATTATTTTAATTACATATATTATGATCAAGCTCAGAGCGCCTTACGAGTTGATGTGTGTATTTCATTCTCGACTTGTTTTATTTTGTCTCATTTTAAATGTTTGTCCAACGTATTATTTGTTTAACATTGCACTGGAGCCCAATGACGACTTCTGGCATACCGTTCCAAACCTTTCCTAGGCGATTGTGTTAAAAAAATGGCAGTTTACATTAGGTAATGTTTAAAAGTAGCAAATATATATATATCTACACATATATTGTAAAAACTAATTTCAAATTTTATAAATTGAAGTTTGAATTATTAATTCTGTTGCTGATATAAATGTGTAAATACATACACACATTCATATCATCACGCTGTATCCTTAACATAATAATCAGAAAGGAAGGATCGCCAAGCTTCGCGGTCCATACATACTTGTTTCGCCTCCTCGAATCTTATCATTCTCCTCACGCATTTCCACCTAGGTATGCGGGTGCTTTTGACATTTCCGTCAGCTAACATTGGCTTTATCATCTTCGTAAGTCAGTCTTGGTCTTCCTTGGCATCTACTACCACTCGCTTTGTAGATTTTCTTCCTCAGTCTTTCATCACTCATTCTTTCCATGTGCCCAAACCACGCAATCGTTCATTTCCTCATTTTATTCGTTCATTTCTTTATTTTATGATAACGAAATATCTCTTCGTTACTTATTTTGTCCGCAAGAGTGACACCGCACATATTTCTAAGAGATCGCATTTCTACTGCATTTATCATACTTTCACTCGATTCCGGACATATCCAGGCCTCACTGCCGTATAATAAAGTGTGCACCAACACATTTTGGATTTGTGGATGATCATTTTGGATGAGTTGGATATGGTCACACCACCTACTAATGCGGCCAAAGCACCGTTTACTTTATTGCCAGCTGCTACCCGTTTCTCCATATCCAACTCGCATCTCTCACACTTTAAATCATCACTTTTAAATATGTAAGCACTAATGTTTTATTTATCATGTTTTTGTGTAGGTAGTAGGCACAGCACATTGTGTGAAGTCTCTCTTCTCGCAGCCACTTGCCATTACACTGCAGAGTGGCAAATTCATCATCAGAGAATATGGGAGATATATATTGGTAAGATTTTTTTTTTTAAATGAGGCCAAAATGAGTAAAATAATAAGTAAAATTTTGATTATTAGTGTGACGATTATTATTATATCTACTATCAGTGGCGTAACTATACCGCTGAGCCCCGTGGCAAATTCATAGGATGGGACCCTCCCTCAATATAAAGAAGCTCATCCAAAGTTACTACAGTGGCAGCGGGGCGTCTACAATTAGCGAGGATTTTATAACTACGTATCGGACGTGTTCTAAAACTAGGCGATTTCGTTTTCTTACAAATTCATTCGAACCTTGATACATATGTATGATTTTTAGTAGGTAACTTACCTTAAATGAACGCAAAACTATTTAAAATTAAATTTTATAAATATAAATAAATAAAAGACAGGTTCCTCCTCCGGTCGGAGGCCTCCTCCGACCGGAGGGCCGAGGTATTTCGCGCGCTATGCCACCGTATTGTTACGCCATTGTTTACGTGTGTACCCTGTACTGTAAACGTGTGTCAAATTGGTCCTAGAGACACAGGAAATGGTCACATGTTTTTCCTCTCGTTTTCAGCGTTCTGCTGGCCTCTGATTTTTATTACATTACTTTTAACATTAATGTCAATTGATACATTTTTAGGCTATAGGCAGCGATCGCAACATACCAGACTGGGTTCTTAAAAACCGTGCCAATCTACTGACTTCCATGATAAAAGTGTACCATGGCGACCTTCAGACTATTGCTGACCAGATGGAAGACCAGAAAAGACTGGCCGAAAAGCTGTACCAAGTTTTCGAGACTTATTTACCAGTCTTGCAATATGGATGCCATATTTTTCAGAGAGTGCCAATGCTAAGCCTTCCTAAAGTGAGTCACCAAGAATGTAATATTTAATTATTTTGCATACCTGAAGTAATATATTGAAAACATTTACGACGCAGTAATGTAGACATGCATACATTGAAGCCTATATGCTGATATTCATTCTTAACCTGGTACTTCAAAAGGTCAAATAGAACATCTCACGCTATAAGTTCACTTATGTGACCACCTGCTGCCCATTTGTCATAATCGATTTCTTCATGAAATAAGGGACATACTCATATTAAGGCCACGCATTTTGACGGTAGGGATCTCAGTTTTTCAAAGTGACTACAAAACGTATGAAAGTGATATTTAGTAACCTGATTCTACATCTCATTGACTTTGTTTTGACAGTTGCGATAGACGATTGGTTAACTTTTGTAACACAAAAAAATATCAAAGAGACTTCTTTTAAAACAAATAATTACATTTTTAAGAGTAACGGGACTGATTTATCTATATAAATTTTCTGTATAGTTTTAATCTAAACATATTCTTCAAAATGCAATTGGATTTTTTAAAAATTAATTATAGTTTTTGAAATAAACGAAAATAACTACTTTTTCTTATTTTTCGTAAGCTAGCGCGCGCATTTTTGCATAGACCAGAAGGTCTATTTTGGATTAAATTATTGTTTATCAATGCGTCGCCTTAACTTGAAAAAATGACATACTAATTCTTCATCTTGTTAATCCACATATTTTGCACTAATTAAAACTTGCAAATATTAAAATAACATTATAAATGCTTAATTATCGGTCTGATTGTGTTCCGTTTTCACGGCTAAACCGATGGACCGATTTTGACGACTTTCGAATGGAAATCGATTAAGCTTTGCGGAAGGACAGATTACTTTTTCCCACTCATACGAAGTCGCGAGCAACAATTAGTTATAAAGAGATGAAACATTATAAATCAAATGAGATCAGATAACAGATAGAGATCAAATAGTTATAAAGAGATAGTTATAAAGCTTGCTAAGAGAGGATAAATGGGGTTCTCAAGCTCGACTATTCTCATCCTTACCTCTTAAGTTACTGGAATTCCAAGGATTATATGGTTTGATCTCTTCTATCGATTTTTTGTATCACTGCCCCCGAGTTTCTGACAAAACTTATTCGGAAAATATAACTTCGTATTCATTTCATACATAAATATTGTATTTATCATAAAGCTAACATATATCCCATCAATGTATTAAATTAACTGTTAATAATAATTCAATATTTTTCCCTACTTTAATGGTTGTCTCAGAGACAAAGCACTTTCAATTCTCCAAGGACAATTTTACTATTCTTTAAGGTTTTTTTCGATTTTATATAAATTCTTGTTATGTAAATGTAATATTGTAATTGTGCATATTGTAATTGATAGCATGACATACGTTCAGTGGTTTGCACGTGATTGCGTGACAAAGAAAACCATTTTTATCTATCATTTTTAGTTATTAGGGCAATGAAATAAAAAAATATTTTGTCGAACTAACCGTTCATTTTTTCATAAATGTAATAAAAATACAGAATAACAACGCTCTTCGCCCAAACAGAACTCGCACTCAATCCATTTTGTTTTTATTTCAATCATCTTATTATTCACTATCGACCCGCCTCGGCTTCGCACGGGTAGGAATTTTTCGTAAGTAAATATAGCCCTTGTTATTCGCTGATAATGTAGCTTACTATAGGTGAAAGAATTTTTGTAATTGGTTGAGTTTTGTATTTGAGTTTATCCATTACATACAAACAAACAAACTTCACCTCTTTATAATATTAGAGCAACTAATTAATCTGTGATATTAGTATATAAACAATCGTTTAGAAATGTTTGAGATGTTGGTTTCATATAGTAATCGCTACTCCCATGAAACTAGTTTTTTGATTCGCTGGCCAACTGTTATGCTGAATTTAAACATAAATCCCAAGATTTGATAAAAACTCATGAACGTTTATCACATTTAAAAACAGGATGTAATTCTGATAAGCAATAAATAAATAACGGTGGCATCTATTTGCTCATGCTGTCAAAAAGATGTCTTCAGCCATATTTTGGATTGTCCTTTGATGTCTTTTTAACAGTAAGTACGAGTACTAAAAAATTTAACCGCCGTTAAAAAAAAACAACGCTAAGTACTAAATAACTATCCTTTACTAATCAAAACTAAAGTACAATAAAAATAACTTTGTAAATGCGATACACATACATATATAAATAATACGTATATAATTATATTTGACAGTTACTGAAGTCTGTGCCAAGCCTACCAAACTAATAAGCTTTCTGTTGTTGCACATTGATTTGGCACCGAATTCAATAATTGTCAAATTTAATTATTTAGGTATGTGTATTGTATTTATAGTTGTTTTCATTGTACTTGAGCTTTGATTAGTAAAGGCACAGTACAACTAAGCAAATAGTATTCTATCTCGGCAGTGTCCTAGAGATAATTACCTACGGTCGCTCGGTACGTAAACACACAATAGGGCTACCGACTTGGACTGAATGTTTTTCTTGGGTTACGTATTTGATAATAGATACTATATTAAATTGTCATATTATCTTTTCATTTTATATTATTGCAAATTTAATAAGTTTTTATTTATATAATTCTACTAGTATTTTATTTCTAGTTTCAAAAGTTTGTGAGTTAGTATGGTGGAATGGAAAAAAATGCATTTCGTGTGCAGTATAATTAAAAATAAGCAATAAATTAACTAGATCATTATGATAATATATTTCCTACAAATTAGCAACAGAGAAATATTTCCGGTTTCGATATAGATGTATTCAAACATCCATACACTGAACATTATGCTCGAAAACTTAATTGACATAATATTTCGTCAGTGAATGCGCGGGAGCGTCTCACACCGTCCGACGACAACCGCGGCGCACTCGCGACCTATGCTCGCGACTGTTGTATGCCGAGAAATACCGAGATTTCGAGGCGCGTCGTTTGGGAGCGTTTGTATGAAGATAGAATACTGTATGCTTACTTGTACTGTGGTAAAGGATAGTGTTACGAGCTGAGAGTAATAAGATGTCGGTTAAGGGAGAGTTTATTTTCCTTCGTACAAGCAGATGTCAAGAACACGCGAACTTAATTACGGCGGTCCCTAGTCTTCGTAGTCTTCGTAGTTCGTAGTCGTTCACTCAATAACAACGTTCCCGAATCGCAGAGTTCTTCTATCCAAGGTCGTCGCAGTAGTTGTCGTAGTGGTCTATGTAATTCGCCTTGATGTCGCCTCGATCGCTAGTTGAGAAACACTGACTCGGCGGTAGGGATATTCGATAAACATCGATGTTTACAATGTGATACATCGAATAGATCCGATGTTTTGAAAAGCTATGGATATAATCGATGCATCGATGTTTTTCATAAAACATCGAATCGATGATAACCAGTTAATTTCACAAAAACTCAAGTTTGAAACCTAAAATTTTAACTAAAAACTGTCAAAACACTGGAAATAGAACATTTAATCATCACATTATCCCATTTCTAGTGTTCTTTTGACAGACTGCAAAATTGTTGTGGATGATTTTTTTTAAATTATATATTTTAATAAAGATTTTTCTAATACATGGGTTTTACTTTTCTTGATAAACAATGTTTGAATTAGCGATGATTTGTATGAAAAATGTGTAGAAGTAGTATATCTGACCTATGTCTCGTGAAAAGTAATACATCTCAAAACAACAGGTCATCCTTTTAAAGTGAATATTTTTGTATATACTTACAGATTATGAAAAGAGTTAGATCTATTATTTTATGAAAGATTAAAATCTACTCTAATAAAATAATGGATTTAGCTTTTTTGATAACCTTTATATACAAAAATTTTCACTGAAAAGATGACCTGTTTTGATATGTATCACTTTTCACATGACTACAGCTTTGTGATATAATTTTAGAAAAAGTACTCGATGTTACTCGATGTACGCGTATTAGCGCGCACACACATAAACCGCGTACGCTAGCTTTCTATAAAGACATTCTACTGTTATGTACTGTGCAATTGTCGACCTCGATGGGGCAGTGGTTTAGGCGTTGTGTCTAAGCGCGGAAAGTTCCGGGTTTTACTCCCGGCCGGGTCAATTTAGGAAACGAACTTTTCTAGATTATCTCGCCCTCAGTAGTCGTCTGGTTCTAATAGCACAGGGAATACCCTAGTTTGAGACCATATGATTGGTGTGTATTTTCTGGCGCAATTGTTATTACTATTATTTAATTGTAAAAATATATTATATTTAAAAAAAAATTATTGCTCTTTTAACTTCACTAGTTGGTACAGTCTGTTAGAGAGTGATGCCATTGAACTTCGACGTCTCTAATTCAGCAACTTCAGAGCTAACAGAGCTGGTGTTACAGCACTAGGCGTAAGGAAAACAGAATTTATCACCTATATTTTTCAATGAATTTCAAATATTTTTTTCATGTTTGTGTTAATTATTAATTAACCTATTTTTTAATTAGTTAATGAATAGCCTATTTGTGTAATGTCTTTGTGAAATTAAGTAATTGTTATTATCACTGATTGTGACATTACATTTGGCAATTTTTAGGCAATATTTATGGTCATTATTACTATTATCTTGAGAAACTCGATATCTTTATAAACAAAACAATTTATTGTTCCAGAGTGAAACATCAGTTTTTATGGAATCGATGCAAATATTGGAGCACTGTCGCAAGAACAAAGGCGTCTTAGGTGGTGTCGTTCTGTATAATAACAAGTAAATATCAATTTTTGAGAAACTTTATGAAGTTATTATAAAGAGGAAACTATTATATGTACATACATTGTATATTATTACTAAATGACGTTGAACTCGGAGCTCCTAGACATTCACCAAAAACGTAATTCTAATGGGTAAAAGTCCCACACATACCAGTGAATCCCCTCAGAGTTTGAACCTTTTGAAAATGTCCCCGTGACATCAAAAAAATTACAGGCTTTATCGACAGATAGAGAGTGATGACACCTCCGATGACAGAGAATGATGATACCTCATTGTTATTTAAACTAGACAGAAAAGATCTAGATATTACTTGGATAAACAGGATCCCAACAGATGTCTCGAAATGTTCGCTGCCAATAATTTACTACTTAATGCACAAAAAACCAAATGTATTAAATTTTCCCTTTCTAATGTACCCAGAATCCATGATAAAATAGAACTGGGTGGGAAACAATTAGAATTAGTTAAGTCAGCCAGTTTTCTTGGTTTAACAGTAGATAACAAGTTACAGATAGCGGGCCATATCGGGGCATTGGCTAGTAAGCTCGGTTCCGTGGTATATGCAATTTAAAGGCATTAGGCAAATGACGGATGTCATTACGGTATACGGCGGAATACGGCAAGGCTGGTGTACTTTAGATATTTTCACAGTTTAATGTCCTACGGCCTTCTGCTGTGGGGATCAGCGGTTCATATTAACTCCATTTTTGTTTTAAAAAAAAAAAGCAATACGTGCCATCTACAGTATGAATGCACGAGAATCACTTAAAAATCGTTTTAAAGACATTGAGATGTCCTCACCTTGCCGTCCTTATACATCTTTGAAATTATTATTATAATTATTATGTATACGAGAAAAAATATAGACCTGTTTAATAAGAAAGGCGATATTAATGGTATGGAAACCTGAGGTCGTGATAAATTAGTTATTCCAAAATTTAAATTACATGTTTCATTTAAAGTCAAATGTTACATTTTTGGGTAACTGCATTCGAAATTACTTACTTAATTAACAGAGAATAAATTTGGATTGATTATAAAACGTACATTGATTAGACAATCATACTATAAAATAAACGATTTCATTGAAGATAAAACAATAGTCTGGAAATGATCTTTCTGCACATGCATTTTTTTAATGAAAATATTGTATTTTAATAAACCTTTTGTAAAATGAAGTTGAAAAAATGATACCTGACTGAGTTTCTTGTCGGTTCTTCTCAGTGTCCAGGTTTTCTATTTGAACCGAACTAAAGTAGATTTGACTTTCAAAAATACCTTGTAATTGGGTTTACTTAAATAAATTGATTTGACTTTGACAGCTTAAAAACTAAGAATATATACATCCAATCGCTGCGTTAGTGGTTCAGTACAGCCAGATTCATTTAGAATACACTTTTTTCATCCAAATACTTTTGTCATCCTTACAGAATCGTTTCAACACAATTACCACCATCTCTTACATCGTATCTAACGGTTGTGGACCCCTATCGAATAAAATCTCCAGCTGAAACGTTAGAGACCGAAACGCCACTGCCACTGGGCGCGCAGCTCTTGATAGTGTACGTGGGCAAGAAAAAGTACAACTATTTGAAGAAACAGTCTGAAACTATGCAGGAATTTATCCAGAATGGAGAAGAGACGGTCGTCAGATTCAAAAAGGTACATTTTTAATCATATTTGCTCATTGCGTATGCATCAATTTCCTCGATTGAAAGAAACGAGTTTTTACAATTTCTTTAAGTGTGGGTGTTACAAGGTATTCATCCAGTTCATTGCGACTTGCACAGCATGATGCTTAGTTTGAGGTTATACTGAATGACATCTAAAACATTCGACAAATTGAAATGGGAAGCCTCTACTCTTGATTGGGATTAATTCTTCGTGGTCATTATTAGGTCAAGTATTAAGACACCAGCGTACAGATTTATATTATGTATATATATATCTGTACGCTATATAATAAAACAGAGCGCGTAAACACAACTGAGTAACAATACTATATGTCGTTCAACTATAAACTGATTGCAAGAAAACATTTTTATTAAAAAAAATTAAACCGCCTTCAAAAAAACACTGAAAAGTATAAAATAACTATCCTTTACTAATCAAAACTCAAGTACAATTAAAATAACATTATAAATACGAAACACATATCTATATAATTAAATTTGACAGGATAGTTATTTTATACTTTTCAGTGTTTTTTTTGAAGGCGGTTTAATTTTTTTTAATAAAAATGTTTTATTTCTACCTTTTGATTGATCTTGACCTAAATAAATATCTAGGGCAGGTCTGCAATTAACTTCATTCTAATTCAAGACAAGACGATATACAAGAGAATCGTCAATATAAATAAAGGTTATAACCAGGTCGCGTTATCTAGTGTATCTGCGAAGTCCAGGCTCCAATATCAGTGAAATTCAAATGGGACCTCAGTATTACCTACCAAACGAAAAAAGAATTTTCGAAATCGGAAATCGAAACTGAGTTATGAGGTAACAAACCTACAAAAAAAAAAAACAACATACAGACGAATTGAGAACCTCCTCCTTTTTTTGAAGTCGGTTAAAAATTATTGATTTACTTAAATTCGGTTCAGCATTATTATGCATATTAATAGGAACCACCCACATGATGTCGTTAAATGTATTCAAATTCACCCTGTAGGCGTATATTTATCTGAAGATCTCTTATTATATTATACTGTAAAGTCAAAAACAGCATTTTAATGAAGTCAAATATTGAATGTGACGGATTATTTCTGTACTCCCAGAAGTTTCTTAGTTTACAAATAGTGTGTAACTTAATTAGATAGCGAGTAGAATCTTAACTTACCCGAAACTTAAACTGTCCGTATTTGTTTAAAGTCTACTATCAACTAACTGTAAATACTACCAAACTGATATTATGATAATTTACAGAATCAAGAAGCAGAACGGGAAAAAGCGCAAACTTTCCAGAGTGGTATGAAAAGGGACAAGTCACTTCTATTTACTGCTGTACCAGAGGAAGACCACAGTATGATATCTCCTCCAAATCAAGAAGCACATCATCCTGATGAAAACAAGAAACCGAGCATGCCTGATGTCGTACCGTTCACAAACAAACCGCGACAGAGACCCAACAAGTTGTCGTTAAGTTTCAAAACTCAAATATCTGTTGATGAGGAGAGTAAAGAAAACGAAAAAGTTTTTACGGGCCAAACTAGTGTATGTTCTACGCCAATGGTGGAGTATAAAAGACTGCACGGCAATATACTGTCCATATGCCATAACCCAAGTAACCAAATCCAAGAACAGAAAGAAAACATTGAACCAGATGTCTTAAAAAATATAGAGAACTCTGTCAAAGTCAGCATGGAGCAAGAAAAAAGAGATAATAAAATAGTGCTGGACATAAATTGCATAGCTGACCATTACATCAACAAACCAGAACCAATTAGAAAGTTAGCGAGTGTAACTGATATACAGGCAACTTTCAAAAGAATTTCTAGTAGGGCTACGTCGAAATTAAAGTTAATAAAGACCATATCTCCCATAGCCGACGATATCTCGCCATCAGTCGAACACGACTATAAAAATCGCAGTACAATGACCATAAACGATCCGTTGTTCCCTGTATTCAGAAATGACGGTGTCGCCATATCAGAATCTCTTTTCAACCAGTATTTAGAACAGCATTATTCGCGAATGAAGCAAGATATGTCTAAAGAAGACAACATGTTCACATACAATATGAAATTGTGCGAACAGGAAAAATTTGAAGGATTTGATTCTGAATTAAACAAATCCCCTCAACGAACACCGAAAAAGATACCGAAAGATTCCACAAGAACTATAACTACAGATCAGTCGAGGCGAAAGTCCTTATCACTGCCCTTAAAGTCGCTCTCAGAAAGTTCGGATTCCCAAATAGGATCTGAAACAGATACAAGCTTCAAGAAAAAACTTAGTGGTGTTCAGTTAACACCTCTAATGGAGAAACTGAGTCATTTGGCGTTTTCTGACAAGAGCAGTGGATACAGTAGTAGGGTTATGACTCCCTTGGAGCTAAGAGAATTTCCAACGCCATCTGTGGAAAAACAAGTTACGTTTACTGAAAGGTAAGTCCATTCATTGTTACATCGAATTAGACTCGACATTATACAATGTTCTAAAACAAAATTACGATATTATATTTTTTATTATCAAATGTGTTAATGTTAATACTTCAAAAAGTATATTTTAATACAACCGTTATCCAAACATTTTTACTGTAAGCTAGAGGCCCGTCCCAACTTTGCTTGGGTTGAATATAAATATATAGCATCCATCCGGAGTAATGTAACTTTCAAATGGTGAAAAAAATATTGTAATTAGTGCAGTTGCTCCGGTGATTACCCTCCACATATTCCACTCTCTTTTATAATATTAGCATTAGAAAAAAAATATATAGATAGACCCTCACATACAAAACGAGTGAAGAAAACAAATCGAGAAGGGGTTACAATTAAAATAAAATATGTTGCACAATAAGTTCCTTTCACATAGTAACACTTTAATAACTAATTAATCTGTGGTAACACATTCTGTTCTAACATAATTTAGTTACAAAAATTGCGGAAATATGTATTTAATTGAAGGTAACCTTTACAAACATTAAGGAAAGGCTTATAACATTTTTAAAATCCCAAACTATGTGTAAAAAGACTGGGGTATCCCTAAAATCAATGTGGGAGTATTGCAATACCAATTCGTATACCCGAAATGAGGGGTAACTTGACAATATGATTTGTTGTTAAATATTTGTTTTAAATTAGGGATTTAGGGTTGTATTTACTGTAGTGTGTTTACTGTTTATATACAATGTTTTACCTTTTTCTTACAGATTATTGTTTACAAATATGAATTAGGTTGTCATACCAAATATCTGTGTATAAATAGGTAAAGACAAACAGTTCATTGTCTTTTTCTCCTCTGTTTGTCAACTATTTAGTGTTATCAATAAAAAAAAGGGAGACACTAATACGTGAAGCGAAATATTCGGATCCCTTTTTAAGGCGAGCGTTTCCGAGATTACCTCCGGTAGAGATATTTTTAATAATGTATTCGCAAATTATAGAGATTTCAAATCTATAAAAAATATATATTATGTATCAATTTTTCTTTTAGTTATTCCGGCCATTAGATACACCATTTGTTTTAATTCACTGTATAAAAAAAATCTTAAATAGATGTCTAATTTGTAATCTAAAAATCGTACCATTCGAGTTATACTTGGTTTTTCGTAATAAAATACCAAAATACTAATACCAAAATAATTGTCATTAGATGCGTGAGACATTTCGGAAATCATAAATTTGTTAATCGAAAATGCATATTTTTTCGATTCTATGAATTTAGAGGCGTATATCTCGGTATCTACAGAGCGAAAGTGAGTGGTAAAAGAAGCCAAGGAAGACCAGGGAGCCAATTCTCGCGTAATAGACATTTTATCTATGATAGATATATATCGAAAATCGATATTTTATCTATGGTAAGCTTATTTGTCTATTCTGGGAATATCACTTGCGATATATGTCGAAGGAACGTCGTTCGACTTACATCGACTGGTCTCTAACATTCGATATAATTGATTTCTATTGCTACACGGTAGATATCGGTCTTTGAGTGACAAAAAATTTGGTATTATTGGACATATTATTTTTTTTTTTAAATTGTAATACATATAAGTATATAAAGAAAAATCAAATACAATTGCAATAGATGATTTGGTGGCTGCCTATATTATTGGAACTCTTGAAGAGGCGACAGCTGCCGCTTCTTCAGTTTCAAGACATGCTAGCTCTATTCGAAGAAATGCGTCAGATCCTTTTGAGTTGACTGAAGTTGAGTTCAAGAAAATGTTTCGCCTAAGTAAAGAGTTAACAATAGACAATTATCGCGGTCTCTTCTCTCGTTTTTGCTTTGACGTGAAAAGTTACGTTTCATTACAACATTAACGAATCATTTTAAAATAAATAATAACTGTTTTAATTGTACAACTACTTTGTTTCCAAACTATTCGTTATTCATAGAAATACGAAAATTAAAGATAGTACTTAGTTTTATGAATTTAAAAATAGATATTAATAATGACTGAAACCGTAATTTAAGATCTCGAATTTATGTTGTCACAGTCGAGAAAAACAGAACGTAAAAACTCCTTGAGTTGGTAGTATTGTGATAGATATGCATAGTCTCCTGCGATATATATGTCTATTGTGTGCGAGAATTGAATTTTAGTTATCAATAGATATTTTTCCTTCGAAATGATATTTTTACATGCGATAATTTTGGATAGAAATATATCTATTCGTGATATTT
Source organism: Zeuzera pyrina (assembly GCA_907165235.1). Classification (NCBI taxonomy): domain Eukaryota; kingdom Metazoa; phylum Arthropoda; class Insecta; order Lepidoptera; family Cossidae; genus Zeuzera; species Zeuzera pyrina. The sequence goes on from OU015627.1 coordinate 3,402,405, forward strand.
TGTCTATCGTGTCAGAATTAGCCTCCAAGACTGACTTATGAAGATCAAATAGCCAGAGTGTTAGCAGACGGAAATGTCAAAAGCACTCGCATACCTAGGCGAAAATGTGTGAAGAAAATGATGAGATTTGAGGAAGCGAAAGTGGTGTGTAAGGACCGCGACTCCTGGCGTTCCGTCCTCTCTGACTACCCCGTTGGGAATACAGCGTGAAGATATGTTATGTTATATCTCGGCAACTATTGACTTATGTAAAAAGTCTCATTGAAACCCCTATATCCTTTTTGAAGACCTCTCTAAAGTTACCCCACGCGCTTATGTGTACTTGATTTTTTATCTCTGTTATATGTATAAGGTTCTACCACTAATTTTACTTTTTTTTTAATTTCACTACCTCGTTGTATAGCAGTTCAATGAATACGCCCTACCTTACAAATTTCGTCTAACTTAGACGAAACTTATGATACTTAGACGGTCTAAGTATACACAATACGCATATATTGTAAGTCTCCGAAAAAAATGGCGGTGACACGGACAGCCAGACAGATCTATTTGGATTGGACTAAATCATAAGAAGTTTCCTTATTTTAAATACTCGCCATCAGACGTAAATATTGCTTTTTCCAACTGGAATTATGTAGATGTAAATTCTATATAGTCAAATCAATGTCTTCCACAGATCTAAAACGCAACATCGTGACTCTGAAACCGATGATGATTCCGACACAGATATAGACATTCTGCCCGAGTACAGTAAACATGCCGTCAAATGCGCATTATTCGTGAGCGGACTACACAACATGGCGCTTCTAGTTCTGCTGGACACGGAGGCGGCGAATGACGTCGAAACGATTAATTCTCTTGTAAGTAACTACGTGAACATGCTTCCTTTTTCGTTAATACAACTTCACACCTTTCTAACGACCGACGGCTCAACTCAGTAATTTTAAAGTGCCGTCCGATGTCGTCACACGACCCACGGATTATTCATTGCCTGAATCCACCAACCTATATTTTGGCGACGAATCATTCTGAACCGTGAGTCGTTTAATGAGATGGTGATGGGAATGAGCAAAATCATACTATTGTAACGAAACCGGGGCTTGAGTGAGTGAGGCTCACGCGTTTCAACGGGAATTTTATGGGTACCCCTCAGGACCTCCGACCTCCCCTTACAGTCCTGCCCTTTAGCTCATGTATTTGTTAAGGCAGATATCTCAGAACCTCTCGTAGGGTTTTTACTGTTATAATTGTAAAACTACTTACCAGTGTTTGGCCGTACCTTTCATAATTTATAATGGACGTATCACCCGCTTGCCGGTTTACTTCTTCCTGCACAGCCGTCAACAACTGCCATTCTATAAACACTTTACATACAAGTATACTTCGATATCACCTACATATTGCGTCAGAGCAATTTATATTTAACTGATGATCACTACCGTAGCTATAATTCAACCGATCACTGCCGTGGCTGTAATTCAACTTTGCCGTAAATCTATAAAGTCGTTGAGTTTCTTGTCGGTTCTTCTCAGTGTCCAGGTTTTCTTTTCGAACCGAACTAAAGTAGATTTGACGTTCAAAAATACCTTGCATTTGAGTTTACTTGAATAAATTGATTTGACTTTGACTTACTTCTCGATGACAACGCACGCATTTGTCATTTCCCCTCTTCAACCATAGACAAATTAGAATGTTGACAATACATCTTGCAACATAGACAAATAACACTGACACGATTTCCAGTACCTGAAAAAAAAAATTTTTATTACCGGTTTCGCTATATTTTGCGACATCCGATAACTGGGAACAATTATTTCTGATCTTCTAGTGTTTGACCGAAACTAGTTTTAACTGAATCAGAAACCGCAATTTAGTATTGGGATTTCCTTAAAAAGTAATTCCTTTACAAAATTTTAACTGACTTACAAAAACGAAATTCGAAACTGATTTCTCTCCTATTTGTGCACTCGTGCACCAATTTTCATGTTTCTTTTTTTAATTAAAATGGTGTATGTCCAGTGGTCCCATAGAAAAGTTCAGACTGAAGTTCGTACTGATGATGGAGTACTGGTTAAACAAAAGAAATCCTCCGCAGTATATATATTTTGATGATTCTTTTTATAATGTTTTATTCCTGAATTGGAAAAATGCCTGTCGTTGTATATTAGTTTGGTACCAACTTTAATAACAGTCAAAATTAATTATAGGTTGTATATATGTGTATATTACATTTATGTAATTATTTTCGTACTTAAGTTTTGATTAGTAAAAGATAATTTGTAGTTTTCAGTGTCTTTATATTGAAATTGGCATAACTTTTATTTTTTTAAAACTTATTTATTTTTCCCTCTTAGAGTAGCCTTGTCCTAATTAAATATCTAAAGCCTCTGTCTCAAATAAAAGCTTTGTGATTATGTGAAGTTTTTAAAACAGAACGTAAAAACAAAGGTTTTTACAAAAATGTAGCACTGACTTACATTTCGAAGTTTACTCTCTTTATTAATAATACTTATACCTAATTGAACTAAATTTAAATGTGTAATAAGTCCCACTGGCGGATATAAATGTCTGCTCTTAAATAAGATGAAAAGTTAATCATACTCAACCACACAAGCTCAAGGCGATGAGCGGAGGTAAATTGGTGGTCTGACCTGTTTCCAAACTGCCCAGACCTGACATTTGACTTGGCTTAACAACCGCCAGTAAACATTAACTTTAGTTATATTATCAAATACAGAAACATTGATATGTTATAACTTATAAGTACCGAGTTTAAATGTAATTGATAATCAATAATGTTAATTTTCAGTGGGAAACCTCCCTAAATAATTTGGGCCCCATAGAACAAAAATGTATGGAGCCTTTAGCAGCAGGCACAGAACCAACAGACTACAGCTACTTAGTGTTGGACCCTGATTGGGGCACCGTGAAGAAGGGCGGGCCGTGGGCGGCGCTCGATATAGCCACCATGGGCTACATACACAATGAGTTCATCGAAGATCCTGAGCTAACCGAAGTCATATTGAGGTAAGTAAGAAAAGCGTGGCGCTACGCGCTGGCAGAGCGGGGCGCGGGAACTGCCGCTTCGCCATATATAAGAGCGAGACAAGGCTATTTATTGTGTCTTCACTGCAAATGGGCAAGACCTGCTCACATTTTAATTTTGCGTATCTAATGAAAGTTTTTTTTCTTTGACCGCGATAAACTTGAAAACTACTGGACCGATCGGCATGGGACCATAACCATTCGACGCGGAATTAGTTGTAGATGGTTATAGGCTATTTATTTTTTGAACTCCATAGACCATACACCATTTTTCAAACAAAAATGTACTATTACGTACAAAATGTTCACTTACGCCCAGCGAACCGGCGGGAAACGGCTTGTAATAGAATAAGTTTAATTAAAATGTTTTTGTTATTCAAAAGTAGTATGCGAGAAACAGAAAAATGTGAAATGTCACCGAAATATTCTTAGCTGAATACAGGTATAATTATAAGAGAAAGTTTTATATAAATGCTTTATATATGAAATGAAGTAAAATGCGCTACGTTGTTCACTGCACAAGCGTCGAATTGAAAGTGAGCCAGGTGTGGTTCCCTAGCCTCAGTTGAGTAGAACAGAGTGATTGTTTCGAACACTCAATCTAAGTCCAACTTTTAATTCGATAGAGTCGTTGGACGTTTCTGGGGTAACCAATTTTTGCAATTTTTTTAATAATGATGTCCTCTTACGTGGGCTTCATTATTATTAGTGTATAACAGATGCCCCGCGGCGCTATCCGCCAGAAATTTCCTTTATGAATCATTCCTTATGTGAGATAGCGGTAACGTCGAAAATGTATAAATATCTATAGCAATAAAATGGGTAAACTAGTAATAAAAGGAATAATAAAATATAATGTTTATTGATTTGAATTATTTAATATATTATGAAATTTCGACGCTATAGGACCATGGCAGCACCAAATGAATTAAATGTATGTTAATGTAGTCTAGTTGATCGATTTAGTTGAATCAATATCGACTCAGTTCCATCAAAGTCAAATCAATTTATTCTAGTAAACCCAATTACACGGGTGTTTTTGAACGTCAAATCTACTTTAGTTCGGTTCAAATAGAAAACTGGACACTGAGAAGAACCGACAAGAAACTCAGTCAGGTATCATTTTTTCAACTTCATTTTATAAAAGGTTTATTCAAATACAATATTTTCACTAAGCCAGTAAATGCATGTGCAGAGAAGATCATTTCCAGACTATTGTTTTATCTTCAATGAAATCGTTTATTTTATAATGTGATTGTCTAATCAATGTACGTTTTATAACCAATCTAAATTTATTCTGTTAATTGAGTAACTCTCACATAAACATCACTTGACATCACTAATTTAGCTGGCCCTTGGACGAAGAAACACAGTGGATGGAGTCATAATAAGTTACCACTCACCACACGTGTGTTAAACAAATTTTCTTGTCTCTTTACATCTCATTGACAACGATACCATCTCATTGACAACGATACCATCTCATTGACAACGATACAACGATAATAACGAGTAAATCAGCTATAGTATGGTAACCTCGCACTGTCAGTGTATTTCGTGTCAGCTTATGAGTCGCTCATGAAATAATTATTTGCAAAAAGTCGTTAAGTGGTTTTGGGTACTCCTATTCACAAAAATAAAAATATGTCATGTTCAGTGTATCTTTTTAGTCAGTTCAGTTCAGTGTATAGTTTTAGTTTAGTAGTAGTCAGTGAACAGCTTATTGCATACCTTGAAAAATATAGGAGATTATTATTGTTTGCGCATCGCAAATAATAATATTCTTCTGTTATTAATCTGTCTTACATTTCGAATGAATCGTGTCACTCGCATATTAGAGTGAACTGATTTATTGTACTAATTTGATCTAAGAACGTAGGCAACCTTTAAGTAACACTACAAATTAAAAACAAAACGCTTGACATACATACATATCTTCACGCTGTATCCCTAACGGGGTAGTCAGAGAGGACGGAGCGCCAAGCTTCGCGGTCCTTACATACTTCTATCGCTTCCTCAAATCTCATCTTCCTCCTCACATATTTTGACCTAGATATGCGAGTGCTTTTGACATTTTCGTTGGCTAACACTCTGAATATTGATATTTTCATAAGTCAGCCTAGGTTTTCCTTGGCTCCTTTTACCACTTAATTTCGCTGTGTAGATTTTCTTCGTCAGTCTTTCATAACTCGTTCTTTCTATGTCTCCGAACCATCTAAGCATTCCTTTCTTCATTTTTACAATAACATTGTCGTGCAACCGTGTCGTACTGAGTATCTCTTCATTGCTTATCCTGCCCTTAAAGGTGACACCGCATATATTTCTAAGAGATAACATTTCTACTACATTTATCATACTTTCATATTCGGGCCTCGCTACCATACAACAAAGTTGGCACCAACACCACATTGTGGATGACCATTTAGGCACTGTTACGCTTGACCAATAACTTCAATTGTTTCAATGCTGTAACTATATTGGATAATATTAGTGTTATATTTTACAGTTTCGTGTATACAATAGAAAAGCAGTGTTATTAATGTTACATGTAATGTTCCGGACCAGTGAATGGTGAAAATTAGTGAAATTTTGATTAGTTTCTTGTTTGTTTATATTAAAGTCAAAAACGAAAAAATAGGATATAAGTACATAGATATCGTAGAATGAAGCTTGTTTTGTTTATACAATAGTATAGCCTCAGGTGTCACTTTACGGAAATCCATTTCACGTGATGAATTTCTAAATTCTTTAGCTGTTTTCACCTTAAACTCCAAAAACCACCAATTGACCCGTTTCGCCTCTCAACGAAGAATCCTCAGAACTCAGAATATTATAGAGATCGCACCGAATCCATTCAGTGCTTATTAGTAGCTGATCGACGGGGTTATTACTTAAAACCTTGCAGACAACGACAGTTACGCGATCACTACGCGACCGGTGACTAATTGTAATAAAAAATTGGTATTATGTATGACTATTACGTATCTATTATTTTATAACCATAAAATGCACTTTTCGCGGTAGATTTAGCGCCACTACACAAATAACAACACAAATTCTCGTTTTGACAGCAGATATCGCGCAATATTGGCTGTCGCATGCTGTCTGCAAGTTACGTAATAAGCGTGCGAGTCTGATCTCTGGTATTTCCTGAGGGTGCTTCATTGAGAGGTGAAACACGTGTCGATTGGTGGTTTTTGAAGTTTAAGCGGAAAATAGATAATGATTTTAAAAATTCATCATGCTTGTTTTGTCTTTCGGTGAGTGGTTGAGTGAACGTTCGTTTTAGACTGGTCCGTTGGCGCAGTGGCATATGCATCTGCTTTCCAAGCTAGGGTTCCGCGTTCGATTCCCGGTCAGGTCAATTTAGGAAACTAACTTTTCTAAATTCGCTTAGTGTTTGGGTGTTACTGGGAACTGACCCAGAGTACGTTGTGTGGTACCCATAGTACAAGCTTACTGCTTAGTATGTGGTCACACAATCTGTGTAATTGTCTGGAGTATTATTATTATACTAGCAAATCAGAGCCGTTTCACTGGGCGTAAAAAAACAAAAAAAAAATTCTACTGATCCGATCGCTACCAAACTTTACAGTGTCACCCGCTAGGCCAATCTGAAGATTCTCTGAAAATTTCATCGAAATCGGTCCAGCCGTTTCGGAGTCCATAAGGAACATACATACATACATCGCCTTTTATATATATATATTATTATGACCGTATTTGTGCAGGAGTGAGGAGAGCGTGGTGCTGGGGTACAACAGCGGCGGCGGCGGCGCGGGCGCGCAGGTGTACTACCAGGAGGCGGGCGCGCGCGCGGCCGGCCCGCCCGCGCCCTCCGACCCGCTCTGCGCCGCGCCGCTGCGCGCGCGCCGCCGCCTGCACCGCGACCACAACGTACTCTTGCTGTAGGCGGGACTGGCCGAGCTACCGCATACCTATATACATCCAAGTACATACATGTTTTCGATACATCGATGTATATCCTGCGTCCTAGGTGATGACCTACGGATGCTCGATATACATCGATGTATAGAAAACGTCGATGTTTACTAATCGACGCATCGGTTATTTTCTTTGTGTAACGATGCATTATTCTACGCATGGAAAGAACGCACGCGTTTTTTCATGCAAAAATGTATTAAAGCAAAACAAAGATAAGAAATTGCACCATAGGTTATTTTCGCCACATATGCAAAAGAAAGTCACATTTTTTCTTTTAATTTGGATAAAACAACAAAAAAGCAACTTAAATCAAATTTGCCGCTATGGTAGGGCGACCTCAATGATACGACATTCGCACAGACTTGGCTATGTCATAGAGCCTGTACGGCTGTTCAACCTTTACCTATTGATATAAGCTCATAAGGACAAAGTAATTACCGGACGGTTCCATTGACTTGTTAAAAATATAATTCAAATAAATGTCCCATTTCTCAACTTTGCTAATCTTTATTGTATATACAATATATATTTATTGTATATATTTCAATGATTTTATTCGATATATTGAAAACATGAATGTTTCTGTTCAATGCATCGAAAAATATCAATGCTGCGTTTCGATGTACCACATCGAAAAAAACATCGATGTATTTCTGCATGAACATCTCTACCATCACCCCACCGACATTTTTATGTGCAGTACAAATTTATTGACATTAACTTTTGACATCTTTAGGACGTGTGCACACCAGACCGAATGACAGCTGGCCAGTAGCAGCGTTCCACTGTTTATTATCCATACTGATCCATATACTAAAATTACAAATACGAAAGTCTGTCTAGTTAAACCACTGGACAGATTTTAACGAAATTTAAAATGGAGGTAGATAAAAACGAAGTCACTAGCAACAGTTAGTGTATTTCGTTTCAGGTCAAGTGAGCAATCCACATTCAAAACGCTAGTTGAGAGTCAGCCAATTAACATTCGGCTTAGCATACACACGCCCTTATTGTGACAACTGTGACTATCTTCTCCAAACTTTTTAATTCCAGGTTATTACCATCTTTTTTGTCCTTCAGAACATCATAGTATAGTATAATATACATATACACGTAGTATTAATAACATATGTACAGGTCTCGACACGAGTTAGGCGAGCAACAACCTCAACAATGACGTCACTGTTGAAACTGGTGCCATCTCGCTTGCGCGCAGTTTTGTTACATATAAAGTTACTTAAATATTACATTATTTGAATTTTATTTTATACAGCATATTGTTATTAGTTTTTACCAACTTAAATGAGGTTGTTAAAATCTATATTGTCAGTAAGGGGCGCGTCTAAATTTAATAACTAGGAATGTCTGTCTAAATAGTGTGGTCGCTTGAACTCGTGGCATTAGCTATACCTCCCGCTACGACGAATGTTTCGAACTATTTTATCTTATATTTTTTTGAATCTATCATTTAATTTTTTAAGTGATACAGACCGGGAAATAAGTCTAAAAAACAATGTGAAGATTTGCTAAGAAATGGCCAGTGAGGGCCGCACAACGCTCACGTGCAACGAGTTATTATAACTGCAATCATTCGAAAGTAATGATCTAAGAGGGAAGCAGAAGAGGCAATGAGATTGATATTTTTTCAAACTTTCAAATATGTTTCAAATAATTTGGTTTAAAAAAACATTTTGCCAGTGTTGTATAATTGTAATATCGTCATTTTCTCAGTGCTTTTATAGTCTTTAAAAATGAAGATTGAGTTTATTGCTAACTATAATATTTGTGATGAATTCCTAAAATCTTTAGCTATTTTGCGTTCAAACTCCAAAAACCACCAATCGACAAGTGTTTCGCTTCTCAACGAAGCATCCTCAGGATATTCCAGAGATACTCGGTCAACTAATCAGCACCGAATATTAACCCGAAGTGTAATATTTTAAAGACCTTTCAAGCCACGTAATATCACTTGCCTTTGCAATCAATCTCACGGGTCACGTTCGTTCAGTTGCTTTGTAATGTATTTTTACACATATAAAAATATATCTACTTCATTTGATAACCATGAAGCAAACAATCAAAATTATATGTGTAAAACAATTTTGTATACCTGTCTACAGGAGTCTTTTCACAGTAAACCTTCGTGCTGAGCACTTTATAGTAGGTTTCGACAACTAAAACTTAGTTTTTGAGAGGTTAAATTACAGCCATTACCCATAATTAGATCCCCTTGCAAATATAGTTGTAGGTAACACTGGTAGTGAAAATAAATGATACTTTAATTAGATATAAAAAATAGTTTTTAGAAGATGGATTAGGTATCGATATCAACCTACAAGTACACTCAACATTTGTATGAAATCCAGGTCAATTCTTGCTCAAAAATTTTGTTTATCAGCCTCCAAAACTAGTACACTTCTGCTACGATTTTCTGCTCTTCTACGAAATTTAGCAGCTAGAAATTATATTTTTGTACTTTACAAACATGGTACAGTCAGCACCGACAATACTTTAATCAAAATAAATTCCCAAAAAAATAAAAGCGGTTGACATTAAGGTGATACAGTCAGCATCAGAACTACTTGATCAAAGCCTCAAAAAGTAAATCTGAAATAGAAATGTAAATGTTTGTTTGTTCAAAATCTCAAATCGAAAGTTTTCACATATTGATTTGAAATTTTGATATAATGCGCGTCGCATTCGAATACGCGCGTCTTTATATACCTAAAACTAATATATCTACTAAGCCAAAGCATAGCGTGGCTGAGTATAGCTGGTGCAAAATTATCTAAACTTTGCAAATACAGATTACAATAATTTCAAAATTTTTTGATTGTACAACCTACGAAACACTAAAATAAAATGTCCTGTTTAAAAAAATGTGTATAACAGTAATTTGTGAATACATTGAGTACCTACAAAGGAAGACGGCATACGCGTTATTACTCATACAAAACTGTCATTTTTTGCAAGAGGTAGGTACTACAAGTAAATGGGAGCACTCAAATGCAATATCTTTACGCTTTCGCACACAATTCGACAACATTCCCCCGATTTGTGTGACAAGAAACACGAACGAATACTGTTTAAACTACAGTCTACAGCTTTCACTCTAAATAAAATATGGCACCAAAACCGAAGAAAATTGCAGAACCAGTAGAAGAGGCAATAGGCGAACCTATAAAAAAATCGAAGAAAAAAAAAGAATTTCCGTAGTTTCTCGTTATACATATACAAAGTTTTAAGAAAAATAGATCTAGAATTTAACATGGGTATATCAAGGAAATCTATACTTATAATGAACGACTTTATCAACGATATGTTGGAGCGAATTGCAAACGAAGCAAGGTGTCTTGTAGGCTACGGGAAGAAGGCTACCATAGGTGTTAGAGAAATCAGAGCTGCAGTAAACCTCCTCATACCTGGAGAATTACCAAAGCACGCCAATATCGAGGGCGAGAAAGCTGTCACGAATTTCAACAGACAACAACTGGATGATTCGGAAGAGTAATGTTAATGATTGTCGCATAATAAACGTTGATGATCTAGGTAGGATCTAGGAATTGCTATTTGAGTACAATAGAAGGTGTAAAACACAATGAGTAATAATTATAATAATAATAAATTGTTTATTCACACATATTTAAAAAATTTGAAATTTTATTCGTGTTCTGTTAAGTTCTAAAATTAAATGCTACCACGAGATAGTCTCGTGGGTAGTGCGTAGTTTTTTTTTCTTTTGCGATTTAATTGTAATTTTATTCGTAACGCGTTAAGGTCTCTAATTAAATGTTAGCTAAAAATATAGTCTCACTAGTGCGTTTACATTTGTAGATTCGGCAATTAAAAACTGTAAGGTACGAATTTAAGTCAATTCAAGGTTCATTATTGTACGACAAAAATTACGATACGACTTTCTAGAATGATGATCAAGTTATAGCAACATATTCGAATGAATCGAAATATGTTATAATAGGTTCGGTGAATCCATTTAGTGATACGATTCTGAAAAAATATGTTAAAGTGGAAAACTAGTATACATACATATATACAAAAATTATATTTACTTCTGGAATATAATTCCGTCCTTGGCTAGATTGTATGTGGCGGATTTTTCGTTGCACCCTGACGATAGGTATAAGACGACACATTTTGCGGAGCGCTTATTGCAGTGAATTCGATTGTAGAAATGGTAATAAATCAATTAAAAACTAGTTTTTATTGTGCAATGACTATTTTTATACTGAGGGGAATTCCTGTGAATCGCGCGTCCCGTTGTAGCTACTCATTGTATAAATACGATCATATAGTTATTAGGGTCCCATAGCTGAAATAGCCGAGATGGAATCTCTATATTTATCCAGTCAATAACACACCTATTGAGCTGTCTGTACCACAACTCAATAAAATTAATAATAACGTAAATTGGTAACCCAAACCCTAAATAAAAAACAAAATATGTGACCCAATTTATAATTATATTTCGTTCGAAATTCCTACGGAACCTTAATGTGTCTTTATTGTATCCTAAACCAAAATAGACTTGAGTTACAATTGTAATTGAGGCCAGCTTATTTGACCCATTAAGCGAAACCTTCGAAACGTGACAAAGTTAGATTCCTAGTTAGGTCAACTTGAAAACGAACTTTATTTTAATTGTAGTAAGGGCACCAGATGTTCATCAGATCAATGTGGACTACTTTGTCTGAAATCGCTTCGGAATACTAAGTTAATTGTCCAACTGGATCAACTAATTCTGATGCTGATTATAATAATTAGAAACTTTCTTTTAAATATTTTTAGAAACTCAAAATGCATAAAAACGTTTTAAAGAAAAAATAACTTATGGTAGCATGTAGTAAAGTTTACAGGTCTTGTACATATCTCAATTACCATCTACGCGTAATGATTTTATAATCGATTCAAACTTCAGCGTTGTAACATTTGCTTTTAATAAGATATTGAAAGTGATTTATATTGGTATTTTGTCAATATATGATTTAGCTATTTTTATCTGATTACGCAGAACTTAAACGAGGCTATTAAAACACAACATACTCATAAACTTTGTTGTTACCTAACACTTATAATTATAACTCACAGACCAGTCAGCCCACAGATCACGTTTTGAATATTTTTTTTAAATATGTCAAAATGTCACAGTGCGTGAAGATATCCTGTGATCTCATTGGTCACATAAGAGTTCGGACGATGAATTTTTGAAAGCGTATAGGCAGAGCTGTGGGCATGGTTAAGTAATATAATTACTAAATTACGGGCAGTCTAGTTGTTTCTCATAAGTGTAGTCTAGAACTTACTGATCTGTTAAAACTTAACAGTACAATATCCGTTCAAGATTTTTGTCTTTCACAATGCTGTAAATATTGATATTATATTATTTCGCACCTTTAGTACGAAACTGACCTAATTAATAACTTCAGTTTTGAATTCCAATAATGAACTTAAATGCTATCTCAATATAAAGTATGAATTTCAATAGTTTTTTTAAACTGGGACAGTATGAGGAAATCCGAATCTATAAGAGATACAGGATACACAAAGGAACCAAAGGTACCATTCGGTCCCTTTTGTGAAAACGATTTTGGTATTATCAATTTAGTGGTCAAGTTCCCGAGTAAGTAGACTATGATTTAGTAAGTACATTAGATTCTCTCCTATCGATTCGGATTTCCCATACTGTATTAAATGAAAAAAATTTTATTAAAATTTGACCAATTCTGCTGTCGTTTTTGCCAAAATTATTATCACGAAAAAGATCAAAAATGTTTCCTGAGACGGTTTCCCTGTATCTCTTATGGATTCGGATTTCTCTATACTGTCCCAGTTAAAAAAAAAGCTAGTAAATTTACCGATTTGTCCACCCCATTAGATAGATGCATAGCGTGAGAATGCCTTATGTATGGACTATATTATTTCTCCTAACAGAATCTCAAAATTATGTAGTAAGGTCACTTTCGTACAGTGTGATTTTTGTATCTACTTAAGATTTCTAAATGACAAACTCGGTGGCAGTTTCTTTTATTCTTCGCTGCCCGAGTCGATACAAATTTCGAAATAATATATGTCTTTTGATTTGAAGCAAAATAGACTACAAAATTACTTTGAAGAATGATAATTTTTCTCATTTTGTAACGCGTTCGCGGACAATGACACCATCATAATGTTCACAAAAATAGAATCCCCCCCCCCCTTTTTTTTAAAGCTATATTTTTGTCACTGTCAAATAACTATTATATTCAATATTATAAAAGAAACTTACCTGCCTTATTGTAAGAAATAACCATTCCATGCATTACATGTAATTAATAAACACAATATATTCAGATATGTTGATAATGACAGCCGCCACGATAATAGACTCCTCGCGAATAAACTAGATAAGAAATCAATTTCGACGCTATGGCTGAGTTTTTGATATAATGTTCAATGTGTAATAATGCATGTAAAATTTTAACGCACTAACCTCCTGGGTTCATTGGAAAAAGTATAAAAAAAGCAGTTTTTTTTTTCTTTCAATGGCGTGGCGTAAGTTGAGCGCATTTCCCAACGACGATTAAAAAAGCAGTGTTTTCAATTACTAACTGTAAGCTATAGACAAAAAGGGTCAAAGTAAAAATTATAGAACGCAAAAGTGCTTTTGTATCGTGTGTGTAATATTACGCAGTTAGAACGTTTTTAAAAATTCCTCATTTTCAAAATGATATAGAAGCATTTTACGTTCTATAATTTTTACTTAATTTTTTTTTGTCTATACCTTACCGTTATAGTGATTGAGAAAATGCTTTTTTTTTTTTAGCGAAACAGGGAGATTGGCGTATATATTATAATTTTACATGCATAGATATTATTTACGAATATTATATCAAAAATATTTCCGAAATTTCGATTTTAACCGCTTATATATTCCTAAAAGGAAAATCGCCTATTAGAACTGCAATAAAATTAAGTTGCCGTTCTACGCTCACAATATTCTTGCCATTAGTTTATAAGTACCTGGCCAGCGTTTAAAAAGTACGCTCAATCTTGCCATCCATGCAATGTTATTAGAAAAATAATTATTGTCCTATCATAATTAAAATTTGTTGTTAGCCTGTTTTGCTGTTATAGAGAAATTATTTGCTAATTGTTCAAAATGCCCGATTTCACCAAGTCTCTTATTACTTAGCAAACCCCTAAAAAGAGATAGGGGACCGCTAATGATTTTGCGTTTCACGCAACGTTGGGAGCCCCTATGTAGGTAAAAAATACCCTAAATTTAGAAACTCGATTTTTTTAATAGTTTTGTGTTTTAGACAATTTGGAGAATAATTTATATAATATATAAAATTCTCGTGTCACAGTGTTTGTAACAAAACTCCTCAGAAACGGCTTGACCGACCGATTCTTATGAAATTTTATATGTATATTCAGTAGGTCTGAGGACGTAAACTATTTTTCATACCCCTAAGTGATAAGGGTGGTCCACCCCAAAAATTTTTTTTTAATTTTTTTGGCAAATTTTTTATGATTCGGCATTAAAAAATAGATCCCTAAATTTTCATTCTTCTACCACCAACCCCTATTTTTAACGGTGTATGGCAAAACAACGTTTGCCGGGTCAGCTAGTATTATATAGAAATTTAAAGTAAAACAATTATATCCGTTTTATTGATAAACTTTTAGAAACGAAGTCACTATGGGAAAAATAAAATGTCACATAACTATGTCTGACATGGAGCCGTTAGATTGCAGAAAACGAATATTATCTAAGAACTGGTTTAGGGGCCCTTTCAATCTAGGGGCTGTTACAACAGTTATGTGACGAGTTAGCGTTGGTGAAATGGGGCATAAAGCAATTAGAACTTACATATTTGTTTTCTATACTTATTCCTTATATTTCCGTGCAGTATTATGGAACATTCCATTGTTTTGGCTATTGTTATTAATATTATTGTCGCTTCAGTTTTTTAGTTTTAAGAAAAAATGTACAAGTACTATCCAAATCACGTCCAAAGCGAAAATGTTATTTGCAATATTTGCTTATTGTTATTTTTTATTATATAGTATTATTTTCTGTACTCGTTTAAATTATTTTGGTCTGTAAAAAGAAGTGGTTAGTGTCGAATTGCCATATGAAGAGAGTGCCAATAAGACATGTGAATGTAATAATACTAATAATATAAGTATGTAGTATTTATTTATACATAGATATTGTTAAGAATTTTAATAAAACCCAATACTAATATATCTATTATTTCAATTTCTAAATGAAAAAAGTAAATACACATTTAAATACTACTTATAAATATGCGATATCCTACTAGAAAATTGATAATACCAATAACTACCTTGGCGGATATCCCGTATGTTTTTCGCCAAACAAATTGAAATGTTATTACAAATTATACATACGTAATAGAAAATAAGCAGATTTACCACTAATAGATATTCGCCCTTTCACACGTGACGAATTGTTAGACTGAAGGAAATATATGATAACTCCGTAAAAGAAAGGGATGGAAATCCACATATTTCGTCTCTATATATGCTTATTTAAGACTTAAAGCTGTTGCATTTGACAGACCTATGAACAAAACAAATCTTTGTTCGGAAGTGCTTTGAACTTTTTAAATTATTTTAAACTTTTAAGTTAAAAATTGATATAAACATTTTTAGAAATATATGTGAAATAAAGATTATTTTAAGCGTGATGGTCAAATCGAGAAAGACTATTATTGGCCACATCAACGTAATATCTATTAGTAGCTTTGTGAAATCAAGTAATCAGTGACTTGTGGCGTATCCATCAAGCGAGCTTAGGAAGGAGACTGGATAAAGAATGGGTAGGACAAAACTAAATGAATGATGAGCCGTAATGACATTACAAACTTGTTTATTAACAAGTCACAACATAATCTACTCTAAAAACGTGAATCACCGCACTCGTAACGTATGGTATATATAATACATAGTAATATTTATGAATCTGAAAATGCAATAAGATCACGCTGGAAAAGTGTAAAAATATTGTTGAGAACGCGTCTAAGAGTTTTCAAGAGTCGGAAGATAAAGAATATGATCTGTGTCGTGACTTCTCTCTTGTAGGAACGCCTTGAGCTTGGGCTTCGTTCACCTAACAATTGCAACCCGATCATATTCTTTTCGCTTCGACATGGCCGAGAGTGCTAATGTCCCGAAGGCTTCGGCGCCGACATGTTCTCTAAAGCGCCCACGGCCTGGACGACGTTTTCGGCGTTCGCCCATTTTTCGAAAATTTTCAATCAAACATTTTCAAAACTTCAAGATAGTTAGTTTCAAGGAACTTCATCCCTTTCTTGTTTCAATACCTTTTCAAACAAACAAAATCAATATTAGACTTAGTATTAAAACTTTATTTAGAACTAATTTTACATTCTAAAGGCAACTACGTCCACTGAGGACAGTTACAGTCTAACTTACAAACTAGTACCATTTTATCACGTCAATCAAAATAAAATTGTAAAATAAACAAACGAGACAGTCTCGTTTTTCCTTCACTCAGACCCATCGACCTCGTACGGTCGAACGCCAATACTATACAAAATCTAAATCGAATTAACAATAATTTTGGTTCAATTAACCGGCCTGACAAGAGGTACAATAATATAAATGCATTTTATTGAGTGGCCGGTGGCGACATGCGGGCCGATGTATAAAAACTATGGTTAAGTATATCTGTAGAAGGCGTCAGCATCGCGAACTTACTAATAACGACCTGCAAATTCAAACAGGGGCACAATGTTCATTCAATGGTGACATTAGGTGATCAATTACACACAATTTACAGGGTGATATGAATATATTATGTAAAATAAGTGAACCGGGTATCTTATCTGTAAGTTGCAATACAATCTTGCACCCAACTATTTTGAAGTCAAAAGATGTCTCGCGTATCCATATACATATGAATTAGAAATCCATATACATATGAATTGGAATATCAGTTCAATCTTAAACTAAAAATGTGAAATATCACCGGATGGAATATTGTGTCGTTATCACAGAAATATAACAAG
Source organism: Zeuzera pyrina (assembly GCA_907165235.1). Classification (NCBI taxonomy): domain Eukaryota; kingdom Metazoa; phylum Arthropoda; class Insecta; order Lepidoptera; family Cossidae; genus Zeuzera; species Zeuzera pyrina. The sequence goes on from OU015627.1 coordinate 3,419,450, forward strand.
AGAAATAGAAATGTTATGTGTGATTTGTATTTCCAGAACCAATGTCGCTTGTATTAAAGCCCTCTTTATTTACAAACAATTATGAACCTTAACAACATATAAAAAAAACCTTTAAAAACACCGTATATCCATACAAAAGAGCAATTGATTTTACATTCGCGCTAGTGCTTGACGTACGATAAAATGTTATCGATTTTTGTAAATTGCTGATACAAGCTACGCAGGATTTCTAACTTAATTGAGAATAATAAGTGATAACTGTATGGACATATAAAATAGGGGAAAATATTCAAACGAGTTTATCAAGCGATTTGATTTTATCCAGTTATCTATGGTCTTAAACATTTACTATAATTGCAGACTGATTGAAAACAGACTAGGAAAAAACCAAGTCGTCTCCGATGATAAAATTATAAAAAAATGTTTTTGACAAATGGATCTATGGGAAAACCGAAAAAAATAAGAAGTAATGAAAAATGACATTTTTAATCCTGTGGACGAAGAAACACTGAAGCACAGAAGCATGTAATTGGCGTTTACAAATAGCAGCCGTACCATGACAATGTCATGGACAAGAACATAAGAGTTGTTTATTGTGTAATCCAATCCGTTGCAGCGTCTCAATACTATTGCTTATTTTGTATATCTAACTTCAACGAGCAATATAAATCAAAATATTATCAAAACTCTGTTTTATACCAAGTAGTAGTATGAACAAAATTATTGTTTTTATTACATAAAAAAAGATTTTACTCATTAATCCATGTGCATTCAAATGTAATCCTTTTAAAAGCACAAGTACCCTATACTAAAGCAAAAAATATGTAGAAAAGAAGGGCAAAGGCCCTCGTGCGTGAATTGCCTACTCTCGCCCGGATACGTAGGGTCGTTGCGTTGGGCGCGAGACGCAGAGAGCATCTCGTTTAATTAAACATTTAGTAATAATAAAAAACAATGCAGACGGGTAAGTTTTGCGCGTTTGATAAATTTAATTTCTTGTGGTTATGCCGAAGAATGCTAACTCCGCATTCGAATGACTAAAATTATTTGGACTTCTAAGGACAAACGTTCGTTTATGCGATATAGATATTTTCGTATTTGCGACGATGTGATGAACGAATGAAGATAAACGGAAGTGGTCGCATTTTTGCGTCGCGTGCGACCCCGACTGGCGCTATAATAAATTACCCATATTCACCCAAAATATTTCTGTCGTGTGCGTGCCACGGCACGTGCTTATTAGCGCGCACGCATACAAACTGCGTACGTTAGCTTTCTATGAAGACGTCCTATTGTTATATTTATACTGAGACTAAAGTATCCACAGTTAGTTACGCGGTAATCATTTGTATTTAGCAACGATGAATGTGTCTCGAAAGTGTACGACGGGCCAATTCGTTGCGGACTGAGCTGGGAAAATTGAATATATGGCTTTTTAGCCAGACGGACGCCTCGCGTTTCGAGCTCGCGTAGCGCTTCTATTCCTTTAATTATTATTTCTGTAGTCGCATTGATACACAAATTATTATATAATAATAAGGCTGACAATGCTAGACACCGTAATTTCACAAATAAAACAGTGATTTTTCAGTCGGGTTTTTTAATTACAAGTACGTTTGGTATCAGGTAAGACTGACGCGGTTCAATTATTTCACACTTAGGTATAAAGTAAGAATGTATTTACTTTTATGCTCATGAACATAAGTTTATAGCAATAAAATTTGACATATTTACAGTAATCTGGACAATTTAAATTTTTTCCTTTGGTTTTCTAATTATAATATCAAAATAAACAATGTTTGTACTACGTACTTATTGTGAGCTTACTTTTACTAGGTTTCAAGTATATTCAATATGAAATATGGACAATTTTTATCCTAGAAATGATGTTAATACTTATTACACTGCAAGCTCAGTCAGTTTGCTTGCAGTGTATTACAAAATATGTAACAAAATCTAAATCAATATTGAAAAGATGAATGAATGAATTAACTAAAATATAAAAGATTTACAAAAACAAATCTACAAACTTAAAAGACTAATGAAATGTTTGTGGTAAATATAATGAATAAAAATGTTCGCACACTAGTGATTATTATTATTATTACAAAAAAAATCGTAAGTAACTGAAATCTCCTACAGAACATTTCAATTGCAAGCATAATGTGCGAACAGCCTTATGTTCGATTAAAATAGAAATTTCCTTCATACAAAACAAAGGCTAAAAAAATTGATTTGTGTCTACTGTAATAATATAAAAACGGAACACTTATTTTTCTTTTAAATGAAAATTACTAAACAAAACAATAATGCGAGCGAAGCTCCAAGTTAAAAACGAGTTTATACATGAAAATATTACGTTTTTTAACATATTTTACTAACATACCATCAACAATAAATATAGCAGTGGTAAATATTTTAATAATTTGTAATGGAATTGATATCTTTCTAATAACAGTTCATGGTAATATTTGTTTACAATGCCTGAAATTTCTATTGTAACCGAACACCATGGAGCAGTCAACCTATAGAGATGAAATATCGGACCACTTTATGCACCACTGCTCAGTTTATTTACACTAAGATCAATTCTCGCTCGCATTAAAACAGTACATAACCAATACTGGACCTGTGTGTACATCTCTGTATATTCCGACAGATATTTAAATATTTATGCAATGGCTTATTGTTCTATTCGGTGGTGTGGCAAAACCAGTAAAAAATCAAACTATAAACCAGAACGCAGTAACTGCAACGGTGTTTAAACGGAAATTGGTTTCATACAAAATAAATGACATTGCTACTCTATAGGTTGAGTGGTCCATACTGTAGACCGTGATGAGCTCACATCAGATCCTGTCTGGAGAGTGGGCCATGGGCCGATACCCACTAGTGTAGTTACATGTACTTACGCGGCGAGTACGACCTCTCGCGCTCGTAGCGGCGCGAGCGACGGTAGTGCGGCGAAGGGGAGCGGTGGCGGTATCCGCGGTGGTAGTAGTCGCGGTCTCGGTAGCCGCCGCCGCCGCCGCCGCCGCCGCGGTAATAGTAGTCGCTGATAAATAACAATACTTATATAATCTTCCGTCACACTAATAGAGTATTTCACTTTATTAAAAATCGTTAAAAGATAAATGCTTAAAATTGTGTGCGGTATCACCCTTGTGGACAAAATACGCAATGAAGAGATATGGAATAGGACAGGGTTGTACGACAGTGTTATTGTAAAAATGACGAAAGGATTGCAGAGATGATTCGGGCACATAGAAAGAGTGATGAAAGACTGACGAAGAAAATATACAGTGCAAAAGTGAGTGGTAGTAGAAGCCAAGGAAGACCAAGGCTGACTTACGAAGATCAAATAGCCAGAGTTACTGATGGAAGCTGATGGAAATGTCGAAAGCACTCGCATACCTAGGCGAAAATGTGTTAGGGGAATGAGATTTGAGGAGGCAAAAGAATGTAACGATCGCGAAGCTTGGCGCTCCGTCTAGTGACTGTCCCGTCAGGGAAACAGCATGAAGATATGTATGTAAAAATCGTTATAACTTGTTATATAAGTACAAAGTATATAGTGGTAAAACTCATAGTAATGCGTTCTTATCAGTTATGGTTTAAAAAGTCAATAACTGCAGTTTGTTATTCATACCGATCGACGGCGTAATCGGGAGAACGGTCGCTCAGCCGGCCGTACCTCCCGCCCCGAGGCCCGCGACGGCCGCCGCGCGCGTCGGTCGGTCTGTAGGTCAAGGTCAGGACTAGTACATTACGGACATATCACACGGCACAACAATATACGCGAAAACGACCAATAACACCCATCGCATACGAACATTTTAAAGTAGTGTTACTATGAGTTCTACCACTTTTTAATAATTGTTTATTTCAATAATAAGTCGATATTTGATTTGATAATAAATTGTATAAAATGCATAGCGACTCTTAAAGCCCTTATATATGCATGCATACAGCAAAACAATGCAATATAAATACTCACTCTCTATCTCGACGTCTGTCATAGCCATTATCACCGCGACTGTAAGACCTGCAGGTTGGAGCATCTATTACTTTTTGGTACAAATTTTTATATGTTGAAAAGAAGGTAGTCAGCATTTCTATATACTTGTATGTATGTACACAAATTTTCTGAAGTAGTATTTAAATTAAATTAAATTTGATAAGCTTAAATATCCTAAAAATTCCAACCGACTTTCAAAGTTGTTCCTCCCAAAATTAATATAATCATTTTCTACCTAACACAATACAGAAAATAAAGTAAATAATTTCTACTTTATAGAAACAAAACAATAACAGTGTGGGCTTAGAGATGGGTACTTTTTCAATACTTATTTAATTTTTTCATATTAAAAAATTTAATGTTACAACATGATTTTGTTTTATTGTTGAAAAATATAATTTTAGGTCTACTGTTTAACATTTTAGTTTGTAAATTGTTGTACATTCAAAGTCGTACATTTCCCTAATTAATAAAATACATTTAATATAAATAGTACTGTCATAAAATTCAACATACTGACAATGTATGAACAGGCCTTTAGTAATTCAACTCGTCTTTCGGTTGACTTACTCTAATTCTGCTCTTTTAATCTACCAACATCTAGGATAAAAACACATGCAAATTAATAACCATGTGATCATTTCTAATGTTGGCAAACACAAAACACCGTTTCTAATTTTGTTTAAGTGCAATAATAGTGCAGTCTTTCCGCTTTTTAAAATGTGAATGAGTATAAACACAAGACATTTGTGTACATACAAACATTATTTACAGCAGAACCAATCCAAACAAAATGATGCACATTATCACTCACGGTAATTCAAATGTATGGAAATTTTTGTGTATAAACTTAAGCTACACAATATCTAAAAACAATTGTTGTCAATTAACTAGGCGATAAGAGTTAATAATGTAGCTGGGTACCGATTTCACACACAGTCGCGTTTTCACTTGAGCAGACGTAGGAGTTTTCAGTGAGTGAACATCAAAAGCAAAATATCACTAAACATTCAGTAAGACACAAAAGATACGGCGCGTCGTTAATCTCCATTTTCATTCGTTCGCGCAGACACGAATAGTCGATGGACGAAAATACTCGAAAATCCCATTTATAATCTATTTTATAATCAATTTTATAGTCACAAGGTGGAATAAATATTGCAGTGCATTCATTTTCTATTTCGCGCACGCGATGTTATACGTGCCATTGAAATGGATTTTTTTATTTTTATTAGTTTACTTTATTAATTTTGAATTGATAATTATCCATCCAATAACCATGTTCTTGAATCAAAATAATGACTTGAAATTAGATCTATCTAGTCAGTAACGGACTGTAAAAGCTTATAAAATCAAAAGTTGAAATTAAAACAAATGTTTATTTTAATATACTACAATTACGTGAAGACAAAAACGAGGAAGTATTTAAATGTAAATCATTCAATTTCTCTCAATTGTCTTTTTAAAGGACATCCTCTTTTTAATGAGAACATAATTATTTATAAAATAGTAGGCTCAGTTTGCAACTAAGTGTAACCTCAAAAAACCACGTATATAGTTACAATGACATCTGACAGCTGACTGAAAGACGCGTTGTCAGTTAGTGCACTAGACGGCAAATCAATCAACCAATGACGGCATAGATTTTAACGCCCATTGATGTTGACTTTGGTCCATCAGTTTTCCGCGCCTTTAAAATTGCGTCTACTGCGCAGGTACATCGGTAAGCCATACAAGATATGTACTACTGTACATGCATATTCACTTGCTCAGATATTTTTAATCATCGCATGAAAGAATATTTTTTTGTTCGTTCAGAACGGTTCAGAACGCCAAGTGGAAACGCGGCTTTACAGATATCCAAACAATCTAAAAATTAGTTTGAATGTTATGTGACAATATAATTGTATACTTGCAAATAATGATTCCTATATAGAAGTATAGGAATCATTATTATATAAGGCATAAGCCTTAAGGACAGTTGTAGAAACAAAAAATTAAATGAAACCTTTAAACTTCATTGTTGTGAACAATATATAAAAATGATACCATTAAGTTGTGTCTGATATTCTTTAGATATAAAAGATTTTACATTGCAGATTTTAATTAAGGCGACAAAACGTAGATTTTGGCGGCAGGGATCTCAATTTTTCTCATTACAAAACATATGAAAATGATATCTGGTAACCTGATTCTTCATTTCATTGACCTCATTTTACCAGTTGTATTACATGATTGATTAACTTTTGTAGCAAAAAAAATAATATCAAAGAAACCTATTTTAAAACGGAGACTTACATTTTTCAGACTAACGGAACCAATTTATACTTCTAAATGACAATGCCCAAAAACTATAGAACTTTGCTCCATCCACAAATTTGCATGCACTGTACTAGTATAGCAACTGAAGCGAAATAACTAGCGAATCTCGATATTAAAAAAAAATTAAAAGCGCCTATCAAAAAATAGTACGCGCATAGCGACATTTTTCAAAACGACTACAGAAGTCAAGTTGAATACAGCCAAAAGCAATCATATAGACAAACCAAGCAATCAAAAAGCACAGCAAAGGTTGTTTATTTACATACAATCTAATGAAATCGCCAGAATAACAAGTCAAGCAAATATATACGTAGATGGTGAGATGTAACTTCCTAAAAATCTGAAATGTCAAAGTCAATGACGTTAGGTGTGTCATAATTAATAAGTAAAATTTGGATAGCGTCGTTGATTTGCTATGTTCCTGTGTCATTTCATTTTTAGATTTTCAGTAATAATTTAGAAAATTTAGCGCTATTAAATTCTAGGACACAGCCATTTTTTATCATAAATCTGCATATAACGTAATATAAAAAAATAAATGTCAATGTTCACTGCCGTATTCAGCCATAATGAACGTCTAGTTACTAAAATACTTATTTTGATCATTGCTTGCGCTAGCTTAAGGAAGTTACAAACCACACAGAAAATCATAGAAATTAAAGTATATATTTTAAATAGAATGGTTACTCTGGGACCAGTGGTAGCGAATTGGGGTATTGTCATTTTCTGTGTAGATCAATTTAAACACTTCAAAATACCATTTGGATTATAGTTTTAAATAACTGTTTCTATTTTCGATTCGTCGCGCGCACTTCTGTATGATGCAGAAGGTGTCTTGTAGATTCTTGTTTATCACTAGTCACCTTAAGATAAATATATTAAATGTTATAGTCATGCCTACTTACGTGGGCTTGCCCATGTAAATCCCTGGAGTTGGCGTGTGAGCGCGTTGCGTTATTGAATAATCAACTCTAATGCGTCGACCATCAATTTCCATTCCTGTGCACTCATTCTTTGCTACTTTCGCGTCGTCTTGAGACTCGTAATACACGAAACAGAAGCCTCGGGAGCGACCGGTCTGTTATGAAAATTGAAAAAATTGTAATGAAATAAGATCCTCCTAAGATTTGATAGTTAATTTATAATTTGGAGATATTTACTTAAAAATGAGTCAATTATTTTAATTTATGTATTTACAAATAAAACTTGCGACTCAGTACAATAATATAGGAATAAGAGATGGCATATAAACTCATATAGGCAACAAAAGAGTCAATACAAAATCTTTCGCAAATACAAAGTACCATTTTTTGCAATGAGAAACTTAAAAATTCTTAGGAAAAGAAATATTATCTGAGAGGTTTGAACCCCAAACAAACGTAATTAATCTAGTATTGAACCAATTTAAATAAATCAAACATTTTTACTTTCGACATTTTAGCATTTTTGGTTTGACTTCATTCTAAAACTTAGCTTTGCTGATGCAACAAAAAACTTCAAAATCTTGGAAGTAATAAAAGAATAATAAATTGCTTATTGTTATTCAATGTTTTTATAAGGAACCATAATACTATGAAATGTAGTGCAAATATATTACCTTAGCATCTATGACGACCTGTACTTTCTCAACAGGACCAAATTTGGAGAAGATGTGGTTAATTTGCTGTTCAGTAGTGTACAGACTCAGACCAAACACACCGAGGCATCTGGATGGTGTTGGGTTCTCCTGGTCGAAATTTCCATAAGTTATTACTTCTGTATTACAAAACCAACTACACATGAACTCAAAAAATTTTTGTTATTTAATCTTCCTAACTTTAAGGTAAAAATATTTTATTAAATTGTATAAAAAAAAAATTAACTTTGAATATAGAAGCACTTTAATACATAATTATATCATACTTCAGTAAATTTACGGCCTGGAACAGGAGCTCTCACAGACTGTGGTAGGGGTTCCCCCACCTATGGCCAAAATTATTAAAAATTGGTTAGTGCTACACATATTTCAAGCTTTGAGCGAGTGGTAATACCAACATAAACAATAAATTACTTCTTTTAACAATGATTTCAATATTAATAGTTGGAATAACCCAATTCGCTCTTAAGCTAGAACTAAAAATCGTTAAAATAGCAACATGTAATGTGCCAGATACTAAAAAAAATTTATTAAAATTCAGTAATAAACTTTAAGTAGATATTGACATTTAAAAACAATAGCGATTATTCAAAAAATTTATAACAGTTTCATATTGGGCTGATAGGTCTAAGGCTTCCTGTACACGAGCTCAGAACTCAACCGATGCGACACTACAATGGCACTGGACTACTTTTTGTACATGAATCAAAAACATGCATGAATCATAAATCATAACGTAATGGAATAAGTTTTTTTTTTATTCACACACACTGCGGTCTGGTGCCAATGCGGCGTCCGGGCGGCTCCGGCCTCGTGTACGGGAAGCCTAATGATGACCCAAGCCATTGACATATACACTGATTTATATTATATTCACCCTATCGCCGAGGTGTCGCCTCCTTGATGACATAGGACTATGCGAGTGAGAGCGCCTATACGACCCGCGTGGCGAGTACGAGCGAGAGCGGCTGCGTGAGTAGCGCGAGCGGTATCCACGACGAGGGGATCCAGATCGCGAACGGGACCGCACGATCGACCTGTGCAACGACCATTAGGAAAATGTTGCACCTTTAATTCTATTTCAATTCCAATCGAATTATTGTCACAAATATTAAATGTTATGATTTAAATCTTTTTTTTAACGAAATGGATATGCTGGGTACACATCAATACATAACATGCAATGCAATGTGAACAACTGCAATTGTCCATTCCCTAGTCTCCGCATGTGCACCATAGATTTGTAAGTATGTAATAATGTTTAATCATATATATGATACAAATAAAAGCTTGTAAGAACTGACAATCGACAGATCACAAATGCGCTATATGTGAACATAGTTTTTTAATGTGTTTGCAAACATTAATATATATATGGGAAATGTTGCATTGCACATTGCCTTATATGTTGTGTTGCACATAATGTGTACCCAGCTTTACACATCAATCTCATAATAACTTATCATTAAAACTAATTGCCATGACATGGCATGTTAGTGAAAAAATGGGAAATAATTATTTGGATAATTTTTAACTTTGGCCAAATTTAAGTACAGTATAGCTAATAAAAATTACAAAAAAATTAACTTACACATAATAATCACTTACATTGTCAATTATTAGTAAAATATCATAATCATTATTATGGTTGAGGTTTTACAAATGAGTGTAATTTGTAAAATCTCATTGTGATGGTTGAAGTGTAATAAACTTCATAATGTGCCGGTTCAATTGTTTAATTTTTTAAATTGTATGTCCTTTTTTTACATCTGATTTAAGACTAAAGACAAAGCTAAGGCCTGATTTCACCAATGCTAAGTCGTCACATAACTATCTAAAGTCCTAGATTAAAAGGACCCCTAAACCGGTCCTTAGATAATTTTCGTTTTCACTAATCTATTCTCTAGTAATGTCAGACATAGTTATGTGACGTTTTACTGTTTCCACAGTGATTATTTGTTTCCAAATGTTTACCGATAAAACAGATATTATTGTTTCACTTCTAAGTTTCTATATAATGTGAGAATGTGAGATTTATTAATTTCCATATTGACAAAAACTAAGACATAAAACTGTCACATAGTATTATTCGAGTTTCTAAATTTAGGAGATCATTACCCAATTCTAAGGAGGCAAATAGAATTAAGTCCTAAGTCGCCAGCTGGATCAGTATCTTTCCCATGAATTCAATTACGACTCTGTACCAATAGATCTCACTGTTTAACAAAATTCTTCCCAGCTTTCCAGAGGATGGGCCAACAAATGAAGTACTTTTTTTCTTCCATCCAGATAACCTTTGATAAGTGATGGAATCCTAGGTTTGGTGATCAGCATGGACCCAGGTCATACCCCTGGTCAAAATATTGTTAAATTTATCAATCTTTAGTATAATATAAAAAAAAAGAACCCTGCAACAAAACAATCTAATGGATAATTAACTATAGTATATTGGAACTCAGTAACTGTCTATTCCCTACACTACACATTACACTTACCATGGGCTTCACCATGGGCTACTAGATTATAAAAAAAATCAAAAGGTTCGCCCTAACTGTTGCAAGAGAGATATATTCAAACATTTATGTTCAAATTTGAAGCGGCCACCACCACCAAACATTAGTGTCCACCTCAGACACATGTTGGCACCAGAGTGCCCAGCTGAATGGCCTATGTGATCTCGTCGCATGACCTCCAGCAGCTGGTACACAACTTTCCAGAAACGTCTCTATTGTTCGCTGGCTCCTCCTACCCAGACATTAGTGATGGGACCAGCATAATATAATTCATTACTTAACATATACCAACCTGCATCTGTAGATTCACTCTTCAAAAATCCTTTCTAACTACACATTTTCGCACAACCTCTGCAGCCAACGTCCTCATGTATTTTATAAATTATGCACCCCTCATGCACAGGAGACATTAAATTTCCGTTTGTTTTCCCAATTCGTTTGTTTATGTATCAGAACAACATATACCGTCATCGGTTGTGACAAATCCTCCTCTCTATAGATCAAAGACTAGCTACTATAAATAATTACTGATCTTACAGATTGAATATTGAATAGCAATTTTCTAAAACTTTCTAGAATGTTCTATGTAATACCTCTGTAAGTCTAAAATAATTTAAATTATATATTTATATCCACTTAATCATTTATAATGTTTTATTTTTTAACTCGCAGATCATAATTTTGAATTTTATTTTCTGGACTAAACCTTACTATGCAATAATACTATCTCTTAGACTGTGTGCTGAGGTTCCTTTGTGTCGTTCCTACTAGCAAGTAGAATGGTAATAACAATCTAGGAATGTCAAGGACACTTGATGTATACAAAATGAATAACCTCTCAATCCTGTATTAATTACAACTTACAATAAGAAAACAAAACCAAAACCGTTCAGTGAGAAACGAAAAACTACTAATACACAACAAGGAATTTACGAAATTAGCTAAGCTCCATTGCATTATTTGCTGAACGTGTACAGGATGATTATATACCGGGTACTAGAGTCTAAAAAAACCAACACTACAGTTATTAGGGGACTGGTGTAATCAGGCATAAATATACCTATTAATTCTATTTTTTTATTACTCTTTTACGAATAATGTTAGGTTATACATTTTGAATTTCCTTTGGCCAAGACTCCAAATTATCCATATAATTATTAATGTCACTAATAATTATGCTTATAATCTATAAATTACCAAATAAAAGACTGTTTAAATCTTTTTAACTCTGACTTGTTGCAGTCTAGTAATAAATAATAGTATAATTAAATAACCACAGGAAAATTTAACAATCATAAACATCAGAATTTGTTTTAGTGACCAAAGAGTGATGACTTTACAGTTACAGGCATAAGAGTATTAGTTCATTCTCAGTATCACGCTTACTTTCTAAATATATTAAAAAATAATTAAAATAATTCTAAATTTAAAGAAAACAATAATTCTGTTTTTTAATATCAGTATGTATTTACCCAACTCAATAAAGAAAAAAAATACCATAAGGTATCTTTAAGCTAAATATTTTAACAGTAAGTAGGTATTCCCATAAAATGGTTGATAACGCTCACTTATCAAATCCCCACCATGTGCAAGTATTGATAAAACAGTTAACTGTTACCATGGCTTAAAAAACTTTATTGACCAAACACATCTATGTTATTTGTTATGGTAATTTGATACTAATATTGATTCCTAACAATCAGGTATGTAATTTATTACCTATTACCTAATTGCGCAATTGGTATGAGATTACCCTTGGCAGCAAGGTTATAGGTAAGTCAAGTTACAATAAATTCTTACATACAAAACATTGCGATTAAACCTCTGTTAGTTTGGAATAACTTGTAATCGGTTTCCTTAAATTGTATTTACTCACGGGCTTCTATACTTCCTGCTTGATGATTTTGGCGGGGGCGGTGTCCTGGACCGGCTTCGGCTGTGTCCTCGAGACATCGCCGCCGGCTTCGCAGCAGGTTCCCGTGATCCGTTGCGGGTTCTTGAACGACTCCTCTGAAGACAAGGAAATATTTCGTGAATAAATCTTGGCAAAATTCTGCAAATGCAAAATAAACATGCGGCACCGCTTGTCGGAGGACACCCGACGCGCAGTAACGAACCGCCGAACGAAACATAAATAGTACCTCTCGATCAGACATATTGAGCACTGTTAATGTAAGCAATGAAAACAAAACGAATAAAAGGTATTCAATCTATTATTAGACGAGATAAAATTAATTACACGAGAACAAGACAACATCAACGCGGTCAAGAAGACTGAAAAACAAAATGGCGTAAAGATAGCAAGCCGCCACCAGCCGCCGCCACAAAGTGTAAACCATAGATAAGTGTATATAGGTGCAAACTAGTGATTCAATAATAATCGATATTCATCAATTGTAAAATGTACGTTATAACAACGATATTCATTACTTTGATATATCGATGAAAAGATGTTATGGACACAAACAAAAATCAAATTAAGCTTTTGCTAATAGTGATCCTTGCTTGAGTTTGAATAATATCGTTACTTTTGTCATGATACCACTTATTTTTGTACTCGATACTTTTGTTTGGAAACTATATTAGGTATCGATACTCTGATAAGACATTCTTTACTTTGTTGTTTTTTTTTTGTTCATCGGAAGGGAAGAAACACCGAACGAGCACGCAGCCGCTTCCGACTTCTCACCAGAGAACGTCGGGACCGACCGGGTAGTGTCGGGGTCGAACCGACTAAAACTACCCCACTTGACTCTACAGGCCGTTGTAGCGAACCGATTCTTTGTAGTTTACGCTTAAAAGTGTATTTATTAACCGACTTCAAAAAAAGGAGGAGGTTCTCAATTTGTCTGTATGTTGTTTTTATTTTTTGAGTGTTTGTTACCTCATAACTCTGTCATTTATGAACCGATTTCGAAAATTCTTTTATCGTTTCGTCGGTAATACTTTAGAGGTGGTCCCATTTAAATTGCACCGATATTCGAGCTTGGACTTCGAAGATACACTAAATAACGCGACCTGGTTATAACCTTTATTTATATTGATGATTCTCTTGTATATCGTTGCGCTCTGGAATTAGAAAGAAGTTAATTGCAGACCTGCCCTAGATATTTATTTAGTTCAAGATCACTCAAAAGTGAGAAATAAAAAAAATTTTATTAAAAAAATTAATCCGCCTTAAAAAAACGCTGAAAAAAATAAAATTATTATCTTTTACTAATCAAAACTCAAGTACCATTAAAATAACTTTATAAGTACGATACGCATTCCCTTATAATTAAATTCGACAGTTACTGAAGTCGGTGCCAAATCAATGTGCAACAACAGAAAGTCTATTAGTTTGGTAGGCTTGGCACCGACTTCAGTAACTGTCGAATTTAATTATAAGGGAATGCGTATCGTACTTATAAAGTTATTTTAATGGTACTTGAGTTTTGATTAGTAAAAGATAATTATTTTATTTTTTTCAGCGTTTTTTTAAGGCGGATTAATTTTTTTTTTTTTTTTAATTTTTACCAACCAATTTGTTGGAAGGCAAAAATTTACAAAAACCCGTAGAAAGATTTTTTAGTGTCTGTCGTTTATTCACTGTATCGATTTACTGCTCGAGATCGAATGATCGATTCTTCCAGTAATCGATATCAGATCGCCATCCCTAGAAAAGTTGTACCATCAAATTGGAAGGTGTAAAAGCGCTCTGACTTTTTGGCGGGAACGGGAGAAGCGAGGTTATCATTTTATTTAGATTTTCTATTTTTTACATTTTTAGGAGTTTTAAAGTACAACAGTGATAGTATATTGTGTTTTAAAGTTCTGTGTAAGTGACAAGAATGGAGGAGATCTAAATAAACATGTGTAGCTGAAGTTTTCGCACTCTTCCAAGAAGTCCTTTATAACTTCAGTAAAGCCTACTATCACTTTACTGGAGGAGTTTGACGATAAGAAAGAACTAATTTACTTGTGATTCTACTTATTCTGTGTCTGTTTATTAGTTTGTGTTAAATGTGTTAATGCGTGACATTGGCAAATGCGTTAATCATCTATTGAATTGTTTTCTCGCTTTACTTGACGTTGGCAATGTACTCACGTACGGTGCCATTTAAAAATAAAAAATAAAAGCGCTCTAAAGATAACGATCTGTGATCATTAGGATTTTTATGTAAAGATGTATTTTTTTTAAATGAAAAAAGCTCTAAATTCTTATTTTAGTCAAACATTTTGCAATTTTGCTCTCTAACTACCCTGTTGGGGATACAGCGTATAATATGTATGTATGTATATATTTTGAAACATATTTCTAAACTCTTTTACTGCACTATATAATATAATTATTTTAATCATTTTTCAAACAGATTTTTGTACTACTCACTCATGCATACATTCATTAACTATGCTGTGTGTGTATACAATATGTAAAATACAACAAAAAATCACTAGAACTTAAAACCATTTTGAAAAATGTTATCGATACCAAGAAGTATCAATACTTTTGATTCAATATTTTTATGGTTATCAATAATATTTATGAAGCGATGCCTGGTATCGATTATATATCGTTACTTTTAAATTTTTGCGTGTTACTAAATAATGCAAGCCTCAAGGATTCCAAAGAAAATGCGAAATTATAAGGATGCTTCAAGGATCAAGGTATCAAAATTTATTTTGCAAAAAGGCTTTGATGACAAAACACAAATCCAGAAGCGGTTTGAAACTTTGAACCTATTTGAACCACAGATTTGAACACAAATCTACAACTCAAGATTTTTATTCGGAGCATGGCATACTCCTTGGCTTTCGTCCTTGGCAATTTGGTATAATCAACGGCCTCCATTTTCTTTTCATTTATAAATTACAACACACGATAAAACCTATTTAAATAATTTAAAAAAAAACACTAGAATGAGAATTACACACAATGAGAATCACGTTACAGATAGAGCTTTATTCGCAAGAAAAGATTGAACTATATAAGAAAACTTCAAACACTGAAAATATTACTCTCAAAACGTTTTTGCCCATTATAATAGGTCTTGACCTATGAAGTTGCCGTTCTACAATACTGGCCATTTGAAATGTAATTTGTGCATGGCTTGCAATAAATTCTAAATTCAAATGAATTTTATTCTAAAGATATGGAATTTTATTTTCAAATTCAGTCATTTGTTTAATGATTAGTGTTTTGTTTTTACTACATTTGTATCTTTTTCATCACTATGGACACGATAAAAATACGAGTAATTACGGAATACGAGTTCCGTCGTGGTAGCAATGCGGCACAAACGGGACTACGAACGAACGCACGACCCCTGTTATTGGTTTAAACGCTTCCAAGATGGAAATTTTGATCTGAAAAATGAACCACGTGTTCGCCCGAAAACTAAAGTGAAAATATGTTTAGATGTGTACCGATAAAAAGTCGGTCCATAGACTAACCCTATTAAACGCTGCGCACCCCAGTACAGACTAAAATACTGTTTGTCGGGGGGCACCAATGACTAAGAAAACTAAAGGACATGGCATGTTGATCTATAGTTCTAGGTTCCCAAACTTATTTTGTCTACTGAGTTGAGAGCTCATGCAGTCGTTGTGTAAGATTTCTCCTAGCTAAATGAAATTACAAATCACCCCCCAGGCCTCTACACAATGCCCCCATTTTTTTTCTGGGTCTCTTACCGCTCCCCTTTAGGCCTGCAGCGCCCACAGGTGGGCGTTATCGCCCACTTTGGGAATGGGTAAGCTATAGCAACATTTAGTTATATATATTCTAAGGAATGACATTCAAACGTAGTGTTGTCTCTTTTTGACTTACGGCTTCTTGTGTGTGTAAGTGAAAACAACGATACTTTTCTCAGTGTAATTTTTTTCTGTGACATCGTTGTAATGTCAAAACGTGCCGGTCCGCGATTCTTTGCGACACGCTGACAAGTACACGAAGTGTCAAAACATAACAATGAATTTAATATTTTTTAATGTTTCTGTGATTTAGTGCTGGATTTTTGAATTATTTTGTTAAAGGAGAAGCTAGCATAATGCCACAATAATTTCTGAGTGTGTTAGGATGCGGCTCGAGGAAAAGCAATAATCAACAAAATCTATAATTGCACTGGTACGTAACAGAAATTCATTAATTTAGTCTGATGTCGTATATATTTCCATCGTAATTACTGTGTTTCTTAGTTTACTGTATTATAGTCATGTATATTTTTAGTTATTAGCAGTTTTTATTCACATAATACAGTAAATTACTTCATATCAATTTTTGTAGTTATTGCAGTTAGGGCTGTCCACGTACCTATATTAAAAAGATATCGATAAATACAGGTACCATGTTCATATGTCGTAATTATCTCGTTTCAGATTACCATCATGTATTATTAGAGAAAAAGAGTGGCTTGACGTAGTCGGAAAATAAAATTGAAACTTCTCTGTAAAAATTACATACATGTATATGATATATACATACATATCTTCACGCTGTATCCGCAACGGGGTATTCATGATATATATGTTATTTGCATTTCGAAGAAGAATAGAACATTAAGAAACTAATTTTACGATGTGATGATTTACCCTCGCAAAGATTATTGGGAATTAGAGAAAATATTTACAGTGGTAATTACTTTTTAATTTCCTGACATGTAAATCCTCTGTTAAGAAAAAGTAACAGGAAAATATTAATTGTATACAGAATGTGGCTGAACTTTGATTTGATGTTTCTGAGAGAGAAAAGTCTGCGCATAGTTCTAAATATCTGCTTCGGAATGATGTGAATCGAGACCACGCCTAGTTATTTTTGCGACCAATAAGACCTTGTAGTGGTTTTACTAATAACACAGATGCGGTACAATTTAAAGAATCTTTTAAAAAACTTAAAGAGCAGAATTAAAAGACGAAGGTGTCGGAAACTATTTCATTCTTTTCTTGACGTACAAAAAAACGACAGCGACATGATGAGTACAATGACTGCTTAAATTCAAATCTCAGTATTCAAAAGTTTCATCCAGAAATTATTTAATAAAAATTGTGCTATTTAGTTAGCTATATTTATTTATTTTGTGAATATGTTATTAAAAACTTAATGTACTTAATATAATTATTATTTTACCAACAATAATACTAACAAACAGTTATATTTTTCAAACCCAGTAAAAATATGCTATAGGTACATTAGATATGACTAGTCTGACATTGGTCACCCTTGTAGTGTCTAGCAATTTACTTTTAAAAGATTTATTCAAAAGGCCAGTATGTTATGGATTTTCTACGCGAGATAATATTATAAAAATATTACTTATTTCTTCACAATGTAAAGAAATAAAATTTGTTTGTTTGTATGTACGGGGTAACCTCTAGAAGTACTTAGCTGAATTTGAGAATTGTTCGACTAATAGAAGTCCACAGTGTTCTATTCCTAATTGAAATGTTATTCCCAATTACTGTGTGATAAGGCCACTAATTTTTAGTAAAATTAATTATTCTAGTAGGTATTTACTTTATCAAAGTGCTACACAGTACGCCATGGCTATAGATTTGGTCGGTCCGTATGTATGTTTCTCATAGCACTTATTTTAATTTCACCATCACCTTTAGAAGAGGTAACTTTATGCATGTAAAGAAAAGAAAATCATTAAAAAGACTGCTGTTCTTCGACTACTGTGACCTATGTTCATTGATCTTCAACATTTATCAAAGCGCTTCATAAAAGTATGGGTTTCTTTTAAAAAGCAATTTTATTTCTGTAATAATCATGGACTATTAAGTATCACAAAAAGAGATACCTAAGTAATTTGTTTGTATGTAGGGTCCATTTAAAGTTCCATACAAAAATGATCGAAGGACAGAAAGGGGGTATACTTGAAGGTGCCTGTTGCTATTGTTGCTAATAACACCTGAAAATCGCCTTAAGTGCAGTTTCTAATTATACGCCGACAGCATCGAAGTATGCTGACTGCTATTTTCCGTTTGAACAATATTTCGGTACTTTTCTATAAATCTATGACACTTCCAATCCTTACTCACGCTGTATCCTTAACGGGGTATTCAGAAAGGACGGAGCGCCAAGCATCGCAGTCCTCTTTCGCTTCCTCAAATCTCATTCACCTCACACATTTTCGCCTATAAATGAGAGTGCTTTTAACATATCCATCTGCTAACACTCTGGCTATTTGATCTTCATAATTTACCCTTGGTCTTCCTTGGCTTCTTTTACCACTCACTCTTACTCTGTAGACTTTCTTTGTCAGTCTTTCATCACTCATTCTTTTTATGTGCCCGAACCATCTAAGCATTCCTTTCCTTATTTTTGCAATAACACTGTCTTGCAACCCTGTCATACTGCGTATCTCTTCATTGCTTATTCTGTCCGCGAGGGTGACACCGCGCATATTTCTAAGATATCGTATTTCTACTGCATTTATCATACTTTCACTCGATTACAGGTATATCCAGGGCTCATACTACCGCACAGTAATAAAAAAAATTTGATGGAAAAATTTTACCTGCATTTTAGCAAAATATTAGTCTTGTTGGCAGCACTGGTCAACATTGTGTAACTTTTTGGCGGGAACAAAAAATGTGAGTTTGTCATTTTATTTAGATTTTCGATTTTTTACATTTTTAGAACTTGCTATCACTTTATTGGGGGAGCGTTAGGGACTCAGTTATAAGACGAAAAACGAATTTACTTTAAGCGTGTGCTCTATGTGTTCGTCGTGAATTATAACAAATAAACGCGATTATACTTTGTAACAAATATTTCTTCGTTACGTGATGAGGCTGATGGTCTTGTTGCCAATGTTGTAAGAAATATCAAAAAAAATCAGTAATGTGTCACGGAATGTCATTTCATTACGATCAGTGGATCAAAGTGTGGATCAAAGCGAATATAATCACTACGTTTTAAGAGACGGCACTTAGCGTAACAATTTCTATTAGTTATGTTAGACCGTATATCAATACCACAACGGAAATAAACAATTAAGTGTACCAGCCTACCAATATAAAATTAGTGATGTCCACCCAATTATCGATAGTAGTCCTGTGCAATTCGACATCTTTATCGATATTTCGTATGTACCCACACCTCTATGAATTTTAGATTATTGGTAAAAATAAGTGAAAAACGTTTAATGCATATTTATTCCTTTAATACAAATAGACAAACAGCTTGTTATTGAAAGCATAACAAAAACTATAGATGCGGACTGCATTAAAATAAATATTACAGTAAAAACATGGCAATAACAGTGTTTATACACAAATCCCTTTTTTAATATACCCTGTACAGATGTATGTATTTATAGTACTGCAGTAACTGTAGACACAAATTAATAAATAAACACTAAAATAAACAAGTTTCAAATACGTAACACTAATAGCGGTCGGGAAACACTTCACAACACGTCAACACCAACTGCACAAAAAGCATACTTTTTCATGTTGGTTTTACTGCCCACGTACTTAACACAATTTGCTGATCTGTTTCCATATATTACGTAGTACTCTGTGATCATAACCAATATGGTGTCTACTTGTATGTTTCGGTAATTGAAATTGATTCACAAAAATGTTTTAGCTTGATTTTTATGCATATTTCAGATTATTTTAGTGCATAGTGTGTATATCCATAGAATCCCAGCGCTATCGTGTTTTGCGACCGCTCTTAGTCTTACGTATTTGGAACTTTTTTTATTGCAGTGTTTATTATAAGTGATTTGTGTTTACAGTTAGTATATCTGTACAGTGTATATTAACGTAGTATAGGAATTTATTCATAAAGCTGTTTTTACTGTAACGTTAATTTTAATGCAGTCTATATCTAAAGTTTTTGTTAAGCTTTCAATACTAACTTTTAAATTAGGTTTTTGCTTTTTAATTGATTGTTTTGGTTACTATTTATCTATTTGTATTAAATGAAGACATTGAATATCGATAACGATGTCGAATTGCATAAATCGATAATTAGGTGGACATCACTAATTTTATGTTGTATAAAAGAACCAACCTAGCTTCACGCCTTGGGTTCACGTAATTGTTTTTTCCGTTGTGGTGTTGATTTGCGGTCTAACGTAACTAGCCGAAATTGTTGTTCTGGGTTCTTGGTACCGTCTCTTAAAACATAATGATGATATTCTCTTTGATTACGATTCACAATTTGTTTTCACTGCTTGTATGGTTCATGTGTTCGTTTCTTGTGTGAATGATTTTCAGTTTTCGGTAAAACCATGACTGATAACGAAATAAAGAATGGTCCCACGGAGGATCAACCTCAAGAGAAGACTGCAAAACAGCTGGAGAAAGAGGCTAAAAAGGCGGCGAAATTAGAAAAATTAAAAGCAAAACTGGATAAAAAGAGCGCAGTGCCAGCTGTACAAAAAGATAAATCGGAGGTTAGTTGTAAGCCTTTTATTGCTCTAAAAATCTCTAACAAAAGAATTCAATTTTAATTTCAAATAATCTTAGTCTTGGTATAAAGTGAAAGTTTAGTTGACCTTACCTATTCTTTCATAGAAAATGGCATGAGTAATTGTGTGTAAAATCTAATATGTAATAACCGTACGTGAAGGTACTGCAACAATCGTTTTTAAATTGCATCATCTAGGTTGGACTGCATACTATAGTTACCTACTATATACCTAACCTTAATATAATGTGCCATTGCTTTTAGTTTAAAAAAAAATGTTTTGTTGCTCTAACACTAATTATAATAATTGCTATATTAATATATGACCGATATATGGGCTGAACAACTATTTTTTGTACTGGTCGATTAGTTTGGTAAAACATATTTTTTAATTTCTGTATTATTTTATTTACTGGAAAGGATAGGTATCAAGTAATTTACATTCTTATAATCCCTGTTGAGCAATGCTTTTTATGAATAGAAATTATTATAAAATTAAAAGAAACAAAAAATAGTAGTTGTTTCTTGATTAAAATAGGAAAAAACATTGAAATATATTTTAATATTATTGGCTTCTCGTTTATATGAATTCTGCCAGTGTCAAGTTATTCATGAGAGATTCACACAAAAGTAATCACAAAATCAAAATCATCGCTAACATGCCAAACTATATACTCTATGTCTATTGTGGTATCAATGACAGAATTTGATTTTCAATAGAAGACTCAAATAGTTTCAAAAATAACACCAGTCTAAAGCCACTTCCAACCTCGGCTTCGGGAGTTATTTTTGAATACAAATAATTTTGTAAACTTATTTTGCTTTTGAAATCTAAATAATCCCAAAATCATTGGCTATATAGAGACAAAAAGCAAAATAGTTTGTCTAAACTCTGAACCATAGCCTAATTTTCTCTCAAAATGAGATGACAAGAATTGTGGAATTTATTATTAATAACAATTATTATTTACTTAAAAATATGTTTAAATAAATACATTTACTTAATAATATAGAACAATTTTTGTAATTAATATTTAATTTTTTTTAACACTACATTTAATTCTTGATTAACCACTGGAAATATTGGTCAGTATTTAGAGTTTTAAAGACTTGTTGGCAATGAGAGCAGTGAAGTTTTTATTAACAGTAATATCTTTGAAAATGTTGCAATTTACAGAATACAGTGTTTTTAAAGCAATGGTTTAGTTGTTATTATCTCAAAGAATAAAAACAAAACAATAAATAAATATTGTCTTAAACCACTGGTTCCCAAACTTATTTTGTCCACTGAGTCGAGAGCTCATGCAGTCGTTGTCTAAGATGCCTCCTAGCTAAATGAAATTACAAATCACCCCCCAGGCCTCTACACAACGCCTCCATTTTTTTTCTGGGTCTCTTACAGCCCCCCTTTAAGCCTGCAGTGCCCACAAGGGGGCGTTATCGCCCACTTTGGGAATGGCTGTCTTAAACAAACAAAATATCATAAATGCATAATCAACAAAAATTTTTATACAGAAAAAAGTAAAAGAAGTTAAAGAAAGTGCAATATATACAGCAAATATTGCCCCAGGAGAAAAAAAGGACATTACTGGGCCTATGCCCGATGCCTACAGCCCACAATTTGTTGAAGCAGCTTGGTATGCTTGGTGGGAGAAACAGGGGTTCTTCAAGCCGGAGTATGGAGTAAGATTTTGAACCTTTATTATTATTTTTTAACAGTATAAATGTAATTAAATTTGTCTTTCAATATGTTGAAAAAGATTTATTAACACACATCACTTTGCTTGTTTGTTACTTGTGAATAATGTATTACAATCTCTGTTCTTTGCTTGTCTCTCATTTATTCTCTAATGTAAGGTACTTTACATCTGCAAATCTACATACATATTTTATCATATAAAATAAAAACGTGATTAAGACAAAGTTAAACTCTGCAAGTTATATTATTATTGAGTAGTGCCAAGGAAAAAACAACACAATGTAAGATTAATTAAAAAAACCTGACATTATTAATTAAACGAAATATTAATTTAAAAAAATTCGAAAATGTGTAAGTGGAATTCGCACTTAACCGATTTTTTTGTTGTATGTAAATATTACTTGACCAAAAATACATAAATTATAATGTAATGTCAATTGGAGTGGAGAGAGCATCAAGCGTTAAGAGTCTGGATCATTATTGGTCATTATTGAACGTCTTCCTTGTTTTGATTATTTGATGCTGTGTAGGAATAGATATATACATAGTATTTTTTTAAAAGGTACATTTAAATGACACTTTGACACCACTTATTGTAGCTTATGGGCATACAGATATGCAACCATATGTGGTCGAAGCAAGCAAAAAGGGTCCAGTAGTGGGGTATTGAGTTAAGACTAGATTCGGAATTTAGAATAGTCAATTGATAATAAAGATTAAAAAAATATTCAAAAACCAGTATATATTTTTTTTATCAGACATTTAAAATTGAAACTGAAATACCTTGTTTTGAGAAAAAGCATTTTTAAAGTGATTGAAAAAAATACACACTTCTACTGATTTATTACTACTTAGAAACATCATATAAACTCATTTACTATACAAACTTGTAGATAATTGAGCATTAATTAATAATCAATTAATATTGCAAAATGCCATTTTTTCACCCAACTTTACAAAACTGCGTAAGTGTATCTCGGAAACTAAATGCCGACCACTGGACCCTTTTTGCCTGGACGCCCACATGTAATTATCGATAAGTGGGCTTGCAACGATATATCGGAAAACCGATAAATATCGATATATCGACGACTAAAAATTTCGATATTTAACGATATCAACGATACGCTGATATCGATATATATTAATATCGAAAAACTCAATGTATCGTAACGAAATATCGAAACACCCGCACAAATTAAAATACCCACAAAATCGTGTAAAATGCTGTAACTGGCAACACTGACTGTCTAAAAAAAATTGATTCTGGCTGGCTACCGCGAAGCGCAAAAACGAAATTCCTGATCCCTTTCTCTTACGATAGCTGGTACAAAATGCTAGAATTAAACATTTTTTAATAAATTGATGAAAAAAAAATTTTATTTATTCACATAGGTAAGGTACAAAAAAAATTACATACAAAATAATCGATAAACGTTTGATATAACTAAAACTACATCGGATTTCTATAAGGTTTTAAAAATGAAGAAATATTGATAAAATATCGATATATCGGCCTATTAGACTGATATATTGATATATCAATATCAACTCAATTCGATATATATCGATATCGATATATCTATATTTTTTAAAACCATGCATCCTTATCGATAAGTAGCATATACCAAAAATATGTAAGTATGCAAAGGTTGGAACACAAAATATAATAGTAAAAATATTTTTGGATGTTACTCACAAAGAAAAGGTAGAATAGTAGAAAAAGCAAAAATAAAATATGATGTTTTATTTACTAGAATTATTCAGTGCATTATGAAATGGTGACACTACAGGGCCATGGTAGCACCAAATTAAATGAATTAAATGTTAGATTAGTTCATTGGTTTAGTTGAATTGACATAGACTCAATTCTATGTCTTGACGACACTATTTTAGCTGAGCTGGCCACATTACTTAGAACATAGACACATTGAAACGTCAAATTACTACCAATTAAAAGTTAGACTATAGTTAAAAGCAGTAACCAACTTAACTATACGGACAAAATATTAATAATTTCATCACATACTCTTCAATCACACAAAAAACTAGATTCACAATCTTCTGTAACATACTTGGGTAAAATCTAAACAAATTACTGTCCAAATGACATACATTTCTAATATTATATATATAATATCATAGTGTAAGTAGATCTGTGTGTAAATACATAAAGTGAATAAACTGTTTGATAAAGCAGGCGTTTCCCGCGCTCTAGGACCATAGACAATACATCTTACAACATGGCGAATATGCTTAAGGGCTGTCCAAATTCATTATGTTGTAATTATTTTGTAAACCTCGGCATAAAGTACAGGCACGTCTTAAATTGTTGTACTTAGTCGTAAATTATTATCTAAATACTAACAGAAAAAAAAAACTATTTAGTAATGTGCAACCGTTAAACTTATGTTACATTTCAATGCTTACTTTAGGGCGTCTGTAATGAACTTATGAGATACTTTATTACAAATACATTATACTTTACTGTTTAATCTGTATTTTATACTTTACTGTTTAATAGACTTTACCGTTTACAGATAATAATAATAATTCTCCAGATTTTGACACGAATTGTGTGATACCAAACTAAGTGCTGGACTTGTAACTATTATGAGTACCAGGTTACGAACTGGGGAGGGAATTCCCAACAACACCCAGACTACAAACCAATTTAGACAAATTCGTTTTCTAAATCGACCTTACTGTAGATCGAATTCGGGTACCCGGCTTGGTAGGCAGATGCTTTGCCACCATACCAACACGCTAGTCATTGAAATGCAAATGATAAAAAATGCAAATCGTACAACATAATGTTTTATTATGTAGGTAGGTATTTTTAATTTTATTGAATTTATCGTAGGTATATTAAAATATTTAATGAACATAGCCATTATTTTGAAAAGAAAATCCTAATCAAAGTTCTCATAATATTCTGTTTTCGTTTATATCTAAATAATTATAGGTACATAATTTTTAAGACAATGTTTGCAATAATATTTTAATAATATAACTGTAATATAAATAAAACAATTAGTCGGCACAAATTATTAGTTTATATATACCCTATTATACTACCATAATTATAATCTTACTACTCGTTGTTGTTGAACTGATTTTACTAGTAAAGTCGAGATGTTAGTACCTTAAATCGAGATTTAAATAGTTGGTGCAAACCACCATAAAATTTTAAATTACGGTTTATTAAAAATTTTACATTCCCTTCCCACGATTGGAAATTTAAAAAAACCAAAATATGAAGTAACATTTAGTAAGTAAGATTTGTATCATACGTCATAAACTGTACAAGTAGATTGTACGTACCATTTCATCATTTTAGAGAACGTAAAAGAATTAAAAGTAAATTAAATTAAGATTATTTTTGGGTTTGGCACTGCTGAATTAAAGACCCCGAATGCGAAATAGAGATTGAAGTGCATACCTCGGGCATCGAGGGCAGGGACGCGCGCGCCCCACACCCCGCATGCACCGCATGATTGCTTTGTGCGATCTCCGAATTGACCAACTGTATATATTTAAACTGATCATAATATAGTATTATCGGTAAAATTGTGTTAATTTAAAGTAGGCCTTACTATCAAAGCATAAGATTGTAAATGCTGGTAAAAGATCCTTGTATGATATTGACACGAACTTTATTAAAAAAGATTTAAAATGCAGTTTTAAGTTTCCTGCTTAGAGTATAAATACCTGGGCGACCGAGCTTTACTCGGTGTCTTACAAATAAAAATAAAAAAAGTCTGACCACATTGCAGGATTCGAACCTGCGTATTTCAGCTTGGTAATTCTACGCTCTAGCCACTGTACTATTGAGAAGATAAACTCTATTGTGAAATCAGAGAAGTTTAGAAGATATAAGTGTGTGAAAACATAGAGCAAAACGAATTCTATATTGTAAATTTCATTGAAACCGTTAGTCGTTTTCGAGAATGCGATTATAAATGTACAAATATTCCTTGTATAATACTACTCTTTTAAATAACATAGTATCTTACAATAAAGGAAGTCCATGAAATTTAACATTAAATTAATTGTTCAGGAAAGTAAATAATACTTTTTTCTCCGTGACTTTTAGCCATAGACTATAAATAACTCCAAAGCCAGACACTGTGTCCGAGCAGCAACGTTGAGCTAAATCGGATAACCTGACTCACCTGTACATATGACACACATTTATTATCAGATAAGCTGATCAGTCGCCATTTCTTTAGAAAACAGCACCCACACATCTACATTTTATCTGATGTTAGCTGCGTCACTTCATAGTACGGGACAGGCTGTCTGAAGTTATGAAGTCTATGCTTTTACCATTGTCATATTATTTCCTTATTATAAGTACATTATTAAAGTGATATGTGTTTTTAATAGGTACTTGTTGCAAACTGAACTTAGACCAAATATTTCAACTTATTGAAAAAAAAAAAAAAAAAGTCTAACCACATAGCAGGATTCGAACACTACCACGCACTTCGGCGTGGTAGTCCTACGCTCTAGCAATTGTGCTATTGAGAAGATAAATTAAAAATCAAAAAAATTTAAAAGTTCAAAGTTTAGAAGTCTTAAGCGCGTGAAAAACGGAGGACCCAGAATTGAGACCTAGATTGGAGAAAATTACAGGGTTCAATTCTTTTATAAAAGAGGGTGCAAACGATTAAGCAAGTCGCATGATGGGAAGTGACCAGCGCCACCCATGGACACCCGCAATGTCCGGAGAGTCACGGGTGCGTTGCCGGCTTTTAAGGGAACGGAGGGGAAGGGGAAGGGGGAGATGGGCTTCCTTGCAAGCAATATCCATTGGCTGATTTTTATGAACTGCTTGTGAAGAATACCAACTACCACTTTCCTCGTGTTATTCTAGCATAGAAAACATTACTACTTATGTCATAATAATGTTTATGTATCGAATTTGTTTTTAGAAAAAATCAGTATTGGAGCCCAATCCCAAAGGCAAGTTTGTGATGGTTATTCCTCCGCCGAACGTCACAGGAAGTCTTCATCTTGGTCATGCATTAACTAACGCTGTGGAGGATGCTATTACAAGATGGCATAGGTAATTAAAGTATATAGAAATAATTAATACGTTAATAAGGGCTGTAATGTGGACACTATAGCACACATTTATGTATTTATACACATTTCTTACTCTGCACTATGCACTCGCATACCGAGGGGAAAATGTGTGAGGAGACACATTTTCCCCTCGGTATGCCAGTACTTTTGACAACGTCAGCTAGCACTCTGTCTATTTGCTCTTCTTAAGTCAGCCTTGGTCTTTCTTGGCTTCTGCTATCACTCACTTTCGCTCTGTAGATTTCAAGTTGATTCATCAATACTTTTCAAAGGGTTCTTATAAAACAGATTTTAATATTTGTATCACTGATACTATCTAAAGTTCAGTTTTTATAGGCTTATTATAGTGATATCTACTGTTTTGTACGAGGAACTCTCTAGTAGTGTCGTCCTCGATAGCCGAAGGAGTTTCCGTGAACACTTACGGCAACTGGCGCCCCGTCTGAAGGGGGCATCGGCCGCGCTTAGAAGGCCGATGCCCAATATTGGGGGCCCAAGGCGGAATGCCGCCGCCTCTACATGGGGGCGGTGCGCTCAATTGTGCTCTATAAAGCACCAATCTAGGTAGGGGCCCTGACGGCGCAAAACATTACCCTCCTTAGACGTCCACAGAGGGCAATGGCCGTCGGAGTCATACGAGGATATCGCACCGTCTCCTTTGAGGTGGCCTGCGCACTTGCAGGAAGCGTTCTCTGAGATTTGGAAGCGGAGTTGCACGCCACGGTTTATGAATGGCGTGCGGGTCTTGCGAAAACTGACAAGACCCCTTACCCAGGGAGGTAGAAGCGCGGAGACTCCAGGCCAGGCGGTCCATAATGGAAAAATGGAAGAGGCGGCTGGCAAGTCCGAATGCCGGCCGCTGGGCCGCCGAGGCGATCCGTCCAGTGCTGAAAGACTGGACGGACAGAAAGTCGGACTCGTTAACCTTCCGGATGATGTAAGTGCTGTCGGAGCACGATTGCTTCGGCAAGTACCTGTGCCGAATAGCCGAAAGAGAGTCGACGACCGAATGCCACCACTGCGGCTGCGACGAGGGCACGGCGCAGCATACGCTCGCGGAGTGCTCGGCATGGGCCGAGCGCCGTACACCCATCGCGGCGGTGGGGAGGGACCTCTCGTTGCCGGCCGTCGTAATATCCATGGTCGACAGCGAGGAAGTATGGCTGGCGGCTTTCACCTTCTGCGAGGACATGATGTCGCAGAAGCAGGCGGCAGAGAGGGAGCGGGAAATCAATCCGCTTTCTCGACCAATCCGCCGCCGGAGAGTCGGGACCCGAAGGAGGGCATTCTATACCCTTCTCTCCCCCCTATCTAGAGGCTCGGGGTGAAGTCTGGAGGGGAACGTCACCCCCACCCAAATAGCCTCGAGATGGCACGCGCGGCGTGTCCGCGCGCCTCCCACGCTATACACAAATAGGGTAGAAGCGGCTCCACCCTCTTACCCCATACGGGATGGGCCCGGCGCATTCAACACGCTGGACATCGCTGCCGGGCTCACGGTGGAGTGCAAAACGCGTCCCCGTTGCCCCGGCATAAGGCGCCCCGAATGAACACCGTCAGGTTTTAGTGGGTAGCCCGGCATTACACCTTACAGCCGTGAAGTCCAATATATCCTGCCTCCCCCTTCGGCGGGATCGGGGTGCATAAATCATTTCCTGACTAAAAAAGAAAAAAGAAAGGCTAAATTGAAGCTCAAGATTTGACTTGGCTAATCAACTTATCTGCTTTATGTTATACGCAAGAGACTCTTCTAACAATTTCGTTTTGCTGGTAAAAACTAGCCAAGTCTAATCTTGAACTTCAATTTATCCTTAAGTTATCTGCTTTTGGTAAATAATTCGACTGTTCAAATTTAAGAAGTTATATTTTTATATTTTTAAATGGCAAACATTGTTGTGGCAGAAAAAGACAAGAAATTGTGTTTTAAATTTATTTTAGTGAAATGGTTTTATAATCTAAAATCTAGTAAAACAAAATATTTTATTCATTCACTTTTATTTTCTAGCCATTTTATTATTCAGTGCTTACGTTGCTGTGCGCCTTATAATGCTATTTCTTTTTTCGCGTACCGGCGTAAAAATGTTCTCACTCGCGCAATTTCTCATCTGTTGCCGTTCATGCAGGCCCTTGAAAAGGAAGTTTCGGTTTCGGCTAATGAGACAGAAATCATAATTTTTAGTTTCGGTTATAAAAACAAGTTATTCTCTGACACTACTTCCTAGTATAAAAACATGTTTTTTTGCTAAAACCTCTAGCTGGCGACACTAACAGTAGCTATTTTTAAACAGAATGAATGGGCGAACAACACTGTGGAATCCAGGCTGCGATCATGCTGGTATTGCCACCCAAGTAGTGGTTGAAAAAAAAATATGGCGAGAAGAGAAAAGAACCAGACATGAACTGGGCAGGGAAGAGTTTATCAAACGTGTTTGGGAGTGGAAGAATGAGTAAGTAACTCAAATAAATAAATTAAATGAACTAAATATTTCTACTATCCAGGTAATAGGCTTTTTAAAAATAATTCGCTTAATATCTCGAGACCTCCTACGTATATTTCTTTTAATTTTCCTGGAGTATCAAATTAAATTATAGACAATGAACGCAATGAAGACAACACATTATTCGGTGTCAATTGATTCTGAAGTTGATTAACAATAAATACTTAAGTTTACGTATTGACAATGATTTAAGTAAATTAAATTCAATTATTAATAAAATGAATGAAATTTTATAAGTTTGGCTTTTTCAATTACTAAGACAATAAATGAAAAAAACAATATTTTGCCTAACTAACCGGTCAGCACAAAAAACAATCAAGCAATCTGAATGTAAATCTAGGCCTAGGTCTTATAGATTTTCGGATAATGAGGTTTAGTATTTTACCGTTTCTTATATCATACGCATGAGGGAGTCTCATGAGGGATACCTTCTAAGAATCCATGTTACTATATTTCTTATTGATGTTCTAACCATAACAGCTATGTGTAGACTATTAATCAATACTTTCATCATGACAGGAAAGGCGACAGAATCTATGAGCAACTACGCTCACTTGGCTCGTCATTCGACTGGGACAGAGCTCGCTTCACGATGGACCCGTCCATGTGCCGAGCTGTCAATGAAGCCTTCATACGACTTCACGACGCTGGCGACATCTACCGGGCGAACCGCCTCGTCAACTGGTCCTGCACTCTCAAGAGCGCTATATCAGATATTGAAGTGGACAAGATGGAACTTACCGGGCGAACACTGCTCAGTATACCTGGATATGAGCAGAAAGTAAGGTTTTATTTCAACTTACACACAAACAAACACACACACACACAAACACACACACACATTCACATAAACAAACACACACACACACACACATTCACACAAACAAACACACACACACACACACGCACGCACGCATAAACGCACACTTTTTCGAGGTACGCGAGTGCTTTTAATATTTTCATCAACTAAAATATCTAAAAATACGGGAAATTAACGCGATTACCTTTTATTTTCGCTTGACGTTTCGGCCGAGTTGTATCGGCCGTGGTCTCAAGTAAACTATCGCAGCCAGCTTCACTCCGTGTCCAATCAAATCAGCGATAGTGGAACATCTTCTCCAATCGGATACGAATCATGGGATAGAATTTCATCGCCCACAAGTTCTTTCCACCGATCGCCACTTTTAACCAAGAGTCGTGCGTGAAGCAATTGAAATCAAGAGACACAAAAATTTTAATCGGGAAAACGGATACAATTTATCAACAGCGTGGAAACCTGTGATTCAAATGACAAAACCTCGTTTTTCACATCCGGTTAAGTGTGTGGACACTGTGAGTGTTGTGTGTAGGAATCCTAATAATTTTTTACAAATATCGGGGGTAGATGAAATAAAATCTACCTGGGACACGGAGTGAAGCTTGCTGCGACAGTTTACTTGAGACCACGGCCGATGCAACTCGGCCGAAACGTCAAGCGAAAATAAAAGCTACCTAATTGCGTTAATTTTCCGTGTTTTTAGATATTTTATAATGCAACGCGAAAGCTTAAAAGTTTTCATCAACTAATGTGACTAATCTTTGTAAGTCAACTTTAGTCTTTGTCGGCTTTTTCTATCACTCACTCTCGTTTTATATATTTTCTTTATCAGTCGTGACTTACGTACATGTTTTCCTAAACATTGATTGATAAAGTTCAAATTTTAGATAGGAAAACTTTAAGATTGTAAAGTTGTCGTTATCTGTCGTACATGTGCATATATAAAATAATTCTTAATCCAATGAAATTGCGTAGCATACATTTTAAACGGGTTGTTTTTGTTTTATTAAAAATGACTTATTTTTATTTATTTACTCGCTTGCTAGGTGGAATTTGGTGTGCTAGTACTGTTCGCATACAAGGCGGAAGGTTCTGATGAAGAGATCGTGGTGGCAACCACTCGCGTGGAGACCATGCTCGGAGACGTGGCCGTAGCTGTTCATCCCGAAGACGTAAGGTGAGGCGTGAAGTTGACACATTTAAAATTTCACTCTAAATATATGTACCCAATTGCAGTAAAAAGTGATCCTCCTTTTTGCTTTTATGATATCAACTTTTAGTATGTATTTGTTCCTTCTCAGAGCTGAAACCACTTAAACAATGTCAAGTATTATTAGATTCATTTAAATTACGCGCGTGTCATAGGCTGGGTTATATTTTTTTAAATTTTATTTTGATAATATGATAAGACGAAGTCAAGGACTACAAGAATAAATCATAAAGTCCCATCATGATGGATAACAAATTTAAGAGGCACGAGCATGTAAAAATCTAAAACTATCATATATAAGTATCATTTGCCTCCCACTCTTACAATGAATTCAATGAATGTATTAATATGTGAAGAGAAAACGTTGTACCCTTTTTAAGCATACTGCGCGCATGGAGAAGTGTTAGATTAGGCATAGTTAAAGTTTATATGGAGGAGTGCAGAAAACTAAAATTTATATTTAATATGTGTTACAATTACATTAAATAAAATAAAACTTTCATTGTTTACGTTCATACTACCAAAGTCAAAAACAATCATTATACTGTCAATGTCAAATGCATAATGATTTTTTTTTAATTCTTTTTTCTTCATGGCAACGCGCACAGAGTAGCGCATTTGCCAATGTCAAGTATTGTATTTAATAAGTAGAATCTAGAAGAATCCTTATCTAGATCGTTATCGTAAAACTCCTCCAGTAAAGTAATAGTAGACTTCACTGAAGTTTTATAGAATGGAAGAGCGCGAGAACTTCAGCCACACATGTTTATTTAAACCTACTCTATTATTTTCCATTACACAGAACTATAAAACACAATTTACTATCAGTTTTTTACTTTAAAACTCCTAAAAATGTGGAAAATAGAAAGTCTAAATAAAATGACAACCTCAATTGTCCCGTTCCCGCCAAAAAGTCAAACTCATAATACTTTGTGATCAAACAAGTGTCAAATCTCGGACCAAGAACCAAAATGGACGGATCCATAATGGGTTGCCGCTTTTATCACCGTGTGTCAAACGAATTTTCGTGTCTCTTTCTATCTCATTGAGTATGATTACGAGTAAAACAGTTAGCTATAGTAAGTACGGCAGCCTCGCACTATCGATGTAATTCATATCAGCTCTTGACCGACTTGACATATAAAACTGAAATACATATTTGCAAAATACTTGTAAATCTTGTGTTTTAGCTAGTGGTATTATATGTCAAGTTCAGCTATGCATTGTTGTACTGTAATCCTTCCCTAGTCACGCGTATTAGTAAAAATCTAGAAATTAGGTCAACAGAAAACAGACACGCTCTTAGAGCAAAAGCCGTCCATTTTGATTTTTGTTCCAAGGGTCAAACAGTCGCACAGAGTAGGATTGTCGCCAAAAAACTAAAATATTGCCAACAAATAATTTCTGACAGATTGACTGAATGAGTATGGAGTTGCGAATTTCGTGTCATTTGTGAGCTGAGGTATCGCGAGTCTGTGGAGTGTATGTCAAGGGAAAAAAGCATTTATTTTGTATTTACGGTCGAATTACAACCACTGGGCGACGACTAGCTACAGTTTTTTTATATAGTTAGCCAGTTTCCGTTTTATTTGTCTCATTTTTGTTTTTGGTATTATTTGTAGGATCGACCAATACTCTTAATGTCACTTGTGTAATTAAAAGATCTTACTCACTTTACTGTCTTACTTTACAGATATAAACACTTGATTGGGAAGAACGTGATACACCCCATATTGAAGAGGAAAATGCCTATCATCGCTGATGAATATGTAGATATGAACTTCGGAACTGGTAATATTTTGAACTATCCCTGCAGATTACGTACTAGTTAGGTTAGGTTGGGTTCGAATGTGTGAGGCATATCACGGAATGGATACGTGCTACTAACAAAACTTTAAGTTCATGTCTATACCTACTATCTCACCATATACGGAAAAAATTATAGAACAGGATATGGAAGTTAATCCAGTTAATACAGCTCTTGTTGCTGTTGTCTGCAATATTCTCCCTTGAGAGGGCAGGCAAAGAGATCTATGCCCATATAGCCCATGTCTTTAGTAATAATTCATAAAGCACGTGTCTGATGTGTATTCCTTTCTCCTAACACTAAGTTCCTAACACAATTCCAGTAAAGTGATAGTAGGCTTTACTGGAGTTAAAAGGATTTTTTGGAAGAACGCGAAAACTTCAGTTGCACATGTTTATTTAGACTTCCAATTCTTTTCACTTGTACAAAATTATAACTTTATAACGCTTGAGGTGATGCTTCGGTAATTATGACGGCAGAGATCTCAATTTTTCTAAGTGATAACGAAACGAATGGAAGTGGTATTTGGTAATATGATTTTCCATTTCATTGACTTCATTTTACCAGTTCCGATACATGATTGGTTAACTTATGCAACAGAAAAATAATATCAAAGAAACCTCTTTTAAAACAGACATTTACATTTTTCGGAGTAACGGGACCGATTTATCTTCTAAATTTTCTATGTAGATTAATCTAAACACACTCTTCGAAATACCGGTTGAATTTTTTGAAATTTCGAATTTTGAATTTATTTTCGTATTTTTCGTAAGCTAGGGCGCGAACGTTTGTATAGTACAGAAGGTCTGTTTAAGATTAGTTTTATTGTTTGTAACTGCGTCACCTTAATATATATTTACTAGATAGATGGTATACTACTTTTGTACTTTTTAACTCTCAAAAATGCAGAAAATAGAACTTACAATTTGATGGCAAGGTACATCTTGTTATCCCACATAACTTAAAATATAACATTTAACTAGTTATCGTTTTGAATAATCATAGGAGAATTGTAGAAAGCGAAATAGCATTTCCCCATATCTCCGGAACTACTATACCAAAACCCAAATGTCCTGAATTATGAAAAAAATATAACCAAAGTCCGAGGGTCTAATAGATCTCCCGAACCTAAATATAGAAATTTATTAAATATAATATATAACGAACAGAACCGTCTGTGTGCGAGTCGAATGCGCTCTACATCCATTTTTTAATAAATTACGAATATGTTTTAAAACTTTCACGACTTGTACACATCTTACAATACTAACTAAATGGGTCTATGTCATGTTTATACTTTATGGCTAAATACCTTTTTAACCCCGACGTTGCAACCGGATTGCACCGAATGGACAACTGACTCATTCTCATCAGTCTGCGTTTAATTAGGGTTGTAAGAATTACGAATATAATTCAAAAAATTTATTGTTAAGTAATATAATGACATACTTCGGTTGGCCTGTTGGCGCAGTAGCAAAGCATCTATTTCCAAGCCCGGTCCTGGGTACGATCCGTGTTCAAGTCGATTAAGGAAACGAACTTATCTAAATCGGATGGTAGTTTGCTCCTCCAGTTCTTTGTGCGATACCCATAGTACAAGCCACACTAGATTAGCCTATTAGTTCGGGGTCACACAATTTGTGTAATATTCTCAATAATAATATGGATTAAAGCACCCATTCCCAAAGTGGGCGATAATGCCCCCCTGTGGGCGCTGCAGGCCTAAAGGGGGGCGGTAAGAGACCCAGAAAAAAAATGGGAGCGTTGTGTAGAGGCCTGGGGGGTGATTTGTAATTTCATTTAGCTAGGAGGCATCTCAGACAACGACTGCATGAGCTCTCGACTCAGTAGACAAAATAAGTTTGGGAACCTAGAGATTAAAGTATGAAATTGCCTATCCAGGTCCCCAGAGTTCTATCGCAAAGGTTTAAATGATCTTCCGATTTGATGGCAAAAATATATGGACAACGACGGTAAATACTTTGATTAAATAAATATTTTTCATTCTACAAAAGAATTGTTTTAATTTTTCTAATTTACTTTCTAATTTTTTTAATTTACTAATTTAATTTTTTTAATTTACTTTAATCCCTAATAATAATATTGAGAAGTTTCACAAAAAAATTAGTCAATCAGTGTACTTTTTACATAGGTGCGGTGAAAATAACTCCTGCACATGATCCCAACGATTATGAAATTGGTAAACGTCACAATCTTCCGTTCGTCACCATATTTGATGATGAAGGAAAGATGCTGGACAATTGTGGACCTTTCTCGGTAAGAGTTACTTTATGCTATTCCAAAACCCATAATAAAATTGTAAAAATCTATATATACAATATTTCCAAAAGTATGTCCATGATGTGTGATGTATGAGAGATATTAAATTATATGTTGTTTTAGCTAAGTACATTATTATATTGAAATGGATTTACGTACTTAATAATCTATAATTAACAGTTGCATTATATTCGTGACAAAAACTAACTTTCTGGAATTAAAATTTTTAGTACTGGAAGTTTGAGTAAAACGTTCAAACTTATATACATACATACATACATATCTTCACGCTGTATCCCTAACGGGGTAGTCAGAGAGGACGGAGCGCCAAGCGTCGCGATCCTTACATACTTCTTTTGCTTCCTCAAATCTCATCATTCTCCTCACGCATTTTCGCCTAGGTATGCGAGTGCTTTTGACATTTCCGTCGGCTAACACTTGCTATTTCATCTTCATATGTCAGCCTTGGTCTTCCTTGGCTTCTTATACCACTCGCTTTCGCTCTATAGATTTTCTTCGTCAGTTTTTCATCACTCATTTTTTCCATGTGCTCGAACTATCTTAGCATTCCTTTCTTCATTTTTCATTTCATTCAAACATATCAGTACTATTAAACATTTTTGCAGTGTTAGATATCTTCGAACGTAACAAATACTGTGAAATACAAAATAAGTATATGCTAGAATGTTTTTATTCGATTTCTATTATTTTGATATAACATGTTCCAGCCTTGTAAATATGTACAGCATTGTACAATTAATGAAAGTAAAAAATTTTTTAAAGAATGTAAAGGGAGAAGATACTAAATAATTGCCTATTTTGTAAGTACATACACCAAAAATAAACCACATTGAAAATTCATATAAAAATATTAAAGAAATAGCAATGTTACAAATAGATAAGAAACGCTATACACACAACCTTAATTATTACCCCACTTCTAAGCATTTTAAAATTGAAATAAACATCTATATTTTCATTATACAGGGCATGAAACGATTTGAAGTCCGTCGAAACATTGTAAAGACTCTAGAACAATTGAAGTTGTATAAGGAAACAAAGGAGCACGCGATGGTGGTGCCACTTTGTAGCCGCTCCAAGGATGTGGTGGAACCCATGTTGAAACCCCAATGGTAAGTAATTTTTCACGGCTTCAATAGGTTTCCATTGGTGAATGAATAAGGGATAGGGTAGCATTAATATTTTTTTTAAATGGATATTTATTTGTAAATTAACCGAAATAAAATTGTTTTATAATCATTGTGCATTGTGAAAAACACAATTATGAAAAAAGTTCTAAATGCATTTTAAAATGTACGAGTTACTGGTTTTAATCTGCATTAGTGGGAAAGAAATAGGGTTTGTCTCTTTTATTCCAGGTACTCCAAAATAAAATTACGAGTTTGTGACGTCACAGTCCGATCCCTAGCTTATCTCCACTACTAGAGCTTAAAAACAATAACTCATACATTTTTTTCCAATTTAAGCATTTTTTTATTAATTTATTTAAATATTTATTGCACACAATACACAAACAGAAAGTTACATGTAGAGAAGATAAGCAAAGGGTACAGCTTATTGCTATTAGAAATTTCTTCCAGCAGACCCACGAGAGTGACAGTTTCGTTTAAGAAAACGTCCTCAACAAAACATCCTCAGGATTAATGTGTTCATAATGCTCAATTATTTGATTTCCATATATACAATTTCAGTTTCGAGGACAGTAAGAACATATATTTCAGATTGACTCAATGATAGTTATTTCAAATAACTAATATCCTATCGTCAATGTAATATATGCACAGACTACTCTTATAATTATAACAAAAATATCTTAATGTACTTTATTCATTAAGTTAGACCCTAGGCTTTCAAACTGAGTAATTTGCATTTAAATCTATTTCATAGTTTTTTAGTTAAAAATAAATAAGAAATTATTTATTTATCTATCTAGTTATACTTCTATTTTCACTGCTAATGTAAGATCCAAGAAGTGTTATCTGTTTATATGATTTTTTTTTATAATGAATGAACTATATACAAGTTTTATGTACAGAGTGGCTGTACTTGAAGCCAAAACATAAACTACCATTTATCTAGCGAGGCCATTTATATTACTTATAAGAATTGCTCATTTATTATTATACAATGGAGTCACCAATTTGCCATCAGTGAAATATTGTAATGTAAATGATTGCCAATACTTATATATACTGTGTTCTATAGGTTCTTTGTATTGTATCATATTTTTTTCACAGGTACATTCGTTGTGATAAAATGGCCGCTGAAGCTATAAAAGCAGTTAAAACCGGCGAATTAAAGATAATTCCAGATGTTCATGAGAAGATCTGGTATCACTGGATGGAGAATATACGAGATTGGTGTATATCTCGACAACTTTGGTGGGGGCATCGTATTCCAGCGTATAGAGTCTCTCTGCCTGCTGAACAGGTAATTACCCTTATAATTGACAAGTCACCAAAAGAAATATTGGGATGTTTTACAAATTATGGATCTTTGTAGGGCTATTCGGAACACCTTTAGATTAGATATTTCTTAGTTTTCGACTTTATCAGGCAGTTAAGCTTAGTTAACTAAATTTGAAATTTGTAAAAGGAGTTTCGCACAATTATCTGAGGAAGTCCTCAGGGCCATTCAGACTCAATTTACTGATTTTCAATTCATAAATTGTCCAAGATAATTTAGGATTGTTCAATTCATTATTGTTCAAGATAATTTAGGGATGTTCAATACATAAATTTTCCAAAACAATTTAAGAATGTTTAATTGTTTAAATCATAAATTGATCGGAGATGGAACTCGGAGATCTTCAGCAAGTATATTAAACTTTCGTAACAAAGGACATGCTAAAGCTCTGTATGTATGCTGAAGTCGCTCGTATCTCGTCGCCGTGTGTCATGTGTAGAAATATGCGAGTGTATATCTCGTTCGTCGTTGAAGGCAGCAGCCGGCGCGGCTCGCGCGAGCGGCCCGCGGCGGCGCCGCACCCGCTCCGGGCGCAAGAAGAGCGCGCGCGTGCGCACGCGCACCGCCACCGCGCCGCGCGCCGCGACTGTACGTCGGTGACGTCACCACGCGTACGCTATTCGCATGCTTTGTCGTTCGTGCTTAGGTCGCACTCATGCCAAATATGAAGTCAGCCTCTGATTTTGAACACGCACTGAAATGTACTCTTAAAGTAATCGGGACAGCACATCCAATTCATTAATTTTTATCGAACAATCATACCGACCAGATTAAGCATAATATATTGTATAGACTCAGGTGTTATTTTGCGGAAATCCATTTCATGTGATAAATTCCTAAAATCTATAGCTATTTTCTGCTCAAACTCTAAAAACCACCAATCGACGTGTTTCGCCTCTCAACGAAACATCCTCAGGATATACCAGAGATCGGACTCGGCCAGCTAACCAGCACCGAATCCACCCGGTGAATCCGAATATTCGGTGCTGATTAACTGGCCGAGTCCAATATCTGGTATATCTGATATGCTTCGTTGAGGCGAAACACGTGTCGATTGGTGGTTATTGGAGTTTGAGCGGAAAATAGCTAATGATTTTAGGAATTTATCACATAAGCATAATATGTTAAATTTTTATTAACTTTTATTCTGCAAAATCGCTCAGGTTAATTTCGCCGCCAGGTTTAACCGCCGTTGCTTCTCTATTCTAAATTTAACACGTTGTAATCATCTTATAAAATATTAAGGAAATCGTCATTGTCACAATTCACTACATACCAAGAACCTTCGAGTTAAACCAACAATTACAACAACATCCGCAAAACAAAAATATACCATCTTCTTGAATAAATTAATGTCCGAGGTGTGTAATTACCAGTGATCGGATAATCGGGCGCTAATATACCTAAACTTCATTTTTATGCCTACGAAAGAATAATATGGACATGCCTTTTAGAATCCCGGATCCCGGAATCGTTTGAAATTCCTGATTGCTAAAAATGTTACCTGCATACAAAATAGTTAGAACTCGTTGTGTAAACGATATATTTTCTTTGAATAATGCTTACATACCCTCTCGTACTTTCAAGACAGCCGTTCCTTGTTAAACTTGCTATAATTTCATTAAGTTACTTATAGTTGTTATTACAAAATTGTTTAATCCCGGGAATCCGGGATTACTTATTAATTCAGGAAGGAATATCCATATTATTCTTTCAAGAAAAGAAGTTTAGGTATATAAGCGCCCGATTATCCGATCACTGGTAATTACACAATACACAAGTCGACGAATATTTAATATATTACTGCGACTATGAATAATATATTATTAGTTCAGTATGAACGCGAAACCAAAATTGTATGTAAAACCAATAAACCGCGTAACGCTCACTCATATTCAGTGGCTGACTAAACGTTTGCTACGAACATTTAAAGTCGTTGCTCCATTACAGTATACACAGTGCACGGAAACGCGATATGCACGTTAGCTGTGAGGATCTATTTGTCTTGGTCT
Source organism: Zeuzera pyrina (assembly GCA_907165235.1). Lineage (NCBI taxonomy): Eukaryota > Metazoa > Arthropoda > Insecta > Lepidoptera > Cossidae > Zeuzera > Zeuzera pyrina. The sequence goes on from OU015627.1 coordinate 3,460,242, forward strand.
TCTATCACAAATAAAGAAATAGATTCACAATATCATATTTAAACAAATTATTGTCGGAATTGACGTATATATTTTTAATACCGTAAAGTATTATCGGCAATATTGTGTTAATCTAGAGTAGACCTTACTGTCAAACCATAAAGTTATAAAGGCTCGTAAACCATTCTTGCATGACATTGAAACGGAGTTTGTTAAATAAAATATTTTAAATGTAATCTTACGTCTCGTGCATAAAATATAATTCAAATAATCTATTTGCGTTGCTATGTATGTCATTTTGATTTCTTACGTGCAAGTGACAAGGATAAGACAAATATTGTTAAAACAGAAGTGCGCTCAAATACTCATTTGAGCGCACATTTGGTTCGGGCATTTTTGGAGCATTGATTGTGTATCTAGTTTTTTATTTGTGATCGAAGGCCTTGGTCTGACTATGTGTATGTATCTTTTCGTGAAGGCAAATGCTGCGCATGCTTACACTAGTAAGGTGTTAACGTGTGGCAACAAACTTGTGTGCGTCACGCCTTTTCTCCAGTTCCACTCCCAATATCCCACTACTTAGACCACAATCACGCAGGTGTCGATGCAGATGAGCGGTCAAATGAGTCATAACTACTCCTTTGTCTAACCATTTATACATTATTTTCTTTGATTTTTTTCACCAGTCCATTTCCAAATCGAAATTTTAACTGTCGAATAAACTGAGGTAGACTCACCCTAATCCAAGATACGAACATTTTTTGCAATCCTCGATCTAAAACATTGATAATATTACACAAACAAACTAACAATATTTATGTAATTGAAATTAGAGAACAATATATATGAAAACAACAAGAGTAAAGGAGAATGTTATTTGTTCTTTTAAATTTTAAACACACTTTGTTTATCATATTTCCACTATAGCAGCATTTCGCACACACTGGTGTTAATTAACACCTATTTAATGCTTTAGAATTTGGTGCATAGGGATTGTCTACCTTAATTTATACCTCTATTGAAATCTTTGATTATAACTCACTCCACTCGCTCTAATCTATACGTTTTGGGTAGTATGTCATCAGACCATCCTCTTTTCCAATGATTGAATTATCATCTGTCACCACATAATTGTGCTTGTAGTATGCGTGTGCGATAGTGGCCACGGGTTTGTCAATGACATCATTAGATCATGTAAACTATACATAACGTGTTCCTGTGCCGCTGTGGATTATTTCGCCTACATTTTAATACAAACTGACGTTGTGTAACAGACCCTTGCGACGCAATGGAGTAACAGCTTAAAGATCCACACATTTAGAATAATTGATGTGCATGTGTTTTGAAATATTTTCAGCTTTTTATTTACATGTCATTAGTTGTTTAAATTGTCACGTTTTAATCCATATTCTTCTATGTATTATTATAATGAAAAATATAGTGACATTGTTATCGTTTTTATTTATTTTATATAGGTACGTAAAGTCAGAGACCATACGACCACATTAATGTAAAATAATAAATAGTTTTCATCCATAATAACTGTCCAGCCCCTGCAGTCTCGACATCGATAGCGATCGCTTTACGACCGATTTCGGTTGATAAGTCATAACGATTAATTTTTAACGATTTTTGAGTCTACATTAAAACTATCGATTGTGATTGGAACCATAGCGAATCTAACTCTCAGCTTTACGATTACTGATAATGTTTTTATGATCGAATTTGACAGCTCGCAGTGTTCGTGCTTATCGTTATGGCAAGCGATTTTTTTCTTTTTTTTTATCCATCGGTAGTTAACGACAATAATCGCTATCTCGGGACTGCAGCCCTCGGAAAGCGATACTGCTTTACTCGTTTCGTTGTCGCCAAAATGTAAAAAATTGGTGTTGCAAAAGACCCATGTTGCAAAAGACTCATGAATAAAATAAAATGTAAACATTAAAACAATGGTTACTAAGTTTTAGAAAATGTTACCGTATTAATTAGTATGAATATAACCAGTATTAACGAAGCAGTTTTAAATCGTTAATTGACGAATTGGTATTGCCACAATTTTGCTATCAGAATTCTATTATATTAGATATGCTATTTTATTTCGTACATTCGCTTCTGAAATGTTATTTTTTCTACGGTGCCCTTTTATTAGTGAATTATGTGTTTTAGAGATTATTTTTTTAAACATAGGTATTCATATAGTTATTTTGATATATAGTTTCACCTGTGCGGCTATGCTTGCCTCTTTAAGATATTGTATAGACTCAGGTGTTACTTTGCGGAAATCCATTTCATGTGATGAATTCCTAAAATCTATAGCTGTTTTCCGCTCAAACTCCAATAACCACCAATCGACACGTGTTTCGCCTCAACGAAGCATCCTCAGGATATACCAGAGATCGGACTCGGCCAGCTAACCAGCACCGAATATTCGGATTCACCGTATGGGTTCGGTGCTGGTTAGCTGGCCGAGTCCGATCTCTGATATATCCTGAGGATGCTTCGTTGAGAGGCGAAACACGTGTCGAGGTGGTTTTTGGAGTTTGAGCGGAAAATAGCTAAAGATTTTAGGAATTCATCACATCATAGGTATTCATAATTCATTTCATATACATCTTATAGTTCAAACCAAATTATTTTGTAATAAATAGTAAAAATATCTGTCTATAAGCTGTTGTATTTGGGATATGTTGGAAACACTTCCTCATTAATATACATATTGCGTAACAAGTTTTGATACTTTTAATGATTATATTACTGGTGATCTTGTTCCTATGTCAAATAAATTAAAATTAAGGTCCTAACATGTCGAACAGCGTAGTAATCTCCTTAGAAATCAACTTCCTTTTCGTTCAACATTCTTTTATTCAGATTCAATGTAATCTTCAAAATTATTTATATAGAAATTTCTCTTTAAGCCTTAATATTATAATATACCTTAAAATTTGCAATTTTAAATCATAATTTATGACTATAAGACTTTAATAAAAATAATAAAAAAGATTTTCTCGTTAATAAATAGCTTGAACCGAACAGCCTAACTTTTTTTTTTAAATAGCTTCGGCGTATAAGTAAGCATTTTTATACCATTTTCTTATAGCTAATATCTTACCATAATTAATGTGTAGCGATCGAACTACGCCGTTTTCGATATATGACAAAAACGTTTGTCCTTGATCATCTATTTTTTCGGTTTTAGGCTGTTGACTCGAGGACCTCAAAATTCCCCGTGTTTTGATTGAGTAAACTGATTGAATTTAATTATACATACATGAAAACCAATGTTAGACTCTGTGTCACTTATTGTCTTAAATACCACTCGATTTATTGAGTTCAAAATGAGTTTGAGAAATCTGTATGTTGTATACTAATAAAAATAATGTTTCTTTGTTTGTACCTTATGCTTTACGTTAGTAACTAATTAATCTGTGCTTATGCGTTCCTATACTATTCACCGATTGCTATGAAACTGTTGAGTTGAACTTGCATGTTGTGGAATGTTTCTGTATATGTGACATCATCATAAATCCAATGTGGTTTTTGGTTCAGAACCCCCAAAAATATGGGTAACAAAAAATTGAAAATCGGTTTAGTCCTTTTTATGTGACAGACAAACAGGCTTTGTGTGCATATACCTACCAAAGCGTTTACACTTTTACTATATGTCTTAATAATATAGATAAATAATAAGTAAATGTGTGTAATATTTTACGTTAGTAAACTAATTAATCTGTGGTAATATGTAGAAAGCAGAAGAGTTATGGGTGTCAGCGCATACTCAAGAAGAAGCATTGGCGAAGGCAGCAGCCAAGTTCAATGTGTCGCGTGATGAAGTCAAACTGGAGAGAGACGAGGATGTGCTGGATACGTGGTTCTCCTCTGGACTGTTCCCCTTCTCCATATTTGGATGGCCTGATCAGACTGAAGATTTGCAAGTAAGTGTCGAGGCACTAAGAATTTATCTGCCAATGAAAAAATAATAAATACTCTTAATGGTATGTATTATAAATCCTTGAAATGGGGACCAAATTCTAAAAACTAGCGTATTACATTGAATGTAAGGTATCATTTTGCGGAAACTCGTCTTTATTATCTTAATTAATGAATATAAGTATTATTAATATTTGTTTCACAAATATAGCTACGTTCGCCAAAATTCTAACCATTAAAATGTCTGATTGAGACGCGAAACACGTGTCAATAGATTTTGGAGGAACGCCATCAATAAATATATGAAATAAATATAAATAATGTATGTACTTAGTAGTTAATGTCTCTATCGCATAAAATAAAACGGCAATCGGCGTTTTTCTGTGTGTTCACATATACCTTCTAAAGTTCTAAGTAGATGCCATGATGCGTTTTCACCGACATTTAGAACATTTAATACGGACGGTTTGTATGTGTAACACATTCTTAATTTAAATTATAAAAATAAATAAGGGCGTGTTTCGCAGGCGTTTTACCCTGGCTCGCTATTGGAGACGGGACACGACATCTTGTTCTTTTGGGTAGCAAGAATGGTGTTCTTTGGACAACGGTTAATGGGGAAACTGCCTTTCAAGTGAGTAATTTCTTTGAATGCCTTTATCGCAATTTCCCATTACTTAATATTTATATGTATAAGTGAATTAGTTTTTTAAATAGGTAATGTAATTAAAGCTAACATACTGGCATCCATATACTCACATATGCACATACACGCACACATACATATCCAAAGAGTCAATTCTAATAGCGCCTAAATGCCTAAGTAATAACTATAACCTATAACTACAACGGAATCAACAATTTGTTACGCTACCCATGTTAAACAAAGTAATTGTAAACCATGAACAAAGTTGTCTAACTTGGTCAATTACTTTAGCACCAAAGCACCTGGACAGGCATCCTTCCAAAAATGAATTATTAGCAACTTTTCTTACTTTTCTTACTTTCTTAATTATTAAAACTCAAAGGCACTACATTATGAACATATAATAAGCCCATTTGTAATGTATCTTCAATCCAACATATATTACTTTTCCAGGGAGATATACTTACACCCTATGGTACGAGACGCGCACGGCCGCAAGATGTCCAAGTCTTTGGGCAACGTTATCGATCCCGTGGACGTGGTGCGAGGTATTACGTTAGAGAAACTACACGAACAGCTCCAGGATTCTAACCTCGACCCTCGTGAAATAGAGAAAGCAAAGCAGGGCCAAAAGCAAGATTACCCTAACGGCATACCTGAATGCGGCACCGATGCTTTGAGGTAACACAATTCCGTTTTAAATAATTAAAAATTTCCTGTATAAAAAATAGTTTGAACCAGTTTGAGACGATGTGCAACATTGAGAATATATTATATATATTGTAGGAAAAACATAAGGATTCCTTTACGTTAGATACTTTCTTTTCATGAAAAGACATGGAGCACTCAACCTATAGAGAGGAAATGTCATTTATTTCGTTTGAAATCAATTTACGTCTAAACACAGCTGCGGTTACTGCGCTCCGATTGGTTGACTACACACACTCTATTACAAGACTTAAACTCGCGTATGAATAGACTGAGATAACGTAATAGAGGTTCCACCGGTGAGAGCGAGATGAATAGATAGATACACGTCATCGAGCACGTCAATTGAATGTCCAGTTTAACTTGACCCGTGATAAAATGAATGTCAATTGTATATTTACTGTTACTTACCGATGAAATGAGATTGTGTCTGTTTTATAGTTAGATTTTTTTGCTGTTTTTGCCAAACCATCAAATAGAACAGGAAGCCGTTATGTAAGTATTTAAATATCTTTTCGAATATATGGAGAAGTACACACAGATCCAGTATTGGTTATGCACTGTTTTAATGCGAGCGAGATTTGACATTTGTTAGTGTAAATTAAGCAGTGGTTTTTTTTATAAAAGAGGGGCAAACGAGCAAGCGCCCATGGGCGCCCGCAACATTCAGGGAATCACGGGTACGTTGCCGGCCTTTAGGAAAAGAGGGAAAAGAGGAGGAGAGGGAAGATGGGCCACCTGCACTCTCACTCACCGAACGAAACAACAGCAATAGATGCTGTTATTTCACACCGATATTCTGTGAGAGGGTAGTATTTCACTGAGCGAGCCGGCCCAATTCGTGCTGCAATGCAGCATGGCTCTACCACACAAAGCAAGATGAGTAAGATGGTCCGATATTTCGGCTCTATAGCTTGAGTGCTCCTTGTAAAAAGAAATCTACTACAAATTTCTTTTTCGCCATTGGAAACAATACATAGATAATATGGAAGACGAATTGCGCTATACGACTTGCATTCGAAAGGTTTTTTGTTCATTATTATCTCAACCATAACATCCACTGCTGGACATTTGTCTATGTCGCCAAAGGATATGGTCCTTGTGTCAAAGGATGCCATACCGTAAAAGTAAAAATGCAACTATTTTTCAATTCTTATGATATGATCCCTGTCCGTCCGTCAGTTCTTTAGTCACAGCCGACTTTCTCAGAAAATAAATGACGTACAAACATAAACTTGAACATAGATACATCTTGATAACCCACGTCTCACATATATCGCAATAGTTAACATTTTTAAGTATTTCTAGCACAATTGAACAAGTTTGTTACTCTAACTCTACTTGGCCATTCGCCCCTTCCACCACTCTTATATTTTGAAGCATTAGATTTAAAATTTAAAAAAATCAAGAAATATACAGCCTTATGTAAGGTTTACAGAAAAAATATAACTAAAATGTTTTTTGTATTTAATGTTTTAAAAATATTATAGGAAACCCACTCTGCACGAAGCGAAAACGCATCTGACCAATTTTTATATTGCCAAAACTATTTGGAGTTTCCTAAGAAAGAACGAAGATTTCCTTATTTATACTAACATATAAATCTGTAGCGTCGGTCTGTAGTTACAAATTTACTGATGAATTTTGTGATATTTATGACTCACTTGACTCTACCATTTTTAAAATTGTTGTTTGTCTGTCTGCATGTTCTTTTATAACTTAAGAACGGCTTGCCCGATCTTGATGAAAATTGGTACTTATTTTTTAGAAAATCTATCTCTTAAAGATTGAAAAGGGAGATGAAACTTTGTATGGGAAATGGTAAACCGCTGAAACGATTATGATGCAATTTGGCATGGAGATAGTTTGATATCAGAGAACGAATAAAGGCTACTTTTTATCAATAATTTACCCCTAAGAAGGTGAAAAAGGGATGAAACTGTATATTAAATGCTAAATTTAATAAAATTTTATTTTAATAAAATTTTATGCAGTGACAATTTTTTATCAAAAAAACATGGGCTATTTTTTTTTAATCAAAAATCTACTCTTAAAGGGGTACAAAATGGGGATGAACTTTGTATGGCAAATGGTAAACCGCTAAACTGATTATGATGTGGCGTATCTGGGAACGGACATAGGCTATTTTTATATCAAAAACCTAATCCTAAGGGGGTGAAAAGGGGGATGAAACTTTGAATGGGAAATGCTAAACCGCTGAACCAATTATGATGTTGATACAGAGATAGTATGTGCCCGGAGACACGTAGGATAGACATAAGTTTTTATTCAAAGGCAATCTTTGTACATATACATGTAGTACATGTAATCTAACCTAATCTGGGAAATAAAAGCCTCGAAAAAATGTTCCGCGCAGACGAAGTCGCGGGTACAGCTAGTATTTAATAAGGGCGTGTCCTCGACAGGTTCGCATTATGCGCGATGGCGCAAGGTCGCGACCTCAATCTGGACATCCTGCGCGTGCAAGGCTACCGGTTCTTCTGCAACAAATTGTGGAACGCGACGAAGTTCGCTCTCATGTACTTCCCCAAGGACACCACGTATAAGGTCAGTTTTGTGTTTTAAAGTTCTTGACACAAACGGATACCGAGCTAAACGAACGCGACTGTCCTCCCATTATTTATTTTATTAACATTATAAACGCGAAAGTTAGTGAGGATTGATGTATGGATGTTTGTTACTCTTTCACGCAAAACTACTGAATAGATTTTAATGAAACTACAATAATAGGCATGATTACGGTATTAAAGAATCAAAGAATAAATGGTTTTAGAGAAAAATATATGTTGAAATGATTCCAAAAAATCACTCAGTTTTAATTTATGCATTGATATTATTAATATTTTTAACGAAATAAAAGTATAAAATACCGCAATCGGCCATGTTAACTGAAACACCAATCAGAGCGAATGACGTCACGCCTAGGTAAATATAACTTTTGTATTCTATCTTATTTTTGAATGTAACCCCAATAACGTAATGCAGAATAATATTTACCTAGGCGTGACGTCACAAGCGGACGCCATAACACCTACTAGCGTTTTCGCGCTTAATGCAAATTACGTAGAAAATTGTACTGATACTGCCAATGTCAAAAAGACTGTCAACGTCAAACTCATAATAGTTTGTGATCATATAATATGTAACCTCCTTCGATGAAACAGTCTTACAGAATATAGATTGTCGCCAAAAAGTTTATGTTATAAGTTTATATTTATATGTACGGTCGAATTTTCGACCACCGGGCGACCTCTAATTATTATTATTATATGAAAAGAAGTGCTATAAGTTATAACTTTGATGCTACTATCCGTTTGTATGTGTTATTGGCTATGTAGTTCTTAAAGAAATGAACCCGCTCGTACAGCATTTTTTAGTGGAAAACTAATTTTTTTTTTCTCTCCGCACATCAGACCTGACATTTATTTAGCTCAGTTCATAAACAATGTTATCAATTTTGGAATATTGAGTTATGAGAATGAATGAATTATTTAAATTGATTTTCTAGGTATTTACTGAAATTGGTGTAATTTTACACCGCTCCGTCCACTCTGAAAAGGGTATTTATTATGTATACATAGGCCTGAAGGTATTACATATACATACATATTTTAATAATACTGTTTTTGATTGATAGGTCCATTCAGCCACATTGCCCGTGGACTTAGCGCCTATGGACCGATGGATGCTATCCAAATTATCTCTGGCAGTCCTCAAAGTGAACGCCGGATTCAAATCTTACGACTTCCCCTCCGCGACTACGCATTGCTACAACTTGTGGTTATACGACTTGTGTGACGTTTATTTGGTGAGTGTTTTATTGTATTCACAGACCACGCCCACGCCCAACGCAACAACCCTACGTATCCGGCCGAGAGTAGGCCATGCCGTTACGTATGAGGCGGTAGTCGCCCTTATTTTCTACATATTCTTTGGCGAATAGGCTGAGAGCTGTGGGCGTGATCACGTTAAAGTAATATATTACTAAACTAAGACCAGTTTCAGGTGCTCTCATAAATATTATCTAGGACTTACTGGCCTGTGATTATATCTGAGTGCTATAAAAAGTAGTAAAAACTATGATTGTAAGATAACATCAGTATACACTTTGCTACTAAATTTCAATATATTCTAAATAAAGCTTATTTGGATAATAGTAATCTTAATAAACAAATCTGAGTAAAAAAAGAATTATTTTGTATAATTTTAAATTTCATGCTTAATTTTATCATGTGTTCTAGTCAATTTAAAGGTTTCATTTTTGTGTAATTATATATTTCATTTGATCATGTGCTCCGAAGTTAGTTACATTTAATTTTTTTTAAATTAGGAATGCCTAAAGCCAGTATTCGCGCAAGGCACAGAGCAGCAGAAGGAAGCCGCCCGTCGCACACTGTACACGGTACTGGAGTACGGGCTGAAGTTACTGAGCCCGTTCATGCCGTTCGTCACCGAGGAGCTGTACCAGCGCCTCCCGCGGGAGGACACCTCTTGCCCCTCCATATGCGTCTCCAGCTACCCCACTGTGAGTTTTCCATTATAGTAAAACTAAAAGAAATAGATTAAGGGTGACTTGCACCAACTATTTAAATCTCGATAGGGAACTGACATCTTGATTTTACTAGTAAAATCCTTACTTCTTAAATCGAGATTGAAATAGTTGGGTGCAAGTCACCCTTAATGACTTACTTAGCGATCTCATTAAAAGTTTAGTAATCATGGACAAAATTGCAAAAAACATATTTGAAATACAATGAAAAATATAAGTTAAAATAAAATTAGTGAAATAAAATAAAAATAAAATAAAATAAGCCTTTATTGCTGTCTTACAATTACTATTGAAATACATAATTTCATTTTGTTTACCATGATTTCCGGTCGGTGAATTTTTCATCAACTGTTTGTCCTTCGACAAAGGCCTCCTCTACTTCCATCTCTTCGGTCTCTCGCTATCCTAATCCATTCTGGACCAGAAACTCTTTTAATGTAGTCTTCCTAGTGTTTTATTTGTCACCATTTGCTTCTTTTCGCATCCCTAAGGCATGTGGGGCCAGTGACATACTGTAGATTTTATGGTGCACTAAAAAGAATGAAAGATTTCGCTACCGGTATCGGTAAAATGTGATTGTAAAGTAATTTTCTGCAACTGCAAATTGATTCAAAAATATAGTATGTTTGCTATTTAGAATTGAATTTTTCAGAATAATTTTATGTGTTAACTCCATTTATAAAAATAAAAAACCCTTTTATTAGAGTTCAATGTCAGTGGCATCTAGTACCAACTTTAACTTTTATCGACGCAAGTTTTTTTTCTACTCGACGACACATCTGTCGGCCATCGGACGGCCATCGCCGTCATAATACAACAAAATTAGGATGATCATGACGATATCTAAAGTGCACTGACTTTTAAATTCAGTAAATTTATAGACCAAAAGGTATATACTACAGATATCTCAAAATTCTATTTCACGACAGATGGCCGTTATATTACACCTAAATGAATGAAAAATATAAGATGATGTTCATGAATATCAAGGATTAAATCGACCCACAACTTCTTTATTTAGTAGGTTATAGTCCTAAGTTATTCATTATAAAATTATTAAAAGCGCCATCTATAACTGGTCTGTGACTGTGTGTAATATAGTGGTAATTATCCAGGAATCAGAAGCCCCATGGCGTTCGGAACAGCTAGAAGGCGACGTGGAAACGGCGCTTAAAATGGTCCATCTTGTGCGGTCCACACGTACCGAGTATAACCTTACTAACAAGCAGAAGACCACTGTACATCTCATCATTTCTAAGGTAATTACAACCTATCTTCACACTGTGTCCCTAACGGCAGAGTGTAAGAAAAAATTAAAGAAACAGTGGACATCAAAGGATCGTGCAAGAGCCGACATCGCAAGCCTTTGCAAGGGTTTTTTTAATTTCTTATCATTTAAATAAAATACACTTGCATTTTTAATATATAATTACGTTTACTTCCCTCTGACTATCCTGTTAGGGATACAACGTGAAGATATGTCTGTATTTATTTACTTACTTTTGTTACTTTTTTCCAATGCTTGTTATACCTATAACATACAAAGTACAATATTTTACAATGTTTTAAATAAAAATTATGGATATGATATTACATATAATAATAATTATTATATTTATTATTGTATTATAATTTGCGAATTGCCATATCAATTATAAATGGGTGTTTTAAGCGAACTGACTACTTTCAATTTCTCAATACATGTTATATGTATGTAAAGCAATTTAATTGTTTGAAATTTAAATCATCTAAACAAACAATTACCAGTTTTTACATACTTCTTTCTCTCCTTCAAGTTTCATCGTTCTCCTCACACTTTCACTAAGTTTGTTAATGCTTTTGACATATCTGTGAGTAGTGGCATGCATTCCATAGAGATACATAGACACTGTCTACCCTCACAATTTGCTAATTAAGTAACCTACCTTGTTTGTAAAAATCGGTAATGTTCTGTCGGCCTTAAAAAACATGCGCTTTTGTCGGAACAGGAGCTGAACATAGATGCCCTGAGGGAGTTGTTCCGTAGCGTGCAATCATTGGCCAATAGCGAACTGAGCGAAGAACAGCCCCCGGCTGGATGCTCCATACTTACTGTCTCAGACAAGATCGAGGTGCACCTGGTGCTAAAGGTAAATAAGGTTTCAGTTTCTGGACTCATACATTACATTGATAAAGGCGAGGGTCCTTAGTATGTTATCACTGACAACATACTAAGAAACTATTCCAGAAACTGATAACATCAGTTTCTGGAATCGTATATTACATTGATGAAGGCGAGGGTCATTACTAATACTTTATATAGTTAACATAATAATGACTCATTAGTATGTTAATTATATAAAGAAACCATTGACGACCTCGATGCCGCAGTCGTTTAGACGTTTAACCCAAGCGCGGAAGGTTCTGGGTCCGATTCCCGGTCGGGTTAATTTAGGAAATGAACTTTTCTAGATTGTCTCGGGTCTGGATGTACTGGGAGACGCCCCCAGTAGTCGTCGTCTGGTTGTCATAGTACAGGGTATACCCTAGTTTGAGATCAGACGATTGGTGTATATCGTATGGCGCATTATTATTATTATTATTGTCTGTACCACGCCGCAGCACTGATGGCTAAAGGAACTCTGTGAACGACAGGTTTCCTCGAAAAGCAAGATTAGATTTATTTTCCACCAAAGCAATCCTTTCCAAGAAACTGAAACAACATGTTTTATAAAAATATATTGAATGTTTTGTTAAAGAACACCAGCCTTAGTTCGCGGGACCCTCAACAGAAATAAATTTAATAGAAAATGTATGTTACATAAGTCCAAAGCCTACCAAAGTCGCCCGAGTGACAACTGACCCACTTTCGTTACATCGGCGTGGGTTATTACCTAAAAATTTCCAGACAGCGCCAACCACGCGATCAGTGCGCGACCCATGACTAATTGTAATAAAAAATTGGTATCATATATAATTTTTGCGTATCTATGACCATAAAATGCACTTTTCGCAGTAGATTTAGCGCCACTATACAAATTACATTACACAAATTCTCGTATTGAGAGCAGATATCGCGCGATATTTGCTGTTGCATGCTGTCTGCAAGTTACGTAATAAGCGTGCGGCTTTACTCCCCATTTTGAAGTGCTGTGTGTTGTCAGGTGTCAGCGTCACTTTAAAAAAACCGATGGTTTAAACCGTAAGACATGACACCGATGTATTGATGTTTTAAGCTATGTTTATACTAATCAATATTTGCAAATTAATAAATATCAATTTTTTTTCTTTATACGTTAATTAATAATAAGTTAAAAATTTTGATATTGAAATCCCATCCCATTCATAGTAAACACATTAAATGCGTACACATATAGGGCTCCATACAATACACATTTAACACACCTACTACTCTTTTACAGTTATAATAAAAGATATAAGTTTTACAAAAACATCGATATGTCGATACATCGATGTAAGATATGTATATACTATCGCGGAAAGGGAATGTTTAGCAGGTTGGCCGTCACTTTAAATTGGCCGTATTATAAAATCACGAGATAACACGGGGTTTTGCCTAATAAGCTCAGTTCGGCAATATATGCTATTAGACGCATTAAAGAGTTGGGAGATGTGGCCACGGCTAGGCTGGTGTACTTTGCATATTTCCATAGCCTTATATCTTATGGCCTACTACTGTGGGGATCAGCGGCGCATATGAATTCTATCTTTATTTTATAAAAGAGGGCAATACATACCATCTACAATTCTACAGTATAAATGCACGAGAGTCGCTGAGTGACCGTTTTAAAGACATTAATGTACTCACCTTACCCTCGCTATACGTCTATGAAAACATAATGTACACAAGAAAAAATATAGATCTATTTCAAAAGAAAGGTGTTATTAATGGTATGGAGACTCGTGGTCGTGATCAGCTAGTTATTCCCAAAATTAATAATACAAAAGTCAAGTGGGTAATTTTTGCACAACTGTGTTCGTTTATATAATAAAGTTCCTAAAGAAATTACTCAATTAACGGAAAAGCAATTTAAACTTGTTACTTAAACTTGTGGTGTTGTTGACGCACAGCGATTGCACACTGCTTGGAAAAGCATATTACAAAATTAGCGATTTGGCGGCGAATAGAAAGACACGAAATGTAGACGATGAGATGGCGGCTCAAATTTTGAAATTCAAATTTGTATTCGTTTCAAGGTCCGACCTTGAACGAGTGTTCCTCATGTATGCAAAAATAAATAAGGCTACTTTCACAATCATTTCTAAGTTATGCATGACGTAACTTAAAATAATAAGATATTAAAGAAATTAAATTTGGTTTACTTCCGATCATTTATTTAAATATCACAAAAATAAAAACAACTTCATCAACCAAATTAGAAACTACTCTTGATAGTAATGCAGAGTCGAAGCCCATCGAAGCGAAACTCTTGTTTTAAATACATTCTTAAAGAGAAAATAAATGCGTGCATTCCACCGAATGCGCAAAACATTCAAATCGCAAAAAGTTTAATTCTTTTTCATTTGCGGCAGCACAATGTCCAATATGTTTATACGTATTCAATGAATTTTCATCACAAACATCCTGCTTCCTAGACCTAACTGAAGCTATAGAAACGTGTGTTAATTTTGCACGGCAATATACACAAAATGTTAGATAGATAAATTTTTTGCTGCGCACATTCTAACAAATGGCGCACATTCTGACAAATTTTACAAGTTCAATGTTACTTGCATAATGAGAAAATATACGAACTACCGACATTCGCAATCAATATCGAGTGTATGCACCGTTGTTATCAATAATAGCTTGGAGTCGCGTACGCATAGACTTGCCTAAGCGAGTGCAAATGTTGTTGCCTCGCAAATTTGTCTCTACAATGTTGCACGAGATTCTCCGTTTTCCTTTCATTACGGTGATCCCATCTCTGCACCATTAAACCTCATAAATTTTCTATGTGGTTAAGATCAGGCGATTTACCTGGGCATGGAATCTCCGTAATGTCAGGGTGTTTGAAGAAGCAGGCATTGGTTATCCTTGCAGTGTGTGTTCTACTATTATCGTGCACGTAGAACATCCTGGGCATTTTTTGCTGTGGATACACAACTCTCAAAGTAGTCAGCATACTCTCCTCGCACATGTTGACATAATTGATAGCATTGATAGCTCAACGAGTTCTCCCACTCCACAAAAGTCATCCAGCCCCACAAGTTACACGAGATACGGCTCGACTCTTATTACGTATAACGTCTTTTTCTTGGCAGCGTGTATGTTATACCGCCATAGATTCAGTCGACCGTGATCACTTGAATTAAACGTCTTTTCATCCAAAAAAATTGTAGGCTACCGATCAATATTCAAATATTGCCGTGCAAAATTAACACGTGCAATTTTATGAGTTTCGGTTAGATCTACTTTGTAAGCAGGATTTCTGTGGTGTAAATTCATTATAAATGATTTCTTAGTGTATATAGATTAGTCTTAGTATGCACATCAAAACGCTCCGCAAGATGTCGCAAATAGTTGGTATAAACCCATCTATTTCGTAAGCTCGTAACATTTCCAAGCGTTATTCATTTGATAACGCCGCAATGCCACGATTTCCTCGTCGATGTGCTAGCCCGTCGCCTTTTCCGCATACCTTTAAACTCATAAGTTTACTGTATTTCGCTAAAAAAATAAAGTAAATAATTTTGAAAATGAAATATAAAACTGAACAATGCGTAGATAGATATTAGTGACATTGTTATGAGCCTACCGATATGAATAATTCTCTCGATATGGCACTAATACTTCGCCCTTGTTGGTGCTGAGTAATAATTCTGTAACGGTCCTCAGTAGCAATTGCAGGAGGCATTTTCCAAATGAAGTAAATAAACAAAATAGTTTTTCCTTAAATTTTTACAAAGACATGATTGACATGTCGTACTTTTTGTGTCGCGATTTCCTTTAAAGAGAATATAATACGCTAAGGCTTGGTTCTTGGTTGGTCCTTGGTTCCTCTACCTCTACCTATTTAATTTTAAAATTTGCAGTAAAAACTCTCCAATTTTAGTATTGATTTGAAGTCCTTGATGAGTAATAGTCGAATGTGTGTCGGTAGGTGGGTGCAAACGATTGTATATGTAGTGTATGGTTTCGTGTATTGGGATTTTGAGTATTTTTGAGTGAAAAATTTTCAATAACTTAATAACTTCAGTTTATTATTAAGTAGCGACTGCTTGCGACTTCGTCTGCTTGAACTCAAGTTTCCCATGGAAATCACTTACTTTCTCACGGTGAAAGGATGTGAAAGAAGGACAAACAAACATTTGAATTTATAATATATAATTAGAATTAGTTTTGATCTATTTCGTGAAAAATAATTCTTCGAATTGACTATGTAAAATATTCTTTGATTTTTTGAGTAGTTTGAACAATGACTCCTTGTTGCTTACGTGAGCCATAGCAACTATAAATCCCAACCGGATTGGACTTCTTACTTCCCTTTGCAAGAATAGTAGGATACACCCAGTTTAACAATGTTACCATCAGTTTATTGTGACGCTGTATAATTTTATTTCTTATCGAATCATAAATCGATACTAAATCACATAATCCGTCATAAAATAATCTCACTCGCTAACATCTCAATTTCTCGTCATTTGCGTGTTTGGAATATCTTGTTTGGCTATCGGTATCCCGACCAACTAGTACATTTTTCTTAATATTTGTCTATTCCATCCAATTAACTTAAAACAATTAACGCAAATTACGAATTGTGACTTAAACATTTTTATTTGTGACCTATGACCAAATCATAAGGGTTTCAAGTTTGACTACGCATCCATAGCTCTTCGATTCTCGTCATTCGTGATAGTTCGGAATACGAAGATAACCGATTGGTATCCCGTACGTTTATCTTTCAATTTTGAATTTAGAAATGACAAAGACACCAATAGAAACTCCAATTTGCTGACTTTGTAGAGTCGATAAAACAGTCTATTACACGGTAAATCCAAAGGTTTTTTAAACTGCTAAACATTCACTTTCCGCGATAGTACATAGATCGATGTTTGGTAATGATTTTTTGACATTAATTTTCTTTGCAAACCACCTTTGCATCATTATATCATTGTTTTGTTAGTAGATGTTCTATTAGATGTTGCATCTGTACCTGTGTTTCGTTTCACTGGAAATATAGTTCGTACTATTTTGTATGTTATTATTACTCATAACCAATCCGGAAATTACTCATTACTTCCGTGTTGCGGTGTGGTGGGATAGAGAGGAAAACAGATGTGCTAGTGGCTTATTTTTCCATGCAGGCTTTAAAAGTCTGCTTACAGTGAGCTTGTTGTAAGGAATTTGTTCAAGCGATGAGTAAAAGTTAGATTTTTAAATTGATTCAAAGCCCAAAGAATCGATTCACAATAAAATTGGCATCTAAAATATTGAAAAAGACTGATTTTTGAGGAACTCCTCAAAAGTTTTTATATCCTATTCAATTATATATTTTATCCTGTTTAACCTTTTTTGGAGGAGTTCGTATGGAAAACGAAAAAGAATTTAAACCAAAAGAATTTTAACTGTATTTTAATTAAAAGTGTAAATCTGTCTTATAGTTATATCAAATTGAAGTGTTTTGTCACTTTATTATTATTAGTGAGTGATAAAACATAGCATTAGTTACTGTCGTTTCTTCAAATGTCCTTGAATGCGTTCCAATAATTATAAATTATTTTATGGATTCGAATTTTTACCATTCATTTAAAATATAATCGTGATTTTGAGTGCCTAATTGTGACATTGATTCGCTGGATCGATCCATATCCCAAAACGTATATAGAAAACCAATTTTTTGGCCTTTAAATCGATTTTTTAAATCTATATCACATCTCCATCCCTACTGTCTGATTACGCTTTGATAATAAATCAGAATATTTATTGCTGGAATAGGCGTCTAGCTGTGATTTCCTTGCACCTTGATATTTCGTCTGTCCCAAAAAGGAAATAGCGTGAAGATATGCTTGTGCTCCCTTTTTTAGGCTGCACAGTAGTCGGACAACGAAAGTAACTAATCGGACTAAATTTAGTTAAAAGCAACTGATTGAATCTTGATCGTTTTGAGAATGCTTCGTTGAGTGGCGAAACACATGTCGAAATTTTGGCTGAATATATACTACAAGTAGGTATTTAATATAACGCACAAATATTGAACCCACTATCTGTCCATTGACCACAGACTACTTAGTCTCGTATTTTTGTACAACATGCCGTGAATTTAAAGATTTTCATAAGAAATGCGTTATCAGTCGATGATAAGATTATCACTGCGAATCAAACATACGACACATAGTATATTACGTGTTAACGAATTAAACAGAATCTTCATACACCATGACTATATATATATATTAAAAGAAAAAAAAGTTGGTTAATGGGAGTCATATGAAGGTATCAGAGCTTATCGTACTTTATGGATGGATGGTGGTATAATTACTTACATTTATTTGTCTTTGTATCGGCGTTATTGAATATTATCAAACACCTCTGAAATCTGCTCTATTGTGTCTGTCTACTCCCTAGGACTCTATAGAGGAAGATAAAGATAACTTTTATGTTTGTATTTTTGCTTTATTTAGTTTGTAAATGGCTCCATCGACCTCTTCTAAACCTGGATAATTAGCCATTGAATATTACCAACGAATGTTGAATACTGATAAATATTATACTCACAGCACGCGAGCAACCTTGAGGAAACATTCGGCTTCTATACATTGTCCAAATAAACAAGCCACATTTTAACTGACTGACTAACACTAGTAGTCTATAATTGTTTGTGGTATTCCCCGTATTATTATAATACAGTCTGATTGCATACAAACTTATCTTTTTGATATTTGAGTTGTGATGATAAATTCACCTTCAATAGCGATCGAAATTTCAGTATACAGTGGAATCTCGATAACTCGAATGTCAAGGGAAATGCAAAAAAATTCGAGTTAGTGAGTTTTCGACTTAACAAGAATTTCGAGATACAAAGGATTTAACTGCTAAAATTTCGACTTAGGCGCGAGTTCTAAGTATATTTTTCGACTTGAAATTTAAATAACAATTCGACTTAGATGTTTTGTGTATACTGCGGTATTGATAGGTCGTGCGAGAAGTTTTGGGGAATCCCTTTGCATTGTTTTAGCGTTACCAAGTCAAAATAGAAATTCGGGAGATTAGGTCTTTAAATCGGGATATCGGGAGGTAAGAACCGAAAGTCAGTAGATCTCCCGATAAATCGAGAACTTTTGCAACACAGTTCATTGCACGAGAACAAGGTATAACCAATAACATTCCTTTTGGATTTTATTGATATGATTTGGGGAATCCCAAGTAAGACGTCATTATATGTATTTTACTAACTACGACTTACGGAGTCTCCTTTTTGAAATTCGAGTTATAGAGTATAAATATGCTTATCAATACCTCGCAGGGAAATAACATTATGTTCGAGTTACAAAGTCTAAATAATTCGAGATACCGCGTATTCGGTTCAGCGGAAGGGAATGGCAATTTTTTTCGACTTACTGAGGATTACGACTTAACGAGGTTCGAGTGATCGAGATTCCACTGTAATACATAAATGTCTTCACGCTAGCTAATATAATGATGCTATAAAATAATAAAAAGCTGTAAAAAACTTAAACAACAAAATAATAATTTGAACTATTAGAGACCTTTGAGATTTTTGTGCTAAATAGTAATATTTAGACGCTGTAATTCTCAGAAACCTTAAAGTTGTTTAATATTCTGCTGGCAGTTCATAATAGAGCCATTTCCCTTCTTGAATTATTAGTGTTGCGTATTTTCATATTTATTTTATAATATCTTACAATAACCATTCTACGAAGTCAGTTTACAAGAAAAGTTCTTAGACACGGTATTTAGACGTCCTAATTAACATTGTTTCGAAGAGTTCTAACAATTTCTAAAATTATGTTGAGATCAAGTACATATTCTTATTAAATATTAGTGTTGTGGAAATGGAATAAATTTCCTCCTTATTACAGAAAAAAATATTTAAAAAGGTATCTCAGACCCGCGCGAGCGCTTGTCGATGTAGGACCGTACGAGAGAGAAATTTTACACTCTTTCATAACGAGCGATCGCAAGCGTAAACATGAAGTAGCGATCCGTATACGTTGACTGAGTTGTTTGATCCAGTGTTATTTGACTTCTGTTTTCCATGAGTATATGATTTCCTCCATGACTTTCTGATTTCCTGCATTTTGTCTTAAGCATGTAAACATTGCGTTTGTCGTATAATCGCTAGTAGTGAAATTAAATAATAATGCTAGTTTACAAGAAGTATTGCAAGCCAGGCTTCATAACAATCTATACATATAAATAAAATTGAATTGTCTGTCTATAATTTTGAATTAAGGCTTTTTCTTAAGCTTATATGTATATGTGGTTATTCGCGCGTTAATAAACCGCATTGAAGTCCTATACGAATTTCTCTGTTTGAAGAACTGTGAGTCTCACTCACTTAATAAAGTGCATATCATCACGTACATCTTTATTACAACGGTGCGAAGTTATTTTTAATTAGTAAAGGATGCGAACTTCTAGTTTTGATTAGTAAAAGATAATGCTACCTAATCATGACTACTTAACTAGTGATTTCTAGGCGACTGACCCTAGTACTAGTAGTGCTAGACAGGAAAATACATTTATTCAATCTTGACTTTAATGTAGTATAGTAACAAAATTTAGTTTTGTTATTTTGTATTTCCTTTACAAGGAATTAACGCGTTGAGAACACTTAATACTAATTAAAAATATTATATGTATTTAAAAAAAAAGTCGAAACTTGATTCGGAAAAGTATCAAAATTATATTTTATACTGAAGTCGCTTCGTTACTCACACTACAATAAAGCTACGAAAGCCGTCCGTCCGAGTGTCCGAGCGCGCCAACACCAAAATTTTTGAGTGCTTACTATTCGTCATAGGGCTCTTAAAATATAACTCTATCTATAAATATATAAAACAAGTCGCTATTTCTGTCCGTCTGTATATGAGTTCCGTTCTTTTAAACTACGCTATAGATTTTAATACGGTTTTTACCATCATTTGGTGAATTTCTTTGGGAGGGTTTTTGTATAGCTGTTATAATAGATCGCACCCGAGTGAAGCCGGGACAGATCTCTAGTATGTAGATGTGGCCATTTTTTTTTATTTTTGACCTTTCACTTTTCAGAATGTAAACAAATGTTTGGACTATGACATTTATGATATAACTAGACATTGGTAGTTCGCAAGTGACTGATTCAATTGTCAATACTGAGTTGCTTATTAATTATTAGTAAAACGAACTTTCTTAGAATGTTTGAGTGTCTGTTTGAGTGTTTGTTCGATCACTAACAAAATTTAAATGCAAATTGCACTATTTGATAGTCTAAGTCTTCCAAGCACTTGGTATCATTATGCTATCTTTATTATAGAACTGCTATAAGTAAATATTTATCTCAATTAAAATATTTCTCACGGCTACCACGACAGAAATAAAGGAACAAGCAAAACCGGGCTTAAAATAGTTATAGCCAAAGTCTTTAGTCTATAAAGTTAAAATGTAGCAGCCAATTTATTTTAGATTATTTTTGAATTAAAATAGTAATATCATCATCATGATATCATATCATGAATTATTTCAATTTAAAAAAAAAAACTTAAAAATAAAGAATAGAAGATTATTATTGTTTACACATCGCAAACAATAATATTATTCGGTCTTACATTTCGAATGAATTGTATACTCACATGTTACAGTGAACCGATCTATGATAATATCTGGTCTAAGAACTTATGCAACCTTTAATTTATTGATAACAAAAGCTTGACAAATAACCTCAATTTTTCAATGCTTTACTATATTTGATAATATTAGTGTTATTTGTGAATATTTAGTAGTTTTGTTAAATTAAGCGATATCATTGGCAACACTGATAGTGATGCACAAATAACAAATTTAATGAATATTACGTTACGTTAGTAAAGTGTGGTAGTGATTATAAAAACTTCAGAACTATGACATACATAGCTAAATCAGTTTTTTTTTAGTAAGTTTTTTTTAAACTCGGTGACGGCTTCTTAAGTTTCAATGAGTTGAACAAGAAATACGTCTGGTTTGTATGTATAATTTGTCTGTGATGAGTGATGACGTTAAAATATTTTTGGACTAATCCGGTTTTTGGGGCTTAGCTCCCTCACGCCCCCTCCTAACTTCGCCCATGATCTGGAAAGGCTTTATATTTAGGTACTTTCTTTAATCTCTTTATAAATATCGATAATGTAATACAATATGTTGAAAACAAATCGACGACTTACGTACTTTCTGCATTTAATGATATAAATATTATCAATATCTACTAAACTTTATTAATAAAAAGTACATACATATGTTAATATTTACAAACTTAAAACTACACATTATCTTAAATAATAAACTTCCTCAAAGTTGCCGCTTAGAAAGCTGTCATTGCTCAAGGTACCCAGCAGACTGGCAGCATTGCCTCTTATGCTATGAGAACCAGATGACGACTACTAGGGGACGTTTCAGTACACTCAGACTCGAGAGAATCTACAATAGTTCGTTTTCCAAATTGACTCAACCAGGATCAAAACCAGGACCGTCCACGCTTGGCTACAACGCCTAAACCACTGCGCCATCTAGGTCGTCTATTTATTGGAATTCATAGTCGTCATTTAAATCTTAATTTTCATCACCTTCCATTTTGTTCTCAAAACATCTTTAGGGTATCTTACCTCTCGTTTCTTTGCGGTGTTGCTTTGAAACCATTAAAAAAAAATGAACTTGTTCGCGGGGCACTGCCAATATATTCGTAATACAGTAATTTTTGAAGAATCTACGATTTTTAACAATATATAATGAACTACATTTTGAATTGTAATCATTATTTCTTGCAGGGCCTTATCGATCCTCAGAAGGAAATAACGAAATTAGAAAAGAAGAAAGACGCATTGTCTCAGACAATAGGCAAATTGCAACAAGCCATGGCGGCCGAGGATTACACCGTTAAAGTGCCTGTAGAAGTGCAAAAATCCAATACAGAGAAACTAAAACAATCTCAAGGCGAGATAGAAAGATTATTGACAGCGGTTGAAACGCTTAAACTGATGTAATAGAACTATTACAGTAGTTGTAAGCAAATGTACCTCAGGATTATTTATTTGTTTTTTTTTATTGCAATAAATATCGCTTTTAATTTAAGTATTTCTTTACTTATTAGTGAATTTCCTATAGATTTATTAAAAATGTTTTTGTGTCCTTGTATACACGCTAGTTTAAAGTGTTTATGAATTACTCATAGCTAAAGTGGCTTGAATTGACATCGTATTGAAATAATTGTCAAAAGAACGAAATTTTAAATATCTACAAAAATAGTAGTAAATTTTATAACACGGTAATTTCTTAATCTTCGTTAACATGCATTAGTTATTTGCTTACTGTAGAAATTGCCGTCGAGCTAAATTGAAATGGAGATATATATTTCATTCGTTGACTATATCATAAAAACGACAACTAACGGGAAATTACCTCGCCAGGAAACCCGCTCAATAAGTTATTTTTTCAACCATAGAGAAATATAAAATATACTATTGACTAGTCATAAATTGCAGACTGATTTTCGTAGTTATTTAGATAAACTTCATTAATCAACATCATAAAATTCTTGCAGATGTCAATTATTAATTATTTATATTAGGTAGATACACTTTATCGCACACCTAGGCATACCGACTTTGTTATCACTCTTCCACTCTTTGTTATTACTATTCCATTGATCCATTCCCTCATTCACGCCCATAAACAATGCAACTCATTTAATATGTGTTACATTGTCTATGGTAGGAAAATTACCGCGCGTTATCAGGTGGTTCGACACTCATTTCTGAATACTGCTCCAAAAATAGATTAGATACCTATATGACATGGTATAAAAATCATTTTTTGCTGGGCAAGCATACAGTTCGGTGTTGCATTTCATTCTTTTACGTTTATAATTTAATTGAAATATAATGGGGAGCGGAAAAACTTTTTCAAAATGTGAATTGGCCAGAGAACTACTGAGGCAAGGATTCCCAAGAAACGAATTGCCTAACTGTAAGTTTTAATAAAATGAATGTATTTATAATATTTTTTTGTGAATATAATTATTTATTAACTTCATATTATTAAGGTTAACATTGTTATTGCTCGTCGAGTCTTTTATTACAACATTTATCTATGTTTTAATACGATTGCGGGATTATGTCAATATCCCTAATCATAATTGATCATAGAGAAAATTATATTGTAGTTGATAATGCTTTTTTTTAAATTTTTGGTCATGTTTTTTTTTGTTATGAAGTGATGATACTTTGATTCAGTGTCGAGTAACCTTTTTCATTAGTGCTAATTACGACACGGAAGCGCTAAATACAGATTTTTTTTATAGCTATAACCTATACAATTAAGACGACGCATTGGAAATTTTGATGGCAGGGATTTCAATTTTTCTAAGTAGTTACATACATACATATCTTCACGCTATATCCCTATCGGGGTACTCAGAGAGGACTGAGCGCCAAGCGTCAGTCTTTACACACTTCTATCGCTTCCTCAAATCTCATCATTTTCCTCAAACATTTTCGCCTGGTATGCGATTGCTATTGTTACAAAATGGTGGTTACAAAACGTATGAAAGTGATATTTGGTAATCTGAGTCTTCATTTCATTGACTTCATTTTGCCAGTTGCGATACACCATTGGTTAACTTTTGTAAGAGGGAAAAATATCAAAAATGTAAATCTCTAACGGAACCGATTATTAACAATTTATGCTTCCTTTTCTTTTGTATTTTTTAAATTAATAGTTTTTAATATAAACGCAGATAATTGTTTTTTCGTGTTTCGTAAGCTAGCCTGCGCGCTTTTATATGGTCCAGAATGTCTATTGCTATCGACCCGCGCCGGCCTTTCACGGCTATATAATTTTTTTTAAATAAAATACAGCCCAAGTTATTTGCTGATTATGTAGCTTTCTCTAGGTGATAGAATTTTCGAAATTGGTTTAGTAATTTTTGAATTTATTTCAAACAATCAAAGTTTTTCTCTTTATAGTGCGAAATCAATGTGCAACAAAAGAAACCCTATTAGTTTGGGAAGTTTGGCATGGACTTCACAAACTGTCCAATTTAATTATATAGGTTATTAAAAATTTAATTGTATAATTTTTTAGCAGGAATTTAATTATATATAGATATCGTATTTATAAAGTTATTTTTGCCTTTGAGTTTTTATTAATAAGTGCAGAACTGTTTTGTACTTTTCGCCGTTTTTTTTTTGAAGTCGGTTTAACATTTTTCCTAAAAAGTTTTTATAGTATATATTATATTAAAAATACCACACTAATGTCGTTAATAAATGTATGAATTTTAAGGGGTGTGCCTCGTAGACTCGGAAAGTTCACGACGAACGGGTGTGGTCGGAGGACCAAATGATGATGGCTCTTATGATTACGGACTTTTTCAAATCAATTCGAGATACTGGTGTAACGAAGGGGATAGCCCTGGAAAGGGTTGCAATGTGCGGTGCAATGGTAAGTAAATAATTTTTATCACTATAAACACTCGAAATTTTTATTGCTAAAATATCCCTATAATGTAATAAAATATTGCTAAAAAATCCCTAAGGTCGTATTCGAGGGATATATCTGATAAGGGGTTATTGGCACTCCTCTTTATCTTAATACGATTTTTAATTCCTGAATGCTATTATTATTATTGTGGACATAAGTTCTCTAGTTTTAATCAAAAATCTTTCATTGTTATGTATCACTTATTCGTGATAAATATAAAATCAACATTAACAACTTTTTTTTCTATGGTGCCTATTTGTGTCAGTGTTTTCTATTTCCAGATCTTTTGTCATCAAATATATCACAGGCGTCCAAATGCGCTCAGCTGATTAAACGAAAACAAGGGTTTGAAGCTTGGTATGGGTGGATTAATAAATGCCAGGGAAAAAAGCTTCCCGACCTCAGCGATTGCGGATTGTAGTATCGAATTAATGAAATATATGAATGTTGAATTTCGTATTAAATTTCGTTAAAATTTAATAACAATTGCATAATATTGTGTGTACCTCGAGATTTTAATGAAACACGATTTTTACGTATGTATTAAATAAATATGCATATTCGTATTTGAGAAAAATGTTTTCTTTGAGCAACTAAAAATTATGCATAAAAGTACCTATTCGCATTTTGTAAGTAATAAATTACACAGTGGTTTTCATTTCTTCTTTATAATATTATAATAACAAATGTACCAAAATAACGTAAGATTAACACCATTAATTTATTATACACATTACGTTTCGACTAAACTCGAATTTATTGAGTAACCTTAGTCGGTTACCATAGATTTATTTTGGTTATGGATACACTCTTTTTTATCTAGACATGTGTAACTCAGAGGCGTTTATTAAAAAACATACATCCGTCAATAAGTGATTAAATTAGTAAATAACTCGTTTTGCAAATACATCTTTGAATCATTGTGGCTAGGGTTTATTTAAGACTGAATCCTATTTCTTAAACTAATGTCTGGGTACACGCACAGGCCTATCGCCCCACATCGCCCGCCTATAAGTATAAAAATTGTATTGCAGTTCAGTAGAATTTATAATATAATGTAGCGGTAAGGTCATGTTACAAAATTAATAAATAAAATACATAAAAATAACCATACTACATATCTATTTTTCGGATTAAAGATATTTTATTTCTCATAAGAATATGTTACATTCACTTAAAATGAGAAAATTTAATTTACAACATGATTTTACAACTATGCATTTGACCAGAGTGATGACAATAGCAGACGCAGTCAAAACATACCCAATTAATAGCACCAGTCTGATTTTTCTAAATGCTTCTTAAGCTGGTGTTTAAATGTGGCTAAAGTTACCGAGTCCTTAATAACTTCGGGCAAAGCGTTATATAATTGTACTCCCTCAAACATGATGTCATCTATTTTTATCAGTCTTTATCATCTCTCATAAAATAAACTGTACTTATATTTATCAATTTGGCTGTTCGGTTGCGGAAATCCACTTCATGTGATGACTTCTTATATTTTTTTATGATTTTTTAGCTAACTCCCGCTTAAAATCTCAAACTTGTTAATTGATACGTGTTTCACCTCTCAACGAAGCATTCTCAGGTTTTAGAGATCAGCGTCGGTTAACTATTGATAGGTATCTACCGATTAATGGAAAAATGGTTTTATAGAAAAAAATGCGATTTTTTAAAAGAAATTAAAATCAAAGGTTACATGTTATACGTTATTATATTATGTGATTTTGATTTTAAATTTTTTTGTGCTATTGTAAGTTTTAATTTTAAAGCACAAAACATTTGATAGCTTATTAGTGTATAAGAATTGAGATGTCTGATATATTATGCACAGCTAGGGCTACGAACCATACTATAATATTATATATAGTACTGTACTGTATGTCTGGTCTACGTGCTATATACTGAATGATACTGGTGAAGAAATGTATAGTACGCAAAAATACTATTCAGTTGGATGTGTTGGATGTAGATGTCGGTGGAAATAGTACATTTCGATACAAGTGTGGAAAGTATGTCATTTCTCCACGAGTCCCGGTTTGTTGACCCAAGCCGAAGGCGCGGGTCAACAATAGGGACGAGTCGAAATGACAATTCCGCACGTACATCGAACTACGTTTTTTAATACATTTGCGAAAAAAATTCAAATGAATTTTTTTTTTTAATTTCTTTATGGCATGGCGCACAGTTTATCGCATTTGCCTATATCACGTATTAATAAGTAGAATCACAAGTAAATTTAGTTTTTTCTTATCGTAAAACTCATCCAGTAAAGTGATTGTAGGCTTTACTGAAGTTTTAAAGGTGTTCTTGGAAGAGCGCGAGAATTTCAGCTACACGTTTATTTAGACCTACTCCATTCTTTTCACTTATAAAGAACTTTAAAACACAATATACTATCACTTTTGTACTTTAAAACTCGCAAAAATGTAAAAAATAGAAAATCTAAATAAGTTTATTTTTTAACGTAAATACGCAAATAAAATTATTTTGAATTTAGATAAATTATTGTCATTGAATTGCCTGAATGCATAGAAACCGTTGCCCTGCCATGTCCTCCAAAAAAAAAGAAACACTCCCGCGAAATTACATTTCTGCATTTTTTTTATTTAGTATTTACTTCGAGTATTTATATTTTTTTCGCAAATGTATTAAAAAGTCGTTCGATGCACGTGCGGAATTGTCAGTTGCACTCGTCCTTAATGTTGACCCGCGCCTTCGGCTTGGGTCAACAAACCGGGACTCGTGAAGAAATGACATACTTTCCACACTTGTATCGAAATGTACTATTTCAGTTGGATGTTCGTTTTCGAGTTTGGAATCGAACGCGCCTGTCTCAAAATTAGTTTTTGATCTACATTCATTTAAAAATTGAATGCGATATAGCATAATATGACACTTTTATTGTAGACTAAAAATAGTTATAAAGTACAAGAAGTGCAAAAAAAACTAATTTTATTTAAAAAAAAGTAACAAATATCTTTCTTTTTTTTTACTTTTTCTATAAAATACTGTATTCTTTCGAAGTGTACTATATTTTTAATAGCTTATTTTATTTTTTTATTTTTAAGAGCTTAATCTAAAGAATACTATAATAATAATAATGCGCCAGACAATACACACCAATCATCTGATCTCAAACTAGGGTATTTCCTGTGCTATGAGAACCAGACGACGACTACTGGGGGCGTCTCCCAGCACACCCAGACCCGAGACAATCTAGAAAAGTTCATTTTCTGAATTGGCTCGACCGGGAATCTCACTCTGAACCTTGCGCTTGGGTAAACGTCTAAACCACTGCGCCATCTATATCGTCACTATAATGTAGTAAACTAATTAATCTGTGCTATAATCTGCAGAAGAAAGTTGGCAGCTCCATGCACAGCTGAAGTTTCCGCGTTCGTTCAACAAGTCACTCCAGTAAAGCCTTAGATAAGTAGGTACTATCACTTTACTGAAGGAATGAACTAAGAAAATAGAACAATTATTACGTTACATTATTAGACACACGGACACAGACTTTATTAGATACATGCTAGGAGAAAAAAGATTTTTTTTTTACTTCAGAATGTCAGACGTGCTACTGGAATTACATTAATTGTATTAATACCAAAGACACTGGCTGTATAGGTATAGTTTCCTTAGCCTCAAAGGAATTTGAGAACATCATTTTTGAAGTGAGACCCGTGAGAACAATGAATAAGGAAATATTGCGTGAGAACGAGTGAGAATCATTGAGTACATAATGATACCAATCGCTGAGTAGTCTGCACAAAGTACTTTAACATTATACTGAAATAGAGAACAAACTCTGGGTCTCAAAAATGGGTAACTGCATAACTAATGCCATCTGTTATGCACAGTTGGAACTACCATACGTAAATATATAAAATGTAGGTGTACATATGCTTTGTTTTAGATATTTAATGGGAAATAAATGAAACTTTATTTTAAATGGAAGTAATTGAAACTTTATTAAAATAATTACAAAGCAGTGTTCTTCAAAAAAATTCTTTCTTCTGGTGACTTCATGATGATAAATAATACTGCGGAACATTTTCTATTTTGTAGATAACATGTTAACGCCGTAGCACTGTCACGAACTGTTTAAACTAATTATCTACGTGATATTATAAACTCATTGCAATGACGCGTACATAGGACAAGAGCAAAAAAAGAAAATAACAAAAGTAAATAAACAATGATAACGATATCAATCTATTTTATGCTTTCAAACGACGACCACAGACTATTAATGTACTAGCGTACAGACAGGAATCTTCCAGGTTAAGAAAATAATGTTACGACAGTGTTACGGAGGGGTGAGGTGGGATACACTAGACGCGGCCATTTTGTAATGGCATGTATAAAAAGGTAGTCTAGGCATAACATCGCAATATTAAGTCGTCATAACATGTGCTCGCTGAAAAACAAGGTGAGTGATAATTTCGATGACTTTCAAATCGTTTCATTGAACATGACAATATGAGAAAAAGACTAACTACTTTTACTTCATTGCGCTCCGCAAAATATGTCGTTTTATACCGGTAGGAAATGAAACGAAAAATCCGCCACATTCAATCTAGCCAAGGACGGAATTGTACCGATTTCATAAGCAAATATAATTTTTCAAAATCGCATCACAAAATCGATTTACCGAACTCATCATAACGTATTTCGATTCATTCGAATATGTTGCAATAACTTGTTCATCATTCTAGAAAGTTATATCGTAATGTTTGTTATACAATAATAAACCTTGAGTGGGTTTAAATTCATACCTTAGAGTTTTTAATTGCCGAATTGTACAAATTGTGACGTAAACGCACTCCCTAATGAGACTATATTTTTAGCTAACATTTAATAAATTATAGACGCGTTACAAACAAAATTACAATTCTAGTGCATCGGACTCGCAGCTAAGAATATTTTCATAGCGTTATGGAGTTTTTCTGTGAATATACCAGCCTGTGACCACGACGAATTTTCAGTAAGAAAAGTAAAAGTAAAAAATATATATAAAAAACCTCAAGTTCATTATATCTTATTGCTGAACTCGTACATCGAGTTCAGCAAAATTCACAAAGTATTTTTCATAATAATTAATTATTATAATTCTAATTACTTTCGACTGCAATGAAATATTTTTTTATTTCTAGCCTACGCTGCCATCTATAATGAAAAGTTGAAAGTGAAACATTTTAATTTTAATTCGACTAAATTAAAAATCAAACGATATCGTAGATTTAGAACACATTCAGTGTTCTTCCTAATTTATGTTGTTATTCTGTTATTACCTCGTTCGTAGTACTGAGATTAATCGCACTGCTTTATGACTGGTAGTGGCAGTCTGTGATAGCAATCAACATTGTCCTGATAATATAATATTATAATTATTATTGAAAAAAAAATGGAATTTCCAAATCTTGGTGAACATTGCCAGTATCACGGCTGTAATCAAGTCGATTTCTTACCGCTGCAATGTAAATGCGTGAAAGTCTTTTGTCGTTTTCATTTTAATGAGCACTGTATCTACGGCGAATGTGCACTTGCACCATCGCCACGGGAAATCAACCTCAGTAATACTAGCAAGATATTTCGATGCTCAGAAAAGGGTTGTAAGAAAGGCAACCTTCATGAAATGGTGTGTGCAAAATGTAACAAACATTACTGCGTTGAACATAGGTTTCATCTGTAAGTATTTTCAAGTTACACCTGTAGCATATTATCTTTTTATTTTATTTCGAAAACCGAGTGTGTCCTTTTACACATATAAATTAAAACTGAATGTAGTCTGTATACATTTCTTTTATGCAAAAATTACTGAACCAATCAATACAGATTAACTTCAATTATTACTCCTTATAACCAGTCTTTACTTATAAAATGAATAGGTAAATGACAATAAAAGATCACAAGGTAACCCGGGGCATCTGACAAAATACAAGTTGAAACTTTAAATTGTTGTACTGCTACTGATGTATTATTTACAGGATTTTATTGAATACCTATACTAAAGAGTTATTGGAGATTAATTTTCAGTTATAAGTTTTAAAAAACAGCGAACATGTTCTTGATTGTGACTAATTTCGAATTTTGCCATAAGCTGGCTATGGGGCTAATGTAACTATCATTATTAACGGCTAAGTTAAATAGGATATATTTCTTTGACTGACATACAATGCTTCTTCATTGACATACAATGTTAACGCAATAAGGTCCTTTTAAAAATGTTTTTTCAGGTATAGAGGAGAGGGGCTATTATGATTGTTTAATCTTGAATATAGTGTGGGAATGTAAAAAAAATATGTATTGTCTAGTTAATAAATAGATTATATGTATTATGTTTAATAGAAAAACTCAAGTAAAATTTTCAATAAAATAATAAAAAACTGAGATTCTTAAAGAAAAATCAATGCTCCTTTTCAATAAAATAGATGATATTATGCTTTAGTCTGCAAAAGAAATTCGGGCAAGTAACTCCCAACTAATTATTATCCCTCCCCCCGTAACAAGCAATTTTGATAAGTTATGCCAGAAACAATTACAGTTGAATCTAGAATTTTAATGTTGGTTTTAGTTTAAATTTGTGTCAAATCTAACTGAATCCACAGATTGAACATGTATATTGTCGAATACTGTAGGGGATAACTTTTTAGTTACACATGTGCTAAAATTCAAGGTCATGTCCAGAGATAGATGATGACACAATGGCTGCTAAATTAGAAAGACACGAAGCACCGAGACGACAGTTCCAGGAAGCTAACAAACATCTTCAGGAGAAAGTAGGTTCTCAAAATGATCTTAGTTTGCTATAATAACATATTTATTTCAGCAGCACAAAAAGGCTCTATTTTGGACATTTTTTCAAGAATGCTTTTTGTTAAATTTAAATTAAAACCAACATTAAAATTCTATGTATCAATACATCACCATATTTTAATTACAGATAACTGAAAACATCCGGAAGGCTCTTCAATCATCAACAAAAGTAAAAACAGCAGCTAAAATCCATTTAATGAGAATAAAGCAAAAAGCTATTGGACCTAAATCTATCCCTCCATCTGACAGATTATACTTTGCTATAAAAAAACCCTCAAATATGGAGCCAAAGGTGGTTAGAATAGTTCAAGATGTTATCAATATATCACCAATTGAATCCATACAATTAGACCCTGACCTGAGAGATACTGTCCCAGTGTTTGTAAGTTCAAAATGGAGTTTAGGTAGAGCCATCGACAGCATATGTGATAATTGTAATATAAACAATGAAAATAATAAAATGAGTAGCATAAAATTAAGGCTATTTAGACAATTGGATGGTTATTGTGTGAGTCCTCTGAAAATGGACATAGAAATCAGTGAATTAATAAAACAAGAAATTCTTCTTGAAGGGGATAAGTTATCAATTGAATATATTGATAGTCAAGTGTTGAGTACATTAGATCAAAGTGCACAGATTTTCCTGCACTTATAGTACTGAGAGCCAGTAAAAAAATCGATAAAGAATTAAAAAGATGTTTTTATTTATCAATCTTATCACAATTTTGTTTAAAATGGATAACCATTTATTATTTTTACTTAATATAAATCTTAACTTATTAGAGTATACATTAGTAAGTATAATATAATAGTCTTTGTTTCATTATTCTGTAATTCATATCTGATCTAACATTTAAAGCAAAGCATCTCCATTCTCTTTACTGATTTGTGATTGACTCCTTCGGTAGTCGACTAGTGGCATGAACGGCGCGGGCGCAGACGGATTGGTATTTGCGGTCGGAGGTGGGGTTGCGGCCAATTTATATTTCTCTATCAGCCAATCACACTTGCCACTTCTAGCTATTAAGTTCAATAAATCTCTTCTATACTGCTTCGTTAGTATAGCATATAGAAATGGGTTTGCGCAAGCGTTCAATGGATAGAAAAACACCAACAAAACTTTTCCATGGCTAACATCGACCAGTGGTATGCCAGATAGAGCGGTCACTCCGAAGAAAGCCACTGGCGCCCAACAAAGTAAATCTGTCCCAATGAGCAACGCCATTTTGTTAGCGATTCGTCTTTCAGCAGCAGCTGCTGCGCCCCTGCCCCCGTACTTCTCACCCCCTCCTCCTAAAGATCGGTATATTTGTACGTAGCATATAACAATAGTCACCCAAGCTACTGCAGTGGTCAGAAAAAGTGAACCTTGATACATGGCGTCTTCTATTCCTGTGTTTTCCACCGGCAAACAGATGGAAGTAGAAGAATAATCAGACACCCCAGCCAGAGGCAGTCCGGCCATGAGGATGGAGAACATCCAACCGCCGACCATGATCTTTGCTGAGGCTAACAAAGAAATTCTTCTTTCAAGATAAATGGCGTATGTTATTGCAAACCAGCGTTCCAAAGTGACTACCGTTAGCGTGAACACTGAGAGTTGCCCGGAAAAAACTGAGAGGAACCCGGCGATTTTGCAACCAACACCGTACTGCCAATTGTATGCATAATTGAAGAATTCTCCGTAAGACCGTAAGTCCACTACGGCTAACATGAATAAATATACGCCTGTGCAAAGATCGGAGAACGCTAGATGACACATTAGGAATCTTGGGACAGTCAGTTCAGAGCGGTTCGCTAGTAAAACAATGAGAACGGCTAAGTTTCCCACGACGGCTGCGGCTACCACGAACCATACGCTGGCCCGGAGCCACGGCCAGCCCATTACATCTTCACATGGATTTAGCGCGTTCGGCTGAGGGGTACAGTCTACTTTGCGGCGACTGAAAAGATGAAATAACTGTTGTAACAATACGTTCAGAAAATTTCTTATAACAATTTCTTACTCTTTCTGACAACTAGTGATTTAAGAGCCTTTTGACATTTTTGTACGAAATAGTGATTCAATTTACGTGTTGTAATTCTCAGATACCTTATTAAGATTTTTTAATTTTCTGCTGACAGTTTATAATAAATTCATTTCCCTTTTTGAATATTAGTGTTGCATATTTTTATATTTATTTTATAATATCTTACAATAACCGTTCTACGAAGTCAGTTTTCGAGGAAAATTCTTAGACGCACTATTTAGAAGTGCTAATTAACATTGTTTCAACGAGTTCTAACAATTTCTAAAATTATGTTGAGGTCAAGTACATATTGTTATTGAATGTTAGTGTTGTGGAAATGTCATAGATTTCCTCCTTTTTACAGAAAAAAATATTTAAATTTTCTGTTACGTAAGTCCCACGCATACATGAGTGTCCCAGCGCGCCAATACCTAAATTCAAATTTAACATAACTAGAGATGGGCTAGTTCGCAAATGATTGATTCAGTTGTCATACTTATTAGTTATTAGTATAACAAACATTTTTAGTTTTTTCTTTTTAAAAAACACTTAAAAATAAAGAATAGGAGATTATTATTGTTTCCATATCGCATACAATAATATTCTTCTGTTATTATTTTGTGTTACATTTAGAATGAATTGTGTCATTCGCATATTAGAGTGAACCTGAGTGAACTGATTTATGACACTAATAAACGCTTGACAAATAACCAACATTTTTGGTTATTTGTCAAAATACTGTACTATGTATGTAAGTATATTGGATTCGTCAAAGGGCTCTTAGATCATTAATATTAGTAAGTACATATAATATATCAAGTAGGTATGCTATCAAAACAACAATAATATTACAGG
Source organism: Zeuzera pyrina (assembly GCA_907165235.1). NCBI lineage: Eukaryota > Metazoa > Arthropoda > Insecta > Lepidoptera > Cossidae > Zeuzera > Zeuzera pyrina. The sequence goes on from OU015627.1 coordinate 3,495,434, forward strand.
AAATCGCAAAATATTCAGTGCCTACTATGGTATAAGCCATTTATTCTTTCGAAATGAACTCTCTTTAGAGGATCTGTTTGCATTTCTATAGAAGCACGAACGGCTCCTAGGAACGTCCGTTTACCTACAGCGGCCATTCATACATCTATGACAATTTCGTAATATCATGAAATTTAAAAAAAGTACATATATTATGTTCGTTTACGCAAAGAATTTTAAACACAATTACAGTAGGGGAGACCGGCCCGCTTATTATGTAACTTGCAGTTAGCATGCGACAGCCAATATCGCGCGATATCTGCTGTCAAAACAAGAATTTGTGTAATGTAATTTTAATAGTGGCGCTAAATCTACCGCGAAAAGTGCATTTTACGGTCATAGAATAATAGATACGCTATCGTCATACACGATACTAATTTTTTATTACAATTAATCTGGCTTCAAGTATTTTTTTCGGGATGTCTCTAAAGAATAATTTCAGAAAATAGCATTCAAGCTTGCAATTTCTAATAACTTGAAAGTTCCAAAGTCGAACAAGCTAGCTGGCTCCAACTGGTTTACGTCATTTATGAAGAGTCACTTATCTCTATACATTAGAGCACCTGCGGGGGTATTCACAAACGTCGGAAACTCAAGTTTCCGTATCCGACAGAAAACTTTTCGATGATTTTGTCTATACGCGATTCACGAATTCGAAATATTAATATATTTATATTATACATATATATATAATATTATAAATAGTTGTATTCACAAATCCAAGCCGTCGGATTGAATTTATGCTTTTCGACGATCGGCCTTTCCGCCACGGAAAGTTTCCGACGTTTGTGAATAAACCCCTGAAGCCACTAGTTTTGGCAAACATAATGTCAAACTCATTTGGTTCAAAATAAGGGTTTTTTTTATTATTTCCTCCTGAATTCACTATGTGACTACCTACCCCAGACACTGACAACCATCTCTGACACGGGGTTAAAAGTCACACTTCCCTTTTTTCACAAAAATTAAAATACTTTCTCAGTACATTATGTTAGAGAAAAATCTTTATTACTTTTTGATCTACAATAAATACACTATCTATTAATATACAAATGTCATTACTAAACTGAAAACATGAACAATGCAAAAGAAAAAAATGTGACTTCCAACCCTGGTCGATCTCCGCTACCTAGTACAAAAATTTTAAGATTTCCGTGAATTTCTATATTAAATTTTATAAAATAAAGTAACGACCCGCCCCGGTTTCGTACGGGTAGCAGAGCCATTTTGGACAGGGCTTTCGTAAAATCCGTTCTTAGCGAGCGTCTACACCGCGAAAGGAGTAACTATGCTAAATATTAAATTCAATGAGATCTCGTGATGAATCAGTCAGTCAATGAGTGAAATTTCACTTATATATATAGTATACGCAGTAAGTGTTGAACGACAGTGTTATTGAAAAAATGAACAAGGGAATGCTAAGATGGTTCGGCCACATGGAAAGAATGAGCGATGAAAGGCTGGCGAAGAAAATCTATAGAACAAAAGTGCTGAAAAGCAATAAGCTAACTTATGAAGATCAATAAGCTATATAGTGTTAGCCGACGGAAATGTCAAAAGCATCGCATACCTAGGCGAAAATGTGTGAGGAGAATGAGATTTGAGGAAGCGAAAGAGGTATGTAAGGATCGCGACGCTTGGCGCTCCGTCCTCTCTGACTACCCCGTTAGGGATAATACGGCGTGAATATATGTAAGTATGTATAGATATCAATGTTTAGATACCTTATACTAAAATTTCCACATTCAGCAAAATAAGTGACTCCATTGTTCAAAGTGTTGTTAACTGGCTCGTGGAAGTCTCCGGGGTCTTCATCTTCGAAGCTGCCCGAGTCGGAAAAATATTCCTCTATCGTTAACGGGTCGTATTCTTCGCTGGTAGTTGGAGTTGAACCATCATCTTCTAGAGACCTGAAAATTGAAATAAAATAGTTAAAGATATTCGTTTTTTGTAAGTCTTGTCATTAATGTACTAAAAATTGTGCCATCTGGTTTAAACACGTACACAAGTTTTTCAAAAACATTCTAAGAAATCTAACGAACTATCTCGTTGACACTGCATTACTTTCAATTCTCAATAGATAGTGTGAAAGAGATAGCGAAAGTTTAAGTTCGTCATCCATTTAGAATGTCTTCAACCAAATGTTGATTTTTACCGAAGTTTAAAATTATGATGTGTTACGTTATTATTTCAACTTTTGCTCACTCAAAAAATCATCAACTTTCATCAAAACATTTTAAAAAATTATAAGAAAAGATACTGTGAATACTTTAATACTCTAGCATAATTCCAGAAATGTCTAGAAAATGATAAGCCTAGGTCTGGCAACTCTATGTGCGTCCCATCTGCTCGAGCAACGAACGATGCATAGGCTTTGTTACCTACGTATCAGACATCATATCATATCAATATCATAAATAATTAGAAACTATTAGGACATAAATATATGACAATAGCAACTTACTGCCATCCCATAACTTCTCTACTCTTCAATTTGATCGCCTTTATTGGTTCTAAAGACCTCCGCCTACGAGGTGGCGTTGACTTCCGTTGTCCATGTCCGCATCTCTGGAATAATATATAATTGTATTTTTTTCGAAATGTAATGTATAACTAACAATGTGAATATTGTATCATTTCTTGCGAATATGTCACATCTTCAATGCAAGAGAGATTAAATCAAAATCTTAAAGAATTTTGAGTTACAATAATGTCAACATATAAAAAGGTGTAGTACCAATCAATTATCAATAATATTGATAATTACAGTAGGTACCAAAGACAGTGATAACTATAGCTACGTTATAATCATAGACCTTATATATTTAATTTTTAATGTATATACATACATACATAGCCTCACGCTGTACAGGTTGCATAGCCCAGGACGATACAGCGGCACGCTTATTACGTAACTTGCAGGCAGCATGCGAAAGCCAATATCGCGCGATATCTGCTGTCTAACTAATACATTAATGTATGACCGTAAAATACACTTTTCGCGGTAGATTTAAGCGCCACTATACATATTACATTATACAAATTCTCGTTTTGACAGCAGATATCGCGCGATATTGGCTGTCGCATGCTGTCTGCAAGTTACGTAATAAGCGTGCGGTTCTTACATACCTACTCCTTTCACCTCCTTATCTCAATATTATAATTATATGTTGTAGTAAGAATTAAAAATATCTATTTTGTTTTGAACATAATAAATAACATGTAGACAGAGCATTATTAAAACCAATTTTTATTTTTCACGTCTGATTTAGCCTAAATGAGACTAGGTTATTTCCTATAACCTACTCCAGGCGGTTATTCACAAAAGTCGCAAACTGAGCTTTCCGCATCCGACAGGCAACTTTTCGATGATTTTGTTCATACGCGATTCTCAAATCCGAAATCATTTTATATTTATATTATGTATATATATCATATTATATATAGTCGTATTCACAAATCCAAGCTGTCGGATTGAATTTATGCTTTTTGACGATTGGCCTTTCCGCCACGGAAAGTTTCCGACGTTTGTGAATAACCCGAGGTTTATGCTCTTTATAATATTAGTATAGATTTATGATTATTATAGTCAATTTTACAGCATGATCTTTAAGGCATTATTTTTAATAGACTTTCTTGCAACTGGGCGTTAGATAGGAAGTTATTTCGTCTTATATTTCGAGTTAGTAAATAAGAGCAGTGAATCGCAAATGCAGCGATAATGATATTATGATTCCAATCCGTGGCTCCAATTTAAATATGTAACCAATATCTAATAATTAAATATTTACCTGAGCCATCATGGCCACCTGTGTTTCATACAACGCGTGCCGAGCGGGGTTATGTCTTTCAGGAAAAGCGAACGCGCAGCAGTGGAAGTGATGCGTCAGAAATGCCTTTTCTAGACGCTGTAGACGAGGAGAAATTTGGCTTATTTAACGGGAAACAATTTAAACCACCTTTTGATATATGAACACTACTTAACTAAAAACTACCCGATTTCTGCTTTCTAAAAATTATATTATTTCTTAATATTAAAAGAAAAGTATATAAGTAGTATATCAGTTGTCTAGTACCCATAACACAAGCGCTGTGCTGCTTACTTTGGGACTAGATGGCGCTGTGTGAAATGTGTGAGTATATTATATTATACATATTATTATATCTTTTCCTGTGAATTGTGAAAGAATGTTTTGGCAATAGGCTAAGCATTACATTAACTACTGTTTCCCGTTTTGATCATAAAGTTCTTGGGAGCCAAAACTATCATATAGTTGATGTTTAATACATACATACATATCCTCACGCTGTATCCCTAACAGGGTAGTCAGAGGTGACGGAGCGCCTAGCGTCGCGGTTCTTACAATGTTAGATGTTTAATCAAATTCCAAAAACTAGTTTCACTTTACGAAATATTTTCCACCCAAAAACGTTCACAAAGCATAAAATTCTAGCGGTTAGATTAGAAGTATCGCGAGCGGAACGATCGTCAGACTTCTAACCTAACCGATACTTCAGTGTAATTCTAGTGCCACCTCACCTCCAAAAAAGGAGATGTCATTATGTATAAAAACACGTAAGCGTAACGTAACGTGCTTCCTGGGGATATCGTGTTATACTTAGTTCATACCTAGGACCAAGAAACAATGGACGGAGTCATAATAAGTTGCCGCTCTTACCACCATGTGTCATTATATTCCTGTCTCTTACTATCTCATTGAGTGTAACCACGAGTAAAACAGTAATAGTAGGTAAGTATGGCAACCGCGCACTATCAGTGTAATTCATGTCAGCTTAGAGACGGACATGAAATAATTATTTGCAAAATACTCGTGTTTTGTGTACTCGTTAGAGAACACTTGTGAATAAAAATCACGACCAACAATAGAAGTCTAATTTATTGAAAATATGTTTGTTCTGATATAATTACACAGAGTAATGATTGCGTGATGCAAGTAGCTACAGCGACATCTATTTAAATTTTGTTCGAACTAAATTGTTGAAAGTGAACATGAAAATAATATCACAGATTAGTTACTAGCTTAAAATAATATATTTTAGACAGTACTAGTACTCACAATAATAAGAATATGTCATGTTGTACTGTGACCTTCCCTAGTCATGCACATTAGAAAAAATCTAGATAGTTAATAAAAAAGAACGCTACAAGCTTTTAGAGCAAATACTCCGTCCAGTGATTTTAGGTCAGAGGTTCATACTTACCACACCGTTTAATTCAGGTAGTTAGCGTAATTAAATTTAAAACGATGGATTATGTACATGTATAAATCATATATCGTAAACCACGACACAATCTGCATTCAGATCGAACGTACCGATTAAAATTCTAATATGTACATATTTGTTTCGGGACTCTGGAGCTCTGCTGTTATTAATATACATTATAGTAAGTACAGAACAGATATTGTCTTACATGAGTAATAATGTCGTTCACATTCATAATTTAGATTAGACGAATCTCATTTGTAGCTTCAAATATATCACTTATTTTCCCGTTAGTTTAATAAAAAGATTTAGGTACTGAATAAATTATTATAACTTTTACCTGAAATTCGTATAATGATGGTATATATTTTAGAGAAGGAGTTTTTTCTATTCTCAATATCTCTAATTTTTCTAATCCTTTCGTGGGTAGCGATGTGATGGCCGTGTTGCTCAGATCACTGAAACAAATGTGAAACAATATAGTATGTGCTACTTTTAGATTTTACTTTCGATCGTTGTGTAGTAGGTACGCAAGATACAAAGTAAATTTTACAATGAGTGGCGTGTCTTAAAACAACTGAAAAAACGGTATCAAATATTCTAATTATAAAGTTAATGGTTCGAGATTTTTTCAATCGAACGGAATAACACAAATCGTTAACAACGCTACTTAGTATGAAGGACTTAATGATAATAATATACTTTCATTATTTCACTATGTAGATATACCCCTTACCGTGTTCCGCGGGATCATTACTTAAAAATTTGCAGACAGCGACAGCCACGCGATCACTACGCGACGGTGACTAATTGTAATAAAAAAATTGGTATCATGTATGACGATTGCGTATCTATTATTCTATGACCATAAAATGCACTTTTCGCGATTGATTTAGCGCCACTATACAAATTTCATTACACAAATTCTCGTTTTGACAGCAGATATCGCGCGATATTGGCTGTCGCATGCTGTCTGCAAGTTACGTAATAAGCATGCCGTACCGTCGCCATGCCGCTCCAGTATTCAAGAGCACTCTTAGTCGGTTACTAGTTTGCCTATAGGGCCTATACGGACGAGCTAACCCCGAGTGTAATGCTAAAATATGTGACTATTTAAATCAAGGTGTAGGTAATAAGACCATCAGACAAATTAACCGGAAATAATTTAACGGAAACGGCTCGATCAGTATTAGATTACAGTTTGCGGTAAAATATTGGATCAACGAAGTTTTTCATTCAATTTGTTTACTTATGTTACGACGTTCGAAACTGAAGACTAGGGTAGACCTGTTTTTTTTATTTGTTACTGTAGGTATTTCTAGAAAGACGAAATTCGAATGCATTACATACATTTGTAAATAGGTACAATTTAATTAACCATCCAATTCGAAGTATTGTGCAATACCAGATTTCCATGATTTAGCGTTTTTTTAAATTACTTAGAAAAATGTTTAGTTTCTATGTAATTTAAAAAAAACGGTAAATCATTCACAGACAAGAAACTATTTTATAACCAAAAAGGCAAAAGCAGAACCCTTACAGTTCAATCATGTTTGTTTGTCTGTGCGTCTATCGTATCTCACAGGCACAGCTGATCTATTACGTCATCTTTACACTGAGCTGTATCGTGCTACCTAAAACTCGAAATGAGAATCAAAAAATTAAGTATTAGGATCCACTGTCCACCTTCTTTGTTCAAATTTGTCCGAAATTGCTATGAATCTCTGGCGCTTCCCCTAGTCAAATACTGTTTTTTTTGCAAGTTTTAGACGCTATCTTCTCGTTATTTGAAAAAGTATAAAAAATAATAAAAATATAGTAATAATTTTCAACATTTTGACAACACTTTCGCCGTCTCGTATTTTTCATTTATATATAAAATACAAATAAAATCTCTATTCAAAAGAAAGCCTAAAAATTTGAAATACGTGCATCTACTCCATAAGTAAAAGTTATATTTACTTGCGATATACACCAATGTAGAGATAATTTTATGATATAAAACTTGACCATCTAAATTTTTTCAAAATACCCTTTTTTCATAACTAAAACCAATAAAGTTACTAGATTACGCAAAGAAATCTAGAATGAGAAGCTTTATACGTTTGGACTTTCGAAGAAAGCTAGTTTAAATAAATGTGTAGTTTATGAGATATGGAGTATTTTCGGTTATACGCTCGGCGCCAGTAGTAATAACTTTGTTTTTCGTATAACACACAGAGCGTCATAAGCCGTCTCTGGACACGCTATCGTATCACAGGCAGCGTGGCCGAGCGACATGGAGGACGATCTCGCATCACCACTCGTAGCCAGGACCGATGCATTCAAAATACTGCTCGACGGAATCGTACCATGACGGCCATGATGTTGGCTACGAGGCTCCACAGCTCTTGAGGCTTGCTGATAAGCAACCAAACCATCCCAAATCATTTACGTGAAGTGGGTCTGCGTTCCTGAAGGCCGCTGAAAGTTCCGCCTATAGCACCCTGCAATCGTAGGACCCGTTTACAATGGGCTCGCAAACACAGAAATTGGGAGGAAGAAGGCTGGCGCTGTGTTTGCTTTTCCGATGAATCTCGTTTCGGTATGAGGCCGGATACAAGACGTACTCGAGTTTGGAAGACCTCTGGACGTCAAGAACGTTTGAAATTTTGTCAGGAAGTTCATTCATATGGAGGGAGAACAATAATGGTTTGGGCCGGTATTTGGATCGGTGGAAGAACCGATGTGATTTGGATCAGGGGCAACCTCAATGCTCAGATTTATGCGGAGAGGATTGTTTCAGACGTGATCATTCCTTTGCGAAGCCGGTTGGATGATTCGTTTCGACTAATGTACGACAATGTCGTCCACACGTCCACACACGACTAGAGTCGTAACACGCACTCTTGCCGATGCTCGCATCAACGTTCTGCCGTGGCCTGCTCAATCGCCAGACCTCGACCCAATTGAGCACGCATGGGACATGCTCCAAAGAAGACCTTTGCCGAGTAGGATGCCGTGCATACCCCTACAACGACTTTTTGACATGTTAGAAAGAACGTGGGCGGCCATTTCTCAAAGTGATTATGATGAACTGATTTTAAGCATGCCAATTCGCTGTGATTGTGTGATTCGTGTCAATGGTGGAAACACAGTTTATTAATTTTTTTATCTTTACAATAAAAATTTTAAAAATCCTTTATTTGCTTTTTTTTTGCCATTTAATTAACGACATTGACTTACTAATTATTGAATACGGCTTTACTCACGTATAATCGGTATAGGTACCGACTAGTTTCGGACCTATTGGAGGTCCATCATCAGGGTGAGTGGGATGAGATCGTGCGAGACGGGGCGCGGCCGCGAACTCATCCCACTCACCCTGATGATCGACCTCCAATAGGTCCGAAACTAGTCGGTACCTATACCGATTATACGTGAGTAAAGCCGTATTCAATAATTAGTGCGTTAATAATGTCTCATGAAAGTTTGAATGACATTAACTTAGCTTAATTTCCCACAATTTATAAAAATTGCAATTTTTCTTAATTTTTACAAAATATAGGGATAAGTTGTTAACTTAAACATAGGTATTAAAGTAAGAAGCCAGTCTGGAAGACTAGATTTGATAAATATTGATAGGATAATTTTTTATAGTTAAAAATGTACTCGATTCCAATTCCTAGACTCTTTTGATGTGTGTATGAAAAATTAATATTTAAATTGTAACTTCAGACGAAAGAATGCAAAATGTTGACACTCACAGTTGCCGTAGTAGCAGATTTCCAGCGAAAGCGTGCTCATCCAAGTGTTTCAGTTTTGTGTTCCCTCGAAAACTCCTGAAATAGTTTTTTTACTTATTTTATTATTTATTCTCAACTATGTTAGATACAGTGGCGTAGCAGGGTAGGCAAGACCTCAATATACCTAACATGACATGGGCTAAGAATATGTATTAAAGAAGGCCGACTCCCGCCTCGGGCTTAACGGAGTTGTCTACTCTCGGCCGGATATGTAGGGCTATTGCGTAGTGAGATGCGGAGGGCATCTCGTTTAATTATACATTTAGTATATAGTAATAAAAAACGATGCGCACGGATAAGTTTTTCGTGTTTGTTGAACACACACTTCTTTGCACACACTTTGTATTTGAATGATTAAAATTATTTAGGCGTCTAAGGATATTATAATGCGTTCGTTTATGCGATTTAGACATTTTGGTATTTGCGATAATGTGAAGAACGAATTAAAGATGTTTGCATCGCGTGTGACCGTGACTGGCGCTCTCTCCCTCTTCGAAATTCTACATACATATCCTCACACTGTATTCCTAACGGGGTAGTCAGAGAGGACAGAACGCCAAGCGTCGCGGTTCTTACATACTTCTTTTGCTTCCTCAAATCTCATCATTCTCCTCACACATTTTCGCCTAGGTATGCGAGAGCTTTTGACATTTCCATCCGCTAACACTCTGGCTATTTGATATTCATAAGTCAGCCTTGGTCTTCCTTGACTTCTTTCGCTCATTTTCGCTGTGTATATTTTCTTCGTCAGTCTTTCATCACTCAATTTTTCTATGTGCCCGAATCATCTAAGCATTCCTTTCTTCATTTTTACAATAACACTATTGTGCGACCCTGTCATACTGCGTATCTCTTCATTGCTTATTCTGTCCGCAAGGGTGACACCGCACATCTTTCTAAGAGATCGCATTTCTACTGCATTTATCAATCATACTTTCACTCGATTTCGGGCATATCCAGGTCTCACTGCCGCACAATAAAGTTGGCACCAACACCGTATTGTGGATGGCTATTTTGGCAGTATTGGATATATTCACACTATCTACTAATGCGGACAGAACACCATTCACTTTATTGCCAGCTGATACCCGTCTCTCCACATCCAACTCACATCTTCCATCCCTCGAAAATACACTCCCCAGATACACAATTTCATTCACTTGTTCTAGACATTTTCCATTTACCCAAATCTCACATTTCGTATGTACCTCTTCCCTTTCAAACACCAGAACCTTAGTTTTGTTCACATTCATACTCAATCCTTTCACTTCACATTCTTCTTTCATGCACGTGACTAGTGGCTGCAACTCTGCTTCTGATGGTGCTATAAGCACAGCATCGTCAGCGTACAATAGGCAGTTTACCAATGTGTCAACACATTTCTACAAATTGTACAGATATCTGAAATTTCTAAAACCAGTTTTTTAATTGGTAATGAAGTTTTCTTGCAAATTACAATGATGTGCAAACACAAATGTTGAGATTTGTCCGCGCATAAATGTGATCAAACTGCAACTGCGAAAATCAATCTTATTGGTATCATCATAGGGGATAATAAACGAATTCGGTTGCACTGGGCTGCATAGCAAACCTTCAAGTAGACAAAGTCGAAACGGAAATTCACAAATACGATGTGCCAACTTTATAATACGGTAATAACGCCTGGAGATGTCGGAAACAGAGTGAAAGTAAGACAAATATAGTGGAAACCCGATCTCTTAGAATATGTGCGGTGTCACCCTCGCAGATAAAATAAACAATGAAGAGATACACAGTATGTCATGGTCGGATGACAGTGTCATTGTAGCAGGGTACAAAGAAATGCTTATATGATTCGGATGTGACGAGAACGAGTGACAAGAGATTGAAAAAGAAAATCTACAAAGCAAAAGGTAGTCACAGCAGAAGCCAAGAAATACCAATACTAACTTATGAAGGTCGAATAACCAGAGTGTTGGCTGATGGAAATGTCAAAAGCATTCGATTACCTAGGTGAAAGTGTGTGTTAGGAAACAATTGTCTCTCGATACCAACAGACAGCGCTAGTTGTCCCGTCGCGCCGGTTTAGATTATTTTTTTTCGTATGTCGGTAATTTAGTGTGTGAATTGAAGTTGTTATGGAGAAGTCTTAAAAAAGGTCGGTCGCTTTGTGATCAGAAAAAGGGAAAGTTTTGGAATATTGGTTGTAAATCTCAATTATCTTTTTGTTTTGAAACTAAAAGAAATTCTGCCGTGTCATGTTTAGATGTTGTGTTGTGTTCGCCGACTGGAATTGGTATTTGATTGTTTGGCATTATGCTGTTACTATATAATTATTGAAATGGTAGTCAAAGAGGCTAGGACGGTGGATCTATCTTTCGCTTTGTGGCTTTACGGCGCCGGAAGCCACCTCCGACTTCCACCACTCTGAAGACTAACGGACATTAGAAGTATTTAGCCTCTCTTACTTGCACAATTTTGTTTATTAGCGCCGCGTATCGCGGTCGATGTTGGAGCAGTTCCCGGCACGTTTGTTACCATGCCGAAATAACAAAGGACCCAGCACGCTCAGTGGTCGTGCTTGCAGCTGTACCGCACAGTGTGTGAGGAGAATTATGAGATTTGAGAAGCCGAAGGAGGTGTATGGCGACCGCAATGCTTTGGGACTCCATCTACTCTGACTACCCCGTTAGCAGTGGCGGATCCAGGATTGGGACCTAAAAATTTTTCATGGAGGGACTCAGATGCTTTTGGGGGCTCAAGCCCCTTAGCTCCCCCCCTAAATCCGCTACTGCCCGTTAGGGATACTTTGTGAGCGTGAGGATATGTACACATTATTATAGTGGACGATGCTGGGTAACCTGAGCGACTAGTCGACTTCACGTTCCGTTTCATAGATTAGAAAGTTAATAGCGTTTGACGTGGTATTTGTCCTTCTATTCTACTAGCGTTTACGACAATTAAGTCACATATCAAACGAAACGTAAAGTCGTCTGAAAACCGTATAAAACGTACCCAGACTTTTTGGCGGGAACGGGAGAAGTGAGGTTGTCATTTTATTTAGACTTTCTATTTTTTACATTTTTGCGAGTTATAAAGTACAAAAGTGATAGTATATTGTGTTTTAAAGTTCTGTGTAAGTGACAAGAATGGAGGAGATCTAAATAAACATGTGTAGCTGAAGTTTTCGCGCTCCTCCAAGAAGTCCTTTATAACTTCAGTAAAGTCTACAATCATTTTGCTGGAGGAGTTTTACGTTATGAAAAAACTAATTTACTTGTGATTCTACTTATTAATACGTGACATTGGCAAATGCGTGCCATGTGAAGGCCATGAAGAAAAAAAAAATAGCCAAAAGGCACTTTCGGCGACCAGTAACGGCAGCAAGGGTTTCTATTGTATTACGAAGCATCTGCCACTTGTCTATATCTGCTCTGTTCCTTTCACTATAGGATTATACTTTCCCACATGCTAGCCTTTTTACTAAAAATGGCAGCAAGGCGTTATTTTGTATTGTAATGAAGCTTTCTCCTCCCCCAATAGCAAATGTCTAGATATTATGTACGAATATCTATACTACTATATAAATCTCTTGCGTCTGTCTGTAATTTCAATTTTTTTGACAAATTTTTTGATAAATAGTCGTTTTGTGACTCACTGACTTCGATTCTACCATTTTTAAAATTTTTGTCTGTCTGTCTGTCTGTATGTCCTTTTATAACTGAAGAATGGCTTGACTGATCTTGACGAAAGTCGGTACGTAGTAAGACCATGTGATTGCGCTCATGATTGGCTACTTAATTATTAGAAAATCTACCCCTAAGAGGGTGAAAAGGGGGATGAAACTTTGTATGGCAATTGGTAAACCGCTGAACCAATTATGATGAAATTTGGCAGGGAGATAGTTTGACATTAGAAATTGGACATGGGTTACTTTTATTCATCAAAAATCTACCCCTAAAAGGGTGAAAAGGGGGATGAAACTTTGATTAGATAAATAAGAACGCTAAATCTAGGTAATGATAAAATTTGGTGTGGTGATAAGACATTATTTATCATAAATACATAGACTACTTTTTTATCAAAAATCTGTGAAAAGGGCGACGGGAGGGAGGGGTACGAAACTGTGTATGGGAAACCCTAAACCACTGAACTGATTATGATATAGCATAGATATAGTTTGATACCTGGGAAAGGACATTGGCTACTTTTTATCAAAAACCTAAGCTAAGGGAGTAGTGAAAAGGGGGATGAAACTTTGAATGGGAAATGTTGAACCGCCGAAGTAGGTAGGTAATTATGATGTTTGGTACCTACAGAGATAGTATGTTCCCGGAGACAGATGTAGGCTAGAAGTAGACTTTTTTCAAAAACAATATTTGAACATATGCATATACATATAATGTAACCTAATTCGGAAAAGCTACAAAAAAAAATTCCGCGAGAGGAAGTCGCGGGTACAGCGAGCACTACTATAAATCTAGCGTAATTAGTAGTAATAGTAATTATGATTTTACTATCAAATTTTGTAATAGATAGTCATTTCATGACTCATTGATTTCGATTCTACCATTTCTAAAATTTTTGTCTGTCTGTCTGTATGTATTTTTATAACAGAACTGAAGAATGGCTAGACCGACCTTGATGAAAATCGGTACGTAGTAAGAACATGTGATTGCGCTCATGTAGGCTACTTATTTTTTTTTTAAATCTACCCCTAAATGGGTGATAAGGGGGATGAAACTGTGTGGGGCAATGGTAACCGCCGAACCGATTATGATGAAATATAGAATAGTTTGACATTAGAGAACGGACATAGGTTACTTTTTATGAAAAATCTACTCCTAGCATGGTGAAAAGGGGGATGAAACTTTGTATGCGAAACGCTAAAACTTGGCAATCATACAATTTAGTGCTGTGATAAGACTTTTTTTATCAAAAATACATAGGCATTTTTTATCAAAAATCTGTGAAAAGGGGGTCGGGAGGGAGGGGGACGAAACTTTGTACGGAAAATGCTAAACCACTGAACTGATTATGATGTATGGATCTAGTTGGACACCTGGGAACAGACACAGGCTACTTTTTTTTCAAAAAACTACCTCTAAGGGGATGAAAATAGGTATTAAAATTTTGAATAGGAAATGCTGAACCGCCGAACCAATTATAATGTTTGGTACAGAGATAGTATGTGCCCGGGACAGACGTAGACTATTTTTCAAAAACAATCTTTAAACATATTATGTACATGAACATATAATCTAACCTAATCCGGGAAATCCACGAAAAAATTTTTCGCGCAGACGAAATCGCGGGTACAGCTAGTATCTAGGTAGCTAGGTAGCCAGAGAGGACGAAATGCCAAGCATCACGGTCCTTACATACTTCTTTCGTTTCCTCAAATTTCATCATTTCCCTTTCGCACTTGCGCCTAGGTATGCGAGTGTTTGATATCTCCGTCAGCTATCACTGCAGGCTATTTCTTTATAAGTTGGCCGTGAATTTTCATGGCTTCTACTACAAATACGCAAAATTAAAAATACAACACGTTTTTCTTTCAAATGGGTATTTAAATTAACAATAATGAAATAAGAATAAAGTAGATGAAAAACAATTATTTATTGTACCGTGGACCACGATTTCACAAAGGTAAGGGGCCGAAGTTACAAATCTCTGAAGCACGCACTACGTTAGTAATTAGATGTAACTAGTGTTTCAATATTTTTATTGCTGTTATGGTAATGGTATACTATATAGGTACTTACAATTTAGATATTTGTGCATTTTTGAACGCATGCGCTGGTACCTCTTCAAGTAAATTATAATTCAGTGACCTGTAATACAAATTGAATTATGCTATCACAATAAAGGAAAAATTACACTGAATACCATCGACCTACAAGACTGGCAATGTAGAACTAAAAATTTGTACACCTGAAGAGTAGTCAATTGGTTACAACTCATTTAGTCGATCACATGCCACTATTGGAACAAGTTATCTGATTATTGAGCTAAATATTTGAACACTTATTAAAAACGTGTTTATTATTAAATTGCTTATTGAAGTTATATCGTGCAATATTTTTGTGCTTTATTTCAAGTAAGTAATTAACTTGTGATGTCTTCTGTGGTGATGTCTTATATGTGACAAACTTTTATTTCTCAATTGCTTGTCTTGTAGGTCAATGCTGAATACACACATATCTGCATCATCATCAGAGAGTACAGCGTGCCAAGCATCGCGGTGCTTACATGCCTATTTCTTTCGCCTCTTTAAAATTAATCATTCTCCACACTCCACACACTTTCTCCGAATATTGTTTAAATGAATTACTCCAGACAGTTTACACGATAAGGTAAACTTATGGTGCTCTCAAAAACACTCAGATTCCTAATAAATGTAGAAAACTTCTTTACCTAAGATCGGGAATCGAATCAAAATCCCCGGCTTGGAAAGCGTTGGTGCAGTGTAGCTCTACTGCGCAAACGTTTTCCAACGAGCCAACTAGAGTGCGCAGAAGTTATTAGTAAACACTTCGAGAGCTCATTATTTGTGTGCATGGCTTAGTTCTAGGCCTTCGAGTCAGCACGAGAGGCATAGTGGCTTCAGGACGTATCCCAACGAATGCCAAAATTCTAGGACTCTTTATTTCTCGACTTTTATTTAGTAAGGCTTTGTAATGTTGGAAATTTAGTTCTGTAAACAACCTTATTAGAAAGTATTAGAAGGTATTAGAAAAAGTAGGGACAGACTTTATGAGTTGTATGAGGAAAAATCATACACATCGGATGAAAACTTTCATAGCTATGTCCGCAATTACTCAAAAATATTTAAAAAGGTATCAAAGCACGCGAAATCAATTCATATCGCCAATAAAATTAGTAAGGCAGATAACGCAGTAAAAGCGATATGGAACACTATTAACACAGAAGTAGGGAAACAAAATAAGAAAAACGAAGACCTCTCAATATACATTAATAATAAAATCGCTACTAATAAAAAACAGGTTGCTAATGGTTTTGCTAAATTTTTTTCAAATGCACCTGTACACATTACTAATGGTCTAGCATCCTCTGCACATACAGCACGGGCACTATTAAGCCAAAATATAGGAAAGTGGTTCCCTAGTTTTCAGTTCAGGCACACGTTTTCATTTGAGATAGAGAAAACTTTCAAAGAATTAAAAAAAAAGAAAAGTGAAGATTTGTGGGGATTATCAGTTCATGTACTGGCTAATATAATGCCAATAGTAACACCGATTTTAGTAAATATATTTAATAAATGTGTCGATCAAGGTGTGTTTCCCGATTTGATGAAACATAGTAAAATTATACCAATATTTAAATCGGGTTGTAAGTCAGATCCTACAAATTACCGCCCAGTGTCGATATTGCCAGCGTTGAGTAAAATATTCGAAAAAATAATGCTCAACCAAATGCTAGCACATTTTAACATTTGCAGGATTTTTCATGGTCAACAGTACGGTTTCACGAGAGGGCGGTCAACAATACATGCGGGAGCAAGCTTGGTCAAAAATATACTAGAGGCTTGGGAGGGGTCATGAGATGCCATTGGCGTGTTTTGTGATCTTTCCAAGGCTTTTGATTGTGTGTCACAAGACTTTAATTTACAAACTGAAATACTATGGAATACGTGATAAAGCTCTCGATCTCGTGATTTCATATCTGGCTGACCGAGAACAAATAGTGAGTGTAAATGGGGTTACATCTGTCGATTCTAAATTAAAGATGGGCGTTCCCCATTAATTAATTCCCGATTAATTTTGGGACCGTTCCTATTTTTGGTTTACATTAATGATCTTCCATTTATGCTTAAAGACCTATGTGAAATAATATTATTTGCTGATGACACATCTTTATTATTTAAAGTTAACAGAAAAGACATAGATATTAGCAGACAGAATAGGATCTTGGCGGATGTCTCGAGATTGTTCGCTGCCAATAATTTACTACTGAATGCACAAAAAACCAATTGTGTTAAGTTTTCCCTATCCAATGTACCCAAAATCCATAATGGACTGGAACTGGATGGGAAACAATTAGAATTAATGAAATCAGCTACTTTTCTTGATTGAACAGTAGACAATAAGTTACAGTGGGCGGACCATATCGGGACTTTATCTAATAAGCTCAGTTCGGCAATATATGCTATTAGGCACATTAGACAGTTGACAGATGTAGCTACGGCTAGGCTCGTGTATTTCGCATAAGGCTATGGGATCAGCGGCACATATAAAATCTATCTTTATTTTACAAAAGAGGGCAATACGTACCATCTACAGTATGAACGCACGAGAGTCGCCGAGAGATCATTTTAAAGACATTGATGTACTCACCTTACCCTCATTATACATCTATGAAACATAATGTACGCTAGAAAAAATTTAGATCTATTTCAAAAGAAAGGCGTTGTTAATGGTGTGGAAACTCGTGGTCGTAATCAGCTAGTTATTCCTAAATTTAAATTACAAAAGTCAAGTGGTTCATTTTTGGGTAACTGTGTTCATTTTTATAATAAAATTCCTCAAGACTCAATTAACGGAAAAGAGATTTAAACTTGTCATTAAACGCACACTGATTGGAAAAGCATACTACAAAATTAGCGATTTCATTGAAGACACAACAATAGACTGGAAATGATCCTCTCTGCATATGCATTTACTGGCTTTATAGATATTGTATTTTTAAATAACTATTGTAGAATGATGTTGAAAAAATGATAACTGACTGTGTTTCTTGTCGGTTCTTCTCAGTATTCAGGTTTTCTTTTCGAACCGAACTAAAGTAGATTTGACGTTCAAAAATACCTTGCATTTGGGTTTTATTGAATAAATTGATTTGACTTTGACTTTGAACCTAACCCTAATAGTTTTGATCTATGTCCGCGTCCGTCCGTCTATCTTTTTATATATAAACTACACCTACAGACCTCCTACATTACCATTTGACGAAACTAATTTAGAACGTGGATCGACTTAAAAAGTGAAATTATCGGATTTTTGAAAAATTAATTTGTTTCGGTCCCTCTCCCACAAAACGAAATGCGTATTCAGTATTTAAATTATATATATATTTTAATTATAGTATTCATGATAATTATTATTATAATAATAAGTTTTTAAAAAGTTTAGAAATAAGTTCTTTTCAGAAGCAAGTTTACCATAGTGAAATTGATCTTATAACAACGATACAAAGTTCAATAAATGGATACAGAATCCCGCGTGTGTGGGTTTTTTTTCGGTTTTTTTTTAAATCTCATTTTATAAGATTGAACGTCTTCCTTGTTCGGAGGCTCCTTATGTTAGGGAGCCTCCGGCCATAGACTGAAGTGCCTCAATGTTAACTTGGTATATGCTCTACGGGTAGATTTTTCATTATTTTTAGCAAATTGTTACGCTAATTGTTTCATTATTTTCCGTAGCTACAATTGATTTTACAATCTAGTGAAGTCTTAGGTAAATTGTGTCCAAATATACACCTCTCAAAATACACACTAAATCGTTGTAATTCTAGATTATAATATAAATCTCACTCATAAAGATATTATCACGATATTACGGTATTGTTTAAACGAATGTACTAAGATTTATCTATCTGATAGATTAAAAAATATCCAGCTGCTATAAAAGACGCATTCCTTTTTGCTGAATAATTCGTAATACAGATAAGATTAGGGATAAGAGTAAGAAAAATGTAAAACTCGTGTTCTAGAGTGGAGATCGCATTTCGAACTACAATGTTTATTTTTTTTTCGATTTATTTAGTACAGTATTATCCAAAATATGTCTTCACAATATATAAGCCTGCCCAGTAGACAAATTTTAGAAGCGGGGAAACTTCGAACGACAAATGGCAGAGAAGCGTTTTACGCGCTAAAATCTCGCGCTGTTATTGGTTAGACTGATCTATAGCCAAAATCGCGGCAGCGGTGCATAGAGCTTGCATAGATTTGCCAACAACAAAACGCGCTCACTCCTGTTTAGTCCACAGAATACTATATTCTCTGTTTAGTCTGTCAGAGTTATATGGTTTAAATACGAAGTAGTAATTTGCTAATTGCAAATAAAGTTCAAGACACAGTCAATAATAATTAACTTCTGCAGTTGTCACTGTACTCGTAATATGTACTCGTAATTTTGTTTTATATTAACTAAAACGATGTCATCTTAAAAATATGTAAAGCTGTGAATAATAAACTAAGTATTACTATTACTCATGTAGTGAAACTGATTATTATTAATAAAAAATCAAAGTCGTGAAAGATAAAACATGATCATTAAATTAAAAAAAATCCTAAAAAGAGTTATACAACGGGTCCGAATTTTTACGATATGATAATATGACATCAATGTTGATATTACCAAATAAAGTTCAATATAAGTTTCTTACGCGTTCAGCAAGTTTGGCTAATATAGTTAAGGCGACGCATTGATAAACAAGAATTTAATCCAAAATAGACCTTCTGGTCTATGTAAAAGTACGCGCGCTAGCTTACGAAGAATAGGAAAAAGTAGTTATTTTCGTTTATTTTAAAAACTATAATTACAGAAAATTTAGAAACATAAATTGGTCCCGTTACTACTAAAAATGTAAATCTCTGTTTTAAAAGAGGTTTCATTGATATTTTTTTTATGTTACATAAGTTAACCAATCGTGTATTCGTGTACAACCAACTGTCGAAATAAAGTCAATAAAATAAAAAATCAGATTATCAAATATCACTTTCATACGTTTTGTAGTCACTTAGAAAAATTGAGATCCCTACTGTCAAAATTTCCAATGCGTCGCCTTAAGAATCGGTTACGCTTTTCTGTGCTAAGTCGAAAGGAATTAATTTCTTGATAATACTGTAATTATTAATTTTTTCGTATACTTCCATATTGTTAATGAACCTTTTCTACACAATGTGCAACATTTAATTACTAGCTCAGTATTAAGCAGTAAAATTAACTGTGGCCGACAAACACCGCAGTTCCTCCATTAATTAATATAAATTTTGAATGTTTTATGTGAAAAAATCAGAAATGCAAAAGCGTATATGAACTAAAATAAATAAACAGAAGTCGCAGATAGAAAATAATGATTTTTTTCTGTACTCGATTCTAGTAAACATTTCAATCGAGGGTAGAAATTGTGGTTGATGATATGCGAAATATGTTTTCATATAATGAATATCAAATCGTTGCAATGCAGTTTTCGTTGAAAACGATGACAGAAACTTTATTAAAATCGAGTGTAGCAAAATCATATATAAAGCAACCATATGTGAGCCAAATCATCAACAGGAATGGTCGTAATCGTAACAGATTCCAAACAAGTTATTTTGTTTCTTTTTTCACTTTGTATTGTAGAGATGTTACTTAGTTTCTTTGATCACAAATAAAGAACAATATTATAGAAATATTACATTATTAATATAATGACTAATATTTCCTGTCGATTACATGTAGATATTTATTAATATGTATTTTAGAGATCCGAAAACAATGGGGAGCAAGAAGCTCTATATGGCTTCCTGTATTGGATGGTTTGTCCATCTATCCGTCTGCATGTTACAACCCTCCCATACTTTTAGTTTTGTAGTTATGTACTTATTATAAACTAGTCCGTCCGTGTAAAAAGTCCGTCCCGGCTTGCCCTAGGTTGAATATAATATAGCCTATGTGTAACTGGAATAATGTACCTTTCAAATAATGACATAATTTTTCAATTATAGGTGCAGTGGTTCCAGATATTAGGGATGGCTTGCACCAACTATTTAAGCTTGATTTCAGGAACCGACGTCTCGCTTGCACCAACTATTTAATGGTTGGTGCAAGCGAGATGTCAAATCCTTCAATCCAAAAAGTTGGTGCAAATAATTCTTGCAAGCCACCCTAGATATACTTTCCGCATCTGAACCAATGACTAAAGTTAGTTTCCTTAGTAATTGATTTGAACGAACTTATTTAATCCGCTCTCTCTCTCTCTTTATAATATTAAAATAGATGGATAGGTCCAGAATAGTCGAGATGGATACGTGTCGAGCCCGTATCCCATGCGGTACTATTGTTTGTACGTACATCCAAGCGCAAATTAGGCACGTATTCTTTGATACCAGTTGTTTGCCGACGAAATGGAATGGAACGTTTGTAATTTGTGTGAATGAAAGCGTGACATGGATCGTGGATAAAGAAAACCAAAAGTTCATTTTAATAAAAAAAACATAATAAAGAAAATAGCATATTATATCGGTATGTACCTAGTGACTTACACTTGATCTGCTCGCACTCGCAGCGCGTGGGGTGTAAGCCGTTTTATGTGATTGCCCTCCAAGTCTCTAAAACATAAAAATAACGATTATCTACATGAATATTAGTATTTTGTACCATGCTGTGGCTCTACACAGGTGCATTTAGTTACTTTTTGGAGCCATTGTTTTTACTTGTGATTGGGACATTATAAACGCTCCGCTCGAAGTCTTGTCTCGATTATTCGAGAATGATTGCTTGAACGTGACTTAAGCTTGCTTACTATTTTTGTGTAAGAATATTTTGCCTCACCGAAAACTCGAATTTAAAACAAAATATAGCTAGATATTTGTATTATACAAAACGTTTATTAGAATTATACATATTACAATGACACACCATACGTAACACTATGTGACAGTTTTGTGTGTTAGTTTTTGTCAATATGGAGAATAATTTATTATATTATAATTTTATAATTATAGAAACTTAGAAGTAAAACAATAACATCTGTTTTATCGATAAATTTTTGGAAACAAATAGTCACTATGGAAACAATAAAACTTCGCCTAACTATGTCTGGCATTACTAGGGAAGCGTTAGATTGATGAAAGCGAACATTATCTAAAAACTGATTTATCTACTTATGGTTTCGGATGCTATAAGCATCGGGCATATCGGCTATTATACTATAATAAAAAAAGCTTAAAACTGAACCAATATTGCCTAGCATGTATATTTCTTTCTCTTCTTCGAACCTCCTCTCTTCGATTCTCCTCAAACATTATCCCTGATTCGTACAATACTTACACTGCTTGTAAATAAGGTAGCGATGTGTCCGACTTGCTCCGGTCGTGTACGTGACTCAGGTTCGGTACTTCTAGCAGACCAGACGTCGTGATGATACTGTGTGAACAATTCATTAAAATAATTGTCGCGCCTATCAAATAACTATCCATCCAAATTCATTGCCAGAGTCCGAGTCCTATTGTACTTTTCCATGCTTAAGACATCGGACTCCAGAAATGCGCTAAGAATTCAATATATTGCAGTTTATTCCATCATCTTGTGTACAAAGTTTTACTATGATTGAACCTATTAAATTGTCCGGTCACCGGACGAATAATTTAATCTAATATATAAAAATCAATGCTTGTTTGTTCGTATTTTATGGGTTGCCATACCGTTTATCCGACTGCGATGAAATTTGGTATCGAGATAATTTGAATCCTGAGGAAGGACATAGGCTATTTTAAAAATAAAAAAACGCAGACGAAGTCACGGACATCAGCTGGTTTTAAATAAAATATTTTAATTTACCCGGCTCAAATAATAATTAACATTTTTCAGATTCTATAGTAAATAATTCATACTTTATGAACAGCATGGGGTATAAGTTTATTTTCCAGCTGCACGCAAGATTAAATAAGTGGGCATGTGGGAAGCCCTGTTTGCCAGCATAACAAAGAGACAAACCGAAATTTTGTTCTTTAGCGATTAGGTCGATCGTCAGCTTCTCTGAATACTCTGGCCATAACATTATGCTTTTTTAATTTCGCGAGAGAAACCTGCACACATATACCCAGGCCCCGTGGTGAAGAAAGCCTAGAATATGTGGTACTTTGACCCGCTAAAACTCCTGCTGTGGTTATCATCGATACGTTATCGACGGGCTCTGAGATCTTTTACGAAACCGAAAGCTGTGCCGAAGCACTTCTCGTTCAGTCAAAAAGCATCCTACACCCTTGCAGTGGCATTCAGTCGCCTTACGACAGGCGAGGACCATCGTAGTATTATTTTCTGACACCTTCGGCTATAGGTCTATAATGGCATGGTTATAATAAAGCAGAATCAGATCAACCGTATTTTAGAATATCATGGAGGGCGCCTCACGTATTTTCGTATATGTAACGTGGTCTTTCGGCAAAATTTGACTGCAGGATAACTTATTTCATTACGTCTCGCAGATGCTCGTAATCTTCAGCACGTAAACGTCGACAAATTAAGGGAAATAAGGTAAGTAATTGACACATTCTATATCTTCATTCCATCCCATATCAAGTTTTGTTCAGAAATATCCCTGTGCAAGTAAAAGTTCATCAAAAATGACATTGTGGAAGAAAAATTGGCTTCATGAACGCTATTAGAGAACTTTTACTTCCATAAGGATATTGCTAAATGCAACTCTGCATGAAAACATTTTTATAATAGTAGTAATTAATTTATGTCTTGGAATGGTCATCGGTCATCATCATCACTCCACTTGTGTACTTCAAAACACATCGATCATGATCCACTTTTGTACTTCAGAAACAAGCGGCACCTTCTCTGTGACGGTTTTGACATATTGGTGCGATCACGCCAGGGAGGATCGATGAACAGATATGATGAACGATATTGAGAATCATCAAACCCGAGAAAAACCGTCGGAACTCAATATGAAAAAAAAATGTGAAGAACTTAAATGAAATTGGTATGTACTTATAGCTCATTCAATTGTTATTGAATATCTTATAAAAATAATGAAAAGTGTCGCAATCAGGAACAACTGAGTAACTCGGTGCTAAAGAGTTTGAAATTTTGGCTGGAAGATACATTTGGCTGAAAGATGCCAAAAAACATCGACTCAAGTAACACGAGTTTCAATATATTTTTTTTATAATCTTTATTGTAACAGATATATAAGGGCAATCCTATAACGGTTTCCTTGCAATACACTCGGTCGAAGTTGCGAAGCAAATGTTACAAATAAAAGCAAATGTTAAAAATAAAAAGACACATACGTACAATGTGCGGAGTTCTGGTAGAGGTGGCAGAGGCGCCACTTTGTGTAGTAGCGGTGCTTGCGATATAAATCTGCCAAATACAAAACAAAAATTAAATAAATAAATGAAGTAGGTATGTTAGGGACTTTTTGGCGGGAACGGGAGATGTGAAGTTGACATTTTATTTAAATTTTCTATTTTTTGCGTTTTTGGGAGTTTTGAGGTACAAAAGTGATAGTAGGCAAGTGCTGAAAATTGGACAGTTTGAATACATGTGCAACTGAAGATTTCGCGTTTTAACAAGAAGTCCTATTTAACTCCAGTAAAGCCTACTATCACTTTTCTGGGGAGTGTTAGGGAGTCAGTAATAAGAAGACATATATTTTGCATAAGAGATACACCAATTAAGGATGGTAGAAAGATATCTATTAAACATGAAACGAGTTGACAGTGTATAAAAAAAAGAAGCACAAGGTATTTTAAGTCAGTACTTTTATGAAAAAAGTATTTTGACACTGCCAGTGACATAGTTTTTATCATTTTACTTTTAATCGATTCTTTTTAATTAAGATTTTTCTGGCGGGTTATTCACAAACGTCGGAAACTCAACTTTCCGTATCCGACAGGAAACTTTTCGATGATTTTGTCTATACGCGATTCACAAATCTAAAATCATATTATACTTATATTATATATATATCATATTATATATAGTAGTATTCACAATACCGTCACGGAATGTTTCCGACGTTTGTGAATAACCCCCTGAACTGATTTTAGATTTGTCTTCTAAAAACATTTTTATCTCGGTTAACTTTTTGGTTAAATTGAATATATGTCATTGATATTGGTGAGGTACTTATAAAGTTTTTCTAATTTACTAATTAGATAATTCTACAAATGCGCTTTTAAAAAATGTAAAGGACTAGAAAATTTATGAGAGAATAATGACAAAACGAACGTAATAATTTTTAAAACCAACATCTATGGACAAAAAACTTCAAGAAAAAAATTAAGCCAACTTCAAAAAAAAAGCACTGAAAAGTACAATATAACTATCCTTTACTAATAAAATGTACAACATAACATAACTTCACGCTGTATCCCCAACGGGGTAGTCAGAGAGGACGGAGCACCAGGAGTCGCGGTCCTTACACACCTCTTTCGCTTCCTCAAATCTCATCATTCTCCTCACACATTTTCGCCTAGGTATGCGAGTGCTTTTGACATTTCCGTCTGCTAACACTCTGGCTATTTGATCTTCATAAGTCAGCCTTGGTCTTCCTTGGCTTCTTTTACCATTCACTTTCGCTCTGTCTTCGTCAGTCTTTCATCACTCATTCTTTCCATGTGCCCGAACCATCTAAGCATTCCTTTCTTCATTTTTACAATAACACTGTTGTGCAACCCTGTCATACTGCGTATCTCATCATTGCTTATCCTGTCAGCAAGCGTGACACCGCACATATTTCTGAGAGACCGCATCTCCACAGCATTTAACATATAATGTACATACATAAAATGTACAGATATAACTAAATGAAAATGTCCAAAACCTATGGAACTTTTCCCCGTCTACAAATTTGCATGCCCAGTATTAATATTTATTTTACTGTATGGGCTATTAAAAGCACTTCGAAATAGTATTGTAACTAAAGCGAAATAGCTAGGGAATCTAACATATACAAAAAAAAAAATTAAAAGCGACTACCAAAAAATAGCACGCTCATCGCAACATTTTCGGAAATGACTACAGAAGTCAAGTTGAATACAGCGACAAATAATGGTATAAACAAACGAAGCACCCAGAATCACAGCAGGGGTGGTTAGTTATATAAAATCAAATTAAATCGCCAGAAAAACAAGTTCACACAATCTTCCACAAGCAAATACGAGTATTACGTATGTAGATGGTGGGATGTAACTTCATAAAAATCCGAAATGCCAGTCAATGACGTTAGGTGTGTCATCAAATCATTCATAAGTCAAAACGTCGTTGATTTGCTATCTTCCTGTCAGTCGTTTCATTTACGAAAGAAATAATTTCATTTTTAGAGATTTTCAGTAATAGTGTAGAAAATCTAGCAGTATTAAATTCTAGGATACAGTAATTTTTATCCTAAATCTGCATATAACGTAATTTAGAGAACAAAAATGTCAATGTTGTTCAGCCATAATGAATGTCTATAGTTACCAAAAATACTTTTTATTTTGATCATTGCTTGCGGTAGCATAAGGAAGTTATAAACCACACATAAAACCATAAGACATCGAAATATATTTTTGAAATAGCGTAGTTGCTCTGGGACCAGTGGTAGCAAAGGGCATTGTCATTTGACAGTTAATACTGAAGTCGGTGTCAAGTCTACCAAACTAGTAGACTTTCTGTTGTTGCACATTGATTTGACACTGACTTCATTAACTATCAAATTAAATTTGTATACATAGGTATAGGTTTCATTAATAAAGGATATTTATTATGTACCTTTCATTGCTTTTTTTTTGAATTCGATTTAATTTTTTCTTACATTTTTTTATTTCTTCCTGTTGAGTGACTTCGGCCTAAATAAATATCTAGGGTAGGTCTAAAACTAACTTCTTTTCTAATTCTGGAACGGAATGATATATGTACAAAAGAATCATCAATATGAATAAAGTTTTTGTTTGCTAGCCAGTGGCGGCGCTAGATGAAATGTGGACGTCGGCGACATAGGCTTTGCGAGGCCTCTTCCATTTTCCAGTCAGAAAAAAAAAGACGTATACACTAATAATAAATATACACTAATTTTATGAGTATACTACTACACTCGTACGGAAATACATACGGATAAATAAATAACTACATATTTAACAACTAGAAAAACTTTTTTACGAGGCCTCCACAGGCGCGAGGCCCTCGGCGGTCGCCGACGCCTAACGCCGCTACTGTTGCCCATCACCAGGGCCGGCCTGCCTATTATAGGCAAACTAGGCGACAGCCAAGGGCGTTCGAATTAGGAGTGTCAATGGCGACTAGGGTACGGGAGCTTTTTTTATTTTTTTTTAATAAAAAAAATACGTGTCATTATAAATAAGTCCCTCACCTGAATGATTCGTTATTCGTTATTTCTTACACGATCGATGTTATTTCACTCGATCGAAAAAATCTCAATCATGGGTCCATTTGTCAAAACTACCAAATATGATACCACTCTTTAGTAGTTTTTGTATAATAACATGTTACAGTGAAATAACTGCCATTAAGTTTGTAAAGTAGTCACAATACAATTTTCAATTAAAGGAAAATTCATTTCTGTAACTTTGAAATTCAGGCCACAAAAATAAAATACAGGATCGCAACATTGACTCCATGTTATAATAATACTAGGAGACGCGTCGATCGTCGTGGCACCAGACCTTAAGATAAAATTATCATTTCCGGCAAACTTGTATTCTCTGCAGGTCAAAAATAAGCAGCGTCATACTTCTCACTAACAGTCAATAATTCAATATAATAGTACCAACCAATAATTTATTACAGTTAAAAGTTATAAGTAAAACATTCTCTTATAATAAGGTAATACATACAAAAAGTACTTCTATTAAAAACTTTTGAGTGGGTCACGAAGCAGAAATATGAAAATTACCGGACTAGAACAAAACGATGTGTGGGAAACGCAGCTTAGACAACTCTATTATCTAATTGCATGTCTTTTCGAATAAGTTATTAATTAAAAATTACATACATTATTTTTTTACATTTTTTGTATCTTATTTCTTTATGAAGTTTTTATCTTAAAGGACACCATTCAAGTTATCCACCTAGGACCTGGCGCTGAGTTTGCTCAGGGGGTTATTCACAAACGTCGGAAACTTTCCGTGGCGGAAAGGCCGATCGTCGGAAAGTATAAATTCAATCCGACGACTAGGATTTGTCGGATTTGTCGAATATGTATAATATGATATATATATATTATAAATATAATACGATTTCGGATTTGTGAATCGCATATGGACAAAATCATCGAAAAGTTTCCTGTCGGATACGGAAAATTGAGTTTCCGACGCTTGTGAATAACTCGCAAGGTGGCGCTGACTATCGCATATACTAAGTTCCTTATAGCAAACAAACAGACCTTTACTTCGCCGATGGTAAGCAGCTGGCACAAACGGTATCTAAATTCTTCTTACGTTTCCACATTTTCAACATAATATTTAATCATGTAGTAGGTAGGCACTTATAATATTATTTGCTTATTTAAATTCAGTATTTTTAACATGTACTATAATATAATATTTTTTCTTTCTCACAATGAGAACATTTCCAAACGAAAATGAATGAGTGCCTCTTGGCCAAGTGTGACTAACTAACATTGGTCTCAGCATCATTTTTTATCAGGAACGATTCAACTCGATCACTTACTTATGATTTTAAAAATGCCACTAATGTTTTCGTGTTAACTAATGTTCTCCACAGTGAGTAATATAATTATCATGTTGTTTATTTATATCGCTAAAAAAACATTTGCAGATGGATTGTTATATCTAACTTTTAATTGCGCTCCTATCTTAATCCCGATATTACCGTTGTAACAAATTCTGTACAAAACACCAGTAGCAGAGTGCGCGCTCGTTGTAAGAGATAACGAAAGCTATTAATTAAGTAATTCAGCATTATGCATTTGGAAATTACAAGAACGAAATTTTTTTTTAATTAGTTGGAAACGGTTGAAACTGAAGTATAGACGACTTTAAAAATGATTTCACAATGATATTTCAGTGGCGAGATTTAAATTCACTTCACTGGTGAAAACATGTCTTCAGATCATTAAAACAGGGATAGGATTCCATGGAATAAGATTCGAATTTTCTTACTCACAAAGATTTGAGGTTCGGCATTTTTGTCAGATCTTCTACTGCAATGTGCTCCAATTTGGGGGCGTCGATAATGGACCTAAAAAAGAAAACATTACTTGATTTTTTTATTGATTTTTCAAATTAAGAAAATTAATTTTTAAACATTTAAAGACTAGGCATATGCGTCAAAGCAAAACGAACGGACAACGTATGACTTTATATTATATATTATTTCTGGGTTTCTTTGTCTCTACACCACATCTCCTTTAATATTTTATGAAAATTAATGAGTTAGACATCATTTTCAATATTACTTTCCCCGCTAATGTTAAAAACTAAAAAAATTTTTTTAAATTAACATTTTCGTTGAAAATTTTTATTCTTCTCCTATCCGCTATCAACGCCATCTGTTCACAAGTTCTTTAACTACAATAACATACATGGTAGCTGTTGGCTGGTGACTGAACACCAAGGCTGACCACGATACCAGCGTAAAACGATACTGTGCAAAATATTCGTACAAGTGCAGAAGTTAACTAGTCGTATCTTATTTCGACGGTGTCATTCTTCTTTTTTTTAGTTCTAAGGGTCTCGTGAACATAAATTCCATCGGTGTCATGTTTTAGATAATTATATTTTATTTATGTCAATTAAATTTAAATACAAAGTGATCAACCTACTAAGTACGGCGAAACAAAAGGGAGAATTATGGTTTTAGCGATGTATGTAAGATGAACATAGGTATTTAACGTTAATTTGTTCTATAGTTCTTAAGCTATTTATCATATCTCGACAAAAGGCTCAATTGCTGTGCATATCGCTGTAACAATTCCTGACCGTCGTCTAAGTTGGTCGGTTGTAAATAGTGAAAAATGTTAAACTTCTTTCGTGTTTTTTCGTAGTCGTGAACTGATTTGATTCGTTTCTTTTAAATTTATTTAGTTATTTTTTCACATCGTTTTAACTGAACTTGAGGATAATCAATTTATTTGTGATGTATGAATACTTACAGATGTTCGACATCATGTAAGTGGTATCCGGCGGTGTGTATCGCTCGCGCGGTCAGTCTTGTAATGTTTGATTGAAGTAATACTACTGAGACGCCCTCGCTCTGACAACGAACTGGCCTTCTCACTGAAAAAAAAAAAAATTATAAAAACAAAGAAATCAACATGGAATTAAAAGGAAAATGTTTTGAGTCTGTTGTTCTCGCTGTCATAGTGTCATAGTCATCCAAATTGTTCAATGTGACGGTCATAAAACTATTACAAGTAATATTAAATGCTTTTATTTTTATTAATAACCTTATATATTTTTATTAGTAACCATATTGAAACAGTAACAGAACAATATAAACTCTGGCGATAATCCTCTCTGTGCGACACTTGTACTGTGGTGCGACATTATCTATGGGTGCGACTGTTTGATCCGAGGATGTTACATTACAACATATCATCACAAACTATTATGAGTTTGACATTGACAGTCTTTTTGACATTGGTAGTATGAATGTAAACAATGAACGTTTTATTTCATTGAATGTACTTGTTTATAACATATAAAAAATAAATAAAAATTTTAGCTTTCTCCAGTCCTTCTCCATATAAACTTTAACTATACCAAATTTCACACTCCTCCATCCGTGCAATTTTCTTAAAGGGAACCAAAGTTTTCGCTTCACGTGTTATTATATAGATAATTACTTACTTATTATTTTTTATGACTGGCATTATAGACAGTGCCAGATTTATGAGGGGCCCCCTTGTAAGGAGATTGATAATCAAGGATTGTGAATATATGTATTAGTGGAAAACTCTACTCTTTTAGTTTTTTATTATCTAATCATATATATTAAAAAATTATCGGTTATTAAATATTATATTTTCTCAAAGAAGTATTATTATTTGAATGATTAATGTGTATGTTCCACGTTCTTTGATTTTTCGAAAATGTAGGAGACAAAAAAATAGGTTATTCAACTTGTGAGGGCCCTCGGCCTGTGGGGGCCCCCGGGCACGTGCCCAAAGTGCCTTTATGTAAATCCGCCACTGGTTATAGACACTTTTACGATGAAATCGAACGAAAAAAAAATCCAAAAATACAAATAACCCCTTTATATTAAGAGTAGACTAAAATATATGGATGACTAAATACTTTGGATAAATGATATCTCAATACCTCACATTATTTCAAGTGCCAATAAATATTCCAAAATAGTATTATGGTAATTTGGCGCTTCTACCCTGCAATTTCGTTACAAATATTTTAAGCCACTCCAAACTAGATCTAGACTAAAGGGCGTTGATCTATTTTAAACGAAAACACTGAATTTAGCTCCTCTTGAACACAAATATGCTCCTACTGGAATCAATATATTTCTGTCATTAGGGTTGTCACTCATTTTGAAAACGAAATAATCGTAATTATTTATTTCATGGTAATAATTTGTTTGCATCCGTATGTAAAAGTTGGGACAATACAACTTTTACATACAGATGCCAAAGACAATAAACGTTTTTTATTTTGAATTGTTAGGGATATCTTCATTTTTCATAATGTGCTTTAAAGATTAATATTTGTTCCAACTTTGTATTCTTTATCTACTTCTGAAAATAAAAACAGCAAAAAGAAATACAGAAAGGAACGTATTAGGAATAAGATTAAAAGACAAAGTTTCGAAAAAAGTAATACAAAGGTTAGAAACCTAATAAGAATAGCAAAACAAGTAACATGGAACTGGGCAGGACATATATCAAGAATAGAAAAAGAAAAGTGGACTGAAAAAATTACAGCATGGTACCCAAGAGACGTCAAAAGAAAAAGAGGTAGACCGCCCACAAGGTGGAGAAATGAATTGGTGGATCATTTAGGAGTGATGTGGTATTGGTTATCAGAAAACAAAAGAAGAGAATGAAAAAAGAAGGGGAGGCCTTTGCCCAGCAGTGGGATGATTTGTAACTTGTTTTTGTAAAATATATATGTGAAATATTAATACGTTGTATCATTAGGCTTATATGTATAAATAAATAAATAAAATAATTTGTTTCAATAAATAGATAAATGCAATGAGCACTGACAAATACCACTGCATTCATAACATTGACAATTAGTATATATTATTTAAATCATTTTTAATAAATTAATATTTTTCTGCTTGATTTTGTGGAAAAATGTTAATTCGTAAATTTTTTTTCGTTTATGCGTTTAAGCGAGAACATCTGATGATCAGATGATCAAATTCTGATCCATACAATCTCTACTGTTCCTAAAACTACCTTGCGCCTCCCACGAATATCTTTTAGAATTCTAGAATCTATACCTTGGCATAGACTTTACTTGTTAAGCTGACGAAGCTAATGGCCCTATAGCACGCACAGTCTAAATGAGAACCTTTACCTTTATAAAGAGGTACTATGACTGTGTTGCGCCAGTCCCCTGGAACCTCCTCTTTCTGCCAACAAAAGTCATCTCAGCAGTCACTTCATCATTTCCCGCAGTTTTTCCACATTTCAGACATCACTTTTCAATCTTTTTCATACTAATGGTATACTCCAGTCCCTGACCCGAGTGTGGCGATTCATTAGAATCGCTCTGAGTATCAGAGACGGAGTCGCCACTCTGATACAGTTTTCCACAGTATTCACTCCATCGCTGCAGAACACCTTTTCTATTTGTTTGCAAGTGGTTTTTTTTTCGAACGCACTTTATTCGTTCTGCAATGTGTCGGACCACTTCGGTACTTACATTTTTCTTTCCAAAATAATTAGGAATTTTCCTCAATTGTCCGACGTCTTGTTTTCGTCTAACACGCTACACCTTAAACGCTTCTCTTTCACTAGTGCTTTCGTTTCTGTTTTATGCAGCTTATATCTGTCTTTTACCAAATTCTTCATTCTTCTTATACACAGACTGTTTCACCTTATCATCCCACCACACATCACGCTTTTTACCGTTCCCAAACTTATTCGTTCCACACACGTTTTTCGCAGCCTCGATCATACTATCCCTAAGGTTCTGCCAACATTCTTCAAAATTCTCGCTCGTCACTTTCAATCTATCATCAAGCTTACCGGATACAACCCTTTCATATTCATTCCTGGTGGTTGCATCTTACAGTTTCCAGCTTGTGATGCGACAGACCGCTGCAGGTTTGGACACTTCGTGACGTCGCCATGCTGCAAACAGAATTCTCATTCCGGTTATCAACAGAAAGTGATCCGATCTCAGATCGGCTCCTCTATGAGCTCTTGTGTCCATAATCTACTTCTTGAGCCTGCTATCCACCAGGAATAAATCAGTCATACTTCTCTCACCCTTTCTTTCCCACGTGTATTTATGGATCCTTTTATGCTTAAATACGGTATTAGCTACAAAAAGATCCTTTTCCATACACACTCCTAACACAATCCTACCAGCATCATTCACTCTCTTATCTCCATACTTGCCTAGGACAGACTCAAATCCTGTTCGAGCTGTCCCGACCCATCCCGACCCATCCATTAATATCTCCGCACACGATTCTCTAATTCTCTTCAACCGTCGCTAGAAGTTCTTTAACGTTCTCCTAAAACTGCTCTAGTTCACCCAAAGCGACAGATAACCTACTAGGGCATACACCGCCAAAATAAATATTCTCGTTAACCCCATCTTGAACCGCACCCAGAGCAGTCTGCAATTTACACGTCTATACTCAGTCATACAATTAACCAAACGAGAGGACAGTAAAACGACTACTCTTTGGCATCTCCTGTCTTCATGTGACAACAAAACGATGCCCCCTCCGGGCAAGTTGGCAAGTTCACTGCCCTTTCGTTTGGTTTCACTCAAACATAACACATCCAAACTTTTCTCTTCCATAATATCAATCACTTCATTCATCTTCTCTTCAATCCCACCTCTCACATTCCACGCAGCTATTCTGCACTTCTGCCTCCACTTCCCGCCGCGAGGTACACAGCGTGTTAGGTGGCGGTCCCCAACTCCGAACTGCACTCTGCACACACCAGCGGGGACAGACCGGTGTACGTCGCTTTCGGGAGACACCCTAAACCTATCACTATCGTTGTCCCGCATGGTGTGCACAGGAGAGAAATTGCAGCCCTGAAAA
Organism: Zeuzera pyrina; assembly: GCA_907165235.1. NCBI lineage: Eukaryota > Metazoa > Arthropoda > Insecta > Lepidoptera > Cossidae > Zeuzera > Zeuzera pyrina. Next base: position 3,529,422 of record OU015627.1, read on the forward strand.
GGGCTGACAGGGGTTGCGATGAGCACGCTTCCTCAGTTGATCCCCTGTCATGACTAGTAATGGCCAAAACGTAACATTATTACATTATTTATTCAACCGACCCAACAAAAGAGTAACATAAGTTTCAATACTTGTTTGTCTGACTTCTAATTTCTGAATGTAACTAGCATAAAGAAAACAAAAGTGCGAGAATAATATTTAGAAATATTTAATATAAATTTCAACAATAAAAATATCTTATAAAATATTATTTCATAGTATAACGACAGATAAGGTTACAATTACCTGTTATTTTTGGAACTTTGGAAAAATAAATAGTTAACATAACTTTGTAACAGCGCAGTATGGATTTAAAATAATATTGTTTTCTTATTTATTTAACATTAAATTTAGCGCAAAATTAAAACATTTATTGTCAGTTGACATAATAATTTAATTTTTAATGATAATTATTCGTTGTGATGAAATCCTAAAATCTTTAGCTATTAATACCTAAAGATTTTAGGAATTCATCACATGAAATGGATTTCCGCAAAGTAACACCTGAGTCTATGCAACAATTATTCGTTAGTTGGGCAAATAAACAATAAAAATATTTTTATCATAAATTCAATGCCATTTCAAAGTTAAGTCATCCATTCGATCGCGACCTCTCGCAACGCATTCTCTCAGTGGCCGGACTATACAATTTATTTCGTTATAACTTTTAAGTAACTTAATTATTTATCTAAGCTGTTTACAAGCGACTGTCAGTATCAATATTATTAAGAGGACTAAGGGCCAACCCTAACTCGACAGTTACCCACAACGGTTTTAATACTCTCAAGATTCCTGTCTTGTATTTACAAGACAGTCAAATTCTGTTTTCATTACATTTTCAGACAACAAAAGATGTAGCTTGGCTTTACGCCAGTAAAAACGCCAAATTTTTTTAATTAACGGTCTGTTTTGTACTGATAACTGTAACCGTTAAATGTTATGGGCTTTCAATAATATTTTAATGGAACGCCTAATTCAGCCAGGATGTATTTTTTTTATTTAAAAGACGTGAACATTTCTACAAGATATGTTGCACTAACGTTATTTTTTTGTAGTCCGAGAAAATTTTAAAAACGCAATTACTAAATTGCAGTGGATTTGCTTTATCGGGCCCTCGTTTAATTTGGATTTGGGAGGCCCATATTATAATCATAATAGAAGCACACTTACTGCATTCACTAAACTTGAAATTAGAGATGCCAAGAATATTCCGATTCTATTCGGTATTCGGCCTTTTCAGCTATTTGTTTTTATATTCGGTATGTGATCGAATACTGTATACTATTCAGCAGAATACCAAATCATGAAAAATACACATTTTACACATTATTACTTTAATACTTAAAATCAATGGTAAGTTGTTAGAAATGAAAATAATATTTCAGCATTTGTGGATAGCAAATGATTGCGTTTTTCCTCATAAATATATCTACTTCCGAAAATAATCTCTCATGAAATGCATTACTACCAGGAGACGACAGAAAAATCTTAGCGAATTTAATAAATATACAATAAATCACGCACCGCAATGACAACTGACAAGTTTAATATACCGAATATACCCAATATTTGGTATTCGGTCAAATCACTATTCGTGGTATTTCTTTTTCTACCTTACATTTAATATTCATAACTGAGCTTATCGCTGATTTTATGGGTTTTGTACCCCTGTTTCTTCAAAAATATCTTCACAGTACAGACTTTATATCGCATTCGCGAGATTCCAGATTTCTTTTCATACACGTAGATACATAAAGCGAACAAAAAAGACTTTTCATGATCCATTAGACCGCTACACGAGTTGTTGCGTTTGATTTGAGTGATGTGACCATTACCGATAATTTACTGTTCAATATTTAGTAACGATTTAAAAATCATTGTGGTTTTCGACAGTTTTAGTAGTTTATCATAATATTCTACCCAAAACCTACATCAGACAAAAGAAATCTACCTTTTTTTTAAAGGCGATTATTTTTTTATATCGAATCAACTAAACAAAGTTGTCTCAGACTTATTCAACTCAGACACGTTTTTGAAATTTATTATCCGAGTCTTGTAACGTCACAAAACAACAAGCAGGCAACGCTAAACTTTATGAAGACGCATTTTTATATTGTTTTCTTTTAGTTTTACTATACCTAAAACTGGATTAAATTTTGATAACAGATTCGCGAGTGTTTTTCAATTAATTAAATATAATGTAGCTTAAACTGCAAGTACCTACTGCGCTTAAAAATACTGAAAACATGATAAACGTAAAAACAATACTTCGTAACTTTCGTATATTCTCTTCTACTTTACGTCCGAAGCAACACGTCATATTGTTTTATCTGCCGTAAACCGATTTTAACGCCGAATTTACGATTGTAAATATAATAAAATCAAATTGGGTACATCATTATTGACTTAATTGCGTAAGTGTGGCTTGTTATATCCATGAAATAAAACTTAGTTTACATATCCATCGTATGTTTTGATTTATTTTATTAAAGTGTTATTCTCCAACATAATATACATAGTTTATCTCCAAAAGTTTTACGTAAATTAAGAATATGAGACCAGTGAGTGCAAAATCCTTGCCTAGAGTGAAAATGCGTCCTTATGGTACATAGAAGCATAACAATAAATTTATGTTACAATAAACGTAAGTATACGATATTTAGTTAAATGAAACATATAAAACTCAATAACTATGAACTAGTTAGTAATTAAAGTCTATATTTTCGTAACGCTATCAAGTACACATCTCGGGTAGCGAAGTTAAAGACATGTCCACGTCAAAAGGGAAGACTTATAGCTACTAATTGAAAAATGTTTGCGCACCAGAGTCATCAGCAAACACCAACCATCATTTTGTCAATTAACAACACCGCTATCAGTGACGTTGTCGAATTACTTCTGATAAGAATTGAGGCCTCGACGTACGAGACAAGATGCTTTTTATGTAAAAACACACTAAAAATCTATATAGGTTAATATATATTTGCATATTATTACCAACAAATGCCCGAAAATCAGAACAAAAACATAATTTCTTTATAGCAATAACCTTCAAACTTGCTCTAACAATCTAACTGACATGTCGTGCTTCTGGAGTAAGCTTTCGTCCACAATGGACAACGTAATAGGTAATTTTAACTTTTATCTTCGCACAGTATCCCTAACGGGGTAGGCAGAGAGAGATGGCACATTTAATAAATTTAGCTTCATTGTATTTAGTTTGTATTTTTTGCAGCCCTTATTTTGAATTTATGTTTAAAGTTTAAAAATATTTTTATTTTTAAACGTTTTCACAATTTTTTTATCTTAAAATGTAATATTTGTTTTTAAAAATATAGGTTTATCCATAAATAGGTAGTTATTTATGTTTATATTTTTTTTTCAAATTTCAGACAGTTATAAAAAATATCACTAGGGTAAGGGCGTTCGATTTCGAACGATGTATCGATACGAATGTCCGTAAAATTGTGATCATGTTCTAGAGTTCTAGACGTTTATTATGTCAACTGTAATTATTTGTCACACCCATAACAAACAATCGGATTTAAATTTATGTAATATTGTTTATCGTGCTACCAATATTCCAAATGTTTGTAGTCTAATTTAATTACATTTATTTCGCACTGAAAATTTACTCTTGAGTCAAATCAATTTATTGAAGTAAACACAATTATCTTCAAGGTACTTTTAAACTCAACAATTAAGGTACTGTCGATATAGGAAAAATCTTGCAATGAGAAGAATCGGCAAATATTATAAGCTTATAAATCAATTCAGGTTTAATTTTTTCAACATCGCTATAACTATGTCAATTATGTTCAAGTCTGCTACGACTATTCCAACTATTAGTAATTTTAATTTGCTGTATGGACAACAGACCACTTCACGCGTTTTTAATATTCTTAATTGTCTCTTGTGTACTTTGGGCATAGTACAAAACGGCTGAATCGTGACACCGAGTAAGGCGAGTTGACTGAACCACTTAGCAGACGACGCCGCCGTGACAAACTCATTAGTTTTTAACACATAGCTGGGTAAGCGTAGAATGTCGTGGAATCATACTCTAATATCTTGCGATTGAAAATGACAAAAAACAAGAAAAAGAAGCTAAATTGCTTACTTTTCAGATTCCCGCCAAAAAGAAAATGATTCCTACTATTTTTCTGGATATGGGTTATACAGAATACGAATATTTGCCGAATATTCGGTTAAAAATGTACCAAACCGAATACCTATTCTACCGAACATTCGGTTAATTTTACGCTTAATTTACCGCACTGAACAGCTTCGTACATATTCGTACGGTCCTTAAAGCACAGTAAAATAAACAAAATCTGGTGAATTGCGAGGTTGACGTTGACGATGTTCATAAATTTTTTTTTTATGTTTTTTCAGTAAATTATATGAGGCTTTATATTCTATGAAATTTAAAAAAATGTAAGTCTGGCAGTTTCTGTAGCAGTGGTGAGGACGCGGGAGCAAGAATTTCCGAATACGAGTAGCACTCAACCTATAGAGACGAAATATCGGACCGAATCTTGTTATGTTTAGACGTAAATTGTTTTCATACGAAATAAATTAAATTACTACTCTATAGGTTGAGCACTCCATGACTTTTCGGTTGGCCATTGGTAACAATGGAACTGACAGTCTAAACCTCTAATTTCGCAAATACGATTTGTTTTTTTTTACAGTAGGTACGAAACTGTATGAATATATCTATGAGATAGGATATTGAGATATTCTGTCTTATACTGATATCATTTACCCATTAAATGTCTAATCATGTTATATTTAACCCCCTAGTTTCAACCGCTTTTAAGTGACAAGCTGAGACGGTAATTTAAAAATTACATTTATTAAATCACTTTTTAATAATTTAACAGAATTATCAGCCAAATACGAACACCGAATAATTATCGAACATTCACATATTTCTAATTCGTAATATGTCCATATATTTCTTAATATTTCCACGAAAGCAAAATTAAATCGTAATTGCATAACTTATTACAAATGAAACAAGCCTTAACTGGTGCCGCATAAAGTGCATTTTTGATTCGAAAGATTATTACACGAAGGTAGTATCATACGAGTCCCACTCATGTCCCGCCATTGTGTTACCGCGTACGGTGCTATATCCGGGTGTCCATAAATGTCGTATGAGAATGAGATTAACAGTTATTTATGAAGTAATTATGATCGCCTTTATAAAAAGTACATTTATTACTAATTGTTTACTAATAAAAATTTGCTAAGCGCGGATTAAACTTGCGTACAGAAGATTTCTTACAATATTATTAAATACTTAATAAACTGAATTAATTTCTGTTCCGCTTTTCCAAAACCGATTATTTGGTAAGAATGTATGAGGTTTCTACTTAATCCTGTTAAATATTGCTTTAAAAGCTATGAGTAGGGGAATCTGTTGCACCTGGGGTGCAATTTTCGACAGGATTTTTTTCTGACTAGGCTTACTCCATACTTTACTTAAGGTAAACCTACCTAACCTACCAGAAAAACATGAAATTGAGTTTATATTCATAATGTTTAGGATAATACAACGAAAATTAGGAATATGACCAAGGTACAACATACCCTATGTACCTGTACATGAACGTGTTGTATCTCGGCCATACAAAGTATTTGAAGAGAAAACATATTTTGCGCAAGTTTTTAGTAGTTTTTCGTTTAAATCGAGTTATCAGCTCTAATAACTAAAAAGTTACATAAAATAGGTAAGTACCTAGCAAGTAAATACACGTAATAGGTACCTTAAATACCTTTATAAATCTTTAACTAATCATTACAATACTTACTTTTTATCGGCAAAAAACTATTTTCTTTTATTACTTTTTAAAACTCGGCTAATGGCAGTTAACAACAACCTTCATATTGAACCCTGGACGACTCAATCAACTGCCCGAGGTACATTACGGTGCCAAGGTCCAACAGATTCTCTTACACTTTAAAATATAGTTGTGTATCCCCAACGGGATAGTCAGCGGATGGAGAGCCAAGCATCACAATCCTTACGTACTTCTTTTGCCTCTTCATATCTCAGCATTTTCGTCACACATACATCTGTAACGTTCTCTGATTCCAGGTATTATGACTTTCATACTTCTGAAATATCGACGTGAATGGAAAGTAGGATATAGGGATATAAAGATGCACGTAATTCTCGACTGGCTTATCTCTTAACATTAAAAAATACTCACTAACTAAATTATAAATTATTATTAAGTAGCGACACCCTCGAAATGACAGTGTTGCCAATCATCAACGATTACGATAATATATTTAATCACGAATATTAACAATAGCTTACACATCAAATATAGTTATGAAGCATAAAATAAATATTTATTAAAAGCTCTTATTCCATATGATGTAACTTGCTTACATACTTCGATTTATCTGCGTCTTTCCACGATGCAAAATTTTATTTCCCCTGTCTGTTCACACATTTGTTTTAGTTTTAGCTTTCTATAGTCAGTTAAATTGTACTTAACTATTTTTAGTTAACGCAAATACATAGAGATAATCATTATAGCGTTACATCTCGAGAACTGATGGAGCTTCTGTCAAAATAGCGTGGGTGCTGTATGAATAAACGTAGGTATGCGTGTATATACTTTGTGATTCAAGAAGCCGTATTTGCGGAGTCAATTTGTGACTGGAGGTCGCACTTTGATCACGGGATAACCACGCCGCTATAGACGTTTTTACATCGCGATATATCACAATTGAACGTACCATCGAACCGGCCAATGTTCAGTACACAAAAAACAATATTTGTTCGTAATTTCGTTTGCATAGTTCAAGAAGAGAATGTATCTATAATAGGCTAGATGACAGCACTTAAAAGTGGTATATTTTATACATTGTATTAAAATAATTAGACATTTTGAATAGAGAAAAAACTATTGTTATCTATTGACAGAAACTGAGAAATTGGGTTTTAAACTCGAAACAAGAATGACTTTTGATGAATAATGGACGAAACCATAATAAGTTGCGGCTCTTACCACCGTGTATTAAACGAATTTGTCTCTTTCTATCTCAATGGAAATAACCACGAGTAAAACAGCTATATTAAGTATGGAACCTCGCACTGTCAGGGTAATTCGTGTCAGCTAATGAGTCAGTCACGAATTAATTATTTGCAAAATACTCGTAGTAAATCTTAAATCTTACTTCTTGGAAGAGCGCAAGAACATCAGCTACAGATGTTTATTTAGACTTACTCCATTCTTGTCACTTACACAGAACTTTAAAATACAATATACTATCACTTTTGTACTTTAAAAATCCCAAAAACGTAAAAAATATAAAATCTAAATAAAATGACAACCCATTGACAACCTCGCTTCTCCCATTCCCGCCAAAAAAGTCTTTAGTTATGTAAATTTTTTTTTAATTTATTTATGGCTGGATACGAGTCCTTTGGCTTTAGTTATGTATATAAATATGATGTATCCACAGATTGTATATTGCATATATAAATAGATATTGTATTTGTCACAAAGATAATATCTGTCCAATCGATATATAAAATTAAATTATTGTTCCGTTAAGAATAATCTTAATTTGTTAGAATTCAAGGGCTCTACCTCTCCTTATATAATACAAATAAAGCCTAAGGATATTGACGATTGACACTATTCTTATCCGTATCAGACAAAGATATTATCTTAAAAACTGATCAATTGGTTCCGTACTAAATTTATAAAATAGTACATTTCTAAACTTAATTTCTGGAGGCTCGTTATATTTTTTCTGTAAAATTTAAATAAGGTTTTATATCTAATGTTCTGGAGATAAAGAAGGGAACGGTTGAATTTCGTAGTCTGCGCCCGGAGACATTTCAGAAATGACGTCCATATCATTTTATTTAAAAAAAAAATGTCGGCCATCTTGGTTTTAAAAATCAACGTAATTTTCGTAATTTGCACTGAGAGCAACCTTAAACATGTTTGAGGTTGCTTTTTTGAATAAAATGGACCTACGTCCATTTTATTCAAAAAATGAAGCCCGCCATCTCTAAATTAACGTTTTAGAATGTTCATCTCCTATAAATATTTTAAAATATTAATTAATGCCACAAAGTTTCTGATAAAATCGTCTGTAATAGGCGAACAGCCAGACAGACGAGCGGAAGCTTGACTAACCCTACCAGGATTCCGTTTTTCTAAAATTGGCTAGTGCAAGTCGTAGGTACATGTGTAAGCTACGATAAAATTAAATAGAAAGTTAGATAGTTATAGTAATGGAACACCCCAAATTTTACTTAAATTATCAATTAATATTAATATTTAATATCAATAAATAATTAATTAATTTGTATTTTAACACTTCGTGCTGCAGTCGTGAAGGTAAAAAGCAATAGAGAGCCGTTTTTTTTTTTTGGTTTCTGAGAGGCAAAATGAAATCCCCACGGTCACCCAGCCGGACTCTACGCCGACTGTGTAGTGTCGGACAAGAACCGACTAAACAAAACCCCTCTTTGCTGTTAGCCCTAGTGGCTTTTACAGCGTCACAGGTCGCGTTGGGGCGAGCGCTAAAGTTGCCGTGCCAGATGGTCGACCGCCTTAGGGTTCCTCCAGCCGAGGGATACCTCGTATAGAGGGCGGACCTCGGGCTCATTTCAACTATTGAGAGAGCCGTGGAGCGTTCGAGTTTTGACTTATATAATCTCGCAGTGGTAGTGGGGAACAAGCCGTCAGTCGTTCTTTTCTATGACGTCATGAACACCGTTGCGCTCTGCTAGAGGGCGCCAGTGTTCCCCTTTATGTTTATTCGTCGGTGTTGCTAACACTGGTTAATGTAATTAGCCTTCTGTACTATAAATTGCTACCAACCGCAAAGCAAAGTTTATCCTAGAGCTTTTTATATTAATACTTATTTTTTTAATATAATTATGTATGTACGTATATAAAGAAGGTTCATATAAAGAAGGACCTTCTTTATATGTATAACTCTTCTGTACGTGTGTGTCACTAAACTCCTCTTAAACGGCTGAACCGATTTTGATGAAATTTTTTGTGTGATTGAGTGGGTACCTCGATGGTTTAGATTCACAATTGGACCCGTTAGGGAGCACTCTAACACTCAAAATGGCCATCTGCGACACGGTGTTGATGCCAAGTTTATTGTACGGTAGATTGATTGCCTGGATATGCCCTAAATTGAGTGAAAGAGAAATAAATGCTGTAGAAATGCGATCTCTTAGAAATATGTGCGGTGCCGCCCTTGCGAACAAAATGAGTAATGAAGAGATACGCAATATGACAGGATTGCACGATAGTGTTATTGTAAAAATGAAGAAAGGAATGCTTAGATGGTTTCGGCACATAGAAAGAATGAGTGATGAAAGACTGACGAAAAAATCTGCAGAGCGAAAGCGAGTGGTAATAGAAGCCAAGGAAGATCAAGGCTGACTTACAAAGATCAAATAGCCAGAGTGGCTGCCGGAAGTATCAAAACCAGTCGATAACCTAGGCGAAAATGTGTGGGGAGAATGATGAGATTTGGGGGACCGAAAGAAATAAGCAAGGACCGCGACGCTTGGCGTTCCGTCCTCTCTCACTACTCCGTTAGGGATACGGCGTGAAGATATGTATGTATGTCATATTATCTCAAAAGGAAAATAATTTTCATATTTATAAATCTGTGCTGAGTAATGTAGTACTTTTATGAACAGAAATTATTATAAAATCGAAAAAACCCTAAAGATTAAAATCGACTTTGGATAACTAAAAGTGCTTTGTCTCCTGGACAACCACTCAAGTAGGGAAAAATATCGAAATAAAAAAAGTTAATAAAAATAAGCTTTGGGGTAAATGCAATATTTACATACATGAAATGAATATGTAATTATATTTTCGGACTACTCTTTGTAAGGAATTCAGGGGCGGATGGTAGACAAAAAGAGTCGATCGCGATTTCAATTTGAAACATTTTTTTCATTTTTTTTTAATGTTATTTTGCATTATTAAGGCTGGCTTGCACCAACTATTTAATAATTGGCGCAAGCGAGATGTCAGAACCTTAAATCGAGTTTAAATAGTTGGTACTCGTACAGGGCCACCCTAAGACTTAAATACGAGGGCTGCTATTTATGTATCCGGAACTGGCCAGTTACAGAAAAATATTAAAAAAGTAATTATAACATTTAAAAATGGAACTCTTTGGCTGAAGAATACAATTTATTTCATGTAGCTGTCATTTGTTTATCCTTTGTGGCATCATTTTGAAAATTGCGAGTCTTTATCACCATGGATTTAAGTCGTGAAAATTTTCGTGCTATGATTTATTACGATTTTCGGCGAGGGCTAACTCAAAAACAGTGCATCGATCAACTTACTTCGACTTTTGGGGACGAAGCATCATCGAAAACTACTGTGTATCACTGGTTTAGTGAGTTTAATCGTGGGCGGTCTGTGCTCATGGACGAAGTTAAAGAAGGTCGCCTTAAATCGGTTGTTGTACCTCAAAATATTGATGCTGTGCGGGAGTTAATAATGCAAGATCGTCATGTTACATATCACGAGATAGAGGCGTCTCTGGGCATAAGTATGACGAGTATATATAAAATATTAACACGAACATTTAGCTGTAAAAAAAATTTGTTCACGTTGGATTCCGCACAACTTGAGAATTGACCAAAAACGGGCTCGTGTTGGTGTAAAAAAATGTTACAAAAGTACAATCAGGGTGCGTCAAAAGCTGTCTATAATATCTCCACAGGTGATGAATCTTGGATATATGTGTATGATCCTGAAACTAAACAACAGTCAACGGTTTGGGTGTTCCATGATGAGCTGAACCCAACAAAAGTCATTCGTTCAAAAAGCACTTTGAAGCAAATGGTCGCTTGTTTTTTTGGTATAAATGGACATGTAGCTATAGTGCCGCTAGAGGATCATAAAACGGTTAATTCTGAATGGTACACGACCATTTGTTTGCCTTTCTTGCCAAGTCTTTGAAGAAATAAGAAAGAACAACCGACAACGCAGAATCCTTCTTCATCATGACAATGGTAGCTGCCACACATCGGCCGAAACAATTCGGTATTTAGAAGATCAAAAGATCGAATTAACGGGTCATCCGCCGTACAGCCCCGACTTGGCCCCCAACGACTTCTATTTATTCCCAACCGTGAAGAATAACCTACGTGGTCAACGTTTTTCGAGCCGTGAAGAGGCTGTTGATGCGTTCAAAATGCACATTTTGGAGATACCTCAATCCGAATGGAAAAAGTGCTACGAAAATTGGTTCCAACACTTCGTGGTTCCAACGCATCGCAAAAGTGCATCGATCATCATGGTGAATATTTTGAAATGCGATAAAACTATAATAAATGCTGTATGTTTGTTTCACTTTGTTATTCCGGATACATAAATAGCAGCCCTCGATATTCAAAAAGTAATATTTTGTAGACTAAATTTTTTATTACAAATCGTTCCAATTAGTATTTCTTTCATATAATAAAATTGGCTTTTATGTACGGGGATTTCGTTAAACAAGTCCCGTACAAAAAGCCAAATTTAAAATATTGCTTACATAATTTAAAAACATATATTTATGTCGTTGGGGGCCACAATTTATAACGTAATATACATACATAAAATAGGTCGTAGGTGCCTACAAATATTTTTCATAATAAGGTGTAGAGAAGGTGTAGATACCTACTTAGAGTTATTTTCAAAACATTTTCAATTTAAACATAATCTTAAAACTGTATTTAAAACAAGTTTTAAAGCTATACGTTTTATTATGTAAATTCATGATGATATAGGTTGTGGCTAGAATGTAAATAGTATGTATAAGTAGAGGAATTCAAGACAATAATATTAAACCTGAATATTATTCTTACATTATTATCACATTAGGTTGATTAGGTTAACATTTTCAAAAATACTAATAAAACTGATAATTCATTATTAATTTGCTAAGTATATCTAAAAATAATATTTCACTTAAATAAAACGTATGCTCATAGTGCATATTTTAAGCATATTTTTGTGAATTAAAACGCAGGTAATAGGCTATTAAAAGACGCGCAACGAGCTGTCCCAAAATGCCCTTAATACGGGCTAGTGCTTGAGCCGAACCTATACGAACAATTAAAATTCGAGTGTCTGTGATTTTCAAATACAGATTTTTTCTTAAGCTCATATGGTTTTTTGTATTTTACTAAAACCCAAACACGCCTTTTTTAAATATTTATCTGTCTGTCTGATTGTTTGTCCCGGCTAATCTCCGAAACTGCTTAATCAATTTTGACGAGACTTTCATTGGCAAGTAGATAACTTTTTAGAGAAATATTAAGTCTACTTTTATTCTAGAAAAATTATAAATTTAACGCAGGTAAACCGCGGGGCGCAGTTAGTACTAAATACAATTGATGTGATTGTCTAAATATTACGTTATTGTTAATAAAATATAGCAAAAACAAAAAAAAATATAGTGAGTAATTCAGGAATGAATAAAAAATACATTAAAAAGTAAACGTATACATAAAAGTTGCTCGTGAAAAGTGCGCGCAATAGTAAAACAAGTTTTATGTGATCCATCAGTTATAAATCGGTATAGTGCGTGTGCAAACGAAAATATCCAAACAGTAAATCAATATAATGCTTTACTTCAAACACTTCACATTTTTGTTTTCCATTTCTTTTTAACCGAATTATGACATTGGTATTACCATAGTGAGTACTTGGCCTAATAGTCTGACTGATTTAATTTATTAACTTTAACGCTGGGTGCTTTCCCAGTTAATGGTGTAGTACCACAGATGTAAACAATACCCCCAAAACACAGTGCTTAGTTCGGGGTCACAAGATTGGTGTCAATGTAGTTATATTATAGATGATGGAAATAATCCTCCCTGCACATGCATTTACTGGCTTTATGAATATTGTATTTTAAATAACTATTGTAGAATGATGTTGAAAAAATTATACGTGACTGAGTTTCTTGTCGGTTCTTCTCATGTTCAGAGAAGTTCGCATTGAATTGCGCCCAGAAATATCCTGCAGTTCCTAGAAGTTCGCATTGAATTGCGCCAAGAAATATCCTGCAGTTCCTGGCTAAGCTAGGATTTATAGTAGTATTGAAATATGTATAGTAGCGATTACATATATAAGATCGGAGTTACGCACAGTGATACCAAGTTTGTTACAGTTACACTTGCAGCCATGAATGTAAATTGCAAAACCGAAAAAATAATGTATTTTACTTTCTGAAGTAAAAAATAAAGAACAATGTGTGAATATGAGATGTTATATTATTTGACTTGCTACTTATCTTTCCATAAATATGTAATTTTTGTTGCGCACCATTACATTCTGTCTTAGTTAAGACATTATTTAAGTAAATAGTTCCTTTTCTAGTATTCAGTTTAGGTTTGTTTTGTTTCGTTCACCTATCACTTAGCATCGTCAGAGAAAAAATTATTTCTGTAAATGTTGAAGTAACAAATGGATAGTAGAAATGACACAGCTCTGTGTAATTTTACAAAACACTAGACCTTAAAAATTTTTTTGTGACATTTGTGGCATTCACTATCATTCATCTACGCGACCTATTGTTACAGGCAAAAAATTATTTCTTATCACGTTTATTTCTTTTAGTAAACAATCAAATAAAACATTTAAATGTCAAAATAAATAAAATAAAGTACCTATTTTAAGTACTTTGTTGCTCTCAAAAATTAAGTTGGCCCAAAATAACGTACAATCCTTTATTATAAAGTATCTACCAACCCTAACCTCACATGATGACCACAACATCAAATTTAACAGCAAGACCAACCCCCGAAGGTCAAAACTCAAGTTAACATCTAAATTTCGATCATCATTTCTTTCAGGCGTCTGATCACATAGTGTCTGAGAAAAGCATCTTTAATAGACCGGCAGATGAATATATGTTCGATTCCTTAAATGTTTCAATTTTGGAACGAAACTTAAAAATTAACAGTTGTACCTTGTACACACCTTTAAATAAAAATTGCATTATAATATTACATACCCTATTATAGGTACTCAGGTAGGGAAGTCCTATTTTTAATTAGAAATCCTAAGAACCCACGACACTACATATTTTTCTAAATAAATGTGTTTTAGAGACGCTGACGTTATCTAACATAATCAGTCAAAGGCAACAATTGTACACTTAAGTAAGTATTAATTCTTGTTATTTGTCAATGTAATACTCTAGTACAAGTAGTTTATTATATGTAATAACACAATACGATTGCCAATTCGCCACCCGCAGACTTGTCTACGTGAAAGTTTCCCAGAACAAATAACAACACACCCTAAAACTACATTATCTACTTTACATTACCTATTTTGTACATTTTGAAACTGAACATTCATATACCGTTTACCTGATACCAGACACAAATGAATAAGGGATATAACGTGATATTAGGTGCATCTGGGGACTTAGACAAGTGGCTCAATTGTCGTAAACGCTAGTATATAGAATCACGACTACCACGTAATCTAGCGTAACGAATTATAAATTATAAGACAATCATTCTTATATATCAAACGAAACGAAAAGTCGTGTGAAAACTGCCGTATAAAATGTCGCCAAATGGCACGTTTCAACGCAACAATAACGCCAGCAAGCGTTTCAATTTTCGATTTAGCCCTAGAGCGGCTAGACAAGTGACATACGCTTCGTAAAGTTGAGCGTGGCAAACGTTTAGTAAAATCGACTCTTGCTGGAGTTATTGCTCTCAAATGTACCGTTTTACTACATTTTATACGACGGTTTTCACACGAATTTATATTTCGTTTCATTTAATAGAAAGTTAATTACGTTTGATTACCAATTTAAAAGTGTTACGCTAGATCACGTGGTATTTGTCACTCTATTCTACTAGCGTTTACGACAATTGAGCCACTTGTCTAGGCCCTCTGTACACATCTCCCATTCTTTGAAAAAAGCAACTTAGCAATAGAGACAACAATCTATAAAATATAACAATGGATAAAAGGCGAACGATTCCCGCCTCGTGTGTAACGGAATTGCTTCTCGGCCGGATACGTAGGGTCGTTGCGTTGGGAATGAGATGCGGAGAGCATTTCTTTCAGTTACACATAGTTATATAATAATCTAATAAAAGTCAAAGTCAAATCAATTTATTCAAGTAAACCCAATTACAAGGTATTTTTGAACGTCAAATCTACTTTAGTTCGGTTCAAATAGAAAACTTGGACACTGAGAAGAACCGACAAGAAACTCAGTCAGGTATCATTTTTTCAACTTCATTTTACAAAAGGTTTATTAAAATACAATATTTTCCACCAAGCCAGTAAATGCATGTGCAGAGAAGATCATTTCCAGACTATTGTTTTATCTTCACAATATCAAATACCTACACAATAATGCACATGGATAGGTTTTTCATATTAGTTAAATATAATTTCTTGTACTTATGTCAAAGATAGATAACCATGGATTCAATGAATAAAAATTTATCAGGCATCATAGGGCATTACAATATGTATATTCGTTTACGCGATTTACAAATATTTGTGTTTATGACGATGTGACGAACGAATTAAAGACCATGAAATAGCAGCGGTCGCGTGTGACTCCTACTGGCGCTACAATATTCATTCATAGTTGCCCAAAATATTGACGTTGTGTGCGTGTCACGGCGTGTGCGTATTAACGCGTACACATACAAACCGCATGCGCTGACTTTATACGAAGACATCCTACTGTTATGTCTGTACTGTGACAATAGGGAGACAACATTTTTATGGTTCCATATATACAATGGCAAGTCTCATCACGTCTGTCGTCCTTTTATCCGCCTGCTGTCAGCCTGTCCACACGTCACAGCCGATTTATTCAATAACTAATATTTACACCAACTGAGTTTAAATTTGGCACAGCGATTTAAATGGGTAACTCAAACCATAGATGAGAAAATCAGATATATAATCTACACCTTAACCGAGAAATGAAAAACAAAAAAAATTAAGAATAAATGATTGATTTGGACTTGATTTTCTTTTTCTTTTTATGTCTGAAAGTCGCCTTTTTACCGCTTAATTTACAAACTAAATATAGCACTTTAACGATATAAACATTCTGTCATATTTATTAATATAATGTAAAAAAATAAGTGAGTCATGGTTTATTGTGTGATTTAAGAGCCGGAAACTCCTCCCTGATTCGAAGGCTGGATCCGCCCTTACTTGAATATAAAAGGGGTACGTATATACTGATTTAATATACATATTGTATAATCTACATACAAGTTACCCGCGAAATTTTGTATAATATTATTCGTAGTAACTGAGGACGAACTGAACCTAACCACTGAACTAACCAGTGTTGTGCAGGTGATCTGCTACGCTGCTGCAAAGCTGGCCACTCACAGTATTGCTGAGTTCGCTCCCTTTGCTACATAAATCTGAATTTTAAATTTTAAAATTGTTGATTTATATAGTTTAATGTATGTATACTTACACATATACATGTATTTTTTCCTTCTTTAATAATAACTATTTAATGTATTATACTCATTATACTGCGTAACCTTGTGTATGTAACTATTGTTAATGTGCCGATAAACCGGTTTCTTTCTTTCTTTCTTTACATTACTTAGCTTCTCTAAAACATCTCGAATCATCGAAGCTCGAGCATCGAATTTAGATGACAATTATGTACTATTTAGGGCTTTAGTACAGATTAATTAGGCTTTAGGGTCTAGAATTCGATCTGTAAGTCAAGCTTATTGTAAGTCAATGATACCTATTCGATTCTCAGAGTTAAGACTTGCCTAAAAAGAAAAATCAGAACGGAAAAAAGGACGTTCAGGTTCTTCAAACGAGGTATCCCTCGGCTGGAGGAATCCTCGGACGGTCGACCATCTGGCAGGGCCTTCCGCGCTCACCCCAACGCGACTGGTGACGCTGTAAAAGCCACTAAGGCTAACACTAGGGCTAATTAGGGAGGTTTTTCAAATCGGTTCGAGTCCGACATTATACTCAGTCGGCGTAGAGTCCGACTGAGTGTCCGCGGGGATTTTTTCCTTTTTCAGAAACAAAGAAAAAACTTTAGTCCGTCTGCCACGGTTGAGTGTAGCGTAGGTACAAAACTACATACCTAAGATCTTACTTATAAAAATCATGAAACGTTCATTAGACTAAAATTTATATGTTTTGGTTTCATCTTCAGATTGACTTTTATTTTTAAATATAAATCTATCACACAAAACACTATCATAGCTAGTGTAAGTTTATCAATAGTTCATGAATTAGAGGGTTGAAGTTAGAAATCTATAGAGCAAAAGTGAGTGATAAAAGAAGCCGAGGAAGACCAAGGCTGACTTATGAAGATCAAATAGCTAGAGTGTTAGTCGAAGGAAGTGTTAAAAGTACTCGCATAGGCCAAAATGTGTGAGGAGAATGATGAGATTTGAGGAAGCGAAAGAAGTATGAAAGGACCGCGATGTTTGGCGCTCCGTCCTCTCTGACTATCGCGTTAGAGATAAAGCGTGAAGATATGTATGTATGTATGAATTAGAGGGTTAAAATTTAACACAAATCACGTCTTGTTAACTCACATAATATGTAGCACTTGTTAAAATTTCAAAATATTCAGGAGTGGTAATCGGGTTCTCTAACTCGACTTCATCATTCCCCTTATCTTCTAGTCCATTGGACCTACACTTATAAAATTTCCGAGGAATAAAAAGATTTACCCAAAATTTACTGGAAAAATATGATGAAAGTCCTAAGCCTTGTAGATTTTTATTGACATAAATCATTGGGTACATATCTTAACGTTAACATTTACAAACATAAAACCAAACATTATCGTAAATAATAGACTTCCTCAAAGTTGCCGCTTAGAAAGCTGGCATTGCTTAGGGTGCCCAGCAGGCTGGCAGAATTACCTATTTAAATAGCCAATTTGATTCGTTGAGAAGAAGATGCCAGCCCGACGGTCTCCCGAAGTCTAGACCAGTCTCTTATAAATATCAGAAACCAGATTTTTAGAAATCAAGCTTAGAAATTTACCATTTTATAAATATCGTACGGAACCCTCTGTGTGCCAGTCGAACTCACACTTGACTGTTTTAAATGAAGAATAATAAAAGCCTAACTCGCGGCGAAATTATCCATTTTATTCCAATCGTTATCTTGCATGTATGTGGAGTCATTATCGCCTTGCCGGCGGCGTCTTTATTGTGTTATCAACAACAATAGCTGTGCACGGTAATTTGTCAGACACGAACTGACAACTGGCACACACATACATAGAAGATTTAAGATGCCCCTCGTACATATAAACGTCATTTCACGCCATTTTCTATTAGGATGCCAGAGCATCATGATGTCGCTTTCAGCAACAAGTATTTGGACTTTCAAATGGCTAAAGAAACCCATTACTGACAGATTGGTTGCCCATCGCCTATTTATTTATTTATTTAATCTTTTGTATAAATTATCCCACAGTTAGTCAAATGTCTCCTTTTTTATTCATTTTTATACGTATTGTCCGCAGACCGACACGACGGCCTATATTAATCATTATATTCATTTGTTCCTTGACTGACTTATCTACGACTTGTACGAGAAGATTTTTTATACCACTGCAAGATACGAGCAAACGCTGCACCTGATGACAAGTAGCAAGAGCTAATGATTTGCAACCCTGAGGAATAAGATGCTATGCCTCTTATGCCAGAAATTACACCGACTATCTTACCCTTCACCCCGGAATGCGCAGCAGGGGTGAATTAAGGGGTTATTCCTCAGGGTTGCAAATCATTAGCTCTTCTACTTGTCATCAGGTGCAGCGTTTGCTCGCATTGTGCACATTTGCCAGCAGGATTAGCAAGTATCCTAGTGGTAACGATCTAAACGGACTTCGCACAAGGTCCATGAACAAAATTATACGTAAATACTAAACAGGTACGTACCCACTGAATGGAAAAACGTACAATAATTGATTGAAGGGAATAACCGGAAGGGTTCTTCCGAAACTGAAATTGTAAAAATGGAATGGTTTATTTTTAGGTAAATGTGTTCGTTTTTGTAATGACTAATGAGTTTCCTCAGGAAGTTACTCGATCAATTAACAATACAGGAAAAGAGCGCCGGCTCGTCTATGTACATAAGTTAATAACTAAGAGTTCTAAATTGGAGCGGCATGGCGAGAATGAAAACTACTTACATATATCATTGTTATTAAATCCCTCATACTAGATAGAATCGTTATTAGTTACAAGATTTCTGTTATTTCGGCCAAAATTTGTGTGTTACGTCAGCTGAAATGATGAATTTTCTTTACCATTTTGAATTGTTTACACCTACTTACAGTTTTTATCAGACTTCAAAAAAAAGGAGGCGGTTCTCAAGTCGTCTATATCATGTATTTTTCTTTTATGTATATTCGGGCATAACTTCTTCGTTTATGAACCGATTTCAATGATTCTCTATCTGTTGGATTCAGTATAACTCCAAGGTACACATACATATATAATTAAATTTGACAGTTACTGAAGTCGGTAGGTACAAAGCCCACCAAACTAATAGACTTTATGTTGTTGCACATTGATTTGGTACCGACTTCAATAACTGTCAAATTTAATTATATAGGTATGTGTATGTTATTTATAAAGTTATTTTAATTGTACTTGAATTTTGATTAGTAAAGGATAGTTATTTTATACTTTTCAGTGTTTTTTTTGAAGGCGGTTTAATTTTTTTTAAATAAAAATTTTTTATTTCTCCCTTTTGAGTGCTCTTGACCTAAATAAATATCTAGAGCAGGTCTGCAATTAACTTCATTCTAATTCCGGAGCGCAACGATATACATGAGAATCATCAATATAAATAAAGGTTATAACCAGGTCGCGTTATCTAGTGTATCTTCGAAGTCCAAGCTCCAATATTGTTGAAATTTAAATGGGACCACCTCTGAAGTATTACCTACCAAACGCAAAAAGAATTTTCGAAATCGGTTCATTAATGACGGAGTTATGAGGTAACAAACATACAAAAAAAAAACAACATACAGACGAATTGAGAACCTCCTTCTTTTTTGAAGTCGATTAAAAATGCCAAATCAAAGTGCAAAGTCTACAGAACAGAAAGACTACTTGTTTAGTAGACTTTATACCGACTTCAGTAAGTACCAACTGTCATATTTAATTATACAAGGTTATTGTGAAAGGGGATATAAACCCGCCGGGGTCCCAACGTGTCACTGTTAACCGATATATTGCAGATGTAATAATTACGTGATACGTTCATTTTGTTTTCCATACAAAAAAATACATTCAATTCATGGAAAAAAACATACAACCCTATCATTATGCTCTATATCCCAAATGTTTGCTAGCGACGGGAAAACGCTGATATTAAGGTTCTCATCTTTATTTTTGTTTAAACTTTGAGGTTTTACACTAGAACTATTGGCTTTTGACGAAGTTGTAGAACGCAAGTTTTCCGTTGTCATGGGTACTTTTATACCCTTCGGTATTTACCCATCCTTTCGAAATAACCTTGTATAGTTATTTGTATCGTATGTGTAAAGTTATTTTTGTACTTGAGTTTTGATTAGTAAAGGATAGTTACTTAATTATTTCACAGTTTTTTTCAGCTGTATTTAGCTTTATTTAACAAAAAATACATCAAAACGATTGACATTAAGTTTGTGACGCACAGTCGTAGTCAAATTTTCTTTCCGTTACTTCGAAATTACGTAATTATACCAACAAAATAGACATTAGCGCGCAGTCCCCCTGGACGATCTACAAATTTGCGTTAGCGCTCTGTTATTAGTTTGAACATCTTTCTTGACTTGAGTAATTTAAGTGTATAATTATTGGACCGAAAATGAAATTATCGTTTTATATTTGTGTTTTGTTTTGTAGCTAAATTTTTGTGTCAAGGGGGGGCGCTATTGAAGTCATTCGCTTTCATTTCATCATTCACGCCGAATTTGCTTGAGTCGGGCTCTACGGAAAAGTAATCGTACACTAATTTAAAAAATTGTTGAAGACTAATCTTTGGTCTGGAAATAAACTCGGCACTTGTTTTACTCGCTTAGTTCCTGAAATTACTTTTTAAAATACTGTAAAATTATGTTGAAAAAATAATACTGACTGAGTTTCTTGTCGGTTCTTCACAACACAGGTTTTTTTCATAACCGATTACCTAAAGATATGAAGTTAAAAAAGACATCATAACTTTGTTTATTTATTGAGTAAAGGAGACGTTTCACGAATGTATGGAGCTTCGGCTCGCACTTTGTACACTTACATTTTAGAAACTTTAATATTAAATAAAAGTGTTTTAATTATGGTTTCGATATATATTAGCCTAGTTCTTTCATACAAAAGTATTATATACACATATCATAGGCAACACCTTACCTAAGATGGCGTCAATGACATATTTGACGTTTTCCACTTTTAATAGTTAATTAATAGTACTTTTTGTTATATTACAGGTCTTTACTGTTGAAATCTATTTAAAATCTCAAACAGTGCCTGTTCACAGTTTGAACATATCCACGCTGCAGTTTAGGGTACAAAAAAATTAACAGGCAATGAGATCTTTGACGCCTTGGGAACCGGATCAACTAAATCAACTTTTCTTTTGAGAAATGCAATATAGCGACAACAAGTCAACACATTACATGTTCTATTTTATTAATCTTGGAAAATAATATGGATAAAGTATAAGTACTTAATAAAAAAATGAGCCCGTTTAGGAATAGGTCAAACTTAAGCTAAATTATAAACGAGCGCGCGTTTTTATATATGCAGTTCTAGTGTGTATTGTAGAGATTTTACGTCAGCACATCAAAGATTTTATCAATTTTGGTTAATATGAATAGTGATAAAAAAATAACCGGATTCGGGCACAGAAATAATGAGTGATGAAAGACTAAGAAAATCTAGAGAGCGAAAGGGAGTGCTAAAAGAAGACAAGACCAAGGCTGACTTATGAAGATCAAATAGCACGTGTTAGCAGACGGAAATCTCAAAAGCACTCGCATACCTACGCGAAAATGTGTGTTCTCTCTGACTACCCCTTTAGGGATACAGCGTGAGGATATGTATGTATGTATAAACATTTAGGAAGGAATAAGTCATAAAAGTTAAGCAAAACTAGAGAACGGTTGTTGATGTTTTGATCTGTGCAATTACAGTACAAAGTGAATATAGATGTAAGACTTGTGAATGAAAACAAACATCAATAATTTTTATACATTTTATTATTTATTCTCGCTATACTCTCTAATTCCATCCAGTAAAGATGCTGGTGCTTCTATGTTTTCTTGATACCGAGCCCAACCTAAATACCACACAATGGTCATCACATGAGCACAGCAACCAACAGTGCGGAGTTTACAAATACAATTACAATAATATCCAATGACTAATAATCATTCCAAGGAGCACCTTGTCTCGCCAACAATATATATATACATAATATATATATATATTGTTGGCGAGTCAAGGTGCTCCTTGGAATGATTATAAATTCTACCAGATTGATGGTTTGAGACTTTAGATTTGTGAAAACAAAACAACTTATCAATACTTTTTTTATGTTTGTTTTATTCTATTTCATTTTCAATATATTCTAACCACAATCTAATTCGGTAAATATGTCAGTGTTTTTATGATTTCTTAATAGTGAACCTAGCCAGAATACTTTATAATGGTCATGACATGCGCACAGCAACCAACAATGCGGAGTCGACCATACCCATATCTCATTCCAAGTCATAGCTTTAGATTGTTCACCGGCTAAGTAAAATTAATAACCTAACAAAACATTATTAAAGAGAAAGTGTTCTTATATAGCAGATTTTGATATGGGGCTTCTCCAGCCGTTGCTGCAGCATGCTCGTCTCGCACATTATGGTAGAAGTTCTGAACCTAACCAGACGTAATATAAACCTTAGCCCAAGCCATATTTTGTCTCGTAAAAAATACATGTTTATAATGTTCTACTAGATTAATGGCGAGACCTGATGCAGATTCTAAAAAGCACCATCTCATGTGAAGATTGTACAACTTGAGATACAACTTCCAGATTGTTAATTCATTTTATTAATTCCTCCCTAGATAGATGGTTGACACCTAAATGAAAAGGCATTAAATATTGGTGTTGACAGAAGGAGTACTTGTTAAGTTCCCTGTGTCTATAGTGTTCTTTGAGCGTAAGAAATTCTGCTTCTATCAGGTATCTGAAAAGTTAAAAAGTGGTTTCCGTATGTATATATAAAGTATTTACCATTATTTAACACAAGACCAACTAAAAAGTTCTGTATTTCAAAATGTTACCTCAGAAGCTTGATGTAACATAACATAACATAACTTCACGCTGTATTCCCAACAGGGTAGTCAGAGAGGACGGAGCGCCAGGAGTCGCGGTCCTTACACACCTCTTTCGCTTCCTCAAATCTCATCATTCTCCTCACACATTTTCGCCTAGGTATGCGAGTGCTTTTGACATTTCCGTCTGCTAACACTCTGGCTATTTGATCTTCATAAGTCAGCCTTGGTCTTCCTTGGCTTCTTTTACCACTCACTTTCGCTCTGTATATTTTCTTCGTCTGTCTTTCATCACTCATTCTTTCCATGTGCCCGAACCATCTAAGAATTCCTTTCTTCATTTTTACAATAACACTGTTGTGCAACCCTGTCATACTGCGTATCTCATCATTGCTTATCCTGTCAGCAAGCGTGACACCGCACATATTTCTTAGAGACCGCATCTCCACAGCGTTTAACATACTTTCACTCGATTTTGGGCATATCCAGGCCTCACTACCGTACAACAAAGTTGGCACCAACACCGCATTGTGGATGGCCATTTTAGCAGTGTTAGATATATTCACACTACCCACTAATGCGGACAGAGCACCGTTCACTTTATTGCCAGCTGCTACCCGTCTCTCCACATCCAACTCACATCTTCCATCCCTCGAAAACGCACTCCCCAGGTACACAATTTCATTCACCTGTTCTAGACATTTTCCATTTACACAAATCACACATTTCGTTTGTACCGCTTCTCTTTCAAACACCAGAACCTTAGTTTTGTTCACATTCATTTTCAATCCTTTTACTTCACAATCTTCTTTCATGCACGTGACTAGTGTCTGCAACTCTGCTTCTGATGGTGCTATAAGCACAGCGACGTCAGCGTACAATAGGCAATTTACCACTGTGTCACCACATCCCATACCACTCTATTACCTTTCAATCTCTGGAGGCAACTGTCCAAATACAGCACGAATAGCCAGGCAGACATCACGCAGCCCTGTCTGACACCAGAACAGACTTCAAACCAGGGCGACATGTCCCCGTCTATCCTTACACAGGCTCTGTGGTCGCGATATAATGACCTCACAGCCTGCAGTAAGGAGCCGTCCACGCCATATTCAGGCAGAAGACTCCACAATTTCTTCCGCACTACTCTATCGAATGCTTTTTCTAGATCCACGAAAGGGCAGAAAACTTTCCGACCTAAAGCCAGAAACCTCCCCACGATAACGCGAAGCGAGAAAATCTGATCCATACAACCCCTACCGTTCCTGAATCCACCTTGCGCCTCCCACAAATATCTTTCTGAAACACCTTTCATACGTTCAGTCAATACTTTAGTATAGACTTTACTCGCTAAGCTGACCAAGCTGATGGCCCTATAGCACGCAGTCTATGTAGGAACCTTTCCCTTTATATAGAGGTACTATATACTATGACTAGTATTAAAATATGGTAATGAAAAATATAATTCTGGCTTCTTTTTGAAATAAGTTATTATTGAGAGCTTTATGCAAACATATGGCTGTCTCCTAAACAATGATAATCAACACTAAACGTAAAAATATGTTTCAATAGGCTAGCTGTCTAGTCTAGATCATGCCCAAATTCCTGAGCGAGGTGCTAGCAACAATGCACTTTGCAAAACATTGAGCATATATACATAACAGATTGAACTGACACAAAATAATAACAGAGAGATATCTCAGTTAACATATTTAAAAAAATGTTTTAATGCAATTAATTACCTCATATCCTTAAGTATTTTACTAACATAATATAGATTCTTATGGTCTGAAATAAATTATTATTATTATTATTATATCCAAGATTCTTTCCAAGAACAGAAATGATTACAGACCCAATTTTAAGACGTGTAAGTGTAAGCATCCTCAATGATTAAAAAATAAATACAACTGAACCGAAACTAAACTACACATCAGTAGGTACTACTAAATCCTCTAGATATTAGCAGATACTTAAATTACGTGGTTTCATATGAGACCTGTTTAGATTTATTTATGAGGAAAAATGTAGTTAGATACTGATTAATGGAGTCTTATGAGGAGCTCAGGAATTAAGTTTAATCTAAACATTTATAAGTTGGTCTACAACTAGTTTCCAATTAGTAGTTCACATGCACACATTTGTTAGTTTCTATTCGGTTATGTAATTTGTGACTTTGTTCTGTGATCAGTTAACTTGTGAACATAGGCGATGAAACATTGCCTTCAAAGAAAAACTATCGATTCAATAGAATACAGACTGTAGAAAGAATTTCAAGACTTAAGATTTTATCATTTCAATGAGAATGAGAATGTAAAAATTAGGTAAAGGCTTGGGCGGTTAAGATTGTAACTCATACTGGGCGGTGCGCACGAATGAGACGTGACAATAGTTTCAAAGTAATCTAATCTGCTAAA
The DNA here is from genome assembly GCA_907165235.1 of Zeuzera pyrina. NCBI lineage: Eukaryota > Metazoa > Arthropoda > Insecta > Lepidoptera > Cossidae > Zeuzera > Zeuzera pyrina. Next base: position 3,555,219 of record OU015627.1, read on the forward strand.
CACGATTGTATAATTAAATTTTAAAAAAATACACCAAGATGAAATGCAGGTGTAATTTTTACTTCATTGTGACACAGATTTTCGTAGTAATTTCTCCTCTACCATGGTTTTCGTTTTAGAGTTTAATTTATAACATGAAGGTAAAGATGGATTCTGTAAAGAAAAGAAATATATACCGTGAATAATAATAAGAGGTACAAGATATTTTAGTAGAATCCTAATATTAAAAAGGTAAAATAGATTTTGTTTGTTCTACTTTCAAGCCTAAAACACTGAACTCATTAAACTGATATTTTATTTAAAAAATGATTACGATTACGCCATAAATGTACTGACGTAGAGAATATTTCGATATAATATCAAAGTGTTCTTTACGTCAATTACGACTTCACATATTGAAAATTAAAAATGTATGTCGATATACGTAAGCATCGATAATAAACCGCCCTATTGCACTTGGTTATAAAACAACATTTTACGAAAGGCTTAAAATAAATGGCATATAAGAAGGTATTGGGACAACACATATCATAAAAAGAAAGGATATGTACGAACCTGTCTTCATCTAAGGGTAATTTCGCCATAAATAAACGTTTTTTATCGTTAGTCCGTCCAGCTCTTAAACCACATATTTCCTAGGTTTTGTAATGCATTCTTCTTAATACAACACCACGGAACATTGTATTACACTTTTCAGTTGTAAATCCAATAACTATATACGTCTATTTGAAAAATGTTTTAAATATCAATGACTGCAAAGACATAAGACAATGAAATTAACACAGATCGCAGAGTACTAATATACTGACAGAAAAGAATGACAAAGATCATTATAAATCGACAGAATGAGAAAGAGACGTTTGTATGGGATCGAATAAGATAGAGATAGCCGCCATTAAAGTTAGCACACATTTCATACAACCTGTTTTTCTATATGGAGTTTCGGCAGGTTGTGGAGACCCTCCATAGTTTTGTTTTTGAATTTTTGACAGCGCTTTGACCCGTGACGTGGGTGACGTTCAAAGTATATTTATACATCACAACTCGAAGACATTTTCAACTACACATGTTTTCAACAAAATAAAAATAGTTGCGCTAAAAGCTCTTTGTAAGTAGGTATTTTTTTTAGTGAAGAATAAATTATTGGATGGGATTTTTTTATCATTATTTTGTTAATAATATACATTTCAATTGTGTTTGATAGTAAATTGCATACTTCACATTTAGTTTTGGAACGAACTCGTTATGGCGTACTTGTCCGAATAGCCCAATTAAATAATGAAATATTGCTCTTGTACTAAAAATATACAATAAAAATTGCAAATTGACTATTTTTCTAGCAATCTTTAAATTTTTCCTCGATTTTCTAAATATCGTACAAAACACGAGCCGAAAGTCTAACATCTCCTTTATTTGTTTTTTTAATGATAAGCAGGTAGCACATTACTACATTTTTTTCTCTCCCATGCAACATGATGTATATATATCCTTCGGCACCCGTCGAAAAAATAGATATTTTTATACAAATATTACAATAATGTAATTATTGTTTTTGGACCACTCATAAATCTCACAACTTCCCATGGATATCGCACAAGATACAAGAGATTTTAAGCAACAAAAAGTAAAAATACAACAGGCTAGCTTTTGCGTGATCTATATAAATACATAAATTGAACACCCCATTGGGTCCTTGACGCATAAGGGCCTCTGCGATCTACGGAACATATTTGTACTCTGACTACTCTGAGCGGTATAACATGTTGAGGGCTTGCTGCCTCTCCAGAACTCAGGCAGTGCTACAATAGCGCAATTGATACTGAGACTGCTGCAGTGGACGATCAGAGCTCCCTCTCGAATTTCCAGGCTACCGACATTTGGAGACAATATATTCTTAGGTGATGAATATTGCTTGACATCATTTAATGTCTGATACGGTTCTTTTATTAAAGTATTTCAGAGGCATTTATAAATCGCGATAGTATTTAATGGTTAAGCTCAAGAACTATTCAAACGATTTCAAAAAGTCTTTCACCTATAGAAAGCTACATTATCAGCAAGTAACATGGGCTGTGATTTATTTAAAAAAAAAATTCCACCCGTGCGAAGCCGAGGCTGGTGGGTTACTAGTGAAAAATAAACATGAAATTACTCTCGTAAAACTAATGTACTAATTTTAATACATTCTTAAGAAAATGATAGGAATAGGCTTCCCTGATTTCAAAAAACTATAGTATTTTTAGAACTTCTTAGGAATTCTTAGAATTTTTTTAAATATATCTATTTAAATTTCACTGAAAAACCGTTGAATGGATTTCGATTAAGAATGCACTCTTTGAAAGAATGGTATACCAGTTAGGATAGTTAAATTCTGTATAATAGTATAAAAATAATTAAGGGTGTGCTAGCAAAAAGGGACCAGTGGTCGGCATTTAGTTTCCGAGATAATTATACGCAGTTTTGAAAAATTGGTTGAAAAAATGGCATTTCGCGATTTTAATTGATTTTATTAATTAATGCTCAATTATGTACAAGTTCATATAGTAAATGACTTTATATGATGTTTCTAAGAAACAAACAAGTAGAAGTTTTTTTTCCATCAAACTTTAAACATGCTTTTTCTCAAAACAAGCTTTTTCAGTTTCAACTTTAAATGTTTGATAAAGAAATAAATGCCAGTTTTTGAATATTTTTTTAATCCTTATTATCGATTGACTATTCTAAATTCCGAATCTAATCTTAACTCAATACCCCACTACTGGACCCTTTTTCCTTGAACGCCCACAATTATGCTATCTTCATGATAAGGATAGGCAATGCCTAACTTCGTAAGGTTTTATGTAGGTCGATGGTTTTAGTACATATTTCCGCAACACAGGCAAAGTTGTTGGAAAAGTCTTTATAAAACATTAAATCTTTCGAAGCCAATTTTTAATTTTTTTTTGTAAACGCCGTCGATATTATTCAAATACTAGTAAGTATAGTTTATGTCGACAATATTCCTAAGTTTTATACAATTAATATACATATTGGTTTCTTTTAATATACAAAATAGGTACATACTTTTATAAGTGTATTGTATACATATTATAATAATGAGAGATCTTCTTCTTTATGTATATTGGCACCCCTAGCGTATTTATGAGATACACCCCTTTATGTAAAAATAGAGATCTTGTTGTTCCTACTCTTAAAATTAGGTAATTATTAAAAATAAATGTTTACATAAACAATAAAAAAAAAACAATCATGTGGATGGATCTAAAAAATAAGTATATTTGTTTACCAGCGGTAATCAATTACTGAAGCCGCTTGTGACTGCAAAAGCAAACGCCTTGTATGTTTTAACAACACAGATAAGTATTTCAGATTTTAAGGAAATAAATAATTAAGAAACCAAACACTTTGGTAAAAATATAAAACACTCACCTAATAAAAATATGCATACAGTAATTACACGTAGTATCCAAATCTGGTACATTTTGAAGATAAAATGTTTTTATAAATATCAATTTAGCACTGTGATCTCAAAACATTTCTGTTGTCGATTATCACTGTCTATTCAAATAAAAAAGAAATCCATATAATTTTTTTTTTTTTAACACAAACATCACATTGTATAAAAACGCAAATTCACTTGATTTGAAAAACAATGTAAACACAGTCATAAACAATTAAAAATAATATATTAACAACAATAAAAAACTGGCCGTTAACAAAACGATAAGAAGCTATAAATATCTATAAGTTCGAAATTTAAGAAACCTAATCTTTCGCGATAGAGCAATATGCGTACAGTACGTACGGAAAATCAGTAGTGACTGACTGAACATCTACGCTGAATCTATGAAGGATTTTTCACGCGTGCTGTGTCTTCCTTGTATATTTTAATATTAATATATCATGCTAATGTTACATACTTTTGGTTGATGGACAAGTTTCGTTACACTTTTTTTATAATATTTTTACAATACAGTTTACAATTTTTTTTTCATTCAATTCAATTCATTCTACTAATGTATTGAATTCATAATCCATCCAAAACAAACTAATTTTATGAAAATGTTTTTAAATAGTGACGTCTATTCAACGATATTTTTTGTGTTTAATGAATTTAATTCTTTAAAAGGAGGTTTAATGTTAATATTTTACCGTTTTTCGAATTTTTCTTGTGAATATAAATGTTGCTGTTTTTTCGTATTTTTTATACATTTAACACGGAAAGATGTGTTTTTAAGGCTTTGGGTATGCTGGAAGCTGGGTGTATAAATTTTTGTATATTAGTATTAATATTTCTTTTATTCTTGTGGTAGCTATATATATATAGATACAACCGACACAGGTAAAGTCTAATGGAAATATTTGTAAGTACAAGACATTAGAATATTTCTTGAGATTCTCTTTATAACGATAAAAGTTTTATAGAAATAAAATTATGAATAAATATCAGCCAATGGAAAATAAGAGCAGAAGGTTTTCCATTGGCTGGCATATATACTTAGTTTTGGAGTACCTACTTCTCGGACCAAGAAACAACGGATGGAATCATAATAAATTGCCGCTCTTACCGTGTGTCAAACGAATTTTCCTCTCTTTCTATCTCATTAAATGTAACCACGAGTAAAACAGTTAGCTATAGTAAGTATGGCAACCTCGCACTGTCAGTGTATTTCGTGTCAGCTTATGAGTCGGTCATGAAATAATTATTTACAGAATACTCGTCAATCTTAAGTGTTTTGTTTACTACTACTCACAAAAATAAAAATGTGTTATGTTCAGCTGCGTATCGTTGTATTGTGACCTTCCCTATTCACGCATATTAGTTAAAATCTAGAAAGTCGGTCAACAAAAAAAGGATACTTTAAGAACACGATTTTAGGACAAATGATCTGCCCATTGTGATACCACTGGGGGGTTATTCACAAACGTCGGAAACTTTCCGTGGCGGAAAGGCCGATCGTCGAAAAGCATAAATGCAATCCGACGGCTTGGATTTGCGAATACGACTATATGTAATATGATATATATATAATATAAATATAATATGATTTCGGATTTGTGAATCGCGTATAGACAAAATCATCGAAAAGTTTCCTATCGGAAAGTTGAGGTTCCGACGTTTGTGAATAACCCGCTAGTCCGAGAACTACTTAGTTACTTTAGCTTCGTTTAATCAGTCAATAACCAGGACAGTAATTCTCACACAGCTATTACGTTACGTAAACTTCAATGTGTTAAAATAAATTATTAGTTACTATTGGATCATTGTAAACATAAACAATAGTTTTGAAAACCTTTTGAATCAGTTTACACTAAACTGATAGCTAGGCTTTGGAAAATTTCCAAGAAAGATTAATGGAATTTTATCGTATTCGATATCGCGTAAAACGGCCGCTACAAGATATTTCATTATGTATTTCATGAAACGACACATCATCAACAAGTCATCGCCCACAAACATTTTGTACTAAGGCTTAATTTTAATTTCTTTCTAATAACTTGTAATACTCTATCACTCTAACTGCTCTAGTACTCTCCCTGTTCTAACAAGATCATTTTATTTTTAATATTATTCCCCAATTCTTGGAAGGCAAAGAAAACTATGGCCATACAGCCTTATCTTCTTACAACTAAGTCCCTAACACTTCTGCAGTGAAATGATAGTCTTTATTGAAATGAAAAAGGACTTCTTGAAAGAAACGAAAACTTCAGGCGCACATGTTTATTTAGACGTTTTCTATTATTTTCATTTGCATAGAACTTTAATGTACACTATACTATACGTCACTTTTGTTCTTTAAAACTTCCAAAACTGCAAAAAGTAGTAAATCTAAATAAAATCTTAACTATTCTCCCGTTCCAGCCAAAAACTCTAAGTATACAAGATCACTTAGAGTCCAGCGACTCTACCTACCTTTTTTTCCGTAGCTATGTATGAAATTACACATGTAAAACCAATTGAATTGTGGTATATTATTTATATTTTTCTTTTGAGATTTTAAATTATTTATTGACATGAATCAGTACATACATATCTTAACGTTAATATTTACAAACCTAAATTATATTTATATATTTTAAGATAATTTTTAATTTGAATTTTTGTTAGATTTAATTGTATTTATTTAGGTTTTGTTATTCATTTATTATATACAAAATTTACTCTTCTTAAAAACTACTTCATGGTGTATACAACTCACGCACACGACAAGTTGTGTTGCCAACTTCATGGTGTAAATCATGATCTATGCACGTATCATAAAAATGTACTATCATCATTTTTCATAGAGTGCTAAAAGAAGTATAATTTTAACAATTCTAAAATTATTAATCAAACGTAGATTCCAACTAGTTAGGTATTAAATAGAAAATAATAATCTCGACAATTTATTTCCTTAGACGCGGCTCTCTGCCATGCAATCTAAGAGTGAAGAACGTCGCATTATGATCGCCGAAATATCTTAGCCAATCAAATATAGATAAATAAATATCTTCGCGCTGAATCTCTAATGGGTAAATAGCACTTTTACGGATACTACGTCGACATCACTCACTGTTGACGGTGAACTTAGAGATGCCTTATTCAACACGTTCGTCTGGAGGAGGTCTGTTTAATATGGCCTATTAAAGAGTCACATGACCCTATGTCACGTTGCGCTCATTCGTATTTCTTTAGTGTCACAGGAAAAAACATTGAAGGTATTTTTGAGGCATTTTCCGCATATCTCACACACATCAAAATGGAGTTTAGAATGACAGTCCGCCTGTGAGCGAAGCTGCACTCCCATACAAATTTCAACTGCCAGTTGCGTAGTGTTACCGCATGAAGAGGGCATGCCATAGAGTACTTACGTGTCATTTCTTGCAATCTTACGTAACTAATTGTAATTTTCTGAAGCTATTGAAAAGTCTGTTATATAGGTACTAAACAACCAATTTATTATAAACTATTAAACTTTCGCGTTGCATTATAAAATATCTAAAATGGGGAGTTTAACGTGATTACCTTTTGGCTTGACGTTTCGACCAAGTTGCATTGGCCGTGGTCTCAAGCAAACTGTGTGTAACCAATTTATTGTACACATGCGATATCAAATTGATTTATTATTATCAAATGACAATAAAATAATTTGGTACCATCGAGCTGATCTCATAATGGAGTCAGGAGGCGAATAGTGGAACTTTCATATGGCTAATAATAAACCTCTCCAATTTTAACTCATTTGCTTTCCTAGAAGAATCCGAGACGTTAGACATGGTGACGAGAATCCGACGATTGAGCCAAGAAATGGATAGTGGAACACTAAAATAACTGCAGTAAGCTCCTCGACTTTGGGCTCATTTGCATCTAACTTCTATTGACGAGTTTTCATGACCCCTACAGTGATGAGGATGGGAAATACCTAGGGTTCAGATGGTAATCGCAAACCAGAAAATAGAAATGATACATGAGCAGTTCGTCTGTACTCTATATAGGCGTTACCGCTCACTGACAGTGTGCCGTATGATACACATTTTAAATTGTCTGATGCGACAATCCGCCTAACGACGTGGTGTTAATTTGTAGGTATGTGATTTTTTGTGTCCAATACCAAAAATTCTGAAAAGTCATCGAGTGTTCATCACACACTTTCGTCGAGGTATAAAAGTGCTTTCGGTATGTGCTATTTTTAGGTTCATTTTATAACAGCTCAAAAATCGGAAACTTTGCATTAGGAATATCAGTTAAAAAATTTGTAATATCTTTACAGATAATTTCAGCTTTCTGACGATCTCTTTTTTGTGGAAGATTTATTATAAAATTTCCAGCCAATGATCCCATAGAGTATTAGATTTGTACTGTGGGTGCCATACAAGTCACATAACGAATTAAAGGAGCGCCAGATTGGGCACAGTTATAAAAAGGGATGCCGCTACATGCTATGAATAGCAGTATTTCTTTCTAACTATTCTCACAAGCAGAATTTTATACGTAAGTATCGTGTTGGAATACGGAGCTCAGACTCCAACCCAATATAGAAAAGTTAGTTAAATTCATTTTTAAACAGTGGCAACAACGACAAAAAATATACCGAGGTGCGTAGTAGTGATGTATCAAGTAGTCTTCACTAAATCTTCATTAGGCAAGTACATATTAAAACTTTGCCAATAAATCTCACTTAAGACCTATCTGAGACAGAATTTATAACTTACTAAAAAATGCACTAAAAATTCTCTGTACGTTCGCGTCGACTGGATGGATGTCTGTTTCTTCAGCCTGGCATTTTGCCCGACGTCGATATTGCTGATGACAGATAACAAGTAAAATGTCTAATTTATTATACGGCAAATCTTCTCACATGTTTAAATATTTCCTTATCATATTTCATATCATCGTATATTTTGGCACCAATTCACTTTATGTAGTGAACTGAATTGATATAAAACAATTATTATTATTACGAAAATAACAGGACAAGTGCGAGACTGACTCACGCACCGACTGGTCCGTAAAATGTTTGTGATCTCAATTTTTCTAAGTGATTACAAAACGTATGAAAATGATATTTGGTAACCGGATTCTTCATTTCATTGACTTTATTTTGACAGTTGCGATATACGATTGGTTAACTTTTGTTACACAAAAAAAATATCAAAGAAATCTCTTTTAAAACAGAGATTTACATTTTTAGGAGTAACAGGACAGATTTATGCTTTTAAATTTTCTGTATAGTTTTAATCTAAACATATTCTTCAAAATAACAGTTGGATTTTTTAAAATTAATCATAGTTTTTAAAATAAAGGAAGATAACAACTTTTTCGTATTTTTCATTAGCTAGGGCGCCCACTTTTGCATAGACCAGAAGGTCTATTTCAGATTGAATTATTGTTTATCAATGCGTCGCCTTAATATCGATACCCATGGTTACTACATCACAGTCAATTCTCCCACTACAAGTATAAGTTTATTTCTTATGCCGGTTTTTCTCAGTTCAGACCAAATAAAAATTATATTTGGTCTGAGCTTCTCAGTACATAGGTAAGTTTTGTCTACCCAAATAGATTTGAATGTCATATTATAAATAAGTAGTTATTTAGATATTTAAATATCAAAAATATGTTCTATCGTTTACTAATATTTTTGTAATTATTTTGTATACTTATGTATTTTTTATTAACGTCAATAATTATTCATATTGATTGTAATGTATTTGTTACTTAATTGTCACACCTGTTTGTTATAAATAGATAGTCAAGAATTGTACTTTATCATTGGAAATTATTTTTGCACAGAGTAGGTATGTAATCAAATATCAATGCTTTATCTACATTAAGTAGGTAATTTCAAAGATATTTGTCCTTTTGGGTACACGCACGCGATTGATGAAATAGGTATTAGTTATTACATACATACTCAATACTCTATTTTAAGATAACAATTTAGGACCTACATAAACAGCAGTAGTAGGTAACTGGAGTTGATTAGGAGAATACGTCACGTTATATAATTCCATAGCAGTAATACCCATAGAATTTATTAATAACCCCAGACCCCGGTTATTCACAAACGTCGGAAACTTTCCGGTGAGGAAATGCCGATCGTTGGAAAGCATAAATTCAATCCGACGGCTTGGATTTGTGAATACGATTATATATATGATGTACATATAATATAAATATAATACGATTTCAGATTTCTGAATCGCGTATAGACAAAATCATCGAAAAGTTTCCTGTCGGATACGGAAAGTTGAGTTTCCGACGTTTGTGAATAACCCGCCCGTGTCTTAGCAGTAACGGTGAGGCAAATCGGATAAGTCGATTAACTTGTACGACGTACAACATACATTTATAATCGGATAAGCTGACCGGCCACCATTTCGTTAGCAAACAGCATCCATGCATCTATACTTTATTGCCGTATTGTGACGCACCGATAAACAGTAATTTAATCTAAAGTAGACCTTCTGCTCCACGCACATTTACTACACAACACTAATTGCATAAGTATGACTTGTAACTCATTGCTACGCTTAGCATAAAGATTAAAGATATTATCAAAGATATATAGATATAAGTTAATTAATTACGTATCTATTTTCGTATTCAAATATGCAAAGTAACCTTCGTACTTAAGATAAAAAAAATTATTACTTTTTACTTTAAATGGGTATACATTTGATCCCAGCCATTGATGAAGCTTGCCCAGATGCTAACTTCACTCTTAAAATGATCAAGTCGCAAGAATGAATGCCTAGGGTCGCCACCTTTTCAAAAACAGTATCGAGAACATCGAACCGATTTGGGCTATTTAAAAAAAAAATTATACGGGTTTTGTTAATTATATGTTTGTATGGTTTGTATTTTCATCCCAGAAGTGATGTACTCGCGGTATATTTAGTAGTTCACAAGGCAGTGAACTACTAAATATCTTCCCTAATGAACACGTGAAACGCTTAATGTGCTAACATCACGATTTTTTCACTAACATAGTCCATTATTGGGCCTTTCAAATAAAACAATGTTTAATATAATTATCGAAAAAAAAGTTTGAAAAAAATAAATAAACTTTGTCATGATTCATGAACTCATTCATGACCTGGGTAAAAAAAATGTAACAAAAAATGCATTCAGTAAGTATCTAATTATCTAGCAATAAACTTTGCTAATTTTATTCTTTTACTCAGAGGTATGCACAAAGCTTAATTAATTGTTCGTGTGTTATCATAAATCGGGACAAAATTGTTTTATTTTCTGTATATATGGGACAACCGACAACATAGTAGATATCAGGGCTATCCCAGCACAATCGGTTATCTTATTACGTAACTGATAGATGAATCTTACATCGATAGCATATAAGGTCCTTGACGTTTCTTTGATTTTAAATTTCCAAGTCAAATATAACAAAGAAAGATTGTAATTCCACCACAAAACACTATTATGTCAACATTGTTTCTTTGTCGCTTTGTAACTATGTAATTCGAACTTGCTCCAAGTATATACAGTTGCAAGATAAACTTGGTGCACGTCTGGATCAAGTTTAAATTTCTATCTGGGACGTGATCGACTGCGATGTGTTGCGCGAATCGCTATTGTTGCCTCTGTTGGTTAATCAGTGAACTAAAAACTACTGCTAGCGATCCTACTTGTGCTACAAAAAGTCATTTTACCGCATGGCACCGTAATTGCCAATTTAAAACAATCGTCGCGCGACTGCGGCGCAGGTATCGTTCGTTACGTGATCACCCTGAGGATCTATAAATAAATTAATATAATAAATGTAGCCATCACATTACCTATAGATAAGAACAAAGCAAGGGTTACCTTCCCTTGTTCTATTTTGTTTTTTTTTTAATTTCATTTCGTGGTTCATGAAAAACGGAGGTATTATACTGTCAAATGCTATGCTATACATATTCATCACACGTTGTATCTGACTGTATTTTGTAATATAACACCCATGTTTGTCAAGTACGCGATAATGGACAATCAATGCTGATGATGTCCAGCGATGGACGTTGATTAATTACTGCGCGTGACGCAGTGAACAGGTTTATGGAATTTTCTGCAAATAAGGGTATCTGTGCACTGTTGTAGTAGTTCTCGTAAGCGATGCATAGCACTGAAAAAGTGACATATATCTGTGTAAACTTAAAATCAAAGAATTAAGCACATTGTCATCATTGACAACTGTTTGGCTCTTCTTTCTTAAAATTATTTTAAAGTCCTTTCGCCTTTTTTTGGTCAAATTTCATTACCATCATTTTCCCCATATCTGGTTCTCACAGTGGTGTTTTTGTTTCAGGTGGTGGACGCAGCTGCAGTCCACATATTGCTGGGTTTTTCTCATCCAGCCGGGTGTGACAGTTCTGCCATAGCAACGTCAACAAGAACGGTTGCTTAGAGATTTTAGCGCTTATAGCTTATTTTTCACTGTAGTTTTTTGTAATTTTTCGTAATATTATGTCGTGATATGCTCCCGGCCCTCACATCCTTACCTTCCTCTAGCTCACATATTATAATTAATGACACATCGTTGGAAAATTTAATAAAATGTGAGCAGTGTTCCCAACCTCGTTTTTTTCGTGGAAATAGGGGCTTGAAGATTCATGTCGGCAGGGTACACAAACGGTGTGACACTGCCGGCATTGCTTCAGGCCCCACTTCCTTATCAGTGCCATCTCAGTCCAATAATTTGACTAATTCCTCAAATTCCAATCACAATCGCACACCTTTTTGGAAATATATTGGTTCGCTCAAAAACAATGTATTCTTAATAAAGCGTATTCCACGTGGCGCACGCATCAGCGTTGCCAAATCTCTTAATTTAATAATACAAAGAATATTAAACCGAAATGACAAATGCGATTGGGAAGAACTGCTCATTTTCGGTTATAGAACATTATGTTTGGAACAAAACGATAAAGACAAAATTTCCTTAACACAAAAAATTAAACATAAGTGCTCAAACTCTTCAGTTCCGAGCATTCATGTTCGGCCCATTTATAAATCTTTCAATTCAGACAGTATTCCAAAAATAGAAACAAAAATTAGCGACGGCGATCTAAGAGGTGCCGCCCACTTGCTATTTTCCAGCGATGTTTTGGCACCGAATACGGCTGAGACTCTTTTTGCTCTCAGATCAAAGCATCCCTCTTCCTCTGTGGCTTGTTGTCTGCCAGATCCCCCACATCCAAATGATGTATCGACTCGAGCTACGGAGGAAGATGTGCTTGCCGCAATAAATTCTTTTAAAAGCGGTTCCGCGGGAGGTCTCGATGGCTTAACGCCACAACATTATAAAGATCTGATTACAGGCTCTGTCGGTGATACCGGTAAGACACTCTTATCTAGTTTAACAGCTCTAATAAACGTTATGCTGGCTGGTAAGGTGCCCCCGGAGATAACCGACATCCTGTATGGTGCCAATTTATGTGCCCTGAAAAAAAAAAGACGGTGGCGTTAGGCCAATTGCCGTAGGTGCAACTATACGCCGCATTGCCTCCAAAATTTGTTGCCGTCACATTCTCTCTACCGTATCAAACTATTTTTGTCCTACACAAGTAGGTTTTGGCTCAAAGTGAGGATGTGAAGCGGCAGTGCATGCGGCGCGTGCTTTCTTGACACATGATGGAGGTGAGGTACTCCTCAAAGTAGACATAAAAAATGCATTTAATTCTGTTGATAGATCCACCTTGTTGACACAGATAAAACAGCATGTTCCGGACATATATCCCTACCTCTGGCAATCTTACAGCAGTCCTTCAAAATTAATATATAAAGATAATTTATTACATTCCGAAGTTGGCTGTCAACAAGGTGATCCTCTCGGACCAGCTATTTTTAGTCTGGCTATCCATCCTGCGATTTGTAATTTAAATTCCAAATTTAATATTTGGTACCTTGACGACGGAACAATAGGAGGTAAAGCAATTACTGTTTTAGAAGACCTTAAAACCCTCATTCAAAGGTTTAAAGATATTGGCTTAGAATTAAATTTTTCTAAATGTGAACTCTTTGTTTCCGATTCTGTTCCAACTATTACAAAAAATGAAATAATTAATAAATTTAACAATCTGGCACCAGGTATTAAAGTCTTGTCAAAAGGATCGCTGTACCTCCTAGGTGCTCCCGTCTTAGATGACTCCATACCCTGCTTTATCAATGATCAAATACAAAAATTTAGCCAGTCTTCAGACAAACTTTTCAAAATTAATTCCCACATGGCTCTCCTCATTGTCCGCTTTTGCCTTTTTGTTCCAAAATTTACATATGCTCTTCGCTGTTCTCAGCTTTTTAAATTTCAAACGCTTTTAAAATCTGTAGACAATATTCAAAAAAATACATTATCTAAAATATTAAATTGCTCCTTTGTTGATGACAGGGTCTGGAATCAAGCCTCGCTTCCCATCTGTTATGGAGGCCTGGGCATACGCAAAATCTCGAGTGTGTCACTGCCAGCTTTTCTTTCGTCAGCCTACAGCACGGAAAACCTTTTCCTATCTGTTATTCGCCCTTCCTTAGGATCGGTTGAGGTGCCGTGCTTGACTGATGCTCGAAATGCTTGGTTAAGTGTTTGTCCGAGTACTAACCTGCCTACCTCGACCTTTTCTCAAAAACACTGGGATGAGCCTCTATGCAAAAATGTTCATTTACAATTTTTAGATTCTTGTAGTACCGAAAAAGATCGGTCTCGCCTCCTAGCTGTTTCTGAGAAGGAGTCAGGACACTGGTTGAAGGTAATACCTTCAAAAAACTTAGGAACCTTAATCGACAATACCACGCTTTCTCTCATAGTATCCCTTCGTCTGGGGGCCAGGACTAACCTTCTTCACCGTTGCCGCTGTGGTGATCTCGTTGATGTACTAGGTCACCACGGTTTATCCTGTTTACGTAGTGCGGGCCGCATGTCACGACATGCTGCCTTGAATGACGTCATTCGGCGGGCTCTTGTCGCCGCTGGCGTTCCTGCAGTCTTAGAGCCTGTAGGTATTGTGCGCAGCGACGGCAGGAGACCGGATGGTTTGACGCTCATTCCTTGGAAACTTGGAAGATCGCTGGTGTGGGATGCCACTTGTGTCGATACACTTGCTGTTTCCCATGTGCCGGCGACTTCCAAGTCAGCAGGTGCCGCGGCCAGCACTGCCGAGAACTTGAAGCGGCGTAAGTATGCGACTCTCTCTGAGAGTTTCATATTTACGCCCTTTGCAGTCGAAACTTTGGGTCCCTGGGGCCCCGAAGCCCATCGACTGGTTTCTGATATTTGTAAGAGACTGGTCGAGGCTTCGGGAGACCGCCGGGCTGGCAGCTTCTTCCGCCAACGAATCAGTTTGGCTATTCAAAGAGGCAATGCTGCCAGTCTGCTAGGTACCTTGAGCAATGACAGCTTTCTAAGCGGCAACTTTGAGGAAGTTTATTATTTAAGATAATGTGTAGTTTTAAGTTTGTAAATATTAACATATGTATGTACTTTTTGTTAATAAATAAATATTTAAAATCAAAGAATTTATGACTCCAGAATGCCTATCTCGTACTGCAAAGTGAGGTAAATAAAATCAAATAAAATATAGACGGGTGGGTGGTGTTTTCTAACAAATTAGGGACCGATCAGCTTATTTGATAATAAATGTGTGTCGTATGTAAAGGTGAGTCAGCTTATTCGATTTGCCTTACCGTTACTGCTCGGATTCGGCGTGTGTAGTTATTTATAAGGTCTATGCTTAAAATATTATTTTTAATTTTTATTAGTTACTTTTAAATTTTTATTTTTATTTCAATTTTAAGTATGAAAAATAGTAATATCGCATACCTAGGTGAAAATGTGTGAGGAAAATGATGAGATTTGAGGAAGCGAAAGAAGAAGCGAAATAAATAACTAAGCATTGGCATTTTGCATTTAAATACTTTTAATAAACTATTTTGCACATCTCTGCTACTTATATTACACTAATATTACTATGTTTAAGTTGGAATCAAGGGTTGGAATGTAGGTGTAGGTAAAAATTGCCTTTTTTAATATATTTGTGGAACTTTTACTTTCATGGACCACATTGCTGAACGCGACCTAATAGACCTAACATGACATTTTCATAATAAAGACGTTACAGCTTTATGAATATAAAATATAACGTAAATAAACTAATTTCTCTAATCACTAATGGAACGAATATTGGTACTGCTTAGCATAGTACATATTGAGATATTATCTATACGCTTTGATATATCCCTAAAAAAACTGTGGTATTAGTGGTATTTGGCACCAATCACTTCCCTCTATATAAATAGAACTTTGGAGCATTTTAACGCAATCTCTATCAATCAGTGCAAAGCAATCAATCATGTAAATATACAGAACGTTACCTAATCAATTTCGGTCAACTGAATGAACAGAACTGAACAAAAACTCAAGTACAAAAACCACTATGAATACAATATAAATATCTATATATGTAATTATATTTCACAGTTACTGAAGTCGACGCCAAGCCTACCAAAATAATAGAGTTTCTGTTATTGCACATTGCTTGGCACCACCTTCAATAGCTGTCTATTCTAATTATATTAGTATTTATATTGTGTTGATAAAGTTATTTGTGTACTTGAGTTTTGATTAGTAAAGGATAATTATTTACTTACTTTATTATTTACGTACTTTTCAGTGTTTTTGTTTTGATGTCTATTTAATTTTTTTGTTTTTTTTCATTTCTCCTACTTGAGTGGCCTTGGTCTAAATAAATATCTAGGGTATGTCTACGATTAACTTCTTTTCTAATTCTGGAGCTCAATGACACAAGAGAATAAGTCATAAGTCATAAGTTCAATATAAATAAAGCTTATAAGCAGTTCTCGTTATTTGGTGTTCTTTGGTGTATCTTCGAAGACCAAGCTTCAATGCTAGTGAAATTTAAATTGAACCAATCCGGAAATACATCCTTTCAAATAAAAAAATAATTTTACAAATCGTTTTATAAATGACAGTTGCGGTAACACACAAAAAAAAAAACCGAATTGAGAGCCTCCTCCTTTTTTTGAAGTCGGTTAAAAAAATGGTCAATAGTAAACTCAAATGAGATGTGAAATTAGAATATCGACAGGTAAACAGATTAGAGCAGAGTTCAAAGAATATTTTTCTGTAAGCAACAGGTGTTTCATTTACCAACTATTTGCTAACTACCAAAAACATTCAACAAAAATAAGTCACGTTAAACCAACGTTAAACTAGCAAACTGGCCGAAAATAGAGTGAATTTTTAATGTCTTTTGTTTTAGATTGTACAGTTTTATACACTTAGTATCCATTCGCCGCTTTTGTAATTTATCGTTAAACGTTTTCATCGCGACGATTTTACCGCCCACGGTACGAAAGATATATTTTCATCAACGATATCGTCCACGGCATGACGTCATCATCAACGGCAAAAGCAACTTTTCTGCAACACGATAGGAAAGCATTTTGCTTACCTGTTGTATCGTGGACGGTAAAATCGTGACGATAAAAACGTTCAACGCTAAATTATAAAAGTGCATATTAGACTAACTCAATTTGAAAAAAAAAACTCAAGCCCCTTAGCCCCCCCCCAAATCCTCCACTGGTTACAAGTATCCCAGATAGCATATAAGGTTGCTTTATGCTAGATTTTTCTTTGAGTGTAATTTACGAAGTCAAATATATGACGAGAATGACTGCTACGTCAAATATAACAACAAAGTTTTTGACAATACTCCTGCAATCTTAGAATTTGTAGTTTTTTAAGTTTTTTTTTTAATTTTAGTCTATTTTAGGTTTTGGTAGGTACCTACTCACTTTTATGTATTGCTTTCAGTTTGTACCTACAAACGATGGAGTGTCGTACCTAAATAACTGCAACACAAAGTACCTGTTTCCTATCTGTTTTTTTTTTGTTTATCGGAAGGGAAGAAACTCCGCGCGAGCACCCATCCGCCTCCGACGCCTCACGAGAGAACGTCGGGAGCGACCGGGTAGTGCCGGGCTCGAACCGGCTAAAACTACCCTTCACCGCCACTTGACCCTACAGGCCGTCGTAGCGAGCCGAACGAGTACCGGGGAAGCGCGGAGGGCGCTCCGCCAAAGCCTGAGGACCCCTCCGTCCGGGGGTACATGGGGGGCGGAGGACGGAACCTCGGCTCAGGTTGTCGACGGGAAAGTATGCACCTGCGTGCCGTTGAGAAACCTATACGTGTGAGGGCCGGTCCCAGAGTGGTTTTAACCGGCCGGCATACAATCGGCTGAAGGCCCGAAATGGTGTGTGCCTATCTTGTGACTCAGCGCGAGCGGAAGGCCCGCGCTCAAGTGAGGCCCTATCTGTGTGTGTGTAATGTGATCGTCGAAGAGAACCTACAGAAGAGGCCCTGGTGTTAGCGCGCAAGACGTCGACCTAATAATTATTTACAAATATCGTGGGTAGATGAAATAAAATCTGCCTCGGACACGGAGTGAAGCTTGCTGCGACAGTTTACTTGAGACCACGGCCGATGAAACTCGGCCGAAACGTCAAGGGAAAATAAAAGGTAATCGCGTTAATTTCCCGTGTTTCTAGATATTTTATAATGCAGCGCGAAAGTTTAAAAGTTTATCTTGTATGGACTATAACGAACATTTAAAAAAAATTAACTAAATCCATAAACTTAGTATATAAGTACTGGCGTATAGACGAACATAGAGCTCGTTGACGCGTGAGTATTTTTAGTTTGTCAATGTCACCTGTGAAATGAATGATTCCCTTGATTAATGCGTTATGTAATGTCAGAATCAAAAATAAGCTAACAGCGTTCTCCACAGCGTGACGACTTGTGACGACCTGTCATTCGAATTCACTCGTTGAATAAACCAAGAACCGGGTTCGATTCCCCACTAATGAAAAATTTACTTAATACTTAAATAGGTACTTAACTGAATACATCAGAATAAAAAAACATACCTACACGATGGATTAAAAAACATGACTAGCCTTGTTAAAATTTCATCTAAGTAAATTTTTCATTAGCGGGGAATCGAACCCGGTATTTGGTTTATTTAACCAGTGAATTCGAATGAAAGTGACTAGGTAGAGACTAGCACAGTGACAAAATAGTAGGTTAAGTAGATAAATTAGGTATTTAGACAAGTGTTGTAAATAGGCATTAGTGAGATCGCTAGCTGCGGGCCGCGCAAGTTCGGCGCCCGTGCGTCTTTAGACCCGAGCGTCAGCTGTTTTTGATTTTGTGTTTCACTTCTGGTTTTTTTAAGTAAAGTGATGAATTCTTTATGAAATTATCGTTTCATTTATCTGTACTAACAAGATGGAGCGTGAATAGTGCTAATATAACGTTGTAAAAAGATTTTTCATCCGGATCGATTTTTTCTGACCCGTCATCTCATCAAAGGTATCATTAGTACTATCGTCTGTCTTCGTTTTCGGGAGCGTTTCCCTGAAACCGAGTATTCATGAATATGTAAGTACAAAATGGTAAATAAATAATACAAATGAAACAGACGGATTTTTTGATGCAAATGTATGTATGTAGCCTCATAACACGTCCATATTATCTTTGTTAGGCATAACAGTCACAAAGTGATATAATATCTGAAAATTATTTAGTTCAAAACATAAAAGAGACTAGTCACCCGCATAATAATTGAATAGAGTTATCTAGGTTTGTAATTATTTGTGGGACTTGATAATCTAAGCCTATTTCAATTCAATTTATTCGCTTGTATTAATTTTACATTATGATGCGCTATGGCCTCCAAACTAGGCAAAGCCAATCCCACGGGGACTCAAATACGAAATAATCATATACATATGGCATTTTCTCTATATTTTGAGACTAAATTTTTATACATTCATTTACTATGATCAGTTCATATTCAAAAGAAATACCTAAGCGTAATGATAATAATTATCATTAAAAAGAAATTATATTTTAATTTTTTTAGCGCATCAATAACCTAGGATTAGGTACCTAATACCTTTTTTTAAATTTCACAGGAGTAACTTGCACACCAATACCCAGCCCGCTGAGAGTGTGAGTGGATTATGTGGATATCTTACCCGCCAAAACTCCCCTGCGTCTTCGGTGCGCTGTGGAGGGGCTCCGGGATCGCCCGCGGAAAGCATCGGAGCTTGAAGCTCCTCTCACGCAGTGCTGAAGCACTTCTCGGCGAGGCAGTGATAGACCCCTCTCCCCCACCCTCGTACCTTCACAGTGCTATCTGTGCGATAGCACTGTGCGATATCTGCTGTCAAAACGAGAATTTGTATTATGTAATTTGTATAGTGGCGCTAAGTCTACTGCGATATGTGCATTTTACGGTCATGGCGCAATAGACACAAAATCGTCATACGTGATATTGATTTTTTATTAAAATTAGTCACCGGTCGCGCAATGATCGCATGGCTGTCGCTGTCTGCAAATTTTGAGGTAATAAGCCCGCGGAACCCCCACTCCGAACATTCGCAACCCCGAAATCCTTTTAGTCGCCTTTAACGTCTGGCGGGAATCACCATAGTCGTGTTCTCTGGCCTGGGCTACAGGGCCGACGTACCTATTATCTACACTCTCACAACTTCACAGATATTACAATTATTTAATTTCGTCACGAAAGTGTTATTATCAGTTGAAGTTAGTAAAGTAAGTAGTTAGTAAAGTTGTTAGTTGGTTCGGACACATGGAAAGAATGAGTGATGGAAGACTGACTAAGAAAATCAATAGAGCGAAAGCGAGTGGTAAAAAAAGCCAAGGAAGACCAGGGCTTACTTACGAAGATCAAATAGCCAAAGTGTTAGTTGACGGAAATGCCAAAAGCACTCACACACCTAGGCGAAAATGTATGAGGAGAATGATGAGATTTAAGGAAGCGGCGCAAAGCTTGGCGACCCATCCTCTTTGACTACCCCGTTAGGGAAACGTATGTATGTATGTATTTCTCTGTGCATTGTTTCTTAGCGAATTGGTGGTCAATACATACATACATACATATCTTCACGCTGTATCCCTAGCGGGGTAGTCAAAGAGGACGGAGCGCCAAGCGTTGCGACCCTTACATACTTCTTTCGCTTCCTCAAATCTCATCATTCTCCTCACACTATGATAGATATGCGAGTGCTTTTGACATTTTCATCAACCAACACACTGGCTACTTGATCAATCAATAGTGGTCAATCAAACATAAAAATCGCGGATCACTCCGAAATAGCCTCCTACTGTATTGCACCAATCATACAAGCCTAATAGGTCGATTGAGAGCGGTTTGGAGTAGTAATTAACGGGATTGTATTTTTCTTCTTTTAGAAGGGAAAAATTGCCCACGGAAACTCAGCCGGACTCTACGCCGACTAAGTAGTGTCGCACTCGAAGCGACTGAAAAAACCTCCTCTTTGCTTTTAGCTCTTAGGTTTTGACAGCGTCACCAGTCGTGTTGGGGCGAGCGCTGAAAGCGCCCTGCCAGATGGTCGACCGCCTGAGGATTCCTCCAGCCAAAGGACACCTCGTATGGAGGGTGAACCTCGGGCTCAAGGTGTGGCCAGGAGAGTTTCATAGAGATCTATGCATTTTTATACGTGTAGATAAGTACGTATATATTGTTAAGGAGGGCGGCACACCATCGCGGTCCTCACATGTCATAAATAATTCTTCCCACATATTTGCGTTTGTATATGAGTGCTTTGATGTTCTTGTCGGCTAGCACTCGCATAATTATTCGTTTTTTGTATTTTTGACTTACACGTTAGCTTTCAGTGTGCCATTAGGTGCACAATATATCACCAGCCCGTGAATATTGGAGAAAAGTAGACGAATTAAATTATATTCTCTTGAATCTGGGTGTTACTGGTACTATCCTAGACAAGAGAAATTTCCCTTATCTATGATACTACCTGATACTACTTTATGGAGAACAATGATACCTAAATGATAGACTCTAATGCGTTGTCGTGTACATTCTATGCCACCCAATCCAAATCTACGAGTACATATTTGTTTTTTGAGTCATTCTTCAGAATTCTGTGGTTGGTATTTTTGTAACTTCAAGTTGTATTTCATTTCAGAATCAGCTTTTATTTCCTAAGAAACTATCTAGGAAAAATTTTAAGCGAAATGCTTATTGAAAAGATATAGATTTTTTGTTATGAGATAAAAATAAATATTTCGTACAAATATATAATATATGTATGATGTATATACAAACACATAGACAAAATATCAGTGATAAAATCATAGTCACGAATTGTCATGTGTTAAAAATACTCTGTATTACTTTTGTCAACAATTCAATACAAATGTTACACCCACTTACGTACTTATACTATACGTAGCAATATGTACCTGTACTTATATGTACAGGTATGAGTATACAATGATGTATCCTTCAATATTATAACCTTTCTAGTCTTATCGAGAGAGATAGAAAAATAATATCCTACGGCATAAGGCCTTGCCCAGACAAGAAAGACGTCTTGGATGTGTGGCGGACGAAGCGCGGACGCCACTTATACGACTATATGTAGAAGAAACAGGCTACGGACACAAACTGAATGCTAACTAAGAAACGTTTGTCCATTCGTAATATTTCACGCTTACAAGAACAGAGATACTAGAATACCTGGTATAACACCCTATGCCTCGCTCGCACCCCATCTCCTATGTATCCTTTGCGGTAGTCTTTGCCACAGTGGCTTTGCCTCGTTTTCACCTCACGTATCTTCTGTGTTGCTTGCACCAAAAAATACATATTAATTACTTTGGTAATGTAGGTACTGTAGGTAAGTAATCCATTAACCTTTTTAAACTTTTTATAATGTATTGCTCTATTTTGATTCCCATTTCGATCTCTATATCATTTCTTTCCTTTGCAAAACGTTTACAATCTACGATTATGTGTACCACGGTTTCATTCTCATTAGGATCACATGGACATGCCGGGCTCTCCTTGCACTTGAACCGGTTCGTACTTTCATACAAAATGTATCGCGTTGCAAAACATTTAATGAAAACAGGATTCCAGCGAAACACTTCGTCGTTTGAGTACTGGGAGCGGTACCATTCTAGGCATTTTAGTATCTCTCTTCCTGTTGCTGTCAAGTATAAACGAATTGTAGATTTTGCACCACATATAGTTAACAGTTGCGTTTGTTCTACATCTGCGTCTCGTCTGCGGCTTGTGCGCGACGCGTCCTAGGGTTATTCACAAACGTCGGAAACTTTCCGTAGCGGAAAGGCCGATCGTCGAAAAGCATAAATTCAATACGAAGGCTTGGATTTGTGAATACGACTATTTATAATATGATATATAAATATAATAATATTTCGGATTCGTGAATCGCGTATAGACAAAATCATCGAAAAATTTTCTGTCGGATACGGAAACTTGAGTTTCCGACGTTTGTGAATACCCCGCCTAGTCTTACATCTCTCCTGTCTGGCCTGCACCTAAGACTTGCTATAAGAATATTGTGTAGGCGATGAAACAGCAACTTGTTGCAGTCTGGTTTTATTTTTCCATCTGTGAACCCAAATGGATCTTATATTTCTAAGACTATTATTTTGTGCAGCGATCGATTGCTACTGATGGACAGTCGGATGGGCGCATTGAGTGATCTTATAAGTTTCGTCTTTCCTTTTGCAGTACGGAACGCTAATAATGAATAATTATTAAATTATTTCAAATACTTTGTATTGGTTGTTGTATCTTTTCATTTTTAACTAGATTTTGCCCGCAACTTCGTCCGCGTGGTGGGAACTTACAACAAAGAGGGTAGTATAAAAACCTTCTCCATGAAAGAATGCATATACGAGTACATACGTGCCGATTTTTTTATTTACTTATTTAATAGCACACAAACGAAATTACCTACCTATATGAACAAATTTGGAAGCGGTAATCTACGAAAGGCAGTGCTTATCATTTTAAAAGATATCTACCAGCACGCCTCGTTAACAAACGTGTTAAAAAAAGTGTATGAGGGTAGTAATATTTATTACAAACAATATAAATATAGGTACATACACATATACACATACACCTTACTTATTCAACAATTTTCAACAAATATACAACTTTCATGGTGATCGGTCAAACGATGTTGGAATTTAGAGATTACATATTTCGAACATCAATTTTTATATGCAGACAGATATGTAAGTAATGGCGTTTTAGAAAGAGAAAGGGAGTCTCTAAGAGTCGAACAGGAGAAGGCGCATAACGCCGTTTCGTTATGTTACGATTTTATGGACAGTAAAGACTTACGGATTTTTTTTTAATTTATACCACAGGAAAGCCAAACGAGCAAACAATCCGCCTGTTGAAAGGTGGTCTCATGCACATAAACATTTACAATATCAAGGTCAGAAAACGCTCCAGGCTTTAAACGCGTTGGCAACTCTAACCTAACTACACTAACCACTTTAAGTGATAATTTGCTTAAATTTGCCCATTCATTCCCCGTAATATATATGTTTTCAGGAAATTAATGGGCAAATTAAAGTTGATAGAAATGGTTACGTAACGAAAAAGCGTTGACTACTGATATAAGGTGATGTAAATATCTATTATTTTATTTTAATGCGTTATAAATGTGTCGTTCTTTCGCATAAAAAGTGGTAAAAATATTGTTACTTCAAATTGCATATTGCTCGTGTGTAAAATTACCTTTTTTTAATCATCGTTGTCGAAAATGAACGAATAATTAACACTCTACTGTACAGTACCTTTTCCAAATACGTCGCTGGCAAAAATCTACCTACGAGCATCTACGGGAACTACGTACATTTTTTACGGGTAGTTCCCACTATTTAAAAAAAAGAATATAAGTTTCCGAACAAATACCTACCTCGGTATATAAATGTGCAAGTTACAGTTACCTCAATACACTATTCAATCAATGAAGTGGACCATTTTTTATATCCTATTATTATCGCACCTCAACTGATATTGAGGTCACAGTATATACCTACTTATAACAAAAAGATTTATGGCTGTCTTGCTTTCAACAATGATATATCAAAACTAACAACAGCAAGGTCAGATTGATACCAAATTAAAGCTAATGGATTGGGATCACGCAATCACAAAAATAAAACTGAATTTGAATAATGAATTGCTTGGCTTTGTAGGCTTCTAGGTAAGTTGACACATATTTTTGTCAGCCACTTGTCAGCCCTGCCACACGACAAAAAGTTATTTATATAAGTTTCCGTCAATACTATTACAAGACAATGTTTTTAAATAGAACTTTACCATCTCTCCCACAGTATAATTTTTTTATTTTATTGGAACGGGAGAAGCGAAGTTGGCGTTTTTTAGAATTCCTCTTTTTTGCGTTTTTGGGAGTTTCAAGGCTCCAAATGGAAAGTTTGAATAAATATGTGCATTTGAAGTTTTCGCATTTTACCGAGAAGGCATTTTTAACTCCAGTAAAGCAGTAAAATCTACTATCACTTTACTGGAGTGTTAGGGATTTAGTAATGAGAAGACAGACACACCACTTTTTACATAAAAATGGCAGAAATGTTTCTAATGAATATGAAACGAGTTGCCAGTAAATAAAAGAGAAGAAGCAGAAATGTTTCTTTTTTAAAAACGATGGAAGTGGTCAGTGCCTCTTCCATAGATTAGATATCTACTCAAAATGTTACCATACCTTCAGAACCCAATACTTATCCGCCCCCTTTCACCTAGATATGTTTATAGCAAGTGCGGATGCAGAATTACGATTTTCTCAGGACTTCGTGTAAAAAGATTTTCACAAGAGTTTTTTTAATATCCTATGATTTTTACGACCGTTTCGAATTTCTTTGACGTTCAGAAAAGTAGAGCGAGTTCATCACTAGCCTCATATACTGTGTTTATATCTCAGGTAATAGCTAACCGCTATAAAGAAACTTCATGATTGCGGGTGGTCGAAGTAGGAGCTCTGAACCCCACATCACACGACTTCGAGGAGAACAGCGGCGAGGAGGACGTCTCGCTGAGGCGTGCTTCGGTACAGCTCTAGCACTACGCTCTGGTGCGTTCACGTGCGTTGCACCCCCTAGAGACTGGATACCTTTTATGGGTTTATTGCTAAATTTTTTTTGGTAACGTGACCGAAAACGAGATTTCGACATTATATGTTATACCTCAGAAACACAATTTTCCCCTCAGAAGCTGATCAACTTTTGAATATTTTGCCGCGTTCGCCAAAAAAAATCGTATATAGTGTATATTTGGACGATTATAGTTTGACATATTAAAGGCGATCGATCACACTACTACAGAGCACATCTACAACGATCATTCATGGATCATTCTAAAGCTTGTTGTCGTACTGCCCGGCCATTAAAACCTGGATACTAAGAAGAACCGACAAGAAACTCAATCAGGTATCATTTTTTCAACATCATTCTACAATAGTTATTTAAAATACAATATTCATAA
Organism: Zeuzera pyrina; assembly: GCA_907165235.1. Lineage (NCBI taxonomy): Eukaryota > Metazoa > Arthropoda > Insecta > Lepidoptera > Cossidae > Zeuzera > Zeuzera pyrina. The sequence goes on from OU015627.1 coordinate 3,581,116, forward strand.
AGCCAGTAAATGCGTGTGCAGAGAGGATTGTTTCCAGACTATATTGTTTTTTCTTCAATCAAATCGCTAATTTTGTAGTATGCTTTTCCAAATTTCAGAAAGAACTGTCTTTATTATGGAAGTTTTTATGATTATGAATCCTTCTGCTTGGATATGGCGTGGAGGGCCCCTTACTGCAGGATATGAGGTCATTATATCGGGGCCACAGAGCCTGCGTAAGGATAAATGGTGACTTGTCGTCCTGGTTCGAAGTCTGTTCAGACGTCAGACAGGGCTGCATGATATATCTGCCTGGCTATTCGTGATGTATTTGGACAAATGCCTCCAGACATTGGAAGATAGTATGAGTGGTATGATATGTGATGGTACAGTGGTAAACTGCCTAATGTACGCTGACGATGCTGTGCTTATAGCACCATCAGAAGCTGAGTTGCAGACACTAGTTCCCTGCATGAAAGAAGAATGTGAAGTGCAAGAATTGAATATGAACGTGAACAAAACGAAAGTTCTGGTGTTTGAAAGGGAAGCGGTACAAACGAAATGTGAGATTTATGTAAATGAAAAATGTTTAGAACACGTGAATGAAATTGTGTATCTGGGAAGTGCCTTTTCGAGGGATGGAAGATGTGAGTTGGATGTGGAGAGACGGGTAGCAGCTGGCAATAAAGAGAACGGTGCTCTGTCTTCATTAGTGCATTAGTAGGCACTAGGCAGTGTGAATATATATAACTCAGCCAAAATGGCCATATATAATGCGGTGTTGGTTCCAACTTTATTGTACGGTAGTGAGGCCTGGATATGCCCGAAATCGAGTGAAAGTAAGATAAATGCAGTAGAAATGTGATCTCTTAGAAATATGTGCGGTGTCACCCTTGCGGACAAAATCAGCAATGAAGAGATACGCAGTTTGGCAGGGTTGCACAACAGTGTTATTGAAAAATTAAAAAAGGAATGCTTAGATAGTTCGGGCATCGACATAGCAAGAATGAGTGATGAAAGACTGACGAAGAAAGTCTACAGAACGAAAGTGAGTGGTAAAAAAAGGCAAGGAAGACCTAGGCTAACTTATGAAGATCAAATAGCCAGTGTTAGCCGACGATAATGTCAAAAACACTCGCATACCTAGGCGAAAATGTGTGAGGAGAATGATGAGATTTGAGTAAGCGAAAGAAGTATGTAAGGACCGCGACGCTTGGCGCTCTGTCCCCTCTGACTACCCCGTTAGGGATACGGCGTGAAGATATGTATGTAGAAAGAACTGACAAGAAACTCGGTCAGGATTATTATTTACTTCAACTAAATAATAATCTACTTATTTGAACTAATCATATCAGGTCAACACTTGTGCTTATTTACCAAACAAACATTTACAACATCGTTCGCTCAACAACAGACCTTCCTCAAGTATTTCGACATCATAAAGTTTATGACGCAAAAATTATTCGCAAACTGCGGAATATGTATACAATATTACAAGATAAAATTATTTCTGTCGGTGTGTCATAAGCATTTACAGCGACTATATTATTATGAAGAAAATTAAAACTATAAAGTGTATTAATGTATCTTAGGTGCTGCGCTATCGTGGTATTACGAGGACACAGAGTGAGTGCTGTCACAGATCATCCGAAAAGTGTTTCGCTACAACGCGACAGGGGCTCCGGTGAGTTCCATAAGAGATCCCGGAGCCGATCATGACCACCGCAGGAGTATTGTGTGTAAGCCCCAATTGACCCGGTCTCACCCCTGGTGTGTTGGGTACCTACGTTCAAATTTCTCAAACTCACCAAAAAAAAGGTGCTCTATCTATGGATATCTAAAATGATATGGACGTAAATTTAATTTACTCGACGGTTGTTAAAAACAAAAAAAAAAACAAAAAAAAAAACAAAAAAAAAACAAAAAAGTCTGAGCCTCTGTTCCTTTCGGCTTCGCTTACATACACACATACATAACTTCACGCCCTTTCTTATTTGGAGTGGACAGCGTATCACGACAACAACTTGACGCCACTTCATATCTTCAGTAAAAAGAGGAGATCCTCAATTCGTCTGCAAGTATGTCTTTATAATCGACTCCCGAAAAAGCACGAGATTCTCTATTCGGCTACGAGTATCCCATTTCTTTATAATCGACTTCGAAAAACGAGGAGGTCCTCAATTCATCTATAATTAGGTATATATTTTTAGGATTCCGTAGTCCATACCTCAAACAAAAATTGGAATCTTTGTAAGTAAAAACACTCACGAGTCTGTCTGTTATAAATATGGTTAGAGCAGACTTTCTCAAACAGTGACGTACAAAAAATTGAAAGGCATTTCACCAAAGTCACCTAATAGTTAGCGAACCCCTAAAATAGAATAGGGGTCTGCTAACGATGAAAAATCAGCGTTGGCGGACCCCTATCCTTTTTTAGGGGTGAAATCGGGTATTAGTGTTTCCTAAAAAGCTTCACTCGTCCCTTTATCGCTTAACTTTAAGTTGCCAGCATTATAAAGTATCGCGAGCAAATCCAAGGGTAAAAAGTATGTAACATATTTATGTTATACTGTTAGGGTTTATGATTGCCATGAAAACGATATTAAAGGAGCCATAGTGATATCATTAAATATGCCGTCACATTAAGTTGATCTTAAAACGAGTTTTATTGTTAGACATTATTGCCTTTTCTTTACTATTATTATCACATAAAAACATAAAATCAGACTGTCTATATATTAACACCATCTTTGTGTATTAGGTTTATTAATGCTTCCAGGGGGGCTATTGACAAACGTCGGAAACTTTCCGTAGCGGAAAGGCCAATCGTCAAAATTCAATTCGACGGTTTGGATTTGTGTTTACGACTACATATAATATGATTAATATATTTCGGATTTGTGAATCGCGTTTAGACAAAATCATTGAAAAGTTTCCTGTCGGATACGAAAAGTTGTTTCCGACGTTTGTGAATAATCCCGCAGATGTCAAAATTTATGACAGCTATAAATACCAATAGGCATAAAAAAGTATAATCTTCAGAAAATTATCAGACACAATACGAACATTCTGTGATCTTTATATTGTTAACATTATGTAATTACCATGTACGTAGTTACTTATAGATCTTTATATTTAATAGTTAAAACGATTTTTTTCTAGGCAATTCTAGTTTGAAGTGAAGTGAATTAAGAGCAACTAATATTGAATAAGAAAAAGTAATTAATCTACTTTTTGCTAAAATCGGATTTTCTTAGTAACGTAGTTATAAAAATAGCTCAATTATATAAAGAGATAATTGCTAATATTTTTTTGAAGGCGTTATGACTAACATTAATTTTGACATTAATAATTATCACAGTTCAGTTGCTTATTATTTTTAAAATTATTTGTTATTTGTAATTTACGGCGGACACAAGTAAAGCGATCTCAAAATTTCGAAGCAAATTGTGCCGCAGGGTGTAGCGGCAATAGAGCCCTGCTATACCTTTCAGGTTAGGTTTTTTCCAATAGCAATTCAAACTTGTACCAGGCGTGAGTCAAGTTTGCTTGCCTTAAGTCTATGTAGTTGCGCACTGCATAGACTTAAGGCAAGTTATAAATTAGACTTCCTAGTTACCGCACGATAAAGATACAAACGTTGATGTAAGTGTTTTATGCTGGAGTTGTTCTTTATTGTTAAAAACTTTGTTTCCATATTTGATATAACAGTTTTTAATCATTATTTGTCAAAAACTTGCCAAGGCTAAACGACTCATATTTCTCTTGGCAATATACAATCAAAGAAAAATCAAGCATGCATCAATCTTCAATGCTATCTGTGTAATTATGTCTAATTCTGAAACCAGAAGTTACTTCAAATAGGTTTTAGCAAATCCACAAGCTCGGACTATACTTAGAATAAATTGATATTCCCTAAGAATAATATGATACATATATAATATAAATTTAATACGTTACGGATTTGTGAATCGCGTGTAGACAAAATCATCGAAAACTTTTCTGTCGGATACGGAAAGTTGAGTTTCCGACATTTGTGAATAACCCGCCAGGTCACACCTTTCTATATTGCTGCAACCAACTACACCGATGGGATATTGTTAAGGTACAACTCGCTTTTAGTTAATTTAGAGTTTGACCTTGGTAAAACTGCATAGTTCGGCCTGAAACCGGGTTACCGATATTAGGTCGAACTATATTGACAGTGCTATATAGTGATAAAACTACAAATTATTATATCGATATTCAATTATGTACAATTTATAAATAATTATAAAAAAATGACAATGGTTTCACCATATTTTCGCAAGTCTTCATTGTAATTGTTATTTTACCTACAAGATAATTTTGCTCAACATAGCAAAAACACTATTTGAGTTATATTTGAATAGAATTTTTAAGAAACCTGTAAAATTAAAATGTACCTTTTTGTACATTTGGGTATTTCTCGTATTTCTACTTACTGTTTGGTTACTAGCACAGACTACATGTGTGATATTACACGAGTCTACTACGTTGAAAACCCTGCCATCTGTTGAAAAATAATCAAATCACAAGAGGAAAACCACAGACAAGACAAAATAGCTTTTCACGTATTGAACAGATTTTGAGATTTTTAATAACTAACAATTATTATTGTAACAAGATTATTATTGCATTAATTTTCCACAAAAGTTATGCTTTATTGTAAAAATTTCTGCTTATTTTATAGGTAATAGATTATTATAATATTGGGTGGGTACACAAATAGTTCTATTTAGTGGTATTATTGTGAGCATTGGTACTCTGTACCCACAGTTTTTGTACCTTAATGTGATCGGTTTATACTACGGTTAATTATAAAAATACTTACTTTGTAACGATAGTAAATACATATATAGTGTTTATCAGCGAATGTAATATGTCTGATATTGAAATCAACAATTAATTTTAGTAGTCAACTTTTCGATTCTACTTTCATACTTTAATGAGGGTAGGTACCAAGAATCTCACGAGTCATACATACACTGGATATTACAGTCGTAATAATTCATTGAAGCAGGAAAAATGACCTTATGTACAGCCCAAGGTAGGTGCTTATACATATGTGTTTCAGGCTATTGTTTAGATTATTTACGATTTGGAAACGATATAAATACTTAGAAGGTACTCACTTTAAGTACTCAAGATTTAGTTTCACATGATGAAGTCCTTTCTACCGAAAGACGACTTCTGACGGTTAGGTTAGAAGTACCTAATTTATCATTGACGTTTCATTAATTGTCAGTATATCATCGCGTTACCAAATGGCACTAAAAATCTAGAATGAAAATAGGTGTCGTTTGTGTGCTCTAGGGGCGACATGCTAATGAACTCGACATGAAATCCAATCAATCTGTCTGAGCCCTTATGTTAAATGGTCACTAATTGTAAATAGTAAAAAAAATTTGAGCATGTAGAAAATAAAATTTCAAGAAACACACTTTTTTGCTCTCAAAATGCCACTAACATAACCTAAAAAATTCACAAGTCAAAAAAACGGTTTTTTACGAATAAAAAAGAAAGTTGTGCTCGGATTGGAAAAAGTTAAATTAGAAAGTTGTAGACAATGAAAAAATCTTTCGATTCAATTTTTGTGAACTCGAATCGATTCATTACTTTTAGAGATATATTGAAAAAACCGTTGAAAATTGCGTTTTTTTGTTTTTGCTCTAAAAATAACAATATTTTATGAAAACATTTAATAATTTCAGAAAATGTAATACTAAGTGAGACGAAAATGATCGGTTTTGTACAATTCCATAATTTTTTTTTTCAAAGTTATAGCTGTGTTAAAAAAAGGTGTTTTAGTAAAACGACGTTTCCATCGAAACGGATGGTTCTACCGACTTGTTCGAGGGGTTTGTTTTTTTTGTTAGAAGTCGTCAATGATATTATAATACAAAAGAGGTAGATAGATTATATGCACTCGAAAAGTGGCACCCTCAAAACTTTGCTAATTAGCCAACCCGGACTTGGTCAAAGAATATGAAAAGTAATGTTACAGAACCAACAATGTCATACAATGCCTATTGCGCATTCAAAATTCTAAAATATTTTAATAATCCAAACGTTTTTATAATATACACGATCATGTGATGACGCAGCCACCCAATTTTAATCATCGTTGTATGTTATCATGTACATGATTCAAGAAAAACGAAATTCGAAAAAAGCAAACATCATTCTTTACTGTCTAATCCCATTAGGTATCAATCATATTTTTTTTAAATGTCTGTGCTGTGGAATTAATTATTAATGTTCTATGAATTAGTCCCGGATTCGCTTAAAATGTAGTAAGACATTGAAATTGACCAATCACAATGATTTAGAGAGCTATGTGATTTGTTAGTTTGAAATGCAATTATGTTTTACATTGCATAGCGAAGTAGTGCAATGTATATTTGTCTCACTTTTTAAGGTTGTAACTGGGACAATATTTTACTTGGATTAGTACTTTTTTTTTTTTTTTTGCGTCAGGAAATGCTTTATGCATCCCGTCCTGCCGTAGGGGGGTGGCAGGGGGGTATGTGGGACTCCTCGACATTAGGGTGCTAGGCCGAGTCTACCCACTAAAACCTGACGGTGTTCCTCGAGAGCCTTGATGCCGGGGCAACGGGAGCGCGTTGGCATTCTGCCGCGGCCCCGGCGGCTATGCCCAGCCTGAGCCGGGCCCTCCTCCGTTTGCGGGCAGTTTTACCTGCCCGCTCTCCTGGGAGGCGCGCGGGAACAACCGCGCGCACCATCCCGAGGCCATCGGTGAGGCGCCTTCCCCCGAAGGACACCCCAGGCCTCTGAAGTGGCGGCTTCCGCACCCCGCCTACACCACGGCAGGGGCGTCAGCACGCCCACCTGATTTTTACGTGTTTACTCACGGGTTTTTACAAGTTTTCCTTCTTCCCACCTTTGATTTTAACGTGTTGTCTCACGGGTTTCATTTCAAGTTTTCCTTCTCTCCACCTCTGGTTTTAACGTGTTTTCTCACGGGTTTCATTTCGAGTTTTCCTTCTCTCCACCTCAGATTTTTACGTGTATCCTCACGGGTTTTTAAAAGTTTTCCTTCTTTCCACCTCCGGGGTCACAATACCCTTCCTGGAAGAGGGGCAAGTGACCCCGACGCCTGACCCCCGCTCTCACGCAGAGGACGGGGAACACAACTTGTCCCCATAAATGGGGACATCCCCCCCCCGGTCCGGGCCAGGCCCTTTCGGCACTGCAGCCTCATCGGCCCCGACCCGGTACTTAGGGCGCCGCCGAAGCACCACCCTCAGGAGTGTTTATCGACTCTCCAGTCTAGATCCGCAGTGTTCAGTAGAAACAGGGTCACCTCGAGAAGGATGTAGACATGAAGTCTACGCACTGCGGTCTTGGGATGGCAGGCTAAGGCTCCACTTAATGGGAGCTATAAGCGCCTGTTGGTCCACCCCCTGTGGCGGGTCACCCACACCACTCGGCCCCACTTGGATTAGTACTAAGGTAACCTATCTACTTCTTTTGTATTATAATATCATTGGAAGTCGTACTACAAATATGTTTTCAGCAACAATTGATTTTTTTAATTCTTTATATATAAAATTGCATTTGAAAATGACGTGATTTTCGTGCATCGGTTTTTGGTAATAAATTGTTTTATTTCGATTTCATAGTACTTATTATTACAGAACTTAAAAGTTTTCTTCAGAACACACATGAAATTTAAAAAAAATTAGTTGTTTACCAATTCCGAGAGCTGAATTTCTTTTTTTTTGAGGTAACGCTAACGTAAGCAAGTGTACAAAGGACCCATAGTAGAAACCATTTTGAAGCAGCTGAACCGTTGCTCTATAAGTGGGGGCGCACAAAGAAAAAGAGGAAAAAGAAATAGAGACAGAGAAAGCAGGGCCGGATTTAGAGATCTGGAGGCCTCGGGGCAACAAAGGAGAGGAGGCCCCTTGACCCCAAATTATTTTCCAAATAAAATGACCAATTTTTTTCAGTCGAGTTTTTCAATAAATAATTTATTGTGAAACCAAGTAGATTCTTTTAGCATTTAACAAGCATATATAAATATTATCGGAAACAAGAATTATCTGAAATTAAATTTTAGTGTTAACGAACAGAACCTTCCGAGCTTTTTTCGCCGAAAAATCGTTGATGAGTTCATTGAAATCCAGTTCCCGGAGTAAATCGCTTTCAATGCTCAGAGGAGAGAAAGTTTTGATAGACGGTTTTGTCCCATCGTGGTTCGAAGCCTATTTTTTATAATCTTCATTTTTGAAAAGATTCATTTCTGAGAGATCAATGATTTTTGTTAATATTTAAGAACAATATAATCATGTTTGTACAAAGTACTGTAGGTAAAGGTAAAACCGCGAAAAAAAATATCAAAGGAAAAGATGTTTACTAGTGGTTACTAGTCGGAATTTGAAAGATTTTTTTCCGAAGTCTCTATTGTGGGGGCCCCTCTTTTGTGGAGGCCCCGGGGCTGTCGCCCCGGTTGCCCTCCCCTAAATCCGGCCCTGAGTGAAAGTGAAAGTGGATGGCTCATGCTAGCTGTTCAGTAACTGTAGCTCTCTGGCAACGTACAGTACATCCTAAACCGCAATCGAGCACGAGATGGCTCTCAGCATATTCTTTTATATCGTATTAATTATTTAAAGTGTACCAACGTTTGTTTGCATTGCGATTCAACAAAATGAAGTAATTTCGAAACACTTCCCGATAATATAATAAATGTAGATGACAGTTCCCGATTTTCTCGAAGAAATTATTAAGAGTTCCGAAGATACGCAAAACACTGAACATATTGATAATGACGAAACACTCGATGATGACATAGTCAATGCCACAGACAGTGATACAGAAACAGATAATGCTACATCAAAAAAAAGAAAGGTTGCAGATGATAATTAATATTATGGAAAATCTGATCATTTTTCGTAAATTTATATACATAATATTAATTATACATAAATATTATTTGTAATTTGGACATTAAACATGTTTGCAAGACATTTTTTTTAACAAAATCAATTTTGAAACTGAATCACCTACTTGTATATGAGAAGAAAAAATTATTTCAACTCCCGAAATCATTGAAAACTAATTTTTTTTAAATTTCATGGCCAAGGAAGACCAAGGCTGACTTATGAATATCAAATAGCTAGTGTTAGCCGACGGAAATGTCAAAAGCACTCGCAAACCTAAGCGAAAATGTATGAAGAGAATGATGAGATCTGAGGAAGCGAAAGAAGTATGTAAAGACCGCGACGCTTGGCGCTCCGTCCTCTCCCACTACCCCGTTAGGGATACAGCGTGAAGATATGTATGTATATATGTTAATATATCTAACTTAGCCAAAATGGCTGTTCACAATGGGGTTTTGGCGCCAACTTTGTCGTACGGTATTAAGGATATGCCCGAAATTGAATGAAAGTAAGATAAATGCAGTAGAAATGCGATCTCTTATGAATAGGTATGTGTGGCGTCACCTTTGTGAACAAAATAAGCAATTAAGAGATACGCAGTATGACCGGATTCCACTGCAATGTTAATGTAAAAATGAAGTAATAAATGCTTAGATGGTTCCGGCACATAGAATGAGTGATAAAAGACTGACGAAGAAAATCTACAGGGCGAAAGTGGTTAGTATTACTAGAAGCCAAGGAAGACCAAGGCTGACTTATGAAGATCAAATAGCCAGAGTGTTAGCTGACGGAAATGCCAAAAGCACATGCATACATAGGCGAAAATGTGTGAGAAGAATGATGAGATTTAAGGAAGCAAAAGAAGTATGTAAGTTCTGCGAAGCTGGGCGCACCGTCCTCTGATTGCCCCATTAGGAATACAGCGTGAAGATATTTATGCATATGTATGACTATTTTTTGCAATTTTCTAAAAACCTTTGTAATGACAGACACAACCGTGTAATTATAATTTATCCGCATAAACGAAAATATACGTAATATTATAGGTTGTATAATAAAAATTATTTTAAAATCTGTTTAGATATAATTCAAATCGTCAAATAAATAAACTTACTTTGTAGCTAGTAAAACTTACTTTGTAGTAGTAGCTGGAATCTTAATTAGTTGCCACTCTTATCACCGTGTCAAACAAATTTTTGTGTCTCTCTTTCTCTCATTGAGCGTAAGCACGAGTAAAACAGTTAGTTATAGTCAACTATAGTAAAGCATGGCAGCATCGCACTGTCAGTGTAATAATGTCAGCCATGGTGTCAGCTCATGACGGGCGGTTTGGTCAAAATATTGCAGCGCTGAAATATTATTTGCTAAATACTCGTAAATGTTGTGTTTTGGCTACAGTGGCGGATTTACATAAGGGCACTTTGGGCACGTGCCCGGGGGCCCCCACAAGCCAGGGGGCCCCCACAAATTAAATAATCCATTTTTTGTCTCCTACATTTTCGAAAAATCAAAGAACATGGAACATACATATTGATCATTCAAATAATAAAACTTCTTTGAGAAAATATAATATTTAATACCCGAAATTTTTTTAATATATTATGTATAATTAGATAATAGAAAACTAAAAGAGTAGAGTTTTCCACTACATAGATTCACAATATATATAAAATATATTGATCAATCAAAAGGAAATCAAAAGCGATTGATTCCCTTACAAGTGGGCACACACAGCCTTCGTGCCCAAGGGCGCGTTAAGTATAAAACCGGCGCTGTTTGGCTAATAATGTTCACAAAAATGAAAATACGTCATGTTCAGCTGTGTATTGCTCATCAAGAACAACGATAAGAGTGACAAACCCAAAATTATCATTTCATACGTAAGTCATTGTCGTAATTTACATATATATATATATATATATTCATAAAAATACTCAATTTTGTAACGAGATAAGTGATTAATATTAAAGATAACTATATGTTTCGTGTCATAGAATTATAAGTCATGAGAATGAATTGATGGCAATAAAGCAATAATTCATGTTTTTTTTCTTCCTTTCTTTCTGGCATGGCGCACAATTTACCGCATTTGCCAATGTCACGTATTAATAAGTAGAATCACAAATAAATTAGTTTTTTCTTATCGTGAAACTACTCCAGTAAAGTGATAGCAGGCTTTACTGAAGTTATAAAGGACTTTTTGGAAGAGCGCAAAAACTTAAGCTACATATGTTTATTTAGACCTACTCAATTCTTTTCACTTATACAGAACTTTAAAACACAATGTACTATCACTTTTGTACTTCAAAATCCCAAAAATTTAAAAAATAGAAAATCTAAACAAAATGTCAACTTCACTTCTCCCGTTCCCGCCAAAAAGTTGATTAACTCATGTTACACACATATAATTCATTACTTTGGCGTCATTTCTAGTGACGTTTCTCTATATCGAAATTAGTTATATCAATATTCATGATTTTTAATCGTGACTTTTGTTTTTAGATTTCCTAAATGTTCTGAAACTAGAAATCAATAGATCAAAGCTGTAAAGAGGAAAAATTGGGAACCAACAAATTATACTAGACTTTGTTCTAAACATTTTGAAAAATCCAGTTTTGTTACTTAACTAACAGTAAGGCGACTAAAAATTGATGCAGGACCAACTATTTTTGAAGGAGTCCGCCATGTGTACTAAATCTTTAGTGCAGAAAGAATAAATAAATAAATAAATAAATAAACTATTTTTGAAGGATACCCAAATTACTATCAATCGGTAAGTGTGCATATATAATATCTACTCGTAATCCCAATTACCATTTATATATACCAGTAACTGGTCCGTTGGTGCGGTGGCGTAGCATCTGTTTGCTAAGCTGTGGTCCTGGGTTCAATTCCCGGTCGGGTCAATTTAAGAAAAGAACTTTTCGAAATTAAAAACTAAAACTGATAACTACTGCTGGCTGACAGCCAGAAAAAGTCACGTCACCACGCCAGCAGATTTGTGGAGAAAAGTAGTAGATATGTAATATTTTTGTCTGTTGTTTCTGTTGTTTGCTTGCGGAAACCGTCTGCGCGCATAGTAGTTAGCCCTAGGACAAAGAAAAGCATAGTGTCGATATAGAAGACAATTTTACTACTACCAGGCAAGGAGTGAAACTTTTAACAACGTTAGCAAAGCCACGGGCGGTCGCGTTTGATGTCTGAGAATTATTAAAGCGTTAAGATAAAGCAAGATATATCTTTAATTTGTAAATTAAGTGAAAAAGTTCTACGCAAATCTTTGTTATGTACCCATCATAGCAAAATCAGTAACAAAGATGTACATAAAATGATCCCATATGTAACATTGCAAATTATGCACACATCAAATTACGGAAATAGTGTTCAATGTTTAAATGAACACCAATTATTATACTTTAAAACACATGTGATGTTAATAACTCACACTTGTGTTTAATACTCCTTATTATATTTACGACAGTGGCATAAATAAGTATGTATAAAATCATCGTTCAATTAGTGCGCCAAAAATGTTAGGAGTCTATTTTTATTGGGTTTCATTTCACGTTTTGTAAGTTTGTTAATAAATTGTTAATTGCGCTATAACTTATGAGTTTGTTATTTTAATTCTGATAGTCAGAAATAGTGCGACAAAAATGGAGGAGTTTTTGGAAAATACTATTAAAAATCGAAAACTAAAAGTAAAATATTTATAAATTTGTGTGAGCTTGAACATCTGAACAGGAGCTCGACAGGAGGTACTAATAAGGAACGCATATCAAATGAATGAGGTAGTTTAAAAGAAAAGAAGTACAGACATCCAGAGGTGAGCAGATAACCTACCTACATGCCCCAATGAAGGAGTTATGGATAAAATGGATTGGTTGAATTTAAAAAAAGTACTACATCCGCACTGTGTACACACTGGGGAATAAGGTGAACAAAATAGTGGACACATCAATTCAATTTTTTTTTTTCAAATTCAAATTCATTTATTCGCCATTGTGTTGTTAGTTTTACATAGTTTTACATCAGTGATGAAAGTATCAAACATAAAGTCACAGAATGACATGCAAATATTAATTTTAACAAATGCCTATACATAAATACCGAGAGAATCACAATCATTTCTTAATTCGCAATGTCAATATAATGTCAGAACAGAGACATCGATGTCGAAACATCGAAGGATATTTTGCCGTTGCTCACACCAGGTGTGTGTAATGCCGTTGCGCACACCAGGTTAGAAAATAGGTTGCAGCTGCGGTAGTTCATGCATTGGCTAAAAGAAGCGCACTGTTGCTAAAAGATTAAGGAACACATCACAGTTGTAAAAAACCGGCAAATGACCAAATCAGTATTAGCGGAACATGTTCTTCAAGAACTTTTCCGCAAGTACTTTCCGTCGAACGCCACATTTATCCGAGAGTCGTGCCTGAAGTGATGGAAACCAAGAGACACAAAAATTTCGATCGGAAAAACGGATACGATTTATCTACGGTGGTATCCAATGTTTCAAGTAACAGAGCCTCGTTTTTCGCATCCGGTTAAATATGTGGACACTGTGTGTGCGGTGTGTAGGAGGCCTAACAAAAGTTATTTATGAATAAGTCGGGGGTAGATGGTAAAAATTTGGCTTGGACTGTTTCACACAGTAAGCATGCTGTGACAGTTTGCTCGAGACCACGGCCGATGCAACCGGCCGAACCGTGGACCCAAAATAAATGATAACCGCTTTTTAAATATTTTAGAAAACAACGCGAAAATTTAAAAGTTTGTGTAACTCAGTTTGCAGACTGTTGGGTGTTGACTCTGCTCTGACTCGGCCAACAGTGTCTGGCGAACGAGCGCCCACGCCCTCACAATGCGCCGTGTTCGTTTAAAATTGTCGTAGTTTGTTCATTTATTATCCAATTTTAAAAATTCAAAGTGCACATTACAGACGAAAAACGAAGCAAGATTTTTTATTTGAACCATTTTTAATGTAAGTAGCATTATTACCGCGCTATTTAAGCTATAAAAAATTAATTTTATTCAAATAACTTTAAATATTGAACCTATGCTTATGATTGTTAACTGTTTTTTGTTAGGCATTTCAATACCTTAACATGACATCTCACTCATCCAAATAGGGTAAGTAGTTGTTATTTGACAAAATTTAAACCAACAATCACCATCTTTATGACGTCATATCTCCCCCCTTGGTATTGATTGATTAATTGAGGAAGCGACAATACCGTTTTTCTTACTCAAGAAACACTACTGAATACAACGATACTAGTTGTTGGTATAATACTGCTCGGTCCCACGAAAATATTTTCTAATCACTTAGCCTCTACTATATGATGAATGCATAATAAACATTTGCGTAGCACTTTTAAATGTCTTCTATTTCGACACCATGCTTTTATATCCTTTTCTTTATCCTAAGGCTAATGTACTATGTTTTTTTACCGCGCGCAGACGGATTTCAATTTTTCGCCATCTACGGAAATGACAGACAAAAGTGTTACATATGCTACTACTTTTCTCCACGAATCTGCTGGCGCGATGACGTGACCTTTTCTGGCAGTCAGCCAGCATTAGTTATCAGTTTTTGATTTTAATTTGGAAAAGTTCTTTTCTCAAATTGACCCAGCTTGGAAAACAGATGCTACGCCACCGCACCAACGGGCTAGTTACTGATAATCGGGATTACGAGTAGATAAATAATATATGCACATTTACAGATTTATAGTCTTTCGGTACTGCATCAATTTTTAGTCATCTTATTGATAATCTAGTAACAAAACTGGATTTTTTAAAATGTTAAGAGCAAAATGTTTTTTGACAAGGTTGCGCGACCGTGTTATTGTAAAAATGAAAAAAGGAATGCTTAGATGGTTTGGGCACATAGAAAAAATGAGTGACGAAAGACTGACGAAGAAAATATACAGAGCGAAAGTGAGTGGTAATAGAAGCCAAGGAAGACCAAGGTTGACTTGTGAAGATGGAAATGTCAAAAGCTCTCGCATTCCTAGATGAAAATGTGCGAGGAGAATGATGAGCTTTGAGGAAGCGAAAGAAGTATGTAAGAACCGCGACGCTTGGCGCTCCGTCTTCTCTGACTACCCCGTTAGGGATACAGCGTGAGGATATGTATGTATATATATGTATGTATATATATGTATGTTTAGAGCAAAGCCTAGAATATTTGGTTGGTTCCCAATTTTTCTGCCTTACAGCTTTGATACATTGATTTCTAGTTTAAGGACATTTAAGAAACCTAAAAAGAAAATTGACGATTAAAAATCATGGATATCGATATTACTAATTTCGACATAGAGAAACGTCACTACAAATGATGCCAAAATAATAATGAATTAAATAACATGAATTGTTGCTTTATTAGCATCAATTTATTCTTGTGAATTTTAATTTTATGACACCAAACATAGTTTTCTTTAATATTAATTTCTTATCTTGCTATAAAATTAAGTATTTTAACGATGATTTTTTAGAGAAAATGACAACAACAACTTACGTATGAAATGATAATTCTGGGTTTTTCACTTCTCTTATCGTTGTTTTTGATGAACAATACACAGCTGAATATGACATATTTTCATTTTTGTGAATAATAGTCAATGACTAAAGAAAGAAAGAATGAAGAAAGAAACTAAAGGACGGCATGTTGATCTATAGCAGGGGTTCCCAAACTTATTTTGTCTACTGCCCACTTTGAGAATAAATTATTTTTTAGCGCCCCCATTTTTTCACCTACTGAAAAACCACTATAACTTCAAATTAAATTTATTAATTATTGTGAGCTATATTAGCGGAGATTAAACATTAATTCCAAACGAGACTTTTACTATAACCCGCAAGAGTTAACTTGAAACCTGAGCGCAGTAGGTCTCAAGTTAACTCTTACGGGTTACACCTGCCAATGAGAATGATTATTGAAACGCAACTTTATAGTATTCAAACAGAGTATCTTTTATTCAAAATAAAACAAATATAATCGATCCTTATATAAAAACTAATGTGAAGGATGAATCTGATGCTGTTTAATAAGTTTGTTGATATCAGGTTCCAATTTACTCAAGAACAGTCGCAAGTCACCACGTTTGGTAACATGCAAACGATTTCTCTTTTTAGTAAGCAGTGTTGCCACAGCACTAAATCCACGTTCACACAAATATGACGATGGGAATGCTATCAAGAATCGCTGAACGATTGACCACAATCCAGGGTACAATTGCGGGATCGGTTTTTGTAGCCAAAATTCTTGGTAACCATTTTTGAACTTGATTTTTATTTCCTCGTTTGTTGTCAATTCTATAAGTTCTTCTTCCAGCTGAGGTGACATTGCTGTGTTGACATTTGAAAACGGATCCAACACCCAGTCTGGTATTTCCAAGTTCAAAATGTCCTAGTAAGGCCGGAGCCCCACTGCTGCGCACGCTACGCACGGACACGCTATACACGTCGCGCACGTGGGTCCATTGGTCTGGCTGCGTGAGTCAACATTTTCACAGCAACCAATGCACGCACACGTAAAACGTGTGGGCCACGTGGGTACATTGGTCAGCTGCGTGTGTCCTCATTCCCCACTGCGGGCCACGCACATGCACTAAACTGTAATATGTAAACTACAATACAAACAAGGCACACGATTCTCGTCTCCCCCGCTCCCCGCTCCCCCTCCTTATAGATACGGGATTCGTCCGTATCGTGGACAGCGTGGGTCGCAGTGGGGCTTTGCCTGCCTCGCGCGCTAGCATGTGTATGGCAGGCACTTCGGAACAGACCACGCGTGTATCAGTGACGTCATTTCGTGCGCAGCGTGCTCGTGCACTACTGTGGAAGTATCTCCCTATATTTTCATACAAAGCGTTTTTGTACCCACGTATGTAGCTCGACCGTGCGCAGCAGTGGGGCTCCGGCTTATCGTTCGGTGAAGTCAATGTGGAGGTTTTCCAAATGTTGGCAGTAGGCAAACAATTCGTCGTTACTGCATGATACTGATAAATTCGGAAAATTGCGAAACTCACGTCTGCCCATATTCTTTTTGTGTAGAAGCAGTTTGGCTGCGAAAGCAGCAACGACGTTTTTTGTTTTTTTATACAGGTCTGTCATGTAAGCTATATCATTCTTTGATGTAATGAGCTTGTTGTGCAATTCTATGTCTTTAGTTTCCAAGAACTCTATAACAGAGTCAAACAGGTTGTAAAATCGTCTATGAATAACGCAATGTACAGCAAGGACTTCTGGAATTTTATTTTTTAAGTACGCTGTGAAGCCTTTATGGCACCCTGTCATAGCCGGAGCGCCATCCGTAGCAACTGATATAATATTTTTCAAGGGAATCTCTTTCTCATCACAAAACTTTTCCAATGTATTGAATATGGTTTCGCCTTTTGTATCGGTCTCTAAATTTCTAGCCAAGAATAGTTTTTCACATATTTTCTCATCTTTAATAAACCTCACGTAAGACAGCAACAATGCTTCATTAGTTGGTAAAGTGGACTCATCAGGCTGAATTGAGAATTGACTTGTCCTCAGGTGATCACACAATGATCCTTCAATGTTTTCAGCTATTTCATCAATTCGTCTTTGCACAGAATTATTACTCAAAGGAATTTTTCGGATAATATGTGCGGCTGGTTTATGAAGCACAGTAGTTATTACTTCCTTTATTGCTGGCAAAATTAACTCTTCTCCGATGTTATGTGGTTTGCCTTTTTGAGCAATTAACAAAGAGATATTGTACGAAGCTCGAAGTCCGTCGTCATCTTGCTTAGCAACCGCCGAAAATAGTTTTGCTACACTTGGCTGAGTATTATTCTTCTTCTCTAGGTCTTGAAAATATGCTACATTCTTGTCTTTCTTATCTGGATGCATTTTATTCAAATGATCTTGCAGTCTTGAAGGCTTCATTGCTTCATTCAAAAATATTTTTAGACATAGAAGACACAAAGGCGACGATGGGTTTGTCGGATTTTCATGAATCCGAATTTAATATATTCCGCACAGTATTACCGTCTCTTCTTTTTTACTTCCGACATTGTTTTGTTTTGAGAAATACGTAAGTAAGTGTTGAACTTATGTACTGCTCATCTA
The DNA here is from genome assembly GCA_907165235.1 of Zeuzera pyrina. NCBI lineage: Eukaryota > Metazoa > Arthropoda > Insecta > Lepidoptera > Cossidae > Zeuzera > Zeuzera pyrina. Next base: position 3,599,124 of record OU015627.1, read on the forward strand.
TTGCGTGCGAAACCGCAAATGAAAATAAAATAAATATTACGTTGTTTATATAGGATTGCATAAGCAGCACGCACCGACAGGAATAAAACAAACATGCATAAACTCTTTTATCTCATTCGACGCTCAATCGTACTCAACAAGTCAGAACAAGTATTCTATGAACCAGCCGAATGATACAGGAACGCACAATTCGGGTTATTTAACAAAAACTTGTTAAAACATGATTGCCCGCGGTCTATTATCTACGAAAATTACCTATCTGGGAGTACTAATAACTATTAAAATGCGAAAGTGTGTCTGTTGCCTTTTTATTTGTTTGTTTGCGTCTACTTTCATTTCGAAACGGAACGACCGATTGACATGATTATTATTTTGTATATTCAATAAAACAGGACAGATATATGAACTACGCGGAGAGAAATATCGAACCGAGTTTGAGCAATCTTTTAATTAATATTAGTTGATGTTCACAAGTTGTAGTTGAGAGTCGAGAGCTCATGCAGTTGTTGTCTAAGATGCCTCCTAGCTAAATGAAATTACAAATCACCCCCCAGGCCTCTACACAACACCCCCATTTTTTTCTGGGTCTCTTACCCCCCCTCTTACCCCTTTAGGCCTGCAGCGCCCACAAGGGGGCGTTATCGCCCACTTTGGGAAAGGCTGATCTATAGCAACATTTAGTTATATGTGTATATTCTAACGCATGCCATTCAAAAGGAGCGTTGTGTCTTTTTGACTTACGGCTTCTTGTGTGTGTAAGAGAAAACAACAGTAATAATAATAATAAAAATAATAAATAATAAAATTGTTTAATTACGTTCTCAAAAGTTTTTACAATAATAGAATTTGAAGCTCCTTTTTAAGCATATAATGCTTGTACCAAGGAGCTCCGCTCCTCCATCGCAGTTGTTTTAAATTTACCAAATTTAGTTAAGTTACATACAAAAACAAAATAGAAAAATATTTATAATCAAATTAGCTTAAAAACTAATGCACGTGCATGCATGTGGGCGTGTGCGCGTGTGCGTGCGCGTGTGTGTGTGCGCGCGTGTGTGTGTGTGTGCATGTGTGTGATCGAATAATGTGTGTGATATGAATAATACATGTACGCTATTTTTATTATTATTATAAGTATTATGAAAAACCTATACAAGTATAAGTGTCTATGTACATATAGTTAGTTAAGTAGAAGAGTCTCTATCTCCTCATATGTAAGTGGTATTATCCATCCATTTACTAATTTCTTACAATCATAATATTGTTTATTATATATGTCTATATCTTTATTTATCTTATTATACAAAAATGCTGAGCGCTTATTAAATTGGGTACTTGCAAACATTGTTTTAGTTTCTGGAACTGGTGCTACTTTAAAAATTTTTCTTCTCTTGTTTTCTAGGGTCTTAATATATGGTAAAGATTTATGTTTTTTGAGAATGATGTTACAAATATATAGTTTTCTAACAGATTGTAAATTACTGATTTTATAAAGATTTTCTGTAGAGAATCTCCGTTTTTTAAAATACATTACTTTTATTAATGTTCTTTGTGCTCTTTCAACCTGCAAAAACTTTGTTTATAATGTTTATAATAACAGTACATTTCTAAAAGAGTAATTTGTTAACGTGACATCATTGTAATGTCAAAACGTGCCGGTCCGCCATTATTTGCGACACGCTGACAAGTACATGAAGTGTCAAAACATATTTAATGAATTTAATAATTTTTAGTAGCTGCTCAACCCACCAAATTCAAAAAGAAAAAGATAGTTTTACTTATTCCCCTTCGTGTATTTTCACACAATTTGTTGGAATCATAATTAAAAATTATTTCAATATGAATACTTTTAAATTTTTTCTACTATTTGAAATTATTATTTAAATTTACTTGAACAACCTGTCATTGGCAAAATTCGTATATATACGAGAAGCTAGTAATTAAAAAAAAAATTGTTTAATGTTCCTGTGATTTAGTGCTGGATATTGGAACTGTTTTGTTAAAGGTGATGTTAGCATAATGTCACAATAATTTCTAAGTGTGTATGTTAGAATGCGGCTCGAGGAAAAGCAATAATCAATGAAATCTATAATTGCACTGGTACGTAATAGAAATTCATTAATTTAGTCTGATGTCGTATAGGTACATATATTTCCATCGTAATTACTGTGTTTCTTAGTTTACTGTAACATAGTCATGTATATTTTTAGTTATTAGCAGTTTTTATTCATAGAATACAGTAAATTACTTCATATCCATTTTTGTTGTTATTGCAGTTAGGGCTGTCCATGTACCTATATAAAAAGTTATCGATAAATACAGGTATCATGTTTATATGTAGTAATTATCTCGTTTCAGATTACCATCATGTATTATTAGAGGAAAAGAGTGGCTTGACGTAATCGGAAAAGAAAATTGAAACCTCTCTGTAAAAATTACATACATGTAGTATATGATATATATATATGCATACGTATCTTCACGCTGTATCCCCAACGGGGTGTTAATGATATATATTTATGTTATTTGCATTTCGAAGAAGCTTCTTTCAATAGAACATTAAGAAAATAATTTTACGGTATGAAGCATTACCCTCGCAAAGATTATTGGGAATCAGAGAAAATATTTATAGTGGTAATTAATTACTATCTAATTTCCTGACCATGTAAATCCTCTATTGAGAAAAAGTAACAGGAAAATATTAATTGTATACAGAATGTGGCTGAACTTTGATTTGATTTTTCCGAGAGAAAAATCTGCTCATAATTTTAAATATCTGCTTCTGAATGATGTGAATCAAGACCACGCCGATTTATTTTTGTGACCAATAAGAGCTTGTAGTGGTTTTACTAATAACCCAGATGCGGTACAATTTAAAGAATCTTTTAAAAAACTTTAAGAGCAGAATTAAGAGACGAAAGTGTCGGAAAATATTTCATTCTTTTCTTGACGTACAAAAAAACGACAGCGACATGAGTACAAAGACGCTTAAATTCAAATCTCAGTTTTCAAAAGTTTCATTTAGAAATTATTTAATACAAATTGTGCTATTTAGCTATATTTATTTGTTTTGTGAATATGTTATTAAAAACTTAATGTACTTAATATAATTATTACTTTTACCAACAATAATATTAACAAACAGTTCTATTTTTCAAACCCAGTAAAAATGTGATACTATAGGTACATTAGATATGACTAGTCTGACATTGGTCACCCTTGTAGTGCCTAGCAATTTACTATCTTAACTTTCAAAAGATTTATTCAAAAGAGAAAAGGCGTTTCAAAGTTCTTAACTCGAGCGTGAAAGCGAAGAAAACATAGGTAAACCAAAACTCAATTCGAAATAGAAAAGTAGGCAGAGTATGAGTATTTGTAGCAAGCTACAGATGCGATAGTCACTTTGCCGTAATTGTTAAGTATTTCGTTTTGGCGCTTCTATAGCCTAATTTTTTGACAACCGTACTATAAGTACGTACCGATACTTTTTATATATCTTTATGTAGATATATTCTAGTCATTCCAAAAAACCACCGATGCAGCGGTTTATGGAATTATTTACATCAAATAACAGAGGAGAATAGGCATTTCAAGATTCTCAACTTAAGCATGAAATCGAAGAAAACACAAGGTGAACCAAAACTCAAATCGAAATAAAAAAGTAGCTAAAATCTGAGTTTGAGTCAGACTGACAGCACGCTGACAAGAAATTCACTTTGAAGGCGGATAGCCAAGACGGCAGAAGCGATTACAGCACCAATGCAACTCGTTCGGAACTAAAACTGTCACAAGCCTGAGTCAGACTGACAGCACGCTGACAAGCAATTAACTTATGTCTTATGGTCATGACGGCCGAAGCGATTTCAGCGCCAATACAACTCGTTCGGAACTAAAACTGTCACAGGCCTGAAAACAGTTAAGATTGCACTACAATATTTTGACCGACCCGCCCGTCTTGAGCTGACACAAATTACACTGACAGTACGAGGTTGCCATACTTACTATAACTGACTATAGCTAACTGTTTTACACGTGGTTACGTTTGTGGTTACGTCCAATGAGATAGAAAGAAAAACACGAAAATTTGTTTGATACGGTGATAAGAGCGGCAACTTATGATTCCATGCATTATGTTCCTTGATCCTAGGAGAAAATCATGGATGTACAGTCAAACAGGACTGCGGACTAACAAAAATGATAAATGCAAAAACGGAGCTTATGCCATTTAATTAAGACTCAATTTAGGCTACTGACATAGATGTAAAACGAGCCCAGAGGGATAGCTACAAGGAGCTACAATAATCTCTGGTAGTAATTATTTCACCATTCCAAAGACTATTTGACAGACTATAGGATAGGCTTATTATTATATCAGTTGTAATCATTTGGATACGTATCTTTATGTTAAACCCATAAACGTACAAATTTATTAATATTAGTAACAGAAAATTATTGTTCGGAAATGTCTAGTAATATTCTTCATAGTTGCTATGGTAACTCTGTCAATTTGTCGTTTGAATAAATTTGTGGTTATTTACGTGACAGCCATTGTTCATTTTCATTACAGATTTTGTTTTATAACTCTATAATTGTATGGTGGTTAATGTAAAATGGTGAAAAAGCGTTGCATAAAATCATATAAAAGCGAATCTTATGGTGTTTGTGATATATCCTTTCACGCAAAGAGAATATAATCAGTACGTTTTAAGAGACGGCACTTAGAACCACTACTTCTGTTAGTTACGTTAGACCGCAAATCAATACCACAACGGAAAAATAACAACTACTTGTACCAACCTATCAACAAAAATTAGTGATGTCCACCTAATTATCAATAGTAGTGTTGTGCAATTAGACATCGTTATCGATATTTGGTATGTACTCAAGCCCCCAATGAATTTTAGATTATTATTAAAAATAAATGGAAAACGTTAAATGTATTTTTATTCATTTATAATACAAATAGACAAACAGTAAGCAAAACAATCAATTAAAGGGCAAGAATAGAAATTTAAGTTATTATTGAAAGCTTAACAAAAACTTCAGATAGTCATACAGTCTGCTTTAAAATTAACGTTACAGTAAAAACATGGTAAAAACAGTATTTATGCATAAATTCCTTTACTACGTTAATATAGACTGTACAGATTTATGTATTTATACTGTGGGCACAATTCACTCATAATAAACACTAAAATAAAATAGTTCCAAATACGTAAGATTAAGGACGGTCGCAAAACACGATAGCGCTGGGATTCTATGGATATATACGCCACGCACTAAAATAGTCTAAAACATGCGTAAAAACAAGCTTAAACGTGAATCAAATTCAATTACCGAAATGTACAAGTAGACACCATATTGGTTATGATCACAGAGTACTATTTAATATATGGAAACAGAACAGCAAAATTGAGTTGAGTACGAAAACGTAATTTAATTATGCTTTTGTGCAGTTGGTGTCGATATACGGTCCCAACCAAATTATGATTGGGAGCTGTTATGATCTGTATTGCTAAGACCTAAATTCGTTTATATTTTGCGTTCGGTTCTTAAAAAATAATTTTTCGATACAGTTCCGTCTACTGCTTTCACGGATAAGCTAAAACATGCTAAGTTTTGGATTTCATGAAAAGGGTGAGCATAAGATAGATAAACTATGGACATACTACCAAATACGTCCATGGTAAAAAACAGGTAAGTATTAAGAAGTCAATTTTACTTATATGTATGTATTTACTCATTTTGCGTGTATGTAGCTAAAAGAAAAATATCTAACCCTCCGTGTTTGGATTTGATGAATAGTTTTCTGGAGAATTAAGTAAGAATGCAAATGTGGTTGGACGTTATTCCGGTTTCGCAAATAATAACTATAAATCTACAAACTCCGTTGCGTGTAGCCTCCACCAAAAACCAGAATTTTTTTATGTAGACAATTCTTGACAATTGCTAAAAGTCATTGTAATAAAATTTAGTTGAAAGGAAATAGTTTATTTTATTTAACGTGTCTTTATTTACTAAAATATCACGAAAAACAAACTATAGGTTTTATTGTTCATAATCTGCTTATGTAGGTCATTCATTTACTTACATGTATAAAAAGATGAAAAAACAACATATAACATTGACGTAAGACATATGAGAAGAAAAAAAAATGAACTAAACGAAAGAAAACGAATGAAGGAGTAAGAACGAACAGACTATAACCAAGAGTTAAAGAGATCGTATAATTCACATGTTTTTCCATGTTTTAAATTAACAGAATATAAATTGAGATTACTTAGTTAATGTAAAAATAAAATAATTATGTAAAAATAATAAAAAAAATGGTAAAATAATTAATAAAATAATTCTTGTCTGTCAAAGGCAACAGCTTAACAGTCTTTAAACATTGAGCATGTCGACAGAGACAAAATATATATATTCCCATTTCTTTCTATTATAAGCTTAATAGTCAATATGAAACTCAGTCAGGTATCATATTTTTTCAACATCATTTTACAATAATATATTTATTAAAATATTATAGAATATTAAGAAAGCCAGTAAATGCATGCGCAGAGAAGATTATTTTTAGACTATGAAACAATTTAGAAACGTCATAAAATCATACAGAAACTTAAATAATGTACTGTATATACTCGATATACTGAAGATATGATCGGAAAACTTCTGGAATTTCTTGGAAAACTTCTGAAATTTATTTGGAAAACCTGAATTTTCTTAAAAATTTCATAGAATTTCTGGATTCTAGTGGTTGAGTTATATGTAGCTTCTTTCTAGAAAGAGAACCTTCTAGAAATTCTGTAGAACCTTTAATAAACTTATAAAACGTTTAAAAACCTTATTAACACTATAAGAAACTTCATAGAACCTATCAGAAACTTCATAAAAACTTGTTAAAATAGTCTGATCTTCTATAATAAAAGAAGAAACTTAGAAAAACATTTCAGTTTTATTTTAAAACTTTTGTTTAAAAGTATAAGAATTTATAGTTATTAAGAACCTTTCTGAGAATAAAAATGTTTATCAACAGCAAATTTTCTCAGGTGTAGTAGATTAGATTTGAATTATTTAAAACATTTGTAATATACGAACATAAGGGTAAAGTATACTAAATCTTTCATAATAAAGTATTCGAATAAATTCTTTATGTTTTTAAATGTACCTTTTTAAACTTCCTTAGAATTATCTATATGCTTAAATAAAAAAGTAATACAAAATATCTACTTACTTTTATTGGTTTTCTTGATAAAATGTATTTTATTTATAGTCAAGAAGTATAAAATAAAATCGAAGTAAATAACATTTTTATAGAAAATGTTTAGGGCCCTAAAACCAGAAAATGAAAAAATTATATTCTAAAAACATGACATAAAAAAACCCGAGAACCCGAGAAGTTAGGACGTTAATATTTCACTTATATCTTTAGAACACATTTATAAACATTACCTTAAAATTTCAGAGATCTGCGTCTGTTTGAAATTTCGATTTTAATCCTTTTTTGACTGCTGGACTATAAGATGATAAATTTGATTTCATTTGTCTTAACTATAATGGTAGGGAAATACGATCTGGTGTGTTTTTACAAAGAATTGAATGAAAATAAAAGATAACAAAAAAAAATCCACATGAGTATTAAGATCTGAGATTAAAAAATAAAAATGCGGAAAACTTTTATTTGAAAAATAATATAAACATTCTTTTAATCTAAAAAGAAATTATAACTTTTCTTAAATATATTACAAAAAATAAGTTACAAGAATAACAATTTATTACGGTTTTATGGCGTTTTCAAGAAAATTCTCATTTCTTATACTTCAAATAGCCTTAACTCCGTTAATATGACACTTACGATAAAATAATATAGAAGCAGTTTTTTACGTAAAATTTTACGTTCTATAATTTGTACTTAGAACTCTTTTGTCTTTGACTTCCCGTTGTGGAGTAATTTAGGGTGGCTTGTGTCAACTATTTAAACTCGATTTTAGAATTTGACCAACTCACTTGGACCAACTATTAAATAAATAGTGCAAGCGAGATGTCAAATCCTTAAATCGAGTTTAAAGTTGATGCAAGCCACCCTTAGAAAACGAGACTTTTTGACTTCTTTTTATTTGTTTTTTCAAAATTCAAAAATTCAGCCTTATTATCGAAATTTCGATTTCAACCGTTGATTGGAGTATTAATAGTTTGTGCAGGCGAGATGTCAAATCCTTAAATCGAGTTTAAATAATTGGTGCAAGCCACCCTAAATCATAATTTATGTGACTCGTTCATTGTAATGTCTCTATTTTATCTATCTATGTATTTTTGTTTTAACTCATTAAGAACACTTATTTTGTATGGGTTATGTTATTTTTATATTTTTTTCAGCGAAGTGTGTTGTCCTGTGTCTTGTCCATATTCTATGTTGTGTAGCTCTTTTTAGGTGTGGATGTGGATATCAGCTCAACTCTCCAAATTGAAAACTTTGTTAAAAACAAATAGAAGGCTGTAACCCCCTGTTAAATATTTTCCTACTTAAAATAATTGTAATCTTCCTAAAAACTGTTATAATTATTATCTCGTTTTGTGGTTTGCACTGTTACATGATTTGTTACATGACATTAGCACCGCTAGGGATGGGCAAATGAAAAAAAGTATCGATATAATATTTCGTATCGACATTTTTAAATAGTATCGATTTATGTAGATTAAAAATATTGATATTTCGATATATCGATATTTTTTACCCGAGAATAGTAATTACCTAAAAGTATTGTCAAAATAATCGAAAATTAAATTAAAAAATTAAATACATATCTTGCAGTTTCTAGCAATTCAAAACAAATTAGCTTACTTATTGTTAAAAAAACACCGACATTTAAATAGTTATAGCTGATAAACCTGAAATGTCTGCTAAATTCAGGATCATAATATTTTACCATTAATTTACTACATATGGTGTTAAACATTGTTCCTAAAAATATCCTTTACAACTTCGAACCCCTAAACCGACCCACGTATTTTTCGCCTAAATTCGAGTGAAAAACCCCTAAGTTGGGAATCCTGCACTCATTCGATCAGCTGTCATTCCTCCGAAGTTATCACACAGATAAAAATGTCGTATACAGACTACAAAAAGGCCATAGACATTTTTAGGTTGTGTTCAAGGCACAGATTAATCAAGTAAAATTAATCTATGGTTCAAGGTGAAAGGGATCGGTTAAAGTGCACGCTTATAAATTGGACGCTTTCATAATTTACCGTTGAACGTTATTATCGCCATGTTTTTACAGACCAAAATACAATAGGTAAGCAAAATGCTTTCGTATTATGTCAGCGATAAAGACGCTTTTTGAACGTCCACGGAATGACGTTATCGTGCACGGAAATATAAAAGCGTCTCCATACAACTGCATTCATTTTGCTTCCCCACTGTACCGTGAACAGTAAAAACGGGGCGATAAAAACGTTCAACGGAAAATTACAAAAGCGGCCATTACCTAACTTGCAGTCAACTTGCAACAGCCGAATATCGCGCGATATCTGTTGTCAAAACGAGAATTTGTTTAATGTAATTTGTACAGTGGCGCTAAATCTAGTGCGAAAAGTGCATTTTACGGTCATGGCGCAATAGACACGCAATCGTCATACATGATACCAATTTTTTATAACAACTAGTCACCGGTCCCGCACTAATCACGTTCTGAAAAATTTTAGGTAATAACCCCGCGGATACATCATAATCATGATGCAACGCATGAACAGCGGTGTGATTCTCTAACGTAAATTAGTCGAATTCACTTCCTGAATCCAGTGAGATTGTGAACTATGAAGTGGTATTCTCTCAGACCGAAAAACGTAATGGACGGAGTCATAATAAGTTGCCGCACTTACTACCGTGTGTCGAACTAATTTTTCTATCTCTTTCTATCTCATTGATCGTAACTACGAGTAAAACAGATATAGTAAGCATGGCAACCTCGCAATGTCAGTGTATTTCGAGTCATGAGTCGGTCATGAAATAATTATTTGCAATATACTCATAAATCTTAGGTGTCTTTTAACAAAAAAAAATGTGTAATTATATTGTAATCTCATGTTTAGCTATGTATCGTTGTACTGTGATCTTACCTAGTCGACAAAGATACTAGCGCCGCCTCGATGAGTGCGGCGGCGAGTCGAATTTTTTGAAGTTTCGCTAAATATATCTAAGTAAATAAATCTAATAACGTTAAATTAGTTTTATTTAACGCAATTATCTCATTAGTTAAAATATACTAAGATGTAATACGTAATAAGAAGTAATACCTTAAGACGTAATATCGATTGAGATGTTTACCCTTAAAGTAATACCTAACGAATTCTCATTCAAAAGGCCGTTTTTATAATTTTCCGTTGAACGTTTTTATCGATACGTTTTTACTTTTATCGTCCACGGTACAATGGGGGAAGCAATATCGTGCGCGGAAATATAAAAGTGTCTCCATACAACTGCATACATTTTGCTTCCCCATTGTACCGTGGACGTTAAAAACGTGGCGATAAAAACGTTCAACAGAAAATTATAAAAGCGTCCAATGTCACTTAATTTCGCTCATAGGACAGTTTTTCGAATTGTCGAGCGAAACTCGTTCGTGCGGTTCGTATTTTTATAGAATTGCATAGCAGAGCTCCTAAAAATATATCGAATTAGATACACTGAAATAAATATCGAAAATGGATCAACCTAAATTAAGAATATCGACGATATATATCCATTATATTTTTGCCCAATCCTATAACAGCCAATTAGCAACTTTTGCAATCGCGAACGGTGTTTATAAATAAGGAAAAACGAATAAATTTTATTTTAAATGAAAAAATGTATTGTTTTGGAAATGAAATATATAAGAATAATATTAGAAAAGAACTTAATACTACGTATAATAGCTGTCTTGTTTTTTCTCATTTACCTCTGAGACCTATCATTAGCCTCCTAAAAAAATATTCCTTTTCTCCTAAAAATATGGAAAGATGGTTGTATAATTTAAAAATATTTTCATTTATAATTAAAACTTCTGTATAAGTGTTTACAAAATTGCGTAAATTATAAAGATTATAAATCTCATTATTTACACTAAATTCCAGAGTGAATTCACCCATGTCACTTATTTTATTTTGCGCCTGCGCACTTGAGTTTGATGGTATAAGCGACGTACATACCTAAAATCATTTTGTGGAAAATTTGAAGTTTTGTTGTTATTAGTGACAACTAATTTATATTATATATGAAAGCTTCGTGCTAATTACTGTCTAAGGCGCGAGGCTTGACTACTTGACGGTGGTCAGCCTGGATGCATTCAGCCACTAATAATACAGTTCGAGCGGTGTACTGTACGGTAGCCATCTTGGAATCGAACAAAGCTTCAGATGTGCAGTTTGTCTGTTTATCAATAATTTTTGTGCATTTCTCTGTAAATAGTTTGTATGTTTAGGATATGTACGGAACGTTGGTCCATATGTGTAAATAGCTATGGCTGCGACAAGGAAATTACAAGGTAATTTATCACTCTATCAGGTTAGAGATTGACCCCTACCGATGTACGTGTTCTAGAGCATTATTGTCAGATTGAGGGTCCTCTGTAATTCTGGCGGTACTGGTGACTGGCCCTCGCATTGTATGACATTTCATTCATAATTTTTATTCACCGTTTTGAAGTAGACGTAAAAAAACTCTTGACAGTTCAGTTGCCTTATGTTGTTTCTATTGTGTTATTTATTAGATAGATATATATACACTGAATTTCGTTGTTTGAAAACGTAGAAGTCGTAAAGAAGCCATTGTTTTTACGCATATTGTTGATAAAACTCGACACAGAGTTGACTATTTGCGTTAAAAAGCAAGATTTGAAACTGGTTTCTTGTTCTCTGTCATCAACAGCAGTATGATGATTTCAGGTGAAATAGACAGGTGTTTAAAAAAAGTAACAGAGGGAGTGGAGACGTTTGAGGACATCTGGCAGAAGGTGCACAATGCAACAAACAGTAATCAGAAGGAGAAATATGAGGCAGATCTCAAGAAAGAAATTAAGAAACTCCAGAGGCTACGGGATCAGATTAAGTCATGGATTGCCTCCGGGGAGATTAAGGATAAGAGTACACTTTTAGAATATAGGAAACTAATAGAAACGGTGAGTGCCAATCAGACTTGTTTAAAACTCGTGCCAAAAGTAATAACAATGCAATAACGGAATATCAGTGTTTTTTATAAATAAATCTCAGTCAATTACACCGGTTATCTAAGAATTAAGCTTAGTTCTATAAATGCCATACAAAAAAATGGAAAAGTATCCAGTGACGCCAAGACAAAGATATTTCACTAATTGACCTGGTCAGCAATTGATCTCGAGAGGACCCTCAATTTTGAAGGCAAATGAAAAGATCATTGCCATATATCAGTTTTAGTTTTAGTCATAAATATTAAAGTAATCTACCTTCATCTTAATTAAATATTTATTTATTATTAAATTCAATTTAAGTGTTAGAACAATTTTGTTTCAAACTACAAAACCATATTTATGGTTTTGTACCTTGCTGTAAACTTATTATATAAATGAATCTTATAGTGTATAATGCATTTATAGAAACAATTCGTTGTAATAATCATAGTATTAAAAGAAAATGTAAATAAAAAAAATACTAAAACTAAAAAATAAAAAAGTACTCATTCATAAAAATGTCTCTCATGTTGTACGTATCAATACTTGTTGATGTTGTGAACATTGACATTAATTACAACTACTGATTTACTTATTTGTGGTGTGGATAGTGAGTAAATATACAAATGTTTAAAATAATAACAGTGTTATCATTAAAATTGTGATATCAATTGATAAAAGAGTATAAACAAATGATATGATTAGACTACACTCCATTCCAATATAACTTTTATAGTAAAGAAACTGTGCTATAGACACTGGGGAATAAATCTCTTACTGAAATGTATAGAATTTAGTTTATTAGATTGTTAAAAGAACTTGTGTATATTTATTGAAAAAATTTCTTATTTGAATTTTTCATTTAATACTTAATGAGCATTATTTTTTGGCTTTAGTATTCATCAAGATTTGTGTCCAAAATATTACAAAAACTATTACAAATAAGCTTCCTTTCAATATAGTATAGGTATTAATATAGTATAGGTATTCATTGAAATTTAATGGAATGTATCAGTAAAGTTTTTATTGAAATATACTGTAGTCTAAATATGTACTGCAAAATGCCTAATGTTTTTTATGTAGGCCTATACCAAATGTGGAAGCTCTATCTTACTGTTGCATTATGTATAAGAATGTCTATGAACCCAACATTATAAATATTTCATTTTGAATTTGACCCAAAAAATTTGAGTACTTATAGACTTATTTACATTTGGGTTCTGTATGAAGGGTATGAAAGATTAAATTTCTGTAAATCGCATCTTGTCTGTACATACAATATCATTGTATGAAACTGATCTGTCTTAACAAATTAATGTATTTTTATCACGTTTGATTTACTAATTGACAAAATACTTTATATATACTTAATTATATCTTTTTTCAGCAAATGGAAAGGTTCAAAGTGGTTGAACGAGAGACAAAAACGAAGGCATACTCCAAGGAAGGTCTAGGGGCCGCACAAAAACTGGACCCTGCACAGAAAGAACGTGAAGAGGTGGCTTCATGGCTTGTCTCTTCTATTGACGCACTTAATTTACAGGTGTGTTTGATTACCATAAATTATCATTATACTGTTGTAGCGACAGTAATCTGCAGCTTTGAATCACTGGTTTCAATCACCAATACAAATCATTGACCTAATATTATAACACTTGGATAAATTTTACATCAGTCAATACATTAACTTGCATTTCTTGCAGTAACTTCAGATATACGCATTTTGCAATATTTATATTTTACAAAGCATGCTTTTGATGAACATGAGTGCTTCCTTTATAAGGTATCAGATTTTACATTAACTGGCAATATAATCTTTAGAATTATGTTTTATTGCAAACCGTAAAAAAAAAATGTTTTTACCAAGTCTAATGTATTTTCATTTATGGATTCTTTTCACAATTTGTTTAAAAGTTTTTAAAATAGTGAGTATGATAATTCACTATCAGGGGCCCTCACGTCTAGGTGTCTGCTTTGATGCTCTTAACAAAAAGCCAACATTTAAACATATTTGTTTTTGTGTGTTCATTTGTGCTTTGGATATATCCTGTAAGGCGTGAGTTTCAATATGAAATATTTGGTTTCTTGCACATACTAATAATTATTGTTCATTTTAGTTTTTAGTTAAAATATTATTGAATATTAAATTGATATTTACTTTATTTCACTTGTGATTCTTAAAGCTATGCTATATTAGAAACTCTGTCAAAACCGAAGGTGCTTTGTGCGTGATCAGTGCATAAGAAATAGTGAATTTAAAATTTTAAGCTCCAGTGTATGGAAACATGACTTTATCTAATACTAATATTATAAAGAGGTTAACTTTATATGTTTGTATGTAATGGATAAACTCAAAAACTACTGAACTGGTTTCAAAAATTATTTCACCTATAGAAAGTTAAATTATCAGTTAGTAACATAGGCTGTATTTTATTATCAAAACAATTTACACCCTTGCAAAGCCGGGGCGGATCGCTAGTGTTATAATAAATTAATAATATGAAAATATGACACATGCTTGCTCTTAGGTTTATTGACACTTCCTTGATAAAATTGATCAATCATCAATTTTAATCAAAGTCAAGGATTCATCTATTTTATGCTGCATATATTACATCCAGTTTTAAAGTATCTTGAATATATAGTATGTAACTACGCTTACATGGTATTATAAACATGGGTTAATGATACTGTTCTTTCTTTATAGAAGGATTAGAAGCTCATTTTTATGTGTCTGTTTTGATTGTGATGGAATAAGTATTTTGATTTAATAAGATATAATTTCTTTTCTCATTGTTTGTCTGTAAGAGAAAATACCAATAAAATTTAACTTTTAAGCGTTTAATTTACTACTGATGTTATACAATTTTTCTCATTTCATTGATTTTTGTTATTTCAAACACTAATAAACTAATCAGTCTCTGCACTTAGAATGGCGGCACTTTTGCCCAAAACATGGGATTACCATTTCTATATGCTAGTGAAGCCATGGGAAAATCTAGTTTTTAAAAAGCCTGAATGCAAATCTCATTACCAGAGTACTGTCATAAAGTGTTGCAAATACCATAAAGTTATAAGTTAATATACTAGTATACTATAATAATTATGTTTAAGGCAAATACAATACATTTGAATGAATGTATTATTATGACTTTTTTTTCTTTCTTTATGGCATGGCGCACAGATTAGCATTAGCCAATGTCACTTATTAATAAGTAGAATCACAATCACAAGTAAATTCATTTTTTTCTTATCGTTAAACTCCTCCAGTGTCTATAGTAGGCTTCACTGAAGTTATAAAGGACTTCTTGGAAGTGCGCGAGAACTTCAGCTACACATATTTATTTAGACCTACTCCATTCTTTTCACTTATACAGAACTTTAAAACACAATATACTATCAATTTTGTACTTTAAAACTCCCAAAAATGTAAAAAATAGAAAATCTGAATAACATGACAATCTCACTTCTCCCGTTTCCGCCAAAAAGTCCACTATTATGACTTATACAGCAAAGACTACACAAAACACAGATTATTAGATAAAAAAAATGTATGGTAGACAGTTGTGTGTTACTATAAACAAAATGAATTAATAATAATAATAAATACGCCAGAAAAATGCTGTCTGTGCTATGAGAACCAGACGACGAATAATAAGGATATTCCCATAGTACACCCAGACCCGAGACAATCTACAAAAGTTCGTTTCCTAAATTGACCCGACCGGAAATCGAATCCGGAACCTTACGCGCTTGGGTGCAACACCTAAACCACTGCGCCATCGAGGTCGTCTTTTTTACCTATTGACTTTTTTGTTGTTATAGGTTGATCAATTTGAGTCTGAAATAGAGTCATTGTTAGTTGGTAAGAAAAAACGGTTGGACAAAGAGAAACAGGATCGGATGGAGGAGTTGAAACAGAAATTGGAAAAGCACAGGTTTCACATTACGAAACTTGAAACAATTTTGCGGATGCTTGACAATATGTCTGTTGAGGTTGAACAGGTTAGTTTGTCTTGGGCATGTTAAAAAACTTGTAGGGCACTGGACAATGTATATATTCAATATAATTTCACTGGCACACACATTTGGGTAGTATGTGCTATTAGGTTCCTGACTGAAATGGGACTTGATAGTGTGACGGTAATATGATGGCAATGACAATAGGTCAGAGTTGGTTGCAGACCTTGTGTTGGATCTGTTCGAATTGCTACCACCATCTTACTCTCTGCCAAATAGCAAATCGTGCGCTGCTGCATGCCAGTATGGAGAGTAAGGCAATGGACGAAACTGACGCAGAAGGCACATCTTATTAGCTTGAAAGGGTTGTCAACACATTTATAATCTGAATTGCTTTATTATTATTGCTTTGCTGCCTTAATATTGTGTATGTTTAAGGGCCTTAGTCCACTTATTATCAGTTGAACTGTTTGCTCATTTCTCTTCCCAAAAATTAAAAAAAGATGTGATGTGATAAATAAAAAAAAAATTTAGAAAATATTGGATTTAAAAACACCTGTTTAGTAATCCCTGCTTCAGTATAAAATACTTATTTTCAATTACGCACACAGAGTAATGGGACAAAAAATGACACATTTGAATAGTTTTTGTTTGAGTATATTCAATTTCCGTATAAAAAGTCTTTAACAATGTTTAGGATCTACACAAGACAATAAGCAGTTGTAAAGTTCTCTATTTTTTTCCATTAGCATGGAAGGAAATGCAAATACTGGATATTAAAAACGTGCGCGTTCGGGGGACCCCCGTGAGAAACGAAGTTTCTTAGTTGCCGTTTCCATTTCTCAAAACTTAATTGCAAAAATTAGACCATTAAAACTCACGTATGTAATAAATTCCCAAAATCTTTAGCTATTTTCTGCTCAAACTCCAAAAACCACCAATCGACACGTGTTTCGCCTCTCAACGAAGCATCCTCCACCGAATAAGATTCGGTGCTGGTTAGCTGACCGAATCCTATCTCTGGTATATCCTGAGGATGCTTCGTTGAGAGGCGAAACACGTGTCGATTGGTGGTTTTTGGAGTTTGAGCGGAAAATAGCTAAAGATTTTGGGAATTTATCACATGAAATGGATTGGACAATGAATTGGACAAAACTCACGTATGTTTTAATAAAACAAAAACGAAAAATAATAATTTCGATACTCGTTCGCACACATACACTTGTATATATAATAGAAAGAGACAGAAATATCACTGAGAATCTATGTATAGAGCTAACGAACCTAGCGCCTCGCGACGCGCGGGTCCCACCCCACATAACGCTTTTACATTTCGTGACGATTTTTACCAACTCAAACCTCTCGCAAGCCGCGTTAAAGAACTTCATTCTAAAAAATTTCAGACATCGGTACGAAAAACAAGTTATTTCCAGTTACACTGTTTTAGTTCTTGATAAATATCACTATTTGTAAGATGGTACTATGGACCTTGGTAATGTGTTCATTTTAGAAAAAATACCTTGTACAATGATTGTTATCAAATACCTGGTAATCCATAATTCCTTTATCCATCTTGTGTGGATAGATTGTATTAAAATTAAATTACCTATTAAACCAAATTACAACTTTACAAGGTATATTGAACATCTACTAGGAATTTGGATATTTGCATTGTATGAAACTGGTATCATTTTTTTACTTTCTTACAACAGAATTTAGTTTGTTTTTAATTGAAAGGCCAGAATATATGAGAGACACGAAAGCTCGATTGGCCAAAAAGCTTGCCACTGGCATATAGCTTGTGCAGTACATTAATGTGTATAGTGTATCTCATATGTTTGTGAGAAAGTATTCTCAGCACTGAAACATTTAGTATAAAATAAAATTATATTAATTATTATAATTTATAAATTCTTTGTCTATTCCAGATAAAAAGGATCAAAGATGACGTGGAGTATTACATAGACTCATCGCTAGAACCAGGCTATGAGGAAACTGACTATATATATGAGGAAATAGAAGGACTGGACGATATTGAGTTGAGTGGAGTGGGTCTTCCCTCATCTGCGACCACAGATAGTAACAACAGTAATGACTCACATGGCTCACCAGCCAGTATTATATCTGGTAAGATATTACTTATAAATTTTATTTAATTTGTATTTACTATCACAGAAATACAGAACAGTATATTTACTTATGTTGATTATATTTAATGCTGATCTGAGAGAGAAAGAAATATATAGGATGTGTCACCTGGCTTTTCTTCCTGCACATGTTGTAACTGAAACATTGTTCGGCAAATCGAAACCAGTAGATTTTCTTTTATTTTATTTGACTTTGCCCAGTGTGTCCACTTTCTGGAAATTTAAAGTAATTAGAAAGAGTCAGTGAAAAATAAAATTCTCCACTATTCTCAGTAATTGTAAAATGTTTAAATAAAATAGTATTTGCAGTAATTTCATATTTGTTTAATTACTTCTTATTGTTAAAAGCATTTAGAATTTTCAGTAATGTAGGGTACAATTTTATCACTTTGAATGATTTTTTACCCAATAGCAGAAAGTCAAAAGAAACTTAATTAAGTGCTTTATTTATTGATTGTGATGTCTAAATGAATAAGCATCGTTAGAAACTATCTCCATCATACTATCTATTTCATCTCACAATTTCTTGACTAATGTTCTTAATGTCACCTGTGTGTTGAACAGGCTTGAGTCCTGTGACGTCACCAGCGTTAGACGTACACAATCACTCAACGGATTCCGTTGATGTTGACAAGAAGAAGAAAGAAGAGGTCATCGCCAAAGTGAGTATGGTGTGTACACTTTTTTACTCAGTCATCCATCATTTTTTGTCATTGACAATATTATTTAAAAAAACAGGGGTTAAGATAAACAGGGTTTATTATGTAAATGGGTTGTTAGGTCTATGGTTAACCGTGTAATTTGATGGGTGTATCCAAGCTATAGGAGGGGGAAGACGTTTTCTTTATCATTAATGTGATCCCGATGTCTTCATGTTTTATTGCTGTCGATTATATTTAATACTAATTCTTAAAACCATTACAGCTAAGTTATTTTGTGGGTGGTAGGACTGTCCTAATTATTTTCAACATTTTATACCTGCTAATCCTACCACCAAACAGCAGGACTTGCACTGGTGTGTTTTGGTGTAGAGGGTAAGACAGTCGGTGCAATTTCTGACACAAGAGGCATAATATGTTAGTCCTCAGGGTTGCTAACGCATTTACAATCTTAAATATCTTGGACCAAAAAACATAATAGATAGAGCCACAATAAATTGCCTCTGTTACCATCATGTGTCAAACGAATATTCGTATCTCTTTCTATCTCATTGAGGGTAACCACAAATAAAACAGTTAACTATAGTAAGGATGGCAACCTCGCACTCTTGGCAAAATACTCGTAAATCTTGTGTTTTAGCAACTAACCAATTTAAAGGTGGTAGAACCATGCTGCATTGCAGCACGAATAGGGCCGGCTCGCCCGGTGAAATACCACCCTCTCACAGAATATCGGCGTGAAATAACAGTATCTATTGCTGTTGTTTCGTTCGGTGAGTGAGACTGTCGGTGGCCCATCATCCCCTCCCCCTCCTTTCCCTATTTCCCTAAAGGCCCGTAACGCGCCCGTGATTGGTAGGTTGCGGGTGTCCATGGGCGGCGGTTGGTTACTCTCCATTAGGTGACCTGCTTGTTCATTTGCCACCTCTTTTCTAAAAAAAAAACAAACTAGTATTCACAAAATTAAAAATATGTTATTTTCAGCTGTGTGTATCATTGTACTGTGACCCTCCCTAGTCACGCACATTAGTAAAAATCTAGGACACTCGTAAAGTAAATGTTCCATCCGCGATACTTGGTTTGAGTTTGTAACTTATTGTAAATGTTCATAGACCTGAGTCTACTTACCGTCAGGTGGATTGTTTTCTAGTTTTTCTTGTACCAGTGGTATAAAAAAAATAGAAAAATCATTAATTTAATTTAATTTTACTTTTCCCCATAATAAGTAAATGTTTTTTTTTCATGTTTACTGACAATCTTAAAAAATTAAAACTTACTGCAGACTGGTACTAAAGTTTTGAGGAATTTTGAAAAAGAGAAACGAAAATTCTATATGCACTGTTATAATTTTATTTTGCTTGTGTTGTTTCTCTATTAAAGGTGGAATTCTGCTTACTTCCCCTCCATCTAAAATTGGATACACCCACTGCAAAATTGTTTATGAATTAACATGTGTTTCTTTAGCCTTTACATAAAACCCTCTTTGTCTCTTCAGTGCAAAGTTGTCAGATTTTTGTGGAGTCTGTACTGTGGATTACTAATATTAGTTTTGGGTTCTGTTAAAAAAAATCCTATTTCTGAGTGTTT
Organism: Zeuzera pyrina; assembly: GCA_907165235.1. Classification (NCBI taxonomy): domain Eukaryota; kingdom Metazoa; phylum Arthropoda; class Insecta; order Lepidoptera; family Cossidae; genus Zeuzera; species Zeuzera pyrina. The sequence continues at coordinate 3,619,659 of OU015627.1, forward strand.
GACCTTTTGTACAAAATCTCACTTTATTAGTAGAAAAATTTTACTAAATCGAAAATATAGTTTTTATATTAATCAGATTAAAAATATCAAAATCCAGGTTTACACTACACATATACCAACCTTCGCGAATTCATACTGTAAAATGAAGCCATATTTTTGTTTATCATGAATAGTATTTTAATTGCTGACAATTATTTTCAATGACTGGTTATCCACCAATGTCACGCTTTTGTGGAATTTCATATTTCCAAACTGTTTTGAAAATTATTTGAAATATTTATTAATGGAAGAGAAATATTGAAATGAAGGTTTTCGTGATTCCATACAATTTTTTACTTTCATACCTAATTTTATCAATTCTGGCTATAAATTACTAGCATACTGTCGTAAATTAAAAAAACTTTTTTTGTCTATTAAAACTATCGTAATATCTCTTGACAGACCCAAAACTAATGGTTATCCTCAAAGAAGTGGGTTAAATTTTATTTATTGCATTTGCAGCCGGTAAAGCCGCTGCCGCTTCGCGCGGTCAACGCCAGCGTGGTCAGTAATACCACATCTAACGTTAGTTCCTTGCTCAATAACTCCGCAGCATCCACCAATAGGTCAGTCCAAGTCTGACGAATTTTTTGACACATTCCACATTTTTGTTGGTGGTCAGCTTCACGGGGACGATTTTAATATTTTTTTTTATTGCATAACGTTATCAACAGCCAGTTGTTATTGTTACCGTTTTGTTTATATCGATTTATTTTCACTATCCATAATCACTGTTTAAAAACATTCGAATTATGTAGATCCTGACTATACAAGTTTCATTTGTATTTTCTACTAATCAAGCGTGATTTTTTTTAAATAATAACAAATTGGCTGTTAAAACATTAAGTTTATTCACTTTATTAAAATACTAAGATTCTCCCCATTTTTAGAGTTGGAAATTCCAAATTTTTATCTGAAATATTTTTGTTGTCATATTTCATTGCACGCTATTATTATAAAATGAAGGCATTGAGGACGAGTATTACTAGAATAGTTATTGCATGTATAATAATATAGTTAAAATGAAAGTTTTTAGCAAATTAATTTTTGCTGTGTTAACTCGATTGTAATCTGTAGATAAATAAATCCATTATCAACATTGTCATTTAATAGAATAAGAAAATGTATGAAATTTGACATTAAATGTCAAAAAGGTATAATATTACCTATTGTCAACTACAATTCCATACATTTTGACATTTTATATCAACGAAAATAATACTGAAATACGATTTTGTCTAGAGGAGAAACTATTTTTATATGTAAAATTTCCTTGACTGTTTTTGTATTATTAGAATCATATTAAAACTTATGTAGCTTTGACATTGTGATGAGCTCATAAAAAAAATTATGGAAGAATTACATAATGTGCCATAATTGCCCAGCTGTTTGAAAAGTAAGACATTGAGAACATCTCGTAAATATCACTAGCTCTTTCTAATATTAATAATTCGTGTTATAAGTTCAGTGAGTGTTTTTTAATGTTACATTTTGAAAACTGCAAAGTAAAGTAAATCTCCATACAATACGTACTCAAAATTGTTACAAGATTTAAAAGTTGAGTCAGTGAGGTGCTATTTTTGTAACTTAATTTCACGTTTTTTTTTTGTAACATATATGTAATAAAAATTTCATATTATATCCAAAAGGAAATACAAATACAGCCATTATTAGAGAATGCGCTTATCACGAATTAATTGTTTATGATACTGTTAAAACTAATTGTTTGTGTTTATTAAAACAATTTAATTGTTTATAGACTGACTGCCTCACATTGAAAGCTCATTTTCACAAATAAACTGTACGCAAACTTCGAAAAAATATTATTGCAAAATTTTACAGTTTAGGAAAACCTCCTGAATTTAGTATGGAATTTGTTTGCAATGGCTTTTGTTTTGTTTTTTAAATAAACCTCGCTTCGCATTCTCGTTATGTAACGAGACCAAAATGATTTACGAGGTTTTTTCTAATAGAGATTTCGTGTCGAGTTTTATAGTAACAGGTAATAAGACGACGAAAAACATTTGCTGCAGTACGACGAACAATTAACGACGTCGTGTTTTTTTCCTGAAAAGCGAAGAAGTTCCCACGGACTACGCCGAGCATAAACTTAGTATATACTGGCGTATAGAACATAGAGCTCGTTGACGCGTGACGATTTTTAATTTGTCAATGTCACCTGTGAAATGAATGATTCCCTTGATTAATGCGTTATGTAATGTCAGAATCACTTACAGAACACGTAATAATTATTGAAAAATACAGTACTTCTTTGAAATAAAACAGGAATAACACATAATAATAAAATAAGTCAACAGCGTTCCCCACATCGTGACGACTTGTGACGACCTGTCATTTAAAAAGGGTTACAATAGCGTCTCGTTTGCTGTCCTTTTGCTACTCGTGTCATTATCATAAAGGATTACATTCTCACTCGCACTCATTGTACGTTTATACGCCAGTATATATACTAAGTTTATGACGCCGATTGACTAGAATAGTGTCGGACTCGAACTGACTCAAAACGCCCTCCTCTTTGCTGTTAGCCAGCAAACAGCATCACCGGTCGAATATCGTGTGTTTGACTGCAGTATAAACACGAGCAGCGTGTCCGGTACGTCGACGCCGTCGAAGCCGCCGGCGCCGAGTCCGCCGCACGCGCCGCACACGCCGCACACGCCGCATACGCCGCACGCAGTGCACGCGCCACACACGCCACACGCAACGCATACGCCACACGCAGCGCACACGCCACACGCAGCGCACACGCCCCACCCTGCGCACACGCGGCCCGCCAGCACGGGCCAGTACCACCAGTCGCCAGCGCCCAGTATGTAACATCTATCTATATAAAAAAAATCAATTGTCGCATGCATTGTCCTACAACTATCTATCGCAAGTTATTACTACATAAATATTGCACAATATAACTTCAATAAGCAATTTTATTGAAGTGTTCAAATATTTAGCTCACAAATCAGAAAAACTGTTCCGATATTGGATGTCATTTTGACTAAATGAGTTGTGACATTGCTCTTTAGGTGACAAATTTTTAGTTTTCTACATTGCCAGTCTTGTAGGTCAATGGTCGCTCGTATGAAAGGTCGTCATTTGAGAACGGTTCGAATGATTTGGCTGAATTTTTTTTGTTGTTCGTAATTGTTTTAGACAAGGTTTGTATCAAAGAAAATTTTGGGAAAATCCACCGGAAATGTCGGAAATTTGGACCGTATTTTTCTATGAAAACCTCAATAAAAAAAAATTTGGTGTTTCGCAAAAAAGCCAGGGCGGTTCGCTAGTGAATATATAAGACAAAGTCGTTCTCCACGTTTATCTGTTTTCCAGCTTTTTCTAAACAGTGCAATAGATTTTTATTCGGTTTTCACTATTATTTAGAGAATATCTTCCGGAACGTTTATATGTATAATACATGCATATTTTATTTATAAAAAAAACTGTGTGTGTCAGCTCCGACGCACGACTGGAGTTTACTCCTTAAGAACGATTGTCTAAATAGGCACAAAAAAAAGTAGCATTTGCCATCTTCGATTTGAAAATGAACGTCATTTTCGTAATCAGTACCCCGAGAAACCTAGAACATGACACCCATGTAGATCTATCAAAAAAAATAATATTCGCCATCTTGGATTACAAAATGAACGTCATTTTATAGACATAATACTTACATGCGTAAGCTGCCCCGCAGCATACCCTATGTACGTCTTAATACTCACGACTGAAAAATGAAAGGTCGCACAATAGGTCATTTGAAGAGTAGATTTTACTCTTCATAATTTTTTCATACCGGGGGCCTTATATGAAAATCGATTCTTAAGGAGTAAACTCCAAAAAGTAAAGAAAAGTCGATGTTTTGTTATCTAAAACAGAGCAGTGGCTTCTGAAGTTTCGAGTGTTTTTCAAATTTTTTATTTCTTTTCTTACATAATTTTTTTGTAATCAGCCAGTAACATTTTTCATACGATATTTTCGTTTGACCTCTGATCGCGAAAGTAATAAATAATAATATTCGTGTTCCTTATTCAAACTCATTTCTTGCCCTCTATGAGGGTGGGTCTCTGGGGGAAAACCTACTTTGGTTTCACACCAAGGTCCAGTTATTGTTTTTCGAATAGATAGAATAAAGAGTAAATACATACGTACATAATCTCACGTTGAATCCCTAAGGCGTAGTTAGAGATATAATGTTATTCGTAGAGTAGATAGGTAGACAGGTAGAATTTATTTTGATGCATTCAACACACCCTGGTTGGTGTATTTCTTATTTCGTTTGTAATTTTACTAAGTATAAATATTTTGAGGAAGCGAAAGAAGTATCTAAGAACCGCGACGTTTGGCGCTCCGTCCTCTCTGACTACCCCGTTAGGGATACAGCGTGAGGATATGTATGTGTGTATGTATGTATAAATATTTTTATTAGCATATTTACCTTTAGAATAGTGTCATACGTGTGTGGGTTTGAAACATTATTACTTATTTGGTTTACGAAGTTTCAAGGCACCTTATTAGGCGCCTTATTCTTTCAATACACTAAAAAATAAATTTTATAAATAACCGTCTACAGCACTGGTGCCCAAACTTATTTTGTCTACTGAGTCGAGAGCTCATGCAGTCGTTGTCTAAGATGCCTCCTAGCTAAATGAAATTACAAATCACCCCCCAGGCCTCTACACAACGCCCCCATTTTTTTTCGGGGTCTCTTACTGCCCCCCTTTAGGGCTGCAGCGCCCACAAGGGGGCGTTATCGCCCACTTTGGGAATGGCTGGTCTACAGTCTACATCCGTTGATATTAACTTTTTTTGTTCAGTGACTCATGAGCAATCTTTTCGAAAAATCAGGGTAAAAAAGCCCTATATGTGTGTAGTCAAAAAGTAAATGTTAACACAGATATAGTACTGGTTATTACTAACTAAGATGTGTACAAGTCATGAAAGTAAAAATAATTATTGGACTGTTGTTCGATACTTGACAAATAACGTGTAATGACAACCTATTTTGTAGCTCAAGAAACTGAAATTCCATATAATAACTTAAATGATAGAAATATAATTGATCATTAGTTTTATTTGCAAACGAGCGGTCTCTGTAGCTGTAGTCGTATATCAGACTGAGTAGCTCAACAGCACTTGTAATGTGGCCATAAATTTCTATTAGTTACATATTAGACACAGACACATATGGAGGCATCGGCTGCCAATTTGTGGCTTGTCTTTCTCATTCATTCGTTCATCAGTCAGTGACAAGCACTCGCACAGATTGAGATCAATCTGTGCTCCTAGTTTTATTTAAATAACTCACTTTATGTTACTCATCAGAGGTTGAATTGAAGCCTTACCGTTATCCTGTTCCTACTGAGAACGTTATGCCATTTTGTATTCAAGGTAGACAAAATTATCAAGACGAAAATGACACTGACTTCACTTAGAAATAGGTACGTCAGTGTAGAGATGGAAAAGTAGACTCAGTAACCAATTGTCCGTTCATCGTCTGTATCTGTTCCTTATAAAGTTCCTTAGAGTAAGCCTTGTTTCTTTTTCTGTCAGATCACCTTGAAAATACTTGATGATGATATCTATAGTTGTCTACAAGCCATATTGGCTTCGCCTTGTTGCTGGTTACAGATTTATTATAACAAGGAGGGGACGGCATGTTATGTACATGATGTGGGACTTGGTGGGGTTTAAAATTTCTAAATTCTAGAAAGGTAAAATGTAGCCGAAAACATGCTCCACATCAGTAAAAATTACATTAAAATCTCTATAATAGTTACATAGAAATAGATAATAGAAATATAGATATGTGTATAAATAACAACCTTTAATCTAAATATATAGTATACATTTTCATCACCTCTTGTTAAAGCCGTCGAATCAAAAAGCAATTGCTGATAAGTGCTCGTTTACGTTACATTGTTTACAAATACACAACACAGTCGCAGCGCGTGAATGAGATGTAACAGTGTGTCAATATATTACAAAAATTATTACCCGAACTGGCATAAAGCCAAATTTTATACAAATTGCGATATTGGCGCTCCTCCAACGCGGTGACATGGCGACGAGTCAGTCATTAGGCTGTATCAACGGTGACAAACGTCTTTCATAATAAATTTAAAAAATAACAATGGTTTCCCGCGTAAATGCCGGATAAATATGGACGATGGTAAAATTTTTTAGTTCTGTGCATGTGTTTGAAAATTTTACGCCACCAACATATGTGGCGTGTTTTATTGCGTAGTTTTTTTCTAATTTCACGAAGTTCAGGGCTAGTTACATAATTTTGTTTTGGTGAAGACTTGTAAGTGTTTGTGCAAAGTTTCCCTAAGTTGCTGAAATTTGAGTGATTGGTGTTTTTGTGTTTACTTTGTGCGTGTCACGTGGCGTTCAGCGTACGTAAATGTGAGGCTCACGTTTGAGGTGACAACTACATAACCTTTTTAATAAGTAAACCAATAAAATATTTAGACACTTTATTTGTTTGCATTACATTTATAGAACAAAAACCACGTTTCACGATTGTAACAAATATAGTTTCATAGAGTAAGTAGGTATAGAGTAAAAGCCAGGTTGAACAAATTTTTAAAATGTGCGTTTATTTATTAGTGTTTATGATTTTTTCTTTTTTAAAATGATAGAAATGCTTATGCATAATTTAAATGTAACTAACAAAGAAGTAAATTTGTATAATTTTACAGACGATTCATTCAGTTTGAATGTGGATATGCGGAAAACAGTGATTCATTCTGAAATAGATTACTTAAATAATGCTGAAATATCTATAAATAAGGACGCAGTAACCTAATATTACTAATTTTCTGACTAATAATAATAAAATGAGACTTTGACTAGATAATAGACAGCATCTTTTTCTTCAAAATCGAAGGCCTTGAGTTTGACCAAATCTACTTTGGAAGTCAACTCTACTGATTGTTTTTTTTTTCATTTATCCACAAGGGAAAGACAAAGAACATAGATCATATTACCTTTGATTTTACTGAATTACCATAGAGAGTATTAGATATTAGATATTCCTCCGTTGATTGTGTTACACCTCCAATAAAAGTTTAATGGTCATATTTGATACAGGATAATGGTCAATTGGAGCCATTGATGTTATTGTGCTGCTTAATTATTCCTTCAAACTCGTAGAGAAATAACATGATAGTAATAATTAAGACTTGAATTCAGGGTACTGCATATGATTCCCTTATATCACATATTAACTGACCTGTTGTCGCGACAGTTAAGCATCTGTCTTCCAAGCCGAGAGTCGTGGTTTTGAGTCTAGCTTAGTCAATTTATGATTTGGGAAACTTTTTCTAAATTGTCCTGTAGTGGAAGGGATAATTATGCTACTAAGGTACTACTAGGGGAGACGCTCTTAGTAGTCATCGTCTGCTTCTCATAGCACAGGGAAAATGTTGAGAGGAAATGTTAGGTTTGTATTGTCTGGTGTATTTATTTATTTATTATTTATAGTCTGGATGTTACTGGGTGCTCCTTCAGTTTGTTATGTGGTACCCATATGTAATGCTTAATGCTCAGCTGGCTCACATAATTGGTGTATTTATAGACACTATTTAATTATTAAATATTTCTTAGTCAATTTATTGGAACGAAGTTCCTTAACGCGGCTTGCGAGAGGTGTGAGTTGGTAGAAATCGTCACGTAACGAAAATGCGTTATGTCCCTTCCATTCGACTCTCAGTGACTCTCTGTCTCTTCCTAACACACGCTAGTTAATTGAACAACGTGGGGCGGGACCCGCGAGCCGCACGTCGCTAGGACACATGGATTCACATTGATGTTTCTGTCTCTTTCTATTATATACAAGTGTGTATGTGCCTGCGAGTATTGAGATTCGAGCAGATGAGCAACATGTGCGGCCAACTGTATAATCTCATTATTTTATTCGAGGAAATTTTGTTAAAATTTATTTGTTTTTGTTTTAAATCATATACTTTTTATTGTCTCATTATTGCAATTAAGTTTTGAGAAATGTAAACTGCAGCTAAGGAGCTTCCTGATGGGGGTCCTCCGACCGCATGCGTTTTTTTAATTGTTCATGAATGACGCTAACACATTCCAAATTTGTAATGAAGCTCACGTGCTTGTCGCTACGTGAGTGTCGTTGACATCGCATTGTAATGCGCATGACACTGACTCATACCTCGTACGCACGCACCGTTAACTACAATCTTTATATAGTAACTCGTCATGTCAATTATGCATAACTGCAAATGAATGAACGCTCGAATACTCGCAAACTGGACAGTGCATACACTACGTTTCGAATTGGAGGTTATTTTTGCCAAAACTGCCTTTGGTTATTAGAGGTACGTACACTCGTATCTTCACGCTGTGTTCTCAACGGGGTAGTCAGAGGACGGAACGCCAAGCGTCGCGGTGCTTACATAGTTCTTTCGCTTCCTCAAATCTCATCATTCTCCTCACACATTTTTGCCTAGGTATACGAGTGCTTTTGACATTTCCGTCAGCTAACACTGAATATTTGATCTTCGTAAGTCAGCATTGGTCTTCCTTGGCTTCTGCTATCACTCACTTTCGCGCTGTAGACTTTCTTCGTCAGTCTTTCAAAACTCTTTCATCACTCATTCTTTCTATGTGCCTGAACCATCTAAGCATTCCTTTCTTCATTTTTACAATAACACTGTCGTGCAACCCTGTCATATTGCGTATCTCTTCATTGCTTATTTTGTCCGCAAGGTAATATCAAAGGTATTTACATAATAAGTTATTTTTCAGCCCAAATACTCTGACTAATCTATTAGTTGATTCCAAGCGACAACGTTCGAATAGTATAAATATGTACTGTAGGAATTATTCTCTCTGCACATAGATTCACTGGCCTTTAGTAACTTGTAATTATAATGTTATCGTGAAATAATGTAGGTAATGTGATGTGTTTCTTTGTGATTCTTTTCTCTGCAGGTTTTTGTTTAACTGGTGGTGGATATGAAATTCCAGAATATCTAAGAATGTGGTTTACTTTATATAATTTAATAAAAATACTTTGACATAAGCCTAAAATGTATGCAGTAAAGTTTTATGTGTAGCAGCCTAGCAGAAACACGTGTGGGATCAAGAGACACAGCATCGTCCTCAGGGTTGTCAACGAATTTGCAATAATATGCCTTCTTAGCCTCGGAATTTGTAAATCATTGCACCTACCATCAGGTTTATTGGACTAGTAGACTCATTCGTTTTTACTGTAGTACAAAAATATGACTATTGTGTGCTATTGTTCCAGAAGTAGTGGAAAACGGTCCAGTGTCAAATGCGCCAACGCATACCTCAGTACACATACAGCCGCCTGCACAATCAACACCTGTGAGTATCAATATTAAAAAATTCTAGCATTATTACTAGTATTGAATCATCATCTTGGTGTCTGCTCAGAGACTGTTTGATATAAATGGTTGTAATTTGAAAAAATTGATGAGGTGAAATTATAATGTGAATTACAAAATTGAGTTTTAACATTGTGGGCCAAAACCGCCTGGTTAAATTTTTTGACAGACAGTATCGCCCTCTCGTGCGAAAGGACAGACAGACAAAAAGACAAATGAATACTATAATAGTTTACCAATTTACTGTCGTTTGATTTGATTTCGTTAGTAACTAATTAATCTGTGGTATGGTCGCTTAATTTTTGGCAATAAATGAAAGTCTGAATATCGAAAGGTGTCTATAATTATCAATTACGTATGTATGTTTTACATATAAATTAGATGTTGACTATTAGCTGTCGATTACTCAATATCAACACGTGTTTATTGCGTTTTTTTCTAATTTTATGAAGTTCAGGGCTAGTTACATAATTTTGTTTTGGTGAAGACTTGTAAGTGCAGGTTCCCTAAGTTGCTGAAATTTGAGCGAATAATATAGATTACTTATTGAGCGAGAGACGACTGGTGCTCGTTGCTAGGAATTGCTGCCCCTGCGCTAGTCGTTGTACACTGTGCCCCTACAATAGTGATTTTGAATGCAATGGCTTTTATACAGTCTCTATAACATTTTTTTTGTATAGAATGAACTTAGTAACTAATAACGATGGTACGTGCTGTATTCCGACCTCGACCTTGACCTCGACGGCGCCGTGGTAAACGTATTGCATCCAGGCGCGGAAAGTTCCTGGTTCGATTCCCTGTCGGGTCAATTTAGGACACGAACTTTTTCTAGTTTGCCTCGGGTCTGGGTGTACTGAGAGATGATGAACATAGTAGTTATCGTTTGGTTCTCATAGCATAGGCACAGTACAAGTAAGCATACAGTATGCTATCTCGGCAGTGTCTTAGAGATAATTACCTATGGTCGCTCGGTACGTAAACACGCAATAGGGCTACCGACTTGGACTGAATGTTTTTCTTGGGTTACGTATTTGATAATAGGTACTAGATTAAATTGTCATATTATCTTTTCATTTTATATTATTGCAAATTTAATAAATTTTTATTTATATAATTCTACTAGTATTTTATTTCTAGTTTCAAAAGTTTGTGAGTTAGTATGGTGGAAATGGACAAAAAAAAATGCATTTTGTGTGCAGTATAATTAAAAATCAGCAATAAATTAACTAGATCATTATGATAATATATTTCCTACAAATTAGCAACAGAGAAATATTTCCGGTTTCGATATAGATGTATTCAAACATCCATACACTGAACATTATGCTCGTAAACTTGATTGACATAATATTTCGTCAGTAAATGCGCGGGAGCGTCTCATACCGTCCAACGACAACCGCGGTTCACTCGCGACTGTTGTATGGCGAGAAATGTCGAGATTTCGAGCGCGTCGTTTGGGAGCGTTTGTATGAAGATAGAATACTGTATGCTTACTTGTACTGTGGCATAGGGATGTGCTAGTTATTTATTTTTTACGAGTATCCAAAACTTAAAATATACGAGTATTTTGCAAATATGTAATTATTTTATATGACCGACTCATAAGCTGACACGAAATACACTGGACAGTGCGAGGTTGCCATACTTGCTATAGCTAACGCTCGATAAGAAAGAAAGAGACAGGAAAATTCGTTTGACACACGGTGGTGAGAGCGGTAGCTTATTACGATTCCGTCCATTGTTTCTTGGTTGGAGAGTCAGCTAATGTATTAATATTATTCCAGACGTCGAAAAGTTCGTCGTTAGTGACGAACGCGACGGGAGCGGGCGGCGCGGCCGAGCCGGCGCCCTCGCCCTCGCCGCTCACGGTCAACGGGCCCACGCAACCGCACCACACGCCGCTACATGCGCTCAACAGGTACACGCCTATATCTCCACGCCGCCATCACAGCTCTCATTTGAGGGTGGAAAGATGAAACTCATAGGCTGGAACGGAAACAGGCTCGTTGTTGTTGAGGAGAATAGTACATTTCGATACAAGTGTGGAAAGTATGTCATTTCTTCACGAGTCCCGGTTTGTTGACCCAAGCCGAAGGCGCGGGTCCAACAATAGGGACGAGTGGAAATGACAATTCCGCACGTGCATCGAACTACGTTTTTTAATACATTTGCTCAAAAAGTAGACTTTTCCATGTGTGTTGTATTAAAAAATATATTTTTAATACATTTGCTCAAAAAGTAGACTTTTCCATGTGTGTGGAAGCGTGCGGAAAGTTAGTCTTTTCCGCACTAGTGCTTTTTGTTTTTCTCCTGCATGTAACATCCAAATGCATGAAGGAGGTTTTTAATCAAAAAGTTTTCTGTACAAAATTTTTGAATGAAATGGCTATTTTACTGCATAAATACTATTAATACATGAATTAATTTAAAATAATTTATTTTTAATATATACTTACAATGTGAATAAATAAATATCGCAATTAAAATTATTTTGAATTTAGATAAATTATTGTCATTGAATTGGCTGAATGCATAGAAACCGTTGCCCTGCCATGTCCTCCAAAAAAAAAACGAAACTTCCGCGAAATTACGTTTCGGAATTTTTTTATTTATTTATATTTTTTTCGCAAATGTATTAAAAAACGTCGTTCGATGCTCGTGCGGAATTGTCATTTCCACTCGTCCCTATTATTGACCGCGCCTTCGGATTGGGTCAACAAACCTTAAAAGCACTAGTGCGGAAAAGACTAACTTTCCGCACGCTAAACACACATGGAAAAGTCTACTTTCCATACTTGTATCAAAATGTACTATTTCATTCCAGATATAATAGATATTCGAAAAACGAATATTGGTTCTTCGATAAGTGCGACCATAATAGCTTTTTTCTCATAAAGTCTTTTACAGAGGACAGGAATGAGTTTGAATAAAGAACACAAATTCATCTTTAATGTTCTGCTAAAATATTGTATGAAAAATGTTACTGGCCGAATAACCGCGCCGCAGAAAAAAAGAAATTCAAAATATAAAATTTCTTTGTACTTTTACATATCGAATAGGGACTTTTTGGCGGGAACGGGAGAAGTGAAGTTATCATTTTATTTATATTTTCTATTTTTTACATTTTTAGCAGTTTTAAAGTACAAAAGTGATAGTAGTATATTGTGTTTTAAAGTTTTGAACAAGTAAAACTTTTTGGCGGGAACAGGAGAAGTGAAGTTGTCATTTTATTTATATTTTCTATTTTTTTACATTTTTGGGAGTTTTAAAGTACAAAAGTGATAGTATATTGTGTTTTAAAGTTTTGAATAAGTGAAAAGAATGGAGCAGGTCTAAATAAACATGTGTAGCTAAAGTTCTCACGCTCTTCCAAGAAGTCCTATAAAACTTCAGTAAAGTCTACTATCACTTTACTGGAGGAGTTTTACGATAACGATTCTACTTATACGTGACATTGGCAAATGCGCTATTCTGTGCGCCATGCTATGAAGAAATAAAAAAATATATATAAGTGAGAAGGATTTTGAACGTGCTTCATGGAAACATACTAATACGTGACTTTGGCAAATGCGCTAAACTGTGCGCCATGCCATGAAAAAAAAATACTATCACTCATATCGAATAGCGTTTCTCATTTATTTTTCTCATAGAGAGGAATGAAAAGTTGAGTGTATCACTCGGTTGTAAAATTTATTTTTAGCTCTGGCGACGTTCAATCCCTCCCAATTCAATCTCTCGCTGCGCTCAGGATTCTACTTTAGAACTTCGCTACGCTCGGTATTTTACTTCAGAATCCTTCACTCCGCTCTGGACACAAAATAGCGCCTCGCCGTAAAAATATTTTATTTATTTTATTCCCTATCTACTATTTCTTTTATGCTTGTGTCGATCGGTCACGATAGAACGAAGCCACTTACTGAATAGTCGTAGATAAGATTTACGAAACAGAGGATCCCGAGTTTTACCAAGTATAAAGAAGACGAGGAGCTCTTTATAAAGTTGTTTTTGTTAGAAAAATCTCCACACTGTACTCCTAATGGGGCAGTAGGAAAAGATGGAGCGCCAAGCATCGCAGTCTTTACATACTTTTTTCGCTTTAAATCATTCATCATTCTACTCGCACACTTTTGTTTAGATATGCGAGTTCTTTTGACATTTCTGTCACCTGACACTGACTATTTGATTTTATAAGTCCTATTTTATAAGCCTAGGTCTTCCTTGGCTTCAATGAAAGGAAAAATTCTTATCACGTGTCCGTCTGTCTGTTATAACTGATTTTTTTTTAAATTATGTGACGTTATAATGAGCCATTTATATAAATATTTAAATTTTAAAATAGAAAATTATGTAAGTTTTCACTTCTGTCATGTGGTCTTTTTCTTCTTTTTTATACACTGACAACTCGTTTCATATTTATTAAAAACATTTCTGCCATTTTCACATAAAAAATAGGTGATTAACCAACTTAAAATGTCTGTCTTCTTGTTTCTTAGTAGTCCTTAACACTCCAGTAAAGTGGTAGTACTCTTTATTGCTGTTAAAAAGGACTATTTGGATGATTGCGAAAATTTCAGTTGCAAATATTTATTTAAATTTTCTAATTCTTAACACTTGTACAGAACTTTAGCGCACAGAATACTATCAATTTTGTATCTTAAAACTCTCAAAAACGCAAAAAATAGAAAATTTAAATAAAATGCGAACTTCACCTCCCGTTCCCGCCAAGAAGTCTATCGTGTGGTCGTAAGCACACACTTTTTGGAATGAAGTTCTTTAACGCGGCTTGTGGGAGGTTTTAGTTGGTAGAAATCATCACGTAAGGAAAAAAACGTTACGTGGGGCGGGACCCGCGCTAGTTTCGTTAGTTCTATACATAGATTCACAGTGATAAATCCGTCTCTTTCTATTATATACGGTATATGTATGCGTACGAGTATCGAAATATTTATTTCTGCTTTTCGTTTTAAATCGTACGTGAGTTTTATTGGTCTCATTATTGCAATTAAGTTTTGGTAAATGGAAACTGCAGCTAAGGAACTTCGTTCCTGGCGGGTGTCCTACGTCCACATACGTTTTTTTTTTGTATTAATTGTCTGTAATCTATCGCGGGTGTTGTCGTACAGTCGAGTGGGAGGCGAGGCGGGCGCGGGCGCGGGCGCGGGCGCCGGCGCCGGCCCCGCGGCCGCGGTCCCGGTGACGAGCGCGGCGGGCGCGGGGGTGGAGGCGGGCGCGGGCGGGCCCGCCACCGGCACCGCCTCGCTCAAGAGCATGGCGCAGGAAGCCGTGCAGCGGGCGGGGCTCGACGCGCACCACACGCAGGTACACGCATACACGCACACACATACACATACACGCGCGCGCACATACTGACGAATTGGCGTGCACGCAGCGCTCCGACATATTATACATATTAATATGAACATGCACGCACTGACAAGCACAAACTAAACACGTGCACATACACTGACAAATTGATGCATGCAGCTCTTCGACAGATCATATATATTTATAAGGACGCACACACATTGACAGGCATATACACGCGCGCGCACTCTGACAAATTCGCATGCACGCAGCGCTCCGACACATCATACATAATATATGGACATGCACGCACTGACATGCACAAACACGTGCGCACATACACTGACAAATTGAATGCATGCAGCTCTTCGACGCATCATACATATTTATATGGACGCGCACACATTGACATACATGAACATTCACGCGCACGCATTGACAAATTTACATGTACGCAGCGCTCCGACACATCATACATAATATATGGACATGCACGAACATTCACGCGCACGCATTGACAAATTCGCATGTACGCAGCGCTCCGACACATCATCATACATAATATATGGACATGCACAAACAAACACGTGCGTACATACACTGACAAATTGACATGCATGCAGCTCTTCGACACATAGATATATTTATGTAGACGCACACATTATGTGTCTGTTGTATCTGTATGTTTGCATGCATATAAACAACAAATACAACCATCATAACTGAGATATCAAAGTATATTAAAACAATTATGCAAACATTGGGCGAACGCCTTTGATATTCGTGCAAGTGCCGGAGTCACTAATCAGATCACCTCAGGTTGTTTGAATTTTTTTATAATTGAAATATAATATAATTTTTGGTGTTTAATCAGATTTACTTTCTATAACATACAAAATACAATACTTTACAATGCTTTAACAAAACTATAATTACGGATATTATAATTTCTGAATCGCCAAAGCAACCTATTATAAATTCTATTATACCTCTACAAAATGTAATATATTACATCTACAACAAATACGTGTATGTTATATCTTCAACAAGCCTGTGAGATAAGTCTCGAGCTACTAAGGGCGGCGTGGGCAGCTTGGGCTCGCCCTCCCCGTGTCTTTTTCTTCACGGCCCGCACGATTGCCCTGACTAGACGTCTTCATTGGCTAACTGTACGGATTCTTAGATTGTGGCGATATTATGTGACAAAAAAAAGACGTGTGAAAGTATTATAAAAAACACATCTATACCTTTGTCAGACATTACCACATGTTATACATACACACATTTGTATTTACATCATTATGTTGAAAAATTAAACTTTGACAGTTTCTTGTCGATTCTTCTCAATGTGCAGGGGGCCGATATAAGTGGCTCCAATGTCGTAAACGTTAGTAGAACAGAATGACAAATACCGCGTGATTTAGAGTAACGAATTTTATATTGGTTGTCACAGGGCTTTTTTTGTGGGGCCACGTGGGGGCACGCAGTGCCCCCAAAGGAAGTTTCGAAAATATCGAAAAATTGCTATAAAAACTGAAAAAAATGAAAGAATTTGAAAAAAAAATGAAAAAAAATCAATTTTGGTAAACTTTGCAAAAATTTTTGGATTTTTTTTATTACGTTTAATAATCACATTTTATTTCCAAAGATATTATGTTTTTAAACAATAAAAAAATAATTTACTTCGATTTTTTCCTCAAAACACAGTGGCAAGGGGTGGGGAGGGGGTACAAAAAATTATGGACTTACAACTTTCGAGAATTAGCGTGCCCCCAAAAAAGAAGTGACAAAAAAAGGCCTGGGTTGTCAAACATTATTAACTTTCTTATATATCAAACGAAACGTAAAATCGTGTGAAAACCGCCATATGAAACGTAGCCAAACGTTTGCCACTTGTCTAGACGCTCAGGCCTTCTTTTATAACCGAAGGTAGATTTGACGTTCAAAAACACCTTGCTCGTTAAAATTGGGTTTACTTGAATAAATTGATTTGACTTTGACATATACACAGATACTACACGCAAATACACTCATCCAATACATAGCCACACGTTTATATTTGAATGTATATTATACACTACATATACCTATACATTTTTATGTGGAATATGACATTTCACAGGCGATAAAAAACCTATAAAAGTTCCATTTTTTTTTTCAAATTTCAGAACCAACGACGAGGCGCGGCGTTAGCGCAAGCGCACATTCCACCGCTATTAGGCGTAGCGCCTTTAGGACCTTTACCGCTCACATCGGTTAGTATCGTTATCAATGACTAATTTTTTTTTAATTTTTGGCGGGATTTTTAAGGAAGAGGTTGGGCTTTTATTTTAATTAGTTGTAAATTGTTTCTAGTGGATATCGTGATGTAAAATTACTTTTGCGTCTCAAGTCTACGCTGTTGTGCAATATGTGGAATTGTTAAGAGAAGTGCTTACTTAGTTGTGCGATGTTGAGATTTTTAAGTGGCTTATTCTCCCACAGTGGATCCTACTAGAAAGATGCTTCCATTAGAGATTCTGGCGATAAATACTATATCGTTATATATATCGTTATAGTTATAGATATTAGTTTTTTCTAGAAATTGTAATTGTAAATCCCTCCTCTCTGACTACCCCGTTAGGGACACGGCGTGAAGATATGTATGTATGTATGTATAAGGAATTGTGAAAACTACCCGCAACCCTAGGTGGAAGTGTAAAAAGAATGATGAGGAGGCGAAAGAAGTATATAAGGACCGCGATACTTGGCGCTCCGTCCTCTTCGACTACCCCGTTAGGGATACAGCGTGAGGATATATATGTATATAAAAGGAAAATACAAATAATTACAAGGTAACTATTTGATTTTAATTCTAGGTTATCATTTGGTACTACAATCAGAAAATAAATAATAAAAAAAGAAAAACTATCTGAAGACTAGTTCGGATTCTGAACAATGCGAGGTACTATACCGGCGTCGGCTAGGCCGGGAATAACCTGTCATAACGTGTCGCATTTAGATTCCGCACCTAGTAGTAGGGGAGGCCACGATGCTAAATGGGGATTTACTCGAGCGTCGTGGGGTCCAATTGGATTTTGAAGAAGGTAGAAAAAAAAGGCTATGTGATGTATACCCTTTCACCAGCGCAAGAGCGACTACAGACTTTCAAAAATGTAAAAAAAAAACAGTCACATAGAGATATACTCGAACGCGTCGGATATTGGTAGAGTATCTGCCCCACGTGTCTCTGGCGACGGAGGAGAGCTCGAAGGAAGAGGAGAGCGACGGAGGAGTCCTTGTGGAGGTACTCAATAGGTATCCCCCATATCCTAATCTGTCGCGCTAGAGTAAATCCCAAAATGCCCTATTGGGCTCCCCTACTATAGCTGAAATTATTCGAAACATATGTATTGCGATTTTGGATAGATTTTTATTTCGGATATCCAACAGTTTCGGTTACTGAGTTCCATAACATTGGACTGATTGTTTGTTTGAATTTTACATAGTATAAAATAGAATATTACTCCATCTTTCTAATTTTCTTTACATCAATTGAAATATGCAATAGGGCGGTATCAACGCTCATTATTATGTTAGCTATTGTCAGTATTCGTGATAATATATAACATGACTGTTATAATCAAAATCATTAACGGATGGCAACATTATTATTTTGAGGATGTTGCTACTTATTAATAATATATTTGATTGTATAGATTCAGGTGTTACTTTGCCGAAATCCATTTCATGTGATGAATTCCTAAAATATTTTGCTATTTTTCGCTCAAGGAGCAGAAAATAGCTAAAGATTTTAGGAATTCATCACAACAAATAATTTGTGGTTATGCGAATTGGTATTTTCAAATGTCAAAAAATAAGTCATTCGAGAAATACACGAACTAGCAAAAGCGCATCTTTCATTATATCTAACGTTTCCAACCACGTTGATAGAACGAAAAGCTTTCATTTAGGAATCTTTTAACTCACGTTACGTCATGAAGCTCTTTCTCTTACTTCAGCTCTGGATTGAAATTTGTATTGTATTGTCCACAGGAGCATCAATTGCAGTTCCAGATGATGGATGCAGCGTTTTATCACATGCCGCACCCGTCCGATTCAGAACGTACGAGAGTGTATCTACCGAGAAATATTTGTCAGACGCCCGTATATTATAACCAGGTACAGCCTTGCAGTTTTTGAATACAGGATATAGTTTCAAATCGAGTAAGTATTCATTTAGTCATCTCTAGATACAACCACTTTGTGTATTTGAGGTAGATTTGTTATAATTGTCTGACTCCTTTTTTTTCTTTCGCGAAATAAGTAGTGCGAATGAAAAATAAAACTGACAATTACAGCTAGTGCTGAGGCGTATTTATCGTAACACATAAATCAAACAGGTATTTAAATTTAATAGATAACACCTGTTCCTTCCAATATTAATTACCTGTTCTTACAAATAACATAGATGCGGGAACACAATGCCCATGTATCATATTATTCATAACATAAATGAAAAATATATAAAACAAAAATAAATCCATAGATATAGATTATTTATAGACCTATTAGATAATATGTTATTTTATATCTCATTCTTACCGATGGAATCTATTTAAATAGTACCTAGTAGTTGGTTTGTACGGAATCAAATACATTTAAAGTAATTTATTTTATATTTGGTCTTGTAACCTGTTTCATTTATTGTTATATTATTTCTCTCATTCTTGATAAGACAATTAAAACCTTGTTGAAAAGAAAGACAATAATTATTGTAAAAAATAATTAGTAGGTTAAATTTTAAAATATATACATATAATAGGTGAAAATAGATTAGTAAGTAGTTAAAAATACCAAATATGAGTCTTTGGCATATGAAAATAATAGGCTGTTATTTTATAACAGGTATTTGGTATTTGGTCCTGTTATTTTTATTTAGTATTAATGGTCTATATCACCTTAATACTATGTTATATCTGTAATACCTACCCCATATCATATTTACTTAAAAAGTAATAGAGATAACAGGGATTTTAAAACTATTTTGTGTGAACTGAAGTTGAGAAAATCAACTTCAATTTCACAACTTTCGTTGACATGTTTAGTGCGTTTAATCTAAGTTTGGTTGGTCAGTCCAAATAAGTGGTTTGCGTTGAACGCAGGTGCTGTTACCCCACTCTGATACCGTGGAGTTCTTCCAGCGGTTATCGACTGAGACGCTATTCTTCGTGTTCTACTACATGGAGGGCACGAAGGCGCAGTATCTCGCCGCCAAAGCGCTTAAGAAGCAGAGCTGGCGATTCCACACCAAGTACATGATGTGGTTCCAGAGGCACGAAGAGCCTAAGGTTATTAACGAGGAGTATGAACAGGTAATAATAAATACGAAATTACATCAGATAGCAATGAGTAATGCACGATTGATAAAGAAAATACTCGTATACAGAATGATAGTGGTAGTAGAATTCCAAGGAAGACCAAGGCTGATTGATGATTCCTATTTTGATCAAATAGCCAGAGTGAGAGAGAGGGAAATATATAAGGACCGCTATACTTGACGTCTTTATCTACCCCATTAAAGGTACAGCGTGAAGATATGTATATATGTAATTATGTTGTGGGGCTAACCTACATATTTGCGGTTTGCGTCGTTACTATTTGTATTTAATATTGTTTTTTTTTTCTTAAATTTTATTCTTAAATATTCATTATTGACACTGTTATGTTTCATTAATATTAAAAATAATTTAAAATTATAAACACAAAATTAAAAGACTGACGTCATAAACTTTTCATTACCAAGCGCCAGGAGTGTCAGAGATTAGTTTATCCCCACTACTTGATATTAAAATTCAATGAATTTCAAATATTTTTTAAATGTGTTCATCCAGACTATGACAATACAAGTAAGCATGCAGTATTCTATCTCGGCAGTGTCCTAGAGATAATTACCTATGGTCGCTCGGTACGTAAACACGCAATAGGGCTACTGACTTGGACTGAATGTTTTTCTTGGGTTACGTATTTGATAATAGGTACTATATTAAATTGTCATATTATCTTTTCATTTTATATTATTGCAAATTTAATACGTTTTTATTTATATAATTTTACTAGTATTTTATATCTAGTTTCAAAAAATTGTGCGTTAGTATGGTGAAAATGGACAAAAAAATGCATTTTGTGTGCAGTATAATTAAAAATCAGCAATAAATTAACTAGATCATTATGATAATATATTTCCTACAAATTAGCAACAGAGAAATATTTCCGGTTTCGATATAGATGAATAATGTCAAACATCCATACACTGAACATTATGCTCGTAAACTTGATTGACATAATATTTAGTCAGTAAATGCTCGGGAGCGTCTCATACCGTCCGACGACAACCGCGGCGCACTCGCGACTGTCGTATGCCGAGAAATGCCGAGATTTCGAGCGCGTCGTTTGGGAGCGTTTGTATGAAGATAGAATACTGTATGCTTACTTGTACTGTGATACTATTATAATATTAAAAAGTAGCGACCCGCCCCGGCTTCGCACGGATAGAAATTTTTTTGAAAATAAAAAGCCAGTCTATGTTACTCACTGATAATGTAGCTTTCTAGGTGAAGAATTTTTGAAATAGGTTGAGTAGTTTTTCAGTTTATCCATTACATACAAAGTTAACATTTTTATAGTATTAGTATATATGTAAGTCTTATCTGTCTGTCTGGCTTTAACGGCTAATCCACTGGTCTAATTTTGATGAGATTTTGCATGGAGATAGATAAAAAACTGGAGAACATTTATAATAATACTCCAGACAATTACACAGATTGTGTGACCGCAAACTAAGCAGTAAGTTTGTACTATGGGTACCACACAACGAACTCTGGGGGAGTTCCCAGTAACACCCAGGCTAATAAAGCAAACTTTCAGTTTAAAAATATATTCAGTTTAATATACTTTATTAAATATTCAAGACTATTGTGTAGCCCAAACTAAGTAGCAGGCTTATTAAGCTCTGGTTCATATTCTATCTAATTAGAATATGATTGTGGACGAACCTCAACCTCAATATACTATTCTTAATTATGTGTTTTGAATGTTACTAATAGAAGGATAGTATTTTATAGGAAAATTATATGCACTCATAGTTACACAAATGTAGGCACTGTATTCTACCGTGCGTGCAAGGCTACTAAGGGCATTTTATATAAGGCTACATTTTATTTTACAATACTAAAGCTATTTTATTTTGAAGTTCTGAGGTTACATTAATTATTTTGTTTTATTGTTAACTATTTCATTACTTCAACAATAGTAATTATCAGTACACAAAGGGCAATTATTAAACTACAGTCGCTTAGTATTAATGTCAGTACACAAAGGGTAATTACTGAACTACAGTCGCTTAGTATTAATGTCAGTACACAAAGGGCAATTATTAAACCACAGCCGCTTAGTATTTTTGTCAGTACATAAAGGGTAACTATTGAACTACAGTCGCTTAGTATTTTTGTCAGTACACAATGGGTAATTATTGAACTACAGTCGCTTAGTATTTTTGTCAGTACACAATGGGTAATTATTGAACTACAGTCGCTTAGTATTTTTGTCAGTACACAATGGGTAATTATTGAACTACAGTCGCTTAATATTAATGTCAGTACATAAAGGGTAATTATTGCACTGCAGTCGCTTAGTATCTTTGTCAGTACATAAAGGCGAATTACTGAACTACAGTAACTTAATATTTTTGTCAGTACATAAAGTCTAATTACTGAACTACAGTCGCTTAGAATTTTTGTCAGTACATAAAGCCCAATTACTGAACTATATTTGCTTTCATTTACATTAGAACACAAAGGCCATTACTGACCTACAGTTGCCTACTATATTTATCAGTACACAAAGGGCAATTACTGAGCTACAGTCGCTTAGTATTTTTATCAGTACACAAAGGCCACTGCGAATATTGTTTTCCTGAACACGTGCGTGTTGTATAGCTGTGTTAGTACTGTATACGTATTGTTACAGGGCACATACATATACTTCGACTACGAGAAGTGGGGCCAGCGGAAGAAGGAGGGCTTCACATTCGAGTACAAGTACTTAGAGGACCGTGACTTGAACTGAGCGTGGAGAGTGTACAGTGCGCGAGCCGCGGCTGCCCGCCCCCGCCCCGCCCCGCTCCGCCCCGCAACGGTCCCGACTCGCCGCTCGAACGGTCACTGTCTCGCACGTGTCCAGTTCAATGGCTCCTCATCTCCTCGGTTCGACCATTGCCAGTTCCTAATTTCTGGTCTCATGTGATTGTTATTACGTAGACTAACTCGCTGTCATTCCAGTAATGTTATTAATTTATTGTCGTTCATCATCAGTTTGGGACAAACTTTTGTAAAATATCTTCACTTCTGGCAGTCTCGTGTGTACAAAGACTAGTGTATGACTAGTGTGTAATACAGGACACGTGATTCGTGGTAAATTGTGATATTGATGTAGGTCGCCCGGGCCGCGCTCGGCTGTAACGTGACTGCTTCGAAGCGATCGCTCGAGCTTTTCTCGGTGCCCGGACTCGTTCTATTGACGGCGCGGGGTGATCTCTCGAAGAAGTCGCTCTGGGACTTCACACTGGCCAACATGAACTTTAATCGATGTGAGACATTCAGTTATATTTGTCACTTTATAGCTATTAATTGTTATAACGAACTAGTTTTAAGCTAAATCAGAACTGAAGCGATTTGTAATATTTTATATTTTTATCACTGAAATAAGTTTAATGGTAAAAAATAATTGTGTAAAGCTATTGCATCTCATTTACAAGCATTCCTTTAAGGACAGGCATGGTTTGTTTAAGACTGGTTTATAACCACTGCGCGAGCGCAGGTATTTTGTAGATAAGATGTGATTATGCTAATTGAGTGGGTTTATATGTAGTGGCTATAGTACTTTTATAATTGACAAGAAGTTGAAATAAGAATTATGTAAAAAGATAAAATCATGTTGCCCAGTGAAATGTTGACTGCAGCACTAAACCTGCTATAAATGCTAGTCGTAGTATTTCAAACTTTGTATGATACAACTGTTATTTGTATTTACAAATGTTCCGAGAGCGATCCGGGATAAATACGTTATTGCATTCATAGTCTGACATTAATTTAAGAATTAGTTATTGATCTGATCAAGCCCACTGATTTATTTGTACACTTAATACACTTTCACCTCCAACAAGTGTGAGAACTCGTGATTATGTGTAATATTTACATTAATCTAATAATTGCATTTAATTTGAGCAAAATTTGATAAATTATGTAAGATGTGTATACACTGCCATGTCTGTATTATAAATTGGTATGTTATTATAGATTTTAACAGTTTTTTTTTTTAATTTGCAAGAATAAATTAAGTTAATTATTCTGTTACGGGGTGAAAGAGTGTATTTTTTAATAATTGTAATAAATTCAGAAAATTTTAAAACAGTTGTACTGCCAGATGGTAATGAAACAATAGACTAGAGAGACTATTGGACATCATGACACCAATGAAGTTTTCCATATAGTTAGATGGTAGTTGGGACAGGCCAGAATCGTTGCGAGCGAGTAGCGGCCGGCGGACCTCTAGTTGGCGGTAGTGAAGCGGTAATGAAGCGGTGACAGCGCGCGATCTCGTCTATTCCGTGCGTTATGTTGATAGTTTTCACTTTTGTAAAAAGTCTATCGAGCGAACAGATGAAATGTGGTAAATAATTTAAAAATTATCTGTACAGTTCTATTTGTATAGAAATAATAAATAATGATTTAAAAAAATTAAACAAATGTTGTGATTTATTAAATGTTTAGATTTAAGTGACTTGCGCACGCGCAACCACTGGCGCGGCGCGATTTTAGCATTTCTTTTTCTTATTTATTTTTTTTATTAAAAGAAACGACTGTTTGTCGAATAAATTTTAAGAAACCATTTATACATTTTGTTTGTTTGACAATATAATTTTTCCCAATCTTATATATTTATCGATTTAATTTGATATTTGTTTATTAGTTTAATAAATAGAACAGAAATAGACAAACACTTTTATAACATAAAATTATATTCCTAATAATTAGTTAGGCGAATTTGTACATGTAAAAGTAAATTTACAATCATCGTTTCCTCCTCTTCCCGGCGTGCTTGTTGCCCTTTCCCTTGATGCGCCGGCGCACGCCCGCCGCTTCCTCCGTATCGTCGTCGGAATCTGCACCTCGTTTCTTACCCTTGCTATTCTTATCTTCAAGTTCCTTTAATTCCTATTGAGAAAAAATAACATTTATGAATATTCATGTTAGTTTATTTATTGTATATCTATTATTATTTAAGTATTAATGTGTATATATATATTCACGTCTGTTTAATGACGACGATATTCGAATAGAATCGAAATAAGTACAATGAATTTCTTAAGGACTTAATTAAAATATAGCTATGAACAAAATCAAAAATCATTAACAAAACTGTAGTAAAATATCTGAAATTTGGATATGTTCTCGTTGCATTTCCAATATAAGAAATATTCAGTTTTAATAAGTTGTCGTTGTCACTCCTAGTGTGGGGGCAATGAAACTGCGACTTTTTGACGCCACAGCTATAATCCCCTATAACTTCCCACTACTAAAGTTTAAAACCCAGTAACTCAATTTCTGTCAATAAATTTCAAGCAGTTTTTTCACAATTGTATTCAAAATTTTTAATTATTTTAATACAACAAAATATAAAGGAGCAATCATCTATCCTGTTGTAGAACCAATTCAGGATAACAGAATATTAGGGAAAAACTACCTGCACTACGGACTTTTCCCTCATAGACCAATTCAGGAATAAAACTACACTTACAATCTTGGTGAGTCTCTGCGCCTCCGCGACCCTCTCCTGCAGCACCATCACTTCTCCCTCTTCAGTTTTGTAGAGCGGCAGCTGTTTCCCTATCAGCTGTTCGATGCGCTGGTACAACTCCACATCATACTGAACATATTAAAATACCTGATGCACTCGCTATTCCCTCCAAAATTTTCTCATAAAACATTTTTATTTCTAAAACTTATGCAAATTTCAAAATCTTTTTTGAAAGTATAGAATTGTGATAAAATTGATAAGATCTTGATATTTCTAAGTACTGAAAGTAAAATTCACCCCTGGCTCAGAAAGAATCTGCACTGAGAAGAGCTCAAGAAATTCAATCAGCCATTACTTTTTTAACACAAATTTATCAACTTGAACGCTAACATTTATAACATGAATATATAAATGAAAATGCATAAATTATATTAAAATTGTAAAAACTATGTTATTTCAAACGCAAATACAATTTGGATTGAATGACCTAATCTAAATTTAAAATTTTGAGTTATAATAATAAACATAACATAGCTGGTTACCTACTATCACAGATTAATTAGTTACTGACGTAAACTACTATCTATGAATGTAGATAAAGTATGAATTTACCTGTCTGCTCCATTAGCTACTTAGTGTGAGAATATTTAAACAAGTATTTTTTTATTTGAATTCATCGTCGTATTAAATTATTAAAACTTTCGTGAGACATTATTAACGCACTAATGATTAAATACGACTTTGCTCACGTATAACCGGTATAGGTACCGACTAGTTTCGGACCTATTGGAGGTCCATCATTAGGGTGAGTGGGATGAGTTCGCGGCCGCGCCCCGTCTCGCACTGCGCGCCTGAGCTCGCAACGCGCGGCTTGACATGGTGGGGGGCGCGGGGTGCGCCGGCGATGGTGACGAACTCCGCGAGACCGATGCGTCTACGTCAATATTGGTGTTTACGGGCGCACAAAATGTACGACCGCCGACCTAATTTTAATAGAGACAAGGGATGGGCCCTGCCGCTTACTTGGAAACCCGTGTTGTTATAAACGCGACGCGGAATAAGAACGATAGTGCTGACGAGTATGTAGCGGACATCGTGAGTACATTTTGTGCGCCCGTAAACACCAATATTGACGTAGACGCATCGGTCTCGCGGAGTTCGTCACCATCGCCGGCGCACCCCGCGCCCCTTCGCCCTGTCAAGCCGCGCGTTTCGAGCTCAAGCGCGCAGTGCGAGACGGGGCGCGGCCGCGAACTGATCCCACTCACCCTGATGATGGACCTCCAATAGGTCCGAAACTAGTCGGTACCTATACCGGTTATACGTGAGTAAAGCCGTATCCAATAATTACTTCATTGTCGTAACTTGTTAAAAGAAAATCTCAAAATGTTTAGGTGTTTCGCAAATCAAAATCGCAAATAAAAAACGAGATTCACAATCTTCTGTAAAATCTAAACAAATTACTGTCCGAATTGACATATACATTTCTAATATCGAGTATTATCGGTAATATTGTGTTAATTTAAAGTAGATCTTACTATCAAAGCATGAGATTGTGAAAGCTGATAAAAGATCTTTGCCTGACATTGAAACAGTTTGTTAAAAAAAAAATATTTAAAATGCAATCTTACGCTTCTCGCTTAAAGTATAATTCACAACAATATATTTACATCATTTTAATTTGTTATGTGACAGTGACAAGGATAAGACCTAAATCGTCAGACAATATTTGAAAAATATGATTACGAATTTAATAAAAAAGAGCTATGTAACGTTATTATAACGAAATAATGAACACGTAAATAAAATTATTTATTTACCGAAATAATATTCTACGTTGTTTTTAGCGTTGTAGACGTGTCATTGTTACGATTTTCGAATACTATTAAGAAGTGCATTCAAATACTCATTTGAGTGCACATTTGGTTCATGTTTTAAAAACGTTGATTGTGTATCTATTTTTTTATATGTAATCGAAGGGTGTTACATTGTAAAGGTGGGACATTACCTGCGATACAAAGGTGATGGCCTTGCCTCCCCTGCCGGCGCGGGCGGTTCGGCCCACTCGGTGTATGTAGTCCTTGCTGTGCAGCGGAATGTCCAAGTTCACTACCACGTCCACGTGAGGGATGTCGAGACCTCTGTGGATACATTCATAAACAAGTTTCATTTCAAAGTATTATTTTCCAACATGTCAGTTTCTACCTATGTATATACAAGACTAGAGCCGCCCGGGCTTCGCACGGGTAGATATTTTTTTGAAAATAAAATACAGCACATGTTACTTGCTGATAATGTAGATTTCCATAGGTGAAAGAATGTTTTAAATCGGTTGAGTAGTTACTTTATCCATTACATACAAAGTTTAGCTCATTATAATATTAGTATAGATCTATAGATGGAAATAGAATTATTTACATGTGTTATAAAATCATATTAAATCCCAGAGGCGCATTCACCCGGGGCTGCAGGCTGCGAGAGACGATGCATGCCAAATGTCCATCCTTGATATGGAAGTAGACTTAACGAAGTCTGTTAATTATAACAGTGTCATTGACGAATTTGTTGTTCAATGGTGTTTATTCTTTTGTATGGCATTTTTCATTATTAAAAGATTTTGCTTTTTTTTTTGTTAATTTATGGAGAGGCAAAGTTTATAGGCCCAGGGCATCAAATCTTAAAATACGCCACTGGTAAATTCTGTATACTCGATAAGAAGAGTTAAGACTCGGCCTATGCAGGCTTTGGGTGTGTTCGGTGATGTGGACCTCCGATATCTAAGAAGGCAGAGTTAGATATTTGGATACATACGACTTCAACTCTTTATCTTGAAATCTTGAACGTGGAAAGGTGATTGGATAAAAAAATTTGAATGAAAAGAATTCCAGAAAAAGCCCTGCTTTGTACAAGGATTCAGTTGCATCTCCGAAATTCTACAGAATTATAAAATGATTTTTACTAAAATGGATGTTATATATATACAACGTTATTTCGAAAGGATGTGTAAATGCAAAACGGTATTAAAGTACCCATGACAACGGAAAATTTGCATTCTACAACTTCGCCAAAAGTTCTAGTGTAACATCTCATAGTTTTTAAAAAAAAAGGTGAAGCAACCCTAATATCAGCGTTTTTACGTCACTAGCAAACATTTGAAATATAGGGTATAACGATAGGGTTGTATATTGTAATATATGACATTCTTTTCTAAAATGTGATTGCTTAGCAACGGTGGATTCATTATTGATCGAGTGTTATGAAGAATTGTAAATAAAAATATATAGTAATAATTTAAAGTAGTAATTAATTTTTTTTTTTTTCATATAAAATAATCTATTAATAAAAAGTACATACATATGTTAATATTTACAAACTTAAAACTACACAATATCTTAAATAATAAACTTCCTCAAATTTGCCGCTTAGAAAGCTGTCATTGCTCAAGGTACCTAGCAGACTGGCAGCATTGCCTCTTTGAATAGCCAAACTGATTCGTTGGCGAAAGAAGCTGCCAGCCCGGCGGTCTCCCGAAGCCTCGACCAGTCTCTTACAAATATCAGAAACCAGTCGATGGGCTTCGGGGCCCCAGGGACCCAAAGTTTCGACTGCAAAGGGCGTAATTAATTGTATATAATATATACTTTTTTCTAAATATAGCAGCAGCCAACATTGACACGTTAAAACCCAGGCGGATTTATACCCCCTTTCATAATAACCTTGTATATAACATATCTCAAATCTCTAAAACCAGTTTTTTAATTGGTAATGCGATTTTCTTGCATATTACAATTATGTGCAAAAACAAATGTTGAGATTTCTCCGCCCTTGAATATCATCGAACCGTAACTGCGAAAAACAACTATTGTTATCGCCGTAAGGCGCGGAGGTAATGACGAATTTAGTTGCGCCGGGCTGCATAGGTGGACTCTTAAGAAAGGCTAGGCTTTTAAGGCTTACCTGAATCCAAATTATTATTACACAAGCCGTTTCCCGCCGGTTCGCTGGGCGGAAGTGAAAATTTTGTACGTAATAGTACATTTTTGTTTGAAAAATGGTAAAGGGTCTATGGAGTTCAAAAAATAAGTAGCCTATAACCATCTACAACTAATTCCGCGTCGAATGGTCATGGTCCCATGCCGATCGGTCCAGTAGTTTTCAAGTTTATCGCAGTCAAAGAAAAAAAACTTTCATTATATATATATATATATTTAGATTTTAGATTTAGTGTGGCTTACACCAACAATACAAATTTGATTTAAGGATTTGGCATCTTGCTTGCACCAACTATTAAATAATTGGTGCAAGCGAGATGTCAAATTTTAAATCGAGTTTAAATAGTGGTGCAAGCCACCCTATAAGTCTTAAAAAAAATCTGTTTTAACTGCAAAATTACCGAATAGATTTAATTGCAGACAGAAGTTTTAAACAGTGCCAATTTTAGGATATAGGGTCGAATACTTAACACAGAAAGTATGAATGATATCGATAGGTATTTTCAAAACAGAACACATATAAAATAACTCGTCCATCCCTAATCCTATATCCTTGTCGCAATCGATTTCCTCTGATACTATGAGAAGCGTGCATTTTGGCATAGTGATATCTAACACAATTTAAAACATTCATAGGAAAATTAGAGAATGGTTTAGCAATCGATTGTAAAAAGTGACTCACCTTGAGGCAACATCAGTGCATATCAATATAGCCCGAGCCTTCGATTTGAATTTATTCAGTGCTGCCAACCGCTTGTTCTGTGACATTTGGCCGTGCAGTGGCACCGCTGACAGGCCGAGGTTGCGCAGTAACAGCGCTGTACGCAACGCGTTAGCACAAGTAGACACAAATACTATAAATGAGTTCCCAGACAGCTCGTTTAGTATGTGAACGAGGTACACGTCCTAGAATACATAAGAACACACTATATAGTTATCCGCCTAACAGTCATTATAAAAGTCTGAGAGAGAAAGAAATAGAATGTCCTGTTATTTTCTGGTACTGCTTAATTGATTGTAAGTTGAAATCCTCGATCACAAAGTTGAAATACATGATAGTGACATCAACACAAAATTTCATTATACTGTGATGTCCTGTCCACCACAAAATAGTGTGAATATAGGTATGCCCTTTTAATAAAAAAATTCACAACAATAGTTTGGCGATACAATAATAATATATAATACTCAGACATTTCACACAGCGCCATCTAGTCCCAAAGTAAGCTGCATAGCGCTTGTGGGTACTAGACAACTGATATACTACTTATATACTTTTCTTTTGTAAATAAATACATATTATACATAAACACCCAGACTCAGGACGGGAATCGAACCCGCAACCCCCGTTTTACTTTCCGACGCGCTAAACCGTTGCGCCACGGAGGTCGTCAAACTACCTTCTAACCTTCGCGAACTAACCTTATATTTAACTGGTATAAAAACGTAGTACTGCTGGAGTTTTTCCACTGTCTGGTACTTTGTGGAAACCTCTACCTTGACCGGGTCTTGCAGAGAGGCCCGCTGTAATTTCTGAACCTTTTTTGTCATGGTGGCTGAGAAGAGATAGGTATGTCTCTCCCTTGGTATCACCCGTAGTATCTTGTCTACTTCCACCTCAAAATCCATGCCAAGAATGCGGTCTGCTTCATCCATAACCTATAAAAGTTTATTAGAAAATTTAGGTTTCGATAGTATGCACAGAGGCGTTTTTGCGCATTTGTGGCTGACGACAGCGTGTGTGGTCAGGCAGCACAGAAGTGATTTGGCACAACGCGAGTGAAGCTTTGGTGCGTTCTGTAGGAGATCCCTGAGCCTCTCGATAAAGCGTCGAAAATAATCACTGCAGGAGTTTTTGTGGGTAATAACACCATAAAATCTGTGAGCAGATTTGTCCAGCGTCACAAACAAAAAAAAAATTTACGACCCAGCACTAGTTCAAGTACGGACGTGACGAACATTCTCAACACCTACCTTTTTCTATCATTTCATCCATTGCATGTATATAAAACATCCATCCATTGCATGGATATAAACGAACATGGATATAAAATACTCTGAATATAATCGACGCTGCATTCCATAACTACTTGGGTGTAGTTGCGAAAAGACAATGTCTGAACTGACGAGGAATTCAATTTTTTTCATTGTTAACCGAGTAGAATCGTCTAATGGTTCGGTACATCCCTCGGGCGTATCGAGGAATATCAGCATCGATCGCTTCGCCGAAAATCATCCATATTTAATCAACCCACCCACCCCAGGGCAGCTGGGGCAATATGACGCGCCTTCAACAGCCAGTACACGAGGGCAATGGCGAACCAGGTTATTTTTTTTATCATGGAAAAGACAAATGAGAAGAAATCTTGATGGCAAATGAACTTTGTTTGAGAAATCGTTGGAAGTAAGTAGGTAGTAATCTTATCACATAACACATCAATGATTGAAATGCAAATAAATTAACAAAAAAAAACCGAGTGGTGTTTTATGTGATGCAAGGGTGACAAAAAGCGTGCTCCTTAGTGATGTGCTATAACAGGTTACAGATGCAATTATGGACAACCGGGACACTAGGTCGTAATTGTTTTGGTTTTTTTAATCAAATGAGCAAACAGCCTCCTTGATGGTAAGGGAACTGAGGCCCATGGACATTCACAAAAAGCGTTTCATATTGCAAAAGCGTTGGCAAAAACTAAGATGATGCGCTTCTCTGACTCTGGCTATTTTATCGTCATAAATCAGCCTTTGTCTTCCTTAGATTCTGCTACCATTCACTTTGGTCTGTAGATTTCCTTCGTCAGTTTTTCATCACTCATTCATTATATGTGCCCAATCTGCCCAAACCATCTAAGCATTCCTTCCAAAAGAGAAATACGTAGTATTTTAAATTTAATAATTTCACGTATATTATGTATATATTTCGTTGTGTTCGATTTTGTTTTTGCAATATAAAAAATCTAAATGTAACATGATTATTTTATATTTACATCACAAACGTCACGCGCTACTCGTACAAGAAGAGTTGACAAATTCTAGGGAGCCGCGCGTAATGCTTGTCGCTAACATCAATAAAAACTAGTCTTATAACCAGTGAAGGAGACTTTAGGATAAGTGTTGTTGGTTGTACAGTCAGACGAAGCCTGAATCGAACAAAAATATTGGACATATCACATCCTTCGAATGAAACACCTAATTCAAAATTTCAGAATTTTGAGTTGTAATATTAAACTAAACCTACCTACTACCACAGATTAATTAGTTTACTAACGTCTACTACCTAGATATAATATGAACTTATCTATCAGTCCGCCACATTAGCTACATATCGTAAGAATATTGAAACATGGATTTATGAAAAATCCATTTTATTATTTCGTCGGCCTAGAGTGTAAACCTGCTAAATCCATTTTTTACCGCTATTACGTTTTACCTATCATTCGAAAGAGGAAAAAAAAATACACAACATAGCAAAAACAGCTACTATCAATTTTGACTGTAAATTGATAAAAACACGTGATGAGTAAAACTGTCAAATCCACTGCATCAAAAGTTCGCGGCTAAATCCATCTTAGCCGCCATTTTGTACGGTGTTTTTGATGCCGGCGCGTGTCTTCTTGCAAATAATTACTTAGTTTGGTGTTAGTAGTGCAAATGGTGGATTAAGAATTTGAATATTGCAGAGGTCTGTATTTTTATTGTTTTTAATTATTTTATTTCATAAACTTTCTTGGGAAGTGAGTAATACTATTGCTATTAAAAAGTGAGATAACCTATTTAATATAAAGACTGGAGTTAGCAGTTTTTCTGTAAAGTAAATTACAGAATTATTGTATTTAGCAGGTATTATGTATTGTAATAATTATTAACTTTTTAGAAATGTATTAGTTTTAATTGATATCGCGCTTTTTATCTGTCTGTTTGTACACATAGTAAAGTTGTTTATATTATTATTATGTTTCAAAAATGTGGTTTCAAAAAATATTTTTATAATTAGGCAAGATATTTGTGATTGAATGTAGTTTATAATTTTTTACTTACATTTGATGTTCTTTAGA
Organism: Zeuzera pyrina; assembly: GCA_907165235.1. Classification (NCBI taxonomy): domain Eukaryota; kingdom Metazoa; phylum Arthropoda; class Insecta; order Lepidoptera; family Cossidae; genus Zeuzera; species Zeuzera pyrina. Next base: position 3,653,274 of record OU015627.1, read on the forward strand.
TTATTATTTACATTACATAATCTTTAATTTTTGCTTCACTTTTTAGATGTCTTCAAGGATTCATTGGCGAGGACAAAAAATCTTGGACTTGTGTAATACAAGTAAAAAACAACAAGATGAACTAAAAGAGCTAGAACCATTTCAAATACCAATTTCTGAAGAACGTTCTGTAGTGAGTGATGTTGAATTTAAATATATAAATTTATCTGAAACAGTATGTGATGACTTCAGCTCAACGTTTAATGACGAAAATATAATTTTGGATTTAAACATAAATAACAATATTGTTGCTCAAAATGTTCAAGAAGAACAAGAAGTTCAATTCAATGACAAAAATGTGATTTCTTATTTACCTTCAAACTCGCCTTTGTCCACCTTGATCAACTTTACAACAACTAATGAGCACCGCTACATCAAAAATCTGGTTTCTGAAGATACTGATACCATCAAGCAATGCTCTATACAAGAAAAGGAAAACGGCCTTGGAAACTCTATTACAGGTGTTATTGATAGTATTGGTCGTAGTTCATCTAATCAAATAGAAGACCTCGTATCAGATGGAAGTATACAAGAGGGCTTAGTACCATATAAAATTAATTCTGGCTCAGAATCGGATTATGAAAACTATCCAGAGAAAAGCAAGAAAAGAAAAAAACGTGTTCAGATTCAAAAATCAAATTGGTTTGCTGAAAGAAATAGAAAGTTAAGAGAAAATGGAAAAAAATATTATGGAAGAAAAAAACAAGAAAAATGGAATTACGAAGTACCAAGGAAGCCTAGAGTATTGGAAAATAGGTGCCAATGTAAAGAAACTGAGAAAGGATCTTTAAAGTGTTCCACATTTACAGAAATAGATAGGCAGAATATTTTCAAAGAATTTTGGAGTATGAGCTGGCCAGAAAAAAAAGTGTATGTTAATAATCTCGTGACATCCTTACCTGTCAAGAGACCAAGGGGGAGAAAATCCGATAAAGAATCGAAAAGAGCACAATCTTTGTTTTACTATTTGAAAAAAGAAGATCAGCGAATTAAAGTCTGTAGAACTGTTTCTTAAGACTCTTGGAATCGGAAGATGGACAGTTCTCAATTGGAAAAATAAACAAGTACATATTTCTAAAAGGAACAACAAAGATTCTGATTCGCTTACAACTAAAAATTCTAATTCTAAGCCTTTTGAATTAGAACGTCAGAATCTTACAAGTTTTTTTAAATCATTGCCAGCAATCGAATCGCACTACTGTCGTGCTAATACAGAGAAGAAATATCTGTTGCCAGAATGGCGATCTAAACGATCTCTTTATGACTTTTACGTAAAAGATTGGTGTAAAACACGCAATGTACGTGCTTTGTCGATCTGTAAGTTTTGTGAAGAATTTGATGTCCAAAATCTCGCATTGTACTTTCCTAAAAAGGACCAATGCGAGACATGTGCTCTATACAAAGTTGGCAATAAGTCTCAAGATGATTATTTAGAACATCAAAGTAAGAAAGAAGAAGCTCGAGCAGAAAAAGAAAAGGACAAAGCTGAAGAAAGTTTTGTTTTTACAGTTGATTTGCAGGCGGTTCTGATGGCACCCAAATCAAAAATTAGTAGTTTATACTATAGAACAAAGCTCCAAATACATAATCTTGCTTTTTATAATTTGAAGAACAAAGATGGCTATTGTTATTTATGGAACGAAACCGAAGGAGGCGTCAATTCTGAAGAATTTGCAAGTGTATGGGTAAGTTTAATTGAAAAAAAGCTTTTACAACAAAATGAATAAAAAAAACCAACTAAAATAATTTTTTATAGCGATGGTTGCACCTATCAGAACAGGAATTGTATAATGGCTAATGCATTGTTACTGACGGCTATGAACCACAAAATAGTTATAGAACAAAAGTTTCTAGAAGTTGGGCATACCCAGATGGAAGCGGACAGTATCCATTCCAGTGTTGAACGAGCTCTTAAAGACAAAAATATCAATGTTCCTGCGGAGTATATCTCTATTTGCAGATCGGCAAGAAAAAACCCTAGACCTTATGACGTAACATACCTAAACCATACTTTTTTTAAAAGTTTTGATGAAGTAATTTTTTTTAAAAGCATTCGTCCTGGACGTGGTAAAGGTGATGCTAAAGTTACTGATATAAGAGCTCTTCGGTACGCTCCAAACGGTGATGTATTTTTTAAACTGAGATTCACTGATGAGTGGAAAATACTACCACAAAGAAAATCATCGGCTGTAATTGCCTTGCCGTTTGATGCCCTACGAAATCAGCACTTAACAAAGATAAAAATTACAAAGAGGAAGTTTGAAGACTTGCAATATTTGAAAAGCACTTTACCTGAAGACTACCGTAGTTATTATGATAATTTACCTCATGACTAGTTATTACTCATACCTATTAGGTATGTGATTGTTGAGACTGATTATTGTGTATCTACTCTAAATATCTGATGTGATTTATTTTGTTTTTAATTTAGAAAAAAAATATAAATATAAATGTGCACTATGTTCAAGTTATTGTATGTTAAAAGAGTATAAAAGACTAGAAAAATATTTTTTCGTTAATTTTGAGAGCATTTATGTTTCGTTTTTAATTTTTTTTAATTAAGAGAACCTAACAAAATATTCATTCAGTAGCAGAATTAAGTTTTGTGATAATTAGGTGTTATTGAGTCCATTAATATAGAGACTGAAAAATGGGTTCCAATTCTATGTGATTATAACGTTAAAATTATATACATACATTACATAAATATGTTTAAGTTGCTTAATATTAGAAGGGGAATACAAAAATATTTATTATTTTGTTTAAATGAAAAAATGATAAGTCCATTACTAAAAATATTACAAAAACCTGCTAAGTCACAATACTGTTAATAAAGAAATAAATACCGAATGAAGTATCTCTTTTTTTATTTTATATTATAAAGAATGAAACAATACACCAAATATATGAAAGCCATTTCTTCAAATGAATTTATATATTTTTAAGAAAGTTTTTTGTTTCTCTTGCAAAGTTACCTAATATGGCGTTAGCAGGTTTACACTCTAAGCCGACGATTTTAGAATTCATGTCGAAACTTGCCCAAACAAAATATCATAATTTTTTTGAGTTAGGTCAGTTTCATTCTAAGGGTGCGATTATGGTTTGTTGAAGGAGCTAACATGATAAAAAGCTGTTTCGTGCATATGACTTTTTCTATGTTGTAATACTTACAAGATATTTCACAGGTCTCAAATCAAAACCCTTTGTATTGACGAGATGGTCAACAAGCCGTCCAGGGGTGGCTATGATAATGTGCGGTTTCTTCGACAGCATCAGTGCTTGCGCCACCATGTCCATACCGCCCACTATAACAGCACATTTGACTCCTATGCTTGCACCTGTAATATTATTGATTTTATACATACATACATATCCTCACGCTGTATAGGTATAGGTATATATATATATACTATACATTAATAATGTATAAATAAATATGAATATTATACTTATATTATATTTTATTTTTACCTACCTGTATAATATACCCATAATATTTATTTACTATGCTCGCTATACTCATACTCGCTACATATATACTCGCTATGACCGTAGAGCTAATGTAATGGGATTTGAGGAAGGAGCCTTAGTGTGGTTGCATAATCCCATTAGGAGAAAAGGGAAGTCTCCGAAATTTCAGGCCAAATGGGATGGACCATATACGGTGATAACGAGAATAAATGACGTTACTTATCGGATCAAAAAGGAGCCTAGAGGAAAACTAAAGATCGTCCACGTGGATCGCCTAGCTCGCTATCATGGTTCCAATCATGCTCGGGACGACCATGACTAAGAGGGGGCAATGTTACAGTTGGACCTTATGCGTAGGGAATAAGGTCGATTTTTGGTGGAACTCGAAACATAACTTTTGGTGCTTATATCTCGAGACCTAGGCTTTATCGAGTTATGACCTAAAAACGCATTGCTAGGTTTAAGGCCTACTATCGAATGGTATAAGTCAAATTAAGAAAGAAGAACCAAGTTGCACCTCGAATATTCCCGAGCGATGACGTGTCATGTACCTATGACTCATGCAAACAGGCGGCATCGAGAACAATGTCGAATTACCGTTAGCGAGCGTAATTCACTAGAAAGTTCCACCCTCGTTTTAGGCGACTATAAATAGAACTCCGTGTCCGCCGCCGAGTCAGTCTTTCTCAACTATCGTTCGAAGCGATATATCGAGGCGACATCAAGGCGAATTACGAAGACCACTACGACGACTACTGCGAAGACCTTGGATAGAAGAACTCTGCGATTCAGGAACGTTGTTATTGAGTGAAGCGTGTACCTTCGGTGACTACTACGCGAGTACCTACTTCGAGGGTGACTACGAAGATTAGGAACCGCCGTAATTAAGTTCGCGTGTTCTTGACATCTACTTGTGCGAAGAAAAATAAACTCTTTGCACCCTTAACCGGCATCTTATTACCCTCAGCTCGTAACAATACATTTTAAAAATTTAATTGAACTATGTACTATGTATGAAAATAAATGCAATTTTTACTTATAATATTTTTATCTACTGATAACACTTGACACTTGAATATCATGGTAGAATTTTGAATATATATGTATAGAATACGATATAATATACGAAATGAACATCACTCACCAAGCGCTTCAAACTGGTCCTTAATCTGAAAAGCTAACTCTCTTGTAGGTGTCAATATTAGCGCGAAGTATCTCTGTGGACTTTCTAACAGAGCTTGCAAAATCGGCACTGCAAATGCCCCTGTTTTGCCTGATCCTGTCTCGGATATGGCTATTATGTCTCTCCCTTTTAGAGCAAGAGGAATAGTCAGTTTCTGAATTTTCGATGGCTGTTTCCACTTCATATTTTCACATGCTTCACACAAGACCTCGACGACACCCTAAAAATAATTATGTAATGGGTATATTGATTTGATGTAAGAGCATTTTTCTTCGTAATATATTGAAAGTGATTTAAATCAACTATGGTTTAAGTGTTTTAAGACTTTTTGAAATATCAATGATAGACATATTGAAGTTCGATCGCCGCTAGCATTTATCCAGAGGTGTTCTTTATAGAGGGAACACTTAGGTCATCTTACGGCTGTATTTTAGTTTTGTTTATCGGCTATGTTTAAGTTTAGTTTATCGGCTATATTTTAGTTTTGTTTAACATTCAAGAATTTTTAATTCTCAAATTATTTCATTATAAAATTAAAATTATAATTCTTTTACCAACAAAAACAATGCTGAGGGCCAGGTATCCTAGAACTAGATTTCTAACCAACTGCCAGACCGTCATTTTTAGGTAGAAAGTATTTTGTAAAGACAAAGTGAAGCTTTGGTTTTAGAATTGAATAATACTAAAGACATTTGACTACATGGGCGTAGTTCTACCTGCCTAGAATTATTTAAAAAATATCTAAAAAAATCAAGTGGCTAAATAGGAAATGCACAAACGTGATCTACACCAATAGCCAGTGTGAACTGTGTTTACTAAACAACAGTATTTCTTGGAATTACAAACCGAGCGGCCGCCGTGCGTTATTCACGCTCATTTAATTTGAAATGTAGCTTATAAAGAATAAAGTGTATTTTGCTCTAACAATGCGTTCTCTACACGTGTGCACGCATCTGACGCGCGGCGACCGACCGCGTGCACGCATTCGACGCGAGGCGACCGACCGCGTGTCCGTACGACACGATATTTTCTAATGTAGGTAAATACTTATACATTCATAATGCATACATATCTTCACGCTGTATGTATCCCTAATTGGGTAGTCAGGGAGTATTTAGAGTACAACTACACAGCTACATACAACTTTATTGATATTATTGCTTTATTAAATTTTATTATTTTTATTTAATTACTATTAATCATTACACTAACACCATATCATTAAAATTAAGACAATGAGACTTGTAATTAGCAATTGTTGAGACCATACACGTTTTTTAAATAAATCACAAACTTTTTTAATATGCTTGGTGCTGGCCACTTTATTAAAGACTAAAAGAGTTCTTAATTTAAAATTTAAAAATGCTGCCCTCTTATTTTTTCATTTTTATGAGAATTATCCAGAAACATGCAGCAAAGGACTTTTTGGCGGGAATGGGAGGTGATGTTGTCATCTCACTTAGATTTTCTATTTTTTACATTTTGAGTTTTTTAAAGTACAAAAGTGATAGTATATTGTGTTTTAAAGTTCTGTGTAAGTGAAAAGTATGGAGTACCTAGGTCTAAATAAAGACATATAGCTGAAGTTCTCGCGCTCTTCCAAGAAGTCCTTTATAACTTCAGTAAAGCCTACTATCACTTTACTGGAGGAGCTTTACGATAAGAAAAAACTAATTTACTTGTGATTCTACTTATTAATATGTGGCATTGTCAAATGCGCTAATCTCTGCGCCATGCCATAAAAAAAAGTGATAGTATATTGTGTTTTATAGTTCTGTGTAACTGAAAAGAATGAAGTAGGCCTAAATAAACATGTGTAGCTGAAGTATTCGAGCTCTTCCAAGAAGTCCTATAAAACTTCAGTAAAGTCTACTATCACTTTACTGGATGAGTTTTACGATAATGATTCTACTTAATAATATACAATACGCGACATTGGTAAATGCGCTAATCTGTGCGCCATGCCATGAAGAAAGAAAAAAAACATACAGCAAAAACTAGCTTAACTTTATTTCCAAATTAATATCATTTTTCATCATTTTTATCGAGCTACTATAGGAAAATAACAAAATTTGTGATTCGTCTACAACTACAAGGAAGATCATTCTGAATTCATTGATTTATGACAAGTTTTTGTCATAAAGTAAAATTGCTAATCACTTGCAATGCTCTAATGTTAAGTTTAATACAACAGACAACAGTGATGTGCACAGACATTTTCAGTGGGGTAGACAAAAACAAAACTCACCAAAAACGGCACTTATAATTCGTATGTAATAAATAATGTTAATGTGATTTAATTTAACATTATTTATTCACTGAAACTACTTTGATAAAATAAAATAAATAAAGTTTGATAAAATAAATAAACAACAAAGAAAAGTCGATTAAAGTTAACATATCTATATCTACGGTACTCACTAATTAAATATAATTTTGTTCAAAATTGAATGCTGATAAGTACCATCTGTTGTTTTTATATGTATCTATTAAAAACTTCAAAAGCGAGGAAAAGAACGTCACTAAAAAACATTCAGAAGGCGCTAAAATAATAAAAAAGTATAATAAGAAAAAAGATTGTTTGTATTATTAACTCAAAAAGTTATTACACTTAACGAACATGTTAACATTTTTATGATGTTAATATTTTTTCTAATAGAGTTAAATTAATCGTATAACTTCATGATGACTACATGTTACAACTAATACGATTCAAACTGTTGACAATTTCTTTTCCAGTGCTGTTATTGGCTAGAGATGATGTCTCTTTATTGACTTATATACCTGTTTTGAGCTAAGTAAACATTCACAATTACTACAGATGTATGCATGTAATTATATGAAACACAGTGTTAGAAAAGCTTTGAATTTGTGTAAATCGAGGCTAGATTTAAATTTGTGTCTCGAGCGAATGGTTGCCGTGACGCTTGAATTTCTTGTCGCACTTGGATAAAGATAAGACGAGCATGTGAATTTTCAAATCATATTTTTGGTTGCAATATTTATCTTATTTTACTTTGTACTTTGTCTTTGTTTACTTTATTTAGTGACTTTTTGTATTCATGAAATGCATGCCACAGATATTGTCTTTAATTATGTGACCACCACTGTATATATATAAGTAATTTAAGTGTAATATGTTTAAGATAAAGAAAACGAAAGAAAAGTAATAAATTTTGAAACAAAAATTAACTCACAAGATCTTTAAAAGTTACAATTTCTTCTTCTTGGTTATCATTTATTAGCTCATTAATTTCGGTTTCCTCTTGGTTATCGACTTCATCATCGCTACTGTGATTACTGTTGCTATCAGCACTGTGTTTTTCATTAGACATTTTAGCTGTTTTCACTAAATAATACAACCAAGTATTAATAAATGATCACGTGTTCCGCGGATTTTATGATTTAGTCTTAAAATAGGAGAAGTAATAAGTATTTATCTCGACACAGAAGTTGAAAATGTGCTTAAAATAAAGATAACCACATATTGAATAAAACAAATGAAAGTAAGCATGTTACAAGTTTCAACTTTAGTTGCTCTGTGCACAGACTACCTAAAAGATACTACGTATCAGACGGCCGACGTAGTCTGTGCCATAGATAATACATATAGGTCTGTGCCACAGACTTTTAAATGGAAGCAGACTATACCTATCGATACAAAATGCGTGGAAAATTCACACTAACAAATATTACTCACACACATGCAGAACTCAGGCCCGAATTAAGGAGTGGGTGCTTATACAGCGTATTATCTTCGAGCGGGACTATTTGGGACTTCAAATTATATTTTTCATGTGATAAAATAAGAATTAAATTAACTGAGTAATGTACTAGTATTAGAGATTATTACTTTATTATATTCCTTCTTTTTGTAGATTGTTTTTGTCACATGAAGGATGTAATTTGGAGTGTTCCCAATAGCTCCACGATACAATATTATGATTGTTCGTTCGATACATGAGGCCTGACGGCTGTGTGCTGCTGGCCTTGGGCCGCATGTACATTGTGATGACCTTGCTTGCGGTTCGATTTATGTGGGTACATGAAGTTTAATGACATAAACGATATATTTTTAAAAGTCGGGAAATTTGATAATCAGGCAAGTGAAAGTTTTGAATTTAGATTTTTTGGCGAGAACAAAAGAAGCATGGTTAGCATTTTATGCAAAATTCAGATTTGCTATCTTTTGTGCTTTTGGGAGTTTTAAGGGCAAAAATTATAGTATATTGTACGTTGAAGTTGTGTGCAAGTGAGGGGAATTGGAGGAATTTCGTTTAAGAGTCCTTTGTAACTCCAGTAAAGCCTACTTACCATTGCTTTACTGTAAGTGTTAGAGACTTGGTTATGAGAAAATAGAACAAGTTTTATATCAGACGAGTGTTATCGTTAACTATTTTTCTATCAGGAGATAGTCAATGGGTGATCGATTAGATTGAGAATAAAAACTAAAATAGCTTACACAATAAAACAAAGAATGTTTTCAGTCTTTTATTTATTAATCGGATTGTTTTCTTATTACATTATCTAAGAACTCATTATAGATGTGCATCAAACACACATTTCACTGCTTTTCAATGTGTGCCAGAAGTAACTAGCGCAGAATGTCAGATATGTTAAGGATTACCATTGCAAGTAATCGTAGGTATTATTTGACATATTCGCCTCGAGATATCCATATTTGTTTTCACCATTTTTACATGTGAACACACAATTTATGCATAATAAAGTCCATCTTCGATTACCTGAAGCAAGAAAGTTGTATTATTTTTTCATTAAATTAAAAAATTTTTTTTAATTATGAAGTATGGCTTCCAGCACTGGCTTTTTTCTAAACAACACTGGCCCAGGTTCAGCCCAGCATAGCGACTAGAGATTAATTTGGCAATAGCATGTTCATTTTTAATAGGTATGTTAAATTTCATGGTCAAACAACAACATGATTTTATGGGTATCTCTTTTACATAATAAATAGGGTTCAAAATGTTTTGAGCACAAAACACTGCCAGAATTGGGCTGACAGTTTATTCTATGTAGCCTTTCTTATGTAGTTTTTTTAACCAAAAAATTTGAAGATTTTCATCTTTTAGAAACCCAAAATTAACAAGGTATACATCAAAATCAAAAGATAGTTGCATAAAATAGATAATTGCTCAAACTTTGGTACCTGTCCGTTAATATTTAATTTTATTACGAGATTCAGTTTTCTCTGAATTCGGACCTGTTTAAGGTACAAGTACTAATAATGTCAAAATTGGTTAGGTACTTGGTACAAAAATAAAAAAAACCTTAAACAATATAAGGAAACTTTAATTTTAATAGTTTGCAACATATTTAAGTGTCGGAGCCACGAAATACAAAAATATCAGCTAACTGAATGCAGTAATCAAACAATTTGCAACATCAGATTTACTTACCGATGAAACGTGATTTTCGGGGCTTTTCTGTATAAAGCGTTGCAACTATTGGGGGTACAACACTTCTGTATCATATTTTGCACTTTAAATAACCAAAATAATGTTTATACACCAAGAAATATTTAATCATCGAACATATGACATACTACACAAGTAAACAGACGCCATACTCCGCTTATTTTGACTTAAGCGGAAGATGGCGGCTGCCACGGTTTCGGAATTGTCTATGTGTGCCATTGTGTTGCAACAAATGAAAGAAAAGGATAAATATATACAATTCTAAACTACAATGAAAGTGACGTGTTATTACTTACACGGTATCTATGCCTGAGTGAATTATGTTTGATCTGCTTCCATTTATAAATCTGTGGTCTGTGCTATTGAATGACACATGTGAATTGTTATCTATGGTGAATTGTTTTCTCTACGGCACGGTTGTCCATATTTTCTTCAATTGTCCAAACCTAAAGTATTCCCTATATAGCGTTCTTCCCCGTTTTATTCCTTTGCCCACGAATTTCAACTCCCTTCTTACATATATTGACACCCCATTTATTGAAACCCTTTCAAAGTTTATTGCTGAAAACAAAATTCACCTTTAATTTATAACTCTTACTCCCTTTTATGTCGCATTTTATGTATTTGTAATTAACACAATATATCTAATTTCATGTAGAATGCTAACTAATTTGTGTTGTCCTTGTTCAATGTTTGTGTTGTCTGTTTTTAGGTCCTCAACTGAATCGTCACTTGGCCAAAATTATATATAATTTTTAGCATACCGCACAGTGTCTAATCCAAACAAGACGTTGGCAAAAATTATCTACGGGTAGTTGCCACTATATTTACAAAAAAAAAAAAAAAAAAAAAAAAACAGGATTTTGGTATAAGGTATTTATTTACGTCTAGTACACAAAGTACTTTATTTTAAACTGAGTCTATTAGAAAATTAAACATTACTTTCATAACTAAATAATTATGTCCTCACTAAAAAGAGGACTTCCTATAAATGGACAATCGAGGGAAATTGTTTATAATGTGCATGAGTTTATGAAAAAAGAAGCACAAGAAGCTAAAAATAAAGTGTTCAATAAAGAAAGGTTTCAAAAAGTGATTGAACGAACGGCTCAATGCACGGGTGTATCTAAAAGAACAATTACACGAATTCTGAAGGAAACAGAGAGTGCTGCCTCTAATAGTGCCGGACCTAACACTGGAACTTTGTTTAGAACACCGAAGAAAGGAAGATTTAAAAAAACACATCGTTTGAAACTGGATGATTTTACGTATCAAGCTATACGTCGAAAGATATATGATTTTCAGCTTTTAGACAAGCAGATCGTGACAATAAAAGCACTTTTAAATAAATTAAAGAGTGACTTTAATTTTAATGGCAGCAGAGAAACTCTTCGCAGAATTTTAAAGGACCTAGGTTTTGCGTTTAAGAAAACTGAATCGAATCGAAAATTACTAGCTGAAAGAGATGAAGTACGATTAGAGAGAATGAATTATTTAAGGCAGGTAAAATGGTATAGAAATGAAGGCAGAGAAATTATTTATGCTGATGAGACTTATATACATTCAACCTACACAACGGAATGTGTTTTGTCTAATAAGAGTGGAAAAGGATTAAAAAATCCACTCTCAAAGGGCCCAGGAGTAATAGTCGTACATGCTGGTGGTGCAAATGGTTTTGTACCAAATGCATTATTGATATGTAAATCTGCTCAGAACACAGGAGACTACCATAGCAAAATGAATAAAGAAAACTACGAGAAATGGTTGCAAGAAAAACTTATACCTAATCTACGACCTAACTCAGTGTTGGTTATTGACAGCATATCTTATCATTGCACATTAGAAGAAAGGGCACCAAACTCCAACTCCACCAAAACGTTAATGCAGGAATGGCTTATCAGCAAAAATATAAAGTTTGAGGCAAGAGCACTAAAACCAGAATTGTACAGTATTATAAGACAACATCAGCGTCAATTTATGAAGTATTCTTTAGACACAATCATGGAGGCACATGGGCACAAAGTGTTGAGGCTACCACCATTCCACCCTGACTTCAACCCCATTAAAAATATCTGGGCGCAAGTTAAAAGTCATGTCAGTAAACACAATGTGTCCATGAACCTGAATGAAGTTAAACGTCTCATAACTGAAAAGTTTTTATCGATTGGATGCGAAGAATGGCGCAAAGTCGTGGATCATGCTATAAAATGCGAAGATGAATTTTTGACACTAGAGGAAGCTATGGATGAAAGGCTAGATAAATTTGTTATTAATTCCAAAGACGACTCATCAACAACATCTCCTTCAGATAGTGCAAACAGTGATGACGATAGTGACAGCAGCACAGTGGATAACAATGTGTACTTAAATAGATGGCCACCTCTCGACTTTACCGTGGTGTCACCGTCTAATTTCTTTTAAACCCAGTTTTAACATGTCTAGGATTCTTGTGTAAGTTGTAGTTTTAAATAGGGATCATATAGAAATTTGCATATTGAGTTGAAAATAAATTTATAGCAGAAAAATATGCACAGTTTTAATTTTGCTAATATTTATTTCCAGGACAACTTTTTGAGATGGAACTAAAACTAACGAAAATAAAACTGCATATTTTTTTACTTAAAATTAAACACAACTATCTAAATTCAGAAGTAAAAGGGAAACATTTTATTTTACATATTTATTTTGTTTCTTGACCCTCCAATTTTTCTTTAGATTTATACTTATAAAACATTTGTTTAATAGGATCAGATTCATCCCATACATTACTTTAACTGCATAATAAATAATTAATCTCTCTCACCCAATAATTTATAAAGAAAGTTTATCCTTTCATTCAAAAAAAATTTAATACATAATTTTTTTTGTTTTTTGAATGTTAAAAAATCAAAAGAAACGCTGCAGGCGATTACTGTTTCAATATATTGTGCCAGATCAGACTTTTCCAAGTTTTTAAAATTTCAATCATTATTGTTTCTATTTCTGATGTGTAAATTCAACACACTGTATCTCGAAAAACTTGAATTCGATATAAAAAACGTTTAAGATTTTAATAGTCTTTTGCTGTTTTGGGTATTAATTTATCAATGAAATAACTATGTCTTAAACTTGTATGATGGATAATTTTATTTTCTACTCAGCCATGTACAATTTATTGAAAATACATATTTTATTATGAAGATATTACAATAAACTTGTGTTGTCAGGACACCCTAAGGATTTGTTTCGAATGTTGTTATTACAAGAAACTGTAATTCAAATTGCAGTATATTGGATTAACTAAACAATTATGAATTTTATCTACCAAACTATTTATTGTACTTGAAATTACTTTTAAGAACTGTTATTATTTTTAAATTTTAGAATTTTAAAATCATTTTAGAATTTTTAGAATCATTGCTGAATTTAATCGTATCGAGTCCCATATTTTTATGCATTTTTTGTAATATTTTGCACAATATCATTGAAATCATTGAGTTCTCTTGAAGATTTTAGTTTTTTAATGAAATTGTCACATGAACAGACTGCAATCATGAGTATGTTGTGTCCAGCTTCAAGTTATTGCATTGTAAGCATTTCAATCTTTGTCATATCATCTTTGTGCCAAACTATGGACATACGGCTTTGTAAAAACCACTAGCTTATCTATCTACACAGCGTGAACTAATCCTTTTCCTTCATATTAAGCACAACTTTCTTTGATCACCTTTGAATCTCTACTAGAAATTCTGTATTCAGTCTGATCAGTTCTGTATCAGTCTCGATAAAGACCATAGTTACATGATCTGGGTAAATGCTGTGTGTTTCTATTTCATCATGTTGTACATGATTCCACTGGCTGGTTCCACTGTAAGTTGAGTTGTTTATATTATGATAATAGTTCCACTATACACTTTCGTACCTCTGTCAATGCAGTGTTCCTGAAACTTTTTAGTAAAGTTTATTTCTGCATGCGATAATTTTCTACTTGATGCATGCTTAATATTGCGAATGTGATTGAACAGGATCATAATATTTGAAAATAAAGTTTTTGATTTCTTACATTGTTCAGAAAATGCGATTGAAAAAGTGCGACAATCAAAAGATTTTGTCAAAGCTTGAGATCTTAAAGAATCTGATGCAGCACACGCTTCTTCTTAAAAGTTTTTCTTTTACAAGCACATGGTAATGTAATAGTGGGCTTAATCTTGTCTTCTTTGTTTATTTTACCTACTCCTTTTGCTTTTTCACTCTTTAGCTTTGGATTAAGATTTCAGTGGCGAGTTGGCCGATGTGCCTGTTTTGGTTGATGTGAGGAAATGGCAATGTGATTGGAGAGATCGTCACTACCAGCGGAGATGCAGATAGATTTTGTTTCTTCTTATTTTTTTTGGAAGGAAGTGAAGACTTAATTTGTGAGTGGTTGCTGTGTCGCATGTATAACTCGGAAGATCGTCGCTATCAGCACAGTCGTATGCTTTTAATGCTAATGCTTTATAATGCTTTTTTAAGATGGAAGCTCAATTTGCGAGGTAGCTGATATATCGTGTGAATGATTCGGGAAATCGACATTTCAATTAGAGATGTGTACATCTTTCTTCCTTTTTACTATTTTTACTTGAGATAGTGACTCAATTTACAAGGTGGTTGACGTGACTGCTCGAGCTAATGTACTACGTAATGATTTGGGAGATCATCACTAAAAGCGAAACCAAGTGTAGACTGCTTATTTTTAACGTTTTTCCAGAAGCTTAAGACTCAATTTTTCAGGTAGCTGACGTGTTTTTCCGGACTGTGATGTAGCGTGAACGACTTGAGAAATCATTACTTAATACTTTTTAGTGGAATTCGAGGCTTAAATTGTAAGGCGGCTGATATGTCGCCAGAAGTCGCTGCTCCTTCTCTGTTATACTTGATGTTTAATTAATTAAGGCTCTTATATTTACTGATAAACATTCAAAGGAATTTATAGATAAAATTTAGTGCAAATTACTGCAAAAATTTCGGTGTAAATATGTGCTGAATTCTTATATTGTTTAGCAATCTTCCGCCCAAAATGTCATACCCGTTAAACGACACGTGTTTCGCTTCTCTACGAAGTATTACCAAGAAATCCCAAGAGATTAGATTGGGACAAATAACTAGTAGATTTTGAGCGGAAGATTGCTAAAAATTATAAGAATTCTTCATGCTTGCAGGCGCTGAAGGCGCGGGTTTGGTTGGCGCTAAGGGCGTGGGTTGAGTTGGAGCTAAGAGAACGCGGGTTGTGACGGCGCTGAGGGCGCGGGTTTGGTCGGCGCAGAGTCCGCGGGCCGTGCGGGTGCGGAGGTCGCGGTAGGGGCGGCCTTAGGTTGCGCTGGGTGCACAAGGGGGCCATGACGTTGGCCCTGAGATGCTTCGCCGGCTTGTCGCGACTTACCCCCACGACGGTGACGGCGCGGAGCCCTCGGGCACCCGCGATAGTTTGCGGGGTGTCCGAATTCTCCGCACAGTACACAACCGGGTGGGTTCAACGTCTCAGATGTGCGGGAGCTCTAGGGTGCCGTGGTCTCCGTGTAGGAAGATTATCGGTCCATTCTGAAAAAACGATAAATATTTTATTTTGTTTTTCTTTTTATTTTATAAGAACAACAATGTACACACATTTCAAACAAACATAGGTCAATACAGTATAATCTAGTATATATACATACATAAATTACAGGACAGTGTACTCAGCATTCAATAGTTGGTACAAAATCAAGACGGCAATAAATTGACTATACCACATTATACAAAGAAAAGAAAAGTTCATTCAAGAAAAAAATGTAATTAATACATTAATAAACAAATCTGAAAGAGATGTTAATTGTAGGACCCTGCGCTTGAATTTAGGGAGACTATCAAAAATATCAAAAAAAATTGGCTAAATATCGGTATTCGATAAAAAAAATATAAAATCATAAAAAAATTATATCCCAATCATTAGATTTGTTTCCGAGATACCACACCAATTAAATAGGAAGTGGTAAACAAGACTAAGCTATTAAAAACGGAAAAAATTAAATTGTGCAGGTAATTTGTAAATTGTTCGTAGTAATTGTCTATCAAATTCATATTGTAAATTATGCATACAATATTATATTTCTCTGTAAATTTAACATATTTCTACGTACTTTTTAAGTCAGAATCTTGTTTTACACTTTAACTCGAGTAAGGTAGAATTCAATACAGCGAACCTACCTACCTAACATAAACTACCTATTTATGTAAGTAGTGGGGTAAATTGTTTTCACGTTAAAATTAAATTAAATGAAATTAAAGGTACCTATTGTTGGTAGCATTAGCGTTTGTGGTCATGATATTATATAAAATATATGTATAAGAAAATAACTAAATATTATAATAATTCCAAAACTCTGATTTGAATATTTGGTATTTAATTTGATTCAGAAATACAATCGTTGATTTTTAAAAATTCTTTATTTTTTAACTAATAGGTCTTTACCTATGAAGTTCCTGTTCTACAATACTGGCCATTTGAAATGTAATTTGTGTATGGCTGGCAATAAATTCTAAATTCAAATGAATTTTATTTTAAAAATATGGAATTTTATTTTCAAATTCAGTCATTTGTTTATTGATTAGTGGTTTGTTTTCAATACATTTGTATCTTTTTCATCAGTATGGACACGATAAAAATACCGAGTAATTACGGAATACGAGTTCCGTTGCGGTAGAAATGCGGTACAAACGGCTCGTTACATTAACGACGTGTACGTAGTGAACACTACAAACGAACGCACAACCCGTTATTAGGTGGAATGCTTCCGACATGGAAATTTTGATCTGAAAAAACTTTTATAAAAAAATTAAACAGACTTCAAAAAAGAACAGTGAAAAGTATGAAATATACGGATTGAAACTTAAGTACAAAAAAAACTTTATAAAAATACGATACAAATACCCACATCATTAAATTTGACAGTTACTGAAGTCGGTGCCAAGCCTACTAAACTAATAGACTTTCCGTTGTCGAACATT
Source organism: Zeuzera pyrina (assembly GCA_907165235.1). Classification (NCBI taxonomy): domain Eukaryota; kingdom Metazoa; phylum Arthropoda; class Insecta; order Lepidoptera; family Cossidae; genus Zeuzera; species Zeuzera pyrina. The sequence continues at coordinate 3,670,404 of OU015627.1, forward strand.
GATTTGGCACCGACTTCAATAACTGTCAAATTTAATTATATGGGTATTTGTATCGCATTTTTAAAAAGTTTTTTTGTACTTAAGTTTCGATCCGTAAGGGATAGTTATTTCATACTATTCAGTGTTCTTTTTTGAAGTTGGTTTACTTTTTTTTATAAAAGTTTTTTTATTTCTCCCTTTTGAGTGACCTTGGCCTAAATAAATATCTAGAGCAGGTCTACAATTAGTTTATTTTCTAATTCTGGAGCGCAATGTGTTAACTTCCATTCTATTGAGGAGCAGAAACCGTGAGCTTTCACAATAAAAGATGCGAACAGATCGAACATAGGATATCATTGCCCATTATGGCCATTATCAATATCATCAATATAATATCATATCAATATCAATCAGTTATAAAAGAACAGTGTAAAGGTTGCATCATAATTACACCCTAGCACTATTCTTACAATCCGAAGACGACAGCCACCAGCCGTATTCTCTGTCCGCCACAAGACTGACGACTCTACTGACTGAATTTATTATATCACAGCCAATTTATATCTCCTCCCTACTTTACCATTATACCATGTGGGGACAACGATAGTTAACAAATGACATACAAGAGAATCGTCAATATAAATAGTGGCGTTATTTGGTGTATCTTCGAAACCAAAGCTTCAATACCAGTGAAATTTCAATGGGACCAATCTGGAAGTGTATTCTTTCGAACAAAAAAAGAATTTTCCAAATCGGTTCATAAATAACGGAGTTATGAGGTAACAAACATAAAAAAAAAACTACTGAATTGAGAACCTCCTCCTTTTTTGGAAGTCGGTTGAAAATGAACTCTGTGGTCGCCCGAAAACTAAAGTCAACCGACGAATTAAAGGCGAAAGTGGAAGCTGATGATACTCAATCTACTGCAGAGTTAGCAGCAGCTTTCGATGTTAGCATCAAAACAATATTGGTCTATTTGCGTCAAATTGGCATGGTAAAAAAGCTTGATAAGTGGGTGCCGCATGAAATGAACGATCGCCAGCGTGACAAATACGTTGAGGTATGCCTTGCGTTGCTTAATAGACACAGAAACGAAGAGATTATGAACCGCATTGTCACTTGCGATGAAAAATGGATTCTTTTTGACAATCGTAAGCGGTCATTATGTTGGTTAGACCCTGATTCAGCACCTAGGCAATGCCCCAAACGAAAACTTACCCCTAGAAAAGTGATGGTTACTGTTTGCTGGTCTAGTGTCGGTGTAATTCACCACAGCTTCTTACCAAATGGCACCAGCATTACTGCGAATGTGTACTGTGAGGAACTGAAGACATTGATGGATAAGCTTGCAAACCTCCGACCAGCCTTGGTTAATCACTCGTCCCCGCTGCTCCTATACGATAACGCTCGACCTCACACGACGCAACAGACGGTCTCTAAGCTACAAGAGCTAGTTTGATTTTTTTGAATTTCTTTGAAAAGTTCGTTGCCTATTGTACACCTGACTTCTTCAAGAAGGGCATTAAAAAATTACCACTGCCAGCGCAGTGATGCATCTATAGCATGGGTGCATACTTTGATTAATAGAATTAAAAAAAAGTATAAAAAAATACTTTTAACTTTTTGTATACTAAACGCCAATTTCATAGATAAAGACCTATTATTGAAATATTTAATTTTACATATAATAATAGGGATTAAAGTATGAAATTAACGTTTTAAAGCAATGGCCAATTTGAATTAAAATTAAACCTATACAGGCTTAATTTTAAGTGTCAGATTTTAGAGCCAAATTTCACACGAAAGCTATTACATTTTAAATTACCTACATTTAATAATTGTTCGACTCAATTGTTTTTACATTCAACTTTTCCATTCAGCATGCTTTTACATTCAGCATTCAACATGATGATGAACTTTTTGGCGGAAACGGGAGGTGAGGTCATTTTATTTAGATTTTCTATTTTTACATTTTTAGGAGTTTTACAAGTACAAGTGATAGTATATTGTGTGTATATACGTCATTAGGCTGATGGTCTTGTTACCAATGCCTTAAGAAATATAAATAAAAAAGTGAAAGATAATTTGAGGTTATTTAAAAGATTTCGAAGTGTAAACAGAATACAACAATAAAATAATGGCTAAACATCATCCAGATCTTATATTCTGTAGGAAACAACCTGGAGTTGGTAAAAAAAATTATGCTTTCAATTATTACTCATAATATCTACTGCAATAGTAAATGTTTATGCATTTTACTTTACTGTACTTATTATTTTTGCAGCTATCGGTCGTTTATGTGAGAAATGTGACGGAAAGTGTGTGATTTGCGATTCTTATGTGCGACCATGTACATTAGTACGCATTTGTGATGAATGTAACTACGGCTCCTATCAAGGCAGATGTGTCATTTGTGGTGGACCGGGGGTCTCCGATGCGTATTACTGCAAAGAATGCACCATACAGGAGAAAGACGTGAGTAGGAAATGCTTTCGATTAACTATAGCTTACGTATTTTTAAATTAATTAGGTGTGTTATTGAGGCATACAACTTTTTTTCAGTGTATTTTTGGCTAGTTAAAAACCTCTTACCAAAGTACGGATTTGCCATCTTGTCATGTTCCACATTTTTTTGTACAGATAGGTGTATCTACAACACGTACTTAATTATTTTGTATTTGTTTGGTACATAATTAAAAAAATGTTATTCATTTTTAACACTTTATTTTATGGTAGTGAGGCTTGGACATGCCTAAAATCGAGTTACAGTCAGATAAATACAGTGGAAATGCGATTTCTCAGAAATATATGTGATATCACTTTCGCTGACAAAATAAGCAATGAAGAGATATGCATTATGACAGGGTTGGATGACATGTTATTGTAAAAATCATGAAAGGAATGCTTGGATAGTTGAAATAGAAAGAATGAGTGATGAAAGATAGGCATATAAAATTTACAGAATGAAAGAATGTGGTAGCACAAATCAAGGAAGACCAAGGTTAACTAATGAAGATCTAATAGCCAGAGTGTTAGTCGCCGAAATATGTGAGGTCAAAAGCACTCGCATATCTTGGCAAAAGTGTGTGAGGGGAATAATGACATTTGAAGCAAAAGAAGAATGTAAGGACCGCAACACTTGGCACTTCATCCTCTCTCGACTACCCTGTTAAACTTTAAAATCAACAGTTTTCACAATAAAATTGTGGTTATAAAATCACTAATCACTGAAACTAATGTGATAATTAATGTATGGGAGGAAATTGTGAGGATAACTGCAGGTTTCACATTGGGTAAAATTTTGTAAAATTATGCAACATGAGGATATATTTATAACACAAAGCATTTGCTATAAATATTAAAGATTTAAAGCGTCCCTTCACAAGTTAAAATTTTTAAGATATTAATTTTGTGCTTTCTATATGAACACTCTTTTTGGTTAAGTTATATTACGTATTTTTACCATAACATGCAAGCCGAGCGAGCAAAGTGAGTGTGCTGCAGCAGCGACAGGTGAAGCACCAGATCAGAATCCGCTCTTTAAAAAACACTTATGTAAACTTAGATGATTATTTAATAGCTTCAGTAAATTTTTTAAAGCTAATCTATTTTTAATGAAGGAGTAACATTTGATCTAATGACTTTATATTTTATTATAATTATTTATAGTAATTTTGTCCACATTTTCACCAATTATGAAGACAGTTTAAATGTATCCCGATATCAAATTGAGATACTACATTTATCGGGATACATTTAAAAATAGGCACTTAGTTTTATTGGATAATTATGAACTATATTTTTTTCGATATTTTTAATGACATACATTATTGTTTAAGATATTTATTTTATGTTTGTTTTCCTCTTGTTTCAGAGGGACGGTTGTCCAAAGATTGTAAACTTAGGCAGTTCAAAGACAGATCTCTTCTATGAAAGGAAGAAGTATGGTTTTAGAAGACATTAGTATTGTTGTATGTATGAGTGTAAAATAAGTGATAACATAATAAGTTAATATTTTATACTTACTATAGAACATAAATTTTAGTATAGTTTTTTACTCTCACGGCTTGGATCCATTGTAACAATAAAATAAACCGGTTCTTACCGCAATATTAAAAATTTTCGAGTTTCCCGATATTTCGATGCTGTTTCAAGCACCATGATCACTGGCGAAACTGCAGGTGGATATTCTAGAGCACATATTTCACTCTACACTCTTTCTGGCTCCTAGTTGTTATATTTCACCGTCACTACCGGAACTCACTCGGATAGTCCCCACGACAGTACACACTAATATCGTCACAATTTTTAGTATTGTATATAGTGAGTGTGTACTGTTGGGGGGACTATCGGAATGAGTTCGAGTTGAGTGTCGCGGTAAGAGCCCCTTTATTTTATTGTTACTATAAATTTTAGTGTTTATAATTGTATTGAAAACTGAAGTCAGTATAATGACATATCAACACTCCAATGTAATTGTGAATTGCTCATTTCATTCTGAATCAAGATATAAATAAAGAACACATTCCTTTACCGTTTCTTTAAGATTTATGCAATATATTATGTATAATAAAATGCAATCAACATCAAACTATAAAAGATCAAATAAAACATCATTGGTTTATTAATATACATTTTTAATTGTTTTGCATTTTCATAAAAAAATTAAGTACATATAATTAAAAACATTGTGGACATTACAGTTCAATCTTAAACTCAGATAAACATGGTGATGAGGCCATGAAAATTGTTGTACGCGTATAAGATTCTAATCAGCAATGTCTATACAAATTGTTAGTAGAGCATGTTTATAAGAAAGGCTCATTTAAAATTATCTGATATAATAATTTTAATGAAGATATCGCATTTTATGAAATTTAAGGACCTAAGGATGAAATTCGATGGTACAGATCAAGACCATTATGATTTATTCAGATTTTTCAAAATTTCAGCTTTGCCATTACATTCATTTTCATTCTATATTTTACAAAAATTATGTAGTATGGCAATTATTACTTCATTTCATACACAATTGAACATATTGTGTGTACTAAGATGAGTGTAATAAGATGACAAAGTACTATGTGTACTAAGACAGAATTATCACTCAGATCTTTAGGTATACATACGTATGTGCTGTTAGATGGATTATGTAGCATAAAATTATGTACAAAGCTGAAGAAAGAAGACGAAACGAGAACAATTTTATTGTCCAAACATATTATTTACACACTATTACTAATTATTAGGTACTAATTTTAATTCAACAAAGCATATACTTATTTATTCACATAATAATTAAGGAACTCCCATGTTATTGTATCCTTGTATCAAACCCTGACAGCGCAGACAGACAACGGTTGACATTCTCGTATATTTATTAAAAGCGAAAGTAAACTCTATACACTAGGTAACAACGTTCGAATTTCTGGGAACTACCCAACTGCACGGCCGCTGCGTGTCCCCGTCGCAGTAGCCGCGCGATCGCCGCGCGGTTGGGTAGTTGCCAGAAATTCGAATGTATCTGTTAGATTTAGAATGTTGGTGAGAATGTATTTCTGTGCCAACATTAGCTTAAGAAGTCATTAACATGGCCAATTACGTACCTTTCCTCTCGTTTTATCCCTTTTTACGGGCTGCATAGCGGTAGTTGGGAAAGATGTGTCAGTAACAGACGAGAACACGTCAGTTATCGTTCGGTCATCGCTCGGTCAATCTTATCGATACCATACGGCTCATCATCTCGCGGAAAATCACCTACAAAAGGAACTCGACTCATCGCAATTCATCCTATCATCTTTTGAACATCATCGAACGGAAAATCAGCACATCAGCTTGTGGAGGACGGCAGCTGAGAAAATTACGACGCGTCTATAACACCAAGCACGCGAGGGCAACGGCGAATCAAGTTAGCCCTTTCATTCCTATCTCGCCCATCCAGTATCGAATAGTTTACATTCGCTTTTAATAAATACACGCCGGTCTCTGCGGCGTCATTCGCGGTTACTGTGAGTTCTAAAACTATCCTACCCTCGCATTTCATTCCTCTCTGGCCACTCCAGACAGAGTTAAGTTACTTGCGCTTGACTTGAGCTTAGATATGTAAATATATAGTGTTTTTTTTTTAACTGGGACAGAATGGAGAAATCCGAATCCATAAGAGATACAAGGGAACTGTCGTAGAAACCATTCGGTCCTTTCTTGTGACAACAATTTATCAGTTTTTTGGTACAGCGGAACCGTCTTAAAGACCATTCGGTCCCTTTTGTAAAAATAATTTTGGCATTATAAATTTTAGGTCAAGCGTGAGTTGTTCATAAAAATTTGTAAAATTTATTATTTCTTTTTTTTAGTGCAGATCGACTCATTTTCACGTGTCATTTCATCGTATCGGACGAAATAAATCTGGACAGCAGAAGTTGGTAAAATTTAATGAAAAATTTTTTCATGCAACGGAAGAATCTAATGTACTAAATCATAGTCAAAGTGTTCCATAGCTGAATTTCATGTCGATATATCTTACATGAAATTCAAATGTGGAACACTTTTTTAGCATGCAAAAGTTTTTGTCACTGAATTGTTTCCTAGTAAATTGACTGTAATTTAGTACATTGAATTCATCTATTGCATGAAAAATTTTTCATTAACTTTAACCAACTTCTGCTATCCAGATTTTTTCCTTTACAATGAAATGACGCTTATGTGAAACTGAGTCGATCCGCGTTAAAAAAAATTTTTGCCAATTTTACTAATTTTTATGGAAATCTCATGCTTTACCAAAAAATTGATAAAATTCGTAATGCCAAAATTGTTACATACAAAAAAGACCAAATGGTTTCTAAGACAGTTCCTCTGTATCTCTTACAGATTCTGATTTCTCCGTACTGTCCCAGTTAAAAAAACTGTCCCAACAATGTATTTTGGTCCATTTTGCGGCGCCCGCTTAGCGACCGCGCAGTGACTGCGCACTGTCCGCTTTGTTTCGTCGCGAAGAAATTCGTGTCGAATAAACGCGCCCTGATACCTGATTGTATTTCACATTTTAACAGAAAACAACACACATTTGATTGAATTGACAAAATTTTACACACTTTAAGTTCCTTTATGAAGTACTAAGCTTCTTGTAACCACGAAACTCGGGAACTTTATATCGCTATGCCACACTTGAATTTTTTGTCGCCCCCAGGAGGGGCGGGGACCCCAGTTTGCTTCCACGTCGGTCCAGAGCTATTTGAAAGAGGCATTTTTTTAATATTCTAATATTTTTTTATTTATTAAAGAACATTACAATTATTTATTATACAGCATAAAGTAAAGATACGTAAGTATATTTTGAGAATTAGGTACTTACATATCGCACCTTTAGAATGAAACTGATCTAATTCAAAATGTCAGAATTTTGAGTTGTAATCATAAACTTAACCTACCTACTATCTAGATATACTATGAATTTACCTATATGTCCGTCCCGTTTGCTTTTAAAACAGAGATTTACATTTTTCGGAGCAACGGGACCGATTTATATTTCAAAATTTTCTGTATAGTTTACTTTAAACATATTCCTCAAAATGATAGTTGGATTATTTTAAATTAATTATAGTTTTTAAAATAAACGAAAATAACTGTTTTTAGTATTTTTCGTAAGCTAGTGCGCGCGCGTTTGCATAGAGCAGAAGATCTATTCTAGATTAAATTATTGTTTATCAATGCGTCGCCTTAAACATGCATTCGTGAAAAATCCATTTCATTATTTTTGTACAATTCATTGCCGTAACTTGCCAAAACAAAATCTCACAATTTTGAGTTAGATCAGTTTCATTCTAAAGGTGTGACATATTATTTAATCAGAAACAATATACATAATAGAGGTGGGTAAAGATTAGTAATTTGTTTTCTAATATAGTCATGAATTTTTTTTTTATACCACAAAGGTGACAAACAAACCCGCCAAAGTTAAGCGGTTATAGTACCAATATGTACCTTCTGCTCCAAAGTAAAGTACCGCTTCACTCTATTGAGGACACCGAGCTTTTTGGACGCCAGCCTGACTGTCAATATATGAGTGAATTCAAAGATTTGAAAGTTCACCTTTAAATTTTTTTGCAATGAATTAAAGGTAAGGGGAAAAATAGCAACTAGTGATTCATAATACGTTAGTTGAATTTTTGCCATTTTTTCCGATATTTTACCTTCTTATTCTCTTAAAATGAATGCTTCTTTAAGGTATGTTTGTCCTCTATGCGTTCCTATACCATTTACCCGAATGTGATGGAACTTGGTGAGTTGTTATGCCTACACTGGTTTTTGAATTCACCACGCAAATGAAGTCGCGGGCAACAGCTAATTTAAAATAAATGTAGACGCGCTAATGAACCAAACCTCATGAATGCTAATTTATAAGCTTTGATCTAATCAAACTTTATAAGCACAAACATATAGAAACTATACTCGTATTTTACTTGACTATGAACAGCGAAATATGACTGATCTTTACCAACCTCCTTTAAATTAGCAAATTATCTATCTTCGATTTGCGATGGTATTATGATTCATGATAGAATCCAATGGACTACATAGTTTAGTCCCTAAAACAATATTGTAATTATGTTATAAATGTCTATATTTCATTATGATTTTATTATTATAATTACAATTTGTCTCAAACTTATCGGTTTGTTAATTTTATTATTTATTTTAAATAAGCAAAGATTTTAGTATATTTTCTCTTCATTGTGATGTATTCATAAAGGGCACCTTTCCTATATAACTAAGCAGTTGTTATTTTTAACTGCTTCCGCTAATGACACTGTTAGCTGATGAGTCCACAGGGTTGGTCCAAATGTTCGGTTGATCAGAGCCAATATTGGAGTATGTAGCCCGTGCTGGTATTACAGGTGACCGAATGCAGGCGCTGAAAAAAGTTGTTTTTACTAAAATATACAAAGTGCTCTAAATATTACTGAAAATATTAACTACATGTCGTCATGTAATGAATATGGAAGTGGAAGTGATGCAGCGATGCAGCTTACTTGGTCCTAGTGCAGCATGACCAAAGGATTTGCCAAAGGATGACAAAGAGACTAGCCATTTTATATTGTCACAGTTGCAAAATGGCGTCTAATGGTGTTTCCATTATATAGTATCTAACAATACACTTTTAAAATTATGCCGACTCTAACGTTATTATGATGCTGTTTATTTGCTTATAAATTATTACTAAATTATAAACGTTTATTTGTTTTTGTTATTTCTGAAATCTCGCAGGTCTAGTACCTATTAATTAGGATAATATCTTAACGCATTCAGTGAAATGTAGTTGTTTTAAGTAAGCACACGTGGTTCACTCAAGTGCATAAATTCTATTTTCTCCATCCATTATTCTCATGCATTATAAACCACCTGCCACTATTTTATATTTTATTAATGACGTGTAGTGATCATGCATTAGCAGTTCAGTTTGAATCTCGGAAATTCACTGACCTCTGTGCGGTTCTGTTTGGACATCAGCTCAGCCCTAAAATAGACCTAGGAAAACCGGAATAGTAAGGTAAAAAAAAACTATTTTTCAACAAATAGGTAACTTGGAATTTTTAGCATTTCTACTTGATTACAGTAAAAACAAGTGTCAACAAAATATAAATTGACTATAAGTAAATAATCCAAAAATACCTCACTATAAGATGAGAGTAATAATAAAAAAAACATAGTTTTATTGTTCAGTGGGGGTTGTTGTTGTAATTCAAAAGTATTTTAATGCCCTAAATCCATCGGCACAGATTATTTAGTTACTGGCGTAACGAAGGCTTAAAAGTCCATAAGGATTACGCGCAAGCCGTTGGGTGTACTCACGAGTTGACATCCTCCAACTTCTTCAGCAGCCTCTCGTTCTCCCTGCTGAGCAATTCCTGATCTCTCAGTAGATGATCCCTCACCCCGAACAGTTCACTGTTCTCTGTTCTCAACGCCGAGTTCTCCTCCATGTGCAACTGGACTAACTCCACTAGCTCTGTCTGTGGTAGCTGTAACAGCTTGTTTGGCTCGATTTGAGGCGGGGTTCGACGTTGACCTGTGGAGTCAGATGTATGAAAAATATTAGCGCAATAGAGCAATAAATTATTAAACCAGCAAATGAAATTTAATGTTTTGGTCCATCTCAGAATGAAAAATTTTCAAAAGCATTGATCTTTATTTTATCTAAATAAATAAATCTTAAGCTTCGGCATGAGTTTAAAACATATTGAGGATTGGTTAGCCTTATTTATAAGGAAGGATTGCGCCTGTTGTCCCCTTTGCGATTTTCTCACTAATGGGTTCAAAAGTAACACTGTTTATTTTATAATCTAATGTGGCGATAACAGGAATAATCCATAGTAGAATCCGTTTACATACTGTATGTATCATAGTCTGTTTGCATATGCAGTGCAGTCCTTAGGTGGTTGTTCTCTGCTTGAAGTGCTTCTACTTCTCTTTTTAGACTCAAAATTAGGGCATCTCTTGCGTCCTGTATTAAGAGGAAATACGATTTCTTTAATATTCAAAACTTATAGACTTGGCATTGGTTGAAACAACTTGATAATGAATCTCGTGAATATGTATAGATATCTGTTTTCTAAACTTCATAATAATTTGATTTACCTGTGTTCCAAGGGCCGTGTTACCTAAATACGTTTCATGTACTTATAGAAATATAATACGATAAAATGTTCACTACGACTGCAGCTCACCATTTTGACGATGGGCTTCGATTTGATCCTTTTGGCTCGCGCTGCATATCTTAAAGTGTTGACCGTTTCACAGGAATTAGATCGTGTTGGGGCTATGCACGCGATCTGCGTTATAAGACATGGAAATCACAGCGTTTAAAAGAAGCTGTTATAAATCTCTAAAGATTTCAAATTTCCTATGAAGTAAAATATTTTTTACTTAAAAAGCGTGATCTTCTAGAAAGACAAAGACACATTGATAGGCATAGACATAAGACTGATATATTTTCCGTAAAAATATCTACGTAGGTTTTGACATTCTGAATTACTGCCAATATAGGCTGTAACGGTCTGTATCCTTGTATCCAAAATGATCTGCGATCACTACTACTTATAAAGTTTTAAGTACCAATCTTCAATGTGGCAAGTAGGTAACCAAACGCTACTCTTAGGAGCAAAAGGCTTTTCTTGTGAGATAGCTTTAACTAGTGTCCATGTCGCACAGAATGTATAAGGTCAATTTGGGACTGCCCAAGTATTCTTGTATCAGAGAGTCCTAAATTAAATATTTATTTAAGTAACAATGACCAGTAAGACGTTCTCACTTATTGCCACCATATGAAAGACCACTATGATCAATGATCACACACCTTGATGTTTTGTTTAAAAAATTTGTGTGTATATACATTAAATCTTGGCTGTCATTCTTTTGTAGATTCTTAGACATTCAACAAGTTCATAAAAGGGTTAATAGATTAATACTGTGATTAGCTGAAAGGTTTCGCAAAGATGAAATTTTGATGCAATCTTACCATAAGTGTAACACCATGTCCAGAGAGACTATCTGCCAGCAATTTCGTCAGCTTGCTGTCCCTGTACGGTATATGACCTCGTTTTTTGCCGTCACTTAGTTGTGCTATACAATAACCTGAGAATACATGGTTATCGTCAGAGTAGAAAGATTCTCCGAAAATTATTTTGCCATATGAGCATCGATGACTTATTTCTGTGTAGACCCATAAACGCGTATTTTTCACAATATTTCACCATTGTCGTCACTAGATTTATACTCTCACAAAACAGACAACGCGCAGTTCATATAATAGAATGAAGAAGAGGCTTACCCAAAACCATAAGACTTCTATTAATATTATTGGCTTCTTCCAACGTCTTGCCAGTGCTGTGAGTCCTTTTCGTCATTTCACTACCGGCAAGGTCAACGAAGTTGATTTTGCCATGAGTGGAACACGTGACGTCACCCTCTGTTCTTATATCCTTTCTTATCCTTACGCAAAGTAGTGTGTGTGAACGAGAGGAGTGAGCGTTCATTGCGTGTGCACCGACTGCACGGTGTCGCATACCTGAAAAAGAAGAATAGTCTAATTTTCTAATTATTAACAAATTATTATAGAAAGATTTAGGTTTTATCTGATTACCTTCTTCAAGCACAGCGAAAAGATCATCCAATTCTTCGCAGTCTACAGTAAAGAGGTTCTCTACATAAAATCCTCTGGTTTCTTTCGACCACCGCACTTGGAGAGGTTTTTTGGCTGTTCCTGGATTTAAAAGATCTATTACCTGGAAATTAATGAATCAGAATGGTAATTTAGAATGTCTCTATTAACTCTTTTGTGGGGTTTTCATAAGGGATTGCTTTCAAATAGTATAATCTCTTAGCTAATACGACTTGGCTAATAGGGAAAATTCCCTAGCCCCTTCGAAATTGCACATGTTCTTTGTAATTTGCAGTGTAATTACGATTTTGCTTTATATTAATTTAATTACCTTTTCATTATAAATCTCTAAAAACGATGCTTTTAATATGAAGTGACAATCCGGCTTGTCGTGGATCAGTTGGAACAGGTACACGAAAGATCGAACCATCAGTCCGTGTTCAGGAGCGTAGGGAGTGGTTCCGCGTTCCACCTGATAATGAAATTTTTGATCAAAATAAAAACAAATTTTAGAGTACGTTGAAATTATATAGGTTTAGATTTCTGCTTCCAACATAGATTTTCGAACCACAATTCGATTTTTGAGATTGTTGAGAACTGGTCGTGGTTGTCATTGATGTGTTGTCGAAGGGTTCTAGGATCTCCTTCGGAGCGTAACACTTCTAGGGGGAGGCAGTTACAGAGCCCCGCTGTATCCTCGCAGTGCTATAACAGCGCAGTCCACACGCGCTGTCGTCCTCTGGGGTTGCGTCGAAGAACGATCGCAGCCCACGATCCGATCGGCCGCGACCCTGAAAGGCCGCTTTAGTCGTCTCTTAGGACACTCTTAGGGCGAAAAACACCGCAGCCTTATTCTCAGGCCTGGGCACAGACAAGAGAAGATTGGATATCTTATGCTTGAATGAAATGCAACGAATACGATAACCAATACTTGATGGCGCTCCGACCTCTCTGACTACCCCGTTACGAATAAAGCGTGAGAATATGTATACACAGTTTTCTACGTTATATATATGAAAAGAGATAATTATGCGCGTTTACTAAAAAATAATAACCATTATTCTTGCTATATTTTAATGGTTAGTATACAGTATACACCGTTATTAAAATTGTTATTGTGACCTGTCAAATTACTAGAATATTTAAAATGCTAGAATTACATATTTTTTCATTAGTTTTACCTACGCATGTTTTATGTCAGACAAGACGTGAATACTAGTAAATCTTCTCATGTATACATGGATATCAAAAAAAATAAGAACTTCCCTTATTTAGGGATTTACTTTATACTATGTTGTTTATAGATAAATACAAAGTTGAATTACATTCAGTGATCAGAGTCACCGCTCACTACGATTTTTTGTTATCAAGTCGGGAACAATCGAGATACTACTCGAGATAGTTTGCTCACTGTGATGACGTGACAATATGGTGACTACTTATTACAGCAGCTGGCGACATGAGGGAGATGAGGGCGACGCGACTATTGGGTAACACTGCGCTATGTCGCGCAATCAACTCTGTTCTCTATGATGGCTGTATCGACTCACTTATTCGTAATGTATTGGCGCTTAAAACGCTTATAGTGCACAATCTAGCGTGCGCATGGTGCCGATGGGGGGCGCTTTGCGACTCACTCGACGCGTACCATTTTGCTAATCTATGGCGCAATTATAAGGTAACTCAAAACGTCAGCGCAGTGAGATACGCTTAAGTTACTGAGTTGACGTGAAGTTTTGCTGAGTTACCCATCCTAGTACATTACTATGGGAGTGCGCTCACTGTATGGAACGCGCTGACGGAATAGATGTGCGTGGAACAGCTTTGTGAAATATTGTACATCTTGAAATGTACTTAATTAAAGGACCCACCAAACAAGTAAAAAAGTATGTAAAAATAATTAAAGAACTTTTCAGAATACTGATGTATTTTAGAATAACAGAATGTAAAATTTTTCTTTTATTAATCTTTCAGTGTACATGGCGTGTACCCAATTTTTCTTCTGTATATTTCACAAGCACAAGTCACTGCGACTTCTTCGAAATCCATAGCAAAATGAACATTTTTGTCAACCTGTTGTCACTCTCGGTGAGCGCGTCCTGGGTGACATAATGTGATAAAATCGTGGCAAATAAAAATCATATTAGTGAGCAAAGGATCTTCTGTACTAAAAAACGTATATTGTATGATATGTAGGACCTTTATAGGTACTTTTATTATAAGTATATTCAAATATGTAATTCAATCGTGCGCAGCGAGTTCCGTACAACATTTGGGTATACGAGTATCAACTATTGTTTGTATTGTTTGATTAGTTCAGTAATTTTTTATTTACATGGATTAATACAATGTATTATGTAGGTGCTATGTGCCTTGCATGTTCAAGTTCAAGACGCAATGCGTCGTGTAGGTTGTATGGTTTAGGAGAGGATCAGAAACAGAAGATTAGAACTCGGAAGATCAGAAGCTCTAAAAATTACCTATACAAAAGTAAACTAACCAAATGTTACGGGTAAAATAATTCCCGGGATCATTTTATCACAAGAAGGGATCATTTGACCCCAAATTCAATATATGGTGAACTCTGAATTATAATTGAAATGTGTCGTAACCGTAACAATGAAATATTTATTAATTATTATAATAATTACTAATTATTATAATAGCGTGTCGTAATCATTAACGATACCTTTATTACTTATTCGTAGTACAAACAAATGAAACGTCTTTGAGAAGTGTCAAAACAAGCCAATTACAAAGGAGACTAAAGAGAATATAACATTACTATGAAGCAGACTTGGTCTTGGCAAGATCAAGCCTAATTTTGAGAATCACTAATTTGCAGCAAGTTTGCTTTGTTTAACCGGACACCGGTGTCCGGCCAACCTGCAAACCTGCTGAAATTATAAAAAAAATATTTATGTCAATATACCAACATTTTTCTGGGACTCGAATTAGTGCGTATAACCTATCATTTTGTAAAACAAAATAAATTCAGTCAGAAGCATATTTGTATTATTCACTCGATTATGATAGAACTGAAGAGTTCGTACTTCAGCACTTCGTACTTCAGTCTGTATGTACCTACACAGTACATTAGTAACAGTAGGATGTCTTCATAGAAAGCTAGCGCACGCGGTTTACAAGGCGCGCGCTAATACGAACGTGCCGTGGCACGCATATAACTGCAATAATTAGGATGATTATGGGAGGTTATTATAGCGCTATTCGAGGTCGCAGGCGATGCAAACCCGCGACCGCCTCCATTTGTCTTTAATTCGTTCTTCACATCGTCACAAATACAAAAATGTCTGAATCGTAATGTCCTTGGATACCTTAACAATTTTAGTTATTCGAATCCATAGTTATCGTCCTTCGACAAACTACCTACAAGAAATTAAATATAACAAACATGAAAAACCTATCCGTGTTCATAGTTTTATTTTCATTATCTGTAATTAAGTAAGATGCTCTTCGCATCTTACACTCAAGACACAACGCAACAACCCTATGTATCCGGCCGAGAGATAGGCAATTCCGATACGCGCGATGCAGGAGTTAGCCTTTGGTATCTCGGTATCAGTGGCGGTACTTTTATACAAGCCCAAAAGCCTGGCATGCCTTATTAAAATGCTCAGTCAGGCATAAAATAATAAAATTTAAAAGTAATTTCAAACCATATCGGTTTTAAAATATCAAAATTCGCATCGAAACGAAAATGACTGCACGGAACCATGGCTACGAACACGTGACGGCCGTTCGAGTTGAACACTCGCTATCTCTCAAGGCGCAATCAGTGTACTGCGTAACTATGTAATCAGCCGTCTCGTTCTCACGCGTTGGCTTGTAATGTGGCTTGCAACATTTCTTTCTCTCTAATGGGCAAACTCGATAAAGCTACAGCTTGTTTACAAGGGTTTACATAGCAATTAGTATGAAGCGAAAAACTCGGTTTTCATACTGAACTTTGTACAGATTGAGAGATACGATACGAATATGAATACAATTCCACGGGATTTAACGTCATTATTTTTACCTAATATTGTTTGAGCCGGTAGACGAGTGACAAATACTTTTTTTTAATTTCCATCATGAGTGAGTCGAGTGAATTAAACATCTAATAAGTTGTTTATTTTGAGGACTTAAAGTGTATATAAGTATTAATCGGCATTGAAAATGTAAAATCTTTGAACTTTGCATAGAAAAAACAATTAGATAATTGTTTCGTTATACTTATAACCTGCGCCTGATTTGTGCATTATTCGACTAGTAAATTGCATAAAAGACAATAAATCGGTGTACAGAACTATTTAACTCATGCATGTTTTTCTCTCTACAATTCGATTTACAATTAACAATATGACGAGTATTAGTTGGTTATTTCATGAAATCGTAGCGTTCCATGAAATGCACAAGCCTCTCCAAGACAAACTATTGCAAATGAAAACTTTATCACACATCAGACATCACAAGTTAATTATCATACTTGAAATAAAGCACATATATATTGCACGATGAAACTTCAATAAACAATTTACGAACGAAGTGCTCAAATATTTAGCTCACAAATCAGACAACCTGTTCCCATAGTTGCATGTGATCGACTACTCTCTAGAATATTTAGTTCTACCAAAGAATATGTAGAAAAAGATGGCCGACTTCCTCCTCATGCGTAACGGAATTACCTACTCAGGTCGGATACGTAGGGTTGTTGCTTTGGGTGTGATATGTGGAGAGCACCATATTTAGTTATATACATTTAGTAGATAATAATCTTTTGATCGAACTATTAGTCTCTATTATGTTTTTCAAATCAATTTGTTAAATTAAAGAAATTTCTTCGATATATAGACATATGTGTTCTTTTTGTTGTTACAAGTGTGAATTATAGTTAGTGGACGGTAATAACCCATAATACCAAATGACAGTGATAGCCGACGCGCCGTAGTTAAAACGATCGATGTTTGATATGTACCGACATTTATACAAATAGAGAAACATGCAGCTATATCGCGTATACGGTTGGAGAGTGCCTAATGAATGGAAAGACGACATATTTCATATAGCATTATGTGAGGAAATAATTAAACAGTATTAAATTTTATTTAGCTTACTGGCTATTTCTTGATGCTCCGCTTACACCTCGGACCAAGGAACACAATGGACGGAGTCATAATATTATTATGACTCTTATTAAGTTGTCGTTTTTACCACCGTGTGTTAAACGAATTTTCCTGTTTCTTTCATCTCATTGAACGGAACCACGAGTAAAAGAGTTAGCTTCAGTAAGTATGGCAATCACGCACTGTCAGTGTAATTCGTGTCAGCTTATAAGTTGGTCATGAAATAATTATTTGCAAAATACTCGTAAATCTTAAGCGTTTTGTGTAGTAGTATTCACCAAAATAAAAATATCTCATGTTTAGCTGTGCATCGTTGTACTGTGACCTTCCTTACGAGGTCCTATGGAATTCAAAAAATAAATAATAAAATGGTGAAGCGTACCTATTACATACGCTTCACCATTTTTCAAACAAAAATCTACTATAGGTACAAAATTTTCATATACGCCCAGCAAAGCGGGAGGGTAACGGCTTGTAGTGTAGATATAGAGAAAACGTAAAATTAATGATTCCAAATTAAAAAATCACAGATTGGGTTTCATAGTTTGAGTAATCTAAATTATGTAAAACATATTATGGCCTACTTACTTTATAGTGTGAAGCAAGATATAATTTTAATGTGGATACGAGTCGTCTTTGTTCAAGTCATGAGCTGAATCGTGATCAATATAGTGAGATACGTCAATATAAGGACCTGCAGATGGTGCTACCACCCATAATATGCTACTTATGTAGGTATGTACTTTTGCATTATCGGTGCTACCACCCACAAAATGCTACCTATGTAGGTATGTACTTTTGCACTATCGGTGCTACTTACTATCCACAAAATGCTACCGATGTAGGTATGTACTTTTGGACTATCGGTGTTACCACCCACAAAATGCTACCTATTTAGGTATGTCTCTATATATCTAAATACTCTCTACCCTAGAATAAACATACGATTTTGTCATACGGGGTTTACTGGGTAATCAGAGAGAATTGTGTGCACTACATCGCAGTCTTCTTTCGCCTCCTCAAATCCCGTCAATACATAAATGTTATATACCTAAATGTTATATAAATATTATATTAAGTACGTACCAACCCCGGTGGTCCAGTGAGTGTATGGGTCTTCCCGCTACCAGTTTGTCCGTAGCAGAAAGCAGTACACGAAAATCCTTCTACGGCCATCTCCAGGAGTCTCTTTATACCTGAATATTCTAATATGTCTTCCTGTAAGTGGATTATAATTTATTGTATAAATAACATAAATATACGTATATGCAGAAATCCTAAAAATATATTTGAAAGACAAAACTTGTCGAAAAGAAACTTAAAAAACCAATAAGCAATTCATTTATGACGTAGTTTATACATTCATTAAGGCTTATTATTTGAGTCTTGATATAAGACCGTGCAAGTTCAGCCAAGAGCTATAATCAATATGTCCCAGCAACCCTGTCTTCCCACGGGGATTATAAAATGTCAATATTTCAAAGTCATAAGCGAATACACAGGCAAATAGCGAATTGCTACTTTGTTATCATATTACGTAAGCTATTTAGCGATGATGTTGACAGCTCATACAAACTTGTTGAATTGTTTCTAGAAAGTATTTTTTGTGTTCGAATTAGATGGAACCTTAGAACTCAAATCGTCTTGGAATGTTGTTCCAAGCAATATCCCGCTGTTTCTGACTACAACGGGATTTGCTTTGTAGTATACTGATCATACAGAGCAACTACCCACCATAATATATTACGTACGTAAATACATGCTTAAATATACACGTACATTCTACACGGGGTAATCAGAGAGAATTGTGTGCACTACATCGCAGTCTTCTTTCGCCTCCTCAAATCTCGTCAATGCATAAATTTTATATACCTAAATGTTATATAAATATTATGATA
The DNA here is from genome assembly GCA_907165235.1 of Zeuzera pyrina. NCBI lineage: Eukaryota > Metazoa > Arthropoda > Insecta > Lepidoptera > Cossidae > Zeuzera > Zeuzera pyrina. The sequence continues at coordinate 3,689,561 of OU015627.1, forward strand.
GCAATCGATAAATGTATGGTAAGCCCTTCGTAATTTGAAAGCGAGGGCCTATTATAAGCAAACACTCAGAAAAAAATCTACCCATCAGCTGCACCTGGGTAAGTAGTTCCTCTGTTAGTGACGATTACAATTTGTCATTGTAATATAGTTTTGTGGTAATAAAATGCGCTCCTTGGCAAAAAGACATCATTTCTTATCAAATACTTGTAACTTTCATGACGATTTAAGATATTTTAGGGTGGCAATACCATATTACCATTACACAGTGAACAGCCAGACCCTTTCTTCATTTCAAATGACGTAATTGTATGATAAAAGATTGATGAAGAAAATGTACGTGACGCGATGAGCGACAGTGAGTTGCAACAGTCGCAACGCAAAATCAAATAACCAGAGTTGTAGCTGACGGACATGTGAAAAGCACTCGCAAACCTAGGCGAAAGTGTGTAAGTACTTAAGAAAAGTGATGATATTTGAGGAAGCGAAAGAAGCATGTAAGGACTGCGATACTTGGCGCTCAGTCCTGTTCGACTAGCCGTCAGGGATACATAGCTACAAAAATAAGTCGTATATACCCATCGAATAAGATCAGGTGTGGAGAGCTCAGACTTACCTGCGTCGCCGCCGGTTCGAAGACGACATTGTAAGAGAATACTTTCGACTTCCGATTCGGTGTCGTGCTATGACATACAATTTGCCCTTTGCCAGGGAACTCCACAATTTCTTTCTCGCCACACGACCGCTCCTTTTCGTTAAGCGGACGAACTCTACAATGTAAAGGAAATCAGGTTTAACATCCCGCGCAGGACATAAAAGCTTAGAGATATAGTGCTTATTTAATAGTCAATTAATATTTAATGCGTGTTTGATATAAATTCAAATTTAGCATGTGTTCTATAGGTATTATGTATATACTCTAGTCTATTACGTAATAACTTATGTAATAATCTAATTGCTTTTTCGTTTACGTAGACAGTTGCTTTAAAAATTCGATATTATTTTAATGGCTGTTAGGGTTCAAGGGCTTCCTAAATTATATCTAAAACAGTCTCTAAACACTTCAGTCTTACTAGAGTTATAAGCTCTTTATTTTGTTTCACGCAATAAAAATAAATTTTGATATGGCACTAAACAGAAAATGTGGTTGGTAATTAGTTTATGATTAAAACTGTACAATAGAATTACTATCGCTCTTGCAGGCAATCATTGGCTCCAGGTGACTACCAATTCGTGTTCTAGGTTTGGGTATTCATCAGACTTGTAATATTGGCTTCAACTAGAAGCGTGGCTAGTCTTGTCGCTAGAATTTTTCTTCGTTAAAACGGCGACATAAGCTTATCTTCCGACGGAGAGGCGTTAACTGTTTGGTCAATCACAAATCCCTGTCACTGCGCCTCAAAATCAACAGATGAGTGATGCTGCAGGGATGAAGTTGGATCTAATCTCAGTGGTCTCAATGAAGAAGCGGCTGGAGTAGACCTGCCTAGGTTGAAGACGGTCTCCACTCCTGAGTCTAGAGCGTGGATGCATGCACTTGCGTCAATGGATCTTGGTTCCTAAATCTACAACTCTATACGGATAGGCTTTGACGAACTTCGGCTGATTTGCAATGTCTGTGAGTGCGTAACCTATAAATATGCTTTTACTGTTCAATAGAAGAGTCTAATGGATACAACCTTTCTGCTACATTACGCACCTAATGATATCACCCACAGAGCACTCAAATCTGCCAATATTCCTGCGTCTTGGAACCGCCGTTTCAGGCGTTCCGATGGGAAGAGGTCGGCTGATTTAACAATGCCAACTTGGCAGAAATGACAAATGCTGCCAGCGTAGTGGTATATAATGGGTACAATTGGATCGGAATGGTTTTGGAGTTATCTTCCAGCTGAATATTCCCTCATTTGGGACTTTTTTATGTCACCCGAAGGAAAGTCAAACGAACAAACAGTGCACCTGATTACAAGCGGACTGAAGCCTAATGATATTTACAATATTAAGGCTAAACAGCACTTCGGAATGTAAATGTGTTGGTACCTTTTACCATCTCTTGTGCTAGAAATTTCACCAGCTGCTTACTCTTCACACCGAAACACAGCAATGTAAGCCCTGCTATTTGATGGCCGGATTAGCGAGTAACATGGTGGGAGCGATACGGACAGACCCCCACAAGTTGCTGTCACCCACGCAATGCTACCTGTGTATGTACCTACTTTTGCATCATATCAATTATCTTATACCGCGTGCGTGGTAGGCGTGGCAGACTCAGCTGCAGAATTAGGGATCTGTTACAGCTATTATAAATAATATTCTCTACCCTAAAATCTACATATGACGTCGTCTTGGTCACCTTGGAAACAGCTGGACCGTGATGTTCCGAAGCTAGAAATGTAAAGTGGTTAATTTTGAGATTGAGGGAAAAATAGATGACTTCTACTCCCAAGACTTTTCTGGTACAGCGATTGTTAATTGCGGTCTAACACAGCAATGCTACTATCGTAATGGCACCTGGTAATAGGCACAATTGGATCAGGACGATCTTTTTTGCATAGGGTAGCATAGGCTAGTTTTAATTTTTATTACTGACTGCCTGTTTCCCGCGACTTCGTTCGCGTAGTCTTTTATTTACTAAATTAATTATTCAGAAACCTTGGCGGGCGTACGCAGCACAAGTCACCAAAGTTTCGTCACAATCGGATGAATGGCTTAGAAACGCATAGAGCACAAACATTTTTATAGTATATAGCATTATGCATGATTTATGCTACACTTTTACGATTGTTTTTAATTATTATTAGTTACGAATAAATAATACAATACAGAATTTGCGTTAGAAATTAGTTATTTAAGATTAGTAACTTTTTATAAAGTCGTTTGTTATTGTAACAGTAGAAATAAAATTATTCCCAAACACGAGCATATTTGTACTGACACAAAAAAAGCAAAAAGCATTTTTCATTGCAATAGAACTAAGAGGTTTGTTTCTCTATTGTTTAAGAATTACTTGTTAATGTACCTACATGGTAAGAAAACATAAACAAAGGTAAGTAATAGGTAAATATGCAAAATATAAAATACTAGCGACCAGCCGAGGTTTGAGCACACATTTAGACATTTTTTTAAAATTAAAATACAGCCCATGTTACTCGCTGATAATGTAGCTTTCGTAGTTTTTGAGTTTATTCATTATATACAAACAAACGAAGTTTACTTCTTTATAATATTAGTACAGATTGTAACCTGTAGTTTAAGTTAATAATAACAATAATATAGGCACAGACATGATCGAGTAGCTAACATTATACATCAGAAACTAGCTTTGAAGTATAATCTCATAACTAAACCGGCGATCCCTTACTACAAATATAATCCCGAAGTGGTATTAAAAAACGGAAACCATAAATTATACTACGACAGAGCTATACTCACCGATCAAACAATCCACCACAATAGACCGGACATAACCCTCATAGACAAGAGTAATAAAACAGCCCATGTTATAGACATTGCAATACCTAACTCCCATAATTTACGGAGCACCATAGCAGAAAAAATATCTAAGTACATAGAACTTAAAGATAAAATAGTTAAGATTTGGAATTTACACAACGTTACAATAATACCTACTCATAGTTCTTTCCAGCACAGGCGTTATAGCCGTACAAATTCATCAATCCATAAAAACATTTAAATTACTACCACATACACCCAGCTACAAAAAGCGGTAATACTTAACACATGTAGAATTGTTAGAAAATTTTTAGACCATGCAGTATACCAATCCTATCGTGCACTTTGCTTAGGCCCGTGTTCGATAGTTTACCGGTATAAATGTAAGCCGAGAATTTTTGGGAATAATAATAACAATAATTTATTTATTTGCGAAAATGCGAGTATAATTAATTCAATCATCAAATATTTAATTTCATAAGTTTTCAGTTTTGTGAGTACCTTATGAATTCTCATGAAATACGCAAGTTCAAAGTTTATTTTCATTGTAACATTAGTAAATTGAATAGCGAGTATGTTGTACACGTCATTATTACACGTAAATGTTGACATAATTCTTTATTAGCCATATCCATTATTTGATTTTGTATACAAATGTCTGCATGCGCCATCGCTGGATGGTGTAAAACAGAATTGTATACAATTTTTTTAAATTAATAGGTATATTTGATTATAAATGGATATAAAAAATAGTAACACCATTCAGATTAGATTAAAAAAGTTGTTTTGGCTAGATGACTGCTCTTAAAAGTGATATATTTTATACACTGTATTAATATAATGAAACATCTATATGTTTGCTTATATTAATTATGTATGAAGAATTTGATGAAAGACAGATATAAGTTGTAGAAAGCAGAAACGAAGGCACTAGTGATAGAGAAACGTGAAAGGAAAATTCCAAATTATTTTTGAAAGAAGTATGTAAGTACTGAAATGGTCCGGCACTTTGCAGAATGAATAAAGTGCGTTCGAAAGAAAACCACCTGCTAACAAATAAAAAACATGTTCTGCAGCGATGGAGTGAATATTATGGAAAACTGTATGAGAGTGGCGATTCTGTCTCTGATACTGAGAGCGATTCTAATGAATCGCCACACTCGGGTCAGGGACTAGAAGATATCATTAGTATGAAAGAGATTGAAAAAGTGATAAGAAGTTAGAAATATGGAAAAGTTGCGGGAGTTGTTTCGGTGACTGATGAGATGATCAAGTATGGTGGTCCTAGGGTCTGGGATACCTTCTGTGCACTGTGCAACCTTTGTTGGCAGAAGGGAGAGGTGCCAGAGGACTAGCGCACCGCAGTCATAGTGCCTCTCTATAAAGGGAAAGGTGCTCATTTGGACTGTGCGTGCTATAGGGCCATCAGCTTGGTCAGCTTAGCAAGTAAAGTCTATACCAAGGTATTGACTGAACGTATAAAAGATGTTTCTGAAAGATACTTGCGGGAAGCGCAAGGTGGTTTTAGGAACAGTAGGGGTTGTATGGATCAGGTTGTCTCGCTTCGCGTTATCGTGGGGAAGTTTCTGGCCATAGGAAGATGTGAGTTGGATGTGAAGAGACTGGTAGCAGCCGGCAATAAAGTGAACGGTGCTCTGTCCGCATTAGTAGGCAGTGTAAATATATCTAACTCAGCTAAAATGGCCATACACAATGCGGTGTTGGTGCCAACTTTATTGTACGGTAGTGAGGCCTGGATATGCTCGAAATCGAGTGAAAGTAAGATAAATGCATTAGAAATGCGATCTCTTAGAAATATGTGCGGTGTCACCCTTGCAGACAAAATAACCAATGAAGAGATACGCAGTATGACAGGGTTGAACGACAGTGTTATTGTAAAAATGAAGAAAGGAATGCTTAGATGGTTCGGGCACATAGAAAGAATGGGTGATGAAAGAGTGACGAAGAAAATCTATAGAGCAAATGCGTGTGTTAAAACAAGCCAAGGAAGACCAAGGTTGACTTATGAAGATCAAAGAGCTAGAGTGTTAGCCGACGGAAATGTCAAAAGCACTCAGATACCTAGGCGAAAATGTGTAAGGAGAATGATGAGATTTGAGGAAGTCGAAGAAGTAAGGACCGCGACGCTTGGCGCTCGGTCCTCTCTGACAACCCCGTTAGGGATACGGCGTAAAGATTGTATGTATGTATGTACGTAGCTATATGTTTGTTTTTGTGTAACGGGTAAACTCAAAAACTACTCAACCAATTTCAAAAATTCTTTCACCTGTATATAGAAATTTACATTATCGGCGTGAAACATGGGCTGTATTTTATTTTAAGAAAATGTCTACCCGAGCGAAGCTGGGGCGGGACACTAGTTATATATTCAATTGTAAAAAAAACTACTTGAAATTCATTGTTTGAAATTATGCTGTTGGGCGCTTTTATAATTTACCGTTGAACGTTTTTATCGCCACGATTTTATCGTCCACGGTACAACAGGGAAGCAAAGCATCTCTCAGTACTCTCAGACCCGAGACAATCTAGAAAAGTTCGTTTTCTAAATTCACCCGACCGGGAATCGAACCCGGAACCTTCCGTGCTTGGATGCAACACTTAAACAACTACGCTATCAAGGTCGTCGAGGATAGATGGATGAAATGGACATTTTAAAATACACATAAATTTAAAAAAAATAAAATTAATAAATGTATATTTTAAATATTTTAAGCTAAATTGACGACCTCCGAGGCGCAACGGTTAAGCGCGTCGGAAAGTAAACGGGGGTTGCGGGTTCGATTCCCGCCCCGAGTCTGGGTGTTTATGTATAATGTGTATGTACATGTGTATGTATTTACAAAAGAAAAGTATATAAGTAGTATATCAGTTGTCTAGTACCCATAACACAAGCGCTGTGCTGCTTAGTTTGAGACTAAATGGCGCTGTGTGAAATGTCTGAGTATATTATTATTATTAAATAAATCAATAACTCATCAATAATGAGGCAAGTTTAAAAATATTGAAAGACAAATTAAAAAATATTGGTAAGTAGTAACAAGTAACAGTCCTTGCAGTTTAGGAGTCTAGGGGTGGCTTGCACCAAATATTTAAACTCGATTTAAAGATCTGACATCTCGCTTGCTCTAACTATTTAGTAATTGATTAATTGGTGCAAGCGAGATGTCAGATCCATAAATCGAGTTAATATAGTAGGTGCAAGCCACCCTAGGAGTCAGTTTAGGATGTTTATTGTACCTATGTTTGTCAAACACAACAAGTGTAGATAATGATATGTAAGTCAACTAATACAACAGTTACATTGTAAACCGCTATCATTGGCATTTATTTACTAAGCACATAAAAAAGTAACTAAAGTAGAACATGTACGACATTGTATTTTTATTTAATTTTACTGTTGCAATTTTTTTCAAACCTAATATCGAAATACCGGTATTCTTTGACTTCAATTTCCGTTTTCCAATATCGCTTATTTTGTCTGAAATCTCAGTTTTTTCATGTAAACTTCATTTCAAAACTGTTTTATATTTGGAATTTGCAGGCTCAAAATGCCATCAATACACTCTATTTCGAGTTAGAGCACATTCGCCCGCGTTTCTACTTTTACTTTTCTGAGTTTTGTCTTTGAATTATTACTCTAAATCTAATATATAAAAATCAATGTTTGTTTGTTTGTATGTTTCGTATTTTATGGGCTGCCATACTGTTCATCCGATTGCGATGAAATTTGCTATGGAGATAGCTTGAATACTCAGGAAGGACATAGGCTATTTTAAAAATAAAAAACGCGGACGAAGTCGCGGGCGTCTGCTAGAACAAAATATAAAATATTGTAAATATTTAATTTTTTATTTTTGCATTATACTCGTAATATTCATGTAGATACTAATAATAGAATATTAACTAACATTTGAAAAAAGCCTTTTCGATATAATACTTATGACCTTGAATAGAAAATTTTTCAAAGGCTTTTGAAACGTTAATCAAAATTTAAATTTTTAGGTTTGTATACAACTCAATCGTTTTGCCAAAGTTTGAACTTTTTGCATTTGGTTGGACTAAGTCGACATAGCATAAAAAAAGACCGAGTTCAAAAAGACATATTTTGTATATGTGTAACTCAAAGTTTTAGAGGATGCAAAGCAGAGCTTCTACCTCTGTGACATTTTAGTTATCGGCTTTTTGTTTACTTACATACACTATAAAAAGATGTTACATTGTCATAATAAAATAACGACATTTGATTTGAAATTGATTTCTTTATATTCAACATTGTATGTTGTCATCGTATGTATACGTCAACAACTTTACATAATTCTTTCTGGGAGCGATTAAAAGCTTTGATAGAATTATATTTATATTCTTCAATAAATTTGAAAATAATTGCCCGTCTTTTCAACAGTCTGTAATCTAAAATAATAATCAATTTACAAAATAATACCTAATAAGTCCTCTGATAATTTCTCCGATTAATGTGTCTTTAATTACGTAATTAACTAATAAGTGTGTTTTTATCTTTTCGTATTGTTAATTTACACTTATTTATTTTTTTTACCACAGAATTTATTTATTAGATTGTAATATTATAATTTATTTATACAGAAGTTCCACAATAAACTGCAAGAGGACATGAATGCGTATCGTCGAGGGTACCCTGAAAAGGTGAGGATTGATTCAACGAACTGTTGATTATTTATTCATTGGCCAAACAATAAACTGTTTCCTTCTTTCAAAAAAATCAGTTGACAAATTTAACTAGTTTTAATTAACGAAAAAAAACATAACTTATTCTTTCATTAAATATAAATTCTATCGTACTGAGAGCTTATCGTAAGCTTTTTGTAAAAAAAAAATATTTAATATTGGGTCCTTACATATGAAATTGGCGTTTTGTACGGGAGGAATATAAAGTCAATTTTTTTTGTAAAATATATTTAATTGATCAAAGTATGCACCGTTGTTATCTATGCACTTTTGCCATCTTATAGGTAGTTTATTGATCCCTTTACTAAAAAAACCATGGAGGTGAGAATCAATAAACTCTTTGAAGGCGGTTTGGACTGCCGCATCGGAGTTGAATTTTTTTCCTTGTAAGAAGTTGTCCAAATTCCGGAAAAAATAGTAATCTGTTGGAGCAAGGTCCGGGAAGTACGGTGGATGTCGCAGACATTCCAATTGAGGTTATCTAACTTAGTGGTTGTTTGTTGTGCAGTGTGTGGTCTTGCGTTGTCGTGAAGCAGCAGTGGCCTAGAGCGATTGACCAATCTCGGTTGTTTAGCAGCTAGTTCTTCCTTCATGGTTTGCAGTTGCTGACAATAGATATCTGCCGTAATCGTTTGGCCAGATTTTAGAAAGCTGTAGTGAACGACACCGGCGCTAGTCCACCAAACACTCACAAGTAACTTTTTCTGAGTCAATTTTCGTTTAGGGCAGGATTTGGCTGGGTCTCCAGGGTTCAGCCATTGCGACGAGCGCTTCCGATTATCGTACAGTATCCACTTTTCATCACAAGTAATGATTCGATTTGAAATCCCTTCATTATTGTTTCGGTTGAGCAAAGTAACACAGCAGTCGACGCGTGTTTGCAAGTTCGATTCACTCAATTCATGAGGTACCCATCGTTCAAGTTTTTTTACTTTCCCGATTTGCTTCAAGTGGATTAATACAGGTTTGTCACTTACCCCGAAGCCTGCAGCTATCTCTTAAGCGCTTTGTGATGGATCCGCTTCCACAATAGCCTTTCATTCTTCATTTTCCACTTTGGTCTCCGGCCGTCCACGGGGTTGGTTCTGAAGGTCAAAATTTCCAGAACGAAAACGTTGAAACCAAAAACGTACCGTGCTTTCTTTTGAGACACCAGCGCCGTACACATCATTAATCCTTCGAGCTGTTTCTGCAGCACTGGTGCCACGGTAGAACTCGTACTCGTAAATATACCGATATTTCATGTTTTCCATTGTGCTGTAATAAGCGACGCCAAAGAAAAAAATAATGAGGAAAAAAACAAATGAATGACTGTTTTCAAAAGTCAAATGTACCAGCTAAATGAATTTATAAATTTGAATTTGGAATTCTTAACCAAAGAGAAGATATTTCAGATCAAAGTGGTCAATACGACAAAACGCTAATTTCATATGTAAGGACCCAATATAATTCAATCTTGATGTTTTATCTTCAATCTACTCTTCATTCTTAATGTTTGTGATTTTTTTTATTTTTCTGATATATTATTTTGGTGATGTAAAATGCGAGTCGAAATAAACACGTGTTCGTTTCTATTCGTTTGTCAATGTTAACCAATCATTTCGTTCGTCAACGAGTTGATTGATTTACGTTGACAACGCAGGTACTTAGAAATTGTTTAAACCCTAAAAAGATGTTACATTCTCTTTATGAAATAACGACATTTCATGCGTTTCGTTGACTAAAAATGTGAATCTCCTCTAGCTACTGTTCAGTAATGAGTAACCTCCAGGATGTCAAACCATAGGCACTTGTTCTTCAAAGTTGACTTGAACGTGGATTGCACTCAAAGTAGGTATTAATATAAATTTTTAACTACTACCGATTACTAAAGGAATTAAATTACAGTTCGTGCTCTTTTAAAATTACTCTCTATTTCCTTTTAGTATATCCTTATGTCTTTATTAATAATTCAACAAAACCTTAACAATAACATTATATAAAACTTTATCCTATGAAAACATAAAATGTACAAAAATGCAAGTATCGCAACTCAGTCCTTCCACTGCAAAAAATTGTGAAATCTAATGAAAAACTAAGTCAGTTACTTTAGTTAGTATCTATATATGGAAGCACCCATTCAACAACTTTGTCATAAATTGTTTCCCAATTAATTACCTACCAAGACATCTTTATTTCTATAATAATAAATTACGAGATAACGAGAATAATCTAGTATTTAAAATACTCCTATTCGAACATAGCGCTAGCAGGCCTAATTTACGGAATATGTAAACAAGCACAAAGCGCTCGATCGCTAATATTAGGTAGATGTTATTATGTCGCCGTGCGATTGCCAAGTCATTATAATTTATTACAGAAATAAAGATGTCTAAAATTGATACGATCACTATAAACGCAGTCCGCGTTGCAAGACTTGCGTTTTTGTAAATTGTTTTGATGAGATTTCATTTCTTTTTGTAGGTAGTCCTCCTTTTTTTCTTTTCTGGTAATATTTTTTCTACGTCAGCTATGAATTTACTTAAAGCCCTCTCACTGTCTCTATTAGTTTTTAGCAGGCACTGACAATTTTGACACGTCTGGACTGTAAGTGCTTCTTAGTCGATTATATTCAGCGATTGCGGACTCCTGAGCTTGTTACTACCGAAGTAATCGAAGTCAACATTAATTACATGTAATCCGCCCAGTTTTGTTACTCTCGAAATTGCCACGAACGCTTGACCGCATGTGAACACAGAAGAACCGAAAAGCTACTTATACGGTTCGTTTCATACCGCAAGAAAACAAAACTGAAATTTAGAAAACAGGACTGAAATTTCGGGATCCTTTCCTTCCTTTATATGCTAAACATTAACTGAAATCAAAATTCGAACCTTATGTGTCTGCTAGAAGTAACTTAAAATTTTGATGATCGATGAGTGTCAGTAACAAAATTAAAGAACTTCGACTGAGTGGTTTGTAAACTATAAGGTACAAATAGTAGATAATTTGCGAATATAGTTAGTTATAATATGTCTTTTTGGTCACTGAAAATTTAGGCTTCTAGCTTTATCCACAATGAAGTTACGGGGGGGTCAAAAGTGGCCTGCGTGGCTTCTAGAAAGGGATGGTACGGCTGTACTTTTGTTTGTTTCCTTTTGTTCGACTTGACGGGGGCACTGCCGTGCCCCCAGAACCGTTAATAATAGATCAGTAGGAAATCTACAATATCTACATGTAGAACAGCTGAATGGACCAATAGACGATCCATTTCGTTCATGATTGATCGGTCATTTGATCGCGATCATTTCAAAGTATCGATGATTGTAATCAAAATTGAACGAATGATTCAATTGGATTCAATCATTTGACAGACTTGGATAAAAGGTGTAATTTATTTTATTTCAAAAGATATACAATAAAATTAGAAATGCAGCAAGGGCAGCAGAATTACATTAGAAACTTCGAAACATACCGAAATCGTAAAAGATTGGATTTCTCACTCATACAATCATTCGATCTATTATTTTAATCAAAAATACGTGATTGTATCTGCATGCAATAGACGATTAATGATCATTTAGTAGTTAGTACACAGCCGACACAGGTCCAAATTTCAACTCTCTATCGGCCTATAAAGGCAGAAAGCTTGGTAGATGATAACTTAACTTTTAAGATTCCCCTAGGAAAAATGAGGTAAGTAAAACCTTATTTTCAAGCATTGGATAGTCGAGTATGTGCTAGTCTATAAATAAAACAAAGTAGAAAGTAGGTAGGTACATATAACATATACATTTACTTAGACACCTTGTTCAAACCAAAACAGAATCCTTTCAAAGAGATTCTTTTGGAATATTAACTGCTGTCCGAATGATTAATGAAATATCTAAGTAAGTGTATTTACTGATGTATCAAAGCTTTTACCTACTTTCGTAAGTGTGGAACTCTGTTGTTCGAAATGTATATAGGCCTGTATTTCTATGATAGACAGATGAGTTAAAGACGCTTATAGAATGTATTGGTAAAGTTTTATTACAGTAAATTGAAATAAAAAATAACGACCAAGAGAGTATTAGAAGTTGAAGATTAACTTAATAAATAATTTCTAATTTAAAAAAATGAATTCAAAATCAAAGAAATGATTTCAAAAAATGATTTGTTAATTTGGCTGCAAGCTGCTACAATGTAAAATGTTAATGTGTTATCCATGATTAACTCTGCAAATCTCTTAAATCTCCAATAGTTGTTTTTATTACAAATTACATATGTTCACGCTGTATCCCTAACGGGGTAGCCAGAGAGGACGGAGCGCCAAGCGTCGCGGTCCTTGCATACCTCTTTTGCTTCCTCAAATCTCATCATTCTCCTCACACATTTTCGTTTTTATTACGAATACCAAAAACCCTAGAAAAAATCACTATGTGAACTATATATCTGTCATGGTTAAAAAAAGTAATTCCACGATAAACCAGGTGATAAATTTTCGGCAGTTGACGTCAAATTCATACACTTGCTTGCATTACTAATGAGGTAATGAGAGAGTATGTTTAGAACATTATGAGATATTTCGAGATGTAATATGTATAATTTATTATCGATAATAAAATAATTCTTATAGCGGCTTAAAACACTCATAACAACAACGAGTTTATATTAAACTAGTTGTTGCCCGCGATTTCGTTTACGTGGAAAATAAGAAGGAAAGAAAAAGTAGCCTATCTTCTCTCCGGGGCAAGGGGGGCTAAAATGAAAACATGTGTCTTTTTATTTTGAATAAGTACCTAATAATTGTATTCAATTCCGCAGCTGTATTCCTCCAAATTTCATCTTCCCAGCAACAGTAATCTTGGTTGGGACCAGTATAGCGACCCGTCCTAGTTTGGCATGGGTAGAATTAAAAAAAATACTGCCTGTGTTACTCGCTGATGACGTAGCTTTCTATAGGTGAACGAATTTTTGAAATCTATTGAACAGTTTTTGAGTTTATCCATTACATACAAAAAAACAAAGTTTTCCTCCTTATTATTAGGATATAAATAATAACATTTTTGGGTCCGTTTTTCCAAAATCCCTTCTCATCTTAGCACCACGTCATAAAAGTAAGCTGCTGTCCAAATCTCATGATTCTGTCTTCAGTAGTTTAGTCTGGGCAGTGATTAATTTGTCAGTCAGAACTAAGAACATCTTTTAAATACACATATAGATATTTTATCATGTGTCTTGTTTAAGAGACATTGAAACGACAGCGGTCGGTGCCAAGGATTAGCAAGTTTATAAAAGTTATAAGACCTTCAGCCTTTGTGCTTTGAAGGCGCGACGGCGACTCTACACAAGGCCATTCCGACCCTACACTTGAAACATTTTGACACCGTCATATTGATATCGTCATTTCGATGTCGCCATAATTCCTATTTCCCCTCTAATTTCCTACCAAAACAGCTAAGTGTAATTTCTACTTGGGCAATAGTGATCCATACTGTTACAGTTTTATCACACACTTGCTATTTTTTCCTTTCTTTATGGCATAGCGCACAATTTAGTGCATTTGCCAATGTCACGTATTAATAAGTAGAATCACAAGTATATTAATTTGTTTTTAACGTAACACTCCTCCAGTAAAGTGATAGTCGGCTTTACTGAAGTTGTTTGACTTCTTGGAAGAGCGTGAGAACTGCAACTACACGTTTATTTACACTTATTCCATTTTTTTCGCTTATACAGAACTTTAAAACACAATATACTATCATTTTTGTACTTTAAAACTCCCAAAAATGTAAAAAATAGAAAATCTAAACAAAATTTCAAACTTACATCTCCTATTCCCGCCAAAAAGTTCCACTAGCTATTTACGAGTGCGTTTCTAGCGATGTCGGTCGTGAATGTGCGGCACGTGTATCTCGGCGCGATAACGTCACGCGGACTCGGACCCCATTTTTTTCCCCTTCTGTGACTCGCTAAATATGACTCGCTAAATATGAGAAGATCGCTATCGGATACTAGCAACTCTAGAGACGTTACTCATTCCAATTTTTCACTTCATTTTTCAACTTATTGTTGGTATCGCAAGTATAAAATTTGTGTATATACGCGAACGCCATGTTTCATGGACGTTGTACAGTCGCAGCCACATCATCGCCCACTCCATCACACTTCAGTTGCATGCTTGATGCACACTTGTATGAATGATTCAGGTTACACGCGGGAAACCCGTTGCATAGGTACACGCGGCGCACTCGCCGAGATAACGTTCACGTAATGCCACGCTGGAAATAGTGGTGATTTACGAGTCACCACCAGCGTGATTTCTTTTATTAAAGTAGAGATTCATCTTTAAGTAAAACTGTGTCTAATCTAAAAAAAATGAATGTTGCGCTTTTGTGTCCATAACCTGCTTCTTGAGCCGGCTATCCACCGGGAATAAATCAATCGTACTTCTCTCACCTTTTCTTTCCCACGTGTACTGATGGATCCTTTTGCGCTATATGTGTATTAGCTACAGAAAGATCCTTTTCCATACACACCATACATACTTGCCTTGGACAATCTCAAATCCTGTTCGAGCTGTCTCGACCCATTCATTCATGTCTCCAGACACAACAATTCTCTAATTATCTTTAACCGTCGCCAGAACTTCTCTAACATTCTCCCAAAACTGCTCTAGTTCACCGAAACCGACAGAAGACACTGGTGCATACACCGCCAAAATAAAAAAATTTGTCAACCTCATCTTCAGCCCCACCCAGACCAGTCTGGGATTTATACATCTATACTCGGTCATACAATTAACCAAACGAGAGGACAGTAAAACGCCTACCCCTTGCCACACCTTGTCTTCTTGTGGTACCCCTGACCATAAAGCAAGGCCCGTCCGGGCAAGTTCGCAAATTCACTGCCCTTTCGTTTGGTTTCACTCAAACATAACACTTCCAACTTCTTTCTTCCATAATATCAATCACTTTATTCATCTTCTCTTCAATCCCACCTTTCGCATTCCACGCAGCTATTCTGTATTCCTCCCTCCACTTCCCTCGTCGAGTTGCACATGGTGTTGGGTGTGTCAGATGTGTTCGAAGTTCCCAACGTCGAACTGCACTCTGCACATACAAGCGGGGACGAACCGGTGTACGTCGCTCTCGGGGGACGCGCTAA
This sequence comes from Zeuzera pyrina, assembly GCA_907165235.1. Taxonomy (NCBI): domain Eukaryota; kingdom Metazoa; phylum Arthropoda; class Insecta; order Lepidoptera; family Cossidae; genus Zeuzera; species Zeuzera pyrina. The sequence continues at coordinate 3,704,864 of OU015627.1, forward strand.
ATATACTACAATCTTTGTCCCGCATGGTGTGCACAGTAGAAGAATTGCAACTCTGAAAAGGGCTGTCAGGGGTCGCGACGAGCAGGCTTCCTTAGTTTCTCATTAATGTTTGTATTGTTAGTTCCACATTAATTTTATTCACATAAATTACCCACATGTGATATTTAGTAACAAGAACGAGGGTAGAATGAATATCCTGCGTGTAGTGGGGCTGCATAAAATCCCGATTTTGGTCGTGTAAAAGTTCAGTTGTTGAGAAGCCATCGAATAGTCAAGTACATAATAGTTGTGATGAAGAATTGATAGTGTGTTCATAGTGGTCAGTTACTGTTACATTTCATATTTAACAGTATATATATGAAATTGCTAAGCCGTTTGATCGATCACCGTGAAAGTTGGCACATATTATAATATGTATTTTTTCATGGAGACGGTTTTAATACTATCTCTTTTGTTGTACGTCGCCAACTAAATAGATCCTAGCTACGCCAATAGTGGACCTGTTGGTGTACCATAATCTATTTTTAATCCAATTCAGAGATTGTCGATTGATTAATGGACTTGAAATGCGTTATAGACATGGTATAATAATAGCTTTTGTAGACTTTTGTTATGGACATATGTAGTGTTATGTAAAAATATTTGCGACTTGCTTAAAATCTCCTTTTATAACCCAATTTACCAAACAATATTGCTAGCCTCATTATTTTCGTTATGAATAGGTTTTATGATAATAATTATAATTACAGTATCTACCCTATACGAGTATGTAATGTGTTCCTCACCGAACAACGACGTGGATATTATCCTCATCGGTACTAAGTGTTGTGCTGGAGCCTCGGGTGCTTCGGTCCAGGCTAGCGGCTCTACTGCTGCCACTGGAAAATAAATAGTTTATTATAATACATATTGTAAAAAGTGCCTATATGGGAATACAGTAATAAAAGAACACGATGAACCTGACTGATTGATTGGCTAACGACTGATTTATTAACGTCTATGAGTCGATAAGCACCGTTGGAAACTTAAAATACTATACAAAGTTATTTATTTTTTAAACAAAGTTTTGAGTCATTAAACGCATTTTATGTAATATTTATATTCCGCGCTAATTTGCGCAAATCCACCTCATTATACTGTCTATATTTAATATTTTTACTTTTTTTCGTACTAACTTTGAATCTTTCTAAAAGAAAATATTTTTATGCATTCAACCACTAAGGGGTTGTAAAATATATTCAAAGATTCCGTTAAATAAATAAATAATTAAACACGTATTTGGCCGATTTTAAATAATCGATCCCTAAGGGGGTAGAAAGGCGCGCGCGTCAAATAAGTATGGAAAAAATATATTTCACGCGAACTTTGTTGTGGAAAACAGTCACTGTTGGGTTGTTATTTTAAAAAGATTTTAAATAAGTAGGTGCTGTTTATGTATCCGCACATGTGGAGCCGAAAATGCATCATTTAATTATTACAATTCAAAATCATTTAACATAACATATGTTGAGATCAAATAGTCAGTGTTAGCCGACGGAAATGTCAAAAGCACTCGCATACCTAGGCGAAAATGTGATGTGAGGAGAATGATGAGGTTTGAGGAAGCGAAAGAAGCATGTAAGTACCGCGACGCTTGGCGCCGTCCTCTCTCACTACCCCGTTAGTGATATAGCGTGAAGATGTATGTACATATGTATAACATGACATATATCTTCACACTGTATTCCTAAGGGAACAGTCAGAGATGATCGAACGCTCGGCATCGTGCAGGTCCTTACGTACTTCTTTCGCCTCCTCAAATCTTGTCATTCTTTTCAAACACTGATAATTTAATTATTATTAAACAATTATTACTTAGGCTCCTACCTAAACCCCAACTGTAAATATTATTGGGCGGTCTAAACGCCGATAATAATATTTGATGGCTCATGTAACAAGTATTTAAAGTATTTATAGCATTTCAAACATATGCGTGTGGTAATAATAACGTTAAACTTAATTTAGTTCCCAAAAACAAACCCTTACTTGTATTATAATTTGTGATATAATTCAAACATATTATTATTCATAATTTTAAGAAATATTTAAGCTTTAATTGCAAGAAAAATAACGAGTCATTTTTTTATTTTTAAAAGATATAATCTAGTACTACCTTTTTGCACATAAAATATGCTCCAATTATCTTTTTATAATCCTCATCTTAAAACAGCCATAAATATTTTGCTAATAAAAAAATAATTTACATTATTTTTTAATTCAATCTAAATAATAATTTTGTTGAAAGATCAGTATTTCAGAAAAATAAAATATTCTTTCGGAAAGAAGTAGCTAAGTATTCTTGTCTCATTTACTATAGATTAAGTAACTCAAGCATGTAAATAAAACATGTTCTATGAAATACAAGGATCGATAAACGTTGACGTTTTGTAACTTAGAAAAACCTTTTGAAATACAGAAACGGATTTCCTGTTTCTAAAGAGTGACAGCGAAAGTCTGACATCACGTGAGCGTCCAGCGCTCGTAATTCTGAAATGTCAAGGTTTTTCACCTTATTGACCGCTGGCAGCATTTAACAAAGTTTTGGCTTTTCTAATACAAAGGGCGTTTACTTTTAATAATTGATTTTTCGATTAGCGTGGCGTTGTTGTGGGACTACGCTTTACTTGTGCATACGTAATTTTTCAACGTTAACAAAAGTAGGGAATAATAAAAACAATGAAGGTTTAAATATTGATTTGTAATTAACATGTTAAAAATAAATTTTAAGATTATTTTTAAGATTTACTTTTTAATACGCAATCCCAAATTGGGCGCCAAAATCTGTATTGCAAAAATATTTTACTATAGATAAATTCTAATTTTAATTGAAATATATTTGTTAGGATTTGTGTCTCTGTGGTGGTTTTTATTACAAATAATTGTAGTAATAACAATTCATACTTTTCGGTCTAATTTCCGTCTGCTAACACTCTTGTTAGCAGACGGAAATGTCAAAAGCACTCGCATACCTAGGCGAAAATGTGTGAGGAGAATGATGAAATTTGAGAAAGTGAAAGACGTATGTAAGGACTGCGACGCTTGGTGCTCTGTCCTCTCTGACCACCCCATTAGGAATACAGCGTGAAGATGTGTAAGTATGTCTGTAATTTTATTTTTACTTCTTACTTTATTAAAACCATCGACCATCTTTTTATATTCAACTAGAGAGAAAGAAAGCTGTTCTCACATGGACAATATACTACCTTAAATGATATTATTTATGCCCTAAATGAGAATTGTATCTTGGGGTTGCGGGTTCGATTCCCATCCCGAGTCTGGGTGTTTATGTATAATATGTATTTATTTACAAAAAAAGTATGTAAGTAGTATATCAGTTGTCTAGTACCCATAACACAAGCGCTGTGCTGCTTAGTTTGAGACTAAATGGCGCTGTGTGAAATGTCTGAGTATATTATTTTTATATTATTATATTATCTTAACATATAAAGTTCAATTGCCGTGCATTAGTCTCGCAAAAACTCGAAAATGCCTCGACCGAATTGATGGTTTTGTTTTGTTCACCTCAATACTGGTGTGGTGTGGTTTAGGAAGAAAGAAAATTAGGAAAAACCTAAAGGAATAGCCGAAAAATCGAAATTGGTAATTTTGTAAGGGAATTGTTACTATAAAGCCATGGAAAATTTGCGCGCGGACGAAGTCGCGGTTACAGATAGTAAGCAATAAATAATGATTTACATAAACTAAATACTTATACTAATTTACTCGTATATGTAGGAGATATAAAATGTAGGTGTGTAAATTCATATCTCAGATATTACTTTTAAATACTTACCTAAGCGGCTAGACAACTGGTAAACGTCGGGGTTATTACCTAAAAATTTGCAGACAGCGACAGCCACGCGATCACTGCGCGACCGGTGACTAATTGTAATAAAAAATTGGTATCATATATGACGATTGCGTATCTATTATTGTATGACCATAAAATGTACTTTTCGAGGTTGATTTAGCGCCGCTATAAAAATAACATTACAACAATTCTCGTTTTGACAGCGGATATCGCGCGATATTGGTTGTCGCATGCTAAGTCGCATGCATGCAAGTTACGTAATAAGCGTGCGTTTCGTAAAATCAACGCTTGCTGGCGTTATTGCTATTCAAAGGTGCATTTGGCTACGTTTTATGCGGCATTTTTCACACGACTTTTCATTTGATTTAATAGAAAGTTAATAACGTTTGACTACCAATTTAAAATTCGTTAAGCTAGACGACGCGGTATGTGTCATTCTATTCTACTAGCGTTTACGATAATTGAGCCAATTGTCTAGACCCCCAGAATATTTAAAAAATATTATACTATAAATAATAAATAAATACGCTAGACAATACACACCAATCATGTGATCTCAAACTAGGGCATTCCCTGTGCTATGAGAACCAGCTGACGACTACTGGGGGCGTCTCCCAGTACACCCAGACCCGAGACAATCTAGAAAAGTACGTTTCCTAAATTAACCCGACCGGGAATCGAACCAGGAACCGCTCTTGGGTTCAACGTCTAAACCACTGCATTATGAAGGTCGTCGCTCATACTGGCACTCAGAAAGAAGTTCAACATCATTAATATTTCTAATGAATTCGCAGTAAGCAGTGCCAATGTAAGATCTGCACTTGGTTAGTCGTCGTCTAACTAATAATAATATAGGTAAGTACTTAGTCAACAGAACTTTTCTCAGCAAGATGACCAAAAATTACTAGATTGCACGATACCCAAAAAACCCATATTATTTGGGCTATCAATATCATGAAAGCCGTTATCGTTATGATCATAATAGACGTCCAATACGCGATAATAGATAGTTTCTATTTGTGTATCAAATATACAACACAGTACGAAATGGCATAAACTGAACAAAGCACCAGGGGGGCGATTTTTGACTTTCGAGCGCTCGACCCTTTCACTCGAAAATTATCAAAAACGATGAAATGGTATTTTTGACATACGGGCGATAGAAAGTTTAAAAACAAGTGGTGTTGACCACTCGTATTCAATTCTATCAGTAGAAAGTAATACCTACTTTTTGACATCTGTAACAAGTATTTTTAAGATGTTTAAGATATTGTTTGATTTGACAGATATCAAAAAGTAGGTATTATTTTCTATTGATAGAATTGAACACGAGTGGTCAACACCACTCGTTTTGAAACTTTCTATCGCTCGTATGTCAAAAATACTATTTCATCGTATTTGAAAATTTTCGAGTGAAAGAGTCGAGCGCTCGAAAGTCAAAAATCGCCCCCCAGATCTGCGAATGAATAAATTGAATAGAGTCGGCGTTTATAAGCGATTTAGATCAAGGCTTAGTCTACACAAAACTCATTAAATACTCAATAGACGAGTGGATTGAAGACTTAACCTTTGCCTACATTGTGTCGTCTGCATCTACAATTTCGCTAAATTAGACCGTGAGTATATAGGGGAAATGAGAATGAATTGGTGTCAGTGAACTGTACGATAACCCGCGAATAAGTAATTTAGAAAATTAAAATTTCTTCATGAAAACTGGATCGGTCGTAACACAAATTTGCATCAATGAGTTGCATTATTTTGGATGACGTAGGCAATAATCGACTTTTCCATGTTTTTCTTTTGGTTATTGATTATTCCACATTGCAGTTCGATGAGCTTTGTCTTCTATATTAAGGGTCACTGATATCTGTGTAAGGAGAATAGGTCCCCTCGCAATCACCTCCTACTAACATAATAGGTATCAATATATAATACAAATCTGGAAAAAATCTTGTCTTCTTGTTTGTTCATGTTCAACTGAACAATTAACAAAATAAAAATTGTAGCGATAGCCATATAGATTTGTGGCAATGGGAGGCAAATCAGATAAGGCGAGGGCTCCCGAGAGTAACTCTTTAGAGAGGGTTGTATTCGTAAATCATAGAGATTTTTGTATTCGTTAATCATAGAGATTTTTGTATTCCTTAATCATAGAGATTTTTGTATTCGTTGTATTCGTAAATCGTAGAGATTTCAAATCTATAAAAAATATATGTTATGAATTATGATGATACCTAACAATCTTTCTTGTAATTGTAATTATGCTAGCCATTTGATGCACGATTTGTTTTAGTTCACTACATCAGAAAAAATCTCAAACAGTCGTCTAATTTGAAATCTAAATATCATAATAATAATGTAATACTCAAATTATAGTTGGTGCCACCCTTAGTCTTTCTCTAAATTCATAGGATTATTTGTATGTTACCATATCTCAATGTTCGTCTACCTGTCTGTCTGTTCGTTTTTACGGAGCAATCACCGAATCGGCTGAATCGATTTTGACAGGACTTTCATTGGCAAATAGTTTTCAGGGAATAATCTAGGCTACTTTTTATTCCGGAAAAATACTAAATACACGTTTTTTCATTTTTGTCTTTAATGTAAACAAGCGTGGAGGGAGACTATGACATTATAACATAACTAGTGCTAGTTCCACATTAATTTTAATCACATAAAGTACCCACGTGTGATATTTTGTAACATTTTAGTTACAAGAACGAGGGTAGAATGGATTTCTCGCGTGTAGTGGGGCTGTATAAAAGCCTGATTTTGGTCTTGTAAGAGTTCAATTATCGAGCAGCCGTCGAATAGTTAAGTACATAATAGTTGTGTTGAAGATTTGATATTGTGTTCATAGTGATCAGTGCTCCCGATTCATTTCATATTTAACACTAGAGATGGTCTAGTCCGCAAATGATCGACTCAGTTGTCATAATTATTAGTTTTTACTATTAGTAAAACAAACACGTTTCGAACTTTTGTCCGTTTGTGTGTTTGTGCTTCAATGAAACCACCAAGACTTAAAAGAATAATTAACATCATGATAAATGTAAAAGTTTATACATACATACATATCCTCACGCTGTGTCCCTAATGGGGTAGTCAGAGAGGACGGAGCGCCAAGCATCGCGGTTCTTATAAATTACGGTAACATAAATTTTTAAAAAAACTTATATATAAACAATAGAAGAGTATTATTGTTTGCACATCGTAAACAATAAAAATCTTCTGTTATTATTCTGTCTTATATTTCGAATGAATTGTGGCACTCATATTAGAGTGAACTGGTTTATGATACTAATTTGATCTAGGAACATAAGCAACATTTAGGTAACTACAAATTAAAAACAAAATGCAATTTTTTCAATGCTGTACTGTATTGGATTTTATTAGTGTTATATATATTACAATTTCGTGTATATAACAGATAAGCAGTGTTATTAGAGAGCTACGTGTAATATACCAGTGAAGAGTGAAGCGAAATTTTGCTTAGTTTTTTGCTTGTTTACATTAAAGTCAAAAATGAAATAAATAGGATATAGGTAGGTAAATCTTAAATTTTTATTGACATTTTTGTAAAAAAAAATTAAACAAAAAGTATTCACTTATAAAGCAGACTTCAAAGTTCAAACATTGCGTGATCAGTAAAATGTGTAGTCACTGTGACTCATTACCAATTCGCTTGAAGCACTGATTTTTGTGCGAATGCGAAGTGACTTTTGTAGATTGTTGTGTAAATGTAATAAGCGTTAGGCGTTAGGCTAGTCATATGTATCGTCTATTTAAACTGATCACATTATTATATTTTGTATTCAAATCCAAAATTTTAATAACATAAGTCAAATGTTTCATTTTTGGGTAATTGCATTCGTTTTTATAACAAAGTTCCTCAGGAAATTACTCAATTAACGGAGATTAAATTTAGATTGTTTATAAAACGTACATTGATTAGACAATCATACTATAAAATAAATGATTTAATTGAAGATAAAATACTAGTCATGCATTTACTGGCTCTCTGAATATTGTATTTTGATAAACCTTTTGTAAATTGAAGTTGAAAAAAGATACCTGACTGAGTTTCTTGTCGGTTCTTCTCAGTGTCCAGGTTTTCTATTTGAATCGAACTAACTAAAGTAGATTTGACCTTAAAAAAATACCTTATAATTTAATTGGGTTTACTTGAATAAAATGATTTGACTTTGACAAATCAACATAATTATTCTATTTAATTTTTTTTTATTGGTAAAACAATCACTATACACATATCAAAAGTGTCTAGGGATCAAGTACATTTTTAACTATAAAAAATTATCCATTTAATATTTATCAAATCTGACTAGATTTGACAGTCTGGAAGACTTTCCAGACTGGCTTCTTACTTTAATTTCTATGTTTAAGTTAACAACTTATCCCTATATTTTGTAAAAATTAAGAAAAATTACAATTTTTGCAAATTGTGGGAACTTAACCTAAGTTAATGTCGTCAATTAAATGGCAAAAAAAGGATTTTTTAAATTTTTACTGTAAAGATAAAAAAATTAAAAATCTGTGTTTCCACCATTGACACGAATTACACAATCACAGCGATTTGGCATGCTTAAAATCAGTTCATCAAAATCATTTTGAGGAATAGCCGTCCACTTTCTAACAAGTCAAAAAGTTGTTGTGGGGTATGCACGGCATCCATACTCGGCAGAGCTCTTCTTTGAAGCATATCCCATGCGTGCTCAATTGGGTTGAGGTCTGGCGATTGAGCAAGCCACGGCAGAACGTTGATGCGAGCGTCGGCAAGAGCGCGTGTTACGACTCTAGCCGTGTGTGGACGTGCATTCTCGTGCATTAGTCGAAACGAATCATCCAACCGGCTTCGCAAAGGGATGATCACATCTGAAACAATCCTCTCCGCATAAACCTGAGTATTGAGGTCGCCCCTGATCCAAATGAGATCGGTTCTTCAAATCCAAATACCGATCCAAATACCGGCCCAAACCATTATTGTTCCCCCTCCATATGAATGAACTTCCTGACAAAATTTCAAACGTTCTTGACGTTCAGAGGTCCTCCAAACTCGAGTACGTCTTGTATCCGGCCTCATCGGAAAAGCAAACACAACGCCAGTCTTCTTCCTCCCAATTTCTGTGTTCGCGAACCCATTGTAAACGGGCCCTACGATTGCAGGGTGCTATAGGCAGAACTCTCAGCGGCCTTCGGGAACCCAGACCCACTTCATGTAAACGGTTTTGGATGGTTTGGTCGCTTATCAGCAAGCCTAAAGAGCTGTGGAGCCTCGTAGCCAACATCATGGCGGTCATAGTACGATTCCGTCGAGTAATATTTTGGATGTACCGGTCCTGTCTGCGAGTGGTGATGCGAGATCGTCCTCTATGTCGCTCGGCCATGCTGCCCGTGATACGATAGCTTGATACGGCTTATGACGCTCTCTGTAGTGCCAAGAGCGACAGCCACAGTACGTTGCCTGGAACCAGCTTGCAACATTCCGACGGCTCTCATGGTCTCGTGTCAAATGAAAAAAATTGCATCTGATATGGAGCGACGACATCGTCGGTCCATATCGATGCAATTTTTTTCAGTTCCGATGCAGAAATTGTAATGGTTTTGTAAAAACGCTATTACACACTTTTATAGGAATCCTGATTAACAGTTCATTTTCTATTTTTAATCAAACTTTAAAGAAAATTCTTTATTCAAATAGTGGAAATCACTAAAAAGAATCAATAACGATCAAAAAAAGTTAAAATAATAATCCTCAATTGCGGCGATACTCTAAAACGTACTTGATCCCTAGACAATTTTGATGAATGTATTTCGTCATTGTGGTCGAAATAGTATAGTGAAATTTTCTTCCTTTGTAAACTATACAGACAGCCAACAACTCCTACATAAACACATGTATTCCAACATAGTTTTGTACCTATGTACAAAAATGAAAATCGATAATTAATTTTCTAACGGCCTTTTTAATACAATGAATGTTAAAAGAATGAGAACAATATTGGCGCACCTAAGTATGCCTACGCGACTTCCAGCTATATAAAATTAACTTGGGTAATTTCAGATTGGATTACGTTAAGGTAAAAATAATAGAAATCAAAATGGGACTAAAATATTTAATTAGTCGTTTAATTTGTTGATGCTTATTTCATTCCGTTTTTAACTGACGTCAAAAAAACGAGGAGATTCTCAATTCGGTTGTATTTTTTTTTATGTTTGTTAACTCAGAAGTCCGTCATTTATAAACGGATTTGGAAAATTATTTTTTTATTTGAAAGGATAACTTCCAGATTGGTCCCATTTAAATTTCACTGGTATTGGAGCTTGGGCTTCAAGATACACCATACGTCAAACATCGGTGACATTAATACTATAAAACAAGTTAACGTAATTACTCTCATAAATTAATAAAGCGAAAGAAGTACGTAAAAACCGCTCCATCCTCTCTGACTACCCTGTTAGCGATACAGCGTGAAGATATGTATGTATGTACTCTCATAACTTTAAACTTAATGAAGCACACTTCATTTAGTATTTTACGGTAGGAAAAGTACTTTAATTAACATTCAACATAATTTATTTGTTGAAGATCGATGATTCTCGTTATGACCCATTTCAAAATATAAACAAATTGACTATCTAGAATTGTTGCAGATTTCTGCCACGGCATGCGCTGCGATCGCTTTACTATACCCCCCACCAGTGTTGGGCAAAATGTAATTGCAAAAACAATTACAATTAAAATTTGTAATTGTAATTGAAATTGTTTGCCTGCAAAATGTTCACACAATTACATTTTACAATTACAATTTTTAATTGTAAATGGTTTTACAATTACATTTTGCCTAACACTGCCCCCCACCATGCATTTCGCATTAGCGAATAGGTAGGTAGATTTATTGTGATGTGGTTACGATTCTAATTATATAGTTAGATCCTATCGTATCAATATTTCGATCTATTTATAAGTATCTAACTGTTTAAATACTTAAGGCGCTCCCCCAGGCAAACAGGCAAACGTATAGATACTTGTACTGTGGTATAGAGCACCTCATACTAGAATTCGTAAAATTCTTCATGTAATCTAGTAATTATTAATTTTACTTATAAAAAAGGGTCTTTTGAAAAAATTAAAATAGTCGAGTTTTATATCATAAAATTATCTATACATTAGTGTATATCGCAAGTAAATATAACTTCTATTTATGAAGTAGATGCACGTATTTCTAATTTTTAGTCTTCCTTTTGAATACAGATTTTATATGTATTTTATATATAACTGAAAAATATGAGACGGCAAAAGTGTTATTAAAATGTCGAAGATTATTATAATATTTTTATTCCTTTTTATGTATTTTCAAATAACGAGAAGATAGCCTCTAAAACTAGCAAAAAACAGTATTTGACTAGGGGAAGCGCCTTAATATATTTATATTCAATCAGATACGTAACCGCACGCGATGTAGTTCTCTAAGGTCGAATAATAATTAACAAATATTATGAGTTATGACCCTTATATAGTGAGGTCAATGCGAGAGGGTACTTTTTAACATTTAAGAAAGTGAATTCAAAAAATTTACTATCTATTGTTTCTTAACTTCGAATACAAATAAAGAACTAGATTTACAATCTCCTGTAAAATCTGAACAAATTATTGTCCGAAATCCGAATTGACGTACATATTTTTAATATCGAATAGTATTATTGGTAATATTGTGTTAATCTAAAGTAGACCTTACTGTCAAACCATAACGTTATAAACGCTCGTAAACGATTCTTGCATGACATCGAAACGAAGATTGTTAAATATAAAATATTTAAAATGCAATCTTACGTCTTGTGCATAAAGTATAATTCAAATAATCTATTTGCGTTGCTATTTAAGTCATTTTGGTTTGTTACATGGAAGTGACAAGGAGAAGACATATATTGTCAGGAAATATTTAAAAACTACACGTAACTAGATTTGTTGCGCCAGTTTCGCCAGTCTCGGCCGCCTCTACTTTTCGACCAATTCACTGCCTCTTTCATTTCAAAATGAAATAATAGTGGTTGTGGTTCTTTTTACATTGTCAAATTTATACGTAAGACAAACTTTAATCTTCTAGCCCACTGGCTCCCAAACTTATTTTGTCTACTGAGTCGAGAGCTCATGCAGTCGTTGTCTAAGATGCCTCCTAGCTAAATGAAATTACAAATCACCCCCCAGGCCTCTACACAACGCCCCCATTTTTTTTCTGGATCTCTTACCGCCCTTTAGGCCTGCAGCGCCCACAAGGGGGCGTTATCACCCACTTTGGGAATGGCTGTTCTAGCCCTATTATAATAGAATACTAAAGGTTAATAACTATTGTAAGTTTAGTTTTGAGTCCGCATCCGCGCACACAAATTGTATCTGAAAGTGCATAAAAATTAGTGTCGAGATCGAAATTGCACGGCAAGTTTCAAGTTGTTTCGTGAGTCGTACTTACACAAAAGTAAGTTTGTTACTTTTTTAAAACCCAAAAAAACATTTATACCTACACTTAATTTTTCATTAATTATTTGATGCGTATTTAAAATTCGAGATGGGTGGATACCGAAATAATATTTCTTTGGTAATTCTGGTGGTCGGATTACTAGCATAATCAACAGAAAGTAACTTTTGATTCTATATTATTAAAGCTTAGAGTAATTTATTTTCTTTTAGAGTTGTAAATTCCTTTAAATCAACTGAATTAGCTAGTTAGTTTTCGACCACGACAATGATACATATTTTACGTAAAATATAAGATTTAAATATCAGTGGCCGAAAACCAAATGTGTTCCGCTTTTAGTTGAGTATTCGGCCGTCTATCATTTAGATTCTAGGTTCCCAAACTTATTTTGTCTACTGAGTCGAGAGCTCATGCAGTCGTTGTCAAAGATGCCTCCTAGCTAAATGAAATTACAAATCACCCCCCAGGCCTCTACACAACGCCCCCATTTTTTTTCTGGGTCTCTTACCGCCCCCTTTTAGGCCTGCAGCACCCACAGGGGGGCGTTATCGCCCACTTTGGGAATGGGTGATTTAGATGGAAAACATAACGGTCGAAAACTAAAATTGCAATTTATTATGTCTGAGTTACCGGTCGTCGTTGTTTTGAAATTTTCTATTTCTATTTGAAGTTAATAAAATTTGGGTTTTTTCCACTATTGTTATCCTATACAAGTTACCACTACTGGTACACAGACCTAGCTTCGCATGAAGGATTTCGAGTCATACTGTCCACTGCACTTGCCCAGTGAATTTCACTTGTTATTTTTAAAATCGGTCGGAAAAATAAACATATATTCTAACTGCAAAATTGAAAATAAATTGCTCTAGGTCTGTGATCCTAGTTAATACTTATAAATGCGAGTCACAGCAGAGCAATGGATTACTATGATATTTTACATCGATATAGTTATGCGGTCAGGAGCATCATGGGCAACTTCTCACTTCTAAAAGCCCACAAAATATATTATATTGACAAAATCAATATTATTACAAGAACCCGAACCCGAGTCCTCAGAAAGGGCTTACACCGTTCGAGCCAGTAAAAGCCAATGAATCACTAATACAAGATCAAACATTTTCAATTCTTTGTCTATCTGATAATTATATTTGGAAGGCAGTGTCCTAGTTTCACTAGACGACATCCTAACTATACAAACCCAAACTAATACGCTAACATTAGAAACACTTATTATTCCTCTCTCCACTTTTCGCTGCGTGAAAATAACGATCTCTTTGGTAAACATTTATTTGTCCTAAGGCTAATGAAAAAGTAAAAACAACTTTTAAATAAAAAGAAAATTTAAATAGATATATATACTTGTTTTCTCCAAGCTGAAGATGAAATTGCGGCTGTAATCTTTCTAGCTGCAATTTCATCTTCAACTTGAAGGAAGTTCCAAGAAGATAAAGAAAAATCAATGTAGAAAAGAAAGACGCATCTAAAAAGAACTGGAAAGAAGTGAGAATCACAAATAGAAATTGATGTAAATCAGAAAAAGATGACGAGTGTTAAGAGAAAAGTTCAAGTTTCAAGTGGAAACTCAATCAGAAAAAGATAATGAAAGACAGTGTTAAGAGAAAAGTTCGAGTTTCAAGCGAAAACTCTAAAGCTGAACATGATGACTACAACTAGCTTAATTAAATTTTAATTTTTTATAAAAATAACGTGAGAACAGATTTACTTTCTTCTTAATTGAAAACCATCTAGACTATATTTACAACCATATTACATATTTTAAATACATTTTTAATATGTGAAACTATTTTGTTTTATTGTTCAAACTTAGCAACTCCACTAGTCGGTCGAATACTAGCGCAATGACCCTAATATAATTTATTTATTAACCGAGAATAAGAATTTGCGTCTTTTTTAGCGTTCTAGATGTGTTGTTTTTACAATTTTTGAAGTAGCACATTGACATGTTCGCTGTTGGCGTTTTCGAATACTATTAAAACAGTGAGTATTAGTAAAACATTGAGCGCAAGGTTCGAACATTTTTGGAGCGTTGATCGTTTATCTGGTTTTTTATTTGTGATCGAAGTTTCTTACACATATTTTGTGCCTAATTGTTATTTATTATTACTGAAATACAGGCTGGTAACCCGATGCGAGGCGAGGTTGCCATGTCACTTGACACTTCCAACGCGACGACGGCACGAAAGCTTTTTTAGAACCTTTCATATTTCATTAACAATACACTAATAACATTTTGAAAATTAACACTACTATTTATTTATACTGTTTATTAATCATTTTATATCGTAATTAATGAATGTTTTTTTTATAAATAAACCTTTATTTGATTTGTACGGTCGAGGTGAACGTTCGAAATTTATTGAATTCTTGTTGATTTGAAACAAAATTAAAAATCGTTATTTAACAAATACATACTATAAAGTGAGAGGTAAAAGAAGCCATGAAAAAGTAAGGCTGACTTATGAAGATCGAATAGCCCAGAGTGTTGGCAGACGGAAATGTTAAAAGCATTCGCATACCTAGGCGAAAATGTGTAAGGAGAGTGATGAGATTTGAGAAAGCGAAAGAGGTATGTAAAGACCGCGACTCTTGGCGCTCCGTTCTTTCTGACTACCCCGTTATGGCCACAGCGTGAAGATATGTATGTATGTATGTACATAGTGTACATACTATTAAGACATATTTCTAGTCACGAAAAATTCAGAATAACCAAAGAACAGAATACAACAGAAATCTGTTGTCTGTTTATTTTGAACTTTTTGCGACTAGATTTATCTTTATGAGTATGTAACACTGTATATATTGGAAAAGACCACGCACTTAGGTTACTTACCAACGTAATTTAAGTGGATTGCTGAGCTAGGGGCGTCCGTAACAACCACGCCTTTTAGTCTTTATTGTTCTAGAGCAGGTCGGTGGTTTTAGCATCAAATAGACTGGTTCTAGGCAATTGCTGCTCGGTAAGGGCGCGTTTATTCGACACGAATTTCTTTGCGCCGACACAACGCGGTCAAGCGCTATGCGCTAAGCGGACGCCGCGCAGCGACCACGCTCACGTGTCTAGAGATCACGCTGTTAGAGCAAAATACACTCTATATATTTACATATTTAAGCTGAGCTATGTGCAAGTAACTTCGCTCTGTTCGGAGTGGGCGTGGAAGGTCAGAGAAGAATGGAATGCGAGGGCGGGATAGTTTTAGAACGTGCGGTGATCACAAGAAACCGCGCGAAGACCGCGCGGTCGACGCGCGGCGTCCGATGGGTAATTTTCCGCGTCAGCGTCGTTTAACGGAGCCGATTAGTCATTAACTCAGTGTTGTGTTGAGAATATAAAAAAAGGTTTTTTTGACTTCTTGACTCAAATCTTTAATTTTTGAAACTAATGCAAGCTACTTTGACTGCGCTTTTTAAGCACTAATAATTGTGCACTTATTATCACTGTTATTACTCTTCACAAAACAAAACGTTACAGGATTTATTCCACTGTGACGACATAACATATACTAAAAAATAGAAAGGTTCCATACGAGACTGCTCAGTTTCACGAAAAGCACTTAATTTTCAATTGCTGTATTAAATTAGCACTAACCGAACACTAAATTTTGACCAAAAAATTGTACCTAGAATTCCGTTTATTTGACAATGCTAACTACGTCATTAAAATTCTAAGTTAACTCCACTTCGATATCAATCTAATTGTAAATTATGTTATTGTATACATTTCTTATTCATTCAATTTATACTGTCCATTTTTATTTCTTATACACCTACTGCGACTTTAAACATCCTAATATTGTAATTTAAATAGACTACAATTCTGTAATTAAAATGTAAAGAAGCATTTGCTAATTTGCTATACATGTTTTAATATTTACTATAACATCGTAACTATCCAGTCAAGTAAATTGTATGATAAAAACTGGGGTCCCCCCTTCGATCACAAATAAATAACTAGATACGCAATCAACGCTCCAAAAATGTCCGAACCAAATGTGCACTCAAATGAGTATTTGAGTCATTGTAAACATTTGATTTTAAAATGCAAAAGTATCTCAAATAAACTTTAAACAGGTTCACCACAACTGAACACAATGATACGCACCTCCCATTTCTGGACCGACTGTTCAGACTGTCGTCATCTTTCAGCCAGTTCTTCCCGAGCGCCGGCAGCCCTAAAGAACTGGTGCCTTTCACCAACCCTGCTCCAGGCTGTTCGGTGCTGCGTGTTTTACGACTTCTCACTTCTTTACCTGTTTCACGAAAGACATTGTGAAAGTGATCAATTCTGCACATAAAAACTTAAAGTTAACACTTGGGAGACTATTGGAATATAGAAGAACACAAAATAATTTTGCAATGACCTGTTCCCTATTGGTCTGTTCTTTCCATGGTAGTCTGGGAGAGAAAGAAAAATATTCGTAGAAGGACCAATTGTTTCTCTTCGCAAGCAGGCCGTAAAAGTTGGCCAACATCTTGTTATGAGAGGATCTAGTAATAGGTACAAGGGCTGCTATTTATGTATCCGGAACTGGCCAGTTACAGAACAATATTAAAAAAGTAATTATAACATTTAAAAATGGAACTCTTTGGCTGAAGAATACAATTTGTAGCTGTCATTTGTTTATCCTTTGTGGCGTCATTTTGAAAATTGCGTGTCTTTATCACCATGGATTTAAGTCGTGAAAATTTTCGTGCTATGATTTATTACGATTTTCGGCGAGGGCTAACTCAAAAACAGTGCATCTATCAACTCACTTCGACTTTTGGGGACGAAGCGACATTGAAAACTACTGTGTATCACTGGTTTAGTGAGTTTAATGGTGGGCGGTCTGTGCTCACGGACGAAGTTAAAGAAGGTCGCCCTAAATCGGTTGTTGTACCTCAAAATATTGATGCTGTGCGGGAACTAATAATGCAAGATCGGCATGTTACATATCGCGAGATAGAGGCGTCTCTGGGCATAAGTATGACGAGTATATATAAAATATTACACATTTAGCTGTAAAAAAAATTTGTTCACATTGGATTCCGCACAACTTGAGAATTGACCAAAAACGGCCTCGTGTCGATTGATGTGAAAAAATGTTACAAAAGTACAAGCAGGGTGCGTCAAAAGCTGTCTATAACATCTACACAGGTGATGAATCTTGGATATATGCGTATGATCCTGAAACTAAACAACAATCAACGGTTTGGGTGTTCCAAGATGAGCCGAACCCAACAAAAGTCATTCGTTCAAAAAGCACTTTGAAGCAAATGGTCGCTTGTTTTTTTTGTATAAATGGACATGTAGCTACAGTGCCACTAGAGGATCATAAAACGGTTAATTCTGAATGGTACACGACCATTTGTTTACCAGAAGTCTTTGAAGAAATAAGAAAGAACGCAGAATCCTTCTTCATCATGACAATGGTAGCTGCCACACATCGGCCGAAACAACTCGGTATTTGGAAGATTAAAAGATCGAATTAACGGGTCATCCGTCGTACAGCCCCGACTTGGCCCCCAACGACTTCTATTTATTCCCAACCGTGAAGAATAAATTACGTGGTCAACGTTTTTCGAGCCGTGAAGAGGCTGTTGATGCGTTCAAAATGCACGTTTTGGAGATACCTCAATCCGAATGGAAAAAGTGCTACGAAAATTGGTTCCAACGCATGCAAAAGTGCATTGATCATCATGGTGAATATTTTGAAAAGCAATAAAACTATAATTCACTTTGTTATTCCGGATACATATATAGCAGCCCTCGTAGGTTTGATTATTTCTTATCAACCTAGGTTTAGTAATCATGAGTAAAACTGCGAAAACATATTGGAAACACAACGAAAGATATAAGGATGCCTACAGTCTTTTTCGATCGGTCTCGATTAATTTGCCTTATCCATCGACTAATTAAGTCGCTCATTCAACATTTACTATGCACGCACGATCGGCACATACCATATACCGTCGTTTATTCATGTCATCGTTATCAGCCTCCAAAGTTGCTCGATCAGCCTCTATCGATGATTTACTAACTAATCTACGATAGAACCGAGGCCAAGGCTGATTGGCCACGTGTACGCGGGCCATGCTACAAACATGCAGCTCGGTGGTGGAGGCGAAGATAGGTAAAGTCTATCGAGACCGACCGAGCAGCTCTGGAGATCCCATCAAATTGAAGCAGATTGATGTACACTTTACACTTTACTACACTTAATTTCTTTCATTCTGGCGACTACATCTTTTGAGCTAATATACTATATCGTCATGGCCGATTTGTCATGCCAATCGAGCAAGTTTGAAGGCAGTTCAAGAGTTATTTTCTTTTGAACTCAAATAGTGAGAACAGAGCGGGAATAAGTTTCGTCTCTGTCACTCCTAGAACTGCCCAATAGCATTGCGAGTTTGTGACGCCACAGTTTTGTAACGCCATCTCCTTCTAGCTCTAGGTCTAGTTTATCTCCGTGGCGCAAGGGCTAAGCACGTCGGAAAGTATAACGGGGGTTGTGGGTTCGATTCCCGCCTCGAGTCTGGGTGTTTATGTATAATATGTATTTATTTACAAAAGAAAAAGTATATAAGTAGTATATCAGTTGTCTAGTACCCATAACACAAGTGCTGTGCTGCTTACTTTGGGACTAGATGACGCTGTGTGGAATATCTGAGTATATTATATTATTATATTATATTATTATCTCCACTCTGTCGTCACTACTGAATTTCAGACTCGATGTCTCTTATTTCCTAATGAATTCCAAGTATTTTTTTTCACAATCGTGTTCAAAATTTTTAATTATTTTTATACAATGTATAAAATATATAACTTTTAAGAGCAGTCAACTAGCCTATTGTTATTATCGATGGGCTAGCAATCTATCACAATCAGGTTCTTTTTTTCCATTTGTAACCCCAAATAATTATATTTAGGAGTGGAGTTAAGGCACGGTTTTATTGCAGTTTGATGTACTATGACATATAGTATCATAGAGTCTATGTGCATCGCGAATAGTAAATGACGTGACATTACTTATTACCTGTTTAGTGTGTATATACCTATACCTATACCTATACACATGTATACGTACGATTATATGATAAAGAGTCATGACAATCGTTAATCACGCTTGCCTAGAATATTTGTGTAAGCTTTACTAAAAATCTACGGAATTGATTTTATTATACAGGGTATATTTACCATAAATGTTATTATTACCCTTTCTTTACGATAAAAAACTGAAAATATATAATAATCTAACAGTGTTAGATAATGATTTTAAAATATTATTAGACATTTTTAATTCAATCTATATAAAGATTACATTATAAAACAATTGAATCTACGTGAAAGATGTAGAGAACAAAAACTAATTCATCTTTTTTATGTACTGACACGTAGTATTAGCTTTTTATGATTATCAGAATAACTCTTCTCTTCTAGAATAAATCTTTGACTCTTCTATAGAGACAGGTATAAAGGAAATTTGTTTGTATTTTACTATCTTAGGATTCCGTAACCAATGGAAAAAGGAACCCATATAATTTCGTTTTTTCCGTCTGTCTGTCAATCACAGTCATTTTATTCAGACTATTTGCTCTCCATAGATGAAATTTGGAAAGTAGGTCTATTCAGTGAACCGCTATATAAGAGCGTAGTGAAATTTTGAATAAAATTAAATTAAGAGTGATACATATAACTGAACTATAGAAAAAAGTTCTGTACGTATAAGCGTGCGTGTGAGGTATTTTTAGACACATCTTCAAAAATGATATATAGAGATTTCAAAGTGACATTTGTATTTAAGTCAACACCTACTGAGATATGCGGTTCTGTAGTGTGTCCTCTCCTCTAACTTATAAGTATAATGTGGAAAATACTGAAAAAATTAGGATAGTAGAACTTACAAGGTACTTTAAACGAAAATTGGTTTGAATAAAATATTTTGTTATGTAGTTGATATATTTGTTTTGAGATTACTCCATTTTTCAGTATCATTGAGAAACACTATGAAATACAAACTTATTTCTGCAGCGAATTCCGACATGCGCTCGACCGATTTTTAAGGTTCCGTACCGTAAAAGGAAAAACGAGACCCTATATGTGTCTGTACGTCTGTCATAGCCGAATTCCTCAGAAACTACATATAAACCTGAAAAGCACAATTCTATTTTGTTAACTCGCATAAGTTTTATATAATATACATATGTTGCACTACTAGTTAAAATTTTACATTTTTCTACTATTTACGTAATATTTATAGAAGAATGAACGTGAATAAAATTATTCAAGACTCAAACTATACTTTACTCTCCCTCCCCTTCTATCGAATCTGCGAAACTATTGAACTTGGAATTTTATAAATTTCGATTTCAATATAAAATGCTTAGACACCTAAGATTTACAGGAAAATATAAAGAACGTGCTTAAAGACACCCAGAAATTAAATTTAGAAAACCAGTTTATCATATTATGGAGCTTGTGCGCCGTTAACTTTATTATTTGTTATGA
This sequence comes from Zeuzera pyrina, assembly GCA_907165235.1. Taxonomy (NCBI): domain Eukaryota; kingdom Metazoa; phylum Arthropoda; class Insecta; order Lepidoptera; family Cossidae; genus Zeuzera; species Zeuzera pyrina. The sequence goes on from OU015627.1 coordinate 3,725,718, forward strand.
TTTGTTTTTAATTGGATGAAAGCTAAATAACAAAAATAAAGCCGTGTTTGAGGTGTTTAAGATTACCATATCTAGTAGCAGCAGCCAAGGTTTCAGCAGATCTGGATATGCTTCTGGAAAGACTAGTAGGTGGAGCTTTCATCGGAGTTGCCTGTCGGTGGTACAGCATGTCAGCATTCAAACATCAATTATATAGTACAGCTGCAAATTTGTCAAAGCCAAATGCTACACATAAAGTTATTCAGAATTCTCTTGGAACTCATTTTTATTTCACAAACTCAAACTGATAAGGTAATTGCCAATACGAATCGTGTGGGTATATCTATCACTTTTTTATCGTAGAAAGTTGGTTTTAAAACGGAAAATTTTAACTAATATTAGTTGTGTTTCGTGATTGTTAACTAATGATGACACGTCCATTGAAAAACTATTTCATAATAAATCGATGCTTGTATCATGTGAACTTGCATGTGTATAATACGTTGAGATATATTTTAATATTTAAATATCACTACACAAACTAAATGATAACCAATTTATATAACGTATGACAAGGGAATCTAGAGTAACAGTTACATAAATGATTTTTTTAGGTTGCCGCGTAAAATTAAATAGGCGGGAAATCGTTTCACGGAACATACACACGGGTATTAATGGTGCGCGCGTGTCACAGACTGAACACTACATCAAGACTGAATCGCTTTCAGCCAGAAGCTTCAGACAGCCTTTTCTTTGATAAATAGTACTTTGTTGTAATTTGTAATAGGTATTCAGTTAAAAGGAATGTATCTACGTAAAACGAAAATTTTATTTGTTTCATTAAAAAAGATTTTCCTTATTTACAAATATTTTTTACGCTCACAATTTATTGGTTTAGCAGAAAGAAATGCAGAATGCGCCAGCTGCCAGCTGCTCATCTTCCCACACCAAGTCGAAAAAGTCGGTAAAGAGATTGGACTTAAAAGGAATCGAGATTAATAACCAATCATTATCTGGTCTGGTTCTCCTACCATCTGTTAGCCAAGGTACCTTATTATTGATAAATCTGGTGTCAAGAGGTGATTTTATTGTGCGCCATTCACTACAGTTAGAAATTCGAATGAGAAATAGCGTAGTTGAAAAATAAATTACAAGAAAATTAAACCGACTTCAAGTAAAAACACTGAAACTTACAAAATAACTATACTTTCTAATCAAAACTCAAGTGCAAAAATAAGTTTATAAATACGATACAAATATATTAATTAAATTTAACAGTTATGGAAGTCGGTGCCAAGCCTACCAAACTAATAAACTTTTTATTATTGCACATTGATTTGGCACCGACTTCAATAGCTGTCAAATTTTATTATATACTAGGTGGCGCAAAAGTGATCACCCTATCGGAAGATGCTATAATTTTTGCAAATGGCGGCAAATGTCAGTTCTGCTTTGACATTTATAAAGTAAACAGATATAAAATACACGTCAACAAGACATGAATCGCTATACTCCTCAAGAACACGGAATTAATTATTGTTTCGATTTTTTTGCGGATTAATTTGTCGGTTTTGGGCGAACACTACGGCGTTTAGCCGCTAACCTAGAAGAGTATGAACAACATGAGATCCTGCCAGGTGTGGTCGGCCCCCGAAGAGCTGTTCTGCTGAGAATATCGCGGCTGTGAGTGAAGATGTCGCAGAGTACCTCGGAGTATCGATCAGACGACGTACCACGCAATTGGGCATCAATCGGCGGTTTTACAGAGATTTCTGGTGACAGACTTAACGATGTTTCCTTACAAAGCGGATACAGTGCATCAGCTGTTAGTCATTGCCTGCCAAATGTGTGTAGCCTACGCTCAAGCGATCCTGAATCTCGACCATGAGAAAGATAACTTTTCAACGAAAATCATCATGAGCGATGAAACCCATATCCATCTCTCAGGATAAACAGAATTATGGCTTCTTGGGTCCCGAAAATCTGCGTATAACCCACGAAGAGCCATTATACCCGCTCAGAGTTACTGCATGGTGTGCTGTTTAAACTGGAGGCGTCATCGGACCTTAATTTTTCGAAAATGCCGCGGGCCAATCGAATACGGCGAGCGCTACAGAGCCATGCTCAACGACTTTCTCCTTCCTCAATTGGATGAATTGGGACTGGAGAACACGTGATTCTAACAGGATGGAGCACGGCGCATACTCCACGAACTACGACCGAAATTCTGAGGGCGACATTTCCGGGTCGCCTAATCTCTCGTTTTGGTGATTTGCAGTGCAAATTGCCGGCATGATCGCCGGATTTATTCGTTCCAGAAGACATCTTTTTGTGGAGTTTTTTGAAGTCACGAGTCTTATATCAACAAGCCTCGGACTCTTGAAGCCCTCAAAGAGAATATCCGTCAAAAATGCGAGAACCTATCGTCGGAAATTCTGACAAGTGATGGAAAATACCATAAATCGGGCTCGTATGGTCATCAATTCTGGCGGCAGTCACTTGGCCGATATTATTTTCTCGACTTAATGGAAAAATAATTAAGACATCAAATAAACACAATCCAAATGCAGAACCAGTGTTATACATTCTTAAAAAAAATTTCAGCCGAAGAACATCGGGTACTTTTTGTATTTATAAAATTATTTTTGTATTTGTGTTTCGATTAGTAAAGTTTAGTTATTTCGTACTATTCAAGTGTTTTTTTCTTTTTTTAAGTCGGCTTAATTTTTTTCTTAATTTTTTTTATTTCTCCCTTTTGAGAGACCTTGGTCTAAATAAATATCTAGGCTAGACCTACAATTAACTTTTTCCTTCTACCACTGACCACCTATAATTGACCACCGCCTCGCCTCTCGGCGTCCACTTGTTGTCAACTAGGCGACTTGTCCACTAAGCGACGCGCGACGGCGTGTTGTCGCCTGACAATCTTCTTTGAATACAGGTAACTCGTTTCTTATTTATTAGAAACATTCCTGTCATTTTCATGTAAGAAATAGGTGTATCTCTAACCGTAACGTATAATGTCTGTCTTCTTATTGATACACTCCCCAGTAAAACGATGGAAGGCTTTACTGGAGTTGAAAAGGACTTCGATAACGTATTTCGATTCATTCCAATATGTTGCAATAACTTGTTCATCATTCTAGAAAGTCATATCGTAATGTTTGTCACACAATAATGACCCTTGAATTGGCTTAAATACGTACCTTACTGTTTTTATTTGCCGAATTGTGCAAAATATGACATAAACGCACTCCCTAGCGAGACTATTTTTAGCTAACATTGAATTATAGACCTTGGTGCGTTAGGAATAAAATTACAATTAAATTGCAAAAGAAAGAAAAAAATTCGTAGTAGCATTTAATTTTAGACCTTTACTGATCTCGAATAAAATTTCAATCAAGTTATTTCTACATATTTGTTAAATTGGGGGAATGTCGTCGAATTGTTTGTGTGCGTAAGCGTAAAGACAAACTCATCGTTGCATTTGCCGCAAAAAATGCCAGAAAGTTTTGTATGAGACTAATATGTCGCCTCCCGTTGTAGGTACCTATTCAATGTATTTGATACATCAATTTGATACTGTAAAAACCACAAAAACTACTGCTTATTATGAAGAAACGTTGTTATACTAAGACATCTTTCAAGGTCAGAAACTTGAAACTTTAATCTGGATATGGTGATAAAAATTTGTCATCTTGACATTGTAAAGATTTATACCGTTTGTGTTCATTAACATTTGTTACAAAATGTTATCCTTTTATATTGTAGGAATTCCTGGTAATGATCAGTGTAAACAACCCACACGTGGTAATTACGAGAGTGAACTAAATAATTATCTTTGACGTTATGATTGCATCAGATTTATCATCATACTATTACTAATTACTATTATTATGTTTAGGGATTTCACATTTTATTTTGTTTTATAGTACAATGTCAGTTACTTGATATTATCTAGGACGGTCTAGGATATTATTCATACAATGTTTCGTTAGTAGACAACATAAGAATAAAAGCTTGTCTCCTTCGTACTTATAAAAGGGAGAGAAGCTTTTATTCGTATCAGTTTTTTAGACAATCCTGCGAAGGGTTTTATACGTGTTAAATTACCTTAGTCTAGTCTAACATATATGTAACATTGTAATAAATCAATGTTACATGTTAGACTGTCACTTATTATAGCTCTGCTTAGACTCGAATACCGCTCGATCGATTCAATTTAAATCTATGTGTTATGCATTAGGGGCCACCCATAAGTTACGTCACACAAATTTCATAATTTGTTGATCTCTCCCCGTTCTTGTGACAGCTGGTCACATTTGTGGGACCACGCCTCCGTGGTATAACGTCACATACATTTGCAATTTTACACCTAAACCTAAATAAATGAATAATTTTTTTAAGTTTTTCGTTAACAGTTAAAGTTTTATATTTTAATACTTTGCATTTTGACATGTCACACATTGTGTGACACACAATGTCACACTACATTCATCCCCTCCCCATTAACATGTGACGTAATTTACGGATGGGTCCTTATGCTCGACACATCAGCGGAAATATTTATAAACGAATTTGAGCCAAGCTGACAAAGTCGCGCGAAATATTAGGTCTTTACCTATGAATTTATGTAGATTTTAATTTTTTTAAATTTTCATAACTTGATAACTACAAACGAAAAATTTCAAATCCGATGAGGCAGTGATAAACGGCTATAAAGAGTTCATCGAGCTATAAGTGTTCCCGTCTTATAATGAACTTCTATTAGAATGTTAAACGTGCATCGATAAGAATGACCAATACTTAAATATTAATAATTAAATGAAAATGAAAATAAAAACACTTTCTATGAGACGGGAATTTTATAGGTAAGAATAGTTACGTGTTAATAAATAGATATACATAATTACAAACAGCGCTGACCTGAGAATTCCTGGCGCCCTAGGCGAAAGACCGGAACGGCGCCCTTTTAAAAAATTCGTGGCAAATGAAACAATAACGTGAACAGATTAGTGTGCAATTTTTTATCAAAAATGTTGTGTTCTTATTTATTACATAGTGAAGAGAGTTTACACCTTCCTTTTTTGCGACGAGAGGAGACAGTTCCTGATTTTATTCAATTATATATATTAGTATTCGTGTTGTGAAACTAAAGAAAATTTGGACTATTTTAATTTGTAAATTAAAGAAATATGTTGTATTATTATTCAATGGGATGCATTTAATGGCACTTCGAAATTGGTGAAAATATAGATAAAATTGCTATAAATCGCTTTTAAAAAAATATAATGTTGTACAATTAAATGTTATTCCTTCATTAAATCGATATTAGCTTTAAAAAATTTTAAGACGCTGTAAAATAATTATTGTCAACAAAAAAAAATAAGCCACCATTTCAAATAATAGAAAATAAAATTTTCTATAAACTAAATAAATAAACTCGATAAACTGTCGTCGTGACAATGCCGGAACATCCGGTGCAGTGAATGGAGTTAGAGAAGTAATATATTCAAGTAATATATTAACTTAATTATTGTGCATTCTTTGAAATTGGGGGTGGGCGTTGTCAACTGCGACATAGTCTTTCGATTAGTGCAGTTGTCATCGTTACATCTGATATCATGTAATATATATTTAGTTCCTGTAAATAAATTAATTAAAAAAAAGAGTTGAAGTCGAGAAATTTAATCTCGTAACATCTCTACAATCCTCCATCTCTTCTCATCTTTTGCTGTTGGTATATCTGTATATAGCAATCTTATATAAACTAGTGGGCGTATTTCTGAGGCTTATTTCCAGGGGCAGTATTGCAATAGGAGTCCGTAATCTAAGGAGATCTCTAAGGAAGGCGAAAATTTAATCTTGAAACATAACCAACAACAAACAAACCAACAGCAAAAGATGAAAAGAGATGGAAGGATATAGAGACGCCCACTAGTTTATATAAGATTGCTATATACTGCTATATATATATATAAGATTGCTACTGATGCTATATATAATATATATATCCTATATAATACAACAATCTTATATATACTAGTTAGAAAGAGACGTCGTACAATTGAACCAACTCCATCAAGGAATATAATACTCTAACTGCATTCACTGCGCCGGATGTGTCGGCATTGTCAGGATGACAGCTTGTCAAGTTTATTTATTTGTTTATAGAAAATGTTATTTTACATAGCACAATCTATTATTTTAAATGATTGCTTATTTTTTTTTTGGCAATAACTATTTTACAGCATCTTAAAATTTTTTAAACCTGATATCGATTTAATGAAGGAGAAACATTTTATTGTATGACGTTATATTTTTTATTAGCATTCATAGCAATTTAGTCTATATTTTCATTTGAAGTACCGTTAAATGCATCCCATTTTTTTATAGCAAAGACCATTAATTTTAAAGAAGACGTAATTTATATCAAACTAGCAAATTTATAGAGAAACCCATTAATTTTAAGTATTGACATTTGTAGTTAAAATTACTATTTCTATAGCTCCATTATATATATCCCTTTTTCAATTTTGATACCGCCAATAGCCGCCCTCGTAATACGAGCGCCCTAGGCCGTCGCCTATAAGAACGGGCCGGCTCTAATTACAGCTGCAGCATACACATTACACACAGTATTGGACTGGCTAGAGGCAGCATTTCTTACCATATAACTATCATCAGACGCAAAATAGGCGCATTAGACGTCGAAATGCGGAAACGAGACCATCATCAAGCATCGAGTAACTAACTCTATCATCAGTATTTTTATTGGAACGGTACAAAAAAACTTACTGTGAAAGAAATAAGTTCCATGCATTCCAATCCAATTCATAGTAATGTACTTACATTCATTCATGTCAAATTAATCACATCGTATTTGGTAAATATTTATATCTACCATTACTCTGCGTCCTTCGGACTAAGAGTAATTAGTGTTTTAAATATTGACAGAAACAATACCTTCAATATAAATACACACCTACCTATCTACCGATATGGAATTTTTATAACATGATTTATATTACGTATTTACATGTATGTTGTGCATACCTTATGTAGTTATAGAGGCTTAGTAATTCATCCATAACTTCACACCAGTTTTCATTCGGGGCGAGCAAGACGCAAAAAGTAAAAACCACACCTAAACATTCATAGCAAAAAGTTACTAATGACGAATAATAAACAGAAACTATAACGTAAGTAATAATTAGACAACGGAATTATTAAATTCGTTAATAGTGTTAAGGATACAGAGTGAAGATAATGTATTGTCCGTTGCAAACCAATTTACTAGATGCCATAAATAATTTTTCGAAATTTATTTAAAAATTGAATTTTCGTATGTTTGTGGTCGTAAAGTTCGAAAAGTTGTCGATGGATTGACTTCAAAGTACACAACGTTGCATTACATACAGTACATAACGAATATGAGCATGTTTTTATACATCTAACAATGTCTATATCAATCAAAATGTAAGTAAACGTTCGTTCGTTCAACGCACATACGCACATAAATTGTACTTAAAAATAAAAAGCACCTAAAAAAATATTTAAAAAACAAGCTATTAAAATGCATAAAGAAGAAAATAAACCAAAGAGTTCATAAAATTATAAATAATGTTATGTAAGTATGTAGGCACGTCCATGGTAAACCCCAAACACAGAAAAAGATGAACATGACTGCTTTATAGAAGTGTCATCAGCAAAAGTATGATGAATGGACACGTGCTATCTAAAGTCAGTATGATTGTGTTCTGCAATTTAAAAGCTTGTCGAGTAATTTTTTTATTTTAAGGGTTAAGATGTGGTTAAGATTAAGGAAATTACTGCATATTTCGTTCATTGCACGAGAGTATATTGCGCAAAAAAAAAACATCTATCTCATCATGTCAAATTTAGAGAGGTTTCATACATAATTTGCTTTTAGGGATGCATTTAAAGCAAAGTAAGGTACTCTGATAATTTCGCCAAATCCGCCTTTCTGTCCGTCCGTCTGTCTGTCCGCGGTTTAAATCGGAAATTCGTGGTATTAAAAAGCTGTAATTTGCCTACCTTGCACGTGCCGTCATCACATACAGCGGGGATGATTTTTTTACTCGTCTATTCAATTGTGAAAGTGCCGTTGGATAGATCTTTCAAAAATATTGGGGTATGTAACGAAAATTATTTTCGATTCAGGGTTCTGTTTGCGAAATATTAAGCTTTAAAGTGATCGTTTTTTTAGTGTCCTGTGTCCCTTTTTACCAGCCAAACCGTTGTTTTTGGATATGTGAAAAGCATTAACGATAGTAGGTCATTACGAAGTTAAAAGGAAACTATCACAGCTAGGTAGGATCTACAATAGTCTACAAGTTAATGAGTAACAGTCGACAAACTTGTAAAATGTATTCCGACAAGTAAAAATTCCGTAAAATATCCATAGAAAATGACATGGATGGCGTTTAGTCAGTAAGTTAAAGCTAGGTGCAATATAACTTTGTAATTTACCGATACTAATTTATGTTTGCAGTAGGAGAGTATGAGAGAATGTATCTTTCAACTGCAAAGTTAAATTTGTTTTTGAATCTGACACAATTTTTTGGTAACTACGTAACACAATTACTTTGTATGGTGGTACGGAACCCTCGGTGCACGAGTCCGACTTGCACTTGACCAGTTTTTATTAATTTGTCGGTGTTTATACCGCTAAAGTAACTGTGAATGGCTGAGCGATGAAGTGACGTTACTACTTGTTGTTTGATATTACGTTCCATTTTACCTAGTAAAAATTAAAATATTTTGTAAAAAGCTTATAATTTTTTAACATATCTTTCGTTAAAGCACTTTTTACAGTATTTATCACTGAATTACATAATATCTTATAACTTTGATGCAAATTCCTCATTATGTCGGTACTAGGTACATCAGGAATATTACAACCGTACTTACTGAATTTTGCAGTAGGTACTCTTAAAATTATTTAAAGGCGGGAATAATTACTTGTATGAGGTCACGTATGTTCGCTATCTCTTTCATTACCATGATTACGCTTAAAAATAAGTGAAACAAAAATAATTTTGCACGTCTTCAATAAATTATTAGTACTGCAAAATCAAGTACGATTCTAATATTGGATGTACCCATGGGATATACCTAATTGGTCGTGATTGGTCGACAATGAAAACTAGTCAAAATAAATCAGTTATTCTTTATCATCGGTCAAAAACATAATTTTGGACGAGAAGTGTTCGAGATTATGAACGGTGGTAACGTCATAGTTTTACTATCTTCCATGAACTTTTTTCACGTAATCAATAAAATATGATTTCATTCTTCATTCTCTTTTTTTTATTTTTCATTCATTATTTACGTGTCTCTTTTTGGTCTATCAAAGTCGTGTTAAGCGTTTTATAATTTATTTTTTATATTATCAAGTTCTCAATTACAAAAATACTCGTATTATACAACACATTTTCTAAAATTGCGGAGATACTTAGTAAGGAGTTACAATCAGTGCTGTGTAGCTTTAACCCTCGTCAGTAGTCCGACAGCCAGTTCATTTAATTATTTATTTGTTTTTGTAGTGACTGCATGGGGTCACAGGTGCGCGAGGGGTGTAGGGTTAATGACCTAAGTTGTCACTTTATGATTATATTCGAAATGGAAATTCAGACACTGATTGATTTGGTAAAAATGCAATTTCTATAATTTAGCATTTTAAAGTTATTTTGAAGTAAAAACCTACGCAGAATTAGTGTTTGACACTGTGGTGTCAAACACTATGGTTGTTGTATTGTAGAGACTGCCAACGGGTAAACAAAAGTCGTAGAGCTTTATGGATACGTATTTTTTTTTTCCTTTTTGGTCCGTCGCTTACTATAACTAATCCAAACCGTTGTTAACGTCAAATAATTACCGAGTATTACGAGGCTTTGACAGATAGACAGACAGACTGACTGACACCGAGACGATTTAAGTGTTCCTTTTTTCTGATTTTGAAATGGAACACCCGTCCTTCGCATATTTTCGAAAACTGATAAATAATACAATTTTGACAAGGTTAATATTTTATTTGATCAAGTTTCTAATGATCAAGAAAGTTATCATAACCTTGGTTCTAAGTTCTAAAACATCTATTTAAAATAAAAAACAATTGTCGCACGTGTCTTGAGAAGAGCTCGACCGATTTGGCTTTTTTTTTGTTGCGTTAGTAATTGTCAGGAGAACGAAAATTTTGGGAAAATCCACTGACAAAGTCGAAAATTTCGGAAAGATAGAGACATGAAATTCACCCGGGCGACGCCAGGCACGAACAGCTAGTATAGCATAAAAATGTATATTATTTAATTGGTAGATAATTTTTATTTATAATTGAAGAAAATAATAAAAGGAATGCTTAAATGGTTCGGGCACATAGCAAGGATGAGTGATGAAAGACTGACGAAGAAAATCCACAGAGCGACAGCGAGTGGTAAAAGAAGCCAAGGAAGATCAAGGCTGACTTATGTAGATCAAATAGCCAGAGTGTTAGCCGAAGAAAATGTCAAAAGCACTCGCATGCCTAAGCGAAAATGTGTGAGGAAAATGATGAGATTTGAGGAAGCTAAAGAAGCGTATGTAAGGACCGCGAAGCTTGGCGCTCCGTCCTCTCTGACTAGTGATTACTCCGTTAGGGATACAGCGTGAACATATGTATGTATGTATATATGTGTTATTATTTTTTAATTCCAGTATTTAAACAATAGAAAAATGATTTATAGAAGTCTATAGTTAATGGTTTTGACTGTAAAAGGAATAAATATATTTTCGTACTTAGCCTTATGTTTTAAACAAATAAATAATTTATCAACCGTTACGTACAGAGGGCGCTGATCGTCACGCGCTTGCATTTGACATTAGTGTGGGCGTGAAACGACATAACGACATATGTCATCCGTTAGAAACTGCGAATTATGGCGGATTCCGCCCATACATTTTGTCATTCGTAATTACTCACTTCGAGGAAGTTATTTGCTGGTTTTACTCATGTTTTCTATATTGTTATGTTCATTTAAAGAGATCCTTACCTTCATTATAAAAATATCGCATATCTATGTAATTGAGTTTCCGACGTTACACAATTACGTTTGGTTCATTTATATTATGTGTATAATATAATTAGTTTTAGTACCTAGATACTACACGTTTTGTAATTTATGTATTTCAAAAGGAAAATAACACCTATTATTTTTCTTTTAAAATGTTTTAATTATTTGCCAGTATGTGAAAAGTTAAAAGCTTTAATTTTCTCCTTATCCAAAAAAATGAATAAATTTATATTCATGCTATCTTTGAACTCTAATACTCATATTGTTTTAAATAAAAAAAACTTAACGTTTATTTATTTATATTAAGTTGCTTTTGTTACTAAAAAGTAATAATTACTTATTTATGCTTGGTTCTTATGACATTGTCCGCTTAAAATCTGTAAAGTAAACGAGACCTACCAAGTAGGCACCTAACCCAATAATTCTTGATATTCTTGTATGTAATTGTATTGTATTGACTTTATTGAAACCAGCTCTAACAATTTCTATGAAAAACATGGTGGACTTTTTATGTTACGTCCGCACAGCGATTCAGCACTACGATGAACACATCATATTAAAGTATGATTGAAATCTACCTATTGATTTATTTATCTTTTACCTAACGAGCATCCCAGTTCCAACTAAACATCACCGTGACCTAGGTTGGTATACATTTGAACTTTAATTTTGTTTATCTACTTAAAGGAGGACTTAGATTTTATCGCAACTACGGATAAGGAATATTTTATGTATTATTAGCTAATGCCCGCGACTTCGTCCGCGTTTTTTATTTTTAATATAGCCTATAACCTTCTCCGGCGTTTAATCTATCACCATAATTTTCATAGCAATTGGATGAACGATACGGCAGCCCATAAAATATGGACAAACAAACGTTGATTTTACAACCACGTACATAATTTTATTAGACTTATACTGGCCCGTTGGTAGGGTATATATTTTGTAAGCTGGGACTTACTACTAGCTGGGACTAAGCTGAATTTAAAAAACGAACACTTTCAAGTTGAAATGTGGTCTGGAAGTCACTGGAAACTACCCCCGTTCGTTGTGTGGTACCCATAGTTTATAAGCCCAGCGGTTAGTTTGAGATCACACAATTATCTGAAGTAATTCAGTGTCTGAAGTATTTATTATTATTACTTACTTATTTTTCGTTTTTAATTTCATCTGAAATGTCCATATAGCGCCATCAGAAGCACAACTACAACTCCCGTTTTAGATATACTTTATATCTAAAACGGGAAATTTAACACGATTACCTTTATTTTGGCTTGACGTTTTTTTTCTTTGAGTTTGCTTGAGACCACGGCCGATGCAACTCGGTCGAAACGTCAAGCCAAAATAAAAGGTAATCGCGTTAAATTTCCCGTTTTAGATATTTTATAACGCAACGCGAAAGTTTAAATGTTTAAACTACAGATATAACCCTCTTCGATCTTATAGAAATATACCTACAATCCATATTAAGAAACATAATAATAATTGCTGGCCCGGAAGACGTTGTGTATCCCTTTCCGGTAGGTGGCGCTTTGGTTCCGATTTGATTGTAACAACTTCACTACCACACTACCAGCCACAGACAATAATACTCATGCGTATTACCGACCTAAACCTGCCTGTGTTCCTCCAGGGCCCCATATGCCGAGGCTGTGAGCACGCTTTCACACTCTTCCACGGCCCCGGCGCCTGGCAATATGAGATCCTAACATAACTTATCAACTAGTATAAACCATTGTATCGACAAAACAAATATACCTTATAGTGTGCCTAAGACTTCAATCGCTCAAGTCGATCAAATGGTACACGATCTCTACGTAGGTACATACCAACCAAATAATTACAAATTATGTTTATAAAAAAAGTTCATGGCGACGCATTGGAACTTTTGACGCCAGGGATCTCAATTTTTCTAAGTGACTGCAAAACGTATGACAGTGATATTTGGTATCCTCATTCTTCATTTCATTGACTTCATTTTGACAGTTGCGATACACGGTTGGTTAACTTTTGTAACAAAAAAAAAATATCAAAAAAACCTCTTTTAAAACAGAAATTTACATTTTTCGGAGCAACGGGACCGATTCCTCAAAATGACAGTGGATTTTTAAAATTAACTGTAGTTTTTAAAATAAACGAAAATAACTGTCTTTTCGTATTTTTCGTCAGCTAGCGCGCGCACGTTTGCATGGAACAAGTCTATTTTAGATTAAATTATTACTTATATACTTACGAGTATTTATGTGCTAAATGAAAATGAATCATCGCAATTTTAAACTTGCAAAAAGAAATAACACTGAACGTTTTGTGGTAGTTGAACTCAAAATGTAGGCCCGCTAATTGACGGTTGTCAGATTGTTATAAGAGTTTCTTACTAAAATTATTGAATAATGCGTGTGCCGTGTTGTATGGTTCGTTGATCGTCAAAGCGACGTGTCAGTCACGGTTCGGTGCCCGGCCATTTTTTGGTTTAGCTGTAGTTCAAATTATTTTATGCGTTTCCATTATTCTGCGTCATTTTTCGTCGGTATTCTATTATTTTTTGGTTTTTGAGATCGCAATTTCATAAGAAAAACGTTTATGATCATGCGATATTCTGCCTATCCGTCTGTCATAGACGATTTCCTCAGGATCTAGGGTCTGAGTGTACTGGGAAACATCCCTAGTAGTCGTCTGGTTCTCATAGCACAGGAATGCCCTAGTTTGAGACCAGACGATCGGTGTGTATTGTCTGGCGTATTTATATATAATTTATATATACATATTGTTAACCCATCACATAGTTAACTTATTAAAACATTCACATAGGCGACCAATTATTTTAGAACAGGCACATAATCAAATTCTGTCATGCCATGTCATTGAATTTCTTGTGGTTCTCTTAAGCCACTAAACTTTTTTCGCATCAATTACACCGAATTTTTACTCGGATTAAAGTCCATCTTCGGTTAAAGCGATCTACTATTTCGGAGGTTCCGTAGTCAAAGAACTTTCATATTTTCGATCCTAACTGGTTTGGGTTAGTAGAAAAAGTCTATGTCTTTGAATTTACAGTTTTACAAGTGTGTGGTGTGTTATCCGGACTAGTGTGGAATGTGTGTAATTCGAAACGCGATATAAGGTTACCAATTTGAAATAATCCGTAAGTTGTGTGCGTGCGTAACGAGGATTCCGAGCTCGGAATCAATCCGTAATACGATTCGACTTTAAATGAATTTGCAATGGAAACAGTTTGTAAAAGAGAACAATAACGCTTCCTCTTCCTCCACGCTAAATTCATACGCAATTCTTTCGAAAATGTTTGAATTTTTTGCTACATACATGTTAGGTCGTATATTATTTATACAGATTACATTACTATAACTCACCACTTCGCTCACGTGATAAGTATTGGTATTAAATAAAACAACTTTGCCTAATTTTTATTATATTGTTCATAATACTACATATTTAATTATGAGTTGTAAATTAAGATAATAATATGACTAACGACAATTTTGTCTATTTGGTGGCGTTAACGTAATTAAAACAATTTACTGGGCTAAAGGTTATTTATTTATTTCTGTTACATAGACGTTGTGGTTGTTATATTTGGAGAAACATTTATTCGACATATTTATAGACTTTATACTTAATTAATTACCTGCTAGATTGATAATTATAAGTTTTATAAGTGATTATTAAAAACAAAGAGCTTAAATTTCGTTTGCTGCTGAATGAATTCTGTTAAAAAATTGCACGAAAAGCCCAGTAACAAAAGCGTAACTAAATTCAACGGACTTTTCAATGTGTGGTAACAAGGAGCGTCAAAATGTTTTTTGTTGTTGGTTGAATTATTAAAAAACAATGCCCAAGAAGCCAGCAAAAAAAAGAAACAGAAATCGCAGCCCTTTTCAATCGGTATCTCTATAATATTTTTTTACATTGTCTGGTTTCTGTTGACTTGTTACGCAGTTATTTTTTTTTTTATTCTTGGCATGGCGCACAGATTAGCGCATTTGCCAATGTCACATATTAATAAGTAGAATCCACATGAAGCACGTTACAAGTGAATTCGTTTTTTCTTCTTATCATGGAACTTCTCCAACAAAGTGATAGTAGGCTTTACTGAAGTTGCACAGGACTTCTTGGAAGAGCTCGAGAACTTCAGTTACACATGTTTATTTAGACCTACTCCATGCTTTTCACTTATACAGAACTTTAAAACACAAATATACTATCACTTTTGTACTTTAAAACTCCCAAAAATGTAAGAAATAGAAAATCTAAATAAAATGACAACCTCACTTCTCCCGTTCCCGCCAAAAAGTATACGCAATTATTTACGACTAACAGAGAAAATATGTTTTGTTGCTAGTTTAATTATTAATAAGGAATGCACAAAGAACCATCGACAAAATAGAAACAAATAATCGACCAGACTTTTCAATCAGTATCAACCTATCTGCTGGCTTAACACGCGATTATTTACAACATAGCATATTAAATAGTTTTATGTTGCTAGTTGAATTCAGGATATTTAAATAACATCTTACTTGAACTATGCAGAAACAGAATTATTTTATCGTTTCGTAGTAGTAGATCGTACGGTAACAATATTTAATATTTTTCTATCTTACCATTTTCCAATCACCATATATGTATATTCACATACATATATATTTAGTACTTCTGTCCCGGCAAATCAACGCTCTTCTCAAGGATTACAAGAACTCAAAGAAGATCAATTGTTTATTGTCACTTTAAAACAATGTGATGTTCGTATCCAAAATAATTGGTGAGAATGATCGATTTAATACGGTAATTTAAACATTGAAGCAGTTAATTGTCTTCAGTAGTATTGTTTACACAAACCTTTTTGTGACAAGTATTACTAATTTAAGAAAAAGTGGTCAAAGAGCTTATTTTAAAAATAGTTGACAGCTTATTTATTAAATACTTAGGTATTTAATCTATCTATAAGAATTCGAAAATCCGTCCAGACTTAAAAAAATAATAACTTCAAATAAAAAAAATGAAAAATATAGATACATACACATCTTCACGCTATATTCCTAACGAGGTAGTCGGAGAGGACATTTTGCTTCTCTAACATCTTTCCTGTATCCTGCAGTACCTTTATATCTCCTATATGCAGATGTGTATGTAGTATGTACCTAAATAATATAAATAAAATTCGAATCAAATAACTTTTAAAGAATGCTACAGTTATAAAGAAACAACGTTTTTACAAGTTTGTTACTTGTTAGTATGAGTGCGTCAAATATTGTAACTGAATTTTAAACCATCAAGCTTAACCGATTGAGCTGAAATTTTGCACACGCTTTTGGAGTTGCTAACAATACAATCTAGTAAGAGTTCGTTTTTAAAAATGGTCCTCGAACGTTGCTCTGAAAAAGTCAATGCAGTCTTAATCGAATATATTTATAACTAAACTGTATCGTAGGCAAAAAAATGTAATACGCGAAACCAGTAGCAACCTTCAAAATGTTAACTATAGCCTCGGCAACGATGGATGGATGAACAAACAAAAAACCAACAATTTACCTTAATTATTATAAGCCGGGAACGCAAGCTTGGGCGCTCAGTCTATTGTACGCGCTCGCGCAACTAACAACACATTTTTTTAAACTTTTCGAAATGATTCGATAACAATTTTTTAATACAGTTTTGTGTCCAGTTCAAAACACACATAGAATGTAAAATAGTAATCACGTTTTATTTTTTTATTTTTGATTGTGTGGAAACCAAGATTAAAACTGGTTTTTAAGGGTCAGCCACCGTTATAAGTTTTATAGCGAAGGATGAACTTTTATTAACTTTTTTACGTTAAGTAAGTAAAGTTAAAATGGAAGTTGGAAAAGAATTGAAAATCTTAGTGAGTATTGATCATTAATTTTTCGAAGGTTTCCACGGCGTAGTAATTTTTTTAATTAAATACTTTTGATAGGTACGAATTTACATTTGTTTGTGCCTTACATTTTTTTTTTCAATTTTTTTAACTCAATTATATACCTGCCTATTTTTATTACATGTTTACATATTGTGTACAAACTTCAAAAGTACTGATGAAATTATTTTTCTTTTCTATGTTTGTGTGAATTTTTATTCAGCGTTTACATAAATAGGTATGTTAAAATATCTCAAAATATTTATTTCGGGATATTTAAAACAAGAACTCAATCTGTAGTTTGAGATATTTTACCAACTTTACTCTAGATTTCTAGATAGATGAGATGCCTTTGTTAATTGGAGAAGGTTTTATATCTTCAAGCGTTTACGACACGTGCATAGTATAAGCATATTATTGCTCTGTTATTTGTCTGTCGAAGCCGCGTCTTTCCAATTTATACAAGGCCAAAACGCAGCCATAGAAAACTGCTCGCGTATACATTGTAATACTATTTTTAAATCTGTGATTCTAATATATACACGAATTTTGCGTACTGCGTGTATAATTTGTAAAGTAGACGCGCGCGTCCTGGTTCCAAACTACACTATATCACTTACGCCTGACAAGAGTTTTAAAGATGAAAAGGTGGTAAAGGTGAAAAGGGGGATGAAACTTTGTATGGGAAATTTTTAACCGCTGAACCGATTAAGATGTAATTTGATACAGAGATACACCTTTTCTATTAAAAAAAAATAGTTTTCTTTTTTATCAAAAATCTACCCCTAAAGGGGTGAAAAGGGGGATGAAACTTTATAGGGGAAATGCTAAACCGCTAAACCGATTAAGACGAAATTTAGTACATAGATAAAACCTTATCTGTTAAAAAACATAGACTTCTTTTTTTCCAAAAGTCTACCCCTAAAGGAGTGAAAAGGGGGATGAAACTTTATAGGGGATACTAATGTTATAAATGCGAGTCTCTGTTTGTCTGCCTGTCTGTATGCTTAATTTTTACGGCTAAACCGCCGAACCGATTCCGATAAAATGTGACATGGAGATAATTTGACACCAGGGAATGAACATAGGTTACTTTATTTTTCAAAAATCTACCCCTAAAGGGGTGAAAAGGGGGATAAAACTTTGTATGAGAAATTTTTAACCGCTGAGCCGATTAAGATGTAATTTAGTACAGAGATACACCTTTTCCATTAAAAAACATACTTTTCTTTTTTATCAAAAATCTACCCTTAAAGGGGTGAAAAAGGGGATGAAACTTTATAGGGGAACTTTATAATGCTAAACCCTAACAATATGGGTATCAAATGAAATGGAATAAGCAGGGGAAGGTAGATACATATGTGACGTCACCATAAATCCAATGTGGCGGATGTTATGATATTCATTTTCAAATCCAAGATGGCGAATATTACTTTTTTTGGATAAATCGATACGGGTATCAAATTCTAGGTTTCTCGGGGTGCTGATTACGAAAATGATTTTCACTTTCAAATCCAAGATGGCGAATATTACTTTTTTGAATAAATAGATATGGGTGTCACATTATAGGTTTCTCGGGGTGCTGATTACGATAATTATGTTTATTTTCGAATCCAGGATGGCGATTATAATTTTTTTGGATAAATCGACATAGGTATCATATTCTAGGTTTCTCGGGGTGGTAATTACGAAAATGATGTTCATTTTCAAATACAAAATGGCAAATATTACTTTTTTTTGATAAATCGATATGGGTATCAAATTCTAGGTTTTTCGGGGTGCTGATTGCGAAAATGACTTTCATTTTCAAATCTAAGATGGCGAATATTACTTTTTTTTGGATAAATCGATATGAGTATCAAATTCTAGGTTTTTCGGGGTGCTGATTACGAAAATGACTTCCATTTCAAATCCAAGATGGTGAATATTACTTTTTTTTTGATAAATCGATATGGGTATCAAATTCTAGGTTTTTTGGAGTGCTGATAACGAAAATTACTTTCATTATCAAATCCAAGATGGCGAATATTACTTTTTTGGATAAATCGATATGGCTGTCAAATTATAAGTACCTCGGGGTGCTGATTATGAAAATTACGTTCGTTTTGTAATCCAAGATGGCGAATATTATTTTTTTTGATAGAGCTACAAGGTGTCATGTTCTAGGTTTCTCGGGGTATTGTTCAATACCAAACAATATGGGTATCCAATGAAATGGAATACGCAGAGGAAGGTTTTTGTATATGTGACGTCATCATAAATCTAATATAGCAGATATTCCATTATAGAGAATACCTTTTTTTTAACACCAACAATAAAATTTTGCAAATTTTTTGTAACTTTATACAAACACGACGATACATTTATAGCACTTTTTTTTGGTGAGGTTAGGTTAGTTCTTTTTGCAGATTGGAATCCGTTTTATACATGAAGTAGTATTGAAACAGAAGTCCGCACTCGAGAAAATAATCTCGAAACATCTCTATAATCCTCTATCTTTTTTCGTCTTTTGCTATTGATATATCTATATACCGCAATGTTATATATACTAGTCGGTGTATTTCGGGGTTATATTTCCAAGAGCAGTATTGAAATAGGAGTCCGCACTCTAAAGAGATAGTTGAAGTCGTGAAATTTAATCTCAAAATATCTCTATAATCCTTCATCTCCTTTCATCTTTTGCTTTTGGTATATCTATATATAGCAATCTTATATAAAATAGTAGGTGTATTTCCGAGTTATTTCCAGGAGCAGTATTGAAATAGGAGTCCGCATTTTAAGGAGATAGTTGAAATCAAGAAATTTAATCATAAAACGTCTATATCCTTTCATCTCTTTTCATCTTTTGCTGTTAGTATATGTATAACATAACATAACATAACTTCACGCTGTATCCCCAACGGGGTAGTCAGAGAGGACGGAGCGCCAGGAGTCGCGGTCCTTACACACCTCTTTCGCTTCCTCAAATCTCATCATTCTCCTCACACATTTTCGCCTAGGTATGCGAGTGCTTTTGACATTTCCGTCTGCTAACACTCTGGCTATTTGATCTTCATAAGTCAGCCTTGGTCTTCCTTGGCTTCTTTTACCACTCACTTTCGCTCTGTATATTTTCTTCGTCAGTCTTTCATCACTCATTCTTTCCATGTGCCCGAACCATCTAAGCATTCCTTTCTTCATTTTTACAATAACACTGTTGTGCAACCCTGTCATACTGCGTATCTCATCATTGCTTATCCTGTCCGCAAGCGTGACACCGCACATATTTCTGAGAGATCGCATCTCCACAGCATTTATCATACTTTCACTCGATTTCGGGCATATCCAGGTCTCACTGCCGTACAACAAAGTTGGCACCAACACCGCATTGTGGATGGCCATTTTATATGGCCATATGTATAGTATATACTATAGCAATCTTATATGTACTAGTAGGTGTATTTTCGGGTTATTTCCAGGAGTTAGTAAGATATCAACCCATTCACTGCGCCGGATATGTCGGCATTGTCAGGATGACAGCTTGTCAAGTTTATTTAGTTAGTTTATAGAAAATATTATTTTTCATAGCACTATCTATTATTTTAAAAGATTGTTTATTTTTTAAAAGAAAACCTTGTGTAATAAAAACTGTAAAAATTAAATTAAGTTATGAATTATGATAATATAATGATCGAAAACCGCCCAACATATTAAGGAATGGAAATTGTAGAAGTAGGTCTATACCAATATGGTTGAGAAAACTGTAAGATTATTTTTTATTAAACTGTAAATCTTTTGGACATAATAAGCGTTTTATGTAGATACACCATATTATAGTAATCAACATTACATATTTTGCATAATTGTGACACACGAATCACGCTGAAACAATGTAACATAACCCTATTGTTTATGGTCGGACAATTATAAAGAGATTATATTGTTTAAGTAGTAATACGGACACACAGACGGACAAATGAGTTTCGACTAAAACAATGAAGTATCTAAGGTCATTATCTGTAGTAGATATGATTCCCCATGTAACGTAATTGTAATAATGACAAATGATTTTATTATAAATCCTACATTTAACATACTGCTCAGTAAGTAACATACAATACATTATCTTCACGCGGTATCTCTAACGGAGTAGTCAGAGGAGACGAGCGCCAACCTTCACGATTCTTACGTACTTCTTTCGCCTCCTTAAATCTCGTCATTCTCCTCACACATAATAACTAACATAATGAGTAAAAAGTAATTTATCCAATGTTAGTTCGAGTCTCGTGTACTGGGTTCCTTAACATATCAATAAAATGACAACTTTGTAAAATTGATGTCGAAAGATCTAATACTTACTTGACTTTGGACTTTTGTTATCATTTTACCATTGAAGTGAAGCGTCTCCCGATTTGAAAAATTTTAATTAGTGGTATTGTAATTATAGTGAAAAATTTTCGAAGCTTCGACTGACTCTAGAAATTCTTTATAACAACAGTTAGACGGAACGAAAAGATTACTATACCTTCTCGTTCCGAATAAAAAAAAACATAAGATTTAGAATCTTTACCTAGTCCACACGGGATAAATGACATTTTTGCATTGTTCCTAAGGTGATAACTAATCGAATTAGCTAAGTACCAACGACTAAATAAATGTTATTTAATTTTCTTTTCTGTGAATCTAAATTAATGATATGTATACATCAAAAAGATGAAATCACGGTTAGGGTCTTAGGCTCTCATGCTCTCTATTATAGTTAGTACATCATAAATGTATGTATGTGTCAGATGACCCGACTATGGACCCGACAGATGTTGTCTTGCCCAAACGTTCGCGTTGGCGATGGTACCTGCTATTAGTGGGTTAAAATAAAATTAAAAGTCCTAGAACCTGATTGCAGCGCCACCTACCGGGTCCAATTGTATATTTAAACCATCCAGGGACCCACAGAAACATACACAAAAATTTTCGTCAAAATCAGTCCAGCCATTTTTTAGTTTCTGCGAGACTAACGCGCGGCAAATGATTTACATATATATATATATATATATATATTATATGTATATACTAGCGACCCGCCTCGGCTTCGCACGGGTGCAATGTAGATACTAATTCCTCGTATCCGTCTAAATAGCTTTCCAAACTTCACATAATTTGTATCAATTTTTTTAAATATTAAAATGGTTATGGAAGGCTATCCGTATAATATAGACATATGCCATCGCTGACTTTTTTGTAGTCCTAATAAAGAGGAACAATAAAATTCCATCATACATTGTTTTGGAATAAGACGCATTTTCGATGAAAGCTCTCAGTCGGCTTGATTTTTTTCCGACATCTTGAACTATTATCGTCATATTTCAACAAATTAACACAAAGCGATATTAAACTATACGTATAAACCTTCCTCTTGAATCGCTCTATCTATTGGTGAAAACCGAATTAAAATGCGTTGCGTAGTTTAAATGATCTAAGCGTACAGACGGACAGACGGCGGGAAGCGACTTTGTTTTAACAATGCCATAACAATGCTTATTTTCATAAAGCAGATTTCAAAAGGTCGACTGTAACAAGTTCATAATGAATATACAATATAGACCCGGAAGAAATAAATGCAAAAAATGGTGGAACAATTAAAGTTCACACAATTAATAATTGTGGTTACGCAATGCGTGTTTCAAGAGCTTGTTAATGATTAATAACAAGATAAACCGATTGAGTTATTATAATTTACATCATAGTCATCTAATAACGGCCAACACAATACGAATTATGATCATATAGGCAAATTGTTTTAAAATGATGAAATATTGTAAAACAATTGAATCAAATATATAAACGTAATTTTACTAGTAAACGGACAGACAAACGCACACAAGGACGATAAGAGTCCCATTTTTATAATTTTGGAAAAGAATAATCGAAATAAAAAAATGTTGGTCAAAACACGAACATAGCTCCACGTCAGATGTCTATATTTCGTACAGAATAGCTAATACCTGTGGCATCTGTTTGATGAGTATATTTTAAGTGTTAATCATATCTATTTTTTTATTTCAAACGCGTTTTATTTTATTTACACTCTGTCAAGAAAGTATCGGGAAAAGATCAATAATACACGAAATGTTAGTTATTCATCTAAATTTATTTTATCACCTTCAAAGTATGCTCCTTCAGAAACGATACACTTACGCCAACGAATAATCCAATCATCAAAACATTTTTTAAACGCTTTTTCCGGAATTGATTTCAGTGCTCGCCGCGAATTCTCCTTTATGTCTTCTACCGAATGAAAACGGGTGCCACGAAGTGGTAATTTGAGTTTAGGAAAAAGAAAGAAGTCGGCTGGAGCCATATCTGGTAAATAAGGTGGTTGCTCGATGGTATTTGTTGAGTTTTTGGTCAAAAATTCGTTCATAATGATGGCCTTGTGCTAAGGCGCATTATCAAAATGCGCAAATGGTGCAAAATCCAAGAATTTTCTTTCCACAAATCTGGCCTTTTTCGTCGAATTTGCTCTCTTAAACGCCGCATAATGCCCAAATAATATTCTTTATTTATGGTTTGACCTTCCGGCAAGAATTCCGAGTGCACAACACCGCGATATTTAAATTAAACAGTCAACATGACTTTGACTTTTGATCGACTTTAGCGTGGTTTTATCGGTTTCCGTTCAGTTGGAAGGCACCACTCCGAAGCTTGTTGACTAGTTTGCATGTCAAACTCGTAAACCCACGTCTCGTCACCAGTAACAATGAGTTTCATGAATGTTGGATCGGAATTGACTCGTTCTAGCATGTCCTCAACGACTCCTATGCGATTGAGTTTTTGGAGAAAATTCAGGTCTTTTGGGTCTAGCCGAACGGCAACATATTTTATACCCAAGGTATTATTTAAAATGGTACGGATCGACTCGTGAGACACAAAAAGTTCGGCGGCTATCTCTTTCAAACTTGAATGAGGATTTTCAGTCACTATTTCCTTCACTTTTGCGATGTTAACTTCAGTTGCAGACGTTGATGGCCTACCAGAGCGAGGCAAATCTTCCATCACATCTCGACCGCTTTTGAACGCTTTGTACCACTCATAAGCACGTGTTTTTGATAAAGTTGATTCACCGTAAGCCTTCTGTAACATTTTCAGTGACTCCGAACACGAAATTCCATTGGCGATACAAAATTTAAGACAAACTCTTTGTTCGATGTTTTTGTCCATTATGAAATTCGCAATATACACTAGAATACTATAACTAAAAACAGCACTGTATTTAATCTAAATAACAGATGCAACTCAAACTCCGCACCAAAATGGAAAACAGTTGTGCCAATCTAACAACAACAAAAAAAAAAACAAAAATTGAATTTGGAACCATAAACAAATCATCCATTCCCGATACTTTCTTGACAGAATGTATAATATACCCATCAAACAGATGTCACAGGTAGCTCTCAAGCTATTCTGTATGAACTATAATAAGGATATACTTATCTTTGGTTTGTCTCGAGGATATACGGTTATATTCTAATTTCAACTAATTTATTTTGCAGGCAATAACGACATTCGCCATAGCTTGTCTCGTACAGTCACAATCAGTTAACGCTGGGGAAACTGTTCTATCATCAGTTCTAACTCCAACTGGAGAAAAAAATGAAAAATCCCTTAGTCGTCAAGGAAGAAGCTATTACGACCAGCGGTACGCAGCTGGAAGACCTTTATACGATAGATTAGAGAACGATAGATCAAGATGCGGAAGATGTTTGGACGATAGATATGACAGAGATGACGGTTACGGCAGACCCGGCCAAGATCGATATGACGATGATAGAAGTTCGAATCATAGGCCCACGTACGGGAATAGGTACGATAGAAATAAGAATTACGACAACGACGAGGATGATAGACGATACAGTACAGATAGGAGGAACAATCAGAAAACGAATGGCACCGATGATGACAATAATACTAGCGATAAAAAGAGACCTCTTGACGACAAAGATAGTAGACCAAGCAGTAGCAGACGTGGGAACGACAGGGATAGAAATAGATACGACGATAGAGATAGATACAGGCCTGATTACTATGACAGGTTTTTGAGAGATCCGTACAGAGACAGAAATTATGATAGACCGTATTACGAGGATCCTTATAAGGAGAGGAGGCCGCTTTTTGAACGGTATCCGGACAGATATGATGACGGATTTGCGGGTAGATACGACGGATACGGTTATTCAGGTTATAAGAAACCAGTTTATGATGATCGACTTGATCGAGGAGGTGGATATGATGATGGATACGGTGGTTACGGACCAGGTGTTGGAAGAGGACCGCATGACAGGTAAGATAAATTACGTTCACTATTGATGTGTCTCGAATAAGTGTCGTCCAACTGTGCTTAGGTGTGTAAGCACATTTAAAATGTACCAACGCTTTCATATTGACATTATATTATTGTTTTTTTTTTTATCAAAGAACTGCGGAAATAATTATACTGTCTGTAATAAACGCTTTGTTCGGAGTTTTTAAGGACATTAGTGGACATTTCGTGTGTTGAAATTTTATAGAAATGTACAGGAATACGAAAATACAAAGAATCATTTGCAACTGAACTTTCGCGTTCTGCCAAAAATATAATAAATAGTAATCAATGCTCTAGTAGTCTATTACTTTAGTGTAGAAATATGTATCATGAAATATGAGAAAGATAAAGTCTGCTGCGGAAAACATTTTCCTAATATTGTTGTTTCTATTAGACTTCTTGTTTAAATTATGTATACGTTTAGACTAATAGCCAATTCAAAAAGTTAAAACATAAGGATAGATTGCACTTCTGATGTGAATTAAAAAACAAAATGAAAATAAACTAGTCAAAATGATACAGACCTGTCACATAGTCTGCACAGCCATCATGAAATAAAAACAATAACTTGTGGTTAATATTTCTGATGGGAATTACAGCTACGTCATAGACAGCAGACAGACAAACTTTCAATGTACATTCGTACAATGAAATTATGTCGAACATGTCAATGGCTAATGGAATGCACGCTTTCACCCGAAATTACCTGTGGCACATGTATAGACAAAATAATTGTAATATTGAGTGAAATAGAGCAGTGTAACGGTTGACGGTTATGCATATTTGCGCGCCAATTGTGTCCTGCCGCCGCACCATTGTTTAAATATGAACGCATGTGTCATTGGTACTAAAAGTTTATTGACCTTATTTATTAATATCAAAAATTAAAATTACGGTGAAATATTAGAGTAATTTATGTACGCAGGACCCTCGTAGTCAAGGACGTTGTCGGTCGAATAGGTCAGAAGGGGCAAGCAGAGAAAGAAAATGGCGGAAAGAAATATTATAGTTACAAATAGGCACAATAATTTAAATGCTTAAAGAAAGGTTTTATACAAAAAAGATTAAAAAATAAATAAAAAGTTACGAAAATTAAAAACATAATCTTTTCCGGTTTTTTGTAACGTTGTTCACTTTACTAATAAAATTTTAGCCTATGTAGTGCCAATTTCAGAACGGTGTTTCTCATTTCGTACTTTTATTCTCCTATTTCTATGCCTACATTTTTCGAAACTAGATGAGACAACTGTCCTCTTCTCTGCCCCTCTTTAGTAACGCTGGTGTTCGAAGTTTATTGATGTTTCAGTGTACGGTTACTAAAGTAAGCAGAGTTCAACGAAGATTTACTGCAGAATGTATAGTAGTATTTTAATCGCTTAGATAAGCACGTTGAAAGATTGGTCCCAGGTCTCAACTGAAGCTGTCAGTAATTACCGAGTTATTTTCACTACACTAAACCGCAGCGTGCTTAGTCATATTTGCACCTAGTGATGAGTCCTTGAAATGTTTCATGATAAAGTCTTGAAATTTTTCGAGAATTTTTCATATTTTTCAAATATTTTTCCTTTATTTTCTGATATTTTTCCAAACTAATAACTGTAATGTTTTTATGCCCTTGCTTCCAGTGCACTTTATCCACCGTTATTGCAATATAATTATTTAATTTTTAGGCACACCAACTTTTTTTGTCAATGCGTGTTGAAAGTACCTAGCACGCAACCTTGTTTTCATGAAAGTAAATTTCTATAACTGACAAGAAAGATCGATTATTGAATGGCACGAGATACGCAACATTTAGGTCTTCCATCTCGTAAACTAGGCTTTGCAGAGCTATGGCATAAAGACGCATTGTTAACATTAAGATGTACTTATCGTTCAACTGGTAAGACTTGTTTGTTACTTGGTAACATTTTGAAACTACCTAAGCAAACGAGAGTGGTTCCGGAGGACTGGCGTACCGCAGTCATAGTGCCTCTCTATAAAGGAAAAAGTTCATATTTAGACTGCACGTGCTATAGGGCCATCAGTTTGGTCAACTTAGTAAGTAAAATCTATACCAAGGTATTGACTGAACGTATGAAAGGCATTTCTGAAAGATATTTGTGGGAGGCACAAGGTGGTTTTAGGAACAGTAAGGGTTGTATGGATCAGATTTTCGCGCAACGCGGTGTCGTGGGGACGTATCATGGAGAAGTTTCTGGCCATACATCGAAAAGTTTTTTGCGCTTTCGTGGATCTTGAAAAAGCATTCGATAGATTAGTGCGAAAGAAATTGCAGTCTTCCGCCCGAATATGGCATGGAGGGCCCCTTACTGCAGCCTGTGAGGTCATTATACCCAGGCCATGGAGCCCATGTAAGGATAGATGGTCACTTGTCGCCCTGGTTCGAGGTCTGTTCAGGTGTCAGACAAGCTGCGTGATGTCTGCCTGGTTATTCGTGCTTTATTTGGACAGTTGCCTCCAGACATTGAAAGGTAGTATGAGTTGTATGATATGTGATGATACACTGGTAAACTGTCTTTTGTACGCTGACGATACTGTGCCTGTAGCGCCATGAGAAACGGAGTTGCAGACACTAGTTACGTGCATGAAAGAAGACTGTTGAGTGAAAGGATTGAATATGAACGTGAACAAAACTAAGGTTCTGATGTTCGAAAAGGACGATGTACAGACAAAGTGTGAAATATGGGTAAATGGAAAATGTCTAGAACACTTGACGCGTTTTCGTGGAATGGAAGATGTGAGTTTAATGTGGAGATACGGGTAGTTGCTGGCAATAAAGTAAACGGTACTCTGTCCCCATTAGTAAGCAGTGTGAATGTATCTAACAGCCAAAACGGCCATAGACAATACGGTATTAGTTCCAACTTCACTGAACGGTAGTGAGGCTTGGTTATGCTCGAGTTATGAAGTCGAGTCAAAGCATAATCATAAATGCAGTAGAAATGCGATCTCTTAGAAATATGTGCCGTGTCATCCTTGCAGACAAAATAAGCAGTGAAGAGGTACGCATTATGATTAGGTGCACTACAGTGTTATTGTTAAAATGAAGAAAGGAATGCTTAGATGGTTCGGGCACATAGAAATAACGAGTGATGAAGGACTGACGAAGAAAATCTATAGAGCGAAAGTGAGTGGTAAAAGAAGCCAAGGAAGACCAAGGTTGACTTACGAAGATCAAATAGCCAGAGTGTTAGCTGACGAAAATGTCAAACGCACTCGCATACCTAGGCAAAAACGTGTGAGGAGAATGATGAGATTTGAGGAGGCAAAAGAAATATGTAAGGACCGCGACGCTTGGCACTCCGTCCTCCATTAGGGATACAGCGCGTAGATATATTACCAGAGTATTACTAATTGAACTAGATCTCGACTATTACCCCTTGTTTAGCCTACACTCCCATCCTTCGATAGCCACGAGCTTCTACATGTCACGCAATCGTGTTATATATACAATTTCGTCATCTCTGTCACTAAACATATCGGTCTACCGGAAGTTAGAAGTGTCGTCAGTCTTGGGAGAGTACGATGACGCTTTAGCTATTAGGGGTTCGGCTGACGGAAGGAGTGGTGAAAGAAGGATTCTTATGCCTCTTTCATGCTTTGAATTATGGTGGACGACCAATAAATCACAGAGTAGTCTTCGTTGCGCATGTACGGAAGGGCACCGGTCGCAATGGCCTTACGTCAAATACAAAGTTACTTATTATATCTGAGGAACGTTATTCACACAGATAAGAGGACTAAGACGGTTGACGACGATCACAACGTGGTCAGAACGCGATGGGATGGAAAGTCATGGCACTGTCAAGGGTGTCACTTCTAAGTATTTAACTTCCTCGTCCAGAAAATATCCTGTCCGAAGAAAGTAACTATGCGGAAAGCATTAGCGCTGCGGATGTGACAGGTCGTTGAACACCTCGAGAATTATAATTCATATGGATGTATAAAGCGTGATAATGTATATAACCTTAGAAAAAAAGGGCATAGAACCTTCTAGAACATTATCATCACTAATAATAACAGAACATTGTTCTCGACGTCGTTAGCCAATTGAATTATTTGCTTGATTCTGTGACATGTCCCTTTAGAATTTTCTAATTACAATTTGGCTTTTGTCTATAATTCTATTGATACCAATCTATAGTACTTACGCTCATGACCCCATATATTTACGCCTTAATGTTAACAATGCAAAGCTCTGAAAGTTGCGTATCACGTGTTATTCCATAAATGACCTTGTACTCTAGACGTAAAGTCCAACTGTAACAGTACGACATTATCGAATGGTGAAATTCTTTCAGGAAAACAATGCTGTGGGCCAAGTACTTTCAATAGGCATTGACGAAGCACGGCATGTATTTTGTCATAGAAATAAGTAAAATTTTCGTTTAGTCATAATTTAAAGCTGTTACTTAATAGGTACATTAACGTGCCAAAAAAAATGAAAATAAGTATGCAAAAACATTGCAGTACGATCGAAGGCACACAAACTTTTTATACAACTTTACGAATGTTAATTATTGGCATTTTTAAGCTATTACTTTATAGGTAGAATAACAGTGCAAAAAATGCACACAAAAATGCACACAGTGCAAAGGGGCACAAACATTTGCGTTTACAGTTCCGTTCTGACACGCAATGATTTTTATCACTAACGCAGCAGTATGTACTAACACTAAATCAGTTTTAACTTGTTACTGGATACTATGGATAGACTCGCCTTATATTACGATGACTTCTTGCTCAAACACATATGGCTTCCATTTTCGGCTGTCTGTGGAGAGCTTTACTACTTGTACGCTGGCGGGGAAGTCCCCTTTATGAACAAGAGATACCTACCTACCTACCTAAGAGGTAATTTTATTAACGTCGCTATTTTCCACATACGTCTCAGCCATTAATATTTGTGTGAACTGTACTGAACTGAGACGTATCAAAATACTTACAAGTCACTTTTACGCGAATCGCAATGCATATTATTAGCATTAGGTTTCTCGTACATTAAGCTTTTGATAATATAGCAATTCGATTGATAACGCCATCAAACGACACTGAGTAGGAATCAAGTTACCAATTACACAGCTTTGAAAATATTTCTACAATATTTTTATATTTTTGAAATTTTTCCCAAACTTTTCTTGAAAATTTTCCGTTTTAAAAAATTTCGGAAAATCACCCATCATTAAATTTGCACCGCATTTAAGAAAAGTTATCTGTGCTTCACAGCGTAATATATTATATAAACTAGTGCTACTTATCACACGTTCAGTCTCAAGGTAAATAAAATAAAATTATATAGCGATCTCGCCAGGGGCATATTACGTACGAGCAACATGAGAATCCAATCTATACCCAGTTCAGAAAATACAGAGGTTATATAGAGGAAGATTATCATAGAAGTTGAAAAATCAACACTTTGATTTTATCATAGAGCCATAACTTAGTATATACTGGCGTATAGACGAACATAAAGCTCGTTGACGCATGACGATTTTTAATTTGTCGATGTTACCTATGACATGAATGATTCCCTTGATTATTGCGATATGTAATATCACGATCACATACTGATACACACCCCTCATACCCTCTGAGACACAAGTTTGCACGGTAACCGCAAAAAAAAAACGTCCCTTCGTCGTATCCCTCAATTTTAAAGGTACTCCCCTTGATCCCATGCCGACTATTGGACTCCTTGGCGTCGATATCTCGAGCGACGTTCAGTTTCGCGGTCGTCTGGAGGGTAAAGATAAATTAGCTACGAAAAAACTGGGTGTGCTCGGTAGAGCGGGACAGTATTTCACCCCAACCCATCGCCTACAACTTTACAAGGCACAGGTTAGGCTTCCCATGGAATACTGTTCCCATATCTGGGCTGAAGCGCCCCAGTATCAACTCCTTCCTTTTAACCGTATACAATGTAGAGCGGCTCGGGTTATCGGCGATCCAGTACTCTATGATCGGCTCGACTCTCTGGCCCTGACGAGGGACATTGCGTCCCTAAGCATATTTTACCGGATCTATCATAGGGAATGTTCTGAGGAATTGTTCGGAGTACTGCCTGCTGCTGAATTTCATTACCGTACGTCACGCAATCGACTGT
Organism: Zeuzera pyrina; assembly: GCA_907165235.1. Classification (NCBI taxonomy): domain Eukaryota; kingdom Metazoa; phylum Arthropoda; class Insecta; order Lepidoptera; family Cossidae; genus Zeuzera; species Zeuzera pyrina. Next base: position 3,757,103 of record OU015627.1, read on the forward strand.
CCTTCTATCCCCACCACCTTGATGGATGGAGGACACACAACTGTGCGTTTTTTACGACATTTTCTACCACGTACGGCAATTTTGTAGAATAAACTTATAGCGACGGTATTCCAGGACCGTTACGACTTAGAGACCTTCAAGAAACGAGCCTATTTTTTCCTCGAAGGCGGGCAACGCACCCGCAAATCCCTAGACCCTAGACGTTGCGAGTGTCCATGGGCGGCGGTGATCACTTTCCATCAGATGACACGCTTGCTCGTTTGCCCCCTCTGATATAAAAAAAAAATACAGAACACGTAACTACTGTTGACAAATACAGTAATTCTTTGAAATAAAACAGGAATAACACAAAATAATAAACTAAGTCAACACCTTCTCCACAGCGTGACGACTGTCATTCACAAAAGTTTACAGTAAGGTAAGTTGGGGTAAGATCGTTAGCGGGGTAATAAACGTAATACTTCCTAATAATGTATCATTTTTCTTTTTCAATGTAAAAATGATACATTATTAGGAAGTATAAAATTTATACGATATTACCCCGCTTACGATATTACCCCAACTTACCCTAATATCATAAAAGATTACATTCTCACTCGCGCGCTTTGTACGTTTATATGTCAGTATATACTCAAGTTTACGCATAAAACAAATCATTCAAATCATAGAACAAATTAAAAAAATAGATCGAAATTTAAACCAAATTATGCAAAACCAAAACCAAATAAATTGCGTTGGTAGTAGAATGGTAAGAAAGTATTGCATCTCTGCCTATACTTAGCTATGTCCACTGTGACGTAAGGTAGGTGACGTGCAATGCACTTTTGTAGCAAAAAAGAAACAAAACTAAGTCAATTTCCTAGCAAGAGTTTGCATATGATAGTAAACATTTAATAATATTTCAGCAAAGTACATACATACGTTAATGTTTACAAACTTAAAACTACACATTATCTTAAATAATAGACTTCCTCAAAGTTGCCGCTTAGAAAGCTGAAAGCTGTCATTGCTTAAGATACCCAGCAGACTGGCAGCATTGCCTCTTTGAATAGCCAAACAGATTCGTTGGCAGAAGAAGCTGCCAGCCCGGCGGTCTCCCGAAGCCTCGACCAGTCTCTTACAAATATCAGAAACCAGTCGATGGGCTTCAGGGCCCCAGGGACCCAAAGTTTCGACTGCAAAGGGCGTAAATATAAAACTCTCAGATACATTGCATATGATTAATACTTTTAAGAATATTTTCAAACTTCTAATGCAAGAACATCACAACGTTATTTACCTACAAAAAATTCAGATCAAAAAAATACATAGATTGAGTCTTTCATCAATACGAGTGAAGACAACAAACTAAAAGTTCATTTCATCTTGTAGCACATATTTATGCCATTACAACGATTTATTTGGTGGATTCACAGTCTAATCTCGCAGAAATGAGAACTTTGGCTTACCAGGGCCTAGTGATAAAGATTTCAAGCTCGCCACACAAGTGTTGTAAATGGAAAAAAAAATCCAATGGTATACTCCATATATCTATGTAATTGAGGGATGAAAAAAAATTCAGTGCATAAAAGCCTGAGGGGTATCTTTGGATAGGTCTTCAGAACTGATATAGAGCTTTCAAAGGGACTTTTTTGTTGTTGAGAATAATCTCAACTATGCTACTAAAGACGTAAAAATGTGTCCCGACCTTCTAACATTTTAACCATGATGTGGATAATTAAAAATAAAATGAAATAGTAAAACTGAAAAAGCACTTTCAACTGAATTTGTTTAAATAAGTATATTGTGGTGTTTTTGAGATATGGAGTATTTTCGGTTACACGCTCGGCGACCGCTGAAATAATGAAATTAAACACAAAATATTTGCTATTAAATTATTACTGTGCATTCCGCTATGGCACCTTTCACTGTGTGTGGTCCGACACGCGTTTGGCCGGTTTTTATTAATTCCACGCGGACCAAGTCTAGTGACTAATAAAAAGAAATTATTAGTGTTTGAAATGAGTAGGTAAAAGATTTGAGATTGATTGGTTTTGTAGATTTCACGCGAAAGAACAAATACACTATTCGTTACATGACATTAACACAGTACAAGTAAGCAAGCAGTATTCTATCTCAGCAGTGTCCTAGAGATAATTACCTACGGTCGTTCGGTACGTATACATGCAATAGGGCTACCGACTTGGACAGAATGTTTTTCTTGGGTTACGTATTTGATAATTATAATAGGTACTATATTAAATTGTCATATTATGTTTTCTTTTTATATTATTGCAAATTTAATAAGTTTTTATTTATATAATTCTACTAGTATTTTATTTCTAGTTTCAAAAGTTTGTGAGTTAGTGTGGTAGAAATGGACAAAAAAAATGCATTTTGTGTGCAGCATAATTAAAAATCAGTAATAAATTAACTAGATCATTACGATAATATATTTCCTACAAATTAGCAACAGAGAAATATATTATTGCTATGGGCGTCATGACCCCTGACTAGACTGGGAGGTCGACCTCCGATAACATTAATTTCATTGATTTTAATTAAACAAAAATACCAAAACAAAACACATGAACAAAACAAAGAGTCGCTTAGACTGACATTATGTTGTTCCTGTTCGGTCATTGTGAATAAAACAACATCCGCACAATTCCAAAATTGATATTACCGCATCCCCGCATATTTTGATGCCTGGCCTGGGAGGACCTGCCCCCTTATTCACAACGCTTCGAAAACTTTCCGTGGCGGAAAAGGCCGATCGTCGGAAAGCATAAATTCAATCCGACGGATTGGAAAATGCTATTCGCAAACTCGATATAGATGTATTCAAACATCCATACACTGAACATTATGCTCGAAAACTTGATTGACATAATATTTAGTCAGTAAATGCGCGGGAGCGTCTCACACCGTCCGACGACAACCGCGGCGTAGTCGCGACTGTTGTATGCCGAGAAATGCCGAGATTTCGAGGTGCGTCGTTTGGGAGCGTTTGTATGAAGATAGAATACTGTATGCTTACTTGTACTGTGACATTAGTAAAGTAAAAATGAATTTACGCAATAGTTATCCCTTAGCATTTAAATTTTATTAGAATATGTGAAACCCCAGATTAGTACATACATGATTTGCGACTTTCCAAACCCTGCCAGTTTGATTCTATAATTTTTAATTTCCTAACGTAATCCGAATACCGTTACATAATAATTTCAAATACGTTTCCAGTACATTATTTGGTTAAATTAATTCGCAAAACGGTATTTGTTTTTTGGTGGCTTGTTGTTTCCCGTTGGCTGACCACCGCTCGAGTCAGTACAGGGCAAATCCGCGGTTACTGACCCCCGATTTCCTGGGTGTTCGAATTTCAAAAAGGTCAAAGAACCATAGACTGAGTACTTTTGTTTTTAGTGGCCTAATTTTCTACACCGTTACGGTTTTTAATTTCCGTTCTAAGGTAAGACGTTTCTATTTTAAAAGAGTTATTAACTAGTCTTATGGTTTCCCATTATTAACATTTAATTATTATCATGGCCGTTGTACTTGTAAAAATTAGTCTTCGGAAGTTATTTTAAAATTAAAACTAAAATGTTCTCTTGTTACTTACATTATTATTTAAATTATTTTGTGCAATCACATTATCTTGTGATGCACCTATTATGATTTATTTTTACAACAATGGTAGCAAACAAGTATGCAGGGTTAGTTTACGTTTCAGATAGTACAACAAAACTTAACAAATATTTTTTGAGGAACGTATTGAGTTTTGAAAAAGGTCGTAGAACAAAAGTTGTTAGGTATGTTGACAGAAATTTTGCACTAAGAGGTTATTAGTATTTTGAAAATAACCCTGTATACAAAGTGTATCACGCCCTCGGATGATCTAGAGAAGACTGACGGTGCGTTTATTCTAGAATCTGAGTGGTAAAGTTCCTTTTAAATTACATCGGGTTCGATCGTTCCGTTGGAAAGTGCTAACCCTGTAAAAACCGTTTCACGATCTCTAGGAAAAATCCCTATAAATAGGAATCTATTCCAGAATCTGTTTTAGAGAGAAAACTCCTTTAAAATGGTACCGAGCATGACCAATTTGGTAGGTAGGTAGGTAGTAGACGGTTGGTTACTCTATTAATAGAACAAACAATAAAGAATAATTTAATTAACCCTAAATCATTTCGCAGTTATTGATTTATTGGATCGCATTATAAAATTACAACCCAGTTTCAGGCCGTGGGACGAGACCTACCGGGGTCAAGCCGGCTGGGACTCGGGCGGCCGCGGATATTACTTCGCGTCAGGGCGACCGGATTCCGCGCCGGCACCGGCTTGGGGACGCCCGGAGTACGTCAGGTGACTGACAATACATTAAAATTGTAATAGGTGGTTTTCGTTTCACTATTTGATATAAGAATAGGAGAAAGCGGTGTTATTGTTAGGAATACTGGCAACCTAAGGGACATATTAGTATGGTACAGCCATGTCGCATTGCAGCATGAATTGGGCCGGCTCGCCCGGTGAAATACCACCCCACAGAATATCGGCGTGAAAAAACAGCGTCTATTGCTGTTGTGTTTCGTTCTGTGTGAGTGTTGGTGGCCCGACTCCCCTTCTCCCCTCTTTTATCTCCTTTCTCTAAAGGCCGGTAACGCATCCGTGATTCCCCGGATGTTGCGGGTGTCCATGGGCGGCGGTCATCACTTCCCGCTTGCACTCCTCCTCACTCGCTTGCACGTTTGCCCCCTCTTCCATAATAAAAAATAAATATTTACTATGCTTCCTCTCCAATTAATGTAGCAAAAATTAAAAAAATATTGGCTATGTATATAATAGTCGGAGATTCTCAGTACAATAAAATATTTGTACAGTTTTAAAAACAAAGATTTGACACTATATAAATGACTATCGTCTGGCACCACTGAAGTAATAATACTTCTATGTCTGGCACCCTTTGTGATCGCTGATCATCGATCACTTGATCGCATTTGTCCTAAGGTTACCATCGGGAGACGGCAAGGCCTTTTGCGATCCTATACGGTCGTCTAATAAATAATAATCATTGCGGTGTTTCTAATGTCAGTGTCGATGTGTTGCCAACTTGCCAGAATGGCTATCGATGTATACTGTTAATTTGATGTATGCTCTTCAACAATGAGGCTACGGATCCTCCATAATATAATAAATGCAAAACAGTTTCAAGCTAGCGTCTCACTAAATCATGCGATGCCGCGACTCGCATCTATATTACGTTAAAAATTGCTATTATTAAAAAAATACAAAATCAATGTTTCAAACACTCTCAACTCTCTGAAGTAACCTTGTCCACTTATTTTCTAGCAATAAAATTGTTTTAGAAATATTCATCAATAACGGGTCTTCAACTATATTTATATTGGCGATCAAAACTACTAACGAGTAGTAGATAGCTACTCGTATACGGAAAATATCCTACTTTGTATTACTTTCAGACCTGAATCAACGGCTAGTGGCTGGCAGAACGTCGGGTACACCGGATACCGCGACCAGCTCGAATATAGAGGATCCTTTGGGTACCCTCAGGAGTATGGGTATCGGCAGGACTTGGGGTACGGACGACCTACCGGCTGGCAGAATGTGAGATCATATAGAGATCAGAGGTGAGGCTATTATTTTATCTTCTAAAAAACTTTGAGTTTCATTTCTGTATAAATCAGAATAATACAACAGCAGAATGCTTGGTTGGTCCTGGCATGAGAAAATGAGTCCAAAACCACTGAAGAAGAAGTAGGTAGTAGCCGAAGAAGATCAAGCTGACTTATGTAGTTGAATTGAATTGTAGCTGACGGGTATGTCGAAAGCATTCACATGGCTGCGAATAAAAGTGTAGGGTAATGATGAAATTTGAGTAAGGTTAAGGTAATAAAGATCTTCGCTTGCTCCTTTATTCTCTCCGTCTTTTTTTTGTATCGCAAAAGCGGCAAATCATACGGCCTCCTTGAAGGTAAGCGGTTAGGTTCTTGCTTTATTTCAATAACGTAATATATGTATGACCAGTACATACCTATACCCAGACATAGGGTCACACCTCTCCTGTGCGTGAAGAGTGCGACTCTCACAGGGGCTAGGGCATTAAGGGCACTGCGAACCGTCCCTGGCGTCATGGGATCACAGTCTTTACAAAAAAATAAGAGTCGAGGTGCAAACTTTTTAACTTTTATTTCTGTTGAAAAAAGGAACAAATGTTAAAAGATTCTAGAGAGGAGTTCGCGCGTTTTGACGTCGTGCGTTTTGAGTGAGCTCAGTTATATTTGATTTCGTGGAAAAATGAAAGTGTGTTTCTCATGTGCTTGCACCTTCAATTTTAAATGTATGAGCAGAGTCGACTTTAAATTTCTTTTTTCTGTTATTAACCGTTATTAAATAGAGAATTATTCCATAAATAATAAAATATTTCATGTTTCATAATCTTATACAATTTTCAGCGGAGTGAATCGATTAGAAAGCAGACCAACATACAATCAACCAACACATAGCGGTCCAACGTATACACAAGATGTACAATCAAATACATACGGTCAACCGAATAGCCATCAAGCCAATATTGGTGCAAACGGCTACCAGAGCAGTACCACACCTGGCACCAGCTACTTATACGAAAGAGAAGACGAGAAAGTCACGATTAAGCCTACAGATGTAACTGTAACCACTAAAACAGCGTCTTCAACTCAATAAATTTCACTGTAATGTTAAATATTCTATTGAAAGCGATACCAACGTTTTTCTTGGGAGAGTGACACAAACCGCTCCGCGAACATTTTGATATTCTTTTAAAACGGTGGACAGCAATCTAATTAACCTATAATACCAATCGTCTCGTAAAGTTACCGCATTTTAGACTTACCTACATAATTTGCAGAGTTTGTGAGATATTTGAGAATAATAATTATAATAAATAAACTAACTAATCAGAATCCGCTGTTTTAGAATACAATTAAAATGGCGGGTGGCAGAACATCAGTAAGTTACGAACTGTTCTTGACCTTTATGGCGGTAAATACTAATGACGATTTTACGCATATATAGAGTCTACGTCTATGCCAAAGTCATTATAAATTTATTTACACTGTATAGTGTTGTCTATTGGTTGAGATTCAAATAACGATTTTAATTAATCATATACTTTACAATCGCAGTAGAAGGCTTATGTGAGATATTTAATAAAACCTTTCCTAAAATTTGTTTCAAACTTTCGATATTGTTATGGATACAAAATATGGTATACTCTGAACTTCGATAACAAATAAAGAACTAGATTCACAATCTTCTATAAAATTTAAACAAATTATTGTCCGAATTGACGTATATATTTTTAATATCGTAAAGTATTATCGGCAATATTGTGTTAATCTAAAGTAGACCTTACTGTCAAACCATAAGGTTATAAACGCTCGTAACCGATTCTTGCATGACATTGAAACGAAGTTTGTTACATAAAATTTTTAAAATGCAATCTTACGTCTCGTGCATAAAATATAATTTGAATAATATATTTGCGTTGCTATGCATGTCATTTTGATTTGTTACGTGAAAGTGACAAGGATAAGACAAATATTGTCAGACAATATTTAAAAATATGATTACGAATTTAATAAAAAAGAGCTATGTAAGGTTATTACTATAATGAAATAATGAACACGTAAATATGATTATTTATTTATTAACCGAAAATAAGAACTCGCGTCTTTTTTTAGCGTTCTAGATGTGTTATTTTTGCAATTTTTGAAGGAGCACTTTGACATGTTCGCTGTTAGCGTTTTCGAATACCATTAAAACAGAAGTGCGCTCAAATACTCATTTGAGCGCACATTTGGTTCGGACATTTTTGGAGCGTAGATTGTGTATCTAGTTTTTTATTTGTGATCGAAGACTGTGAATGATAAATAAGATATTTGGAGTTAATAGGCAATTTGTTTACCGCTATATTTTTTTTTTGTAATATAAATAGAGCCTTTTGTAAAAAAAGTAAATCATAGAAATTGATGAGAATGTATAATTCGCGACCTTTACTGTCTTTGCTAATACTTATTTAAATAAAATGATGTACACGAGGCACATGGCACATGGGATCACTTGGGCACAACGTTAAGTATCAATTTTTATGTTTTAATACCTTTTTTCTCAATTCAGTCTCGCCGCACTAAACTATTCGTACTACGAGTAAAAACTAGTGGATGTGAATATTATCCACATTGTTTACGTTCTAGTACCGATCGACTGGGTCAGTAATAATATATCTACTTAGATATTTAATGTATTTAAATAATTAATGAAGTGTTGCTTCATTATTGTCTAGATTACAGCCATTCCCAAAGTGGGCGATAACGCCCCCTTGTGGGCGCTGCAGGCCTAAAGGGGGGCGGTAAGATACCCAGAAAAAAATGGGGGCGTTGTGTAGAGGCCTGGCGGGTGATTTGTAATTTCATTTAGCTAGGAGGCATCTTAGACAACGACTGCATGAGCTCTCGACTCAGTAGACAAAATAAGTTTGGGAACCAGTGGTCTAGAACTAGCACTCATCACTCAAATACACGATTAACTTATTTTAGAAATTAATTAAAGTTACACCTTTAATGTTATTTTATAAAACAATGTATTGTAATTATTATAATGTAATGGTTGATGTAATTTAACAAAGAAATGTGCTGGAAACTGGCTTTAAAGTACGATTTTTTATAGCGTAAGTTACTTAAAACTTAAGTAATAATTAGGGTCTTTGAATGTAATTAAGAATGGCCTACTCGGAACTAAAAAATATTCGATCATATATAAAACATATAAATAAAGACTTTTTTACAAATGTATAAATTTTGTATTATTTCAAAGAAGGTATGTTATGAATACATATGAAGACATGAAGGATGTACTGTAAGTACATATTTTATATATCCAAAATATGAATTTTGTTAAAAATAAATGCCTTTCAGATTACGTACATACGGCATTTTATAATACTAATTTCATCAGCTGAGCATTCATTTTGTATGAGAGGACCAACATTTTTTTTCATATTTCGATCCATGTTCCTTGGGGAAAGTTGTTCAGTTTCATGGGTACGTCAACCCCCTTTCGGTAGTGTAGGGTACTTTTGTAACACCTTGTATATGTGGTATGATGTGTGATGACACAGTAGTAAAATATTTTTTGAGGAGTGCTTTCGAGGGATGTAAATTGCGAAATCGGCCTCTCAATAAAGTTCCAATAAAGTTAAACCTTCCAATAAAGTGAGCTGGGCTCTGGATGTATTCAAAGGCAGTGTGAATATATCTGACTCCGCCAAAATGGCTATCCACAATGTGGTGTTGGTGCCGACTTCTTTATCGCGTACGGTAGAGGCCTGGATATGCTCGAAATCGAAATAAAGTAAAATACGCAGTAGAAATGCGATCTATTAGAAATACGTGTAGTATTAGAACCCTCATGGATAAGATAAGTAATGAAGAGATAGGCATAATGACGAAGGGGCGATGTTTCGATGGTTCGGTCACATAGAAATAACGAGTTATGAAAGATTGACGAAGAAAATCTACAGAGCGAAAGTGAGTGGAGCAGAAGCCAATGAAAACCAAGGTTGACTTATCAAGATCAAATTTTCACAGTATTAGCTAACTGAAACGTCAAAAACACTCGCATACCTAGTCGAAAAGCGTGTGAGGAGAATGACGAGATTTGTGGAAGCGAAAGATGTATTTAAGAATCGAAATGCTTGGCGCTCCATTCTTTCCGACTACCTCGCTCTAGGTATAACATGAGGATATGCAATATGTAAATGTATGTAACAAAATTATTATTACAGTAAATAAAAAATTAGTTTCCACTTTTTCTTTAAATTTAGCGCCATCTATTGGGTAATGGAGAACTAATATGTGCAGTCATTTGTAATTAATAATTATTTCTATTATTTGTTGTATTTCTTTAAATAAATAGTAGATGGCATTGATTTGAAGTCCTGAAATGAAATTGTTTTTTTTATAAAATTCTTTTACAAATTCACTTGTTTTATACTGGGCTTAAAAATTAGGCATTTTTAATTCAATATACTTTGCAATTAAAAACTCGAAAAAATGTCGCACAGCACTATTTACTTCTTCATAAATAAGAAAATACCTTCAGATTTTAATTATTTATAATAATTTTGAAGTTTCATTGCAATACAAATATTTCCCATTTGTTTAAATATTATAAAGTAGGCGTAAAACACGAATGTGGTATTATATACTATATTTATTATTAAACATGTTAAAACATCGTTTACAGTTGCCCAGGTAAGTAAAATTTATTATTCTACTTATCAAAAAGTACCAAATGTTTTTCGTTTCGTGCGACGTGTACTTACTCATAGCTCATTATACAGAATCAAAATATAATTATAAGATTGAAAAATCAACTCTATCACCGATTTCCAAAATATCTGTTGGTACTGATAAGGCGGGTTATTCACAAACGTTGGAAACAAGAACTATTAATAAATTTAGTCTATGAAGTGACTCCCAAAGCATATATATTTTGTATTATACCCTAGCCAACATGGCCAAAGCGCAACATTTATACTTTCGTCATGTATGTGTATTCGTCATTTATCTGTATGTCGAGCGCTGGCCTTAGCCATTCGAGTGTCTCGATTGAGGTTTTTTCAAGGCTTTTAGGGTTGGTTGCAGGTGCCGCCATTGGCGCTGCGCATTGCGTTCCGAGTTTCGGGCAACCACACGTGCAACCTTCTCCGCGTATAGTGCGTGTCTGTCTATTTATTCGTATGTCGCAGTCGTTTTATTTCGTTATCCTTACACCTGGAATTTGGTACACAGAAACATAAATTGGAAACCCAAAACGCCAAGCCTAAAATGAAAATCAAAAAATTAAATAAACTACCTACCTACTAATCGACTTTTAGACCTTTTTTAAAAAACTTGTATTTTGTCTGAATTTTGTCATGGAACCAATTTATTTGTAGTTTCTTATAATTCGCGTATCGTTTGATTGAGTAATCCGATTGAGTTGAATTACAGACTGTTATTCGAAAGTAAGCTGTACATTATTCTAAAAACTTCATCTAAATTGGTTCAGTAGTTTTTATATAATGCGTAATGCATATAATTTGAAACAAATAAACATTATGTTAATAGTTGTATTATGTTATGCACATATTGATGTAGGTAGGCACTAGTATTTATAGTGAGTATTAGAAGGAATTATATTATAGTGACAATTGTAAGTATAATTACAATCGTGGATCATTTCGTGTGACTTTTATAAAGTAAATAAATATTTAATTACTAAATGTCAAGTATTCCACCTAGAAACACAACACTTGTATAAATACACTTTATTCTGCGATGCGAAGTTTTCAACGAAGTAGTTTTGACTGAAGTCCACCTATGCAGACAGGTGTGTTTCGTGACCTGGATTTCGAAATCTAAGAAGACTGAGAGTTAGATATTTGGATACATACGACTTAAACTTTTTATCTTGAAATCCTTAAACATGGAAACATGATTGGATAGAGAAATCTCGATAAAATAAATTCCAGAAGAAACCCTGTTTTGTACGAAGATTGAGTTGCATCTCCGAAGTTCTGCAGAATTTTATAATGATTTTTACTAAAGTGGATAGGCAATTATAATATCTTGAATCTCTAAAACCAGTTTGTTCATTGGTAATGCAGTTTTCTTGCAAATTACAAATATGTGCACGAACAAATGTTGAGATTTCTTCGCGCTAAAGTGAGATCAAATCACAACTACCAAAATCAACTTTGTAGTTATCATCATAGGGCGCCGGGGCCAAAGGACAAGTTCGGTTCGGGCTGCGGTTGCATAAGTGAATTCGAAGTGAGTAGGTATACCTATAATTCCTTCCTATTCCTAAATACCAACCTATTTGTGTCTGTAATGTTAAAAATAGGAGGACTGCTTCTGCAGGTCGAAGTTATTTCCATCTGAGTTGTATATTATACAATAGAATTAATAAAAGGCTCAATATTTATTCCTTGACCTCCCGACTTTGTAAAAAAGTGACATCAAATGGCTAATGACATTGTCGTATGAGGATACGGAGAACTTGATTTAGAGTGATACGCGCATGCACACATATAATATACACCCCCCCCACACACGCACACAACACACAAACACACACACACACACACACACACACACGCACGCACGCACGCACGCACGCACGCACACACACACACACACACACATTGCTGGGAACATGTAAAAAAAAATGTAACTGGGGGTGGGCGTTGCCGACTGCAACACAGTTTACAACTAGTGCAGTTGGCATCGTTTCTACTGTTCTTCTTGTAACCTTGTTCCCTATGAAATAAATAATAAATAAATAAATAAAATTTACATAGCCAACCTGCATAGATAACAACCCTCTTAGAGAAAGTCATTGGACCGCCGACCTTAGGTCGTAATGCGTCTCCAGAAAGAAAACTTTTAGCGGTGCGCTTCTAAGCTCAGTATCTTTTTAGGTTTTGAAAGTATAAGTTCATATGGTTACTTATATTTTATAAATGTTATGCGCGAATCCTCAAAGCCCGGGGCCTCTCCACCCGCACTGGTCATTATATGATTAATAATAATAATAATAATAATAATAGGCCTTTATTGTAATTCCCACAACTCCATGAAAATATAACAATAATAAACCATACATTAAAACAAAAAATAAAATAAAAAAATAGTAAATAAACTTTCTAATTCTAAAATTATACAAAGAAAAACAAACAAAAGTCATATAATTAAATAAAAATAATTGTTTGATTCATTATATGGTTAGCTAATGCTTTATTCTAAGCAATTGAAAATGCATTCAATGAATGCATTCGATTTGAATTTAGCTGGCGAATTTGAATAGGTCTTATTTAGCACTGGAATAGTCACTATCTAGTTTCTTTTTATCATCTGCAAGTCCACACTGGTACCTACTTAGTAGGTAAGTACTGGGAATAACATCGAAACGTCAATCTTGTTGTACCTTGATGCTATGTCCACTCCAAAAACAAAGTTTCTTACCTCTGCATTATCATTTCCGAAGTATGTAACATATATCTGCTTATAAGTGATAAAGTTATTAAATTCTTTTAGTATGCTTTTAGTGTGCACAATATCTCATGTATAGGAACTGTCGCAAAGTTATCGAAAATGTAATATCTCAAATTATAAAATTAATTGTGCACTACTTTACTAAATACAAATTTATCACTAATAATAAACTTAAGAATGTCGATTTATTGTATCAAATCGAAGAATTATTGATAAATTCATGATAAAGAATTCCTACGAGCTCATTATCTGATAATTTATTTAGATTCGTCCACTTGGCGACTGGACGCAGCGTAGGTTCTCCTCTTATTTAAAGAAATTGCGAAAAATCTAAAAAAAATATGACTATAATTATACTGTATTCAGTGTCGCGTGTCTATTTAAAAAAATAAAAAGTATACAAGATTTTTCGCAAAAGAAATTTAAAAAATAATCTGTTTTATTTTTTTTACATTATTTCCAGCCAATATTTTTAGTTTGTACACATATTATAAAGCAGATCATTTTTTATTCGTGCACAAATAGTGAAAGTTAAAAGTAATTAAACAGTAAGATGACGGAACAGGATTCAGTGCAAGTGGGTAATAGCAATTCCGATCAAAATGCCGTCCAAGTTTCTGATGGCGCGGGCGAGGCATCTCTCCAAGTGCCCGGGAAAGGGTAAGTAATAAATAATTATATTATGAAAAGAACTAATTTTTAGTCTTCAGTACCGAAATAATTATAGAATTCTTCGGTGTTATTCGGTAACAAAAGAATATAAAATTGCATTCTTATTATAACTATAAAATAATAAGTAATTAATTATAACGTTAAGATTATTTCTCATAAAATGTTTTTTTTAGAGCCGTGTTTCCTTATAATTTGGTATTTAGTTCAAGTACTGTAACATTGATAATAATATACTAATAGTACAAATATAACTTTACGCCATTTCCCATTCGGAGTTTACATAGCATCAAGGCAAAAAAAAAGTAACAACTGATTAATAATAATAACAACAATGAATTAAGTAATTAACTAGTATTTATTAAACAGCCAGTTATTAAATTCGAAACTGGTTGGATGTAAAAGGTCGACAAAAGTTTAAAATTATGACATCGGCATCAAAAACGTCATTCCACATCAAGATCTACGTGAATAAAATATTTTGTGTATTGACCTGTTTACTAAAGCTTGTAGAGATAGTGGTGCGTTAGTTCGTATTATGGTTTGCATGTTAATAATTAATTTAATAAATTATTACATCTTCCAATGTAAAAAGTCCTTAAAAATATATACTTTTTTTTGTTAAAAAGCCTTGAAATTGTTACAAATCGTTTAATTATCGTCTGATTATAAATTTTTTATCATGAATCATATACAAACCGTCATGTTTATCATTTACGTAAACTGTAATCTTTCGGCAATAATGTACAATGTCCTGTATAATAATTTAATAATACTTAGAACATGTTACGATAATTTTATCGATTAATTTGTACTATAAAATCTTTTTCAACAAACAAATTGCAGCTGTCTATTATTAATTCGTTAATAGCTTAAAAGTAATTGAGAGTTGAACAATTTCATTGAAGAGGAATTCCTGGTATTTGCAATGGCAGGTAGTAATGTAGACGTAGTACATAGCAACTACATAAATACCCGTAGAGCTCTGCTCTTAGCATTACGATGTTGCGGGTATAAAAAATTAAATAAGCCATTGCAACAAAAAAAAAATCGGTCCACCATCGCGTCAGCAAAAATACAATTCGATCGTAGTTCGTCGATAACCCGCAAAATATTATTCAAATTTCAAAATTTATTTTTTAGACCTTACCGTTCTCCCGACTATAGCAAAGAAGGATTATGTACACAGGGACAGGATTCGAAAAGACAATAATATAAAATTATTATGTGTTATGAAATGTGTTAGAGATACCTGAATCATTTGAAGGAAGAGAAATGATTCAAGTATCTTTATAACAAAACACACATAAATGTATATGTTTGTAACTTTATTATTGTCTCTTACCTTCCGTCCGTAACCCTTCTTTGCTATAGTCGGCTAAAATGTAAGACACAAAAAAATAAATTTTGAAATGTGTTCCAAAAAAATTCAAATTAAGTACTTATTTTTTTGTGTACTATTAGCCGATTAGGTTGTATTCTAAACAGGTTGTATGGAGAATACATATTATTATGTATATAAATAAACCGAAATTGTATTATATTAAAATAACATTTGTTATAATAAAATGAACATTAACGAAATATGCAAAGGTAAATAGTAGCCACCTATCTCATTCTTCTATGTATATTGTATATGTGTAAATAAAAAAACTGATTTCATTTTAATGTTATGTCGGTAAACACTAAGGCGAGTGCGAAAGGCGAAAGCGAGTGGTAAAAGAAGCCAAGGAAGACCAAGGGTGACTTATAAAGATTGAATAGCCAAAGTATAAGCCGACAGAAATGTCAAAAGTACTCGCATACCTAGGCGAAAATGTGTGAGGAGAATGATAGGATTTGAGGAACCGAAAGAGGTATGTAAGGTCCTCTCTGACTACCCCGTTAGGGATACAGCGTGAGGATATGTATGTATGTATGTGAATAGATACTTGCTCTGTTGGTCACAATATTGTCACAGGAGATTTTGAAGGTTTCTCGATGTTTCTCCCGCGTTACCAGTAAAAGGCGATGAATGAAAGCGATGTCGGCATTTTATAATCTAATATACTTGAATGTTACTTTTGGCACTTTTGGCAATTTTTTGGCAATTTTGGCACTGATTTTGTATCACCACTAACTTAGATACCTTTTTTTAACAACACAGAAGTAACCTGAACACAGGTACTCACGGTTATGTGGAGCTTTTACCCACTATAAAGTTCCTGCAGTGGTTTTTTTATCGTTCCCCTTATTTGAATGGTCAGGGTCAATCTTGGCAAATAACATTTATTTACTGCATATAATTTTAAAATCATTTCTTATTCTATTATTCTCTTATTCGGTATCTATCTCCTACTTTTATTGAATTTTTTCTATCTCTTGTTTTAATTCCTACTCTTACAATACCTTGTTTTAAACATAGAGCGCAGTTCTTCCTTATTTCCAATTAATTGATTTCTACTATTTCTTATCTAATACATCATTTTGGTATATTGAAGGTGTATACTTCGTTACACAGGGCTGCCGTCGTTGTCTTCGGTGAGTTATTGACACTTCTCAAGTGGTCTGTAACAGACTCCCACCCTTGAAGCTCACAGTGCCACGCATAGCCCTCCACGACTCTTCACCTGCCAGCATAGTCGTTACGCTGGCAAGGACAGATCTTGCCCGATCTGGCGGACATGAATTTGGCGCTCGGAGGTCCACTAAGAGCACTCCTCTAGCATATGTTGGACGGTATCCTGGTCGCACAGAGCACAATTGCACAGGGCCTTCTCTTCCCGTCCTAACCGAGTCAGGTACTGACCGAAGCAGACGTTATCGGTCAGTACTTGCGTCAGTCGGTAAACGACGTTCCACTAATTTACTACAAATGTGCCAAACAGCGGTTTACGTCACGTTCACGTCACGTTACGTCATTGTGAAGAACAGCTATAGTCCTGCGACAGACAGACGGATCGAGGTGATTCTATAAGTGTTTCTCTCAAATATAAATTTTTATCATAGTAAAAATTATTTAGAACATAATCGAAACTTATTCCCGAAATAACATTTTGAAATTCGCGAAAATATGAAATAATTCCAATAAATTATTATTGTTAATTGTGACGCAAAGCTGCATTTAGCGTTATTACTTGAATAAAGAAATTTATTTCTTTGTGTGTGAGGTCATTCTTGTTCACATTGGCAATTTTATATTTGAATACGAAGTAAGTCGTATTACAATATCCATAAGAATACAAATACATTGTTTTAGACGTACAGATAAATCGCTGCGATATGTAACGTAGAGACCTTTTTCCAGAGAAACTTTGTGAGACACGGTGTCGTAGGAAGTTGAATATTGTATAGAGTTGAAGACAATCTTGAAACTTTATGTGCATTTACTTGAAGTTTCTTACGTATAAATCTTACTTTTTATGCAACATACTAAATTGTTACCACAATTATCCGTATTTTACGTAAAATATTATTTAATAAAAATGAATAAAAAGACTTGTCACACAGTTCATTGTCGTTAAAAAGATGTACAATAAATATGTATGAGTATGTATGTCAATAATTTTCAAAGTTCGACCACAATAAAAACAATAAGGAATCATGCAGTACATGTCTGGCGCCTAGCTGGAAAACCGATAGTTCAAACGATGACACAAAGTAAGCTCTCACTTGACCGGTCTTAAATGCCAGTTTGCCGCCAACGCTTGGAATGAATTCATGTCGCTGGCCTTTCTTATGGGCCGTTAACGAAAAATAATTTGAATTAGGGACGCGTGATTAGATAAAGCAATTAATATTTTATAATTAGAAACGAAACTAGTAGTGCCAGATATTTAGTGATTTTTTTCTAATAGTGTTGCGGGAACAGTTACATGGGAACATCATCCAATCTATAAGTGTAAGATAACAGGTGATAACGAAATCGATACGCACGTTTTTTGTTCGATCTGCAGGTTGTTGTGTGTTTTAGTGAAGTGATGCAGCACAAGGAATGTTCGGAGACGTTGATCAAATATAATCGACTTTTGGCTTGAGGTGAGTCGTGCATTTTTTGCGAATTCTCAAATCGAATTCGGTCATTGACTTGTAATTGTCTACAAAATTTCAGTTATAGAAATATAAAATATTTCTTCGTAATAAACAGTTATTTAAAATACAATAGATATTTTTTAAGTAACGCAGCTTAACAATAGAAGGAGTAGAATTATCTTTCTCTGCACTGCGAGATGCTGCTAAGGAAGTCGTGAAGGTAAAAATAAAACGGAAAACTAAACAGAATTTTAACGTTTTTTTCGTATTGGTATGGTGAAGATAAAAAATATATGAATTTAGAACGGATATTCAGAATATTCTAATTTGTAATGGTTTGTCTGTTTGTTTATAACTCAAAAACTAATACGCAATGTGACATGGAATATGAATAGGTCATTGATACTTAATTCAATTCTCTTCTTGTTCTTCTTGCTCTTCTTATATAAAGGTCTATACAAACATTTTTGCAGTTTTATTAATAGGAACACGTAAACATCAATTATTATTGAATTCCAATATCACGAATAAAGATGCCTACAATATGTACTTACGATTTTTTTTAATATTTCACATTTAAAGGTGATATATTATATATATAAAATGTTATATACATATAAATTATTCACATAATGATTATAAATTAGATTATGGTTAGTGCGTATAATTGCCAAATTGAGAAACTCCGATTCGTTTGTCGGGTCAATTCAAATTGTCTTACTGTTTTAAAGCTCCGTAGGCTAAACGGCATAATAAATGGTTTATCTGCCCCTCGGATCAAGTATCACAACGAACGGATTTGCTCTAAGAATGTGCCCTTAAATTGTCCTTCTTTGTTAACCGAGTTTCTAGATTTTCGCCATAGTGCGTGACGAGGGAATGTCACAGTATAACTTTACGGTAGTAACTAATTAATCTATGGTACAACTTATACACAGCAGCTGAACATGACATTGATATTTTTATTTTTTTGAGTACTGTAGCCTAAACATTTCAGATTTCCGAGTATTTTGCAAATAATAATAATGTTTATTTGTCCAAAAATTTATCTTATACAGTGTATTAACAAAAACGTTAAAAACAGGACAAAAAGGGTGACTCAGTAGTGGTTGCAGAGGAGCCTGCAACCGCTGATTTTCAGTTACATCCTGTAATCGTTGTATAACACCTCGTGAACTGATACTTATTATAAGCATATAAGGATACCTAAGTGTCGTGATTATGATATCATCCTCACAGTCAGAACCATCATTTCACGAGGTATCAAACGTCGATCAGTGAAAGAGGACACCAAAATGTGTTAAGATACATACATACATATTGCGCAATTCTAAATTATTACAATGTGACTTCAGAATCAGTCTATAGAACTGAGTAGAAAGCGTCAGGTGTATTTATTTATTTATTTCATAACTGGTTATTTCATAATTGACCCATAAGCTGACACCAATTACACTGGCAATTCGTGGTTGCCATAGTTACTATAGCTGTTTCACTCGTGGTTATGCTCAATGAGACAGAAAGAGTTACGGAAATTCGTTGGACACACGTGGTAAGAGCAGCAACTTATTATGGCTCCGTGTATTATATTTCATGGTGCGAGGTTTGTCCAATCGTCTGTCTGTGAGTATGTCACAGCTCACAGACGATTTATTTCGTCATCTTAGGCCAATAATATCCTTTCGTTCTTTACACATCAAACCATTACGAACAGGTATCATAGAACCTCCATGAATGGTCGACTCCCATACAATCTTTTGTACTTAGTATTTTGTAGTTCTAAATATTTAGCATTGCAATTTCATAATTTTTATACCAATATTCAGTAATACACACTTTATCTATTTTAAATCGATTTAGAAATAAATAATAATTTAATTTCGTGTTCTTTGTCGACCGACCATACTTCGTATATTTTATATGAAGTTGAATGTGCGGCGTATGAAGAATCTACTTGTTGTTGAATTGAAATTGGGTGCAGGGACGTCAATTGAGAATCTAAAAAATAAAAATATTTCAAGTCCAATTTTTATTTAACTTCTACGTTCTTTGTCTAAAATTGCTATGGAATAATAAGTTCTTATTGGTTGGTTTTTTCAAATCTATATTATACGCACTCGGCCCCGAAATAAAGGAAGACAATCTATATTATCTACACTTCTATAAACGAATGTTATAAAGTCAGTGGTAAAAGAAGCTAAGGAAGACCAAGGCTGACTTATGAAGATCAAATAGCCAGAGTGTTAGCCGACGGAAATGTCAAAGCCATACCCAGGCGATAATGTGTGAGGAGAATGACGAGATTTGAGAAAGCGAAAGGTGTAAGGACCGCGACGCTTGGCGCTCCGTCCTCTCTGACTACCCCGTTAGGGATACAGCGTGCAGATATGTATGTATAAAGAGAGCGAACGGATTTTGTGAGTTTGTTTATATGTGTAGGGTTATCTTCGAAACCACTGGACCTATTTGAAAAATTCTTTCACTATTTGATAGGTACATTATTCCAGATGAACATAAACTATATATATATATTTGAGTCTGGCGAAGTCGGGACGGACCGCTTGAATTTATAAGTTGTATCATGCGTCTGTGTTTGAGTCGATCAATTAGGTATAATTATTTTTCGTCTTACTTCTGTCTCCGAATCTGTGACAAAAATACTCGGAATATATTCTATAGTTATTAGGTACATGTTCATTTCATACATATTGTACATACGCATATACATAACCTCACGATATATCCCTAGCGGGGTAGGCAAAGAAAATGGCGCACCGTGCGGTTAATAATGGACTGATGAAATCTTTCATATTTTTCAATTATTTTTTCCGATATTTTTCCATTTTTGAAACAATTCCCAAATTTTTCTTGAAATTTTTCCATGTTTTGAAAATTATTCTCACATAACGGTAATTACATACTGTTTGCTTACGCCTCTTTAATCCTCATCATTCTTCTCACACACTTTCGTCTAAGTATGCGAGTGCTTTTGACATTTCCGCTAGGCGTCAGCTAATACTGTGGCTATTTGATCTTCATAAGTCACTCACTTTCGGTCTGTAATTTTTCTCGGCCAATGTTTCATCACTCTTTATATGTGCCCGAACCATCTAAACATTCCTTTAATAAATATTGCATTTATCATAAAACTAATATCCTTCCTATCAATATATTAATTGAATAATTAACTTTTAACAATATTTCGAAATTTTTCTCTACTGGTTGTTCAGAGACAAAGCACTTTTGGTTATGAAAGGGAACAATTTTACCGTTCCTTGAAGTTTTTTTTATTACGAGTACATTAATGAACACTGCATTTAAATATACCTGCATACAAACAAACAAACAACACGTACATACAGGTCGATTGAGAACCTTTTTCGAATAAGTGCAGTACTAGGAAACGATCAGTCGTTTGTTGCCTTTAAATTCGGGTCCAATGAGTCAATGTTTACTTGATTACATAAATATTTTAATTGGTGATGTCATAACCTGATTGTCCCTATTGTTCTAATAGCGGGTAGGTACATATGACTGCGGTACGTCGACGTCCGCGTCGCTCAATTAATGCCCGATTCTTAATGATTTGTTGAAGGACACCAGATGTAATGTTTGTACGTCTGAAGAAATGGATTATGGAGTTAGTTATCTTTATTACATACATTCACATGTATGATAATTCACACATACGCATGTTCACACGCATGCACATGTATGTATACAATATGATTTTTTATTTTCTTTATTCGTCATAGGGTATTCCCTCATGACTACCTACTCCTACTCCTTTGATGAGTCTCTGAACGTAGGCTGATGTGCAAAATATAAATAAGAATGTGAATTGAGGAAGGAATGCAGAATCCTTCTTTTTAGGCTTCCGTAATCAAAAATGCTTTCTAAACTTTTAAACTTTCGCGTTGCATTATAAAATATCTATAACGCTTTGGATTGAGTTTAGTCTACTGATCGCCACTTTTATCCAAGAGTAGTGCGTGAAGCGATTGAAATCAAGAGACATAAAAATTTTAATCGGAAAACAGCCATGCAATTCTGTAAAAACTCGAATCACCCAAAGCGAGACTCGCTTGACAATTCACCCCACTTCGCATTCGAACTCACTTGACCTTCAAATGGAATTCTCTAAACTAAACATTCTAGAAGCGAAGTGAAGTGATCTTAAATGCGAGTTTGTCGGGGATTGCTTTAAGAGTAAACATCTCAGTCGATATTTCGTCTTAGAGTATTTTAACTTCTTCTGAGATAATTTCGTTAAATAAAACTGGTTTATTTAGATTGGATTGTTATATTTAGCGAAACTTCATAAAATTCATTTACGATAGTACAACTCGAGGCGGCGCTAGTATCTCTGTCGACTTTAGAGAATACCAAATCACAGTTGACAATCTCACCGCGGATTCAGAAGTGAATTTGACTAATTTGTGTTAGAGAATCGCACTACAGTTATAATTTATCGACTATGTGGAATCCTGTAATTCAAGGAACAAAACCTCGTGTTTCGCTTCGGTTAAACGCGTGGACACTGCGAGTGTTGTATGTAGGTATCCCGAAAACTATTTACAAATATCATGGGTAGATGACAAAACGTCTACCTCAGACACGGAGTGGAACTTGCTGCGACAGTTCGCTTGAGACCACGGCCGCTGCAACTCGGTCGTAACGTCAAGCCAATATAAAAAATAATCGCGTTGAACCCGTTTTAGATATTTTTGAATGCTTTTTATATCGTCATACCATCTGTCTCTGTACTATAATTACGTTAGTATAGAGTATATATATATTAGTAGGGTCTGTCTCTATCTATATCAGGGGGGGCCAACCTGCGGCTCGCGAGCCACATGCGGCTCTTTGAAGGATTATTTGTGGCTCTCGATAAATATACCCGAATTCCCTTTTCATTTTTGTGCTATTATATTTAAAAAAATTATCGTATTATTTTAAAATATAGAATCGAAGTATCCTGAATTAAAAAAGGCTGCTTGTCGAATTATTTCAATATTCGAATTGTCGAATTATTTCGTGAAATCCTAACGCCGATCAGTATTAACTAACCAGCATCTCAAAGAATTAATGAGAAGTGCTGTCACCAATTATTCACCAAATTTTAAAGAATTATCAAGAGAAGTAACATAAATGTGTTTAATTTTTAATATTTAAATCTAATGCACATATTTAGTACTTTTATTTATATGTTTTCAATAAATATAATTTCTGTAAAAAATTTTTTTTTAATACCTTTGAAATATGTATTTAATTGCGGCTCGCAAACAATTTCAAATTTTGAAAAATGGCTCGGACTATCAAGGAGCTTGGCCACCCCTGATCTATATCTTTGCCAGTCTATCTGTTTGTGTCACTATATCGCAGTCAAAGTTCAAAAAATTGATTCCATCATCTTTACTCCTACTAAACTTAAAGGTGCTGGTAGATAAATTGTTACTCAAAGAGAAATAAAAAAAATTACATATATTTTAAACTCAACTTTTTTTAAATTTAACTTCTATTTCTCTGATATTGCTACGAAATCCCAAGTTAATCCGCATTCGGCACGGTCTTGTCTCGTGTTTTTTTACACCCGTGAACATCTATAGTACAAGTTAAAGCTTATTTTGGAACTTTGGGGCTATACAATTTGTGCGACTGTAAACAAAGAATAAGGGGTTCTTATAATTCTTAGAACCCTTTCAGCTATGAACGAGTTTTTTAGGACTCCGACCTTGGCCTACAACATTAGTTATAAATTCTGAGGCTAAGCCGTTTTGGCATAACAGTGAATGTAAATGGAATGCGTGTCAATAATTTTCTGTGTACCGTGTGTGACTCACAAAGTTTGCCGATGATAAACATATGAGATTACACACTATATAGAAACAGTTTAAGAAATAATGACCTTCTTTATTCTCCTATTCCAAGTTAAACTTAGTATATACTGACGTTTAAACGAACATAGTGCTCGTTGACGCGTGACGATTTTTAATTTGTTAATGTCACCTGTGAAATGAATGATTCCCTTGATTAATTGATTGCGATATGTAATATCACATACAGAACACGTAACTATTATTTAAAATACAGTACTTCTTTGAAATAAAACAGGAAAAACTCGAAATAATAAAATAAGTCAACAACGCTCTCAACACCGTGACGACTTCTGTCGACCTGTCATTCAAAAAGGGTTACAATAGCGTCTCGTTTGCTGCCCCTTTCCTACTTGTGCCACTATCATAAAAGACTTCTCGCTCGCACTCTTTGTACATCTATTCGCCAGTAGATACGAAGTTTATGGTCCCAACCAATGATGTTATATTTATAAATTTGTATTATATAACATCATTGGTCCCAACCATTACAATGTTATCAAACAGACGCCATAGATGACTTCACAACATTGTAGGTTGTCTGTGCATTAACCCACCTCCAATCTCATTAAAATTTTCTCTGTAAAATGTACTGCCTATTATACTTTTTATTATCCATTAATTTTTTGAACTGAAATCCTCAACGGAAATCTAAAAAATCCGAATTTTCAAAGTCAAATTCAAATCAATTTATTCAAGTAGTTAATGTAATACTTAAACCCAATTGCAAGGTGTTTTTGAACATCAAATCTACCTTTGATTTGAAAAGAAAACCTGCACACTTAGAAGAACCTATAAGAAATTAAGTCGTGTATCATTTTTTCAACATCATTTCAAATAGCTACTGAAATTAGAGGTTTCCAGACTCATGGTGTTTTCTACTTTAATTGACGACAATCTTAAATATGGTTTTTCTCCTAGATTGCGTTCAGCCTTATGAAAATAAAAGTTCCATTTAAGGACGTTTGAAACAACCATTTTTATTTCTCTTGTTCACTATCTCTCGTAATTCTTATAACTTTAAGATACCCTTTGATCATTTACTCTCTGTTGCTGTATACCCACTGAGTTGCGAACGCTACTATACATAGGTACTAATGAGTGAGCGTTCTAATTTAATTACTTAGATTGGCCATAATCCTCTGTATGTAACCAGAGTTAATTTCAGGAGTTCGTTGTCGCAAATTAATTAATGTCTCCATTAATGTGTATTTATTAATATATATATATGTTAAAATTAAATATTACTATGTGTATTAATAGTGAGTGTTAATAATAATATAATTAATATACGCATTTCACACAGCGCCATCTAGTCCCAAAGTAAGCAGCACAGCGCTTGTGTTATGGGTACTAGACAATTGATATACTACTTATATACTTTTCTTTTGTAAATAAATACATATTATACATAAACACCCAGACTCGGGGCGGGAATCCCCCGTTTACTTTCCGACAAGCTTAACCGCTGCGCCACGGAGGTCGTCAAATTATTATTAAGTTAATATTAAGAATATTATTAAGTGGGTACTACTTAAAGTCAAAGTCAAACTAATTTATTGTCAAATCTACCATCACGTATCGGTTCGGAAACATCAGCATTGAGAATAACCGACGAGAAATTTTTTTAGTCATTCAATACAACCCAGTGTATTAATTTACAAAATTGGAAGCCAATAATCGTACGTACAGTGAAGATTGTTTCCAGTTGTACTACTTTTGAAACGTCGATGAAACCATTTATTATAACCAACTAGCTGGTAGTTATAATAACAGCTAGTTAGTTAATAACGCGTTAGTTAATAGTAAATAGGGCGTTATATTTGGTATTTCTCCGGTATAAAATGTAACCCAGATTACTCTGTAAAAAGGGCTCTACCATTGATGTATCGTCAAAATCGGTTCAGCTGTTTCGGAGATTAGCCCGGACAAGCAAACAGTCAAGAATTTTAAAAAAGCGTTTGATTTTTGATTACATGCAAATAACCACATAAGCTCAAGAAAAACCTCTATTTCGAAATCACTGACAGACACTTCAATTGTATTTATATGTATAGATTACTATAGTAATAATAAAATGAAAAAGGCGTCCACTCCACAATAGTTGATTTTCTGGAAGCTATAATGATTAATTGGAAGACTGTACTCAAGTTACGTAATGACGTGTCAGCAATAGTAACAGATCCTATACACATAAAAAGAGGCATATTCCAAGGACACGCTTTAAGTCCTCTCTGGTTTTGCCTTGCACTCAATGATGTTATAATACAAAAGAGGTAGATAGGTTACATGCACTCGAAAAGTGGCACCCCAAAACTTTGCTAATTAGCCAACCCGGACTTGGTCAAAGAATATGAAAAGTAATGTTACAGAACCAACAATGTCATGCCATGCCTATTGCGCATTCAAAATTCTAAAATCTTTTAATAATCCAAGCGTTTTTATTATAATACACGATCATGTGATGACGCAGCCACCCAGTTTTAATCATCGTTTACATTTATTAAAGTAATAATACATAATGCATCATTTTCAAATTTAATTAATTTAATTTTAATTATAAAATTAGAAAATGTTGGCGATCTTTTTAAATAAATATGTTCTCATGTACATGATTCAAGAAAAACGAAATTCGAAAAAAGCGAACATCATTTTTTACTGTCTAATCCCATTAGGTATCAATCATATTTTTTTTAAATGTCTGTTCTGTGGCATTGATTACTAATATTCTTTGAATTAGTCACGGATCCGCTTAAAATGTAGTAAGAAATTGAAATTGACCAATCACAATGACTTAGAGATATGTGATTTGTTAGTTTAAAATGCAATTATGTTTTACATTGCATAGCGACGCAGTGCAATGTATATTTGTCTCACTTTGTAACGTTGTAATTGGGACAATATTTTACTTGGATTAGTACTAAGGTAATCTATCTACCTCTTTTGTATTATAATATCATTGCTTGCACTAAACCCTTTATCGACTCGACTAAAGGATTTAAAATCAAATATAATAACACATGCCATACCTATTCTAACACATCTGATGTATATGGATGACATAAAACTCTTTGCTACCAACCTTTCCGAATTACACATGCTAGCAGATATCACACAAACTTTCTCATCAGATATTCATATGGACTTTGGGATAGATAAGTGCAAGATTCAATCAATACGTAGAGGCAAAATCAAGAAAAATTCTTACCACCTAAATAACATGGAACAAATAGACCCAATTGACCCTGTAGAACAGCCATTCCCAAAGTGGGCGATAACGCCCCCTTGTGGGCGCTGCAGGCCTAAAGGGGGGCGGTAAGAGACCTAGAAAAAAAATGGGGGCGTTGTGTAGAGGCCTGGGGGGTGATTTGTAATTTCATTTAGCTAGGAGGCATCTTAGACAACGACTGCATGAGCTCTCGACTCAGTAGACAAAATAAGTTTGGGAACCAGTGCTGTAGAGGGATACAAATATTTAGGATTTCAACAGTCACAGCAAATACATCAAAAAGAAACCAAAACCACATTAACTGGTAAATTTAGAATCAGATTACACAAAATACTTAACACTCAACTAAACGCTCGCAACACTGTTAAAGCCATAAACACATTCGCAATTCCTGTGCTTACATACTCCTTTGGTATAATTCAGTGGTCACAATAACACAATAACTGAGAAATTTACAAAGAATAATCAACACGACCATGACGAAATATCGAAAACATCATCCGCGATCATGCGTACAAAGACAGGTACTACCTAGAGCTGAAGGAGGACGAGGCTTAATAGACTTAAAAAATTAACATAACAAACAAATCACAACACTGAGAGCATTCTTCCATACTAAATCCTAACATTCATCCCTTCACCTAGCCACAGTACAAACAGGTGAACTCACCCCACTGAACCTAAAAGACCACGCTATAAAATTACTCGAAACAACAATAGCACAGAAACTGGAACCTTGGACACAAAAATGTCTTCATGGACGACATCGACTTGATTTGATCAAACCTAATGTTGACAAAATAGCATCAAACGCGTGGCTCAAACGAGGGCAATTATTCCCAGAAACTGAGGGATTTATGATTGCTATACAAGACCAGGTCATAGACACTAAAAACTACAGAAAACATATTATCCATGATCATAACCTCCAAAGTGATTTGTGCCGTCGTTGTCACAGTAGTTCAGAACTATACAGCGTATGCAACAGGAGCATGCAAATCAATAACTCAAACTGATTACAAGCATAGACATGACTAAGTTGCCGCCATAATACATCAATACCTAGCACACAAATGTAAACTGATCCAAGATAAAACTGCTTACTACAAATACTCACCACAAACAATATTGGAATCTACTGAATTTAAAATATACTGGGACCGTACTATTATAACCGACAGAACAGTGCACTATAACAGACCAGACATAACGCTTCATGATAAAAAAAAGTAAAATCGTTTACCTGATAGATATAGCCATTCCAAACACAATATACAGACCACTTACAGTGAGAAAATATCTCAATACCCAGATCTAGCGGCTGAAATCAAAACACAGTGGCGGGTGGATATTGTTAAGACAATACCTATAGTCTTTCATCGACAGGCGTCATTCCGTACACACTACACAATAGCCTAAAAGCACTCAACATTCATTCTCTAACGTATACCCTCATTCCGAAAGCGGTTGTTCTAAAACACTGGTTCCCAAACTTACTTTGTCTACTGAGTCGAGAGCTCATGCAGTCGTTGTCTAAGATGCCTCCTAGCTAAATGAAATTACAAATCACCCCCCGGCCTCTACACAACGCCCCCATTTTTTTTCTGGGTCTCTTACCGCCCCCCTTTAGGCCTGCAGCGCCCACAAGGGGGCGTTATCGCCCACTTTGGGAATGGCTGTTCTAAATACATGCCGAATTGTCCAAAAGTTTCTTTCATTATAACATAACATTACACACATAATTTTTTTTTTATGCAACTGTCGTTTTCATTTTAGCCAAAATCTCCCGAAAATGATAATCTTCCTCAAAAATAAAAAATGTCAAAATAAATAATAATAATAATAATGATTTTATAATTAATTGAGGCACATTTATATAACAAGTTTAAATCTCTTTTCTAATAAATGAATGACTTGTTGAGGAACCTTATTATAATAATGAAGCAATTACCCAGAAAAGATCCACTTGACTCCTGTAATAAATACTTAGGAATAACTTAGTTTATTCTGATCTCGGATTTCCATACCATTAATATCGCCTTTCTTGTTAAACAGAATGTATCTATACATTATTGTAGCTTACATTCTATCTTCAAACATGTACCTACATATGTACAATGTACCTACCTATACGTCGAACCAAACCGTTTCTAAATATATATTAATATTATTTTCCGTGTTATTATTCACATACATACACAATAAGTACCTATATTTTCTCATTTAAAACACACACACACACTCATACACATGAACTTCTGCAAACACATGAAATCCTGCAATATAGGCAAAATTGACCTTCAAAATCAATATCGCCTACGATATTAATTAATTAAATGTAATTAGTATTGTTTTTGTTTCTAGATGTAAACTTATATAAATAAAATATCTGTAAATCTTCCAAACAAAATGAAATAATAGATATTTTTTTGAGATTCTTGACTTTTGAGATATTATTTATAGTTTAGCTGATATGGAAAAGAAAGAACATAGAATAAAAGTCAGCCAAAAGATAAGGTTATAACAAGGAATTGGTAACAGTAGGCTAGCAAGTAGGAACGTATCATTAATTAACTTTCTTTTACCACTTCGAAGCTTTACTTTTCATACTTATTACAATACGGCTTGTTCTGCCGACGCCATCTCGAATAGACAACGGCGTGAAGTTATTAATTCATCTATTAATTTAATGTTTTTTCAGTTTAATTAATTGTCATATCGTTGTTTTTATTGTGTCATTTTCAACCTAATATTTCGTTAAAGTATTGCGCCATCAACGATAAAAATATTACATTAATACATTATACACGAGGTTTAGGTTCTTTGTCTACATATAACGTTAAACTGAATAAAAACCTGATTAAAAAATGTTTCTTGGAAGTCGATGTAACTAAGCAGTAGTTCATTATATTTTATATTATTTACTGGTTATTAATATTGTTCAAAAATGGCAATTCGTGCATGTAAAAGGTATAGATGCTTATTTAGAATTTTTAATATTCCTACGTAAAAAGTAGTTGATTGCAATTTGCATTATTCAATATTCCTAAAATAATTAGTTATTTTGTACCATGAAATCATATAATATGTAGGTAATGTATTTTTATTTTCAAGCATTAGATAGTATAGCATAATCAGTGAGCGAAAACTCAAAAGTATAATGAAGTGTACAAAAAGGCACATTACCATGTGATATTATGAAAATATCTACATGAATTAATGACTATTATGTTGAAGTTTTACCTGTAAATGAATCATCAACTTAGTCAGCTATGCAAACATAAACATTATATAATTATAACCGCTGTCGTGTAATGCAGTATTAGAATTGATATACAAGTCATACCAAAAGAAATTAGATACTTCTCAGTTATTTGTCAGTGTCAAACAAATAACTGGTCAAATGCACCATCGTAAGAGCTGGTTATTTGTTGATAAATTTGAAAATAGAACATTTATGAAATCTATATGCTATATGGGCACAGTACTCCTTGTCTCCCAAAATTGGGAAAGCAAATTTAAAACAAATTAAATCGATTCTTTTTGTGCCAAGCGGCTGAAGTTAGAAATCCGTAACTTTCTATTAAACCCTTGACTACTAGACTAAAACCCTCACCCACCAAATATCCCTGACCTAGCACCTTACGACTATTACCTCTTTCCAAAAATTAAAGGGTTAGCGGTTTGAAAAGAAACAAATTAACTTTGCACTGTTGCCTGGCTGCTTTAAATTGAGATTTGTGTGGTGACTAGGGAAGAGTGGTCATTGGTATTTTCCAAGTGGGAAAGTGTACATGATGTGTTCAAGGTGAATACTTTGAAAAGATCGATAAGTACTTATTACGAAGAATACATTTATAATTTTCGAGTATGTATCTAATTTTTTTTTTGGAATGACTCCTCATATATACTGTTGAAATACTGTTTGGAATTTTGTTTTTTAAATTTTTTTTTAATTGTATCATATTATTAATGTAAACCATAATATGTATTTTAAAAAACTTTCAGGAAACACAATATTATATTAATATGATTAAGAGCCCCCATATTGTATTTTTTTTTATTTTATATCTATTTATTCAATATGAAAAGAGTTATTATTTCCGAATTCTTTAGTCATCACAATTTAATAATTACCTTGTTAAAAATAACTCTAATTTAATATTTATTTATTTATTTTATTTATTTAACAATTTATATACATACACACACTTGTAAAGAGACATGCAACGTAACTTATGCACAAAGGTTATTTTAAAATGAAATTTCTTCCAGCAGACCTATATTTATTATTAAATTCTAAATATATTTTAAATATCAACAAAACCAGTCGGTATCTATAGCAAAAAGCACTTACAAATGATAAAACAACGTCCCTAATAAAATAACCATTATACTAAAAAGCTATTTTAGACTAAAAATTAAAATTATCTTATTCTAAAGCGCGCCGTGTACATTAAATTATAATGTGTAAATGGTATTGAGCTGGAAGAAAACAGCTCCAAAAATCGGAACTCGGAGCCGTTTTCCCTGAACCGAATGTGCCCATTACGCTGGCAACATTACAACCAAAACTTTTTCTTTCTAACTTTTTTTTTTAAATAAAAGAGGGGGCAAACGAGCAAACGGGTCACCTGATGGAAAGTGACCCGCTTGCTCGTTAAATTGTATTTTTAATTGAACTCAATGGATTGTAAGTACTTTTATTTGATAACAAGTCAATTCAACACCACCACTTTTATTTGATAACAAGTGGTATCGCAACTAAAAGCATGGCTTACACAAGTACTTAAGTATTTAATCAAAAATATTGCGTATTTGTATGTATTAACTTGAATTGGAATATCTCTTAGTGTATTATAGCGTATTATCTATACATACTATATCAAATAGTGTATTATCTATAGGTAAACACATCCCTTAACTCTAAATACATATTACTAAAGTAACAAGGTGCGATTTTGTTACATCTTGATGGTCTGCCCATACCGAATAAGAATTCGGGAGAAATTATACTTCTATTTTATTTAAATTTTTATATATTTATATGAGCCTACGTTTGACCTCGCAGTCCTCCCTATAGGAAGCAGTAACCAAGTCGTACATTATGTGCGTGCGTAAAAATAGAATTCAATTAAGTAAATATTAAATAATGTTTATTGTATCTCAAAATATTCAACTTATATTTATTGGAGCGGGAGCAATACGGCAATACCGTTAGCAAAATTTAGTATAAAACAATAAGATATCAGTAACTACCGGAATCAGTAAGAAAACTGTATATTCTGAGAAATTTGAGTTTCCCATGAAACAATCATGAGAGCGACTGCACCTATACAACGCTTTTTAGAAGCATTCAAACTGTTATATCACTCACAGAAAAACCGTCTCAGTACAAATCAAACTTGCGCAGTATTCCGTATTGTTAATTGTTACTAAATACCAACTGCCAGCAGCAAAATAAAATTTTTCATAGAGTACCCTTTATGTAAAAGAATACTGCTATCCGCAACAAAAAAAACAGGACAGCTGACTCACTCTTTGATTCGTTGCTAGTTAACTCACCGAGCCTGATCTCTGGAAATTCACGCTGTGTCCCTAACGGGGTAGTCAGAGGACAGAGCGCCAAGCGTCGCGGTCCTTACATATACTTCTTTCGCTTCTTCAAATCTCAACATTCTCCTCACACATTTTCGCATTTTTGATATTTCTGTCAGTTAACACTCGTCAGCTATTTGATCTTTGTATTATAAGAATTAATTACCTACATGGAAATGTATTTCTACAAAGTAATTTTTTGATCTTTACAAAATATTGCGCACTGAGGTTTCCGTACAATATGATAACACATCAAGTTGGGTCTCATCAAGTAATTGATTAAATCTCTTAACAAAGATGACGTGTTTTCAATACCTTTGCTCAGAATTTTCACACCTGTCAGAAGCTAAAGTAAAGGACGGGGTGTTGGTTGGCCCTGATATAAGGAAACTTATTGCAAACACATCATTCACTGAGATTGTCAGAAAAAGAAAAAGAAGCCTGGAATTCCTTCAAAGATGTTGTGCACAAATTTTTAGGGAACAGGAAGGATGCTAACTACAAAGATATTGTAGATCGGATGTTGAATACTTTCAAAGCACATGGTTGTAATATGAGCCTAAAAGTGCATTTTCTGCATTCAACTACTTCCCCGAAAACTTAGGAGACTATAAGCGAAGAACAGGGTGAAAGGTTTCACAAAGGCATTAAAGATACAGAGAGACGATATCAAAAAAGGTGGAACACCAACATGATGGCCAACTTCTGCTGGTTGCTGCTGCGAGAAACCTCAGAAGACAAATACGTAAAGCAGCGCACCAAAAAAAGTATTCAGGGGTAGAAGAAACTATCCCACAAAGACAGCAATTGATTCCAAAGTCTCTTTATATCCAAATTATGATTATAAATTATATTTTTCGTTCACCAACTATATTTTAGAATATATGTTTGCTGGTTTTTTCGTCAAAAAATAAAAAATTATTCGTTTTTTGTTTTTGACGCCAAATCATGCAATAACCCTAAGTAGCAAAAAATTTGTACGTGATAGAATAAAACGGTTGACAGATTTGGATTCAGCGCACTAAAGAACAAAAAAATTAGTCAAAACTTCCAGGACAGTCTTAAAATAATATCTTTTTGTATAGCTGTCCAATTCTCCTATGAATATTTGCAAATGTTTTCTAATACTAAGTGTATCACTGTGTCATAGAGAAGTTTCAACATTATTTAGTTTCTGAGGACACGTTTCATTGGAAAAAACCTTGGTAAAAACTCACATAAGCAGAATTACTTTGGAACTCTGCGTATGTAAACCACGGTCTGGCCTGTTTTGTAGGAAAACACAAAATGCAACATTTCGTCATCCATATAATTGGAACCACGAACAAAAGAGAGTTGATTAATAGACCGTCAACTTCAACGTACTCCCGCGACTTCCCAGTTCTTGACATAACGGATATAGGTCGACATGCCACGCCCGATAGGGTCACACGGCACACCTATCCCTGCAGTGAGCCCATCTACTAAAAACATTACGTACCACCCCACATTGACCTATGAACACTAGACAAAAACTGAGTCGAAGAGTTCCACCTAGTCTGGACATTGAAACACCACATTACCAGTGTACTTCGATCCTGTAATACAGCTAAACTATTACTTTACGGGGCTCAGAATGTATTTGATGTTGGACGGCATACTTATGTTGTATGTGTGATGTATTAGCTCTTAACGACCGTACAGTTTTGCCGTTGTTGACATTTGATCGCATAGGTTAATATAAAAATTGACAATATTCCCTAGGCAGTAATTTCAAGCCTTTCCTACGGGATACAACAAGGACGAATGTATACCGAGCTGTCTTTCACAACTTTTAGTCGACCTCAAAAAAGTAGGAGGAGGATTTATAGATTCCATTTTTTATGAAGTTTATCGTGATCTCTAAATTAACAAAAACATTTTGATAAAATAAATCATTCGTCTTCCAAATGTCAAAGACTCACATTTTGCTTTACAAATCTCAATTCTATTTCTTCACCTTTGCCTCACACTCCTAGTCGTTCATTATCTGCGTATACCTGTTATTAGTTTCTGGAGTTCTAGATTACTTAGGACTTTTGCTATGTACATACTTACATACATATCTTCACGTTGTATCCCTAACGGGGAAGTCAGAGATGGTGGAGCGCCAAGCGTCGTGGTCCTTACATATTATACTTCTTTCGCACCTTAAATCTTATCATTCTCTTCATACACTTTTGCCTAGGTTTGCGAGTGCTTTTGACATTTCCGTCAGCTTTGCTAGAGGCAGCAGAGTCGACTGACACGTTGGCTATTTGATCTTCATAAGTCAGCCTCGGTCTTTCTTGGCTTCTGCGACCACTCACTTTCGCTCCGTAGATTTTCATCGTCAGTTTTTCGCATGGAGTATTCAACCTATAGAGAGGAAATATCGGACCATCTTAAACACCACTGCTCAGTTTATTTACACTAACAAATATCAACTCTCGCTTGCATTCAGCAGTACATAACCAATACTGGACCTGTGTGTACATCTCTGTATATTCAGACAGATATTTAAATATTTATGTAACGGCTTATCGTTCTTTTTGGTGGTGTGGCGAAAACAGAAAAAAATTAAACTATAAACCAGAAAAAAGTAACCGCATAGTGTTTACGTAAATTGTTTTCATACAAAATAAATGACATTGTCACTCTATAGGTTGAGTTCTCCATGGTTTTTCGCCACTAATTCTTTCTATGTGCCCGAACTATCTAAAGGATTCCTGTCTTCATTTTTTCCATATGACACTGTCGTTCAACCCTGTCATACTGCGTATCTCTTCATTGTTTACTTTATTTGCACGGGTGACTTGTTCTGTTTTCCAGGTAAACTTTAGTCAAGGCTTTATGTCTTGAAACTTTTTAAATCCTAATAGGCCCTGTAGTTTCGGAAATAAAAAGCGACGATCAAGTTAAATTCTATTACCCAATTGCTCCTTCTTCATTAGTTTCATGAATAATTTAAAATATAGGCTTGTGCAACATAATATGCGGGTTAACGAGATATACCATCGTGTTACATTTAAATAGTTTGTATAGTTTCTGGGAAAATCAACTATAACAAACGTACAGAGAGATGGATCAACGCGCGAGTGAGACAGCACAAAACAAAAAACTGCTGTTTCTTTCGTCAATAAAACATTGAAAGTATTTCACGATTCAACCATCACTTTTATTTGCCTCACAATTTAATCATTTCATCTCAAGTTAACACCTATGCACGACTTACTGACAATCGAGGATTCATGGCTAATTTGACCTTAACACCAATAAACCAGCTTTAGAATCCAAAATAACTATTTGATTCGAACTTTCTAATCTCGTAAATAATATTCTGTCTATATAAACATAAATTGACAATTTATTGTCTAGTAAGAAGCCCATCGGTCATAATTTTTCATTCGATATACGAATATGTTTAAGTTTCACCCTCTTACTTCTACCACAGTACAAGTAAGCATACAGTATTCTATCTCGGCAGTGTCCTAGAGATATTTACCTACGGTCGTTTGGTACGTAAACACGCAATAGGGCTACTGACTTGGACTGAATGTTTTTCTTGGGTTACGTATTTGATAATTAATAGGTACTATATTAAATTCTCACATTATCTTTTCATTTTATTTATATTATTGCAAATTTAATACGTTTTTATTTATATAATTTTACTAGTATTTTATATCTAGTTTCAAAAGTTTGAGTTTGAAAAGTGTGTGATGTGAATGGACAAAAAAAATGCATTTTGTGTGCAGTATAATAAAAAATCAGCAACAAAGTAACTAGATCATTATGATAATATATTTCCTACAAATTAGCAACTGAGAAATATTTCCGGTTTCGATATAGATGTATTCAAACATCCATACACTGAACATTATGCTCGTAAACTTGATTGACGTAATATTTAGTCAGTAAATGCGCAGGAGGGTATTACACCGTGCGACGACAACCGCGGCGCACTCGCCACTGTTGTATGGCGAGAAATGCCGAGATTTCGAGCGCGTCGTTTGGAAGCGTTTGTATGAAGATAGAATACTGTATGCTTACTTGTACTGTGCTTCTACCATTGAACGACTTCATTTACTGCAGAGAATGAGACCATCCCCATGGCCGTATTTAAAGACTAGACAAGACTAGACTACACTTATTTAAGATTATGGTTATCTCTATAGATCTGGCCCGATAATAGGACTACAGTGCTCCCGCCTGTTGTAAGAAACGACTAAAGGGGTCAAGGGGAAGGCTACGGTCGCCCACCACACGAGCCTGAGAAAGATGATAGCTCATGTGGTCCGCGTTATCATGACACTGCAAAGGTGCAGGTGGACTCTGTCATTGCCAATGCCACCCCAAAAAGTAGAAAAAGAATCCCCCTTATCTACGAAACCACTAAATCTAAGGGTGGCTCGCACCAACAATTTAAACTCGATTTAAGTATCTAACATCTCACTTGCACTATTTATTAAATAATTAGAGCAAGTAAGATGTCAGAGGAGTGAGAGTCTGCTCTCGGCCGCCGTAGGAGATGCATGCGTCGCTTGCTCGCTCGCTCGCCTCTCAGTGCCGTTTCCACGCGCCCGCGTTGCGTGGCCATCGCTCTACTCGCTGCGCATCGTGCGTAGCGAATTAGTGCGTTCGTGTCGCGTCGCGCCTGCGCTCCGCGTAGCGCCGACCGGTTTATCGCGTCGCGCCTGCGCTCCCCGTAGCGCTGACCGGGTTATTACGTCACGGCCGCGCCAGCTCGAATCGATGCGTATTCTCTGCGCGCCCGCGTGCGCTGCCATCGCTGTACTCACTGCGCATCGTGCGTAGTGAGTCATAGTGTGTTCGCGTCGCGTCGCGCCCGCGCTCCCTGCAGCGCCGACCGGCCTACCGCGTCGCGTCGCGGCCGCGCTAACCCGTATCGTTAAGTTAGTGAAGTTTATATAAGACCTAGGTGTTAGGTACACATCTGTGCACAATAAGACAGGCACAGTACGACCAGGGCTACAAAGTAGGCACTCTCCCCCCTGCTTATCCCCGGCAGGGAGGTCCTCTCATACAACTTGGCGGCTCTACCAGCGCCATGGACACGCTGACGGACACCGAATTCCGCGCGTTCGTGATGGCTCAACTCGACACTCTCATATTCGCGACCTGTGGGACCACCGGGTCTCACTCGCGCCCCGCGCCGCCATCCCCGCGTCTTACTCGGCCGTCTTTTCCGCCGCCGCTACAGTCGCGAAGCCCCCGCCGCGCGAACCAACCAAGCCGGCCCCCGTTAGCGATTCGCCCGCTTCCCCTGAGCCGACGGAGGCTTCGGACTCCGAAGAGGAAATGGACATAGCGCTTCCCTCCTCTTCGGAGGACGAGGCCACTGAGAGCACCGAATGGCGCTTAGTGGTCAAGAGGAAACGGGCGAATTCCCCGAGAGAAAGCGACACGCCCAGCCCGCCCTCTAAAACGACGAAGGCGGCCCCTCAGGCCTCCCGAGCTCCCGCGGCCCCATTGGCCAAACAAAAAGCGCCTGCCTCACATGCCACCCAGGCCCCTCAGGCCGACAAAACCAAAACACCGCCGCCGGTGTTTATTTAAGAAAAAGCGTCGTGGGATAGGGTCTTTCCGGCCTTAGACGCGCGCCGCATCAAATTCAACTCCGGCCCGCAACACTGCACAGGGCATTAAGGTGCAGTTCCCCACCCCGGCTGACCATCGGGAGCTCACAGCGCTCCTACGCTCGGAGCGCATAGGTTTCCATACTTATGCGCTCCCGGAGGAGCGCCAGCTTCGCGTGGTCATCCGCGGCCTCCCCAAGGAGCTCCCGGAAGAGCTCATTCTTGGCGACCTTAAGTCGCGAAACCTCCCGGCGTGTGAAGTCCACCGCCTTTACAAGCCCCGCTCGAAGGAGGCCTTCGACCTCGTGTTGGTCGTACTCGACCTCTCCCCCGAGGGAAAGGCCGTTTTCCAGATAAAATCCGTGTGTAGGATTTCCGGCCTCTCCGTAGAGGCCCCGCACAAGCGCGGCACGGTGGGTCAATGCCACCGCTGCCAACTGTACGGGCACTCGGCCCGCAACTGCTTCGTACGGCCTAGGTGCGTCAAGTGCCACGGAGACCACGGCACCCCCGAGTGCTCTCGCACGCCAGAGACGTCTGACCCTCCCGGTTGCGTACTGTGCGGAGAGCTCGGACATCCCGCGAACTATCGCGGATGCCCGAGAGCTCCGCGCCGTCGCCGCCGCGGGGGTAAGTCGCGCCGAGCCGGCGAAGCACAACAGGGCCAACGCCGCGGCCCCCCTGCGCACCCAGCCCAACCTAAGGCCGCCCCTACCGCGACCTCCGCACCCACACGGCCCGCGCCCTCTGCGCCAGCCAAACCCGCGCCCTCTGCGCCGCCACAACTCGCGCCCTCTGCGCCGCCACAACCCGCGCCCTCCGCGCCAACTCAACCTGCGCCCTCAGCGCCGAACAAACCCGCGCCCTCAGCGCCGACCAATCCAGCGCCCGCGCGCGCTCTACCGGCCCGAGAGACCATAGCGCCGACGTCAGTACAACAACCGCGGCGTAAGGGGCCCGCGCCTCAAACGCGTTCAGCGGCGCCGGCTCCTTCAGCACCGGCGTCCGATCTCCTCGGCGACATCCGAATGCTCGCCGACCTCGTTAAGGATATCAACCTTAACGAAATTAAATTAGTCGCGCGCAAAATCCGCGACTGTAGCGACGGGATGGGACGGCTCATCATACTCGCCGAACACGCGTCCCTTCTAAACAGCCTAAGCCGCTTCACGGCGCCCCCTCGTAGGTTATAAAACCGGGCACCCACGAGACAACTCCCTCCGCGCGCATCAAACCGCGCGGGCTCTCAATCTCTTTATTTAACGCGGACGGACTCCGCAGGCAATGCGATCTTCTTCACGAGTTTACGCGAGACCACCAAATAGATATAATGCTAGTGCAGGAAACCTTTTTGAAACCTAGAAATCGCGACCCCGGCCTCTCCGGGCTTAACATCGTGCGAAACGATAGGGTGCCCGCCCCCAAAGGCGCCACTATTATCTACTACAGAAGGTCCCTGCACTGCATTCCGATCGATACGCCCGCCCTCACTAACATAGAGGCGTCGGTGTGCCGGGTGGCCCTCACGGGGCAGGCGCCTGTCACACTTGCGTCTGTTTATCTCCCTCCCGGTAAAGCGCTAATTAGAAGCGATCTAGAGGCTCTCCTAAACTTAGACAACTCTGTCATACTCGCCGGCGACCTCAACGCTAAACATCGTCGCTGGAATTCGCACACCACCTCGCGAAATGGCAGAGCCTTAGATCAACTAACCGATGTCCTTAACTTTGACGTTATCGCCCCCATGACGCCCACCCACTATCCCAGAGTTACAACACACAGACCGGACGTACTCGACATAGCGCTTCTATAGAACGTAGCTCTAACGCTGCACTCAATAGAGGCGTTACACGAGTTGGACTCTGACCATAGGCCGGTATTACTCAAACTAGGACCTACGATAGACACTAGGACGCTCACAAAAACCGCGGCGGATTGGCAGAGTTTAGACGAAACGCTAAACTCTGAGAATTCGCCGCGGCTTAACGCGATACCGGACGTTATCCGTTCCGCTGAGGACGCGACCGCGGCGATAGACGGGCTCACCGCCCACATCCGCGAATCGGTCTCCTCGTGCTTCTGTGAGGTCCCGGCGGCGAACGACCGCCGTTGGGGGCTCCCTGGAGACATCCGTCGGTGATCAAAGCCAAGAACGCCGCGACCCGTGCTTATGACTCGTTTCCCTCAGAAACGAATAAACGCAACTTACGCGCCCTCCAACGCGAAGTCAAATTCCGAACTTAGGGATAACAGGTGGAGCGATCTCATGCGAGAGATCGAGCCGACGCACCACGCTTACTGGAAGTTGGCCCGATCTCTCAAATCGGACATGTTCCAAACAATGCCGCCTCTGACGAAACCGAACGGACAGACAGCTTTCGACGATGTAGATAAAGCCGAACTCTTGGCCGACACTCTGGAGGCCCAATGCTCCCCTAGCTCTCAGCCTGTAGATCAGAACCATTTAGACATGGTCAATCGCGAAGTAGGCTCCCTACCGACCGCGACCACCCCCTGCCAACTCAGACCCGCGACGGTTGACGAAGTTCAGGACATTGTCACGGCTCTCAAACTTAGAAAAGCCCCCGGTAGAGACGGCATCTCCAACCGAGTAGTCAAACTTTTTTCGATGCGCCTTCTCGCGCTCTTAGCAGCTATTATCAATGCCGCCATGGTGAACCGTGTCTTCCCAGCCGCCTGGAAGGAAGCGATCGTTATCGGAATCCCGAAACCGGGTAAACTCCGCAGTAGCCCCAATAGCTATCGCCCAATCAGTCTCCTTAGCGTGCTAGGGAAAATTTAAGAACGGGTCCTTCTGGCTCGTCTCAAAGCCCACTTAGACACTTCCGGTCTCCTCATAGACGAGTAATTTGGCTTTCGAGCCAAACACTCGTGCATACAACAAGTGCACCGCCTCACGGAACACATCCTGGAGGGCCTTAATCGCCCGAGTCGCACTATAGGCACGGGGGCCCTCTTCTTCGATGTAGCGAAGGCGTTCGAAAAAGTCTGGCACGCCGGGCTGGTGTACAAGCTGCGCCGGCTCGGCGTGCCCGACAATCTCGTACGCATAGTACGGGACTTTTTGTCGGACCGCTCCTTCCGCTATACAGTCGAAAGGGTGCTCTCCTCTCCCCGCCCCATCAGGGCAGGCGTCCCACAGGGCTCCGTTTTATCGCCCACGCTCTACTCGCTCTACACGAACGACGTCTCCAAAACCCCCAGTGTAGAGCTCGCCCTATTCGCAGACGATACCGCACTGTTCACATCAGACCGTAGTCGCCTCAGAGTCTCCCAACTTCTCCAAGTCGCGGTCACGAGTCTAGGCGAGTGGTTCCGTCTTTGGAGAATCGAAGTCAACCCCGAGAAAAGCACCGCTGTGTATTTCTCGAGGGGCACGACGACCAGCCGCGCCCGCCGTGCTAACACTCTCCATACTATCACGCTCTTCGGCGAGGATATCCCTTGGACTAGGTAAGTCAAATACTTAGGAGTCACCCTTAACAGTGCCATGACCTTCGGCCAACACATCAAAACGGTCCGCGACCGCGCCGCGTTCGTCCTCGGTCGTCTCAACATGCTCATTTGCGCTAAAAGCAAAATGTCCCTCAGACATAAAGTTACCTTGTATAAGACGTGCGTCAGGCCTATCATGACGTACGCCAGTGTAGTATTCGCTCACGCTGCGCGCTCTCACATCAACTCCCTCCAAATTATTCAGAATAGGTTCATGCGCAGGGCCACAGGTATCCCTCCTTACGTGCGCAACGTAGATCTGCACTACGACCTAGAATTGCCCTCTATAACTCAATATCTAAAAGAGGCGTCCCAACGCTTCTTTCACCGTTCTTCCTTACACCCGAATCCCTTAGTGGTCAGGGCGTCATCGTACACCCCCGAACCCCGCGTCCGCAAACGCTATCGTAGGCCTAGACATGTGTTAGGCGACAGCGACGACGACATTACACGTTCGAACTCGAACATGCCAATCTACACACTACGACCGCACCGCCCCCACCGGCGGAGGCGAGGACGATGACCCGTAGGGTCTCACGTTTAGAAGCTCGATCACGTAGCTCTACACGCACACACGCGGGCCTTAAGCCACATTGTAAACTGCCACGCGGAACACTAGGCACACTAACCGGCCCTCAGCCGCCTCGCCGGCCGGGTCCGCTAGAGGCCCGGCAATCACCCGAATAGGAGGCCCGTTAAGATGCACGTAGGTGCGGAAAGCTCCCCTGGCGACGCCTTGAGCCCGAGGTCCGCCCTCCATACGAGGCATCCCTCGGCTGGAGGAACCCTCAGGCGGTCGACCATCTGGCAGGGCGCCTTCAGCGCTCGCCCCAACGCGACCTGTGACGCTGTAAAAGCCACTAAGGCTAACAGAAAAGAGGGGTTTTGTTTAATTGGTTCGAGTCCGACACTCCCCAGTCGGCGTAGAGTCCGCCTGGGTAGCCCGCGGGGGTTTAATTTCGCCTCTCAAAAATAAAAATAATAAAAAAAATGAGATGTCAGATCCTTAAATCGACTTTAAATAGTTGGTGCAAGATACCCTTAAACTTTGAAAAAATGTGCCAACACCTCGATCATAATTTACATGAAAATCGACACAAAAATCCAAACTCCTAAATACATTTTAATTAATATTTTATTTTTGGTATTTACTAAGATCGATAATGCTACGATTACAACATAAGTTCATATTTTCTTG
Organism: Zeuzera pyrina; assembly: GCA_907165235.1. Classification (NCBI taxonomy): domain Eukaryota; kingdom Metazoa; phylum Arthropoda; class Insecta; order Lepidoptera; family Cossidae; genus Zeuzera; species Zeuzera pyrina. Next base: position 3,799,876 of record OU015627.1, read on the forward strand.
TTTATCGTGATATTAACGTATTATAATAATCATTAGAAGGGTATTTATACAATATACAATATTTAGCTAACGATTTTTTTATTTCTTTTTAGGGTCACTTAACATCCTTCTGACGGGTACAATTTAAACACTGACAAAAATTATTTTTAAACCTTAACCTAATCTAGTGTCAAATAGAATGAATTGGTTAAATAAATTAAATTGTCATTGAAATGAGGTCAATACCATAACACATTAAGACCCAAAATAAAGCGTGAACCGGAATAATTGTGCGTAGACAAATATTCATTTTTTTACTTATTTCATCCTTTTTACTTTAATAAATAAATACTAAAAGATAATATTTACAAACGTAAAACTTAATCTTAAATTAAATAAAAGACTTCCTCAAAGTTGCCGCTTAGAAAACTGTCTCCGCTTGGGGTGCTCAATTTTAATTCACGGCATTTCAAAGTATTTCAAAGTGCGTACAGTACTCGTATGTGCGTTAAAAAAATTTACTGTACCAAAAAAGTTTATACATCGCATAGCTTCTGAGATAACATTTAAACGAAATACGACTAACATATTAGACTACCTCTCCTCTCTAACTACCCCGTTAGGGATACAGCGTGAGGATATGTATGTATTCTATGTATACTACACTCATTAATTAATTAATAAACTATTATGTCCATTACCAGTCAATGGAAGTGTCATAATTAGCCCTGTGACCGAAACGAAAAATAATTTTTTTCTTATTATTAATACTGCACTGTTTTCCGATGCTTGCGATTATGAAGCGTTAATTTTCTTAATTCTCACCAACTGCTTATACGCGCAGGATGAGTAAGAACATGTTTTGGTACATCCGTGAATTGCGTACACAAAACTAATAAGTCCTTGAACCACAAAACGTTTTAAGGACTACAGTCACGTCGTGACTTAGTCATCCGGCCTCGCCTAATGCTTTAGACTTAAGTTTTTTTGGCCGAAGTCCAGAGGCAATAACCTCTTAATATTTCCGTATCATATATACTTATTCTTCAAAGACAATTTTATTTAATTATTTATTTCCATAGGTTATTTCAGATGTCTTCATGCTTAATCCTTAATAGAATAGATTGGTAGATGGAGAACGTGGAACGTTAATCACCGTTCTTATAATATCTATAAGCATTAGGTGCGTTCAAAGGAATTGGGCCTGGATCAAGTCCGTATCCAGTTCTGCGGACCTTTATGTAAGACTTCCACTCTCTGTTCCGCTTCTAACTTTCGGCATCCGTTCCATTCCATTTCGCCGGAAGTAGTATCCGTATCAACTTTGAATTTAGATGTTCATCTGTCAACATCCTAACGGATGTGAGACACGTACTTATACGGATTTACCTATCTCTAACACTTGTACTTTTTCGTCTTGTCATTCTCTTCGTATACCTACTTTTGGCTTTTTGATATTCCCGGCAAAATTAGGTTAATTAATTAGGTTGGACTGAAATCATGTTTCGCCTACCCAATCAATAGGAATAGTCTTTTTTTTGTCTTGTATCGTGAACTATAAAGCAGTTGATATTTTTATTTTTATCAAGTTAACCCTCCCAAGCCTTGGTCTATTACGATTCTACAACCGAGACGGCATTGTTAAAATTTCTACTGTATATTTCATAAACACACTTTTTCCCTGTCTATTCATTGTTATATGTAATTTCCTTTTTTGTTCTTCATAATATGAAATTGCGTCATCATTCTTAGATAAAGTACATCATACATTTATTGTTCATTAGAACTGCATATCAACTTTTTCCTTATTAAATCTATATAAATAAAAATGGTTTCTTTGTATGTTTGTCCTCTATGCGTTCCTAAACCATTCATCCGATTGTGATGTTACTTTGGTGAGTCGTTCAGCGTACGTCCGCGAAGGTTTCTGAATTATTTAATTTAGTAAATAAAAATTATCCCAACGAAGTCGCGTTGTATATCAAATGCGAATTAGCCCATTATCTCTACCACCATTAAAATAAGTCGTTTTTATTAATAATTATTATGTATAATGTATATAATATGCGTATAATATATTGTATAGACTCAGGTGTTAATTTGCGGAAATCCATTTCATGTGATGAATTCTTATATTATTAATCTATTTACCGCCCAAAATTAATCGACACGTGTTTCGCCTCTCAACGAAGCATCTTCAGGATATTCCAGTCAGCTCGGCCAGCTAACCAGTACCAAATCAACTCAATGTACTCAAGCAGCTAACTCGTTTGTTGATTCAGTGCTGGTTAGCTGGCCGAATCTGATCTTTGAAATATCCTGAGGATGATTCGTTGAGAAGCGAAACACGTGTCGATTAGTTTTGGAGTTTTGGGCGGAAAATAGCTAATATGTGGTATAAGAATTCATCATATGCGTATAACGTATATACCTATATATACTAATTATGTATGTCTGTTTGTTTTTCTCTTATAGCCTAAACGGCGTAATTGTTTTTGACAAGAAAGATACCTATCACTAGAGTCGTTTTAGTGTCTAATGTCAATGGTCATAATATTTTATTTAATTCAATTAATCCCATTTATATATCTTTTCAGTTATTAGTGTTATCGTGTTTTTTTTTCATGAATCATTCTTCGCATGCTTTTGTGAAATTCAGGGAATATTTTTTATAAAATATATTCGTAGAAAATGATTAATATTACTGAATATTACAACACCTAACCTATATAAGTAGGCATTGCGAAACCTATAACGTCATAGGCATCCTACGCCAGTCTAGATAAGGCACGCGTCGACCTTACCGTGGACGGCTTTGTAGTTTGTTTTGCCTCACATTATAGCCTTGACTTAACAAATGACCTATTCTGAGACTGTCACATTGTAAATCGAAGCTATTTCTTTTTCTTGTACGGTCCGCATTTGTAAAACATTTTTTGCATTACATTTGTAACACATATAATATACAAAATTTCCAAAGAATACTGCGGATCCTGGCCGCAATAGAGCTTGATGGTGCTTTGTATTGTAGTGGCGATTATAGTAGATTATGATTGGAGGTATAGATACAGTTCTGATATGGATGGTATCACCAACTGATCCAGTAATAAATATGTTAAACTAATGACCGGCCCCGGCTTCTCCCGAGATGTTGAATGTTTGCAACACACCAAATTTTTTTTACAGAGATTTTCATACAAAATGCCATCCAAATTTCCAAAAATTTTGCTTTTGTAAAACCTTGCCCTGACAATTATGAACACAACAAAAAGAATTCAGCCAAATCGGTAGAGCTGTTCTCAAGTGATGCTCCATTATACATGTCGCAATTGTTTTTTATTTATATAGATATATACACAATACCTCCACATCGTATCATTAAGTCAGAGAGGACGAAGCGTCTCATTCTCCTCGTTTTCGCCTAGGTATGCGAGTGCTTTTGATATTTCCGTCGACTAACACTGGCTATTTGATGTTCATACGTCAGCCTCGGTCTTACTTCGCTTCTGCTACCACTCGCTTTCGCTTGTAGATCTTCGTAAATCTTTCATCACTCTTTCTTTCTATGTGCAATAACCAAGCATTCCTTTCTTCATTTTTACAATAACACTGTCAAACTTCATGCGACCCTGCAATCATACTGCGTATCAATTTATTGCTTATTTTGTCCTCAAAGGGACACTGCACGTAGTTTCTAGAGTAATAGTAAAACTAATAGATATATAAATATGTGTTTGTATAAAATAAAAGAACATACAACATTATGTAGGTATTTGGTCTAAAAATCAATTTGGCAAAATACGTTCTGCGCGATGCATCTTCGAAATTTATCTGCTGGGGTCTCAATTGAACATTAAAGTACGTACAACGTACATAAATATTATATATGTCGAAAAAGACACGGGGCAATTCGTGCTTTTGCAACTCAGCCATGAGAAATAGGTACCTAATCTTAGAAGAGGCGAACTACTCCATAAAATACAACGTTAAGGCAAAGTTAATGTGCAAACGATAGAAAACTCTTCATAACAATTATTACGTAGGTAATTGGAAATTTAATAATGGCAAACGATCCGTCGGAGAAATGCTATCGCACCGGCCGCCGTAGTCTAACAGACTCTCAGCGCCGGCCTCGACGTTCCGTTAGCGCGTCATCGGAAGTCGCGCTTTGCCATAGTATAGTCAAATGAGCGCCTTTTATTATTTCCACCGACATATATAATATTAGCGACCCTAGCGAAATTAAAAAAAAAATGCAGCCCATGTTACTCGTTGAGTAGTTTTTGAGTTTTCCTCTTTATAATATTACAAGTAATAAGTGTAGATTTCATTATTCTAATTAATGAATTATCTACAATCTAAGCGTAAGTCAAGAGTAGAAACTATTTAGTAATTAGTAACAAACTAATGCAATAAGTCAGTTCACATCAACCGTTTGACGAGGAAACGAACGGAAACTAACATTCGCGTAAAACTAACCCAACGTGCTATTAATAATGATGATGCAATACCTAACTATTATATTATTCATTGTACATATCACATTTAATTTGATAATTTTAAAACCCATCCAATTTAAATATGTGCATGTGTTGCCTTTGAATTAATAGTATAGTACATTACATTATACAAAAAAAGTCGGTTGTACATATCACATTTAATTTGATAATTTTAAAACCCATCCAATTTAAATATGTGCATGTGTTGCCTTTGAGATAATAGTATAAAGGTACCATTACATAGTACACAAAAAAATCGGCCAAGTGCGAGTCGAACTCGCGCGCCGAGGGTTCAAAGACTACCACATAATGTATTTGCGTCATGTATTAAAAAAAAATATCTCGAAATCAAAAACAAACTTAACTTTGCAATTATAGACCTGAGTATTTGATATTGATTTCAGCTTGATATCTCCACGTGAGAAAAATGGTCTTAACAGACAGACAGACAGACAAACAACGAAGTGATCCTATTAGGGTTCTTTTTTTCTTTGAGGTAGAGAACCCTAAAAATCAATATTAGTTTGTATGTCAATTAAAGACTCGAAACCGCTCGATCCACTGAGCTCTTTATGATTGGTTACTTTTGACACATTACTGGAAAAAGTAATTTGAGCAATTTTGAGTTTAATAAATTCCAGTCAAAATCTGACACTAAAATTAACTTTGTGATTAAAGAAGCCATAATCTAGCTGAATTCTCTTAAAAAACTTAATCATAACATAATAAATAATAATTAAAGGGCGAGCTTATAGTCTATTCAACCTAACTCTAATTATTCTATGTTTTAAAATAAAAGTAACTTTTACACCGAATTAAAGTCAAGTCTTAGATAATCCGTAATAATTAGAGACCCTGTAATTATTACCGGTTTTCCTAGTCCAGCGATTATCAATTGCAGTCCAACGCGGCACTGCGGCCAGCGTAATGGGCATATTGGGTTCAGGACGGACCTTGGAGCTGTCTTCTTCCAACTGAATACCATTTACACATTATAACCTAATCTATACAACACGCTTTCAAATAAGATAGTTTTAACTTTTAGTCTTTATTTAATTTTATAGAATAATTTTATAATAAATAGTCTTTTAGTAAAATTGTTACTTAATTAGGTACATTGTTTTATCATTTGTAAGTACTTTTTGCTATACATACTGTTACGAATACTGTTTTTGTTGATATTTAGAATATAACTATACTTATATTATAAGAGAAAAATGTGATTGCTTGTTATAAATCTGGGAGAAAAAAACAAAATAGGCTATGTCAGCTGCACACCTTCCCGCGCAGGTTGTAAAAGTAGCCAAGGAGCAGGGGATTTCTAGAGAATTTCATCTACCTGAAGTTTCAAACTTATTGATCGACTTGTATACTGCTTCTAAATGAAGCAACCTCAGACAATTCCACAGATCATATTCTTTAGATTCGATCAGATGATCAGCTATCCAGCACCGAATATGCCATTTCATTGTTGGATGTTGGGACCGAATGTGAACTCTAGAATTTCCTGAGAATGCTTCGTTGAGTAGCGGAACACGTGTCGATTAATCAATTTGAAACTTTGTTGAAGCTAAAAATATACGAATTCGTCACTTGAGTTTATGCAAATATCTGTTTCCGGTTGAATCCATACATACAACTACCAATCTATTTCCGCTTTGCCATTAGAATCAAAAAACTCTTAGCAAATATCGTTGCCTACATGTTTCAACATATCTTAAAAAAGTGTTTTAATTATACATATCTAAACGTATCTGCTAAATTGATGGATGTATTATTATTAACTTTCTGTGGCTCAGTAGGTATTTTATTATTATTCGTGAGTTATCGGTCTCGAGTTCATACGAAAGCGTCATAGAAAAAAGCAATTTTAACCCCAATTTTTTAAATTTCCGAGTAACTTTTACAATTTTTTTTTCCTTAAGAACCTCGTTCAAACTATTACGAACATGTAAAAGAAAATTTACAAACGATCCAGCCATTCTCAAGTTTTTCGCTCAGCAACGAATAAAATTTCATTTTTTTTGCGTAGTTTATTATTGTACTAGAAAAGAGGTTTTTGATGTTCACTTTTCAAGAAAAAGCCATTATAACACTCTTCCAACAGGTGTTTACCAATAACTATTTGACTTCACCCACAATTGTCATTGTCGTGTCATTTACAGAAAAACCTTGATAAGCATCATCGTAAAATTATAGTCTTTTGTATTAAGCTGTCATTGACATAATTAGGGCAGCCTTCAAATATTGGTGTAAGCACTCTAGAGGCCAGGCCCCTCAAAAGTAATCCTAGCCAATGTAAGCCGTGCCCGTTCTAACGTTGAAATGAATTCACATTACGTCATGGTCATGACACATGATTCCTTTATTACGCAAGCAACCTTATTTTGTTACAATACGCTTTAATGATGCTTTTTCACGTTTAGCTACTATAGGAAAGAAACATTATATCGTGAGAGAAAGTTAGTTTTGGTTATGCTAAATATTTTAACTATACTGACTGACTGACTGTTTTGTGACGTCGTTCGACGCAACCGCTCGTGGCTGGTAGATAATTCATCCTCACGCTTACATTTGAAACCGAAATAGTTTCGCATGGTACAGTTTCAAGGAAGCTTTCTTCCTCGAACTTTCAGGTTGTGGAATGAATTCCTTGTCGAAGTATCCCCAGAAATTACAGCATGAAGTTGGGAACATTGCGAAATAGGTGTTAAAAGGTTTTTACAGGGTCGGCAATTAGATGTACCCCCTTTTTGCAAGCGTCCTTTGGCTATATAACTACTTACCTGTTTACTTGTATAAAAAAAATGTAATACCTACATACGACTTAATTGGAAGATTGTCTGTAGATTGACTGTCCCGTTAGTGTGGAAGTTTTTAATTTCCATCCCGAATGGTACGGGTGCTTATTTTTTTGTCTGGCGATTTATTATTATGTAACGTTGATTGTAATTTAATCACTGTTGGCCGACAGTGATTATGATTTATTCACTTTTATATTTTCACGTGTGTTATAGCTGTCATACTTTTTACTTGTACAAGCCGATTTGTGAACGGCACCACAGCGGCAGCGAGCACTGTTGCAAGACGGTGTCTTCTCATTCTGCTATCCAATATTGTAATATTATGTATGTTTAAGATGCGATGATAAAACCTGTAACCTCGTTAAACAAATTATTCAATGTAGCCTACATAATATATTATGAACAATATTGCATTACTAAATGATCATATAAAGATATCCGACATTGTGAGAATAAGAATATTATAATAATAAAAATTAAGAAATAATATTTTATATTTACTTAAGCACAAACATATTTTTTAATATACGACCAATTTGGAATTTAGATTACTTTTAAGTATTTAAAAACAAATAATATGACCAAGACTAATAATAAATATAATATATGAAGTCAATAAAGTCGACAAAAATAATCTATTCCCTAGTTTCTCAACTTGGGGGTAGCGACCCTTGGGGGGGTCGCGTTTGTTATTAAAGGGGGTCGCGGTCTGTTAAAAAAATAAGATCTATATACATAAGGTTCGTTTATTTAATTTAAAAAGTTAAATTAAAATGGACAAATTTGTGACAAAATGAAATGTGCCTTCTACGTCTAGTGAAACGGTGAAGAAAAAAAACAGGTTATACACACATATTTAAAATATGGATTTATTGCATTAGATGACAAGCCACAATGTGTTGTTTGTTTTCAAGTTCTATCCGCGGAAAACAACAAAATAAAATGTAAAAGAAAATGAAACATAGAGCGATATCCTACGCCCTGATTCAGCCTCTGTATTAAATGTATTACCTACTTGTTGACAACAATAGGATATTTGATGCCCCATTCTCCATTACACGAACTACGCAAATAGCTGTGCCTTATAGTCTAAATGACTAAAACACGCAAACAATCATTTTCTAAGCAGGACATATACTTCAATACATTTACTTTCACTCGTACTGTGGTAAAACTCAATATGATGTCTAAGTTTTAAAATCTGTACTCCGCTCTGAAACGATCCGTTTCAATTCAATATGTCAAAATAGTAAACAATCCTTTTCAGTCTTATAAAACGAGACAATAGATATCAGTTTAATTTAACATCTATTTTGTATCTATGTGAAATGAAACATGAAATCATAGGAATATTTCCTGTTTGGCAAGTTGGTTTGGAACGAATTTGTCAACTTATTTATTAATGTATTTGTACATACATGTAAGTAATGTACATGTAAGTAATAACTTGACTCCATTCCCCGTACGGCCCGACAGAGCATCGAACTGCAACAGAATTACATTTTGATAACATTTGTATTATTAAATATTTGACAAGTAGCGATAGGTTGTTAGGCCATCACCTCCGTGACGACCTTTGACGACCTCCGTGGCGCAACGGTTTAGCGCGTCAGAAAGTAAAACGGGGGTTGCGGGTTCGATTCCCGTCCTGAGTCTGGGTGTTTATGTATAATATATATATAAGTAGTATATCAGTTGTCTAGTACCCATAACACAATCGCTGCTTACTGTGGGACTAGATGGCGCTGTGTGAAATGTCTGAGAATATTATTATTATTATATTCAAATTCTATGTAAATAATAAGTGCTACAATACCTTCTCCGACTTTTATGACTTGTACAGGAAGATAAGCAGCTAGCTGATTTGGTTTTGCTTTCTCTCCTTGACCAACATAATATATGCAATGGTCTTTTTAGGCACTAAATTTTTTTATATGAACTAGCTAAATATAAGTCGTGCTGGCGCAATATAATTAGCGTAGGTACTGTCGGATGCTACTTACCGCCACTGACCAGTAAGCCCTATATGCGTGGACGCTTGCGACTGCCTATAGTTAAGTAATATTTTACTAAAACGGCGTCCACGCCCACTGCTCTCCGCGTCTCCGCTTATACCACAGTCGACAACCGCGGCGCACTCGCAACTGTTGTATGTCGAGAAATGACGAGATTTCGAGCGCGTTGTTTGGGAGCATTTGTATGAAGATAGAATACTGTATGCTTACTTGTACTGTGCTTATACGCTCTCGAATATTCAATATCCAGTCTTGATGTGATCAATCAGATTATAGCACACCGTCCCCCGTCTCGCAAGTTTTTGATACATCCGTTTTCATTATAAAACTACTCAAAAAACAAACACCCTTAGTTAAACCGTGTAGGGGAAGCAGCTTGAAAAAAAACTACTCAAATTGTCTATGGGCTTTCCGTTTCTAGTTTGTCAAAAATAATAAATCATGTCGGAAAGATTTTTCTTTATGTAAAAGATACTGTCAAACACAGAATAAAGTTTATGGTGGAGCTTTCTTTATATGTAAAGAAAATGTATTTAATATGTAAACAATTCTGATGCGAGTATTACTCTTCTTTTTATTTGGTCTGAGAAATTCGAGAATAAAAAATTCTACACAACTTCCTCTCATTGGCGGAAACTTATCTAAAATTTTATTCTGGTTTAAAGTCAAGATAGCCATCTATATAATATAAGAACTTATATATAAGAAAAGAGAACATAGTTATAATTACATTAACAATGTCGGTAACTTAGAATATAGCTCAGCATGAGATCATCCGTTCAGATACGATAGATTAAAACTAAAAAGTTATAGAATTTAAAACTAACTTTATATCTAAACATTAAAGATTATAATTCAATAGCAGATATCGAAGAAATTAAAACTATCGTCTATTTTCTATTAGATATGTTATCGACACATTGAAATTCAACGCGTGATTGTACAGTAATGAATTTAAATTAGCCATTGCCTAAACGGGCAAGAATAGGTAACGGTTATAAGCGATTAAAGGTATACATACGTAAGTTTGACAATTATAATGAAGGCGCTTTCATTTTGGTGTCATGACTACTGAAATCTATATCTATACATCTATATCTACATATCTATACATAGTATAAAAACAAAGTCGCTTCCCGCCGTCTGTCTCTCTGTACGCTTAGATCTTTTAAAGTACGCAACGGATTTTAATGCGGTTTTCATCAATAGATAGACTGATTCAAGAGGAAGGTTTATACGTATAGTTTAATATTTTTTTGTGTTAATTTGTTGAAATATGACGATAATAGTTCAAGATGTCGGAAAAAATCAAGCCAACTGAGAGCTTTCATCGAAAATGCTGTCTTATTCCAAAAGTAAAAAAATATATATACAAATTATGTAGAGTTTGGAAAGCTATTTAGACGGATACGAGGAATTAGTATCTACATTGCACCCGTGCGAAGCGGGGGCGAGTCGCTAGTAAAAGATGTAGAAGAAAACAATTGTTTAAAAATAAAAAAAACCGGCTTAGTACGTGTCGGACTACGCAAAGCGAAGGGATCAGTATTAGGGATACACAAATTGGCAGCAAAAATAAATTGTGTCATCGATCTACTATTTCATAGCTTTTCTGAATGACACTGTAAAAAACAAAGCTATTTCTGCGATCGCTGAGCCTGTAACCGAAAATACCCATATTTCAAAAATTAGGCAATATAATATAGGGTGTCCATGGGCGGCGGTGATCACTTTCCATCAGGTGACTCGCTTGCTCGTTTGCCCCCTCTGATATAAAAAAAAGAAAAAAAGGTATCTTATTCAAACCATTTTTCGCAAAAACTGCTTTTAAAATTCTACTATGTTAAATTTTTCATAATTTTCCATACCGTAGTTGAAAGGTTAAAGGGGGGACCATGGAGCACTCAACCTATAGAGTAGCAATGTCATTTATTTTGTATGAAAACAATTTACATCTAACCGTTGCGGTTAAATGTAAATAGTTAGATTTTTTGCTGTTTTTGCCACACCACAGAATAGTAGTACAGTACATAACTAATACCCAGTAGGTATTGGTTATGTACTGCTTAATGCGAGCGGGAGTTGATATTGGTTAGTGTAAATAAACTGAGCAGTGGTGAATAAGATAGTCCGATACTTCGTCTCTATAGGTTGAGTGATCCATGGACACAGACACACACACATTTTACGATTTTATAAGTGCATATCTCAGCAACGATTGAGTTAAATAAAAATGTCGCTTTGAAACTTCTGTACCATTTAAACGCTCTATCTAGAGCACACGCTCGTGTGTACTGTAATTTTTTTCATTCCTTAGTTACATTGTGGAGTGTCACACCTAATTTTATTTTTTTTCTAAACACTGCACTTTTGTATAGCAGTTCTTAACATCTATATAGTGCCACTAGGCTACGTATAAAATGGCCGTGACATACGGACAGACAGACATTAACTCAGGGTTCAACAGTTCTACAGTTATTTTAGCATTTCACGTAATTCAACTAACACGACTAAGTCATCTAGAGAGTTATCAGAATGCAGAGACAAACAGACTGACTCCGAAGTAATTACATAGGCGTTACATTTTTCAATTTGAAAAAGGAACGGAACAGAATACTTGGGCAATTAATTCATTAATTGTATTACAGAGTACGGACTTCCTGTCCTTTCTTACCAACCGCAAAATAAAATTAGTCGTAGAAATTTCTTATAATAATAAAAAAAATTCCATCCTAATGGCAACCCTGATAATCTGCATAAAATGTACACCTTATTCTCGATGTTCCGGAGATTTTTCAGATTTTTCTGAATGGTACATTTAAGTAAGTACCGTGACGCTTGGCGCTCCGTCCTCTCTGACTGACTGACTAATACAACATGAGGATATGTATGTATGTATTTATACATTTGGAAATAAGAGGAACTACAATTCTAAACGTGTTTTTGAATGTTAAAAAGTAATACTATGTAATTGTTAATATTCAGTTTGTGGTCTGAAGAGCTTTCATGTGAGATGACACAAAAAGCTTCAAATTCTTTTTTTTTATTTCTTCTTCTCATTAAAACTAACACAAAAGTTAATTCAGATTCTAAAATTCACGTTTGTACTTAGGTCAATCATTATTACTATTTCATTCAGTCGCTTATGTCAAATAATAATACTCCAGATAAATACATAAATTCTATAACCCCAGACTAAGCATTATAGGCTTCGTACTATGAGTACCGCAACTGTACTGTGGGAGCTGTCAGTAACACAGACTCCAAGCTTTAGAGAAGTTCGTTTATTATATTGACCTCGAACACGAGGCCCCGGCGTAGAAAGCCGATGCTGAGCCACCGCGTCAACGGGCCATCTAAATAGTCAAAGAAAAACAACTGACAGACAGAATATGATTTCTTATGAATACTTTTTTAAATTTTGGCACAAAACATAAAAAGAGTTATTGATTTTAAAACTGAAAATTGTAAGTTGTGGCATTGTTATTGCTCAGAATTACACATGTTATGAGACTTTATATTTGTGCCTATACTTGGAAATTTAGATTCTTCCGTATTGTGACATTTAAATGATATAAAAACTGAAAGACTGACTGTCGTAAGTGGTATATGAAACGTGAACATTATGAAAGTGGGTCTGGTATATTATCCGAGAGTCTAATCAGACAAAACTAATCATGTAGTTTAGTCGAGTGAAATTGACAATAAGTATTACACGTATCAATATAATAATATCTATGTACATGGGTACAGGTAGTGGAAAAGCGAACAGTTATTAACCTTTATTTTTATCTTGTAACAAACTGAAAATAAGTAGATAATGTATACATATTACATCAATGTACAGGCAGTGAAAAAAGCGAACAGTTGTTAACCTTCATTTTATCTTGAAATTTATAATTTCTACTTTTTCATTTCATTTACTTCATTTTGACAGTTGCGAACTTGCGATACATGGTTGGTTAACTTTCCTAACACAAAAATAAATATCAAAGAAATCTCTTTTAAAACAGAGATTTACATTTTTCTGAGCAACGGGACCGATTTATATTTCTAAATTTTCTGTATAGTTTATTTTAAAAATATTCCTCAAAGTGCCAGTTGAATTTATTAAAATTTATTATAGTTTTTAAAATAAACGAAAATAACTGTTTTTTCGTATTTTCCGTAAGTTAGTGCGCACACGTTTTCATAGAACAGAAGGTCTAGATTATTTTAAATTATTGTTTGTCAATGCGTCGCCTTAAGTATAAAGTTTAACAAAAAAATTTAAAAATTTAAAAAAGAAGTTAAGAATTGACAGACCGACGGGCAGACAAACAGACGATCAGACTGACAGACATGACGATAGTAGGATCTGCGTTTTTGCCATTTTATAGAAAATACTTTATAGGTAATTGTAATATAATTTTGCGAGCAAAAAATAATCCATTTCAGTTTGAGTATTGAAATAACTATCTGACATACTAAGATTTATTCAAATAATAATTTATGACTATTAATAAGCTTCAGTGAATATTATAATAATAATAATACTCCAGACAATTACACAGATTGTGTGACCCCAAACTAAACAGTAAGCTTGTACTATGGGTACCACACAACGAACTCTGGGGGAGCTCCCAGTAACACCTAGACTCCAAGCCAATTTAGAAAAGTTCGTTTCCTAAATTGACCTGACTGGGGATCGAACCAGGGACCCTATAGCTTGGAAAGCAAACGCATATGCCACTGCGCCAACGGGCCAGTCAATTTCGCTTAAAGATTTCGCTTTATTATTATTTTAAACAGTTTCTAAGACAGCGAAATAGCCTTTAACAACGTAATATTAATTACAGCGTTATTGTGGATTAACGTTTCCTGTTAAGTTTTAATATGTCAATGACATAATATGACAGGTGCAAAGAACTTAGACGGACGTCAGTTCCGCTGAGTTAACATTACTTCCTGGTTTCATTCAGACATAAGCAGTAATATAAACCTTATCATTACCTTTCTATCAACGAGATGTGCGTTTTAAAATTATAGAATATTGTGATATAGCTTAAAAATATTTTGTATATTCTTGAAACTATACTATGATTTAAGTATTTAATAATACTATTTAATAAGGTCAACGTTTTGTAATGTGGTGAATATTGTAGTTTTTAATGTAATGAATAACAATTAAACAATATTTTTTCCGTCAATCTTTTATGTTTATTAAAGTGTGCACATGCACACATGCATGCATGAAGTATTTTATCGAATAGAAATTTCGTTAATCGTAGTTATGACTGTTGATATTGAAATCTATAATATTGATCCACTTTTTCTGCTTGCAAATGTACCTATTACTTATCGTGTACTTAGCCTTTTGTATGTTGTAATCCCGATCCGGACTACGTATACCAACATCAACATGGTATCGTGTTATTTAAAGTTGTCTTAATTTAACTATTAACATAGCCACAACCCGCAAGGTGATTGACTCCAAATGTTCAGTTTTGGTAACATTGCCTACGGAAATAGACGTCATTGCCACTCCAGCGCACCATAATCTCACCACCATAGACATAATAAAAACATAGACTCTGTATCACGTACTTTAAAGCGAATACCAACACACTTGACCTAATATACTGTTTTTTATTGTGACTGGCCCGTTGGTAAGGTGGCAGAGCATCTACCTTTTACGCCGGGGTCCCGGGTTCGATGCCCGGTCAGTTAATTTAGGAAACAAATTTTTCGAATTGTCTTGGAGTCTAGCTGTTATTAGGAGCTTTCTTAGTTCGTGATGTGATTTGTCTATTTGTCTGGAATATTATTATTTAATTTTATTACCTATACATAATTAAAATATGTGTATGTAAAGCACGCGCCCGCGTATGGTCTCCGCAGACACATAATTAGAACATTTCCTAGTTTTGTTAAGAACCGTCAACGAATTTAGAAATTAAACATCTAATTTGTAACAAGGAATTCAGAATTTGTAATATATTGCCTGAAAAAGTTCATGACATAGACAAAAATTATGTTTAAAAATCTCGCGACGGACGGAATTTTACAAAATGAACATTTTCATTGCTAGAGAAAAATTAAACATCTTTAATATTGGCAAAAGTTGTGAAATCACATATATTTTTTTCAAATTCTTGCGTGTTTTATTAAAAGCTGTAAATCTTTCCAAAGTTTACTGATTTTTGAGCTTACCTCGTAGGTAAAAGCCTTATGCCTGCCTGTTGATACCATACATTCACTTCAAATGAGTTGATAAATAGATAATATTGCGAGACAGTGCCGCAATTGTTGAAATGATTTCTTGGTGCGCTGTTATGATGAAATAGCGACTTTGATGTAAATCTGTGCCGTAATTACAGGTGAGCCAGATAATTTTGCTTTTTCACTTTTTTATACGTGACGCGGAGTCTATTATTCCATTGTCTGTGGGCGCCACATTATCGTGTGTAACGTGACGAGGAACTAGATACATTACATTTTTTTTACCGACTAAATTACTACCTAAGTACACGTAAACATTTATTTACTAACTTTTGCCCACGACTTTGTTCGCGTAGTCTTTTATTTACTAAATTAAATAATTCAGAAACCTTAGCGGAATCGAAAGAATTATTTAGAAACGAATAGAAGCCAAATGTACAAACTAACATTCTTTTTTATAATATCGTTTTCTTCTTATCTTAAATTCTTAAATATCTTAAATTAAATTTAAAAATTCTTTTTTAAATTTAATTTGCGAATCAAAGGCAGTAATCGAAACCAGTAATGATCTTAAATTAAATAAAAATTCTGATATTTTCTTCTGTATCTCATCCGAAAGACTGGGACTTGATTAAGCAAGGTGCCCTTGGGAGTTCCTGTGCTAAATTATCGATATTGAAAAATTTATTTCAACAATATAATATTGTTCAAGACAACATTTATGTCTTCTCATGAACTGACATTAAAATTAAAAAAACCGCAGCTGCCGTATCGTTACAAGTATGTTACTTTCTTATGGTGGAAGTGCGTGCAAAGACCACAATCTTATTTTTGTAAGAAAATCCTGTCTCCTGTCTCTATTTTTGTTAAAAAGGAACAAAATAAAAGAGTTAAAATATATAGCAACGTCGTAAAAGTTGAAGCACAGGCCTCTTGTCAAAGTAATGGTGGTTGGTGGCATAAGAGTCGTAACACATTATATGCCTTGCCTAATATATGATGAGCATTCGGCGCAGGGTTCCCAGATTTGAAAAACAAAATTATGTGATCTGGGCTGTAAAATTATAACGCACACCTGAAAATTATAGTACGCCGTACAAAATTTGAAATCACTAGTTTCTGGATCCAAAAAAAAAACGCCATTTGAATCAATTCTGCAATTAATAGGATTTTTGGCGGGATATTATGGGTATTGAAAAAATGAAGAAAGGAATGCTAAGATGGTTCGGGCACATGGAAAGAATGAGTGATGAAAGACTGACGAAGAAAATCTATAGAGCTAAAGTGAGTGGTAAAAGGAAGCAAGGAAGACCAAGGCTGACTTATGAAGATCAAATAGCTAGAGTGTTAGCCGACGGAAATGTCAAAAGCACTCGCATACCTATGCGAAAATGTGTGAGGAGAGTGATGAGATTTGAGGAAGCGAAAGAAGTATGTAAGAATCGCGACGCTTGGCGCTCCGTCCACTCTGACTACCCCGTTGGGGATACAGCGTGAAGATATGTATGTATGTATATATAAATTTAAAATCTATAGTATAATAACGTCATATCGCTACTTTTGGATGTACACATAGTGCATAGACTAAGAATTATGTGTCGTGTACTATAATTATGTGACGTCTGGTAACCCTGATTCGGCGATACACTTATTTCTGTTAAAAGGTGCTTCGTACGTTTCGCACACAGGCTCTGCCGAGGATCGGTGCGGCTCTACCTAAAATAAACATAACCTATTTGGACTAGCATGAAAAAGCATTAAAAAGGTTTAAATTGATAATTGATCTGTGATTTTCTGTACAAAGAAATATACATAGCGTACAGGTGCATTGTGTTTATGCAGATTACTTGAGTTATGAGCTATGACATAGTTTTTAACAAGTTCAAAGGCGGCGAATGGAATTACTGGAAACAATAATGGGGCCGGACGAGCGGTAATGAACCGAGACAGCCGGTTACCGGTGCGCGGCACGCGACCACTGTACACTCCCACTAGGGCTACCAACTTTCTTATAAAACAAAAAAATATATATGTAGTATTAGCTTTTGTCAGCAACTTTGTACGCGTGGTAGCGTCTAACGATAATGGGGATAGCATAAAAACCTTCGTCTTGAAAAATACATATACGTGCCAACTTTCATGGTGATCGATCAAACGATGTTGAAGTTCAGTACATACATACATACATACATATCTTCACGCTGTATCCCCAACGGGGTAGTCAGAGAGGACGGAGCGCCAAGCGTCGCGGTCCTTACACACCTCTTTCGTTTCCTCAAATCTCATCATTCTCCTCACACATCTTCGCCTAGGTATGCGAGTGCTTTTGACATTTCCGTCTGCTAACATTCTGGCTGTTTGATCTTCATAAGTCAGCCTTGGTCTTCCTTAGCTTCTTTTACCTCTCACTTTTGCTCTGTAGATTTTCTTCGTCAGTCTTTCATCACTCATTCTTTCTAAGTGCCCGAACCATCTAAGCATTCCTTTCTTTATTTTTACAATAACACTGTCGTGCAACCCTGTGAAGTTTAGTGATTACATATATGTATACGAACATTCATTTTTATATATATAGATTTTCTAGTCCGATGAAAAATTAAAAAACAAGCAGCATTTCGTTCATAATTATATATATTTTAAATAATAATAATAATAATAATAATAATAATAATGTACTCAGACATTTCACACAGCGCCATCTAGTCCCATACTAAGCAGCACAGCGCTTGTGTTATGGGTACTAGACAACTGATATACTACTTATATACTTTTCTTTTGTAAATACATACATATTATACATAAACACCCAGACTCGAGGCGGGAATCGAACCCGCAACCCCCGTTTACTTTCCGACGCGCTTAACCGTTGCGCCACGGAGGTCGTCTGAACTGAAATGAACGTGTTTTGCTATTTTTTATCTTTCCTCTTTCCACCGAAATGTAAAAACATTCTCTAAATTTCGGGAAAAACGTATGCTAATAGGTCATCCGTTTAAGAACAGTTTAACAACATAAACAGATAATTTGACAGTTACTGAGGTCGGTGCCAAGCCTACCAAACTAATAGTTCTATTGTGTTTTTGGTTTCGCCGACAAATTTAATTATGTAGTATATTTACAAATTGTAAATATACTCGTATTACATAAAATAAATAAAATGTAGTGTATTTACAAATTTAATTATGTAGATCTTTTTGTTACTTGACTTTTAATTACTAAATGATAGTTCTTCTCTATCTTCTTTTCAGTCTTTATTTTGAAGTTTGTTTAACATTTTCTCAAAAAGTTATTTATTTTTCCCTTTTGAGCGACCTTGGCCTAAATAAATATCTAAGGTAGGTCTACAACTAACTTCGATCGAATTCTGAAAAGGATTATTTAGAAAAGAACCATCAAAATAATCTCCTCCTTTTTTGAAGTCGGTTAATAATAGTAACGGAACCCCTTATATAGTAGAACAACATAATATTGACAGCCCTAGTTCCTACCGCAAGAGGTGAACGTGGATTCAACGTATACACAACCCAACCAGAGAATATGTAAAAAAGATGGTTGACTTCTGTATTAGAATTGCCTACTCTCGGCTGGATTCGTAGGGTTGTCGTGTTGGGAATGTGATACGGAGAGCATCTCATTAAGTTATACATTTAGTATATAATAATAAAAAAAATAAAAAAACAATACACAATAAGTTTTTTATGTTTGTTAAATTTCATTTCTAGTTATGTTGAAGAATGATAATTCTGGATTCGTATAACAACAAATATTTTGGCATCTAAGTACATTATAATGCGTTCGTTTATGTGATTGAGACATTTTCGTATTTGCAACGATGTGAAGAATTAAAGACAAATGAAACTGGTTGCATGCTCGGTGTACATGTTCGCGTCGCGTGCGAGCCCGCAATAATTATCCATATTCACCCAGAATATTGCCGTTGTGTGCGTGCCACGGCGCGTGCGTATTAGCACGACAACATATAAACCGCGTACGCTAATTTTCTAGGAAAACATCCTACTGTTATGTTTATACTGTGAGCCAACGCAAGCGAACTCAGCTGTAAGGGTGATTTTAACGATTGTGCTTTGATCATGTTTTAATACGGAAAAGTCTCTAAAGTCTGTGTAGTTTTTCCATTTCGGTTACGGAATCCTAGCAAGAATAGAAATGAGTCTCGAAAGATGCGTACATTAGTACATTATCTTAGCATCTATTGTATTTTAGAAGTTATATTAAATTAGTATAAAAATTATTAGGGCGTTAGTGTTTCTGTAAACATACTTATAAATAAGTAATGAGTTCTGAGTACTCGGTTTGGAATGTCGTGGTATTTCCACAAGTTAATGCCAAGAAAGTTGACATTCACAGCAAAATATCAGGACAATTTTGGTATATTATCATTTAAAAGACGCGATTTCTAGGTAATTGTTCAGAAAATGTATTTATTCTGTAGTTTCGTCATACTAATTAACATAAATAAACTTTAAATTAGTAAAAATAACTATGGTATCTTCGAGTCATTCAATCACAAAATATTTATGGTCGAAATATAAATATAATATAAATGCTATATTGAAAATAAAATGCCCAAGAATAAAATGTTACCACTTCATTATAAATTAACTAACTTAGCTATAAATAATTTTAGGCTATAGAGAAAATTTAAACCACATAAAATAATTATGTCCTATTAAAACACAACTCCGTTATAACTCAGTATATTATTTTTTGTATTACGATTTTGTTAGTCAATAGAACAATAACATTTAAAGCCCGATTTATGTGTGAAAATTATTAATTTTAAAATTTGCAAAAATTAATAGTTTAAAGTAGGTAATAATAGTGGACACTATTAATTAAAGTGACTATTAATTATGCGCATGTTATAGGTTAAGTCGTTTGTTGTAGAATTCAATATGGCGTTTTTTGATATAACATGAAGTCATAAACTAAATGTTTCATCGGACTCCATCATGATGGGTATAAATTCAAAAGCTTACAAACGCTCTTTCACGACAAAGACAGGACATAGAACAATATTTTCATAATTAGTTATTAAAAACATGTAAATAATAATAAAACAATTATAAAATTAAAATCAGAATACCGAAACCGAACCGAAAAAGAAAGTAAATGTTTTAATAATATAGGTTTTGCTTATATGCGTTATGCCTTCGACTTATGCAATGAGTTCAAGGAATTAGTTTTTTTTTGTTTGCAAGTTTTTTATATACGTAGTGGAGTTTTAACTATATTCTTTTTCATTATTTAACCAAATAAATAGTAGCTACTTACTATAGCTAAAAACTTTGTAACCAAATGCATTCTGAAATCTCCCGTCCCATAGTCGTATACTAAAATGGAGCGTCAGTGAAGTCGTTAACAAACAACATCAACTGTATACTTTTCTCACAATTTAATGAATGACTATTTGCCTATTTCACTAATTTGTTTATTTCTCTTTAATGAAATATTTCAATATAATGACATTGAATTCAAGTCAGTTCGCCAGAGTGTTTTGTAACATGCGGTGTCATCTACATTTTGAGCTGGAACATGGGTTTTTGTGATTTCAATGATTTTTATGAACTGGTATTGTTTAGAATTGAAAAATTACGGTAAGTAATTTACGATAACTAATTAATTACATTCATATTTGAAATATTATCTGGTTATAAGCCAAAATATTTTTTTATTTTTTTTATTTTTTTATTATGCAGGCAGAGCCCCCGCTATTCATATCGGCCGCACTGTTGCGAGTAGGTCGCAATTTTGCTGTTTTTTTTTCTTTCTTTATAGCATGGCGCAAAGATTAGCGCATTTGCCAATGTCACATAAAGTTTCGGTGTTTGTTACTACATATTTATTTATTTAATAAGGCTCTATCATGTGATTCTTAGAATTTAAATGAACTAATGTTTCATTATCACTTAATTTAAATGTCTCCCAGTTATGGGTGATTCGCATGTTATTATTTTATTATTTCCATGTTCGACATAAGTTACTTTTGTATCAGACGAACTTTATATTGTGATGACTTTATATTTAATTGAATTTCTTTAAGTTTACATTCATATGTTTAATAAACTTTACCTATCTATAGTCGTAGTTTTCTGTACAATACCGTGTACATATTGTATGGATCAATGTGGAATATTTGACAAACAGTTGTATGCTCGTATAGAGATTACAACGTATAGAGTGGCAATGTCTTTTATTTTGTATGAAAGCAATTTACGTCTAAACACTGTTGCCGTTACTGCGTTCTGTTTTATAATTTCATTTTCTGCTATTTTTGCCACACCACCGAATATAACAATAAGCCATTACATAAATATTTAAATATCTGTCTGAATATACAGAGATGTACACACAGGTCCAGTATTGGTTATGTACTGCTTAATGCGAGCGAGAGTTTTTGTTAGTGTAAATCAACTGAGCAGAGATAAATAAGATAATCCGATATTTCGTCTCTTTAGGTTGAGTGCTCCATGTACGCTCGGATTGCTTTGTTGTTTAAGACACACTTTCACGAGGTGTTCAATTGACTGAAAAGTAACTTAATCGCACGGGGACATATCATCATCCACAATATGAAATATTGTTTGTGGTACCCGTGTCCGGTTCACCTGGATATTCTTTACAATACAACACATATAACGTGACGTGATGTTATAATATCTTAGTTTTATTAAGCGTAAATATTTCAAATAAACCCTATATATCTATAAGATAGATATATACCTATATCATGTAATATGCTATACTTACCCTAAATATTATAAATCCGCCGAAGAGCTTGTTAATTGTGTTCGCAAATACGAGTATTTTAGGTTTCGTATACCCGTTCAGTTTCTTTTTACAGTCAGAACTACTTTACCTTGATAAAGCTGGCGTTGAGGTTATTCTTAATTTTTTAGACTTCAGACTACACCCTTAACTTTTGTATCTACAAGAGTCATGTTATTTAGGACATTAAAAAATGTAAAAACACGTTGCTCTGCGCTGCTTTATTATACATTTATTAAAAAAGCACTTCAAAATGGCTGTCCTGTAAAGGATACAGTCTATAATAAAGATTATCATGAGGATTATTTATGTTAGATAATTGTCATTGTACATAAATGAAAAGAGAGCTCAACGACTAACACGTTTTGTAGTTAGTTCAACTTTGGGCTGGTAATTAAACCTTAAGTTTTCGGCCTGGAAGGCAAATGCACAAAACAAACCACTAATGGATCAATCGATAATGATATACTTTATAGCTCGCACACTGCGTTTACATGATTCATCACTGATGGAACTATTAATTTTAATTATACTTAAGGCGACACATTGATAAACAATAATTTAATCTAAAATAGATGCAAACTACAACAACTATGGAAACGTGCGCGCGCTAGCTTACGAAAAATACGAAAAACAAGTTATTTAGTTAGTTCGTTTATTTTAAAAACTGTAATTAATTTTAAAAAATCCAACTGGCCTTTTGAGGAATATGTTTAAAGTAAACTATACAGAAAAGTTTGAAATATAAATCGGTCCCGTTGTTCCGAAAAATGTAAATCTCTGTTTGAAGGAGGTTTATTTGATATTTTTTTGTGTTATAAAAGTTAACCAACCGTGTATCGCAACTGTCAAAATAAAGTCTATGAAATGAAAAATCAAGATATCAAATATCATTGTCATACGTTTTGTAGTCAGGAAATTGAAATCCCTGGCGTCAAAATTTCCAATGCGTCGCCTTAAGCAATGACCACTCTTGTCATAGAAATGCTACTTATTACAAATGGCTAATTGTTGTTGTTGGCTAATTGTTGGAAAACTAACATATTAATGTTGTCCGCAGACTACTTCGTCCAGTATCGGTGCAGGGTGCGATGGAGCACGCTCTACAGCACCGAGAGCGCGTCGGTGTCCAAGACTTCGTATTGCTCGAGGACTACCGCTCTGAGGCCGCCTTCATCGACAACTTGAAGAAGAGATTCAATGAGAACATCATATATGTAAGTTCATTTGTATACACACCTATATACCTTCACGCTGTATCCCTAAAGGGGTAGTCTAGAGGGAGAAGTTTATTTTTTTAAATAACAGTAATCTACTGACAAACAGTAGCTTCTGAGGTCCAAATTAGCTATTCGTATAATCGTATTGGCTGCTACCTCATAATTTTTGTCATACTTTGACATAACTTTAGAGTTCTGGTTTCGTTCTAATTTTCAAAAATACCGTAATTGACTTCTTTTTAAAACTTCTTTACATATGTGTGAGGAGAATGTGTACTTACATTTTTCTACGCCCTAAGCTTGCACTACGGTTATGGTGACAGGTACGCCTGACGTCGTATGTACACACGCACACATATAAACCGCATACACTACTTTCTATGAAGACAGCCTACTCTATGTTTATACTGTGGTATGGGTCAGCTCACAGACTATACCACTACACACTTGATCCGCGTCGCCAGTCACTACTGAGTACATTCATGTACCTAATGCTGTAATTCACAGCGTTTCATTTGACTCCATCAGCGATTCATTCGTATTAAGGATATGTGTCTGATTTATTTTTGGATTACATATATTTATATATCTGAATCAACCCATCTCTATATAGTTATTATATTACGAACCATTGAACACAAGGGGAGCACCCAGTATAATGTCAATTTAGTTTACCAATGTTTTTGTATCATTAAATGTTCGTTTTGTAATTTAGTTTGGTCAGGGCTGAAATTCTCGAATTAAAAAATATAAACAGAATTAGTTACTCAAATTACAACTCATTATATTTAAAATTATTAGTTCTCGATGTTTTACTGCTTCTGACTTGAACGCAATTAAAAATTAATGCTTTCCAAAATATTTACTTTATACCACTAACTACTTACTGTATACTTTAAAATTAATAGATTAAACAATAATTCCTTTGATAATTCTTTTTAATTTAAACTTTATGAACGGGAAAGTCATTGTTAGGATGCCAGCAGAAATTATATTGGAAAATGTTATACATGGAATTATACATTTATAGAACACATTATCATTTTACATTTTTTTAATTTATTTTATAGCTTATAATTATTTTATATCATAATTATATATTTTTAAATTAGTAGGTATACCTTTTATGAAGTGATGAAGTGATAACATTTTCATGAATAGCATTTTTATTGTTATTTCTAGCAATCACAAAGTTCTTTCTAATGCATCCCGTTCAAAATTCAATATAATATAAAATGTATGTTCCCACTTAGGTATAGCATAATTCGTATCAACGAAATGACGAATTTCGTTTTGATTTTGCCGTATTTAGGCATTTGACATTTCCTTAAAACTGTGATCATACTCTAACTCATGCTATGAGTCATTGTTGTTATCACGCTATATCGATTGTGAGATAACAACATATTTTATAGAGAAGTCAGTTTCCCAAGCCTGTAATACTCTCGGATCAAGTTTCACAATGAACGAAGCAATGCTCTAAGAGCGTCTCCTTAAGGTGTCCTTTTTTGTTGATCGAGTTTCTAGATTTTTACTAATGTACGTGACTAGGACTTTTTTTGCGGATACCAGTAGCCAAAACACATAAGATTTACGAATATTTTGCAAATAATTATTTCATGACTGATTCATAAGCTGACATGAATTACACTGACAGTTTGGGGTTGCCATACTTACTATAGCTAACTGTTTTACTTGTGGTTAATACTCTCAATGAAATAGAAAAAGACAGGAACATTCGTTTGACACACGGTGGTAAGACCGGCATCTTATTATGACTTCGTCCATTGTGTTTCTTTATCCGAGCAATAATAAAACCTCTGACACGGTTTGACGCTTACTGTTTAGTTGACATCACTGCTGTCAATAATTATTGCTGTCAGTGTCAAAGTATTTAGGACAAAAAGATTAGAAGCAATGTGAAGTATACACTATGAATTGAAGCATGAAAACTCATGAAAAAGAGAGTTCAAAATGATTTCAATGATCTTTACTACATCCTCAAAGCTTATCTATTACATATTATTATATCTTGTTATCCATACTGCCAAACTTACAATGGCGAAAGTGCCTCTCTCTGTTTGTCTGTTAAGATATGTTTTCTCGGCTAAACCACTGGACTGACTCCCCATCCCATTATCCCATCCCATTATCCCGTCCTACTAATATTATAAATGTGAAATTTTGTGATATGGATATATATGTATAGATGTTTGTTACTCTTTCATGCAAAAACTACTGAACGGATTATGATGAAACTTTACGATAACATAGCTTATACCTACATCAAAATAACACATAGGCTTTAATTTATATGATATTAAATTTTTTTTAATAATCATAATATTGTGTTTGCGAACTTAGCGCGAACAAAGTCGCGGGCAAAAGCTAGTTAAATATAAATAAGTAATTAATTATATAATATTAAATATCTTTTTTTACAATTATCGTTCATAACACTTTATTTATCACATTCAGTTTATATATGGACACTATCAAAGACTAGGATAGTTCTTCGGCACAAGTCTACCACTCGCTCTCAATAAGAAATCTCTGTCCCTTAGCCTCCTTTGCGCGATCGTATTACCGAAGCTGTCAAAGCGGTAATAAGCTAGATCAAAGCTAGGTTGATGCACTAAGCAGTACTAATTTTTATTATTTTACTTAATTTTAGAAAAGTTTAAAAATTGTCAAATAGCCTCTTGTAAACAATATAAGATATAAGTATTATGAGATCGATTTTCTCGAAATGCCTATTAAACATTTGAGTCATTCTCTGAATAAAGTTTTGTATTCTGAGTATAGAGACGGGTAGGTCCGGATGGATACGTGTCCGCGGACCCGTATCCTTAGGGGTACTGTTGGATATACATCCGAACGAAAATCGGACATGTATCCTTTGGGATACAAATATTTTCCAGCGGAGTGGAATGGAACGCGTCAAGGACGGATCACGCACACAAGGAGTTGTTAAAAGATAACGCACACGGACCTGGAACGATATTTTTTTGTACAACATTAGTCATCAGATCCAGCTCCGCACACTCCGTTACTCCGGTTCCGGAGTTGGTACCAAATTTCCAAATTGCCAATACCAATAGTATCCTAAAAAAGCCGGACCTACCCATCTCTAATTCTGAGGAGTCCACACAATATGTTTTAATGGTTTATACATACATACATATCCTCACGCTGTATTCCTAACGGGGTCGTCAGAGAGGACGGAGCGCCAAGCGTCACGGTTCTTACATACTTCTTTCGCTTCCTCAAATCTCATCATTCTCCTCACACATTTTCGCCTAGGTATGCAAGTGCTCTGTCTATTTGATCTTCATAAGTCAGCCTTGGTCTTCCTTGCCTTCTTTTACCACTCACTTTCGCTCTGTAAATGGTTTATATAAAACTATATCTTATTATGAATCTCTTTTCAGACTTACATCGGCAATGTACTCATCTCTGTGAACCCTTACAAGAACCTGCCAATCTACACCGAAGAGAAAATTAAGTTGTATTTCAAGAAGGCATTTTTTGAAGCACCACCTCATGTGTAAGTAAAAATGTTTTTTAAAACTTTTTTGATCTTGTCAGTAATGTCAAACATTGTCAGTAAAAAAAATGATGAACTTAGCGGCGCAGTGATTTCGCGGTAGTCTTGTGTTCAGCCGCGGAAGATTCCGGGTTCGACTTCTGGTTGGATCAATGTAGGAAACGAACTTAACTAGAATGTCTCAGGTCTGGGTATACTGCATGATGATGGTCATCGTCAGGTTCTTATAGATCAGGGAATGCTCTAGTTTGAGACCAGATGATCGGTGTGTAGCGCATTTATTTAATTAAAATTAAAAATGTATGTCCCACCTTTGGAATGAAACTGACGTAATTCAAAATTTCAAAATATTGGGTTAAAATAATAAAGTTAAAAATAACTACTATCTAAAACTAGCGCATTAATCCCACATTTACCCTAGTATAAATTTACCTATCTGTCCGCCCCATAAGCTACATATTGTGAGAATATTTGAACATGTATTTGTGAAAAATCCATTTAATTGTCTTAGGTGAATTCATTGTTGTATATTGCCTAAACAAAATCTCAAAATTTTGAATTAGATCAGTTTCAGTCTATATTAGTCTAATCTGTCGAGTCGATTCGGATCTATGCATGCCACAGAGTAACGTTGATTTTACCATACGCACTAACAAATACCAACCACTCAAATCGAACAAAGTTTATATAACAAATCCGAACTACTCAGGGAGAGGCGGTACAGATGGGCTGTCGAATTGATAAATGAGCGAAGACCTTTATACCTGATTAAACGTGCAAACTCATTATTAACTCTCACTCTTGCAAATCGCAAGTTTCATTCAAAATATCCGTTATCCATCTAATAGGTAGTTATTACAATTAACAAAGCTATTAGGTAAGTATTATTATTGTTACAAGAAAAATATAAGTTAATGAAGAGATAATAATATGGAATATATTATCGCTGAATAAGATTGTTTGAATACAAGAGATTTATTTTTTAAATTTACGTTAGTTTGTATTTTAATCTATTTCCAGGATGGCGAACCTTTATATACATCTGTGTGCCAAATTTTTCAAAGAAATTTTGAAACTATTGCCTTTGCGAGTACTAAGAAAAAATGGCTATAAGTTACTCCTTCTTTGCTACCAGAAATAAACATTTTATACTACAGCAATCATAAAACTGACTGTTTTATGTTTATTTAAATGGAAGATAAAATTATTTTAATGGAAGATAAAATAGTTTAAATAGTTTAGAATGGATCTAAATCGATTAGTAATATTCGAAAGATACTCCTTTAAAAATACTTACACATATTGGGTGGTATCACTATAATTTAAAAATATACTGCCCATCTTATATTGTTTAGTGAAAACGAAAAACAGATTACGATATGTATATTATCGATCTTTTTCGATACGATACGTTAAAACGATTGATAGTATTATACTAATTAATTAAGTACTAATACAACTTTGTAAGGTGTATTGGATTACCGCTGAATAACGATATAATCGGATTGGACAGCACATGTCTCCACGAATAAAATGTATTTATAAAGTAAGTTTAAAATTAGCTCATTACAAAACAATCGATCAAATGCGAGGTTGACTCGCGTACCTACACAGGGTTCCGAGCGATATTTATAAAATGGTAGATTTCTAAATCAAATTTTCCAATATCTGTAATACCTATCTAGTATGTTTGTAATATTGTTCCTGTAAACTTTAGGAAAGAATTTGTGTACTCTGAAATTGTAAAAGTTCTAGGTCCAAGAGAAAGTGGAAAGGTTATTTCCTAAGAATATTTAAGAGTTTAACTAGGGCTAAATATGTGGGTTACTAAATGTTTCTAAGATAATGAGCAAACGAATAGATGGACGAACGCAAGTATGGCAAGAGAACCTTTCCCTTTATTTTATTTATTTGTACTATATTGCACTAAATATTTAAATGGAAGGAATTGTAGACTTATAAAAACATAAAACGCCAATTTACAAGTACCTAGGTTTCATTACGGTATACAGGTCTTATATAAAACCTAACTTCTGCACACTTTCGATTTGATCCATCTTTTAATTCTATGAAGATATGAAATATTTTACTTCCATGAATTAAAATAGTTTGTAAAATAACACGGCTCTATCGTTGACGGTTCAAAAGAGAACTACGATGTCATTTTTAATTTTAATGCGCAAATCTCTCTATATCCATGAAATATAATAACATTATGTAAAAAAAACCTGTACGATCCGAAATACCCTTTAAATAGGTATCGCAATAAAATTATTTAAAAAAATTTGAAAATTATAACATTCATGAAAATATAAAAGTTATTGTAATTTAAAATACATATTTTTAGTATCCAATTACCCTATCTCTATATAATCTAGCAAATTTATGTATTGTGACAACACTGTCGTCATTGGCTGTGGCGTGCGCCTCCTGATAGGCACCGCACGGCGCCGCGCACCGGCACTGCGCCACCTGTATTGCCATATAAATTTCCTCATTTATCAAATTTTATTTTATTTTATCTACTCCGTATCGGTGGTATCGGTCACTGGACTGCGCGATTGATAACAAATTCTCCACAATTCATCCACTCGTCGGTTGCGTGGCGTCCACTCATTGACAGCTGCTAGGGTTGTCAGCGATGCGTCCAGCGAGGCAGCGCTAGACGGGTGATAGATGAGCGTCGACCTTAATACTTTGTTTTTTGTTTGTTGTCAGGTTTGCAATAGCTGACAATGCTTACCGATCTTTGGTCTACGAGCACAGGGAACAATGCATACTAATTTCAGGTAATACAACTAACTCAACATCAAAACATTATTCATTATATTAACAACCCTGAATTTCGACTATTGTTATAATATAGGCTACTTTTTTTTATTCCACGCGGATCAAGTCGCGGGCTAGTACTATAATAAAATTCGAACGCAACAAATTTTTGATTTTAGTCCAATATGATTGAACAGGATTACTAAATTCAAACCATTACTTATTATATTTAGAACTAATAGTTTTCACTACATATTTACTACTTTGGATTTAAATTACCTATACACAATTAAATGTTTACAGATCCCACAATAATTACTTATGAACTTACTACTTATGAACGTTAACTATCTATTAAAACTATTGCTTTTCGCTATAAATATATTACTGCTGATTTAAACTACACACAATTAAAATTTTTATAGTTTCTACATTAATTTCCTACTTTTAATCGTTAATTATATAAACTTCAAAACTAATGGTTTTCACACTACATATTTTAACTCGTATGAAC
Source organism: Zeuzera pyrina (assembly GCA_907165235.1). Classification (NCBI taxonomy): domain Eukaryota; kingdom Metazoa; phylum Arthropoda; class Insecta; order Lepidoptera; family Cossidae; genus Zeuzera; species Zeuzera pyrina. The sequence continues at coordinate 3,830,213 of OU015627.1, forward strand.
ACCGGTAGATGACACCATCAGGACGATAGCCGTAATTATGTTCGATAAAATTATATACGGAATAGCATTTTAATATGAATGTAATATATTACATTTTTTTATTGACTTTAATTATTTTATAATGCCATTATACGTTTAAGTTAGTATGCTTTCAATGAAATGGTAACACTTTAATTGCATTATATGTTTTTATAGCAATAAATAGCATTTTATTAGTTATTTTCAACAATTTTATAGTGTTTTTAATTGTATACCTTTTAGTAATTGTACTTTGAAAACAACAATACTTAAAGTACGAATGAATGAATGATACTTTTTTCATAGTAATTATATTATTTAATAAATTAAAATATTCTGTACTTTTTTAAATGATGACACTATAACATAATTTATAGAATAAAAACAATTTAAAAGGAAAACACGGATAATTTTTAGGCTTTACTCAACCTTGTTTCTATGATATAACAAAGTAATCAAGTGAAATGGAAAATAGAGAGATTTATTTAAATTGCCAGAACATTGAACAAAAAAGTGACGAAGCCAATTCAGGTTGGTGTGAAAAGTGATGCATTCCGTGAAGCCATCATCTGAAGGTTAACTGACCTATTTCATAAAAAAATAAAATTGGATTAATAATTTTCGATCTTAGTTTTGAAATGAACTGATATGTTTTCCAATTCCGATTAAAAATACAATGGAAAGTATATTTATTTATAACAAAAAACTACATACATATCCTAACGTTAATATTTACAAACTTCAAATTAAACATTATCTTAAATAATAAACTTCCTCAAAGTTGTCGCTTAGAAGGCTGTCATTGCTTCGGGTGCCCAGCAGACTGGCAGCATTACCTCTTTGTTTACCCATGGAAAATAACTCAACAGTCGTATTTTGAAACCCTCAAAAAACCAATTCGTTCTCGTAAAACATCCTCCAAAAGTTAAAATTTAATTTTGCGTGTTGTCTGTATAATTCGCTTATTATATCTCTTTCAAGTACGTAGGGTATGTTTTTTAATATCTGTAACTTGTACATGTAATCTCAGACAAACAGGAAAAACACGTATTGGAATATTTTACCGATTCCTACATGAAATACGCGAACTGCATTTATATTCATGAATTGAAATCAACAGGTGAATCAGGTTCGGGAAAAACTGAAGCATCGAAGAAGGTTTTAGAATATATAGCAGCAAGAACAAATCACTTGCAGAATGTCGAGACAGTTAAAGATAAACTGCTTCAAAGTAATCCTTTACTGGAAGCTTTTGGTAATGCGAAAACTCATAGGAACGATAACTCCAGCCGCTTTGGGAAGTACATGGACGTCCAGTTCAATTATGAAGGCGCTCCAGAAGGGGGTCACATTTTGAATTATCTTCTGGAAAAATCCAGAGTTGTTAGTCAGATGTCTGGAGAGAGGAACTTCCATATATTTTACCAACTTCTGGCGGGCGGCGACCCAGAGTTGCTGAAACAATTAGGACTGCAAAACAGACCCGAAGCCTACAAATACGTTACTGACACGGTAAGACTCAAATCAGTATAGGAATTTGAATATGAAGATTTGAATTTTTATTTATTTTATTTATTTATATCACACGCACAATGCATTTTTAAATTAACAAATTATGTATCCATTACAATAAATATTTACATGTAAATAAAAACGAAATTCCTTAAGCATTTTTTGCTTTTTTATTTGGACGATAGTAACGTAATTAAATAATGTAAAGTGAAGAAGAGTTTAAAGAATATAGATAATTAATTTTAGATCAATTTGCCATTTAAAAATCCATCTCTTATGTGATCCGTTGTATGTTTTATATTGTAAAATAAGTTATGATCTATGATGTGCATAAAATTCCGATGTGAGTTGATTTTTGCTCGCAAATATAATTACATAATAAATATAACTAGAGGTCGCCCTGTGGTCGAAATTCGACCGTAAATATAAACATAATATAAACTCTGTTGACAATTTCTACTCTGTGCGACTGTTTGACCTAAGGAAGTTCCGTATCTATATGTGATCACAACTATTATGAGTTTGAAATTGACAGTCTTTTTGACACTGGTAGTATGAAAATAAACAATGAGTGATTTATTTAATTTAATGCATTTCTAATGCATATTATATAAAAATATTAGCTTTCTCCTGTCCTTCTCCTTAAAAACTTTAAGTGTATCAAATTTCACACTCCTCCGTCCGCGCAATTTTCTTGAAAAAGGAACTAAAGTTTTCGTTTCACTTATTAATATATACATTCCTAATAGTTTAATGAATTTCCAGAACAAACAGCAAAGTCAGACGATTAATGATGCGAACCAGTTTAATGTGGTTCAGGAAGCAATGAAGGTCATTGAAATTGGACAGACGGAGCAGAAGGAGATCTTTGATATAGTAGCCAGCGTGCTGCACCTGGGAAACGTAAAATTCGTTCAGAACGATAAGGGTTTCGCAGAGATATTGAATCATGACACGAGCAACGGAAAAGTCGCTGAGGTAATCTATACATTTATTAGATACTATTTTGCTATGTCTGACCGAACAGGATTATCAACTGAAACCGAAACTTCAATCTCAGTTTCGGCTGAAGCCGAAATGGTTAAGCTTTAGATGAACTACGTAAAATAATCTCAAAGACACGCCAGAACAGAATCGGCTCTATAAGAACACTCTTTTTGGGTAGATTAGATTAGGTTAGGTTAGTATGTTGACCACAACGCGCGAACCGAGCGAGCGAAGCGCCAGAACCGAATTGGCTCATTAAATTTGACTGGTCAATCGCAAAAATCGAATTAATACACCTGTATTATGTACAAAAACACGTAAGCAGTAGTTGATCTAAAGTACTTCCGCCAAAACTTCCTTATAAATGTTAAAATTTATATTGTATACTTAAATCTAGTGTATTTTTACGCATATAAAAACAGTTAACTTCTTTTAAATTAAATAAAAACAGTAATCGAATTATATGTAACAAAAATTAGAACAGAACGAGTCAACAGAAAGCGAGAAAAAACACATAAAATCAACTCAACCCAGTCACGCCGGCCTGCGAATTTAACTGGCGACATTACGAACCATGAACTAATTAGCCGAACGACACGCGACAATAATTGACACTGAGTTTCGGCTGATCTTTGCTCACTACCGAAACTGTGGCTGAGACTGGGCGACACCGAAACCAAAACCGAATTTTCGGTCGGTCTATACTCTGAACTATTTTGTTACATTATATTTTGTTACATTTCGATCTATGGTATACTTTGTTTTGTTGTTAAACTATAATAGTTAATTTTGTATATTTTGTTTTAAACATTTAAAAGTGATCAGAAAAAACTTTATAATACCGGTAAGAAACTCAGTCATTGATAAATTGACGATATTTGAAAGAAAGATACCTGTTTAAGAAAATTGAATACGAAAATTAATGTAATGTTATTTATGCCTTTTAAAAAGTAATAAAATTGGCGTTTTTAACATTTTTTTAACAGACTTCAAAAAAGGGGGAGGTTTTATGTTCGTCTGTATGTATTATTTTTTATGTATGTTCATCGATAACTTCGTCACTTGTAAATCGATTTCAAAAATTCTTTTTTTGTTTCAAACGGTATACTTTCGAAGTGGTCACATTTAAATTTCACCGGTATTAGGGTTTGGACCTCGAATATACACCAAATAACGCGTACTGATTATAACCTTTATTTATATTGATGATTCTTTTGTATATCGTTGCGCTCCAGAATTAGAAAGAAGTTAATTATAGACCTACCCCAATATATTTATTTAGGCCAAGGTCATTCAAAACGGAGAAATAAAAAAAATTAAGAAAAAAATTGAAAAAAAAAAAACATTGAAAGGTACAAAATGACTTTACTAATCAAAACTCAAGTACAATAAAAATAACTATAAATACGATACACATATCTATATAATTAAATTTGACAGTTATTGAAGTCGGTGCTAAATCAATGTGCAACAACAGAAAGTTTATTAGTTTTGTAGACTTGGCACTGCTTGGCTCGACTTCAGTAACTGACAAATTATTATACAGGTATGTCTATCGTAATTATAAAGTAATTTTTATCGTACTTAAGTTTTGATTAGTAAAGGATAATTATTTTGTACTTTTCAGTGTTTATTTTGAAGGCGCTTCAATTTGTTTTGTGAATATTAAAGGCGGTGTTGTTATTTCAATAAGGTACAAGATCATCTGATGATAATAAGTAATAACTAATAACACAGATTTATCAAACATGTCCGTCCATTGTTTCCTATTGTTGTATAAATAAGATTAACCACGTTACTGTGTCGTGCTTCGATAATGTCCTAAATAAACATGTTGAAACGTTAACTCTGTCGGTTATCTCAGCATTCTCAGGAAATAGCTAACCATCGTTCTATTTCAGTACATTTCGTAATTTCCCTTTTAGCGTTATGATAAAAAAATAATAATTCAATTCGCAATTTTTTAGTAATGTTTATCAACATAAGGTAATTTTTAAACCGTTATCAATTAATCTCTAGTTTATTACAAAATTGCGTTGTAAAATCTGAAGAACCTGTAATAATAATAAATCATAATAATAAATCGTTTATTTCCTTTGGTATAAATCATTTATTTATTTGCTATGGGTCGAGGTCCTACGTAAAACTTACAATACGAATCTATTAAATAAAAATGAAATGTGCATTGAGAACGGCTGGATCGATTTGGCAATTTTTTACATGTCCATTCGTAATAGTCTGAGTAAGGCTTTTATGGAAAAAAAAATTGGAAAAGTTGCCCGCAAAATTAGAAAATTCGAGGTAACTGAAAGTGCTTTTTTCTATTGGATTACCTACATTGCATGAACTCAAGACCTTAACTTACAAATACTAGTGATCCGGCGGCTTCACATAAGTAGAATTTTTTTGGAAGTAAAATACAGCCCATGTTACTCGCTGATAATGTAGCTTTCTAAAGGTGTAAGAATTTTTGAAATCAGTTGAGTAGTTTTTAAGTTTATCCATTACAAACAAACAATAAATATTTACCCATTGAACGCGTGGCCGAACACAGCTAATAAAAAAAATGCGGCGTCGCGGGATACCTCACAGATGTGAAACATAGAAACTATTTTGTATAGAAAGTATGCATAAAAGGATAAAGGAGAAAGTATGCATTAAAGGGAATAAATATGGCATAGCTTTGGCGTAATCAAAAACGAAATATTCAGATTTTTTTAAAGAAAAAACTTATTCTTTATTTAAAAATCACAGGCAACATATTCCGTAGTGAATAACAACACTGCATACACTATAATTATACAAGCTTAGTACAAGCGCGTGGCGACGCATCACCACGTCGCCACGCCAACAGCCGGTCTGACCCGTTTCACATCAAAAATAAAACTGCAAGTGAGAAATATAGGAGAGCAGCTCTACTTTTTAATTCGTCTGAGGAAGAGCAGAATTTATGACTGTTTTATAATTTTATATAATGAAAATTTGTAAATCTCAATGATTTACTACTTTTGGTTTATTTACTTATGTATGTATTTTAAATTAGTAAGTCTTATTACTTTATCTTATTCTTTAAATGAAAAGTGCAAAAAAAACATCACTGCGAATGCGGCGTGCATGTCGAAATGATGTCGATAAACCAGCCAAGATTGTATTCGACACGCTTTAATTTAGGATTCCGTAGTATTTCGTATAAAGTAGAAGACACTTGAACTAATTAATCTGTAGCAGAAGGTAATTTAGAAAATAAAGTTAATTTAAAAAAATAGGGTCATAATTAGATTATTTAATTTTCGGTTTTGCTTTTCATCAATGTTTCTGTGCCATATTTTAACTTGTTTGTTGTAAAGATGATGAAATAAGACAATCGCCACAGTAACTGTAAAGGTTCCATTATTGAATTTCGTCTACGGAACTCTAAACATGATATCTGTCTTGAGTGTCTTGCCAGATCGTCACAGTAGAGATTCTTTCGGAATTGGTGTTAATTTTTTTTTAATTCCTTGTTAGCTTTTCGTACTTGAATAATGTTTTTTTTGTTTTTGAAATGCCCCAAAAGAATGAAATCGTCTCTAACGGGTTACTAGAACGTGACGTTACTGCAGGTCCATACTGAACGATTATTGAAACTTTCAAAATTAAATATTATATAATTAAATGTATAACCACGCGATTAAATGATTAACGTAACAAATTATATTTTAGTTACGTAAGAACTTTACATAGCGTATAGTTAACTCTTAACGGTCACACCAATGAATTCGGAAAGGGCACAGATACAAAATAGGTACGTTATTTAAACTCGACGACAGATAACAACATAAGTATTGTAATGAACAATGTAATTTATTTTACGTAAAAAAAATTAACATTTAAAATAAATTCTCGATTTCATGTTTTCAAGAAAATGTCATAAATAAGTAAGTACATTTTTCAACTTTATAAAATGTGTCAGCAAGCTGAAAAAAAACACAACTATAGGGTATAGCAATTAAAAGAACAATAGTTAAAGCTATGGTAACTTTGTCTTAATCTATTTCTGTCTATTAGGATCCTCAGGATATTTCAGAGATCAGACTCGTTCAGCTAACCAGCACCGAATGAAAGACTCATTCTTTGTTCCGGTGGTGGTAAGTAACCAAGTTTGATCTCCGGAATGTCCTTAGGATGTAGTACGTTAAGAGGCGAAACACGTGTCGATTGATAAGTTTGAGATTTTGGGCAGAAAATGGCTAAAAATTGTAAGAATTCATCACGTGTAATAAATAATTAATAAGCGGAATGTATAACATTTATCATAATTGTCTTAGTCATTATTGGGTTTTAATATCTTCTTAATATCTTTATATTTGACGACTTGACCTCGATAATGTTAATATGTGTACCTATTACAAACCAAAATTATTATTTTGGTCATTCTTCAGAATTCTACGATTAGTCTTATCGTAAGTCCTGCCATTTTCATTTGTGAACACAGCATCAGATCCAAAATTTCTGCGGGCCATTTCGTTCTTAATATACTATACATACAGCAATAGAGCATATACATACATACAGTAGTACAGTAATCAGTAATAGAACCAACCGACTTCAAAAAGAAACACCGAAAAGTACAAAATATCCTTTATTAATCAAAACTCAAGTACTACAAACAACTTTATCTTCTTCTTCTTTTAATTACTGGCTTCTGGTATATACGAATTTTGCCAATGTCAGATTATTCATGAGAGATACACGCTTTATACGCAAGATGACACAAATACCTATGGCATATTGGAGTCTGTGCCAAGCCGATTTGTTTTTTTATGCTATTTATTTACAAAATGCTACTGCTACTTTTGTAAATAAGTAGCATACGTAGCATTTTGTAAATAAGTTTTTTTATGCTATCCCATTCGTTGTAAGCCGCTACCATAAAGACGAAGTCGCAGGTAAAAGTTAGTTTTATAGAAACTTACATAACTGAGTAATTTTTAAATACATAAAATATAATACAACAGTCCATACGACCTGTATCTGTGAAAGTATTTGAGAAAAAAATACACGAGGATTGGTATTACGTAAGTACGTAAGTAATACACATGAATCAAGATTTGAACAAGAAACCAAGACAATGGTTTTTAGAATTATTGTTTATCTGTTTGTATGTTTGCACGTATGTTAATATTATTTACATCACGGAAGAACTATCGCACTGAATTGAACAAGATTCGTGTGGTTGTATCGTTTAGTTTAAAAAATATAGTTTTAGCAAAGCGCTCATTTCATATAAAATAATGCAACGCATACTTAGCAAGAGCTTATGAAGTGGTAAATTCTAACACTAATATTTAATAATAATTTCTACAGCTCCTAAAAGTAGACCGAAGTAAGTTCCAAGACGCTCTCATCAGCCGCACGATCGATGCGCGCGGTGACGTTGTCAGCACTCCCCTAGACTTGGAGCAAGCACAATATGCAAGAGATGCGCTTGCTAAAGCTATTTATGACAAGCACTTCAGCTGGTTGGTTAATAGATTGAATGCTTCGTTAGCCCCGAAGGGAAAAGATTCAAGAGCTTCGGTCATTGGCATTCTGGATATTTACGGTTTTGAAATATTCCCAAAGAATAGGTAAGTATTTTGTACATCCTCTCTGAAATAGCTTTAGCTTTTAGCGATTGCGAAGCTAGTAACGACAGCAGTGCACAAAGGGTAGATGTAGGAAAAAATTAGTAAAGTTAAAACTTTCTTTTTGAAGTTTTAAAAAAGATTAGTAGAATAAATTATAAAAGTAGGTACATGAAAATAAACATAAGACATGTCTCATTTAAAAAATACAAGAACAAAAATTAGTGGCACAGAATCCGGACCTAGAAAAATTTGATCTGACATGAAACATGCCTGGAAAAATTATATTATGGTAAATTTTGCACTTACTAATATATCAATAGGCACTTATGTTACATGTAAATGTGGAAGTATCTCTATCTCTCCGTTACATTTTCATAGCTAAACCTCTGATCTAAGATATTGATCTTCAACCCTGGAATTTTTGAACCCTTTTTGGAACCCTGGAATTGGCAAAATAAATGCGCAGTGTAACCGAATGGCACGACAGCGTTAATGTAAAAATGAAGAAAGAAATGCTTAGATGGTTCGGGCACATAGAAAGAATGAGTGATGAAAGATTGACGAAGAAAATGTACAGAGTCGAAATGAGTGTTAGCAGAAGATATCAAATAGCCACTGTGCTAGGTGATGGAAATGTCAAAAGTACTCGCATACCTAGGCGAAAGTGTGTTAGGAGAATGTCCAGAATAGAAGAGGCAAAGGAAGTATGTAAGGACCGCGAAGCTTGGCGCTCCGTCTTCTCTAGCTAGCGCGTTAGGGATATAGTGTGAAGATATGCATGTATGTATGCAGAATGAACGAAGTCGCAGGCACCAGCTAGTTGATAAAAAATCATTTCAAACAATGTCGACATTTTGTAAATAAGTCCAGACGCCGTATCCGAGCGGCAATGGTGAAGCAAGTGCTCGCCGCACCGTAGAGAGTCGGCCCGTCAGTCGTTGAAATTTTACATATTGACTAGGTCAGACGTGATACTCATAAAAGTCATCCAGATGAAAGTCATAGATACATATGTACATACATATCTCCATACATGTCTCCACACTGTATCCCTAACGGGGTAGTCAGAGAGGACGGAGCGCCAAGCGTCGCGGTCCTAACATACGTCTTTCGCTTCCTCAAATTGTTTCTTCTTCGATGGAAATGACAAAAGCAAACTTCTTTTTTATTTGTCATTTCCGTCGTCGTTTCTATATAGGTTTTTTTGTACACTTCCTTTTTAAGTAGGTATGGCGATTCATAGATTTATGTCGATGCAAATAATGCAAGCAAAACTTATGCACACTTTTATACAGACGTTCATTAGTTTGATGAATTTATTAACTTTTCGAGCCATTCAATAAAGACCGACGTGCCGCAGGTCTTAGAGCATTGATCAATTGGTTTCATTGTTTACAGTTTCGAACAGTTCTGCATCAACTTCTGTAATGAGAAGTTGCAGCAGCTGTTCATCCAGCTGACGCTGAAACAAGAGCAAGAGGAATACCTGCGCGAGGGCATCGAATGGGAGCCTGTTGAGTACTTCAACAATATTATCATCTGCGATCTGATCGAGGCAAAACATCAAGGTTCATTTTACTAATCTTACAATTTCGTTATTCTTGTATTTTTGTTTTCCCTGTTACCACAGTAAGTGGTAAAGCCAGGCAGAGCCAATTGGGCCGGCTCGCCCGGTGAAATACCACCCTTTCACAGAATATCGGCATGAAATAACAGCATATAATGCTGTTGTGTTTCGTTCGGTGAGTGAAAGCGCCGGCGGTCCATCTCCCCCTCCCCCTCCTCCCACTCCTCTCCTTATTTCCCTAAAGGCCGGCAGCGCATCCATGATTTCCTGGACATTGTGGGTGTCCATGGTCGGGGATGGTCACTCCATCAGGTGATCCACTAGCTCGTTTGCCCTCTTTTATAAAAAAAAATCTCTTTTATGTTATACTCTCTTTTAGTTCTCTTGTAATGTCTTAATTCGTATCAATCTTATTCTATTGAGCTACCCAACGGCTAGATGGATTTTAATAAAAAGGTATTGTTATATTCGTCGTGGAAGTTTTAAAGGATGTATAATTTTATTCAATCGATCCAACAGGACGATAATGTTTTAGAGAAAAATAAAAAAAAAGTATTGCTTAGAATAAACGCTATTATAATTTTGTAATGCAAACGAAAACAACCTCTTTCTTTTGTAGAATTTTTGGTAGAATCGTAACAATATGTTCATCTTCTTAGGTATAATCTCGATTTTGGATGATGAGTGCCTGAGGCCTGGCGACGCCACTGACGCAAGCTTCTTGGAGAAACTGACGCAGCGGCTCGACAATCACAGACACTTCAAGTCACACAGGAAATCGGACTGTAAAACACAGAAGATCATGGGACGGGATGTTAGTGAACCAATTAATCTTGACAGCAGTAGCGGTCATTGTAAAACACTTCCAATGTTTTCATTGTAGTCTTGCTGTGATTTTTAAGAGAATTATGTTTTTTTTCATGAATCATCATGACGTTTTCCATCATCAATTTGTTTTAGTGACAGTAGTACGTAGGTACTTGCATAACGCAAAAATTTTAAACATGAATAAATATTCTTACATTTACAAGAAGACTCCAGAATACTGGTTTAACTGCGTAATTTCACTAGCAACTGTTCAACTGTTCATAGTCATAGCCCTAATTAGTTACTAGTGTAAACTAATACTAAAGCTTCGGTTAATCTTATTTTCTTCACGATCAGGAGTTCTGCTTGGTCCACTATGCGGGCGAAGTAACGTACAACGTGAATACCTTCTTGGAGAAGAACAACGACTTACTGTACAGGGATCTACTGAGCCTGATGGCGAGCTGTGGCAATTCCATCGTCCAGAACTGCTTTAAAGTACGTAATGAATTTAGGGCTTTCATCACATTAATAAGAGAGGGTCAAAGTCTTATTCAAAGAACTTATTCAGGTAAATCCAATTACAGATATTCTAGAATTCAATTACAAGGTAATAAATTTAATGTGTCTAGAATGATAAATTTTAAAATATATGGTTTGTAATGTAGCATTAGACAAAAAATAAGTTGATTGTCTAATTGTCAATTTACCAGAATTCGAAATTGCTGAGCAAAAAGCGTCCAGAGACAGCCATCTCCCAATTCAAGAACAGTTTGAATGAACTTATTAAGATCCTTAGCAGCAAGGAGCCCTCGTACATCAGGTGTATCAAACCCAACGACAACAAGATGCCAAGTAAGATTAAATAACATAAACAGAACTCTGATTAACATTTATTTTTAATAGAATAATTCGAAACACAGCTTTAATCCAAACGGACGCATTCAATGTCACTATTAGGTAGCTAATAATTCGAAACACAGCTTTAATCCAAACGGACGCATTCAATATCACTATTAGGTAGCTAATCCACTTCTGCGGGGTTATTCACAAACGTCGGAAACTCAATTTTCCGTATCCGACAGCAAACTTTTCGATGATTTTGTCTATACGCGATTCACAAATCCGAAATCGGATCGGAATATTTATATTAAATATATATCATATTATATATAGTCGTATTCACAAATACAAGCTGTAGGATTGAATTTATGCTTTCCGACGACCGGCCTTTCCGCTACGGAAAGTTTCCGACGTTTGTGAATAACCCCCTGATCAATTTTTATTGCATGTTCGTCAAGGGGACAAGTAGTAAGTATATTGTAATTAAAGGTATTTCTAGGAGGATTCTAACATTTCGATGAAAACTGTATTCATTATGGACATTTTAAATCTAGAAATATTATACCATACGTAGACACAGTAATGTTTCGTCTCAAGAAAAACACGGTCACTCAGAGTTATGTATACAGCCCCGGATCTACGATTTTTTCGAACCGGGGCAAAAACTTGATAGTGGCGCCCTCTCCTTTCAGTGTTTAAGAAAAACTGTTAAAACTGACAAATACAAAAGTTTGTTTTTAAAACATATTATATTAAGATTCGATTACTTGATAAAAACCTATGAGATTGTAGGAAAAGAGGCTTCACTTGTTCGATATTTCAAGGATTTGGCGCCCCCATGAAACTGCCGCCCGGGGCAAGTACCCCCCGTTCCCCCCCTTAGATCCGGGGCTGTATGTATATCTAAAAAAAATTAGTGTAGATTTCTTGAAGCAAAATACTCCCGTTATATATATATATATATAGCAAAACTATATGTATACTTTATAGATGTACTATATATTAATTAATAGTAGGTATATGTACATATAATGCTATATAATATGTTGTAAGTATATATTTTCCTCCTCGTAATGATTTCATTATAGGATTTTTTTTTTAATTTTACAGTGCAATTCGACGAGAAACTTGTTTCCCATCAGGTGAAATATCTCGGTCTGATGGAGAATCTGCGTGTGCGCCGCGCTGGCTTCGCTTACAGGCGTACTTATGAAGCATTCCTTGAGAGGTGAACACTCACAAATATTGACGCGATAAATAATTTATGCATAATATTACAATTTTGTTTCTAAAAAGATGATTTTAAATTATACATACTTTTAATTGAAAAGTATTTATTTTCTGTACAATAAGTACCTTATAAAATAACTTTGTATACTTATAATGTAATATTTTCAAACGATTACAGTAAATGAGTATATTATTCTTAATCAGTAACTGCCTAAATTACTACTTATACGTTCCCTTTTAGATACAAATGCCTAAGCAAAGACACTTGGCCTAACTATCGCGGTGCAGCGAGAGATGGAGTGCAGAATTTGGTAGACACTCTCAGTTATGAGAAAGAAGATTACAGGATGGGCAAGTAAGAACTTATTTTCGAATGGTTGAATAAAACGCAGAATAATAGTAGTTTACGTCAGTAAACTAATTAATATGTGGTAGTAGCTACCTGGACGTTCGAGCTTCGCTCGGTGTCTTTCGAGTTACTTGATAGCACCATCCACGATACCATTTGTTGCTCGTTCAGTAACTAACATCAACGAGTGATTATTAGCCTAATGGTACCTCAATATGCTATGAGATGGCGCTAAAACGAATATTCTAGAAATTTATTTTGTGTGAAAACGAAGGTTTTCGCTTAGTCCAAATGAACTTACAAATAAAACATTATCTACATACAGAATTTCATTCAAATTATTATAACCATTTCCGAGAAACAGAAAAGTAATGTACGTACAAGAATTACTCGCATAAATTAGGTAATACGAGTAACTAATAAGATCGTACCTTTAACGTAACGTAACATATGGATTATACCTTTTGCTACGTTGTTTGTGTTCCCATTTTATATCAAGTAAAAATGAAATTATTTTTGGAATAAATACAAAATAATTATAATAATATATGTCGATTTGACTGTGATGATGTATGTTGAATTTTTATTCAACTCTAAGTTTGTAATAAAAGATTAAAGCTCTAACCAATACATTCCAATTGTTTGTAATCAATTCAAAAATCATTTTTTTAATTGTTTTACAAATGATGATTTAGAATGCTATATACATAATCCCAGTGGCGAATGCGTGATGATATAAAAAGTCGTTCTTTTTTTTTCTCCAGCACCAAAATCTTCATTCGGTTCCCAAAGACTCTCTTTGACACAGAAGACGCATATCAGATAAAGAAGAACGATATAGCTACTATCATCCAATCACGCTGGAGAGGTTACTGGCAAAGAAAACAGTACTTGAAGATGAGGAAAGCTGCCATCGTGATCCAGAAGTGGGTGCGCCGCTTCTTGGCTCAAAGGCTAAAGGAGCGCAGGAAGAAAGCTGTCGAAGTGATCAAAGCTTTTATTAAGGGTAGGAATCATATGTCTTAATCCGGGTTGTAGCTAGAGGCCCTAGAGCCCTTGAGTCGGTATCGAAGTAAAGTAAGTATCGAAGGTTCCTTTATCTATAATATGCCCATAGGCTTTCTTTGCTCGGAGAGCCAAACCAATGCTCGGGAATTCTCTACACTCAGAGATCGTCTACGGTCGACGATCTTTTATGCTCCCCCCAAACCCCTATGACCAGACTCTGACTCGATATGCCATCACTCTTTTAGTAAATAACAAATGTAATTCTTTCGTAATGTGTTCTTCCGTTGTGTATTGCATTTCCATGTTGTTGCAAATTCTTCCTTCATCTGCAATCATCATACTCAGGTTTCATCACGCGTAATGGTCCAGAAACACCTGAAAACCGCCGCTTTCTCGGCATCGCCAAGGTCCACTGGTTGAAGAGACTAGCTAAGAAACTGCCCACCAAAGTTCTCGACCTGTCGTGGCCAACCTGTCCAGCCACTTGTCAGGAGGCATCGAAGGAGCTGCACAGGTTGCATAGAGCTCACCTCGCAAGGAAGTACAGGCTCGCTCTGTCGCCTGAAGATAAGAAACAATTCGAGCTAAAGGTTTTAGCAGAGAGCATGTTCAAGGGTAAGTGTAATGTGTGTATGACTGTGAGAAAAATAGGAAGTTTCTTTTGACAGTAACGTCATATTAATTTGATAATGACTCAGGCGTTATTTTATGGAAATCGATCTCATATATTGATATTTCCTTAGATTTTGGCGGACCATGAATACGGAGTTTGGTATAGCTCTAGTAGTTTTTAACATCGTGTATTTGGATGACATATGCAAAAATATAACCTTATGATTATTTATTTGAATCTCGCGTTTAAGAAAACCCGCGCGAATACGCGAACTATCTAAATGTATTATTATAATACCTCAAAACTTTTGTATTTTTCGTCAATCATAAGAAATAACTACTTTTAAATCACATACATTGCACAAATAACAAGGGCCTCTCAAAGATTCGCCGCCCGGAGCTTCGCAATAGCTAAGACCGCTGTACTAAACACATCCAAGTGTAAATAGTCCTTCGATACCCTCTTTAACAGCGGAGTGGAATGAAACGTAGTATGTGTTACGTAAGCCTGACTCGGATCGCTTGCGTTGCGAGTCATAAAACATACTCTGTTGTGTCGGCCCTATACGATCAGCGAAGCTGAACTTAAATACACCTGGACCCGTATCATTTAAAATGTCGGACATCGCTAGTAATAAGAGTCGTGGTTGCGCGCAGGCAAGAAGAACAGTTATCTAAGCAGCGTGGGTGAGCGGTTCGCCACAGACCGGCTTACAGGCGAGCACAGCGTGTTGCGGAACACGTTCATGGCTTCGCCTTCCTGGCCTACTGGCGAGCAGCTTATTGTGAGTACCACTTAGAACGGTGAAAGAATATTGGAGTTATTGTTTCTTAAACTTCAATAGCATAAACGAAATGGAGATAAACTAGAAAGGAAAGACTCGATTACTTGAGTTTATAAAGTATCTCTCTTATAATTTTCTATTAATTATTTTCGAATATTTGTATAGTTCAGTAACCAAATGGCTTCAAACGGAACACTTAAAATTTCGTCCTGTCCATCTGCCTGTCTGTTCGTAAATAACAAATAACAGCCATTTTACTTGGAAAGTATTATATTATGTTAGTTAAAGTTAGGAAGGTAGGTGCATGCTGTGAACTATACTGTAAAATAACGTTATGGGTGGCTCCCCGTACATGTAACCTAACCGAAAAATGAAAAAAAGTGCACATAAAAGCGTGTGGGGTGGGATATCTTTAGATAGGTCTTCGAAAAAGATATAGACGTTTCAAAGTGACTCGTTTCTTTAAATTAGTAATTTGGTAAATGATATAAACTTCTAAAGTCGTAAAAAGTGTATGTTTCCCTTCTAGCTTTTCAAATACAGGTGGGAAATTTTTGAAAAAATTTGGGACAGTAGAATTCGAAAGGCACTTTCGACTAAACTTAGTTTGAATAATTGTGTCGTTTTTGAGATATGGAGTATTTTCGGTTATACGCTCCGCTCAGTGACCGCAGAAATAATTTTGTTTTTCACTGTATCATCGAGAAACGCTACGAAATATAAACAAAAATATTTTTGCTGCCTCTTCAATGAATATTGTGCATTCCGACTACGGAGCCCTTTATTGTACACGTGGTCCAACACGCACTCGGCCGATTTTATTTCATTCTAAGCCTGTACTTTACGTTAGTAACTAATTAATCTGTGCCTGTACTAAAGATACTACACACTACGAACTGGACAGTGACACTCAAGAGTTATAGACGATTTCGAAAAGTATATTTCCCAAATTGACGTGACTGGAAATCGAACTCGGGACTTTCAGCTTGGAAGGCAGATGCACTAACTACCGCGCCATTGATCCAATCATTATTAAATCTATCTTTCAATTAGTTTAATTTGAACAATGTTAAGAAATATGTAGTTAAATAACCTGTTATTTATGTTTTTTTTATGATAACGTAGTTAATGGAATATCTTTTGATATAATTTTATTTATAATATTATTCGCTGGCGTCCGTCGGCCATATATTCCCACAATATGTATTCGTTGAAATTACGGGTCATAGCTAAACTAGGAGTCAATAAATGGCGTTGCAGTACACTATATTCCAAGCGAATGAAACCGCGAGGCTTAACTAGTGATATGTAGAAACCAATGTTGATTAACACGCCATTGTTAGACCCAAATACTACTCGATAGATTGAGCTCAAATGTTAGGATTATGTTCACGTTGAATAGAGGTTTAGAAAGTAGTTCGAGCGATCTACTCATGCGAAACTACGGCGGACCACTAGTATAAGGAAATTACACATTGTGTATATTAAACACACTATTAAACTCGCTACTATGTAGGCTCACTAGAACACCAAGTACTAGAATAACTCACTGAACACTTCTTTCGACTTTCCTGAAGTTTAGAAACTCACTAAGCAGCATATTTTGCATTTATGACAATACTATTTTCAGAGATTCATTAAAACACAATATTAAATTATATCTTGGTAAAAGACACATACTGAGTGCACTTAATTTATCACTTATTTAAATATATACACTAACACTGATTGCACTAGATTTCTTATATTAGACTGTCTCCATTTGACTACAATGTACACGATCGCTTGGTCGCTACTTGACAATTACCTCCAAAGACTAAAGTCAGCTTTACATTTTGAAATAATGAAAATACCACAGACATTCCACTACTGCTTATGTGTTTTTATACTTAATGAGATATATTTATTAAGGTGTCAGTGATAGAATTTGTAATGGTATTTGGCGATCGCTTCGTTACGCTTCGCGTTCTAACCTAACCGCCAGAAGTCGTTTCTGGGTAGAAAAGATTTCGAAAAGCAAAACTTTGTTTTTGAAATTAGATTAATACCTAGAACACCATCTACACCGGCATAGTTTTGGCTCCCAAGAACTAGTTAACAATATCTGTTGTCAAGTGCCAAAATGGGAAGCAGTAGTTTTTCTAAAGCTTAGCCAATACCATTAACAATCGTGGTTTAGTAAATCTCTGATTGATTAATTAAATCCTTTGGCCCTGGTATACCATGATGACTAATATAAGCACAATGCACGGACAGTACTCGTGCGAGGCGGTGAAGTACGACCGGCGCGGGTATAAGCCGCGCGAGCGTGCGCTTCTGGCGTCCGACAAAGCACTGTACGTGGTGGACGCGGCCGGCCGCAAGACGTACAAACTGAAGCACCGCCTGCCGCTGGACAAGCTGCGCGTGGTCGTCACGCACGAGAGCGACGGGCTGCTGCTCGTCAAGATACCGCAGGAGCTCAAGAAGGACAAGGTCAGAACAGACATTCTTGTTGTTCGTTTCATGTGATAAATTCCTAAAATCTTTAGCTATTTTCCGCTCAAACTCCAAAAACCGCCAATCGACACGTGTTTAGGTCAGCTAACCAGCACCAGGCTATAATCCTATCTCTGGTATGTCCTGAGGATGCTTCGTTGAGAAGCGAAACACGTGTCGATTAGCGGTTTTTGGAGTTTGAGCGAAAATAGTTAAAGATTTTAGGAATTTATCACATGAAATGGGTTTCCGCAAAGTAACACCTAAGTCTATGCAATATTATTGTTGTTTGTTTGTACGATTCTCCCATCTTCTAGGATGTCGACGTGACGACGAAAGACGTGCTTTCGCTAGCTCGTGTATTTCTCGAGTAACATTTTTTCACATTCAAAAATACCATATTATTAAGTAGCAACACCCTCGAAATAATTTTGTTGCCATTTGTAAACGATTGTGATTATAGCTCAAGATTAACAGGTGGTAACAGGTAATCATGAATATTGACAATAGCTAACACTTGAGAGAGAAGGCAATGGGATCTATGCTCATACTATCGATGCAATGTCTTCACTAATGGAGTCGATGTAAAGGCGATGTAATGCCTACATTTTAATGTTTCTTGGAGTTTCTGGCGACAAATTTATTAAGGCAAGAGGCAATCTTTCTAGTAGGATCCGTTGAGGCAAACTATGCCTCTAAAAATCTAAGTAAGCACTTATCAAAGCTAAACACTATCTTCAAAAAAAGGAGGAGGTTCTCAATTCGGTTGTATTTATTTTTAGTTTTCTTTTTTTTATGTTTGTTACCTCATAACTCCGTCATTTATGAACCGATTTGGAAAATTCTTTTTTATTTGAAAGGATACACTTTCGCTCCAGAATTAGAAAGGAAATTAATTGTAGAGCTCACCTAGATATCTATTTAGGCCAAGGTCGCTTAAAAGGGAGAAATAAAAAAAAATTAAACCGTCTTCAAAAAAAAACACTGAGAAGTACGAAATAACTGCTTATCCTTTACTAATCAAAACTTAAGTACAAAAATAACTTTATAAACACCATACAATACCTATATAATTAAATTTGACAGTTATCGAAGTCGGTGCCAAATTAATGTGCAATAACAGAAAATCTATATTAGTTTGGTAGGCTTAGCACCGACTTCAGCAACTGTCAAATTTAATTTTACGGGTATTTTTATGGTATTTTGAAAGTCATTTTTGAATTTATATAAGTTTTGATTAGTAAAGCATAGTTATTTCGTGCTTTTCAGTTTTTTTTAAGTCGGTTTAATTTTTTATTAAATTTTTACAGAACAATTTGCAACAACAATTAAAATAAACACCCAACTGCTCTTCATAAAATTCTGCCAAAAATTCACGACCGCGGTCGTACTTGTAGCCAGAGATGTCACTTATTTTAAATACAGATTACAGATACGACATACAAAAGACGTATCTTCATGTTAATGTTTTTAAACTTTCACGACTTGTACACGTCTTATAATATTAAACTAACGATTATGTCGTTATTTGAGAACCGCGACGCTTGAGGCTCCGTCCTCCCTGACTACCCCGTTAGGGATACAGCGTGAGGATATGTATGTATGTATGTATTGACCACCAATATGTATTATGTCGTATTAATACTTTAAGGCTAATTCCTTTTTTATCCTGACGTTTCAACCGAATTGCACCAATTATGTGGTCATGGGCGTCTGCAGCCATAAGCCATATATCTTGCATCTGAAATACTTTTCTTAATCTTTATTTTGCATCTTGTATTTAAATACTTTATATTTTGGATATTATCTTTATATTTTGGAAATACTAATACTATTCACGCATCTTTTACGTTATGGCGTCATATATTTTATAGTTGCGTCGGTAGTAACTAATTAATCTGTGGTTGTATGTTCTAGTTGCCTTTGCTTCTCTTCATTGCTTCAAATTATGATAACAACGCCCAGCCACCTATTCTTTCGACGGCGTGATAATTCCTTAGACATATTCTTACTAATTTGTGATGATAATGACATCCCATTGAAGAAAAGTGAGGTCACAATTAAAACCATAAAGAACATCTCGTAGAAACCAAAAACAGACATGTCTAAAAATAATAAAAATGTGTGAAAAAAAAAATTTTATTTAGAAAAAGGTATTCAGAAAATACGTATTTTATATCTAGAATTTCAAATATCATTTCCGATAGTATCTTGTATCTGATATCTCAAATATATTAAGTCTTATATTCCAAATACTTTTTATGAGGTATCTTGTACATCCTGGGGGACTCCAGCAATGCGCAAAGGTATAATAAACTACTTAATTTTTAAGTCATAAAAAGGAGGAATTCTCTATACGCCAACAAGATCAATCAATTGGAAATTACATTAACATATCATCTAATTATGCAATTACTATTAATGGCGCATTATTTCTGATTAGACTTATCAATTCAGAGTTTATTATACATAATTTACATTCGATTTTCTTAGGTAAGATAATTACCTAATTTAAATTCCTGAAAAACGCGCGATCATGGTCATTGAAGCAAGCCCACGATTATAGCAACACGCGAACGTCATAATTAACAGAAATATTAAATCACTAAATATTTTAATTATGTTGTAAGTACTTATGAATGTTTCAAAAAAATATTTCAGGGTGATCTCATCATCTCCGTGTCTCACGTCATCGAAGCTCTAACAATTGTCACGGATTACACGAAGAAACCGGATATGATCGAAATCGTCGATACTAGAACGTGAGTGTGATAATTACAACTTGTAAATAGACTGTAAAAACCTATAACACTATCGAGTATCAACTAAAGAAATTGAAATGGTGATTGTAATACAGTTGCTTCTAGTTTTATTTACGGCGATGCATTGGAAATGTTGGCGACAGGGATCTCACTTTTTCTAAGTGATTACAAAACGTATGAAAGTGATATTCGGCAACCTGATTCCTCATTTCACTGACTTTATTTTGCCAGTTGCGTTACACGACTGATTAACATTTGTAACAGAAAAAATATCAAAGAAACCTTTTTTAAAAAAAGATCAGAGATTTACATTTTTCGGAGTAACGGAACCGATTCATCTTTCTAAATTTTATCTATAGTTTAATCTGAACACACTCTTCAAAATGCCAGTTGAATTTTATGAAATTATAGTTTTTAAAATAAACGAAACTAACCGTTTTATTCGTAAGCTAGCGCGCACACGTTTGCATAGAGCAGAAGGTCTATTTCAGATTAAAGTATTATTTATCACTGAGTCAGCACAAGCACATCTCAATACGACGGAATAGGATAATATTTATATAATAACACTGGATTTGCAAGACAAACATTTTATTTATATAACTATTATATTTCAATAAAATCAATATGCAGACTATGGAAAAACGTTGCAAACTTCCAAATTATGTCTGAAAAAAAAATATTTAAAAATTATATAGGAAAGTATGTTATCTATTATCAAAATATCTGAGGAATAATATTTAGTTATTTGTCTATCCACCACTAAATCATGCACTGTTTTTTTACAAAATTTTAGAATCGTGCACAACCTGGTGAATGGCAAACAAGGCGGAACCATCGAAGTCACTAATGGTCCGCAACCCACCATCCACCGTGCCAAAAGCGGCAACCTGCTTGTGGTATGTACATAAAAATAAGATATAAACCATAATTTAGACTTTTGTCCTACACTAGGAAGTGAGGCAAATAAAATGTAGAAATTATATGGATGCTGTTTTTAACGAATTGGCGGCCGATCATTTTACCTAATGGCTGCTTTTATAATTTTCCGTTGAACTTTTTTATCGCCACGTCTTTACCGTCCCGGTACAATAGGGATGCACAATGTATGCAGTTGTATGCAACATAATAAGGAAGCATTTTGCTTACCTATTGTATTTTGGACGGTAATAACGTGGCGATAAAAACGTTCGACGGTAAATTATAATAGCGTCTAATCACCGTTTTGCTGTTCGGACACGTCGTCTGGAGCAATTTATAGTCTGGGATATAAATACTATACATGTTACCTACTCCGCATTTATACTTTTCAATTCAAGTGTTTACACATGGTTTAAACTAATATAACCAAAGTATCAGTAAATTAAAAGAAAAATTTTTTTTGCAGGTTGCAACTCCGTGAATAAAATGACCAGTATTCCAAAAATTCATTTAGTCATTTTGCGAATAGTATGTAATTCTACGTAACAACGACATTATGTACTTTTTATATTTTTATAAACTACCTATTCGATTTGTAATTAATTTATTGATGTATAATTGTTATAAATTAAACAGAACTGGAAAGTTGAGAATGTTTTTTAAGTAAGTAATTGAAATAAATTTTGCAATGAAGATGGATTGTCGGTTAATATTGATAAACTAATAAACTAATTTTATAGTAACACAGATTAATTAGTTACTATAGTAATAAAAACAATTTTCATAAATTTATATAAATAAAATTCGTTTACTTTTTTTAAAATAAAATAGAAACAAGATACATAAACTATAAAATAATAAAATTACGTCATAAGCAATGTATTTTTTATAATTCTAATTAAATGTATTAATATTATTTCTTACTTATTCAGTGTGATAAAATATTATTAAGGTCGTACAAAATAGTATTTTTATATGCCATAAATAAAAATTAGGTATCTTTAATTAAGCAATGTGTCAAGAAAAAAATTTCTTCTAATTCTTTTAAATAAATTGTAATAAAAATATATATATAATTATGTTTAAAAATAATATGTAATATTTAATAATAAGTGATAACATTTTTATTTTTATTTTGAAACGAGACATTCTCTACACGAATTCTTGACACATTTTATTATAATTTATGTTATTAAGCTGAATCGAAGGTGCCTAATTACATTTATAGTACTTATCACTTCATAATTAGCTAATTGTGTGATTCCTGTTAAGCATTTAATATTTTTTGCTTAGTAAATTATATTTCAAGACATTATCTAAAATATTTTTTCTAACTTTTAATGTTAAAGTGAGATTTTTGAAATTTGAAGTTCATTTACTTTATATAATTGATTTAAATGATCAAGATTGCGTTTGGATATGTCCTCGTGGAAATAAAAATTTATCAGAAATTTCACCGCGGAAATAAAAAAATAGCTTTTCTGAACGCGCTTAAGGAATTTTTACTTCTACGGATACCCATCTTTGAACATGCTCCAGATCCAGTTAACGTACTTATTATAAGAAAAATTGTTAAATATTAAAATTAAAAAATATTGTTAATTTGGCCATAATTATCTATACAGGCAGACTGTAGACTATAGTGCCTTAAATAATTAAGTCAGTTCCTTTAGTCATTTTATTTTAAAATAAAGATATTTTAATAATAATAAGTAATAGTTTTCTTTTACAATAGTATATGTCCCAATTTAGCAAATTGCGTGCACGTAACATATTTTACATAAGTAGGTACATTACTTGCTAACTAAAACTGATAATACTCATGTATGATTAATATTTGTCTTTTAATTTTGTAACAGGAAAAGCTTGGCTAATGACACGTATCATGTAATACTTCATGTAATCATACGTAAATAAAAAAAATGAGCGAGCGTTACAGTATTCGCATATGATGTGTAACATCTGACATCTCACCTTGGTAGTAAGCAACATTAACATTATATCCTGAAAAAAATTATTATCATCTGACGGCGAACTCCACCACCACGCGCACTCATTGGTCAAATCAAATAGCGCGGCTTCCGTCTTCCTGTTACAGATTGCAGCAAAGCGAGAGGAAAGATGTTACACCTCAAAAATACCTTTTTAGTGGCCTTTTTATAATACTAGGGGAGCCCAATAGGGGGACTTACTCAAGCGCGACAGATTAAGATATGGGGAATACCTTGCACCTTTAGTACCTCTACCATATCTAAACTCTCTATATAGCGCCACGCGAATAGGGTAGCCGATCAAATTAGTGAAAAAAATCGATAGTTGGAAATACTTGAGCGCGTCTGAGTAAGGTATGATGGGTTAATTACATGTTGAAAAGTGTGCATTTCAATAATCTGACTTCTTGAGAATAACCTAAAGGAGTGAGAGGGTTACAAGCTTCCAAAAAGAACGTCATCTCGACATTCTCGAGCGCGATCGAATTTTTTTTTATTCGGAAATAATTCAAGGATTATGGGAAAAAGTAATCTGCCGATTTCCATAAGTCGAAGTAACAAAAATCGTCAATAAAGTTTAGCGCGTACAGCTGCAGTGAAGCATGTATTCCCCACTTTGCGCATCTCACTCCCTTTCACTCTTTCTATATCTCTCACTCTCTCGCACCGTCCTCACACACTACAGCAATTCCTAATTCAAGATAATATACTTTCCGTCAGTCATGACAGCTGATCACAGCACTCGTGGTCAAAGAGAATGTAAAATTACTACGTAATGAGCGTCGAGAGTTCCATTAGAGCTAAATAGACTTCCAAATGTCAAGAAAAAATTAAATGTGGTGTCATGGGACACCAGTTAGGAACGAAGTTCCTTCGGATAATATAGAAGCTACACAATTTGCAAAAAAAAAGTAATATTCGCCATCTTGGATTTGAAAATGAAAGTCATTTTCGTAATCAGCACCCCGAAAAACCTAGAATTTGATACCCATATCGATTTATGCAAAAAAAAAGTAATATTTGCCATCTTGGATTTGAAAATGAACATTATTTTCGTAATAATATGAAGAATATATCTACACATTACTGAAGACATCGGCTGTTATGAGCATATATCTGTTTGCCTTCCCTTGCAGTGGAAAATCGTACAAAGAATAAAGAACTTCGTTCCAAATACGACTATAGCACTTCCGTTCGCAGAATGTAATATTACTACGTAACTTCCGTTATATATTTTTCATACGGTTTTAGTCTCACATTTTTTTCAGTTCGGTCGCGCAGCAAAATCCCTATCTCCTCCAACCCTGCCGTAAGGAACTATCGTTCCAAAAAACCCAAAATACCCAATCTGAAGACTTTCAAACAATCAGCTTTACCAACATAAAGAACAAATGGCGATTTTTTTTTTCATTTTCAAAAAGCCGCCGCGAGCTTGCGTCACATCCGAAGCGTCAGTCTCTTGAATGGAGTTTCGTTTGGGTTCACTTAGACACAGAGGAGATGTCCTCTGAATATGTAACGCGCTCGAGTAAGTTTTGTTTCCACCCATTTTTAACCCTTCCGTACGGCCGCCCCCACCACGCAAACCGGTAGATAAACATACCTCCGTTCCTGGAGACACGTGAGGCATATACATAATCAATGTTTGACGCGCTAGAGTATTTCCATGTGACTGTTTTTTTTAATTTTTGAAAGCCTATGGACGCTCCCCCTACCAGTGAAAGGGTGTACATCACATAACCTTATTTTCTTTCTACCATCTAATATTCAAAATACAATAGATCCCCACGACGCTTTATTTAATTTTCCGATCCAAACCCCTTTACAATAACACCGATTATAAAATTCTGTGATGTGGGTACTTTTCTCGTCAAATTTCCATTTTTTTCAAATACAATGTATAACTAATATTGTAGTGTTTAGGTACAATATTTATTCTTTTAATATAGTCCATATTACGAACTGCGCCACTAAATATATATAATATTCGTTTTCTCTAATCTTAGAATCCGACAAAAGTAGATATTGCTCTCATTCGTATGTCCAAATTTTCATTAGACACACCATGATAAATATAGACAAAGTGGTCATTTTACGAAATGACTAGACACACTTACATCATGATCTTATCCACTTCTAACGGCACGCGGTGACGTGTTTAATAATATGAAATAAAAACCAATGAAAAATTCATCGTAGTTTTATTTTTAAAAATGTTACATTTTTACATTCTATTACCGTGACAACAATCTGGAGTTACAGTTATCATTCATCCCCCTTTAATTTCAGTCTTGCAACGTAATGAACTATTTAAATACAAATAAAATATCTAATGATAGTGATACCGTAGATTAATTAGTTTACTAACGTAGTGATACTTTTAAAAATATTTTTACAATTTGTGCCCTATTTTTTCTATGACATATTACGTAATATGAACAGAATTATTGTACTATCTTCAGATAGTCAAACTTTATTGCCATACTGATAAAAAGCCATAAAAAAGAAAAGATTATTTTCAAACATCCACGCGTATCGTTTATTTTAAATGTCTACATAACCCGACCAGTCCCAAACACTAAAAACGATCACAAAAACGATGAATGTCAGTAACTCCGGATTATTCAGTATTAGGATATCATATCTTAAACTATTTATATTATAGGGGTATTTAGCCGTTTGACTTTAATTTACAATTCATTTCCCAAGAAAATCAAGCTACGTTCACACAAACAATATTTTGATTGATTTATTATTTTGTAGCTATTGAGATTGTTTTCACTGTAAAATACTAAAACTACAATTTCATGATTAGCGAGTTGTAAAAGTGGCGTCAGTCTTCTAAGATGGGTGTGATTCTGTGACTAGGTCATTCCCAGATTATGTGATGTCCATATTTTAGTATATTAATTTTAGTAACTTTATTTGGGATCAGACAATTGATGTTTGTCCACAATCATTTTCATTTCTAGCAACACCCTAATTATTATGTTGATTTTTAGTGTTAATAGTAATGAAAATTCACAATTAAAAACACAATAATGGGGTGTCTATCTAATAACCAGTCATTTCTTTCGTTACAATCTTTACTCGATTTATGCGCAAAAATTCGTTGGGTGAACGTAGTCTGTAACTCACGTATTGTGGTCTGTGTACTAATTAAATTTGACAAACTACATATCGTTAGTGTAAAATCATATGATCATATTTATTTTTATGTAGGTACTATATTCGCGGTCATATAGAATACGATTGCATCGAAAATTGCAACGATTAAACTCATTCGATGTTAAAAATATTTGTTTCCTACGTACAAACACCACGCTACGATAAAGAATACTTGTAATTTTCTATAAAAAATGGAGGTAAATAGAGACTACCGCAGAATACTTTCGACCCACCTTTGATTATTTAATGAATAAGATCTTCGTTGTCTTATCTTTTATGCTCTGTAGGTGGCAATGGTTTAAAATCTGAAACCCAAAAGCATTGTATGTCTTTGAAATCAGTAAAGTTCAAAAGGTTTTGATTTAAATCCATTGTCATTCAGAAGTATATCACGTTTTGTATATATTATATAACTACAAAAATCTATTTAAATTCTTGCTGGCCTTAAAATGCAAGTTGTTTTACATTGCATTCAATAGAGATGTGGGTACAATTACAACTCGCTGTGAACATCAGTGGATCTGTCAAATGACGTCATAAACTTTGATTAAGTTAATAATGACATTTTATAGAACACAAGAGTGTGGAGAGCACAGAAAGGGAGAACCGCATTCTACTATTATACTAATAAATATAAGTTAATGTTTTAATTGTTATAATTCTGTGTTGCTTTGACCATTCTACTGTCCACAGGTAACATAATATTACTATACTTTCACATTTCAATGTTTTATCAATTTGCGAATTTCAATTGTACTGTTAAGTACATTTAGGCACATTTGTGTTTTTATTTGTTAAAGTAATAAATTAAGACCAAACTAAATTTCAAGATCATGAATCTACACCGACATTTAAATTCTTTGAACGCGACAACAAATATGAACTTCTCCATGATTACACACCATATTTTAAGGCCAAACAATGTTGCCATACCTAATTTTAAAATATTTTCTATGTACAATTCACAAAAAAATACTTCATTTTTATACAAAAATTTAATGGATGCATTTTACTCCTAATATTAACAATTTATTACAAGTTTAACATGATATATTAATATTAGTAACCTAAACATCATGCGATGTTCCAATGGTACTAATTAACAGTCATAAATATACATATTACATATACTTACACATATAAATGCCAACTAGAGTTTGGGTCCATTGCTATAAAAAAGTAACGATTAAGGTCTATTTACTTGTCAACAGAATCTTGTCAATATTTATTTATTTTTTAATGATTGGGTCTATAACTCGTTCGAAAGTGCTAGAACCTCCTGAGGTAGCTATGCAGCGAGGAGGGAAAGCGCGTTTAGGAACGTCATGCAGACAGTCAGCCAAGGAATATACCCACTCGCAGTCGACTGTTTAACATCGACGAGTTAACACGTATTCTACTCTATTAAACATACACGAGGCAAAATGTCTCACGATGGGTCGAACAGTACAACTTAATGTTAATAAGTTTATAATAAGGTTCCTCAAGAAAACAATTCAAAGAAAATAATACTTATTATTATTAAATACACATTAATTAGAAAAGCATAATCCTATGAACGATTTCTTTATAGACATATCATGTATATCCATAGTCAAATACTAATTTCTGCACATGTATTTATTGTAGTTTATAATATTTGATTTTATTATATCTATTTATTGTATAAAATGATACCGGAGTTTCTTGTCGGTTCTTCTCATTACAGGTTTATTATCGAATTCGATGCGATAATTTCGAATTTATTTTCGATGCCTTAATATGTACTTCAATAGATTGATTTGACTTTAGTAAAAACGTTAGAAATCTTAAGACGGATCTAAGGAAAACTCGTTACGTGTACCGTTTCGTTCTCCCGTCTCCCGCTTCTCCGCGGTACCGTAGGCGGATTCTAGCGATTACAGACAAGCTATAAGTATCACTTATTTTTATGATAATTCCTCTATATAATTTTATATGGTTGGAGGCTTTTACGATAATGCAAAGTGAGTTTTCAAAATGAATCTTTTTGTGCGACTTCCATCTTGAAACCTCTGGCTAAGCTCCATAATTGTATTACTATT
This sequence comes from Zeuzera pyrina, assembly GCA_907165235.1. Lineage (NCBI taxonomy): Eukaryota > Metazoa > Arthropoda > Insecta > Lepidoptera > Cossidae > Zeuzera > Zeuzera pyrina. The sequence continues at coordinate 3,858,923 of OU015627.1, forward strand.
ACAACTTTCCATGCACATCAAATGACAAGCTACCGTTGTCAAGTTTCAATCAATAATGATTACAGGGTATGCCACATAACAATACAAATTCTAAGACCTCGTCGAATCAAGCGTTAAAAAATTCAATTCCAATAAATTCATCCAATCACAAAAATCTATGGGCGTTTCAACCATAAAATACCATAAAAACCGTTTACGTCACTCTGTCGCACTTATTAAAATCTATATTACAATAAAAGGGACAGGAAAATAATGACGACTTTATGAATACGGCAGTATTACAAGTATAATATTTACAAGGGTTTCTACCATGTTCGTAAAATTATTATTATTATCATTTATTATTAATTGTTTAAAACTACATTGCAATATGGAGTTTTCTTTAACCTAATGCAAAGTATACAAGTACTCAAATTTTGCTATAAATAAAAAAGGAACGCTTAAATTCATTATTATTTACATTAAAATGCGTCTTTTTCAGTTTTATCCGACATCAAATCAGTATAGGTAACTTTGGTTATTGATAAAAAAAAACTTCATACTTTAGATACACAATAATATTTCAGTAAGTGCCAATTAGATACGATTTTTAAGCTATTCAATTATCTTTTAACATTTTAATATGTATATCTTAAGAATTTCTCAGTTAATAAATACAACAGATTGATAAAGTCAAATTGGTACCTCGTTGAATATAGGAAAAGGCAAGTTTTGTACAGTTGAAATAACTTAGGCCCCATGTACAAATTCAAGAATAGAGGCAATGTGAGGCGCGGACTTTCATCAAACGCCTTTAGATTTTTTCTATAGAATAAAGTAAGCTCACTGATCAAGAGATGGTGCCAATGGCAGTGTCAAGACACAAGCGTGCGTCGTTTATTCCCTTTTTAAATAGAAACGTCAAACCCTGCTCCTCAACTCTTATGTGCTGGAATCAAACCGGCTTATATTGATTATAAAAATACCTACTAACTGCGATCACAAATAAAGAACTAGATTCATAATCTCCTATAAAATTTAAATAAATTATTGTCCGAATTCACGTATATATTTTTAATATCGTATAGTATTATCGGCAATATTGTGTTGTAAAGTAGACCTTACTGTCAAACCATAAGGTTATAAACGCTCGTAAAGGATTCTTGCATGACATTGAGACGAAGTTTGTTAAATAAAATATTTAAAATGCAATCTTACGTCTCGTACATTGAGATTCAAATAATCTATTTGCGTTGCTATTTATGTCATTTTGATTTGTTACGTGAAAGTGACAAGGATAAGACATAATTATATTGTCAGGCAATATTTAAAAATATGATTATGGATTTAATAAAAGAGCTATGTAACGTTGTTACTATAATGAAATAATGAACACGTAAATAATATTACTTATTTATTAACCGAAAATAAGAACTCGCGTCTTTTTTTAGCGTTCTAGATGTGTTGTTTTTGCAATTTTTAATGGAACACTGACATGTTCGCTGTCAGCGTTTTCGAATACTATTAAAACAGAAGTGCACTCAAATATTCATTTGAGTGCACATTTGGTTCGGACATTTTTGGAGCGTTGATTGTGTATCTAGTTTTTTTTGTATTGGGGCCCACCAATAACTATCTTAAATTGCTATTAATCTGTATTAGAGTGATTTGCACCAACTATTTAAATTTGATTTAAGGAACTGACATTTCGCTTGTACCAACCACCAAATAGTAGGTGCAAGCAAGATGTCAAATCTTTAAATCGAGTTTAAATAGTTGTGCAAGCCACCCTTAACCTGTTACGATAGTAAATCTATATGAAACAGTTCTTAACCTTTATTAATTGATAAAGGATTCCGTCTTTGTTTTTGTGAGCGAATTGTGTTCCTTTGACACCGCCTCTGTTTTGCAGTGACGCCTAAGCTTACAATTTGACAAGTAGTGGATATTGAAACAAATTTTACACAATGTGTTGGTGAGGAACATTTTTATTAAAATTGTGTGAAAGATACATATTATTATATTGTTCAAATTGAGTTAAGGAATAGAAAAATCGCCGTAGGAAGCAGACACAGCCAATGTTTTTATCAACTTTCGCTAAGTATGTTATGTGATATGATACCAAAGGTATATTCAGCTAAAAACAACATCTGGAATTTATAGCATCAGCAATTGCTTGCAACGAGCAAATCAGCCTATATTGACTTATATTACATCACAAATACAAATTGGTCTAGCACTCAAGCACCATAACTCTTATAATACACGTAATTACCATAATAGTACTCCTTATACTATTTCACTTGTCCGACAGTTTCTTGAGCGGGTTCAGTAGGCTTGAAGGCTTCTGTCTTGAATGGTTCGGATTTGAAACTGTCCGAGGAGGACTCATTTTTGAATTGCTCCTTGTCAGTGTTCTCGTTACCGGCGAAGTAAGGTTTCGTTTTGGTCTGTTGCTGATCCTGCTCGCGTTGTTGTCGCCGACGCTGTTTGGACCACAGCTCGTGGCAGTCTTGCCATGTCGGCAGCTCTGGTGCAGGCATCCTGAAAACAGTTTTGTATTTAAATGTAAATTTATTATAAGCTTAAAATAATACACGATAGTTTGAGAACGGTGTCTGTATGTCCGTTTGTGCGTGTTTGAGTGTGCGTGTGTTGGTACCATAGAGAAATCAACCTATAGAGACGAAATATCGGACCATCTTATTCACCACTGTTCACTTTATTTACACTAACAAATATCAATTCTCGCTTGCTTATGTGATGGCTTATTGTTCTATTCGGTGATGTGGCAAAAACAGCAAAAAATCAAAGTATAGGACTTTTTGGCAGGAACGGGAGAAGTGAGGTTGTCATTTTGTTTAGATTTTCTATTTTTTACATTTTTGGGAGTTTTAACGTACAAAAGCGATAGTATATTGTTTTAAAGTTCTGTTTAAGTGAAAAGAATGGAGTAAGTCTAAATAAACATGTGTAGCTGAAATTCTCGCGTTCTTTCAAGAAGCCCTTTATAATTTCAGTAAAGGCTACACTATCACTTTAGGGGAGGAGTTTTACGATAAGAAAAAACTAATATACTAACATACGTGACTATTTATTAATACGTGAAATTGGCAAATGCGCTAAACTGTATGTCATGCCATAAAGAAAGAAAAAAAAAACAAACTATAAAACAGAATGCAGTAACTGCAACAGTGTTACACCTAAATTGTTTTCATTCAAAGTAAATGACATTGCCACTCTATAGGCCGAGTGCTCCATGGTCGGTACAGGTCGTTACGACGACGTTCCGCAGCCAGGGGCTCTTGAGCGCGTCCTCGGCCGTGACGCGCCCGCTCGGGGTCTGGCTCGAGCATGTGGTCCGCAGTGTGTGTGTGTATGTGTGCATGTGTCGGTACTAACTGGTCGGGCACAACGTTCCGCAGCCAGGGGCTCTTGAGCGCGTCCTCGGCTGTGACGCGCCCGCTCGGGGTCTGGCTCGAGCATGTGGTCCGCAGTGTGTGTGTGTATGTGTGCATGTGTCGGTACTAACTGGTCGGGCACAACGTTCCGCAGCCAGGGGCTCTTGAGCGCGTCCTCGGCCGTGACGCGCCCGCTCGGGGTCTGGCTCGAGCATGTGGTCCGCAGTGTGTGTGTGTATGTGTGCATGTGTCGGTACTAACTGGTCGGGCACAACGTTCCGCAGCCAGGGGCTCTTGAGCGCGTCCTCGGCCGTGACGCGCCCGCTCGGGGTCTGGCTCGAGCATGTGGTCCGCAGTGTGTGTGTGTATGTGTGCATGTGTCGGTACTAACTGGTCGGGCACAACGTTCCGCAGCCAGGGGCTCTTGAGCGCGTCCTCGGCCGTGACGCGCCCGCTCGGGGTCTGGCTCGAGCATGTGGTCCGCAGTGTGTGTGTGTATGTGTGCATGTGTCGGTACTAACTGGTCGGGCACAACGTTCCGCAGCCAGGGGCTCTTGAGCGCGTCCTCGGCCGTGACGCGCCCGCTCGGGGTCTGGCTCGAGCATGTGGTCCGCAGTGTGTGTGTGTATGTGTGCATGTGTCGGTACTAACTGGTCGGGCACAACGTTCCGCAGCCAGGGGCTCTTGAGCGCGTCCTCGGCCGTGACGCGCCCGCTCGGGGTCTGGCTCGAGCATGTGGTCCGCAGTGTGTGTGTGTATGTGTGCATGTGTCGGTACTAACTGGTCGGGCACAACGTTCCGCAGCCAGGGGCTCTTGAGCGCGTCCTCGGCCGTGACGCGCCGCTCGGGGTCCAGCTCGAGCATGCGGTCCAGCAGCGCCAGCGCGGCGGCCGGCATGAACGCGAACTGCTCGCGCACGCAGCGCTTGTGGAACCGCTTGGGCCGCAACGCGTGCCAGAGCGGCAGGTTCACCACGTTAGGCCACACGCCCGGCACCGGCGTGCCGCACACGCGCGAGATCATCTCCAGCTGCATCATCTCCACGTTCGCCTGGTACAGTACTTTTCTTAGATAGAAAAGCCAGACAACTTCGCGTTTATGGTATAAGAAACAGTCAAATGGAGTATCAGCCGACCTGGAAGAGCGGATGCTTGAGGAACAGCTCGCCGAGGATGCAGCCCATGGACCACACGTCCACGGCGGGCCCGTAGCGCTCCTCGCCCAGCAGGAGCTCGGGCGGGCGGTACCACAGCGTGATGACCTTGTTGGTGTACGGCCGCTGCCGGTCCTCGGCCGACCACAGCCGCGCCAGCCCGAAGTCACCCAGCTTCACCTCGCCCCTGGCCGCGACAAATACATAACGTCTATTTAGGTTTCAGAGTAAACACGGAGTCAAATTACACCCCTAGTTACGTTAACACGACAAATACATTAATCTGATTATTTATTAAGCTTGCACCCCTTTTCTTAGCCTTAGGGTGATTTATTAAAGGAAGCATACTTCTGTTCGCAGGTAGTTGGTTGCGTGTCGCTTTTGTCAGCGCAGATTAATTGCAAGCAGAAACCAGTTCATCAAAAGAAATCAAATATATATGAAACTGTTTACAATGTAAACAGGTTCATACTCGTCAGCGTTAAAAAGCAGCTTCTATATTTCATCGCACAATTGCAGCTTGCTGTTTGCCGAAGCTAAATCCATCTATATAGCCTATTTCTGTGAAGGTTATAAATTCCATTCCGAACTTATAACCCTCCATCTATTAAGCGATAAACCATTACTACACTGAGTATGTCAAATAAACACGCATCTCATTATTTAAAAAATTCCCATTGTTTAAGAAACTGATAGGATCATAGACAAATACAACCCGGTTAAGTTAAGTATGCACTTGGCGCGGATGTCGTCATTTGGCCATTCGGGTATGGTATGCAAAAAAGTATCAGTGAAAAAATCCCAAACCTTAAACTCGATGAATTTTTAATAATTCTTATGTTAATGATTAACAAAATAAAAGATACTTATTATTTAAATCGAAATAGTAACTATTTATACTGTGTAAATTTTAATATCAAAGTTTTAGAAATATATGATTTTCAAACAGAGTAATAATTATGTGTTTAAAATAATACTTAAACTAACACGTGTGTATCGGTAACAAAGATGCAAACCGTACTGACACCACTGGGCGAACCCGGGGCAAGCGCGGAGAAGCGCGAGGAGGCCTCGCATTCCAGCGAGTTGCAAACTTAGCTTAACCGAATAGTATTAATAATTTCAGTTTCGAATTTATAACCTCTATATATGAAGCGAATGACGCCTCAAATAAACACGCGCTTGCATAATAAAATAAGTAACTGGAATAAAACGCGCTTTGAAAACTTAACATCTAATCACTCACTTATTATTCATTAGTATATTACTGCACTTGATATCCCGGTGTAAGAAATTCTTCCTGTGACAGTACGCCAAGCCATCCAACAACTGACGCATTATCGAAGCGTTATGTGACTCGGTGAAGTCCACCATCTTAGACTCAAGGAGACCCATTAGGTCGTGGTCCATGTATTCGAATACGAGATAGAAAGAACCTTTGTCCTGGAACAAATGTACAATTCTGTTTATACCTATAATTTGTAATTTATCCCTACTAATCGTTTTCACTGAACTACTGAACAAATTGTGAATACAAAATAATTGTAGCTATTGCTTTGTATTGATGTACATCTGACCAAACCAAAGAATTTACAATGTTAAACTTTGTGATTCCAATACAAGCAAAGCCATGAGTAAAAACTACACTACTGGTTAGATTAACAAAAGTATTAAACCGTGACCTTCCCGTATGGAAAGGTCACGGTCTAATTCGTCATACATCTGTCTCTATGGGAATCACAATCTTCTTGTTTAAAAGAGATAAATTAGACAGAACTTAGGGTGAAGTAGATAATCCAAATTGCTTGATGTAATAATGGGATAGAATGGAATAGTGAAATATATTAAGTAAAAATACTCACTTTTCTAAAGTCCATTGCATCTTGTTTGTCAGTAACAATTTCTCTTAAATTGACTATATTTTTGTGATTCAGCTGCCTCAGTATTTTGATTTCCCTGACAGCAGTGATAGGGAAACCCTCTTTTTCGTTTTCTAACCGCACTTTTTTGAGTGCTACTAATTGGGTAGTATTTTTGTCTTTGGCTTTATATACTTGGCCGTAAGTGCCTTCGCCGATTTGAGCTATGAACTGAAAAAATTTGGTTTTGTTTTATTATGGTAACACAGAATTTATATCATAATAAAATCTTTCTTTCCATGGTTGAACTTTATTTAAATAATATGTCAAAATAATAAAGTGCATTGTCTAAACATATTAAAGTAAATAATTAGTCTGTGATATTACTTTGTAAATGTTTATATAATTCTTAAATTAAATAATATAAATAACATATGAATAACATTTGAAGCAAAGAGCAACTTTGTTATTACTAGAAGGTAGTATAATTGAATATATACTAAAAAATATTTAAATAATTTAGAACTTACTTCAAACCCATCGACACACTTTTCACCCCAATCCTTAGCATGATGCGTGGGAGTTGCTACTGGCACCACTTTGGAGCCACGTCTCTTCAATATTCGAGGCCTTTTTAATTTAGAACCAGACTAAAAACACAAATACAACAATTAAAATTGTAATTATGTTAACACTAATGTCATGTTCATGAAAACTAAGCGCAAAACTTTGTCTCATTTTCAATGGGTGTTCAAAATATAAATTATTTACCTACCTTAGCTGATGGCTTAGCTATTGTGTTTAGTGCTTTTAACAGCTAAAATAAGTCTTAGCTGTCAAAAGCACTCAAGCACTTGCATATCTCAGCGAAAATGATGACGATGCATGATTGTGGAAGCGAAAGAGATATGTAATACAGACCACGATACTTGGTGCTACACTCTGTCTACCCCGTTGGAGACAAAACATGATAACACGTATATTATATATATACTTATGTATTATATACAATTGTACATATATATGTGTTGATCTATTGATGTATATAACTAAATGGGAAATTAATATATTTTTTTCTTTCTACAAAATCCACTAGTTCGGATATTAAATATTTGCATGCTGTGTCTTAGTAGAATGTGTAAAGGAAAACTTATTCATGTCCATCTATGTTTTATGTAACTACTCGCATTCTAGCAAATAGAACATTATTTTTATTATGTACTGCAGTAGCGTACGTACGTTAGCATCACGCGTCTTTCGCGCGCTGAACACGTGCGAGTACTGGTCTGCGCGTGACGCCGGAGGTGGTGTCGACCCATCCAACTCATCGCCGCTTAACTCCTCTGATCCCGTTATAACTGCACACAAACACAAATATATATGTAGAGTACAAATAACGAATGTATTACTCTTTATAACTTTACAGTTACATATTATTTATATAATGAACCGGTCAAGTACCCGTTCTATTTGCGCACAGAGTTCTGTACGATTTTCATAAAACAGTAAAATTCTAACTTTGATATCTAAAAATCTATATTGAAGTCCTAAGACTTTCATCACGAATTCGTTAGTTACTATTGAAATCAGTGGAAATAAAAACTGTAAGAAAACAGAGCAAAGAAACCTACACCAAATGTTGCAAATAAAGGGTTGCAACTTGCAAAACCTACTTATCATATTATACATAATTTGTTGCATTTCTACAGTTACTAGCATTCGTTGTTTTTTAGTGCAGAATATGCAGTTCAATAATGTTAATAACTATGCCTAAATCCAAGTTTTTACACTACGTAGTTTCTGACTATATAGCGTGAAGATGTATGTATGATGTAAAATCAAAATCACTGTGATGGACTGACACATGTATAGACAGACAGACGCATGTGTGATCTTATAAGGGGGCCGTTTTTTCTTTTGAAGTATGAAAATTAAATTAAAATCTGTGTTGGGAGACTCTCAGTTCTAACCAATGTTACCGATTTTTGAAGTGCTCTCGCGCCAATGTTTAATTGGACTATACCGTATAGTCCATTATACATTGGTTTTGGGCTACTTGCTAATTTGTTACCAGAAAATAAAATAAAACTTACTTTTATCAATATCACATCAGTGTTTTCTTTTTTCTTGGGCGTTACAAATTTAATGATTGGGCAAGTGTTTTGAAATGTATTATTTTTGACAGATAGCCTCATTTTTTCATATTTTTGTCATAATTGTAAAACAATAAAATACTTACAATTTGTTACTTTTTAATCACAATGTGATTATTTAACTTAAGTTGGGCAACACCCATATAATATGTACTATTACCAAGAATTTTAGAACTATTATTTATTCAGTGATTCTGGTTTCAGTTGTTAAATAGTGCTACAGACTTACTGTAGCACCATTTAACAACTGAAACCAGCAATTTAATTTAATTTAAATAATCACATTGTGATTAAAAAGTAACAAATTCTAAGTATTTTATTGGTTTACAATTATGACAAAAATGTGAAAAAATGGGGCCATCTGTCAAAAATAATACATTTCAAAATACTTACCCAATCATTAAATTTGTAACGCCCAAGAAAAAAGAAAACACCTATGTGATATATGTAATTACCCTAAATGTAGGATCCCGATGTACATGCAGTAAACAAATTTTAGTAGCGCGAAACTACCAATGGCAGCGTCGAGCTTTTCACGATAAAATCTTACGCTGGTAATATTTAATTGATTTCGTGGCAAAATCGCACCAGCAGCGCTCGCCATTTGATTAATCATTCAGAGCAATTAATACGTAGCAAGCAATACTCTGCTAATTGCTGATGCAATTAAATTTCAATATCAATTATTTACATGTTCAGTAATTTTGGCTACAGTTGAGAATCGGTTACACTGTTCCGTGGAAACGAAACTGTTAAAAGGAATATTCTCGGTAATACCGAAATTAAACCTAGAAAATTGACATAAAAATTCGCAGTAAACTTCAGTACTGATATAGCAGAATACAAAGGTGGTAATATTGTGGATACAACAGAATTTAACTCACCAGGTGGCATTGGCAGGTTCATAATACCAGTTCTCTTAGGTTTCTCTGGCTTTTTGACTGGACTCGGTGATGGTGTGCTCAATGGACTTTCACTAGCTAATGTCTTCAAATCTTCAACCTGATACAAATTTCATTAAAACTAAATTTATTTTCTTGTTTAACAACACGGACACATAATAATATGAGACAGATATATTGAGAGCAAAGGGTGTGGTTTATTTCTATTAGTGATTTCTCCCCGCAAATACTTCATAAATGTGACACAAATTTAATTAAGTTATTGAAGTTGTTGTCAAGCTTATCAAACTAAAAGACTTTGTTGTTGTTTATTGACTTGGCATCGCTTTCAATGATTATAATTATTTGTCATTCAAAAAGGGTTACAATATCGTCTCGTTTGCTGTCCCTATCTTACCTGTGCCACTATCATTAAAGATTACATTCTAACTCACACTCCTTGTACGTCTATACGCCAGTTTATACTAAGTTTATGGTATTCCCATACATTCCGCCCTATTACGGGTCTACGCCATATATTGCTTTCAGTCTAATAATTTGTGATATGTGAAAGACGATACCTATTATTATAGCAGTAAATGTTTTAAATGACATAAAACACTGTTTTAAAAAGGCAATCCTATTTCCAAATGTCAAACTGACAGTTGCATTTGCTATTTGAAAATCATGGTATCTGATATAATTAACCATAAGCACTATTAAAGTGGCCTGTTTAGACCGTTACATAAATTATCATAATACCTGAGTGTTGGGTGGCATGGGCAGTTTGGTGAGGCTCCTAGGTTTGGGAGGTGGCGGCTGCTGACTACTTTGATACACGCCTTCCACCACGCTTCCGCCCGCCTTAGGTGGGGGTGGTAATGATTGGGATTGCGTCTGACTTTGAGGAATACCAGCGCTAGTGTTGCTGGGACATGGAGAACTCACTGATGTCTAGAAAGTAAGAGTTATTATTAAGGAAAATTGGAACAGAATAAAATACAATAATCTTTAGATAAACAAAATGTGTTAATTTAAAAAATCTTATACAATATATTATTTTGTATTACATTACACCATATTTACAATACTATACTTGGTGTAACACCATAATTACAATGCCATACCTTGTGTTATGATACCTTAATTACAATGCAGTACCTTGTGTTACACCATAATTACAATGCTGTACCTCAGGTATACCATACTTACACCTTTAATTTTAGTATCTTCATCATAACTAATTTTTAAAATATTCATACTTGGTGTTATTGTGATAACATAGTAAATACATGTTATATCCTCACCTCAATGTCATTACTCTTAGCTGGTTCCTCATTAGTCTTCTCCTTGTCATCTATTGCAGTCTCCGCAGGTGTTTGTGTCAACGATTGACTTGTTTCCGTCTGAGGCACTGGCATTGGAATATCAGTTACATCTTGTTGTACCTCTTTGTTCGCATCTCCGTTTTCTTTTGATGCCTGGCGATATCAATAACATTATTTTATTTAGCTTAAAATTATGTAGCTGTATTTACTTCTCTGTGGGAGATCTTAGCGAGAAGGGTAATAACAATCCGATTGTTAGTAACAAAAACCAAAAAAAACAAAATACATTATGACATAGTTCTACCATTTGTCACAATTTTTTGAAGTAAACCCTTAATTGTTTTTATACATGTAGAGCCTTTTAAGCAATATTGTGTCAACAATATTCAGTAATTTAATATACATGGCCATTAACACATACCTGTATGAAGCTGTCAGCAGCACTGGCATTGGACAGCTCTTCAATCAACATGACATCAGGCTTATCTACAGATGTTGTCGTCGATACTGCACCCTGAGACTCCTCCTGGTCTTTCTGATTAAGGATCTCTTGTAACTTCTGGAGAGTAATAATTATTTATTAGTATAACTAAATCTTAATACAAATGTTATGAAGGGAAGAGATTGAGATTTAAGTATTTCAACCTTACTATTGTAATTTATATTTACTATAACTGTGATAAATGTTATATACATAGTTGGGATATAAAGAACGCCAAATGCTATAATGTATGTATATAATGTATGGTACATTACTAAATTCCTAATATTACTTTGAATGTAAAGACGCTATCCTCAGAATGTTATCTGAAATTTCACAATTTTGAGTGGAAATAATGATAATTGTATATCTGGGGAGTGCGTTTTCGAGGGATGGAAGACGTGAGTTGGATGTGGAGAGACGGGTAGCAGCTGGCAATAAAGTGAACGGTGCTCTGTCCGCATTAGTAGGCAGTGTAAATATATCTAACTTGCCCACACCAATGTGGTGTTGGTGCCAACTTTATTGTACGGTAGTGAGACCTGGATATGCCCAAAATCGAGTGAAAGTAAGATAAATACAGTAGAAATGCGATCTCTTAGAAATATGTGCGATGTCACCCTTGTAGATAAGATAATCAATGAGGAGATATCCAATGTGACAGGGTTGCACTCAGTGTTATTGTAATAATGAAGAAAGATATGCTTAGATGGTTCGGGCACATAGAAAGAATGAGTGTTGAAAGACTGACGAAGAAAATCTACAGAGCGAAAGTGAGTGGTAATAGAAGCCAAGTAAGACGAAGGTTAACTTATTAAGATCAAAAAGCCTGAGTGTTAGCCGACGGAAACGTCAAGAGCACTCGCTTACCTACCTAGGCAAAAATGTGTGAGGAGAATGATGAGATTTGAGTAAGCGAAAGATGTAAGGACCGGGACGCTTGGTGCTCCGTCTTCTGACTACCCCGTTAGGGATACGGCGAGAAGATATGTATGTATATACATACATATCTTCACGCCCAATGATATAATGAACCCAAAGATACTTATTAAAATATTCATTATAGTATGACCTACCATTATGGATATATTGTGATTATTGTGAGGATATATGTATATGCAATGCAAGTGATTACCCGATTAAGGTGGACTCATTATCATAATTAAAAATCCCATAACATTGTATAAGATTAGTTTCATTTTGAGGGCGAAATATATTTGGATCACAAATTATATAAAATGTAGAGGTATATTAAGGTTATATTAAGGTTAACTTAGAGGTATATTAAGAGAGGTTAATTATATAAAACAGAATAAAATATACCTTGGCCCTTTTATGTTTGTCCTTCACTAGTTCAGCAAAAAGACTGGTATCACTGATCTTCTCCTTGAAGTCAATTTTACGCTGCAGTAGCGACGTCGGTGGACTCGGCGAGTTGTATTTATTTCTGTTCATATACCAATTAATAAGTTATCTGTATAACTGGCTATTACCCGCGATTTTGCTGCATTCAATATAATTTTTTCTCTTTGTGTAAATAAAGTTGATTTTTAAAATCGCCGAAATAGCTTTTAATTTTATTAATTTTAAAGATTTCTTACATACATATATATGTAGTTCTAAGTTATTAATTTTATTTATAAGAATCTAGAAAGTATTGAGACTCAAGTTCAGTAGTAGTAGAGATTCAAAAAGGATGTCGATGTTAGTATGGGGAAAAAATTAAATGTGCATTTAAATTTCGTTTAAAAACATATTAAACCTGAACTTACCAATATTAATGCTAGTCTAGTACGAAAATGTAATGTAATGTACTATTGTCTTTGTGGGGTTAGCGTCCATTAATATAATTTTCTTCTATTTGCATGTACTGTCTCACCGTCATCATTATTGTTAGTAAAAAAACCGAAGCATGTGAAAGCATGTCACCTTATGTCTGCAAGTCCTATTCCATAGGTTGAAACGCAAAATACCATTCGATAATGTTTCATAATTATCGGCAATAATAGTGATTACCCCAATGGGAGCTTTCAATACAAGTCAGTTGAAATAACAAAACTGCTACATGTCCGTGCGAGCGACACATTGCAGCTATAATTTATATTTATAATTAATAAGTTTTTCTCAATTTTTTGCATTTTTACTTTTTTATTTTTATGCAGATAAGAGTTTTAATTCGACTTGACCTGTTCAGTCGTCTATCTCTAAATTCACGAAAATTGTAAATTTGTTCGGTATCGTTAAGTCAAGAGCGCGAATATTCCAGAAAACATGTTTGATGTGTAACATCTTTCCTCTCGCTTTCCTGATATCTGTGGGAGTGATTTAGTGAAAAGGAATGGAAGTGTGTAACACGAAGCTAGGGAAGCGCATGCTATTTGATTTGATCAATGAGCACGCGCGGTGTTAGAGTTGGCCGTCAGATGGCACCAACCCATTTTCCGAGAGGTTGGTACTATCAGCCAACAGTGTGATGAACTCAAGCTCGAAATGAACACAGATCGAAATGTTTTGACAACTAACAGTGGTACTGTTATTTATGCAGTTTTTCCACGGTTTTTAAATACTTTGAAATCACAAGTATATGTCTCATATTTTAATTATCATAAGTCTATTATGTCCGCTCTCCCCCAAAGTGAACAATAACTGTCTTCAATAAAAAAAATGCAATATTCCCAGTCCGTGGTGGATCCAGGATTTTGCTTCGGGAGGGGCTTGAACCCAATGAGGGTAGGGCGTTCCGAGACCCTAAAATTTTTCATGGAGGGACTCAGATACTTTTTCGGGCTCGTCCCCTTAGCCCCTCCCCCTAAATCCGCCACTGTTCCCAGTGTTAATTAAATAAAATACAATTTTCATTAAAAATTATTATTCTTCGTTATGAATAATCATTTCAAATGACACCTGAAACATTTTAATCTCCTGTAAAGTTAACTTTTTTAGGATAGACAATTGGTTCTTAACCGTCAATATGAGGCAAGAAAAAGAAGTGGTCGCGACTTGCCTGTGTCGGTCCCGCGAGGAGTCCCTGTGGCGCGGGCGGTGGCGCGGCGGCGACGACGCGGACGAGCCGCGCCGGCGCGCGCGCGACGCGCTGCGCGAGCGGCGCCGCTTCAGTGAGCTGCGGCTGGGAGACCTGCGCGACAACCATGCCCTTGTCCATCTATTATATCTTACACTACAATACTATATCAAAATAAATATCGTATCGCTATGCGCTCACCATAAACTTAGTACTAATTATTTTTTGACGACCTCTGTGGCGCAACGGCGTAGAGTTCGATTCCCGCTTTGAGTCTGGGTGTTTATGTATATGTATTTATTTACAAAAAAAAAGTATATAAGTTTTATATCATTTGTGTTGCTTACTTTGAGACTAGATGGCTCTGTGTGAAATGTCTGAGTATATTATTATTATTATAAAAAAATATATATGAATGATAATTCACGGATTAAGTATTTATAGCAAGCTACGACTTTTTTGGCGGGAACGGGAGAAGTGAGGTTGTCATTTTATTTAGACTTTCTATTTTTTACATTTTTGCGAGTTATAAAGTACAAAAGTGATAGTATATTGTGTTTTAAAGTTCTGTGTAAGTGACAAGAATGGACGAGATCTAAATAAACATGTGTAGCTGAAGTTTTCGCGCTCTTCCAAGAAGTCCTTTATAACTTCAGTAAAGTCTACAATTATTTTGCTGGAGGAGTTTTACGATAAGAAAAAACTAATTTACTTGTGATTCTACTTATTAATACGTGACATTGGCAAATGCGCTAATCTATGCGCCATGCCATGAAGGAAGAAAGTAGCAAGCTACAGATGCGATAATCACTTTGCCGAAATTGTTATGTATTTCGTTTTGGCGCTACTATTACCTACTTTTTTGACAACCGTACTATACGTACGTACCAATACTTTTTATATATCTTTATGTAGGCATATCCTAGTGATTCCGAAAAACCACCAACGCAGCGTTTTATGAGATTATTTACATCAAACAACAGAGGCGTTTCAAGGTTCTCAACTCAAGTATGAAAACGAAGAAAACACAAGGTAAACCAAAACTCAACTCGAAATAAGAAAAGTAGCCAGTCTGAGTATGAGTCAGACTGACAGCACACTGACAAAGCAATTGACTTTTGAGGCGGATAGTCAAGACAGCAGAAGCGATTACAGCGCCAATACAACTCGTTCGGCACTAAAACTATCAGGAGCCTGTACATTATACTGGCGTATAAAAGTACAAAGAGTGCAAGTGAGAATGCAATCTTTTATGATAATGGCAGTAGGAAAGGGACAGCAAACAAGACGGTATTGTAATCCTTTTTGAATGACAGGTCATCACAAGTCGTCACGCTGTGAAGAACGCTGTTGACTTATTTTATTATTTTGTGTTATTCCTGTAATATTTGAAAGTAGTGTATTTTTCAATAATTGTTACGTGTTCTGTGTGTGATTGTGAAATTACATATCGCAATAATCAAGGGAATCATTCATATCACAGGTGACCTTGACAAATTAAAAATCGTCAAGCAAATTATCACGCGTCGAATTGGAAGTGAGCCAAGTGTGGCCCTCTAGATTTAGTTGAGTGAAACACAGCGATTGTTTCGAACATTCAATCTGATACTACACATAGATATCACTGGCCTTATCACAGAAATTAGCATAATGCGCATAAGGTTCGGCTGTCTGTAAATGGAAGCGATAGAGGCAAGAGAGACGGATGCCTGCTAATCTTTCTATCCCTTTCTAGTCGAGCGGCTGTTATGGATTACACAGCCGCAAGAGCCAATCACAGCGCTCAAACCATAATTACTGCATCTCTCTTTGCCTCTATTGCAGTATTCAGTCTGTAGTGTGAACTGTATGCTAATATCTCTATGATCCTTATTGTTTTGACGTTGTATATGATGTGTGGTGCGGTGTATAACTTATGATGTAATGTGGCACGGTGTGCTGCATAACTTGTGGTGTAGTGACTCGAGTATCGTGTTGTATATTTTGTGTGTATTGTGTGTTATGAGAGCCATATCGTGTATATGTTGTATGGGACGAGTGATATGTTGTCCCTATGTGTGAAGAGTGATATGTTGTATGTGATTTGCGACATGGTGTATGTGTGTGTGAGATGTTGTATGTGATGCGTGATATGCTGTATGTAATGTGTGATATGTTGCGTATGATGTGTGTAATGTGCGATAAATAATACGATAATATGTGATGCGTAATATGTTGTGTGTGATGTGTGATGTTGTGCATGATATGTGCTATGTTGCGTATGATGTGTGCTATGTTATGTGTGATGTATGCTATATTGCGTATGATGTGTGCTATGTTATGTGTGTTGTATGCTATGTTGCGTATGATGTGTGCTATGTTGCGTGTGATGTGTGCTATGTTGTGTATCATGTGTGCTATGTTGAGGGTAATGTGTGCGATATGTGATGTACAATGCGCGTTGTGTGTAATTTGTGGGGTGTAATGCGCGTTGTGTGTATGCTGTGTCAATATGTGGTGGATATTGAGAGTTGTGTAATTTGTGATAGGTATAGCGCTATTTCATGTCTTTTATAATATATATTCTGGGTCTGATATTTAGTGTTATGTAAAGTATTAACGCATGTATTCGTTATTAACGTATGTATTTATTCATAAATGTATGTGCGCGTACCTGTGCACGAGTCGCCCATCGCGGTGATGTGGATCCCGACTGCGATGCCGGTGGCGTGGACTACGACGGCGATGCGGGCGTCTTGGGCTGTATTCGCGTCGAGGCTCGTGTACAGGGGAATCTAAATACATCGCTTTAACTTAACTGTTTGGTTTAAAAATAGCTTATACAACAATTGATTTTACATTTTTAGACTGTTTATTATTTATAAAAAAAAAGTAAGCAAGTAATTTAAAGTACAACACCATATTCCAATTTGCTAGCAAGGACCTGATGATATCAATAATATAATTGCCTGTCTGAACTATGAAGACTTTAAAATATATTAAATATACATAAGTTGGACAAAACTAAAAGCTGTGCATTAAAAAAAATAGCAGTGGAAGCAAACTGTTTTGTCTGGAAATATGCTTTGAATACATAGCCCAAAATATCATTGTTTGAGCTGGAAATTCCATCACCACAAACTAATCACAGAAATACCTATACAATACAACTATCTACTAGCTAATTGCTCACCAGATATGACCATGATCGGCGACTGTGGTCTATGGGTTTCGTGCCAATAATCCCGTCTTCTATCGTAATCTTGGTCATTATCTGAATCTATAGTAACAGTCTCATGATATGGGGGCCCCGCTGGTGTGTGAGGCGTTGTTGATTTTTGTCTTCTCCTAAACAAAAGAAAAAGTCAATTATTTAACTAAAATCAATAGACAATACATAATTAATGTCAGTGAATGCTTGTGTCCATCCTTTTTGGTTAGTATCATAAGTAGAAACAACGAAATTCTGAACATTATCGATAAAACAGTGACAGCTAGCCCGTGACGAGCGTACCACGGGCGACACGCGACAAAGTAGTTATAATTACCGAGGTTACTTGAATAATTTAGAATGTGTATGCAATTCTCATAAAACATTGATCAGCATTCAAATGACAAGTATATCAAATACTTTCATGCTTTGCACAATAAATCTTAAAATGGAAACAAATTGGAAGACCTTCTCTTAAGGAAATAAGCAGTTGGCATGCTTTTTTTCTTTCTCACCCGGACCAGGATCAAAGCAATCTCATGAAGCAATAACCATTTAATATTACATTATGTACAACATATTACATAGGCATTTAAAATATCAGCTAAACATAATTCAGCATTACTTCAGTATAGCAAATGACCTACTACAAAGTAGTGCATAAATAGTCTCACGAAACCACATAATACAAAGAACTTTATTGTAAAAAATAAATAAATACAATGTTTTTTCTAAATAAATACTTTGTTCAAGTAATCAAAAAATATGATTGAACTTATCAAATAATAGACAAATTGTAAAATTTTCTAATGGATGAACTTCAAACTTCCATGCAAGATAAAACCCTTAATGATAAATGCAAATGCATGCAATAACATAAGACTGCATATTACATTAAATGTCAATTTTTTACAAAAAATGATAAGCATACAGTAATCATGAAATTTGTTAAAAAATATTAATAAAACACAATATGGAAGCTTGTGTTAGTTATTGTAATTTATAAATTAGCACGAAAATGTTCCTAGCTGACTGACTAATTGACTAACTCATCTTCACTCCATCCAAATTGTTAAGGATAGAAAACTGAAATTGGAGGATTGGTTTTCTATTGTAAGCATCATTTAAGGAATTTCTTGAAATTAGACCCTTAGGGGTGAATGGATGTGGCAAAGTTTGTTTGGGAAACAATATTTTTATGCGAAGCGCCTTAGACTTGAAGCACCTTAGACTTCAATGTTGTTTTTTTTAACTATTCGAAAGTCTTCTACCAAAAAACGAATTCAATCACTGACACCTCAATAATACACCTCATTAAGTATTGAAACAAATAAGCAGTAGTTATTGCAACATGCTTTCATCACGGGTAGAAAGATAGCCTACATACAAAGTAATAAATATTAATAAATAAATTCATTTACCTTATGTCAGTACTGTAAGCATGAAAGAAAAAAAATTGATTAGGACATTATGATAGCAACAAATGATTAAGTTTTCATCAAATTTATTTTTGAAGAAAGTTATTATGTTAAAAACGTGTTTCATAACCTTTCAGATAGTGAAGACGGAACATGTAGTTCAATGAGTTTCATTTCATGATTACTATTATTACATTTTTAATAAAGAATAATAATTGTAATTATGAAACATTCATTATCAAAATTAATTAAATGAGTTCATGCAATATTCAGCATCAAAAATATTTTCCTACATGTCGATTTTATTATCATATTATGAAAATGAATTATAAATAAAGTATGTAATATCAAATATATATACTATACATATAGGTAATATAAATGAGTCACACATGGATTTCCTAATCTTATCTTCTATAAACATAATTTTCATACCTAACTGGTGATCTCTCCCGTTGTGGTGAGTAAGGAAGCACATTGTGATGTACAGAGGGTTCTCGAGGGCGATGTTTGGGTGAAACCTCGTGACGAAGCAGCGGTGGTGTTGTTGGCGACACGGGTGAACATGACCCATTGCGTAAAGGCGACGAGGGTTTCTCCCATTCACTCACAGGCACCTGCTGATACCTCACAGGACTAACTATGTGCCTGGGAGTCTCATTCGGCACATTATCATCTGGAGACAAACTTTCCAAGCTTGCCGACCTCGATTTGTGCTTAGACTTCTTTTTCTTCTTTTTTTTATCTTTCTTCCGTTTCTCTTTTTTCTTTTTGTAACGTGAGTGCTCGTCGAATTCAGGCTCAGGCTCAACATATTCTAAACTGTGGCGCTTTCTTGCTGCTGCCAAAGAAGAATCACGTGTGAAAGGATATTCATCGACAGTTCGACGGCTGGATGTTGTTGTAACTGATATTGTCTTGTTGTCAACAAATGTGCGAATCGAGTGAGACTTCCTCGTCCTGTCGAGATCGTCGGCAATATGTCGACTTATAGAACTAGCCTCGCTCTCTATCTCTCCGGCTTCTGGAGCCGATAAATCCTCTGAACTGACATCAGAGTATTCCACAAGTGGTTTTACTGAATTTACTGTGGTATATATCTGTTCATGAGTACCGCTAGAGTAGCTCCTGTGTTTCTTATGCTTCTTATGTTTTTCTTTGTGGTGTTTGCTGTGCCGCTTCTCGTAGCCCCGCTCCATGCTGGCCAGGAGGCGGAGCTCCCTCCTGGGTGAGTATTTCACATTACAAAACTGAAACAAAAATACCACATGGTTTAATTAAAGTTAAGGACTATAGACCCGAGCAAAGATAAGTAAACAAAACAGAATTAATACATACTGAGTGATAAGAAAAAACCTCTTTTTCGTCATAAGAAAGTTAGTACGTAGAAACAATTAACAATTATTCTATGAGAATTCATAACACTGAATGTTTCAATTAACATTGCATTCAGTAAAATTGTATGCAAATCAAAAATTTTAATTCATTTCTAAAAATAAACCACAAAAAATTCGCCATTTTTGCGCTTAAACACAACGAACGAAAATACAATATTTAGATCAAAGCAGAATTAATGAACGATGTGGACTTACCCAAATTATAAACGGACGTGCGTCGATTCAGTCACAATAACAAATACTTTCATTAAAAGTACTTAGTACTTAGCTAAGGTTTTTATTACAGTAATTTTGTTAGACGGCTAGCTTTTCGCCGCCAATATAATATTATCTTAGTTCTTTAATGTTTTCTTAATATTATTTTGCTAATCATGATCATAAAGAGCGCATAATTCATTAAATTACATCGGATTCTTTTAGTCTGATGTTAAGAATGTCGATTTATAATCGGCCATTTGCTTTTTCATTTCAATATTCATCGTAATGCGAAATGTTAGTTTGTTTCCTTTGCAAAAAATCACCAGAAATGGCGGTATATTTAAAAAACCATTTACTTTAAGAAAACACATCTGAGAATTACCATAATACGTAAACGTAATGCACATAAAAGTTTTAACATCATGGTAGATTTAATAGTCAACGGTTTTTTTTAAATTATTGAGATCTTTCAGGCTCTTACGAATATTAGGTAAAACAGAAAAGGGGAAAAGAAAACAGTCTCGAAGTACATATCCGCCGGAAATAACATAATAGTTACAGCAGCACGTTCCCTAACTTGCGACATGAAAAGATGTATTAAATCAATTAGATTAGAGTAAAACATTTGCTATAATTTTTAATGTATAATTTAATAGAGTACCTAAAAAAATAAATAATATTACTCTTTTTGCTAAATAAACAAACCAAAAAATACGAATTGAAGTAGTCTGTGTAAAACGAAAAGGCCTGCATTTAATTGCCATATTAAACTACTTTCCGTTTTTATTTGGTAAATACTCATTGATATATTAAAATTATATAACACGAGTACAAAATTATTTTAATAAGAAATCGTTTTCATGAAGTAATTTCATGATATGTATAACTATACAGATACAAGTAGTAGTTAGTTACAAAAATGAAAAATAATAGGAATTTTATTAATTACATGGTAACTCAAAGCAGATTTCGATGCGATTTTCGTTTGTAAGTTGTATTGTTTTATCGTTTATTGCATTTGTGAAATAAAAATAAATTAAATATTTCTTCTATCAATTTTTTTAAGCTGCTATTCTTTGCGTTTGTAATGTTAAAAGTAGTGAATAAACAAAGTGTGTTTTTCTCAAATTAGTCACAATGACCCTTGGGTTCACGGCTGCTGTAACTCGCGCATCGTGATATTATCCACAATATTACTCAATATGGTAGAGAAATTACAAACATTCTATTTATACGCTGTAGTTTACATTGTTTAATTAGTTATTGCAATGCATCGTTTAATAGTGTACTCAGACTGATGCGTTATAAGCAATAAACGGTTAATAATGGTCTTTTTGAAGTCATTGAACCTACGTACAGCGTTGTGGTGACACTGTGACTGTGAATCGGAAATATGTAAATAAACATGAACGATATAAGCGTGAAAATAGTGACATCCCCTAAAGAGCAGTTGGCTGGTGTCGAAGTGTCACCGACTTCGGAGCCTAGTGCTGATAATGAAGTTGATCCATTGGCGATAGAAGAGAACGATGTGGAGAAAACAAAAGACCCGTTGGTATCGGAAGAGAAGTCGACAGTAGAAGAAAAGCCAGGAGGCTGTGATGTTAATGCCAAAGAAAATGATGAGACAGAGATTGAGGACACCAGTAAGTTATTAACTTTACGGACGGAAAAGATAAAAGGTAATTATTTGTATTTATACCCCTTATTCATACACTATAATTTTATACCTAGTCTACCCTAAATATGTTTCGTCTCTTATTTCAAAACAAAAATTCACACGAAAATAAAAATAAAACATATTTTGGCTTAAAAATATTTTATAATTTTTATGAATAGAGTTATGTAATAGTTTATGTTCACTATTGATCACAGGTCTGTTTTCATAAATTAAATTGTGCTTGTTTTCATAAATTAAGACTGATCATAGTGAACCATTTATGTCCAGTGTGGATTGGCAGAGATAGTTTAATGCTAACCTAGTGACAGTTTCCAAGCACTTCTGGCCTGCCTGCCATAATTACAGTATTTATTTAAATAATACTTATAGAATATCATCATTTAAGTAAGGTATATTATGTCTTGCTAAAACAATATGTTTTACCATTTTTTCCCTTGATTTTATAGTTTTTTTTTCTACAAATTCATTTATTAAATATTTTTTCTATTTTATTGAATTAGGTAGTATAAACACTACTTTTCATTACAATTTTTTCATACTTAAATGTAGCCAGTTATAAGAGATTCCAAAGATTGTTAGTGATGTTTTTATCAATGTGTAGCTAATATATATTTTATTGTTATTTTGAACAAGTAATTTTAAGTATTATGTTACAATATAGATTGATAATAATGAAACAAATTAAAAATATTTTACTGCATACCTCAATTCCTTAAAATATTGTAAACAAATGTCTTCTTGTATATGAAAGTACTAAACTAATTGAACCTTAAAATACACAGTGGTTGTGTACTTCTGCACAAAACTGGGCTACCATTAGCCTATACTATGCAAGCAAAACCATGGGTAAAGGTACTCATTTGTGTAACAATTAGAATTCTAAAATAATATTATATTAATAATAGTGCATTTTATAGAGAATACATTTGTTTCATCTTCGAGGTAGCTCAAAATCTCGACCAACGAACTTTTCACCATAAGATAACTTACAATTTTCAGCCTTTCAGGTTTCAGTACTCAATATTTTACACATTAAGTAGAATATATTTATTGTATCAATATCACTAATTTTATATCTGCCATATTTTTTTTATATTCTACTAAATGTAGTTATCAGATTTCCATAGACAGGGTGTCTTTCTTTCTATAAAATGGTGGTCAGGCAAATTCAGCGAAATGGAGGGGTCACCTGGAAAGTCAAGGAAAAAATTAGATTTTTCACTGTTTGCTCTGTTATACTTACCTACTACTTGTAAAATGATAGATATTTTTCATGCTGTAGTCTGACCTAAATCCAGACCACAAAAACATTTGTTCTTATTGTAAAAAATTTCAAAATTTATAAACATTATGAAACTATTCATTATAATACATTTTTCGTTATTTTTTTTAAATGTAAGTAAAACTTGCTTTAAAATTAACATGTTAAGAAATATTTAAAGAAAATGAATGAGGGTGGTTTGCACCAACTATTTAAACTCAATTTAAGGGTTCGACATCTCGCTAGCACCAACTATACCTTAAATTGTTTTTACAATTACATTTTGCCCAACATTGAATACAGGCAATCGACTACTAGCCTATTACTATAATATACCTTTTCAGATCTGACAGTTTTTTTTGCATATTGAACACTATAGAAATAAAATAACGCTTTTTAACTTTATATTATTTAAAAAAATTATAATTTTCTGACGTAAATTTGATTTTTTCAGAAGAATTATTGAAAGAAGACACAATATCTCTAAATAGTACTAACGATGATGTAGATACTGAAACAATACCCACCACTCTAAATGATTTGAAATCAGATAAAACTTCCATATCAGGTCCTGAAGTCGTACCCATTAAACCAATAGAGCATGCAAACACACTCATTGTTCAAGAGACTGTCAAGGAACCTATTTCTGTTTCAATTACGGAAACCATTCAAGAAAAAGAAGCTTCTAATACGAAAGAAGTACCCTTAGTGGTTGAAGAGGTGAAGCAACAATTGGGACCTGACGTAGAAATGACAGAAGTTGTTCCAATTGAAGAGAAACCTGAGAAGGTTGAATTAAAACCAGCTCCAACCCCAATTAACGGTGATATTACGAAGGTAATTATTGGTTATCCTCATCATCTTATATCACATTGTAGGGAGATTAGATAACTAAAGAATTTTTCATAAATGCTATTAAATCTTTGTTTTCGGCTTCTTTACCAACTATAAAGTGGTATCACACAGTGGTATGAAGATATTCATATTAGCAATTTACTAGATTAGGTTCAGAGTCTGGCTGCTCTTGATTTTTTAATCAAATGGTTTTTGCAAGGAAAGGAGCACTTAAAATATTTATGTTATTTGTTTGTTTAAGCCATTTCTATACAAATGTTAATATCTTTCAATTAAAACAAAGACATAATTAGCTGAAGCCAATACATCTGTTTTTTTTTTAAACTCATTGCGAACTTGTAAAAAAATAAGTCATTTGATCACTTAGTTTTTTTATTTGTTAATTTATATATCTAGAATTAGCAAATAACATCAACTGAAAAGTACTGTGCTGGTTCTCAAAAATATAAAAAGTTGGTATTAAAATTTATTCTTGTAAAATCGTAATGGTAGTTCGTAGTATGGGGACATGCAAAGTATGAAAACAGTTGGATAAGACACTCCGACTATTTTTATTAATGTTTTTACGAACAAACAAAGCAGCCTACCTGAAAAAATAATGTATAAGAGATTTTATTTTGCTACATTTATTAACTTTCACCCTTCAAACTCAGTGGTAGGTATAGAAGACTGAAGCTTTTTAAGCTTGTTTTGTTGCTTCTAATCGCTTAGTGAATATAAGGTAAACTGGACAACAAATCATTTAATTTTCAATATATCATAAATGGATGATGAGAATGAAATTCTAATTCTATTCTAGTTATGAAATCTTATTTTTCGGCACTTTATTATATAAGGACCGTGTTTTAATTGTGTATACTTGTTTAATTCTTTAAATAGTATAAATAAAATTGTGCATGATAATTGTAGGAAGAACAAGCAACGAAAAGACGTTCCAGTGAAGAAGTAGAAACTGATTCACCATTGAAAAGACTTTGTCAGGAAGTGGAGAAGACATTCCCGCAACATGACACGATGATAAACGACTATATACAGACCGCAACAAAAAATAACGTAGATGAAATACAAAGGCACACAGAACAGCTGTTATCGGAAATACAAACACTACGAGAACTTGCACAGAAGAAGGAACACGAGTGGAACAACATTTTGCACCTAAAAAAAGTTAAAGAAGAAATATTACTAAGGCTCTTGCGACGTAGACAAGTGTTGTCATTCGAAAAATCTGTAGAAATAAATGGCGCAGATCGAGCCGACCCATTCGACTATTTAAACCAAGCTAAGAATCTGGCAATAGACAAAAGTGATGAAATATCAGGCTTAGCAATCAAACAGCCAGGTTCTACATTAAATCCAATGATGCAAACTCCTGTGTTGCCTGTTACAACACATTTTAACCCCATGTCAGGGTTGCCACCTCCGTATGATAAAGCTGCCCATTTACAAAATATGCCAAAACCGCCAGTGTTTCCGCAGCCTTTGATGATGCCTGGACCCACAATGCCTGGATTCCCAAGAGACATGAACGGTCAGTTGCCGACTAATTTTGGATTGCCAATGGGTCGTCAGGGTCCTACTAAGGATGTAAAGTCCATTATTGCAGATTACAGGCAACGGAATCCGGAAATTACCCCTCGGAGGGGGAGAAGAATGAAATCCATATTAAATCCTAACATGATGAACATCCCGCGACCAATCGCACCAAAGATGGACAGTCTAAATAGTTTGAACAATCTCAACATGCTTTTCAACAACTTGGATATGGTGAGTCATATTTTATTATTTTTTCGCATAGATAATAATACAATTAAAATAGTGCTATCTAGTTAAGATTTGCAAATAAGATAAAATACTTAATTGTAATTCTTTGAATTCATTGCCGGAATCTTCTTCTTTAATTCAATGTCACGTCATGATTGCCAATGTCACTGAGATAATGAGAATAACAGAAAAAAGGTAGTTATCATCAATGATAATAAGGAAAGGAAAACAGGTGTAATAAATGAGAATAACAGAAAGGGTAATTATAATCTTTCATGTCGTGTCAAGGAGCACATTAGATGAAGAATAATGACATGCAGAAGTCCGCTATTGCAGAAGATACTGGAGGCAGGTCGTTATCACTGGATCGAATTTCACAAGCCACAAATATTGTTCCACAACAGAAGGCCGTTACATACCCCGAATGGTCAAAGAAGCCATTGAAAACTCTCAGAACAAGAATTTCAATAGTGGGGATGGGTTTAAATTGTCCAATATGTGGAATCAGAAAGAGGGTAGACTGAAACATGTACTCTCGAATATTCACCCGCGGTCTCGCCAGTTAACCCGTGAACATTGTGCTTGCAACAGCATCGAAATATCGGGAAACTCAAAAATATTTAATATCGCAGTAAGAACCCGTTAATTTATTGTTATAATGTAATCAATAAGTATAACAGAAAAAGAGTAATTATAATTCTAGGCCTATTATATAGTTTCCCTGGGTTATGGCCTCCGACTCCAGCAATGAATTCAAAGAATTACATCATGTATTTCGTCTCATTTCCAAATTTTAAATACATATTTGGGTACAAGTTTTACAACTTTTATTTTACTTACATTTTTGCGAAATAAATATTAAAAATGTTCTGTCAGAAACCTATATCACATATTTTTGAAAAAGTCTACTTAAGCGCTTGAATTTCATATCCATCACGATGGGAATTGATAGAACTATTTTCAATTCTTGACTTTATATAATTCTATAAATCTGTAAGAATATTAGTTAACTTCCTTTTAGACTTTGCCTCAAATTAATGTAGCGATAGAAAAAAAAACTAAATTCTTAACTAAATTTGTTTGTCGAATGAAAAAAATTAAAATGAGCTATGAGATTTCATGGTAAAGTTTGTGAAGCGCGCCCGTAGCAATTATTTCCTTGTAACCTTTTAGTTATATTATACAACCAAAGCTTATGCATTTGTCATTGTGACGTTATATTTTCTTGCATCATAATGCATAGTGGGTACCTACTTTAAACAACAAAGTCACGTGTATTGACATAGAATACTCTGGACTTTTTGGCGGGAACGGGAGTGAGGTTGTCATTTTATTTAGACTATTTTTTACATTTTTGGAAGTTTCAAAGTACAAAATTGATAGTAATTGCGTTTTGAAGTTTTGTATAAGTAAAAAGTATGTCTGAATAAACATGTGTAGCTGAAGTTCTCGCGCTCTTCCCAGAAGTCCTTTATAACTTCAGTAAAGCCTACTATCACTTTACTGGAGGAGTTTTACGATAAGAAGAACAAACGAAAACTTCGAACGTCGATTCTACTTATTAATACGTGACATTGGCCAATGCGCTAATCTGTGCGCCACCCCAGGAAGAACAAAGTATATAATAGACTTTTTGGCGGGAACGGGAGAAGTGAGGTTGTCATTTTATTTAGATTCTCTATTTTTTACATTTTTAGGAGTTTTAAAGTACAACAGTGATAGTATATTGTGTTTTAAAGTTCTGTGTAAGTGATAAGAATGGAGGAGATCTAAGTAAATATGTGTAGCTGAAGTTTTCGCGCTCTTCCAAGACGTCCTTTATAACTTCAGTAAAGCCTACTATCACTTTACTGGAGGAGTTTTACGATAAGAAAGAACTAATTTACTTGTGATTCTACTTATTCTGCCTGTATACTAGTTTGTGTTAATGCGTGACATTGGAAATGCGCTAATCATCTACTGAATTGAATTATGTTCTCGCTTTACTTGACATTGGCAATGTACTCACGTACGGTGCCATATAAAAATTAAAAAAAAATTAAAGTATATAATAGAATACTCTGGAGAAGCATTTGCATGTAACATTTTGTTTTATTTTCGTTATTAAATTTCATTATTTTATATTTATTCATATAACCGGTAATTTATGACATAAGTACACAAAGTGTACTTTAAACGCCGTTAACTAATATTGTTACACGTTAAATACGCTGTAAGTACATATTGAGTTTTTCGATAAACAAGCTAGTCTAAACTTGCGTATAATTGTGATGAATTGAATGAGACTTCATACTTAAATTCGGTTAAGTGGCTTCGGTTTTGTGAGGGAACAGGTATATGTATAATACATATACATTGTGTATATATATACTTAATTATACAGTAAAATCATAACTCCATTTCGGTTCACAGTAGTCGGGTAAAAAAATTTACCCCGCGACGTATTTCAAAAGCCCAGTAACCAAAATAAGACGCCTGTAAAAACACCACACCACATGAAATAATTCGATTGGTCGCCATTTTGCTTGAAAACAGCACCAAGTAATAATTTCAATACCTATTATTCACTTCTATAATTCTTCTTACAGCTTCTATTATTCACATGCCATACTTCACATCATTTAAATATTTCAAAAGATGTTCTTAATTTTCTACATTTTCTTGATTTGACTCTGACTCTGAACAATTTATTTTCAATAGCAGTATAATCTTTATTTCTCATAATCTTCCAGATAAAACCACTTATTACTATTCATTACATTGCTTGAAAAATAATCATATTGTTTAAAAATGTTTATTGGAATTATATCCTCAATAAATAACTTCATAACTTCAAAAGTTACTGAGGGAAGAAACATTCATGAAGTTGGATTGTCGTTCACTACCTATTATTTATTAGCGTAAATAGTAGCCATATTTAAAATGTTTCTTCTGAAAACTTATTAATGTGAAATAGCCAGTGTTAACTGACGGAAATGTCTAAACACAACTTCCAATTTGTTGGAACAACTTTCCTAGGGATGGTGATACGAGATTAATTAATGGAAAAATTGATCGATCGATCTCGAGTAGAAAATCGATTTAGTGCATTGATTGCGGACACCCAAAAATGGAGTTTCCCTTATATTTTATTGGTAAGAACGCAACTATAAAATAATGAGTTTGCTTGGAATCTTTTAACAAAGTATACATACACATATCGAATACTGCCGTCACCTTAGCGCTCTCGGAAACAAATTTAGTGCTTTTTTGAGTCGTCTAACTTTTATCTATCCCATGCAAAATTTAAAAAAACATGTAGAACGATTTTTGAGTGTCTGTCGTCTATTCACTGGATCGATTCACTGCTCGAGATCGAATGATCGATTCCACCATTAATCGATCTCAGATCGCCATCCCTAGAAAGGTTGTTTCAACAAATTGGAAGGTGTGTAGGGCATTTAAAGCACTAACATAATTTAGCGAGTTTTTTTTTTTAGTGTATTGATATTGCAATCTAGCTGTATCATAAAGGCTAATGAGCAATTGTCTTTTAACTTAATCTAAACTAAAATAAATTAATTACAGTCCTTAATTTCACCCACTGGTGTCTCTTAGGTTTTCATTAACATTTAATAAGTCACTAAATATGTTATTGTGTCTAATGCAGCACTTTCACTGTTATCACTAATTTAATTAACTACACTAACTCAAAAGGTTTAGTTCTTTTTAGTCTTCTTACTAACAGTGTGGTATCGAGGAGCTGGATCGCCTCGACATTCACATGGTGATGAAGCCGTATTTCGTGTGCTTCTGCTATTTTCTTTATAAGTTCTCGTACGAGTTCAACTTCCAGGTCCCTATGATGTCCTCGTTCCTAATATCCAAGGGGCATTGACAATATCCCTCAATACTTTGTTTTGGAACCTCTGTATTATTTGTATATTACTTTGACTGGTACAACCCCACAGTTGGATACCATAAGTCCACACAGGTCGCAAAACTTGTTTATACAACAATAATTTGTTGTGTATCGATAGTGAGGAGTTTCGTCCTACTAGCCAATTAAGGTTTCGCCATCTAATGTCCAGCTCGTCGCGTTTCTTTTTGACATGAACTTTCCAACGAAGTTTCGTATCTAAGGTCATTCCAAGATATTTAGCAGTATTAGAGTATGGTACTATCTGACCATTTAGATATACAGAGTAGTATTGTAGTTTTTTGTTGGTGAAATAGATATGTATTGATTTGAACTCATTTAATTTTATCCTCCATTGCTTTGTCCATTTGTGAACTTGATTGACTGCTATTTGCATCTTTTTTATAGCCTCAATAAAGTTGTGTCCACTTGCCATTATTGCGGTATCATCGGCAAATGTGACAATCGTGTTGTTTTCTAACTGGAATGTCACACGTGTATAGTAAGTAAAGGACTGGACCTAATACACTTCCTTGTGGGACTCCAGCTTTTATCTCCTTTACTTCAGATAACGAGCTTTACTGTCTTATTCTAAATACTCTATTATTTATACATGATTCTACTATATCAGCATACTCCTTAGGCAAAGAGGATCTTAGCTTAAACATTAGCCCCTGGTGCCAAACTTTATCAAATGCCTGTGCTACATCAATAAATATTGTGGAGCAGACTTTTCTTCTCTTCGAGGGCATTTTCAATGATGTTGGTAATTCTATGAACTTGATCTATGGTTGAATGTTTTTTCTAAAGCCAAATTGATGATTTGGTATTAGTTTCTTTCTATTTAGCGAAAGTGTAACGGAAATGATGAGAGATTAACGCGATTACATTTTATTTTCGCTTGACGTTTCGACCAAGTTGCATCAGCCATGATCATCAAAATAAAAAAGGTAATCGCGTTGATTTCTCGTTTTTTAGATATTCCATAATGCAACGCGAAAGTTTAAAAGTTTATAATGATGAGAGATTTGAAGAGGTGAAAGATGTAAAGAACGCGATGGTTGGCACTCCATGGTTCATGTTTTCTGATAAATAATTAATAACCTACCCTGTTAGGGATACAATATGAGGATATACTATATTACAAAAAGGACATTTAACGGCAGCGAAGCTACGAACAATTTCAAGTCTTATCACGTGTCATAACGTCAATAAGTCATAACAATATGTTTTCTACAAACGAGCGACGTAATCCCGTTCTATTTTGTTTTTGTTGCCTTGCCACAGATTGCAGCAACAAATTGCTAGTCAGATTGTACCGTGAGTAAGGCCTTTAAACAATCGCCAAATGTACGCGCGTGGAAGAGTGCCATACTGATCTAGCAGTCGGCTTATAGTTTGCCGATAGCTTAGTTTGAAGGCAATCATGTAGCCCATCAAACTTATCTATCGGTCGATACCGAATCATTTTAATAAGCGAATTTACATATATCTTCGTACTGTTTAATAGCCCGACTAAATTATCGGCCGATAGTTTAGTCTGCAGTCTGCGGGGATCTAAACGCCATATGTATAGTATTTTCTTTCTTGATCCTTAAAATCCTTAAAATTTTAGCTTATCCATAATCACATAACTTATACATTTTTTACTTATGTACTTGGACATAGGGATATATCTAGTTAACCTTTACTCACATATCTTTAGTTAAAGAGGGACAAATTATGTATTCGAATTAGATTCTACAATTTCCCACTTATCTCAGAAACCAAACTTAAGTTTCAATTACTTAATATAAGGGCTGATTACAATTTAATGATAATAATAATAGATAGACATCACAACTGCTTATTTTACATTTTATTTATTTATTTATTTTATATTATTGACGTATAATCATTTATCGTCATTAACTTCTTTTTTATTTTGGTAAAATGGTGTGACATTAATTATAATATACCCTGTTATTGTGACAGTTTTCGTGTTGTTTATCTTATCATTTGTGGATGATTTTTGTTTTTATTTTTCTGTCTGTACGCTCTTGACGGATTCCAAAGGGCTTTTTTTGTTTTGGTATCTAATATCTATTTATATCTACAACCTATAATCACGGAGAAATAAAGTTGAATTGAATTAACTATATCTTGTATTGGTTGCATATTTTTTATTTATTGTTTTATTAACTGAAAATGATAAATAATTTACATATTTATAAACCCGTACTGAGCGAAGTACTTTTATGAACAGTACATACATAGTACATACTCATTACTCACGCAGTATCTCTAACGGGGTAGTGAGAGGACGGAGCACCAAGTATCGCGGTGCTCCGTCTTACTTATTATAACTCTTATATTTATTTATACTTCTTTCGCCTTCTCAAATCTCTGTCTCATTCTTCTCACACTTTCCTCTAAGTTTGCGTAAGTTACATAAGTAAGTGCTTTTCACATTCGATACAGCGTGAAGATATATCGTGTATAATTTTATAAAAGTTATATGGAGCTCTCGCTGCGTGATTTCCGCTTAACCAATTTTTATAAAATTAAAAGACTATGAAACAGACTACAGACAATCATTGACCTGCGTGACCTAACAGTTTTGAAACTTATACATGCTCTCTATAGAAAAGCTATAAGAATAGAACCTTGATTTGTCTCAATAGTCTAATAACTCACTATCCTTGGCCTAGATTGGCAATGACGTCTGTTGCATGTATTGTTGTTATCTTTGATAATTTTATTTTTACACTGCATATCTTAGATTAAACGCGACATAGGCATTTTATAGCTAGTGTATTTGGCTAATTGTAAGTTCACCTTGAACTATGAACTTTTGTTTTCGACTTGCTAGCCAATAAAGCTGAAATGTATCCATGGAATGTAATTCTTCGAAGTATTTATAACATGTATCGAGTTCATGGCAATTTTCAATTAAATATCTACATTATTTCGTAATTACTTATTAGATTTTATGTAATATTGGTAACGATTAATCAAATATTAATCGATGAAATGAACGAATGCATTGGTTTACATTATTTATTTGATTTTCGGTTTAAATTATACATATCTTCACGCGGTATCTATAACGGGGTAGTTAGAAAAGACGGAGCGCCAAGTATCGCAGTCCTTACATACTCCTTTCGCCTCTTTGAACCTCATCAATGTCCTCGCACGTTTTCGACTAGGTATACGTGTGTTTTTGACATTTCCATTAGCTAACACTGGCTATTTGAAATTCATAAGGTAGCCTTGGTCTTCCTTGACTTCCGCTACCACTCACTTTCCCTCTGTAGATTTTCTTCGTCGGTCTTTCATAACTCATTATTTCTATGCGCCGGAACCATCTCAGCATTAATTTCTTCATTTTTACAATAATACTGTCGTGCAACCCTTTCGTACTGCGTATTTTTTCATTAATTTATTTTTTTCTCAAAGGTTACACCGCACATATTTATAAGAGATCGCATTTATACTGCATTTATCTTACCTTCACCTGATTTCGGCCATATCCAGGCCTCACTATCGTACTTAAAGTTGGCAGCAACAATGAATTGTGGATGGCCATTTTGGCTGAGTTAGATATATTCATAGTGCCTACTAATGCGGCCACACCACTATTTACTCTTTTGCTAGCTGCTACTCGTCTCTTCACACACAACTCTGTAGTAGTAGCTCTGGTAGAGGTATTTTTAAGAATGTTGTATCTATAAAAAATATATGTTATTTTAACAATCTTTCTTGTAATTCTTCGAGCCATTTGATGCACGGTCTGTTTTAATTCACTACATCAAAAAAAAATTAATCAGTCGTGTAATTCTTAATCCAAACATCGTACCATTTGAGTTATACTTGGATGTGGATAATAAAAATATACTTAAATGATTGTCAAGGAATGGGTCATTTTGATAATCATAATTTTATTGATTTTCTCTAAAGTAACAAAAACATTTTACAAAACATTATTCGTTATCTAAATGTTAAATGCTCATATTTTGCTTTAAGAATCTCAACCCTTCTTCGCATCTATCTCAGTCTCTCAACTCGTTCATTACCTGGGAATACTGGGTCCTAAGGTCAAAGCTCTTTTTTATCTCGGTGCCCACCCAGCACTGTCTCGCCGCGTGGCATTCATTCATTGTCAAGGTGTGGTCAAAAATAGTCCATTCCAATCACCAATCACCAATCCTCATGTGAATCACTTGCGAGAGTTGTGCATTCCAATCACTGGCGGCCCGTTGCAAGTGAGTGGACGATGGATTGTCGCCGAGCAGTTTGCTCGCGCTTGCGTGCGCAGCGTTCCAGTACCGATACGGAATTATTAAGTGAGTGTAAGTGTATGGAAAGTCTATACCCATCCGCTCCGCTCCAACCCAACCGCTCCACGAGAGGCGGTTGTTGGTCGGATGTACGAGTGAAAATAAGCAACGACCTTTATGCTCAATTAACATGTCTAATTTTAGCGAATGAAGTTGTTACAATTCATACCACTTAATTCTATTACTTTCACATTATGTCCCACCGGAATCTCGTATACGACTTTTGGCGCAAAATTTGAGCCACAACTGAGAGGCGGTTTTTAGTTGTGTGTAAGCAACGAATTCGGAAATGCTATGGAAGTGTAATTCAGAACAATAATGGACGAAAAACACGGTACCGCGAGTCTGATTCAAATACTCCTAAACAAGAAAGGTCGCATACTCAGCAGTCAACTTTTAAAATGAGCTCTATATTAAACCCGCATGATCTCTATTCAACTGTACCTGGCGTTTAAAACGTTTCGTATTACATTCCAAAGTCAACGGTGACTGGATGCCCGGCACACGTGATCCCTGATCACGTGATCGCACGGTAAAGAGCTAGCAAGCGAGAATGTTTTTATGCATTACTACGCATCGCAACGCAACTTATCGGTAATTTTTATTTACCTCAATTGCGTGTAGTTAAATAGTTTATTTATTTTGATTCTCTTATATGAGAAAATATTTAAAAATTATTTTAAAAGATAAAAAAAAGCATATTTACGAGTTCATCTGCATTTTATTTGTTACAAGTTTTTGATGTGTTGTGTTACCTTAGAGTGCAATTTATTTATTTGGTCTGTGTCTTGTAGAATTTAGTAAAAAATCCTTTTCTTTATCGCACAGCACAGAAGAACTCGTAATTATTATTGCTGCTTGTTTGTTTTTAATAACTGTAGTTATGTCTATTCAATCTACAGTTTTTGAGAAATATTGATTTAGAATCACTGCAAGATTGCAGTCTTCAATTAGATAACATGCAATGTCTACAAAAAGATTAGATTGCTTCATTTTCAAAATGTATCGAGCACACCCTATTGGCATTAGTTGGTAACCAGTCATGTTCTCTTCTTTGTAAGCGAACTGCTTTAATCCACCGTAATCTAATCACCTAAACTCCTTTTCGGTAAAATTAAAGGAATAAATTTATAAGATCCAGTTCAGTAAAGAGAATTCCCATATTTAGCATAAAAGTGCAATAAAAATAATTTACGTACTAAAAACTGCCTACTATAGTCCGTTAGATTTAATAGGTCCGATTTGACATCTGTCACATGGCTGCGACTAGTTATGGACCAAACAAATATGTCTCGATTATTTTTCGATTCTAACGAAAATCGATACCATTGTTTAATAACATAATAAAATTTCAATAACATAATAATTGATTATTTATTTAATATGATTATTAGTTTGTTAGCTACATAGTATGTTTGTTGAGATATGGTATTTGTTACAGTAAAACATATTTAAGTATATGAATAAACTTAATTCGATATATTTATTTTCTGGGACTAATGTATAAAAAACTTCCTCAAAATAAAAGCAGACTGTAATATTGGTGAAAAATAAATATTTAATCATTTTCTGAGCTTGGATCCATGTCCGTAGAGCTATCTTCCCACTGGACCCCACTATTATAATTAATTCATTTTCAATTAAATTGTCTATTCTGACGTCTCTTTCAAAGTCTTCCTTTATTATTTTTTTTGTTTTCTCTACCACCTTAACCCAGTCATCCTTTGATATTTGATTACATGCTTCTGTCAGTAAACTCATCAAAAAAACAATACAGAACTAAAATTATTTAAAAAATATAATAATATCTTAATTTTAAATTACTCGATTATTACGACATTTCAATCGATTATCGATTTCGTTTGGTAACGAAACGATTGCAAATGGTAGCAGTACTAGAGCAATACGCCTCGTGATATAACATTGTAACAACGTCCATTTAGAAAATTCTTTTGAAGATATATAAGGAAATATCTGTGTTTTTAACTAAAAGAAATCAAAGTTAGTAGTTTTGTGGAATGATCAGTAGTGGGAAAAATAAATAACGTTTATTTATTCAGTATTTACGTAATTGAATTTGTATTAGATATCAGGAACGTTGATACAAAGTTATAGCGGCATGAAAATTAAGAAACGTCAAATCCGAACTATTAAATCTCACGGACTATAGTTGCATAATACAGATCACAATATTTTTAATTAATTTTTTGTAAACTAAAAATTATTTTATATAGACATGATAAGTTATCATATTATAACTTCTTTCTGTCTTCTACACCACTTAACCACACAGGAGTTCATTTTTATTTACATTTCGCAAGTTTTCACGTCAACAAATCAATTTTATTTGCGACGGCTGACTGTCACTGAGCGCACGTTAGACTAAGTAGCGCGTTGTTGTGGTTTTTTAGTCCCGCCCACTGTATTGGGGTTTGCGTTGTGTCATATTTTTAAATGAATGCGAGTTCCATAGTAATTCCGAATTCGTTGGGTGTAGGGGTGAAAATGAGCGGCGACCTTTATGCTCAATTAACATGACTAATATAAGCGAGTAATGTTGGTACAATTCGTGCCACTTAATTCTATTACTTTCACGTTATGTCCGGCCGGAATATCGTTTCGGAAAAATTGGAGGTTGGGCTTAGTTTCTGTTTCAGCAGCAAACTTGTTGAAATTAGTATCAAAATCTATACTGCGTCCGTGAGTTTTCGCTTTGCCATCGAAGGCGATCGGAAGACACCTGTCACCATCACATACTATGTACAGTGGAATGTATCGTTTCTTGAGTAAAAAAAATCATTAATTTAGCAAATAACTGCTTGTATGAACACAAGCATATATTTGCAATTAACTAAAAAAACTAGTTGCGTTTGGACATTACATTATGCTATTATTAATAAAATTAAAGACGTACGTGTTACAGAATCAGAAAGCAATGCTGGAGCGGCTACAGCAGATGCAAGCTGCGAATTTCCCCAACGGCCTATCATTCAAGGATGTTCTCGTGCAGTTCGCCAACATGCAGCAAAGCGGCTCTGGTCTCATACCAAACAGACTAACAGAGACTATAACCAACAGACCGGAACATCATATCAGGCCAGAAAGCAGGAGAAGACAAGAAAGGAACCATGAAGAAGTCCATATGCCCACAAAACATGCTGAACGATTGGCTTCTCCAAGCCCAAGGCTGCCACCGCCACCTCCATATCCTGAAATCTCATTGCTACCCGTTTCTACGGCACAGGAATCGAGTCAAGCATCACAACAGAATTCTTTACTTCATGGAATTTTAACAAAGGTAAGGTACATTTTGTTATCTTTAAAAAATAGTAGTCACTTTTGCAATATGTAGCATTCCATAATTTCTGTAATTATTCTCCATTCAATATACATTTATATCATTTTTATAAAAGTAAAATATAGTGAACGCATCGAATACGTACCGATTCAAATTAGCTTGAATGAGTGTTGCCAACCTTCCAGCAGGCGTCCCCTGCGTCTCAGAGTTACTCGCCGACGTTGGCTAAACTGCTCACGTCGCCGGAACGGAAACAGAGCGCGCCAACGTTACCAACTTTCGGTCAGGCCAAGGTACCAACTTAATGTGTACGATCAAACTTAATTGGCGCATCGCTAATTGGCCTCGGATGAATTATTCCAAATTCAAAATTTAGTTTTTAAGATTTTTTTGTTTTTTAAACAGTTGTGAGTTGGTGTATAGTTTTTGATAATATTCAGCCTTAGTTCATAATCCTAAGCAAATAAATATATGACCTAGTATTTTCTTTAATTAGGATGTGCAAAAGTGATGTTAATGTTGTGAAAATTATTGAAATTAAATGAAAAAAGTTTTTTTTTTCACAACTGTTTACAAAGCAAGTTTTTGTCACTAAAATAACATTTGGCAATACTCATTAAAATATCTTATTTCACCATTGTTTTTTATATTCAAATGATTTCGTTATTGAATTTTGTTTTAAAACCGTATTTTGTAGCAAAAAATACATACGAAGTTTTATTTTTCTGTGACGTTATTCGACGTTATTTTTTTTTTTGAAAAGTTTCACGCACAGTGCCTGTTATAAATGAGTGTTTACAAATTGTTTCCGAACAAATAAAAGTGATAACTTTGTACATTAAAGAACCATAATCAGAACACTTCAACAAACTTTTTTCTGTAGACGTGAAAGTGGTGAAATAAGTTTTATATTTGAAAATGTATAATAAAATCATATACTTATTGATATAAAAAATATAATATCATTAGTATTATATCACTTATTATATATTTTATTGTGATATGTAATTATACAAAATATATTTTATATTTAAGTAGTAAGGATCTCGATGCTTGACACCCTATCCTTTCTGACTGTACCGAATATATACAGCGTGAGGATATGTATGTATTGTATAATCTATGAACGAAATTAAAACATAAATACAATCTTTATACATACATATTATTATGTATAATATATATTTTCATTGAATGAAAATAACGAAATAATATGTTTTTTGTAAAAGAAAATTTAATCCATTAAATAATTTAATTAACTCGAATATAAATAGCGAAGTTGTAATTGTTCGTATGTCTGTGTACGTCCGTATAGCGGTGTTTAGTATATTATGTATGATTTATGTGGTGTTTCCAGAACTGCGGTGAAATAACGATAACGCCAGTGCAGCCCGCGCCGCCGCCGGAGCCTCAGCCGGAGAAGTTGGCGCAGGAGGACGTCGTACAGCTGGTGAGATTATCTTCAGGCTATGTCCTAATGGAGCAAAATGCAATTCCCCTTATCGATCTCAATAGAAGCTTTTTTTATTCTTAAGTTTCTAAAGGTGTAAAAGTTCGTGCATCGTATTCGCCATGTTTGACTAAATAAATATTCATGTGAAGTCGCAAACAATATGAATACGCCATCCACACATGGACGCAAATGGCAAATACGTCAAATACTTGCGAATATGTTTGCTGAGTTCCTTTTGTGGACGCACCTAGCTATGGACGGGTTGACAACTTTCGGAGTTTGCAAGTTACGTGAAAAATGCAAGGATGCATTTGGTATGTCACATGCATGCACAAAATGCGAGGAAACATTTCGATAACTCCAAAAATCACAACACAATCCATTCTACTGAGCTGGCCATGTGTAGACGCTATACGAAATATATTTGGAATATTTGAATCCTTTGATTTGTGACTAAGAACCGACAAGCGGGCGGATACGCTTGTTCATGTATTTGCGTATTTATCTTGTTCGTGCAAATAAGACAAATACACGAATACAAATAGCCATATGAAGTGCCACCATATTATAACGTTAGCGGGTTGTTTGTATAAGCGTCACCTGTTGAATGACATTGGTCTGATCGTTAAAGATTAGATTTCTTTCGCACACAGAAAAGCTATACTTTAAGACAAACGAAAATTTGCCAGTAACACATGAGCAAAGCCAAAGCCGCGGTTGAAGCTAGTTTCAAGTAAAGAAATTCTCGCAATATTTACTGTTACTAAGGGTCACTTGCACCAGCTATTTAAACTCGATTTAAGGATTTGACATCTCGCTTGCACCAAGGATTTAATAGTTGGTGCAAGCGAGATGTCCAATCCTTAAATCGAATTTAAATTGTTGATGCAAGCCACCCTGAATGACTATTCTGGTTAACTCAGCTAAACAGTTCCTTGTCGGTCTGACTTTATTGTCAGTTCTCAGTGTGCAGGTCCTCTATTCTAACCGAACGTAAATTAGACGTTCAAAACACCTTGCAAATGGGTCTACTTGAATCGACTGATTTAATTTTGAAATAAGCGTGAATACTATTGGTTAGAATCCACTTTGGTATTGCAATTGTAAGATTGGAGTTCAGGTTCCTTTTGTTTTCTTGTGTTTCATTGTAATGTAACTAATTCTATGTCTAAAGCTCGTATTGCATTGATTAACAATGCGGCGCGATAGTTTCTAGTCTGTGAATCATAAAATGAGTATCTATCACAAAATTTGTCAGTAAAATTGTAATTACAGACAGGCACTAGAAATTTTTTCTCTTAAAGACTTTCATAGAGGGTAGAATGAATTTGAATAAGGAACAGGAATTGATCAAATGAAAATGTCGTATGAAAAATGTTATTGGCTGATACCTGGCGGTTATCGGGGGCAGTAACCGCGCGCCAGAAAAAAAACATTTAAAAATATGAAATTTCTTTGTACTTTTAAGTATCGAATAGTGTTTCTCATTTATTTTTCACATAGATGAGATTGAAAAGTAGAGGAATTAATTTTTTACCTCGGGCGACGTACATTGAATCGCTCGCTGCGCTCAGGATTCTACTTTATTACAAGATTCAAGATTAGTGATGAGCAAAGCAAGACCAAGACCAAGACTGTAATAGTCTTGGTATCGGTCTTGGTCTTGCTCATTCGGTCTTGGTCTTGTTCTTGCTCAAAAATTTGTAGTCTTGGTCTTGGTCTCGTCTATTCAGTCTTGGTCTTGGTCTCGGTCTTGCGTATTCAGTCTTGGTCTCAATCATTTAGTCTGCAACATGTAACTTTTTGGCGAATTTTTCAGGTCTTTTATAGGTACAAATTAAAAATTAAATGCAATTTATTTTTAATTTATAAAACTTTATTTTACTACAATCGAATAATATTAAAAAGTTATCTTATCTATAAACACTATAAAGTTTAATATTTCTATTAATTATTAATATATTTATTATTTTTTTTATTGATGACCACGAATTTATACATAATAGCCATCGAGCCGCCTCATTATTCAATCTATTCTGATGTTTCCGTATCACAAGAGAGGCTTTTGAAAATAATATTTCAGCTGGAACGGATGTCGCTGGAATCGATAAAAAATCTCGAGCCATTTTTGCCAAAATCGGAAATTGTAGTTGATGACGTTTCCACCAATGTAATACATCTTCGTTGCTCACAGCTCGAGGTTGACTTAGATATTGTCCCAACTCTTTATTTGAGTGTTGAGAAGCTGATGAAGAAGATGGAGCTGAATATAATTTATTAAAATCTATAGCTTCCTCATCATCCTGACATTCTTCATTTGTGTCCATTAATGATTCTTCAACTGGTTCCTGAAGTCGATACTTTTCATACAGTTGTTCAAACCTATTGACACTCGCTTTTGATCTCCAATCCCCAAGACGTTAGATCAAATGTTTCAGATTTATGTTTAGGATCTAAAATCAACGTTGTGGAATATATCCAATTAGTTTTTGCATAATGTTTAAGCATTTTATCTCTTGCAGCTTGAAAACCCAAAATGAGCTGCGCATCAACTGCGGTACGCTCAATTTTACCATCGCGTTGTTTTGTTATAGTTTCTATCCTATCCCATAAAAGATTAAACGAAACTATAACAAAAGAAAGCGTTACATATTTATCACCGCCAAGCTTTGTTGATAAATTTTTGAAATTAATTAAAAATTTATAAATTTTTTCCAAAATTGTCTATTCCTCCTCGCAAATTTGAGCAAACCAAGACCAAGACTGTAATAGTCTTGTTATCGGTCTTGGTCTTGCTCATTCGATCTTGGTCTTGTTCTTGCTCAAAAATTTGTAGTCTTGGTCTTGCATTTTCGCAAGACCGAGACCGAGACTGCAAGACCAAGACCAATTTTGCTCATCACTATTCAAGATTACTTCCTAGTAATCTTGAATAGTGATGAGCAAAATTCTATTATAAATTCTATTATATTCTAGAACATAGAAAGAATGGGTGATGAAAGATTGACGAAGAAAATTTACAGAACGAAAATGAGTGGTAAAAGAAGACAAGGAAGACCAAAGCTGACTTTTGGTGATCAAATAGCCAGTGTTAGCAGACGGAAATGTCAAAAGCACTCGCATACCTAGCCGAAAATGTGTGAGAACGATGCTCCGTCCTCTCTGACTACCCCGTTACGGATATAACGTGAAGATTTGTATTGTATTCTAGAATTAGAATCCTTCGCTCCGCTCTGGACTCAAAATAGCGCCTCACCGTAAATGTTATTTTACATCCTTGTTATACAATCTGCTATTAATCAGCAGTAAGGTGGTATGGCATCGTTATAGGACGATGAGGAGAGTCCGGCGTCGGAGGGCGAGACATCGGGTTCGCCGGGCGGCTCGGGCTCGGGCCGGCTGGTCATCGACGAGGGCGGCGCGGACGGCGAGGGGGGGCACGCGGGGGGCGAGGGCGCGGGGCCGGGGGCGGGGGGAGAGGCGGATGCAGACGCGGACGCGCCGCTGTGCCAGGGCTGCCGGCGGCGGGACGCGCAGTTCGTGTGCGCCGGCTGCGCCAACCAGTGGTACTGCAGCCGCGAGTGCCAGGTCACACTTTTTAATTTTTTTTTTTACAGTTCTCCCATGAGAGGGAAGGCAAAGGGTTCTGTGCCCATAACAGCCGACATCTTCAGTAATGAAATATTCTTCATGTCATTTCATTAAAATGTCGACGTAATACATTTTAATGTTTCTTGGGGTTTCTGACGACAAATATATCAAGACAGTTTTCTAGTAGGATCTACTGAGGCGGACTAAGTCACTATAAAAATCTCAACATCACTACTAAATAAGCAGTTGTTTCAACAATTTCACATAATGCACAGCACCATAGATACTTGTGACGCAAAACTACGTCAAGTTTACATCACAATATCCACTAGTAAACAATTTTCAAATAATTAAAATAAGCGCCCAACCACTCCCCATAAAATCCAGCCAAAAACTCCTTTTTTTCAAATTATTTCTTGAGGCTTTGGCATCTGTAGTCTCCCTTGAGAAGGAAGGCAAAGGAATCTAGGCCCATACAACCGATGTCTTCAGTAATACATATATTGTACATACCAGCTATTCCCCGCGATTTCGCGTGAAATTAAAAGAGTAGCCTGTGTCCTTCTCCAGGCCTTAATCTATTTCCATTATAAATTTCATCACAATCAGTCAAACTGTTTAGAAGAAAAACATTTAAGTGACTATAACTTTTTCACTGTCATCCAATTTTAATGAAACAAAGCCTAAATGTTGCTTCAAGCTGAGCTTAATCTACCTGTTAAAACAGCAAGAAAATCCGTCCACTTTTAGCGGAGACATACAGACCAACAGACAAAAATATAAAAAAAATATTTTTGTGCTCATATACTCTTTTTTTATCGCCCAGTCATTTTTCGATAAATTTATTCAATGTACAGACACGATTTCTACTGCTTTATTA
Source organism: Zeuzera pyrina (assembly GCA_907165235.1). Lineage (NCBI taxonomy): Eukaryota > Metazoa > Arthropoda > Insecta > Lepidoptera > Cossidae > Zeuzera > Zeuzera pyrina. Next base: position 3,902,380 of record OU015627.1, read on the forward strand.
TATGTATCTTGGACATTTTAATGTTTCTTGGAGTTTCTGGCAACAAATATAATATACTAGTCACTAAAAAAAATCAACATCACACTACTAATTAAGCACTTATTTAACAATTCCACATATTACACAACATTACACAACAGCGTAGATATTGGGACGTAAAACTACGCCAATTTTACATCACCATATCCACTAGATACAATTTGCAAATCAAATGAATAATGAACACCCAACCGCTCTCCATGAAATCCCTCCAAAAACTCTTCAGTAGATCTTGCCACATACTCCAAGTTTTAACTCGATAGTGTTTTGATGTTTGGACTTTTCGGCGGGAAGTTTTTGGGAGTTTTACGTACAAAAGTGATAGTTATTAAAGGTGCAAGTGTTAAAAATAGTTTAGTCTATGGAATTAAAATAATGAATAGCCTAAAATCATCTACAAACGATTCCGCTTCGAATGGTCATAGTCTCGTACCGATACGTTCAGTAGTTTTTACGTGATTGCGTGACAAAGAAAACGATTTTCATTATATTCAACGTGTTCATGACGTTTTCCGTTAATTTCGGCAAATGATTCTACTATTAATATATATCAAAACTTGTCAAATAACACATACCCAAAAATGCTTAGATAATGAGATTTTTCGTAATTTCACAAAGATGAAATTTGTTTTTTTCTCAACTGTGTCTAATACTTTGTAATGCAACGTTGCCGCTTCGCTCGGTGACACGTCCCGCTCGCGCCGCCCTCTCCCATTTCTGCCTCAGTCTGACCTCAGTCAGTTGGTACTGTCTGATGTGTTGCCATGCCGCTTGTATAAGGCGTGTTTCTCCTAGAAATTCTTTAATTTTGTATGAAAAAAATTAAATGTTAAAAAAGAATATTTGGGTATATGTTCTTTGACAAGTATTGATATATACCATTAATATAGTCATTTGCCGAAGTTAACGGAAAACGTCGTGCAAACATTATATATATAATATAGACTTCTATATTACTAAAGTGTTCAATATATTATAATAGATCCCACTTAGTCTAAGCGGAGAATGCTCTATTAATGTGCTGATATTGATTCTGATGTACTTTTAGAAAAAATAAACCTTAGGGTTCCTCGTGTCTACTCACGTTCGAAACATACTTTCGCAATTTCTAAATGGCGTACGAAATATGCGAAGAACTCGTTTGTTAGGCGCTCGTGCACTTGCTATAACAATCATCTGTATGAAATGGACATATTCTCGCTTAGTCAAAATGTTTTTAAAAAGAAAATTGCTGATGTTATAGAATTACTTGTATTATAAGTTTGCTTATATCGAATGGATAACTTCTCAAAATGTAGATACTGTTTGTTATATCATTTGGAACTCTAGGTCTATTTGTGTTCATTACTGTTGTATTAATCTGTATATGACTGTTTGTTTCCATAATAAAATAAAATAAAAAAAATAAATAAAAATGTTATATAATAATTTAAAAAAAACTAATATTTGATGCAATAAAAATATATCTTACTTTTCAGGTGGCCGCATGGGATGAACACTCAGAAATGTGTTCAGGCTAACACCGCATTGATAAGTAAATATATAGTAACGAATAGTATACACAGCTATACATACAGTATACATTTTCTCAAAGCGACACTGTCTCAACTCCTAAAATGTAGGTGTAATTTGATAATTTGCCTTATTATTATTAACGAAGTAAGAATCTCTGTTTTGATGGTATGAAGTAATTTCGGTGTCGAGAAAATAACGAATCTTGTTTACATTTTTATTTAAAAATTAAAATGTGTTTAAGAAGGTTCCTTTAGAAATGGTCAGGAATGTCAGGCATTTAATGTACTAGCTGTATTAAAATTATTGTGTATTTATAATTTAAATACTAGGAAATTATTAGCGAGCTCTGTCTGGCTTCTTCCATTCTTTTTGTGTTAAAATGCTTTCTTAGATTTAAGGTAGAGTAGATATACAATTTAAATTTCAATTTGACTATATCGGTATGGCCCGAAGTTGCTTAGAGAACAAACAATCGACAATAGTTCAACCGAATTTCTGACTATTGACACGGAAACGTCACTGTTAAACCGTATTCGCTGTTATGCATGAATATTTTATACATGCGAAAAGATGGCGTTACTAAATATATCACAAATGTAAGCCTCCTCGACATATTCAACATTATTGGGAAATTAATTGTACATTATGTGTTATGTAACATTGCGGGCATGTTTTCAATAGATTTAACATAAGTATTCTTTGGCACCTGTGCGCGAAAGAATACGATAGACTATGAAAATCTTTGTGCTTTGATGTGCGTCAAAAAACCAACACACTTCGGCATATTAACAAATGATTATAGAAACCATTCATATCTTGTCAAATATATGCATATCATTTGCAGATATTGTCACAGAATATTTGTGTATTTATAACTGACATTATAATCAGCAGTATTACTTTTTTTAGATTGGCGGTATTGCTTGACCTGGCTTTTTCAAAATCTAGCTTCAGTTCACAGTACATATTAAACAACCAGCATTTATAAGTTCGTTCATTAAATCAAACACACAAATTGTTAGCAAAGTTTTAATCATTTTGGCTATGCCAGTTAGCTGGCAACACTTGCAGGTTTACGCAAAATATTATGTCATACCTTCAGAAAGAACCCAGTACTTTATAGAATTATAAAATTAATTTATTTAAAAAAAATAGGTACATTTCTAACTACGTATTAGGTTTCAACATTTCGAATTAAAGTGCTGTCCTACTGAAGGTATGATATGTACTTGAAACAATTTGCTAACATTTTTTATATTGGCAACGTCGTTTCTTAATATTTTTAGCCTGTGTTAAATTATCAAATGTTGTGGATTGTTTGTACTCTAGTTTGAGGTTTAAATTGGTACTGAATATCATGAAGTTCCTCTGTAATTGTTTTCGATGTTTTCTTACAGAAAAAATCTGGTAACTAGTAATTAATTTTTTAAAACTATATTTGCTTTTAAAGAAATAAGCATAGTACGATAAAATCCAAATATTAATCGACATTATGTATTTATAATCAAGGTTGTGTTATATAAGTAAAAAGTAATCAAAACTGTCTCAAATAATTTTTTACAAAATATTCGTGAACGAATATGAAGAAAGTGAATGGTTTTATGAAATTAGGGTCAATACACACTGTGCGTAAAATCGGTAACTCTTTTGACACGTAATGTTAACAATATTATCCCAATAAATAAATAAATTCCATACTTTAAGGGGAAGAGAGGAGATCCACGAAGATAGACTTCACAAAAATTATGACACTTCGTGGACGAAGTGTGATTGGGCGGTATTCGCCATAGAGACGCATTATGTACCTTTAAATTAGCAACAGTGATTACGGCTCGACCAAAAAATGCATACGTTTGGGTGAAGAGATAGGACCCGTCCTACCGTTGATACATATCAACAAGTCCCTATCAAAGTGAAATTATGATTAGCAGAATTCACGTATTTGTTATCATCAGACATCGGAAATTAGGGAGCATAAGTACCTAAATGTCATTTGGGGAATGATATAGAGTTGCTATAATAGGTCCCTAAAACGGATTACGGGAGCCCTAATTTAATTTCTAGATATCGTATATGCGATGTTGCCAATAAATTCTCGTAAATATACAAATCGAAAATGTTTTTATACATTTTGCGATTAAATTTGAGATTTAGATGACATTTGACGTAAAACATATCGAATGCTTAAAATGAAGAACAAAATTATAAAATACGAATATTTTGACAATAATTATCAAATATTTTTTGGTCTCTAAATGTACATTTCAGGTTTTTATATTAGTTTTTAACAAACAATAAGTAGCCAGGGCTACCTTATATTTAAATATTATATTTCTTAGTTTTGATATTTAAAAGTTGAAGCGGTTTTGAATTGAATTGAATTGCTGTTTTCGCAGATATTTAAAAAATTCTAAATTGTACCTATTTCAATTTACGCATAACAAAAACGTAAAAATAATTTGTTTCACAAATATTTCAGGTTTTTGTTTTATATGTATTTTTAACAGTTATCCATAAAATAATTAGGACCCAACGCCTTTTGTTTTGAATTTCATATTTGTTTAAAAATAAAAGTAAGTAATGTATTTGTAATGTCAGGAACTACAAGTAAACACGTCCGCATGCGATACTATTTTATTACGAACAACCCACAATATTATATTTTCAATTAATACATGTATATTATACCATTTCCACTCGGATGCCACGAAAAGGGAATGGATAAAATAATTATGAATCTAATTTTGAAATTTTCAAATAAAATTCTTTTTGAAAAGGAATATATATAATGGAATTTACCAAGAAAAACAATATTAATTTTACAAATGAAAAAAAGTATAGAAAGTGGGTGTGATGGTGTGGTGTGGTGTTTATCAAATCAAGTATATTTATACTTATACTATACCTTTTAAATTAACCTTTGAAATTATAATTTACATACTATTAGAAAAAACACTTTAACCACTGGCTTATGCTAGATACCATTGTTCCATATTCATGAATTTCACTCTCGTACGATATCTTCAAATTTTAGGTAAACTTTTCGTAGTTCTTTACTTTTTCACATAAACCTCTGAACACTATTATTAGACATGTCACGGCGAGGTGGCAAAATAAATATACATATATAGTATTAATAATAAATATTATACCATTCTGGGTTATGGAATTTTCTGATGATTATTATTTTCACATCATGTTAATTTTTCCCACTTTTACAGTATGTTATAAGTTCATTACATCATCTTTGTTTGGACTTGATCGGTATCTCTTTTCAAATTCTTTTGAAATTTTCCTTTTACCTCTCCCAAAAAAACTTGTCTTCACCCTATCACATCCTTTTTTTTCTCCTGGTTTTGTTTTTTCCTCTCCAAAAATTTTCTTCGACTCTTCCAAAAAATATATTCAAATTTTTAACTTGCCAGTCCTATAATTAATTTCTCTGACAACCTCTAATCTCATAAAAAAAGTAAAATAGGGAAAAAAATGTTACAATATTATATTAAAAAAAATGTTACAATATTATATTAGTACTTAGTAATTATACATATAACAGTATTCTCTTAAATGATATTATGACCCGTTTTAGCAACTCTATATAATTCCGCAAATGAAGTTTAGGTATTTATGCTACCTAATTTCCGATCTTTGGTTATTATTTTAAACTGAACTCTTAAACATTAGGAAGCTTTTGTGGTAGTTCTTAAACATCGCAGTTATACAACAAAATATTTTAATAGTACTTGCATATGAAATGTACAATTCTGTGGAATTTTTTCTGTGATGAGTTACATCCAGGCACTGTACACGTTTAACTATAATTAACACGCTACAGAATTAGCTGTAACACCTGAGATTTTTCAAATATGAGCGGGATAAATTTCGTTCGTGACTGACGCTGGGGTCATTTTGGACTATGGCGTGTACGAGAATGGTCTTGTCTATGTCGCTCTGACATACGCAATACTATGGTCTCTTTCGAATTGCCCACCTATGATAATATAATGAATCTATGTATTAACCATGACTTATGACGTCACAGCTACAGTATAATATAAAAAGTAATGTTGCTATTTTCATCAAAATTAACTTTAAATTAAAAGTTACAAAAATCGAGATAGAAAGGGATTAAAATGGACACGCGTGTATATTAGTTATAAATGCATAATAATTGTTTATTATAAATAATTTAATTAATTTATTGCCTTAAACGACTTTTACGTTTAGTCTGTACTTACCCTAATGCCGTTTGTAAAAAAAAACTAATCCCAGTAGTTCATTCCTATAAATAGCCGACGATATAAATGTATAAATATGGTATTGAAATTAGTTTATAGTGAAACTATTTATGAGTGCATACAGATGTATGGGTTCTGAATTATGCGGTTAGAGTGAAATGTGATGCCAAGTGTGGGTGTTTTGTTATGATCCCGTGGTTTGCACGGATATGGACGTACTCAGGTAGGAAGTCTTCACTCCTATTCCTGTTGAAATGAGGATAAAATGGCGCACGTTGTTTTATGAAATAAAAAGGATCGCGCTTCTTGAGAATTCGCGTCTTAACTCGATCTTAATGATATCAAACTTCTATAAATTTCAATCATCATATGGTAAAAAGTATCCTATGTCCTTTAAGAGTCCGGTCTAAATAACTGTAAATGTATCATGTTTTTACAATAACTAAATTAATTTTGTTTTTATTTATGTATGTCTTGTTTAAAACATATGTGCTTATAGAATCTGCAGTTTCAAAATAGTAGATGCTGTAGTCAGAACCGGAGTCGCTCGTCTGAGTCCCGATCTTTTGCAATTGGAGACTAAATGCACTTAAAATATCACACCCCTGTTTATTGTCCATAGCTTTTATTATTTTTTTGGATCCCCAGCCTTTATTAAGTTATTGGGATCCTAGTCTTTCAAACAGTGTCATCTAAATTTTAGTCTTCAGTAGTTTGGTGAAGCTTGAACAAACAGACAAAAATTGTTGAAATATTTTAAATCTAAGAAGCCTAAAAAGTTAATTACAATCATTTTTTCAAAAATCTCTCTCTTGGTAGACCTGGCTCTGTTATTTATTGTTGACGCACATATGAAAATTCCCCCTCTCCCTCGCCACTGAAATACAGACTGGGTACGTCCCTGTGCACGGAATTTACGAAATTGCGTGAATAATGGTGCCTTTGATAAACATTTTTCTTTTCATTCAAAATTCGTAATTCAGAACTGCCTGAATGTGTTGTTAAATAGAAATATTGCATAAGTTACGAGTATAGGAAATGCTGTGCAGCATCGATGGATAAAATTATATTATAATTCACACTGTATAATATGACTTCAATCACAGAAATCGAAATATTTTGTAATAATATTAGTTATATCAGAGAAATAAACGCGTTTGCGATTCATAACAATGCCCTCTCCAAAGGCATTGTACGTTAGTCGCAAGTGTGGTTGTAGCATTATTTTTCGACCGTGTCAACGAAGTATTCTAAACTTTAAATACTTTATGCTTTACTTGATTAAGAATGATTTTCATATGTATAAATATATTTTTGTTTTTTGTAGTGTTTAACCATTTCTAGAAGCATTTCGTTGACACGGTCGATTATTACTCTGGATCATGTTAAAATAATAATAATCATAAATAACAATAGTTTTATTTATTTTTACATTACGGTACATATATACAATAAGTATTACATATACAGAGCGTTCTATGTTTTTACACGATGTGCCGGCCCGTGCCAAAATATACCACCCTATATAACTTATAATGTATGAATATAATAGCTGATTTTTTTTCTTTGAGATCATAATTTCTTTTTCAACGAGGGCATTAATTGACATAAATTCTGTTATTTGCACTGTAGATGCTTGTCGTTATTTGATATTAACAGGTATTTTCGACGCCATTAATTTGTTCCCTAAAATATTAGTGTATATAGATAGACCTTAGGGTTGTCACCTTTGTATTGACACGTTTCGATTACCTTCAAAATAGATCATTTATTACTTATCTGATTTGTATTATTTTAAAATTATATTTTATAAAAATCAAGAACTATTTTTCGTGTTATAGTTTTTCGTAATACCATTAAATTATAATGAAATAGTGGTCGTAAAAGTTGGTAACTGTTTTTAATTTTATACTATAAAATTGATAATGTAGTGAGTACTCATATGAGCTTTCTGGTTAATTATCTGTATTACTTATTGATATTGTAACATTTTTTTGTACAAAATATTTATTCCTTTAATGATTTTTAAAGGTTACATAAGAGAAGTCTTCGTTGTTTAAAGTGTAATAACCGTGGAATTGATTTTAAGAAAAAAATTCTTATTCTCAATTTAATATACATAGTAGCTACAATCGATGATGGTTAAAAAGGAAAAATAAAATGACGTTATTTTTACATAATAGAAACAGGAATAGCGTTTTTGTTTCATCTAAAATTGTATTTATTTACTGTTGCTTAAAATTATTCAAAATTCTTGAAAACTAACTAAAAATATGTTTTAAAGTAAGGGTGACAATCCTAGTGCAGTATGCAGGCGTCTACGGTTGTAAGTTGTATCCATGTCAATAGTTGCCCTAGCCGTATTGTCTCAAACGCTAGTCACGTTTCGTTACCTACATACTGTTTATGTATTTTGTAACTTATGTTATATAAGATCATAATAAACAGTACTATGTTAAAAACCAATTTTTGTTTTATTCAACTCATAATTGCACTCGGCATACTTCTATGAATAAGGCAATTTAAATCTTTTTTCCCGCTCGATCCAAGATTATTTCAAATCCATGATTTACGAGGACACCTCGTTAAAAGGCAAAACGTACCAGACATGACACGTAATACATGTCTAAAGTAAAATACATTATTCGACTACTTTCAGCTTCGCCGTATTTGAGTAATAAGTATTTATTTTACTCGGATCATACTGTTTCTGAAGACACGTCTAAATTTTCCAAGTAGGTTTATACAGGTGGCTTTTGAAATCATTGGCATCTTTTGTTACTCGTTACAAAGGTAGCAATAAGATCAAAATTACATAAATTGAAATAAAATATTCAACACTGAAATCTCGAATTCGCTGTGTAGCCGTGAGAAGAAAATTCAAAGCTGCTTGCGTTTGCAAAAAGCGTCCCACCATCCCGTCGCACTCTGTGCAATTTTCGTCTCCTCATTCACTGTCGAATCGATTGTAATTTTTTATCCAGATGTTTCACATCCACTTATCGGAATTATAGATTACAGTGCCAAGTAGCGTGTTATTAAGCGATCCAAAGTCGGTTTCAATCTCAACTGCCAAAAAAGTAAGATTAGCACTGAAATTTTAACATGATGAAACATAAAATTGTTATTGACATAATTTACCCTAAAGACCTAAAGATTTTTCAATAACTTTTTATTTTATATTGTTACGGTTCGACCTTATGTCCCCGCAATAAGGTCGATTTTTAAATTACACTGGACACGCAACTTTTAATGCTTATATCTCGAGACTTTGGCTTTGCAGAACTAAAACGCATTGCTAGGTTTAAGATCTACTATCAAATGGTATAAGCAAAATTAAGAAACGAACAAAGTTTTTTCGTCTATCGATCGAGGCGACATCAAGGCGAATTATGAAAATTACTACGACCACCACTGCGATGACTGGATTGAAGATTGCTGCGATACGGGAACGTTGTTTGTGAATGAAGCGTGTACTTGGTACCTTAGCTGATTACTACGCGAGTACCTAATTCGAGGGGCGACTACGAAACCGCTAGGAACCGCTGTAAATAAGTGCACGTGTAATTGACATCTGTCTGTACGAACGAAAATAAACTCTGCGCCCTTAACCGGCATTTTATTACCCACAGGTCATGACAATATAAACAATAAATATTACCTTTATTTATAACACCTGTATTATCCAAAAATACCCAAAAAGATTGTTCATTTTTTTGACTAATTGGATTGAAATGGACCGTTCTTATTATTAATATACAGGGTGTATATGAAAACGGGACCATTTTCGCTCTGAAAACCATTTTCGAAAATAATGCGTATACCCCAATGGGGGTTTTCAGGCTGTATTTCAGTAACGGATGAAATTATTACAAAATAAAAAAAACGTAAGATTTAAAATCTGTAATTGTACACGATTAACCCAATTTTACGAGAAATGGTGGGGATAACACTTGAAAATTAAAACGGTCATAACTCTTAAACGGATACGTTTTTTTCGATTATTCTTTTTGTAACTACATACTAAAGTTATGCCCTTTCATCCATTAAAGTAACTGTCCCGTTTTCATATACACCCTGTATACGTCACCGATGTTCTGTTATATCTCCAAAATGCATAGGTGCATAATTAACTGCTAGATATGCAGAACAGCAGAGTCGCTATGCATCGTCAGGTAAAGTCAGAGTTCTCCACGAGCCTTCGTTACGATTGCAACAATTGCCGTATAAATCTTTATTGTATTTTAAAGTAATAGAGTAATATGTACATAATATTCGTATCTTAATTATCTTTTTAAGAGTATCGGTTTGCCGCTTTACGCAACGTCAACTTACATAGCTGTATTTTCAGCCTAAAGGTAAACCATTCATTCATCACCCTGGCATTCGACCGTCACCGCCTCACAACTCTGCGACCACTCTTATCAATGGGTGGTTCACTAAGTGACAGAGTTAACGCCTTGTGGTTAACGACTAACGAGTATACACCATGCAGTAAACAAGTGGACGCCGCGAGGGCTAGTAATTAAGGTATTTTTTAACAAACCTCACGAACTACTAATCGCGTACGGCGTACGGTTCAATCACGAAAGGTGCGTTGCGACTTTGCGAGTAAACAGGCGGCGGTGGGCTTTTAACGAGTGGTTCACTTGCAGTCTGTATACGGACAGCTTACGAGCGAAGGGTTCTGGTGTCGTGTTGATACGTGAGCGTATATGCATGGCAGAATAGGGATATATCAAACAAGTCCTAACCACTCAATCACCTCGTTGATAAATGAACAATGACCTTAACGTACTAGTACACCTAATATTGGGTTCTTACATATGAAATTGACGTTTTGTACGGGAGGAATATAAAGTCAATTTTTTTTTGTAAAATATATTTAATTAATCAAAGTATGCACCGTTGTTATCTATGCACTTTTGCCATCTCATAGGTAATTCATTGATCTCTTTACTAACAAAACCATGGGGCGAGAATCAATAAACTCTTTGAAGGCGGTTTGGACTGCCGCATCGGAGTTGAATTTTTTTCCTTGTAAGAAGTTGTCCAAATTCCGGAAAAAATGGTAATCTGTTGGAACAAGGTCCGGGGAGTACGGTGGATGTCGCAGACATTCCAATTGTAGCTCATCTAACTTAGTGGTTGTTTGTTGTGCAGTGTGTGGTCTTGCGTTGTCGTGAAGCAGCAGTGGCCTAGAGCGATTGACCAATCTCGGTTGTTTAGCAGCTAGTTCTTCCTTCATGGTTTGCAGTTGCTGACAATAGATATCTGCCGTAATCGTTTGGTCAGATATTAGATAGCTGTAGTGAACGACACCGGCGCTAGTGCACCAAACACACAAGTAACTTTTTCTGAGACAATTTTCGTTTAGGGCAGGATTTGGCTGGGTCTCCAGGGTTCAGCCATTGCGACGAGCGCTTCCGATTATCGTACAGTATCCACTTTTCATCACAAGTAATGATTCGATTTAAAATCCCTTCATTATTGTGTCGGTTGAGCAAACTAACACAGCAGTCGACGCGTGTTTGCAAGTTCGATTCACTCAATTCATGAGGTACCCATCGTTCAAGTTTTTTTACTTTCCCGATTTGCTTCAAGTGGATTAATACAGTTTTGTCACTTACCCCGAAGCCTGCAGTTATCTCTGAAGTGCTTTGTGATGGATCCGCTTCCACAATAGCCTTTAATTCTTCATTTTCCACTTTGGTCTCCGGCCGTCCACGGGGTTGGTTCTGAAGGTCGAAATTTTCAGAACGAAAACGTTGAAACCAAAAACGTACCGTGCTTTCTTTTGCGACACCAGCGCCGTACACATCATTAATCCTTCGAGCTGTTTCTGCAGCACTGGTGCCACGGTAGAACTCGTACTCGTACTCGTAATATCGATATTTCATGTTTTCCATTGTGCTGTAATAAGCGACGCCAAAGAAAAAAATAATGAGGAAAAAAACAAATGAATGACTGTTTTCAAAACTCAAATGTACCAGCTAAATGAATTTATAAATTTGAATTTGGAATTCTTAACCAAAGAGGAGATATTTCAGATCAAAGTGGTCAGTACGACAAAACGCTAATTTCATATGTAAGGACCCAATATAAATGAAAACAAATTACCAGACTTTTTGGCGGGAACGGGAGAAGTGAGGTTGTCATTTTATTTAGATTTTCTATTTTTTACATTTTTGGGAGTTTTAAAGTACAAAAGTGATAGTATATTGTGTTTTAAAGTTCTGTGTAAGTGAAAAGAATGGAGTAGGTCTAAATAAACATGTGTGGCTGAAGTTCTCGTGCTCTTCCAAGAAGTCCTTTATAACTTCAGTAAAGGCTACTATCACTTTACTGGAGGAGCGTTACGATAAGAAAAAACTAATTTACTTGTGATTCTACTTATTAATACGTGACATTGGCAAATGCGCTAATCTGTGCGCCATGCCATAAAGAAAAAAGAAAACAAATTACCAAAATATGCATTTTAATTATTCAATTAAATCATATTTATAAAACAAGATAATAAACATTAATAGTACATTCATAATATACATGGAAATATACGATAACAATAAATTCAATGTACATAACTGACCACAGCGGTGATATAATTAATTAACTACGAAAAGTAAAAATAAATCTTAACAAAAATCACGTATAGTCAACAAAATACTTAGTGATTTGTCAATACATAGTTTTATAAAATATAACACTAGATATTGAAATATGACTGAATAATACATAAATTGCACAATTTTAAACATCTGAAACAATTATACTATCAATTGAAAATAGCGTTCGATATCTTACCGTTTCGAGTTTTCAAAATAGGAGGGGCTCTAACAACGTTGTGCTCATGTGAAAAGAAAAGACTATGCGTATGGTGGAGGCCGTGCTATACCATACGTTAGAAATAAGAAGAGGATTATGTTCCTTCCTCGCATTCTGTAGGTACCTACTTAACGTCAGATCATTACATAGAAAAATAGGACAGCAACACTTGAAAATCATTTAAAATATTTTTCACTTCAACGTGTAGTTTTAAAACGATACTATTTTAGATATTTAATTTATTTTATTTTTTAATTTTTTTAAGATTTGCTTCCCGTAATTACAAAAATTACAAAAACTGCTATAAAAATAGCTTACTGACAGTCTTATTCTGAATAAAGTATATAGCACATACTAATGTTTTTATGTAAGGCTATTTTTTCATTATTAAAAAGGTTGAAAAAATATAAGTTTTTTAAACAGGTAGGTACTTTTTTGCTGGTAGTAAAATAGTGTCAAAAAGTAAGCAGTAATAAGCGAAGTTATCTGCGGGTGTGATCCCATTTTCTAATTTCAAACGCATATTAGTCAACCATAATAAATAATTTCATGATATAGAAAATAGAGTAAATAGAGCCAGGCTTACATTGAAGGCGTATGTGCAACGCATATGGCTGTAGATACCAGTAGTTTCAGATTATGCACCTAATATAATGTAATAAATTCTGACTAGTCGTAAAAGAAATCTCAATTATAAGTAGGTATGTACAAATAGTTCGTCTTATATACTCGACTAGACTGCACTAGAAGTGGTGATCTTATTACAAAACATTACGAGTTTATTCAATTATATAATTTGTATTACAATGAGATTTCGCACACTCAGAATGAAAGTGATCTAATCCAGAATTTTGAATTAGGTATCACATCAATGCATCATCATTGTTATTTTATAACAATTATTAAGGACATACATACAAATCTATAGAGCGAAAGTGAGTGGAAAAAGAAGCCAAGAAAGACCAAGGCTGACTCATGAAGATCAAATAGCTAGAGTGTTAGCCGACGGAAATGTCATTAGCACTAGCATACCTAGGCGAAAATGTGTGAGGAGAATGATGAGATTTGAGGAAGCGAAAGATGTAAGGACCGCGACGCTTGGCGCCCTGTCCTCTCTGACTACCCCGTTTGGGATACGGCGTGAAGATATGTATGTATTAAGGAAATACATCAATATCTGCTCGCTATATCCCGAACGGGATAGAGAGGTAAATTCATACCAGCATTTTGTTGATTATATCAACTCAAAATTCAGTAATTTTGAATTAGATGGTTTCGTTCTGAGGACGAGGTTTGTGTTTTATTCTACTTACTTACGAACTAAACTTAATCAAATGCAATGCTATGGACGTACTCAAGATTTGGTACATATAGAACTAAAGAATTTTATTACTGTCAGAGTTATAATTACTAAATACAATCGTTATAAAACTAAGATGGCAACGCCCCTTGCCTTAGTCGAGTACGTCCAGGCACCTTCACAGTGTTTTCAATTTTTTTAAATGACAATATATTTTCTTAGGAAGTACATGATTGTTAATTAAACTTCTGAGTCAGTTTCACCTCTCGTTAAATAATAAAGAGGAATTAGGTCCAAAATCAGATAGCTTCAATAGTTTATAACTTTATTTTTAAGAATTTAATGGTAATTTCGTTTTTTAAAGTACCTATTAAAAGGGAAAGCAAAATAATATACTAACAATTTCAACTAGAGGTGAAACAAACCACTACTCGGTGGGGCGTTTGAATAAAGGATGTAGACAAATCGAAGTGCGATAGAGAATTTTAATAAAAATATAATTAATTAATACGAGTTATGCAAAAATAGCCAATCGATAAATTGATGAAAATTTGAGAATCTTTGGTACGGTACGCTACAGTACGATACGATATTGTACTAATTAATATGTGCGGTGTCACCCTTGCGGACAAAATAAGCAATGAAGAGCTACGCAGTATGACAGGATTGCACGACGGTGATATTGCAAAAATGAGGAAAGGCATGCTTAGATGATTCGGGCACATGGAAAGAACGAGTGACGAAAAACTGAGGACGAAAATCTACAAAGCGAAAGTGAGTGGTAGCAGAAGGCCAGGAAGACCAAGGCTGACTTATGAAGATAAAACAGCCAGTGTTAGCTGACGAAAACGTCAAAAGCACTCGCATTAGCCGAAAATGTGTAAGGAGAATTATGAGAGTTTGGGAGGCGAAAAATTATGTAAGGATTGCGAAGATTGACGCTCGTCCTCTCTGGCTACCCCGTTGGGTGTACAAGAGAAGACAAGGAAAGACAGGAGTAGCGAAATTTTAATTTAAAACTTGAAAAAAATTGGTTATCTTGCGCATAACGTGGTCCTATTTAAGAATTAAATAGTTAAACACACTCGTGTTCACGAATAAAACATATAAATCTGATTTTCATTCACATAGGACATTATTTTCATTATTCATAATCTTTTCCGTACCGAACTTCGATTTGCTATGCCCTCGGTATACTATTATGAATCAATTAGCACCTTCATGATTACTTAAGACGTATAGCAGTATTGTACAGGTAGAAAAAGGTATAACTTTATTTGCGCAATCTTCAAGACTTGATAATATTATTCCAAAAATATAAAAGCAAGTGGTCATGCGAAAAGGGGCCTATCCTGAACTCGGACGCTGACACATAGAGGCGGAGCGTCCAGTTCAAACGCGCTTCTTCATTTTTTCATGATATTAAAACAGGCTAGATTACCATTACTTCTTGACGACCTATTTAAAAGATAGGTGTAGTAATAACAGATTAAACTGTGAAAAAATATTCAAAATACAGTGAAAAGCATAAGTTATTTGCGTTTAAACTTTAGTAGAGGGAACAGAGTGGGGATAAGTTCCGTCTTTGTCGCTCCTAGCGTTGTGCAATGTCATTGCGGTGTTGTGACGTCACGTCTCACTCTCATCCCCACTCTGTAGCCTCTACTGAAGTTTATAACCCAATAACTCAGTTCTGTCCATGAATGTCAATTAGTTTTTTCTCATCGTATTTAAATTATTAAATTGTTTTAAAACAATGTATAAAATCTATCATATTTAAGAAGTTATCTAGCCTATTAAATTTATTATATTAACCCCTCGAGCGCAGCGAATTTAAAATCAACCACTTTTTTCATAATAAAGGCAAAATTTAATATAACTGAAAACTTTAATGTCACTGCAAATACAAATAATCTACATGCCATTTTTAATGGCAAAAAATTTTCATCCTACCCAAAAAACACAGTTGAATTTTTGCGCCAACTCGACTGGACTAATAAATTACTCCATTTTAAATAGTAAAATATGAACATACATTTTTTATGTAGTTATTAACCCCAATATGTTTTCGCTTGACCACTCATATACAAAGAACAGTTCGAAGCGTCTGCAGCCAGGGGTTTAACGGAAACAGAATGCCAGTGACCTGTTTTAAGTCTCTCCTTTAATACCAAACAAAAGCTGCAGTTTGAATTATTTTTTGCATTTTCACGTAAAGCTGGCTACCAGATTTGTCACTATGAACTATATTCAAATCATTTTAAAAATATTATGAATATTCATTAAAAAATATTATGGCGGTAGACATACAATAAATAAATAAACAACACCGCGCCATTCGTATGTTAATGGAATTATTTGTAAGTCCAATATAATATTCTTTAAACAATTAAATTAGAAATAAAAATAATGACAATTCATACCGACTTTACTTTTATTTGAAAATTCGAAATTCGAATACAAAATAACACATGCATATATTTCAATATGCCGACTTATGATTGCAATGCTTTTGCAACGTAACTAGGATAACGGCGATCACTTATGGTCATTGACCGCACCAATATACAATTGCTGGCATGGTACTGCAATGTGGGAACAAAATGACGCAGTGCTGTTTGTTTACATACTGTATACAATTACAATATAAGTACCTACAACTACAAATATGCGATATTTAGCTTCAAAAGCTAAATTAATATCTACAATAGTTTGGAAGCGAAAAATAATATTTTTTTATGAGCTAACTACAAAAATATTACAAAATATTCCATTATTTACTTCTTTGTATATATTATGTATACCTAAGATTGAGCAGTAGTTTAAGAACAAGAAATTGTAACGATGAATTGTGGGGATTTTTAATCTGTAAAATAAATTGCTATAATATCTTTAATTAAAAAAAATCAAATTCTAATATTTGGTTAAAGCTTGGAGCGTCTTAGATAAGAGATGACAAAAAATCGCGCGCGACTAATCGTTCATTCTTACGTGTATCAGTAAATAGAGATTAACAATCTCGTAACAAACATTTTATTCGATCTCAAAGACAAGGTTCTAAAATAAAAATAACGTTTGTAAACAACATTTGTGAATTCGTGAAAACTAAGTTTTAATACCCTCATACAAATATGCTGCTATTATATTTAGGCCAGCCTGTATAAGAAAATGTGGATTATTCATAGGTTTTTAGGAAGAACAACACAAGTGTATGTAACTACCGTCTTTCGGTTCGAAAATAATTCCATATTATGTAAACACGTACCTAGGTAATATAAGTCAATATTTAAAATGGTCGTTGTCCAACTACGTTTAAAATTCATTTCACTTGTCATAACATAGAACATTTTAAAACTAGCTATCTATACAATAAAATCTATTATAAAAATTTAATACAAAAATTAATTGCAATAAATCTTTGATTTTTTTTCCCAACAAATTCAATTTATGCATAATATGTACTTCTTACAACGATTACTAAATATTAATATAATTATAACACAACCATTAAACGCACTGTCTCATTTATAAAACTCTAATATTTTCAATTTACAGAGATCTAATATTTAAAGAAAACTGAATTTGATAGATAATTGATATATTGCACCAATTTTCACCAATTTGTACCAAGTCCGTACAGTATACAACTCTTTAACCATCAAATGGTCACGTGTTCCAAAATCACATTCTTGATCACAAGGGGTTTTCTAGGCCCAGTGGATAGATTTTCAAAAATACCGAAACATTATCTTTTTAAAACTTGTTGTCATTACAGATTCAAGGACTCATTTTATACGTTCCACATTCAGTCTGAAAACCATCTTAATATATGTATATACAGGGTTAATTGAAAAATAATAATAATCTCTTAGTGTAATATTCCTGTCATCATATCTAATAACTTTTGTCTACGACTTTTCTCAAAACTGAATACGTACCTCAAAAGATATTTGTCAAGTTTTGTTGTACTGTCTGAAACATAAATGCTCTGTATATTCCAATGGCACAGTGTAAACGCACCGGGCCTTAGCGCCGCACCCTCACACCACGGTGTGCGTGTCGCTTTAGCGACCGGGTAGAGTAGGTACCATTTTCAGAAACATTTAATGTATTTTTATTTTTGTATGAAAGAAAAAGTTACGAGTTATTAAAAGTCGTGGAACAAAAGTTATTGGCAATAATGTCAAGAACAAAATACTAAGAGGTTATTAGTATTTTTAAATTAACATGTATATATATTATTTCGTGCATCTACACTAATTTAAGTATTGAGCGGTTAACTAGTCTGTGATGGCCCAAATGATCAGTCAAAGGTTAACGGAGCAATTTTTAAGTATAATTGTAACACTAATATTCAGTTATCGATTTGCAGACATCGATATGGTTTATCCATTACATAATCTAGAACATATATCCCTAATAGATTTATGTAATGATCAAGATATTGATTAAATATTTTGGCAATAAAATTATCCTCACGAAAAGTTATACAAACTGAAAACGTCACTGAAGTTGGATAACCACAGTTATAATTCAAACAAATCAAAAGCCACAATTGAAGTCTATATTAACCAACATAGACTCCAATTGTGGCTTTTCTTACCTTTTAACTTTACTAATGCAAGTATCCAATTAAATTATAGTTGAAGTAATTTAGAAAATTCTTTAGAGGTATAATTTGTATAAAGTGTTGGCTAAAAATAACGACGTATTATTCCATGAGCAACATTTAGTTTACTTGTAAATCTTTCATAAAATGTATATAGAAATTCAAAGTTCCATTCCAATTACTTTAATTGAGTTCATTATATATAAAATTCGTTTAAACTCGCGAACACATAGCAAGTGGCATAAAAAAGTGTTCCAAAACTTTATACTTTTATACAACACTGGAAATATTTGCAGACCTACCAAATGACGTCCAAACTACGTTGTATCGGCAACTGAACTCGCAAACCAGACGTGAGGAGAGAGAAGTTACACTTCACTTACATCCACAGATATTTTTAACAGGTTGTTTCTCTTGTTTCAGCTTACTTTTGCCAACTTACCAAGCTAACTTGCCAAGCTACCAGTTAAAACATGACTAAATGGTTCTGTATCGTTATTTAAGTATGAAGACAACGTTGCTATCTTTTTCTAACTGCTCCTCCAGTTGCGTCGTGGACAAGCCTCCTTGGCAACAGAGTTCGTCCAAGCACACTAGACCGTTGTAGGTCCGAACTAGGGGTTGACTGTGGTCGCTTACGTCGGATGCAGCATCGTCGTTATTTAGAGTTATTGGGTACTGTAGGAGAAATATGTCACTATTATTATTCTGATTTCCATAAAGTAAGTACCTACATCCGAACCGCGAGATATACTTTTAGAGGGTAGTTAGAGAATCGGATAACGGGTAGAAGTAATGAAGATTATTCATTGTTACATACGTATAATAATTTTTATACAAAAATATACAATATACAAAATAAAATAAATAAACAATAACATACAATAACCTCAAAGTAATTATGTACTAAGCTTTAACGATCGGGCCACTTAAAAACTTCAAGTAAGTATTAAAAAACTCTCTATCTTTTCAATTTTCAAATGGTAAACTAAACCCAAATGTAAGTCTATTAAAATGGAAAATGTATCAAATAACAGTGATCCATTTATATAAGTTTACTATACTATATTATACACATTCCATATTAATAAGACTCTTCGTTTTATATACACTCTTATTATTAAACGTATATATCCTCACGCTGTATCTCTAATGGGGCAGTCAGGGGATGGAGCGCAAAATATTACGGTTCCTACTAGAGTTACCAACCGTAGTATAATACACAGTATTGTACTGTATATCGGGGCTGCATACTATATAATATACCGTTAAGAAATATATAGTACGCAAATACTATATTTCAGTTGGATAGATTAATCGTTATTTTGCAACATTCCGAGTCTCGACTGATGTGATGGGCGTGTAATCCAACGCCCTTCTGTCTTGAACTGCGCTTTTGATCTACATTAATTTAAGAATTTATTGCGATAAAGCATGTTTGACTCTATTATTCTAGACAAAAAATACTCTTTGCATGAAATAATGAGTTTTTAACAGTGTACCATATTTTTTTATAGCTTATTCTGAAGAATACTTATAATCAGCTGAAGAAATGCTGGCAACCCTAGTCCTTACCTACCTCTTTCACATCCTCAAATCTCATCATTCTGCTTACACAGCGTGAGGATATTATGTATGTAATATGTATGTATTACAATTAAACAAATGCCCCAATTACATATCGAATGAAGAAAAGTCTCTCACCTTATATATCCTTCGTATTAACCCCTCGAGAACTCCGAACAGCACCAGCTTCCTTTCATTAATGGCCAACTCTTGAGGTTTCATCCGTCGGCAGAGGTCACGTACTGTGCTTCCATAAGTCATGCCAGCATACATTCTGAACAAATCACAAATCTTCGGCAATTGTCGAGCTGGAAAAAATGTTTTATGTTTTCATATATTTTACTTTTAAGATCCGCTTTGTGCTTCCAGAGTTTAAATACGGTATTTTTTTTACATAAATGTCAATTTAGAAAGGTCAAGCAAAGTATCAAAGATGTGTGTACGGGAAAATAGTAGCTTGACATTTTTAGCGCAGGGTACTTTAGATTCAATTTACATTATTCTATGTAATTTAATAATAAGATAAAAGATAAGATAAGATGCATTTATTTGTTTATAACATGTGTTACAATAGTTGTTACATTACTTTACAAGTAGTATCAAACATGTTCTGCCACATTAGGTGCACAAATTTTATTAATGACTGGCTTTTGTCCGCGACTTCGTTCGCGTGAAGTGCAAAGACACATAATATCTTTATAAATTATAGCCTATGTGTTATTCTCATGTAGAAGCTATATTATTGTAGTTTCATTAAAAGCCATTGAGTACTTTTTGTGTGAAAGAGTAACAAACATCTATACATCCATCCTCATAAACTTTCGCGTTTATAATATTATTAGGAATTAAATAATAAATAATACAGTCATTAATAAATCATTATTATTAATATTATAAATATATAAAGAAATCATGTTTGTTGTGTGATTATCATGCCCTAATAAAAACAAAATGTCAAATTAAATCAAAAATAAAATTTCAAAATAATAAATAAAATGTCTACTTATAAAATGTCTGTAAAATAAATCTATACTATAATATGCCTTCCGTAATAACAGTTTTTTCATCTTTTATTTTATAGTCATCAGGTATTTTATTAAAAATTTTTGGTGTCATGCAGAATATACTTTTTTCCAAAAGAGTAATTTTGGCTCCGCGTATAAGTCTGTTATTGTTATGTCTATTTCGTGTGACAATATCTCATAGTCGAGGGAAAAATTAAGGGTTTGTCTTTACAAACGTGCCTGTTTCAAAAATGTATAGAGATGGAAGAGTGAGGATTTCTCTTTTATGAAAAACGGTTTGCAACTATCTGTAACTTTCAGTCCAAACATGGAGCGTACGCAACGTTTCTGCATTTTAAATGCCGTCTCTTTTTCTGTTGAATTACCCCAAAATAAGATGTCGTGCCTTAAAACAGATTATACTAAACCGTGGTAGGTAGTGAGTAGTGTATCGGTGATTACTGCAGGGGCGAGTTATACAAAGCAAAAGATGACTTATACGTATTCAATGTGAGCCTTCCAATTCAATTTTTTATCTATTATGAGACCCAAAAACTTGGTCATATCTAATTCTTGTATTGAATTGTTATTATAATTTATGTTCACTGTCGGGTATTTTCTGCGTTGACAAAATGGATGTGTTTGATTTACATTGATTTTCAGATTATTATTACCTAATCATGATATAATTAAAGATATACAGTTATTTATGTCATTCTTATATGAGTCAGGATCTTTACATGATATAGTTAGTGTGCTATCGGCAGCAAAAAGGGTCATAGGTTGGGAAACATATTCAGACAGGTCATTGATGTAAACTATAAATAAAAGAGGTCCCAATACACTTTCTTGTGGGATGCCAAATGCTACATTCCTTTCACTAAATAAATAAGTAATTTTTTTTTTGGTCTTGATGTCTATTTTTGATATTGCAGTTACTTGCTTTCTGTTTGATAAATAAGAATCTATAAGTTTTAAGACATTCCCTCTTATATCGTATAGCATTCGAGCTTATCTGTTAGAATTTTATACATACATACATATCTTCACGCCGTATCCCTAACGGGGTAGTCAGAGAGGCGAAGCGCCAAGCGTCGCGGTCCTTACATACTTCTTTGGCTTCATCAAATCTCATCATTCTTCTCACACATTTTCGCCTAAGTATGCGCGTGCTTTTGAGTTTTCCGTCGGCTGACACTCTAACTATTTCATCTTCATAAGTCAGCCTTGGTCTTCCTTGGCTTCTTTTACCACTTACTTTTGCTCTACAGATTTTCTTCGTCTGTCTTTCATCACTCATTCTTTCCATGTGCCCGAACCCTCTTATCCATTCCTTTCTTCATTTTTACAATAACATTGTCGTGCAATACTGTCATACTGCGTATCTCTTCATTGCTTATTTTGTCCGCAAGGGTGACACCGCACATATTAGAATTTTATGATCAATGTAATCAAATGCCTGGGTTATATCGAAATAAATTGCGCACACGCGTGTTTTTTTTATCAATATTTAACATTATGTTCCGCAGAAAGTTATAAATGACCAAATTAATAGTCTACGTTTGTCTAAATCCTTTTCGTTCAAAGCACAGTAAATAATTTTTTTCTAAATACTCATTCTAGTTGGTTGGTCTAAAGCTAGTTTAAGTTGTAATTCAAAATTACACATTTAAAGGTACGCTATTATTTTTCATAACATTAATGTTATAATCTCCCGTTATTATTATATTTGCATATTTCTTTTTATTAATTAATCCCAATAGTTGCACAAGCTTTTGAAAAAATATATTTATGTCTGTATTAGGTATCCGATACTCGCACATGATCACTAAATTATAGTTAGGAAAGTATGTCGGACAACATTAAAAAATACCTAATATTGAGAGTTTGGCAACGTCTGCCAGTTCTCTACACACGTGTCCATGTCTGACTAAAATACATAGTCCACCTCTACTTCTAGTTGTTCTGCTATAACAGGCGGCTAAATAATAATTTGGTAAGTACATTAAGAAGCGATTCATAACCTACCTGCATAAAATGTTCACGTCTACAAGTTTATTTTGACCCAAAAGTTCATCGAGGCAGACAGAAAGGGCGGCAGATTTAGATATTAAGCCTCCAATATTCGGATGTAATACATGTTTATCAACGAAAGACATTTTTTTCATAAATATGCATTACATTCACGGTTTTCAGTTACAGATGCATTATTGCTAGGAATACCCATTTGCAGCCAGTGTCACACAAAGCAGGGTTGTTAAAAATAAAATTAAAACAATAATATCTGAAATTATCTAATATAGTTTTCATACCACAGTTATTCAGTGTGCCGTTATACTTGGAAAACATTGTATGATCAGCATATTCGTGTGTGCATATCGAGATATAGTAGGTTATTAAAAATTCTATTCTCCAGTTAAACATTATACCGTAACCATTATATTTAAATGTGGGTAAGTAAATAATAATGTTTGTGTGTTGTAGTGGTAATATTTTCCGAATGTTAATAACAATGTCTAAATAATTATTTGTTTTCACAGTCTTCATGCCCAATCAATACCAATGGCCATCAATACATGGGCAATACAGTAGTCTTGGAATGTAAAATTAATTAATTTTGTATGTAAGTTACTGATCCGCTGTTGAACTCCACTGTATGGTCAAAGGTAATGGGCATAGATCAAAATCTGAAAATGTTTCTTCTGCAATCATTTTGTTGGTCTGCTGATCCTTATTAGACATATTTTAGGCTTGCGTTTTAATGCTGATGTATGGTTCTTACTGTTTCCAGCCTCTACCTTTTCCATTATCGGTGTATATTGTCTTGAATTATTTTTTGAACAATCGCAATTTAGTTTACTTAATTTTTTAGGCTCCTTGTTAGGAGTTAATGAATACTTTTTTTTGGTGTACCTGTCTGTATAACTGTATTTAAGTCATATTTTTGTAATCTTAAATTGTAACTCGTAAGTAGTGCAATTACTTGTACGTTTCTCCTAAACATTGTTAAAATAAAATAAAATTATAACATTTTTTTCCTTTCAATGTAATTGATCATGTATACCCATAAAATAAATAAAACAGTTCTTTAGTTTTTCCCGAACTTACACGTTCTGGCGCAGAACTCTACGCACTGCCTCTGCAGACCAATACACCGTGTTAGCTGCCTTAGTTTAGGAGTCGCACTGTACACCTGCGAATGAAACATTCTGTTATAGGCATTGACATGAACTAAGGCAGATACAATACGAGCGTCTTGCACTTGGACCATGGTCGCTTTTATAATTTTCCGTTGAACGTTTTTATCGTCGCGTTTTCACCGTCCACGATACAACAGGGAAGCAAAATATATGCATTTGTATGGAGACGCTTTTATATTTCCGTGCACGATAGCATCATGCCGTGGACGTTGATTTATCGACGACAGAATAGGGAAGCATTTTGCTTACCTATTGTATTTCGGATGGTAAAAACGTGGTAATAAAAATGTTCAACGGAAAATTATAAAAGCAGAGCGTGAAAACGCAGTCTAAAGCACTAATCAGTCGCTAAGAAAAAAAAACCCTTTACGTGTCTAAAGTATGTAAAGTCTATTATTGTGTCACTCTTTCATTCGCTGGCGTATGACACAGAGAGTAGTGTGTTGACCGATTACGAAATGTTCCAACGCATTGTATCTCAATAGCTATAATTATTTATATGGCAATTCTTGTGTTAACAATGTAACGTATTTTTTAACATGAACGAAAAAACCATAAATTAAATTTTCGCACATTATTCGTAATTCTCGTCTCACCTTGTTGGACAGTTCATTTTTATTTTCAGATCGGTATAGCCATCCTTTCTCACCCCTTCAGTCATATTGGTAGCAAATGAGAAGCCCTCAAATTGTCCAATAACATACAATGTTCACAGAAAAGTAACTGTATTGTAGTTACTTCTCTATATGATAATATTTTTATTAGGCTGATAAATTCTACTTTTGATACTCCGGATAGCTTCCCCGATTTAATAAGCGATCAAGAAAATCGATCTTTTTGGCTTTTGCTGAATGGGCGTTTATAGGCCGACCTTATTATGTAGTAAACATATATTATGTAGTAATAAAACATGTGCGCTCGCGCGTTACTTAATATATAAATTCGCACGTGCATAAACATGCGTTCTAGAAGCATAGTGATAAAAATAATACAGTAACTAGGTATGTATTTCTCTAATTCTTATCTCTTAATACATATATTAAACAATGTATAATAATTTTTTTACCATTGCTACTCGAAAAAGGGCATTTTATTCATCGATAACAGTGAATAAAACTTTCTTTTACTAAGTGAATAAAAACATTTTGAATTTGGAACAAGCACGAATTATACGAATTAACTATGTACAAAAAAATTAATAAAACGTGCTGAAAGTACTGGCTGGCTAAATGAAGCTATTCCATTGAGCTATACAATTAAATGAAGAAAAAAATTATCCCGTCAATTTTAGTAAGGTTTTTTTCTATCTGTTATCGTTGTTGTTTTATGTATCGGAAAATCTACCACATAATTATAATAAACTGAGTTCTTCCAGTGACGAAAATGACACACTGACTCCGGAAACATTTCGTTCTAAAGCAGCAATAGGTGCAAAAAGGTGCGATGCCAAAAGAGATTGCCACATCCTTGAATCTATCAAATCCCGAACAGTACACAAGATATTGCTTCCGTAGAAGCTCTGCCACCCTTTTAGCAAATTCAGGTGCTGATCTTACAGAAATGAAACGCCACGGAGGATGGAGGTCCAGCACAGTAGCAGAAAGCTATATCGAAGATTCGATCGAAAACAAAGCCAAAAGATGCACCCGAATAGTTGACAGTATAAATCTGAAACTTGTTGACCCGTGGGCGCCGTAATCTCTGGCGAGGCCTTCAATATCGAAAGGAAACCCTGGTGAAACGACTACATTACAGCTTTCTCAGCAACGGCAACCACAAACTTTGCCAAATACCCAAGTCTTATCTAATACGACCGTTTCAAAACCAAACAAGAATATAACACTGAATTTCGAAAACTGTTCTAATTTCACTATAAATTTCTAATTTTTATATTTAATAAAATAAAATGTATATACTTATACAATAAAATTTGATAAATGTAAATACTGTACAACTATTTATTTTCTCGCAGTCAATGGTAAAAAGTAGAGTACATAACTCGTGAAAAAAAAATTCATCTCGGTCCTTGTATCCTTCGCTGCTCTCGGGATCCAACTTAGTCCCTCGAATTAAATTCCCTTTTTTTCACTTGTTGTGTAATCTACTATTGGCTTGTCTACGTTCCGCTTACTTTGTCACTTATTGTTTTACTTTACGCTTACATCTGTTTATTCTGTTTGTCAATCTAAAATCTGTATTATTATCTTGTTATTAATGTACCTTTATTTTAAATTGTTTATGTTATAATTTTTTTATTATTGTGTACTAAATTACGTGTTTTGATTTTTTATATTTGCCATATTCATGCATGTTTATTTTTACGGACTTCATAAAAAAAGGAGGTTATCAATTCAACTCATATAATGTATGTAATATTGTCAGAATTGCACAGTTTTTGTATATATGTTAGTCTATACCAGCTCCTAAACATGTGTGCCAAACTTCATAAGTGTACGTATGTAGTAGGTATATTTGTATGTATGTTTGTATTTTTGTATATTTGTCCGCGCATATTTCAAAAACTATAAGTCCGATTGCAAAAATTATTTTTTAGTTGGACTAGGTATAGTTCAACTTAGGGATAAATGCAAGTTTCATCAAAATCGGTTCAGTAGTTTTTGAAATAGAGAGGTAAGTGTGTATCAGTCACTAGGAAAACGTGTCGTTGGCTTAACAGCGTAAATATAAAAACATGTTATTATGCAAGTTGCTTCAATGCTTGCATGCAGTTAGGCTGTAGCTAAACAATCTCTATGAAAGAAATTAAAAAAATGAAGAAAAAAAAAGTAATTTAAAAAATTAAACCGACTTCAAAACTAAAAAAGGAGAAATAATATTCCATATACTAAGGCTGGCACCGACCTCAAAAACATAGTTGCCACATTTAATTTCGATTTTTTAAAAGATAAAACTTTTATTTCTCCCATTTTAGTTTTGAAGTCGGTAATTTTTTTTATTGTGCTATGCCAAAATTCTCTTGATATAAAATAAGTTTGTATAGTTAATAACAGTTCATTTAGTACTGGCCGGAGTCAGTATGTACTAAGAAAAGTATGGAAATATGAAATTTTGAAGGAGGAAAGCGAAAAAAAAATAGACAGAGGAAAAGGAAGGGATTAGGTACTCTGAGAATGGACTAAGACAAGTGGAATTTCCAAGATTTTCTTTCTAAAATTTAAAATAATAAATACTTTATATAAAATAAGAATTCCTCCACAGAAATAGCTAATTAAAAGGATTTGCAAGGATCATCATAAGGATCGAGTAAAATTCTACATATTATCGGGGTATCAAATATCGAGCTGCCTTCGATACTGCCTGCCTGCCTTCCCTGGTTGCAGTTTTCTTTATGATAGGGACTCCAGACAGCATCGCCGAAGAGTAACAGTTTAATCATATTTTTTATAAAAAATTTAATTTGTACTTTTTTAGTAATACATAATCAGTGATCGGATAATCGGGCGCTAATATACCTAAACTTAATTTTTATGCCTACGAAAGAATAATATGGACATGCCTTTTAGAATCCCGGATCCCGGAATCGTTTGAAATTCCTAATTGCTAAAAATGTTACCTGCATACAAAATAGTTAGAACTCCATTTAGAAATTATAATAGTTATTATTATAGTTATTAGAAAGTATAATATCAAAATAGTTAGAAATTACATTTATTTTCAATAAAATAAAGATACTAAATCAAAATAACCATTACTATAATTTCATTAAGTTATTTATAGTTATTTTTACAAAATTGTTAGTCCCGGGAATCCGGGATTATTTATTAATTCAGGAAGAAATATCCATATTATTCTTTCAAGAAAAGAAGTTTAGGTATATAAGCGCCCGATTATCCGATCACTGTACATAATTTACATATCTAAATTTCTTTTAAATTTTTTATTTATTGTCGCTACACAACAATAAGTGAAATACAGAGTATTTTTAAGTCATGTAAAATAAGGAAGTAAGAAATATCACATAAGTAACAGTTACAGAATTAAGAGTGGCTTGCACCAACTAATTAAACTCGATTTTAGAATTTGACATCCCGCTTGCACCAACTATTTAAACTAACAATTAAATTGGTGCAAGCGACGTAAATATACTTAGGTTGTTTACAGAGAATAAAGTAATCATATAGTTTCAGCAATAACAACTGTAGTCTCAATAAAAAATAATGGATTTCGTGGGTAAAATTAAAACGTCGTGAGGAGACTTTAACATTAGGAGCAACGACACAATAGCATTGTCTCGCTTTTACTTACGGTGAAGCGGCGATTCCCACGCTCCGCTCTGCCAGCGCGTATCGCTATAATTATTGTTTTGATGTACAATCGTAGTGTAACGTATAATTCAATGGCGCAAGTGAACTAGTCTTGATAGTCTCCGTATACTGATAAATAAGTGGAGTTTTTGGCCACCTTGGCCACTACAGTATTTTGATCATCAAGCGCCTGCAACTTTGGTCAGTACTTTTACTGACGTCCACCTTGGCAACTTTGGCCACCGCGGAAATCTGGAATACTCAACGACTGCGGCACTGCTCACATTGGCAATATCAGCTATTACGATTATTCCACCGTTCCTCCTCCTATTCCTCCGTTTTGGGAATTACAGCATCCTTAGCTACTGCATCTACTTAAACCACCTGAAATCCACTTGTAAAATCTGGCAATTTCGGGCACCGCGGCGCGGCAATCTGGGCCACTAGACGTCTGTGGTGCTGCTTGCATTGGCAATATTGGCCACTACGGTTATTCCGCCTGTAATCCTTTTTGGAAATTCCAGCAACTTAGGTCACCGCGGCGTCTTGGGCCACCTGAGATTCATTTGGAAATTTCGGCAACTTTGGCCACCGCGGCAACCTACGCCAATTGACGTTCCCGGCACTGTTTACATTGACAACATTTGCTGCTACGGTTACTGCCCTAAATCCTTTTTGGAAATTACAGCAACCTTAGCCACTGCGGTAACTTGGCCCATTTAAAATCTATTTGTAAATTCCGGCGATTTTAGCCACGCGGCGACTTGAGCCACTTCAGATTCATTTGGAAATTTCGGCAAACTTGAGTACCTTGGCAACCCAGGCCACTTGACGTCCGTGACACTGCTTACCTTGGCAACATCGTGGCGATTTGGATCACCTGAGATTCTTTTGAAAATTCCGGCAACTTTGACCCACCTGAAGTCCCTACTCAGTAAGTACTTAGTAATTAATAGTAACTTACAGTAACAGCTTATACTCCACTGCTTTGTCTATATGTTTCTTTGCACGTCCATCACAGAAACTACCGAACGAATGGTAATTAAATTCGGTGCATTTTGAGTTTACACTAGAAGAGTCCATAAAAAAATTTCAGAAATCTCATAATTTCTGCTTTGTAATCATCAATCTCATCATCATCAATCAATACGTAAAATATTTATTAGAATAAAAATTCCTGGTTTCAATATAGTACTCTAAAATTAACCCATTACCACGACGGTACTCACCGCACAATATTGAAAGATTGGGACCAACGTGACTACACCGTAGTAGACTAGATTCTGGACGCAGGCCCGCACTAAACTGATTTCGACGTCGGTAAGGGCCGCTATTTTTGACACATGGTTAAAGCCATCTATGTAGGGCAGGATCTGGAACAATATACAGAAAATAATAATTAGTTTTGGTAAATTTCAGTTTTTACTTCGCATCTATTAAAAAAACAATAACACTATGAATGGTACACTGAAAGTATTCACGACAAAAATTCATGAATAGCGACACTCATAAATTATTACATTATAGGAAAAAGCGCGCAAGAATTATAACTTTTTACGTGTTGTATACCTAAGTATGCACGTAAGAAGTTATACTTCTTTGGCGTGAATAAAAAGTTAAAAATGGCTGCTGGAAATGAATGAAATAAAAATAAAAATGGTCACTTAAAAAGAAAATTAAAACTGGCCGCTTGAAACAAATGAAATAAAAATTAAAACTGGTCACATAATATAAAGAAAATATAACTCTCTTCGGTGCCAACTTCATGTTGTGTTCAATCAACTCTAATCTCTTTCATCTAACGCGCCAAAAGAAGTATAACTTCAACAAGAAAATGAGTCCAAAAATTTCATATTTAATTTTCGTTTTTGATTTTTTTATCGATGTCTTTCAGCACAGTAGCTGTAAAGATAACAAATAAATCGGTTGTAGCCTTAAATAAAAAAAAAATTAGATAGACTCTCCCATACAAATTACAAAACGAGTCAAGATAACAAATCGAGAAGGGGTTGCAATTAAAATAAAATATTTTGCATAATAAACTCAATTCACCTAGTAACACAATCTGTTGTATAATTTAGTTGCAAAAAACTGATTTTCTTTCTTTTGTTTAGTATCTATCGCATCGACTTAAACTTAGTTATCAATAGAACATAGGTTTAGTGTTATCAATAGAAAAAAATTTGGAGACAGTTATATTAATTAATACATGAAGCGAATGGGTGAGGAGAATGATGAGATTTGAGAAAGTGAAAGAAGTAAGGACCGCGACGCTTGGCGCTTTGTCCTCTCTGACTACCCCGTTAGGGATACAGCGTGAGGATATGTATGTATGAATGTATGTGAAGCGAAAACTTCGGATCCCTTTTTTAAAACATTGCGCGCACGGAGGAGTGTGAGATTTTGCAACATTTTTAAGAAGTGCGTTTTATTTTACATCAGAATAAAATAAAGCTTGCTAACGATAATGATAATTTAGTCTTTCGAAAGACAGAACCTTACCTACTTTACCATTTTATTAAGTATGATCAAAAGTTAAAATGTAAACATTTCTTGGAATAGTTTGAAACGCTGTTCGGTAAAATATAAAACATGTAAATGGTTTTTATACATTTAAAAACAATTCATTTTCCGAACTGTATCATATTAGACATATCATATTATGAGATACCAATTTGACGACGAAGAGTTGACACCTCTACTACAGGTATAAACTCCGAAAAAACATTTAGAAAAACATACAGAAAGGAAATTATTCAATTGAATACTATGTCGAACAGAATTAACGAAAACACTATATTTAATTAGAAAAAAATTATAGTTTAATAGCCGAAAAAAGTTTCATTCCAAAATTCTCGTTTATGTGAGCGATACCTATAACTATAAGTTTTTTTTTTAAATTATGAACTGAATATGAATTAAACGATTTATCGATACATTTTTATCGTTTATCATTTTCAAACATTTTAAAAACACATTGTGAAAATTCATTCTGCTTTATAAATCTCTACCCTATTTCTTCACCTCTGTGTCACTTCTCAATTCGTTCACTATTTATTTTATTTTTTTTCTATATATACTATAACTAATAAAATGTACCATAAAACTGGGTAAACATATCTAATAATAATAAAAAAAACTGATGATTGTACATCACTGAACAAATTCTTGTCTGTAGTTTTAATTTTAGGTATACTTTGAAAAATAATAATTTATTTTTTACTCCATCGGTTTTATTTGCGTTTTTTAATCTGGTTTTATATGTTTCTGAGCTACAATCTAACATATTGGGCGTAAATATGAATTGTACGAAAATCATGTGAATTATGTGACCGCCATTGTTAGAATGACGTGACAAATAAGCGAATTTACTAACTTACGAATGCTTCATTCGTATTCTGTTGCTCTATCTATGAATTTTTTTTATCTAAGGTTAGACGGACATGACTAAAATAATAGGGGTTCCTTTTTGTCAAATCGGTTACAGAACTCTAAAAAAGACAATAATAGTTTTATAAGAGACGGGCTCACCAGTGGAGCATGTATCTATAAGCTATTATAAGGCTTATTATTTTTATTACTTATTATTATTATATATAGTATATTATAATAACTATGATTTTTCCCAAAAAGACTACAACATGAGGGTCTTCACAACGGGCGTGAAAAGGTTTCGGGAAGGTCGGAAACGCCCGAGTGATAGCCCTAAGCGGCTAGACAAGTGGCAAACGCTTAGTATAATTTACTTGTACTGTGGTATAATTGAAACGCTTCTAGCGTTATTGCTCGACAAAAGTGCCACTCGGCTACGTTTTATACGACGGTTTTCACAAGAATTTACGTATTGATTGATATATAAGAAAGTTAATAACGTTTGACTACCAATTTAAAATTCGTTACATTAGATTACGTGATATTAGTAATTCTATTCTACTAGTGTTTACGACAATTGAGCCAATTATCTAGGCCCCTGGTGTCGTAGGATATGTTTGCCATCTTTGTGGTATAAAAAAATGTGGTCTCAGCTCAGCGCCGCATGAGATCCTGACAAAATGATTAGCTCATGTATATGTACATATGTATCTGTATGTACTTCATATTCAGGACACAAACATAATTATTTAAAAGGGATTAGTGCAGCAGCAACGGGGTGGATTACAATGGCTTATACGTAGTTAACTAGTATGAATGTATGACTGTTATATAGATACAGTTTCCAGCACGTAGGTAAGTACAGAGGTTGAGCAAAATTTATAATTTAAAAACTACTGATAAAAAAATTTGGACCTATTTCCACAACAACAACAACTCAACAACTATGCTAAGAACATTCTCGAAAAAGCAGCGAAAAATCACTTGAAATTCGGTTCATCCATTTAAGAGCTACAATGCCACAAACAAACACAGACAAAGGCAAAGACAGACTATAGTAAACATGTATTTCTCTAATTCTTATCTGTTAATATATATTGTAATGTATAATAAGATGATGACATCTAAACAAAGATTCTAGAGGCAAGCAATGTTTTTTTGTTATACGATTCTCCCTGAAAAGGAAAGGCAAAGTGATCTATGCTCATACAGCCGAGGACTTCAGTAACACATAGTATGTTTGTAAAGCATGAGCACTATAACGCGCGAGCGGAGCGAGCGAGCGAGCGAAGCGAGCGTGCCGCGGCAGCGGCCGGCAGAACGCCAGAACAGAATCGGCTCTATAAGAATACTTTTTTTGGGTAGGTTAGGTTAGCTTAGTATGTAGGGTAGCTTAGTGCAGCAGCCGGCGAAGCGCCAGAACAGGGTTCGTCCTATGACACTCCTTTTGGGTAGGTTAGGTTAGGTTAGTATGTTTACCACAACACGCGAGCCGAGCGAGCGAAGCAAGCGTGCTGCGGCAGCGGCCGGCGAAGCGCCAGAACAGAGTCCGCCCTATTAGAACATTTTTGTGCAGCGACCGGCGAAGCACCAGAACAGAATCCACATGGAACTTAGCTTTCTTTCTTTCTTTCTTTTGTGCACTCAAATAACTTATTTGAGCGCACATTTGGTTTGGACGTTTTTGGAGCGTTGATTGTGTATCTAGTTTTTTATTTGTGATCGAAGCCTATTTCTCCCAAAATAGCACGGAAAATTTATAATTATGTAATTAACTTTTCCTCCTCTCAAATTACGCCCATGTATTTTAGCATTACATATGTAAACGTCATACAATATACAATTCACTCACTCTTTAATTAGCTGTTTATATATTGCGGTGTCACGGGTGATTGCCCCATTGCAGTTGGCAGCAGGCAAGTATACGTTCGCGCATACATTGTTGCAAAGATCAAAGATTAAATTAAACATGTATATAAAAACTGTATAATTTTGCTAATTAAAAAACTTAATAAATGTAAGACACAGACCATACATAGTACGTTCATAGACGATGCTTTAGCTAATTTAATAATGAATAGAAACATGAAACATGTCGAAATCCTGCGGGGCGCAGGACGGTTTGCTGTGATCTGATTGGTCAATGGTCACATCGAGATCTGAGGTTGGATATTCAAAAGCAGAAAGGCGAAGAGCTACGGCTGTGCTCGCGATTAAGGCGAGCATTTCCAAGAATACATTTAACAGATGTTGATAACAAAATATTGTATTCGCTTGTATATTTAATCACTATAATTTGAATTGTAGAGTACTTTTCAGAAATTAATCTAAGCTAATTTTTATATCGAAAAAAAGAATATAGAATTTTTTTCGGTATAAAAATTAGCTTAGATTAGATTTCTCGCAATTGATTGATCGCAGGTGAAACAACGAAATTCAGTGTTTAAAAAAAATTTGTGGAATACCTAAGTTCTAAAAACTTGTTTATTACTATTTAACAATAGTTTTTCCGTAAGCGGAGTTAGTTTTTATATTATGTTGCATTCAAATGTACTCATTGTTATTTACATGTGCTTTGAAGCAAAATAATTTTTCGCATTATTCAAACCGCACAAGATCTTAACTCTAATAAATTATCAACATAATACACATTTACATTCTATTTAAAAAATTGCCTAAAAAATTAAGTTTTCTTTACTTATTTCCTTAACTAAGTTTTTTAAAATGATTTTTAAGTGTAATAGGCATGGATCGGTTGCTATATGCTGGTCTGGGAGCAAAAGAAAAAGTGATTCCGACTACAACTTACTATATTTAATTCTATTCACCAATATGTTATACTATTTATTATATTCAAAATTAATTGTTATAAATAAAATTAATAGTTGCCATTATAAATTCATTATTTCTGATTTAAGTTATAAATAATACTTTCCGCAATTTAAATAAACATGAACTAGAATAGTTTCCACAATATTTTGTGTTAAGATAACAGCCGAAATTATATTGGAAAAAAATGTATATAAAGTTGTATATATTTTAATAACGCAGACTATTATTTTATACAGCACAGTATCAATGCTTTTACTGCCTACGAATATTTTTTAACGTCATTATATTTTGTCGAGTTGGTACAGTTTTAAAGAAGCGATAACATTTTATTGCAAGGCACTATATTTTTTTAAAGCGACATTTAAAGTACTTTCAAATGCACCCCAAAATATATAAAAAATGTATCAGATGTTTATTTTCCTGCGCAGGATATAACTCGACTAAGAGGTCCAAAGATAGATACACGTAAGCACTTTGTGTAGGCGATAGAAAATAGGTGTGAAGTCCTGTCCATCCCCATATGGGAAAGGACCTGAAATTATACATATATGTATGCAGCAATGAAAAAAAGTTATCAGATGTCTCACTATTTTTCTTCAAAAATAAAAGATGTCAGGGAAAATTGCGGACTATCATATTTTTATGAAAAGAAACATCGCCGCACCCTTGTCTAAATATTTGACGATTTGTCGAATCAAGCAGTAGGTTCACAATCACGCTAAGCGACATCAGTTTGTCGACGACAAACACTACTTGTAATAAAATTCGGGTAAAAGCTATTGAATTCGGAGACCTATTCCGATGGGAAATATCCATGTTTTCAATACATCTCATTACCACTGTTACGAGGGCTGCTATTTATGTATCCGGAATAACAAAGTGAAACAAACATGATGTAGCATTTATTATAGTTTTATTGCTTTTCAAAATATTCACCATGATGATTGATGCACTTTTGCAAGCGTTGGAACCAATTTTCGTAGCACTTTTTCCATTCGGATTGAGGTATCTCCAAAACGTGCATTTTGAACGCATCAACAGCCTCTTCACGGCTCGAAAAACGTTGACCACGTAATTTATTCTTCACGGTTGGGAATAAATAGAAGTCGTTGGGGGCCAAGTCGGGGCTGTACGGCGGATGACCCGTTAATTCGATCTTTTGATCTTCCAATTATCGAGTTGTTTCGGCCGATGTGTGGCAGCTAGCATTGTCATGATGAAGAAGGATTCTGCGTTGTCGGTTGTTCTTTCTTATTTCTTCAAAGACTTCTGGCAAACAAATGGTCGTGTACCATTCAGAATTAACCGTTTTATGATCCTCTAGTGGCACCGTAGCTACATGTCCATTTATACCAAAAAAACAAGCGACCATTCGCTTCAAAGTGCTTTTTGAACGAATGACTTTTGTTGGGTTCGGCTCATCATGGAACACCCAAACCGTTGATTGTTGTTTAGTTTCAGGATCATACGCATATATCCAAGATTCATCACCTGTGAAGATATTATAGACAGCTTTTGACGCACCCCGATTGTACTTTTGTAACATTTTTTCACACCAATCGACACGAGCCCGTTTTCGGTCAATTCTCAAGTTGTGCGGAATCCAACGTGAACAAATTTTTTGTACAGCTAAGTGTTCGTGTAATATTTTATATATACTCGTCATACTTATGCCCAGAGACGCCTCTATCTCGCGACATGTAACATGACGATCTTGCATTATTAGTTCCCGCACAGCATCAATATTTTGAGGTACAACAACCGATTTAGAGCGACCTTCTTTAACTTCGTCCGTGAGCACAGACCGCCCACGATTAAACTCACTAAACCAGTGATACACAGTAGTTTTCGATGGTGCTTCGTCCCCAAAATTAGAAGTGAGTTGATCGATGCACTGTTTTTGAGTTAGCCCTCGCCGAAAATCGTAATAAATCATAGCACGAAAATTAAAGACTTAAATCCATGATGATAAAGACTCGCAATTTTGAAAATGACGCCACAAAGGATAAACAAATGGCAGCTACATGAAACAAATTGTATTCTTCAGCCAAAGAGTTCCATTTTTAAATGTTATAATTACTTTTTTAATATTGTTCTGTAACTGGCCAGTTCCGGATACATAAATAGCAGCCCTCGTACTGCACGGACAAAAAGAAATTTTCAAATAAACTTGTTATTTCGGAACATAACAATCGCACCTTTAGAATAGGCTTGCCAACATTTCTTTGGCTAATTATAGTAGTTTTCAGAATAAGAAATCAAATATATAACAATTTAAAAAATATTTTATGGAAAGAGTAAAACATACACAGACATAATTATATTTGTTACTTATTACTGATTTCACTATATTTTTGTTAACGTATTGTTGTTAACTAAGTATATTTTTTGCACTTCTTGCATTTTTTAATTATTATTTGTATACAATATATGTATGTATGTATGTGCATACGCGCATAAAAGAATATGTTTATTAGTGTAGTGTATTTATGTAATGTTCCAACAGTATAATCCTCTATTTCGTGAAATTCAACCACAATTAAATAATAATAAAATAAATAAATAAAAATTCTATTTTAATATAATTTAAACTAAACAACCATCAAGTATGACAGTTTCATTCTAAAGGTACGAATATTATTTTATCGACGTAAAGTAAAACTTCATTTTTGGTAAAACTAATCTCAGTTAATCTCACAAGTAATCTTTGTAAATCTGTACGGATGGTGAAAAGAGTAATATACAGGTATATTTTTATTTTTGTATGAAAGAAAAAGTTACGAATTATTAAAAGTCGTAGAACAAAAGCTATTGAGAATAATGTTAAGAACAAAATACTAAGAGGTTATTAGCATTTTTAAATTAACCCTTACAACCTCGAACAAGAAACAGGAGCTATAATAAGTTGCTGCTCTTATCGTCGTGTGTCACACGAATTTTCGTCTCTTTCTATCTCATTGAGCGTAATCACGAGTAAAACAATTAGTTACAGTAAGTATGGTAACCTCGCACTGTCAGTGCAATTCGTGTCAGGTCTTGACCGTCTTCACGTACATTACTGAAATAATTATTTCCAAAATACTCGTAAATTTCAAGTGTTTTAGCTACTAGTATTCGCAATAATAAAAATGTAAGTGTATTGTTGTACTATGACCCTTCCCTAGTCACGCGCATTAGTAAAAGTCTAGAAAATCGGTCAACAAGAAACGGACACGCTCTTAGAGCAAATGCTCCGTCCAATTGGATTCTTGGTCCGAGCTTACGTTGTTTACAGAACTTGTTCTCCATTAATTCATTGTATGTTATTTTCCAATCCATTTACACAACGAAGATTAATTCTGCTGAGTGACTTCGACGATACTATAACTATCTGTTTTATAATTAACTATATACAGTAACGAGAAAGAAAACCCGACTCAGACAGTAACCTCTTGATAAACTCGAAGGAGATACCGTGCAAATTATTTGTAAACAACGCGAGCAACGCGAAGATTTCTTCTAGTGAAGAGTTTAGCATTGCGAGTATTACGACACAAAAATAAAATAAAAAGTCAAAATGTAACGAAACTTTTTAACTATAACCTAGGACTATGGTCCACGAAGGCGTAGCTTTATAGTTGCGTACTTGTAATTGTAAGCTTGGTGTACGGCTGCTTGCTGCTTACGTACAAAACTTCGAAACTCGACCGAGCACCAACGTCGTCTTCCGCGTCACAGTATAAACATAACAATAGGATGTATTCATAAAGCCAGCGTACGCGGTTTGTATGTGTGCGGGCTAATACGCACGCGCTGTGGCACGCAACAACGGCAATATTTTGGGTGAATATGGGTAGTTATTATAGCTCAAGTCGGGGTCACACGCGAACGCAAACATGCAACCGCTTCCGTTTGTCTTTAATTCGTTCTTCACATCGTCGCAAATACAAAAATGTCTAAATCGCATAAATGAATGTACCTACATACTATAATGTTCTTAGATGCGTAAATAATTTTATTTAATAGAATCCAGAGTTATCATACTTCAACATAACTACAAGAAATTGAATTTAACAAATACGAAAAGCTTATCCGTATGCTTTGTTTTTTATTATTACGTACTAAATGCACAACTAAACGAGATACTCTCCGGATTTCACACCAAACGAAAAAATTTTACATGTCCGGCCGAGAGTAGGCAATTCCGTTAGGACGCGTTTATTCGACACGAATTTCCTCGCGCCGACGCAAGCCGGTCGCCGCGCGGTCGCTAAACGGACGCCACGCGGCGACCACATGCAGTGTCTAGAGATCACGCTGTTAGAGCAAAATACACTCTATATTACATACATATCTAAGCTTGTTTTATGCGCAAGTAACTTCACTCTGTCTGGAGTGGCCAGAGAGGAATGGAATGCGAGGGCAGGATAGTTTTAGAACGCGCGGTGACCGCAGATGACCGAGCGGCCACCTCGCGGTTAGGTAATTCCAAGAAATTTGAATGTTATTACCAGCGAATAGAGTTTACACTCTCCATTCATGTGGCGGCCGCCACACGGCGACCACAAGAAAATTTTCACGTCGTTTAACTATGCCGTTACGCCAGAGGCGGGAGTCGTCCTTCTTTTCTACATATTCTCTGCCCGCATGTCGTACGCCGGCGTATGTAAGTAAACATAGGAACACGTATATACGCAATTTCACAGTCTACGGACGGTACGTCTAAGGGAAAATGTACGCTTGCAATTGTAATACGCTTCGTGAACAAACTTTAGTACACCAGGCTGCACAAGCTGCTCTATGTATTTTAAAGCATCTATGAAGAAGCTACGCCTCGAAAAATGATAGGCAAACCATTCCCACTTGGGCATGCTTTTTTGCGATTAAAATAGTTGTAGTTATAAAGCAAGCTCATTGGGTTATTCGGTAACGCTCGCTTGCAATAAAAATTCTTGTATTTTAAATTAAAATGATAGCCAAGCAAGCGCACAGGTTTACTTAGTAATACTTGCTTGACATTAAATTATTTCTATTTCTAATGAAATGGTAAGCAAGTCAGTGGGGCAAAGTTAGCTAGGTGTATACCGTAAAATACGTTGATTTTTATCCAAATTTTGATTTGTTGTTTAAAAAGCTGAATCTCGTAAGATTTTCTGATTGTTTATTTGTAAATATCGAAATTATTCCGGGATTCCGGGATCGACTAAGTATAATACTGAAATCCTAGGATCAGAAATAAGGACCGGGGGATCGAATTTCCTATATGGAGCTTACTCAGTAGTGCTCGCCGCCCGCAACAACCGTAGTATGCGCGCAATGCTAATTTTATTGGAAACCGATTCCAATGGAAACTACCCAATTGCATTAAAATTGCGTAGTCATGCAATTCATAAAGTTGTCGAAAAATCGGTATAAAACTCATAATTGCAAGTGTGTTCGCTCCTATGTTATATCAATACATCAATAGTTGCACTTTTAATCAGTGCAATTATCGCCCAGGCACCCAACAATAATTACAAATGTGTTCCACTCCTAGTAGCCCATATATGTAGAGGTATATGTTGCAATAATTATTTCTTATGAGAACTAAAGAATGAGAAAACTGACTACTCGAACTACTACAAATTAAAAAAAATTATTTAACGCGCGAGCGTTTTTTACTAATTTTGGTATTGATTAGAAGTCTTAAGTGCTTCAGCTAGAGTTGTTTACAAACTAAAAAAAAGGTAATAAAAACACATGTAGCACATAAAATGACATCATAAATGCGTGTCTACTGCAAAACACAATACATTGCTATCATGCCTTATAGAGTACACAATAACAAACATGTATAAGTGTTTTTTGTTAATTTATTTGCTTCCGCGACGCATTTATATGGTACTTTATGAAGGACAGGTTACTTTCATGTTGGGCTTAAAGTGGATAGCGTTGTACAAAAAACGACCAACCAAAAAGTGTTATAAATAAAATGCATTGTCATTTTTTTAGGTGACATTAAAAAAAATTCACCAAGTGTAATTTCGACCCACGCACAGAGGTTTCCGTGCGATATTTAAAGATTTTTTAGACAAAATGGTAAATGGTTTTCTAAACTGAATTTCTGTTGAACCACAGTACAAGTAAGCATACAGTATGCTATCTTCATACAAACGCTCCCAAACAACGCGCTCGAAATCTGTGCTCGAAATCTCGACATATCTCGACATACGACAGTCGCGAGCGCGCCGCGGTTGTCCTCGGGGACGGTATGAGACGCTCCCGCGCATTTACTGACGAAATATTATGTCAATCAAGTTTACGAGCATAATGTTCAGTGTATGGATTTTTGAATACATCTATATTGAAACCGGAAATATTTCTCTATTGATAATTTGTAGGAAATATATTATGATAATGATCTAGTTAATTTATTGCTGATTATTAATTATACTGCACATAAAATGTATTTTTTTTGTCCATTTCCACCATACTAACTCACAAACTTTTGAAACTAGAAATAAAATACTAGTAGAATTATATAAATAAAAACTTATTAAATTTGCAATAATATAAAATGAAAAGATAATATGACAATTTAATATAGTACCTATTACCAAAAACGTAACCCAAGAAAAACATTCAGTCCAAGTCTGTAGCCCTATTGCGTGTTAACGTACCGTAGGTAATTATCTCTAAGACACTGCAGAGATAGCATACTGTATGCTTACTTGTACTGTGGTCGAACTATAAACTTTTGTTTTATGTTTCCTGTAAATTTTGGGTAAGGGTTTGTATTGTCTCAAATTTTTACAGTATTTTCAGAGATGGGGGAACGAAATTGGTTAAGTCAAGTGAGGACACCGATTTGCTCCTTTTTTAATTCTCCTATAAATATGTTATAAGTTTATAACGTCAAATAGTGCAAAATATGTGTTACCAATAATAGTATCACAATGCCTTTAATTTTGTAGGCATGTTACACGTTTTATACTTCTATCACTTCCTCAAATCTCTTCATTCTCCTCACACATTTTCGCCTAGGTATGCGTTATGCGAGTCCTTTTGACATTTCCATCGGCTACCACTCCAGCTATTTGATCTTCATAAGCCAGCCTTGGTCTTCCTTGGCTTCTTTTACCATTCGCTTTCGCGCTGTAGATTATCTTCGTCAGTCTTTCATCACTCATTCTTTCTATGTGCCCGAACTATCTAAGTATTCCTGAAGAACAATACTAAAGAACAATACTAAATTAAACACTTTATCGAAACAAAATTCACAAAAACACTAGGTATATTTAAATAGAAATCTATACCAATATTACAAAGAGGTAAACTTTGTTTGTATGTAATGGATAAACTCAAAAACTGCTCAACTGATTTCAAAAATTATTTCACTTATAGAAAGTTAAAAGTATCAGGGAGTAACATGGGTTGTATTTTTTTTTTTTATTTCTACCCGTGCGAAGCCAGGGCGGGTCGGTAGTAAAATACATATACTTTAACAGCCCAAAAAATAAGGTTTCCTTTCCAAGTTCTCTTTTATTTGAGCGACAACCATAAGTTTTTTTAATATGAAATTAACACTGTCGAACTGAATGATTTATTGATTACATTTTTTTTTATTTATCATTTTCTCTAAATTAACAAAAAATACCCTTTTCTTCTCCTCTGCCTCACCTTCTCAACTGGTTCATTACTTCGAAATTGGTCTTAAAGTACGGATTGCTATTGCTTAAACTATAGAAGATTGAGATATTATGGTGCTAGTAAGATATTCGATATCTTACTCACTCGAAAAATCATTATATGTTGAACTCGTTATAGAGATGCAGCTAAACTAAAAAGTGTTGAGCTTAGATATCAGCAAAAAGATATGTTGTAATATTTGCGTAACGGAGGCAGAGTCTTTAGGAACAGAATAGCAAGAAAAGACGTAGGCGGCAAATAACTGGCTAATAAGATGAGAAACCTGATCACTTTGATAATAATATCTTAGCAACAGAATAAGTTACTTAAGCTATCTGTTAAAAGCGTTCAGGGCTGTCAAACCTTAAGAATATTAACAAAATTTTTTTTCTTCTTTTTTTTCTTTTT
Organism: Zeuzera pyrina; assembly: GCA_907165235.1. NCBI lineage: Eukaryota > Metazoa > Arthropoda > Insecta > Lepidoptera > Cossidae > Zeuzera > Zeuzera pyrina. The sequence goes on from OU015627.1 coordinate 3,945,200, forward strand.
AGGATTCCATAGCCAAAATAGCAAAAACGAAACCCTTATACTTTTGTATTGTCTGTACAACTGTTTGTTTGTCCATATATAACAGCCGATTTATTCTGTCATCGTTACACTTTGTAAGCTAAAAATTAGGTATAAAGACGTGAATTAGTAATTTAAACCCAGAAATTAAAACGAATAATTGTTTGTGAATAAAAATTGAAAGGGTAATTTTGATCTAAGCTTTTTATTTTTATCTTTATTTATAACTTCTACTTTGTCAGAAATTCCTGTCAATCTTAATGCGTGTCCGACACGCTTTTGGCCGTTGTTTTTCTAAGTATACAGTGAACTAAAAAAATGCGTAAGTAAAATTGTCTTTAATAAGTTTTTGTGTAACGGCTCATGATGAATAATTCTACACAGCTCAAAAAAGTTTAGTTCACTGAAGACTAGCGGTCCGTCCCGACTTCGCCCGTATTGAATACATAATATAAAGCTTATGTTTATCTGGAATAATGTACCTTTCAAACGGTGAGAGAATTTTTCAAATATGTGCAGTGGTTCCGGAGATTACCCTCCACATAACATAAACGAAACTACAAAATCCGTCCTCCCTTTTTATAATATTAATTAATTCATATTGTACTTTTTGTAACTTAACCAACCCTATACTAAACAAAATGAAATGTGAGCTGAGTATCCTATCTTTCAGATAATCCCTTAAAAGCTAACAAAACCTTTTATCAATGTCACACCTTATTTCTTTTCACGAAATGGACATGAGACTCAACTGGATACTATGAGTTACGATTAACTTGGAAAAGGTTTTATCTCTGTCAATCATCTAAATCTAAAGGAATTTGTACAATATTCTTTTTTATATGATATTAGTGATGGTCCGTAACTTCATTCATGTGTAAATGTAAATAAATATATTGGTATATTATAATTAGGGTTGTCAACATTTCTTCGTCTGACTATAGTACTTTTGAGAATAAGCAATAAAAAAAATATAGTATTTTAGGAAAAGAGTATTTTTTCGTCTACAATAAAAGTGTTATATCCTTTTTATTACTCATACGGGATAAACAGTATCTAAACGCACAATTTTGCGTTTGATAAGTAGCTATTTTCTTATTTTACAATGTGAGTGCGACAAGTTTACTTGTCGCTAATGAATGATGTACTGTAGATGTTGGCCTAGATAGCGTTTTGAATCACAAAAATTGGAAAATTAAAAATGAACCATTCAAATCCTTTAGTCACGGATCAACCACACCGATAACATCGTTATGATGACAACTGAAAATTTATTATATATTTACGAAATTTTATTCGAAGAGTACGAAACAAATAATTTTATCTCTGATAAAAAATTGCAGTATTTATAGTGTCACGACAGTTTTACAATAAAAATTTGATTCAAATAAAAAAACTCGATAAAAAAAAAACAGAAAAAAACTGTTTTGCACAAAATTCAGTTGGATTTCCGACATGCTAGAGAATTTGAAGATAATTCTAATATTTTAAATCTTTCAAACCAGTTTTTTGAATTGGTAATGTAGTTTTCATGCAAATTAAAATTATGTACAAAAACAAACTTTGAGACTTCTCCGTGTTTAAAACATGACCAAACCACAACTGCGAAAATCAACCTTATAGCTGCTACATAGGGCACGGGGGTGAAGAACGAATTCGCTTGCACTAGGCTGCATATTAGATAGGCTCTTACGGTAATTCCGTTGCACATTTTCTAAATTTCCATTCATTTTCCCTTATTATGCAACCTCATGTTAATAGCCAATAAGGAAAACAATTTTATATTTCAAAGAAACAAACCATAGTATGTACCTACATTAGGTTATCGTTTACCATTTTAATTGTCCGATAAACTTTGCATTTACTACAAGGGCTGCTATTTATGTATCCGGAACTGGCCAGTTACAGAACAATATTAAAAAAGTAATTATAACATTTAAAAATGGAACTCTTTGGCTGAAGAATACAATTTGTTTCATGTAGCTGTCATTTGTATATCCTTTGTGGCGTCATTTCGAAAATTGCGAGTCTTTAGCACCATGGATTTAAGTCGTGAAAATTTTCGTGCTATGATTTATTACGATTTTCGGCGAGGGCTAACTCAAAAACACTGCATCAATCAATTCACTTCGACTTTTGGGGACGAAGCACCATCGAAAACTACTGTGTATCACTGGTTTAGTGAGTTTAATCGTGTGCGGTCTGTGCTCACGGACGAAGTTAAAGAAGGTCGCCCTAAATCGGTTCTTGTACCTCAAATATTGATGCTGTGCGGGAACTAATAATGCAAGATCGTCATGTCACATATCGCGAGACAGAGGCGTCTCTGGGCATAAGTATGACGAGTATATATAAAATATCACACGAACATTTAGCTGTAAAAAAATTTGTTAACATTGGATTCCGCATAACTTGAGAATTGACCAAAAACGGGCTCGTGTCGATTGGTGTGAAAAAATGTTACAAAAGTACAATCGGGGTGCGTCAAAAGCTGTCTATAATATCTACACAGGTGATGAATCGTGGATATATGCGTATGATCCTGAAACTAAACAACAATCAACGGTTTGGGTGTTCCAAGATGAGCCGAACCCAACAAAAGTCATTCGTTCAAAAAGCACTGAAGCAAATGGTCGCTTGTTTTTTTGGTATAAATGGACATGTAGCTACGGTGCCACTAGAGGATCATAAAACGGTTAATTCTGAATGGTACACGACCATTTGTTTGCCAGAAGTCTTTGAAGAAATAAGAAAGAACAACCGACAACGCAGAATCCTTCTTCATCATGACAATGCTAGCTGCCACACATCGGCCGAAACAACTCGATATTTGGAAGATCAAAAGATCGAATTAACGGGTCATCCGCCGTACAACCCCGACTTGGCCCCCAACGACTTCTATTTATTCCTAACCGTGAAGAGTAAATTACGTGGTCAACGTTTTTCGAGCCGTGAAGAGGCTGTTGATGCGTTCAAAATGCACGTTTTGGAGATACCTCAATCCAAATGGAAAAAGTGCTACAAAAATTGGTTCCAACGCATTCAAAAGTGCATCGATCATCATGGTGAATATTTTGGAAAGCAATAAAACTATAATAAATGCTATATGTTTGTTTCACTTTGTTATTCCGGATACATAAATAGCAGCCCTCGTATGACGTAATGAGCAATAGAAACAACATTGTTACTAAGGCAAGCCGCCAGTCAATACGTGTATATATATACGTGAAATAGACAAAACAGTGCGATAAATGTGTTTATAATTGTAATAATTCATGTGTTTTTGTGAATTCATGTCTTTTATAGCGCCAGTATAGTTTTTTAATCGTCATACCTGGACATTTCTAAATATTTTCGTCATTTGAATAAAATATACAGCACCGATAATAATAAGTAGTACCGTACCACCTACCTATAACTTGATGGGAGAATAAACAAAAATCCAATTAGTTTCGTAAACTGATATATGAAATTGTCTTTTATGCGAATTACTAGTCAGAGTGTTAAATAGTTTTATACACTGATTTATAGACTCTTATGCAATTTACTAGTTGAGTAATACACAAATCAGGCGTAGGTTTTAACGAAACAATTAGTTGTTTTTTCTATGCAAAGTTCAAAGATTTTACAATTTCTATGCCGATTAAAATTTGTATACACCAAGTCCTCACAATGAACAACTTATTGGATTTTTTATTACAAATTAACTCACTTATGATGGAAATTAAAAAAATTCTTATCACTCGTCCACCGACTCAAACAAATAAATATTAGGTAAAAACAATGAAGTTGAATCACGCTGAATTGTATTCGTATCGTATCGTATCCACAGAACATTATTACTGTCGTATCTCTCAATCTGTACAAAGTTCAATATGAAAGCTGGGCTTTTCGCTTCATACTAATTGCAATATAAACCTTAGTAAAAAAGCTACAGCTGTAACGAATTTTGCCATTAGAGAGAAAAAGAGGTTGCAAGCCCCGTTGCAAGCCAACGCGTGAGAGTGAGACGATTAATTACTCTGATTTTTGCTCTGATTATGCCTTGAGAAGTCGTTAGTGTCGATCGACCGACGCATTGATTGGTCGCGACTTGGGGTCAAAAACCTATTTTATTTCTCTAAGATTCCTACACTGTTTTCGTTTGACAAGTAACTAGCGGATATTTTTAAAACTGTATGATTTGAAATTTTGAAGTTGATATTTATTACTCATCCTTGACACGTTAGTATTCTGTGTTCTTGACTAAGAATTTGGTAAGGCAAGCTACATACATAATTTGTGCATGTACCATGTACATATATGTCGCAGTGTTACAATGAAATCAGACTTGATCAAAAACCTAAGATTTGACCAAAACTCAAATTGTGTCAAAATGAATATTCGATGTTACCATAAACCTTAGTGAATCCAGTTTTATGATCAAAAATCTAAAGTAGGCTAGTGTTATGATAAATTCAATTCAATCAATCAATAGGCGTTAATGACAAGCAATCAAAACTGTACGGCATTTTCATAACCTTGAAAGCGTTCGGCGCGCGAGATTCGCATTTATAACTCTGTAATCTATGATACGAAAAAAGTGTTATTAATAACCACTGAAATTACTTTAATCACAAGATTAAACTAGTTCAGGGTTTTGATCATAAGGCTGAATTTGCTAAGGGAAACCGAATTTTTATTTTTGTATTTATTATTATGTATTACTATTTTTTCATTCTATTACATTTTAATGTTTATCTCATTATTTCTATTTCTATAGGTCTTACGATCAAAACCCTGATCATATTTTCATTTTTACTATTATAGTAAACAATATTTGGTTTTTTGTCACATTTAGTCACAAAACCTAGGTTTTTGATCAAAATTCGGATTTCATCGTAACACTGCGACATATAATTATAAACCATCCCATCTATAAAGGGCTGTTGGATATATCCTGTTTAGAATAATTTCTCCACACCGACCGATTCTCCGACAAATATGATCGGATCATCGGATCAGATAATATTGGAAGGTGTAAATCATTATTTAGGCTGTTTTGGAATTCTAAAGGGAATAATGGCATCTTGTTTACAAATTCCAAATAGGTAATCTCTCGCAATTACTAATATGTATGTTGTATATACCTACCTATCTATTTGAAATGGTTGTGCAGCAGATAAATATACAAAATAGTACAAAAACATAAAAGATGATTCACATTTGTTTTCAAACTATTACGTAGATGCACATAATGTACGATTTATACATTTCTTTTGATCATCTCTTCTACATGTTTACATCTAATTACTCTCATCTATATAACATAATAAGTACGCTTATAATGTAAATGTACACAATATAGATTCTCGCCTCGTTTTTATTCATTGACTTCACACGTGTCCGATGATGTTCGCATTAATTTCTCGATGTTTTTCTTCTAAATGCAATACATACGTAGGTACTTCTAAAAGTTACATTGTAAATACATAGCAAAGCCTTCAAGTTATCCCATCCCTCCACTGACGTAGTCAGAGAAGGGGAGGAGATACGGATACGGGTGTTCAAATTTTGCACGCCCGAAATATTTTCTGAACTTTAACCTTATCTTCAAATCTGAGAACCGGTCAAGAGTGTATACAAAACATTTTAAGTTAAGGTTCAGCATCAATTTCAGAGGTCAAATTTATGAGTAGGGATTGGGTCCAATGTACTCATTATTACACTTTTAGCAAAGAATAAGGAAAAAAGAACGCCGACTCCCGCCTTATGCGTAACGGAGTCGCCTACTCTCGACCGGATATTCCCCGCATCCGCCATTCCCGCGGTCCGAATTTATTCATATTTTTATTTTATAAGAAAGTAGCGACCGGCCCCGATTTCGCACGGGTAGAAGTTTTTTTGAAAATAAAATATAGCCCATGTTACTCGCTGATAGTGTAGCTTTCTATAGGTGATATCTTTCTATAGGCTTTCTATAGGTTTCTATAGGTTGAGTAGTTTTTAAGTTAATCCATTACATACAAACAAACAAAGTTTCCGCTCTACAATATTAGTGTAGACATTTACAATTGTGATCGCTAATTTTTATTTCCCCGTCCACAATGCACCGAGGTCGACTACCGCAGGAGTTTTAATGAGCAGAGATATAAAAAAAATCTATAAAAAAATGTCGCAAATCCGTGAAGCCGTTTAGAAAACATTCTTCAAAAAGAAAAAAAATGCGCTTTTTAATTTTTTTTAAAATAAAGTTTTATAGTTGCCAAATTACATTACTTCTTATAGACGTCTGATACCTTATAGATGTTTTTTTACGTACTATTCTTTTTTCAAATAATGAGAATAGAGCCTCTAAAAACTTGCAAAAACAGTCTTGCTTAGCATTTGGCTAAGGGAATCGCTTTTATAGTGGCTTTTACGTATCCATTGTAAAATTAGCTCTCCAGTCAAATAATAGAAAAGCAGTGAGTGTCGACCTTAATTTCAGTTATAAATAGCTTCAGAATACATTAACGCTACTCGAAAAAACGTATAGTGAGTTGTATAATCCATAAGGCAGTTCAGAATCGCCAATTCTATATTATCTATAAGAATTTCTTGAACATTTCTACATAGCATAAAAACCTTTTTTGTTGAGAACGAAAACATGTAGAGAATAAAATAATGTAAATAAGAAGTTTTTTATTGTAATATTTTTTATTCATAATTCTGATATTCATAAATGATTCATAATTATACTTTTCAATGTTTCGTAGCCCAAATGGCAAAAGCGGAATCCTTATTATGTATATCTGACTGTTTGTATGTCCATATGTGACAACAGATTTATTTTGTCAATTTTCCATATACTGAGCTGATTTAGCACATTTTTAGCACAGAGACGTAGATCGATAATCCAAAACCAGAATTGAAAATTAAAAAATGAATTATGTGGATCTCATAAATGAATGTTGATTACATTTTATTTTATTAGTTACTAAAATAATACAAATGAGAAGATCTCTTAATAAAAGTAATTTTTGTGATATATAAATGAATCTTAATTCCAACATATTTTGTTGGAATTAAGATGTTATTATGGAAGGGTAAAGTCAAATCAATGTATTCAAGTAAACCCAATTGCAGTGTTTTTGAACGTCAAATCTACTTTAGTTATGTTAAAAGAGAAAACCTGAACACAAAAAACCGACAATAAACTCGGTCAGGTATAATTTTCTCTACATAATTTTACAATAGATTTATAAAATACAATGTACAGAAAGTCAGTAAATAAATGCACGTGCAAAGAAGATCATTTCCAGACTATTGTTTTGTCTTCAACGAAATCGTTTATTTTATGGAATGATTGTCTAACCAATGTACGTTTTATAACAAATCTAAATCTATTTTCTGTTAATTTAGTAACTTCCTGAGCAAGTTTATTATAAAAACGAATGCAGTTATTCAAAAATGAAACATTTGTTTTAAATAACTACAATTTTGGAATAACTAATTTATCACAACATCAGATTTCCATACCATTAATATCGCCTTTCTTTTTAAACAGATCTATATTTTTCCTCGTATAAGGGTAAGACAGCTGGTGAAATTTCTGGTACAAGAAGCACATAATCTTAGTCATCAGGGTTGCCAACGCATTAGCAATCTTAATTTCTTAGGCTTGACATTGTGTCGGTTATGTCCATGGGCATCAATTGGCACGCTTATTACCTAACATGCGACAGCCAAATATCGCACGACATCTGCTGTCAAAATAAGTATAATGTAATTTGTATAGCGACGCTAATCTACCACGAAAAGTGCATTTTAACGTCATAGCGCAATAGATACGCAATCATCATACATGATACCAATTTTTTATTGTAATTAGTCACCGGTCGCGCTATGATCGCGTGGCTGTCTGAGATTTTTTAGGCAATAACCCACCCGCTTATCATTATAGAGATTGATATTTGACTTCCTCGTGATATAAAAAAAGTCTGGACAATAGCTAGTTGGATAGCATACTATTTGTTATTATAGTTTAGTCTGATAAGTAAATCTTGTTTGGTCAATAACGCTCGGCCTTCGATCGTCAACATAATTCCTATTTATATGCATATTCATTATTCATTGTTTTTACGGCTGATATAAACTGTTATATTTATGCAGGGCAGATCAACCTTTCGCATAGAAACGTATAAATCTATATTTAAAAAATCTACTAGCATTATTTGAATTATTTACTATATTCAATTATTTCAATTAGATACTTGTATTTCACGCACATACCTCGGCGGAAGTATGTAGAGGGAATAAAGAAGTTTGAGGTAGGCGAAGTAGGCGAGAGGTATGAACCGCGATCTTTAAACGACCGCTTCGTCCGTCTACATCTCTATTGTATATTGTATAATAGAAAGAGAGAGAGCTATTATGTATTTATTAACTACACTGCTCCGCTGGCACAGCTGTTAGTGTACCGGAACCCTCTAGCCCAGGTCTGACAATAAGGCTACCGCTACCCGCCTATCATAAGAGCGACAAATTGACCTTCGGACTACGTACTGTACTGTACTTGGGAGACGTCTATGATCGACAGTCTTTTTTTTTCTTTATGGCATGGCGCACAGATTAGCGCACTTGCGAATGTCACGTATTAATAACTTGTAGAAACGACATGAAACCCATTCGTAAATTTGCTTTTCTTCTTATCGTAAAACTCCTTCAGTAAAGTGATAGTAGGCTTTACTGAAGTTATAAAGGACTTATAAGGAAGACCAAGGCTGCCCTATAAAGATTAAATAGCTAGTGTTAGCTGACGGAAATTTCAAAAGCACTTGCATACCTAGGCGAAAATGTATGAGGAGAATGATGAGATTTGAGGAAACGAAAGAAGTATGTAAGGACTGCGACGCTTGACGCTTCGTCGTCTCTGACTACCCCGTTAGGGATACGCCGTGAAGATATGTCTGTATCTATGTATAAAGGACTTCTTGAAAGAGCGCGAAAACTACAGCTACACATGTTTATTTAGACCTACTCCATTCTTTTCACTTACACAGAACTCTAAAACACAATATACTATCACTTTTGTACTTTATAACTCCCAAACATGTAAAAAATAGAAAATCTAATTAGAATGACAACCTCGATTCACCCGTTCCCGCCAAAAAGTTTGTCAGTGTAGTTATAAGTTGTACTGTACTGTTATATACGAAATGAAATAAAAATTTAAAACTAGTCACATATAAAGAAAATAAACTATCTTCGTTGCTAACTTTTATATAGTTTAATTTTACGTTGTTGTAGATAGATTTCTGAAATGATAATATAAACCAAAAATAAAAGGTTCATAAAAACACAAAGGCGTGTTTTTAACTATATCATCAGATTATAAACAAGCTTTAAATTTTATTATCAGATAATAAGCTATAAGCTCATAACCAATCTCAGTATTTTGTTTAGCGACAATTCATGCGACACGCGAAAAAAAAATGCCAATGACTATCAAAAACTATAGGCATGAAATCGATCACCATTTTAACGTTTACAACGTAATAACACTGTTTTTACACAGAAACTTCACAGAGAATTAAATTTGTAGATGTAAAAAATCACAATACCGATACGCTTTAAACGACGATGCTCAAAAAATGAAGTTACAAGTAGCTACTTTGAGCTTACGGACTGGCTCTACTGTCAGTGTCGTTGTTCCCCGCATCGTAAGTTATTACGGATACTGTGTTACGGATGGGATGCACAGATCGATGACATCACCTGTATCAATTCCAATAATACGATCCCATGGGGAATATTTACGACCTGCACGGGAAGATACGTAAGTAGGTCACAGCTGGCATCAAATACTGTTTTTAACTATTACCTTACAATGCTTTGGGATACAATTTCCTGCCTATAAGATCCCGTTACAAAAAATATGAAGAAAAAAAATAAATACTTGCAAATGACACAATGAAAAGATAGTCTTGAACTTCGCATGAAATTCCTACCTTTTTTTTGGTAACATAGGAGAAATTTGCACACGAATACCCACCCCGCTGGGTCACTGAGGACTTATGAGGAGCTTTTACACACTAAAAATTCTGGCGATTTGTCAAGGCTTTTGGTGATCTAACGCACCGGAGCTCCTCTCGTGCTATAGTAAGTACTTGTCGGAGGTGGAGCAGATACAGATTAAAGTAAAGGAACTAAAATAAACCGAACTGCCTGTAACTACGACACTATATTATATTATCTACATCAAATAAGCCGATCGGCAGTTATATCGCTAGAAAATATCGACCTAACCAATGGGCGCTGTTTACTAGCGAATGGTTTATTTGATGTGTAAATGTCTTATTTACAGGCCGGTTTATTTAAATTATTTTACTTTTTATACCAAAACAATTCGCCATAAAAGAGGCAAATAAAGATACGACCCGCCCGATGTTAAATTTTTACGTTCGTACCCTTAAAGAAAAAACGTAACCGTTATAAGATCACACATGCATTCATCCGTCTGTACGTCTATCACAGTCGATTTTCAAACAAACTAAATGACGTGAAAACCGGAATAGCATAGTGACATCTTGTTATCCTACATATAGTGCACTAGTTAACCGTTTAAAATATTCATATGGTAATTAGAGAAGCGGCAAAACTATGGATCTCGCATTCATTTAAAAAGGGATATATATAACGGAGCTATAGAATTAGTAATCCCCAGATACACATATTCATTCGCTTGTTCTATACATTTTCCATTTACCCAAATCTCACATTTCGTCTGTACCGCTTCCCTTTCAAACACCAGAACCTTAGTTTTGTTCACATTCATATTCAATCCTTTCACTTCACATTCTTCTTTCATGCACGTAACTAGTGTCTGCAACTCTGAGTTTATCACTGTACCATCACATATCACACCACTCATACTACCTTTCAATGTCTGGAGGCAACTGTCCAAATACAGCACGATCAGCTAGGCAGAAATCACGCAGCCCTGTCTGACTCCTGAACGGACTTCGAACCAGAGCGACATGTCACCAGTCGATATAATGACCTAACAGCCTGCAGTAACGGGCCTCCCACGCCATAGTCAATCAGAAGACTCCACAATTTCTTTCGCACTACTCTATCGAATACTTTTTCTAGATTCACGTAAGCGCAGAAAACTTTCTGACCTACGGCCAGAAACTTCCCTACGATAACGCGAAGCGAGAAAATGTGCTCCATACAACCCCTACCGTTCAAACCACCTTGTGCCTCCCACAAATATCCTTCTGAAACGCCTTTCATACGTTCAGTCACTACCTTGGTATAGACTTTATTTGCTAAGCTGACCAAGCTGATGGCCCTAGAGCACGCACACTCTAAATGAGATCTTTCTCTTTATAGAGAGGTATTATGACTGCGGTGCACCAGTTCTCTGGAACCCCCTCTTTCTGCTAACAAAAGTTGCACAGTGCACAGAAGGTATCTTAAACCTTAGGACCACCGTACTTAATCATCTCAGCAGTCACCTCATCATTTTCCGCAGCCTTTAACACATTTCAGACTTCTTATCACTTTTTCAATCTCTTTCATCCTAATGGCGTCCTCCAGTCCCTGACCCGAATGTGGCAATTTATTAGAATCGCTCTTAGTATCAGAGACGATGTCGCCACTCTCATACAGTTCTCCATAGTATTCACTCCATCGCTGCAGAACATCTTTTTTATTTGTTAGCAGACGGTTTTCTTTCGAACGCACTTTATTCATTCTGCAAGGTGCCGGACCACTTCAGTACTTACGTACTTCTTTCCAAAATAATTTGGAATTTTCCTCGAAGTTGTCCGACATTTTATTTTCGTCTAACACCCTATACCTTTCACGGTTCTCTTTCACTAGTGCCTTCGTTTCTGCTTTCTGCAGCTTATATCTGTCTTTCATCAAATTCTTCATACCACAGTCCTTTTTAGTAGCGAGGCAGTCCCGCTATGCGTTCTTCTTGTTATACACAAACACTTTCACCTAATCATCCCACGACACATCACGCTTTTTATCGTTCTTCAATCTTATCTTATTATTAATCTTCAATCTTACTCGTTCCACACACTTCTTTCGCAGCTCTGATCGTATTATCCCTAAGGTTCTGTCAACATTATTCGACATCTTTGCTCATCGCTTTCAATCTAACATCAAGTTCACCGGATACTACGCTTTCATATTCGTTCCTGGTGGTCGCATCTTGCAGTTTCTAGCTTTTGATGCGACAAATCGCTGCAGGTTTAGACACTACGCGACGTCGCCATGTTGCAAACAAACCACTTATTCTGGTTATAACCAGAAAGTGGTCCGTTCCCAGATCGGCTCGTCTATGCGCTCTTGTGTCCGTAACCTGCTTCTTGAGCCTGCTATCCCAAAGGAATACATCAATCATTTTCATCCTTTCTTTCCCATGTGTACTGATGGATGCCTTTGTGCTTAAATACGGTATCAGCTACAAAAAGATCCTTTTCCATACACACTCCTAACACAATCCTACCAGCATCATTCACTCTCTTATCTCCATACTTGCCCAGGACAGTCTCAAATTCTGTTTGAGCTGTCCCGACCCATCCACTACTGTCTTCACACACAAGAATTCTCTAATTCTCTTTAACCGTCGCTAAAACGTCTCTAACATTCTCCCAAAACTGGTCTAGTTCACCTAAACCGACAAAGGACACAAAGGACACAACCCCATCTAGAGCCGCACCCAGAGCAGTCTGGGATTTACAAATCTCATTCACACATTATACAATTAACCAAACGAGAGGACAGCAAAACGCCTAACCCTTGGCATCCCCTGTCTTCATGTGGTACCCCTGACCACAAAGCGATGCCACCTCCGGACAAGACGGCTAGTTCACTGCCCTTTCGTTTGGTTTCACTCAAACATAACACATTCAATCTTTTCTCTTCCATGATATCAATCACTTCAATCTCTTCAATCCCAACTCTCACATTCCACGCAGCTATTCTGCACTCTTCCGTCCATTTCCCGCCGCGAGGTGCACAGCGTGTTAGGTGGCGGTCCCCAACGCTGAACTGCACACGGCACACACCAACGGGGACAGACCGGTCTACATCGCTTTATAACCAACTACAAATTTTTACAAATTGAACGCAAAATAAAAACGAGTTTAAGTCTTAGCGATACAGGTCATAACAGCTGCTAATCATAATTTGGTTGCTACCGCATTTCAACACCAATTGTACAAAGTTAAATTTTCATGTTGGCTGTATTGCGAACGTACCGAACTCAATTTGCTGTACTGTTTCTATATATTACATATGTTCTCTGTGATCGTAACCAATATGATGTCTACTTTTACATTTCGTATTCACGAAAGTGTTTTAGTTTGATTTTATTTTTGTTCATCCATAGAATCCCAGCGCTGTCGTGTTTTACGACCGCTCTTACGTATTTGGAACTTTTTTATTTTATAGTTTATTATGAGTGATTTGTGTCTACAGTTGGTATAAATACATAAACGTGCATAGCGTATATTAATGTAGTATAGGGATTTATGCATAAATACTGTTTTTACTGTTACATTAATTTGAATGTAGACTGCATCTTAAGTTTTTGTTATACTTTCAATACTTTTTTTTACTTTTTAAAGTTCATTGCGGGTCAACGATGTCGAAATGCACAGCACTACTATCCATAATTAGGTGGACATCACTAATTTTATGTTGGTAGGTTAGCACACGTAATTGTTTTTTCCAATGGGGTATTGATTTGCGGTCTAACATAACTAGCAGAAATTGTTGTTCTAAGTGCCGTCTCTTAAACGTAGTGACTATATTCTCTTCGCTTGAAACCACGGCCGATGCAACTCGGTCGAAACGTCAAGCCAAATTAATAGGTAATCGCGTTAATTTCCCGTTTTAGATATTTTATAATGCAACGCAAAAAGTTTAAAAGTTTATAGATAGACTGACAGACAGATAGATACGACGAAACTATAAAGGTTCCGTCTATAATTTTGGCTACGGAACCCAGAAAATAAAAAACAAATCATCGGTAAATAGTTGGTTCCAGCGTCGATAAAATCCGTTATCGAGCATTATCGAGGAATGTATTTTCTTGTTGGATTCTTAACTAGGCCAACGTTAATCTCTCCAATGGAATTCATATTTGCAAGGTGTAAGAAAATAAACAAGTGATGCTTTCCAAGGTGGCAGATATAGTACACGGTTGGACAGAGATTGAGACACACATTAAGGTTGAGCTATTTTAGAAAGAAAAATAATGTTTATGAGTATGTAGGTCATGCGTAATTTTTTTTTCAAAGTCAATGTCAGTTGTAGTGTTTTAAAATAGTTGCGACACTCACGTTGTGTTTACGCTATTTTTTTTGTTGTTTTCCACATATTCAATAGGCTAGCCGACTGCTCTTGGAACTGGTATAAAAAATAAAAAAAATATATAAAAATTATAAACACGATAGTACAACGATTTTTGAATTTCATTGAGTAATATAAGAGTTAGTTACTCACTTAGATTATAGGGATTATATTCTCCCACCCACACCCACCAACGAAATTTAATTAAACTTTGGTGGTGGGAATCTAAGTGATGACAAGCGAGAAGGAGCATCATTTTCCTCTAGCTTTTAATGGCGTCACAAACTCGTAATGTCGTTGAACAGTGCTAGGAGTGACGGAGACAAGAATTATCCTCGATATTAGCGTCCGACCAAAACTAGTTTTATAACTGAAACCAAATTTCGGTGTCTACTTCAATTTCGGCCAAAATCAAAACTGAAAATTCCTTCGAAGATAATTATTTGATTTTTTTGTATATTGTTTAAGTATCTGCTCATGTTAGCTGTTTGTGTTCTTAACAACAGTTATTTACTTTATGAATTTATTCGTCAAAAAGCGCTTTGTACCGATAGGGTGAGGTGCGGTATTTGCTACTATGCCGATCGTCATCTAAGGCAGCACAAAAAGTCAAATACCTCACAATAAGCCCTTTCCCCTAGAATGTTATGACCTGCGCGAGAAGAGAAGCAGTTGGGCACACCCTTGCTTCTTTTCCAGTAAAATAATTTATTATTAAGTAACGACTTTCTGCGTCTTATCTATAAGCATTAATATTATAAGGAGGCAAAATTGTGTGTTTGTTTGTACGCTGAGGGTAATATCTGGAAATACTTCTAGAATAAATAGGAAGCTACATTATCCATGTGCAATATAGACTATATTTTGTTAATTATTATTATTTTTATTGTATTCACCTACTTTGATCGTTTCGTAAAATAACTAGTGACTACAATTTTAAAATAACTAAATAAAAATTACGATTAAATAGTTTCATACACATTTTTGCATCAAACTCTTCGTAATTTTTTTGTTTGTTTTGATACAAAAATATTTGAAATGTTGTGCACCCCTGAAGTAAACAGAAACACTAACGACTCGCGCGCATTTGTCAAGGTGTATTATAGACTGTATACACTTATACAATTATAAAATATTATATATGTACAAATAATTCATTACGAACGTAATGTTGCTTTAAAATAATATTCGTGTATAAATGTGATCTTAAAATTGGTTTCATTATTTACGTTTGTTTGTTTAAAATTTAAATAAAAGGTTACTCTATTCAAATATTTTATAATAGACTTTTAATAGATTTATTAAAATAAGCAATGAAGAGATACGCAGTGTAAACAGGGTTGGACGACAGTGTTATTGCAAAAACAAAAACGAATGCTTAGATGGTTCGAGCACATAGAATAAGTGATGAAAGACTGGCGAAGAAAAACGTATAGACCAAAAGCGAGTGGTATTAGAAGTCAAGGAAAACCAAGGCTGAATTACGAGGATCAAATTGCCAAAGTGTTAGCTTACGGAAATGTCAAAAGCACACACATATCTAGGCGAAAATGTGTGAGGAGAATGATGAGCTTCAAGGAGACGAAAGAAACATGTAAGGACCGCGAAGCTTGGCGCACCGTCCTCTCTCACTACCTTGTTAGGGAAACAGCGTGAAGATATTTATGTATTAATGTAGATCGTAAAGCAAAGCGACATTAGTGAAGCATTACTGGGCTACAAATACAATCCCTTATTACTTGCGTGATTACGCTGTATCCCATACAGCGTGAAGATATGTAAGTACATATTATGTGTTTTCGTCAGGTCAATTATTCAATTATTTTGTCACCTTTACACCTAAGCTGTGGCACAAAATGCAAACTGATTGGTAACGCAAAACCCGAGAATAAAGGAAATTATAAAAATAAATAATCAGACCCATTTCCTTAATTTATTTTTAAAAACCCTAATTAATTTGCGTCCACGACACACCCTTAGTCAGCTTGGCTTATAACGCTGTATAAGTGTATATAACATAAGCGAACTACCCCGTCTTTGCACGTGTCGAAATATTTTCACAGCCCATGTTACTCGCCGATAATGTAGCTTTCTATAGGTGAAAGAATTTTTGAAATCGGTTCATCCATTACATACAAACAAAGTTTATCTGTTTAAAATATTAAGTAAAGTATAGACAACATAGAGAAAAGTAATAGGAATATTTAAAAATTAGAAATGAAGGACTACATCCATAACTACATCAGATATCTCACTATAGGAGTCACTGTCACAAATGTCTACAAATTACAACTATTGGAGCTCTTGGCGTATCAAAGGAAAATACACAAAATCTCTCAGATTAAATTAGAAATAGCTATAGAAATTGTATCTCGACATGCCTTTATAAATGTCGCTGTAAAGGTAGCTCCGTTACATCAAATAGTATTTAAATGGCCTTGACGACGTTTCATGTTGGGATTTGTTTTTTCATGAATACTTATCTATATTCATACTAATCTTATAAAGAGGCAAACTTTGTATGTATGTAATGGATAAACTCAAAAACTACGTAACCGATTTCAAAAATTATTTCACCTATGAGCTACATTACCAGCGAGTAACAGGGCTGTAAAGTATTTTCAAAAATATTTCTACCCTGGCGAAGTCGGGGCGGATCGCTAGTTTCTTATAAAATAACTATGAATAAATTCTGCCCGCGGAAAATGGCTGTCATATAGTGTAGGTAGAAGACGAAAAAAAGATTGAGTCCAGCTGCGTTCGAGCGGATAAATCCGGTATGAACCGGATTTTCCAAATGCTGATGGCTTTGTTACTGGTTTTCTTTTGAAGTAAATTATTACTAGAAATTTTATGAAAACATTTTTTAATCGTTACATTATGAACACGTTAGCATTTAATAATAATACTCGTTATGTTTTTTAAACAATTCGATAAGTATGTACTTATTTCAAAAATTTAAAATATAAAAACTGTTACAATAAATAAATAAAAAAATAATACTTAAAAAATGTGTGTGTCAGCTCCGACGCACGACTGGAGTTTACTCCTTAAGAACGATTATATTATCTAATTATTAATAATAATTAGTAACATTTCAAAATTATTCATAAAATGAATTATAATAACCTTGAAGAAGTTATTTATAACGTACCTAGCACCCACGTGTGTATCAGATGTTCCGGCACTATTTATTTACACCACTTTCTGCCATAGTTTATATAATTTTCACTTCACTTTAGAGAAGTATAATGATAAGTATTAAAACTTCACATTGATAATATTGATTATCGATATTTATATCAAAAACTCCAACATAAATCGACACTTTAAAATACAAAAAAATAGTGCTCACTATTTGTAATTTTTGTTATATTATATTCATCATTCGAAGACGCTGTAGAGTATATGTTATATATCTATATATTTTATATATAAATAACATATAGGTATATTATATACATATAATACTTACACGTGTAAGCTGCCCCGCAGCATACCCTATGTACGTCTTAATACTCACGACTGAAAAGTGAAAGGTGCGCGCACAATAGGTTGCGCACAAAAAACGTAACGCTGTCATTCGATAAATAGATTTTACTCCTCATATTTTTTTCATACCGGGGGTCTTATATGAAAATCGATTCTTAGGAGTAAACTCTAATAATTTATGCTAAACATAACAACGTTTTTGAAAACAGTAGCTTTCAAAAAAACATGCGTTCAGGAAATACGATGCCCCAAACGAACTCAGAATCGGAAAACGGCCTCGAGTACAACACAGCTCTTTTATATTTAATTAGTAAATTACCTACTGATTGCATTCTTTGCAAAATACAATTCTTTTTGGTTTGGGATTTGTTAACTTATTTTTACTTACGACCACAATTTTCTGACGACAATGGGGAAATCTTGAAAAGATATCCAGTTTCTGAAGAGAGAACCGGCACGCGACAGCAAAATATCGCGCGATCTTTGCTGTCAAAACTATAAAATTATATCTACCGCAAAAAGTGCATTTTACGGTCATAGCGCAATAAACACGCAATCGTCATATCAATTTGTCAATCAATTTCAAATCGTGATATCAATGTTTTATTACTATTTTGTCACCGGTCGCGCAATGATCGTGTCGCCGTCGCTGTCTGCAAATTTTTAGTTAATAACCCCGCAGTTTATGTTAGTAACATTCCTCCAAACTAAAGATAAATAATTCATGCGTAACTATAATTGTGTTTAGTGTTTACAAGTCTGTCTGACTATAACTTAAGATATTACAGATATCCACAAATACTTGAAACCTGAGTAAGTACATGTTCAACGTTCTAAATTAAATTATATTTTGGTCTTACAAAAGCGTCGTGTTCACTATTGTTTGAACCGTTCATTGTCATTTCTAATTAATAATATTACATTTTAATCAATAATCGATACATAAGATAAACTTCAGTTCATATTTCGAAGAAATTTCCCAATTAAGTACTTAGTTTTCATTTATAACAACAAATTTCAAATTCATTTGAAACAACAAACAATAATCTCTCGTAACTTCAAGAACGTATAGGTACCTAATTGTTTATACTGTGCTAATTTTGTGGTTCCCAATCCTACTTTCCTACTAATATTATAAATGCGATAGTTTGTGAGGATGGATGCATGGATGTATGGATATTTGTTACTCTTTCACGTAAAAACTACTAAACGGATTTTGATGAAACTTTACAGTAATATAGCTTATACATCAGAATAACTCATAGGCTATAATTCATACATTATTTATTATCGGTAAAGTAATGGGTTCAAACCGGTTGAAATTGGGGAAAAAACCGATTAAAGGTTAATAACGGTTATTGGTCATATAGCAGCTAAAGTTTGTATGCTAAGGTTATGTAGCTAAACTTTAGCTACATAAACAGTTTTAAATTGGTATTAACGGATTAATAAAATTAGGTTAAAAACGGTGTTTTGACTGTATCAACCTGTATTTTAAATTATTGTATAGATTCAGGTGTTACATATATACATACATATCCTCACGCTGTATCCCCCAACAGCGCCAGGAGTTGCGGTCCTTACATACTTCTTTCGCTTCCTCAAATCTCATCATTCTCCTCACATATTTTCGCCTAGGTATGCGAGTGCTTTAGACATTTCCGTTTGCTAACACTCTGGCTTTTTGATCTTCATAAGTCAGCCTTGGTCTTCCTTGGCTTCTTTACTTTGCGGAAATCCACTTCATGTGATAAATTTCTGAAATCTTTATCTTTATAAATATTTATCTTTATCAGAATATACCAGAGATCAGATTCGGTCAGCTAACCAGCACAGAATCTGATCTCTGGTATATCCTGAGGATGCTTCGTTGAGAGGCGAAACACGTGTCGATTGGTGGTTTTTGGAGTTTGATCGGAAAATACCTAAAGGCTTCAGAAATTTATCACGGTATTTTAAAACCGACTCCGAACCGGGTTTAAAATTACTAAACAAATGTCCTGTTACTAATAAAAATTACAACAAGATTAAACTTAGGTACAAATTTACTATGACAAAAGTCTATCACAACCATAAACATAGTATACTAGCGCTAACTTTTTTTTCTTTCTTCTTGGCATGGCGCACAAATTAGCGCATTTGCCAATGTCACGTATTGTATTAATAAGTAAAATCGTTATCGTAAAACTCCTCCAGTACTTCTTGGAAGAGCGCGAGAACTTCAGCTACACATGTTTATTTAGACCTACTCCATTGTTTTCACTTTTACAATTTTAAAACACAATACAGTATCACTTTTGTACTATAAAACTCACAAAAATGTAAAAAATAGGAAATCTAAATAAAATAAATAAAGTAATACTAAAGTATTAGCACAGGTATTAGTAATAAAATAAAAATTAGACAACAAAGATATGTGGCCAACAATGGCCTTGACTTACTAGTCAGGGGAACGAGTATAATAAATTTATAAAAAAATGTATAAAATTGGCGTAGTTTTGACAACAATTGTAAAATCCTGTACATTTTCTACTAATGAAAGCGACCGCAGTGACTTTCACAAATAACGCTGTTAACATCCTATGGTTATTTTCCAATCATGTGCGTGTTACAGAGTAAAAATATTTAAAAAATATATTGTTAAATAAATACTTTTTAGGCTTCTTTCAATACACATCGGTATAATATACACATGTTATATACACGCTACCTTTATTTTAAAAGCCGGATGCCATATAACTCAATTTTCTTCGAAATCACGTGGGTATTATTATTGCCATCCAATCGAACAAACCTTATTATCAAAAACGAAATAAACATTCGACTTTATTGATATTTCGCCTTCGAAGTTTCCTTATTTACATGTAGAACAGTGTTTACTTTTTATAACATAAAACATGGTTATAAATAAGTATAACATTATTGTGGGTTTGTAGGATTTGAACAGAATATGTATTAATAATATCTCGGTGATCGGTTATTATAGGAATGTAAAGGGCAATATTGCTTGATAATGTCAGGATTGTTCGCTGGTTTTCTCCCGACTTGACGTCAGTGTTGGGCAAAATGTAATAGTACAATTACAATTACATAGTAAAATAAAGTAGGTATAATACTGTTTTCAACAGCATACTTGGCAACCCTACTCTCGGCCAATTTATGAAACCAAAATAATGTTATATATCTGGGAATACAATATAAAAATTGCGACAGATTTCTTATACGCTCACCGTTCCATATGCAAGAAATAGACTTCTAACCTTGATACGTCGCCACAGAGGTATATAAACGCCATTAATTCTAATAAAAGTGTCTCCGACTGAGTCATGTATTTGTAGTACGGGACACTCAAAACTCAACACGTGGAAGAATAACACGAGTCAATTTATCTCTGACGTTCCGCAGTGAAATTGATAAACCCTCAGATGTTTCGACGACAAATGATAAATTATTATTCACTACCTATGTACATAAAATATGAACTTGCAAACATTCAATTCTAGGTAAATCCATAATAAAAAAGGGGATCAAAAGAACCCTGAAAGTGTTTAAAAAAAAACTGGTCCAACGAAAGTTTCACTCGCACGCAGAGGATTCCGTATGATATTTGTGAAATGGTACATTTTGAAACTTAATTTCTGGAGATTTACAAGACCCTAGGACTTCAGTTAAATAAATGAACCTTTATATTTTCTATTTGTTTTATTAATGGCCCGTTGGCTCGGTGGCAGAACATCTGCTTTCCTAGCCGGGGCTCCTGGTTCGATCGCCGGTCAAGTCAAGTTGGGAAACAAACTTTTCTAAATTGACTTGTAGTCTGAGTGTTGCTGGGAGCTCCCCCAGATCGTTGTGCGGTACCCATAGTACAAGCCTGGTGCTTAATTAGGGGTCACACAATTTGTGTGATTGCGTGGAGTATTATTATTATTAAAATGTATTTATACTTTTGCCACTATCCTAAATATATGAAAAAAGAGACTTGTCAAAATAATAACCGTATTTTATTTAATAAATAAGTAGTTGTAATATCTGTTATCTGAGCACCGATCAAACTATTGTGGGTGTAAATGTAAGATATTCGAAAAAACCAACCGATTAAATCACAAAATTATTAAATAGCAATAACATCAATATGACAGTGCTGCCAACTATTATTATGATTGTAATACTTAAATGTATTTAAATATTTAATCACGAATATTGACAACAGTTAACATTTACGTAAGGTTATGTATAATTTTTTATATATTTTGGACAGGATAAACAATGAAGCGATACGCAGTATGATAGGGTTGCACGACAGTGTTATTGTAAAAATGAAGAATGGAATGCTTAGATGGTTCAGGCACTTAGAAAGAATGAGTGATGAAAGACTGATGAAGAAAATCTATAGAGCGAAAGTGAGAGGTAAAAAAAGCCAAGGAAGACCAAGGCTGACTTATAAAGATCAAATAGCCAGAGCGTTAGCAGATGGAAATGTCAAAAGCACTCGCATACCTAGGCGAAAATGTGTAAGGAGAATGATGAGATTTGAGGAAGCGAAAGAGGTATGTAAGGACCGCGACTCCTGGCGCTCCGTCCTCTTCGACTACCCCGTTAGGGATACAGCGTGAATATATGTATGTATGTATATATTTTTTATATGCATATATATTATTTAGTTTGTGCTGGAGAAGAAGAAGAATGGTCAAATTGAACAGGACAGAAGTACTCTATTTACCCACTCATTAATTTTATTATATTATTTTCTAGTGCAACTTATGTAAGTATGTGAGTTAAATAAACGTACCGTACGAGTGGCTTTATAAGGTTATAATGAACCCTAAAAAAGTATTACTACTGTCCTTGCTCAACTTGGTGACTCAAGTTCTTTTACAGTATGATCTATTAAGGCGACGCATTGGAAATTTTGACGGCAGGGATTGCAATTTTTCCAAGTGACTACAAGACGTATAGAAATGATATTTGGTAACCAGATTCTTCATTTCATTGACTTTATTTTGACAGTCGCGATACACGATTGGTTAACTTTTGTAACACAAAACAAAATACCAAAGAAACCTATTTTAAAACAGAGATTTACATTTTTAAGAGTAACGGGACCGATTTATGTTTCTAAATTTTCTGTATAGTGTTAATATAAATATATTCTTTAAAATGACAGTTGGATATTTTAAATTTAATTACAGTTTTTAAAATAAACGAAAATAACTACTTTTACGTATTTTTCGTAAGCTAGCGCGCGCACTTTTGGAAAGACCAGGTCTAATTTGGATTAAATTATTGTTTATCAATTGCGTCGCCTTAATTACATTTTTCAGCATTGTATGTCGTTATGTATTCTATTTTTTTCTTTAGTTCAAACATAATACAAGTATCACGAAACCGATTAATGAGTATTTAAACGCGATATTCTCGATACACTGCGAAATCAGAATTAATAAACATTAGCTAACAGAAACAGCCGGCGACGGCGCCTAGAGCCAAGGACATGCTAGTTTACGCGATGCGCGTCGTGTTTTGAATATATTACTCGTTTAATAAAATTCTGTACACGACTTTTTTAAGGACTGACATACTGACTTATAAGTCGTGACCTTGATATTCCTATAAAGATAAATCGAGTTCTATATGGAATATGATTTTATCGTTATACTAGTTTTTTGCGCGATATTCGCCCGCACTATACAAGTAAGACAAAACATTTCTATTTGTAACTTTCAGAGTTCAATAGCACTAGTTACCAGACATTACTCTTGTTATAACGAAAATGTTTATGTCTGAAATGAAAATGTCTGTAGTTTTATATCAGTGTAAATATTTGCTTATTTACATTTAATTATTTATATATTAATTACATATTCATAACGCTAACTTTATGTCATAGTCTAAATATGTATCTATGAACTTAAATATTTAAAAATATGATAAGATAAGAACAATGTTAAATACATGACATAATATGTATTATAATTATTACTGATTTATCAATAAACATATAAATCTGGAACTCTTACACTCATACCCTGTATTGCTACAAAAATCTACGAAACATACGCATATTACATAAAAAAGTACTCAATGTAAATATATGTATATAATTATATTAAAACAACAACTTAGTAAGTAACTCCACCATAAAAAATTGCTATTATTCCATACTACATAGAGGCGCATATGTGCAAAGAATACTAATTTTAATATTAAATATCTAATATTATGTCGAAGCCAGCCAAATATCAGGTATTAAGTGAAGTGCTGATAATACAATTAAAGCGTATTCAAGCGTAAAACATTTAAAAAACAGTTATCGAATACTCCATAGTAACAAAACTCGTAGTACATAAGCGCCACAATCACACCAGTTTATCTTAATAAAGCGTACTGGCCTCATAACCCTGCCAAATAAAGAAGCAAGTTAAGGTCGTGTGATAACACAGCACAATAGCAACTACCACTGTTTGTATTTCATTATGTATCAGACCATGATCTTTAACCTTTTCTTCGCCACATAAAAACTACAATAAGAAAATACAAAATGATTGACTAAGCAATAAAAATTTGCATTTGATTGATAAAACGCATTGCACAG
This sequence comes from Zeuzera pyrina, assembly GCA_907165235.1. Lineage (NCBI taxonomy): Eukaryota > Metazoa > Arthropoda > Insecta > Lepidoptera > Cossidae > Zeuzera > Zeuzera pyrina. Next base: position 3,969,639 of record OU015627.1, read on the forward strand.
ATTTCAATCAGCAATCAGAGAGCGAGTATGAATTTGTGTATCGCAAATGTGAATATATTATAATTTTAAAACACGTTATACACGTTTTTCCTAAATTTAAATTATATAGGTACAAAAATAAAATTAATTTCTTATAGAATAACAACTTTCGTTTTTCAAAAAATATTCTAATAATTACCCAATTAAGGATATTATTTAACCGACACTATTAACCATAAACTGGTTAATATAATGATATACATATACAAGCGGCGTAAGTATGCGACTCTCTCTGAGAGTTTCATATTTACGCCCTTTGCAGTCGAAACTTTGGGTCCCTGGGGCCCCGAAGCCCATCGACTGGTTTCTGATATTTGTAAGAGACTGGTCGAGGCTTCGGGAGACCGACGGGCTGGCAGCTTCTTCCGCCAACGAATCAGTTTGGCTATTCAAAGAGGCAATGCTGCCAGTCTGCTAGGTACCTTGAGCAATGACAGCTTTCTAAGCGGCAACTTTGAGGAAGTTTATTATTTAAGATAATGTGTAGTTTTAAGTTTGTAAATATTAACATATGTATGTACCTTTTATTAATAAAGTTTAATATCAAATGATATACAACAATGTATAAGGTAATAACAACAACTGTTATATAAACACAAAAACTAACAATTTTATTGAAGATTCAAAATACTCCAAAAGTTATACACTTATTTTGGTATCTCTATTTGTTACGGTTTAACAGTTTTAATAAAGTATTTATTATATTATTTATTAAATTAACAATTGTTTATTATTTTAATGAAATGAACTAGAGCGAACTTTACTGTATGAATCGTAAAATGAGAGAGAGTGGCGGCTGTATTGCAACAACAGTAAACCGTTAATTAGTGTTGCTAACATTAATTGTAGTGGTGCTTCGGTATTCCTGACAAAGAATATTCGGACCGATTTTGATGAAACAGCTGAGGAAAGAACATAGTTAAAATTGCGGCTTTCTAACGAAGACAAAAACGCATTCAAAACCATTCATCCATTCAAGAGTTATGACGCCCTAGATAATACCCCAACAAACGGACACACAACGGCGTCAAACATATTATAACACTCTTCTTTTCTGTCGCAATCTGTTAAAGAGATCGTTTTAAAGTAATTACTCCTGTGAAATGGAATTAAACTCAGTTACCATCTAAATTTTGCCTTATTATAAGCGCCCGCGCAAATGACCTCGAAACGAATGGAGCAGTCATAAATTTGACAATAATAGACAAGAATGTTTGCGCACTTTAATTGCAGCTTATTCTATTGAGCACTTCAACTACAATAACAAATGGCTACCGGCAGTCTGCTAAATGGAATAAATATAAAGACCTAGTTAGTAATTATTGTGTACTGGCAAGTTAGTAGTTAATAAAACATGAACCAATGTTAATAAACGAATATGAGTAGTGGTAATGGGATCAAATGAAGAAGTAAAAGCTTAAAATAAACCTCTGTTGTGTAGTTAATAACACACAAATCTTTTCTACCAAATGGGGCGAGAAAAAAATGGTCACCCTTCGCCATAAAAGCCCAATGCGATGCATTGGCGGTATGCTATTTTACAGTCAACTGTCAGTTTTCATTTCTCTCTTTAAGTTCTTTGTCTCAATGACTCCCATCATTTAACAGTAGCACCAGCAGATGATATCTTCTGAGGCAGGAATTTGATAATGAATTTCAATAGACCGAGTATCTTCCACGTGACGAGACTCCAGACATAACAACAGCGATCACATCAAATACTGAAGTGTCATTATGCTACGAGTGGCCCTCAATTGCTTATATTATACAAAAAATATAATATGTTAATTAAATCTTATCTCATTAGACTTGTTTCGAAGTTCGAACAGTGTGGTTGAATTATTACCATGTTTTATACATACTCAAGCAAAGAACGCAGGTGAACTAGTTATGTTGGGTTGATATTTTACTGCCATACAATTACATGAATAACATTTTGAAATTATAAATAAAATAAAAACATTATATATCAATAAAACTGTAAATGTAATTATGTTTTTTTATAACGTACCTTTTAAAACCTACAAGGCCGATATGGATATACATATTATAGTTTAGAATGAAGATGAAAATATAAATCTTAACTTGCAGGAGTTTTTGGCGGAATGTTACGGGAGCGAATGCGCGTTTATTTTAATTATTTGCTAATGGTTTTTTGTAGATAGTGTAATATAAAATGTTGGTTATAACTTCAATCATTGAAACTTTAATGTGGTGTTATGGTGATAATGAATGCTTGGGAGGAAATCGTGAGAACAAATGCAGGCTAAGGTTTAGATTGTTTCACATTGGGTAAAATTTTACAAACACGACGATACATTTATAACACTTTTTTTGGTTAGGTTAGGTTAGGTCTTTTAACCACTGTACATGAATCCGCTTTATACATGGAGCAGTATTGAAACAGGAGTCCGCAATCTAAAGGGATAGTTGAAGTCGAGAAATTTAATCTTGAAACATCTCCACAATACTCCATCTCTTTTCATCTTTTGCTGTTGGTATATCTATAAGAACCTTATATAAACTAGTAGGTGTATTGCAGAGTTATTTCTAGGGGCAGTATTAAAATAGAAGTCCGCACTCTAAGAAGATAGCTGAAGTCGAGAAATTTAATCTTGAAACATCTCCACAATACTCCATCTCTTTTCATCTTTTGCTGTTGGTATATCTATAATACCCTTATATAAACTAATAGGTGTATTTCAGAGTTATTTCCAGGGGTAGTATTGAAATAGAAGTCCGCACTCTAAGAAGATAGTTGAAGTCGAGAAATTTAATCTTGAAACATCTCTATATCCTTCCATCTCTTTTCATCTTTTGCTATTGGTATATCTATAAAACAACCTTATATAAACAAGTAGGTGTATTTCAGTTATTTCCAGTGATAGTATTGAAATAGGACTCCGCACTCTAAGGAGATAGTTGAACTCGAGAAATTTAATCTTGAAACATCTCTATATACTTCCATCTCCATTCCATAGGTGTATTGCAGAGTTATTTCTAGGGGCAGTATTAAAATAGAAGTCCGCACTCTAAGAAGATAGCTGAAGTCGAGAAATTTAATCTTGAAACATCTCCACAATACTCCATCTCTTTTCATCTTTTGCTATTGGTATTTGTATATATATAGCAATCTAATATGTATTAGTAGTTGTATTTCCGAGTTATTTCCAGGAGTTAGGAAGAGATGTTGCACAATTGCACCAACTCCATCAAGGAATATTTATTTAGTTTATAGAAAATGTTATTTTCCATAGCACAATCTATTATTTCAAATAATTGTTTATTTTTTTTATTGACAATAATTATTTTATAGTGTCTTAAAATTTTTTAAAGCTAATATCGATTTAATGAAGGAGTAACATTTCATTGTATGACATTATATTTTTTATTAGTAATTCATAGCAATTTTGTGTATAATTTCAACAATTTTGAAGTGCCGTTAAATGCATTCCTTTTTTTTAATTTGTCTGATTGTTCAAGTATCATAAAAACAGTAAGTAAATACTAAATATGGCTTTAATAGTAGACGGTCATTTTGATAGATTACGGTCTCAATTTCTTTCGGGTTTCTTGCCGAGTCTTCTTAATAAAAGGTTTTTCCGAATCGGTGGTAGATTTGAAGTTCAAAAATACCTTAAAACTGCATTTACATGAATAAATTATTTTGAATGTAGTGTCATTGAACTCTGAACCGAACCAAGCTAATCATAACAGGTATTAAATTTTTCCCTAATTCAAACAGACACAATTGAACACAATTGACACAACTAAAATAGTAAAGAGGGAAATAAATATACATAATGAAATACTGGCGAAAAAAATTTATTTTAAATGTTAATAGCGTACAAAAGAAAGGAAGAAAATTGTATTTAACACGATATAAAGCAGACAAAAGGATACAATATTGTCCTAAATTGTGGATCAAAACAGGTACATTCTTTGTGAACGTACCTGTTTTGAACAAACGAACACAGTTGCCGATTTTAATAGGAATATTAATATGATGAAAGATGGATTTTAAGATTATAGAACTTAAAATTATAATAAGACTGTTTTTCTAAAACATTTAGTCGAGTAGGTGTTCGTTCGTCCGAAAATAATCATGCCAATATCGGGGAGGTCAATGCACTCTTTATCGAGACCACATGTTCTACAGTGCTTGCGATAACATAATAGAAAGCGCAATATTTTTCGAACCATCTATTAAATATTTAGAAATTAAATCTAACATTTTTTGCATTACTTTTGTACTGTCTCTTCATTTGAACTTATTTATCCGATATTTGAAGGTTTAAGCAAGATTAATCCTGTCAATTTCACATAACTATAATGAATACGACCATATCATGACGTGATCACAACGTCGTTTTGGTGGTTGACATGAGCACTGAGGTGAACCAACTCGCACGCAGTGACCTATTGGATGGGTGATTTTGGTATTGATATCTTAGATTATCGCTTGATAGTGATACGAGTAGTTATAAAGCCAAGTATGAGGTATATTGGGTGACATGAAAATGGACAGTAGGTTGGTCGCTAGTGGGTACATCCAGTTCCACCAATTCACATTAAACTGACGGGGTAGAGAATATAATCAGTTTCTTTCTTACCCTCAAATACTTCCTCAATTGTCAAAAGCCTAACAATGAGACATTTCACAAGTAATAACGTACTATTAATGAATTCATTCGAAACCACAGCGTGTTGCCTTAAAGCGGCAATAGGAATAAATATACTATTTGATTTGTCGAAACAAACACTAACAAATTCATTAACCATTCCATTCTTAGTGGATTTAAGATTTACCTTACGAAAAAAAGGCACTATAACAGCCGATTAAAAGAAGTGTATTTGATGAATTTAGAAATAAACAAACAGACTTAGAAAAGGAGTCACTTTTACTAAAATAAATAAGACTTATTATGACAAAGATTATCTATATATATAGTATATTATTCAATATCTAAACGCTTATATTCTCGAATGTTCCAAATGATAAATACCACTGACCTGTAGTACCCTAATAACACTGACGTAATTATTACAATCTATAACTAAGATGAGTTTGTTTCACCTTCTATTATATTTAAAAATCACCGCTTCGGTGCATGATTTTGGTCTATGTGACATCATAGCGTTTTCTTTTAAAGTGTTGTAAGAAAAATATCTATTGCAAAGTTTAGCGTAAGTATTACATTTTCAATGGTAATCCTATGTTATAATGTTCCATATTATGAAAATAAATAATCTGCACTTTCTTTTCTAATTAACAGTATGGAACTCCTTAGGTAGGTAATGTTTTCACAGTTATTTTTACTAATTTTATTTCAAACGAAATGTTATTCGAAAGTATTAAAATATCTAACAATAGATCAAATTACGCTGAATTCATAAAATAAAAAATATTTAGGTGTATCAACAACAAAATTATAAATAAGTAAAGAAAACAAAATATAAAATCCAAGGGAAACAGGAAGCCTTTTAACAATGTTTCTTACAAAAATTTGGCAATCAATACAAAAAACGACACGCTAAAGGTTTCCGACAGAAAGAATCCATTAGATTGTTGAAAACATCAAATGGAATATTATTCAAAAGGTTTAATTCCTGTAAACGAATAATAGTAACAAGTATTTATATATAGCCTTTCAGCTATACTGTCAAAAAGTTGAATTTTTGGTGATATGATAGTACTTTACGTTAGTAACTAATTAATCTGTGATAGTAGGTACTCAGTAGTCTAGTGATGAACTATAAATTCGGATCACTGTTGTATTCCGTGTATATGTCGGAATCAACTTAGTTTAATTAGCCTTTCAGTTAACAGCCTAACCTTTTTTTTAAACGCCGTCGTTAACCTAGCGGCCTGAATGATATTCAGACATTCAATCAAACAGCTATAGGCAAACGATTTGGTACTACATCGTTTAACTAATTGCCTAGCCCAGATATTTTTCCGTATAACCGTTTAAATGCACGGCCCAGCCCTTTCATTGAGCAACGTCATTCAATCACACGCCTAGTTTTGTAAAATTATATAAAAGTTCTTATAGGGCGGACTCTAATTCTGGCGATTCGCCGACTGCTGCCGCGGTACGCTCGTTAAGATCGCTCGGCACGCGCGTTGTGGTAAACATATTAACCTAACCTAACCTATACATAAATATATAAATGAATTTTTTAAGATTTTTTGCCATTTCATTGTCACTCACTTCTTTATTTCATTGTAATTGAATGAATACAACTTATTTACATATGCGACCATATGTCAACATTTCATTTATTATTTATTTATCTTAAACGTAACTCGCTTCGATATATATTTCAATAAAACAATACATATTTCAATAAAATAAATACGATTTGAAAAAGGTAATTCGTTATAAGACGAGCATCGCTGAAACATAATAACACAACGGTCTCGGACAAAATTTCGAGCGAACTGACGAAATGGCATGATGCCGCCACACACGTTCAAGTATGCAGGACGGCTTGACGGCTTGATGGGCTTGACGGCAGATGCGAAAAACGATTTCCATCAAAAAAACTGATCAAGCCAAATCGACGCCACACACGATCAATATTATTTGATGCAATACTTGATTGATCATGCATACTTGATCGTGTGTGGCGGGCATAAAACGGATCGTATTTGTGCTCTTGCGTCCTGCCAAACAACGCTTCATGCCAATTGGACAGGCTTGATCAAGCATACTTGATCGTGTGTGGCGGGCATTAGACGCATCGGCTGAATATCATTCAGGTCTCTAGTTGAACGGTGCCGTTTGGTAAAAAAGCTAGGCTGTTAACTGAAGGGCTAATTAAGCTAGTTGAATGCGACATATATATTTAAATCACTGAGCTACGGCCGCTAAAATATTATTTAAGACTTTATTATTCATTATTATAAGCTCTTAAGTACTTGTAATTCATTCTCATTCATTTATTATATTTCAGAATTTGTATGCCGTATTTCTCTTAGAAAAGCTTTCGTTTTTGGTAAAGCTGAGCCTTTATTACACGAATGTAATGAAATTATCTTTCCATTAACGTGTAAACAACATTGAATTTCATTTGGACAAAATCTTAAATAGATACATTTGTGGTGAAATATATAAATACTAATAATAATAACAGTGGGAACTGGCACTTGAGCAAAAAAGTGTAATTTTACAAGTTTAACACGCTTAAATAAATAGAAAATATATCGTTCAAAATGTTTTGTATTTTGTCAACTGTCCAATTATAGCACAAATATCTAGGCAGACATCAAGCAGTTCTAACGAACGCTTCAAAAAACGAAAACTACAGAGAGATGTGGCTATCTATTCTAAGCTATGTGGTGAGCTCTATGATCCACAGCAAAGCAAAAGCAATCAAAATATACCATAGATTCTTTGGAATAACTCTGTCGAACGCTTTTTAAAGATCGACAAAGGCGGAAAAAATTTTGACTTATGGTTAGAAACTTTCCTAAGACCATACTGAGAGCAAAAATTCATTTTTTTTGTATTTACACGAATATCATTGAAAAGGTACTAAATGGATTTCATTGTTCACTATGCTCTTTGAAAAAATAGGGTCTCTTAGTTATAGGAAATTTTCCCGTTCATTACATTATATTTATTGTAAGAGAGGATAATGCTATTGAACTCTGAAAGTATAAAACTGACCTCAATAGGGTATGTATTAGGCTTTAGTGTCTCATAAATATAATCCACTCAAAGTCAAAGAATATAAAACCTACCTTTTTTCATATTATTTTAAGACTCGTCTCGACTGTTAGATGTAAGACATCGACATGGCATCAGAACATTATATTTACATACCGTTAAATGTTACATTTAATATTAAAATAACCGTATGACGTACGTCGTAGCTAGCTAAGTATATTATATTAATATCCTATATTACAGGCAAAGAGAAGAGGGCAATTCTCAGTTCCTGCGACATAATGTCTTAATCGACACGAAGTCGAATCTCCGATCTCTATCAAAAATGTCGAAAAATATGTCTGACTAAAAATGCTATTAGTGATGATAATAGACATTAATCTCTACACTACTACTTCATCTCTACAGACTAAACGTTTTGTTTTTCTCGATGAAGTTGGTTAAATCGAGAAATGTAATAATTGCGTTTTTTATTAACATAAAAACTATTAAATATGTATTCTCGTTTAAAAATATTACAAAATAAAATAAAAATTTATAGAAATAAAATGCTTGAGAATATATAATAAAGTGTGGGTACTTACTTTCGTTTTAAGATCATACCGCGTAGTTGGATATATTAAATGCTGGATTAAATGCATTAATTATTTTGCGAAGTCAAATTTTTTGAGACGAAATTTTTTTTTTTCATAAATTTCGTCTTTTAAATCAAAGCCATCGTTCCGCTATAATACTTGGCATCTACTTTTTGCCGCCGCAATATCGGCTTCTTCGACCACTTCAGTAAAGAACGCCACCACAAAATCGTCAGCTGACATTTTTCTGTTAAATTTTATTATCACAGATAACATAGACAATAACGAGTTACTTCAATTAATGTATGAGTTAAAAAATAAATACAATGGTATGTAATTAGTCGACTTTACATACGACATTCTGGTGTCGACTGCTACTGACCACTCGTTACATGTCGAACGCTAATGATAGAGATATGTCTATGGGTGACACTATGAGAATACGATCAAGCATTGCCAATAGACTTCGGCCATTTTTTTTTCGACATATCGCTAATTCGACACAATCTGTTTTAAGCGAGAATTGCGCCCCAGGTCTCACACCCTACCCCCTACGGGACTAGATTGGTAGAGATGCTTACATAAAATATTTTGCACGAAAACACGCAAAATATTTTTAAAAACATTGAACAAGGTTAACTCGTATTTGAATAAAATGAAGGCTATTGTTAATTTCCACCTATGTACATAATATTTATGGATATCGTGTTCCAATTGTGGGTTATTTGACAAACATGAATGAGCATTGTGGTTATGAAGTCACTGTATGAGGTGGCATTTTCGAGTCAGTGGCTTGTCAATCTAAGAATGGAGTTGTATTAAAATTCATAGCTGTGGCAACTCAATTTATGCAATCGATTGAACATCGGTTATTGAACTGGCGTTCATTACTCTACCTCTATAAACCAGTTCAGCACAGATTATTCTTTTATTTTCCAACGGGGATGCATCCAAAGACATTTAACGACGGATCCAAACTTAAATTTTTATTTGTTAACAAATAGAATCTCTACGACATACCTCCAAACCAACACGAAAACATAGGTAGGGATACAAAGTGTCTCGGTCATTACAGAGAGCCACAATCCATTTTCAAATACAGACTGATAGATTCAAAAAAACATGTGCGATCCAGAGACCCCCGTCATTAACGAAATTCCTTAGCTGCAGTTTCCATTTCTCAAAACTTAATTGCAATAATGAGACAATAAACCTCACGTTTGATTTAAAACAAAAACAAATAAGTTTCAACAAAATTTCCTAGTGTAAAGTAATGAGGCTACAGCTGGCCGCGCACGCTGCGCATCTACTCGAATCAAGATACTAGCACGCACACACTCGTAAATAACAGAAAGAGACAGAAAGATCAATGAATACTCGGACCAAGAAACATAATGGACGGAGCATTTGCTCTAAGATATAATGTTTTTATTCAAAATTATGAGAAACGAAATCGATTCACCGTATTTATTAAATTAAATAAATTTCAACTGCCCTCGTCCAAATTCTCGTCGGAAAAACTGCCTCTTTTACTTGCCACCACACAAAACTAATTAGATGTTAAACTTATTTATTATTAGAACATGTAAATATTACAACAATAACTTATTGGATGTGGATATATTTTCCTTGCCAAATTATAAATTTAGAAAATCTGTGGGTATTTACTGCCATATTTATAATTAAGAACTCACTGTTACCTGTATTGTGAGTCCACTTATAATCATAACTATATAACATAACATAACTTCACGCTGTATCCCCAACGGGGTAGTCAGAGAGGACGGAGAGGATAACTATAACTATATACTTATCTGTATTGTGAGTACACAAATTTTGTTAGTTTTATAATATGTAGCAACTTTGCTGGTTTCTGTATTATGTTTAATATTATTATTTTATGTTTGTAATTTGTAACCATTTGTGCCTAAATAAAAAAAAAATAAAAATAAGAGTGTGCTCTTGAATTGCCAGTTTTTAGATTTTTCCTAATGTGCGTGACTAGGCGTGACAGTACAACGATACACAGCTGAACATGACATATTTTTATTTTTGTGAATACCGTACCCAAAACACTTAAGATTTACGAGTATTTTGCAAATAGTTATTTCATGACCGACACCTAAGCTGACACGAAATACACGGACAGAGCGAGGTTGTCATACTTACCAAAGCTGACTGTTTCACTCGTAGATACGCTTAATGAGATAGAGACACGGAAATTCGTTTGACACACGGTGGTAAGAGCGGCAACTTATTATGACTCCGTCCATGTTACTTGGTCCGAGAATGAATCTATGTATAGAACTAACGAACCTAGCACCGCCCGGTGCGCGGGTTCCGCTACACGTTACTCAACTAGCGTGTGTTAGAAGAGACAGAGGGTCGCTGAGAATTGAATGGAGCGGGTATAACGCTTTTTCGTTACGTGACGATTTCTACCAACTCACACCTCTCGCAAACCGCGTTAATGAACTTCATTTCAAAAACTTTGTGTATGTAATCAATTGTAAAGAAAACAACTACAAGACCTAAACCAAATTTGATCACGGTATTCTTTAGTAGTAGTGTGTATAGGTAATGTAACCGATGAAAATCTATTTAAACGATTAATAAGAAGCTACACTTTTAGAGAGGGTGCCCGAAACCAAAATTGAAGCCAAAGATTTCGAAAAAATGGCGTCTTGTTGTAGGTACCACAATTCTTACTTATACGATGACTTGATACTAATTTGATTTGATACATTACTCGTTTTGGACCGTAGCAACAATGAAAACACCGTTTTCAGGACGCTGACGTGACGTGAACTTGCTGACGTGACGATTTCAAATGGGTAGGTGTCTAGTGTAGTAAAATAATGACAGCAAATAAGGGTTACTCACGGCATATTCCTTTATTTTTCTAATCAAAGATTGTAAATCTAAACAAAAAAAATTCCATGGTGTCTGTAATCTAGTATATTGTATCTGTCGTTTCTCTTTCCTTTAAATTGTAAGAACTTTGTTTCCAATTAATTCCACAGGATTAGAAATCCTAGTCTAATAGTCTGTATCTGCTAATTCATATTTATTATAAATTATAAACTTGCTGTGGCTCAGTAGGTATTATATTATTATTCGTGAATTATGGTCTCCAGTTTCACCAGTTTCCAGAGTAAGTATCCAGTTTTCCGGGCAACTTTTTCAATTATTGTTTCTCTAAAAACAATAATTTGTTGGTTCATTTTCAAGTGATACGCTTACCAACGACAAGCATATAATTATTATTTATATAGATTAAATTGGAAAAGACAAGTATAGCTTCAAATTATTTCCCGACAGAGCGATACGGTGTAACGAAATCACCGAAGCAACTTCTAACAATATTGTGTATTAGGGTTCAGAGGTTAGAACTTACAAAGTGGAAACAGAGTAGCGATGGGTAAATCCAATAATTTAAAGAATACGTGTCCGGGATCCATAATAATCTAACCCAGCTCCAGAGACATACCATATATGATATATCAAGGTTGCGTATCCGCAGACTCGTATTGTATGGGTCCTACTCCGACCACAAAGTGTATTATTTGTGATTCCCGACCATGTACAGAGTAGTTATGTGTCACGTGTTCCATTCTACTCCGCCGACAAAGTACTTGTATCAAAGGACACGTAACCGCCTGATTGTACCCATGTCTGCCAGAAAGTAAAGGCAGCCTATTGCCTCTACAACACTTCTGCGAAACAAATATATTGAGAACATTGGTCTAAAAATGTAGAATGTAGAAATGTCAAAATGACCTCGATTTAAATATGTAATTCCGAATTTGGTCTAAGTAGGATAGGAGAACATTAGGAGATAGGATAGGAGAGAACTTTAAAACATTAATTGGTCGAGATTTTCGGAATAACGCAGCCGCCGTTACCATAACGACGTCTATGCAAATTTCTTAGTGATGACAAAGAAAGCAGCTTATTTTAGATGTAATTGTGCAAAAAAACAGGTTTTCGCATTTAATAACATTAGTCAGGCCTCTGAACTAACTTAGTAACAGCTACAAAAACGTTAGAGCAAGAGCAATGACCTTATCTATCTACCTAATATTGGCACAAGTGTTGAAAACAAATGATAAAAAAATAATAAAGGAAAGCAAAATGGCGTCTTAATGCTTGTTATCACTTTATCGAAAACGGTGTTTCCATTTTGAATAATTTAAAAAGAACAACAGTGTTTTACACACTTTTGTTTTAATTTTCAAACAAAGAATGAAGTATTGGTTAGAAACAGATTCTTTTCAACAGTTGCCATTGGTAAATAACAAAAACGTTTAGAATTTTTCTAGTTACCTTTTGAAACGGCTTTCTATTCACACCTATTGTGTTTCATAGAAGCGAACAGTCCTCGTACATTTTCTGTTTTATTTTGACTTAATTTCCATGTTTTATACAATAATTATATTGTACATAATTACATAATTAATACACTCTACTTTTCATTCCATCAATGTGGACAATAAACGAGAGATGTTATTCGATATGTAAAAGTATAAAAAAATATTTTTAATTTCTTCTTTATTTGGCGCGCGGCTACCGCATTCCAGGTAATTATCATCAGCCAATAACATTATTTTTTATAAGTAGGTACCTCCAATATTTTCATTTGACTTCTGATCAATTCGTTTTCCTTATTCAAATTCATCTCTGCGTTTTGTGATCATCGTTATTGGAATAGATGGGATGAAAAACAGTTTTTTTATATATTCATAAAACTGTTTTAAAAATTATGTTTAGACACATCTGTTTTATATATAACTATTAAAATAAAAAATAATTAGGCAACAATATAGTATTAGAAAAAAAACAAGCGAAATTATAATATTAAGCTTTTGAACTTAGCGTGTAATATTGATTAAAATGTTCCTTTTTTCATTTGTTTTTGATTCTTTTGGAATGTAATATTCCACAAAATCAACTCCTTACATGAAATCATTTCTTATTCTGATTGTTGCGAATATTAAAGAGCAGAATGAAAGATCTATTGTTGACTTCGAAATCCAATATTATTCTAATCCTACCTGATTCGTGGTGAGGTCCCACTGGTCGGCTACAAAAGAGCCCCTGCTGTACAGGAACACGGGTACTTGGTGGTCCTTCACAGGTGCTGGGTCACTGTTCACCCTCACCACTGTCAGATGTGTTGTCGTTGTGCCCACTGAGGACAAACACACTTACATAATACTTGGTTCTGTCGTTTCTCTTAAGCTAATTTATAGATCCTACTAATCCTACTAATATTATAAATTCGAAAGTTTGTGAGGATGGATGTTTGTTACTCTTTCACGCAAAAACTACTAAACGGATTTTGATGAAACTTTACAGCAATATAGCTTATACATCGAATAACACTTAGGCTATATAATTATAATGATATAAATATATAATTTATAATGATATTGTGTGTTTTTGAACTTCGCGCGAACGAAGTCGCGGGTAAAAGCTAGTGTACTTATATAAATACGAGTAAGTAAATAATTATTTGCATGTTATCAAATTCCAAACATGCGTTTTTAGATTTTTATCTTTGTGTCTGTTTGTTCAGGTTAATCTCCGCAACAGTTGAACAGATTTTGATGGGACTTTGATTGGCAGGAAGAAAAGTTTTCAGAGAGTAATGAGTAATCAAAGCTACATTTTATCCCGGAAAAAGAAGAAATTTAACCACGGGTCACAATAGTTATAGTAAATAACAACCGACTGCGCTAAATATTTTTTGTTGGACTTTACGTCGATATTGATAGCTTTTAGTTCCGCATAGCATTCTAGAATAAAATTAGTTCGAAATTATTATTTCTTTCGTAAAAAATACCAGCTGTGTGATTATGTATGTTATTTGTTGCATATAACTATCTCGTTCTCTGCTGGCATAGTGATGTGTCGCAAAGACAATACATATCTCACCTTGAGAATTAAACTGACTTAATTACTTAAATAAACCTACTATTGAAATATAGTACCTATGCATATAGTTTGCAAGCACCTATAAGTCCGTCCCATTAGCTATATACCTATCATGCGAATATTTATGCATTTATTTGTAAAAATCCATTTGATTACTTTTTGATGAATTCAATATCGTAACTGGCTAAAACAAACTCAAAATTTAGAATTAGGTCAGTTACATTCTCTAGGTGCGATATACAAGGTGTTACAAAAATACCCTATAGGTACTACCGAAAGGGGGTTGACGTACCCATGAAACTGAAGAACTTTCCCTAAATAACATGGGTCGAAATATGAAAACAAAATTTTGGTCCTCTCGTACAAAATGAACGCTCAGCTAATGAAATTAGTATGAGAGGTACAAAATTTTTTTCGTATTTCGGCCCATATTCCTTGTGGAAAGTTGTTCAGTTTCATGGGTACGTCGGTAGTATAGGGTATTTTTCCCCCCTTTCGGTAGTATAGGGTATTTTTGTAACACCTTGTATAAACGCGCCTATAGACATGTAAACGGTACACGCGCTATGCACGCCAAATTCTGAATAATTCACAATAGCTACATAACACTCCATATCTAAAAACTAACATACAGCCAACCACATTCAGAAAACAGGGGGCCTAGAAAAGTGGATCAATTATCGTAAACGCTAGTAGAATAGAATGGCAAATACCGCGTGATATAGCGTAACGAATTTTAAATTGGTAGTCAAACTTTCAGTAAAGTCGTGTTAAAACCGATGCATAAAGCCAGTATCCAAATGGAGCCAAATGGTACTTTTGAGGAGCAATAACGCCTGCAAGCGTTTCGATTTTATGAAACGTTTGCCACTTGTCTATCCGCTCTTTTGTCCTAAATACACGTCGAATTGTCCGAAAATTCCTCTCACTAGATACATAACATTACATTCATCTATCTTTCTTTCTACTCAACCGTCCGCTTCGTTTTCGTTTTGCCCAAAGTTATATTCTTCCCCTATCCCTATAATGAGAGATAAAAGTTTAAAAAAAGGAATAATAATTTCATTTCCAATGTTTTGACAGCCCTTGCCTAGTCTGTTTATAACAGCGTGAATACAAAAGTTACATGGACGACGCCATTCTCCACATCGACACCAAATAGTCTAAGATCTGACTGAGGTTGACCTTCCCTCATGGAGTTTCCTAATAAAATAAATATTTTATACAATATGATGTATAACTAAACAAAACGTGCTAGGGTTGTCACCCCACATCCCTGTATAGCTATTTTTAGTTAAAAATTATTTAATTCTTTTTTTTTAATAACTACTGTTATGCAGTTTCTAAAAAAAATCTATCACAATTAACGAGTAAAAGATGTAAATAAAACGCCAAAATAGGGTTGCCTACCTTTTTCTAATCAATAATGAAAGGTTGCCAGGTGTAAACAGGTAAGCGCGTATTAGTAATTTACTCTCATCGAGTTTCCTTATATAATTATATATGAAAAAGTAGATAATAATATTATGAACACGATGGTATAGGGTTGCCTTAGTTGTCGCGATTTTAAGTTTCAATATCTGAGTAAGAAAGCGTGATGGAGAAACACTGAACGTAAAAACCTATGCGCTAGAAAAAGACGCAGAATAGCAGCTGTCTGTGAGGCAGTCATTGAGTAAAATAGATTGCGCATGCTTATTTCTCTGTTTAATAGAGAAAGAAGCAAAATACTAGTTACGCATGCTCATCCGTGTTGGAGTAAATAATATTAATATTGATAATAGTAACAACTATAATTTTAATGAAAATAAAAATAATAGGGGGTCAATTGAGGAAGCGTGCTCGTCGCGATCCCTGCCAGTCTTTTTCAGGGCCGTAATTCTTCTCCTGTGCACACCATGCGAGACAACGTATGCGAAAAAGTTAGGGCGTCCCCCGAAAGCGACGTGCACCGGTCTGTCCCCGCTGGTGTGTGCAAAGTGCAGTTCAGCGTTGGGGACACCCACCCAACACGCTGTGCACCTCGCGGTGGGAAGTGGAGGGAGGAGTGCAGAATAGCTGCGTGGAATGTGAGAGATGCGATTGAAGAGAAGATGAATGAAGTGATTGATATTATGGAAGAAAGAAGATTAGATGTGTTACGTTTGAGTGAAACCAAGCGAAAAGGCAGTGCACTTGCCGACTTGCCCGAAGGGAGCATCGCTTTGTGGTCAGGGACAGGACATTATAATGTATAAAATATTAATTTTTTTAGGAAACTCGATGAGGGAAGATCAACCTTAGTCAGATCTTGTACTAAAAGGCATTGCACTTTGGTAGATGATATATTTTAATACTGTGGTACTGATATGACACTATTAGTAGTGTCTCCGAGTGCCAGCCTATTTTTAGAGTAGGTACACAATGTTCCATCATGACATATCTGGCTTTTTGTTTTATCAAAGCATTAACCATATTTATGTACCTACTGTATTTCAATCACGTTGTATTAAAACATGCTAATCTCAATCTGCCACTGATAACTTGATAACTTAATGTATAGATAGCACATAACATATAATACATATGTGATTTTAGTCTGTCTGGCGCGCTATCTCGCGTTATCACTTGTTATGTAAGTTGATAGTTTTACACTCGAAGGGCGACTAAATAATTGCTATTGATGATAGCAGACAATACATTTTAACACTTGCTAACGACAATAACGGCATGATCAAATAGCGAGTGTTAGCAGACGGAAATGTCAAAAGCACTCGCATACCTAGACGAAAATGTGTGAGAATGATGAGATTTGAGGAAGCGAAAGAGGTTTGTAAGGACCGCGACGCTTGACGCTCCGTCCTCTCTGATTACCCCGTTGGGGATACAACGTGAAAATATGTATGTATGTATGTATGTAAAAGAAAATTATTGTTTATTGTTCAGAACGCGTTGTGGCTACACTGCTACGCGTTCTGACTACACTGCTACGCGTTCTGATCAGTGTAAAATCACACGCTTAGTGGTGTTTTAAGTTAACTGAACAAATAACAGATAGGTGCGAGATTGTAAAGGATACGATTCCGAATCCACCTCCGTTGACCTGAACCAGAATTCGTGTCCGCGGATATATGTATATTAACGTTTTATTATAACTCCAGATCAAGAGTACTATTGCATGAAACGCATACGATCGGCTACCTTATTACGAAACCGCAGCCAGTAAGCGATAGCCGAATCTTACGCGATTAATCGCGATATGTCGAGCACGACATAATGTCGCAAATCGCTATTGCTGCCTCTATTGATTAAGACCCGGCTGCCAAAATTTTGAGTGTTTTTAAATAAGTTTGCTGAGACAGACACACGTTTAATGAATGTGAAATTTTTCTAGCGACTGTCTAAAACCATTACGCAATTTATGTATTTTCGTTCGATGCTTTTTCTTCTGCAATGTGTGCCTTTTTGAGAGATTTTTGAAATATTTCTCCTAAATTGTTTGAGTAAGTTACATAAAATTGCGGCTAGCAGGAAGACAATACAGTTAAATAAATACTGGCCCAAGGAATTTTATTATATGAATTAATATTCCAGTTATAACGATAAATGTCGCGTTCTGGTGGCAGAGTGTAAACGTCGCGCGACTGAGGCGAAGCTATCGCTGTCAGCAGTTCTTTACGTGATAATCTAGCTGCTTTTATTTACACAGATTACTCACGATACATTCCACTCCCCATGTAAACTACTCCGCTATCCGTAACAAAAGATACGTGTTTGATTTGCACATGGACACGTACCCATTCGGATCATCCCATTCTACATTAGACTACATTCTCTGCGTTATGAAGTTTGGCGTTGTGAATAGCACAATACAGTGAAGTAATATTGTTCATTTCTAAATGAAATTGAACTTGTAATAACTCACTCCATAAAAATACATTTTAAATTATTAATCCTGATAAGATATCACGCTCCGACATCGACGCCTGAATATTAAGTTCGCGCAGATAAACAGTATGACACACTTAATTTGTAATGTGTACTTAATACAAAAATAAGTATTTAAATAAGAGAATAATACATATAGTAAAGAGGAAGGATTACTTTCGTCATTAATGAGAAATATTGCATTATCTATGACTTGAATGAATGAGAATGATGAGATTTGAGGAAGCGAAAGAAGTATGTAAGGACCGTGAAGCTTGGCGCTCCATCGTCACTGACAACCTCGTTAGGAATACAGTGTGAAGATATGTATGTATGTATCTATTCTATGACTTTACAGATGGACAACGCCAACGCACAGCGGGGAAATGATATGAGTAGCTAGAAAAGACGAGAAGCTCACGCCAATGAGTTGTCGGCGTGATGCTGCCGAATCTTGAAGCTTGTCTCGAAGCTTGTTTCATCTATCGACTGACACAGGTATTGACGAGGCATGACTGCTTCGGTCGATATCCGCAACGGACGTACATATTTCCAAAGTATTTATGTTACTTTCACTGATTTCTGACATACATATACAGGCTTCACTACCTTATAATAAAAACACTGTAACGACACCAATACCATTTTTAACCGACTTCAAAAAAAGAAGGAGGTTCTCAATTCGTCTGTATGTTTTTTTTTTTTGTTGTTTTTTGTGTTTGTTACCTACCTCATAACTCCGTCATTTATGAACCGATTTCAAAAATTCTTTTATTTGATAGATAATACTTCAGAGGTGGTCCCATTTAAATTTCATCGATATTGGAGCTTGGACTTCGAAGATACACTAGATAACACGACCTGGTTATAACCTTTATTTATATTGACGATTCTCTTGTATATCGTTGCGCTCCGGAATTAGAATGAAGTTAATTGCAGACCTGCCCTAGATATTGATTTAGGTCAAGACCACTCAAAAGGGAGAAATATAAAATTTTTATTAAAAAAAATTAAACCGCCTTCAAAAAAAACACTGAAAAGTATAAAATAACTATCCTTTACTAATCAAAACTCAAGTACAATTAAAATAACTTTATAAATACGATACACATACCTATATAATAAAATTTGACAGTTATTGAAGTCGGTGCCAAATCAATGTACAACAACATAAAGTCTATTAGTCTGGTAGGCTTGGCACCGACTTCAGTAAAAGTCTATAGGTATGCGAGTGCTTTTGATATTTCCGTCTGCTAACACTCTGACTATTTGATCTTCATAAGTCAGCCTTAATCTTCCTTGGCTTCTTTTATCTCTCACTTTCGCTCTGTAGATTTTCTTCGTCAGTCTTTCATCACTCATTCTTTCTAAGTGCCCGAACCATCTAAGCATTCCTTTATTCATTTTTACAATAACACTGTCATATAACCCTAGCATACTGCGTATCTCTTTATTGTTTATCCTGTCCGCAAGAGTGACACCACACACATTTCTGAGAGATCGCGTCTCCACTGCATTTATCATACTTTCAGTATCCAGGCCTAACTACCGTACAATAAAGTTGCCACCAACACCGCATTGTAGATGGCCATTTTAGCAGTGTTAGATATATTCAAACTGCCTACTAATGCGGACAGAACACCGTTCATTTTATTGCCAGCTGCTACCCGTCTTTCCACGGCCAACTCACATTCATCCCTCGAAAACGCACTCCCCAGATACACAATTTAATTCTTGTTCTAGACATTTTCCATTTACACAAATCTCACATTTCGTTTGCACCGCTTCCCTTTCAAACACCAGAACCTTAGCTTATATTCATATTCAATCCTTTCACTTCACATTCTTCTTTCATGCACGTGACTAGTGACTGCAACTCTGCTTCTGATGGTGCTATAAGCACAGCATCGTCAGCGTACAATAGGCAGTTTACCACTGTGTCATAATATCCCATACCACTCATACTACTGTAACGTAAATAAAATATACACTTACATTAAATAATAAAAATATTGAAATAAATGAATAACTTAAACGACGTAAATAAATAATATAACAAACTTAATAAAATAAATAAATAGAACAAAAGTAATATCTAAGGAACCTACATAATAAATGTAATCACTGAAAGGTTCGCGAAACTGCGTCTGCGGAACTCTAAAGCGCGGCGTCTGCGGAACTCTAAAGCGCGTCGCGTTTGCATTGTTGAGCGTAATTTTTAATTAGCGGTCGTATTGATATGAATCAATCACGGATCACACCTCCGAAGTTGACACTCGTCTAACGTCTACTTGTTGAGTGCAGTGCTAATTACTTGTTTCTTCGTCTCTGCATAGATACTACAATTGGAATCCCGCTGGGTATTCCAACTACAAGATTACAGTTCCAGTATTCCAGTGACAACATTCCTGAGTCTAGATTCAGGAATTGTAGCTGATTTCTGGAGAATCCGTGACTGGAAACCTCCAGAGTACCTCCTTGAATGAATACCCAACGGGGTAGTTAGAGAGGACGGAGCGCCAAGCGTCGCGGTCCATACATACTTCTTTCGCTTCCTCAAATCTCATCATTCTCCTCACACATGTTTGCCTAGGTATGCGAGTGCTTTAGACATTTCCGTAGGCTAACACTGGCTATTTGATCGTCATAAGTCAGCCTTGGTCTTCCTTGGCTTCTTTTACGAGTCACTTTCGCTCTGTAGATTTTCTTCATCAGTCTTTCGTCACTCATTCTTTCTGTCCCCGAACCATTTTAACATTCCTTTCTTCATTTTTACAATAACACTGTCGTGCAACCCGTACAACCAATAAGATAAATTTAATAAAAAATATAACGATAAATAATTCGATTAAATAGTATTCAGTGAATATCTTCAAAAAAATCTATAGTTATCGCTTAAATACACGAAAACTTTCTAATGTTATTTTCGGTTATTAAATTGTAGCACTGGGCGACCGAGCTTTAATCATCGATTGTATATTAAAAAAAAAAAAGTCTGACCATATTGCAGGATTCGAACCTGCTCACTTCGGCGTGGTAGACCTACGCTCGCTCGTTACGCTACTGTGCGTATTGAGAAAGTGAACTCTGTTGCGAAATTCTGTTGCAAAAGTTTTTATGTGTGAAACACGGAGAAATGAATTTTCCCAGAATTGAGAACTAGTTATTTCGATTTTTCGTGCCCCTGAACCCCAGTATCGGAAATTTCATCGAAAACGTTAAGATCCAGTTTCGAGAATGCGATTACAAATATATACAAATATTGCTCGTGTTATAATATAAGATACTAGCAAACCTGGCCCGTTTCACTGGGTGTTAGTTGAAGTTAAAATAAATTAAACAGTTATTATAATTATTTTGATATTGGAAAAAAAAAAAATCTACTGATCCGATCGCTACCAAACTTTACAGGATCACTCGCTAGGCCAATCTGAAGATTCCCTGAAAATTTCATCGAAATCGGTCCAGCCGTTTCGGAGTCCATAAGCAACATACATACATTGTCTTTTATATATATATAGATAGATATACAGGGTTCATTTAAAAATACTAATAACCTCTTAACATTTTGTTCTAACATTATTCCCAATAGTCCCATTCCCATTGGAAACACGTATATAGTATGTTTCAGACAGTACAACAAAACTTAACAAATATTTTTTGAGGAACGTATTAAGTTTTGAAAAAAGTCGCAGAACAAAAATGTTAGGTATGATGACAGAAATTTTGCACTGAGAGGTTATTAGTATTTTTCAATTAACCCTGTATATAATATATTATATGATAGGATATTTTATACATAATGTTTTTGTAAATTCTGTTCGATAATGTATTTAATTGAGTATTTTTTCTTAGCGCATGTTTTTTCTGAGTTATAGCTTTAGTAGAAATGTCGACTTTTTATCGTCAAAGTGGTATCCCACAATACGGTATTTCGGATAACCTCTTAAGTAAGGGATATTATATTCATATATGTAAAGGACCACATATCTAAAAAATTCTAATCATTCATAGAAAGGCGACGTTGGTCAGGTATCAGTTTGGTGAAAGAGTATGTACAAATAAAGAAAAATATATTTGTTCTTTTTTGCAGACGATGGCACAATGGGTTTTGACAATATATTACACGGTTTTGAATTTGATTCCTAAAACTATATCAACAATTCAACATAAAAATTCACTCGACCTTGATGGCTTACAGACATATTATAATACCTAGTAACGAATAAAAGGAGTATTACGAGCTATTTGTAGACCAAGACCTACTGTTTTGTATTCGCCTTTAATACCGATATCGAATCGATCTCATTAAGGGGGCCTACTATCGATGGAAGCATCGAAGCTTTTGGTGAAATGGAAAATTGTTACTGGGAATTTCATCCGTTTTTATTTATTTTTCGGAATCGCCGGTGTGGAAAATCATTAAAAAAAAACTACCAAGTGCGTGTTATAACAACTTATCTCTCTCTTGCTATATACAGTATATTGTACCTATGGTGTGTATAGAAGAGCCTTTCAAATAGTGGGCACGTTTAGAATGTGGTCAAATTCTATAGACAAATAAGAGTACTTATTATTTATGAAATAATCGACTACATGCCGCTCATTGACACAAAGTTGAATGTTGAAATTATATAGTTACACTTATTAATTTTATGTATAATATTAGTTATTACACTTAGAATGCTTGATTTTATTATAATTTATATGTAAGCTGTATGATCGTTGATTTTTTAATAAATAATTTTATATTCACGCAACGGTGCAGCGGTCAATTTACATTTAAAAGCGCCACCCTTATTTGCCCCCAAAATCAGCTCACTTTTTTTTATATTTACCTTTTATTTTGGCTTTGACGTTTCGGCTGAGTTGCATCGCCCACTGTCTCAAGCAAACTCCTTCACTTTTAACTGACTTCAAAAAAAAGGAGGTTTTTTTATGTATATTCGGGCATAACTTCTTGTATAAGAACCAATTTCAATGTTTCTTTTTCCGTTGGGTTCAGTATAGCTTCGAGGTGGTCCCATTTAAATTTCACTCATATTAGGCCCTGGACTTCGAAGATACACCAAATAATCACAACTGCTTATAACTTTATGTATATTGATGATTTTCTTGTATATCACTCCGTTCCAGAATTAGAAAATAAGTTAGTGGTAGACCTACCCTAGATATTTATTTAGGCCAAGTTCACTCAAAAGGGAGAAATAAAAAACTTTTAAGAAAAAAATTAAAGCGACTTCAAAAAAACAGTGAAAAGCACAAAATAACCTTCTTTTAATAATTCAAGCCTATATAATTAAATTTGACAGTTATTGAAGTCGATGCCAAATCGATTTGCAACAACAGAAAGTCTACTAGTTTGGTAGGCTTATAGACCAGCCTTTGGAAAGGCCTTTGAAAATGGTAAAAAGTGAAAAAAAATAATAGTAGAATGAAACCCATTGGAAAAGGAAGAGAATATAACAAAAATGATAAGAAAATTAATTTACAGGCGATTTGAGGTCGGGAAGTGGAAGGGGGTGAGTTATTAAGGGTAAAAAACGGTTTATCTCGATTTCCGGCAAAACTACAAGTCCTATGTTATGAGAGAAGTTATGAGATTTTGTATGATAGAAATGTAATTAGAATTTAATAAATCAACTTTTTTACTGAATAAAATAGCAGCAGTCACATTTTTTAGATGAAATCCCCTTTAAATTCTATCTACTAGTATATTTTAGTTATTTCCATAGTCTTATGACATATGGCATCCTACTTTGGGGCAATGCCGCTGATATACATGCCATCTTTGTTTTGCAGAAGAGAGCGATTCGTGCAATTTACAGGCTGGGGCCCAGGGTATCACTAAGGGATAAATTTAAAGAAATTGACATTCTAACTTTAGCGTCACAGTATATTTATGAAAATATAATATATGTAAAAAAGAATATAACTGCATTCTTGAAGGTCTGTCATGTACATACATATAATACAAGAGGCAAGAATAAGCTTGCACCACATACTACTAGACTCTACAAGGTTAGAAACTCATTTGTGGGTGTCTGTATACACTTATACAATAGGATCCCTGATGACATACAGAACTTACCTTTGAGTAGATTCAAAAACACAGTCAAGCGAAAATTGTGCTCTAAAGGTTATTATAAAATCTCGGATTATTTGAATGATAAGCATGCTTGGGATTAACCGCTCAGCCACCAAGCCGATTATTTCTTATAAGTATATAATAGAATAATTATGTAATAATGATTAAGACATATGTTTATAAGAGCAACCTCTGTGTTTCTTGCACGTTCTTCACAGAAGGAATACTGCATTAAGAAGTGTGGTAGATTTATAAATTATTATATATCATGATCATAATTATATATCATAATTTTCGACGATTTCAAGTGTATTTTAAAAATACTTACGAAATAAAAAAATTTTTGATTTTGACTTTGACTTTTATCTTTAATATTTAGAACAACTATTTTCGCATGTTCTTTGCAATCTTTATGTTTTATAGATTTGTAATTTTTTTGTTTATCAATGTCATATGGAATCTTACGTTTTCCGAGTAATTAAAGTGTAAATTTTAATAAATAGCTCAAAATTGTACATAATGATTATAAAAAAAATTTTCGGATTCGAGTTTTTTCCTTTTTTTGCATTTTCTGAGAACGTTTACCATAGTAATGTATATTTTTTTTTTACACTATCAGAAAGTAGAGATTTCAACGCACAAAAAGCCCACCGATTTTTTTAAAAAAGCAGATATTTTGACACGAGAATTTTCGATTGAAAATTAGGGTGCTTTTTCGATATTAAGTCCAAATAAGGTGAAAAAATAAATATTTTAAATCAAAAAAATTACAGTGTGTTTGGGACATAAAAAGGTAAGTTTTCACTAAATTTCGTGAAAAACAAAATTTGTTTGTAAAAGATAAAAATAAAAAACCAAAAACTTGGTTATTTGAATTTTTCACATAAATTTTGAGGTTATGTGAAAAAAGTGTAAATACAAACTTTGTAGATCTTTTTATTACCTACAACTTCGCGCTTTAATTTTTTTCCATAGGACTTGTAGTTTTGCCGGAAATCGAGATAAATCGTTTTTTACCCTTAAAGACTCACCCCCTTCCACTTCCCGACCTCAAATCGCCCGTAAATTATTCTTCCTATCATTTTTGTTATATTCTCTTCCTTTTCCATTGGGTTTCATTCTACTATTATTTTTTTTGGTTTCAAAAATTATCGACCCTGGTCTATTAGCACAGACTTCAGTAACAGTCAAATTTAATTACATATAATATAAGTTTGTAAAGGTAGGTAAAGGATAGTTAACATTTTCTACTTTTCAGTGTTTTTTTTTGAAGTCGCTTTTTTTCTAATCTTAAGATATCTCTCTTATATACACTAGTAATTATCTCGTAGTAATTTATCTTTTTGCCGCTGGCTTATACTGCTGTAACAGATTAGTCTTTAGAATACGTACAATCTTTCTTCTATAGCATGCGGTATCTAGCTTTTTTATCTAGCATATCTAGCAAAAGTCAAAAATTGTTATGTTTTATACAATTCAGACACTGCGTTAAAGCAATATTGGCAATTGGAATCCACACCCACAACGACCTTTAAATTAAAACAACACGTAATTCCCAAAACTGAACTTATAATTGAGATGAACTCATGCACGTAATGATATGTATGTACATGTATGTGTATAAGTGTATAGGAGAATAATTTTCGTACCTAGTGAATAAGAAATGAGGATATAATTTATTCATAAATGTGATTTACATTGATAATTTCGCTTTGGCAAGAATATTTTGATTCACATAAATATTGAAAAGAACTTCGTTATAATAATCTAATGACCCGCCTCGGCTTCGCGTGAGTGGAGACTTAACGAAAATAATTAAGAGTGGCTTGCACCAACTATTTAAACCCGATTTAAGGATTTGACATCTTATTTGCATCAACTGTTTAATAATTGGTGTAAGCGAGATGTCAAATCCTTAAATCGAGTTTAAATAGTAGGTGCAAGCCACCCTTAACCATGTAAATATCCTATGATTATGTAAACGCATGCCACAGTTTTGGAAATATCATAACCCTTGGTACATACATTGAAGCCTAAAACCTTTCCAAAGAACCAAGCAATCCAAAAGAGAACACATTTTAATGGATTCAGTAGATTCTGAAATAAAGAAGAGTAACAAACAACGCATAATGCTTCATTTGTAAGTAAGTAGTGTTAAATATCACATACAAGTTATACTTTCTCTTGAACACAGGGTGTAGAGAGCAGTATCAAGACAGTAACTTTACATCTTAATAATTTGATAAATATATGTTTGTGTTTTAGCTCGTGACAGACGCAGTTATAACATATTATGTACTAGCTGTTATCCTCGACTTCGTTCGCGTAGTCTTTTATTTACTAAATTTTTTATATTAAGTGTAAAGATGAATTAAATAATTCAGAAACCTTCGCTGTCATATACGCAGAACCACTCGCCAAAGTATCATTACAATCGGATGTACAGTTTAAGAACGCTTAGAAAGCAAACATACAAATAAACATTCACTTTTATATACACATAAGAAGATATTATGTCAAAATATATACGGTGTTACTGTTGGTCCAGAACTAAAAGGAAATAGCGTAACGTGTATGATTGTCCAAAGATTTGTATGGAAAATATAATCTAATGTTCAATTATCTATAAATATAATATATGAAACGTATAATATAAATTCGCTATTTCTGTCTGTTTCTGCGTTTAATTCTTTTAAGCTATGCAATCATTACCATCATTAATTTACAGGATTTTTTCCGGAAGGTTTTATGTATAAGTATATTATAATAGATCTACCCCGAGCGAACCCGCAGCGGGTCACTAGTATTTTATATTATAGTAAATTATAGCTGCATCCATCGGCATAGTTGTGTTCTAAGTTTGTGTTAGAGCATTTTCTCCGTGTGTCCACAAATGTCTATTAAAATTTCCGAAATAACTAATTATATAGGTATAAAAGTTGATTATTTAGTCAAAATG
Organism: Zeuzera pyrina; assembly: GCA_907165235.1. Taxonomy (NCBI): domain Eukaryota; kingdom Metazoa; phylum Arthropoda; class Insecta; order Lepidoptera; family Cossidae; genus Zeuzera; species Zeuzera pyrina. Next base: position 3,996,819 of record OU015627.1, read on the forward strand.
ACCTGTGTCATTAATTCTGTCATTGTAAAATATACACGTATTAAAAAAAATGTTCATTCATGTTCCTATTTATAAACGAACAGAGCTCAGTGGTTTGAGATACTGTAAACTGTAAACAGGACGCTCAGTAGTCTAGAAAAACAGTCAACAATAAAACACATTACAGTCATAACGTGAAAAGCAAATTCTGACGCTGTTAGAAACATGTTAATGAAATTAACAAAACTTCAACAATTACACACATTTGCACATAACAAAGTCAGTTATGTAATATATACCTATACTGTATTTCAAGAAGTGTACTTCCAGTTCCAAAACCGAATCGTCAGACTTTAGCAAATTTCGAATATACCGCTTTAAATATAAAATGCAATATACAATAAATATAAAATCTTTGTTGATTAATATTAAGTGTTTGTTGATGGAAATTCGAAATTAACTATTTATAGTTCTGTAACCATAGTAGCGAAACCAGATTCCTACGGTTCAATTATTTATGTTTGTCTAATTGTATGGAGGATCCAAAGCCCAGAGCCGATGTAGACTTATCTTTACTTTTTTACACTTAATGAGTTGAAATTTGATACAATTTGGTACACACGTAAATTGTTAATCCAAGACCAGAAATAAGAAAATAATAAATAATAATAATATTCTCAGACATTTCACACAGCGCCATCTAGTCCCAAAGTAAGCAGCAGAGCGCTTGTGTTATGGATACTAGACAACTGATATACCATTTATATACTTTTCTTTTGTAAATACCACCCAGATTCAGGGCGGGAATCGAACACGCAACCCTCGTTTACTTTCCGACTCGCTTAACCGTTGCCCCACGGAGGTCGTCAAAAAGAATCCGAAGAAGAATCCGATTTCGTACACTTTTTGCTACTTTTTTTAAATTTTACCGCTGGAGTAGGCGAGTTCTGCAGGACAAGCGTATGCACATGCGTGTGCGCATGCGTGTGCGATGATCTACACAAAGCAGCTGGCAATCATTGAAAGAAAAGAGCCGAAGATTTAGCTCAATGGAGTGAATGAGGCAGGCATTGCTTCAGGTTTGTTTTCCGGTTAAATAAATTTAAGCACCAAACTTTTATAAATTGGTTTGGGGTCTAGATGTTACCGAGACCTCCCTCAGTTCGTTGTTTGGTACCCATAGCAGAAGACTAATGCCTTTTACTGCTTAGTTTTGTGTGTATCTAATTGTTTCGAGTTTTATTAACTATTATTTAAATAGTGAGGTATGTACATAAACCAGAATTTTCGTAGTGTTTGCTTTTTTGTTTTTTTTTTTTACATTTCCTGTAACAATATAGTTTTTTTTTATGTGCTTTGCTGTTTAAAACTGTGCTTTGCTGTTTAAAGCTGTGCATTCCTTTTAATTCATGCTTAGAAATATATGTTCGTGTATCAGTTTACCAGCTTGTCCTAATGTGATTGTTGTTTGTATAGGTATATATAATCAGCGTGTTGTTTTAAATGCAAACAAAATTAAAATATCACTCCGCTTTGATTTTCTAAAATTTTTCATGATGTACATTGAATCGTTTTCCAATTAAAATGTTATTTTCATGATTTCCATTTTATACTAATTGATGCCCGCGGCTTCGTCCACGTTTTTTATTTTTAAAATAGCCTATGTCCTTCCCCGGGGTTTAATCTATCTCCATACCAAATTTCGTCGCAATCGGATAAACGGTATGCCAGCCCATAAAATAAGAATAAACAAACATTGATTTTTTTATACATTAGATAGGATGCCATGTTGCTCAGGATAAAATTATTATGATTGTCTCTTTATCATAAAAGTACCTATGATTCTTTCACACTTAGACGATACGATTCCCAGCTCGGTCAAGAGGTTTTGAAAATCGTTAAACGCAGTATCACTGACTTTAAAAATAAAATACCAATATTATCATTGAAATTTCCTAACTTCAAACATACAAATATTTTTACTTCATATCCCACAGACATTGAAAATTCATTGTATATCCTGTTATATGGCAACAAAATAAACCCATATTAAAATATTTAAGTATACATTGTACAAAAATAAGCAACAACAAAATATAAATCAGTGTAACAAAATCGTCGGTCTTTAGTTATAAAACTTGTCAATCAAATCCCATAAAGGGCTCCTTGAGCCCCACCGGAAAAATCCTGAATTTAACTTTGAGTTGTTGACAGCTTTAATACGAATGAATTAGGTCAACACTGCCGTTACAGTTCAGTAAGTAACGTACGTGAACGCACATATGCGTAAGTACATCCAAAATATCTATATATTAAGGCGACGCATTGATAAACAGTAATTTAATCCAAAATAGACCTTCCGGTCTATATAAAAGTGCTCACGCTAGCTTACGAAAAACACGAAAAAGTAGTTATTTTCGTTCATTTTAAAAACTATATTTAATTTTAAAAAATCCAATTGTCATTTTGAAGAATGTGTTTAGATTAAAACTATACAGAAAATTTAGAACACAAATCGGTCCCGTTGCTCCTAAAAATGTAAATCTCTGTTTTAAGAGGTTTCCTTGATTTTTTTTTGTGTTACAAAAGTTAACTAATTGTGTATCGCAACTGTCCAAAATAAAGTCAATGAAATGAAGAATCAGGTTACCAAATATCATTTTCATACGTATTGTCAATGATGTTATAATACCTCTTTTGTAAATATAACATCATTGCGTATTGTTAGAAAAATTGAGATCTCTGCCGTCAAAATTTCCAATGCGTCGCCTTATTAACACGTGAAGTGAATACTTTGGTTACTTTTTTAAGAAAATTGCGCGGACGGAGGAGTGTGAAATTTTGTACACTTTAAGTTTATATTGAGAAGGACTGGAGGAATCTCAAATTATTATGTAGTGTTACAAATAAGTACATTAAATAAATTAAATAAAACGTTCATTGTTTACGTTCACACTGCCAATGTCAAAAAGACTGTCAATGTCAAACTCATAATGGTTTGTGATCATATGTAATGTACCTCCTTGGATCAAACTGTTTTTATTATAAAGTTTATATTTACGGTCGAATGTCGACCACAGGGGCGACCTCTAGTAACAATAAATATTAATGTGTTTTAATTGATTTCAATGTAAATACAAATTAAGCTAAAAAACCTCTTAAATTCTTATAAATAGTGAACAGGTCTGTCTCGTTGGTGCGATAGAAATAAGCTAACAAGTGAAATAATATGTAAAGATTAGTAAAAAACTATGAATATATGATAAAGATACGCAGTATGACAGGGTTGTACGAAAGTGTTATTGTAAAAATGAAGAAAAGAAAGCTTAGATGGTTCGGGAACATGGAAAAAATGAGTGATGAAAGACTGGCGAAGAAAATCTGCAGAGCGACAGCGAGTGGTAAAAGAGGCCAAGGAAGACCAAGGCTGACTTACGAAGATCCAGCCAGGGTGTTAACTGTCGGAAATGTCAAAAGCACTCGCATACCTAGGCGACAATGTGTGAGGACAATGATGAGATTTGAGGAATCGAAAGAAGTATGCAAGAACCGCGAAGCTTGCCGCTCCGTCCTCTCTGACTACCCCGTTGCTGTGACTCATTGGATCATTTTAGATAAGTGTGCAAAAACAATGAAGAATTATAGGAAGAAGATCAAATAGCCAGAGTGTTAGTAGACGGAAATGTCAAAAGCACTCGCATACCTAGGCGAAAATGTGTGAGGAGAAAGATGAGATTTGAGGAAGCGAAAGCTATAAGGACCGCGACTCTTGGCGCTCCGTTCTTTCTGACTACCCCGTTAGGGATACAGCATGAGTTTATGTATGTATGTACAAAAACAAAAACACGTGCGTCAAAATGCGTGAGTCAAAATTTAACAAATGAACATTTATATTTATAAAGATATATACCAAATACATATAGGGTACACATTTGAAAAACTAGCTAAAATAATTTTGTACATTCAAGTGAAACAGGAAACCAAATGATATTAAAATCAAGTTACCACCGTCGCAAAAATATTTACATTTCGTAAATAGACAACTATTTTAGACTACAATAATTTAGGCAAACAAGAAATAAGCAGATCAGAGAATAACAACACGGGCAGGTTTCATTGAATAACTGTGAACATGAAGTTTGAATGTTCACAGTAAATAACACTACCTCCTGTGGTTAACTTTAAATTACAAAAATCAATTAAAAATTAAGGCAGCTGCATTCGTTTTTAGGATTGCCAACAGGCCCTAGGTTGGTTATTTCGTCCTAAACATGACCATGGGGTCCTGTCTAATGTAATGTCTAAATAATGGGATCCTAGACAGGCCTCCATGTCGCCTTTCCGTTCGTTCGTCCGTCTCTCCGTCTGTCTTATGTCGAAAGGACTAACTGTTCGAGCGTAATAGCTCGTATTTGGTAGACTAAAATTCTATTTTTTTATTTATTTATTTTTATTCAATTATTTGTTCTCACAGATAATAAATAGGTAGCCGGATAAACGGAGGTTGAACATTGTGACATGTTACTGTTACAAGTGACTCTCAAACTACTAGTCTACAAATTTGGCCATAAATACTGTTACAATAAAAAAAACTGTGCAAACTGCAAAACTGTTCATTTGGCTCCATACCTACTTTGTGTAATGCTATCACAGCAATTTACTTCTCCATATCACCCAATTTAGTGTTTAAAAAAGATTGGCGCGAAAATGAGAATACTATGAATATTGGTATGAGAATGATAGATTCCAAACTGAAATGTAATATTATTGTTTTTTGTTATTATTACAGTATTTATGGCCAGACTGTGTACACATCGTTTAACTTCTTCTGCTTATGAAATATAAGTATTTTTAAAAATGTATTTTTGCTTGGACTGCAGTGTAATATATCGAGTTAGCAACAACATGGAAGTCAACTGTGACCGTGGCTATTTCTTGCCGTGTATATTTATGCAAAAATATATGTAAGTGGGTGCGTAGAATCTATTTAGAATTGATTATTGAAATTGGTAAATAGGTTACTTGACTATTTCTAAGCAACATAACTAAAACATAGGTTAAGTAATCAGAAACAAAACTGGAAAAAAATAATCGTAATACAATGAAAAACATAAGAGTTATTTGCTTTTGAACTCAGGTAGAGGGAACAGTGTTCCGTAAGATATGTTCCGTCTCTGTTACTCCTAGCGCTAAGCAATGACACTGCGAGTTTGTGACGCAAAAGCTCCGTAACGCCATCTCCCTCTATCTTATCTCGACTCTGTCTCCACAACTGAAGTTTAAAACCAATAACTACTTTTTTTCATATTAATTTCACGAAGTTTATTAACAATTGTACTCAACATTTTGAATTTTTTAATACAATGTATGAAATGTTTCAAAATCTCAACTATTTATTCTAATGGCTAATATTGACTTACGCTTTGTCCTTCAATGCTAGTTTGAGAAAAATTTGTTTTTATATACTACAGGGTCTCATGGACATTTGAAGGCTAATAATGCACTTCAGATTGCAAATGCATTGGCAACCCTGAGAGCTAGAATGACGCGCCTCTTGTGTCAGTTTCACCGGCTGTCTTACCATCCACACCACACACATAGAGCACTTAACCTATAGAGTGGAAATGTCATTCATTTCATTTGAAAATAATTTTCGTTTAAACACCGCTACGGTTACTGCGAGCCGATTAGTCAGCCCACAATCAAACAAAATTTGTGAACACGTGCGTATGGATAGATCGAGATAACGTAATAGAGGTTGCATCAAGGTGAAACCGAGACGCATAGATACCTGTCATCGAAGACTTCATTTGATAGTCCAGTTTAACTTGTTCTGTGATATGTGAATGTAAACTTGAAAATTGTATATTTACTAACACGTGAAATTAGATTATGTCTGTTTGATAGTTTGTTTTTTTGCTGTTTTTGTCACACCACCGAATATAACAGTAAGCTATTTAATATCTCTCTGAATATACAGAGATGTACATTGTACACACAGGTCCATTATTATTGGTTATGTACTGTTTTAATGTGAGCGAGAGTTGATATTTATTAGTGTCAAAAAAGTGAGCAGTGGCGAGGAAGATGGTTCGATATTTCGGCTCTATAGGTTAAGTGTTCCATGATAACATAACTGTGTAAACGCTGCTGTTTGACGGCAAAATTAGCGAGTAAGATAGTCGTAGCGATCTTGATAGACTCCGTACAAGGCTCTACTATCCGCATAAAAGAAAAATACAGAATGTCCTAACTGCTTATTTTCCCGCACAGGTCGTGTAACATCCAAGTGATCAAGAATTATAAAAAACTTGTGTAGGCTAGTAATCGGTCACTATATAATATACCTACGACAGTGGCGGTACCTTCATACAAGTCCAAAAGCGTGGCTTACCTTACTAAAATGCTCAGTCAAGAACACAGAATACTAACGTGTCAAGAATGAGTAGGTAATAAATAATAACTTCAAATTATATCAAACAGTTTTAAAAATTCCCGCGAAGTACTTGTCAAACGAAAACAATATAGGAAACTTAAAGAAATAAAACAGTTTTTAACCCAATACGCGACTAATCAGTGTGACGGTCGATCGACACTAACGACTTCTCAAGGCATAATCAGAGCAAAAATCAGAGTAATCAATTGTCGCACTCTCACGCGTTAGCTTGCAACGGGGCTTGCAACCTCTCTTTTTCTCTAATGGCAATATTGGTTATAGCTATATACTAAGGTATAGGTATAGGTATTATATATTAGTATGAAGCGAAAAGCCCGGCTTTCATACTGAACTTCGTATAGATTGAGAGATACGAAATACTTAATCTGTGGATACGATACGAATACGAATATAATTCAACGTGATTTTCAACTTCATTGTTTTTACCTAATATTTATTTGTTTGAGCCGGTGGACAAGTGATAAGTATTTTTTTAATTTCCATCATAAGTGAGTTAATTTGTAATAAAAAAATCCAATAAGTTGTTCATTGTGAGGAGTTAAAGTGTATACAAGTTTTATTCGGCATAGAAAATATAAAATCTTTGACCTTTGCACACACATAAAAACAATTGTTAAAACCTACGCCTGATTTGTGGATTATTCGACTAGTAAATTGCATAAAAGACGAGAAATCGGTGTACAATACTATTTAACTCATGAATGTGTTTCTTTGACTACTAAATCGCATAAAAGACAATTTAATATATCAGTTTACGAAACTGATTGGATTTTTGTTTGTTCTGCGGTTGTCCCATCAAGTTATAGGTAGGTGGTACTAGTTATAATTTTTAGTGCTGTATATTTTATTCAAATGACGAAAATATTTAGAATCGTTCTGGTTATGACGATTAAAAAACTATACTGGCGCCATAATAGACACATGAATACAGTGATTTCTTTTAGTAACTTGGATAAAGAACGAATTGAGAGGAGGGAGATTGATAAGAACTGATAAACTATTTACGCCTGTACATTTTTTATTAAAATTTTTTGTAATATTTTGCTATTGCAAAATATTATAAAAATTGTTTTGTTGAAAGATAACGCGGGAAGCGATCTCTTTCCTCTCTTCTTGTACACCGGTTGTCCCAAAGTCATGATTAATTAGTAATCTATAATATTTTAGCCTTCCCTTTACTTTTACAAAAACAATAAAGAACATGTATGTCCGGCTTGCCCTATCCTGAAGTTCTAGGCACGCCACTGACCTACAAGGCAACAAGTAGTTATTGTTTCACTTTGCTTACATTTGTAAGGCCAAATACTACTAAAATTGACGACGACTGTCAGGTCATTTTGTTGTTTTGACACTGTCTACTCCACAGAGAAAACTATATATACTGGTCTACTCTGAATGGATAATAACGTACGGTATGTATGTATATTATTAATTGCCGTGTGATCCTCATTAAGGTGACGCAGTAATAAATAATAATTAATTTAAATAGAGCTTTTGCGCCCATACATACCCCACACTAACGTGCGCGGGCTAGCTTACAAAAAAACAGTTATTTTCATTTATGTTAAAAACTATAATTAATTTTAAAAAATCCAACTGGCATTTTGAAGAGCGTGTTTACATTAATCTATACAGAAAATGTAGAGGTATAAATTGGTCCGTTTAGTCCAAAAAATGTAAAAAATTGTATGTTTTAAAAGTGTTTCTTTGATATTTTTACTGTTAAAAAAAAGTTAACCAATCGTCCAACGTAACTGGCAATATGAAGTCAACAGGCGAAATACGTTTTGAAATCACTTACAAAAATTGAGATAGATCCCTGACGTCAAAATTTCCAATTCGTTGCCTTAAAAGTAAAATAATCTGTCTGTTTGTCCGATCGTATAATTCCGGTATGTTAATACCGCCGTAGAATTATATAAGTACAAAGTACTTATAATATAATTCCGGCTACGGCGAAATGAAAAGGAGATTTATGATTTTGACTGCGTTGTGTAAAAAATTTTATTCGGCAATAAAGCGAAAAATTAGACATAAATCATTGTTTAATTTCGTATCCAGCGAGGGTCATGACTGCCATACATTCTACCACGGATGACAATCGTATATTCCACGAACAAAGTAAATGATATAAGCTTTGCTGAATAAACGTATAAAGACACATAATATTGCTAAAAGATACCTATAGACAAAGGGCATAGGTAGGCTTAGGCTTTCGAGGTCCAGTGTTCATTTTCTGGTTAGGTAAATTTTATTCGCAGGAGGGCTCTGTAATTGTCTCAAACTAGGGTATTCCCTGTGCTATGAGAACCAGCCCACGACTACCAGGGGCGTCTCCCAGTGTACTCCCGAGACAATGTAGAAAAGTTCATTTCCTAAATAGACCCGAACGGTAATCGAAAGTATTTATTAATCATTATCATAACGTTTTTGAATACTTACCAGTAAGCGTACACATGCGTCGACTGTTGATATCTCGCATCACTTGTTTCAGAAGTCCACCGAGCTCCTTAGCGTCACCCGACGTGAATTGCTTCGAGAGCCACTCTGTCTCCAATTCCATTGACAGCTACAGGAAAAATAGACAATTGAATAATTTATTTAAAGTGGGTTATTTAAAACCAAGAAAAACCAAGATTGACTTATGAAGATCAAATAACCAGAGTGTAGCCGACGGAAATATCAAAAGCACTCGCACACCTAGGCGAAAATGTGTGAGGAGAATGATGAGATTTATGGAAGCGAAAGAAATATAAAAGGACCGCGACGCCTGGCGCTCCGTCCTCTCTGACTACCCCGTTGGGTATTCAGCGTAAAGATATATGTATGTTATTTAAAGAATTCTCCTTATGGTATTTTTTCAAAATTAGTTTTTACAACGAGAACCAGAAACAAACTCGAAATTCGGTTTCTATTACAGTCATGACCGAAAATGTATTTTTTTTGTACACTGTTGAAGTTTCTTTTCATTTTATCTAATTGCTAATATTTGTTTCTGTTCGTAGAAGCATACATACATATCTTCACGCTGTATCCCTAACAGGGTAGTCGGAAACAACGGTGCGCCAAACGTCGCTGTCTTTACATACTTCTTTCGCTTCCTCAAATCTCATCATTCTCCTCACACATTTTTACCTAGGTACGCGAGTGCTTTTGACATTTTCGTCAGTTAACACTGTAGAAGCGGTTATTTGATAAATTAGTAATTTTTCTACTGTACGTGGTACGGGGTGAGGTGACTTACTTTTATGAAACTCAAGAACGTTCTTTCGGTTCGGTCAATTTCGGTAGGTTTGTTACCGAAACTTAAACTAAACTGAAACGTCAAAATTGCGCCTAATCTATCGGAAACCGAACCGACAAATCAGATCTATATGTTATGTATATGCAATGTGCATACAACCAGAGTATCAACTGCCAAGACAACAGGTTCTCACTTCGATACCATAGATTTTGCAGTATTAAGACTTAGAAATAGCAAAACGTTCAGGTTTAGATAGATTGCTAGCTAATCGCTTGCATTAGGCACGAGTTATAGTTAGAATAAACCACCCCTTAGCAGACTTTTACGACGAGAAGCTAAGCAGGTAACTCATTCCATATATTTCTTTCTCCCTCAAGCCAGCCTAGAAGCGTACAATATAAAATATTTCATACATATAATCGTTATTGCTCGTTTAGTTTTTGGACGAAAGACCCTCACGGTCACTCAGCCGGACTCTGCGCGGACTTAGTAGTCTCGGACTCGAACCGACTAAAAAATCCTCCTCTTTGCTCTTCGCCTTAATGACTTGCACGGCGTCACCGGTCGCGTTGGAGCGAGCGCAGAAAGCGCTCGACCAAACGGTTGACAGTTTGAGGGTTCCTCCAGCCGAGAAATACCTCATATGGTATCCGCACCCGTATGGATATTAATGGCATCCTAATCGGGTGCAGAGCCGGCCGGCATGCGTACATGGTAAGTTTACAATAAGGCTTAAGGTCCGCGCGTGTCTGTGTGAACGATGTGAACGAGCCAGATCATATTCCCACAATATATTTGTTTTGACGAGACAGTGGTACACTCAAGTGACAAGTAGCACTGTAGTCGAGTTAGGACTGAACAAAGTTTGCCAGGTCAGCTAGTTATGTATAAAATATAAATAATATAGAATTGGAAACGCTTTGTGCAAACGAATTAAAAACATTGTTTGAAGTAATATTGGCATTTTTACGACCATAATATAATCGGTGATAGCGCAATAGCGTGTAACTTGCTCAGTATAATAACTATACGGAATAGGGATAGTATTTTATGTCCATCTAAGATTTCTAACCTACTGTAAAATTTGTTTCATTTCACTTATGAAGTATCTACTACCAGACGCACTTGCGTGCTATTGCGCTATCATCTATGACCGACGAAATACAAAGAACTTATAGCTTTTTCTGTCAATATCAATGAGTGTGAATAGGGACAAAGATATTATGCAAGTAAGAGGCAAAAATAATTATTCACCGAAATCAATACCAATTTCGAATAGATTCTACTCAAAAAGTAGTAACTAAGTACATAACTAAAAATAAAACTTTAGTTGAAAAGGTCATATTTTGACATATTATTACATATATAGAGCATAGACTCCCAAAGGGGGCGGATACCGCCCCCCAGTGGGCGCTGAAACCTTCCATGGGGGCGGTAGCGGATCCAGAGGCAAATGAGGGGCGTTGAGGCAGCCAAGAGGAGTGGTCAAATAAATTAATGAGATATTTTATGTTTCTTATTGATTCTATGTACATTTTTAAAATTGTAATAAACATAGGGAACATACATAGGGAAGAGCCGGTAGGATTCGTACACTTTTTACCTTTTAAAAGAAAACCTAATAGTTATTTCAAAATCATTTTAATGTTGCTATATTATCTACATATTTGGCTATAATAACAGTGTAGTTCAGTGTTGATATAAACCAACATTGCCAAGCTATGGTAGTTTTCCTACCATGCCTAATATATTGAATATGTATGAATGCACCCCACACGCGGGGTTCCTTCGTACATAATATCGACACGATTTGTATATAGTGGAGGGCCTCCTTACAGTGATAAAAATGCCATTTATACGAAATATAAACATGAAATATAACTTCGGAAAAATAAACAGCGATGGAATTGTGTTACTAATAACTGAAATATTTCATTTAAATGTAACGAGTTCACGTCTATTTGCTGAAACAAGTTGAGCAAAATTTGCTTTTGGTTTTTCCCAGACAATGCCTTTGGCATGCTCAGCACTGTGGATATCTTTAATTCATCAAAATCGATCTGCAGTGAATTCATAATTTATTAAAAGCTTTTCTAAGTTCTCGAAGGAACCAGTTACGACCGTTTTGTTGAATTCATAAGATCTTGCTTGCACTAGTGTTTTCAGATTTTCTCTCTATATCTCCTTATTATCTATCTCTCCCCTTTTTACATATATTCGTGGCATGGTTTTGTAACAATGATAATCTTGCTGAACAAACTTTCTCAACTCAAGCGGTGCAAATATATTCGTACAGTACCACTGTACGAATCTTCCCCAGTCATAACTGTATGAAAGTACTCCAACCCTAAGAATCAACTAATTAATTCAAAATAAAAATAATCGTTAATATTATCCCAAAACGAACGTTTTCGTAATAATCTAAGACATCAATGCAAAAATCATAATTATTACTTATATTTATTAGTTTATTACAATTATTTTTAATAATCGAGCAAAAGTTATGAGAGCTAAACGCGTTCAAATGTTCAATTCAGAAATTCAATTCAATTCAATTTATTTGCTTTTATAATTTTACATTAGGTAGCGCTATGGTCCCCAAACTAAGCAAAGCATGTCCTATGTGGACCCAAACATACGTTTATCTTAAACTATGCGGGAAATATAATACGCAAGTACACATATTATACATTGATAAAGATTTCACAATTACATGGAATACAATTCAGCAAATTGAAATAACAATTTAAAAAAAACGAAAAAGGTGACTCCAGAAATTACTTAAACAAAGCGAAAACATGTATGGGCTCGTTCCAAAAAAGCCAGTGGCCGCACTGCTGCTCCATTTTACGTTAAGCCTATGCATGTGTGGGAATCACGCATACGAACATGAAAGCGTCCACATGTTAGTTAGTGTAGATATGACCACTGTACGAATGCTCGTTCTGTACGAATTATATCTGCTCACCCCTATAAACATTTGGTTGTCGTTTCGTCGTGTCGTCATTTCAGCTTTATGATTTTCAATAGATAATAAACAGATAAATTATGTACAGATAATATGCAACAATATTTTAATATTTCATATAAAATTAAGTATTGTGGACTAGAGGTTAGAGGGGCGCTGAAATTTTTGTTCTCTTCTAAAGGGGGTGATGGTCCAGAAAAGGTTGGGAATCTATGATTAGACTCAAGTGCTACTTTGAGGAAATCCATTTGAAATGATTAATTTACATATATTTATTTTTTACTATCTACCACCAAAAGTTTCCATCGTATTGATCAGTTCGTGTTTCGCTTCACAACGACAAGGCTCGGAAACCAGTTAAATTGTCTAACCGATTTGGCTGCAAGTACGTATGAACTTAATATTACCGTTTCGTACCTCGTAAACCGATTTATGAAACTTTAACTTGAAATAAATTTCTCATTAATGTTAGTGCTAATTACTTGCCATATTTGAGTTAAACCGGTTTATTTCGGTTACGAAGCGAAATGATTATCGATCTCGTCCCGAAAACCTTACGCGAAACCGTTAAAAACCTTTACTAACCGGTAAACCGGTTCCGAGGCTTGCTCGATGAAGCATCCCGAGCATATCCGAGCTGGGTAGCTGACTGAGTTTGATCTCGGAAATGTCTTGAGGATGCTTCGTTAGAAGCAAAACACGTCGATCAAAAAGTCTGAAATTGTGAGCGGAAGTCAACCAAAAAGAAATATATATATTTACATACATATCTTCAAGCCGTATCCCTAATGGGGTAGTCAAAAAGGACGGAGCTCCGAATTTCATCATTCTCCTCACACATTTTCGCCTAGGTATGCGAGCTTTTGATATTTACTAAATATATATATACCTACTTACTTAAATAGTAATCATATCATATTTTGGTCTTCGTGTAACTTACGTAAACCATAAATTAGTTACTAGCGTAAAAACAAGTCGAACTTAATATATGTTTCAGAGCGACTAAAATTATGGTAGTAAACATAGTTATTAAAATATCACGACTGGCATGTTTATCACCGTCCGTTATGTAGGTACTTGAATATTGAAAACCTTGTTCACGATAAAATAATTGAGAAATAGGTCATGGTTTCCTGATAACATAATTTTTAGACACAAATATTATAATTAAAATAACAAAACTGTTGCAAGTTATTACTAGAATAATTTATCCCGCATTGTATAGTACATAATTTGCAATTTTAACGCTAAACGCGAATTATGCTTTCATATTCATAGGTATACATTATGCAAAAAATAACTGTTATATAACAGTAAGTTTAATAGGCGCCTAATTCTACAAATATTTTATTATAACTACTTTTTTTATGAAAGAGAAGGCAAGCTTGGAAGCGAGTCACCTGATGGAAAGTAATTCGCCGCCCGTGGACACCCGCAACGTCAGGGGAATCATGGGTGCGTTGCCGGCCTTTAGGGAAAGGAGGGGAGGGGGGAGATGGGCCACCGCCACTCTCACTCACCGAACGAAACATAACAGCAATAGATACTGTTAGAATATATCTAAAACGGGTTTAACGCCATTACCGAGCAAACCAAACTGTTTGCTTGAGACCACGGCCGATGCAACTCGGTCGAAACATCAAGCCAAAATATAAAGTTAATCGCGTTAAATTTCCCGTTTTAGATATATTCTATAATGCAACGCGCAAGTTTAAAAGTTTATATAATAGATACTGTTATTTCACGCCGATATTCTGTGAGAGGGTGGTATTTCACCGGGGGAGCCGGCCCAATTCGGCTGCAATGCAGCATGGCTCTACCACACGAACTACTCTATATAAAAGTGATTTTTTGCGTTGTTATTCTTTAAAATTATCGAATGGATTCGAATTAAGGTTTCACTGCTGTATAACTCGTTTTTTCTGCGAGATTTTGGGCTAATGCTTATGTACCCAACCGTGCCAAATAATTGTGGGTAGGTATGAGCTAATACCCAGTACAAAATGTATGTATTTTGTACTAAGTATTAGCAAAACCACCAGCATAATAAGTATAATAATATGTTAATGAAACAGCTAGGACAATTTTGACGTGAATTTTGGAAGGATTTGGACGTTTTTAAGTCTAAAAATTGATGTGTTGGAATTTTACATAATGAATTCTGCGTGAATAGCAGTTGTTTGATGCCTTACCACACAACTCTCGGTAAACTAGGAATACATACATACATATCTTCACGCTGTATCCCTAACAGGGTAGTCAGAGAAAACTAAACTAGGAAACTAGGAATATAACAATAATACTCAGATAATAACACCAATTCGTGGGTTCAAAATAAATTTGTCTTGTAAAATTGACAATATTATTTAAATTATGTACATATCTCATTGGGTAGATCATAAATGGCCTGTGAATATATTAGATTAAATTTTATATCTATCCTTGGCTGTATAGATGTTTGCCTGCGCCTAGGTTATAAACTTACTTTTTTTGACACAAGAGGTTGACGCTTATCTAGTGTATATTAAAAACATTATAAACAGCTCTTCATGTGTTTTTTTGAATAAAAGTTATTTAATCAGTTTAAAGTATGTACAAAAATCTTGATTATTTTTTTAACTCAAAGTGGCAAATCATTTCATAATTTATTCGGCGATAGTTAAAATCACTTCTCTGTTAAAATCAAAAATTCTATATGTGTTTTATAATTAAAATCAAATTTATGTCATTTTAGTAAGTGCCAATAATAAATCTTATTCCATTCTGAAAGGCTGGCCTTGATATTTATTCAAACGAGAATCTAAAAAAGTTTATTCCAGTAACTACTATAAAACATTTTTGACTATCAAATATACTCAGTTCAGAAAAACTTGTACAGAGATTTGCAAGAAAATCAATCAGGCAGAAAAAAAAAATTATGATCAAACAAAACCACATTCATTTATCTGTACGTACAAGATATTCGGTGAGTTTCTTAACCAGTGGCTCCAAATGTACAGTTCTGGCCCAATCATCGCACACGAAGCATAGGTTGAAATAGAATGCATTGCGAGCATACTTCTTGTTGTCAATACGGACAGGGAACCCAAGAATTTTAGCACCAAGAAGAGTTCTGTGGAACAACAGATAAAACATATTAGTAAAAATCATCATATCAAAATGGTTTTATTTGTGATCTGTTTAGGGTTCGTCCATTAATCACGTGTGGCTCGAAAGGGGGGAGGAGGTTCGGAAAAATTACGAAACACTGTGTAGTGACCACGTGTATTTATTTTTTCGTTGAAGGAACGAATTTCCTGAATTTAATTAGATTATACCTGCATTTAAAGATAATATTCTGAAAATTTTTAAGATAGTTTGTACGAAAAAAATACACGTGATTTTGAGAGGGGGGGAAGTAGTTTAAAACTTCACTACATATCGCCGAGGGTGGAGGCGGGGGTTTAAAAGTTCCTAAAAATCATCACGTGACTAATACCCCAACCTACAACCTACGACCCCTTACCTACAAAGCAATCGGAAAAGCTTTTTTATGTTCTCTGATATAACATTATAATATGCAGTCTGTGCTTATTATTGCAAAAAGAACTAATAATTATAAATATAAAGTCAAAATGAACATCCATTAAACAAAGAATACATTAACTTAAATGTCATACCAATGTAGATTAGATTTATTTAGGTAATCAATAAAACTAATTATTAATATAATATTAAATACATTTATAATTCAAAACTTTTTTGTTATTAATAATTCAAAACTGTGTAATTCACCACATTATAAAAGTCTGTGGTAATTAACTAATATCTCACATGAATAATGTGCGCTTAATTTTAATATTTGGCGGGCATTCTAAATAACTTACACTGTCAAAGTGCATCTTTGCAATTGCACTTTCGGAATAATGTAGTGACTGACAGTGTCGAATATTTCCTTCGATATATAGTTTTCTGGCACTTGGCAAGTTATTTTAGGGCCTGCAGTAGGATGGAATTCGCACAAAAATATACAGCGGATAGGCCCTTCTTGTCCACATCCCTCGTAGTATTTCGCGTTTGTATTCATCGTATAATACGATTGAACGCCACTTCTCACTAACGCATATTGTTATTTAATTTGTTACACTTCACAAATAACTATTCAAATATTAGTAAACTACTTCGACATATTTACAACATTTTCATAACGTAAACAAAAATATATTCACAAAAAAATTGACACTACTAACAACTTTGCAAAGTAAAATTCTACTGCTGTTTCGCAATCGCCAATTGCAATTCGCGGATGTCTTTGACACTTGACAGCATTTGACAGAATCTAATTTTTTGTTGTTGTTCGTGATGGTGCGTGTGTGTCAGTCAAGTGAGTACCATTCTCCCTCAAGAGAGAAGGTAAAGGGATCTTAGCCCATACAATCACATCTTCAGTAATGAATAGATAAAATCTTCATATTATTTCATTAAAACGTCGACATAATACATTTTAATGTCTCTTGGAATTTTTGGAAACAAGTACACGAAGACAGTCTTTCTAGTAGTTTCCATTAAAGCGGACTAGACTACTATAAAAGTCTCAACATCACGTTACTAAATTAGCACTTATTTCAATAATTCCACAAGAATACACAACAGTGTAGACACTGGACGCAAAACGACGACAATATTACATCCGCTAATAACAATTTGCAAATAAATAAAATAAACGTCCAACTGCTCTTCATAAAATCATGCTTTGTATTGTAATTGTTTACAACTTTTGTATCTGATTTGTAATTGTTGTAAGAATTTCCCCCGACAGACAAGTCAAAAAATCTATGCTCTAGCCGCTGTCTTCGGTAAGGCATTAAATTGACACATTTTTTATATTAGTTCAATAAAATGTCGACCTAATACATTGTTTACTTGAGACACAAAACAAAGGCACTTTTACATTATAATATCTACTAGAAAACAATTTGTAATAAAACGAAATACACCAAAATAAACGCCCAACTGCTTCCCTTAAAATCCCGCAAAAAACCTATTTTTTTCAATATTGTTCGTTAATTCTTAGGAGGCAAAGGAAACTAATAGAACACAGCCATGTACTTAAAATAGTAACATTTCAATACAATTTATCAATGTACATTTTTCACTAGAATCTTATAGTTGTAGCAACTTTTATAGGTTTCTGTTATCAGTTTTCCCAAATATATAAAGTTCTGTATTTTCTTTATTACAGTTTCTGATTTGAAGATATAGTTATAAATCATTAAGAGACTGCAAGATTATTTACATTCCTGACCGGAAAATGAATTGTCAGGGTGACTTGCACCAACTATTTACAATACAAAAAAGACACCTGACTTGCACCAACTATTTAATAGTTGATACATTCGAGATCCTTAAATTTCCACCCTTTCCCGATTTACATTAGTCAAGGAAAGTGGCGAGTGGCATGTGCATGTACAGTGGCAAGTGGCAAACGCCGAGACAGTGACCGCTTACACTACATCAAGTCAAATAACATTACTCCGTCGAAATGGACGAGCAGCATCGAAAAATACGTGCACTTTCGCGCACAATCCTTTGCATTATAATGGAGAAAACGTTATATTCTTCTTCTCTTCTTCATATATAAAAATAAATGTATATCATTTAGACGTCATTTTGTTTACAATATCGCATAAAACAGCACACACGGATCGTTTTGTTGCCAGTCTATATACTATAGTGAATTTAACCGTTTACACTACGCCAAGAGGCGAGTCAAGAACCGATCGGGGGAAAAGGGTGCGCGCGAGGGGCGTCACTTACCCAAAAATAGAAAGCGATTCTATTTGGATCAACTTGCAAGACAGCTTGTAAGCCAAGTTGACTCGCCACTCTCCGATCGGTTTACACCACTGTACTTATGTACTATACTTGTTTACTTCGCTAAACACTTGACAAATATCACGGGCTGGTATGTTCATGGAAAAACCACACTACGTAACAAAAATATTTTTAGTCTGTAAGGCCGATACACTAGAATTTGTTTTGTACATATCATACGTAATTTGAAAAAATATTGCTATGCTAATACGTTTGTAATTTAATATTTTTATTTTTTGTATTAATTTGTAATCGGTATAGAAATCATTTCGAAAAAAATTTGATTTTTAAATTGATTCGCAAAAAATCAATATCCAATAGACCGATTACTCATACATCTATCTGCGATTAAGAAATTGTGCTTATGACACATAAAAGACAGATGACTTAAAAAAGCGCAAAATCTAGCTCCGTAAGCGCTAAGATGGTGGCATTGTTTGTTAGTCATTGAGTACCTACAACGGGGGGCGACATGCACTTATTTCTCTTAAAAAAAAATACTTTCTGACATTATTTGCGGGAGAAGAGATACTACCACAAGTAACTGGGAACACTCAAATGCAATTTTGAATTGTGTCTTTACGCTTTCGCACACAAAAAATTCGACAACATTCCCTCAATTTAACAAATACGGAAAAATAACTTGATTGAAATTTTATTCGTATTCTGTTAAGGTCTGAAATTAAATGTTTCCACGACATAGTCTCGTCGGGAGTGTTTTTTCTTTCTTTTGCAATTTAATTGTAATTTTGTTTGTAACGCGTCTATAATTAAATAGTTAAAAATATAGTTTCGCTAGCGAGTGCGTTTACGTCACAATTTGTACAATTCGGCAATTAAAAACTGTAAGGTACAACTTAAGCCAATTCAAGGTTCATTATTGTATGACTAACGTGAAGATATGACTTTCTAGAATGATGAATAAGTTATTGCATGATATTCGAATGAATCGGAATACTTCATGTTGAGTTCGGTAAATCGATTTCGTGAAACGATTCTGAAAAATTATATTTACTTGTGAAATCGGTACAATTCCGTCTTTGGCTAGATTGTAAGTGGCGGATTTTTCGTTGTATCTCGTGCTGGTATAAGACGACATATTTTGTGAAGCGCTTATCGCTGTGAATTCAATTACGGAAATGGTAAGAAATAGATTCAAATCTAGTTTTTTTTTTGTGCGGTACCGATTTTTTTATTTATATCTTGACAAAGAAGAATGCTTGTGAATCGTGCTTCCCGTTGTAGGTACTCAATGTATATAGTACGTATAATTTATTAAAATAAGATTCCGCACCGAATTTTCTTTTTTATCTTGTAATTGCGCTGTTACCAATATAAAAACCTAATGGAAACTCAATTTTTGGGTGCCCTACATCAGTAAGTTTGTGCAATAAATTCACTTGATTGATTAACTGCTCGAGATCGACAAAAAAATTGATTTTTGACATCAAAAGATCGATTTTTCGATAAATCGATCTCAGATTTCC
Organism: Zeuzera pyrina; assembly: GCA_907165235.1. NCBI lineage: Eukaryota > Metazoa > Arthropoda > Insecta > Lepidoptera > Cossidae > Zeuzera > Zeuzera pyrina. The sequence goes on from OU015627.1 coordinate 4,016,807, forward strand.
GTCTCCATTTTGTGAACAAGTTGTCGTAATTAAAATTCTTACAATATTCTTTGTAGGTAGTGTGTTTTAATCAAGAAACTTCTAGTGAGTGTTTGTTCACGCTTGAAACTTTTACATATACCTTGAGTCGGATAAGTGTTTCATCTGTGTTTGCATGTGCGAGCTCCAAACCTGAAATTCAACTTCACGGCTTTTGAAGAATTGAAAAACGATTCCAAAAGTGATCTCGCGATAAATGATCTCGCCATAAATTAATTAAAACGAATGTTTAAATTGTGTAATTTCAAATTTCATCTAATCCCACCTAAATGTTTAAGCAATGAATAAATCAATAAATTAATTACATAATTTATAATGACGTCACATATATAGAGACCATACATACATACATACATATCTTCACGCTGTATCCCTAACGGAGTAGTCAGAGAGGACGGAGCGCCAAGCGTCGCGGTTTTTACATACTTCTTTCGCTATCTCAAATTTCATCATTCTCCTCACACATTTTCGCCTAGGTATTTGAGAGCTTTTGACATTTCTATCCGCTAACACCTTAGCTATTTGATCTTCATAAGTCAGCCTTGGTCTTCCTTGGCTTCTTTTACCACTCACTTTCGCTTTAGTCCCTTCATTTTTAGAATAACACTGTCATGCAACCCTGTAATACAGCGTATCTCTTCATTGCTAATCCTGGCCGCAAGGGTAACACATTTCTACTGCATTTATCATACTTTCACTCGATTTCGGGCATATACAGGCCTCACTACCGTACAATAAAGTTGGCACAACATCGCATTGTGGATTGCCATTTTGGCAGTGTTCGATGTATTCACACTGTCTACTAATGCGGACAGAGCACCGTTCATTTTATTGCCAGCTGCTACCCGTCTCTCCACATCCAACTCACATCTTTCATCCCTCGAAAACACACTCCTCAGATACACAATTTCATTCGCTTGTTCTAGACATTTTCCATTTGCTCAAATCTCACATTTCGTTTGTAGCGCTTCCCTTTCAAACACCAGAACCTTAGTTTTGTTTACATTGATATTCAATCCTTTCACTTCACATTCTTTTTTCATGCACGTAACTAGTGTCTGCAACTCTGTTTCTGATGGTGCTATAAGCACAGCATTGTCAGCGTACAATAGGCAGTTTACCACTGTGTCAACACATATCATGCCACTCATACTACCTTTCAATGTCTGGAGGCAACTGTCCAAATACTGCACGAATAGCCAGGCAGACATCACGCAGCCCTGTCTGACGCCTGAACAGACTTCGAACCAGGGCGACATGTTACCATCTATCCTTACATAGGCTCTGTGGCCTTGATATAATGACCTCACGGCCTGCAGTAAGGAGCCCTCCACGCCATATTCAGGCATAAGACTCCACAGTTTCTTTCGCACTACTCTATGGTATGCTTTTTCTAGATCCACGAAAGCGCAGAAAACTTTCTGACATATAGCCAGAAACTCCTCCACGATAACGCGAAGCGAGAAAATCTGATCCATATAACCCCTACCGTTTCTAAAACCACCTTGCGCCTCCTAGAAACACTTTTCATACGTTCGATCAATACCTCGGTATAGACTTTACTTGCTAAGCTGACTAAGCTGATGGCCCTGTAGCACGCGCAGTCTAAATGAGAACCTTTCCCTTCATAGAGAGGTACTATGACTGTGGTGCGCCAGTCCTCTGGAACCTCTCCCTTCTGCCAACAAAGGTTGCAGTGCACAGGAGGTGTCCCAAACCTCAGGACCACCATACTTGATCATCTCAGCTGTCACCCATCAATTCCCGCAGACTTTCCACATTTCAAACTTCTTATCACTTTCTCAATCTTTTTCATACTAATGGCACCCTCCAGTCCCTGACCCGAGTGTGGCAATTTATTAGAATCGTTCTCAGTATCAGAGACGGAGTCGCCACTCTCATGCAGTTCTCCGTAGTATTCACTGCATTGCTGCAGAACATCTTATTTATCTGTTAGCAGATAGTTTTCTTTCGAACGCACTTTATTCATTCTGCAATGTGCCGAACCACTTCGGTTCTTACGTACCTCTTTCCAAAATAATTTGGAATTTTCCCCGAAGTTATCCAACATCCTGTTTTCGTCTGACACCCTACACCTTTCACGCTTCTCTTTCACAAGTGCTTTCGTTCCTGCTTTCTGCAGCCTATATCTGTCTTTACTTATATAGTTATTTAGTTATATAACTTTTATAATTTACCGTTGAACGTTTTTATCGCCACGTTTTTACCGTGCAAAATACAATAGTTAAGCAAAATGCTTCCCTATTATGTCGACGATAAAGACGCTTTTTCAACGTCCACGGAATGACATTATCATGCACGGAAATATAAAAGCGTCTCATACAACTGCATACATATTGCTCCCCTATAGTATCGTGGACGGAAAAAACGTGGCGTCCATTCCCCTCCAATGACTAAGGAAACACTAAGGAAACTAGTCTTTGTTCCCCTGCCTGCAAGATTCCTGTCTGTACTCTGAACGCTAGTACATTAATAGTCTGTGACCAATGTAAATCGGCGGGGTTATTACCTAAAAATTTGCAGACAGTGACAGCCACACGATCACTACTTGACCGGTGACTAATTGTAATAAAACATTGGTATCATATATTACGAATGCGTATCTATTATCCTATGACCGTAAAATGCACTTTTCGCGTTAGATTTAGCGCCACTATACAAATTACATTACACAAATTCTCGTTTTGACAGCAGATATCGCGCGATATTGGCTGTCGCATGCTGTCTGCAAGTTACGTAATATGCGTGCGGGTGGAATCAGAAATCTGACTGTTCTGTGTAGTTTGTGGTATTCAGAGATTTTCATATTCAGAAATTCCTCAGTTTAGAAATTCGAAAAAAATTCAGATGACAGGTCTGGATATAATGTGACAGATATTAATGAAATTTTTATTTCTACTATACGCTGTGATTTCTACGCCATATAAATAAAGAACAATTTTTATTTGTAAACATTAAATTTTTTATAAGTTCATACTCAGAAATGGAAAATACGTTTAAAATATTAATAGCAGCTACAGGTAGCGTAGCGGCTTTGAAAATACCGTTATTAGTTAAATCCATACTTGAATTAAATAATACAGACAAAAAATACAATTTCGAGGTTAAAATTTTAATACATTGTGAACGAGTTTAAGCATTAAATTTTGCAACTGAAATTCAAAGTATTTCATTCAGGTTCGTCTTATAGTCACAGAACATGCGAAACATTTCTTCGAAAAAACAGATTTGCCTGATGAAGTGCTGATGTACGACGACAACTTGGAATGGGCAAGTTGGAAACAGAGAGGCGATCCTGTATTGCATATAGAACTTGGGAAGTGGGCTGACATGATGCTTATAGCTCCGTTAGACGCTAATACGCTAGCTAAAATGGCGCAGGTATTATCACACATAAACTTTTACATTTCACTGGAATGTAAATATTTTTAAGTTACACTATATCATGTAAAACAAGTTTCAGTTCCAACTCTTTGTAGGCTTGTATTCAATGTATTCTTTATTCAATTGTATTGAATGTAGGATATGTTTTAAATAACTGTTTTCATTCATAAAGACAGTCATTAAAAATTATAGCAGCCTATAATAATATTTTGGCCAGAGTTACAGCCACTCTGTATTCAAAAAGGTCACTTTAAAACAGTTTTAAAGAAAAACAAGTAATTTCATATTATAGTAGGATTGTAATACCAAGATTCACAATTTCTAAATTTTATTTGCATTTCTTTTTACTGCACTTGTAAATTTTTTCAAGGATTTGGTTTATATCAAGCATAAGAAAAGTCAGTTATTATTAAAAAAAATTTTTGTTTCCAGGGTATATGCGATAACTTATTGACATGTACAACCCGTGCCTGGGACAAGTCTAAAATTCTTTTATTCTGTCCTGCAATGAATACTCGGATGTGGGAACATCCTATTACTTCACAACAAATAGCAAAATTGAAAGAATGGAAACACATCGAAGTCCCGCCCATAAGTAAATTGTTGATTTGTGGAGACAAGGGCGTAGGTGCTATGGCAGAGGTAAATACAATAGTTGAGAACATTATATTTGTATTTACTGGGAACATATAGTCAAGTAAAGACCTTCATAATATTGAGAAATTCATGAGGCATTACAATACAAAAAACAGTCGCTTAACAATGCAATAAAGGCAGTATTTTTGTACTTAAATGCCTAAAATTAAAGTTTACTGGTTATTGTTTTTATGCCCGATTTCATTGAAGTCCCATAATACTTAGTGAACCCCTAAAAAAGGATAGTGGTCTGCTAACAATGATTTTGCTTTTCACAAAATGTTAGAAAGATCTAAATTTAGAAAAGTCGCCAAAAATCGCATTCACGAGCAGACGCTGGAGATCGCCCAAAATCGCACATTTCGATTCGTTGATTTCGGAAAAATAAATAGCCTCGGCCTCTCATCCCAGTTTAATACTACGTTACTATTGCGATGTGCTTACCTTTCATTACTGGTTCGCTTTCCCATTTTTTTAAATAACTATTCTTATACTTTCCCCACTTCCCCATGAGTCTAAAATTGCTCCAAATTCGATTTGAACGAGAGAAGAAAACAGTCAGTCAGTCAGTCGGAAATAGACACTATAGAGAACAGAAAGTGGAAAGGTGAAATCTGTCACTGACTTGTCACTAGGGGGAGAATGAAAGTTTTGCCAGGCCACATGGCCACATATGGCGCTCAAATCGCCCAAAACTGGACAAATCGATGAGCCAACGATACGAAAAAAAGATATTGATAACAAATTAAAAGTAAGAACCACAAGTCACCTAAATATCGCTGGCAATCACATAATCTGAAAATGTAATCATGAGGTAGCGCCCCAGATCGCCCAAATATCGCTCCAAAAGCATATTGACTCAGTTTCATGTAAGGATCATTTCATTATATTGGAGGAAAAAATCTGGATAGCAGAAGTTAGTTAAATTTAATGAAAAATGTTTTCAACGATTGCAACGGAAGAATCCAATGTACTAAATCATAGTCGACTTACTTTGGAACAATTCCTAAGTCTTCCATAACTGAATTTCGAGTCGATCATTTTACATGAAATTCAAATATGGAACACTTTAGCACACAAAAGTTTTTTGTCACTGAATAAATTGTTTTAAGTCGACAATAATTTAGTACTTTCAATTTTTCGATTACATGAAAAATTTGTCATTAAATTTGACCAGCTCCTGCTGCAGCTTTTCATTCGATACAACGAAATGACGTTTACATGTAACTGAGTTGATTTACTTTAAGAAAAATAAATAGTCAATTTTACTAATTTTTATTTAGTAGTCCTACTCACGCTTGACCAAAAAATTTATAACGCCAAAATTCCATAAAAGGGACCGAATGGTCCCTAAGACAATTCCTTTGTATCTCCTATGGATTCGGATTTTCCCATACAGTATTGTACGAAAAAATAATTTATTAAATTTGACCAACTTCTGCTGTCTAGATTTTTTCCTCCGATATAATGAAATGACGCTTTCACGAAACAGTCGATACGCATAAAAAAAAATTTTCGGCAATTTTACTAATTTCTATATGGGCATTTTACGCTTGACCAAAAAATTGATAATGTCAATATTGTTATCAAAAAAAAAGACTAAATGGTACCTAAGACAGTTCCCTTGTACCTCTTATAGATTGGGATTTCCCCATACAGTCTCAGTTAAAAAAAAACCACTGTATTAGAAACTTAGAAGTGAAGCAATACCTGTTTTATCGGTAAACTTTTGAAAACGAATAGTCTCTATGGAAACAATAAAACGTCACATATGTGTCTGACATTACTAGGGAACCGTTAGTTTGGCGAAAATAAATATTATCTAAAACCGGTTTAGGGGTCCTTTCAATCAAGGGGTACATAATTTTGTGACGTCTAAGATAGCATTTGTGAAATCGACCATTAGACTTTTTAATTTAATTTGTTTTTGATAAATGAGGAATATTATCAATTTTAATTATTTGCTTGTGAGTGGTGACACAATATTAATTTTGCAATTTGTTTTATATAAAATAAAATATTATGTTATGTTAGAAATGTAGTCATATAAATTGAATGTTACCAAAATGATATAAAATGTAATTTTATAGTAAATGTTCTTTATTGTATCACTGAATACTGTTCCTTATGCTAGCATACATGTGTTAAGAATGGAAAATATTTTATTTAACCCAATAAAAACCAGTAATATACATCACATAGAAATAACTATACAGTAAAACTTTATTATATACTTCTACTTCAGTTTCTCATTTACAAACACCAAAAATATTCCCAATTTTAGTAAAATAAAAGTGTTGCCAGTAAAATAATGCAGTTATTTTTTTATTACACTAACTCCAGCGAGTACTAATGTTAGCATAACAATAAGATTTGAATATAATTACTTAAAACAGCATTTCCAGTGATGACATTTGTAAATGAGAATAGGCCAATAACTTTGAAACATAACTTTACAAAGTGATGATAATTATAAATTGTAATAATTATACACAACATTGGTGGATACTGGATACAATATATTTTACCAAATTAACATTTATGTGCACAGAACCCTGTAATAATTTAAATCTCCAAATTAACATTATGACTAAATGAATTTGAAAAAGCAATCGAAATTATAACAAGCAAAATTATTTTTTAAATGTGCATTCTAGCACCCTTCATTTACAATTATAAAACTGAGTACACAACAACTTATCTATATGTGCTTATGTACATATATTACCTAATACTTTTAAAAAGATATTCAAATCAAATTTTTATTAAGTTACCTAATAAATAATTTATTTTTATATAAAAATGATATAAAATAATTATTATTGATGATGAATATGCAATTAGCGTACATTCTAATAATGGAATAGCAAATAGTAAGAATAAATTATTTTCGTGACATCTGGCAGGACCTTAAAACTGGCTTATTGTGTACTCAGCCGAAACTATGTAAGTTGCATAAAATGAAATATATTATTTTGCTATTATATTACCTTTGTATTTAAAACAAACTAAAAATAACACACAGAAGTGCCAATTTCAGATTACTATCATATATAATACTTATACATAATTTATATTGCCTCATATCTAAACCTCAAGCATCTTGAGTTTATAGAAAATTCTAAAAAAAATACTATATTTACATTGTATATCGAAGATCTGAAATCGGAACTCCCGCCATAAAAACATATTTACAAAATCAATAAAATAATTATAATTAAATATTCGAGGTTCAAATCAGATCAGACTAATCTAAACCTATGATAAAATCGATAAATTCAAAAATATCTTCAAAACACTTATTGACTTAAATTGAACTCACAGGAAATAAAAAAACTTAAGCTAAATGGAATTGAAGTTTCAAAATATATCCTCACAGAATGTCATGGTGCGCAAGTCGTTAAAGAAGACACATTGGAGTTGCCATATTTAAAAACTATAAAAATACCAAAACTATCACAATATCGGTAAGTATAAAATGCTAATTCATAAATGCAATATTACATTAGATGTACGTACTTTATTTATACGAAAGACACTGACTCGATAAATGATTTATTACGTACATGTATAGTTTTGTATGTCAGTATAATATTAAGGACACAATTATTTTATTACCATAAATATTACATAAATATAATATGTAAAAATTGGACATATCTACTTGCATAATATCTGTGCGTATTAAAGGCCGTAGAACTGTAGCAATGGTTTGCAACTCTTGATCGCTAGAGAACTACTATTTAAGAGGATTGAGTAACTAGAAGCTAGGCTTTTTCTGTATATAAAAATAAAACTGTAAATTGTTCATAGCAAAATATCGTTTGTAGCATGGAATGAATCATAGGCGTATCAAAGTTTTTTTATATATACCTATACTGCACTTACATAATATATAATTATATAATAAAAAGTGGTTTAAACATTTAGAATGTTGCTAAATAAAGAATTTTTTAAAGATTTATGAAATTCAATATCACTGAGGTAAGTGCAATCAATATACATATATACTAAGAATAGGCACATTCGTTCACACAACGGTTTCGCTTTGCTTGTCAAACATCGCTCTCGTATATTTCGATATGACCTCATACGTCGACTTTATAAGCTCGCATCTATCCTCGACCTCAACTTCAGTCGGAGCCACCCTGTACGACGATTTGGACCTCCGAGTGTTGCCATGTAAATCGCCCGAGATGGAAAAATCTGCGTTATCTTCGATGTTGTATATTGTTATAGCTTGCTTTTTGTGTACCATTTCGAGGTCTTTCCGGCGCTTGCCTTTCTGACTTTTGTCGTTTATATAAATACTATTAACTTTGCTATCGTTGCAAGTAGTGACATCTGTGGAGCATCGTGCGTTTATAGTGTTGACTGCGTTTTGCACAGAAGTGCGTTGGTCCAGTGGGTGACTGGAGTGGAGTTCGTATCATACGTCCAGTTCCTCGAGCCCCTTGGACAGCCGGTGCGAGTTGATCCGGCGGCGGTGCGAGCGGCGCACGGCGTCTGCGCGCCGGTAGGGCTCGCTCCTCAGCCCGTGCAGTATGTCCTCTAGGGCTCCATTGTACACCTCGTCTTGGTGAAGGAGTTTCTTTTCGCCGACGGTCTGCGACTTCGTTTTCAGTTCGTTGATTACAGCTTCCTGTAATTTCATTAAAATCCATTTTTATTAGCTGAAACTGTCGGCCTCACACTGTATGTTACTTATTTGTATGTTTGCAAACTATTTCGTTTAGAGCAAAGTGTGATGCCGATTTTATTTATTCTATCTTTGAACTGAATTATATACATGTGACATGAAATTTTTATTTTCATTAAGCTCGCCGCATTCTATAACACAACATGCATAAATACTAAATGTAAGTAAAAATATAAAAAGCCTCAACTGCATGTTAATTACTTGTATTTCTACAAAGAACGCTTTATTGAATTAAACAACCATCAACTAAATACTAAACAAAAGCATATTTCATACATTTGCTGTTATTGTAAGAATTATGATCAGAGATCCGAAATTAGAGAGTATAAATACCTAAACTTCATTTGCGGATTGCTATAGAGTTGCTAAAAGGGGTCCCTAAAACTGATTTACGAGGGCCCCAGTTTAATTGATTGTAAAATTACATTAGTACATGAAATACTTATTTCTTGTAGCCCATACCCAAATTTTATATGTTTAGTTGTTTGTGATGCCTTGCGAAAGTTAAATTTAATCAAACTCTTGAACTCTTAACTCTTGAATAACTCCATCATTTAAGAGAATACATTACATACTTTTATTTTCAAAGAAATATGAAATTTATAACAAAAGGCCTGGGTCTTAAGTATTTTATGGATAACTGTTAAAAGTACTTATAAAACAAAATCTTGAAATATTTGTGAATCAAATTATTTGTACAGTTTTTGTTACCCGTAAATTGAAATAGGTTCATTTTTGAATGTTTTAAATATCTGCAAAAACAGAAATTGAATCGCATAAATTTAAAAGAAGAATTTTAATGCGTTTAAAAACCGCTTCAACAAATTTTAATTATCAAAACTAAGATATATAATATTAAAATATAAAGGGCCCCTTGGGCCCTGGCTACTTGTTGTATGAAATGTTAAAAAATAACATAAAAACCTGATATGTAAATTTAAAGACCAAAATATTTGATAATTATTGCGAAAATATATTTGTATTTTATAATTTTGTTCTTCATTCTAAGCACTCGAAACGGTTTCCGTCAAATGTCATCGAAATAACAAATTTAATCGCAAAATTTATAAAGTTTCTATTTGTATATTTAAGAGAATTTATTGGCAACATCACATTTACAATATCCGTTTTAGGGACCCGTTTTAGCAACTCTATATCATTCTGCAAATGAAGTTTAGGTATTTATGCTTCCTAATTTCCGATCTCTGATTACAAGCAAATTAATATAGATTTACACACATTACACAATACAAGCAAATTAATATAGATAAGCAGACATTCCCTGGTAAGATTCCATGCATGTGCAGCTTAAGGAAAAACAAGATCTTCAATAATTACAAAGAAATAAGTATATTACATTATACTACACGGATATTGTATACAGGAAAATCAGCCTGTCTTACAGCTGGACAAAGGCTATATCACTAACTATAATATTTAGGGATCAGGTGATCTCGGTGTAAAAGGAAAGTAAGATACATAATTCATTATGTGAACACACTTTTGGGGCCTATTTTTATCACCTAATACTCCATGCCAATAATTTAAAGAAAACTACAAATTTTTGGCATTGCAACCCCAGCGAATAATGCTGCACAATGTAATATATGTTTTAAGCTTTAAGAGATTAAGTCCGAACTGATAATTTAAAATAGGCATTATTACGTGTATATTACGAAATTTTGTGCATTACATGACCTTGAAAGCTGTGACTGTTAAATATTTTCGAGAATTACACTGACCCAAACCGTTGTATTTTCAAACCATGCCAGCAATTTTTATTCGTGACTGTATTAGTATTCCTTTCCCAAGTACCTATACTTGCCCCTAGTACTTGGTGTATAATTTAACACAAAATTATTCAATAGAATATAACAAAACTGAAATCTAATAACCGTTAAGAATATAATAAACTCGATTTTGAAAGGCCATATAATGTTTATTTTTAAATGAAGCTGATAATATACATTTATTTTTAAAAGCAAGTTATATCACAGTAAGCAACCCTGAACTGAAAAATATGATTTTATATAGGACTAATCTTGCCCTTCGGGTCGAATTTTTTTTGGAAATAAAATACAGCCCATGTTACTCTCCGAAAATATAGCATGTAGTAATACAAAAAAAATTTGAAATCGGTTTAATAATAATGTCGGTTTAATAAAATAGTTTTTCAGCTTATCCATTATAAACAAACAATCAAATATTTTTCTCTTTATAATATTAAGTATAGAGGTAGTAAATAGTAAGTAGTAAGTCATTGTAAAATATGAGTATCATTGTAATATGTAGCTAAGTATTTTTTAATTTTATAATAGTTAAAATCTAGTTATATTCCTGTAATCATTATTTTTGTTATTATAGATAATCATCGTCTTATAAATTATACACCAATAACTCTTAACATTAACCAAATTGATGACAAAATAAGTAATTGTTTTAATTTTCTTACATCCCTCAACCCTATCTCTTTCTCTTACTAAACATCTGTTAATAAGTGAAAGAGACAAAATATTGAACCACAATTTATAGAACCCACAAACTTCTCTAACAAATTGCACACATTACCAAAGTTAGTACACACACACACGCAATAGTAAATAGGCCCCATTTGGTAACAATTCTCAACGACTTACTCCAGTCGTGTTAGGGCGAGACCTAGGTCTTAGACTAGGCCTATACAGGGTCAAGACTGTGCCTCAACTGAGACAAGTGTTGCTGCAATAGGCCTGCGTTGACAGCGGCGTAGTTAAACCTCTGTGAGAAATTTATGGTGTTACCTTCACCACTACTATACTCATTCTGTATAGTAAACATGGCAACACTAGCAAAAAAATCCATTAATTTAAAATGTAGTGATATTGTTGCCATATTTACCAAGTAAAATTGATCCGACACCATGTAATAGAAATGTGTTTAGTGGATGGTATCTAACCACACCTCAAAATTGTTACTTATAAATATTATATTAGAAAAAGAACAAAACATTTCACTCCATATTGCTATTAACAAAAAAAATACTTTTGTTAGCAAATGATAATATTTAAAATGACAAGAGACAAAATATTGAACCACATAATAGAAATACATATATACTAGCTGACCCGGCAAACGTTGTTTTGCGATATAAAGTATTTTTTAATGCCGGATCATAAAAAAATTTTGACCAAAAAATAATAAAAATGGGTGGACCATCCTTATCACTTAGAAGTATGAAAAATAGTTTACGTCCTATTCTCAAACCTACTGAATATACACACAAAATTTCATAAGGATCGGTCAAACCGTTTCGGCGGAGTTTTGTTACAAACACTGACACGAGAATTTTATATATTAGATATATAATGATTTCTCGTAGGAACTAAGTGAACATTCATGGAAGGCTTGTGTATGTCATTTAATTACAATATGTTTACACTAATATAAATATTAAAGAAGTCTCGTTTAGTTAGTCATATGGTTTGAATTTAAAAATAATACTTTTTCGGCAAACATGACCAATGTTTTCGAATAAAGAAGACAGATTAAACGTATGTCGTACATCCATTTCAATTAAAAAAAAATGACATCCATATAACTTTTTGAGATAAAAATTAAATAATCATATAACTCTTCTCACGCACAAATACACGCACCACTTAAAGTAATGTTATGCCAATAAATTAATATACGTTTTGTTTTGTCTATGACGGGTTACTCGAGTGAAATATTATGTTAGAATATTGACAAAGAAAAAAAAACAATTAGTATCAAATCGAGATAAAGTTTTTATTTAGAAGTTTTGAGCCTTTGGCTACTGATAATAATTATTCAAGTAAAAAAAATGCGGCAAAAACTACAAAAAAAAATGCATGACTCCATTCACCATTGAAGCATTATACACAGAGCCAAGCGAAAAATTATAGACACACTAAAACATGTTTATGCAACACTTAATATTTACAGGGTAATTTATGTAATACTCAATATTTAGTATTTTATTTTTATAAATTTTTTTCCTTTACTGGAATCTAATATTTTAAACTATTTGCCAATTAATATGTCGTACAATTACAAATTGAAGCATGTTTTTCACCGCCACCATAGTATAGCAAGTAAATTACAACGTAGGACGAACACGAAAATTGTTCACAAAATTTTATCATATTATGCTATAAAAGTATCCATTCAGAAAACCCTTAGAGAACGTTATGTAAAGAACAACAATTAGAAATTTGTTGTTCTTTGCATAACGCGGTCCACTCGTTTTCGTGTTCGAACACACCATGTTATGCGATTGTCGACCTAAATACCGAGTGTGTAAGCGTCAATTGGCATGCACATACCTGTTGTTTCTTCTGCATGATCTTGGCCTTATTGGGGTCGACAGAGTCCGCCTGCTGGGCCGCCTGTTCTAGTCGACGACGCTGCTCGTTCTCTGCGTCAGCTTGCTGTAATACATTTTTAAATTTAAATTAAAATTTTTAGATTAAAATGTATGGTCCATAGTATATGAATTAGTTATGAATTAACATTTAATATATAGTCCTCATACCTTAAACGCTCTCGTGAATCTAACGAGCAGCGAGAAGAAAGCGTTGGCGTCGCAACCGCGAGGTGCTTCGCCGAAGTACTCCACACACGATGCGAACGAATCCTAAAATGCATAAATACATTCAACATTTCTGTAGTAGTAAAGCAGTAGTAGCAGCAGTAGTAATGTAATAATAGTAGGAGACTGTAGTGGTAGCAAGTCGTAGTAGTAAGCATTGCAAGTAGTGATAATAAGTTGTAAGTAGTAAGTAGTAGTAGTGAGTAGTAGAAGTAGTATATATGAGAAGTAAGGTGGGTGACCCAAATAAAGCCTATGTCCTAATAAGGCCTATTTTTTAAATTTCCCGCTTCACTATTACAAATAGCCGCCAATGTTTGTAGAAGTGTGCGTGTACATTAACTAACGCACACAAGCACAGCAAGCGGCTCGTTCCGCGAGCGTGTTGGAACCTGCAGTCGAAAACAAACAACCACGACGCGGAGCGCACGCTTGTTTTTATAAAATTCTGGCAGAGTAAACAGTAAGTATTTTTATTTTTATTCTTACACGGTGTGCTGTGTTTTACAACAAGGAAAAAAAGGGCTGAATGGACTTCACAACAGATGGAAAACGCTTTTAAAATGGTAGAAAGGGGTATATTGTCTACATATGCTGCTGCAGCCAGATACAACATCCCAAGAAGAACCCTACGCAATCATCTAGAGTCTAGGTTCCCAAACTTATTTTGTCTACTGAGTCGAGAGCTCATGCAGTCGTTGTCTAAGATGTCTCCTCCTAGCTAAATGAAATTATAAATCACCCCCCAGGCCTCTACACAACGCCCCCATTTTTTTTCTGGGTCTCTTACCGCACCCCTTTAGGCCTGCAGCGCCCACAGGGTTATCGCCCACTTTGGGAATGGGTGATCTAGAGAGTGGTTCGACTACACGAAAGCTAGGTCGGTCGGCTATATTGACTACAGAACAAGAAGCTGGACTTGTCAGAAGAATCATACGTTTGGCTGATGTTGGAGTGCCGATGACTTCAAAGATGTTGCGCGTACAGGCTTTTCAGGCGCATTCTGTAAAATTAATAAAATTCCAAACACTTTCAATGATGCCAAATATGCCGCGGGGAAGAAATGGTTGAGGTTATTTCTCAAACGACCTGAATTAGCACGTCGTAAAGCACAGATGATGAATCCAGCTCGTGCTCAAAAATTAAATAAAGATATTGTTGGCGATCACTTTTCCAAATACAAAAGCATGCTGAATAGACTTGGAATTGAACATAAACTTGAAAGCATTTACATCGATGAAAAAAATTGTCGCATATCTTTACACCATCAGCAGGAAGTTCTGACAGCCAAAGGGAGAAAGAGAGTTCATCAAATAGCGAATGAGCATGCCGAAAGTGTGACTGTGGTAGGCTGCGGAAATGCTATAGGATCAGCTATTCCGCCGATGATAATGTTCAAAGGCAAGAGACTAAAGCCAGAATTCCAAGATAATTTACCTCCAGGCTCTCCGGTGAAGATGACGCCAAAAGCAAGTATGACGACAGTAACTTTGAGTTTATTAATCATTTGCATAAATATAGAACATCAGGACCATGTCTCCTCATATTTGATGGTGCAAAATGCCACCTGGACTTTACTATTGTCGAGGAAGCTGAGAAATGTGGCATTAATTTATATTGTTTTCCGTCAAATACTACACACGAATTACAGCCCATGGATAAATCTGTTTATAGTTCTTTTGAGCACCATTGGGACCAAGAGTTGATTAAATACGTCAGTCAGCATCCCGAACGAACCCTTAACAAGACAAGCTTCAATGTAATTCTCTCACAAGTATGGTCGAAATGTATGACTATTACCAATATTTCGAATGGGTTTCGCGCTACAGGGCTGTATCCATATAACCCAGATGCTATTCCTGAAGAGGCGTTTGCGCCCTCTGCGTTGTCAGAACTTCCAAATCCTACAAACAGTGAGAATATTGCTGTCTTATCTGATGATTCGGGGGAACAAGAGATTTCAACAGCAAATGTGGAAGATTCAGAAGGGTCAGGCACAGATACTGAGAATTTGCCACTGTCTTTGCTCTCAAAAAACAATCCGAATGCTGGAACTCCACATAAGATAGACAATCAATCAATCATGTGTGAGTTAAAATTAAAGCGACTGCTCCACGCAAGAAGTCTCTGAATTACAGGGCTCAAGAGGTAACAAAAGATTTGTTTGGTGACAATGCTATGAATTCCACATCACAGATTACTGTACCATCGTCAAGAGTAGATGTTCCTGGCACTTCTTCCATGATAAAGATTAACACAAAGACACCAAAATCAGCGTCAGTTACTGGCTGTACATCTGCACAACCTGCAATTGCTACAACGGGAAAGCGAACCTCAGTAAAGACTGCTTCTTTGACAGCAGATAAGCTTACGGGATCTAAACCAAAACGTCACGATAATAAACCTTCTTGGTACTGTCCAGTTTATTCCAGTATTAGCCAGTCCTTATTCTGGAATGTCACAACGCACTCCAATCCATTGCAACTACGAACAGAGTAACCTTGCAGTAGATCAAAGGACACAGCAACTCACTGGGTAACGACGCAGTAGATAAACTGGCCAAAAGGGGATCGAAGACAACAGTACAGGGACCGGAACCACTACTACCCATACCTCAGGCCCAAATAAAAACATGGCTGCGTTTAAAAACAGAAGAAACTTACCACATAGAATGGAGAAACAGTGATAGTTGCAGGCAAACAAAGAACGCAATTCCGGTGGCTTCAAAAAGACTTGCCCGTAAATTCACCAGATTAAAAAGGGACAAGAGCCGCAAACTTCTAGGTATTATAACCGGCCACTGTCCCCTAAATAAGCACCTATTTACCATAGGTGTTACAGACAGCCCTCTATGCAGAGGATGCATGGAGGTAAAAGAAACGCCTCAGCACGTGCTTATGGAATGCAAGAGCGTGGCAGATCAACGGGCAAAACTTCTCCAATCTCCTGCATCGCTCCCAGAAGCCTTTGGCAATCTGGAAAGACTGCTAACTTTCTGGGATGACCTGGGTTGGTTGGAGTAGGAAGACAATAGGACACACGTACAATGGCCTAATCAGGAGGCTAAGTGCGGAAACAGCCCGGTTAAACTAACTAAACTAACTACTGTCCAGCTTGTAAAGAAGATCGAGTTGAAGATATGCGACAATGTCTTACTTGTGGCGCTTGGTATCATGAGCTGTGTGTTGGACTCACACTCGCTGATAAAATATTTTACTGTTCAGGAGATTGTTTAAAAAAAAAGGATGAAAAAGGCTGATTAATATAGTACTTTTACGTGATGAGAAACTCGTTGTCTGATCTAAAATGACCAAAAGTAATTAATAGGATCTCATTAGATTTAATATAAGTATTGACAACGTTTGGTATTAATTAAGATGTATAAATGCTTACTTGTTTTTATTAAGGCTTTATAAGACACAGGGTTCCCAATAAGGCCAAAGTGACATTTTAGTTATTTGTGTTCACAAAAGTGTGATTTTTGTTTCTAAAGCAATTTTGTTTCATTTATTACAAAGTTTAATTAATAAATATAAGTATTTCAAATTACCAGTGCATTTTTATTATAAACCTGCTAGTTGGTAATAAAAAAATTAAGGTAGGCCTTATTTGGTGACATTCCTTACCTTAGTAGTAAGTAGTCGAAGTAGTAGTAAGTATGAGAAGTAGTAGTAAGTAGTCGAAGTAGTAGTAAGTAGTAGAAGTAGTGACACTAAATCGTCCAATCCGAACTGAAGAACCCATATGGCAGGGCTTCTTAACCTTTTTGTAGTTGTGGACCACTTGCAATTCTAAAAATCTTTAAAATTTCTAAAAGTACGTTAAATTGAGTTGATGCATGAATTATTATTATTTTAATAAATGATGTTTGTGAAGCTATCCATGGAAGCTCAGCACTGGCCATGGTCCCTTCAGGGATCCACACAAAAACCTGGCCATATGGTGTATATCTTTCGTTTGTAAGATACTGGTGCTTTGCAGTAATACCTTGCAGTAACTATGGTTGCAGATATAGTTGTAGTAGTACTTATATATATGTATTTAAACATCTAAATAGTACCTGGGCGTGCTTTGTCTCCACTCGTAACCGCCTCAGTTTCTCTGCAGCGTTGTTGATGAAATCTCGAAGCACGTGTCCATTGCTCGCTCTGTGCGAGTCTCTCGCTTCGCACTCTCGTTTTACCGCCTCCATACCTCGTTCCAACTCGCACACGTCCGCTACCACATTCTCTAGCGATACTACAACGACAAAATAGCTGATAATCATGACGATGGTCAAAAGTAACGTATAATTCCAAAACTAACTACATGTTGCCATATAGTAAATAGGAGTGGATATTAATCTGGCTATAAATCTAATCTGGCAACTACAACTTGTCATATTATGTAGTTAAAAATTATGACAAGATAGAATAGCCAAACTATATCTACATTGAACACTTAATTTTTGCCTTATGTAAGTAGAAAATTAATGTCAAGTTAAAATAGCCCAATTATAACTGCACCAAAATCTTAAACCTATTATTGTATTTGATTTACCTTGAGCAGCCTTATCAATATAAAGTAGCTCTGTGTCGAAGTTCATCAACTCTGGGAAATTTTGTCTTATAGTGGCAACGATGTAGTGCAGCAGAGATACGCGTTTGTCTGTCGATTTTGTGTCCATAAGTGTATCTAAAGACTGCAGTTTGAATCCGTAAGCTGGTCCACGTTTACTGCTGTTGAGATAATTGCCAAAAGCCAGGATAATTTCAAGGACATTCCTTAACTTTTGCGATGATTTGACAGAAGATGATCCAGAGATTATCGCATGGATCTGAGGTGTAATGAGGTGTATGTTGTCGAAGAAGTTGCCCATGTAACTCATTATCGACAATTTCGCGGATATCCGCTCTACTTTCGCTAACTGCATCAAAAACTTGTCCTCTTCTGTCAGTTGGTTAACATTTTTCTTCTCTGCGACGTATTCCTTGTATGCTTTCTGTTCAGCTTCAGTTGGAACCATTCGTTGTAGTATTTCAACGCTTTCTAGAGGCAACTGTTTTAAGTCAAGGTTGTTCACTGCCGCGATAACTTTTTCAACAGGTGTGTCTAATTTTCTTCTTGAGATTGCTGTAAAAGTATTATTTGAAAATTAATTTGTATCAGGTTAACTTGTGTAAATGATATCTATTCTATCGATTAACTTAAATATATCTAATTACTGGCGTTCTGGCAGCCCCTCAGTTCGTTGTGTAGTACTTATGTTTGAGGTCACACAATTTTTGTAATTGTCAGCACTTATCATTATTATTATTATTTAATAAAGAGTACTCTCATAAATCATAGACACAAGTAGCACTCAAGCACCCATAGCAATCATGAATCATAGACACACAAGTAACTTTTGCATTAAACTTTTGAAAATTACCATTTATATATGGACTCAGTTGTTATTTTATAAAAATCAAAAAATAAAATCCAAATAGCCAGAGTGCTAGCTGATGGAAATGTCAAAAGCACTTGCATATCTAGGCAAAAATGTCTGAGGAGAATGATGAGATTTAAGCAAGTGAAAGAAGTATGTACGGACCGCGACTCTTGGCGCTTCGTCCTCCCTGACTTCCCTGTTAGGTTAGGTTAGGGCTACAGCGTTAAAATATGTATGTATGTATGTATAATATGGAAATAAGTCTGTCCGTCATCGTTGGCAAAGCACAAGCAAATACGGTACTAACCAATGTTCCTGAGACGCGTGTGTTCCAGCAGTGACACTGTGTCGGGCTTCCTGAAGCGCTTGCTGGGGAAGGAGGCCAGCGTGTCGCTATCGCAGGCGTCCACGCCGGCTGCGCACGCGCCGCCGATGCGGAACTTCTCCTCGAACTCTGCAAAGTTGATCCGCCGCCGCGGCCGCTCCTCGTCTAGTTCGTTGAATATCGTACCTCGGACCTGCGGTGCGTCGATAGGTACTACTTATAGTCTAGGGTTGCCAGTATTATACAAATAAAATTACATCAGATTTGATTTATCAAATTAATCCACTATTTTGTCCGAAATTGGAATCGGAATCCCATAATTACACATTATTTCATTTTTTTTAATTAAGTAAATAAAACGCTTTAGCTTTATTCATGAAAAAAAAATCAATTCTTTATAATTACAAAGTTTTGATATAAAAAATATGGGGTTATGTCAATATCTGTTGTACTTCATATTAATAAACAGAGTCTGACCGAAACTAGTTTTTACAATCTAAACGGAAACACAAACCAAATTTTGGTTTTTATTTGTTTCGACCGAAATCGAAATCAAAAATGTGTTTTTATGCGTTTCTTTTGTGCATTTTTTATGGTTATTGTAAATGGTTCAAATTATGGTTCATTTTAAACAACTGCAAATAATTATTGAGCGTATTATGTATTGTGGTCATAGAAGTATTTACTTGATACATTAATAGTTTTATACATAGGAAACTTACTTGTTTGGTGATATTTTACTATGACGATCGCTACCGAAAACCGCGAAACCCGCGAATGTAGTTTCGTTCATAATCGACTGGTTTTCTGTCGAAACTGAATCAAAATCGAAACTTGAACTTTGTACTGAAACTTACCAAAACCGAAAGTTTACTGGACAATATCACTAAATAAATAACGAATCGATTTTTAATAAAAAAAATTTATTAATGAAATTTCTTGTTATGTGGGTTCCTAGATGATTTTTTTAAACTATCATTCATAATTATATTATATTTATTATTCATAATTGGACCAGTAGGTGGCGTTGCAATCGGGTTCTAGGAATTTTTTTATTTCAGGCAGGACAACGTCTGTCGAGTTCGCTATTGTAAATGTTTGCCTAGTATGTAAATACACTAACCTGATTGGGCTTCAGTGCTATCCAGTTCAAAGTAGGCAGCTTGTACTTGGTGTCGACCTTCCTCTTGATGGTCATCGCGTCGGTGTGGTGCGGCGGGGCCATGAGGCCGGGCGCGGGCGGGGCGGGCGGGGCGGGGGGCGCGGGGGCCAGCGGGGGCGGGGGAGGGGGCGGCGCGGGCGCGGGAGGGGGCGGGGGCGGGGCGACGGGCGCGGCGGGGGCTGGGGCCGCGGGCGAGGGCTTCGCGGCCGGCCGCAGTTCGCCGTTGGGCAGCCCTGCCGGTGACGACAGCCCGTTCGCTGTACCGTTGCATAGCGCGTGCGACGATATGGCGCCCACTGTAGCAAACATTACGTTAGACTTTTTGGCGGGAACGGGAGAAGTGAGGTTAACATTTTTAGATTTTCTATTTTTTACATTTTTGGGAGTTTTAAAGTACAATAGTGATAGTATATTGTGTTTTAAAGTTCTGTATAAGTGAAAAGAATGGAGCAGGTCTAAATAAACATGTGTAGCTGAAGTTCTCGCGCTCTTCCAAGAAGTCCTTTATAACTTCAGTAAAGCCTACTATCACTTTACTGGAGGACATTAAGTTTACATTTTGCTTATGTTTTCTACTTTTTGTGCTTTTAGGAGTTTTACAGTACAGTCTAGTAATTAATGAATCTGTGGTACAGTTACCGAAAGTATATTTTATGCGTTAATTCTGTGCAAATGTGAAAGTTTGAAGTTTTCCTGTTCTTCCACAAGTTTTTTTAATTCCGGTAAAATCTACTATCATTTTAATAGGGCATGTCAAGGACTTAGTGACAACAAAAGAGTTTTAGATGTCAGCTGTATGGCCCGTCATCTAAAATTCTTTTCTTTCTCTTTGCCTCTCATGAATTAGAGAATTATATAAAAATGAGGACTGTCACGAGGCCGTCCATCGAACACAATTTCCAGAAGTTATATTAATGAAATACACTCATAATTGAATCAAATAGATAACAGATAATAATGTATAATTTGTTTGCTTCATACATGTTCTATTTGACAACACTTGCTATACATACTATACACATAAACAAGAAAAAACTTTTTACAGGTGGACAGTTATCTTGGTTGCATATTTTGTTGCTTATTTTGGTCGATTACTCGTTTAGCTTTAGTGATCACAGATCAATTAAAATGAGTGATTACACTTTTCTAAAATGCGATTGTAACGGAGAGATGTACATATTGTACTAAGAGATATGAATAGAAAATGGGAAGAAACATGTCCTACTGATGTCTCACTTTGTACTCACAAATGATTGTCTTCCATTATTAATATACGCAACGCAGAAGATAATAATAATAATATTTTCAGACATTTCACACAGTGCCGTCTAATCCCAAAGTAAGCAGCACAGCGCTTGTGTTATGGGTATTAAACAACTGATATACTACTTATATACTTTTCTTTTGTAAATAAATACATATAATACATAAACACCCAGACTTGGGGCGGGAATCGAACCCGCAACCTTCGTTTACTTTCCGACGCGCTTAGCCGATGCGCCACGGAGGTCGTCCAAGGCAGAATAAAGATATATCTTTATTCTGCCTATAAAGATATATCTACCGTCAGTTATTACAGTATTCGTAGTTAAAACAACTTACTGGATGCCCCTCTGGGCAGCGACTTTGTGAGTGACTCCAACTCCTGGACCTTAGACTCCAACATCGACTGCCTGTTCCGGGAGTCTTGTTGCGCTCGTCGTAAGGTTGATACCTGGACAGAAAATGTAGGCTCGAAATTAAGAATTAAGGTCGAAATTAAGGTATCTATCTCTTGCGAAGAGATCTTTTTGAAAATGTGTAGTTTATATTTTATGTAATGCAATGTAATAATATAAGTTTTGTCTTCAATGAAATCGTTTATTTTATATTCAATAGGATTTTTCAGTCAATTTACATTTTATAACTGCATAAAAAATAAATCTCTTTTTTTCATTACTGACTTCCTGAGAAATCTTATTATGGAAACAATCGCAATTATCTAAAAAGGAACCAGTTTGACTTTATGTAATTTAAATTTCGGAATAATCAATTTTTCATTACCTCGGGTTTTCACATTTATTGATATTATATTTACACAGATTTATATTTTTTCTGTTAAATATTACATTGCAAAAATTATATAAGGACGACGAATTACATGGCCAAGGACAAATATAATTGTAAATGATTTATGACGAAACAAGTGAAACACCAAATCTCATTTACCTCTTCGACAAATTGAACTAAACGGGCTTTATATAACGACTGATATATCACGTATATATCACGTCTGTCAGTGTTGGGAAAAATGTAATTGTAAAAACAATTACGATTACAATTTCTGTTTACCTAATAAAATGTTTCTACAATTAGTTTGCCCAACACTGGCGTCCGTTATAATGTGTCTTGAATAGGCAGTAAAACTGTGCTTACATAGTACCAGACTACCTCGATGGCGCAGTGGTTTAGACATTTACCAAGCGCGGAAGGTTCCGGGTTCGATTCCCGGTCGGGTCAATTTAGGAAATGAACTTTTCCAGATTGTCTCGGGTCTGGGTGTACTGGGAGACGCCCTCAGTAGTCGTCGTCTGGTTCTCATAGCACAGGAATACCCTAGTTTGAGATCAGATGATTGGTGTGTATCGTCTGGCGCATTATTATTATTACTATAAGTACAGTCCTTTCTGACTACCCCGTCAGGGATACAGCGTGAAGACATGTATGTATGTATAAGTACAGTTTAGTTGTCCTGCTCTTACTGTGCTGGCGTGATATCCTGTTTTTTTTTTAATTTAAAGTTATGTAGGTTAAATATAAAAAGAAAGTAGTGACCTCTTCGACGACCTGTCTCCTGGCCTCAGCCAGCTGGTCCCGCTCCTGGCGCACCTGCGCCAGCTCCGCCTCGAGCGTGCCCAGCTTGGCGATAGCCTCGCGCTCCAGCGCCGCCAAGCGCTCATGGGACTGGAATTGCATTCGCATCATCAATACTAGCGTTAAGCCCTTGTTTTGGGGTGTGTTATAGTCTCAGAGAAAAATTAATTAGATATACATAGATATCTTTGTAGAGTGCAGTACTGCAAAAGAAAAGAAAACGGAATTACAAGATTACTCAGACGTCTGTCCGTATATTACCATACAGACGATTTGCTCAATCACGTGACATTTAGTAGACTCAAAAAAATTAAAATGTTAAAATATTCAAATAAGAATAAAAGGAGGGACAAATTCTATACCGAATTCAACTCAATCCCTGAACCTAGCATTTTACCCAGACTCAATTTCGAATCAGGTCATTTTAAGGTAAACTAAAGTAGATTTGACGTTCAAAAATACCTTGCATTTGGGTTTACTTGAATAAATTGATTTGACTTTGACTTAGAGAACTAACTTGTAATCTGTCTTGGAGTTACTGTTTCCCCGTAATCTGCATATCAGGCAAATTTCAAACTAACTGTCCAGAGATCTGATGTTATGACATACTGCCTTTTTTTTATGAGGTTCTAACTCTCAAATATGTATATAAAAAATACTCACATGTGCCAATTCGTCTTCAAGTTCATTGACCTTTTCCAACGCAGCAGTCTTGGTCTCGCTGTCTTCCATAAGCGCCGCCACATCGAACACGTTGTCTAAATATGCTGAGATTTGGACCTACAAGCAAAAAATTGTTAATCAACTCATTCGTACTTTTTGTTAATCTTCAATTGAAATTTATTTTTTGATGGCAATATAGATAAGGTGGAGGAAAAATGCCTAAAGAGTTATAACCTTATAACGCATACTTTCAAAATTCAATGATCTTTACTCCTCTTATAATAAAGATAACGTAATTATTGATATATACCCTGATACGTGGGAGTGTTTCTATGCAATGTGCAATGAAAACCATGTAGTAGTTTTTCAGTCATACGCAGCAAAGTAGCAAAGAACAATTCAAAATGTGTATTTGATATTATCCAAACTATATTATATAACATACTAGATGTTGCCCGCGACTTCATTCGCGTAGTCTTTTAATTACTTCGCGGGCATGTGCAGAGTAATTCCCCAGTTTCTTCACAATCTGATAAAAGGCTTAGGAACCCATAGAGGATAAACAAAGAAAAAAACATTCATTATTATATATGTAGATAATTAGATAATATAATAGTTAATAATAATATCGCAGATTAATTAGTTACTAACGTAAAATAATATTACAAAAATGTAAAGTTAGTGAGTTTGGATACAGGAGGCAAGCTCTGAAACTACTCATGTCAATGATATTATAATCCAAAAGAGGTAGATAGGTTACCTTAGTACTAATCCAAGTAAAATATTGTCCCAGTTAAAATGTTACAAAGTGAGACAAATATACATTGCATTGCTTCGCTATGCAATGTAAAACATAATTGCATTTCAAACTAACAAATCACATAGCTCTCTAAATCATTGTGATTGGTCAATTTCAATGTCTTACTACATTTTAAGCGAATCCGTGACTAATTCATAGAATATTAGTAATTAATTCCACAGAACAGACATTAAAAAAAATATGATTGATACCTAATGAGATTTGAGAGTAAAAATGATGTTTGCTTTTTTCGAATTTCGTTTTTCTTGAATCATATACATGAGAACATATTTATTTAAAAAGATCGCCAACATTTTTTAATTATAAATTTGAAAATGATGAATTATATATTATTGCTTTTAATAAATGTAAACGATGATTAAAACTGGGTGGCTGCGTCATCACATGATCGTGTATATTATAAAAAACGTTTGGATTATTGAAATATTTTAGAATTCTGAATGCGCAATAGGTATTGCATGACATTGTTGGTTCTGTAACATTACTTTTCATATTCTTTGACCAAGTCCGGGTTGGCTAATTAGCAAAGTTTTGGGGGTGCCACTTTTCGAGTGTATGTAACCTATCTACCTCTTTTGTATTATATCATCATTGACTCATGTGATTTCAAAATTTTTTTCACCGTTATTTAGAATGTACGTTATTTAGGGTGGACGTAGGCTGTATTTACCCTTTTCCAAACAAAAGAAGTGATGGGCAACAAATAATCTTCAATTAACTAAAGTAGCTCTGTTATTCTTTTATAATAATGGCTAGCCCTTGCCCATAAATTTGTCTGGGTGGATGACATAAAACATGTCTAATACCCAATTCAAATCAGTTACATAAACATATACTTTAAGAATTTAATAATAGACTCAAAAATAGACTTAACTACCTATATTATAATGATATCGTAATTATAATCATATAATTCTATTAAAATAATATTACAAACTAATTAGTTACAATTATATTAAGTAACTGGGACAATATCCTTAAAAACAATGCAATATGAATTTAAAACCATTTAATAGTCTTTCAGTGAAGTTCAAACGAAAAAAGATAAATAACAATTTTGTTTTGGAATCAGGGAAGCCTAAAAAATAACCTTTTTACCTGTGTAGTTAATTACCTGCAGATCCTCACTCTCGCACAGCCTTAGCCTCTCCAAATAGTCGTCTAATTTAAGCGCTGTGAATTCGTACTGAAGGTGAACTCTGAAGTTCATATCTTCAACTGAATGTACTATTATGTTCACGAACTGCATACACGCCACCTGTACAAAATGACATTATAAATGATATACATCTACAGAGCAAAAGTACAAAATAATAAAATTGGGCCATAAATATGGTATGAATGATTGAAGAAGATTACTTTTCTTTCGATCGATCGATCAAGTTCAATATCAGTGTAAAGCAAACACAGCAAAGAACAAACTTTTTTCCTCACTATTTTTCTCTCTCCTGTAGGAGTTCTATGTATTTTCACGATTTATGTTTATTTATAAAAATACTTTAAAACTTACCATGAACTCAATATGGAATGTGTCGTAATTCATAAAGTACTCCATCAGAGTGTGGAACCTCCTCGGCTCTCCAACAACTTCCTTAAAGTTGTCAAATGCGCTCAGTATAATTTGATGACCGCCCTTGACGAGACAAATCGCCGCTAATAGCTCCAACACTAATGCCTTTGTGCGGAGGGAATGATGAACTAGAGATAAGGCAATACTGTTGATAGCTTCTCGATGTTGGATTACCATGTTGAATCCGTACTGAAAAAATAATAAAGAATATTAAAAACCATCTCCTTGTAAGGAATAATTAAATAATAATAAAAACCTTTATTCAGGAAGTATAAGAACGAGAGTGGCGAATAGGAAAATTTGGTCAGTTGGAGGAGAACTTTGTCAAAGGAGACACACAGGATGTGGAAACAAAAATTAGTTAAAAAAAAAGTATTGCATGTAAGGAAATACAACAACAATATTTTTAGAGTTCTGTAGCCAAATGGCAAAAAGCAAAATCTTTGTAATTTTCTCCTGTCCGTCTGTCTGTCCATATTACTTGGAGCCATTTTACTTGGAGACTATTGGGACTATATAGATGAAACTTGGATGGTGTTGTGAAGGTTATTATATCGCAGCTGTCTGGTAGAGATCTAATACCAACAAGTCGATCCAGAGAGTAAGACCATGACACGGATAATACGGATAATAGACCAAGAAACATATAAGTCATAATAAGTTGCTGCTCTTACCACTATGTCTCAAACAAATTTTCGTGTCTCTTTCTATCTCATTGAGCATAACCATGAGTAAAATAGTTAGCTATGGTAAGTATGAAAACCCCGCACTCTCAGTGTAATTCGTGTCAGCTTATGAGTCGGTCATGAAATAAATATTTGCAAAATACTCATGTCTTAAGTGTTTTGCTTACTAGTATTCACAAAAACAAAAATATGTCATGTTCAGGTGTGTAGTTGTACGGTGATGTTCCATAGTCCCCTAGTCCATTAGTAAACATCTAGAAACTCGGTCAACAAAGTAAATGAGCCGTTGCGGGACGCCTAGCAGATGTGAATCATCGAAAGTATTTTGTATAGAAAATACATGAGAAGATGGTTTATTAAAGGAAATAAATGTGGTATAATAAAAAATATGACATAATCAAAAACAAAATATTCAGATTTAAAAATAAAAATCTTTGTTTAAAAAGTACAGGCAACGTGAAGTGAATTACAACACTGCTATAGGTATACGAGCTCAGTACAAGCGCATGGCGACGCGTCGCCACGTCAAAAAGGACACCGTAAGAACCAGCTCTTACGCCACACACGATCAAGTATACTTGATCAAGCCCGTCCAATTTGCATGAAGCGGAGGTTGCATTAAGTAAATTTGATCATCTGTGGCATTGCAGGGACGTCATGTCAAACAATGCTTCATGCCAATTGAATGGGCTTGACCAAATTTGATCGCGTGAGGCGGGCATTAGAGCAAATGCTCCGTCCATAGTGATATTTGGTCCGAGGATAGTACCTTGTTATTCATGATGGCCCGCATGCACATAATGCAGACGTGTATGTCGTCGGTGGAGGCGCCCATGTTGAGGCGCGCGGCGTGCCTCGAGCGGCGGCGCGCCGCGCCCTCTACCGCGCTCTCGCCCTCCGCGTCCGCGCTGCGCGCGCGCCGCCGCCACGACGCGTTCAGCGTCGACCCGCACTCCGCCACGCCGGCGCCTCCTGCGCCACTGCCTTCGGACGTCGTCGTATTCGCACCTTCGATTGTAATCGTTCATATTTTTAAAACAATACATACACATACATACATATCTTTGCGCTCAGAGAAGACGAAGCGCCAAGCGTCGCGGTCCTTACATCCTTCTTTGGCTTCCACAAATCTCATCATTCTCCTCAAACATTTTCGTTAGGTATGCGAGTGCTTTTGACATTTCCGTCGGCTAAAACTCTAGGTATTTGATCTTCATAAGTCAGCTTTGGTCATCCTTAGCTTCTTTTTCCACTTGCTTTCGCTCTGTAGATTTTCTTCATCAGTCTTTCATCACTCATTCTTTCTATGTTGCCGAACCATCTAAGCATTCCTTTCGTCATTTTTACAACAACACTGTTATACTGCGTATGTTTTCACTGCTCAAATGCAATGCAATCATACAATACAAAGCAATTAATGCCCATGCGACTTAGAAAATGTATAATCAACATCTATTGCAATATTGCCTTATATTCAGCAGCCAGCGCTTGAACTACAATATGCTGTGTGATAATTTAAGAATAGATTCTTACAAGTTAGAAAACATATATAATCAAAACAGAAATCTGTACACAATCATTGGTTACGCCAATTAAAAGAATTTTTAACAACATTAAAAAAGTTAATAACGCTGACACCACTGGTAATATTTAAATAGAATAGAGTGGTAAGGTATTATTGTAAATAATAAATGTAAATAATTGTGAATAATAATTACGTTGGCCGCAACCGAATTCCTCAAAAAAAACCAATTTAATTGACTTAAAAATTATATTATAATAAATTGTTACAAATTAATTTACAAGCTAAAATAGGTTTGGCGACGTTCGATGACTCTAACGAAGTGCCTCGTCCCACCTGTCGTTCATGTGAGCTCGATGTTCTCATCGCCCTGTAGCGCCGATTCAGCATATCGCTGACCGTGGGAATGTTCTTGCGAAATGGGGTATAAGGTCCACACAATTGTAAATATGAAGTTGTAAACAAACATTCTCTGAATAGTATCTTATTCTTATCGTTTAATAATTGATATTGTATAACTATTTAATACATTAAATATCACTAAATTGTCAATGTAAATAAAGTAAATAAATTAAACATGTATATTTTATAAAATTCATAATGAATGATTTTTTAAGGTCTATAGAGGAAGCGTGCTCGTCGCAACTCCTGCCTGCCACACCACGCGGGACAACGTAGATATGAGATAGGGCGTTCCCCGAAAGCGACGTACACCGGGTTGTCCCCGCAGGTGTGAGCAGAGTGCAGTTCGGCGTTGGAGACCGCCACCCAACACGCTGTGCACCTCGCGGCGGGAAGTGGAGGGAGGAGTGTAGAATAGCTGCATAGAATGTGAGAGGTCGGATTGAAGAGAAGATGAATGAAGTGATTGATATTTTGGAAGAAAGAAGATTGGATGTGTTGTGTTATGTTTAAGTAAAACCAAGCGAAAGGACAGTGAACTTGCCGACTGCCTGAAGAGGGTATCGCTTTGTGGTTAGGGGTACCCCAAGAAGAAAGGGTATGCAAAGGGGTAGGCGTCTTACTGGCCTCTCGTTTGGTTAATTGTGTAACTGAGTATAAGTGTGTAAACCCGAGACTGCTTTGGGTGCGTCTCAAGACAGGGTTGACGAGGATTTTTGTTGTGGTGGTGTATTCCTCAGTGTCCTCTGTCAGTTTGGGCGAGCTAGAGCAGTTTTGGGAGAATGTTAGAGAAGTTCTAGCGACGGTTGAAGAGAATGAGAGAATTCTAGTGTGTAAAGATATGAATGGATGAGTCAGGACAGCTCGAATAGGATTTGAGTCTGTCCTAGGCAAGTATGGAGACAAGAGAGTAGGTAGTAGGATTACGTTAGGAGTGTGTATGCAAAAGGATCTTTTTGTTGCTAATACCATATTTAAGCACAAAAGGATTCATCAGTACACGTGGGAAAGGAAGGATGAAAGGAGTATGATTGTTTTATTTCTGGTGGACAGCCGGCTCAAAAAGTAGGTTATGGACACGAGAGCAAACAGAGGAGCCGATCTGGGAACGGACCACTTTCTAGTGGTAACTAGAATAAGGGGTCTGTTTGCAGCGTGGCGATGTCGCGTAGCGTCCAAACCTGCAGCGGTCTGTCGCATCAAGAGCTGGAATGAAGAATGTTGGCAGAGCCTTAGGGATAGTATGATCGAGGCTGCAAAAAAAAGTGTGTGGAACGAATAAGATTGGGAACGGTAAAAAGCGTGATGTGTGGTGGGTTGATGAGGTAAAAGAGTCTGTGTATAAGAAGAACAAAGCATGGCGAGACTAGACTACCTTGCTAATAAAAATGATTGTGGTATGAAGAATTTGATGAAAGACAGATATAAGCTGCAGAGAGCAGAAACGAAGGCACTTGTGAAAGAGAAGTGTGAAAGGTGTAAAGTGTTAGACGAAAACAAGATGTCGGACAACTTCGAGGAAAATTCCAAATTATTTTGGAAATTTGAGGAAGCGAAAGAAGTATGTAAGGACCACGACGCTTGGCGCTCCGTCCTCTCTGACACATACAGCGTGAAGATATGTATGTATGTATTTTGAAAAGAAGTACGTAAGTAACGAAGTGGTCTGGTACCTGCTAACAAATAAAAAAGATGTTCTGCAGCTATAGAGTGAATACTATGGAGAACTGTATGAAACTGGCGACTCCGTCTCTGATACTGCGAGCGATTCTAATGAATTGCTACACTCGGGTCAGGGATTGGAGGGTGCCATCAGTATGAAAGGGATAGAAAAAACGATAAGAAGTCTGAAATGTGGAAAGGCTGCGGGAATTGATGAGGTCACTGCTGAGATGTTCAATTATGGTGGTTCTAAGGTCTGGGATACCTTCTGTGCACTGTGCGACCTTTGTTCGCAGAAGGGAGAGGTGCCAGAGGACTGGCGCACCGCAGTCATAGTACCTCTCTATAAAGGGAAAGGTTCTCATTTAGACTATGCGTGCCATAAGCTTGGTCAGCTTAGCAAGTAAAGTCTATACCAATGTATTGACTGAACGTATAAAAGGTGTCTCTGAAAGATATTTGTGGGAAGCGCAAGGTGGTTTTAGGAACGGTAGGGGTTGTGTGGATCAGATTTTCTCGTTTCGCGTTATCGTGGGGAAGTTTCTGGCCATAGGTCAGAGAGTTTTCTGCGCTTTCGTGGATCTTGAAAAAGTGTTCGATAGAGTAGTGAGAAAGAAACTGTGGAGCCTTCTGTCCGAATATGGCGGCGGAAGGCCCCTTATTGCAGGCTGTAACGTCATTATATCGAGGCCACAGAGCCTATGTAAGGATAGATGGTGACATGTCGCCCTGGTTCGAAGTCTGTTAAGGCGTCAGACTGGGCTGCGTGATGTCTGCCTGGCTATTCGCGCTGTATATGGACAGTTGCCTCCAGACATTGAAAGGTAGTATGAGTGGTATGATATGTGATGATACAGTGGTAAACTGCTTATTGTACGCTGACGATGCTGTGCTTATAGCATCATCTGAAGCGGAGTTGCAGACACTAGTCACGTGCATGAAAGAAGAATGTGAAGTAAAAGGATTGAATATGAATGGGAACAAAACTAAGGTTCTGGTGTTTGAAAGAGAAGCGGTGCAGACGAAATGTGAAATTTGGGTACATGGAAAATGTCTAGACCAAGTGAATGAAATGTGTATCTGGGGAGTGCGTTTTCGAAGGATGGAAGATGTGAGTTGAATGTGGAGAGACGGGTAGCAGCTGGCAATAAAGTGAACGATGCTCTGTCCGCATTAGTAAGCAGTTTGAATATATCTAACACAGCCAAAATGGCCATCCACAATGCGGTGTTGGTTCCAACTTTATTGTACGGTAGTAAGCCTGGATATGCTTGAAATCGAGTGAAAGTATGATAACAACAGTAGAAATGCGATCTCTTAGGAATATGTGCGGTGTCAACTTTGCGGACAGGATAAGCAATGGAGAGATACGCAGTGTGACAGGGTTGCACGACAGTGTTATTATAAAAATCAAGAAAGGAATGCGAAGATTGTTCGGGCACATACAAAGAATGAGCGATGAAAGGCTGACGAAGACAATCTTCAGAGCGAAAAGGCCAAGTGTAACCAAGAAAAACTAAAAGTTGTAACGATCAAAAAGTGAGTGTTACTTGACGGAAATGTAAAAAGTACTCGCAAACCTAGGCGAAAGTGTGTACGGAGAATGATGCGATTTGAGGATGTAAGAACAGCGATTCCTCTCTGACTATTCCGTTAGGGATACGGCGTGAGTATATGTATGTATATAATATACATGTAATACTTTCACCTTCACAACATTCCTAAGAGGAATTCTCAAAGAAATATATATATGCATAAGTTTAAAAATATTAAAAAAAAAGTATTTTAAGTTACTTTTGAAAGACATGAAACTCATTTCAATAGGGAATAATGAAGTGTGCCAAAAGTGCTGCCTTTCTGACTCCTAGCGCTGAATAATAACATTACGAGTTTGTGACGTAATAGCACCGTAGCGTTATCTCCCTCGTGCTTATGATCATTCCCTACCCAATATTGAAATTTAGACGCCAATAACTTCTACGTTATTCGATGTATTCCAATTTTTTCACGGTCTACATATTTAACAACGAATAAAACATACAGACTTCTTTTAAGAATAATTATTTTTAAATCTATTACGAGTAATAACACTTATCACTTAAGCTAACATAGTAGTAAAATGCGTTACCCTGGTAGATACCATCGCTGGATTGGCTCCTAGCAAGCGCGATACGCTGTTCATGCCTCATCATGCTCAACCGGAAGCTAAGGTAGTCGATCAACACGTCTAGACCTTGGTTCTGCTCGTTGAGGAACTCGCGTACCCATCTGAAAAAAAAAATTAGTTTTGTTAGCAGGATTGCAAATAGATGCGTTTAAAAACGCTTATCAGTGTATATCAGAAGAAAGTAGGCCCGGTTTTCCACTGCGATCTTGTCGCCAGCGAGAAGACCTCCAAGTCGTTAAGCACTTTCGTACACACCTGGTATAACAAGAGGAAGATGATGGAGTGATAAGTAGTAGTTGCATAGCATTGTTATTATGTTATTATTCTAAAAAAGATCAATGTTCGAATAAAGTTAATGTGATGTTCGAAGAATCGATTCAGAGAAAAGTAGAGGTTCAGAAAAAAGATCGATTCCTAAAAATCGATTTTTCTTTCGATTTTTTTAAGTTTTTACTACATGAGAACCTGAAAAGAGCAAAAATCTCATCGTTTTTAACTGTATTAAACTGTAAGTATGTAAGCCGATTGATTTATTTAAAGCACCACAGCAAACGATAAAAGTTAAACAGTTTCGCTATTTGTTGAAGTCGTTGTTAAAAAACTATCATTTCTTTACATCTTTACATGCATTTAACTAAATATAAATAATTGCATAGCTGCTTTTTTACCAAAATAAATAAACTCAAATCTCGATTTTGGAATGTCTAAATTCAATTTACTATATCGAAGCACTGCTTTAGATCGATTAAAAAATCGATTTTCTGTATTAGAAAAAAATTATTCGTTAATTAATCCATCTTAAATCGTCATTTCTACTACAGAGGATCTGTAAGTAATATCTGCGAGTAATTAACTAAAATTATAATGGAATAATTTTTGGAGTACTTACTCTATGTGATTTGTTCGTAACGATATCTCCAAATCCCTGAGGACTTGTGTTGACGTCGAATCACCCACCATTTTCCTCTTCTATAAAGAGAATAATTATTTATATTTTAAGGCAATACAACTAGTGGTAGAATTATTGTATTGCCATAGATATATTCTACGGTTGGACACCAGAATTTAGTAGGTATATTAAACAGTTTTATTTAGCTTGCCTTGTTTGTTGTGGTCAAATCTAGTAATTTAAATTTTACCCCTTCCTGTTGACCGATTGATCTAAAATTTGGTACACACCTTTAGTTCTGATGACAATACAATAATATATACTCAGTATCATTGTAAATCTAAGATGGCCGCCGCCACAAATTAGGGGATTACATATTTTTTCACAACCCTCTCAATATAGGTATCGAATGAAAGGGCTTGACTAGTAGAATACAGTACATCATGAAAAATTTAGAATCTAGGGTGGCCGCCAGTACAAAATGGCGGATTTCATATTTGTTTCAATCACCTTCATATGTATGGGTAATGGGTATTAATTGAAAGGGCTTTACAAGTAGAACACAGTGCATGGCGGATCATAGAGTTTAGACAGTCTATACAATAAATAGAATGAGAAATATTAAATTAACTAAAAACTTGAAAATAAAATAGTATAAATTGTTTTTTAAGTTAAATGGTTTTATTGAAACGAAATACAATAATGATGTAGATAATCTACCAAAAGCTAAAAAATAATTAGGTAGGTCCCAGGTTACCAGTCATCACACCACTCTCCTCATCAATCTAGGACATTGATCAGACTAATAAAACCGTTTAAAAAATAAAATTTCACGCGCCCTACGATTTTTTAAACGGTTTTATTAGTCTGATCAATGACCTAGATCCTAGATTGATGAGGAGAGTGGCGTGATGACTGCTATCTGGGACCTAACTAATTATTTTTTAATTTTTAGTACATTATCTACATCATTATTATATTTCTTTTCAATATAACCATTTAACTTAAAAAATTTTTTTTTACTTATTTTTTTTACGTTTAGCTGGATATTTGCCCCTCAGAAAAAATTATTAATATATATACTAATGCTTTAGTTAGTAGGAAATGTGAGAATGTATGAGATTGGACGTTATAGCTTATAAATAACGTTCCTAAAGTTGACAACGTTTGATAGTGATTTTTTTCTGGAGGATCTATTAAAAATATTGATCTTATAAGGTTATAAGGAGAGAGAGATAGAGAGAGAGACAGACGGCATGCCACAACTGTATCTACCTAGTTTTCGTACAGTTGACTCTAGAAATGTAGCCAACTTATTAAGTATAGGTGGTAAATAGACAAACGAAATTAGTACACGTCCTTATATGTTAAACAAGCAGACATTCCTTTCATCTATCACAATGTACGCCCACCACGTTTTGCATGTGGTACATAATAAGAGAATTGCACTATTCCAACCAATAACCTCGACGTTTTCATTAACTTATAAATAAACAAATCTTATTCGATTTAAAACCATTGGATCATTGATTTAAATATGTAGGTAAATAATACAGATATATACTGTCGGCGACGAATAAAAATCTCGTAATTTCTTAAAGCAAAATTTTGCAGGACTTTTCCAGTGGATTTTCCCAAAATTTGTTTTCATTCAAACCTTATCCTAACAATTGCGAACATAACAAAAAAGCAGCCAAATCGGTCTTAGGTTCTCAAGCGATGATCTTTCATACATGCGGCAATTGATTTTCATTTATAGTAAATTATTACGAAATATTTAATAATTAATTAATTAATAAAGCCTTATTTATTTCTTACTTAATATAAGCTTTACATATTTTTTTATAAAACAAAGGAAGACCGCTGAGCCGCTGGGAGGACGACATCAAACGAACAGCTGGCACAAACTGGAAATTAATAGCACAGGATAGAGATAAATGGAACTCATTGGAGGAGGCCTTTACCCAAACCGGAGTTCTTACGAAATATTTATTAATACGAAATAATTACGATATTTACGAAAATCAATGGAATTTCACTTCTTGAAAGATTGGGTCCACTTTATGTGATTTATAGAAATAAAAATCATTTGCCACATGTATAACGGAGCATCATTTCAGAAGGCTCAACCGATTCGGCGGATTTCTTTTTTGTAGTATTCAAATTTCAAAAATTTCAATCGGGAAAACGGCTACAATTTATCAACAGCGTGGAATCCTGTGATTCAAATGACAAAACCTCGTTTTTCAAATCCGGTTAAGTGTGTGGATACCGTGAGTGTTGTGTGTAGGAATCCTAATAAATATTTACAAATATCGGGGGTAGATGAAATAAAATCTGCTATGACAGTTTACTTGAGACCACGGCCGATGCAACTTGGCCGAAACGTCAAGCGAAAATAAAAGGTAATCGCGTTAATTTCCCGTGTTTTTAGATATTTTAGGACAGGGTTTGTATAAAACAAAATTTTTAGAAAATCCACGGAAAAGGTCGAAAATTTGGATGGTATTTTTGTATTCAGAAAATGTTAATAAAAAAAAATTTGGTATTTTGCAAACATTGAACATCCCATCCCGAAGCCGGACCTGGTCGCTAGTAAGGTATATAAATGTTATTACGCTATCCTTAAAAGTTAATAAAAATAAAACGAATATCATCCGCTCAATCGTATCACTCGGGGCAGATCTGTTTCACGACATCTCATGAGTCAGGAACTACAGAAATGCGATTGTGACCTAACCTTTGGTACATTGCGACCGACCTGAATAATTTAATGATACCACATAAATAACTTCAAGCCATTTCACATTTGGGGTGGACTGAGAATGAGGGTGCCATAAAGTCACACTATGACACCACCTTTTCTAACAAGTATTTGGGCTAACAATTGGTAACCTACAAGGAGATGCCTATTCACTCTATTAACGAGAGTACTCAAGTTATAAGTATAATAACAGTGCTAGGCATTTTCTCTTTAGCTACAGCTCAACCGCAAAATTAATGAGTATAAGATATTCACAGCTTTAATAAAACCTACTCTCTTCACTAGCGCATAGATAAAATTGCGAAACAGCAACTGTCTGTCTCGTTCTGTGAATATGTTAATCGCAATGGACAATTTTCTTTTACAAAGATTCATTTTGGTGCTGTAAAAGAAGAAAATATTGCGAGTTCCTCAAATTTATTATTCGAATTTTGTGGCATTCTGTGGCGAAAATAGCAAAAACGAAATTCGTATTCGCGTCATGTCCGTTTGTAGATCGGTGAGTCGAAGTCGATTAATTACATCGTCTTTGGACCTATAGAACTTTACATAGACGTAAATTGTTGAACCAAAACCAGAAATGAGGAACAATATACATTTCCTCACGCTGTATCTCTAACGGGGTAATTAGAGAGGACGGAGCGCCAAGTATCGCGGTCCTTACATATTTCTTTCGCCACCTTAAATCTCATCTTTCTCCTTACACTCCTTCGTATAGGTATGCGAATGCTTTTGACATTTCTCATTCTGGCTATTTCATGTTCGTAAGTCTGCCTTGGTCTCTTTGGCTTCTGTTACCACTCACTTTCGCTTTGAAGGTTTTCTTCGTCAATTGTTCATCACTTATCCTTTGTATGTGCCCGAACCATGTAAGGATTCCTTTTTCCTTTTTACGATAACACTTTTGTCCAGCCCTGTCATACTGCGTATCTCTTCGTTGCTTATTTTATCCGCGAAGGTGACACCACACACATTTCTATCGCATTAATCTTACTTTCACTAAATTTCGGGTACATTAGGAACAATAGGTTCAATAATCTGATTTTGTAACCATTTCTATAACATTTTTCAATTATTCAACATTCATTTATTAATTTGCTACAGAGCTCTAAGTTTTTTTAAATAAGATATAGTTTCTACTTTTTTATGAATGGCTGATTGTTGGTATGAAAGTTAGTGCATCAAAGTTTTAAAGCGAGGTTTCAAATATTGTATAGCATTCATTTTCTGAAATTACTTTTTCAAGTTATACTACTTTCGCAGGTGTAATTTTAGCAGGCAATGGAATTTATGTTATCGATGTAACATACCATGAAGATGCAACGAAAGTAGCGTGCGTCCTGTAGTAGTAGTAGTACGATTCTGCCTTAGAAGGGAAGGTAAAGGGATCTTAACCATACAACCGACGTCTTCAGTAATAAATAGTCAAATTCTTCATATTATTTCATCAAAATGTTGACGTAACACGTTTTAAATCTTTCTTGGAGTTTCTGGCAAAACAAATATATTGAGGCAGTCTTTCTAATAGGATCCGCTGATGCAGACTAAGCCACTAAAAAAAATCTCAGCTTCACCCTACTAAATAACTATTACTACAATATATTTCAATAATTTCACATAACAGCACGACAACGTAGATAGGCAAAACTACGCCAAATTTACATCACAATATGCGCTAGAAACCATTTGCAAATAATTAAAATAAACGCCCAACCGCACCACATAAAATCCCGCCGAAAACTCCTAGCGCGCGTCCGTCTACCACAACATGAAGTTGCGAACGTAGAGTTTATTTTCTTTAAATGGGACCAGTTTTAAATTTCATTTCATTGATTTCGAGAGGCCAGTTATAATTTTCTTTATAAGTGACCACTTTTAATTGTTGTTTCATTCATTTCAAGTAGCCAGTTTTAATTTTCCATTCACGCCAAAGAAGTAAAACTTCTTACCTGCGTACATAAGTATGTATGTACTGTTGATCATAGACGTCTCGCCAGTACAGTACAGTACGTACTTCAAAGTCCTTCAGTCGCCTGTTTAATTTATATTTCATTCATTTCAAGCGGCCAGTTTTAGTTTTTTCCATTTCACGCCAAATTTGGTTTGGCATTATAATAACATCTGACATCATTTAAACAGTAAGACATTCCAATTCGGTCTTGCTCATGATTTACTTTATTTAAGCCAAAATTGCAAGACAAATTACCTCATTATAAACATTGATAATGACGAAATAGAAGATACAGCATAAACGCCTGACAAATGATCATCTCAAATTGAGGGTAAAGCTCTCAATGTGATACTAACACAGGTACGAAGTGGCGGCGGCGAGCCAAAACGAAACGACCAACAAACAACGTATATGAATAAAGACACTTTGTCTCACTTTCGATATATTACGTCTTTCCTTTATTTAATCACAAATATTTTCTTAATCAATGTTATCAAAATTGTCTTTGACCCCACGCCACATTAAATAAAAAAAATACTAATAAAATAAATTATCACTTTTGTCCTAATTTTAAACATGTATAGAGAACAAGAAGTGATGTACGGTCAAGACCCTTGATCTGCTGTATCTTGTAAATATCTGATCGGTAAACACAATAAACATTCACTCGCATCGGCAATACCTGCAATTATGATCTTTATACCTACGCATTACTGTATATATTGGCATGAACGCTACAGAACGGTATATGCTTGTGCGCAAACTTCTCTTTATTGGCTGCTTTTACAATAGTACTTATCTTATTCGTACTCGTACAAAGAACTTGAAAGTTTTAGGGAGCAATAGGAAATGTCATAAGGTTAAAATGTCTGGTATATGAAGATGAATAACGGTTGTTGGTGTGTCAGAGGTAGAATTTAATGAGAATCAAAAGCAAGAGAGTATTACGCTAATCAAAGAATATTGAATATTTCCGAGAATTCACTCACCAATTTTCCTATTTTGGATTTTTCCGAGAATGACACATTTGTAACAATGTTTGTTGAATTGTTTTATTATTATTACAACTAGGTATTACAATAATAAGGAGTTAACAGATCGTTAGTACATAAACTTTATACAGTTTTTCCAACTACCGTCAATCATCAGTTAATTTTATTTCTTTAAAAGATATAACAAAAATCTACTGTTGTTTTTAAAGTATCGACAAAAACTTTGGAACTCTCGCTACATTTTCCCGTTATCTCTAACATAAAACAACTAGAATTATCTTTACTTGTTCATTTCAAAGCTGCAAAATCGTAACACTTAAGAAATGACGCCTGGACGTCCGCGCGTCCTTTTGCTTGTAATAGCGAACAGGCAAATGTTCAGAGATTATTTCACATAAACGACTTAAATTTTAAAGCGTAGTAGCAAAGAAAATACGCATTCATATCTATACATGAAGCGTGTCCAGGACGTACTAGGGGGCCTAGACAAGTGGCTCAATTGTAGTAAACGCTAGTAGAATAGAATGACAAATACCACATGATCTAGCGTAACAAGTTTTAAATTGATAATCAAACGTGATTAACTTTCTATTAAATCTAACGAAATGTAAATTCGTGTGAAAACTGTCGTATAAAACATAGCCAAATGGTACTTTTGACGAGAAATAACTCCAGTTAGCGTTTCGATTTTACTAAACGTTTTCCACTTGTCTAGCCACCCTGCGCAGAGAACAAATATCATTACATTTTCTTTCCGTGTATTCACATCTAACGGATTTTGATTTTGATTCTGCAATCTAAGTATTTTTACAAATATATATGGTACATATTGTAAAATATTTGTAATCTGCTGTTTCTCAAAAATCCGCTAAAGATTCTCCGATTTTTTCTACAAATTGGCGGTTTTCAATTTTGTGTTTGGGACATTTTTAGAAACTTTGGGAACGATATTTGAATTGAGGTCTACATTACATAGACCTGCATTGATCGTTCATTTTCAACGATTAGATTGTTCAAGTATATATTTGAAAAAAGATTCGGTCTAATGATCTAATCAATTGGCTGTTGCACACATATACAGTCCATGCATATTCCGATTGAAATGAAAAATCGAACGATTGGATAAGGGCGCTCCGTCCTCTCTGACTACCCCCTTAGAGATACACAGTGAAGATATGTATGTATGTATATATGTATTGCATTTGTGCATTTGTAAAATTGTTTATAGTTTACAATATATAATGCAAATTATATATTGTAAACTCTAAATTGTAACTTATCACATACATCATGCTTATCACATTACACGACATCACTATCAATTAAGTGCCAACTAGTACCGAGATCCAGTCTGTGGGATGATTGACTCATTGAACGATACGTTTGTACAATTGTAAACGCAATTATCAATATTTTGATATAATTGCATTCAAATTATCGATCCAATCACTAACGATTAACGAGACAGGGCTATACATAGTTCTACGACAAAGTTGTTTTTGATAAACCGTGATAGTACGGAACTACGATTGCCCAAATTACAAGTCATGATTGACAGGAAACTAGGTGTAATGTAACTAGGTATTTGTTCCATAAAAAAAGTTGTGATTTGTTCGTGAATATATGTCGAGTAATCGATGCGATAATGGACTTACATATATGAAGTTCATATATGTAAGTCCATATTATGAACCATATGTGTTTGTCTCTAAACATTTCATCTCCACTAAAAAAAAATGTTTTTAGAAATCTATTAAACTAATCAAGTTCAAATTTTGCACGCAGAATGGCTGAATCTCCGGTCAAAACATAGGCTACTACTTGCCTATACCTATGCTAGTACTATGCAGGCGAAGCCGCGGGTAAATCTAAAGTAATGTAATATAATGTACGTTGGTTGACAGTTCTGTAAACGAACGACCCTAATTAATTACTTTTAGGGAACAAATAAATAGATTACTTTTAGGGAACAAACTTTTTAAACCACATATTCAAAAATGTATAACACTTTATATTGAGTTATGTTTTTAACTGTTTCTAAAATTCGCGTCAAAATTCGAAACAAATTGAAGTAATTAAAGAAGTTTTTTTTGGAATATAGTTTTTTATTTGTGATCGAAGGTAATATATAATAACTACTCATATTTATTTGTTAGGAATAATTAACTTAATTAATACCAATGAACTGATTATGGTATCAAAGGTTTAAATGTTGACATGGATAGATTAATTAATAACACTGAATAATATTTTTAACTTGTATATTGAATTAAAAAGGAAAACGAATTTTTGCATCGATAAGTGTGTAATGGATTTTTATCGGTATTGTAATTTTTCTATTTCATTTTTGTGTTTTCTGGTGTGCTATGACATCATTTCACTGCAAAAACTTTTTTTCCATTTAATTTGTGACAGATGCGATCTACAAGTGTGCTAGGCAAATAAATTGGGTCAGCTTCTTGCGCTTAATCAGTTTCAGCATTATTATCTAAGGTTCTTATTCATAAAAATCATAAAACCTTTTTAATCTTAAACTAAAATAATTTAATACATTTTTATATTGATTTTTGTATTGAAATAAAAGCGATAAAGCATGTTTTAGCCAGAGTAGGTATAACAATCGTTCATGAATAAAGAGATTAGTGTATAAACTATAATAAACACAAATCCTTTGTAAAGAAATGCGAGAAAACTAAGAAGAGCTACATTATCCAGTCTTGACCGACTTCTTAATCTAACTCGAATATTTCTATGGAATTACTTTTTTCGCAGTTCTCAGTTAAGATTTCCGAATTATCAGATTCAAGTAATAGAGAAATGTCAAAAACACTCGCATACCTAGGCGAAAATGTGCGAGGAGAATGATGAGATTTGAGGAAGCGAAAAAAGTATGTAAGGACCGCGACACTTGGTGCTTCGTCCTCTCTGATTATCCCGTTACGGATACAGCGTGAAGATATGTATGAATGTATGTCTGTATGTATGTAATAGGGCACATACCCGATAGGCAAAATATTGAGTGATCTTTTCTTGATATATCGCCAATTTGGTCGGACAATCTAATCACAATAAATCGAGACATACGAAAATTAATAGTTTAACGAATCAGTCTTAGCGGTGAACAATTTATTATCACCGTGATCCATTTTTCACGACTAAATTACGTGTAGCAGTCGGAGTGACTCACGTTGCTTCGATTGAAGCATTTAAGATATTCACGGGAATACGTTACATCACTATTATTGTAAAGGTATAAAAATGGATGATACATACATATCTTCACGCTGTATCCCTAACGGAGTAGTCAGAGAGGACACAGCGCCAAGCGTCGCGGTTCTTACATACCTCTTTCGCTTCCTGAAATCTCATTATTCTCCTCACACATTTTCGCCTAGGTATGCGAGTGCTTTTGACATTTCCGTCTGCTAACAATCTGGCTACTTGATCTTCATAAGTCAGCCTTGGTCTTCCTTGGCTTCCTTGGCACTCACTCACTTTCGCTCTGTAGATTTTATACATCAGTCTTTTCATCACTCATGTGCCCGAATCATCTTAACATTCTTTTCTTCATTTTACAATAACACTGTCGTGCAACCCTGTCATACTGCATAACTCTTCATTGCTTATTTTGTCCGCAAGGGTGACACCGCACATATTTCTAAGAGATCGTTTTCTACTGCATTTATGATTGATACACGCTGTTTAATATATAATTAACTAGTTTTTGTTACTAATTGAATAGTTTAGTTTTATGGAATAGTTTGGAACAGTTTATAGTGGCGGATCCCAGACCGTTATGACTTAGGGACTCAAGAAACGAG
Source organism: Zeuzera pyrina (assembly GCA_907165235.1). NCBI lineage: Eukaryota > Metazoa > Arthropoda > Insecta > Lepidoptera > Cossidae > Zeuzera > Zeuzera pyrina. The sequence goes on from OU015627.1 coordinate 4,059,836, forward strand.
CATACTCTTTCGTACCCGTGATTCCTCGGAAGTTGCGGGTGTTTACGGGCGGCGGTGATCACTTTCCATCAGGTGACTCACCAGTTCGTTTGCCCCCTCCGCCATAAAAAAAAGTTTAGACTGGTAAGTAAAAGACAAGATGTATCTTTCCAAGAACTATAACTAGAACTATAATGTAATAATTTGCAGTAAAAAAACCGACTTCAAAAAAGCACTTAAAAGTACAAAATCCTTTACTAAAACGCAACTTTCACATACCCGATGACTTCTGGACGCCTTTGGGTCGAGGTAAGTCCTAAGTTTGTTGAGGTAGTGCGCGGGAGAGTCCTTAGCCTGGACCATGTCTTGGTCGCAGATGATCTCCCATTTCTTTTCGAGGTCGTAATTTCGGAGTAATTTCGCTTTGTCTGGAGGCAGGTCCATTGACGCCTGTAATAAAAAAAGCAAAAAAAAATATTTTTATCCGTCTTCAAAAAAAGGAGGAGGTTATGCGGAAATCCATTTAATGTATCAAAAATCAAACTTAATAGTCGTCATTTTTTTGAGAAGCGAGAAATCTGTTTCTTTACATAAAGTTTTACCAAGTATTCTACTTCATAAAAATCATTTTCCAAAACTGACATAATATATATTTTAATGAAGTCATTATAGCATTAAACATATCATGCGAAAGAAGTATATATAAAGCATTACATTTTTCGTTAGATACAGCGGAGGATATATTATATATGTATTATACAAGTATTATATATACTGTAACATTTTTTCGCTATTGTACCTTCTTTTTAAGAGCTTAGAGGTTGTCAGAGAAAATAATTGTAGAACTGGCAAGTTAAAAATTTAAATACGTTTTTTTTTGAAGAATAGAACAGGATTTGAAAAACGAGAAAAAAAAGAGAGCGAGGTGGTTTTTTAGAGAATTAAAATAAATAAACAACAACAAGTATATTATTTTGTGATTGATTTCGAATTTCTCAATTAAATACCCATCGCTCAGTATGGCCAAGGAGTCACAATAATAGTGTCACATTCTAGAAACACAAATCAGACAAAAAAATTTTTATTTTGCATGTGGTTTTGACGATATTCCATACATCACAAATTGCACATCGTTATGTTAAAGAAGTCATTCCTTTAACATAAGACCTACTGTCCGCGTAAACCGCACGTCATACGCACGCTATCGACATTTGACGCTTCTTTGCATCTTGCGTAGAAACAAACGAAACCGTGTACACGGAGCGGTAACGTCGCGGTTTTCTATGGTTATGCGTTCGTCTTGAAGCTGGTGCGGCAGCATGTCACTACTTAAGCGGATTGCGAGATGCAAACACGTGTTCATTATTAAAAATGGCGGCCTCAGCAGTCAATTTTATTCGCATGATTGAACAGTATCTATTAGCCATTCGGTAAAATGATTGAAATACAGAATCATCTTCATATAACTCTCTAGTAGCAACAAACAATCTACAATTTATATTTCTTTCGATGTATGTATGAAGCCAATGTAATCTACGTCTGGTTCGTCGTCTTCTAATAAAATTGTATGCTTTAATCACATCTTCATCATCACTTGACATTTTCCTAGACCAAGACGTGCTTTCGCGATACTACTTAAAAGAAAACTGAAACGTTTTGTAGCTTGAATGTCGATTGCATGACGACGCCGGGACATAACTAACATACAAAAAACGCCTGCCGTCATTTGTAGCTTAAATGCATTCGTTAAATGACGCCGACGTGGACAGCTTGCCTAAACGTCAAATATAATGCAAAGCCCTGACTAGTCAAGTTATTTTCCAAATTAAAATAAAACCACTCGTGCAGTCATAAAGGCGATAAGATGAGATAACAAATTTTATATTCCATACAAACAAGATCAGCCGAGGAAGCATATCTAAACAGGAATCGACTAGCATTGAACCAGTTTCCAGTATATTGGTAATGTTAATCGTGCTAACGGTACAAGAATTTATCGTAATAGGGCTGGCCATTACGAAATCACTCATAATCAGATATTACCACAATCAATTTTCATCGATTACAATACTTATAAATTAAATAAGTACTAAAAATATAGGTATGTAATGTATGTAGAACGAAAATATTTTTCACGTTAACTTTTATTTACGGTTGTGGAATATAGAAATAAATTCCACTAAATTGCAAATAATAAAAAAAAACTGAGATACAGCCCTATGTACACAAGCTCTAGCGAGACTCGTCTATCCTGTCTTACATTAAGTTGTTTTGTACTTCTTAAGGACAAACCACTTGTGCAGACAGTATGAGGACTAACGACTAATTGACAATAATACTGGCAAATTGGTCTGTTAAAGTTTAATGATGCCTATCGTGGTCTGGTAATGGATTTTGGCATTCATAATTCCACACAATGGAAGTAAGTATCGCTGTGTATAGACTTCTATGAAATATGTACTTATGTATCTAACAAAAGCCACTCGTATATAGGCAGAAGTGTGTGAAGGGAATGATGAGATTTGAGGAGGCGAAACCCGTGTGTAAAGACCGCGATACTTGACACTCCGTCCTCTCTAACTATCCCGTTAGGGATTAAGCGTGAGGTTATGAATGTATATATGTATTTATGACTAGTACAAGTAGGAAAGGAATAAACAGTAAAATTGCATTTTCTCCACACTATCGTATAGAAATTTCTGTGCATGATTTAAATTCGCGCTTAATAAATTTTTTTTACTATTCACTTTCAAATTCTATAATAAATGCACAACAAATATTACCTTATTATGCATATCTATGCTTATGCTATATAAACCATGGCCATAATGAAAAAGTAAGTACCGTAATACTAACAAGAAATAAATAGACTTTTGAACCACTTTCAAAGCAATTATACACTTGCATATCCAGATTGCAAACTTCTATTAACAGTTTTCATTACTACAACACCACTTATCAAAACGAAATAAGAATCATCTCGTGACTCACAAAATTTAGTTAACAAGTACGAAATGATTCTATTTACATGTATTTCAATTGCAGTGAACTTTATTGCGAACACGTTAGAGAATATTTGTGATTGGCATTTGATTCTTGGGTGTGAAATGTGTTTGTAATGTAGCAGCCCGCATTAGCATAGATCAGCATAGGTGGCTTGCCCAATTACGATGGTGAGGCGCTATCCCACGCGTCCCATAAGTTGTGAATGCATTTGAGAGACTAGCGGTAACGGAAGCTTTTTTATAAAGGTGTAAGAGTAAAAACGAACACAGGACAATACGAATCGAGATCGAGATTTCTTTTTAAATTTTTCTGTTTTTTTAATATTTTCTTTGGATTTCTCACATAAAAAAAAACATATAATCCCATTTATTACATATAGACAAAGTCGCAGGTAAAAGGTAGTTAACGTATATAAATAAAAATCAAAAACGAAGTTGGTTAATGAATTTTCGACTTTACCACCAAATAGGTATATTACGTGAAACTTTTTTTGTTTAAAGGAAAAAAAATCATCAAAGTAATGTTCGCAATATCACAAAAGTTTATGATTTGGACCAGCCTACAAAATGTTAAGTAAAAACTACTCATCATTAAGGTGAACGACCTTGCAGCGAACTCCAGTAAATATTGAATTTGTTCTATCACTAATTGAATAGTAACGCCTGCTTCAGCTTTTTGCGTATGCGCATTCCTCGCATATGTTTTTATGAAGACAATTATTGACGAACGGTACACGATGACAACTTCACGACTCAACGACGCGGACGTTAAGATTTTGAAAATCAATGTAATATCTATGAAAGCATACAATGTTCGCAATGGAAAGATGTCTCGTCAACAGTACTAAGACAACTACACATTTATGGCTTGGTAGGTACAAAGGAAAACTGTTAAAACTTTTTTATACATCTGCGTAACTATTTCTACAGCAAATCTCAAAAGCTTCTGAGACTTCTGATTCGATGTCTGCCATAAGTCAACTTTTACAAGAAAATATTGTGACTAAGAAAAATATAGAAGTGCGGATATACTCACAAGTATGAGTGACAGAAAAATATAACGATTAAGAAAAGAATATAGATGAAATAATGGGGTAGAGAGAATAAAAGGTCTGCAAGAAGATATGTGAAGGTGGTTGCCATGTGACTTTTTTGGAAGAGACTTCCATTTTGTAAGTCAGACACTACCAGTATGGGATGGATAGGCGTTCGTAAAGGATTTTTCATTCCACCTATTCGAAAAACGATGATTGGTATTTCGATAACTGCGACCAAAATAGGTCTCGTCTCTTAAAGACTCATACTCGTAGAGGGCAAAAATGAGTTTGATTAAGGAATACGAATATTGTTCCTTACTGACTACGCGATCAAAGAGGTCAAATGAAATTTTGTATGTAAAATGGTACTGGCTGATAATAAACTAGGCGCGTGCCAGAAAAAAATAGAAATTGAAAATTTAAAAAGGTAAAATACCTTTGTTCTTTTACATATCGAATAGTGTCTCTCATAAATTTTTCTTATAGACGGGAATGAAGAGTAGGGTGTATCACTCGGTAGCAAAATCAATTTTTTACCTCGGGCGACGTACATCGAGTCCCTCGCCGCACTCAGGATTTCACTTTAGAATCCTACGCTCCGCTCTGGACTCATAATAGCGTCTCGCCGTTTATAGAAATATTAGTTTACTCCCTTGTATTTACAATCTACTATTTCTTCCTGGTACAAGAACAAAACAGACCAATCGACTCTTAAAAAACCTTGGTTCCTAAAATACATTTACCTCTTCTTCACTTCTTCTGTTCTTCTTCTGTTCTCTTCTGTCTTACCTCGGTAAAAGCCCCATGAGAAGAAAACAGAATATCTTAATTATAAAAGGAAACCAACACTTTTTTTTATATTTAAGAGCTAACCTAGCTAGTTCTAACCTAACCTAGTAGTACCATACTAGTATGGTAATTCAATATCTCAAATGTTTCAAAGAGGTTTATTTACAATATTTAAATAATACCTCAACCGATTAAAGTGAACCAGGTATCTTTAACATGACCAAATGCGCAAGAAGAATGAGTTTTTTCTTTAATGAACAAATTGTGGAACCTAATTGAAATAACTCAAATTACAGGTTCTGTTCTTAAAGCGATGTATAACGAAGACGAATATTCAAAAAACCTGTCAAGAATTTCATTCCTATTTAAAATCGTCACCAACCATATTAAAATAGAAAAATAAAACACGCTATTTCATTGCCACTGTATTTAGTTATAACGAGATCCCGTTTTGAGAAAAAAAAATGGTCATATTAGGTATTCGTACAAACAAGATAGCCCGGCGAGTGATAACCTTTAGGATATAATATGTGACGTCATCATTAATTTGTCATTACAACAGATGGAACAGAATACCTTCGTCTCTCCTGATTTGTCAGATATTTATTCGAGGCAGTTTCATATCAGCTTCGAAAACGGTTTCAACATTTTTGGGTCGAATCCGTTCTATGCGTACAGTAACTAGCTTTTCGCATTCCAGTGAAGCTTCTCGGTCAAGCACAAATAATTACGAAACAATTTTATTGCAAATGTTTTCTATGTCTGTACGTGTATAATGTCCGTTAGAACTGACCACGATCTGTGAATAATTACATTTTCTACTTTCTCATTAGATATTTACCGATAGACGCTTGCACTTCCTCATGTCGAACTAAATATGTACCACTGTTATATATAATTTATTTTATATGGTATGGTGGTACAAATAATTTACATTATAATTTATATACAATCCACTTAAACTCAGTGTTTTAAAATTGAGAGTCACAGTGACAGTGACAGTCACATTTAGTGATCCGAATTCATACCTTATCCGAGTACATACTTAGTTTGAAGAATTAAATTAAACGCTAATTAATTGACCCACTCTACAATAAAATCTACATATATGTATATATCTATACAAATAAATAAAACTGAAGCGTCTGTGACTTCAAAATAAAGGCTTTTCTTGTTCTTATAGTTATTAACTTAATAAAACCTAACACAAGTTTGGCTGAACCGATTTTGATGTAGGGTTATTCAACCATACCATAAATATATATACTAATACTCTTATTTTGATTACAATTGTAGTAACATAATGTATCATAAAAAAGTAATTTGCCTAAATATTTATAATTTCTAAAGCGATGCATTTGATAGCACTTCAAAATTGGTGAAAATATAGACAAAATCGCTATCAATTGCTAATAAAAAATATAATGTTATACAATAAAATGTTACTCCTTCATTAAAAATTTTAAGACGCTATAAAATAATGATTGCCAATAAAAAAAAATGCAATCATGTAAAATAATAGATTGTGCTACAAAAAATAACATTTTCTATAAACTAAATAAATAAACTTGACAAGCTGTTATCCTCACAATGCCGACACATCCGACGCAGCGAATGGAGTTGGTGTATGCTCTGAGAGTTGGTGCAATTGTGCGACGTCTCTTCCGAACTCCTGGAAATATCTTGGAAATACACCTACTAGTGTATACAAGATTGCTACATATATGTATACCAACAGCAAAATATGAAAAGAGATGGAAGGATGAAAAGAGATGTTTCAAGATTAAACTCGACTTCAATTATCTCTTTAGAGTGCGGACTCCTGTTTCAATACTGCTCTTGGAAATAATTCAGAAATACACCTACTAATAGATATATATAACATTGCTATATACAGATATACCAACAGCAAAAGATGAAAAGTTGGAGGATTATAGAGATGTTTCGAGATTAAATTTCTCGACTTGAATTATATCTTTAGAGTACGGTCTCCTGTTTCAATACTGCTCCATGTATAAAGCGGATTTCGATCTGGCGCTTCGCTGGCCGCTGCCGCAGCATGCTCGCTACGCTCGTTCGGCTCGCGCGTTTTGGTAAAAAGAACTATAACCTAACCAAAAAAAGTGTTATAAATGTATCATCGTGATTGTATAAAAATTTTACTCAATGCGAAACAATCTAAACCTTAGCATTTGTCTTCACGATTTCCTCCCAAACATTTATTATCACCATTACACCACATTAAAGTTTCAGTGATTGAAGTTGTAACCAAAATGTTATTGTGAAAAAAATTTTTATTAAAAAAAATTAAATCGCCTTCAAAAAACACTTAAAAGTATAAAATAACTATCCTTTACTAATCGAAACTCAAGTAGTCGGTGTCAAGTTCACCAAACTAAGACTTTCTGTTATTGCACATTGATTTGGCATCGACTTCAATAACTGTCAAATTTAATTATATAGGTATGTGTAAATACGATTATTTATAAAGTTATTTTAATTGTACTTGAGTTTTGATTAGTAAAGGATAGTTATTTTATACTTTTCAGTATTTTTTTTTGAAGGCGGTTTAATTTTTTTTAATACAAATTTTTTATTTCTCCCTTTTGAGTGATCTTGACCTAAATAAATATCTAGGGCAGGTCTGCAATTCTAATTCCGGAGCGCAACGATATACAAGAGAATTATCAATATAAATAAAGGTTATAACCAGGTCGTGTTATTTACTGTATCTTCGAAGTCCAAGTTCCAATATCGGTGAAATTTAAATGGGACCACCTCTGAAGTATTACCTACCATACGTAAAAAGAATTTTCGAAATCGGTTTATAAATGACGGAGTTATGAGGTAACAAACATAAAAAAAAAAAACAAAAAAAAACAACATACAGAACCTCCTCCTTTTTTTGAAATCGGTTAAAAACTGTTAATTTTGAAGTTTTTTTTTTATAGCAAAGAAAGAAGATGTTATTTAACATCAAAAGTAGCAAAGGAGAATGCCCATTTATAGAGAAAACCGTCAATTTTAAATATTGAGATTTGTAGATAAAAATACTAATTCTATAGCTCCATAATATATATCCCATTTCTAAAGGCACTACACACATCTTCAAAATATTAGACTTAATAATAAATAATACCTAACCTAATGGGATATTCATGTAGTAGTTGTTTATGCAAATTCAATTTGTAACAAAGGCCAAGGTTAAATCCATCCATGAGTGCAAAGAAAAACTTGTAATAAATTGCTCCCTTCCCATGAGTCATGCAGTTTTTTATTTGGGTTCGAACACTTGAATGAATTTTTATATAAACTTACAAAAACTATATTTAGAGATGTAGAGTGGTGCCACGCTTCGTTACCTTATCGACTAAGATAACTAAAGTTTAAACGTGCAAGCTTCATTTGCTTATAATACTTTAGTTTTATGGGATTAAATAAAAATTAGTCAAAAAAAATATAAAATATTTGAAAAGACATTGTTTTTTTTAATATTAGTCACAAATATCCGTTCATACACTGTGGCGTACATGAAATATACTGTGGCTACATATGTGCCAAGAGGCAAGAAAGCGATTACTTAACCAATGAATCACATGTAAGAACAATGAGGAAACCATCCACTGTTAGAATGATAATGAATGCTCATTGAGATGTTCCAATGACATTGTAACTTCGCAGCAGTCATCGACATTTTATATTTGTGCATAATCTGTATTCCTCACAGGGCTGAGGCACGCATACATACGACGTGAAGTATTATTTTATCCATTCCAATCATATATTTCCTGTCGTATATATATAATACATATTTCCAAAACATTATTTATAAAAATTTTGAAGGTTATTTAAATAAAACCTAATGCAAGCGGTACCTTGTATGCTAAAATCTTAAAAACACCAACGAGAAATTAAAATCTAATTTAAGCTCTTCTTGGAGAAAATAGCGAAAAGCAGTATTGTTTCTTTTCAGAGTTCAAAAAGTTCTCTTTTTGAAGTTCGTTGGTTAATAAAACATTAGACGAAATGAAATAAAAGAATTAAAAAACCCATGATAATATTGCATTAAAATAACATACAGAAAACCAAAACTCGTGATTAACCTACGAGAGAAAAACACAAATCATTTCAATTTTTATTAATAAATGTACAAACACAGCGAGAATAAAAATGTATACATAGTTTAATTTATGTACATTCTAATCTACTATTAAACTGGTTGCTCTGTAATGACTGATACACATGCACATGTGTGTAAAAACGTGAGAAAAAACGACCATTGCACCAAAATGGAAGCAAACGGGTTTACTTTGACACAAATATTTGATAGCCTCTAAAGACATACGTATTATTATGAAGAATTAAAAAGTTGTGTCACGGTTAAGTGATTTATAGATACAGAATCTTGACCTCGTTAAAATTTCCGAGCAAAAATATTTTTTAACTAATGTTTTGTTATTATTACGCTCTTTTTTATCACGTGTCATTAGTTCCATTTTTATCGACGTCACAGTTATAAATTAATAATCACATCACTAGACTAAATGACTCAAACTCACAAAAAGTATATACAAACCACGTGTCTAATTTAGATCGTGACCTTGTTCAACTCAAGCGTACAAGTCGATGAAAGGGAAAAATTGAACTCAGAAACACCAAAGTATTAGGAAACAATATGATGCAAAAGGATCATATTATCGCAGTGTTATCATTGTTACACTATTACAATGAAAGCATAAATCTAGATACTTGTGTAGTAGAAAACGTTTGGTGCATTATCATTAGAAAATGGTAGGTCATTATCATATTATCAGCACAATTTCGTGTTGGTCTGTGATAGAAGGAAAAAACAGCGTATCGGGCACGCTTTAACGTGGGCCTCAATAGCTATATATGTACATACATACATATCTTCACGCTGTATCCCTAACGTGATAGTCAGAGAGGATGTAGCGCCAAGTATCGCGGTCCTTACATATTTCTTTCGCCTCCTTAAATCTCATCATTCTCCTCACACATTTTCGCCTAGATATGAGAGTGCTTTTAACAATTCCGTCGGCTATTTGATCTTTAAATGTCAGTTTTTGTTTTCTGTGCTTCTGCTTCCACTCATTTTCGGTCTGTAGATTTTCTTCATCAGTCTTACATCCCATTCTTTCTATGTGCCTTCTAAGCATTCCTTTCTTCATTTTTACAATAACACAATCGTGCCCTGTTATACTGTGTATCTCTTCATTGCTTATTTTGTCCACAAGGGTGGCTCATAGTTAATTCGAATAATTCGAGTAGTAAATACTCATTATTTAATTTTTCGCTCCCCTTTTGAAGTTTTACGTACGTAAAAATACTAATTTCTGCTCAGTAGCTATATAGACGATGGAATAAATTGACTGCGATCATACAGTCACATAATTATGACAAACATACCTGACGAAATCAAAAAAGTTTAAGTCATATGAGTTACAAAACCCTAAAAATATAAAATGTACCAAATGTATGTTTTCCCATAGGGATTATAAAAGTCAGCCAAGGTCAGTCAGTGAAACAGAATACCTAAAACTAAAGAAAACTGAAATCAACCGCACTTTGCATTTTTCACGTAGGACCTTCTGCGGAGGACTCCTTCTGACTGGGTTATCACGTAAAGAACGATAGCTGCGCCGCAGACGCGCGATGATTGTTTTAAATTGGTAATTACGGTGACGGTAAAATGAGTTTTTGTAACAGAAATAGGAACTCTAGAATAGTTTTTACTTCAAAAATTAATCAACAGAGGCAGCAATAACAATTCGCGACCTTATATCATAGACAGCATGCGACAACCAATATCGCGCGATATCTGCTGTCAAAACGAGAATTTGTGTAATGTATTTTGTATAGTGGCGCTAAATCTACCGCGAAAAATGCATTTACGGTCATAGAATAATAGATACGCAATCGTCATACATAATATTAATTTTTTTATTCAATTAATCACCGGTCGCGCAGTGATCGCGTGGCTGTTGCTGTCTGCAAATTTTTAGATAATAACCTCACGTGCTTGAATTAACAATATATCGCGATCGATCGAGTAACAGTCGGCTATCGTTTACTGGCTAAAGCTACCTACTCACTAATCCTGCCGCCAAACAGCAGTACTTTACTTACGTAATGTCCCGTATAGAAGGTAAGACAGGCGGTGAAAATTCAGGCATGGGACGTACATCATCTTAGTCCTCAGGAATGCCAAAGCATTTGCAATTTTAAGTACTTTTTTAGTCTTGATTTTGTAAATGTCTACAGAACTCAATACACTTAACATCAAGCGAACTGTTTACTCGTTTGACACCATAGCATAAAAAAAAAATCAAATAAAAAAGCCCGACTTTATTGTGAAAGGAACTAAATATATGTTAAAAAAAATCGGAAAAGTGTGAGTTTGATTCGCGCACCGAGGGTTCTGTAAAATTTTCGCCCGTACATCGATGTAGTATGTACGTCGCAGTCAATTCTCCAACTGTAAGTGTCTTAGAAGGAATATAGCTAGCAAATGACGATATAGATGGTGATGGGGGGCAAACTATATTAGATGCTAACGATGTAGTTATATTCTGGCTCCTGCCGCAATGAAAATTCTGACGGCGGAACAACTTCTTTGCTGTTGTTTGTTCCAATTCCGAAACAACTTCGTTGCGAGCGATCGCGTTCAAGAATAGTCATGTGCATGCTTTCCTGTAGTCCCGCAAATCCCCCAGGATCTTGCACTTGTAATCCCGCTTCACGCGGGACAGGAAAATGATGTGGGATCTCGGAATACCGAGATCCCGCAATACCGGGATTGAAAGCCATACTTGCGAGTGTGAAAATATAAAACATAAATGACCATACTTTTTGATTGTGTTGACTTTGGTTGCTCGATTTTTTAAGCTTCAAGGGACCGCAAACATAAGTATTTAATATTAATTTTAACTCGATAACTCCACGTGTTCCTGAGATGAAGGGTCTTGATAGTTAGACAGATGGACAACAAAGTGATCTCATAACGGTTCCTTGTTTTCTTTTGAGGCACTGAACCCTAAAAATATGTAAAAAGTCATATTAAAATTCCTACTTAATACTTATTTTCATATCTTAGAGAGTGCCCAGTAGAGAAAATTTATGTACTTTCAAAAATTCATGCCATTAAATCTTAATACGCAGCGGAGTCTTACACTGAATACCCTTCACGCCGTTTAGCCTACAGTTAGTCACAAAGAAACAGACAGAGACATATATGCAGACAGACATACACCCGAAAAACATTACCCTCCTTCTCGGCCAGGCGGGTTAAAAATAAACTGTAAAACGAACAGAAAAAATGGTTTTTGAATCTGTTTCATTGTTTTCAGTGGAGAACAATTACCATTTAATCGATATTGCGTGCAATGTTACTGGACATTCCTTATTCTATCAGATATTATCGCGTGACAGCCTTTTATGGACGCGCTGTTCGTTCCTAATCAACTGATGGTAGAATCTATTAGTTTAAAATGCAGTGTCTCAATTACAAGCAGCTTTTTAAACATCAATAATATAATAACGCATTGTTTCGTAAAAACAAGCACAAAATTGAAATTCGAAAAATCCATTTCGTAAATGGTTGGCGCCCAACCTGGGACTACTTAATTACTTCCGCTAATTTTTGATTCATGCTGTCTTGCGGAAATGAGGAACGAAAAGTTAAACAAGAATTTTGCAATCAGTATTGAGTTTTATCTGTATATAGAAATATTTTTAGTGTAAGAAACAGACAAAATGAAAAAAGGGCTATTTAGACTTTTGTTAGGTCCATCCAACTGTGGATTACGTCAATTACCTTTACACTTAGAGAATTTAAAGGCACAAAGACGTAAATTGGTAAGCCCAAAAAGAAATGTACAAAATTATAAAACAATGGGTATTTTGGACTAATTTTTCTTTCTCTTTTTAAAATACATACATATTCTGACACTGGATTAATGAGATCCCAAATCAATGTGCATCAACAGAAAGTCTAATAGTTTGGTAGGCTTGGCACCGACTTCAGTAACTGTCAAATTTAATTGTATTCATTTTAATTGTACTTAAGTTTCGATTAGTAAAGGATAGTTATTTTGTACTTTTCAGTTTTTTTTTGAAGGCGGTTTAATTTTTTTTCATACTTCTCCTTCAGATAACTGCAAAATCAGTCAAAATCAGAAATGTAAACAGAGATGTGGCTGTACATGCCCTCGTATATTTGGCCAAAATATAGACTACCGTTTGCTTCATTCACTTAATTTTTATTTGATAGACTTGATTTCATATGTTTTTACGTATAGCTTTTTAATGCTTTTTTAAAAATTTTAAACTACTTTTATTGGACAGTGCTAGAGACGTGTCCCTACATTAAAAACATTCATGAAAAACATGAAAATAAACAAACATACATATAGATTTTCAATATACATACAGATTATTTTCTTTGAAAGACAAGGATCTTAATTACGTAATGAGATAATACTAGCACGATTTCGTCTTAGGATTAATATATAGACCCTACGACGAAGTAACAATCCTCATGCTATGTTTATGATAAGGGTATGTCATGCCACTGAACTCTGAAAGGACAATTCTAAATAAGGGAATTAGTATTTTTTAAAGCCACGCAAACGTACTGTACTGTAAAGTGACAGCTATATTTAATTTAACAGAGGTTAATATAACAACGAAATATCAAATGCATGCCAAGTTCGCAGAGCACGGCGGGTGGGCGTCGTGAGCGCGACATAAAGATCTTCGTGACTAAGACCGCCCAGTTCAGAGGTGACATTACTGAGGAGTCAGATGCCTGATATTTGTTTGCGTTACAATTACAACTTCAATACAATCTCAATTAAGTTTTAATTTCAGCAGATACATTTTGATGTAGTTCAAACTCAGATTAAAAAAATATATAGATTGAGCAACAGTACCCCAAAAGTGAAGCATTGGTAAGTAGGTGAATTTATGTTCTTGCTACATAAATTCTAACAATGGTGGTCAAAATTATGTTGCGCATGGTTTTGTGCAACTCGTGTATGTTATATTTACGCCAAAATGACTTTCTGGCTTAGTAATATTATGCAAATCTAAATTAATATTACAAATTTTAATAAACAGATTACCCTTAATTTCGGGTAAGTGCAATACTCCCACATTGGTTTTAGGGCTACCAGTAATCTTGCACACAATTTCGGAATTTTAATATAATTGTAAAAAACATTTTCGAAGTCTGTTCAGGCGTCAGACAGGGCTGCGTGATGTCTGCATGGCTATTCGTGCTGTATTTGAACAGTTGTCTCCAGACATTGAAAGGTAGTATGAAAGGTATGATATGTGATAGTACAGTGGTAAACTGCTTTTTGTACGCTGACGATGCTGTGCATATAGCACCATCAGAAGCGGAGTTGCAGACACTAATTACTTGCATTAAAGAAGACTGTGAAGTGAAAGGATTGAGTATGAATGTGAACAAAACTAAGGTTCTGGTGTTTGAACGGGAAGACGTACCAACAAAATGTGAAATATGGGTAAATGGAAAATGTCTAGAACAGGTGAACGAAATTGTATATCTGAGGAGTGCGTATGTGCCATACACAATGCGATGTTAGTTCCAACTTTATTATACGGTAGTGAGGCCTGGATATTCCCGAAATCGAGTGAAAGTAAGATAAATACAGCGTGAAGATATGTATATATGTAAAAAATATTATTAGCCTTTCTTAAATATTTGTAACCACTACCTTGAATAAAATATAATCATTTGTACATTATTCTGTAAATAAATTATGTTAAAAACCGAATGCGTTACTAGATCAAATGAACTTATAGAACAAAATATTTTTAATTGCAAACCTCTTTCTATTTATTGTCGTCACTCGTTTTGTATGGAAGACTCCATGTATTTTATTTAACTGAGAGTTTATCATATGATATTATGAAAAAAATAACAAGGAGCTTTTCGGATTCGCATTAGTTTAGGGTTCCTTAGGAGAGGATCAAGTGGCATGCAGCAGGTAGGCACAGATATACTTTTTATATGTGTATATATAGATAAAAATTAATTGTCGCATGTATGAAAGATCAACGGTTTAACCGATTTCTTATTTGTTGTGTTCGTAACTGTCAGGACAAGATTTGTATGAAAGAAAATTTTGAGAAAATCCACAGAAAAAATCTGATATAGGGATGGTACTCTTGTATAAAAATCTCAATAAAAAAAAAATGGCAGAAATGGCGTCACAATGTGACGTTCAGTACTCCACCCCGGTGAAGCCCTAGCGGGTCGCTAGTTTCTTATAAATATTAAGTTAAATTAAGTAATGTAAATTAAGTGGGGTATGTCGCATGGTTTCTGGGAAAATCATTGTGATAGATGGACGGAAGGATTGCGTCCGTTCATCTATCACAATGATTTTATATATATATATATATATAATATCTATCATGACTGACTCCTCACGAGATCTAAGAAACTTTAGATCCGATTGACTTGAAATGTAGCATAGTAATTGTGCGGTTCAGCTCTGCGCGTGCTAGGCAGGCCCTTTATAATTTTCGGCAGGCTAGCAAACGTGCCGAGAACTGTGCCGACATCGACCGCGATACGCGGCGCTGATCAACAATACAAATAAGAGAGGCTAAATACCTTTAATGTCCGTTAGTCTTCAGGATGGTGGAAGTCGGAGGTGACTTCCGGCACCGTAAAGCCAAAATGGAAGATATACTCACTTCTCACCTACCTAACCTTTTGATCTACCACTTTTGAATTATAAAGTAACAAGATAATACAATACAATCAACTGCTAATTTCAGTCGGCGAACACACAACAACACGACAGGACTTCCTTTTGCTACAAATTAGTTTACAGGGAATTTACAACCAATTTTCAAAGACTTTTTCTCCCTTTTTTTGCTATAGATCGCTTTCTTTGACAGATGGCGCTTTATGACGATTGATAATGGTTAATTCGAAGGTCATTTTATTCATGGCCGAAGCGTCAGACAACAATCGGTATGAGGATGTCCGTCCGAATGACGTCGCACCGCGGCATTGCGAAAGGTCATTCGTTTTGTGTAACGTGGAGTGATATGACCTGGCCAAATATATGCATATAATATGCGAAAATTGTGCGATGTGTGTTTTATTTACAGTTAAATATCTGGTTTTAAAATTAGTGAGTACTAATATAATGATAATTACATAAACACTTACTAAATTAAAAAAAAAATTTAGTTGCTTTTTTGAACGACTACCTGCTTTAGGGTTGATTATTCAAGAAAAGTAAAATAAACATATCTTTTTATTGAGTAATACTCTTAAGTTAAAATAGATTGATTGTTATTATTATTACTGGTAGTAGAAACCAAGAAAGACCAACGCTGACTTACGAAGATCAAATAGTGTCAGCTGTCGGAAATGTCGAAAGCACCCGCATACCTAGGCGAAAATGTGTGAGGAGAATGATGAAATTCAAGGAGGCGAAAGAAGTATGTACGGATCGCGAAGTTTGGCGCTCCATCCTCTCTGACTACTCCGTTAGGGATACAGCGTTAAGATATTACGTATGTATGTATGTATTATTAATAGTCTAAGGTAAGCCATGCATTTTTATAGAAATCCCATACAAATAGCTTTAAAAGCTTCTATGTGATATATTTACAGACATATACGAGAAACATTTACTTGTATTAGTAGTTTATGTTTATTTACAAAATACGCATGGTGGTTGTACTAATTCAGAAACCTTCCCCGGTGTGTGTACAACTTACCAAAGTTTCATCGCAATCGGATAAATGGTATAGGAACGCAGAGGACAAACATTAAAGAATCATTCATTTTTATATATAAGATAGAAGATAGATTACTAGCTATCTCCCGCAACATCGTTCGCGTGGTGGTTGTACTAAATTCAGAAACCTTCCCCGGTGTGTGAACGATATATAACACATACGGCGATAAACATACAGAGAAACAATTTTATATATTACTAGCGATCGGCTTCGCACGGGTGCAATATAGATACTAATTCCTGGTATCGGTCTAAATAGCTTTCCAAACCGCATAATTTGTATCAGTTTTTTTAAACATTAAAATGGTTATAGAAGGCTATCCGTATAATATATGCCATCGCTGACTTTTTTGTAATCCTAATAAAGAGGAACAATTCCATCATACATTGTTTTAGAATAAGACAGCACTTTCGATGAAAGCTCTGTCGGTTTGAGTTTTTCCGACATCTTGAACTATTATCGTCATATTTCAAGAAATTAACACAAAACAATATTAAACTATACGTATAAACCTTCCTCTTGAATCGCTCTATCTATTGGCGAAAACCGCATTAAAATGCGTTGCGTAGTTTAAAAGATATAAGCGTACAGAGGGACAGACGGCGGAAAGCGACTTTGTTGTATACTATGTATAGATAGAATAGATAGGTACATTACGCATGTACACTGTACACACATAAAGATTCATTACTTAATACATTGTCCATTTTTATTTATACGGACCATACCGTTTATTATTCTACTTGAGTGACGCTACGGGGATTAAGTTCTTAAAACCGGACAGATTACTGCGAAGGCAACTTGACGTTTGCGCAGACACAGCCATGTGACTCACGCGATGGCAGACAAGATTTACAACTACGTGTCCGATGAAGTAGATGCGAGTGTTTACTCTAAACTCTAGCAAACTCTAACGAAACTGTAGTAAACTCGGAAAACGTTTTTGGTTTTTGGTTATATATTTCAAAACTGGCAAGTGTCGGCACACATTAAATAGTAACAGTTAAATAAAAACAAAATTTGATTCAAATTACCTTTCAATTAATTTTTTTATTCTCATTTTTAGTGTTGGGCCACCAATTTATTATCTGTACCTTTCAGCTCAGTACGTGTAAATATGATTGAATAAATCAACTTGGGACATACAATCAGACAGACTGACAGATAGAATGATGAAATTATAAGGTTCCATTTTGCCACTTTGACTTAACGGAACTCAAAGACATCTTTCAGGACTCTCTTTAGTAAATCAGAAGAAACATGAACACGTCCAGCCAATTCCGTGGAAGTGGAATGGGTTATGAGGTGCTTTTACTCACTAAACTTCCTAGGGCAATTTATTTAATGTTCTCAAGTTATACAATTCAATAACCTTCAATAGGTTAATTCTGAAATGTTCACATATATCCCCATATCATTGCTATTAATTTATAACTTACTACACTGATGCAATCTGAAGGTACAGTAAGGTCGTATATACTCATTTATATGGTAATATACTTACACATATCTGATTTTTAACGAGGAAGAATTCTTCAAACCTGACTTAGACTCTGGGTGTTATTAGGTGCTTCTACAGTTCGTTGTGTTGTAGCCATAAGTATTACAATCCTAGTTCTAACACAATTGTAAAATCGTGTAACCCCAAGGCAGACTACCAGGGGTGTAATAAATAGATACACTCCCGGAAATACAAGACGTGTGGAGATCCCACATGCTCGTCAAGTTCGTCGCCCCGGTCACGCTTGAACACAAAAAACGTAATGGCCGATTGTCTGTGTCACCATTCATCGCTGCAATTCATTACTTCAGTTATTGCACTACTGTAAAACTAAACTACATGCTATTACTGCTCCTATTATTCACTAATAACATTCTTGTATCGTCTACACAGCCACAATCCGGTATGCAATTTATAAATGGCGATCGGATACAAACATATATAATGTGACTGACTCGTTGGTGTCGTCGTTTGTGCGTCTGATTTCCGAGCCGTGGGTTTCGGTCACATTCTATTACGGCTAACATTACAATGTAAGGATAAGTTAACGTAATTTGACGGTAAGTCATGTGATTACAACAGATAACGTCAAATATGTACATATATGTCATTTACTTTTACGTATATAGACCATAAACTTAGTTTATACTGGCGTATTAGACGAACACGGAGCTCGTTGACGCATGACGATTTTTAATTTATTAATATCACCTATGAAATGAACTTAGATGAAAAAAAATACATAGATAGAGCATCAGAAGCGAAAAATGAAGCATTCGTAAATCAGTGAATTGACTTACTTGTCACGTCATTCTAACAATGACGGTCACATAATTCACGTAATTTTCGTGCAATTCGTATTTACGTCCAATATGTCATGTTCTAGCTCAGAAACATACAAAATTTGATTAAAGAACGCAAATAAAATCGATAGAGTAACAAATCACACCTTAAACATCATTCTAAATTAATATTTTTCAAAATAAAACTAAAATTAAGACAAGAGTTAGTTCAGTGATGCCATATTCGAATTTTTTTATCCAGTTTTACATTTTATTTGTTGTAGTACTTGTATATTATTATGAAATAAGACCAGGTATTTCCAGATAATGGACAAGTTGAGAGGTGAAGAAGTAAGGTAGATATTCTTAAAGTAGAATGAAGGCTCGCAATGTGTTTTTAAAATGTTTAAAAATTATAAACTTGATAAAAAATGTAATTGATAAATCATTTAATTCATATTCAATTCATATTAAAAAAAAAATCTTTTAGGTACTTATAAGAACGTAATACGAAACGTATCTATAAACGTATAGGAACTTCAGAACGAAACCTTTTTTCGGCTATTAAACTGTATAATTTATTTCTAATTGAATGTAGTGTTTTCGTAAATTCCGTCAATAAAGTATTTAATTTAGTAATTTTTCTATCTGCATGATTTTTTTTTAATTTTTAATTAAAAAAAAGATGTTTCTAAATGTTTTATTCGGAGTTTACAACTGTAATAGAAGTGTCAACTCTTAGTCGGTAAATTAGTCTCTCATAATTTTATGATGTTGCTAATATAATACAAATCTGAAAGTGAATTGTGCTTAAATTAAAAAAAACGTTTACACGTTTTTCTTTTTACCGAACAGCGTTTCGAACTTTTCCAAAAAATGTTTTCACATCCATTTTTGATCGTACTTTATAAAAATGTTAAAGTAGGTACCTATCTTTCGAAAGACTCGTTAGCAAGCTTTATTTTATTCTAATGTATAAAATAACATACTTATTAAAAACGATGCCAAATCTTCCACTCCTCCGTGCACGCAATGTTCTTAAAAAGGGATCCGAAGTTGGCGCTTCACGTCATCTTCACGTATTACTGTCTCCAATTTTTTTTTATTGATAACACCAAAAGTCGTCAATAGCTACTAAACAAAAAAAAAAGAAAATCATTTGATAAACAGAGGAGAAAAAGACACTGAACTGTTATGTCTTTACCTATTTATGTACAGATATCTGGTGTGATAAACTAATTCATAATTATTAATAGTAGACTGTAAGAGGAAGATGAAACATTATATATAAATAGAAGCACACAACAGTAAACAGTAAATATAATATAATAATAACAGTATAATATATAACTCTAAATGCCTAATTTGAAACAAATATTTAATAACAAACCACCTTGACAAGTTACCCCTCATATCAGGTAAACGAATTGGTATTGCAATACTCCCACATTAGTTTTAGGGATATCAGTCGTCTTGCACACAGTTTGGTATTTTAATATGATTGCGAGAAATATTATTAAGCTTTCCTTAAATGTTTGTAAAGGTTAACTCCAGTAAAATACACATTTCTGCATTTTTTTGCAACTAAATTATGTTAGAATAGTTTGTGCTACTAGGTGAAATGAACGTTTTGTGTAAAATATTTTATTTTAATTGCAACCCTTTCTCGATTAGCTGTCTTCACTCGTTTTGTATGGGAGAGTATCTATGTATTTTTTTTAATCTAAGGAAATGAATGAGTCCCTTGATTATTGCGTAATGTAATATCACAATCACATACAGAACACGTATCCATTATTGAAAAATACAGTACTTCTTTGAAGTAAAACAGGAATAACACAAAATAATAAAATAAGCCACTTCATCCACAGCGTGACGATTTGTGACGACCTGTCGTTCAAAACGGGTTACATTAGCGTGTCGTTTGGTGTCCCTTTCCTACTCGTGCTGCTATCATAAAAGATTACAGTCTCACTCGCACTCTTTGTACGTCTATACGCCAGTTTATACTAAGCTTATGATATAGAGCACTGGTTCCCAAACTTATTTTGTCTACTGAGTCGAGAGCTCATGCAGTCGTTGTCTAAGATGCCTCCTAGCTAAATGAAATTACAAATCACCCCCCAGGCCTCTACACAACGCCCCCATTTTTTTTCTGGGTCTCTTACCGCCCCCCTTTAGGCCTGCAGCGCCCACAAGGGGGCGTTATCGCCCACTTTGGGAATGGCTGATATAGAGGAAAGCGTCAGTAGATGGTAAAACTATGTGCGATGTCCATTAGGATCCAAATCGTTAGCATTATCTTAATCACTATTCCTGCCGCTAAACAGCATTGCTTGCACTGCTATGTTCAGTGTAGAGGGTAAGACAGCCGGTGAAATTTTTGGCACAAAAGATACTTTCTAAGTCCTTTCTTGTCAAAGCATTTGCGATCTGAAGTGTTTTCCTATTTTATAATTATGTCTATGAGTCTCATGCCCGATTTCACCAAAGTCCACTAAGTAGTAGTCCATAAGTCCACTAGCCATCAGATGGATCGTTTGATTTATTTGTCTTCTTCGTAGTATAAAAATATAATTAAAAGCAGGTTGAAAAAGAATATGTACGTATGACTTTCTCTTCCTACAGGCAGATGGATTTAAGAAATACATTTTCTACAAAAACGAAATTGTCTTGCGATGTTGCTGCGTTTTCCTTTAGTTGTGTGGTACTCTTATCATAGTAGGTTTAGATTGGGGTCACATTTTTTGTGTTTTGGAAGTTATGCATTTAAGACCTATTTTGAGTGGTCTTGCGACTTTGAGACTCGCACCAATGGGCTTATTCTATTTTTACAGAAAACACATATGTATTTCTGAATTAACTTTTCAAAATACTGGTGTAGAAGAGATACTTACTGGCAAAAGTAGCATCTAAAATTGTGGCTTTCAAAAACAAATATTCTTTCAGGCAACATATAGATTAAAGACAGACGTTTTATAGAGAACTGAACTATTAATACGCCTTCGGTCTGTTATAAATATCTGCCGGTTTTTAGCTATAAAGGTTCTTGAAGCCGAAATTAGTTTTATTTTGTCTTTATTACTTTGCTTATTATAGAACACTACAAACGGTTTACATACTTGTCTTTTAACTGGAACATTTTCTGCTTTAAAACGTTTTCAACGTTTAACTGATATCTCATTATGATTACGTGAATATGTAGGTATGTATCTATTTAAATGTATGTCTGTAATAATATTATAAAGAGGCAAACTTTCTTTGTTAGTATGTAATGGATAAACTCAAAACTACTCAACCGATTTCAAAAATTCTTTCACGTATAGAAAGCTACATTATCACATTATCAGCGAGTAACATGGGTTGTATTTTATTTTCAAAAAATTTCTACCTGTGCGAAGTCGACGCGGGTCGTAGTATCACTATAAAACTAATGTGTAATATTGAAAATAATCGAAAATATTGAGATGCTTTTCAACTTTAGTTTCTCTAAACCCAAAAATTGGTTTTTCAAAATTTATGTTAGCTTATTTGCTGACGGGTATTTCTAGTTCTACCATACATTTGTTCTGTGCATTTCTTTCGTCAATTATTTTTCACCCAATGCTTTAATCGCCTAAGCATTACTTTGTTCATATTTATAACATTTTCATCCAGTCCCCATCCTGAATATATTCTCTTCAAATATATTCTATCAGCTGAACATTAACCTATGGACTATCCATTTGACTTTGTACTCTTAAATATTCATCATTCATCCCAACCTATAAAATACTCATTTAGTTTTGTGATTCATTGCTTTACTTTATCACTAAAAAGAAGTGTTATTTTAATGTTGCTATTTGTGTCTGTGGTTTAATAAAACGGATGAGGCAATTCTGGAGCGATTTTCTTTAATTAGAACAGTTTGTATATTTAGCTATATTTGAACATTCGATTTGTACTACATTGGTTTATGTCTAGATACGACTTCCTTTATGAGATTGTGACCATTATTACACCCCCTAACGAATTCAAATTCAAAAATTCTTGTCTTAATAAGCTTTTTGTCATGAAAGATCTCTATATCCCCTTTTACTGTCTGCAGCAATGTCATCTCGTTATAATTTAATAAATCAGTAGTTCCTAATTTAATTAATATTTTGGCAACATAAAGAAACTCTAATGCCTCTAGTAGCAGAATTTCAAGCTGCCTAAGGATTAACCAGCAGTCAATATCATGCTTAACATAACATAATTAAAATAAGACTAATGACTAAGCATATAGTATATTTACTATTTGATGATAATTAATAATAAATATTGTTGTTTTTCTTGCGAATTACGTAGTAATTTTTAGAGAAGTTATTACACTAATGTAAAACTGTACAATTGTTGCCTTTAGACAACAAACAACTTATAAAAGTGCCGATGGAGGCGTAGGTACGCGTAATTTTTTAAAGAAAAAAATTTAAGTAATTTTCGGCAACTCGCAACGCAAACGATTCTTTATTTGACATAATTTGTATAAACGTATTATTTTAATTTAATATTAAAGACAATAAAAATTATAAAATTAAAGACAAAATATAATTATAAAGTTATAGCAATTTGAAGTTTGCGGTCCGCGCACACCACACTAACTACAGTTTTTTAAATTTTTATTAGATGTGACAAGGACACACCATTATGTATATCGAGAAGTGATCTCCTTAAAAGACCAAAAGGCCCTTATACTTATACCTTATACTTAGCTTTTCAATACACTATGATACGATGGGCTCATATGTCAATCATATTGCATGCATATACTGCTTTAGAGTAACTATATTATTTCGACATAAATCACAAAACAAAAAATTTAAGTAAGGTAAGGTAAATAGATAGAAATACATACAATCAAGACAAGACAACTATCACAGCTGATGACTGCCGCTGTATGCATCAATAATGGTACAATGTGGGTGTACCATTATTGATGCATAACAGAGTTCGATGCCCGTCAAATCCTAGTATGGACATAATGGCGCGATTGTCGCCGGTCCGTTATCCACCCACCCGACGTGAAAGTCGTTAAGATACTGTTGGATAGGCAATTCTCGAGGTTATGTAGTATACAAACTGTATACTACAACGTAAACTTTATAAAAAACACGCTAATCTAGCACATGAAAGGCTTAGCTTAATATCTACTTAATATTTTTAAGGTGACGAAGAGATAAACAATATATTTAATCTAAAATAGACCTTCTGCACCACACAAACGTGCACGCATTACCTTGCGAAAAATACGAAAAAACAGTTATTTTCCGTTATATTAAAAACTATAATTAAGTTTTGAATAAATCCAACTGCCATTTTGAAGTGTGTTTAGATTATTTTACACAGAAAATTTAGAAGCATAAATTAGTTTCGTTAGTCCGAAAAATGAAAATCTCTGTTTTAAAAAAGGTTTCTTTGATATTTTTTTTACGTTACAAAAGTTAACTAATCGTGCATCGCAACTGGTACAATGAAGTCAAAGAAATGAAGAATCAGGTTATAAAAAAGGTTATAAAATTTCCAATCCGTCGCATTAATTCAACCTACCAATAGCTTGGGAAATTTAGTCCTTTAGGTAACAAATATTCTACCAATGACAAATTTCGGTAAAAGCTGTACGCTGGTACTATCGAAAGAGAAATAAATTTCCGTATATCTCTACAACGAAATATGTCATTATTCGTAATCAGTTAATGCTGTCTATTCATAACCTTTCAATTTGTCTTTGAGTTTCGATTTATGTGGATATACTATTTTTATTTACTAGCTTTTGAATAAGTTTGATTAAGTCCAATGGCATAACCCCCTTCGTAAAAAATGTCGTAATATATAATACATAATTTAACTTATGAATTAACTGAGACATCGCCCTTTCAAGCTACAATCTGCTAACTGGATTCCGCCGTTTTTCAATAAAATTAGAAACAAATAAATGTGCAAATAGGCAAGACTTTTATACAAGAATTTAATTTAAGAGGATTTAAGAAGCCTTAAAACAGTATTTTAATACTTACGTCTTCATTATACAGACACGACTACAGCGTTATAAAAGTTATAATAGTGATAATTAATGTCGTATACGTACATACAAATGTACATGTATTTTTTTTATTGTAGGCATCTACTAAACGGCATCATTATAAATGCCTAAAATAAAGGTTAACGAATATCGCCCGGCCATAAGCAGGTCAGTCGGTTAATTTTTAATAAAGCACTGCGGCCAAACAGTTATTTTAATGCAGACAAAAAGGACACATCCGCATTATCCTTGAAATGAACATAACTGAACATTATGCTTGATTTACATTAAAAAAATATAATTATCTATGACACCTGACAATTTCGGTGCTGTAGTTATTAAAACTTAGATAGAAATATATTTAATAAAACCATCACTATATGTGATGGTGTGTGTGAGGAGAATGATGAGATTTGAGGAAGCGAAAGAAGTATGTAAGAACCGCGACGCTTGGCGCTCCGTCCTCTCTGACTAGCCCGTTAGGGCTACAGCGTGAGGATATGTATGTATGTATGTATCACTATATTGTACCAGGTTCAATTCCTGCATAATGGCAGAAAATAAAACAATAGATATATTAAATTACCATTGTATATTATGTCTTAACTATAAACACGAGTATTAAAATGTAGTATAGATAAACTCTTTACATAGTTTAATTACAGTTAAAACTTTTAAAATAACTAAACGCATGTACAATTATTTTTAAAAAGGCCTATTTAATACTACTTATTATACGTAGGCATGTTATGAACTAAAACCGTTCTTTCTGAGTATGTGATCTCTAACTTCGGCCATAAGTGCAATAAATATTTCTATCTTTTTAGTTACTTTCTCGATCGCTTTTTTTTAAATCCTTTCGTTATTTTAAACAGAATTTCTAAATAAGTAGTTATACATAGCCATTCTTACTCGTAATACTACGACTAATCCAGTGAAAGTTTTTGTGAAAATCGGTATAGCTATTTGGTTTACCACATGGAACAAAGAATCAAACAAACATACAAGACATACATTTTTACACTACAAAGACATTAACCCTATGCAGGAGCGTAAAAAGCGCAGTTCTGATAATACAAATCGCTATCAATGCTCTCGCCTTGACTGTATTACAAAGAAAGGTGCCTTTCAGTTTTTGAACGGTCCCGTTTTTAGTAAGGTGAATGCCAAATACATGAACAATGGTTAGACGTGCCAAAAATTAGACTTTATTGTCTTTTTATGCTGTTAACAGTCCTGTCTTATGAACTAGGTCATCAAACAATTAGTCAAATCAAGAAACGCGATCCTAATTTGAACAAACGAAGGGGAACTACCAAACTTCAAAACTATATTTGCTTATAACAACAAAAAAACAGAACGATCGCTGACGTCTATTTTGATAAATAGTATAAATATATAGGTAGGTATACAAAAATTTAATTTAGAGTACGACATATTACTTAAAATATTCGATGAATTACAAAAAAATACAGCCCATGTTACTCGCCGATAATGTAGCTTTCTATAGATGAAAGAATTTTTGAAATCGGTTGAGTAGTTTCCGAGTTTATTCATTACATACAAACAAACAACCTTTACCTCTTTATAATATTTATTAGTATAGTATAGACTATAGATGAAACACCTATAATCTTTTAGACAATCTTCCATGAGTCAACACATTTATAAAAGCGTATCTAATACCTATCTAACACAAGTATAAAAAAAGACAACAGTGTACTGCATTATTACATATTATTTGAATGGTTTCCCGTTAATCTTAATTTCACATTAAACTTCTTATAACGGTCATGCAAATCGCTGCTTCAACTCTGATATTTGTCTGTTTTTTGGTACCAATAATTATACATAAAATATTGATTCACCGAAGAAATACACAGAACAGAAGAAGAAAATTATTTATCAACCATTCATATATGTATATGTGATATCGAAAATAGAAAAAAAATCCAAAAAATACAAAGACAGCCTTTTTTTTTTCATTTAACTTATTACGACATGGTGTTGTTGCCTTGACCTTGGTAATGATAAAATTCCGTAGAATCAAAATAAACCTTGAACTCAAAGACGCAAAGTTCAATATTTCGATAGCTATGTTACGAAAGTCGCATACAGTTAAAACATACAGACCTACAATACGTGACTAATCACCAGAAATAGAAATACAATAAATATTCTCTATTAGGTGCATGCCAACGTGACGTATCGCGTTCCTATTATTTTAAGATTTTAAAAATATTTAAGTATATATGAAATATTAAACTTATCTTTTTTTTTTGTCAAAGAAGGGGCAAACGAGCAAGCGAGTCACCTGGTGGAAAGTAATCACCGCCGCTCATGGACACTCGCAACATCCGGAGAATCACGGGTACTTTGCCGGCCTTTAGGGAGATGGGCCACCGCCACTGTCACTCACCGAACGAAACACAAAAGCAATAGATGCCGTTATTTCACGACGATATTCTATGAGAGGGTGGTATTTCACCGGGCGAGTTGGCCCATTTCGTGCTGTCGTAATATCAGTGGTTTTAATAGTTTAAGGTAGTAACTAATTAGCTTAAATTAATTTTAATTAAAATTAGTAACTATTAATGGTATGGAAACTCGTAGTCGTGATCAACTAAGTATTCCTAAATTTGAATTACAAAAGTCAAGTGAGTCATTTTTGGGCAACTGTGTTCGTTTTTATAATATTTTTTTTTATAATAAAATTATTAGGGTCTGTCTGTAATTACAATTTTACTGTCGAATTTTGTGATAGTAATTTTATGGCTCACTGACTTCGATTCTACCATTTTTTAAATTTTTGTCGGTAATCAATAAATCTGTACGTAATAAGAACATGTGATTAAGGCAGGTGTCCCAGCCTGGGAACGGACATAGGCTACTTTTTTATCAAAAAACGACCTCTAAGAGGGTGAAAAGAGGTATGAGACTTCGAATAGGAAATGTTGAACTACAAAGCTAGTACCTATTATAAATCACTAGCGTTTGTCTGTAATTATAATTTTACTGTCGAATTTTGTGATAGTCATTTTATGACTCACTGACTTCGATTCTACCATTTTTTTAATTTTTGTCTGTCTGTCTGTCTGTATGTCCTTTTATAACTGAAGAACGGCTTGACCGATCATAATAAAAATCGGTTCGTAGTAAGAACATGTGATTGCGCTCATTGTAGGCTACTTATTTTTTAGAAAATCTACCCCTAAATCGGTGAAGAGGGGGATGAAATTTTGTATGGGAAATGGTAAACCGCTAAACCGATTATGTTCAAATTTGGCAAGGAGATAGTTTGACATCAGAGATCGGACATAAGCTACATTTTTTTAATCAAAAATCTATCCCTAAGAGGGTGAAAAGGGGGATGAAACTTTGTATGGGAAACAAAATTTGGTGTGGTGATAAGACTTTTTTTATCAAGAATACATAGGCTACTTTTTTTTATCAAAAATCTGTGAAAAGGGGTAAGAGAAGGAGAGGGACGGAACTTTGTATGGGAAATGCTAAACCGCTGAACTGAATATGAAGTAGCATGCATGGATATAGTTTGACATCTGTGAGCGGACATAGGCTACTTTTTTATTAAAATAACTACCCCTAAGAGGGTGAAAAGGGGGATGAAACTTTGAAGGAAATACTGAACCGCCGAACCAATTATGATGTTTGGTACAGATATAGTATGTTCCCGGAGACAGACGTACGCTAGACGTAGACTTTTTTCAAATACAAACTTTAAACATACTATGCACATGTATGTACATATAATCTAATCTAATCTGGGAAAGCCACGAAAACATATTCCGCGCAGACAAATTCGCGGGTACAGCTAGTACATACATAAATTAAAACGAAATGTTCGTTGCTAAGCGCGAAACTTGAGAACGGGTGGACCGAGTTCGTAATAGTCCGAGTAAAGTTTTTATAGAAATAAAAATTGGTTCCACGCGAATGAAGTCGCGGACAACAGCTAGTATATAAATAAAAATGAAAAATTGTTCGTTGGTAAGCGCGTGCGTGTAATGTGAGAAGGGCTGAATTTATATGGCAATTTCTTTAAATTTTCTTCTCAGAGAAAGAAAAATTGAAGAAGTTGCCCGGAAAATTGCGAAACTCGAGAAAATAGATAGCCCTTTTGTTTATGTTTATTTAAATTTGGACAGGACAAGGTCTGTCGGGTTATCAAGTAGTATATAAATTACAATTTCAAGTGCCGTATTTTCTGAGACTAACGACTGAGCTACATATTTATAAACACAGGAGACCAATCTTTTCTTGTGTGAAAAGTACTGCACTGTACTGTACATCATAATGCATATTTACTGTGAAGCCGACCACCCAAGCGCTCCACTTCACACGCTGCCGGTACTTCATTTGACTTATACATGACTAAGTCTGGAAGAATTGATTCGTCAGGTCAGCCTGTCGGGTTTCTGGACGACGTTGTGGAGCAAGCCGTTAGTGGAAAGCGAGAAACAATCGAAAATTATAAAAGTTAAGAAAGAAACTACTGATAGCAGTATAGCTTTTTAAAGCATAATGAATGAATGAATGAAAGCTGAATGGTTTCATAATTCGTTGGTTTCAAGATAGGATGAGCGAAGAACGACTGATAAAGAGATCGTATTACATATTATGAGCATGATTTTAAGCTATTCTAAAAGCCAGACAAATCATCTTAGGGTATTGGGTCGGGCAACCTCCTCGTGCTATATATACCCTTGACACTATTGTTTTGTAACTGTTCATTCACTGTTCATGCACTGTAACTGTTCATTCTTTAATGGGTAGTTACTGGGCGATAGCGAAAAGTAGGTATGACGAAAAGAAAATGGAAAAATGAGAAGAGGTAAAGAGAGGGAGTGTTCATGTTTTATATGCATATGTCCTCTGCTCTCAGAGGGCATGTAGATGGAACTTTGACGCACACTTCAGGGGGTAAATCACACCATCTACTCTTCTTGTTCTCGCTCATGATGCAACGAAATTACATCTCGACGTCACTTCTAACAAATATGTATGGCAAAAGGCAACCAGATACCAACAGGTTAGCAGGCCATCGATTTTAAATCGATAAAAGCCGATTAGTCGATAAAGGACTTTTTGGAGGGAATGGGAGAAGTGAGGTTGACATTTTATTTAGATTTTTAATTTTTTTTTACGTTTTTGGGAGTTCTAAGTTACAAAAGTGATAGTAGGTATATTGTGCGTTAAAGTTCTGTGCAAGTGTTAAGAATTGGAAAGTTTAAATAAATATGCGTAACGGAAGTTTTCGCGTTCTTCCAAGAAGTCCTTTTTAACTCCAGTAAAGCCTACCATCACTTTACTGGAGAGTGTAAGGGACTTAGTAATAAGAACACAGACATTTTACTTCAGAGATACACCACATTTTTACATGAGAATAGCAGAAATGTTTCTAATAAATACGAAACGAGTTGCCAGTACATACTTGTAAAAGAGAAGAAGAACTATAATAAAAAAAGAAGTTTAAAATTTTTAAGATAAATAAAAGTACTGTATAAATAAAAGTTTTATCTATCTTTATCCATCGCATGTTCACAAGTTCTTTATGTAATACCTTAGGGTGGTATCGTACTCCATTGGTCCTTATTTGATCTATTACTGAAAAACTGAACTGAAAAATTATGAAATAAAAAATTGGATTACAGACATGTGTGACAAAAAATATAAGGGTTTAATTATTGTCATTTTTAATTAAAGAACACTAACAAAGAAGCGCATACTTTGACGTAGATGTGTGAAGAGAGATAAAGTCAACAAAAATATATACAGACCACGATGCTTTGCGTTGTCCTCTTTGTATATCCTGTTGGGATATGGTGTGGAGCATATGGATGTATGTATGAAATACTTTTTCTAAATAGCCATTAAAATCCAGCTGTTGTCTAAGCGTTTCACTTGAACCGAACACAGGCGAGTCACCCTTGTGAGGTCGACGCCCTATGAAGTGGGCAAGGCAGCTGAAAACCGTGCTTTCAGCATGACAACACTTGTCTACTTCAATGTTTCAATTTTATATTTTAGCTTGCGTGATGGACAATATAATGATGGAAAATATGATGTATGCTTGGAACAATATATATTAGTTTAAAAAGAAAGTCTTATAATAATGGTATGGAAACCCTAGGTCATTATAAGCTAATTATTTTCTTTAAATTGCATAAGTTAAGTGGATCATTTTTGGGTAACTGGATTCGTTTTTACAATAGGGCTCCTCAGGAAGTTACTCAATTAACAAAAAAAAAGATTTCATATTTGTTATAAAATGTAATAGTACAGTGATAACTGATAACTGATAAGACAATCATAGTTACTACAAAATAATCGATTTCACTGGAGACATAACAATAGTCTGGAAATAATCTTCTCTGCACATAGGTACATATTTTGATTCTTTGTATGTATATATTTGATTGAGTTTCCTGTATATTCTTCTCAGTCAGTGTTGGGCAAAGTAATTGTAAAAACAATCACAATTACAATTAATTTTGCCTAACAAAATGCGTTCACAATTACAATTTTTAATTGTAATTGTTTTTTACAATTACATTTTGGCCAACACTGTTCTCAGTGTGCGGGCTTCCGATCAAGTATCACAATGAAAGAAGCATTTGCTGTAAAAAAATATCCTTTTTTTGTTGACCGACTGTCCAGATTTTTACTAATATGCGTGAATAGCGAAGGTCACACTACAACGATACACAACTGAACATGACTGCATATTTTTAATTTTGTGAATACTAGTACCCAAAACAGTTAAAATTTACGAGTAACTTGCAAATAATTATTTCATGACCAACTCATGAGCGGACACGAAATACACTGACAGTGCGAGGTTGCCATACTTACTATAGCTAACTGTTTTACTCGTTACGCTCAATGAGATAGAACGACACAGGAAAATTCGTTTGACACACGGTGGTAACAGCGGCATCTTATTATGACTCCGTCTATTATCGTTCTTAGTTCGAGGTGCAGGCTTTCTTTTCGAACCGAAGGTAGATTTGACATTAAAAAACATCTTGCAATTGGGTTTACTTGAATAAATTTATTTGAATTTGACTTTGAGAACTTTGAAAAAATTATTGATTGTGATTGTGAGATTAAAACATACATGTTGTTTTTATCTGTCAATGCAATATCGGTCAGTCACTTATCACTTGCAATAAAGAACGACGAGATATACTCTTACAGATAATGTTAGAACTGTAATTCAGAATGATGTCAGGTAGAATACATAAATGTATATGATACTTAAAAAGAATCTATTCTTACAACCCGCTTGCAAATAGAACTTTTTGATTACCTATAGGTGATCATGATTATACACTTCTTCCAAAAATTTTAAATTTATATAAGCGTCCTAGTAAATGATTATTAGATTTAATACATGTAACGGGCATTACAGGCCTGTAAATTTAATTATTTTTTTTTTGTTTTCAAAAATAATCTTCATTGATAGCTTTCATAGCTATAATATAACGTCATAATCATAACCGAACTATGTTAAAGATATTTTTGAGTTAAATAATATGATTAGGATAGATTTTTTTATTTCTCTGAATCCAAAACAAAAGTTTTTTAATGTTTGTCTATTTTTTCATTCAAAAACCATCCAGAAAATACAGAATAACTTAGAATGGAAA
The DNA here is from genome assembly GCA_907165235.1 of Zeuzera pyrina. Lineage (NCBI taxonomy): Eukaryota > Metazoa > Arthropoda > Insecta > Lepidoptera > Cossidae > Zeuzera > Zeuzera pyrina. Next base: position 4,092,450 of record OU015627.1, read on the forward strand.
TTGTGCTATTTGAAAGACTGAGGTCCTGTTCAATTAACAGGGTAATAAGGGTCTATAAATCATTACGCTACCTTTATTATGAAGAACGTATGGTGCTATTGAAATCTAAGAACATAAGGCTATATATAAGATTTAAATAAGGTAATAGACGTTTATTTCGTAGTTACTCACTATTTTCCATTGGCCAGATCATCGAGGCAGAATAAAATTATGTCCTCATGTCCTTTCAGAACAATGTACTTTTTAAGTCGATCTCAAGTGATAATCTTTCAAACATGCGGCAATTGATTCTTATTTATATAGATGTAAATATGTTTGATCAATATTTTTTTAAATTTTTACTATAACGCAGCTACTTATTTTAAATTTTGAAGCGTTTTCCGTCGCTCTTGACGCAAGACAAATCCACCGAGAAAAGCAGAAAAATGTTAGACTTGACGAAGAGGACCAAAAGCGGAGGTATGTGAACCAAGCCTACACACAAAGCGTGATCCTCAGAGAGTGGGTGTATCTAAGGGCCGAACCCTCACTATTGTTGTCAACGTTATCTATTTTACACAAACACACATTCACGCACCATTAATTAGTTAAATGAAGCGCGATGGTACGATCACCCCTATGACTCCACCGCCGACTTTCTACAGGAAATAGTTCTCCGCTCTAAATAGAAATGCGTTGGAATTGACGTTTGCATACATTAATATGACATTTTGTGCTACGTTATTTACATTATTTTCTACGTGATAACGTAGCAAAACAACTTTAAAACGTGGCCCTCCGTCGCAGTAATGTATATTGACAATTTTTTGATTAAAATTTGCCTCTATGCGGCATATATTACGTCTGCTTTTGATTTGGCTAGAATATGCAGTAAATTGTGCTTAGCACAGTTCAATTGTAACACCGTTGCCGTCACAGGGTGATATGCTTGTTTTTAAAGTATCGCTCCCCAAAACAAAGAAAAGACGGAACCCTTGCGAGCGCATGCTCGTCTGTCTCTATATCTGGAATAGAAAGCATTACCTAAAGTTTCCAGGAAAAATATTATGAAAGTCCTAAATGTAAATAAATGATTTCAAGAAATTACGTTAAGATATTTACCACTATTCTATAAATATTACACGGAACCATCTGTGCGCGACTTGACCACTTTTTTTTATTATACCTAATGGGCGAGAAATTGCAAATCCATCGTTATAAGGAACGCAAAACATGGTATACTAGCGACTCGCCCCGACTTCGGACGTGTAGAAATTTTTTGAAAATAAATTACAGCACATGTTACTCGTTGATAATGGAGCTTTTATAAAGAATTTTTGAAATCCGTTGAGCAGTTTTTAAGTTTATCCATTACCTATAAACAAACAATTCGTTTACCTCTATATAATATCAGTACAGTTAGAATTTGTGTTGCTTGGTAATCCTTAAATCACGTACGATTCCATTATATTAATAAGCCATTAGGCGTCCACAGCGGAACAAAGACCTCTCCAAGACGCACCACTTAAACCAATCCTGGGCTTCACGTATCCAATTTCTTCCAGCCACTTCATGCAGATCGTTGCAACATTAAGGAGAGAAGACTTTAAAATACGTTTACCTAAACATGGTCTTCACTCCAGAACTAGTTTGCTTCTAAGGCTATCGGTTTTACAACAGCATAAAGGCCAATTTCAAAGCGCAATTTAAAAAAAATGCAAAAGGTCAGTAAACAATCCTTCCAAAAAGACTAGAATTGCATTACGTCTATGTAGCTATAACGAAATGCGTAATCGAAGAAACTGACACATTCGACAAGGTAAACAATGAAATAAAGACGATAAAAACCCGCTTATGCGTGAAACTGGGTCACCCCCAAAATGGTAATGCGGGTTTATCGAGCCTTCGCCGGCGAGTTATATCAGCTAGGACATTCTTACATTTACATAAAGTTTATAGCGCATTAGAAAGTAATTCGATTAAATTGAGGCACAATGTTATAATTCAAAATAATTAAGGTAAGTAAAATTATTTATAATTTCATAGATAATAGATATACATAATCTATAACTGATATTAACTGATTGATTGACTAACTGATTTAATACTTTTGTTTAAATCTATATGCGTCAGTTATGATATACCTAGTTTTAGTGTCAGTCTATAACATGTTTATTTCTAAGTCAAATTCGAAACGATTTCTCTTATTAAAGTAAACCCAACTGCAAGGTATTTTTGAACGTCAAGCCTACCTTCGGTTCGAAAAGAAAGCCTTGCCTATGAGCACTGAAAAGAACTGACGAGAAACACAGTCCGAGGTCCGGTATAATTTTTTCAACATCATATTACAGTAGGTTTTATAAAACAAAATATTCAGAAAGTCAGTAAATACATGTGCAGAGATTATTTGTTTGCAAACTGTTGTTTTGTCTTGTATATTGTTTTGTATTGTTTGATGAAAACGCTCATTTTATAGATGTATTACTCTACATTTAATAACGAGCTTCTTCTTTATTTTACTTTTCGTAACGAGTTGTCTTCAAGATAAATTTATTATAAAAACAAACGCAGTTACCCAAAAATGATCCACTTAACTTTTGCAATTTGGAAATAATTAGTTTAAATAATATAGCCTTTCTTTTTAAACAGATATATATTCTTTCTAATGTATATTATAATTTCATAGATGTTCAAAGACGGCAGCGTGAGTATATCAATTTCGTTAAAACGATCTCACATCGACACTTGTGTAACAAATAATAATATTATAAATGACACGTATTGATCTTTTTTATAAAATAAAGATGGAGTGAATATGCGCCGATCTCTACAGCAGAATGCCGTGAGACATTAGGCTATAGAAGTATGCGAAGTACTCCAACCTAGCCGTCTTTATAACATCTGTGACAAAAAACACGACAGACACGTTTATAACAAAAAAAATTATTTCATAAAAACTTAGTGTGATCCATTGTAATACGTTTGACTTAATAATATAATAATTTCAAAATGCATGTAGAAACGTTCCGTAGCGACATCCATGGTACCATAATCGTACCATTAGTTTTAATAAATTTCTTTATATCCTGATGATTCTAGTCGACACATTAGAACAAAGTTATAAAATAATTGTATTGTCATCAGTCCTTGACCTCTGTGCAAATTTTCAAGCTGATCAGACTTCTGGAAATTGGTAAAAATTACGCTGAAAGATTCCGTTACATACAAATAGGTGAAGCTAATATAAAGCGTGTAGAAAAAACCTATTTCGCCAAAAATACATTATCGTATTTTTCCCAGATTAAGAGTATTTAATTTTAGAATCCAGGTACATTTGTATTCGACAAGCGTATTTCATAGCACTCATGATCACATAACCTGGGCAGCTAGCCAAGTGGCAAGCGTATCGTAAAATGGAAACGCTAGCTGGAGTTGTTGCTCGTCAAAAGTACCATTTGGCTTCGTTTTATACGACAGTTTCCACACTAATTTAATTTTCGTTTAATTTAATGGAAAGTTAATAACGTTTGACTACCAATTCAAAATTCGTTACGCTAGATCACGCGGTATTTGTCATTCTATTCTACTATCGTTTACGATAATTGAGCCATTTGTTTAGGCCCCTTGAGCCTCAATTTTTCGTAGTAGAGAGCAATCAAGAAGCGAGACGTGCTCAAGTATAAGCCTCATGAAGTGGCATCGTAACGTGTAAAGTCATAACCACGTAACTATGAAGAATTAAAGTTCCGTATTTTATAGGCAACCTCATAAAATGATGTCCGTTTGTGTGTCTGTCTCATTCTATACCCGCGTTATGTGATTCGGTTTCAAACTAGGTTCATTTATTTTTTTTCATATAAGATCCAATTCATCCAGAAAATTACACCAATTTGGGTAACACAAACGAACTCGGGAGTTCCACGCTTCCACACAACATCCACACTCCAGGGCGATTTAGAAAAGTTCGTTTTCAACCTGACCGGAAATTGAACTGGCACCCTCGGTTTGGAAGATATACTTGAATGTTTGAAAATGTTTCATTTTGGGTAACTGCATTCGTTTTTATAATAAAGTTCCTCTAAAGTTGCTCGATTACCCGAAAACAGATTTCGATTTGTTATAAAACGAACATTAATTAGATAATTATACTATAAAATAAACGATTTCATTTAATACAAAACAATAGTTTAAATAATCTTCACTGCACATGCATTTACTGACTTTTTGAATATTGTATTTTAATAAATCTATTGTAAAATGGTGTTGAATAAATGATACCTGACTGAGTTTCATGTCGGTTTTTCTCAGTGTCCAGGTTTTCTTTTTGAACCGAACTAAAGTAGATTTGACATTAAAAATCACCTTACAATTAGGTTAACTTTAGTAAATTGATTTGACTTTGACACTGCCACCATGCCATCGGGCCAGTTCTTAGGGAACAACTATTCTGAAGATTGTTTCCTTTTACAAGTAAGTTTAGTTCGTATAATCGGCAAAGAAGTTATAGGTATATAACTGAAAGTAGTAGAACACCATTTCTAGCATAAATGTTTCGACTTATGACGTTATAAGTTGGTAAGTCGGCAAGTTGCGAGTCGACAGTCTGCGTGTAAGCAAAGACTATGTACAGACCCAATTCTATTACACTTACCGACTTCCGACTTACCGCACTATTTACACCTTAAAAGTTAAAATTTAGTTCATTCGCTACAGCAAGTTAAATTTTAACGTGTAAATAAGTTATAAGTTGGAAGTCGGTAACTATACTTAACGGCTTCTAACTTATAATGTATAAACTGTAAACCAGGCATTACAGATGACAACGCGGAACAAGAACGAAACAGATTGTCAACTCATCGTCTGCTTTAACTACCAATCCCTTACAGTAAGCAGTTTCTTTTTTAAAAATGCAACAAAAACCTGAAGAACACAGATATCCAACGCCCTGGAGGTGAGACTTAGACATGATAGATAATGTCACAATGAAAAAATCACCGTGATCAGTCACCTAAGAATTTCTTGTGACTTGTAGATATGAATTTATATGAATTTAATTTCAAAATAGAATGCAACTTTGGAATACAGTTATGTAATTAGGTCAGGTATAGGTATATTTGCTTCGTAATAAAAAATATAAACTATACTACTTCAATTATATACTCTGAGACTTGAGGAAGCGGAGGAAGTACGTAATAACCGTGCAGCTTGGCGCTCCGCCCTCTCTGACTACCCCGTTAGGGATACAGCGTGTAGTTATGTATATATATACTCTACATAGCAGATGGTCATTTTTGGATAGAATTGAGTTTATGCATTTTTGGTAGCGATATTTGTACGTAACGAACAACTACTAAAAAGGAACCGCGTTAATTATCTACAGAGTAAAGACAACAAGACGTTCTAACGTTTAAGAGCAAGCTCCCAAAAAAAGGTTTTTGCCTAGGTTCCGCCCTCACACTCCGCCACCCGAACGCGACATTTATCGTTACAACTGGAATATTAATTCTATAACAAAATATCTTTTAGCCAGTATTTACTAAACTGTATTGTCTTCCTGTTACCCGCAATTTTATGTAACTTACTCAAGCAATTTAGGAGAAATACTTAAAAATCTTTTAAAAAGGCATCATATTGCAGAAAAAAGTATTGATCTAAAATACATAAATTCCGTAATGGTTTTAGACAGTCGCTAGATAAATGTATAAAGAAATATATATTTAAATTTCACATGCATTAAACGTGTGCCCGTCACAGCAAACTTATTTAAAAACACTAAACATTTTGGGAGCGGGTCTTAAAGTCTGACCATATCGACGTGACGAATGAATGCTATTCGTTCTTCTAGTATGTCGACGTGGATGGAAACGTAGAATATATTGAGATATAATTAAAAGACGCGCTTTCGCTAGCTCGTGTATTTCTCGACTGACTTATTTTTTGACATCGACAAACACCATATTAATAATAATAATATACTCAGACATTTTACACAGCGCCATCTAGTCCCAAAGTAAGCAGCACAGCGCTTGTGTTATGGGTACTAGACAACTGATATACTACTTATATAGTTTTCTTTTGTAAATAAATACATATTATACATAAACACCCAGACTCACGTTTACTTTCCGACGCGCTTAGGCGTTGCGCCACGGAGGTCTTCATTATTTTTAATTCAATTTTATTAATATTCAATATTATTAATAAGTCAATATTATTAATAAGTAGCAACACCCTCAAAATAATAGTGTTGCCATTTGTTAATGAATATAAGATTATAACAGTTAATCACGCACATTGATATTAGCTAACAAAAAGTCATGGTGATTTATCACTGTGATTTTTATGTAACTGGAACAATACTCAGGGTGACCACCACTTTGCCCATGTCTAGTGAGACTGTATTACGTAAAGCTTCTTTAACTCACTAAAACTATTGCGGTAAGTGAGTTCTCGAAGACTTCTTTTTTACAGAAAGAAAACATAGAAGTAACAAATCGTTAAAATTTTTAAAAACTATGTAGTCGCAATTTATTAGTTCAAAATATTATATAATTAACAAACTTCATTTTGCGGTCAATTAGTTTAAATAAGCCGTACTATTTTTATTCAAAACAAAATTGAATGCGATAATCTTACACTCATTCCACTGGTAGCTTTATAGAATAAATTGATAACGATTAAAATGCATTAGAAAATATCAGTACCTATACATTACGGAGTCTATTGTCATCCACATTCTATATTATCGCTTTTTAATGTGTGTTTATAATTTATTTTTCCGTACAGACCGCGGACGTGACCGTTAATGCCGGAACAAAAACATTTTCCTTTGTTTTACTCTATTAAAATGTACGAACAGCAAACGTGACGAATAATAATTATAATTTAAAAACAAACATTTTTTAGGGTTACGTAGGTACTTTTTTTTCTTTTATAGGTTATAAGAAAAAAAAACCCTTATAGGATCATTTCGTTGTCAGTCTATCTGTCAAGATGATTCTCTCAGGAACGGGTCTCTGTCTGTACTTTTATTTATTAATATTGCAACATTCGAGACTCCATTTAAACTGGTACAAGCATAGAGCTAGGCTTCAAGAACTAAAAAAACCGGCCAAGTGCGAGTCATACTGCGCACCGAGGGTTCCCTATCATCCGATGTACTTGTATTATGTATTTACTGATAACATACCTATAAGTTGGTTTCAAAAACAAACTTAACTTTGTAACTGAAATCAAGTTGAAATTAATATCAAATGTGGATTATAGTTACTTGAAGGTTTAACAAGTAAGCTTTTAGGTCAATGCAATGGCCAGTTATGTGTTATGTCACATATTTTAAAACTCGAAAGTCAGTCATCAAAACCCGCAGGGTACTTTCCGTTGACCTAGATCATGAAAAGCAAGAAGCAAGGCGTTCAACACATAAAGGAAAAAATCCGATACATGTTAATGTATAGTTATCTAATATATAATAATCAATGTTTGTTTATTCGTATTTTATGGACTGCCATACCGTAATCCGATTGCGATAGATTGAATCCTGAGGAAGGACATAGACTATTTTAAAAATAAAAAACGCGGACGAAGTCGCGCGCATCATGTAGTAACACATAAAAACGTTTTTATTTTGTTCTAGCTCTACCTTAAAAATGGAAATAGGTATATAAATACAAGATTATAGCAAGTAGTTGTGTGTAGTTCTAACACTAACTACAGAAAAATCACACTAACACTATTTACAGTAAAATCACTTTAGCTTAAGTAAAACAACGAATAATAAAAATAGGTCAAGTGTGAGTTGATTCGAGCTAAGGATCTCGAGCTGAATGAAAGAAAATTGTACATTTTTTTTGTAAATAGGTACCGGTATAACACAAATATAATATTGTGTGGTGATATAGAGCCCTTGCTGCGCGAATCCGACTCACGCTTGGCCAGTTTTTATTATTATACATAGGTACATATAACTATAAACTACTAGATTTTGCTTGCACCTGTCTTTATGGATTTCGGAAAAAAATTATAAAGAGTTAATTATTAAAGAGATAAAGAAAAAAGAGAAGAATTATACAAAATTAATTGGAGTCCCGGGGTGTAGTTGAGGGGCTCCAATTAAATCCCGTATTTAGGAACCGTCGAAGATTCAGATTTCGTCTCAATGATTCTGAAGTTCATACTATTTATGGTTCATATCTCAAAAGGAAAAACATAGACAGAAACTTATTTGTCACAGCATTACCTACATTAAAATAACACATTTCTCACTAAGTAGTTTGAGATACTTTTGTTTATTAATATTGGAGCTTCGAGACCCCGTTTAAACTGGTACAAGCATAGAGTTACAAGCATAGAACTAGGCTTCAAAAACTAAAAAAAAACCGGCCAAGTGCGAATCGTACCGTGTACTCAGGGTTCCGTACCATCACACAATGTACTAGTATTATGTATTTACCGATAATATACCTATACATCGGTTTCAAAAACAAACTTATCTGTGCAATTGAAAGACACCTTCTCCTATATTATCCAGCTGATGCTAATGTAAGTTTCTAATGGCAAATAACTACAAATTAACGATTTTCAGATTTTTTCTTGTATTAGTTTTATGATTCTAGGTCAATGGGAAGTACCCTATAGGTTTTGATTTATTTACGAGTGGCAAAATAAAAGGCACAAGTGGCCATATTTTTTGATTGCGTTTACATAGAAGCTATATTTTTTACAGCTCCAAGGGACCGCTAACATAAGTATATATTTAATATTAATTTCAAATTGATACCTCCAAGTGTTCCTTAGAAAAAGTCGTGACAGACGGACGGCCATCGAAATGAGCCAATAAGGGTTCTGTTGAGGTACGAAACCCTAAAAATTAAAGTACAATTAAAAAACAAATTGGAACAGCCATTTTACACATTTCGGTACCACGTTCTACATCAAAAGTCCCGCTACGATCAAAAATTCAGTTACCTACCAGTTGCAGTCCTAAACACCAAACATGCATTGCGCAGGCGCATCACGACCGCGCTTCCTTCCTGCCCGTTGAGAATCGTTCGCTGCCCACACCGCCACTTTTGGTAAAGAAATTAGAAATTACATACAAAACGCAGACATCTCTTGGGATATGATCTACTTTAATCATTTACATTAGCTATGTATCTAACATACTTAAATATTATAAAGAATATTTATTTATTAATTCTTAAAAAATATCAAACTTAACAATAAGCACCTGGGTGATCAAGCTTTTGCTCGGCATCTTTCGGCTTTAGATTTGTTTATAAAAAAGAAACAAAACAGATTAGCCTGACTACATTGCAGGATTCGAACTGGCGCACTTCGGTGTGGTAGATATACACTCTAGTCCAGGGATGGCGAACCTTTATCTATGTGTCATTTTTTCTAAAGAAATATTTAACGAGGCCATGACGTGCCATCAGCCAATGTTGACTTAGCGATTAATGGAAAGAAAAAAAAACAAATGCAAGAACAAATGCATGTATATGAAAAAATATATCGTGTCGATTAGGTACCTAAATTCTTTATATAGCCGTGCTCCAATTATTTTGTCAGGTGCCATGAATATCACGCGTGCTATTGATTCGAAATAGCAGCTCTAGTCACTATGATATCTGTTGCAAAATTACCAATCAATACCAATTACCAATTCTAAGTGTGAAAACAATGGAGAAAATAATTACTTAATAAATATAGAGTATATTATTATTATGACCCCTCGGCCGTCCATAACAAAAATTAAAACTGTTCAATGCGATTTTTTCAACCTATTTTTTTTGGAAATTTTGAGTAATTGGTAGTATTGGTAAATCCTAAAACTGACTCAGGATTGGTAGTTGAGTTCGGAAAACTGTTCTGTTTATGAAACAATGGTAGAGAAACCTTTACTAAGATGTGGAACAACACTGGCTAATTTAAAAAAAAGTGATTAATTGCTCCCTTTCTTCACTTATTCTCCACAAATATTATCCTTGAGTAATCCCTAAATAGTATAAAACCAAGTCACAATCTGCATTTCTATGTATATTTGAATGTCTGTGTATTCACGATTTTCACCATCATTTAGAACATTCAACGAGGAAGGTTGAAGGAATATGCCTAACACAATTCACATTTAGTCTAAACAAGAAGAGAGATATTGATGTTTCATAATGAGTCCCCATGCGGAGACGAGGCCCGACCATAGTATTAAATATTTAGAAATCGCGTCAAAAGGTGTAGGTATTTGCGCTCGATTACGCATATTGTAGGTAGTTTTAATATATTAGACTCATTAATGTATGAATGTCAGTATACGTATATTATATGTCAGTATAAATATTCTATAATATTACCCCGTTAGGGATACAGCGTGAAGATATGTATTGGAAAATTTTTTTCCTATTCTACCTTTTTTATGAGCTTAGAGGTTGTCAGAGAAATTAATTGTAGAACTGGCAAGTTAAAAATTTGAATATATTTTTGGAAGAATGGAAGAGAATTTTTGGAGAGAGAAGAAAAACAAAAGGAGAAAAGGATGTGATGGCGTGAAGACAAGTTTTTTTGGGAGAGGTAAAAGGAAAATTTTAAAAGGATTTGAAAAGAGATACCGATCAAGTCCAAACAAAGATGATGGTAATGAACTTATAACATGCTGTAAAAGTCTGAAAAATTAACAAGATGTGAAAATAATAATCATCAGAAAATTCCATAACCAAGAATGGTATAATACTTATTATTATTACTATATATATATATATTATAATACTATATATATATATATATATATATAGTATGTATGCATGTATGTATAAATATTCTGATAATTTAAACGAACACTCGGTCTGGATAAAGTGGATTTCCTGCAAGAAATCTCTGCTAAAACTACGCTATACCTACTCTTTATTCATCTTTTCTGTATCATTTTTTCATGTAAAAGTAAATAAAGATATTAAAAAGCCAAAATTATATTTTTTTTGAAACAGAAGTCTGTGGCTAACGCAATCCGAATTCGTTGGACTAACGTAACAGAAGTATAGGTAAATAATTTAAAACACCTTCCTTACTGTCAATCAGTAATTTTACATTTAAATTTCATGACTTCTTATTCTGACAAATACCAACAATAAAACAAGATTGATATGAAAAAGGCCGTTAATCGCCTTGAACCTAACCACAACAAGAACGTAAATGTAGGTAAAATCGTTCTAACGTGACGGTTTGAAAATCCGTAATCCGTAACCGAAGTTTTTGCCGCATTTATTTTTAACATCTTGTACTATCAAAAACATAGAGATCAATGTCATTCACTTTCAATTTCACAGTTTTCTCTTTTTGAAAAATAATGCATTTCGGAATACAGAGACTTCGTACTGATTATACTGACTTACTACTACTGACTTTTTCACAGTTTCATTAGTTACTAGCGTGAAGTACTGCATATGATGTTAAAATGTAATAGGTTCTGGCTTTCCACAGGCTGTACAGGCGACATTTTGTATTCACTACATGCCTACCTGCGTCACATACATAAGAATACATTGTGTAAAAACCCCTGTGCTGTGCTGTTCTGCGTTTCTTCCGGTTCTGTTTGTTGACGATTCTTCTGTGCAGTTTTCCCAACTGATTGTAGATTTGACATTCAAAATTAGGTGAAGTTCATGAGTATTTAAATGAATTGCCTATGCGGCCTACGTCTCCGTAATCCGTATATAGTAAATAGGCACCTAGGCTTGAAATAAAAAAACCCATAGAAGTTATATATAATAAATATGTAAAAAATTATTCGCCATTTCTAAAATACTCTTATCTCAATTGTTTCCATTTCGCGTATTTTTGCAAAAACTATAGTGTAAGCAATTATAAAGTTGTTGTATGTTGAATATGTTAAAAAAATACAAAAAATCTTTAGTGAACATTTAATTATAGCAACTGAATTGTTGCGCTATATATCAGGACATAGAATCTACGAGTGCACCTATTTATTTAAAGAGCAATAAGAACTGAATAGATATTTCGCAAATGCCTGACTCACAGACTATGCCATTGTAAATAATAATACTTTGTGTAACTAACAATACATAATTTATTAATTTATGTTTTTAACAACGATTAACAACAACAGTAAATAGAAATGTCACATGTAAAATGTAAATGTGTAAAATGAAAAAGAACTAGCCTAAAGAAGATTACTCTTGAAAAAGTCTAACTAAAAATCCTGCTAATGAATATCCCGTCAAAGTTAGTTCAGTCGTTTCGGAGATTAGCCCGGACAACTAACAGACAGAGAAATAAAATTTGTAAAAACGCGTGTTTCGGTTTGGTAACATGTAAATAACAATATGCGTCTAAGTAAAAGTCTTTATCTCAAAATCACAGACAGGCACTTCAGTTTTATTCAAATTTACAGGTGTATAGATATGTATCTTAGATATGTATTATGTGTATAGATAATCTCATTAGCGAATTCCTCAGAATCATTCTCTTTTCAATAAAAATAGCAATATTTAACTTTCCGTACAGAAAAGTAGAATTCTTCTAAAATCTGCATTGAATGAGAAACTTTTTGAACTCATTTATTAGTACAACTCAATACTTTTTTCATTGATAGGGAGTCTAACTTAAGAGACGTTATTTTCATAACAACTTAATATCGAATTGTTTTCCAATTACATTCTAACATTTATGATTGAACAAAAATTATGTAGGGCAAGGCGATAGTTATAAAATATTTTAATAAAAAAGTATTATGCCGAAAATGATACAAACTATCTAGTGTTTTTTCTAAATTAAAGAAAAATCAAAATAATCAATATCAGTGAGATTTCCACTAAGATGTAGAGTTTTGATATTCTAATAGTTCATAGTCCAAAGTAGCACAGGGTGTCCAAGCATTGCAAATAAATTCCCTAATTTTTCCCTGATCATTTTGCGTTTAACGTTCATTTTTAAGCAAGTCCCTTGCTTTTTCTTGAATTTTTCAAAAAATAACGATATGTAATGTTATTCAAATCATAATTTCTTAAGCTTCACATTTTGTTATTTTTTGCAATGAGTGTAAATGCTCCAAGAGTCTGGATTAAGGGTCTAACTAAATCATGAAATAAAATATCGCTCGTTTTAAAATCACTGGGTATGTGATTTTCTTGATTTTCCAAAAACGCGAACAGCCTGTATCACCACCGTTAGTAAATCATTAAGTACGTCTTCGTAGTTCAAAAATGTTCTGATCGCGGCCTACAAAAGGTTCGAACCCCTTTCCTAGTATCGTCTATGATTACATTCTAGGAATCGACAATAATAGAATGAATGAATTATTAACGACTGCTGATAACACACTAGTCAAAAGACACGTATACAAATAAATCATACTATTTACTTGATGTTGAGTAATCTAATTGATAGAGCTAATCAAACCAAATTCGCTGGCAAACTCTTTCCTTTCTAAGAATGATTACGTCGTGTATTGACTGTTGATTCAGCTGAATCGATTTGCGTCACAATAGCTTGCTGGGAAAGGTTACTAGTTATGAACATGATATGAAAACAATTATCTTAATTATTGAATAATAAAATAATATTATACTTTTATAGTATAAAGCGGTATAAGTCTCTACATAACGCAATTTTATACGTTTGACTAATTCAACACGTACATTATTTCTTTCTAGTCGGGGGACTTTAAAAAGTTATTTAATCCTTTTTCGATTACGTTTTAACATCCGGCGTGGGATTTTACTAAAATTTTAAATTTTGCTTTTTATTTTAATCTTTTTAGAGAGTACGTTTATTACGATACTATCTACATCCCACTAACATTATAAATGTCAAAATATTTGTTTTATTTGTGTGTAGATATGTATCTATATATGTATGTTCGTTAATTCTTCACGCTGAGATGGCTGAGTGGATATAAGGAACGCGATGATAGCTGATATTGTTTATCCTGGAAATAGTTTTTCATGCTGGCTGCTGCAGCGCCCTCTGTTGGTCTACAGGCGTAAAACATGTTTAAGAACCTCCTCTGAAATTAAAACTTCGAAATGCAGAAAACCACATCGAAATTGGTCCAGTAGTTTTGGAGGAAAATGGTAACAGACATACATACACAAACAACCTCTAACCCCAAATACATATACCGCCTCCATTCCGCTCCGCACGTCGTAGGTAAAAAAGAAAAGAATAAAAACAAAATATTATAGAAAAAATAAAAAAGATATTAAAAAAAAATTTCCACACAGTTATAAGGTTATAATGTATAGATACAGTCAATGTAGAGATAAGCGATTCAGAGATTTGCAACAATATAAAATGAACAAAAGAAATATGCAAAGCGAATAGAATCGTCCGTTTCTTTCATAAAAGACTTCATGTCATGCGAGAAAAACTAAGAGGTCGTTCCACGTGGCTGAGATAAATCGTATCTAAAGAACATCTATAGCAAAACCTATAACGTCATTTTTTCAGTTAAAAGCAACCTTTTCAAGAAAGGTCAACCGTTAAGTAAGTACTAACCTTCCATTTCTATTATATTTACGACATAAATAACATTAACTACTATCAAATATGCAACATAATATAACGTTAATCAAGTACGAAAATACACACAGAACCCTCATTTGCGAGAGCATATACTGCGACACAGTTGTATCAGAATCTCAGTCTCCAGAGACAAGGGACCTTGTGGTATTTATTTTAATACAACAGCGGTCTATCACAGCAACATCCTGCTTACAATCAATCAGTGCGTAGAAATGCATTTGCAACAATAACTGCGAATATCGTTTCCGTTCGGTGCATTCTATGAAATTTTCGAATCAATTTAACAGTATTAGACAAATTCTTGAAGATTTTCCCAAAATTATTCAAGTTCATTCAAACCTTTTACAATTTAAATACGAACACAACAAAAAAAATCAGCCAAATCGATCCAGCCATTCTCATCAGTGATCAACTTTCATATGCCATTTTCATGTGATCATCTTTCATACATGTGGCAATTGACTTTTATATAGATATAGAAGATACATATATATTGTGTATGTATAATATCTTATATCCTTAAAACATGTATTTCAATTTTAGTTATAATGTCAGGAGTTACAACTAAGGTACTTCGAGAGTAGGTAACGTACTATATATAACACATAGAATAGTCAATTTAGAAAATATGTGAAGTACTCTTGTACTCTTAAGTTGAAACCAAATCGAACTGAGATTATCTGTTTGCAATTAAAATTCCCCAATCTCTCGGGAAACTATTAAATTTGGGTCATATATCTCTAATTCATTTCAAATTCATATCATACAATTTCAGGTGTCATGTTCATGCGTTGTAACTCTTGTAACCAATTCAAAATTGTACCGTGACAAATTTCATTGTTGCATATTGGATGTAGGCTTGCAAAATATCCATTCATAGTCAGATATGTCATCACAATGATAATCACAGTGATCCATCGTCACGCTACTCCTATTGTACGAACAACAAAAATGGCTGTTGTAAGTGGAACGCCATAATAACCTAAACGTTATTGCGAAATTTATTTTGAGTTTTCAAATGGTAAATCAGTTCATAACTTGAAAGTGAAAGAACTAATTTAGACTGCGGTAATACAAGACGCGTTTTTGGCTTAAAATATTATCGACATTATTGTTAGAAGCAAAAGAACGTACACCAAAGTTATGGACAATATGGTATACAAAGCGTATAGTATACGTAAGCATATATGTACATGCTCGCAAGATAGCTATGGAAATTACAATCGAACTACTTTAAGAGCTACCATTTTTCCCGATGATATTAAAATGCGACTATACACAACTGTTTGAAGCTGAATCAATTTCTGATCTAAGAACTAAAATCAAATCATTGATACGAAAGAGTGGAATATAAGGAGAACTAAGCCTTTAGAATTTTATAAAGCTCTCAGAATTTCGGAATTTGAATAAATAAATAATGTAACACAATGGAGACGCAATGATAGCTTTTGCTTCAAAAACAGACACAAATGTAGGTTAAAAACGAAATATTTAATCGGCTTTCATTGGAGCGTAGCAGTCACCTTATCTCAAACAGGAGTCTCCTCGCTAGTGATCACGATTAGTTATCAATTACCTACTAACCAACATATTTACAATAGACTAAATTGTTACTAGAAAATTTCAATGTGTTTACGAAAAACTTAAAAATTTAATGGAATGGTTTCTTTCATTAAGTAGAATAATTTTCAAAATCAATATCCAATCTAAGCTAGAGATTGCAAAATGACAGAAACGTCAGGCAGTAGACGACTAACGAATGGCTGAAGGATAATTTGTTAGGGGACGTCAAGGACACACCGAACCAATTTAACAGCGAGCTCACCAAAAATACGTACACTTCTGACAGACATTAAGAAAAAATACAACAGAAAGTGAACTAGAATCATTTAACGAGTGCTTTCTAAACGGATTCATCTGTTAATATGCAATTTCTTTTCTATACAAAACTTACGTACAAGACGTACCTATATTAGGCATTACTAATAGGCAAAAGTCTAGAGGCCTACATGTGTATATTATACACATATAGACATCTAGACTGTTGCTATACAAAAATTAATAAAACTAAATCACTAAAAAAATTCACCATTATATACTGGTCACTAAACAAGGCTGGTATCTTAGATTAGAATAATTATGTGCATCAAACATTCAAAATAATGATGACCACTAAATAATGATATACCAGTAACGAAGTAGTAAGAAATCAAAATTCTGGAAAATAATAATATTTTTAATGCAAATGTCATGTTTTAAAAATTACAAAAACTCTGGTTTTTATTCTATCGCTTAACAAAACTCTTATGCCAGTTGAGCGCCGTCCATGTTATGACGTCACCGTAACATATGGCCGCCAGCCCGCCACCGTTTTGTTTCCCTTCTAGTGTCGAGGGACGAGAGCTGATGAAATGGACTGAATTTGTTTTCATTCCTATTCAAACCGAATACAAAGCCCCGTCACATTTCAATTTACTGAAGTGGCTAGAAAAATATTGAATAGAAGGTCAAGGAAAATGAAGGTTTTTTTTTCTAAGTCCAATTCATTACAGACGCTTTCCTCTTATCTTTTTTGGGATTCCGTACGTCAAAAAACAAAACGGTATTCCCATAAAATCTCTCACATATCCGTCCAACTGCCTCTCTCACAGTCGATGTCGACTAGAACTTTTTCCTGAACACACAAGTTATCGAATGCACCAAATGAATACAGCATGTAGTTTTTTAAAAATGGCATTAAGAGGTTCTTACAGGGTCGGCAACGCGCAACTCTCATTTGACCCGATATTTAAGAGAAAATTAATAATGTTAATATAGCAACATCGCTACTATTCTTGAGATTCCTCATTGACATGGACATTCAAACTAATGGTAATACCTCGGACCGAGTGTCAATATGGACGGAGCATTTACTTTAAAAGCGTCCTTTTTTTTATGGACTTCCTAGATTTTTAGTAATGTGCGTAGCTAGGGGAGATCACAGTACAACGATACACGGTGAACACGTAATTTTTTATTTTTATGGATACTGTACCCAAAAAACTTAAGATTTACGAGTATTTTGCGAATAATTAATTTCATGACCGACTCATAAGCTGACACGAAATACACTGTCAGTGCGAGGTTGCCATACAGCTAAATGTTTTACTCGTGCTTATACTCAATGAAATAGAAAGAGACAGGAAAATTCCTTTGAAACGCGGTGGTAAGAGCGGTAAGTTATAATGACACCGTCCAATATGTTTTTTGGTCCGAGGCTAATAAGGTAGTCCTTAATAACATTTGATTACAACATTTTTCCTTAATTTAGAAATATACATTACAAAGCGTTCGCGACACCACTAGTTTCCATAATAATCATAAACACAAAACGGACGGACAAGCAAAACTCAGTTTTGGTGGAAGAAACTTGTTTCCTTGAAATGACATTTATATTTGCAAGCGGTATTTGTTCCCCCAAAACTCCTGGGGACATTTACGATGTCATCAATTTTTTCGAAGACTGCGGTATGCTGCGGTAAAAAGTCACATGAGCGTTTGACATTTGGTATTTTTTGACATAGATATGCGATAGCCGTAAAAACTGCCATTAAAAAGGCACTTAATTCTAAGCTTTCACGATGAAGAAAAAATATATAAAGGGCCGAATTGAGGGCCTTTCTCACTGCTTTCTAAGTAATTTTCTTTTAAACCTCTATCAATATATCCACGTTTTTACTTCCGTGAATACAGGGACAATTTCACGGTCTACGGGCCGCAATAACAACAAATACATAGTCATGTATTCAACTTGGCTCTTGGATAGGAAGTTGTTTTCTTTCGTCACCAATTTTGATAGCGATTGTACTTTAACACCGATTTCCTTGTATGAATCAACTGTATAACCAACCTTGCTATCGAAAACTTTATTTCTGAATTTTTTATTACGCTGTAGTAGGTAGATATTATATATAGGTCATGTGATTTTCAACATATACGTACTTAACTCAAAACTGGTGGAACCTAAAATATTTAAAGTACGAGTTCTATATTTTCGACTTTGAAATTAGATGAAAATATAGCTCTCTATAGTTTACATTGGCCTTAGAAAAACCTTGCAATCAATCTGCATTATTTGTATTATTAGTGATGCCTAAAATCATATTGAAAAAAATATCTGTGTCTTTCTAGAATTTTTTCAGCACCGATTTTTTCCGAACCGGTGATGAATGTGTTAAGAAATGGCATATTGTAAATATACTTACTTGAATAAAAGAATTAGTTTGACTGAATGAAAGACTTTTAATTTGGCTCTTTCCCAATTAGAAATACATCCCGATGTCGTAAAATGTAGATTCAGCGATTTAGGCTTGGCATCCATGAATCATAAAAAGTTTTGTTACCCATTTTACCACCTCGGGAAAACAAAGTAACAAGAACACTACCACACTACAAGACAGTTTTGAAAATACTGATTTTAACAACGGTACAGTCAAGCTCGAACCCTTATTATTAACTCTTCAAACAGAAATTTTGTACTAATACTTGGTCACATTTGGTCATACAGTGATATATATTCCATATTTTACTGACATTCGGCAGAGTATCAACACGACACGTGACGACCTTCACTCGGTCTAGGCCGTCACGGTGCCTGGACATTGTCAAGTGTACAATCGCATTACAGAACTGCAATCGTAATAATTACTGTAATTGTACGTGTGGGAATTTTGCTGTAATGACTACATAGCTGTAAATAGGCTACGTGGAAAACAAATCAGTTATTATGTTCTTGGTTGAGTGCTCAATGTGTTGTTGTGTGTTGTCTAGTTCATAAAGCTTATGTAAGAATAATCCTTACGCTAGCTACCACTGTCAGCAATGTTGAACAACATTTTCGACAACATTCTAGAGATTTACTGCTAATCGTTTTGCAACACTAATTAGATGGTTCGGACTGTAGTAAAAATGAGTGCAGAAAGACAGACACGGAAAATCTATGGTACAGAAAGAAAGAGCGAGTGGCTGCAAAAGCCAAGGAAGACATGGCTGACTTACGGAGATTAAATAGCCAGGGTGTAGGCCAACGGAAATGTCTAAAGCACACCTATAGTATAAAGCACACCTAGACGAAAGTGTCTGAGAAGAATGGCGAGATTTGAAGAAGCGAAAGAAATATGTGAAGATTGGCGCCCCATTCTCTCTGCCTACCCTGTTAGGGATATAGTGTATAAGAAATATTGTACTATTGTAAATATTGTGAAAATTTTAAGAAAATAATATGCTAAATTTTATTCAAACTGGCCGTATTTCAATATTTGTTTCATAAATACATATTTGATGAGTAAATAAAACTGAACCGGAATCATTTAATAAGAATACTAATTTTGGTGTCTGTTTCTAAATGTATAAGATGCGTAATAATTAATGTTTGGTAAATACACTTTAATAATTATTTATTTAATCAAATAAAATTATTATCAAAATTGTACACGAATAAAGTACAAAGGTGAGCTGTTTCTAAAGTCGACAGATTAGAACCGATAGTGACAGGATCTCTAGATTTTCGCCTATAGCAGTTTGTTAGTCCTATGAGTACCTCTTTTATCTTGTTGTTGGTTTCTACCTCCTGGACAATTTGTACGACCTGCGAAAAGTAGCTTTCATATTTTTATTTACATCCCAGCCCTAGCACAGGAGCATTTCTTGTCTTATGTAAATATTGTATGAGTTTTATAACTTTTTTAATAAGCTCTTATTTTAAAATAAGCATAATATACCGGTTATGATCATAATATATTCCGGAAAATGTTATTTAAGTGATTATGTGGATTAAGGGTAACAGAAATACAATGAATGGTACATCTTCGCACAGCAATTATATATATGATCCATTAACTGTTAAATAAATACAAAATACCTTTAAAAATACAAAAATGAAGCAAATTACTTGAAGCCATTTGCAGGCCAAGCACATGTTGATCGCATCTTCTTCAAATAATATAGAATAAATAATGGTTTATGCAGTGAAATGAAGTCATTCATCATAACACATCAGAAAAATATAAAAAAAAATTCTATAATCGCGTTACTTTTTTACTATCGATACTCTGCTTACGCGCACATGCATTTTTTGGTTCAATTGTTCGATATCCCCTATCGCTTGTACGTTCCTTAAATAATTTTTAAGCGTTATTATCTAGGGTTTTATTCTAGGGTTTTATGCATTTTTGTTTTAGTAACGATCGAATAAAAAATATATTGGAACTGTTTACATTTTTATCTTACTGATTCTGTTATTGTTTGGTGGATTATATTCAATAATTTGTCTTGGGGATTTTTACATTTTACTAATTTAAATCTAAGGTTCGTATCTAAAGTGATTTTACTATGGTTTTCATTTTACTGCTTTGCAATATAGACATAATAACTGTAATTGTAATAACATGTGTTAATGTCACAGTAAATTAGTATTATATGTAATGATACACGCAATATGATTCGTGAAATGAATAAGCAAATTTTGTTTTTCGTAATGATTCCAACTTACATGGCACAATACACTTGTTATTGTATCCACGTGTCACATTAAAATTCGCTTATTTCCTCAGCTGAGTCAGTATGGGTAACGAGTTACCTCATACCTTGAGCAAGCCTCAGTGCTTTACTGCAAGAGTAATTGATACACGTTACAATTATTTGACTATAAATTAGGGTAGGCGGGAGTTTTATTTGATTTTCGATCATTCGGTTGTATTGAACTGTTATTTAAACTGATCAATTGCTTTAATTTGCACTGATGAACACCGCGTAAGTGAAATGAGCGAAATGTTATCTATGCACATAATGTTGATTTCATGAAGGTATTGTAGGAGCTAATTCATTCGTTTTCAATCTGTAAAGTTTATTTGTATCAATTTCGAGGTATTTAGTTATCGCTCCGTTCTCTCTGACTATCTCGTTAAGAATACAGCGTGAAGATATGTTGTTGTTATTATTGCATTATAACCGATAATATTGTTCTTTATGTAATGTTATAATAATAATGTTCTATTTGCTAGAATGCGAGTAGTTACATAAAACATAGATGGACATGAATAAGTTTTCCTTTACACATTCTACTAAGACATAGCATGCAAATATTTAATATGCAAACTAGCACATTTTGTTGAAAGAAAAAAATCTATTAATTTCCCATTTAGTTATACATCAATATATCATTAATAATGGAAAAGTCAATTATATGTCAATTATTTAACCATTGATATTATGTCAAAATAATATTAAAAATTAAAAATTGAAAACCTGTCAATGATAATAATCCTCCAGTTTATATAATTAATAATTAATTAATATCAATTATTAATGAATAATGTCAAATCAAACAACAAAATAGAAATCGACAATTGTATAGAGAAGAGAAAAAAAATTATTATATTATTATTAATAATTATATTATATTATTCTTATTGTGAAATACAAGTGTTTGTAATGCAATAAAATCGCTAATTATACAGTTCAAGTTTATTCGGTCAATGGTTAACAACGTTAAGTGCTTACGTTTTCCTCTATATACGAGTACAACAGTCCGTATGTACTGTCTTATTTGGTCCGTTACTCATTATAGTAACCATCTGCGTAAATCCCGTGTGTTAGCCCATCACGGCACAGTTGGATTCACGCCATCATTGAACTTAGAATGCAATGCTAAACGCTGGATGTATAACCACATAATATAACTAAAATTGTGAGTATAGTAATTCTATGGCTCATAAACGAAATCGTAAGTATTGTTACTTAATATAGACTTGGGGGTTACGTAGCAATATCGATCAAATTAGAATTTAAATTTAAAAAATTTCGTTACTAATTTAATTCGCCGATCATTGGAAAAATATTTTGCTCAATTTCACAAAAAATACAAGTACTTTCGAAAATAAGGATAACGTTCAGTCCCTTTATATGGATATTATACAATATACAACGTATATTTTTACAATAGAATTAAAAATAAAACTCATAAAAATAATTATTTCAGTTGCCGTAAAGATAAAAAATCGACGGGTTCTTTAATGTCTCTATTAAAGGATTATCGTTCAGATAATCAATGTTTTTGCGACAATAGGCGATTATTTACAGCACTCAATGCGATTATTGTCAATTCGCTGCGATGTCTATAGTCGATGCACAACGACGGGAATCCAAGATATTATCACTGGTCATATTGTACGTGACTACGACGTTATGGCATGCATGTGTCATTCATTATCTTTTGTTTCAGTGTTTCCTATCATGTTGTTTTGGTTTGGAATAGAAGCGAAAGTAGACAAGTCTTTGTCAAGTATTCCAATATCTCAACCGAGGGAAACGAAGCAAAATGAGGAAAGAACAACAAGCAAAATGAATGAAAAATTGCATAGATCAATGATATTGAAACTATAGCATGCGATAGAATATTAAAAAACCAAAACGGGACTACTGTAGTTAGAAAAACCGGACTTTACGTTCAAATATTCTGGTGAACTCCGAGTACCTGCCAATTTATTTATTACACATTACAAATTTTACAAAGTTTATAACGATAGGTAGGTTCGAATGTACAATACACTCGGTTGCTTCCAATCACATTAGTTTTTAATTTTGACGATATTTTTTAGAACTTCCAGGCCCTGCGATACAATTTTTAAATAGTCTTGGACCTTTGAACGAAAATTAAAATTAGAACGATTTGTTATAAATGTTGCACAATGTTTGTTAATGACAAAAATGACAATTATATTAATTACTCAAAAACATGTCTACTAAGTATGGCATGTTAGTTAGTAATTAACAAGTACTCGTGTACAAGCCACAGCAATCAGCTATCTGTATATTGTAACAGGTACCTAAACGTTTCTGGGAAAAACAATATAGTAACTAAAAAATTTGAACTCATTCATCTACTTGCAATGGAGAAGCAGCAATATCGGCGCAGGAATGTAGTGCGACCAGCATATTAAAATTTAAAGTCTAATGATTAATAGAAAACCTGTCCATATGTAGTAATAGTGGAGAAAATTACACGTTTCATTATGTCGAATACGCAACGACTTTTATGGAATATTTACAAATAACCATTATGCTTTTAAGCATAGTAAGGAAAGTATTTGAAGAATTCACATAAAAGAGAATCAATCGAGTTTAAAACTCATAACTAGTGACCCAAACACAGAAGTGACTTCAAAAGAATGAGTTTTGACTCAGGGGGTTAGTTTTGAAAATAAAAAGTCCAAAATTTTTTTTTATACGATTTTCTCTTGAGAGTGAAGGCAAGGGGATCTATGCCCATAAAGTCGATGACTTCAGTAATTAATAGATATATTCTTCATATTATTTCATTAAAATGTCGACGTAATACATTTTAATGTTTCTTGGGAGTTTCTGGCGACAAATATATTGAAGCAATCTTTCTAAAAGTATCTGCTGAGATAAACTAAGCCACTAAAAAAATCTCAACGTCACACTATTAGTAGTGTGACGTTAGTAATGTGAGTTGAGAAATGAGTGCTTATTTAGGTAAGCACTTATTTTAACAATTCCACATATTGCACAACAGTGTAGATGCTTGGGACGCAAAACTACGCCAATTCTACATCACAATATTCGCTAGAAACAATTTGCAAATGATTAAAATAAACGCCAAACCGCTCTCCATAAAATCCCGCCAAAAACTCGTTTAAAATTATATATATTTTTAAGGTCATCGCGTGCGATATTTGAGTTTTTTAAATCGCGAATTTAAAAATAATCGTTATCTCCAAAAGCATCGCTCAAAATCTGAAAAAAAAACATGAATATTGCACAAATACAACGTGTACTTGACAGTTTTTAAATAAATTAAACAGACTGTACTTCTATGATAAATGCGTGATGTAACCAACATTCCACGAAACTCATCTGTCATCACGACAGTCTGATTGTCCAGATTGGACTCAAGGCCTGGCACTGAACCTTTCTTAAGTCAGCAGGTCAAAAATGGGCACTGACTCATGATAGAAACGGCATAAAATTAGCTTGTTATATTATTAAACAGAAGACCTTGTCCGATAATTCCTTCCTCCCAATTGAAATTGTTTAAATTTTAAAAACACAAGTATTATAACTTTGCACTTATAATTTATGCTATAATATATAAATTGACACAATACAATGCAATATGACAATATGAATACCGTTTAACAATACAAATCGTAAAATGGTATCATTTCAATTCACAGCTATTGAAGCGAATATAAACAAGTAAATAACAATATTATGTATATCTAATGCTCGCTGCTCCATGTATAGAGATAAAAGTATAAAAATAACTCATCAATGAGCCTCTGTGTTGTGATAAATGGTTACGACGCACGCAGCCATGGGCGTGCCTGAGAGGGTTGAGCTTGAAAAAAACATACAGCTATTGTTTTATTATCCTACTAGGTTTTACACGCAATTTCATCTCCATGGATTGCATAAAAATGCTTAGCATATTAAGAACAGTCTTATATTTTACTGGCTGCACTTCATGGTTTCACACACGTAAATTTGGTATTTTTCGGGTATAAAAAGTAGCCAAGCTCACTTTTCGAAAGTCCTCTACTTGTCCCGTCCGTCTATATAGGTTGAATTATTTCAGAAATAAGCCCGGACAGACAGATTAATTAGTTAAAATTGTAAAAAAGCGTGTTTGGTTTTTTATTCAGTTTTGGTGGTGCAAATAAACATGTAAGCTTGAGAAAAAGCATTTATTTCTACATCACAGACACTTCGATTTTATTTATACATCTATATATTAATACGTGAAGCGAAAACTTTAGTTCTCTTTTTAAGAAAATTGCGCGGACGGAGGAGTGTGAAATTTGGTACACTTAAACTTTATATAGAAAAGCAGGAGAAAACTAATATTTTTATATAATATGCATTAGAAATACATTAAATTAAATAAATCACGTTTACGTTGTTACTGCCAATGTCAAAAAGACTGTCAATTTGAAACTCATAATAGTTTGTGATCGATCACATATGGTATACATAACCTCCTTGGATCAAACAGTAGCACGATATTGTCGCCAAAGAGTTTATATTATAAGTTTATTGTTTAAATGTATTGTCGACCTATGTATATCAAGTTCAATGGACATTTATTTTTTTAACAGCCCGAAGAAATTTAGTAAAAAGGTATTCTTTATTTCATTCTTCAGTTTTTGGATTTATTTTTTATTTAAACAGTATATAATTTGAAAATGATAAACAAATTAACTGTAGCCTTGACGAAACCTGTGATTATAGAGGTTTAGTCTTTGACAAAAGAAACTTAATAACGTTCAAACTAAAAATTAAATAAATTACGGTCGAATTTCAACCACTAGGCGACCACTGGTATGTATAAATGTATAGAATATAATATAGTTTCAGATAATCGGCTCCACTGTTAGTTATTATCAGAATCACAGATTAACAGTTACTAGCGTAAATCAGAATGCCAGCACATACATATTATGCATGTACATATTATAGTTACTTAATATAATATACATTACATTACATATCTTCACGCCGTATCCCCAACGAGGTAGTCAGAGACAACGGAGCGCCAAGCGTCGCGATCCTTACATACCTCTTTCGTTTCCTTGAATCTCATCATTCTTCTTACACATTTTCGCCTAGGTATACATAGAGTGCTTTTGACATTTCCCTCTGCTAACACTCTGGCTATTTGATCTTCATAAGTCAGCCTTGGTCTTCCTTGGCTTCTTTTACCTCTCACTTTCGCTCTGTAGATTTTCTTCGTCAGTCTTTCATCACTCATTCTTCCCATGTGCCCGAAACATCTTAGCATTCCTGTCTTCATTGTTACATTAACACTGTCTTGCAACCCTGTCATATTCCGTATCTCTTCATTGCTTATTTTGTCCGCATGGGTGACACCGCACATATTTCTAAGAGATCGCATTTCTACTCCATTTATCATACTTTCACTCGATTTCGAGCATATCCAGGTCTCACTACCGTACAATAAATTGGCACCAACACCGCATTGTGGATGGCCATTTTAGCAGTGTTAGATATATTCACACTGCCTACTAATCCGGACAGAGCACCGTTCACTTTATTGCCAGCTGTTACCCGTCTCTCCACATCCAAATCACATCTTCCATCCCTCGAAAACTCCTCCCCAGATACACAATTTCATTCACTTGTTCTAGACATTTTCATGTACCCAAATCTCACATTTCGTCTGTACCGCTTCCCTTTCAAACACTAGAACCTTTTAGTTACCACTAGAAGGTGGTCCGTTCTCAGATCGGCTCCTCTGTGTGCTCTCGTGTACATAACCTGCTTTTTGAGTCGGCTGTCCACCAGGAAAAAATCAATCATACTCCTTTCACATTTCCTTTCCCACGTGTACTGATGAATCCTTTAGTAATTTACATCACAGACATCTTGCTTCCTAGATCTAACTAAAGCTACAGAAACACGTGTTAATTTTGGACGGCAATATACGCCAAATGTTCAATAAGCAGAATGTTAGACAGATAGATAATTTTTTTGTTGCTTACATTCTAACAAAAAACCGTTTACTACGATTTAACTTAAAACTAATGTGTGGAAGGCGGTCTTATCGCTCAAAGCGATCTCTTCCAGACAACCTTTGTGGAAGACACTATATGAAACTGCAGTACAGAAGTATATGTTCAATGTTGCTTGCATATGAGAAAATACAAAAACGACCGACATTTGCATTCAATATCGTGTGTATGCACCGTTGTTATCAATAACAGTTTGGAGTCGCGTACGCATAGACTCGCCTAAGCGAGTGCAAATCTTGGACCCTCGCAAATTTTCCTGTATGTCTCTACAATGTTGCACGAGATCCTCCGTTCTCCTTTCATTACAGTGATCCCATCTCTGCACCATCAAACCCCATAAATTTTCTATGGGCTCAAGATCAGGCGGTTCAGCTGGCCATGGCATCACCGTAATGTCAGGGTGTTGGAGGAACCAGGCATTGGTTATCCTTGCAGTGTGTGTTCTACTGTTATCATGCACGTAGAACACCCCAAAGTCGGCAGCATACTCTCCTCCAACATGTTGACATAATTGATAGGCTCTAGGAGGTAGCTCAACGAGTTCTCCCACTCCATCAAAAGTGATTCAGCCCACAAGTTACACGAGATACGGCCCGACTCTCTATTACGTATAACGTTTTTTTCTTGGCAGCGTGTATGGTTATACTGCCATAGATTCAGTCGACCGTGGTCACTTGATTTAAACGTTGTTTCATCCGTGAAAATTGTAGACGACCAATTAAAACTCAAATATTGCCGTGCAAAATTAACACATGGAATTTTATGAACTTTGGTTAGATCTACTTTGTAAGCAGGATATCTGTGGAGTAAATTCATTGAATGTAAATGATTTCTTATATTCTTAGTATGCACATAGAAACGCTCCGCAAAATGTCTAATTGGTATAAACCCATCTATTTCGTAAGCTCGTAACATTTCCAAGCGTTGGTCATTTGATAACGCCGCAATGCCACGATTTCCTTGACGATGGTCTAGCACGTCGCCTTTTCCGCATACCGTATAACCCCATAAGCTTACTGTATTTCGCTAAAAAAATAAAGTAAATAGTTTCGACAAAAAATATATTGCTGAGCAATGCGTTGATAGATTATGAGCCTACTGATATGAATAATTCTCGATATGGCACTAATACTTCGCCCTTGTTGGTGAGAGTAATAATTCTGTAACGGTCCTCGGTAGAAATTGCAAGAGGCATTTTCCAAATGAAATAAATAAAATAATTTTTTCTTAAATTTTTACATAGACATGATTGACATGTCGTACTTTTTTGTGTCGCTGTTTCCTTTAAAGATAATATAATACGCTAAGACGGTTTTCTTGGTTCCTCTACCTCTACCTAATTAATTTAAAAATTTGCAGTAAAACTCAAATTTTAGTATTGAATTTTAAGTTCTTGATGAGTAAAAGTCCAATGTGTGTCGGTAGGCCGGTGCGAACGATTTATAAGTGTATGTTTCCGTGTATTGGGATTTTTAGTATTTTTGAGTGAAAAACTTTGAATAACTTATTTTTAACTCCAGTTTATTATTAAGTAGCGACCGCCCGCGACTTCGTCCGCATGACCTCAAGTTTCCCATGGGAATCACTTACTTTCTCGTAGTGAAAGAATGTGAAAGAAGGACAGAAACGATCGAATTGATAATACATAGAATTAGTTTTGATCTAGTTCATGAAAAATAATAATATGGACTATGTAAAAATATTATCTGATTTTTTGACAGTAGTTGAACAATGATTCCTTGTGGCTTACGTGAGTCATTGCAACTATAAATCCCAACCGGATTGGACTTCTTTTTTCCCATTATTTTTTTTACTTGTAATAAAGGAATGTTGTGACCAAAATAAAATAAAACAGGGAACTATACTACATTAATAAATTATATATATGCGTATATCTAGGAAGTTATACAAAATGACATAGCACATAATATATACAACATAAAGAAACATTATTTGACGCCATTTCCAATTCGGAGTATACAGGGACTCATCATGCGACAAAATAAAATTTTTATGTCACCTAGCTAGCATTGACACCACAAATATATATCAGAGCATTATATACGCTGAAAGTGGTACCTATTTGTCTTGGTCAATTGTATATGTGCCTCAACTTAGCCAAACACTCTTCTCAAATCAAAAAGCTGACCCGCTCATAATTTGTTGCTAAATAGTTGCTAATTAGTTGTAGAAAAAAAAAATTTGTTGCTCTCAATTTAAAAAAAACATAAGGTGTTCTGCTAAGTTCAGCTGAAGTTAGCAGAACACTTTTATAAAAATAAGTTTACAGCATCGGGACGATGCCTAATTAATTCAATGAATTTGTTGCTAATTAGTTGTAGAAAAAAAAACATTGTTGCTCCTAATTTAAAAAAAACATAGGGTGCTCTGCTAAGTTCAGCTGAAGTTAGCAGAACACTTTTATAAAAATAAATTTACAGCATCGGGACGATGCCTAATTAATTCAGTGAATTTGTTGCTAATTAGTTGTAGAAAAAAAAATTTGTTGCTCTCAATTTTAAAAAAACATAAGGTGTTCTGCTAAGTTCAGCTGAAGTTAGCAGAACACTTTTATAAAAATAAATTTACAGCATCGGGACGATGCCTAATTAATTCAGTGAATTTGTTGCTAATTAGTTGTAGAAAAAAAATTTATTGCTCTCAATTTTAAACACCCCGACAACAGAGGGTGTTTTGCCAGAAATGTCGAAAAAATAATCTTTACGGGGAATTACGTTTTTTGCAGTGCAAAAAGATTTCAATGCAACAACTAATTCGAAGGAGGCGCACAACAAATTCCCATGCTCATTCTTCGACCGACAACGGTGAACCACCCTGTCAACAGGGGGTGCTTTGCCAGAAATATCGAAAAAATTATCTATACGGGGGTTTCCGCGTTTTTTGCAGTGCAAAAAATTTCTTAATGCAACAACTAATTCGAGGAAGGCGCACAACAAATTCCCATGCTCATTTTTCGACCGAAAATAGCGAAACACCCTGTCAACAGGGGGTGTTTTGCCAGAAATGTCGAAAAAATAATCTTTACGAGGATTTCCGCGTTTTTTGCAGTGCAAAAAGATTTCAATGCAACAACTAATTCGAAGGAGGCGCACAACAAATTCCCATGCTCATTTTTCGACCGACAAGGGCGAACCACCCTGTCAACAGGGGGTGTTTTTCCAGAAATGTCGAAAAAATTATCTATACGGGGATTTCCGCGTTTTTTGCAGTGCAAAAAATTTCTCAATGCAACAACTAATTCGAGGGAGGCGCACAACAAATTCCCATGCTCATTTTTTGACCGAAAAGGGCGAAACACCCTGTCAACAGGGGGTGTTTTGCCAGAAATATCGAAAAAGTTATATATACGGGGATTTCCGCGTTTTTTGCAGTGCAAAAAGTTTTTCAATGCAACAACTAATTCGAGGGAGGCGCACAACAAATTCCCATGCTCATTTTTCGACCGAAAATAGCGAAACACCCTGTCAACAGGGGGTGTTTTGCCAGAAATGTCGAAAAAATAATCTTTACGAGGATTTCCGCGTTTTTTGCAGTGCAAAAAGATTTCAATGCAACAATTAATTCGAAGGAGGCGCACAACAAATTCCCATGCTCATTTTTCGACCGACAAGGGCGAACCACCCTGTCAACAGGGGGTGCTTTGCCAGAAATGTCGAAAAAATTATCTATACGGGGATTTCCGCGTTTTTTGCAGTGCAATAAATTTCTCAATGCAACAACTAATTCGAGGGAGGCGCACAACAAATTCCCATGCCCATTTTTTGACCGAAAAGGGCGAAACTCTGTCAACAAGGGGTGTTTTGCCAGAAATATCGAAACAATTATCTATACGGGGATTTCCACGTTTTTTGCAGTGCAATAAATTTCTCAATGCAACAACTAATTCGAGAGAGGCGCACAACAAATTCCCATGCTCATTATTTGACCGAAATTGGCGAAACACTGTGTTAACAGGGGGTGTTTAGCCAGAAATATCGAAAAAATTATCTTTACCGGGATTTCCGCGTTTTTTGCAGTACAAGAAATTTCTCAATGCAACAACTAATTCGCATGGGGTGCACAACGAATTCCCATGCTCATTTTTCCACCGAAAAGGGCGAAACACCCCGTCAACAAGGGGTGTTTTGCCAGAAATCTCGAAAAAATTATCTTTATGGGGATTTCTGCGTTTTTTGCATTACCAAAAATTTCGAAATTGTTCGCTATGCAAAATACGTGGAAATTTCTGTATAGATCATTTTTTCGACATTTCTGGCAAAACACCTCCTGTTGACGGGGTGTTTCGCCCTTTTCGGTCGGAAAATTAGTATAGGAATTTGTTGTGCGCCTCCCGCGAATTAGTTGTTGCTTTTTGAAATTTTTCGCACTGCAAAAAACGCGGAAATCCCCATAAAGATAATTTTTCCGATATTTCTGGAAAAACACCCCCTGTTGACAGGGTGTTTCGCCCTTTTCGGTCAAAAAATGAGCATGGGAATTTGTTGTGCGCCTTCCTCGAATTAGTTGTTGCATTGAAAAACTTTTTGCACTGCAAAAAACGCGGAAATCCCCATAAAGATTATTTTTTCGACATTTCTGGCAAAACACCCCCTGTTGACAGGGTGTTTCGCCATTTTCGGTCGAAAAATGAGCATGGGAATTTGTTGTGCGCCTCCCTCGAATTAGTTGTTGCATTAAGAAATTTTTTGCACTGCAAAAAACGCGGAAATCCCCGTATAGATAATTTTTTCGATATTTCTGGCAAAGCACCCCCTGTTGACAGGGTGGTTCACCCTTGTCGGTCGAAAAATGAGCATGGGAATTTGTTGTGCGCCTCCTTCGAATTAGTTGTTGCATTGAAATCTTTTTGCACTGCAAAAAACGCGGAAATCCCCGTATATATAACTTTTTCGATATTTCTGGCAAAACACCCCCTGTTGACAGGGTGTTTCACCCTTTTCGGTTAAAAAAATGAGCATGGGAATTTGTTGTGCGCCTCCCTCGAATTAGTTGTTGCATTGAGAAATTTTTTGCACTGCAAAAAACGCGGAAATCCCCGTATAGATAATTTTTTCGACATTTCTGGAAAAACACCCCCTGTTGACAGGGTGTTTCGCCCTTTTCGGTCAAAAAATGAGCATGGGAATTTGTTGTGCGCCTTCCTCGAATTAGTTGTTGCATTGAAAAACTTTTTGCACTGCAAAAAACGCGGAAATCCCCATAAAGATTATTTTTTCGACATTTCTGGCAAAACACCCCCTGTTGACAGGGTGTTTCGCCATTTTCGGTCGAAAAATGCGCATGGGAATTTGTTGTGCGCCTCCCTCGAATTAGTTGTTGCATTAAGAAATTTTTTGCACTGCAAAAAACGCGGAAACCCCCGTATAGATAATTTTTTCGATATTTCTGGCAAAGCACCCCCTGTTGACAGGGTGGTTCGCCCTTGTCGGTCGAAAAATGAGCATGGGAATTTGTTGTGCGCCTCCTTCGAATTAGTTGTTGCATTGAAATCTTTTTGCACTGCAAAAAACGTAAATCCCCGTAAAGATTATTTTTTCGACATTTCTGGCAAAACACCCCCTGTTGTCGGGGTGTTTAAAATTGAGAGCAATAAATTTTTTTTTCTACAACTAATTAGCAACAAATTCATTGAATTAATTAGGCATCGTCCCGATGCTGTAAATTTATTTTTATAAAAGTGTTCTGCTAACTTCAGCTGAACTTAGCAGAACACCTTATGTTTTTTTTAAATTGAGAGCAACAATTTTTTTTTTTCTACAACTAATTAGCAACAAATTCACTGAATTAATTAGGCATCGTCCCTATGCTGTAAATTTATTTTTATAAAAGTGTTCTGCTAACTTCAGCTGAACTTAGCAGAACAGCCTATGTTTTTTTAAAATTGGGAGCAACAATTTTTTTTTTTCTACAACTAATTAGCAACAAATTCATTGAATTAATTAGGCATCGTCCCGATGCTGTAATTTTATTTTTATAAAAGTGTTCTGCTAACTTCAGCTGAACTTAGCAGAACACGTTGTTTTTTTAAAAATTGAGAGCAACAATTTTTTTTTCTACAACTAATTAGCAACAAATTCACTGAATTAATTAGGCATCGTCCCTATGCTGTAAATTTGTTTTTATAAAAGTGTTCTGCTAACTTCAGCTGAACTTAGCAGAGCACCCTATGTTTTTTTAAAATTAGGAGCAACAATGTTTTTTTTTCTACAACTAATTAGCAACAAATTCATTGAATTAATTAGGCATCGTCCCGATGCTGTAAACTTATTTTTATAAAAGTGTTCTGCTAACTTCAGCTGAACTTAGCAGAACACGTTGTTTTTTTAAAAATTGAGAGCAACAATTTTTTTTTCTACAACTAATTAGCAACAAATTCACTGAATTAATTAGGCATCGTCCCTATGCTGTAAATTTGTTTTTATAAAAGTGTTCTGCTAACTTCAGCTGAACTTAGCAGAGCACCCTATGTTTTTTTAAAATTAGGAGCAACAATGTTTTTTTTTCTACAACTAATTAGCAACAAATTCATTGAATTAATTAGGCATCGTCCCGATGCTGTAAAGTTATTTTTATAAAAGTGTTCTGCTAACTTCAGCTGAACTTAGCAGAACACCTTATGTTTTTTTAAAATTGAGAGCAACAAATTTTTTTTTTCTACAACTAATTAGCAACTATTTAGCAACAAATTATGAGCGGGTCAACTTTTTGATTTGAGAAGAGTGTTTGGCTAAGTTGAGGCACATCAATTGTATTAATAGTAATAAACGCACATTTAATTAAATTTTTAATCAACTGAAGTCATTAAAATAAAAATCATTTTCCTGTTTCATAATGTAACCACAAAATATCTAGGTAACATATTATTAATATTATTCTATGTTAACATCAATTAACTATTTTAATGAGAAAATTGAATGGTATGACTTCAAAAACAAAGAAACAGCAAAACACACCAGCTACATCAGCAGCAGCCAGCATCAAAACATTAGCAGACAATTCTATACAACATACAAGAACAAAGTGGTCCAATTCATGATTTTAAATATTTGGATTATGAAAATAAACCAACAATAAAAATTTAATACATACATACATACATCATATCTTCATGTTGTATCCCTAATGAGGTAGTCAGAGAGGACGGTGTGCCAAGCTTCGCGGTCCTTATTACGTACACTTCTTTTGCCTCTTCAAATCTCATTATTCTCCTCACGCATTTTCACCTAGGTATGCGGGTCCTTTTGACATTTGACATAAAAATTTAATCTTCCGGCAAAACCATTCATAAATATCTTCACGCCATATCCTGTCGGTATATGGGGTTGACAGATAGGCATTCATTCTTATTAATCAGGTAGTATTTGTTAAGTTATTATTAGCACTCAAAATTTTGAAGTATAGGTTTATGTCATATTTATTATAAGGGTGATATATTATAAAATTACTAAATTGACCTAAATGGATGCTATAGAGTAGTGTCTGAATGCATTTTCAGTCCCAATTTCAACAATTTTGACATAAAATGGCGATTTCGACTTAAATTTTAGTATGAGGGCAAACCTGCCGACATTATGATCAAAACTTAAACCACATCTTTATCCAGCTGTATTTTACATCGATAAATATAAATTATAGCTGCCTCTGTGATGCACTTCCGTGATTGATTATGTACTTGTGTGATCTCAATCACACAATCAGTGGGATTTGAATTTCACTTACGTTTGTAAATAAAAAGTTGATGATTCAAAGTAAAAGATCACTAACAAATATTTAAAAATAACAAATATGAGTAGCCAATAGATAAAAAGCAGGAAATGAAACATTCGGCTGCGTTATCACTTTTAATAGCCACATGGGTATTACAACATACTAGAACAATATATACAAACGGATGAACAGATAAGTGGAATTTGCAGGAAGAAATTTTGAAATAGGAAGAGGATGCAACACATTTTTTAAACTAAGACCTTCCAGTGTTATGTTCCTGACCAGCTATTACTTGTTGTAATAGAACATTAATTTATTTATTTTTTGCTATACTGGTCCCAGATATGTGTGTCCCAGATATCTTTGCACAAAAATTATGTGTAGGATTAAATATTCTACCTTTTAGTGTAATATGCCAAAAAAGACAATATATTTATACATATGTACATAATCTCATGCTGTATCTCCCTAATGGGGCAGTCTCAGAGGAATTACTCCCAAGCATTGCAGTCCTTGCACACCTCTTTCGCCTCCTCAGATCTCATCATTTTCTACACACTTTCACCTAGGTTTGTGAGTGCTTTTGACATTTCCATCAGCTAACCGATACAATGAATATAAATATGAAATATTCATACAATTGGCTTCATCAAGCACATAGTTTTTGCACTCTGCAAAGCTCTGTACATTATATGGCTGGGATCAGCATTATTACGGCATAAGTAAAAATTTAATTTTATTATATTTTGTTATTATTACTGTTTAGGTTTATTTGTGTGATGGTCTAGAGCAGTGATTCTCAACCACTGTGCCATAGCACATTTTGTGCCACCAAATTCTTAGTGTGCCGCCAAATTTTAGAAATGTATATAGTAAAAATTATAATGCTTTTTTTTACTACATGCAATTAATCTCTTAATAAACATACTATTGTTTTTGTTGTACATATTATTTTATTTTACATTCAAAATTATTATCATAAACTATTTTACACAGTGTATTATAGGTAAGTAAAAAAGTGTGCCGTGACAAAAAAATTGGTTGAGAATCACTGGGCTAGAGACTTCAAATATTATAAATTACTTTTTGGTCTTTTTGCAGTTTGTTAAGAGAGTTCAATATTTCGTTAAATTTGTACTTACACACACTTATTTTTTACTATAAAATTAGATTCTTTAAAAAAAATATTATGTCAGTAGTATGTCAAATGTCATGATATAAGAATAATTGATACTTCAATTTAAATTTCTTTTTATTTTCTAAGTAATTATATCCAAAAATTGACAAACAATGGTTCAAACATTGTTTTTTAATTCATTCAATGTATTTTATTTAATGTATTTTAGTTATTTTATATATTATACTAGCTGATGCCCGCGACTTCGGGCGCGTTTTTGTTTTTAAAATAGAGTCAAATTATTTCAATACCAAATTTCATCACAATTGCATGAATGGTATGCCAGCCCGTAAAATACGAACAAACAAACAAACATTGATTTTTATACTATATTACATTAGGTATTTAGTATAATTTTTTTTTTGTTTGGATAACACATTACCATAGATAATATACTATATATTATAAGGTGAAACAATTTTGAAAAATAAATGCAGGTAGCTATTTATTATCTAAATACATTTGTTTCTATTATTTGTGTCATCTATGTTCATAATATTTTTATAAAGTTCAATTCAATCAATTGGACTTTAATAACTGGATAATTATAGTGAGTACAATTTCCTTTAAAACTTCGATATTTTCATAACAAGCTTTCATTCAGCATTCACGTTCATTTCGGAGCGGCATGATTCCCCTGATCCAAAACGTTATTACAGTAACAACGAATTGTTTATGTACAGATAATTCTTAAATATTGACACAAAGACAGCAGTCACGTAGCAAAAGTAACAACATTTACCGTGGGCACCGTAAACACGTGTGTTTGTAAACAATACAAGCCGGTAAATTACATTATATTGTAACTCACCAAGACTTTGATGAACCTGTTCTCCAACTCATCTCTGTCAGGCATAGGCGGCTTCGTACGACTCCTCGTCGACGCCTGGCGTACATGGTGACTCTTGTTTGACGCGACCGGCCCGTCCAACATTGTTTGTTCCCGTGAAGTTATTAAACCCATTTTATACAAAACACTTAACTGGCACCACTGTAACACACATTTCAGACACAATCAAGTCATTTTTATCACAGACAACACCACTGAACAAATTAATACATTAATGGAAGGTCACATTGCACAGAGCTCGTGACGAAACAAGCTAAAGCGGTTCATTCATAAAAGTAATGTAACCAACACAAAAACGACATTCATCAGCCAACAAGTCAACAACTGCATTCGGGCGAGGTTATTACGATATGAAGTTAGCGCGAATAGGTAACGTCAACGTAAGTTTATCGGACCAATCACGAATGCTCAACGTCAATTCTCACGTCTCCCGTCTCTCGTTTAGTAACTAATCAGAAAAAGTATGTTCGAAACAGCAAAAAGTTAATAAATGATTTTTTATTGAAATTTCTGTTAATAATAAACTGTATCATTTTTTGATTAAAGTTCATAAACTTATTTAGTTTCAATAAATGTAAAATTACTGGACTGAAATATCATTAAAAATATAATTCGAATATTCGACCGTGGACGATTCGACAAGTGAACGCACAGATTAAGTTTTTGTAATGCTACGGTTGCAACAGTCACTTTGCCGTAATTGTAATGTATTTCGTTTTGGCGCTACTATCGCCCACTTTTTTGACAACCGTACTATACGTACGTACCAATACTTTTTGTATAATATATTGATGTAGGTATATCCTAGTGATTCCGAAAAACCACCAACGCAGTGGTTTAGCGGATTATTTACATCAAACAATAGAGGAGAATTGGCATTTCACGGTTCTCAGCTCAAGCATAAAATCAAAAAAAATACCAGGTAAACCAAAACTCAAATCGAAATAGAAAAGTAGCCAGTATGAGTATGAATCAGACTGACAGTACACTGACAAGCAATTGACTTTTAAGGCGGATAGTCCAGACCACAGACTTTCAAATGGAAGCAGACTATACCTATCGGTTCAAAATGCGTGGCAAATTTAACACTAACAAATATTACTCACACACGTTCAGAACTCAGGGCCGCATTAAGGAGTGGGTATCTATATTGTGTATTATCTTAGAGCGGGACTATTTGGGACACTCCAAATTATATTTTTCATGTGATAAAATAAGGATAAAATAAAGATAACGTGTAGTTTTAAGTTTGTAAATATTAACGTATGTATGTACTTTTTGTTAATGTAAATAAGGTTAAAATTAATTGATATACTAGTATTAGAGATTATTACTTTATTACATTCCTTCTTTTTGTAGATTGTTTTTGTCACATGAAGGATGTAATTTGGAGTGTTCCCAATGGCTCCACGATACAATATTATGATTGTTCGTTCGATACATGAGGCCTAACGGCTGTGCGCTGCTGGTCTTGAGCCGCATGTACATTGTGATGACCTTGCTTGCGGTTCGATTTATGTGAAATAGTCTCGTGGGGAGTGCGAAGTTTTTTTCTTATTCAATTTAAATGTAATTTCATTCCTAATTCGTTAATATCTATAATTAAATGTTAGCTAAAAATATAGTCTCGCTAGGGAGTGCAGTTACGTCTCCATCTGTACAAATCGGCAAATTTAAGTCAACTCAAGATTCATTATTGTATAACAAACATTACGATCCGACTTTCTAGAATGATAAACAAGTTTTTTTTTATATTTATTTGGAACAATTAACAGTTGTACATAAGGATTACAAAATGGTTATATGTAATTAAAATTAGTACATGCACAACCCACGACATTGTCCACAGATTATTAATAGGTGCAATGTGTGGGCTCGCCTATAGAAAAATTGTTACTTTTATAATCGAAAGCGAAACCATATTAACTTTAACTTTGGAGGAGCTCAATGACAACCTTCCTAAAACTTAACTTTTTTAATTTAAAAATATCCAAGTCTGAGAAGTGACTATTATAAATCATTTGAAGGCGGCGCATGGGTACGCGGGCATCGGCGTTCGTACGGTATGAACCTGTAGCAAACAAACACTGCCCGCGCCCCCGTCGATACTGCGTATTTCTAGGTACTGCGAAATTTAATTTACAACAAATATCTATACTATTGAATTCATTATGAATGATACCGTGTAAGAGCATCATCTGATGGAGGATACGTTTCGAAGTTAAAGCCAACATCTTATATCTAAAAAGTAATTAGGGCTAGATCTATGGCATCTATAATGCACAGTTTTGAAAAATTTACGTTGTACGTTTTCAATGTTATGCTTATACTTATCATAATATGGATCCCAAATGGCACAACCGTATTCCAATTGTGGACGTATTAAGGAGTTATATAGATAGCAATATGTAGGTGGTTGATTAAAATCTGTAGTCGATCTCATGACAAAACCATACATTTGAAAAGCCTTACCAACAATACTTTCAATATGCAAATCCAAATGAAGTTACAATCTAATATAATTCCGAGGTCTGACACAGAAGTCACTTGAATTAAATTCTGGTTGCACAAAGTATAAACACAGTTTACCGTATTCTTATTTTTAGTGAAAGTAATATAATTTTTTAGGATAGTTAATTGAAGTTTATTTCTAATACAGTAATTATCAAAACGATATAAATCTTGTTGGAGCTCGAAACAATCTGCTAAATAAGTAATTTGTTTATAAATTTTTAAAATCATCCGCGTATAAGAGAAAAATAGAATTTTGAAAACATGTATTTATATCATTTATAAACAGTACCTTGTGGAATACCTGAAGTGACGTTAATAGATTTGGATTGGTAACCATTAACAATAATTTTTTGACTTCTATTAGTTATATATGAAGAGAGCCAGCGCATCAGATTGCCCCGAATGCCATTGAAAGCTATCTTACCAAGAAGCAGTTCATGATCTACCTTGTCAAAGGCCCTTCGAAAATCGGTATAAACTGCGTCCGCCTGTACATGTTTATCCATATTATAATATCCAGTGAATATCAATAGGTTCGTGATAGTGGATCTACTCTTAACAAAACCATGCTGTTCAGATATTATATTGTTATAATTATAATTAACAAGTTAATGCAACATATTGTAATGAATTGAAATACGTTATGATGGGATCGGTGAATCGATGTAGCGATACGACTTTGAAAAAATACATTAAAATGGAAAACTAGTACTTAATACAAAAACTATATTTGCTTATGGAATATAATTACGTCCTTGGCTAGATTGAATGTGACGGATTTTTTGTTGCACCTTCTGACGGTATAAGACTACATATTTTGCGGAGCACTTGGAGAAATAAAATCGATTACACAAATGGTAACAAATCGATTCGAAACTAGTTTTTACCGTGCAATAGCTTTTTTTTTCTTATGCCTTGACAGAAGGAAATGCCTGTGAATCGCGCCTCCAGTCGTAGGTACTTAATGAAAATAACAGATGCATCGGATTGATTCAATGCATCGATTAGTATACATCGAAGTTTTCGACACATCGAACATCTCTAATCTAAAATTACCACCATAGATATGTACTTAATCACCACCTGACTTTTTGTCGGGAAAGGGAGAAGTGAGGTGGTCATTTTATTTAGATTCTCTATTTTTTACATTTTTGGGAGTTTTAGAGTACAAAAGTGTAAGTATATTGTGTTTTAAAGTTCTGTATAAGTGAAGACAATGGAGTAGGTCTAAATAAATATGTGTAGCTGAAGTTCTCGCGCTTTTCCAAGAAGTCCTTTATAACTTTAGTAAAGTCTACTAGTGGTCTAGTATCACTTTACTGGAGGAGTTTTGCGATAACGATTCTACTTATTAATACATTACGTGACATTGGCAAATGCGCTAATCTATGCGCCATGCCATGAAGAAAGAAAAAAAAACTACCACTCAGGCCTGTGACAGTTTAAATTCCAAACGAGTTGTATTGGCGCTGTAATCGCTTCCGCCGTCTTGACTATCCGCCTTAAAAGTCAATTGCTTGTCAGTGTGCTGTCAATCTCAGACTGGCTACTTTTCTATTTCGATTTCAGTTTTGGTTTACCTTGTATTTTTTTTTATTTAATGCTTGACTTGAGAACCTTGAAATGCCTATTCTCCTCTGTTATTTGATGTAAATAATCCGCTAAACCGTTGCGTTGGTGGTTTCTCGAAATCACTAGGTAGATATACCTACATAAAGATAGATATAAAAGTATTGGTACGTACGTATTGTACGGTTGTCAATAAAGTAGGCGATAGTAGTGCCAAAACGAAATACATAATAATTATCGCAAAGTGACTGTCGCATTTTGTAGCTTGCTACAAATACTTAATCTGTGCTGTCACTATATTTTTCATAAATTTCGTTCTTCGTAAATGTACTGGCTAATCAGTGTTGCCGCCTTAGTGGATTTTCCACTAAATCTGGTGGTTTGAACCCCCTTTTAGTGGGGGAAATATTGCGTTTAGTGGCTGGTGATTTTTCTGGTGGTTTAGTGGAATAGAATTTTTCCTATTTTTTTTTTATTTAGTACATAATCACGCCAGTATAAAGTTTGGACGTTGCAGTTCATAATATTTCTAATTTATTTTAGGGGTATTTACTTTACTATGTGAGCAACACTAAATCTCTGTTGTCAAGTAACACGGGGATTTCCCTTAAAATATGTTGTTTATAGCAGTTTTCTGTCAGGTGAAGCGGGGATTTCCAGCAAAATATTTTTTATATTCTAAACTTTCTTCTTTCTCAAATTGGTCTTATTCACTGTCTGAAGTTTGTTCGCGAGGGATAGGTCACTTAATGAAAAATATGCCGAAACCTCAGTATTCTCAAAAGTTTCGGGATTCTTGGCTGCAAGACCCTGCTTTAAAAGATTGGCTTCAGATGATTGAAAGTACTACTGGCCAAGTAGCGAAGTGCAAATTTTGTGGTACCACTTTAAGGAGCCATTATGGAGACTTAAAATCACATGGAATGTTGAAGAAACATCAACAAAATGCAAAGGTAAGCTAACACGACTATTTTATTACGGTAAAGCATGGTCAATAATGTGTCCATGTGGTACCGCATTTAGCATTACCTCATATTATCTTCCTGAGGGTGTCGTAATACGTGTCTGAGGGATGTGAAAATGGCAGCAGTGCTTCCCGTGAATGCAACATTTTGCATTGTAGTGTTCATAAATCCGCCTCGCCTACCAAGTTTGATGAGTGTTAGCATAGTAGACAGAGTGCATTTATTTTTTACACGACTGCCCAAAAAAAGGAGTGTAATTTGTTTAGAGTTTAAAAAAAATTAGGGTATCGTTGGAATCCTTACATTCTTATCCCGAGTGACATAGGCTAT
Source organism: Zeuzera pyrina (assembly GCA_907165235.1). NCBI lineage: Eukaryota > Metazoa > Arthropoda > Insecta > Lepidoptera > Cossidae > Zeuzera > Zeuzera pyrina. Next base: position 4,134,687 of record OU015627.1, read on the forward strand.
ATTTTTTTTTGGAGATAGCTGACGTGTTTTTTTTTTAAATTTATTTTTTATACTTATTACATTATTGTAAATTGTTGCAGATTATCACTGAGCAACCCAAATTACCATTTAAACCAGAACCCATTGGAAGTCAAAAAAAGGAAGAGGCCAGGCTTGCTTTGTTTACAGCCATGCATACGAGTATACGAGTAGTTGACCATTTAGGTGACGTAATCAATCATAGCCATCAAAGGGAAATAGATAAAGTACAACCACACCGAACGAAGTGCACCGCGGTCATAAAAAATGTATAAGCATCACATTTCATTGAGGTTTTAAAACAAGATATTAAGGATCAATCATACAGTTTATTGATTGATGAATCAACAGATATTGCTGTTCAGAAATATTTGGGTTTGGTTATAATTTATTATAGTAAAGCACACCAAAAAATAGTATCTACATATTTAGACCTTGCAGAGCTGCATGAATGCAACGCTGAGGGTATTGTCTCCGCTATAAAAAAGACACTTAAACGATTCGATTTGAAACTAGAGAACTTTATGGGCATTGGTACAGACAACGCTTCCGTAATGGTTGGAGTAAATAATGGAGTTTTTGCGCAGTTGAAAGCAGAGGTACCACATTTGATTCTAGTGCGTTGTTTATGTCATTCCTTGCAACTGGCTGTTTCTGCTGCTGCAAAGCAATTTTTGCCGAGGAATTTAGAATTTTTAATTAGGGAGACCTATGATTGGTTTGCTCGCTCTTCTTCTAGACAAAGTGTTTATAAGGAGCTATACAAAGCAATGAATGATGGCCATAAACCACTTAAAATCGTTAAAGCATGTCAGACACGATAGTTGTCAATAGAATCAGCAGTCTCGAGAATATATACGCAATGGCTAGAGCTAAAAACTCATTTTTCTATAGCCAAGATCCACGAAAGGTGTCACACAGCAGAATTATTGCACTCTATGTATGCGAACGAGATGAATTACGCATATATTTCATTTTTATATCCAATATTAATTGAGATAAACAGAGTCAACAAAATGTTTGAGTCAAAAGATACAGACCATACCAAATTGTGCGATGAGTTGATCAACCTGATAGATATGCTTGTCAGCAAAGTCACGTTACCTATAAATAAAGTTAATATTTTCACTTAAAATATTCGTGATTTTTTGGATCAAAGAAGTTATTTGGGATTCCGATTTGAAAAATAAATACAAGAGATGAGAGAAAAAGGATTACCAGCAGCAGAGGAAGTATCAATACGGAATCGGTGTATACAGTTTATAGTTAGTCTGATTGAAGAAATTAAAAACAGGCTGCCGGAAAATGTGACTTTGATGAAAAAGATTTCTCGAGTAAGTGTTCAACAAGCACTAAATCACAACAAAGAAGATCTAATCGACATAATGTCTCAATTAAATAAAAAAACAGACTTCATTGCAAAAGTTGATGATCAGTGGCGACAAATACATTTAATGAAATGGAGTGAAACCAAAGACACAAAAAAGTTTTGGATCGAAGTGTTGCATTTTAAAGACGCTCAAGGAGAAGCTAGATTTCAAGATTTAGCGAATTTTGCAATTTCTCTTTTAATATTACCACACTCCAATGCCGACGTCGAAAGATTGTTTAGCAGCATGAACATTATAAAAAATAAACAGAGGAATCGTATGAAGTTGAATCTTTTATGTGCCATATTAAGAGTACGCTGCGGTATGAGGGTGATAGGTAAATGCTGCAATGACTATGAAATTCCAATACACGTTATAAAAAAAATTGGCACCAATGAATCATATCGTTCCTTGGAAATTGATGATGATGGTGGCGGTGAAATACACATCTGATGACGATTTGTAATAATTTTAATATGTTTCATTTTCGTAATAAACGTTTTTCATATATCCCTGCTTATTTTTCTTTCATATTAACAATAAAAAAGATTTAGTGACAAATTTAGTGGCTTTTTAACTTTGGTTGTTTTTGGTTAGTGGTTTTCTGGTGGTTTTAGAAGTCGAATCTGGTGGACAGCTCGTTCACCTGTTGGCAACACTGTGGCTAATATACTTAGTATGATATTTTTATACAGAATGATAACTGCCAGCATACTGCCCATCTGCCTTCGCCATTATACTGGCACTATTAAATCGTGAGCAATGCGTATAGTAAGTATACCGATAGATCTCGAGAGACACAAGCAGAGCAGATGCAGAAGACAGTCTTAGGCAAAAACTATTTACAACGTAGAATCCTATGATGTTATATTTACAAAAATTATAACATCATTGGTAGAATCGTAGAATATTCGAAAAATATAAAAATTGCATTACCAGAGTTTTACTGAAACGGCGAGTACATTAAGAGATTCATCCTCTCTGTAAGCATGTATACCCCGTTACGGATATAACATGAATATGAATACATGTATATTATAATGAATAATATAATATACTCAGACATTTCACACAGCGCCATCTAGTCCCAAAGTAAGCAGCACAGCGATTACGGAGAAAATTATACAGGGATTGTGTTATGGGTACTAGACAACTGTTATACTACTTACATATATTTTTCTTTTGTAAATAAATACATATTATACATAAACAATCGAACCCGCAACCCCCGTTTACTTTCCGCGCTTAGCCGTTGCGCCACGGAGGTCGTCAATCATTATGTTAGCATATTTTACGTGTGATGTAGTAATTGCGTCTGTTTTGCCTATCTGATGCCTCTCGGACATTTCTCGATGGATCAGCCCAATATATAATTTTCTCTATGGATCAGCCTGGGTATTTACATAGGTCGCAAAATAATCTGTGGGCGTTTCAACGTTCGCACTTTGTAATATATTCTAAAACAAGAATCTATTATGGTTAAACAGCACAGAAAACTTCACGGCACACTTTCTCATCCTCAATGGTGTATTTCATGACCGCAGAACAACTCATGATTTAATCAGCAGTTAAAACTTTTATGCTAATGGCTATAAGCTATAACAGACCTATATGATAAAAATGATACCTGGCCACTTTCTTGTCGGTTTTTTTTAAGTGTCCAGGTTTTCTATTTGAACCGAACTAAAGTAGATTTGACGTTCTAAAATACCTTGTAATTGGGTTTACTTGAACAATCTGACTTTGACTATATCACTACCATCGATTCTGAACAATAGTTAAAACTTACTATACTTATTATAATGAAATGAAACAATTTTTACAAGTATACAATTTTATTGGTTTACTATAATGATAGCGGTAACGAGAATAATGTTATTGCCCGCAGCTATTTAAAATATATGATACACCAATTTTTTTGTTAGCACCATTTTTTTTGGGTTTTTTATTAATTTTCTACAAACATACCATAACCTTAAATTGCTACAAATATGGATAATAGTAATGATTTTCATGGTCTTTTTGTTTTAAATTATGATACTTCATACAGGTTACAACCACGAAAGATTTTAATTATAATTCTGTGTTTACATCAATTCAAAGCTTAGAATTCTTCTATTTATCGTGATTAACATACAAATTTTGGTCCAGTTTTCAAGAAATATTTGATTAAAAAAAGGTTAATAATAAATTGAAATCTCCACAAAACAGTCTTTGGTTAGGACAAAGAAGTAACAGAAATTTATTTTAACTTACATTTAATAATATCACAAGCACAATTATATTGAAATAGTTCATAATCGCAAAGAACTTCAGTCAAACTTTTTTTGTTTTTTTTTTATTAAGTATTATTTTATATTAAGATATTTAATAAACATTTAATGTTATAAATACCTATTATGCAAGTAAAAATGCTATCCATAAGTTTATGATACCTATTGAAAATATTCCAAATAATAAAAACAAATCATTGGAACTTCATCACAATGATATGAAAGTAACTTAATTCCAGAGTGCAATAATTATGTAATCTGTTTTATCTGTTAATTATGTTATCTACTTTGGAAATAAAGCCGAAGTTCTTGAATAGCTATAATAGGCTAACATAAACAGCAAGCAAAACATTAACGCATACAAGATGGCAAATAACTATAACTTAGATAAATAGACAAAGGATACAATGCACGAAATACTATGCGAAGATCGTACAGTAATGTACATCGTTATTTGTCCAAAACTACTTTATTTTACACGTACTTCTTTAATACTTTTAAGGCATATCTTTTTCTATTCTACTTCAATCCATCTTAGTTAAGTTCTAACACCTTATTATTAATTTTATAATTATTCTCCCACTTTCAGAAATTTAGGGTACATCATAGCATTATTGTAAAAATATCTGAAAGTGATCAGAATTTATTCGAAGGCACAATTATAAAAATATGAGCTCAGGGCAGCTTCATGCCTACAATACGTATAAAGGACAATAAGTTACAATGACCTCCTGTACATAAGTAAAATCAGCGCTATGAAGATTACGTAGGTATTCTTAGACCAAACTAAACACAACTAGAAATGCTTGTAACCTTTGTATGCTAAATTATAAACCTATTAGATAACCTTATTCGCTACCCTTCCTCGGTGAGTATACGAGAAGTGGAGACCAAGGGAAGTTTCATTTACTTTTAACTAAAAAGCTCTTACGAACTATTTATTCATAAATAATTCTGTAAACATATCCCATCCTTAGACCTGACTTGAGCTTATCACCAGTCATAATACGCATACCTAAATCAGAAATTAACTCCATTCATGTATTAAGACTTCATCGAAGTGACTTCCTTAAAGGAAGATTTCACGATGGTTTTAAAATTTACAATTATGGAATACAATTTTTGGGTCAAAAAATTGACATAGGAATTCATTTATGTAGATGATATGCTAATCCTTAGTAAGCACTTGAGGACTTGTTCCAAGGTCGTTATTTAGAGGAAGGGTAGTAATATAACACAGCACAACCGGGGAGCTGCCAGCGGGAAGCGTGCAGCTCTATGAGCTGCAGCAGTGTTCGGCGTATGGAAGGAGCTGCGGCCGTGTTGAGGAAGGCGTCGCGGACAGCGGTCAGCAGCCGCTCGAGCTCGCCTGGCAGTTGAGATTCCAGGTCGCGACCGATGTATGTCAGTACGAAGAATAGGTTTTCCGTCTAAACAATAAATAACAGTGATCTATCAAGTTCCACAGTTTTTACGTTGTTTTTACATCTAAAACAAGATATCGCAGCTTAATATTTAGTAATACTAGCCAAATATTATATTTAAGTCTAATGGTCAATATAACGTCATATCAAGCTGTTACAATGGCTCAGATCTGGCTTAACGATTTAATGTCACTGAAGGCTGACCGCGCATTGGCTAATATTGCGTGAGCTATAGTTGCATAAGCTACCGTCTCGTCGCTTAAGCTACTGACCAGATGTACCTATACGCTGTTATTTTGTCACTCGGATATCCATTTTATCGTTCGAGAGACCGGGTGGCAGCAGCTTATTTAATTTCTCCATTACGCAAATTGCGCACTTAATCGCGCAATTCACCGGTTGCTTAAGCGATAGTAGCCAGTGCACGGTCAGCCTTACCCAAACAGCTTAACGTGCTTCCAATCACGGAATTAAAGCTCGGAGACTCTCGATGCGGATGTCACTAGATTACCTATTCAGTAGGCAATCTCGTATAACGTCATGTAACCTCGGTGATCTAATCCGTATTGTATATGTGTGTAATATAAATAAGTATTTTGTCATCTCTTGCACACACGTAAATAGTGACCAGTGGTGGTTGTCAAGAGAAGAGTAATTGCCTTGGTGATCGCTTACAAAAATGTTTCTTTGGTGTTCGATTGCGAATGGAAACGGATATGTAGAGCATAAAGAGACAATATTAGGTGCTCACAGACAATGAACAAAATACTACAATATCAAAAACTAGAACATCATGGGTCACGGCACATCGGCACATGACATTGCTGCATTGCGTTGCAGCTTATGATTAAATAAATGGTTAGATATAGCAACTGGATACTCTAAAAATGGACTAGGTTATAAACTGTCATAACAGTAAATATACAGGGTTATTTTAAAAATACTAATAACCTCTCAGTATTTTGTTCTTAACATTATCCTCAACAGCTTTTGTTTTACGACTTTTAAAAATTCATAACTCTTTCTTTCATACAAAAATAAAAATACATTAAATGTTTCTGAAAATGGCACCTACTCTATCCGGTCGCTAAAGCGACACGCACACAGAGGCGCGGGGGTGCGGCGCTGAGGCCCGGTGCGTTTACACTGTACCATTGGAAATACGTACAGAGTAATTACGTTTCAGACAGTACGACAAAACTTAACAATTGTTTTTTGAGGAACGTATTAAGTTTCGAAAAACGAGTGAAGTAACCTCTGTTGGGGAATAAAAATTCTTGCTAAAACTGACATTATCAGCAGGACCGCACGCAGGAGTTAGACGTATTACAATAATACTAACGTATTTTTTTTGTTACTGATGATTTCTGTTGGGGAATAGAATAGAAGTTACTTTACAAAACATTATAAGGACCGCACTCTAGACGTATTAATACTAATATACTCTTTTATAAAAGATAATTAAAGCCAAGGAAGATCAATGCTGACTTACGAATATTTAATAGGCAGAGCTGTTAGCTGACGGAAATGTGAAAAACACTCGCATACCCAGGCGAAAATGTGTGAGGAGTGATAAAGTGATGAGATTTGAGGAAGCAAAAAAAGTATGTAACTCTGACTACCCTGTTAGGGATACAGCGTGAGGATAATATGTTGTTGTTGTGTAAAGGATAATTTTTATACTATGCTTTTCATGAACTAATTCATTTAATAATAACTATTATTTGATAATGTACTCATATTTTGTATTTTATAACAAAGTTATAACGTAATAAATAACTAACCAAAACTAAATTACGCATATACTGGTGTAGCAGTTTTATAGTAATGGGAACTGCTTACATAGACCATAGAATGAAATTGGTCTAATTCGAAATTTTGAGATTTTATTTTAGCAAGTTCCGACATTGAATTCACATAGAATAATAAAATGGATTTTTCAGAAATACATGTTTAAATATTCTCGCGATATGTTGCTAATGGGATAGGCAAGGTTGTACTGTTATCTATTAAATTAAGAAGTAGGTATTTTTTAGTTTATTATTTTAATCCGAAATTCTGAAATTTTAAATTAAGTCGCTTTCATTCTAAAGATGCGATATATTGTCGTACTGGCGATGCTAAAAGTGCTGAATTGCAATTTAGTAGAATATAAAGCAATTTGAGGAAATGAAGGAAGTATATAAGGACCGCGACGCTTGGCGCTCCGCCCTCTCTGACCACCCCTTTAGGGATACAGTGTGAAGATATGTATGTATGTATCGTGCGTGTTGGGGACCAAATAACGGTCTAGAATAGCAATTTTTAAATTAACGTTTGTCCATTTGTTTGTATGCGCATCATGCAACTGTTACTGTCTCTTTATTTAAATAGAATGATAATACAGATGGCGCCACGAAAGATGAGTCTTGACAAGCGATTGTAGCGGGGAATCCGTCTAGATACGCTAGATACGATATGTAAGTACATATCTTCACGCTGTATCAAAGGATACGTTGTATTACGATAAAAAAATTTTCAAATGTAAAACTACATCTCATCCGCTTTACTGCTCCATCATAATCAGTGATCGGATAATCGGGCGCTTATATACCTAAACTTCTTTTCTTGAAAGAATAATATGGATATTCCTTCCTGAATTAATAAGTAACCCCGGTTTCCCGGGATTAAACAATTTTGTAAAAACAACTATAAGTAACTTAATGAAATTATAGCAATGGTTATTTTGATTTAGTATCTTTATTTTATTCAAAATAAATCTAAATAAAATTAAAATGAGAGTTTAACAAGGAACAGCCGTCTTGAAAGTACGAGAGGGTATGTAAGCATTATTCAAAGAAAATATATCGTTTTCACAACGAGTTCTAACTATTTTGTATGCAGGTAACATTTTTAGCAATCAGGAATTTCAAACGATTCCGGGATTCTAAAAGACATGTCCATATTATTCTTTCGTAGGCATAAAAATGAAGTTTAGGTATATTAGCGCCCGATTATCCGATCACTGATCATAATATACATTATGGATTTATATCAATTTACTATTAAATACAAATATAAGTGGTATTTCATAACTTGTGAAATCATAAACGTGAAAATTTTTGAATCGTGCAATTTCAAGTTGCCGATTAATCACTAAGTACGTCTCTGTATCAAGAATGTATTTTACTCATCTGGTGGTCAATAATAAAACTACTTGAAAAATGATAACACAAAGAGACTGCTACAACTCGCTAGATGGCGGCAGATTCGCAACATCCCCCTCCATTTATTCCGCGTCCCCCTCAACCCGCATGTTGTTACACTGGTTTGTATGAGGAAAATTCGTTACGGCGCCTCCTCTTCGTTTTTACTTCGTGGTTCAGACTCGCTCCGTATCACAAAGAGAGCTTTCGCATCAATTTAAAGTGTCGATGTACCAGCATCCGTGCTTTATCTTCCTTTTTACGGTTCTGTAGTCAAGATGGCTAAAACAGAACACTAATCGTTGGGTTGTCTCTTTGTGTCGTATCTCTATGTCGCAATCAATTTATTCCGACATCTGTACACTTACTAAATTGATATTCGGTACAGAGATGTAAATTGGTAATCTATTATCAATCTATACTAACCAATAAAATCATCCTAAAATCAGTAGTATAATAATTTATTTATTTACTTCATTAGCAAACTTCACCAGCTATAATGGCAAAAATAATGACAAAAATATTTGAATTAATATCTAAGTAGCCAATTATGTATAAGTCTGACAAATTACAAACCATTTATACAATACAAGAACGTATGGAATAATGTATTGTTTCCGTGTGATACTGTGTATGTGTGTGTGACTGATGCTAGTTAAAAATGAATGAACGTAGGTATGTATACGTGTATATGTAGGATGTAGTGTGTAGATGCGTGTCAGTGTCTGTGCTTGGATTTATGAACTGAAACAAAGATTACATGATACGTGTTTTGGATCCAATTGTTTTTTTAATTTAGCTTCCGTTTTGTTCGAGAATGCGAAGGCTACAGATCAGCCGATTTTCGTTTTCTTTACTATCAATGACTGCAGCATTATAACTGTAATGTGTGAGGTGTGACTCACGTCGCTAGGCGAGGGCACGGGCTGCCGTATGCAGTCCTCGCAGCACTTGCAGATGAGCGTGAGCAGCACTACGCCGGGCTGCGTGCTGGCCCCGCGCCGCTGAATAGCGCGCCGCCGCAGCTGGCAGTACATCTCCAGCAGGAACGACAGGAACGCCATCAAACGCGGCCGCCCTCCGCCCATCACCGTGCCCAGCAACTGATCATCAAACACCGACACGTTACACCACCCATCTACAGTCTAACTTTTAATCTAATAGTTACTTACATAAGGGACGTGACTCGACATCCCGTTAAGGAGACGCATTGACAAACAATAATTTAATCCAAACTTTGCTCTATGCAAAGGTGCGCGCGCTAGCTTACGAAAACTACGAAAAAGCAGTTATTTTTGTTTAGTTGTTAGAAAAATCCAACTGTCATTTTAAAGAATATATTTAGATTAAACTATACAGAAAATTTAGAAACATGAATCGGTCCCGTTAAATCGAAAAATGTAAATCTCTGTTGTAAAAGAGGTTTCTTTGATATTTTTTTTGTGTTACAAAAATTAATCAATCGTGTATCGCAACTGTCAAAATAAAGTCAATAAAATGAAAAATCAGGTTAGCAAATATCACTCTCATACGTTTTGTAGTCACTTAGGAAAATTGAAATCCCTGCCGTCAAAATTTCCAATGCATCGCCTTAAGGCGACCAACTGGAAATTTTGACGATAGGAAGCGCAATTTTTCTAAGTGGTCGCAAAATGTATGAAAGTGGTATTTCGTAACCTGATTTTTCATTTCATTAACTTTACTTTGACAGTTGCGATACACGATTGATTAATTTTTGTAACACAAAAAAATTATCAAAGAAACCTCTTTTAAAACAGAGATTTAAAATTTTTCCAACTAAAGGGATCGATTTATGTCTCTAAATTTTCTGTGTTGATTAATGTAAACACGCTCTTCAAAATTCCAGTTGGATTTTTTAAAATTAATTATACATACATACATGTCTTCACGCTGTATCCCTAACGGGGTAGTCAGAAGACGGAGCGGCAAGCGTCGCGGTCCTTACTTATAAATTAATTCGTTTTTAATATTAACAAAAATAACTGTTTTTTATATGATAGCACGCGCACGTTTGTATGGAGAATGTATGGGTGCAGAAGCTCTGTTTTAGATTAATTATTGTTTATCGCTGCGTCACCTTAATTAGGGGTCTTCAAATCTCGGATAAACTCATATAACACATTTTATATACATATATGTTATGTTAAGCTCGAAGATCGAAAATCGAAAAAACAGCTCACAACGCATTGTGGTCTCCGTTAAAAATCCACATCGCAAAATTCGTGTTATGGATCTTGTAAAAACGCCCATTGACGTGTTGTGGCAATCACAGAAAGATCACATAACGAAATTTGTGTCATGGTTATCATGCTATACTACGACCACAACGCATTGTGGCAATAAAGACAAGACATGATGCGTATGGAACCATAATAGAATACGACACACAGTGATTTTCTTTATGGGTCCTACTTGTTAACGGAAAAGCAATTTAAACTTGTTATTAAACGCAAACTGAATGGAAAAGCCTACTACAAAGTTAGCGATTTCATTGAAGAAAAAACTAGTGAACTAGTTTTCATTGAAGAAAAAAGAAATAGTCTGGAAATAATCTTCTCTGCACAGGCATTTACTGGCTTTATGAATATTGTATTTTAAATAACTATTGTAGAATGATGTTGAAAAAATGATACTTGACTGAGTTTCTTGTCGGTTCTTCTCAGTGTTCAGGTTTTCTTTTCGAACCTAATGAAAAAACACATAACACTGCGCTACGCCGTGCAATTGCGCCGACTCCGTTCACTGTGCCGGATGTGTTAGCTCACTTATTCCAAATGTATTGGCGTATAATACGCTGTTCGCGCTAAAAGCCAACACACATGGGATATGGGTCCGTGGCGCGCGCTTGCAATTCACTCGGTGTGTAACATTTTGCTGCGTCATGGCGCAATTTTTCCTTAACTCAAAGCGCCGGTGCAGTGAGATGCGCCCGAGTTACCGAGTTGACACAAGGAATTTTGCTAAGTTACCAAAAACGTGACCAGCTAAAATAGTGTTGTCAAGTGATAGTACCGAGTCGATATCGATTCCTCAGCTAAACATTTAATTTGGTGCTGTAATGACCCTGCAGCGTCGCCATTTCCTAATGAATTAAATAATTCGAATAAATAAACATATTTTATTTTTCCTTTTTTTTCTATTTTATTCACTCTCCTTATTCCTAGAATTATTCGTATATTTTAGACGCTAACGTTATCTCATAAAAGGAATGATTCAAAAAGGAGATTTTACGCGGATGACGCTGCGGGGTAACCTCTATAGGTAAAATATAAATGAAGCAGACGTGGGGGGACATCGCTATTTAAAAAATTGCATGAATTGGAAACGTCAAATCATTATTGAATTAAAACTTGAACTACATCATGAAAGCTTTTTGTTCTTCTAGGATGTCGACTTGTATTGAAACGTAGGATACATACACTGTCTGTTCAAAAGAAAAGGTGAATTTTGAATTTTTTTGAAAAGTATTTATTTATTCGTCAATATCCATATTGTCCCCTTCAAAGTAATCCCCCTCACATATAATGCACTTATGCCAGCGCTTCTTCCAATCCTCGAAGAACTTCTGAAATGCGCTCTTCGGTATGGCCATCAGCTCGTTCTTCGATTCTGACTTCCGCTTCCATTGGGATGATTGGGCCTTGGTTTCGACGTCATAACCATATACCCACGTTTCGTCACCAGTTATGACCCTTTTGAGCAAATCTGGATCGTCGTTGACGTCATTCAACAATTCCTGAGCGATACTAATGCGACGTTGCTTTTGCTCAAAATTTAGTAATTTCGGAACAAATTTCGCTGCCACACGTTTCATGCCCAAAACATTCGAGAAAATTGCATGGCATGAGCCGATTGATATGCCAACATTCTCTGCAACTTCCCTAATATTGATTCGACGATTTTCCAAAACCATTTTCTTCACTGTTTCGATGTTTTCTTCGCTTGTCGACGTGGTTTCAACTCCAGGACGCTCATCGTCATCAACATCTTCTCGGCCGTCTGTAAAGGGCTTATACCACTTATAAATACTTTTTTGAGACAAAGTGGATTCGCCGAATGCCATAGTCAACATTTTAAGTGCCTTGGAGCACTTTATTCCATTTTTAACGCAAAATTTAATACATATTCTTTGATCCATTTTTTTCAAAAGTAAAAAATCGAAAAACACACAAAAAAGTGACTAACCTTTTCAGTTGTCAACAACAAACTACTAAACTATACTAATCCAAATTGGCTAATAATGCCAACATATGATAAACATATGTGTACCAACATAACAAAAAAAAAATTTCGATAAACGAATGTACGCAGCCCGCGAAAATTCAAAATTCACCTTTTCTTTTGAACAGACCTCGTATATTGAGATTTACTAAAAAGACATGCTGTTGCTAGTGTATTTCTTAATTGACTTATTTTTTGACATTTAAAAATACCATATTATTATTAAGTAGCAACACCCTCAAAATACTAGTGTTGCCATTTGTTAACGATTACAATTATAACAGTTAATCACTAATATTGACAATAGCTAATAACAAGTACACAATTGTGATAAATTCCTAAAATCGATAACTATTTTCCGCTCAAACTCCAAAAACCACCAATCGACACGTGTTGCGCCTCTCAGCGAAGCATCCTCAGGATATACCGTAGATAGGATTCGGTCAGCTAACCAGCACCGCATCCACGCGCAATTCTACAAATACACAACTCCCTTGGGATGGACAGTGCACCGCGGCACGCGAGACTCACCTTCTCCCTGTCGTGGTACCACTGCTGGCACGTGTTGAGGAGCGACTCGAGGAAGGTCTCGGTCTGCTCGCGCTCCACGACGGCGATGCAGCGGCGCGCGGCCGGCAGCGCGTACCGCGGCGACTCCACCGCCCGCGACACCAAGTGCCCCACGGCGTCCATCAGCGTGCGCGCGCACACCGCGTTAGGGTCTGCCACGCACCACCACCACCACGGGACACATTCATTATATTGCACGACTAGCGACCCGCCTCGGCTTCGCACCGGTACACATTTGTTTGAAAATAACATACAGCAAGGTACACTAGCGCCACTCCTTTAAAAAAATATTGTTTCGTGACTGAGAAGGAATTATTAATAACGTCTCAATAAGAACTGACTGAGAAGGAATTATTAATAACGTCTCAATAAGAACCCTCGGTAAGTGTGTCTACAATTTTCTAATACTTTTTAAAGTTTCATATTGAGACACAAAGCAACAAAATAGGATGTAGAGAAATATGGCCGCTTTTCTTTAGATCGAGTTTAGTTGGTTCGTGTCTCAATATGAAACTTTATAAAAGGTATCAGAAAATTCCAGACACTTACCGAGGGTCCTTATGGAGACGTTATTCATAATTCCTTCTCAGTCATGAGATAATATTTTTTTTAAAGGAGTGGCGCTAGTGTACCTCTGTATGCCCTCTTAATGTAGCTTTTTATAGGTGAAAGAATTTTTGTAATAGGTTGAGTAGTTTTTGAGTTTATCAATTACATACAAACAAAGTTTACCTTTATAATATTAAGTATAGATATAGAAGTATAGATGTATTACACGCACGAGATTTGAGGAGGCGAAGGAAGTATGTAAGGACCGCGAAGTATGGCACTTCGTCCTCTCCGACTATTCTGTTCATGATACAGCGTGAGCATATGTGTGTACTACACGCAGTAACTGACTATTAACAGATAGATCTTCATTTCTAATTCTCAATGTCAGTTTCGATTCTAACGAACACTTGCCAAGTATTTGCCAACCATGCCTAAAAAAATGCAGCAAGTAACAATTATACCTTCATCATTTCACCCTATTTATTTCTAGGCCTGACCAAGCATCAAGATACGAAGCTTCTGGTAGTAATTATTTAGACTTACAAGTGGCAAAGTATAAGCAACTATTGAGAGGGTGCACATTTACTGTACAAGTTTTTTTATAATTAACCGTATCCCTTGACCTTGAAGATGATAATAAATAATCAGTTGGCATATTTTACAATGTTCATTCTCTCCCAGACAAGCGTGTAAGTACAAAGAAAACGAATAGTGATTACATCATTCGTCAAAAATAACAGAAAAACATGCATTTTGAAGAATATTTATGTTAATGTTAAACATTTGACTTTATTGTAAAATCAATGCAAAATAGTATCCATATTAATCAACAGCAGGAACGTGAAAGAGATAGTGCTGCATCCCTAAATCCCTATAAGAAGAAAGAATACCTATAAGAAGCGAAAGTAATAGTTAAAACATAATACAGGCACAGGCAAATGTTACCAACGGGATAGATATAGGATGAAGCGCCAATCATCGCGGTCTTTACAAACCTACTGCTTTTCGCCTTTTCAATTATAAGTAACTACCTACTTGTATTTTCTCAAATATTGCAAAAAAAAATGATTTCATTAGTATAAAAAATTATTATCATAAATTGTAATTACTTTTCAGATAAGTACCTACATCTATTAAAATAAACAACAATTTTATTTATTCCATTACATAAAATAGTATTAGGTTAAATTTTGTATCTAACATTGGCTGTATGAAAATGTTTGCCTGTGCCTATGTTAGAAAATTTTATTTTTTTGCATGCTAATTTAAGGTGTAAATAGTAAGTAGTATGTAATAAGTTCCTGATAACATCATTGTTCTCATTCCCGCCAATGAGTATAAAGACTAAAAGCTGAAAACTGTTATTTAATTTAAATTAAAAAGTTTAAAAAGTTAAGGTTGGATACCATAAAATGTCGATATCTTTACACAGGCATACCTTCAAGTGCTTTATCGATACACTCTTGGATCTCGGGCGGGAACGTGCCTAGATCACCCGCGTCTGCAGCCAGGCCCAAAGCCGCCATGCCACTGGCGAGCGTATCTGCTGAGGTCAACGACTTGGATCGCTTGAGCCCCGGTGTAAAAGACTGTGGACGGATGCTTTTGCCGTTGCCATTGGTGAGAGAAGACGGCGGCGATTTCTTCTTTTCCGAAATGATGACTTGTTGGGGTTGCAATTTGAAATGTACCCGTGGCCCCATCTGGAATATTAGTAATTTTGTTGAAACCATGTACCTAACGTATATACTGCACTAATGTACGAAATTTCATTTCGTTACTGACTTACGAGTTATATTATGTAATGTTTCAAGGTATCTCTTAAATTGCCATATAAAAAATATTAAGATATTTAAAATAATAATAAAAAAAAATCAAATTATAACTATCAGGAACGGGTAAGTCTTTCGGTAAAATCCTACAAATGGAATAGGAAAAAGATGGTCTAGTGGCAATATCATAATACGTATATTGAAAACCCTAAAAGTTTCTAATATTGCATTCCAGATCAGAGCCGTAGTTACTGCCGTGTTAGTCGTATGAATGATACGGAGCGCCCGTACTAAAGGGTCCCTGACGGCGACGTGTGTAAGCAAAAATTTGTCTATTTGTAATTAATAAGTATTTAACTAACTCGGATCCTACGATCATTATTTTTCAGTTTTATAATGCACTAGCAACCCGCCCCGGCTTCGCATGCGTAGAAATTTCTTTAAAAATAAAATACAGTCCATGTTACTCGCTGATAATGTAGCTATAGGCGGAAAAATTTTTGAAATCGGTTGAATATGGTTTTTGAGTTTATCCATTACATACATACAAAGTCTACCTCTTTATACTTGATATTAGTGTAGATACTTACGTAATTGTATAGTACTATCTTATATATATTTTTAAATATACTTGTTTTGTTAATGTGAATGTTTTTGTTTATTTTATAATAAAAAATAATTACCCTTCTTCAGGGCTTAGCCGCAGTCGAGTAAAAAAGGCCGCCAACAAATATTGATACAAGGCCCATTTAGAACTAGCTACGCCACTGTTCCAGATGTTACATTATAATCGAAGTGCTGTCAAGAACTTAAACGCACAGGACAGGCCAAACAACGAAATCATAATTTTTTAGATTTCGATAAACTCTACTTTCGATAACGCAGAACCATATTGTATTGACGAGTCGTTACCCATCACCTGTACAATTTATTTATAGTAAACACATTGCTAAACCCTATGTCTTACCGACTTCTGCGACCTGACCAGGATGACAGACAATTGGTACATTTTATATTCGTTCCCGGACTAAGTTAAAACTTTATAAAGTTTTTATTAATAGAACACTAGTTAAAAACCAAGAAGCTAAGTAACTGAACAAAAGTTAAAAAAATATTTTTGATCGACTCAGTAAAAAAAATGACCGAAAGCGTGTTGGACACGCATAAACTTAGGATTCCGTAGCAATTGTGAACAAACCAAAAATATAATAAAAGAATTAGATGCAAAACACCGCAATTATTTTTTTTACCATTTCTGGTTTTGGATTACCAATTCTCTCTATAATATCTGTGGTATTCAGCTTAATAGGTGTAGATATTACGGATTACGGTTGTGAAGTACGCACAGACAGACAAACATGACGAAACTATAAAGGTTTCGTTTTTGCCATTTTGACTGCAGAACTTTGACAATCGCATGCCGATCGGTTCACCATCCAAGAACTAAGGTATGGGTACCTCCTCATTAACGCTTAGAAAAATTGCATGCGGCTCCGTTTACTAGGCATGCACTTGGCGATCGCATCTGTGATCTTCCTCAAATTAGATACGGTCTTCTTAGTGAAATAATGTCATAACTCATAGTACGTTGAAAAAACGTAAAAATGTTTCTAATATTGTATTTCACAGGTAACATTACATTTTAATCGATTCGCTGCTTACGCATACATGTATAGTTTTTTGCTTAATTTGTTAGGTGTCGCCGTGTCGCTTATTGGTGAGCATTCCTAAGCATTATTATTCTAACTATACCACAGAAAGCACGTCGGGCTTCAAGCCCCGAGGCAAAAGACCTTTCAGTACACCCTAGTTTCCGTCGTCGCGGATGGCAAAAGTGTTACTCACGATGTGCGGCACGTTCCCGCTGGAGGCGCTGTTGAGCAGCGCGTGCGGCGGCAGCACGGGCCGGAAGTGCGGCGGCACCTGCGCGTGCAACACCGCCGAGCGCGAGTGCTGTAGGCCCACGTTCGTGAACCCCACGGCCATCGCCGGCCTGCAACACAACAGCAAATGTCCATTACAACTGCATGAGTCACGGAGCACTCAACCTATAGAGTGGCAATGTTATTTATTTTGTATGAAAACAATTTACGTCTAAACACTGTTGCGGTTACTGCGTTCTGTTTTGTAGTTTGATTTTCTGCTGTTTTTGCCACACCACCGCATAGAACAATAAGCCATTACATAAATATTTAAATATCTGTTGGAATATACAGAGATGTACACACAGGTTCAGTATTATGTACTGGTCAATGCGAGCGATAGTTGATATGTTTTAGTGTAAATAAACTGAGTAGTGCTGAATAAAATGGTCCGATATTTTGAGATTTCTGCATGACGCATCGCCGATCTGCAAGACAAACGCGAACGTCCATTATAACAACTGTATGAAGCATCGCCAGTCTGTAGGACAACCGGGATGTCCATTACAACAATTGAGTGAACTATCGCCAGTCTGTAAGACAACCGCGATGTCCATTACAACAAATGCATGAAACATCGTCTGCAAGACAACCGCGAGCGTATTTACAACAATAGCATGATCTGCAAGACAACCGTGAACGTCCATTACAACAATTGCATGAAGCATCGCCGGCCTTCAAGACAACGGCGAATGTCCATTACAACGACTGTTTGAAGCATCGTCGGCTTACAAGATAACCGCAAACGTCCAACGAATGCGTGAAGCATGATACATGGCACATGACACTCCACTCCTTATGTAATTACTAGCTGACCCGTGCGAATATTTCGCACAGTATTGAGATCTGTCATACATGGTAGTTAAACAAATTGTCAGTTGATGGCGCTGATGGGAGATGGATGAAGTTTTTAATTTTTTTTTTTAACAAAAACACCTTATAAACTATTTATTTATTTTCTATCATTAGCAGGGAGCGTAATCTTCAAAATCAAGTCTTAATCATTAATTTTCAAGAAGTATTAAGGGAGATATGGCGTAGCGACAAAACCAACAATCGGTACTATAGATTACACCATTTCGATATTGTATAGACTCAGGTGTTACTTTGCGGAAATCCATTTCATGTGATAAATTCCCAAAATCTATAGCTATTCTCCGCCAAAACTCCAAAAACCACCAATCGACACGCGCCCCGCCCCTCAACGGAGCATCCTCAGGACACACCAGAGACAGGACTCGGTCAGCCAACCAGCACCGAATTCGGTGCTGGTTGGCTGAATTTATCACATGCACCATTTCGGTTACGGACTCGTCGCAGTAGTTTTTTGCATACGAAAAACACTAAAAACTGGACTACTGGTCCGAAAGTTTGGGGTAAGGACTGTTTTAATCTAGAGCATACAGATAGCTGAACAGACACGGTGAACTGTAATTTATACCGCGTAACGATTTCCATTATTCATCTTGATACTACGAGGATTTGACAGCTTTGATATGCCCGTTGGTAAAGTTATGGCGTCGGCATTCCAAGCGGAGCCCCGGGTTTGATTCCTTGTTAACCGGTCAGGTCAATTGAGGAAACGTTTTCTAAATTAGTCTGAAGTCTGGCTCTTACATGGAGCTACCTCAACTCGTTGTGGGGCACTTATAGTATAACCATAGTGTTCAATTTGGAATCACGCGATAGGTGTAATTGCTATTGGAGCTTTATTAATTTGTATAAATGTAGAAATGAATGTTTGTATATATGTAATTGCTAAATTGCAACACCGTTTGATCGATCACCATGAAAGTCGACACATATGTGTATTTTTTGGTGGAGACGGTTTTATGCTATCCCTTTTGCTGTAAGTCGTCATCACGCGGACGAAATCGCAGGCAAAAGACAGTAGTTAAGAAAGTTAAAGATGTGTAAAAAGGCGTGGAGATGCGTAAAGATGCAAATTATGCCATGAAAACTTTTGAAGAAAGTATTTCTAAAAAACCAGCCTAATAGACCCTGATACAGGGTTTAGCCAATGGGAATCATGACAGAAAGATCCTTTTCGATCGGCATTTTTTTGGGTGCGCCGCTCCTTACTGTTCCAAATTTCATATGAACACATCAAATAGTTTGAGAAAAATGTGATAGACAAACATCGAGAAAGTGTCTTTTTTTTAACTCTGTAACGGAGCACTATTCTGGATAGGAACATTAAAAAGACAAAGTTACACGACTACCTTTGTAATAAAGTCATTATCATTTTTTTACTATTTTTGGATGATAGAGGATGTTTGTTATCTCGTGGATTATTTATCTTTCAGTATAATAAACTGCTAATGTGTACTGCGCCTAATAAGCATTTTAGAGACAACAAAGAGATAAGTACTCGTAAAATTTCGCGAGTCCGAAGAGCCTTTCGTTAAAATTCGTCCATTAGTTTTAGTATGAGCGAATAAAAGGACAAACAGATAAACATTTCAAAAATATTTTAAATTTTAAAAGTATTTCTGAATCCTTTTAACTTTCATCAACCTATTAAATTTCCCGAAATAAATTTATTTCAACTTTTTTAATGTACCTACGTAATTGACATGGCTGTCTTGGCTGCAATTTTATTATTAACTAGCAGGCGGTCCCGACTTCGCCCGGGTTGAATACATAATGTATAGCCTATGTCCATCTGGAATAATGTATCTTTCAAATGTTGAGAGAGTTATTCAAATAATAGGTGCAGTGGCCCCGGACATTACTCACCTCATATAAACAAATTTACAAAGTCCGCTTTCTCTCTTTATAATATTAGTATATACATTAAGTATGACTATGTATTTACTCCAGAAGATAAAGAGTTAAATGAACGAATGGCATTCACTAAGACAAAGTTTGCAGAAATAAAATAAACATTTCGTATTCAAACGTATAAACTTCGTAACTGAGAGTTCATAACATAATATTTGTTCAATCAATATTCATCGAATTATGTACCGATTACAATGCGCAGTTAGGACAATGGGTAGCACATCCTTTCTCGTGGCAACAATTCGTAATCATATAGATTCTTACAATGCTCATTGCATACACAATCCATTATAGCAATCGACCCCTGCGCCTGCGCAATGTGCGACCTTTAAGTTTGATACAAGCATGTTTTTAAAATTATGTATATACTTATGTAGGTATGGATAACATCATGGCATTCCCATTCAGGACGACCAGAGGACCAAGGCGTGATAAAATCACATCTTGACACTATTCAGAGCAATAAGCAATTGGTCTTATGAATGGCTAAGTGAAGCCTCGTATAATGAGTTTGCTACTTGCTAGTAGGTATATGGCCTACACCAGTTTAGTAACAAAGCCACAGAGCATATTAAAAGGAAATGATATACATAGAAGAGGGCCAGTAATCTCTATTACCTATGTACATACAATAGTATTGGGTCCTTACATATGAAATTGGCGTTTTGTACGGGAGGAATATAAAGTCAATTTTTTTTTGTAAAATATATTTAATGAATCAAAGTATGCACCGTTGTTATCTATGCACTTTTGCCATCTCATAGGTAGTTCATTGATCCCTTTACTAAAAAAACCATGGGGGCGAGAATCAATAGACTTTGAATGCGGTTTGGACTGCCGCATCGGAGTTGAATTTTTTTCCTTGTAAGAAGTTGCCCAAATTCCGGAAGAAATGGTAATCTGTCCGGGGAGTACGGTGAATGTCGCAGACATTCCAATTGTAGCTCATCTAACTTAGTGGTTGTTTGTTGTGCAGTGTGTGGTCTTGCGTTGTCGTGAAGCAGCAGTGGCCTAGAGCGATTGACCAATCTCCGTTGTGTAGCAGCTAGTTCTTCCTTCATGGTTTGCAGTTGCTGACAATAGATATCTGCCGTAATCGTTTGGCCAGATTTTAGAAAGCTGTAGTGTACGACACCGGCGCTAGTCCACCAAACACTCACAAGTAACTTTTTCTGAGTCAATTTTCGTTTAGGGCAGGATTTGGCTGGGTCTCCAGGGTTCAGCCATTGCGACGAGCGCTTCAGATTATCGTACAGTATCCACTTTTCATCACAAGTAATGATTCGATTTAAAATCCCTTCATTATTGTGTCGGTTGAGCAAAGTAACACAGCAGTCGACGCGTGTTTGCATATTCGATTCGGTACCCATCGTGGATTGTGAAGTGGATTAATACAGTTTTGTCACTCTCACATCTCTATTTGATGAACATCAAGAAAATATCTATTGTAGACATACACGAAGCAAGTTACTAAGTTTCTATATGAAGTCTGTAAATATAACCAACAACATGAGTTGTTACTTAGCTTCATTTTATTTACCAAACTAACAAAACAATCGTACATGCATAACAAAAGACATAGGAAAAAATGGAGGACAATATTTCGTACAGTTCAACACAGCACTGGTTTTATAAACAACAATCCTATAGCCTAAGCTAGAGAGTACGAGTCTACCCGCGAAGCCTTCGCGGTCGCGGCCGACCGCAGTCGGGACTGGTCGTCCATCCGTGCAACCTTGAAGACCACGAAAGTGCGTGGGTCCGCGCTGTCGTTGCTCAGAGAGGGGATTGGTGGGTGGTTTACCACCAAGACCACCGCTCCCCCAAGACTTTCTTTGACGCAGCACTACAGAGCTTCCGGTGCGTTTCTCAGGAGACCCCGAAGCCCCTTGAAACAGCGCCAAGGTTGATAACCATAAGAGTTTTAATTGGATAAAAACCCCACGCAATGCAGTCTCGCTCTTAGGGGATTTGGAACGAATCGACGACTCCAATGATATGATTTTAACTTGAATCGATTTGAATTTTTCACTCAGCTATTGTTGCAATACCTATGCATATTCAACGACAAGTAGCAACATAAGACATAAGGTCCATCGAAATTCAGTATTAAGTTCCTTAACTTTCTAATCACTTAGAGCCGTGTTTTTCGACCTATGGGTTGCGACCCCTAGGGCGGTCGCAGTCTTACTCGCAGGGGAGGTCGCGGTTGCAAGCGAGGTGAAGGAAACAATGACTGTATATAGGTCCTATACTGCAATAAAAATACAACCATATCAGAGAGAAGGCTGTACCGTGTATACATCTGTTCATTATTTTGTCGCCTTTAGCACTTCGCTCTCTACAGAATATATCATTGTCCGTAGCGCAAACAAATTGAAAACGTCGTCTTTGACATCACGTCATTACGGTCCTGGGGGACCGAGTCGCCAGAACTTTTTCATTTGTAAAGAAGTCGCACATTCAAGAAGGTTGAAAAACACTGCTTTAAAGTCATCAGAAAGTCTCTTAACTTGCGATGTACTTGTGCTAGTGACGCAGTACCGCAGAATGAGGACAAGTGGCGTGTCCTGTCGGTATACACTCGTTGTGGACATTAATGGACTTGTCTACGATGGAATGACTTGATACGATGGAATTTTATGCAGTTTACACCGAGAATTACTACATATGCAGTACTATGGAAAGAGATGTTTTTAAAAGAAACTGTTTATATGTTATGACGTGTAAGCATAACACGTATTAAAAAGCTAATGAACGGATTCAGCCCTTAAGACCTTTCACAACGACAGGCGACAAAATTGCAATTATAGAAATCACAAGTAGCTATTTAGTTTTAGCGGATGAACTATAGTTAAATCACAAGTTGACCAATAAATTATCATAATCTCTGAAATTGTAATCGCTTATCGATCAACTTGTATTTATGACTCATAAGCATAAAACTTTAACTCTACATTTAATCCTCGAGTTATTAAAACGCTGTACCTACCATACAGTGCAATGGTACAGGTACAAACGATCGAATCCCGCTACTTTATTTCATAAAAATTTTAATAATCAATTCAGTAAATGAAGGTTACTGTAGAATTATGAATTTAGAGTTTTCGTTTGATTGATCTTTGAAAAGTTGTTGAGTATGCTTGCTTATAATAGTAAATATAACATTGATAGTAATAAAACTAGGAGATCTCTTGCCAAACCCAGATGTGTCGGATTTATTGACGATTCAACATTTCAGGTCCACTCTCAAAGCAAGTAAAAATAAAACTTCGTGTGGCAGCAGCGTTTGATCAAGAATTACATTTGCAAGGTTGCTTAAGATTTACGTTCGTTTTTGATTTGAGGTTTTTACATACTTTATGGTATACAGAACTTTAGGGGTATAAGTTTAGATTACAAAATACACTACATTTATTGTATTTAGATTGATATATCTTTAGATAATTATGTAGATAATTCTACAGAGCAAGTACAACAAGCGAGGTACTTTTATTTGCGGTGTTGGAATGACCCTGGTAATAAACGCGTATTATAGAGCTGTAAATTGAGACACTCAATATAGCAGTCATTGTACTCTGCAGTCGACCCATTAGATGACTCGTTGGTAAAATTGCAATAAACTTTAAAAAGATCAGTGTTGCTTTGACCTTGTTAAAATAACAATAGTTAAAGAACAAATAAACTGAAATTTAAATGTGTTAAGCAAATAACATTTTTAAATGAAATATAAAAAAAAATGAATTTAAAAGCCTTATATTTTCATGGGTATTAGTTTCTGCAGTGCAATTTTGCGAACAACCCTATTAAAATTGCTAGACTTTTTAACTAAGTAGTTAGCTGATGATTACATATGTATATGTATGCCTATACTACACACATATATTAAGTTACAACGTATCTATTATCGATAGACGACCTGAGACGATATATACTAGCTTTTATGTATTAGTTTTTATTTATTAGAACTGTCCGTATGAGAAACAGTTCTGTCTTAGGTCTAATTTCGTAACTTACACCGAACTTGCCACCTCTATTCGCTCTTCCCTTCTTATTGAGTCTCCGTATTATAAAAGGGATCTACTGTTCAAATGTCATGTTCCTGTAGCGTTAGTAATCTCAATTGGACGATGATGAATCTGCCAGTCAGTTTATTACCTATTTTACGCCCTTAGCATATGATATTGGATAAATGCTGAAATAGGTGTTTAATTATTTTTATTGAAGAGTACCTATTTGTGATTTTACATAGACAATCAAATCAATAGACAAATTTTTTTTTCTAGATTCAAACTTTACTCCCACTTTTCGCTCTGTTTGGGGTTGATTTTCGGAAAATCCCTTCTTTTTTTGGCACTACGTCACAAAGGAAAGCTACTGTCCAAATTTTATGTTTCTAGCTCCAGTATTTAGGCTAAGCGATAATGTGTCCATCAGTCAGGACTAGTATATTATATCAGTCAGGACTGTACACACATATATCACGTACAGTCAGGACTATATATGAAAAAAGAAGATGTACATAATAAACAAATATAGATAGATATAGATAACATCAGAAAGGTAAACGGGAGCCCGGAAAACAAAATATGGATGATGAATATTATGTGAAAAAGAAATTCCAGCGTTGTGAAAACGATACAACAGCAACAAACATATATTGAAAGAATGAAAAGCAGAGAACGAAAATTTTAATCGTTCATATGAAGTCATTGTTAAAACCAGAAAATAAATACTACAACCATTTTGGTAATGTGACCTTGAAACAGCTTAATAGACAATATAAATGAATGATGTTTTAAAATACGATAGGCATGACGCACGGAACAAGTGACAATTGAAAAGAGTGGACACAAAAGTACTTGTTTAACTATTGAAGATTATTTCTAGACGATTTCCGGGATTGAGAAAGTATAATTAACATACCTAATTGATATTCCTAAACGCAACAAAAATGAAGCGAAGAAGCTCCAAAACTTCCGGAAATCTAAATTTGACAGTTGTCAATAAAAGGAAAACGGAAATATCTAATTTTCAGGTACACACTAATTTAATTTTCATAAATTAATTTTCGACACTTACACATCTGAAGTCGAATATCTTCCTCGCACCATCGTAACAGACAAACAAAGCTGAATAACTAGAAACAGCTACACCTCATTCACTCACACTCTATGTAATTCCACTTCTCGCTATTTGCTCGGCCCACAATAAATTTTATCATTTAAGTATCACAACACCGCAAATCTTAACGCAAACTTGGCAATCAGGCGCAATCAAATTACGTTACATTTCTCTTCATTATTAAAATATTTATTAATAGTATCCACTTTTCGTTACGTGAAAAACTAAATGTAACGGTCTATAGCTGACAAAACACTAAAACCCAAACAAACGTGGGCGATTTGTCACGAAATCACTTCAATAGCACTATTTAGATTTCTACTCAAAAATACCAAGTGGCAATCTCTTGGTTCGGTTTCGTTCGTATCTGTTCGCGTGCAATTTCGATATTGTTTGGTCGCATTCGTGTCAGGAACTCCGCGCGTCTACCGGCGCGTGCGCGGACCGCGGACTGCGCGGGGCGTCACTTTCAGCCCGTTTTGGCGTGCGCGGGCGTGCTCACGTCACCGCAGCTAAGAACAGAGTGATAACAAAAACTTCTACAATTGATACTACGTACATCTACGCAGCTACGCAACGAGGATCACCAGCCCGCTAAAATCTCTCAAATTTTTGTTTTGGCTCCATTGGAGCAGCGCCAACGACGTCGCTTACTACTAATCTTGACGCGAAACAAACTCTCATCACAAGGTCAACTGATTCAACTATGATGAGGAAATGTTTCGAAAGCTTTTTGTCAGTTTTATATCATATAGAACTGTCTGTACATTTCATGAATTCCTACCAAGAAACTTAACGAGTTTCGTACATAATATTTGCAATGGTCATCTCAAAACAGAACAAAGTGACAGAGATTTCCAGGAAAGCCATATTAGTATCGTAAACATCAAAGCTATCATAATGGAAAAATCGCATTACGGTGCAAAGCCAAGGCTTTTGTAATAGCTATTTATACAAACTGGTGACGACTGAAATGATGAGTTGTCGTGTTACGTATTTAAGTCATCGTAGATTGCATTGTGAGAGACTACCCACTCTCATAGTCCTATAGTCTCTAGTTTTGAATCCTAAGTAACTCAATTTAATGCATATTTGCCTAATGAAGATTATGCTCTTACCTAAGGAAGTTTTTGATAAACGTATTTATAAATGAGATTTGAAGCGAAAAAAGTATGTAAGAACCGCGACGCTTCGCGCGCCTCCCTCACTGACTGCCCTATTAGGTATACAGCGTGAAGATATGTATGTACGTATGTATTTATAAATATCACTTTCATTTTACAATTCGAAAGTCGTAATACTTACATTACACTTCGTGAACGAACTCAAATTCCAATTCATGAAGACAATGCTGATAAAATTGTGTTGCGAATTTAAAGTACTTATTGTTTTGTTATGACGTGGTATATCGTTTCAGAATTATTTTGAAAACATTACAGAAAGAAAGTTGATTTTACATTTCGTCAAGAATATTTTTTTTACGGCATAGGTTGGTTTTTAAAACTAGCTCATTATAGAAATAGAGACGAGGAGATGACGTATTTCATGAAATATCAATCTCAGTGAAAAAGAACATTCTGGCAAAGAATTTTCATCAAAGACAATATTTTAACTTTAACGTGCATAAAAACTTATCCCTTCCATTCCGAATCGAAAATATTTATTGAAAATACTGATTTCATATCACTGACTCCTAGTCGGACCTTGAAGTGAACCAAGGAGACATACGAAATAAATATAGTTTGTAACGGAGTCATTGTAGGAAATCATTACCTTATTATCTTTATTTACTATAATAATTATGATATTATAAGCATTTTTTTCCCTTATGTGTATGAAAGATAACAAAATTACTTATGTACCTTGATATATAAAAATACCTGCGTGCTGAAATGCCATATTTCTATTGAGTGCGAACATAATTTCCGTATTTATTATTTAAATCAGTATTTTAAACAGCAACACTGAGCCTCACCATGAAAATATGTATAAGAATATAATATAATAATATACTCAGACATTTCAGACAAAGTAAGCAGCACAGCGCTTGTGTTATGGGTACTAGACAACTGATATACTACTCATATACTTTTCTTTTGTAAATAAATACATATTATACATAAACACCCAGACTTGGGGCGGGAATCGAACCCGCAACCTTCGTTTACTTTCCGACGCGCTTAGTCGATGCGCCATGGAGGTGATCTATGGAGAATACAAGTAATGTTGTTCGTAGCTCACCTATTCTGCAGCTCGGCAGGCTTGGCCATTGTGAACTCCTTGGCGTGGACATTGAGCTTGTTGGTAGAAGACGGTGTCGTTGGAGTCGTAACCGTTGTGTTGGTCGCAGTAGCTGTGGTGGCCGCCACGCCGTCTGTGCGGACACCTGGTGGTCAACGGGGCTCGTGAAGAGAAGAGGAGATAGGCGAAAAAGGAAGACCGTGCATGTTAGCATAAAGTAGAAAATGTTATTGAAAGACTTATAACATAGCGGCTTGGTTAATTCAAGCTTGACCGACTAGTTACGCTCCACGAAGCGATATTATGTTACCGAGACGTATCATTTATAAACTAACGAATCATTTAACAATAGGTACCTATATATCTCGTTCCCGCTTCTGTTGAAAATCTGTTTCATGCTACTAACATTTTTTATGCTGCAGTTTTGCAGTTTGCCATAAACAATTCATGCAGACTTAAAAGAAAAGTTACAGATAGGTATGTTTGATGAACGTTTTCAGAGAATAGATTCTGAAATACTATAAAATATTATATTGAACAAATCAAAAGATAAAGTAACACACTTATTATCTGGTTAGCAAGAAATCAGTGTTCATGATAGTCGCGCATGCGTTGCAGTTAAATGGGCACGCGAAATTCTCATCTAAGATTACAGCTAGACAAGAATATATAACTGTAAAATATGAATAAGACTGGATTACTACACATTTCCTTGTTGTGAATAAGACTACATATTTTCAATAACGATAAAGTTTTTGAAGATTAATTAGTGTAAACAAACCTGCAGCCTCAGTGACCGGCTGCGTGGAAACTGGTATCACGGCCGCAACTGTCACAGTGGCCACGGGCACGGGCGAAACTGACACCGGAGTTACCGGGGCCGATGCCACCGGTTGAGCCAACGATTGTTTCATTATGCACCGTGACATATTCGCTCAACAACACAAAAAAATACCGTACAGCGCAAAAACGTGCGTTTGACAAACGTAATCCACCGCAACAAACATCTGACTGTCGGCTCGTTCCAAATATGAAATTTGTTTATTTTTAATTTTGGCGCCAATTTCGCTCAGTGACGCTAGTCAGCTGAGTATTTCCACATGCGGCCTGTGACAGTTGATCAACCTTTTTAGTACTTAATGCTTTTTAGTGTGAATTGTAATCATTACAATTATTTGCATTAACATATTAAAAATAATTTAAAAATTATCGGTAAAGTTCCTAGTTCCTGAAAAGAGAAACTATAATAAAATGATTTTTTTTAAATTTACTTACTGCAAAGCATCTAAGGGTAAACTATTGTTTGGTTAGAACTAGAAGGCTATAATTTTACTACAATATACTGACCTGGAGGTCGGTATATCTCCAATGTGGGTTTTCCTTTTGTGTTGGTCAAAATCATACTGCGACGTTTGCCATTGTTTGGAAACTGAAATAAAAATTAATTAAATTAGGGAATTATTTCAGATGTTGCAAATCGACTTGATGAACTGTCACGATTTATTTTCAGCTGCTTAAACATAGTATGAGACGAGATGAAAATGAAATCCTATAGCATCATCGACTAATATAAAACGCTGTCCATGAGTAATAGCGAATATAATATTTTGTTTATTTGTAAAACCAGAAATAAAGCTTAACTCGACTTCGGTTTAGACGTGTGAAAAAAGTTTAAAAAGGTCAGATTAGGTATTGCAAGTACTTATGTATGTATACCTAACGAAATACTGTCTATACGCATAGTTTTATGACAAATTTTATGATTATCAAAGATAATCGGACATATTACATAATAAAACGAACTGAAGATGATTTTATATGACAGTTCATGACCTTTGACTAGCTTTTCTGTGCTAGCTTTGGTTAGTACAGCGAGCGGTTCGCTTGTAATCGTAATTTTCAAACAGGGGGGGCCGGGTTCGAATTTCACTAACTTTTCTAAATGTAATTATCTTGGAGTCTGGGTGTTAGTGCGTAATGCTCTCTCATTCTTTGTGTAATGATACTCACAGTACAAGTGCAATGCTTTAAAATACATATTCATCTAATATTATTCATTTATTTATAAAAATAATTTTGTTTCAATTTTCTCAGTGATGTTTAATATTTTATAAATTTTTATTTATAGATTGAGAAAATTCAAACGATTTCGATTTTATATACATTTTAAACCATGGCTTCCCAAGTTTTCCGGTCAACCTTTCTCAAACGAATAAAAAAAAAAGAATTTAGTCAGTATCCCATATAGACTCAAAGATCGGTCCAAGAAATATAATGGACAGAGTCATAATAAATTGCCCCTCTTACCACCCTGTATCAAACGAATTTTCCTGTCTCTTTCTATCTCATTGAGCGTAACCACAAGTAAAACAGTTAGCTATAGTAAGTATGGCAACCTCGCACTGTCAGTGTATTTCGTGTCAGCTTATGAGTCGGTCATGAAATAATTATTTGTATACTATATTCGATGACAAAATATAAAGATCATAATACTCGTAAATCTTATTTGTTTTGGGTACTATAGTATTCACAAAAACAAAAATATGTCACATTCAGCTGTGTATCGTTGTACTCCGACCTTCCCTAGTCACGCGCATTCGCAAAAATTTTAAAAGACGGTCAACAAAAAAAAGACACTTTAGGGACACCCTTTCAGAGCAAATGCTCCGTCTATTAATATTTAGTCCGAGGTTTCGATCACAAATAAAGAACTACATTCACAATTTCCTATAAAATTTAAACAAAATATTGTCCGAATTGACGTATATTTTTTTAATATCGTAAAGTATTATCTGCAATATTGTGTTAATCTAAAGTAGACCTTGCTGTCAAACCACAAGGTTATAAACGCTCGTAAACGATTCTTGCATGAGATAGAAACGAAGTTTGTTAAATAAAATAAGTACTTAATAATAAGTATTTATTCTTACGTCTCGAACATAAAGTATAATTCTAATAATCTATTTGCGTTGCTATTAATGTCATTTTGATTTGTTACGTGAAAGTGACAAGGATAAGACATAATTATATTGTCAGGCAATATTTAAAAATGTGATTACGTATTTAATAAAAAAGAGCTATGTAACGTTATTACTATAATGAAATAATAAACACGTAAATAATATTATTTATTTATTAGCCGAAAATAAGAACTCGCGTCTTTTTTTAGCATTCTAGATGTGTTGTTTTTGCAATTATTGAACACTTTGACATGTTCGCTGTTAGCGTTTCAAAATACTATTAAAACAGAAGTGCTCCCAAATACTCATTTGAGTGCACATTTGCTTCGGACATTTTTGGAGCGTTGATTGTGTATCTAGTTTTTTATTTGTGATCGAAGGTCCGAGACCTGAACGATTCCCAATAGTCTTAGACTGAGAGCACGCTATCATGTCCGCTGTAAGTTTCAGCGTCCATTGTAAGGGTTGTCGCCCACTTTAAGAACCTTTGATCTAAACAATAAGTAAAACAGTGATGTAACTCGTACTCGACCTGAATAAACACACACTCAATATTGAAAAATATAGATCAATACTTAGTTCTCATTAAGTTTTCGTAACCTGTATATTTATTCAGTTGGTATTTACGTATTCTGTTACCAGAGAGCTATGAAATAAATCCATAAATTATTGCACAATGTCGTATAAATGTAGGTAGTTCAACGATTTCAGACTTCGCGATATTCAGTGCACGATTTCATTAGAGCGATATAAACTTGAATCCTAAATATACTTACCGCGAATATTGAAATCTTTTTTGAATTAATTTCATTTATTACTTTAATTATTAATTTTACTCTGGTACAGTGAACATAATTTTGTAATTCATTAGAATATGAGACATATTATGCCAGATAAAATTAAATACATCCTTTTCATTTATTTGAAACTGGAAAGTTATATAGTCTGTTCGACAAGTTCAAAATTTAATTCTTGATAAAGGTCCCAAAAATATGTGTGATAGTTAATTGGATTCGGAATGACGTCTAGAAAAATGTATTTCAAAGATTTCAGAGCACATAAAAAATTGCTCCGTCCTCCCTGACTACCCGGTAGGGATACAGCGTACAGATATGTTTGTATGTATAAAAAATGGTAAAAATTATTAACAAATTAAGATGAAAAAAAAGATATTTAGTTTTTCGCCTATAATTGAAAAACTATTAATATTAAAGAAATTAAAAAAAAAATTCTTAGAGGAGGAAATTTCCTAAAAAAGTCCTATCTTCCGAAACTACTTTAATAATCTAATAATCAAATTTTTTTAAAAAATCTTTTTTATTATTTTTATCTTTTTTATCATCAATACAATAAAATAGAAAAAAAGAATTTTTTTTAAATATTGAACCTATTTGTTTATAAAAAAATTATCAACAAATGACGTAAAAAAAATTTCTCAAGTTTACCTGATGCCATTGTTAGATGCAAAGACAGCAATAACATAACATTCGATTAAAAAAACTTTTTTAACAACATTTTGTCGACATTTCATTTTTTGTTAAACTTTTAAAAACTTTTATATAAGGGCTCCAAGAAGCAAAAAATTTTTAGGCCAATTAGACTTTTATGTTCCCTTTTATGAAAACGGAAGTCCGCGAAAGATTACTTAGTTAACAATTGTATAACTTTTTGAAAAATCAACATAAAAATTTTTTCCGAAGGGGCTTTATTTTTTGAAATTTTAATATTGATATTTTATACTATAAATAAATTATTTTACGTGGTATACTCTTCAGCGGCGCACTATGGAAAATTTCTGTCTGTTGTTGATCAAAAATCCATAACTTTTTTGTTTTTATAGACAAACTTTTTAAATTTAGCATGAATATTCCACTTTAGGTAAGAAATAAGGACCTGTAATATTTACTTCTTGTTTCTTTTTAATTTACTTGAAATAAAATAATTTCAAAATATTTGGTATATATTCTATTGAAATACATCATAAAAAAATAAATTAGATCACTGTTTTTATTCATTTAACATTTATCTTACTTGCAATAATTATTAGTAAGTCAACAACTATTATTTTCACAATTTTTGTATTTTATTTACTTAATTATACAAATGAACTGAAAAATATTCGACTTGATTATATAATGATAATCTATGCAATTATAATTTTTATATAGTTAATTTTTTTACTAAATACGTACGTTATAAATAGATGTCGTATGCGGCCGCGCGGAGGCCTATTTTCAGCGTTAAATTAAAATTAGCGTTAAATGGAGATAGAGTTCCGGGAGATATAAATTTTTTTTAGGAAATTTCCTCCTTATTAAGAAGCTTTTTCTTGAATTTATTAAATATTAAAAGTTTTATTATAGGCGAAAAACTAAATCCTTTTTTTTTCATCTTAATTTGTTAATAACTTTTGCAATTTTTTATATGCTGAAAAATCTTTAAGACACATTTCTCTAGACGTCATTCCGAATCCAATGAGCTATCATCGCACATATTTTTGGGATTTGAACTTGTGGAACAAACTAATACTAGTACATAATAAAAGCTGGGTTATTTGCTGATTTTGATAAAAGAACACTTTAAATCGAATGATTTTTTTCCTGACAAGTGGCCATAGTGAAATGAATATAATATAGCGACCGAAGTCAGGATTCCAGCCTCCTCTTATCCACAGAGAAAATTATATCTCTTCCCTTTCATCACAATAACACCGCTCCGCACACTTCTTTTAAATTATTCGATAATTTTTATTCAAAAAACCCCAAACACAGTACCTTGTGATTCTTATACTTTCAAAAATAAAGAAAAATTAAAGGGTCAGTAAGCGTTTTGAAAGGTAAGAAGATGCCCGAGTTGCT
Source organism: Zeuzera pyrina (assembly GCA_907165235.1). NCBI lineage: Eukaryota > Metazoa > Arthropoda > Insecta > Lepidoptera > Cossidae > Zeuzera > Zeuzera pyrina. Next base: position 4,167,982 of record OU015627.1, read on the forward strand.
TATAACTGAGATTTCTGAAGTGTCGTCTAGTCTCCAGCCCCTGCAGTCTCGACATAGATAGCAATCGCTTTACGACCTATTTCGGTTGATAAGTCATAACGATTAATTTTTAACGATTTTTGAAAGTCTCTACATTAAAACTATCGATTGTGATTGGAATCATATCGAATCTAACTGTCAACTTTACGATTGCTACGATAATGTTTTTACGATGAAATTTGACAGTTCGCAAAGTGTTCGTGCTTATCGTTATGGCAAGCGATTTTTTTCGTTATTTTTATCGATCGGTAGTTTACGAAAATAATCGCTATGTCGGGACTGCAGCCCCAGGCGTCTATATTTAAAATTTTTGATATTTATTTGACTAGTCTATAACAGCAAACGAAACGTATCTGTTGGATATACATTGTGCTATACAGTGACCAGTGAAAATATTTTCGAAAAAAAATAAGAACGGCCAAGTGCAATAGTCGGTATGTGGATGCTGTGCTGTACTGTCAGTTATTGCCAACTGTAAGAAATCTAAAAAAAATTATCTAATATTTTACAATCTACAATGTTAGTTCTCCTTCAATGTTCAACTTTATTCTCAAAGTTTAGTAATAATTATATCAGGTTTTCTAAATTACTCCTATGTGTTTGGAGATTACATTAGGATTTTTGGATTCGTAATACCCCGAAGAACATCAATATAAAGAGCTCTAAATAATACCACACACTGTGACCCCATAAATAAATATTTATTTAATTTTCTCTTTGCCCTAAAGTTAAAACTTTTGAAATTCAGTCTGCGTTTGGGCCACAGCTTACTTTAACCAATTAAAATTGTATTAGAAGTCAATAACGTTTCAAATTTCAGCTGCTTACGTCAAACAATCTTTGAGTGATTGACTTAGATAGACAGACAAACAGAGCGAGGTGAATTCTATAAGCAGTCCGTTTTTCCAATTTTAGAACGGAACTCTAAAAACAGATTCGGTTATTTGTAAACTTCTCTGAATCCAAAATGTACAATACATTTTTGTCTGTTTACTGCTAACCTGCTTTTGTGTGCGTTGGTTTGTTTCACTAAAAACTGGAGAATTAATTTAAATTTAGACTAATAATAATTAACATTATTATCAATATGCTATCTACATTTTAAGTGTGGATGTCGCCGTTATATTCCCTATAAAACACTATTACTCGTTGCAATGTTACACTTTTATTATTCCACAAAGATTTTTGTTTTCCAACTGATCCTTAATATTCCTGCAAGGATATGTGTAACATAGGTACGTATATTATAACAATCAGTTGTACTTGAAATAAGTAATATTTTAGTTGAAAAATAGGTCTTATTTCATCAGCTTAAGGTGCTCTAGCGCTATCCTTGATGGACAGTTGAGTGCACATTATGTAAAAAATAACAACGTAATATCTAGCCTTAACGTGATGCAATTAAGTAGGTAGTGAGTAGTAGGTAATGTTTGGATTGATTGCTATTTGCCAAGCAGAAAATATGTGGACTTTTTTATTTGACTAACAGCTATTTTGAGGTCGTTTAAAGCAAACAACAGTCACACAAAAAGTAATGTAAGTATTGTGATTACTTATGATTGTAATGTACCAAACAAAGGTAATGAGTAGGTACCATTAATATACTATTTAACTTTTAGATATTTTTTTTTATAATCTCAAGAATTGAACTCTAAGGGTCCTATTAATAAACGCGGTGTAAACTGAATTTACGACAGCCTCTGTTGTAGTCAAGCTCAGGAACAAAGGAAAAAGATGAAAAGTAGTCCAGGCATCGGGTATTTTTTAAATACGAGTTCACATACCTCACTGAATTTTTGTATGCTATTTTAGGGCCCCCTGGAAACACTAAATCCATATTTTTCTATATATTTTCTGATTCGGGGGGCAGGGGGGGAGGCGAACAGGTGCAAATTTTGTATCGCCTATATCTCTGCCGCTTTTCATCATACGGCGATAAAATACGAGCGTAGAGAACAACTTTGCCTCTGACGACTTCTGCGCTATCGTCAACCCTTTTCAGTTATCACCGAAGGGGCGGGCAAAACATTTTCGGAGTGCAAATTTTTTTCGTCACTCTAAATAAGCCACCCGAAATGCAGCGAATTTAGAGTATTTCGTATCGTGATGACCGAAAAAATCGTAGGTACATAATTCTGATACCTAAAATTTTGCGTTTCGTCCGACATATCCGTATTTGAGTATACATACATTGGTTCATTCAAGTACTTTTTGCTTTCAATTTGATAGTTTTACTTTCTGTTCAATTTAAAATAAGTAAAATTATCAAGAGCGAAACCGAAACGCATGCGGGCGTTATTGCGCGTCAAAAGTGCCATTTGTCTATACGGCACGGCGGTTTTCTTTTCGTTTTATTAAATAAAAGTGAATACCCTATGATTACAAATTTAAAATTCGTTACGCTAGATTACGTGGTATTCTAGCGTTTACGACAATCGAACCACATCTAAGTTCCAAGTATTACCATCGAAGTACTTTTATTATTATTATTTATTATATAATATTACTATCGAAACAAAAGTATCAAGTGCACATTGCACATTCGTATTTTTGTTTGTAAACAGTTCATTTCTAGTTCCTAGTTAGGATTTCATAGTTAGGACTAATGATTCAACCTGCCTTCCAAAGCACGGAGACGTTACATAATATGTTAGATATCCATACAGTAGATTTTAATATTATCGATTTTAAAATACGCCATCCATACGGATACATAATAAATATCTGGCTAATTGGTAACGATATACCTATATTATTTTCTTATGCAGTGAAATCATAATGATAACATTAAATACAAATATGTATTGTTATTAATTTAATTCAAATAACAGTTAGAAGTGAAAGCAAAAAGGCCGTCTAGTTTCGTTGCCTGTGGGAGTTAAATTATTATGCAGCAGGCAGCACCCACTCAGTTATCGGTTGCAATGACATTTGATTGTCTCTGTAGGTGTTAATTTCATTTATTATAATAAAACAGCTCTTCATTGCGGTCAGTTATTACGAATTATCAATGATAATTATGTATTTAGCACATATAAACAAATATGGACATATCACTCTTTGCATATGTAAACTCGTATGAATATGTAAACTCGTAGATCTATATATACTGTTTCTAGAATTCTAGATAATTGCATCAATGGTTCAATCTTTTATTATGTAAATAATCAAAGGTTTTAATGGTATCTCCCCAAAGCAAAGTACTTTTGTACTATCGGTGTGCCAAATGTTATTAATGGTCAAATCTGAAAAGTTTCACAAATTGATCGGAAATCATAATCAAGAATAGGCACGAGTCACGACACTAGATTCATAATCAGCTGTCAGATGCACTACTACCAATAGACTACAAGTATACCATCCTATAATACTTTTGTATGTTCAACATCAAAATTAGGTAGTACACAACTTGAAAAGTTTCAAAAAAATCGGCTTGATTATGGTTTACAAGTAGAACAAAATACTATATACTTATTTACTAGGACCAAGTAACTTGGTCTTAGCTTACTTATAAAAAAAATTCCGACAGACTTTTTAAAACATTCTATAAAAAATTAAAACTTTTGCACATAATGTAAATACCTGTGTACGACATTTCAGTTTAATATAGGTATACCTATTATTAAACTGTTTAAAGATCATTACTTGATAAAAAATACTCACCTGATTATGGTGCATGTTGTGATGTGATTGTGGGCGTACGAAGCTGCGCTCTCGCATGATGACGCCAGGCGTTGCAAAGTTCTGCATCCTGTAGCTCCTTTGCAGCTCATTACCAACACCAATTTGGGTCTGCATCTTGTTGCTCATGACAATGTAACGTCTTCTCCAAGAATATTCCGCTTGTTGTATTGCTTTGTCTATGGTAGCTATTTTCCCGCCTTTATTTGACAGCTCCGTTTTTGGTGTTTCAATTGTTTACTGTTTCGTACTTGCGTGTTTATTCAATTTTCTCTTTGGTAATTAATGCGCTCTGGTATTTAGCGTCTTTTTTATTTTTTTAGATATAATTTTGTATAATTTCAAAGAATAACAGCTTTATCGCAAGAAATCGAAATAGAGAGTAATTATTTATTATGTTATATTCACTACCGTTATAGAATTGAATATTAGAATATTATTTATTGAAATAAATACACTAGATGAATGACTAGTATTATAGTTACTTTACGCAATTCCACACTTATTTTGATTAAAAAATTTCAAATATCTACAAATTTTATAACATACGTATACAAGAAACCTATTTTAAAACGAGCAAATAGCAATATGTCAAAAATGCGAGTAAATAACAAAGCTTTATATTAATTTATTTAAAAAGTAATTAAAATCACAATTGAGTTTATTGTGACGTCACGTTTAGAGATCAGCTTTCTCCAATTTATATATGCATATATAAAATGTACAATGTTTAAACCCCGTCTATCGTGGCCACAGATAGAGGTGTTATTTTTTTCGATTTTTTCGTTTTTTAATACGACTAATACAAGAGCAGTGCAGGATTGTATTGTGTCCTGACAGTCACCGAGCGATATTTAATACAATATTTCGAGGGGCCGAGAAATCTGTGCTTCTTCAGCGCCAAGCTCGAATCGTTTCGTTGAGGGATTATTTGAACCCTAATCTGAAACAACAGAAATTATGATTTGTTATATTCCTCATACAATTATGAATGTCAAAATTAAAATTCTAGATATTTAAAACCTTTCAGAGAACTTCAGATGTTTGGCTTTTGATCAATAAATAAGGAAAACCGAAAACTATGCGTTTAAATCATTGTATTTGATATATTCAACTGATTGTATACAAGACTAGCGACCCTCTAGCTTTCTACAGGTGAAAGAATTTTTGAAACCGGTTGAATAGTTTTTAAATTTATCCATTACATCCAAATAAGCAAAGTTTACCTCCTTATAATATTAGGATAAACATAGATTATGCACGGAGATAAGCTTGTTCTTTATACACAGTAAGCTCTCTTTAATTCGGCATTCTACATTTTGTTTCATCGCTCATTCTATAAGCTGGCACCGATCGAATGGCTCGCACGATCGATATTTTTCATGTAAATCCGATTGTTTTGTTCATTTATTTTAATTCTTTTACATTTTGTTCATTATGTACGTTACATATATGTGCATTATTTATTCGCTTAACACGTCAAATAGGCACATTGTTCTAACATTTGCTTCTATAACAAAAATGATTAATGTTTGAAATTCTGATATTTGATAATCTGGCAAAACAACTAATCAGGCTTTAATCGGACACGGCCGGGGTACCGAACGTGCCGAATCAAAGAGCGTACGTACCAAATTATTCTCAACATCATTTCTACAACAAATTAGTATACAAGGAATTATGAATTACTATTTTAAAACAGTGTCTTAATGGCTTCAGAATGATCAGTGTAAACATTATACTTGGAAAGCCGGAAACGAGGAATAGTTGGCCGACATCCATTTTTACACGTTTTGAACTATTAAAATATCACATGAGAAAAGGTTGCTATCGAATATAACTCATTGAGTAGTTTTTCGTTATAAAATCAGAGGTACTTAAGGAATATGATCTAGTCGTATAAGTCTGGATTTGGTACTTCGGCGTGGATTGGTAAAAATATTTTTCTATGTGCCGGCTTATCTTCAAAAAATGTGGCTTTCGTGTATGATATCCAGGGTCACCCTGGGTCATCAGCAGAAGAGAACGTTATGAAAATATAGATTTCACGAACGAAACATTAAAGTGTAGACACTGGATCCAAACGTTGATTTAAATAATTGTGGCGCCGTTTCTACTAAAATAGCAGCCAGTTGGCTAATTTCAATTTTTTTAATTTATATGCGTGTCTTATTTGCAGATTAATAAATAGTTTATCATGGTGGCATGGTGGTGTTTTTGATTTTATTACGTCTGGGACAAAATCGTTGTAGAACTAAATAAAATATGTTGTTTATTAATGACTACAATAACACAGAAGAGTCATAAGACAGAACATCACAGATGGATGAAGACATACACATCTATTTACAATTCTGTCTAAAAGCACAAACTCTATTTTGTTAAATTTAATAATGGGGTAGGTACTCATATACCCAAGAATTCTAAATGTTGATAATGTTGATTCCGTTTTACAAAACTACACATCATAGTTCATACATCATAATTTATTAAAGGAATTATCCAATTAATTTGGAATTCATGATTCTAACGTGGCAACATACTGCATAGAAATATACAGCAAAATGTAGTTATCTACTTCAATTTCAGTGTAGTTGGAAAATCTATTTCAAAGCTAAGAGGATCATTGTTTATTTAGGCCAATAAAGTTTTTCTTCGAGGATCTCTATGACCCAGTGACTCAACACACATTTGAGTTCATTCACAATATAATATATTTCTTAATTGACTCGGATTTGGATGACCTAAATCGGCGATAGGCTGACCACTTGTAGCGTACATGAATAGTACCAAGAATAGATCACTCGTATCTGGAAAAATCCATAATAATAAATTCTATCGGTATTTAGTAATGCTCTTTTCTTCTAGTAGGAGTTCGTCTCGAAAGGTATGAAGTTATAATATATATAAACTATAGTGAACATTCAATGATATTTTTGTCGCTCTGCGTTTCCTTTTCGATACTCCCATAACTTCTCACGTAGTCGAATATTTGTTACATTTCAATATCATCTATAGAGACATTTAAAGACACTGTTATTAGTAAAACTACAATTGAATACTTCATAACATAGGTGTAATATTTGGTCCCTCGAGCCGGATAAAGTGTGGGAAACGAAATAATAGCCAAACGCTTCAAGTTCGTAACACAGTGTCGTCAACTTGTTAAATGGAAAACGAGTTCTCTCACCTATCTGTAAGTACATAAATTTATACATAAATGGTATGTATCTGGTAGACACCGAATGACTCACCGCTCTCTCGTGGTGCGCTGTCCGTCGTTTGTTCGTGCTCTGCACTCGAGACTCGTTCACTTTACTCGTATTTATTTCACTGTAACAACGAGAAAGTTTAATATTAATTAATTAATTAACTATTTTATGCATATTTTTGATTAAATTACTTTTAAAAACATCATGGAAATAACTTTTATTTGCGATCTCTGCAAGCCCAACTTTACATTAACAGGCCGAGGCTTGCCTGATATTATAGCTAAATCCATCCAGTAGTTTGTCTCGGCAAACCAGCTACTGGTCATTTGATAATAAAATTTTCCCAAAAGGAATTTATTAGATTACATATTATTATTTTTCTTGTATAACCTGTTATAAAAAATGTCGTATATGATGGAAAAATCTTACATAATGCCTATACATCAAATAATTGACTTACTTCAGTACAAAACAATTTATCTTAAAAAATGTATGTTCATGTATAAAGGCTAACACGAGGCGAGAATTCGTACAGTTCTATTAATAGCAAATTAATTAGCTGTTGCTCATGACTTCGTCCGCGTGAAAAACAGGATAATATACAGCCTACTTCCACCTTAGAGGTTCATTCTAAATATTGGTGAATGAATTTTTGAAATCGGATCAGTGGCTTCGAAGATTACCTTCTACATCTAAACTTGCAAACGGCGAATCGAATCGGCGAATTATCAGCGAAAACTCTATTCGAATCGATTCAGTGATTTTGCAAAGCAATTCTCATTACTGAATGATTTTTTTTGGTGGTGGTTTTCTTTCCTTGAACTAAGTTTTTGAGAATTCACGAAAAGTTCAGCAGGAAATACAATTTTAAATTAAAAAATTTTAAGTCTTTAAAATTGTAAAATGTCTTCGCCGTAAAAATTGAACGAAAATCATCGTAGGCGTCTCTAAATGACATCATCATGTTTATTGGTGTGATGCCTCAGTCTATTGACACACACAGTTACATAATTTAAATTGAATGGGTCATATCTTTTATTATCGTTAAATGATCCTAAACTCTGCGCTATAACACATTAAGTTTACAATCGTGTAATACCAGATTTGTCTGTGATGAAGTATGCATAGCTCTATACATATGTATAGCAACTGTGTACATAATAAGATGTCTGTAGGTTCTAGGTCATTGGGCGCGGGCTTGGTTTGTTTTGTCTCTTTGTATCAATTAATCGGTCGATAAAATTGTTGAATTATATATCATTATGGAATAAGTTATTACATACATATAGGTGCCATATAAGTATTTATACATAGTACATAATGTTACGCTATGTCCCATTTGCGATGGATAGAACATCAAGCACACGAAGGTATATTTTGATGAATGATGACGATGACACTACAATAAATATAATAATACAAGGTTTGGAACATCCTCGAACCATTTCACCTATTAGAATTTAGGCGTTTTCAAAATTAGAATGAATACGTATAGTACCTTTTGGGCAAATTTAATTGATTTTCGGTCTCGTCATTGCTTTTTATCCAGACAATATAAACAAAACGTACTTACGCCACGTTTATGATAAAAAAAATGAACCCTATCTGCGAAGACAACTGGCACTTTCCATGTAATTTTTTCTCCCCCAAACCAGCGTAATTCTGGTGGGAAAAAATCCAAATTGGAAAATTTTAAAAAATTATAAAAAATAGAACAGAAGTTCTTCCGTAATAAAATAGTATAAAGAATAAAATCGTTTTACTTATCATATTGCATAGGATAATAACTGTGTACAAATTCAGATCTAATATCGTCGGCTAAAAGCCTTCGAGGACTCCAAGAAGGTCAGAATAAAAACGTGGGACGAAACGAGTGAATTGCCACAGTGTGGACAGACATTAATATGTTGCTACAAACCGTGTAAACGCTTATATAAAAAAATAAGTTTTATTTTATAAATATAAATTAAGCTAGTAATTCTTGTACCTAAAACGTATGCGTACATGCGTACCTTTTACTGTTTCTAAGTCCAAATGTTACATAACATGGCATCAATAAGGTGTGATTTTGTTAGAAACTGAAAAATGATCTTCTTTTACTTGAACGAGTATATCGTACCGGTTTTCTGGGAAATGGTTCTAACAGTTTTAATAAACATTTAAGACTTCAAATGTCAATTAATTTTGAACCATTTGTCCACACATGACCTTCTGTATGTGCTTGATCTTCAATTGATTTCAAACGAAACAGCCTGGTCTTCAACTTGTAGATATTTCTACCATGTGTTTCGTATACTATAAATGCATTTTAAAATTTGTTATTGGATTGTCATACTACTTTATTTGCTGCAGACGATAGCGACAGAAAATATAGCGCGTGATGGAGCTCATGGTAGAGGTAAAAGAAGCGCAGACGCTTTACATTTTTTACTTATAAAGTACTTGCAACATTTTTTTTTTGCTAGTAGTATCTGTAGTTTACGCTAGTAAACTAATTAATATGTGTCTGTAGTACTACAGATATTATATTTATTAACATTAACTAATGAACATTCTACGGTCAATAATATGCTTTATAATGCAATTTATTATATAATCAAAAGAAAATGTTTCTGTTAGTACGTACGTCTTTAAATAAATGACTAACAAAAAACCCTTTATAAATTACAGATCAATAAATCTGGAACTGTTATTCATATAAAAATTACGATGCGTAATATAAAATACATAATGAACCATGCAAATACGTACTGCGCAGTTAACATAAATGTACAAGAATCCCATCAGTAAAGTCTCCGAGGATAGCAATGAGTCATAGACTCGTTTGTGAAGCAAAAACCAAGATCAGGGTACCGTTCGGACTACAGAAAAAACAAAATTGATGTAGCTTTGTCAAGTACTGGCGTAAATTAATTTTTATGTTGTAATAGAATTTGTTACCGCATTGATAGTACATTTTATTGAATTTTCGCGGGCTTCAATGTTATAATAATGTACAATGTAAGTGTATACATACTGCCTATTTGTAGACAGAATCAAAATCATTTCACAAATCAATTAAAAAAATCCACATTGATGACACACTTTCATAGTAATAAGTATTTATATTATTATTATAGATAGCAAGCATAACCAGGTGTCACACATTAGTAGCCTATTGCTCATACAAACTCCATATGATAATTTTTGTCCTTAAACACTTTTTAAGGACCCACTACGATTCATTCTCGCTATAATGTAAGAAATATTTGTTCTATGATGTATGATGTCTAAGTAGGTCTGTAGATACGTTGTCGAAGGCTTCATGGCCGCTACTTTTCGCGCCTTTTTGCAACCTACACAATACTCCTGCGCGAATGCACGGCGCATACTTCGTATATTATTATTAAGTTACTATGTAACTACTTAACATTTGTTACTAGTTTAACATAACATATAACGTTGGAAACATAAACAAAAGTAGAAGTGTATGCTAAATATATGTAGTTCTATCGAACGGTGCACAGTGAATGATAGCGACAGGAAATGCCAAACAGTTGACAAGACAACCTTAACTCGAATTAACAGGTAAATTGTGTTCTAATTACAATTTAGTTATACATTGTAAATCACAGTAGAATTTTCTATTTATTAATTTAGTATAGTTTCGGTTATATATAATTATTAATTATTACTATGTTATGGATAATAGTAGGAGAGCCGGATAATGTCATATTTTAAGCCAAACGAATGTGTGAATGTATACTTTAATATTACTTGAATATGGAATAGGAATCAGGAAGGAACGTTAGTTTTACCAATTTACCAACTGCGCAGCATTTTACCTATATACCTAATCGTTAAAAATAAATTCTTCTGATATTTTATTTTACCTATAATCTACACATTTTTAAGCATAATTCATAAATATGTTATAAAATTTTCAGTGCCTAAATTAAGATTTTTGCGATTATATAGAATACAAATGATAAATGATAGAATACAAATCAGGTTATATTTCTAAACGGTTGAAAATATCTGTGAAATTTATTTTTGTATGAACCTGAGTTCATACAAAAATAAACTTATTACACTCAGAAATAAAAAAAAATCAAAGTAGTTGTTTAAATTGTGTATACTTGTATAATTCCTTAATTAACATAAATAAAATAGTGCATTTATTTTTCTTGATCTTTACATTATGTGTTTTTCATTCCAATTATTTTTGACATCTTAGAATAAAAGAACAATAAATTGACACAAAGATTGACATTAAAAATAAATAAGCACAAACAAAAAGGTAGCATTCCAACAGTGGTTACATACATAGTAGGTAACCACTTTGATTTTTTTTTGTACATATGTACCTAAACACTAAATTTTTCATTTTCAAATTAAAGTAGATATTACCTAATATTTTACAAATATTATACTTATGCTGTGTGGTTGCAAAATAACCATAAACGTCTTCTTGACTCAATTTAAGGATTTGACATCTCGCTTGCACCAACAATTTAATAGTTGCGAGCAACTATTAAATTGTTGCATAGCAAGCGAGATGTCAAATCCTTAAATCGAGTTGAAGTAATTGGTGCCAGCCACCCTAAAAATATTTTTTTTTCCTACCTTAGTTTGGCTTAAAACATGTTACGAAAATTGGTTGCCAACTCTTAGACTACGAGAAATAAATGCCCCAATAGTTTGGGAGACAAAGAAAAATACAGACTTTTTGGCGGGAACGGAAGAAGTGAGGTTGTCAATTTATTTCGATTTTCATTTTTTACATTTTTGGAGTTTTAAAGTACAAAACTGATAGTATATTGTGTTTTAAAGTTCTGTGTAAGTGAAAAGAATGGAGTAGGTCTAAATAAACATGTGTAGCTGAAGTTTTCACGCTCTTCCAAGAAGTCCTGTAAAACTTTAGTAAAGTCTACTATCACTTTACTGGAAGAGTTTTATGATAACGATTGTACATAATAACACAATACGTGACATTGGCAAATGAGCTAATCTGTGCGCCATGCCATGAAGAAAGAAAGGAAAATACACGTGTAGAATGTGCCAGTTGATATCTATCTTTCTGCACAATCGTACGAGTAAAAGTCGCTCAAGGATTGAGACTTGTTAGACTATGCTATGAGCTAACAACCTACAGGCGTTTCTCTTTGCCCGAATGCTTATTTCTAAGTGACGTCAAAGTACGATTTTGTTGCGTTTTGATCATAGATATATTATGTATACTACCTGTTGCCCGCGACTTCGTCCGCGAGGACTTCAGTTTATAAACACCGTCTTTATCTTCTTAGGGTATTTGGCATTTTCAAAAATGATCACACACATTATTTCTTATAGCTACTGCCCGCGACCTCGGTCGCATGGGCTTCAGTTTTTGGGTTTCCCCTGAATTTCTAACAGCAAAAAGTTCTCATGTATTTGTTTATCTTTAATTTATAAGAAAATAGAAAGTAGAAGGTGGCAGAAATAAGATACTATTTAATTTATTATTTAATTTACAGTAATGTACACGATATTAGACGTACCTATATCCGTCGGGGATCGAAGCATAAAGTTTCCTAGGATTGCTAACACGCGACAGAGCCACAAAAGGTGACCGTGCGAAAAAAGCACGGAAAATTATCTGGAATGAGAGGAATCCGGGGTATAACAACACTATCACCTGCTCCGCACCCTGTTAAAATCTCTGCAACGTGCGTTCCTTGCGAATAACGTAATTCTACAGCCAGCAGCTTTTTTTTTGTAGTTTCCGAGAGGTGAAAGAAATCCCCACGGACACTCAGCCGTACTCTACGCCGACTGAGTAGTGTCGGAATTGAACCGACTAAAAAACCCCTCTTTGATGTTAGCCCTAGTGGCTTTTACAGGGTCACCGGTCGCGTTGGGGCTAGCACTAAAGGCGTCCTGCCAGATGGTCGACCGCCTGAGGGTTCTTCCAGCCGCGGCACTCGGCCCGCTTTATATACACGCGTGGTCGTGTCCAACCGACGCTTGACCGCGACGACCGTCCAGGCTAAGCTGAACCCCATTTAATATGATTGATCATATAGATCCGAGGTCAACTTACATTGGAAAAGTCAAAATCTCCGAAACTGTCCATTTTTGAACTTTATATAGACTTTCAATCATCATCATTTTACAGACCATAATGTATAGTTAACTAAAGTTTCAGGCAATTAAACCGAACAGTTATTTTATAGCATTTTATATAGCAGTTATCTTATAGCATGTAATGACCCTATAATACAATTGTACACTTTAAAAAAGTATAAAGCAATATAAAAAATATTAGTTTCTGTAGATTTATAATTTTTTCCAATATTATATCTGATGAATGACATTTGCCCGTGGTTATTGTTAACTCTAAATAAGTCGAATACGATTAAAATTCATAATAGTTTTAAAGTGGACACTATTTTTTTATTTTAATAAGTTATAGTTTGAATTCTTAAAATCTGTCATTGCTTGGGGTGCCCAGCAGACTCGCAACATTACTTCTTTGAATAGCCAAACTGATTTGTTGGCGGAAGAAGCTGCCAGCCCGACGGTTTCCTGAAGTCTCGACCAATCGCTCAGAAACCAGTCGATGGGGTTCGTGGCCCCAGGATTCCAAAGTTCCAACTGCAAAAGGGCGTAAATATAAAACTCTCATAAAGAGTCGCATACTTTCGCCATTTCAAGTTCTCGGCAGTGATGGCGTCATCTGCTGACCTGGAAGTCGCCAGAACATGGGAAACAGCAAGGGCATCGACACAAGTGGCGTCCCACACCAGTGATCTTCCAAGTTTCCAAGGAATGAGCGTCAAACTGTCCGGTTTTCTGCCGTCGCTGCGTGCAATACCGAAAGGCACTAAGACTGCAGGAACGCCAGCAGCGACAAGAGCCCGCCGAAAGACGCCATTCAAGGCGGCATGTTGTGACATGCGGCCCCCACTACGTAAACAGAATAAACCGTGGTGACCTAGTACATCGACGAGATTACCACAGCGGCAACGGTGAGGAAGGTTAGTCCTGGCCTCCATACGAATAGATACTATGACAGAAAGTGTGGTATTGTCTATTAAGATTCCTAAGTTGTTTGAAGGTATTACCTGAAACAATTGTCCTGAGTATTTCTCAAAAACAGCCAGGAGGCGAGACCGATCTTTTTCGGTACTACAAGAATTTAAAAGTTGTAAATGAACATTTTTGCATCCCAGTGTTTCTGACAAAAGGTCGAGGAAGGTATAAATAGTATAAAGTTTCCACTACGTATTTTGGCCCGAAATGGGTTACATTAGTCGCCAGGGCACGCGTTCGAAATCATTGAATCTTTTTTACGAGAAGTTAACAAAAAGTTGAGATTAGTTAAAAGCATTATCACTTATTCAGGGCGTAAAGTAGGTTTATGTACATTGCACACAATTCATTTTAATTTCAGCAACAACATTCATTATGTATAAAAAGTGGATTAACATTTTTACGTCGATTGCAGCTGCGTCGAGGTCGAAAGTAAATCTACCCAATATATTTTTTACATTATTTATCCGTTTATTCCTTCGATATTATGATATTAAGTTCAGTTGAGTCAATATTATGTAAACTGAAATCAAGTTAGAAATATCTAAGGTTAGGAACAATTATTTTATAATTATTGTGATAGGTACCCAACCTGGCAGGAACAAATCTTGCTTGATCTGTTCGATTGAATAAGATCTGTTCCTCCCAGCGGTAGTAGCAATACCGCTGGCAAGGACAGAACTTGGCGCTCGGAGACCCACGCGGGATACTCCTCCAGCGTGTGCTGGGTGCTATCCTAGTCCCTACCACGAAATTTTTGTGCACCTAGTTGAAGTTACTAATTGTTATGTGTTTAGAATTAGTGGCGATATCAAAGTCACTTGTATACGCAGTTCGTCTGCTACATCATGGTAACATCGTTATCACCACTAAATTCATCCGAATATCCGCTCAAAATTAATGAAGAAGGATTCGGGTTCGTTATGGATCAATTCATGCAGCTATAATAAGATCTGATAAGGATTCAAAGTTATCTCTTTCATACTGAAACTAGTGTCCTTACAAAGTGTCCAACAATGTTATGCGGTTTTCTTGTTATTTGATTTTATGTTTACTTAGCAAGTGCAGTAAAATTGTTCCTAATATATCAAACAAGTATCGCCAACCATAAAAAATACACACCGCGAAACATGAGACTTTCTTTTTGGTAACGCAGGAGAAACCTGCACACAGGTACCCATCCCCCTGGGTGTGGGACTGGGTAGCACTGGGTTGGCGGCTGACAAATAATTGGTGGCATATAAAAAACATAGCAATATATTTGTTTCGCAAATAAAATCACTGAGGCAACCGCGGACAAATGTAGAGTCAACAAGCGAAATGTAATATTCTTAAAAAAAATACGCTAAACTTTTAGTAGAGACTTCAATTTGCAATTTGAAATCAGCGGGTGAAAATAAATATCGAGACCGTATAGTAATAAAAACTAGCAGATAATGCGAACTGTTACTGTAATCTGTAACGCTGTAATGTCAGTCTTAGTTTCAGGGGTGAGTGACCTAACTCAATAGTCGGTATCCGTTCACTACCTATCTTTGTTACCTAACTACGTCAGAAAATGCAGTTTTTAACCTGTTATTTAACTTTTTCCGATCCACTTCAATAATGCATTTGCAAAATTAATGCAATATTTCAGTCAATTTCAAACTGAAACAACTTTTAAATTACTCTGATGGAACTCGTTTTCTTTGCGCGCCTATCATTTGTCGGCCATTGCCAAACAGATTACGTACCTACCATTTTCAGTATTCTGTCCGTCTATGGTACATAAAATATTTATTAAAAATTGAATTTTTAATACGATATAGGCAGGCGCAATCAGTTAAGTAAGTTTAAATAACAAAAAGTAAAAGACGAATAAAAATTTTTAACGGACACCGAGGTATTTCTTTTGTGTTTTTCTGAATTTGACAAAAAAACTTGAAACCAATATTATTATTTATTACAAATAAATATCCGTAGGGAATTCATGAATAGCTTTCAAAAGTGGTTCAGTGAGATGTCTCGTAGTTAATGTAAGTATTTAGGCCATCAGAGCATCAGCCGTGTATTGAGAACACAGGAAAATCTATTTTACAACAGCTAACAAATGGTTGTTAGCAATTAGCCACTAGAAGCTTGCAGACGAGCAGACAAGACAATCATGCGCATGTTGCCTACCACTTTCATTCTACTTGAATATTTTAGTCGGCGAAATCCAGTTTTTCTGGAACCGCGTATCGCGTTGTTCTCAAGTTAACTTTTCAGTTATCGCAATTGAATTTACGATATATATTATAGCGGTTCAGGTTATTAAACACGCGGGAAAACTAGTGATATGAAAGAACGTAAAACGCAGCGCCTTTAGTCCTTCGTTGCAGCTTCCGAAAATACGACCGACTTAAAATAGAATGAAGGAAATATCTTTCAACTTTGCAGCGAATTCGGCCAGTGTTACTCGTAATTGAAATTTAATTATTATGAAGTATTTCTTACCAGAATCGTGCGCTCGCATGTTACAGCGGTCGGTAGCGGATTTCGTGTTTATTTCACTGAAATTATTTTCGTTCACGTCGCCGCTCGCTCGCGCAGATCCCGGTCGTGTGGCGCCCGCCCGGGCGGTGTGCCGACTGACGCAGCGCGCGCGCATTTACACCGACTCATTTTCTTCATACACATTCGACACTGTGTGATACACAGTTTTCTTAATGGCCAGGAAAAATGATGCTGTCACGTTTTGTTAACTAACTATTAACTCTCAAAGTGTTTATTAACCTATTTCTAAATGAACTATATAACAACTTAGATGAAATATAGTTGAAATTGAGGGTGGATAAATAACAAAATGAGAATAACAAAAACAAATCCAGTATAATGTGCACAAAGTAATTGGAAAATAACATGAACAGACACACTTCTTGCAACTATTAAACCACTGAATCAAAGTTCTAGTCATTGTTCACGTTTATGTCGCTTTGTAGAGTTTATTATAAAAACTCTCTAATTTATTTTATCTTATAGATTTGTCAATTTGTATTAAATAAACAAGCGTTTAAACTTTACTTTCATTACGATCCTTTAAATTTGCTGCACTGCGATTTGCAACAGTCAACTCAACAATTCACTAACGAATTTCATTTTCGATTCTCTAATTGGATTCATTAGCATCAATGACCATTGGCTCATTACCATCAAAGAAAATGTGATTCATTATGTGGCGATGTATTTATATAGTCTACGGAACCATTATTATTAACACGGATTATTAAGACGTATGTGAATTTTTACGGGATTATTGAGATTGGTAGGTAAATTGCCTTTTGTACGCTGACGATGCTATTCTTATAGCATCATCAGAAGCAGAGTCGCAGACACTAAGGTACCTGCGGATAATAAGGCCTGTCGTCTAATAAGGCCTATGTGAGTAAAATCGTATTTAGAATGGGTGCTCCAGCTTAAGTGTTGCCTTTTTTTTTTGGTTTCTGAGAGGCGAAATTAAATCCCCGCGTACTACCCAGCCGGACTCTACGCCGACTGGGGAGTGTCGGACTCGAACCGATTAAACAAAACCCCTCTTCGCTGTTAGCCCTAGTGAGTTACTTTACGAGTTTACAAATGCGGAATACCCCTCTCCCCGTCTCCAGGTTTGTATCATGATTGCGAGAGATGACCGCGCGGTACGAATAATAAAAATCGATCCGTATCAGTTGCAAGAATTGATTGTCATGTTACACTTCGCTATGTAAATTTCTTAATCAATTTAAGATTTTTATAATAAATACTTGAATAACGTACTATGATTCGAATATTTTTAATTTTGTTTTTCTTACATACATGATCGATGACTATTAAGGCCTACTAAATTTAAACATAGGTTTTGTTTTCCTCCTACATCATGAATCAAATATTATTTGTTACATAATATATTTTATATAACTTTCGATGTTTTACGAATGTAAACAAGTAGTGTGTAATTTAATGCTAATTGAACAATCGTTAGTTTTAATGTCTACGACCACGATGCCTAAGGAACGAGCATTTACTCAAATAGTTGGTCGTTATGCGCGGAAAATTATAGATGTTTTAATAATTTTTAATGTAATTGCTGCGTTTATGTAAATTAGAGCTGTAGGCTTTGTTACCTATCATAGTAAAATAAGGCCTACTGTTTGTGTTTTTGTTTATGGTACAAAATGCCATTTTCCCCTTATATTTTATAGTAATTGAACTTTTAAACTAGTATTATTAAAGTTTGTTGATTATATATGTTGTTTTTCATTTAATTTCAAATCTTCCTCAGTTAGGCCTTATTACCTGCAAATAGCCTAGATACGCGCATGAAAGAAGACTGTGAAGTGAAAGGATTGAATATGAATGTGAACAAAACTAAGATTCTGGTATTTGAAAGGGAAGATGTACAGACAAAGTGTGAAATATGGATAAATAGAAAATGGAGTGCGTTTTCGAGAGACGGAAGATGTGAGTTGGATGTGGAGAGACGGGTAGCAGCTGACAATAATGTCAACGGTGCTTTGTCTGCATTAGTAATAGGCAGTGTGAATATATCTAACTCAGCCAAAATGGGCAAACACAATGCGGTGTGGGTTCCAACTTTATTGTACGGTAGTGAGGCCTGGATAAGCCCGAAATCGAGTGAAAATAAGATAAATGCAGTAGAAATGCGATCTCGTAGAAATATATGCGGTGTCACTCTTGCGGACAAAATAAGCAATGAAGAGATACACAGCATGACAGGGTTGCACAAGAGTTTAATTGTAAAAATGAAGAAAGGAATGCTTAGATGGTTCGGGCACACAGAAAGAATGAGTGATGAAACACTGACGAAGAAAATCTACAGAGCTAAAGCGAGTCGTAAAAAAAGGCAAGGAAGACCAAGACTGACTTTTGAAGATAAAATAGCCTGTGTTAGCTGACGGAAATGTCAAAAGCACCCACATACTTAGTCGAAAGTGTGTGAGAGGAATGATATGATTCGAGGAGACGAAAGAAGTATGTAAGGACCGTGACACTTGGCGCTCCGTTCTCTCTGACTACCCCGTTAGGGGTACAGTGTGTGTATGTATGTTTGTATATATGTTTACGCAACAATACTGATATTTCTTTCTTATTTATGGAATATGTAGATACCATAGACCTTATAACTGCAGAGAACCTGTCCTCTATTCCGAAGTAGGGCAAATAAAATGTAGATATGTGGGCGCTGTTTTCTAACGAATTGGCGGCCGATCAGCTTCTCTGTGAATGTACAGGTGAGTTAGCTTATCTGATTTCCCTCACCGTTATTGCTGGAGCACGTCGCCTGGAGTTATTTATAGTCTATGGCAGATACGACATACCAAAATGCATTTATCTTCCTACTCTTCTCAACGAAGTAGACAAACAAGATTTAACTCGAAACCTCGCAGTCCTTACTATGCCTCTTCTGTTTCCTGAAATGTTATCATTCGTCACTAGACATAATAAAAAAGTAAATTTAAAAAATCAAAAAATCCGAGTGCGTATAGTGAACTTTCAAAAAGATGAAAACAAGATGACCTATTTCTGTCTCCAATCTTACACCCCGTAAGTACAGAGCACACCCAGGGCCTGATCTAGCTATTTAGCCGCTAAGGGCAAAAATAATATTTGCCGCTCTATACACTGTAAGTCATAAGTATGTTATATTCCAGAGATTCCAGAGACGGGACGGTGCAATTTTTAACCGACTTAAAAAAAATGAGGTTATCATTTCGACCCGTATATGTATGTAATATTTTTGGAATTGAACATATGTTCAATTCTAAAAATATTACATACATATACGGGTATTATTCTATTAACTTATTCTATTAACTGGGGCTTCTGAACAAGTGTGTCGAATTTCATGAGTGTATGTATGTATGTTTGTCCAAGAATTCCTCAGAAACTACTGATTGGATAGAAATAATTCATTTTTATCGACTTTACCTTTCAACTTGGGGAACAGTCAACATTTTTCTTCAAAATCGGTTCAGAAGTTTAAAAGACATGGACCAAGATGTTACATGAAATCGATTTTTATATTTATGTAATTTCTGTTACATCAACTTACGACTACTTAATGTCAGTCATGTTTTCCTTATGAAAAAAACATAATAAATTATTTATTAAAAGACTTTAAAAGGAAGGAGGATGTTCTACGTTTGTATAGTATATGTATGTTTTTTTGTTTAAGTTCACTGATAACTTCGATAATTGTGGATCGATTTCAATGATTTTTTTTTCGATGGGTTCAATATATCTCTAAGGTGACCTCATTTAAATTTCACTGATATTGGAGCTTGGACTTCCAAGATACACCAAATAACCTTTTTCATAAGCTTCGTTTTTTTGTTTTTGCGCTCCAGAATTAGAAATAAATTAATTATAGACCAACCCTAGATATTTACTTAGGCAGATGAAAAGATGAAAAGAAAATTAAACCGTCAAAAAAAAACTGAAAACTATGAAATAATTAAGTATCCTTTATTAATCAAAGTCAAGTACAAAAATAACATTATAAATACCTCTATACTATAAATCTTTATTTACATTAACAAAAAGTACATACATACGTTAATAGTTACAAACTTAAAACTACACATTATCTTAAATAATAGACTTTCTCAAAGTTGCCGCTTAGAAAGCTGTCATTGCTTAAGGTACCCAGCAGACTGGCAGCATTGCCTCTTTGAATGCTATAATACTTAAATATGACAGTTATTATTGAAGTCGGTGCCAAATCAATGTGCAACAATAGAAAGTCTACTAGTTTAGTAAGTTTAACATTGACTTCAGTAGGTACCTAACTGTCAAATTTAATTATTTAAGCACAGATTAATTAGTTTACTTTTATATGTATCGTATTTACAAAGTTACTTTTGTACTTGAGTTTTGATTAGTAAAGGATAGTTATTTTGTACTTTTCACTGCTTTTTTTAACTCGGTTTAATTTTTTTTAAGAAGTGTTTTAAAATATATAATGCTAATAAAAAAACATAGTAATTATGTTAACACGCAAACTGAATTAGTCATTTTTAAAAAATAAACAAATGAAATTAAAAAACTTTTTTCTGAGAGTATGAAACTTCTATCTGTTAACAAAAATAATTATCTCTGCACTTTTTGTTTGGCAAAATCTTTAATAATTTCTGATTTTATACTGTCGCAAACCTTATTTTCTGTGCATTTGCCCGGCTTGCCCCCCTTAGCTCGGGTCCTGGGTACACCATAAGCTGAGAATAAGTTTAGGTACATTGGGTTGTTGTCCCTAAACTTATTCTGCAGAGAGTACCATCCGTAGTCGCCCTCTCGCCAATTTTAGCAGCAAAAATCATCTGTTGCACAATCTCACACCAATCTCATGCAGTCGGAGACATCTTCTTTAATTTAACAATTAATACAACATATTGCCTCCCACATTTTTTCGACGAGTTATGCGAATGTTTATCAAACCATCAACTCGGGACATTTTCTTCTGTCTTGATCTTCTTCGATTTCTACTACTATTTAAACTTCATTTTCGTTCTCGATTACTGTCATTCACTTTCGCTACTTTCTTTGCGAGATACTTCGTTATTTTTACCTACTAGGATTTCAAAAATGCACTAACACAACGGTATTACAAAAAACGACGTACCCAGTTATTAATTTTCCATTGTGCAATGACATCATAGCGTGAGCATTTTGTTGGTTTAATTAACGTCATGAAAGCGCAAATACCCAGCGCAGCGACCCGTGTCATAAAATAATGAGTTTCAAACGTTATGAGCTACTTTTTTGAAATTTTAAATCAAATGACAAATTGTTTCGCCCACGAATGAAAATATTTGAGGAAGTTTTATTAATATAAAAACCAACAAAGCAATAATGATATCCAAAAAAACACCTAATATCGCCGTCGTCGAGTGAAAACATAAATCAAAATTTTGATTAAAATATTTTATTATCTTTGGCAACGAAAACCCTCAACGGACATTTTTAAACCTGTCCTAGTCCGAAATCGTGAATAAATAGCGACGAATAGCACGTACATTATTCACGTAAGTACTAATAAGTCAATGCCTTCACAATGAATATCAATAACTATGAAGTTTAGATACTAATGACTCGGAAGTAGGAAGTTCAAGAAACTATTGACCTTCACTTTTGCATCTAATCGTCACCAAACATAGACATGTTGCTTGCTTGGATGAACAGGGTAGTAACTAGTAACTAAAAAAAATGTGATTTTTAAGATCTTTCGAATGAATTTAGTCGCATAATTATCCGACGCGAGGGGGGTCTACGGGCAGGGTAGTATCTCCGTCCTTTTTGCACTTTTTCGCCGCCCCGTTGGATGTATACAGTCGTATTTAGTTTTGCCCCCTTTTTCTCGTCAATTGGTAGGTAGCGACAGAACGTCACTTTTTGTTGAACAAAGTATTAAACTGAAATAATGCTGTATTCATCAAAAGGTAAGTTACATTTGAATAACACATATTTGTGAAATTCGGCAGTATCTTAAAATAATACCTTTGTTGTTGATCATTTTGTACAGAAAAAGTTAGTATTATGTACCTCTCTTCAGTAATATCTTATTATTTCGTGTATTACGAACTTTTCCAAAATATGAAGTAGGCTGGAACCTTACCAAAGGAGTAACTTTCATAAAAAAATAGGTATGGTTAACCGATCTAATATAGAAAAGCTGGAATATCACAATAAAAACTTAAAATTGCTCTCCTGGAAAATCGAATTTTTTTAGTTAATACCCTGTTCATACGAGCAAGCAATGTGTGAATCGTGTTACACCTACTGGCGTCGGAATAATCAGTAATTTTGTTAACTTTTGGAACATTTTGTTGATTTTCACTTACTTTTGGTTTTATTATACTATTCTCTAGTATTCTACACACTAATTTACATACGCACATATAACTTGACGCCATTCCCTATTAGGTGTGGACCAGTGCCGGTTTTAGCAATTCCAGCGCCCTTAGCGAGATTTCTACGGTACTCCCTCTCTCCTCTTCAATTTAGACGTGGAAAAAATTTAAAAATAAAGACAAAAATAAAAAAGAAACAAACTTTTATTTCAATTTTCAATTTCAATTTTATTTTATTTCAATCAACCTTTAGGGCGTCCAACCGCGCCCTTCAGTATATATATTTTTTTCTATGCGCGCCCTGCACTAACGCTGCTACTGGGGTGGACAAATAATGTAGGCGAATAAAATGACATCTTGATCTTGACACCCTCATTAATAGTAATAAATAATTGAGCTTCCAAATGGCAAAAGAACCACGTGTAATAGGTTCCGAGGTCATCTCATATATAAGTCCTTATAATAAGTATTAAACTCTATACTTTGCATTATTTTAACAGACTTAGGATACGCAAAATAAGCAACCGAAACATTCATTATATTTTGCAGAAGATCACGACCAGGAACTAAGATATTCCACGATATAACTATATACTCGTACGGTTGCCGGATGGAAAAATCCAAATATCTGGACATTTCAAAATGTTAACGGGATACTGACGTTTTCGACTTATATTATTAGTAAATGTTGCCCGTGACATTATCCACGTGGAATAAAAAAGTATTCTGTGTCCTGCTCCGGAGCTTAATCTATTTCCATTCTACATTTCATCAAAATCGGTCAAGCCGTTTAGGAGAACCTATAAATGACGATAACTTTTTTACTGTTATCCGATTTCAATGAAACAAAGCCTGGATGTTGCTCCGAGCTGAGCTTAAATCTATGTATGAAAACCACAAGAAAAAAAGAATATAGACCGTTTAGTAGTTTCGGATATTAACGTATACAGACAGACATACAGAAAAAATATTAAAAAACGCTTTTTTGTGTTCTGTTACTCTTTTTTTTGTGGCCCACACTCATTTTTTGATAAATTTATTTAATGTACAAACCCATGGTACAAACACGGTTTCTACTGCTTTATTATATGAAACTAGAGGAGCCGTCTTGCTCCGCAGCATTGTTGATAATATAATTCGAAAATAACGCTCTTATATTATGAGTAATTTGAATATAAAAATTGAAAGTCAAGTTGAATGTTCACACCTAGCTTTCCTCCAACTCAACCAATTTAAATCTGAAAAAGCTCAAATGAAAGAGGTCGTTCCAGCGAGTGTTCTTAGACCAAAACGAACCGCGTACCTCAATCAGATCCGGAGATATAGAGAAAGAAAGCTATGAAAACATAAGAAATGTACAAGAGGAAATGGCGTTTGAGCATAACTTGAGAAGGGTGAAAGGTGATTTCCAATGCTTGATGACAAATCTGTGCATCAATAACTTCAATTTAAAAGAAAATTAAGCAAATCGTTGGATAGAATCGGACGGACTCAAATAGATTTAATAATTTTTTTTAATATCTAGATAGATAGTATTTCATCAATAGTTCCAGACAAAATTAAATTGTGGTTACACAAGTTAACACAAAGGAAAATAAACCTTACGCCGTACGCGATATAGTGCAGTTTTGTTTTAATAAATTAAAAACTTATGTTGGGAGTGCGACTGTATCACGTATCGTTGTGTTAGCAACGCTATTTCAAGTTAGCGCATTATCAAAGCATTATGTTCACAAATGTCTTGTAAATGGGATTGATAATTTTTTTTAAATTGAGATTCTTCTTCACAAAATAGTACATTTGTTATTAATAATACTTATATCACAGATTAATTAGTTTACTAACGTAAACTTATATTGTTACGCGTTGTATAAATTATTAAATTAATACAACATATCATTGAATTAATATTTCGACCAAGAATCACCCGAAATTTCGGCTGCGCAGAAATTTGTATTCGCGCGTCGTCCGGCTAACTTCGGGTGAGTACGCGGCTCGTCCGAACCGGTGTTATTTTATTAGTTATTCTGTTATACTTTTTGTTCACTTCAATAGTTTTTTCATTTCATTTAACACGAATTAAGTCTGCATATGTATAAAAAAATGCACTAGGGTCTGCAGTCCCGACATAGCGATTATTTTCGTAAACTACCCATCGATAAAAGTAACGAAAAAATTCGCTTGCCATAAAAATAAGCACGAACACTTTACGAGCTGTCAAATTTGATCGTAAAAACGATTATCAGCAATCGTAAAGTTGACAGTTAGATTCGATACGATTCCAATCACAATCGATTGTTTTAATGTAGACTTTCAAAAATCGTTAAAAATTAATCGTTATGATTTATCAACCGAAATCGGTCGTAAAGCGATCGCTATCTATGGCGAGACTGCAGGGGCTGGTTTTAATATGTATTACATGATATAAATTTGGTTTTCGCCGAAATTGAAACAGAGGCCGAAGATTCGTTTTGTGCTGAAAATCCTGTTCCAGTCGGCCACTGCTTATAATTGCAAATTCATTTTGCTCACGTGAAAAGTACTATCGCATTCCAGATTCTACAATTTTTTTTAGTTTATTTACATCTATTTCAAAATAAAAACCAAGCCACAATAATCTCACTTTATTTTATTATAAAAGTACAGGGGAATAATGAGATAATGCCGTCTCCCTTACGCGATTATTGCACGAACAATTTTGCACAATGTAGTCGGCAATGAGGTATTTTAGGCATTATTATTATACATTAGACCATCCATTTAGATCACACAGTCTATAGATACAATTCAACAAGCACTTTCGTATACAACTAATGAATATGAAAATATTGGATACCAGTAACAATCTATATTTTTGCCAGACTATAGTACAGTGTCGGAATAATAACTTCAATGTATGCGGCTTCCCGCACGCCGCGTTCATTCCTACTCGAATGTTTACTACCCAAAAAATTGCTGCTTGATTGATTGACAGGTCCACAGACTTTTCCAACAATTTTTTTTACGAAAAACAGTGTGATATATCTACCTGATATCCGAGGTAAAAATTTGTATTCGAGAAAAAAAATTAAGTTATAATACATAATATGATATATACAACATTATTACTTACATTTTAGGGACAAAATTTTTCACTTAACTTGCATGTGCTAATTATTACCTCGAATTGAATTTTATACAGTATGTTCAAGAGAAGGTTTTGATATCTGCAGATGCTAGTGCAGATATCTCAAGGGTAAAATCAATGGATATTTCCTGTTTTCAAATATCTATATATTTGAAACTAAAACATACCAGACAATTTATTTTTGAATATCGTTAACTACGATTTTTTGTGAGATGAACTATAACAGGCTTATATCAAATTATACGCTGAATTGATAGAGAATATGCATTGAAAGGCAACAATGGTTGGTACATTTTAATGTGCATTAAACTGTTACGACGTATACATGTCTTAAAATTATAAGTAATCGCGTATATAGCATGTCAATATTTACTTTAAGGTTAAATACATATGATACAGACATAAATACAAATCCTCACGCTGAATCTGACGGCGCCAAGTATCCTTCCTTACGTACTTCTTTCGCCTCCTCAAATCTCATCATTCTCTTCCAACACTTTCGGCTAGGTATGCGGATGCCTTTGAAATTTCCATCAGTTAGGACAAATAATATAAAAAAAGGAATACTCCAGATAATTACACAAACTGTATGATCCCAAATTAAGCACTAAGCTTAAACTACGGGTACCAAACAACGAACTGGGGGAGCTTTCAGTAACACCAGATTCCGAGCAAAATTAAACAAGTTCGTTTTCTAAATTGACCTAATCGGGGATCCAACCCAGGGCTTGGAAATCAAATGCGCTGCCAAAGCGCTGACGGATTAGTCAATTAACCTTATAGTAAATATTAAACCCTTATTCATGCATACACGCTTATCTTCACGCTGTATCCCTAACGGCGTAGTCAGAGAGAATAGAGTGCCAGGGTTCGCGGTCATACAGTAAATACATACTTCTTTCGCCTTCTCATATCTCATCATTCTCCTCACACATTTTCGCCTACGAAGAAAATCTACAAAGCGAAAGTGAGTGGTAAGCAGAAGCCAAGGAAGATCAACTTATGAAGATCAAATTGCCAGAGTGCTAGCTAAAGGAAGTGTCAAAAACACTCGCATTCCTAGTCGAAAATGGGATAAAATGATGAGCTTTGAGCAGGCAAAAGTAGTATGCAAAGATCGCTATGCTTGGCACTCCAACCGCTCTGGCTACCCCGTTAGGGATACAGTATGAGAATATGTATGTATAGTATTTATGAATAAGCAGCTAACAGAATATAGACCGGTTATTTGTAACTACTTTCATATATAACTGCATTGTAAGTATTCGAAAGATTTCAAGATAAAAATTATTTGAGTGTAAAGTATTTTTTTTAACTTTACCAATAATTTTTCTAACCTCTTTTCATTTTAAGAATATCAAAAGATGATTAATTGCAATGAGTATCTCAATGATTAATTGGCGTTATCAATGAGAATGAAATGTCAATAGTCATTTTAATATTTCCTTCCACAATGCATTAGGAATCTCTCAATAAAAAATACTATACAATTACTTTCAACTATAAATAAAATCATATATCCCCGGAATGTGTCTAATAAATACAATTAGAAATTAACTACTTAACACATAAACATTGCCTATAAATCAATAAATAAAAATATTAGAAACGAGCTCCGTAAAACACACATTTACCATAAGTTTAAGCTGTGAAGTTATACAGCTAATATTTTTACCAAAAAAAGTTCATAATGAAACTACAAGTGTAAGAAATGCCAGTATGCTGTTAATTGTTGACGCAATTATATTATTAAAAAAAAAAATTTTAAAAGTTAAATCCCACAAAATTAAACACAGGTCTAATTTTGTGGGATTACACAAGGGATCATTTTCCCGTTAGCCTCTATGTAATTCCATATATATATAAAAATATTTTAATTTGAATATTATATTTGATCTAAATTGATTACATAGATCTACTTTCAAATTCATATGTAATACGATATGAATTTGAAAGTAATTCAAGATTATGGTTATACTTCTTTAGTTACATTGGTAAATGATTATGTTTTTGTCGGAATTCTTACAAGTCAGCCCATTGCAGATTTAGAGAATAACTATGAGAAATTAAAAAAAATTAAGATTTCATTGTGTTGTTTGAATCATTTCAGTTTTTTACTAAAATTAGTGTCCACTGAAAGAAATAGCATATATTTTTTGTTAGATGTCATAGATGAGCGAGATATAATAATTAGATAAGACATCTTTCTATCCGGCTTAAGGTCTTGAATCAAGATCTTTATTTAAAAAAAATATTTCAATAATGAAATGTAGGACAGTAGGAAATTATATTTATCATAAACACTTACTCGATGTGGCTAATATGAAAAAAAATTAACTTAAGATTCATTTTCCACACAACTTTTCGTACATATTTAATTTAACAATGAACTTATTCGCACAGCTTAATTAGAATAGAAAAAGGATTTTTTGGTGCGAAACTACTTTTTGAGATTTATAAGTAGCAGATTAATTACATAATTAATCCTTCCAAAATAAGTACTCTTAAGATAAAGGTGCCTTCACGCAACATTACTTTATTTTAAATGTTTATAAAAATAAAATTAATGAATATATAAAAAAATGTGTACATTTATTTAATTTGTAATAACAAATTATTAGGAAACTTTTTAAAAGGAATAACACATGGAGCTATATTCTGCTAAAATCCAGAGTGATTTTGCTGCAGTAGAATTTTCCTGTGAATGCTTTGTTGAGAAGCGAAATACGTGCCGATTAAATGGTTTGAAATGTTGGCAGAATATAGCCAAAAATATATAAATAAACTATAAATAGTATATGGGATGGATTACCTCAAATTAACACTTGAGTCGATATAACTACTATCTGGCAATAAATTAAGTTTTTACAGTAATGACGTCACAATCGTAACGGGCAGTGGGTCTATCTTTACTCATACGCTCGCTGAGCTTGAGTCCAGGGCCCCGCGATCTAAGGAGAGCCCCTTAGATCGCGAGGTCCTGGCTCCCAAGCCACTGCGGCAGAAAAGCAATAAGCAATTGTTAACTAGTAAATGACCTTTTACAAGCCTATTTTGGACCTGTAACAGACGGTTCAAGGGCTTTCAATGCTTGACATTAAAATATTTCGGAAACGGAAAGTTATTAAGACGTCGCGGCAAGTTTTAGAGGGTAGAATAAAATAAACTTTGTTTGAATTCGGTCTCTACAGTTATTACATTGCCTAGAAACATTTTTTTAATGAGAAAGGAGTTCGCACATATCCAAGTGGCCTAAAGCCCTGTTTTTTAGAGTAACACGAGGACCTGGCTAGAGGCGGTCCTGACGCTCAGTATATGTTTCTATATCTGCAACTGTATAAACGTCTCTGGTACCTTCTCACAAAAAATATGAGGAGACACGCCAAATTGTAGCACGCAGGCCCTTTAGTGGAAGGTAGGATTTTTCTCGCTAACTAGAAGGCACCTAAGCTACAATTGAATGATTTGTTTTCTAAATGTGAAACTTCGAACTACTAATTTCAGTAATGTTAAGAATTTTCTTAACTCTCTTTTGATCTCAGTTGAAATTATAACAATATTTTTAATAGTTTCTGATATATAATTCAACTGTAAGGATTTTTCCTAATTAATAATGTTAAATAGTTAAACCATAATTCTAATATGTAGCTTAGGGCGCCATTTTGTCTAGGGACAGAAGAATTGCTTATCTACTGTTATTTTTCTCAAGCCATCTATATGGCTGTTGGATTGGTTTAACTACTAATCGAAACTAATGGTCAGTATTACTAACTCTATTTCAATTTCGCTTGTCAATAAAATGTGTGTGTCAAATAACCAATCACAAGTGTGTAGATACCTTAAAAATTAACACTAGTTCATAATAGGCCTATTTACACCTGCGAATGTACGAATTCAATATAGAAATAATGTTGATTTTATTTTTCTTTAATTTTTTTCCAAGATGTTTTAGTAAATACATTAAACGCAGTAAAATAAAAGGTGTATAATATGAAATTCAGAAGGTAGTAAAGTAAAGTAATAAAAACAAGCATATCTTTTCGCATCTTTTTGCAAGTGATTAATCCAATGTTCAAATAATACTGTTCTATATAAGGATGTGTTGAACAGGGAAATATTCATAAACTTGCAAAACTCGGTCACTGGTTGCTTCGGTGGGTACTTTGACATACATGTATGTATAGAAGAGTTATGCTTAGAATTTTGAATAACGTTTATGTGATTAAAATGTTCAAAAAATGTTGTAGCTCAAAGTAAATGTCTAAAGTAAAAAAAAAATACTCCAAAGAATTACACCAATTGTGTACTAATTTGTACGACAGCTCGCATCACACTAGCTCTGTTAGGGGAGCATTTAAGATTATCCGGCCTCCAACACAATTTAGAAAAGTACATTCGCTGAACTGCCTTGGCCGGAAATTTCACCCAAACCCTTCACCTCGAAAGGAAATTTACTAACCACTGTGCCAACGGGCAGTTAAAGGACAATATGTGTATAAATTTGTTTGTTTCCAAACATTAAGTCAGAATAAACCATCAATTTCTAATACATTTAAATATAGTAATAAAAAAAACTATGAATGGATTTATAAGAAACTTCTCCACTGTAGGTAAGACATTCTTTAAACACCACTCTTGTAAATTTAATCTTAAATTTAATTATTAACAATTTAATTAGATTAAGCACTTTGGATACCACTGTACAATTTAATCAACAATTATTCCATAACCATCACTACGTGTTCATCCTAGTGCTGCACACGTTGGGTCCAATATTCTTCAAATATCACACAAACATTTGGATAACACACAATTATCACTTTCACTTCAAGTCTCTATTACCCGGCAACTACATCTTGTTATCTGCCATTTATAAAATAACTTAAAAGCGCTTTATATAAATAGTTTTAATTCAAACTTCTCTGCGTGAGAATATTGTCAAGATAATGTTGCTAGATTATAACACTTTGATCGTAATCACTATTTGGACGTAGTAGCATCGTTGTCGGCCGATAATCATTTGTTGGGCGAAGTGAGACCCAACGCGGCAGACAGAAGTCTCACCACATTCTTCTGTTCTGTAGGCTCGTTTTCTAGAAGAATTATTACAAGGATTAATCAATATTGATTATGTATCTGTAAGTATTAAAAATTATCTGAAAAAATAAGCATTCTTTGATAAAATCTGAATATAATCATCCAATTGAGTTCCTTTGAGTTCGTTCCTGAAATTTAATTTAAAAAAAATATTATACCATAGAAGTTATAAAATAAAATAAACATGTATTAAAGAAAATATAGCTTTACGCTACAATCTAAGATACCATACGGCTAACGGAGACATGTAGACAGGGAAATCGTACGGAGCGGGAGGAGTGAGACGCGGGAGGGCGATCCCGAGCTGCCTACGCCGCCGTCTTAGAAGCTCGGGACTTATCTTACAGGGATAACGCGTGTTTGTTGTACATGATTTAATTCTGTACACAATTAAAATAGTGCATACAGCATGTGCTGTGAGAGATTGAAAGTCGTTTAAGAGCAAACTTCAAAAAAACTTTCCTGCATAGGCTCCGCCCTCACACTCCGCCAACCGAACGCGACATATATCGTTATAACTGGTTTTAGTTATAACGATTAGTTCATATAATAAAATATCCTTTAGCCAGTATTTAGTAAACTGTATTGTCTTCCTGTTAGCCGCAATTTCATGTAACTTGCTCAAATCATTTAGGAGAAATACTTAAAAATCTCTCAAAAAGGCATCATATTGCATTGTATCGAACGAAAATACATAAATTGCGTTATGGTTAGGCAGTCGATAGGAAAATGTATAAAGAAATATATATTTAATTTTCACATTCATTAAACGTGTGCCCACCTCAGCAAACTTTATTAAAAACGTTCAAAATTTTGGCGGCCGGGTGTTAACTCGTCGAACTCGCTTAAATCAATTATTTATTGGTTGATTTGGTAATTTACAAATTATAATGTTATTTTTTATTTCTATTTTATACATGCATAGATATGTATATTCATGATGTATCCCCAAGGGAGTACTCAGAGACTACGGAGCGCCAAGCTTCGCGGTCCTTATTTACAGACTTCCTTCGTCTCCTCAAATCTCATCATTCTCCTCACACATTTTCGCCTACGTGCTAGTGCTTTTGACGCTATTTTATTATAATATCCATAATTATAGTTTTATGGTTCTGGTGTTTGAATGGGAAGTGGTACAGATGAAATGTGAGATTTGGGTACATGGAAAATGTCTAGAATAAGCGAATTAAATTGTGTACCTGGGGACAGCGTTTTTGAGGGATGGAAGGTGCGAGTTGGATGTGGAGATACGGGTTGCAATAAAGTGAACGGTGCTCTTTCAGTGAATATATCTAACGCAGCCAAAATGGCCATCAACGATGCGATGTTGGTGCCAACTTTATTGTACGGTAGTGAGACCTGGATATGGCCGAAATCGAGTGGAAGTAAGATAAATGCAGTAGAAATGCGATTTTTTAGACATATGTGCGGTGTCACCCTTGTGGACAGGATAAGCAATGAAGAGATACGCAGTACGACAGTTTTTTTTGTAAAAATGAAGAAAGGAATGCTTCGGACGGATGGTTCGGACACAGAAAGAATGAGTGATGAGACGAAGAGAGGCAAAAGTGAGTGGTAAAAGAAGGCAAGGAAGACCAAGGCGGACATATGAAGATCAAATAGCCAGAGTGTTAGCCGACGGAAATGTCAAAAGCCCTCGCATACCTAGGCAAAAATGTGTGAGGAGAATGATAAGATTCGAGGACCCGAAAGAAGTAAGGACGGCGACGCTTAGTCCTCTCTGACTACCTCGTTAGGGATACAGCATGAAAATATGTATGTATAGTTTTATAAGCTATTGTACTTTGTATGTTATAATCTTTTTTGTTGGTTCGATGTCAGGTCAGATAACATTTAAAATATTTATTTTGAATTTCAATTTGTAATATCAGTTTCTCACCGTCACTAGTAACATGTTTCTCCAGGTTCAGTTTCTCTTGCGCCACTTGGTAAATACCCTCCTCGATCGTTCCGGCGCTGAGTAACCGGTATATAGTTACGGGACGTGTCTGACCCATTCTGTGACACCTGTAACATTAATCATAGCAAACATGAATACAGAGCACTGTCAAGTTGTACCTAGACAAATGAAGATAATTACTGACAACTGTGAAAAAATAATTGTGATATATTGAACATATACAGTAGGTCGCAGAGCTATGATTTTGCTAAGTGCTGTTACCTGTCTTCGGCCTGCTTGTCATTGTAGGGGTTGAAGTCGATGTCGTGGATGATGACGGTGTCGGCCGCTGTCAAGTTAATGCCCAGCCCGCCCGCCTTCGTCGACAGTAAGAACACGAATATGTCCTCTGCGTTGTACTGGTCTATTAACTCTTGTCTGTAAACATTTCATTAGGAGGCCGTTTAAATATTACGTAAGCAGACTTAGCCATTCTTAACCTCCTGCTTAACCTATATGCTTAAGTTTTAGCTTTTTTGACTTAGCAAGTTTATTTTTCTGAGATTACTTAGCAAGTTTAGTCAAGTACAGTTGCCATAATATATTTGGTTTGTGATCTTGCAAACCTAAACATTTCTAAACTCCACTTAGTTAATATACTATTGTTTCAGGATTACGTCTGCACTTATGGTAGTGAGACACATCAATTTATATTCATAATTATGGTATAAGTGTAGGTAAGAAAAAGAAATACTCTGTCGTCTCCTGTGCCCTTTCAAAATTTCTAATATTTCCTTAAGTAAATATTAGTCTGTACAAATGAGCAGTCTGCAGTTGTTTCATTGTGTCAATTCATGTGTTCAAATAAAATGTGTCTACATTGAAGCTATGCATTCTTCATGTGTTCATACAGTGTGTCTCTAGATTGGCCACTTTTATAACTTTCTGTTGAACGATTTTATCGCCTCGTTTTTACCGTCCACGATATGATATAGGTAAGCAAAATGCTTCCCTATTTTGTCGCATA
Source organism: Zeuzera pyrina (assembly GCA_907165235.1). Lineage (NCBI taxonomy): Eukaryota > Metazoa > Arthropoda > Insecta > Lepidoptera > Cossidae > Zeuzera > Zeuzera pyrina. Next base: position 4,201,982 of record OU015627.1, read on the forward strand.
AAAAGACGCTTTTTCAACGTCCACGGCATGAACGTTATTGTCGACGGAAATTTAAAATTTTATTGCAATTTAATTTTGAGAAATGGAAACTGCAGCTGAGGAACTTCGTTACTGACGGGGTCCCCTACCGCACACGTTTTTTTCCTCCCTATTGTACCGTGCACGGTAAAATCGTGGCGATAAAATCGTTCAACGGAAAGTTATAAAAGTGGTCATTTACTATTCATACTTTTGTGGAAAGTACCGGATGCTAACGAACCCTTCGGCTTGAAACAGACTCAAACTAGAGTAACATTTCAGTATTATATTATACCTGGGGGCCTAGACAATTGGCTCAATTGTCGTAAACGCTAGTAGAATTGTGGTAGAATAGAGTGACAAATACTACGTGATCTAGCGTAACGAATTTTAAATTGGTAGTCAAACGTTATTAATTTTCTATCAAATCAAACAAACGAAAATGTGTGAGGAGAATGATGAGATTTGAGGAAGCGAAAGAGGTGTGTAAGGACCGCGACTCCTGGCGCTCCGTCCTCTCTGACTACCCCGTTGGGGATACAGCGTGAAGTTATGTTATGTTATAACCAAAACTGGACATATATTTGAATATTTATGTATTGGCTTATTGCTCTATTCGGTGTTATGGCAAAAACAGCAAAAAATCAAACTATAAAACAGAACGCCAGTAACTGCAACAGTGTTTACCATAGACGTCATTTGTTTTCATATAAAATAAATGGCATTGCTGCTCTATAGGTTGAGTTCTCAATGTCATACAGATACATAGTACATAAACAATAATAAATCATTACCCTGGACCAATTACTGCGACCTGCGCGGGAAGATAAGCAGCTGACATAATCATTTCCTTTTTTACCACACCAGCACGAAAATATGATTTGTACTAGTTTTTGCCCGCGACTTCATCCGTGTGGAATTCAATTTACATAATACAAATAATAACACGACAAAACTGCCCAAATTTCATGTATCTAGCTTCAATAGTCTCGATTGAGCGATGATAAATTAGTTACTTCATCCCATATTTTACAACCTTAAAGTATGGATTAATACTAAAATAGGTTTATTCTTATTGAAGAGTATTTCAGTTAAATTTCAAGTCAATAGATAAAGATTTTTTCCCCATACAAACTTTGCACCCCCTTTTCACCCTATTAGAGGTTAATTTTCGAAAAATTCTTTCTTACCTTCGCACCACCTCGAAAAAGGAAGCTACTGTCCAAATTCCACATTACTAGCTTTAGTAGTTTAGAATAGGCGGCGATGAATTACTCAGTTAGGACGTCTACCTTTATGTATGTATACGTTATATAGATAGATGCTTGGAGCAACAATTAAAATGGACGGGGCTTTTGCTCTAAGAGCGTGTCCATTTTTTGTTGACCTAGTTTCTAGATTTTTACTAATGTGCGTGACTAGGGAAGGGTCATAGTACAACAATACACAACTGATCATGACGGACTTTTTGGCGGGAACGGGAGAAGTTAGGTCGATATTTTGTTTAGATTTTATATTTTTGGGAGTTTTAAAGTACAAAGTGATAGTATATTGTGTTTTAAAGTTCTATATAAGTGAAAAGAATGGAATAGGTCTAAATAAACATCATGTGTAACTGAAGTTCTCGCGCTCTTCCAAGAAGACCTTTATAACTTCAGTAAAGCCTACTATCACTTTACTGGAGGAGTTTTACGATAAGAATAAACTAATTTATGTGTGGTTCTACTTATTAATACGTGACTTTGGCAAATGCACTAAACTGTGCGCCACGCCACATAAAGAAAGAAAAAAAACTGATCATGACATATTTTTATTTTTATGAATACTAGTAGCTAAAACACTTAAGATGTACAAGTATTTTGCAAATGATTTTTTCAGTTTTGTGTGGAATCAGTAATGAGTTGACACAAATTATATGATAGAGGTTGCCATACTTACTATAGCTAATTGTTTTACGCCTAGTCACGCTCATTGAGATAGAAAGAGAGACACGAAAATTCATTTGACACACGGTGATATGAGCGGCAACTCATTATGACTCCGTCCGTTTTTATTCTTGGTCCAAGGATAGATGTCTAATTTCTTATTCACGTACCTGTCAGTGACAGCAGTACTACCGTCTAATCGGAGGTAGCGATAATTCCTAATAGTCAAGTACGGCTCCAGTATGTCCAGCATCATCGTGAATTGGCTGAAGATGAGCACACGGTGTCCTTCAGCCTTCAGCTTAGGTAGCATCTCGTCTAACTTTAGGAACTTGCCTGAGTCCATAATTAAGCGATTCGGTATCGAGTGTGAGCTTATGCACTGAAAGAAATTGTTGAAGTGATTAAGATTGACCACGGTTTACGTTTTTGGACTCTTAATAAGGTGTTAATAAGGGATTTTTTTATGGACATTAAAATAGTTAAAAAGGTAACTCTACATACATACATATCTTCACGCCGTATCCCTAACGGGGTAGTCAGAAAAGTAAATCTAACACTTATAAACTTGTAATCCCGTTGCCTGAAGTTGTTTTTGGGTAGAAAGCATTAAAAAAGTGAAAACTTTGCTTTTATTAGCAAGCAAAGTTTTCACTGAATCTAATAACTGAATCTGAGTACTCAAAAACAGGCTATAGGGCCACAATTTTTTTCTGAGAATTAGTTAAAAAAAATCCACGATCTAGCCAAAAGAAAAATGTATTCTATTAATTAACATCGTTAAAACAAAATGTTATTCTTTCAAACTATTTAACTTCAAATGTGTTATATATTGTCTTTGTATCATTAACATAAAAATAGGTAGTGAGAAAAATGTGGTCACATTATTTTGATTTCTTTACATCTCAATTTTTCATGAATATAAAGTTATAGAATTTACAATAAAAATAATAAAATGCAAATAATTATTTGCATTTGCACAATTATAATCATTGTAAACATTTGCATAAATATTTGCATGATTATAATCACTAACCACAAACAAGTTTTTTATTTTTCTAGTTTGTATACAAATTATGTAACAGAAAATAGGATATAATATCACTTTTTAACCAACTACAGTAAAATTGAAATGAGCATAACTATGTAGTTCATTCATTTATATGATGTCTTTGATTGCAAGCACCATGTGTTTAATCCACCATCCAGTAAGCCCTAGATTACACTAGTAACTAATATTAATTTATGCCCTACACAACGCTTTTGAGAGCATCTGCAATTGCCTTCAGTTTAGTAACATATTACTTAAACAATAAACACACCCACAGAGTTCCCTCTATCCATTCCCGAATATTAAATGTCCGGTTTTTATGTGATCAATCGCAATATCTTGATGTTTGTTTTTATTAAAAAATTATTCAAAGATTCATCTATGAGCTTATAAATAGGTCTTTATTTAATCTACATATATCGAAAGCACAGCTGCAAGTTAAAATTTGTTTGCCCTATTTTAATTTTTCGAAGTGTCACCTATATATTGGAGATCGGCGGGGTTATTATCTAAAAATTTGCAGACAGCGATAGCCACGCGATCACTGCACGACCGGTGACTAATCGATCGACCGGTGACGATTCCGTATGTTTTATTCTATGAACGCAAAATGCAACTTTTCGCGGTAGATTTAGCGCCACTGTACAAATTACATTACACAAACGCTCGTTTTGACAGCAGCTATCGCGCGATATTGGCTGTCAGATGCTGTCTGGAAGTTACGTAATATTCGTGCCGAGCGTACAAAAAGTGTAGTAGTTGAGTACTTACATCATACTGCATTGTAAGCTGATGTATCTGGAAGTCCGATAGGCACACGAGATCTTCAAACGCATATTGCTCATTAGTCTGTCGGTACGAGGGCTCCACGGCCAAGGCGCGCGCTATCCGCCTCACTGTAGCGTCGTCGTAATGATAACGCAGTAGGAGGGGGTGATTAGCTAATTTCCGCATGTCCATCATCATCGACATACCGCTTTGTTCCATTGTTGCGTGGATCTAATGACAAAAACATCGATTTGTATTACAAAAAATTGTTGAAGCTAAAGAAAACCAGGTTCTGTATATTTCATCATCATCAGCCCATAGCAGTCCACTGCTGGACATAGGCCTCTCCCAATGCATCGATCAATCGAGAACGATTTTCGGCTTCTCTCATCCAGTTACTACCAGTCATTCTGTGGAGATCATCACTCCACTTAGCCTGAGGGTGTCCTACACTACGTTTACCGATTCGCGATCTCCACTAGAGAACACGTCTACCCCATCGGTTATCGGTTCTGCGGCTTATATGACCCGCCCACTGCCACTTCAGCTTGTTAATTCTTTGGGCTATATCAGTCACTGGGTCTCTGTCGAATCATCTCCTTCCGGATTCGATCCTTCAAAGAAATACCGAGCATAACTCCTTCCATAGCCTGTTGAGCGACTCTAAATTGGTGGACTAATCACGCCGTAAGAGTCTACGTCTCAGCCCCGTATGTCATAACAGGCAGGACGCACTATTAAGACTTTGGTTTTAAGGCTTTGTGGTATTGGCGACGTAAACACTTGACGTAGTTTCCCGAATGCTGCCCAGCCCAACTGTATTCTTCTATTCGCTTCTTTCTCAAAGTTGTTTTTCCCCAACTATAAGGTCTGTCCAAAGTACACATATTCTTTGACAACTTCGAGAGTAGTGCCACTAACGGAAATCGGTCCCGGTGAGTCATGTTCGTTGAAAACGACTCGTTTTGTCCAAATTCATACGGAGACCGATGCGTTGTGAAGAATCAGCTAGTCCGTCCAGCATCTGCTGAAGATCTTCTAGCAAATCTACCATAATGAAGATGTCATCTGCAAATCGCCATTTATGTTAATTCATTAATTCCTTCCAGACCAGCGTTTTCAGCATATGCTCCAGTGCGTTAATGAACAATTTTGGGGAGATAACGTCCTCTTGCCTCACACTTCCGACGCGGGTGGATATGCTTAGTCCGCCCGTTCTGGACTTGGATGGTCATTGTTGCAACATCATACAGACATCTCTGTACCTAGATATATCGCCAGTCAACTTGACATTGAAAGAAAGAAGAAGAAAGAAAGAGAAAAATATTTATTCATCATAAATTAAGTTACAAATACATTATTTTCTAAGTTGCAATTGAACAGTTGGCGACAAAACGGACCCCGACTCTGCTAAGACAGACAGATCTATGTATTGTTGTTATTATTATATTATAGAATACACTAACTAATACAGGTTATAGAAAATATTATGATAGTGTGGTTAATCGCAAAAAAGAAAGCAATATTGTTAAAAGCTTCTTTACATTTTGAAGTCGGACAAGCTATTAAGTCCTAGCTACAGTTTTTTGGTTAGTTAGTAAATAAGCTTTGTATCTACTTCTAAATGCGCCGACAGTTTGCAAGCAACGAATTGGTGGAGGTAAGTTGTTCCAGCATTTCGTTGCCAAATGCCGGAAGCTTCCTCTAAATAAAACTGTCCTATGTTTTTGCGCGACTAATAAATATTGGGAGGCTCTTGTATTATACTGGTTAGTGTCTCGTGACCAAGTTAGTTTTTTGAGTAAATATGACGGTGTGCCAGATTTTATTACACCAAACAGAAGTGTTGCCAAGTGCAGATGTCTTCTATCCGACATTTTCAGTCTATTACCTTTATTTTAAATAGGAGTGACGTGTGTTATAGGAGGGATTGTGAAACAGAAGCGGACACAAGCGTTTAGCACGCGTTGAATCAGACGATCTGTTCTTGCCAGAATACAAGGACCATATACACAATCAGCATAGTTCAGTTTCGACAGTACCGGTGACTCACATAGAGTTCTTTTCAGTTCCTCATTGAGATTTTTCCTGATCCGATGTAGTAACTTGAGGCGGTAAAAACAGTTACGTACTGCCTCCAGAACGTGACTTTCAAATCTTAAACGGCCATCCAAAGGCAGTCCCAAATTACATGCTTCGTCTACCCGTTCCACAGTCTGACCTCCAATTGTAATTACAGGGTTGTGTGAACAAATATCGTGAATTTGTTTTTGAGATATTAAAACTAAATATTTTGACTTTTTCGGATTTAACACTAGACAATTAGCATTGGACTATAAATTTATACTTTGTAAATCGCTTATAAGTTTGCTTACAGTAGAATCAGTGTCAGCTGGATCAAAAGAGATGTACAATTGGAGGTCATCTGCGTAGATATGGTAATGACAATGTTTTACATGATTAATAATATCAGCACTGTACGTTGCAAGAGTGGGACCGAGAATAGAGCCCTGTGGGACACCTCTTGTCACAGGTCGAAGTAAGGATGAATCAGACGTGCCATCGTTTTTTCGCAACTCCACGAATCACACATCGCTGCAGCGACTCTAAAACAGACCCGATTTCTACAGAGTCAAAAGCCTTCTCATAGTCCACAAATGCTAAGCACAGTAGCCGATTATATTCCTCGGTCTTTTGGCAGGCTGGCAGCTAATACCAAGCAAGCCAACATTCGGGCAGGGCAATCTCTGTCTGATCTTTTAGTAATAATATATACGAATATTATAAAGAGGTAAATTTTGTTTGTTTATATGTAATAAACTTAAAAACTACTTAACTGATTTTGAAAACTCTTTCACCTATAGAAAGCTACATTATCAGCTAGTAACATGGGCTGTATTTTATTTAAAAAAAAATGTCTACCAGGTCGAAGCCGGGGTGGGTCGCTGGTGTATAATAATAGTATAGATTCGAATAGATAGATTTGAATGAAATATAGGAGATTGTGGCCATATGTAGGTTAAACTATATAAAGAAACTTACAGTGCCATCTTTTGCTGCAAACCCAGCTATCAATTCTTTATATTGCCTTTCCTGTTTCTCCGACATACGACACAGCTCCGTATGGTTAGTTTTTTTGGGCAAATCCTGAAGCACATCCCTCTTCAGTCTCCTCAACACAAACGGTTTCATTATACGCTTGGCTTGCGTTATTTGACTCTGTTCGAAGGCAGGCACGTCGTCCTCTTTGCTTTCAGATTTCTTCGTCGTTTTTACAGATTTCTATAAACAAACTGAATTTATAACATACAGTATTAAGAAAGATATAGAAAGTGCTAGATGCTCATCTACATTACCAAGCAATAAAAAGCGGCGAAGAGGCAGAGCTTGATATAAGGAACTTCTATAATAAGTACATTTAAACTGACTATAAATTAGGAAATATAACGATAAATATGCTATGAACCGTCACAAAAGATTTAATGCCCTGCATTAAAATATTTTCATTTCATTCATTCATTAACATGAAAACATACATATAATTATATAATGACGCTATAAATGAATTAGACTATAAAAAAATTTAAATATAATAAAATGAAAATTCGTACACACTGCGTCAGGGAAATGTTTACATTATTTTCAGGTATTTGTGGCAAAATCGAAATAGAAGTGCCATGCTTGGACCGACGTTGGGCAAAATAGACATCCCTTTCTTTCGTTAGGTTTGTTCAGTCTTTAAAGTTCAAAATCCAATATGTAACCATTTGCTCCATACTGTATGTACTCACCCTCCTCCCATACGAATAAGAAATGGTGTCATGTATATATTTCAAAAGAATAACTAATTAACTTCTGTAAAACGATGGTTTCGGCTCAGATCAATTTAAAAGTAACCTTTTTTTATCTAGATGAGTTCTCAATCAATATTTAATTTTACATCTCCAACTTACAGAATTTTTCTGGAACAAGCTTTTGAGATCATCTGTCTTGCTGGAGAACATGTGCGGCATCACGAAGCAGAGCAACGACATCAGCTCTAACAAATTGTTTTGTAGAGGCGTGCCTGTTAGCAGGAGACGATGTTTCGACTGCAAGAAAACGCGACTCTATTAATTACACTATAAGGACCAAATTAAGTTTGTCCTTGGTTACATACAATGTGTTCATGAATTACATTGCGCAAAAAAGATCAAAGCAAAAGATGCATTTTAATGCTTCAAAATACTTTAAAATGGATTTTAAATTTAAAGCAATAAAAAACTACCACGAATTGTAAATATTAAGTAACAAAAAACTAAAATATTTTGATTTTGTTTTATACGAAACCAAAAATTCTGATATTTATACATTAATATTGCTACTCTTTAATTACATTACGTAAAGTAAAACAATAACTCTAGCTTCTTAGATATAACATTATTCTTATAGCAACATAACTAATAAATATCGTACTATATTAGTGACGTCATAAGTGAATCATCATAGTGGTAAATTTTTAGATGTCGAGTTTTCTTTTATGAAAATTAAAACACTTGTAGATCATTATATCCACATACTATCTTTAGGATATATTTCTTATAATTATATACTATACAGAAATGTCAAAAGCACTCGCATACCTAGGCGAAAATGTGTGAGGAGAATAATGAGATTTGAAGAAGCGAAAGAGGTATGTAAGGACTGCGACGCTTGGCGCTCCGTCCTCTCTGACTACCTATATTATAACCAAACGACAGTACCTTAATTTTAAGCAAGTTGTCATATCTCTGTGTGGACATATTCTTCAACATATGCGCTTCGTCGTATATGACGTAATGCATGGGTGTGACGCGGAACATCTTACGTTCTTCTGGACAACTGTTCACCATCGTATACCTGCGGTTTTATATATTTAGCTATAAACCATACATTACACAAATATTTACGCGATTATTTTAATGTAGTGTACACAACCCTACTATAAAAATATATTTGAAATTAATTAAAATGTATAGAAAATTTTAAACTTAATATAAATTAGTTGTGAGCGTCAGTTGTGTCTCTGTCACTCCCAACACTGGGCAATGACACTACGAGTTTGTGACGTCATAATTGGATAGCTCTCCATAATTACATAATTGGATAGATCATGAAGTTAATCTACACTTCTAGAATTTAAAAGGCACTAACTAATTAAATTCAAACATTTTATCAATTTTTTTACTTTTATTTATTGTATGAATCCAAACTAACATTTAAGCCTACATTATGAGCGCCACACAATGAACTATGGACTATCCACTAAAACCCGAAATCGAGGGTTGCGTGGTCAAACCCGATCAGTGACAAAAATTGAAATTTTGGGTTTAAAATCGAATATAGTATATTTTTCATGCTCTTTCTCACGACATTAACAGATAAATCGAACTCAAAGTGTAACACTTGGATCTGCCGAGTTATTAATCTAATAAGTGCATGTTTAAAATTTTATTTTAATAAATAACAATATAAGTGTATTAAAAGGTTAAGTTCTCTTTCATATTTAATGGAAGAACCAAACATTTTATATTCAGTGGTATTTAGCAGCTTGTGATTCTTACTATACTGAACAAATCATAAAATGTATAACCAAGTATTAAGTCTAGTAATCCACAATGATTTACCAGTAAAGCGTATTTTTCTGAAAGCCTTTAGGATATATTTCTTATAATTATATATTATACAGAAATGTCAAAAGCACTCGCATACCTAGGCGAAAATGTGTGAGGAGAATGATCAGATTTGAGGAAGCGAAAGAAGTACGTACGGACCGCAACGCTTGACGCTCTGTCCTCTCTGACTACCCCGTTAGGAATACAGCGTGAAGGTATGTATGTATGTATGTAAACTGCAGCCGCGAGTATCACCCTTATTGCTCCTAATATTGAGCGTGAGAGTGAAGAACAAATAAACACTTGCGCTGGGCTATATATCCAGGCTCTTGAGCTGCGATAACCTTGTAAAGTAATTTTTAAATACCTTTCATTAATAAAAATTGATCTTTTTCTTGTTGCGAAGACCCTATAAGTCACCACCTGATGCCATAAATTATTTATTTACAGAAAAACTACTCACATAAATTCCTTGAAATAGCTGAAAGATCTCATAATCTCTATGATCATGGCTTATGCTAATAACTGTTAATCTGTGATCATACCTATAACTTTTTGTAAAACTAAAACCCGCTAAAGCTTAAGAAAAAGCTTTTATTTCGAAATCACAGATAGATGCTTTAATTTTATGCGCAGTTTACCGAAAGTACTCTATTACCATATTAACCACTTACAGATACACATAAACGTAACCTTTTAAGAAGGTGACCACTATGAATGGGTTCTCCAATTCCAGGGCAGGCTTTTTACAAAAAGTACATTTTTTCATAAATTGACCTGGCTGGGAACTGAACTTAGGACCTAGGGTTTGAAACGCAGATATAGTTACCAACCACCGTGCAAACCGGCTAGTTAATGTAAATGTGATATCAATTCTAAATTGTACTAACGTGGTAAGTATAATGTCGATATTCTCTAAGCCACGAGCGTATTCTATACGCAATTGTCGTCTCTCTTCTGGATTTCCGTAGTATTTGCTTACATGAAAAGATGGACACCATCGGGCTAATTCACCGCTCCAATTATCTGGAAAAAAATTATAATTTAGAACTTTATAACAAGGCGATAAGGTCGAAAATCTAATGGATCGTGACACTTTACGTTAGTAAACTAATTAAATTGCGATGACGCAACTTTTAACTCGACACCTGCAGAGCTATAACTTAAAACGCATTGCTAACATTACGTTGTAATATCGATTGGTATAATAGGTAAAATAAAAAATTATAAGCCTGATATGTTATTTTTATACTATTTATTTAAAATTATTGCTAATTTCCATAAGCGAAATGTACTTTAAACGTAAATCATAAATCATAATCATTAGAATAAAGGAAAATAATTACGTATATAGCTCAAAATAGGAATTGTTTTCTCTACTGCTTCTAAACTAATAACTTTAATCGCAGAACTTTAGACTTTGAAAAATGTGCGGTGTCCACACACTCAAAAAAAATTAAACCACCTTCAAAAAAACGGAAAACGGTGCCAAGCCTACCAAACTAATAGACTTTTTGTTGTTGCACATTGATTTGGCACCGACTTCAATAACTGTCAAATTTAATGATATAGGTATGTGCATCGTATTTATAGTTATTTTAATTGTACTTGAGTTTTGATTAGTAAAAGATAGTTATTTTATACTTTTCAGTGTTTTTTTTGAAGGCGGTTTAATTTTTTTTAATAAAAATTTTTACTTCTCCCTTTTGAGTGATCTTGACCTAAATAAATATCTAGGGCAAGTCTACAATTAGTTTATTTTCTAATTCAGGAGCGCAATGTGTTAACTTCCATTCTATTGAGGAGCACAAACCGTGGGCTTTCACAATAAAGGATGCGAACAAATCGAACATGGGATATTATTGCCCGTTATGGCCATTATCAATATCATCAATATAATATATAAAAATAATTGATTTTGACAGCTATTGAAGTCTGTGCCAAATCAATGTTCGATAACGGAAAGTTGATTAGTTTAGTAGGCTTGGCACCGACTTCAGTAACTGACAAATTTAATTATATAGGTATTTGTATCGTATTTATAAAGTTATTTTTGTACTTAAGTTTCGATTAGTAAGGGATAGTTATTTCGTGTTCTTTTTTGAAATCGGTTTAATTTTTTTATAAAAGTTTTTAGTTAATTGCAATGTGTTTTTGTTCATAGAATCAGTTCAAAGTCAAAGTCAAATCAATTTATTCAAGTAAACGCAATTACAAGGTATTTTTGAACGTCAAATCTATTTTAGTTTGGTTCAAATAGAAAACCTGGACACTGAGAAGAACCGACAAGAAACTCAGTCAGGTATCGTTTTTTTAACTTCATTTTACAAAAGGTTTATTAAAATACAATATTTTTATTAAGCCAGTAAATGGATGTGCAGAGAAGATCATTTCCAGACTATTGTTTTATCTTCAATGAAATCGTTTATTTTATAGTACAATTGTCTAATCAATGTACGTTTTATAACCAATCTAAATTTATTATCTGTTAATTGAGTAATTTCCTGAGGAACTTTGTTATAAAAACAAATGCAGTTACCCAAAAATGAAACATTTGACTTATGTAATTTAAATTTTGGACCAATTATTAACCAATTTATCACAACCTCGGGTTTCCATACCTTAATGGTATGCATCGCCTTTCTTTTTAAACGGTATATATAATAATTTCAATGATGTATAAAGTACAGTTACAGTAATATCCCGACTTAGGCTACCCCGTCTTAGGGGAATCCGGAGTTACGCGATTCATTAATCTTCCCATCGATTGTTTGAGGTTGCGCAACTCTTACCACATCATGTTTGGATGCAGTTTATTTCGCGCAGTTAGCAACAGTTTATTGTATTATCTTAGATTTTATCGCATATTTTTCTCCTAAATCATTGTTTTCTGTAATACCTGGTCCTAATTAAAAATAATTTGGATGTATTTATAATGTACAAAATTGTACCCCAACTTATATAGTTATCGTTAATTATAATAAAGTAATACCCCGAACGATAATTATCGTTTGGGGTATTACTTAAATACCCCGAACGATAATTATCGTTTGGGGTATTACTTTTTATGATAAATTAATAATTTTGTTGTTCAATAAAAAATCTACTGTACATGGCATGGGGTGAGATGACTTTCCACTATCCGATCCCCACCGAAGCGCGAAAACTCGTGAACGTAGTTATTTCTACAACCCTATTTTCAAACCTATGTAGCAGACGAATCACATCAATTTGTTTCTAGCGTCATCTATTGCGGTCTTATATATAGAACTAAACTTCCTAGATAGTTAACAGAAGTCATTATAACCTGAACGAGCATGGCTTAGTTAAAGAGAGCTCAGTTTAGATTCCAGCTTGGGACAGTAAATCGCCATAAAACATACGCCATTTTTAAATTAGACTCTAAAGTCCGCCACACAGAAAAGTATGCTTGATGAAGTCCGTCCAATTAGTATGAAGCGTTGTTTAGTATGACGCCCCTACAATACCACACATGATCAAATTTACTTGATGCAACCTTGGCTTCAAGCAAATTGCATGGGCTTGATCAAGTATACTTGATCGTGTGTGGCGGGGATAACCAATGTAACAGTGGAAATACCATTTAATTTCGTGCACTTTCTATAGCGTGAGGCCTGTGTAAACGTTCAGACCAACAAAAAATTTAAAAACTATTATTTTAGCATTTGCTAATGTTGTATGACTCAGGTGTTACCATATTACTTTGCAGAAATCCATTTCATGTGATAAATTCCTGAAATCCTTAGCTGTTTTCCGCTCAAACTCCACAAACCACCAATCGACACGTGTTTCGCCTTTCAACGAAGAATCCTCAGGATATTCCAGAGATTAGACTCAGTCAGCTAACTCAGGATTTGGTGCTGGTTAGCTGACCGAGTCTGATCTCTGGAATCTCCTGAGGATGCTTCGTTGAGAGGCGAAACACGTGTCCATTGGTGGTTTGTGGAGTTTGAGCGGAAAATAGCTAAAGATTTCAGGAATTTATTACATTTGCAAATGTTATAAACAACTCTCGTTTAATTTTTCCATGTAATTGCCAAACATGAATGTAGTTCATCATATACATTGCGGTCATTACTTATGACCGAATTATTCGGTCGGTTACTACTTGCTACTAAGAATAAAGTATCTCATACCTAAAGTAGAAGCGGGTACAACAATTAAATGCGTGCCTCTCGCTTGGCCCGTTTCCTTCAGATGTGCGAGGAACGCTATCACTTGGACAGTTTTCCCAAGGCCCATCTCATCTGCCAATATCCCGGACACACCTTGCTTATGAAGCACAGCTAACCAGTTGAGGCCTACTAGTTGATAAGGTGGTAATTTCAAGCTGAAATAATATAAGAAATATGTAAATAAGCAACAGATTTAGTAATTTGATTTACAACTTGTTATAATTAATTAATAACAACGGCGGCGGCGGAGGAGATATTAGCTCAAGAGCCTATAACCCATGTTTCAATGAAGTGTTTCATTCAGTTAATTTTATGTAGTGGTATTAATAGGATAGATAAGTAGGTAATGGACTGTTTACTTGACCTACCTGGGTACGGCAGGTACTGCGCATATGAGAAAGGAGCAAAAAATTTGCAAAAAGTTTAATAATTGGCAAACTTCAAAATAAATGTTGCAAGGACTAATCTCCTCTTTTACGGTTTCGATATATTTTAATGTTTTTATTATCATTCCGACGCAATTGTAATTTTTATGTTTGTGTTTTGAAAAATAATGTGTGTGTGAGTTTGTTGGTGCCAACTTTGTTGTACGGTAGTGAGGCCTGGATATGCCCAAAATCGAGTGAAAGTATGATAAATGCTGTGGAGTTGCGGTCTCTCAGAAATATGTGCGGTGTCACGCTTGCGGACAGGATAAGCAATGATGAGATACGCAGTATGACAGGGTTGCACAACAGTGTTATTGTAAAAATGAAGAAAGGAATGCTTTGATGGTTCGGGCACTTGGAAAGAATGAGTGATGAAAGAATGACGAAGAAAATCTACAGAGCGAAAGTGAGTGGTAAAAGAAGCCAAGGAAAACCAAGGCTGACTTATGAAGATCAAATAGCCAGAGTGTTAGCAGACGGAAATGTCAAAAGCACTCGCATACCTAGTCGAAAATGTGTGAAGAGAATGATGAGATTTGAGAAAGCGAAAGTGGTGTGTAAGGAACGCGATTCCTGGCGCTCCGTCCTCTCTGACTACCCCGTTGGGGATACAGCGTGACGATATGTTATGTTATGTGTGAGTTCATCTTGTAATTTTTTTTCAACATTCGTCACTATCTCAAACCGCATGAACAATCGATTAAGTCCAGTTATTTCGTGTACGGAGGAGAGTTTTATCTACAGATGGATGGTGTAGCTAAGGGTAGTCCGGTGGTCCCTGTAGTAGCAAACCTGTGGATGGAGCACTTCGAGAGTCGCGCTATAACTACTTTTCCAGTACCACTAGTGTTGGAAAAGGTATGTAGATGACATCTTTGTATACGAGAGGGCGAGGAGATAAAAGACACAAAAATGGTTACAACATTTGAATACCATCATCAAGAACATGCGCTTCACGGTTGAGATACAAAGGGATAACACTTTGGCGTTCCTTGATGTAAAAATAGTGGCAATTCGTGATGGCACGTTCAGCCATACGGTATATAGGAAGCCTACTCACACTGATAGGTATCTTCATGCAACCTCACACCATCATCCTTGACACCTTAATGCTGTGGTGGCCTTACTCGTTAATCGCGCGGATCTTTGTGATGGTGAACATCTGGACACGGAACTGGCTCAAGTGCAGAGGGTGCTACGCAGAAATGGCTATACAGTTAATGTTACGCGCTTTGACACAGGAGGAAGCGCTTACCTGCTCTAGTTGAATGTCAACCAACATACTTACCATATGTTAAAGAAATGACAAATAAAGTTGCAAAATTATTGAAGAAACTGTCGATAAAAACTGTCTTCATTCTTTAAAAGAAACTTGCACAACATCTGCGTTCACCGAAGGATAATTTTCCTTTTGAAAATCCCGGTGTGTATAAGATAGACTGTAGTTGTGGGCGTGCATATATCGGACAAACTAAGGGCTCCATTTTATGCCGTATCACGGAGCACATTAGAGCAGTGAAGAATAAGGAGGTGGAGAAGTCCGCTATTGCAGAACATATACTGGAGGCAGGTCCTAATCACTGTATCGAATTTCACAACCCACAAATATTGTCGACAGAATGCCACGCCGTTACATACGCAGAATGGTCAAAGAAGCCATTTGAAATCTCTCGGCACGAGAACTTCAATCGAGGGGACGGGTTTAAATTGTCCAATATATGGAATCTAGTGATAGGCTTAAGGACAATAGGGCCCGCGAATCTCCGTGAATACTAAAATTACGTGTTTTATATTTTGTTCAGTTTGAGTGTAATTTTGCATAATTAATAATAATCAAATATACCTGAGAAAATGTGTGAAGAGAATGATGAGATTTGAGGGAGCGAAAGAGGACCGCGAAGCTTGGCGCTTCGTCCTCTGACAATCCCGTTAGGGATACAGCGTGAAGATATGTATGTAAGTATCAAATATTTTATTCGTTTATTTTGAACGCTTAGTACTTTTTAATACAAACAATTACACGATCAAAATGGTATGTGTTTCGTGTGTGATTTGTAAACAGCAAAATACTGGAAAGGTTAATGCATTTTCTGAAACTACTTTACAATAATGTCAAATTGTGTTAAAAATTCGGCGAAAACATAATTTAAAATACAGTAGTGTGGTTATACCGTTAAATGTAACTCGTACTACCCGTAGCGTTTCTCTCTCTAGTCCGCACAACATTTATTTTGAAGTTTGCCAATTATTATTAAACCCCGGAAAAAGTGTCGGACTTTTTGCAAACATTTTAAAATATACAAGGTTATTTAGAAAGGATGGGTAAATACGGAAGGGTATAAAAGTACCCATGACAACGGAAAACTTGCGTTCTACAACTTCGCCAAAAGGCAATAGTTCTAGTGTAACACCTCAAAGTTTAAACAAAAATAAAGGTGAGGCAACCCTAATATCAGCGTTTTCCCGTCGCTAGCAAACATTTGAAATATAAGCCATAATGATAGGGTTGTACATTTTTTTTCCATTAAACGAATGCTTTTTTTTTGTATGGAAAACAGAATAAATATATCCCGTAATTATTACATTTGCAATAGAACAGTCAACAGTGACACATTGGGACCCCGGCGACTTTATACCCCCTTTCACGATAACCTTGTATGTAATATAATTTAGACACTATTCAGCGTGAATCAATCACTTGGTTTTATTTTTTTAAAATACCACTTTGGGGTTTATTGGTTCAATGTTTACCTCTCCAAAAATGTCTGCCGTATTTACTTTTTTATTCTAAACTAACAACTATCGAAAAGTACTTGTTGGTTTATGATTCAAGTTGTTTTTTGGCACGAAATTTTTTGCACCATTCTCGTATGCGCAGTGCCTGCTGTACCCAGGTAGGTCAAGCAAACAAACAGTCCATTACCTACTCATCTATCCTATTAATATCATTACATAAAATTTCTACCTGAATCGAACACTTCATGAAATATGGGTCACGGGCTCCTGGACTAATATATCTAATTATACAATTCGGCAGCCCTGCTGGCCAGTCCTTGTCAACAGTCGTGGCTACGAGGAAGAGTACAGTGCAGGTACATTTACCTCGAATCTAAAATTGAAGGCTGTGTCAGACGTCCAGCGCCTGCGGCTACAGCGGCTTCCAGCTGCTGAGCGAGCCCGACACATTTCTTCATCAGTCGTTGAATATTATTCCTGGTACTTAATAATTCTTGTGTTGAATTTAATAAATCTGTACTTAACATTTTACTACTATTGAATTTTTGGACCTGTATAGGAAAAAAAATATCATGCATAAAACTTGCATACTTGTTACAAATAAAAGTACATCTTATAAAATTGCAATTCTTTCAATAAAGAAATATGTTAATAACAGATGAGTATTTGGCTAAAGAATAAAGTAGGTAAGTAATTAATGTATTACATTAATAGCCGAGAGTCCCGGGTTAGATCCCCAGCCAAGTCAATTTAAGAAGCGCATTTTTTATATTGTTTTATACTAAACGGAATACAGTACAATACAATATGCACAATAGAACAAAACAAAATAACACAACATAGCACAATACAACACATAACTGCGCAAACTCAGTTAAAGACGAATTCCACTCGTGTACAATATCTTCTTCTCTAAATAGTTTAAACCAAAATCGCTGTTTTCGTCTGTCTGTTTCTCCGCTAACTTCTAAAGCACGAAACGGCTTTTGATACAGTTTTCACTATCATTTAGAGAATTTTTTCCGGAAAGTTTATATGTCTAATACATGCATATTATAGTAGAGAAAAGCCGAGAATTTCAATGATTTGTAATGATGTCGTAAAAAACATATTTTTGGGGGTTTACATTGCTAATGCTGGGTAAACCTTACGAGATAGATAAAAATAATGTACTATGTGTACTACGGAATTGTATATCTTAAAAAGGTCTACAGAAAAGTTCGCGATGGTATATTTCTATCTACTAAGGATAACGCACAGTAATCATTTTTATCTTTTACATATTACCAAAAAATAATGGGTTATCTACTAAGCTATTTTAATATTTTAATATAATAAATAATTAATAAGTATTAATCCTTATCCAATTAGATACGTTAGATACGTTGTGCATTTAATGTAGATCAAAAACCAAAATAGCCCTTTGCAGCACATCATTAAAATGAATATCTTAGAAGATATCATAGATTTAAAATTATTAATCGCTTGCAGCAAAATGCGTTGAATGTTTGTAACATCTTACCCTTTCGAGTGCCACATCTAACCAAAATCTGTTTGTGTTGTCTAATGAAAAAACAGCTCTAAACATTGTATATATATACATAAGACATTCTATAGTTATATGACCTACGTCACACACACTGTACAAACATGCCATGCCCGCTGCCAGGGCGGGTCGGACGTAGTATATAAAACTGTAAATTGAAAATCTATAAGGCGTAGGACTTTGGTTATACTATTCGCTAAACTTTAGGAAATGCTTCATCATTCGTTTTTTCTTTGATTACAATGGGCGACCTAATTAGCCTTATTATTAACCTAACTAGTGCATTACAAAAAAAAAAGATTTATACATACCATATCTAACCACCCCTTGAAAGGTCTCTGTGCAATGATAGCCTCAGCCTTTTTTTGTGAACAACCACTCAGTAAAGACAGCTCATTCATATTGGATGTGTTGAGGAACTCAAATACTTTGCGCTTGTCACCAATTAAATCATCAGTAATTTCATTATCGGAATCATCGCTGGAATGTACAATTAAATTAATTTTTTAAACATTAAAAGATCACTGCTGAAATACGTAGCAAGTGATCAATTTGTATATGTTTTGTTATCTTCAAAATTGTTCATTTCGAAGAAGAAAACCGAAAGATCGTAAAAAAACATATAATAATTACAAATCGATCGATTAAAAAGTTATAATTGACAGTCTGTTTTTATTCTGTATTCATTGCATTGGTATTATACTTAAAAATTTAAAGGTCAGCTTTCATTTATCACCCTTGCACTCGACACTGCCTTGCAGCTCAGTGTCTACTCTTTTGCTGCTCAGTGTCTACTCTTTTGCTGCTCAGTGTCTACTCTCTTGCTGCTCAGTGTCTACTCATTGTCAATAATTGGTCAAACAGGTGATGCGAATTTGACGACTCGCCGCCAATAAGTGGAAGCTGCGTGGTCAACAACTGGACATCATATGGTGAACGAATTGTCGCGAATCTGTTACCAAACCTCACATGACCACTTGTGCGGGACGTGCGCTCTACTCACAACCGATGATTTGCAAGCAAGTGGATGGCGATTTTTCACAGAGCGGTTCACTCGCCGTCCGCCATTCGGATAGTTTAAGAGTTAGGCGTTCCAGTAACGCTACGGAGTTGATAAGGGGATAAGTACATAGATATATGTATTGAAATTCGCATCTGTTTCTAAGTTCCAAACAACTGTTTATTATATAAAGGCTCTAAGAGAGAAACAAACGAACATAGAATCAGATGCCGAGGCCTATTTACTACAACAGGATAGTACTTGACTGCTTTTAAAATTGGCATATATGTATTGTATGAAAGTAATTAAACATTTTGAACATGTTTGTGAAAATATTACTTGAAATTCATTGACAAAAATACGACGGTACGGTTTTTAAGCTTCAGAAATGGGGACAAAGTGGGAATGAGCCAGAGGGAAATAGTGTAAGAGCTGTAGCGTCACAAACACGCAGTATCGTTTCTCAGCGATAGGAGTAACAGACGGAATTTATCTCACTCTGTTCCCACTACTTTAGCTTGAAGGCAAATAACTTCTATTTTTTACATTATTTTTATATATATTTTTGCAGTTTTATTCATAACTAGCAAACCCGGCCCGTTTCACGGGGCGTTAGTTTCACTGGGCGTAAAAGACAAAAAAAAAACAAAATTCTACTGATCCGATCGCTACCAAACTTTACACGAACACCCACTAGGCCAATCTGAAGATTTCCTGAAAATTTGATCGAAATCGATCCAGCCGTTTCGGAGTTCATAAGGAACATACATACATCGCCTTTTATATATATAGAAGATTACTAAATTTACCATTCAATTAAGTGGTTAAGAAACAGTCTATTGTTACAAACTGTTTAGCTCAAAATCGCTAAAAATCCCTTTAACAGACAAATGAACATCAATAAACAATGAGTTTTTGTGTTTTTAATTGTTTCATTGTCCATGTTATTAATTTAAAAAAAATGCTTGTTATAGACAGACGGACAGGCGATTGCAAAGTGTTCCATTTTTACACTTTTGTTATAAAATGCAGAAATTACGACAGAAAAGTCTGTATGTGTATCAATATCAATGACTAATAAAATAACTTTTAAATAGGGTATAAGATACCCACACAGTGTCATAGTGAAATAAGTGATGGCCAGCCAAACCATGTCACCCATATATTGGTGCACGCATAGGAAACTTTAGAAAGTAGCCTACACCCCACAGACATGAAAAATGTGAAAGACAAAGGGTAGTTACTAACCTGTCATACACTCTATCGTCTTTCCCTTTTTTGACACCATAGTCATCATCTTCGCTTCCACTGCTGCCTCTCCTAGCCCTCCCTCCTTTAGCAGAAAGAGGCTTCCTTACAACCATAATGTTGTTAGCAGGTCCACTGGTCACCCTCACTATACCCATATTACCATTCGAACGGTTATTCTGGCCTGAAAAACCTGGTCTTGACCCGAAAAACGTTGATGTGTTGGGGCCTCTGTCATTGCTTTCAGGGTCATGTTTCAGGAGTTCATCTCTGCAACGCTCCTCATTCCAACCATGCTTCACTAATACATTTTTTACAAACTGCAATGGAAAATATACTAAAATTATACGCTGAAAAAAAGCAGCTATGCACAATGTACCTTAAGTGTCTAGGCTCAAATTACTTGGCTCACCGCACTCATTATAGGGGTTAAAGTATGAAATTGCCGTTTTAACGCACTGGCCACTGTGAATTAAAATTAAACCTGCATGGCGTCAAATTTCAGAATAAAACTTTTTTCACAGAAAAACAGTAACATTTTAAATGATAGGCTAGGTGGCTTACAAAGAACCGCCTGTCTATTAGCAACCGGAGCCATGTCCACCTCGCCGGGTGCGGCGTTAAATACTTTACTGAACCTACCGCCCCTTCACTTGTATATGTTAAAGGAGGCGAGGAGCAGTATTCATAAATTATCCACCCAGGACGGAACGAAATGGCTATCACAGAAACTGAGATCTTTTCAAGACTCAGTAACGAATATTCCGATTCAGAGTATGCCAACTGACGTTATGCTCCTGCGGTGTACCTTCGAAAAACATTTTATAGTATAGTAAATCGGACAACGACGTAGGATGTGGAATTTATGGAGAGCGCCGAAGTTTCAAGAGGAGCCTGAATCTTGGGAGATACGCCTCCATTTTCCAGGCTGAAATGTTCGCCACACGTAAACCAAATCATATACATACATTCTGATAGTCAGGCAGCTCTTTTGGCATTGGGAGCCTCGAATGTAAACGCATCGAGGCTAGTTAATAACAGCGTGACTATATTAAAATCTGGGAAATAAAAACAAAGTGATTCTAAGAAGGGTTCCTGGCCATGCGGACATCGTAGGCAATGAAAATGCCGACGAACTCGCAAGAGCCGGTACCAAACTAACATATATAGGTCCAGAACCTTTTTGTGGTATGTTTTGTAACACAGTGGCGATCACAATAGATCAATTTTGGTCGCAGTGATACAGGTCTGGTAGGACCTGCATAGCCACTTACATGAAATTAAAAAAAAAACATTTTAAATTTTAAAAATTCATGACATTTGATTGTTCGATTTTAAATTGTTTTTACATTCAGCCTTTAACGTGAAGACCGACACATCGAAAATCAGAGTAATTTTCGAATGCGAGGTCCGACGCGGGACTAACGCAGTAGAAACTGCTCGTAATGTCAATGCCGTGTTTGGAAGGATTACGGTTAACGAACGCACCATGCGTTTTTGGTTTAATCGCTTTAGTAGTGGAAACTTCGACTTGAAGAATGAACCACGAGGAAGACCATAAGGCAAATAACGATAAATTAAAGGTTATGGTAGAAGTTGATCCGTAATAAAACTACCAAGGAATTAGCGGCATGCTTTGACGTTAGCATACCCACAATGAGTCGGTCATGTGCAGCAAATTGGTAAAATTAAAAAACTTGAAAAATGGGTGCCTCACGATTTGACTGAATTGCAGCACGCGTTGAAGCTACCTTGTTAAGCCGGTACAGATATGAAGGGATTTTGGATCAATTTTTGACATGTGACGAAAAGTGGATTCTTTACGATAATCGCAAGCGAACGATGCAATGGCTGACCCCAGATCAAACGCCGAACCAATGCGAAGCGATAAAGCAAAGCTTACCCATAGAAAATTAGTGGTAACTGTTTGATGGTCACTTCATGTTGTAATTCACTACAGCTTTCTCAGATCCAGTCTAGCAATAACAGCAGATGTCTACTGTGCAAAACAATGATGGCGAAACTCGCAGCAAAACAAACCCGACTCGTCAATCGATCTTCACTATTATTGTTCCAATTTGTGGAGTTCACGTACCCAGCATTTTATTGTAAGTATTATATGATCTCACGATTAAATGGCAAAAATGATAATAACGAGCTTTTATACTTTGATTAAATAAATATATTGCATACTACAAAATAATTTTTCAGTACGAATCGGCAATTTCATACTTCAACCCCATAACTTTGACTTTGAGATTTCAATCACAATAAAAAAAAATTATTGACCATAACTGCATTATAATTACCAATGGAGATATTTCTGGGAACATTTCCACCATATTCCTGAATCTTCTCTCCTTGACAGCAGTGGTAAGTTCCACAGTGACTGCAGATCTTTTTGCTGGTGATGAATCATCAGAGTCAGAATCTTGGATCCTGATTCTTTTGTAAGTGTTTGGTCCATTAGTTGGGTTGGATGTAACTGTTGGCTTGTTAGCCATGTTTGGTGCTGGCATTCTAATTTGTGACTCTGCAGAAGAGAGTATTCAAAGTGAAATCAATTTATTCAAGTATGTCCGATCGCAAGCTGTTTTTGAACGTTAATATACCTTTGCTTCGAATAGTAAACCTGCACACTGAGAAAAAGCAATAAGAAAGTCAGTCAGGTATAATTTTTCTACTGCTAACTTCGCACAAATAAAAAACTAGATACACAATCAACGCTCCAAAAATGTCCGAACCAAGTGTGCACTCAAATGAGTATTTGAGTGCACTTCTGCTTTAATAGTATTCGAAAATGCTAACAACGAACATGTCAAAGTGCTCCTTCAAAAATTGCAAAAACAACACATCTAGAACGCTAAAAAAAGACGCGAGTTCCTATTTTCAATAAATAAATTATATTATTTACGTGTTCATTATTTCATTATAGTAATAACGTTATATTGCGCTTTTTTATTAAATCCGTAACCATATTTTTAAATATTGCCTAACAATAATGTCTTATCCTTGTCACTTTCACGTAACAAATCAAAATGATAAGTCTTTCATCATTCATTCTTTCCATGTGCCCGAACCATCTTAACATTCCTTTCTTCATTTTTTAATAACACTGTTGTGCAACCCTGTCATACTGCGTATCTCTTTATTGCTTATTTTGTCTGCAAGGGTGACACCGCACATATTTCTAAGAGATCGCATTTCTATTGCATTTATCTTACTTTCACTCGATTTCGGGCATATCCAGGACTCACTACCATACAATAAAGTTGGGACCAACACCGCATTGTGTATGACCGTTTTGGCTGAGTTAGATATATTCATAATGCTTTATTGCCGGCTGCTACCCGTCTCTCCACATCTAACTCACATCTTCCATCCCTCGAAAACGCACTCCCCAGATATACCAGTTCGTTCACCTGTTCTAGATATTTTCCATTTACCCATATTTCACACTTTGTACATCTTCTCTTTCAAACACCAGAACCTTAGTTTTATTCACATTCACATTCAGTCCTTTCACTTCACAGTCTTCTTTAATGCACATAACCAGTGTCTGCAACTCCGCTTCTGATGGTGCTATAAGCACAGCATCGTCAGCGTACAATAGGCAGTTTACCACTGTACCATCACATATCATACCACTCATACTACCTTTCAATGTCTGGAGGTAACTGTCCAAATAAAGCACGAATAGCCAGGCAGACATCACGCAGCCCTGTCTGACGCCTGAACAGACTTCGAACCAGGGCGACATGTCACCATCTATCCTTACACAGGCTCTGTGGCCTCTATATAATGACCTCACAGCTTGCAGTAAGGGGCCCTCCACGCCATATTCAGGCAGAAGACTCCACAATTTCTTTCGCACTACTCTATCGAATGCTTTTTTTAGATTCACGAAAGCGCAGAAAACTTTCTGACCTATGGCCAGAAACTACCCTACGATAACGCGAAGCGAGAAAATGTGATCCATACAACCTCTACCGCTCCTAAAACCACCTTGCGCTTCCCACAAATATCTTTCAGAAACATCTTTCATACGTTCAGTCAATACCTTGGTATAGACTTTACTTGCTAAGCTGACCAAACTGATGGCCCTATATCACGCACAGTCCAAATGCGAACCTTTCCCTTTATAAAGAAGCACTATGACTGCAGCGCCCCAGTCCTCTAGCACCTTTCCTTTCTGCCACCAAAGGTTGCACAGTGCACAGAAGGTATCCCGGACCCTAGGACCACCATACTTGATCATTTCAGCAGTCACCTCATCATTTCCCGCAGCCTTTCCACATTTCAGACTTCTCACTTTTTCAATCTCTTTCGTACTAATGGCATCCTCCAGTCCCTGATCCGAGTGTGGTAATTCATTAGAATCGCTCTCAGTATCAGAGACGGAGTCGCCGACTTTCATACAGTTCTCCATAGTATTCACTCTATCGCTGCAGAACATCTTTTTTATTTGTTAGCAGGTTTTCTTTCGAACGCACTTTATTCATTCTGCAAGGTGCCGGAGCACTTCGGTACTTACGTACTTCTTTCCAAAATAATTTGGAATTTTCCTCGAAGTTGTCCGACATCTTGTTTTCATTTATCACCCTACACATTTCACGCTTCTCTTTCACTAGTGCCTTCCTTTCTGCTTTCTGCAGCTTATATCTATTTTTCATCAAGTTCTTCATACCTCAGTCATTTTTAGTAGCAAGGTAGTCTCGCCATGCTTTCTTCTTCTTATACACAGACACTATCACCTCATCATCCCACCACACATCACGCTTTTTACCTTTCCCAATCTTATTCGTTCCACACACTTCTTTCGCAGCCTCGATCATGCTATCCCTAAGGTGCTGCCCACATTCTTCAACATCCTCGCTCATCATTTTCAATCTATCATCAAGCTTACCGGATAATATCCTTTCATTATTCATTCCTGATGGTGGCATCTTGCAGTTTCCAGCTTTTAATGCGACAAACCGCTGCAGGTTTGGACACTACGCGATGTCGCCATGCTGCAAACAGACCCCTTATTCTAGTTACCACTATAAAGTTGTCTGATCGGCTCCTCTGTGTGCTCTCGTGTCCATAACCTATTTTTTGAGCCGGCTGTCCATCAAGAATACATCAATCATACTTCGTTCATTCTTCCTTTCCTACGTGTACTGATGAATCCTTTTGTGCTCAAGTAAGGTATTAGCAACAAAAAGATCCTTTTCCATACAAAGTCCTAACACAATCCTACCAGCATCATGCGCTCTCTTATCTCCAACTTGCCTAGGACAGACTCAAATCCTGTTCGAGCTGTCCCGACCCATCCATTCATGTCTCCACATACTATAATTCTCTTGTTCTCTTCAACCGTCGCTAGAACTTCCCTAACATTCTCCCAAAACTGCTCTAGCTCACCCAAGCTGACAGAAGTCACTGGGGCATACACCACTAAAACAAATAAGCTCGTCAACCCTGTCTTCAGACGCACCCAGAGCAGTCTCGGGTTTACACACTTATACTGAGTTACTCAGTTAACCAAATGAGAGGACAGTAAGACGCCTACCCCTTGGCATCTTCTTTCTTCTTGTGGTACCCCTAACCACAAAGCGATGACCCCTCCAGGCAAGTCGACAAGTTAACTGCCCTATCGCTTGGTTTCACTCAAACATAACACACCCAATCTTCTTTCTTCCATAATATCAATCACTTCATTCATCTTCTCTTCAATTCCACCTCTCACATTCCACGCAGCTATTCTGCACTCCTCCCTCCACTTCCCGCCGCGAGGTGCACAGCGTGTTGGGTGGCGGTCCCCAACGCCGAACTGCACTCTGCTCACAGGGTCATTATTTTTCAAATCATCCAGGAAAAATCAAATTTGTCACCCACCACCTCAGATTTTGATGAAACTTTGTATTTTTTATCTTCTCACAAAGTTATGAAAGTATACCCAATTTTATCTCTTTATCTCAACTGGATTTTGTTGGATCGGACTTTGAAATATTGGTAAAATAACCGTTTCTGCCAATGATGTTATATTTAAAAAAGAGGTAGATAGGTTACGTTAGTACTAATGCTTGTAAAATATTGTATAGCTTTTTTTGTGACATTCTGTTTTACAATGTTGCCCCACACTACAGTCTAATTCACTTTTTGCTTTTGATTGAGACATCGGAAAGGAATAAAAATGCAATTGTTGTAACTATAAAATTGTTTACTAAATGAATTAAATTATTAAAGAGCAATATATAAGCAACTAAACCTTCCAAGCACTAACAAATCTAACAAAGCACTATAGACAATTTAAAACATGTTAAATGCTGATGTTATTCTAATAATGCTGGCTCATAACTGAGGGCCAGCCCTGAACATGTCACTGGGTAATGAAAGGCAAACCATTCATGTCAGTTCTTGCAAAGGATTCATGTCAGTTCTTGCAAACCTGCTGAGTAAGAGGAGCAAGTGCAGCCAGACTTCTCTTTTTCATCTTCTAACTTGTCTCACCAAACTCACTTTATTCTCTCGCAGTTCTTGATTTCAGTTATATTTTAAAGTGAACTAAATTTACTGTAATCTTCTTATTTTAGCAATTAATATATTGATTTTTTAACAGGCCTATTAATTTTAGAATAATTGTTATTATATATTTTAAAACAAATTTATAGCTATTTGTTGTTTAATTATAAGTGGTACCTATAAACGGTGGCCTATCAATAGTAAAAAAAAAGTTTAATTAAAAATATTTTTATACAAGCAAATAAAATGCCAAGTATTTTATTGTTTCTTTAAATAGGAAATATGTTGTAGATTAATTAAAAAAAAAATTGACTTAATTATCATTTTGCCTCTTAGAGATATGAATTTTTTTGTAAAACACCATTTTCGTGTTAAAAAGTGCTTAAAAACTTATAAAAAAAAATTTTTTTTTTCATAAAACAAATAAACATAAAGTGTTGCCATATTTTTTTCTGGAATCAGCACAGTTCAATCAACAATACTGCAAATTTTCATAAGATTTGCACTGTAAATGTCAAAGATACAAATAATTTTCATTGAAAGTACAAGTTCTTTTTGGAGGTTCGGAAATGGTAGAAACTGTTATTTTACCAATATTTCAAAGTCCCATACAATAAAAACCAGTTGAGATAAAGAGATAAAATTTGGTATACTTTCATAACTATGTGAGAAGATAAAAAATACAAAGTTTCATCAAAATCTGAGGTGGTGAGTGACATGGCCTAAATGATTTGACGTGGAATGACCCCACATCAGCGGGGACAAACCGGTGTACGTCGCTTTCGGGTGACGCCCTAGCATTCATATTTACACTGTCCCGCATGGTGTGCACAGGAGAGGAATTGCAGCCCTGAAAGGCTGGCAGAGGTCGCGACGAGCACGCTTCCTCAGTAGACCCTCTAAACTTTATTATATATCTACTTGTTATTAAAAATGTAAATTTATTTTGGTTAATTCAGTAACATCCTGAGGAAATTTATAATAAAAATACCAGTGATAGTGATAGTTTAGTTTAGTAATAGTGATAGTTTTCTATGCTAAAATTAGCTTATCATATAGATAACTAGCGATCCGCCCCAACTTCGCACGGGTAGAAATTTTTTGAAAATAAAATACAGCCCATGATACTCGCTGATAATTTAGCTTTTCATAGGTGAAAGAATTTTTGAAATCGGTTGAATAGTTTTTGAGTT
Source organism: Zeuzera pyrina (assembly GCA_907165235.1). Classification (NCBI taxonomy): domain Eukaryota; kingdom Metazoa; phylum Arthropoda; class Insecta; order Lepidoptera; family Cossidae; genus Zeuzera; species Zeuzera pyrina. Next base: position 4,230,231 of record OU015627.1, read on the forward strand.
TATCCATTACATACAAACAAACTAAGTTTATCTCTTTATAATATTAGTACAGACGTATGTGTGAAATTATTGATTTATTGTAGTGAAAACTCCTCTAGGCGCACCTTGCGCTCTTTCTGAACAGTGAACAAAACAGAAATGTCACGCTCGGGTCGGTGAAGCTGAATCGGGTATACTCGGCTCCAGTTGACACATAGCTTGGCTTTTTTTTCTTCATGCCATGGCGCACAGATTAGCACATTTGGCAATGTCACGTATTAATAAGTAGAATCGAAGCACAGAAGTAAATTAGTTTTTTCTTCTTATCATAAAACTCCTCCAGTTAAGTGATAGTAGGCTTTACTGAAGTTCTTTACTGAAGGACTTCTTGGAAGAGTGCAAGAACTTCAGCTACACATGTTAGTTTAGACCTACTCCATTCTTTTCACTTATACAGAACTTTAAAACACAAAATACTATCACTTTTGTACTTTAAAACTACCAAAAATGTAAGAAATAGAGAATTTAAATAAAATGACAACCTCACTTCTGCCGTTCCCGCCAAAATGTCCAAGCATTGCTCTATATATATTTTAAAATTAGAATGTCATATACGCTTTGGTCATAAGCACACCCTTTTTTTTAATTTAATTTATAACTTGATAAAACATACATATCCTCATGCTGTATCCCTTATGGAGTAGACAGAAGGTAACAACAGAGTGCCAAGCATTTCTTCATCACTTATTCTTCATTCACTCATTCATTCTTCTTATATGTACCAAAACTATCGGAACATTCCTTTATGCATTTTTACAATAACACTGTCATCCAACCCTGCTATACTGCATATTTCTTCATTTCTGTTTTGGTCTATGAGTGTGACACCACACATATATTTATTTGAATGTTAAATTTCACATTTCTCTCAAGCAGACTTTAATATATAATTAGTACATTCTTCCGTTGGCCATCTTGCTGTTTCCCATAACACAGTAAGTGAGAAAAATAAAACAAATATAATCATCAAATAATATGAGGATCATCACTTGAGAACGGCTCGACCAATTTGGCTGATTTTTTTGTTCTGCTCATAATTGTTAGGACAAGGTTTGTATGAAAGAAAATTTTGGGAAAATCCACCAGAAAAGTTAATATTTGGATGATATTTTTGTATGAATATCTCAATAAAAAAAATTTGGTGTTGCAAACATTCAACGACCCGCCCGGGCGAAACCAGCGTTGGTCACTAGTATGCAATAAATGATATTATTATGATAATAAATGACATGCTTAACAATGTTAAAAAATATTTGAATGCTTCAAACAACAATCGTGTCATTAGATTAAGTTGCACTCTACCAAATATCGACGAATAAATCCATCAAGGAAACCAGTAATTTCAAACTATAAACAAAATATATTTCTTGAATAAGTTTAGTATCTCCTGGCTAAACCTTGTATTTAAAAGTTTCTTAGATTTCTAGCATTATTTTGGAATGTAATTAAAATCAATTCAATAGTTGACTATAAAATGCTTACACATAGATATATACATTAGCCAAACTCATATATATATATTCAGGTCAAACAATGTTTGCAGACAGAGCATCAGGTGGATAAAATTATTATTGTGGCACCAATTTCAGCAATAAATAATTATTATACGAATTAGATAGTAATGGGTTGCTATCTGTCGCCTATACAAGTGTCTTACAAGAAACACTACCCTTGGTCGACTTATGACCTGCAGGAGTTAACCCGCTGGCATTTACACAAAGCCGAACAGAGCTGTATTTAAATACAATACTTAAAAATATTATTTTATGATAAGCATTTTTAAAAGACAATTTTGAGCCTGATTTAATTATGTTAAAGTTATATGAAGTATGCGATATACCTACTTTCATTTTCGATCATCATGTCAAACATATGCATGTATGTATGTCAGAGTTTTTATAATACTGAACAGATGGAAGTATGGTCTGCAAAATTTCATAAATATTTTACAAAGCAAAAATTAATGAACAATCAATTGATATAAATTCATTTTTATATGAACTTAGGTTATAACAAAATTTTGTATAATTCCAAACAGTTTAACTATATTTTGTCCATATTTGAAACCTATCTCTAAAAATATTTAGTTGAAAGTCAAAAGCAATCGCTAATGTAGGACAGAAGCTATTTCATCATCTACCATCTCACCTTTCGTACCTGTCGACGTGTATTTACCTTGCGTGGCAGATTGAGGCCCAAATCCATTTCTATGAGCTCAAGAAAAGACCTAGCAGTGAGTTTTAACAAGTCCATTTCAAAAGATACATATAGCTTACATAAAAATTATTCTAAAACGTGTGCTAAGAAAAATATGAAATATTCTAATTTAAACATTATATGGTGATTACTAGAAGACTGAAATAACCTGACAAGTCATGATCAAGGATTTTTAATTCTACAAGTATATAACCGGCACACAAAAAAAGAACCTTGAAATATGGGGGTCACTGAACATGTATCCTACGAATTTATTGACTTGTTACAAATCACGTGCAATTATTAGGACATTATATTAGTCGATAGGTACTTACGAGAATTGGAAGAGGACGCGGCAATAGTGACCGTACCGCTGGACCCTGGAGTATTGGGTTTTCGCTGAAACCTGTATTGTCTCAGAAAACTCATCACACTAGGGCTAGAACCGTCAGACATATCAATTATAAAGCGCCAATTGTAAATTACTTATATTTTATTTCGATTATGCACAAATTTAGAAAGTCAGCTGTTCAAAATAATAAATAGAAAAGTTTTAGAAAAAGTCACACCATGCACGAAGACAACAGAGCGGCCATTTTTATCCGCGAGACTGAAGTTTTTATTGACCAATCATTGTATAAAACGATTGAACAATCAAATATGACATCCAATAGCACTTCATTTGAAGTCATATAAACCAATAACAAAGGAGCTAAAATCGAATTTTGAAGTGTGTTTCTAAGGGATTCCATCCAGATAAAAACGGTTTTATGTGAATTTCCGGTATAACCGGTAACAGCAACAAAATATAATATAACTAGCCTAGACTGGGACAAACAGACACGGAAATTTAAAAAATGCGTGTTTAGACTTTGGTAACTTGCAAATTATAATATGAGTTGGAAAAGAAGGAGACGATTCTTAATTCTTCGGAGCCTTCTTTTTGTATGTATGTTCACCAATTCATTCGTCATTTGTGCGAAAATGTAGATGAATATTTTTTTATTTATTAGTACAGAATTATATATAAAAGCGCAGAAAAGTGTACATGTCCAGTATGGTTCCATAAAAATTTTTCCTTAATCTTTTGACTCAAAGTTTAAGGTTAATCCTTTTACTCAAAGTTCCGTTCCAGAAAAAAAGTTAATAGTCAAACAGACTTCGAAGTTGGATCGGTGTCTTGCGATTTGCTTATTTTAAAGTTTTATATGTGTTTACAACAAAATTTGTTATTGAAATTCATTAATAATGAATAAGACAATTCGTGGAGGCGCGCGAAATATTATTTATACAGTTTTTAAACAATTTTTGGAGGAATACGAAGCCGGGAGACTGCTCACGAACTTGGAAGATGTTTACAGACGAACAGCAGTTATGACCTGTATGTAATGTGCACAATAACAAAGAAATAAACAAAATCTTCCATTTTGTGACTTCGAAAATAGTTAGTAAGTAATCATTATCTAATATAATCGCAAAAGTCGTGTACAGTTTTGAGGTTATCTGTTTGTTTATTTCTCGGACCGTGACAGATTTTGTTGAAGCATGCTACACAATCTTGATACTTAATGATTATTTTTCGTATTTCAGGGAAATCAGAAAGTACCGTTCGAAGAGTTGTGCTTGAAGGGAGTAAGAATAATGGAAAATTTGGCACTCCAGCCAAACACCGCAAACGTCGTCCTAGAAAGGACATTGACGATTTTGACAAATGTGCTATTCGTCAAAAAATACATTTTTTTATACAGTCAAAAAAGAGGTGCCGACTTTGAGAAAATTATTGGCTCTTTTAATAGAAGATTTGTCCTTTGATGGAGGTCGAGAACATTTGAGAAAAATTGTAAAAGCTATTGGATTTAAATACAAAAAATGCCAATCAAGCAGAAATACTCTACTGGAGAAACCGATCATTGCGTCGAAGAGGGAGAAATACCTAAAACAAATCATGGACAATAGAAATTTACCAGAAGAACTCCAAAAAAATATTGTGTACTTGGATGAAAGCAATATTCATTCATCATATAAATTAAAAAAATGCTGGCAATCAATTGACACTGAAGGTGTCACAGAGGACATATCGAAGGGAAAGAGGTGGATTATAGTACACGCTGGTACAGAAAAGGGGTTTGTACCGAATGCACCTTTGATATTTAGTGGTAACAACAAACAGGAAGATTACCATACAGAAATGAACAAGCACAATTTTACAAAATGGGTAACTGAAAAATTGATCCCCAATTTGCATGAACCATCCATAATAGTCATGGACAAGGCACCGTATCACTCAGTTGTGCAAAATAAAGCACCAACGTCTGCCAGCCGAGTAGAAGAAATTAAATTATGGCTATTAGAAAACAATATACATTATGATCCCAGCCTGAGAAAACCAAGTTTACTCGAACTTGTCAAGAAAAATAAACCTGATCCAATATATGAATTTGACGAATTTCTGGGATCTTATGGGCATACTGTGGTGAGATTGCCTCCGTACCACTGCGATTTAAACCCTATTCAACTGATATGGTCTTCAGCTAAACGGAGGTGGCATCACAAAATGTCGTCGCAGGAAAAGACATTAAGTAACTTACAGAAGAAACTTTCAATAGCATAACGGCTACTGACTGGAAGCAATGCTGTGAACATGTAAAAAAAATTGAAAAAGAATATTATGAACGAGGAAGAACACTATATGATGATATTGATAAACTTGTCATACGTATTGGTTAAGACAGCTCAGACTCAGAAAGCGAGTCTGAAATAGACGATGATGTGGAGATGGAACCAGTAGCTAATACCTCTCAGACACATTTTAATGAGACGGAAATAGAGGGTGTAGATATTTAGATTTTGATCTATTGTAACAAAACAAAAAAAACATATTTGAGTTGACACTTGAGCTACTGTCCTCTCTGTCTGTCTTTATCTTCATACAGTGTTCTTCCTTTATTGTAGAAATCTTGTTGAACTGAATGTAGGTATATTGTTTTCTAACAACCATAGTTTTATATCAGCTACTCGGGATGAGATTATTATATATATATAATTACTAAATAAATTAAAATAAAATAAATACATTACTTTGTGATTACAAATTAACGAAAAATCACAAGTATCAAATTTGTTCTGGCCCTAGTATAAATGTTGCCCTGTAAACGATAGTGGCGCCCTCATTTTTTGTATACTCTATGGTTGCACTATACATTTCATCACGCTATTATCGTGGAAGATGTAGTGCCTACAGATGTTACAATTTTGAGGGACAATCTGCCAACGACCCTGCCAAATTGTAACATTTGTAGCGCAGTTGGCTAAACTTATAACTATAAATTGTTGCCTACATTTTTCGGTTGGTCGGGAAAACCACCCAACTAGAGCCGACAGCCAACGAATTCTAACGTCTGCAGTGAATTATCTGACATCGACAGTATCGTCACTTTATTGTTACATAGCCATGAAATTATGCAAATTACAGTAATATAACATGTAACTTTTTAAACCATGTCCTTCTCCTTTTTTTGATGCATGATGTTTTTGTAGTAAACATTAAATATTTCCTTCATAAAGCCTTCGTGACCAATACGTACTTCGAGAATGTATTTATTGATTAATTATTAAGATATTACGTATTTGTTTAAAAATTACCTAAATTTTGAAAATATTATTTCTTTTTATCACCTTTACGAAAGATGATGTGAGAAATACGAATAAATATGATATAAATACCTATATAATTCAATTCGACAGTTACTGAAGTCAAATGCAGCGACTTCAACTTTCCCTTAAGAAGTTTTTTTATTTCTTCTTTTCGAGTGACTGACTTAAATAAATATCTAGGGTAGGTCTACAATTAACCTTTTTTCTAATTCTGGAGCAGAGTGGAGTAAAAGAATCATCAAGATAAAAAATAAAGTTTATAAATAGTTAGGGTTACTTGGTATGTCTTCGAAATCCAAGCTCCAATATCTGTGAAATTTAAATGGGACTACCTTGGAGCTATACCAAGTCCAACGCAAAAAGAATAATTGAAATCGATCCACAATTGAAGAAGTCATCGGTGTACATAATACAAAAAAAAATACATGTGGATGAATATGGAACCTCCTCCTTTTTTAAAGTTGGTTAAAAAAGATGAGTAAGAAAACGAGGCATCATTTACTGCAAAAATAAAATGTTTGAAATGCGCATTTTTCATAATTACGTAGTATGTCATTTGAAAAACTAAAGAAGAACCCGAAACATTTTTAATTACATATTTATTTCGTAATAATTATTAATTCGAGTTACATAGTGTTTCCAGTATACTTAGTTCAGTGAATGTAACGACATCATAATATTAAAGGACATCAATTAAAATTAAAATGTAATACAAAAATCTTGAAACAATGAACGCCAGCGAACTCGCTGGCGTTCGTTTTCAGAATGAGACTTACACTTTATACAGAAATCACAGACAGACACTAGTTTTATTTATTTATCAAGTGCTAAATAATAATTCAAACGATAAATAATATTATGTCGTTTTATGGAATGAGGCATAATTTGGTAAGGTTTTATTAGTTAGATTCCTTTTTTTACCGTAATATTATTTTTAGTTTTATGGTAATAGCCGGTTAGAACAACACTAAAAGTATTGCTGTCATATTAATAGGTGCGGCCATGTTGATCTGTAGTGAATAAAATTCTTATAATTTCTTTTTTAGAGATTTAAAATTAAAACAATATGCCCAAATGCGACCTAAAAACGAGGTACATCCCTGCGACATTCGCCTGGACTTTGCTTTTGGGCACAACATCCCTATTCTTTTATTTCCCGTAAGTATACATTCATGTCGGTCGAGTGCAAAATTCAGTTTTTTGGTTTGACAACTTTCACACGCGATTATAGTATTAGTGCTATTAATATCTTGTAAGTGGATTCATGGCCTACACATCACAATGTTTTGTATATATACTTGGTCTTCTGTCGTGGCGCAATTGGTAATGTTGTCGGACTACTCATCTATAATCGCCTGTACCGAAGTAATTAAATGTCCTATATAAATTAGTATATTAATAGAACGTAATTAATTTTCTACACTAACTTACTGTGGAAGGTAGTTTTTAGTGCCCAAGTTGGCTTGTTGCATGTTTATGTGCCCCACCAATCTCCAAATTTGTATAAACAAAGGTTGGTTGTCTCAAAATGAAACAATGACTCAATGTTTTTTAAGTGTTTCAATATATCTAGAGAATAAACTTCTAACGGTTTTAACTCATAATAATATTCATTTAATAATATGCAATAGAATTCCCTGTTGTTGCATTCACAACTTTTTACATTTGAATGTAAATACTATACATATTTGTATGTGTTGAAATAGCCTGCATAAAATATTAAAAGAACTATGTTCTTAGTAAATCAATGTGGATAACATTCTTCCTATTCTTTATTTAATTAATTAATTAATAATATCCAAACCTACATTCATAATCATGCTATTAAAAATTGCACAATTTCTGCAATTTTATATGTACACAGTCATTATCAAAAAAATTTTTGGTCATAGCCATACATGTATTAGATATTTTGCTTATTTTCTAGATATAAAATTAATTAGCTATAACATTATTTAGATCCATTCAAAATAAGACGACAAGAGATTTTCAAAGATTGAAATGTCTGGAAGACTGGTAGAGAGCCTTTGGCCAGTAGTGGAGAGCAATGGTTGAGAATAAAAAGGACATACTCATTTAAATATGCATTATAATTTTACTTTAAAAATATCATTACAATATTACTGTACCAAATGTAATAAGAATTTGGGTGAAAAATAATATTAAAAATGTTATTGTTCTGATGTCGCTACATTCAACTTTTTTTAAGTGAAGACTTGTAATTACAAATTGTACATTAAATCCTCACGTTATTATGACTGTCACAGTGTTCTTCAAATTTGATTCAATGCTTTTGAAAATTAATATTAGAATAAATTAGTTGTATTAGTTGTTACATTTTTTTTATTTTAAAAAATAAAAGTGTTTCAGTGTTAGGTATTACTAAAAAAATAACAGAACTTTTCATTGATAACTAAGAGGATACATTATTGAAGTTTTTAAGATATTCAAATAGTAGCTTGGAACAGTAAAAAAGAACATACAGTGTACCAGCTGCTCTTCCCGAATGGGCCATAAAAGTTGGTCAATTGATAAGACTTATTATAAGAAACTTGTTTAGGTGATAATACAAGGAACTTGATAGAGATAATACTAGGTAATGGATTAGAAACCTGTTGCTATATGGTTCTTATAAGTCATAAGTCTTATAAGCTAAAAGTGACAAGATGGTGTGATTTATTTTGCATTGATTTTCTATCCACCTTCTGTGTATTTATTAGACATTAATTTGTTACATATATGTAATGAAAATATATTATTAGCATACATAATAGTGGTAAATCAATGGGTGTTTGTTTTGCAATTGCAGTAGAGTTGGAAGTTTTGGAGGCTGCAAAAATGTTTGTTCATTTCACAGTCACGTATATTTAAACACTTATCAAATAAGTTAATCTATAGATTGTTGATTAGAAATTAAATTCAAATTTAAATTGTTCTTAGAATCATCCTTAATTTTTTATATGTAATAATAAATATACATGTATATAATAATGTTTAACAGATCTGTATCACTGCAACCAATTCTGATCTATTATAATCCTGCCTACTGATTTTTTTCAGCTGTCAATATTATCTCTACAAACACCCATGGGTACCAGCATATCAAGGAGTCATAACATTTTTTGTTTTGGCCAATTTTACTTTGGCCACTTTCATGGACCCGGGCGTAATACCAAAAGGTGAGTTGTGCCACTGGTTTCTTGTCCTATTACAGTTGTAAAATATGTCTCAACTAACGTTACAAAACTGGCCAAGAGCATCTTAAACATGCATTGGCTTAGGATTATATAACAATTTTTGTCAAAGTAGAGAGAGAAATAATAAAAAACAGATTTATTTGAAAATGACTATTATTTAGTTTTTTGTTTCTCATTTCTGTTTCTGTGCCAAATTTCATCTTGTTAGGTTTAAAGATGGAACAAATAAGTCCTTTGTGGTAAATAGACAGATAAACATAATGAAACTATCAGAATATCTGTTTTTACTAATTTATCTAATGTCAAATGATGAGATGATGAGATTTGAGGAAGCATAAGAGGTATGTAAGGACCGCGAAGTCTGGCACTCCGTCCTCTCTAACTACCCCGTTGGGGATACAGCATGAAGATATGTATGTTGTATGTATGTATCTAACGTCGAAAATGTGTGAGGAGAATGATGAGATTAGAGGAAGCGAAGGAAGTATGTAAGGACTGCGATGCTTGCCGCCCCGTCCTCCCTGACTACCCATAGGGATACAGCGTTATGTATGTTCTAATGCGTGTTTTCATTAAGTGGGTCGCGACCCCCAGGGGGTTGCAGTCTTGCCCGATGGTCGCGATGTCTTGCTTGAGGGTCACAAATTCTTGCCCGGGGGTCGCGAACTCTAGCCTGGGGGTCGCGAAGTTTAATCTGAAGGAGTTACAAAGTCTTGCCCTGGAGTCGCAGTCCTGCTAAGAGGTCGCAGTCTTGCCCGGGCGTCGCAGTCTTACTCGCCAGGGCCGCGTTCGCAAGCTAGGTAAATGCAAAAGTTGTAGGCCATATAGTTTATCGCTTCGTAAGCTGAAGAGTATGCTCGCGGAGCGTCCGTGACTAACTTGCACAGTACACTAATAGTGTTTCAATTGAACGCAAAAGAAATATGTCGTCTTTGAAATCACCAGTTTTATTACGGTTCTAATAGGTGTCGCCAGAACTTTTTTTACTTGTAAAGACGTATATTGAAACATATTGAAGAATTTTGAAAAATACTGATTTTGGGAATGAAACCCAATCTGATTTTTTAATCAGATTTGTTTTCAGAGGAACATAAAAAAATTAACAAATAACATTCCATTTTTGTAATATCAAATAGTGTCTACACTTATTAGGATAAATGCAGTCTTTAGTCTGAATTTGATTTTTATATTTATATATTACAATTGATTTAAGAATTTAATTATTAATTAAATGTTTAGTCAGCTTAATATTAAGAAGTAATTAATTCCACCAGAGGAATATTTTTATATTGTTTACAATTTTCCTTAAGATAATCTTAAACTACAATGTTGAGAATATTTTAACTATATAAATAAATGTGTAGTCAGCATTAAAAACATTTAATCCTAAAAATCCTCCTAAAAATGGATGATTATCATGATATATATGATCATGATATATATATCATGATGATTATCATACATATTTTTCTAAGTTTTACTTTTATTTTATAATCTTTTACCATTATATTACAGAAAAAAAATGTAAAACTTATAGTGATTCATAACACTTAAACTATAGAATTCAAATGTCATTTATTTTGTTTGAAAACAACTTTCTCTAAACACTACTGCAGTTATTGCGCGCCAATTGGTCAGCCCCAAATCAAATGAAACCTGTGTACACATTCGTGAGTAGACTGAGATAACATATAGAGGTTGTACCAAGGTGGAAGCAAGACGCACAGATACACATCATTGAGCACGTCAATTGATAGACCAGTTTAACTTGACCTGTGATAAAATTAATGTAAATTTCAAAATGTATATTTACTGTTACTTACTTTGAAGAGTTTGTGTCTGTTTTATAGTTTTAAATTTTAGCTGTTTTTACCACACCACTGAATATAACAGTAAGCCATTATATAAGTATTTAAGTATCTGTCGGAATATACAGCAATGGATACACAGGTCCAATATTTCGATTCAATATTTCCAATGCGAGCGATAGTTAATATTTATTAGTGTTAAAAAATTGAGCAGTGATGAACAGGATAGTCCGATATTTCGGCTCTATAGGTTAAGTGCACCTTGGTATATGTGTATATTCATTTGTGATCATGTCACTTTTTGAATTTATTTCTATCAATTATTTTTGATGCTGACTATATGTGTATAGAGAGGTATCTCATTGTATTTACTGTAACTTTATTATAATTCTTCAGTGAGCTAGGAATAACGCAACTTATCTTAAAGATACTATTTAAGGTCAACAGACTAGTACAACCTTGTTCCTATACTTTATTTATATAATACATTTTTGTTATCAGTTAAGATAATGGCCAGGTAATAGGATAATTATATTTATTGTTGATATTTGATAAAGATTTGGTAAAAATTGTCGGCATAGTTTACTAACACACCCTGGCTTTGAATTAGAGAAATTAAGTAGTCATTTTTATTTACTACCTGGTGCCACCAATTTGACCCGCGTTAAATTTAATATTTTGACGTAAAAAAGAGTACTCTAGATTTGTATCTAAAAAGTTCTTTTCCTATCAATGAAAGGTCCCATCCCATCCCAGTCCCATCAAAATTGGTTTTCGGAGATTAGCTTGGATAAACAAACAAAAAACAGATATACAAAGATGTAAAGAAACGCGTGTCTGTGATTTGGTAACGTGCAAACTATAGGAATATCAGAAAAACCCTCGTATTCATATTTTCATGAACGATTTATGAACTTACACTAGCTAAAATATGTTTTGTCCTTTTTATTTCAGAACAAAAATTAATATGAAAGTGAAGACAGAACAGAAATATTTTTTGATTTTTATGAATTTAATCTTTATTTTAAATTCATAGACAGATTTTCAATTTTGTTTATTTGTAGTAATGATAAATACACATTTGTTTGATGTTTTTTATTTTATGGGTATTTTACGAAACATCAACAATTTCCTAAAGAGTAAAGGTTAATTATTTCTTTAACAGTACATAAACTTGACTTCTTTAATTCCACGGACAGCATAGGCGTGTCTCTACGACAGCAGTTATAATAATAATAACAGACATTTCACACAGCGCCATCTAGTCCCAAAGTAAGCAGCACAGTGCTTGTGTTATGGGTACTAGACAACTGATATACTACTTATATACTGTTCTTTTGTAAATAAATACATATTATACATAAACACCCAGACTCGGGGCGGGAATTGAACCCGCAAGCCTCGTTTACTTTCTGACGCGTTAAGCCGTTGCGCCACGGAGGTGGTCAAGTTAAATTTGTACTGTGGTCACTGTCATTTACATAACGTCTGACATAATTTCATCTTTACTAGGACCACCTAGTATATATTAATGTAACAAATTACACAGTTTACATACATTTACATTTTGATTTAGTAATTAAAAGGTCGCACAAGTCACTACTGGTTTTATAGAATTATCTTACTTGAATAAAATTGCATCTTATGTTGACATTATATGAGTTATTTTCGTTTGTGTAATGAAGTTGAAGGTGTTCTTGGTACTGTAATTAAGTTATTTTATCTGATTTTATTATTAAAATAATTTATTAAATTCTGTTTTCATAAATCGATGTTGGGGTGGCTAATGTCTGTCCTATCATATTGATCGTCTTGTGACGTCATATATTCTATACAGTCGAAATGTTAAAACAAGTCCATTGAATCGAGGCATAACACGCGCTATTAGTATATGATGAAATAATAATATATGCATAGAGATATACGTACCATTTCTACTTCGCTTGTATAGATTTGGGTATAACTCTGTTGCTATTAAAGTAAATCATTTGTCATCAATAAGCCAGGCCAAGTATGAGGTGACTACAATCCAAAAATATTTTTATTTTCAAGTAAAATATTATATTTTGAAAGTCAATTCTTCTTCTGATTCAAAAAAGCCTGCACAGAGCACAACTGGCAATGAAATAATTAAAACAAAAATCGAATATAAATATCTTCTACCCAGAAACCTCGAACTCGTCATGTGGTTTGATACACACGAGTTTCTTCAGTGACATTTACTACTTTTTAAAATACTTCTATGAGGAAAATAAAAAATAAAGTCATTAATTGAAGTTTATATTATAGTACTTTTTAACTTAGAATAACTTAGAATAGAAAGGTAAAATAAATAAGACAGCAAAACATTTTAGAAAAAGAAGCCACATTTTTTATCTTTTCTGATAAAAAAATCTTCATGTGTCTCATATTTATTTCTGGATTTCTTGGGCAGTTTTTTTTAAATCTGGAGGCATCATCAAATCTTCATTACCACTGCATCACTACTAGATGACATTTCGAGTAGAATATAGTAATAAACACAAATTAAAACGTTAGAAAGAAAAAGAATTTTCACTTCTTTATTTTTATTAAATTTATGTTCTGATAAAACAAGCGACCAATATGATTTTTTGGACTGGGAGGTAAAAACTTTTTGGCTTTTGGCATTATAATATAAAAAAAGGGTACTGACTGATATTAATTACCCAAAATTTAATAAAAAACAGCACGTTAACCTACATTAACAATGGATTTTCATATACCATTTCTACCCGCTCAGTACGTTAACAATGGATTTCTGTCCGCATATTTGTACGATAGTAATGATGTATATTCTGCCTCATTTTAAAAATAGTACTGAGGTACATTCCGAGCAGGTGTGGTATAATTTAAAGGTCCATTATCTCATTTCCAGCTCCACCTGACGAGGATCGCGAGGACGATTTTAGAGCACCGCTCTATAGAAGCGTGGAGATTAATGGAATAACAGTCCGTATGAAATGGTGCGTCACTTGCAAGTTCTACCGGCCGCCGCGGTGTTCGCACTGTTCTGTATGCAACCACTGTATAGAGGCAAGTGTACTCGCATAGTATTACTTTGACAACGTCCCAAGTTTTTACAACCGAAACCGATTTAAACCGAATTTTTATCTCAGTTTTAGCCAAACTCGAACTCTCTTTTACATACTACATATTTTATACATTATATTCTCATGCTATATACCTATCAAGGTAGCCAGAGGATGGAGTGCTAAGCATCATACTCCTTTCATGGTTGCTTTTGATATTTCCGTCAGCTAACACTGGCAGTTCGATATTCACAAATAAGCCTTGCTCTTCCTTGACTTCTGCTACCATTCATTTTCACACTGTAGATTTTCTTCGTCAATCTTTCATCACTCATTCTTTCTATGTGCCCAAACCATCTAAGCATTCCTTTCTTCTTTTTTACAATAATACTCTTGTTAAACCTCATATTGCATATCTCTTCATATTTTGTCCACAAGGGTAACAACACATACTTCTAATAGATTGCACTCCTGCTCCATGTATGTAAATGCTATTGCTAAAAATGGCTTCAAAGTATGGTTTTGACACCTTGATTTTCTAACCACCGCAAATATGAAATGACATAATTTTATGTTCAAAAACAATACATTCTTTTACACAAAAAAACAGAAATGATGTTTAGTTTATTGTAGTCCGGGAGTCAAAGGAACCAAATGCTTGATGATCTGAGACAGATTCAGTGTGATTGAAAAATATGACAATATTTATTAATCATACCGTACTATTCCTTTTACATTTTTTTTACATAAAAAACAGAAATGATAGTTTATTATAGTCCGGGAGTCATGCAACAAAGTGCTTTATGATCTGTGGTTGATTCAATGTGATTAAATAATTTGACAAGATATATTAATCATACTGTACTTTTCCAGACATTCGACCATCACTGCCCATGGGTGAATAACTGCATCGGGCGCCGTAACTATCGATTCTTCTTTTTCTTCCTCATATCACTCTCGATACACATGCTCAGTATATTTGGGCTGAGTTTGTATTATATCATGAACAATAACAAGACTTTGACGCAGGTCGAACCTATCGTCTCGTATCCTTTTCTATTTGTAGATATTCTTAAGTTTCTCAGGATAATGATATGTTATAAAGTCTTCAAATGTTTATATCATTTGTTAGTATGGGTAACACCATCACACCATTATTTTACGAGGAAGATCTAAGTGTATTAAATATTGCTGTATGAAATGGTATAAGAAAGTAATTACAATTATTTGGAAAGCAGTGTGAAGACACAGATTAATTACTAACGTAAAGTGAAGGACTGCTTATTAGTTGGAAGTAACATATGATGTTACTTAAATGTCATATTTTGTGGCATGACCTAATATGGACTGGATCCTTTGATCACCTGGATCACAATCTTATCCTGCTGATGTATAATGTTGACATAAAGTATATAATTTTAGTAAGGAATAAAATTAAATGGAAATACGTAAATCCTTTTGTTTATTACTATTTTTTTATATTTGTGGCAAAAGTTTTTACATTTTTATTATTTACATTTAGTTATTCCTATATAAATGAAAATAATAATCAGTTGACACAATAAAAATTGACAGCATTGACAGTCGGTTTATTATTGATAGCTACTTAAAAAAATAAATTGCACATTAATGTTTTAACTTATCAATAATAATAAAAAAACAAGTTAACACAATGCATAAACTTAGTATATACTGGCATATAGACGAATATAGAGCTCGTTGATTACTATAATATATAATACTATGATAACTTATCATATATATATATATATAAAATTTTTGCGTTTATAAGAAATTAAAAAAAAAAGATTGTGATCTGTACTATGCAAGTAGTTAACTTAAATAGAAGAGATTTTTTTTTATTTATATTAAAAGATACACCAACGACCTTATCACTAAGTAAACACATATTAAAAGAAACTTATAGTATTAGCCTGGTGATATATGCTTTTACAGGTGTATACAACATTTATATGAAAATTTTGGTTAAACTAACTAGTGTACTAATTAACACTTTTTTTTTGTGTTTTTCCTTATAACATGTGCTTTATTATTCTAAGAATTACTCTAGTAAGTGATTTTTAAGAAAAAATAAAAAAATTGAATCAAGTTAATTTAATTTACAGTAATTGAAGTTACATTAATTGTTGTTGTACTAATGTTGTTAGTGTGTAACAGTTTTCTTTGAATTTGTTCTTGCTATTGTCAAATATGTCAATATCGCCTCTGAAGCAAAGCTCATTATATTTACGTATAAATCTATTCAAAGGTTTATGTTTGCCTAAGTTACTTCTACTTTTATCTGTAGTGAATGTGTTATGGATTGGATATGTAGGATTGCGACGGGGAACTGTAATATTAATAGAGATGATTGATTACTCACTAATGCCAATAGGTTGTGCTCTATACATTTTAAAAATGAAGAAATCAGTTCTTGTTGTAAAGGCATCGCATGTTATCTAATTGAAGACTCAAATCTTGCAGTGATTCTAAATCAATATTTCTCAAAAACAGTAGAATTAATAGACATAATTACAGTTATAAAAACAAACTAGCAGGAAAACCAGATCGCAACACTATTTCAATAAAAAGTATTATAAAAGAGTAATAATTACGAGCTCCTCTGTGTTGTTTGATAAAAAAAAAGATTATTAAATTCTACAAGATACAGACTAAATAAATTAATTACTCTCTAAAGTAACATAACACCACAGATTAATTAGTTACTAAAGTAAAATAACATCAAAAACTTGTAAATAAAATGCAGATGAACTTGTAAATATGCTTTTTCTACTTTTTAAAATAATTTTGAAATATTTTCTTATATGAGAGAATCAAAATGAAAAACTATTTAACTACACGCAATTGAGGTAAATAAAAATTACCGATAAGTTGCGTTGCGATGCGTAGTAATGCATAAAAACATTCTCGCTTGCTAGCTCTTTACCGTGCGATCACGTGATCAGGGATCACGTGTGCCGGGCATCCAGTCACCGTTGACTTTGGAATGTAATACGAAACGTTTTAAACGCCAGGTACAGTTGAATAGAGATCATGCGGGTTTAAAATAGAGTTCATTTTAAAAGTAGAGTTGTGTGTTTAAAAGTATTTGATCAGACTCGCGGTACCGTGTTTTTCGGCCATAATCTTCTGAATTACACTTCCATAGTATTCCTGAATTGGTTGATGTCACCTAAGCAATGAATGATTCCCTTGATTGTCAATGACATACAAAACACGTAACCATTATTGTAAAACACAGTACTTGTTTGAAATAAAACAGAAATAACACAAAATAATAAAATAAGTCAACAGCGTTCTCCACAGCGTGACGACTTGAGACGACCTGTCGTTTAAAAAGGATTGCTGTTCCTTTCCTACTCGTGCCACTATCATTAAAGATTACATTCTCACTCGCACTCTTTGCACGTCTATACGCCAGTATATACTAATACTCTTAGATCCGACTGAGGTTGACCTTCCCTCATCGAGTTTCCGAATAAAATAAATATTTTATACAATATAATGTATAATTAAACAATACGTGCTAGGTTGCCACCCCACATCCATGCATAGCTATTTTTATTAAAAATTATTTAAATAATTTTTTTCAATAATTACTGTTATGCAGTTTCTAAAAAAATCTATCTACAATCACGAGTAAAAGATGTAAATAAAACGCAGTAGGGTAATAAAACGTACAAAACAAAGTAGGGTTGCCTACCTTTTCTAGCAATAGCTAGCAATAATGAAAGGTTTTCTAAGCAATAATGAAAAGTTGCCAAGTGTAAACAGGTAAGCTTGTATTAGTAATATACTCTCATCGAGTTTCCTTATGTAATTATATATGAAAATGTAGATAATAATATTACGAACGCGATGGTATAGCGTTGCCTTAGTAAGAGTAAGCAAATCTTAGGGTTATCGCTTTTAGGCTTTTTAAAAACTAATGAATACATTTAGGTCGCGCTGATTTGATTGAATTTCTTCGCACCGAAACAACGCGGTCGGCGCGCTGTCGCTCACATCAAGCGCAAGTAACTTCACTCTGTCTGGAGTAGCCAGAGACGAATGGAATGCAGGGGTGGTATAGTTGAACGCGCGGTAACCGAGACCGACGCCGCGGAGACCGGCATGTACCTATTAAAAGCTAGTGTAAACTTTATTCACTAGGTAACAACGTTCGAATTTCTGGGAACTACCCAAACGCGCGGTCGCCGCGCGGTTGGTTAGTTTTTAATATACACACGAGAATGTCAATCGCGCGGCTGTCGCGCAGCGGCTGCAAGAAAATTTTCGTGTCGTCTGTCTGCGTACTTATTGTAATAGAAAAAGTTCACCGTATAGTTTAAAATACAAAAAGTTTAAATATTAATACTAGTTATTCAGAATCTGATTAAGTAAACCGAAACTTAACACAATATTAGACGAGGTAAATATTATTATACCTTATAATATATATTAACTGATAAGAATTAGAGAAATACATATTTACTGTAATAGGTTTGTACGTTCAGTGTTTCTCCGTTACACCACGTTTTCTTACTCAGATATTGAAACTAAAAAAATCGCGATAACCCTAAAATTTGCTTAATTTTACTAAGACAGCCCTATACCATCGTGTGCGTAATATTATCTACATTTTCATATATAATTATTATAAGGAAACTCGATGAGAGTAAATTACTAATACACGCTTACCTGTTTACACCTGGCAATCTTTCATTATTGCTTAGAAAAAGGTAGGCACCCTACTTTGGCATTTTATTTACATCTTTTACTCGTGATTGGTGATCGATTTTTTAGAAACTGCTTAACAGTAATTATTGAAAAAGAATTAATTAAATAATGAAGATGTGGGGTGGCAATCCTAGCACGTTTTGTTTAATTATACGTCATATTGTATAAAATTAATTTTATTAGGAAACTCGATGAGGGAAGGTCAACTCATTCGGATATTGTACTATAAGTTTATGACACAACATATAAAAATGCAGTTCACACATTGAGAATTCTTTGTATTACCAGCTTTAAAAAATTTTGCAATATGAGTTCTTAACTGTAATTCAGAATGGTAATAATGGGTATTATCGCATTGCTAGCGATACCTATCTTCGGTCTAACAGGTTTTCACATGGTATTAGTGTCCCGCGGTCGAACTACTAACGAGCAAGTGACTGGCAAATTCACGGGTGGATACAACCCTTTCTCTAAGGGATGTTGGTACAATTGCTGTTACACACAATTTGGGCCTCAGTACCCTAGGTAAGATACTTTCTGTCTTGAAATACCACACTGAGAAAATATACATTAGAGAGAAGAAACACGCGCCTGACCTTGAAAGTATGTTCCACGGAAGCTCTCGGTATGTGTTACTCGTTAGGGTCACTAGTATTGTTTGAATTGATAGGTGTCTTATGAATTTGAAATGTCTACCTTAACTAGTTATTTTTAACAATATATTTGGCAGTGTTGTATTTACATTGATTTTATCTTTTACATCGTCAGTCGAAGTAAATACATTAATGATCCGTCGACTACTCCATTGCAGCCTAGTCCACCCTCGGACCATGAAACGTAATGGACGGATCCATAATAAATTCCCACTTTTATCACTGTGTGTCGAAATGAATTTTCGTGTCTCTTTTACCTCATTTTTGAGCGTAACCACGAGTAAAACAGTTAACTATAGTAAGTATAGCAACGCACTGTCGGCGTAATTTGTGTCAGCTCATGACCCGACTTCACGTATATTACTGAATAATTATTTGCAAAATACTCTGAAATCTTAAGCGTTTTGTCTAGTATTCACGAAAACAAAAATATTTCATGTTCAGCTGTGTATTGTTATACTCGTACTGTGACCCTTACCTATTCACGCACATTAGTGAAAGTCGGAGTTCGGGATTTTATGGGGAGCGGTTGGGCGTTTATTTTAATTGTTTGCAAATTGTGTCTAGTGGATATTGTAATGTAAAATTGGTATAGTTTTCGTCCCAAATATTTACGCTATTGTACAATATGCGGAATTGTTAAAATTAGTGCTTATTTTGTAAGTGTGATGTTGAAATTTTTTTAGTGGCTCTGTCTACTTCAGCGGATCCTACTAGGAAACCTCAATATATTTTCCGCCATTTCGTCAGAAACTCCAAGAAACATTAAAATGTGTTACGTCGACATTTTAATGAAATAATATGAATAATATATCTATCTATTACTGAAGACATCGGCTGTTATGGGCATAGATCCCTTTGCCTTCTAATTCAAAGGAAAATCGTATAAAAAAAAGTGGGAAAAGTGTGGATACTAGGTCAACAAAAAACGGACACGCTCTTAGAGCAAATGCTCCGTCCATTTTGTTATTGGTCCGAGAGTCCACCCGTCCCAGTACATAGATTAATGATCCGTGTACTGCCCTTTATTGCTGCCTAGTCCAACGGTATAAGTACATAGATTAGTGATCTGTCAACTACCTTATCGTAGCCTAATCCGCCCGTCCGGGTACATAGATTAATTATCCATCTACGGCCCTTTAGTGCAGCCTAGTCCAACGATCTAAGTACATAGATTAATGATCTGTCAACTACCTTATCGTAGCCTAATCCGCCCGTCCGGGTACATAGATTAATTATCCATCTACTGCCCTTTAGTGCAGCCTAGTCCGCACGTCCAAGTACATAGATTAATGATCTGTCCGTCAACTACCTTATTGCAGCCTAGTCAGCCCGTCCAAGTACATAGATTAATGATGCGTCAACTACTCCATTGCAGCCTAGTCCACCCTCGGACCGAGAAATATAATGGACGGAATCATAATAAGTTGCCACTCTTATTACTGTATGTCAAACGAATTTTCTTCTCCTTCTTTCTATCTCATTTTTGAGCGTAACCACGACTAAAACAGTTAGTTATAGTAAGTATAGCAACTTCGCACTGTCAGCGTAATTTGTGTCAGCTCATGACCGACTTCACGTGAACTAAACATGACATATTTTTATTCACAAAAATAAAAATTATTTATGTTCAGTTGAGTATAGTACTGTGACTTCTCTATTCACGCACATTAGTAAAAGTCGGAGTTTTTGGGGGGATTTTATGGGGAGCGGTTGGGTGTTTATTTTAATTATTTGCAAATTGTTAGTAATGGATGTTGTAATGTAAAATTGGCGTAGTTTTGCGTCCCAAGTATTTACGCTATTGTACAATATGCGGAATTGTTAAAATTAGTGCTTATTTTGTAGTGTGATGTTGATATTTTTTTAGTAGTTTAGTTTGCCTCGGCCGATCCTACTAGGAAGGTTGCCTCAATATATTTGTCGCTACTTCACCAAGTATTAAAATGTATTACGTCGACATTTTAATGAAATAATATGAAGAATATATCTATCTATTACTTAAGACATCGGCTGTTATGGGCATAGATCCCTTTGCCTTCCCTTTCAAAGGAAAGTCGAACAAAAAAATATTAAATGTCTAGAAACTCGGTCAACAAAAAAAGACACGCTCGTAGAGCAGGTGTCGGCAAATCGCGGCTCGCGAGCCGCATGCGGCTCTTTCAAGAGACAATTGAGGCTCTTCTAGTTTTCCTAAAAAAATTTAAAACTAAAGCGGAAAGACACGCAGCACACGAGTATACATATGAATAAGGCAGAATCCTTAATCCTTAATAAGAATATGAGAAAGGCTCCGTCCATTTTGATCCTTCGTCCGAGAGTCGACTCGTTCAAGTACATAGATGAATGATCCGTGTACTGCGCTATTGCAGCCTAGTGCGCCCGTCCAAGTACATATACAAGGGCGGCAAGAAGCGGCGCGAGGCGCTGCCGCCGGGCGCGCACTCGGGCTCGGCCATCTCCACCATCGCCACGGACACGCAGCACCAGGTAAAGACGTACACGGCGGACAACGGCAGCGCGCACCGTGCCGGCGCCGGCGGCGCGCACGTGCACTACAACAAGGTGAGAGCCAGACCGCCTCGCTCGCAGCCCTGCGCACGCGCACGCGCACACGCCGCTAGTGGGAAAACAGTACTTGCACTCATTTGATTGCAGCCCCTATGCGATAGTTTAATCGCGCCCGTAATTTATTGCCATAACTAGCAATAGTATCTGAGCGGCTAGACAAGCGGCAAGCGCTTCGTACCATTGAAACACTTGCTGGCGTTATGACTCGTCAAAAGTGCCATTTAGCTACATTTTCTACGGCGGTTTTCCCACGACTTTACGTTTTGTTGTTGTTTGATGGCCACCAGAACGAGGCAAATCTTCCATCACATCTCGACCGCTTTTGAACGCTTTGTACCACTTATAAGCACGTGTTTTTGATAAAGTCGATTCACCGTAAGCCTTCTGTAACATTTTCTGTGACTCCGAACACGAAATTCCATTGGCGATGCAAAATTTAAGACAAACGCTTTGTTCGATGTTTTTGTCCATTACGAAATTCGCAATATACACTAGAATGATATGGCTAAAAACAGCACTATATTTAATTTAAATAACAGATGCAACTCAAACTCCGCGCCAAAATGGAAAATAGTTGTGCTAATCTAACAACAACAAAAAAAAAACAAAAAATTGAATTTGGAACCATAATCATCATTACCCTTAAAAACTTTTGGATGATTAACAAATCATCCATTCCCGATACTTCTTTCTTGACTGAATGTATTGCATTGACTTAAAAATCATAATAAAAAAATAATAATGAATACGAGACTTCGGCGTATCAACGCCTGCGATATGGTTTTACGCTGCAGTGACTAAACGCGTGAGTTCTGTATTAGGTATTTAATTGACACCTATTTTATTTATTACAATTTACAATACTTATTACTGAATTGAATTATATGTTGCTAAATGATATTAAACCATTTCGTTTCTCAACTTTGTATTCTTTTTTAAAATCACTAATACTTTACATTTATAGTGTATATGTACGGTTGTGCAACCAAGTTTTTCAGTGAAATCCTTCGGAAAAATATGTTGTAATTACATTTCATTTTATAATTACTTTGATCTATATTTTCAAGATATTTTTATTAACAAACGCAAACTCTATATGCGACACTGAAACTGCATGGGTTTCTGCCAATCTTTTTGCATATTTAACATTATAGAAAAATTAACAGAATCGTGTATCTGTGTAAGACTGTACCTATATGATGTATAATACTGAATTTAAACTGACTGACAGCTATTAAAAGCACCGCACTGTCACACATGCTAATATTGCCTCTTAGCGAGCATAAAACGGAGACTCATTGCGAAAACACAAAAACCCAGTATTTTTTTGAATCGAGATTGATGTACTGTTTTCTCACAATTATTGCGGATACGTACTATAAGAGCTATTTACTGCATTATGCTGCTTGAAAGAAATTGTGACAAATTATTATGTTGAAATACCATATCCATTATGTTTTGAAAATGCCATTTAAGTTTAAATGCACAATGTTTTATGGGCACATTCATTTCTGAGTGTAGTGATACTTTTGGTGTTTGATACTATAATTGAGGTGAAGTAGCTTTGCACGCGGTCACCTATTGGATGATTGATCCAGTGACATTTATATCGAGCATCTCTGAGCTTTTCTGACTTTCCATAGATCACTAGTAGTTTCTAAATAAGTTGTTATCGAGGGCGACGCAAGACTGGGCCAAAGGGCGGCAAGATAACAGAGATCATGAAGGAGAAAAATGAATTGTAGTTTTCAGTGCTAGAGCCATGCTGCATTGCAGCACGAATTGGGCCGGCTCGTTCGGTGAAATACCACCCTCACAGAATATCGGCGTGAAATAAAAACGTCTATTGCTGTTGTGCTTCGCTCGGCGAGTGAGTGCTGGTGGCCCATCACTCCCCTCCTTCTCGTTTCCCTCCTTTCCCTGTTTCCCTAAAAACCGGCAACGCCCCGTGATTTCCTGGACGTTGTGAGTGGTCACTCTTCATTAGGTGACCCGCTTGCCCGTTTGCCCTTTTTATAAAAAAAATAAAAAAAGGTACAATTGGTACATTTTTTACCTGTAGGGAGACAGCTGCCTTCCACTTCCTTTGGCGATGCTTATGGATGTTACTGGTTACTTATATACCCATTATAATAATGTTTAAAAAATACGTATTTTGTATAATAATTTGTCACAGAATTAAGTGCTTCAGAAAGGACTGTCATTAATTTTTTTGTAATTTTTTGTACTTCGTAATTTTTGTATGCAAACAACTATAACCGAGGTCCTAGAGAAAGTCACTGTCATCGGTAACGTAAATTAGAAACGTTACAATTTTGACTTAATTTAATAAGTTCATGTAGTGTTTGACCAAATTTTCGGTTTAGGTTTTGACAACTCGCGGTGCAAAATTGTAAATTCGGCTTAGATTTTTTCTATTTCGACAACAAACCGGCCGAAATTATAGCCGAAAACGAAATTATATTAGTGAGTTTTCGCACTCCCTCGTGGCGATCAGCAGGCAAAGTGGGGGCGCAGACCACTAGGGAGGCGCGACAATATGTATATCTTATTTTTTCGCGACTATGACATAACATAACTAGAGATGGCCCAGTTCGCAAATAATCGACTCAGTTGTCATATTTATTAGTTATTAGTAAAACAAACATTTTTAGAATTTTTGTCTGTTTGTGTGTTGTGCTTCAATAAAAACCATCAAGAAATAAAAGAATAAGGAAGGTCACGATAAGTGTAAAAATTTGTATTTTTAAAAAAACCCTTAAAAATAAAGAATAGGAGATTATTATTGTTTGCAGATCACAAACAATACTATTCTTCTGTTATTATTCTGTCTTTCATTTCGAATGAATCGTGTTACTCACATATTATAGTGAACTGATTTATAAATTATAATACTATAGTTCGGCCGCTGAGAGAATGCGTTCCTGATGTCTGTCAGGTGGTCATGACTAGTGATGCGCAATATGTAACACTGTTATATTATTTCTTCAAACACCCCAATAAAAGAGTAACATAAATTTCAATACTTGTTTGTCTGCCTTCTAATTTCTGAACTAGCGTAAAGAAAATAAAAACGCGAGCGTAATATTTAGAATTATGTTTAATATAAAATCAACAAAAAATCTTTAACAGAAATATAAAAAACGCTTCTTTTTTATGGTCGAGGGGGCAAACGAGCAAGCGAGTTACCTGATGGAAAGTGATCACCGCCACCCATGGACACCTGCTAAGTCCGGGGAATCACGGGTGCGTTGCCGGCCTTTAAGGAAAGAGCAGGCTCGTTTCTTTAAGGTCTCTAAGTCGTAACGGTCCGAGAATACCGCCGCTATAAGCTGGTTCCACAAAATTGCCGTACGTGGTAGAAAATGTAAAAAACGCACAGTTGTAGATCGCCATCTATCAAGCTGGTGGGGATGAAAAGACAGTCGATTGCATGACGTACAGTTATGGAATTCAGCAGCGGGCAGTACTCTGAACAATTCCTTAGAACATTTCCCATGATAGATGCGGTAAAATATGCTTAAAGACGCAATGTCCCTCCTCAAGGCCAGAGAGTCGAGCCGATCAGAGAGTACCGGATCGCCGATAACCCGAACCACTCTACATTGTATACGGTAAACTAGGCCGCTCCAGTCCAGAGATGGGAACAGTGTTCCATGTGAGGCCTAAACTGTGCCTTGTAAAGTTGTAGGCGATGGATCAGGGTGAAATACTGTCCCGCTCTACTAAGCACACCCAGCTTTTTCCAAGCTAATTTATCTGTACCTTCCAGATGACCGCGAAACTGAACATCGCTCGAAATACCGACGCCAAGGACTCCAATAGTTGGCTTGGGATCAAGGGGAATACCTTCAAAACCGAGGGATACGACGAAGGGATGTCTTTTTGCGGTTAACGTGCAAACTTGTGTCTTATAGGGGTTGAATTGGACTAAGTTTAGTCGACCCCAACTTGAGACATGACATAACATGTTCTCAATATCAGTCACAAGTTTGTTCCGGTTCTCAAGAACGTTTTCCAAAGAAATATTAACTTCTCGGGAAGCCCGTAAGATGGAAGCTTGGAAAGTAGTGCCCCGTGCCATATCCTATCAGAAGCTTTCGCTGTGTCCAGACTTACTGCCAGGGTCTCCCCCTTACTCTCGACTGCCTCCACCCAGCGATGCGTAAAGTAGACTAAATGATCACCAGCCGAGCCACCATTCACCCAAAACCACAATTTCGACAAAGGGGATCCGTCGAAGGAGTTGGTCAGAAATACCCTATTACCGCAGTGGGATATATACATACAGCCACGCATACACGCGAGGGTGGTCACCGCAATCGACGCGTAGCAATAGGATGGAAAGGTCCCTGACTTCAAGATTGCCGAGGCGACGGACATACATGTCCTCTCTGACATAATCACAAACACCGGCGCGTGGAACAAATGAATGTTACAGATTATATTCCGGGTAGCGCAAGAATCTACGCGAAAAATCTACGCGAAGCGTAGGAGGGGGTGCCGAAAGTTTTGCTTTTCTTCTGCCTCTGGAAGTTTCTCGAGCGGATTTTTGACCTCCTCAGAACACGCAGGGCAGCCTGAGCGCGGACGCTCAGGGGGAATTCTCCTACACAGAATGTGTCGCTACCCCTTCGGGAAATTTCAAATTTAAATCCGCTACCATGCCAAAAGAAGCGGAGGGGGGAAATGGGCTACCGGAAGTGTCTTACCGAATGAAACGCAACAGCAATAGAATGCTGTTATTTTACGTCGATATTCTGTGAGAGGGTAGTATTTCGCCGGGCGAGCCGGCCCTATTCGTGCTGCGATGCAGCATGGCTCTACCATTACCAAATAATCATAATATTACGTTTACGCTAACGTTACGTATTAATATTACTACTTGCCTTTGCGCGTTCGGTTTGGGCGCAGTTTCATAATATTATGAAATATATTATAGTACATTCAATTATTATAAAATTATTAGAAAGAAAAACGCATTATTTTATGGTATAACGACAGATAACGTTACTATTGCCTGTTATTATTGGCACTTCACTACAAAAATAAATAGTTTATATACATAACTTGTAACAGCGCTGTATATGTTTAAAAAATATAAGGAGGCGCAACAAAAAACCTGGAAACCCCTGTCCTGTACCAAGTACAGTAGAAAGTATTTTTTAGAAAAACAAATCTATTATTTTATCAAGTAACTGTTTCTATGAATACAAATGTACGTATATTTGCAATTAGCTAATATGAACATAAACTTAAAAAAATGTATAGAAGAACTTTAAAAGAAGTTTGGTTTCGGTCGAGAGATAAACCGAAATCTAGATTTGGTTAGACTCTAAAATCATGCAATAAATCAACAACTTACGTCAATTCCCATGCATTTTTACATTTTGCACTAACGGAAGCGACATTGGATAGTGACTTCCTTTAGACTTAGAGGATGGCTTTATTTTATTTGTTGCAAGTATAGCAATGAGCAAAAAATATTTTAATAATGTTGTTTCTGAAGCTTACCCTTAATTCCAATACATGACAACATAAGCTATTTATTGAATTAACATTTTCTTCATTATTGTAATTGATGAGTCAAAAAATATTTGACAACACAATATTTATTTAATTTAATATAAAATTGTCTTATACAGTTTATAACTATTTATATTTTGTATATGTATTTTCATATTGTGTAAATATATGTCTATTTCCTACTTTTCATACGTAACTACTTCATGTGAAGAGTAAAACATTTGCAATTGAACATTAACTAAATACAATAAGAAATACATACTTATTCTCATTGTAAAGACTTTTTTATAACAGGAAATCGTCATTTCATACTCAAATATACTACGAGTATAACTGAGTAACTTCAGTATTCATCTGCTAAGTAGAATCATTAGTCCAGTCTACAACGGTTTTTACTTCAGATTTCCATCAACACGCATCAATTTGCTTGAAATTTTAACAGTAGATAGGGAATACCTCAAAAAGCAAAGTCTACCCTATGCCGATATGTGCTTTTACCCTGGGGTGGATACCACCCCAACTAAGGGGTGGTAATTTTTTTATTAAAAATAACCTCAGAAATCGACAGAAAAAAAGAATTCTAAGCACAAAATATTCTATAGTTTTTTCGAAAAATCAATCATTTTTGACTTATTCTAATTTTTTTATTAAAAAATCATATTTTTAATCGTTTTTTCACAAATAACTCAAAAACTTTCAATTTTATCAAAAAAACTGTAAGAAGCTAAAATCTAGCTTATAAAAAGAATGTTTTTTTTTCTTTTGACTAATACAAACCGAGTTGACTTATTAAAGGTGGAATTTATTTAGTGAACCAAAGATTCAGAAGAATTAAAAATGGAATAACTAGCAAACGGTCAATTTTACGGAAAAAATGCTAAGCACCTTTTTTAAAGTTCTTTAAAAAACTTTTCAAATGAGACTTTATAAGACTGTAGGATATAAAATAAGGGAGAATCTTTTTTCCGTGAAAAAAAAACATCAGTTTCACTTTAATTGAAATAAAATGTTATGAATTTACAAATCACTTTATTTTAATACTAATAATGGGATCAAGAAGTTTGAATCGTTAAGAAAGCTTGGTTTTGAAAAAAATTATGGTTTTAGTGGAGAAAGAAGTTTTTAATTTTTTAGAAAATTTGTCTTTTTTTAAAAATAACTAAAAAAAGTATGGAAGATACGTAAAACTTGATAGAGAACAAAAAGTTAGGGTTTTTTTTTATTGAAAATTTCGTTTTTTTTTTAATTTTCATAACTTGAAAATTAACCGAGATGTGACCTTTCAAAGTTCACAATGGCGTATGACTGGTACCGTTTTGGAGCCCTTTGAACGTTTCCCTTTCAAAAATAAAGAGCTGAATAAATTTGATTGAAATTGTTAGTCTAATAGATTATAAATTTTCCTACAAAATGATTTTTTAATCGACTGTCTAGCTTAAAAATTAAGGGAGATATGGCCAAATCAAATTAACATTTTTTTTTCGAATTTCGGAGCAGGTAAATTTCGGAGTGTGTAGTGTGTGTGTAGACAGTGATAATGATGATTTTTAATTTATATTTATTTTATACATTAGTTTGTTTATTTTTTATACATTAATATGCAACATAAAATACTGTACACTAAATACATGAAAAAAATTATATTCAAATATTCCTTTATAATTTTTGACATTTTCATAATCTTTCAAGATTTTTTCCACATGGGGGGTAGTTTTTAAGGGATGAAAATTTGAAAAATAATTATTTACAAGTTGAATACGACAAAAAGAAATCAATTTTATATAAATAATATATTACATTCTATAAATAAGACCGTAAATGATTTTTTTAAATTTTTTCGTAATAAGGGATGATTAGTAAGGGTCGAAAATCTGGGATAAAAAAATATTTGAGTTCAACACGATAAAAAGATACCCATTTAATATAAATTAAGAAAAATAAAGTACTATAACTGTTTTTTTTAGTTTTATCATAAAAGTGGTTGGTTTTTAAGGGATAAAATACATCGATTAAGGGTTGAAAAATCATAGTTAGTATCCTAAAGCCTCAAGCAAGTTTTATTCAAACCCTATATATGTTTTTGAACTTTCTAATTGCTTCAACTTTTATTTTATTGAATTTTGGCAAAAAGAGATAGTTTTCACCCTTTAAGAATAATTTGCACATAATAGCATAGGGTAGATTTTGAAGTGAAGGGTTAGTAGAACTTAATTCTAAAATTTCACGCAAATCGATGCGTGTTGATGGAATTCTGAGGTATTACCATATTTTTACCGTTGTAGACTGGACTGCATTCATATTTTCTCATTTCATTTTAGTAACATATTTTATACTTAAGCTTATAATATTACCATGAAAGAAAGGAATGCGTGTTGAAACAGTATTCTCTCTCTATCAATCGGCCTTCGACAATTAAAATTTATGCTAAAAAACTTCTTTTAAAATTGTAATATTACTATTTGTTAAGTTTTAGAAGTCTATTTTTATAAAAAAATTCTGTACGAAAATAACTCTTAAAGACTTGATCAATATTGAATTTAAAATGTTAAAATTAATTTTAGAGCATTACTGTAATATAATAATATAAGCTCAGTATTCATCTATACTTGCTGAAAGTATCCTGTCATTTAGTTATCATGCTTTTAGAGCGAAGTATTACATACCTTCAATTCACCGTCATAATGTTAATTTTCGCATTTGCACTATATTTATATTTTGTTATATTATTTGTATAAAACTGTGAATTGAAGACATGGATATGTCTGGCTCTCTACTAATATACTTTTTTTCATGGGCACAGGTGACACGTTAATATTTTTCGTACTATTATTTATCTTCAGACTGCTTAATTTTATTTACTAAATGTCTCACAAAGTCACTATTAATTCTATTCTAAGTATACTGTATTTATTAAAGTTTATTTTTATTAAATAAATGTCATATCTTCCACTTTCAATTATAATGTATTTTGACCTTATTAATAACACAAAATGCAATATTCTATATTCTAATATTCTATATAGTTGTATAGGGTTATTTAAAGTAAAATTGTCATCGCTCATATTGTGAGTTTATCAGGCTATAGTCTTAGTTATTTTTACGAAAATATTAGAGAAGCAATTCGTTTCAATATACATCTATTTTTGTTATTTTTCTTCACAATCACAAAGAATATTGCCATTTCGCAGTGTTGTTAATTTTTCATATCGAAATCTTTTCTGTCCAGTTCCATGAAGAAATAATTCCTCATTTGAAAAGCTCACAATATGAGGACTGGTAGTCGATTAGCCCTGAATGCGTGAGGTATGCATGTGGGTGGTTGCATGTATCATCTGCCCCCAGCTGTCCCCCGGACGGGAAGAACACGAGGGCGAAATGGAAGGCCCCGGCGCATCTCAAAGCGCAGACTGCGAACCGACTCCACCCCCACTGCAGCGAAGGGGCTCATCTGCTAACTTGTTCCCACCTGCGGAACCACACCACCACTTACCGCCAAGGCCACTTCACTACCCACGGTTAAGTCCGTTGTCACGGAATACCAGGTAATTTTTTTCGATGTTAATGACCTTTATTCGTCACCTGCTTTTTTTATATTATTCTTCCAAATAAATGTAAACTTGCTTTTGGAGTAACACATGGACCAGACGTCGCATTCGCAGATGTTCATTCTCAAACGATGAGAGAATTAAAAATAAAGATGGAAAATATAAAAAGCGTTTTGATTTTTTTTAGTATCGAAATAATTTTATTGTCAAATTTACAAACTCTGTTCTCTCTCTCTTTATAATATTAGTATAGATTATGAGTAAGTAATAAAAACATTAATATTCAGTTTAATATTGTTAAAAATTAAATTTATTTTATTTTTTTAGCAAAATTAAAACGTGATACTGTCTCGCTCTTACTTCGGTGAAGCGGCAATTCCCACATCCCGCTCATTGAGTGCGTAGCAGTGTTGGGCAAAATGAATTTGTAAAAACAATTACAATTACCATTTGTATTTGTAATTGTTACAATTACCATTTGTAATTGTAATTGTTTGCCTACAAAATGTTCTTACAATTACATTTTGCCCAACACTGGCGCGTAGTGTCACCATTATTGTTTTGTCTTAGTGTTAGGCTCTAGTGTAAGGGCCTTTTTTCATTTACCGACACGATAACGATATATCGTCGCCGATGCAGACTCACCGATATCGGGGCACTAAAATCTATGGGGCAACCTGTGTCGCTTTTTCAATGACCGACACGATACGGATTTAAAAAAATTTATTGATTGTTTGTTTGTAATGGATAAATTCAAAAACTACTCAACTGATTCAAAAATTCTCTCACCTATAGAAAGCTACATTATCAGCGAGTAACATGGGCTGTATTTTATTTCCAAAAAAATATCTACCCGTGCGAAGCCGGGGCGGGTCCTAGTAATAAATATAACTTGTCTGCCATATTGAATAAGTAGTTTTCTAGTTTACGCAGTGATCTCGAACGCTTAATGTTTGTCAATGAGGAATGAAAGTTCTGTTTTATCGCCTTCGGTATGGATACCGTGTCGTTGAATCAACAAGTTTCTATATAATATCGCGGTATCGCTCAAGTGTGTCGGCTGTGATATTATTGTTATCGTGTCGGCAAATGAAAAAACGCCCTAACGTATGGTTTTTACTAATGATTTACAGTCACGGAGGCACTACCACATCCGGATACCGGGTGGTAATGGAGCCTCTCAGATACGACACGGGCTCCAATGGGGGGGCTCGACCTTCCCCCACAATGCAGCAACGGATCAAGGCGTTGGGCGTTCCTACGCCCTTGGCCGTCAGCAGTCCTGTGAGAAGGTATGATGATACCATTGAGGAGGGTATGGGGGGAACCTGAGAAAGTTGTGATGGTAACCATTTCTGTATATTCTGTTTGGTATATGAACATAGGCACAAATCTTCTCTAATAGGAGGAGCCTGATTGTATACATTTAAGAACAAAATTATTTAGAATTATGACTTTTCTGCATTAATTGCAATCATATATTATTGACTTATTTTCCTGTAAGCCTTCTAAATATATATCGTCTATTAAAAAAAATTAAATAAGTTATTGTTTCGGGAAGACGTAAATGTTATGGAGAATATTAATGTTTGTATGTCTACTCAATATTTGTCAAATTTTAATAGTGGAAACTTGTTTGGCTTATGTAATTTTATTCAATGTTTTTTATAATTCTTAAGTGTGAAATTGCTGTACGTTTCCTTAACATAATAAAAAAAAATATATATTTGTGAGACTTAGGCGATTATAAACTGTCGAATATGTCTATGGACCTGTCAGATAACATCAATTGCTTTACTATTATAGAACGAAATAACTTGTTTTACAACGCCGACCTGAGAACAGCAAAAAACAGCAATCAATTGAGGTCCAGAGATAATTGCAACGGGTTATTTGTAGTTGTTAACTGCCAACTAAGTGAAGGGATCGATGTCGTATCGAGTATCGTTATACTGAAATTAATTATGTCTATTATTATATCTTTATTCAAGACTTATTTATATTTTTCTTTCCGTGAATTTTAGAGAGGTATTTGTATGTATAGTATGGTGCTTCAGTATATGGTTCCTGAATAAGAGATCAGGTTAAACACAATTATAGGGTTTATTAAATCAACTTAATCTAAAATGGTACCGTATTAATGGCACACGGCAACCAATTGGCCATTGTACTACTTATGAAGAATAGTTGACATTCCGCCTATCGGTGTGAAGAATAACAGCGCGTAACGTGATGTACGCCGTTAGCTTCATACGTTATATGTATGTATTTTAATATTACAACATCTTTTATATTCACCATCATTATACATTTGTCTGATAACAGTAAGCAATATTAAAATGTAACTTAATTTTAAATTAAATAGAAAATCTAAAAATTACTTCAGTCATAAATTAGATTTTTTTTGCAATGTCTTGTAACGTTAAAGACTTTTATACTATAACGTCATCTGCAATGTACTCTGGGGATTACCATCACAATTTTCTCATATTAATTTCACACAAGTATTCAAAATTCTAATTACTTTTAAATGTTGGGTGTCTACTCTTCACACCTTTAAATTCTGCTTATATGTTATTAGCAAAAAATTCACAAAATTAAGAATAAATTGGCGATGTAAATGAAGAAAAATGTTCCCATTATACATAGGTATTTATGAGTTTCCATATCATGGCATTTTCCCATACATTAACAGTACTAAAAAGTTACCAAATAAAAAATTCCCTTACCTACACCAAAATGCATCGCTTCTATGATTTTTTAATATGTTAGATTTTTTTGCATGTAAAATTATTTGCATACTCACATGTTTAGTGGTGATATTTGGGAACACTAATATCAAAAAATGCTTCAATATCATGAGAGTTGCTTACATCTATGTGAAATTTATTGTTATTTAACTACTAAGCTATAATAGCAAAGTATAAAACACGAATCGATGGACTAAAATGAAAGCAACTTATGATATTACTTAAAGAGGTGTTTCGTTGCAAATTTAAACACTTTTATAACGCATTAACTTTGTATATATTAATCTTTGGAACATGAAACATCGCATTCGATTCCTAACCTTATTTCTTATGTGCACTGCGTTCATTGTCAATACATTAAACAAAAAATCTTGTTTAGTAAACATTAAAATCTTAAAAGGTACCTACAAAAGAAACGACATGTTCATATTAAAAAATAATGTTTATATACTTAATTATCGTGACGCGCAGAAGTAGTTGCCCAGTTATAACAGTGACAAGAATGTAGTGCACACAGTACATGAAACGTGTAATGAATGTATAAACGTTCGCTTACCGCGGCAGGTGGACCTAACGCATAGTGCCGACGTGTCGACGGTAACAATATTGTTGTGTTTGCTTTTGTGTGTTTGAGCGTATTGTATACATATTACATACACAGGTGGCGGGATTTTGCGCATTTTTTGTTTTATGTATGAATAAAAAAATTGATGGACATTACAATTTCTGCTTTATTCTTTGCATTTCTACATGTTTGAAGTGTAAGTATATTTTATAAAAATTAAAAGCTAATAGGCATATTGAAACACTTTTTGTACAGATAATATTTGAAACAATTTTTTTACTCATATTTTTTTAATTAAAACAAAAGTCCAGCTACCTCAATATTTGTATGTAAAAATTACTCTGCTCTAATAATTTTATTGTATATGTATTGCTAACAATAATTTTGAATACCTTCCTGACAGGTTTTGAGAATTGAAGGATAAACTCCAACTAAATTGGCGCTATTATTTTTATTATTTTCAAAGTTATTATACTTTATTTAAATAAAGGTTTATTATATTTCAAAAAGAAAATCTGTTTGTACTTTTACCTTATATTAATTCATATTATTTTTTTAAAGTACAAACAGCCATTTTCTGGGAAGTTTGATATGAATTTAAAGCATGTTGTTTTGTGTCAAAGTTTTGTTGTCGTTAGAATAAACGTAAGTTCTATCTAGAATTAAATTATTATAAAAGGTAGAAATACGTTTCACAATTATATAAATAATGTTTTATTTTTTTTTTATTTGCAAGCTGTTGTAACAAAGTGGACCGACGGCGTGACGCGACGCATTATACAATGGCTGGTAACGGTTACCGTCCGTTGTCTATGATCGATTTATGATCATAGACAAAAATGTCGACGGTAATGGGATTTCATTGTTCTTTACATTCATTTTTCACTTAAAATACACTTTTCGTTGTCATTTGCTTGTATGGGTTATATCCAAATTTTGACGCATTTTTTCTCTTTTCTGTATATGTATATCATTCATCATTATTGAAAATACACATTATATAATTTTTCTACAATATATTGTATGGACCAATATCACAACCAGTGGTGACAACTATCTGTAATCATATTTGTATAATACTTCAGCCATTGTATGTGGATGTCGCACCGCTTGTCCGGTATTGCTACTTAGTTGTCTTGGTGAAATACATTTTTTAAACGATTTCAATTTATACTAGTAAAGTTAAAAAGATACATCTTAAGTTTTCGGCTGTATGCATACGAGGATTCCTTCACACGCGTTAAACGCAACTAAGACGTTTCACAAACACGATACAAATGAGCGTTTTTGTTATATCGTACTAAGTATTTTAAAAAATATATGATTTTCATTATCGGTAAAAACGTTTGATGCATATATGTCATTATCGTAGTTATATATCCGTGCACAATTACATGAGACCTGCGTCCGGTGACAAGACGTCAATGTCTATTAATAATTGTACAGTACCTACACAAAAAAAATACTGAACAAATTTATTTATTTATTTAATACAGAGGGTTGTCAAAGATTTTCTTTTCTTCATAGCATGGCGCACAGTTTAGCGCATTTGGCAATGTCACG
Organism: Zeuzera pyrina; assembly: GCA_907165235.1. NCBI lineage: Eukaryota > Metazoa > Arthropoda > Insecta > Lepidoptera > Cossidae > Zeuzera > Zeuzera pyrina. Next base: position 4,266,088 of record OU015627.1, read on the forward strand.
TATTAATAAGTAGAATCGACATGAAGTACGTTCGAAGCAAATTCGTTTTTTCTTCTTATAGTAAAACTCTAGTAAAGTGATAGTGGGTTGTACTGAAGTTACGAAGGACTTCCTGGAAGAACGCGAGAACTTCAGCTACACATATTTGTTTAGACTTCCTCCATTCTTTTCTCTTATAAAGAACTTTAGAACACAATATACTATCACTTTCGTACTTTATAACTCCCAAAAATGTAAAAAATAGAAAATCTAAATAAAATGACAACCTCACTTCTCCCGTTCTCGCCAAAGAGTCAGTCAAAGATTTTACACCAGAAATAACAAAAGTACAACTAAATGTAAATGCAATACCAATAATAAGCAAGTACAACATGCGTTTGGTTCTTAGGAAATGGATAAAATAATACAACATGAAGAATATGTGTATAAAGTATGGTGACAGTTTTTCTAAATTACTAGATACAGTAAAAAAGGAAGGACAGAGACACTACTTAACTACCATAATTAAAGTGTGTTTAAACGTGGCTAAAGAAGAATTGAAAATGTCCAAATATGTAGACCTAACGAGGACATTATGCTCACAACACGTTCTAGAGAATATAGAAACCATTGTTTAGTACTTTTTACTACAAGGGCCTTAAAATTTGTTATACGAGAGTTAGGATGTGGGCCATTGAAACCAATTTTGTGAAGCAATTCTGCACAATCAATTAAATTTCTAATGATTTTATGTAAGATTTGGCCAGTCATAGAATGACGGTTCTCCAAGGTTTTGATTTTATATTGAAGAAGACGTTCATCTTAAGTTTGAAAGTTTTTTTATTGTGGACAGTTAGAAAATATAAAAATCTCTTCTGTATCTTTTCAAGTTTATCAGTATGACATTTATAATGAGGATTGCAAATAGTAGAACAATACTCCAGGATTTGGAACTATTGAAAATGATGATTGATTTTATTGGAATTATTGAAGAGTTGCTTTTAAATGATTTGCAGTTACGCCAAAACGTGATTGGTGAAGGACAGCTTACTGTCAAGAACAAGAAGAAGAACAAGAATACTTAGATCAATATTTTTAAAATGTAATTTAATTTTTTTATACCATTAATCAGATAAAAATTTTCTTCAGTTTTTTTTTATGCACCGTACAATCACGAGACAATGACGTCGCATCATCGGCGGGGTTATTACCTAAAAATTTGCAGACAGCGACAGTCACGCGATCACTGCGCGACCGGTGACTAATTGTAATAAAAAATTGGTATCATATATGACGATTGCGTATCTATTATTCTATGACCGTAAAATGCACTTATCGCAATAGATTTAGCGCCACTATGCAAGCTACATTACACAAATTTTCGTTTGACAAGAGATATCGTGCGATATCTGCTGTCAAAACGAAAATTTGTGTAATGTAATTTATTGCAAATTTATTATGTAGCGATATTGGCTGTCGCGTGCTGACTGCAAGTTATGTAATAAACGTGCGGGTTCAGATCTCGGATCAGCGGGGGTGTGCAGTTATTGTGCACACTCTACATAAAAATTAAAGTTTGTCGCAAGTTGATAGATGATAAGCTATCGTGTTTATACGCTCTTACGTAACTATGTGACTAAACGTACAAGTGTTATTGTTATTTGTTAGCCAATATCATTAGACGTTATTATATAACTAGTAGTTGGCCATGAGGCAGCTGCTTTATCTGTTATAATGTCGGACATAAAGTAGGTTCTGTGGTGTCAGAAATTAGTAATTGAAATATAATATTTTATCCTTTATATGTATTTTGAGGTTATAATATATAAAATAGCGAATACGAGTTATTATTAATCATTTTAACAATATTTCACCAAGATATAAGTAGCTAATGTAGTGTAGTATGTATAATAGTGTAATATATTGTATGTTGAGGCATGTGGCGTTGGCATGCTCCCCGCAAAATAGCAAACGGCCGCCGCCAATGTATCGGGCGAGACGCGCTCAGAACTGAGTCCTTACGACGACTATCATTTTGATCTTTTGACGAATTGTATCTTAACACTTGGTAATTTACACTACACACTCAAACCTACGACGTAATTGACAGTTCCATTTTGTATTTTACTTTTACTGCTTAAAGAATAGGGTATCATTTCAGTAGGCAACGGACGTTGGGCACGTCGTGATATGACGGTATGAAATTAGTTTTTAACAAGAGTTTATTTTTTTATGTGGTTGTTTTTAATTTTTATTAAAAAGGTAACCGGCTCAAATTGCTGAGAAAAAAAATATTTAATGTCATGTGATAAAAGTAAGAAATTAGGGTTAAAGTTTTAAATATTTCTTAGATTACCAAATAAATTAATTTCATTTTAATTCATTAAAACTGTGTAAAGCGGCTAGTTTTAATATTTTATTTACGCGAATGAAGTATAATTTCTTATGTCTATATTTTGTGTAAAGTGAAAAATATTGAAAGTATTAAGTTAATTTTTTGTATAAATCGACATAATGGAGTAGTAGTTATCGTAAGGATCGATGTGGACAATTAAAGTTCTGAGCGCACACCGCTGGCGGCGGCTCGGGCCCCGCGACCGCACGTGCAAACGCTTCGCCCCGCAGCTCCCTTCTCCTTCTGTCCGTAGGCCGTACGATAACGATAGCGAGGGCTCGGACGAGCTCGCGCGATTAAACCCCTGACGTGGCCAGGTCTAACCCGGGCACGCCGACCCAGCCGCGCCGGCCGGACTTCATCGGAGTGGGCGCGGCGGTAGGGGGAGGGGGAGGGGGAGCGGCGGTGGGGGGGGCGATGGGCGCAACCGGGCGAGGCTCGCCGCAGCGCCGCTTCCTGTCCGAAGGGGAGCTGTTGCGCGCAGAGCCGGCCGCGCCCACGCCGCATCGGCCCACTGCCGACGACATTCGCGAGTTGGCCGCCTCACCGCAGCGCGGCAACTACCTGTGGGCGGAACGCGCGCACGCGCACCCCTCCCACCCCTCGCACCCTCTCCCGCCGCGCGGGGGCGTCCCCGTGTTCCCGCCGCCGCCGCAGCCGTCCCCGCTGGCCCGGCGGCGGGCCGCGCCCCCCGGGGCTGGGGGTGGGGGTGCGGCCCCCGCGCGGCCCGCGCGCCCCCTGTCGTTCGTGCGCGCGCTCGAGGTGCAGGACCAGCTAGAGGCGCGGCCGCAGCCCTCCGACCCGCCCGACCGCGCCTCCGTCTACGACTGCAACTACGAGATCTCTGTGTGAGTGTGAGCGTGAGTGTGTGCGTCGCCCGTGACCCGTGACCGCTGACAGTATTAGTGTGCGCGACGCGCCCGCAACGCGCTCGCCGACTGCGACATCCGGTTTAGTTTTTATTTTAGACGTTAACTAAGCATTCTATTATGTGTTCACCGTTCCGATGTTACCTTTTGTATTATACGACGATAGATGTTCGAGCCGGGGGATTTCGATGCGACTTTTGACTCCCTATTTTCGCAATAGGTTAGTTTTAAATCGACCTCCGCGCTGTGTTGTACTGAGTATTTCGATAATTCTCTTACATTTCAGGGTCCAGCGTTAATACCATATACTGATGATGGAAATTGTAACATGACAAAACTATGTAATATAATTACTATTTAACCTATCGGGAATTGCACATTGTAATGTTATAATTTTCGTTGTCTGTTCTACCTTCAAAACTAGGTATACATTTTTTATTGTTTTCACTGCTTTGATCGTTTGAACGGTTAAAGCGGATCATGTGTGATTCCAAAGAGAGTTGTTTGCGATTTATTTTTTTACGCACAACAATCACAGAAGACAACCATGGCAGAATTATACGTTTGCGTTCGTTTATAATGTATGTATTATTAGATATGTTAAATGAATGACGATAGTTGCGTAATTTGAATGTTGATAGAAACCTACCAGTTGTATTATTTACGGGAATTAAAAAAAACTGTTTAACGAAAAACATTGATGTTAAAAAATATATATAAGTACTTTATTCAAAAACTTTCTGGTTTAAAAATGATACTAATGATCTGATCAACATTTAAAATCTTAATTTTTTTTACCACTTTATTTTTATCTTCATCGACATTGTTTAATCTGTTGCAATTTATTTTCTTTGCATTTTCTCCCATATTTTCTAGATTAATCAGCTACTTCATTCTTCCCCAATGTGCTCATTCGACGATTAGTAGGTTTCTATACTGTTTTTGGTGTATTTCAATGCCATAAAGTGAACTGGTCGCGAATGTGAACTGAATGTGTTGTATAACCGTAAGACTCGGGTTTTTGCTCGTAAAATGTAATTAGATTTTTTATGTATGTATATTTGTAATTCGTATCATAACTGAGAATTTACTGACAGACGTGTATATAGTCCCTCAGTGTTGTGATTATAAAAACATCACTATTATAGTATATAGAGAATTGTATCGACAATTGTCTCAATTATTATGTAAAATATATATTTATAATGATTTCTTTAGCTGTCTTTATGGTTTTTAATGGAGTTTGAGAGATGGAAACAACAGATTTAAATTTTGTTTCTTTAAAATGTTTTAAATGCAACAGGAATGAGATTTCCAAGAGTTCATTTTTCGCTTCTCCGACAACAAGTTTCATATTTGAATTGATAATTATTTATATAAGGTAGTAAACCTCGTTACAATATGTCTATCACCCGTTAAGGTAAACCTGCAAGAAAGTGTGATATCATTTCTGTACAGTAGAACCACAAACATAAGCATTACCAATAATTTCATAGCGCAGAAAGGAGTAACCTAACGAACGCTTTTATAATTAACTGTTGAACGTTTTTATCGCCACGTTATTACCGTCCAAAATACGTAAGCAAAATGCTTTCCTATTATGTCGGCGATAAAGACGCTTTTACAACGTCTACGGAATGACGTTATCGTGCACGGAAATATAAAAGCGTCTCCATACAACTGCATACATTTTGCTTACGTTTTTATCGTCCACGGTACAATTACCGTGGACGATAAAAATGTGGCGATTAAAACGTTCAACGGAATATTATAAAAGCGGCCAACGCCTACAAGAAACGATTGTAAACATCACTAAAATACAGGTCTTGTGAATTTCCGTTTAGATTTCAAATACAACAATAGATCATGCTATCTCACTTCTAACAGCTCATAATCAGCCGCCAACATGGCGCATGTGCAATTACCAATAAAGACTTATCGCGCGTAAATGTGGTGCATTTTGATTGGCTAAAATATATTCGCGCTTACTAAAAATGACATTATAGTGGTATTATGTATTTATTTATTTACTAAGTTATTTGATTATCGATAAGTATTATTGGTGGAGGTTTACCAAATTTATTTTTGTGAATTTAGGTTAATGATTCTAAATAAAACTTCCCTAATTTAAATTTGATTATACCTTTTAAATACATAAACATAACCTTAATAGTTAAATCGGAATTATGATAACAAAAAAAAATAGATCAACCAGAATATTTTATTTGAATTGGTACTGTTGAAATTTTATGAAAGGTATACATTTTACAATTATTGGCAGTGAAAAATGAACTCTGTAAGCGAAAAATGTGCCAAATATTCTGTAGACGAAACAGGTAGCTTAGAGAGCACGTGTATTGTATCTGAGTTCCTACTGAACATTAGCCGTTTACACTAAATATTATTCTGTAAAATTATGTAGTGTTACCTTGTTACAAAACAAAATTATCCATTCTAACATTAGATACATAATGCGGTACTCTTTTTGCCTAATCGCATGGGTAAAATTGTTTTGTTTAAAAGGAATTAATAGGAACACAAAATAGAGAATATGATCATGTTTTATTTACAGTGTAATATTTGTTGCAATTGGCTGTTTATATATTTTTTTATTTTTTTGTTATATGGCAATTTTCACTTGTGTGATGTAGTACCAGAGAATAAGTAGTGTGAAAATGAGACTATAAGGAAAAACTTGTTTGAAGAGTGCATGTGATGTCAACTTTTGTAGCACAGTGGTTTAACTAAAGTGCTCAAGATATTTAATTCTGGAGATCTACTCTTGTTTAGAAATGAAATTGCTCGTAACATCAACAAACTACAATACTGCAGTCTTTATTCAAATTAACATATAACATTTTTTTTGTACATATCATACAAGGTACTATAATACCTAACGACTTCATTTAGGGCTTCCTGTCTCGGAATACCGAAATATCAAAACAGCGAGATCTCCTATCATTTTCTTGATAGACAAACCGACTAAAATATTGGAACCTCTACTTTCATTGGTAACAAAAACGAATATAAATTGGTACTTGAATCTCCCATAACTTTCTACCGAACGGAAGATAGGTTTTTTAATTGGAGTACATTTGATGGGCGAATTTGAAAATTTGGTCATTCTTCAGAATTTTGCTATCGATCTTCATGTCTAATGATTTCTGTAAGTACCTTCAGACTGGTGTTATAAGTATATAATTTTGCTAAATGTTTTGCTATTAATATTTTGTTAATTTGCACTTTCATTATGATACTGCACCCAAGGAAGCACCTTAATGGCGAGTGCAATAGCAAAATTGTGACCAATGACCCATTTCTTGCGTCGGTATGAGTCCTAGGCAGGCTGACTATCACATTAAGTAGATTGATTCAGAAGCGGGTATTCTAAATTACTTGAAAGTATTTTGTAATACCATTATCCAACTTTTTTGGGATCCCATCGCAATAGCGTGACGCTATAAATTAAAGGGATTGACAGCTTTTTATAATATAATTGTTATATTTTTATATCCATTTGGATAATCAGTTAATTTATTATATACAATACCCATGACTGTGAAGAAGCTATTATGCGTTACGCCGTGGCCCGATAGTGGCTGAACCCATTATGGTGCAGTTTCTTGCTAACGTCAACAGGTTTTTATGTATGAAGTCTACATCACATTTCTTCAAGGGTTTTCAATTTTACTTTTTGGTTGTGAGAATTTTTAATTGTAAACTCCAGGTGGGTCACGTATCTTATCGAATTTCAAGGAAACCGTTAGTTTTAAATTTTTCAATTTCAATGATCAGATTGATCTCAACTGTAAAAGATGTTGGTCCTTTTTATAGTACTTAGAATTTTATTCATATACAAAAAGATATATCTATATACTACACAATGTGTGCACTGAATTGATAAGTTGATTCGATAATATAAAATGAATGGCAAGTCTTCTTTTTGATTGTAATGGCTCAGAGTATTTCTGCCACTGTCGTTTTTGAGAGATTTAGTTTCATTAATTTTACAGTATCTAAGCCTAAAAGCATACTAAAATTAGAAAATAAATTATTCGAAATATTGTGTTGCATAAGAAAATTGGAGTTTATTTTGATACGTGCGTTACGAGAAGTCGTTCCTAAAAAGTAAAAAAATGAAAATAGTCGTCCTCGGAACAAGCACTTGACGTATAAAGATCATTTACCAAGCCGGCACCCGATCAGCACCGCTTCTCCTCGAGTGGTTGGATTTATTGTGTGGACTTGGATTGTCGTTGACTGATCGGCGTCTACTCGTTGACTGATTGGCGTATAGTCGTTGACCGCGCGGCGTCTACTTATTGACTGCGCGGCGTCAACTCGTTGACCGATCGGCGACTACTCGTTGGCTGATCCGCGGGGTTATTACCTAAAAATTTGCAGACAGCGACAGCCACGCGATCAATACGCGACCGGTGACTAATTGTAATAAAAATCTAGTATCATGTATGACGATTGCGTATCTATTATTCTATGACCATAAAATGTACTTTTCGCGGTTGATTTTGCGCCACTATACAAATGACATTACAAGACTTGTTTTGACGGTAGATATCGCGCGATATTGGCTGTCGCATGCTGTCTGCAAGTTACGTAATAAGCGTGCGGCATCTAGTCGGTGGCGGCGCGGCGTCTACTTATTGACCGCGCGCTCTGATCGTTACCCCGCGGCGTGTACTTGTTGAACGCGTGTTCTACTCGCTGACCGTGCGGCGTCTACTTGTTGACCGCGCTTTCTACTCGTTGACCGTGCTGCGTCTATTGGTTGACCACGCGGCGACAACTTATCGTCGTCGTTTAATCGACCTTCCATTAACTTCGAGTGGACATCGATAGGCGAAGCGGTGTTTGTCGGATGCCAAGGTGATAAATGAGCGTTGACTGTAAAAATTAATTGCAAAAAAATGTTTTAACGAAAAAAAATGTTAGATCTTTGTGAACGATTTCATCATTTTCTGAAGACTAGTGAGGTTCACACTATTAAAACCGCGACAGTGACAGCTATATGAAATTCGTGAAAGATGGACAAGGACAGGTGTCTAAACCAAAGAAACTGTAGGTATGGCCAGCGCAATATTAAACCAGTTCATTTTATATTTGTCGAATAAAATATACTACAGGGTCACTCGGAATAGTGTGATTTTGTATAGAATGTTTCTTAATACTTTCCGAGTGACTATTTATTCACGTTTATAATTGTCACTTAGGAACAATTGGTCGAGATTGTGTACATAATATTATGTATATGTATTCATAATAATGAATGGTAACTGATGCTGTGATAGTTGGGTATTGTTAAAGATTCTATGGTGGTAGACAGGGAGGTGACGGCAATTTGTAATTATGATTTGCTTGTCGTAAATAAATTGGTAAGTCAATATTCGAGCTCTGATGTTGGATGTGATTTGAATTGTGGTAGATATGTGAAAGGTTCTAATACATTATTTGATCATGTCAAGAATTTGTATAATATTATTTATTTATTTGTTACAACAACAGTTTACACACAACTGTTCTAAAAACTTATAGTACCATAATCAGCTATGCGAGTTTGGAAACCAATAACAGTCGTACTCAACTTTTACAAATAACCTTCTCTCACATGTGATTATTAACCCTACATTTATAGTAAACGAAACAATCTAAATGTATGAAAATTACATGTTCATAGAAAGATTCCTCCTATAAGCATACTTCTGAAGAAAAACATCCAGCTTAAGGTTATTTATATGTGACAATACAAGCTACAGCGGATGTGTATCACTGCTACCAACTTTGATATATTGTGATCGCCACTATTCATATACTATAAAATACGAGTGCGGCCAGAAGTCGCAGGATGTAATCATTATTTTCGAAGTTGTTTAAAACAAGTTTTTACTTGCTACTTAAAATACATGCAAATGATAGTTTGATTTAGATGATGTTAAATTGGGAAAAATCTTCAAAGTTCAAAGTCTTCTTAGCCGGTCTCGGTTATCTGATTCAAAGTTATGTCAATTAAAGAAACGTACTTTAGCTTTGTTTGTATTCTAGATGTTCCTCATTTCATTACGTGTACGTAATGCACATAGTACATAAATTATTAGTCTGGACGTTATCCATTATTATAAAATGAAATGAAATCATTTGTCTTTGGTAAATTGAGTGTCTCTAAAATAGATTCGCAACGTCAGATTTATTTACGACTGATTTTAAAAGAAAGCAATGTTAAAAATAGTCTTGTATGCTTCTTAAACTTAATAGGTCCTGATGTTTTCATTTTGTATTACATGAGCAAATCATTCAGAAATTTTTGTCGCCACCTCCTTGGTTATGGTTTTTAGGGACTGATTAAGGTTATTTTATTACTAAGTCGTTTTTTTACATTCTATTTTGATTAGTCTCTGTGGGTTGCTCAGTAATTTGGATATTCATAAAAAACTCTAACTACCATAGCATCAGACCAATGTATGTGCAAATTGTTTGATATTTAATTCTAAAGAACACAATAACTGTCTTCTATGTATTAAGATTAAGTACATATGTAAATATCCTTAAGAAAAATTTTGTATAGAACTGTGTAATATTTTGTTGTGTTACTTTATAATATAAAACTAAAATATTTTCCAAGTATTTATTTTCCAGAAACTAATTCCATTGACAACACCAACACAAGATTTTTTAAATATTTTGTTCTTAAAAGTTGAACCGCCATGCTTAGATTAAAAGAAAAAATATTTATTGCAAAAGAAACAATATTATTTTATTTCACACATTCCAATATTCAATCAACCATAGACTATATATGGATACCATCAATTCTGTATTAAAAAAATAGTTTAACAGCTGACCTTGGTGCGTACGTACATTGAGAACATATTTTGCTCATTATAATTTTCATCACCAATAATATGTACTTACATGATTTACACAATAAAAATAGTTGGTTCCGTGAAATTGTTCATTACGGTAATGCAGTGATTTTGATAAATTAAAAGTATGAAGAATATAATATAACTATATCCTCTCCGACTACCCCGTTAGGGATACAGCGTGAAGATAATATGAAAATTGAAATATTGTCTTTGTGCTTGATATAAAACATAAATTAGTGCACGATGCTTGGACTTATAATAGTTTATTTCAGCAAACATCAAATAGTTCATTTACATACATATTCTCATGTTGTATCCCTGACAGGGTATTAGGAAAGGATTCAGTAATAACAATTTCGATTAAAAAAAAATACAACTTTCATGTTGTCATGTTTTGGTGTTAACTGTACCTACTTATTTAGCATAACGATTTCAATCATGTTAGCCGTCCTTTATTAACATTATTATTTAATCAAAATATATCAAAAAAGAAAATATATCAAAATTAAGAAATTTATTCAAAAAACTGAAAAAGTAATAAAAAGACAAATTATTTCGTAGTAATATCACAGATTAATTAGTTTACTACCGTAAAGTAATATCAATTTGAGAAAAGATCGCCGGGATCTGTTAGACCAGCTGGAAAACTGCACACATAAATTACATGGAGTGGGGAAAGGGTACGATGTGGAGACCACAGAGCTTCATGAGATCATAGACAAATTAAAAGAAAACGACAAATATCAACAATAAGTACAAATTAGCTCAACAGGAATATAATATTATCAGAAAGATTAGAAAAGGAAACATTATTATATACAAATTTAAATCAGTAATACTATCAGTTTAAATCAGTAATAGTAATGTGGATAATAATTTAAATTAAGTAATAAGACAACAAACTACATAGTCATTTTATTATGTTAGCACACCAAAATATCAATAATTTCTCTGGCAAAATATTAGGTACCGAATTATTAGTAGACAAATACACTCATTAAAAGTGTAAGGATCAAGATAGTTTTATATTGGGTCCTTACATATGAAATTAGCGTTTTCTCGTACTGACCACTGATCTAAAATATCTCCTCTGGTTAAGAATTCCAAATTCAAATTTATAAATTCATTTAGCTGGTACATTTGAGTTTTGAAAGCAGTCATTCATTTGTTTTTTTCCTCAATAGTTTTTTCTTTGGCGTCGCTTATTACCGCACAATGGAAAATATGAAATATCGGTATATTTACGAGTACGAGTTCTACCGTGGCACCAGTGCTGCAGAAACAGCTCGAAGGGATAATAGCGTTTTTACAAAACCATTACAATTTCTGCATCGGAACTGAAAAAAATTGCATCGATATGGAGCGACGACATCGTTTGACACGAGAAGAGATCATGAGAGCCGTCGGAATGTTGCAAGCTGGTTCCAGGCAACGTACTGTGGCTGTCGCTCTTGGCACTACACAGAGCGTCATAAGCCGAATCCGTATCACGGGCAGCGTGGCCGAGCGACATAGAGAACGATCTCGCATCACCACTCGCAGACAGGACCGGTACATTGACACGTGTACATTATATTTGGGAATATTTTTCATGATCGAATAATGAAAATACTTGAATATACTTACAAATAGTAAATTATGTTTTTGTTTTTACTGCGTTTATTTGAGACATTATTAACGCGTATAACTAAAAGTAATATTAACCTAAAGCCGAATTTACATTACGAAACAAGTTTCATTCGTGATTAAATTAATTTCATTAAACTTGTTCTAATACCTGTAAGACTAGTTTCATTAAAATTATAATGTCGTGAAGTCACGTGAAGTCCACAGAATCACCGAGATCATATGGCTCTGTCAGCATCAAAGCTTATTTTGCATCGCAAAATGTCGTATAGATGATAAATGATAAAATATAAAATTAAAAAAAGGTTGTCTTGAAAGAAAAGACGTTGGTGGATTCGAGGGTGGGTAGCAAGAAAGTATCTGAGTGCAACGAGCAAGATCCTGAGAGCTATACAAACTATTTTCGAATGATTAAACATCATTTTAACATAACATAACATAACTTCACGCTGTATCCCCAACGGGGTAGTCAGAGAGGACGGAGCGCCAGGAGTCGCGGTCCTTACACACCTCTTTCGCTTCCTCAAATCTCATCATTCTCCTCACACATTTTCGCCTAGGTATGCGAGTGCTTTTGACATTTCCGTCTGCTAACACTCTGGCTATTTGATCTTCATAAGTCAGCCTTGGTCTTCCTTGGCTTCTTTTACCACCCACTTTCGCTCTGTATATTTTCTTCGTCAGTCTTTCATCACTCATTCTTTCCATGTGCCCGAACCATCTAAGCATTCCTTTCTTCATTTTTACAATAACACTGTTGTGCAACCCTGTCATACTGCGTATCTCATCATTGCTTATCCTGTCCGCAAGCGTGACACCGCACATATTTCTGAGAGACCGCATCTCCACAGCATTTGTCATACTTTCACTCGATTTCGGGCATATCCAGGCCTCACTGCCGTACAACAAAGTTGGCACCAACACCGCATTGTGGATGGCCATTTTAGCAGTGTTAGATATATTCACACTACCCACTAATGCGGACAGAGCACCGTTCACTTTATTGCCAGCTGCTACCCGTCTCTCCACATCCAACTCACATCTTCCATCCCTCGAAAACGCACTCCCCAGGTACACAATTTCATTCACCTGTTCTAGACATTTTCCATTTACACTAATCACACATTTCGTTTATTCCGCTTCTCTTTCAAACACCAGAACCTTAGTTTTGTTCACATTCATTTTCAATCCTTTTACTTCACAATCTTCTTTCATGCACGTGACTAGTGTCTGCAACTCTGATTCTGATGGTGCTATTAGCACAGCATCGTCAGCGTACAATAGGCAGTTTACCACTGTGTCACCACATCCCATACCACTCATATTACCTTTCAATCTCTGGAGGCAACTGTCCAAATACAGCACGAATAGCCAGGCAGACATCACGCAGCCCTGTCTGACACCAGAACAGACTTCAAACCAGGGCGACATGTCACCGTCTATCCTTACACAGGCTCTGTGGTCTCGGTATAATGACCTCACAGCCTGCAGTAAGGAGCCCTCCACGCCATATTCAGGCAGAAGACTCCACAATTTCTTCTGCACTACTCTATCGAATGCTTTCTCTAGATCCACGAAAGCGCAGAAAACTTTCTGACCTAAAGCCAGAAACCTTCCCACGATAACGCGAAGCGAGAAAATCTGATCCATACAACCCCTACCGTTCCTGAATCCACCTTGCGCCTCCCACAAATATCTTTCTGAAACACCTTTCATACGTTCAGTCAATACTTTAGTATAGACTTTACTCGCTAAGCTGACCAAGCTGATGGCCCTATAGCACGCACAGTCTAGGTAGGAACCTTTCCCTTTATATAGAGGTACTATGACTGCCGTGCGCCAGTCCTCTGGAACCTCCCCCTTCTGCCAACAAAGGTTGCAGAGTGCACAGAAGGCATCCCAGACCCTAGGACCACCATACTTGATCATCTCAGCAGTCACCTCATCAATTCCCGCAGCCTTTCCACATTTCAAACTTCTTATCACTTTCTCAATCTCTTTCATACTAATGGCATCCTCCAGTCCCTGGCCTGAGTGTGGCAATTCATTAGAATCGCTCTCAGTATCAGAGACGGAGTCGCCACTCTCATACAGTTCTCCATAGTATTCACTCCATCGCTGCAGAACATCCTTTTTATTTGTAAGCAGGTTGTTTTCTTTCGAACGCACTTTATTCATTCTGCAAGGTGCCGGACCACTTCGGATCTTACGTACTTCTTTCCAAAATAATTTGGAATTTTCCTCGAAGTTGTCCGACATCTTGTTTTCATCTAACACCCTACACCTTTCACGCTTCTCTTTCACTAGTGCCTTCGTTTCTGCTTTCTGCAGCTTATACCTGTCTTTCATCAAATTTTTCATACCACAGTCATTAGTAGCAAGGTAGTCTCGCCATGCTTTCTTTTTCTTATACACAGCCACTTTCACCTCATCATCCCACCACACATCACGCTTTTTGCCGTTCCCAATCTTATTCATTCCACACACTTCTTTCGCAGCCTCAACCATACTATCTCTAAGGTTCTGCCAGCATTCTTCAACATCCTCGCTCAACACTTTCAATCTATCATCAAGCTTACTGGATAATACCCTTTCATATTCATTCCTGGTGGTCGCATCCTGCAGTTTCCAGCTTTTAATGCGGCTAACCGCTGCAGGTTTGGACACTACGCGATGTCGCCATGCTGCGAACAGACCCCTTATTCTGGTTATCACCAGAAAGTGGTCCGTCCCGAGATCGGCTCCTCTATACGCTCTTGTGTCCATTACCTGCTTCTTAAGTCTGCTATCCACCAGGAATAAATCAATCATACTTCTCGCACCCTTTCTTTCCCACGTGTACTGATGGATCCTTTTGTGCCCAAACATGGTATTAGCCACAAAAAGATCCTTTTCCATACACAGTCCTAGCACAATCTTACCAGCATCATTTACTCTCTTATCTCCATATTTGCCTAGGACAGACTGAAATCCTGTTCGAGCTGTCCCGACCCATCCATTCATGTCTCCACATACAACAATTCTTTCGTTCTCTTCAACCGTCGCTAGAACTTCTCTAACATTTTCCCAGAACTGCTCTAGTTCAGCCAAACCGACAGAGGACACTGGGGCATATACTGCCAAAACAAAAATTCTTGTCAACCCAATCTTGAGGCGTACCCAGAGCAGTCTGGGATTTATACATTCATACTCAGTCATACAATTAACCATACGAGAGGACAGTAAAACGCCTACCCCTTGGCATCCCCTATCTCCTTGTGGTACCCCTGACCACAAAGCGATGCCTCCTCCGGGCAAGTCGGCAAGTTCACTGCCTCCTCGCTTGGTTTCACTCAAACATAGCACATCCAATCTTTTCTCTTCCATAATATCAATCACTTCATTCATCTTCTCCTCAATCCCACCTCTCACATTCCACGCAGCTACTCTGCACTCCTCCCTCCACTTCCCGCCGCTAGGTGCACAGCGTGTTGGGTGGCGGTCCCCAACGTCGAA
The DNA here is from genome assembly GCA_907165235.1 of Zeuzera pyrina. Taxonomy (NCBI): domain Eukaryota; kingdom Metazoa; phylum Arthropoda; class Insecta; order Lepidoptera; family Cossidae; genus Zeuzera; species Zeuzera pyrina. The sequence continues at coordinate 4,281,330 of OU015627.1, forward strand.
CTGCACTCTGCACACACCAGCGGGGACAGACCGGTGTACGTCGCTTCCGGGGGACGCCCTAACATTATAATTGCCGTTGTCCCGCATGGTATGCACAGAAGAGGAATTGCAGCCCTGAAAAGGGCTGGCAGGGGTCGCGACGAGCACGCTTCCTCAGTTGACCCCCTCATTTTCATCATTTTCATTTTTTGTATTATAAATTGTATATTTTTATGGGCTATCCAACGTCGATTTTCCATTTTTGATGCATAAACCGCAACTAAAACATACAATCTAATCAGCGCAGGCGCTTTCGCGACACTAATTTCGCGTCGTGTATATACAGTGAAATAAATTGTATGACATTATTTTTATCCAAAAATCGCGCATAACACGAAATTATTTCAGTGTCATGAAAGTAATGCACGCATTATAAAATTTGATGTTTACACGTGAAATTGTTAATGAAATTAATGCCATAAAACTATTTTTATGCCGCTAATTTCATAATGTAAATTAGGCATAACTATATTATATTTTTGAATCAATCACAATACATTGTAATTTCTATTGTTTTCATTTTTATTCTTTTTTTTTAGTACGGTTCTCCCTTAGGAGGGAAGGTAAAATTATTGGTGTAAATATTGGTGTAAATGCGGTTTAGCGAAGCGATACCACAGAATACTAATAAAATGAGGCGATACGCAGTGGATACGCGAGATCAGCGTGAGACAAACCTGTGAGAGTTTTAGTTCCGAACGAGTTGTGTTAGCGCTGTAATCGCTTCTGCTATCTTGACTATCCGCCTTTTAAGTGAAATGCTTGTCACTGTGCTGACAATCTTGACTCATACTCAGACTGGCTACTTTTCTATTTCGATTTGAGTTTTGCTTTACCTTGTGTTTTCTTGGATTTCATGCTTGAGTTGAGAAAGTAAAGTACAAAACGATTAACCACAGAGTGACGAACGGAATGACTAAATTAGCGGGACACGCGGGCGGCAGGGTCATAGTCACGGTATTCTGAGCGTTCCGCCAGTGACATCTGACATAAGACACCCATATGTATTAGGTGCTATGCTATTGTTGTATGCTTGGTATAAACATTCATTCTTATTATATAATTTTGTCACCTCATATTTAAAACTGGTTTTAATACAATATAATACAACAATTGCAATAGAGTAAAGTCTACCAATAACTTATTTACTAGCATTTTTGTCTATACACATCAATGACTAAGGAAACTAAAGGACATGGCATGTTGATCTATAGCAACATTTAGTTATATATATTTTAACGCATAACATTCAAACGTAGCGTTGTCTCTTTTGGACTTACGGCCTCTTGTGTGTGTAAGAGAAAACAACAGTACTTTTCTCAAAGAGTAATTTTATTATGTGATATCATTGTAATGTCAAAACGTGCCGGTCCGCCATTTATTGCGACACGCTGACAAGTACACGAAGTGTCAAAACATATCAATGGATTTAATTTTTTGTAATGTTTCTGTGATTTTGTGCTGGATATTAGAATTGTTTTGTTAAAGGAGAAGCTAGCATAAGGCCACAATAATTTCCAAGTGTAGTGTGTTAGAATGTGGCTCGAGGAAAAGCAATAATCAACGAAATCTATAGTTGCACTGGTACGTAACAGAAATTCATTAATTTAGTCTGATGTCGTATATATTTCCATCGTAATTACTGTGTTTCTTAGTTTACTGTATTATAGTCATGTATATTTTTAGTTATTAGCAGTTTTTATTCCTATAATATAGTAAATCATTTCATATCATTTTTGTTGTTATTGCAGTTAGGGCTGTTCATGTACCTATATTAAAAAAATATCGATAAATACAGGTATCATGTTTATATGTCGTAATTATCTCGTTTCAGATTACCATCATGTGTTATTAGAGAAAAAGAGTGGCTTGACATAATCGGTAAAGAAAATGAGCCCATATGATGTATTCATGATATATATTATGTTATTTGCATTTCGAAGAAACTTCTTTCGATAGAACATTAAGAGAATAATTTTATGTATGAAGCATTGCCCTCGCAAAGGTTATTGGGAATCAGAGAGTGGTATTTAGAGTGGTAATTAATTACTTTTTAATTTCTTGACCATGTAAATCCTCTATTGTGAAAAAGTAACAGGAAAATGTTTACAGAATGTGCCTGAATTTTTATTTAATGTTTCCGGGAGGGAAAAATCGCATAGTTTTAAATATCTGCTTCTGAATGATGTGAATCAAAACCACGGCGAGTTATTTATGCGACCAATAAGAACTTGTAGTGGTTTTACTAATAAACCAGATGCAGTACAATTTGAAGAATCTTTTCAAAAACTTTAAAAGCAGAAATAAGAGACGAAGGTGTCGGAAACTATTTCATTCTTTTCTTGATGTACAAAAAAACGACAGCGACATGATGAGTACGATGACTGCTTAAATTCAAATCTCAGTATTCAAAAGTTTAATTCAAAATTATTTAATAAAAATTGTGCTATTTAGTTATAGATATTTATTTATTTTGTGAATATGTTATTAAAAATTTTATGTACTTAATATAAATATTACAGCAAAAGTGTGTTACTATAGGTACATTAGATATGACTAGTCAGACATTGGTCATCCTTGTAGTGCCTAGCAATGTACTATCTTAACTTTTAAAATATTTATTCAAAAGGCCGGTATATTGTGGATTTTCTACGCTAGATAATATTATAAACTATAATATTACTTATTTCTTTACAACGAAAAGAAATAAAATTTGTTTGTTTGTATATACGGGGTAACCTCTGGAAGTACTTAACTGAATTTGAGAATTCTTCGACTAATAGACGTCCACAGTGTTCTATTCCTAATTGAAATATTATTCCCAATTACTGTGTGATAAGACCACTAATTTTTAGTAAAATTAATTATTCTAGTATTTAGTTTATCAAAGTGCTACAGTACGCCATGGCTATAGATTTGGTTGGTCCGTATGTATGTTTCTCATAGCACTTATTTTAATTATTTCACCATCACCTCTAGAAGAAGTAACGTTATGCATGTAAAGAAAAGAAAAGCATTAAAAGGACTGCTATTCTTTAACTACTTTGACCGATGTTCATTGATCTTCAACATTTATGAAAGCGCTTCATAAAAATATGGGTTTCTTTTAAAAAGCAATTTTATATCTGTAATAATCATGGACGTACTATTAAGTATTACAAATAGAAGTACCTAAGTAATTTGTTTGTATGTAGGGTTCATTTAAATAGAACAAAAATGATCGAAGGACAGAAAGGGGCTATCCTTGAAGGCGCCTGTTGCTATCATTGCTAATAACACCTTATAATCGCTTTAAGCGCAGATTCTAATTATATGCCGATAGTATCGAACTACGCTGACTGCTGTTTTCAGTTTGAACAATATTTTAGTACTTTTGTACAAATCTATGACACAAAAAAAAACTCTCCCTTTTTCTGAAGATATCACACAAAATGATTTTTATTTCAATACTGGTGCGGAAACAATACTTATTTCAAAAACTGACAACGACATCTACATAGTATATATTTGGGACATCACTAATCGGCAGCCATTGTTTGCGACACCTGAAGTTTAGGTGGCAGGATTATTTTGTACTTGTTTCATGTCCTTTAGTTTCCTTAGTCATTGATACACATTGGCAAGCAAAATGATCACGATGCAATTTTATGGATTTACAGTTTAATCTTATAAAAATAAGAAATTTGTACAATTCATAAAGACTTTAGGCTATTATCATTTTTTGTTTATTTGCAGTACATTTTTAAATTGAAATTCATCTAAATGAGATATAAACGACTTTTTAAAAATATGTTCCGTTGAAAAATGTGGAATATTTTAGTTAATTCTGAAATGTATAACAATTTGATGTAATAATATGAAAAAATTGTCTATTTATCACTGAAGACAACGGTTGTATGAGCTAAGCTCCCTTTATCTTCGCTTATAAGGGAGAATCGTACTACTACAGTACTGCTACCTACAAAAAAAAAATGTCAATGTCAAATGTCACAGTTCTTTTATTTATGGCAATACAGTGTCTTTTTTCTTGTCGACGAATAAGAGGAATGTGAGTTTTTCAGAATTTTTTAAAAATTATCTAAATAAATCTGAGACTGTGAATAATATTTTTAATCAATCGTTTTAAAATTGCGATAATTGTGATTCAATCTGCTTGAAATCGTACATATTTCAAAATATTAGTGATAATTAATTCATGAAAACTTAATTGTAGACGAGTTGTACACACAACTTTGCAGTGTTTTATTATCGTCATGGTTTTTATAAACATTCTTCGGAAATAATTTCTTAAATAATTACTTACATGGTGTCTCCAGTGATTTGACGTTCCAAAAACAAAGCTTGTGGCGTGTACCGAAACATTGTTTTGAAGGTTAAGTTTATTTGTTACAGATTCACCCAAGATGGGTAAGATAATGAAACCGGGGAAAGTCGTACTGGTCCTTAGCGGCCGGTACGCAGGCCGCAAGGCTATCGTAGTCAAGAACTACGACGAAGGCACATCTGATAAACCCTATGGCCACGCTTTCGTCGCCGGCATCGACAGGTATCCCCGTAAAGTTCACAAGAGGATGGGCAAAAACAAAATTCACAAGCGCTCCAAAGTCAAGCCTTTTGTCAAAGTGAGTTCACAGAGTAGTTAATTAATAGCAAGAATATTTGTTGTAAATAACATGTGTACTTATTGTTTTTCTTGTAAATCGGCCGATCAACTATTTTTTGTTACTGTTGCACTCAAAAGGGAGGCATCTCCCTTTTAAGTGACCTTGGCCTACAAATACAAAAGAATATAAAAGATATAAACAAATCATCAATATAAATAAAGCCATTAAGATTATGTGGTGTACCTTCGATGTGAAGAATGTCAATGAAATTCAAATGGGATTACCTTGGACTTCTACTGAACCCAATGAAAAAAGAATCTTCGAAATTGGTAAACAAAAAACATAATATACCTACCTGAACACATAAAAAAATACAGATAAATAGAGAACCTCCTGCTTTTGAAGATTGAACCAGTACAAAAAAAAATTGATCAACCTGAATAATATATACATACAAATCCTCACACTGTATCCTTAACGGTGTAGTCAGAGAAGACAGAGCGCCATGTATTGCAGTCCTTATATCCTATTTTTACATTTTTGTCTGTAATGTCAACAAACATGAAACTAAACTAAAATTTCACTTTTTCCCCATTCACTGGTCAGCGTATTAAATGTAGCACTCTAATAACTCTGATTTTCTGTTATATACAGGAAACTATGAAATATGCACTTGTAGCACTAATATTATCAAAATAATGTAGAATAGTACTGAAAAAATTGAGGTTATTTGTCAAGTGTTTTGTTTTTAATTTGTAGTGTTACCTAATGGTTATGTGTTATATAATGGTAACTTAGGCATGCTCCTAGATCAAATTAGTATCATAAATCTGTTCACTCTAATATGTACAGACAATGTGTATGTAAGACAGAATAATTCCAGACAATTATTATTGTTTGTGATCTGCAAATAATAATAATCGCCTATTCTTCAATTTAGTGTTTTTAAAAAATACAAATTTTTACTGTCAGGCTTGGTTTTCCTTGGCTTCTGTTACGGCACACTTTCGCTCTGTACATTTTTTCGTCAATTTTTCATTTTTTCATCATCATCATCATTCTTTCTATATGCCTGAACCATCTAAGCTTCATTTTTACGATAACATGATAAAATTGTATGCAACCTGTCATACTGCTCTTTCTTCATTGTTATGTTATATAATATGTAAGCATTAAGCATGTAAATTGTAAACTGTTAGAGATTAACATTAGAGACATTTGGTTTGATTTTATGATATTCAGACAATTCATATATTTTTGATATTATTCCATTTGTAAATATCTATATACATTTTATGGGGAATATACATACTTCATAATTTTTTTTTGTTAATAGTAATTGTGTGTAAGTTCATTTCATAAAAATCTCTATTAAACAAACATAACAATTAACGATGTGCATGCTAAAACACGATTTTTCATTACATATGTTCTGGTGTTTGAAAGGAAAGCAGTACAGATGTAATGTGAGTTTTAGATACATGGAAAATGTCTAGAAGAAGAGAATGAAATTGTGTGTCTCGGGAGTGCATTTTCGAGGGATGGAAGATGTGAGTTGGATGTGGAGAGATGAGTAGTAGTGGTCAATAAAGTGAAAGGAGCTCCGTCTGCATTAGTAGGCAGTGTGAATATATCTAACACAGTTAAAATGGCCATCTACAATGCGATGTTAGTGCCAATTTTATTGTATGGTGGTGAGGACTGGATATGCCCAAAATCGAGTGAAAGTATGACAATTGCAGTAGAAATGCGATCTCTTAGACATATGGCGGTGACACAACAAAATAATGAAGAGATATGCAGTATGGCAGGCATGCACGACAGTGTTATTGTGAAAATGAAGAAAGGAATGTGGGCAGATGGAAAGAATGAGTGATGAAAGGCTGACGGAAGACAATCGACAGATCGAATGTGAGTCGTAAAAGAAGTCAAGGAAGACCAAAGCTGACTTATGAAAATCAAGTAGCCAGAGTGCTAGCCGACGGAGATGTCAAAAGCACTCACATTTGTGTATCTGGTTATATAAAAAAGTAAAAAATAAAAAAATATCTAGGCGAAAATGTGTGAGAAGAAAGATGGGAATTGAGGAAGCGAAAGAAGTATGTCCAGATCGCAACGGTTGGCGCCCTGTCCTCTCTGACTACCCCGTTGGGGATACAGCGTGAAGATATGTATGTATATATGCTTTATATACAATTTCCCATAGTCTTGTTTACATACATACATAAGCAGTATGATGAACCATTAAGCATTCCTTTCTGCATATTTATATTAATGCTGTTATCATCCAATCCTGCTATGCTGTTATATCTCTTCATTGCTTATTTTGTCTGTGAGGGAGACATCACACATATTTCTGAGATATCGCATTTTCACTAGATTATTCTTATTGTCAAATTAATCTACAATAAAGTTGACACGGACATTCCTTTGTTTACATTATGGCAGATTTAGATATATTCTCACTGCTAGTGGCATGCACAGGGTTTTTCAACAGGGTAGGCAGTCAAGGTAACAAATATATATTCACATCTTCCATCTCTACTTCATATGTTTATTTTGTGTTTTGTATACTTATATTTTACAATTGTTCAAAATTGGAATATTTTTTTCAGGTTGTTAACTACAATCACCTTATGCCGACTCGTTACTCAGTCGACTTTAGTTTTGAAAAATTCAGTGCTAAGGACCTGAAAGACCCATCTAAACGTAAGAAGCTCCGTTTCAACACACGAGTGCGCTTTGAAGAGAGATACAAGAGTGGGAAGAATAAATGGTTTTTCCAAAAGCTTAGGTTCTAAGATGTAAATTTAAAAAAATAAATATTACGTGAGTAATGATTTATTGTTTTAATTTCAAACATAGTTTTAATTATTTTCATATAGAAGTAACTCATTTTAGAATTTTATGATAAAAAGCCATTTTCTCGTTACTAAACACATCAACCCTACCGATTTACATGTCAAATGCAGTCATAAAGTTGTCTTCTGGGTGATCCATTGGAGAATTTGTATCTCGATGGGTGGTGATCTCTCAATAGTTGCAATTAATTTTAAACAATATCTGTATGTAGTCACAATTATGAACTTCTTTAAATATAACACAAATATAATATTAGGCGAGACCTAGGCGAAAACGTGTGAGGAGAATGATGAGATTTGAGAAAGTGAAAAAAGTATGTAAGGACCGCGACGCTTGGCGCTTCGTCCTCTCCGACTCCATGTTGGGGATACAGCGTGAAGAAATGCATATAATATACATACAAGTATAATATTAGTCTTTGAACTTTAGAAATAAGTTATTAACTTATTATATAATGTTAAAATCAACTACTCACTAGTTGGTTGAAGAGTTGGTTTATAAGTTTTACTTACATTTTACTGGAATGAAGAAATAACTTAAAAATTAAAACTGATATGTCTGTGTTTTATTGGTTTATTTTTAAATAAGTTATATTCTTAAACACTAATATTTTAGAATAAAACTGTAGTACATATAAGATATTACAAATAATCAATTTAGGCTGCATTGCCCCAGATTCATTGCAATGGTTTAGATTATTAATTAATTATCAAACAACTGGTGAATTCTTATTTTTTAGATAGTCAACATATACAAAGGCGAATTGTCTTGATAAGTTATGATTAGAGATGCACAATAAGCAATATTGCTTATTTTTAACACTATTAGTTGATTATAGTGCTATTGACAGTCTTGCACAATGATGTTATAACATCATTGGTCTTGCCGCATAAAATGAATCTTATAATTTTGACCTACAAGTACATGTAAACAAGAACAATGTTTTTTCTAATAAACTTCATTATAATGACATTATAAAGTGAATTTATATCTAAAACACTAACCTAAATCTTTGTTTAATTGTAAATGAAATATTTGAAAATTAAGAAAAACACATTTTGTATGTTGAGATAACAACAAAGCAAAACAGATTGCTTTTAGGTTTCGAAAAATATTTTTTTCTGCTATATGTTGTCTGATAATACTACAAACAAAATTGTGTATGCCCCATACATTGTTCTAGGCCAATGGTAAGCAAGGCAAAGCAGAAGTACTTAGAAGACAATATTTTAAGCACCATAACATCACGCAGTGGCTAATTTACCAATTCTCTCATCTAGTTTCTTTATCTCTTTATGTAAACTATCCACATTGTGTGCAAACACTTCTTGTACGCCTTGAAGAAGTTCCTTGTTATTTTGCACCCCACTTGCAATTGTGCTTTGTAGAGTTTCAAGTTCGGTGAGAGATTTTCCAAAGTTACTTGCTGGAAAAAAAGATATGGAGTAAGAAAAAAAGTTACACTATTGCGCAGACAATATTTTACTATGTACAGGGGCATATAACTATATACATATAATATTTTTTATCTTCTGTAGGGTGATGTGGGGAGAGAGTGAGTTTCAAATAACCGACATCAATTGTATTGAACCTATTATTCTATACTGTAATCTAAAACGTGATCCTTTCCAAACAACAGGATTCTTCATGATACATACTATTATTTTTATGATTCATGATACGATTACTAGGGGAGAGCGGAGATCGATGTCCAAAAGATCGATTATTCAAAAATCGATCTCTTACATCTTTTCAGATTTCGCATGGGAAAAATAAAAGCTAGGTGGCAGCAGTGTGATTTATGTATAATTTATTTAAAAAAAAATGCGCACCAACTTCTCTTTTTATAGTTACCTTTTTACCTATACTGAAATATATAATCTATTTTTAGGATATTTTTTTTTTCTGATTTTCGATTTTTATTAAACTTTATTATAATAGACAAAATATTTTATTTAGAATTTTAAAAGTAACAATTATTGTACTGTTGTAATGATGCAGTGTTAAAATATAAATTATATTTGCACCAAATTGTTTTCGTTATTCAAAAGTAGTATGCGAGAAACGGAAAAATGTGAAATGTCACTTAAATCTTCTTACCTGAAAACAGGTATAATTTACTAATAATCTGTATAATGTTGTTAATGTCTTACATTACTTAAAAATAATGCCAATGATAAGTAAGTTATCTAGTTAGTATATGTCAGTTTGTGATCATGATGATATACTTAACTTTAATAAGTGAAAATGAAGTTAACTATAATACCTTGGTTATGTAACGCTTCTAATGCCTCCATACGTTCCAAGATCTCAGAATGTGATATACCGTCTATTTGTTTCAACAATTTGTATAACTCATTAACCTGAAATATGAACATATGAATAATTTAAAATACCTAATCACATGAAAAAATATGGCAAATTTTAAGAAAATAATTAAACAGACTTCAAAAAGAAAAACACTGAAAAAAATACAAAATAACATATCTACCCTTACCAATCTGTTGCGTAATAAAATGCTTGAATGCTCTGTAACAACTAACTTATGTATTTCTACCTACAATACAAAATACAAAAATCACCCAGAGTTACCCAAATAATCACCTGGAGTTTCCCATAACGTAATTAAAACTAGTACAAAATTAACTTTATAAATACGATACAAAAACCTATATCATTAAATAGATTTAGTATAGTCTGTGCCAACCTTATCAAACTAATAGACTATATTGTTGTTGCCAATTGTTGCACATTGATTTGGCACAGGCTTCAATAACAGTCAAATTTAATTATTTAATTATTTTACTCAAAAATAAAGCATGAAAATAATACTAAATATATTATATAACAGACATTATAGAAAAACTTGGCCATACTGATTTCCATCTGCATGATGTTTTGTGAGTAGAATACTGTAAGCACAATGCTGATCCAGAGAAGAATGTATTTTTTTATAGTGATGTGATCGAATAACTAATTTTGATAATGCCATGTGTTACAGAGCATACAATCATTCAAGAAATTAAAAACAAATATATAATAATATGTAAATCCACTCATAAGATTATTGTTAAGAAGTATTCATAATTTCAAATACCTCATTTAGTCTGTGTTTAATAAATACCACCTTAATGGCCCTCTTGAAATATTATAACTACTGGAGAAAAAAAGTTGAGTATGACTGCCTAAATATAGAGCACTGGTTCCCAAACTTATTTTGTCTACTCGAGTCGAGAGCTCATGTAGTCGTTGTCTAAGATGCCTCCTAGCTAAATGAAATTACAAATCACCCCCCAGGCCTCTACACAACGCCCCCATTTTTTTTCTGGGTCTCTTACCTTTAGGCCTGCAGCGCCCACAAGGGGGCGTTATCGCCCACTTTGGGAATGGCTGATATAGAGCATTAAAATAATATTATTACAGATTAAATTAGTTACTAGGGTAATATATTATGTAGAAATAGCTGCGCTTTCTAATTCGTATGGCGCACATGTAGCAACAGTATTTTAGTTTTTAACAATGATGTTTAACTTTAAGCGTCTGCTCGCGTCTGGGTTGCTAACACAAAAAAAAAATTTGATATCTTTTGATGAATTCGATTGGGTTGAACCAAAGACACCAAACCAAATTATCCTATTTTGATGCATTTTTATATGATACATGTAAATGTATATTATATAAATGTATAATAATTATAAATTAATTATAAATGTATATTTGAGGAAGCAAAAGAATGTAAGTTCAGCAATGTTTGGCGCTCCGTCTTCTCTGACTACCCCGTTAGGGATACAGCATGAAGATGTGTATGTATGTGTGTATGTATGTGTATATTACACCAATTAACATTCAAACTTAGTTACAAGTGAACATTCAGTTATTTACGTATGGCTCTAAAGTGATTTAACCTTAGCATCGAGTTCAGGGTCAGCAGGCTTGACTGCGTTCTTGAGAGCCTCCACATTAGTGAGGAGCGAAGCCATCCGCGCCTCGGCCGCCGCGAGCTCGCCGGGCCGCAGCAGCGTCGCCTGCGCAGCGAGGGACGCCGCCGCGCCGCATAGTGTTGCCTGTCGTCAATAAACATTTTTGTTTCTTTCTTTATGGCATGGCGCACAGTTTAGCGCATTTGCCAATGTCACATATTAATAAGTAGACTCTGAATCGCAAGTAAATTAGTTTTTCCCCATCGTAAAACTTCTCCAGTAAAGTGATAGTAAGTTTTACTGAAGTTATAAAGGACTTCTTGGAAGAATGCGAGAACTTCAGCTACACATGTTTATTTACAACTACTCCATTCTTTTCACTTATACAGAACTTTAAAACACAATATACTATCACCACAGATTAATTAGTTTACTACCGTAAATTATCACTTTTATACTTCAAAACTCCCAAAAATGTAAAAAATAGAAATTCGAAATAAAAAGACAACCTCACTTCTCCCGTTTCCGCCAAAAAGTCATCAATATAGATTTCTAAAGGTGTGACCATACTAAGCCTAAGGCGACACTTTGACAAACAATAATTTAATCTAAAATAGAGCTTTCTTCTCTGTGCAAACGTGCGCGCGCTAACTTACGAAAAATACGAAAAAATAACTGTTTTTTCTTATTTTCGTTTATATTAAAAACTATTATTAATTTTAAAAAATCCAACTGTCATTTTGAGGAATATGTTTAAAGTAACTTAGTATAAAGAAAATTTAGAAATATAAATCGGGCCCGTTGCTCCGATACTTACTCCGAGTTACTTAAAAAAGTTGAGACCCCTGACGACAAAATTTCCAATGCGTCGCCTTAATGTAATGTGTGGTAGAGCCATGCTGCATTGCATTATTGGTCCGGCTTGCTCGGTGACATACCACCCTCTCACAGAATATCGGCGTGAAATAATAACATCTATTGATGTTGTGTTACGTTCGGCGAGTGATTGCCGGTGGCCCGTCTCCCCCCTTAGCTCCTCCTTTCCTCATTTCCCTAAAAGCCGGGAACGCACCCGTGATTCCCCGGACGTTCCGGCGGGGTTTATACCTAAAAATTTGCAGATAGCGACAGCCACGCGATCACTGCGCGGCCGGTGATTAATTGTAATAAAAAATTAGTATCATGTATGACGATTGCGTATCTATTATTCTATGACCGTAAAATGCATTTTTCGCGGTAGATTAAGCGTCACTATACAAATTACATAACACAAATTCTCGTTCGGACAGCAGATATCGCGCGATATTGGCTGTCGCATTCTGTCTGCAAGTTACGTAATAAGCGTGCGAGTGTCCATGGGTGGCGGTGATCACTTTCCATCAGGTGACTTGCTTGCTCGTTTGTCGCCTCTTTAATAATAATAATCAGAAAGCCAGCTAACAATAGCCATCGTTACGCCGCGCCGCCGCCGTTGCGTAAGATTACTTAATAACATTTTAAAAACTACGTTTCATTAACGATCCATCCTTAGGTAATAATGTACTTTCATTAGCATGTAAAATATAACAATATAGCCAGTGTTTGAGGAGAATGATGAGATTTGAGGAGAGGTAAGAAGTATGTAAGGGCTATAATGCTTGGCATCCCCTCCTTACTGACTGCCTATTAGGGATATAGCGTGAAGATAATATAATATAAACAAATATACAGCTGGTTCAGAGTAAGCATGATGACGTTCAAACTGGTATTAATAATAATTTTCCTTTAAAGAATGTTGCACTTTTAGAACCAAGAATCCAGAACCATGTTGGATTTTCTTCTTCCTTTACCATGTTTACCAGTTAAGAAACAAGTGAGAAAAAATCATCCATTAGTAATTTTTTGTCTTCAAACAATACATATTTATTAAGATTTATACATACATATCTTCACACTGTATCCCTGACGGGGTAGTCAGTGAGCACGGAGAGCCAAGCGTCGTCGTCCTTACATACTTCTTTCGCTTCTCGCATCTCATTCTTCTCACACATTTTCGCCTAGGTATGTAAGTGCTTTTGATATTTCCGTCGGCTAGCACTGGTTATTTAATCTTCATAAGTCAGCTTTGGTCTTCCTTGGCTTCTTTTACCACTCATTCTCGCTCTGTATATTTTATTGTAATGCAAAATCCACTATGGTTCTAACATTTTTGTTTAGAACTTTATAACTAAGTCAGAATGGACTTTTTGGCGGCGACAAGATAAGTGAATTATACATTTTGTTTAATCTATCTTTTTGCACTTTTGGGGGTTTTAAAAGTACAAAAGTGACAGTATACTGTGTGTTGTGTTATTGTGTGTTAAAGTGCAAATGTGGAAGAATTGGAACATCTAAATTCTCAATAAACATTTGCAAATGAAGTTACCACATTCTTCCATGAAGTCTCTTCTAGTTCCAATAAAGCCTACTATCACTTTAGTAGAAGAGTAAATAGGAATAAGAAAAAATACGTCTCACAGTGACAGTCACAGGGACAACTTTCAAAGAAATGGCACTATAAATGCTAATGTTTATTTCCACATGAGTGACTACTATTATGAGGCAATTTTATAAGTATTCTTTATTGATTGGTTTTTCTATGGAATAAAAAATGCCAAGTGTGATTCAGTTACCTCTCCAGTGCTTGCTTGTAATTTTCTGAAAGCTTCCTCGTCTCTTATCCCAGCTGCTTGCTCCAATTTATGCAACCTAAGAAAATAGACATCATATGTACAAGGTGTTACAAAAATACCCTATACTACCGAAAGGGGATTTGACATACCCATGAAACTGAACAGCTTTCCCTAAGTAACATGGGTCAAAATATGAAAAAAAATTTTGGTCCACTTATATAAAATGAACGCTCAGCTGATGAAATTAGTATGAGAGGTTCATCGACTTACTATTAAAAATATTTATTGACTTAAATACACAATATTTCAGAAACGTTTCACCAAACAATCTGATAACAGCTCTAATCATGTTCTATTAGAATATATAAAAAAATAATCGATGTATAAGCCCACGCGCAATAACGTGAGACCTGAACCCGCTGCCGACGTTATTGTCTTTACCTGTCTTGTGCTTGTACGATGCACACAGAGGAAACACCCAACAAATTAAACTTTGTAAAATTAGATAGACCAAATTACATTTTCAATCATCTCAATCACAGAAGGGTGAACAGATGGATGGACAGACAGACAGACAAAGCGCATATAGCCGGGAAATCGAGAAACTGAGGTGTTGCACATGAGTCCCAACATCTTTCTCATTAGGGTTGCCAACGCATTTACAGTCTGAAGTGCTTTTGTTGGAGTTTTTGGCTGGATTTTATAGTGAGCAGTTGGGCGTTTATTTTATTTGCAAACTGTTTCTAGTGGATATTGTGATGTAAAATTGGTGTAGTTTTGTGTCCCAATTAGGTATCTACGTAGTTGTGCATTATGTGGAATTATTATAATAAGTGCTTACTTAGTAGTGTGGGGTTGAGTTTTTTTAGTGGTTTAGTCTGCCTTGACATATTTGTCGCCAGAAACTTCAAGAAACAACGTCGACATTTTAACGAATTCATATGAAGAATATAAATAATTATTTTATTACTGAAGACATCGGCTTTTTAGGCATAGATCCCTTCGCCTTTCCTCTCAAGGGAGAATCGTACAAACAGTGGTGTTGTCATATATATATTGTCCATGTATCTTTAACCTCAAAATCGGTAGTTAGTAAAATGTTGTCACAAATCACAGTTGATTTTGTTTAGCTCACTTTATCAGCAATAAAGTCATAGAATCTACATAATAGCTTTCAAGCCTTGATATCGTAAATATCTATGGACCTCAGTCCACTTGTCATCAGTTTGTTCATTTGGTTTACCTGTGGTATAAATAAATACTTAAAATATGCATGCAATAGAGTATTTGGCAAAAGGCTTCTGGGATATCTACATCTACATGTAGATTACTAAAATAATAGTTTTACAAAACTACATCATGTTATACCTATGTTCAAGCTGTGCTATTCGAGTCGTCTGTGCTAAAGTGACCTCTGGTTTCAACTTCAAGTGGGCTGTAACTATTTCACCTTGTTTCTTTTTACCACTGGCCGCCAAGTGATCTCTGGAAACAAAAGTTAAAAAGTTTCTCAATTGAATACTGGTTAGCCCATTGCTATTTGAGTTCAGTGTACTTATCTACTTAGCTTTTGTAAACCTATTGTCGGACGTTTTGTTTAATGGTGTGTGCATTTATGTTTTATTAGTAGAGTATAGAGTAAATGCTCCATCCCTTAATAATACTTACTCCGAGGAGCAAACATTTGTACAGAGACATAAACTGGTAACATAAAACCCAGAAGTGCAAGATAAAAAATAATGGACGTTTATTATATTATTATTTTTTAACTTATATTTTGCCCAAAATTGCTAGAACCCTAATACATGTTCATGTTTTTAAATTGGCTTTGGAGCCTGGGCGTTACTGGGTCAAGGAAAAATGAGTAAATAATAAATACAACAGGCTTCTGATTTGCGTGTTGAATTGATTCATGCTAGCAACTAATCTGTGATAAAATTTTGTGGTTTCTTTTACTTTATTTTTTAATTTATCAATATACTGTACTGAAGCATAAAGTATAAAAATAACATATAATATGCATCGTGTATAAGCCACTGGGCTCTGTCTCAGCACTTGGCACAATCAAGTCTGTGACAGGTGATATCAGTATTCTTCTAAACTTGATTAATTTTACATAGACACTTGTGAGAGCAAGATGAATTTAAATGATGAATAGCACCATGTTGTCTTGTCTATCAAAATTGACTTAACTATTTAGGGTGGTTTGCACCAACTATTTAAGCTCGATTTAAGGAACTGACATCTTGCTTTCGCCAACTATTAAATAATGCAAGCGAGATGTCAAATCCTTAAATCCAGTTTCAATAGTTGGTGCAAGCCACCCTTAGGCTAGAAGAGGAAACAAACAACTATCTCTTGGATGTCATCTGTTTTGTATATGTAAAATAAATAATAACTTTAACATACACTCCAAAAACATTAATCAGTGTAGACTTGCAGTTTTAATTAATTTAAATACCTTTTAAACAAGTTGTGTAATATCTTACTTACTTCAGTTTTTCGGCTTTGGGGTCAATTTGCTCGCCTTCCTCCAGCTTTAATTCTTCAAGAAGCTTCTTTGTTGTATTAATCTGAGCTCCTAACTTGATATATTCATCCTAAACATTATTATATAAGGTATTAATCTTATGAAAATGCATAAATTCATACAAGTGCAATTAAATTTGCATATAACTTTTCATAAGCAGCCTTACTGGACAACTGTGCGAGGAGAATGATGAGATTTGAGAGGTAGAAAGAAAAGAAAGAAGAAAGAAAGACGAAAGAAGAAAGGACTGCAATGCTTGGCATTTCATCCTCTCTGACTGCCCTGTTAGAGATACAGTGTGAGGATATGTATGCGTATGCATACACATATTAATATTCAAAATTTGTGTTCATAATTATTCACTTTGTTATAATAGACATGAAAGAATTTTTATTAGTTTGAAATTATAATTAGATCAGATCAGAGTGTAACCGATTTACCATGTTTTTAACATATGTTGCAGTTTTATTAGGTATTTCTCGAAAAATATATATTCATTTCTAATATTAACTAATGTCTATTTATGGATGTCTGCATTGGATCAACCATAGAATTCTAAAAATCGATCAATAAATCTACTATCGCGTTGTTGCGGACTCCTTGTTGCACAGCAGCTGGTACTAAGAATGTGAACTAAATTTATGTATAAACTTACATCTGCAGCTGGAGAGTATGGGAGAACCTGTCTTTCAACTGCAAATTTAAGTTTGTTTTTGAATCCGACTTATTTTTTTGGTAGGGTCTGACTCACACTTGGCCAGATTTTAATTCTATCGATACCAATCAATAGTAATGTTAACAATGCGAAGCTCTAAAAGTTGCGTGTCACGTGTCATTTTATAATTGACTTTATTCTCTTCCCATAAGGTCCAACTATAATTGTATCATATCAGTTTTAGAACTCTGCTTTCAGGAAAACAAAGTTGTGTGCCAGGCACTTGTAACAGGCATTGACGTGGCACACCTATATTTTCTTATAGAAAAAAGTATACGTTTTCATTCAGTCTTAATTTAGAGCTGTTACTCGACAGGAACATGAACGTGCCAAAAAATAGACAATAAAAGTTGGTGTGCCGAAACATTGCAGCAAGATTAAATGAGGCACACCGTTTTTTTATATAACTTTATGAATGCTAATTTGTGGCAGTAATTTTAAGCTGTTACTTTATAGGTACATTAACGGTGTAAAAAATTCACCAGAAGTGAGGGTATGAAATGTATATGCTATAGGTTGCGCGCTGGCACACAATGATTTCTATCATTAGTTCTGTAAGTACTAACATTTTAAATACATTATAACCTGTTACTTGATAGGCTGGAGTTATTGCTTTGGCCTCTCATATCAATATAAAATGTTTTAAATTTCATTTTTCACATCTTTTATACCTATGTAGCTATAAAACACAGTAACATATGACAAATTGTCATATACAGTATTGAAAGATTGTCACATTAATTTGAGTAGGGTACTTTTCCACATTGTTTTATAATAATGTTGGATAATGTAGGTATGTTAATGTTCTGATAACATTCTTGTCTTCTTTTGCAATGGCTACCTAGCTCATTACACGATTTCTACTACAAGTGTGTTTTAATTAATTTGGGAGTTAATACAAATATAATTTATAAGTATAAAATAATGTGCAATACATTATATGCATACCTTTTCACTTTCAGTGGCTTTGTTTTGTTGTTCCGCTACTTGTTCTAACAATTCTGAGAATTCGCAGCGTAACCGATTATATTTTTCCATTACCGTTTCTGGTTCACCTTCAGCTGCTAGTTCCCACTCACCAGCCCTATTGTTATTGTAACATTAAAAATATATTAGGCTGGGTGTTAGAAGCCTTAGTCACACATAAATTTTTTACACACATATATTTTCAACATATAAAAGAAACAAAAGAAAACAAAATATTTTGTGACAGGAGTGGGAGAAGTGAATAAGACATTTTTATTTAGATTTTCTATTTTTTGCATTTTTGGGAGTTTCAAAGTACAAAAGTGATAGCACATTGTGAAATGTTATTATTTAATGTTAAAATAAGTGAAAGGAGTGTAAGAGGTCTAAATAAACTTGTGTAGCTGCAGTTTTCACACTTCCTAATAGTTCTCTTTAACTGCAGTAAAGTCTACTAGCACTTTATTGGAGGTATGTTAGGGACTTAGTGATAGGAGAAAGTATTACTGAAAACATTGGCTGTGTGGGCATAAATCTCTTTGGACTTCACACTCAAGGGAGAATCTTACAAACAACAAGAGTGCAAAACTTTTTTAGAATTTATTGTCTCAATAGAATATTATATATAATTTAAAACGAGTTTTTGATGGCATTTTATGGTTAGGCTTTTATTTTAATTATTTGAAAAATGTTTCTAATGGATATTGTGATGTAAAATTGGCTAAATATTATGTCGCAAGTATCTACACTGTTGTGTAATATGTGGAATTGTTAAAATAAGTGGATAGTTAGTAGTGTGATGTTGGGACTTTTTAATGGCATAGTGCCTTCGCAGATCCTACTAGAAAGACTACATCAATATATTTGTTGCCAGAAACTCCAAGATATGCTAATATGGGAAGCATGTTACAATAACTACTGCTTATGTGTTTTTATACTTAATGAGGTGTATTAATGAGGTGTCAGTGACAGAATGTTTTTTGATAGAAGAATTTCCAACAGTTAAAGAAATCTTAATGTTGCAATCGCTATAGACTTCTAACCTAACTGCCGGCAGTTGTTTTTGGGTAGAAAAGATTTCGTAAAGCGAAAATTTGTTTTTGAAATATGATTAATACGAAAAACATCATCTATGCAGGCATAGTTTTGGCTCCCAAGAGCTCGTTAACAATATCTGTTGTCAAGTGTCAAAACGGGAAGCAGTAGTTTATTGTAAAGCTTAGCTTTAAAATGTATCAGCGTTTTAGTGAAATAACACGTAGAATACATCTATCCATTACTGCGAACATCGGCAGTTATGGGCATGGAACTCCTCACCGTCCCTCCCAAGAGAAAATTGCACAAAACGGAAAAAAAATATATTGGCTCAAATTTTTTGTTTGTGATGATAAATATTTACCTATATCCAATTCTATTCTTTCTGCTAAGTCTGTCTGAAAAGTCAACATTTCCTGTGAGAAACTTTCCTTTAAACTTATTGAAGGAATCTTTCACAGATAAATGTAACTGTTCAATACATTCGTTTTCTTCCTCTTCATAGGGTTCTGGTTGATCAGCCTCCGGCAAATCGCCAGTTTCATATACATCAGGCTGGTCGTGAGCCTTAAAACAATTTATTTTACCAGCATATTTATTTATCACGAAATCAATAAATTCAACATATATAGACGATTTACACTTACTATACCAGGAAGATTTTCATATTTAGGGTCAGCCATAATTAGAAACTAATTTAGGTTATAACCAAATAAAAATTTTCAAAGAATGTAAAATTATGTGTATTTTCTCAAATTTGGGCAAAATGACGTCAACAAATGAACAATGCACAGCAAGAACTTGTCACTTTGACAACTGACAACGCCGTTTTGTTTCTCATATTTTCCCACAGTATTTTCCAAATAATTTCAACGTGTGATGTGTATCTTAGTACTTTATTAGGTGTATCTACAACTGAATTTGTACTTTTGTACAGAATTTGTATTAATTGTTGTTCTTCCGTTCTACGATTCTTATTAGATAAGCTGTATAGTGACGAGTATTTTTTCTTGATTGATCATTGATCACACAGTAAGACCCCTAACACTAGTCTGTGACAGTAAGTGTTTTTATATGGGAATGTTAGTTCGTTCTGAACATAACACTAATTTTTTGTTAGGTACATATTCATTTTTTATTAAAATTATTTTAATCGAGTCAAATGTAAAATATGTAGTAGAAAAGTTTTGGAGTGTTGTATGGTTAATTAGCAAAACGAATATTGTTTAGGCACTATTTCATGAACTTCTTGTGCGTGATATTGTATTATTTAGACGCAAAGTAATAAAAAAGTACACGTCATACTTACCTACATTACTGTTTTCGGATTGGTTTCTACTTTCTGTCATTCCCACTTTTTGTGTTAGTCATTGATATTCTCGCTGTAACCAACTTATTTAAACCCTATTTCATAATTTACCTAGTCATATCATCAACTGTTAGTTGTTCATTACGAAAGCCGGTATACGTCGATAATAGTGCAGAGTAAAAGAAATCCAACATGAGTCTACAGTGGACCATCATTGCGACGTTCTTATACACCGAAATAGCGATTGTTCTACTTCTGGTTTTGCCGATCTTCAGCCCAAGCAAATGGCAGAAGTTTTTCAAGTCGAAATTCCTCGCTTATGTAAGCGGGCAGGCGTCTATTTACTTCGTCATTCTAATTGGAGTGTTAGTGCTATGTCTTCTGGACGCTATAAGGGAAATGCAGAAGTATTCGAACATTGAACAGTCGGATCATCAGCACTTGGATGCAGAAATGCAAGGCAACATGCGATTGTTCCGTGCGCAGAGAAATTTCTATATCTCGGGGTTCGCTCTGTTCTTGCTAGTGGTAATTCGTCGTTTGGTGCAACTGATATCTGAGCACGCTACTCTGTTGGCGCAGTCACAGGCTAGCTTCCGTCAAGCGCAAAGTGCAACGGTTACTGCGAGAACACTTCTCTCACAGCAGGGTGCTGGAGATGAGAAGAATAAGAAGGAGATTGATGATCTAAGACAGCAGATTTCATTGCTTGAGAAGGAATTATCCAAAGAGAAGAAAGATAAGGAAGCTGTGAAGTCTCAGGCTGAGAGTCTCAATAAGGAGTATGATAGACTCACCGAAGAGCACAGTAAGTTGCAAAAAAAAATCACAATGACGAGTGGGGGAGACAAGAAAGATGAATAACTCATTTACAATTCAAAGTCCAATTTATGATGTCATTATGTCAAGTTTAGAATCTTATCAAGTTAAACTATTAAACCTTGTAGTTTCTAACGGTATAAAATATATGCAATCAGATATTCACTGAGATTAATGTAAAAGTGACTTATGTACTGTGATTGTACTATCTATAATTATCATGCATTTTGTAATACAAGATTATGATTCATAGAATTTAACAATCATGTAAAATGCTGATGACATTTCAAAATTATTTTCACTCATTGCACTCATTGGCAAACATTAAGAATAATTGTGTAATATCTTAAATAAATATATTGCTTAATTATAATATTCAATTTACCTCTTAGTAATAAGGGTTTTGGATATTGTAACTTTTAATGCTTTAATAATATAACATCGTCTCAGAAATAATTTATCAAATTATTTACAAATTATCTATGTTGATTGTCATGGTTCTCACTTATTATAATTTTAAGATAGCATTTTAAGTTTATGCATTTTTTAGGCTGTAGAAACTATGATTTTTGTAGATGTAACATTCACCAGTGTAAACAATGAAGCAGATGTTTGCAAATGCAAGGTGCAAATTGTAATGTTAATTTATAGGTGGCTCCACCAGCCAGCTTTGTAAGGAAATGGCTGGTTTTTTGGTGTAGAGTTATACAATATATATGATAAAACTGAAATAATATTTGAAATACTATCTATATATTACTTGAACTTCAAGTAATATTCAAATTGCAAATTTAAATACCTGCCATTATTTATTGTCTAATAATTAAGTCAATTTTCTAGATTTTTCCAAAGATCCACAAGCATCTCCAGATATTTAAAAATCTAAATACACAGTTGGAAAATATTACATCTACAACATTCCTAATAGAATCTGGATTTTATTCTTGTTTTTCTTCATTGTACTAAGTGGTATATAAAATTGCCAAGTGTTTTATTAAATTAGTGTTACATCAATATGGGGAGGTTTTAGATCAAAACTTTATGAGCAGTACATCATTGTAAATATTGGCTTGGTAATTTGATGTTATTAGAAGATTGTTATGGGATTGTTTGTGTGCTTATTCTTCTGCTAACATCCAATGCGGTATGGTGTGTTATATTAATAAATATTGTATTTTTTATGGTTCAATTTTTCATTTCATTCAAGGCGCTCATGAGCCGACACGAATTCCACACAGTACGAGGTTGCCAAACTTACTATAGCTGTTTTATTCATTGTTTTGTATTATAACATCATTGGCGCCACTATACAAATTGCATTATACAAGGTCTCGTTTTGATGCAGATATCGCGAGATATTTGCCTATCGCATGCTAACTGAAAGTTAGATAATAAGCATGCCGGTCGCATTCTGTAGGAGATCCCAGAGCCCCTCGACAACGCGTCGAGGCAACGCCGAGGACGACTATTGCAGTTAGTACTTTTGGTGGGTAAAAGCCCCACGCAATCCAGTCTCTCCCCCAGGGGGCTGGGTATCTGTGTAGATTTCTTATGCATAATAAATAAAAAAAACCGGCCAAGCGCGAGTCGTACTGCGCCATAAGCTTTCCGTACCATCATACTTGTATTACATTACCGTATTCTATTACTGTACTTGTATTACATATGTATTTACCGTTAAAATGTAAGTTGGTTTCAAAAAAAAACTTAACTTTGCAATTGAAAGATACGTTCTCTAATACTATCCAGCTGCAAATGTAAGTATGTAATGTCAAATGACAACAAGTTAACGATTTTCGGATTTTTTCCTTTATTTGTGCTGTGAGACCTTCCTTATTGCCAAAGAGTATAGCAGGGTAAGCATGGGTTAGATGCCCCTCGGGAAAGTTAGGCTGATATTTTTACTATGAAATCGCCTTCTTATGAGAAACATTTCCTTAAGTTGTCACACCTCTGCACGCGCTAGTTTTTCGAATAAAAAAAATTATCGATTTTTGAAAAAATTTTTTTTCTCTTACGACATAACATTTTTTTGTGATCTTTTTGCACACGCCAGATATACCAACGAAGTGTTAAACGAAACATTTTTAAGTCTTCACAATAATTAATATGTCGAAATATCTCAAATTAAAAATGTTCAAAAATATAAATGTTACGTATTTTAAGAGACACTATTATGGTTTTTTTTTATAAATGACCCTTACTATGCTCTATAACATAAATTTATTTTAAAATTTTTACTAGGGTAGAACAGTGTTACAAAAAAATTTATTGCTTTATTCCATATATGAATATTAGAGTCACTAAGCAAGTAATAATGTTCTAACTTTTTTAATGTCCAAGACTAATTTCTGCTTACATATCTGGAAAAGCCCGAACCTTGCATGAAATATTGTATCCTTCACCGTGAAACCAAAGTGGAGTAAAAGTGGAGGGAGAGGTAAGATGTAGGTAATGAGAGAAACAAACTTTTGAACTTTAACCATAAGGAAGTCTGCCTAGGATATAAATACGGAAAGTCTTGATTCCGTACGTTAACAGAGAAAATCAGTTAATCTGCATTTTGAGCTTTAGCGGTAATATACAGTCACAGGCCTATAGAATGGATAGTGCCACATACATGACAGTTCTTTGCCTAAGTTAGTATAACGATTAACGAATCACCCTTTTAGATTGTTATATATATATCGCTATCAGTTACCTTTAAAATATTCATTCAAAGTCATGACCACGATATTTTAACTTACTTAGTAAACATGTTTAAACTTAGTTACAAAAGAAGTTATGATGAATATAGTTATATCTATAATAGACCTTCGGGCTTATGTTATTGTATTTAATTGTTTGACACGGTTTATTGGCAAGGTAACCCGGTAACGCAGGGCAGCAGCCAATAGTGTTTCGGTGCATAGTGTTCTTTTGTCTTATTCATTGTTTTCTATTTACTAATGATTAGTAATAGTCGTGTATTAGAGTTTAGTTTTGTTTTGTAATAAGTTTACAGTTGTGAACGTTTTTCAGGGTATATTGAGACACCACATCAAATAACGTGTTTTGGTGTTTACGTAATCCCGTATAATATTGTGTTTAGATTTTGTTTAAAATTATTGTAATTGTGTAATTAATTTGTGTTACTCCTAATTTTTTTTTAATATTCTTATTAACTAGTGTGCTGGATATCCTGGCTGCAGCGTCAGACCAAGAATTCCTAATCTTGTATAGTTATGTAGCTTACATGGGTGTTTCAATTTTAGATCACACATATACATTTGAAAGTAAATACCCATTATGCGTTTAAGATCCCTACCGCAGCTAACAAAAGAGCTGATGACCTTGAAACAGCTGAACCGATTTTGATAAAACATGTCTATGAATCACCACTAGAAAACCGGCTTTCAAATAAAAAAACGCATCCAAGTCGGCTCACCCGTTTAAGAGCTACGGTGCCACAGACGTCTGTCTGACACAGACAGACAGACACACACACATAGCGGTCAAACTTATAACACCCCTATTTTTGACGTCGGGGGTTAATAAAATTAGAAAACTATAGGTAAACTTAATAGATATATATACCTACGTATTGTCGTTGAGAAAATGCACTTTGCATTTCGTTTTATTTACTTACAAAGATTTTTTTATTTTACCCATTTTACTTAGATCAATCTACGGATTCACTATGTTAATTTCCAGACAATTGAGGGCAAGCTAATGAGAAAAAAAATGATCATGTAGAATAATAAATTTTAAGAAAGATAACGTTTTTTTCCGGATTTTCAATGGTGAACCTAACTAAAAAAATTGGCGAAAGTAAAAAAAAAACGGTTTATCGCTAATAAAACAAAAGTTGAGATTGTATCCAAAAAAGTCGAATTGGAAAGTTGTAGGTGATGAAATTATGTTTTGACTGATGTCCTGTACAATATCGTTTTTTGCCTTATTAAGTACATGGAGAAAAATGCACAAAACCGTTAAAAATCGTGCTTTTTCATTTAATAATAACTTTTCGTCAAAGCAACTTAGAAGCTTGTGACTTGGTGAAAATGTTGTTTCAACTATTGAAAACGAATTTTTCTTTTGGCGCGAAATGTGAACATTGTTCAAGAAAATTTCATTTTTGTGTAGAAAAGCGTTCTCGTAAAATTTCGTGTACAGCTCTCCGACATCGTACAGCATTGTTTTGGAGTTCTGTTTCTTCGATAAGAGTTGTACTATCATGTGCGATTATTTATAATTTAATTTTTTTAATTTTAAGTACAAAGATATGCACCACAGAAATGTCAAAATTTAGTGAGGTCTTTTTACTGTATTTTTTTTTAATTCAAAATTTACTGAAACCAAAATATAACCTCTGCAGCTAAAATTTTTTTTTCTAAAAACTCCTGAGCATTTTCCCTTTATTAAACGCCTACGAAAATGAGACAAATAAATTGTCGTTAAATACAGTGGCATATGCATCTGCTTTCCAAGCTAGGGTCCCGGGTTCGATCCCCAGTCAGGTCAATTTAGGAAAAACGAACTTTTCTAAATTGGCTTGGAGTCTGGGTGTTACTGGGAACTCCCCCAGAGTTCGTTGTGTGGTACCCATAGTACAAGCTTATTGCTTAGTTTGGGGTCACACAATCTGTGTGATTGTCTGGAGTATTATTATTACTTACTGTCTGATAAAAAAATGTTTTTAATGTTTACACAAAACAGAACTTTCAAATAGACTGCGCCAACTCATTCGTTTCTGCTTTCTGCAGCTTATATCTGTTTTTCATAAAATTCTTCATACCACAGTCATTTTTAGTAGCAAGATAGTCTCGCCATGCTTTCTTCTTGTACAGAGACTCATTCACCTCATCATTCCACCACACATCACGCTTTTTACCATACTCAATCCTCACACCAGGATATCCAGCACACATTTCTTTCGCAGCCTCGATCATACTATTCTTAAGGTTCTGCCAACATTCTTCAACATCCTCGCTCATCACTTTCAATTTATCATTAAGTTTACCGGATACTACTCGCTCATATTCATTCCTGGTGGTCGTATCTTGCAGTTCCTAGCTTTTGATGTGACAGACCGCTGCAGGTTTGGACACTGCGCGACGTCGCCATACCGCAAACAGACCCCTTATTCTGGTTATTACCAGAAAGTGGTCCGTTCTCAGGTCGTCTCCTCTATGCGCTCTTGTGTTCATAATCTGCTTCTTGAGCCTGCTATCCACTAGGAGTAAATCAATCATACTTTTTTCACCCTTTCTTTCCCACGTCTACTGACGGATCCTTTTGTGCTTAAATACGGTATTAGCTACAAAAATATCCTTTTCCATAGACACAATTCTACAAGCATCATTCACTCTTTTATCTCCATAATTGCTTAGAACAGTCTCCAAATCCTGTTCGAGCTGTCCAGACCCATCCATTTATAAAAGCATTTATAAGAGCTCATATTAATCCTATCGAGTTTAGGCTCATTTGATCGGCCTCGATGAGTTGGATGACGGATGGTTACCAAAATCTGATGATGAGGTTACACTAGAAATCACGTGCTGTCTTATAATTATAATTTATAACGAACCCTTCAACGAACTCATGTGATCGGTGTTCACGTATACTTTGGTGAATACGAAGTTATTGGATAGTATTTAATCATTAAATCGACAGTAGTTAAAGAGAACTACTTGCAGATGACAATTAATATTTGTTTCGAATTTAGCCTTATTCCATTAGTTTCGATCATGAGTTCTTTGATAACGGATGCGAATTTGGTAACGGGGGCGATTACAGGAGCCACTTGCTGTGTCATGACATACCATTTAATTTTAGAGTTCATTCGATCGGTTTCGATAAGTACTTTGACGAATATTAACGTAGTTAGCAAGATACGATAATAGAAATGGCGGAAGGTAACGAGAACTACTGCACTAACTTATATAGTAATTAATGGACAGAGCCTATTATATTGTACTACACATATAATATGCTAATCTTTTGAGCCAAATGCGACAAGGCATTTTAGAGAAGCGAAGGAACAAAACCAGCCTTTTGTTAAGACAACGTGGCTTTTCAATGTTCTCAAGTTGCGTGCGTTATGTGTAGTTAAGTGGCACGTGCGTAGTCGCCACAAATTAACTTTAGCAGAGTTACTTACTAAGAGATCGTGGAAACGTGATTACGCGTGTGTACATATAACGATATAAATGAAGTTATTCAATTACCTGTCTTTCAGTAACTTCCGGCACAAATATCCCTTATAATCTCGATAACTGACTGAGTATACGGTAGATTCTACGAATGAACTGCCCGAGACACCCAATAGCACATGGGTCGAGGTTGTTATTGTATCTGTTATGGGCATGGATCGAGATTGAGTTATTGTATCTATTCTTAAATCACTATGGACTATCGAGATACATCAAGGAACTCCTTGGCGACGAACAGCACATGTTTTGAAATTGCATTTATTTTTAGTTAATTTTTACAAGACCACCGTAATAGGTAGTACGTGTAAGAATCTGTGCACGAAGTTCAAAGACAAACCACGGAACTTCTGTCAAGAGCAAGTATTGCCTTCGCAGAACAAATATACTCCAAGTATGTTTTACCGTCGCTAACTCATGCTAGTAGTATCCTTAATTATATAGTAACCTATCCTAGACATAAGGCCACTTGTAACGTGAATAAAATATACACTTACATTAAATAATAAAAAATATAGAAATAAATGAATAACTTAAACTACGTAAATAAATAATATATCTTAATAAATTAAATAAATAGAACAAAAGTGATCTCTACGGAACCTACATATTAAATGTAATTACTGAAAGGTTCTCGAAACTGCGTCTGTCGCAAGTGTTTGTATTGTTGAGGGTAATTTTTTATTAGCGGTCGCAAAGTGATATGAGTCAATCACGGATCACACCTCCGAAGTTGACACTTGTCTAACGTCTACTTGTTGAGTGCAGTGCTAATTACTTGTATCTTCGTCTCTGCGTAGATACTGCAATTGGAATCCCGCTGGGAATTCCAACCACAAGGTTCCAACTACAAGGTTCTAACTACGAGGGGATTCCAACTACTTGTGACTGACTGGAAACCTCCAGAGTACCTGCTCGTACCTCGTGCTCGTGCTGTACCTGCAAACTAACAACTACATAGACTAAACCAGAGCTTCTGAGCGGAACTGCCGGGGGATTCAGGCCAGTGACTCCCAAATATCTACAAAGGACCGGATTGTACGGCGTATGGCGGATTGTTGACTTAATAAACCAGAATGCTACATGATATAAACTGGTTTATTTGACCCACACCTTTAGTCCATCTATTTACTTGTTCACGGGTCACCCTACTTTAGACACCCACTAAAAACGCCGTGACACACTCAAAAGGTAAAAATAAATAACTTTTTAAGAAAATAAAGAAATCGATTTCGCAATAAAAACACTGATTAGTACAAAATAATTATTTTTTACTCATCGAAACACAAGTACAAACATAACTTCTTATATATGATACAATTATGTACCTACCCAATTAATTAAATTTGACTGTTGTTAATGTCCGTACCAAGCCACCAACAACAACAGAAAATTTATTAGTTTGATAGACTTATACACCTCGCTTAGCACCGACTTCAGTAACTGTCTGTCTGTCAAAACGTTTGTGTATATGGTGTATACCATTCATTTGTACATTCCATCCTATTTTGCTGACATTGTGGGTTTCTCTGTTTGCCGGCAAACAGGTAAAGCTTATATCAAAAATGTCATGATTATAGGTCGTTAATTTTCTATTTAGGTATAAGTTCTAGCTTGTGTATACTTACTTATGAAACTTATTATAAACTACAAACAGTGACGATCTCTTGGATAGAATAAAGTTTTAAAACTGCTAGGAGAAACGGGACCAAGAATCATTTATTTCTGTGGTTCCTACATACAAGTCTGTGTTTTCAGATAAAGTGCGCGATAGAGAACATCAGTTACCATTCAGCTACAGACTAATTAATGTAATGTTCTCATTCAGTAAGTCTATTTTTATTAACCCTCTATAGAAAAGGTTATGTTCGTTATGTTTTTTTATGTGTTTAATATGTTTGATGCTGTTGTCTTTGCCTGCTGTGGCGTTATAATCGATTTTGAACGAACTGCTGAACTTAAGGATGAGTCGATACTCTTGCAGCTGTTTTTGTTTCGAAGCTGAAATTTTCGATAATGTTCTTAGCTATGATTCGTAGAAATCCGTTTATATTAATGTCTGTATGGGCTTTTTAATAATTATTTCTAAACAAAAACATGTATTAAGTCATTTTACCAATATATCAGTCAATGACTCAGAGGAATTAACCGAGAGACACCAATAAAGCTTATGTTATCGATAAATGATTCAAGTTAATTCCTTCTTATATTGCAGTTTAATATCTTCCCAAATTTCCCCACAGTGTCTTCTTTGAATAGAGTATCGTCACACGTTAATATTCGAACATTACAGTTCATCTTTAATATGACCATGGTAGTTTTCATTTTCGATAAATCCAAGGTTGTCCCAGAAGGATTTCTGACCGAAATTCGAGCTGGACTTCATTTCGGACTTCGTGGGAGAGTTTATCTGCAAATAATCTAGATTTGGGGAACCTGGTGTTACTTGGCGCCATTCTGGTCCATTGTTCGTCACTTTGGGAATCCTGTAACCAAATATTTAAATAAATACTAAGGTTATATACATTTAAAAAGCAATTTTAATCAATGTCACATTTTTTGTATTAAAAGCTTGATGGATTTATTGTTATTATTAGGAACTACCTAATAATATTCGCATCGAAATAGTTTATTTCATTAAACAATTTGAATATGTTAAGTAATTAAAAATAACACTTCTTCGTCTCCCCGAGTGAAGTTCTACGTATGGCAATGTCAGATTATGCCTGACTACTATCGTACCAAGCCTTTTCAGGTAAAACTTTGTGAACTTAAATTGGCTATTTTATGTCTAAGCTATTTATTAACTTGTAATAACCTCTGTAATAACTAGACAGGCTGTTCTCATATTAAATGACTACAGCCTTTTAGCCAATTTGAAGCTTCGGGACTGGAAATACCGACGAAATTGGAAGCCCTATGCTATTATACCTACTACTGCTTTAAGCACCGTGATATAGAGAACTCGAGAATCAAATTGCTTAATTTCTGTTTATAGCTTATTTACTGTATACCGGAGGTATACCATCCTAAGTGAATTTTTTTTAGTTTTCACTTTGTGATGTCATTGAAATCAGCATTTTATGATCTCTTTAGTAGTATACCTACTATTTTAAGTCCAATAAAAAAAAATAAAAAACTTATATATTGTTATTACATATAACAAAAATACCAATCTAAATCATTTAGACGTAACATATTCCAAGTCCCTTATTTTATTAATTTATATTATTTTTAATAATACCTTTTTGTAATAAAAAACTACCCATTAACCTATTCTCAAACAACAAAAAGAATTTTGCTTGGAAATTGACACAATTGTTTAGTCTAGTGACATTCGTGAATAATGTTCTATCTGAGACTTTAAACGTGTATACTGAATAATTAGCTAAATATGACTTAAGATTGTTTGCCTCCGGTATACAGTTATATTAAAGAGGTTAGTGACCAGGGGGCTTACCACCATCTCTTTGCATTATTATTTTAATATTACTTGACTTGACTTACGGAGTAGTTAAGAGCGGCTAGACAACTGGCAAACGTTTCGATGCTTGCTTAACGTTATTGCTCGCCAAAAGTACCATTTAGCTACGTTTTATTCGGCAGTTTTCACACGATTTTAACTGTTCGTTTAATAGAAAGTTAATAATTTTTGACTATATACCAATTTAAAATTGGTTACGCTATATTACGTGGTATTTGTCATTCTATTCTACTAGCGTTTACGACAATTGAGCCACTTGTCTAGGTCCCCGTAGGTTGGACGGCTTTCGGACGACGGTCGGACGGTTTGGGTAGTCTAATTAACAACAGTGTCAATCAGTCAGTCACTAATTATTGTTTCACAGAGGTACCGATTTCACAAATATTTAAATTAATTTTAAATAAAAAGTTTGATATAAATACCACCTTGGTACTTATATTTGGAAATTCATCAAATGTATCGAAGCAGCAATTAGCTGATAGTTTGAATTCTTTGGCTAGTGTAAAAAATATAAACAAAATTATAGTATGTGCGTTCCCCTATTCGTCATGGTTGCCAAAGAATTGTAATAATTTTAAATTTTAAATAATATTATGAGTAGGGTGACAATATGTCATAGTGACAAATTCATATATTTTGACACCAATAGGTATATTGGTAACATATTACATAAATTTAGACTGACAAAAAGTACTTTGTACTTGCCTAAAAAGACGAAACACAAACTCGCTACATCAGTAGCCACATGTATTAACTCGGTTATAGGGAGTATAACTAAGAACTTAGTTAGGGACGAAGCAAATTTTAGTAGTTATACTAATATTACTGCTGATAAAAATTATTTAAATTAAATAATCAGACAACGGAGAAACTTCATAATAATTTCATTACGTTTGTACATCAAAATATCAATAGTTTCTCTGGCAAAATTTTAGATGTTAAATTATTCATTGAAAAATATAATATAGACATCTTGTGCTTCACCGAGACATGGTTGAAAGCAGATAAAATGTCTTTTAATATAAATAATTTTAATGTGGCCAGTGTGTTCAATAGACTGTCGACAGATGGCGGTGGTAGCATGATTTTGTGAGTTGCTCATTCTATTGAATGTATATGTGAAATGTCGTGTGCAGAGACGGATCAGCACATTTTTTTATGTGTTTACCCGACCTCCTTCGTCTGATTTTTGCCAATTTTTAATTTCTGTAGAGGAGAGTCATACAAGACTTAGCAAATGTAAGAAGTCAATAATAGCGTGTGGTGACTTCAATGTAGACATACTGAATAATTCGAAGGAAAGAGATATGCTCATTTCACTCTTTCTCTCATTTAATTTAGTGCATATTTTTAACGAACCGACCAGGGTCACATACCATTCCGCGACATGTATAGATAATATTTTTATGAGTAAGTGTAAAACTATGGAAAGTGTTGGTGTCCGCTCTGATCATAAAGCGCAGTTAATTAAAATAGAGGACATGAAACATAAATCAGAACAAATATTTGAATTTAGGCCATTAGGAGAGAGCAGGCTAAAAAACTTTACACAAGATGTAGCAAAATTTGCAAACACTGCTTCTTTGGTAGATGATCCAAATATCATGTATGAATTATTAGTCAATAACTTATCTGAAATATTTAATAAGAACTGTCCAAAGAAAAAGAAAGTAGTTATTAATAACAAGTTACGTTTCGTGAATTGGTCGACGAAGGGCATAAGAAAAAGTAGGGACAGGCTTTATGAGTTATATGATGAGAAATCTCACACGGGGGATGAAAGTTTTCATAACTATGTCCGCACTTACTCAAAAATATTTAAGAGGGTATCAATACACGCAAAAGCAATCTATCTAAAATCAGAAAATCAGATAATGCAGTAA
Organism: Zeuzera pyrina; assembly: GCA_907165235.1. Taxonomy (NCBI): domain Eukaryota; kingdom Metazoa; phylum Arthropoda; class Insecta; order Lepidoptera; family Cossidae; genus Zeuzera; species Zeuzera pyrina. Next base: position 4,314,338 of record OU015627.1, read on the forward strand.
AAGCTACATGGAATACCATTAATAAAGAAATTGGGGGTAAACAAAATAAAAAAAATGAAAATATTTTCATAAAAATTGATAATAAAATTGTTACAAATGAAATTGAGGTTGCTAATGTTTTTGAAATCTATTTTTCAAATGTACCCATAGAAATTACTAGTGGCCGTGGTAGAGACGTTTTTCAGCAAAAATATTGGAAAATGGTTTCCTAGTTTTCAATTTAGGTACACATCTGCACATGAAATAGAAAGGACGTTCAGGCAATTAAATAAAAAGAAAAGTGAGGATTTATGGGGACTATCAATTAATGTAATACCTATATTATCGCCAATCTCGGTAGATATATTTAATAAATTCGATCAAGGCGTATTTCCCAGTTTAATGAAACACAGTAAAATTATTCCACTATTTAAATCGGGCTGTATGTTAAATCCAACCAATTATCGCCCGGTGTCAATATTGCCAGCGTTGAGTAAAATATTCGAAAAAATAATACTCAAACAAATACTGGCACATTTTAACATTCACGGGGTATTTCATGGTCAACAGTACGGTTTCACGAGAGGGCAGTCAACAACTCATGCGGGAGTAAGCTTGTTCGGGACTGTACTTCAGGCCTGGGAGGGGTCCCAAGATGGTATTGGTGTTTTTTGTGATCTTTCCAAGGCTTTTGATTGTGTTAGTCATGAAACTTTAATTTGCAAGCTTGAATACTATGGAATACGTGGTAACGCTCTCGATCTCGTGATCTCGTATTTGTTCGGCCGCGAGCTGAAAGTGAGTGTTAATGGGGTTTTGTCTGTGGGTTCAAAGTTAAAAATGGGAGTTCCCCAAGGATCAATTTTGGGACCTTTCCTGTTTTTGGTATATATTAACGATTTCCCATTTATGCTCGGGGACTTATGCGAAACAGTATTGTTTGCTGATGATACCTCATTGTTATTTAAACTAGACAGAATAAATCTAGATATTACTTGGGTAAACAGGATCCTAACAGATGTCTCGAAATGGTTCGCTGCCAATAATTTACTACTGAATGCACAAAAAACGAAATGCATTAAATTTTCCCTTTCTAATGTACCCAGAATCCATGATAAAATAGAACTGGGTGGGAAACAATTAGAATTCGTTAAGTCAGCCAGTTTTCTGGGTTTAACAGTAGATAACAAGTTACAGTGGGCGGACCATATCGGGGCATTGGCTAGTAAGCTCGGTTCTGCGGTATATGCAATTAGACGCATTAGGCAAATGACGGATGTGGATACGGCAAGGTTGGTGTACTTTGCATATTTTCACAGTTTAATATCCTACGGCCTTCTGCTGTGGGGATCAGCGGCGCATATTAACTCCATTTTCATTTTACAAAAAAGAGCAATACGCGCCATCTACAGGATGAATGCACGAGAATCGCTTAAAGATCGTTTTAAAGACATTAATGTCCTCACCTTGCCCTCCTTATACATCTTTGAAATTATTATGTATACGAGAAAAAATATAGATCTGTTTAAAAAGAATGGCGATATGAATGGTTTGGAAACCCGAGGTCGTGATAAATTGGTTATTCCAAAATTTGAATTACATAAGTCAAATGTTTCATTTTTAGGTAACTGCATTCGTTTTTATAATAAAGTTCCTCAAGAAATTACTCAATTAACAGATAATAAATTTAGATTGGTTATAAAACGTACATTGACTAGACAATCATACTATAAAATAAACGATTTCATTGAAGATAAAACAATAGTCTGGAAATGATGTTCTCTGCACATGCGTTTACTGGCTTAATGAAAATATTGTATTTTACTAAAGCTTTTGTAAAATGAAGTTGAAAAAATGATACCTGACTGAGTTTCTTGTCGGTTCTTCTCAGTGTCCAGGTTTTCTGTTTGAACCGAACTAAAGTAGATTTGACGTTCAAAAATACCTTGTAATTGGGTTTACTTGAATAAATTGATTTGACTTTGACTTTGAAATATCGAGGTTTATTTACGTATTTCTTTCGCCTATCGATGATTGTATCGAATGATAAAACTAATCTCTAACCTACTGTCAGAATTTCGAGCTTTTTAATTCAAGTAATATTAAAATAATAATGTTGTAAGAGTAAAATAGGTAAATTGTGCATTTCTCCACGTTATCCTGCACGTTGTCTTTTTCACAAGTTCTATCTTGATTTATCAGTAGGTATATGGAAAAAAGTAGGAATTTTAGAAAGATCTTTATTACAAAAAGTGCTTTTCCTTTTTACAAAACATGAAAACACTTGACTCGTTAAGTAATTACTCCGTCGATTGTTTTAGAAAACAAAATCAGAAAAATTGTTTTGGAAAATGAAATCAGAGTTGTCGTTTTGACATAACACAAAGAGAATTCTCATTTTATAGAAGACTTATTCCTTTCTAATCGACTAAAAATCAATTAATTTTTGTAATAATTATGCTTGACATGGTTGATGTTGATTACAAAGCTTCCTTTTATTTTGTAACTTTTATTGTTTTAAACTTTGTTCCAGTGTTTTAATCTATACAAATAAATAAAATTGAAGTGTCTGTACGTGATTTCGAAAGGCTTTTTCCTAAGCTCATACCCAAAAATCCAGGGCCGGATTTAGAGTATTGGAAAATAAATGTAATGAATTCGAACATAGAGGTCTGGAGGCCTCGGGGCAACAAAGGAGTGGAGGCCCCCTGGCCTCAAATTATTTTCCAAATAAAATGACCAATTTTTTCAGTCGAGTTTTTCAATAAATAATTTATTGTGAAACCAAGTAGATTCTTTTAGTATTTAACAAGCATATATAAATATTATCGGAAACAAGAATTATCTGAAATTAAATTTTAGTGTTAACGAACGGAACCTTCCGAGCTTTTTTCGCCGAAAAATCCTTGATGAGTTCGTTAAAATCCAGTTCCCGAAGTAAATCGCTTTCAATGCTCAGGAGAGAAAGTTTTGATAGACGGTTTTGTCCCATCGTGGTTCGAAGCCTATTTTTTATAATCTTCATTTTTGAAAATGAGCGCTCTCCAGTGCAATTTGATACCATCAAAACCAAATACATTCTCAATGCAATTTCAAGGTTTGGGAAGGTAGCTCTGAAGTTTTGATCTTCGAGAATTTGGTAGTAAAATAGTTCCGGAGATTGGTCTTTTCCATAGTCCTTTTTGTATGAGTCGATCAAAGACACAAATTGAACCAACTCATTACCAAGACTAGGTTCTAAATCATTCTTATAAACTTTCGCCAATGCCCCTGCTGCAGCATGCAAATTTTCAGCATCCATCTTCTCAATGTGATTAAGAAATCCAAATCTCGAACGCACAGCTTCATAGGCATGCAATCTTTCAGTAAGAGAAACACATACCTGGTCAACCACTGGGATGAAGGCGGATACTTTGTATTTCTCCTTGGGTGACAGATTTGCGTCTTGTGCTAGTACAAAGTACTGTAGGTAAAGGTAAAACAGCGAAAAAAAATATCAAAGGAAAAGATGTTTACTAGTGTTTACTAGTCGGAATTTGAAAGATTTTTTTTCCGAAATCTGTATTGTGGGGGCCCCTCTTTTGTGGAGGCCCCGGGGCTATCGCCCCGGTTGCCCTCCCCTAAATCCTGCCCTGCAAAAATCTAAACACGCGTCTGTTTGCTTGTCCGGGCTAACTCCGAAACCGCTGAATGCATTTTAACGGAAATGTCTTTACCAATGACAGCCCCATCAATATCCGTTCAGCAATGGCTCATTGGCAGATAAAGACGGTTTTATTCCAGAAAAAAAAAACAAACTTATAGCGGGTGAAGCCGTGGGATATAGCTAATAAATATATAATTAATAGAATCTATAAATTCTTCAGAATGATGTTATGTAAACGTCGACGTTATTTTATTTTAACCACCGATGGAAGAGAGGTTCAATTTGATGACGTTGTGTCTGTCCGTGTGTTAGTTAAGGCATCTGCAGCCATATCATGAGTTTACGCCGGCGATACTCAATAGTGACCGCGTCGAAGTATGATAATTCTTAGTTCACTATAATATCCGCTAGGGACGCTGCTCAATTCTACATACAAAGTTTTACGTTGTCGAAGCGAGTATCAAGCGACACTGAACTCTAAATTGTATCGTAGCTCTTGAAAAGATGGACTGATTTGCATGCGATTTTTCTTTAAAAGCTGTAGTTTTCGAATTAAGGCAAACTAAACTAAACTCCGAATAGAATTCGGACCAGATTATATTTTGTGTTGACAGATGACATTTTTGGTTGCAGTTATTATTATTTCAAAATGTTTTTCATGTCTTTATCTGTAGATGTGCGCGACCTCCACACCCACACGGCCCGCGCCCTCTGCGCCAGCCAAACTCGCGCCCTCTGCGCCGCTACAACTCGCGCCCTCTGCGCCGCCACAACCCGCACCCTCCGCGCCAACTCAACTCCCGAGAGTTGGGAGTTGGGACAACTCCCTCCGCGCGCATCAAACCGCGCGGCCTCTCAATCTCATTCTTTAACGCGGACGGACTCCGCAGGCAACGCGACCTTCTTCACGAGTTTACGCGAGACCACCAAATAGATATAATGCTAGTGCAGGAAACCTTTTTGAAACCTAGAAATGGCGACCCTGGCCTCTCCGGGCTTAACATCGTACGAAACGATAGGGTGCCCGCCCCCAAAGGCGGCACTATTATCTACTACAGAAGGTCCCTGCACTGCATTCCGATCGATACGCCCGCCCTCACCAACATAGAGGCGTCGGTGTGCCGGGTGGCCCTCACGGGGCACGCGCCTGTCACACTCGCGTCTGTTTATCTCCCTCCCGGTAAAGCGCTAATTAGAAGCGATCTAGAGGCTCTCCTAAACTTAGACGACTCTGTCATACTCGCCGGCGACCTCAACGCTAAACATCGTCGCTGGAATTCGCATACCACCTCGCGAAATGGCAGAGCTTTAGACGAACTAACCGATGTCCTTAACTTTGACGTTATCGCACCCATGACGCCCATCCACTATCCCAGAGTTACAACACACAGACCGGACGTACTCGACATAGCGCTTCTAAAGAACGTAGCTCTAACGCTGCACCCAATAGAGGCGTTACACGAGTTAAGACTCTGACCATAGGCCGGTACTACTCAAACTAGGACCTCTGATAGACACTAGGACGCTCACAAAAACCGTGACGGATTGGCAGAGTTTAGACGAAACGCTAAACTCGGAGAATTCGCCGCGGCTTAACGCGATACCGGACGTTATCCGTTCCGCCGAGGACGCGACCGCGGCGATAGACGCGCTCACCGCCCACATCCGCGAATCGGTCTCCTCGTGCTCCCGTGAGGTCCCGGCGGCGAATGACCGCCGTTGGGAGCTCCCTGGAGACATCCGTCGGCTGATCAGAGCCAAGAACGCCGCGACCCGCGCTTTCGACTCGTTTCCTTCAGAAACGAATAAACGCAACTTACGCGCCCTCTAACGCGAAGTCAAATACCGAATTTCCGAACTTAGGGATAACAGGTGGAGTGATCTCATGCGAGAGATCGAGCCGACGCACCAGGCTTACTGGAAGTTGGCCCGATCTCCCAAATCGGACACGTTCCAAACAATGCCGCCTCTGACGAAACCGAACGGACAGACAGCTTTCGACGATGTAGACAAAGCCGAACTCCTGGCCGACACTCTGGAGGCCCAATGCTCACCTAGCTCTCAGCCTGTAGATCAGAACCATTTAGACATGATCAATCGCGAAGTAGGCTCCCTACCGCCCGCGACCGCCCCCTGCCAACTCAGACCCGCGACGGTTGAAGAAGTTCAGGACATTGTCAAGGCTCTCAAACCTAGAAAAGCCCCCGGTAGAGACGACATCTCCAACTGAGTAGTCAAACTTTTTTCGATGCACCTTCTCACGCTTTTAGCAGCTATTATCAATGCCGCCATGGCGAACCGCGTCTTCTCAGCCGCCTGGAAGGAAGCGATCGTCATCGGAATCCCGAAACCGGGTAAACCGGTACGAACGGGTCCTTCTGGCTCGTCTCAAAGCCCACTTAGACACTTCCAGTCTCCTCATAGACGAGCAATTTGTCTTTCGAGCCAAACACTCGTGCATACAACAAGTGCACCGCCTCACGGAACACATCCTGGAGGGCCTTAACCGCCCGAATCACACTATAGGCACGGGGGCCCTCTTCTTCGATGTAGCGAAGGCGTTCGACAAAGTCTGGCACGCCGGGCTGGTGTACAAGCTGCGCCGGCTCGGCGTGTCCGACGATCTCGTACGCATAGTACGGGACTTTTTGTCGGACCGCTCCTTCTGCTATAGAGTCGAAGGGGTGCTCTCCTCTCCTCGCCCCATCAGGGCAGGCGTCCCACAGGGCTCCGTTTTATCGCCCACGCTCTACTCGCTCTACACGAACGACGTCTCCAAAATCCCGGACTTGGAGGAGTTGGGAGACTCTGAGGCGACTACGGACTGATGTGAACTGTGCGGTATCGTCCGCGAATAGGGCGAGCTCTACACCGGGTAGAGTAGTAGTAGTAGTAGTTTCTCGGGGTGCTGATTACGAAAATGATATTCATTTTCAAATCCAAGATGGCAAATATTACTTTTTTTGGATAAATCGATACGGGTATCAAATTCTAGGGTTCTCGGGGTGCAGATTACGAAAATGACTTTCACTTTCAAATCTAAGATGGCGAATATTACTTTTTTGGATCAATCGATATGGGTGTCACATTATAGGTTTCTTAGGGTGCTGATTAGAAAAATTATGATTATTTTCGAATCCAAGATGGCGATTATTGTTTTTTTGGATAAATCGACATAGGTATCATATTCTAGGTTTCTCGGGGTTCTAATTACGAAAATGATGTTCATTTTCAAATCCAAGATGGCGAATATTACTTTTTTTGGATAAATCGATACGGGTGTCATATCCTAGGTTTCTTGGGGTGCTAATTACGAAAATGATGTTCATTTTAAAATCCAAGATAGCGAATATTACTTTTTTTTTGGATAAATCGATATGAGTGTCGAATTCTAAGTACCTCAGGGTGCTGATTACGAAAATGACGTTCATTTTGTAATCCAAGATGGCGAATATTGTTTTTTTTGATAGATCTACATGGGTGTCATGTTCTAGGTTTCTCGGGGTACTGATTACGAAAATGACGTTCATTTTCAAATCGATGATGGCAAATGCTACTTTTTTATATCTATTAATATTGATATTTAATATAATTGTATACAGTGAAGTGAATAAAAGTATATAAAATATGGAAAAAATCAATAAACTCCAGTCGTGCCTCGGAGCTGACACACACACTTTTTTTAATTTCTATTAATCAAACTATGCACCGATGCTATCAATGCATCTCTGCCAGCGCAGTGGTAATTTTTCAATGCCCTTCTTGAAGAAGTCAGGTGTACGGGAGGCAACAAACTCTTCAAAGGCATTTTGTACTGCGTCTCGGCTATAAAACTTTTTTTCTGGTAAGAAGTTGTCCAAATTTTGGAAAAAGTAGAAGTCCTTCGGCGCAAGGTCTGGTGAGTACGGTAGAATGACGCAAAACTTCCAACTCTAGCTCATGTAGCTTAGAGACCGTCTGTTGTGCCGTGTGTGGTCGAGTGTTGTCATGCAGGAGCAGCAGGTACGAGCGATTAACCATGGCTGGCCGGAGATTTGCGAGCTTCTCCATCATTGTGTCCAATTTCTCACAGTACACATCCGCAGTAATGCTAGTGTCAATTGGTAAGAAGTTGTAACGGAACTTTTCTAGGCGTAAGTTTTCGTTTGGGGCATTGCATTGCACCGCTTACGATTGTCAAAAGAATCCATTTTTCATCGCAAGTGACAATGTGGTTCGAATTCCCTTCGTTTCTGTGTCTATTAAGTAACGCAAGGCATACCTAACGCGCTCGTCGCGCTGGCGATCGTTCATTTCCTGCAGCACACACTTATCAAGCTTTTTTACCTTGCCAATTTGACGCAAATGGACCAATATTGTTTTCATGTTAACGTCGAAAACTGTTGCTAACTGAGCAGTAGATTGAGTATCGTCAGCTTCCACTATCGCCTTTAATTCGTCGTTGTTGACTTTAGTTTTCGGGCAACCACGGGGTTCATTTTTCAGATGAAAATTTCCATGTCGGAAGCGTTCAAACCAATAACGGGTCGTGCGTTCGTTTGTAGTGTTCACTCCATAGACGTTGTTGATGTTGCGAGCCGTTTGTGCCGCATTGCTACCGCGACGGAACTCGTATTCCGTAATTACTCGTATTTTTATCGTGTCCATACTGATGAAAAAGCTACAAATATAGTAAAAACAAAACACTAATCAATAAACAAATGGCTGAATTTGAAAATAAAATTCCATATTTTTAAAATAAAATTCATTTGAATTTAGAATTTATTGCCAACCATATACAAATTACATTTTAAATATCCCAGTATTGTAGAACGGCAACTTCATAGGTAAAGGCAAAGAGCTAATATTGACGCTAGAAAGTTTTATGATTGTATCTAAAAACAAATTTTACGCCAGGATCGATAAAGATTGAAATAAACATTAGGTAATAATATTTATTGACCTAGACAAAACATAAGAGTACCTAAGAATATAATTTAAACTAATGACGGTTTCCAATTTTTGTAATTAAGATCTTAGAAAAAATGGGCAAAAGCTATGTGCGGGAGGGAGGCCATTTGCAAATAATTGTTTAAGCATTCATTATTTTCGCAAATATTTTGTATTTTTTTAGATTCGTGCTGAACTGTTGTGTATATTGGTATTGATGTGGATGGTGCTGATCGATTACATCCTAGATCTCACACACATCTCGTGCCAATTTTTAATTTTGTAAACTACATTTGTACTAAAGATGTACGTGCCATTGCAGCAGCGACGTGGACATTTATTTTGCCGATAAATTATTTACAGTGAGACCAACGATTTCGGAAACAAAGAAAATAGTCAGTGTAATAGCTGGCACACGAATCTATTTTTCTTTTTTTCCCAGATCAGCGTAGAATATATATTGTTAAAAAATAATTAATAAGAATAATATTAGGTTGTCTAAAGGTCTTCGACAAACTAATTAATTATACCTAGTGTCCGAAAAAAGAATAACCCGTTTCTTTAAAAACAATCAAATCTTCACTCTACATTTTTTCTTCTCTCTCAGATCAGCGGCGTCTAGTGTGGAAGCAATTTTAATTGATAGGTATGTTACTACCTTACTAAGTTCACTTAGTTCTTACCCAGTAGTCGAAAAACTGTATATCATATCTATGAGCGTTTTAGTCATCAATTTGTCATCAGTTGCATCCGACGTGAGATTTAATGCCTTGAAAAGGTGGAAGATATCGTCAGCGTGGCTGACACCTGTAAACAAGTATAATGAAACATACATGAACTTGGCTCATCAGAAATTACTGCAATTATGACTGTATACACAGTGACGTAGCTAGTGCTAAATGGGGCTTGTATCAATATTTTTTGGGGGTGCTCTTTTTACCCGACTGTAGCGAAGCCCAAAAGGAGGGTAATGTTTATTTATAAAATAGATAAAAACACTAGCATAACAAAATAAGTATATTTAAAAGTATAAGTTATTATTTTCAATTACATAGATATGTAATTAATCAATTATTAATTAATTAATAAAATAATTAGTCGCAAACAATAATTTGTTTGCGACTAATTATTGTAACGCGTCGTAGAAATAATGAACGATATATTCATTTATAATAGTCTGTCCACCCCGCCAAAACACGGCGTGATGTTAGATTAAATTTATGTTTTTGTTTTTTATTTTAGTTGTAGGTTTAGGAATAGTTTAGTTTTAAGTTTATTAATTTATTATTGTACAGGAGATAATTTATTACTATTATTTTTTGTTTCTTAGAAGGGAAAAACTAAGCATGAGCACCCAACCGCTTCTCACGCCTCACCGAGAGAATGTGATGACCGGCTGGATAGTGTCGGGCTCAAACCGACTAAAACAACCCTCCCACTCGGCACTTGACCTAACAGGCCGTCGCAGCGAACCGAACGCGTTGGGGGGAGCAGCGGAAGGCGCTCCGCCCTGAAATGTCGACAAAGCCTGAGGGCCCCTCCGTCCGGGGAGTACCCGGGACGGAGGACGAGGCCTTGGCTCAGGTTGTCGCCGGGAAATTGTACACCTGCGTGCCGTCGAGAACCTATGCGGGTGAGAGCCGGTCCCAAAGTGGGTACAATCGACCGGAGACTAATCGGCTGAAGGCTCGAAATGGTGAGTGCCTATCGTGTAACGCAAAGCGGGCGGAAGGCCCGCGCTCGAGTGTCCAGAACCTACAAAAAGCCCTAGTGTAAACGCGCAGGACGTCGACGCCCCTCCGACGGGAGCGGTGCGGTGTCGCATCGTCACTGTTTGTGATTAACAGGGCGTCGTTTGCCACTGTAATATGATCATCTGGGTCGGTCAATACGTCTGTCCGTCGTCTACGGTGGGGTCCGGAGCTTCCAGAAGGGGAGTAATCCGCGACTTTCGCTATTAAAGCGTTCACCTGGCGAAAAGCTACCTCGAAGTAACGCTTAGACGCCTTCTTGATGTACTTTTTAACGGAAGGTAAATTCAAATCGCGATGAAGGTCTGCTGTGCACGTACCACGATGTACCGGCGGCGGTGCGCATGAACCTATTCTGCATGACCTGGAGCCGTCGGAGATGGGACCTAGCGGCGTGTGCGTATAAGACGCCTATGTAAGTGAAAATCGGACGGATGCACGTTTTGTAGAGAATTATTGTTACCCTTATTACGAAGGGACATCTTACTATGTGGACAAAGGAGCGGGTACAGTCTGCCGAGGGAGAACTCTGCCTGGTCACGCACCCGCTTGATATGCGGGCCGAAAGTCATGGAAACACCCAAGTATTTGGTCTCGCGGACCCAAGGGATGGGACTGACGAACATAGAGATGGAGGAGAGCGAGCGAAAATTGCGCCATCCGAACAAGTCGGCGGTGCTCTTTTTAAGGTTAATTGCGCCATCCGAACAAGTCGGCGGTGCTCTTTTTAAGGTTAACCTCGATCCTCCAGCACCGAAACTACTTCCCGAGGGCAGCGGTCGCGGTTTAGAGGCGACGGAATATATAAGGAAATTGCATGTTACTGTAATACAGAGCAGTGTCGTCCGCGAAAAAAAGCTAACTACTTGGCGGGAACGGGGGACATCATTGGTGAACAACGTGTAAACAACGTGGAATAGGACGAGGAGAGGAAAGCGCTCCATCGATTCTGTAGCAAAAGGTTTGATTGGACAAGTAGTCCCGCAAGATGAGCACAAGACTAGAGGCACCTCGAGTTGGTACAGCTAGTAAAGCAAGCCGTTGTGTCAGACTTTGTCAAACGCTTTCGCCACATCAAAGAACAAGGCGCCGGTAGGAGTGGGTTTCCCTTCGGCCGGCTGGAGACAGACTAGGATGTGTTCGGTGAACCGGTGTACCTGCTGAACGCAGGAGTGACAAGCACGAAAACCGCTTCGGTATCTGAAAGCCTTTGGAGTCGATATGGCTCCGCAGGCGGATGAGGAGAATACGCTCATAGAGCTTCCCTAATCCATCTAACAGACTAATGGAGCGATAGCTTGTGGGGATCGATCGGGGCTTACCGGGCTTTGGAATGCTGATGACGACGACACGTTTCCAGCTTTCGAGGAGATAAAATTTTCCATGGCGGCATTGAAGATGCACACCAAGAGCGATACTAAAAAAGCTTGTAGAATTTTGATTACCCTGTTGGAGATGCTATCAGTTCCGGGGGACTTTTTGGGGCACAACCCCCGGAGGCAGCGTATCCCGCGGGGGCATGAAGCCCCTGCTATCGACCTCAACGTCCACTTCGTCTACGTACAATATGTCTACGGGATGGCCACTGGAGGAGCACTGGGCCTCCACGCTGTCTGCGAGGCATTCCGCCTTTTCGTCATCGTCGAACGCGGTAAGGCCATTAGGCCTAACTAGCAGTGGGGCGCCTGATACCTGATCAGTCTTTAGCGACTTGGCTACGTTCCAGTAGACCAAATGGGAAGGGGCGAGAGGAGATCGTCCCAGGAGCGATTCCGATAAACGGAGAAGCTAGATATCACCTCCCGACGAAAGGCGCGCAGGCGACTGCGGTTCTCCTCGGACGGGATGGTGGCAAAAGCGCGCGTGGCCGCATGTTTACTCCTCAGCAAATCCCTTTGGGCCCTCAGGGGCCTCAGGTGATTCCGGCGATTTCTCGCCGATACTTACTTAGAAGTTTCGCGGATGGATTCCGTCAGGTGCGCTGTGAGAGTATCGATAGCTAGGCGGGTGTCCTCAGCCGACTGAATATTGTTCGGGATGGGGCAGAGCCACGGGTGATCGACGCATTCCAGCGTGACGTATAGTTCGCCCCAATCGACCACGGTCCGCTACGCCGGCGGCACGTAAGAATCGGGGCCTAACACTACAGGGCTATGGTCATAGTGGAGTTCGTCCAGTACCTCTATGGAGCCCAGCGCGAGTGCCACGTTCCGCAGAAGCGCCATGTCGGGCTGCGGCGGAAATCTAATCGGAGTCAAGGGTGCGATAACGTCGAAGTTGAAGACGTCGACGTAGCTATCTAGTAGTATGCCGTTACAGGAGGAGACACTGGAGTTCCATTTGACGTGCTTAAAGTTGTTGCGTAAAAAAGTCTTCTACTACGATCACGGAAACACCGAGACCGACCAGGCCTTCGAGATCGCCAAGGAGTAAGCGCTTATTCGGATGTTGATAAGCAGAGACGATATGAACCGACAGATGGCCAGTCATGGCAATCCTATAGAAGAGACTTCCATATGAGTGAGAGGGGGCGCATCCAGAGGGGACGCGTGCAATTCCCTCTTGTAGTAAATGGCAGTACCGCCCTGCGAGGAGGCGGCCCTGTCATTCATAACTATTTCATAACCAGGCACGCGCGGATTGCGCGTGTCCACGCGTGCCCTCCCTGAACAATGTCTCCTGTAGGAGGAGAACGTCTATATAATTTATTATTGAAATAGTTTATTATTATATAGGGGAAAGTTTACAGTAAAAGAGATAGAAATAGTATTATATTAGTATATTATAATATTATCACTTTGGTCGTTGCTAGTTGCGTACGGACGGGCGACCAATCAGAGAGCTTGATTTAATAAAAAAGATCTTGTAAGTGCGTTGTTGCTTGGGAGCTGAAGCGCTCTCTAGACATAAAAAGAGCCGCCTAACGGCCGAGAACGCATTCCGCTTCTGCCTCTGGACCGAGTAACAACACCTGGAGAGGAAGAAAAATAGAAGACTCGCCTTTTCATTCCGGCTTGAACCTACAACTTTTGAGGGTGTGCGGCGGGTTTTCAAAGGGATCCATCTACAATTATAATACTTAAAACAATGATCCTAGGACCCAAAATAGTCAAATACTATTTAGAAACAAACGAATTTTTGCTTACACATGTAGGGGAGCCTCTAAATTTGAGGGCCCCGGATATTGATACGGTTGATAGCGGAGCTGCGCAACTGAGTGCACATTGTAGAGTAGGAGTCAGGAGACACATTAAGTAATATATACATTTTCACAAAACGGGAATTTGCATTATTTTACATCTCTGGCTCGTTAATTTATAAAAACAATTTTATCTTTTCGCTGTTTTCTTTACGAGTATTGTAATTAACAAAAATTATGCGAGTTACTTTGGACCATTTTCTAGCATAGCTCCAGAAATGTCTGAAGGAAGTTAAATCTAGATATGGCAACCCAGGTCAAATGATAGGTGCTATGTGAACTTGGATGTAAATTAACCTTTGATTATTTAAATAATCAAAGGTGGCTACATATATCCATCAGTATCATATGTCATAACCGATATGGATCCATGGACATAACTATTCGGACTTGCTTATTTCTATTACACTATTATGTTCAAGATTTCTTTACTTAAAATGAAATTTACCATAGTCTTTGTCATTTCTGGCCATCATGTTGGAGAGGCTCTTCTCGCCTCTGAAGGCGTACACGCATAAGTAAGTGGGTTGTCCAGACTTTTGAGCGTGAATTTGCGCTAGTTTGCCCACATCTACCGCGAACAGGCGGTCGCCGAGTGCCTAAGGATAAATTAGAATGATAATTACATAACGAGCTTAGACAAAATATAGCTGAAAACATTCTTGAAAATGGAACTATTAAAAAAATATATGAATACCTCAGTACATATAACAACTTCAAACAGAAAATATTTTTTAAACTCAAGTGTTACCTACTTTGCGGGAATCCATCTCAAGTGGTCAAATGGTAAATATTTTTTAAATTATTTTCTACCCCATGTTTTCAATTTGTTACGAGTAACAAGTTAGAAACATTGTGTGGAAAATTAAAAGTTTCCGATACACGTGTCTTCTAAACGAAGCAGTGATTAGAAAACATCACAATATAAACCACTATCAGTTATCATATCAGTTGTCAATAGTGGGGGAATGAAGGTCGTAACAACATTGAAGTATTGCGATGTTTCCAGACCAACTTTCCGACGATATCTCGTAGAAAAAAGAAAAAAAAATAAACTCGGGAAGAAAATAGCTTTTTCTCCGTTAGGTAGCTGACAATCGTGCTGGCGACGACGTGACCTTCTCTGTTAACGGATATTGGCGGAATGGTGGGAGAGCGGAGCGCGTAACGACTAAGCCGCTCCAATACATGCCTTCCAATACATATCATACACTCGCTGTATTCAAAATACCAATATTTTTTTAAAAATGGGGTGTGGCCATATTTTCCGGCTAGCTTTATTCGACCCAGGCACCTTATTCATTTGTTAATTATTTATTTCGGTTTATCTCTCCTAGATAATCTGTCTTTGGAATTGCCTCAAAAAACTCAAAATGTAACACGAAAAATTTTATGTCTATGGATGAAATATGCCTTTTTTGGTAATGCAATATAAACCTTCAGAAGGTGCCTAGACTTCCAGATAGTCGTCTTCAGTACAAATGGAGAAGCTACGAGATCTCCTACGTAAAGCAATGAGCTTTGTTGTACGGCGTCAAAACAGCTATCAGAGAGGAGGAGCCTCCCCAGTACCCTAGCAGTGCTCTCACACGCTGTCGTCCTTTTGGCGTTGCATATTTTAAAAGTTAACGATTGGAGATCTTGATTCGATGCATCGCGACCTCAAAGGCCACCCGTTAGTCACCTCGAGTGAGAGATTGGAGATAGCGACCTTATTCTGTGTAGCAGCCTGAACGAAACATACCTGAACCAACTGAGCATAGGTCTCCTGGCTGACAGGCTGTCCGCCGAGGTACTTTTCTTTAATCTTAGCAGCAACTGCAGGTCGGAGATCAAGAGGCAATGTGTCGTTGTACTCAAAGATATTGCTGGCCAGTTCCGTCCAGCGGGCTTCTAAGTCAGGCAGGATGTCAGATTCGGTTTGATATACTGAAAAACAGAGATAGTTTATATTAAATGAGCCTCATAAAGATAATATCGGGGTTAGTCTTAAAATCATGGATTAGTCACTTTTGTTTTGAAGATGCGATTATACCATAAAATTAAAAATAATAAGTAATTCTTCCATTCTAATCTGGGAAAGAGAGAAAAACAATGTGCCAACAGAGGACTTCGAAGGTGAGAGTTTATGAGATCACGCAGAGGGAGAAATATGAATCGTAGGTGATTTAAGTTTTTATACATATATAAAAAATTATAAGAAATTAGCGGACCCGACAGACGTTGCCCTGCCCGAAATAAAAAAAATCCTAGAACCCGATTGCTAAGCTACCTACGGGGTCCAATTATTGTGAATCTAAACCATCCAGGGACCCACTCAAACACATACAAAAAATCTCGATTAAAATCAGTCCAACCGTTTAGGAGTTCAGTGACATATGTACATACACACGTACAGAAGAATTATACATACACAGATAAAAATACAAATAATTCGAAGAAAATTTAATACCGTTATTTATAATATGAATAAATAAAACATTCTGAATAATCTTTGAAATAAAATATTATCTAAATACGAAATATTATCCACATCGCTCCAGCCGTTTCAGAGAAATACAAATAAGTAAGATATTAATATACATATACACTTATAAGTATACAAGAACTTATTATACAGCAAAGTTGTTACATTTACGTTACGAATCTGTCGAAAGTTCGTGCTATTGTTCGTTTAATGTAATAAAATAACAACAAAAATAATAATCAATAAATGTAACAACTCAATTTTTATCGGAAACTTGCTATGCCCCATGATTTCCGGTATAAAAAGTAGATTAGATTATTCTGAGAATGTCTGTACCTGCCAATGAACAGTCCCGTCAAAATCGATTCAGCCGTTTCGGATATAATTTTCTCTATGCGTTTCGGGATTAGCCCGGATAAACAACTTACCAGACAAAGAAAAACTTTAAGTAGTGTGTTTGGGTTTTCCTTTATTTCAAAATCAAAAACACACTTCAACTTTATTTAGTCTCAATTTTATATGCATACTAGCGACCCGCCTCGGCTTGTTCCGGGTGGGATGTTGAATGTTTGCAACTACCAAATTTTTTTTGTTGAGATTTTTATATAAATATACCATCTGAATTTCCTACATTTCCGATCGATTTTCCTAAAATTTTCTTTCATACAAACCCTGTCCTGTCTATTACGAACACAACAAAAAAGAAATCAGTCATAAACATAATATACTAGCGTAGTATATACTAATTTTGTGATCAGCCAAATCGGTTGAGCCCATATAATTTTTTCTATGGTTGAGCCGTTCTCAAGTGATGTTCTGTCATACATTTGACAATTGAGATAAATTTATGCCAACATTTTTTTTCTTTATTCATGGCATAGCGCACAGATTAGCGCATTTGCTAATGTCACGTATTGTATTTAGTACAACCGTTATCGTAAAACTCCTCCAGTAAAGTGATAATAGACTTTACTGAAGTTTTATAGGACTTCTTGGAAGAGCGCGAGAACTTCAGCTACACATGCTTATTTAGACCTACTCCATTCTTTTCACTTACACAGAACTTTAAAACACAATGTACTATCACTTTTGTACTTTAAAACTCCCAATAATGTAAAAAATAGAAAATCTAAATAAAATGAGAACCTCACTTCTCCCGTTCCCGCCAAAAAATTATGCCAAAAATTAAAAACTAACATAGTACATAGCTATATAAAAATAAAACCGGCCAGTCTCATACTATTACTAAAACGCTCGTTAAACAAAACAGAAACGCCACACCGGCACTTTCTATATTTTTCTTCCTCAAGTAAATCAGTATGGAAGAGAGAGAGAAAAGTGTATACATGTATATACATTTTTAAGTAATGCTTACTTAATATAAGCTATGTGTAAATATGTACCATATATAGGTAGACGTATCTACACGTCATCACTCTATACCCTTAATAGGATAGATAAATGGAAC
The DNA here is from genome assembly GCA_907165235.1 of Zeuzera pyrina. Lineage (NCBI taxonomy): Eukaryota > Metazoa > Arthropoda > Insecta > Lepidoptera > Cossidae > Zeuzera > Zeuzera pyrina. The sequence goes on from OU015627.1 coordinate 4,331,777, forward strand.
GACAAATATCTTTTTCGTTTCTTGAGACCTTATCATTTCTACACACACTTGTGTCGAAAGATGTATAGCTTGTTTTTGGCGATCACATCAGTCAACATAAAACGGACAATTAGACATTCTGCTTGCTCAACCAGAGTTAGCCTTAGTCTATCCCGGTTTGCCCAACCACACATTTTAACGCGATTTTTTTTGCAAATCTATAAGGTATATGACATGCATTACCTATTTGTAATCTAGCCTACATAACTATATATTATAGTTAGTTAGATGGAGGGCAGAAAAGCCAAAGGGGCAAATACTTGTAAGATGGTTCGATTCTATAAAGCAATAGTGATGCTGTTATTATTGTACGACTTGGAGGAAAACCACTAACAGTCGCGATCCTTAGCACTGAGGAATCGATAAAGGAGAAGAAAAAACGATATCTCTCAGTCTATCTTCTATCGGTATAGAAGATAGAAAGGTTGAGTATGGCGATCCATACTCAACCTTTTTTCCTGGGCCACTTATTTATAATTACTATTTCAAGTGGGTCGCCACATTACGATTAAATTACATATAAAAAAAATTCAATGAGTTTCAGTAACATTTAATCATTTTTGTCCGAGAAGAAAAATAGATTTTCAGTCGTTACTTACAAGTTAAGTTAACGCATTGTGGATCCCAAAATGGTAATCCACAATGCGGTGCAGTGTCGACTCTATTGTACGGTACTGATATATGGATATACCCGAAATTTATTGAAAGTGAGATAAATGCTGAGGAAAAGCGATCTTTCAGAAATATTTGCGGTGTCATCTTGTGGGCAAAATAAGCAAGAAATACGCAGTACGACAAAGTTGGATGACATTGTTATTAAAAAAAAGGGAGAAGGAATGCTCAGATGGCTCGAGCACATAGAAAGAATGAGTGATGAACGCTTGACGAAGAAAATCAACATAGTGAAAACGAATGGTAGCAGAAGGAAGACCAAGGTTGATTTATGAAGGTCAAAATGATTAGTGTTAGCTGACGGCAATTTTGAAAGCACTCATATACCTCAGCGAAAATGTGCGAGGAGAATGATGAGATGAAAGAGAATGAGAGAGGAGGCGAAAAAATATGCAAAGACCGCGATGCTTGGCATTCCATCCTCTCTGAGTACCCTGTCAGGGATACAGCGTGAGAATATGTATGCCTGTATGTAGTTAGCTTGAAAATAATTGTCGGTAAACCGTAAGTAGATGGATCACTCTTCAGATATTTTGCAGGTAATTCTGCCATTTTTTGATTCAAAATATTACCGAGTTATGCTTATCAAAAATTTTGTTAATATAATTATTTACTTTCAATTCAATCCTATGAAAATTACAAAATAGCGGAACCAATTGCAAAATTTATTTATCTTGTTGCTCACTCGAAAGAGTTTTTTCATTGAACTTTACAAACGCCAATATAAATCTATCAACATGGAATTAGTAAATAGTATGTTTAATATGACTATCAATCCATACTTGACATTATTTAAAGAAGCTCACACAATCAAAAATATAAATTAATCTTACTGGCAGCAGGGTATAGTCCTTCTTCAGTCGTAACAGAGGTGATGAGTGGTACTTTAGCCATTGCTCCCGACTGAGCCACGTGGAAGGGATATTGAGACAGGAAGGGCTCCTTAACCTGTGTTGCTTCCACTGTTGGCGTGAACGGTGTAAACATGTGAACTTTCCAGTCCTAGAAATATAATTTTAATGAACATTTTTAATTACTTTATGCAAAGGTTAGGTTAGGTTACGTTAGGTACCTACGTTAGTGACATTTATTTAATACGAGGATAAAGAATAGGATTACGAATATTCCGTGTCTAATGGCGGCGTTAAGGTATTAGGAATCGGTTGGGTTAGCGGCCCAGAGCCGATCTAAAGGGGCGCCAAGCCTTTTCTTTAAAAACCATAGTATATTATTTGACTACCGTTGATACCGTTGGCACGGTAGCAGGTTATCTACCTCCCAAATCGGAGCCCCAGATTCGATTCTTTGTCGGGTTAATTTAGGAAATGAATTTTCGTAAATTGGTTTGTAGTCTGGCTGTTACTTTGAGCTTGTGCGTGAGTCAGTTCGTTGTATAACTATTGCTTAGCTCGAAAGGATACAATTGGTACAATTGACCGGTGTATTATTGCTATATTAATAAGAATTACCGACCTTTATATACGTATACATTTTTTATTTCTTTTTAATTTTACGCGAATTCAAGGTACGACAAAGGTCACCGTAGAAAAATCGTGTAAGGCGGCACTGTCAGTATATTTCTAAAACCGGCGCTGCCTGTCTGTCATGGGAGACCGCTGTAAGGTCCCTTTGTGGCTGTAGGCAGGTTGAAAAGGGCTGTATTCGTGTAGCGACTCCGAGAAGTGGCCAGCACGTGCGATTGAGACGTGTCGAGTGAAATGCTAGTTGCTAGGGAACATTGATTCCATTGAAAATCCCAGAGCCCTTCCTTATACACATTGAATTATACGTTACATTAGAATAGGAAATCAAAAGGATCGTGGAGCCACATGCTGGCAGAGTGTGATGCGGGGGTGTGACCGTGTGACTCTTTGACGCAATGCCTTGCTTACACGTAACGACTATAGGGGCGAGCCCGTGCTCCCGGCAGAGCGCCCAGCCGAGTTAAAGAGCGAGACAGTCAATCAGACGCAGTGAACGCAAAGGTGAGTACCGAGTGGCGAATATGCATCGCGACTCGCGAGAGCGTGTTTTTAAACCTGCCAAGCGCACTAGGGAGTCAGTGCGGGAAGCGCGGGGGTGGGCACTCAGTCTAGTAAATAGAACAGTGTTCGAGCAACCGTTTTGCTCGTTTACTCGGCCGGGCGCTCGGCTGAGCATTCGGTCATGTGTTTACATATACCGAGTACTCGGCCGAGTGCACTGTCTCGCCCCCGTACTCGTTACGTGTAATCTTTATATTTGTATATATGGTAGGTAGTTTATCGTTGGCACGTATGTTCGTTATTACGTGACTTCGTAAGACTTGGCCGATTGAAGTCATATTCGCATTATACATTTCGGAACCCACATCAGGCTGGGAGCTCTGGGCTCGTACCCCACGTACCCTTAGGGTAAAGGCTGAGCATCGTGTAATATATCAATATTAATTTTACCGGACACCTCAATATTTAGAGCGGAGGTAAATAGGAGTAGTAAACAATCCAATAATCTCTTATTTCTTTTATTGACTAATAAATTTCTTTTATTGGCTAATGCTTCGTAAAATATTGGTTTCTTGTTGTCATAGCGGTTCGTTATTAGTTTTCAAATTCCATGTTTATAATATTAGGCTTCCGTAGGGCAAGTAAAAGTTATCGTTTTTTAAATGGTATTGTAATGGTATTGTACTGAGGGTTTTTACATTTTTAATTTATTATTTATATATGATATTATTTTGATGGATTAGTTGAATACTCTGAGTATGTTTGAGGAAGACAAGAGTTAATTTTCTAAGATATCCCAATTACTATAGCAAGTTTGTAAAGGATGTTTAGATTTTATAGTAAGTAAGTAAGTATTTATTTGCTGGAACAGTTACATCAGGTAATCATTCTGCCAAACTTTGGCTTGCAAACGTTTAACAAATTATTTTTTGTACACAATATAATAATCCGTCACAAGAGTTACATTAAAATTAAAATTATCTAAATATCTCATGTCACACAATTTTACATAAAAATAAATAGACACAATTTAACACAGTCATGAAAACAAAACAACACAATTTACAAATTCTTGTCATATAGATAATCTTTCACTGAATAATAGCATCGAGACATGAAAAAGTCAAAAGTATTTCTTTTAAAGACTCGTAAGTTGTCTGTTGTATACAGTTTAATAACAATTTTATAATTTTACCTCTTTAAAAAAAGATGTTGTTTCACTATTAAAATAAATTTTTAGTTGTAGCCAACAACCATTGACTGTGGATGTATCTTGTATTACCTGCCTACATAACTTGCACAAACAGCGAATATTGTCCACAAGTCCACAATGCATACCTCGAACGATATACCAATCTGTTCTGTAACACTGCAGGTATCGAGATTTCTCTAGGTATTTTTTTCGTAATTTTAGAGACATTTACAAGAAATCCTTTGGATAAACAGACTAAATCCCATTGTTTGAGGATGTTGTGGATTAGGGTTGTCAACTCTATAAGAATAAATTCTGGGAGCTACGCAAAAAAAAAAATCGCAAAATTATTTCTTAATATTTTTTACTGAATAAAAAGTGTTTTCCGGAAATTTATTAAACAACGGCTACTTAAAATTTATTAAATCAAATAAGTGCGTAGTCGTAGATAGCTATTATGTAGTAATAAATAAAATTGAATACCGATTCTCAGGATACAGGCTGCGCCTAGTGTGAAGGTCTCTGTGTCTACCACTCGATCAAAAATGTTGTTTTGGCAAATAAATTATTATTATTATCATTAACATAAATCATCTAGGGCGTGTCGCATACGTATTTAAGCAGGATTAGAATTTAAAAAAAATTGTCCAAAATACCCATTACTTAATTTTTGATTTGATTTTCAATTCTTGGTTTCTGTACTAAATTTCAGCTTAGTACGAGTAAAGACGATAGAATAAATTATTAACATAGGACATGACAAAACTAAGAGGGTTCCCCTTTTACTCTAATAAAATGGAAGATAAAGATTTATTTTAATTCTTTTGGCAAACAGAACTCAACTCGCTAATATTATTATTTCATGTACATAAGTTAATACACGTTTTCAAATCCCAAAGTGAAGTTTGAGTTCGTTCATCGATACAAGACCCTTTAAAAAGTAAATTATATAAGTTAATAACGATATTTTTAAATTAAATTAATTTTGTCTTTGTTGTATGGCTTGCTTGGCAAACAACGATCAACTAAAATAAAATTTCCAAAATCAGATCTTACACTAGATGAACTTGGTGTCATACTATTTCGTTTCACTGCAATAATTTCCAATACGTTTAAAATTTTGTGAGCATATGCAATTCTTGATCTGAGAAATTTCAAAATTTGGTGGCAATCTCGGAATACTGCGATTGTTGGCAACCTTACATGCCTTCGATGCTTAGCGGGAATGTTAACCAAATAGTAAAAACCAGTTGTATTTAATCCTTAATTAGAATAATGAAATAAATAACTAACTTCGTTTAAGCTTATAAACTTCAGAGGCAGTCAAGGAAAAATACGGTTCTCATTATTTTTTCTATAATGTTATAAATATATGAAACATCGTTTTATTTTTCTATAATGTTAATATTTGTAAACAATTATGTCGGAGAAATTACGCGGAATGGTTACATAATATTTACCAGATCAACATGGGAAAGCGGAAGAGATAGGTATTCACAAAAAAAAAATAATGAATCGAAAAAAAAATAGATTAATCGGAGACGTACCTACACATTTTCTCTTTGTTTACGGCTTATGGCGTCCGACTCTGACAATTAATCAAGAAATTACAGTTATATACATTGTTATTCGACAGGGACCGGATAACCCATTCCCGTGAAAAAGTTTTTCAACAGCGTCTGTAATACCTATTTTATTGTATACCCAGTGAACTTGCTTACCGAATCCAATCGATATTCCATTAATGTAAGTAAACTTTTCGAATGGGTAACTCTTATATTTTAATGCTATCCATCTCTTAAAATGGAAGGGTTCGCTGATTGCTCAAGACGCTAGACTTGTAGAGGCGTCAAACATTGCTGTAAAAACTACACTATATTTAGAGTATATCTCTATTATAACGTTAATTAAACATTTCTTGTACTCGATCACATAAAACTATGCTGTTTTGTGTGGTAATTTGAAAATTCTATTTAGAAATATCATATTGGATTCAGTGACAACAGTGAGTTGACGCCTCGCGGTCAGTGAGTAGATGCCGCGAGGACAGCTAGTGGACTCCACACGGTCAATGTATAGGGAACAAAACGCAAAACTATGGTATTTGCATCTAATGATGGGTCATTGAAATTTTTGAAGAATTTTTCATACCTATTTTTCAACTATTTTTCCCAAATTTTTCTTGAAATTTTACCATGTTTTAAAAAATTTCGGAAAATTATCCATCACTATTTGCATCTGCAAATCAGCGCCATCTGGCGCTGCTCACGTTTGACTTATAACAAACAACTGTTTGAGGGTTTGATGTGTTTTAAGCGATAAAGTGCTTCACTATTTTAAGATAAAACCAGAGGAAATAACGCTTACCGCGATAAACCAAGTGAGTTAAAAGCGATCTTGAAAATAAGAAAGACCGTTGTGACAGGTACTATAATGTACTCTACTTATACTGATTCTAAATTAAAACCCGAGTTAAAATCTCGAGGAGTTTTTCATAAGCAACTTAAATGTTTATAATGAACGAAATATGTAATATTATGTGGCTGTTGACAGATGATGACAGTAGATTTGAGTCGGACGATATCAGCGCCTCTATTGGTGAAGTTTGCCAGTTTTCTTTCTTATTGTCGTGAATCTTTTACCACAACTTACGTGAAAGTCAAATGGGACGTTTTTGATCGTCGAGAAGTCACTCAGATAGCATAAAAGTGATTTAAACTTGTTGTTAAACGTACATTGATTGGGAAATCATAATATAAAATAAACTATTTCATTGAAGACAAAACTATAGTATGGAAAAATCTTTTTTTTACACATATTTAGTGGCATTCTATTATCGTATTTTAATCATTGAATTATACGTTACACTAGATTTATAGTCAAAGAGTACCTTTTCATTATAATACATCATAACAATAATCGTGGCGCTACATTCCCCATGATAAATGCGGTAAAACATGCTGAGGGACGAAACGTCCCTCCACAAAGTGAGAGGGTCGAGCCGATTAGAGAGCCCCGGATCGCCGACAACCCGAGCTGCTCTACATTGTATACAATCAAAAAGAAGAAGTTGATACTGGGGTCCTCCAGGTCAGAGATGGGAACAGTATTCCATGTGAGGCCTAACCTGTGCCTTGTAAAGTTGTAGGCGATGGGTCGGCATAGCAGATTGTCACGCTCTTTCGAGCACACCCATCTTTATTACTAGTTCCTTATTATTCATTATAAATCCATTTTATATTATATATTTTGCAGTTTCATATTATACTAAGCACCAATTTTTTAATTACCTACTTATTATAAAAGTATTATACAATTATTTTAAACATGAAAAAGAAGAAGAACGCGCTACGTTGTTCACTGCACAAGCGTCGAATCAAAGTGAGCAAGCAATGTGTGGTTCCCGAGCCTCACTTGAATGGACCATCGAACATAGCGACTGTTTCAAACACTAGAAGGATCACATGCATATCGTTAGTTTTAATATAATTGTAAAATGAATTGAAAAAATTGTCTAATTGAATTTCTCGTCGGTTTTTCTCAATGTAGATTTTCTTTTCGAACCGATGGTAGAGTCAGCAGTTGACGTTCAAAAATACCTTGTAAATGAGTTTACTCGAATCAATCGATTTTGCATTGGGTTTCCAGGACAGATCACAATCGCATCGCTGTTAGGTTTACAGAGTGATGTTAGTCTAATGCCCGATTTCGCCAAAGTCCTCTATAATAAATAAATACTTAGTGAACCTCTAGAATAGGATAGGGGTCTGATAACGATGATTTTGCAATTCATGAAACGTTGGAAACCCCTATGTAGTTAAAAGATCGCCTAAATTTAGAAATTCGATTTTCGAACTTATGTGACAGTTTTGTGTGTTAGTTTTTGAGAATATGAAGAATAATTTAGAATTTAAGAATGAAAAATACAATTAGAATTAGAAATTTAGAAGAATAACAATAATATATGTTTTATCGACAAACTTTTGGAAACAAATAGTCACTATAGAAACAATAAAACGGCACATAACTATGACATTAGTAGGGAACCGTTAAATTGGTGAAATCGAATATTATCTAAGAATCGGTTTAGGGGTCTTTTTAATCTAAGGGATTCATAGATATGTGACGACTTAGATAGCGTTCACGAAATAGGACGTGAAGAACATTATGCACTAAATTTTAATTTTACGCTTCACTCATTGGATTAACAACATACACGCCTCGTTTTTTCAAACTTATCTTTTTATAAATGCAGTATCGAAACTTCTACGCACAAGTATCGACATTTTTGTTACAAAATACTTTTTTGTAATACTCACAAACATTTCAATCTGTGCGTTGACAATGACTTCAGCTGGTCGGTATTTGAGGCAATCCACCATCTCGCGACTATTACTGTTGGGGCAGCCGACGATGTTGGCCAGGGTCTTGGCCTTCTCAGCTGGTTTGATAGAGTGAGTCCATGATGAAAACGCCGAGCCACTGTAGCTGATGCCGCGAGCGAATGTGCCTGAACATTAAAGGATGACAGATATGTGATTTATTTGAAATACATCTGTTTAAAATGCAAAATAAAAAATGCAAAATACCTATTTTTATTTTGCATTTGAAATACTTTTTTTCAATATGCATTTTGTATTTTATTTGAAATAATCTACATAAATATTTAGTATTTGTAAAATGCAAAATGGTTTTTTTAATTTTTTTAATTCATATTTTGTATTTTTCATTCTTAAATTCATAATTACCTTATTTAAGAATGCACCCATCCTAAATGTTGCAAACAATAAGGCCAAGTCAAACTGTTTCTGTACCAATGCCAATAACGTCAATACTACAATAAACCTGGAAACACTTCTAGGTCTATTTTTGTTTGGTGGGATGATTATGAGGCCACATAGACGGAACATGAAAGATGAACTCTTCGAACAAAACTACCATTAAAATCAGTCAAATAAGTATTTTATTTGAAGAAAGTATTTTGAAAATACCGATTTCGTATTTTGTATTTAAATACTTTTATTCAAAATTATATTTGTATTTGAAATAAAAAAATAACTAATCATTTGCATTTAATATTATAATTCTTTTAATAAACTATTTTGCACATCTCTGAAGGATGATTCATGTAACACAGAGCCGGGCCGTGCCGTGCCACAAACGAGGTAGTGTCCAATATCTATAGTATACTTTTGTATGAAATAAATAATCCATGGCCGACCGGGTCCAGTGCTTACAGTTGGGAGATGGCGTCGAATTGTCGATGGGCAGTCTTTCTCGGCTCGGATCCGGTCGAACCATTACACGTCACATGAATGTATGAATTTTGTTCAATTATGTCATATTTTAATTTTCCGAATAAGACGCTAAAGCAATCTCTAGATATCCTAAACAACTGTAAAATTAGCTATAATCTATAATTCTTAATAACGGCGCCCTTTTGAGAAAATTCGTGGCAAAATAAAACAATAATGTTAACAGATAGAAGAATTTTTAACCAAAAAATTAGAGTTCTTATTTATTACATAATGAAAAGTGTATACAATTTCCTTTTTTGCTGTATGAAAGAGTAAAACTTAAATAAAGCGTTAGGTTAAGTAAGATTTAATTTTCGTGGCTTCTATTTTCTTGCCTTAATTTTGGCAATTATTAATTACGCTGTACGCAGGCCGTTTCTTATTTATTACATAATGAAGTGTCTTTCTTCCTTTTTTCCTTCCTTCCTTTTTTCATCTTCCTTTTTTGGTATGAAAGAGTAAAACTTAAATAAACTTAGGTTAAGTAAGATTTATTTTATCTTGCCTTAATTTTGGCGATTATTAATTACGCTATACGCGGGCCGAGCAGGCGGGTTGCGCTGCCGAGCGGTGTTGTCAAAGTATTTTCAAGTTGTACATAAAAAACATGTACTGTATTATTTTTTAATTTCGATGCCGCCGATTGGCGCTTTCCTAATATGAGCGCCCTAGGCCGGCGTCGCCTAATTCACCTATGTAAACAGCCCGGCGTAAGAAGGACGATATGCCCGGCCGACCTTCGATGGAAACGGTACGGCACGGGTAGCTACGGCTCTAGGAATATTTAAAAGCACTTTATAATTGGTAAACACAAAAAAAATGCTAATTATCGCTACAAAAACATACATAAAAACCTTCATTTTATATACTTACATAAACTTCCTGTAGAACTAAACTTGGTCACCACTCGCCCATATACCGTATGTGTTCCTCGTACAATGCTATGAGAGTAGACTGACATATTTTTTGGTTCTGAGGTCTATGCGAGAAAACTGTTAAATCTTGCCTTGCCTTATTAACCTAACTCGTAGTTATTATCTTAAAATTCTTTGGTTTATATAAATAATTATATAATGTTATAGTCTTATGCTGTGTTCACATATTGTAGGGTACATTCTTTTTAATGAATAGTAGTAGTTTTGTGAACCTTATATAATAATAAAAAAAAAGATCAATTGTACACTATGTATTATTTAAGATCACGAATACCACTCGCTTTAGCAGTTTATAGATTACGTTCGACTCTGCTGATAGGGCTTTATAGGGCTTAGTATAGGGTTTAGTTTGAGTAATTTTCAGTAAAAAAATAACCATTGCAAACTTAAAAAACATAATGACGCTATAAAATAGTAATAGCCCATAAAAAAATTGAAACAGTATGGTTTCGCTAAATATGGTAATGCGTGGTGTAAAAGAAAAGGAAACCACGGGAAGTGGACTCACCAGGGGAGACTGGGGCGTCAGTGGTATGGGCACAGCTCCCCTCGTAGTTGTCTTCACGTCACTAGCGAATCACTGGTTTAAACCATATTAGGAACTACATACATAATTTGTTTTACATATAGCACCGTAATCTATGATAGGTTTAGGCGTATGCAGACAGTAACGCGCAAAATAAACAGACACGTGCGGCGGGTAGTGAAATACACGCAACAAAATTGTCTGGGGATCAAGTACGTTTTAGAGTATCGCCGCAATTGAGGATTTTAACTTTTTTGGATCGTTATTGATTCTTTTTAGTGATTTTATTATTTGAATAAAGAGTTTTCTTTAAATTTCCATGAAAAATAGAAAATCAACTGTCAATCGGGATTCCTATAAAAGTGTGTAATAGCGTTTTTACAAAACCATTACAATTTCTGCATCGGAACTGAAAAAAATTGCATCGATATGGAGCGACGACATCATTTGACACGAGAATAGATCATGAGAGCCGTCGGAATGTTGCAAGCTGGTTCCAGGCAAAGTACTGTGGCTGTCGCTCTTGGCACTACACAGAGCGTCACAAACCGTCTCTGGACACGCTATCATATCACGGGAAGCGTGGCCGAGCGATATGGAGGACAATCTCGCATCACCACTCGCAGACAGGACCGGTACATCCAAAATAGTGCTCGACGAAATCGTACTATGACCGCCACGATGTTGGCTACGAGGCTCCACAGCTCTTCAGGCTTGCCGATAAGCGACCAAACCATCCGAAATCGTTTACGTGAAGTGGATCTGCGTTCCCGAAGGCCGCTGAGAGTTCCACCTATAGCACGCTGCAATCGTAAGGCCCGTTTACAATGGGCTCGCGAACTCAGAAATTGGGAGGAAGAAGACTGGCGTTGTGTTTGTTTTTCCGATGAATCTCGTTTCGGTATGAGGCCGGATACAAGATGTACTCGAGTTTGGAGGACCTCTGGACGTCAAGAACGTTTGAAATTTTGTCAGGAAGTTCATTCATATGGAGGGAGTACAATAATGGTTTGGGCCGGTATTTGGATCGGTGGAAGAACCGATCTCATTTGGATCAGCGGCAACCTCAATGCTCGGATTTATGCGGAGAGGATTGTTTCAGACGTGATCATCCCTTTGCGAAGCCGGTTGGAGGATTTGTTTCGACTAATGCACGACAATGCACGTCCACACACGGCTAGAGTCGTAACACGCACTCTTGCCGATGCTCGCATCAACGTTTTGCCGTAGCCTGCTCAATTGCCAGACCTCAACCATATTGAGCACGCATGGGATATGCTCCAAAGAAGAGCTCTGCCGAGTATGGATGCCGTGCATACCCCACAACAACTTTTTGACTTGTTAGAAAGAACGTGGGCGGCCATTCCTCAAAGTGATTTTGATGAACTGATTTTAAGCATGGCAAATCGCTGTGATTCGTGTCAATGGTGGAAACACAGATTATTAATTTTTTTATCTTTACAATAAAAATTGCAAAAATCCTCATTTTTGCATTTTTTTGCCATTTAATTGACGACATTAACTTCGGTTAATTTCCTACAATTTGCAAAAATTGCAATTTTTCTTGATTTTTACAAAATATATGGATAAGTTGTTAACTTAAACAATGGAATTAAAGTAAGAAACCAGTCTGGATAAATATTAATTGAATAATTTTGTATAGTTAAAAATGTACTCGATCCCTAGACTCTTTTGATGTGTGTAGATCGAAGACTGTTTTTTTTGATGCCGTTTAAACGATGATTGTTTTAGAAGAAAAAGGAAGAAGGGAGCGTAAGAGGGTAGGATTGACACCACGCTAACTAGATAATTAGATTATATAAAAATAAATATCGAAGCTAACAACAGATGGCGTTACCACAATACAAAATAAAAAAAAAGGAAACGTATTCGCATACAATTTTATCTAATATAATTTCTGGTGCCATTCTGACAGATACTTGAGTCAAAAATAGGATATAAACTTCAGACCAAGAATGATAATGCACGGAGCTATATTGAGTTGCCGCTCTTATCTCTTTGAGTCGAACGAATTTTCGTGTCTCTCTGTCTATCCCATTGAGTGTAACCACGAGTAAAACAATTAGCTATAATAAGGAAAGAACTTTTGAAATTATACGTATTAATTAGGGGTCGAAGGAGAGGGGGAAGAGGGGGAAAATGTAGGGGATGAGGCAACCACCCTTGTGGAAAAAAAAGAACAGTAAAGAAACAAAAGTTCAGAAAGTTGTACTTTATGTAATATATGTTTTTCAAAAATTTACAGAAATACATTTTACATGAAGTCCTAACATTAATGCAATGTTGATATTTATAACAAAAGTTAGTCATTATAAGTACTCAGAATTTAAAGTTTCACTTAACAAAACATTTTAAAACAATTGCGTAAAACTACAACAAATAACATCACAATTTTTTTTAATTTGTCAGTAGCCCAATTAAAACCACATTAACGAAAATTTTTTTGAAATTTTTGAAATGTTGGCCATTAAACCACCAGCCAGTAACAACATTAAAACCACGTTAGCAAAAAAATTTTAAACAAAAGGAAGAAGAACGCTAAGTTTTGGCACTCGCCAGTCGCTGCCCAAAAATGTTCTTGTAGGGCGGATTCTGTTCTGGCGCTTCGTCAGCCGCTACCGCGGCACGCTTGTTTCGTTCGCTCGGCTCGCGCGTTGTAGTCAACATACTATACCTGTCACACATGTTCACACACACTATTTGAGACGTCGGCTGTATGGGTATAGATCTTTTTTCCTTCCCTCTTAAGGGAGAATCGCACAACAAAAAAAAATTTTTGTGTCTAGAATTTAGGTTTATATGTCAAAACTCACAAAAAGTATCTTCGAGGTTATTTTACGTAGTTCATCTAAAGCTTAGCCATAATAAGTTTGGCAACCTCGCACTGTCGGTCTAATTTGTGTCAGCTCATGACCGGCTCGACGTACAAAACAAATAACTATCTGGTATCTGCAAAGTACTTGTAAATCTTAAGTGTTTTGTTGTTTTTTAAGTATGGCTGCTAGTATTCACGAATACGACACTTCTCTAGTCACGTGCATTAGTACAAGTCTAGAACCTCGCATCATCAAAAACGAACACGTTCTTAAAGCTCAATTAATTATGAGTGATTGAGGTGTAAAGCAATAATTTTTTTACAATAGTTAATAATCGAAACTAATTAATTTATTGTGGAAACCATTACAATCTAATTATATACGATTTAAATCACAAATATAAAATTTACAGCGGAAACAATTAATTTGAGATATAATTAACATTAATAAGAGGAAGGATTGTTTGTAGCGTGTGCAAATCAAGTTATGTTGTACCAAGTTAACATTAAATCATATAATTTATATTTAAATTTGATCCATATCGTAAAGTTATTTTAGGTAACAACGAGATAAGTTATTGTAAACCGAAAACAAATTCACCTCGGACTCTTGGACGATGTCGAGGTTAATCATAACAAGATAGCATAGGCCTCGATACAGATGACGTTCCCAAGATATTACGTAGGACCAGATAATTTGAATTTGGATTTCAAATGCCTATGCATCTACAATTATATTCGAATACTGTCACTATCCGATACCGTAAGTCTCTATAGCGTTATCTAATTTACAAATAAAGTAATTTAAAACGTTGCATCGACTGCAGTGCTGAGCTTTATCTTACTTAAAATACTGTTTAATGGCGACAATGGATTATTATGCATTTTTTAAACTTTGCAGATTAATGTGCACTAAGAGTTGCTGATTAATGTGCACTTGCTCTCCTGCACAATTTTTAGGTAAACAAATTAACATTTTTTTTACATTCAATTAAATCTGTGGTTATTTAGTGGTGCGTAGAAGCCCTAAAAATGTTTGCAAACATGGAGGGTAGATGAAAGGCTTATGTCCAGCAGTGGATGAACACGGACTGACGATGATGATAATGATGACCAAAATAAACACATTGGAACCTGTTAACGCGACGATTCCTCTCCCGCGCCCCAGCGAAAAAACCGGTATATTTTTTCTTTTTGTTCCTCTGTTTATAGCATGAGAGGCGTAATATGGGAGACACATTTCTTGTCGCCGGTCGCTGCCGCAGCACGCTCGCTTCACTCGATCGGCTCGCGCGTTGTGATCAACATTCTAACCTAATCTACCCGAAAATAGTGTTCTTAAAGCGCTGTTCTGTTCTGGCGCTTCACCACGGCACGCTCGCTTCGCTCGCTCGGATCGCGCGTTGTGGTCAACATACTAACCTAACGTACCCAAAAATGCCTTTTAATTTTAAGCATAATTTGCTTGAATAATAATTCAAAATCAGTTCGGCCTAGGCTAAACTAGTTGTCTAAAGTATTTAGATTGCCCTGGCCTAAACGAGTATATCCTGACAAAACTAGTATATCCTGACACGCTTAGGATGAACTGATTTGGCCTAGAACAAACTAGTTTAGCCTGAAATCGGGTCTTGCTGGTAATATATACATGTACACAAGTATTTGATATAGATGCTTATTCATAAGACTAAAAAACGTTTTTTAATCAAAAATAAATGTTTTATCTTCACTTTCTTATTGATTTTCGTTTTAAAATAAAAGTATAGAACATATTTTAGCTAGCGTAGATTTATCAAACGTTTATGAATAAGGTGTTTAGATTATAAAACTGTAAGTTAACATTTTTCATATACCTACATTTTTGAAGTGAAATCTTCTTTAGGCGCGTTTTGCGCTCAGACTGAACAATAAATGAAACTGAACCGTCACGCTCGGGTCAGTGACGCTGAATTCAATCGTGTGGTCTTAAGCACAAGTGTTTTTTTTGTAACTATATGCTATTGTTTTTTGTAATTGTATGATATCAGATATTGATTTTTTTTCAGGAAAACAAAGTTTTATGGCAGAATACTTTCAGCAGACGTTGACGTGGTAATGTATTTTTGAAGAAAAATTGTACATTTTTATTTAGTTACAATTCAAAGCCATTTCGAAGCTATTACACGACAGCTACGTGCCAACAGATTGCAGCAAGATTGACTGAAGTACAAAAACATTTATTTACATAAATTTATGAATGATAATTTTTAGCAGTAATTTTAAGCTGTTACTGGCTTCGACCACAAATATATAACTAGATTCACAATCCTTTATAAAATTGGAACAAATTATTATCTGAATTGACATATACATTTCTAATATCGTATAGTATTATCTCAATATTGTGTTAATTTAAAGTAAACTTTACTGTCAATGCATATAAAGGTTGTAAAAGCTTGTAAAATATTCTCCCATGGCATTGAAACGACGTTCGTTAACAAAAATATATTTAAAATTCAATCTTACGCTTCATGCTTAAAGTGTAATTCACGTAATTTATTTGTTTCGTTATTTACGTCATTATAATGTTAGATGAAAGTGACAAGGATAAGACACATAGAAATTATAATGTTAGACAAGGAATAAGATGTTGCATGTCAGGCAATGACATATTCAGACGCAATGTAAGAATAGAAAAAGGAAGGAAGCAGCATTGTTATTAATATTTTTTTATTTTTGGTTTTTCGATCACAAATAATAATTCACAATTTTCTTTAAAATCTAAATACATAATTACTGTCCGAATTGACATATACATTTTGAACATCGTACAGTATTATTGGTAATATTCTTTTAATTTAAAGTAGAGCTTACAGGTATAAAGTTGTAAAAGCTCGTTTAGATCCTTGTAAGGCATTGAAACGAAGTTTGTCAAAAAATAGTTACGTTTCGTGCTTAAAGTATAATTCACGTAATATATTTCCATCGCTGTTTGTATCATTTTGGTTTGTTACGTGGATGTGACAAGGATAAGACATAATATTTAGATTAGGCGAGACAAGGAAAAAATGTTGGATATCAGGCAATGACGTAATATAGGGATAAAGTGCTGATATTTTTTTAATTTTTCAATGGGAAATCGTCTGCTAGTCATTATTTAATATATACATACATATTAACACGCCGTATCCCTAACGGGGTAATCAGAGAAATATGTCATGATTAGAAATCTTAACTTTGATAAAAAACAATTAAAGGATCTAAAATCGTTAGTTTTAAACGATTTAGTGGCAACGTTAATCTTCTAATAATGCCACAATACAAATAATAACACTGTCAAATAGAAATGCAGTGCAGGTTTAAGTAAATACGTAATATTGTGTAGCCTTTTTAAGTCTTTCGCTGTGACTATTCGTCACTTTCTAAAAAGTGATCAGAGCAAACTACGCTTCGTTCATTTGGTATGAAGTATTCATCGCATTTTTGGCGTGCTACTATAGAAGTCTATTTTTCACATCGAATAGGATCTCGAGGAAAGCTATATATTTTTTTATATGTTCGAGAAAAATATTGCAATAACTTGCAGTGTTTATAAAAGAATACATAATTACATAAATTACATTAAAATTTATAATTAGCAGCAAATCTTATACTACAGTCATAATTGAAATTTCAACACCAAAAATATATTTAAAAAAATAAAAACGTTAGACTAAAAACTCCATTCTATAATTTTAGAACAGAGATAAAAGTATAATCCGAATAAATTAAATCTGAATGCGGTAGTATGGTTCTCAATCTCTTATTCACGATCGTATAATTAATTGTATTATGTAGCTGTCATTTGAAAAATATTATTATGAATTTCATAAAAAAGAGCTATATAACGTTATTATTATAACGAAATAATGAACACGTAAATAATTCTAATTACTTACCGAAAGTAAGAAACTCCATCTTTTTTTAACGTTCTAGACGTGTCATTTTTACAATTTTTGAAGAATGTCATGTTTCCTTTAGTGTTCGCAAATTACTACTAAGACCGAGTGCGCTAAAATTCTCATTTCAGCGCACATTTGGTACGGACGTTTTTGGAACGCTGATTGTGTATCTTGTTATATATTTGTGATCGAAGGTTACTGGGTATAATTACAGCACAAAAAAGTGCACCGACAGTAGGTACATATAAAATTATTGACACCGCTATTATGCACACAGGCACAAAATGTTTTTTTTATGGCGTGGCGCAAGATATCATTAGCGCTGTATATTATAATGTACTTTTGTCTTTAATTTTAAATCCGCTTGGACCATACGATTTTCGTGTTTTAAAACTTTTTGAAGTGTCAATGACACAATTAATCTTTTGATAGAATACTTTCAAATAACATTAAAAAAGTAACGCCGAAATCTAAGGCTAGAATTCTAAAGCATTTTTTGGCGGGAACGGCAGAAGTGAGGTTGGCATTTTGTTTAAATTTTCATTTTTTTTTGATTTGGAAGTTTTAAAGCACAAGAGTAATAGTACATTGTGCGTTTTAGTTCTGTGCAAATGAATATAAAATATATAAGTGCCGATTAACAGACTCGATCGATAGACTGGCGTTATTACGATGACCTCTTGGACCGTTGCATAAGTTATTTAATGATTTGATAAGCGCGGGCAATACGTTGAAATCAGAAAATATAAGACTTAATAATATGTGATCTTAATGAGGCAGTCTGTTGATTTCAGTAAATTAAAGATTTTATAATATGTGATCTTAATGAGTGTTTAAATTTTTCCACGCGAATGTAGGTGCAGGCAAAAAATAAAGGTTGAATTGAAAGAAAATAATGTTGAGCCATTATTATTATTGTTTCGCCACCTTAACTTTTAGAGCTTGTTCTGACTTTTTTAAAGACTGTATAAACGAATGTAACAAGCGACTTTAAATTAGAAAGTGGTAAAGAACGTTCGAGACTTTCAACTTTCAAACGATTCAACTGTAAAATAAGTAAATACATAAAAAGCAAACAATAAAGTAAAAGTTGCGGGTAGCTAAAAGGTCGCGTTTGTTTTTAAAATAAATTTGATTGTTTTCTGCTTGTTTTCTGTAACATTTCGCTTGTTATATTTAAACAACTGAGGCATTAACTGAGGTGGGCATTAACAACTGAGATATTCTTTGATATATACCTCTTGAAATAATTTAATATTGCGCTAGTTTAAAACCCCTGACTTAAAAAGTACTATTAAGGCACATTTAAAAAGCGATATATTACTCTGTCAAGAAAGTACCGGGAAAAGATCAATAATATACGAAATGTTAGTTATTCATCCAAATTTATTTTATCACCTTCAAAGTATGCTCTTTCAGAAACGATACAACGCCAACGAATAATCCAATCATCAAAACATTTTTTAAACGCTTTTTCCGGAATTGAGTTCAGTGCTCGCCGCGAATTCTTCTTTATGTTTTCTACCGAATGAAAACGGGTACCACGAAGTGGTAATTTGAGTTTAGGAAAAAGAAAGTAGTCGGCTGGAGCCATATCTGGTGAATAATGTGGTTGCTCGGTGGCATTTGTTGAGTTTTTGGTCAAAATTCGTTCACAATGATGGCCTTGTGTGAAGGTGCATTATCGTGGTGCAAAATCCAAGAATTTATTTCCACAAATCTGGCCTTTTTCGTCGAATTTGCTCTCTTACACGCTGCATAACGCCTCGTCACCAGAAACAATGCGTTTCATGAATGTTGGATCGAAATTGACTCGTTCTAGCATGTCCTCAGCGACTCTTATGCGACTGAGTTTTTGGAGAAAATTCAGGTCTTTTGGGTCTAGCCGAGCGGCAACATGTTTCATACCCAAGTGATTATTTAAAATGGTACGGATTGACTCGTGAGACACAGAAAGTTCGGCGGCTATCTCTCTCAAACTTGAATGAGGATTTTCAGTCACTATTTCCTTCACTTTTGCGATGTTAACTTCAGTTGCAGACGTTGATGGCCTACCAGAGCGAGACAAATCTTCCATCACATCTCGATTGCCTTTGAACGCCTTGTACCACTCATAAGCACATGTTTTTTATAACATTAATTACATTAATTTAATTTTACTTTATCTTGAACATAGCTCTCACTTCGATATATATTTCAATAACATAAATAAGATTTTAAAAAGATAATCGTAATAATACATTCGCACAACTATCCCTTAAACGCTTCATGCAAACTGGACGGCGCGTCAAGTGCTTCATGCATTCATGCTTCATGCATGCATTCATGGATTGACGTCAAGTACAACGGATCGTGTGTGTGCTCTAGGGGCTAGGGGCGTCTTGCCAAACGACGCTTCATGCATACTGACCAGACTTGATGAAGCATACTGGATGGTGTGGGGCGGGCATAAGGGGCAGATAGGTAGATGAATAGATGGACAAACAACAAACAGATAGATGTCAAATGGACCGACAGAATAATAAACAAAGATTCTATAAATGTTTATATCCCTTGCAAGCCGTTTGTTTATAAATCTAAGTATACAGGGTGTCCCTGGAAGTGTGGATAAAGTGTAACAGGGCCAAATATCACAACAAAATTGTGTAAATTCAACACAGAGGGAAATTAAACGTGTTCGAAATTTCTGCGGGCATTGAGATTGTGATTGAAGGACGGACGCATGTGAGATCCTGTAATCATTCTGTCTTTTCTTTTAATTTACAGAACTCTATTATGGTATCATCAATGTCTGTCTGCTACAGATATTTATGTCGTTTACTTTAAAAAAACATAAGCAAATAACAAAAGAAATATTCCTTCCTAAAACTCGACTTACCCGAGTTCTTCCTAAGACAAATATGAAGAAAAAATATAAAGAAACCATTGACTAAATAGTTGAGTGACCGTTTAAGCTAAAGTTGCGGCAAAGATTAGAGTACTAACTTGTATGGTTGATAAGATACTGTACTTACCCCTTGACAATGGCGACAAGTAATGATAATGGACACTGGCCCCGCCGGCTGAACATCCCGTCAAGGTGACACTGTCAGGGTTGCCACCGAACATCATGATATTTTTCTGAATCCATTTGAGAGCAAACGCTTGGTCTTTCAACCCTGCGTTGCCTGGTGCAATCTCGTCGCCGGTGCTAAGGAAACCTGTCAAAATTTATTATAACTTTGTGTTGAAATATTAAAGAAAACCGCTCAAGAATTTGTCAGATGTCGCAATTTCAGAATAATTGAAAGCTTGAAAGCTTGATTCGAACCTAATAATTAGTATTCTTCGGATTTGTACATTTCTAGTTTGGTTTTTTTTTAAACTTACTTAACGGCGAAAGCGTTTAACCTTTAAGTTATAAAATAATACCCAAGGGTCCCAGTCTATAGTTGAAGGTTACGACCACGACATCCCAGTCCATGAAGTGTGATGGGTCGTACAAGGAGCCACTGCCGTACATGAAAGCGCCGCCATGAATGAATACCACAACTGGTAAAAAAGCACCGGCATTCAATTTCGGAGTGGCGACGTTCACGAACAAACAGTTCTCGCTACCTGTTAAAGATAAAAATTAAAGTTTTACATACATACACGTTTTTATTGCTATTAAGCATAATATTATATCGTCAGTGATAGTGCAACAGCACGTAACTAGCTCTGGTAGATAACGCGTAATATAAGTGAAATGAACCTTTTATCGGAGGTTGAAAAAAAATCTTCGTTCGTCATGTGTGAATGTGAATGAATTTATATAAATATTGCTTCTATTTCAAATATTTTAGAGATTAAGTTTAATCAAAGAATGATAATTTATGTTAGGCTAAGGTTTATAGGTAAATTTCTGGTATTTAGGTCATTTCACTAACGAGATATTTACTAGAGGTAAGTTGTTCAGTTGCATAAATCGAAGTCCTCCTTAGATAGGTCAGCACTACAGTTACTATGCAACACGCATAATTCACTCTGAATCCAGCAAGTTCATTGTGTTTGTTCCTAATTAATTGTCTCAGGAGTATTTCACTCGCGTTTGTTAGAACAACAGGTAGCTGTTGTTAACTTACCTTCAAGTTTGTCATACCTACGAACTATGTAGTGGAGACTCATGAGCGGAAGTTCTCAAAGGAGTACGATCGGCGGTATGCCGCAAGAAAAACAACACCTGTGGCACAAGACCAACTAAAGGATACGGTTGTGAATTTATCTCCTGGGAATTTGGATCAGCCTACAATAAACATCTTGGCTAAAGGTATGAATTTCGCGGTAACGCCGACACGAATAGCATATGAGCGAGTTAGCTAGTGTTGAGGAGGTTATAATTCGTAACAAAATACCCTCAAGTGACGCGGAAACGCTCAAACAGGATATCGCAGTTATTTTACGAAAATCGAATCATTCCACTAGTAATATCACTGCAGTAGAGCGTCTAGCATTAAAACATATCCGGGATAATGAGGACATTTTAGTGCTAAAGGCCGATAAAGGAAACGCCACTGTAGTGATGAACACAGCAGAGTACCACACGAAAATTCGGATTCTGCCGAGTGATAATAAGGTGTAACACGATGTGTAGTTTAAAGGTGGTAGAGCCATGCTGCATTGCGGCACGAATAAGGCCGGCTCGCCCGGTGAAATACCACCCTCTCACAGAATATCGGCGCAAAATAACAGCATTTATTGCTGTTGTGTTTCGTTCGGTGAGTGAGAGTGCCGGTGGCCCATCATCCCCTCCCCCTCCTTTCCCTATTTCTCTAAAGGCCGGCAACGCGCCCGTGATTCTCCGGATGTTGCGGGTGTCCATGGGCGGCGGTTGGTTTCTCTCCATCAGGTATAAAAAGGTATATAAACCGGTATCATACTACCCCACAGCCTGAATAACACGTCAGATGAGATCGGCTCTGATCCAAGAACACAAAGATCTTTTTACAGAAGACGAGTACGAAAACTCGTATAGGCCTCAGTCTCATCAACCACCGAAATTATATAGTTTGCCAAAAATACATAAGTCAAATGTGCCATTACGTTCTATCGTAAGACAAGGTGCATCTCCTACTTACGATCTTGTGAAGCACGTTTCATAAGTATTGCAGCCACTTGTGGAAAAAACACCGTCTTTTGTTAAAGATTCGCGTCATTTCGTCTAGAGCATACAGACTCTTACATTGGAAATAGATGACGTCATGGTGAGTTTTGATGTAGAATCGCTTTTCACCAATGTTCCAATCAAGGAATGCCTGGACGTAGTGAAAAACAGACTGAGTGACAGTGATATGCCCTTTACTTATATTGATCTGTTTAGATGGTAATTACTTCCTCTACCAAAATCAATATCTCCTCCAGATTGAGGGTGTCGCAATGGGCAGTCCTGTAACTCCTGTATGTGCCAATATCTGGATGGAACATTTTGAACAGAAGGCTCTCGGCTTGGGACCGAAGACCATTCGATTTTATAAAAGGTAGGTGGATGATATTTTCTGTATCAACAAGGGAAGTACACAGGAAGTAGACCAATATACGGAACACCTGAACTCTATTCACCCAAGTATGAGGTTCACATATGAAATGGAGAGTGGTAGGTCACTGGCATTCTTGGATGTAAAGCTAACCGCGAGACAACAAGGAAAGTTACCGCACTGTGTATATCGGAAGCCTACACACACGGACAGATACCTGCACGTTACGTCTCACCACCATTCCAGTCACATGCAATCCCTTATGGCATCATAAAGAACAGAGCGTACAATGTATGTGCCCCGGAACATTTAGTGCAGGTGCTCGATAATGTTCAGGAGGTACTGGCGAAGAAGGGATATTGGATGAACCGACGACTGCGTAGGGCTAAAAAAGGTACAGACATCCAGAGGTGAGCAGATAACCAGCCTATATACCCTATGTGAAATTTGTTACTGATAACATTGGATCAGTTTTAAAAAGTACTCTATCCACACCATATACACCCCTGGAAGAAAAGTTGAATAACGTTGTGGGCACACCGAAGGATGTTTTGCCGTTGCAGACACCAGGAGACTATAAAATAGATTGTAGTTACGGTAGTTCATACATTGGCCAAACGAAACGCACTATTGCTGAAAGGATTAAAGAACATATTACAGCGGTAAAAAACCGGCAAACAACAAAATCAGCGATAGCGGAACATCTGTTTCAATCAGATACCGATCACTGAATTGAATTTCATCGCCCACTAGTCCTTTCTACTGATCGCCACTTTTATCCAAGAGTAGTGCGTGAAGTGACTGAAATCAAGAGACATACAAAATTTTAATCGGGACAACGGATACAATTTATAGTGATGATGTGAAATCCTGTGATTCATGGAACAAAACCTCGTGTTTCACTTCTGTTAAACGCGTGGACACTGTGTGTTGTGCGTAGGTATCCCGAAAACTATTTAAAAATATCAGGGTAGATGACAAAACGTCTACCTCAGACACGGAGTGAAACTTGCTGCTACAGTTTGCACGGCCGATGCAACTCGGTCGAAACGTCAAGCCAAATTAAAAAGTAATCGCGTTAACTTTCCCGTTTTAGATATTTTATAATGCAACGCGAAAGTTTAAAAGTATATAGTTCTTTTTAACTTCAGTAAAGCCTATTATCACTTTAGGAGGAGTTTCAGGAACGAATTTACATCGAACGTGCTTCGTATGTTTGTCATGAATTATAACAATACTGTGGCGTATACATAGTTGTTCATCTCATCAATGGTTCTATTAATTATAATACGTGACATTGGCAAAATTTGCAATAGCTACGGTGCCATTGAATTAAAAAAAAAAATGAGCTATCGCGGGACGCCTGGCAGATGTGAAACATCGAAACTATTTTGTATGGAAAATATGCATGAAAAGATGGTTTATTAAAGGAAATAAATATTGCATAATAAAAAAATACGGCACAATAAAAAAAAAATATTTGAATTTTTTTTAAGAAAATATTACTCTTAAAAAACACAGGCAGTGTTCCGAAGTGAATAACAACACTGCATACGCTATAGGTATAAGAGCTCAGTAAAAGAGCGTGGCGACGCGTCGCCACGTCGCCACGTCAACAGTCGGTCTGACCCCGCCGCATAAGATGTTTCACACCAAAAAAAAAGTTAAAGGCTACAAGCCTCAAGTGGTGTGGTTTTAGTTCTCAACCTCAATCCTATCGAATATGTAAGCGACATGCTGCGAAGATGTGTTACGAAAGGACAGGGTTACGATAACATGACAGCTACAGGAATTTCTAAAATTCTATTGGGAGCATTTGACGCAAGAGCAGATAAATTATCTTACTGATTCCATGAAAAACCGTTATCGACAAGTCGTAAACAGCCGAGGAGGTTTTGAATTGAAAAGAAGAATTAATGATTGCAATTTTTTTTTCTCACCAAGTAAATTGGTTCTGTTGGTACAGTGCAGGCTGTAGGCGTACATATAATAAAGTATATTTTATTATTTTTTATAATAAAATCTTTTTGACAAAAACACTGTCGTTGTTTTACTAAAAAAGATAATAAAATTATTACTTACTAGCGAACTGCCCACGCTTCGCAAGGGTAGAATTAAAAAAAACAAAATAAGGCCCATGTTATGATAATGTAGCGTTCTATAAGTGAAAGTATTTTTGAAATCGGTTGAGTAGTTTTTGAGTTTATCCATTACATACAAACAAATAGTTTACCTCTTTATAATATTAGAATTTTAGTTTATTAACTAGCAAACCCGGCCCGTTTCACTCGGCGTTAAAGTTAAAATAAATTAAACAGTTTTTATAATTATTTTGATACTGCAAAAAAAAAAAATCCTACTGATCCGATCGCTACCAAACTTTACAGGAACACTCGCTAGGCCAATCTGAAGATTCCCTGCAAATTTCATCGAAATCGGTCCAGCCGTTTCGGAGTCCATAAGGAACATACATACATACCTACAAACATCGCCTTTTATATATATAGATTACTACTATTATACCATAGACCTTATAGCCTAGTAAAAATACGATTTGAAAAAATACATACATATCTTCACGTTGTACCCCTAACGGGTTAGTCAGATAGGACGGAGTGAGAAGCTTCGCTATCCTTACATATTTCTTTCCTCAGATCTCATAATTTAATTTGACTTGATTTCGATTTGAAAAAAATAAATTGTGATATTTCCTTTTACAATCGTTAAGTACAATATATACATACATATCTTCAGGCCGTATCCCTAACGGGGTAGTCAGTGAGGACGGAGCGCCAAGCGTCGCGGTCCTTACATACTTCTTTCGCTTATAAAGTAAGTGCAAAGAGACCGCCGGGCTGGCAGCTTCTTCCGCCAACGAATCAGTTTGGCTATTCAAAGAGGCAATGCTGCCAGTATGCTGGGTACCTTGAGCAATGACAGCTTTCTAAGCGGCAACTTTGAGGAAGTTTATTATTTAAGATAATGTGTAGTTTTAAGTTTGTAAATATTAACATATGTATGTACTTTTTGCTAATGTAAATAAAAAAAAAAGTACAAATATATGTTGGCGCAAATAATAAAAGGCACTCATTTGACTATACAAGGTAAAGCGCGTCTTCCGGTTTGGAAGTACCGCGCGCTAACGGAACATCACGTCGGGGCAAGTCCGGGCCGACTACGGCGTCCGGTGCACTGGGACTTCTACGTATCGTTTGCCATTATTAAAATTACCAATTACCTAATTAATTATTGATAGTAAGAATGCTCTGTCGTTTGCACATTAATATTGCCACATCGTGGTATTTTATTTAGTAGTTCGGGTCCCGTATGTTACCTGTAGGTACCTATTTCTTATAGCTGAGTCGCGAGAGCACGAATTGGACTGTCTTTTCCGACATACATAAAATATATGTTTTTAAGATCCTATGTTTACGAAATATTTGGTGGCATACCTTTTTAAAAAGTCAATTTATGCAATTACGACTTTTATTTGATGGATTCACAGTTTAATCTCCTAAAAAGGAGAACTATGGACAATCGATAAAGATTCTGTTCAGAAGCATGGTAGATTTGGTGCGTATATCAGCGAGAGAATAATTATTTTTACAATCCAAACAGTATTAAATTAATATAAGTACTTTTTTATAATTCATTCTTTAAATAATAATAATAGCAATTCGCTCTGATTTCTCAAAAGTACCAAATGTTATAAAATGAAATACTTTTCTTTCTTTAATTTACAATATTTTCATGTACTTTCTTTACTTGTATTCAGAAAATATTTAATAACAACTAATTTTACCTTTCAATTAAACAAATAAATAGCTATTATGGAATTTTGGCATTTCGTCACACACAACGATGTTGTAATTTTACTGGGCTTCATACAATTATTAAGGGCTTGTGAAAATGGTGGAACGCGGAGTTTTTTTTATCCCAATCTCAATTTATACCTACCGAGAATTGCCAACAATTAACTCCATGAAAGCTTAAAACTGGGCTTCATAATGAAACAAGTATTTCCTTTGCGTTTACTAAAACGGTTGTTATACTCTTTAAAATTGTATTGGCTTCATTACGTATTCATTATAAGCAAATTTTCCTTGGTGGAAAATTTATTTTCGGCTCAGACAAAATACAACAAATTAACAAATAATAAAATAAAACAATCACGTTAATACAGAATTCCCGGGAATTGAAATCCCGTCAAGTTTTTGAACAAGACGCCCCGGGCTAAATTTACATATATATTAATATGCCTAAGGGCTATCCATTGTCTATCATTTGCTCTTCGTTGACTTTGGCAGGAAAGTCACGAAGGATACGAATTACTGGTGATAGCGATAGTGCGTAACTACTTCTGTTATGTCTGCATTACAAACATGTTTGTCGAACCTTAGCCAATGCAAGCGCAGGCAAATTAGTACAAAGCGTGTTTTACCGTCAAAGAGATTTAAAGGGTATTTGAATGTCTTTGGTTATCGTTCACAAGTTTAGAAGCCAAAGCCAGTGCAAAGCAAGACCTGTTTTTTCCAATCTAAACGAATATCATGTATAGCTGTATACGTTGGTGTACAGGCGAGCGACTTTGATTTGTGCAGAACAGCCGAATTGAGACGAGCTCTGGCGAGTAACACAAAGTGACAACCACGCAACACAAATGAGCTCTATACACCTTGCCGTGTTTGACACTTGCCTTCACTCGTCAAGTAAACGCGAGTGATGGTGAGACATGACAAGTGGGCCCTATACACGTTGGCGCTCGTTTTCACTCGACAAAACAGGGTCAGCATGTATTGGTACTTTTCAAGGCCAAGTATTCGTTGGCCAAGCGCGTTCAGCGAGTAATATTGTATATTCAGCTAACGTGTACTGGGCCTTTTAGCGTGTATTTGTTGCATAACGTTTGTCGATATGCGGTTGTCCACGCACAAATCGAAGAGAATTTAGCGCAAGCCGCAAACAGCGTTCACACGTTGGTCGAGTGTTCAGTTCAGGGCTGCCAGTTCGTATGATTGGATACAAAATGTATATAATGTCTTACGTATTCTGTCTGTATAATAGATTATCTTGTATAATTGGATATAAAAGTAAGAATTCGAACGTAAAGTAAACTTTGTGAGAATTTATTATAATATCGCTTTTACATTGCATTTCTTCGGAAAATTCGCTATTATTAAAAAATGTAATGAGAGATCTAACGTTTCTTAATGTTTAGTAAATGTTTTTTTTTAAATTTCCTTTTCTTCGGTTTTTTTTGTTGATTTGTATAATAAGATTTGATTTTGTATGATATAATTTTATGAACCCAGTGGTATAAATCAATTGGCTCTACTGATAGCTGTACTCGATACTCGTAATTGTTTACGATCTTGTTCCAAATAATTGTTATCATCTTCTTTTGTGCCATCTCCTTTTGTGTCCATCTCCTTTTGTGGCCATCTCCTTCTAATCACTCGTTTCTGGTAAACACATAAATATGTTAAAATAGAAAGTACTGTACAAATAAATTGTAGCGGGCGTGATTACCTCAACGTCCGTCTTCATCAGACGGCAAAAGTAGACAACGCAGAATGAAACACTAGGGCTGGCAGTAGAGCCAACTTATTTTATACCACTGGGTTCATGAAATTGTATAAATCCAAATCTTATTAAACAAATTAACGAAAAGAAATTAAAAAAATAATGAAATTTGAAAAACGCCTACTTATCTTTAACGATTAAGAAAAGTCGAATCTCTGGATGTATTTCTTTTTAACAATAACAAACTTCCGGAGTAAAAGCGATGTTATATTTTTGCAGTTGACTACAATTGAATTTTTATTTTTACATCCAAATATGCCTAATCTATTATACAAACAGGATACGTAAGAGGGTCATATCACACACATTTGATCTGGTAGCCTTGTGAAACCCGTTAACGTGTGAACAGTGTCATTATAATTTGGCGAGTGCTTACGCTGAACGCCATTGGCCAACGTGTACTGGAACTTAAGTACCGCGTTAGAGATATGAACCTAATTTTACCAAGAGGTCGAACAAGTCGTTACGTGTTCGACCTAAAATTAGGTTCTCTTCATGTTTGTCTGGAAATCTAATAGCTTTAGTTTGGTCCCATGACGATACTATATGGGTTAATTCTGTTAAAAGTATAGTATTGCATTATGTAATTATAAGGTGTTGAACCTTCTAAAAAATTTAATTCGTATGACTTACACACACGGCGTCTACTAATGGTAGTGACGCGCGATTGTGTTGTGACTGACGAAATAAATTTTGAATTCAATATTATCTATTCTAATAAATAGACCTTGCCACTTACTACATACAATATGGATGTAGTAAGACATAAAATATGCATTAATTATTTAGACACTGATTAATTAGATAGTAGCGTATTCAGACATATTATTTAGCATATATTTATGTTACAGCAAATTAGGAGATATGAAAGGAATAATGAAACCAACTACTAGTTTGATGAATCATATTGAGTAAGCAAAATCACTTTCAAACGAAAAAGAAAGTCTGCCTGAATTCGGCTAATGCATTACCGCTTCCAAATTACGTATCTAGGTATTACGTACAACAGTCCTGTAGCCCGGACCAGAAGAAGAAGAAGAAAAAGGTTATGGTATTTTCTCCACCTGTCATAAGCGGCGGTTAAAAGGGGTCTTCGGGGCCGCGGTCACTCGGAGTGGGGGTCGTCCATCCATTCGACCCTGAGAAGGACGACAGTGCCCGTGGCTCGCGCTGTTGTGGCAGTGACGGTATAGGGAGACTCTGTCACTGCCCTCCCTAGAAATGTATTGACGCAGCTCTTGCATGTTCCGTAGGAGGACTCGGAACCCCTCGACAATGCGCCGAGGAGGACCACCACAATAGTTCGGTGAGCAAACCCAGTTTCTCCAGGGTGCGGGATATCAGTACAGATTTCTTATGCCTAACTAAAAAAAATTACGTACGTAATTACGTATTATGTACACTTAGTTCCACATTAGTTTTAATCACATAAAGTACCCACGTGTGATATTTTGTAACATTTTAGTAACAAGAATGAGGGTAGAATGGATTTCCTGCGTATCGTGGGGCTGCATGAAAGCCTGATTTTGGTCTTGTAAGAGTTCAGTTGTTGAGAAGCCGTCGAATAGTCAAGTACATAACAGTTGTGATGAAGAATTGATAACGTGTTCATAGTGATCAGTGCTCCAATGTTCATTCATATTTAACATATCTGAAGTGTGATTTTACCACGTGCCTAATGAGCGGTTATTCTGCTTGTCATCACATTGTTTAAAGTGACAATGGTGACGAAGGTTTATCAGTGTAAGAAAAAAAAGTGTTTTAGTTGTGACCTGGGTTTGTGCCAATGGGCATACATGAACATTACTATGTGAGTGTCGACTTCGACTCGACTCGAAGGACATAAGATTCATAAAAAACTTATACTGGAACCAACTGGCAAATGTACGCGTCGAAAATAAACTCACAGATGCTTTGTGTAAAAAAGTTGAAGCCTTTGATATGTGGATATACAGGAGAATGTTAAGAATATCGTGGAGGGATAAAGTGCGCCACGAAATAGTGTTGGAGCGGATTGGAAGAAAGCTTGAGGTTCTTTGTACCGTCAAAAAGAGGAAATTAGAATATCTTGAGCACATTATGAGAAATCCTAAGTACGAACTGCTACAACTAATAATACAAGGAAAGATACAAGGGAAAAGAAGTATTGGTCGCAGAAGGATATCGTGGCTTAAGAACCTGCACCAATGGTACAACAGAAGCACAAGATCCCTGTTCAGAGCTGCCGTGTCCAAAGTCCAAATCGCCTTGATGATCGGCGACCGTCAATAGAAGATAGCACCAAAAGATGTGTGCCGCAACTAAAAGGGTGTGTCCCGCAAATAAAAGGGTGTGTCTCCGAAATAAAAGGGTGTCCCCGAAATAAAAGAGTGTGTCCCCGAAATAAAAGGGTGTGTCCCCGAAATAAAAGGGTGTGTCCCCGAAATAAAAGGGTGTGTCCCCGAAATAAAAGGGTGTGTCCCGAAATAAAAGGGTGTGACCCCGAAATAAAAGGGTGTGACCCCGAAATAAAAGGGTGTGTCCCCAAAATAAAAGGGTGTGTCCCCGAAATAAAAGGGTGTGTCTCCGAAATAAAAGGGTGTGTCCCCGAAATAAAAGAGTGTGTCCCCAAAATAAGAGCGTGTCCCCGAAATAAGAGCGTGTCCCCGAAATAAGAGTGTGTCCCCGAAATAAGAGTGTGTCCCCGAAATAAGAGTGTGTCCCCGAAACACAGACAAATTAGCCTAAAGACAGGAAATGAAAGGGCACCGTTTTCTGCCATCGATGCGCACAAACGCTAATATAACTTCAAACACAAACGCGCGCTCCTTTAGTATTAACCAGAAAACAGATCCGTGACCTGTATCTAATTGTTTCAAAAAATATAGTATAAATTACGTAAACAATGCCGAATTGCGCTGTAAAGTGGTGTGGTAGTGACAGTCGTAAAAATAGTTTCAAAAAGGACAAAAGGATAATATCATGTTTCATCGGTAAGTATAAAATTAATAATAAAAATT
This sequence comes from Zeuzera pyrina, assembly GCA_907165235.1. Taxonomy (NCBI): domain Eukaryota; kingdom Metazoa; phylum Arthropoda; class Insecta; order Lepidoptera; family Cossidae; genus Zeuzera; species Zeuzera pyrina. Next base: position 4,363,253 of record OU015627.1, read on the forward strand.
TATATCAAAAAAATGCAGAGCTCTCACTATACTGGTCGCTGGTAGCTTTGAGTCAGCGTTTGTCCTTGTCTAGCAAGCTATAATTACATATTGCATCCTCACTCTTGCAAGATGGCACGTGTAAGTAGGGACGCGAAAAAATGTATCGATATATCAATATATTTTCCATTAATTTTGAGAATTTATAATGACTACCACTCTTTGAAATTATACACCTAGTTCCATCCATACTATCCATACTATATAATAATATAATATATATAACATATAATTATATAATATAATATATTAATATATAATGTAATATATAATTATATAATATTATATAATTGTATAATCCATACCCATACTAATATTATAAATGCAAGTCTCTCCGTCTGTTTGTCTGTCCGTCTGTCTGCTTGGTTTTCACGGCTAAACCGCCGTACCGATTTTAATAAAATTTAGCATGGACATAGTTTGACACCAGGGGGTCAACATATGCTACTTTATTTTTAGTGAATAAGGGGATGAAACTTTGTATGGGAAATTTTTAACCCCTGAACCGATTAAGACGAAATTTAGTATAGTACATAGATAAAACCTTTTCTAATAAAAAATATACTTCTTTTTTCCAAAAAACTACCCCTAAAAGAGTGAAAAGGGGATGAAATTTTTAACCGCTGAACGGATTGTAACGCTGAACGAAGATGTAATTTGGTACATAGATACACCTTTTCTATTAAAAAAACACAGTTATCATTAAAAAGATGTCACCGTTCTTTTTTCAACCGACGAAAAAATGATGGAGGTTCTCAAGTAGGTGCATTTTTTTTTTTGTATACGACCATGCGTAGCTTTTTACAGAGTAGTCTGATTTTGATGATTCTCTTTTATTGGATAGAATATATCTCGGTTTTGGGTTCAATTTAATTCGGAAAAAATTTAAGAATACAATTTAACCGTCTTAAAAAACACTGAAAAGTACAAAATAACTATTCTTTACTAATCAAAACTCAAATTAAAAAAAAAATACTTTATACATACGGTACAAATACCTATATAATTAAATTCGACAGTTACTGAAATCGATGCAAGTCTCCCAAACTAATAGACTTTCTGTTGTGGCACATTAATTTGGAACCCACTTTAATAACCGTCAAATTTAATTATGTACATACATACATACAATCTTCACACCATATCCCTAACGGGGCAGTCAGAGTGACGGAGCGCCAAGCGTCGCGGTCTTTACATACATCTTTCGCTTCTTCGAATCTCATCATTCTCCTCACATATTTTTGCTTAGGTATGCGAATGCTTTTGACATGTCCGTCGGCTAACACTCTAGCAAATTTAATTATATACGTATGTATATTGTATGGATAAAGTATTTTTTTTTATTTGAGTTGTAATTAGTAAAGGATAGTTATTTTATACTTTTCAGTGTTTATTTCTAGTAGGTTTAAATTTTTTCTTAATTTTTATTATTTCTCCCATTTGAGTCACCTTGGTTTAAATAAATATATAGGATGGGTCTACAACTAACTACTTTTCTAATTATAGAACGAAATGATATAAAAATGTATCATCAATATAAATAAAGCTTATAATTAGTAATTATTATTTCGTGTATCTTCAAAGGCCAAGCTCAATACCAGTGCAATTTAAATGGGACCACCTCGGAAGTATATCAAACAAAAAAAAAAATTTTAAATCGGTACACAATTGATGAGGTTATCGGTGAACATACATAAATAAACATACAGACGCACATAGAATCTCCCTCTTTTTAAAGTTGGTTAAAAAAATACATACAGACGAAAAGGTTGGGTGGTTCTACCACCAAAGCTTTTCAGTTTCGTTTTTTGTCAATTTAATTTAATTACTACCCAAACGAATTTGATTTGCATTTCTATTCCAAATTTTTGATTTTTTTGTTTCGAAATAAAGAATCTTGTTTTGATTATATATACATATTTTATTAATTCTATTTTTAAAATAAGCTTATGAAAATAGTTCTTGTATTTATCGATATATACAATATCTACGAGTACATCACTATTTCGTTTAGTACGTGACGTTACCTTGCCGCCCGCTTACGTCTCATTCTTCTAACCTTGACAGAATAGTTCGCTTAGAAATTCGTAAACATTTCAGGTCTCTAGGGTAGTTTGTCTGTGCCCCGAAATAAAAGGGTGTGTCCCCGAAATAAAAGGGTGTGTCCCCGAAATAAAAGGGTGTGCCCCCGAAATAAAAGGGTGTGCCCCCGAAATAAAAGGGTGTGCCCCCGAAATAAAAGGGTGTGCCCCCGAAGTAAAAGGGTGTGTCCCCGAAATAGAAGGGTGTGTCCCCGAAATAAAATGATGTGTCTCCCAAATAAAATGATGCGTCTCCCAAATAAAACGGTATGTTCCGCAACGAAAATAAGTGTCTTACAGCGACAATAAAAGGGTTTGTATCACAGTTGAAATAAAAGGTGAGTTTCTTAGCTACATCAATCTAAATTAATAATTGTTTAAAAGTGATACTTGTCTGGATTCCTCGTTAGTTCTTCTCAGATTAACTTTCCACAGTATTGGTGAATTGGCTGACGTTCAGAATATTTTGTAACTGGGTTTTTCGAAATAATTAATTTGACCATGAAAATAAAACGGTATTTCTCAAAAGAGAAAACTAGTGTTTCATTACTTAAATCTGAGGGTATGCTGATCCATTAGAAAGCAAATTTTTGATTAGTGGGTAAAAAAAAAGTACATAGCCAACCTTACCTTCTCAGAAGTATATGATGAAAAGTAGGTGAACGCTGCATATAAAAAAAAATTTCAAGATCTTATACTGTTAATTTATAACCTTTGCTTCCCAAAAATCAGAGTTAGAAGAGACATCGCAACTGCAAAAAATTACTAGATAACTAAAGGTCTTAGAATCAGCTGTAAAATCACAATTCAATAAAAATAATTACAAAAAATACTCTCGAATTCTACGTTGTTGTATTAATTGTTAAAAAAGAAATAATAACGAAAAAATATTAAGAAACTGTAAAAATAAATGTAAAACTTGCTAGCGTTTGATAAAGAAAGAATCCTTAGGAACATCTAATACAGATTTCATTACTAAAATACGTAAAGATAAAAAAAAATATACAAAACCCTACAGAAATAGCTGAAGTATTTAATAATTATCTGATTTATTTAACATATAGACAAAACAGCATCTGAAGTACCCACAGAAAAATTAATTGTAATAGTTTATTTTTGACACCTTGTGATAATAATGAAATTCAACTAATCATAATGTCTCTAAATAACACGAGTGCAGAAAGTTGTGATAAATTACCCACAAAAATTCTTAAAGAATGTTCAAACGAGATTGCGCCAGTTCTAGCATTTTTGATAAACCTCTCTTTCGTTCAGGGATGTTTTCCCCAAATGCTCTATAACTTCATAGAAATTCATAATATTTGAATACGAGAACAATATGGATTTCAAAAAGGTAAATCAACCACTTTGGCCTGTTTTGATCTTATAAGTAGATTTATTGATGACTTAGATGCCGGTAAAATAACGACCGTCATATTTTTTTGATATGACCCAAGCTTTCGACTATGTATGCCATAAATTATTATTGGATAAGCTTGACAATTATGGAATTAGAGGACTAGTGTTGGAATAGATAAGGACATATTTAGAAAATTCACAACAGTGTTGAAATTACGAATGTAAATGAAAAACATGAACTGAGAACATATAGATCTCCTTTTAGAATAAATAGCTCGGGTGTACCTCAGGGAAACGCTCTTGGCCCACTTTTATCTTTATTATATATCAATGATCTTGTAACAGTTACAAAACACCCATGTATTCCATTTGCAGATGATATTTCTTTTATCATATCATCACCAACAAAAGATATGCATGATTATACACGGAAGATAAATTCCACAATTAAACTTATAGTAAATTGGCTTGATGAAAACAATTTACAAGTAAATTTAACAAAGACAAATTATGTACGATTTCAAACACTATATGAGTAAATAAAACCATTGAACATTAACTACAGATGTCAACAAATATTAGAGGTTGTTGAAACAAAATTTTTAGGTGTTATTCTGGATAGAAACTGTACCTGGAAAGCACATATCTATATGGTATGTGGCAAAATAAATAAATTCGTTTATGTGCTACTTAGATTGAGGAAAACGTGTACAGTAGAAACAGTTTCTATAGCTTATCATGGCAACGAAGCTTTAGTCCTCAGATACGGTCTTGTGTTCTGGGGAAATTCTATAGATGCACAAAGAACTTTTATTGCACAAAAGAAGTGCATTAGAGCTGTCAGTGGTCTTGCTCCATGGGAATCATGTAAGCCTCTATTCATCAGATTGAAATTGCTTACTTTATCCTGTATGTATATATTCGAATGCGCAAAGTTAGTTAAACTAAATATTAACAACCTATTTACGAAGGCTACTGACATATTTCCTAGACATACTAGAAATCCAGATCGCATTGTGCGGCCAGAGGTTCCTAAAACAAGTCTATATCAAAAAATCTGTTACGCCATGTGTAGAACAATATATAATGCCATACCTAAAGATATTAGAACATTACCACAAAAACATTTCAAAAGGAAATTAGAATCATGGCTATAAGAAAAATATTTTTATTAGGTAAAAGAGTTTATACAAAATTGAAAATTTAAGTATTTATGACAGCTGAAATGCTGTTGACATGTTATTAAAATTTGAATATGCATTAGAATTTGATTATGTAATAATTTGTAAATATAATGTAAAGTTAATTTAAATGCTTGCTAAACTTTTGGCGAAATATGTGAAACTAATTTATTTCATTGTACATCTTTTTACCATATTTCTGGCAAATAAACATTATTATTATTATAAAAAAAAAGAAAAAAAAAACAAATTTTATGCATCTGTAAATATATTAGTATATTCTTTTTTATTGTTCAATCGTTACTTGCCAACCATTGTGTTACGAGGACGTAATCAGTAATCAGGAAGGCCGATGCTAAAAGAGTTAATTGTTTTAACACGAATTTTCATTTTATTTATTTATTTATTTAATACAATAGGACCCTCTACAGCGAGTACATTCAACCCATTACCAAAATACATAAATTAAATGAATACAAATTAAATGCATCGCCAATTACAGAGAGCCACAGCATGCAATACATTTTCAAATAGTATATAAGTTTGAAATATTTACAATATAGAACAAAAAAAAAACAAACCTAACAAAATACTCTACTCAATTTTCCTCATTATTTCACTACACCAAAGAAACAAAAAGAACAAAATAATATAATGGAAAAAATATTACATCGCAACTATTTGCCCAGCACTTTCCTTTTGATTACAATAGCAGTGTCCCCGAAAATATCAATTTCAGAGGACATGCCATTGCACAGCGCCATTAGACGGTTTGTTGGGGAATCAAGACCTAATTTAGTATAAATAAGGAAGGGGAGCCGAAACAGAGGAATTTGTATTCTTGGTTTCATATGCGGTATGTAAAAATTAAAATCATCAAGAAGCCGTGGGCAATCTATTTCTCCATTAATTGCCTTCCGAGCAAATAGTACATCTAGCACTACTGTCTGAAAGGGACTGCATATGAAAATACTCCAATCTGTTCATTGTCGTATTTTTTTGCGATACCTTGGGAGTATGCAAGATGCCATAAAAATCTTTTTTATAATCTTTCTACTTTATACATGGGGTTCCACACCGCACTGGCATATCCTAATATACTTCTCACAAGTGCATTAAAAACTATAATTTTAGTAGAAGGCTTTTTGAATTTTTTACAATTTCTTATAACAAATCCTAGTGTTCTAGGTGATTTCTTTATTATTGCGTCCAAGTGCGCATTAAATCTAAGCTTACCATCAAATATTACGCCAAGATCATTAAAGCTATCAACGTCACCGATCCCCATTAATAGAATAACTTGAACGTATTACATTATACTTGCGTGTGAACCTTAAGTGATGACATTTTGAAACGTTTAAACACATACCATTCATAACACATCAGTCATTTAGTCCGTTAATATCATTCTGTAAAAGAACACTGTCAGTACGCGACTCGATACGTTTAATAAGTTTTTGATCATTCTATTCATATTTTTATACATCGTGTGCTGACATTTATTCTTATTAGTTTTCATCCTAACAGTTTCGATTGTTGCATCCGGTATCGACGAAACAGTTTATGATAAACATACCTTTATTAATTTCAATCGTTTAATATTTTGATTCGAATCCTCTAAATTCTCTTTGGGCATAAAAATTATAATCTTATACGAGATTGTACGCAAGAAAAACTATTACGAGGACGTAATTTGTATTGCCAGGAAAGGCAGTGTTAGTTCCACATTAATTTTAATCACATAAAGTACCCACGTGTGATATTTTGTAACATTTTAGTAACAAGAACGAGGGTATAGTGGATTTCCTGCGTGTAGTGGGGCTGCATAAATGCCTGATTTTGGTCTTGTAAGACTTCAGTTGTTGAGAAGCCGTTTTGAATACTCAAGTACATAATAGTTGTGATGAAGAATTGATAACGTGTTTATAGTGATCAGTGCTCGAGTGTTCATTCATATTTAACAGTACATACCTGTGATTATTTTAAAGAACGGATCATATTGTAGACATTCCGGGAGGGGCCTCGTTGCATCCCATGTGCCTGTCCAAGGTTTTAGTTGCTGAGGTTCCTGAAATATTAATTATATTGAGAAAAATCCGAAATAAGTAATCATATTTTTTTTTTTTACATAGGAAGAAAACAACTGAGCAGTTTGCCTGATAGCAAGTGTTAGGAATAAAACATATTATTCTTTCTATTGTCTCTCGATACCAAGAGATGGCGCTAGTTGTCCCGTCAGCGCAGGTTTTGTTAATTTTTTTTGGTCTGTGGGTAATTTAGTGAGTGAATTGAAGTTGTTATGGAGAAGTTTAAAAAAGGCATCGGTCGCTTTGTGATAAGAAAAAGGGAAAGTTTTTGGAATATTGGTTATAAATCTCAATTATCTTTTTTGTTTTGAAGCAAAAGATATTCTGCCGTGTTGTGTATGTTGTGTTCGACGACTGGAATTGGTAATTGATTGTTTTGCATTATACTGTTACTATATAATTCTTGAAATGGTAGGCAAAGAGGTTAGGAAGGTAATAAGTGGATTTATCTTCCTTTTTGTGGCTTTACGGCGTAAGAAGCCACATCCGACTTCCACCACCCTGAAGACTAACGGAGATTAAAGATATTTAGCCTCTCTTATTTGTACAACTTTGTTTATTAGCGCCGCGTATCGCGGTCGATGTCAGCGCAGTTCCCGGCACGTTTGTTACGCTGTCGAAATTATGAAGGATCCAGCACCGGCAGTGGTCGTGCCTGGAGCTGTACCGCACAGCAAGCAGATTGATGCTTATGGACATTTACGATATCAAGCCTAAATGCAGTTCAAGGCAATTTACATTGCGAATGCGTAGGCTAAATCGTGCTAGATTGGCAACCTGGTGGCCTAAGATATTGTGCCCCTTATAGAATTGTAGCAGAAATTTCACCGGCTCTTATCTTCTACACCAGCGGGCCTAAAAATTTGCAAATAGCGACGGCCACGCGACCATTGCGCGACCGGTGACTAATTGTAACAAAAATCGGTATTATGTATTACGATTGCATGTTTATTGCGCAAAATGCGCTTTTCGTGGTAGATTCAATGCCCCTATACAAATTACATTTAATAAATTCTCGCGCAATATTGACTGTCGCATGCTGATGGCAAGATAGGTAATAAGCGTGGGGAATATAACATAGAAAGTATTGCTATTTGGCGGCAGGATTAGCAATTTCGTATTCTGAGCCATTTTTCTAACAAAATAAAAAAATAGGAGACCAGGTGGTCAGGAGCGTGTCGTATTAGTCGTATAACTTAGCGCGTCGAGAGTGCTCGATGACAAAACAAAACAAATTAAATATAATGAATATGAAAGCTAATTGTACTTTGTACAATATTTTTGGATTTTCTGAGTTTAGTTTGCGTCCTTGTATCTTTCAGCTCAGTATGTGTAAGGACGACATACTAAAACTGCTATGATCTTTCAGCCAAATATAGCACTTGAGTTCTGAAATATTAAAAATGGATTCCTGCTTCTAGGAACGACACGAAAGTTTTCACGTTTATATATTTAATACGTTAAAAAATATTATATTTGGTATCTAATCATGTCACAGTGTTACAATAATGTGGGCTGTACTAAGGACAATATTTTTTTGACATAAACTTCTTGGCATGTAGAAAAATAAGTACCTATATTGTCATTATTTATATATTAATACGTGAAGCAACAACTTTGGTTCCCTTTTTAAGAAAATTGCGCGCATGGAGTAGTGTGAAGTTTGGTACACTCAAAGTTTATATGGAGAAGGACTGGAGAAAGCTATTTTTTTTTGTAATATGTTTTACAACTAACTACATTAAATAAAATAAAATAAATCGTTTACAGTTTACGTTCATACTGCCAATGTCAAAAAGACTGTCAATGTCAACCTCATAATAGTTCGTACATACATACATACATATCTTCACGCTGTATCCCCAACGGGGTAGTCAGAGAGGACGGAGTGCCAAACGTCGCGATCCTTACATATCTCTTTCGCTTCCTCAAATGCCATCATTCTCCTCACACATTTTCGCCTAGGTATGCGAGGCGAGTGCTTTTAATACTTCCGTCGGCTAACAATCTAGCCATTTGATCTTCATATGTCAGCCTTGGTCTTCCTTACCTTCTTTTACCACTCACTTTCGATCTATAGATTTCCTTCGTCAGTCTTTCATCACTCATTCTTTCCATGTGCCCGAACCATCTTAGCATTCCTTTCTTCATTTTTTCAATAACACTGTCGTGCAACCCTGTCATACTGCATATCTCTTTATTGCTTATTTTGTCTGCAAGGATGACACCGCACATATTTCTAAGAGATCGCATTTCTACTGCATTTAACTTACTTTCACTCGATTTCGGGCATATCCAGGACTCACTACCACACAATAAAGTTGGCATCAACACCGCATTGTGTATGGCCATTTTGGCTGTTAGATATATTCATACTGCTTACTAATGCGAACAGAGCACCGTTCTCTTTATTGCCGGCTGCTACTCGTCATAGTTTATATTTACGATCGAATTTCGACTACAGGGCGTTCTCTAGTCATTATAAATTTACGACATTGTAACAATTGACTATTAAATCGAGGCAACATGAGAGGTAGATTTTTTTGCAGTTCGTCGATTGTAAGCAGGCGCCGCGAAAATATCTTGTTGAGACTGTGTAGTTTATGTTCTACGCTTAGATTAAAAAAAATACATAGATAGACCCTCCCATACAAAAACGAGTGAAGACAACAAATCGAGAAAGGGTTGCAATTAAAATAAAATATTTTGCACAATACATTCATTTTATCTAGTAACACACTGTTCTAACATAATTTAGTTGCAAAAAAATGCGGAAATGTGTATTTTACTGGAGGTAACCTTTACAAACATTTAAGGAAAGCCTAATAATATTTTTCGTAATCATATTAAAATCCCAAACTGTGTGCAAGACGACTGGTATCCCTAAAACTTATGTGGGAGTATTGCAATACCAATTCCTTTACCGTAACTTGACAAGATGATTTGTTATTAAATATTTGTTTCAAATTAGATATTTAGAGTTATATTTACTGTTTACTGTTACATGGTTACTATTTATATATAATGTTTCATCTTCTTCTTACAATCTATTATTAATAATTATGAATTAGTTTATCACACCAGACATCTGTACATAAATAGGTAAAGACAAACAGTTCGGTGTCTTTTTCTCCTCTGTTTATCAACGGATTTTCTTTTTTTGTTTAGTAGCTATTGACGACTTTTGGTGTTATCAATAAAAAAAAAACTTGGAGACGGTTATATTAATACGTGAAGCGCCAACTTCGGATCCCTTTTTAAGCACATTGCGTGCACGGAGGAGTGTGAGATTTGGCATCGTTTTTAATAAGTATGTTATTTTATACATTAGAATAAAATAAAACTTGCTAACGATAATGATACCTGAGTCTTTCGAAAGATAGGTCCGTACTTTAACATTTTTATTAAGTATGATCAAAAGTGAAAATGTAAACATTTTTTGGAAAAGTTTGAAACGCTGTTCGGTAAAAAGAAAAATGTGGAAACGTTTTTTTGATTTAAGCACAATTCACTTTCTGATTTGTATCATATTAGCCACATCATAATATTATGAGAGACTAATTTAACGACGAAGAGTTGACACCTCTACTACAGCTGTAAACTCCGCAAAAAACATTTAGAAAAATTATGCAGAAAGGAAAATTACTAAATGAAATACTTTATTGAACAGAATTTACAAAAACACTACATTCAATTAGAAATAAATTATACAGTTTAAGAGCCGAAAAAAAGCTCGTTCTGAAGTTCCTATACGTTTTATAGGTTTAGATTTGTTATCATACTCCATCGATTTTATTTGCGTTCTTTGATCAAATTTTGTATGTTTCTGGGCTAGAATATGACATATTGGACGTAAATACGAATTGCACGAAAATTATGTGAATTGTGTCCCCCATTGTTAGAATGACGTGACAAATAAGTGAATTCACTGATTTACGAATACTTCATTTTTCGTTTCTGATGCTCTATCTATGTATTTTTTTTAATCTAAGGTTCTACGTAAAGAATAAAATATATAGGCAACGGAGACACGATATCGCGTTTAGGGATGTTACGATACCCACAAGATATCGATACCTACTCATATAAGTAGTACTCAAATGATTTTTCGATACTACTCCTATCGATACTTTTTAGATTTTTTTTATGGGACTAACATATTAAAAAAATATTCTTAGGAGTGGTTGTTATTCTGTATATTTTAACTAGCGACTCGCTCCGACTTTGCACGGGTAGCAGAGCCATTTTGGACAGGACTTTCGTAAAATCCGTTCTTAGTGAGCGTCTACACAGCGAAAAGAGTAACTGAGCTAAACTTCAAGTTAATCGGACTTATAGTTTCGGAGATCTCGTATGAGTCAGTCAGTCAGTGAGTGGTATTTCGCTTATATAGATAACAGCGAGCGAAAAATTGTAATATAACTTTAGTACAGGACCGAGCGAGAGAGGGCTTTCACTCTGGTTTGTTCATTAAGATGCATTCAGAAATCGTAAAGTAACATTCGTTCAGTCCTATTCGACTCGATACCTAGTACTTTTGTCTCAATACCGAGTAAGTATCGCAAGATTGATTCGATGCTAAAACTACTTGGTATCGAAACAAAAGTACCTATCGAGTACTTACTCGTATTTACTTGTATCGGAATATCCCTAAACACGTTTGTATTTGAAATTTTAGACAATATTGCCTACGATGACTTTTAAAACCGGTCAAGTGCGTGTCGGACCACGCGTAGTGAGGGGTTCCGTTGTCGGGATGCGCAATATTTATTTTAATCGTCGGTAAAAATAAGTTTGTATTTCATAGCGTTTTTTGATGACACTATGAAAAACAAAGTAATTTCTGCGATCTGTGGTCGCTGAGCGTGTAACCAAAAATATACTATGTCTCAAAACTACACAACGATATCTCATTCAAATCAATTTTCGCCCAAAATTATTTTTAAGTTCTAATGAGTATCTTTTTATTCCGGATTTCCATCTTAAATTTCTATTTTAAGTTCTTTTTCAGAATGTCTTACCCCATAGTTGAAAAGTTAGAGGAGGGACGAACGATACACTTTTAACGACTTTATAGAAACGCATATCTCAGCAACTATTGACATAAATAAAGCGATCACTTTCTCTATGACCTCTAAATCATTTTTGTAGACTTATCTATAGATGCTTGTGAGCACTGGACTTTTACTCTCAGTTAGGGGTCGCCCATTAATCACGTGATGTTTTTTAACAATTTTTTAAACTCCCCTTATTTTATAGTATAATTGTCTAATCAATGTACGTTTTATAATTAATCTAAACATATTTTCTGTTAATTGAGTGACTTCTTGAGGAACTTTATTATAAAAACGAATGCAGTTACTGAAAAATGAAACATTTGACTTATGTAATTTAAATTTTGGAATAACCAATTTAAAAGGTACCACGCCAATCCTTGTTTTGTTTGTTTTTGTAACAACTAGTACGGACTAATTACGCAAGTATATTATTCGTACTTGGGTAGTTTTTTAATTAAGCGATTATACATTTTATGTAGTACTTTCGCTAGAATGACCTTTAGTTGTCGACGTCACGCGGAAACCGTGTCGATGGAAACGGTGAACGTGTACTGTTTTGCTGTTCCATTATAATGCAATTGTTGCGGCTATTGATTGACACGAGTACACAATAAACGTAACACGTGTTATTTAGGACTAGCCATGCCCGTGACTTCATTGACGATGGCCTGGCATTTTAGGAGTGGATAAGAAGCACTGACATATATGTATTACCACACTGGACAGACTGAAAGGTGGTAGAGCCATGCTGCATTGCAGTACGAATAGGGCCGGCTCGCCCGGTGAAATACCAGCCTCTCACGGAATATCGGCGTGAAATAACAGCATCTATTGCTGCTATGTTTCGTTCGGTGAGTGAGTGTCGGCGGCCCATTACCCCCTCCCCCCTCCTTTCCTTCCTTTTTCTGTTTCCCTAAAGGCCGGCAACGCACCCGTGATTCTTTGAATGTTGCGGGTGTCCATGGGCGGCGTTTAGTTACTCTCCATCAGGTGACCCACTTGCTCGTTTGCCCTCTCTTTTATAAAAAAAATAAATAATAAAACTTTACGAAGCAAATGACAGCTAATTTAGTGTGCCATTTGAAGCGCCACTTGCGAAATGCGAAGTTCTCGTTAACTAGACGACCTAGATGGCGCAGTGGTTTAGAAGTGAAGCCAAGCGCGGAAGGTTCCGGGTTCGATTCCCGGTCGGATCAAATTAGAAAATGAACTTTTCTAGATTGTCTCGGGTCTGGGTGTACTGGGAGACGCCCCCAGTAGTCGTCGTCTGGTTCTCATAGTACAGGGAATACCCTAGTTTGAGACCAGATGATTGGTGTGTATTATCTGGCGCATTATTATTATTAATATTATATAACTAACTTTGACATGGCTATGAACTAATCTTGACGTATACTGCATATGGCTATTTTAGTTCCATGTACTCTCGTATATGTCGACCATATGTCGACAGCGCCAAAATGGCGTAAATCAAATAGGCACAAATATAACTTGACAATCGCCAGTCCAGTGTGGTAATATACCTCTATACATATCAGTGATAAGAAAATAATCGATGTTCAGATTCAACAATGTTTATGAATAGAGTGCTGATGGTGAGCTGTGTGTAGTGAAGAAATCGCGTCCATTGAAACAACTAATAAAACATCGAATAATGCATCGGATGATCAATAGTAAGTCCTAGCATATATTATTGCTGCATGCTTGATTGTTTTTTGATAGTAAATTGTTAAATACGACGGGAGACGTTTTTAACATTTAATGATTAAAACTGCTTTGCCTTAAGATACGACGACAGTCGTAGCTGAATAACTCCAGCATAAAACATTCTGGGACTAGGAACTAGGACATCTAATTTAAACTTGCTTCAATAGTATACAGTTGCATTGGCAAACTTGGCGCACGCCTGATTCAAGTTTAAATTGCTATCTTAGGTCGGATGAATCACTGGATGATTTACCGGAGGAGATATATCCGATGTCATCGGTAAGCTCAAAAATTTTATGTCAATAGGGGAAAAGAGGTCGGTTTTGTTGTATCTTAATTTTCTGTTCATCCCGAATAAGTAATGACCCGAGTTATCCTCATTTATGACAAATGTCACTTCGTAATTCGCTTTACACTTTTTGTACGTTGTTCTCAATTTAATTTGTGCTTGCCCTAATAGTGTATATTGTAATACAATTAATCCACATCATGCTACGGTGGAGTCGATAGAGGCGGTACCTCTGACATTTCCGCATCGCTTTTGTCAAATTTTGCAAATAATGATAGCGAGTACATAAAATTACTTTGAGTACTACTATATCAAATATCCATCATCGAAATAGACTAACAGGTTTGTAAAAATGTCACATATTTAAATTATATAAGCCCTTCACTCCCTATCAAACTACGAAACTAGCAAACAGTGCACTAAGCTATGATACTGAAGCTGTCTTTAAATATCTGTAGATATTATGTAGATGACGACCTCCGTGGCGCAACGGTTTAGCGCGTCGGAAAGTAAAACGGGGGTTGCGGGTTCGATTCCCGTCCCGAGTCTGGGTGTTTATGTATAATATGTATATATTTACAAAAGAAAAGTATATAAGTAGTATATCAGTTGTCTAGTACCCATAACACAAGCTGCATAGCTTACTTTGGGACTAGATGGCGCTGTGTGAAATGTCTGAGTATTATTATATTATATTTAAAGACAGCTTGGCTTATTTGGTTGCTTTAGTTCAGAAACCGAGTCGCGTTGTCTATATTTTGATTATGTCTATGCAGGGCCTGATCTAACTATTTAGCCACTCCAGCCGAAATTAATATTTGCCGTCCTTTGCACTTTATAAGTCATAAGCAAGTTATTCTAGAGATGGGACGGTGCAGTGTTTAACCAACTTAAAAAAAGAATGAGATTATCATTTCGACCCGTATGTATTTAACATTGGAATTGTATATATCATTCACTTACGTTAATTAACTGGTACTTCTGAACAAGTGTACTGAATTTCATGAGTATGTATTTATGTTTGTCCAAAAATTTCTCAGAATCTACTGTCTGCATTGAAATATTTTTTTTTATCGACGTTATCTTACAACTTGGAGAACAGTGGACATTATTCATCAAAATCGGTTCAGAAGTTTAAAAGATATGGACCAAGATGTTACACGAAGTCGGTTTCTAGATTTATGTAACTTCTGTTACATCGACTTGTTAATGTCAGACATGTTTTCCTTACAATTAGATGAATGAAAAAAAAAACAAGAAATTATTTACTAACCGACTTTAAAAAAAAAGGAGGAGATTCTACGTTCGTGTGTATATAGGAATGTCTTTTTTTATGTATGTTCACTGATAACTTCGTCAATTGTGGATCGATGTCGATGATTCTTTTCCCTTGGGTTCAATATATCTCCAAGTTAGTCATTTAAATTTCACGAATATTCGAACTTGGACTTCGAAGATACACTGTTCGTGAGCTTTATTTGTATGTTATTCCTCTCCAGAATTAGAAAAGAAGTTAATTTTAAACTTATTCTAGATATTTACTTAGGCCAAGTTCATTCAATAAGGAGAAATAAAAAATTGTTACGTTACGTTACTACGTTAAAAAATTAAACCAACGTCAAAAAACATTGAGAAGTACAAAATAACTATTATTTACATATCTTTCCTTTATTAATCAAAAGGTGGGTAGGTTTGGATTAATAAAGGATACCTAGCCAGGTATCCTTTATTAATCCAAAGTCAAGTACAAAATACCTTTATAAAACCGACACAAATACCTACATAATTAAATTTGACAGTTATTATTGAAGTAGATGCCAAATCAATGTACAAAACTCCGGCTACAACAGAAAGTCTATTAGTTTGGTAAGCTAACACCGACTTCAGTAGTTACCGAACTGTCAAATTTAATTATTTAAGTATTTGTACCGTATTTACAAAGTTACTTTTGTACTTGAGTTTTGATTAGTAAAAGATAGTTATTTTGTACTTTTCGGTGTTATTTTTTAAATTGGTTTAATTTTTAACATAAAAAGTTTTAAATGAAATGTATATAAAGCTATTAAAAAAACATAGTAATTATGTATTATGAATTATTCGCACTTAAAATATAAACAATAAATTAAACCACTTTTTTCTGAGAATATTAACCTTCTATTTCGTAACTAAAATAATTTTCTTCGCATTTTTTGTTTTGCAAAACCTTATTGATTTCTGATTAATTTTTACTGTTGCAAACCTTATTTTCTATTGAAATCTTAGACAATTCAGATAATCTTTTTTGTGTCATCGTGGACCGTCATGGAGAAATCAACGGAGCTACTCTCTGTTGAGTTCGGAGTCGTTGAGTGAGTTGAGTAGAGTAAAGATTTTTTTTGGTGGTGTATGCACCAGTGTCTTTTGTTGGTTTGGGTGAGCTAGCTAGAGCTGTTTTGGGAGAATGTTAAGGAAGTTCTAGAGACGATTGAAGAGAATGAGAGAATTATTGTGTGTGGAGACATGAATGGATGCGTCGGGACAGCTCGAACAGGATTTGAGTCTGTCCTAGGCAAGTATGGAGATAAGAGAAAGAATGATGCTGATAGAATTATTTTAGAAGTGTGTATGGAAAAGGATCTTTTTGTTCCTTATACTTTATTTAAGCACAAAAGGATTCATCAGTACACGTGGGAAAGGTACGATGAAAGGAGTATGATTGATTTATACCTGATGGACAGTCGGCTCAAAAAGAGAATTCTGGACACGAAAGTGCATAGAGGAGCCGATCTGAGAACAGACCACTTTCTAGTAGTAACTAGAATAAGGGGTCTGTTTGCAGAGTGGTGATGTCGCGTAGCGTCCAAACCTGCAGCAGCCTGTCACATAAAAACCTGAAACCGGCAAGAAGCGACTACCAGGGATGAATATGAAAGGGTAGTATCCAGTAAGTTCGACGGTAGATTGAAAGTGACCAGCGAGGATGTTGAAGAATTTGGCAGAACCTTAAGGATAGAATGATCGAGGCTGTGAAAGAAGTATGTGGAACGACGTGGGATGGTGAGGTGAAAAAATCTGTATACAAGAAGAAGAAAGCATGCCCAAAAATGGCTGTAGTATGAAGGATTCGATAAAAGAGAGATATAAGCTGCAGAAAGCAGAAACGAAAGCACTAGTAAAAGAGAAGCGTGAAAGGTGTAGGGTGTTAGACGAAAACAAGATGTTGGACAACTTCAAGGAAAATTCCAAATTATTTTGGAAAAAATACTTAAGTACCAAAGTGGCTCGACACCTTGCAGACTTTGGGGTCATTATATCAAGGCCACAGAGCCTGTAAGGACAGATGTCGCCCTGGTTCGAAGTCTGTTCAGTGTTAGACAGGGCTGCGTGATATGTGCCTGGTTATTCGTGCTGTATTTGGACAGTTGCCTCCAGAGATTGGAAGGTAGTATGAGTGTATGATATGTGATGGTACAGTGGTAAACTGCCTTTTGTACGCTGACGATACTGTGGTTGTTTAAGCCAGAAGGCCAGGTCGGCACGAAGCCAGTTTGACCCCTCTTGGACCAATCACCCGATTGAGGGACAAATTTAAAAGAAGAAAGAGCGATGGCTACAAATGCGCCCCCCAGAACATTTCAACCCCAGGAAAGGCGACACACTAACCTGAAGCTGTCTGGATTGATGATTTGGTGTCGCGTCGACTATAAGACGAAAGTAGGACGATGCACATGCTAAGACAGCTTTCCATAGACTAAAAAACTGCTCGCAAGTAATGATCGAATCGCCGTGGAGAGATGGCGCCTACGTGCCAGATTCAAGCAGTATGCCACCCTCAAGGTCAAAAGCCCAAGAGGCGCAAACATTACTTATAGTATCATCGGAAGCGGAGTTGGAGATACTAGTTACGTGCATGAAAGAAGACTGAAGTGAAAGGATTGAATATGAATGTGAACAAAACTAAGGTTCTAGTGTTAGAAAGGGAAGATGTACAAAGTGGGAAATGTGGGTAAATGGAAAATGTCTAGAACAAGTTAACAAAATTACGGAATACAGCGTGAAGATATGTATGTATGGTAAATATGAAATGTAACAGAAGCACTGATCACTATGAACACACTGTCAATTCTTATCACAACTATTATGTACTTGACTATTCGACGACTGCTCGAGAACTGAGCTCTTACAAGACCAAAGTCAGGCTTTTATGCAGTCCCACTACTGTGCAGGAAATACATTCTACCCTCGTTCTTGTCACTAAATTGTTACAAAATATCATACGTGGGTAATTTATGTGATTAAAAATAATGTGGAACTAACACTACGTATGTATGTCTAAACACTGTTGCGGTTACTGCGTTCTGTTTTATAGTTTGATTTTTTACTGTTTTAGCTACACCACCGAATAGAGCAATAAGCCATTACATAAATGTTTAAATATCTCTCGGAATATACAGATGTACACAAAGGTCTAGTATTGATTATGTACTGCTTAATGCGAGCGAGAGTTAATATTTGTCAGTGCAAATAAACTGATATTTGGTCTCTATAGATTAAGTGCTCCATGTTTCAATGTTCCAATTTCTTGATATTTTTAATTTAGAAAAGCTTAGTCACCACTTGAACTGTTAAGGTAAAATCAAAAGAATTCTGAGAGCAATAATGATATTTGTACTAAATCTTAAATCTATTATACATAAATATGTTAAAACGTCTTGAGGAAAAAAATTACTTCCCAAAAATTATTATTATATTACCTACGTGATACAAACTGTCGTAAATAATTACTTTTCTCAACGTGGGTGCAAAATTCCCTGTGAAACATAAACGAACCGCGCGACCGCCTTTAATTTTACCGTCCCTCCTTTTTGCCGCTCTGGGCATTTGCTCGGCTTGCCTTCCTCTATAGATTGGGCCCTGTGTCTATGTCTACACATATCAGTAGCTTAGTTTGTGGGTAGGGTTTCTGGTCACGATTTCTTGATCGGAATTCCCGGGTGGTCTTCTTCGAGACGAGAAAAAATACCGAGAACTCGAGAAGTAAAATTATATTAAACATGAAAAGTAAAAATAAAATAATTTTAAAAGTCTATTATAAACAATTGAACACATTTTAGGAATAAATCTATATTTCAACAAATTGTCTCTTGCAATTTTTGTCCGCATTATTACGATTACAGAAACGAGAGAATAGAATACTACAGTAGAGTCGCTTCGATTAATTAATTAATTAATTAATTTATATAATCAAGGAAGACCAACAGCCAAAAACATAGAATATGTAACAAAAGTAGCAATGTAACAGCCAATAAAAGGTCTTCACAAATAAGATACTAATTGTTACATAAAATGCAAATACTACTTAATAGTACTTTAAATTAACGTAATTAACATATTGTAAACGTACAATTGTTATAGCCTTTACTAACATGAACCTAATTATTAACTTCAGTTAGAAATAAAAATAAAAATTTAATCATTAGATTGTATATATCTATCTATCAAACGAAAACACAAATTAACGAAAAAACTTGTTACTACGCATTCTCCTTGCCAAAGGAATACTCACGTTATGAAGATCAAAATCCAATCTTTTTGCCAATTCATTATAGCTATTACGCGCTCGCAGTAAAAAGGAATTCTTACGAAAGTTAGTAGATGCAATTGGTACATAAAGCGGTCGACTCCACCGAAATTGTCTACTCAGTACCCTCAAATAAATTTTCTCTAGAAGTTCCGGACAATCAATTGAACCGCTTACTACCTTTAGAAGAAATGTTAAGTCTGCAATTTCTCGTCTTATAAACAAGGGTAAGAGCTGAAACTTTTACACAAACTAAAGTAATCATTTGCCTCATAAGATATTCCAAGTTTAAAACATAGAGACTTCACGAATTTCTTTTGAACATTCTCTAAACGTTTCGCAGTAACATTCTCTAAAAGTGTTAAAGAACTCATGTTTTTATAGAATCAAATGATTAACGCTTAGTTAAAATTCAGTTTTTTACCCTCTACAGTATTGGCACCGCTTTGTGGGGTTAGCTGGAAGAAATCTCTTATAGAGATAAGCTCGCCTTTGTACGAAATCTCAAAACGTTATTAATATAACCTTTGTATTGAATAAATTGTATAGATAAAGTAGGTAAGTACTTATTTTATTACTTATTGTCCTAATAATATCCAGAAAAAATAACCGAACGAAATATGATTTAGTTATGTTATTTTTAGCTAACTAATTAAATTTGCAGTCTAGGAATGAAGAAAATAAAGCAATTTATTTGCATTTTAGAAACATAAGTTAATATAAAAAAAGACATATTTGTTTCGATTTAATTAAAACTGACGATTGAGCAAATAATAAATACTTATTATTGATTAATTTATTAATGTGCATAGGCTTTATTTATCATTTAAATAAATGTTTGTAGGCTTATTTAAATTTTAAAAATTTCTTAAAATCGCCAGTATTCCCAGAATGTTCGAGACCAGAGAAAAAAATAGGTCAACAAATTAGAAATATGTTTTTCCAATTAATGTTCGTTTTACAAAAAATATAAATCTGTTTCCCATTAATGATGTAATTTCCTGAGGAACATTATTAAAACGAACATAGTTTCCCAGATATTAAAGATTTAGCTTAATTATGCAATTTGAATTGCGGTAAAGTCAACTCATCACGACCTCATCAGTACCTCTATAACCTTGACTATGTTACTTCATACCTACCACTCTTTAATGTTCTATCATGAAACATTTAAATAACGATTAAATTTTATTTATTAAAACTATATAATATTTATAATAAGCCGTGTTTCTATTACTCGCTTAACCAATTAATATTAATTATTATTTATATTATGAAGATGTTTCAGATTTCTTAAAAACAAATTAATAATAATAAACAAAGAATTATCCGTTTTGTTCCAACTCCAAATTCTAATTATTCAAACGACATTGTTTACCGAATTCCGGTTACTTGGAAAATTTACGGCCCATATAAGCACACGTTTAGACGGCTTAGAGGTTTCAAGAAGAAAATTGATGATACTGGCTTGATTATTTTATGAAACTTGTGTGTGTACCTACTTACAAAAAGAACCAATGAAAAAAATAATAGAGAAACAGAGACATATACCCACTTAATATAATAATACTGTCGTCGTAGTGGCTCACGCACTAACGACGTCAAACAGCAAGCTTTTTGCTAAGTTTTTGCTTTACTTCAAGACTACCTTTTCTCTGTGCTACCTTTTTATTGCCTTGTTCAATAATGAAAATCTAGTTAACAAATGTACAACTAATTAGTGTAGGTATAAAATTATACATACACATACATATCTAACGCATTATAGGCAGCATAGCAACAACATTGCATAGCAAAGAATAATTATCCTTATTTGTTGACGTCACGTATGTAGTTTTTCCTGTCTCCAAAACATTATACTGCAAAATCCAATATTCAAACATTATACTACTCAATCCAATATGGTTCTAAGATTCTTGATGAGAACATATTATATGTACAAGTGTACAACACATATGTTAAAATTTATATGCGTATTTTATTTATGCATAAGGTCGAACAGGGTTATTACAACAAAAAATATTAAGTTCTTATTTGGTGCTTTGAAGTTTTGAACTGACAAACGTAGTTGATTTCATATATTTTATAATATAATAATAATAATAATAATAATAATAATAGGTTATTGTTTCTGTAATAACAAAATGAAAAAATGTAATAAATAAGAGATTATTCTAGAATTTCTTGGTAAAGGTAGAAAAAGTTGCATTAGCCCCCGGGGCTAAATGCAACTGTTAACATTTTTACAACAATATCATATCATCGAACACCATTGTACATTAGTGTTACAAGACTTTTATGTACAAGCTTATTTACGTTGAAGCCCTGTAGGAATGCAACGAAATAAAGATTGATGAGAGGCTAAAACACCCTACAGATGTACAGTATTACTACACGCGAGCAACCTTTGGGACTAATTAGATTGAATAAAAATTAAAATGCTTCCCAGTCGATGAGTTATTGTAATATTCGAGTCGATATTACTCAAAGGTAAATATGTTTTGTAAAGATATTACAAATATTTTCGTCAGAATATTTTATATTTTTTAGTTTAATAATTAGAAGGGAACAAAATTAATTTTAGCTCAATACCTTGTAAACGTTTCTTTAAAATAAAAAGTAGTTTAAGAAACCTTTGTTTCATTTTTGACGACCTCCTGAACGATATTCGATAGGGTATCTTTGAAAAATAAATAACTTCTTTTCCTTCCATAGGAGGGGGTAGTTCAAAATCTCATCAGGTATACAATTGTTTATTTTTAATGTTTAATTTTCTGGTTTTGGTTTATTAATTTACTTCTCTGAGCCAAATATCAGCTCTATAGGTAAAAAGATGGTGTGACCGGGGCTATGATATACAGATAGACAAACAGACGGACAGATAGACAAAATTATAAAATTTCCTTTTTCCTCTTTTTGGCAACGAAATCCTAATAAATGAGTGCGTTCGCAGACATGATTGTGAGAGTTTCAGCTTAGTTATTATATTCTAAGGAGCAATCGAAAGTACCAGGTTACTTAAAAACCCTTCAATTACCTGTATATAAGTTTTCTATTCGTTTTGAAAAATCGGATGATTATTTTTGAGACGTTTGGAGCTATCTTAGATTGCATATTTAGAAGATTTAAATCCGTTAGCTTCTTTTCTGACGTTATATATTTGCTCTTAGCTAAGTTTTGTATATCGTATAGTAGGTATATATTCAAACCAGTGTGAAAGAGATTTTGAGGAGTAATGACCCCTGTGACTCCCTCTGTATCGTGCCTGAAAATAACTGCTAAAATGTTGCGTCGAAACTTTTCGAGGAGGTTTATATAGGAGGGCGCACAATTTACTTGAGATTTAGAGAAAATGAATATCACTTCAATTTTTATCCAAGTTACCCTTTCTTTTAAGTTTTTCTCATATCAGTTAAAACTTGATAAGCGTTATTTGAGCTATTTTTACGTTAATTTATTATGATATGGTTATTGGTCATATTATAAATAAAAGATTTAGTTAAGAAATATTCAAAGAAACTTAAAAACACTAGCAGAGCGATCTTGAGAACGGTTAGAAGAAACATGATAATTAAAATACACAAGTACCCGCTATGAAATTCAAGTATCAACTGTCGACTCATATTCCAATTCCTTTGTGAGACAAGCAAAGGACACGAAATGATATCTTTTTTATAGATATTTGAGTCCATGGACGTCCATGGAAATTTATTTACAGTGGATAATATTTACATAATAAAATATGGGGATACGGTTTGGGAAGAATAATCAGACAAGGAAAACATCGTATTGCTTTCCATTCATTTGAGTACTGATACGAATAACACATTATTTCTTTTTTTTTAGCTTCGCTATAGTTGGATATATTTGTAAAAAAAAAATGTTTTGGTTTTCGCCTAATTCTTACGTAATTGAAAACAAACAAATTAAAGTACATACACTATTTTAGAGCTTGTACAATTATATTAATGTCTCTCGTATTCATAAAATTTATGATAAAAGTAAAAGTATAAAAATATGTAAAAAAATTCTTAAGATAGAAGGTTTTATTGCACAATCGATGATGTGCTCTTCATCATCATTAAAGACTAGAATATTATTACGGGTCACCAACCTGAGCTCATTAATCTTCTACTCATAATAGTAATAATATTTTTTTTATTTCAAGGCTATAAGCCCATATAGTGTCACCTATGAAACTATCGTTAGTACTTGTCTATTAAATTAAATTAAACACTAACTGCAGGCCGTATGTAAGCGCAACCAACGCTTGTGGACAATCCCACCTATTAGTAAATACGTTCAGGATTCTATTCGTACTGCCATGCCAGCGACTTAGCATCGAGGTGCATCGCAATGTTGACATAAGTTTCTCTGGCACGTAACTATGTGTCATACAATTAAAATTAAAAAACATGGCCAAAACTCTAAGACAAATGAACCTCCGCATACCTCAAGTGCTTCTACACTAAGGCTGTCGTGTCCTGGTGATTTACCCCGTACCATATTGTTAATGATGCAAGCCATTTCTTTAGAAGTAAAACCGACGCTGCTATTTTTATTGTACTCCTCATTGCATTATATTGTATTGGGCACCGGAACCAGACTTTACCCTAAAGTTATTTCGAAACAGGTTGGCTATTTCACGAGGTTCGGATACGCCCGCAACGCTCACAGGGAGACTCGGCTTAACGTTTAATTTCTTTGTATTCTTCCGAAATTTTGAAATTTTTTTCTCTATATGATGTTGAGCAATTATATCCATTTTTATCTGTTGCTGGTTATTTTGAGACCACCGAAGCTTTGATTTAAAACCTGAAGAGAATTTCTTATACTGTCATAAATAGGCCCTGACGCGGGTTTATTACATAGTAGCCAATTTTTATAACAAACCCGAGCATCCGTATGTGCACTTACTGGTGCGCCTTTTCAGGTTGTTCGGTTTACCACTTTTTAGTGAGGCTTCAGAAAGCACGGTGATAATGTTATCATACATACCATTTAACAGAATCATATGCTTTTCATAAGAACACATTTTATCAGCACTATTATGAAATTTATTATTAAAATCAATTTCTCGTAATTTATCATTACATAAATTATAATATACTACTCTGTCAAGAAAGTACCGGGAAAAGATCAATAATACACAAAATGTTAGTTATTCATCCAAATTTATTTCATCACCTTCAAACTATGCTCCTTCAGAAACGATACACTTACGCCAACGAATAATCCAATCATCAAAACATTTTTTAAACGCTTTTTCTGGAATTGAGTTCAGTGCTCGCCGCGAATTCTCCTTTATGTCTTCTACCGAATGAAAACGGGTGCCACGAAGTAGTAATTTGAGTTTAGGAAAAAGAAAGAAGTCAGCTGGAGCTATATCTGGTGAATAAGGTGGTTGCTCGAAGGTATTTGTTGAGTTTTTGGTCAAAAATTCGTTCACAATATGGCCTTGTGCGAAGGCGCATTATCGTGGTGCAAAATCCAAGAATTTTCTTTCCACAAATCTGGACTTTTTCGTCGAATTTGCTCTCTTAAACGCCGCATAACGCCTAAATAATATTCTTTATTTACCGTTTGACCTTCCGGCAAGAATTCCGAGTGTACAACACCGCGATAGTAAAAGAAAACAGTCAACATGACTTTGACTTTTGATCGACTTGGGCGTGGTTTTTTCTGTTTCGGTTCAGTTGGAAGGCGCCACTCCGAAGCTTGTTGACTAGTTTGCATTTCAAACTCGTAAACTTACGTCTTGTCACCAGTAACAATGCGTTTCATGAATGTTGGATCGGAATTGACTCGTTCTAGCATGTCCTCAGCGACTCTTATGCGATTGAGTTTTTGGAGAAAATTCAGATCTTTTGGGACTAGCCGAGCGGCAATATGTTTCATACCCAAGTAATTATTTAAAATGATACGGATCGACTCGTGAGACACAGAAAGTTCGGCGGCTATCTCTCTCAAACTTGAATGAGGATTTTCAGTCACTATTTCCCTCACTTTTGCAATGTTAACTTCAGTTGCAGACGTTGATGGCCTACCAGTGCGAGGCAAATCTTCCATCACATCTCGACCGCTTTTCAAAGCTTTGTACCACTCATAAGCACGTGTTTTAGATAAAGTCGATTCACCGTAAGCCTTCTGTAACATTTTCAGTGACTCCGAACACGAAATTCCATTGGCGATGCAAAATTTAAGACAAACTCTTTGTTCGATGTTTTTGTCCATTATGAAATTCGCAATATACACTAGAATGATATAACTAAAAAGAGCACTGTATTTAATCTAAATAACAGATGCAACTCAAACTCTGCGTCAAAATGGAAAATAGTTGTGCCAATCTAACAACAACAAAAAAAACAAAAAATTGAATTTACTAGCATGGCATAAAAAGGTTTCCTTGCTAGGTTCGCCCCATTTCATCCCATTCTCTAAACATTTTGCTATTTTAATTTTCACCGTAATTTGATTAAAATTACACTCAAGAACAACTGGAAAATGGTCGGACGAATAACAGTCATGAAGTACGCTCGCATTCACCACTGATAACATCACGCCACTAGTCAGTACAGTGGTCGCGCCATCGGCGACATTCGTGCGCCTCACTGCTGGACACTGTGGGAATAAATTCATGTCCGCCACCGACCATAATTGCTCCGAACAAAAGGTAAATAGTTCTTTTGCAAAAAGCTAAATGCGCATTGTAGTCTCCTAACCTAAATATATATTCGATATCATGGTTCTCAACAATAGCATACATTTCACTCAAACACTCGGTAAATTCTATTACCTTTTTATTAGTATCGGTAGGCACATACACAGAAAATATTATTATTGATCTATCATTTAATAACACTTTTATAGCGGCAAGCGGCACACTGACGCAGTTTATCACTGACACATTCGGAAACCTTGACTTTCTCCAAAGGAGAGCTACCCCACCGTGTAGTCTTCCACGCAGGACTCCCGCTGACATGTCGACGGCCGAAACGCCAGTGAAACCGAAGTCGTTGTGAATAGTCCTCAATATAGAGAATTCGTGGGGTAGAAGCCACGTTTCTTGAAACGCAACCACATTAGATATTTGGCATAAAATTTTTATGCACTCGGCTGACCTATTAATATTTTTGCAATTAAATGTGACGAGCTTTGTCGTAGTCATTGTCATTAATTAGATATTTTTCCATCTCCTTTCAAGTCTTTTCTATACCTCCCGTTTTACGACCAAATTCAATAAAACGTCTAAAAGCAATGCCCTCGGGCCAAAAGTCGTCTTATAGGAACACATCTAGTTTACATCTAGGCATGTAAACTTTATAAGCATCATAGTTTTACATCGTCTTCATTTACATTATATCAATGTTTACATTTAAATCTGTTTTTTGTTTGATGTAGATAGCAATGTCAAGTAATCAGACTAAAAGAAAATAGCGAAGCTTTGCCAGAGAATATATGTAGAAAAGAAGGCCGACTCCCGCCTCAAGCGTAACGGAAGTGCCTACATTTGACCGGATACGTAGGGTTGTTGCGTTGGGTATCAGATGCGAATAGCATCTCGTTTTTAGTTTTAATATTTAGTATATAATAAGAAGAAGCAATGGATAAGCTTTTCATCTTTGTTAAATTTAATTTTTTGTAGTTATCTTGAAGAATGATAGTTAGGGATTCATATAACTAAAATTATTTAGGTATCCAAGGACATTATAAAAACGGTTGTTTAAGCAATTGACACATTTTTTCATTACTTATACTCGGAAAGTGGGCTTGAAAATGCCTGAGAAGCGGGTTGAAAAAAGTACTTTTCAGCCCTAGGGAGAATCGTTTGCAACTGACAGCTGTCAAATTATAAAAAAATCATTGTCCGCTTTTGCCTTTTTGTTCCAAAATTTACATATGCTCTTCGCTGTTCTCAGCTTTTTAAATTTCAAACGCTTTTAAAATCTGTAGACAATATTCTAAAAAATACATTATCTATAATATTAAATTGCTCCTTTGTTGATGACAGGGTCTGGAATCAAACCTCGCTTCCCATCTCTTATGGAGACCTGGGCATACGCAAAATCTCGAGTGTGTCACTGCCAGCTTTTCTTTCGTCAGCCTACAGCACGGAAAACCTTTTCCTATCTGTTATTCGCACTTCCTTAGGATCGGTTGAGGTGCCGTGCTTGACTGATGCTCGAAATGCTTGGTTAAGTGTTTGTCCGAGTACTAACCTGCCTACCTCGACCTTTTCTCAAAAACACTGGGATGAGCCTCTATGCAAAAATGTTCATTTACAACTTTTAGATTCTTGTAGTACCGAAAAAGATCGGTCTCGCCTCCTAGCTGTTTCTGAGAAGGAGTCAGGACACTGGTTGAAGGTAATACCTTCAAAAAACTTAGGAACCTTAATCGACAATACCACGCTTTCTCTCATAGTATCCCTTCGTCTGGGGGCCAGGACTAACCTTCTTCACCGTTGCCACTGTGGTGATCTCGTCGATGTACTAGGTCACCACGGTTTATCCTGTTTACGTAGTGCGGGCCGCATGTCACGACATGCTGCCTTGAATGACGTCATTCGGCGGGCTCTTGTCGCCGCTGGCGTTCCTGCAGTCTTAGAGCCTGTAGGTATTGTGCGCAGCGACGGCAGGAGACCGGATGGTTTGACGCTCATTCCTTGGAAACTTGGAAGATCGCTGGTGTGGGATGCCACTTGTGTCGATACACTTGCTGTTTCCCATGTGCCGGCGACTTCCAAGTCAGCAGGTGCCGCGGCCAGCACTGCCGAGAACTTGAAGCGGCGTAAGTATGCGACTCTCTCTAAGAGTTTCATATTTACGCCCTTTGCAGTCGAAACTTTGGGTCCCTGGGGCCCCGAAGCCCATCGACTGGTTTCTGATATTTGTAAGAGACTGGTCGAGGCTTCGGGAGACCGCCGGGCTGGCAGCTTCTTCCGCCAACGAATCAGTTGGGCTATTCAAAGAGGCAATGCTGCCAGTCTGCTAGGTACCTTGAGCAATGACGGCTTTCTAAGCGGCAACTTTGAGGAAGTTTATTATTTAAGATAATGTGTAGTTGTAAGTTTGTAAATATTAACATATGTATGTACTTTTTGTTAATAAATAAATGTATTCAGTAAAAAAAAGTAAGTAGTTCTATTTTCACATTTCTATTGAATCATGTCCCAACTTTCTATACAGCCACTCAATTACAGCGCGATGTGAAATTGAAATAACGTAAAGATAAGTATTAATTAAAGAATATATTTTTTTAAATGACTTTATTACAATTTACTTTCAACTACTTTTTTAAAATAACATAGACTTGGGCAAAATAGTTAGTAAGTAATAACAATGGCCGGCCACAGAAAAAAAAACAAAATAGGCGAAAGCGACAATCCTATCTTCATTCGTTTTTTCGAGTTGTAGAGTTTTGTTTATACTTCCGTATAGCAGAGATTTGTATTAACACGATGAGTTCATCAGATTCAGATATGGATTAAACGCCTGATTTCTTAAAAGAAGAGGCTAAAGCAGTAGTGGAAAACCTTTTATCGCCTAAATCAAAAAAAAGGTACCTAAAATCTTACGACGATTTTATGAAATGGGGCGCTGAGAAAAAAGTGAAATCGTTATCAGAAAACGTTTTGTTAATATATTTCAACGAATTATCAAAGACTTAAAAATCTTCAACATTATGGAGCGTCTATTCTATGTTAAAGACAACATTGAATACTAAACATAATATACATATAAAGGATTGCGAGAGACTACCATCGTTTCTCAATAGGCAATCAGATGGATTTAAATCGAAAAAATCCAAAGTTTTCACTTATCAAGAGGTAGAAACCTTCTTAAACCAAGCGCTTGATGAAATAAACCTAGCAATGAAGGTAAGCAAATCTTTTTATTGTTAATTGTAACTTCTTCTTTTAAATTGTAACGTTCTATATTTTATACACATATTAAAGAGATATCTACTTTTCAGGTAGTGTTGATATTGGCAGTAATTGGCGCTTGGAGAAGTATCGAACTAGTAAATATGAAGGTTGATGATATTAAGAAACAAGGTGATATAATACTGGTGAAGTTACGTGGCACTAAAACCAAAGTTGACCGAACCTTCGTTGTTAAAAAAGAATTTGTAAATATAATAGAAAAATACCAAAAACTTCGAGCAAGTGGTATGGAAACAATCCGTATTTTCATAAATTATCATAAAGAGAAGTGTCTGCGGCAAGTAATTGGCAAAAACAAGATTTTGAGTATTCCTAAAGAGTATTCCCACCTACTTTAATTTGCCAAACTCAAATCTATACTCGGGTCACTGCTTTCGCAGAATATCAGCGACTTTGCTAGCCGATTCTGGTGCCGATTTAACTGTCATCAAAAGGCATGGAGGTTGGAAGTCGACTAAAGTAGCTGAAGGCTACATAGATCAGTGGAAAATAAAACTAAGATATCGCACAGAGTAACAGAAATGATAAATTTGCATTCCACTGACTCTTCACAACCAAGCACTTCAAAGGATTATCCGGTGCAATCCAAAAAAATTGCTGTAACAGCTGAAAAAAATAGACAAATACCGATGTCCCTGACATACACCCAAGAATCCCTGGATACTGCAGAAACTCAAGTTTCTCAGAAACCCCGTCTCGGGCCTAAATAAGTTACTTTCAGCCCTAGGGTAACAATGTACTATTGTATATGTGATAATATGAAGAACATGTTAAAAGTAAACGGAAGCGGTCGCGTGCGACACCGACTAACACTGCTGTAATCACCCATAATCACCTTAAATATTGCTGTTGTGTGCATGCCACGACACGTGCGTATTAGCGCGCACACATACAAACTTACGCTAGCTTTCTATGAACACATCCTACTGTTATCTGTGACCTTAACTGTGACCTTGCTATGTGTGACATTATTTTAACACAATTTCCTAAAATTGCGTTCCCCCAATTTATCACTGATAGTATCGTCTAAAAAAGTCGGAAAAACGTGAACATTGAGAATCAGGTGTATATTAAAGGAAAATTATGAGCGCTGTATTGTATGTTAAACACTTTTAAATAATATTAAATAAATAATAATTTTTGTCTTTTTTAGCTCTCTTCCGCCCAAAGATTCCGAGACCTTAATCCACACGTGTTTCCCTTCTAACCGAAGTATCTTTAGAAAATTCCAGAGGTTTACTGAGATTAACTGTCATAATCGTTTCACTATTACTTTGAAGGTGTTGATAATAATGTCATGGTATCTTTAAATGTCGAATTATAAGTCAGTTGAGAAATACATGAGCTAGCGAAAGCACAACTTTCATTACATCTCAATATATCCTACGTTTCCACCCACATCGATCTCCTAGAAGAGCGAAAAGCTTTCATAATAAGCTTTCCAGTTCGTTGTGTTGTGCTCATAATACGAAGCCTAGTGCTTAGTTTGGGTCATACAATTTGTGTAATTGCCTGGAATCTGGAGTATTTTCGCAAAGTAACACCTGAGTCCAAGCAATGTAAACAATTGTAATAATTACAAAAATCGATCGCTGTCGTATAATTCTACTTCTTAATTGGTAGTTTATTGACTGTTTCTTCGGGTACAGACTTTTCATTAAAAGTTCGTCAGTTAATGAGAAAAGTTTCTGATGTCTCAATTTTTTATAGTGACTAAAACATCGTCACTTGCACAAGTATTTGGTTTACTATAAAATATAAACTAATGGAACGAAGGACTTAGTAATGGACGATAAACCTTGAAATTAACGCTTCCCAATTTACAATTTTATTACAAGATTTGAACTGATTTCAAATAATGTTTTGAGTGATATAATTGGGTTATTCAAAGAGGTAATGCTGCCAGTCTGCTGGGCACTTTAAGCAAGAAGATGTTTCTAAGTAGCAACTTTGAGGAAGTCTAATGTTTAAAGCACTGGCTCCCAAACTTATTTTGTCTACTGAGTCGAGAGCTCATGCAGTCGTTGTCTAAGATGCCTCCTAGCTAAATGAAATTACAAATCACCCCCCAGACCTCTACACAACGCCCCCATTTTTTTTCTGGGTCTCTTACCGCCCCCCTTTAGGCCTGCAGCGCCCACAAGGGGGCGTTATCGCCCACTTTGGGAATGGCTGGTTTAAAGTAATGTGTAGTTTTAAGTTTGTAAATATTAACGTTAGGATATGTAATGATATAATTATATATATCTTTTATCTTTATAAATAGCTCTCCGACCGTTACTTCGACTGCGTGGATCTAATGGATAAATTCAAATTAAGAACAAAAAGAAAAGTACAAATGAATGAGCTGGTAATCTTAACATAGCTTAACCTTTTTGTAATCTATATTGTGTATATACGTTTCTTTATATTCCCTTTTGAACTCTCATACGAACTGCCATACTTTATTTTATTATCCTTAACGAACATTGAGCAAATATGAAGCTTTTAAGGATGATTTTCCAGACATTAACACGTCTCTTTTAATTTTTAGTCAAAAGACTAATAAGGCATTAACTACAAAAACGGAGTGTTTTTTTTTATGTTACTGTATGAGAGTGATGACTTTGTCTCTGACACTGAGAGCGATCCTTATGAATCGCCACACTTGGGTCAGGAACTAGAGCAAGTAATTAGTACGAAAGAGATTGAGAAAGCGATAAGAAGTCTGAAATATGGAAAGGCTGCGAGAAGTGATGAGATTACTGCTGAGATGATCAAGTAGGGTAGTCCTAGTGTCTGGGATACCTTCCGTGCACTCTGCAACCTTTGTTTGCAGAAGGGGGAGGTTCCGGAGGACTGGCGCACCGTAGTCATAGCGCCTCTCCATAAAGGGAAAGGTTCTCATTTAAACTGCGCGTGCCATAGGACCAGCTTGGTCAGCTAAGCAAGTAAAATCTATACCAAGGTATTGACTGAACGTATGAAAGGCATTTCTGAAAGATGTTTGTGGGTGGCACAAGGTGATTTTAGGAACGGTAGGGGTCGTATGGTCGTATGGGGTCGTATTTTCTCGCTCAGCGGTATCGTGAGGTAGTTTCTAGCCATAGGTCGGAAGTTTTCTGCATTTTCGTGGATCTTGAAAAAGCATTCGATAGAGTAGTGCGAAAGAAATTGTAGAATCTTCTGCCTGAATATGGCGTGGAGGGCACCCTACTGCAAGCTGTGAAGTCATTATATCGGGACCACAAAGCCTGTGTAAGGATATATGGTGACTTGTCGCCTTGATTGGAAGTCGGTCCAGGCGTTAGATAGAGCAGCGTGATGTGTGCTTGGTTATTCGTGTTGTATTTAGACAGTTACCTCCAGACATTGGAAGGTAAGTATGAGTGGTATGATACGTGATGGTATGGTGGTAAACTGCCTTTTTACGCTGACGATACTGTGCTTTAGAACCATCAGAAGCGGAGTTGCAGACACTAGTTACGTGCATGAAAGAAGACTGGGAAGTGAAAGATAGAATATGAATGTGAACAAAACTAAGGTTCTGGTGTTTAAAAAGGAAGATGTAGGACAGAAAGGAAGATGTAGATGTAGGACATACAATGTGTGAAATATAGGTAAATGGAAAATGTCTAGAACAAGTGAACGAAGTTGTATATCTGAGGAGTGCGTTTTCGAGTGATGGAAGACGTGAATTGGATGTGCAGAGACGGGTAGCAGCTGGCAATAAAGTGAACGGTGCTCTGGCCGCATTAGTAGGCAGTGCCAATATATCTAACTCAGCCAAAATGGCCATACACATTGCGAAAATAAAATAAATGCAGTAGAAATGCGATCTCTTAGAAATATGTGCGGTGTCACCCTTGCGGACAAAATAAGCAATGAAGAGATACACAGTATGACCGGGTTACACGACAGTGTTATTGTTATTGTAAAAATTAAAAAAATAATGCTTAGTTGGTTCGGGCACATACAAAGAATGAGTGATGAAAGATTGACGAAGAAAATCTACAGAGCGAAAGTGAGTCGTAAAAGAAGCCAAGGAAGACCAAGGCTGACTTATGAAGATCAAATAGTCAAAGTGTTAGCCGACGGAAATATCAAAATCACTCGTATATCTGGGCGAAAATGTGTGAAGAGAATTATGAGATTTGAGAAAGCGAAAGAAATATGTAAGAACTGCGATGCTTGGCGCTCCGTCCTCTTTGACTACCTCGTTAGGGATACGGCGTGAAGATATGCACGCATTAAGGATTTTTATTGCAAACTCATGGCTCCTATTTATCTCCTTAATAGGGGTTTTCCTAAATACCCCTCTTTAGTGGACCTACAAACCCCTTAAAACTCCAAACCTCCAAACATGTCTCCATCTTCAGTGGTTTAGGTTGTGTTTTTTGTCAGTAAGACAAATATTTGTATTTTATAATTTTGTTCTTCATTCTAAGCATTCGAAACTTTTCCGTCAAATGTAATGGAAATCTCAAATTAATTCGCAAATTGTATAAAAACAGTTTCTATTTGTACAAGAGAATTTATTCCAACATCACATTTACAAAACCTAGAAATGAAATTGGGGCCCCCGTAAATCCGTTATAGGTATCCGTTTTAGCAACTCTATATCATTCCGCAAATGGAGTTTAGGTATTTATGCTCTCTAATTTCCGATCTCTGGTCCGAAGTTAATATATAATAGTTTAACAGAAATAAAACCGGGCAAGTGTATGTCGTACCGCACACAACGAAATGCTCCGTAGTTGGTATGTACAATATTAATTTAGTTGGCCGAAAAAATAAGTTTGTACTTTGCATTAAATACTACATAGTACATATCAAAGACACTAAAAACAAAGTTGTTTCAGTGATAACCGAAAACGTCCCGTATCTTAAAAACGGCACTACATATCTTGTTCAAACCAATTTGAGAGTGGTAGAGCCATGCTGCATTGCAGCACGAATAGGGCCGGCTCGCCCGTTGAAATACCACTCTCTCAGAGAATATCGACGTAAAATAACAGCATCTATTGCTGTTGTGTTTCGTTCGGTGAGAGAGTGCCGGTGGCCCATCACCCTCTCCCCCTCCTTTCACTCCTTTCCTTCAACTTTATTTCCCTAAAGGCCGGCAATGCACCCGTGATTCTCCAGGTGTCGCGGGTGTCCATGGGCGGCGGTTGGTTACTGTCATCAGGTGACCCGCTTGCTCGTTTGCTTCCTCTTTTATAAAAAAAAATCGTTTAGTGTTTTAAGTTCTACTTCCTTAATTTTTTTCAGATTTTTCCATTGTGTACTTTTAAAGACACATTTTACGAACTTAGAAGCGCATTTTCACCAATGAAATACTTTTTCATGTATGTCTATTGCTCTATACCTTTGTACAGCTGTTAATAGAACACGCGTCTTCCAAATTTTATTTACGTAGTGCCAATAGTCTCCGAGTGAAACGACTGTGACATACGGACGGACAGACGGACAGGATGAAATTGTAAGGGTTCTGTTTTTTGCCATTTCGCTACGGAATCCTAAAAACAGAATTCTTTACATTCGCCTGTCTGTTTGACTGTCCGCATGTCGCAGCCGATATTATTCAGCCATTCTCTCTGTCCAAACATGATGATGTGAACTAATAAGATTGAAAAACCAAACCAAAACAAGAATTAAAAAAACTTAAGTATCAATCAGATTCAACTTACAGACATACATATCAACGGGGTAGACAGAGTGGATGGCGCGCCAAGCTTCGCGGTTCTTGCATACTTCTTTCGCTTCCTCAAAACTCATCATTCTCCTCACACATTTTCGCCTAGGTATGTGAGTGCTTTTGACATTTCCGACAGATAACACTTTGACTATTTGGTCTTCATAAGTCAGCCTTGGTCAAGTCAGTTGGTTAAGTCAGTTTATTGGCTTCTGTTGCCACTCGTTATCGCTTTACAGATTTTCCTCGTCAGTCTTTCATCACTCATTCTTTCTGTACCCGGACCATCTAAGCATTCCTTTTTCATTTTTTCAATAACATTGTCGTGTAGCCTTGTAATACTCTGTATCTCTTCATTGCATATTTTGTCCACAAGGGTAACATCGTATATATTTCTAAGAGATCGCATTACTGCACTGCATACTGCATTTATCTTACTTTCATCTGGTTTCGGGCATATCCATGCCTTACTGCAATACAATGAAGTTGGCACCAATACCGCGTTGCGGATAGCTATTTTGACTGAGTTTATATTCACACTGCCTATATTAATCCGTTTACTTCATTTCCAACTGATAACCTTTTCTCCACATCCAACTCACATTTTCGAATCTCAGAAATCTCTAGATCACCCATTCCCAAAGTGGGCGCTACCGCCCCCTGTGGGCGCTGTAGGCCTAAAGGGGGGCGGTAAGAGACCCAGAAAAAAAATGGGGGCGTTGTGTAGAGGCCTGGGGGGTGATTTGTAATATCATTTAGCTAGGAGGCATCTTAGACAACGACTGCATGAGCTCTCGACTCAGTAGACAAAATAAGTTTGGGAACCTAGACTCTAGATATACCATTTTATTCGCTTATTCTATACATTTTCAATTTACTCATACATATATCACACTTCATTTGTACATCTTCTCTTTCAAACACCGGAACCTCACTTTTGTTCGTATTCATATTCAACCCTTTCACTTCACATTCTAAGTCTCAGTCAGATTTTGGACTCGCTCTTTAAATTTACGTTTTAAAATTAACATCAATTTATCAAATTACGCTTCTACTTCGTTTAAAATTGCTACCAAAGCCTAGAGTAATGCTTGTCTGACACGCTTTTAAGTTTTAGTTTAAAATAACAGGAAAATTCTGAGAAATGTATTGCGGTTAACAAAAAAATTGTACAAAGGAACATTAATTGTGGAAGACGTCTTGCATGTTGAGAATGAATAATGTTTAGACTGTAATTACTAATGACTCTAAGCCTGGTACAATGTTTAAAAAAGTAAAACTGAAGGCAATATTATAGTCTGTGGTGTAACTTTGTTATAATATGTACTTTGTGATCTATGGTATATGGAAAAGTATGTACTACGTGATCTACAATATGCTCCTCGGACCAAATATCATGATCAAATTGTGGATCAAATCGATCCGCGCACCAACTTAGTCCGAAAATCGATCAAATGATCTGTGACACATATCTGCTATAAATCTGTGATCTGTGGTGTGATCTGTGGTGTGATCTGTGGTGTGATCTGTGAATCATTAAAATAAAAACCTGCACATTGGACCTAAAACATATTACTTAAAATAAAAACAACTGAGTGCATTCATACCCCACAACATTGTACTGGACCGGTTTTTTGATGTTTTATAGATTTTTACCTAAACTAATATCATGATATAATCAGATTTAAAAAATTCTTTCACTAATATTTGGAATGGATATTCAGAGTGGATATGGTCCCTGTATATTATGCCATTTTTCACGCGACCGAAATTGTGAGCAACAGCTACATTTTTATAAACCGCATATAATTTGTGGCAGACACATTTGGTATTTATTGTACATTTTTATAAACCACATATAATTTATGGCAGACACATTTGGTATTCGATCTTTAAAACAAGTAGGAAAATCATATAAATTGTTGTTGTATGTAATTAGCAAATTAAGCTTTGCGCCCACTAATACTACTTACATGCTTTGCACGAAGGCTTTGGGTCCTGTCTACTAATAAACGCGGAGTAAACTTGGAATAGTTACTAGTAAGTTCATTTGAAAGTAATTTTCATTACTTAATATTATTTCAAATGAATTATTAATTTACGCTATAAATCAAATATTTCATAATTGATGTACATCATATTATGGTTATCACAAATTGACTACTTTTAACAGTATTGATAATTGTACATACTTTTCATACAATTTGTTTTTGACAAACCATAGACCTATATTGGAGGTCATTGTTAAGATACATTTGAAATTATTTATATTGGAAAAATTAAAAAATTTAGTATAGGTATACAGAATCGAATTATAATTTTAATATTAAAATACGAGATTTAAACAGTACAAAATAATTTGACATTGTTTGAATTTTTTTATAGGTGACGATTATTTTGTAACGTCATCATTATTGTTATTTGATGATAGTACTTGTATTATTTTTAATGAATAGTGCCTATCATATTATTAACTTTTACTTCGTTATTTCTATTTATTTTAAAGTGTTTTTAAATGAATTCCTAATAATTACGTACACAATACGTAAACTTCACAAAAAAATGTACCTACATTTTTGGCGAGTGTTTTATAGCGAATAGATTGTAGTCCCATTATTTATTGTTCCTTATTTGTGTTGTTGTTATTCATTATTACTGTCAACATCTAATTAAATATAAGTAGGTAACTACTCGTTTGAGTAAACACGTAGTAGGCTTAGGGGCATGTAGCAGTGTACATGAGGAAAATGTAAGAAAAACAACTCGATAAGTATCAAAATAATATGTTTGCTAAAAGAGATATTGGACGACTTTGAAAACTAGTTGTACGATATTAATAAAGCAAATTAAGGAAATATAAAATTTTTATACATAAACTTGTACCATTTTATTTGGACTTCGGGGGCCTCCGACTAGATATATGTTCTGACTTCTGAATATTTTAAGTTCTCCTCTGTGATAACATGCACTCGTCGTTCGTCTTGTTTGCAATTTTTATTAAGCTTGTCGTAGTCAGGCTTTTTTAGTGTTCTGTATTAAAACAAGAAGAAATGGATCTTATATGGAATGATCTCAATGCATAAAAATGTTCAAAAACAAAAATCTCGCTATAAGATTACATCGTTTAAATATGATAATTCTGTGTGGAAAATAGCAACTAGTAAATAATAAGATATAATATTACTGAAGAAGCCAAAATAATTATAAATCTTCGGTTTCACTTTATAATTTTAATGATCTACCAGTGTGAGCTGATAAAAAGTATTGCTATCAACAGTTTGAACACAGCGCAAACGAAAATTAAAAGAAAAATATTTTAATAGGAGAAGGGTCCTACGAAGTATAAATAAAGAAATAATCTTCCAAAGACATGAAACGAATATTTCAAAAGCATTCGAAAATTTTCTGTGAATAAAAAGTTTTATACTCATGCTGAAGCTTTTAGATGATTATAGATTTAAGTTTTGTATTAAATTAAATTTTACATTTATTCGTACTTTACTTTTTTTTATTTATTTTACTATTCGACTACTTTGACGTTATTCCCTCTGCCATTACAAAAAATTTCACAAGACTTTCTTCTTTTATTATAGGAGATCGTGGAAGTCGGATATTCTATGAAATTTCTAGTAAGTTCTATGAGCTTTTTAGAGGATTTTTTGGAGTTTTTAAAAGATTTTTAGAAGTTTTATGAGATTACTAAAAGTTTCTAGATGATTCTATGGAATTTTTAGAAGGTTCTATGAAGTTTTATTCTAGAGGTTGTTGTGAAGTTTTCGAAAGGTTCTAGAACATTTCCAATCATATCTAGAAATTTCTAGCAATTTCGAGAAGATTCAGTGAAGTTTTTGTAAGGTTTTATGTTGTATATATATAATATATATGAACATTTCAGTAGGTTCTATGAGATTTCTAAAAATTAAATTGTAGTTTCTAGGTGGTTTTGTGAGATTTCTGGAAGGTTCTGGAAATCTTGCGAAGCGAGGTCAAAAATTCGGAACACCCCAATATCACCCTTTAAATTCGAAGGATATGTGTCGACTGCTTGATAAGATGAATTGAGACAGAATATTGGTATAATTGAATTCCTAATTATAGTATACTAGCTATAATGCCCGCAACTTGGTCCGCATTTTTATTTTTAAAATAGCCTATGTCCTTCTTCAGGGTTTAAGCTATTTCCATTCGAAATGCCATCGCATCGAATGAAAGGTATGGCAACCCATAAAATACGAACAAACAAACAGACATTGATTTTAGTCTAGTATACTAGACTAGAAGATAATAAATATATGAACAAATATTTAGAACAGTCTGACTTTTAGCGTTATTGCTTGGTAAATAAAAGGTTTTATTTTAAATCTTAGGATTTATCGTACCTACTGTGCCGTTCCAAATTTAACAGGTTATTATTTACTGATTTTCTCACTCACGAACGAAAGTATGAACATTCATGACACGTTCTTCAGTTTTCTGTGCGCTCTCTATCGCGTATTGGGTATATAAAGGGTACAACTTTTTTTCTGCGTGATTGAATGAATAAGGATCGTAAGTATACCTACTTATACGTATAAGTATCGAAGGTAGGGCTAAATTTCTGTTTTTCTTCTTTTTTCGGTGATGGATATGATTATTCGAATACTTTTTCGGTTATGGCTTTCATTCTTATGTGTTTTATACAACATTTTTAAAAACAACTGTAAGTATTAACTACTAAGTAGAAGCAGTGAAAATGAATAATAAAGGCAAAAATTATCATTATTGGTCAATTGTCATTTATCCCAAATTTTTTAATTTTGTGTATTTTTTATTTATTTAATTTACAGAGAAATATTTATAAACGTTTTAATATGGTCTGCACACCAGCCCCTGCAGTCTCGACATAGATAGCGATCGCTTTACGACCGATTTCGGTTGATAAGTCATAACGATTAATTTTTAACGATTTTTGAAATTCTCTACATTAAAACTATCGATTGTGATTGGAA
This sequence comes from Zeuzera pyrina, assembly GCA_907165235.1. Lineage (NCBI taxonomy): Eukaryota > Metazoa > Arthropoda > Insecta > Lepidoptera > Cossidae > Zeuzera > Zeuzera pyrina. The sequence continues at coordinate 4,403,221 of OU015627.1, forward strand.
TCATATCGAATCTAACTGTCAACTTTACGATTGCTGATAATGTTTTTACGATCAAATTTGACAGGTCGCAAAGTGTTCGTGCTTATCGTTACGGCAAGCGATTTTTTTCGTTATTTTTATCGATCGGTAGTTTACGAAAATAATCGCTATGTCGGGACTGCAGCCCCAGGCCAATTTGTCTTGTGGAGTCCAAAACATGATTCACAATATTAAAATAGGTGCAAGAAAAAGATAACAAACAAAAAAAAAAACATATAAACAAACAAAAAAAAATATAGTTTCGTTTCGGACATTTTTTTTACGTTTATTCGATTGTTAGATTACGTTTGTTTTGGTGTAATGCCATTACTATATATTGGGTCCTTACATATGAAATTAGCGTTTTGTCGTACTGACCACTTTGATCTGAAATATCTCCTCTTTGGTTAAGAATTCCAAATTCAAATTTATAAATTCATTTAGCTGGTACATTTGAGTTTTGAAAACAGTCATTCATTTGTTTTTTTCCTCATTATTTTTTTCTTGGCGTCGCTTATTACCGCACAATGGAAAACATGAAATATCGGTATATTTACGAGTACGAGTTCTACCGTGGCACCAGTGCTGCAGAAACAGCTCGAAGGATTAATGATGTGTACGGCGCTGGTGTCGCAAAAGAAAGCACGGTACGTTTTTGGTTTCAACGTTTTCGTTCTGGAAATTTCGACCTTCAGAACCAACCCCGTGGACGGCCGGAGACCAAAGTGGAAAATGAAGAATTAAAGGCTATTGTGGAAGCGGATCCATCACAAAGCACTTCAGAGATAGCTGCAGGCTTCGGGGTAAGTGACAAAACTGTATTAATCCACTTGAAGCAAATCGGGAAAGAAAAAAAACTTGAACGATGGGTACCTCATGAATTGAGTGAATCGAACTTGCAAACACGCGTCGACTGCTGTGTTACTTTGCTCAACCGACACAATAATGAAGGGATTTTATATCGAATCATTACTTGTGATAAAAAGTGGATATTGTACGATAATCGGAAGCGCTCGTCGCAATGGCTGAACCCTGGAGACCCAGCCAAATCCTGCCCTAAACGAAAATTGACTCAGAAAAAGTTACTTGTGAGTGTTTGGTGGACTAGCGCCGGTGTCGTTCACTACAGCTTTCTAAAATCTGGCCAAACGATTACGGCAGATATCTATTGTCAGCAACTGCAAAATATGAAGGAAGAACTAGCTGCTAAACAATCGAGGTTGGTCAATTGCTCTAGGCCACTGCTGCTTCACGACAACGCAAGACCACACACTTCACAACAAACAACCACTAAGTTAGATGAGCTACAATTGGAATGTCTGCGACATCCAGCGTACTCCCCGGACCTTGCTCCAACAGATTACCATTTTTTCCGGAATTTGGACAACTTCTTACAAGGAAAAAAATTCAACTCCGATGCGGCAGTCCAAACCGCCTTCAAAGACTTTATTGATTCTCGCCCCCATAGTTTTTTTAGTAAAGGGATCAATGAACTACCTATGAGATGGCAAAAGTGCATAGATAACAACGGTGCATACTTTGATTAATTAAATATATTTTACAAAAAAAAAATTGACTTTATATTCCTCCCGTACAAAACGCCAATTTCATATGTAAGGACCCAATAGTTTCGTCTACGATGTATAATATATGTATTTTATGTCATTTCTCGCTTTCAAGGTTTCGCGATCCACGCTTACGAGATTAAGGTCATTAACATCTGTACGATGAAGACATATTCGATAGATTATTCTATATTAGCTACATACTATTATATATTATCTTGCATGAATTACGGACCATGACAACGCATAAAAAACAGTCTGGTTTAAATATAGACATAATAAAACAACAGACACCGCGTCGCGTAGATACTACAAAACTCCGCAAAAAAGAATCAACTCTGCCTCAACTACTGATCTGTGCTTTTAGAGAATTATGTCTTAACTTTCCTAGTATAACGACCCTCTTTCAAGCCACAAAAAAGTATAAAACCTTTACGCCCCCCTTCTTAGGTATTGTTTTAATGTTCGCCAAAGTTTTATAACTATCTTACTAAAAACGTGACCAAAAGTGTACAAGATTTTTCGTAAACGTGCTGAATATTTTTAATTTGCAACCCCCGCTATACCTGATCGCAATCCCCTCAGTGGTCAAATAAAGTTGAGAAACCCCTAGCTTCAGAAACGAAATCCAGTGAAATGGCAAACGATCACCTTGTTTGATGCGAACATGTAGATATTGGTACAGAGTGCACAAGAGACTGAATAAGTAAATGATAGAGGAAAAGAGATAAATGCACGCTGATTCCTCTATCTCTTTGTAGTCGAGCGCGGTGACTGACTCCTGTGAAAGCTCTGCCGACCAGCACCGACTCCTGCCAAGCCCAGTCAGAGTGCCCTACACTTACTGAGGATGATATAATCACAGCAATCTACTAGAAAGAGAGAGGGATAAGGAAGCATCAATCTCGGCAGAAAAGACTCTATGGTGATATCTCTACTGATGTAAATATGTGTCGTATTTACAGACAAGTCGGTTTATTTTTGGTGTTTCGTATTTGTTCAAATACGAAACACCAAAAATAAACCCGAGAAGTTTAACTTTTTGTTACGTCTATGGATTTGGACTGTATTTTTTGTTCACGCTTATAGGTAGGTCAACGATGAAGCAAATTTTAAGCATCGTATTACGAGATTATAAGAAGTAATGAAAGCATTACGAGACCTGGCTTAAGTTAAACTAACAGCCTAACAGGTAACATGACAACAAAATCGACTGCATTTATACGAAAATCTAAGTGGGAATTACGGCGCCAATTTTGTGGTAATTGCAACGGTTTTGGTTTTCACAGTTGTTCATCGTTTATGTTACTTGTTTTATTTGTGTATTCACCGACTTCGCTTGCAACTTTGTCTCTGTAGATTCCGGATAACATATCGTTTTATATTTTTATAGTTTTCTACAAAAAAATGTTATCTAAAATAGCCATTATTTTGTTTCTAATTTCTAGTTATGGGTTACTAATTTAGCTCTTTGCACGAACGGAGTTTTTTTTATTTCTGGCCATCACTGTGTACTAGGAATTAAGAAAAATACTGAGAACAAGATTTTTCCTACAAAATATTAATTTATTGCTGATTTCACTGATAGTAAAATATTTTTGAAATTACGACCGTTTCCTTTTTTTCATTTATTTGTGACATTGATACCATAAGAAAATAATAACATATAAGAATTGTTATATGTCATAATTTTAAGGAATGAAATGTATACTTTATACTAGCTTTTGCCCGCGACTTCGTTCGCGTATAAATTATAACCTATGTGTTGTTTTGATGTATAAGCTATATTACTGCAATGTTTCATCAAAATCCGTTAAGTAGTTTTTGCGTAAAAGAGTAACAAACATCCATACATCCATCCTCACAAACTAATATTATATAGTAGGATGTTATTTTATATACATTGATAAAAAAGGAAGGTTTCACGATTTATGCGTTCTCAACGTGTATTTTCATTCTTCGACAGTTGGAATCTTAATAAAACATCAGTAACATCACTGCACCGACGCTTCGTCTGTCAACTTAGTATCATTACGCCACGGTAGACTGGTTAGACGACTTTAGAAATTAATTTACTACCAGAAAATTAGATAAAAGATATCAAAACAAATAGGTACAACGTTACCCACGGTATGTGCTACTGTACAATGTCATGGCCAGAACCCCAAATCATCAGTAATTAAATCGAATTCATTAATCAAACAGATGTATTGTAATTCTGATACGTCTATTTTCAGCTCAATAAGTGTAAAGATGATGGAACAAATCGGTTGCGACATACGGACAGACGGTTAAACACTACATGATGATTTAACTAATATGATGTTTTGTGGAATACTGCTCACTATCAGGTGGGTCGTATGCTTCTATGCCACATCAGGTAGTTGTTTAAAATTGTGTTTAAAATAATGTGAAATTAAAAAGAGTTCCATTTTTGACATTTTGACTACATAACCCTAAAAAAAAAAAAAAATAGAATAAGCACCTGATGTATAAAGCATACTGCATATACAAGTTTACCTCTCGTTATAAGATGAAATAAACCGAAACTAAGTTGAATAAAGACTTCGCTATGTACAGTTAATTCTAAATAAGGAATTACTACCACATAAAATATCACACAAAATTTGTACTAGAAAAATAAATCAAGGCATGTTACATATGTAAGTTTTCAATTTCATTTTGTATGGTAAAACGAAACTATCATAATTCTATCTACCAACTCTAATGAACGAAATTCCAATAAAAATTAAACAGAAATGATTGAGAAAAATGTAAAAAGTACATACATCAAAATAATATTTCATTAATAATATGCAATTTTAGTTTACTTTAATGTGACTTCGCGTTGCCGTTTACTTCTGTTTCATACGAGTCTATTGTTAAAATGAAATTATATATATAATGGAGCTATAGAATTAGTAAATTTATCTACAGATCTCAATATTTAAAATTGACTTTTTTCTCTGTGAATTTGCTACTTTCGATATGAATGACATCTTCATTAAAATTAATGGCCTTTGCTATAAAAAAATGGTAAACTTCAAAATTAACAGTCTTCACCATAAAATTTTGGTTACAACTTCAATCACTGAAACTTTAATGGTTTAATGGTAATGGTGATAAAAAATGCTTAACAGGAAATCGTGAGGACAAATGCAGGTTAAGGTTTAGATTGTTTCACATTAGGTAAGATTTTGAAATTTTTTTTGTAATTTTATACAAACACGCGGTATATTTGTAACACTTTTTGTTTAGGTTAGGTTAGGTCTTTTTACCACAACGCGCGAGACGAGCGAGCGAAGCGAGCTTGTCGCAGCAGCAGCAGCCGGCGAAGCGCCAGATCGGAGTCTGCTTTATACATGGAGCCAGTGTCTCCATATACACGGTAATTACCGTAGATGCACCGTAATTTGGTCTTTATCTACCGTCAAGGTATTAATGTATTACCGTGTCATATATCACCGTATTAGCATCATGAATTACGTGTTGTAAATATTTCATGTTATGTGTAAAACGAATCTCAGTCAGTCAACTTATCAAATTTTGTAATGGCAACACTACTACTGGTTGCCAGGGGAATTCCCAATATTTAAATTTGTGTCCGCTCCACGCAATCTATTCTCGTTCTTACATAAATATAAGAAGGAGTGAAATTTGCAAATGTGATGGATCAACGTAAAAACTGTGTCGATTTCAGGCCAACTAATGACATGTTGGCAAAAATGAATAAATCCATTTATGAAAAAAAACATTGTCATGTTAGAAGAGACTGATTCTGAATAATTGTTGTATAATAATTATGTTTTATTGCTTCATATTTTAATTAAAAATATTAAATTATTCGTATAATAATTGAAAAATAAATAAAAAAAGGCTTGATTTGGTTAATAATGTTGTTTCTTTCTTTGAAAAATGACACGGTAATTTACACGGTATACTTTTAACAGAGTCACCGTAATTTTGTCTAGAAACACCGTATTTTTACCCTTGCAACACGGTAACACTCAATTTAAATATGGAGACACTGCATGGAGCAGTATTGAAACAGGAATTCGCACTCTAAGGTGATAGTTGAAGTCGAGAAATTTAATCTCGAAACATCTCTATAATCCTCTATTTTTTTTCATCTTTTGCTGTTGGTCTATATATATATAATGAAGTTATGTTTTCTTTGTGCGTCAATCACGTTAAAACTACTGAACGGATCGACATGGGACCACTACCATTCGTTGCGGAATCGTTTGTAGATGGTTTAAGTCTATTCATTTTTTGAACTTTTTTTTTTTGCCCAGCGAAGCGGTTTATAAACTATTAAGTGTATTTCCGAGTTATTTCCAGTAGCAGTATTGAAATAGGAGTCCACACTAGGAGATAATTGAAGTTGAGAAGTTTAATCTTGAAACATCTCTATATCCTTCCATCTCTTTTCATCTTTTGCTGTTGATATCTGTATATATAGTAATTTTATATATACTAGTAGGTGTATTTCCGATTTATTTGCAGGAGTTAGGAAGAGATGTCGCGTAATTGCACCAACTCCATTCACTGCGCCGGATGTGTCGGGATTGTCAGGATGACAAGTTATTTTTCATAGCACAATCTATTATTTTAAATTATTATTGCTTGTTTTTTTTTTATTGGCAATAATTATTTTATAGCGTCTTAAAATTTTTTAAAGCTAATATCTTTGTAATGAATGAGTAACATTTTATTGCATAACATTATTTTTTTTAATGTTAAATGAATGAATAAAATAATGAGATCTGAGGAAGCGAAAGAAGTATGTAAGGACCACAACGCTTGGCGTTCTGTCCTCTCTGACTACCCCGTTAGGTATACGGCGTGAAGATATGTGTGTATTCTTTTTTTTATTAGCAATTCTTATCAATTTTGTCTATATTTTCACCAATTTTAAAGTGCCATTAAATACATCCCATTAAAATTTTCCCACATGTGGAAATATAGAATTTCATGCAGACCACAGAAAAAATCCGCAAGGATTTGAGACTAGGCAGTTCGTTAGTGTAAAAATATTATTGTATATGGTAGATAATAAATAAATTAAAAAAAAATTCTACGTCGTACACATCATATTGGTACACATTGTGCCATTGTATGTTTATTTCTTTGTGTATACCTAGTCAGTTAGTATCCGCAGAGCTCTTCTAGCAAGCCATAAATATATACTCTTTTATTTAATCAAAGATTATAGGTAACATTGTTATATAATCACCAGGAAAATAAAAACTAAAGTTCGATGTAAAAGGAAACATTTTAAATTCCTCAGTAAACGGTTTAATAAAAATAGTTCAGAATTGATTATTGACTCGATATATGTATGTATTTACAGACTTCCTATTGTCTGTGGTATGTATTTATAGGTAGGAACCGGTTAGATCATAGTTTGTATTTGACGGCAAAATTGTTTAAAGCGGTGCGATGTTTCAGGACGTTATAAAGCTTAAGTATTAATATTAAATATGTGTCTATTTATAATAAGCGGTCCGATGACGCCATAGAAGTATTTGGAAAAAATAATAATAATAATATATTATTATTATTATTTTAATGGACTAAAAGCAGTTCAAAATTAGTAAGTATAACTACAAACTCACCATTTATCGCTATAAAACAATCTCCTTCCCTTAATACCCTTTGAACTCCGCCGCAATGGTGGATCTGAAACGGGTCCATTAGTGTGCCGGTCCCGAGCCCGGATAAAGGAGGAGGGCAAGGAATCACAATGTACTATATTATGATTTAAGCATAATACATTATGATTCGAGGGGAGGGTGGGGGTGGGAAGTGGATGCGAATGCGTGATATAAACCCCACATTTGAATCCACTGATATCCCTGACCAATTAAACACACCTTCCTATCCATTCTTCCATCGCATCCTTCAATCCTAACCCAGGGATATCCCTCTCTACTGCACAGGGCATGGAAGCTGTGCAGGGAGTATTCATTCTCCAGACCCACAGGATCAAAGTGGAAGAGTTCGTGCCGAGGATCCACAGCCTTCAGCTGTAGGCAGCGGGGGATGGTGCCGGTAGGGGGGGAGGACTAGACCATTATGCACAAGGGAGGTGTCGAAGCTAGCTGAATCCTGGGAACCATGTAGAGGTACACTGGGAATGAGGCAAAGCCGAGACACCAAACCACTGCAACAAAAGATGGCCTAGTCGGTCCCTCTATGCGGGTGGAACTTCTCCGCACATTCGCTGTCATTAACGAGACTGTGCATGGGATGTGGCGTGCCCTATGTCTGCCAAAATGTAGCTGGAGTGTGGTAAGGGAGCACTGCCGCACTCAAATTATAGTTCTTCCCTTCATTTCAATAGAGTATGGAGAAAAAATTTTTAATATTAAAGTCTCTGCTGCGGGGAACCAGGCGCAGACGACTCAAAAAACTGGAACAGGAGAAGGGAAGCCGCATGCTGACAAAGCAGGTGGGGGACTTCTCTTTGTAGATAATGAAGTAATTAAAGCGAATGGGAAGGAAAGGATCCCTGGGAACGGTAAGATGGCTCCAGGAGTCTATTCAATCAGATAATATATTTCTGTAGAAGAAAAGCTGTTGGAGTCTTCAGAACGACCGGACGGGAATACCCAGAAGGAAGAGATGGATGGCTTCACAGTGCATCTCTCCAAAGCTGAGAAGATGAAGGCGAGACAGGCTAGAAGGAACCAGCGCAGGTTTGCTGGCAATATCGAAATTAAAATGTCGGCCGGAACTTCGGCCAGCACAGTAATGGATGCCATCAGGCCTCAGAAAATAAAGCGCCAGGGGACTGATCCAGAAGAGGGTCCCTCAGACCATCCTCCAGCAAAGCGGCGAAATCAAGGCAACGCGGCGGCCGCGGGACCGCGAGGCTCCGCAAGGGAGCAGCGTGATCTTGCGGTTGCCATAGGCCGAGAGGACGGGGTCTTGGTGGATGAGGCTCTGGGGATCATAATTAGAAAAAGGCTCCTCGCCATGATTGAGAAAGCTGCGGTAGCCAGAGTGGGCGGGAGGCCACTCAGCTTCGCCACGTCGGGGTTGGTGTCGGAGGGATTCTTTCTTGTGACACCGATAACGACGGAGGCGAGGGAGTGGCTGATAAATTGCGACTTTGGTGTCTAAGGTGATACAAAGATCGTGGCGAGTAAACTAGACAGAGCAAAGGCATCGATCTGGATTCCGGGGAGTGAGGAGGATGTTCCTAAAGACCCTCTCCATCTTCTCATAGGCCAGAACGATGAAAAAGAAGAGCTTCAAATAAATGAGTGGAAGATACTAAACAGAGAAGTCATGCCGACAGGATGCAGACTGTTAGTCGCTTTGCCTATGGAAGTAGAGGAGAGGTGGGGTGAGGAAGCAACGAGGTGGCTTAACTTCCAGGTCACTCAGGTAAGGGTCAAACTGCTAAGAAACCCCAGGAAAACAGAGGTCGCAGCAAAAGAGAGTGCACTGCCAAACGAATGCATGAGTTGTGGAGCCACAAAGATACCCGAGGCCACGGAAGCAAAATCATGCAATAAGGCGGAGCAATCCCTCCTTAGTTTTGATGAAACTAAGGGGGGAGAACCACCAGGCCAACAGTAACTGGAGCGCTAGCTAGGGAATGGGGCTGAATGGCGCCACTCAAGGGAAGCCGACAGCCCGTCTGCAGCCTGGCGGATGTCCCTATCAGCAATCTACATCTACATCTAATACCCTTTAATAAAATGTCACCATTACAAAAATACATTAACATAGGTACGCTATAAAATAACTATAGGCTATATAAAGTCAAACAATACAAAATAAAATCATTCCGACTTGAACATCTAACTACAAATTTTGGGAGTGTGCGGCGGGTTTTCGAAGGGACCCGTCGACATATATTATTATCACTGGTTTCCAATAGATACTAAATAATTTTTGTCGTCAACCTAACAATCTGCCGTGGCTCATACGATATATTGAGTCAGAAAAATAGCGCGAATGCTTACTACGTATTAATTTTATAGTTTACGATGATTGCTAAAAGTAGTAAATTTAAAGCGAATTTTAAACTGTGTATATGATTTAAGTGAGAAATGATTTTAAAGTGGAAACTGTTAATATACAAAAAAGTAATCCTGTTCGTAGGTAAGCGAATAATTTGAGAACGGCCGATTTGCCGATTTGGCCGATTTTTTAAATTCGTAATTGTCTGAATCTTGCCAGAATAAGGTTTTTGAGGAAAGAATAAAAATTTTAAGAAAAAAATTGAATGGACTTCAAAAAAACACTGAAAAGGACAAAATAACTATTTTTTGTGTATCAAAACTCAAGTACAAAAATAGCTATAAATACGACACAAATATCTATATAATTAAATTTAACAGTTATTGAAGTTGGTGCCAAGTGCCAAACCTACCAAACTACTATTAGTTTGAGTAGTACTATTAGTTTGAGTACTAGTAGTTCGAGTACTATTAGTTTGAGTCTATACTCTCTGCTGTTGTTGCACATTTTTGACACCTACTAGTTTAAATTCTGAAATAACAATTTAAAAAACACGAGCCGTTGTGGAACGCCTAGCAGATGTGAAATATCGAAACTGTTTTGTATGGAAAAAATAAAAAAAATATGCCCGAAAAAATTAAAACATATAAGCATAATCAAAACCAAAAATATTTAGATTTTTTTCAGAAAAAACATTCCTTACTAGCTGATACCCGCAACTTCGTCTGCGTTTTTTATTTTTGAAATAGCCTATGTCCTTCCTCAAGATTCAAGCTATTTCCATACCTTTCATCGCAATCGGATGAACGATATGGCAGCCCGGAAAATACGAACAAACAAACAAACATTGATTTTTATACATTAGATTTAAAAAACACAGCCGACATATTTCTCAGTTAATAAACACTGCGCTATAGGTATACAAGCTCCATAAACATAGTGTACCGCTAGGTATACTAACTTTATGTACCATATGTACAAGTGTGTGACGCGTGGCGCGCCACGTCGCCACGTCAACAGCAGGTCTGACCCACCGCATAAGATGTTTCACATCGAAAACGAATATTTTTTTATGAGTGTGGCCTATCCTCCACTGTATTAATAAAAATACAAAACTCCTTGTTTTAATTTCTATTAAACTTGCAAGAAAAAAAATGTAAAAGGCGAGTTTTCATGGTCCCATTCAATTTTCAATTTATTACTAATCAACATATTGAACGTTTGAATACAATATCAGTCATTACTGTTTCAAGTAATTGAATGGAACGCCAATATTACCACGTGTTGAAGTTTTCTTGCTTCAGTCAATCAACTACATCTTGCTTCAGACAATCAACTGATTAAGTATTTTAAACGTCTGAGTGTCAAGTGTCGGAGCAAAAAGAACGTGTTCGATATAGAAATAATGATATTACTTCGAAGTCACAGATGGTGTTTTAAACATACACTTTTTTACAATTTACAGTGACGTGTCATTCCCGGTAAAATTTCCAAAATTGCTAAAATTGTTAAGAATAAATAAAATAGTAAATAAATGTTGGTAAGTAAATAATTAAGTGAATTCCCGGAAATATTTCTAAATATCGTGAACTTTTCGGTAAGTTTCCACATTCGGTTTTTAAAGCCGTTGGGAATTTCTCCATTGAATTGCTTACATGTAACGTCATAATGAACTACTGAATAGGCTTCAATGCAGTTTGCTCTGTATACAGGTTTTACAGAGTGATACCAGTTAATCTATATATACTATAAAATGAAAATGATTTTCTTTGTCACGCAATTAGGTAATCTCATTATTAAAAGCTCATTAATCAGGTAAGATTTTTAGCAACTTTTAAACTACACCCCTCCCTCCCTGTTGCCCCCTCTCCTGGTGATACGTGGTGAGGTTTTAGACTAAATCAAAATCAATTATTAGTATTTTTTGATACAAAATATCTTAACAATTTTCAGAAAATTATCTTTAAATACAGGTGTAATCAAATTGAATTCTGGACGTTCAACGAAAAAATAAATACACGTGATATCTCTACACCCGCATGTGTGATATTTCGTGATTTTTTCCGAACGTCCTCTCCTTCCATTCGAGCTGCACGTGATTAATGGACGATCCCATACGTGAAAACTACTGAACGTATCGATATGGAACCATTCGACGCGGAATCGTTTGTAGATGGTTTTAGGCTATTTTTTTAAATTCTATAGACCACCATTTTTCAAACAAAAATCTACTATAGGCTCAACATTTTCATTTACGCCCAGCGAAGCGGGTGGGTAGCGCCTTGTATAGTATAAAAGTGTATTATTTGTGCGGTGCCTATTTAAATATTGAAACTAGAACGACCAATCATCATGATATCCGAATAATACCAGTGTGCATAATTTTGAAGGTCAAAGTGTATCGGGAGTTCTGCGCAACCATGCGAGATAAATACTTCACGTATTGTGCAGACTGAACTATTTATTCATACATTCATATCTTTATGATATAAATGGGTAGAAAGAGAGGACGGAGCTTCGAGCAACGCGGTTTAGACTACCTCTTTCGCTTCCTCAAACTTTATCATTCCTTTCAGACTTTCGTGACAGATTTACGATGTCATATACACAATTCTTACGAGTGCTTTTGACTCGTCAGCTATTATTTGATTAAAGACGATGTAATTGCTTTTAAAAGCTTTAACTCGCGTACTTAAATAACGTATGTACTTCTTAAAAGAATGCTGACAAAAAGCATTTTTTTACATTTTGTTTTATAATGCAAAAAACGTACCGACACTTATGGAATCGGCTCTGTCCGTCTGTCTATTTATTTTAAAATAGTGCAATTTCCGATTGTTTTTTAAAGCACTGTGATGTAAACTGGTTTCTATATGTACATAAGAAGTAATTACATATTTGCTTGAGTGTCTACGGTTTTTGTAACACTTTAAAGATATAATAACTATGTTATTGTACATTGGATGTAGAATCTTATATTATTATAAGAGCAATAATTGTGTATATGTTTGTAATCGCGTTCTCGAAAACGGCTCTACGGATGAAATTTAAAATTTATAAGTCGATCTAACTAGGTCTCTATTCTAGGAAAAATCATTTTCTCCGTGTTTTACACACTTAAAACTCCTAAACTTTTCATTTCGCAACAGAGTTTACTGTCCCAATAACATAGTGACTAGAGCGCAGATCCACCACACCGAAGTGTGCGGGTTCGAATATTGCAATGTGGTCAGATTTCTTTTTATATGCAATCAAACCTAAAAGGCACCGAGCAAAGTAACGCAATGCCTTTCTAACTTTATTTATGGTAAGCCATCATAATAATTTGAATTATAACATAAATTGTAAAATTGTGTTAGCACTGTCGGATTATAAAAATACGTTATTAATGAAATAAAATTACCAGTATATAACCACAGATTAATTAGTTACTAACGTAAAGTATAACGTTTTCAATGACAGCAAATAAAATCAAGGATGACAACGTTATTTCTGATCAATATGGCAATACGGGCCTACGTACTACAACTACATGCAAACAATATGTCAAAACTCGACTTCACAGCCTTACTGTTTAAAGAGAATGTAACCACTCGTTTACTGCGTTGTTCGAGTTAGTCATGGTTTTTTTATTTGGTCTGAGCCCGATTGAAAGTTTTTTTGCAAATAATTAGTTCGAGTAGTTCTATCTCTCGTTTTTACCATAGCGTAAAAGTGATTATTTATATTTTCGGGTTTTACACTTCTGCTGTGGACCGAAATTATATATCGACTTTTACAGACAGATATTTGTGATATCAAATCAATTAAAGTTATCAACATAGGTCGTGTGATTCATGTACTTGCAATGATTTCGTGGAGCAAAAGAATAATATGGATATTCCTCAAATCCCGGGATTTTACTTTATTATTTTAAAGCATAGTAAAAACGAATCATTTGCGAAGTCATGAAATGATGTTGTTCGCGGGCGTCATGTCTTTCTTTTTTTATTTGGTCTAAGCTCGTTTGAAAGTTTTTTGGAAATAATTAGTTTGGGTAGTTTTATAACTCTAGTTGTTAGCATAGTGTGGAAGTGATTATTTATTATCCTTTACACACAGATATTTATCATATCATATTGATTACAGTTATCACTTATCAACGTGAACGATAACTTTAATTTTGGGGTTTGGTTAAAATTATTTGTGTCGATGTAAATATGTATTACAATAAAATATTATTATATTACATGTTGTGGGTACACAGTGTATTACAATTGTTATTTATTTTGAAATGAATAAAGCCATTTAAATAAAAATAAATGAATGAATGTGTGGATTTATAAATAAAATATTTTTTACTGAGTACCCATTTTGCATAAAAATTCTCCCATAAACAGTTATCAGTATTTTTACCGACTTAAAGAAAAAGGAGGTTATGTAATATTGTCAGAATTGCACAGTTTTTGTATATGTCAGTCTATACCAGCTTCTAAACGTGTGTCAAATTTAATAAGTGTATGTATGTACATTTGTATGTATGTTTCTATGTTTGTTCACGCATATCTCAAAAACTATAAGTCGGATTGCAAAAATTCTTTTATAGTCCAAATAAGAGAAAACTGCATATTTCGTCAAAATTGGTTAAGCACTTTTTGAGATAGTGTACCAGTCACTAGGAAAACGTGTCGCCGGCTTAACAGCGTAATTCTTAAACATGTCATTATGCATATTGTTTTTTTTCGATATTTACATGCAGTTAGGATCTAATAATAAAAAAAAAGATTAAGTAATAAGTTTCAATTACAACTGAAATAAAAAAAAAACGACGAAATAAAAAAGTAATTTAAAATATTAAACCGCCTTCAAGAAAACATTATCTTAAATAAAATAGACTTTCTCAAAGTTGCCGCTTAGAAAGCTGTCATTGCTTAAGGTGCCCAGCAGATTGGCAGCATTGTCTCTTTGAATAGCCAACCTGATTCGTTGGCGGAAGAAGCTGCCAGCCCGGTTCTTACAAATATCAGAAACCAGTCGATGGGCTTCAGAGCCCCAGGGACCCAAAGTTTCGACTGCAAAGGGCGTAAATATGAAACTCTCAGAGAAGAAAACAAGAATAATATGCCTATTACCTATTACCTAATGATGCTGATTGATTTTTATGTTGATGCAATAAATAAACAAATTGTGGTAACTAACGAGAAAACAATATCCAATATTCCAACTTATGGAACAATCTAGAGCAATCCATAAATCACATTTACAAACATACCGCGATTCACGTTCGATTTAACTTTGGAATCAATTTGCTATACTTTGTTTCTGTATCCCGCATTCACTCCAGTAAGGATGCTTCGAAATAGGTTTCTGAGAATGAGATACATTTCAAAGCAATTTTAATCTGGTGAAAATAAAAATTTCAGGGAATTTGAAACGAGGTCCTACGTTTTATATATATTTATATGATGTTTAGTTCATCTCTGTGCGCGAATCGAAATCACGCTTGACCGATTTTTATTTATTAGATGAAAACATAACATATCCTCACGATATATTCCCGATGGGCTAGTCAGAGAAGACGGAACGCTAAACGTTGCGGTCCTTATAGCTTACTTAGTTATTGAAGTCGGTGTCAAATCAATGTGCAACAATAGAAAGTCTATTAGTTTGGTAGGCTTGGCACCGACTTCAGTAACTGTCAAATTTAATTATATAGGTATGTGTATCGGATTTATAAAGTTATTTTAATTGTACTTGAGTTTTGATAAGTAAAGGATAGTTATTTTATACTTTTCAGTTTTTATTAAAGGCGGTTTAATTAAAAAAAAAAAGAAAATATTTCTCCCTTTTGAGTGATCTTGACCTAATTAAATATCTAGAGCAGTTCTGCAATTAACTTCATTCCAATTCCGGAGCGCAACGATATACAAGAGAATCGTCAATATAAATAAAGGTTATAACCAGGTCTTGTTATCCAGTGTATCTTCGAAGTCCAAGCTCCAATATCGGTGAAATTTAAATGAGACTACCTCTGAAGTATTACCTACCAAACAAACACAGAATTTTCGAAATCAGTTCATAAATGACGGAGTTATGAGGTAACAAGCATACAAAAAACAAACAACATGCATACGAATTGAGAACCTCCACCTTTTTTTGAAGTCGGTTAAAAAGTACAAAATCACTATCCTTTACTAATCAAAACTCAAATATAATTCAATACATTCAACGATGTTATATTTTTTAAATATAACATCATTGACGACATTATATTTTTTATTAGCAGTTCATAGCAATTTTGTTTATATTTTCATCAATTTTTAAGTGCCGTTAAATGCATTTCTTTTAGTAATGCAATTTATTCAAGTAAATCAATTACCGGGTATTTTAAAACGTCAACCATTGATTCGAAAAAACTTGCACCGATAGGATAATCTTACTACATTTTTTTCAATGCATGTGCAGAGAAGATTATTTCAAGACCATATGAAAAAGCTGAGGAAATGTGTATCGAAAAGGAAACACTGGTCAAGGCCTTCTAGCGAATGTGTATCGTGTTAGGATTAGGACGGATTTTTGGTAGTCTGATCCCGCAAATCCCACGCATGTAATTGGGCAGCGAGCGACATCAAAAAATGACACGTGATCTGGGTATTTCGTGATCTCGGTATACTGAGATTATGAGCCCTAATGCTGAGTGACGAGCGTTTTAAAAGAGAAAAAAAATCTAAAAATATTTACTTTAGTTTCAAGGAAGCCAAGAAAGCCTTTCAGTTTTTGGGGTTACAGCTTAAAAAGAACCCTTACAGATTTCTTTTTGAAATTTCGCCTCTTCGTTTCTCTTTACCATCTGTTAATTCAAAGACATTTATGCAAGAAATGGTGTCAAGATGTGCGCGTTGGTGTTGTTTATGTTTTGTCTACGACAATTTTATTGGCATATTAACATATTACAGACATTGAAATCTTCAAGTTTTTACGAAGTAATTAAAGATTGAAATATTCTTTTCAGTTATGTGCCTACATCATTATTAGGTAAATTATGCTACTGATCTGATTAGTTTTATTTGTAAGCAAGGTCTATTATAATAAGAATATATTATAACTATATAACAAGAATAAAATTACTTTATTTACATTAACAAAAAGTACATACACGTTAATATTTACAAACTTAAAACTACACATTGTATTAAATAATAGACTTTCTCAAAGTTGCCGCTTAGAAAGCTGTCATTGCTTAAGGTGCCCAGCAGACTGGCAGCATTGTCTCTTTGAATAGCCAACCTGATTCATTGGCGGAAGAAGCTGCCAGCCCGGCTCTTACAAATATCAGAAACCAGTCGATGGGCTTCAGAGCCCCAGGGACCCAAAGTTTCGATTGCAAAGGGCGTAAATATGAAACTCTCAGAGAAGAAAACAAGAATAATATGCCTATTACCTTTTACCTAATGATGCTGATTGATTTTTATGTTGATGCAATAAATAAACAAATTGTGGTTACTAACGAGAAAACAATATCCAATATTCCAAGTTATGGAACAGTCGAGAGCAATCCATAAATCACATTTACAAACATACCGCGATTCACGTTCGATTTAACTTTGGAATCAATTTGCTATACTTTGTTTCTGTATCCCGCATTCACTCCAGTAAGGATGCTTCGAAATAGGTTTCTGAGAATGAGATACATTTCAAAGCAATTTTAATCTGGTGAAAATAAAAATTTCAGGGAATTTGAAACGAGGTCCTATGTTTTATATATATTTATATGATGTTTAGTTCATCTCTGTGCGCGAATCGAAATCACGCTTGACCGATTTTTATTTATTAGACTAAAACATAACATATCCTCACGATATATTCCCGATGGGCTAGTCAGAGAAGACGGAACGCTAAACGTTGCGGTCCTTATTACATACTTCGTTCGCCTCCTCAAATCTCATTATTCTCCTTACACAGTTTCACCTAGGGATGCGGGTGCTTTTGACATTTTCGTCAGCTAACATTCTGGCTATTAATTTGTAATTATATGCTGTCTGCAATCCTTATTAGATTAATTTAAAGAAATCGTGTAAAAGCCAGTTTAATGTGGCGGAAATGTGATCTCTCAGAAACATGTACGCTGTCACATTCCTGGGCTGATGAACGATCGATGAAGGAAATCTACAGAGCAAAAGCGAGTGATAGCAGAAGCTAAGGAAAAGGAAGGCTAACTTTGGCTAAAGATTTAGCTGATGGATGTGATAAACCCTTGTATAGGTGCCTCAGTGAAAGTGTGTAAGGAAAATGATAAGATCGGAGGTGGAAAAGACTGTAATGATCCTTGATATTCCGTTTTCTATCTACTCCGTTAGGGATACAGCGCGAGCTATGAATGTTACTGAAACGACTTATTAAAAACAATGGTATCATTGTACTAGTTATAAAAAGTTGCATAGTAATCTGTTTATACAGATGAATTACAAATCGTTCGCCGATATAGATCGGTAGATATTACGTACATTAACCTTGTACTGTATTGAAATATACCTGTAATAATATAAAATAAAGTTTGAAATTTAAATTAACAGAAATAAAAAACAAAGTAAATACTAATATAATTGCGAGCGCTTGTGTCTGTGTTTGTCTGTGCAGGTACAACTTGAATCCTGGGGAAGGTCATTGGATACTTTAAAAAAAGTCTATACGAATGAAGTGCCTAATACAAAATTACACAATAAAAATAGTATTTGCATTTGTTATTTTATTCCGTTGATCATTTAGATTTTTTAGTTTGTTTAGATTTCTGAATCATGAATCTAGGATTTTACCAACTACAGCGAAGTTAAAAGATGGTTCATTAAACACTAATCTTTTTTCTGACTACTCTCGTTGACAAGTATCACGCAGCGAACGAATTTTTAACCGACTTCAAAAAACGGAGGAGGTTTTATATTCCTCTGTATGTATTTTTTTTATGTATGTTCACTGATAACTTCGTCAATTTTGGACCGATTCAGAATTTTTTTTTTGTTTGAAAGGGTATAATTTATTTTCACCGGTATTGGAGCCTGGACTTTTTGGTTATAATCTTATTTTGGTTATAACCTTTATTTATATTGATGATTCTCTTGCATATCGTTGCTCTCCAGAATTAGAAAAAAGTTAATTGTAGACCTGCTCTAGATATTTATTTAGGCCAAGGTCACTCAAAAGGAAAAAAAAAATTAAACCACCTGCGAAAAAAAAATCACTGAAAAGGACAAAATAACTACTAACCTTTACTAATTAAAACTCAAGTATAATAAAAACAATTTTATAAATACAATACATATACCTATATAATTAAATTTGACAGATATTATAGTCGGTGCCAAATAAATGTGTAACAACAGAAAATTTATTAGTTTGGTAGGCTTGGAACCGACTTCAGTAACTAAAAATTTTATTTACATAGGTATGTGTATCGTATTTATAGTTATTTTTATTGTATTTGAGTTTTGATTAAATTGGCTTAAATTTTTTTTTCACGTCTGATTTTATATTTTGTAATAATTATTACACGTATTAAATGTATACATCTGTATTACACAATTTTTTGTGAATTATCAACAAATTACATGTCGTTGTCGTTAGTAGTTTCTATACACCTGTTTGAGTAGCTATTTAAAAAATAATACTCACTCTGAACCTGTATTTGCCCACCGGTGGCCTAGCGTACGGTATTCCTTGAAAGCTTGCATAGGTTCTGCCATTTGTCGATACTTTCCATGAACCTTGCAGAATTCCGTGTGAAACTCTAACAATAGGGTTGGAGCCCTGCGCCGAAACAAGCACAGCTAATAATAAAATCGAAAGTAATTTTAACGCTAACATTTTAAAAACTTTATTTAGAATGTTGTCTGCGGCGCGGACATGCGCACGCGCCGGTATTTTCTGCGACACTGTTATTGTGTGTATAACTAAACTAGTTTATCTAGCGATATATGTCCACGAGACAGTGTATACAGAATAAATAAATAAATAAACTTTCGAGGTAGGTATTTATCGATGGAATTCTTCTGCGAGCTTACGATTTCCCGCCATTCTTTATATTATTCGTCAGTGGGGCTTGAAATTCCTCCTCCTTCCTGGCTCCGGAGTTGGGTTTCCATGCTATGCTTTCCGACTTCGGAGTTCTAGAGCTTCGAAGCTTCATTAAAAGAGTGCAATCTAAACTAATATTTATTATAATGAGGTAAAGTTTGTAAGTTTGGATGTACTATGAGGTAATCTCCGAAACTACTTATCAGATTTAAAAAAATCTTTCAACAACATTTAGAATGGAACTTCAGGGTGGACTAAAGCCGTATATATTCTGTTTTCCACGTGGACGAAATCGTCAGCAACAGCTAGAATCATAATAAAAAACGCACATTTTATTTGAATTTTGAACCTAAGTTAAAGTTCTAGTTTAGAAGGAAGAAACAAAACTATAAACATTAAATATGAAATGATATCATTATTTTAAACATTCCTTATTATAAGCTAAGGTTTGTGTATGATTTGCTTCGTTAACCCTGGGCGGTGCGCGGCATTGCAAAAATCAGCAAATAACTTTATATTCTTATCCATTATAATAACATCTACGTTTGGGGTTCTCCGAGGATTTCATCTTGGAGCTTTATTATGTAGTATTTTTATTGACAATGTGATATCTGTAATTAGACATTCTAGTCCTCTATTGAATTCTGATGATTAAACAAGATTTCAATCTCGGATTCTAAAGAGGATGACCTTTGACTATAGGGACTTCGTCATTATTGTGAAAATAATTGTCTTTCGTTACCTGCTATAATATATCTACTTTTTAACCGCCTATTCTTCATTTTTACCATTTTTTTTGGTAAGTACCTAAGCCTTTTCTGTATGAATGTAGGTATGTACTTATACGAGTAATGTACATAATGTGAATGTGAGATATGTCAATGTATTATGTCTGTGTTCTATATGAGTATAGTTTGTTTTCCAAATAAAGAAAGGAAGAAATAAATTAGTTTTGTTAAATCAACTTTATTATGGCGTCCGCGCTTAAGTATTCGTTTTAATGTTCCATATAAATTATAAATAAGCATCATTTTGAACTCATGTTTACAACAAACGTGATGTTTAATTTTCCTGTGTTTTCTCACCATTATTTAGATTCGACCGCTTGAAAACATTGCTTGTTGTTTTAAGTAGGCACATATGTATTTTTATGCCATGAAAGTTTTATTACAAATGAAACATTGCGTCCCAAAGGTAACCTTTTTCTAACCCTATAAAAGATAAAGTGAAAAAATAATAGTACAAAGAATGTAAGTGCGACTCGAGTTTGCAGGAGTAGTTTTAATAGTGAGTAGCCAATTTAAGTTGAACTCTTACTGACTAGTCGATGAGCTTAATAAGATTTCATTAAATATAGATAAAGTAAAGTGATGCTGACAAATCGATTAATATAGAGGGATGGGTTATGGACAGCGGGTAATTATAAACACATACATTTTCCTCTAATATACACTTCTGCTCCAGTTGGTAGCAAATATTCATAAGAAAATTACACATACATTTGTTATAATTATTTCCACATTTTTCATTTTCAGACCAAACTGGAAGCAATATTATTATAAATATTATTAGCTACATTGTACCATTAATATTATTAATGGTTGTATTTGTACCTACATTTAAAATGTTAACATAGATCCGTAGACCTAATCAAAGTAAGACATCGCATCGCATAGGTATATAAAAATCGAAACATTTAAAATGGTAACATAGATCTATAGACCTAATAAAATTACCTATAGATATCGCGTGTAGTGTAAACACGACTTATCAGGAATAAAAAGCAGAAGTGGGTATTTATCGGAACAATTCCCAATGCGTAGAAACGTTTACGGGAATTTACTTAAAATTTTACCAATTTTGGTAATTTTCCCAGGAATGTCACATTTGAAAATGCGTTTACATTTACATTAAATAAGCCGATGGCCCGCCATTTCGCTAGAAGTTTGCTTCTAGCGAAATGCAATGATTTTAATTCTTTTGTAAGCTTATTTAATGCAAATCAGTGTGCAAACGTGTGTTGTATTTTCAGTCGCATCGACTTTTGTGGTTGCTTCACTTTTGAAGTATCTACGCGACGCGGAGTCTTCCTTTTTGTTGTCTATGGACAGATTATAAAGATTTCAATTTACTTTATTTCACAGAGCTTCGGTAACTTAGGCAGTAAAGTAATTTAAAATATCTATCAATAAAATAAGTACTTAATAACTATTAAGTAATAAAATCACTTAAATTATGAAACTAAATCGATTTACAGTTTTATTGCTTTATAGATATCAGATTGCTTAATAGGAAAAAGACATTACCTACCAATCCATATTAATATTACAAATGCAACAGTCTGCCTGTCTGTCTGGTCGGCTTTCGTGTCCAAATCGCTGTACCGATTTTGATGAAATTTGGTACGGAGATAGTTTGACACCAGGGACCGGACTTAGGCTACTCTTTTATTAAAAATCTATCCCTAAATGGGTGAAAAGGGAGATGAAACTGTGTACGGGAAATGCTAAACTGCTGAATCTATTATGATGAAATTTGGTACAGAGATATACTTTTTTTATCAAAAATCTATACCTAACTTGAGGGGGTGAAAGGGGTATATACTATGCATGGAAAATGCTACACCGCTGAAGAAGAGACGTTAAATTTGGTACGCAGATAACAATAAAACACCTGTGAATGTACATAGCACATAGGCTGTTTTAATCGAACTAAGGAATATCTTTGCTTATTGAAGAATATGGTTGATAAATGATATGAGATCAACCTTTAATTGAAAAGTTCTTATCTGATTGTTGGCTTGTGGAAAATTGATAAATGGATTTAGATGTGGATTTTGCTGTTTGAAAGAACAAGATTCAGTTAAAATAATAATTATGGACATACGCGCTGACGTTATATATAATGTAGGTTATTAACGGGATTCATATGTGTATATAATGGAGCAATAGAATTAGGAATTCTGGCTACAACTCGCAATATTTAAAATTAATGGTTTTGTCTATTTTGCTACTTTTGATATAAATCACATCTACTATAAAATTAATAGTCTTTAAATATGATAAACTTTAGCATTAACAGTTTTCACAATAAAACTTTGGTTACAACTTTAAATTCACTGATACTTTATTGTAGTGTAATGGCGATGATAAATGGTTGGGCGGAAATCGTGAGCACAAATACTGGCTAAGGTTTAGATTGTATCACATTGGGAAAAATTTTGTACATTTTTTTTGTAAATTTATGCAACATTACGATATATTTATAACACAAGGCATTTGCCGTAAGTATTCAAGATTTAAAGCGCCGCTTAACAAGTTCAAATTTTTTAAGATATTAATTTTGTAATTTCTAAACGAACACTCTTTTTGATTATGATATGTTAGGTCAGTATTTTTACCACAACGCGCCAGCCGAGCGAGCAAAACGAGCGTCATGCGGCAGTGGCCGGGGAAGCACCAGATTAGAATCTGCCCTATAAGAACTCTCTTTTTCTGTAGGTTAGGTTAATATGTTTACCACAACACGCGAGCCGAGCGAGCGAAGCGAGCGTGCCGTGGCAACGGCCGGCAAATTGCCAGATCTGAATCCGCTCTATAAGAGCACTTAATTAAACTTAGTAACTTACACTTATGTAAACTTTCGTAGTTCACCCCCCTTACCAGAATGTTAGTTATGTCTTTTTCCATCTCCGTACATTCTCTAATCCTCTCTTACGCAGGAAGTATCTACACTAAAGCGCTTCCCAAATAAAGATGTAACGACAGGTTTTATACCATTTTTATTATTTTATTACTGTATATTTATTTATCTACTTAATTTTTCTTTAATACGACTTTAAATCGGAGCGAGTATAGTGGGTGTGAGGTTTCGAATCACTTCAGAAAGTTCTGGCGGGTACAGATAGTATATATATATAAGATATATACATATACAAACAGCCAAAAATGAAAAGAGACGGAAGGATATAGAGATGTTTCAAGATTAAATTTCTCGACCTTAACTGTCTCCTTAGAGTGCGGACTCCTTTTTGAGTACTAATCCTGGAAATAACTCGGAGATACACCTACTAGTTTATATAAGATTGCTATACATATAGATATACCAAGAGAAAAATATGAAAACAGATGGAGGAATATAGAGATGTTTTGAGAATAAATTTCTCGACTTCAACTAACTGCTTAGAGTGCGGCCCCCTGGTTCGATACTGATCGATAACATTGCTATATATAGATATACCAACAGCAAAAAATGACAAGAGTTGGAGTATTGTAGAGATGTTTTGGGATTAAATTTCTTCACTTAAACTATCTCTTTGGATTGCGGACTCTTATTTCAATACTGCACTTGGTAAGTCAGAATCTATATTTATACAGGGTTAATTTAAAAATACTAATAAATACTAATAAAATAGCTTTTGTTCTACGCCTTTTAAATAACTTTTTCTTTCATACAAAAATAAAAATACATTAAATGTTTCTGAAAATGGCATTTACCCTACCCGGTCGCGAAAGCGGCACACGCACAGCGGAGCGCGGGGGAGCGGCGTGGCGCTGAGGCCCGGTGCGCGTGCATTGTACCATTGGAAATACGTACAGAGTAATTACGTTTCAGACAGTACAACAAAACTTAACAAATATTTTTTGAGGAACGTATTAAATTTCAAAAAAAAAATCGTAGAACAACAGTTGTTAGTTGTGATGACAGGAATTTTGCACTAAGAAGTTATTAGTATTTTTCAATTAACCCTGTATAGCAATGTTATATACACAAATATATAACATTGCTATATATAGATATACTAACAGCAAAAGATGTTTCGAGATTAAATTTCTCGATTTCAACTACCTCTTTAAAGTGCGGACTCTTGTTTCAATACTGCTCAATGTATAAAGCGGATTCCAATCTGGCGCTTCGCCGGCCGTTGCCGTGGCACGCTGCCTCCGCTCGCTCGGCTCGCGCGTTGTGGTAAAAAAAAACTAACCTAACCTAACTAAAAAAAGTATTATAAAATACATCGCCGTGTTTGTATAACATTCCAAAAAAATTTGCTAAATTTTACCTAATGTGAAACGATCTACACCTTAGCTTGCCTTTGTCCTCCCAAGCATTCATTATCACCATTACATCACATTGAAGTTTCAGTGATTGAAGTTGTCACCAAAATTTTATTGTGAAAACTGTTAATTTTGAAGTTTACCATTTTTTTATAGCAAAGACCATTAATTTCAAAGATGTGATTTATATCAAAACTAGCAAATTTATAGAGAAAACCGTCAATTTTAAATATAAGATTTATAGATAATATTTATTACTAATTATATAGCTCCATTATATATTGTTGATTATTGATTATTATAATACTAAAGCCGAGCCGTTGATTATTTTGCCTCATGCCGTAGATTCCATCTGTTACCCCTTAGTCGAAGACGAGATATTGCAGACCTACTTCTGCTACACAAGATAGTTATTGGCGGGATTGACTGTCCTGAAATTTTGTCTAAATTGAATTTCTTTGCTACACCAAAACAGTTAAGACACACCCCCACCTTTTATGTTCCTAGTGTCTCCACGAATTATAGACAGAATTCGTATTTGTGGCGAGCTTGCAACTATTATAACACCTTATCAGTTATCGCAGAACTAGATACTTTTAATGATAGTCTGCCAAAAATGAGGAGAAAACTCAGTTGCTTATTCTTTGATTAATTTATATTTTTATGTATTGGACTTGTTAGATTCTATTGCTTGTGTTCACTTTAACTGCTGTAATTATTTTTATTTTTATATGCATATAATATGTGTGTTAGTATTTCTTACTTTCTCTTAAGTTGTATGTATATTCTATCACTATTTGTGAAAACTTTTATTGACTCTTTTTGTTTCCTAAGTTACTTCTTTGTTCTATAATGTAATATCGAGTCGCAAGTTTTCCCTGTAACTAATTAAATAAATAAATAAATATATATCCCTTTATTGTGAGCTTATGAGGTACATCTTTTAAACCACACATGCTGCACTAGTTAGCAATTCAAAAAGTTCATAGCAGAATTGGAAATTCTGATTCGATTTGAATATTCCCTGGGCCTAAAGTTTTAAAATTTCAGGGAATTTAAAACTCTACAAGTTTATAGGAAAAATATAACGAAGGTCCTTAATCTTACAGAACGCCAAAAATTTGATTTAGATATAATAATTTTATATTATCGTATCCTCTTTGCAGCGTTCCCAGATTATTCTTCGGGCAAAGTGGGATTTTGAAACCATTTGAGTAAAAAAGCAGGATTTTTTCGTCGATAGTGGGACATAATAAAAAAACGTAAATAATCAGCAGTTTTCTATTACTTATCCTTTCAAATTAAGTTAAAGGTGATTATAGATAGTCATAGAAAATGTTTTTAATGAAAACACGTTACTGTACTAATAACAATAATAACTGTTTGATTTACCCTGTGAGGTATTTAAGTCTTCTTTAACTTCTTTTAAAGTTTCCTTTTTTTTAAGTATTGTTGAAGAACTCTGCACAGAATAACTCCATATTCAGAGCTCGGTGGTTACGCATTCGAACACAACTAATAAAGAAGTGCAATATTTAGGTACCTTTTGTATTCTTTCTTACGTAATCGTGGCCGCCTGCGTCTCTGCCGCGTCGCCGCCGCACCGTTGTCGGCGCGTCGAGTAATCTCCGAAAAGCGGAACTGAGGATGTCCGGAGCGGGACATTTAATTTTGGGTTAAAAATCAGGACGTCCCGCTAAAATCGGGGCGTTTGGCAACGCTGCCTCTTCGTGTGAATCGTACAGTCGCACTGGCCTATAATTTTTCTTTAAAATATACAATGCCTATAGTGGATATAATCTTTAGTTCACGATTCGGAAACTATATGTGGTATTATATGCTCCTGTGATCCTCGTAATAATTGCATTTTGTAATTATTTTGTACGTTTATTTATTTATACGCACTTTATAATGGGTAGAAATAATAAGAAAATGCTGTCATATTAATCGCTATAAAATTCAATCCACTACAATAAAATGTTACTCAATAAAAATATATTTACTGCTAGAAAAAGTACAACGACGCTATAAAATCATTGTGATCTATGAAAAGAGTAGAATAACAGGAAATAAAAATTTGTTATGTTGTTGTTTTGTTGAAATACAATTCTAAATATATTGTTACGGTTGGAACTTATGCGTAAGGAATAAGGTCCATTTTTAATAGAACTAAAACGTAACTTTTAGTGCTTATACCTCGAGACCTAGGCTTTGCAGAGTAATGACCTAAAAACGCATTGCTAGGTTTAAGGTCTACTATCGAATGGTATAAGTCAAATTAAGAAAGAAGAACAAAGTTGCACCTCGAATATTCCCGAGCGATGACGTGGCATGTACCTATGACTCGTACAAACAGGCGGCGTCGAGAACAATGTCTGTTAGCGAGCGTAATTAACGAGAAAGTTCCACCCTCGATTTATCCGACTATAAATAGAGCTCCGTGTCCGCCGCCGAGTCAGTGTTTCTCTGCTATCGATCGAGGCGACATCAAGGCGAATTACGAAGACGACTACAACGACAACGACAACTGCGACGACCTTGAATAGAAGAACTCTGCGATTCGGGAACGTTGTTATTGAGAGAAGCGTGTACCTTCGGTGACTACTACGCGAGTACCTACTTCGAGGGCGACTACGAAGACTAGGGACTGTCGTAATTAAGTTCGCGTGTTCTTGACATCTGCTCGTACGAAGGAAAATAAAATATTTGCACCCTTAACCGGCATCTTATTACCCTCAGCTCGTAACAATATTTTTTCTCCAATATAATTTCTGCTGTCGTCCTTACAATGATTTTTGCTTTTAGTTTGCATGATTTAATTAAAAAAAAAGGACTTCTTGGCGAGAGAGGGAGAACTGATGTTGAGATTTTGTTAAGATTTTCTGTTTTTCTTTCATTTGTGGGAGTTTTAAAGTACAAAAGTGATAGTATATCGTGTGTTAAGTTCTGTGTAAGTGAAAAGAATAGAGGACTTCCAAAATTCCTGTTTAAATCCAGTAACGCCTGTTATCACTACTGGAGAAATGTTAGGGACTTAGTGATAGGAGAAATTATAATTGAAGGCATCGGCTGTATGAAATAAAATGAAAAAAATCAATTAATTTTAAAGTATGCATATTGTGGAAACGGAAGCACTACAATAACTACTGTGTTTTTATACTTAATGAGGTGTATCATTGAGGTGTCAGTGATAGAATTTGTTTTTTGATAGAAGACTCGAATAGTTAAAAAAAACAACGAATTCTAAGAGAATCGCTTCGCTACGATTCGCGAACGCCGTAGAATTATAACCTAACCACTAGAAGTCGTTTTTGGGTAGAAAAGATTTCGTGAAGCGAAAATTTGTTTTTCAAATTTGATTAATACTGAATACGCCATTTACACAGACATAGTTCTGACTCCTAAGAATTAGTTAACAAATATCTGTTGATAAGTGTCAAAACGCGTAGCAGTGCTTATTGTACAGCTTAGCCAAGGAAACTAATGATTTTGTGATTAGTCATAAAAAGTAATAGTAGAAAGTATTATTTTTGAATGTGTGAGGAGAATGATGAGATTTGAGGAAGCGAAAGAAATATGTAAGGACGGCGACGCTTAGCGCTTCGTCCTCTCTAGGGATACTACCCCATTAGAGATACAGCGTGAAGATATGTATGTATGTATTATTTTGAAATAAGGATAATAAGTTGTAGTTTAAATTACTAATTCTGTTGTTCATTTATATATATATTTCCCTAAAGAAAATGTAAAAAAGTGTGTTCATTGATTGACTGATCAATACAATGAGTTAAAATGGTTGAAGCCAGAAACGTAAAAGGTAGATCGCGACTTTGTTTTGTGACGTAGATTGACTAATGGCCTATTCAATATTTAATTTCTAAGAAGGCAAAACGAGGAGTCAAGGTTCGTATGTATCGAACTTTTTGTAAATACATAAAAACGGAGTATTTAAGGGTCCACTAATTGTATGTGGGTTATCACTTATCACACAACGAGCTAGGAAAGCAACTAGATTCCGAGAGCATTTAGATAAGTTCTTTCTTTAAAATGATCCTTCCTCTCTAACTACCCCATTAGGGATACATCGTGATGATATGTGTGTGTATGTGTTTAAAATGATTAGTCCAATCCGTGTCTTTTGACTTGGAAGGTATACCAACGGGCAAGTCAGTTTTTTTGTTTATGAGCAGGGATAAAATCACATAAATTAAGAATGATGAGATTTGAGGAAGCGAAAGAGGTATGTAAGGACCGCGACGCTTGGCGCTCCGTCCTCTCTGACTACCCCGTTGAAGATACAGCGTGAAGATATGTATATATGTATAAATGTAATTCTCCCTCTTTCTATCTCATTGATCGTAACCGCGAGTAAAAGAGCTACAGTATGGCAACCTCGCACTGTCAATGTAATTCTGTCTCTTTCTATCTCATTGAGCGTAACCGCGAGTAAAACAGCTACAGTATGGCAACCTCGCACTGTCGATGTAATTCTTTCTCTTTCTATCTCATTGAACGTAACCACGAGTAAAACAGTTACAGTAAGTATGGCAACCTCGCACTGCCAATGTAATTCGTGTCAGCTCATGACCAACGTACAAAATAATGTAGTACTGAAGTAATGATTCGCACAATACTCATAAATTTTAAGTTTTTTGGCTACTAGTATGCAAAAAAATAAAAATATGTCATGTTGAGATGTGTATTGTCGTAGGTTCTGTAATTCTTCCCTAGTCGCGCATCTTAGTAAAAATTCAGAAAGTCGGTGAGCAAAAAACAGACGCTCTTAGTAATGATCTGTCCATTTTGATGTTTGGTCCGAGGTTTTAATACATAATTGCAGTTAATAGGTAATTTTAGCAGAATATAATCAAAGCCATCTGTATATAATGATACGGAAACGAAAACCTTTCCGTATATTGTCTGTAACATAACGCGTGAAAAGCCGTATATTATGGTAGGTGCCTAAGTGCCTCATCAATAACAACACTGAAGGCTGGCAGAGTAGTGTAGGGTTTGAACTGACTAAAAGCTCTTATCTCGCTATTTGATCTTAGCGGTCGTCGCAGTAAATTGGAAGCATTGGAAGTAGCCTTGAGAGCACTGCCCTGGTAAGTGCGGGATCAGCAAACAGGAAAGTGTGTAACAGCCAATTTAAGTCCCGCTGCTTCCTACAGGGCTCTTCACATAAAAGGTGAGAAAGAGACGGGTTGAATTGTACCACACAGGCCAGTGCAATTGGAAGAAGACTAGTAACCAGCTTACTGTCAGTTCAGACGTTTAAAAGACGTTTGATAAGGTTGATCGGTGGGGTTGTTACCTAAAAATTTGCAGACAGCGACAGCGACGCGATTACTACGCAACCAGTGACTAATTGTAAAAGAAATTGGTATTATGTAATGAGGATTACAAATCTATTATTCTATGACCGTAAATGCACTTTTCGCAGTTGATTTAGTGGCGCTATACAAATTACATTACACAAATTCTCGTTTTGACAGCAGATATCGCGCGATATTGGCTGTCGCATGCTGTCTGCAAGTTACGTAATAAGCGTGCGGATCGCCGCCGCGATCGTCGGAGGATCACTGTATGGCTGTACCCGGGAACGAAGACTATCATGTTTGTTGTGGTGCCGCGATGTTTGATATCCGAAGTTATACAATGTTGTTGTCTGCTAACTGCTAGGTTACCTAACCAACACATGACCATGCTGGGTAGCTGAATTAGCAGTTGTATAGTGAACGTCTCCATGACTTTAGTAGTCGCTATTAAAAAAATAATATATGACATGTTTAATGTTTATTGCTTTTTGAAGCCAAGCTATCATATACAAATACTTAAACCTTATTAACGCTTGTCGAAGTTTAGTCCCAAAGGAATTGAAATAGGATGTTTAAATTGGGTTAAAGTTAGTACCGTCTACAACGAAAATCGTCAAAAAATTGAAATCGTGTTTTTACTATACTATTAGGTGTATAACGAAAGAGACGTTTATGTAATCTAGTAATGAAACTAAAGGCCAATTTCGGGAGACAAATACAAGTTATTAGACCATTTAATTCACGAGTTGTAACAGGCGCCTGATAGTTATATTTGTGTTGTATTCATTCATACGCTCTCGGCAGTGTTGCTCTGACTTCCACGGCAGGCGGTCGGCGGCCCCATTTTAAAAATCAATCGTGAACACCTGTTGTATTTAAGGTCTTAGAGAGATTTTTTTGACAATAACGTAATAGATTTTACGCGTGGTTGTGTTGAGAGATTGAATAACATTAGCGGTTTGTCAATAAAGACAAAGATCCTTTTTCGTTAAGAGTTTTCTTGTTAAATTTCACCAATTCAGCAGACTTTATACAGTAAGGACTTCGGCGTACCTATATTTCAGTAGGGAATTAAATTTTTTTGATTTTTACCCATTGACTTAACACAAAAATTGTGAAGCATTTCCTCGTTTCACTGAAGAAGGGTCGTGTACAAATTGGCCATCAATAGAGCGCGTATCTTATCTTGTGGAATATCCCGAAAGAGAGAAGAAAAGGTATGTTGATTAAAACCTTTTGTATAGTGATATAACGATGTTATATATTGCTTACATTATATTATTGGCAGTGTTTACCTACTTTAGTTTTGTTTGGAGATTGTATTATAACTGTGAAGATATAAGAGACATTGTTTTGAATATTAGGAACTAGATAATTCAGCATAATATCACACAATACACACCTTTATGTACCATATTTACTTTCGTTAGGAGTTTTTATTCACATCGAGCCTAAAAGCATATATGTATTTACAGTTAGCTGTATTTAAGAGACATTGTTTTGAATAGTGACGTTTTAGAGAATTGAGCCCTATATTAGGCCCTGTATCAGATTACGAGATATATTCAAAAAAATATTTTAGTATGTAAATGTCAGTAAAATGCAGATATCTACCGTATCGAACAAAATGAGTATGATAACCGTAAAGAAATTAAGTTAGGTATTTTTCTCTTCGTAGATTTTTCCAACATCATCTTAAAACATAATTTCATTACAGTGTTGTTCAACGTTCATACAACAGTGAATACACAAGTAGAGGATCATTCTCGAGCCCTAGAGTGTTTTATGTACAAAATATTAATGTACATAGTTACGGCTAATAAGAATTTAAAATACCGTATGTGCACGTATATAAAAAAAAAACAAATAAAAAAGACTCGACAAAGGTACTCGTGAACAATACAGTGACGCCAGCAAAACTGTCTCATCATGTATAAAACAAACACGCATACGCATTACACATGCAACCAAACTATACCTCGAATTATTAATCACAGAGTACATTGTACATAGGGAAATATATCAGTCGAAATTCTCCATCTAGTGCCATCTAGTAAAACTAGACTCAAACTGTCAAGTAATCTTTCTAATCTAAAACATTTTTGGGTAGTTTTTTTTTCAAATTCAAATTCATATAATTTATTTGCATTTATGTGTTTGTTACATGATATTTATTTTTGTACACACATTCACCATTTCTGGCATGCAGAATTGATCATAATGTGTTGGGTATGTTATCATAAAGATACACACATGCATGTTTTGTATGTATAATACAAAAAAAACAAATAAAAATGTTATTACTTGATTAATAATAATGAATAATAATATGAAATTGAATAATAATGAAATAATAATAACAATTAATTAAAATTCAATGGTTATAACCAAGACTTGAACTTTGAATGTTATTCGAGCTCTACATACAAGACAACGTCGAATAAAACTAATAGTCCAATCGAATAACAGTTGAAATCGAAATTTCGATAATAAGGCTGATTTTTTGATGTAATGTTCATAAAAGTGTTTTAAACATGCGTGTAACATTTCAACCCCCTAGCCCCGCGGCTTCGCTCGAAAAGCAAACAAAAAGAGGTCAGAGAAGCGTAGTTTTCTAAATTACTCTATAACGGTAAGTCATAGACAAAAGAGTTTAAGGGAGAAACTACAGAACGCAAAGTTTTCCATAACATCATTTTTACACCTTTTAGTCGTAAATGTCATTTTAACGGAGTTAAGGCGGTTTCAAGTACAAGAAATGAAAAATTTCTTGAAAAAGTAGTAGAATCATAATAAACTATTATTTTTTTCATTTGTTTTTTTTTGTAATCGGTTCACAAAAGGTTATAATTTCTTTTCACATCAATAGTTTTTATATTTTTGTTAAAAAAAAAGTTATTAGCACTTATTTTTTAATCTACAATTTTAATATTATAATGGAATTTTTTATTGTTATTTTTTGTTTTTATTTGATTCTCTGTCAAATTTACTAAAAAAATGCCCTTAATCAAATTTTCCTAATTATTATAGTTTGGCAAATAACATCAAATTTGTCTTCTTATAGTCCAGCAGTTAAACAAGGCTTAAAATTATCGTGCCAACTTCCCGAGTTCACGTGACAAAAAAAATGGGTGAAGCAAACACGTTTTTTAAATAGGTAACTCAAAAACTACTATATTTAATCAAAAAAAGTTTTAGATAAAAGTTGTAGAACGCATAGTTTTACAGAAAATTTCAAAATGATTTTGTGAAAAGTTCGTGTTCCCACAGACGAAAGGAACCTCGACGTCGATAGGGACAACTGCAGGTGTGACCGGTGTTTACATGCCAAATTCGCGACGAGATCTATAATATGTAATTGAATAATCCATTCTAAACTGTACAATAAAATAATGTGAGTATTTAAAAATTGTGGAACGTACGATTTCAAAGAAAATTACATATCTTCACGCCGTATCCCCAACGAGCTTTCAAACACCAGAATCTTAGTTTTATTCACATTCACATTCAGTCCTTTCACTTCACAGTCTTCTTTCATGCACATAACTAGTGTCTGTAACTCCGCTTCTGATGGTGCTATAAGCACAGCATCGTCAGCGCACAATAGGCAGTTTACCACTGTGTCATCAATGTCTGGAGGCAACTGTCCAAATAAAGCACGAATAGCCAGGCAGACATCACGCAGCCCTGTCTGACGCCTGAACAGACTTCGAACCAGGGCGACATATCACCATCTATCCTTACACAGGCTCTGTGGCCTCTATATAATGACCTCACATCCTGCAGTAAGGGGCCCTCCACGCCATATTCAAGAAGAAGACTCTACAATTTCTTTCGCACTACTCTATCAAATGCTTTTTCTAGATCCATGAAAGCGCAGAAAACTTTCTGACCTATAGCCAGAAACTTCCCCACAATAACGCGAAGCGAGAAAATCTGATTCATACAACCTTTACCGTTCCTAAAACCACCTTGCACTTCCCACAAATATCTTTCAGAAACATCTTTCATACGTTCAGTCAATACCTTGGTATAGACTTTACTTGCTGAGCTGACCAAGCTGATGGCCCTATAGCACACACAGTCCAAATGAGAACCTTTCCCTTTATAAAGAGGCACTATGACTGCGGTACGCCAGTCCTCTGGCACCTCTCCCTTCTGCCAACAAAGGTTGCACAGTGCATAGAAGGTATCCCAGACCCTAGGACCACCATACTTGATCATCTCATCAGTCACCTCATCATTTCCTGCAGACTTTCCACATTTCAGACTTCTTACCCCTTTTTTAATCTATTTCATACTAATGGCATCCTCCAGTCCCTGACCCGAGTAAAGAAAATTAGTTTACGATTTTCCGTGGTATGTATAATATTAACGGGATTAGGAAGATTTGAACATAAAGGTGTGACATTTTTTTTCTTCTTCTAAACTGCAACAAAAACTTCTAAACTGTAAACTTTAAAATAGGTCTACCACGCCGAAGTGCGCGCATTCAAACCCTGTAATGTGGTTAGACCTTTTTTTGTTTTATTTTTTATGAGTTGAAATAATATGTCTTAATTCAGTTTGCAACATTTGAATAATGTACTTATAATAAGCAAATAAAATGGAAAATAATGATAAAAGTATAACTTCTCATAACTTTAAACAGTCTGTCCCGTATGTGGTCACGTACTACGAAGTGAGGCGAATAACATCAGATAAAATACAGATGTGCGGGTGCTGTTTTCTAACGAAATGGCGAGTGATCAGTTTATTTGATAATAAATGTTTGTCCTATGTACTGGTGAGTCAGGTTATATGATTTAGCTCACCGATGCTGCTTTAAGATGGCGTCTGGCTTTGGTATTGTTTATAAAGTCTTTGGCTAAAAGTCATATAGAACAATGAATTTAATGTTAAATTTCATGGACTTCCTTTATTTTAAGATATTATCTTATTTAAAAGAGGAGTATTATACCAGCAATATTTGTATATTTATAATCGCGTTCTCGAAAACGGCTACTACGATTTCGATGAAATTTACAATATAGAACTTTACAGTGGTCAAAAATCGATCTAGCTAGAGTCCAATTCTCAGAAAACTCGTTTTCTTTATATTTTCATACACTTAAAACTAAACTCTTATTATCTGCCAAACTATTATAGTTAAGACAATTTGATCTAGTGTTTTTTAGTAAATTTTACAAAAAATCAAATGAACATTACATTACATATCTTCACGCTGTATCTCCAACGGGGTAGTCAGAGAGGACGGAGCGCCAGGAGTCGCGGTCCTTACACACCTCTTTCGCTTCCTCAAAACTCATCATTCTCTTCACACATTTTCGCCTAGGTATGCGAGTGCTTTTGACATTTCCGTCTGCTAACACTCAGGCTATTTGAGCTTCATAAGTCAGCCTTGGTCTTCCTTGGCTTCTTTTACCACTCACTTTCGCTCTGTGGATTTTCTCCGTCAGTCTTTCATCACTCATTCTTTACAAGTGCCCGAACCATCTAAGCATTCCTTTCTTCATTTTTACAATAACACTGTTGTGCAATCCTGTCATACTGCGTATCTCATCATTGCTTATCCTGTCCGCAAGCGTGACACCGCACATATTTCTGAGAGACCGCATCTCCACAGCATTTATCATCCTTTCACTCGATTTCGGGCATATCCAGGCCTCACTACCGTACAATAAAGTTGGAGTAATCAACACCGCATTGTGTATGGCCATTTTGGCTGTTAGATATATTCATACTACCCACTAATGCGGACAGAGCACCGTTCACTTTATTGCCAGCTGCTACCCGTCTCTCCACATCTAACTCACATCTTCCATCCCTCGAAAACGCACTTCCCAGATACACAATTTCATTAATTTGTTCTAGACATTTTCCATTTACACAATTCACACATTTCGTTTGTACCGCTTCTCTTTCAAACACCAGAACCTTAGTTTTGTTCACATTTATTTTCAATCCTTTTACTTCGCAATCTTCTTTCATACACGTGACTAGTGTCTGCAACTCTGCTTCTGATGGTGCTATTAGCACAGCATCGTCAGCGTACAATAGGCAGTTTACCACTGTGTCATCACATCCCATACCACTCATATTACCTTTCAATTTCTGGAGGCAACTGTCCAAATACAGCACGAACAGCCAGGCAGACATCACGCAGCCCTGTCTGACACCAGAACAGACTTCAAACCAGTGCGACATGTCACCGTCTATCCTTACACAAGCTCTGTGGCCACGATATAATGACCTCACAGCCTGCAGCCCTCCACGCCATATTCAGGCAGAAGACTCCACAATTTCTTCCGCACTACTCTGTCGAATGCTTTTTCTAGATCCACGAAAGCGCAGAAAACTTTCTGACCTATAGCCAGAAACCTTCCTACGATAACGCTAAGCGTGAAAATCTGATCCATACAACCCCTACCGTTCCTGAAACCACCTTGCGCCTCCCACAAATATCTTTCTGAAACGCCTTTCATACAGTCAGTCAATACCTTAGTATATACTTTACTCGCTGAGCTGACCAAGCTGATGGCCCTGTAGCACGTACAGTCTAGATAGGAACCTTTCCCTTTATATATAGGTACTATGACTCCCGTGCACCAGTCCTCCCCACCGCAGTCCCCCTTCTGCCAACAAAGGTTGCAGAGTGCACAGAAGGCATCCCAGACCCTAGGACCACCATACTTGATCATCTCAGCAGTCACCTCATCATTTCCCGCAGCCTTTCCACATTTCAAACTTCTTATCACTTTCTCAATCTCTTTCATACTAATGGCATCCTCCAGTCCCTGGCCCGAGTGTGACAATTCATTAGAATCGCTCCAGTATCAGAGACGGAGTTGCCACTCTCATACAGTTCTCCATAGTATTCACTCCATCGCTGCAGTACGTCTTTTTTATTTGTAAGCAGGTTGTTTTCTTTCGAACGCACTTTATTCATTCTGCAAGGTGCCGGACCACTTCGATACTTACGTACTTCTTTCCTAAATAATTTGGAATTTTCCTCGAAGTTGTCCGACATTTTGTTTTCGTCTAACACCCTACACCTTTCACGCTTCTTTTTCACTAGTGCCTTCGTTCCTGCTTTCTGCAGCTTATATCTGTCTTTCATCAAATTTTTCATACCACAGTCATTTTTAGTAGCAAGGTAGTAGTCCCGCCATGCTTTCTTCTTCTTATACACAGACACAGCTTTTTACCATTACCAATCTTATTCATTCCACACACTTCTTTCGCAGCCTCGATCATGCTATCCCTAAGGTTCTGCCAACATTCTTCAACATCCTCGCTCATCACTTTCAATGTATCATCAAGTTTACTGGATAATACCCTTTCATATTCATTCCTGGTGGTCGCAGCTTGGAGTTTGCAGCTTTTAATGCGACAAACCGCTGCAGGCTTGGACACTACGCGATGTCTAGAAAGTAGTCCGTTCCCAGATCGGCTCCTCTGTGTGCTCTAGTGTCCATAACCTGCTTTTTGAGCCGGCTGTCCACCAGGAATAAATCAATCATACTTCTTTCATCCTTCCTTTCCCACGTGTACTGATGAATCCTTTTGTGCTTAAATAAGGTATTAGCGACAAAAATATCCTTTTCCATACACAGTCCTAACACAATCCTACCAGCATCATTCACTCTCTTATCTCTATACTTGCCTAGGACAGACTCAAATCCTGTTCGAGCTGTCTCAACCCATCCATTCATGTCTCCACACACTATAATTCTCTCAT
This sequence comes from Zeuzera pyrina, assembly GCA_907165235.1. Taxonomy (NCBI): domain Eukaryota; kingdom Metazoa; phylum Arthropoda; class Insecta; order Lepidoptera; family Cossidae; genus Zeuzera; species Zeuzera pyrina. Next base: position 4,440,947 of record OU015627.1, read on the forward strand.
TCTCCTCAACCGTCTCTAGAACTTCCCTAACATTCTCCCAAAACTGCTTTGGCTCGCCCAAGCCGACAGAGAACACTGGGGCATACACCACTAAAACAAATAACCTCGTCAACCCTGTCTTGAGACGCACCCAGAGCAGTCTCGGGTTTACACACTTATACTCAGTTACACAGTTAACCAAACGAGAGGACAGTAAGACGCCTACCCCCTGGCATCCCCTTTCTTCTTGTGGTACACCTGACCACAAAGCGATGCCCCCTCCAGGCAAGTCGACAAGTTCACTGCCCTTTCGCTTGGTTTCACTCAAACATAACACATCCAATCTTCTTTCTTCCATAATATCAATCACTTCATTCATCTTCTCTTCAATCCCACCTCTCACTTTCCACGCAGCTATTCTGCACTCCTCCCTCCACTTCCCGCCGCTAGGTGCACAGCGTGTTGGGTGGCGGACCCCAACTCCGAACTGCACTCTGCTCACACCAGCGGGGACAAACCGGTGTACGTCGCTTTCGGGGGACGCCCTCGCATTCATATTTGCACTGTCCCGCATGGTGTGCACAGAAGAGGAATTGCATCCCTAAAAAGGGCTGGCAGGGGTCGCGACGAGCACGCTTCCTCAGTTGACCCCCAAATTTTACAAAAAACCAAATGAAAGTAAAAAATAAAAATATTCCTTTGTCATATTAAAATTGTAGATTAAAAAAGTGATAATAACTTTTTTTAACAAAAATATAAAAATTCTATTGATGTGAAAAGAAATTATAACCTTTTATGAACGGATTACAAAGAAACGAGTTAAAAAATAATAGTTTATTACGATTCCAGGACGTTTTCAAGAAATTTCTCATTTCTTGTGCTTCAAACCACCTTAACTCCGTTAATATGACAGTTATGACAAAAAAATATAAAAGCAATTTTACGTAAAACTTTGCGTTCTGTATTTTCTGCCTTCGACTCTTTTGTCTATGACTTACCATTATAGAGTAATTTAGAAAACTACGCTTTTATGACCTCTTTTTGTTTGCTTTTCGAGCGAAGCCGGGGGGCTAGCGTTTTGAAATTTTAGATGCATGTTTAAAATACTTTTATGAATATTATATCAAAAATTCAGCTTTATTATCGAAAATTCGATTTCAACTGTTATTTGCTTGGACTATAAGCTATCACTACTTTTAATATAGTGACTAAAAAGTTGTAAAGTACTTGACATGAAAAAAAAAATTGTGGTGACATCTAATTATGTTAGACTGGAAAGGAAAGGAGAAATTTTTGTACGGTGTGAAATTACCCTGTTATTAGTTCAGCTAGTCTGTTATAGGAGCGTGAAGTAATTATAAATGGGGTGTATATTATAATGGAGCTATAGAATTAGACATTTTATCTACAAATCTATTTAAAATTGATGGTTTTCTCTATAAATTTGTTACTTTTGATATAAAAAACATTTTCTTAAACATTAATGGTCTTTGTTATAAAAAAATAGTAAACTTCAAAATTAACAGTTGTCGCAATAAAATTTTGGTTATGACTTCAATCACTGAAACTTTAATGTGAAGTAAGGTACCCGCGGGTATTAAGGCCTGTCGGACAATAAGGCCTAAGTAGCAAAAAACGTACGAAATACAGTAATTGACGATCAAGGTTACACTCACACAAGCCACAGTACAAGTAAGCATACAGTATTCTATCTTTATACAAACGTTCCCAAACGACGTGCTCGAAATCTCGGCATTTCTCGGCATACGACAGTCGCGAGTGCGCCGCGGTTGTCGTCGGACGGTATGAGACGCTCCCGCGCATTTACTGTCTAAATATTATGTCAATCAAGTTTACGAGCATAATGTTCAGTGTATGGATATTTGAATACATCTATTTCGAAACCGGAAGTATTTCTCTGTTGTTAATTTGTAGGAAATATATTATCATAATGATCTAGTCAATTTATTGCTGATTTTTAATTATACTGCACACAAAATGCATTTTTTTTTCCATTTCCACCATACTAACTCACAAACTTTTGAAACTAGATATAAAATACTAGTAGAATTATATAAATAAAAACTTATTAAATTTGCAATAATATAAAATGAAGACAATATGACAATTTAATATAGTACCTATTATCAAATACGTAACCCAAGAAAAACATTCAGTCCAAGTCAGTAGCCCTATTGCGTGTTTACGTACCAAACGACCGTAGGTAATTATCTCTAGGACACTGCCGAGATAGAATACTGTATGCTTACTTGTACTGTGCACAAGCTCAGAGCGTATACAAGTCGCTGCGAAGTGGCGGACGAACGCTTGCACTTCTTCCCCCGCCAGTGTCGTCGAAATCATTCAGCGGTGCGGTCACGCGGCACGAATTATAAAAATTGGCTCCAGTAAAACGTAAGTTATTTTGAAAATATCATATTTACAAACCTGTATTGACTGTCCGTTTATTAATTAATCCCTAGGTTACCGTATTAAAGGACTTGTAGTTGTAAATTTTTTTTTTCTGTAACCACGTGGTTGGCGGATATTAAGGCCTATAAAATTTTACTACAGGCCTTATTATACTCCTATTTTTTTAAACTGTTATATAAGTAGGAGCGTGTTTTTAAAATGTTTGTTGGTGGGTAGTATGTACGTAGTTATACATTTTCAATTTATTTATCATTGTTTTCAGTGCTTACGGTCACGATGCCTCCCAAACGGGCATTGTGGTCAGAAGATGATCTGATCGCAGCTGTTAGAGCAGTACAAAGAGGAACTTTGAGTACGTATAAGGCTGCAGAGAGATATAAGGTTCCTAGAAGAACAATCAGAAATCATCTGCAGTCTGGCAGTTTAAAGAAAAGTTTGGGACGTAAACCTATATTAAATGATGAAGAGGAAGCTCAACTTGTGCAAAGGATAATCCGGTATTCTGAAATGGGCTTGCCTGTGACACCAAGAATATTGCGTCGATTGGTGTATAAATATTGTGAGCAAAATAATATAAAACACAATTTTAATGATGAGGGCAAACGCGCAGGCAAAGACTGGTTCAAAGCGTTCATGAAAAGACACCATGAAATATCCGTAAGAAAAGCGCAATTCACCCAGCTAGAGCCCAAAAGCAAAATAAATTTATTGTTGATGACCATTTTAAAAAACTGAGAGATATCTACGATAAATTTGACTTAAATGATCCTCCCGAGAAAATTTATAATATGGATGAGAAAGGATGCCGTCTCACTATCCACCACCAGCAAAGTATTTTGGTCGAAAAAGGGACTAAAACGGTTCATTTGCAGTCTTCTGAACATGCTGAAAGCGTTACCATCGCAGGATGTGTTAATGCTCTTGGCACAGCCATAACACCTATGGTCATATTTAAGGGAAAACGTTTGAAACCAGAATTGTACGATAATTTGCCTCAAGGATCTTTAGTAGAAAAATCAGCAAAGGGGTATGACCAATGAACTTTTCAAAATATGTTTAAAACACTTGTCTAGATACAAAAGCCAGGGACCATGCCTTTTGATATTTGATGGAACAGCATGTAATTTAGATCTTTCCATAGTCGATATATCCGATTCACTTGGCATTAATTTGTACTGCCTACCTTCAAACACAACCCATGAATTACAGCCCCTCGACAAAGCCGTATATCGATCATTCGAGCACCACTGGGATGCTGAATTGTTATCATTTTTGGACCAAAACGGAGACAAAAAACTTACTAAAGCACGCTTTAATATCATTCTTTTAAGCGTTTGGTCTAAATGTATGACACAGCAATATCACGAGTGGCTTTAAAGCGACTGGCTTGTATCCCTTCAACCCACAGGCCATACCAGAAACAGCTTTTGCCCCTTCCATTTTAACGGAAGCTCCTGCACCAGATGGTGCACAAAAAAACGCACCAGCTCTCGAACGTCCTCATGCACGAGCTTCAGAATCCGGAGATACAACACCGTCTATTTTATCAGAAGCCTCAACGCCTGATCGTGATCAAGAAAATATACCACCTATTAATAGTTATCAACAGAAGAGTTCAGAATCTGCTGCTAGTTCACCATCAATTTTGACACCGATTCCAATACCCGATGTCTCGCTTGGAAATATTTCACCTGTTGATCGTCTTCGACCAGCGACTCCAGAACAAACTAAGCAATCACCAGCTATAGCATCAACAGCCACAGGTCAGGTCTCAAGAGAATCAATCGTGCAACGCAACTATTATCGCACAGTTTATGGAACAAGCTCTAGTTCAGATGAATCTGATGATTTACCACTCAGTCGGTTGAAAAGAAATGATTTTTATGATCTTCTGCCTACGCCTGTTAAAGTTCAAACATGCACACCGACTGTTAGACGGTAAATCCATTAATTATCGAGGTACTCCAGTCACAAAAGATCTATTTGATAAATATAATCAAGAGAAAATAAATAGTAAAGAAGTGAAAGGTAACAAAAGAAAGAAAAATAAACAAGACGAAAACTTTACTGATGTTAAAACAGGTAGAAAAGAAAAAACGAAGTTTAAAAAGACTAAATCCTAACAAAGCTAAAATCGTATCTGCAAAAAAGTCTACTACCGTCAAAGGTAAATCACAAAAACAAGTGAGTTGGTACTGTCATGCCTGCAAAGAAGATAGAATGGACGATGCAATGAGGCAATGCTCGCGATGCTCGAAGTGGTACCACGAAGAGTGTGTCGGTTTGACTGCAGAAGATACTGATGACTTTCAATGTCCTGATGGATGCGAATAAAGGCAATTTATTTAATTTTCTAAGACCACTATGCTTCCTATTGCTTTATATTAATGATTATTGATCTCAAGAATACCAATTTACGTAGTATAAGTTGATTTTTGGATAGTTTAAAGTATAGACCTTTTTCCCTACCCTAGTATAATAAGGCCTACCAACTGCGTTTTAAAAAAAGTTATATATTGTTTTGGTTTTAAGCTAGAGAAGCTATTTTTTGTTTAAACTCTGTGGTAATTTAAGTACATGACTGATTAATAATGAAACTTGTTGATTATATTGGATATTTTTCATTTTATTACAAATTTCCCTTAGCTAGGCCTTAATACCCTCAGGTACCTTAATGGTGATAATAAATGCTTGGGAGGAAATCGTGAGGACAAATGCGGGCTAAGGTTTAGATTGTTTCACATTGGGTAAATTTTTGCAATTAATTTTTTAACTATACAAACACGAAGATATAATTATAACGTTTTTTTTATATTAGGTTAGGTTAACTCTTTTTATCACAACGCGGGAGCCTAGCGAACGAAGTGAGCGTGCCGCGGCAGCGGCCGGCGAAGCGCCAGATCGGAATCCACTTTATACATGGAGCAATATTGAAACAGTAGTTCGCACTCTAAAGAGATAGTTGAAGTTAAGAAATTTAATCTCGAAACATCTCTATAATCCTCCACCCTTTCATCTTTTGCTGTTGGCATATCTGTATATAGCAATCTACACTACTATATAAATATCTAGCGTCTGTCTGTAAATTCAATTTTTTTGTCAAATTTTGTGATAAATAGTCGTCTTGTGACTCACTGACTTCAATTCATTTTTTCGCTGAATTCAATTTGATGTGGTGATAAGACTTTTTTTTAATCAAAAACAGCGGGACGACACTTTGTACGGGAAATGCTAAAGCGCTGAACTGATTATGATGTAGCATGGATATAGTTTGACACCTGGGAATGGACATAAGCCACTTTTTTATCAAAAAACTACCCTTAAGGGATTGAAAAGGAGGATACAACTTTGAATGGGAAATTCAGAACTACCGAACCAATTATGATGCTTGGTAAAGAGATAGTATGTGCCCGGACACAGACGTAGACTTTTTTCAAAAACAATCTTTTGAGGTACTAGTACATTAGGGTGTTCCAATAAAATGAAAGTTTTTTATCGCATACCCTATTCTTTCATTTATTATATGTTAAAACAATTGTAAATAAAGTTTCGTGCAATTTAAACCACTGCAATCCTTGCCGACTTGCATCTGAAGTCGTCAGTACTTGATTACTTGAGCGCGCACGCCTACATCTTAATGAGTTTATAATTTCTTATTGTTTTATCAGTTATATACGTATTTTTTGATTAGTGAACATGTTGGTGAAATCACTAGTTCAAAGAAAGATATATTCGGATTAAAGATATTTTATTTCTCATAAGAATATGTTACATTCATTTAAAATGAGAAAATTTAATTTATAGCATGAATTTACAAATATGCATTTGACCAGAGTGACGACAATGGCAGGCGCAGTCTAAACATACCCAATTAATACCCTCATTTTTATAAATGCTTCTTAAGTTGGTGTTTAAATGTGGCTAAAGTTACCGAATCCTTAATAACTTCGGGCAAGGCGTTATATAATTGTAAAAAGATATATTATATATAATAGGTGACGCCAAACATCAAGCGACGGCTTCGAAACTTCCTTCAAATAGACAAGTTCTCGCAGTATTGTTTTGTAATATTCGTAAAGTAAATTTAACTATGAAAGAAAGTGCTAATCTCTATACATATATCTATGGGCAAAGAACAGGCACAAGTTTTTGGAAAGCAATATTAGACGGAAATGAAGTCTGTGTGCTCCTTGAGCAAAAGCTTGATAGAGAAATGCTTATTTTTGCTTGCCACCATCACGTGTATGAACTGGTGTTGAATAGCTTATTCGAAGAAAAAATAAAACAAGTGACCATAAACCCTGGGACTCTTAGTGTTCAGAAATCATTGAGAAAAATCAATCCCCTTAAAATATAATGCTAAAGACAAAAGACAGAATTGTGCCTAACCACTTCCGAGATTGAAAAAATTCTTGATTTTCTGCGCTGAACTTTAATTTAAAATCAGACCTCCGGGATGGCTAGAGCAATTTATTCCCTAAAATATAATTACTCAGTTCTCAGATGAGACTAGCAACACCAAGGTAGGACTGTTAGACGTCTGTTTATTTATTGTGATAATCTACGTCAAACCGTGTCTTCAATACATATTAGCAATTAAAGCACCCTGGAAGGATTTGTGCTTTCGAAGTCATTGGAAGCTTATGAAAAAATAAATAAAATTATTCCGAAAGCAGCTCTGTAGAAGTTTAACTAACATTTATGGCATTTATCAGATGAAGTAGCAGCTTTATCGCTAATGATAATGACGTAGACCTTAAGACAAAAGTATAACTAATGGGAAATTTAGCCAAAGAAAATTTCTCGACCCATGAAAAACGATATTTTCCATCGAAAGAAGAACTTTGTGGTTCATTGTATGGTACGTTGGATTTATTAGTGTCGTGTGTGTCTAATGGTATTTAGCAGCAGTCGAATTAATCACCGATTATTTTCGTTTCATATATTTGTGTTTCAGAGATTTTATATTTATTTTAATTTTATCAATGATTTTATATCAATCGTTGGCAAGCAAGACATTGTTCTCTCGTTTGAAAGTTGATGATAGTTTTATAGACGATGTTTATTCTACATGGGCGAGTAATGGTTTGTTTCTCAAAGCTAAAAAGACAGATTCGATGCTTAGGAGTAGTGCGTAACGATACAGCTCAAAGTGCAGTCAAGTTAATGCAGCACTTCCGTGGTTTGTTTGATTAGTTGAGTTGTTGTTGCAGTTGAGGAGCAATAGAAACAATGTTTGTTACGTTGCGTACTTCTCCGTCCGGACACAAGAAGATAGCTTCTTGTAAAAGGCCTGTAAAAAACTCCAGACTGTAAAAAGCAAACTTTGAAAGAAATATCCCCAGTAACATTACTTTTATGTAAAATAATATTAAGTATCTTTTTTAATACTTGTCTTATTTTAACCAAAGAAACATAAAATCTCAAATAATTCCATAGGAATCCCTATACCACTAATTAATTGACTTAAAGTTTAACCTCAGGTCGGCACGGGTTATCGTTATCCTATTGCAATAATATTTTTTATTTATGTTATTATTATCAAATAGAAAATTTAAGAGGGTATGCGTATAAAATTTTGCAAAAAAATTTTTTCACATGTACATGAGTAGAGAGTAGAGTACATGTACATGTAATCTAACCTAATCCGGGACAGCCACGAAAAATATTTCCGCGTAGACGAAGTCGCGGGTACGGAAGTACCACTATAAATCTCCAGCGTCTGTCTGTAATTATTATTTTACTATGAAATGTTATGATAGATAGTCATTTTATGAGTCACTGACTTCGATTCCACCATTTTTTAAATTTTTGTCTGTCTCTCTGTCTGTCTGTATGTCCTTTCATAACTGAAGAACGGCTTGACCGATCTTGATGAAAATCGGTACGTAGTAAGAACATGTGATTGTGCTCATGATAGGCTACTTGTTTTATAGAAAATCTACCCCTGAAGAGGTGAAAAGGGGGATGAAACTTTGTGTGGAAAATGGTAAACCGCTGAACCGATTATAATGAAATTTGACAAGAAGATAGTTTGACATCAGAGAACGGACGTAGATTACATTTTTTTATCAAAAGTCTACCCCTAAGAGGGTGAGATGGGGGATGGAACTTTGTACGGGGAACGCTAAATCGAGGCAATGATAATATTTGGTGCGGTGATAAGACATTATTTATCAAAAATACATAGACTACTTTTCTTATCAAAAATCTGTGAAAAGGGGAATGGGAGGGAGTTGTACGAAACTTTGTACGGGAAATGCTAAACCACTGAACTGATTATGATGTAGCATGGATGTAGTTTGCCACCTGAGAACGGACATTAGTCCAGTCTACAACGATTTTTACCTCAGATTTCCATCATTACGCATCGATTTGCTTGAAATTTTAACAATAGATAGGGAATACCTCAAAAAGCAAAGTCTACCCTATGCCGATACGTGCATTTACCCTGGGGGTGGATACCACCTCAACTAAGGGGTGGTAATTTTTTTATTAAAAACAACCTCATAAATCGATAGAAAAAGCATTCTAAGCACAAAATATTCTATAGTTTTTTCGAAAAATCAATACGTTTTGACTTATTCGTGAATGAGAAATTCAATTTTTGCTACAAAAAATCATATTTTTAATCGTTTTTTCCCAAATAACTCAAAAATTTTCAATTGTATCAAAAAAACTATAAGAAGCTAAAATGTAGCTTACAAAAAAATAAATAGAATGTTTTTTTTTCTTTTGGCTATAGACCTAATACAAACCGAGTTATGACTTGTTAAAGGTGGAATTTATTTAGTGAACCAAAGATTCTGAAGTGGAATAACTGGAAAACGGTCAATTTTACGAAAAAGATACTAAGCACCTTTTTTTAAGTTCTTTAAAAAATCTTTTAAATGAGACTTTATAAGACACTGTAAGATATAAAATAAGGAAGTTGTGGTGAAAATAATGTAGAATCCCTTTTTTCCGTGAAAAAAAAAAACATCAGTTTCACCCTTCATATTGCCACCCTAATTGAAATAAAATGTTATAAACTTACAAATCACTTTATTTTAATACTAATAATGGGATTAAGAAGTTTGAATCGTTTAGAAAGCTTGATATTGAAAAAAATTATGGTTTTAGTGGAGAAAACAGTTTTTAACTTTTTAGAAAATTTGTCTTCGTTAAAAATAACTAAAAAAATATGAAGAATACGTAAAAATTGCTAGAGAACAAAAAAATAGGTTTTTTTATTGAATTTTTTTTAATTTTTATAACTTGAATATAAAGCGAAATATGACCTTTCAAAGTTCACAATGGCGTATGATTGCTACCGTTTTGGAGCCCTTTGAGTGTTTCCCTTTCAAAAATAAAGGGCTCAATAAATTTGAAACTTTTTTAGTCTAATAGATTATAAATTTTCCTACAACATGATTTTTTAATCGACTGTCTAGCTTAAAAATTAAGGGAGATATGGCCAAAACAAATTAAAATTTTTATTTACAAATTAACATTTTTTTTAAATTTCGGAGTGTGTATATATCATATACTATATGTGTACTGAGATAATATCATATTTTTTCCGTTCTAGGCTGGACTAATAGGCTAGTTTTTATCCAAAAACCTACCCCGACGGGGTTGAAAAGGGGGATGAAGCTTTGAATGGGAAATGCTGAACCACCGAAGCAATTATGGTGTTTAAAAACGTATTTTTCATAGAACATTCTATTATTTTAAATGATTGCTTATTTTTTTTTATTGTCAACAATTATTTTATAGCGTCTTAAATTTTTCAAAGCTACTATCTTTTTAATGAAGGAGTAACATTTTACTGTATAACATTATATTTTTTATTAGCAATTCCTACCAATTTTGTCTATATTTTCACCAATTTTGAAGTGCCATTAAATGCATTCCATTATAAATTACATTACAGCGAAAATGCTGCATTGTATGTAAAGCATTAAAGGCTGCAAGAAACAGTTTTCGCAAAATAAAAAGCAGGAGAGATTCACGTTTCGTGCGTAAGCTTAGAAACTCATAATTTCAATAAATCAAAATAAAAACTGCTTAGAACAAAACATGTCAACGGGCGTTTCCATTAGTAGGTGTTGTAAGTACTCCGATTGTTGGGTATTATATGTTAGGTAAAATTACTCGTATCCTTGCTAATTTTAAAGGATGAAGGGGAAATTGTATCTAGGTGCAACTATGTAAGTAAATCGCGGGCATATTCCAATCTGTAATACTAATGTTTTAAAAAGAGAGAGCGAGTTTTGGAAATTTGTTTAAATGTGAAGAGTAATCTTCGGAACCATTACACATATTTGAAAATTCTTTCATCATTTGAAAGGTTAGTATTAAGGAACATTATTCCAGATAGACACAGGTTATATATTATGTATTCAACCCCGGGGTAGTCGGGACGGGTCGCTAGCTAGTACTTTAATAAAACTGTACGGGGACATATCCATACAACGTACAACACGCATATTTGTATTATAAAAATTGATTACGAATGAAATAACGTTTTAAGTAGAATAGCGTCATCAACGATAACGTTATTTTCATAATAACTGGGGTATTAGGAATCAATATGGCAACACTGGCCTACGTACCACATAATTAAAAACCCGGCCTCGCTGCGTTATTCACGGCATTAAATCTTTCTTTTGTTTGGTCTGAGCATAACTCGGACCAAGAATCCAAATGTCCTTGTCCTTACGGTGTCCATTTTTGTTGACCGTGTTTCTAGACTTATACTAATGCGCGTGACTGGGAAGGATCACAGTGCAACGATACACACCTGAACATGAATTTCTGTGAATACTAGTAGCGAAAACACTTAAGAGTAACGATTATTTTGGAAATAATTATTTCATAGCCGACTCATGAGCTGACACAAATTACATTGACAGTGCGAGGTTGCCATACTTACTATAGCTAACTGTTTTACTCGTGGTTACTCTCAATGAGATATAGCGAAAGGCACGAAAATTGTTCGAAACACGGTGATAAGAGCAGCAACTTATTAGGGCTCCGTCCATGTTTCTTGGTCTGAGGACTATGTAGTCCGTTTCAGTCAAATTTCCCAAAATTTATATAAGTTTTAGTATTTCGTTTAAGTAACCAAAACATCTTAATACGTAAAATAATATTTGGTGTACATATGTGGGCGTCCAAGCAAAAAGGGTCCAGTAGTGGGATATTGAGTGAAGACTAGATTCGGAATTTAGAATATTCAATTAATGATTGAACTCTGAAAAAGCTTGTTTTGAGAAAAAGCATTTTTTAAGTTTGTTTGAAAAAAAATACACTACTTGTTTCTTTCTACTTAGAAACATCATATGAAGTCATTTACTATATGAACTTGTGGATAATCGAGCATTAATTAATAATCAATTAAAATCGCGAAATGCCATTTTTTCACCTAAAACTTATAAAACTGCGTATATCTCGCAAACTAAATGCCGACCATTGTAATTAAAAATGAGTATTCAAGAATTTTACTTCATATTAGCTGTTACCTGCGACTTCGCATGGTTTTCAATTTATTAAATTAAAGAAGGCTCGTAATTAAATTTTAAACACGTACCAGTAATGAACCTATTGTATTACCAAAAAATGAAATATCCTCGCCTAAACAGATAAATGCTCACCAAATTGCTTCATAGTATTTAATAACATAACATAACATAACTTCACGCTGTATCCCCAACGGGGTAGTCAGAGAGGACGGAGCGCCAGGAGTCGCGGTCCTTACACACCTCTTTCGCTTCCTCAAATCTCATCATTCTCCTCACACATTTTCGCCTAGGTATGCGAGTGCTTTTGACATTTCCGTCTGCTAACACTCTGGCTATTTGATCTTCATAAGTCAGCCTTGGTCTTCCTTGGCTTCTTTTACCACTCACTTTTGCTCTGTATATTTTCTTCGTCAGTCTTTCATCACTCATTCTTTCCATGTGCCCGAACCATCTAAGCATTCCTTTCTTCATTTTTACAATAACACTGTTGTGTAACCCTGTCATACTGCGTATCTCATCATTGCTTATCCTGTCCGCAAGCGTGACACCGCACATATTTCTGAGAGACCGCATCTCCACAGCATTTATCATACTTTCACTCGATTTCGGGCATATCCAGGCCTCACTGCCGTACAACAAAGTTGGCACCAACACCGCATTGTGGATGGCCATTTTAGCAGTGTTAGATATATTCACACTACCCACTAATGCGGACAGAGCACCGTTCACTTTATTGCCGGCTGCTACCAGTCTCTCCACATCCAACTCACATCTTCCATCCCTCGAAAACGCACTCCCCAGGTACACAATTTCATTCACCTGTTCTAGACATTTTCCATTTACACTAATCACACATTTCGTTTGTTCCGCTTCTCTTTCAAACACCAGAACCTTAGTTTTGTTCACATTCATTTTCAATCCTTTTACTTCACAATCTTCTTTCATGCACGTGACTAGTGTCTGCAACTCTGCTTCTGATGGTGCTATTAGCACAGCATCGTCAGCGTACAATAGGCAGTTTACTACTGTGTCACCACATCCCATACCACTCATATTACCTTTCAATCTCTGGAGGCAACTGTCCAAATACAGCACGAATAGCCAGGCAGACATCACGCAGCCCTGTCTGACACCAGAACAGACTTCAAACCAGGGCGACATGTCACCGTCTATCCTTACACAGGCTCTGTGGTCTCGATATAATGACCTCACAGCCTGCAGTAAGGAGCCCTCCACGCCATATTCAGGCAGAAGACTCCACAATTTCTTCCGCACTACTCTATCGAATGCTTTCTCTAGATCCACGAAAGCGCAGAAAACTTTCTGACCTAAAGCCAGAAACCTTCCCACGATAATGCGAAGCGAGAAAATCTGATCCATACAACCCCTACCGTTCCTGAATCCACCTTGCGCCTCCCACAAATATCTTTCTGAAACACCTTTCATACGTTCAGTCAATACTTTAGTATAGACTTTACTCGCTAAGCTGACCAAGCTGATGGCCCTATAGCACGCACAGTCTAGGTAGGAACCTTTCCCTTTATATAGAGGTACTATGACTGCCGTGCGCCAGTCCTCTGGAACCTCCCCCTTCTGCCAACAAAGGTTGCAGAGTGCACAGAAGGCATCCCAGACCCTAGGACCACCATACTTGATCATCTCAGCAGTCACCTCATCAATTCCCGCAGCCTTTCCACATTTCAAACTTCTTATCACTTTCACAATCTCTTTCATACTAATGGCATCCTCCAGTCCCTGGCCTGAGTGTGGCAATTCATTAGAATCGCTCTCAGTATCAGAGACGGAGTCGCCACTCTCATACAGTTCTCCATAGTATTCACTCCATCGCTGCAGAACATCCTTTTTATTTGTAAGCAGGTTGTTTTCTTTCGAACGCACTTTATTCATTCTGCAAGGTGCCGGACCACTTCGGTACTTACGTACTTCTTTCCAAAATAATTTGGAATTTTCCTCGAAGTTGTCCGACATCTTGTTTTCATCTAACACCCTACACCTTTCACGCTTCTCTTTCACTAGTGCCTTCGTTTCTGCTTTCTGCAGCTTATACCTGTCTTTCATCAAATTTTTCATACCACAGTCATTAGTAGCAAGGTAGTCTCGCCATGCTTTCTTTTTCTTATACACAGCCACTTTCACCTAATCATCCCACCACACATCACGCTTTTTGCCGTTCCCAATCTTATTCATTCCACACACTTCTTTCGCAGCCTCAACCATACTATCTCTAAGGTTCTGCCAGCATTCTTCAACATCCTCGCTCATCACTTTCAATCTATCATCAAGCTTACTGGATAATACCCTTTCATATTCATTCCTGGTGGTCGCATCCTGCAGTTTCCAGCTTTTAATACGGCTAACCGCTGCAGGTTTGGACACTACGCGATGTCGCCATGCTGCGAACAGACCCCTTATTCTGGTTATCACCAGAAAGTGGTCCGTCCCGAGGCCGGCTCCTCTATACGCTCTTGTGTCCATTACCTGCTTCTTAAGTCTGCTATCCACCAGGAATAAATCAATCATACTTCTCGCACCCTTTCTTTCCCACGTGTACTGATGGATCCTTTTGTGCCCAAACATGGTATTAGCCACAAAAAGATCCTTTTCCATACACAGTCCTAGCACAATCTTACCAGCATCATTTACTCTCTTATCTCCATATTTGCCTAGGACAGACTCAAATCCTGTTCGAGCTGTCCCGACCCATCCATTCATGTCTCCACACACAACAATTCTTTCGTTCTCTTCAACCGTCGCTAGAACTTCTCTAACATTTTCCCAGAACTGCTCTAGTTCAGCCAAACCGACAGAGGACACTGGGGCATATACTGCCAAAACAAAAATTCTTGTCAACCCAATCTTGAGGCGTACCCAGAGCAGTCTGGGATTTATACATTCATACTCAGTCATACAATTAACCATACGAGAGGACAGTAAAACGCCTACCCCTTGGCATCCCCTATCTCCTTGTGGTACCCCTGACCACAAAGCGATGCCTCCTCCGGGCAAGTCGGCAAGTTCACTGCCGCCTCGCTTGGTTTCACTCAAACATAGCACATCCAATCTTTTCTCTTCCATAATATCAATCACTTCATTCATCTTCTCGTCAATCCCACCTCTCACATTCCACGCAGCTACCCTGCACTCCTCCCTCCACTTCCCGCCGCTAGGTGCACAGCGTGTTGGGTGGCGGTCCCCAACGCCGAACTGCACTCTGCACACACCAGCGGGGACAGACCGGTGTACGTCGCTTCCGGGGGACGCCCTAACATTATAATTGCCGTTGTCCCGCATGGTATGCACAGAAGAGGAATTGCAGCCCTGAAAAGGGCTGGCAGGGGTCGCGACGAGCACGCTTCCTCAGTTGACCCCCTAGTATTTAATAACTAGCTATAATAACTATATTTACATTTTCATTTTGTGTTATAAAAGTAATAGACCCCGAGTAAGTACATTTCGTATCAAATATTTTATATAATAATTGCTAATATTAAAAATATTACCTAGGACAAAATGTGTGAGGAGAATGATGAAATTTGAGGAAGCGAAAGAAGTATGCAAGGACCGCGATGTTTGGCGCTCCATCATCTCTGACTACCCCGTTAGGGGTAATAAATTAAAATAGAGGTTCCAAAATTATTAATATATTTTTATTTAAATTTTTTTTTCATAGAATCAACACCGAATCGCACATTTTAACAAATCATTGTGACAAATCATATTATGAACGTCAGATAGACAGACGAAAATGTTAAACGAGCGTGTTTGGGCTTTGATAATGTGCAAATAACCAAATAACCTTCAGCAAAAGCCTTCGTTTCGATCAAATTACAGACAGACACTTCAATTTTATTTATATGTATAGATGACTGCCATAGATAACAGTCACTTTGTTTTCGATTTGGATAATGTTCGATGTGTCAACATCTTCGTCTTATACATAGATTCATAATCCTATATACATGTGACGTCATGAAGCTTATGACTCGACCCCCTTGTCACACGATGTCACACTTTAAAGACCCCTTCCCTCCCCTAAAGATGTGACAGGGGATGGTAATATCATTTTTCTTTCTAAACATATGCTACGTACTCCTTTAAGAATAATAAGGCAGTTAAGATTACGTACGATTAAAAAAATATGTATCTAGAGTAATTTATTGAGTTGTAATAGTTGTAATAGTGCTATCAGAAATAGGTAATTAATCATCGGTAGGTTATTCTTACAGAATATTAATTCACAAAAGTACATATTTATAGAATGTTACAAAATCTTATAGTCTTATTCTTATAGAATCTTATTACTTAAAACATAATATGTAATTTTTTGACTATTCTATCACCATTACTCACGACACCATTAGGAAGTGTGACAATGAGTGGCCCTCCCGCAAAATATTAACATCGTTTATAGTACTTAAGAGAAAATGCTTACAATGCGTTGTGAGTCGTGGGAGTACCTGATAGGACTCCTAAATACAAATTGGGATTTATAATTAGCCATTCTGATTATGATTCCCAATTCCAATTAGACTGAGGTGCGCAGGGTCAGTGGCAGCCGTGTCGGTTGCGTGGCAAATGGATAAAGGAAAACTGATGTAAATAATGGTTCGTGTCGAGGCTAAGGTTTAGATTATTTACTGTTATGGTAGCGCGTTGATACATTTGGAATAGAAGGCAATCACTGTAAGTACTCAAGATTAACTCTCCCTGTAGCCATTTCTACCCAAAGACGACTTATTGCGATTACGCTACGCTATGCATCGCGATTGATTTAGAGTTTGATGTCAGATTTTTTTAGGTACTTATTCGAAAAGACTGGCGTTTGATATTTTTATAATTATTCGAAAGTTTGATAGCATTGACATCTCGATAAATGGCAATATGTCATCGACTACCGAATAGTACTAAGCCTAGAATGCATTTTTTTTTGCAGAATTTTTGTGAGTAATAACCCAGTTTCGCTCCCAAGCCTTCAGGTTTCCCCTGCGAAACCAAAAAAAGGCCCACAGATGACTCGACTTATGCGACCTGTATGGGAAGTTGTATCCGATAACTTTTAGCACAAAATTGGAATTTCGTCTTAGTTTTGGTTTGCAAACTTGCCAAAAGGTAAGCACACGTCACTGGTGCAAAGTTGTGTCGCAAGCAATAAATGTACAAACGTCGCCGGTGGCACAACTTTGTGCTAAAGTTCTCCGCGTTTTTTCGTTTTTGTCGACGTCTAGCAAAACTGTAATTTTCTTTAACTATGAGCTTTACTTTTTTACGTCAAATTATGTCGGATCGAATGTAGGCAGAAATGAGAATTTCCAGTGCTGCTTTGGTACTACCACAGGATCGTTTTAAAAAAGAAATATGTATATTGTCATTGTATAATTATGTATTTTGTGAAGTCGTTTTCTTGTTTAGTGTGTTCTTGTAGTTATTTAGTGTTTATAACCCCGTAAGTAGGTTTATTAAAATTTTATTGTTTTATTAAAATCATAAAGCAACTTCCTCCTGCTGAATTGAGCTTTCCCTTGATAAATACATTATAACATTTCATAAAATTTTAGATCGTAAAAACTTTAGTAGTACACAGACCCGTCATTGTTGTAATCGATGACTTTTTCGCTTAGACATACTTGCAGTAAATTGATGACAAATATTGTTAGAACTTTGTTTAGTTTTAGGAAATAGCTTTAGCGTACTTCCTGCGTAAGAGAACATTAAGGCAGTGTAGGGAGATGGGACAATAAGTAATTAACATTCTGGTAAGGGTGGCAAATTACGAAAGTTTATATAAGCATTAGTATGTCTATATAAGTGTTCTCATATAGCGGATTACAATCTGGGTTTTAAACGGCCGCTGCCACGGCGTGATAATTCGTTCGCTCGGCTTGTGTGTTGTGGTAAAAATACTGACCTTAACATGACCTAACCAAAAAGAGTGTTCAAAGAAATTACGATATTAATATCTAACATTTTAGTTATAATTTGATAAATTTAATATTTAAATTCTAAACAATAATAGCCAAAATGTTGACGTGAACTGCAGTATTTTCGATCTATTAATAGATTCATTGAAGATAGTGACTTTTATTCCTGTGGTTGGTATCTTGTTATTGTTGTTGTTGCTGTGTGTGATGTTGTTGTGGAACTTGCGCTGCGCCTATTACAAAATTGCAGTAATGAGTCATCATCCCCAGGGCCGTTAGAACCCAATCCGTTTCTAGCAGACAATTCACTGCTGGCCCAATCCGCCACCTTAATCGGATAGTCCAGGAGTGAGAACTAGAAGTCTCCATAGTGCTTGTTCAATCTCATTAGATATATTCAAAAAGTAAGTATTTCCTGTGACCTCTTCAGATGACCGGGGAATATTTGATCTATGACCTGACCTGACCTGCAGTTTGATAATATTTAGTCTAGTTAATTAATTATATCGTGTATTTATAATCTGTAAATTTTATTATTGTTTTGTATTGTTTTTTTTTAATACATAAATGGATATATAGTTATTACATCTCACGCGATGGATGTAACCTCAGCTGTAGTTCATACGTGCCCGCACTGCAATTGCCATTGACTCACAACGCCAGCGCAGCACTAAGCGTGGGCTGTCGATTCACATAACTTGCAAGCACAGATCCGAACACACACTGCCACGCTCACCTTCACAGCAGACTCGGCACTCGCCTCCCTCTGGCAATCAGTGACGGTCAGCGGCCAGCCTGCCGTGATTTCTACGGCACATCGCCTGGAGTGGTTAGGTGATTATAGGGCCAATGTAAGAGTTCTTAAGCATATACCAAAGGGTGTTAGAAATTTGGCTGCTGAGAAATTAAGTGTAGTCGTTAAAAAGTGCCTTCAGAGTAACGCAGCAGATGACTGGTATGATTTCCTTTCTTTCTCATACCTAGCATTCAGGATCCCGGAGAAATTTGGGAATGAGTCTTTAACCCATAAGGTAAAGAAAAATATTGAGGGTACTTTCGAGTATCTTCCTAATGACATCCCCAGAAAGCCCCCGTTGTTTTGTAAGACGATAGAAACTAAAGTGTACGACGGAGTCTTGAGGGGGGCGGTCAGGATTCTCACCTCTGATTACAGCCTAGCACCTGCTGACGCTGACACTTTGGCTACTCTGTGGGAAAAACATCCAGCTCCGCTGCGACCGATTATTTGCCCACCTGCACAATATGACTATTCAGCGTCCCGAAATCACCGTGGAGAATGTGGCCAGAGTTATTGGCTCTTTTCACGCACGCTCAGCAACTGGTTTAGACGGCTTACGCCCACAACATCTCAAGAACTTAGTGTCAATATCGGCTGGCGACAACGGTCCGCGGTTGTTAGAATCGCTGACTAAATTGTGTATTTTCCTTATGGAGGGGAGGTTATACAGTGAAGTTTGTCCTTTTTTGTATACGTCTCTTTGTGCGCTGGTCAAGAAAGACAGCGGTATAAGGCCAATCGCGGTGGACAGCGTTATACGTCGCTTGGTAGCGAAGTTGGGTTGTCAAGTTGTACGAGGCCAAATGGTGGATTTTTTGGGTCCACATCAGTTGGGCTTCGGCATTTCGTTAGGATGTGAAGCGGCGATACATGCTTCTCGAGCTTTCTCATTAGACCCAAAGCGGACCGGCGATATAATCCTGAAATTAGATATAAAAAATGCCTTTAACAGTGTAGAGAGAGACGTGATACTGGTCGAGGTAAGGAATAAAATCCCCTCATTATACCACTTCCTTGGCCAGTGTTACGAAACTCCCAGTAATTTATATTTTAACGGCCAAAAAATCGCATCGCAGGTGGGTGCGTAGCAGGGTGATCCATTGGGTCCTTTGATGTTTTGTTTGGCAACAACGTGATAACTTCATTAAAAGCACGACTCAATATCTGGTATCTAGATGATGGTACAATAGGTGGCACCCTAGACGTCGTCGCTAAAGATCTAGAGACCTTGATTCACAAGCTGAATGACATTGGACTCATTATTAACAGCTCCAAGTGCGAATTGTACCAGTGTGGTGGCGTTAACGAGGATCAAATTTCCACTTTTAGGCATGTATTGTTTAACATAAGGATCATGGATCGTCATTCCTTTACACTTTTAGGGCACCAATCTTTGAGGATGCGGTACCGGCATCCTTACGGGATAACGGGAGGTACTCATCCGAGAACGACAGCACTTAGAACAACTACCCGCTCAAGTTGCCCTTACTATTTTCCGCTGTTGCCTCTCAGTCCCTAAACTAACATACGTCATGAATGTCCCATCAATCCCAATTGATGTTTCTCAATTGGACAACGAAATTAAAGACACGTTGGAAACCATCCTGAATGTTCACCTTGATGAGGCTCAGTGGTTACAGGCATCACTGCTTATTCGCCATGGTGGACTAGGAGACAGGCGTGTGTGGGACACCAACATATCGGCTTTCTTGGCTTCTTTCCACGGGGTCGTTGGACTGGTTGCTAATATTCTACAAATCCAAGGCACCAGTTTAGCTATCTCGTATATGGAGGCGGGCTTGAGTGCCTGGTCAATGGTCTATCCCACCGCCAATCAGCCTGGCAATCCAGGAATGCAACGACAATGGAATGACCAAGTGTGCAACGCGAGATTTTCGGAAATTATTAAAGCGGCTTCAGCAGTTGAAGTTGCTCGCTTTGAAACAGTGGCTTGCCAGGAGTCTGGAGCTTGGCTGCATGCCCACCCATCACCACATTTTGGCACTGTTCTTGATGACGGTTTGTTAAAAGTGGCAGCGACTCTTAGACTTGGTTGCAACATTTGTGAGCCTCACAACTGCATTTGCGGTGCCTCGGTAAACACGAGAGGTCTGCACGGTCTGACTTGCAGGAAGTCAGTAGGTCGCTTCCCAAGACACCACATGTTAAATGAGGTGATTCGGCGAGCTCTGATGTCCGCTAACGTGCCAAGTAACCTCGAGCCTCCAGGTCTAAGTCGTTTGGACGGCAAGCGCCCCGATGGTTTGACGTTGAACCCGTGGGAGAGGTGTCGATGCTTGATATGGGATGCCACATGTGATAGTATGCGGCCTCCCATCTTGCAGGTACGACCCGGGTGATCGGTACTGCTGCGGAGTGGGCGGCTGTACAAAAACATTGCAAATACAAACATCTCAAAAGGAGGCATATTTTTGTACCATTCTCCATAGAGGTAAGTGGAGTGTGGAGTATGGAGGCCAAGGATTTTGTACGGGAGTTGGGGCTGCGCGTGAGGAAGAACGGTTTGGTTACCCGTTCGGAGTCATACCTGGTGCAACATATATCGCTCGCAATACAAAAAGGCAATGCTGCGAGCGTTATGGGCACGTTTGCATCAGGTACAATTCAGGGCGGTCTCTTTGACTAAGGCTACGGCCATCTAATTATTATTAGTTTTATTTTGGTGTAATATTAATATATCGTAAATAACGAAATGACTAAATGAATAAATGAATAAAAATAGTTATTTGTTACACAAGAGTGCAAAGTTTTTTTTTAACCGCGTGCTCAATTTTGATGACCGCGCAAGCGAAGGATTCAAAAATTAGAATCCTGAGCGTTAGCGAGGTAATCAAAAGAGCACGAGGTGAAAAATCTTTGCACTCGAGTGCAACACGTAACTTTTCATCCCACCTCAGCGAGGAAATGACTAAATGCAAAAAAAAAACATTTACAATCACAAGATACTTTTATTTCAGTATAGGTATTAACTACTACATTATGATAGGTAAGTATTACAAAATAATCTTGAAATTATAACAAATAATTCTTAGATATAATTAAGAAAAATTGAAAGTAACGTTGCTACAGTTACTTAAGTTGAGTGTAATATTTTTGTTAGGTACTGTAATGTTGGTGTTAGTGACTTGTGTACTGGTTTTCGGTAAACTATCTGTCATACTTAATAGTTGTACCGATTCATCGGATTCCCTTGGCGTAAATGTTGGCGAGAGAGGGCTATGGTTAGGTTAGCTCTTTCAGTGTAATGGTAATCCTCTATGTATCCCTCTACAACCGCATTGGACTTCCAGCCTCCATGGCTGGCTTAAGGGACAGGAGATCAGATCCTGAATCGACCAAAAGTGTGGCTGAAGTTCGTCGGAAACAATGACCCGTGTACAACTGGAAGTTCAAGAAATGTTTCTATTTCTCGTGGGATACTGCCAATTTTATTAGCACCCATAGGCTGTCGAACACACTTTCCGTTGTTAGGCGGGCGTAAGGCTTGATATTTCTCAACAATTGTTACGTATTCCTTGCGAATGACGAAGTTGCGGTCTCTTTTTGTCTTTGTATTAGGTAAATTAATTAATAGAAAGTCATCTGAATTTTTCTCAATGTTTTTGACATTAAGTTGTGTTAGTTCATTAGTTCGACATGCTCCGTTTATACTACTTTATACCAATAATAAAGAACAACCTGTAACGTAAAGAGCATCTACTAAGTACGTATTATATTATGTTAAGTAGTTGATTAATATACTTAAGTAGATACTGAATGTGCAACTGACTTACTTTTGTAGCCAAATATACGGAATCAGGTGCTTCGTTAAGAAAATTTTCAATTTCAGATGCTGTGAAAACCTTCGATTTTTTTGGTTGATGACCAGATGAGGCTCTTTTTAAAAATGCCACTAATTTAGGATAGATGTCGATATGTCTGTCTTTTTTCATCTTTATTGTTGCTTTTATCATTGAATACGTACTCCATACAGTGCTTGATTTCTTGGTCTCGGATAATTCAATAAAATATGCCGGCAAAACGTTTTCTGAGAAAGTTTTGGCTTCTTTAGCTAGTCGCCACGTGTTAAACATATCGTACTGTTTCAAATACTTCTCGCGTGATTGTTGAGGGAGAAAGCTCATTTGCGCATTATTAACAGTTTCAGTCAATTCTGTTGGCGTCAAATAAACTTCCTCGTCGCTAGAACCACTCATTTTAGGTTTTTCACTTGCTTTCAAGTTTCTTGTTTTTAACCTAAGGTTTCAACAATATGACGTGAAAGGAAAATGGCGCGCGCAAAGCAAATTAAAAAAAAAGTCCACCAAGAAGGTTCCGAGTCTGAGTTTTTAACAAATTAAAAAAGGTTGTATGATAAATTCGGCACCATGGAGGGAGAAGTAAATAGGTTTAATGATGTTTTGATTTCACAAACTTGGTGCACACGATGTTCTAAATTCAATTTGCTTTATCCTCTAGCGGATAAAAACGGCTTTTGCACTCAGATATCGAAGAGCAAAAATACTCTTTCCGAGATGGGACGATGAAAAATAATTTAAACTTGTAAAGTGACACTAAATCTTCATTACTTACAGCGAATGCCTTTTGTTATGAAGATATCGTAATGATGCATAAGTTTACAAAAGAATTTTACGAAAATGTACCCAATGTGAAGCTATCTCTAGCCATCTTTTAGTATAATACGTTTTTCTAAATAAAAGCGAAATGCTATTACATAATTTATTGTACTCGTATCTAGCGTGCCTGGCCTTTAAAATAAAGTTTTCAATACGTCGAAAGGTGTTCGTGTTTTGGGTTTTACTGCTAATAAATTAACGAGTTTAACATATAATTCTGGTATCATTAGAAAAATAGCAGTTACTTAATGATGAAAGAAATTTCACATACTTTTTTGTTACATTTCTCGAGAAATAAGCGACATTATCAAAAATTTTTAACTTCAAACTGCTAGGAAAAATTAATTTCTAAGCACGTTTTTCCGGGTACGGTTCTGAAATCCTTACATATATCTATCCTTATACGTCTTATACATTATGTCATTTCGTGATAGGTGTGACGAGAGAGATTTTGAGAGATGTCTCGAATCTCTAATTCCAGTTTTTTAATTGGTAATGTAGTATTTTTGCAAATCACAATTACTATTATGTGCGAAAACAAATGAGACTTCTCGGCGCTAAAATATGATCAAACCGCAACTGTGAAAATCAACTTTATTGTTACCGCGATAGGGCGCAGAGGTATTCGCTTGCACTGGACTGCATAGGCGGACTCAGTCGATGCTTGAGACGAAAATTATCCTTGGCTGACACATGTCTTCTTCTCTTTACTTTCTTCTTCTTCTTCTCCCACATTTTATTTTTATTTGTTCCTATGTAGGTACATCTGACGGAAATCAAGACACGGTGCTGTGTATTTATGAACCATATACCATAGCCACAGTATTATAA
The DNA here is from genome assembly GCA_907165235.1 of Zeuzera pyrina. Classification (NCBI taxonomy): domain Eukaryota; kingdom Metazoa; phylum Arthropoda; class Insecta; order Lepidoptera; family Cossidae; genus Zeuzera; species Zeuzera pyrina. The sequence continues at coordinate 4,465,071 of OU015627.1, forward strand.
TGACTGATATAGCGTAACATATTGGTAAGTCACAAAATTGTTATATGGTGAATATACTGCAATAATGTACCTATGGCTACATATATACTATAATATTATAAAGAGTTAAACTTTGTTCGTTCGTATGTAATGGATAAATTCAAAAACTACTCAACCGATTTAAAAAATTCTTTCACCTATAGCAAACTACGTTATCAGCGAGTACCATGGGCTGTAATTTTATTTAAAAAAAATTCTACCCGTGCGAAGCCGCGGGTCGCTAGAAAATAATATTTTGATAGTTAAAACTTTTGCTATGATAATGGAGGTTATTGAAACCTTGTCTTTAAAATTAAAGACGATGTATCAATACCATCGTTATTAATAAATAAGATTTTTTCTATTCAAAAACAATATGAAACGATGAACTGGCCCATGAGGGGATCGAAACCGCGACCTTCGCTTTATTATCACAACGCTCTAAACAACTGAGTTAATGAGCAATTTAAAATCGCTCTGAAAGTTATGAAAGCCAGAACGACGCGTTGGAAATTTTGACGGCAGGAATCTCAATTTTTCTAAGTGAATACAAAACGTATGAAAATGATATTTAGTAACTTCATTCTTCATTTCATTGACTTCATTTTGCCAGTTGCGATACACGTTTAGTTATCTTTTTTAACACAAAATAAAATATCAAAGAAACCTCTTTATAAAAAAGAGATTTATATTTTTCGGAGTAACGGGACCGATTTATGTTTCTGAATTTTCTGTGTAATTTAATCTAAACATATTCTTCAAAATTACAGCTGGATTTTTTAAAATTAATTACGGTTTTTAAAATAAACAAAAATAGCTGTTTTTTCTTAATTTTCGTAAGCTAGCGCGTGTACGTTTGCAGAGCAGAACCTCTATTTTTGATTAAATTATTGTTTATCAATGCGTCGCCTTAGTTATAAGTAACTGTCTCATCTAAAAATACAGGCAGCACACATAAAAAAATATTCAATAATATATTGAATAGATTTCGATACAAATAAGACATTGCTTTTCAAAAGGAAGAAAAGTTTTTTACCAAGAACATTTTAAAAGTAGGATAACTTCAGAGAATAGCCGATAGATTGTTAGTAGAAAGCTATGAAAAATGCTAAGTAATGCTAAACTCAAATTTAAAAGGTCTCCGCCGCTGCGAAGTTCGCCTTCTCCTCGCTACGTGTCCAATTGATTATTATCCAGTAGGGCTCTTAAAGAGATGACATAACAAACAGATCACGTGGTAGTCTAATGTGGGGAATTTGAGTACGATAGAATGGAGGCACAGGGGGAAAGAAGGGAGTATACGCCATACAGAGTGCTACATAATTAAGAAGACTGGGAGAAACATGCAAAGCTGATACATAGGTACAATAATGAGGAAGGACAAATAGACGAAATTAAAAGCCTAACCGGGAATGGAGATTGGAAAAAAAAGAAAATGGGTTGGTCAAGAGAAGAGAGAGAGAATTAGTCCATAGGTTTATACCTATACAAAAACCTTCAGGAAGAAATTATCTCTTTTTTTTACAAACTTTTATTTAGTTTCACCTGTCCCGGTGTTTAATTAATAATTTAATGTTTAATCTAATCTTGCAAGTTAAATTTGACCCATTTCCTGGTTTTCGATTGAGCTGAAATTTGTATGTATATGTAAATCGGATGATAATGCAATATTATTATAACATAGATCTGATCTGATGATAGAGCCGGAAGGTGGCCATGGAAACTCTGTAATAAAACGACGCAATCCCATCGAGTTTGGACTCTTTTGATTCGTTTTGACAAGTATTCTGGTTCTAGGGTCCGATGATTAAGTTGGTCGACTGTTATGTAAAATAATAAATACATATCTATAATAACCACATCAAATGTAAGCTTTGTAACATTAGATAGTTTGCTAAAATAGGTACGCTTTAGTGTCTCGAGGACTTGAACAAGCATACTTATATGCGATAGTAGACTAATTAATCTGTGCTTATATCTATGGAGTACGTCTCCTGTATCAAACTATGACTTGTGTAACTTGGCGAGATGGGCGTCATTAGCATTGATTTACGATCTGTCTAGGAAAAAGAAAGCTCCAAAATCAAACCCGGAACTGTTTTTCGTTAGACACGAGTAAGCTTCAAGCTGAAAAAATTAAGGGTAAAAAACAGTTTTATAGACAAGATTTTATTTAAATACTCTAAAAAGAAGAAAATAAACTAAATTAAATCAAATCCATCAATTTATTATTAAATTATACAATTTATATGATATAAAAGCTTGTCTCGCGTCAAGGTTTTATATCATATATTAATTACTGTGTAAATTTATTTTATATGCTTTTTAGAGCATTTAAATAAAAGCTTGTTTTCAAAAATGTTTTTTTACTATTACATTTTTTATAAGAGGGGGGGCAAACGTTCAAGCGAGTCAGCTGATGGAAAGTGGTCACCGCCACCCATGGACACCCGCAACGTCCGGGGAATCACGGGTGCGTCGCTGCCCTTTAAAGAAAGGATGGGGAAAGGGAGAAGGACTACCGGCACTCTCACTCACCAAATGAAAGAATAGCAATAGACGCTGTTATTTCACGCCGATATTCTGTGCGAGGGTGGCATTATAACGGGCGAGCCGGCCGAATTCTTGCTGCAATGCAGCATGGCTCAACTACACATAAATCTACACTCTAAATAATGGTAAAAGCCGTATTAAAATCTATTGCGCCTTTCAAAAGAATTAAACGTACAAACAGACAGACGGAATTAGCGATTTTGTTTTATATGTAAGTATACACGTTTTGTACGTATATAGGCCACAGATTAATTAGTTGCTACCGTAAGTATAGGGATATTTTTTATAGAATAGATAGAAACATGTGCATTTCAATACTTATTAGGTATTGCTGATTGTATTTATATAATAATAATAATATAATATGATCAGACATTTCACACAGCGCCATCTAGTCCCAAAGTAAGCAGCACAGCGCTTGTGTTATGGGTATTAAACAACTGATATACTACTTATATACTTTTCTTTTGTAAATAAATACATATTACACATAAACACCCAGACTCGGGGCGGGAATCGAACCCACAACCCCCGTTAGACTTTCTGACGCGCTTGGCCGTTGCGCCACGGAGGTCGTCGTATACAGGTTAATAAAGATTGTTATTAAACAATTTCTATCCACTTGTGTTTTTTTATGCAACAATTTGTAACTTTTGATTGTGCGGCTGTAGTAAATAACAGTTCATTCTAAATCATATAGTCATGCAATAAGCAATGAAAGGACAAGAATAAAAATAAGAATAAAAAATAAGCAATGAAGAGATACGCAATATAACAAAGTTAGACGACCGCGTTGTTGTGAAGATCAGTTCGGGCCATTAAGTTAGTATACTAGTAGATGTATTATATGGTTCGGGCACATAGAAAAAATGAGTAACGCTTTCGTGACGTTGCGTTCGTGGCGTCAATGTAATTTTGTAACATTGGTGCTCAGTCCACCCCGAATGTAAAATGTGAAACATGTAAAATGTGATACATATATGTATGTACATGTATGTACATACATATATGTATCACATTTTATATATATATATGTATTAGATATATATATGTATGTACGGAAATTTGTGTGTGTGTATCATGTATTTTAACATTGTAGACTACTATAAAAATACTGTTCTTACGAGCTCATGAAGATCATCGTAAAAATGAAAAAAGTCAAAGTCAAATCAATTTATTCAAGTAAACCCAATTACTTATTAGTATTTTTGAACGACAAATCTACTTTAGTTCATTAGTAGAAAGGAATGCTTAGATGGTTCATATGGTAGAAAGAATGAGTATCGAAAGACTGACAAAGGAAATTTACAGAGCGAAATCGAGTGGTAGTAGAAGCTACGGATGACCAAGACTGACTGACGAAGATCGAATATCCGTGTTAGCTGATGGTAATGTCAAAAGCATTAGTGTGTAAGGAGAATTATGAGATTTGAGGACGCGAAAGAAGTATATAAGGATCGCGATGCTTGCTGCTCCATCCTCTCTGGCCACCCCTTAACTGTATTCTTAAGGGGTTATAAGGGCGATAAGATATTATTGTGTTGTTATTGTAAATTGTTTTAATAGTTATAATTTAATTCATAATGAGGGTAACGAAGATTAACCAAGTGGTTGTGGTGTATGATAGCCTTGGCTGGTGTATGAGTGGATTCGTCATGAAAATAATAAATAACAGACCTGTTATTTTGGTGGATGTTAACGTACACCAGTGTATCTTAACGCTTCGAACATTCACAGTAACACATTTTAAACTGTTATTTTTTTTTCAGTCATTGTTGGAGGATGAAGTCTCACACCTTACGAGTTGACAACTGTTCTTCACATTGTACGACGCCATCAGACAGAGCCGATTGTCAGTTAGCTACTGTCAAAGTAGGATGTTTTCACATTAACCCGTCTTCAGTGTAAGTATTACAATCAAATTAAAGTTGATATAAATCATATATTAGTTATACGTATTAGATTTTTCCATTGGTATAAACAATTACAAGCGTGTTGTCGAAAAGTAACCGCAACAACAAGGTATATATAAAATGTAATGTTTTGCTCAGTAATTCGTTAATAATTTAGAAACGAAGATCGCATAATTTATTTACTACTACATACTGTACAAGTGCTCAGAGAATGGCGGGAAGGGGACACCCTTTCTAAAACTCGCGTAGTACGTGTTTAAAATAAGTAGTGCAAAATATGTGAATTAAAAATATGCGTCACCATTCCTTATGCCAACCTTCAAATTACGTCACGTACCCAGTCTTTGAGATTACTTTTATTCCTGTATATAATTTGTTCAATGGACAGTTCATGTTCTATAATACTAGGTAATACAGTATACTAATTATGTATGAGATAGGTACATGCCAAGTTGACAGTGGCGTGATTAGGTTTCTTTCGCTCTTACGGATTAACATTATGCCGCCAATGTCAACGAGGATCCGTAGGGTGGAAATTGTTTGAATCAAATTTGCCGGTACAATTAAACTAATAAAAGTAAAAAGTGTCCATGTATTTTACAGTTATTTGTTAATTACAAGTAGTTCCCCCCATTTTCAACGACTGCTTTCCAACGCTGTGGTAAAGGCCTCAACGCCTCGATATTAATTAATTTGTAAACTTTTAATAATTTCGATTTGTAAGGCTCTTATGAACTTGGCCCATGTTTCATAACGCTTGCCACTGAAAAGAGCTTCAATTGACGAAAACAGTTGTAGTTGCAAGAGCTGTAGTCTCAGATAATTGCGCAATAATAATAATCAGTAGACATCTTCCAAGTCGTTAAAACCAGAACTAAATGTGTGATATATAGGGGCAAGTTGAACCTATTACGAACAACTGGAGAAGGACGAGTCGGAATTTAGCACTGAATAATTTTTACCACAGATAATTGATCCAACTTCATAACTGTTTCTGTCAAGTTTCTTGCGAGATTTCTTGAAATTAATTTCTGAGTAATAATTCCATATTATATTAGAATTTAATGACTTTCGCATTAATTCCTTTACTTCTGATATCAGCTTTTTTTAAGATGATGATGGTTTACGTCAAGGGAAGTATCGCATTTAATTTTTAAAGATATGAATACGGTTTTAAAAGTCATATCTTTTATAGGAAGGACTATGAGGTTACGTGACCTCAGTATTTGTATACCTACTCGTAAGTTTGAAGTCGTGACCATTATGGTCATTCCTGTTAAAAACAGGGATTAGATAATCCATTCTTAGTGGTAAACCTTCATAACGTTACCGTTTACACCAGGCGATTCCATCGGCAACGAAATTAATGAGTTATGAAATAACCGTAAACGTAGTTAAAGCGGTTTTTATATTAGACTCATTTAAGAAGGCTTGTAATTATTGTCCATGTCTTACGAACGAGAAATGTAGAGGAGATAATTAAAGTGTTAATGCTCAGGCCGTTAGCCCCCGCCTTGTTAGTTACGGTTACCATACCAACCGTACTGTAATTTCTACTATTATACTGTATTTTGGGTCTCTGTACTATATACTAATGAGGAAATATATAGTACGCAAAAATATCTATTATATTTCAGGAATCGATCTTTATTTTGCAACGCCGAAACTAATAACTAACAATTTGCTCACTTTTTAAAATGTATGAACGCGCTTCAAGATTACCTTTTGAGTTTCGACTGATGCGATGTCCGATGTGCGTATAACCGAACGTGCCTCTGTCTTGAAATGAGCTTTTGATCGACATTAATTTATGATTTGAATGCGATAACGCATATGACACTTTTATTGTACAAAAAAAAATTGTTAAAAAATGCAAGAAGTGCAAAAAAAAAGAATTCTTCCGTTTTTTTCTCTTTCCAAAAAATGCTATATTTTTTTGAAATTTAAATTTTATAAAATGTATTTTTATAGCTTATTTTGAAAAATACTTTAAACAGCCTAAGAAATATGTTGTCAACCCTATTGTTAGTGTTAGGCTCTTCAGCTGACACTCAAAGCGACTCAAATATAATATGAACCTATTTACTAGTGCTATAAAGGCTAAAAATAACTGCTAAGAGTATACCGCGTCTGCGCTCTCACCGAAAGTGAATTCTACCTAGAATTCACGTGATAGTTTCGTCGCATCTCAGTAATGGTTGTATCATGAATAACGTTGTATGCATCTCGCTCACGTACCCGCCAATCATTAGATATTATAGCCGCGAACTTTTGAAAATTGACTGCCTATGTAACTGAAGTCTTTTTCTTATATCGGGCTGTTCAATGAACTTCGGTGGGATATACGTGACCTGCAGGCCGTAGGTCGAGTATGGCAGGCATAGAGAGTCTAATATACAAATAGATGAACATACAAAAATACCTGCGTCATGCGTCCGTATGTCTGTCCACACAGACGAGATATTTCTTTCAGAAGACTAAAAGCTTTTTGGAACAGTTATAGTAATTTTAAACACTGACGTGAACTTCAAAAGTTGAATTTCGACTTTAGATGCCTAAAAAATACCTAAAACACTAAAAATTAACGCGATTACCTTTTATTTTGACTCGACGTTTCGTCTGAGTTGCATCAGCCGGTCTTAAGCAATCTGTCGCAGCAAACTTCACTCTGTGTCCGATTATTCATTATCCACCCCCGATATCTAAAATAAAATCGTAACTTTTTTCGTTTGTAAGCGCATCACGTAAATACCACGTATTGAATTCAGAATCTAATTTCTGAACAATATGAATTTTCTTTCTGAGTAAAATGTACCTAGTGTTTATTTTATCAAAAATCGACCTACTCAATCAAAAGATAAAAAAAATTTTTTTTGAAATTTAGTTAGAAACCTCATAACACAACACGTCGCTGGGAGGAAATGCTCCTTTCGCACCATAATTATGTAATGTACGAGGACAATGAAAATGTAGTATGTACAATGAAAAGATATCTGCAAATAAAACTGAGATGGCGTTGTTTTGTCTAAATCAAAATAAATAAAAAAATTATCTATATCCCTACTAATATCATAAATGTGAAAGTCTGTGTGTCTGCTGCGTTTTTTCTGCTAAACCGCAGGTCTGATTTTGTTGAAGTTTGCCATGGAGATAGTTTGATTTGACACCAAAGGACGGACATAGGCCACATTTTTTTTTAAATCTAATGTGAAAAGGGGGATGATACATTGTATGGGAAATGCTAAACCGTGGAACCGAATACTGAAATTTGGTACAGAGATAGTATGGGCCCGAAAACAAATGTAGGCTGTTTTGTTTTAAAAAAAAGTCATGTAGTTTTTGAGTATGTGACATCATTATATTATATTAAATCTAATACAGCGGATGTCATCATACATATCCAAAATGTCGCATGCTCCACGATAGAAAATAACTTTTTTCAAGAACTCCAACGATATGGGAATCAAATGAAAAGGAATACACAGAAGGTTTCTGTATATGTGACATCATCATAAATTCAATACGCCGGATGCTCCATAATAGGAAATAACTTTTTTGTTCAACACCAACAACATGGGTGTCAAATGATATGGAATACGCAGAGGAAGGTTTTTGTATATGTGACGTTATCATAAATCCAATATGGCGGATGCTCCACGACAAGATGCAACTTTTTTTAAGATCTCCAACTATATGTGTATTAAATGAAATGGATTACACAGAAGATTTCTGTATATGTGAAGTCATAATAAATTAAATATGGCGGATGTTCCATAATAGGAAATAACTTTTTTGTTGAATACCAACAATGTGGGTGTCGAATGAAATGGAATACGCAGGGGAAGGTTTCCGTATATGTGACGTCATCATAAATCCAATATGGCGAATGCTCCGCGATAGGAAGTAACTTTTTTTCAAGACTTCCAAACAACGTGGGTGTCAAACGAAATGGAATAATAATATACACAGGGGTAGATTTCTGTAAATGTGACGTATAATCATAAATACAATCTGGTGGATTCTCCATAATAGGAAATAACTTTTTCGTTCAACACCAACAATATGGGTGTCAAATGAAATGGAACACACAAGAAAAGGTTTCTGTATATGTGACGTCATTATAAATCCAATATGGCGGATGCTCCATAATAGTATATACCTTTTTTGGTTCAATACCAATAATATGGGTATCAAATGAAATGGAATACACAGGGAAAAGTTTCTGTATATGTGACGTCATCATAAATCCAATATGCCAGATGTTCCATTACGGGACATAACTTTTTTATTCAACACCAACAATATGGGTATTAAATAAAATGGAATACGCCAGGGAAGATTTCTGTATATGTGACGTCATTATAAATTCAATATGGCGGCTGCTCCGCGATAGGAAGTAACTTTTTGTTTAAGACCTCCTGCAATATGGGTATTGTATATAATGTAATGCACAGAAGAAGGTTTCTGTATGTTTTGTGACGTGCAGTTATATTTTTGTGGTTCCTCGGGGAGCTAATTATGACAAAGACGTCTATTTTCAAATCTGAGATGGCGGACATTACTTGTTTCAATAAATTGGTATGGACGTTATTTTTGAGGTTTCACGGAGTGTAGATTACGAAAGTGACGTTGATTTTGGAATCCAAGATGGACGACATTATTTATTTTAATTAAATGAAATGAATGGATATCATTTTCAAGTTTGTTTGGGGTGCAGAAATCGAAAATGACGTCGATTTTGAAATTCGAGATGGCGAAAATAATTTTTTTTTGTAAAATTAATGGGTCATTTTTGAAGCTGTTCCCTGTGCAGATTACGAAAATAACCTAAAATGCACATTAAGCATACATTGTGTGCTATAGGTATTAGATCCATACTATCCATATTTTCATACTATTAAGTATTAGTCATGCAAATGCATGTTTCTCTGTCAGTTACGTTTTCACGGCTAAACCGTCAGATTTTGATTTAGATAAAATTTGGCACGGAAATAGTTTAATAAGCCAAGAGACAAACATAGCTACTTTTTATCAAAAATCTATCTCCCTAACGGGATGGAAAGGGGGATAAAACTTTGTATGGGAAATGCTAAACTGGTTAATCGATTATGATGTGGACAGTGATAGACTTTTTTAAAGAAAAAGACAAAGGCTACTCTTTATGAAAAATCTACCCATAAGGGGGTGAAAAGGAAAAACTAACCTGGAAAAGTCACGGAAAAATTCTCCACACGGACGAAGTCGCGAGTACAACTAGTTTGTAAATAATTTTCAAGCCTCCTACACACACCACATTCACAGTGTTCACGCATTTGTCCAATTCCAGTCGCATAAAGTAGGTACTAACATAAAATACATTTAAGACTACACGTCTCGTTTGTGCTGACGGTAAAGTGTGAGTGGACAAGAAAATATAATTACTTACGGTAATCTTTTCTTGTTAGTTCTTCTCAGTGTGCAGGTTTTTCCTCGATCCAAACGAAGGTAAATTTGCATTTCGAAAACACCTCGCGATTGGGTTTACTTAAATAAATTGATTTGGATTTGACTTTGAAGAAGAATAATTCTTATTGTGTTCATTGTATTTCGAACGATTCTTCGCAGTTTTGATTTTTATTAGATATTTAACCTATCTTATATCTAAAAAACGGGAAAATAACACGATTACCTTTTATTTTGGCTTTACGTTTTAAACTTATCTTTTAATCAGAACCATTCCCTTTAAATGTCAAATACATGGACACTGAACACTGGATTTGGACCTCGAAAGTATTTTGGACTTTGACCAATGATGTTATAATACAAAAGAGCTAGATAGGTTTTATGCACTCAAAAAGTGGCACCCTCAAAACTTTGCTAATTAGCCAACCCGGACTTGGTCAAAGAATATGAAAAGTAATGTTACAGAACCAACAATGTCATGCAATGCCTATTGCGCATGCAAAATTCTAAAATATTTTAATAATCCAAACGTTTTTTTATAATATACACGATCATGTGATGACGCAGCCCCCCAATGTTAATCATCGTTTACATTTATTAAAAGAAATAATATACAATTCATTCAATTTATAATTAAAAAATGTTGGCGGTCTTTTTAAATAAATATGTTCTCATGTAGATGATTCAAGAAAAACGAAATTCGAAAAAAAGCAAACATCATTTTTTACTGTCTAATCCCATTGGGTATCAACCATTTTTTTTTTAAATGTCTGTTCTGTGGAATTAATTACTAATATTCTATGAATTAGTCACGGATTCGCTTAAAATGTAGTAAGAATTGACCAATCACAATGATTTAAAGAGCTATGTGATTTGTTAATTTGAAATGCAATTATGTTTTACATTGCATAGCAAAGCAGTGCAATGTATATTTGTCTCACTTTTTAACGTTGTAACTGGGACAATATTTTACTTGGATTAGTACTAAGGTAACCTATCTACCTCTTTTGTATTATAATATCATTGACTTTGGCTAATTAAACTAAACAATGTAGGTAAGTATAAATTATAACAATTGGTTACTTGACATTTGTAACAATAAAATATGAAATGTATTGAATATGATAGCTTATAAGTAAACAATAATTATACAACATTTTTTTTCCTTAATAAAATAAATTGTAAATATTTTATTTTTGCAAAATAAATTTTTTTGTCTGTGGATTACAAGTCCATGACAAGAACCGCAACGCGGGCAGCCGTGTTTGAGCATCACGTGACGTCACATTTCAAAAAACAAAACATCCATTACGGAGTACTGTTGTTCTATGTCTATTACTGTCACTGTCTATCGTTTGCGAGTTACTGACAAAATATACACTAAATTATTTCGATTTGTACTTGTGTGAGAGATTTTACGATATGGAGTCTGTATGAAAGCTGATAGTGCAAATCTGCCTAAAGTCGATTCATTTATGGTTGCAAATTTCTTTACGTGTAATCCTGACTTGTTATTTTCATAATTTTAGTGAAAAAACTACTTTCCACTCAAAATACGGATAAGAGTTAGCGCGTCGTAGTAAGCTTTGTTGTTTTTTGAAATATGACGTCATAGCTTGCAAATGTCACGTAACCGGTTGTTTTCGCGCCACTTATAAGTATCGAATGATATTCACTTTTTAAAAATTATAAATTTATTTCTACACTTGTTACAGAATTTTATATTTAAATTTAATTACGGTTTTAGAGACTAAAAGTTCAGGCGATGATGTACTGTCATTATGAGCCGTCATTAAAGACTGTCCGCTAGCTGGAGCATCAGCTCGGTCAGCATTTCTTCTCTTCGTAGGTGTACATAGTTTTCATATAACACCTCTCTCACCAGACGAAAGCCTCCTTTTTCAGGTTCGCTGGAAAAAAGGCTGAACGCTTGGTGCTTGCATTTGAATAGCTTCGCCTTGCTGTTAATTGCGTCTGTTTATGATCCATTTGTACAGTAAATAACATCCGCTTCCAGTTATAACCATGTATATAGGTATGGTCTAGTAATCGAAGTCTATTGAAGTAGAAACTTCTATAGGTAACGGATTTTCCTTTTCCAGCAAAGATTCTAATTTGTAGAGTTGATCCAATTCAACATTCTCTAACTTTAACGGTTGTTTCATATTTTTAATAGAGAGATTTAACAACTCGAAGGACAATAATTTTATTGGTCGGCATTGCAATTTGTTTTGGATGTTCCTTATAACATTATGTTCTGTAGAGACACTGCATCATTCAGGTATTTGTATCATGTATGTTCCTTCAATTGAATCATGATTTTCGCCGTAACAACTGAGACGAATTTTGTTAGGCTTGGAGCATGAAAATAGGTAATTTTGATCATCCATCTTTTGCCAAATTTCTGAAGAGGTTTTGAACAATGTATATATACATTTTGTGGATATATCTCGTTTTAAGATAAGACGATACACACAATCATCATGATTATGGATAAGTAGTAATGAAGACTTGACAATAGTAGATACTCCTGAACTTCTTACATCTTTGTTCCATATGTTGATAATGGTCCGCATCCATGGGCATGTAAGGTTTGGATGGGATAATTAGTGTATTTTTATGAGTTGGAGTTGGGAATAAATGATATAAGGAAAATTATACTTATACATAATAGGAAATCTTAGTATAAAAACTAACGTATTGTCAACGTCATAGGATCCAGTTTGAATTAAGTCATAATAGTCTCTCAGGCCGGACTATTTACTGCTAAGTAATTCGTCGGATTCGTACAGAGTAGTTAAAGTCTCAGAGATATATTTAATATTTTCTGGAGATATAATTATATGAGAAGTGATCTAACTTAACTTTGAGAATAATGTGGCATTTTCTAAAGAATTTAAAGTATTGAGAATGGTTGGACAATTCATTTTTAGTAACTGGTAGACTAGTAATTTCAACAAAGTCTGATAGTTTATAGTTAGTGATATTAACCTTTCTGATAATGTTATTAATCTGTGTATATATTTTATACTGATTGTTTACTATAACATTTAGAGTGTTATTATATGCAATTAGTAATTGTTTATTTAAAGTAATGGCTGTATTATAGGAGCTTTTATAATACTCTTGATTTCTTTGTAAAATAGAAATGGCTTTATTATATTCAACTGCATCGCTATAGTCCAAGTTTCCAGTTATGCTTTTTATAATAGAGCCCAGACCATTTATTAGACCACGTCTAACTCGATTATCAGACTTACTTAAAGAACTATATTTTATATTAATTAAATTGAGGTTATTAATTAATATTTTGTTAGGTACTAGAAAGTTACTAAAATATTTGAGATTTAATCTCTTAACATTATCACTAAAAGATAATATATGATTTTCTAAACTAGTAATACTATCTCTAATCTTATCTAAGTCGTAGTAATGTATAAAAATATGTTCAGGTTTTTGTAGTCTTGCTGAACCTAACGCAAAGGGCAATATTCCCGGATTATTGACGAGTCTTCGAATAACATAAAGTATTTTCTTCGTAATGTAAAGGTGGTTGTCTATTTTCGTTCTGTTTTTCCATTTTTAGTTTTAGTAATTGTGTCTGATATATAACATTTGCTTACATATGTATGAGGTATGTATATATCTAATGAGTCCATTTGAACATTTATGGGAATTTTAACTTGCTTGCTACTATTTGAATGAATTAATGGTTCAAACAGATTCATCACACGTGACTGTAATATGTTTATTTTATTAGTAGCATTCGCCGTTATCAATTGTTCATGTTGTAAGTCGACTCGCTTGCAACTTCTCTAGCATATCAAGTCCAAGTAAGCCATCGAATATATTATGAAATTTGTATATATAGAACTTCGATATAGTTATCATTGAACTCTTTAACCGGAGGTATGGTAATAGAATAATTGTTTCTGGTAGTACAATGTAAATTCGTAACTGTAAATGGTTCACAATTTACTAGACTTTTAGTGTTAATACATTTTTAATGCTTCGGGAGACAAAAAAGACTGATCTGCTCCGGTATCGATTAGGAGTTTTAAAGTGGGTTCCTTTATCTGTATGTACGGAAGTTCTCGTTTTATATGTACATTAATTTCTGTTATATTGCTACGTTTGTCTCCGGTTCCACCTGAAAATCCTGATTGGGAATGGCTTCGACGGTATTTGAAACTGATTGTTCATTAAACATAACATCATCTTTTTGGGGTATAACTGCAGTTTCCTCAGAATGTAATTCTTCAAACGAAAAGTTTGGATTATGGTGTAATGGAGGGAAAAAGTTATTTATGTGCCGTTTTTGCATATTAGCTGATCGATACGAAATGCCGCTCATTGGTTGAGGCATTGACGTATTCGGTCTATTAAAGGCGTCATAATTTTTATTGAATTGTGATTGATTTCCAAACGTATCCGACGTTGTTTGATTATAATGAGGATTCGTGAATCGCTGTGGAAAGACGTTATTATTATTATTTCCGAGTTGTCATTTATTATTATTATGGTAAGAATAAAATGGCCTGTTCGCGAAATTGCTAAATGGGTTAGAAAATCTATTTTGCCAAGAAAATAGGTTATTATTGTTCTAGAAAAAACTTGGAAATATGTTATTATTTTTCTGTAAAGTTTGAAAATATGGTTGCTGACGTTTATTATCACCAAATGACTTTAAAGAGCGATTCTGATTTTGGATATATTGTGTTTTGCTTTTCTTTTATATATTCTATAGCTGTCGGAAAATCGTTTGGTCGCATTGTCCTAATAGTAGAGCGTAAAGGTTCTTTCAATCCCGCTGGGAACGTTTTCAGTGTATGCGAAGTGAAAAATGATCTATTGCATTGTTTAATATTTATGTCGTTTTCGTGCAAATTTATATAATTTATTATAGTATGCAAGTTTCGCAAACAACGGTTATAAAATTCTTCTGGGTTATCACCATCTTGTTTCATATTTATGAGATCCCTATTGAGAGCATTTTCGTCTCTTTGGTCGGAAAAGTGTTGCAATAGGACAAATTTTACATTGACCCCTGTTTGAGCAACGTTTATGTTAATGACTTCTTCCGCTTTACCTCGCAATCTCCCTAATAAACTTTGTACGACCATTTGATTTTGAAAATTATTCGGCTGATAAAGGGCATAAAATTGACTTTAATAATTTCGGAAGTTTCAATAAATCGAGATAAATGGTTTGGGTTCCCATCATACGCAGCTTTGAATATATTAAGAGTCGCTGCTTCCATTTTGTAAGATTTAAAAACGATAACAACAAATATCAATCAATATAAACGATATAACTTCGTTAAAGTCAGTTATAGTCAATCAATCACTTCAGTAAATCTCTGTAAAGCACAAAAATTGCAAAACATATATAATATATAGGAAAATTCAAGAAAATTTCAGGGAATTGGCCCTTATAGGACCATGATGTTTATCATTTTCAGCAAGGCGACGGTCACGTAGGTACGGCAACAAAACTGCACTTTTGATTTTTGAAAAGTCCAGGTGTTTTTAAATATCCTTTAGATTGCGCCACTCATAAGTTTATCGAATGATATTCACTTTTTAAAAATTATAAATTTATTTCGACACTTATTACAGGATTTTATATTTAAATTGAATTACGATTTTAGAGACTAAAAGTTCAGGCGATGATGTCCTGTCAGCATGAGCGTCATTAAGGACTGTCCGCTGCTGGCTGGAGCATCAGCTCGGCCAGCATTTTTTCACTTCGTGGGTGTACATATTTTTCATATAACACGCGGGGAAAAAAATTTTGGATAAAAATATATTTTTTATATATTAAATTGCTTTATTTTGATAAAAAGAT
The DNA here is from genome assembly GCA_907165235.1 of Zeuzera pyrina. NCBI lineage: Eukaryota > Metazoa > Arthropoda > Insecta > Lepidoptera > Cossidae > Zeuzera > Zeuzera pyrina. The sequence continues at coordinate 4,480,844 of OU015627.1, forward strand.
AGTTGTAAGAGGTAAACATAAACCTATGTAAATTTTAAAATATATTTCCGAAAACTGTCAAGTAGCCAATTATACGTACTCGTACATAGACCAATGGATACAATAATAATACAATAATAAATGTTTCGCCTTCATTCCGGTAAAATCAAGCACGCCTATTTTCTTTCGTTATTTCGCAATCTTTACCCTCGTCTGATTAATAAAGTAGTTACAATGGTGTTGTTCACTACTTTATATTTCGGGTCCAGAATCGAGTTTCCTTTTCGGCTATTCTCAGAAATAATTGATGATTACAAGATTTGATTCATCTGGGCTCACATTTTTGTATTTCTGTAGGTTAACCTGTAGCTTAGTTCCATGTAATATTTGGTTTTTTCAATATGGATAGTAATGCGGGGTTTACAATTGCCAATATCGTGATTCTGTGCAACAGATATTGAATTGTTTATACAACGAAAAATGTAGTTTTACTCATAATAACATCAGTTATTGTGATAACATACGAGCTGTGGATAATCAAATGCCGGTTAAGGGTGCCAAGAGTTTATTTTCGTTCGTACAGAGAAATCGCGTAAAAGTCATCTAAGATACCACTTCACTAAATAACAACGTTCCCGCATTGCAGAGTTCTTCTATCCAAGGTCATCGCAATAGTCGTCATAGTGGTCTTCGTAATTCTCCTTGATGTCGCCTTGATATATCGCTTCGATTGATAGTTGAAAAACTCACTCAGCGGCGGTCACGGAGCTCTATTTACTACTCTGTCAAGAAAGTACCGGGAAGAGATCAATAATACACGAAATGTTAGTTATTCATCCAAATCTATTTTATCACCTTCAAAGTATGCTCCTTCAGAAACGATACACTTACGTTAACGAATAATCCAATCGTCACAACATTTTTTAAACGCTTTTTCCGGAATTGAGTTCAGTGCTCGCCGCGAAGTCTCCTTTATGTCTTCTACCGACTGAAAAGAGGTACCACGAAGTGGTAATTTGAGTTCAGGAAAAAGAAAGAAGTCGGCTGGAGCCATATCTGGTGAATAAGATAGTTGCCCGATGGTATTTGTTGAGTTTTTGGTAAAAATTCGTTCATAATGATGGCCTTTTGCGAAGGCGCATTATCGTGGTGCAAAATCCAAGAATTTTCTTTCCACAAATCTGGCCTCTTTCGTCGAATTTGCTCTCTTAAACGTCGCGTAACGCCCAAATAATATTCTTTATTTACCGTTTGACCTTCCGGCAAAAATTCCGAGTGCACAACACCGCGATAGTTAAAGAAAACAGTCAACATGACTGAATTTTGATCGACTTTGGCGTGGTTTTCTCGGTTTCGGTTCAGTTGGAAGGCGCCACTCCGAAGCTTGTTGACTAGTTTGCATGTCAAACTCGTAAACCCACGTCTCGTCACCAGTAACAATGCGTTTCATGAATGTTGGGTCGGAATTGACTCGTTCTAGCATGTCCTCAGCGACTCTTATGCGATTGTGTTTTGAAGAAAATTCAGGTCTTTTGGGACTAGCCGAGCGGCAACATGTTTCATACCCAAGTGATTATTTAAAATGGTACGGATCGACTCGTCAGACACAGAAAGTTATCGGCGGCTATCTCTCACAAACTTGAATGAGCATTTTCAGTCACTATTTCCTTCACTTTTGCGATGTTAACTTCAATTGCAGACGTCGATGGCCTACCAGAGCGAGGCAAATCTTTCATCACATCTCGACCGCTTTTGAACGCTTTGTATCACTCATAAGCACGTGTTTTTGATAAAGTCGTTACACCGAAAGCCTTCTGTAACATTTTCAGTGACTCCGAACACGAAATTCCATTGGCGATGCAAAATTTAAGACAAACTCTTTGTTCGATGTTTTTGTCCATTATGAAATTCGCAATGTACATTAGAATGATATACCTAAAAACAGCACTGTATTTAATTTAAATAACAGATGCAACTCAAACTCCGCGCCAAAATGAAAAACAGTTGTGTAACAACAACAAAAAAAAAAAAAAAATTGAATTTGGAACCATAAACGAATCATCCATTCCCGATACTTTTTTGACTGAATGTATATTTCGATAACATGAGGGTGGAAACTTCTAGAGCAAACCCAATTGCTAGTAATAATAACTCATAGAAATAAAGAGGGTGGAAATTTCTTGTTAATTACGCTCGCCTACAATAATTCGACATAGTTCTCGACGCCGCCTGTTTGGATGAGTGACACGTCATACAACTTTGTTCTTCTTCTTAATTTCGCTTATACCATTCGATAGTAGACCTTAAACCTAGTAATGCGTTTTTAGGCGATAACTCTGTAAAATCTAGGTCTCGAGATATAAGCACTAAAAGTTACGCGACTGGCTTCATTTAAAAATCGACTTTATGCCTTAGACATAAGATCCAACCGTAACATTACACCCCTCTTAGTCATGCTCGTCCCAAGTATGATTCGAACCATGGTAGTGAGCTAGGCGATCTACGTGGACGATCTTCAATTTTTCCTTAGGGTCCTTGTTGATCCGATAAGTAACGTCAATTATTCTCATTATCACCGTATAAGATCCATCCCATCTGGCCTGAAATTTCGGAGACTTCCCTTTTTTTCTAATGAAATTATGCAACCACACTAAGGCTCCTTCCTCAAATCTCATTACATTAGCTCTACGGTCATATGGAACTTTCATTCTTTCACTAGTTTTTAAATTGCTTTTTCTTACTAGCTCGAATATGTCATTTAGTTTTTGCTGTAGATCGGACACGTAATCAGTAGTTGGCTTTGGAGCGTCAGGCGGTATTCCGGTTAGAGCATCAACTGATAGTCGTATCTCTCGTCCAAAGTTGATCTTTGATGGTGTGAAATTGGTGCCATCATGTACAGCGGAGCGGTAAGACATTAAGAAGAGCGGAATAGAGCGGAGGATTTGATCCCAGTCCCTTGTTGATGTTCTTCTACCACTTTGGCCAAGTGATTCTCCAACGTCTGGTTAAATCTGACGACCATTCCATCGGATTGTAGATGACCTGGTGTCGTACGTGTTTTATGTATCCCAAGTAGTTGGCAAACTCTTGGAATAATGCTGACTCAAAATCCCTATTTTGATCACTATGCATCTCCAAAAGTACGCCAAGCCAACAAAAATCTCCTGAACGAGCTGTTTGGCAACTGTATGAGCTTCCTGATTAAGTACAGCAAACGCTTTTACTGAAATAATCTTGCATGACGACAATGTAACGATTTCCGTTTTCAGTAACAGGAAATGAGAGAGTTGCAGTCGACGTAACAGGACGTACGTACCAGGATGGTCTTGTTACGTCGACTGCAACTCTCTCTCAGGGCGCTCCCACGTTGTACAATTTCAGCTGCTCCCTGGTTTTTGTTTGTGGTCCTTTGACTGATGAGCAGGCTGTACACTTCCTATACCAGTCTTCCACATCCTCGCGGCATCACATCCAGTAAAAGCTCTTCGTCGCCTTGTCCAAAGTTTTCTTTACGCCTAGATGTCCTCCCGATACTCCATCGTGAATCCGGCGTAACACGGCCGGCACTATCTCACGGGGGACACGACCTGCATGGTAACCTCTTGTCCACTGGGCGACTCCCATTTCCTGTGAAGTACCCCATTATGTACCATCAGGCTGTCCCATTAAGCACAGTAACTTTTCGTTACTGCGCTAAACTCCACACTTCACTCCAAGTTGGTTAATGATTACGCTGCTTCCACTCTATTATGCACGCCAAGTCGCGGTCTTCTTTTTGGGCATTGCCCATGGCTTCGTCGCTCCACGTGTCATCTAAAGCATTCACTTTTATTACCCTTACGTTCTCTTTAACCTCTTGTTTTGAACAATGCTGACAAGATTCTTCGCAAGGTCTTCGGGATAAAGCGTCAGTGTTAGAATGGGATTTTCCTTTTCGATGTTCAATAAAGAAGTCGAATTCTTGCAGCTGTTCCAATCATCTCGCTATCTGTCCCTCTGGGTTCTTGAACTGAAGAAGCCATTGTAAAGCAGCGTGAGTAGGAGTGAATTGGGGGTTCTGCATCACTTGTTCTCGCTGCGCTGGACGTGACGCAGAACACCTAATGCACCCCAGAGTTTTGCTGTTTTAGTCCGACAAATAACAATTGATGTACGAACTTATAAAAATTTTAACCATAAGAGATTGATGTTGATGTACGAACTTTTTAATCTTAAAAAATTTTGCAAAACATGTCGCGTGTACCGTGGGGTGTGCCTCGCACTGTAATATCGTTCGAAACATGTTTTGAGGCACAACCCCACAATATGCGCAGGTGGTATCACCATCTTTTGGGTTATCAGTGTTCAATATTCGAGTGGTCAAAGTTCGAGTGGCCATTTATAAAACCCATGCCCGACTCATCTACGCACACACAGAAGACTGTTCAGTCGGTTTGTCATAGAACATCTTTTGGTAGGGCCCGCTCTACCACATTAGGCGTTCATCATTTATTCATTCATCGTTCATTAGACAGCATGGTTGACAATGGTGCAAGCGCAAGCAACATCAAACAAACCGGGCCAAATCCATTCGACGTATTTCGCACGAGACCAGTCAAACACATTTAAACTTCACTCTGTATATACGTCCGAAATTTAAAAATGTCGCTAGCGCGTTTTAGAATAGTCTTTGTTAACACTAAGTACTACTGATATTGATGACAATGTCATCTATCGATCCACACAAATACAAATGATGCATAATAATTAATAATAAATAATCGAAGATCGAAGTCAACTTCACGATCAACCGCTAGATATCACTTACACGACGTGTAAATAATATAAAGCTAAGTTTTCCAGTAATCCATATCGATCGTCGATCCATACTATTTATGTATTTATAATAATATAATAATATGTTGTTCTTAATAATATAATATATTCTTTACAATATACTACGCAACAATTCGCGCGGTAACATTCGTAAAAATATTGATTCTGTTGGTGCAATCTAACGTGGAATGAAATTATGAATGGACAAAATTGATATGAGAGCGTTTGTTTACATTCGACCTAAGACGTTGCTTAATTTCAATATCAAATACCTAGATAGCGCTTTATTTATATTCTATAGAGGACGATCAAAGTATTTTTTATTCACCACATCGATGTTTAATTGTGTATTTATAATATTAAAGCAATTTTACACTAGTAGTTGCTTCTACACACTTTCGATACACTTTACAAGTATCGAAAAAATGAAACATTTTATAATCCTTTGAATGTATTTATTTACATAAAAATATTTTTATCTCTACACCATTTATTTAGACAAGTTACATTTTTAAAAGCACACACGTTAGTTACTACGATAAATACAGCTTTGAATATCTAATATCGAATAATTTTTATGTAGCGTTTTTAAGTTAGGACAATGTATGTCTTCTAAATTATATACATTATTTATTTCTAGAATTTTTTTTAACCATAACACTTTTTCATAACCTTTACAGTAAATACGTTTATTTTTGAGGAAATCTAATATTACAAATTTATAATTATGATAAGGCATAAAACCTTCATTCCATAAAATTCCTCTGTTCTTTTCAATCCAAGTCACATGTGAACGTTCTGTCTTTGTTAGATTATAAAATGGATATGGCGGTTTTATTAGTAATATGAGAATTTGATTTGTGCATAGAATCGCTATTTCTTTGGGGATAAATCGGTTGTCTTCATTCTTAAATCCTTGTACAATTCATATAATATACCGTATATCTCATATAATATACCGCATTTACTCTTATCAAATTTCAAATTAAGTGAATTACTATAAGGAAAGTACTGTAAATTTAAATATAATTTAACATCAGTTATTTTACAATAATCAAACATGGATGAACTTTTACCTTTATTAAATTTTCTATTAATTTGTAGTCCTAGTATAACAAATCTTGGCTTTTCTAATTATGAAGCAGTTTTAATAGACCATGAATGTTTTGTTATTTTAGGTAATAATGGATATTCGTTTAAATCTCGATTCCTGAACGCTAACTGAATAGGACGAGCTTTTTCCAGATTCTTAATTAACGAAAGTCTATCGCGATCAGAAACTCCAATATGAGGTACACGCCACTGTGCCTTCTGTATATCTATATCGATGTAATCATTCTTTTCCATAATCACACTATTTAAGTTACAAGTGCTTCTACGTAATATACGTTCATGTCTACAATTAATGAGTATTTTGTTGTAATCTTCGGCAAATCCCAAAAGCTTATTTAATGGAAAAATAACATTAAAATGACCGTCTTTTTTAACCGACTTCAAAAAAGAAGGAGGTTCTCAATTCGTCTGTATGTTGTTTTTTTAATTTTTTTTTTTGTTTTTTTTTTTGTATGTTTGTTACCTCATAACTCCGTCATTTATGAGCCGATTTCGAAAATTCTTTTTACGTTTGGTAGGTAATACTTCAGACGTGGTCTCTTTTAAATTTCACCGATATTGGAGCTTGGACTTCGAAGATACACTAGATAACAAGACCTGGTTATAACCTTTATCTATATTGACGATTCTCTTGTATATCGTTGCGCTCCGGAATTAGAATGAAGTTAATTGCAGACCTGCTCTAGATATTTATTTAGGTCAAGACCACTCAAAAGGGGGAAATAAAAATTTTCTATTAAAAAAAATTAAACCGTCTTCAAAAAAAAACACTGAAAAGTATAAATTAACTATCCTTTACTAATCAAAACTCAAGTACAATTAAAATAACTTTATAAATACGATACACATACCTATAGAATTAAAATTGGCAGTTACTGAGGTCGGTGCTAAGCCCACCAAACTGATACACTCGTATTTATAGACAAGTCAAAGTAATTACTTAAGCAAAAGTAATTACTTGAGCAACTATTTTTATTGCATAGTTAAGAAATCGGTCGAAGTAAGAACTGTCAAAAGTTAGAATTCTTAATCAAGTAATAGTAACCACTTTCGTTGCTTAAGCAACGCTTATTACTCGGTTCGTAGCTTTTTGACAGTGTTTAGTACAGAAAATATGGAAGATATCGCGCATTTATTTTTTAATTTGGACAATATTTTAAGTGATCCATTGGAAGAAGTTGAAAACAGTGTTAACATTAATGAACCTAGAAAAACAAAAGTATATTTCCGTAATGACCCTCTTCGCGAAAATACTGAAAATGATTTCAGGATGAGATATCGATTCAGTAAAAGTGTTGTACTTAATGTTATTTTGCCATTAATAATAACTACATAATAATCTTTCCAAGTTATAAATCACGTGTCAGCTAATATCCCAAGTATAAAAATCATACATTTAAATTTAGTAGGGTTATATCGTGTGTCAAACGTTTCGATTCTCCAAACATTTTGTTTGTTCAAAGATAAAATTGAATGATTAAAAAATATCTTCTACGACTTATTTTTCTTTTTATACCGATAACTTTATCAAATTATATATTACAAATTTATATTAGGCAATATAATGCAAGACTTTGTAAAAATAATCTAGACCTCACGTTTGCCCTCTCATGAAACAAAACGCAGCAACGAAGTGTTGCCAGTGAGAAACAATTATCAAGCATCAACTCTAACTTTAAGCAATTGCTTAAGTAAGTAACGTGCATTACTCAATTATAGAATAAGATTTTGTACTGAAGAATTCTAGCCACAAGTAATGACTTCATTAAGAAATTACTTAGCAACAAGTAATTACTTGTTTATAAATACGAGTGATAGACTTTCTGAAATGACTGACTGACTGAAATCGGTGCCAAATCAATGTGCAACAACATAAAGTCTATTAGTTTGGTGGGCTTGGCACCGACTTCAGTAACTGTCAAATTTAATTATACAGGGTGTACATACAAACGGGACATATTTTTGAATATGCTATAGTATATCGAGAATTCATCTTGATTACGATTTAATAAAGTATTATTATGCAATAATAACAAAGATACAGGTTAAAACACAATTTATTTCACTTGTGCTTCCCCTTAACACAAGTAAAAGACACCGAAATTTAATTTTTACCTAATTTCACAAATCCACAGAACCTCTTTTATTTATGTAACAATAAGGTTGATATTCCTGTGTATGTGGAAAAAACGTATTTTTAAATTAGATTAGCATGATAGGTAGGTAGTGTGCCTGTGTCGCCACGTTCTCGTCGCAATGATTCTGACCTCTCATTGTGGACGTACAAATGGTTACAAAGAAATAAAAATGGTTCATGATTGTTTATCTCTAGCTATTGTGATTCGACCTTTATCTACCTATGAATAATAAGGATTTTTTCCAAAAATTGTTAAATTTTTTCAGTTGCATTCGGGCTACGATCTCTGTTAGACATATTCATTGTGTACATCGTCAATTCGTTTTTAACTACTTACGAATTATTTTCTTGTTTAAATCATGCCGTTTTATCTGTATAGTAATCTGCAATACATCGATATGGTTTTGGCTTATGGTATGGCTAGTGGTAATTCTAGTGAAGCTTTGTGTTTGTATTTGGACCATTTTGGACATCGTAATGATGAGCACGTGCCTTCGAGTGGTAGAATACTGACGCGAGTGGTGCAACGGTTAAGGGATTATGGCAGCTTTACACCGCGCAATACAGATGCCGGCGGCAATGCTAACCAAGGCATCCGCGATCTCATTCTTAATCATTTTGATGAACATCCCGATGATAGTACAAGGTCGGCCGGAAGGTTAAATGCAACTGAAAAAATTTAATAGTTTTTGAAAAAAATCCTTTTTATTCATAGGTAGATAAAGGTCGGATCACAATAGCTAAGGATAAACAATCATGAACCATTTTTATTTCTTTGTAACATTCGATCGATTTAGGTACTGTTTTTAGTGATTTCATTATTTTATCTGCTTAAAATTACTTATTAACTTATTAATATTAAATTAGCTTTTTATTAATAAGAAAATAGGTAATTATTGTAGGTAAGTACCGATATACGAAGCTCTTCTTAAAAAAACAACTTTCTAGTAGATGTTTCATCAATGTAAAACAATAACCATTATTACTAACCGTTATTTACTGGCCTGTTATGATAATGTCGTTGTGTCTTACATCCGTCGAACTACTTTGGTACATTTTGATAACATTTTATCTTACTGAAATTCATCTTGAGAAGCCGAGCTTCCTTGAAACAATGCTCTTACCTCATCAATTCATTCTCTTTGTCCACTTTCATAGAAACTTTCAAAAATATTCATTCATTAAAAAATCAATTCGTACTTCGTACTTCGTACCTTTACATTTTGTCGGCATCTTTGTGACTATGCATTTGACTCTGCCAACGTGTGATTTACGGTGGCTTTCTTTGATGTAACGCCGCCAATCCGCCATATTAAACAGCTGACAGTTCATGACCTTAGCGATTTGTAAACATTGTTAAGGGGTATACGAGGGGTATACGCATTATTTTCGAAAATGGTTTTCAGGCTGTATTTCAGTAACGGATGAAATTATTACAAAATAAAAAAATACGTAAGATTTAAAATCTGTAACTGTACACGATCAACCCAATTTTACGAGAAATGGTGAGGATAACACTTGAAAATTAAAACGGTCATAACTCTTAAACGGATACGTTTTTTTCGATAATTCTTTTTGTAACTACATACTAAAGTTATGCCCTTTCATCCATTAAAGTAACTGTCCCGTTTTCATATACACCCTGTATAACGTATGGGTCAAAAAGTCCCGAGACTAACCAATAAAAATAATATTTTTTTGCAAAATTCGAATTTATTCATCTATATACTCTCCTTCTACAGTGATACAATCATTCCAACGCTTCTCTAACATTTCTATGCCTTTTTTGTAGAACGATATATCTTTGGCCTCAAAATAGGCGTTAGTTTCGGCAATAACCTCTTCGTTCGAGCCAAATCTCTTTCCCTGGAGCATCTTTTTCAAATCAGCGAAGAGGCAGTAGTCGCTGGGTGCCAGATCTGGAGAATAGGGTAGGTGCGGTAACAATTCCAAGCGTAAATCGTTGATTTTTGCCATGGTTTTTATCGATTTGTGGATTGGTGCATTGTCTTGATGAGACAATGTTTTTTTCTTTGCCATATGAGGTCATTTGCGCTTAATCTCGTCATTCAATCGGTCGAGTAAGGCTATATAATAGTCACTGTTGATTGTCTGGCCTTTCTTCAGATAGTCGATGAACAATATTCCATGCGTATCCCAAAATACAGACGCCATAACCTTGCCATCCGATTGTTGGGTTTTTGGACGCTTTGGACGGCTTTCGCCCTTTGCTCTCCACTCAGCAGATGCTCTTTTCGACTCTGGCGTGTAGTGGTGGATCCATGTTTCATCCATGGTCACATATCGACGCAAAAAATTCTTTTTATCGCGCTTTAAAAGCTCTAAACAACACTCGGATTCGACAATTCGTTGTCGTTTTTGTTCCGCTGTGAGCAAACGCGGCACCTACTTCGACAAAATTTTTTCATGCCTAACTTTTCGTGTAAAATGGTGCCTTTTGATATCTTAAGGATGTCAGCTAACTCCTGCAATTTCACTTTGCGATCACGCATAACAATTTTCAACACTTTTTTGAGGTTTTCTGGCGAAGTTACCTCTTTTGGCCTTCCAGAGCGTTCTGCGCCTTCGGTGGTCATACGACCACGTTTAAAATTAGCGTACCATCGGCAAATGGTTGTTTTCGACGGAGAATTTTCCTGGTAACACTTTTCAAGCCATTGCTGGGCTTGTACGGTATTTTTACCCATCAAATAGCAGTGTTTTATTAAGACACGAAACTCGTTTTGATTCATTGTTTGTCAAATTAAAAAAGGAGCGTCACTTCAACCTCAATATTTCGAAAACAACTGAACGAAATGTCATGAAATTTTGACACGTTTCTTTTGAAGGTTAGTACTAACTGAAACAATAGTGCATTCGATATTTCTGGCGCCATCTATTGGTTAGTCCCGGGACTTTTTGACCCATGTGATAGGTATGTGTATCGTATTTATAAAGTTATTTTAATTGTACTTGAGTTTTGATTGGTAAAGGATAGTTATTTTATACTTTTCAGTGTTTTTTTTGAAGGTGGTTTAATTTTTTTGTTTGGTTCCATTCATGTTCCAACCCCATCATAGTGCAGCCATCTTACTATCTCCTTCATTCAATGAGATGTAAGATTTTATCGAAGTTGTAATTCCAACATTTTTTATATGATCTAATTCGATATCATTGATCTCGTATCTAATATTTTGATATAAAAATGATATTGGATTGTTTATAAAATCAACATCACTTTTTACGATTTTTTCTGTCCTATCTTTGGTGGTCACACTTGCAATCCCTTCAATGTAAATGGTGCTAGCTGAAGGTAGTACATAAATATCTTGCTGATTAATGGGTATTATGATTTCATCATTTTCTTTAAAGCTGTTGTTATAAGGATTATAGCTATGGATTTCATAGCTTTCTATCGAATTGTTATGTAGTGGTAAATCAGTGATATGAAGCATTTTGTATTTTAAAACCAAGAGCGCGTAAATTTTTTTTATTGCTTTTAGTAATCTTTTTAGTTGATCTTATGCGTCTTCTATTACTTTTAGTAATATTTTTCGTTGCTTTCAAACGTCCTCTTTCTTTCGATATAGGAGACGAAATACGAGGCACAGTTTTAGTGATTACAGTCATTAGTTGCAAGATAGTCTCGCCATGCTTTCTTCTTCTTATACACAGACACTTTCACCTCATCATTCCACCAGACATCACGCTTTTTGCCATTCCCAATATTATTTGCTCCAGACACTTCTTACTCAGCCTTGATCATACTATCCCTTAGGTTCTGTCAACATTCTTCAACATTCTCGCTCATCGCTTTCAATCTGTCAGTTCATGGAGCTCAATATCTCTTCTTTGCTGACTTTCGTTGCCTCCATTATCCTAGCTTTCGTCACTTGCGTGGCTTCCCTAACTTCTCTAATACTGGCTTGCGTGGCTTCCGTCGTTTTCTTTATTTCAACCAAGCTAGCTAACAGTGCCGCCATATCAAAATTAGCGACTCCAGATATGCCGACGTTAGCGGGCATTACGATGGAATCGAGTGCTTCTGCCATTGCGGGTATTCTTACGGTAGCGGGTGTTTCGTCGGTGGGAGTGTCGAGTAAAGATTTTTCTCGGCGAAGCAAATCTATCGTTGCCTGACGTCTCGTACGAACTCCCTGTTCGTCCCTTGGTGTGACCGGCATCCCACTTCTGACACCAGTTGTTAGCTGTGGGTAATCAATTGCCGGTTAAGGATGCGAAGAGTTTATTTTCGTTCATACAGAGAAATATCGAGTACACGCAAACTTATTTACGGCGGTCCCTAGTCTAGTCTTCCCTCGGAGTAAGTACTCGCGTAAAAGTCACCGAAAGTACCGCTTCACTTAATAACAACGTTCCTGAGTCGCAGAGTTCTTCCATCCAAGGTCGTCGCAGTAGTCGTCGTAGTGGTCTTCGTAATTCGCCTTGATGACGCCTCGATATATCGCTTCACGACTTTGACTTTGACACGGAGCTCTATTTATAGTCCGATAAAATGAGGGTGGAAACTTCTAGAGCAAACCCGAATGCTAGTAATAATAACTCATACAAATAAAGAGGGTGGAACTTTCTATTTAGTTATGCTCGCTAACAATAATTCAACATTGTTCTTAACGCCGCCTGTTTGCATGAGTCATATATGACACGTCATCGCTCCGAAATTTACGAAGTACAATTTTGTTCTTCTGTCTTAATTTTGCTTATACCATTCGATAGTATACCTTAAATCGTTAACCTTAATGCGCTTTTAGGTCATAACTCTGCAAAGCCTGGATCTCGAGATATAAGCACTAAAAGTTATGTGTCTAGCTTCATTTAAAAATCAACCGTAACAATATGACGCGTAGACATCATAATCTAAATAGAACAATGCCGTATAATGTGTTTCTATTAAAAAACTGCAAATTGCAACTTTTATTTATTGTGTAAATGATCAACAATATTAGTAATTCAAATTGCAATTGTTGCGTATTGTGTAACAATGCTAGTAATTTAAACTGAAACTTTTGTGTATTGCGTAAAAGAAGAACAATATTAGTATTCAAACTGCTAAGTACTTTTGCATATTAGAAATAATTTGTGTATGAGCAACAATGTTAGTAATTCAATCTGCAACTTTTGTGTATTATGTAAATGAGCAACAATACTATTTATTCAAACTACAACTCTTATCAATTGTGTAAGTGAGCAACAATGTTAGTAATTCAAACTACTACTTTTGTGTATTAGAAATAATTTGTGTATCGTTGTTATCGATTTTAAATACTTAAACTTGGACAAGTTGTATCTTTTGTGGCCCTTAATACGAGGTGAAAATTTCAGACGACTTTATCAATTCGTTTTTGGCAACCGTTAACTTTTGCAAAAAAAGGTATGTTCGTAAAACAACTATAACCCATTTCAGGTTTGTTTTAATGGATTTTTATAAACTTATATCTCATTCATTTATTCTTAAATAGTCAAACTACGACTTATCAAACCTGGAATCGGCAAAACCGTCAAAAATATTGAAATTTCACAATTAAAAAAAAAATGTTAAATTTAAAAAAAGGTAAAGGATCCTCTCGTCAAGGGAGGCTTCCATTGTGACACAATAATGTTTATTAAACGGCTAAGGAACCCTGCCTTCCACCTTCCACCACGCTCTTGGCCGGTTAAACTTACTCTTGCGAAAGGAAGGGAGTTACAAGTTTATCGTCGTGGTCTGTCTGTTTTATCTGAGGCATGGTACCGCTCGAAAGGATGAACCGATATGTATGCAGTTTTTTGTGTTAGTTTCAGTTTTCGAGCATGTTTTCAACTATGTTTGATGGAAATCAGTGCAGCCATTCATAAGATCTTCAGCATGGAATGCTAATTGTGAATGGATGTTAGGCACATTAGGCAGCTAAATATGTACTTATTAAAGATAGGTAAATAATTATAACTTTTTTTGTGAGGTATTTTCAAGGATTTATCTCTTCAATCAATCGATTAATGATTTTTAAAGATCGTTCAAGTATTTTTTATTATTATAATTTTTTTATCGTATACCAGGTGTTACTTTGCGGAAATCCATTTCATGTGATAAATTCCTAAAATCTTTAGCTATTTTTCGCTCAAACTCCAAAACCCATCAATCGACACGTGTTTCGCTTCTCAACGAAGCATCCTCAGGATATACCAGAGATAAGATTCGGTCAGCTAATTCTAATCAACTAAGCTTCCTCAGGATATACCAGAGATAGTATTCGGTCGGTGGTTTTTGGAGTTTGAGCGGAAAAAAGCTAAAGATTTTGGGAATTTATCACATTTTTTTTATTATTCAGGAATGGATATAAAAAAGATTCCGCCCTCTGGATTCGGCAAAATGGTCCAATCTTTCGTTCGTTGTTACACAGTTAGAATAGGCCAGATGATTATTTCTTAGCGACTTACTTGAAAGAGTGGTTTCTGCCCGTTTTCACTAAACTTTGGAGTGACTTAAAGTAAATGCTTAATGAATTAGGAACTGCCTAGAACGAAAATGTATTTCACTAACCTCTAGGTAACGCCTAAGAGAGTAAATGAACGCGATCTTTTAGGTATAACCTGACATTAAGTATTACTTAGTTAATGATAGAACGTCCAGAGTCCTGCTAGCAGGACTGTTGGTCCTACCGGTAGGACGCAACGTTTTTCGTTATATGAGGATTTCTAAGCCTGCTAGCCGGACGCAACTAAGTTAAACATGCAGTGCATCTCTTTCTCGTCTAGCGAGTTTTTGAATCATGTTTCTACGATCAGTTTGGCCTAAATGGCTGCGAGTATAATACGTGGTGTCCGCGTTTGCGCCAAAGCCACAAATTTCGACGAACAAGATGGGGTAAACACGTGGAGTCGTAAACATTTTGGCGATGATGATGATTAGGCGATGAGAATGTCATGTTATTGTCGGGGAACAGTGAGAAAAGTAGAAACCAACTTTGCAAGAGTACATTGGGATATTGACAAAAAAGACCTATGATAGGAAAGCTGTTAAAGTAGCAAAATTTAACGCGTATGAAGCAGAAGAAATAAAGATACATATTATATACAGATAAATACTTTCAAATAAATATATAACATAATGTATACATATATACACCATACATATACACACATATATATATATACATATATATCTACAACATACGTATAAAATATACTATATTTAATACAACCACAGACAAGCAGGCTTTCTTTTTTAAGTATCTTCCTCTTAGACCAAAACTCATCTGTTTTCCTTTTTATACTTATACAAAGTGTTACGTACCTCTACCTAACTTTATCACGCGTGAATTTATAGTACTGCCAGAAGGACAGCCTCTCATGTTCATATAAATTCTACAACAAAATTAGTACTGCTGGCAGGACGCACTTCCGTCGGAGCGTCCTTCCAGAAACTCCTTTCGGAAGGCCATGTCTTTGGACGTTCTATCATTAAGAGTTGCCTACATCCGTGTTAGTGAAAACGGGTGTTAGTAATTATACCTCATATAAAATAATCGTAAACAAAACTGTAATAAAATATTCGAATTCAATTTTCTTTATTTATTCGAAATACATTGAGAAACACAAGAGCTATTCGCTTTTATACTTCAGTAGTGGGTACAGAGTGGGGATAAGTTCCGTCTCTGTCACTCGGTCATTACGGCTTTGTGACGTCACAATTATGTAAGGCTATCTCCTTCTAGCTCATCCCCACTCTGTCCTCACTACTGAATTTTAAAACTAAACAACTCAGTTCCTTTCAATGAATGTTAATGACTTTTTTTCAATAGTATTCAAAATATCTAAAAACACGGGAAATTAACGCGATTACCTTTTATTTTTGGCTTGAAGTTTCGGCCGAGTTGCATCGGCCGTGGTAATGCAACGCGAAAGTTTAAAAGTTTATAATATACAAAATGTTTAATTATGTTAATACAATGTATAAAATATACCACATTTAAAAGCAGTCATCTAGTCCAATGGAAATATAACGTCATTGATCTAACCTGACGACCTCCGTGGCGCAATGGCTAAGCGCGTCGGAAAGTAAACGGGGGTTGCGGGTTGGATTCCCGCCCCGAGTCTGGGTGTTTATATATAATATGTATTTATTTACAAAAGAAAAGTATATAAGTAGTATATCAATTGTCTAGTACCCATAACACAAGCGCTGTGCTGCTTATCTACTTTGGGATTAGATGGCGCTGTGTGAAAATGTCTGAGTGTATTATTATTATTATTAACCTATTTATCTATTTTTGGCCGGTGAGAAAAGTCGAATGATTGTGTGTGTAATTAATCTCACATTTCCTCTGACAGATCTTTCATAATTTCGATTTCTTTAAGTTTTTATGTCCTCCTACATTAATTATTTTATTGTAGGTATTTTAAATACAATTTTTGTATGAGCTTAGTTCTTAAACTTATCTGAACACAGCATACACATTACATATCAACTATTAAAATATTTATTAGTGAAGATTATTTATATTTTGTTTTCGTAATATTATTATGATATTTCTCTAACACGATATATGTTGCAGCTCCATATATATTTCGTCATATTTATTTTTTTCCTTTAAATGTTATTAGAACTGGTTTTAACGCCAAACAACTTGTACCGAGATCCACTCTTAATGATTAACTCGGTGAAAATTATGTTGGTTGTATAATTGAGAATGCAATCATCAAAACTTTTAAACTATTGCAATAAAATTATCAAATTAGTCACTAATGTTAGTGTTGGTGGATTTAAATTTTAGTTTTTTACTTATTACACGTTAAGGTAGTCTTTTTGACTTTAATTGCGTTCTAATTCGGCGAAAGGTTTATCTCTTATCACGTTGAAAAATGAATAGTTATAGTTTGGTAAGAAAACTTAGAACTGAATATTCCTAATATAAAATAATTTAACGATAATCTGGAATAATCTGAATTTCTCTTTGTGTTAATTCCCTTTGAACGTCGTTGTTGTGTAACGTAGGATTTTAAGTTTGTACGTACTCATTGACTTTAATTGATTTCACTCAAAGGGAATTTAAAACTGGAATTTAACTGTAAGCTGCTGTATACATGAAAAATAAATGGAGCTATATTTTGGTTATGTAAAGGATTAACTTAGACGGGAGCTAATTACAATTGTTGTTAGACGTCGTTATCTTGCTGTTTTGCTGTTTTGGAATTGCTATTACTTCGTGTTTCCATTTATTTGTAAATGGCTTAAAATCAATGTTCGCAAATATTTTCAGAGAAGCAAACGCCAAAATTGACAAAAGGTTTAGTTTAGAATATTTCATGAATATTTTGTATAAGTATATTAATAATGACATATAATAATTTATTTATTCCTATTTCATATACATTTTGTTTTACACGTATAAATAGTCTTAACCAATATGCTAAAGTTTAACGCGTCCGGCACGTATTTATTTTATAGATAACAATTTAAAAAATAAATAGTAATACAAGAACATATAAAAATATAACAGCTTGTAAATTACAATATTAAGATACGTACGCATCTAAAAGAATATTTATCTTGTGCATGTGAATGAGTGAAATTAAAAAAGTGTTTTTTTGTGGTGCGTGATAGTATACCCATTATTTAATTTAAATAATACATGATATTTTGGACTATATATTTACATTCCTCTAAAATTTTTAACTTAATTATCGACAAGTGTTTTACTTCTCAACGAACCATCCTTAAAAAAGACAAGATTATCAATTTTCTTCCCTTTTATTTCTTCGGTGGCCTTTCCTGAGGATACTTCATTGAGAAGACACATGTCAATTAATATGATTGAAATTTTGAATGAATGAACTTAACATCACATAAATTAATTATTTAAGATATAAATATATGTCGGAAAAGCCACAGGTCAATTCGTGCTCTTGCGACCCAGGTACTTAATCTACGCAGAAGGGGAACTACTTGATAAAATACTACGTTAAGACAAAGATAATGTGCAAACGGCAGAAAGCTCTTAGTAACAATTATTGCGTAGGCAATTGGAAATTCAATAATGGCAAACGATCCGTCGGAGAAATGTTAGCGCGCCGGACGCCGTAAGCCACAGATCATAATATACTCTGTAGTCTAACAGACTGCCAGTGTCAGCGCCGGCCCCGACGTTCCGTTAAGACGACGCATTGATGACAATAATTTAATCTAAAATAGACCTTCTGCTCTATGAAAATGTGCGCGCTAGCTTACGAAAAATACGAAAAAACAGTTATTTTCGTTTATTTTAAAAACTGTAATGAATTTAAAAAAATCCAACTGTTACTTTGAAGAATATGTTTAGATTAAACTATACAGAAAATTTAAAAACATAAATCGGTCCCGTTACTCCAAACAATAAAAATCTCCTTTTATAAAGAGGTTTCTTTGATATTCTTTGATATTTATTTTGTGTTACAAAAAGTTAACCAATCGTGTATCGCAACTGGCAAAATAAAGTCGATGAAATTAAAAATCAAGATACCAAATGTCATTGTCATACGTTTTGTAGTCACTTAGAAAAATTGAGATCCCTGTTGTCGAAATTTCCAATGCGTCGCCTTAACGCGTATCTCTTCTCAAACCGGAAGTCGCGCTTTGCCTTTGTATAGTGAAATGAGTGCCTTTTATTATTTCCACCGGCACATATGCCTTGAGATTACTCACATGTTCGTCTATCGCAATCCATTTTTTTGAAGCCATACCACGTAGAAACTCGAAACTCGCTCGAGTTACGACTAAAGTATTCATTTAAAATTGTATGAGTTGTTATCGACCTCGTCTCGACCATTGCTACTGTGTATTGGACTTAAAATTAAAATAGTAACTTGTAATCAGCATGCGACAGCCAATATCGCGCGATATCTGCTGTCAAAACGAGTATTTGTCTAATGTAATTGTATAGTGGCGTTAAATCTACCGCGAAAAGTATATTTTACGGTCATAGAATAACAGATACGGAATCGTCATACATGATACCGAGGTTATATTACAATTCGTCACCGGTCGCGCAAGATCGCGTGGCTGTCTGCAAATTTTTAGGTAATAACCCCGTCGATTTGTAGTATACATAAATAAAATAATTAAAGTCCTGGGATTTATGTTTTAGATTTCCACATATTAATCTTACAAGCTTATTATTTGATATAAGTACACTTGGGTATATTGTTATATTTATTTATTTATATATCTTTGTGTGAAAATTACACTCACATTATTTTGCCAAATCCTTTATGAGGTTTTATTAGAAAATCTTACCTAGTACATTTTCTTATTGTATTGGATTCGTACGATAATCACACTTTTCCTCGTAGAAGATTAGAGTTCAAAGAAATGCGATTTTTAAGGAGTTGCCTCTGGTATATTTTCGTTTGAAGATAATTTTTTATTTAAGAATGTGGAGCTAAATAAGGAGAGGCGGACAATGAGATAGGTATGTATGTACCTATATCGCCTCTCCTTATTTCACTCCAATATTATACGACTACATTCGCATGAAATATGCAGATGCAAGAGTGGTGTAAGGTAAGCAAGCATTTAATCTATATAAATAAAAATCAATTGCTACATTGTGTTTGCAATTGTTAGGACAAGGTTTGTATGAAAGAAAATTTTTGGAAAATCCAATCCATTTTATCTATGAATTCTCGATAAAAGCAAAACTTAATAATCCCGAAATCGACGAAACTGGGGCGGCTCGTCAGTATAAAATAAATATGGTAAAGCTATGCACAAAAATGTACAAAAATAAAGTGTATAATAAAACTACGTGGGATTCGTATCAAACACACAAATTGTATTCATACATATACACATATATGAGTACATAGATACATACGCACTCACACACTCACATACGCACACACACATGCATGATGTGATATATCCATGCTATAATATTACAAATGCGAAAGTCTGTCTGTCTGTCTGTATGGTACGTTTTCACTGCTGAACCACCCGACCGATTTTTATGAAATTTGGCATGGAGATCACAAGGGGATGAACGTAGGCTACTTTTTTTCAAAAATCTACTCCTGAAGGGGTGAAAAGGGGATGTAACTTTGTATGGGAAATGCTAAACCGCTGAACCGATTAAGATGAAATTTGATACAGAGGTAAACCTTTTCTATTAAGAAAATTACTATTACTATCAACAATGGAACTTCGGAACGCACCGGCGAGCTGTCAAAATCAGCTGCTTATAAAATTGATTTAAAAATTAGTTAATTTCTATTAAATTAATCATATAGTACTATAATTTGATTTAAATAATCACAAATACGAAGAAAAAGTGGTGGTGATTAATTTGGTGGCGAATAAAGTCTGCAATTTTACTTCAAGTGGAATCGGCACTTGTCAACGGACATAGTGTTTGAATTGTTTTGAATTCGACGTAAACCCGGGGAGTATTGTTTTATGTTAATTAATACCTTGATTATTTGTATTTTAATACATATATGTAAGCACTATACTATTATACATAAAATTACTTTTGAACAAACACCACTTCCCAGTTCTCACTTGTGAGGCACGTCCAATATCACACATTTGGCAGGTTGCGATCTCTTTTTGCTTGACTATATGTAGAAGCAAAATCGAAGTATAACCAACATGTTGCCGCAGACATTGTTTACCGCTGTACTCCACCCATTACTCAACAAACTTCTACTCAACAAAGTTATATTATATACTTAGGTATATTAAATAAAACACATTTTAAAGTTCATTGACCTAATAATAATTTTAAAATAAAACTTTTACGTGTGATAACATATTGAAGCTAAACTCATAATAACTTGTAAATTACATTCCAAAATTTGTTTTTAAATGTCAAATATATGTAAATGATAGACAATTATTATTGACCTACCTACAAAAAAAAAAGATTTAGTAACCGTTAACAATTGTAAACAAAAGTGAGTACAATATCATTGAGTACCAAGTTTGTTATAATAATATTAACTAAATTCAGAGTATAATAATGGCCACTACAACTGGAATGATTGCAATTGCAGAGGGAGCGTGAGGAATATGAAGAAGAGGCTAAGCGTGTTGTCGACCAGAATTCAGCTCTAAAAGGTCAACTAGTGGAGTTACATGAACAGTTTGTGGAAATAGTTGAACAACGAAATCAACTCCAAGAGATGGTGAACAATTTCAATCAATGTATTAACACCTACGAGCGGACCCTGGGAAGAGTTGCTGAATTAGAAGTCGAGTTGAATGAGTCCCATAGGCTCGTTTAGCAGTTACAAGATGACAAGAGAGAACAAGAGCTTTCACACACAGAGTCTGTTCGAGGAGTTGGTTCCTGCTGACACAGCTGAGCTTTCTCCATTCAGACCGGATGGACTAACAGATCCAGGTGTTCATTGTAGACATACTTGCAATCATTTCAATGTTAAAAATAAAAATAAGTTACGAAAATATATCAAAATTAAGAAATTTATTAAAAAAACCGAAAAAGTAATAAAAAAACATAAATTCTTTGATAATAATATCAAGTTGAGGAAAGATCGCAGGGATCTGTTAGATCAGCTGGAAAACTGCAAACATCAATTACATGAGAGTAGGGAAAAGTATGATGTGGAGACCACAGAGCCGCATGGGTTCATAGATAGATTAAAAGAAAACATATCAGATATCAACAATAAGTACAAATTAGCTCAAAAAGAATATAATGATCTTAGACTTTTATCTGAAAGATTAGAAAGGGAAATGTTATTATATAAAAATTTAAATATACCTAAATCATCACTCAGTAGCTCCGATATGTCGTACTCACAGATTATAACTAAGAGGTATGGTGACTCCAACCCACTTAATAAAAAACTGACTGACTATAGTAATGTAAAAAGTAGTGTTGCAATTTTTTCTGATAGACTGGGATTAGGGTTGGGCAGTCTAATTAATAATAATGTCAGTCAATGCATCACTAATTACTGTTATTCAGATGCACCCATCTCACAGATATTTAAATTAATTGTAAACAAAAAGTTTAATGTGAACACTACCATAATACTTATATTAGGAAATTCTATAAACATATCAGAACAGGAATTAAATAATAATATAGATTCTTTGGCTAAATTAGCAAACGAGAACAAAATTATATTATGTACGTTCCCTTATTCGTCATGGTTGCCAAATAATAGCAATAATCATATTAAAAATTTAAATAATGTAATGAGTAAGGTGATACTTTGTCATAGTAATTTGATTTCTTTGGACACCAATAGGTATATTAGTAATATTTTACTCAAATTTAGACTGACAAGAAGTACTTTGTACTTGTCTAAAAAAACAAAAAGTAAACTCGCTACGTTAGCAGCTAAATATATCAACTCAGTTATAGGTACTATAACTAATGACATAATTAGAGACGATGCAAGTTTTAGTAGTAATACTAATAGTAATGCGGATAATATTTCTTAAAATTAAGTAATAAGACAACAGAGAAACTACATTGTAATTTTATTATGTTAGCACACCAAAATATCAATAGTTTCTCTGGCAAAATATTAGATACCGAATTATTAGTAGACAAATATAATATAGACATCTTGTGCCTCACCGAGACGTGGTTGAGGGCTGATAAGATGTCTTTTAATGTAAATAATTTTAAGGTGGCCAGTGTGTTCAATCGAGCGTCGACAGATGGCGGCGGTAGTATGATTTTGGTTAAAAATTCTTTCAAAATAAAAAATCGCAAAGACATAGTTGCTCGCTCGGTTGAACGTGTATGTGAAATGTCGTGTGTGGAGAGGAATGATTACATATTCTTATGTGTTTACAGACCTCCCTTGTCTGATTATTCTCGATTTTTAATTTCTGTAGAGGAGAGTCTTAACATGCTTAGCAAATGTAACAAATCAATCATAGCATGTGGTGACTTCAATGTGGACATAAGAAATAGCTCTAAGGAAAGGGAGATGCTAATTTCACTCTTTCTTTCATTTGATCTTGTGCACATTTTTGATGAACCGACCAGGGTTACTTACCATTCGGCGACGTGCATTGATAATGTTTTTATGAATAAGAGCAGGATTAGAGAGCACAAAATTATTAGTGGTATTCGATCAGATCATAAAGCTCAATTAATTAAAATAGATTGCATGAAAAATAAATTAGAAAGAATAATTGAGTTTAGACCATTAGGTGGGAATCAGTTAAAACGTTTTACCAACGAAATAACAAATTTAACAAATATCATTCCCTCTGTTGGCGATCCTAATATCATGTATAAGAGTTTTTTTGAAAAATTTAACCGACATATTTAATAAAAACTGCCCAAAGAAGAAAAATATAATTATTGACGACAAGTTACATTTCTCTGATTGGGCGACAAAAGGCATTAGAAAAAGTAGGGACAGACTTTATGAGTTGTATGACGAAAAATCATACACATCGGATGAAAACTTTCATAGCTATGTCCACAATTACTCAAAAATATATTTAAAAAGGTATCAAAGCACGTGAAATCAATTCATATCGCCAATAAAATTAGTAAGGCAGAGAACACAGTAAAAGCGATATGGAACACTATTAACACAGAAGTAGGGAAACAAAATAAGAAATACGAAGACCCCTCAATATACATTAATAATAAAATCGCTACTAATAAAAAAACAGGTTGCTAATGGTTTTGTTAAATTTTTTTCAAATGCACCTGTACACATTACTAGTGGTCTAGCATCCTCTGCACATACAGCACGGGCACTATTAAGCCAAAATATAGGAAAGTGGTTCCCTAATTTTCAGTTCAGGCACACGTTTTCATTTGAGATTGAGAAAACTTTCAAAGAATTAAAAAAAAGAAAAGTGAAGATTTGCGGAGGTTATCAGTTCATGTACTGGCTAATTTAATGCCAATAGTAACATCGATTTTAGTAAATATATTTAATAAATGTGTCGATCAAGGTGTGTTTCCCGATTTGATGAAGCATAGTAAAATTACACCAATATTTAAATCGGGTTGTAAGTCAGATCCTACAAACTACCGCCCAGTGTTGATATTGTCAGCGTTGAGTAAAATATTCGAAAAAATAATGCTCAACCAAATGCTGGCACATTTTAACATTTGCAGGATTTTTAATGGTCAACATGGTACGGTTTCACGAGAGGGCGGTCAAGAACACATGCGGGAGCAAGCTTGGTCAAAAATATACTAGAGGCTTGGGAGGGGTCACGAGATACCATTAGTGCGTTTTGTGATCTTTCCAAGGCTTTTGATTGTGTTTGTCACAAAACTTTAATTTACAAGCTGAAATACTATGGAATACGTGATAAAGCTCTCGATCTCGTGATTTCATATCTGGCTGACCGAGAACAAAAAGTGAGTGTAAATGGGGTTACATCTGTCGGTTCTAAATTAAAGATGGGCGTTCCCCAAGGATTAATTTTGGGAACATTTCTATTTTTGGTTTGCATCAGGGGTTTCCAAACTTATTTTGACTACTGCCCACTTTGAGAATAAATTATTTTTTAGCGCCCTCATTTTTTCACCTACAGAAAAACCACTATAACTTCAAATTAAATTAATTAATTATTGTGAGCTATATTAGCGGAGATTAAACATTAATTCCAACCGAGACTTCTACTATAACCCGCATGAGTTAACTTGAAACCTGAGCGCAGTAGGTAATACACAACGGCGCTCAGGTCTCAAGTTAACTCTTACGGGCTACACCTGCCAATGAGAATGCTTATTGAAACGCAACTTTATAGTATTCAAACAGTGTCTTTTATTCAAAATAAAACAAATATAATCGATCCTTATATAAAAACTAATGTGAAGGATGAGTCTGATGCTGTTTAATAAGTTTGTTGATATCAGGTTCCAATTTACTCAAGAACAGTCGCAAGTCGCCACGTTTGGTAATATGCAAACGATTTCTCTTTTTAGTAAGCAGTGTTGCCACAGCACTAAATCCACGTTCACACAAATGTGACGATGGGAATGCTATCAAGAATCGCTGAACGATTGACCACAATCCAGGGTACAATTGCGGGATCGGTTTTTGTAGCCAAAATTCTTGGTAACCATTTTTGAACTTGATTTTTATTTCCTCGTTTGTTGTCAATTTTATAGGTTCTTCTTCCAGCTGAGGTGACATTGCTGTGTTGACATTTGAAAACGGATCCAACACCCAGTCTGGTATTTCCAAGTTCAAAATGTCCTGGTATCGTTCGGTGAAGTCAATGTGGAGGTTTTCCAAATGTTGGCAGTAGGCAAACAGTTCGTCGTTACTGCATGATACTGATAAATTCGGAAAATTGTGAAACTCATGTCTGCCCATATTCTTTTTGTGTAGAAGCAGTTTGGCTGCGAAAGCAGCAACGACGTTTTTTGTTTTAATTAAATTTAGTTCATCGCCTTGCAGTTGGAGATTCATGTCGTTGAACAATTTATACAGGTTGTCATGTAAGCTATATCATTCTTTGATGTAATGAGCTTGTTGTGCAATTCTGTATCTTTAGTTTCCAAGAACTCTATAACAGAGTCAAACAGGTTGTAAAATCGAGTCAGACAATTGCCTCTTGATAGCCAACGAACTTCAGTATGAAACAACAAACGGTTGAAATCCTCGTCATTAGTAACACAAAGCTGATGAAATAATGTATCATTCAAAGAGCTGTTGCGGATTTTATTGACTGCTTTGATGACATATTGCAGTGATTGAAATAGTCGTTCACTTAAGTTTCTAGCAACCAAATGTTGTCTATGAATAACGCAATGTACAGCAAGGACATCTGGAATTTTATTTTTTAAGTACGCTATGAAGCCTTTATGGCACCCTGTCATAGCCGGAGCGCCATCCATAGCAACTGATATAATATTTTTCAAGAGAATCTCTTTCTCATCACAAAACTTTTCCAATGTATTGAATATGGTTTCGCCTTTTGTATCGGTCTCTAACTTTCTAGCAAAGAATAGTTCTTCACATATTTTCTCATCTTTAATAAATCTCACGTAAGACAGCAACAATGCTTCATTAGTTGGTAAAGTGGACTCATCGAGCTGAATTGAGAATCGCCTTGTCCTCAGGTGATCATGCAATGATCCTTCAATGTTTTCAGCCATTTCATCAATTCGTCTTTGCACAGAATTATTACTCAAAGGAATTTTTCGGATAATATCTGCGGCTGGTTTATGAAGCACAGTAGTTATTACTTCCTTTATTGCTGGCAAAATTAACTCTTCTCCGATGTTATGTGGTTTGCCTTTTTGAGCAATTAACAAAGAGATATTGTACGAAGCTCGAAGTCCGTCGTCATCTTGCTTAGCAGCCGCCGAAAATAGTTTTGCTACACTTGGCGAGTATTATGCTTCTTCTCTAGGTCTTGAAAATATGCTACATTCTTGTCTTTCTTATCTGGATGCATTTTATTCAAATGATCTTGCAGTCTTGAAGGCTTCATTGCTTCATTCGAAAATGTTTTTAGACATAGAAGACACAAAGGCGACGATGGGTTTGTCGGATTTTCAATG
Organism: Zeuzera pyrina; assembly: GCA_907165235.1. Classification (NCBI taxonomy): domain Eukaryota; kingdom Metazoa; phylum Arthropoda; class Insecta; order Lepidoptera; family Cossidae; genus Zeuzera; species Zeuzera pyrina. Next base: position 4,507,397 of record OU015627.1, read on the forward strand.
AATCCGAATTTAATATATTCCGCACAGTATTGCCGTCTCTTCTTTTTTACTTCCGACATTGTTTTGTTTTGAGAAATACGTAAGTAAGTGTTGAACTTAAGTACTGCTCATCTATTGCGCGCGAAACCGCAAATGAAAATAAAATAACTATTACGTTGTTTATATAGGATTGCATAAGCAGCACGCACCGACAGGAATAAAACGAACATGCATAAACTCGTTTATCTCATTCGACGCTCAATCATACTCAACAAGTCGGAACAAGTATTCCATGAACCAGCCGATTGATACAGGAATGCACAATTCGGGTTATTTAACAAAAACTTGTTAAAACATGATTGCCCGCAGTCTATTATCTACGAAAATTACCTGTCTGGGAGTACTAATAACTATTAAAATGCGAAAGTGTGTCTGTTGCCTTTTTATTTGTTTGTTTGTGTCTACTTTCATTTCGAAACGGAACGACCGATTGACATGATTTTTATTTTGCATACCTATTCAATAAAACAGGACAGATATATGAACTACGCGGAGAGAAATATCGAACCGAGTTTGAGAAATCTTTTAATTAATATTAGTTGATGTTCACAAGTTGTAGTTGAGAGTCGAGAGCTCATGCAGTCGTTGTCTAAGATGCCTCCTAGCTAAATGAAATTACAAATCACCCCCCAGGCCTCTACACAACGCCCCCATTTTTTTTCTGAGTCTCTTACCGCCCCCCTTTAGGCCTGCAGCGCCCACAAGGGGCGTTATCGCCCACTTTGGGAAAGGCTGGTTAATATTAATGATCTTCCATTTATGCTTAAAGACCTTTGTGAAATAATATCATTTGCTGATGACACATCATTATTATTTAAAGTTAACAGAAAAGACATAGATATTAGCGGACAGAATAGGATCTTGGCGGATGTCTCGAGATGGTTCGCTGCCAATAATTTACTACTGAATGCACAAAAAACCAATTGTGTTAAGTTTTTCCTATCCAATGTACCTAAAATCCATAATGGACTGGAACTGGATGGGAAACAATTAGAATTAATGAAATCAGCTACTTTTCTTGGTTTAACAGTAGACAATAAGTTACAGTGGGCGGACCATATCGGGACTTTATCTAATAAGTTCAGTTCGGCAATATGTGCTATTAGGCGCATTAGACAGTTGACAGATGTAGCTACGGCTAGACTGGTGTATTTCGCATATTTCCATAGCCTTATGTCTTATGGTCTGCTACTGTGGGGATCAGCGACGCATATGAAATCTATCTTTATTTTACAAAAGAGGGCAATACGTACCATCTACAGTATGAATGCACGAGAGTCACTGAGAGATCATTTTAAAGACATTGATGTACTCACCTTACCCTCGTTATACATCTATGAAAACATAATGTACACTAGAAAAATTTTGATCTATTTCAAAAGAAAGGCGTTATTAATGGTGTGGAAACTTGTGGTCGTGATCAGCTAGTTATTCCTAAATTTAAATTACAAAAGTCAAGTGGTTCATTTTTGGGTAACTGTGTTCGTTTTTATAATAAAATTCCTCAAGAAATTACTCAATTAACGGAAAAGAGATTTAAACTTGTCATTAAACGCAAACTGATTGGAAAAGCATACTACAAAATTAGCGATTTCATTGAAGACACAACAATAGACTGGAAATGACCCTCTCTGCATATGCAGTTACTGGCTTTATAGATATTGTATTTTTAAATAACTATTGTAGAATGATGTTGAAAAAATGATACCTGACTGAGTTTCTTGTCGGTTCTTCTCAGTATTTAGGTTTTCTTTTCGAACCAAACTAAAGTAGATTTGACGTTCAAAAATACCTTGCATTTGGGTTTACTTGAATAAATTGATTTGACTTTGACTTTGACTTTCAACAAAAAAACAAAGACTTCTTTTTTATCAAAAATCCACTCCTAAAGGGGTGAAAAGGGGGATGAAACTTTATACGGGAAATGCTAAACCGCTGAAACAATTATGATGAAATTTAGTACAGAGATAGTATGTGTCCGAAAACAAACGTAGGCTACTTTGTTTTTAAAAAAACTACGTGATTTTTATACATGTGACGTCATCATAAATCCAATATGGCGGATGTTCCACATTAGAAAATAATTTTTTTGTTCAATACCAGTAACATGGGTATCGAATGAAATAAAATACGCAGGGGAAGGTATATGTGACGTCATCATAAATCCAATATGGCAGATGTTCCATAATAGGAAACAACTTTTTTGTTCAACATCAACATTATGGGTATCAAATGAAACGGAATAAGTGGGGGAAGGTTTCTGTAAACGCGACATCATCATAAATCCAATGTGGCGCATGTTCCATAATAGGAAATAAATTTTTTGTTCAACACCAACAATATAAATATCAAATGAAATGGAATACGTAGGGGAAGGTTTCTGAATAGTAGGGATGAATTGGGGGTTCTGCATCACTTGTCTCGCTGCGATCGACGTGATGCAGAACACCCAATTCACCCAGAGTTTTCTGTTTTAATTCCACAAATAACAATTATTGTACGAACTTATATTTTTATAAGATCGATGTGATGTACGAACTTTTTAATCTTCTCGATGTGATGCAGAACACCCAATTCACCCAGAGTTTTTCTATTGTAATCCCACAAATAACAATTAATGTACGAACTCATATTTTTATAAGATCGATGTGATGTACGAACTTTTGAATCTTAGAAAATTTTTTTCAAAAACCTTGGAAGAAATTTATAAAACTTATAAAAATTTTAACCCAAGAAACTTATAAAAATTTTAACCAATTGTAACCATGATCGATGTGATGTTACAACTTTTTAATCATGCTGGTGCAATCTAACGTGGAATGAAATTATGAATAAACAAAATTGATATGAGAGTGTTTGTTTACATTCGATCTAAGACGTTGCTTAATTTCAATATCAAATACGTAGATAGCGTTTTATTGAAACATCAAAGTATTCTATAATATTGAAGCAATTTTACGCTAGTAGTTGCTTCTACTCACTTTTGATACACTTTACAAGTATCGAAAAAAAAAAAACATTTTATAATACATTGAATGTATTTATTTACATGAAAATATTATTATCTTTACACCATTTACTTAGACAAGTTACATTTTTAAAAGCACACACGTTACTATGATAGATACAGCTTTGAATATCTAATATTGAATAATTTTTATGTAGCGTTTCTAAGTTAGGGCAATTTATGTCTTCTAAATTATATACATTATCTATTTCTAGAATTTTTTTAACCATAACACTTTTTCATAACCTTTACAGTAAATACGTTTATTTTTCAGGAAATCTAATACTATAAATTTATAATTATGATACGGCACAAAACCTTCATTCCATAAAATTCCTCTGTTTTTTTCAATCCAAGTCACATGTGAACGTTCTTTTTTTGTTAGATTATAAAATGGATGTGGCGGTTGTATTAGTAATATGAGAATTTGATTTCTGCATAGACTCGCTATTTCTTTGGGGATAAATTGATTGTCTTCATTCTTGAATCCTTGCACATCCACAATAGCATTCATGATAATTTTCGAATAATATTACTTAAAGGTTTGTATTCAAAAAGGCGATCGTTTATGATCAGGCAGTAAGCAGCTGTATTATCTGGTATATCTTCAGAAGACTCGATTTCTAAACGAACATCGACCGGTCCTGTTTTCAGCGTATCACTTTGTCTTAAACAATCGATAACAAATAGCGGAGCTCTTTCTTTAAATGTACACAAATCAAGCAAGGGGTCGATACTGGAGTTATAATATGACTGACGAAAATTGGCATACATTTCATATAATATACCGTATTTACTCTCATCAAATTTCAAATTAAGTGAATTATAAGGAAAGTACTGTGAATTTAAATATAATTTAACATCAGTTATTTTACAATGGTCAAACATGGATGAACTTGTAGCTTTATTGAATTTTCTATTAGTTTGTAGTCCTAATATAACAAATCTTGGCTTCTGTAATTGTAAAGCAGTTTTAATAGACCATGAATGTTTTGTTGTTTTAGGTAATAATGGATATTCGTATAAATCCCAATTCCTGAACGCTAACTGAATAGGACGATCTTTTTCCAGATTCTTAATTAACGAAAGCCTATCGCGATCAGAAACTCTAATATGAGGCACACGCCACTGTACCTTCTGTATATCTATATCGATGTAATCATTCTTTTCCATAATCATACTATTTACGTTAGAACTGCTTCTACGTAATATAAGTTCATGTCTACAATTAATGAGTATTTTGTTGTAATCTTCGGCAAATCCCAAAAGCTTATATAATGGAAAAATAACATTAAAATGACCATCTTTTTGTTTGGTTCCATTCATGTTCCAACCCCATAGTGCAGCCATCTTAATTTCTCCTTCATTCATTGAGATGTAAGATTTTATCGAAGTTGTAATTCCAACATTTTTTATATGATCTATTTCGATACCATTGATCTCGTATCTAATTACTTGAAATAAAAATGATATTGGATTGTTTATAAAATCAACATCTTTTTTTATGGTTTTTACTGTCGTATCTTTGGTGGTCACACTTGCATTCCCTTCAATGTAAATGGTGCTAGCTGAAGGTAGTATATAAATATTTTGTTGATTAATGGGTATTCTGATTTCATCATTTTCTTTAAAGCTGTTGTTATAAGGATTATAACTATGGATTTCATAGCTTTCTATCGAATTGTCATAATGTGGTAAATCAGTGATATGAAGCATTTTGTATTTTAAAACCAAGAGCGCGTAAAATTTTTTTATTACTTTTACCGATCTTTTTAGTTACTCTTCTGCGTCTTCTATTACTTTTAGTAATATTTTTCGTTGCTTTTAAACGTCCTCTTTCTCCAATATAGGAGACGAAATACGAGGCACAGTTTTAATGATCAGGTTTTTATTAAAAACTAACATTATAATTCAACATAGATTTATAGGAAATTACATGTTATTCTCATCACCGACCTAAAATGAATGTACGTTGATACAATGTATCGATTTATTTATTGTTATCAACTAACATTATAATTCAACATAGATTTATAGGAAATTACATGTTATTCTCATCACCGACCTAAAATGAATGTACGTTGATACAATGTATCGATTTATTTATTGTTATCAGCTATGAGGAGAATTGTTTCACTTAAGTGTGTATTTTATCGGTCTCCCAAAAGGATTTCAGAAATTTCAAACACAAGTGTCCACAATTGTATAAATGGTTTCCTTGCAAATTATCATGATTGTATCGTTGTATGTTAGGCCCCACATATTTGATGAATTCTTTTGGTGGTTTCAGATTACCGTAACTATCAAAGTATTCGATGTAATCATTTATTTTTCCATAGGCTATCCAATGAGTACCCGAGTTTTTAGAAGAATCCAAATTGATTACTCCACATTCTATTGGTAATGGTTTTTCAGGCAACTTATCTCTCATAAATACGCCGCGAAAATACGGAATATTTTTCGAGTGTTTAATTATGTCAACATTGGTTAGAGCTCGTTTGGGTAGCTGGCTACTTAGTTTTTTTTCTTCGTGATATAAATCCCTGAACCGTCTTTATAGGGTTTTAGATGTAATCCTTTTCCAATCCATAAGGCTTTCATTTGCTTATTGTTTTTCTTTGATTCCGCTAGTTGTTTTTTCGCTGATTTATAGTCATTTACAGCCTTCGTGATTCCAGCAACACCGTCTGATAAACTGCCAGTGGCTGATAATCCAGCAAATATAGGTACTAATGGAAGCATGCCCCCGGTTTTAGGCACAGGTAAGATTCTTGGTATTTTTATAGGTAAATCAGATGCTAAGTCTTGAGCAGTTTCGTACGCTAATTCCAATAACATTTTCTTGCATGTGGGTTTTAGACTCTTTAAATGTTTTTTTGTATTTGAAACAATATTTTTAAATGTTTTCTTTAGTCCGGCTCCAGAAATCACGTTAGCGTTTTTGTTAGAGGTTTTTACAGATGACGCAGATGATTTGTTTTTCTCGGTAATATTAACGGGACGATTTCGACTATTTTTATTTTTCATTTTTTGTTAAACTTTTTATTTCGAAGGAATCAGAAATATGGTCTGTCTTGTAGAGAAATCCAATTACTAGTGAAAACTAAACACAAATCACCTATTTAAATAGTTTTAATTTAATTCTTAAATTTTAGTGTAACTAAATTCGTTCATTGTATTTGCATTATTTTTTCTGCGATATGCAAAATATTACAAGCAAATATCTGTCTTATCTATCCAGCTGTTTTCACTTGAGGAGAGGCCTAGCCACTTAACATATATTTTGTTTCCTTTTCGCTTTAAAACTTTTTCAACGAGATACATTTCAGGATATTTTGTATTTCATCTGCATAAAATACACCTAAAATTGGTCTACACTTAGCATCTTCTAATAAAAAAGTTGTGGAATTGGTATGGTATGTTGCACCTTCACGATCCTAAATATTTCCGTAGACCAGTTGGGATTAAAACCTTTTTCGAAACATCCTTTGTGTTTGCTAATTCTCACAAAATCTCCGACTTGAAATCTTATGCACTTGCATACTTTTTTAATTTGCAAAACATTAATATATCTTTTTAATACACTTCCTTTATTATCATGATTAATAGTAGGTGGTATCCCCACAGTTCTATGAAAAGTATTATTGTATTCATAAACTTTGTTATCGAGGGTACCATCAATCCATTTATAATTTCCTTTTAAACTAAATTCTTTGTAAAGTTTATATTTTAATGTCCTTATAAATCTCTCTACAACTTTTTTGAATTTATCATTATAAAATTCCTTACCCATATCTGTTTGCAAATGTTTCGGTATACGCCCTTTCGTTAATAGTGTTAGAAATTCTTTAGAAACGATTTCTTTAGTCTTACGTTTGAGCGGAATTGCCCAAGCATATTTTGAGAAACAATCGATTATCACGAATATGTATTTATAGCCAGCATTTACTTTTGACAACGCCTGCATGTCTATCAAATCTGCCTGCCAAAGATCATCTATGTCCTTTAACAATACATTTCTTCGAGGGAAATTCACTAACATTTTTATGAATTTCATTTACGACGTCGGCTTTCCTCATAGTGTTTATTTAATTTGTCTTCAAGTTCTTTAGTAGCAATATCTTTTTCAATTTTTTTTACTCGATTTGTTAAAGTCACAATCAGCTTATTAATATTTATTATTTTATTATAATCACTTATAAATTTATCAACGTACTTCTTGGTAACATAAGACTCAGACTTATCTGTAGTTATATTTTCATTAAATTCTAAACTGTGAGTATCACCGTAAAAATTTACAAATTTATCGACACTCATGTTTTATGTTCTTTTGATAAATGTCAACAATTATTACATTTTAGGGTTTTTATTCTTTTATGATGCCAGCTTTCTTCAATTCTTCAATAATAGACACAATCTCATTGTCATGATTACTGTTACCAGCACTTTTTGATGCAATCAAAAGTTTTAGTCTTTCAATCAATTCATTTGGATCATCCCAATAAACATAATCCGTATTATTTTTATACTCTTTTAATTTAGGTATATAGCCACCAATTTTCAATTTCATTATTGGTTTGGAAGAGTACTGATTAGTATCATTTAATTTAAAAAAAAAGGCTTAATGATCTCACGATATTTTGATCCTTTGTCACCCTTTATTTGCTCATGGGGCTTAAAGTCTCGCTTGTGTGCATTTGTATCAATAAGCATGTCCTTGTAAACCATTTTGTCTTTCTCAGTTACTAGTTAAAGATTTGGCTTATTGCGTAGTAAAAGTTCCTTCAAACCTGATGTTAATTCATATTTTTTATTATTTACGAATACTACATAGATTTTTCCTGTGTTCTCCTCATTATTTCTAAGAGAAATATTAACTGTAGAGTTTCCCATCATTAGTTTATTTTTTTCACTACGAATCCCAAATGGTATATTTATGTCATCATATATATCAATTATGTCTTCTTTTTTAAGTGACAATAGCGTGTCATTATCTTCTCTTAAAGGACTTTCGTCTTCATCATCAGTGGAACCATAATATTCCGATTTTTTGTTAGAATTAATACTTGAATCTTTACAATGTTCATATTTTATAGAAGTATTCAATTCTCCGATCGTGTTATCCAGTGTACCAGTGTCTTGGGAAATATTATGATTCTGACTGTCATTACCGTTCACTTTTATGAGTGCCTGTAAAGGATCAGTAATAGGTTTAAAGACTTTTTTAAATTTGAGATTTGTTGCATCTTCTTCACTTCGAATCTTTATTTTGTTTTTTATACTGTCTATTGATTTAATGAGTTGTTCCTTAATGTCAGCAGACATTTTGTTTGGCGTTAATATCTGACTGTTAATCACTGAGACCTAATTTTGATTGCGACATTTTCAGAAATATTTGATATATATGCGGGCTTTCAAAAACAAATGTAAGTGTCAAAGCCTTGTCTATATCTTCCTTTATTTATAGCACAATCTTTATTTATCAATAAAAAGTTGAATCGGTCTTGCCACAGTGTAGAGCAAAGCTCTTTAAATTTGAGCCAATCGATATCTGTGTTTACATGTTCTTTATATATATGCTTTAAATTAACATCGTCTTGTTTGAAGACAATTAGAAGATTAACATTATCTCTTATCTCTCTCTTCTCTTAGAAGTTGTTTAGGTATTTTCGAATACGTTTGTGATAAATAAAAACAATCTATGTCTCTATGTCTTCCCATAATAAAGTAATTTCGAATATTTATTTGATTTTCACCTGCAACATCATCGAAAATCATTACCGAACTTGGCAAAGCATCGTTAGGATGAAGAACTTCTTCATTATCATTAAATTCAAAGAATTTAGCTTCTGGAATTTTTTCCATAACCTGACTTAGAAAACGATATTTCGGTTGGAAAGCCGTTTTTGAGTACAAATAAATATGCTTAAACTTTAGACCATTTTCATGTAATAGTAAGTTAAGCATAACATTAGTTTTACCACAATTGGAAGGTCCACATATTATAAAACGAATTGTATTAGGCAAGAGTAAGCTATGTTTTACTGTCTGAGGATGATTTTCTACTTTTATGTTATTTATTTCCAGTGTGAACTTGCTTAACGAACTTCATTGTGAACTGAAATATAGCTTAGTATTGCTAGTCTTTATATATTAAATGTGACTAAAATTAACTATAGCTTATTGAAATAAGTAGATGTTATAGATTTGTAAATCTGCTTATTACTGTTCTCTTTAATATTCAGCTTTAATATTCAGCTTTCAGGAGTTGTAATGAATATATTGTCTATATGACCAACTTCCAATGATATGACTGGTATATGTAGACGATAGATATTATTTAGATTTATACAGAACTTCTCTACTTGTTTCGACATGTCTTATAATAATCGAGTATTTTAATCATAGAGTAATTCGATACAACGCGTGTCAAATATACAAGTCCCGTTATATTTGGCATAAATATAAGACGTATTCTAATTCAATTTCATTTTTGTACAACACTTTGTTCAATACAATTATTTAGAGCAGTCGCTTCCAAGCCAATTATCAAGCGGTGAGTATTTTATTAATAACGTGAATCTATCATTTGTAGATAAATTTTGATGAGGTATGTTTTATAAAAGTGTGCGTTTTTCAGAAATGAACAATGTGGTATTTTTTGACGAAGACGACGACAATCCAATTACGAACCCATATTACTATGCTCAAGATCTTCTAAGTGGTTTTTCTGAGATGATAAATAAAATTCCGATTGTCACAGAGGTACAACAGACTATACCAGCCCGTGAAACTAAAAAAAAAAGACGATTATCAGCAACAAGTGAGCCGACGCCAAGTTTGCTTGTACAAAATAATTTAAATTTTGTTATTCGAAAAGAACACGAAAAAGGAAGAAAATTAATAAATATCGATATTTATGATTTAGAGCACCCATTCCCAAAGTGGGCGATAACGCCCCCCTGTGGGCGCCGCAGGCCTAAAGGGGTGCGGTAAGAGACCCAGAAAAAAAATGGGGGCGTTGTGTAGAGGCCTGGGGGGTGATTTGTAATTTCATTTAGCTAGGAGGCATCTTAGACAACGACTGCATGAGCTCTCGACTCAGTAGACAAAATAAGTTTGGGAACCTAGAATTAGAGAATGTAAATAGTAAGAAAAACTGCATGCATAATATTAGCGCGCAGTATGTGGTGAAAGACAATTATGATGAAGTTGAAGACATCACCAAGTCTCTTATTAATATAATTTAAAAAAAAGTAAGCGATGATAATTTCTTGTAATTTTTAATGTATTATTTTAATTTGTTAAATTATAAGAATGATGTAAATAAAAGTTTAATAATAATTAAATTACATCCTTGAATTTATGTTTTATTTATTTTATAGGTGGAAAAAAAAACAGATAGATATTTATTGATATTGTTTATTGATTAAAATTATGAAAAAGAATAAACGTAGGCATACATTACCTTTTCCTAAAAGTAAAACTAAGCACTTAAAAATAACTGCACATATATAATATCATAATAATAATAACATTACAATATTATGATGGTGAATTCCTAATAAAGTCATACAGATATACAGCAGTACAACCCAGACATACATAGGCATTTTGATACCTATTTAATTAAAAGACAGTACTATAATGACCCCATGGCAAACTGTCGATATTGTTTTGTATTATTTGTCTTTTATCATCGTTACTACTGAGTACTAATTTATTGACTTTCTGAGTGAAAACATTATGATTTTTTGATCTTATGATGCACATAGAGTCTCTGAAGTTTTCGTTAGACAATAAGGCTCGTTTGTATTTCTCTGTATCGAGTTTTTTAGTAATTGATTTTTTAACACCTTTACCTTTTTTTATTGAAACAGATTGTGATTTTATGCAATATAACTTTGCTCTCAAACCCACAAACTCATTTATAATATCACCACCCATTTCGTCTTTAAAAAAACCCGGTATTTTCATATTTACTTTTGGTATACCATATACATTATCAGTTTCAAAGTTACTTGTGTCGAAATATTGTATATGCCTATTTAAATCTTTATAAAAATCTTTCGTATGTATCAAATATAAAAGGCTATCCGTATCTGTATAGCAAAGACGAATATTATTATCATAAATACGTTTCATAATAGAATAGTGAAATTGATATAAATGACTTTTAGCAATTTCTAGAATTGTAAAACCAACATAAATCCGGCGATCAAGAATAATTTTTGTTTGTTGCATTTGAATAGCAACAAGTGATTCTGAAATGACCGATAAGCTCTTAAAGTTTGATGCACTCACGTATTTCTCAGCACCACATATTTTATTCGTAGCGTTGTTATTATCTTTCCATACATTAACAAGCCTTACATCAACTCGTTTTCTTTTATTTTCAATTGTCTTCCCAAAAATCGAATTATTTTGTTTTTTAAAGAACATTTGTATTTATCATAGAGATTGGCAATTAATTTCACGCTCTTGCTTCCGAAAGGTACAAACTTTTCAGGAGCGAATGGTAAATCAGAGTGGGCGTCATGAATTTCAGGTGGATAGTAAAGATCTACTTCAAGTATATATCCGATATCGGAATTATTAGACAAACGGTTAATATTGAAATTTAATATTTCATCATTTTCTAAAAACCTGAAATTGCCTGTTGGTAAATTCTGCATCATCGCATAACCATATAAATTAACACAGTCTATATAAGCCAAAAAGCTATCTGGTTCTTTATCATCGTAATCATTTAGATATTTATTGTTAGCCTTTGCATATCTCAGTGAGCACTGAACGAGGCCTCCCCTGATACCTTTTTCTAACATTTGATAAATTTCAATGTCTGAAATAAGGTCCAGTTTTATTTTCGTGTATAACAACATTGCGTCCCAACTCAACGATGGTGAGGAAACGTAATAACAAGGATCTAACCTATAATAATGCAAACTCATTGCCCTGAATTTCTCAAACACATCACAAAGAAGAAGAACATCAGATTTTAAATACTAATCGGTATATTCTCCAATATTTTTTATATTAAATGAATTCCAGACAGTTAATGCATGCCTATAATCTTCATCATTGACAGATTCTGATGTGAGCTTGTTATAAAAATATGAGGGTTCCGGTAATTTTGTTTCATTATACCATGCCCAAGAGTTTATGTAATCATAGCAGTATATACCCTTCTTTTTAACAAGATCAAACAAATGCTGATCTGGGTAAAATGATTGTAAATTTTTAAAATCATCTGGTTTCATGGTTTTAACTAACTTATCTAAACTCGAACTCAGAAAGTTAAATGAATCAATAAATTTCATTTGAACTACATTTTTTTCATCAATTGGAATAAATTTTGTGAAAGATATATACTTTTCTTTATTTTTTGGAATCAGATTAATGCGCCCGCATACTGCAGAAAGCTCTTTTATAAATAAATGACAATCGTACCCCGAAAGATTGTGAAAAATAATTGGTACAAATGGACAGGTTTTACTGTTTAAATTACACTTATTATGGGCTGGACCTCTATATTTACCCGTAAAGTGATTATGATCTGCTACAATTTTATCATTTTTAGTAAACTCATATCTGCAAATATAACACTCTGTTGCGTTATTCAAGGAATTTTGTTCTTCCTTTGTAAGAGGCATCATCGATCTAGAAACTGATAGAATTTTATAAAGTCTTTGTAGATCGCTAACAAGATATTCGACAAATTTTTTTGAACAATTTGCACCTCTATAGGAAACAATATCATTGAGTTCTGGATTGCTTAACAAATATAATAAGAAAAACAAGTGGCCTCATGAATTTGTATATTTTCGACATGCGCCGATTTATTTTTATCTGAATATTCCCTTAATAAACTTTCAAAATCACCATAAATAACTATTGGAATTCTTTGAGTTCTTTCGAAATTTGAAAAACAAAGCTGAGTTTTATCCTTAGGAAGAACTGTTTGAACTCTTGCACAACTATGGTTAATAAGTTTTTCTTTTTTATCAAAGTACATGAAACATTCATCACACAAATGTATTTTAGATTTGTGTTTGGTAAGTTGATTGTGAACAAGTTTTTCAAAATTTTTTATTAAACAAAAATGACCTGATCCATTATTGGAAATAAACAATAAATTTACATGATTTAACTTACGTTTGAGGGTTTTGTATAATGGTCCAGTGACCCTACCATTTTTATATAATCCATAAACATTTACACATATATTGTTATTATTACATTCAAACCACTTAATATCATCAAAACTTGGTGGAAATGACATACCTGATATTTTGAAAAGATTGGAATACCTTAGGTATGACGAAACTCTATTCGGATTGCTTTTCACTGGATACAGGTGTGCTAGAATAGACCATAAAAACAATAATTGTCATTATTTTGTATATTCAGACATGATTTCGTATTATAAATATGCTTAGGTAGTGGTGTGTATGTTCCAGCTCTCAATGGATTATATTTAACTATATTCATTTCTAAATGACTGATAGATTCGATTATCCACCGTGATTCAGACAACTCAAACACTTGTTAGTTAATTTTTCAACAAAAGATTGATAAGTGGACACTAAGTCTGTACTTTGAAGTATAACCTCATATTTTGTATTAAAAGATTTCAAAGATTTTTCATCATTTTTCGGCAAATAATATAAAACGAATAATTCTAAATTTATTTTGACTGACATGTGTTTCGACAAATTATCTTTTATAAGCTTATAAACTGTTTCTGAAATTTCCAATAAAAATAAATCTGGTGAAATAATAACACTCTGAGGGCTTATTGTATAACTCACAATTTTATTGCGGAAAGCATTAGCTATTATTTGTCCGTTATCAAACTCAGTGCAAATTAAACAGTTAGATTTGTGAATAAAAGTCTTTTTATGAGAAGAAGCTCTCGGAACGTTAACATTACACACTTGGCAAAAATACATATTTTAGAATGGCTATGGAATGGAATGTTGTTATGGCCTTAATTTTAGAATGTTTGTATTCAAAGTTTTACGTTAGGCTTCAGAATTATTGGTATTTTCTGTAAATTAAAGATGCACAGCTAATTTTAAGTTATATATTAATTAAAAATATAAGATAGTAACAATTAGAATGTTTTTATTTCTAGTTTTAATATTAAAAATAATAACAATAATAATCATAGGTAAATAAGTAGCGAAAATTAAGTTTAACACTCACTTTCTGAATATAAAAATCTAAGAAAGTAAATGAAAGTACTTAAAAGATATGTGTTCAATACAAAACGGGTTGAATACTTTTATATTCTAGTTTTAATAATAAAAATAATTAATTATTATCATAGGTAAATAATTAGTAGAAATTAAGTTTAATACTCACTTTTTGAAATATAAAAATCTAAGAAAGCAAATGAAAGTACTTAAAACATATTCGTTGGATACAAAATGGGTTGAATACGTTTATATTCCTCTTTGGAAACAGTAACTAATTGATTAACAGATTTCCAGATCGATGTATCCGTCATCTGTAGCGGTTTTTAACGTGAGAATGGCCCGTTTCCAACGATCCTGCTGCAGGGACTCCATTTCCTTGGTGTTGTACACTCGAAGCTCGATGTAGTAATCACCACGTCTCGACGGATCCGATTGCAGGCTGTAGCCGGATCCCGTACGCCGCGATAAATAACTACGAAGTGGAGATGCTCTTATAGGCGTCAGTGTGCAATGTGTTTTTTCTTCGCCCTACATAACATAAAATTGTATGTTAATTACTAACATATTTAATAACCGTTTTTTTTAGATAACTATACCTAGGTTAATTTGTGCTTATCGGTTTAATAAGATTCTTTGAAATAAATTCATAGAAGACAATAGTATAATTTAAACAAAACTAACCTCAGAGTCAGCGAGAGCCCCAGATTTTCGTTTTTTAGAAGCTGATGGAACTGGAGTGTCCTCAAAGTCTGAGTCGCAATCACTTCCGAACAGCTCTCTAGCGGTTGGTCTAGCCGGCTTCTTCTTTGGTTTTGTAGTGCGAGACTTTTTTTTTAAGCGGTTTGGAAGAACCGGGTGTAACCGTTGCCACTGCTCCGTCTTCGTCCAAATAAAAGGTATCGCTCAATCTGTGAAAAAAATATTACAAATACGATGTACTCTAAAACAAAATATACAAACATTGAAAAACGTAATAAAAAACAGTAGTTAAATACATAGAGAGATACATACATACTTGGTGATCTGGCTTTCAAATGTCACGATTCATTCGCTGTTTTCACTTGAGCCTCGCGAGAGAATACTGAAAGTCAAAGAATATGTTCTAATTTATATATCGTTATTATAAAGATGTGTTCATGAACATGATTTTTTCTTCCAAACCATTTTTAATTTAATTTTCAATAATTATTATGCAGTACTGAGTAGTCTTTATTATTGTAGTACATAAAGTCTAATATGAATAATTAATACTTACGTTTTCGATTTAAATGTATCCGCTTCCTAATGTTCCTTATAAGAGCGTGATAGCATCACATATCAATTCACGATATTTGACGCGAATTTCTAATATGGTAATGGTATGTACTTCACGAACATCGATGAGATGAATAAAAAAATACAGCTGCTGCGTATTAAATAAAAACTTTAAGTACTATATCACAATTATAAATTTGCAATATTCGATTTCCTCAAAAATAACGTATTAACTGTAAAGGTTATGAAAAATGTTATGGTTAAAAAAATTCTAAAAATAGATAATGTATATAATTTAGAAGACATAAATTGTCCTAACTTAGAAACGTTACATAAAAATTATTCGATATTAGATATTCAAAGTTGTATCTATCATAGTAACGCGGGTGCTTTTAAAAATCTAACTTGTCTGTACCTATCAATAAAGCGCTATCTAGGTATTTGATATTGAAATTAAGCAGCGTCTTGGGTCGAATGTAAACAAACGCTCTCATATCGATTTTGTTTATTCATAATTTCATTCCACGTTAGATGGCACCAACCAGCATGATCAATATTTTTACGAATGAAACGTTATTCGTTATGTTTATTCTAAAGAATATTATATATATATTATTTTATAAAGAATAACATATTATTATATATACATAAATAGTATTGATCGACGATCGATATGGATTACTAGTAACGTAGCTTAATATTATATTGCGTAAGTGCTATCTAGCGTGTTGATCGTGAAGTTGACTTCGATCTTCGATCATTATTAATTATTAGGCATCGTTAGATTTGTGTGGATCGATAGATGACATTGTCATCAATATCAGTAGTACTTAGTCTTAACAAAGAGTATTCTAAATCGCAGTAGCGACATTTTTAAATTTCGGACGTATATATAGAGTGGAAGTTAAAATATGGTTGACTGGTCTTGTGCGAAATACGTTCGAATGGATTTGGTTCTGTTTGTTTGATGTTGCTCGTGCTTGCACCATTGTCAACCATGCAGTCTGATGAACGTCTGACGGTAGAGCGGGACCCTACTGAAAGATTTTCTGTGTCACCGACTGAACAGTCTTCTGTGCAAGCGTCGTAGATGAGTCGGGCATGGCCCATGCAGTCTGAACGTCTGATGAGGTAGAGGGCCCCTACCGCGGAAGATGTTCTCTTGATGACAACCGACTGAACAGTCTTCTGTGCAAGCGTCGCAGATGAGTCGGGCATGTATGTAGGTCATTTGCAGTCTGATGAACGTCTGATATGGTAGAGGGCCCCTACCGAAAGATGTTCAGATGACAAGCGAATGGTCTTTTACTATATTACCTGCGAGTGCTGTGGGGTTGTGCCTCATCGAACGATTGATTACAGTGCGAACCCCGCGGTACAGGCGCACATGCTTTGCAAAATTTTTTTAAGATTAAAAAGATCTTAAAAGTTTTATAAGTTCGTGACATCAACATCGATCTCTTGGTTAAAATTTTTCTGTGTCAGAGTGTCAGAAATTAAAAATTTTTCTAACTATCAAATGTTAAAATTTTTATAAGTTTCATGTCTGTGTTTTATTCAGTTTGATTGTTTTGTATATTGTTAATACCAAATCTGTATTTATTTGTTCTGGGGAAGGTTTCTGTATATTATACCATTCCCACCCGGATGCCACGAAAAGGGAATGTATAAAATAAATTTTCAATTGAATTTGGAATTTTTTAAATAAAAGTTCTATTTGGAAAGGAATACATATAATGAAAACTAATACAATAAAAAAACAATAATAATTTCACAAATGAAAAAAAAAATGCATAGAAAGAGGGTGTGATGGTGTGGTGTTTAAAACGAGTAAAAATACCTTTTAAATTAACTTTTGAAATTATAATTTACATATAATTAGAAAAGACACTTTACTGGCTTATGCTAGATACTATTGTTCCATATTTATAAATTCCACTCGCGAATGATATCTTCACATTTAGGCAAATTTTTCTGCGTGGGTTAATCTTTGTTTGGACTTGGTAGGTATCTCTTTTCAGTCTTTTAAATTTCCTTCAAAGAGAATGTAACATTAGAAAGAAAGAAAGAAGAAAGCAAAAATTCTCTTCCATTCTTAAAAAAAATATATTCAAATTTTTAACTTGCCAGTTCTACAATTAATTTTCCTGACAACCTCTAAGCTCATATAAAAAGGTAGAATAGAAAAGAAAATGGTACAATATGTACCGTCATCATAAATCCAATATGGCGGATGTTCCATTATAGAATATAACTTTGTTGTTCAACACCAACAATATGGATATCAAATGAAACGGAATACGCAGGGGAAGGTTTCCGTATATGTGACGTCATCATAAATGCAATATGGCGGATGTTCCATGATAGAAAATAACTTTTTTGTTCAATAATTATTGTTCAATATTAACAATATGGGTAATCAAATAAAATGGGATACACAGGAGAAGGTTTCTGTGTATGTGATTTCATCATTAATCCAATATGGTCGATGTTCTATAATAGGAAATAACTTCTTTGTTCAACATCAACAATATGAGTATCAAATGAAATGGAATACACAGGGGAAGGCTTCTGTGTATGATTTCGGGCATCTTAAGCTTCACTACCGTATGTACAATAAAGTCGGCATCAACACTGTATTGTAGATGACCATGTTAGCGGTTTTAAAAATATTCACAGTGCCTACTAATTCGAACAAAGCACTGTTAGCTTTATTGTTAGCGGCTACCTGTCTCTCTACATTCAACTCAGGTCTTCGATCTCTCTAAAACGTAATCCCCAGATGTATAATAGCTTCCTTTACTTGTTTCAATATTTTCCTTTTGCCTACATATATCTCACTCTTCGTCTTCTCTTCCCTTTCAGACACCAAAACTTTAGTTTTATTCACATTTATCCTATCTTTTCTTTTATACACTTGACTAGAGTCTGCATCTCTGCTTTTGATGGCGCTAATAGCACAGCATCGTCAGCGTATAAAAGACAGTTTATCACCGTACCATCTCACCAACACATATCACAGCACTCATACCACCTTTCGATGTATAAATCAGGCCGACATGTCACCGTTAATCTTTACACAGGCTCTGTAGCCACGATATAATTAGCGCACAGCCCGCATTAATGGAAGCCTCACGCCATGTTCAAGCAGGAGATTCCACAGTTTTCTTCGCACTACTCTGTCAAATGCTTCTTCTAGATCCACAAAAGTGTAGAAGCATATTGTTACAGAACACATTTTCAGTGATATTCTAATTAACAGTATACATTAGATTTAAATTAGCTATTAGTCTTAGACACGATATTAGTAATAAAGTTAGAGCAATAATGATTTATTTGGACGTATATATATTTTAGGCACGTTAGAACATAGTTTACCGTCTTTGAAATGGACCGGGTACGTACATGAAGATACTACTCAGAATGTCACACTAACACGTCAGTCGTGTATTTTTACACCGGCAAAAGAGGTAGAATGGCGCAATATACTGTAAAAAGTAAGACAAGATGTCGTTGCTCGTGTAGTTTCGGATAGTTTGAGAGCTTTCCACTCAATTTAGAAGGTCTTGCTTCGGGCGTACATGCCGTTGTCTTCCTTTTTGTTAACATAAATGTACAGATTGACAGAATTTATTATTATTTACTATAACAAGTGTTTCATGATTTATTTGGCAGACGAGGGCGTAGACTATACATGATTCAAATGTTGGTGCTGTGCTTCGTGCCGCACGCGGCTCTGCTTATCCAAAACTGCACAATCATGGCTCAACTGTCTCATACACTGGATTCATCAATTTATCTGCACAATGAAGTAAGTTGCCCTTATTGTTACCATTTCTAAAATAATTTATGTAATAAATGAAGTAAAGAATAAACAAAATTAGTATACATGAACACGTCATTTTTAGCCTTCCATTACCGGTCTGACCAGAGCTATTGTAAGGAATACGCTTTTTCCGATAAGCTTCTAACTTTTAAATGAAATAATGGCTTGTAGATAGATTATTTGTGTAGTATTCTTGGGTAGGAAAATTGTACATAAAAACACTGTTATATCGAGAGATAATTTTGCTAAGGAACACTAGCAAAACAGAATATATTTTGGCGGTAAACAATACCTCAAGTATCAGAGAAACTTCAAAGTAAAGATGTAAATTAATTTGGCCAATTACTTCTTCACAAGGATCGCTAGTGCGGAACACTAGGCATGCTGAATTGACTCATGCCTGGCTTATTTTTTCAATTAGTGAAAATACTGTCCTCCGTCTGATGTATATTTTATTTACGAAAATAGGCTTGTGCTAAGTATATATTGTGTACAACGTTATATTGTTACAATTTCTCCGGTCGCCTGTTTCTTTGTTTAGGGTTAACTTATTTACAGGATGAATTTTGATAAAATTATGCAAAGGAAGCTTTGAAGTTTTTTGTTGACTATTGTTATTGACTGGTCCTTTGGGTGGTTCCCATCATAGTAGATTGTTTCGGGTTCGATTTCTATTCAGGAAACAGACTTTCCAAAATCGTCTTGGAGAGTAATCCTGCATTTCGTTTGTTACATTTTGCTTTTGGCAATAGGGGAGTACCTGTACACACGTACCCATCTCCCTGGGGGTGGGACTGGGTTGTGTGGGACTTTTACCTGCCAAAACTCTAGCAGTGATCGTCCTCGGCACATCGTCGTGGGGTTTCGGGATCTCTGCGGAACGTACCGGAGTCTTTCTCGCGCTGCGCCGAATCAGTTTTCGGGGACGGACAATCATAGAGCCTGTACCCTCATAGTGATACGACAGCGCGGACCAAACGCACTGTCTTCTTCCTCGGAGTCGCGTGATGGAAAATCGGAGCTCCTATTGACCGAGACCCCTTACTCCCTTCTTACTACGGCGGGTGAACATCGTAGCCTCATTCTCTGGTCTAAGCCGCAAAGTCGCCCAACCATGTTACCTAGTTTTAAGTTTAGTAACTACAACTACTTTTAAGTAGTTGTAGTTACTAAACGGCGAAATATCACCCTCTTACGGAATGTCTACGTGAAATAACAGCATCTATTGCTGTTGTGTTTCGTCCGGTCAGTGAGAGTGACGGTGGCCCATTTCCCCCTCACCGTTTAAAACCGGCAACGCACCCGAGATTCCCCGAACGTTGCGCGTGTCTATGGGCTGT
Source organism: Zeuzera pyrina (assembly GCA_907165235.1). Taxonomy (NCBI): domain Eukaryota; kingdom Metazoa; phylum Arthropoda; class Insecta; order Lepidoptera; family Cossidae; genus Zeuzera; species Zeuzera pyrina. The sequence continues at coordinate 4,528,064 of OU015627.1, forward strand.
GGTTATCACTTTTCATCAGGGTTACTCGTTTGCCCCTTCTGCCATAAAAAAAATATAAGGCTTGTGTTCCATGGTCAAATGTCAAAAAACGAAACCCTTATGATTTTGACCTCTCCGTTTGTCCGTCTGTCTGTCCGTATGTCACAGCCATTTTACTCGGAGACTATTGACAATATGTGGATGAAATTTGGAAAATGTATTCCATGAATCGCTATACAATGGTGTAGTGAATTTTTAATAGAAAATTAAATTAAGGGTATATCCAAATACATAGGTAACTGAGGGATGAAAGAAAATCCCGTGTACAGAAACGTGTATATTTAGAAACATCTTCAAAAATGATATAGAGGTTTCAAAGTGATTGTGATATGTGCCTCTAAATTCGTAAAAAATGTGGATGCTCTCCCCTCTAGGCCTCTAACTTTTCAATTATAAGAGGAAAATTCCGAAAAAATTTAAGATAGTAGACCTTAAAAAGCACTTTTAACGAAAGTTGGTTTGAATAAGATACCTTGTGTAGTTTTTTGATCTACATCTGTACTTAATATACTTGATAATATTATAAAGAGCGAGAGAGAGCGGACTTTGTAAGTTTGTTTATATGTGAAGAGTAATCTCCGGAACCAGTGCACCTAGTTGAAGAATTCTTTCACTAATCGAAAGGTACATTATTCTAGATGGAGATAGGCTATATATTATAATGTTTTCAACCCGGTGAAGTACCCGGTGAATAGTATGGAATATTTTCGGTTACACACACGGCGAACGCAGAAATGACTTTGTTCTTCAGTGTTATCGGGAAACGCTAGGAAATGAGAAACTATTTTTGCTGCCAATGAAATTAATATTGTGCGTCTCCACTACGGAATTACTCGTGGGCCAACCCGTACTAGGTTATGGCAAAGCCAAAAGAAGAGTGTGCTTACTTTGTGAATGTACTTTATTTTTATATAAACAGGTATGAGTATAGATTATTGGAATGAAATATATACTCGTAAATGTCTCAACTAATTTGAATTAACAAGGTATCGTTGGAATTAGCGATGGGTAGGCTTGACATTTTCAAGGATGTGGTTCCGACGTATATCCAGCTTTTCGGAGCTACAGCCATGTTTCGTGTGCATGGACCTGTATGGGTCTGCCACAGAGTACTTTATCGATCGACGCTCGATGTCACATTTTCATTCAGACGCGTTCCATTTCACTCAGCCGCCAAACAACTCCTACCAAAAGATACATGTCCGTTTTATATTTTCACGGACATTGTGCGTTCATCAATACCATAAGAGATACAGGTCTGCGGATTCGGGTCCGGACCCACCAGTCTCTTTCGTTAGAATTGTGATAGCATTACAATACAATTTACTTTTTTTGGGATTCTTCTTTACATCGGGTTAACCTGTTTATATAAAATGGATTAGTGACTAGAATACAAAAATGATTTTCTTTATTTTTCCTTAATGTATTCAATAAAGATAAAAAAAGTATAAACAATAAAGTAATAAATACAAAAATAGAACATTCGACTGCGCGTTTATAAAACATCCAAACAAGATTATGTGATTTATAGAATTGGATTCTGATTAGGAAAACGTGTCCATCTTGCTCACAGTCGTAATTACTTTATATTTCTATTTTCATTTTGCTTTCTGTATGTTTCCAGGTAAACACATATCTGCACGTGGGGGAGACTATTATGGAAGTCCAAGAGGAGCGCTATTACGTCACGAAGCATTTGTTTTCAACGCAGTATCAAGAAAGGAATGTTTCAGAGTTGTACGTTTTTTAATTAAATGTTAATGGCTGTGCAGATCACATTATGCTTATATCACTGGAACTGGGATCAATTTTTATCTATTGTGATCGCCACTGTGTCACCAAGCACGTCGACATATTTGAATATATGAAACTTAATGCGATTACCTTTTTGCAAATTGTTTGCTTGAGACCACAACCGATGCAACTCGGTCAAAACGTCAAGCCAAAATATAAAGGTCGCGTTAAATTTCTCGTTTTAGATATTTTACAATGCAACGCGAAAGTTTAAAAGTTTATATATCACACTTACTCCAGACGCAGAAACGACGAAGTAGATTTGACGAGAACGCAACAGTGGTCCAATCACAAACAATGTGTATAGGCGTTTTTTCTGCCTCTTGGCAGTACCGGCACTTTCTTGTGTCGGAAAACTAAACTGAATATGTGGTTATATAAGCTACAATGGCCAGCTTTCTATAGGTCACGCCAAACTTTATGGCGGATTTATTTATTTAAACTTCATTGCACAAAAATGTATAAATGGCGGACTAATGCCAAGTGGCGTTCTGTATCAGTCAACCATACGGCTAAACGGAGAAAATATTGGTAGTGCATACAACTAGTATAAGATAATTATATGCGCTTATGTCGATTGCATTTATGTATAATGTAGGTATATACCTATGTATTATGTTCTTGTTTTGTATTATTATGTTTATTAAAATATATTTCTTTATTTTTTTTAATTCTTAATTCAAAACAGGAACGTAATTTATACCTACATTATACACAAATGCATACGACATAAGCATATATAATTATACTAGCTGCAACTGCGTTTAAAACATATTATACTTATGCAATAAAATTAACAACCATAAAAGCAAACGATTACAAAAAATAAATGTAGGCCCAGTGCAACGAAAAGGCCTCAACTCAGCATATACTGTAGACATATATACAATACACGTACATGCATACAATAAGATGTCCACAGCGCCGATTTTCAGCTGAGGCCTAATCAGGTAGGTAGCTAATAATAAAAGAAAAATAATAAACAAAATGAATATCTATATATATAAAAGGCGATGTATGTATGTATGTATGTTCCTTATGGACTCTGAAACGGCTGGACCGATTTCGATGAAATTTTCAGGGAATCTTCAGATTGGCCTAGCGGGAGTTCCTGTAATGTTTGGTAGCGATCGGATCAGTAAAATTTTTTTTATTGTTTTTTTTTTTGCAGTATCAAAATAATTATAAAAACCGTTTAATTTATTTTAACTTCAATATATCTATCTATATATATAAACGGCGATGGATGTATGTATGTATGTATGTATGTATGTATGTTCCTTATGGACTCCGAAACGGCTGGACCGATTTCGATGAAATTTTCAGGGAATTTTCAGATTGGCCTAGAGGGTGTTCCTGTAAAGTTTGGTAGCGATCGGATCAGAAGAATTTTTTTTTGTTTTGTTTTTTTTGCAGTATCAAAATAATTATAAAAACTGTTTAATTTATTTTAACTCCAACTAACCCCCAGTGAAACGCGCCGGGTTTGCTAGTATGATATAAAAATGTAAGCAATAGGATATATTTGTAAGTACCGAAGGATATAAATCTGACAAATATCTAATATATGCATATGTAATATATAACTATAAATGTAAATAAAGAATATTATGTGCAAGTTTCAAGGCAATAATTTGCATATTACGTTTAAGGCATAAAACTGACAAGTAAATATTTAATATACATAAATGTATTTACATTCCAATGTACCTTACTACTATGTGTTGGACTTTTACAAGTCAAGAAAAGTTTTCTTCAGTTTTGATCTAAATTACCAACACACTGTGGTTGACGCAGTGGTGGAGGAGTATCGTTCAAACACTTAGTTGCACTGTATTTGGAACTACCTGTAAACGCAGAAGTTCTGTGTAATGTTCTATGTAAAATATAAGTAGGACAACAAATGATGTACGCAATTCAAATTTCCTTAAATCGCTCATCCAATTTAATTTGGAGTGCAAGTGTTGAGGTACTTCTGTTTTAATGACGTCGAACAATGTGTAGCCAAGTGCAAGTCACTTTGACACTGCATTTTCAGAATATTCCCTTCATTTAGGTAAGGACTTACTGACATGAGCTTTAGGTGGTACATTGTAACAAAATCGTGCACAGGCATTTTGTACCCTCTGTATAAGTTTTGAAGTCTTGAACAGTAGTCTAGGTCCATAAAGCACGTCCAGACAATTAAATTTAAATAACAATAGGTACTCTACTAACACTTTGCGTACATCAGTACTAAGATAGTTACGCACATTATATAAAAACTTAAGTCGGAAAAACAGTTTCTAACTACTTCTGTGATATGTTTTTCAAAACGCAGTTCTTCATTTAAGCCAAGATTACGCGTTTCATGGAATCAGAAAACTCTTAACACTTATATCCTTAATCTATTTCTTGGAGCCTACGACCATATACTTCATTTTGTTTGCATTTAACATAAGAGAATTACGTTTAGACCAGTTCGATATGTCATCCAGATCGTCGTTTATTTAAGCAACTGCATCTTGAAATCTGTTATGTTTAAATGAATAGTATATTTGTACGTCATCGGCATATACCATATACTTACAGTGCTTAATAACGTTAATAATGTCAGCGCTGAACAAAATGAACAATAATGGCCCTAAAACTGATCATTGTGAAACTCCTCTATTAACTGGTAAGAGACCGGATCGTTTGCTCTTTCCGTTAGAATCACAAACCTCTACCATTTGAGAACGATTACTCAGATACGAATCAAACCATTTGATTGTCTTGGAATTGAAACCATAGTAGAACAACTTAGATATTAATAGAGAAATATTTAGCGAGTCAAACGGCCTTGAAAAGTCCAAAAGCACCAGAATCGTGCCCCTAGCCTCATCTCGAGCTCTCAAGACTTCAAGGCAGTTGTAGTGCTACGGCCCCTTCTAAATCCCGATTATCTACAATCGGACAGAATTTTATTTAATTTCATGTACTGCCTTAAATGAAAGGCAACAGCTTTTTCTAAAATTTAGTAAAGGCAAGGCAAAACAATTTTAGGACGCAGCTTCTTTAACTCCGATACGTTAGGTATTTTTGGTAGAGGCTTAACTATTGCGCTTTTCCAACTGGACGGAAACTTAGATATAGAATGGATTTGTTGATTAAAATCGTTACTATTTCTAAAGCGCGTGAGGCTAAACAGATCATGCCCAATGATAGTATCGGACTATCGTTCATATCATAGCGTTAGATTTTAGTTCTTTCAATATCTTTTGCACTACTGTCATATTAACTGGCCTCAAACTGAACGTCTCGGTACCGAATCTATTACATTCGTAATAAGTAAACATAGAAATATCGTTACCACTCGCAACATTTAAGGAGTGTTGATTTATGAGTTCAGGATCATTAATATGCATAGGCATTTCAGTAGTTTTAGAAGGTAACGATTTCGATTTTAGATTTTTCCATAGTAATTTAGAGTTTTTTATATTATTTTCGTTTATGTGTAATTCATAGTAACAGCGTTTTTTACTATACATTGTAATCTCAACTTGTTTTTCCTTATTGAATTGCCTGTGTGAGTCCAATTTAGTTCGCCTAAACCTGTGCAGTGCTTTATTACGCATACCTATCATGCATTTTACAGTGTCAGTGATCTACGGGGAAGGTAGTCCCTTTACAATACGTGTATTTGTAAGTGCGTATAGATCGAATAGAAAAATGAATGCTTGTATGTAATAGTTGTAATACGATACAATATTGTCCACATCGCTAAAAGATTTGATCCTATCCCAGTCAAAAGATTGTAAATTATTGTTAAATATATGTATTAAGACGAAGAAAATATACAGAGCGAAAGTGAGTGGTAAAAGAAGCCAAGGAAGACCAAGGCTGACTTATGAAGATCAAATAGCCAGAGTGTTAGCAGACGGAAATGTCAAAAGCACTCGCATACCTAGGCGAAAATGTGTGAGGAGAATGATGAGATTTGAGGAAGCGAAAGAGGTGTGTAAGGACCGCGACTCCTGGCGCTCCGTCCTCTCTGGCTACCCCGTTGGGGATACAGCGTGAAGTTATGTTATGTTATGTTATGTTATATGTATTAATACCAATATTCACCAACGGCCTGAAGGTGATTGATTTGACATTTGATACATATATTGCCGGAAGTCTAAAACAAAAAGTGACTTCCTATCGCGGAGCATCCGCCATTTTGGATTTATGATGATGTTACATATACAGAAAACTTCCCCTGCGTATTCAATTTTATTTGATATCCATATTGTTGGTGTTGAACAAAAGAATTACTTTCTAGTACGAAGTATGTACCACATTGAATTTATGATGATGTCACATATACCTGCGTATTCCATTTCATTTGACATTTGATATCCATATTTTACGTTAGTAACTAATTAATCTGTGCCCATATTGTTGACGGTAAACAAAAAAGTTATTTCCTATTGTGGAGCATCCGCCATTTTGGATTTATGGTGACGTCACATATTACGAAACCTTCCCCTGCGTATCCCATTTCAATTGATATCCATATTGTTGGAGGTCTTGAAAAAAGGTTACTTCCTGTCATGGAACATCCGCCATATTGGATTAATTATAAGATGACATCACATATACAAAAACCATTTTTTGAAAAACAAAGAAGTTTACATTTGTTTTAAGTATATACTATCTCTGTACTAAATATATATAATCTGTACCAAATATAAATCGGTCGAGCGGTTTAGCATTTCCCATATGAAGTTTCATTCCCCTTTTCACTTTTTTAGGGGTAGATTTAAAAAAAAAATAGCCTATGTTCGTCCCCTGGTTTCAAGTTATCTCCCTACTAAATTTTATCAAAATCGGTGCGGCGGTTTAGCCGTGAAAACCAAGCAGACAGAAATACAGACAGACCGACTCGCATTCATATTATCAGCATGGATACTTTAATAATTAAATATCCTACACATCTATGCATATAATAAAAATGTAACTGAGCGCTGTCTGTACATGGAAGATATATGAGAAAAACTATTATTGGGGGCTTTATCAACGCGATAGAACCCAAAACAATCATTGTTAGTGTGTCTGTCTATCTGTTTGCCTGGGCTTTTGTGCGCGCTAATGTTAAAAACGGCTTAACCGATTAGGATGCGGTTTTCACTGATGTATTTTGGTAAGCTTCATTTAAAATTTAGTGTTTGTTTTATTTCAATAAGTTCATAAATAAAAAAGTTATATCAATTTAAACGATCACGTCGATCATTTGTTAGATAAAAATGCTATAAAATAACTGTCGCGTTGAATTGGTTGAAATTCCATTAAACTATACATTATGGTCTGTAAAATGATGATGATTGAAAGCTTATATGAATTTAAAAAATTGACAGTTTCCAATGTAAGTTGACCTCGGATCTATATGATCAATCATATTAATAGGGTTCAGCTCAGGCTGAATGCGCGTCGGTTGTACACGACCACGCGTATATATAAAGCGCGCCGAGTGCCGCGCCGCTGCCTGTTCCACTTACACATTATGACCGCGCCACTCCTACCGGAGGAGGAGAGGACGTCCTCCGTGACACCTGTGGGTGGGGTCTCGCGTTTAGAAGTCCGATCACGTAGTACTACACGTACCCACGCGGGCCTTAAGCCATATTGTAAACTGCCACGCAGAACACTAGGCACACTAACCGGCCCTCAGCCGTCTCGCCGGCCGGGTATTCTAGAGGCGCGGCCCTCATCCGAAAAGGAAGTCAGTTAAAATGCACGCAGGTGTGGAAAGCTCACCTGGTGACGCCTTGAGCCCGAAGTCCGTCCTCCATACGAGGTATCCCTCGGCTGGAGGAACCCTCAGGCGGTCGACCAACTGGCAGGGCGCCTTTAGCGTTCGCCCCAAGGCGATGACGCTATAAAAGCCACTAGAGCTAACAGCTAAGAGTAGTTTTTTTAGTCGGTTCGAGTCCGACACTACTCAGTCGGCGTAGAGTCCGACTGACTGTCCGTGGGGATTTTTTCGGCCTCTCAAAAACTAAAAAAAAAAGCCGCTGCCTGAAGTATTGAGTTTTTCGTAGCGAACGCACGTTGCAGAGATTTTAACAGGGTGCGGAGCAGGTGATATAGTGTTTTTATACCCCGGATTCCTCTCATTCCAAAAAAAATTACGTTTAGTTTTAAACGAGTCCAGTTTCCAGTGAGCCTATGTTACGCAATGACAATGAATAAAGGCCAAGGTCAGACGCTGAAAGTTGCGGATATGGACAGTATCAGCTGTTTTTCGCACGATCAGCTCTATGTGGCTGTGTCGCGTGTTAGCAAGCCTAGGGAACTTTATGCTTTGCTCCCCGACGGCTATACGTCTAATATCGTACACAGGGAAGCATTACTGTAAATTAGATAATAAATTAAATAGTAACTTATTTCTGCCACCTTCTACTTTCTATTTTCTTATAAACTAAAGATAGACAAACTTTTTGCTGTTAGAAATTCAGGGGAACCCAAAAATTGAATCCCACTCGACCAATGTCGCGGACATTAACTGTAAGAAATAATGTGTGTGATCGTTTTTGAAAATACCAAATACCCCTAAAAAGGTAAAGACGGTGTTTATAAACTAAAGTCCACGCGGACGGTCGCGGGCAATATCTAGTATTAAATAATATATTAAATAATGGGTACTAGCACCGCGCCGCCTCGATGACTGCGGCGGCGAGTAATAATAATAATAATAAACAAGTTTTGTTTAACGTAATTGTTTCGGAAGTTTAACTTCTGAAATAAATTACACTATTGTCGGGCCGCAGAGAGAATGCGTTCCTGACGTCTATTAGTTGGCTAGTGACGGACAAAAAGTATTATATGTATTATTTCTTCAACCGACCCAACAAAAGAGTAACATAAGTTTCAATACTTGTTTGTTTGGCTTCTAATTTCGGAATGTAACTAGCGTAAAGAAAATAAAAATGCGAGAGTAATATTTAGTGTTAAATGTGAAATGTAACAGGAGCACTGATCACTATGAACACGTTATCAATTCTTCATCACGACTGTTATGTACTTGACTGTTCGACGGCTTCGCAACAACTGAACTCTTACAAGACCAAAATCAGGCCTTTATGCAGCCTCACTACACGCAGGAAATCCATTGTACCCTCTTTCTTGTTACTAAAATGTTACATAATATCACATGTGGGTAATTTATGTGATTAAAATTTATGTGGAACTAACATTAGATATATTTAATACAAAAATCAACAATAAAAATATCTTAAAAAATATTATTTTATAGTATAACGGCAGATAGCGTTACAATTGCCTGTTATTTTTGGCACGTCACTACAAAAATAAATAGTTCACATGACCTTGTAATTGCCCAGTATGGATTTAAAAAAAAAATTGTTTCTTAATTTATTTAACATTAAATTTAGCGCGAAATTATAAGATTTATTGTCAATCGACATAATAATATAGTTTTTAATGATAATTATTCGTTAGTTAGGGAAATAAGCATATCAAAATATTTTGATCGTAAATTCAACGCCATTTCAAAGTTACGTCGTCCATTCCATCACGACCTGTCAGGAACGCATTCTCTCAGCGGCCGGACTGTAGGACAAAGTATCGACTGAGATGTTTACTTTTAAAGCAATTCCCGTCAAATTCACAGCCGAGATCACTTCACTTCGCTTCTAGTACATTTGGTTTAAAGAATTCCATTTCAAGGCCAAGTGAGTTGAATGCGAAGTGGGGTGAATTGTCGAGCGAGTCTCGCTTGGGAGATTTAAGTTTTTACAGAACTGCATGGCCGAAGTGCAAGCCGAGTGACAGCCGGTTTCGCCGGTTCAGTCAAGTACTCACGCTGTCAACGCAGGCTAGCGACTGCGCGCGCTGCTATATTGCATACTGCGACACGTACCGTACCTAAATTCAAATCTGTCATGAAGTTTGGCGCTACCTACATGTTTTGGAATATTTATATACGAGTAGATACTTACATAAATAGACAGCACTGCATTACTTCTATAGTTGTATATATTATCAGCTGTACCCGCGACTTCGTCCGCGTGAAAAATTTTTCACATAGGTCACATAGGACAATTCCGCGGCGTACGCACTACAACGCACTAAAGTGTCATCGCAATCGGATAAATGGTATTGAAAGGCATAGTGAACAAATATATGAAGAGACATTCATCCATAAACAAACAAATGGCCAAACTTTCGCATTTTTTGAGAAATAAAACAAACAGATTGCGTTTGTCTCCGGGCACATATTATTATCTCTTTACCTTTTAATATAATCAGTTATAATCAGCAGTTTGCAAATAAAGTTTCATCTCCCTTTTCACCCCTATAGGGATAGATTATTGATGAAATATGTGACCTATGTCTTTTTGATAAGAAAAAGTCTGTTTGTACCAAATTTCTTAAAAATCGGTTCAACAGTTCAGCATTACCCATACAAAGTTCATCCCTTTTCCACCCCCTTAGGGATAATGTTTCATAAAAAAAGTAGCCTACGTCCGCCCCTGGTGTCAAATTAATTCCATGTCAAATTACATCAAGATTGGATATGTGGTTTAGCTTTTGAAAATGTACACAGACAAAAATTTAAGAAATGGTACAATTGAAGTCAGTGAGTTACAAAACACAATATATGACAAAAAGATTGTATATACAGACAGAACCTACAGATTTATGTAGTAGTATAGGTAGATGTGATGTGAATGTGTGTATAATAAATAATTAGTCATTTTATTTTTAAATGTTTGAAGTAAGGAGTAGTCTAGTCCAACATAAATGTCTTTCACCAGTTATATTGAAACTACGCCGGCGCAAGGTTATTTAACTAAGTCAACAATATTATTGGTCGTAGAGTTAACTGTGATCACATTTTTTATGGGAAGTAGCTACTAGCTAGTAGGCTTTTGGTTTTATTGCTTTTGTGTGTAGAGGTGGAATGGGAGAAAGTGGGGCGCCGAGCTGTTCCTTTACACATTGTGTGAAGAATGTAGATGTATTATATCGTCCTTTGATTAAGAACATGAGAAGCGGGATCGAAATCTGTGAACCATGTGTAATATAAATTTTTTCTATTCTATTGCGAAAAAAGGTACGACAAAGCCCGCAAGTGCGTTCAACAGGTGCACGAAACATACCAGAAAAAACAACAATGTGCAGGACATTACTTTATTATGATTGACACATTACATCTGAACTACAATTCCTATACAATTCGTCATTTTTCGAATCAATGGGGATGTTTGTTGGAAACGTGTCCGCTAAATAAATATAAAGCATAAATTATGTATACTTACATCACTCAAACGTTTTTTCCCTTTTATGATTTTTTTCTCTTATTTTATTGCTTAGTTAAAGGTGGTGCTGAAAAGAAGATAAACTTCCGTGAAAGAAAAAGCTCATCCAGTAGAGAATTATACGTAATCTAATCATTTTAAAGATTTTTTTACATAACTACTGCAGTTTTTAGATTAAACACAATCCAATAAAATCAAGCATCAATAACTGAAAATTTTTACTTCAGGAATGCCGGAAATTTTGTTTATTTTCAGTCCAATGGAAGTTATGTAAATCAGAGAGAACTAAGAGAACACGGTTCGTGTTATTCTATGTTCAAAATCAAATTATCTTGGATTTGAATGTGACTTAATTTGGGAAAACACTAATGAACTACACATATATGTTAGAGGACTGAGAAAAGATTGGTGAAAATGGAAGTTCTCCATTTGATTGCCACTTCAATTCAGAATATCTCTCTTCCTTTAAAAGATTCCATTGGGTTTGGGGCTAGACATGAAAATCAATAATTCTGTCTCGTCTTGTTTCAGATCTAAACTTCAAACTGTTTTCAGTACAACAGACCTCCATTTAGAAAGTTTGGTTCAACATCATATTGTTCAAGACCATAACAAGTTCAGTCTCTAGTAAGTACATTAGATAAAAATATTTAAGCAGTAGAATAGTACGAAAAATGTATATTGTGTATTGTGTCAATGGAAATTCTAACCGGAATCCAATGCAAAAGTGGAAAACCGGAAATCTTCCCGAAATCCCGGGAATTCACTCAGGAATTTTCTCAATTTTTGGAATTTACCCGGGAAAGTCATTTCTATTATGTGCTCCTGTTTTTGTTCCTTCTGTATCTCAAAATATCATTTGTAATCTTATTTTATTAGTACTTTAAGCGAGCAATTCTTGTTTTAAGTATAATTATATATATATAATAATAACTTATGGATAAACTTGAAAAAAAAAACATTGTCATGTTTTTTTGTTTTGTTGTTTTCAAACATGTTTTTTTTCAAGTTTATCCACAATAGGTGTAATCACTGAAAGTACTAGTTTTCGCACAATATTTTCTTATCTAGAACATTGACCTATTAGTAGGCTGAAACATTTCACGCATTGACAAAAAGATGGCATTATAAAATTACTAGAAATTACTGAAGTCGCCCGCGTACTACTTATTTACATGTATGTACATATATGTACATAACATGTTTTTCCAAAATTCAAACTAATATACTTATATACTAATAAAGCAGAATAGTTTAGAATCTGTCTGGAAAAGCTCACAGTTCTATTAAAGTTCAATCTAGTATATATTCAAAGAGTTCAAAAAAGAGTCAATAAAGCATTGCTGCACAATAAAATCAAATGTAGCAATCACTTTCGGCAGTAGTATTGGAGCTTACATAAAAAATAAAAAGGTCATGTATTTTACTATTCAATTTAACAATACAAACAATTGAAATTCATATTCTAACAATATAATTAATAGTATATAAAACATATCAATGTATAATACAGTATTTGAACTTGCAGCTGGGTAAATGGAAACAAGCGGTGACAGGCTGCTTGGATAGCCCACCGCCTAGCCTATTTAAGTTCCTTACATCAAGCATTAATCTTTGACTGACTTTTATAACCTTAGCGAGAAGATCATAATCTATATTTGTCTTTTCTCCAAAGCTAGCACGGTAGTCCGGTTTTCATTATTTAATTTTCCATTCTAAAATTGAAATAACCACCTGACATAGCGTGTCGGACATGCATTAATTTAATTTTATTTAAATTTTGTTAAATTTAAATTTTATTTAAATTTAAAGCAAATTCCAAATAAAATTCAAAATTTCGGAATGCTATTTATAATTTTTCGTTTGCGTTTCTGCTATTTTTATTTCTTTAATTTATTCTGCTTCCTCTAACATAATCCGAGATATTTTTGTCTTTATTTCCCTAATCTATCCTGTTATAAATATCGTCATGCCTCATGGGCGTACACTCATTTCTACTTATATTTTTAGGATGTTTAAATCTATGATATCTATTTTAATATATTAATACATATTTATAGATATATATATATATAGATATAATAGATAAATATAAATTAATATATATTTATCTATTCTACCCTTATTTTTAATTATTTACTACACTTTTAATTTACAGTATGTTTGCTATTCTAATAGGACTCACTATAACATATTAGTACTTAGCACATTCTGATTAAAGTCGTTTTTGGGTTTGAGTAATGGATTGACGTGTCTGTAGAAAATTTCAGCTCAGTAGGTGTAAAGAATAAATCAGCTGTGACATAAGGACAGACAAACGGATAGGACAAACCAATGACTAAGGAAAGTAAAGGACATGAAACAAGTACAAAATAAACGTGCCGCCTAAACTTCGAGTGTCGCAAGTAATGGCTGCCGATTAGTGATGTCCCAAATATCTACTATGTAGATGTCGTTAAGTCAGTTGTTGAAAGAAGTTTTGTTTCAGCATCAGTATTGAAATAAAAATCATTTTGCATGATATCTTTAGAAAAAGGGAGGGCTTTTTTTTTTGGTTGTCATAGATTTACACAAAAGTACTGAAATATTGTTCAAACTAAAAATACCAGTCAGCGTAGTTCGATGCTGTCGGTATATAATTAGAATCTGCGTTTAAGGCGATTTTAAGGTGTTATTAGCAACAATGGCAACAGGTGCCTTCAAGGATAGCCCCTTTCTGTCCTTCGATCATTTTTATATGGAACTTTAAATGAACCCTACATACAAACAAATCACTTAGGTACCCCTTTTTGTAATATTTAATAGTACGTCCATGATTATTACAGAAATAAAATTGCTTTTTAAAAGAAACCCATATTTTTATGAAGCGCTTTGATAAATGTTGAACATAGGTCAAAGTAGTTGAGGAACAGCACAGTCCTTTTAATGTTTTTCTTTTCTTTACATGCATAATGTTACTTCTTCTAGAGGTGATGGTGAAATTAAAATAAGTGCTATGAGAAACATACATACAAACCGACCAAATCATGGTGTACTATAGCACTTTGATAAACTAAATACTAGAATAATTAATTTTACTAAAAATTAGTGGCCTTATCACACAGTAGTTGGGAATAACATTTCAATTAGGAATAGAACACTGTGGACTTCTATTAGTCGAAGAATTCTTAAATTCAGTTAAGTACTTCCACAGGGTTACCTCGTACACACAAATAAACAAATTTTATTTCTTTACATTGTGAAGAAATAAGTAATAATATTATCTAACGTATATAATATTATCTAGCGTAGAAAATCCACAACAGACCGACCTTTTGAATAAACCTTTTAAAAGTTAAGATAGTAAATTGCTAGGCACTACAAGGGTGACCAATTTGATAGACACTCGTCATGTCTAATGTACCTACAGTAACATACTCGTATCTTTACTGGGTTTGAAAAATAGAACTGTTTGTTAATATTACTGTTTGTAAAATAATAATTCTATTATGTACATAAAATTTTTAATAACATGTTCACAAAATAAATAAATGTAGCTAACTAAATAGCACAATTTTTATTCAATAATTTCTGAATGAAACTTTTGAATACTGAGATTTGAATTTAAGCAGTCATTGTCATGTCGCTGTTGTTTTTTTTATACGTCAAGAAAAGAATGAAATAGTTTCCGACACCTTCGTCTCTTATTTCTGCTCTTAAAGTTTTTTAAAAGATTCTTTAAATTGTACTGCATCTGGGTTATTAATAAAACCATTACAAACTCTTATTGGTCGCAAAAATAACTCGGCGTGGTCTTGATTCTCATAATTCAGAAGCAAATATTTTGAACTATGAGCAGATTTTTCTCTCTCGGAAACATCAAATCAAAATTCAGCCACATTCTGTAAACAATTAATATTTTCCTCTTACTTTTTCCCAATAGAGGATTTACATGGTCATGAAATTAAGAAGTAATTAATTACCACTGTTAATATTTTCTAGGTGATGCTTCATACTGTAAAATTATTTTCTTAATGTTCTATTGAAAAAAGCTTCTTCGAAATACAAATAACATAAATGTATATCATGAATACCCCGTTGGGGATACAGCGTGAAGATATGTATGTATTAGGGGATGTTACGGAAGTGGTTTTATCGGAACTGAAGTCGGACTTGGAGTTTTTAAATTTGATTTATCGGAACCGGAACCGGATTCGGAATTGGAAACGGAGGTGGAAGCAGAAGAGAGATGAAGAGCAAGTCTAATAAAATAAAATAATACGAACATTATTCAGCCTCTTTAATTTTAGTTCAATAAATAATACACCTGCTTAGGCCTAGGCGTTGAAAATAAATAAATCAAATTTTCTTAAATCTTATACAGTACTAGTAGTAAATCAAATCAAATGAAGTAACTCCAAAAGAAACATATTGTATTTAATGAACAGAAACATATTGTATTTAATGAACAAAAGTTTCGCTTCGTACAAAACTTACACTTTGATGAATTCGCACAAACTTCATTGAAGCAGTTCTAAATAATACTTGCTTTTGGCTTCATTGTTTAATTCAAATATATTTATCACACATCAAATGAAACATACTAACACTTATAGAAATTTCGGATAAGTTTAATTAAAGCGCGAACAGAAAGCACGTAAGGAGAAGGCTTCCCTTCAAGAGAAACATTCACTTGTTCATACGCGCTGACCATGGCCGCCGTCGCCGCTGTGCTTCGACCTGCGATTATAACCTCCGATTTAAAATTGTCGGAGCCGAAGTCGAAATCGGAACTGTAATATCAATCGGAAGTTCCGACTTTTCGGAATCGGAATCGAATCTCCATAACATCCCTAGTACGTATATATCATATCCAAGTATGTCATTTTTACAGAGGTGTTTCAATTTTCTTTTCCGATTATGTCAAGCCACTCTTTTCCTGTAATAATATATGATAGTAATCTGAAACGAGATAATTACGACATATAAACATGATACTTGTATTTATCGATATTTTTTTAATATAGATACATGGACAGCCCTAACTGCAATAACAACAAAAATTGATATGAAGTAATTTACTGTATTATATGAATAAAAACTGCTAATAACTAAAAATATACATGACTATAATACAGTAAACTAAGAAACAGTAATTATGATGGAAATATATACAACATCAGACTAAATTAATGAATTTTTGTTACGTACAAGTGCAATGATAGATTTCGTTGATTATTGCTTTTCCTCGAGCCACATTCTAACACACTACACTTAGAAATTATTATGGCATTCTGCTAGCTTCTCCTTTAGCAAAACGGTTCCAATATCCAGCACAAAATCGCAGAAACATTAAAAAATATTAAATTCATTGATATGTTTTGACACTTCGTGTACTTGTCAGCGTGTCGCAAAGAATGGCGGACCGGCACGTTTTAACATTACAATGATGTCACATGAAAAAATTACTTTTTGAGAAAAGTACGTTGTTTTCTCTTACACACACAAGAAGCCGTAAGTCAAAAAGAGACAACGCTACGTTTGAATGTTATGCGTTAGAATATATATAACTAAATGTTGCTATAGATCGACATGCCACGTCCTTTAGTTTCTTAAATCATTGGGACAAACATGACGAAATTATTACACAAAACTATAAAATGTTGCTTATGGAACATAAAAGATAGAAATTACCAGAAATTACCTTGGTTTCTGTCTATTACAGTATATCTGGACAGACAGAGTTAACGCTGAAGGCACAGTCTTGGATATAGGGAGTGAATAGTGCTCCAAATATAGAAATAGACTTTTAAAAGTTCAATTTTGCCAATTTTACATGTAACCTTGTGTAAAAATTTCGAAGTCGCTTGGCCGTGCCTCTAGTCACCGAGGGAGAACATGACTGTAACCCTCCAGTAAAAAGAACCATTAAAAATCTGTACAAAAATATTATATATGCACATGCAATGTCAGATCGCGCAAAGACGAAAATCGGATATTATAATTAAAAAAATGCTTTAAAAAATATTAAATGGGATATTAGGACTATCAGAAATCAGGAGACTAAACTATGGAATAGAAGAGAGAATGGTGTATTTTTTGTTATTTTGGAGAGACCCAAGGGCATCGAGGAGTTGGTTTTGTAATAAAAAGAGAACATAAGGCAAAGATAGTGCAATTTACCGGGATCTCGGATAGAGTAGCGTTACTGAACATCCAATTGGATAAATACTCAACTTTCATTAATACAAGTTTATGCACCAACAGAAAGAGCAGATGAAGACGAAATATTGAAGTTCTACTCGGATATAAATAAGGCCAGAGATAAATTATATAAGAATCTAGTTATTCTCGGTGATTTTAATGCGAAGATTGGTATAACAACAGACTCGTTGAGCACATTAATTGGACCTTACGGATGAGGTACAAAAAATGAAAGAGGTAATAAATTAATCTAGTTTGCCTTAGAAGAAGAGTTCATTATATTGAACACGTTATATAAAAAATACAAATCAAAGATGGACTTGGAAATCGCCAGATAAATATACCAAAAATGAAATTGATTATATTCTAACTAATAAAAGACATTATTTTACAAACATAGAAGTAATTAAGAAAATACCTTATCCTCAGATCACAGATTGCTTAGGAGTACGTTAAAAATTGAGAAAAAGAAGAAAAGTCGTTAAAATTATCAAAAATGGAACTATTCATCTTTAGGTAACATCAAAGAAAGACTTCTGTTTGCACAGATATTACGAGAAAAAATCCCAAATTTTGATTACGCAATATATCTCACATAAGAATTGTAGGATTTATTGGAACAGACTATAACAAGTAGCTTAAAAGAAGCAAAAATTACAGAATATAATAATAGTAAATATTTCAAGTTATCCGCACAAATTAAAAAAATTAGGAAAAGACACAATCTACAACAAAAACAAAATAAAACAAAATCCGATAGGACGGAACTGAAATATTTGTATAAAATAATACCAAAAAATACACAAAGAATATACAACTCATAAACTACACATGTATGAAGATTGTCTGAGCAGAACAGGTGGAATAAAAATGGTTCATAAATCTGTTATGCAAAAAAAATGTGGATTCCGAAGTTAGTTGACACAGATAGGACAATTGAAAACAGAAAAGATATTATTCAAACTGCGACAGGTTACTACAGAGTCTTATGCCGAACGACAGATCAAAACACAAATACGAATCAAGTAAGTTCCTATTCCCCTTTATCGGAAACGAAAAACTTTACAATAACGGAGATTGTACATGGTATCAGAAAATTAAAGAATAATAAACGTCTGGGTCCTGACTCGATTACAAATGAAGCATTAAAAATTGGTGAAAGATCTATAGCAGGAGTGTTATGTCATCTGTTTAACATGATTCTTCAACATAAGAAAGTACCATTACAATGGACTGAGTCGTAAATCATTTTACTATACAAAAAGGGAAACCCATTTGAGTTGTCAAACTACAGACCCAACAATCTTATGCCCAGTATCTATAAATTATTTTCACATTGCTTATTAAAAAGAATTGGACCGACAATAGACTCTAAACAACCTATATAGCAAGCAGGGTTTAGAGTGGGCTACTCTACAATCGATCATGTTTAGGTTCTCTATCAAATAATAGAAAAATATAGAGAATTTAACTTTATATCTAGCCTTTATTGATTAATATATATATAGTTTATATGTATTATATTTAATATATATTATACTGCATAATTTTTATTTTGTTACTACATGAAAATAATTGTAATTGACTCGCTCATCATTTTCATTGTCAATTTTTGTGACATTTCTGGGAGAGGACGCTGACACCCGAGATACAGGTTTTTTTTTTACCTAGTTTGGGAGTCAGAGGCTTCATAAAAATTATGTAATAACTATTTTGGTCAATAAACTATTTGATTTGATTTGATTGAATAATTTTGAATTCATTTAAATTGTTTAATTTTTTTTGCTTTAATTTAAATTTATTGTTTTATTATTATTGTATTATGTTTTTGATTACATGTAGTTGGAATTTATAATAAAGGCTTATTATTATTATTATTGGCCGTACCTATCTCCACAAATATCGCTCATAAAAAAAAATCGTAAATTTTTAGAATAAAGTCTACATTGAAGGAACATTATCAGCAGAACAGATTACAAATTATATAATTCCTTTCATATGAACCGAAGCTCTACCATCAACTTTGTTGTACGTGTGACAAAACGAACAGTAATTACAAAAGTTGAATCTGCATTAGGTCGATTTGTTATTCTTTAATGCTCCTCAGGAATGTTTTCTCAAAAATCACACTAAGTGAAATGAGACAAGAACAGTGAAGTGAACATGCAGTTCGCTCAAGTATAGATACAGTAATTGGAAATCAACTCACTAAACATATTTACTCAGCAAATATCTTGCGATGGTTTTATGTTGTACTTTTGAACTTTGATACGTTGCATTGATAGAAAATAATCTTGCATAGTGTGAGATAAGTTCCTAAAACTGTATAATATAATAAGTTTAACAACATATGCTGTGTAGATAACATATAGTTTCTGATATAATTTTCCTTTAATCTACATCTTTTGCTCAGATTTTTTACCAATATGGGAGAGAGCTATGTATAAGAGTTTAAGAGACTTCAAAAAAAAGAGGGAGTTTTCAATTACACTGAATATTTATTTTGGTGAATGTTACGCGATGTCTTCGCCATTTATGCACCGATTTCGATATTTTTTTATTAGAAAAGGTATGTGACCAGTGTGATCCCATAGAAATTTGGTTAGTTTGGTGATAGAGTACTGCTCAACCAAAAGTACTTTCCAACGGCCTGTAATTTTCGTGATCTTCTTATTTAACTTCTTAGCAAAATGCATTTTTATCTGTTCGAGATTCATTGAATAAGTAATAAATGGATTCCAATGCAATTGCGATGTTTGAAAGACTACGGTCAGAGTTAACCATTGCGCTATTTTCATGTCAAGATAATGCAGTGGTATTTTAATCTAAGTGAACGAAGTCGTAGCTTGAAGTTCATTTATATCGAATATCTTTGTCAGGGTTCCATTATGAACTCTTGTAAATACGGTGTGATGGATCATGGTAAAGCATAAGAAGGGTTTTTATATTATACTAGATGTGATAAATTAATAATTTTATTACTGTTTTTGTGATCTAGTAGCCGAAGCACCTACTTGGTTAAAACAGCGGTGGTAAGGCGAGTCTTCGAATGCGTTTGAGTGGCAGGATGGTGTGTTCACCCCAAATAGGGAATGGTGTGATGTTACCATTGAAATAATAATTTACATATTATTATGTCATTGTATCTTACCCGTGCGTACGTAATTTTACTTGAACCACAAAACATCTTCTAAAGAAGTTCTCAATGTCTCTTTCTTTTTCTTATTCCTAAGGTAACGTTTGCGAGAGATCTGAAATCCCAGATGTGACTTTTGTTACTTTTCGTTATTGCTTTAACGATTATTATAGGGGCAAAAGCAACTTTACGTATACTTCCGTGAAACTTTTGAAATTCAATTTACATATAACGAGTTTTGTCTTAACCCCGAAGAGTATGTAGTGACAACGAAAAAAGATTTTTTATTACTCATGCGGGATAAACAGTATCTAAACGCACATTCTTGCGGTTGATAAGTAGCTATTTTCTCATTTTATAATTTTGTTATTTTTATTTATTTCTACTTCCCCTGATTACAAATTATTAAAGGACTTCGTCCATCTTATCTCTTATTCTTATTCTATTACATTGTTTCCTTAATTCTATACAATTTTCGTCTCATTTTGCTTAGCTAATCTTTATTTATTTATTTTCTATCTTATTCTATTATATTTTGCATTATACACTTATTGTGTCACTTATGGTGTCCCGCTTGCAGACAGGAGAAGCAATGATGAGCTACGCAGTATGACAGGGTTGCACAACAGTGTTATTGTAAAAATGAACAAAGGAATTCTTAGATGGTTCGGCCACTTGGAAAGAATGAGTGATGAAAGACTTACGAAGAAAATCTACAGAGCGAAAGTGAGTGGTAAAAGAAGCCAAGGAAGACCAAGGCTGACTTATGAAGATCAAATAACCAGAGTGTTAGCAGACGGAAATGTCAAAAGCACTCGCATACCTAGGCGAAAATGTGTGAAGAGAATGATGAGATTTGAGGAAGCGAAAGTGGTGTGTAAGGACCGCGACTTCTGGCGCTCCGTCCTCTGACTACCCCGTTGGGGATACAGCGTGAAGATATGTTATGTTATGTTTACACTTATTCTCTTATCTCGATTACATCTAATTTTATTCCTATAACTCCATAACAATCTTATTAATCTACTGTATTTAATTTACAACTTATACTCGTATCTAACCTACGATTCTTCTAATCACCTGAACTCAGAAGAGAGTAATGCAATTTCCTATTTTTTTAATTTTTTTTATTATATATTTCATATATCTCTTATTCCTATATCTTTCTTATTACTACTTTTTCTAGGATACTTAGACAATATGATAATCTTATAGTTAGTATACCTTTCCATCTTAATCTTTTATTGCTTACTATTTATTCTTATCTTACAATTTCTTCTGTTTCCATACTTGATACTACTCTACTTAATTCTTTATATATGTATATATTGGGTCCTTACATATGAAATTGGGGTTTTGTACGGGAGGAATATAAAGTCAATTTTTTTTTTGTAAAATATATTTAATTAATCAAAGTATGCACCGTTGTTATCTATGCACTTTTGCCATCTCATAGGTAGTTCATTGATCCCTTTACTAAAAAAACCATGGGGGCGAGAATCAATAAACTCTTTGAAGGCGGTTTGGACTGCCGCATCGGAGTTGAATTTTTTTCCTTGTAAGAAGTTGTCCAAATTCCGGAAAAAATGGTAATCTGTTGGAGCAAGGTCCGGGGAGTACGGTGGATGTCGCAGACATTCCAATTGTAGCTCATCTAACTTAGTGGTTGTTTGTTGTGCAGTGTGTGGTCTTGCGTTGTCGTGAAGCAGCAGTGGCTTAGAGCGATTGACCAATCTCGGTTGTTTAGCAGCTTGTTCTTCTTTCATGGTTTGCAGTTACTGACAATAGATATCTGCCGTAATCGTTTGGCCAGATTTTAGAAAGCTGTAGTGAACGACACCGGCGCTAGTCCACCAAACACTCACAAGTAACTTTTTCTGAGTCAATTTTCGTTTAGGGCAGGATTTGGCTGGGTCTCCAGGGTTCAGCCATTGCGACGAGCGCTTTCGATTATCGTACAGTATCCACTTTTCATCACAAGTAATGATTCGATTTAAAATCCCTTCATTATTGTGTCGGTTGAGCAAAGTAACACAGCAGTCGACACGTGTTTGCAAGTTCGACTCACTCAATTCATGAGGTACCCATCGTTCAAGTTTTTTTACTTTCTCGATTTGCTTTAAGTGGATTAATACAGTTTTGTCACTTACCCCGAAGCCTGCAGCTATCTCTGAAGTGCTTTGTGATGGATCCGCTTCCACAATAGCCTTTAATTCTTCATTTTCCACTTTGGTCTCCGGCCGTCCACGGGGTTGGTTCTGAAGGTCGAAATTTCCAGAACGAAAACGTTGAAACCAAAAACGTACCATGCTTTCTTTTGCGACACCAGCGCCGTACACATCATTAATCCTTCGAGCTGTTTCTGCAGCACTGGTGCCACGGTAGAACTCGTACTCGTAAATATACCGATATTTCATGTTTTCCATTGTGCGGTAATAAGCGACGCCAAAAAAAAAATAATGAAAAAAAAAAACAAATGAATGACTGTTTTCAAAACTCAAATGTACCAGCTAAATGAATTTATAAATTTGAATTTGGAATTCTTAACCAAAGAGGAGATATTTCAGATCAAAGTGGTGAGTACGACAAAACGCTAATTTCATATGTAAGGACCCAATATATATCTACCAATTTCATATTACTATATATATATATATAGCGACAACGATAAAAATCACACTAAGTGAAATGAGATATTTATATATATATATATCTTATTTATTTCTATCATTTACTTTTTTAGTTATCATTTCGCAAAACTTTATAAACGCTTCTCTCTTAAATTTGTCAGCTATTATTAGATTTAAGTTATCTATTTTAATCTCTATATCCAGCTTCATTTTATTCATTTTATATTTGCATTTTATAATTTGAGTGCGACAAGTTTACTTGTCACACGCAAATTTTGCTTGGCATACAAATCAACGATTTAAAAAAGAATGTAAAATGAATATCTAAAAAAACACAATCGATTTTAGTACTTATTGACATCGGTGTGAAAGATAAAGAAAATCTTGATTTCGAAGTTTTATATTCAATTTCTACAAAAAACTCAAGAAATATCAGCATTACGTTTTCAAATTGTTCAAATATAACTATTTATTTAAATGAAAAAAATAATTAATTGCTCTTGTTGAACAACATGTCCATTGTTTGCAATAAAGTTATTACTTTTTATAATTTTTCTTTGTACCAAAATTATCTCCGCGTTAGTAATAAAAAATAGTATCTGCAACTCGTGCAGTGTTGTCAATTGCCCACTCGAGCGAATGAGCGCACTCGCTTCGCTCGTGCGCTCAACTTCGTTCGTGCGCTCAACTTCGTTCGTGTGGGCAATCGAGCCCTTCCCGCACTTGTTGCACAATATTCTATAAAAAAATCATCCCATTCAGTGTACCAGCGTATTTGGGCAGTTTTTAATACGCTTTTATTTGCTGCACATGTAACTATGTAAAAAAATCTTGGAAGTTAAATTAATAAATTTGACCCACTTCTCGGTTTTCCATTGAGCTGAAATTTTGCATACACATTATTTTGGATGACAATGCATGGTTAAGTGACGTCATTCTAAATCCAATATGGCCGACTCCCAAAGGTGGCGGGCTAGTTATTTTTTAAGCACTTCCATGATATGGGTATTAAATGAAAGGGTTTGATGAGAACAATACGAAAAATAAAATGACATCACACTAAATTCCCAAGATGGCGGACAAAATTTTCTTATCTACCATCATGATATGGGTATCAAATGAAAGGGTTTACTGAGAAGAACACGAAAAATAAAATTACGTCACTCCAAATTCAATATGACGGACTTCCAAAGATGGCGGTCTAGCTAAACGAACTTTAAATGTAATCTGAACTAGTAATAAACCTGTTAAAGTTCTTTTGAGACGAAAAATATAAAATAATGTTTAGAAAAAAACTTAAAAATTACGCTTTTGTCACTCACTAAAAATTTTAAAATAATTAAATTAAATAAACTTTTATTTGTTACGATATATGCATGTTACCCTTGCCAACATTTTAACTTCATTGTAGAGTAAACGCAAACATAAATTTTTTTATTTAATATGTGACGAGACGATGTGACGTGTGACGTGTTTAAATTAATTAAAAGTATAACCAAAAAGCGCTCCACGCTTTTTGAATTAGTCATGGGACATAAAAGAAGTGATAAGTTTACTAATAACCAACTAGCGTATCCGTCACGTATTGAATAAGAAAGTATATGTTTGCGTTAACTCCACAATGAACTTAAAATATTGGCAAGTGCAACATGCATATATCGTAACAAATAAAAGTTTATTTCATTTAATTATTTTTTTAATTTTTAGTGCGTGATAAAAGCGTGTTTTTTTGTCATTACACTGTAACAGCCTTATAAGTCTCGCCCGTTTTCACTAACACAGATGTAGGCGACTCCTAACTAAGTACTTAATGTTAGCCTACACCTAAACTTAGGCGTTATCTAGAGGTTAGCGAAATACATTTTTGTTCTAGACAGTTCCTAATTAATTAAGCTTTTACTTTAGGCGACTCCTAAGTTCAGTGAAAACGGGCATCGTTGTCTTAAGTCACTTTCATGACTTAAGACTAGGTATAAGAGATTAGATAGAGTAGGTATATAATTTGAAATCATTAGAATAATTTTACCCACTACTCTGGCGATAACATTACCATAGGTGGGTACAGTTAATCCAAAAGTTAACTTTGTTAATCGTTAATTCGATAATTAAAAAGTTAACTTCGACAATCGTTAAACTGTAAATTTACGAAAATTTAACGCAATTAAAGTTAACCGTTAAAAGTTAACCATTCGAAACTATTACTGCTTTTGGGCTGGAATACATAGGTAAATAAGACAAAAATAAGTGGGTAATTTAATTATTGTAGGTACTGTAGAATGAACAATTAAATACACATTTATTTAGTTCTAAGATAGATAACAATAAAGTAGTATGAATCTCTATCTATCAATATCAGCCCTTGATGTGCCCGTCTTTGGACATGGGCCTCCTCTTTTTCTTTCCTTTTTTTCATTCTATGCCTGTCGTCTCTCGCCACTTTTATCTAGTTCATGCCCTCATGTTGCCAGATGCCATCCACCCATCTCCTTGATGGTCTACCTCTTCCGCGGGTGTTAGCGCGGGGTCTCCACTCCAATATCTTTTGTCCATCGACCGCAGTCCATCCTGGCAGTGTCCCCTGCTTTTGCCACTACCGCCGCTCAATCTCCTCTACCACGTCTCTAATTTTCGTCTTCCACCCGATCCACTCATTCCTTTTATGATGTATTAACGTTATTCCAAGCATCAGTCGCTCCATCACCCTATGTGTAACTCGGATTTTCTCAATAGATCTTCCGGTGAGTTGCTGTCACCATTCCATACGTGAAAACTGGCAGGACACACTGATTAAACACTTTCGTTTTAGGTGTTGGGGAATATTTTTGGCCAGAGGATCGACCTTTATGCTCCAAGGCCGGCCATGCTTGTGCGATACGTCTTTCTCACTTGGTCTTCCATGTCAAGGGTGATTTTATGGCCTAAGTAAATATAATGGTCAACGATACCTACAGGTACCATCTTAGTTTTTGACTTATTCATTTTCAATCTTATTTTGGTAGATCTACTCTGTCGATGATATTGTCGAGGATAGCATTGAACAATTTTGGCGAAATCGTGTCGCTTGGCGCACTCCTCACTCCAGTTTGAAAGGCTCTGTAAGTTTCTGTAGACTGACCAATGACGTCCCAGGGTGCTGTAGATGTTTCATGAGCTGGAATTACCTTTCGTCGACTCTGCAGTCTACTAGAGCCCTCTCAGCTGCCCAAGCCTCCACCGAGTTGAAGGTTCTCTCATAGTCAACGAAGATGATGATGATTGGCTTTCGGTATTCATGGCACTTTTCAATTAGTGTCTTCAACGTTTGCAGGTGGTCATTTGTGCCGTATCCAGATCAAAAACCGGCCGGTCGAGCTTATTAGATAGTTTATTTGGGATAACTCTGGTAAATAATTTATAAATATGGGACAAGAGACTATAGGGCGATAGTTATGTTGCTTTCGAATATCCCCTTTCTTATGGAGCAGGATTATTACTTCGTTGTGCGAAGCTTCAGATACTTTGCGGTTTAATATGCAGTTTGTAAACAGCAGTGCTAGAGCTCTCTATAGCGCTTCTGCCCCTAGCTTTGACATCTCGCGTATGATGTTATCTTGGTCTGGAGATCTTCTATTTTTTATTTGGCTCAGCGCTAGCTGTATCTCTTCTACAGACACGTCAGGAATTTTTGCAGAACCGACATTAGTAACAGGTGGCCTGCATCTCTCGCTCTGTATTCTAGAGAATAATACTTTACTTTTGTACAATGTCTCGTAAAAAATTTACACTACTTGTAACAGATGCTCTCTATTCGTGATAATATCGCATTTTTCGTCGAATTACTGGAAAATCGCCTTTCTACTATTACATAATTCTCCACGCAGTGTTCGCTTGCTGGTGTTCATTTGGATTGCCTCTGAAATTCTGTCTTCCTGGTATTGCTGCAAATCCTCTTTCAGTTTTTGGTGAATATCATTAAGTAGAGCCCGGTATTCCGGAGTATCAGTCTGATTATCCAACCTCATCTGATGGCGTTTCTTTACGAGGTGTGTCATTTGTTGTGCTTGAAATTTATATCGACAGGTGTCACTCTACTCTATTCAATGATTCGATCAATACTTTTGTTAGGTGCTAATGTAGGTCCATCCATTGGCAGAAATCTTAATATATTCGAAGTCTTGCAGATGATTTTAGACGTATGAATTGTATTGCTCGGTATTCGGTCTGATATTATAAAGAATGAAGTAGTACGAAAAAATTGCTATTATTATTGATCATAATTTTGTATTAGGTACATGTTGCCCTTCATAATCATTCTCAACAACTCTGCAACAACTCTAGTGTTCCTGCTCATACCCACGCAATGCCTAGCATAACAGTTTTAAATGCATTACACTCGCACGCGCACTTCGCACAATATATCTTTCACCATTCGATCGACCGTACGAGTGTGGCGTGGCGCGTAATTCAAACAAAAAATATAACATGTTAACAAACAACCAATGTAACGGACTAAGTTAACGGTAGTCCGGTTTAACGGAATATAACAAGAGCGTTAAAATTTTTTGAAATTAACTTAAAACTTAAACCGTTAAGCAAAAGCAAATAACCTTTGAACATTACCTAACATTAATATTGTACCGTATTTATATAAATATAGTAACAGAAATATCGAATTCACGGCGTCTAATAAGTACAAATAATTGTAATAATTTTTTTGTTTGTTCAAATAATAGAAAATTTTATGGGACCACGATAACACTTTTTATTCAATTACGAGGATATTATGAAACTAACTACTTGTTACAGTTTAACTACTTTCTTAAGGGCCTTTATAGTTTCATCATGTCTGTTTCTCTGTCTGTCCGTATGTCACAGTCCATATATTCCGCCATCTTTACACTTACTGTGCTAAAATTAGATAATTGGTAACTGACACCTATAAATGGAAAACAAAATAAACGAACAATGGATTTATTTTTAGAATGTTTTTTATTATTAATTTTAACTTTTAATTTGTGCAAAATTACCTTGGAACTTCCACTGAACCCTGAGACACATAAGACACGCGCACTCTTAGTTGGTTTTTTAGAAATTAACTATTCCTTCCATTTATTTGACTGACTGTCTATCTAACGTTGACGTTTCTGATTGACTGAGTACAGCTCTCGTTTAATGGACCTTGTGCTAGCGAAAATCAGAATAGTAATAAAAGCAAGCTTACTGGCACAATTAATTTATTGACAATAAAGAAAAAAGAACTATACAGAAAAAGTAAAAATAAAACAAAGAAATGTTATACATATTATATTATATACATACTATACATATTTTACATATACTAATTTTATGGTATTATTATAATGATGTTATATTTACAAAATTTACAAAAGTCTGTAAATATAAATCAATGTATTGTATGTACTATGTATTGTTATATATGTATATACATATTCTCACACGTATCCCTAACGCGGTAGTCAAAGAGAATGTAATGCCAAGCATCGCGTTCCTAGCATATTTCTATCATATCATAAATGTTATATGTGTAATAAAATAGTTCCGAACGCCCTGTAAACCTATGTATATCCAAAAGTGAATTATATCAATGGAATCTGTTATAAAATAACGATATTAACATTAAAATCTGTTCGATAAGTTCTCGTAAAAATCACAAATAATAAAAAAATAAATTTTCTTGAACACTTACAAATACTAATGTAGCAAAGCTGTTCCAAATATTAAGACAATTATCTTACGGAATTGAGAACATGCAATTTTTTTTCAATCTCATACGAAAGTTGGGTTGTCACTTATCAACCTTAATTTACAATATACTGTACAAGAGGTTCTGCTGTTATTATATCAAAAAATATTAATATTAGGCAAATCTGTTACACGTTCATGAGCAATCTGTCTATCTAAATGTCTGTGCGTGTCTGTGTGTCTATTTGTGTGTGACGTCATATTTCTAAAACTGATCAACTCATATTTCTAAAACTGATCAACCAATTTGTTTGCGTGTTTTTGTTTGAAAGCTGCAGTTTTCAAGAATGTCCTTAGTAACGTAAGGATGGAAGTAAGTCCAAACACCCATTCTAATATTTTTAAAATTGTGTCATTAGAGTCAGTATCAATCTGATAAAATTTGAGTTATTGGTGTATTGTAATTTAAAATTAGTGTAATAATAGTTATATGCTTTACTTTAACATCAAGAACTTGTTAATACAAGTTCAAAGCAGAAAAAAGTAAAGTACCGATTTATAACATGTTATATGTTTCTTAATTACTTCCAGATCTATTGTTATGTGTTAATGGGCCTCATGGCCTCAAATTAAGTCGAAAATAAAAACGTTGGCAACCCTACCGAAGTAAACTCCCACAAGTAAACAAATTCTTGGAGTTCTTGAACTTGCACAATAACTTTCATATGTTTGTGTGAAATTCCTATTGGCTCAGACAGGAATTTTATTACAGGCGGCTTAATAAAATGCAGCTTTGAGTTATTTTTACGCGAGTAGTCAAGAGCAAAAAGTCAGACGAGGGTAATGTAATGTACATATTCTTTGGTAATGTTTCACAGGTTTTACGTGCCTATACGTAGGTACAATCAACGTTAAAAGTGCAATTGTTAAATAAAATAAACTTTCAAAAAAGGGGACATGAATAAAGTTCACTATCTCAAGGGACTGCCGTACATACTATTTTTTACAATTGTCACACAATTATTCTAAAAATAAGGCAGCGATAAAGTTACTTATTTTCTCAGAATAATGACAAACATATAAAATAGAAACTTAAATTAAGGACAAACAAAAATTCAGTGGTGGCCTGGTGGCTTTCATATTAATTGATTGGTTGTAATAGCCATAAATCCATTGTACTTTTTCTATACAGATGAACAGCAAATAGTATTATTCATAAACTTAGTATATACGAACATAGAGCTCGTTGACGCATGACGATTTATAATTTGTTAATGTCACCTATGAAATGAATGATTCCCTTGATTATCGCGATATGTAACATCACAATCACATACAGAACACGTAACCATTGCTGAAAAATACGGTATTACTTCTTTGAAATAAAATAGGAGTAACACAAAATAATACTACGAGCCTACTCTTTCCTTAAAGGCCGGGAACGCACCCGTGATTCCCTGGACGTTGCGGGTGTCCAAGGGCGGTGGTGATCACTTTCCATCAGGTGACATGCTTGCTCGTTTGCCTAAAACAAGTCAACAGCGTTGTCCACAGTTCTCGACTTGTGACGACCTGTCATTCAAAAAAGATTACAAAATGCAAACTTACAATAGTGTCTCGTTTGCTGTCCCTTTCCTACTCATGCCACTATCATAAAAGATTACATTCTCACTCGCACTCTGTACGTCTAGACGCCAGTATTACTAAGTTTATGATATTATTTTACGTGATAGTGATATGTCTGTGTGATAATGAAAATACGCGTGTGAATGTGTGAATCTACAATTTTTATATGTGATCGTAGATGTACAAGGATGTATAGCACTATGAGCGACGTTAACATACGTCAATATAAAACAACTTTATAGTTAATGTTATTACTTATTACTTTCATGCAGTCATTTCAGAGAGGATTTATTAAATTTTGCGTAAGTATTTTTACATTTCTAAGGAATATAATATGAATACTTACAGAATATCGGCGTGAAATAACAGCATCTATTGCTGTTGTTTCGTTCGGTGAGTGATAGTACCGGTGGCCCATCCCCCCGCCACTCCTCCTCCTTTCCTTCTTTCCCTAATGCGCGGTTTACATTGGTCAAGTACAGTGGCGAGTGGCATGCGCATGTACAGTGGTGAGTGGCAAACGCTGAGACAGTGACTGTTTACACTATAGCAAGAAGTGACATTACTCCGTCGAAATGGACGAACGACATCGAAAAATACGTGCAATTTGTATTTATATTCATTATATTCTTTTTCTCTTATATATAAAAATGAATGTATATCATTTAGCCGTCATTTTGTTTACAATGTCGCATAAAACAGCACATTCGGACCGTCTTGTTGCCGATCACTTATACACTGTAACTGTACTTTTGACCGTTTACAATACGCCAAGTGGCGAGTGAAAAACCGTGCGGGGAAAAAGAGCGCTCGAGGGGCGTCACTTAACCAAAAAACAGATAGCGATTCTATTTGGATCAACTTGCAAGGCAGCTTGCAAGTCAAGTTGACTCGCCACTGTCCGATCAGTTTACACCACTTTACTTACGTACTGCACTTATCTACTTCGCTAAACACTTGAGCAATGTAAATCGGGTGTAAAGGCCGGCAACGCACCCGTGATTCCCCGAACATCGCGGGTGTTTATGGGCGGCGGTGATCACTTTCTACCAGGTGACTCGCTTGCTCGTTTGCTTCCTCTTATATAAAAAAAGTTATATAATTTAATATTACATGACTGTAATATTAGTAGTATTTTTTACCACAATTATAAATGTAATCTGTTTAAACATAGAATGAATGTAGGTATCATTCGCGTTCATTAAATTATACATTACACTACAACAGTACATTAGTATATCGAGAGTACATAGTACATACATATCGTCACGCTGTATCCCTAACGGGGTAGTCAGAGAGGACGTGGCGCCAAGCGTTGCGGTCCTTACATACTTCTTTCTTCCTCAAATCTTATCATTCTTCTCACTCATTTTCACATATGAGTGCTTTTGACATTTCTGTCGGCTAACACTCCGGTCATTTAGTCTTCATAACTCAGCTTTGGTCTTCCTTGGCTTCTTTACCACTCGCTATCGTTATGTAAATTTTCTTCGTCAGCTTTTCATTACTCATTCTTTCTATATGCCCGAACTATCTAAGCATTTCTTTCTTCATTTTAACAATACGAGCATTTCTTTATTCATTTTTTCATATCGAGCAATCCTGCCATACTGCGCATTTCTTCATTGCGTATCTCGTCCGCAAAGATGACCGCGCATATTTCTGAGAGATCGCATTTCTACTGCATTTATCACACTTTCACTCAATTTCGGCCATATCCAGGTCTCGCTATCACACAATAAAGTTGATCTAAAACGGGAAACGCGATTACCTTTTTATTTTGGCTTGACGTTTCGACCGAGTTGCATCGGCCGTGGTCTCAAGTAAACTTTGCTTGAGACCACGGCCTCTTGAAACTCTCAAGCAAACAAGATTTTGCTTGCGACCACGGCCGAAGCAAATCGGTCGATACGTCAAGCCAAAATAAAAAAGTAATCGCGTTAAATTTCCCGTTTTAGATATATTTTATAATGCAACGCGAAAGTTTAAAAGTTTATATACATACAATAAAGTTGTCAAGAGTCGAGAGTATATCAAAAAAATAATCGTGACGCTACGCGCTGGCAGAGCGGCGCTAGAACTGCCGTTTCACCGTGAGTAAAAGCGAGATAGTGGTATTGTGTCGTTCGGATTGAGCATCCCGACGTTTTAATTTTGTGGATAAGTTTTATTCAATAAAAATCCGTTTCAAATGTATATTTTGAATCTAATTTTAAACTGAGTATCAACTTTTTATTTACTTATATATCAACTTTTATTTACTTAGTATTTAAATATGAAATGAAGTAAAATGTGGTACGTTGTTCACTACAGAAGCGTAGAATTGGAAGTGGGCTAGGTGTGGTTCCCGAACCGCAGTTGAGCGGAACATAACGAGGCGCTTATGTAATTTACCGTTGTACCGTTTGTACGGTTTTATTGATACCGTTTTACTGTGGACGGCATATCGTGAAAGTCTACGATACGTGCCGTGGAACGCTTTTAATGGGTGTCCCAATATTCACGAAAGAAGTAATTTTGATGGAAAATACAAGTTTTTAATAAAAATTTTAATTTTTGTTGTTGTTTCATAAAGTATACTGTATGAAATGGAATGGTATTGAATAACATATCGGGTCTCCACGGCTAGCCGGCTTATGCGCACTCTTTTTGTCGAAATTTCTATGCATAAATGTGGCCGAATTTCGTAGATACACTGCTTAATTTCCTCTTTCAAGACTAGGCATAAACCTGGACTTAAAAAAAATCCAGAAAAAAGTAATGACTCTCCCTGAATTTTTTAAAGAATTTCTTTATAGTTGCTGAAGTTAAGTTAATAGTCCGACGATATTTCATATGAAAATTGCGAACAGTTGATGTCAAATCTTCATTATTTTTAAAATATTGTTCAAGAATGACAATGCACCGATCTTTCGTGTAGTGCTCCACTTTTAATGACCCTAAATATTTAGCTGACATCCTGTCTTTTTTTTCATTGTCAACAATTTACCGTGCAAATGGCGCAAAATTAAAATATTGCGTGAATTTTGGAACATCCGTTATAATTTACATATCGTCACGATATTATCGTGAAAGATAACGCCGCTTTAAGTTTTGTGGCAGAAACCGGACTCTATTAGGGCTATGTTGCTTTGTGATTATGGCCGCCATTATATTATACTACGTCTCTATTCATTATCTAATTGTAAGACGTAAAAAATGGACAAATAACGAAGCAAAACTGGCAGCATCTACTGAAAAAGTAAAATGTTTGGAACATACATATGAAATATGTACCTAATACAGTATTATTAATATTAGGTACATATTTAATGTTTAAAAAAGTAAAGGAAGATCCAAACAATTTTTTTAATTATTTACTTCAATTATTTTTTAATATTTATATACCTATTAGCGACTCGCCCCAACTTGCCCCGATTGGATGTTGAATGAGTGCAACATGCAAAATTTTTTTTGAGATTTTCATACAAAAATACCATCCAAATTTCCGACTTTTTCCGTGGATTTTCAAAAAAATTTCTTTCATGTAAACCTTGTCCTGACAATTACGAATACAACAATAAAAAACAAATCAGAGATATCGGTCGACCTGTTCTCAAGTGACGTGACATCAGACATGTGGCAATTGATTTTTATTTGTATAGACATTTTATTATATTGTATTTAAATGTACCCCTTCTTCAATCGGTGTATATTTTACAACAACATTAAATATCTTTTCCGTTGAGTGACTTCTTGAGAAAGCTTTTTATAAAAACGAACGTATTCACTCAAAAATGATAATCTACATAACTTTTGTAATTGAAATTTTGGTAACTAGTTCGCTACCCTTGGGTTTATACCATTAACACCGACTTTCTGTATAAATTTTCTTCGAAAGTTACAAGAAATGTTATTTGAGAAGACTTTATTATATATATCGGCGCAAGAATATCTTGCGTTGAAGCAAAATAAAATTATAAGATGAAATTCACTGTCAATATTTAATTAATGCATTAATTAATGAACTATCGAAGGTATGTAATTTCTAATTGTAAAATAAACTAGACTCGTGTTAATTTAGTGACGTCAGAACAAGAAATAGGTAATTGAGGGTAAATGAATTATAAAGTGTCATTTGCTTGACAACTGCTTTTAATAATAGAAACATGAGGGTGATTGCGGTTTCTTGTACTGACGAGTAAAAAGAAGAGAGCTCTTGTGCTCCAGCTCTCGACCAGTGCGGACGTGCGGTGATAACTTAGAGATCTCTCCTGTACATGGTGATATTTAGTTTATAGATTATAGATAGTGATAGTGAGTAACGATTGTAAGTACAGTTTTAAATAAATTGTTGTGAGTTATTGTGATTGAGTGATATTTGTAATGAATTCAAAAGGAAATACTAGTGACGTCAGTAATGCTGACGTCACACATATTTTTAACCCTTCTGGTGTATCTGCTTCGACATATATATAGCTACCAGTTTCAAATAACTAAGCGTTGTAAAACTTTCATTTTCTATAAGATTGGGAAGAAAGTTAACCTTTTCGAGAGAAAAGGTTTTGAACTCTGATTACTAGAGGAAAGTTTATGTAGTTAAAGTTTAATAGTAATTTTTATATATACCTATATTCTTTACAAATGAAATTGAAGAAAATAAAGGCTTTTCTTTTAACTTATACAAGGTATTACAAAAATCCCCCAAATCCCTGAAAGATATTACAGCATGTCAAGTAGAGATTCCACCTATGAGGTTACAAAAGTCCTCCTGTGATAATTTAATTTTGATAAAATTTAAATAATTTCAATGATAAATAAAAATAAACGGCCGTCATCACTATTTTGAGTTTATGACCCATATACAATCCCACGGAGTAGTGAATTACCGGCTAACTACCTCCTTTGGTAGGCATCTACCAGGCTACCAGGAGACTACGCCCACAGCTAGATATGTATCTATTGTTAAATGCTATGTGCCGTCGGCAAGCGGCTCGCGCCCGCTACATAGTACATGTATGCCTACTGTAAGCAATTAAATCGCACGTTACTTAACAAACAAACAAAATAAAAGCTACTTCGCCTAGGTATGCGCATACCTAAGTGAAAATGTGTGAGGAGAATGATGAGACTAGAGGAAGCGTAAGAAGTATGTAAGAATCGAAAAGCTTTGCACTCCGCCCTCTCTGACTATCCCGTTAGGGATACAGCGTGAAGATATGTATGTGCAAAAGCTACTTAATAAATAATAGGTATAGTAATACTGTACAGATATGTCTGTTAAATCTCACAAGCTGTGCTAAGTACCGAAGGAACGTGGCGCGTGCCTGCTACATAGTACATAAACATACCTACTGTTAGAAATTATATCGCGCGTTACTTAATAAATAAAAGCTACTTAATAAATAATACATGTTGAAATACTGTACAGATATGCGTATCTGTTAGATCTCGCAAGTTGTGCTACGTTCCGATGGCAAGTGGCTCGCGCCTGTTACAAAGTACATATGTACCTACTGTTAGCAATTATATCGCGCGAATAAAATAATAGGTGTTAATAAATAATAGGCGTTGAAATATTGCACAGATGCGTGTCTAGTAGCTCTCGCAATCTGTGCTGCTTGCCGACGGCACGGCGCGGTCTGCTATACATACCTATTGCTTCTTGCAATTATAACGCGCACTAACCTATCGCTAAAGATACATAGTTAATAATGTGAAATACATACTGAAAGTTTAATGACTCACAATTCTAACACAAACAATAATACACACACTCTTTAAGTCACAAAAGCTGTCTCTCTCGCCGTTCGAAACAAAGCGGTTCGTTCCGATATACGTTGAAAATGGAAATGGCACTGTGATGGTACTGGCCACCAATGTTTAGAATCCGCCATACGGTCATATGATTCGTGCTGAGGATGGCGGCAGCGCTTCGTTTACTACTTCTGGGCTCAGTTGTAAAGTGTTCTAATATGTTCTTCGAAGTCTATATTTGTGTGACAGAAAGTCCTTCGCTAGTAGAACTGAGAACACTACCAGTGGTATGCAAACGTTGTGTCATCTTGCGAAACATTTCCAAAAACATAGAAGCAGCCTCTCATCTGCTTCTGGTTTATTGACGCAAAACCGATATCTGTAAATTCGACAAGCGGCACACAAGTTTCCATTAACGGCTCCGAGCACAGCATCATGTCATAGTAGTCTCCTTTCGTACAATCACATTTTCACTCACAATTAAAATAAATAAAAATTAGATGTTTACGTAAACAGCTCAGAGCTCTGACTAAAATAATAAGTTCCGGCTTCCGGCAGTCAAAGGTGGCGACAAACCTAATCAGCAGTTGCGATTGGTCGAAGCAAACCAATGAAATTATTACCAATTTTGTGTACTATTTTGGTGTTATAGTTTCTATGTATTATAAGAAAGGGGAGAACTAGTCACTTTTAGGGTCCCGTTTTAAATTTTAAGAATTTAATAACATTTGATTTAGTAGTAGGTGTTCGGAACTAGAATTTTAATAATTAAAAACAGTAATGTAAAATTACGATGAGAACCATGACCCCATTATAACCGTATTATCAATCGAACTACACATTTTAAAAATTTTTTGTAAAAACAAAATTTTTAACGTTTTAGAGTTTAGAAACTGTTTTTTTTAAATACGATACAATACTTAAAAAACTCGAATACTAAAAAACTCGATACAATATTTAAAAAAAAACCAAAACTCCAAAGATTCAAACTCATATTTCGTATCGAGCGCTTAATTTTTTTTTAATTTGAAAGCAACCATTGTACGTCATTTTAATTTACACTAATATTATAAAGAGGTTAACTTTGTTTGTTTGTATGTAATAAACTCAAAAACTACTAAACCGATTTCAAAAATTGTTTCACCTTAGAAAACTACATTATCAGCGAGTAACATAGGCTGTATTTTTTTTTTATTCTACTCGTGCAAAGCCGGGGCGGGTCGCTAGATGTAACTATAAGCGACGAGAACAAATCATAAGTAAATATTAGAAATAAATAATAGCCATGAATAAACAGTCATCTATGAAAGAAAAAATTGTACGTCTTTTTAATTGTAAATAAAAGTAATGAGAAGGAATCATAAGTAAATATTAGAAATAAATAATGTATAAAATCAACATTACTCAAAAGTATTTTGAAAATGTGATTATCAGGGTAATTACGATTCGAAACTAAATGAACAATACTTATTAAAAACTATACGGAAGTATGGAACCCTTAAAATGAATTTAAGAAGCCAAATAACCGGAGAGCATGCAACTTAGCTGTGCGCTGTGGGTGTAGGTAGTTGTTGAGAGGCCGGAATATCGAACCCTACATAAATACTATTAGGGTCCCGTTTTCAAAATAATTTTTATGCGAAATGAATTTATTAATTTTAAAACAGCAAAGTAAATGTATATGTAATATATTATGTAAAAAGGGATATGTAAAAAAGAAGATAATTGCTTTGTATCACTTTTGAAAATCAATGATGGAAAGTTTGAAGTCGCTACATAAACAGACAACCTACACCAAAAATGGTAGATACATTTCTAAGTAATTCAAAATTGGAGGAGAGGTTCAGTGTCGTCCTTTGTCTTTTACGCACAACCTCGCTTGTCGAAAAATGGCTGCGTTGCTGCATGGTAGGTATTCACTACTCTACTCACATTCAAGGAAACAACTACATACTATCATGCCTACAGCTAACGATGGACTGATGTGTAGTGATTGTAGTGTCATCAAAGAAACCAAAACATCAAAGAAAGCAGTGTCGGCGGCTTTTCTTTGACATCATATGACGCACCCCTCTAAATAAAGCCGCGCACAGTCGGTTTTTCTTTGGCAATCTTAGGGGTCCCCAAAAAAAAAAGAGTGAAGTAGCGGTAACCGTATTTCTATCGTAAGGTAATGGGATAAGATAAATATTTTAACCGAAATGAAATGAAAATTATTGTTTTCCGAAATTCGATATTGATGCGTTTGATTGATATGAAAATGAAATGTAAAAATGTCACAAAGTATCCTGCAATGTAACTTGGATGCCTAATTGATGTTGCTGAGCAAAGAAAGTTCAATTACTTATTTGCATTGTTTATTTTGTTCTTAGTAAACTGTAAAGGTCGTTGCTGGTAAAAATCTTCTAGTCTAGTAAACGAAGTTCCATTTCAAGTAAACCATTGTATCATATTTTAATTATTATACGGAACCCAAGTAGAAAAAATAAAAAGCTTTGAAAAAATAGCGCCAAATTCTAATTGCCTCGTATTTTCAAAGATTAAACTACAGGAGATGGGTCTGTGTGAGACAGCTGGATAATACGAGTTCCTATGAAATAAGTCCGGTATCGTTAAAAGCCGAAGCGTAACAATACGTACTTTAATTTTCATTTTCTAAATGTAATTAAGATAATTTGCCGATAAAACTTTAATTACATCTTTTAGTGTTAGGTGTTCGTTTATTAGCCTTGCGACGCGAAAGACACAGACATAACATCACATACCCACAGTAAAAAGTTAAAATACTTTGTTCCACACAAATAGCACAATTACATCTTGCACACGAAAGCTTAGGCAGAAATTACTTACAAATGTCCCCAGTCTGAAAAAATATAATCATTGATTTTGATGTTGATGACCTTGAAATTGATGAACAGTTGATCGCTAGGCATGGGATTCTTTAGAAATTATATGGATCGTTTTATAAAACTACGTTAGTAATTATTTCAGAAATCCTAACAGTTAAAACAAAAATAACCGCACTTTTCGTTTCAGTGTTTTTAACAGTGTATCGCGCTTCAGGGATTACTGGAACTTTTGTAACACCTTGTATAGGTTATATGCACATTATCAAAACCTGAACAATCGTTTTTAAAATTTTGCTCTGTCTGTTTGTACGGGTTAATTTTCTAAATGGCTCTACGGATTTCGACGGAACTTTCTTTGGTAGGTAGAGATTGCTTAAAAATTTAGGTAGGCTACTTTTTATCTTGGAAACATACCAAATTTGACATTCGACATTTTTAAAATACTGATATTTTATCGCTATAATTTTCAAAACCTTAAGATTGTTGAATATTTTGCTGGCAGTTTATAACAGATCCATTTCTCTTCTTAAATATTGGTGTTGCGAATTTTCATATTTATTTTATAATATCTTACAATAACCATTCTACGATGTCAGATTACAACGAAAATTCTTAGACGCGCTACTTTGACATCCTAATTATAATTGTTTCGACGAGTTGTGATTAAACGTCGATTTTATTCCAAAAAAAGTAATGTGTTGTAAAAAAACGGTATGAAATGAAACTTCATTCAATTTACAATATATAACAAAAATTATTTTTTTAAATTAATCAGTGTAATAAATATAATAAACATAATAAAATCAGTATAAAATACGCATTGTTTACGTGTGTATCTCAGACCCACGCGAGCGTTTGTGGAGGTAGGACCTGCATAAGCATTTTATGCGCTCTTCATAATCATTACATTAAATAGCGACCCGTATATGTCGACTGACTTGTTTTGATCCAGTGTTAACTTTTTTGTTTTATGAGTCTATTATGACTTTCTGATTTATTCATTGATTAATGATTCTGTTGAAAATCCAGACAGTTGAAGATCCAACTAAAGTCTGGAAGTTCCTTAAATCAACGGGAGTGGAAAAAAACTACAGAACCTTGGTCCTATAAATTTAGATATTAATTATTTAAATAATTATTTCACAGCTTCGCCTGAGTTTGATAGGACGACTAAATTAAGGATTCTGAATTCTCTTTCAAATCTTTCTATTCCCGATTTTTCATCATTTACTTTTAGCCAATTCACTGATTATGATGTTAAAAAGAGCATATTATTAATTACATCCGATGCTGTTGGCGTAGATAGTGTTAGTCGAAAAATAATTTTACCTATCCTCGATGAAGTTCTCCCTGTTATCGGCCATATTCTTAATTAATCCATTTCTAGTGGTACTTTTCCATCCGCATGGAAAGATGCACATATCATTCCAATTCCTAAAAAACTTAACCCTATATCTTTTACTGAATATCGTCTCATTTC
The DNA here is from genome assembly GCA_907165235.1 of Zeuzera pyrina. Classification (NCBI taxonomy): domain Eukaryota; kingdom Metazoa; phylum Arthropoda; class Insecta; order Lepidoptera; family Cossidae; genus Zeuzera; species Zeuzera pyrina. Next base: position 4,568,506 of record OU015627.1, read on the forward strand.
AATATTAACTTTCCTATCCAGAGTTCTTGAACGCATAGTCTATAATCAATTAAATAATTTTCTCACCATAAATAATACGGTAAATCCATATCAATCTGGTTTTCGTTTTGGACACAGCACGACTGCAGCAGTAGTGAATATTGCAGACGATATTCGATCGGGGATGGACAGTCACAATCTCACTGTAGTTTCGCTCCTTAATTTCAGTAATACATTGAATACAGTGGATTTGGATGTACTCCTCAGTATATTACGTTCTATTGACATATCCTCTGATGCGATTGAATGGTTTCGTAGTTACCTGTTTGGACGCCGGCAGCGGGTCTGCATTGGAGACTCCCTCTCTTCAGCTGGAGAGGTACTACTGCTGGTGTCCCGCAGGGCAGCATTTTGTCTCCATTACTTATTGCTATATTAATAAACTCTATCTCTGATCGGTTACTTTCACCTTACCAGCTTTATGCAGATGATTTACAAATATACGCCCAGGCTTCTATTGATGATTTGCCACTAGCAATAAATGAAATAAATTTAGACCTTACGCGTATTGGTAATTGGAGCAAATCTTTTCCGTTGGAGTAAATCCGATTGAATAACTGGAGTAAATCCGATTGAGGGTAAACTCAAGTCATAATCATTGGTAGTCCTAGATTGACCTCCAGAATTAACTGGTCACAACTTCCATCTCTTGTTTTTGACAACATAAATTTACCTTACAGTGAAAAATTTAGGGATATACATGGACGCAAGTTTTACCTGGAGCTCCTAGTTGAATGAAGTTAGTCGCCGAATGTTTGCTTCCTTCAGACTCTTTCACCTCACTGTCCCACCACAGTTCATCATCGCTTTCCCAATCATGTTTATTCCACGCATTTCTTTCGCTGCCTCGATCACACTACCTCTAAGGTTCTGCCAACATTCTTCGACATCTTCGCTTACCGGATGCTAATCTTTCATATTCATTCCTAGTGGTCGCACCTTGCAGTTTCCAGCTTTTTATACGACAAACCGCTACAGGACGCTACGCGACATCGCCATACTGCAAACAGACCCCTTATTCTAGTTGCCACTGAAAAATGGTCTCAGATCGGCTCCTCTGTGTGCTCTCCTATCCATAACCTGCTTTTTGAGCCAACTGTCCACCAAGAATAAATCAATCATACTCTTTTCATTCTTCCTTTCCCACGTGTACTGATGAATCCTTTTGTGCTTAAATATGGTATTAGCAATAAAAAGATCATTTTCCATACACAGTCTTAATACAACCCTACCAGCATCATTCACTCTATTATCTCCATACTTGTACTCAAATCCTGTTGGAGTTGTCTCATTCCATCCATTCATCTCTTCCCACACTATAACTCTCTCATTATCTTCAACCGTCGCTAGAACATCTCTAACATTCTACCAGAACTGCTCTAGCACCCCCAAGCCGACAGGACACTGGGGCGTACACTACTGAAACAAATATCCTCGTCCACCCTGTCTTGAGACGCACCCAGAGCAGTCTCGGGTTTACACACTTATACTCAGTTACGCAATTAACTAAACGAGAGGACAGTAAGACGCCTACCCCTGACCACAAAGCGATGCCCCCTTCAGTCAAGAAGGCAAATTCAGTGCTCTTTCGTTGTTGTTGAATGTGTAATTGTATGTTTATTTCTTCAAAGCTATTCAAAGTATTGAAATATTAGTCGCTACAAAACTTGCAGGTTTTGTCACCAGCTCTCCGACTATAAAGCTTGATTGTAAAGATAATGTCATTGTATTTAATTAAATTTTAGAATTTTCCTTTATCTTATGTAATATATAGGAACTCATAAAAAAATCTACTGTGCCCATACTGTGCCATACAATATCACAAAGCTATTCGAAGCACCTGTTCTAGAATTTTGATGAGTGAGTGGCAAATTAACATACATTTGCATGTTAATAACTCAGGTAGTAAAAGGAATAACAATATGCAATTCATAAGTTCAATTGGGTTTATAAAGGTCTCTCGACAGCGGGACTTTGAGTTTCCTAACTCTTTCTAGGTCTGAGTTATTGGAGTGTAAATACGACGTGCTTTGCTTACTTACTAAACAGGCAGGCTGTTTTAGTTCAAACTAAATGGGAGCATAGTCGTACTCTCAAAACAGCTATATTAAAATGCTCACTAAATGTATAAGATAGCTCGGTTCAAATTATTGTATTGATTATATTTTATCGGAATAATTTTCTAATGGGAAATATTTCATGCATCATATTGTTGGAACATCTAGTCACACTTCAGTATCTGTTCAAGCCGAAAATATTTGAAAAGCGGTCCGTCCAAAAAAAATTATCGATGTTTCATGTAAGAAATAAAAAAATCAGCCTCTTGCGGTTCTGCCCGAGACTGACTTCTAGACTTGTGTTTTGCAAGCCGTGTTTTTTTCTTGGGGTCGAGAAATGAACTTCGAAGCTTTTCTCGAACTTTGGTTTACTGAGCAATTCTCCCCAATGTTTAGTTTGGCGCCACATAGCGTATCTGTCTAGACTTTAGAGTATTTATTTTATTTGATTAGACTGTGGAGCATGAATATATTCAGAATGGTATAATATAATAACGTAAATCGGAAACGTAGTCGGAAAGAATAGGCTAGTTGACTGCTCTTGAACTGATATATTTATTTTTTATATTATATTTAATTTAAATACAATTGTAAAAAAAATACTTGAAAGGAGAAGGTCTAACAAAAAGGTAACAGAGCTAAGGCGTCACTTGAAGTGATTTGTCACTTGTCCAGCTTTACGAGTGAGAGAGACGGAACTTATTCCCATTCTGTTCCCACTTCTTGAGTTTGAAAGAGAGTAACTTATATTTTTCATTGTATTTAGAATATTTTTCGCAATTTTGTTGATGATTACTATACTTTTCATTAAATTAGGTTGTTAAGAAACAGAAAAGTAGCCAATTGTGATCCCCGGTTACCTAAGAGTAAAGAGGTCTGAAGATTTTTGTTTCTCAAAATCTTTCAAAACCTTCAAAAAAGAAAATGGCCATTTTCTTGTTTTCGAAAATTACAGTGCACATTAAAACGTATATTAGTAGTTGTATAGATTCAGGCGTTACTTTGCGGAAATCCATTTCATGTGATGAATTCCTACAATTTTTAGCTATTTTCCGTTCATACTCCAAAAACCACCGATCGACACGTGTTTCGTTTCTCTACGAAGCATCCTTAGTATATACCAGAGATCAGACTCGGTCAGCTAACCAGTACCGAATCAACAAATGAGTCAGCTGTACGACTATTTATACTTATTGCCCTAACCACGACCAGAGAGTGAGTGATCAATCAGAGTCCACCACTAATGGCCCCGCCCACTTCATTTGCATGAATCAGTACTATGTTAAATTTAAACTGAATTGTCAAATGTAAATATGTTTAAAAGCGGCGAATGAATTGAATTTATCTGTTCATTTAACAAAGCACTGTTGTTTTTAATTTTAATAATTTCTAGTTGTTCCAAAATATTCAACCTAGTACCTTTATCACACGTGTGTAATATTTTGAATGTATCTGATACATCATGCCCTGATTCTATAAGGTGTTGCGTGAAATGAGACTTTTCAGGATGATTATTTTTGTACGCAGATACAATCGTTCTTCGTTCACGTTCTTCTTTGTGCCTTATTTCGAAACTGTGACCTGTTTGTCCCACGATACGCCGTCAAAAGTTCACACTTCAATTCATATACTCCATTCATTTTATTATTTTCATTTTTATCTTTTACATTACAATGAGATTTAATAGTACTGACCGAGTTATATGTTAAAAAGACATTATTTTTTCTAAAAGTGTTTGCAATATTTTCAGTTATACACACATATACTCTGTCCAGAAAATAACGGGAAAAGATCAATAATACCCAAAATGTTAGTTATTCATCCAAATTTATATTATCACCTTCAAAGTATGCTCCTTCAGCAACGATACACTTACGCCAACGAATAATCTAATCATCAAAACATTTTTTAAACGCTTTTTCCGGAATTGAGTTCAATGCTCGCCGCAAATTCTCCTTTATGTCTTCTATCGAATGAAAACGGGTGCCACGAAGTGGTAATTTGAGTTTAGGAAAAAGAAAGAAGTCGGCTGGAGCCATATCTGGTGAACAAGGTGGTTGCTCGATCGTATTTGTTGAGTTTTTGGTCAAAAATTCGTTCACAATGATGGCCTTGTGCGAAGGCGCATTATCGTGGTGAAAAATTCAAGAATTTTCTTTCCACAAATCTGGCTTTTTTATCGAATTTGCTCTCTTAAACGTCGCATAACGCCCAAATAATATTCTTTATTTACCGTTTGACCTTCCGGCAAGAATTCCGAGTGCACAACACCGCGATAGTTAAAGAAAACAGTCAACATGACTTTGACTTTTGATAGACTTTGGCGTCGTTTTTTCGGTTTCAGTTCAGTTGGAAGGCAGCACTCCGAAGCTTGTTGACTAGTTTGCATGTTAAACTCGTAAACCCACGTCTCGTCACCAGTAATAATGCGTTTCACGAATGTTGAGTCGGAATTGACTCGTTCTAGCATGTCCTCAGCGACTCTTATGTGATTGTGTTTTTGAAGAAAATTCAGGTCTTTTGGGACTAGCCGAGCGGCAACATGTTTCATACTCAAGTCATCATTTAAAATGGTATGGATCGACTCGAGAGACACAGAAAGTTCGGCGGCTATCTCTCTCAAACTTGATTGAGCATTTTCAGTCACTATTTCCTTCACTTTTGCGATGTTAACTTCAGTTGCAGACGTTGATGGCTTACCAGAGCGAGGCAAATGTTCCATCACGTCTCGACCGCTTTTGAACGCTTTGTACCACTCATAAGCACGTGTTTTTGATAAAGTCGATTCACTGTAAGCCTTCTGTAACATTTTCAGTGACTCCGAACACGAAATTCCATTGTCGATGCAAAATTTAAGACAAACTCTTTGCTCGATGCTTTTGTTCATTATGAAATTCGCAATATACACTAGAATGATATAACTAAAAACAGCACTGTATTTAATCTAAATAACAGATGCAACTCAAACTCCGCGCCAAAATGGAAAACAGTTGTGCCAATCTAACAACAACAAAAAAAAACAAAAAATTGAATTTGGAACCATAAACAAATCATCCATTCCCGATACTTTCTTGACTGAATGTATATACAAACATACATACATATCTTCACGCTATATCCCTAATGGGGTAATCAGAGAGGACAGAGCGTCAAGAGTCGCGGTCCTTACAAACCTCTTTCATTTTCAGTTATCGTTACTAAATAAGTTTGATACATGATACCACAGATGAAATAGTTACTAACGTAAAATGATACTTTGAACGTTGACTTCTGTACAAAGGACCATGCGCCAAAGAAAATAATAAACATACGGGTAGCGTTGCTTATTTAGGAAATGCAAAATACATGATAAATGTTACAGAACTTCAATATTTTCTTATATTTCCGTTATTTGTATTTCCATACCCTTTGCTCAAATTTTCTGTATATCTTTCTTTTTTGTATGTAGTATATGCAATAAATATTTAAATTAATAAAAATAAACAAATAAAACTGAAGTCGTCACATCACATCGATTGGATCAAAACATTGATTGTTTATTTACATGAACATCAGCCAAATAGCCAATAAAAGCCAGCTAATCAACCTGATTGTAAAGAATTCAGATTACTCAGAAAGGAATAAATTACATGATATTTCATGATTGCAGGGATTTGAGCAAAAGCGATTCGTATAGAAGGATGTCAGTTTACGAGGAAATTAACTCAGTGTTGTTGTTTTACATGACGAAACATGTGACGTCGACTATGTCATCTTTGTGGAGGTGAGTTTGATTTTAATGAATTTTTTTTTATATTTAACGAATTTTCATACGCACAAGAAATATAAATAGACAGATGCTTAATTATAAAAAGAAAAGCAAAAGTTGCTACTCGTTTCCTAGCGGATCTGCGAAAGAGTAATGTAGTAGGAGAATTGCAATATCTATGTTTGTAGAGATTTTATTATTAGAAACAATAAATTAGGTACTTATATTTGTTCATTGATGTGTCTGTTTTTCATAAACGCTTATTTTTAAGTAGTTTTAGGACGAAAAATGTTAAAATATCAACACGTATATAAATAGTATTTTTAAATTTTCACGACTCCTACGTCTTACAATTATAAGTTAAATTAAACGGCACGCTTATTATGTAACTTGCAGTCAGCATGCAACAGCTAATATCGCGCGATATCTGCTGTCTAAACGAGAATTTGTGTACTGTAAATTATATAGTGGCGCTAAATCTACCGTGAAAAGTGCATTTTACGGTCATACAATATATAAATACGCAATCATCATACCTGATACCAATTTTTTATTACAATTAGTCACCGGTCGCTGTCTGTCTGATCGAATTTTTAGGTAATAACCTGCCGGTCTGTGTTGTATTAATACTTAAATAAGTGCACCGATCAAAACGTCGGATTTAGAACTGTATATGTATAGTATTTGTAATATATATAATATGTCTGTTACTATGTGTTACTATCCATTTTATGAGAAAGCTAGTTAAAAACGAAAAAGTTTGTCTTCACTTGTAAATTAAAAATAATTTATAAACGGTAACTGATTTTCCAAAAAATTTTCGCTAGTCAAAATCTCCCTCTAAATTGAAAAGAGAAGAATATGTAAAAAACTCAATGATGTATGTTTTCCCCAAAGAAAGCAAATTTTTCGTATCGATTGATATGAAATTACCGTTACTGAGAGAAAACTATAAGACAGGTACTATTACTTTAAAAATGTTTTTTTTTTATTTCGGTCGACACAGAATCTAACTGTGCGAGCATGAATCGAACCTGACTGGTTTTTGAGTCAGATTAGTTATCAGAATTACTAATAAATATTCATTATTTTAGGCAACTGTCATCCGTGTATGAATTCCTTAGAACAATGGAAGAATTTTTTATCGCATTTACTGCGATCACTTGTCACCGCCATTGCGATAAGTTTGAGATTTTTGTGGAGTTTCATGAACATCGAATGGCAGGTGTGGACCATTTACAAGCTTTAATACAGTATCTGGAAGTGGAAAGGATGACCGAGGAAGTCAAAATCTTGACGGAGATTTTATTTTTGTAAGTACTATATTATGTCATTAATACAAGCAACAAAGATTATGATTAGGGGTATATGGGTGTTTCACACCACACGCGGTTCGTGCATTATGATGTGAATCGCCCAAGTGATGTTTTACAATGGGGCCTTCCGGACCACGATGGGAGTCGACCACTTTTATTATAATGAGGCAAGTCACACCACTTTGTGAAACGATCCAGTGCTCTTTTTCGATGAGGCGATTCGAACCTGTCAAAAGTTTAAAAATCTTGCGAGTTATGAATGTTTACTTGTAAAGACGGGTAGAAAAAGGTAAAAAATATTATATTTGGTTCGAATATTGATTACTAGCGGTCCGTTCCGGTTGCACTTGGGTTAAATACATACTTTATAACCTATGCCCACCTGGAATAAAGTATCTTTCAAATGGTGATAAAACTTCAAATAGGTGCAGTGGTTCCGGAGAATACTCTCCTCATATAAACGAATTTACAAAAGCTGCTCTCTCTTTATAGTATATATTTTTCTTCTTATAAATTTATTTAGGTCTCGAGACGATTGTAGTTTAGAAAATTCTAAAAAAAAGATCTTCTGAGTTTTTTGTCTAGAAACTCTGTGTTCACGCCAATTTAGCGAATGTACACGAGGACGCCCGAACGTCGTAGTACTTGAAATATTATATTAAAATTAATTGCACTGTTAAAAAAATGACTAATATTATAACTATTAAACTCTTCTCACGTATTTATCGTTTATTTACAATTTCCATGGTATACCTACTACTAAAGTCTGCTACAATTACGTATATATTAATATTTGATGCAAACAAAATAGAGATTCAAGTGACTTCCATTCGTGTCCGTTTGAGACAATCTGCATTAACGCTATTACATAAATTTAATTTTCCTTTATATTGTTTTCTTGACGTTGATTGTATCGACAACAAAAGTTTAGTTCACTATGATTTTTCTTAACTATGGAACGACAATATAATATTCAAGAGTTGATAATTTGAAATGTCAAAGCACTTTGTGTGATTTTGTATTGTGCCCGGATTCCTTTTTTCTGCTCGTAATAAGTCGATAGGTCCTATGTATAAGAGCTAAAGTGACGATCTAATAATTTTGACTTTTTTTATTTTGAATTATAGTATAATTATGTAATGAACTTTTATAAACATTTCGCTATCTTCAGCTTAAAATCTCAAATTTATTAATCGACACGTTTAACCAGCACCGAAGTTCCGACATCATGCCGATTCAGCAGCAGCTAATCGATTCTGATCTCTGGAATATCCTGAGGATGCTTGGGTGATAAGCAAAACACGTGCCGATTAAGAAGTTGGAGATTTCGAATGGCAGACAGTTAAAAAATATTATAATAATTCGACACATTAAATGAATTTTCGCAAAGTAACACCTAATCTGTACAATATTTATACAATGAAATAAATATTATACTATAGATGTTATAGTAAATATGCAGTTTTATAGATTTTGATTTCGTCGTCTTAAAAACATATCCGATTTAAATTTTAGAACCGTCTCCTTTAAAATTATGATTTCATACTTTCACGCTTACGCGTAGGACCTACCGAAACGAAACAGAATTTAGATACATATCCTTTAGAATAAACTTTAAAAGTATTTTCCTTAAGAAATTAGATAACTTTATTCACTGCTTACAAATAATACAATATTTCATATACAATTCAATATTAAAAAATGAAAATGTAGGTGAACTATTTCAGCACAGTTATTTCACAATGTAAGAAGTATTTATTATTGTTATATTTTTATTTATTTTTCTTCCTACTATTGTTGTTTTTCTTTTTTTTTAGTTTTGTTAATCAAGCACTGCAGTAGGATTTTTAATTTATATCATAGGTGGTGGTTTTTAACTTGTATTGATTTTATTTATAGTACAGTTACAAAGTTATACATTAAATGTCTGTAAATCTCCCTTAAAAATAAATAAATAAATATTATAACGTTATATCATTTTTAACTAGAGGTAAGCACAGTAGCAGTGAAATGGATACCAACTCAGCATATTATCGTGTTACACGTAAATGACACTGATTTTCATTTGGAAACACAAATAACAAATAAATGAGCTGGTATTAGACGCAAGAGAAGGATCAAAGGGCACGAACTAAAAAAAATATTACAAACCTATATCATCTATATCCCTGCTAGTTCTACCCGGAATAATATTTTTATATTAAATTAGTTTACTTCATATTAAAATTAACTCTTAAATCTTTACGAAGTGCACCGAAGTGAGATGTGTTCCAGCATGAGGTACTTATTGCAACTCCTTTTATGAATCAATTAAAAATTGTTTGAATTTACGCCTAAAATTTCCCCCAGTTTTACACAAGTTTACCCACAGTTTTTAAAAATTACTATACGATATTGGGAAAAGTCTTATTACCACGGTTCGAAATTAATTGCAATAATGTTTTACTGTTCTAGCTCTTAATTGTCTACCGATTTTATGTACAATTGGTTTAATCAACGATTTTTTGTCTCACTGATGTCCCTGAATCACTGACAATCCATGAGATTTAATAGGTCGGATTTGACATCTGTCACATGGCTGCGACTAGTTATGGGACCAAACAAATGTGTCTCGATTATTTTTCGATTCTAACGAAAATCGATATCATTGTTTGATGTTCATAATAACATCATAATATCACACTTATGATTATTAGTTTGTTAGCTACATTGTTTGTTGAGATATGGTATTCGTTACAGTAAAACATATTGAAGTATATGAATAATCTTAATTCGATATATTTATTTTTTGGGACTAATGTCTAAGAAACTTCATTATTTAAGACTGTAATAAGCACTACTAACACAGTACAGTAATAAAAAATATTTGTGAAAAATAAATATTTAATCATTTTCTGAACTTGAATCCATGTCCGTAGAGCTATCTTTGTCGCCCACTATTATGATTAATTCATTTTCAATTAAATTATCTATTCTGACGTCTCTTTCAAAGTCTTCTTTTATTCTTTTTTTGTTTTCTCCACCACCTTAGCCCAGTCATTTTTTGAAATTTGATTACATGCTTCTGTCAGTAAACTCATCAAAAAAAGAATACAGAACTAAAATTATTTAAAAAATATAATGATATCTTAATTGTAAATTATTCGATTATTACGACATTTCAATCAATTATCGATTTCGTCTGGTAACGAAATGATTGCAAATGGTAGCAGTACTAGAGTAATACGCCTCGTGATATAACATTGTAACAACGTCCATTTAGAAAATTATTTGAAGATATACAAATATCTGTGTTTTTAACTAAAATAAATCTGTTAGTAGTTTTGTGTAATGATCAGTCGTGGGCAAAATAAATAACGTTTTTTTATTCAGCATTTACGTAATTGAATTTGTATTAGGTATCAGGCACGTTGATACAAAGTTACAGCGGCATGAAAATGAAGAAACGTCAAATCCGACCTATTAAATCTCACGGACTATAAAATTACTCTGAAATTACATTTACGTATTCATTTCATACATAAAAATTATATTTACTATAAAAGTAATGTCTATCCCTTTAATATATTAAACTATAACTTAATACTTTAGTGGTTATCGCAGAGACAAAGTACTTTCAGTTGTCCAAGGGACAATGTTCATTGAGGTTTTTCGATTTCATAGTTTTCTAATTTTATAAATTCCTATTCATAAAAGTACGTTGCTCAGCAAGTAATTATAAATATGTAAATTGTTATCTATCTTTTTTATTTATTAAGGCAATAAATAAATAAAAAAAAAAAGTATGTGTGTAGGTACTCATGTACGCACGCACGTAAAAAGTTCTTTCTTTATGGCATGGCGCAGTTTAGCGCATTTGCCAATGTCACGTATTAATAAGTATAATCACAAGTAAATTAGTTTTTTCTTGTCGTAAACCTCTTCCAGTAAAGTGATAGTAGGCTTTACTGAAGTTATAAAGGACTTTTTGGAATAGCGCGAGAATTTCAGCTACACATGTTTATATAGACTTACTCCATTCTTTTCACTTATACAGAACTTTAAAACATAATATTATACTATCACTTTTGTACTTTAAAACTCCCAAAAATGTAAAAAATAGTAAATCTAAATAAAATGACACCTCACCTCACCAAAAAGTCATGTAAGAAGTTATACTTCTTTGACGTTTTTAAGCAAAACTGGCCACATATAAAAAAGAAAACTGGCCAATTTATTAAAACAGACAGCTTGAAATGAATGAAATAAAAAAAAAAAAACTTATGTGTATTTCGTAGGCACGGAATTCGTCACACGCTAAAAAATATACTAATCTGTTTTTCTAAACGCACCAAAAGAAGTGTAACTTCAAAAATTACCAAACCAACCGACTCCAGTATCACAATATATTATGTTTTAACCGCGATGATATGTATAGGCGATACACTTGCAAACGAGAATGGATTTCTACCTTGTTAACACCGTTTATTTGCTTCCTGGAGGTTCTATTGAAATAGTATTTCAATTGAAATAGTATTGAAATAGTATTCGCGTGAGTATTGTACAATACTCACGCGAGTAGCTTTCAAATAGTGAAATCCTATTCGCATATGTGGAAATGGCTGTAGGTATACAACGGGATCAGTACGGACAAGAGAGGGTGAGTGCGACTCTGGATAATTGTGTTTAATATCGATAACGCCGGTTCTATACGGGAATTTATGCGGTCAACTCTAATAGAGGTAGAAAGGAGGTCATTTACAAACATTCTAACTATACGAATTCCGGTTTTATTTTTACGGTTAAAAGCTAAACTTTTGCAACATAAGTTATAAACAAAAACAAAAAAGAGCGTTATGATAAACTTGCAAACTTTACAAAACAAAAGTGGGACAAAATTGAAGTTTATTTTCGAACGAAACGATGGTGAAATTGGGAAGAAATGTAAAAAAACGGAGCCCAAAAAATAAATTTTATATTTTGTTTTTAATTTCTCGTTTTACCAATAAGTACACGTTCCTGTGAAATTCTGTGCTTTTCGGGTCAATAAATCGGCTGTAATATACGGACAGATGGTGATGACGAAACCATAAGGGTTCTTTTTTGTCTTTTACGCTGCGGACACTAAGAAACAATTAAAACTTCTTTTCCTTCTTTTTTTTTTCTTGTTATTACTTCTTTTTGAGGAGATTAAGAAGGCGTGCCTTTCCTTTAGTTCAAACAGTACTTTTATGTAGTTAGCGATGAGGTGCCAAAATGAAAAAATCGGCTATAAGAATGTCAGACATGCAATAACTTCGGGTTTTAGTAATTTCGGACAAAGTAGCAATTAAATTAAAAAGAAATGGATCCAAAATACCCATTATCTATTTTGTTTTTTAATGTTCTACGTTTGGGATACCGATTATGGTAAAGTTTCTGCACTTTTCAGCTCAATAGTTGTAAAGATGACATACGGACAGACAGTTCGAAAAAATAAAATAATACAATACAAAAATATAAATACGATACATACCTATATAATTAAATTTCACATTCATTGAAGTCAGTGTCAAATCAACGTGCAACTTCAGTAACTGTCTTTAATTATCTTTAATTATGTAGTATACTAGCTCTACCCGCGACTTTATCTGCGCGGAAAATTTTTTCGTGGCTTTCCCGGATTAGCTTAGATTGTATGTACATGTACATTGCATGTTTAAAAATTGCTTTTGAAAACAGGCTTCGTCTAACCTTCGTCTGTCTCCGGGCACATACTATCTCTGTACTAAACATTGATTCGGTGGTTTAGCATTTCCCATTCAAAGTTTCATCCCCCTTTTCACCCCTTTATAGTAGGGTAGTTCTTTGACAAAAAAGTAGCCTATGTCCATTTCCAAGTATCAAACTTTATCCATGCTACATCATAATCAGTTCAGTGGTTTAGCGTTTCTCGTACAAAATTTCGTCACCCTCTCTCCTCTCCCCTTTTCACAGATTTTTGATAAAAAAAGTAGCCTACGTATTTTAGATAAAACAAGTCAAATTTTATCAGTACCAAGATTTAGCATTTCCGATACAAAGTTTCATCCCCCATTTCACCGTCTTAGGGGTAGATTTTTGATACAAAAGTATGTTTTATGTTCGTATTTTGGTGTCAAACCAACTGCCAGCCAAATTTCATCATAATCGGTTCAGCGGTTTACCATTTTCCATACAAAGTTTCATCTTCTTTTTCACCCCTTTAGGGGTAGATTTAAAAAAAAGTAGCCTATCACGAGTGCAATCACAGGTTTTTACTACATACTTATATCCATCAAGATCAGTCAAGTTCTTCAGTTATAAAAGGACATACAGACAGACAGAGACAAAAATTTAAAAAAATGGTGGAATCGAAGTCACTTAGTCATATAACGACTATCTATAGGGTATATTTATCGTATTTATAAAGTTATTTTTGTACTTGAGTTTTGATAGGTATAGGATAGTTATTTTAATTCTCTTTTTTTTTTTAAGTCGGTTAAATTTTTTCCTTAAAAAGTTTTTATTTGTTTACTTATTATAATAATTGCGTACTTAAATTATTATTGACACATAAAAGGTACACATACTACTAGGACTTCCTAGCCCTACTCATGGGGAACTGACTACTCATGACACAGGATATCCTTACTCTGTGTCACTAGTAGTCAGTTCCCTTCCCTACGATAAAAAAAAATGATAGATAAAAGCCGTTTTTGTTATTATTTTTCTGCAATTTATGAAGGTCGGATAATTTATTAATTTGGAAATGCCCCCCACTACCCCCGTTCGATTTAATCCTTTTATTAGGAATATCTGAAAAATCTTCTTTTCCTTCCTTGGAAGAAGAAATATAATGGATGGAGTCATAATCAGTTGCCGCTTTTACCACCGTGTGTCAAACCAATTTTCCTGTTTCTTTCTATGTCATTGAGCGTAACCATGAGTGACACAGTTAGCTGTAGAAAGTTTGGCCATCTCGCACTGTCAGTGCAGTTCGTGTCAGGTAATGAGTCAGTCACGAAATATTTATTTCCAAAAAACTTGAGTTTTGGCTACTAGTAAAAATATGTCAATTTCAGCTGTGTATCGTTGTACTGTGACCTTTAGTTTTTTTTTCTTCCTTTATGGCATGGCGCACAGTTTAGCGCATTTGCCAATGTCACGTATTAATAAGTATAATTACAAGTAAATTAGTTTTTTGTTATCGTAAAACTCTTCCAGTAAAGTGATAGTAGGCTTTACTGAAGTTTTATAGGACTTCTTGGAAGAGCGCGAGAACTTCAGCTCCACATGTATATTTAGACATACTCCATTCTTTCCGCTTATACAGAACTTTAAAACACAATGAACTATCACTTTTCTACTTTAAAACTCCTAAACGTGTAAAAAATATGAAATCTTGATGAAATGACAACCTCACTTCTCCCGTTCCCATCAAAAAGTCCCTTCTCTAGTTACGCACATTAGTAAAAATCTAGAGTCGGTCAACAAAAAAGGGCACTTAATAAGGACACGCTTTTATAGCAAATGCTTCATCCATTGTTACTTGGCCTGCGGTTCCTTCCACTAAACAAATGTCTTGTTAACTTATCGGTTTAATTTTAGCTACCAACAGAACAGTATTCAGAGGTTGAACAAAAATGTAACAAAAGACGCTGAAATCGAGAACCGACGTATCATAAATATGGAAAGATATTTACATAAGGTGAAAGGATTACGTGATGCTATTTGGAATGCAGTCAGGTATGTATCAGGTTTCATTAAAAATATTATGTAATAAAGTTACGGGTTACATTTTTTTAAGATTCGACCCAAAATTCATGGGTTTTTTTTATTGGGTTTAGAAAAGTCCTACCTATTTTTTGTATTTATTCAATTAAACCCAATTACGAGTACAAGGTATTATTGGGACGTTCTCAATTCGGTTGTATTTTTTTTGTATCAATATAAACATAAAATTCAAACAATGGAAATCTACGTTATCCATTGTTTGGATAAATTACACGATTTATGCGGAAAAGCCATAGGTTTTCTCGGTACCAGGTTAACTGGCGCACTTCAAGGTGCGGGACTGATCATTGAGAATTTTACCATGATTTTTGTAGTATCGATAAAGATTTCGATTTGCCAAACTCTGAAATCAAGGTCACAAAATGCAGCAAATCAAGGTTTTTGACATGGCATAGCTCAAAACCAAGGTTATTCGTTAAATGCTTCTAACCGATAATTTAAAGCAGACTAGTATACTGCAGAATAAATGCATATAGTTCGTATATAATAGCTAGTACGTAGTATGTACTTAGATGTCCAACGGTTAAAATTATAGTTAAAAAGGAGAAAATTCAACAAACACACGGCTAAATATGATACTTGACACAATTTTATTCACACGAGTTCCATTTCGTTTAGGGTTGCCAACTTTAATATTTTATTATTTTAATGTTTCAAATATATCTTTTTTAAATTTACCATAAAAGTTATAAGTTGAGCGTCATTTTTGAAAGGAGAAATCTCTGTAAGAAATTTCCATTTTTTAAAAACAGTTTTATGGCTTAGGACAGAGGTTTCCAAATTTTTTTTTTCTCGTAGACTACTTTCAAAATTTTACTGGTTTCGGTGGACTCCTTGCAGCTACATTCCTAATGATGAAAATTTGCGTCGCGGCTGAGTTCCAAGTCCAAATTCGGAGTGGTAAAAATAAAAATAGTATGTTTTCTTGTATTCTATTTACTAAAATAATTACAACAATTACAGACTTAATAGAATTAAAATTAAACATTAATAACGTACCGTAACTTCAACAATGCAATTAACAATTAAAAAAAATGACATAATTTTAATGGAAGGGATGTACTTGATGGATTGACAGCAAATTATCAATATCTTGCTTCAGTTTTTGTAAGGAGTAACCGCAAATCTCCACGTTCTGTGATGTTCAATCTGCTTTTTTTGTTAAAAGGTTTGTAACGACGCTAAAATTTTTTTCGACGCTTCAAATTTCGATATGCTGCCAAAAGTTTTCTCGCAATTTCCCACAGCCATGAATATTTTTCGGGTATTTCTGCCTACAGCCAAAATGTTTGATAGCCCTTTTTAAATTTCACCTTCAGCTCCTCATTGGTGCTAAGTTCGAGTAGCTCCTCTTGTAATACAACATTCGCCACATCCGTTTCATCGAATGGATTCTTGATCCATGGTGATATTTCCATCGTCAGAATATCTTCAAATGTATTTTTGAAGTTATCATGCATAGCATTTAAATGTTGAATATATGTCTGAATATCCTGATCAAGACATTCTACCTGTGACAAGTTTAGGAACGGAGAATTCGCGCCGACTAATATTTTGCTTCATAAATTTCAATTTTCAAGAAAAGCCGAAACACCCTTTGTTTTTATTAAATTTAGGCTGTCCCATTGTAGCTGCAAGTTAATGTCATTAAATTTTTTGAATAAGTCTGTTTGCGATGTCTGCTTTCAATTTGGTCAGGTTTTCTTTTAAATCTGGATCTATACTTTCCAAAAACTCTAAAACTGAGTCAAAAAGTGAGTAAAATCTTGTTAAACATGTACCTTTGGACAACCAGCGTACTTCAGTATGTAAGAGCAATCGTTGGAAATCTTCATCATTTTCGTCGCACAATTGTGCAAATAAGCGGGTATTCAACGCATTGCATTTTATTTTGTTATAATATATTATAATCTATAAATAATATCGTGGGTTTGCTTATAAACCCACGATATTGCCCGAAAATGGCAGGAACTCCATCTGCTGCCACCGAGATAGTGTTTGTAAATGGAATCGATTTTTCCTTAAAAAAAATACTCAGAACATTAAATATTGATTCACCTTTAGTGTCCGTCTCTAAAGTTTTCACGAATAGCAGCTCTTCATGGATTTCTTTGTTCATAAGAAATCGAACATAATATGCCAATAATAATGCTTCATTACCAAGTAAAGTTGACTCGTCCAGTTGAATAGAAAAATGAGTTCTTTGCAGATAATTACACAAGAAGCTTTCAATATCAGACCTCATCAATACGTCTTTGTACAGTGTTGTTACTCAAAGAAATTCTATTGAGAACGTCAAATGGAGGTCTATGCATAACAGTTTTTAAACCCTCTTCAACAGCGGGTAAAATTAACTGTTCTCCGATGATGTGCGGTTTTCTAGATTTCGCTATAAGCATTAAGATATTGTAAGATTCCCGCAAGCCGTCATCGTTACTTTTCGATGTTGAAGCGAACATACTGTGCACGGTGGGTCTCTTTTCATATTTTTCCTTCAATGTTTGAAAATATTTTAAATCTTTAGCTATTTTATCAGGATGACATCTTCTTAGATGATCTTCGTTGCTTGCATGGTTTAATAGAGTCATTGCTAAAAACTTTGTTTTATAAAAGGCATATGGGCAATCGTTTGTCTGCCTTTGATGGCAGAAAACGAAATTTCAAATAATCAACACTGTACTGTCGACATTTCCTCTTAAATTCAGCCATTTTTCGTATCAGTTACCAGTAAAGAAAAAAAAATGTTTATTTTAGTAATCATTAGGCGATTTTAAAAGGATATGGCTATTTTAACAGAATAGAATAGGATTAATAAACTATTGCAATGAAAAAACCAAAATGGCGGCGGGGAAACTGATTTTAATTATTAAAAGCAATAAACCGCTGAGACTCATATAGTGGTTTTCACAAAACGGCTGAACCTATTTTAATGTAATATAAAACATTTTTTGATTAATTATATTTTGATACATTTCTGTAAATTCGAGAAAAAATTATTTTAAAGAATTTTGACATCAAAACCATAAAATTGATCAAAACCATAATTTGATCATAAATCAAAACTCAGCGATTTTAATGATTTATTTATTACTTTGATATACGTTACGAGTGGGTATATAAAGACACGTACAATTTATGAAAATATTTTTAATCATTTAGCATTAGCAACTACGAGGGCACTAAAATATGTACAAACATCCATCCATCCATCCATCCATCATAATATATCTCTCCTTTAGTGAATAACCACAGTTGGGTAAATCAATAATTTTATAATAAAAAGTATTAAAAGTTCAATCTTTCTCGGCTTTCTGTTCTTTTATAAAAGTATCGAATAATGGTCCTGTTCAGTATTTAATTTTTATTACGTACCTACTACACGCAACATAACAAATATAATATTATTACAATATAAAATAAAAGTATGTATAACAAATAGGCAGGTATTTACTTTTTCCGGCACTGGTTAACACTGACATCGACTCACTCACATTTTTCTTTTCAAAATTCCGGAAACAAATGAGTAACGTTTGTACTTGGCATTCGTATTTATACATACATACATATCTTCACGCTGTATCCCTAACGGGGTAGTCAGAGAGGACGCAGTGCCAAGCGTCGCGGTTCTTACATACTTCTTTCGCTTCCTCAAAACTCATCATTCTCCTCACACATTTTCGCTTAGGTAAGTTAGTTAGATTTCGTATTTATATTGGTGAAGAATCAAACAAGTTCGTACAAGATTGCAAGCACAGCACAAGTCGTATTTCGTTCCTTTGCACGTCTGAATAAGCGTTGCGGGCGGGTGGCGCTTTGCAAGTCTCAATACGCGTTGTACTGTATATCGAATATGCAAGTTTTTATAAGTAACAGTCGCTGACCTGACATTGACAGGTAAAGCCAAGCCAACAATTTTATTTTTTACTATCGAAACCAGATAAATTTTCGTGAACCTCTACTTACAACTTTTGAACCCCCATTTTTTTTCACGCCAACTTAGACCCCCGTCGAATCTCCCCTGGACCCCTGGGGGTCCACCTGGACCACTTTGGGAATTACCGGCTTAGGATACCGGTTTTTAAATTTAGAGCACGAATACAACCGGAGCTAGCATTGATGGGCTTAATCCTCTGCCGATGAATAAGACCGGCGATGGACTGTTTGGCGGGAACGTGAGAAGTGAGGTTGTCATTTTATTTAGATTTTCTATTTTCTACATTTTTGGGAGTTTTAAAGTACAAAAGTGATAGTATATTGTGTTTTAAAGTTCTGTGTAAGTGAAAAGAATAGAGTAGGTCTAAATAAACATGTATAGTTGAAGTTCTCGCGGTCTTCCAAGAAGTCCTATAAAACTTCAGTAAAGTCTACTTTCACTTTACTGGAGGAGTTTTACGAAATAATACGTGACATTGGCAAATGCACTAATCTTTGCGCCATGTCATGAAGAAAAAAAAAGATCGGTGGTTAATGATGTTATCATTGCCGGCGGTGATGTTCGTTAAATAAAACTCATTGCATAGTGTTAGACCAAGCATCTGTGTTAAATCATCTGTAAAAATGTTGACGTGCGGTTTATTTTGGTACAAATAGACCCAGAGAGATATAAATTAGAAAACGTTACTTTTCGTCATTTCTAAAAAAAGGTTATATTCTTATATTATTGAATGATAGTTTTAGATAATATTCTTATATTATCAAATCATGCACTAAATTAGAGTAAATCTAAAAATATTCTCGAACTAAAAGTGTTGCCATTTAATGTCATTTAATTAAACAATTATTAAATTTGGGACTAATTATGAAAGTTAAAAATTAGTTTTTAACGTAAAGGGTCAATTATTCCTATTCATTATTGGCCAATTTATTTAATTTATTTAGAGGAGAAAATAAGCAATGAAGAAATATGCAGTATGACAAGGTTGGATGACACCGTTATCGTAAAAATGAAGGAGTGCTCATATGGTTTGGGCACATAGAAAGAACGAGTGATGAAAGATCGACGATGAAGTGAGCGGTGGCACAGTCAAGGAACACCAAGGTCGACTTATGACGATCAAATAGCCAGTGTTAGCTGACGGAAATATAAAAAGAACTTGTATACCTAGGCTAATGTGTGCCAGTAGAATGTTGAGATATGAGGAGATAAAACAAGTATATCGTAAGACTCGTTCGGCATTCCATCCCACTCTGCTCCGTTAGGAGTACAGCGTGAGTTTAGGTATGTATGTATTATATGCCATATAATAATTCGACATGCAGTAACAGATCTGGGCTTTTTGGTATTTTTTCTTCGATTTTACTTGTTTTTGCGATCTATCTGGACTACACATTTAAAAAAAAAGAAAACTCAGAATAATAGAATTTTTTATTCGCCGCAAGTAAAATAAAACGTAAAAGACATTTTAAGCGAAAATTTATACTTTTAAGGTGAAGAGATTAAGGAACTGACATAACAATTAGCGCTTTCAAAACAAATACTTATCGAAACCAATGTCAATATTTTCCATTTGGTTCTGAGTTACGAGAGAATGATAGCTAAATACCTATGTACTTAATATTTACATTATCTAGATCGCATGTTAAAACAATTGTTAATTTACCTATTTATTATTTGCATGCATCAACCAATATCGTGCGATATCTGCTGTCAAAACGAGAATTTTTGTAATGTTTGGCGTATATAGTGGCGCCAAATCTACCGCGAAAAGTGCATTTTACGGTCATAGAATAATAGATCGTCATATATGATACAATTTTTTTTATTATAATTAGTCACCAGTCGCGCAGTGATCGCGTATTTGTCGCTGTCTGCAAATTTTTAGGTAATAACCCTGTCGGTTGGATTAAAGTTCTAAGGTTTTTGACATAACATAACATATCTTTATGCTGTATCCCCAACGGGGTCGTCAGAGAGAACGGAGCGCCAGGAGTCGCGGTCCTTTCACACCTCTTTCGCTTCCTCAAAACTCATCATTCTCTTCACACATTTTTGCCTAGGTATGCGAGTGCTTTTGACATTTCCATCTGCTAACACTCTGGATATTTGATCTTCATAAGTCAGCCTTGGTCTTCCTTGGCTTCTATTACCACTCACTTTTGCTCTGTAGATTTTCTTCGTAAGTCTTTCATCACTCATTCTTTCCAAGTGCCCGAACCATCTAAGCATTCCTTTCTTAATTTTTACAATAACACTGTACTTGGAGATAACATAACATAACTTCACGCTGTATCCCCAACGGGTACTTGGAGATGATTGCTAAAAACGATTTTTTGGTCTTTTTTTTTATTGATCAGTAATCAGGTTGATAATCAGTTGAGGAGATTTGAGGCGGCGAAAAAAATATGTAAGGACCGCAACGTTTGGCGCTCCATCCTCTCTGACTACCCCGTTAGAGATACAGCGTGAAGATATGTATGTATGTATGATCAGTAATAACTAATATACCTTAAAATAATGTATAATGCTGTTGTTAACAGTATAGTTGGCAGCCCTTATTCCATTTCCGGTTTACGCTTGTATCACAGTACAATTTGTACATCTACCAACATTATGGTACTCGTACAAGGAATGCAGGTCCATATTCAGTTATGAATTATGAAGAGATATATGAATATTGTATGAACTAACAGCTTAAGACACGACATTAATGTCCATTAAGCAACTTCGATGAGACCCGAGGGTAGCAAGTATTATACATTTTTAATTCACTACGGGAAGATTGTAAGTTATTGTTTGCTACATTGTATTATTAACTAAATTGAATGCGGGTTCTTTTGTTTGTGTAAAATATGAGCATAATTTTCTTGAATGTTATTAGATATGTTTGGCAGAAATCGGTCTAGCCATTTTCAGGTATTCAGCTCTGAAATTCATTTCCGAAGAGATTTTTGGCGCTATTGCTGCATAAAAGTTCGATCAATCTTATAATATCTGTAGGTACTGACTTACTTAAGACAGTTTCATAAATAAATAATAAAAAAATGTTTGAGGCAATTTTGTGAAGATTTGTTCAGATATATAAATTGAACTTTTAGTTAGGGCAATTCAGAATTTCACGCGTTGGCAGAACGTGACGCGGGAAGTGACTCTATCTCCTCTAACGCGTGGTTCTTCGCCGTAAATAAAAGTGAGACAGTGCTATTGTTTCGTCGCTCCGAATGGGCAACTCCAATGCAATGCGACAATGGTTTTATCCACAATGTTTAAATTTTGCGTATATGCATTCTAATATTAAATTGAGTATTAATTTTCTTTATTGCTTATCATAAAAATGTTACACGAGTGTAAAATCAGTCAATTGTTTATTGATTACTCGTTGTAAGTAGGTACGAAGTTAAGTGAAATATGCTACGTTGTTAAGAGCCCTTTAACAAATCGTAAGCACTGGAATGACATTTCCACAACAGCAATATTCAATAAGAATATGTACTTGATCTCAACATAATTTTAGAAGTTGTTAGCACCCGTCAACACAATGTTAATTAGGACGTCAGAGTAGCGGGTCTAAGAATGTTCCTTGTAAACTGACTTCGTAGAATAGTCTGTTATTGTAAGATATTATGAAATAAATATAAAAATATGCAACACCAGTGTTTGAGAAGGGAAATGGGGCTATTATAAACTGCCAGGAGAATATTAAAAACTCTTAAGGTTTCTGAGAATTAGAGCGTCAAAATATCACTATTTCGCACAAAAATGTCAAAGGGCTCTTAATTACATAAGCGTCAAAGTGCATGGTTCCCGAACTTCAGTTGAGTAACTTAGTGATGCTTTCAAACATTCAATCTAGTACCACATATAGATATCGTTGTCTGTCTACATGAAACTAAATAGTTGCTTGTTAGCTCAACTATAGTCTCGTGTCGTTGGTGTTCATCATACACACTTTCCCTCCATCCTTTTCTCGTTGATATCATACGAAATAACTTTTATAGAAGTTCCAACAGCAGTCGACACGTAAAGATGGCAAAGACGTAAACTCAATTTGTAAACACGTGAACGTGAAACATGAACGTAGGCTGATTGTCTGGTCGGAACGTCTCGGTCTACTTTAAGGATATACAATTAATAAAGATATAAAATATTATGTATGATTATGATTCCAATTTTTGATTTTGATAATAATTTACGGGTGTTAGGACCTTGTGTAGGGTCCGTTCATTTTTAACACCATCTTACTCGCCAATGCTGCCGAAAAAAGCAGTGGATTGTTTGATTGGATTGGATTGTTGTGTTCCGATGTGGAGGGTCAGACAGCCGGTGAAATATCTGGCACAAGAGGCACACCACCTTAGTCCTCAGGGTTGCTAACGCATTTGCTATCTGAACTGCATTTTTGGCATGATTGTAAATGTCCATAGACCGGGCCTCAGTCCAGTTACGATCAGGTGGACTGTTTGCTCGTTCCTCTTCCTAGTAGTACAAAAAACCGGCCAAGTGCGAATCGTACTCGCGCATCAAGGTTTCTATATCTACATACAATATATTTGTGTGATGTATTTACCGATAAAATTCATAAAATCGGATTAAAAACAAACTTAACTTTGCAGTTGAAAGACACGTTACCTTTGTACTCTCCAACTGCAAATGTAACTTTGTAATGGCAAATAACTACAAATTAACTGTTTTCGGATTTTTTCACTTACTTGTACAGTGTATAGATAAATCAGATTTATTAACAAAAAGTACATACATATGTTAATATTTACAAACTTAAAACTACACATTATCTTAAATAATAAACTTCCTCAAAGTTGCCGCTTAGAAAGCTGTCATTGCTCAAGGTACCTAGCAGACTGGCAGCATTGCCTCTTTGAATAGCCAAACTTGTACAGTTAGATATTGCTTCTTGCCAAATTTCATGATTTTTGGTCAAGTACCCTATAGATCTTTGCGAGCGTCAAATTATCTTTTGATTGCGTTGACTTAGAAGTTTGATTTTTTCACAGCTCCAAAAAATTGCAGACCGACAGATTGATATTAATTTGAACTTGATACCTCTACGCGTTCCTGAGTAAAGGGGTCGCGACACACAGACAGACAGACAGACAAAAAGCGATCAATAAGGGTTTCTTTTTTCCTTTGAGATACAGAACAGATTTACCACTAATAGATATCGACTTTCACACGTCACGAATCGTTAGACTGAAAGAAATATATTGTGTAAGCCTATAACAGAAAGGGATGACAATACACATATATTGTCTTTATCGGAATGCTGAATGTTTTAAGACTGTTAAGCTGTTGCATTTGACAGACATAGGACCAAACGAATCCTTGTTCGTTACTACTTTTATGTTATTTAATTATTATTGAACTAAATATATTATCTTGGCCGTAATGGTAGAATGCACTATTTTACATTTCAAAGGCCGGTTTGAAAAACATACCTACGTTACCAAAGCGGGAAAAACTATAGTGGCCACATCAACGCAATATCTAATAGTAATAGATCTGTGGTTATACTTCTTTGACTGAATGAGATAAAAATTGAGACTGGTTACATATAAAGATAATTAAAACTGTCTGCTTGAAATGAATGAAATAAAAACTAAAACTGATCACATAATAATAATGAAAACAATGAAAATAAACTCTTCATAACTACATTGTTGTCTATTATGTTAGATCGACATGCGCAACTTTCGTTGCTAACTTCATGGTGTGTTACATCAATGACGTAACTTCCGTTACCTGCTACGGTGAAGCTATATCTATATATGTATATAGATTCATTATATAGCTATTATATATTACATAGCTGTCGAAATGAAGTCTATGACTCGTTCAATTTTCATCTTGACGGGCATCGAGAGTTTGAAAGATGAGCTTCGCTTACCCGGTACGATGGATTCCATCATTAGAAATATTAACTTATTTTTAAACAAATTGTCATCGTCTTCATGTTACGCGGTAGGGCCCTCTTTTTCACCTACGCGTCTAAAGAAGCATAACTTTAAAAATCACTGGAAAATATGTAAACGAGTAACAGATTAAATAATAAATTAATAATTTTGTTGAACTGATAAATAGTTTGTACTTATGGAGTGAGGTGACTTCCCATTATGTCAATCGCTACCGAAGGTAACGCGAAAACTCACTGACGGCTTCTGGCTTCGGCCATTATTTCGGCAGGTTTTACTGCCAAAGTCAAAATTAAGCTTAAACTTTTCTCTGCCAAGAAGAGCCAATTTTCATTGTCTTTTTCTTCCTGGGAACTTCTGGAGCATTTAGAGCTATTTGGACTCACATTCACACCTACGTTAAACTACGAAGCTCTACAAACAAACTGGCTAGCAAAAAACGTGGTATCCTTAATAAAGTTAGGCGGGTCTTACCGGGGCAGTTGCTTCACTTATATCAAGCACAAGTCCGATTGTGTGTAGAGTACTGCCGCTACCTTTTTAATGGAGCAGCCAAATACCACCCGCAAGCTGAACTGAGTCAGTTGAACGGGATGCTGCGAGGTTAATTGATGATGACAAACTAATCGCAAAAAAATTGCTTAGCATGTCTGTCTATCTTCTACCGGATACATTTCGGTGAGTATACGCAAGGGCTTCATGACCTTATCCCATCCTCTCCCTTTACACAGTGCGTACACAGTGCTTTATAGTTCCACTTTCACATTACGTTACTGTTCAAGAATGAAACTGCCTGCTGTCTTCGGTGTTTCTTGAGAACTATAATCCGGGCATCTTCAGGGATAGAGTGAATAAACTTTTTCCTGGTGAATAGGGTGAATAGTCGCTTACCACAAAGTTAGTCGCCAAACATAGATCTATTTCCCATAAATAAAACTCATGTTTGTAGAAACCAAATTCTAAATTTCGATCTAAAGTGCAACCATCTCAATAATCCCGAATGCGATACTATCGTCTTCGTTTTATTACGATTGGCTCGTTGCAGGCGTTGGCGAGGTGGCAGAACATCTGCCGTTCAAGCGGTCTTAGGTTCGATCCCCGGTCAGGTTAATTTAGGAAACGAACTTGTCTAAATTGGCTTGGAGCCTGGGTGTTACCGAGCTCTCCAGTTCGTTATATGGTACTCATAGTATTTGCGAATTTGCGTAGTATTTAGTTTGGGATAGCACATTGAGTGTAGTTCTCTGAAGAATTATTATTTAATTACGTAACGTTCCTTTGACAGACTAGCTGAGACTTAGAGCCCGAGGCGTAGTTTGGTTGTTGTGTGTTCATGCAGTTTGTATGTACATGCCGAGACAAATTTTGTCTTTATTATTGTTCTTTCATTTTTTATTTGGTCCGAGATCCATAACTCAGTCGCCGCACGCGCACAAGTAAACACAAATGATAAGTACTGGTTTTATACACATTGTAGAGGGGCACTCAATTTTAGTTTAGACGATCTCTACCTACTTATATTTTTCTTTTTATATCACGTAATTTTTTTCTTTGAATATCGTAAATTAAAAGCAAAAACGAAATGTTTTCGAGATCACTAATGTGTCCGTTCGTCAGTTTGTCTGTCTGACCGTCTGTCAGAACTGCGTGAAGTACTTGCAAACGTAAGGTTTGTATTTGTAGGAAGATCAAAAAAAGAGAAAACCGTACTCGGACTTAATTTGACAATTCTCCCCCATATCTGAACTTAAACCTTCAATTTTAAAAATTTCATAAAATGTAAAGCATTCCATAAGGTTTACAAGAAGAATTATAACAAAAATCTTAGGTCTTATAAATTTTAAAACTCATGTCCGAAATATATCGTTTTATGAATATCGTACGAATCCTCTGTGTGCGAACCAGTGCGAACCAACGCACTTGATCGATCTTTTAACGTATGTTTTCTTCTACTGTTTTTATTCCTTGACTACCCCGTGAAGGATATAACAAGAGGATATGTACGTATATATGTCTTTTTTCTTCTAAACGCTCCAGACATTTATACAAATTGCGTAACTCCAAATCAAGCTTGTAGTATGAATACCAAAGGACGAACTGAGGAAACATCAGTAACACCAACTCCTAGGCAATTTAGGAACTTCGTGTTTCCGGAATCCTTTTGGTCACTACTCTACTAGTCAACTATTCTTGACGTGTGTTAAAGAGGAACCTAATTTTACAGATTGTCAGTAAAACAAGAGGTATGGTTGGCAAGAAGGACTCTAGCTGTGGGAGTAATAATCCTTACGGTGGTTCTGTTAGCTTCGCCTGTCCTTGTGTTGCTACTGCGGCATACAGTCAACACAATACAGGTAAGTTATTTATTATTTACTACCAGTGAGTCTCGACTTCGTCCGGATAGAATACATTATATATAGCCTACGTCCATTTGGAATAATGTGCCTTTCAAGTGAAAGAACTTTTCAAATAGAGGTAGTGGACCCGGAGATTACCCTCCACATATGAATAAACTTATAAAATCGCTCTCTATCTTTATAACTGATGCCCGCGACTTCGTCCGCGTTTTTTATTTTTAAAAAAGCCAATGCCCTTTCTCAGGATTCAAGCTTTCTCCATACCAAATTTCATTCGGTGAAGGGTATGACAGCGCATAAAATACGAACAAACTAACATTGATTTTTGTATATTAGATTACTAGTAGGATAGTTTTCTAGTTTCGGGGAATAACCAGGGTTAAAATCAAATAAAAAAAAAATGCAGTATTACTTGTTTGTTACTAGCTCTGCCCCGCGGTTGCACTCGCATTACCTTTAGTATTTTTAATTAGGTATTGTTAATAGTTGAAAGACACGTTCTCCCTTAGTCTCCAACTACAAAATTAAGTTTGTAATGACAAAAATGTGTGAGATTATCACAAATACGCAATTTATGGATTTTTCCTTTTATTGCGTTGCGAGACCTTGCTTCTTGCCAAATTTTATGATTCTAGGTCAAAGGGAAATAGCCTGCGGGTTTTTGTTCGTGTACGTTAATGGCCGCATTTTTTCATTGCGTTGCCTTAGAAGCTTGAATTTTTTACAACTTCAAGCGATTAGAAACTTTAGTGTTTGATATAAAGTTCAACTTGATACATCAACCCGTTCTTGAGATAAAGGCCGTTGACTAGTCGGACAGACGTACACGCGCACGGACAACAAACTGTTTCTATGAGAGTCCCGTTTTTTTCTTTTGAGGTATGGGTCTCTAAAAAATATATATATGCAATTATAACAGTTTATTTTGTGGATTCACATTTTAATCTTATGAAAATAAAAACTATAGACAACTGCCATTTTTGTTCATACGTATAATTCAAAAATATTGGTTGATTTGGAGCGTATATCAAAGAGAGAAAAACTGTTTTTACAAATTAAAAAAATATTCAAATGCATTTCTTACATTTGTCATTCTTATTATTATTTTTTACATTATCTTATATTTTTCAAATTATTATTTTTATTATTTATTATACATATAACTTCACGCTGTATCACTTAAGGGGTAGTCAGAAAAGACGGAGCGCCAAGCGTAGCGGTATTTACATAACTCTTCTGCTACCTCAAATCTCATCGTTCTCCTCACACATTTTTACCTAGGTATGCGAGTGCTTTTGACATTTCAGTCGGCTAACACTTTGGCTATTTGATCTTCATAAGTCAGCCTTGGTCTACCTTGGCTTCTTTTACCACTCGCTTTCGCTCTGTAGATTTTCTTCGTCAGCCTTTCATCACTCATTCTTTCTGTGTGCCCGAACCATCTAAGCGTTCCTTTCTTCATTTTTATAATAACGCTGTCGTGCAACTCTCTCATACTGCGTATCTCTGCATTGCTTATTTTGCAACCCTTTCATATATTATATTTTTATGTCGTTTTTTTTAATTATTATTTTTTTAGTGTGTAAGGACAATGATGAAATTTGAGGAAGCGAAAGAGATCTCTGACTACTCCGTTAGGCATACAACGTGAGTATATGTATGTATGCATTATTATTTTTTTAATTGAAGTAAAATTTATTTACTTAATTTTAAAACATTTTCCATGTATTTTCTAGAACAGAAGTCAAAACTTGATTTTACTGTCGGCTGAATATAGTCGTTCTCCAGTTTTAATAAAAATACTCCAGATAAGTACACAAATTATGTAACCACAAACTAAACATTAAGCTTGTAGAACGCAACGAGCTGAACGAATTGGGGAGTTCCCAATTCCACCCTTTATTTGATGAATTCTTAAAATCTTTAGTTATTTTCCGCTCAAACTCCAAAAACTACCAATCGACACGTGTTTCGCATCTCAACGTAGCATCCTCAGGATATTCTAGAGATTAGACTCGGTCAGCTAACCTGAACCGAATTGGAATCAGTTCGTTGAGAGGATAATAGCTAAAGATTTTAGGAATTCATCACATGCATATGAGAAGTTCCAATGGAGATTCAGGCTTTAGTTGTTTCGTTGCAGACATTTACCGACTCCATCGAACTTAGTACGCAACGGCTTGTAGCTGAGAAACAGAAGAGTGATTTTTTGCTGTCGCGGATGTTGCCTGCACCAGTGCTAAAGAGGCTCAGGGCTCAGAGAACTGTTCCAGCGGAATCTTATGATGCCGTCACCATATTCTTCAGCGACATAGTAGGATTCACAAACATATCAGCTAATAGCACACCAATAGAGATTATCAACATGCTCAATATTTTGTACAGGTACCTAACTAATAAGGCTTTTCAAAAGGACCACTTTAGTTGCATTCCATCGTTTATAATCCCAATTTGATATTTATATAAGTGATGTCAAGATGTAGACGCCTTGACATAGATACCTCAGGCTTAGGAACATACATATGAATTCTTTCACTGGTAGAAAGCTACACTATTCCCGAATAATATAGGCTATTATGATTGGCTAGTATGATATAATTGACTCCTATAAGAAGATGGAGGCTAATATTTTTATATATTTATAATGTGAAATATTACTAATGAAGCATTAACGAAAATCAATACCTTGTTTTAACTTTCAAACCTGGGCACGCTACAAAATATAAATTTCTAATACTTTGGAGTACATCTCTGTATACTCCATATATTATGATGTATTATGACATTTATTGTTCTTTGTTTGCAGATTATTTGATGAAATTATAATTAAATACAATGTATATAAAGTGGAAACTATCGGTGACGCGTATATGGTAGTGTCAGGCTTACCACAAACGAATGGTAAGTTTTATGTTGTTTTAAAAATTTCACGATTTGTACATGTTTATAATTATATTAAAATTAACGAGACAAAAACATATCCTACGCCACGTGCCAACGGCCAGTTTATATCATGGCACCGCTTGCCACCGGCAGGGATTTCATCCTCACACTTTGGGACCGTAATGGTCGCGCACAAGAGACTACAGGGTTCTTCAAAAAGGGCGGAAAACGATTTTTACAAGGTCGGCAATGTCTAGGTGACGCTTCTGGTGTCACAGGCGTTCATAAGCTACCTACGTTAACCGTTCTACATCTGACGGCGGTATGTTTGTTTGACACCTTCGTGGTATAAAAAAAAATCACCGCGATCCGCGTTCGAAAGACCGGGGATCGTAGTCACAGGCAAACTGGTGAGGACCACCCTGAGCGGCTACCCTGATACCCTCGCTTTGTCGCCACATTTATTTTTTTATAAACTCGTGTGAAAGAAGTGTGTGGTACCCGGCAATCACCCTGATACACTGAAAAAATACTTTAGTTGAATTCCGAAGGTTGATCTTTTGTTACGTAAAACCAACCAAAATTCGACTATGTCTATACACTGATGATCTAAGCGTGTGTTATGCATAGGTGGGCACAGTTAATCCAAAAGATCAAAATGACAGCGTCAACTAACCCACAAAGTCTAATACCACACGCAAACAATCTTGTTTTTGTTTGAATTCGGCGTCTTTCTCCTGTTGTTTTTCTTGTAACTCGCAAATCATGCAAAACAACATCTCCCGCACTTCGCTTTTAATAGTTTTATTCATTTTTAATCTCGTAAAATGCTGAAATAATCTCACAATAACACAATGACAACAAAGCTGACAACAACCGACAAGTTCAAAAATTGATGTTGATGTTTGTATTGCCACGTAAAAAGTTTACAAAAAAATCGAGTGTGCTTTCATTAGCCAGACTCTAATAAACAAATTATTTATCGTCCAAATATTAAAGAAGTTTTCAAATGTTAAAGTCTAATGTCAAAGTCACATTTTCTTGACGAAATATTACGTAGTAATGTTACATTCTCTACGTTACGAAACACAATCTTCACGTCTACTTCACTTTGTGCCTCACTTTCTCAACTCGTTCATTACGCGGGAATACCTGGTCGTAACGTATCCTACCTTCCGTTTTGTTTCATATATCAGTGAGAAGGTTGTACAAAATTCTCCTACTAGGACCAGTCGATTTCTATAAAAGTTCTTAATTGATCTTTTTAAGGCAATCGCCATGCATCTGAGATAGCAGACATGTCGCTTTCTCTTATGAGGAGTCTTGATGGAGCAAAGGTGCCCCATCAACCCGAGGAACCTTTGAGGGTAAGAGCTGGTGTGAACACGGGCCCGTGCGTGGCCGGCGTGGTGGGGACGACTATGCCGCGGTATTGTCTTTTTGGGGACACCATCAATACTGCGTCTAGGATGGAGAGTACTGGAGAAGGTACTTGCAATTGATCATATTTTTGTAGTATCCGAGCTCCTATGTAAACAAATGACTTTAAAATTATAATGAAAATCATGGATTGGAACTGTTGCGGATGCGACCAATTTTTACTTTTGGAAATATGTGATGAATTCCCAAATTTTTAGCTATTTCCGCTCAAACTCCAAAAACCACCAATCGACACGTTTCGCCTCTCAACGAAGCATCCTCAGGATATACCAGAGATCAGATTCGCTCAGGCAATGAGCACCGAATCGAGTTTTTGGAATTCGAGCGGAAATAAGCAAAGTATCACATGAAAGGGATTTCCGCAAGGTAACACCTGAGTCTATACAATATGTTGTAAATACTTTAAATAGCAATAAATACAATAGCTCAACACTTCGAAAAAGCAATGAAATGAAGTAAAATTATAGGCTACACCATAAATTTTCGGATGTCCGTAAGAAATAAATAGTAAATAATAGGCTCGTGCTGCACATATTTTTGTAAACATATTGTAAACAGATAAATTGAGTTTTCTCAATTCAAATTAATATTTTCAGAATTTTTCGTCTAACCCTAGTCTTTCTAAAAATATTAATTCACATGATAAAAAAAAAAAAAATAAGTATGTTAAGAATAAGAAGAATAAGAATCACTTCGATGTAGAACACTTCAAAATTTTTTATTAAAAAAATCTAAACCGCCTTCAAAAAAAACACTGTAAAGTATAAAATAACTGTCCTTTATTAATTAAAACTCAAGTACAATTAAAATAACTTTATAAATACGATACACATACCTATATAATTAAATTTGACAGTTACTGAAGTCGGTGCTAAGCCCACCAAACTAATAGACTTTCTGTTGTTGCACATTGATTTGGCACCGACTTCAATGACTGTCAAATTTAATTACATAAGTATGTGTATCGTATTTATAAAGTTATTTTAATTGTACTTGAGTTTTGATTAGTAAAGGATAGTTATTTTATACTTTTCAGTGTTTTTTTTGAAGGCGGATAATTTTTTTATTAAAATTTTTTTATTTCTCCCTTTTGAGTGATCTTGACCTAAATAAATATCTAGGGCAGGTCTGCAATTAAATTCATTCTAATTCATGAGCGCAACGATATACAAGAGAATCATCAATATAAACAAAGGTTATAACCAGGTCGCGTTATCTAGTGTATCTTCGAAGTCCAAGCTCCAATATCGATGAAATTTAAATGGGACTACCTCTGAAGTATTACCTACCAAACAAAAAAGAATTTTCGAAATCTGTTTATAAATGACGGAGTTATGAGGAAACAAACATACAAAAAAAAACGACATACAGAAAGAATTTGCACGAGTTCAAGTATAATGATTACAACAACAACGAAATAAGGCTGGTTTTAACATGTATTAATTTTTTCCTCGTTATTTATGTCATTTTTTCATTTTAGCAATGAAAATCCATATCTCGTATACGACAAAAAAAGCTTTAGATGAAATAGGCGGTTACGAGACTGAATCAAGAGGAATGATCGATATAGCTGTAAGTTTATCATTATTTGTACAATGAACATTATATTTTCTCTTCATACATACACATATCCTTACGCTGTACCCCTAACGAGATAATCAAGGAGGATGGATCACCGAGCATCGCGGTCATTACATAATACTTCTTTCGCCTCTTTAAGCCTCATCATTCTCCTCACGCGCTTTGGCCTAGGTATGCAATTGCTTTTGACATTTCCGTCAGCTAACACTCTGACTATCTGATCAATAGTCAAGGAAGACTAAGGGTCGGCCATGGTATTCCTCGATTTTCGCCACCGGTCACTTTCGCTCCTTAGGTTTTCTTCGTTAATCCTTCATCGCTCATTCTTTCTATGTGCCTGAACCACCTAAGCAATCCTTTCTTCATTTGTACGATGAACTTCATACATACGCACATACATACATACGTATCTTCACACTGTATCCCTAACGGAGTAGTAAGAGAGGCCGAAGCGCCAAGCTTCGCGGTCCTTACATACTTCTTTCGCATCTTGAAATCTCATCATACTCCTCACGCATTTTCGCCTTGGTGTGCAGGTGTTTTTGACATTTCCGTCAGTTAACACTCTGGCTATTTGATCTTCGTTCAGCCTTAGCCTTCCTTGGCTTCTGCTACCACTCACTTTCGCTCACTAGATTTTCTACATCAGTCTTTCATCACTCATTCTCTTCATGCGCCCGAACCATTTATGCATTCCTTTCTTTATTTTTACAACAACACTGTCGTGCAATCCTGTCATACAGTATGATAGGATTGCACAATAGTGCAACACATGACCTTTTTTTTTTGCCTTAATTCGGGCACCTTACCCTATATGTGTAGGACGAAGAGCAAATTTTCATAAAATGTCGGATCTATTTTTATGATAAATACGCAGTTGGAGACACGATTAATGTTGGTTTTGTAACTAAAATTGTCTAAGTACCGCGATTTCTAGTTGTGTTTTTTCGCTAGTCCATATTTATTCATCTGGGCGAGTTACTACCCGGCAAATATAAAATATACTCTATTATATTACATTATATTCGAAATTTCGAATACTTCGGGTCATTTTTCCCAATCTGGAACTTTTTCGGGTTTCCTCGGGACACCGGGACAGGAAGCCTGAATTCAGAACAGTTCCGGACAATCCGGGACGTATGGTCACTTGATTTCGGGCATATCCAGGCCTCACTACCGTTTAATAGAGTTGGCGCCAACACCACACTGTGGATGGCCATTTTGGCCGAGTTAGATATATCCACACTGCCCACTAATGCGACCAGAGCACCGCTTATTTTATTATCAGCTGCTACCCGTATCTCCACATCCAACTCACATCTTCCATGTGAGTTGGATGTGGTTGGATGGATGTGATGATCTTCATGATCTCTAATAACAGTATTTTCCGAATAAAAGTTTAGAATGTTAAAATAAATGGTACACACACATCTATTTATGTACATTCATGTATATATACATAATTTCACGCCATTTATTATTCGACGTGGACATAGCATCAATGTGTTACAAAACACACTGACGCCATTTCTATTGATAGGTGTTTGGGTTTAAAGATGGCAAAAAGGATCCAATTAATGTTCATGAGCTATGAACTAGCTGTTGCTATTGGAAATGGAGTGGAGGCGTGGTCGTCACTCTTGCGACTCGTCACAGCATGTCGAGCGACATTGAAATAAGAAGTGATATTTTTTTTTTAATGCTTGGCAATTTCACTTAATATTTCGATTCTATATCCCACACAGAAAACAACGCAGTCCTTACATACTTTCTTGTTTTATCAAACGATATCATTGTCATCACTAATTTTTATTTTTAGGGTAAAGGTAAAATGGAAACTTTCTGGTTGGTGGATAAAAGAGGTGAACTGCAAATAGAGAGCCCTCGCTGTTTACGTCTTCGGGATTATAGTCAAAATGTTTTGGAACTCTTCATCAATACCTACGAGTAACGCCTAATAAATAATGAGAGTTCATTAGTATTTAAAAGGCACTATTTAATTTATAATCATTGATCTAAACATAAGGAAGATATGATACGAGCGTCTTCAGCATAGACTTCATTTACGTGGAGTCTAAAGGACACAATGTGATACCTCCTTGATCAGTCGCATTTAATTATATTTTTATTTTTTTTATTTATTCAGGAGAACAACAGCGATTACAAACAAAAATAGATTTAAAACACTAAGTACATACAGATGGCCAATTACAGTTCTCCACATATGTATACCATGTGCCACTTATATAAATCAAATCAGTACCCATAAATTATAGTATATATATATATATATATATACATAAATATGATCCGTATATATAATATATATATATATGTATAAAATATATATATATACAGAGCACTAATAAATTATTACACAAATTCTTATTTATGCATACATATACTAAATAAAGAGAAATGCATACCTACATGAATATTTATACTAATACTAAATATGTGTATGTTATATTATACATAAAAACATAATACATATATAATATCCATATATATGTATATTAACAGACATATCATGACTAATCACGAAAACCACTGGCAACACGGCAACGTTGAAGAATTGTATCCGTTATACCTTTCCTATAACTCGCCTTTGAAAGATGGAAAATGTCTACATGGTGGAAGAGCTTGTTATCGTATTATCTTGTTTCGCTCCCATTACAGTCTATTACGCGTAGGGTTGCCAAGTGTCCGGCTTTAACTGCACTTATTCGTCTGTTTATGGTCGTGTCCGGCCAAGAAATTTACAAGTCTGGCTTTGTCGGTTTTCGTTAAATTAAATACACTGTAGTATTATTCTCGGGTCCAGTCTACAGGGCTGAAGCAAAATATGGTTATGCCAACCCAATCTGCCCCGAGCGGAATGATTACCAAAAAAAACTACGTTCTCGATATAGCGGGTTCGAATGAGAAATATTAATTTTTCACTTCATTACAGATCTTGTTATTTATTTACAAATATTTCATTTAATGGCCGCAAATATGAAATATTTTTTCATTTTCTATACCAGAAGAATAGACAGTTGTTTATTATTTTAATGAAGAACTTTAAGTCAATTTTGGGATAGGATTATCTGAAGAGCATTTATTTTCTATCATAATTGACAAATATTAAGGCTGTTTACTGATTGTTCTTTTATAGTGACTTTATTTAAAATAGGTAGTCAGGCTTTATGGCAAAATGTCCAGCTGAATACAACGCCAAGCCCCGATTTTCTATTTTTGGACCTGGCAACCCTAATTGCGTCACTATCAGTCGTTTGTTGCTGGTGTATGATACACAACGTATTGGTGTGCGAGTAGCATCTTTGTGTTGTATTCGATACTGATCTGTCCTCCGTTTACAGAATTATCTAACGTACTGTATATTCTGTTTTGTTCTTATTCTCTTTTGACTTATGAAATTGAGATTGTTTACTGCAAACTGATCCACTAGGTGCCGCAGCAGTCTGGTACCTTTTCTTTGGTTACGCCGGAAAAACCTGAACACACCATGTACTCAAAAGCCCCTGGGGGTGAGACTGGGTTATGTGGGGCCTTCACCCACTAAAACTTCTGCGATTGTCGCCCTCGGCGCATTGTCAAAGGACTTCAGGGTCTCCTACGGAATACATGGGACCCTCGTAGTACCACGCAGTACCACGATAGTCCGGACCACAGGTGCTTTCGTCCTCCTAAGGGTCTCATGGAGGGATAACTGGAACCCTCACTTCGATCGGCCGCGACCCCAAGAGCCTATCTAATCGCCTCTTATGACAGGTGGCTATAATTCTAGCCCATATTCTCTGGCCTGGGCTATGAGGCCGCGTAGACTAGTACTTGTCACGTACTTCCATGTACTTGGAAAAGTAATGCGATCGAAGCGTTGTAGAGAATATAAACATATTTATTTCAGTTTGAAATAAATACACATATGGAATAATCTGTAACTTCAAACTTTATCGTTTTAGTTCGCGTCACCTTTTCTCATGTTTTTCTCAAAACAATATCTTCAGAGCATCTAATTTCTTCGTGGTAAGAATAAACGCTATGACGTATTTCTTCATGAAAACCGCAAAAATTACTAATTTTTACATTCAACATAACAGTATTTTTGGTTTTTTGGCATCAGACAGTGGCACCTACTAGTGAGTTTGCTTTCTCATTCTTTATATTTTTTAATACCTATTCGATCGTGTTTTTTACGTTCAATTTGCTTCATTTACATATTACAATGTAGTTAAATATTGCGAAAAATTATCAAATAATTTAACACGCTTAATACTTGAAATATTTTATTAATATCCACGTCTGCATCTTGTTCTGTGTATTGTATAATATCTGTTCTGTAACATCCCCATTTGGGTATGAGCCTAGTTTCCTAGGACACAGGGTATAC
This sequence comes from Zeuzera pyrina, assembly GCA_907165235.1. Lineage (NCBI taxonomy): Eukaryota > Metazoa > Arthropoda > Insecta > Lepidoptera > Cossidae > Zeuzera > Zeuzera pyrina. The sequence continues at coordinate 4,605,957 of OU015627.1, forward strand.
TATTGCGTGAACTAGGATTAGTGGTAACGGTAGTCTTATAAAGTGTAGATACATACATAAATAAATAAGAATAATTGCCATCGATAATGAATATGATTATTCAATTAATTAGTAGATATTTATAAAAATAAGAAAATTGTATGTACATTATAATTGAATATTGTAACTGTAAGAATGCACTATAATTGGAGGTAATTATGCGAAAAAAATTCAATAATAACTAAAAAATATATTAGTTTTTTGTGATTTTACAATATTTTTGTTTTTGATCAACGATCAGTTATACATACATAACAAGTATTACCGGATGAAATGAACCGGGACGGGATGTGATGACTAAATAGAATGTATGCGTGTGCGAGAAAGTTTAGATTGGATCTTTTTTGCATAACTACATCCTTATTTTATTTCGGTTAGCGTCTTTATTATTTTCAGTGTTTCTTAAAAAAATATACAAATGGAACACTTATGACTCGTTCACTTTTTCGATCTGTCTGTCACAAGTTCCTAAAGCCAAACCCTACGAGTTTGGATATCTATAAGCTTAACCTAATATTGACTTAATATTGACTTATGATCTAATATTGACATTTAAATAAATAATAATTCGTATAATTATGGGTAATATTAGGGGTTAAATATATAATGAAAGTGTTGTGTATGTGTATCTATCCACAAAAACAGTTTTTTTTAATTGTTTTATTAATTTATTATTTATTTATTTATCCTGAATATATGTAAAATTTTCGCATTTTTGAAAAACTGTTAGTAAGCTAATTCAACAACGATACCGGAAATTTACGAGGGGGCCTTGAATAAAAAGTGAGAACGAGTATAATACAGGAGATAACTTCTATTAAATGTTATTTTATATTTCGACACGGTAGTCATTTCCTTTTAGTGTAATACATTTGAATTACCTTTTATCTAAGCTTAAAATAAGGGAATTTTTCTAAGAACTCTTCATCCTGAGAACCTACTTAAAAATTCCTGTACTGCAGCGACTGCTACTTCGTCATCTTCAAATCGTTTTGCTCTCAGATACGTCTTCAACCATGGAAGTAGAAATTACTATGGGCAAGGTCTGGTGAATTTGAAGGATTCTCAAGAATTTCAAAGCCCATACTTCGGTTTGCAGCCGTCTCAACAGCGGATTTGAGAGTCGGGACGTTATCTCAATGAAACAAGACAATCTTTGCGAGTATATCTCGCCGTTTTTTGCGGGTTTTGTAGTGCATTTTTTTTTGTTCTGCATATAATGCTCTTGTAACCATGCTCCATGGTCCAGCTATTCAATCGTCACTGCCTCTTGATTATCCCAGACAAGAAAGTCCATGATCATACTGGCGAAACGATTCGCCTTGCTTTTTGAGTTTGTGATGAGGGTCTTTTGCAAGTGATGAACTGTAATTTCATTTTGCAGCCGTAAAATTGATGTCACACTTCGTCAATTGTTATGAAGCAAGCCAAAATCAATCACCATCTTGTTGTAACAGTTCCAAAGAGCGTCGGGAAATGTTCAGTCTGATTTGTTTTTGCATATCGATAAGTATTCTAGGATCTAGGTACCCAATATGCGGATACTTTTTTCATCCCTCTTTTAAAAGGTTATGCACACTACATGTCTAAACCTTCGTTTCTTCGGCAATATGACGTACTGTGACACAACGATCTTGTAAACAATTTTTTAGAGTTTTATAACAATTTCTTCGGTAACTGCTATTATAGGACGTCCCGAGCGAGTATCGTCTTTGGTGGACGTTCTTTCAGTTTAAATTCAGCGCACCAACGTGCAACTGTGAAATACAGCGAAGCGTTTACCTCAAATATATCCCGCAAATCTTGATTGACATGTTTCGTAGTAAAATTTTTCAAACACATAGGTATATTTAATAACCACGCAGAGTCCATTTTTTTTAATTTTGCCAACACGCTACAACAAGCAGCAATCAAACGACTACTATTATTTTGATGTGAAACATCTTGCGGGCCAGACCGGCTGCTGGTGTAACGTTGTTATTCACTTCGGAACACGTCGCCTGTATTTTTTTTAAAAAGAATCATTGTTTTCTTTAAAAAAATTTGAATATTTTGTTTTCGATTACGCCATATTTATTTCTTTAATAAGCTATCCTTTCGTGTATATTTTTTGTACAAAATAGTTTCGATGTTTCCTCATTTTTTTAAAAATCGAAAGCTAATCAGTTTTTTTTTGTGGTATCTAACTACATGTATAAAATACATCAACCCATCAACTCTTGGCATATACTTGGCATCAACAAGGCAACAACCATTATCTAACAAGTAATCCAGATTTGCAAGCCAGTATTTAGTTTTTTAATTTCCAAAGAGTTTGTACATTCTCTGTTTTTACTGAACTCCCCTTATAGATACAAAAAAATAGACTGCGTTAAGTAAATAAAAAATGAAGCACCGAAATAAGCCAGCTTATCTGTAAATACGACGCACCTTTATATACAATGAGCCGATTGTCAATCATTTCGTTGCAAAATAGCGTCTTAAATATTGCAGTCAATGCCTGAGGCGCTATTTTCTAGCGAAATTACGGTCGTAGGTCGATCAGCTTGTTTGATGTCAGAAAGCATCGCGTCGGTTTATTTCGGTTCCTTCACATTCAAAGTAGGTACACGACGCAGAAGAAGATTGGAGTCAGTGACGTAATTTGTGTGAGGCCTTTAATTAGCAGCAGACTACTATTTAGACCAGCGATCACTAAATGGCGGACCACGGTTCTGATCCGGATCGCCGACGTATTTTGTCCTTGAGACCTAAGAATAAAATTTCAGTCAGATAGTTCAAAGTAAAAAATTTTTTTCATGAACATTAGATATTTACTTTTTCGTTTAATTTTTTATTGACATTTTAAATCCTGGTTGCTAGTCGTCATCTACCGAAGAGACCGCGACAGTATTATAACTTTTAAAAACGGACCTTAATTGATACTAATTGATGATCTCTGATTTAGATTAATGATGAGACGCTACGCTGAGTTATAGTTTTACTTGCCGTAAAAAATATTCATAGGAAAAATGACTTTATATTCAGGTTGGCAAGATTAGCGCAATTACTTGTAAATATAACTTAAGCACTATTAAATATAATATTTTTTATGGTTTAATTTGTAATGCTATTCTTGTTAAAGCAAATCTTGCTATCACTGTATTAGTGTTAAGTCAGTAGTACAGTGTCCTGTGTGTGAGAGGTTTGGGACCATATATAAACAGCAATCGGGTATAATAATGCTCACTTTGCCGAAAGGTAGTTTCACAGTATTTAACTGTGAATTTCTTTTTATTCTGTGCGTTACAGAGCGATAATTAAAATTGAATATTTAACTTGTAGATTAAAATAAATATTTCTTACGTGACTTGTTGAATAAGTTCTATCCTACTATTGTGTTATGAATTCTGTTAGTTATGATTTCTCAATAAATGAAAATAATGTAATCGTATGTTTTAAAATTCATAGTATTGGATTGTGAATTTATAAGCCTACAATTTTATTCAGCGCGTTAAAGGGCGTTGATTAAACTGAATGTCTTATTTGTGAACTAAAATGAATATCTCTTACGTAACTTGTTGAATAAGATCTATCTTATTACTTTGTTATGAATTCTGTTGGTTATAATTTCTAAATAAATAATGTAGTCCTATGTTTAAAATTCCTGTAATGAAAATGTCAATTATACGATTTGATTAGTACGTAATTGTTTTATTCAAAATTACGATTGTTTAATTAATTTAAAATATCAAGAGTACGGAAGACTGTGAAAAATCTTTTTAATCATTACAAGATGGCGACACACATTTTAGTTGTCTAATGCCCGATGCCGCCAAAGCGTTTGGTGAAATCGGGCATAAAACCTATTGTGCTTTCCGTTTGACTAAAAGGCAGCTAAGCGACATCTTAGAATTATGACTTACGTTGTAAATTAAGAAAAACAAGTCGTTTAACAGCTATCGACAATGGTCCGAATATTGTTTGTAATGAACAGTACAGAATCAAAATCCAAAAACAAAATTCGCTGCGCTTAATATGTGAGTACGATGACCTGTGAGAAAGGAAGTGTCACACGATGTTGACATATAGTTAACTCACTAGAGTTAACTATACCCTACCCTAAACAAAAAATTCACTAACAGTTTTACTTTTAAACAAAAAGTATACGTAATATAATTCTAAATGGAATTAGATAAATGCCACTATTTTATTAGAATACCAAAATCTATAATTTATGCTTTGTTTTTATGCACCTAAATGTAAAATGTCATTAGACTAATCAAAATGTTACCATGTAAGTAGTTAATTTCTTGTTAACATTGTAATTTGCAACACAAATACAATGTGGAGGATTCCCATTTGCTAACACCGCGTTCTCACGGGGCGATTTTAGTTGATCAACTTGTAATGTTAAAAAATTAAAAAAACTAATTATTTAATGATTAATTATTAAAAATTAAATTAATTAAAAATTAATTATTAGTGTTTTTTTTAATTGTAATGAAAAAATGGAAGTAACTAAGGTGCCGGATAAGAACATTAGATTGTTATATTGAAGTCTTTGCATGAATTGAATGTTATTTGTTATTGCATGAATTGTCTATTGCATGAATGTTAAAAAATGATAGTTATAAGAACAATTTTCTTTTCCAAACACAAAACAAAGCTCGGGCGGCACCTCGCGTTAAAACGAGGAATTAATTTAAACTTTAAAAAATAAATTGATCAAATTGATAACAAAATATAATATGTTTATTCTTGTAACAACAAAGTTGGAATTGAAAAGTTTTAATAACTATAAAAGTCTTTACACTATAAATCGCACTTCATAGTGTAATAAAGAAAAATTGTTGTAATTTTGTATTATAATATTTGTAATTTTTGTTAAAAAAAATTAGTGTAATAAAAAAAAATTGACTTGAATGTCCAATAAATAGCACAAGAAAATCAATCCAACCTTCAAAGCCTTTCCAAAGAAATCAGCCTCCCTCTAAATTTCTAAAAGCGCCGTGCAATTATAATAATGAGCAAAGTGAGTTGCATCAGCACATGCCAATTGAAAGGGACGCCATTACGATGACACATAGGCCAGGCAGGTATTATATTGAAATTTTGCATGAATAAATAGTTAAATAAATAGATAGTTCAATAAATAACTGTAAAGAAACACGAATAATGAGAAACTTAGTGGAAAATAAATTTTGAATAAGCCAGCAAAATGGCGTGACGCGGAAGCACTTACCCGAACATGTCGGCTATTTATCGAAAAACATTCCAAACATCCTTGTAGGATTTAGGTTAAATTTATAATACTTTAAGACATTATTCATCAAAAAGGTAGCATAATGCAAAATTAATGAATTTTGCTAAAAAAGGTAGTTTTTGATAAAAAAAGAAGAAAAAATATAATTTAAATTTTAGAACATTTTGAGGGGTCCAAATAAATCGAAAAGTGCCGGATGACGTTTCATTTTTAGAGGCCATCGACGCTTGCGCAGATTAAAAAGAAATATGAAATTTATGATTGACACATCTCACTTAGCTATAAGAATGTTTTTAAAAAAAAACTTATTTATTTTGTTTACAATAAATAACGAAATAGGCTTGCTTAAATGAAAAAATAATGTTTTTAAAATTAAACTAATACATTTTCGATAAATTTACAAATGATCAAGCTTTGGAGCAACAAATAAGTTATGTAATTGAAGCAACAAAAATCGATTCAACAAAGTTCACCGCTTTTTAACTTTTGTTGATTCAAGTCAATAATTGAAAGCAAATTGACTCATCTGAACTTGTCGTGTTCAACTCGCATTCAATAATAATAATAATAATGTACTCAGACATTTCACACAGCGCCATCTAGTCCCATACTAAGCAGCACATTATACATAAACACCCAGACTCGGGACGGGAATCGAACCCGCAACCCCCGTTTACTTTCCGACTTCTTTAATTTAAGATTTAAGATAATCAGTTTTCTTTGTGTTTTGTGGCATTTGTTTTTATAATTGTTTTGATTTTAAAATTCAGAATGGTACACACTTCTCTGATAACATTATAGTAGACCTATGAGTTCTATCTAGACAAATTAGACATATTTTTGAAATGCTTATGAAATCGAACGTGTATTGCACTTGCAATAGGATTTTATTAAAAAAAAAAATTGGTTAGGTGTAAGTCGTAAGTATTGGTACAGCTAGTGTTCTGTAGTTCTTACCAACCGCCAACTGCTAAGCAAAATTTCTCATACCTATTTACAATTCGTTTCATATTTACCAGTGTGGTGAATCCTCCTTGTAATATAACATTATTATTATCTGTAGCTTAACTTTAGAATGTATTGTATTATGTCAGTTTCATGTATTTTTATCGAACAAAACCTATAAATTCAGGTACTCTTACCTCAATTAGAAACATTTTTGCCATTGTCGTGTAAAAAAGAGGTGTCTCTAACGTAAAATGTCTGTCTTTTTATTGCTGTCGCTAACACTCTCCAGTAAATGATAGTAGGGTTCACTGGAGTTAAAAAGGACTTTGGAGAACACGAAACAGCGGTTGTACATATTTATCAAACTTTCCAATTCTTAACACTTGCATATAACTTTAACGCACAATGTACTATCACGTTTGTCTATATTACTCTCAAAAATGCAAACAATATAATTGAAATGCAAACTTCACTGCTTTCTCCCGTTCCCGCAAAATAGAAGCGAAAATCGTCTTGAAGCTATTTTTATGTAAAAAAATAAATATCTAATATTGGTAGTGGTATACGCACTTAAAAACATCCTCCTAATCTCCTTTAATTCACGCCTCATTCTCAATGGTTATGATTTTTTTCTTTTTCTTACTGATAGGTTTTTGAACATGTGCTTTCATTTATACTCACACGCTAACCACAAAAATATGTTTTTATCTCCCTTAAGCCCTCGAAACTGAGATCTCTTTTGTCCTCTTAAGCCACCGCTTACGATAACTGTTATTTTCAGCTGTTTACATCAAATAGTGTCCGAGAACAACGGCAACAACACACAGGTAAAGATAACAAGAACAGACAGGTAGACTGACCGATACCAAGGTAATTTCAATCGCAATAAAAATATTTTCTGTCACAAAGGTGTTTGTGTAATATTTACTGTTATTTATTTCATAACAAAAGTTACATAATCATCATCAATGCCATGAGCGGAAATTTTAATTTCGTATAAAATGAACTCAATGTTACGAAAAAAAACACGAAATAAAAACAGTGGTAGAGAAAAAATTGTTTGTCGTTAATTGACGCTTGAGGAGAATCATTACAGTGACCTTTAACTAATTGTAATTTACCTATTGTATATGAAAGCATGTAGTCTAAAGTTATATACTAATAACATCACGTCATTTCCTTCGCGAGGTGAGCTGAGAATTTAGATACACGCACACCTATCTCACACAAGTATATACAGGTTTGTAGATGGCAAAATGGAATAACAGTAGAAAAAAAGTCTGAGTTCAGCATTTTTCGGGCATGACAGTATTTCTGTCTAACTGTCTAACTTGTAAGTATTCACGAACACAATTGCTTGTTTACGCACACTGTCTCATTATTTCATCATATTATCGAAAATTGTATAACAATATAATATTGGAAAAAATGATAATATGTATTTCTAGAAAAAAATATTGTATTCGCTTATAACTCCAACACGGTGGATCACGTTAATCATATCTCAATTGTTTGTCATGTAAAAAAAATTCTAGTAAATAAAATCGCAAAATAAATATGTATTTTATATACTTATACCACAGATTAATTAGTAACAACGTAAAGCAGAAGCATATGTTCTCTGTTGATTTCATAGGGTTGACTTTAGCCTGCATCGCCACGTTAAGGATATAACTTTATTTTCTTACTTTTATAACTTTTCCCTGAACACTGAATAATGTGCAAAAATACTAATAATAGTAACTTAAGCACCCCGAAACAATAAAAAGGTAATGTTTAAAAACCGTTTTATTTCATCATAAAATAGTCTAAAATAACATAAACATGAACATTTTACGTTAAATTCCGGATTCCGGAAGCTTATCTTTACTATTGATAGCATTGTGACGTCATTGCCAAAAAAAATCTATTTAATCTGATTTAGATACATACATACATATCTTCACCCCGTTTCTCCAACGGGGGAGTCAGAGACAATGGAGTGCCAAGCGTCGCGGTTCTTACATACCTCTTTCGCCTCCTCAAATCCCATAATTCTCCTCATAATACATTGTCGCCTAAGTATGCGAGTGCTTTTGACATTTCCATCTGCAAACACTCTAGCTATTCAATCTTCATAAGTCAGACTTGGTCTTCCTTAGCTTCTTTTACCTCTCGCTTTCGATATGTAGATTTTCTTCGTCAGTCTTTCATCACTCATTCTTTCCTTGTGTCCGAACCATCTAAGCAATTCTTTCATCATTTTTACAATGACACTCGTGCAACCCTGTCATACTGCGTATCTCTTCAATGTTTATTTTGTCCGCAAGGGTGACACCGCACATATTTCTAAGAGATCGCATTTCTACTACATTTATCATACTTTCGCTCTTTGATCACAAATAAAGAACTAGATTCAAAATCTTCTGTAAGACCTAAGCGAATAATTATCCGAATTAACATATATTTTTAATATCGTTTAGTACTATCGGTAATATTGTGTTAATCTAAAGTAGACCTTGCCGTCAAAGCTTAAGGTTGTAAAAGCTCGTAAAAGACTCGTACTTGCCTGACTTCAAAACGAATTTTGTTAAAAAAAAAAGATATTTTAAATTCAATCTTACGCTTCGTGCTTAAAATATAATTTATGTAATACATTTGAATTGATATTTACGTAATTTTGATTTATTACGTGAACGTGACAAAGTTAAGGCATATATATAGATTATAATGCTAGACAAAGAACAAAATGTTGCACGTCAGGCAATGACGTATTCAGACGCAATTTAGAAACAGAAAACTGGGGAGTTTCATTTTGTGCAATTATTAATGTATATTTCTTTCAAGTGGGAAATTATAAGCGAGCTATTATTGAATATATCATGATTGTCTAGAAATTATAACTTTTACTAAAAGCATTATTAAAAAGGTTTTGGTTTTGGTTTATTAATTATTTAGTATAATAGAAAGACACAGACGTACGAGGTACACGGTTTGGTGTACGTTTAGTGTTTATAAAAATCCTTGACTGAAGAGTTAAATAAATAAATACATAAATACAATACGACACACAAACAAATAAACAACGAAAAATAATGTTGAATCGTATTGTACGCTATTTGCATTTCATTTTTACACACTATGTGCATTTTACTGTGAATCTCTACGAAGTGCAGTAGCAAAGACGGATTTTTAAACAAGCTTACGAAGCTTAGTTGAAGGCCAGCATATGAGAGCGAGACAACTGATTACTCTGATTATGTCTTGACCTCTCAAGATATAATTAGAGCAATCAGCTGTCTCGTTAGTGTCAGTTGGCTGGCTGTTGCGGTTATAATTCATGGAAATTTTTGAAACCGTTGTATTGCTTCAAAATTGATACCATTCATCATTTATTCTTCACTGAGCATTTCAGTAAGGCGAGCCGGGTTTTTGGACTTGTATGGAGGTACAGCCAGTGGAGGAAAGCTATATTTTTTTAACTATAAGAATAACTATGAGAAAAATGTTACTATGATCAATTTACAGTGTTCATAAATTCATACATAGGTACAGCGAATCCTTTTCACAATCTTTAATTTTCAGTACCGTAAATATACTTAAAAAATAAATACCTTTAAGATTAAAAATTCGACTGTATTATTCAGAACAGAAATAATAGTATAACCCGAGTAAATTACACGTGATGTGGTAGTATTCGTTTTAAATTTCTTATTCATAATTTTATACTTAATGGTGTTAAGGACATGCCATTTGGAAAGTATAATTACGAATTTAATAAAAAAGATCTATTTAACGTATTTTGTTACGAAATAATGAACACGTCAAAAAAATGATAACAATTATTTGCCAAAAGAAAGAATCTCCGGCTTCTTTATCATTATAGATGTGTTGTTTTTACAAATTTTGAAGCAGCAATTTGACATGTTTGCTGTTAGCTTTTCCAAATATTATTAAACAAATGCGCACTCAAATACTTATTTGAGTGCACATTTGGATAGGACATTTTTGGAGCGTTGATTGTGCATCTTGTTTTTATTTGTATCACGCTGTTTAGGGCATATCCAAGCCTCACTACCGTACAATAAATTTGGAACCGTCACCGTATTGTGGATGGGGCCACTTTGGCTGTGTTAGATATATTCACACTGCCTACTAATGCGGACAGAGCACCGTTCACTTTATTACCAGCTGCTACCCGTCTCTCCACATCCAACTCACATCTTCTATCCCTCGAAAACGCACTTTCCAGATACACAATTTCATTCGCTTTTTCTACTATTTTATATTTTCTATTTACCCAAATCTCACATTTCGTCTGTACCGCTTCTCTTTCAAACACAAGAATCTTAGTTTTATTCACATTCATATTCAACCCTTTCACTTCACATTCTTCTTTCATGCACGTCACTAGTGTCTGCAACTCAGCTTATGATGGTCCTAAAACCACAGTATTGTCAGCGTATAATAGGCAATTTACAACTGTATCATCACATATCATGCCACTCATACGACCTTTCAATGTCTGGAGACAACTGTCCAAATACAGCACGAAAAGCCAGGCAGACATCACGCAGCTCTGTCTGACGCCTGAACAAACTTCGAACCAGGGCGACACGTATCATGTATCTTTACACATGCTGTCGGGGAGTTTGCCCTATATATATTTATATATACAGATAGGTATATGTGACCAAGGTGTGACCATTGTTCTATTGGTGCCTAGCTCTAGTAATCCCAAACTCCCGACAAACTGCGAACAATGGTCGTAGTTTAGTTAAGTTTATGATATGAAATATTATACCTTATATAGTTATCTGCTTTGCTTTGTAGTTTGTAGGCGTTTCTAGGTATGTAGGTATTGCTTAATATTCATCACTCCTACTGCTGGGACAGCTGTTCTACGTGACTGTATTATCGCCACCTGTAGGAGAATTATAATCTGATGTCTACTGCCTGACATCACCAGTACCTTAACCTCTAGGTCCCTATACTACTATGATTCGACCCATGGTCATGTTCGTGCTAACAACATATTCTGTGTTCTCTCTCTCTAGGTCGTACGACCTAGCCGTAGCCGTAGACCTTACACAATCTCCGCCATTTGGCCGGGTGTATGCAAGCATTCTTTTTATACTCTTAGAACACATCTAGTCGATTGCCTTACACGCTTCGCCGTTTGGCAGGCTGTAAGCATTCTACCTATATGAAGCTTATAGAACTCATTTACGAGTACATACATAATATAATCTTAATATTAAAGTACCTAGTTATTGGTACTTATCTACTTACATCTAGGTACTTAGCTTTGGGTACTTAGGTTTAGGTTCTTAGGTCTAGATACTTCGCTTTGATGTCAGGCAACAGGCGTGGATACACAGAGTTATCACTTATTAACTTATTACTTGAACACGTCTCATCACTGCCGCGCACAGGAGAAGAAAGAAAGAAGAACATAGAGTACTACGTCTAGCGTCTACATTACAGACTAGTATACGTAAGCATGACGGGCTTACCACATCATAGTGAAGATTGTTTCTCAGTGTTGCTAGTTATATTTACATATGTACAAGTATTTCGCGACAGACGTCGCGACACATGTCCTGTGGCCTCGATATAATGACTTCACAGCCTGCAGTAAAGGAGCCTCCAAGCCATGTTCAGGCAGAAGGCTCCACAGTTTCTTTCGAATTACTCTATTGAATGTTTTTTCAAGATCCACGAAAGCGCAGAAAATTTTCTGACCTGTGGCCAGAAACTTCCCCACGATAAGGTGAAACGAGAAAATCTGATCTACACAACTCCTACTGTTCCTAAAACCACCTTGCGCTTTCCACAAATATCTCTCAGAAACACCTTTCATACGTTCAATACCGTGGTGTAGTCTTTACTTGCTAACCTGACCAAGCTGATAGTCCTGTAGCACGCACAGTCTAGATTTCCCTTCTCTTTATAGAGAGGTACTGTGACCAGACCAGTGCGCCAGTCTTCTGTTACCTGCCCTTTCTGCCTACAAAGGTTGCACAGTGCACAGAAGTTACCTCAGACCCTAGGACCACCATACTTGACCATCTCAGCAGTCGCCTCATCAAATCCCGCAGCCTTTCCACATTTCAGACTTCTTATCACTTTTTCAATTTCTTTCATACTAATGGCATCTTCAGTCCCTGACCCAATTCATTAGAATTGATCTCAGTATCAGAGACGGAGTCGCCACTCTCGTACAGTTCTCCATAGTATTCACTCCATCGATGCAGAACATCTTTTTGTCTGTTAGCAGATGATGTTCTTTCGAACGCACTTTATTCATTCTGCAAGATGCCGAACCATTTCGGCACTTACGTACTTCTTTCCAAAATAAATTAGAATTTTTCTCGAAGTTGTCCGACATCTTGTTTTTGTCTACCACCCTACACCTTTCCACCAGGCTTCTCTTTCACTCGTGCTTTCGGTTCTGCTTTTTGTAGTTTATATCTGTCTTTCATCAAATTCTTCAAACCACAGCCATTTTTAGTAGCAATGTAGTCTCATCATGTTTTCTTCTTTTTATACACAGACTCTTTCACCTCATCATCTCACCACACATGACGCTTTTTACCGTTCCTAATCTTATTCATTCCACACGCTTTTTTCGCAGCCCCGATCATACTATCCCTAAGGTTCTGCCAACATTCTTCAACATTCTCGCTCATCACTTTCAATCTATCATCAAGCTTACCGGATACTATCTTTTCATACTCATTCCTGGTGGTCGCATTTTGCAGTTTCTAGCTTTTGATGCGACAGACCACTGCAGGTTTGCACACTACCGCGACATCGCCATGCTGCAAACAAACCCCTTATTTTGGTTATTACCAGAAAGTGGTCCGTTCACAGATCGGCTTCTCTATGCGCTCTTGTGTCCATAACCTGATTCTTGAGCCTGCTATCCACTAGGAATAAATCAATTATACTTCTCTCACCTTTTCTTTTCTACGCGTACTGATGGGTCCTTTCCCGGTCCCGATCCATCCATTCATGTCTCCACACACAATAATTCTCTCATTCTCTTCAACCGTCGCTATAACATCTCTAACATTCTCTCAAAACTGCTCTAGTTCACTCAAACCAACAGAGGACACTGGGGCATACATCGCCAAAATAAAAATTCTCGTCAACCCCATCTTGAGCTGCACCTAGAACAGTCTGGGATTTACACATCTATACTCAGTCATGCAATTAACCAAACGAGAGGACCCCTACACCTAGGACCTAAACACCTAGCCCTTGGCATCCCCGGTCTTCATATGGTACCCCTGACCACAAAGCTACGCCACTTTCCCTTCTGTTGGTTTCACTCAAACGTAAGACATCAAATCTTTTCTCTTTCATAATATCATTCACTTCATTCATTTTCTATTCAAACCCACCTCTCACATTCCACGCAGCTGTTCTGCACACCTCCCTCCATTTCCCACCGCGAGGTGCACAGTGTGTTGGGTGGCGGTCCCTAACGCCGAACTGCACTCTACACACGCCAGCGGGGACAGACTGATGTATGTCACTTTCGGGGGATGTCCTAAATCTATCATAATCGTTGTCACGCATGGCGTGCGTAGTAGAGCAATTGCAGCCCTGAAAAAGGCTGGCAGGGGTCGCGACGAGCACGCATCCACAGTTGACGCCGAAATTTGCACGCGTTCTCTGATTGATCCGATTTGAACTGATTTACAATTACAGTAAATACGCGTAACTGACAGTTACGCGCAATTATTTATTTATTAGTTTAATTTTTCTTCCGACTATGTATCAAGCTCCAATTTCCCTTTAAAGTGAACACAAAATTGCACTTTTCTTCTTCGTGTTAAAAAACAACGCTGTATGTAATAACATAACATAACATAACATAACATAACTTCACGCTGTATCCCCAACGGGGTAGTCAGAGAGGACGGAGCGCCAGGAGTCGCGGTCCTTACACACCTCTTTCGCTTCCTCAAATCTCATCATTCTCCTCACACATTTTCGCCTAGGTATGCGAGTGCTTTTGACATTTCCGTCTGCTAACACTCTGGCTATTTGATCTTCATAAGTCAGCCTTGGTCTTCCTTGGCTTCTTTTACCACTCACTTTCGCTCTGTATATTTTCTTCGTCAGTCTTTCATCACTCATTCTTTCCATGTGCCCGAACCATCTAAGCATTCCTTTCTTCATTTTTACAATAACACTGTTGTGCAACCCTGTCATACTGCGTATCTCATCATTGCTTATCCTGTCCGCAAGCGTGACACCGCACATATTTCTGAGAGATCGCATCTCCACAGCATTTATCATACTTTCACTCGATTTCGGGCATATCCAGGCCTCACTGCCGTACAACAAAGTTGGCACCAACACCGCATTGTGGATGGCCATTTTAGCAGTGTTAGATATATTCTCACTACCCACTAATGCGGACAGAGCACCGTTCACTTTATTGCCAGCTGCTACCCGTCTCTCCACATCCAACTCACATCTTCCATCCCTCGAAAACGCACTCCCCAGGTACACAATTTCATTCACCTGTTCTAGACATTTTCCATTTACACTAATCACACATTTCGTTTGTTCCGCTTCTCTTTCAAACACCAGAACCTTAGTTTTGTTCACATTCATTTTCAATCCTTTTACTTCACAATCTTCTTTCATGCACGTGACTAGTGTCTGCAACTCTGCTTCTGATGGTGCTATTAGCACAGCATCGTCAGCGTACAATAGGCAGTTTACCACTGTGTCACCACATCCCATACCACTCATATTACCTTTCAATCTCTGGAGGCAACTGTCCAAATACAGCACGAATAGCCAGGCAGACATCACGCTGTATGTAATATATTCATCATTGCATGTATCCTAGTTTTGATCAAATTGAGCAGTTATGTTTTTAGGGTTCCGTACCTCAGAAGGAAAAAAGAACCCTTTTAGGATCATTTCGTTGTAGTCTCCGTCTGTCTGTAAAAATCTTTCTTCTCAAGAACGTGTGTAAGGAGCGCGTGCAAGTATCGAGTTGAAATTAATATAAAATATTTTTATCCAGGGTCCCTTGAAGCTGTAAAAAAGTCAACCTTTTATGTCAAGGCAATCAACAAATATAGCCATTTATGCCTTGTATTTTGATATTAGCAAGTAAACCAAAACTTGTAAGGTACTTCCTATTGACCTAGAATTATGAAATTTGGTACAAAGCAAGGTCTCATAGCACGATAAAAGGAAATAAATCCAAAAGTTGCGAATTTGTTATTATATCACACTTTTTTGCCATTACAAACTTAAATCTGCAATTGGAGAGTATGGGAGATCGTGTTTTGCAACCACAAAATTAAGTTTGTTTTTGAACCCTGCACATATTTTTTGGTAAATGAATATCACAAATACATTAGTGGTACGGAACCCTCAGTGAGCAAGTCCGTCTCGCACTTGGCCGCTTTCTTTTTATTAGATTGGTCCAGTTTTTATAATTATAAAGATAAAATTATTGAAATATAGATTAAGAATAATCGATAAGTATCTATTTGCAGAGTAAAATAAAATGCTGAAGTTGTTTACATTTTTGTATTTCTTTGTTAATACTTAGAATTTTACATTAATAATCTAACATTAAATACGTATACAACACAATTTTATCTGAGGTACATAGTGTAATTAAGCGTATTTTTCTACATGCTTATCATATTAACCACTGTATTCTGTGTGTATTATAGGTCTTTTCAGTGCTTTGTAATGAAAACTTTGAGTCTGATTTCTACAATTTAATAGGAATGACTTTATTAAAAAAACAACAAAAATAATAAAGCATTGAAAAGAAATGTATTTGTATAATATTTAAGATGGATTATATTTAAATTTTTTTAAAATAATAATTATAGTATGACATTGATTCCTTTGTAACGACGAAGAAACACATTATATTTCTCTATGGTATTTCTCTGTTCTTGTGAGGCAGCGGTCACGGTGTAGGGGCGATATACGCCGCTCCTGGTTCTTACATAACCGTTTTGTCATTCGGCGATACGCTGTCCTGTACCGACGACCTCGTCCCTACGATTAATCACAAGAGATGGCTGCATGCTTTAGTATGTCTCGCTATCTCATAAATTAATATAATACTTATTTTTGGCCAACTACTCAGTCTTATGAACCCCGCCGCAAAAAAATTATGGACTTTTATTTCAAGAACATTACCTTAAATTCAATTGCTATAACAAATCTATTATCGATTTAGAAAAAGCCTCAAGTAAGGAACTAGTAATGGTCAAAATAATTCCAAACCCGTTTCTTTTATAAAAGAATAATAGACAAATTTTTAGAAACTGAAATTACCTACTTATTTGTACTTAATATAATATCTATTTTACCATAATGCATATTTCTAATCGCCACTAACTTTAATTAAAACAATACAATGAAATATTAAATTTTAATTTATTTATAGACGTGTAACATATTGAACTTGTGTATTAAATCGTATTTTGTATTCCATTTACAAATGGAAAACATCATTTAAACTGATGAACACAGCTATATTGCTAACTAGAAATTTTTTTATATGCAAACATTGGACTATAATTATGACAGAGTATAAAAAGGGAAGAGGGAATAAAAAGGGGAATTTTTCAACAAAACATTTAGCGATCGCTACGGAGTTTGTAATGTCACGTCTTAGTATATACCCTATATAGGAATTATTGAATACTTTACAGGTATTTTTTTGTTCATACCATATATTTTAAATCATAAGGCGACTAGGATGAAACTGAAGTAGCATTATATTAAAGTTTTAAAGCAATATTTGTCTTTACGAATTGTGAAGTTCCAAATATTTTAGCTGTGTGTTGAATAGGAATAAATTAAAATTAATTTTGAGTGTAGTAACAATTGAAAAGGAATAAATTAAAATTAATTTTATGTGTAATAGCGATTAAAAATATTATGTTATGATAATGTACCTATAATACAGATTAATCTATACCTTCAGATACAATTAGATACAATTTGTGAATGTTCTATCGAGATGGTTATTATATACACATACTTCATAATATTATTTCGATATTTCGAGGATTTCCATTACTTTTGGGTCGAGGGTTTTGAACAATTTCAATTTAATTAATAAATTAATAGTCTATATCACAGTAGCTGTTGGTTTTATCGATCGCTTGGACAATTTTTTCCAGTTATAGCCTTGTACCTGAAAATAACAAAATAATAGTTTTAAACATTTGAAATAATTTTGGAAAATAAGTGCTAGTATCTAAAACTATTATCTAAAAACGGCTAGAATTTTTCAATCTGATATGGAAAATAGAATATTGCTACGAAGCAGTTGCTAGTATTTAATATTAATAACTCAAGGATTTTTTTGACGTCCACAATATTTCCATAATAATTAAAAAAAAATTGTCGGTTTTAGGCCCACTCTATGATATGTATAACTGTCACATAATATTACTACATATGTAATATTGATGTTCGATGCAATGTACAACCAAAACAGTATCTAAATCAGCCAAATTTACACAATATGGACCAATGAAATCTGTTCGTAATTTTTGTGGATATGAAATAAAAAAAGTGATGCACTTTTTAATAAATTTAAATTTTCTTTATTAAGTATATATATATATTTAACTTATGTATATTATTTTTCAGATAATGTAATTCATCGTTATTTTGCAATTTGTTGTTGGGATATCTTTATAAGTATTATCGTTCGTAACGAATTAGCAAGTCAGATGGTAGTTGTTAGGGTTCTATATATCGAAAGTGGTCAAACACGAAGTCTTATGAAACTTCAAGTGTCTGTATATCTCGTTCGTTTTCTAAGTAATTGTGTTTGTTATTATAATATTATACAATATACATACATACGTATAAAAATTATAACTTTGTAGATACAATAAGTGTAAAGCGATTGAAGCAATACTTGATATCAAAAACTTAATAACAGAGAATTAATTAAATAACAGAAATTAAAATCATAAAACTACCGTCATAAAAGGTTGTTTATGCAGATTTTTGTTAAACATAATTAAGTACATTGTCCAAAACAAGTTACGGGTCCTCCGTAACTCTTGATTGCTGTGGTGTTGAGAACTATACAAATGAACAGAGGGATACAGATAGCTTGCTAGATAGACCGACAACAGTGTCAACTGATGTACGCAAAGAGCTCTGCTCAATTTGCTAACGACACAGCATGCAAATTAATATTTATATATTTAAAGTAGTTGTAGCCCGAGATTTGGTCTGCGTGGATTTTGTGCGTGAATCTCTCCTCACGTGTCTAAAATAAAAAAAGTTTGGTTGGAAAATTAAAAAAAAAATCTGGAATTCGACAATAGCGTTACCTGCCAGCTCAAAATACAGTTAAGAACCATCCAGATTACTCCATAAGTAAAAAAAAATTCATCAAAAAGTTCAAGCCGTTTAGGAGGAGAAGCTTTACGAACACATGTACTTCGGAATTTTACATATAAGATATAGATATACCTATATTCATGTATATATATGTCGGTGGAAATAATAAAAGGCACTCGTTTGACTATACTATGGCAAAGGGCGACTTCCGATGACGCGCTAATGGAACGTCGGGGCCGGCGTTGAGTCTGCTAGACCACGGCGGCCGGTGCGATAGCATTTCTCCGACGGATCGTTTGCCATTATTAAATTTCCAATTACCTACATAATAATTGTTACAATGAGTTATCTGTAGTTTGCACATTAACTTTGTCTTAACGTTGTATTTTATGGAGTAGTTCGCTTCTTGTAAGATTAGGTACCTATTTCTCATGGCTGAGTTGCAAAAGCACGAATTGCCCCGTGTCTTTTCCGACATACCTATATGAATTTAAACTTAATTCAATCAAACTTATAATACCTCTCTTTTACGTGGGGAGTTAAAATTGGTGAAATAACCTGTTGTGAACTTGAAAAAAATACTGGTTCGTAACAAAGTAAACAAGTAAATTAATTCTCATTTGTTTATACGAGGTTTAGGTAAGTTTGTTTACATTTTTCTTACGCAAGTGATTTGTTTACCATCAGAGTGTACCTGTCGTTGTTATCTACAACAAATGAAATAGTTTCTTATTTTGCACCGTTTCACGTTTTTGCGTACTATGGAATGAATGGATATGTGCAAGTGTGTGTGCGTGTGTCATGCCTGCGCATGTGTATTTGGATCATACTTGCACTGGATTTGTTAAAACACTAATCGCTAGTAAATACAATTTGCTCCGTTCATTTTATCATTATCTTATTTTGATGCTTATTGACGCCGGCCAGGAATTGGCAAAAGAAAATCTTAAGAGCACACATTATTATTAACTTGCGTTTATCTGTTAAAATAACGCGTTTTTCACAATTCTAGCTGCACTAGTATTTTGCACTGACAGTAAAATACGATAATTAGAAAAAATTATGGCAAATCAGCAATATAGTTTTTTGTTAAGTTCGCAACTTTTCGTACTGCGTACTCGTATACGCTCGCGAACGCGAATTTATAGTTCCTACAGTCTTTAAACACACTGTTTCTAGTTGTGTGTGCTCACATAAGGCTCGTTAGGCATTTTTTTTACAATTTTCTGACCGGTATGAAGAAAAGTTGAATTAGGCAAACTGCGGTTACTATTTTAGTTTAATTTTAAACTTTCGCGCATTGGAATGGGTACTGTGAAACCTTCATCTGTAAAAAATGATTTTAACATGATTTTTTCGATCTACGCACAAAGAGCAGAAGCTGGTACATTCTTTTTTTCTTTCTCTTCCAGGCAGTAATTCCGAATTATTTAAATAGGAAGAAATGTAGAACAAATGTTGTTCTTGCAAATATCTTTTTGTTGAATACTGCCTGACACTGCCTAGAACCTGAAGCGATGTAAGGCGACTCTTTCCGAAAATTTCATATTTACGTTCTTTGCAGGCGAAACTTTGGGACCTTAGGGACTCAAAACTTATCGACTGGTTTCTTATATTTGTAAGCAAGTGGTCGGGGTTTCGGGAGACCATGGGGCTTGCAGCTTTTTCCGCCAACGAATCAGTTCGGCTATTCGAAGACGGAATTTCTTATTTGCCATACATACATATCTTCACGCTGTATTTCTAACGAGATAGTCAGAGAGGATTGAGCGACAAGTTTCACGGCCGTTACATACTTCTTTTACTTCCTCAAATCTCATCATTCTCCTCACACATTTCAGCCCAGGTATGCGAGTGCTTTTCACATTTTCATCAGCTAACACTCTGGCTATTTGAACTTCGAAAGTCAGCCTTGGTCTTCCTTGGCTTTTTTAGGACTCAATTTCGTTCTGTAGTTTTTCTTCGTCAGTCTTTCATCACTCATTCTTTCCATTATGCTCGAACCATCTAAGCATTTCTTTCTTTATTTTTATTTGATTACTGATTAATATTATGTAATTGAAAATTACATTGAATATTGTGTTTTCGATATATCAATTGTAAGATGTTAAATACAAGATGACGTAATTTATCGCCTACATACACAAACAGAGAATGTCACTAGAGAATCTACTGATATCAGTTTGGTAAACATTTTGCTTTCACCTGTGTAAACGATACTTTAAAAATATGTACCATTGGTAAATATAATTTACGTAGGCATGAATATTTTAATAGGAAATTGAAAGTCAATAACTGTAACTGGAGTTTGAATATTCAGATGAAATAAAAAAATATAAGTACATTGTATAATATGGGTAACATTAATCTTGTTGTGCGTCTTTTTTTGCGGTTTTTAGGAACCGTAGCCATGGTGGAACCCTTATCATATTTGTGTGTGCGTCTATCTATCCACCTATATGTCTGTATGTATGTAACAGTTGTTTAATTACGTCATTATTAGGTACAGGTAATCCAGACCCAAATATGAAAAACAAAAAAATTATTTATTAATGAGTAGACAAATTTTTCAGTTTTTTTTTATTTAACTTCTGCTTTAGTCAATACGGAGCCCATGTTTATGTGTCCAACAACATAGTCTTCGCTGACTTCGTTTTTGCATATTTCCGGGTAGGCACTTCTCCATTTCATTATGTCATAATACAATATCAATGGTGTCCATATTGCAAGCAAAAGTACCTACACAAGTATACTTTAACACAGAATTAATAACAGTATTTTACGAATTTTGGCACGATTTTCTGAGTGTTACTGGGGAGTGGGGACTTCCCAATTCTATTTAATTATAGCATCAAGCTTATTTTATAGTTTCTTTTTGAGGCCATAATTATGATTAATAAATTGTAGAGATCGAAAATAAAAGATACTTAATTCATGATTTTTCTTAAACAAACAATTTGTCTGAAGTCTAAACTTTATAATACGTTAGTATTGAGAAATAATGCGATAAAAGCTATTAAAACGAATAAAATGTATCGTTAAGTAGCTGACATTTACGAGTTAGCAGCCTTCGTAAAATGTTTCTTCATGGACTTTTGCATAACATGATTAGGGTTGTCACTTTTTATTTGAGTAAATACAGTACCTACATCGATTGTTATGGTAGAAAAAAAATGCTTTATGAAAATAAAGTAGTACTTATTTTTCCTTTTAATATCTTTTTTTTGTTTTAAGGAGTGCTTGATAAAGATTATTTATTTATTAATTCTAGCTAAATTTAAGAAATATTTGCCGCTGCTAAAAATCTTAATTGCTTATTTGTAGTCAGAGTCAAGGTTAAAATACACAAATAATTCGTTTTGTCAATCAATTCTTGAATCTGTTATACGTAAAGTTACCTTTAATATTTTTGTTTCCTTTCACGTAATTTATTACATAACTATTTGACTGAATCATAGAAAAGTGAAAATAAGTAAATAAACCAATTTTGAGTATTTTATTACTTTCATAAAGACTAAGCGCGTTTGTTATCTATACGAAATACTTTATTTGTTTATTTATTTAACCGTATTATAAACCATACTTTATTTTAAAACACGGGTGATAACCCTAAATAAGATGGTCAAGTGTGCTTACATAAATATATTTGTAATAAAATAGTAATATGTGTACGCATAACCATTAATTCAAAGTCAGATATAGTGCCAACGGAAATAAATGAGTAATGATAAATGATTAAATAAGTATTTGATCATTTATCATTACCCTAAAAATTACTATTTGTAAGTACAAATACAGATACATGTAGTAGTTGACTTTTAGAATTCTGTATTTAATCTGTATAAAAGAAAAAGAGGAAATATAATAATAATTATTATTGGTCTGTGCGTCTGTTAGTCTATTACAGTCGATTATGTAGAATTGTAGACTATGCGATATATTAACTCATTAACTCCATAGTGATGCATCTTACTAAACAGCATAATATTGCATTAGTCGACATTTTAAAGCATTCTGAAAATTAAATTAGTAAATCGCACGCTCGTAGTTGATATTGACTATCTCCCACCTTGGTTCATAAAACTAGAATTTATAAAATGACAGGGAATATAGAGCTCCAATTCAAATAATTTGTATTTCTGATACTGTACATACATTTCTTTGTAATCAATTTCCTTAACTATAACATTAATCATCGACACCGGTAACATTAGTATCAGCTTGACCTTTGGCATAGGCCTCCCCTAGAGTATGCCATAATATTCTGTTTGTGGCTTTTCTTCTCTATGTAATAATGTAATGTATGTAGTAATTTTTATAAATTCATCCTCCCATCTCTTTCTTTGATGCCCTTTCTTTCTTTTTCCTACTATATGGATATCTTTTGATCATTTATTTTTTATGTTCCTTATCCTGTGGCCTACCCAGATCCATTTAAGTTTTTTTTTACCGTATAAGTGATATCTGTAACTTTGGTTTCATTTCTTATATTTGTTAGTTTAATTTTGTCCCATGAGTTGATGTTTAGAATGTTTCTCTCCACTTTATTTTGACAGAATCTAAGTGCTCTGCCATGTTTGTTTTAAGGATATATTATGTAGCGTTCACTTACTTATAGACATTATAGAACTTACTTAAAATTTAATGGAAAAATATAATTAAAGCCATTGATATAAATATCGTGTAAGTCTCTATGCGTGCAATAGTTCGCATAGAGATCGTTAAAAAAAAAATTCGTCAACAAGCGCGAATTTTTATTGAAACTTACGCTTGATGACGAATTTTGGTCAGGGTTATCAATTTTCGTATCCTGATCGGCGGCAGTGTATGTGGCAATGCTTTTATCTGTAATTTTATTTTAGGTTAAGAAAATTTATACAAATCAAAATGTTGTTATTGTTGTTCGTTGCAAAACATAAAACTTGAGAACGACATGGATAATCTCCATACATTTCAAGTGAACAAAGCACTAACGTCAAGATCCACTACATCCGATATGCAACATTGGATACCAGCAAGGGTTTAAATTATTTGCCGACTGTGACAAAAGTAGAACTTTATGAAATTACTAGCTATACCCGCGACTTCGTAAGCGCGAAAAATTTTTCCCTGACTTTCCCGGAACAAGTTACGTCACATGATAACATATATATTGTACTTATATATGTTACATGTATATGTGCAAAGGTTGTTTTAAAAAAAAGCCTACGTCTATCTCCGGGTCTATCACTATCTCTGTACCAAATTTCATTATAATTGGTTTAGCGGTTTAGCATTACCTATGCAAAGTTTCATCCTCTTTTTCTCCCCGTAGGGAGAGGTTTTTAATAAAAAGTAGCCTACTTCTGTCCCCTGGTGTCAAATTTCCATGCTAAATTTCATCAATATCGGTCTGGCGATTTCTCTGAAATTTAAGAAAATCAGAAGAAAGCCTCAGAGAAAATTTCAGAAATTTATTTTTGTTGGTTACCATACGGTTTATCGGAACCATATATAGCCTATCCTTTGGGAAATCACATGATTTTACTGTATACTAATTTTCATCAAGATCGGTTTAGCCGTTTTTGAGTTATAAAAGCACAGACAGACGAAAATTTAAAAAATGATAGAATTGAAGTCGGTGAGTCATAAAACAAATATTTATCACAAAATTTGACAAAAAAATTGTATTTGCAAACAGAGCCTACAGATTTATATAGCAGTGTTGATTCATTCTTTTTAAATTCTTTTGTAGAAATTTCTGACAGTATCGACATTTTAATTTTAAGATGAGTTGTAGCAGAAGTCGAAAAAGGCTAAGGTTGACTTAAAAAGATCAAATAGGCAGAGCGTTAGCTGACGGAAATGTCAAAACACTCGCGTACCTACGATGTAAGGAAAATGATGAGATTTGAGGAGACCAAAGAAGTATGTAATGACCGCAATGGTTGGCTGTCGGTCTTCACTAACTACCCCACTAGGGACACAGCATGAGAATACCTATGTATTAATTAGTTTATTTATAATATCTTAAAAAAAAATTTTTTGTCCAGATTGTATATTTCCTTTCTCGAAAATTATGGTGCCTACAAATGTATATAAATAAAAATCAATTGCCACACTTATGACAAAGCATCACTATATAACTATTATGAATTCCAACTAAGTTATATGTGGCTTATTGAACGAACTATCACCTGTATGTTAGCATTAAATGTTATCGGTTACACTTACTCACAAAATCACAACATGAAATAGTAATGAAATGTGGTATAATGGGAGACGCACACTTGTCGGCACTACACGCACCGTTCACTACGTATTTCTTTAACATTCTGTATCAGTGGCTAGAACAGGGTAGAACAGATCACTGTGACTCTAAGCTATTATGATCTTCGTTGGTCTGTCTCACTATTTTAGTCACAGAAAACACTGGTCGAAACAGATTAAGATGCCCTTTGGTCCACAATCACACGGAATGCGCCTACTATGCATTTTATTTCAAATATCTTACACACAATTCTTAATTATAAACAATGAATTCCTGGCCTATGATACTCGCAGGTGTTTGACCAACTTTAATAATAAAATATGTCACATACATTGCACAAGTTACGCAGTACAGCGGAGGGCTCATCTTCACTTTGCCTCTTGTGCATTTTCCGCCGTCGTGAAGAGCATTCCTTTTAGATCTTATTTTAACAATTTCACTCAACACATCACTTGCAGTGTTATCAGAAGATAACGAATTTCTAGAATATTTGTTTTCGAAATCATTAAATATTTGCGCGCGATTTACTGGTATTGCGCTGTAGACTGCGCATACGACGCTGAGAGCGATTATAATACACAACGAATTCATAGTGACATTTAACGTGTGATATCACACTTGCTTTCCGATCGAACGGTGCATAAATACTAAAGGAGAATTTAAGTAAATCGCGTTTTAAATATGACTCTGAGGTTGTTTAGGTAGGTACATGTGTGACTCATGCGCGACCAGTTCGATGGCGCTAAGGTCCACGTGTGAAATATTTCGCCTACAATATTAGCGACATGTCAGTTTAGTTATATTGGTGATTCATCTCCTAACAAGATGATGGATAACAATGACTACTGTGTATGATGCGTTTAAGAGCTCATACGACAGTATGACACCCATGAATTTCATGCTACCTAGTTAATTAATTAGATTTTTAAAAGAAATGAGTCGTTCATAGTACTATGTACAGAATATACTATTACCTTACTCGTAGACAATCTGTGTCATGACATCTAAATATTAGAAAAATTAAAATGCCCCTGCTCTTAAGAAATCTGCAAGTATGCTCCCTTGAGGTCTGCGGCTCTGCTAGCTGTCACTGCGGCGAACCCTTGCTATGCTACGGTACACAACGATCTACATAATGTTTTCTTAGTCATGAATAATAACTATTCATGCCCTATCTAATATCAAGAAATAATCTCAGTAAATTTACGGATTTCCAGTTATTCGCAGTTTTATGATTTTGCGTTTATACTATACCTTGTATAGGTTATTTAAGAAAACAATATTAAAGGTAGGTACTAAAAAAATGACAACTTTATTCCAGAGATATTATGTACTTTCCAGGGATATTATTTAGAAAGGGATTAAAAATATATTAATACTTGTAGAAATCGAGTGAAGTAACTGATACAAGGTAGGAAGTCGAAAAAACATAAAACCATAGATAGTTGGAATTCCGTGAATATAAATATACGTGAACTTAAGATTGTTATACATATTTTAATATTTATTATAAGAGGAGTGAAGTGAAACTTATATCTTTAGAAAGGTGAAGCCGTAAAGCGCTGTCGCCCGAGCCAGAGAATAAGGCTACCGTGTTCCCCGCCTGTCGTTAGATGCTACTAAAGGGGTCTTCACCGTCGCAGCTGATTGGAGTGGGGGCTCCGGTTGTCCATACATGCGACTCCAAGAAGGAAGACAGCGCATGGAGTCCTCAGCAGCAGCAGGAGGGCTCTATCATTGCCCTCCCCGAAAAGTTCTTCGGTACAGTGCGAGAAGTCCCGCATAACCCGATCTCACCCCTGTGAAGCTGACTGTGTGCAAGTTTCTCTTGCGTCACTAAAAAGAAGGATAAAATAAAGTGACCAAAACACATGCCTTTTTTCTAAACAATAACTGAATTAGGTGGAAATCAAATTGAATTTCGTTACTGTATAGACGCAATTTAGAAGTATTTAAAATTAGATATTTGTCTAAAAATTACTGTGTTTATACATCTTCGTAAACGATATACTTGTAACTTGTACTTAACACTTAACGCGTTGCTTTGGGAAAGAGAAAACAGCATAAAATATATCGCTGCTTATTTTCCTGTACAGCTCATGAAAGTCGGACAAGGGATAGAACCAGCGCTGGTATTGGCCAACTTAAAGGCTATGTCCAGGGCGTCAGGACTCGAGGGGCGTCTTGCTTTTTTTTATGGTGGAGGGGCAAACGAGCAAGCGAGTTGCTTACAAGCGCGGCGTATTATCTTGTGAAGAGGAAAGTTAAGAAAGGATAATTCCACCAAAAAACAACGATAATTTTGCAAACTTAATTTTGGCTGACAACACTGATTTTATTCGCATGAGAAATAAAGGACACTAAAGAAAGTTTCGACTGCGGTGCCAGGTTGGTTGACCGGCGTCGAATAAGGTTTAATATTAGAGACTAGGTTAGGCGACAGAGATATGTATAGGTCGACAACCTGTTACTGTGCATCCGTGTCGCCGTCTATAAGCTCAATAACTTAAAAAATTGATGAGGAGGCACAAAGTAATAATATCAATGTGCGTTTTTTTTGTACCTTGGACCTCTATTCATTATAAATGGGACTGTTCGTGATGTGAGTCGTAATGTTTAGATGTACCCAGAGGGTGAAAGGATTATCATCAACATTTAAATGTTGTTCTACATTCAAGTGGTTCCACATTTATACTTGCATACAAAAATTATGTCCTTGTAACAATAATTTTGAAAATCGAAGTTATTATCTATGACATATTTTGATAATACGATAAGATATTTTAAAATTTTATCTATTTATTTACGATACCAAATATGTTTCAAATATGTGAAATGGATCTTTTAAAAATTCTCATCAACCGACTTCAAAAAAGGAGAAGGTTCTCAATTCGGTTGTATGTATTTTTATTTTATGTTTGTTACCTCAGAACTCCGTCATTTATAAATCGATTCGGAAAATTATTTTTTTATTTGAAAGGATATATTTCCAGATTGGTCTCATTTCACTAGTATTGGAACTGGGACTTCGAAGACACGTCAAATAACACCAAATAATGCTAACTGCTTATAAGTTTAACCATTATTGATGATACTCTTGTAAGTCATTACGCTCCAGAATTAGAAAAGAATTAATTGTGGACCTACCCTAGATATTTATTTCGATCAAGGTCGCTGAAAAGGGAGAGATAAATGAAAATTTAAAAAAAAATTAAACCGACTTAAAAAAAGCATTGAAAAGTACGAAATGTAATCAAAACTCCTTCTACGAAGTCTAATCAAAAATCCTTTACTAATCAAAACTCAAGTATAAAAATAACTTTATAACTACGATACACATACCTATACAGTTAAATTTGGCAGTTATTGGAGTCGGTGCCAAATTTATGTGCAACAAGAGAAAGTCCATTAGTTTGGTGAGCTTGGCATCGACTTCAGTAACTGTCAGACTTAAATAGATAGGTATTTGTATCGTATTTATGAAGTAATTTTTGTACTTGAGTTTCGATTAGTAAAGAATGGTTATCTTGTACTTTTCAGTGTTTTTTAGTCGGTTTAATTTTTTTCTTAAATTTTTTATGTGACGCGGATGTTTTGAAAGCCTTAGTTAAGTAATTGTGAGAAAAAAAACGTTCTAAAGTGTCGTTACATAGATACATTCAATAGGAGTACATAATTATTCATACGCACTACATACTATACATAATAATATTATATTAGTTTTGAACTACGACGTGCCGTCGCATATCTATTGGTATACATAATATGTTGGAAAGTGCGATGAAAGTAATTAATCTGGATCTAATCTCTCCGTTCTATTATAAGGCATCTAGACACAGGGAGGGATTGGGTTTTTAAACTGAATATTTTTATGCAGACAATGCTATTTGCTTCCTCTTTTTGATCTCACTGCGATGAAGGAAAAATGAGGGTTACCACTTGCCACGAAAGTATATTGTTAATTTTTTGAGAAAGTCACTATGGCGTCTATAGTACGACATAAAATCATGAAGTAAAAAAATCATTGAAAGCCGCTTATCAAATTAATAAGCTTAATCAAATTCCAATTCTTAGGAATTAGTCCAATATGACTGGTCGCATGATTGGCAAAGTCGCGACCATGGGCATTGGTGTGGTCAAGGTTTATTGTATGGAAATTGTATAGGTTAGCAATTTTACTGCCTATCTGGTTGTGCCTTGTCATATAAGTGCAATTAGTTAATGGTATCTCTTATTTATAAATAGAATTGGCATTAAAGGTGGTTTTGTTGTCTCGATAGCCACCCCGAATTAGAAATGGCGTGAAATTAGACTTATGTACGTATTTATATTATTTCCTTGCATTATCGAGCATTTTTGTTTATCTGCAATTCGTTTGCAGCCGATATTTGTCACATAAGAGACGTTAAAAAAATAGAAAGTGTTTTGATTCGTCTGTCTGATTATTTATTTGGGTCGATAGCCGTCATTGTGATGTTGCCTTCTTAATACATTGACCTTGACGTGAGAAGGATGTAGCGCCAAATCAACTCCAGCGCATGACTCATAAGACACATACGACCACATAACGGTAAAATGACTTACCAATATAATAATAACACAGGTGTATCAAGTGTTTTCACTGTTTCATAATAATGAAATTGCTAAAACTACACTTATCAAATTACTGGTGTTCTCTTGGAGATTATTTTGCCTGATTTTGATCTAGTTAGATTTCTTAACTATAATAGTGGTCATCATTACGTATTACACCACTTTCGATTAATTGATTTCTGTAAAAAAAAATAATATTGTTACGAGGTAACAGGAAGTACGAACGTACGTACGAGGTACGGAAGTACGTACGAGGTGACAGCAGGTACGAGGAATGTGCGAGGTAATAAGGTGCCTGTTAAGGGTGCAAAGTGTTAATTTTCCTTCGTACAAGCAGATGTCAAGAACACGCGAACTTAATTACGACGGTTCCTAGTCTTCTTAGCCGCCCTCGAAGTAGGTACTCGCGTAGTAGTCACCGAAGGTATACGCACTCGATAACAACATTCCTGAATCGCAGAGTTCTCGATATGTCACTTCGATCGATAGTTGAGAAACTGACTCGGCGGCGGACACGAAGCTCTATTTATAGTCCGATAAAAATGAGAGTGGAAGCTTCTAGAGTAAACCCGAATGGTAGTAATAATAACACATAGAAATAAAGAGGGCGGAACTTTGTAGTTAATTACACTCGCTAACAATTCGACATTATTCTCGACGCCGCCTGTTTGCATGAGTCATAAGTATATGACACGTTATCGCTCCGGAATTTTCGAGATGCAACTTTGTTCTTCTTTCTTAGTTTTACTTATACCATTCGATAGTAGACCTTAAACCTAGCAATGCGTTTTTAGATTATAACTCTGCAAAGCCTAGGTCTCGAGATATAAGCAGTAAAAGTTACGTTTCTAGTTCCATTAAAAATCGACCTTATTCCTTAAGCATAAGGTCTAACCGTAACAATATATTTGGACTGTGCACATATTATCTACTACTAACAGATATTACGTTGATATGCCACTATAGTTTTTCTCGCTTCAACGTCCTATGTTTGTCAAACCGGCCTTCGCAGCCTTAAACACTGCATATAATGCAGTAATCTTTTGGGTGTGATGAAAGAGTCTCTATCTCACATACAGGTACACATATTTACAAAAAAAAATGTATTAATTTTTCACTTGTAAAGTTCAAAAATAATTTAAAAACTTAAAAGTAGTAACGAACAAAGATTTGTTTGGTTCCTATGTCTGTCAAACGCAACAGCTCAAAACATTGAACATACCGATTGTGACGAAATACGTGTATTTCCATCTATTACAATTCTAACAATTCTTTACGTGCGAAAAGCGATATATCTATTAGTGGTTAATCTGTGGAACTGCGTGAATAAAGTTTTTTGTCTATCAAGTCTTGTTAAGCCGTAATGTAACGATATTAACGATATTTATTACAGGCGGGATCGTAATCGAATTGAAGTTTAATTGGAATAGCAAAATTTCCTTCTTCCTCCTACGAATCCTTATGAACTAATTACGTAATGGATTTTGACAATGACTAACTTATTTAATATTATATTAGGTAAAACCATCACATTTAATTTTCTTAGGCGTCTAATGAAATCGATAATGATATAGGTACTGTGAAAATGACCTCAAAAGGTAAGAGAAGAACTAGGTAAAACAATTTTTTGAGGGTTATTGGTCACGTTTTTACATTGCCTAGGAACTCTCTTATGGATGTTATTAAATCACCAATAACATTGTGTTAAATTGCTTTTTATTACTCATGCGGATAAACAGTATCTAAACGCACATTTTTGAGGTTGATAAATAGCTATTTTCTCATTATACAATTTGAGTAATAGTAATAATAAATAGTATCTGCAACTCGTCCGGTGTTGTCGATTGGCCACTAGAGTGTTCGACTTCGTTCGAGTGGTCAATCAACAACTTACCGCACTTGTTGCACAATATACTATAATCAAACCTTAGTAATGGTAACGTAAAGGCTGTTATGAGCTCTATAAACTCCATATTCATCAATTACAAAAACATACAGCTCAGGGCATGTTTTTCATATTTAATGTCAGCTGTTATAAGTGCCAAAGCAGTATATGGTATATCTTTTTACTCGTATAAATAGTACAAGTAAAGTGTTGTACATACTATTTGTATTCGTTCTTCTACAAAACTTTCAATTATTGTAACGTATCACATGATCATTTAAAAAAAAATATTGTAAAATTTTTCTTTAATGAAAAAAATGTACGTAATTGTATAGACCACTGGTTCCCAAACTTATTTTGTCTACTGAGTTGAGAGCTCATGCAGTCGTTGTCTAAGATGCCTCCTAGCGGAAATCCATTTCATGTGATAAATTCCCAAAATCTTTAGCTATTTTCCGAATCAAACTTTGTTTGAAAAAAAAAAAAGTTTGAGCGGAATATAGTTAAAGATTTTGGGAATTTATCATATGTACGTAATGTTAGAGGTGATCCCAGTAATTTTTCTCAACATTCATGTATTTTCTGTATTATACTTTTTAAGATAATAAGGGATAGCGCTTTTTCGCGCAATGTTAAAAAGTAAGACATGTACCATTTACATACATTTCTGAATTTTTAATTTAAAGAGCTTTCTTTTAATGCCTTACACGATGACGTCAAAATAACTTTTCTTTCACATTTTGTTTAAGCTCTAAAGCAAACCTAATTCTATAAGTCGAAACTTGTTACAACTGTTCTCAAACAGTCTGAAAAGAACGTCTACAACAAAGAAACAGTTGACTTCATAATCTACAAGTACTTCGTTGTTCCAAAGCAACGGTACAGAATATTAAAAAAATGATACGTCGCGGGACGCCTGGCAGATGCGAAACATCGAAACTATTTTATATAGAAAATATGCATGAAAGGATTGTTTATTAAATGAAATAAATATGGCATAATCCAAAAATATGGGCATAATCAAAAACAAATGTTCAGATTTTTTTAAAGAAAAAATTGTTCTTTATTTAAAAAACACAGGCAACGTGTTCCGAAGTGAATAACAACAATGCATACGCTATAGGTATATAAGCTCAGTAAAAGCGCGTGGCGACGCGTCGCCATGTCGCCACGCCAGCAGCCGGTCTGACCCGCCGCATAAGATGTTTCACATCAAAAAGTACGATTTATTTCTGTATTTGAGCGAATCACATGAAGAAATGGTTTAAAATATTATGTTAGAGAAGATATGTTTTACGAATTGGCAGTAGGTAACTTAATTTAAATTTTAAAATTTTTCACTTTTAGTTGAAAAGATAGATGGGTACATATTATTTGTGAATTAAGAAGTGCATATGTATCTCAGCAAATTTTGGCAAACAAAAGTAGGAGTCTTATTTCATCTCTCAGTTGCGTGTGTCTCCCCCTAATTTTTCTTTTTTTCGTAATTTCATTATACCATTGTTTTTACCAATAGCGGTTTATTGAAAACACCGCCATTCCCAATTTCATGTACATATATAATAGTAACAGTCTCCAAATAAAATTACTGTGATATGCAGTCAGACAGACGGACAAGAGAGGTTCGGTTTTTTACCATTGGCTACGGAACCCTAAAAATTTATTTATGTTTTTAATGCACAAAAAAAATGAATAAAATTCAGTTTTTTCGGATATTTTATAGAAAAAAAATCATTCAGATTAATGTGGCTGATTTCCTTCATACTGAAAACTCTATGTAACTTCAATAGGGTTAAAACCCAAAAAGTGTGAAGATATGTCGTACGTTTGCGATATTATCCAGTCATCATTTTAATATATTTTTCTCAAGCTTTTGCCTCCCTACTAAGAGCCTTTTATATCTAAGTGGACTTAAACATGGGATGCGCAAGCGAAAAAAAATTATCTTATAATGGCATCATCTGTCTTGGATGATAATACTTTGAGATTAGGATATTCACGAAAATGAAAAATAAATATTAAGTAGGCTTTTTTAATATTTTTTAAGTCTTACCTAAAATGCGTAAATGATTTGAATACAGGTGGGAGCAGTTATAAGCAGGGGGCCGTTGGGTTGTAGTCGTCAAAATGAAGCTCTGGGATTTTCAACATGTATTAAATACTATAATAAATATAAAGAAACTATAAAATAATAGAATGATTCATTATCGCTGAATCGGAGTCGCTAAATATAGAATTATTATAGACGTAATTTCCCTTCGTGAGGTAAACACTCGCTGAGTAAGAATTTTTAGAAAATCTTCCGGAAAATAATTTCTTTAGACATTTACAATTGTAACTTTAGGTTATAAAATATAAAATGAGGTGTCCAACCTCTGAAACGTATACAACTGCTTTTATATTTATATTGGGAAGACTGTTATTATTTTATGAAATATATTCAAATTCAAATTCAACTTTATTAGTCTGTCATTACAAGTTGTATATACATATAGATAGTAAACAATACAAAACAGTCCTCTGTAATTTGCCGAAAGCGTACAGACAAAAATTATATTATTATAATAAAAATCGAAAATTAAAAATCATGCACAATCCATCAAATACAGAAAAGCTATAATAATTAAAACGACTTATAATTGCATCCCTATACTAATAATGAAAAAGCACCATCATTTAACTGTAAATGTCAATAATTAAATGTCAAAATGTAAAAATAATATGTCAATAAATTGGAATATGTACTGTTAAATACGAAATGTAACAGAAGCACTGATCACTACGAACACACTATCAATTCTTCATCACAACTATTATGTACTTGACTATTCGACGCAGGGGGTGACAACTTTGTGTGGAGCATTTGCAGACTTTGTATGGACACAAAATGACAAGAGATATAGAAAGAAAGAAGATAGAAAATACCAGGAATATCATTACAAAATATAATTTATCGATATTATTTATCAATGTCCTGATATCGATTATTGATATTTATTACGTTAATTTATTATAATTATTTGAATACTACATATAAAAATTACAGTAATCAAATATTTTATTCATAACAAAGATATTTATAAATAATTTGAACAAAAATAACACATTTTGTTATCGATATTAATAATCGAATAAACTACTAATTGAATTCAATAATATAGCAACCCTGTTTGATGAAATGTCAAAAACTTTACAAATCGAAAAATTTTCTTCATAACCGTCGATTATTTTTTCTATTTATTTTTTGCTTTTCTGTGTTTCGCACGAATTATTCTTCCCTGATCGCTTGAGGAAACTCGCATCGGTGTGGTTGAGAATTGTGGATCAAGACAGTGACTTTTGAAAGGATTGTTGTTATTATATCCACATTTAATTGTAATCAGAACTCGTGATTTAAAATTATCAAAATATTATTAATTCTGTTTGTTTTATTAACTTTCCAAGTTCCTTTACCTTGCTATCCGGTGAACTAAATAAAAATAAGAGAAAACTTTACAGTTTAAACATTAACTTTATAAAGTAAAGTAAGTTTCCGCTAATGTTTATTTAGTTCAGTCATCTAAGAAAATACGCTCAGAGTACAATTTAAATCCCCGCAATTTTAGTTTATGGAAGCATTACCAGATGGCGCATAGTATACACTTTTTATGTATGGCGTTGTAATTCTTCTCCTTGGAGTATATGTATGTGTTCTGTGAATCAACGGCTTCTCAACAACTGAACTTTTACAAGACCAAAATCAGGCTTTTATGCAGCCCCACTACACGCAGGAAATCCATTCTACCCTCTTTCTTGTTACTAAAATGTTACATAATATCACATGTAGGTAATTTATGTGATTAAAATTAATGTGAAACTAACAGTACATAATCTGTTGCAATACTTATAATTAATGAATTATAAAATATTTAAAAACACGGGAAATAAACGTAAAGTTTTAATCATTCGTCATTTTTGACGTAAAAATAACCGCGAGACAAGAAGGTACTTCATCATATTGTGTTTATAGGAAGCCTACACACACAGACAGATACCTGCACGCCACGTCGCATCACCATCCCAGTCATCTGCAATCTGTTATAACTTCACTGAAGAACAGAGCGTACGATCTGTGTGACCCTGAACATCTGGAGCAAGAGCTCGATTATGTTCAGGAGGTACTGATAAAGAACGGATATCAGATTAACCGACGAATGAGGCGGTCTAAAAAGAAGGACAGACATCCGGACGTGAGCAGACAACCCGCCTATATGCCTTATGTGAAAGGAGTGACGGACAAAATAAGATCTATTTTAAAAAAGTATTCCATCCATACCGTGTACACACCGGGAACTAAGCTAAACAAAATAGTGGGCATACCGAAGGATGTTTTGCCGTTGCAGACACCAGGGGTCTACAAAATAGATTGCAGTTGCGGTAGCTCATACACTGGCCAAACGAAGTGGACTATTGCTGAAAGGATTAAGGAACACATTGCAGCTGTAAAAAACCAGCAAACAACCAAATCAGCAATAGCGGAACATCTTCTCCAATCGGATACGAATCATTGGATAGAATGTTATCGCCCACACGTCCTTTCCACCGATCGCCACTTTTATCCAAGTCGTGCGTGAAGCAATTGAAATCAAGAGACACAAAAATTTCAATCGGGAAAGCGGATACAATTTATCAACAGCGTGGAATCCTGTGATTCAAATCCCTAAAAAAAACCCTCGTTTTTCACATCCGGTTAAGTGTGTGGACACCGTGAGTGTTGTGTGTAGGAACCCTTATTATTATTTACAAATATCGGGGGTATATGAAATAAAATCTGCCTCGGACACGGAGTGAAGCTTGCTGCGACAGTTTACTTGAGACCACGGCCGATGCAACTCGGCCGAAACGTCAAGCGAAAATAAAAGGTAATCTTGTTAATTTCCCGTGTTTTTACATATTTTATAATGCAACTTTAAAAGTTTAATGAATTATGTCAAAAGTTCGTCTATTGAATAAAATGTTTTCTCAATTAAATAATCATACATTTTGTTTTTGAATATTGATATGTTATTGTGTTGTGTTATCGTCATGGGTAGTTTATTATAAATTTTACTCGCCATTGCAAACACACTTTTATTATATAATTCTATCTTTCTTGGTCTAATACATATTTTACCTAGACGTCTGCCTTCACGAACTATCGGAAATAAATTAGAGTTCCGTTTATAGAACATTGCAACCTCCATTATATATAACGACGGCATTGCAAGTAATTTTAGTTCTTTAAAATATTCTTTACAGCTATCAGTGAAGTTACAGATCGCTCGTATGCATTTCTTTTGTGCTCTGAAGACTTGCAAAAGAAGCTTTTGGCTTCTATTTGGCTTAATCTCCGTAATGCATATGAGAATTGGGATATTTTATTATATACAAAGTCAATATGTGTCTGCCATTTCATATTGTTATCAATGAATAATCTTAAAAATTTTATTGTTTTAGTTTCATATATGTCTTTCCTGTTATGAATTAATTTAGTATTAAGTAGCCGGTGATTCCTCTGTCTAAAGTTCATAATTTTTGTCTTATCCAGTTTTATAAGTAAGTGATTACTTTCTAACCATTCTGTTTACTCCTTAAGGCTTGAAATTATCTCATTTTCATTATTGTAAATTACAGTACAGTCATCAGCGAATAAAATCATGTGATTGTTTGAAACATAAAGCAAATCATTTATATAAATAATAAAAAGTAAAGGTTCTAAAACACTACCTTGAGGTACACCTTTTGTAATAGTTTTTTTTGTAGATGAATAATTTTTATCCATTTTTGTCATGGGACATATTTTATTTATCTGGGCTATCTGTTTCCTATTTTTTAAGTACGATTGTAGTATACGGTACACCCTCCTCTCATTCCATATGTCTCTAATTTCTCTATAAGTTTACTACGACCTACATAATCAAATGCCCTCGTCTTATCCATGAACAACGCATAAACTGCTTTTCTTTGATCCATCCTTGCATAAACTTTATCTAAAAAATCGTATATTGCTATATCTATTGACATTCCTTTGCGAAATATTTTCTGTTCAGCTGCCAACTTTCTGTTAGATTCTAAGTAACAGTATAGATTATTATAAATAATTTTCTCGAATACTTTAGAAAAGATAGGAATTAAGGCTATAGGCCTATAGTTTTTAAGTTCTTATTTGCTACCTTTTTTATATAACGATTTAACGACAGTTGTTTTTAATTTCGAATGGAAAAACGCCTTGTACAATGCATGAATTAAAAATATGACATAGTACAGGAGATATGATGCTACTGGTGTATTTTATTACTTTTGTGGATATATCATCAAAAGCAGTACTCTTTGTATTTCTTAAATTTTTTAAAATTGTACATATTTCATTTGGATGCGTTGGTTTCATAAAGAAAGAGTTACGAAAGTTAGAAATACGATAGTTGGAATTGTCAATATTACTTTGTCAGCAAAATAATCATTAAAAAATTCCACATCTGTGTAGTATCGGTAATATACCTTCCATTAACGTTTATTCGTGTTACATGCTCCGTAGGAAAATTTAGTTTTTTACTACTATTTATTATATTCCATGTAGCTTTGGACTTATTACTTGAGGTCAATATTTTGTAGTCATTTTGTGATTTCTGTGTTAATTTCATTATTTTTTTGTACCTTTTTTCGTAATTCTTATATAGATTTTTGTCTAATGGGTTCTTCGATTTTCTATATGTCCATAGGAGTAACCTTTTACGTTTGCTACATAATTTTATACCATTAGATAGCCAGTTGGGGCGTTTTTTCGTGTAATTTTTTATTCTTATTATTGGAAAGCATAAATTATAAAAAAGTTCAAGTAATTAAAAAAAAATATTGTAAGCCATTTCACCATCATTACATAAATACACTTCATGGAAATAAAGACTATTAATACAATCCTTGAACTTGATCAGGTTTTGTTGACTATAGACTCATTTCATACAATACCAATGGTCAAAGTTACACATAAGTAAACATATAGATAAATAAGTGAATATAGCGTGGGGAAAAATTTATTTTAGTCAAATTTACTTGAAACTTGGTACGAATCCACTTTAGCACAAATAAAAAACACGTGTTTCAACTTTTAAAAAAATGCGACAAAAAATAAATTAAAAAAGGCATGTGGTTAGATTTTTTTATGCTACGTTTATACTAAGCCGGGGCGGACACTAGTGTTGAATAAAATAATCAATTATCTGTCCATCAATTGTAGGCGAATTAATAAAACTACATAACTATTTATAACTTCCCCTCCTCATGGGAGGGTCGCAGGGAGTCAAGAGGATACTGTCCTCTCCTGGTGTTCCTTGAATTGGATACATTTATCAATATTTTCTTTGAATTCTCAATCACAAACTAACTACTGAGTCATCTCACTTATTAATACATTTTTTGCATTTTTATGTGGCAGAACCTCTGACTTTTCCGGTGCGAGCGATTGGGTGCAACATTCTGCTAAGCGAAGGCTATATGAATTTGGTATTTATCGAGATTAGTAGATCGTGTGTCATCGAATTACAGTTAGACTACAAATGATACCTTTCTTAGTACTTTCATCGCTGATATTCCTTTCACTGAGTTTATTTAATCATGAAGTCAATACAAAAAACAAATCCCCAGTGTTGTTGTACCGAAAGAGCACGAATTGTACGCCCTTTCGATTTAGCCATTATTGTTATATTAAGTTAGTATTATATTTTCTTAATTAAGTGATAACATTTTGTTGTGAGTTATTAAATTTTTTATAATGAATAGCATTTTTATTGTAATTTTTACCAATTTTTGATAAGATTTATGTGTATATGGAATCACATTATCTCTTTTTCCAAACTATAGCGATGCCAAAAACTAATTAACTGTCTTATTCATCGCTACTGATAATTCGCCATCTTTGATTGTCTAAGCATCACGAGGACTGTAATCGATATTGAAAGTAAGTACACACAGTTTTCGATTAAAATTCGATTAAGGTTTTCAATGTCACCCTGTAGTGTTTTGTTTTGTCTTTGTCTATGGGTGCAATAGCCTGCAAATTACTGAATGCGATAGCCGTATATATTTATGCATACATACAAACGTGTGTAGACAGGCTGATGCATATGATCGCATTTAAGAAATTAAAATTGTTCGTTAATACGTCGTTTAAGGCCTCACTGACAGTCAAAGGTTAAATATTTGTGTTCTAAATTTGGATATATTTTCGTCCCAATACAATAGTCCCAAACAGAAATATTTTTTCTAAATTGGTTTAGATTCTGAGTTACATTAAATCTTCCTAAATTCATTGTATGTGTCCCATAAAGCTTACGTGCCACACAATTGATGACATAATCTGGAGAATTACACTTGCAAACAAAAATTTCGGCCCGTCTGACAGTTGCTTATGACGAATCATAATTAATATTACATAATATATTACATGTATCTTTATTAGTATTCAGTAATATGTTACATTTATATTCGTTTAGGAATTTGTTGTTTTTTAAAATATCACTTGCAAACATGCAGTGGTAAACACAGAGTGGTATCACCCCAGTATTTGTGTATTATAGAGATAGAACGTCGTAATAGACTATAGCGAGAGTAAAATAAGCTTATGTCACTTGCATTACGACTCATAAAGAACGAATCACGTGTTTTTCCCATAGTAAAATAGGCCCATGTATCTGGTGCATACAGCATGTTTTCCTTTTTATAATATCGATGCAGACCGATGGAAATTTTGCTCGTAAGTGTATTATCTACGCCCTTTGTATACATAGAAGTGATGAATTGTATTTTCCCTCGTGTCTTGTAAATTGGCACGTCAGTCTGAAACCTATTAATCGTTCCTCAGAATACATATATACAAACAAAGACGAGACGGAGTCTGAATTAGAGATGTGTTGGGAATATTATCCAATTTTGATAATTAGAATTGACTTCCCAGATATGGAAATTTTCGGTGAAGTTCCGCTCTTGCTTTTTATTTAACGTGACCATACGTCCCGCTTTCGGCGGGACACTCCCGCTTTCAGGCTGTCTGTCCCGTTGTCCCCAGCCAGAGCAAAAATGTCCCGCTTTTGCAAACAGACTAAACGATAATTAATACGTACCCTACGGGTGCCCCCTTCCTAGGTAGGAATATAGCATAGAATAGAGCTTATCACATTATTTGAATACAGGTATATTCAAATAATGTAATAAGCTCTATTCCTACTTGAAAACTAGACCCGACATTTTGACACTTTGCTATTTTGACTGATTTGCTCCGCCCACAAATATAAAACAAATGCGTCTGCAACTGAATCTAATGTTGATTAATTGAAATTACATATTATTATAGTCCGTGAGATTTAATAGGTCGGATTTGACGTTTCTTAATTTTCATGCCGCTATAACTTTGTATCAACGTTCCAGATATCTAATACAAATTCAATTACGTAAATGCTGAATAAATATACGTTATTTATTTTTCCCACTTCTGATCATTACACAAAACTACTTTGATTTCTTTTAGTTAAAAACACAGATATTTCGTTATATATCTTCAAAAGAATTTTCTAAATGGACGTTGTTACAATGTTATATCACGAGGCGTATTGCTCTAGTACTGCTGCCATTTGCAATCGTTTCGTTACCAAACGAAATCGATAATCGATTGAAATGTCGTAATAATCGAATAATTTAAAATTAAGATATTATTATATTTTTTAAATAATTTTAGTTCTGTATTGTTTTTTTGATGAGTTTACTGACAGAAGCATGTAATCAAATATCAAAGGATGACTGGGCTAAGGTGGTGGAGAAAACAAAAAAAGTAATAAAGGAAGACTTTGAAAGAGACGTCAGAATAGACAATTTAATTGAAAATGAATTAATCATAATAGTGGGAGACGAAGATAGCTCTACGGACATGGATCCAAGCTCAGAAAATGATTAAATATTTATTTTTCACCAATATTACAGTCTGCCTTTATTTTGAAGAAGATTTTTATATATTAGTCCCAAAAATTAAATATATCGAATTAAGTTTATTCATATACTTAAATATGTTTTACTGTTACAAATACCATATCTCAACAAACGTACTATGTAGCTAACAAACTAATAATCATAAGTGAAATATTATGATGTTATTATGTTATTAAACAATGGTATCGATTTTCGTTAGAATCGAAAAATAATCGAGACATATTTGTTTGGTCCCATAACTAGTCGCAGCTATGTGACAGATGTCAAATCTGACCTATTAAATATCACGGACTATAACACATTGTTCTCATTTTTTTGTTTTTAAGTCGTAATATCGCAAGTGTCCCGCCTTGACAAAAATAATAAATGGTCACGTTGTTTTTATTCCCACTGGGAATTTTTCCATAGACAGAGACAGAGTTAAACATAATGAGATTTTATATGAGAGCTGGTTTTCGTGGTCTAACTATATAGTTGTGGTTTCGCATTCATCGATGTTGAAGTCTTTTTGCGATAAAGCAATCGGGGACGAATATCTTAGTAAGCGTTGAGGCATGCGCTAAATTGATTAACTCACACGTGTCAAACGAAGCAATTTAGTTTTATCATTCGATTTGTCTGCTTCTCTGTTTGTGTGATAATAACTGTAATGCTGAATGGTACACTGTGTGTAAACCGCATTTTACGAGGATTATGTCAGAAGAAATAAATTAGGTAGCTATTTAAATATTATAAAATTAATTCCTTATTACAGGTATCGACCTTTTCAAAGTATTCACTTTGGACATGGATACACTTTTCCATTTGGAAAATACCAATGACCACTCTTTTGTAGACGTACGTTAAAATTATAAGCAGCCAGGACCATCTTTGTTTTCAAACAGCTTACCCATTAAATTTTCTTTAATGTGAGGTAGAATACACATAATGTTTTTTTGAATTAAATCAGACAAATGTTTTGGGAGAAAGCTGCGAAGCGACGTTGTGATGCCAGATGGTGCCGGATTCTTTGTTTCATCCGCGTGTCACAAAAAAAATAACTCGATTTAAAAAATGTTCCATTTTCAAATTTGTCAGCAGGTAAGCAGACTTCATGATGGTTTATAAGTTTATAACTTACCAGCGTCAAACAAATAAATAAGGAGTATCTAATTTTTTTTGGTATGACCCTCTTAATGTATTATCAAGGATGCTGGAAGGATTTACAATTGATATTAAAGAGCGAGAGCAACATAACTGATTTGTTGGTATGGTGACAGACCATTTGTCTTACAAACCGGGCGTGGGGTTTGATTCCTGTTCAGATCAATTTAGGAAATATATCATAATTTTCTAAATTGGCTTGGAGTCTGGGGGTTACAGGGAGCTTCCCCAGTTCATTGTGTGGTACCCATAGTACAGACCTAGTACTTAGTTTGGAGTCATACAATTTGTGTAATTATCTAGCTATTACTATTACAATTACTGAATTTTAGTGGGTGTTCGCAATACCGACTAATGTACCAAACTCTCTGACAGAAAGTAATACTCGAACATACGCAAAAAACTGAATGTATTTTATAGGACAATAACGAGATTACTAGGTGTTGTACGAATACAAATATAAATAGCCCGAATGACAATGTTATTGTTAAACGACGTGGCGAATGTAAAAACATCACAATAGAAAATCGAAGAAGATCTAGCAAAACATCATTAACTCTCGCCTAGATGCGACTTGTGTCATTATATTATGTCATTACACGCTCATGCAAGCTTCACGCTAAATTAATGACAATTACATGACGAAATAAAATAAAATAAAAATCTAAATATTCGCCTTTTAACCATGAGTATCTGCATTACATTTTAATTCAAAGTGTTGGACCTCAGTTGGACCATGTTTTAACTGTTGGACCGTGGTTTAACTGTTGGACCTTTGTTTAACTGACAACTGACTTATAGCACAGTACAAGTAAGCATACAGTATTCTATCTCGGCAGTGTCCTAGAGTTAATTACCTACGGTCGTTTGGTACGTAAACACGCAATAGGGCTACTGACTTGGACTGAATGTTTTTCTTGGGTTACGTATTTGATAATAGGTACTATATTAAATTGTCATATTATCTT
Source organism: Zeuzera pyrina (assembly GCA_907165235.1). NCBI lineage: Eukaryota > Metazoa > Arthropoda > Insecta > Lepidoptera > Cossidae > Zeuzera > Zeuzera pyrina. Next base: position 4,649,375 of record OU015627.1, read on the forward strand.
TTCATTTTATATTATCGCAAATTTAATACGTTTTTATTTATATAATTTTACTAGTATTTTATATCTGGTTTCAAAAATTTGTGAGTTAGTATGGTGGAAATGGACAAAAAAAATGCATTTTGTGTGCAGTATAATTAAAAATCAGCAATAAATTAACTAGATCATTATGATAATATATTTCCTACAAATTAGCAACTTAGATGCTCAATGAGTAAACTAATATTCGGAGTTACAGTAACCGTATAACAAGTTCATACCTTGACGCCACCCGAAGCGTTACTAGATAATGGCGATTTGCTAGATTGCGCTTAAATGTCTCTATAATAAGCCTTATGCCTTGGCCGACTATTGCGGCGGTTTACACGTTATGAGTTAAAAAGCCGGTAAGTAGGCAGACAGTTAAATTTCCACGTGTAAACAGATATAGAACCGATTCTTTACTACTTGCCAACTAAATTATTATTATTTAAACGAAATTAGAATTAAAGTGGCAACTTACGATTGATTACCGAGCTGTTTACACGAGTTTACTTAATTCACTCGTTACTTATCGATTTATTAACTTCTAAGGTGTTAACAAAGCCTATGGTCTGCATGGGAAGGCTAGCAGCTGGTGTACGTTCTGTTTATTTTCTACGACTAAAATTGGCCAACATTAAAATGTAAAATGTGAGTATTTTCTCAAGAAATAATTACCAGTCGTACATTTCTATCTTTTCTTAGTATTCGTAAAAATAATCCATTATCTCACAAAAAAAAATTAAACGAGACGACTTTATTATGTAGAGTTCAAAGATCAGTTTATCTAATCTTCCTTTATTTTATTTCTCGATTTTCCTGTTTAGGACTTGGATAGACAAAGATACTCACATTTACCTGTATAAATTATTATTATTATTATTATTAATATAGATGACTAGCTTGGTGGTCACAGACTGTTGGTAATCCATTTATTTTCCAAGTTTGGAAGTTGCTTTCCAAGCAGATGCTTTACTACCTGGTCAATCATGGACCCTCGGTTTCGGCTTCAATTCCCGATTTTTCTAAATCGCTTTGATGTCTGTGTATTACTGCATGCTTCCTCAGTTCATTGTGGCACATAATTGGAGTCCTTGAATATCAACTCTCAACTAACATTATTATTAAGAGATCTTTTTCTAGAGAAAAGAGCTTCTTCCAGTAGGATCGCGGTAACGGGTGGACGATGCCGACGAACGGGCGGTAAGGAGAGGAAGCGATTCGAAGACTGATTCGTTATCGAGCAACACCACGCTTAGCATTTCCGCGATGATGTTTTGGAGTTGAATACCTTAACCAACTGCTTAAGTTTTCGAGGCTAATATTATTAAATTAATTTAATTATTAAATTAAAAACACTAATATTATTTATTATAAAAAAGTAAATTGAAAAAATCAAAAAATCCACTGCGTAAAAAGCGAACTTAAAAGACAGTTGGAAAGTGTCTACACCCTAAGCCGAAGTCTGTACCTGAACAGTGGCAAAAAAATTGATGATATATGTAAAACTCTATATGTATGAACACTATATACAGGATTAATTGTTTAAAGGGTCGAGTCTTCGGGAGACCACCGGGCTGGCAGCTTCTTCCGCCAACGAATCAGTTTGGCTATTCAAAGAGGTAATGCTGCCAGTCTGCTGGGCACCTTAAGCAATGACAGCTTTCTTAGCAATGTGTAGTTTTAAGTTTGTAAATAGTAACGTAACGAGAAAAAAGTCAAAGTCATCATTGACAACTGTTTGGCTCTTCTTTCTTAAAATTATTTTAAAGTCATTTCGCCTTTTTCTGGTCAAATTTCATTACCATCATTTTCCCCATATCTGGTTCTCACAGTGGTGTTTTTGTTTCAGGTGGTGGACGCAGCTGCAGTCCATATATTGCTGGGTTTTTCTCATCCGGCCGGGTGTGACAGTTCTGCCATAGCAACGTCAACAAGAACGGTTGCTTAGAGATTTTAGCGCTTATAGCTTATTTTTCACTGTAGTTTTTTTGTAATTTTTCGTAATATTATGTCGTGATATGCTCCCGGCCCTCACATCCTCACCTTCCTCTAACTCACATATTATAATTAATGACACATCGTTGGAAAATTTAATAAAATGCGAGCAGTGTTCCCAACCTCGTTTTTTTCGTGGAAATAGGGGCTTGAAGATTCATGTTGGCAGGGTACACAAACGGTGTGACACTGCCGGCATTGCTTCAGGCCCCACTTCCTTATCAGTGCCATCTCAGTCCAATAATTTGACTAATTCCTCAAATTCCAATCACAATCGCACACCTTTTTGGAAATATATTGGTTCGCTCAAAAACAATGTATGCTTAATAAAGTGTATTCCACGTGGCGCACGCATCAGCGATGCCAAATCTCTTAATTTAATAATACAAAGAATATTAAACCGAAATGACAAATGCGATTGGGAAGAACTGCTCATTTTCGGTTATAGAACATTATGTTTGGAACAAAACGATAAAGACAAAATTTCTTTAACACAAAAAATTAAACATAAGTGCTCTAACTCTTCAGTTCCGAGCATTCATGTTCGGCCCATTTATAAATCTTTCAATTCTGACAGTATTCCAAAAATAGAAACAAAAATTAGCGACGGCGATCTAAGAGGTGCCGCTCACTTGCTATTTTCCAGCGATGTTTTGGCACCGAATACGGCCGAGACTCTTTTTGCTCTCAGATCAAAGCATCCCTCTTCCTCTGTGGCTTGGTGTCTGCCAGATCCCCCACATCCAAATGATGTGTCGACTCGAGCTACGGAGGAAGATGTGCTTGCCGCAATAAATTCTTTTAAAAGCGGTTCCGCGGGAGGTCTCGATGGCTTAACGCCACAACATTATAAAGATCTGATTACAGGCTCTGTCGGTGATACCGGTAAGACACTCTTATCTAGTTTAACAGCTCTAATAAATGTTATGCTGGCTGGTAAGGTGCCCCCGGAGATAACCGACATCCTGTATGGTGCCAATTTATGTGCCCTGAAAAAAAAAGACGGTGGCGTTAGGCCAATTGCCGTAGGTGCAACTATACGCCGCATTGCCTCCAAAATTTGTTGCCATCACATTCTCTCTACCGTATCAAACTATTTTTGTCCTACACAAGTAGGTTTTGGCTCAAAGAGAGGATGTGAAGCGGCAGTGCATGCGGCGCATGCTTTCTTGACACACGATGGAGGTGAGGTACTCCTCAAAGTAGACATAAAAAATGCATTTAATTCTGTTGATAGATCCACCTTGTTGACATAGATAAAACAGCATGTTCCGGACATATATCCCTACCTCTGGCAATCTTACAGCAGTCCTTCAAAATAATATATAAAGATAATTTATTACATTCCGAAGTTGGCTGTCAACAAGGTGATCCTCTCGGACCAGCTATTTTTAGTCTAACTATCCATCCTGCGATTTGTAATTTAAATTCCAAATTTAATATTTGGTACCTTGACGACGGAACAATAGGAGGTAAAGCAATTACTGTTTTAGAAGACCTTAAAACCCTCATTCAAAGGTTTAAAGATATTGGCTTAGAATTAAATTTTTCTAAATGTGAACTCTTTGTTTCCGATTCTGTTCCAACTATTACAAAAAATGAAATAATTAATAAGTTTAACAATCTGGCACCAGGTATTAAAGTCTTGTCAAAAGAATCGCTGTACCTCCTAGGTGCTCCCGTCTTAGATGACTCCATACCCTGCTTTATCAATGATCAAATACAAAAATTTAGCCAGTCTTCAGACAAACTTTTCAAAATTAATTCCCACATGGCTCTCCTCATTGTCCGCTTTTGCCTTTTCGTTCCAAAACTTACATATGCTCTTCGCTGTTCTCAGCTTTTTAAATTTCAAACGCTTTTAAAATCTGTAGACAATATTCTAAAAAATACATTATCTAAAATATTAAATTGCTCCTTTGTTGATGACAGGGTCTGGAATCAAGCCTCGCTTCCCATCTGTTATGGTGGCCTGGGCATACGCAAAATCTCGAGTGTGTCACTGCCAGCTTTTCTTTCGTCAGCCTACAGCACGGAAAACCTTTTCCTATCTGTTATTCGCCCTTCCTTAGGATCGGTTGAGGTGCCGTGCTTGATTGATGCTCGAAATGCTTGGTTAAGTGTTTGTCCGAGTACTAACCTGCCTACCTCGACCTTTTCTCAAAAACACTGGGATGAGCCTCTATGCAAAAATGTTCATTTACAACTTTTAGATTCTTTTAGTACTGAAAAAGATCGGTCTCGCCTCCTAGCTGTTTCTGAGAAGGAGTCAGGACACTGGTTGAAGGTAATACCTTCAAAAAACTTAGGAACCTTAATCGACAATACCACGCTTTCTCTCATAGTGTCCCTTCGTCTGGGGGCCAGGACTAACCTTCTTCACCGTTGCCGCTGTGGTGATCTCGTCGATGTACTAGGTCACCACGGTTTATCCTGTTTACGTAGTGCGGGCCGCATGTCACGACATGCTGCCTTGAATGACGTCATTCGGCGGGCTCTTGTCGCCGCTGGCGTTCCTGCAGTCTTAGAGCCTGTAGGTATTGTGCGCAGCGACGGCAGGAGACCGGATGGTTTGACGCTCATTCCTTGGAAACTTGGAAGATCGCTGGTGTGGGATGCCACTTGTGTCGATACACTTGCTGTTTCCCATGTGCCGGCGACTTCCAAGTCAGCAGGTGCCGCGGCCAGCACTGCCGAGAACTTGAAGCGGCGTAAGTATGCGACTCTCTCTGAGAGTTTCATATTTACGCCCTTTGCAGTCGAAACTTTGGGTCCCTGGGGCCCCGAAGCCCATCGACTGGTTTCTGATATTTGTAAGAGACTGGTCGAGGCTTCGGGAGACCGCCGGGCTGGCAGCTTCTTCCGCCAACGAATCAGTTTGGCTATTCAAAGAGGCAATGCTGCCAGTCTGCTAGGTACCTTGAGCAATGACAGCTTTCTAAGCGGCAACTTTGAGGAAGTTTATTATTTAAGATAATGTGTAGTTTTAAGTTTGTAAATATTAACATATGTATGTACTTTTTATTAATAAAGCCACTGGGCTAATTTGACTTAACGTATGTATGTACGTTTTTGTTATTAATAAATTTAAAGGGTTAATATTAATAACCTCTAAGAACAAAATTCCTGGCATCATACCTAGCAACTTCTATTCTACCAGTTTTTTCGAAACTTAATAGGATCCTCAAAACATTTTTTTTAAGTTTTGTTGTATTGTCTGAAACGTAATTATTCCGTACACGTATTTCCAATAAATTGTAAAGTACCAAGCGCATATACGCAGGGGTATGTAAGTCCCCTAGCACATCATCGTGCAAGTCCGTAATTTTCAGAAACTTGTAATGTATTTTTATTATTGTGTGAAAGAAAAAACTATAAATTGTTAAAAGTCGTAGACCAATGTTATTGAGTCATGTTTGTTAAGAATAGAGTGATAAGAGGTTATCAGTATTTTTCGATTAACCCTGTTTATGTAAAACCCTTAGGTCAAATTCTTATTAAAGTTTTTTTTTAAAGGTTCAATTGATGAGAAAGGATTCAGAGAGTATAAGACTAATAATAATAAAGACATTCAACGTCACCTGCATGAACGAATTAGTCCACAATATCTTGTCGTGACAACGACTATGAATGTACGAATAAGCCATAAATTTAATTTTAATATGTTCCGAGACATTTCTTAGACGCTGATCAAGTCTCGTGAGTCACTGTTTAACGTCACGCTGTGACTGTAACGACCTACCCGCAAACACCTATGGCATTTTACTATACTTTGTGGCAAAAACTGTAGTAGATTCAGCTTCGCTCAATTTTAGTTCAAACGATAGTATTGCTTACAATTAAACTGTTTTTACATACATATCTTCACGCTATATGTCTAACGGGATAGTTAGAGAGGACGGAGCGCCAAGCGTCGCGGTCCTTACATACTTCTTCCGCATCCTCAAATCTCATCATTCTGCTCACACATCTTCACCTAGGTATGCGAGTGTTTTTGACATTTCCGTCGGTTAACACTCTGGCTATTTGATCTTCATAAGTCAGCCTTTCACTCTGTAGATTAAACTGTTTTTATAACGTATATTAGGTATAACGGCATGTTATTTTCTATTCTGGATGGCTAAAAATCACATCTCGGCGATACTAACAGCTATAATTAATTTGGCTGTAATTATCAGTAATGGTACTTACAGCCAATGCTCTTGCTTATGGCGTCCGAATCTAGCAATTAATTCAAAAATATAGAGTTATTTCATTTTGTTTGCAAATTTTTCTTAAAGACTTTTAAAGCATTTACTTTTATTTAATATGGAAAATGTTGCTCTACAGTACATTTTTATTTGATCTGTTAAATATTTTTTAAATGGTCTTTTCAAACTTTTAAATTTAATAGGTACTGATACTTGGGTCCAACCAAAGCTTTTTTTTATTCCTCTATTTTATGTTCTAATACCACCGTAATATTGAATTTTTCAATAAATAACTTAGCCCGTGTCATATGTGTAGTTGAGACAAATTCCATGATATCTTATACATTGCAATTTATTAGTTCAATGGTTTCGGTTCTGTGCGAGAACAGATGATCATACATACATGTATGTCGAGAGAATCATGCCACAGGGATGTACGTACACTTTACACTTTTCAGGAGAAACAAAAACTGATGTATTTATTATAGTTGTCGAATGAAATATATTTTTTTAATGTTTCTTGATCCTATAAAATTTTATGTCGTGAAACATTACTTAAACTTTCTTTTTTATTAATAACTGTAATAATTCTATCGGTAATCTATTTCACCCGTAAAGTACCTATAATAAAATATCCGTACGCCCTCATGCTATACATGACGCTCTCGATATGATGCCAAAACCATAACCCTTCTTTTTGCTTTCCTGTAGTTGGGTAAAATTGGTAATCCATAAAGTACTGTAATATTTTGTCGGTACGAATGAGTCGTCAACAGTCGCGTGCCAATGTTTTTATAAATCCTTATCGTTTTTATACCACGGACGATGCGTAATCCTGGCGTTGTGTAATTTCACAAATATTTGTAGTTTTATGATTACATCGTTATGAGTTAGTAATTTTTATCGATCAGATGTTCTACGGTAGAATCGATTCCGTGAAATATTGATATTAAACTAGATAGCGTGCTGTAAATCATCCTTTATCTTTGTACGTAATGTACCTAAGTAGGTATGCGTCAACAGTCAACACTGCCACAGAACAATATTCGATTTTATTTTTTATTCTGGTTCTGCTCTGTCGTAGTTATACATTTATTACCTACCATCTGTGCCCGGCCATGAGTTGCTGTGGCGCAATAGGTATTATATTATTATTCGTGAGTGAGTCTTGAGTTCATACAAAAATCCCATAGAAAAAATACTTTCAGTATTCCCCAATTTTCCAATTATCCGGCCGACTTTTCCAACTTTTGTTTACGAACTATTACGAACATGTTAAATTGTAAAGCCGGTCCAGTCGCTCTCAAGTTTTTCAACAACATTTCATTTTCAAATCTATAGATACATTAAAACAAAGTTTTTACATACATTGTCTGTCTACGTGGAAGTTTTTAAAATAGCATGGCATTTTAAATTTCGTCAAAATCGGTCAGCAGTTTAGCCCTGAAAGCGTACATAACGTGTAGAATGATAGACAGAGATATTTCTTATTTATAATATTAGTATGAATATTGACTGCACTATGAAAGTAACAGGTGATATAAAATATTTTAAATGGCGCTAGCAACCCACCCCGGCTGTGCACGGCAGAAATTTTTTTGAAAACAAAAACAGCCCATGTTACTCGCTAGTAATGTAGCTTTCTATAGGTGAAAGAATTTTTGAAATCGGTTGAGTAGTGTTTGAGTTTATCCAATACATACAAACAAAGTTTACCTCGTTATAATGTTAGTATAGATAAGTAAATTAAATTAAGAAACAAAAACTGAAATATATATAAAAGGGACTGAAATGAAGTAAACGACATTAAAAACAAATTATGTATTAAATTAAAAAATAAAATAAAATATAAAGAAATAAAATAACAATTGTTCATAAATTCCATTCTTTTATTTTGTTAATTACATGCAACTTTATTTTCTATCTACTTTTGTTGCTTAGTGCTTGTGGGCTGACGTTTACATTAAATAAATAGACTGATGGGAAAGTTTTTTCGGTACTGGATTTATGAGGAGGGTCGAGGACAGATAACCCTGACGGTTGCCTTCGAATCAGGATAGTTGATCAGGAAAGGTCTCTGGAGAAAATCTCACCCTATTTCTGTTTTTTCATAAATGGTAATAAGTCAAAAATTAACACTTTCTTCAAGAGACATTTATTACTTATATAGATTTTGATATCTAGCTTATGTATAAAAGAGAAATAATACTACCTAATAGCAGGTAAATCTACGATAAGTAATTTAACGGCCTACATAGAATAAAGTTTAAACCATAACTAACCACAATATACAATATCGTTTTCTGGATGAAAGTTCGAAAAATAATAAAGAGAAATATATGATGTGTGTAGACTAATCATAAATAGTATAGGAGCTAGCAACGTTTTTGAGAGAGAATTTCAGGTCAGCTGATTTTCTGATATGTTGTCCTTCTTACTCTTTCGGTTAGTCTAGGCGAGCTGGCTGCCGGTAGTGGTTGCGTTGATTACTGCGCACATCCTACCTGCACAGGTAATAATTCTGGATTCTTAAACAATTTCTAAAGACGTAATTTTCCAATTTTTGCTTTCGGATAGGTTTACCAGACATAAATTTTTCATTGCCAGATATTTTTATTATTGTTAATCATGTGCCCAGACTCTAACCGAAAGAGTAAGAAGGACAACATATCGAAAATCAGCTGACCTAAAATTCTTGTTTACTAAACGTTGCTAGCTCCCGTACTAAAAATTTATATTCAGCAGTGACGTGCACAGACAATTTCAATAGGGTAGACAAAAAAAAACACCGAATTCGTCATTCAAAGTTTGTGTGTACCTAAATGTTAATAAATATTACGTTATGTTATTTATTCATCGGAACTACTATGAAAGATCTTTCAAAGGAAGCAAAACTGCTTCTTATAATTTTTATAAAAAGATTATCTTATAATATTTAATAATATAACAAATTTGAAGTCGTCACCTATATCAATCTTACTCAATAATAATTAAACATAATTTCGTTTAAAACTGAATGCCGACAAGCGCCATCTGTCATTTTTTATACCTAACAGTTAAATATTCTTTAAGTAAGGAAGAAAAAGTAACTGGAAATAGTTTAGAGGGCGATAATAAAAAAGAAATCGCTCGCTCCTGTTATTCATTCAAAGTTAGAATATTTTTTTAATGAAGTTATATGTTACTTTTTTAAGTGAACGACCTAGATATTAAATGACTAAAAACGAGCGAATTTGATTATTGAACGTGCAAGCCCAATTCTAGCAATGAAATACGAAAATGTTATACGGCTAAAATAAATGTACTTGTATTATTAAGAAAATAATAAAAATGAACGTATTTTGAAATCGGGTGCATTAAGTGTTGTATCTGATATTAACCAATAAGATATCAGGAAAAGGATGGCACGCAATTTTAACCAATAAGACTTCAGCGAAATGAATGCGCATAAAATAATAACTAATAAAATTAAAACTTTTGATGATTTTTTTGTTCGATTGGCTAGAGACTGCGTCTCTTTTTTAACTTGTGTGCGTGTTTTGGGATAAGTAAACATTCAAAACCTGCATCGGAACTACTATGAAATGCAAAACTGCAGATGCACGCGTGTAATTATACGAAACACAACGTTAGAAAATCTTTGCAGTGTCTAAATTCAGCCTTTGATGCGAATCGTCTCTCGGGCAAACATTAAAATAAGGCGAGAGCAGGAATTTTAAAATGTTTTCGGTTGTGATTTTTTTTTCTTACATTATTTAATTTGCAAATTGCTAGGGTAGACAGAGTCTATTTGTCTCTATGGAGTGCACGCCACTGATATTCAGGTATATGAGATCACATTGAAATCTTAATTTTAATACAGTATCATGTCATTTTAATTCCTGTGGAATTAATTTTAATAATAACTAATCTTGCCAGTCATTATTTTTTATGTAAGTCGACTCAGAAGCAGAAGTCTGAAATTGCAAATGCATACCTTCTAATATAAGTATATAAATCCATAGCGAGGCTTTTCTAAGCTTCGCAAGAGAAATAATTTATTGGTAACTAATCGCAAAGTTTTAGTACAAAAATATATCCGTTACCTTCCACAACTTATTACATTACTCAATTACATTTCTTGAGAATGCCTTCTTGAATACGAAACACGTATTAATATTTTATCTTAGTGTTAGTATTTAATAGCGTATTTGGAATTCGAAAATAAATTCAAGTTATTTTTGAATTTAATTATACTAGAAAAATCGTAATGTATTAAATTTTTATAACCCAATTATGAGGGTAGTTACATACACAGACTTTTTATACGCAATACTATCTTTTTTGTAACGGCTACTTTCACTAAAAAGGCTTGTCGTCCAGTTATTACATTTCATTATTTTCAGGTTTTTTATAGCTGAATACTTTAAACTAAATTATCTATTTACCCATTCCTTTTTAATTTCATTTTCTTTAGAGAAAATGTAAATAAATCTTCAGTACCTTTTGTTTTTACGTGTCTATATATTCTTGCAGATGTGATCAAAAAATATAGGTAGGTAATAGAGCAGGGGTTAGGATTTTTAAATCGGGAAATTTGACGCGATTCCTTTTTTATTTTGGCTTGACATTTCAGTTTGCTTGAGACCACGGCCGATGCAACTCCGTCGAAGCGTTAAGCCAAACTAAAAAAGGAATCACGTCAAATTTCCCGTTTTAGATATTTTATAATGCAACGCGAAAGTTTAAAAGTTTGTAGTGGTTAGAAATACTTTTATTACATTTTATTACATTTTATTACATTTAAAGGATTCCTTGATAATCAAATCGCTTTTGTCTAACTTATTGAATTTCCAAATAACGTAATCAGGTATTAAAGGCAAAATAGTAATACACCACACACGTGCGTACAACACACAACGTAGTATGTACTGGCGCATAGACGAGCATAGAGCTCGTTGACTCGTAACGATTTTTAATTTGTCAATGTCAACTATGAAATGAATGATCCCCTTGATTATTGCGATATGTAATATCACAATCACATACAGAATACGTAACCGTTATTGAAAAATACAGTACTTCTTTGAAATAAAACAGGAATAACACAAAATAACAAAATAAGTCAACAGCGTTCTTCTCAGCGTGACGACTTGTGACAGACCTTCATTCAAGAAGGGTTGGCAATAGCGTCTCGTTTGCTATCCTTTTCCTATTCGTGCCACTATCATAAAAGATTACATTCTTACTTGCACTTTTTGTACGTCTATACGCCAGTTTATACTAAATGTATGCATCAAACATTAAAAGAGAAAAACTTAAATTTTTAATAAAAAATTTTAGATCACGTAGACTTTTGTTATAATTTTAATAATATTAGCGGATTACATACTTTTGATTTTTTTTTGTCTTGAAATATGTGTTACGTACTTTTTTTTAATTTAAATTCATCTTTAGAACAGGTTAAGTGTTAAATATTACCAAATGATTTTATTGACATATCAGTCGCGAAAATTTACTTTGTGAAATGTAATCATTTTGGATAACTTTTAATTTTATAGTAATATTGAATTAAATACATCAAATAATTTTACTTAAAATTATTTGATCAATTTAATTCAATCGGTAACCTATTTCTATCTTACCACTTTCTATTCTATCACTTATGAAAAGATTCCAAGTGAAATAAAGTTAGAGTTTGAGGGTGGCTTGCACCAACTTTTTAAACTCGATTTAAGGATTTGACAGACTTTTTTGGCGGGAACGAGAGAAGTGAGGTTGTCATTTTATTTAGATATTCTATTTTTTACAATTTTGGGAGTTCTAAAGTACAAAATTAAGTGTATTGCATATTAAAGTCCTGTATAAGTGAAAGGAATGGAGTATGTCTAAATAAGCGTGCGTAGCTGCAATTCTCGCGCTCTTTGAACAAGTTCTTTATAACTTCAGTAAAGTCTATTATCACTTTACTGCAGGAGTTTTACGATAAGAAGAAAAACGAATTTACTTCGAACGTGCTTCATGTCGAGTCTACTTATTAATACGTGACATTGGCAAATGCGCTAATCTGTGCGCCATGCCATGAAGAAAGAAAAAAGGATTTAACATTTCGCTTTGAAATCTCGATATCAGTTCCTTAAATCGAGTATAAATATTTGGTGCAAGCCACGCTAAGTCTACATTTTCAAAAGAATAACATAGACATTAAATAACCTATCCCATATATTTTTAAATAAACATTTTTTGTTGCGTATATTTGGAAGTTATACTCGTACTTCTTTTGCCGCGTTAGGTGAAAAATATTAGAGTGTAATTTCAACTGTCAACGGAAGTTACGTCATCGATGTAACGCACCATGAAACCGGTATCGTAAGTTGCGCACGTTGTACTAACACAACAACCAACAAGAAGTTAGTACCGAAGGGAATTGATTTTCTTCATATGTAACCAGTTTTAATTTATATTTCAGATTTAAGATATTCAACTTCATATTTGCGTACATAATTACGTAAACGTGCTCTTGTTTCATCGTTCAGAATTACTCGATCTCTATAAAACTATTATTCAGAGCTAAATTGCATTCAAAGTTCTGGCTAAAGTACTGGTAACAGTGAGTGATGCTTTTAAGCCATCACGGTTTTTCGTGAGATGAATTAAAATATAATTAAGTTTAATACTTTGATTTTACAAAATAGTCTAAGGCCATAACATTACATTACATTAAACACCGAATTAAGAACACCATATTATACATAAAGTCAAAAAAATCATACACGCTGTAAATAATTGATTCAGAAAAATGTTTCAAGTATTCTACCCAAAATGACCGCAATGTAAGTACCTAATCTTTGTCTTTATACTCTTTAATCATAGGTTAATAAGATATTTAAAAATTAGTTCTTTTGGATTCTGGTTGATATCTAGGCGATGTCCGACCCCGCTGTGAGTGTATCCGTGCAAGGAAACTGGGAGTATAGTCCAGTTGAGAAGCAGGTGGTCTGACGGGCGAGGGACCGGTGCGACCTTGCAGCCAGTACGTAGTCATTTCGCCTTTACCCTGAAGAGAAAAGATGTGTTTGGTTATAGTAGATTGTATAACAAGGGAGTAAAATAAAATTTTTACGGCAAAGCGCTACTTTCAGTCCAGAGCGAAGCGAAGGATTCTAAAGTAAAATCCTGAGCGCAGAGAGGGATTCAATGTACGTTGTTTGAGTTAAAAAGATAATTTTACTACCGAGTGATATACTCGATATCGATATGTAAAAGTACAAAGTAGGTATATGTTAAAATTTTTATTTTCTTTTTTCTTCTGGTGCGTAGCTGCTGCCGCCCAGGTAATCGTCAGCCAGTAACATTTTCCATACAATATTTACATTTGACCGCTTTCCTCGCACAATACTAATTATCAATTCGACTTTTAGGCGGGAACGCGAAAAGTGAGGTTGTTATTTTATTTTGATTTTCTATTTTTTACATATTTGGGAGTTTCAAAATACAAACGTGACAGTATTTTGTGTTTTAAAGTTCTGTTTAAGTGAAATGAATGGAGTAGGTCTAAATAAATATGTGTAGCTTCCAAGAAGTCCTGTATACATTCAGTAAAGCCTACTATCACTTTACTGGAGGAGTTTTACTATAAGAAGAAGAAATGACTAATACATTGACATTGGCAAATGCGCTAAATGTTTTTTTTTGTTTATGACATGGCGCCATAAAGAAAAAAAAATCAATTAGTGTTCCTTATTCAAACTCATTTCTGCCCTCTATGAAAGTCTTTAGCAAAGTCTTTGGCTCCACTTGTCGAGGAACCAATCATTATTTTACGAATAGACGGAATGAAAAAAATTTTAAACACGAGTTAGTAACAACTATTTTATTATTTTTAATTCTTTGAGAATTGTATTACGTTGAACACTTAAAAATAAAAGTCCACATAGAAAAATGAGCGACACCTTATTTCAGGTGGAAACATTCAGTATCAATCAATATCCGATTCCTTTTTAGACAAAATGGAACGCTTACGTCATGTCTATCTATTTGTCCGTCTGTCCGTCCGTATGTCTTATCGTATCTTTACACCTGTTGAGCTCTTTGGTACAGACACGTAAATTGGTAATTTAAACAAAAAATAATGGAGAAGTTGAAATTATTTTTCTATAAGATTATATTTCGCTTTGTCAGAAATTGTTACATACGAGCATATATTAATGAGTTACTAACGTAAAATATGAGTATAGCTCTAAGTTAATGCAACACGCATTTAGCCGTTTTTTTCGTATCTAAAATATCTAGACTTACTGCAGGATATTTATGACGAAAAGTATTTTTAAAATAATTACTTAACGTTAATTTTAAATCTACTTTGGATTTCATCAGTTGCCTCACACTGAGTAGATATTTTTGAAGTTATACTTCTTTTGGCCCCCTGATCTGTTTTTCCAAACGAAAAACAGATTAGGGGACTACACGTAAATGCTAGTAGAATAGGATGACAAATCAAATGTTATTAACTTTCTTATAGTATATCAAACGAAACGTAGTCATGTGAGAACCGCCGTATAAAACGTAGCCAATTGGCACTTTTGACGAACAATAATGCCAGCAAGCGTTTGGCACGACTGTACGAAGCGTTTGGCACTTGGCTAGCCGCTCTGAGTGTATTTTTTAGTGTGTGACGTAGTTGCACGCACCGGAGTAACACGTAACTTATTATTTTTTATTTCATTCATTTCAAGCGGCCAGTTTATTTTTTTTTATATGTGGCCAGTTTCGTTTTTTTATATGTTTCGCTTAAAAACGTTATAGACGTATAACTTCTTACGTGCATACATGAGTACACACATACTTTTTTTTAGTTATCTGAGGTATGTATCGATTAGTGTTTAAAATTTTGACAAGAGATAGAAATATATTATATCCAATAATTTGTTGGCATTGATGGTTGTGGGAGGGATATGATACTACTCACATTATCTGTAATTACTGATGTTATCAACACATCTATCATGACGAGAGAGGTGCCTAGTGTGGAAGTCAGCCGTAGTTACAACATTACCTAAAGTAGAGAATCCCATTGAAACCAAGGATCTCAGACCAAAAAATGTCTTACCTTTTTTACCGAAGGTACTGGAGAAGGCGGTGTATATGCAGTTAAGTAATTTTGTTGAAACAAACAATATATTACTGCCATTGCAGTCTGGTTTTCGCAAAGACGTGGGTACAGTGACTGGATTGATGGATGTTGTAGATAATATACTTTATATGAGCAGGACTCTGGCAATGGTACTTGTTTGACTTTAATAAATTTTTCTTGCGCTTTTGATAACATCAATCTTACATTACTTATTTCCAAGTTGTCATATTACGGTGTAGATCATAAATCATTAGCTTGGTTTAATAACTATCTTAGAGATCGCTCTCAATTAGTTAAAATAGTGAAGGTAGACGGTACTTTGCTATTATCTCAACTAAGATTTATAAATCGTGGTGTTTCTCGGGCTTCTATACTTGGTCCGTTGCTTTTTATGATTTATAGTGCCGACATAACAAAAGCTATAAATAATAACTGTAAATATCACTTGTATGCAGATGATATTCAAATATGCATGTCAGTTCAACCTAGTAATTTAAGGATGTGATCTGTGAGATGAACAAGACCTCAGTAGTGTTGCTGTCTGTGCAAGTAAAAACTGTCTCGTGCTCAATCCTAATAAATCGAAACTTCATGTGAAACACCAAATAGCAAAAACTTCATGTAGTGATCCAAAAATCAATATTTGTGGCCTAAATGTAGAACGTTTAGAGGAGGCCAAGAACCTTGGTGTCGTCATGGACAGCCGTCTGCGTTTCGAGAATCACGTGGCGATTTGGTTAAATATTGTTTTTATCGCCTAAAATTATTATATGAAATTCGTAATCTTCTTTCCGAAAGAATGCGCATTACACTCTGTGAGTCTTTGGTTCTGTCGAAGCTTAATTACGGTGACTTGGTTTATTGGCCGCGACTACAGTCCGCGACTCGTCGTCTTGTTCAACGTGTCCAGAATGCGTATTGTCGGTTGTCTTTTGCTATCCCACCTAGATGTCACATCACACCGTATTTATTTTATTTTTTATTTTTATTTTATTTAATAGGTTTACCAACGACGGTTAACGTTAATAATTACATTTTATACTTAGAAACTAGTAAGTGAATGTTACAGTCACTTGCAAACACCGCTTGCATTAAAAGAATATTAGTGGCGTGACAGTTTTAATCTATCCTAACAATTATTAAGGAGTAATAGTTTTATTACATTATTAAAAATAGAAGAGAACTATAAAGCGACAACATCCAAACAACGAGTCAAATAACAGACAGTATTCATAGCCTTGTATACCTTGAAGCTTTACAAAACAATAATAATAATAATAATTAGTGAGTAGATAAATTAGAGCGGAGCAATATTCGCAATCTAGGTAGCGAGCATGAGTGGATATCTATCAAGTCACTATATTCATTTAGTAACTTGCATAATCTTGAGATAATAGAATTTGGACTAAAGACTGTCCTACGCAGAGGCGGGCATAGAGGTGTAATAGGATTACGGGGATATCTGGTAGGAGCTCTAAATCTGAAAAAACTTAGTAGCTGTGGGCTATCGATGTGTTGGTTCAAAATTTTAAAGAGGAATGAAAAATCCAAAAACGCTCTACGCTTTACTAAAGAGTCAATTTAAAAATGTATTAGCCTTTCAGTGTATGAAAAACTTCTTCCAGCTTTTCCTATTGAATAAGTTAAGTGCCATAGGAAACGTTTTTGAATCCTTTCTATCCTCAATGTGTGACAGTTATAATGAGGACGCCAGATTACACTGCAATATTCAACTATACTTTGCACTCGACTATAATATGAAGTATTTTTGTCATATGTATGCAACAAATATATGCTTCTAATAACTTACAGTATTTAGAAAATTACAGCCAAAGCATTTCAATTGATACTGTCCTGAGGAAACTTAATGGCATTGATCGCACAAAGGGAGCGGGACCTGATGGCATTCCATCTCTTTTTATTGTGGAATGTTCCTCTAGTCTGGTAGAACCCTTGCATATAATTTTCAACAAATCCTTAAAGTTTGGAAGGTTTCCTGTAGTCCGGAAGTCAGCAAAAGTAGTACCAATCTATAAGTCGAATGACGCGAGCTTTGTGAACAATTACAGGCCAATCTCCATATTGTCAACATTCGGAAAAAATTTTTGAGGCAATTGTTTGTGAGTTCATTCAGCAGCATATAAAACTCTACTTGATTGAGCACCAGCATGGTTTTGTAAAAACCAGGTCTACATGTAGCAATTTGGCAATATTTACGGAAACCCTAGCAGTGGCAGTAGACTCAGGCATACAAACTGACGTAATATATACAGACTTCAGTAAGGCCTTTGACCGCGTCTCACACACAATCCTTCATAGTAAATTGTCGGCTTATGGATTTATCGGAACACTGCTGGATTGGATTGAAACGTATTTAACCGATAGAGATTTCTTTGTCGCTCTTAATGGTTTCCAGTCGCAGAAGTTTAGCATAGCTTCAGGAGTCCCGCAGGTATTTCATTTAGGGCCAGTACTTTTTAACATTTTCATAAAGATATTGCGGACTATTTCAAATATTCCTTACCGTTAATGTATGCTGACGATTTAAAATTTGCGCGAGTTATAGAATCACGCACGAATATCAATTTGCTCCAAAAGGACTTCTTAGATAATGTGGTGCAATGGTGCAATAGAAACAATATGCAACTTCGTGATAGGTATATATATATACCATTCAAAATGAGAACTGTGTAACATTTATGATCAACTATTCACGTGTTATTGCAAGAACAAACCTCATTTTTACATAAACTCATTTCGTTTTAATAACTTCTCTTTGCTTGTTCGTTGATCGCGTTCTTGCAATAACACGTGAATAGTTGATCATAAATGTTACACAGTTCTCATTTTTAATGGTATATATATATATACCTATCACGAAGTAAAAACGAAGAGGAGGCGCCGTAACGAATTTTCCTCATACAAACCAGTGTAACAACATGCGGGTTCAGGGGGACGCGGAATAAATGGAGGGGGATGTTGCGTATCTGCTGCCATCTAGCGAGTTGTAGCAGTTTCTTTGTGTTATCATTTTTCAAGTAGTTTTATTATTGACCACCAGATGAGTAAAATACATTCTTGATACAGAGACGTACTTAGTGATTAATCGGTAACTTGAAATTGCACGATTTAAAAATTTTCACATTAAGTTATGAAATACCACTCATACTTGTATTTAACAGTAAATTGATATAAATCCATAATGTATATTATGATGGAGCAGTAAAGCCGATGAGATGTAGTTTTACATTTGTAATTTTTTTTTTATCGTAATACAACGTATCGTTTGATACAGCGTGAAGATATGTATGTATGTATCGTGCGTGTTGGGGACCGAATAACGGTCTAGAATAGCAATTTTTAAATTAACGTTTGTCCATTTTTTTGTATGCGCATCATGCAACTGTTACTGTCTCTTTATTTCAATAGAATGATAATACAGATCGCGCCACGAAAGATTCTTGAGTCTTGACAAGCGATTATAGTGGGGAATCCGTGTAGATACTCTCTTACGAAATTGTAATGTGTTTTTAGGGATTTTCTTAGTGTCCATTCTCTTCATTTATTATAAATCCAAATAAATTAATTACATATTGGTGTCGAACTTTTATTTTCTTCTTACACAATTTAACTAGCACGAAGTGGCATGGCAAGGCGATGGTATGAAAGCGACTGGCGGAGCCACGCGTTCGAATTGGTTTATACATACATACATATCTTCACGCTGTATTCCTAAAGGGGTGGTCAGAGAGGGCGGAGCGCCAAGCGTCGCGGTCCTTATATACTTCTTTCATTTCCTCAAATTGCTTTATATTCTACTAAAATGCAATTCAACACTTTTAGCATCGCCAGGTCGCCAGGCATATTTATTAATAGTAAGACAATATATCTCATCTTTAGAATGAAAGCGACTTAATTTAAAATTTCAGAATTTCGGATTAAAATAATAAACTTAAACATATCTACTACTTAATTTAATAGATAACAGTACAAACTTGCCTGTTCCATTAGCAACATATAGCGAGAATATTTAAACATGTTAATATTTGTAAAAAATCCATTTTATTATTCTATGTGAATTCAATGTCGGAACTTGCCAAAACAAAATCTCAAAATTTCGAATTAGACCAATTTCATTCTATGGTCTACGTAAGCAGTTCCCATTACTATAAAACTGCTACACCAGTATATGCGTAATTTAGTTTCGGTTAGTTATTTATTACGTTATAACTTTGTTATAAAATACAAAATATGAATGCATTATCAAATAATAGTTATTATTAAATGAATTAGATCATGAAATGTATATAAAAATTATCCTTTATACAACAACAACATATTATCCTCACGCTGTATCCCTAACAGGGTAGTCAGAGTTACATACTTTTTTCGCTTCCTCAAATTTTATCACTCATTATCACTCCTCACACATTTTCGCCTGGGTATGCGAGTGTTTTTCACATTTCCGTCAGCTCTGGCTATTAAATATTCATAAGTCAGCCTTGGTCTTCCTTGGCTTTAATTATCCTTTATAAAAGAGTATATTAGTATTAATACGTCTAGAGTGCGGTCCTTATAATATTTTGTAAAGTAACTTCTATTCTATTCCCCAACAGAAATTATCCGTAACAAAAAAAATACGTTAGTATTATTGTAATACGTCTACCTCCTGCGTGCGGTCTTGCTGATAATGTCAGTTTTAGCAAGAATTTTTATTCCCCAACAGAGGTCACTTCACTCGGTGTAAATGAATCGATGTAGCTTTTTACACAGACAATAATTTGTCTGTGCTTTTTTACAAACAATTTCATGAATTAAATTAACAATGTTAGGAATAAACAGGTAGGTTTTTAATATGCTTAGCAATATCTGAAAGCAAAATGTGATTTTAAAGGGCGATTGAGGTGACATCTGTCGACGAATAGTAAAACCTACACGAACAAGAAAACTTTCTAGAACTGTCGATGTAATATTGAGACTCATACATGAAATGTGATATTTTTTAGAGTATTGCAATTGAATTGTACTTGCAATCAATCACACGGCACTTAATTTTTCTATTGTACAATCACTGAAAATCTTTTTTTTTTTTCGTAAAATAATACGCGTGACTGTCAGGATCGAACTGGCATACGTGTAGTCGATACACCCCTACGCTTTAAAGCTGAGCCTCTATTTTTTTACACACAGGCTCAGCCCATTACAGCGTCTCCTCCTTCCTTCATGATGTCTATGTATATATATATATATGTATATAAATGATATCTGTAGTATGTTTATTATTCGGACACGTGGAAAGAATGAGTGATGAAAGTCAAACGAAGAAAATCTATTGAGCAAAAGTGAGTCAAGGCTGACTTATGAAGATCAAATAGCTAGTGTTAGCCGACGGAAACGTCAAAAGCACTTGCATACCTAGGCGAAAATGTGTGAGGAAAATGATGAGATTTGAGGAAGCGAAAGAAGGACCGCGACGTTGGGCATTCAGTCCTTTCTGACTACCCCGTTAGGGATACGGCGTGAAGATATCTATGTATGTATGTATGCTTTTATTTTTCTTCGCATAAGCAATATGAATCTTATCAATCGCTTATCCGTTTCTAGGTTATGGCAGAATATCAGAGTTTTGCTCCTATGGGCAAAGCTATACTCTGAGCTACCACCACCTTTTAGTATACAGCTGCAACACACACGTAGTGCAATTTTACTGTATATAGTTTTAAGTTTTTTTTAATTGTATTTAATACTATACTTATTTACGGTAGTACCTAATTAATCTGTGCTATAGCTATATGTTTAATTGTAATGGCATGTGTGTGACTGTACGAATAAACTTTTCATCTATCTATTTATTTAATTGAAGTATAATTTTACAAAATAACTCGATTCAATACAATATTATTATCTATAAGTGTTTTAGTTATACTATTATATTTTGATACCTTTACATCAACTTTGCCTCGAGGTGTCATTACAAACAGGCCGGTTCTATCCAAAGCTCGTTGCACATCTTCCGAAATTTGGATTTTCATTGCTGTAAAAATTAAAAAAATAATATGATTATATCACGAGTCATTACAGTTTTTAAGTTGAAAAGTTATCTGTATTAAATGTAAATAAAAATTATAACGTTAATTAATGAATTGTTTTGGTAAAATAGCCTACTCAAAGTCCTGCCTGCAGGGTACTGTACGTATAATCCTAACCAGCCAGTTTGTATAGTGCGCTAGTGTGCGTTAATCTTAGGCTCTTGGGCCGATATTTTGCAGATTAATAATATCAGCCCTGGATTAATACACACTATACATAAATTGGCAGGAGACTCTAGTATATTTAAATTGAGAACTCAATTTCACGCCCTTCAAGGTGAAATTCTAAACTTTTTGCATTTAACCTTATACCTACCTAAATAAGTAAATACTGTTTAAAATAAATAATTGTAATTTCTAATTCGATTGCTAAATAATTTTTAACCATTTTTTTTTTAATTTTGGTGTTGGCTGTGAAATCAGTTTTTAAAAATTAACCTATTACATACTTATGTATTATGTATGAAATTCGAAAAGGCGAAAGAAGTAAGTAAGGACCGTGAAGCTTGGCGCTCCGTCCGGTCTAACTACCCTAAATACAGCGTGAAGATATGTTTGTATTTATGTACATAATACATAAGTATGCCCGACAAATTTTTGTGGCACCTGTATCCGTTATACATATATAGTAGTTATATTGAATTGATAATCGGAAAGAAACTTTTTCAAAATTTCTTAAATGTTTTGGACAAGGGCATCTTTGATCTTGCCCTTCTCGTCTTGCTCTATTAGAGAGCAAGACTATACTAATATAAGACTATAAAATACTAGGTGCTGTGATATTGTGATGTAATAGGTACTGGCATTTAAATTTAAAATACTACTTAAAACAATTGTTTTAATGAAAAGTTTCAATCTCATATTTTCTTCACCTAAGCCAACAAGAGATAAAAAATGGTAAAATTTTAAAAGTAAATCTCTAAGGGGAGGGGAGCTGCCTTCCCCTGCTCCCTCTGTGGTCAACCATTTTTCAGGCAAAACAAATTATCATTAAAACTAGTTATAAATCTTATAAAATAGTACCCACGTTCACCTGTTGATTCCATTCGGGAAGCTGTATTGATGGTATCTCCAAATAGACAGTACCTCGGCATCTTCGATCCGACAATGCCAGCAACGCAGGGTCCAGTATGGATGCCGCTCCTCATGCATAATGTCTGAAGAAAACCATGATAAATTATTCTATTTTTGAACTTTGATTTAAGTATGTAGATGTCCTTAAAAGTGTGGACCGCATTGAAGTGTGGGTCGTGTTCAAATATTTTAACAACATGAATGCCATTCTGTCTATGACGGTTTAAAAGACACTACTAAAACTAATAATCAATTCTTGTTTCTTGTTTCTTTCCTTTCTTTCTCTTTTTTCTTGTAAAGTACAAACTCCAACTCCAAACTTCAGGAGATTGTTTAGTCATAGGTGGGAACGGCATTCGTATAGCCAAAATGAGTTTCCTTCTGTCTTTCATTCTTCGATTTGATCTACAATTTCAAGGACACTTATGTTATTAAAACGAGTACACGTTCATTGCAACGCACATTAACTTATAACATCGATATTATAATACTAGAAAATAGCTACTACAGAGCTCTGATCTGATTAAATATATTAAATTAATGAATAGAACTGACTTTCCTGAGTCCAAAAACAAATATATTCTATTCACTTGCGTAGTCGGAGGCAAGAAATGAATAAAATAAAAATATTTTTAAAATAAGAACCATATACTTTAATATCAAATAACTCCAGACGCGGTACCCGAGCAACTACGGCGAAGTAAATCAGATAAGCTGACTCACCTGTACATACGACACGCATTTAAAACTGATCGGCATGCCTAATATCTAACTTGCAGTCAGCATACAACAGCCAAATATGGCGCAATATCTGTTGTCAAACGGGAATTTGTATAATATAATTTGTATAGTAGCGTTAAATCTACCGCGAAAAGTACATTTACGAGCATGGTGCAATAAACACGCAATCGTCATACATTATACCAATTTTTTATTACAATTAGTCACTGGTCGTGCAATGATCGGGTAGCTGTCTCTTTCTGTGAATTTTTAGGTAATAACCATGCGGCTTCCATTCCGCTAGAAAATAGCACCCACACATCTACACTTTATTTCATGTTATTTGCTTCGCTTCGTAGTACGGGACACTGTCTGGAGGTCTGGAGTTATAAAGTCTACGATAAGGACTTCATGTATTTTTAAACAATACGAATCTAAGAAAGGAACGAAAAATGTTTGGCAAAATAAAATTATAGATAAAGAACAAAAAATAACTACTACATAAATAAACCGGTCAAATACTATTTGTGAATTGGAATTTATTTTTGAAGCGGATTTATTTCTCATAGATCTGACTATTATTATTGAATTTCATCTACAAGTTTTCTAATAGTTCTATCATTAAAATTCCAAATTGAATTTCGATAACTTTATTTAAATCTACATAGGTATATGAAATACAATGTCTAAAAGCGTTGATTTTAAATCAGAATTTTAAAATTACCTTTTTTAAGAAAATGCGTGTTCAACAGTTCAAATTGTACTTGACCGGTTTTTAAGCATTTTTATCTACACCAATGCCATAAATCCTCTTTAATGGGTTCAGAAAATGTGGCTTATGACCTGCACTGTGCCAACCAGTTCCATTCCATTACTTCATCTCTACCAGTGTTATAATGTTACACTAAATTTGATTATGTAACTCAAAACAATTTCATTACTTTTTTAATATTGTCTTGACTATATGTAGGTATTTAAAAAATAATAATAATGACATTTATTTGACTTTTGACTATTTGACTTAGATTACAAACATTTTATATTTGAGCTGTGATACCCACGCTAAGATTGAACTTGTGTTGTGAGTGTCAGGAACATTATATTTATTAGGTATGCATGCGTGGTTTCAATAATTGTACTATTTCAAATGTAAAAAATAACTATTGCAATAAATAATTATATTTTTCTGTTTTCTATTGTATGCTATATACTTCATGTCATAGGTGCAAATAAAGTTGTGTGTGCAACTGTATATAATAATTAGGTATTAAAACATTCATGTGATATTATTATGGAACTCGCCTACACTCTTGTTTTAATACTCCTCATTACATGACAGTTGCATAAATGACTATTAATTCATTAAAGAATGTTTTAATGCACTCTTTTGATTTAAGTTTTTTTATATGTATAGATATATGAAATAAATAAACACATAGACATTTATTACCTAAGTAGATACCTGATCAGGCCGATGCGGTAATTTACACACAGAAGTCGCTTGTAGTAGTTCTAGAGCCATGTTAGCAATTTCAGTTGCATGTTTATTACCTGTAATATAAATATATGTCGTCATAAGCGATAATGAGAACGACAGTTGATATTATGTAGTGGAAGTCTAATTACATTTAATTTGTTGCATTGGATGATTAATAAAATTGCGTCGTACTTATTTTTTTCATTCTCATATTTATGATAAACAGAAATCAAAATTAGAGACAGCTTTTTTACTTAGTTTATGTAAGAGCCTGAAGTTTGCGAATTAGTGAAACAAATAACATTTAAGTTTAAAAAAAATTGTTTTGTAAAAATAATATTTTATATCTTTTCTTCCACTCATTAATGAAACGTTTTTAAACGCAAAACATATTAAGTACATATTGAATATACCTCCTACCGTGCCTGCCAACACGCCTACTACCGTGCCTTACCTACGCATGTCAAACTTGGAAATATGGTATTTCCAAAATAAGAAACTAAGCGGCAACTTTGAGGAAGTCTATTATTTAAGATAATGTGTAGTTTTAAGTTTGTAAATATTAACGTATGTATGTACTTTTTTGTTAATGTATATATAATATATAATAAAAAAAAGAAACAAAATTATTACCTACCAACGCGGAATAGAACATAGCATGCTTAATATAAAAAAAATGCAGAAAATTCGTCACACAAAAATCAGAAATATCGCAAAAGCCACAGACGAGTTAAGCTATGCTAGGAAATTAAAATGGAAGTGGGCAGGGCACGTAGCGAGACTACAGGACGGGAGATGGACTAACAGGATAACAGAGTGAAAGGGCCCGCAAGGAAAGCGTCTCAAGAAAAGACCTCACACTAGATGGGAAACGAAATTATAAAAACAGCTGGTCACAAGTAGCTCAAGACAGAGACATATGGAATTCTTTGAAGGAGGGCTTCACCTTCACTTGAGGAGGGGTTCATGTACATATGTTTAAATTAATAGCCAGACTAAGCTCATATTAAAAAAAAGTAGGTAACGCTATTATTTTTCTTTTTAAGGCTTTTTATTTATATTATTTTATTAGTGAATATATTAGTATTTTTTATTTTAATCATTAATTAATTGTTACTTTCACGTTGATACGTCACGACCCGCCACAAGTTTTATAAATTAAATTCTATGAAATTGATTGAAAACTAACATTGATTTACAATCGCATAAATAAGACACAAACAAAAATTTATAAAAAAAGCTTACCATTTCTGACTGGCAACCCTGACGCAACCATATAAGAGTCACCAATAGTTTCGATTTTGTAAACGTCGTAACATTCTATGCGTTCGTCGAATAACTTGTATACAGAGTTCAGGAAACTTATTACCTAAAAGGTAATAGTAACAGCATTAAAAACAAAATTAGATAATAATTTGAGCCACGATTTACCATTCCATAGTTCATATGAACACGTTGCATGTGTTTGAAATTAGTGTGGTATATTGTCAATTGTTTTGGCCAGCAGCAAATAGATGGTCATAGCCACAGCCACTTTTGAAATGTCACTTGGTGGTTGTTACTCGAAGATATTATCGTGATAGCCTGAGAAGTCCTTACTACCTTATATTATGTATGTATATGTATGTATGTAATGTATGTATGTATGTATGTTTGTGTAACTGTATTATTCATTCGATATATAATTTAACAATTCAATTACTTCAGCTTTTTATTTACATACATACATATCCTAACTCTGTATCCCTAACGGGGTAGTCAGATCAGTCTCTCTGTAAACTTTGTTTGCCAATCGTTCATCACCTATTCTTTCTGTGCCCGAACTGTCTGATCGTTCCTTTCTGCATTTCTTAGATGTATCCACACATATTTTTGAGAGATCGCATCTGCATTGCATTTATCTTACTTTCACTTGATTACTAATAGTTATATACAGGTATCGCTACTATACTGTATTTATTTATGTTTACTATTTAAACAACATGTCTTCATTCTCAAGGTAACGACTGGAAATCAGCGCTTTGCTCCCTAGAGTTGAGGCATTAATGTTGAATACCTGCTTTTTTCAGGGATGTACATATACATTGGAGCAAAAGTTTAAATAGTGGGAAATTTACCCGAAGAAAATTTCTCGACCCATGAAAAACGATACATTCCGTCGAAGGAAGAACTTTGTGGTTCATTATATGGTATGTTGGATTTATTAGTGTCGTATGTGCCTAATTGTTTTTAGCAGCAGTCTAATTACATTCATATATACATACCTTCACGCCGTATCCCTAACGGGTAGTCAGAGAGGACGGAGCGTCAAGCGTCGCGGTCCTTACATACTTCTTTCGCTTCCTCAAATCTCATCATTTCAGTCAGTCTAATTAATTAACGATTATTTATGTTTCATATATTTTTGTTGCAGAGAAGAATATCAATGATTTTATGTCAATCGAAAGCAAGACATTGTACTCTCATTTAAAAATTAATTATAGTTTTCTAGACGATGTTTCTTCTACATGGTCGAGTAATGCCTTGCTTCTCCAAGCTAAAAAGACAGTCTCAATGCTTAGAGTAGTGAACGATACAGCTGAAAGAGCGGTCAAGTTGATGCAGGACTTCAGTGGTTTGATTACAGTTGAGGAGCAAGAGAAACAATGTTACGTTGCGTACTTCTCCGTCCTGACACAAGAAGCTATGTCCGGATTGTAAAAAGCAAACTTCGAAAAAAAACATCCTCGGTAATATTTGCTTTACGTAAAATAATATTAAATACCTTTTCTAATACAGTTGAGTCTTATTTCACCAAAGAAACACAAAATCTTAAAGAATTCCATAGTATTCCTATACAAAAAAATTACTTAAAGTTTAGCCTCAAGTCAGCATGGGATATCGTTACCTTATTGTAATAATATTTTTATTTATGTTATTAGTATCAAATAGAAAAAAATAAGAGGATACGCGTATAATAATAATAAATAAGTTTCGCAAAATATTTTTTTTCTCTTATTGCTTGAGACACCCTAGTGTATATAATATATAATACAAGATTCGATCTCTAATAAACCTTGGTTTTTATCTACCATGAAGCTAATAAACATGTCACGTCAGCCACCTGTCGGCTCCGACTAAGACACGTATGCAGCTTTACCCCTGTTCACCTCGCAGAACTTATAATCAGGGATACTTCCTATGTGAGTGTGGTCTCGACGAAGGCACACTTGAACATAATTATATTCTTTGAATGTCCAAATTTAAGTTATTCTCTATATGATGTTCTTCTCTCGAATATGAACACCTCGACCTATTAATTTAAAATCCTTGCTATCATATGTCCTTTTATAAAAATCCTGGCCTATTTTATCTTTATTTACAACAGGAACCTATATGTACATACACATTGTACTAATTCCTACTTAGCAGTCCATAATTTTAACATTTATTTTATAAGGTATGGTAAATGTTTGTGTTTTGTCTCTCTTTTTTCAGACTTCTGAAAGACATACGTTTGTAGTTTGCATGTTCGCGATGTTCGCGATGTTCTCGATGATTTCTCATGAATAAATAACTTGACACTGGCAGGATTCGTATACACGGAAAGCCAATTTTAAAAAAAGAAGAAGAATTAATTATAATTAATTAATGAAAAATTTTTTATTATCATTTGGAAGCACTCGCATGACAACTCAAATGTATTGAATTGATATTGTATAGACTCAGATGTTACTTTGCGGAAATCCATTTTATGTGATAAATTCCCAAAATCTTTATCACATGTATTGAATTGAATTGAATATGTATATATTTATATATTTTTAAATTTTATTTTTACAATTTATCGATGTTTCCAGACATTACATTAGTTGTATGAGTTCAAACTCAACTATGATTTTACTACAGAACAGACATAAAGAAACAGACTTTGCGTACTTTAATGTGAAACAGCAGGTAAAAAAGGAAGGTTTGTAAATACAGCACATATATACACTAATTCAGTCGATTGGTCGCTATTTTGCTATGAAATTGGGCCACTAGTATTGAAATCATTGCTTGACACACTGTTTTCTAACGAAAACATTTTTTATTTGGCTTCGAATCTCAGGTACAGTTTGGAGAGAAAGATACATTAAACTCTACATCAACAGGACTTTTAACCAACCTGGTAAGGAGTTGATACAGCTGCGATCGCTGTGAAGCCGACAATATCGCTGAAGTACACAGTGACAGACGCGAAGAATTCAGCGGGAACCTGTAAATAGTTGTCCATATTAATCTACTTTGAATTAAAGCTTCTTTTTTGGACTCATTCGTTACAATTAATTAAGCTTTCTGCCATGTTTATTCAAAGTCAAATAAAATTAAAGTACGATTAGACAGAAGGCATTTCTGAACGTCAATTGTGCCACTTGTTCTGAAAAATCTGCACTGAGAAGAATCAGCAGGAAACTCGTTCAGATAGCATTTCTTCGACATCGTTTTATAGTAGCTATAGTATTTAGGAAGGTAGTGAATATATTGTGAAAAGAAGGTAATTTTAAAAGGTAGTTTTGTTTTCGATTAAATCGTTTATTTCATAGCATGATTTCCCAATCAGTGTATGTACAATTCCACATATTTCATAACAAATTTAAATTTATTTTCTGAGCATTTATTTCTATTACGCCGCCCTTACTTAATTAATATCACCTAAGATCAGCTTCAAGTTTTTCCTAGAGTAGTCAAAACTGTCACTTTACGGAATTTATGAAATGAAATTTACACTTTACTTAAGAGACAATTGATAATATAAAAGATAGACACTTAATTTTTTATATCAAATGATTTATATTCACTTATCTTATGAATTAAATTAAAATACATATATTTCGTTCTGCTTGCTTGCAGAACACCTGCAGCGGCTTACTTTTATTTATTTATTTTTATTTATTTATTATTAGACAGAAACTCACAGCTTGTTACAATAATTGAAAAGTTACATATTATAAAGTTACATTTAAAAAGCCAATTTAAGATGTTCCCAAGATTGTAGAATATAAATAAATCAGCTGATGTAGGTTGAAAAACAATAACAAGAAAATTATCAAAATACAGTACAACCAAGTCCGTGCATCAGTAAGTTTTGCATGTGTATGTTCATGTGAGTGTGTGAGTGAATTAGTAGTGTATGTGTTTGTGTATGTTTGCAGGATATCTAGTATTGTATGTCAGAATGAGTAAGTATAATGTGTAGTTATATTTCAGTAATAATGTAATAGTGTAAGGAGTGTGTTCAATAGGCATACTAATGCCAGTAATTAAATTATTATCATTAAATCATTAAAATTAAATTAAATAATATATCCTTAATGTAATTAATCATTATCTTTCTGAATTTTAGCCTATTGATGTTAAATAGGTCTATGTCCTGAAACCGTTTGTTATACAGACTCATAGATCTAATCAAAATTGAATTTTCTGCGTAGTTAATATTGAAAGAGGGTCAGAGAATAAACGTCGTTGACGTGTCCGTGATATGCTCGCCTGAAAATTCACTCTCTCCAACAATAGTGAACAGTCTATGTTACCATTGATTAGGTCATACAAGAACATGATGTTAGCAAATAATCTACGGCTCTGCAATGACAACATTCCATAATGGTCAAGAGTATCATTATAAGCGCGCTCAGTACTCCGGTGACGACGAGCAAGAAAACAGATAAACTTGCGCTGGATGCTTTCAATTCTAAATTGGTAAGTTTTATACTGTGGACACCAAACTGGGGATACAAACTCCAAAATACTCTTAACATAGGCACAGTACAGAATCTTTAAAGACGACGTGTGCTTGAATGATTTAGTTATTCTGTTGATAAAACCCAACATCCTGTAAGACTTATGCACTATTGCCTCATAGTGATCAGTATATAATAACTTTGCATCAAGAATCACGCCTAAATCCCTCATCCGTGACACTCTAGGAATTAAAATATTATTAAATTTGTAGTCAAAAATTATCATATGTTTTTTGCGTGTGAATGTGATTACTTGACATTTACTCGCATTAAGGTCGAAAGAATTCCTTGCACAATAGAGTTGCAACGTACGCAAGTCATCCTGCAACCCTTCACAATTGCTACGGTCCTCAATGGGCATGTAAACTTTATTATCATCTGCGTACATGCAAAATTTCGAGTGACGGAAGCAGGAGCAAATGTCCGATACGCAGATATTGAAAAGCAACGGACCAAGATGAGATCCCTGAGGCACCCCAGATGGTATTCTATTAAATTTAGAGTATACTCTTCAAAGTCTAACTGCCTGTGACCTATTATTTAAATATGACACGAACCAACGCAACAAATCACCATGAATTCCCACCGAGACGAGCTTTGAAATGAGCACATTGTGATCAAGACGATCAAAACACTGAGAAATCAGTATATACAGCATCAACCTGACCACCACCGTCCATTAATCTTAACCCAATCCAACCCACATAATAAAAAACTGACTGACTATAGTAATGTAAAAAGTAGTGTTGCAATTTTTTCTGATAGACTGGGATTAGGGTTGGGCAGTCTAATTAATAATAATGTCAGTCAGTGCATCACTAATTACTGTTATCCAGATGCACCCATCTCACAGATATTTAAATTAATTGTAAACAAAAAGTTTAATGTGAACACTACCATAGTACTTATATTAGGAAATTCTATAAACATATCAGAACAGGAATTAACTGATAATATAGATTCTTTGGCTAAATTAGTAAACGTGAACAAAATTATATTATGTGCGTTCCCTTATTCGTCATGGTTGCCAAAGAATAGCAATAATCATATTAAAAATTTAAATAATGTAATGAGTAGGGTGACACTTTGTCATAGCAATTTTATTTTTTTGGACACCAATAGGTATATTAGTAATATTTTACTCAAATTTAGACTGACAAGAAGTACTTTGTACTTGTCTAAAAAAACAAAAAGTAAACTCGCTACGTTAGTAGCTAAATGTATTAACTCAGTTATAGGTACTATAACTAATGACATAATTAGAGACGACGCAAGTTTTAGTAGTAATACTAATAGTAATGCGGATAATATTTTTTTAAATTAAGTAATAAGACAACAGAGAAACAACATTGTAATTTTATTATGTTAGCACACCAAAATATTAATAGTTTCTCTGGCAAAATATTAGATACCGAATTATTAGTAGACAAATATAATATAGACATCTTGTGCCTCACCGAGACGTGGTTGAGGGCTGATAAGATGTCTTTTAATGTAAATAATTTTAAGGTGGCCAGTGTGTTCAATCGAGCGTCGACAGATGGCGGCGGTAGTATGATTTTGGTTAAAAATTCTCTCAAAATAAAAAATCGCAAAGACATAGTTACTCGCTCGGTTGAACGTGTATGTGAAATGTCGTGTGCGGAGACGGATCATTACATATTCTTATGTGTTTACAGACCTCCCTCGTCCGATTATTCTCAATTTTTAATTTCTGTAGAGGAGAGTCTTACCATGCTTAGCAAATGTAACAAATCAATCATAGCATGTGGTGACTTCAATGTGGACATAAGAAATAGCTCTAAGGAAAGGGAGATGCTAATCTCACTCTTTCTTTCATTTGATCTTGTGCACATTTTTGATGAACCGACCAGGGTTACATACCATTCGGCGACGTGCATTGATAATGTTTTTATGAATAAGAGCAGGATTAGAGAGCACAAAATTATTAGTGGTATTCGATCAGATCATCAAGCTCAATTAATTAAAATAAATTGCACGAAAAATAAATTAGAAAGAATAATTGAGTTTAGACCATTAGGCGGGAATCAGTTAAAACGTTTTACCAACGAAGTAACAAAATTAACAAACATCGTTCCCTCTGTTGGCGATCCAAATATCATGTATAAGAGTTTTTTGAAAAATTTAACCTACATATTTAATAAAAACTGCCCAAAGAAGAAAAAAATAATTACTGACAACAAGTTACATTTCTCTGATTGGGCGACAAAAGGTATTAGAAAAAGTAGGGACAGACTTTATGAGTTGTATGACGAAAAATCATACACATCGGATGAAAACTTTCATAGCTATGTCCGCAATTACTCAAAAATATTTAAAAAAGTATCAAAGCACGCGAAATCAATTCATATCGCCAATAAAATTAGTAAGGCAGATAACACAGTAAAAGCGATATGGAACACTATTAACACAGAAGTAGGGAAACAAAATAAGAAAAACGAAGACCTCTCAATATACATTAACAATAAAATCGCTACTAATAAAAAACAGGTTGCTGATGGTTTTGCTAAATTTTTTTCAAATGCACCTGTACACATTACTAGTGGTCTAGCATCCTCTGCACGTACAGCACGGGCACTATTAAGCCAAAATATAGGAAAGTGGTTCCCTAGTTTTCAGTTCAGACACACGTTTTCATTTGAGATAGAGAAAACTTTCAAAGAATTAAAAAAAAAGAAAAGTGAAGATTTGTGGGGATTATCTGTTCATGTACTGGCTAATATAATGCCAATAGTAACACCGATTTTAGTAAATATATTTAATAAATGTGTCGATCAAGGTGTGTTTCCCGATTTGATGAAGCATAGTAAAATTATACCAATATTTAAATCGGGTTGTAAGTCAGATCCTACAAACTACCGCCCAGTGTCGATATTGCCAGCGTTGAGTAAAATATTCGAAAAAATAATGCTCAACCATGTCCAACCAATCAAATGCTGGCACATTTTAACATTTGCAGGATTTTTCATGGTCAACATGGTACGGTTTCACGAGAGGGCGGTCAAGAACACATGCGGGAGCAAGCTTCGTCAAAAATATACTAGAGGCTTGGGAAGGGTCACGAGATGCCATTGGCGTGTTTTGTGATCTTTCCAAGGCTTTTGATTGTGTTTGTCACAAAACTTTAATTTACAAGCTGAAATACTATGGAATACGTGATAAAGCTCTCGATCTCGTGATTTCATATCTGGCTGACCGAGAACAAAAAGTGAATGTAAATGGGGTTACATCTGTCGGTTCTAAATTAATGATGGGCGTTCCTCAAGGATCAATTTTGGGACCGTTCCTATTTTTGGTTTACATTAATGATCTTCCATTTATGCTTAAAGACCTTTGTGAAATAATATTATTTGCTGATGACACATCATTATTATTTAAAGTTAACAGAAAAGACATAGATATTAGCGGACAGAATAGGACCTTGGCGGATGTCTCGAGATGGTTCGCTGCCAATAATTTACTACTGAATGCACAAAAAACCAATTGTGTTAAGTTTTCCCTATCCAATGTACCCAAAATTCATAATGGACTGAAACTGGATGGGAAAGAATTAGAATTAATGAAATCAGCTACTTTTCTTGGTTTAACAGTAGACAATAAGTTACAGTGGGCGGACCATATCGGGACTTTATCTAATAAGCTCAGTTCGGCAATATATGCTATTAGGCGCATTAGACAGTTGACAGATGTAGCTACGGCTAGGCTGGTGTATTTCGCATATTTCCATAGCCTTATGTCTTATGGTCTGCTACTGTGGGGATCAGCGGCGCATATGAAATCTATCTTTATTTTACAAAAGAGGGCAATACGTACCGTCTACAGTATGAACGCACGTGAGTCGCTGAGAGATCATTTTAAAGACATTGATGTACTCACCTTACCCTCGTTATACATCTATGAAAACATAATGTACACTAAAAAAAATTTAGATCTATTTCAAAAGAAAGGCGTTGTTAGTGGTGTGGAAACTCGTGGTCGTGATCAGCTAGTTATTCCTAAATTTAAATTACAAAAGTCAAGTGGTTCATTTTTGGGTAACTGTGTTCGTTTTTATAATAAAATTCCTCAAGAAATTACTCAATTAACAGAAAACAGATTTAAACTTGTCATTAAACGCACACTGATTGGAAAAGCATACTACAAAATTAGCGATTTCATTGAAGACACAACAATAAACTGGAAGTGATCCTCTCTGCGTATGCATTTACTGGCTTTATAGATATTGTATTTTTAAATAACTATTGTACAATGATGGTGAAAAAATGATACCTGACTGAGTTTCTTGTCGGTTCTTCTCAGTATTCAGGTTTTCTTTTCGAACCGAACTAAAGTAGATTTGACGTTCAAAAATACCTTGCATTTGGGTTTACTTGAATAAATTGATTTGACTTTGACTTTGACTTTAACACTTCATCAGTAAAAATGGACAGATTGGTTAAAACTGATCTACGACGCATGAAGCCGTGTTGTTCCACCGGAATAAAGCGCACTAAACTTGGATATATTTGGTCATAAACAATAAGTTCGAAAAGTTTGCTGAAAACTGAAAGTATGGAGACAGGCCTATATTTTTCCACATCAATTCTGGTACCTCCTTTATGGACAGGGACTATTATGGCTTCCTTCCATTGATCTGGGAAAACCCCTTCAGATATCGATTTATTGAATATTATGCTCAATGGTATTGCCAACTCACGTGCACATTTCTTAACCATGTAAGAGTAAATGCCATCACTGGGTAGTCCCTTACGACAGTCTATCTTTTTAAGGTAATTCGAAACTAAATCATAATTAATAACCACAGTCCCCAATGCAACACTTGTACCTACTGCACGTCTGACTGTCCATGTTTTGTATGGAATATGATTGATTGCTATTTGCACGATATACCGAAAGAAAGTATTCTGGAAAAGCGTCGCAAATGTCTCCCACATTTGTGATAGATTTTTCTTTATGCATTATATGTTTAGGAAAAGTTCCAGTACCCTTAAGAGTTTTAGCATATTTCCAGAAAGATTTGAGATTAAATTTTATAGAACTTTCACAAGATTCAATATAATTTTCTCAACATGACCGTTGCACTTTTTTTTATCTTATTCTAAGCAACTTAAAGGTAGAATGGTCACGAGGATTATTTGTTTTTTTCCATCGTTTGTGATATTTACGTTTCTTTTTAATAATTTTAATCAGACTTTTAGAGTACCATGGAGGATACTCCTCTAAAATAGTGAAAAATGTAGGTATGTATTTCTCTACAGCTTCACTGATTTTCTCATTTAAATAATATACAGCGTCGTTCACATTAATATTCGATAACCGTGATTTCCAATTGACCTGACTAAAAAATTGACACATACTATCGTAGTCTCCTTTCGTATAACAATATATTTTATGTGATGGTTCACGCAGCGGTGAGAAACAGATATCTGGTAAACTTAGACAAAGAGCAGGATGATGTGGCATGTCCTCGCTGACTATGGGACTATGAGCACGCGTAGTTATGACAGCAATGTTACTAAATATTAGTTCCAAAAAGTTGCCGTTGTTATTGGGTATTATATTATACTGTTGTAACCTCCTTTCAGACATGGAATCAAGAAAATACTGAATAGAACCCGATATTGAACCAGAGGGCAACATAATATTTTCAGAAGTGTCTTCGATCCAATGCACTTTGCTCATATTAAAATCGCCAACCACAACAAATAAGTCATTACTATGTTTATTCTGCAGCCTTAATAAATAATTACATGCGTGGTTCAACGCAGGATCGTCTATACAACGCGTGCCGGGAATATAGAAGCATACCAAATGGAGATCACCCTGCGACTTTTACTTTGCGTGCTGGTATAATAACATGCAATACATCGTAATACCGGGACGAGTCATCTGAAGGCAAATCGCCGCTATATGCAGCTAAACCGCGACGAGTGAGTAGCATGACGCCTCCACCCCTAAAGCAGCCTGTAACTTCGCTATCTCGATCACACCGGTGAACATCGTATGACGCCTCAGAATTGTATATCCCGTCAAGAAGCCATGTCTCCAACACCGCTATAACGTCAAAATCATTAAGCAGCAAACCCTGTCGAAATTGTGTTGTCTTACCTCTAATACTGCGCATATTTTGTAAATGCATATTGAAATGCGTCATTAGGAAAATAATAAAAATATTGTAGTTTAAAAGTCACTTTAGAGGTTCTATACGACCTACATTGAGCGTATAGAATGCCATTGTAGAGGAATGTTATATACAATGTGATAATAAAGTATGTTTGTATTCTTTGTACCTGTGTATCATGTAAAGGACGTGTATTTCTATGAGTTTGAGTAGAATAGTAAATGTAATAAGAGTCTAAAGTATAGGTTGTATGTAAAAAATTTAAGTAGTCATGGAATAAATGACTTATTATAGATTTTATGCAAACAAACAAATCATATGACAAGAGTGACGATATTACCTGTACGAACGCAGGCAAGGACCAACCAACAATTTACAATAGCAATAAATACAATGGATACAGACATCACCGTTTCTCAAAGCTGGTCGCGTTCTTTTTTCGAATTGTTGAGTTTTCTTAGATCTTCCTCGGAGTGTATACATATTGCTGGGGATGTATCGTTTTTTTACACGAACACTTTCTCATTCCTTACCCAGCTGTACCGAAAATCCAATTCCTTACATTTAGAACGTGCCAGCTTAAAGATATGCTTATTAACCGGTGTTAAATGTTCATTCATGTACACCGGTACACTAGGGAGGCTCAAAATGAAATTCGAGGACCGAATCCCTCTTCTCCTCCTCATAGCACCAATGAACTCATCTCTTTTAGCTATGGACCTTAACTGTATTACTACGGGTTTAAGTATACCCGGCCTTTTCACTTTGGCAGGAACTCTCAAAGTAAATCCTATATTCGAAGCTTCTATAGACACATTAATTGTTTTTGCCAGAGCCGGGGTAAGTTCCGTAAGAATTTCAGTCTTTCCTTCCGGCATTCCAAATATTTACACATTGTTAGCGCGCGCTCTCTGTTCCTGCTGATTTAGTCTAGTCCTTAAATCCATAATTGATTTTTCATCGAATTTCAGATCTCTAATATCCGACTTAATTGCATTTATATCTTGCTGACATTTGTGTACATCGCTTTTTAAGTCTTCATATTTTGAAGATTAAAATTTTTGAGATTCTTCCAATTCTAAAATTTTTTCGTTATGGTGTTCAACTGCGATGTACAAGAATCAACGGATTCAGTTACAACATTTAATTTTTCCTCGTTTCCCTTGTTTACCTCACATATAAATTTTTGAATATCAAGTTTTAATTGTTCCAAATCCTCCTTGTGATCATTTCGTAAACGCTCGTTTTCAGTTTTAATCAAGTTCTGTAACGATACTACAGAAAAATGTTCAGATTGAGAACTGCTGGTCGTAGTTAGGTGACTGACAGGTGTGTGTCGCTCGAGTTCACTGGTTCGTTGCGATAGCTCAGGTTAGTCGCCGTGTGCGGTATCGTGCGTTTCGTGAGCAACAGGTGATCGTGATAATGGATTCGGATTGCTTAATATTTTGTGACAACAAGGACCCATCCAGTTAGCTCGAGTGTGTGTGCGCATTTTTCTAAATTTCTCTTCCGCTACGCCAGTACATTTAAGGTGATATTCTTTTACGCACCTCACGCACTTGAGACTATCTTGATCATATGTTTGTTTTCTACACTTCACACAGAGCATCTCAACTATATTTGCAAAAAATAACCTATTGAATTCTTCTTACCCAACGTATATATGTATGTTCGAAGTCGAAAGTGATGTTCAAGTATGCAAACACCAAAACTATGCACTCAAAATAATACACACACAAATAAATTATAATATATTACGATTTATATTGTATTTACAATGAATATTATAATTAATTACAATAAAACAATAAAGAAATACGGAGCAGCTGATCTCATATCCGCAGTGCGGGTAG
The DNA here is from genome assembly GCA_907165235.1 of Zeuzera pyrina. Classification (NCBI taxonomy): domain Eukaryota; kingdom Metazoa; phylum Arthropoda; class Insecta; order Lepidoptera; family Cossidae; genus Zeuzera; species Zeuzera pyrina. Next base: position 4,687,810 of record OU015627.1, read on the forward strand.
GACATTGAATACGATTTCATATTATGATTTCATCGTCAACTCCTCTACGACACACCACCACCAGCAATAGTTGTACTTAAGTTTAAGTCACAGTTCTCTATTGGAGAACATATTAGGTACGCATTCTATCAAAAACTTTCGTAATATGACTGTTTCCGTTTTAACACGATTATTACAAATACTCTATTTATTTCTAGTAGAACCAATATTTTCACACAATTGGGATTGTAGGAAAAAGGAGATTAACCACTCTGCTACCAAAGAATTATACGAAAGGGGAGAAAACAAAACTATTATAACTAACAGGCAAAGACAATATAGACGTAGGTTATAGGTAGTTAAGTAAACAGGGGTGAAAGAAAATTGGTTACAATTACTTGGTTACAATTACTTGATTATTATTATGGTTTTTACATACTTAGGAGAAGACAAACAGACATTCCATCTAATGATAAGTAGACTGACTGTATACAACATCAAGGCCAAGAAAACAGTTTGCTAATGCGTTGGTAACCTTGAGATGTATTGAGAGTTTCTTGTGCTCTCCACAGCGAAACACAACAGTGCAAACTACTGTGCAATGGCAGGATTAGCAAATAAGACGATGATAGTGACTAGGACGAATCCGCACGAGTTCTTACAACTACTCAAAAATTCGAGCTAAATGCGAATTCGTATTGTCAGAGATTCTTGCTCATAAGATCGTGTTTTGGTTCCACGAAAACTAATCATCGATGAGTTATTGAGACAAACACATATATCTCCAAAATGAGAATCGGTCTGTAAGACAGAAATTAGAAAATGAAGATAGAAATAGAGTAATATTAGTATGTGCTTAGACGTGTTAAGACTGATATATTGTATCATCTATGTAATGTTATATGGTTGATAAACGAATTTTAATTTGATTTAAATATCAAAATGTAAAGAGAAACCGTAATTACGATACACTTTTCATAATTCTCTAAACAGAACAAACTTCTGTGAAACTCCATAAAGCTTTTGTAATGCTGGGAAAGGGAATTTTGAAAAAGTTTTTTCCATGAGTCTGTTGAATAAATTAAAAAAGTTTACTGGATTGATGGTTTGAAATTACCGATTCGTAATATGATCAAAGACAGTAATTTAGTTCAATTTAGAAGGAACGTAAGTATATAATACGATGTAGATATACAAATTATGCCACAATAAGAGTCGCTATCAAGATTAAGACCTTCAAAATTACATCTTAGCACTGTAATGTCAGTAATAATTATTTTGATTTCATGATAGTACAGCAGAAGTGGTTAGCTCAGTGCTTGTACAACTTCCTTGTAATAAAGCTCTTAGATGACTTTGACGACTTGTGCGAAAAAATAAGCAACTGGTGCATTCTATTAAGATTGGCAAGTAAGTTCCAGTCGTTCTTTTTTTAAATTATAAAGCTCCGCATCTTAAAAAGTGTAATTGTTATTGGCATAATGTTTTAAATCATTCAGAAAAGGATGTTTTGAGGAGTTAATTAATGTTAATTTTCAGATCATTATTCATTATGGCCACAAAAATGGTACCTGTACAATGCCTGTACATTAATATGAATCACTGCAAGGAATGGTTTTTTAAAAAATTTAAAAAAAAACGGCAGGGAACTAAGTTGCCAACTCAATATGTTTTCTTACTCATGCTGCCCAATAGGTATGAAACGAAATTAAAAAAGAACAGTTGATATTTTAAGATTTTTTAATGTAATGCTTACTGTTTGTAGGTCAATCACAACGATCAAAGAAAGGTACTTCCAAGAAGATTAGCAAAATGAATAATTTTGTCGGTATTTTGCTTTCAGAGAAAAAGCTATGCACATAAATGGCTAGAGTAATAATATTTGGCGTGAGACATTTCGTATAAAAACTCACCTGTTGAGTTTGTTTTAGCTGCTTTGCTACGCTAGGCGGTAACATTTGGTATAGCAGAGAATCACTGAGTTCTTTCTCATATTCTAACTCACTAGCTTTTTCAGACAAATTTCTTGCGTATACCTGAAAATGTTTAACAGTAAAATATATAGGAAAGTGTCACCGGTTTACTTTAAGTGATTATAAACCACGATTCTAGGACAGCTTTTAATTTTTTTAGAGTTCCGTAACTAATAAGGAAAATCGGAAACCTTTTAAGATGCGTTATATACGTTATTCGACAAAATTTGATACTAAGAATTGCCATCTTTGTGACGTCGTAGCTCTTTCCTCCTCAGGTTGAGAAAGCGACAACGACATTTTTCCTACTCAGGACACACTACTGAATACGACTATACCACTCGTTGTATAATACTGCTCAGTCCCACGAGAATATTTTTTATTCGCTTAACCTCTACTACTAGTCAATACTTTTAAATATTCCTATGAATATGAAACAGAAGATAATTTGGGTATGTACCTATTTGAAGTTCGAATTCACGAGTCAATTTCGAATTTTGAACTTGGCTCGTCCGTTCCTCCTCTTTGTTATGGAAAGTACAGAATAGCTTTGAAAATTTCCAGGAAAGCGCTGTACTTGAAGAGCTTTGTAACAAAAATATTAGAGATTTCTAGACATTAATAAAAAAAATTTTTACGAATACTTAAGGAAACTTAAAGGAACTGTCTCCAGAAACCTACTATAAGAATTGTGAAAGATACGTGGAGTGCGGGTAGAGCCACAAAAGAGAACGTATATACACATACATACGTTGCATACATATGTACATATCTTCACGCTGTATCTCTAATGGTGTAGTCAGAGAAGATGAAGTGCCAATTTTTGCGGTCCTAACATACTTTCTTCGTCTCCTCGAATCATCATTTTCCTCACAGCAGAACGTATAAGCAATTACAATGAATATGCAATGTAAGTGGAAATATTTTTTAGTTTTTTTCTTTATTGTCTTGGAATAACGAATGTCTATTGAGAACGAATTAAGACGGTGTATTTCTTATTGCTTTGAATTCCAATTCAGGACCACTGGTCACAATACAACAGAATCTGACGAAATAATCGATAAAACAACGATTCATCGAAACATCTGTTCATGAGATGATTTATCGGACGACCATTTCGATATTACTATACTCGTATTTTAATAGAACTCCAGAAATTTTAATCTGTTGAAGACTCTAGGATTAAAAATTACGCGTTAGAAAATATTTGTAAATTAACAGAAAATTTTTAAATTTTGTTACCTGTATTGTATTAACTGCATTTCTAACTAATGCTATAATTATGGGTGATACGACGCACACTAACACAAGTATACCGGCACACACAGCTTCACTTCGTCTTGCTTCTGTTAGATTCTCCGTTACTCCTTTCCTGAAATTTTTATTGTAGTTTAATTTGCGGAGAAATTAATAATTCAAAACGGTACCTACCTGGGCGACCGAACTTTTTCAGTTTGCTTTTAGGTTTGATTGTAAGTACATAAAAAAAAACAAAGAAAGCCTGACCGTATTGCAGGATTGGAACCCGCACACTTCGGCGTGGTAGAGCTACGCTATAGCCACTGTGCTATTAAGGAGATATAATCTCTGTCGCGTAATTAGCAATTATATTTTGCGTGTAAGTATTCATGTTTTAAGTGTGTCAAAAGGCGGAGGAATTTTTCCAGAATGGAGACCTAGCTGGATCCATTTTTGCCCCTCCAAATCCCCACAACGTAAAATTCATAGAAATCGTTTGAGCCGTTTTCGAGAACGCAATTGTAAATATACAAATACTCTACGATAGGATATGGAAATTTAAAAGTTGTTTTGTATATGGTGTACGGAGAGTGACATTGTTGTTCTTTTAATAACGTGGGACAGTACTAATAAGAAATTTGTCGATATAAATTTTTTATGGGATTGAAAAATGGACTGTTAAAATTAGTATGAAAAAAAAATGAAAATGCATTTAATAACCCAAGATGTTGTCTAAAAGCCTATCAAATAAATACAATTTAATTTAAATAAAATATATTTATTCGGTCGATTTTGAAAAATCACTCCTGAAAGTATAAAGAAAGGCATCGAAGTTAATATGTAAAAGTTTCACACGGACGAAGTTACGAGCATAATACATAAATAAATTTTTTTCTAATTTACATTTCATGTATATATATACATAATAGTATAAACGAAGTACAAGTATGTATTCTTTCGTTTATAGTATTATATTTTTGGCTATACTCTACGAAAATTTCAACCCTTTAATCCACACGCGTTTCGTATCGATTTTGTTAATAACTCTCTATTGGTGTCAGGAAATGTAAAGTACTACGACAAAGCGTTAATGCTATCAAATTTTAGTTTCTTCAAACGTTTTCACTATTGATAAGGTTAAAGTTCATTCAAAATTTGTCGAAAAAAAATTAGGGAGTATTAATTTTCTCCTGGAGTTATTTATATAATTCCAATTTCGTTTATGTATCGCTACTTTGGAATTTAGAATTTATCCAGATACAAGTATTAATTTGTCCCCGAACAAACAGTTGCGATTTACTCCAATACGTGATCGGATTAATCTTGTCTGATCTGAAGATATCTGCTTCTATTTTGTTAGATTTTCGTCTCTATGCTCATATAAATAACTGCTAAAATAAATTAAACATTGGAAGCGTTTAATTTGATTATAAGCTTTAACTTCTCCAAAAATTATAAAACAGGAGCTACATTTCCAATTGATAGTTATTAAATTTCATTATTGGATGAAGGTATCTTATGGTTTAGAGTTTAAAATTTAATTACGCTTTATATTAAATTATCAAGTACTTAGTAATTAATAATGTGGGAAAAGTTTTGAAACGAATTACTGACGAAAATCTGTTAATAAATAATACCTAATTCATATTTTTCTGAAAGTAATTTTTACTCGTTTATTCGTAAGTCAGTATTAATTGAAACGCTATGGCACATTTTTGTATTAACATAGAAAAAGCAGTTTAAATAGAGACAATTATATTTATTGTTACAGTTATATTATGTCATTACCTACAAAGATAGTAAATTAATAGCAGAACGTTACGCTAAGCACATAAAGACCACTAGTGCGGTAGTAAAACACTTAGCAAGGGACATAAACTTGCTTTTCTATTAACTACTTTCTCAGGAATATCTTCTACATATATAAAAGGCGATGTATGTATGTATGTATGTATGTTCCTTATGGACTCCGCAATGGCTGGACCGATTTCGATGAAATTTTCAGGGAATCTTCAGATTGGCCTAGCGGGTGATCCTGTAAACTTTGATAGCGATCGGATCAGTGGTTTTTTTTTTGTTTTTTACGCCCAGTGAAACTAACGCCCAGTGAAACGGGCCGGGTTTGCTAGTTATTAATGGAAATAAAAACTGTGAATTTTTTTTATACAATTCGTCCTTGAGAGAGAAGGCAAAAGGGTCTATGCCCATAATAGGGGATGTCTTCAGTAATGAAATGATACATTCTTCATTTTATTTCATTAAGATGTCAACGCAATACATATTAATGTTTTTTGGAGTTTCTGGCAACAAATATATTAAGGCAGTCTTTCTAGTAGGATCCACTGAGACAGATTAAGCCACTAAAAAATCTGGACTTCACACTACTAAATAAGCACTTATTTCAACAATTCCACATAATGCACAACAGCTAGATACTTGAGACGCAAAACTACGCCACGCCAATTTTACGTCATAATATCCAGTAAAAACAATTTGCAAATAATTAAAATGAATGCCCAACCGCACCCCATAAAATTCCGCCAAAAATTCCAAAACTGTAAAATTACATTTTAATTTTTTTTTTTCATGGCATGGCTCACAGTTAGAGCATTTGCTAATGTCTCCATTCTACTCATTCTCTATTCTTTTTATTTAATCGGAACTTTAAAACACAATATACTATCACTTTTGTACTTCAAAACACCCAAAAATGTAAAAAATAGACACCTCCCGTTCCCGCCAAAAAGTCCTGCATTTTAATTGAAAACTACATAATTTGAAAATCAAATATTGCACACATACTTTTTTTTAATTATGTTGCTTCTATTCAGCCAGTTCATTTTTTAATCTCCTTCAACGAATCTCATTGCTTTGGTTTTTTTAGAGCAGATATTGCTAATTTGCGTTCGCTTCAGGGAAATATTCAAGAAAACGTACATAGTTGAAACAAAAAACATTGATAATACTTTACGATTCTTCTTTGAGAGAGAAGGCAAAGGAATTAATGCCCTGCAGCCGACCTCTTTAATAACAAGGAAGTATATTCTTCATATTATTTCATTAAAATGTCGATCTAATACATTAATTAATGTTTCTTGGAGTTTCTGGCAACAAATATATCGATACAGTTTTTTCAGGACTCGATTTAAGGATTTGACATCTCGTTTGTACCAACTATTAAATAATTGGTGCAAGCGAGAAGCCACCCTAAGTCGCTAAAAAATCTCTACATCACATTTTAATTTATTATACTATATATATTACTCAATAGAGTAATCACTTATTTTAACAATTCTGTACAGCGTAGGTATTTGGTATTCAAAACTACGCCAATTTTACATCACAGTACCTACTGGGAAACAATTTGTTGATAATTGAAATAAACGTTCTATACGGGTACGCCCTATAAAATCGCGCCAAAAACTTCCGTACCCTATTATGTACTACGAACCTTATTTTTTAGCATACCTAATAGAGGCTAAGATCGAACAAACAAACAACACATAATGTCAGTTTAGTATTGGTAGTAAACCATAACCCAAATTAGTGTTGCTAGATTTAAAAATGGAAAAGTAGCGAAAATGTAGTTTGAAGTTTCAATTATACAGGCCTATATTTTCAAGCATTTTAAAAGTATTTTTTAATAACAAGAAATAAGTTATTTGCGCTGTAAACACTTGAAATCCACTATATCTAGACCACAATTTCGCTACTTTTCCACTTTCAAATCTGAAAACACTGATTGGAGTTACGGTTGGTTAGGGCAAATTTCAATTTTGTAAGTACGATAAACTGTTTTACCGGATGTATTCGCGGAGTTGTTTTTGAACAGCTCTCAATTTATCCAGTGATGTTGCTGTCTGATCGAAGTATTCAATAGCATCACTGACACTGCCATCCTGGTGTTTGTTGTCCACGATTTGTTGATTCCTGGTAATACATATTAAAAAAATTTGTAATACTATGTGTGATGTATATAAGTACGTGTGTATGATGTTCTTCATGATTTTGTTTGGACAAAAGATAATCAGTTATCCCAAGAATAAGCTAAGTTCTGTAAGTTTTATTAATTTTTGACGATTCATAAATTCTGAAGGCAGTCAATAAGAAATACTATCAGTTGTAGACAAGGCTATCGAATCAATATTGTGTCAGAGAAAAGGGTAAGAGTTTTTAGGATTAGAATCCAAAATAAGATTTTAGAATATGGTTCCTTATGTTTTTTTTAAATGGCTAGAAAACAATAACGATCAAATTTAATAACGAAACTCGATTTTCTACTGATTAGTAAATCGATAAATATTGGAAATAATTTTATACTTAGGGTCATTATTTTAAGCATTTTAATTCTTAGTTTCGAAAGTAAGTTTTGTTGTCGTTGGTATTTTTATTCTATCTTTTTTAATACTGGTAACTTTATTTAAATTATTTTACTAAATGGGGTAGTCGACAAATAACCAATCGACATATATTACTTTTCTCCACTTTTTGTAAAGACATAAAATATGTGGGGTTGGAGCGTTGCGTGGTATTTTATCGTGTTCTTTTCCTGATCGCGGGGTTGTCGTGCGGACGTAAAGCAGAGAGTGTCAACTTTGTATGGAGCTATTGCAGACTTTATATGGAAACAAAATGAAAGTGACAAGAGATGTAGAAAGAAAGAAAATACCAGGGATATCATTACAAAATATAATTTATCGATATTATTTATCAATGTACTGATATCGATTATTGATCCTGAAATTTTATTTATTTTGTTAATTTATTATAATTATTGGAGTACTACATATTTTACTTCATTAAACAAAGATATTTATAAATAATTTGAACAAAATGAACACATTTTGCTATCGATATTAATAATTGAATAAACTACTAATTAAATTCAATAATATAGCAACCCTGTTTGATGAAATGTCAAAGACTACAAATCGAAGAATTTTCTTCATGACCGTCGATTATTTTTTATATTTGTTTTTAGCTTTTCTGAGTTTCCCATGAGCTATTCTCCCCCTGATCACTTGAGGAAACTCAGGATCAAGACAGTGACTTTTGAAAGGATTGAAGGAAAGGAAGGAAGGAAAGGAGTTGTTATTATATCCACATTTAATTGTAATCAGAACTCGTGAAATTAAAAAAAATAATTCTGTTTGTTTTATTAACTTTCCAAGTTCCATTACCTTGCTCTCCGTTGAACTAAATAAAAATTAGCGAAAACTTAATAGTTGAAACATTAACTTGATCAAGTAAAGTTTTTGCTAATTTTTATTTAGTTCAGTCATCTAAGAAAACACGCTCAGAGTACAATTTAAATCTCTGCCATTTTAGTTTATGCAAGCATTACCAGATGGCGCATAGTCTACACTTTTTTTGTATGGAGTTGTAATTCTTCTCCTTGGAGCTCTTTTCAACCTTTGTCTATCGTCCGGTGTTTTTCCACGCGCTTTTAAAAAAGCAGTTATCTATCCTGTTTTTAAGAATGGAGACAGAAGTTGTGTATCAAATTATAGACCTATTTCAGTGCTTACTGTTGTATCCAAGATCTTTGAAAAGATTCTAAATAATAGACTACTTAGCTTCATTAATACAAATAATATCTTATCAGACAATCAGTTTGGATTTAGAAAAGGAAAATCAACTGAGGATGCTATTTTGGAGTTAACCGATGCCATTGCGAGAAATTTGGACAAGAAATTAAAGACTGTTGGCATATTTCTGGATTTGTCAAGGGCTTTTGATACTATTTCTGTGCCTATCTTACTGAATAGGCTAGAACAATATGGTATTCGAGGACTGGCTCTTGACATCTTTGGAAGTTACCTCTGCAGTCGTACACAGTGTGTTGTTGTTGATGGATATACTAGTAGGGATGCATCTCTCTGCGTTGGCGTCCCCCAGGGTAGTGTTCTTGGTCCTACCCTCTTTCTTATGTACATAAACGACCTATGTCAGTTACCTTTGATAAATTGCAGAATATTAACTTATGCCGATGACACTGTCCTTTTAATCCATGGCAGGGATTGGAGGGAGGCCCAGCTATATGCAGAAACTGCTTTGAGAACTGAGATGACTTGGCTCACCTCCAATCTTCTCACACTCAATGTAAACAAAACTAATGTAGTAGCCTTTTCGCTTAATTCTTCCCAACTCCCTTCGTTGTTCTCTATCCGTGCCCATACATGTGACGCGAAGACTGTCTCTTCTATGTGTTCTTGTAAATGTTTAAATGTCACTACTTTTACAAAATATTTGGGTGTTTTGGTGGATAGTTCTCTATCTTGGAGGTGGCACTTGATTCACTTGTCACTCGATTAAGAAAATTAATCTCCGTTTTCAAAAATCTTACGCATATTGCTGAATTTAAATGTCTCAGACGAGTATATCTTGCACTAGCTCAATCTATTATCACGTACTGTATCACGGTTTGGGGTGGCGCCATTAAGACGCAGATGATTAGGATGGAAAGAGCTCAAAGAGCTGTTTTGAAGGTTCTTCTGGGGAAACCAATTATATTTCCAACTAACGAATTATACTCACTGTGTGAAGTACTTACAGTCCGTCAACTATTTGTCCTGCAGACCGTTTTGCGAAAACATTCAAAAATGACTTTTGAACCCGATATTTTATTAGTGCATCGTACTGACAGAATATGTAAAACGGATACACGCCGGACGGTAGCTGCTGGTCGACACTACTGCTTTATCAGTTCTTTGTTATATAACAGAGTGAACAGAGAGTTAAACATCTATCCCTTAACTCGACACATATGCAAAAAGAAGTGTCTTGCCTGGCTATCGTCTCTTTCTTATGACGACACCGAAACACTGGTTAAATTCAATTGAAATATACACATCCGTATTATATACATATTATTATGTACCACAAATACGCACAAATATAAACACATTCCCACACACTCCCACATACACACACACGCACACGCTCAGACTCATACTCATTCCCACACACACTCATCTACAAACACTTATCAACACACAAACCTACTAACAAGTTTAGCATTGTATTATTAATTTATTATATTATGTTATATACGTGTAAGCATGGTTTGTTCGGAGGAGGGCGTTGATATCTGCAACACAGTTAATACTTCTGCAGGTATCATCGTTACTGTTTGTTTACTGTATACCTGTTATAAATAATGTATAAATAAATAAATATAAATAAAAAATAAATAAATATAAACATAAAATATGTGTTCTGTGACGTAAAGTGAGTAAATTGCAATGTCGTGATTTTGGCGAACCGTGTTAAAAAGTGGATTGAATTCTATACTTGTGTCTTGGTTATAAAAGTATAATAATAACCACACACGATGTATAGTGTTGAAGTATATGCATATGTACTGATCTTTTGATTGCGAATCGAATAAAACATTGCTAATTGTGTAAAAAGTGTTTATTTGACGGACTACCTACACGTATTGTTATAATTGTGTAAAAAGTGTTCATTTGACGGACTACCTACGCGTATTATTATATTTATAGGTATAATGAATATTAGCTTTATTGCCAGTAAAATGTTGATTAAATCGCAGCAATTTTGTATAAAGGTTTTCCAAAGACAGAGTAAGTTTAGAGCTACACTTTAATCAAATAATTGTCAATTTGTGTAACTCCGCAATTGGCTATTGGTATAAACTTCTCTTTGAACTAATTTCAATCAGCGACTGTAATTAATCAAAATTATTAAAGTGTAAAGCTGAATTTCCATTTCAAGTGACAATTATTTTAAAAATAATGATTGTAATTTTTTTTTTAGGTGTAGATAACAGTTTTACCTGACGGAAAGCATTAATTAACCAAAAATTAATCACATTTATCCAGAAGACATCTATTAGTACTTGTCTCAATGGTATATTTCTGTTTCAGAGATGGGAAACAAATTCTGCACAAACGCTCAACCGCTCCACATTCCTCAGGGAAGAATGCGACGGGCCAGGCAATACCGGGCTCGAACCGACAAAAAAATTGGGTTGTGCTTACGACCACAGGATAGAATTGAAACCTTACATGATTTTCTATTTTTAAAATGTGTATACGAGCATGCTTGACGTCCACTGGAGCCGAGTACATCCAATTTGGCGTCACCCACTCGATCTTGACGGTTCAGTTTCATTCACTGTTAAGAAAGAGAGCAAAGAGCGCCTACAGAAGTTTTCACTTCAAAAACCCTCCACGAGCTTCGTGCCCTTAAGGCGGTCGCAGCGAATCGGACGCGTTGGGGGAGCAGCGGATAGTACCGCTTAGTGCTTTTTTAGCTGCTTAGTTGAGAGATACTAAGAGGTGTAATTGCATGAAGCTTATTTATTTCTATACATATAGAAAGTAGTGTAAGAGGAGCGAAGGAGATCTGCTGCCCCCTCTCTTAAATTAATCGTTAATTTACTACTTAACTGTCTAAACCAGCCTTTCCCAAAGTGAGCGATAACGCCCCCTTGTGGGCGCTGCAGGCGTAAAGGGGGGCGGTAAGAGACCCAGAAAAAAAATGGGGGCGTTGTGTAGAGGCCTGGGGGGTGATTTGTAATTTCATTCAGCTAGGAGGCATCTTAGACAACGACTGCATGAGCTCTCGACTCTCAACTACAACTTGTGAACATCAACTAATATTAATTAAAAGATTGCTCAAACTCAGTTCGATATTTCTCTCCGCGTAGTTCATATATCTGTCCTGTTTTATTGAATATACAAAATAAAAATCATGTCAATCGGTCGTTCCGTTTCGAAATGAAAGTAGACACAAACAAACAAATAAAAAGGCAACAGACACACTTTCGCGTTTTAATAGTTATTAGTACTCCCAGATAGGTAATTTTCGTAGATAATAGACCGCGGGCAATCATGTTTTAACAAGTTTTTGTTAAATAACCCGAATTGTGCATTCCTGTATCAATCGGCTGGTTCATAGAATACTTGTTCTGACTTGTTGAGTACGATTGAGCGTCGAATGAGATAAACGAGTTTATGCATGTTTGTTTTATTCATGTCGGTGCGTGCTGCTTATGCAATTCTATATAAACAACGTAATATTTATTTTATTTTCATTTGCGGTTTCGCGCGCAATAGATGAGCAGTACTTAAGTTCAACACTTATTTACGTATTTCTCAAAACAAAACAATGTCGGAAGTAAAAAAGAAGAGACGGCAATACTGTGCGGAATATATTAAATTCGGATTCATTGAAGATCCGACAAACCCATCGTCGCCTTTGTGTCTTCTATGTCTAAAAACATTTTCGAATGAAGCAATGAAGCCTTCAAGACTGCAAGATCATTTGAATGAAATGCATCCAGATAAGAAAGACAAGAATGTAGCATATTTTCAAGACCTAGAGAGGAAGCATAATACTCAGCCAAGTGTAGCAAAACTATTTTCGGCGGCTGCTAAGCAAGATGACGACGGACTTCGAGCTTCGTACAATATCTCTTTGTTAATTGCTCAAAAAGGCAAACCACATAACATCGGAGAAGAGTTAATTTTGCCAGCAATAAAGGAAGTAATAACTACTGTGCTTCATAAACCAGCCGCAGATATTATCCGAAAAATTCCTTTGAGTAATAATTCTGTGCAAAGACGAATTGATGAAATGGCTGAAAACATTGAAGGATCATTGCATGATCACCTGAGGACAAGTCGATTCTCAATTCAGCTCGATGAGTCCACTTTACCAACTAATGAAGCATTGTTGCTGTCTTACGTGAGATTTATTAAAGATGAGAAAATATGTGAAGAACTATTCTTTGCTAGAAATTTAGAGACCGATACAAAAGGCGAAACCATATTCAATACATTGGAAAAGTTTTGTGATGAGAAAGAGATTCCCTTGAAAAATATTATATCAGTTGCTACGGATGGCGCTCCGGCTATGACAGGGTGCCATAAAAGCTTCATAGCGTACTTAAAAAATAAAATTCCAGATGTCCTTGCTGTACATTGCGTTATTCATAGACTACATTTTGTTGCTAGAAACTTAAGTGAACGACTATTTCAATCATTGCAATATGTCATCAAAGCAGTCGATAAAATCCGCAACAGCTCTTTGAATGATAGATTATTTCATCAGCTTTGTGTTACTAATGACGAGGATTTCAACCGTTTGTTGTTTCATACTGAAGTTCGTTGGCTATCAAGAGGCAATTGTCTGACTCGATTTTACAACCTGTTTGACTCTGTTATAGAGTTCTTGGAAACTAAAGATACAGAATTGCACAACAAGCTCATTACATCAAAGAATGATATAGCTTACATGACAACCTGTATAAATTGTTCAACGACATGAATCTCCAACTGCAAGGCGATGAACTAAATTTAATTAAAACAAAAAACGTCGTTGCTGCTTTCGCAGCCAAACTGTTTCTACACAAAAAGAATATTGGCAGACGTGAGTTTCACAATTTTCCGAATTTATCAGTATCATGCAGTGACGACGAATTATTTGCCTACTGCCAACATCTTCATGACCGAACGATACCAGGACATTTTGAACTTGGAAATACCAGACTGGGTGTTGGATCCGTTTTCAAATGTCAACACAGAAATGTCACCTCAGCTGGAAGAAGAACTTATAGAATTGACAACAAACGAGGAAATAAGAATCAAGTTCAAAAATGGTTACCAAGAATTTTGGCTACAAAAACTGATCCCGCAATTGTACCCTGGATTGTGGTCAATCGTTCAGCGATTCTTGATAGCATTCCCATCGTCACATTTGTGTGAACGTGGATTTAGTGCTGTGGCAACACTACTTACTAAAAAAGAGAAATCGTTTGCATGTTACCAAACGTGGCGACTTGCGACTGTTCTTGAGTAAATTGGAACCTGATATCAACAAACTTATTAAACAGCATCAGATTCATCCTTCACATTAGTTTTTACATAAGAATCGATTATATTTGTTTTATTTTGAATAAAAGATACTCTGTTTGAATACTATAAAGTTGCGTTTTAATAATCATTCTTATTGGCAGGTGTAGCCCGTAAGATTTAACTTGAGACCTGAGCGCCGTTGTGTATTACCTACTGCGCTCAGGTTTCAAGTTAACTCTTGCGGGTTATAGTAAAAGTCTTGTTTGGAATTAATGTTTAATCTCCGCTAATATAGCTCACAATAATTAATTATTTTAATTTGAAGTTATAGTGGTTTTTCAGTAGGTGAAAAAATGGGGGCGCTAAAAAATAATTTATTCTCAAAGTGGGCAGTAGACAAAATAAGTTTGGGAACCCCTGGTCTAAAAGATACTCAAACGGTTTTTATACAGTTATCTCGTCAATTGACTATATGTAATTAATCACATAAGTAAAGCGATTGTAACGCTACTGTCACCCATGGCGTCTGATTCGGGCTTGGAGCTGTAGTAATAACTATTTAAAGTCTACTCTACACTTTTCGACCTTGTTATTAAACGCACACTAATTGGAAAAGCATACTACAAAATAAGCGATCATTGAAGAAAATACAATAGTCTGGAAATAATCCTCTCTGCACATACATTAACTGGCTTTACGAATATTTTAATTTAAATTTAAATAACTATTGTATATCTAGAATGATATTGAAAAATGATACCTGACTAAGTTTCTTGTCAGTTTTTCTCAGTTTCCAGGTTTTCTTTTCGAATCCAACTAAAGTAATTTTGATGTTCAAAAACAACTTGCAATTGGATTTACTTGAATAAATTGATTTGACTATAATTTTGACTTTGAAATAAGAATCATATTAAATCAGAGATGTAGAAAACCCTTATGAAACCTACTTATAGTGTTTAGTCGTCAACATTGTTATTCATACTTGTTGGACCGTGCATGTGCTTGAATTAATGTGTTTAGTTTGTAATCGATACTGTTGGAAGCGTTTGTTTACTGTTATCGTTCTATTTTTGCAGTGAATTACAAGAAGCGAAAAATAATATTCTTTGATTTATATATTAATATAAGCTGTTGCTTGTGACTTCTTTCGCGTAATCTTTTATTTACTAAGTTAAATAATTTATAAATCTTCACAAATGTACGCAGAACAACTCACCGAAGTTGCATCACAATCGGATGGATGATTTAGGAACGCATAGAGGACAAACATACAATAAAAATTCATTTTTCTTTATACGAGGACCCGTGCTGCTCATCAGAATTGTGTTGAAAATATAATTCAAAACTAACGCTCTCATATGATGAGTAATTGTAACCTGACTTAAGTTGAATACAAAAATTGAAAGTCAAGTTGAATGTTTACAGCTAGCTTCCCTTCAACTCAACCAATTTGAGTAAAAAAGCTCAAACGACAGAGCTCGTTCCAGCAAGTGTTCTTAGAATATTTACTAACGGGTCTATGTCGCGTTTATAATTTAAGGCTAATTACCTATTTTATCCCGACGTTTCGTCGTCAACCAAACATAACTACGGAAGAGCGTCTAGCACTACAAGAAATTCGAAACAACCCCGATATTTTAGTGCTAAAGGCCGATAAGGGAAACGCCACCGTAAATGTTAATTTTAGCGACTACGACAGTAAGATGCGGAACCTTTTAGGAGACACTTCTGTTTACAAACCAGTGTTATATGATCCGACAGCCAGAATCACGAAAAGAATACGCGCACTGATCAGGGACTACAAGTCTTTTTACGGACGATGCGTTTGAACGCCTCTTTAGACCTAGGAGCTTTCAACCACCGAAGATATATGGTTTGCCAAAAGTCCATAAGAACGACTTACCACTCCGTCCGATTGTGAGTCAAATCGATTCTCCCATTTACGATCTGGCGAAGCACATTTCCACGGTACTGCAACCATTGATGGGCGAAACTGCATCGTTCGTGAAGGATTCTCGCCATTTTGTAGACATCATCAGGAACGTGAAAATGGAACCGGATGAAGTAATGAAGAAGAAGTAATGATGAAGTGATGGTGAGTTTTGATGTTGAGTCACTATTCACCAATGTTCCTATTCAGGAGTGTCTTGATGTCATCGAGAGGAAATTAAGGGAAAATGGTCTGTCCGACAAGTATATTGTTTTACTGAAGAACTGTCTAGAAGGTATTTTTTTCATATACCGTGGACAATATTACCTCCAGATCGCCGGAGTGGCCATAGGTAGTCCAGTAGCACCGGTAATGGCCAATATCTGGATGGAACACTTCGAAGAAATGATAAAACTACAATTGTCACACGTGAAACTGTGGAAGAGGTACGTAGATGATGTCTTTTGTATTATGAGCGGAGGCAGACAGGAGGTGGAACAATTAGCTAGCCACTTGAACTCCATGCACCCTAACATCAGGTTCACATTTGAAATGGAGATAGACAGATCGTTGCCCTTTCTTGATGTGAAAATAACGGTGAAAGACAATGGTACCTTGGGTCACACTGTGTACAGAAAACCCACGCACACTGACAGGTATCTGCTTGCTAATTCGCATCACCATCCGCGACATCTTCAATCCTTGGTAGTTTCACTGGTGAACAGAGCGTACGACCTATGTGACCCCGAACATTTAGAGAGTGAACTCACACATGTTCAGGAGGTACTAAAGCAAAACGGATATAGAGGAAACGTACGACGTCCGCGGAGAAGGGAGCGTCGCCCCGAGGTCCGCAGAGTGCCAGCATTTTTGCCGTATATAAAAAGAGTAACGGACAAAGTTGGAACAGCACTAAAGAAATACTCCATTAAAACTGTGTATAGTCCGCACTCTAAAATGGCAAAGCACCTGCGTACTCCATAGGATGTCATTCCCTTCCAGACACCTGGTGTCTACAAGGTGGATTGCAGCTGTGGTAGTTCCTACATCGTACAGACGAAAAGAACAATAGCAGAAAGAGGCAAAGAACATATCACAGCTGTCAGAAAACAACAGACAAATAGGTCAGCCATCGCCGAGCACTTGCTGGAGTTAGAACCCAATCACTGGATTGAATTGCATCAGCCACAGGTACTTTCCACCGATCGACACTATTATTCCAGAATAGCACGAGAGGCGGTTGAAATCAAAAAATACTATAATTTCAACCGGGAAGATGGATACCGCTTATCAACATCATGGAATCCTGTCATCAGTGAGTGTGTCCGGAGCCAGAAAACCGGACGTCGCCAGTGTGTAGATGTCGTTAGTGTAGTGTGTTGAAGTACCAACAGTGACAATAACAAAAATTAAGAAATTAAAACGAAGACGTCAATTATCCTCAGCAGTCTGCCCGTGACCACGATCGGTGCAATCCGGTCGAAACGTCGGGATAAAATAGGTAATTAGCCTTAAAGTATAAACGCGACATAGACCCGTTAGTAAATATTGTAAGTGTTCTTAGATCAAAACGAAC
Organism: Zeuzera pyrina; assembly: GCA_907165235.1. NCBI lineage: Eukaryota > Metazoa > Arthropoda > Insecta > Lepidoptera > Cossidae > Zeuzera > Zeuzera pyrina. The sequence continues at coordinate 4,705,330 of OU015627.1, forward strand.
CGTGTACCTCAATTAGAACCGGAGTTATACTGAAAGAAAACTATGAAAACATAAGAAATGTACAGGAGGAAAAACGCGTTTGAGTATAACTTGAGAAGGGTGAAAGTCCTGTGATTTCCAATGCTTGATGACAAATCTGTGCAGCAACACCTTTCGTTTAAAAAAAAATAAGCAAATCGGTTGGATAAAACGATCGGACGGACTCGTAATAGATTTAATATTTTTTTTTTAATGAGATAGATGGAATAGACATATATATATAAGAATAGACAGATTGCAACTAATCTAGTTGCAATTTAAAATGCGTGGCATGCTTAAAATCAGTTCATCAAAATCACTTTGAGGAATGGCCGCCCACATTTTTTCTAACAAGTCAAAAAGTTGTTGCGGGGTATGTACGGCATCCATACTCGGCAGAGCTCTTCTTTGAAGCATATCCCATGCGTGCTCAATGGGGTTGAGGTCTGGCGATTGAGCAGGCCACGGCAGAACGTTGATGCGAGCGTCAGCAAAAGCGCGTGTTACGATTCTAGCCGTGTGTGGACGTGCATTGTCGTGCATTAGTCGAAACGAATCATCCAACCGGCTTCCCAGAGGGATGATCACGTCTGAAACAATCCTCTCCGCATAAATCTGAGCATTGAGGTTGCCCCTGATTCAAATGAGATCGGTTCTTCCACCGATCCAAATACCGGCCCAAACCATTATTGTTCCCCCTCCATATGAATGAACTTCCTGACAAAATTTTAAACGTGCTTGACATCCAGAGGGCCTCCAAACTCGAGTACTTCTTGTATCCGCCCGAATCTTGTACGTCTTGTATCTCATACCGAAACGAGATTCATCGGAAAAGCTAACACAACGCCAGTCATCTTCCTCCCAATTTCTGTGTTCGCGAGCCCATTGTAAACGGGCCCTACGATGGCAAGGTGCTATAGGCAGAACTCTCAGCGGCCTTCGGGAACGCAGACTCACTTCACGTAAACGATTTCAGATGGTTTTGTCGCTTATCAGCAAGCCTAAAGAGCTGTGGAGCCTCGTAGCTCCGCCGAGCAATATTTTGGATGTACCGGTCCTGTCTGCGAGTGGTGATGCGAGATCGTCCTTTGTGTAGTGCCAAGAGCGACAGCCACAGTACGTTGCCTGGAACCAGCTCGCAACATTCCGGCGGCTCTCATGATCTCTTCTCGTGTCAAATGATGTCGTCGCTCCATATCGATGCAATTTTTTTCAGTTCCGATGCAGAAGTTGTAATGGTTTTGTAAAAACGCTATTACACACTTTTATAGGAATTGTGATCGATAGTTCATTTTCTATTTTTAATCAAAATTTAAAGAAAATTCTTTATTCAAATAGTGAAAATCACTAAAAAGAATCAATAACGATCCAAAAAAGTTAAAATAATAATCTTCAATTGTGACGATACTCTAAAACGTACTTGATCCCTAGACACTTTTGATGTGTGTAGAACAAAATAGAAAAGATAAGGTTATAATGAATAACGCTCGAGCTTGTTTTGATAGGCTCATCGAATTTATGAGTACATCAGAGAAATATTAATGACGTGGTATTTCCCTACCGTAGTAAATAAATGTTATTTTAATAGGTATGAATTTAATACTTCGCTTAATAAATATATTTAATGTAGGTACTAAATGTTCAAAAATTAAAAAAAAGAAATTCTTGTAGAATCACATCACTATGCGTTTGCTATTTATTTTAGAGTATCGTAAAAATTAAGTACTTAAATAAACAATGAAATCAATATACATAGCGTAGTCACGTGACGTGACGTCACTGCATTTTCGTTCATAGCGCAAGAGTATTTTTCGGAAAAAAATCATCTTACTATGTCCACATTAACCTAAGGAAGATCTTTTGCAAATCTGCTTAATTAAAGATTTTTTCCTTTACGTAACAATTTTTCCGTGTTTATTAGACTTGAACGGCTGAGTAATGAAGTGACGTCACTATTTGATGTTTGGTGTTTAAAATTACGTTCCGTTTTACTTATTTGAAAAGTAAGTTACTTCTGCAAAAAATCCATAATTTTCGAACAAATTTTAATACTTTTTTCAGCTTTTATTAATGAATTATTTTTTGTAATTTCGATACATGATCCCTATGTTTCAAATTACAGATGTCTACGTCAAATAAACCCTGAGAAAAGCATTTGTGACAGACAAGCACTATGGTGATTCTGTAAACGTTTCGTTTTTATGATTTTGGTAAGGAACGCCAAAATGATTAACAGCAGATAGCAGTATAGACTGCAGAAGCAATTGAAAAAATATTGATTCATTTTGAAAGTGCATTTTATAATAGCTTACTTTTTCTCCAACTCTTGATATTCGGGACTGTCTTCTTTGATGTCCATGTGCAGAGGAATGAGAGACGGAACCAAATTCAACGTGTTGTCAAGAAGATCCCGGCCCAGCACCATGTGGGCTATGTAGCTGAAAGAAAGTCTCTATGAATATTGTTGTTCGTATTTATTGACTGGCTGGTTAGGGTGGTAGTTAAAGCATTTTCTTTCCAGTTCTTCCAATTCAGACTTCCTAAGTTCAATTCCCATTTAGATGAATTTAGAAATGAAGTTGCATGTACTCAATGAACACTTGCAGCGTGGTTGTTCATTAGTACTCTTCTGGTTCAGTAGTCTTATACTATGGATACCTAGTATAAGCCTACTGTATAGTCTGTTCTAGCATCAGACAATAGTTCATGAGCATTTATTATTTACCTATTATTTAATGAAGACATACATAGTTTATATTATTAACTGATTAAATAGTATGGCTGGACTACATGAAAATGTTACAATTTATAGAGAAGGCATAGATTCTGAGGAAATTAAGAGCAGGTACAAATACTCCTATGGCTCGCTGTCAGTGTAAGAATGGTGATTTTGAGGAAGCAAATGATCATTGTGGTTATTGGATGAGAATACATTATATTATGTGTAAGCTCTTATATTGCATTTTATTAAAGTGTGAATGGTAGTATCTTATCTAGGTATATTTAGGTAATGAATGGCTTGAGACCTAAGTGTTATTGAATGCATACTCTTCTAGTTTAATGTGTATGAATATGAAAAGTATGAATACTGCGGTTTACTTTCAGTCTGTTGTACAGTTTAAGTGATACTTGGTGTGACTGTTTGTAGTTTTCTATAAATAAACAGGATATCTGTTCTTAAATTAATTGTAACGTATTTAAGACATCAAAAGCAGAGGTAAGGTGTATCCATGTATGTTGCATGAAGTCGTAATTTTATCAAAAGAAAGTTTTCAATAAACCTAACGATTGCGGAATACCATGTTTTTATGTGTTTTTTTATTACAAATTGAAAAATAAGTATCCATGTTCTTTTTTATCAAAGGTATACTTTTTTTTTTGGATAAGCAAACTAGCAGTGTCGCCACTCTAATATCTATAATTTTAATAGAAAATATGTAATTAAGCATAAGTTTATATCGGAACAGATTTATATTTACTTTTTGGCTATTCGGAGAAAAAGTTGATCAATATTACATAGTGCGTAAATTCTTACCGTTCATATGCCCTAGGCTGGAGATAGCCACGCGCGAAGTAGTTGATCCCTAATACAGACGCTATTCCCTTACATTCAATGCTTCTTAGTAAATTCTTGAATCCAACCAAATACCTAGAAAAGAAATGTCAATACAGAACTGAACAAAACAGGAAACTTTTACTTTAAACACGTATCAATTATAGTCAATCGATGAGGAATTGAGGGTGCAGCTATTGAAAGGGTTTTACTTAATTTTGTTTAGTTAGCTATTTTGTACAGAAGTCCACACTTCTTTGATCACGTAGAGATTCATATAAAAGAGTTTCTCTAAATAAAGAATGGAACAACAAGTAGTAAGTTTATTCTGAACAAAATACAATGTACTTATCTATAAATTCAAACGTCGCAAAATAATTAATTACCAAAAAAGTAACACGCAATATTTCTCCTGTTGTTTAAATCAGATTACGTGTGAAAAGAATTATACTCAGATAGACAATAGAATAATAGTCTCCGATAAAACTCAGTTATATTATAAGATACATATATATTATGTAGGTACTAGCTTTTGCTTACGACTTCGCCCGCGTGGATTTCGGAGAAATTTTCGCTATTACCACTGTCTTATTGTAGGGCTTTTGTATGCATTATACATGTATACCTATACTACGTTATGTCCTCATGTTATCGAGAATGTATACTGTTAATAATGTAGAGCTGAGAACCAACGTCAAACATGCGATGCTTATAGCTGTCTGTGAGAGCGGTTTGCAGATCAAAATGAACAGTACGTAAACTCTGACCGGGGATTTTTTGATAAACACTCAAAGCAAAGTAACGAGCAAAAAACAAACGAATAAACAAACCAACAAACACGAAAATTACAAAACGTGTTTCTTATGTTTTATTGGTTACACTTAACGTCTCTTAGTAATTTTTTTTGAAAAAAATTTCTATGTACAGAGATAGAAAGTGTACGATTTTACTATATGTACTATATGTACTTGATATACAAGTAAATATAAATATCATGTATTCCTTATTAGTATTTTAATACCCTTTCTAATGCAATGACTATGGAACTGTGACGGTATTGAAATAAAAGCTTTTGCTTAAATCGGGGTCAATGTAGACTTGGTCGACTGCATCTTCGATTAATAAAGCAAGGCAATGTGGTCACGAGAGATTGTGAGGTGTGACCCGATAAGATGCACGTAGGTGCGGAAAGCTCCCCTGGCGATGCCTTGAGCCCGAGGTCCGTTCTCCATACGAGGTATCCCTCGGGTGAAGGAACCCTCAGGCGGTCGTCCATCTGGCAGGGCGCCTTTAGCGCTCGCCCCAACGCGACCTGTGACGCTGTAAAAGCCAATAGGGCTAACAGCAAAGAGGGGTTTTGTTTAGTCGGTGCGAGTCCGATACTACCCAGTCGGCGTAGAGTCCGGCTGGGCGTCCGTAGGGATTTAATGTGAAGTGTGTAACTAGACCGAGACTAAGATAATTATTTTTTGATCATAATTAATGAGAATAATATTTTTCAGATAAGCTTGGGGAGTTAGTTGACTTAAAATAAAAAATATACATAGTACATATTTTGTGAAAGTTGGGTATTTAAGGATAGAAAAATGTGATTATTTTCGACAGATTCTAATCAATGGACTACTGCTCTGAATTCTTAAAGAACAAGACAATGTTTTTTACCCGACTGCTCACGAAAGAGGGTAATGTTTTTCGGATGTACATATGTCTGTTTGTTTGTGACCTCCTGTAGATAACCGATTGATGAATTTTGAAATGCAAGGTATCGTTGGACTGGTTTTAATCCAAGGATTGTCATATTGTCATAAGGTCTATTTTAAATTGTAAACTTCAAATTCTGAACACTAAATGTTTATAAATAAAAAATTTAATAAAAAAATTTTAAAAAAATAGTAAGAATTTTTGAAAGCTTACCTAGATTTTTCTACTAGGCATTCACACTAAGTAAGAATTTTAAAAACTTTATTATGAACCCATCTTCAGAATATCACTTTTAACATTTTTTTAGTTTATAATTTTTACAGTCGCATTTTTTGATTTTTTTAATAATTTAGAGAATCGTAGCATGATGACCATCGCTGATCTACTGCTTAAATTCAAATTAAAAGTTAATTATTATTTAACTACAATTAGTTAAATAATAATTAACTTTTAATTTAAATTGACGTTCAAAAATGCCATGTTAATGAGTGCATTCTACCATTAGTAAAAAAATTGTGCTGAGAGGATCCACAAGAGATTCAGTTGAACTGTTTCCTATCAAGCATTGCCAAGTTAAAATGCTCCTGCAGACAGAAATGCAAAAAAAAGACATTTTTGTAATAACGTGTCATTGTTCGGGTTCAGAAAATATTGACCGAGACGGGTTCGATGAGTATGCGTTATTTCGCAGAAATGAAACATTTTTTATATAAAAATGTAGTACTCATATTTATAACCGCGTAAATTCTATACTTTACTTCTATTTTTATAATGTGGCACTGAGAATATACTACATTCTTAGTCACATTATGACAAGGAAATATATACATTCAAATTAAAACACATTACATTTAAAATGAATAGTAAAAGATATAAATTTACTTTTTCTGACTTTGACAACATGCAATTAAAATTAATACTTTCCACAACAAATTTATTATTTTTAAAGATTAACTATTGCAAATTTTAAAATTAATAGATTTATAATATAATAAAAATAATATCTTCTAAAGTAAATCGTATAAACCACGGGCAAAAAATTGTTGTTAGGATGACAACAGAAATTATATATGGGGTTGTATTCTAATACCAACCTACAAAGTATTATTTTTGTTTTGATTTTTTTATATTGAAAGAAATTATATGTGGAGTTGTATTTAATACACGAATTATTATTTCACATTATTTGAATTTTTTTCATAGCTTAAAATATTATTTTATAGCGTCATTATAATTTTACATATTAGTACATTTTTGTGAAGTAGTAACATTTTATTGTTGTGGACTAAATTGTTTATAACGATAAATAGCATTTTTAGTGTTATTTCTATCAATTGTAAAGTGAATCCCATATTATAACGCATACCGCCCTAAGATCCTACATTTATTCAATTTTTCTTCAAATCTGCACAGAACAAAATATTTACATTGCGGTAATGCTCTGCGACGCATGTGCCAACTTCATTTAGGTATTGGCAGAATATTAGTGTTGCAGTCACTCTGCAACACAATGCTGAACCAGACTATGATTGATTTGGTTGCGGTTTATTTTTGTGGTCAAAGCACATGTTAGGCTTATTTCTTTCTCCGTATGAAATCTTTTGTTCAATTTATTTTATTTATTTACTTTGCTATTTCCTGTACCGTGTGTTCTCTTCTTGAACAAATTGTCTATACATTTACATATTTATCTGTCTATATACATAAGTATAGGTATACGTATATCAAAGTTAAAGTCAAATCAATTTTTTCTAGTAAACCCAATTGATAATTGCCCAAATAAATTAGATTTGACGTTCAAAAATAGGTATTCGGTTCGAAAAGAAAATCTGAACACTAAGAAAAACCGACGAGAAACTCAATTCAGGTATCATTTTTTCAACATCATTCTACAATAGTTATTTAAAATACAATATTTATAAAGCCAGTAAATGCGTGTGCAGAGAAGATTATTTCCAGACTATTGTATTTTCTTAAATGTAATCGCTAGCTTTGTAGTATACTTTTCCAATCAGTGTACGTTTAATAACAAGTTTTAATTGCTTTTCCGTTAATTGAGTAATTTCTTGAGGAAATTTATTATAAAAACGAACACAGTTGCCCAAAAATGACCCACTTGACTTTTATAATTTAAATTTATCAGTACATGGTACGTATTGCCCTCTTTTGTAAAATAAAGATAGAATTCATATGCGCCGCTGATTCCAACAGTAGTAGACCATAAGACATAAGGCTATATATGTAAAATACAAAGGCATTTCCTTCGCCTCTAGTCTATATTTGTATATTCTAGCTTCAGAAAGTCCTAAATTCCACATCTGATTATATAAGCTTATTTAAGCAGCTATTCGCTCCTGCTTTTCGCCAACCGATCCTAAATTTTAATTCTGAACATTTAGGCCTATTTAAGCCGCAGTTCACTCATGTTTTTCGCCAACCGATGCCGCATTGTTCCAAAATTTTTACGAGTTCATCCGTTTACCTTACAATGGAATTGTCTTTCTTTTTAGATGTCTCTTGAGTAATACCATATTGTATTTCTACTACTCTGTTTTTAACCCTTTATTAACCAAATTCAGAAAAAGAGGAGGTTCTGTATTCGTGTGTATAATAATAATAATAATATAATATACTCAGACATTTCACACAGCGCCATCTAGTCCCAAACTAAGCAGCACAGCGCTTGTGTTATGGGTACTAGACAACTGATATACTACTTATATACTTTTCATTTGTAAATAAATACATATTATACATAAACACCCAGACTCGAGACGGGAATCGAACCCGCAACCCCCGTTTACTTTCCGACGCACTAAGCCGTTGCGCCACGGAGGTCGTCGTATGTATTTTGTTTTTATGTATGTTCACGCAACTTTCTTGTTTATGAACTGATTTCAATTATTCTTTTTCCGATGGGTTCAGTATGGCATTAAGTGGTCTCATTTAAATTTCTCTGATAATGACTTCTGACTTCGAAGATACTCCAAATAAACCTTACTGTTCATTAGCATTTATTTATATCGATGATTATTTTGTATTACATTCCGTTCCAGAATTAGAAATTAAATTTGTTATAGACCTACCCTAGGTATTTATTTAGGCTAAGGTCACTCAAAAGAGAGAAATATAAAGCTTTAAATAAAATAAATAATTTAATCGACTCTATAATCTACTAATCAAAATTAAACTACAAAAATAACTTTTTAAATATGATGCAAATACCTATGTAATTAAATTTGACAGTAAGCTAAAGTTGGTACCAAAACAACAACAACAGAGTTTACTAGTTTGGTAGACTTGATACCGACTTTGGTGACTGTAAAATTTAATTATATAATATTTGCATCATATTTACAAAGTTATTTTTGTACTCGAGTATTGATGAGTAACGAAAGTTATTCTGTATTTTTTTTTTCAGTGTTTTTTTGAGTCGGATTTTTCCACATGTTTCACCTAATTTTGCCGTTACGTTTCACTCTATAGCAACTAACAAATAACAGGTTCACAAAAATAATATTTACTAAAGGAAAAGAAAACATTCAAGTTTATTTTCAAGCAATTCTGATTTCCGAAGTCAATGTCCTCTAACAAATGAGAGATCAAGGTAAAATGGTAATCGAATTTCCAGAAAATCTCGCAATATATTGCAATATGGCAACACTTAATAAATTCCAAGAGATATTTATGCCGATAAAGATATTACATATTATATTATGTTTAATCGAGGTACTTTGGTGAAGTGCATAAGAAATTCAAAAGATAGGTAAATATCTACCTATGTAGGCTACAGCCTTTCATACTATGATGAGGTACGTGGTTGTTAAGGTGTACTGGCGCTTCGGTATTTTATATAATTACCGAATTTAGTTTAAAAATATGTACAAATTATTAAAAAAACTCAAACGAAAAAGACTTAAAATTCGCATCAAAAAGCAGAGTCACGTCAAGTGACGTCACTGCATATTTCGTTCATAGTTTGAGAGTATTTTCCGAAAAAGAAAAACGTCCCGCCATGTCCACATCGACCATAGGAAGTTTCGCAAATCGCTTCCATTTTATTTTAATTCATTCATGTTTACTCCGCTAAAGTATGTAACCGTGAACGGCTGAGCGACGAAGTGACGTCACGAAACATCAAGATGTTAAGTTCATAATGACGTTCCGTTTTACTTAGATAACATTTGTATCACGCATATTTGGATATTCAATTTTAGCCCCATAAGGATTGAGTTGACAGTATCACGATATTTATGACTGATCTATTGCTGCAGTGATTATTGTATATATGCCTTTCAAGTCGGTATCGTTAGTTTGTAGAAACGAATTTTTCTAAATTATCTTGGATACTTTAGTATTTTGAGGAAGCGAAAGAAGTATGTATGGATCGCGACGCTTGGCGCTCCGTCCTCTCTGACTACCTCGTTCGGGATACGACGTGAAAATATGTTATGTTATCTTGGACACTGGTTATTCCGTACAAAGCGATCCCCTGTTCATTGTGTGATACATGATATTAACAGTTCAAGTACAATAGATACTTAGTTTGGGGTCACACAATTGTTGAACCTAATTATCTGGATTATTTGTACTTATCTATTTATAATTATCCTCATCCTCCTATCGTAAGAAGCGTGTGCCATTAAAGTAATAAAAATGTTTGATTAAAGATTTTTATTACAGCTAATATAAAAGATGAAGAATTTCGAAGAAGAAACCCGGAACGCAGAACGCAGTGTTTCTGATCACGTTCATTTTACACATGCAATACCATTTGGAAAAAATACATCAAATTATTACTCTGTCTATTGAACTACCGTCATAACGAAGTTATAGCTCATTTATATTACGGGAGCATCATAAAAGTTCTCTCATAAAAGTGTTTGTTATATTGGAATAATGGTACGTAATAATTTTTATAAGACGCCTACATAAATAAATGTGCAATATGTAAACAGTTTTACGGGTTTCATTGGAACAAAAAGTTTTCGAATAACATCGATATTAAACAAACCGACTTCAAATAATAACCAATACCTGAGTAGTGTTTATAAGCTCAATAAAGATACCAATTAACTCAAAGATATCTATGCTGTATATTGAGTTTTATTGGTTAACTCCAAATGTCAAGTTCGGTTGCTGACAGTGGTGTCCAACTGGGTATATACTGGGTTTAGATGTTGGTAGGCCTGTTGTTCCTCTTTTCAAAGGTTAACGCTCATTTAGCAACACGGCATCCAACTAGCGTCGGCTCTCGTTGAAGGGGATTTTTTACATGGACGTTCCTACACATATGACGCTCACATAACAACTCCGTATTTGTACCCGAGTGCCTCGCTCTCAAGGTGTCGATATCGAGACTGGCGGCGCGCGGCAAGTGAACAACTCAATGAGCACACGCCACCTGCGGACCCTTGTTTTATAACGCAATAGCTAGGATATTATCTAAACCCTGTAAAAGTAATGTGAGTGGAAATAAAAAAAAAATCTTAACGCGTTTTACATTATTTATGAGTACTTTATTCTTTTTCATAATTATATTAAACTCAAATATCATATACAGTGGAGACTTGGCCATAATTACAAGTTCATAAAAACGCGTGGAAAATGGAAGAATAAGGAATAAATTTTGAAGAGGTTTAATTAAACAAAGGTAAATAAATTGAGTAATATACTTAAATCATTTTAATAATTTGGCAATAGCAACAGAAATTCTATTAGTAAAAGTTAAATGAAAAAAAAGATTAACTGGTTGAGGCATATTAACTGGTAAACGTCATAAACTACTCGTTAAGGGCAGTAGAGTTAAGAATACATTATATGATTCAAAGAACTTTCCTCTAATTTACACTAATTATTATTCTGAAAAAAATCGTGTATCCAAGCAACGAGGCTGTAACAAACACCATAATAATATGTAATTTAAATGAACAAAAATCTGAAGTAAAGAATTCCTAGACCTGTGTCGTTCGTGATTGACTCGATCATATGATTGCAATCATTTCAAAGTATTGATGATTGTAATCATATTTAAACGAATGTATCGTTCATCGATTCAATCATTTGATAGATTCGAGCTTGGTACCAGTCAGGGTTGCCAAAAATCGAGACCGTTAAACGAATTCGGATCATCCGAATGATCCGAATAAAGAAACAGTAAAAAAAAATTGTTTAATTTTGAGATTTTCAGGGATAACGTTTATTTTTTTCCTTTAGATTCTATAGTATAAAATTAAACGCTTTTTGTATTTTATGTTCATTTATTCCTGGCATGTTTTTCGATGTAATATTTTTTAAATTACGAATCATTGACTGTTTATAATGATTCTGCGCCATTTTGATTTCTGAGAATACCGAAATTCTGAGAAAGACATGAGTTCAGCCAGATCTTTTTTCTGATTTTATTAAATGCTTAGAATAACAATTTTTGACGTTAGACTCAAACTCCGCTCTAAGAGAGGGCAAGCCGGGCTAATGCACAGACCGATAAAAATGACGGGCGGCAAAATCAAAGGCGCCGGGCGGTTGCACAGTGTCCTTAATTTTCTCTCTAGGAGAGAAAAATCTCATAAAAATTACCATGCTTAGCAGCCCGACAAAAATTCCGTTCCGTTTATGTTTGACGGGGATTCCCCACAAACGTTGAGATAAGTAATTATTTTCAATAGTTTGTATATAAGTACTATAATATATTTCGAGGAATACCCTTTTATCCTTCATTCCTAGAACGCGACATTTTAGGGGAATACCTAAAATATCACATGCAAAACATTGTATTATTTTTTCACTAGTTTTTCTGAAGACTGATTTAAAATTAATGAATTCTTTTAATTTCACCAATAACAGTTGCAAGTAGTGATATAAGCTTTTAGATCCATCATGACACAGAATAGATTATCTGGATTGGCTATGATTTCAATAGAACATAAGGTTAGGGACAGCATAAATTATCTTTGGAATACCAAACTCATGACTTATATGGTGTTATTGTAAAGGGCAGCGAATATTATTTTTGCCCGGAGCGTCTAAATAGCTAGATCGGGCCCTGGTTAGACCATTTCAATGTCATGTAGTAATTAATCTGTGCTCTTTTGAGAAAATAGATACCTACTCACTCAAGAAAATGTTTATAGGAGGTATCCCCAAAGAGATTATTTAATTGTTCGTGCGTTATAAAATCTGAACAAAATTGATTAGTTGTTGGGACACGGGGCAACATAGTCGAAATCAGGACTGTCCCGGCAAAATCGGGGCAGGGGGCCACCGTGGCACTATCGATTGATATTTAATGTATCGTCTATGCCATTGAATGCGATGAGGGGTGGAAGTTAGACAAGTTCACATGATAAACTCACACATGTGCATTAATTTCAAAACGCAAACAATTAAATTACAAATGCAGCAGAATTATAAATATAGAAAAACATTAAAAAGAACACTGAAAAGTACAGAATAACTATCCTTTATTAATCAAACCCATACAGACAGACAGTCGCTGAAGTCGGTGCCAAGGCTAAAAAACTAGACCTTCTGTTGTTGCACGTAGGTAGATTTGGCACAAACTTCAATAACTGCCAAATTGAATTACATATATTTGATTAGTAAAGGATAGTTATTTTGTACTTTTCAGTATACATTTTTGAAGTCGGTTAAATTTTTCATAAAAAGTTTTTTATTTCTTTCTTTTGGATAATCTAGGGCTAAATAAATTTCTAGGGTATGTCTACAATTAACTTCTTTTCTAATTCTGGAACGGAATGATATATAAAATAAAATCATCAATATAAATAAAGCTTATAAGCAGGTAGAATTATTTGGTGAATTTCTGAAAGCCTAGCTTCATATCAGTGAAATTTAAATGGGATCACCTTGGAGTTATATTAAACCCAACAAAAAAATAATCATTGAAATCGGTTCATAAACAAAGAAGTTATGGCCAAACAAGAACATACGTAAAAAATATGTATACTATACATATACAGACGAATTGAGAACCTCCTCTTTTTTTTGAAGTCGGTTAAAAAATATCAAAATCGTAAAGAATTTGATTACTCATACAATCGTTCGACCCTTTATTTAATCAAAAATGTATGATTATATTTGTGTATAATGAATAATTGGATCATTTGACCGAATCTTTTTTCACATCGATAATCTATGAAAATGAACTATTGACATAGGTCTAAGAATTACCTCCATATAGTGCTACTGTCTGTATCCTTAATCTCCTTCGTTAAGTGGTTGAGCAGAGCTGCATTAGCATTGGTGTACCATTCCACCGCCTCAGACATTGAAGTTTGTCGATCTGCATTTATGCTTTCTCTGTGGACAATAAAGACTTTACAGTAAGTTAGTAATTAATTAGGAGCAGCTTGTTTTTAAGTTACAATTGTGAGATTATGAGTAGAAATGCCTTCTATCTGAAATATTATACCTTAATTAGTGTGTTTGATACTTCAGTAATATCTGAGTATTCATGATGTATTAATGAACAATATACAATAATTTTGATGTCTATCGTTAATAATGGTAATGAAGAAAAATATGCTAATACAATATTTTCCTTCTAGAGCAGTTGGATAAAAATGGCAATAATTTAAAAATTAGTCCGTTTAAGTAACATATTACTAACCTGTTTGCAGTTGCGTGTTGATACTGTAGTCATGTGCAAACCTTAGTTTGTGGTAACACAATATACATATACGTAACTAAAATTCAATTGCCACATATATGACGGAGCATCAATTGGAACGACTGGACCGATTTGACTGATTTCTTTTTTGTTGTGTTCGTAATTCTTAGGACAAGGTTGCATATAAATGCAAGAAAATATTTGGTAAGTCCTCGGAAAAGTTGGAAATGTGGATGGTATTTGTGTATGAAAATCTCAACAAAAAATTTGGTATCTTGCTAACATACAACATCCCACCGCGGCGAAGCCGGGTCGAGTTGGTAGTAATTTATAATTGTCTCAAGTAATAATTTATTATTAGTGGTCGTCCAGTGGTCGAAATTGGACCATAAATTTAAAACAAAAGCGTTTTTCATTTGCAATATATCCCAATGATTCGAAACTGGTCCCGGTCCACAAATCATAAAAAATTACAGTTCGAAAACCATACAGTCAATCCGTCAGTAATTATTATTTATTGACATTTTAAAATTCTTTGGTGAACATCTCTACTTTGTGCGACTATTTGACTCTCGGATCTCGGTTCGAGATTTGACTACAAAATTATGTTGGACACTGATAGTATGTAGTATACAACTGTTAAATGTTTGAGATTGGCAGTATGAATGTAAGCAATGACATACATTCAGTCAAGAAACTATCGAGAATAGATGATTTGTTTATGGTTCCAAATTCAATTTTTTGTTTTTTTTGTTGTTGTTAGATTGGCACGACTGTTTTCCATTTTGGCATAGAGTTCGAGTTGCATCTGTTATTTAGATTAAATACAGTGCTGTTTTTAGTTATATCATTCTAGTGTGTATTGCGAATTTCATAATGGACAAAAACATCGAACAAAGAGTTTGTCTTAAATTTTGCATCGCCAATGGAATTTCGTGTTCGGAGTCACTGAACACAGAAGGCTTACGGTGAATTGACTTTATCAAAAACACGTGCTTATGAGCGGTACAAATCGTTCAAAAGCGGTCGAGATGTGATGGAAAATTTGCCTCGCTCTGGTAGGGCATCAACGTCTGCAACTGAAGTTAACATTGCAAAAGTGAAGGAAATAGTGACTGAAAATCCTCATTCAAGTTTGAGAGAGATAGCCGCCGAACTTTCTGTGTCTCACTAGTCGATCCGTACCATTTTACATAAACACTTGGGAATGAAACATGTTGCCGCTCGGCTAGTCCCAAAAGACCTGAATTTTCTTCAAAAACACATTCGCATAAGAGTCGCTGAGGACATGCTAGAACGAGTCAATTTCGACCCAACATTCATGAAACGCATTGTTACTGGTGACGAGACGTGGGTTAACGAGTTTGACATGCAAACTAGTCAACAAGCTTCGGAGTGCTGCCTTCCAACTGAACTGAAACCGAAAAAACGACGCCAAAGTCTATCAAAAGTCAAAGTCATGTTGACTGTTTTCTTTAACTATCGCGGTGTTGTGCACTCGGAATTCTTGCCGGAAGGTCAAACGGTAAATAAAGAATATTATTTGGGCGTTATGCGGCGTTTAAGAGAGCAAATTCGACGAAAAAGGCCAGATTTGTGGAAAGAAAATTCTTGGATTTTGCACCACGATAATGCGCCTTCGCACAAGGCCATCATTGTGAATGAATTTTTGACCAAAAACTCCTTATTCACCAGATATGGCTCCAGCCGACTTCTTTCTTTTTACTAAACTCAAATTACCACTTTGTGGCACCTGTTTTCATTCGGTAGAAAACATAAAGGAGAATTCACGGCAAGCACTGAACTCAATTCCGGAAAAAGCGTTTAAAAAATGTTTTGATGATTGAATTATTCGTTGGCGTAAGTGTATAGTTTCTGAAGGAGCATACTTTGAAGGTGATAAAATGAATTTGGATGAATAACTAACATTTCGTGTATTATTGATCTTTTCCCGGTACTTTCTTGACAGAGTAGTACATACATATCTTCACGCTATATCCCTAACGGGGTAGTCAGAGAGAATGGAGCGTCAAGCTTTGCCGTCCTTAAATGAATAAGCAATAAGATAAGTAATAAAATCAGCAATTAATGTTTTATTCAATTTAATTTAATGTATTTGAAACAACATAAATTACATAAAATACATAAATTTTATCTTTCTGCATTCCGTCTTCATATAAGCTTTAACTGTGCCAAATCTCACACTCCTTTGTGCGCGCAATATATTATTATGTATGTACTTCAAAAGGGGTACAAAATTTTCACTTCATTTCCCATATCTGTTCTAATTCCCGTTGTTTTACGCTAGTGGAGCCAAAAGAAGAACAATCAAAATAAGCTACACAATTAACTTAAATTTGTTTACACTGTAGTTGATACAGCAATAAAGTTTTAATTAAGTTCGTGTCGCATTCGGTTCCGGTTGGTATTAGAATGTCAGTATCTAAAGTCAACACTAGGTGTAGGGTACACTGATGTCATCGGTAAACTCATCGCGAGAATTCTTTGTTAACTATTATACAGGGAGAAATTTTTCGAACGGAATTCATCCTATCCTATACTATAAATACGAACAATTTTTGCATGTTTGTAATTGCGTCTTCAAAAATGTCTCTAACGATTTCGATGAAATTTTACAATGTAGAACTTTACGGAGTCTCAAAATCGATCTAGCTAGGTCTCAATTCTGAGAAAAATCATTTTTCCGTATTTTCGTGCACTTAAAACTTGCCCGAGAAAGAGAATAAAGAGATTTTACCTTCTCAATAACATAGTGGTTAGAGAGTAGGTCTAATCCTGCAATGTGGTCCGATTTTTTTTTGTTTTATTTTTTTTTATGGATATACAATCAAACCCAAGACGCCGAGTAAAGCTCGGTCGCCCAGTTACTATATATATTATAATATGTATTTGTACATACATATTATATGTAGGTAAATATATGTATATATCATGTATTTGTATAGGTATACATATTATACATATTTACTTCTGAATGTACATATATTAATTTATATCGAGTGAAAACATTCCACAAGTTGCAATGAAAGCTCTATTCATAATTAAGATTAATTCTACAAATAGCAAAGCAAAAACTTAGAAACAAAAAACAGTCATTTAAGAAATGATTTTGGAAATTATGATATATTTAAAGGTAATTTGGCACAGCAAAATCTTAAAAATAACAATAATTTAAGCACTTAAAAAATCTTTGAAATTTTATTAGACGGAAATTTTAAGATAGTAAAATCTTAAAAAAAAATACTCACGTAACAATTACAAAATGATCTTCAAATGATCTTATTACTCATGTGGAATAAACAGTATCTAAACGCACATTTTTGTGGTTGATAACTAGCTATTTTCTCATGTTACACTTTGAGTGCGACAAGTTTACTTGTCGCTCTCAAATTCACGACTTAAAAAAAGAATGTAAAATGAATGTCTAAAAAAAACACAATCGGTTTTAGTGCCCATTGACATCAGTGTGAAAGATAAAGAAAATCTTGATTTCGAAGTTTTAGATTAATATAATAATAAATAATAATAAAGTTTTTATTTTTTTATATAATTTTTCTTTGTATTGAAATTATCTCCGCAATAGTAATAAAAAACAGTATCTGCAACTCGTGCGGTGTTGTCGATTGCCCACTCGAGCGAATGATCGCACTCAACTTCGTACGAGTGGGCAATCGACAACTTGCCGCACTTGTTGCACAATATATTAATGTGTAATTCCGTATTAAAAAACACAATCTCAAGTATCAAAATTTCAAGACGATCGCACACACGACTAAGTAAAAATACTAATTTCGTTGAAGACTACAAACAATTTATTATACGGAAAAATATAGTTGAATTTACTTATATTCGCTATTATTATACGTATTGATACGAAGCTCCCACCCGATTTTATCCAATGAATTCAAATTCATTCTGTATAATAATCCAATTTATCAGGAAAGTATATAAAATTTATTGTTTTATTTAATTAAACGAGACGTATAAAATACGTGAAAGTGTTTTTGAAGTAAATAAGTATAAAAATTACCTTCAAGACATTATTCAATAAACTTAATTTCATTTAAACCTCCGACCAAAAAACATGATGAACAGAGTCATAAAGTTACCGCTCTTACCACCGTGTGTCAAACGATATTTCCTGTCTCTTTCTATCTCATTAGCTGGAGTAAGTAAGGCAACCTCCGATCAGCTTCAGCAGGATCAGCTTATGAGTCGGTCATGAAATAATTATTTGCAAAATACTCGTATCGATAAAAATATAAATGTCTTGTTCAGCTGTATATCGTTGTACTGTGACCTTCCCTAGCCACGCACATTAGTGAAAATCTAGAAAGTCGGTCAACAAAAAAAGGACACCGTAACGCGTAAGGACACGCTTTTAGAGCATATGCTCCGTCCAATGTGTTCAAGATATAAACATTACCTTATTAAACCCCGACGCAAAAGAAGGGGTGTTATAAGTTTGACGTGTCTGTGTGTTTGTCTGTGGCATCGTAGCTCCTAAACGAATGGACCGATTATGTTGCGTTTTTTTTCTTTGAAAGCAGGTTTTCCAGCGTTGTATTCTTAGACATGTTTTATCAATATCGGTTCAGCCGTTTGAAGAATCAGCTCTTTTTTAGTATTTAAAGGGACGCGAGCATCTTCTATTAGTCTAATCGATGCGAAATTTAGTATACTGTGACTTCAATAATGTCACAATAACATAGTAACCTTGACCAGATGCTGCAACATCATCTGAAGTCAGCAGGATATCCAACTCCTCGCCACTTACAGTAGAGGTATCATGTTTAGGCTCATTGAAATGGTCTCTATGAATAGGTTATAGATACATAGATAGATAGATAGATGGTGATCAGGGTCTGATGATGGAACAGACAACTATTGTCAGAATACTCAGATTTCGGCGAGGCACGATCTCGTGTCGCAATTTCGTGTATCGTCCCGGAAAGTATTTGCGTGAATGTGAGGATGGAGTGTAGATCGTAGTGTTTAAAAAGCATGAACTAAAACTTAAATTAAAAATTTAAAAAACCCCCGACTCAAAAAAACACCCAAAAAGTAAAAAAATAATATGTACTTCATAGCCCCTTAAATATGTGATAAGTTTCAATATAAATATTAGTAGTAATATATCCAAGCGTCGTCACGTCGGGGGACCGCTAAGTAAATAAAGTAATAAAAAGAGAATACAACTAAAAACGATAAAGTATGTATGAGATTTAAATACAAGTAAACTTAGCGGTCATCCGACGTGACGACGCTTGGATATATTACTACTACTATTTATATTGAAACTTATCACAAATTTAAAGGGCTATGAGGTACATGTATTAAATTTTCCCTTTCTAATGAACCCAGAATCCATGATAAAATAGAACTGGGTGGGAAACAGTTAGAATTAGGTCTGCCAGTTTTCTTGGTTTAACAGTAGATAGTAAATTGCAATGGGCGGATCATATCGGGGCATTGGCTAGTAAGTTCGGTTCCGCGATATATGCCATTAGACGCATTGGGCAATTGACGGATGCGGATACGGCTAAGTTGGTGTACTTCGCATATTTTCATAGCCTAATGTCCTATGGCCTTTTGCTGTGGGGATCAGCGGCGCATATTAACTAGATTTTTATTTTACAAAAAAGAGCGACACGTGCTATTTACAGTATGAATGCACGAGAATCACTAAGAGATCGTTTTAAAGACATTGATGTACTGACCTCGCCGTCCTTATGCGTCTTTGAAATTATTATGTATACGAGGAAAAATATAGATCGATTTATAAAAAAAGGCGATATTGGTGGTATGGAAACCCGAGGTCGTGATAAATTGATTATTCCAAAATTTAAATTACATAAGTCAAATGTTTCATTTTTGAGTAACTGCATTCGTTTTTATAATAAAGTTCCTCAAGAAGTCACTCAATTAACAGAAAATATATTTAGATTAGTTATAAAATGTACATTGATTAGACAATCATACTATAAAATAAACGATTTCGTTAAAGATAAAACAATAGTCTGGAAATGATTTTCTCTGCACATGCATTTACTGGCTCTCTGAATATTGTATTTTAATAAACCTTTTGTAAAATGATGTCGAAAAAATTATACCTGACAGAATTTCTTGTCGGTTCTTCTCAGTCTCCAGGTTTTCTTTCCTCTTCTCTTTGAACCAAACTAAAGTAGATTTGACGTTCAAAAATACCTTGTGATTGGGTTTACTTGAATAAATTGATTTGACTTTGACTTTGACATATTATTTTTAAACTTTTTGGAGATTTTTCTTGAGTTGGGGGTTTTTTAAATTCTAAATTTAATTTTATAACACTGTTTACCTTTTTGGCACATCGAATTTGAACCTTCCATACTTGCACATACCCTTCGATTATTTAACCATAGCCTATACCTACAGTTTACGCATATTTCAATTTATTTTCTATGTAATTCATCTTATTCTAACGCTTTGTGTATTGTAATCTTTGTTTGTATCCTGTTACGAAGACAAATCTTGAGTTTGGGCTGTATTCAAACACCTGTGGTTGGAGATTGAATTTGAAGGGCTGAGGGGTGCTGAGTGTGTATTCACAGAGTAAATCCACGGGAGTTAATTTATTTGTGCCTATGAATTATTTGTCTTAATTCAAACAACTTAGGACCATTTAATGTAAGATAATATTAATAACTTTACCGTTACCATTATTTTGTTAAATACATGTTACACATTACATTCATGAAGAAAGTTCATGGTAAGGCCTTGCGGGTAAGGTGTAGTAGGTTGTATTTATACGTTTATTTAAGCTGTTATTTAAAGCAGTGGGCGGTACTGAAAGCTTAATGACAATTTTATATTCGTATTTTCGTGATTTTGACGCAGAATTGCCAATAAATTTTATTGCGAATGTTTAACTTAGAAACGACACGCTCGTTAAATTAGTAGTGGTCTTTTAGATGGTCCTGCGTTCTATTTAGAGTAGCAATAACTACGAATTCTACAATTGTTTCTAGAATTTGAAAATAGAAATAACTCGTACTTACATATCCATTATATGAACGTTAATATTTACAAGCTTTAGAATACAAATCAGGTCGAAACGTCGGGATAAAAAAGGTATTAGATCTAAGGTATTAAAACGACATTGACCCTCGGGGTTATTATCTAAAAATTTGCAGACAGCGACAGCCACGCGATCATCGCGCGACCGGTGATTAATTGTAATAAAATATTGGTATTATGTATGTTTGAGTTTGAGTGAAACCAAGCGAAAGAGCAGTGAATTTGCCGACTTGCTTAGAGGGGGCATCGCTTTATGGTCAGAGCGGTCAGAGGTACCACGAGAGGAAAGGGGATGCCAAGGAGTAGGCGTCTTACTGTCCTCTCATTTGGTTAATTGTGTAATAGAGTATAGGTGTGTAAACCCGAGACTGCTCTGGGTGCATCTAAAGACAGGGTTGACGAGGGATTCTGTTTTTGTGGTGTATGCTCCAGTGTCCTCTGTCGGTTTGGGCGAGCTAGAGCAGTTTTGGGAGAATGTTAGAGAAGTTCTAGCGACGGTTGAAGAGAATGAGAGAATTATAGTTTGTGGAGACATGAATGAATGGGTCGGGATAGCTGGAACAGGATATGAGTGTGTCTTAGCCAAGTATGGAGATAATAGAGTGAATGATGCTGGTAGGATTGTGTTAGAAGTGTGATGGATGGATGGATGGATGGAAAAGGATCTTTTTGTAGCTAATGCCTTATTTAAGCACTAAAGGATTCATCAGTACACGTAGGAAAGGAAGAATGAAAGGAGTATGATTGATTTATTCCTGGTGGACAGCCGGCTCAAAAAGCAGGTTATGGACACAAGAACACACAGAGAAGCCGATCTGAGAACGGACCATTTTCTAGTGGTAACTAAAATAAGGGGTCTGTTTGCAGCATGGCGATGTTGCGTAGCGTCCAATCCTGCAGCGGTCTGTCGCATCAAAAGCTGGAAACTGCATGATGCGACCACCAGGTATGAATATCAAAGAGTAGTATCCGGTAAGCTTAGCGATAGGTTGAAAGTCACGAGCGAAGATGTTGAAGAATGTTGGCAGAACCTTTTGTAGAAATTGTAATTTTTATTTCCTTAAAAAACTAATTTTCGAGAAAGATTAAGACAAAAATTATAACATCGATATATCTTAAATAAAAAATAAATACACATCTGAACAGTCTTATTGTACATAACACATGCAAACTTAAATGTACTAAAATATCACCTACTTACAAGATGTATTCTTGAAAATGCATTTTGTTACCATACATACCGTACGTGAAATTTTCAAAAAACAATTCAATATGCAGGTGCGGATTATAAATTTCGGAGGCCCCAAGCAGAGGTTATGCAGGCTCTGTTGCTTAGATTGGGCCCCTCAGCTGGGGCCCACGGGTATAGGGGATGCTGAACACGACTCGTGTTCGCACAAAATCACACCTCGCCGTGACCTCGGATACCCGACTCTCGTTAGATTGTATGAAACTCGCGTCATTTAAGCATAATTAGGTTACTTAGTAGTTGCAAAAAGACTACGTTTCGCTCAATCGTTAGTTTAAGTAGATGAACGTATGCGTACTTGAGTGTCCGATATGTCTATATTGATGTAGATCATGTGCTATCAACCTTAGAGATAGTATGATCGAGGCAGCGAAAGAAGTGTGTGGAACAATTATGATTGGGATTATAGAATATAGAAAAAAGCGTGATGTGTGGTGAGATAGTGAGGTGATGCCAAAAATAGCAGTAGTATGAATGTATGTAGAAACGAAGGCACTTGTGAAAGAGAAGCGTAAAAAGTGTAGTGTGTTAGACTTTCGTCTAAGACCCCACAAGATGTCGAAAACTTCGAGGAAAATTCCAAATTATTTTGGTAAGAAATACGTAAGTACCGACGTGGTCCGACCTTGCAGAATCAATATTCACCTTGCAGAATAAATAAAGTCCGTTCGAAAGAACATCGTCTGCTAATAGACAAAAAAATGTTCCGCAGCGATGGAGTGATTTTAATAGAGAACTATATGAGAGTGACGACTCCACTGTCTCTGACACTGTCGGTTAGTTCATATGGCTTTAATGGAAACCAGGCATTGGGGTGTATCTGGTAATATCTAGATTCAAAGTTAATTTAGAAAAGTTTATTTCTTAAATCGGTGGGACCGGACCTATAGGACCGGACAGACGAACATATAAACACCTCCTTTTTTTGAAGTCGGTTAAAAATAGTAAGTGCACGTGCTTAGCGAGTCGATGAAGTGTGCAGAAACAAGAAGGGATGCATCATCATATGCGCTTTACTACTTTTTATTAGCTTTATTTGTATGTATCTCTATGTACATATCTAAGTAACGGAATCTTTCAAATTAATTTTCACCTACTTTCAGACGTCTGAATAATTTAAAACTATGCACACGTAGTAAGAACCGATGACAAAACAGTAATTTTATAACTGTAACCTAATTTCCTGATCAGGATTATCAAGGTAATCGTTTTTGTTATAAAAGATATTTTTTTTATTGCGTACTATTATTAAATTACTAAATAGTGAAGGACACATCATATTTTGTTTTTACTTAAATCTTTTCATCCTTTTTCTCATTGTGTTTGTAAATATTGAATAGCCACTCTACATTTGATTCTGTAAAACGATATAACTCTTTGAATCTTTTTCTATACCTATTCCTCATACTGGGTATTGTTTTCTTTCACGAACACGCATATACAAGGTTATTTCGAAAGGATGTGTAAATACGAAAGGGTATTAAAGTACTCATAACAGCGGAAAATTTGCATTCTACAGCTTCGTCAAAAGTTAATAGTTCTAGTGTAAAACCTCAGTTTAAAAAAAAAAAGTGAGGCAACCCTAATATTGAATAAAAGTAATAAATATTGAAAATTTGGAATGTAGGGTTAAAATTTTGTTTCTATTACATTTTATTGTACGGACAACAAAATAAACGCATCCCACAATTAATATATCTGCAATATAAAGATAAATAAAAAGATTTATACCTCCTTTCACAATAACCTTGTATAATAAGGCGCACGCTATACATTTTACAAGTATTTGCTGAGGATTTTGCGGACAAAATAAGCAATGAAGAGATACGCAGTATGACAGGGTTGCACGACAGTGTTATTGTGAAAATTAAGAAAGGAATGCTAAGATGGTTCGGGCACATGGAACGAGTGAGCGATGAAAGACTGACGAAGAAAATCTATAGAGAAAAAGTGAGTGGTAAAAGAAGCTAAGGAAGACCAAGGCTGACTTATGAAGATCAAATAGCTAGAGTGTTAGCCGACGGAAGTGTCAAAAGCACTCGCATATCTAGGCGAAAATGTTTGAGGAGAATGATGAGCTTCGAAGAAGCGAAAGAAGTATGTAAGGACCGCGACGCTTGGCGCTCCGTCGTCTCTGACTACCCCGCTGGGTATACATCGTGAGAATATGTATGTATGTAATAAGCTTTTGCTAATTATGTCAAGGTATATTCACACGAAACTCGGGTTTTGCTTTAAAATGTAAGCATAAGTATAATATGATGACGTCTTATTCACATCCTAAAAACATATAAGTGTGTTCTA
Organism: Zeuzera pyrina; assembly: GCA_907165235.1. Classification (NCBI taxonomy): domain Eukaryota; kingdom Metazoa; phylum Arthropoda; class Insecta; order Lepidoptera; family Cossidae; genus Zeuzera; species Zeuzera pyrina. The sequence goes on from OU015627.1 coordinate 4,729,864, forward strand.
AATCTTATTTAAGAACTCGGGTTTAGATAAATAGTTAAAAGCTGTTGAACATTGTAATATCGATAATACTCTGTAATATCTTTATACATGACACGAATTTCTATTGAGTAGAGTGGACTCTACCCTTATGGGGCTATAACGACCATTCAAACACCATTACCAGACTAGGAGTGGCTCGCGATTATACCCATTATGGAGTATTACAAAAAAGCTATTAAGATATAGAGAGTCAAGCAACATGGGCATCGTTATAAAATTGTTTAACGTTCATAACGATGTTTTTCTAAGTAATTTCCATCAGATCTCATTTATTATGTAAAACATTTATTAGTAATTGAAACGTTGAGTGGGAAATTCAATGAAAATGTACTTGTCTGTGAATATTTTTAGATTTCCCAATTAATTATTTAAAATGTTCATGAGTTTTCGTGATCCAGTGTTTTAATTAGATACGAACGTAGCTAATTCGAAGATGGACTCCGCGTCGTTTACTTTTAAAGTGAAGTAATAAAAATAAGCCGAGCCATTTATATGTACGACATACTTTTGTGTGTAATGTGTGTACATCTGTGTGTAATGAGAAAGCAATATATATTATGACAACAAGAGTAAAAAAGAAAGAGCCGCTGAGGACATGATTCGAAATTACACGATGCGCTATCATGGGATGATGAGTATTCGGAAACTTCTCATGCTTCGTCATTCGTCAAGTATTGTGACAGAGAGCGAAAATTGTTTCGTTACATAATTTAGCAATATAATAACAGTGAGTTTAAGCTTCGGATGAAGAATCAAAATAGATGGATCATTTACTCTAAAACGGTGTCTTTTTTTTTGTTTTTCCTAGATTTTTACTAATATACGTGACTAGAGAAGGGTCACGGTACAACGATACACACTTGAATATGGCATATTTTTATTTTTGAGAATACTAATAGCCGGAACACTTAAGATTTACAAGTATTTTGCAAATAATTATTTGAGTAATATAGGTACGTGAAGTCGGTCATGAGCTGACACGAATTACATTGACATGCGAAGTGGCCGTACTTACTATAGCTAACTGTTCTACTCGTGGTTACGGTCAACGAGATAGAAAGAAAACACGGAAATTCGTTTGACTCACGGTGATTAGAGTGGTAACTTATAATGGCACCGTCCATTAACTTATTGATCCGAGGATTAAATAGTATCACGCTTCATCCAATTTTAAACAATGTTTTGTAAAACCCTGTAATGTACAACGATGACAGCGTTTCGGTGTGAGTGCGAGAGCACACTGGTGGTAATTACTTTCTACTTAATGCTTCAACATTTTGTGCTTAGGGAGATTCGATAATTGCGGCTTTGATAAATTGTTAGATTTTTACGGACTGCGGATGAAAAGAGTAGACGGGTGTGAAATATGTGATGGGGGAAACGAAAATGATCGCAACTCATGAAGTGCTCAATAAGTAAATTAGGGCGGACGAATTATCATTGTCAGTTTGCAATTGTGAAATATGTGTACTTTGTCTTTTTATTTGTCCACTTCTTATCCTACTTTACATGGTGTCGTATCTTCTCGTGCATTTGCGCCAGAGAGCTCTGCTCCGGGTTGTCTGTGAATTGCTTTTGTTTCTTTTTGTACGTTGGACCACCATGTGGTAAATAGTCTGCCTCTACCTTTAAGTTGTTCGAGAATGCTGAGGACTTGTTGCATGGGGTGATCTTCTCCTCGCCTCAAGATATGTTCATAGCATCGTAAGCGACCTTTCGGCACCTTATCGCAAATGGAAGCCATCTTGAATGATTCTCGTATATATTTGTTCGGATCTTATCCAATCACGTATCCAACCAACCCAACGCAGCACCTCGATTTCTTTGGTGTGCAGTTCTTGTTCGTGTGCTTTTTTGAAGGTTCAGCACACTGATCCGTAAATCATAGCTGTTCTAGCTACTTTTTTATACAGTCTTCCTTTTGTTTGAGCGGCCATTTTTGGGTCGCAAAGTACGTCAGATATAGAACGCCCTTCAGCAAGCAGCAATATAGCTTGGTATTTTGTCTTTATCTACGTTTGTATCAGGAATTACTGATGTGTGAAATCTGTGTGCTTTTGTAAAGAAATAAAAATAAAACCTATTGTAACAATAACAGTTTAATTTTGATCTTTTCACTACAGCTTGATTTTGAAATACGATGTGTGATTTCCTACGTGATAGCTTGAAAGCCAGTTTTAATAACTAACAAGCTTATTTTTCCTAAAATAGACAAAATAATCAGTTTAATAACCACCACATTGAATATTAGCGTAATTATTTTATTAATAATTTATCCAAACAAATATCTTTCAATAAGTAGCACTAATCTTATAATAGCTTAGTTTTAACATCGCGTCATCAATTATTATTAATTATAAAAAGAATACGCATAATTATTTGCAAATCACATCACATAACAATAAATTATCTAAAACTTCACTTTGCTAGGATCGTTTAAATTTTATACTTATAACTATAAATAATAAATAAAAATAATTTATTTCATTTTTTTATTACTTTGACTCTTTTTTATTGTGTTTGTTTTTTATTTTTTAAATCTATTTTTGTTGTTTATTTTTTTATTGTCAAAGTCAAAGTTAAAGTCAGTAAACCCAATTACAAGGTATTCTAGAATGTCAAATCTACGTTAGACAATTTAAAATGATGATACGTGTTTATGAGAAACTATCTCCAAAAAGAAGACGTTTTCGAAAAAACAGTTTTTCTAATTTAGGAGACAAGGCACAACTTAATTATAATAAGTTATGTCAAAAAATCATTTATTTGTTTAGATTTTTTTCTACATTTTTCCTTTTTATTCTGTCAGTAAAGTAAAATTCCGTCATACCGCTAGTAGGCGCTATCATCGCTTACCCAGCAAATACCTTAGCCATAAAGTTAAAAACCCTATTTTCGTCGTATTTCTGTCATTATATCTTATCGTAGTTACAGTTGGCAATACAGAATTGATTTCGCTACACTTTCGTTCATGATTATGATCCTAGTGTGAACGCTATCTATTACAGATAGATTGAATTCTCTGTTACGTCTGACATCTAATCCAATATATCTCTGTGTAAGAAAACTAATAATCAACCTGTAAATATGCTGTAAGTCCCTTCAGGTTGTTGTTAGGTGGCAAAACAATTAATACGATCCACTGCCAGTAAAGTGAGATTAATTACTTCTACCCAGCTCTTATATTAGTGTTTATTGTTTCCCTTTGTTAAGCTTTACTTGTATTGGATTGTCATTGAAAAATGCAGTTGAGAATGAAACTTCTTAGGATAGTCACCGGGCTGTAGTCATGCTCATATCATCATAGTTACATACAAACGTTAGAAATTACGAATAACAATGATGCTGCAATCACATAAAATTTTCAGTCAAATTAATTTATTAAAATAAGCTCAGTTCAAGTTATTTTTAAAAGACAAATTTACCACATCAGTCCATAAAAAATTGCACTAAAAAGAAACAACACGAAATCAGTCAGGTTTTTTTTTATCAATATATAACATACTCGTATTACAATAGAGTATTCGGAAAGATAGTAAATGTATGGACAGAGAAGATTATTTCCAGACTACAATGCTGTCTTCGATGAAGTCGTATAGTATAATCATCTATTATAAAATCATATAATAGAGCAACTTTCTAATCAGTGAATCCACGTTTAACAACAGTTTTAAGTTAATTGAGTGTAAAGATAGGTAGGTGCGATATTTTAAAGGATATAGGAACGGATGTACATAATGTATAGCTACGCGGATTCATCCAGATTCCATCTCCGCAGACCTGTTTGGGTCCGACCTTGCACTAATATTTTATTTTAAACTTCCGATCACTGAATAGTTACATATTAAAAGAATTCATAATATTAGCTAATATATTAGTTATATATATGTATATATATATAACTAATATATTAGTTATATATATGTAGTTATATATATGTATATATATATATAACTAATATATTAGCCGATGAATTCTTTTAATTATTAGGTATCTTCCGCCCAAAATCTCAAACCTATTAATCGACGCGATGTGTTATTCTTAACGAAGCATCCTCAGGATATTCCAAAGATGAGACTCGGTCAGCCAACAAGCACCGAATCTACTTCACTGAAACTGATGCCGGTTAGCTTACGGAGTCCGATCTCTGGAATAACCTGAGGATGCTGCGTTAAGAAGCGAAATAAGCGTTAATTAAAAGGGGGCTAAGAACGTCGTGTAGTTTACATGAGAGTCAATGGTAGATATCCTGGAATTGAAGAAACGCATTTTCAATTAACAAAATAATTGTAGAAACTTCTTACCCATTCAATAACAAATATTTTAGTATATTTTTAATACCTACATCCAAGTATAGCTCAAATGGTTTGATATTTAGATTACAAATTGGACGACTGTTTGGGATTTTTTAATGCAGTGAATTCAAACAGATCGTGTATGCAATGGCCGGCATAGTTTCAAGAAATATTGTAGAATAACATATATTTTTTATAGATTTTAATTCCAAACGAACACGACATTCTTAAAACACGCTTTAAAAGAGGTACGTTGTGAACCCTCGCCTTAATAGGTTTGGACTTTTGGGTGGAAGAATTATTATAATAATTCGTCACATCAAATGGATTTCCGCAAAGTAACACCTGAATCTATATTATAAAGTATTAGGTTCTTACTACTGTGTACCAAGAACAGATTATTTTATTGTAAGTCCTGGCCTTTGAGTACTTTTAATGCCGACATTTTAAACGATGTACCCAAGTCACGCTTTCGTTTATACAGATAACGAACTTTTGGCGCGAACGGGAGAAATAAAGTTTACATTTTATTTAGATTTTCTGTCACTCCGTTTTTCGGAGTTTTAGAGTACAAAAGTGATATTATTAGTGGATGAATTGGGAAAACTACACATGATGTGCAATTGAAGTTTTCATGTTGTTCCAAGACGTATTTTTGATGTGATAGTTCTTGGACAGCCAACAGCCGGTTTGACCCAGTGGGTCAGACCGGCTGTCGACGTGGCCACGTGGCGACGCGTTGCCACGCGCTAGCACTACGTTCGTATACCTATAGTGTGTGCAGTGTTGTTAGTCATTTCGCAACACGTTGGCTGCAGTTTTTAAATATAGAATAATTTTTTTCTTCAAAAATATCTATATATTTTGTTTTTGGTTTATGCCATATTTATTTCTTTTAATAAACCATCCTTTCGTGCATGTTTTCTGTACAAAATAGTTTCGATGTTTCACATCTGCCACGCGTCCCGTGACGACTCTTTTTTTTAACGTTACGTAACGTAAGGGCTAATATCACTTTAGTGGGGAATGTTACGAATTTAGTGTTAATACACGAGAATATTGCTTTTGATCGAGAACATTGGCTGTATGAACATAGTTCCCTTTGCTTTCCAGTAGTTGGCGAATTTATTGTAAAAAATTGCACAGACAAAATACGTTCTAATTTACGTTGCAAATTCGCGTACAAACAACTTGTACCGTAGTTAAAGGATACGTGATGCGTAGTAGAGACCTCTTATGTGATTACTGTGATTACTTGTCTTACTACTATTACTAGCACCTGGATGTACATCCATAATTACCGCAAGGTATGCGAGTCCACGGACACGTATCCATCTAAAGTCAAAGTCAGAGGTGTTTTTGAACGTTAAATGTACTTTAGTTCGGTTCAAAGAGAAAACCTGGATACTGAGAAGAACCGACAAGAAACTCAGTCGAGTATCATTTTCTCGACATCATTTTACAAAAATCTAAATCCAAACCTCTCCACTCATCTCTGAGTGACTTCTTGAAGAAGTTTTTATAAAAAATAAACCTAAAAATAATAACCCTAACCTAGAAATAACGGTTGAATAGAAAATAGTTTCGTGTTGGCTAAAATTAAAATTTAAAAGTCAAAATTTTTATTAAATTTTAATGTTGTTAGTACTGATAATATCTATTTTCTGTTTTCGAAATTGGAGGATTAGTCTACAACGTGTAATTGAAAATGACTCACTAAAAGTGTGTAACTCGCGAGCACTTACCTAAGTTTATCCAATTCCATTTGGAACGTGGCAGCATCTACCGTGTTTGACCGATCTTTGAAGGAGAGAGGCGGTAAGTCGCCCATTTGTAGGAGTGCGCTGTCTGTCCGAGAAAATCTCTGAGTTAAGTTTGATCTGAAACAAAAATGCGTGTTATTGTGGGCAACATTTTGGTAATACAAATTTACCACTAAAGTTATAGCCTTTCACACATCACGAATTATTAGACTGAAAGAAATATATGGCGTAAGCCTGTAATAGAAAGGGATGGGAATTTACATATTTCGTCTCTATAGATATGCTCAACATTTTAAGACTTACACTGTTGCATTTGACAGTCCTCCTCTCCACCAGACACAAAAAAAATCTTTGTTTCGTTAGTACTTTTAATTATTCTTGAACTTCATAAGTGAAAATAAAATTTTTATTAAAAAAAATTAAACCGCCTTCAAAAAAAACACTGAAAAGTATAAAATAAGTATTCTTTACTAACCAAAACCCAAGTACAATTAAAATAACTTTATAAATACGATACACATACCTATATAATTAAATTTGACAGTTTCTGAAGTCGGTGCCAAGCTCACCAAACTGATAGACTTTCTGTTGTCGCACATTGATTTGGCACCGACTTCAATAATTGTCAAATTTAATTATATAAGTATGTATTTATAAAGTTATTTTAATTGTACTTGGGTTTTGATTAGTAAGGGATAGTTATTTTATACTTTTCAGTGTGTTTTTTGAAGGCGGTTTAATTTTTTTTAGTAAAAATTTTTTATTTCTCCCTTTTGAGTGGTCTTGACCTAAATAAACATCTAGGGCAGGTATGCAATTAACTTCATTCTAATTCCGGAACGCAACGATATACAAGAGAATCATTAATATACATAAATAAATTTTATAACCAGGTCGTGTTATCTAGTGTATCTTCGAAGTCCAAGCTCCAATATCGGTGAAATTTAAATGGGACTACCTCTGAAGTATTACCTACTAAACGTAAAAAGAATTTTCGAAATCGGTTCATAAATGACGGAGTTATGAGGTAACAAACATACAAAAAAAAAACATACAGACGAATTGAGAACCTCCTTCTTTTTTTGAAGTCTGTTGAAAATTACTATAATTTTTTTTGTAAATATATGTGACATAAAGACTCTTTTGGGCGTGATGGTAGAATCTTGAATGCAGTACTTTAGGCTGCTAAGGTCGGTTTGAAAAATATAGATTGTTAAAGCGAAAAAGACTATAGTGGTCACAGTTGTCACATCAACGTAATGTCTACATTTGTTCGTTCGTTTACATTTTGTACTGTATTTTAATTTGTAAATTTGTAAGGAGAACATATTACTTATTAGGAGATTCCTGTAATTGGCCTAACCAGATTGTTTACACCACTTAATGTTACTCATGTTTATTTAAGGCTGTAGTTATCTCATATTAATAAAAAAAAGAATCTAATAGTAGTAGATGAGATACGAAATATTTCTGTGAAATATTCTGTGAAATATTCTGTGATATGAAATAGCTCGTTGATGCCGTGGGGGTGCATCTGTGCTATCTTATGAGCCGAGGGTTCAGTGTTCGAGTTCGAGTGTGAATTTCACTGGGCGCTTCCAGAGTCTGTTGTGTGCTACCCTTCGTCGTGTCACTGTGTAATAAGCCTAGTGAGAGAGAGCCTAGTTTGGAATGTCACATTTGGAATGACGAATAATTATACATACTGTACCATTTTTTCTATTCTACCTTTTCTATGAGCATAGAGGCTAAGACAGAAAAAATAAATGTAGAACTGGCAAGTAAAAATTTGAATATATTTTTTGTTGGAAGAATGGAATATAATTTATGGAGAGAGGAAAAAAAATATAGAGGAAACGATGATGTGATGGCGTGAGAACAAGTTGATTTTAGAGATATAAAAAAAAATTATATCTCTAAAATCAATATCTCTAAAATACATATCTTCACGTTGTATCCCCAAAGGGGTAGTCAGAGGCCGGAGCGCCAAGCGTCGCGGTCCTTACGTACTTCTTTCGCTTCCTCAAATCTCATCATTCTTCTCACACATTTCAATGATTATAATTATTTTATTTATTACACAATGTCTAAATAAAAAAATATTTATTTAGGTAAAATATTTATTTAAAAATATTTATTAAAAAAATATCGATTTAGGTACGATTTAAAATAGCTAAAAGAGCTTTGGTTTCAATAATAATATAACTAATTGACTTAGGTGACTGTGTCGCTTCTTCGATATCTTTATCAAACTCTTACACGGCGTATTAACATTTTTCATAGTAATACCACAGATATTAGTTACAAGCATAAAATAACGCATTTAAGGTAACGGTATATAAATTCACTGTCTTTTATAATTTAATAATAAAGACATATAATTTATTTATGTAAAAAGATCGTTGTTTTTCGTAGCAAAATGAAATCAAACATTATGTTTAACTTATTTCATTCAGATTCCTTTATGTTAATAAAAGTAGTAATTTAGACACATCTGTTTTCATCCAATTACAATAAAAGTAATCTAAAAAAATCTCATTCCCAGACTATTTTTTCCTGCAGAATTTTTATCGAAAACATTTATAGAACTTTAATTACATTCGTGAGTAAAGCTTGGCTTCTAATTTAAAGAATTGGGCATACATTTTACGTCTAATAGAATATTTATGGGTGAAGCAAACTTACTTGTGAAAGAAAACAATGCTCTAAATAGAATTTAAATTTAAGGAGACGTTCCATTAGAAGTTGTCATTTATACTAATATTATAAAGAGGTAAACTTTGTTTGTACGTAATAGATACATTCAAAAACTACTCAACCGATTTCAAAAATTCTTTTACCTATAGAAAACTACATTATCAGTAAATAACGTGGGCTGTATTTTATTTAAAAAAAAATTTTTACTCGTGCGAATCCGGGACGGGTCGCTAGGTATTTATAAAGAAATTATTACGGAAGTTGTATTGATCACAATGTAGCTCATTATATTCGTTTTTAATAATAATAATAATAATTTATTCCAATCAAAATCAAAGTACAGAAAATGGAAAAATCCTCTGACTCCCGAACTAGTTGCAAGACTGTATCTCAGGAGCCAGCGATTGTACCCTAAAACTATGCATATGACAAGAAATATTTACTATATAAATTATACAAATAAAGCAAATGCATATATACTAAGATATACAAGGAATATTAAGGAAAATATAAAAAGTCTTTAACATGTGACTTTTTTTTCTTTTGTATCTATAAGAGTTACGTGTGTGTGTGTGTGTGTGTGTGTGTGTGTGTGTGTGTGTGTGTGTGTGTGTGTTTGTGTGTGTGTGAGCGTGTGCGTGTTGTTTATGTGTGAGGGTGAAATTAAAAGAATATGATACACACCCAAAAACGTGAAACACCAAATTAGCACGAAATAAATTATTTACATTGTGTTTGTTAACAGCGCTTCCGTTTTAGAGTAAGAAAGAGTTCTTAGCCATTTTGTAGTTACTCTTTTCAGCTTATTCTTAGTGCAAGAGTAAATATTTAACTTTTATTAATTAAATTATAAAGATGATATGAAAGAAAACAAAAGAACCGTTTTATAAAAGTGGTGCAAGTATTTAGGGTGGAGCATACTATATCATGTCGTCTCTTAGTGTGCATAAGATTGGGATTATATATTATAGAGGAATGTTGTTTTACTAAAACATAAAGTATATAATTTTGGCGAATTGAGAGAATTCGAGTTATTTTATACAAGTCATCAGTAGAAAAATGGAGCGGCAGACCAAAACATATCTTAAGAATTGCTCGTTGAGCTCATTCAAGTTTAATTAAAACAGATTTCGGTACTCCTCCCCATGCAGTGATACAGTATGTACCAACAAATTGACAAAGAGAAAAATATACATGTTTCAATATACTTGTATCAGCAACATTACGTAAATTCTTGAATACATACATTAGTTTGCGATGGCGATCCGTCAGCAAGTCAATGTGTGGTTTAAAATTGAGATGGGAATCTAAAGTCACACCACTCACACCAAGATATTTATAAGTATGTGATACTGCTATTCTCTCACAAGCACATCTTATCAGGGGTTCTTTAAGGTTAGCACAAGAATGAAAAATCACATGATGGGTCTCAAATTGAGGCATAATTGACGGTCTCATGGTAAAATTGACTATTTTTGTTTTATGTGAATTTAATGAAAAACTTATATTTGAGCCATTCTAATACCTCTTCAAAACCTTATCATCATCATCATCATCAAAGTATCATCCCAACTATTACAACAAAAAGTGAGAGCAGTATCGTTTTTATGATAAAGAACTGTCGTAAAATCGAATGCATACAAACATATCTTCACGCTGTAATACTATAGGGGTAGGCAGAGAGGATACAGCGCCAAGCCACGCGCTTTTTACATACTTTTTCAAACTTCAAATGTCACCATTTTTCTCATACACTTTCACTAAGATGTGTGAGCGCTTATGATGTTTCGTCTACTACTGATAAGTTATTTAATCTTTAGAACCTAATAATAAAATATAATAAATTAATTCTGATGTATTTAAAAAAAATAGAAGCTTTAAGACGATTACATATTATTGCTTAGAAACTTAAAAAAATGACAGAATAGAAGTCTGGTTAATACAAAAACTCAGTGATGGCTCTTAACTCGTTTTTGTAATGGCCTGATATACTATAGCTGGTATATGTACAAATAATATCAGTACTTGTTATTATCACGTAGACATTTATCAACGTGTTATGAGAATGTGCTTTGAAAGAAATTGTAACATTAAATCATTAAATCTTTGGTCAACTTGCAACACCCTGTACTTCTCCTATACAATCAGGAATTATGCATCTCATTATAATGCTCTATCAATGTTATAAGCGAAAATAGAGCGAACTGTTTTATTTCGTTGCTATTTTAGCCTGAATTTTGTGTAATAATATAAAACGCTGTAATAATAACAATTCTTTGGGATGTGAGTAGTAGCAGAATCTTTATAAAGGGTCCGTCCTCATCGCTATCACCATCATTCTCTAATTCCAAATCTTGCCGTCAGACAATAGTACTTGCACTGTTGTTCTAGTGTGAAGAATCAAACGGTCATTGAAATGTCTCGTGCAAGAGATAGAACGCACAACATCTTAGTTTTAAGAGTTGCCAACGTATTTGAAGTACATTGTTAGCATTGATATTGTAAACGGCTACGCGTTACAATAACTACTGCGTCCCGTTTTAACACATGACAACAGATATTGTTCTAGTTCTTGGGAGCCGAAACTATGCCTGTATAGACGGTGTTTTCGGTATTATATACTGTACACAGCTATTTGAGGAAGCGAAAGAGGTGTGTAAGGACCGCGACTCCTGGCGCTCCGTCCTCTCTGACTACCCCGTTGGGGATACAGCGTGAAGTTATGTTATGTTACACAGCTATTTTCTCTTAATTTTATTTTTAACCAACTTCCAAAAACAAAGTTTCACTTTACAAAATCTTTTCTGCACAAAAACGACTTCCGGCAATTAGGTTAGAAGTCTAATGTCCGATTTCACCAACGCTATCTAAGTCGTGACATAACTATGTACCCCCTAGATTAAAAAGACCCCTAAACCGGTTCTTAGATAATATTTCACCAATGTAATGGTTCCCTAGTAATGTCCGAGTAGTGTTAAGTGACGTTTAATTGTTTTCATAGTGACTATTCGTTTCCAAAAGTTTTTTGATATGACAGATAGATATTATTGTTTTACTTTTAAGTTTCTACATAATTTAATAAAATATTCTCCATATTGTCGAAAACATCACATAAAACTGAAAACGAACACATAAAACTGTCACATAGTGTTATGGACTCGAAAACAGGATTCCTTAATTAAGGCGACGCATTGATCACCAATAATTTATTCTAAAATAGACCTTCTGATCTATGCAAAGGTGCGCACGCTAGCTTACGAAAAATACGAAAAACAGTTATTTTCATTTATTTTAAAAACTATAATTAAATTTAAAACATCCAACTATCATTTTGAAGAATATGTTTAGATTCATAGAAATGTAGAAAAAATAAAAATAAGAGAGAATAGCAGCAGTATAATAGCAATATGCAGTAGTATGTATATACGTATATGTATATACATATAGTGTATATATAGTAATGAATAAAAAAATAAAAATAAGAGAAAATAGCTGTAGTATAGTACATACATAGTAGTACTTAGTAGCAGTAGTATACATATAGTACATAGTAGTGTAGAAAAAAATACAAATAATAGAGAATAGCAGTACTTAATAATATAAATAACAATTTTTAGACTATACCATCTAAATACACAATTTATTTGAAAATACCTTACCTTAACGTACTGCCGTTAGTAAAGATGAAGAAAGCGACTTCCGATCTCTCATTCTGCAATCTTGTCACCAACTTTCCTAGTTCTGTTGCTCTGCTCACCTGTTGGGTTTCGAATTAAGAATTTATAATTGGAATTTTTGGCGGAAACGGGAGAAGTAAGGTTGTCATTTCATTTAGATTTTCTATTTTTTATCATTTTTGGGAATTGTAATACAAAAATGATAGTATATTGTGTTCCAAAGTTCTGTATAAGAGAAAAGAATGGAATAGATCTAAATAAATATGTGTAGCTGAAGTTCTCGCGCCCTTTTAAGAAGTCTTTTATAACTTCAGTAAAGTAAAGCCTATTATCACTTTACTGGAGGAGTTTTACGATAAGAAGAACAAAATGAATTTACTTCGAACGTGCTTTATGTTGAATCTACTTAATAATATTTGACGTTGGTAAATGCGCTAATTTGTGCGCCATGTTATGAAGAAAGAAAAAAAAAATCCTGTTAAGAACATCCACATTATTTATATGTCAGTTTGCAACTCAGCCATGAGAAATACGTACCTAATCTTACAAAAGGCGAACTACTCCATAAAATACAACGTTAAGACAAAGTTAATGTGCAAATGACAGAAAACTCTTTGTAACAATTATTGCGTAGGTAATTGGAAATTTAATAATGGCAAACGATCCATCGGAGAAATACTATCGGACCGGCCGCGTAGTCTAACAGACTGTCAGCACCGGCCCCGACGATCCGTTAGCGCGTTATCCCTTCCAAACCGGAATTCGCGCTTTGCCATAGTATAGTCAAATGAGAGGCTTTTATATGAAACAGAATATAACTGTAAAATTGGCTACAAATATTGCGCATTAAAAATAATAATGTGACGCGTGTTTAATATTTTTGCAAAATTCCACCCTTTCCCCCGTTATTATCTTAGATACAATATTAAGATAGACTCCGCATTGCACAATTTAAAAATGTAACAACCAATATAAGCCGGCCCGTCTGTAAATTGTAAACTTATTGGCCGCCCTTTCGCTAGTCAATAGTGCACTCAGCAATAATTTCAGTGTATATTTGCGGCGCAATTTTCATCTCAATAGATTAAAATGTTTGTCGTATTTCACGAAATTTATTTATCCAATTTTAGGTACGTGATGTCCCATTTTTATTTCTATGCCTACGTTGTCCACTCAAGCAACGAGTCAACGTATATTGTCGAAAAGTTATGAAATCTCATGTGAACAATTCACTGGCGGTGTGCGGAAACCTCATGTGAATAATTCACTGGCGGTGTGCGAACGGCGGCCTTTTGCTTCCGAGTGGTTTGTCACCGAGTGGCTCACTCGCAGAGTTTGCGAACGAGGCGTTTCAGTGACGATACGGAGTTATTAACCGAGTGTAAATGTTTAATGCAATTGTGAAAACAAATTACTTGAAATTCATTGAGTAAATAGAAGTGTTTGGCTTTAAACTTCAGTAGAGGGCACAGAGTGGTTAAACTAAAGAGAGATGGTGCGTCAGCACCATCTCTCTTTAGTTTAACCCGAATCTGGTTAGCTGACCGAGTCTGATTTCTAGAATATTCTGAGGATGCTTCATTGAGAGGCGAAACACGTGTCGATTGGTGGTTTTTCGAGTTTGGGCGGAAAATGGCTGAAGATTGCAGGAACTTATCACATGAAATGGATTTCCGCAAAGTAACACCTGAATACTCTGACTATCCCGTTAGGGATATGGCGTGAAGATATGTATATATGTAACACCAGAGTCAATACAAAATCTACTTTAGTACGGTTCAAAAAGGAAACCTGGTATACTTAGAAGAACCGCCAAGAAACTCAGTCAGGTATCATGTTTTCAATATAATTTTACAATAGTTTTATTAAAATATGATGTTTAAGGGGTTACCATCTCTCACAGCAATATTATTTTAATGTTACTAGATTTAAAAATCTCGAAATTCTGACAATGGGATTACTTTTTTCAATATTTATGTTTCGTTGATAAGGTGACAATATGTCTGTGAGCACCGTGTTGAGTTATTATGCAACTTTTCGCGTAATATTGCACCTTCAATCTCACTACTAATTTGAGTCAGTTGTTTTCTTTATATTAGACGGACTCTGTTTTAATAATGATATGACTTAGGTGAAAGCTTGCTTAGGACTGTTTGAATTAAAGATTCTTCATTCCATCCTAAATTGAGGGGCTTCGCAACGGTCTCTACGGTATGAGTAAATTCTGATAATGTTTCGTTTTCTGATAACGCAAACACATCTCATTCTTAAGTGTCTCTATGTGGATAGGTATAGGATAGATAGTTCGTTTATCATTTTTAATTTAAAATTGTGCCAATCGAAACCCGCTGATGTATTTTGGAGCCATCAGTTTGCGAAGAAACCAGAAGTTCGTGTCATAACCCAAGTTGTAAAATCTGATTCTGGGCTTAGCTTTAATTAGTAAATTTTATCTAACTGAATTATAAATTTAATTAGTCCTTTGGCATCTTTGCCATTGCATGCTGGTATCTCCGTTACAAAGGTATGGATTAGTTTTGATTTATTTTTGTCGGTACTTGTCGAATTGTCATTTCTGCAGGCGATGCTGAGAGATCTTTTACCTTAATTCATGCACAATAGAGGGTTCAGATTTGGATTCTAGAATTTTTAATCGATTTGTCAAATCGTTAATTTTTTCGTTTTGGGTAATAATTTTTTCATGCAATGAATTTACTATAGGGGTTATTGCTTCGAGATTTAAACATTTAAATTACTTGATCATATCTGACACATGGGTAACCCCTTCCTCACTAGTTGGTAGTTTTTCGCCTTTATCTTTATTCTTAAATCTAAATGGTAACACTAAATTGCGGCATAATTTCGGGCTTTGGCGCCTCCACCAAATTTGTGACAATGTGTGGGAAGAGAGGAAATGAAGTAAGGTACTCACGGTCTTGTTCTATCGATGAGTGTTTTTTTTAAGATTTCATATTTATTCCCACAGACACGAGTAAAGACACTTTCGCTTGTACACAAATAATATCGTTACTCCGATTCACAAATATTAAAAACGTCAATGCACATACGTGATTCGATTTGTTCTCCTCGCGCGGTGCCCGTATTTTTCCTACCCCCAAACCGCTAGATATTCTCTTAGAGACTTAGAGAGTAGTTGGAGAATCAGATGATGGGATGAGGATTACTCATTGTCACAACACCTACCAGCCTAGTCGTAAACACATCCGTCAATTGCCTAATGCGTCTAATGGCATATATCGCGGAACCGAGCCTACCAGCCAAAGTCTCTGCTCACTGTAACTTGTTAGTTGTTATCTACTGTTAAACCAAGATAACTGGCTGACTTAACTAATTTTATTTGTGTCCCACCCAGCTCTATTTTATCATGGGTTCTGAATACATTAGAAGGGAAAATTTAACACATTTGGTTTTTTGTGCATTTAGTAGTACAAAGTACTATAAAATTCGACCTCTTCCCTTTTATTCTTAAACTGTACATTTTAGAAAACCTTTTCTTAGCGGGCCTCTAAATTATACAAACTGTCATCACACTAAATTTCATGATCCTGTGTTCAGTACTTTTCGAGATACCGTGATTAATAATGCGTCAGTCGGTCCGTAAATAAGTTAGTAATATTTTGCTTATACATGTAAGTACTTATACATATAATTAGAGTAGATATTTAAATGATTTCACAAGTCTACTATTAATAGTTTTAAATGTGAATACTAATAATGAAATACTAACAAAAAAAAACAATCTCTACGTGTAATCTAGTTTTAAACGGCCCAGGAAACAGTGGTTGTCCAAAGCCTGACGTCTCTCATAGAAGGAGATGACGTGTAACAAATTACATTTTTCCGATGAAACTCGTGACGAGTGGAAAATTTTGTGCGGACGGAATAATTGAGATCTAACTCATATTTTTTGTTCATGGTTTTTAAGTAAATAAATATTTCAGACAATTACACCGTTTGTGAGACTCCAAACCAAACACACAGTTTGAAACTATGGGTACCATATAACCTGGTATTTCCATGAGATTATGAGATATTAAGATTTCAAAAACGAGAAGAAGACAATTTAGTAAAATTAATTTCTTACATTAATCTGAGCTTCCGATACGTATAATCGATGACTCAAAAAATATATGGAGCATTGTGCAGATCCTTTAGCGGTAACTACAGCCACCTAGCAATTGTCGTACAAAATTTTGATAAGGTATGAGGTCGCTATCAAGAATCAACGGCGTAAGCTCATGGTAGATAAAGGCGCTGGCCGGGTATCAAAGTCTGCGAAGGCAGCAGAAGGATTAAGTTTTCATATTATGGTACCTATGTGATAATTTGATGCAAAGATTTTTACTGTTTTTCCTTCTTTTAGTATATCTTCGATATTTTAGTTTTGTTCAGAAATTTCTAGTAATTTCCAATGTTTAAATATTTCATGTAGTTTAAACATGAATGAAATTCAATTATAATGTATTTAAAAAAAACCTAAGAAAAATTTAAACCGTTTTCAAAGAAAAAAAACACTGAAAAGTACAAAATATCGATTCGTTACTCAAGTACAAAAATAACTTTACAAATACCTATATAATTAAATTTGACACTTACTGAAGTTGGTGCCAAGCCTACCAAACTAATAAACTTTCTGTTGTTACACATGGATTTGGCACCGACTTCAATAACTTTTGTTAAGGTTATTTTGTATTTTTCAGTGTTTTTTTTTGGGGGCGGTTTAATTTTTTTCTCAAATTTTTTTTATTTCTCCCTTTTGAGTAACCTTGGCCTAAATAATATCTAGGGCAGGTTCACAATTAACTTAGATACAAGAAAATAATCAATATAAATAAAAGTTACAAGCAGTTAGCGTTATTTGGTGTATCTTCGATATCCAAGCTCTAATACCAATGAAATTGAAATGGGACGACTTCGGAAGTATACTCTTTCAAACATCTTCCTCAACAGCGGCATTACCATCACAACTTAACCTAAATCAGATACAAGCAATTTAAAAGATTTCTTACAAACAGGTTTGGTTAATACATCAACTAATTGCTTTTTATTACAAATATATTCTATGTTAACAACGTCTTCTTCTACCTTTTGATTAATAAAATTATATTTTATAGCTAAGTGTTTTAAATCTCTTTTGAGCTTCATTCCTTACAGAGTTTATTGTACTTTGATTGTCTG
The DNA here is from genome assembly GCA_907165235.1 of Zeuzera pyrina. Classification (NCBI taxonomy): domain Eukaryota; kingdom Metazoa; phylum Arthropoda; class Insecta; order Lepidoptera; family Cossidae; genus Zeuzera; species Zeuzera pyrina. Next base: position 4,747,534 of record OU015627.1, read on the forward strand.
CGTACATAACTACTTTATCAACATTGACTTTCAAATTTAATAATAATTTTCTTATCCAACATACTTCATCTACTGCTTCACAAAAAGCAACAAATTTAGCCTTCGTAGTTCTGAGTGCAATAGTGGTCTGTGGTGATTTCCACACAACTACAGTACCATAAACTTTAAAAATAAACAGCCTGTTGTTGATTTTCTATCCCTATCTTTGGCTCAGTCTGCATCGGCATATCCTATAAGAGGATTTACTACGTTGTAAATACATTGATTCATATTTTATTGTACCTTTAAACGTAGCGCAAAATTCCCTTTAATGCTTTCCACAGTTCAAAACTTGATTGAGATTGAAATCTACGAAGATAATATACAGATGTGGCTAAGTCTGGTCTTGAACCTGAAGTTGCATACATTAGTGAACCTATCAGTAACCTACATTGTTTCTCTAAAGACAAATTAATTTCACGATCAACCTTAAACTTATAATTAACATCCATAGGTGACTCAACACAATTACAATTTTCTATGTTAAATTTATTTAATATATTTTGTAAATATTTTGAGTGATCAATAAGAATACAATTTGATTTTTTAGTTATTGAAATACCCAACTATATTAAATTATTGCTTTCTAAATCTTTCATTCGAAATTGTTTTGATAAAAATCCTCTTAACGTTCTCTTACTTATTTCCTGAACTAGAATTATTAAATCATCCACGTATAACAGCAAATATATTACCCTGATTGTACAATGTACAAACAAGTACAATTTTCAGGTCTGATAGTAAAATATGGATTTACCATATTTAACTATCACTTCATTAAAATGTTCGTACCAATATTTTGGTGACTTCTTTAGTCCGTATAAAGATTTAGGCAAATTTAGAATATGTCCTTCTTGTATTTTGAGCCCTTCTGGTGGTTTTAAAAACACTTCTTCATCTGTTTTAGGATATTATGCTCCCTTCACATCCATTTGGTGTATTTGATAATTTCTAAACGCTGCGACTGATAACATAATTTTCAATGTTAGTAATAGTTAAACTGATGAATATCCATCCTCCAACTTCTTGTGTTGAAACCCTCTCACGACCAATCTTGCCTTATATGTAGTATCATTATTCATTTCCTTCTTTGTAAACACCCATCTCGTATCAATCAATTTTACATTTTCTGGTTTAGGGATAATAATCCACGTTTCACTTTCTTTGAATACTTTAATTTCCTGTTGGATTGCTTTACGCCATTTTTAACTGTCTTCTCTTACATAAATGTATTTACAATTAAATGGTACATCTTCTTTCTGACCAGCATAAAGTGCTATCAATGCTTTATTTTCTTCCTCTTCAATTTCTTCCTCTTCCATTACATAATTTGTTAAATACTTTGGTTTAGTTCTTTTTCCTTTGTTACCGCCACCTATAAATTCGTTTGTGAAGTAGGTGCAAACTATTTGTGGGGTAAGAAAATTCCCCATCTACCCTCAATTTCCCTGTTACCTTAACACGTCCAAAAAGAGGTTCGAGTTGGACAATCGCACGAACCAGTCACGGTTTTCGGTATTACACGTAGTGTATTATTTATCCCGCTGACACGTGATTGTGACCGCTGCTGTTATAAATGTACTCATATGTGTGGCTTGTTATTGTGTTGTTGATTGTTGCGCTACCATTAAAATAAGTTATCAAGTCCGTGCACGGACACTACTAAGCGCAAGGCCCTCTGGAGGGTTCCCTGCGCCCTGAATAAGAGACGCTCGAAAGACCGGTAACCGGAGGCTAAAGTTAGTGGACGTGTTTTCCTTATATTCCGCCGTATTCCGTCTCGCAAATGGGACAAGCGCCTGTTTAAAATATACAGTCCATTGTTTTAAACCGCCGTTTACTTTCATTTTTAAATGATCGCACGCCCGTAGCATCACTTTTTGCTTCTTATATTTCTTTGTTTTCTCAATTCTTGTATTTCTTCTTGAGTTTTATTTCTGCTCTCTTGACTTTCTCCACTTGTATGTCTTGCATTAAATTCATGTATCACATTTTCATTACTTTCCCTCTCATTGCATGTTTCTGTATTAAAGTCAGTATTATTATAACCTAAATAACCAAAGCGTCTATGCCATAACTGAATCAAATTATTTTTATTATATGAACATACATGATTGCTTTGTAATAATGTTGCGTTAGTAAAGATCATATATAAAGAACCATCATTATAACTTTCATTACTAAGTTTCCAAATCTGATAATTTTGGTTAGTTATTTTCGACACAAATAACAAATGTTTTCTTAATTCTGGTACAAAGTATACATTCATTATGTCAAAGGTATCATAAGTATTATTCAACTTACGCTCTCTTTTTACATTTCCAATACCAGCAGCTTCTATAAATACATTATCTTTTGCAACATTAATTTTCCATGGTTCACTTAATTCTACATACTCATAAAAATATTTTTTTGAGTTTATTATGTGATCAGAGCACCCAGAATCCAAGTACCATATTATATTGTTTACAAGTTCATTTTTAATTATATCATTAAACAGAAACACATTATGTTCACCACTTGCAGACACTAACCGGGTATGATAAGAATTTCCTTGATAAAATCTCTTTCCACGATTATGAACTCTTCCTCAAATAAAGCTCGTCTTCATATTACCTCTTCCCTCACCAAAACCTCTCTGATCATAACCTCTTCCTCAACTCATTCCTTGTCCTTCATAAAACGTTCCTTGATAGTTACCACGCCTTTGTCCTGGACTACTCGTATGTCCTCGTACAAATGAACTTCGTTTTCTGCATTGATATTGTTTATGTCCGGGCTTATTACATATATAGCATTAAAATGAATTTTCTGGGTTATCTGTTTATCTGTTTCGTAATTTTTTATTTTTTCCTCTTCTTCTAGTAATCTGTTCTTTACAAAATAAATTTTTAAAACTTCTACAGTCTCCAACTCAATGATAATATTTTCATAACTTTTAGCCATAGAAAGTAAAATGTAATTAATTTTTTCTTCCCCTGTTATTTCTTCAACGGAAACATTTATTTGTGAAAACATCTCTTCCATTGTAATTAAGTGTTCCAATAATGGTTTCTTTTCGTTGTACTTTTCTTCAGATAATTTACGCTTCAGATATAATCTACTTCTGGTACTCTTATTTTTAAAATTAATTATTCTCTAAGTTTTTAAACATAAAATATGCTGATTTATCTTACAAATACTGTAAGTGACTATCAGCCCCCGAACTAATTAATAAGGCTTGTGTTTTGGCTTCATTTTTTTTATTTGAGGGTTACTGTGAAAATGTTTTCTCCCCAATTGCCTTTAATACTCCAGCCTCTCGTAATACAAATTTAATTCGAAAATGACTAAGCCGAAAAATTCTCACCGGTAAATTGCGTTAACATTAATTTCCACGGTCGTATTAAAGTAAATACGTCTATGTGAATTTCTCAATAGCTATCATTTTTACGTAAATTGCAAATAATACAATGTGTTCGAATCATAGAAATCGTAATGGCTGCCAACACTTTTCCTTCATAAACTTAAATATTTTTTTTTATTCGTACCTGGGCATAAGCTGGGCCCATAACTATGCAGGATGTTTGTTTGAATTACATCCATATATACACAACTGTACTTTATTAACTTTTACAATAATATTAACTTTTATCACAATAACTTTTAATTCCTTTCGAGAAGCTTCAACAGAACAGAACATTGCTATTAACCACAGACTATTAACTAATACATCATAACACAGATACAGTCTACATAGATAACAGAATAGGCTAAGACTACTATCTTAGGTACTTACTATGTTACTATGTTATGTAGTCGTTACTCAACAAAACAAAAAAAGAATTTCCGAATTCGCTCTAGAATTGACGAAGTTATCGATGAACATACTTAAAAAAAAAACATACATAAAATCGAACATAAAAGCTTCTCCTTTTTGAAGTCGGTTAAAAACAATTACCTTAATTAATGAAAAAATTTAATTACAATTAAAAATGCATGTTAATTAAAGTGAAATACTAATAATATAGTATATTGTAACTGTTTTTTACTGAATTAATTGCATTCAGAGACAAGGGGTCTGGGAGATTTGGAGTCTTATAGTGGCTTGCACCAACTATTTAAACTCGATTTAGGGATTTGACTTCTCGCTTGTACCAACTATTAAATAATTGGTACAAGCGAGATGTCAAATCCTTAAATCAAGTTATATAGTTGGTGAAATTCACCCTTAGTCTCATAAGTTGTCATTTTATTATTGTACCATTCAATTAATTTAATGTTTTTTTTTATGCTATCCTTTTATTCCATTTGTGACTTCATATTCTTGTTTATTTTATTTCTTTATATTATATAAAGACAAACGGACAACATAATATCATCATTGTATAATGGTAAAAGTTATACGTACCTACAATATTAAATAAAACGCTGTAAAACTTTGATGGCTAGGATCCGGTGTAGAACACGAAAGTAATTGCTAGCACTCGCTTCGTGTTTGACAATTAAAATTAATTAACAAAGATATTTTAGAGAAAGATGTGTCAAAGCAATTTTTCGCTTCACACCTCGTTGAAATGAGAGGAGTTATAAACATAATATTCTTACAAAATACTAATTATCCGCCCGATGCGTGTTTTAAGAAATAAATATTACCATAGTAACTCGCTTTAGTACCATCTATTGCAACCTTATACCAAACTAAATGTCCTATGTGGTCAATGGATAGACCACTAATTTGAACCCGCTTTGAGAGCGTGGCTTATGAAGAGATAATTTAGATTAAACTCAATTTTTGAATATCAAATAACGATAGAATAATTTCATAATTTTGTATGTTAGTCTCTAAAGCAATAAAGTCATAAAAATTCCGTTCAACTTGTCTAACAGCCGTTTTGTAACACATGTGTAAACATACAGACAGAAAAATAAAGTTATAAATCACACTCCCAAATAAAGTAAAAGCCTAACTCAAAAAAGCAGTTTTTTGGGAAAACGTAAGAAACGAAAAAGCAAACTCGCTATATTTATTTAATCGCTCCTAACATCAAGATCTAAAGTGCTACTGCAATAAAATTTTGCATTTACAATCACAGGTATTATATTACCAAAACTTTTCATATTAAAGATGTTATTTAAGTGCTGAAAAATTGGGTCATTTAAAACACTTGACAGTTGGCCCCTTTTGTCACGGTTTTTCCGTTTGTTATTTAAGGCATTACTTGATTTGTGCCTACCTAAGATTCAAGTTGATCAGTAAAAGAAGAGTTATTTTTAAAATATCCTTTGTAGTACTTATTTTTAATTTCGAAAAGGTTAAAGTGACCTTGGATCATTAGTATGAAAATAGTAAAAAGTTATGTTTAATGGTCAAAAATGTTTACTGTTGCTTAAAAGCACGAAATAGAATTTCAAAATATGTATTCTCAACTTCAATAACATAATGAAGTAGTAACTCTTTTTATTACAAAGCTTTCTTTTACGATTCGTCAGAAACAATTTTAACTCTTCGACTAGTAAGGGAAATAAATAGGTTGTAATGACAGCACCTAAAATTCTGTAGCAACTGTACTTATTCAAATTGAATACTTTTACCACTGTTATTTAATATAAAATAGTTTTGATTAGGTACATATCAAGTTTTTGCTTTTGTTATTACTAGCTTGAATGTACTTGAGTATATTAAATAATTTCGGTCTTTAATAAGTGTCAAAGATCATTATTTAAAAGAGAACTTATCCTCTTTCTGAAAGTTGAAAAAATAAAACAGTTTGTAAAGGTTATTTGTGTATGTTTTTATGAATTTGGTTACACATACAAGCTACTATAGGTTATAATTCAATGTAAGTAGAACTCATAATTTTGCTTGAGATCAGTGCAAATGGTTTTTTATAAACTTTTTAATTAATATTTGTTTATAATGTAGAATTCTCTTTTTTTATTCCCAATATTAATACAAAGCGTTTCATAAAACCAGAAAAAGGAACTTCTTTGGTAAAATTAATTACTTTTATGATATACCATACAACATTATCTTTTTCATTTTCATCATTCAAGTTCATTTAAGCTAAAATTTTAACTTCATTTCTCTAATTTTGTCCCAATGTCCAGAAAGATTTAAAGTGTTAATTTTTTGTCTTGGCCAAATTGTTCACTACATTTTAATCTAATTTTTAGTAGCTTTCAGTAGGTGGCTTTAGTTCTCAAGCACGAACCAATTTATTGGCTTAGCTAAAATACACTATCCACCCTAAATTTCTCTTGATTTTTTTGATATTTTTCTTTCTCTTAATAGGATTACCTTTCGTTTTCTTGTTATTTGCACTTGTTATTTGTTCATAGTAACGAGGACTCGTTTTATTGACAGTGGTAGTATCCGTTGATGTACTCAAAGATCTCAAAGTACTTGGCGAATATCGTCTCTCTAGTTGTTCTTTGTTAAAGGACTTATAGATTGGATCATAATCACTAAGATCAAGTATGACAGGGTTGTACAACAGTGTTATTGTACAAATGAAGAGAGGAATGCTTTGATGGTTCGGGAACTTAGAAAGAATGAGTGATGAAATACTGACGAAGAAAATCTACAAAGCGAAAGTGAGTAAGTATTGTGATAAATCATCTATTTTCTAGTATCATCAGGTTCTGGAGAACATTCACGGAATGAGGAACAACTCCTAGTTCAAGGAGAACTTGTAGAACTCCTTTTGTTGGCATTCGAAGAATTGAAGATGAGCTGGAATAATTTAAAGATACCTTCGATTTAGAAGAGTTTTAATGTTGTTGCAGTAATAAAATTAGGTTCTAAATAGCAGTTCTTGCTTGATTCATTAAAGCCATATGGACACTGTCCATAGGAATATTTCCTTTTTTTTATAATGTTTAGCGCAATCCTGAAAACTATTTTATGTCCTGTCAATTATTTGGTATTGGTAAATATAACAAGAATAATAAAATATAACAAAGGATAAAGTGAAAAGGATAAAGCCTGTATGTAAATAAGTAATAACTTTTCTTTTTAATTTTCACACCATTCAATTTTATTTATATTTGGCAAATTCATTGGATCTATACTATTAATTTGCAACATTATTTTTGCACCCACGATACCCATACATATCTTCACACTGTAACCCTAACAGGGTAGTCAGAGAGAACAAAGCGCCAAGCGTCGCGGTCCTTACATACTTCTTTCGCTTCCTCAAATTACATCATTGCCTCACACATTTTCGCCTAGGTATGTGGGTGCTTTTGACATTTCCGTCAGCTGACACTCTGGCTATTTGATCTTCATAAGCCAGCCTTAGTCTGTTTTGGTTTCTTTTACCACTCACTTTCGCTCTGTATATTTTCTTCGTCAGTCTTTCATCACTAATTATATCTATGTGCCCGAACCATCTAAGCATTTCTTTCGTAATTTTTACAATAAAACTGTCGTGCAACCCTGTAATCCCGTATCTCTCCATTGCTTATTTTGTCCGCAAGGGTGACACCGCAAATACTAATAAGAGATCGCATTTCTACTGTATTTAATTTACTTTCACTCGATTTAGAGCATATCTAGGCGTCACTACCGTACAATAATTACAATACCGTAACAATACCGTACAAAAAACACCGCATTGTGTATGATCATTTTGGCTGAATTAGATATAAACACACTGCCAACTAATGCGGGCAGAATATCGTTCACTTTATTGCCAGCGGCTACCCGTCTCTCCATATCCAACTCACATCTTCCATCCCTCGAAAACACACTCCCCAGACATACGATTACATTCACTTGTTCTAGACATTTTCCATTTACCCATATATCACTCTTTGTCTGTACATCTTCCCTTTCAAACACCAGAACCTTAGTTTTGTTCAAATTCATATTTAATCCTTTCACTTCACAGTCTTCTTTTATGCACGTAACTAATGTCTGCAACTCCGCTTCTGATGGTGCTATAAGCACAGCATCGTCAGCGTACAAAAAGCAGTTTACCACTGTACCATCATATATTATACCATTCATACTACAGTGTCTAGAATACAGCACGAATAGCCAGGCAGATATCACGCAGTCCTGTCTGACTCAATAGACTTCGAACCAGGGTGACAAGTCACAGCTTGCAGTAAGGGGCCCTCCACGCTATATTCATGCAGAAGAGACCATAATTTCTTTAGCACTACTCTATCGAATGTTTATTCAAGATCCACGAAAGCGCAAACAACTTTCCGACCTATTAGACTGAGAGCGCAATGCAATAACTCCAGCCTATCAAGTAACAGGTTAGAATGGATTTAAAGTGTTAGTACTTACAGAATTATTGATAGAAATCATTGTGTGCCAGTACGCAACCGATAGCATATATTTTTTATACTCTCACTTCCAGTGAATTTTTTTGCACCGTTAATGAAAATATAAAGTAACAGCTTAAAATTACTGCCACGAATTAGCATTCATAAAGTTATATAAAAAAATGTTGGTGTGCTTTAGTTAATCTTGCTGCAATGTTTCGGCGCACCAACTTTTATTGTCTATTTTTTAGCACCTATGGAGTAACAGCTCCAAATTAAGACTAAATGAAAATTTATACTTTTTTCTATAAGAAAATATAGGTGTGTTACGTCAATGCCTGTTACAAGTGCCTGGCACACCACTTTGTTTTCCTGAAACCAGAATTCAAAAACTGATATCTTACAATTATAGTTGGACCTTATGTGAAGAGAATAAAGACAATTACAAAATAACACGTGACACCCACCTTTTAGAGCTTCGCATTGTTAACATTAAGTTGTAACTACTATTGATTGGTATTGATAGAATCAAAAACCGGGCAAGTGCGAGTCGGACTCTGTGTGCTGAGGGTTCCTTACCACCATATCATGTATTTGTGTTATGTATTTACAAAAAAAATATAAGAGAACAAACTTAAATTTACAGTTGAAACACTTTCTCCCATACTCTCCAGCTGCAGATGTAAGTTTGTACAAAAATTTAGTTCACGTTATTAAGTTATCATCTGTTTGACTGTTTTTTTTCTGTGCGGCCAGTTATACGCCTAGTACCAGCTGCTGTGCAACAAGGAGTCCGCAACAACGCGGTTGTAGCTTTATTGACATCAATGACATTTTTAGAATCCAGTTTTGAAAAAATGATTTTGAATTTTGAATAAAGAACACAAAGATTTTATTTTGATGTGTGACATCTTTCCTCTCGCTTTCCTGCAATTTGTGAGAGTGATTTCGTGAAAAGGGACGGAAGTGTGTAACAGAAATCCGGAAAACGCGCGCTATTTGATTTGACCCATTAGCGCGCGGGGTAGAGTTGGCCGTCAGATGGTACCGACCCATTTTCCGAGAGGTTGGTACTGTCAACAGTGTGATGAACTCAAGCTCGAAATGAACACAGATCGAAATGTTTCGACAACTAACAATGGTTATTGACGCAGTTTTTCAACGGTTTTTAATTACTTTGAAATCACAAGTATATGTCTCATACTTTAGTTATCAAAAGTCTTTCTCCCAAATTGAACAAAAATAACTGTCTTCAATATAAAACTGCATTACTCCTAGTGTTAATTAAATAAAATACAATTTTCATTAAAAATAATTATTATTCGTTACGCAAAATCATTTCGAATAATACCCGACTATTTTTTTTCAGGACATAATGCTTATGTAGCTTATTATACAAGGTGAGATATCGGATGTTACACATCGAATGTGACTACTGTAAGGCTCGCTCGTTTTTTTTCAACGCAGTAATTCTACGCTGACTGTTCAGTTAAATATAAAAAAATACAATTTGTGTTAAAAATATGATAAATCGATTCGACTTTCTATACTGTACAAACTACTTTCTGCTTTTACGTTGTATCGCTGACACATTGTATATATATTATATTGAGTTCGAGAAGATTATTGGTGGTCGTAATTTTCTTGGAGGTGCCACTATCTCTTTACCCAGGCTATAATGTATATAGAGCTGAAACAGTTAATTCTTTCGCTATAGTTATAAGAGCAGTAAGATAGCAGGTTTAGCATGTAGGCGCCCAAAATTATTGTTTTTACGCCTTGATAACAAAACATCGACTTTTCTTTACTATACAAGTATCCATAAATAAAATATCCACAAAAATATTAAACGAGCAATATTTGTACATACATGTAACGGCGTTCGGTTAATTTAACACCGGGCGATTAATACTAAGTTGATTATAATTAATTACTACTGTTTAATTTAATAAAAATTGTAAAATTGGTTTGTAGGTATTAAAATTTTCGTCATGGCGACGAAACGTGAATAGCGCCATTCGGTCGAGAGCAGTCGTCTGTGTTACTCGTCTGGCAAACCCATCGGCTCTAATCGATTCATATTTGTGTAATCGCAGTGTATTTAAATCAAGTTTGATCCAACACCATTAAATTAGTGTGTTAGCATAATCGTGGTGCTTTTATTTTTCATACGCACGTTACACTACGCCTGTTATGGAAAATCAAGAGCGTGATACGATCTACCCACCGCCTGGCGATCCGATATATATATTTATATGTACTTATTTCATATAAACTTCTTCGAAACGGTTCTAGCGATTTCGATGAAATTTATAATATGGAGATTGAGGGGGGGCGAGAAATCGATTTAGCTAGGTCTCAATTCTGGGAAAAATGGTGTTTTCCGTCTTTCACACACTAAAATCTTCTAAACTCTAAACTTTTTTTAATTTTGCAGCAGAGTTTACCTTTTCAATACCACAATGGCTAGAGCGCAGGTTTACCACGCCGAAGTGCGCTGGTTCGAATCCTGCAATATGGTCAGACTTTTTTCGTTTTTTCTTTTAAAATGTTGAAATAAGATAAATGCAGTAGAAATGCGATATCTGCTGTATGAATGCGGTATAAATATGTGCGGTGTCACCCTTGCAGACAAAATAAGCAATAAAGAGATACGCAGTATGACAGGGTTTCACGACAGTGTTATTGAAAAAATGAAGAAAGGAATGCTAAAATAGTTCGGGCACATGGAAAAAATGAGTGATGAAAGACTGACGAATAAAATCTATAGCGCGAAAGTGAGTGGTAAAAGAAGCCAAAGAAGACCAAGGCTGACGAGATGACAAGGATGAAGATCAAATAGCTAGTGTTAAGCACTCGCATACCTAGGCGAAAATGTGTGAGAAGAATGATGAGATTTGAGGAAGCGAAAGAAGTATGTAAGGATCGCGACGCTTGGGGCTCCGTCCTCTCTGACTACCCTGTTAGGGATACAGCGTGAAGATTTGTATATATGTACATATATTGAAATAATACGTTTTAGTATAGTTTGCAACAAGTACCTATGAAAAACACATATCACTTTAATATTGTACTTATTATAGGGCAATAAAATGAAAAATAATGATAAATGCATAGACTTCATAACTTTAGACAGCGTCCCGTACTACGAAGTGAGGCAAATAACATCAGATAAAATATAAATGTGTGGGTGCTATTTTCTAACGAAATGGCGACCGATCAGCTTATCTGATAATAAACGTGTGTCGTATGTACAGGTGAGTCAGGTTATCTGATTTAGCCGTTGATGCTCGGACACAGCGTCTGATTTGGAGTTATTTATGAAGTCTATGACTAAAAGCCTTGGAGAAAAATCTATTATTTATTTTCCAAAACAATGAATTTAATGTTGAATTTCATGGACTTTCTTATTTTAAGATACTGCGTTATTTAAAGAGATTTAATTTTATACAAGCAATATTTGTATATTTTCAATCGCGTTTTCGAAAACGGTTCTAACGATTTCGATGAAATTAAGAATATGGAGCTTTACGGCAATTAAACATCGAACTAGCTAAGGTGCAATTCTGAGAAAATTCGTTTACTCTTTGTTTTCACACACAAACTTCTAAACTCTAAAATCTTTTGATTTCACAACAGAATTTACTTTTTCAGTAGTACAGTGGCTAGAGCGTAGATCTACCAAGCTGAAATACGCGGGTTCAAATCCTGCAATGTGGTCAGACTTTTTCTTTATATTTTTTTTTAAGACACCGAGTAAAGCTCAGTCGCCCAGTGTATGTATACGTCGTGCAGATAGGTATTTGTAAATTGACACAATCTTCAAGAAGCAAATATTATGCATAGTTGATACTTTTTATCTATTGGTATTACTAGAGTATTACTAACAATGTAATTTTCTAAGAAGTTCTGTATTTTTTTTCGCAGATAATGTATATGCAAAGTTATTGTAAAGGCGGTGTAAATCCAGCAGGGTTTCAACGTGTCAATGTTGGCTGCTATATTGCATATATAATAATTACGGTATATGTTTATTTTGTCGTACATAGAAAAAAATAGAATAGAAAAAATACACACATACATTTCATTTACATTTACAAATAAATTTACATATTTCATATAGATTTCAAATGTTTGCTAGCGACGTAAAAACGCTAATATTAAGGTTGCCTCATCTTTTTCTTTTTTAAACTTTAAGGTGTTACACTAAATGTGTTACACTATTGACTTTTGGCAAAGTTGTAGAATGAAAATTTTCCGTTGTCATGGGTATGGTAATACCGTTTCGTATTTACACATCCTCTTGAAATAACCTTGTGTACCTACAATGTGTCAGTGAAATAACGCAAAACTGGAAAGTAGTTTGATCAGTATCGAGAGTGTAATCGATTTTCCATGTTTTTAACGTATGTTATATTTTTTATAGGTAGGTACTTTTCGATAAATATTTATTCATTTATTCATTAATATTAACTAATGTCTATTTATTGATATTTGCATTGGCCGTAGTCCATGAAATCTGTATTTTGGATCAGCCATAGAATTCTAAAAATCTCATCGACGTCAATAAATCAACTACCATGTTGTCGACTTCTTGTTGCACAGCAGCTGGTACTAGGTCAAAAAAAGTCAGACAGATGATAACCTAAGAAAGTGAACTAAATTTATGTACAAACTTACATCTGCAGCTGAAGAGTATGGGATAACCTGTCTTTCTACTGCAAATTTAAGTTTGTTTTCGAATTCGACTTACATTTTTTTGGTAAATACATAACACAAATACATTATATGGTGGTAAGGAACCTTCGGCACGCAGACTCCGAGTCGCACTGGGCCGGTTTTTAATTCTACCGATACCAATCAATAGTACTTACAACTTAATGTTAACAATACGAAGCTCTAAAAGTTGCATTGACGTAGCACACCTATATTTTCTTATAGAAAAAAGTATAAATTTTCATTTAGTCTTAATTTGGAGCTGTTACTCCATAGGTACATGAACAAGCCAACAAATAGACAATAAAAGTCGGTATGCTAAAACATTGCAGCAAGATTAAATAAGACACTAACGTTTTTTTAAATAACTTTATGCTGTTACTTTATAGGTACATTAACGGTGCAAAAAATTCACCGGAAGTGAGATTATAAAAAGTATACACTATCGGTTGCGCGCACACAAAGATTTCTATTTACACAGTTAACCAAACGAGAAGACAGTAAGACTCCTACCCCCTGGCTTCCTCATTATTCTTGTGATACCCCTGACTACGAAGCGATGCTCACTCCAGACAAGTCGGCAAGTTCACTGCTTTTTCGCTTGGTTTCACTCAAACATAACACATCCAATCTTATTTACTCTATACTCCTCTACTTCACCCACCCATGGTGTCCTATTATTAAAATAAATATTTCAACATTTTAATAATAAGTACAAGCATTTGTCTAAATTTTATTTTCGTGTATTTTTATAATGATGATAACAGTGTACAGACAACTGTTATTTGATATAAGATAGTTGAAGTATCAATCGATCATATCGATCAATCGATAGTAATCATCACGAACCATCCAAATATCCAAACCACATAGGCTATATCTGATGTAATTATATTATATTTGCGCTGTGAACAGATTTATCGAAATAATTTAAAAAAAATGTTAAGGATATTCGAAATGTAAAGAACTATCAAGAATTAAGTCTACTAATGCATAGTGATAAATTAAACTACTGACTGATAAGTGAAACTACTGACAAAAGATATATGTATTATTTACTTGGAACAATTCTTACACTGATTTTATATGATAAATTAAACTACTGATTGATAACTTAGACTACTGACAAAACATATAAGTATAATTTACTTGACACAATTTTACACTTATTTAACGTCTTCTCGTTCCGAGCACGACAGTTAGAGTGAGCGTCGCTATCATTAATTTTTATTTCATGTCGAGTTTTTAATCATTACAAGTATTCATTTAAATAAATTGATAATGTGACTCATAAAGAGAAATACAATAATCAATAAATAACATTTCCATAATTACTACAGCTTAAATCATCATTTATCCCTTAAAATTCATACACATATTAAATATGACTTTATGATGACTATATGATGTAATATGACTTTAGTATTAATCAAATTATAATAATAAAAATCACAACAAACATCAACGTTTTTTACAGTCGGCCATCCTGACTATTGCCTGTCCTCAGGCAAAATTGTGTATAGTTTCCGATTGTAAAGTTATGTAACCTAATAGGTTATGAAATTTAATAACGAACACCAACGCAAAACAAAAGAAAAAAGAAAAAGAAGGAGAGATACAAACTAAAATATTATTTAGTATGAAGACTATATCGACAGTTCGGCCATCCTCGCCTAATGAATGACCTCATTCAACTTTCAGTTGTGTTGTAATTACATAAGTTATATATAATGTAGGACTGTAATTTAATCTATTTTATTAATACATATAATTATATTATTTACTACGTAAGTATAACAGTATTGCAGAAGTCAGTTAATCACAATTGTCTTCGCAATTTTCGCTTCATCTATTTCACCATAAAGTGGTGACGTGTATCACTGCATAATCACGTCACATGTTCTTTGCATTTGCACCATTTCTTCTTTTCCCATATCGCCTTAAAAACATCATCCGTATACACTCACAGGGTGTACACATTTCTCAACAACAGCGTTGCTGGTCACTCGTTGTATACCGCGTACACTCACAGGGTGTATCGGTCACAGGACTCCAAGTAATGAAACAGTATTAGTGGGTTACCGCGTGCAAAACAGTATGCATCGGCCTCTGCCCACTCTTACATAAAATATTGGCATTACCGCGTACGCTCACAGGACGTATCGGCCTCTTATGCCCATAGTACTATATAATGATTATAACTTAATTATGTAGAGCTGTGGTACTACTGCGTACGCTCACAGGGCATATCAGCCTCTTATGCCCACACAACCATATACTGCAAACGACGGCTTTGATTCTGTATCACTGTATGGCTGCCATTACACGCCACCGCCGTCAATACGCTTAAGTTTCGGTTTACTGTTAATGACCATAGGTAAGATTGTTGTAGAAAGTTTATTACAGACATGCTTTGTGTAATGACTATGCACAGGCAAAACTTAGGTTAGTCGTTGTCAGAAGAGGAGTCTTGAGCATCAGAGTCAGAGTTAATGGGACCGAGTCGGATCCACGGTTTCATCTTGTCTGCAGAGTAAACGTTTCTATACTTTCTGGTAGAAAAGCCTTCGATACTACAAACTTCATACCGATCATTCCCTAAAACAGCAGAGACCTTGTAAGGGCCGCTGTATGGTGGGACGAGCTTATTGCTATTACCAACATTTCGTACATTTTTCAATACCATAACTAAATCGCCCACTTTATACTTGGTAGCCGCACATCTCTTCTTGTCATACCGAACTTTCATCATCTCCTGTTGTTTCTGGATATGAGAGGACACCTGACTGCGAGTCTCGTCAATATTTTCATTTAGCCTTAGGTTTTCGGAAATCTCGTGTAAATGATTCTCCGCAAGATTAACCGTATCCTTTCCAAAAACAACTTTGGATGGTGTAGTACCAATGGCCTTATTAAGCGTGTTGTTCAAGCTCCACTGAACCTTACTTAAGTCGCAATCCCAGTTTCGGTCGTCCTTATCAATGTTCAGAGTAGTCAGGGAACCTAAGATTGAACGATTATAACGTTCAATCTGTCCGTTTGCGCGTGGAGTTGCCACGGCGTTTTTCACGTGTTTTATTTGATTCGAGACCATGAACTTCTTAAACTCATCGGATGTAAAACTAGTTCCACGATCGGAGATAACTACTTTTGGGCAACCAAACAAACTTATGAAGTCACGCATCACTTGGATTGACGTTCTACTTTTTGTATTTCTTACTGCACGTAAAATAATAAATTTAGAAAAACCGTCAATAATGCCAAAAATGTAGGTACTACCAGTCTTGCTACGAACGAAAGGCCCAACGTGGTCTATATGTACGCACTCGAATGGAGTGCTGGACTTGGGTATCGGATGCAAAACACCCTGTCTCTTGCCAGATGGTTCTTTGGCATACGCACAAGGAATGCAAGCACGAACATATTTTCTTACAAAACGAGTCATCCCGGGAAACCAATAGTCTCTGCGCATCTTTTCTAACGTCTTTTCGAATGAAAAGTGGCGGCTTTCATCGTGGGATAACAAGCATATTTTCCATCTAGCATCCTGTGGTACTGCCCATTTTAATTCATCTTTTACTTTTCTATAAATCATGCCATCTTTTATTTGATAATTGTTATTGATATCTTTAGCTTCTGTGCAGTTTTTATCTAAAATGCATTTTATAAGTTTAAGTTTAGGGTCACTTAATTGGGCAGCCAGTAATGAATTATCGTTGTTTACAATATTCAGAACATTGAAATCTACCGTTTCGTTGCCGCATGGAGGCAACGGGTTGCGACTCAAAGAATCTGCGTGTTGCATCTTGGTTCCAGGATGATATTCGACGGAAAAGTCATAGTCTTGAACCAGAAGCCACCACCTAGCAATTCTTGGAACTAAATCGCGTTTCGTCAGTGTGGTCCTTAGTGCATTGCAGTCGGTTACCACCTTGAAGTGAAGGCCCAGCAAGTATACCCGAAAACGATTCAAAGACATCACGACTGCGAGAGTCTCTAGTTCATA
This sequence comes from Zeuzera pyrina, assembly GCA_907165235.1. NCBI lineage: Eukaryota > Metazoa > Arthropoda > Insecta > Lepidoptera > Cossidae > Zeuzera > Zeuzera pyrina. Next base: position 4,764,557 of record OU015627.1, read on the forward strand.
GGAATGCAGCTGACGTTCTTCAATGGAAGTTTGTCGGCTAAAATAAGCAACCACTCTAAGAGGTGATTTTTCACTGTCCTTGTGAAGTAATATGTCACCGACACCCAGTTGACTCGCGTCCGTGTGCAATTCAGTGATGTAGCTGGGGTTGTAGATAGCAAGTACTGGTCTAGTAGTTAGTGTTTCTTTTATTTTTGAATAAGCATTAATTTGCTCTTTACCCCAGACCCATGGTACGTTTTTTTTCGTTAGAGATGTAAGAGGTTGAGCTATGGTCGCAAAATTATGGATAAACTTTCGAAAAAAGCTAGCCAAGCCGATAAATTGACGGACTTCATGAGGATTTTTCAGTGGGGGAAACTCAGAGACAGCTGCCGTCTTTCTATAACCAGGACGAATCCCTTCGGTAGAGACCTCGAGGCCCAGATACTCATAGTTTTAAAGAAGTGACATTTCTTTAGATTAAGTGTATAGGTTAGCTTCACGCAATATCGCTAAAACCTGTTGCAGCTTTTCCCTCCCTTCTTCGATAGTTTTTGACCCAATCACTATGTCATCCATATAGGCCACAACTCCTGGGATTTTACGTCTGTTAAGTAAAGAATGGATCATTCTTTGAAAAACAGCTGGCGCATTCGTCAGTCCAAATGGCATTCGATTATATTCGAAGTGACCATCCGGAGTGACGAATGCAGTGAGCGGTTTTGAATCGTCTGATAGCAAATCTAATGGTACCCTTGTGTCAAATCTAGGGTAGTAAAATAACTTTGACCTTTTAAATTATCAATCTGATCATCTATCAGTGGCTTAGGGTACTTATCTTTAATCGTCTTCTGATTCAAGGCTCGGTAGTCAACGCAAAGTCGAGCTTCACCATTCTTTTTAGACACTAAGACAATTGGACTTGCGTATTCCAAATCGGACTCGCGAATTATTCCATTAGATAGTAGCTCGCTAATGATTTTATTGACTTTTTCCCTTTCCGATAACGATAACCGATAACCGGCGTAGTATCATGAAGTTTTAGACGCATTTCTGTAACAGTGGTTTTACCTAATTCCTCTGTCGAACAAGTAAAGCAGTCTCGATGTTCATTCAACAACTCCAACAACCTAAATTTCGCATTGGAGTCAAGCTCTGTATCGACATTTAATTCTTCTACAGTAAAACAGGTACGTTCATTACTGAATATCTGTCGCACATTGGATATGTAGCCGTCTTCAGAATCAGTAGATAAAATCGCTTTCGGTATTCCTATGCCTCGAACCAAAACCGTGTCCTTGAGTATAATTATCTCTTTACTCTTTAGGTTAATAACCACTAAATGACCAACTCCATTTGTAACCGCATAAATTCCGGGTAAAATCAAATGCTCTACGTCATTTTTCCGTCGCAGCTCTGGTGTTATCATAACAAAACCCGTATAATTCGTGGTAGATTTAACTTCAATTGTGCAATCACCCTTAATTTTGAAATCACTCCCGGTCTTAAGCGTAATTAAGTTAGATTTGGAAGCAATAATCTGGTACAGTGTTAATTCTTTATCAGTTTTGTACACTCTCACGTTCGGGTGTTCGGTTAGCGATTGACCTATTAGTATGTCAGCGGGTAATAGAATAGACGGAACCACATAAGCTGTCACCTTTAGTTCCACAAAGTCTACAATTGTCTGAATTGAAACTTTTCCCGACGGACAGATGGCGCTATTTCCGAATCCGCGTAAAGTAGGTAAGTTATCAAACATAATATTTAGTTTTAAAGATTCACATACTTTATCAGTGATAAGAGTGCATTCACTTCCAAAATCAATGTATCCGTTCATTACTACATTATTAATTTTAACCTGTTTAAAATATTTCCTATTGCTGTCTTCGGTTCCATCAATAGTTAGAATCTTTCTTGATGCGGTGTTAGCATCAGAACTATTAGTGCTTACATTATTAGATCTACCGTGAGTGTATTGAAATTTACAGTCAGTGTCTACATGTCCATGACGTTTACATCTGGAGCATTTTAGAATTTCCTTAGTACATTTGATGACAGTATGTCCTACTTCGCCGCAATTGTAACAAGTGACTGTACTCAGTAATTTCCTGCCGACTGTGTCATGATTAGTTTTATTGCGGGTTTCTTGTAACGGGCCAAATCTATAAAACGGATTATCGCGGTTTGCTCTATCACGTTCTTCCGCGTTTTTCCTCCTGATGTTGAGTGAGTCATTTCTGTTATTTGATATATTCCGAAGATAATTTAATACTTCGTCAGGATCGTCATAATGTGCTCCCTGCACGTTCATTCTAATATTATAATCGTATATACCATGTGCAATGCAATCCACTGCCTGTCGGCCTTTCAGTTCACATTGATTAATCAACATTATTTTATCGTAATAATACTCTACTAATGTCTCATTTCGCCTGCTTTTCCGGTTCAACATCTCAGATAACAAATCCGCGTAATTTTGATCGCTTGGAAATGCTTTCAGAAGTTTCTCTTGCCATTCAGTCCAACCAAATTTAACGCTGGTCAACCCGTCGTACCACTTCTTCGCCAGGCCTTTCAATTTTGGCAGCACATAAAAAATTGTTTGTTGTTCCGTCCACCCATAAATCTCAGCAGACTCATTTATTTTCGCTAACCAGTCTTTCATGGTTTGGGATCTTGAACTAGGTTCGAAATCGGTGATAATACTTTGTGCTCCCTGAACGTGGGTCGTCACGTTCCCTCGGTTACTACCTCCATTTTGTAAAGCGCTTACCAGTTGCTGCAACAGTGAATCATTAGTTGCATGCTGCAGATGTGCAGTTATCTTCGAGGGTGGACTCCCCGGAGACATACTCGACAGAGGACTACGGTGTCGCTTGCGGCGAGACGTACGCTGTTGTAAGTATGATCGCTCGCTACTGGGATGTGAACGCTCCCGGCTAGCGGATCGAGAGCCACAATAACGTCTGTGGTGCGGCGAGCGCCGTCGACTCACTCGCGACCGAGAATAATTCTGGTCCCGTTCGATGCGAGACTTGTGAGTAGTCCGACTCTCACGGGATTGTGTTCGACTTGTCCTACTACTATTAATTCGTGACCGCTCTCTTCTGGTCCTGCGTGAACGTGAACGCTTTCTTTCGGGCGACCGTGAATACTCGTTGGATTCAACGCTGTAGCGGCTACTACTTTTATTAGTGCGTTGATATCTTAACCGTGAAGAATTTCTAGAATCGCTTCGATACCGTTTATGACTTGAACGATGCGGCTTGATAAGACTCTGATTAGAACGCTTTGTTCTGTCTGTGGTCCGACCAGGAGGTGTATACCCGCGTTCTGACATATTTTGTTCGGTGGGTACTAGATAAAAATTATAGTAAATATGTCTTATGGTGTTAGTGAATAAACCCTATTTTACACTAATAGCAAACCGAAACAAAAATTGATATCCTGGAACAACATTTTCCATCAGTGTGGGTAATATTACAATTTCTTAATCGATGTTCTAGATTCATAAAACAACTCACGTAAAATTAAACATTTAGATAAAATAAACATTGCAAAGAATAATATACGAGCACACGTTTAATCTATAGACATATTGCTTACTATATTTTTATAAGGGCATGTAATAAAATAATATTATTTTTGTTATAGACTATAATGTAACTATGTGGGTATTATTTAAATTGATGCTTATTGTTGAAAGTCACCCATAGGTACGTTGCGACTTAAAGAAGTAATTTATTAACGTGGGCAACAACTAGATTAAGTGCATTGTATTATGTAGGAATTTACACTATATAAACGATAATCACAGACTATAATACTTTCGTCTTACTAACTGCAAAGATTCCCAAATTACCTACTTAAGTATTTCTATGTGTAAGAAAATAGAATTAGAAATAATACTTAGTCTGTCCTGGTCCTGACTTTTCCAGTTTGATTGTGTAAATAATACTGTTTCACTTACCGCTACGCAGCAAAATACTAAACCTTCAAGAGAGATTGACTTCAAGAGCGATGGACTTGATCCCACTTCTGATATGATAAATTAAACTACTGACTGATAAATGAAACTACTGACAAAAGATATATGTATTATTTACTTGGAACAATTCTTACACTTATTTAACGTCTTCTCGTTCCGAGCACGACAGTTAGAGTGAGCGTCGCCATCATTAATTTTTATTTCATGTCGAGTTTTTAATCATTACAAGTATTCATTTAAATAAATTGATAATGTGACTCATAAAGAGAAATACAATAATCAATAAATAACATTTCCATAATTACTACAGCTTAAATCATCATTTATCCCTTAAAATTCATACACATATTAAATATGACTTTATGATGACTATATGATGTAATATGACTTTAGTATTAATCAAATTATAATAATAAAAATCACAACAAACATCAACGTTTTTATCATTAGTAAATTTTGATATGACAGGGAACTTCAACCTCATTGGTCTTTATAATAATAAATATAATGAAACATCTTAGAATTACTAACAAAAAGGCACAAATTCAAATCTGACAGCAGTGCTCGCGGACCAGCTTCGACAAGTGTTGGCATAAAGCTGATTGGGTCTCTAGCGGGAAAAAGTAGGACCAAAAAAGGATATTTAAAAAAAGATACTTATATAAATTTGCCTTTATTTTGTCCTTTTTTCTCTTTTTGTGAAAGCCACTTTGTACAATTGTTGTTAATAAACTCATTTATAACAAAAAGGAAAATACCTAAAATTTTGAGTTGTGCCTTTACTTTATTAAGGGTGCGAAGGTTGAATTCTATTACTAATGTTGTTTACACCTCTTGTATCAATTTGTCTTAGGTACAGACGTTTGACGCACAGTACAGTACAGAATAGATTTAGATTTGGTATAAAACGTAGGTATATTGATTAGACATTCATACTATAAAATAAACGATTTCGTTGAATACAAAACAATAGTCTGGAAATAATCCTCTCTGAAACTGAAAACTGTATCAAAAAATATTAAGCCCGTTAATACTTTTAAAAAGTTTTTAGCCGCAACAGTACCAAAGATTCCTTCGCAGGTTTCAAAGGTGAAGATCTCGAGAATGGCTACGTCGAGTTTGACCAAACATAAGATTAATAAAATAAAGAAAAATAAAAATACATAAGGAATAAACATTCCTTATATATATAAGGAATAAACATTCCTTATGTATGATAAAGTTTACGTTAATGAATTTGGGGTAATTCTGTTAAGCAAGACGTATGCTTGTGTTAGGATATCTTGCACTTTCACAGGTACTTCATAAGTTAACTGAATTTTATTTTAAACATTCTGTATTAAATTAAAATTTAATGTTAAAAAAAAACGTGTGCGGTCGGGGGACTGCGTCAGGAACGAAGTTCCTTCATCCCAATTTCCATTTTTTAAAACTTAATAGCAGTAATGAGACATTAAAATTCACGAATGATTTAAAATAAAAAGAAAAAACAAGTAAGTTTTAACAAAATTTCTTCGTGTTATACAGCCGGTCGTGCACGCTGCTCGTCTGCTCGAATCTTGACACTCGTTCGCACACACACACACTCATTAATAATAGAAAGAGACAATGAGATCATCGTGTATTCCTATAGGTAAAGAGCTAACGAACCTATCTGTGACCTATCTCTGCGCCGCGCGGCACGCGTGTCCCGCCCAATGTTGCTCAATTAACTAGCGTGTGTTGGGAAGAGACAGAGAGAGAGTCGAATAATAATAATGAGAATAATATTTTTTATTTGTTCTCATTACATGTTCATTTTGTTTAACACATATACATAGTCTTAATTTAATGTTAAAGTTTAAGGTTTGTTTTTTTTTGTTTTATCACAAGCATTGTTATATGGGCTACTCTTCCCAATGCAAGTATTTTTGGAGGAAGCATAACGATTTTTCGTTACGTGACGATTTCTACAAACTCACTCGTCCCGCAAACCGCGTTAAGGAACTTCGTTCCAAAAATATATGAAGGGTATATGCGTTGGTGTGTGTGATTGACTGTGAATATGTGTATTTTTGTGTTTAAGGGTGAGTGTGTACGCAAGTGTGAGTGGGTATAGGTAAAGATTAGTGGATTAAGAAAAAAAGGTTAAGATGGAAAAGATTTCTATTTTCTGTAGGGAATTTGAAAGATTTAAATATATTGCATGACAGGCTTTTGACTTATCATTTTTATTAGACATAGAAAGCTCATAATAATTACATATCTTCACGTCGTATCACTAACGGAGAAGGCAGGAAGAAATTGGGAATTCATATCACTTAATATTACAAACTTAAAGGGTAAAAGAGGGTATAATTACAAATTTATATAATTCGTTTCTCACCTGTTCTTCCACATCAGCGACTTCTCTGCCATTAGTGATACTGTTTCTCAGCGACAGTGTGGTTTGAACAATTAGAGCAAGGATTGGTATGAAGGGTAGGAGCAACAGTCGCCACAGCTGACAGCGGCGGCTTTGGCACCATCGTTTCATCTTCCTGCAACCAGCTTTGTCTTCTTCCTTCAGATTGGTTGGAGAAGCTGTAATGGAAGTATAACGTCAATAAAAGGCAATGGTTGGTAGATACATATTCTTTATCAAACGCACACTGTAACCATAAGAATTTTTTAAGGATTCGTGTATTATAAGGAAAAACGTAATCCAAAAAGGTCTATTGTTTGTTTATTTGCACGGGTTCATTTGTCACATTAGATTATTTGAAAAGCAAAGACGTGGAAACTCGATATTTATTTTGGCATAATTAGTAAACCCACGTATTTCGTTTTAGTTTATCCTTATAAGAATTAAAAATGGTACCAAATGGGTACTATGATTCAAATTGGCCCTTTTTAGGGTTGCGTATTTCAAAAAGGACCTGAAGAAACGGAATCTTTATAGGATCACTTCGTTGCCCGTGTGTCCGTCTGTCCAACCAGTCAAGACTGGGTAGAGGTACATCATCGTAAAAATGATGATCCCCTTATTTCAAGAATGAGTAGAGGTATCGAGTTGAAATTTATATCAAATACTGAGGTCTATGGTTTTTTGGAGGTGTAAAAGATTCGAGCTTCTAAGTCAACGCAATCAATGGATACGGGCATTTATGCACTCAAACAGTACTTCCCGTTGACGTAAAATCATCAATTTGGCAAAAAGCAACACTTCGCAGCACAATAAATGGAAAAAATTGAAAAATTGCGAATTCGTTACTATATCACGCTTCTTTGTCATTACAAACTTACGGCAGTCGGAAAGTATGAGAGTTTGGGAAAACATGTCTTACAACTGCGAAGTTAGGTTTGTTTTTGAATTGGACTTATATTATTTTGGTAAATACAAAATACAAATGAATTGTGTGATGGTACGGAACCATCGGTGCGCGAGTCCGACTCGCGCTTGGTAGGTTTTTATTTCCTATTATCTATGAAACTATTATACTTATGATTTAAAAAGTCAGGGAATATAAAGCCTTACTTGAAGTTTACAAGAAATTGGTAAAGTCCCGGTACAGATGTCCAGATGTTCATTGTACAAATAAATAGAACATGAAACTCACGCATGATTTTATTGTTATTGAGTAGGGAAAAAGCTCCACGGACGCTCAACTGGACTGGACGTCGACCGAGTGGTGTTGGCAGTAGCATGTTTACCTTAGGGCAATGGGGGCCATGGCCCGGGGCGGCAAGCTGCGAAAGGCGACGCGTGCCGAATGGACATTCATAATATAGAAGCTAACATAACAACATCCGTCAAGTATGACAGTGTCATTGACGAATTTGTCAACCAATTTGTCCATCACAAAAAAATGTGAATTTATCTACATATGTCTATGGTATACATAAATTAAAATCAATTGCCGCATGTATGAAAGATCATCACTTGAGAACGAATCTATCGATTTGGCTGTTTTTTTTTTTTGTTGTGTTCGTAATTGTTAGGACCAGATTTGTAAGAAAGAAACTTTTGGGAAAATCCACGGGATAAGTCAGAAATATGGACGGTATTTTTGTATGAAAATCTCAATAAAAAAATGGCAAAAATAATGTCACTATGTGACGTTCAATTTGACAGTTCTGCAGTCGCGTCTTTTATAAATCAAAACAAATCCCGCCACATGAGAGAGACATGAAATTCACCCAGGCGACGCCGGGTACGAACAACTAGTAATTAATAAATGGTGTTTATTAAATCGTCTTATAGTTTATTCTTTTGCATGGCCTTTTTCATTATTAAAAGACTTTTGCTTTTTTTTTAATTTATGGGGCGGCAGACCTTGTAAACCCTAGGCGCCAAATCTAAAAATACGCCACTGAGTGTTGGGCTGGAACTAACTAAAACACCCTCCTCTTTGCTGTTAGTCCTAGCAGTTTTTATAGCCGCACTGCTCGCGTTGCATCAAGCACTATAGACGTCCTGCCTGATTGACAGACTGAAAGTCTAGCCGAGGAATACCCCATAGAAGACGGACCTCGGTTAAGGACGTTGCTACAAGGAAATCAGGAAATGTGTGCATATTAATAGCTTCCTATTCGGGGAAAGGCTGAGCCCAGACCTGACCTGTAGAATGAGTGGCCTGTTGGAGTGTCTAACCTTTACTTGGCGAGTTAATAGTGCCGCTTTGGGTCTGTGTATGTGTGTGTAGTTCGACGTAAACAAGATCCTAAACACAGGTACTTTTACGAGTATCACGTCGACCTTACGCTTGACCAAATACTTATCTCTTTATATATATATATATATATAATTATAATGAAAATATTGCATGAAATACTAATTAGGTCTATTTTTGATGTCACATAGTAGCTTTAATCAAAGCCTTCAGTCACAAGGCGACTGTCACAATGAGCCATAATACTTAATATTGTTTCTTGATAGAAATTTTGTGATATTTGAATTTTGTGACATTACTGTGATAAATAAGGTGTCCGGTTATAGCGCTAGTTGTAAGTAAGTCTCATAGATTAGGCCTTTTTGACTGTTCTTACCAATGACTTATATTAAGATTAAAGAACATATTATACTGAACGTAATTGCAGAAACTTCTTTGTTGGAAAACATTTGCTAAAGAAATACTTGCCTTAGGGAGAGTAGCCCATATAAAAACCTTTGTGATAAAACAAAAAAAATTAAAAACAGTAGGTTATCTTTCTAACAAAACCTTTTAGAGAGAGTGGAGACAGAGAGATGAAAATAAATAAAATTATATCTGTTGTTTATTAGATAAGTAAATATGTAATTATAAGATTTTCAACAATATTAAAATATCCTAATCTTTATTCTTTCGTTCGGAATAGAAAATGATAAAATTAAGTACAGTAATAATTATTACAAATAGATAGTTGGACATTGGCGTGTCGGGAAGAGCATCTGCGTTCCAAGCCGAGTATCACTGAAACTTTCTTATTATGGCGAACGTAATCACCTTCTTGTTATAAGTTAAACATTGAAAAGAATAAAAAATGCTTTGTTACATTTTCACTCATTTTTTTATAAATACAAACAAAAATTAAATAATAAAGAATACAAAATAAGAGCTGTAAACAACGTTAGTTCAAAGTCTGCATTCTGATAAGTATAAATTAAATAAAATGAATCCGCGACATCGAGGGTCTCAGGGTCTGTTTCCGATCGGTCAATTTTAAAAACGAACTATTGAAAAGGTCTTGGAGTCTGTATGTTACTGAGCAACCTACACAGTTCCTTGTGTGGCACACGTAGTATTAGTTTAAAGTTTAGTTTTGGGTCACATGAGGTGTAATTATTTGGAATGTTTATATTCTTTGTGTGATTCTTTGTCATATTTTAACCTCACGATTACATGTCAGGGATGTATCCCTGACACAATAATGATGATCTTAAGGGCGCAGTGGTTTAGACGTTGGACTCAAGCGCAAAAGGTTCCGGGTTCGATTTCCGGTCGGATCAATTTAGGAAACGAACTTTTCTAGATTGTCTGGGGTCTGGGTGTACTGAGAGATGTCCCCCGTAGTCGTTGTCTGGTTCTCATAGCACAGGGAATACTCTAGTCTGAGATCAAATGATTAGTGTGTAGTGTCTGGCGCATTGTTAGTATATTATTATTATTTTTATCCAGTGCATACATTTAAAATAATATTTCCACATTTTGAAAAAACATGAACCTAATTTTACGCAGTTAAAAGTCTATCGATATTCATGTTTGTTGAAATCAGTCGCCTAGTATGACGCTCGAGATAGAATAAGTGGAATTTTTATTCCTAACCAAGAGCCATGTAGTATAATAATAGATTCGGTTCGCAAAACTTACGAATTAATAGTATCTATACTAGTTTTCCTTTTGACATAATTACGATGGAATTTTTGTACGATTCGGTATCTTTTCTTTATTTTTATCATTGTTTACAACTCACAATCTATCAGGCAAGTTATGAACCATTCAATTTAATCACATTTGCATCGCATAATGTATTCACTGTTCGACAAGGTGACCTACTTTGAAAGAAAAGCAGTGAACTGGTTATCGTATAACATTGCGAAGGACTGTTCCATATAAATTGACGATGTATGAAGATTACGCGATTAGAAGCGAGGGTTTTAAAATAATGTGAGAAACTTTTAGAAAAAGGAGTATCATCTTTGTTGTCTTGGAAAATTATAAGTGTGTTACAAATGTGAAACTGATTTTAATGTCTGTTATAAAATAATATATATCGAGCTTGTAACAAAATATAGGTACTATAGTAGTACTATATATAAATATAGGTAATAAAAGCTCGTTACAATTATCTCTTGGCCGGTAATTACGATCTGGGGGCCTAGACAAGTGGCTCAATTGTCGTAAACACTAGTAGAATAGAATGGCAAATACCACATAACTTAGCGTAACGAATTTTAAATTGGTAGTCAAACGTTATTAATTTTCCTAATTATCAAATGAAACGAAGTCGTGTGAGAACCGCCGTATAAAACGCAGCCAAGCGGCACTTTAATGACGTCAGCAGGCGTTTTGATTGTATAAAGCGTTTGCCGCTTGTCTAGCCGCTCTGTTCAGAACATGTTCAGAAAGATAAATACATACTTCATGTTTTACTTTCTCTTCCACCAGCACCAGCATGGATGTAAAAATTATTTGTTTTATGATATGTTCACGACATATGGATAAATATATAATAATAACAATAATTTATTTATTTACCCAAACAGATTATGCATATTATAAATTATAGGATCTGAGCGACCAAGCTTTGCACGTTGATTGTATATAAAAAAAAACGAAGGAAAGTCTGACCGCATTGTAGGATTCGTCGTGGTAGAGCTTTATTTTTCTAATTGTTCCCCTAACATTTTCTTTATTATCTAGCATTAATTGTTTCTAACTATTACTGTCAGTGTTCAGGTTTTCTATTTGAACCGAACTAAAGTAGATTTGACGTTCATAAATACTTCTACTACTAAAAATATTCATATAATTGGGTTTATATGAATAAATTGATTTAACTTTGACTTCTATTCCTCCTGGCAGCACACTCTTCTTTTATGCGCTTTTTTAAGCGATTAGAAATAGGGTTGCCTTTAGTATACTAAAGACTACCCTATTCCTAATCGCTTATTTACATACATTCTAGTTTATTACATTTCCATTACTATTCTATACTAACCCTTACATCTATTTCTATTAGACACATCAATATTTATTCTAATCACTTCCTCCTAACATGCATTGTTATGTATCTCTATTAGATATTATTAATCTGATTTATGAAATTTAAGAGATTTGAGGAAGCGAAAGAAGTATGTAAGGACCACGACGCTTGGCGCTCCGTCCTCTCTGACTACCCCATTAGGTTAGGTTAGGTTAGGGGCCGAGTGGTGTGGGTGACCCGCCACAGGGGGTGGACCAACAGGCGCTTATAGCTCCCATTAAGTGGAGTCTTAGCCTGCCATCCCAAGACCGCAGTGCGTAGACTTCATGTCTACATCCTTCTCGAGGTAACCCTGTTTCCACTGAACACTGCGGATCTAGACTGGAGAGTCGATAAACACTCCTGAGGCTGTCGCTTGCTTCGGCGATGCCTTCAGTACCGGGTTGGGACCGAGTAGGTAGTGGAGCCGAAAGGACCCGGCCCGGACCGGGGGGGTGGGGGTTGTGTTCCCCGTCCTCATAATGAGGGTGGGGGTCTGGTGTGTGGGGCCTTCGGCCCCGAGGTGGTAAGATGGAAAACTTATTAAAACCCGTGAGTAAACACGTTAAAATCAGGGGCGGGACCAGGCTGGGACCGAGTAGGAGGTGGAGCCGAAAGGACCCGGCCTGGACCCGGGGGGGGGGGGGGGGATAATTTTGTGTTCCCCGTCCTCTGCGTGAGGGTGGGGGTCTGTCGTATTGGTCGTCTTTCCACTTGCCCCTCTCCTTTGAGAGGGCCATTGTTGGTTAAGTGTTTGGTTCCGGCGTCCTTCGCGGAGGACGCGGGTCAAGAGGTGGAAAAAAGGAAAACTTGTAAATACCCGTGAGGAAACACGTAAAAATCAGAGGTGGAAAGAAGGAAAACTCGAAATGAAACCCGTGAGAAAACACGATAAAATCAAAGGTGGAGAGAAGGGAAACTCGAAATGAAACCCGTGAGACAACACGTTAAAATCAGAGGTGGGAAGAAGGAAAACTTGTAAAAACCCGTGAGTAAACACGTAAAAATCAGGTGGGCGTGCTGACGCCCCTGCCGTGGTGTAGGCGGGGTGCGGAAGCCGTCACTTCGGAGGCCTGGGGTGTCCTTCGGGGGAAGGCGCCTTACCAATGGCCTCGGGATGGTGCGCGCGATTCCCGCGCGCCTCCCAGGAGAGCGGGCAAGTCAAACTGCCCGCAAACGGAGGAGGGCTCGGCTCAGGCTGGCCATAGCCGCCGGGGTCGCGGCAGAATGCCAACGCGCTCCCGTTGCCCCGGCATCAAGGCTCTCGAGGAACACCGTCAGGTTTTAGTGGGTAGACTCGGCCTAGCACCCTAATGTCGAGGAGTCCCACATACCCCCCTGCCACCCCCCTACGGCAGGATGGGATGCATAAAGCATTTCCTGACGTAAAAAAAAAAGGATAGGGATATGTATGTATGTATATTATTAGTTTTATCCTCTATGTACATCTCCTATATATACTTGAAGTATGTAATTATTATATACCCAGTATTTTATTTCTACTAACCATATTAATACATTTTAATTACACTACTCATATTTTGACCTTGGTTAGTTTCCATTTCTTATTTTAAGTTATATATATAATAACTATATATATATATATATATATATATAAATCATTTAGATATAAAATCATTTTCGAAAATAATTCGTATACCCCAATGGGGGTTTTCAGGCTGTATTTCAGTAATGGATGAAATTATTACAAAATAAAAAAATACGTAAGATTTAAAATCTGTAACTGTACACGATCAACCCAATTTTACGAGAAATGGTGGGAATAACACTTGAAAATTAAAACGGTCATAACTCTTAAACGGATACGTTTTTTTCGATAATTATTTTTGTAACTACATACTAAAGTTATGCCCTTTCATCCATTAAAGTAACTGTCCCGTTTTCATATACACCCTGTATATAGTTTATATAATCTATACACTATATATATATAATAATCAAGAAACTTATGTTACTCGTATATATAATTATCAATATATTTCTTAATTTTGTTTATGATTCTTATAGCTATTTTCTTGCAGAAGAGCGTGGTAGTAGTATAGGAACTAGCAATGTTTTTGAGAGGGAATTTCAGGTCAGCTGATTTTCTGATATGTTGTCCTTACTCTTTCGGTTAGAGTCTGGGCGAGCTGGCTGCCGGTAGTGGTTCAGCTGACCTGAAATTCTTGTTTTCTAAACGTTGCTAGCTCCCGTACTATAGCTCATGCTCTAGCCACTGTGCTATTGAAGGTAAACTCTATTGTGAAATTACCAGTCGTATATTTCGCTTACCAATCATGTTTCGTATATAGAGATATACATTTACCAACATGGTAACCCGTAATCGGAAATAAAAAACAAATAATTTTATGTTGAGTATTAACGACCCATTTTTAAATTTTTTGTTTGTTTTATCAAAATCAAACCGAAAATAAAATTAATTTATTATAAGTAAATTGGAAGGTGTTTTTGAACGTCAAATCTACCTGCGGCTTGGAAAAATCTACATACAGAGAAGAACTGACAAGGATTTCAGTCAGGTATTATTTTCTGATAATTGTTTCTAATAAATATGAAACGAGCTGTTAATATGTAATGGCGATGAAGAATTAAAAAAAAAAAAAAAAATTGGCTAAACATTATATTATATCTCATGTTATTTGGCTTCTGTTTTCAGGAATTAATTATAACGACCTTGAAGCGTTAATATAATTGAATTTGGTAGATTATTTTAGATCTATTCGCTTTGTTGGGGCCATTTTGTTTCTGCATTAATTTATAAGCTAAAATTAACTCTGGTTCCATTATGTTAGAATCTATTAATGTTGTATTACAAATACCGTAATTAATTAAGAAATTGAGCGATAAATCCGTATTTTATTCTTTTTTTATCGACTGGCCCGTTGGTGCGGTAGTTGTGGTGCTGGAAACCTGGTTTCGATTGTCGTTCATTAATTTAGGAAATAAATGTATCTTAATTGATTTGGAGCCTGTGTGAAAGACTCATTCAGGCTGTTTGTTGCATGGTTCTCATTGTAGGTACAAACTTAGTGTTTAGTTTAAAAACATAATAAAACAGTAAAAACCATGTGTCTGTACATTGAGTACATTTATCAATAAAATGAGTGTGGATGATAAAGAAACTGTAACAGAACATAAAAAAGCATTTTTAAACATTTTTGTTTGTCTGTCTGTCTGTATGTACACGCTAATCTCCGAAACTACTGAACGGATTTTCTTGTGGTTTTCACAGCTAGATCAAGCTCAGCTTGAAGCTATGCTTCATCGAATCGTCATTCAAAAATAATTTAAATTCACAGCTCGCCTCTTACACGTTCAAGGACACAACGTCTATAGCAGTTAAATGGTTTCCCTTCCTCAGTAATGAAATTCGGACTGTAAATACAAATAAAGCTGACTGAATTTTTCGATTTGTCAAACAGGGATGCGTAATGAAACAGACTTTCACACGAGCGAAGTCGCGGGCACTAGCTAGTTATTAATAATTAAATATGTTGTTACGGTAACCATATATTCACTTTTACATTTTATTTCTCAATAATTAATAACAAATTACAAACTATAACATGTTGTCACAAATAGCCGACGACGAACAATCAACAGTTAAACCCGCAGAATGATGTAAAATGATCCATATCTTAGCACGCATCGGCTTATATAGACTTGCTGACGTCACTTCTCCCACGCTTCGGCGACAACAGATGTGGCAGGCAGGATGTGATGTCAGCTAGGCAGACCCGGTGATAGTGACGTCATCTTACTCCGTTACAATGTGTTGAAATAATCTTATCAATCGTTTATTAAAGTAATGAAAACTTCAACTTATAGTTTAAGGACTTAAGACCGAATATAAAAGAAACCCGTAATGCTGCGAACAACATAGTGAGGTCAGAGCGTCTAGACAAGTGGCAAACTTTTTGTAAGATCGAAACGCTTGCTAACGTTATTGCTCCTCAAAAGTGTCATTTGGCTACGTTTTATACAGCGCTTTTCACACGACTTTACTTTTCCTTCGATTTCATAGAAAGATAATGACGGTTGACAAGTTGTCAATTTTAAATTGGTTGTCAATGACAACCAATTTAAAATTCGTTACGCTAAATCACGCGGTATTTGTCGTTCTATTCTACTAGCGTTTACGACAATTGAGGCCCCCAGGCCCCCAGGTATGTGTGGTATGTAAGTCAGTGTTTAAACAAAGCAATTTAAACTTGTTATTAAACGCACACTGATTGGAAAAGCATACTACAAAGTTAGCGATTTCATTGAAGAAAAAACAATAGTCTGGAAATAATTTCTGCACACGCATTTACTAGGTTTATAAATATTGTATTTTATATAACTATTGTAGAATGATGTTGAAAAAATGATACCTGACAGTTTATTGTCAGTTATTCTCAGTGTTCAGGTTTTCTTTTCGAACCGAACTAAGGTAGATTTGATGTTCGAAAATATCTTGCAATTGGGTTTACTTTAATAAATTGATTTGACTTTGAGTTTTGCCCTATTGATTCCTTATACCAGTGACTATGGTAGAAGAGAAGGTCGACTCCCGCCTCGCACGTAACGGTAGCGCGTTTTCCGTGTGAGATGCGGAGAACATTTCGTTTAGTTATACATGTAGTACACAAAAGTGAAACGCACATGGCTACGTTTTTCATATCTATTAAATTTGATTTCTTGTAGTTATGTTGAAGAATAAAAACTATGGATTTGAATGACTAAAACTATTTAGGCATCCAAGGATATTACAATACATTCTTTTATGCGACTTTAACATTTTGCTATTTGTGACGATGTAAAGAACAAAATAAGACAAATGGAAGTGGTTGCGTGTTGGCGTCGCGTGCGACCCCGACTGGCGCTACAACAATCACCCATAATCACCCTTGAAATTTCCGTTGTGTGCATGCCACGGCGCGAGCGTATTAGCGCACGTACATACAAACCACGTACGCCAGTTTTCTATGAAGACATCTTATAGTTATGTATATGTACTGTGCTAATATTCTATTTATTATTGAAATAAGGTTGTCATTGATGAGGCTATTGTACTGATAACATTATTTTGTTAGTAACGTATTTTTATAATACAACATTGTGTATTGTAAGCTACATTGTACAGTATGTACGAGTTTGAGGAAGGGTTACCTAGATGATTCGGGTTTGTAGACAGAATGAGTGACGAACGAGTGGCGTAGAAAATCTACAGAGCGACAGTGAGTCGTAGTAAAGTCAAGAAAGACCAATGCATAGTAATGAAAATTGAAAAGTCGGAATAGCACTACTAATATGCCTCGGTGGAAGTGTGTGAGAAGAATGTTGAGATTTGAGAAGGTGAAAGAAGTATGTAAGGATCGCGAAGCTTGGCGCTCCGATCTGTTTGACTACCCCTACATATTTATGCCTATAATACATGAAGATGTTTATGTATTGTTATGTAGTATTTTAAAATTAACCCTGTATGTGTAATATTTTTTGTAGGACCATTATTATCTATAAATAAATGGATTTAAAAATACTGAAATCGCCCGGTGGTCGAAATTCGACCGTAAATATAAATATAAATTTATAACAAACGCTTTGGCGATAATCTCTACTCTGTGCTACTGTTTGATCCAAGGAGGTTACAAATTATATATGTGATCACAAACTATTATGAGTTTGACATTGACAGTCTTTTTGACATTGGCAGTAGAACATTAAACATGTCAAATCTTACACTTATCCGCGCGCGCAATATTCTTGTAAAGGGATCCGAAGTTTTCACTTCGCGTGTTAATGCAACTAACCGTTTTCAAATTTTTTTTTATTTATAACACTAAAGCTTTTTAATAGCCACATAGCTACTAAAGAAAAAAAAAAGAAAATCGTTTGACAGAGGAGAAAAAGGTACTGAACTGTTTTGTCTTTACCTATTTACATAATGTCGTGTGGCGATATAACTAAATTTAAAAAAAGAATATTGAGATAGATTAAATATGTATTCTCTAAAAATGTATACAATTTGATATTCTGTAAAAAATAATTATAACTATAAATACTATACGGCGATGATGTCTGGTTAGTCCCAAATGGAAGACAACTTTAATTGTAGGGGTATCCACCTGTGGTATCACGATAATAGGCGGTGTATAACGTTGGACTCCTCGCGACGATCCTTGTATTTGCTTTTAATGGTATTTCCACAGAGGAGTTCTTCGATTATATGTATATATCTTTATTTATTTTAATTTTTAAAGAGAAGCGTGAGGATACTCACTTTTCGTCATACCATTCCCGATCTCACACTTGTCATCTCCCTTTTTTCTTTTCTCCGCCTTCCCTTTCCAAAATTTCAAATTTCAATCTAATTTTCTTAGTACTGACTCCGGCTAGTACTAAATGAAGAATTATCCAAATTTATTTTATATCAAGTTATTGTACAAACTTCTTTGATATCAAGAGGATTTTAGCATAATACTATAAAAAGTAAACATGCATGAATATGTCAAATATAAAAAGTTAAAACACATAATTTAATACACAATAATATAAAAGGTATTTCACGAATAATTTAAAACAAAGGTACATTAATAAGCAGGATAACAATACAGATTTTAGAATGACAAGGAATAAACAGATGTAGGCCTATAGTAAAACTATAAATGACGAAGTAAACGGAAACTTAACACAATATTAGATATGGTAAAGATTATTATACATTATAATACATATTAACAGATAAGAATTAGGGAAATACATATTTACTGCAATAAATAGGTAAAAACTAAACAATTCAGTACTTTTTACTTGTGTTCTCTTCTGTTGTAAATACAGATAATGATATTTAACATTTTATCTGTTTGTATTTTTAATGTAATGTTTTTAAGTTGTGTTTTTATTTTTATTTTTGGTTGACAAATAAATGGGCTTTTTTATTTTTTATTATTTATTTATTATCTGTCTGTATTTACTAGAGATAAGTAGATTCGGATGAATACATATCTATGAAACCATACCCGTTGTGATACTGATGGATTACATCCAAGTATAAATGAGTGGAATTGAACACGTGTGAACATAGGTATATATACAGTTAACCCCCATTGGGGTATACGCATTATTTTCGAAAATGGTTTTCAGGCTGTATTTCAGTAACGGATGTAATTATTACAAAATAAAAAAATACGTAAGATTTAAAATCTGTAACTGTACACGATCAACCCAATTTTACGAGAAATGGTGGGGATAACACTTGAAAATTAAAACGGTCATAACTCTTAAACGGATACGTTTTTTTCGATAATTCTTTTTGTAACTACATACTAAAGTTATGCCCTTTCATCCATTAAAGTAACTGTCCCGTTTTCATATACAGCCTGTATAATAAAATCATTTTTTCTTCACTTTTATTGTTAATAAATATCAAAGTTCTAAAAGTGATAAAGCCGTTGTTAATAGGTACAGTTAGTTGTAATATTATTCTGCCGTCACATGAAAAAAGGCCATAATTACCATTTTTATCAAAAAATATTTAAATGTAGTTTAAAAAGAGCAAAAAAATGAATCTTTTTGTCTATGTAATAAAATTCAAAATTTCTATCCAAAGTTACCTTTAGGTAAACAGGAGTAATTTTACTCGTGGTATGTTGATTTTCAAAACGAAAAACTTTATCTTCTATCTTAAGGCCTTTCGTTTTAAAACTATCATCTTACTAATTTTAAAACACATAATTTATGTTTAAGGCCTTTCAAATTAGTACAATACATAAACCATCATGTCGATATCCATAACCAAGGGCCCGCAATTTCCAATTATGGCTTTTCATTTTCACACTTTTTTAAATGTGGGAAGGAATGTTAGATTACATACATCATCTGCGCCAGAAAGTTTATGCAGGGTTTATGTGTTCGTACCACGTTCTCGCCAACATATACATATGCGTAGTTAATTTATGTGACGATCATTTCAATAAGTGAGTATTGTTGTTTATATACTTGTTTGGTATGTTTAGTAGGTATAGGTATGTATGTTTAATAGGTAAATGCAAAGAACTGTCGTAAAATTGAATTCCTAACCTCTTAAAAATCGAGTTGCAATTAATAGACATTTTAGAGGTTGACAAACTACAACACAGAAAAGTGAATCAACTGAAACAGAATCTGTTAGTTTAAGTTCGATTCAAATCTCAAAAACTAAGACTGATTAATAATTTGACTTTATGCAATTACTATAAATTGTTTTAATTTTGACTTTTATTCATTTTTCTAATATTTCTAGAAATTACTCATGTAAGTTTTCCAGTGACAACGTCACAATTATAACCATTGTATTTTAGTTATGCAGTGACACTACTAACACTTTTAACAAGAGAAGCCGTAACTATGAGTTGAGTCTTTTCTGCTTAGGATTACATTATCTATAGTTTTTTTTACAAAAATGAAGTTTTTGTTCAATATGGTACATATATGTGAGTATTTTAAGAAAACATCACAAATCACAACTGAAAATGTGTATTTCTTGAGGTTATAAAAAATAAGTGTTAATCAACAAAATGCAATACAATACAATACAAAACACTTTATTGCACCAAAAGTAAATAAATACGAACAAAAAATAAACATGTTGTTACAGTACAAAAAGCGGCCTTATTGCTGAACAGCAATTTCTTCCAGGCAATCTTTGGGTTACAGGACAAAGTTTATGAAAACGGAAGGCGGTATCGTAGAAGTATATGTCAATTATTATAAATAAAACAATATAATATCTACATATATGAAATAAATAAATACACATATAATATATAAATAAATATATATAAATATATAAAATATAACACCTAGCATTATACATATATTAAGAATCATATATACTTATATAGATACAAAAACATGCAAACTATAAAACATACCAAGATAAAGGATATCAATTATACATATTACCACATTATTATGAGTAATAAGGGAAGAAAGCATAACTTACAATAAAAGCTAAATAGTCAAAAAGTGTTCCATGAGTCGTTTTTTTAAAAACATCAATAGACAGATACAGACAATAGATCAATAGACATTGTAGGTCCGTCATGAGCGCTAGAGAATAGTATCGTCCACCAGAACACGTGAAGCTACCCAATGTACAGTAATGGTTTAGGGCCGCGAGACCCTGTGTAACGATTGAGTGCATGTGGCAGTCCACCATGGTACATTCCATTTAATTATTAGTCAAAAAACTCGTCACTCAGAGATTTTAATATATGCTGCATTCCAAGGAATAGTGAAAACCTGATACTCATCGTGTTACATACACAAGTCGTATAAACCACTGAGAGGTTCGGTTCTTTTGATAAATGTCAATGGTTTCTTGATGAAGAATAAGTATATCGTTGCGCGTATAGCAATGTTCCGTAGCTTGTCTTGGGTCATAGCTCATGGGTCACAGCGATGTAATATTGGTTCCACAATTCTCATGGTTTGTTGTCGATCATAAAACAATGATATGGGCAGCAAGTTATTGTTTAGATTTGTTGTTTATACAATATGGTTCATCCTCATTTATGGAGGCAACGAAGGTAATCACGCTGATACTTAGACGTTGTACGGTTAGTGTGTTTGCAAAAATATTATAAAATATATTCGATGGTTGATAGGAGTTTACCATGGTTTTCTTTGTCATTGAGGTTTCAAAGAACTCGTGTAGTGAATTGGAGGTTTTAGATTTGTATATAATTTACAATATTCACATCTACACACATCAAAAGTGTCTAGGGATAAAGTACATTTTTGACTATAAAAAATTATCCAATTAATATTTATCAAATCTAGTCTTCCAGACTGGCTTCTTACTTTAATTCCTATGTTTAAGTTTAACTTATCCTTATATTTTGTAAAAATTAAGAAAAATTAAAATTTTCGCAAATTGTGGGAAATTAACCTAAGTTAATGTCGTAAGGCAAAAAAAGGCAAAAAATGAGAATTTCTTAAATTTTTATTGTTAAGATAAAAAAAACTGTTTCCACCATTGACACGAATCACACAATCACAGCGATTTGGCATGCTTAAAATCAGTTCATCAAAATCACTTTGAGGAATGGCCACTCACGTTCTTTCTAACGAGTCAAAAAGTTGTTATGGGGTATGCACGGCGTCCATACTCGGCAGAGCTCTTCTTTAATTGGGTTGAGGTCTGGCGATTGAGCAGGCCACGGCAGAACGTTGATGCGAGCGTCGGCAAGAGCGCGTGTTACGACTCTAGCCGTGTGTGGACGTGCATTGTCGTGCATTAGTTGAAACGAATCATCCAACCGGCTTCGCAGAGGGATGATCACGTCTGAAACAATCCTCTCCGCATAAATCTGAGCATTGAGGTTGCCCTTGATCCAAATGAGATCGGTTCTTCCACCGATCCAAATACCGGCCCAAACCATTATTGTTCCCCCTCCATATGAATGAACTTCCTTACAAAATTTCAAACGTTCTTGACGTCCAAAGGTCCTCCAAACTCGAGTACGTCTTGTATCCGGTATCATACCGAAACGAGATTCATCGGGAAAGCAAACACAACGCCAGTCTTCTTCCTCCCAATTTCTGTGTTTGCGAACCTATTGTAAACGGGCCCTACGATTGCAGGGTGCTATAGGCAGAACTCTCAGCGGCCTTCGGGAACGCAGACTCACTTTGGTTTGGTCGGTTATCAGCAAGCCTAAAGAGCTGTGGAGCCTCGTAGCCAACATCATGGCGGTCATAGTACGACTCCGCCGAGCAATATTTTGGATGTACCGGTCCTGTCTGCGAGTGGTGACGCGAGATCCTCCTGCCAAGCGCGACATCCACAGTACGTTGCCTGGAACCAGCTTGCAACATTCTGACGGCTCTCATGATCTCTTCTCCTGTCAAAGGATGTTGTCGCTCCATATAGATGCAATTTTTTTCAGTTCCGATGTAAAAATTGTAATGGTTTTGTAAAAACGCTATTACACACTTTTATAGGAATCCTGATTGACAGTTCATTTTATATTTTTAATCACAATTTAAAGAAAATTCTTTATTCAAATAGTGAAATAAAATAATAATCTTCAATTGCGGCGATACTCTAAAACTTACTTGATCCCTAGACACTTTTGATGAATGTATATGTAATATAAATTTGTAATAGATATATTGTAATTATATAAAGGCCTCGGCCTTGCCGAGGTCCTCTAGTAATACGACTTCACTGTATCAATATCACTTGTTATCTAACACTATGCCCAGTATTAGACAAATATTCAGATCGCGGTACTAAGACGTCCATCCTTCGCCGTGGCTGAAATTCCAGCCCACTATGTGTTGAATTACTAAAATCTTTAGCTATTTCCCGCTCAAACTCCAAAAACCACCAATCGACACGTGTTTCACCTCTCTACGAAGCATCCTCAGGATATACCAGAAATCTGACTCGGTCAGCTTACCAGCACTGAATCAGCACCACGAAGTAAAAACGAATAGGAGGCGCCGTAACGAATTCTCCTCATACAAACCAGTGTAACAACATGCGGGTTGAGGGGGATGCGGAATAAATGGAGGGGGATGTTGCGAATCTGCCGTCATCTAGCGAGTTGTAGCAGTCTCTTTGTGTTATCATTTTTCAAGTAGTTTTATTATTTACCACCAGATGAGTAAAATATATTCTTGATACAGAGACGTACTTAGTGATTAATCGGTAACTTGAAATTGCACGATTCAAACATTTTCACATTCAGTTATGAAATACCACTTACATTTGTATTTAAGAGTAATTTGATATAAATCCATAATGTATATTATGATGGAGCAGTAAAGCGGATGAGATGTAGTTTTATATTTGTAAATTTTTTTATCGTAATACAACGATACAGCGTGACGATATGTAAGTATGTATCGTGTGTGTTGGGGACCGAATAACGGTCTAGAATAGCAATTTTTAAATTAACGTTTGTCCATTTGTTTGTATGCGCATCATGCAACTGTTACTGTCTCTTTATTTAAATAGAATGTTAATATAGATCGCGCCACGAAAGATGAGTCTTGACAAGCGATTGTAGTGGGGAATCCGTCTAGATACGCTCTTACGAAATTGCAATGTGTTTTTAGGGATTTTCTTAGTGTCCATTCTCTTCATTTATTATAAATCCAAATAAATTAATTACATATTGGTGTCGAACTTTTATTTTCTTCTTACACAATTTAATTAGCACGAAATGGCATGGCAAGGCGATGGTATGAAAGCGACTGGCGGAGCCACGCCTTCGAATTGGTTTATACATACATATCTTCACGCTGTATCCCTAAAGGGGTCGTCAGAGATGGCGGAGCGCCAAGCGTTGCGGTCCTTATATACTTCTTTAATTTCCTCAAATTGCTTTATATTCTACTAAAATGCAATTCATCACTTTAGCATCGCCAGGTCGCTACATATTTATTATTACTAAGACAATATATCGCATCTTTAGAATGAAAGCGACTTAATTTAAAATTTCAGAATTTCGGATTAAAATAATAAACTTAAAAATACCTACTACTCAAAATAAGACTGATATTAACTAGTTATTAAGAACAAAAAGTACATACATATGTTAATATTTATAAACTTAAAATTACTGATATTAATAAAAAGTATAATAAAAAGTACATACATATGTTAATATTTACAAACTTAAAACTACACATTATCTTAAATAATAAACTTCCTCAAAGTTGCCGCTTAGAAACCTGTCATTGCTCAGGGTACCTAGCAGACTGGCAGCATTGCCTCTTTGAATAGCCAAACTGATTCGTTGGCGGAAGAAGCTGCCAGCCCGGCGGTCTCCCGAAGCCTCGACCAGTCTCTTACAAATATCAGAAACCAGTCGATGGGCTTCGGGGCCCCAGGGACCCAAAGTTTCGACTGCAAAGGGCGTAAATATGAAACTCTCAGAGAGAGTCGCATACTTACGCCGCTTCAAGTTCTCGGCAGTGCTGGCCGCGGCACCTGCTGACTTGTAAGTCGCCGGCACATGGGAAACAGCAAGTGTATCGACACAAGTGGCATCCCACACCAGCGATCTTCCAAGTTTCCAAGGAATGAGCGTCAAACTATTACTTAATTAATTTACTACTTAATTTAATAGATAACAGTATAAACTTGCCAGTCCCATTAGCAACATATCGCGAGAATATTTAAACATGTATTTGTGAAAAATTCATTTTATTATTCTATGTGAATTCAATGTCAGAACTGGCCAAAACAAAATCTCAAAATTTCGAATTAGACCAATTTCATTCTATGGTCTATGTAAGCAGTTCCCATTACTATAAAACTGCTACACCAGTATATGCGTAATTTAGTTTCGGTTAGTTATTTATTACGTTATAAGTTTGTTATAAAATACAAAATATTATCAAATAATAGTTATTATTAAATGAATTAGTTTATGAAAAGCATATAAAAATTATCCTTTATACAACAGCAATATATTATCCTCACGCTGTATCCTTAACAGGGTAGTCAGAGTGACATACTTTTTTCGCTTCCTCAAATTTCATCACTCATTATCACTCCTCACACATTTTCGCGTGGGTATGCGAGTGTTTTTCACATTTCCGTCAGCTAACAGCTCTGGCTATTAAATATTCGTAAGTCAGCCTTGATCTTCCTTCGATTTAATTATCTTTTTATAAAAGAGTATATTAGTATTAATACGTCTAGAGTGCGGTCCTTAAAATGTTTTGTAAAGTAACTTCCATTCTATTCCCCAACAGAAATTATCCGTAACAATAAAAAAAATACGTTAGTTTTATTGTAATACGTCTACCTCCTGCGTGCGGTCCTGCTGATAATGTCAGTTTTAGCAAGAATTTTTATTCCCCAACAGAGGTCACTTCACTCGGTGTAAATGAATCGATGTAGCTTTTTTACAAACAATTTCATGAATTAAATTAACAATTGAGCAATGTTAGGAGTAAACAGGTAGGTTTTTAACATGCTTAGCGATATCTGAGTGCAAAATGTGATTTTAAAGGGCGATTAAGTTGACATCTGTCGACGAATAGTAAAAGCTATAAGAACAAGAAAACTTTCTAGAACTGTCGATGTAATATTGTATAAATTGATACTTATACATGAAATATAATATGTTTAGAGTATCATAGCATCCATCTGAATACGACTTGCAACCAACCACACGGCACTTCATTTTTCTATTGTACAATCACTGAAAATCTTTTTTTTCTCGTAAAATAATACGCGTGACTGTCAGGATCGAACTGGCATACGTGTAGTCGATACACCCCTACGCTTTAAAGCTGAGCCTATATTTTTTTACACACAGGCTCAGCCCATTACAACGTCTCCTCCTTCCTTCATGATCAGCACCGAAGGTTTTTGGAGTTTAAGCGGAAAATAGCTAAGCAGATTTTAGTAATTCATCACATGAAATGGATTTCCGCAAAGTAACACCTGAATCTATACAATGTCCAGCTCACTAGTCCCCGCCTCACTCCCTCTCAAAACTCACAAGCATTTATTTTTTGTAGTATTTCAATTTGTTGTCAAACATTACTAATGTTTCTCAAAACAGGCTCTAATAAACTTCTTAAATTTATGGCCATATCGATAGCTCGAGACAAAGAAGTAGCACATGTGGCTCTCGTTTTCTCCAAACTTGTCTTTCAATTACTTGGACGTTTGTAAATGCTAAAGTATGGTTTATGAGACGAAGGGCGAATATAAATATCATAGCCTGAAATATGTATATTGTACATGTTTATATAGGACTACCATAGGCTCGCTACAAACTTTAGGGTTTCTACTGTAATCGAGCTAAGTTTGATAATTGTTTGTATTGCCGTTCTGACGACACTGAGAATTTTTTTATTTTTATGTAATGTAAATACAAATGAATTATTTTCCAATTTTTTTCCCTCACTTATGCTGTTAGACCTTGTGAAGCCAAAACATGATCTAGGTCAAACGAGAGTACTTTTTGATGAGAGTTTTAACTTAGAAGCTTATATTTTTACACTTCAAAGGTATCGTAGACTTCAGTATTTAAATTTAAACTTGATACCCTACCCATTCCCGAGAAAGTAGCCAGGCAGACAGACGGACAAAGTGTTTTAGAGCTCCAGTTATATTCATGAATGCAGGAGTAGTGTTGAATAATTGAAATGCTGTTAAAGATTTGGAATAGGGAGTTGTTTGTAATCATCTTTCCCCTTTCCCTTGCTGTAATACAGATCATAACAATGAAAATGCTTATCACGCATGTCCTTTTATACTGTGTTTTGATAATGTAAAATATCCTCTATAGTTCTTTCTCTAAAGCTTCAATTTCTCTTTTCTCCCCTTTCCGTTTGTTAAGATATTGATAATTACGCCATTTAATTTCGAACCGCACATAAGCTTAAAGTATTAATCCAACTGCTTTAAGCAAATAACTGAACTGACGACGATACTTCAACGAAATAATTTATTCTAGATTTGTACCAATCTATATATTTTAAGGTAGTAACTAATTGTTCTGTGTTAATATTACAACGAGAGAAAGCCGACTTTGTACATTTGTTTGTAAGTGGACCTCCGGAATCACTGCACTTATTTGAATTATTCTTTCACTATTTGAAAGGTACATTATTAGAGACGGACATAGGCTATATATTTAGGTACTAGCTGTACCCATGACTTCGTCCGCGTGAAAAAATTTTCCGTAACCTCTCCGAGTTACTGAGGTTACTCGAGATTGTTAGAGGCGGTCTTGAAATAAATTACTTTCTATCGCAGTGCATCCGCCATATTGATGACGTTAAATGAACAGTAACCTTCCCCTGCGTATTCCATTTTATTTGATTATATTAACAAAAAAATATTTCCTGTAATGGAACATCCGCCATATTGGATTTATGATGATGTCGCGTTTACAGAAACCTTCCCCCACGTATTCCGTTTCATTTGATACCCATAATGTTGGTGTTGAACGAAAAAGTTGTTTCCTATTATGGAACATCCGCCATATTGGATTTATGATGACGTCACATATACAGAAACCTTCTCCTGCGTATTTTATTTCATTTGATACCCATGTTACTGATATTAAACAAAAAATTATTTTCTAATGTGGAACATCCGCCACATTGGATTTATGATGACATCACATATACATAAACCTTCCACTGCGTGTTCCATTTTATTTGATACCCATATTGTTGGTGTTGAACAAAAAAGTTATTTCCTATTATGAAACATCCGCCATATTGGATTTATAATGACGTCATATATACAGAAACCTTCCCCTGCGTATTCCATTTCACTTGATACCCATATTGTTGGTATTGAACAAAAAGTTATTTCCTATTATAGAACGTCCACCATATTTGATTTATGATCGGCCGTGGTCTCAAGCAAAAGCTCTCTCAAGCAAAAGCAAAAGCTCTCAAGCAAAAGTCTCAATCAAAAGCTCAAGCAAAAGCTTGAGACCACGGCCTATGCAACTCGGTCGAAACGTCAAGCCATAATAAAATGGTAATTGCGTTAAATTTCCCGTTTTAGATATATTCTATAATGCAACGCGAAAGTTTAAAAGTTTATACATACTATCTCTGTTACCAAATTTCTTCATAATCGGTTTAGCATTTCCCCTATAAAGTTTCATCCCCATGTTCACCCCTTTAAGGGTAGATTTTTGATAAAAAAAGAATTTTAGGTTTAGGTAGAACTTTTCTAAATTGGCTTGGAGTCTGGGTGTTACTAGGAACTCCCCCAGAGTTCGTTGTGTGGTACCCATAGTACAAGCTTACTGCTTAGTTTGGAGTCACACAATCTGTGTAATTAATTACTAATTGACTGCAGTATTATTATTATTATTATAAATATAATAAAAGAAGTTTATATCTGTATTAAATTTCATTTTAATCGGTTCAGCGGTTTAGCATTTCCCACACAAGGTTGTATCCCCCTTTTCACGTCGTTAAAGGTAGATTTTTGAAAAAAAAAGTAGCCTATGTCCGTCCCCTGGTGTCAAACTATCTCCATCCATCTCCAAAAATCGGTCTTTCGGTTTAACCATGAAAACGTACTAGACAGACAGATTTTCGCATTTATAAGTATGGATTCATCCCAGGTGTAGCCCGACGGCTAGTATTTTAATATAATATAATATTATAGCCTATAATACATAGTTAATAGCGTTATAATACGCATAACATAATTATGTAAACGTGTTTAATGTAATTACCTCTTTTCAAAATATTGTCAACAATAACTTTTGATAAGCATTCTCGTTATTTAATGAGTTCTATGTTGACAAAACGAATATAACTTCAACTGATGTGAACATTTCTAGTTATGAGACTGTTTATTACAAGACTCAAGTTGGATAATTAAGTGTAATTCGTCACCTACATAAAATCTCGGGAGTAAGTCAGGGATTACAAACATTTTAACATCGCGTAACAATAAAAATATTTCACGTGATTATGATGTATTATCTGACTAAAAATCTGTGGAAATATGAATCAATCAAAATTACATTTGAAACTTTGTAAACAAGAAACTTTCATGGACGACATTTTTTAACTTAAACTTGTTATTTGAATGATTCATTGTTTTTGTCAACAGTTTATGTATCATAATAAAAGTAATATGATAAATTAGAAATCGTTTCATGTTATTAACTTTTTGCTAAAACATTCGAAATTGATTATTATAACGATAACGATATTATGTTTTAATTATAATACTTTAGTTTTTCAGCTACTATCATATTATTCTGTATGTTTCTATGCAAAAATATTCAATTCTACTTGTTAATGAGAATGCAAAATTATCACTTTAGAACGTTAAAAATGTTCATGTCGAAAAATATTTTAATGGAAACTGAGAATAATAAAAATTTGATTTTACTTGCAAGTGCAGTGATTAAAATATCGTAATATTGTACCTTTGCAGATTTAATTAGGTACAAATACAATATGTACAATATCTACAAAATAAAAAGGCTAGTAATCCAGAACATGCGTCATCTGTGTGCCTCGGTCTAGGTACTACACTTGTAAAATGGTTACCACGTCTTGACGAACTGGGATAGTAGAGTAACAACCAGACTTTAAGTCAATTTAGAAAAAAAATTTTTTAATTTATTTGGCTGGATATTGAATCAAATAATTGAATTGAATTGAAAGATACTAAAGTAGATTTGACGTTAAAAAATACCTTGTGATTGGATTTACTTAAATAGATTTGACTTTGAAACCGTATCAGGATATTTGGAAGGCAGATGAATTAATCATCGCGCGAACAGGCCAGTCGAGTTACCATACATACATAATTGTTCTAATTTTTTTATTTGATTATCTAGATTATTTGTGTGTTGAAGATTAATATCTTTATACGGACCATTTATTATAATATGCGTGCGTACCATGAGTTGGACATCACTGATGTCAGCTCAGTCTCTCAAGTTATAACATAGTATGTATTAAGCTTATATTCCAACCTACATATTTGACATGAATTTTTGTCCTCTAATTTTATAGGCGGGTACGTTATATAAATTTTTAGACGCGTTACTGGGCTGTAAAATACAGTTATAACTAAACTGATAGTCTCAGAACTAAATGCGAATTCGAAACTATAACATATTAAAATTCAGTGTTGTATATAAAAGACGTTGCGTATGTGATATATTGCCAATATCTGTAGATATGAACATAAAGGCAGATAGAAATTTGGATTTTGTAAAGGCGACATCTTAAGACGTAGATAAAAAAACTGAACAACTTTTGAACTTGGAACCCTAACGCGACGCCCACAAACAATTTACACATCAACATACGTTTAATATTTGTTTCATAACGATGCAGGTACGGATGTCAGAAATTGAAGTGAATGTTCCGTAAATGCGAAAGCCGAGTTCTACATATTGTTACGAGCTAAGGGTAATAAGATGCCAGTTAAGGGTCCAAAGAGTTTATTTTCCTTCGTACAAGCAGATGTCAAGAACACATGAACTTAATTACGGCGGTTCCTAGTCTTCGTAGTCGCCCTCGAAGTAGGTACTCGCGTAGTAGTCACCGAAGGTACACGCTTCACTCAATAACAACGTTCCCGAATCGCAGAGTTCTTCTATACAAGGTCGTCGAAGTAGTCATCGTAGTGGTCTTCGTAATTCGCCTTGATGTCGCCTCGATATATTTCTTCGATCGATAGTTGAGAAATTGACTCGGCGGCGGACACGGAGCTCTATTTATAGTCCGATAAAAATGAGGGTGGAAACTTCTGGAGTAAACCTGAATGGTAGTAATAATAACGCATAGCAATAAAGAAGGTGGAACTTTCTAGTTAATTACGCTCGCTAACAATAATTCGACATTGTTCTCGACGCCGCCTGTTTGCATGCGTATATGCATAGGTATATGACACATCATCGCTCGGGAATGTTCGAGGTGCAACTTTGTTCTTCTTCCTTAATTTGACTTATACCATTCGATAGTAGACCTTAAACCTAGCAAAGCGTTTTTAGGTCATAACTCTGCAAAGCCTAGGTCTCGAGATATAAGCACTAAAAGTTACGTTTCTAGTTCCATTAAAAATCGACCTTATACCTTAAGCATAAGATCCA
The DNA here is from genome assembly GCA_907165235.1 of Zeuzera pyrina. Taxonomy (NCBI): domain Eukaryota; kingdom Metazoa; phylum Arthropoda; class Insecta; order Lepidoptera; family Cossidae; genus Zeuzera; species Zeuzera pyrina. The sequence continues at coordinate 4,795,826 of OU015627.1, forward strand.
ACGGTAACAATATATTATAAGCATATTTTCTGCATATTGTAAACCGTACTAAAAAAATATATTATTAGAACCATTTTATTTAACCTTTTTTGAATAGGTAAATTACTAAAACTTGTAAAAATATATGCTGTGTAGGAAATTAACAAAAACGTTCGATTCAAAAAGACGGATACCTATCACAATTTCAAAATTTCAAATTAGTTTATTTGTTAATATTAAATCTGTGTTAAGTGATTAAAGAGTGTTAAAGTGAGTCTAACAGACAGTCAATGACAAAGGCAAACTTTATATACTCAACAACAATATCTATATCAGAAGGAATGTTGTTTCGAACAATGTCGTGAGATTTCACCATTGTAATTGCTAGTTATGAGCAAGGCCGTAGCCAGAAATACATTTCGTTCAATAGTCGAGCTTTGTATAATAAGTAACAACTTCATTTTATCACTTGCGCTGAAAAACGTGGAATTCAATTATCATATCATAGATTCGAAATAAAGGTCGAACATATTTTAGAAAATAATATGTATAATACGGTGGCTTGGCTAAGTATTCTGGGGTGTTTAAACCACCCCTTACAGCCTTGGTTATTAGTGACATCGTGAAAAGGATTTTGCAAGCTAGACAACTGTCATGTAGCAACAATAATTAAATTTTAAACAGAAAATTTAAATATATCAAACAGGTATTTCTAAAATGTACAATTTGAATTTTTGTAATAAAAATAAATATGACTTTTATGCTAATATAATATTAAACGGCGATAATGTCTTAATAGTCCGGAACTGAATAGAAAACGGTAATTTGATGGAGTATGGTAGGCAGCTTGCATTTTCGATATCACGATACGTAGTATTAGTTACAGGAGTCCTCACGATAATTCCAGTATTTACTTTTATTGAGTTCATTCCACAGAGGAATTCTTCTATTTATACATTATTTTATTATTTTTAATTTTTAGAAGCAAACGTAAGAAATTCCACTTTTCTTGATACAGTTCACCAATTCCCACTCGTCATCGCTTTTTACTATTCGCCGCCTTCCCTCTTCAAAATTTCAAATTTAAATCCAATTTTCTTAGTACTGACTCCGGCCAGTACTAAATGAAGAGTTATTATACAAACTTATTTTATATCAGGAGTTATTATACATACTAATTCTAAAATTATGGAGTTTTGGCATAATACTATAAAAAGTAAACATGTATGAATATGTCAAATATAAAAAGTCAAAACACATAATTTAGTACACAATAATATAAAAATAATTACATAAATAATTTAAAATAAAGGTACATTAATAAACAGGACAATAATACAGATTTTAGAATGACGAACAAAATAAACAGATGTGAAACAATAAGTGACAAAGTAAACGAAACTTAACACAGTATTAGACAAGCTAAAGATTATTGCGGTGCGGTGTCACGCTTGCTGACAGGATAAGCAATGATGAGATACGCAGTATGACAGGGTCGCACAACAGTGTTATTGTAAAAATGAAGAAAGGAATGCTTAGATGGTTCGGGCACATGGAAAGAATGAGTGATGAAAGACTGACGAAGAAAATATACAGAGCGAAAGTGAGTGGTAAAAGAAGCCAAGGAAGACCAAGGCTGACTTATGAAGATCAAATAGCCAGAGTGTTAGCAGACGGAAATGTCAAAAGCACTCGCATACCTAGGCGAAAATGTGTGAGGAGAATGATGAGATTTGAGGAAGCGAAAGAGGTGTGTAAGGACCGCGACTCCTGGCGCTCCGTCCTCTCTGACTACCCCGTTGGGGACACAGCGTGCAGTTATGTTATGTTATGTTAAAGATTATTATACATTATACGTTATTAATATTATTAATATTAATTCTGGTATCTTCCATTTATTTACATACAGTTATGCTGTCAACCATTTAGTATTCTCTAAAGGTGTTTAAGAGACACATTTCAGATATTTGGTAAAATAACAAATAATATAGGCCTGCATTTTTGGTAAGCCTTTATTTGACCGCCAAGTTTCCTGATAGAAAACAATAATGACAGCGAATATTCCATTTTCGTTAGTCTGTGGAGTTTGCCTTAAAATTGACAGTGGTTAGTTAATGAGGAAATGTCGACACCAGAAAAATAATCCCGAAAGAGATTATTTTTCTGGTCCCGAGAGAGAAAAGCAATTTTTTTGTGCGACTGACAGAAAAAGTAAGGAAAGCGAAAGACAGATAATGAATAGCGTAGAATATTTTACTGGAATCGGATGCTCAATTTGTAACTTAGACCAAGAAAGATAATGGACGAAGCCATAATAAGTTGCCGCTCTTACCACCGTGTGTCGAACGATTATCATGTCTCTTTCTATCTCGTTGAGCATAACTACGAGTAAAACAGATAGCTATAATATGGCAACGTCGCACTGTCAATGTAATTCGTGTCAGCTCATGAAGCTTCACGTAAATTACTGAAAAATTTTTTTATAAAATACTCGTAAACCTTAAATTTTTTGGCTATTAGTATTCACAAAAATAAAAATATGTCATGTTCAGGTGTGTATCGTTGTACCGTGACACTTCCCTAGTCACGCACATTAGTAAAAGTCTAAAAACATGGTTTACAAAAAAAGAATACTCTCTTTGAACAAATGCTCCGTCCACTTTGATTTTCGGTTCGAAATTTGTAACCTCCTTTGATTATAATAATATCCTACACTTAAATAAGATGTGACGTTGAGCTTCTAGGTATAGCGTATGTGTAAAAGACGAAGCAGTATTCTCTCTTCTCTTGCTCACATATAGTGGTCATCGAGCACGTATAGTAGCGAAAGATGAGAGAACAGAAAAATATCTATAAGAAGTTTGTTAAGTTACAGCTAACACAAGAGAATCGATAAACGGTTTGTTAGATGCACAGATCTTCTACTAATAGATATCACGTTGATGTGACCACTATAGTCTTTCTCGCTTTAAAGACCAATGCTTGTCAAACCATCCTTTACAGTGTAAAATACCGCATTCTATCACTACGCCCAAATGAGTCTCTATCTCACACATATTTACAAAAAAAAAAAATAATTTTTCACATGTAAAGTACAAAAAAAATTAAAAAATAAATATAATACTAACGAATAAAAATTTGTTTCGTGTCATAAGACTGGCAATGTAACAGCATAAGTTTTAAAATATTGAGCATACCAATAGAGTTGTAATGTATATATTACCATTCCTTTCTACAACAGATTCATGTCAAGTATTTCTTTCAGTCTAACAATTCGTGACGTGTGGTAGATTGTATCTATTACTGGTAAATCTGTGGTTGGATATCAGTAAAGTACATAACTACGTTAGGTACATCGTAGAGAAGTTCGTTATCCGTAGCTTTGCCGTAGACGAATAAAAGTACGTGTACGAGGGCTACTATTTATGTATCCGGAATAACAAAGTGAAACAAACCTGTAGCATTTATTATAGTTTTATTGCTTTTCAAAATATTCATCATGATGATCGATGCACTTTTGCATGCGTCGGAACCAATTTTCTTAGCACTTTTTCCATTCGGATTGAGGTATCTCCAAAACGTGCATCTGAACGCATCAACAGCCTCTTCACGGCTCGAAAAACGTTGACCACGTAATTTATTCTTCACGGTTGGGAATAAATAGAAGTCGTTGGGGGCCAAGTCGGGGCTGTACGGCGGATGACCCGTTAATTCGATCTTTTGATCTTCCAAATACCGAGTTGTTTTCGGCCGATGTGTGGCAGCTAGCATTGTCATAATGAAGAAGGATTCTGCGTTGTCGGTTGTTCTTTCTTATTTCTTCAAAGACTTCTGGCAAACGGATGGTCATGTACCATTCGGAATTAACCATTTTACGATCCTCTAGTGGCACTGTAGCTACATGTCCATTTATACCAAAAAAACAAGCGACCATTTGCTTCAAAGTGCTTTTTGAACGAATGACTTTTGTTGGGTTCGGCTCATCTTGGAACACCCACACCGTTGATTTTTGTTTAGTTCAGGATTATACGCTTATATCCAAGATTCATCACCTGTGTAGATATTATAGACAGCTTTTGACGGACCCTGATTGTACTTTTGTAACATTTTTCACACCAATTGACACGAGCCCGTTTTTGGTCAATTCTCTAGTTGTGCGGAATCCAACGTGAACAAATTTTTTTTACAGCTAAATGTTCGCGTAATATTTTATATATACTCGTCATACTTATGCCCAGAGACGTCTCTATCTTGCGATATGTAACATGACGATCTTGCATTATTAGTTCCCGCACAGCATCAATATTTTGAGGTACAACAACCGATTTAGGGCGACCTTCTTTAACTTCGTCCGTAAGCACAGACCGCCCACGATTAAACTCACTAAACCAGTGATACACAGTAGTTTTCGATGGTGCTTCGTCCTCAAAAGTCGAAGTGAGTTGATCGATGCACTGTTTTTGAGTTAGCCCTCGCCGAAAATCGAAATAAATCATAGCACGAAAATTTTCACAACTTAAATCCATGGTGATAAAGACTCGCAATTTTCAAAATGACGCCACAAAGGATAAACAAATGACAGCTACATGAAACAAATTGTATTCTTCAGCCAAAGAGTTCCATTTTTAAATGTGATAAATACTTTTTTAATATTGTTCTGTAACTGACCAGTTCCGGATACATAAATAGCAGCCCTTGTAGATATATAATTTATATAATATAGTACTAAATTTAGATTACGACATGTTAGAAGGATATTACCATGTAAAAACTGACCTTGAATGGCGAATGTAGCTTGAAATCCTTTAATTCATTCAAAGGATACCCATGAAAAGATGAGCGCTAGCTCTACAGTTATCCTAATCCGCATGTAATATTATGTTATGCGTAACTAAAATATTAAATATCAGGGATCAGAGAACGTGTTCCACTTTTATTGGAAAACATAACCCAATTTAACATTCGTAAATTGGTAATTTAAACTGTAGTCTGTATAATAAAAATCAATTTAGTGTATTGGACATGCATTTACTTAGATTTCCACAGTATTTACACAGTAAAAAACAGTAAAAAAATGGAACAATTTTTTTTCTCTTTCTGGTTTCTTTTTTGTATCAGAGGGGGCAAACGAGCAAGCGTCATCTGTTACTAGCTATTTCTTCTTCACCCTAAAGGCATGTTCGGTACAATCTCAAATTCTTTGACCTGATGTAAGCTTCTTAATGCCGAAATCAAGTTCATATAATATATCTGTCCAATTATATAATTCATGAAAACGTTGCTGTCACATATCGACGTAAGTTCTATTGTTGATCTCTATCAAGATCACATCACTTTTTATTATATAGCATTAACCATAATTCCATTGTGGAAAATTAAAAACCACAAGCAAATCAGGTCATTCAGTCAAGAGCTACGAGCTACAAGCTTAGGACAAACACAGATAGGCAGTCTGCAGTAAACTTATAATATACTATTTTTCGTCGTTGGTTAAAGAGTATATTTTGCTGTTATTATTTACATTTTTCTTGCTTCTGTTTTAACCTTTGATTGTGGATATGGAGTCTCACAGACTTCACGCGATTTACGAATTACTGGAATCGAACACTTCCCCGCTTGCTGCGCCCAAGCATCTCAATAGCTTTTTTAAATAGTTAAACGATCAGGAATGGAGTCGGAGACGTCGCCGGATGTGTGACACGTGAGTAACACTCATCGGAAGAACAGTCGGAGTCTGTCAGACTATATGTCCATTGTTGTCGTAGAAAGCATTTTTAGATTACAATTTCGTTTTTTAGGGATTAAAAAAAAAATGGGTGGAAACAGTCCTCAGCCTAGTCAAAAACGACAAACCTAAAGTTATTCAGTTGAGCCCTCAAAAAGAAAAATATTACGACTCGAGAGACAATCTGTGTTTTGAAGAAGAGATCGCTGCTCTGATGATAGCTTCTGATCAACCACATAAAGAGAAGGATTTTGAAGAGTTTACGAAATCTGAAAATGAACGTATACAGCATCATGATGGTGATCAGGATGAAGATGCAGAAGAAAGTCACACTATTCCAGAAGAAATTGGCTGTGATAGTTCCGAAAATGCCAAAGATGACGCTCTCGAAATCACGACGATCAAATTAATTAAAAATCGTTGTAAGCGGGCTAAGTCGCCACCTAATACTAGAAAAATCTCTGATTAAAGCTAAAAATTTGCCCATCAGAATAGACCTGAACTGCCGAGAGAGTTGCAGTTGATTATGAAGCTAGTTCCGAGTGATGATATGGTCGAAGAAGATGTCCAGAGTCGAGAAACTGGTTACAGTAAAAAAAGGCATGCAGATTTCGTCCACCTAAACAGAACGACTGTGTATACTGGTTTTGGGTGCTGCGAACCCGTATCCTTGCAATGTTCTCGCCCCTTATGCAACAACTGCCAGTAATTTATGCCCAATTAGGCCATTGTCAGAATTTTTGTTTTTTGAAGTAACTCTTATGTTTTTTTGTACCTTTATGTACTAGATTATAAAAAAATATGTTAATTTTGTCTTATTAAACGTACACGTTACGCGCTTTCTTAAAATATCAAAATAGCGATCTTACGTCAATTAAGGCTGAACAGTAAGTACTGTGATTGTTGATTACTTATTCTTTTCACAAATAAAAATAAAAGATGATTACATTGTCTGGTACCACATACCTTTAATTAAATATCAATACGATTTTTAATCATATGGCTTTATTTAATGAAAGAAAAAGTGACTGAAAATAAGAGTCCATGAGACTCCACGTCCAGTAAAGTGTTATAAAGAGTATAGCATGGTAAGCATGGGTCAGATGCCCCTCGGGAAAGTTAGGCTGATATTTTTACCCTGAAATGACCTTCTTATGAGAAACATTTCCTTAAGTTGTCACGCCTCTGCAAGCGCTAGTTTTTCAAATAAAAAAATTAATCTTAAAATTTTTTTCCCTCTTACGACGTAACATTTTTTTGTGATCTTTTTGCACCCGCCAGATATACCAAAGAAGTATTACACGAAACATTTTTAAGTCTTCACAATAATTAATATGTCGAAATATCTCAAATTAAAAATGTTCAAAAATAAAAATGTTACGTATTTTAAGAGACACTATTATGGTTTTTTTTATAAATGACCCTTACTATGCTCTGTAACATATATTTTTTCAAAATTTTCACTGGGGTGGAACAGTGATAAAAAAAATATTGCTCTCTGTATATGAATATTAGAGTCGCTAAGCAAGTAATAAAGTTCTAACTTTTTAATGTAATTTTAATTCAAAAGTTAGAACATTACATACATACATTAAAAAAGTTGATTATAATCGATCATCGTCATTGATTATAATCGTTACTGTCTTTTTTGAATAATTGACTGATTTTCTCAGCTGGACGAGGAATTCGAGATTGATACCGTCCAAATGATTAATAATAAATTGTGGCAGCTAAAAGCTAAAGGCAAATGTCGCAATTTTCAACATGAAAACGATTAAAAACAACAAACACCATTCTGTTTAAGTTCAAATGACAGCCGAAGGTGGCACCGCGGGGCGCACGACGTTCAATCAATCAGTGCGCCGTTCCGTCGCATGAAAGTATGATGCCAGTTCAATTTGACGGTTTGACATAGATAGGCCATAAACTACCGAAAATTAATACGTTATGTTGTAAGCAGTATGAAACAGTTCACAATTTATCAACAGTTTACAATCTTTCGAGTTAGGTTGTAAACTAACGGTGATCACGATCGGTGACATATATATAAAATATTGTCTCTATCATACAGACAGACAAGAGAAAATATAAACGCTCGGCTTTTTCTACTTTGACTACAGAATTCTAAAAAACATAGGTGATGTAGATCACAAATTTGTAATCGAAGTGTAGAGTCAAAGATTTTGTGGAATATAAGAATGTATTCTAAGAATACATACATACATATCTTCACGCCATATCCCTAACGGGGTAGTCAGAGAGGATCCATCCTCTCAAGCGTCGCGGTCCTTACATACTTTCGCTTCCTCAAATCTCATCATTCTCCTCACACATTTTCTAATTCTTTTCTAAGAATGATCTCCATAATAGAAGATTGTGATTAAATTCTAACGAAATCTTGTAAGACATTGAAAATATGTTTTCAGTACCAGTTTTTTTCTAAATTCATGTTAGATTTGACGTTAAAAACCTTCAGTTTAATCGAATAAATTGTTTTGAATTACAATTTAAGTATTCTAGGTGTTGCATTGAGATTAAATACAGTTTAGAAAGCAGCTAGGGTCGTAAACACGTTTACATGTATATATCGCAGTTTCACTGATCGCCTTCCAAATTTCTTTTATATTCCTCGTCAGTCTCTTTACCATTTACTACTGTTATTTTATAACCAAATACGATATCTTCTACTCGTATATACTTCTGTCGTCGTATGATCGTAGCATTGAATAGATCAGGACATGCCTAACCATTTCGGAAAACTACTATTTCATTAAAAATCAAAGCACCTTAAAAAAACACTGACAAATACAAAATAACTATCCTTTACTAATCAAAACTCAAGTAGAATTTAAACTTAACTTTATAAATACGATACACATATCTACATAATTAAATTTGACCGTTACTGAAGTTGGGGTCAAGCCTACCAAACTAATAGACTTTCTGTTGTTGCACATTGATTGCAAATTTTTTATTTTTCCTTTTGAGTGATCTTGACCTAAATAAATATCTAGGGCAGGTCTGCAATTTACTTCTTTCTAATTCTGGAGCGCAACGATATACAAGATAATCATCAATATAATTAAGGTTATAACCAGGTCCATTATTTAATGTATCTTCGAAGTCCAAGCTCCAATACTAGTGAAATTTAAATGGACCACCTCTGAAGTATGCTCTATTAAACAAATTTTCGGAATCGGTTCATAAATGATGGAGTTATAAGGTAACAAACACAAAAAAAAACAAAAACATAGTCGAATTGAGAACCTTTTTTTGAAATCAGTTAAAAATTAACTCCATTGTTATTGAAAATGAACGACAGTAATTGTATGATGGTCTGCTAAATATTTGTTGCTCAACTATCAGTTACTAGACACTGGACATTAGATTAGACATTAATTCAAAATGTTGGACCTAGGTATTTTTAGCGCGTAACGAGATATAGAGAGGCCCCGCCTAGCGTTTCGTATGAGATTCCAAAGCCCCTCGAAAAGTGCCGTGGATGAAGGTAAAAAGTAAAAGGAGAACCCATATGATCCAGTCTGTGAATTAAATAACTTTTTAAGGTTTCTTTCGCATTACCAAAAACAGTAAGAATTCTTCCTGAACTCGCTCAGAGTACCTACGACATACATATCGCCTTCTCATTTTATTTATGTCTAGATAGATATTTCGCGTGGACGGAAGTCAATCAGATTTATTCGTTATGCAATGGTAAATTGATGTTGGTTTTCAGACAAAAAAGTTGTATAATTACGCCTCAAAATAATCGAATACTGTTTGTATATTGTTCTAATCTCTCTAGGGTTGCCAATATCATTAGAATTAATATTTATGTACATCGATAGTTTTATGTTACTGTTATCTAAATGTGAGTTGGTAAAGTTGCTGCCCTCATAAAAGTTTGTTATTGATAACGTTTGGGGTTTCAATAAGGCGGGCTTGAGGCTGAATAATGATTCATCTTGTTACCACTCATTCATAAAATAGGAATATAAATATGTAGTTGTACGTTGCGTGTCGGAATGCGCCTGAATGAAAGGAATGAGAGAGTTGAATGTTGTTTGTAAGCTTTATATGACGTCATAATATACTTACCCTGATATTAGGACTGCGAGTACAAAACAACATGTTCTTTTGTTATTTTTATATACGAGTGTTGGTACAAACAGAATTTTTTTTTGTGTCTTTTGTGCCGTTTGTAAGTGGCAACATCTTTTTTCTGCTCTCTCTTGTTTGTGAATCACCTTATGGCTTTTCTTTGCTGCATCTACATGTAGTAAAATTAAATTTAAATAAATTTATTTATAATTGTCAGCCTTTGTTTAAAACAACGAGTCAAAACTTATGTAAATAACCGCGTTGTGTGCATGTAAACTAAAGCGATCAATATAAGCTAATCGGTTGCGATATTAGACTATTAAGGCTCGATTTCACCAACATCCCCTGAAATTTAGGTAACCTGTAAAAATCCACACGGGACCCCTAACGCTCTTTATACATAACGCTAGAGGCTCCCCTACGAATATTATTTAAGAATTGGTTTACAGCTTTTCTTATTCTAGTTAACACATAGTTAAGTAACAAGTTACATAGGAAATGTTAGTAAAATCGGACATTAGTGTATTACTTCAGTATTTATTGTGTGTTATTTTCTATTTGACAGATCGACTTATTTGATGCCAATGTCTGATTTTTGCAGGCAGACCGGCTTATTTTAGTAATTTTATGAAATTTCAATGGTAGAAAGGTAAGAAAGAAATATTTAGCTGTTTATGATAAAAAAAACGTAGATATATAATTTTAAAATTTACACTTCTTTATGTATATGTTGTATTTCATTAGCGGAAAATTCTCATGAAACTTGGCATTCGTTAAGTCGATTTCGCAACTTATAGTTTGTACCTATATGTTATTTTTTTTATTAACGTAAGAGGTTTTTCTATTTTGTGAACTGCTTAGATTTTTGGTATTTGGAAGCAAGCTACAAGAACATTTATTTTTTTCCCTTTCGTTGCTCGCTTAATAGTGAGAAGCTCGCTATTTAATAAGAGTTTGTAATGTTTGTGAGAACTTCTGTTAGGACACGTGAAAAGGAGGCGTATGTACCTACTCGGTGGGTCCATTTCAAGTTGTAAAGTAAAAACGGAGTGCGGAGGGAAGTAATCAGGAGGGACTTCAATCACGCAAATGTATCTGAAGACTACATGCCCAATAGAGCATAGTGTAAAGAAAATACCAAAATGGCAGAATCCACCAGTAGATGGGAAGTAATGCATGGGAGAGAGAGATATATTGCGATTAGAGAGAAGTCAGACACGTAAACAGGTATATTTTTACGTATAACTTTTCTGTACACGTGTATGTTACTGAACTTCTCCCAAACCGCTGGACCGATTTTGATGAAATTTTTTGTGTGAGTTTGAGTAGGTCCCCGCATAGTTTAGTCACCTGGTAGGTTCCGCTGCAACGGCGTTCTAGGATTTTTTTATTTTGGTCAGGACAATCCGTCGTCGAATCCGCTAGTATTTTTATAAATTTATTTTATGTGTTTTCACCTTTATCCCGCCAATATTTTAAACATATTAATTGATAGATGTTTTGTTTTGCGACGAATCATTTTCAGCACTTATACGTTGTTAGGACGTTGTTAGGATACTACATCGTTAGGATTCCGTAGCCAAATGGCAAGAAGTAGAACCCGCGAGCTCCTGGGATTCCGCAAATCTGACCTAATGGGTCCACAGACGAAATAAAAATAAAGTTACGGAAGCATAGAGGCATGCTACAGTGCTTGACGTGAACCTGTTACTTACAGCGAAGACGAGATTGCGCGGCGCACTACTCTGTTGTATTGCAACGAAAATGACCTATTATAATTTTCCTGATATTGTTTCTTTGAGAGAACGGAAAGTAAATGTAATTACAAATTGTCATAACAGTATTGTCAAACATCGTTCCCTCTGTTGGCGATCCAAATGTCATGTATAAGAGTTTTTTGAAAAATTTAACCGACATATTTAATAAAAACTGCCCAAAGAAGAAAAAAATAATTACTGACAACAAGTTACATTTCTCTGATTGGGCGACAAAAGGTATTAGAAAAAGTAGGGACAGACTTTATGAGTTGTATGACGAAAAATCATACACATCGGATGAAAACTTTCATAGTTATGTCCGCAATTACTCAAAAATATTTAAAAAGGTATCAAAGCACGCGAAATCAATTCATATCGCCAATAAAATTAGTAAGGCAGATAACACAGTAAAAGCGATATGGAACACTATTAACAAAGAAGTAGGGAAACAAAATAAGAAAAACGAAGACCTCTCAATATACATTAATAATAAAATCGCTACTAATAAAAAATAGGTTGCTAAAGGTTTTGCTAAATTTTTTTCAAATGCACCTATACACATTACTAGTGGTCTAGCATCCTCTGCACATACAGCACGGGCACTATTAAGCCAAAATATATAAAAGTGGTTCCCTAGTTTTCAGTTCAGGCACACTTTTTCATTTGATATAGAGAAAACTTTCAAAGAATTAAAAAAAAAGAAAAGTGAAGATTTGTGAGGATTATCAGTTCATGTACTGGCTAATATAATGCCAATAGTAACACCGATTTTAGTAAATATATTTAATAAATGTGTCGATCAAGGTGTGTTTCCCGATTTGATGAAACATAGTAAAATTATACCAATATTTAAATCGGGTTGTAAATCAGATCCTACAAATTACCGCCCAGTGTCGATATTGCCAGCGTTGAGTAAAATATTCGAAAAAATAATGCTCAACCATGTCCAACCAATCAAATGCTGGCACATTTTAACATTTGCAGGATTTTTCATGGTCAACATGGTACGGTTTCACGAGAGGGCGGTCAAGAACACATGCGGGAGCAAGCTTGGTCAAAAATATACTAGAGGCTTGGGAGGGGTCACGAGATACCATTAGTGCGTTTTGTGATCTTTCCAAGGCTTTTGATTGTGTTTGTCACAAAACTTTAATTTACAAGCTGAAATACTATGGAATACGTGATAAAGCTCTCGATCTCGTGATTTCATATCTGGCTGATCGAGAACAAAAAGTGAGTGTAAATGGGGTTACATCTGTCGGTTCTAAATTAAAGATGGGCGTTCCCCAAGGATTAATTTTGGGAACATTTCTATTTTTGGTTTACATTAATGATCTTCCATTTTTGCTTAAAGACATTTGTGAAATAATATTATTTGCTGATGACACATCATTATTATTTAAAGTTAACAGAAAAGACAGATATTAGCGGACAGAATAGGACCTTGGCGGATGTCTCGAGATGGTTCGCTGCCAATAATTTACTACTGAATGCACAAAAAACCAATTGTGTTAAGTTTTCCCTATCCAATGTACCCAAAATCCAAAATGGACTGGAACTGAATGGGAAACAATTAGAATTAATGAAATCAGCTACTTTTCTTGGTTTAACAGTAGACAATAAGTTACAGTAGGCGGACCATATCGGGACTTTATCTAATAAGCTCAGTTCGGTAATATATGCTATTAGGCGTATTAGACAGTTGACAGATGTAACTACGGCTAGGCTGGTGTATTTCGCATATTTCCATAGCCTTATGTCTTATGGTCTGCTACTGTGGGGATCAGCGGCGCATATGAAATCTATCTTTATTTTACAAAAGAGGGCAATACGTACCATCTACAGTGTGAACGCACGAGAGTCGCTTAGAGATCATTTTAAAGACATTGATGTACTCACCTTACCCTCGTTATAAATCTATGAAAACATAATGTACACTAGAAAAAATTTAGATCTATTTCAAAAGAAAGGCGTTGTTAATGGTATGGAAACTCGTGGTCGTGGTCAGCTAGTTATTCCTAAATTTAAATTACAAAAGTCAAGTGGTTCATTTTTGGGTAACTGTGTTCGTTTTTATAATAAAATTCCTCAAGAAATTACTCAAATAACGGAAAAGAGATTTAAACTTGTGATTAAACGCACACTGATTGGAAAAGCATACTACAAAATTAGCGATTTCATTGAAGACACAACAATAGACTGGAAGTGATCCTCTCTGTATATGCATTTACTGGCTTTATAAATATTGTATTTTTAAATAACTGTTGTAGAATAATGTTGAAAAAATGATACCTGACTGAGTTTCTTGTCGGTTCTTCTCAGTATTCAGGTTTCCTTTTTGAACCGAACTAAAGTAGATTTGACGTTCAAAAATACCTTGCATTTGGGTTTACTTGAATAAATTGGTTTGACTTTGACTTTGACTCATTAGCCGTTATTATTATTGAAGCCTTTTATTTCCTTAATATTATACATTACATTTTAAAATTAACTTAATACATCTTAAGAACATAAAAAAAATATGAAATAACCATTGCATGTTTTTTTTGTTGAATTCACATATGAATATAAAAATTGTTTTTAAATTTACGATGAGTTATTGATTGATTTTAAGCACTTTTTTTATATTAAGGACCTCTCCACGAGTGTAGGCTTCTTGTATTTCGCTCCACTTATTTCTGTCTTGGGCTGTTCTTATCCAGTAGCCGCTTGTACATTTTATAAGTTCGCCTGTCCATCTTTCCAGAGGGCGGCCTCTTTTTCTTGTACTGTGAGGGCCAGCCCATGTAGTAATTCTCCTAGTCTATTTCTCTTTGTCCTGACGCGCAATGTGGCTGGCGGTGGATTAAAGTATCAATGACTTTTGTCTTTTTTCTTAATTCGGTATGTCGTTGCTTGTCTCAAATCTCAAATTAATTAAGATATATATAGGCATTAACTCTTATAAAGATATATACTATAGAAAAACTCTTTAAGTAAGTATTTGCCATAATTTAATTACATACATAATTACTTTATTTTACCGTCGGTATGGCAATTTCTTCCGCCGAGCGAATTAGTTTGGCTATTCAAAAAATAATGCTGCCAATGTGCTTGGCACCCTAAGCGATGACAACTTTTTAACTGGCGACTTTGAGAAAGTCTATTATGTAAAATAATACTTAATTTTAAATTTGTGAATAATAACGTTCATATACGAGTTTGTATGTACTATGTATGTACAGCTTTGTAACTATTACTACGCATTATATCTTACTATTAATTTAACTTCAATCAATTTTTCAGTCAAATTCAGTCAATGTCAGTATAAAATAAAACAAAGCTTATGTAAAAATTTTATTTAACTTGTCATGATTTAAGAATTGCAAAATATTTTATGATCTTACATAGTTAGGAACTTATGTTCGTAATACTATAATATTAAGTAGTTTGGCATTGATATTGTTTAACAAAACAAACCATTAATAATGTTTGCATCAATAACAATACTGAGCGCGAAATTGTTTGGTTGTGTGCCAATAACAAAAATAGAATGAAAAATAGTAACCATTAGAGATGAACTGTCACATTTCAAAGGGTTCAAGTGAGACTTGAATACTTTAGGGTTCATCAATAAGTGGTCACAGCTGGCATCATAAATAACCCGACTATAAAGGGAGGTTACATTTCGTTTTCGCGAGAAAAATATATTACTTACTTGAATATAAGGGATAATATATTTTTCATAAAAGAGCTTACACTGCTTTGCATGAAGTGTGATTTGAATCCTAATTCGTAGCTTACTACTATATTACCCATAAAGAGCTGTCGGGAAATCATAGATGTATATACTTACATCACTAAATAGTATAAATAGACTTTCCGGGTGAACGTTTTTCTGTCTGTTTACACAGACAGACACACGTACAAACGTACAAACTCACCAAACTAATAGACTTTATGTTGTTGCACATTGATTTGGCACCGACTTCAATAACCGACAAATTTAATTATATAGGTATGTGTATCGTATTTATAAAGTTATTTTAATTGTACTTGAGTTTTGATTAGTAAAGGATAGTTATTTTATACTTTTCAGTGTTTTTTTTGAAGGCGGTTTAATTTTTTTTAATAAAAAATTTTTATTTCTCCCTTTTGAGTGGTCTTGACCTAAATAAATATCTAGAGTAGGTCTGCATTTAACTTCATTCTAATTCCGGAGCGCAACGATATACAAGAGAATCGTCAATATAGATAAAGGTTATAACCAGGTCGTGTTATCTAGTGTATCTTTTAAGTCCAAGCTCCAATATTGGTGAAATTTAAATGAGACTACCTCTGAAGTATTTTATCTACCAAACGAAAAAAGAATTTTCGAAATCGGTTCATAAATGACGGAGTTATGAGGTAACAAACATACAAAAAAACATACAGACGAATTGAGAACCTCCTTCTTTTTTGAAGTCGGTTAAAAACGTTATTTTAATTATCCTGGACGAGCCCCCAGACTGACCCGTTGGCACAGTGGCATATGCATCTGCTTTCCAAGCTAGGGTCCCGGATTCGATTCCCGGTCAGGTCAATTTAGGAAACGAACTTTTCTAAATTGGCTTGGAGTCTGGGTGTTACTGGGAGCTCCCCCAGAGTTCGTTGTGTGGTACCGATAGTACAAGCTTACTGCTTAGTTTGGGATAATACAATCTGTGTAATTGTCTGGAGTATTATTATTATTATTTTTGTTTGACATTTTTTATTTTTGGGGAAGAGTATCATTTTCGCGAGCTTTTGGCTAAAACGAAAACGACAGTTGCATAGAAAAAAAAATAAAATAAATAATAATAAATTATTATTATTAATATTTACAAACTTAAAACTGCACATTATCTTAAATAATCAAAGAGGCAACGCTGCCAGTCTGCTAGGTACCTTGAGCAATGACAGCTTTCTAAGCGGCAACTTTGAGGAAGTTTATTATTTAAGATAATATGTAGTTTAAAGTTCGTAAATATTAACATATGTATGTACTTTTTGTTAATAAATCTCTTAACCTTCAAAAAAAAAACAAATTATTATTAATTATAAACTAGCTGTTGCCTGGGACTTCGTTCGCGTAGTATTTTATTTGCTGAATTAAATAATTCAGAAACCTTCGCGGGAGTTTTATCACAATCGGATGAATGGTTTAGTAACACATAGGGACAAACGTATAAAGAAACTTTATTTTATTGTTCACTAGCTGGTGCTCGCGACTTCGTCCGCGTTTTTTTATTTTTAAAATAGCCTAGTACTTTTCCGGGGTTAAATCTATCTCCATGTCAAATTTCATCGGAATCGGTTGAACGATATGGCAGCTCATAAAATACGAACAAACAAACAAACATTGATTTTTATGTATTAGGTTTTATGTATAAGGTCTTTAGATGTGTCGTTTAATCTTCTAGGAATAAAAGAATATATTCCAAACATATGAGAAAAAAAAATGTTTTTTACAACAAACTTACTAGATTGTGTTGTCGCCAGCCTCAAGTGTGCGCAAGATTTAAACTGATTTAAATCAGTTGCAAAATTTGGCCACACAACATACTAACAAGTAGAGTTGAATGAAAGCTTGTAATAAAAAGTAAATTTGAAAATATTTACACTTCACATACATACAAAAAATACAATAAATTTATAAATTTATGTATAAATTTTGGGAATTTATGTAGGAAACGTAGTATGTAGCGTAACCTAATATAAAACAGTTTCTTTTACTATGAAACTGGTTTCGTCGATTTATTTCAATGAATTTGATGGACGTGTTATGAAATATTAGAAGATTAGAGAACCGCTTCCATACATAATTATATTAGTACCTATATTAAGCATAAGTGTATATAAAGTAGCCTATAATATTGTATTATTATGTAAACTATGTGAGCACAAAGTTTCAATCGGATAACAGGAACTGCGTCAAAATCGATTTCATTATGGCTAGAGAGGAGAATCTCAATGAAAGTTTGTATTAGATATACATTTCACCAAGTCTATATAAAATAGCGAAACGAAAAAATGTTTTAAGAGTATTTGTAATATTTTCATTAATAAATCCCAAATACAAATAGATTAAAACATAAATACAAATACAAACATAAATATAAATACAAAGAAATATGAATCTTACCCATCACTGGCGATTTGAACACTATTTCAATTGAGTATATTAAAATGTATATCGTATCTTTTTTCTGATGATTTTACTGTATCGCTAATACTAACACGTGCCTCGTGTATTTCGTAAAGGACGCGCGAGCATCCCTTAGGACGGAGGCGAAGCTACTGAATGGAGTAGTTAAGAGAACTTATTGTGTGAGGCCCTGAAATCTGCTAACTTAAGGCGTATACCTATTCGATAAGCTCTGAAACAATCAGCTGAAAAGATTCACAGATTTTAGAACATGCGCGAAAATCTTAAGGTAGCCGAAAAAATCTATGGGGTCTTTGTTCTTTAACGGATCCATCGATATTAGACATTTTTAACTTACTTGTAATATAGCTGTATACTACAAGTTATTTAGATAATCGATGAATCGGTTGATTTTCCTTAACAAAATATAATATTCTAATTATGCGGATAGACTCCGGATATGCGGATATACGGATAGTTTATGACCTCTAGATGGTTAGATGTTCTGATATCTTTTTTGGAACTTCTGGATGCCAGTTATTTATTATTATAATAAAGGATTATCCCCAAGACCTTCGAATGTGGTATTCTTGTTCGAATCCTGAGATGAACTGGGCATGTTGTTATTAAATGAATATAAATAAAAAGGGAATAATAAAATAAATATATTGTTTTTTAAAATATAAATATCAGTATGTTAATCGTAATAAACACTCGTGTACCTCGGCAAAAGTGTTTGAAAGAGCAAAAGCGAATGGCAAAGAATAACGAGATTTGAAGCAGCGAAAGAAGTACGTAGGGACCGCAATGCTTGGCACTCAGACTATTCCATTATATCAATATATGTAAGTACAAATACCAGAAGAAATACATATGTATTTGTTTTTTAACAAACACATATGTAAAGTGCATTAATTGAATAACAATTAAAAATTAAAATTACTTATTTTATAGTTTTTGTTAACAGTTACAATAATGATCAATCATATTATTTTAAAAATTTCTCAAAAATGTACATAACTGATTCTCATAAGAATGTTATAAAGTGATAATTAGTGCAAAACGTGTTTAATAAGATGTACGAATGCCAATTTTTAAGTTCTTATTGCATGTCGCGTAGTTTCTAAAAAATCCACTGTAACAGACGGATGGAAGAATACACGAACAGACAAACAGACGTGTCAATATGCGTGTAAAAGGTTAGATATTTGTATTGTATTGTAATGGCTGGTGTTGTCTATTGAACTAAACAAACCCAGGAAAGAAATACTTTATTAACCAGCTAAAAATTGTTGTTTCTTTGATATTTTTTTTTCAATTACAACAGCCTACTTTGCATTTAAAATTAATGAAATGAAAACTTGAAATTACGGCCCATTTAAATGACAGTTGAGATAAAACGCGAGCACATTTTTTCTAATAAGTCTACTACGGAAGCGGCTCTGCGTTACGAGCACCTGCCACCATTATTTGTGGGCTTTCATGCAAAAAGAGACGAACTCTCGAGTGGTGATTGCTATAAGAAACCACAAAAGTAGACTTGAGTAAATGAAAATGTTAATATTTTTATCTTTTTGGAGTCCCGTGTCGAATCGTATAAAATGGTCATATTAGTCTCATGAAACTGGTTTATTTTATGTAGTGTAATAAAATAATTACAAATCTTAAAGACATTTGTGGGAGGTGCAAAGTGGTTTTAGGAACGGTAGGGGGTTGTATGGATCAGATTTTCTCGCTCCGTGTTATCGCAGGGTGGTTTTTGACCATAGGTCAGAAAGCATTCGGTAGAATAGTGCGAAAGAAATTGTGGGTAAAAGCTCCACATAACCCAAGTCTCTTCTCCAGGGGGTTTGGTTGTAGGGTCTGTATGCAGATTTCTCCTTCGGAACCAAGAAAAAAGAAAAAGTACCTTTTGTGATTGTGAGCTATGTCCGGATCGCTACCACTACCTTGCTCACTAACACAGTCGACAAACAGTAGAGCTTGCACCGAATGCATTTTGATGTGGAAGTAAGATAGTTGATGACATTTTTGGCGCAACATTTTAGTCCTCAGGGTTACCAACATATTTGCAAACGTGGAATTAGGTGGTTAGCTGACCGAGTCCGATCTCTGAAATATTCTGAGGATCTTTCGTTGAGAGGCGAAACACGTGTCGATTGATGGTTTTTGGAGTTTGAGCGGAAAATAGCTGAAGATTTTAGGAATTCATCAACTGAAGTGCTTTCTTAGTCATGATATTGTAAATATCTCCATGGGTTTCAGTCTACTTACAATCGGGTGGACTGTTTGTTTGTTTGTCTTCCTCGTAATATAAAGAAAAGCTTCACTGATAATTTTAATTTTACTTAATGACTATTAAATATTTTGACTTCCAAAACTTCGATTTTCAAATCTTCAAAACCTTTTTTAAACGGAAAATAGATATACGTTTGGTCACTAATTCACTTGTTGCTAAACGGCGCTGTGGCCGACGATAGAGCACGTCGATTTAGAAAAAATCTATTCACTCCTAGCCCTGAATATGCCCGGATTATAGTTCTAAGGAAACACTTTCACTTGAAAAACTGTTTCCGATGTTTAGTTGTTACTATAGGATCCGGAATACTGTGGAATCCAGTGTCCGCAGCAGACTCAATGTTCCAATAAGTTTGACAAAAAGTTTGACTTAACATAAGATTAATAAAAAAAAACCGACTTCAAAAGAAATACACTGAAAAAGACAAAATAATTATCATTTACTAATCGAAACGCAAGTACAAAAAATAACTTTCTGAATACGAATACCTATAATATAACTACTTATTAAATTTGACGGTTACTAAAGTCGGCGCCAAGCCTACCAACTAGACTTTCTGTTGTTGTTTCTTGATTTGGCACCAGTGTCGATAACTATCATATTTAATTGTACAGATATTTGCATGGCATTTAAAAAGCTGTTTTTGTACTTGAGTTTTGATTAATAAAGGATAATTATTTTGTAGTTTTCAGTCTTTTTCTTTCGAAGTCGGTTTAATTTTTATGTCGTTTTATTGAGTGATTTTGGCCTAGATAACTATCCAGAGCCTACAACAAAATTTTTTTCCAATTCTGGAACGAAATGATGTACAAAACGATGATCAAAATAAATAAATCGTTAGAATTATTTGGTGTATCTTCGAAATCCACTCTTCAATTTCAGTAAAATTTAAACAGGACTGTCTTGGAGCTATACTGAACCCAAAAGAAAAAGAATAATTAAAATCGGTGCGTAAACAAAAAAGCGGTGCATGAATATACATTAAAGAAATCAAAAAAATATACACAGAGACAAATTGAGAATCTCCTCCTATTTTAAAGTTAGCTAATAAGTTCCCCATAATAAGAATCAATACTTTGTTCTGTCTTGCTCCTTTTAGATCATATATGAAGGAACTGTATGCATTATAGTTTTTTATATTAAATCAAAGTAGGTTATATTTATACATAAACACAATTCTTGATCACAGAACAAAAACATTGTCAATAAATCACACCTATGAAGCATGTGTTGAACTTCGTCATAATGTGAGTGGACATCCAATAATAATAGTTAAACATTAACATGATTCGGTTTTCGTGAATCTTATGGCTATGGTTTTAAGAGTTAATTTAGTAATGTTTAACCGCACGGCCTGTTTCTTTGTAAATAATGGTTGAAGGTGCGTTAGTTGACATGACTGACCCCATTGACCTATATAACATTTCTTCCGTAATTGAGAAGCGAGTTTGGGCATTTACGCTTGTTCGAAAGATATGGAAATCATTGAATGAAATTCAGTAGTAAGATTTATACATATTGAAACAACAATCACGAATTTTTTCGACTTCAAAACGACGACTTCAAAAAAAGAAGGAGGTTCTCAATTCATCTGTGTTGTTTTTTTTTTAACAATAAAGAGGGAAATGCGTTAATAACGACTTCGAATCAAAAATTTCGAATTCGAATAATTTATTTGCATAAATGTGTGATTGTTACATGATATATACTACTGTACACACATTCACAATTTCAATACTGATCACATGTTACATTATTACTTAAAAATATGAGCCGTCGCGAGACACCTGGCAATTGTGAAACATCGAAACTATTTTGTATAGAAATATACATGAAAGGATTGTTTATTAAAGGAAATAAATATGGCATAATCAAAAACAAAATATCTACAGAAACTTATTTTTTATTTAAAAAAACATCCAATGTGTTCCGAAGTGAATAACGACACTGCGCAGCAACGCGTCGCCACGTCGCCGCGCCGACAGCCTTCTGACCCGCCGCATAAGATGTTTTACGACAAAAATAATAATGAAAACATGCATCTGTATCGTCAATATTAACAATTCAAGTATTCCTGTATCCGAAGTGTTAAAATCGGAAGGTAAAAACATCGTTTCGATTAATTCTTACGAGGCCTATGTAAAATTACCTCACTTAATGGGTAAGCAAAAAAAACATGTTTCATGATTTTAATATTTTTAATTTTTATTCATCTTCATTGCATAATTTTCTTCATGTGGAATATTCGGAAAGAATTTTTTATTTTTAAGCCTTAAAAAAGAATTTTTAATTTAATTAAAAAATTTAAGTCAAGAAAAGTGGAAAGTTATAAAATATAGTGGCCTATTGGCACAGTAGCAGAATACGTTTGCAAGCCGAGGCCCCGGATTCGATCTCGGTCAGGTCAATTTAGGAAACGGAGTCTGGATATTATTGAGAGCTCAGACGTTGTTTGCCACTCGTATTATTATTATTATTGTAAAACTTTGCAAATACCAGCATCAGTACCAACACAATTTTATCACGAAAAAATTACAGCTAATCAAATCTACATGCGTGTAAAATTATACGTATATTAAGTACTAATTAATGTATCTTACACAAAAACACTGTCCTGATACTATACAGAATTATCTATTACTTTAGACGAATTTACAAGCTGTGTGATTACAATATTTTAAAACATATACTTCTACAACAATTCTAAAAATCTGTATCAGAAATATATATTGTTCCAGAATACTTACAACAAATTGGATGATTGTGACAACCTAAGAATATACATAAACAGAAGTGTGCGTTACTATGGTAGATATTATCGATTATATGACTAACGAACAACGGAAACCGCAATTATGAACGTCGGTTCCAGGATTATTGCAATATCTACAGAGAGTGATGTACTCGGGTTCGAAGTAACAATATTGAAATAATCCTGATGTGCTAAGGTATGTCAAGTCGATATATGTAAAATGGATGTACAAGGTTCGATGAACCATTTTTTTTCACTGCTGTCTCAGAATACCGCACAAAAATTACTGGAAAAATATATTTATGTATTGTTAAATATGAAATGTAACAGAAGCACTGATCACTATGAACACGCTATCGATTTTTCATCACGACTATTATGTATTTGACTATTCGACGGCTTCTCAAAAACTGAACTCTTACAAGCCCAAAATCAGGCTTTTATGCAGCCCCACTACACGCAGGAAATTCATTCTACCCTCGTTCTTGTTACTAAAATGTTACATAATATCACACGTCGGTAATTTATGTGATTAAAATTAATGTGTAACTAACAGTATTCATCTCATATGTGAATATATTAAATTAACTTTTAACAATTAATATACGATATTTTTCCCTACTTTCGTTGTTGTCCAAGAGACGGAGCACTTTCAGTTGTTCAAGGGAACAACTTTCCTATTCTTTGAGATTTTTTTTAATTTTATAATAATTCCTATTTATTTATAGTAAGAAAAACTATTACCTATCCTTTTCAGTTATTAATACAATAAATAAATAAATAAAAAATTTTAGCATGTTTTTTTTATATGTCAGAGGGGGCAAACGAGCAATAGAGTCACCTGATGGAAAGTGATCACCGCCGCCCATGGACACCCGCAACGTCCAGGGAATCACGGCTGCGTTGCTGGCCTATAAGGAAAGAGTAGGCTCGTTTCTTAAAGGTCCCTAAGTCATAACGGTACGAAAATACCGCCGCTATAAGTTGGTTCCACAAAATTGCCGAACGTGGAAGAAAATGTCGTAAAAAACGCATAGTTGTAGACCGCCATCCATGGAGGTGGTGGGGATGGAAAGACAATCGATCGCGTGACGTACGGTAATAGAATTCAGCGGCGGGCAGTATTCCGAACAGTTCCTCAGAACATTCCCCATGATAGATGCGGTAAAATATGCTTAAGGACCCTGTCCTTAATGTCCCTCCTCAGGGCCAGAGAGTCGAGCTGATCAGAGAATACCGAATCGCCGATAGCCCGAACCGCTCTACATTGTATACGGTCAAAAGGAAGAAGTTGATACCGGGACGCTCTAGCCCAGAGATGGAAACAGTATTCCATGTGAGGTCTAACCTGTGCCTTGTAAAGTTGTAAGCGATGGGTCGGGGTGAAATACTGTCCCGCTCTACCAAACGCACCTAGCTTTTTCGAAGCTAATTTAGCATATCGACGTCAAGGACTCCAATAGTCAGCTTGGCGTCAAGGAGAGTACCTTCAAAACTGATAGATACGACGAAGGGACGTCTTTTTGCGGTTAACGTGCAGATTTGTGTCTTAGAGAGGTTGAATTGGACTAAGTTTAGTCGGCCCCAACTTGGTACATGAATTAACATGTTCTCAATATCAGTCACAAGTGTTCCGGTTCTCAGTAACTTTTTCCAAGGAAACATTAGCACATCCGGTATAAAGTGCGTTCTAGTACTGTCATCACTGTCATGACATAGCAATGAATGCCGCTATTGTTACACAGCATGTCATTGATATGCAGAAGACAAAGAGTAGGAGAAAGTACACACCCCTGTAGGACACCAGCGTTGCGTAAGGTAGACTAAAAGATAACCAGCCGAGAGAGCACGGCGGAAACCGTACTGGGGATCATTAATCAGTTGGTGCTCCTCTAGGTATCGGAGGAGCTGGCAGTTGATAATAGATTCCATTACTTTGGAGAGTAAAGAGGTAAAGGCAACGAGCCTGTAGTTGGACGGATCAGAACGATCTCCTTTTTTGGGGATTGGGTGCACAAGGGCCGTCCTCCAAGAACTCAAGACAACGCCAGTGGTCTAAGAGAGCCGGAAAAGGCGCGTTAGAACAGGTGCCAACTCCGGAGCACACGTTCTTAACACAATTGGAGGGATTCCGTCTGGCCCACTCGACTTGTGAATATCGAGGGGAAAAAGAGTTTTACGAACTGAGCTCTGTAGGAACTGAACGTTTGGCATAGAGCTCGCACAATGCGGTAAGGTTGGTGGTGAATTTCTTTCGTCATCCAGTGTCGAGTTTGATGCAAAGAGAGTGCCGAGAAGATCGGCTTTCTCCTTTGCCGTGTGGGCCAGGGAGTCATCGGTCATGTGCAATGGTGGAAAAGACGGCTGACAGAAAATCTCAAGGACAGATTTGGCGACAGACCAAAATGCGCGTGTCCCCGAAGGAAGATGAATTAGTCTCTCGCCAATTTTGCCTACGAACGACGACTTTGCTTTGGCAATGTCTTTCTTAAAGGACCTGGCGGCTTAGTTGTACTCCTTTCTGAACGATATGGTGTAGATGCCACCGCCTAATCTCAGGCCTGGTAGCGCCCACGTTTCTGGCGGGACGCCAATTTGCAAGAGCGACCAAACCAGGGTTGAAGTCCGCCACCAATGGGAACCACAGAGTTTGGAATGAAAAGTTCCATTACCTGCAGTATGACATCAGCGACGGAGTCGGCGGAGACATCAAGATCATCCAGCGAAAAGCAAACTCCGCATTCCGTTCCAATCCGCTGACGTATAATGCAACCCGACGACTAGCCGCAGGTTGCGATCTCAAAAGTCTAGTGAGACGCACGGTGCTCCGAATCAGACAATGGTCTGAAGAGCCTAGCGGTGCATCCACATAGACTTGATAGCCGTCGGGGTGCGAGCTCAACAGGAGATCCAGTAAGGAGGGTGAATGCTCATCCACGCGCGGTGCGGCGCGGCGCGGTGGATGGACTTTCCCACATAGTCAGTTGTTCGTGACTCAAGCCATTCGATGTGGTGGGTATTAAAGTCACCCAAAACCACAACTTCGACAAAGGCGATCTGTCGGAAGAGAGAATCTGTCGCCGTTTGGACGCACTTGAATAGTTGGTCAATACTGATATTACCGCTGTGGGACCTATACAGGCACGCATAGACGCGAGCGTGGTCACCGCAATCAACGCGTAGCCATAGCATGGAAAGGTCCCTGACTTCAAGATTGCCGAGGCAACGGACACACGTCCTCCCTGACATAAGTACAAACACCGGCTCCTGAAACAAATGCATGTTCTACTAGGTTATACCCCAGGTAGCGCAAGTAGGAGATGTCAGACGGAGGGAATATCTGCGTCTCGGAAAGGAAAAGTAAGGTCGACTTTTTCGTCTCAAAATGACGGTGGACGGCATTTAGGTTGGAATGGACGCCCCTGATGTTGCAAAAATCTACGCGAAGCGTAAGAGGGGGTGCCGAAAGTTTTGCCTTTCTCCTGCCTCTGGCACAATGTTTCCCGAGCAGATTTTTGGCCTCCCCAGAGCGCGGACGCTCAAGGGGGGAATCTCCTACACAGGATTTGTCGGTTCAAATTTGAAACCGCTACCATGCCAAGAGAAGGGGAAATGGGCTACCGGAACTCTCGCTCACCGAACAAAACACAACAGCAATAGATACTGTTTTTATGTACTGATTTCAAGTCGATATTCTGTGAGAGGGTGGTATTTCACCAGGCGAGCCGGCCCAATTCGTGCTGCAATGCAACATGGCTCTACCACTGCAATATTAAAGTACCGGCCAGTTTAAAAAATAGTTGAACAATAGTAAGTTTTGATGAAATTGATAATACTGATATCGAGTTAATTTTACAAATTAATCTTAAAAAACAGTCTGTGAATTCCTAATCTAATTTAATTAATTACTAATATTTCACTTACAATATACGTAATACATATCTAAACTACGTAAATTTATTTTTATTTTAATCTTACATAAATTAAAGCTATGTGTCGCAATTATTTATAACTAGAATACCGCTCTTTTCACTCGAAGCGACACTAAACACTGTGATGCGACTTTGCAATGAAACAACGCGACGCACGATCTTTTGTAAAATGACAGTGAACTGTAATTTTTTAAAGTTATCAGCACCGCTTGGTTCACATACTGTTTTATTTAATGTCAAATTAGATCGCTAATTATTCAATCTAATCATAACGTAACTAAGTTATCAATAAAAATAATTTTAAGAAAAATTGATTTACACAATATCTCGTATAAAACCTGAACCTAAAACCGTACTGATTGAAGCTGTTTTTAGCAATATCATTTTATTGTTCTAATTCCATTTAAAAATTATGCAATATGTTTACAGCTAATTATGTCATAATTGACCTACTCTTTTATTTCAAACACTCGTTTACATTGTTTCTTTTTCTATTTTTTTGGCCGCTTAAAACGAATGTAATATAATTAAAACTGGTAAAAGAAGATAAAACTGGCCGTTTAAAGTGAATGTAATAAAAATTAAAACTGATTACATATAATGAAAACGAAGAAAATAAACCCTTGTTGTTGCTTACTTCATGTCATCGTATCATCATAATCTGTTAAATCGACTTACCTAACTATATTGCTACCTTTATGGTGTGTTAAATCGATTACGTAACTTCCATTGCCTGCTGAAATTACAATCTGATCTTTTTTACCCAACGCACCAAAAGAAATATACATGACTTCAACAAATAAATCTTTTTCAGAGTTAAAATACATGTTAACGTGGGTAATCGTCGCCATTAAACACGACATGAAATCATCCATTCCTTCGACTTCACTCGTTCAAAGCCCGTCACTAAAACAAATACTCAGATGCGTAAAGGCTCAGAAATTCTTAGAAAAATGAAAAGGTTGAGTGTATTACTTTTGTGGAAAAAGTCTGGCGACTGAGAAATTTAATACTATAAATAACGGAATTACATTTATATTGCAAGCTTGGTTTTTAATCGCTTCGTGTGAAAATGCTTTTACAAGAGAGACTTAATAAAACTAAAGTAATGTTATCAACGAGTTTTAGCCATATCACGCAAATCGTCATAACTTTGCTAATATCAAAAACTTCTTGTAAAACTTGTTTACAAATTTGTACAAAAAAAAACTTTATTTATGGCCATTATCCACAACTAGTCAAACCAGGTCCTATGCAAGCTGCATATGCTATGGCATGTGGGATGAAATTCTGTTCATAGTTCCCAGAAAATAAATGGGACCACGGCCCTTTCGCGAACACTGCGACGTCTTCGCCGCCATGGGTTTCTCTAATCATTGGCACTAAAGAAGGATACGCGTAGTCCGCGCTGCCTGGAATAAAATAAGTATAATATATTAACAACTGTTTACATGTAATTACATACATATATAACCCTCGCTGTATCCCTAACAGGACAGTCAGAGACGAAGGAGTGCCAAGTATCACGATCTTTACATACTTCTTTCGCTTCTGCAAATTTTACCATTCTACACATACATTTCCGTCGAGGTATGTGAGTGCTTTTGGCATTTTTTAGCTAACATTCTGGATATTTGATTTTTTAGTCAATCTTAGCCAAAAACTTTGATAAAGAAATGGCTAGGAGTGTATCATACACGTAATTACTTATGGTTCTGAAGCATTGAAATAAGTCCAAAATCTGATTACTCTAATTTTTTAACTCCTTTCGTGTTTTGAATTACCACTTTATGAATTCTTTGTGCTTTTTAGCTCAATAGATGTAAAGGAGCTTTAATATCTACAGATACGTCACGTAGAGTGTCGAATGCGTACGAACCACGAAGTAAAAACGAAGAGAAGGCGCCGTAACGAATTTTCCTCATACAAACCAGTGTAACAACATGCGGGTTGAGGGGGACGCGGAATAAATGGAGGGAGATGTTGCGAATCTGCCGCCATCTAGCGAGTTTTAGCAGTCTCTTTGTGTTATCATTTTTCAAATAATTTTATTGTTGACCACCAGATGAGTAAGATACATTCTTGATACAGAGACGTACTTAGTGATTAATCGGTAACTCGAAATTGCACAATTCAAAAATTTTCACATTAAGTTACGAAATACCACTTATATTTGTATTTAAGAGTAAATTGATATAAATCCATAATGTATATTATGATGGAGCAATAAAGCAGATGAGATGTAGTTTTAGACTTGTAATTATTTTTATCGTAATACAACGTATCGTTTGATACAGTGTGAAGATATGTATGTATGTATCGTGCGTGTTAGGGACCAAATAACGGTCTAGAATAGCAATTTTTAAATTAACGTTTGTCCATTTTTTTGTATGCGCATCATGCAACTGTTACTGTCTCTTTATTTGAATAGAATGATAATACAGATCGCGCCACGAAAGATGAGTCTTGACAAGCGATTGTAGTGGGGAATCCGCCTAGATACGCATAATTTAGGGATTTTCTTAGTGTCCATTCTCTTCATTTATTATAAATCCATATAAATTAATTACATATTAGTGTCGAACTTTTATTTTCTTCTTACACAATTTAACTAGCACGAAGTGGCATGGCAGGGCCATGGTATGAAAGCGACTGGCGGAGCCACGCGTTCGAATTGGTTTATACATACATACATATCTTCCCTAAAGGGGTGGGCAGAGAGGGCGGAATGCCAAGCGTCGCAGTCCTTACATACTTCTTTCATTTCCTCAAATTGCTTTATATTCTACTAAAATGCAATTAAGCACTTTTAGCATCGCCAGGTCGCTACATATTTATTATTAATATGACAATATATCGCATCTTCAGAATGAAAGCGACGTAATTTAAAATTTCAGAATTTCGGATTAAAATAATAAAAATACCTACTACTTAATTTAATAGATAACAGTACAAACTTGCCTGTCCCATTAGCAACATATCGCGAGAACATTTAAACATGTATTTGTGAAGAATCCATTTTATTATTCCATGTGAATTCAATGTCGGAACTTGCCAAAACAAAATCTCAAAATTTCGAAGTAGACCAATTTCATTCTATGGTCTATGTAAGCAGTTCCCATTACTATAAAACTGCTACACCAGTATATGCGTAATTTAGTTTCCGTGACAAACTTTCCGTAACAAAAAAAATACGTCAGTATTATTGTAATACATTTACCTCCTGCGTGCGGTCCTGGTGATAATATCAGTTTTACCAAGTATTTTTTATTCCCCAACAGAGGTCGCTTCGCTCGGTGTAAATGAATCTATGTCGCTTTTTTACAGACAATTTCATGAATTAAATAAACAATTAAGCAATGTTAGGAGTAAACAGGTAGGTTTTTAAATACGCTTAGCGACATCCGAGTGCAAAATGTGATTTTAAGGGGCGATTAAGTTGACATCTGTCGACGAATAGTAAAACCTACACGAACAAGAAAACTTTCTAGAACTTTCGATGTTATATTGTATAAATTGATACTTATACATGAAATGTGTTATTTTTTAGAGTATCACAGCATCCATCTGAACGCGACTTGCAACCAACCACACGGCACTTCATTTTTCTATTGTACAATCACTGAAAATTTTTTTTTTTCGTAAAATAATACGCGTGACTGTCAGGATCGAACTGGCATACGTGTAGTCGGATACACCCCTACGCTTTACAGTTGAGCCTCTATTTTTACACACAGGCTCAGTCTCATTACAGCGTCTCCTCCCTTCATGGTACGAACACATCCATAAAAATCATTACACACATTTTCTACAGGCGTATCCGTAGAACGTAAATGAGCGTAGCGTGTTCGCGCAGACAAGGGCCTGCGCTACGCGCTGGTCACGCTACGAATTTGTAGACATGAATGCTCCTTTAGGATGAAGAAATAAATCAGTCGTGCTTGCGACATACGTCCACACAGATAGACCAACAGGCGTAAATATAAGAGTTCCGTTTTTGCTATTTTAGTTACGGAATCTGAAAACAGACGATTTACGATTCACTTAGATAATATAGTACTATTAGAAAATATGAAAAGAACCGCAAAATATTGTTGAAAAAAATGTTTGAGACTTTTCTGAACACAAAACAAATTTTTTTAGAGTTCCATGCTTTGAAAAGAAAAGGGGAAATCTTGTCGAGCATTCACATATTAGTCCTTCGCTTTCTTAAGCCATTTTAAGGGGCTACAAGAGCAAAAAAGCGAGATTTATTCCTTCATGACAATTCATACTAATCCATACTAATATCCATACTTCCATACTAATATAATCCATACTATTCATACTATCCATACTTACATACTAATATTATAAATGCGAGTCTCTCTGTCTGTCTGTCTGTCTGTTCCGTTTTCACGGCTAAACCGCCAGACAGATTTTGATAAAATTTGGCATGGAGATAGTTTGACACCAGGGGGTGAACATAGGCTACTTTATTTTTCAAAAATCTACCCCTAAAGGGGTAAAAAGGGGGATGAAACTTTGTATGGGAAATTTTTAACTGCTGAACCGATTAAGATGTAATTTGGTACAGAATACACCTTTTCTATTAAAAAAAAAATAATTTTCTTTTTTTAGCAAAAATCTACCCCTAAAGGGGTGAAAAGGGGGATGAAACTTTATAGGGGAAATGCTAAATCGCTGAACCAATTAAGACGAAATTTAGTACATAGATAAAACCTTTTCTGTTAAAAAACACACTTCTTTTTTTTCCAAAAATCTACCCCTAAAGGAGTGAAAAGGGGGATGAAACTTTATAGGGGATACTAATGTTATAAATGCGAGTCTCTGTTTGTCTGCCTGTCTGTCTGCTTGGTTTTTACGGCTAAACCGTCGGACCGATTCCGATAAAATTAGACATGGAGATAGTTTGACACCAGAGAATGAACATAGGCTACTTTATTTTTCAAAAATCTACCCCTAAAGGAGTGAAAAGGGGGATAAAACTTCGTATGGGGAATTTTTAACCGCTGAGCCGATTAAGATGTAATTTGGTACAGAGATACACCTTTTCCATTAAAAAATATAGTTTTCTTTTTTATTAAAAATCTACCCCTAAAGGGGTGAAAAAGGGGATGAAACTTTATAGGGGAACTTTATAATGCTAAACCCTAACAATATGGGTATCAAATGAAACAGAATACGCAGAGGAAGGTAGATACATATGTGACGTCACCATAAATCCAATATGGCGAATGTAATGTATTTGGATAAATCGATACGGGTATCAAATTCTAGGTTTCTCGGGGTGCTGATTACGAAAATTATGTTTATTTTCGAATCCAAGATGGCGATTTTTATTTTTTTGGATAAATCGATATAGGTATCATATTCGAGGTTTGTCGGGGTGCTAATTACGAAAATGATGTTCATTTTCAAATTCAAGATGGCGAATATTACTTTTTTTTTGAATAAATCGATATGGGTATCAAATTCTAGGTTTTTCGTGGGCTGATTACGAAAATGACTTTCATTTTCAAATCCAAGATGGCGAATATTACTTTTTTTTATAAATCGATATAGGTGTCAAATTCTAAGTATCTCGGGGTACCGATTACGAAAAAGACGTTCATTTCGTAATCCAGGTAGCGAATATTATTATTTTTTAAAAATCTACATGGGTGTCATGTTCTAGGTTTCGCGGTTACTGATTACGAAAATGACGTTCATTTTCAAATCCAAGAAGGCGAAAATGACTTATTTGGATAAATCGATATGGGTGTCACATTATAGGTTTCTCGGGGTGCTGATTAAGAAAATTATGTTTATTTTCGAATCCAAGATGGCGATTATCATTTTTTTGGTTAAATCGACATAGGTACCATATTCTAGGTTTCTCGGGGTGCAAATTACGAAAATAATGTTCATTTTCAAATCCAAGATGGCGAATATTACTTTTTTGGATAAATCGATATGGCTGTCAAATTCTAAGTACCTCGGGGTGCTGATTACGAAAATGACGTTCATTTTGTAATCTAAGATGGTGAATATTATTTTTTTTGATAGATCTACATGGGTGTCATGTTCTAGATTTCTCGGAGTATTGTTCAATACCAACAATATGGGTGTCAAATGAAGTGGGATACGCAGAGGAAGGTTTTTGTATATGTGACGCTATCATAAATCCAATATGGCAGATGTTCCATAATAGGAAATAACTTTTTCGTTCAACACCAACAATATGGGTATCAAATGAAATGGAATACGCAGGGGAAAATTCCCGGACATGTGACGTCATCATAAGTCCAATATGGCGGAAGTTCCATAATAGGAAATAAGTTTTTCGTTCGACACCAACAATATGGGTATCAAATGAAATGAAATACACAGGGGAACGTTTCTGGACATGTGACGTCATCATAAATCCAATATGGCGGTTGTTCCCTAATAGGAAATAATTTTTTTGTTCATTACCCACAACATGGGTATCACATGAAATGGAATACGCAGAAGAAGGTTTTTGTATATGTGACGTCATCATAAATCCAATATGGCGGATGTTCCATAGAAGTAAATAACTTTTTCGTTCAAAACTAACAATATGGGTATCGAATAAAATGGAATACGCAGGTTTTTGTATATGTGACGTCATCATAAATCTAATATGGCAGATGTTCCATTATAGAGAATAACTTTTTCTTTAACACCAACAATATGAGTACCTCGGGTAACCTCAGTAACCTAAAGAGGTCAAGGAACATTTTTCCACGCAGACGAAGTCGCGGGTACAGCTAGTAGTAAATATGCTTGAATTTAAATTTTTTAAATTATAAATATAAGGACCGTAACGCTAGCTAAGTCCTCTCTGGCGATCCCACTGGGGATACAGCGCGAAGATATGTAAGTGCGTATAAATTTAGATGACACTACAAATACATTCTGATAAAATGAAAAAGACAATTAGAATTCATTTTCTCGATAGAATTTTTTACCAAAAGATTATATTTTTCTATTTTTACAAACTTTCGCGTATTACATCGAAATGGAAATGGTTTCATGTACATTTTTTTGCTTAATGAAACATTACGAATATTAGAAAAGTCTAGTAAAACGAAATATCATGTGTTTTGTTTATTCGTTTTTATTTTCTTTGCTATTTTATTATTTAACGTTTACGTTTCTTAATGCGTGTTCTCTAATGCTTTCTCTTTTTTTTCACGTGCCAA
Organism: Zeuzera pyrina; assembly: GCA_907165235.1. NCBI lineage: Eukaryota > Metazoa > Arthropoda > Insecta > Lepidoptera > Cossidae > Zeuzera > Zeuzera pyrina. The sequence continues at coordinate 4,829,724 of OU015627.1, forward strand.
TGTATACTATATGCTTATACTACCGCAATCTCGTCAGTTGCTGGTTATACAAGGACCTCAAATCAATGGAATTCTTTATGTCCTAGTATAAGTCGCGTAGGTACTAGTGATTTTTCTCCATCTGGTTCTACTTTGTCACTTAAAGTCCAAATACTTATAGTTACAAATAGTGATTATATACTCCTTGATTATAAGTGGCGTCAAGGAGTGACTTTGCTACACCTTGACGCACTAACCACTATCCCAAAACATCGATGGAGTGTGAGTCTATTTGAATAAATTATTATTATTAGTAACGTAGATACTAGCACTATCAGACCCGTATTTTTAGAGTATTGTATAGAAATAGTTAAAATTAAGAAGTAGTAAAAATAGTGTCAAAGCAATTAAAAATAAATAAAGAGTGAATGAAACAAGCTAATTGTTATAATAAGATACAGAATATAAATTAGAAAAGCGTACGTAACTGTAAAGTAAAATAAGGCACCTGTTAGGCAAATGTTAGAAGCAGATTAATTAAAAAAATTTAATAAATAAAAAAACCTGTACCAGTAGTAGTAATTACTACCAGTAAAGTAGATTTGACGTTCAAAAATACCTTGTAATTTGGTTTACTTGAATGAATTGATTTGACTTAGATATTGATTGAACTTTGACCAGCTCTTGGTAAACATTCTAGCATACAGATTTTTAAATTGAATAAACTATGTTACGTTGGTTAATATATGGAGGAAAGTGAGTGATCCCTATGCACTCATGTACTACTCTGTCAAGAAATGAAAGTTATTCATCCAAATTTATTTTATCACCTTCAAAGTATGCTCCTTCGGAAACGATACACTTACGCCAAATAATCCAATCATCAAAACATTTTTTAAACGCTTTTTCCGGAATTCAGTTTAGTGCTCGCCCCGAATTCTCATTTATGTCTTCTACCGAATGAAAACGGGTGCCACGAAGTGGTAATTTGAGTTTAGGAAAAAGAAAGAAGTCGGCTGGAGCCATATCTGGTGAATAAGGTGGTTGCTCGATGGTATTTGTTGAGTTTTTGGTCAAAAATTCGTTCACAATGATGGCCTTGTGCGAAGGCGCATTATCGTGGTGCAAAATCCAAGAATTTTCTTTCTACAAATCTGGCCTTTTTCGTCGAATTTGCTCTCTTAAACGCCGCATAACGCCCAAATAATATTCTTTTTATACCGTTTGACTTTCCGGCAAGAATTCCGAGTGCACAACACCACGATAGTTAAAGAAAACAGTCAACATGACTTTGACTTTTGATAGACTTTGGCGTCGTTTTTTCGGTTTCAGTTCAGTTGGAAGGCAGCACTCCGAAGCTTGTTGACTAGTTTGCATGTCAAACTCGTAAACCCACGTCTCGTCACCAGTAACAATGCGTCTCATTAATGTTGGGTCGGAATTGACTCGTTCTGGCATGTCCTCAGCGACTCTTATGCGATTGTGTTTTTGAAGAAAATTCAGGTCTTTTGGGACTAGCCGAGCGGCAACATGTTTCATACCCAAGTGATTATTTAAAATGGTACGGATCGACTCGTGAGACACAGAAAGTTCGGCGGCTATCTCTCTCAAACTTGAATGAGCATTTTCAGTCACTATTTCCTTCACTTTTGCGATGTTAACTTCAGTTGCAGACGTTGATGGCCTACCAGAGCGAGGCAAATCTTCCATCACATCTCGACCGCTTTTAAACGCTTTGTACCACTCTTAAGCGCGTGTTTTTGATAAAGTCGATTCACCGTAAGCCTTTTGTAACATTTTCAGTGACTCCGAACACGAAATTTCATTGGCGATGCAAAATTTAAGACAAACTCTTTGTTCGATGTTTTTGTCCATTATGAAATTCGCAATATACACTAGAATGATATAACTAAAAACAGCACTGTATTTAATCTAAATAACAGATGCAACTCAAACTCCGCGCCAAAATGGAAAACAGTTGTGCCAATCTAACAACAACAAAAAAAAAAACAAAAAATTGAATTTGGAACCATAAACAAATCATCCATTCCCGATACTTACTTGACTGAATGTATGTATATCTTTCACGTCTTTGTTTTTCAACTGTTTATGAATATAATCGTTCAAATAGATCAATATTGATTTAACTTTAACTATAGTCCAACTTTTAATTCGATAGAGTAATTTGACATACCTAAGGTAACCAGATCCTGCAATTTTTCAATAGTGACGACCCTTGATTTATTATTATTCGACTCGATTTCATTATTATTAGCCTGCAGTTGCCACATGGCGCTATCCGCATGAAATCTCCTTTTTAGATCATTCCTTTCATTTTCCTTTCAAATTGCAATTTCAATCAATCAACACAATCAATTTCAGCTCGCATTGCCTTCCACTGTATTGTTGTATGTGATAAATATGGATAGAAAATGAAAGATACACAGCGTTTGAATAATGATGTACTCGACTGACGTTTATCAGATACTCAGACTAAATCAAAAAGAAAGATGTAATACTGTGAATAACGGGTGTGGTACGTAGGCCAGTATTATCATATTGATTCCTTATACACTGGTTCTTATAAAAATACCGTTATCATTGATGTCGCTATTTTCTTTATTTTTGTTGCTATTCTATCAGTAACGTTTTTTTATAGTACGACGTTTACGTATTGTACATTGTACTACGTCTCCATACAGTTATGTACTAGTTTTAGATTTGCCAGCGATTGACTTACATAGTTGGAACCTTGGAAAATAGCTTCGAAATGGATACCTTCGAAAAATTTGCCCATCATTCTTTGAAATAAAGTTGAATGTAACCTTAATTACCTAATAACCGGCATAATTATAACACCTACTAATGGCAACACTTGTTAAGGTTTTGTGTTCCATACAGTTTTTATTTTGATTTATTGAAATTATGAGTTTCTAAGCTTATTTACATATGCAACGTGATTTCATCCTACTTTTTATTTTACGAAGACTGGTTCTTGTACTCTAACCAATTTAATACAGTTCGACGTTTCGTGTAATACAATTAAATATTTTGTTAAATAATGTAATTTATAATTACGTCACGCTCCTATAACACACTAGCTGAAACTAATAATGCGAGGCATAGTTTGGTCGCATGTTTATGCGTGTGTTGCTTTGTACGTACATGGCGGGGAATAGTTTTTCCGGCCTCACTGTGTTGTTTTCTATCAGAGACAACCACGACCAATAATCCCATAGATCATATTTCGAGTAGGTCTATAATGAAAAGAAACATGTATAAATATTGTGGAGCGGAGGTCAGTGTGCTGCAATCTGATCGGAATCGTCTAGAGTTTATTGGTATAATAATTATTTTAGAAATTAAATATTTCGGTAAATATTTGAGTTCATTCAATACGATACTGTGACCCATGCTTAAGAATCTTAAATTCATTACCAAACTACACTGCCGAAGCAATGGCCACATGTGAATCGGGACAGACTAAACAGATACTTAATTGTATTAGTAACGAAAAAACTCCAAATAGATGATGATACAAATAAGGTTAAATGATATATATTTCAACATAAAATTTATTCGATTTAAAGTTTAATTTAATGTTTTTTTCCACTGAAGGAAAAGCGGTTTTAAAAATTTAACGTCCGAGTCTTTTTATCTGTTCGTCTGTATTTGTTTGTCACATCGTAGTTCATAAACAGAACAGATTTGTGTACGTTTTTCTTTATTTGAAAGATTTCGTTTGAAAATATTCGGAAATATCCCGTAGCTATTTTGGTGGATATTCGTATTAATTATTATTTTTTATTAGGTGTTTTTTGAATTTTGGAATCGCTTGTGTTTATTTCAATCCAAAAAACACAATTTATTGGATAGTCATAATACAATAATAAACATAGCTATAATAAGTCGCTGCGTTCATCGCCATGTGTCAAACTAAAATTCGCGTCTCTCTATCTCTTTGAGCGTAATCACGAGCAGAACAGTAAGCTGTAGTAAGTATGAAAACCTCGCAGTATCGGTGTAAATCGTGTCAGCTCATGACCGACTTGACGGTCATTACTGAAATAATAATTTCTTGCAAAATACTCGTATGTCTTCGTCTTCTTCTGTCTTCGTGTGTTTTGGCTATTAGTATTCACAAAAATAAAAATACGACATGTTTAGCTGTGTAACGTCGTAACGTGACCTTTCCCTAGTCACGCTCATTAGTAAAAGCTTAGAAACTAGGTAAAAATAAACGGACACGCTCTTAGAGCAAAAGCTCCGTCCGTATTAATTATCGGTCCGTGATTTCGACCAATAAATTGTATGAAATGAATAATTGCCCTAACATCATCTGGATAGGTATTTCATTATTAATGTGCAAATCACTAAACCATGAAGTTTTAATAATTAATATAATAGAACAATTTCAATTTTGACAAATTAATTAGCTCTATTAAGTCTTTAATACCTGGGCGACCATGCTTTTCTCGGTGTCTTGTAAAAAAAACATAAAAGTCTGACCACATTGCAGGATTCGAATCCGTGCATTTTATCGTGTAAGACATATACTCTAGCCACTGTGCTATTGAGAAGGTAAACTCTGTAGCGAAATTACACATAGAAGAGTTTAGAAGTTTTAAATGTGTGTAAACATAGAGAAAACAATTTTTCTCAGAATTGAGACCCAACTGCATTGATTTTTGGCCACTGTAAAGCCCTGTATTGTAAATTTCATAGAAATCGCTCGAGCCGTTTTCGAGAAAGCGATATCGAATATATATATACAAATATTGCTTGCTTAATATACTCGTAATACTGGATAAAATTGTATCACAAAACAACTTCAGTATTTACAATTTTCATAGTATTATTTTATTATTATTTCAGTCATGTCAGATAGTATTCGCAGAAAGTTTAACTTGTAATTATAAACATTGTTTTAGGAGAATATTAAATAAGAACTTCGTAATGTACAAAGTTTGATGGCTGACACGTTAGACATTACAATAAGTTGAAAAGCACAGTTTTAATAGCGAAATTTCTTTTCTGTTGCGTGTTTGGTAGTTTAGGTGTGAAAATAAAAGCTTACACTTTTATTTCAGTCAGATATAAAATATCACAATAATATTACACTTAAACAACAAGTATCTTATGTTTAACGTTATCATATTTAGAAGCCACCATGGCATAAAACAACAATATTACTAACAGTCAATAACACGAAATAAACAGGCGACTATACAAAAATGAAAAATTTCTGTTTCAAATGTTACTTTACTCTTAATGATTTTTTAAAAGCTTCTATATTAAGATCTAAATAAAAAAACTTAACAAAATATTAATGGAAAGCTTCTCGACTGTGAAGTTGTCAGTATCGGATTACTTTAGACAGTTATTTTGTATAGAACGTTCTCTACTTGAATTGGTGAGTTATTAAATTTGTTCAATAATGTAGGTACACTATTTGAGTTATTCTGAATCTGGATTAGCCAGTTTTCTACCTCTAGTGATGCTAATTTAATTTCACATGGAATTTAGACATCAAAAGACGTCTTAACGATTCTTTATTTAAGGTTACTTAAGTATTTAATGTTTTATTTTTATTTTTATTCAACAATTTATTGCACACAACAACATATATAAAGTAGAAAAATAAAGAAAGAAGAGAAAAATATTTCATATATTTATAATTGATTATAGAGAACGCCGACTCGGTTTGGTTTCGCACCAGTGGTTACATAAGTCGTCACTCAAAACTATCCAATATCAGCTGTTCCCAGCGACTTCATACTAACTAGTTAATTTGAAAAATTAAGACCTAGTTAATTTTTCAATGCCAAATACGTATTTATTTATTGACAGATTTTTTAAGACATTTTCGGGTTATTAAACTTTTTTTTTATACTATGACACTACTTTTCGACCCTTTAGGGTTTCAATTTTTTTTACTAACTTTTACACTCCTTTTATAGGGGTTTAATTTCCAAAAATCCATTCTTAGTGGATACTCTGCAAATTAGCCCACTATACAAACAAGTTATTAACTCCAGTGATTCATCAGTCACTGGAGTTAATTACTTGTTTGGATATGCTTGGATATGATATAGGTTGAAGGTAATATATCAAAAGTTATTTTTCATTACTGACTCAAAACCGCTAAGACTAAAATTTAAGTCAGTCAGACGAGACATGTTCTTTTCTGTAGATTGAAGGTTCATAAAATATATCGACTAAGACTTACATTTTAGAAAGAAAGAAAGTATTTTTAGCCTTTTAGCTGTATCTCTAACAGGATAGTCAGAGAGGACGAAGCGTCAATTTTCACGATCTTTACATAATTTTTACGCCTCTCTAAATCTCATCATCATCATCACAATCTCATCACACATTTTCGCCTAGGTATGCGAGAACTTTTGACACTTACATTATATTTAATTATATATAACACACTAGCTTAACCCCGCCATGCCTCCCACTGACATCGATTTTTGAATTGAAAAGTTTCAACTATATTCTAGGCCTTCCCAATATTGTGTCGAACATAAGCCATAAAGAGCTCAATCGTTCCAGTGGTATTCGATTCTAGGAGTGACACACAGACTATAATTACATATACATATCTCTTCACACTGTATCTATAACAGGGTAGCCAGAGAAGACAGAGCGCCTAGCTGCGCCGTCTTTATATATTTCTTTTGCCTCTAAATCTCTTCACGCATTTTCGCCTAGGTATGTTGGTGCCTTTTACATTTCTGTCAGCTAACACTAGTTATTTGACCTAGACTATAATTGATTGAAATATATAACGGTCTGTACGACTTGGGATTCGTATAGTCCGACCTACCGGGTTTCCTCAGTATCACTATCGCTGCCTCTTTCCATATGGCGGGGAAGTAAGTTAGTTCTAAACACCTATTATACATCTTCAAAAACATATCGGGATACAGGGTGATATATATTATAGTTAATACATGCAAACCTAGAATGGCCTCCTTGCTACATGTGCCTGTATATAATACCTGGCGCATTACTGTATACGTTTACTTACTTAAATCATCCATCATGAGGTTATGTCTAAATTCGCCATTATGTGGCTTATATCCAGGACCATTTGCGTAGCTTAGTGTTGTGTAGGGCAACCGGTCTGTAGCGTTCATCTGTTGACAAGGGACAACATTAACATCATTGTTACACACATTTATACCTACGAACAATTACAAAGGAGATATTAAATTATAAAAAGATGGATTTCCTGATGGATTGGATGAAAGCAACGGTTATTCCAAATAAATAAATTTCTTCATACATTTTATAACTAGCAAACCTGGCCCGTTTCACTGGGCGTTAGCTAAATTTAAAATAACTTAAACAGTTTTTAGAAATATTTTGATACTGCAAAAAAAAAAACAAAAAAAAATTCTACTGATCCGATTGCTACCAAACTTTACAGGAACAGCCGCTAGGCCAATCTGAAGATTCCCTGAAAATGTCATCGAAATCAGTCCAGCCGTTTCGGAGTCCATAAGGAACATACATACATACATCGGCTTTTATATATATAGGAGATAAATAGATAACCCAAAACCTTAACCGGTTAAGCGCACAAAATTGAAACAATTTATCATTTGTTCAATGTTGCTTGTAGTGAACACTTCTAAGCAGTATTAATTACTAATATTATATTAATTCAACTACCTAATAAGAAGAACATATAAAGTGTCAGATAATTTTATAAGTAGTCCAGGAAATAAGACTTACTTAAGGCGACGCATTAGAAATTTTTACTGCAGGGATCTCAATTTTTCTAAGAGACTACAAAACGTATGAAAGTAATATTTTCATTGACTTCATTTTGCCAGTTGCGATACACGATTGGCTAACTTTTGTAGCACAAAAAAAAATACCAATGAAACTTTTTTAAAACAGAGAGTTACATTTTTCAGAGTAACGTGACCGATTTATGTTTCTAAATTTTCTGTATAGTTTAATTCTAAACACATTCTTCAAAATTACAGTTGGATTTTTTAAAATTAAATAAAGTTTTTAAAATAAACGAAAATTACTGCGTTTTCATATTTTTCGCAACCTAGCGGTCGCATGTTTGCTTACAGCAGAAGGTCTATTTTAGATTAAATTATTGTTTATCGATGCGTCGCCTTAAAGAAATCTTATACAAGCGTAGGATTAGCAAAAGGCTTTTATGAATAGGTACAGTTACAACCTTAAAATACGAATAATTTATTGTAATTACCAAGTATCGCAAAGAATTTGGGAACTAGCTAACTAAACAATGGCTTGAATGGGCTTGAATAGGTTACAAATAATTTTTTAAGCTAATATATTAATATTACATTATATACAAATAATGTTTTTAAGTTAATAATTAAAATTGTTCTTATGAGCCCAATAGAGATTTTGATTTGATTATCATTGAACTTATTTAAAAATCTGTGAAACAGTTTCTGATGATTTGTAAGACTAGGATTTCACTAAGATTTGCGTTATATAATTTTATTAGGGCAGTGCTTCATGTTCCTTGAAATTTAAAAAGTCTTAAGTCTTAGATAATCTTATAAAGGTTCTGTTTTCCTTATAAGATACCAATGGCTAAAAATATAACTTTTTTATGAAATCAAGCAAAGTTTTATCACGAGTTCATAGGTTTGTCATTATCGTCCTAGACTAAAACAAGGTTTATGATCGCGTTATAATTATTAAAACAAATTTCTTTATATTTAATGCTAACATTGAGTAATATCCATGTGTTAAAAATATTCGTTTAAAATATTGAGCCGGTCATTACCTTGTTGGTAAAACCAAGTATGTCCGTCCCTCTCTTACTGTATCCACTGTAGGTCATGGTGTGACTGTGATCTGACGTCACTACTATCAGAGTCTCTTTAGGATCTACCAGTCTCATTGCTGCTTCGACTGCCTTTGCGAGCTCTGCTGTCTCGTCTAATGCAAGACGTGCTTTGGTCTCGTGATGAGCTGTATCTATTCTTCCTCCTGTGATATTTTAAGCAAGTAATGGTTTATATCAAAAAATTTATGTTTTATGGGATACAATATTCATGGAAAAATTAGTTATCAAATGTATAACTAATCCATTTTTGAAGCAATATTGAAAAGCGATTATTTTATTAAAAAACCTTATAATATGGTTGTTTGCAAAAAGTATCTCTTTTTAAGAGTTATATTCATAAGTTAAAACGATTTCTCATTGGATAGACAGAAAATCGACGCGTAATAAGTCACAGATCGATGCCTCTTCTTTTGTGGTGAGGACGCAAGATAAACCTAAACACAGATTCCTCCCTCCCTGGGATTGAAGCTGATTTTTTTCTATGGAATTGTAGTAGTGATTTATTACTGTTCTATTGCTAGCTCGTAATTTATGTAGGATAGGAGTAGGAGGAGGAGTAAATTCTACCTTCAACAAATAAGAAGAATCCGTTTTTATTTTTTGATAACAACTGTATAGCTTTTTGAGTCATCTCGCTAAGGCTTGGATCATCATCTTCAGCTTCTAAATTATAAGGCATGTGATCCGGCGCAAACAGTCCAAGAATGCTGTCGATCTCGTTGATGTCAGTTTGAAGCAGTTCATTTTTATTGGACACGTATTTTGGCGTAGCCCCGACAGATTTTTTGTGGTGGATCCAGTCTTTGATGAGGTCCTCTCCATCAGTTCTATAACCATGATGACCTTCTGAATCTTTTACGTGCTTAGAAAAGAAATTTTTTCTTCCGCCTCCTAAAACCACCTACAATGAGATTAAAGAAGCAATTTTGAATTACAGTCCTTGATTCGGTGAATGACTTGAAACTTAAAACTATATTATTGTATTTTGATTTAAAAATTTTGATTCAGTTTTCATGAGATCATTTGTCAGTACAGCTTTTAACCCCATAAATAAGAATTAAAAATATGTTTAATAAAGCCTTACAATTTCTTATTCAAACTGTGACAAATTAGTATGTTTTCAAAGATTAAAAATGTACTTGTACTTGTATTTAATATACGTGTCCAATTACATTCAATAGAGCTCTGACACTCAATTTAGACATCTAATTCGTTTAAATTAATCTTCCATCGAATTCACTGAAATACGCACATCTCGTAAATTTACATCTGCCAGTTGCTCCCATTCATAATTATTATTTAACAATTAAGTTTTATTCCGTATACAAACATCGTTAGTCCTAATTAATTTGAATTGATTGGAATTTTATACTACAGAGAAGACAAAACGAGCAAACAGTCCACATAATGGCAAGTGGATTGAGGACTATGAACATTTACTTTGTCAATGTAAAGAAAGCACTTTAGATTGCAAACGCTCTAACAATTTTAAGGATTAAGATATTGTGCTTCTTTTGTTTGTGTCTGCCTACTGGCTATCATACACTAGTCTAGAACGCAATATTACATGAATCATGTTACGCGGCAGGATTAACGAGTATGATGGTTATCACAACTTATCACAAGGTTCTACCACCCACCAATTTTATGCTTACGTCGTAATAACTTCATTATATAACAATGGGCATAATACAACGTACATCGATACTCTTCCCAACATGACCTTTCACCAACTGCTTGGCGATGTCATCGCACTGGGCACCCCATTTAGGTAAATCGGTGTCGCATTCCCATTTCCTGTCAGCTGAGTGTGCGTAAGATGCTGCTGGTGTTGCGTGTGTCACTCTTGTTGTTGTTACTACTCCTGGAATCAGAAATGCATATCTTCACACCATTTTCCTTTCGATGTTGACAGAACACCAAGGCGAAACAAAATTACACTTTGATGCCACTTTCAAAATGTTATTTGGGCATACAGATGGTAAAGCCAAAGGCAACTGATTTCAAATTCACCTGTAGATATTTTAATTACATTATAATTGAACATTTCAGAAAGTGGTTCATTCTCAAGTGATTCATAAAATAGTAGGTAAATTTCTCAAAATTATTTCCTTATCGGAAGCATACCATCTAAACACATTTCTGCGGCTCATGGGGTAAATTCAATTTTGACGAATTACTCAAAGAAGACATTTGCCCATAAACACAAAATATTATGTTCGTATGGGTGGTCATATTAGTTGACTTTAACATGATCTTACGATGGATTGTAAAGAGTATTTAGTTTCCTAGTAAGCAGTATGGATATAAGCCCGTAATGTTTTATGGCATTTCACGTGACCATTAAAATTAGGTGTACTGCGTGTGGTCAATTTTTAATATGGATTGGTTTAATCCACATCGAACATATCAGTTCTTTGGAAGATATATTTAAACGTTCGTTCCACCTATTGCTGGATTGCAAATAACGTTAAGTCAGAATAATTTCACGAGGAGTTTAAAAATCCTGATGACCACTATGGGTCACGTGATGAAAACCATTTGTGAGAAAAACATCGGTGCTAGGATGTAAAAAAGCGTAAGAAATTACATACCAGTGCTCTTCATAGCTTTCTGCGCCCAATCCATTAGACCAGTGACGGAATACTTGTCACCGAGCTGACCTTCGCAATCACCTTTTTTCACGCCTGCACTCAAGCCTATCGTTCCGCTATTTGCTTTGATGCCTGTCAAGTACGCAGTGCCGCTGCAAGCTGAATCTGCAACGTTGCTATCCACGCAGTAAGTCTGAGAAATAACACAGAAACTTTCATATTCACTTATACCGTTAATAAATTTCATACTAGTAGAAGTGACATTGTTCAGTAATATCTATGTTTGCGATAATCCATTCCACCTATAATCCCTAATTTATTCCAGACAAGTAGTTGGAGGTATTCTATGGAAACATTCATACATACATAATTTGTAATTTAATAATTACAAATTGCTTATAAGCAATATTACTGAGGTTGTAGTACTAAAAAGTCAGAAATCACTGAAAACTTTTATCAATACGTTACGATTTCCAGTATACTTCAATACTCATCAAAACTATTATCTGTATAATCTGAATAAATAGGCTGGCAGCTACAAAGAATAGTCATAAAAAAGAACAATACAATTTTAAACTTCGAATTTAGAATGTATACGGTTTAATATGTTTCAAAGACAAAAATTTAGACTATTTGTTGCTTGTAACTTGTACCTTCGGATTTAAAAATGACCTCAAATCGAAAACGTTCAGACTGGCTAGAAGCTTGTTTAAAAAAAAAAATAAAAGCCTCACTGCTGCTTTTGGGGGGTATAGGAACAAATATCCAACATGAATAGTGCCCACCAGAAAGGTAATTCAAAATCTTTTAAAGAACCTTGAAGAATTTGGTTCATTCAAGAAACACTCAAGTGTATTTGATGAAAACATGTACATAGCTAATTTATCAATCATAGAAGTGGGAAGTGGGTGTTTCTCATTCAGTTGTTTTAAAGACATGTAAGAAATACGGGTATACGAGTAAATGTTATCGGCAGGGGCAAACACTTCAAGTGTTACATGCTAGAGATGATATTCACAGAATGAACTTTTGCAGATATCTTAGCTGACTTTTACAACTTTCGCATGCGTAATAATAATAATAATAAATCTCAGATTCCAGATAGGCTTCTTCTTCTTCTAGGATATAGATTTGGGGGAAATAATAAACAATAGGCGTGTTTTTGCTAGCTCGTGTGATTCTCGATTAGGGGTCTCGATTAGGCGATATTAACACAAAATCTTGTTTTGGTGAATTTTAGTCCGATTGTACTTATTTTAAAAACTATTCCAAAATTTAAATTACACAAGCAAATGTTTCATTTTTGGGTAACTGCATTCGTTTTTATAACAAAGTTTCTCAGGAAGTTACTGAATTAATAGAAAATAAATTTAGTTTCGTTATAAAATGTAAATTGATTAGACAATCATATTATAAAATAAATGATTTCATTGAAGATAAAACAATAGTCTGGAAATGATTTTCTCTGCACATACATTTACTGGCTTAATGAATATTGTATTTTAATAAACCTATTGTAAAATGAAGTTTAAAAAATGATACCTGACTGAGTTTCTTGTCAGTTCTTCTCAGTGTCCAGGTTTTCTATTTGAACCGAACTAAAGTACATTTGACGTTCAAAAACACCTTGTAATTGGAGTTACTTGAATAAATTGATATGACTGACTTTAACTCAAAGAAAAATACATCTACAATTCTACAAATAATAATATTCAGTGAGTATTGGCTTAATACATTTATGGAACACTTCAATGGGAAGAAATTTCGATCTTGACTGCCAGCATTAACAACAATAGTCCAAAAGTAATTTGAACTGGTAGTAGGGTACTTGACCTGTACGAGTAAATACTTCCAAGTTTCATGTCGGTAATTGATTTTCACCTTTCAGTGTGTAGAATATCTTACTCTCATCAATAGCTAATCTTTACTGAGAGTTTTTGAAAACATATTTTATCATTTTATTTCTCTGTTAGACATTTCATACATTAGTGAATCATGTTTTTTATCATATAGTTTTTATTTAGGCTTGTACAACCAGCTGTGAATTTTCCCCAAAAATTGTAATATAAATAAAAACGAAATAGCTCATACTCGTAAGCGTATAAATCAGTGTACTGTAATATAGAAGTTTATTGCTTAGTAACAAATTTGACTTAATAATCAGACTGAAGTATTTATAAACACAACTTAGTAAGTTTTGTAGTTTGAATTGTCCTAAGTGGTTGAGTGATTGTTAAGATTATCTTATTATTGTATTCTATAAATGACAGAGGTTAACCATATTATTAACATGCTTTTGATTTATCCATTATTTTATTAAACGAGTAATATTTGTATATATATAATAATAATAATACTCCAGACAATTACACAAATTGTGTGACCCCAAACTAAGCAGTAAGCTTGTACTATGGGTACCACACAACGAACTCTGGGGGAGTTCCTAGTAACACCCAGACTCCAAGTCAATTTAGAAAAGTTCTGCTTAATAGAGACTTAATAGAGACTCGACTGTATCCCCAACGGGGTAGTCAGAGAGGACGGAGCGCCAAGCGTCGCGGGCCTTAAATATTTCTTTCGCTTCCTCAAATCTCATCATTCTTCTCTCACATTTTCGCCTAGGCATGTCAATGCTTTTGACATTTCCGTCGGCTAACACTGGCTATTTGATCTTCAGCCTTGGTCTTCCTCGGCTTCTTTTACCACTCGCTTTCGCTCTGTAGATTTTCTTCGTCAGTCTTTCATCACTCATTCTTTATGTGCCCGAACCACCTTAGTATTCTTTCTTCATTTTTACAATAACACTGTCGTGCAACTCTGTCATACTGAGTCTCTTTATTAGTTACCCTGTCCGCAAGGGTGACGCCGCACCTAAGAGATCGCATTTCTACTGCATTTATGATACTTTCACTCGATTTCGTGCATATCCAGGGCTCACTACCGTACAATAAATTCTTTATATAAAATTTAAATAATAATTAAATAATTCGTATTTCTCCTATCGTTTTTCATCCTGCCCTTCTCTCGTCCAATGACTAGTGACGTTCTGGTCTAGAATTTTCGCGTCTAAATTAATGGCGTATCGTTTTCATTTAAATCTGTAAGGTTTGTTAAACTGTCCTTTGTTATTTATTATTTTTTATTTGTTGCATTTGCATAAATCCATTCAATTACGATATTACTAGAGTGGTAATTAATGTGGAGAATAACGTAACAAGCGTAAAAGGAATCCTAAAAATTACAGTTCTTATTTAGATGATTAAAAATGGTTCCGTATGTAGGTTGTTTGTCTCAAGGTAGGCTAAACAGCCAATAACTGTGGTGTTTCCACTAGTTTGTGATCAAATGCTCCGTCCAATTTGATTATTAATCTGTATTAATAATCAAATTGGACGGAGCATTTGCTTTAAGAGCGTGTCCGTTTTTCGTTGACCTAGTTTCGCGACTTTTACTACTGTGCGTGACTAGGGAAGGGTCCCAGTACAACAATACACAGCTGACCATGACAGTAATTTTATTTTTGTGAATACTAATAGCCAAAACACGTAAGGTTTACGAATATTTTGCAAACGATTATTTCAATAATGTACGTGTAGTCTCTCATTAGCTGACACTAATTAAACCGACAGTGTGAAGTTGCCATACTTTCTATAGCTAACTGTTTTACTCGTGGTTACGCTCGATGAGATAGAAAGAGAGACACAAAAATTAGTTTGAAACATAAGTGCGGCAACTTATTATGGCTACGTCCATTGTGTTTCTGGGTCCGAGGAAGAATTAGCCGCACAGAATAGAGACTGTCACCAAAGAATTTTAAAATGTTGCTAACAAATAATTACTGATAGATTGACGAATGAGTTTCGGGTCAATTTTGTGATTTATGAGCTGTGAGCTATTATGAGTCTGTGGAGTGTATGCCCTATGGGAAAAATCAACTAGTACTTTTATTTAATTTTTGTTATATGGACGACTATACTTCTGAGGGATTATTTACAAACGTCGGAAACTTTCCGTAGTGGAAAGGCTGATCGTCGGAAAAAATAAATTCCATCCGATGGCTTAGATTTGCGAATACGACTATATATAATATAATATAATATATATAATAGAAATATAATACAATTTCTGATTTGTGAATCGGGTATAGACAAAATCGTCGAAAAGTTTCCTGTCGGATACGGAAAGTTGAGTTTCTGACGTTTGTGAATAACGCTGCTGGACTGTATTTCTGGATACTGCTATAAAAGTGTTTAATAATTCCGTTCTACGAGTCAAATTATAATGAGTAGTGAGTAGTGCGTTAAAATTATTGGTGGATATCAGTCAGTATAAAATATCGATTATCGAAGTGCATTTCAAGTACAGAGGAAGTTAAACTCTTTGAACAGACAGATAAATATAAATTGTGGCGTTTTTTAAAATTAAAAATGAATGTGATTGAAGTTACCTTTGCCAGTCCAGTGTAAGGGAAAGCTTCGAAGCTCAGCTTAAGTTCTTCTCCTAAGTAACCGTGTTGTTGTCCAAGGTATACCCTGGCTGCAGCTAAGGTGGTTATACTCATACCATCACCAAGGAACAGAATAATGTTCCTCGCTTTATTTGTGTTCAAAGGGGAGGACACCTAATGCATAAAAAACAAAGAGAATTATACATAATTTTAGATTTCACCAACGAGATTTTATAATAAGAAGAATCTGCAAACAAGCGACATATTTGTAATTCTTGCCAAAGTCGGAGGCCTATTATTACTCTTTCACTTACTAATGGCCTCGGACTGGCAAGAAATTCAAGGAATTCCAGTTAGGTACTTCATTTTGCTTACAAATTTTTCTTAAGTTTTTAAATTAAGTATCTAAAATTAAAATTAATTTTTCCTAACATTTATTCTAGTTTGACAACTTTTATTTCTATTTAAATTTTTTAAATAATTAGTTACATACATACACACATGTACCTAGATACAATGCTATTACCATAACCATTCTTGTTCTTTGCTGTAGTTGTAGTTCTTTAAAACAAAAAAAGTTCAATCTGTTGCAGATTTACTCGTATGACTCTTGGAAATCGAGACTAGGAAAAAATCGATTTCTAAATTGATTCAATTTGATTCGGATACACAGCTAGAGATGTAACTGCGCAACTTTTATTGATGAAAAATGACATCAAAATTAATTTTTCATCGTAAAAATACATCTAGCTGACGTGAATAAATGAGTCTGTAATCTCGAAATATTCATCTCTAGTCAATATAAATAGTTACTTTAGAGGTAACTCTACTATTTCTTAAGCTGTAATATTAAGTAGCTGTTATCTACAACTTCCTTTACGTGGAATTTAAAAAAAGCTGTATTTTTGAATAGCGCTCTAGCTATCTCCATACCAAATTTCGTCAAAATAGGCTTAGCAGTTCAGCCGTGAAATCATGACCGATAGACAGGCAGACACTTTCGTAAGTATAATATTTGTATATAGTAAAATATAGACATAACTGAAAGACAGCTTTCATAGTCGTGAACACAGATCTGAAAAAATATTTCAAAAACGATGCCGTCATCAATTTTGAAACTGAATAGTGCAGATATCTCTCTCAAAGCTATCTCTGTCACTCCTAGCACTGGTCAAAGACACTACAGGGTTCTGATGTCACAGTAGCATCATATAGAGTGATTTGACGTTTCCAGAGAATAATTTTATAAGTTTTAATAATAATTTTTTAAATGGCGACGTCTCCCTATGTCGACATAACTGTTTTCAAGTCTGTATCGGTTGCGTCGCGGCGTTATCTGCATGAAATCTCCTTTTTGGATAATTCCTTTCATGAGATAGCGGTAGCGTCGAAGATTTGTAGCAATAAGGAAAGAGTAAATAGTAAGAAAGAAAAAATAAAATTATGTAATGTTGATGTTTATTTATTAGAATTATTTAATACATTATAAAATGGCTCTACAGGGCCGTGTCAGCACCAAATGAAATTAATTAAATATTAAACTAGTTGATCGATTTACTTTGAATTGATATAGACTCAGTTCTATCATTTGACAACACTATTTTAGCTGACTACTTTATTTAAAATTTTGACACTGAAACGTCAACTACAAAATTCAAAATTAGATGTAACTAAAATTAATCTGTGGAATTTAAAAGATAATAACTTGAACATTATCGCTGAATTAAAATGTTAAATACGTTTATTTTTGAAATGTATATTAATTTAATTTAACTTATAAAATATATCAGTTTCCTTAGGCTAATTAAGGATGTGAAGTTTAATTATCCCGACGTTCATCGCTCACAGGTAGATCAAAAATGATTAACTTTCAGCAATGAGTATCAAATATTAAATCGCAATCCAATTTTAGTATAGTGAAACTTAAATAGCCTAAATTTATTTCTTCATTCAATATTCAACTCTATTTACCTTTGATTTCAGTGTCCATTGCGCTTGTATATTCCAGTGATTTTGATTTTTTTCATCGAAGGAAGATCTTGGTCTGTCAACTGTAAAATAAATATTGTCGTTATTAATTTTTTGATTCGTGTAATCTATAAAGGTATTACTGATAGGTATTAATATTTCTCTGAGCTGTGACTGCTTTAAAATATAATAAGTATTTAAAATGGGAGTAGAAAAATCTATTTTTATTTTGTATTTATAAAAAATGTATGTAAATGAAAATCATTTTGTATTTTATCGAAATTATCAATGAAAATAATTTCGATACAATACAAAATGCATTTAATTTCCATAAAATACACAATGCAAAAGAAATAATTTATTAATGAAAATTAATAAATTATTTTATATTTTGAACATGCAAAAACTATTACTTTCTAAAAATCATTTTACTAACATACTTTGATGATACCTTTTAGACTATTCTTAAATTAAAAAGTTAAGGTTTCAATGACTGGCCTATTGGTTTCCCCAGGGTTTCAATCCCTGGTCAGGTCAGTTTAGAAAACCAACTTTTTCTAAAATGGCTTATGGTCTGGGTGTTACTGGGAGTTCCCCCAGGTATTCCCTCAGGGTTAGTTTGGGCTTACACCATTTGTGTAATTGTTTGGAGCATTATAATTGTTACAGTATTGGCGTGATATAACTCATCCCATCATCACGGATTTTTAACTACAATAATATTTTTAGATGTAGGCTAGACCGGAGGCAAAAGTACCAGGAGACAATAGAAACATTAGCTATATGTCGAAAACAGTTCGTTGTATTCCCACGCGTATGTGGGTACCTACTTCATGAATAGCGATTACAACTCCATATTAGACAGGTGCTGGTAACGTGCGGAGTGGTCTTCTGCTGTACGACGTATTGTGTTTCAGGACCCTCTAGGCAAGAATTTGTTTTTGAAATGTGTGACTTAGGATTTCTGGGTAAGATACTTTAATTTCTAAAACATTTATTAATGCTAGTATATTTAAGCTTGTTTGCCTTCAACTATTTCTGTATTTTAACGTTGTTTGGCAGATAACGACTATTTTTCTTTATAGCTCCTACCGGCGCAATTGCAACAAAATTTCAGGAGCAGTTGTAACGTTAAAATCGACCCCGTGTTATAATTAACCTCATTAACGTTAAAATTAATTGCAATATTTTACTCAATATTTCACTTAATTAAAAAAAAACTGTTAATAGAACATATCATCTGTACTTTGACTTGTTATAATTTGATGACCTAGTATTACTATAAAAGATTAAGGTTCAGTAATATGCATAAAAATATAATTTTATTACTTTCAAAAAAATTTTAAGTTTCAGATGCCAAGAAACGGGCCACTAAAGATCGATCGGGGTACCAAAAACATCTTTTTTTATGAACAGGTCTACACAGATTCGAAAGCTCTACCACCACCTTCAGACATATTTGTTAGACAGCGTTGTTAGACAGAGAGCAGGCTCTAAATTATCGTAAACGTTAGTAGAATAGAATGACAAATAACATCTGATCTACCGTAACATCTTTTAAATTGGTAGTCAAACGTTATTAACTGTCTATTAAATCAAATGAAAAGTAAAGTCGTGTGAAAACCGTCGTATAAAAAGTAAACCAAGTGACACTTTTGACGAGCAAGAAATTTCGCGAAACGTTTTCCACTTGTCTAGCCGCTCAGGGTTGAAAATATTGAAAATATTAATTATTTGCAACAAGAGCACCTTAATTTTACGACTACTCCGGTTTTATCCTTTTGTGATCCTTGTTCTACATTACTGCTAAAATGGCCATCCACAATGCGGTGTTGGTGGCAACCGTGTTGTACGGTAGTGAGGCCTGGATATGCCCGAAATCGAGTGAAAGTATGATAAATTCTGTGGAGATGCGGTCTCTCAGAAATATGTGCGGTGTCACGCTTGCGGACAGGATAAGCAATGATGAGATACGCAGTATGACAGGGTTGCACAACAGTGTTATTGTAAAAATAAAGAAAGGAATGCTTAGATAGTTCGGGCACTTGGAAAGAATGAGTGATGAAAGACTGACGACGAAAATATACAGAGCGAAAGTGAGTGGTAAAAGAAGCCAAGGAAGACCAAGGCTGACATATGAAGATCAAATAGCCAGAGTGTTAGCAGACGGAAATGTCAATAACACTCGCATACCTAGGCGACAATGTGTGAAGAGAATGATGAGATTTGAGGAAGCAAAAGAGGTGTGTAAGGACCGCGACTGCTGGCGCTCCGTCCTCTCTGACTACCCCGTTGGGGATACAGCATGAAGATATGTTATGTTATGTTCTAAATTACTGCATATTAATTGAATGGATAAATTAGCTCCAAGGGTAAAGGGGTCAATTATATCAAACATAATTTCATACAAATTAAAAACCCGGTTTTGAACACTATTTAATTCAATTTTGTTCACGATTTCTGTATGAATGTATTTTTAGTTTGCCATTTTCAATTCTGACCTTTAAATAAGCATTATTTTAATTTCTAACAAAGGTTGCTATTTAATTTTTCGTATTTTTATTACCCAATATTTTCATTGTTTTAGGCCATTTCCGTGATTTAGGAATCATTGTTTGATTTGCAAGCTCCACATTTAGGGCAGCTTGTACCAACTATTTAAACTCAATTTACGGATTTGACATTTCGATTGCACCAACCATTAAATCGATGGTATAATCGATCTCTGTATCAAATTTCAACCAAGTAGATGTAAAGATGATGGAATGAAACGGCTGTGAATACGGACAGGCAGACGGACAGACAAATAGACAGACAGACAGATGTACATACATTGTACAGACAAAAGAGACAAAAGGATAATCACTCTGCTTTTTTGTTTTGGCTATGGAATCCTTTAACTATCTATATCATATCGTTAATAGAAACGCAATCAATGACAGTCAATTAACACAAATCACAGACTATAAACAGCCTATTCTAACAGTAAATATATATGTACTTGAATTTTTATTATTCTAATTGCATCATGTGAATTGAAGCGTAGTATATTTTTTGCTACATTAATTCTTGTAGGTCAATGTCATGCTATGTACTTAGCTACAGATATTCAAATTAAACAAGGCGGTTACCAAACCTCGTTATAAATTACGTGAGGTTATGCGTTTGTGAAGAAAGCCGATTATAACTATCGACACCTTGGCCTTGTTCGGTTTTGTTAGTGTCATTGACATCGCAAATAGTGTTCAATATAAATACAGAGCGAGAAAAGATTATAAAATTACGTATTTTTGGGAAACAATGGGCTCTTGATATATTTAGGTTTCCGTACTTCAAAAGGAAAAGGCAACCTTTCTAATAAAGATAGCATAGTAATACAAGCAATCCATTAAAATATTTAATCTTTCGCTGCATTGAAATTTTTTCAATCATTTTTCAATTACATTGAAATAAAGAAACGAAGACAAAGATCTTAAAAATAATAATAATTGTTTTGTATTCAAGGAAGTTTGAAAAACCATCCCAATTACTGTTCCTAAAAATATCTTCTATGCGCAGACGCAGCACTGAAGTTACTGTTACTATGTTATACTGTTACATATATTCTGTATTATTTGTGCGCCTACGTGATCTACTGCATGTCTTGAAGCGGATTTCCTCATTCACTCATGCGCTTCCAGTTTGAAAGGATTGAATATACTTTGCCGTGTAATTCCCCGGAATTCCCAATGATATCATATAGAATTACGTAAATTAAAGAACGAAAAGTCCTTTCTCTGACTGAATCATTCTAAACTCAACTGTTTTTTGTAGGTACTTATAAAATTATGTGAAATCGACGTGAACTACGTTTGCTGATTTTAGGACTTTATACAAGGTCTTAAGTCTTGCTACTACAGAAGAGAAACGAGTAGAAGTCCTGATGGTAAGCGGACTCAGGCCCATAGACATTAATAAATAATATAAGGATAAGAAAGCACATCAGGTTCATAATTCTAAAAACTATGATGATGTCTCTTGTGGCAGAAATTTCACCGGCTATCTTACCTTGGAATATAACAGTGTCAAGCACTGCATACTGTTTGTCGGGCAGGATTAATCAGTGAGACGTTCTTAGCCAAGAATCTTTGAATCTAGTTGGTTACCGTACTCTGAAGAGGTAGCTGAATACAAATTATATGACCTTGAGTAACGTTTGATCGGTAATGTTTCATTTCTGTTTCTTTCTAACTCCTGGAAATTGAAATCCCGGAAATACACCTACTAGTATGTATAAGATTAATATAGCAAAAGCAAAAGATAGATAGACAGGTATAGAGATGTTTCAAGGTTAAATTTGTTGACTTCAACTACTTGCTCAGAGTGCGGCCTCCTGTTTAAATACTGATCCATGGTGTTAGCGATCCGAACTGACCCCGCACAAGGTACTATAGCCATTTTTAAAAAGGTTGAATTTAATAGAAACAATTTGATTTTAACTGAATCATCCACAGTTAGGTTTTTATATTTTTAGTTATCCCCAAGATTTCAAACCCACCAATCGACACGTGTTTCGTGTCGTCATGAGGCATCCTCAGAATCTGGAGATCAGACTCGGTCAGCTAATTAGCACCGAATCTAATTAGTTTTTGATAGTAACTCGAATGCATTAGAAATAGACATTACGTTCATTAATTCAATGCTCTTTGAAATGGTAATGGATCGATAATGATTAACATTTATTAAGTATGAAATGTTAAATTGAGGATAATTTTCGTTGCGTTTAGTACAAGTAAACTTACTCCGCTGGTTTGTTTCTGAAATGTCATTAGTTGCACCTGTTTAACATTTCCTGACTCTACCACTTATGACGTTCTTTTAACAGCCTATGTGTGTCACACACAGACACACACACACACACACATCTCTTCTCACAAATGAGGAGATTGGTTGCACGTATTGCAGCGCGTAGGACCAATACAGGAGTAAAAATTGATAGTTTACTGGCATCGCGAAGTCTCTAACATGTTTTGGCGGTTACGTATAAACAATTAACATTTCACCGCGCCTTCTGAAGTCACTAAATGCTGAATATATTATGCTACATGTTATTCTACGACTTTGTTCGCGATTCCTTATTGACTCCTGATTTCATCCCTCTTTAGGCTCGTTCACAGTTCCAGCTAAGGGTTAATCTTATATGATAATAATCTATACTACCTACACTTACTATAGATAGTATAGATTATATCATAAAAGGTAAACTTTGTTTGTTTGTTTATGTGTAATGAATGAACTCAAAAACTACTCAACCGATTTCAAAAACTCTTTCACCAATAGAAAACTACATATACTATCAGCGTGTAATATGGGCAGTATTTTGTTTTCAAAAAAATTTGACCCGTGCGAAGCCGGGAGGCGTCGTTAGTGTTTACATAAAAATATGGAAATTAATTTAAATATATTTTGGAGTTTTTATTGTTGGGTTCCATACCTTAAAAGAAATAGGGAACCCTTGTAAGCAGCTCTTTCATGCGTCGTCCATCGGTCTGAGTAGATTTTCTCAGATCCTCTATCACATACTAACTTGAAAGGCATAATTAGACGTCTTAATAACCCAAATTTGTTGCGTTAGTTAACATTTTTCCTTATTAGTAAGAGAAAGAAAGAAATAGCAAATGTACGTTCAACTCCATTTTAAATCTTTACCTTCATAACAACAACACATAAAATTCAAAAAATTCAGAAAAATTGAATTAAAGCGTTACGTAATGTCTACAGGAAAAGTATAACAAAAGTTTAATAGAGATCGAGAAATTAAGTTTAATTTACCTTAAGTTTTATAAATCGTAAGGAACCCTCCGTGTGCGCGTCGAATGCGCACGATTTTAGTTAATTTAACGTCAAAATTGTTTTATTAAATGAAAGACGTAATATCTTTGTAAAAAGGCATTGAAAGCGAATGGAGTACAAATAATATTTATGTCTTCAAATAATCACAATGCATTATTTATTCCTGAGAAATAAATTTAATTAGTTGTTAGTTAAAACATTGACGACTGAATTCAATTTCTCAAAACACTGACAGGGAGTTAATTGTTCGATGTAGTGAATGTTGGGACAATTATTATTATTATTTCTCTGCTCATTATAATTTTAGTTCCGCTGTAGTTTTATCATTTACATATATGTACATACCATTGCTTGTATATAAAAGTATTTCTTCACTAAACATTTTCTAATGGTTCGGACAAAGAGAGTAGAACGACGAATATTGCAATCATAACGTGTCTATACTATATACATATACATTAATGGTGAGGACCATACTTTCGGTTTCAAGTTTCGGCAGCTTTAGTTTTGGTTCAAAATTCCGTTCGCGAGTTTTCACGCTGTATTATGTGGTTTGATTTAATGAGAAGTTATTAATTTATTGCATACATACATGCATACCTTTACGCCGTATCCCTAACGGAGTAGTCAGAGAGGACGGAGCGCCAAACGTCGCGACCCTTACATACTTCTTTCGCTTCCTCAAATCTCATCATTCTCCTCATACATTTTTAAATTTCTGAATACATTCTGAATTTTTACATTTCTGAATACATTCGCAACTTGGCGTTATAATAACATGAACGATATGACAGACGTGATCACTCACTCGCTTCTAATATGAGACTAAATCAAATTACGACAATTATCTTAATTTAACTGCCTGTTATGCACATAGGTGCTAATAGGAAATTCTGCACATTTTTATGGCTAATAAGCCTATGTCCTTCCCCTGGTGTCAAACTATCTTCATACCAAATTTCATTGCAATCGGATGAACAAACAAACATTGATTTTTGTATTTTAGATGAGCTAACAACATGTCAGTTTCTCATATCACTTTACCATACTATAATTTCAACTACTTAATACTGGTAATGATGACGAGGTGTAATTTTTATCGATGTCTTATCCACCCCTAACTGGATATGGCGTGAAGATGTGTGGACAGATACTAGCGATATACCTACATATGAGTTTGCTGAGACCACGGCCGATGCAACTCGGTCAAAACGTCAAGCCAAAATAAAAAGGTAATCGCGTTAAAGTTTCCGTTTTAGATACATTTTATAATGCAACGCGTAAGTTTAAAAGTGTATATACCTACATATGTCGGGGCTTTGTACTTAATCATCTCGTATCTATATTTATATATGTATTGAATACTAATCCTTACATGTAATCTATATAGCAATACAGGGTAATCTTTATTAATTCGGACAGTTGGGCAAATTTTGAACTATAAGACTTACTGCCACTATTAAAGACATTCCTTATTTTTTAATGTTAAGTGAAACTGTGGAAAAAGTTTTTTTGTCGAGCGTGAACTTTTTCCAGAAATATCAAATGTTCAAAAATTTTTTATGCCATAATACGATCCAGTTTCATCTATTGATCAAATCATCAATTACTTTTAAATATGAAAAGAAGTATAGATGCACATATTATTTGCCAACTTTTGTTTTGAAGCGAGTTATGTTTATTTTTTAAGATTTTCCATTTTCGAACGACGAAACAATGGTTATGTGCCAGTTACATGGACATATAAACTTTTTCTACAGCAATTTGTACATTTGTAAATTAAATTTGTAAATTATTTGTACATTAAACATTGTACATTAAACAAAACAAACATTAACATTTGTAAATTAAATGCAGGAATTATTATTTTCAAACTATCTCCAACTTTTAGTGGTAAGAGCTTTTTAGTCGTACGATGATTTGATCTAGACGTGAAACTGGATCAATTTATGGAAAAAAAAATTAAAAGTTTGCTATTTCTGGGAAAAGTTCATGCTTGACAAAAAAAAATATTTTCACAATTTTTCTTAAAATTGAAAAATAAGGAATGTCTTTAAAAGCGGTAGTACTCTAAGGATGGCTTGCACTAACTATTAAATCTCGATATAAGGAATTGACATCCAGCTTGGAGTAACTACTAAACAGTGGATGCAAGCGAGATGTCAGTTCCTTAAAGCGAGATGTCAGTTCCTTAAATCAATTTGTCCATACTGCCCCATTTAAAAAATGACCCGCGGGGTTATTACCTAAAAATCGCGACAGCCACGCGATCACTGCGCGACAAATTGGTATCATGTATGACGATTGCGTGTCTATTGCGCAATGACCGTGAAATGCACTTTTCGTTGTAGATTAGCGCCATTATACAAATGTTGTTATACAAATTCTCGGTTTGACTGCAGATATCGCGCGATATTTGGCTGTCGGGTACTGACTGCAAGTTAAGCAATAAGCGTACCGGTATAAAACGAAGCCGTTATCCGCGTTTGTCTGTATTTACACTTCTAATTAGATTTCAAATCGGTTTCACCATCCTTAAGACCATTTAACAAGGAATACTTATATGTATATTACATTAACACGTAATGTACAAAAGTAGAGAAATTTTGACGTTTCGTAACCAAATCCTTTCGGAAAACTTTGATTGAATTGAACTTAAATTTATTCACAGAAATGTCATTAGAGAGTTGAAAACAACAAAACTCCTAACGAAATCCCTGTGCAATCCAAAAGAGAACACTTTGCAGGCAAACACAAACAAATTCGTTTTACATTTAAAAATCTCATTATTTTTAGACTTTTCACTGATTTAGTACAGAAGTGGAAAACTAATGAATTTCCAGTATAAAATAACCATATTTTATTTTCTGGTAAGGTTTCGATGTATCTTTTTTCCGATCTGACAAGATTTTCATAGTACATCAATATAACAACAAGGAAGAACAGATACCTACGATATGAGCGCATAGCATAGATTGAGAGAAAAGCTCTCAATATGATATGGAGCAACAGCGAACCGAGTCGAAACAACCTGAAATTATATCAATAACGACATTTTGTCCTATCGCTATCGCACGTTACCATTATATTATATCTCTTTTGGCGCTGTCATAATACACTTAAATTACAATATTCTCTGTGTGTACCTTGTTCATCTTTAGGGCCTAAAATGCTCTATCATGGTGTATCTATAGCCTTTTATTTAATTAAAGTCGCTGTACTAAATATTTTCATTTTGATAATGGCATGCTGCTCAGACAAAATGAAAATTATTCAAACAGCTTCAACCGTCCATTATTTAAACTAAAATGATTAGATCTAATGAAACACAAATATTAAAAATGAAATCAAATGTAACGCTCGTGGGTTAAAATTTTCACTCACTTAGAATTGAGGTGAAGGTACCGGCGTAATACATATTTATGAGCTCTGATAGATATAATCTCTAATTGTTATATTTCATAATTTAATGCACAATATCTGTTTGATAGTTAATTAATAAAAGTAGTGTCTGTATTCGTTTGATATGAAATATTTTAAGTAATAGTTACGATATTTTCAAATACATTATTGCAAAGTGGATATTATCATATTATAAGATCGTCTGTTAATTTCAGGGTTCGACGACACAACATAGACTCGACAGTCCTATAACGAAATAGCGTAATAATAATTAGTCATTCTTTCTTAAAAGTCATAGCATAATTATTATTCGAACGCCATAATTATTCAAACAGTGCAATCGGTATTTTATTCTCTTTAATAGTTTTTAAGTGGCACTGTAACAAACAAACAGACTCACAAAGATTTTGTAAACATTTGTTCTTAGTAATCATAATATCCTATTAAACTTTTTAAAAATATATAACATCTAGTTCACGCCATTTTCCATTCGGAATTGAAATTTCCTTTTCTGTAGATATCAAACATTTTTTGTGAGGAAATATTCGTCGGTCAAAAATTACTTGATGTTTTTAATTAAACTTTTATTATCAGTTTTCGTTCCTTACTTGAGTGAAACGAATCATAAGTGTAAGGTACTTATTTATATAACAGGTATTCATAAATTATTAATTCATGGACTTCATTAAACATGTGTAAGTTTTAATGTTTTGAAAATTTCATAACATGCCTACGTTCTTAACGTAAGTAACATATGAATTTCATTTATTTTTGTACAACAGAAGACGATTAAATTTAATCAATAAATAATTGAAAAAATATATATTTGTATTCACTCACGTTTTTTTATGTGTAGACTGCGAGAAATGGTATAAGATAAACACGATGACAAAAAAAATGTTACACTTAAAAATCTGTGTGAAATCTTCATGTTAATTTTATTTATTAACGTCCTGATACGATGCAGTGTTTTTCTCATAAAAAAAGGCAACACAGTTTTATCACAGCACTGAATTTATTACGTTTAATTTAATTGTAACAGCAATTTTAACAAAAGCGTTTACACTGTAGCTGTATCCATGGTACTACTGAGAATGTTCTTTTCATGTCACTTAAAACTGCAATTCGGACAAACATCGAGGGACGTGGAGTCGTATTGTCAAACATAATTTTGTTATATATTTGCCTTGTGTCCTTGACACAAATCTTATAAGTGCCACGGTAATAATTATAGAAAACTTTCAATAAAGGTTTCAATTGGGTCACTTATTGCTTTGATAGGTTTTTTCATAAGAAAATACATACAGCGAGTTAAAACATTTCACAATAACTTTCAAGTACTGACTAATCTTGTACAGAATTTTGTATGGATGCTGTATGTCTAAGACAATATTATAAGCATATGGTCAATTTTAATTTACTGCAGTAATTACATAAAAGTTATGTATATATACTTTTATTAATTTTTTGATGTCTGAAGACACTAGTACTCCTTCCAGTAAATAAAGATGTTATTTGTTAACAATATTTTTTTGTCTTTACGAAACTATAGTAATTAATAAAGAGTAGAACATTTTTACCCGGTATCTAATGTACTTTGTTGTGTAGTGGATTTTTTTAGCAACCTTAGTAGCATTAATTGAAGTTATTTTGAAATACAATATTATTTTAAATATTTTCGGAAATGAATAAGTTTTGATTTCGTAATTAGGATTTCATAGTGTATTTCTGTGTATTCTTCCCATTTCTATCGTTTTTGTCATAACTAAGGTTAACCAATTTTAATAATTAGTTTAATAGGTTGATATAGGTATAGGTAAGTAGAATATTTTTTTAAACAATAAAGAGGATATAAATAAAAAAATATTGTAAAGGAACAATTGACTGAAGAAACTTCATGGTATATCAGTTAATATAGAGGTATCTAGGTTTTTATATTTTATTATTTATTCTTGTTTAAAAGAAAATTGCCATTGATATAAAAAAATATAACTTTTAAAAACGAAAGCCTAAAGGCTTTAAAAAATACCAAACCATTATGCATGTCGTAAATTAAATTAAAATTTTAAGAAATGATACTACTCTACACCTCTCGTGTTAATTGAGCTCACCTGATATTTATATAAATTTTATTCACGACCGAACGAAACGTAGTGCTGCTTCCGTTTCTAACGGGCCTTACTTTGCGTGTAAATATTAATTTGGACATCGATTTTTCAAATAACTTTTAATAAAACAATTTAGTGGTCGCAAGTGTAAGCTTTTAAAAGTTTATTAAATATCACTAACATGTTATAGAATTATTTATGTGACCTCAGGATTGTAATTTGTTTTTTTACATTATTACTCATTAATTGTGTACGTAAAATGGATATATACATACATATGTATATGAAATCTAATAAATTATTACACTTAAAATGCAACAGCCATAACCATATTATATTATATACTAGCGACTCGCCCCGGCTTCACACGGGTAGAAATTTTTTTGAAAATAAAAACTAGCCCATGTTACTCGCTGATAATTTCTTTGAGCTTTCTATAGGTGAAAGAATGTTTAAAATCGGTTGAGTAGCTTTCGAATTTATCTATTTCATACAAACGAACAAAGTTTACCTCTGTAACATTACTAGCGACCCGCCGCTGATTCCACGGGTAGAAAAAGGTAGTTTTTTGAAAATAAAATACTGCCCATGTTACTTGCTGATACTCTAGCTTCCTACAAGTGAAAAATTTTTTTAAATCAGTTGTAGTTTTTGAGTTTATCCATTACATACAAACACAGTTTCCCTCTTCATAATATTAGTATAGATCAGTACAGAGTATAGATTTACGAATACGTTATTAGATTTATATTTTAGCCCTATCGTCTTAATCTGGTGGATTAAGGGTTTCGCAGGCCTCAAGGAGAGACATCATGTAGGCCCACTGTTGTTAGGATTTTTTTTCTTTCTTTCTTTATGGCTTGGTGCACAGATTAGCACATTTGCAAATGTCGCGTATTAATAAGTAGAATCAAAAGAAAATTCGTTTTTTCTTATCGTAAAACACCTCCAGTAAAGTGATAGTAGGCTTTACTGAAGTTTTAAAGGACTTCTTGGAAGAGCGCGAGAACTTCAGCTACACATGTTTAATTAGATCTCCTCCATTCTTGTCACTTACACGAAACTTTAAAACACAATTACTATTACCGTTGTACTTTAAAACTCCTAAAAATGTTAAAAATAGAAAATTTAAATAAAATGACAACCTCACTTCTCGCTCCTGCCAAAAAGTCGTTGTTAGGATTTGGCCGGTGGGGATATGGGCACAGGAAGTGCTGAAGTCCTGCCACTCGCACGTCCTTCACATCCCGTTGCGACATCAGACGCTTGATCCTCGTTAAATTGTATGAACAAACACGTTGTCGCCTATAATAATTAGTTTGTGCAGGTGGAACCATGATTTTTGTATTCCGTGTGTGATTGTCACCAACGATCACATGTCGATGTCGATTGGCCATTTTTGGGATACCTTTCAAAAGGAAAAAAGGAACGGAATAGCATCTCTTCTTTGTCCGTACGTGTGTCTATCACTACGACCAGTCAAGGCCCTTTATCTCAAGAACCGCTAGAGGTATCAGTTGCAATTTATATCTAACTCTAATAAAGTCTATGGTCACTGGGAGGTGTACGAAATACATGCATCTGACTCAACGCAATCAAAAGTCAATCTACGTACTTAAACAAATACTTAAAGGATACTTCCCGTTAACCTAGAATCAGGACATTTGGCAAGAAGCAAGGTTTCACGACACAAATTTATTTCATTTATTTCACTCTTATTTTATTTATTTCACTCTTTTTGCCATTACAAATTTACATTTGCGGTTGGAGAGTGTGGGAGAACGTGTCTTTTAACTGTAAAGTTGCAAAATTTATTTTTAAATAAGTCTTAAATTTTTTTGATAAATACATAATGCAAATAATGAGATTTATGGAACCGAAAGAAAGAAAGAAACCGCGGTTTTTATCCCAGTTTCGGTAGAAAACGAAATTGAAGTTAAAAATGAAATTGAACATTCTTAAAATACCTGGTATTCCCAGGTAATGAACGAGTTGAGAGGGTGAGGCAGAGGTATATAAATAGGGTTGAGATTTGTGAAACAAAATCTGAGCCTTTAACATTTGGACGGCAAATAATGAGTTTTACAAAACTTCATAAAAAATGTAATCGATAAATAGTTGAATAGTATTCAATACATATTTACGAAAAAAAAGCATGGTTATCGCAGATAACAAATAAAAATAAAACTTTATTTTCAGCCATTAAATTATGTATTTAATTCCTGATTAAATGTAGTTTACGTAAATTTCATTCGGTGAGGTGATCTTTTTTTTGCGTATGTTTTTTTCTGCGTTTACAGCTGCAGTTGAAGTATCGTCTTTTTATCCTCGAAGTGGTATGTCACAAATATGATATTTCAAATATTCTGGTCTTAAGATGATTCTTTTATACATTTTAGCTAATTGCAAATATGTGTTTGTGCTAATATAAATATTAATAAATTAATAGTTTCGAAGAAAATCTTTCTGGTGTGTATATTTGCTACGCAGCGAGATGACTTCTTTATGCCGTTTCTCACCGAAGACAGCGCTAAGACTCATTAACGTAGTTTCGATTTCGATTATAGTTTCGGCAGATTTGTTGCCGAAACCGAAATTACAGTAATACTAATTTTTCGCTGAAACTTATAACCTACTTATGTAGAGTACGTGGGATACGATTCCTCTCCTTTTGTTGTCATTTGTAATAGGAGACCTGTGATTATTGCTTATAAAATTAAATACTTAAAGAAAGATTATTTTCTATTAACTAAACTTTAGAATATATATAAAAAAGATTAAAAATTACTTGAAGAATTTACATTAAAACTTCAGTGTATTTACAATAAGTACAGGTAAAGTACAATTTACCTATTTGAAAAAATAAAAAGTCGCTTAAATCCTGAAGAAAGACACCGTCTATCATAATTGAGGTTAGTTGAAACATTAAAATGTACGAAACGGACATACATAATTTCACGTCAGTCTCGTAATAAATTTTCGACAGACCCTTGGTAAATTTTCAACTTAAGGCGACGCATTGATAATATTGACGGCAAGAATCTCAATTTTTCTAAGTGACCACAAAACATATGAAAATGATATTTGGTAACCTGTTTCTTCATTTCGTTGAATTCATTTTGCCAGTTGCATTACACGATTGGTTAACTTTTTTAACAAAAAAAAATTAAAGAAAACTCTTTTAAAACAGAGATTTATATTTTATGTACTAACTGGATTGATTTAAGCCTCTAAATGAATTTTAAAGTATCTGAAATCTGAACAGATACTTCAAAATAACAGTTGGATTTTTTTTAATTAATTTTAGTTTTTAATATGAACAAAAATAACTGCTTTATCGTATACTTGCGGTTTTATGATATAAGCTTGAGCGCGCGCGTTTGTATGGGTTATGGAGCGCAGAAGCTCTATTTTACATTAATTATCTATCGCGTCACCTTAAACTGAAACTAATGTTACGCCAAAACTTACCGAATCTGTATTTTTATTTTTTATTTATTAAAATGAATGTATGTAATGTATATTGTTAGAGAATCTATGGGTTTCAATTTTTTAATTATTCGAATTATTCGAATTCGTGCTGTAGATGAAATATTTTTTTATGAACTTATTTTCTAATAATTTGAAATACCGATTATTTCGCTTCGTATTTTTGTTTAGTGTTTAATTCGCTTATAAAACGTTTATAAATATGGGCTATTTATATTTGTGTCAGTTTTTAATCTGTGCAGGTGGGTCGAACGTGAATTAAGATCTTAGCGATTTCAAAACAGTCTGACCTGCCGAGAGCATTAAGTAATTATCATAAAAAACAGTACCAAACTAGATATTTGTAAGTCCATTTTGAAATTATAGTCAATGACATTGTCATAGGTATCTGTGTTAGTTGTGTTTTACTTATAGTCCAGTCTACAACGGTAAAAATATGGTATTACCTCAGATTTGCGTGAAATTTTGGAATGAAGTTCTACTAACCCTTCACTTCAAAATCTACCCTATTCTAATATGTGCAAATTATTCTTAAAGGGTGAAAACTACCCCTTTTTGCCAAAATTCAATAAAATAAAAGTTGAAGCATTTAGGAAGTTAAAAAACATATTTAGGGTTTAAATAAAAGTTGCTTGAGGCTTTAGGATACTATTTATGATTTTTCAACCCTTAATCGATGTATTTCATCCCTTAAAAACCAACCACTTTTATGATAAAATTAAAAAAAAAAACAATTATAGTACTTTATTTTTCTTAAAAAGATACCCATTTAATTTTCTTATATTAAGTGGGTATCTTTTTATCGTGTTGAACTCAAATATTTTTTTATCCCAGATTTTCAACCTTTGAAAATCATCTCTTATTACGAAAAAATTAAAAAAAACATTTACATTCTTATTTATAGAATGTAATATATTATTTATATAAAATTGATTTCTTTTTGTCGTATTCAACTTGTAAATAATTATTTTTCAAATTTTCATCCCTTAAAAACTACCCCTCATGTGGAAAAAATCTTGAAAGATTATGAAAATGTGGAAAATTAGAAAGGAATATTTTAATATAATTTTTTTCATGTATTTAGTGTACAGGATTTTATGTTACATATTAATGTATAAAAAATAAACAAACTAATGTATAAAATAAATATCAATTAAAAATCATCATTATCACTATCTGTATTTTCGTCTTCGTCCTCTTCTTGATCAGTTATTGGAGCTCTGTTCTGACAATGTTCACCAGAACATCCACTGCAAGCTGAGTTGCAAAAAAGTCCAATTTTATATACGGTTTTCGTTTGACAAGTAATTTCAAAAATATGTCTGCTTCAATATTTATGATTTTTTTTTAGATTTTGACATTGACAGTCTTTTTGACATTGGCACTATGAACGTTTACTTAGGTACGTAAAATTAAAAATAAAAACACTACAATAATTCTATCTGATCTTTGTAATCGTTAGGACAAATTTATTGTCGGTTCGAAAAAAAAGTGAGCTGAGAATAACCAATAAAAATTCAGTCAGGTATCATATTCTAAATCCAATTATTATCAGTAACAAATAGATTGGAGAAAAGAAATAAATCCTCCCCTAAAAAAATAATTTATTTGTGAACGCGGTTCTTAAGTTTTTGATGTGCCTTAATGTCCGTAAAGAATATTTCATCGAAAAAAATTTATGTAATGATTATTGTCGTAATGGCGCCTAGGAAATTGATAGCTCTAAATGGGCTATTTTGTTAATTCTGCTTACTCTTACTTTTTACTCAAATTTTTATTACAATTAGTCACCGGTCGCGCAGTGTAAACGGGGTCGTTTATGGTTTCAAGTAAATAGATTTTGACGAAATGTATTTAGCTAAAATATTTGAATAAATTTTATATGTGTAATGAATACATGAGATGAGTTTTCGACAAAATTAACTTGTGTATAAGTAAATATTTTTTGTTATTTTTCCTTAATTTAACAACAATTTGTAACATCAAACTTTAAAAACTCCGAAATTTACCTGCTCCGAAATTTAAAAAAAAATGTTAATTTGATTTGGCCATATCTCCCTTAATTTTTAAGCTAGACAGTCGATTAAAAAATCATTTTGTAGGAAAATTATAAAAATATATAATATAAAAATATCTATTAGACTAAAAAGGTTTCAAATTTATTGAACCCTTTATTTTTGAAAGGGAAACGTTCAAAGGGCTCCAAAACGGTACCAGTCATACGCCATTCTAAACTTTGAAAGGTCATATCTCGGTTAATTTTCAAGTTATGAAAATTAAAAAAAAAACGAAATTTTCAATAAAAAAAAACTTTTTGTCCCACAGCAATTTTTATGTATCTTCCACATTTTTTTAGTTATTTTTAAAAAAGACAAATTTTCTAAAAAATTAAAAACTGCTTTCTCCACTAAAACCATTTTTTTTTTTCAAAACCAAGCTTTCTAAACGATTCAAACTTCTTGCTACCATTATTAGTATTAAAATAAAGTGATTTGTAAACTTATAACATTTTATTTCAATTAAGGTGGCAATATGAAGGGTGAAACTGATTTTTTTTTTCACGGAAAAAAGGGTTTCTACATTATTTTCATCACAACTCCGTTATTTTATATCCAACAGTCTTATAAAGTCTCATTTGAAAGGTTTTTTAAAGAACTTTAAAAAATGTACTTAGCATTTTTTCCGTAAAATTGACCGTTTTCCAGTTATTCCATTTTTAATTCTTCAGAATCTTTAGTTCACTAAATAAATTCCACCTTTAATAAGTCATAACTCGGTTTGTATTAGGTCTATAGCCAAAAGAAAAAAAACCATTCTTTTTATTTTTTTATAAGCTACATTTTAGCTTCTTATAGTTTTTTTGATAAAAATTGAAAGTTATTGAGTTATTTGTGAAAAAACGATTAAAAATATGATTTTTTTGTAGCAAACATTGAATTTTTCATTCACAAATAAGTCAAAAAGTATTGATTTTTCGAAAAAACTATAGAATATTTTGTGCTTAGAATACTTTTTTCTATCGATTTCTGAGGTTATTTTTAATAAAAAAATTACCACCCCTTAGTTGGGGTAGTATCCACCCCCAGGGTAAAAGCACATATCGGGATAGGATAGACTTTGCTTTTTGAGGTATTCTCTATCTACTGATAAAATTTCAAGCAAATCGATGCATGTTGATGGAAATCTGAGGTAAAAACCGTTGTAGACTGGACTATTAGTACCGACGACTATTATTCATTTTGACAGCTCATTATTTGTTTGAAATTTTCACACAGCATTTAAGTAGGTACGTAGGTACTATGCTTGCGATTGAAACCTCTCAGACTAACTCTTAATTTTTACTAAGTATGAATCGAAATTCAAAATTAAGCCAGCGAAAATGCCAACTACCCGTGTGTATATTTACAGGAAACCATTCGGGCACATTTTCTTACCCTCGTAACTTTTATTCCAGTAAAGATGAAGACATTAAATTAATACGACTTACTCTGTTTTAAATTCCACAAATATGTGAAACAACCAAGAATGTGACTTTATCCTATTAAAAGTAATGGGCTTCTAGAAACAGCCTTACTTTCAGACTACTTCGATACTGACTCACTTATCGAAATCTATAGGGTAGGTTCCTACTTCATGTTGAGCTAGAGCCTAGAAAGACATTGAAGATAAGTTTTAATATTCAAGTAAAAAGAAAAATTCGAAAATTACGTATTGCTAATTCCAGATTGAGAACTCGCTTTTAAACATACGATGCAGGAGAGAGCAATTACAAATTAAATGGAGGTTATAGTTTTAGGCGTGCCGTAACTAGCCCTTTTATGTGCCCGGTGCAAGTTATGCATGACTCAAAACTTGGTCCTGGTAGTTATTGCGCGCCTTCAAGGTCCACGCCCTGGTGCTTAAGCACTGTTGGTACCGACTTAGTTATGACCAGGGCTCGAAAACCGGTTAATTTTCCAAACCGGTTTATGTCATTAACCCCGAACCGGAATTAATTGCGGTTTGGGTTAAGATTGCAGCTATTTTAACCGGTTAGTTGAGAAACTGGTTTTTTACATATTCCGGTTCTGTTAACCAAATATTCCGGTTCCGTTAACCGAAAGGATCGCGACGCTTGGCGCTCCGTCCTCTCTGACTACCCCGTTAGGGATACAGTATGAAGATATGTATGTATGTATGTATGTTAACCGAAATTAACTGGTTTTTTGAGTTGCCTCAGCAAGGTACAACATCTTGTTCTTTGTTTTTAAAAACCACACGAAAGAAAGAAAACAAAAGTAAGCGCGTAAGAATGAAACAAATAAATCATAGCAAGTGCGTGCAGAAAAAGGAAAGAACGCGGTGCATGACATGGAGGTGGCGCGCTCCTACTCGGAGTGCGTTGCGCTCTGCTTTGATCGATCTAGGCAAGAAACGTGCATCTGAGTCAAACCGATTAATTTAGGCTTTAGTATCGGTTTTAGTTTCGTTTATTTCACTGACCAGTAACCGACATTATTTCGGTTTATTTAAAACCGTCCCCTTCGTTAACCGGTTAGGAACGGAATTATAACCGGTTAAAGAACGATATTAACTGCTATTTTGAAACCGATTCCGAGCCCTGGTTACGGCACTGATTTTAGGTAGAGCTGTAGAGCATGTCTATGTAAATACAATTGAAGAGACATCCTAAATAAAAACATTAATATCAACAAACAAAGGCCAAGACCTCATATTATGTTCTAAAATACATTGCCAATGAAGTGACATCCAATGACAACTCAAGTTAAACTGTCTAAGTGTATTAAGTACGAAATACATGTCTGAATTGTACATTAATTGAATGTAATAAACTATACTAACTTGGCGGTTTTTCTAGGATCTTTTCTAGGATCTAGTACACTATTCAAATATAAACTTACTTTATAAAGAACTCACGGTAATTAATAATATTTCTTTTAGTAGCAACGTATGTATTAAGCTAAAAATATTTTTAGTTATTTCACGAAATAGTTACAACAGTAGGTAACCATTTCGTAAATAATTAAAAACTTTCACGAAAGACAAAGACCTTTTTTTTTTCTTAATCTTACGCAATGTTTTGACGTTGCGTACGGAATGCGACTTAAAATGGCGTTTTAAGTCCTATTCTTCTTATTGCCGTCTTAAACCTGTCTGGCATATTATATAATGTCAGCTGGTTCGTAGAGATGCGACATTTATTTAGTAAAGTAAGGAAGTCCATTAAATGAAAATTACTGATTGTGATCCTCGGGATCCAACATTGGATTTTGGGCTTACATTATAATTGCTTTTGTGCTATATATTCGATACACAGCAAAATCATTACAAAAAAAATATGTAATTGAATAATACTGAAACCACAATACTAAGCTCTTTTTGCTCCCCCAACGCATTCTTTAGGGATCCGTATTAAAATGACAAAAAAAATCCTCGCAATTTCGTCCTGTATGTTTACCCGTCTGTCTGTATATCGTACAATCGTTTTTCTCGCAGACTACTGTCGCTAAACATTACATTTGGAAAGTAGGTATCATAATTATATTCTGTAAATCGCTGTACAAACGGTACAGTGTAAAAAAGTAAAAGGGGTGGCATCCCAAGAAAAAATTTAAAAAAAATTTCACTGCTCATAAGCGTGTGGTGATAGATGTCCAAAAATGATATAGATCTTTCAAAGTGACTTTCTTTTTAGTTTTTGAGATAAAGTTGTAATAAGAGTTTACCATCTCAAACTCTTAAACCACAGGGTGGAAAATTCGGAAAATATATAAGGTAGTAGAACTTAAACAGCATTTTCAACGAAAATTAGTTTGAATAATATATTATGTATGTTGTGTGGTGTTTGAGATACGGGATATTTTTGGCTACGCGATCAGCGACCGCAGCTAAACAACTTTGTTTTTCGCGGTAACTTTGAGAAACACCTACTATGAATTAAAATTAGGTTTTATAAAAAAAACATGTGTGTACTCACGTACGCACGTAAGAAGTTATATACTTCTTTGAAGTGAATAAAAATGAAAAACAAAACTGGCCACATATAAAAAAACAAAACTGGCAATATTTAAAAAAGAGACTTTGGGGGGAACGGGAGAAGCGAGTTTGTCATTTTGTTTATATTTTCTATTATTTACATTTCTGGGAGTTTTAAAGTACAAAAGTGATAGCATATTGTGTTTTAAAGTTCTGTATAAGTAAAAAAACAGAATAGGTCTAGATCACCCATTCCCAAAGTGGGCGATAACGCCCCCCTGTGGGCGCTGCAGGCCTAAAGGGGGGCGGTAAGAGACCCAGAAAAAAAATGGGGGCGTTGTGTAGAGGCCTGGGGGGTGATTTGTAATTTCATTTAGCTAGGAGGCATCTTAGACAACGACTGCATGAGCTCTTGACTCAGTAGACAAAATAAGTTTGGGAACCTAGAGTCTAGATGAACACCTGTAACTGAAGTTCTCGCGCTTTTCCAAGAAGTCGCTTGTAACTTCAGTAAAGCCTACTATCACTTTACTTGAGGAGTTTTTTGATAAGAAGAAAAACCGAATTTACTTTGAAAGTGCTTCGTGTCGATTCTACTTATAATTACGTGACATTGGCAAATGCGCTAATCTGTGCGTCATGCCATGAAGAAAGAAAAAAAACTCAAAAAACAAAACGTGATCTGTTTTTCCAAGGCGCCAATCGCCAAATTAAGTTTCTTAACTTAATTTGGCGATTGGCGCCTTAAGTATGCTAATATTTTTCTTATCGTCTGTATTACCAAAAAGACTTTTTTTCTTTCAAGGTCTCCATAGTCAAAATGGCGAAAACTCGCCATTTCAGCTAACGTTAGTCCGTCGCGCTCGGAACTGTTTTTGTCTTTTCACTATGACGACGTAGTCAGGAAGCCCTGATATTATCATCACAGTTCGTTCGTTCGTTTTTCGTGCATGCGCTTTTCTACGGAACGTTGGACTGTTATTGAAATGTAAAAATATCTAAGCAATACTGATGAAGTAAATATTTAGGTATTGACTCGAGTTCCATTAAATTAGCGCCTCTGTAATACTCCAGACACACAAATTATGTGACTCCGAACTAAACTTAGGCATATGCAATGGGTACCACAGAACGACCTGGGGGAGCTGGGGGAGCCAGTAACACCCAGACTACAAGCCAATTTAGAAAAGTACGTTTCCTGAATTGACCTAACCGGGAAACGAACCGGGACCCCGGCTTGGAAGGCAGATACTCCGCCACCGAACCAACGGGTACCACCAACCAACAGTGAGTATTGAAAATAGTGACAGGTTACTATCTAATTACTTACGAAATGACTATTTTTCGGGTGCCTCATAGACCGCTTAATTATACTAAATTATTGTATCACTGTGTGCTAAGTTTAGTAAAAATATCATGTACTTACATAAATGTCAAGTATTGAATAATAATAATGCGCCAGACAATACATACCAATTATCTGATCTCAAACTAGGGTATTCCTTGTGCTATGAGAACCAGACGACGACTATTGGGGGCGTCTCCCAGTACACCCAAACCCGAGACAATCTAGAAAAGTTCATTTTCTAAATCGACCCGACCGGGAATCGAACCCGGAACCTTCCACGCTTGGCTTAACGTCCAAATAACCGCGCCATCTACGTATGTGTAATTTATTTAAATCAAGGACATAATAAAGTTACATATACCTACTTGATTCAAATACAACTTCTATTTGCAAAATATGAGATCGATTGCGAAAGAGATAAACAACGGGCAATATCTTATGTTAACGCCATCTTTACACTTACGTGAGACTTAAAACTTCAGTATCACAATCTGCTGCTACTACGAAAGTCATAAATGATGTCCACAGATGGCAGTGATTTTAATTACTTACCGGAAATCCAAAAATGAATTTCAATTGTTCAGTTAGTCAGTTAGTACATTTTTACATGTTATGATCACAACTTCAGATTGAATTTGGAATTTTATATCCATTTCCTGGGAAATGACGCGACGAATACGTGAAGTCACATTTCATTAAAGCTAATCGTACGAATTTTAATGAATTTGAAAATAAGTAAAATTAGTACCTATTTTTTCACAATTGTACTTAATGGTTTTTTGTGATTTTCATTTTTTTTAATTTTACGTATGAAATGTGTGTTTTAAATTTAATATGTACATAATACTTTCAAGAACAGTTAAATATACAGGTTGAAAATTAGCCGTTTACTTAATTAGTACTATAAAAACTCAACATACAAAAATATATACTTAAGTACCTATA
This sequence comes from Zeuzera pyrina, assembly GCA_907165235.1. Lineage (NCBI taxonomy): Eukaryota > Metazoa > Arthropoda > Insecta > Lepidoptera > Cossidae > Zeuzera > Zeuzera pyrina. The sequence goes on from OU015627.1 coordinate 4,870,666, forward strand.
TATTTTGGTGTGAGATCATTCTTCTTGCTTTATGTATCCATAACTCACAGGTCGAACGGAGTATGTCAAATTCATTCTAATGATCGGGCAATAAGAGGCTAGAAGCAAATGGAGGCAATAAGGTTATAATTTTATAATTTACACTAGCAAGCTGACTTCGTGTTGATAGATTTTTTGCCAAAACCTAGTTAGTACCCATGCAAGCTAGTAAGAAACTTTAATAAGTAGCTATATCTAGTACGCCTTGGTGACACGAGATAAACTAAGGTGGCGATTAATTTCATGTGGATAGCTTTTGAGGCTGCTAAGTTAGTACTTAGTAGGTAAGTCAGGATGTTAGTAATAATATAATGTGCTGTCTTCATTCACTAGCTTCGTATCACGGGAGCATAAGGGTACGGTATGGATACGGTTGCCACTCATACTATTATATAATGTAGTATTGTTTTTGGTCATATTTATCTTTTAAATTATAAGTACTACTGAAAAAATGTGTAAGTAGTATGAGAAATACAATTTATCATTAATTTAACTTTTTTTTTTTATGAAAGACGGGGCAAACGGAGCAAGCGGGTCACCTGATGGTGAGTAACCAACCGCCGCCCATGGACACCCGCACATCCGGAGAACCACGGGCGCGTTGCCGGCCTTTAGGGAAATAGGGAAAGGAGAGAAAGGAGGGGGAGGGGTGATGGGCCACTGGACCTCTCTCACCGAGCGAAACACAACAGCAATAGATGCTGTTATTTCACGCCGATATTCTGTGAGAGGATGGTATTTCACCGGACGAGCTGGGCCTATTTGTGCTGCAATGCAGCATGGTTCTACCACCTTTAAACTGTCGCGCTGAGCTGATATAAAATATACAGAAGATGCATATTGTATTGTCAAACCTATAATGAATTAATGAACCCTACCCCAATTAATCAAAGATACGTTATGACTTTACGTAATACCTGAATTGCTTAGAATCGTATAGGTACCTACTAATTTTAAAATTAATAATACCTACTTTGCTTATTAAGGCAAAAATGTGTGCCAAATATTTGTGGAAAAATAAAGAAAAATTAAAAATAACTCTGAAGGTACTTTTCATTATCTCGTCTTTCTTGAATTATATTTTAGTTTTTAAATAAGGTTTTCATAAGCAATATTTCTCCAGCAGCAACAGGTGGCAACCCTACATAAGGGTGCGATTATGGAATAATATTACGTATTTTTATTTCACTTTTGTTATAAGGGTACGATTTATCCAATACTCTAGTAATACTATATATTTTTATAATGGTATAAGGGTATATAAGAAAAAAGATTGAAATAAGTACAATATAAGTAGCGTGTCTTGTTTATGTAATATTTTAATAAATAAAATTGTATCACAAGTATTTATGTACAAAAGTCATAAATATAACAGTTATGTACGTTTTACAACAGTTTAGTATCTTTAAACTAATTATAGAACAAAAAGTATTTGTACTGTGTGGTATTGCAGCTGCATTTTACACTGGCGTGCAGAATAACGAATCTCGTTTAAATGAGTAAACGAATTAATTTAATACATATAATTTTTATGAAGTAATAATTATATTATTGTATCACAAATATGTTGGAATGTATAGAAGTAACATTGGTAATTAAATAATCTGTGGAGATGTATAATTCTACATAATATAATTCTAAATAATATTCAACAATAAGATACTTATAATTATAAAAGCATAATATAGATAGCTCTGCAATGTAATATATTTCAAAGGGTTTCACACATTATTACATGAATATAAGCGCAAAAACTAAGCTTTACAGGAGAGCAGTACAAAAATTTGAAATAAGTTTATAAAGTGATAATTTAATGCTGGAAATAACTTGATACTTTGAAATAACTCTATGTCTCTAAGTAGAGACTACAAACAAATCTAATACGGAAAATTAAAAATAAATTGCTAACTTCCCTTTTGTTTATATACTCATTTTAAAGGCAATTTAAATTTTTGATATTTACAATTAATCAGCTAGGTACATAATGTGTATTTTGGAAAAATGTATATATTTACTACTGATATGCTGCCGACAGATCACTTTTGGGTGACGTATAACTTAATATTTCACATTAATTAATTGTTTTACTGATTTAATTTTAATTTTTAATTTTCTTGTTCTTATATTTATGTCTTAGTGAATAAAAATATTATAAAAATAATAATACATAAAAAAAATGATTAAAAAATGAACTCCACTGTCCTCCTTTATGAACTTTTTGAACTCATTTCGAAATAGATAACAACAGAGCTGTGATACAACTTTTTAATATCAACATTTTATGTTGCAGAAATATTTTAAAATTACTTAATTTATATTAATATCATTAGACGGCCATCTTTAAATTATTTTACTGGTAGTAATAAACAAATGTTTATTGTAACAAAATTGTAACAAACAATGTTATCGCTGGAACTTATTATTAGCTTAATCTACAAAATTAAAGTACACAACAGCCGAAATTTGTTCACCTGCCTCTCTTTTATATATTCTAATATCCTCGTAACATGAGATGGCTTATATGTTTGTTTTGACTGAACTTTGAATAGGTTTAACGTCGTCGGTAGGTATACCTACGTATTAAAAAAACTTGTACCTCAAAACTGGTATTTTAGTGACATGAAATTGTAAATAAGAATTGAGTTTTTTGAACATATATTCCACATCCCATTATTTATTTTTTTATTTGTCATTACAAATTTTACAAATCTGCAATGACGAATAAAAAATTAAATTAAATAAAAAAGACGAACGCTGATTTAATTAACTTCTTATGTAATTACAAACAAAATAAGCTTATTGAAATTCGTTGTTGTCGAATTATTTAAATTATTATCTGTTTGGCATATTAGGATTCTATCTTTTGTCACTCAATATTTTGATGTAAAAATGACAAAATATAGAAAAACGGATCTTTTTAGTGCCAAAGATGCAATACTTATTATATAAGTATATGATCATATAACATATTGTACATATGTAATCTTCTTACAAAACTCTTGTGGGTTAGAATAGAACTAACAAGTGCTGAACAAATCGGCACGATCATATCTCATTGTCTTTCCTATGACCTTAGCACGAAGCTCACAGTAACTCTTTTGTCTACTCATATATCCTTCTGACGCTCATTCTCATTGTAAATTGAGTGCTTAAACACTGTAATGGTTTTTCTAGCATTTTTTCTGCCAGTAATGTTCAATGATCCATATTTAATGTTCAATTATCAATATGCAAATTAGAAAGGCAATTTTAAACGAATTAATACTTAAAACAAATATTTATAACTACTTATTATCACAGCACTCACACTTATAAGTATGGAAACATTAGGTCTAGTATTCACTGCACTGTTAGTCCAAAATCCACCATATCTGGTTTTAGGTCTACAGTTGGGATGTTGATTGTCGCCTAAGCACATAGCGTAGGCTATCATGTGAGGAACTAAATTTTGTTCGTAGCTGGCAGTGAATAGATGCTGCCAAGGTCCTGAAGCGAATACAGCTACATCCTCTCCCCCGTGGGTCTCGGAGTCCAAAGGAACTAGACCAGGATACACGTAATTTACGTCGCCTGTAAACGAAAGTTAGTCTATTATCTAAAACAGAAAACAGAGAGATGTGACAGTGATTAATCTTTATTCATAAAAGACGAAGTTTATCCATTTTTTTATAGTTTATATTCTTCTGGATTAATTATGCAGTCTTTATTGTACAATATTTGTGGATATATTATGTTATAGGACTGCTATTGTTCCTTTAACTTTTGGTGGTTGCAATAACTTTAAAGCTGTAACTAGAGCGACAAAGGTACGCTAATTGATTTTTGTCTGAAAAATCAATACTTAGGCAGGCAATAAAGGCAGCAATGGTTTCTAAAATGGATAGTTAGAAAAAAGTGTAGAGAATGAATAGGTTTCAAATAATTTAATTTAGCATTTAGGATCTGGAGGTGGAGGCTGGAGTATCCAAAATACTCTATGCTGAGGTTTGGAACGTGGGCGAAGAAGCTACTTCTATCAGAGAAAGTAAGTTCATTTCGAAACGAAAGCTAGTTATTATAAAATAGAAAATAAAACTTACGGCTTATAAACTCCTTATGTAAAGTCACGTCGACTCTTTTCCCATCGGCATCAATTGAGTTTCCTTTTCCGTTAGCGTAACTAATTGTAGTGTATGGTTTACCATCACCACCAGTCGCTGTATCAACAACACCCAATATGTCGTTGCCCCTCGAAGGATACCCAGCTACTGTCATTGTGTGCGCATGGTCTGAGCTGACCACAATCAAAGTGTCGTCTTCATTTGTAAGGGATTTAGCTTTTTTGATAGCTTTAGAATATTCTACTGTCTCATCTAGTGCGAGTTGCGCCAAGCTGTCGTGGTGGGCGTGGTCAATTCTGCCACCTGTAAAGATACAATTTATAATCAAACATAGTTCATAATACGTGGTAACATCGAACGTATTGGTCCCATGGATCTTTACTTCTGACACAAATCAGATAGCGCATCAAATTTACTGAATACGAAAATGTCAGAATAAAGTAAAAAGTGACAAAATAGTCCTAATTCCTAATTCGCAGAAAAAACCGAGTATTTTTTTCATACAAAAAAATAATTAAAACTAACTCTATACCTGTTTGATTGTATCGGACTTTTATTTTTGACCTATATATTTCTTTAATATTACATTTTATCCCAACAGAGTACAATACTATTATTTATATAGCCATAGAATACAGCTATTGGATTCAATTTGTATTTAAAATGACTGCGAATTCATCGATATTAAAAGGATATGTAATGTTAAATTATTCTCTAAATATTGCTGTGTTTTTAATTTAATGTTTAAATTAGATTAGATTGCATGACCAAGTCAGGATTTGTGTATGTTTATAACCTTAACTATTTTCCTAAAAAAGAGATAATAGTGATGACATTTTTCCTCATGGGAGGACAAGCAAAGTGTCACTCACCTTCGACGAAAAGGAAATATCCATTAGGGCTCCTGCTTAGCATTTTGATCGCTATCTCAACCATTTCCTCGAGTGTAGGCTGGTTATTAGCTTTTAGATGGTAATCCATATGATCCAGATGGAACAAGCCTAATAGATATTCAGGAAGATCGTCTGAATTAAACACCTGGAAGGGTATATATGAAATAATGTATTAGAATATTCTTAATAAAGAAAATAATGCAAGAATTATTTTCTCTGAAGAGGAAAGAATAGATTAATGTTATTTTTGTGTACTAAGTATTGATTTATGAAGTGTGGATAAACGCATTGACGTTAGTATTACGTGGAAAGGAACACAAAGAAAATGAAACAAGCTTTGTATTCTGTACAATATGTATAATAGCAAGAGTAGAGAAATGTTGATTTTATAATGATACTGATCTTATAAAGAGTGTTTAGGATCATTAACATATTACTAATAAGTCATTAGGAACACCCGATTTTGATTAATTTACTCTCAGTTTTCCTCAAACGTCAAGGGAATTACAAACAATTTACAATAAAAAAATATTGTATACGTATACTGTAGGAGACCTAGTTGCAGTTATCTATAATTTGATATGGCATATTAGGAATTCAATTAATTCCCTTCACTAGGCAAACCATAGTCATGCAAATTTTTTTTGTTAAGGAAACCCAGTTGCCTTATTATTGCTGAATCTTCGATGGTTATAGTGTGTTATTTGTGCTTATTCTTGTACCTTGTGTAATTTACCTTCATAAGTTCACTTCTATCATTTACGTATTGATGGGTCACGTTCTTCTGGACTTTATCTACATGCCATATATCGATTAGATCGACTCCATCCAGCCTGCGACCAGTACTGTTATACAGAGGATTGGTGTTGTTTGGTAAGAATTCTCTTCTGCCACCACCTAATATCACCTATAAAATTAGCAACATAACACTTATTAGCAAAGTAAAAATAGCATACAGATCTCTTGTCACGTTAATTATTTGCAAATATACAGAAAAATATAATACACCTATTTTTCGACACCAATTACCTACATGGGACAACAGGGACCGATGTATATCTATGATTACATGACTGGCAAAATTATTGACGCCTATAAAACTTGCCAAAAATAAGTTTTTATTTGTGTAATAGGCAGTGTATTTAATAAATAACAATGAGCATAACTAGTAAGGTATTTTTATCTGAATATTATATGAATATGTACATTATATTATATATATATGAAGGTATTTATTTTTATATAATACGTATCTTTATTTTCTCTGCTTCCTACGCAAAAAATTTTGCTACTTTAACAGTTTTCTTATCATAGGTCTGCTGGAAAAAATTTAAATTTTAAATAAGCAGTACCTTTATGCATAAGTTACATTTACAAATGTGTTTGTACATAAATAGTTAAATAAATAATCTTTAAACCGTAGCATTGGAGGAATCTTACAAAGGATGGATCTAGCCTGATATAGTCTTTTTGGTTTATAAATAAAATAATATCAAGATAAGAAATAGAGCACTGGAATTTCTTCAACAAGAATTAGGGAACTGGTATAACGTGTAATAAATATGAGAAGAGCGCTGCTTCCTCGAAAAAGTAAAAGAAGATAAGAAGAAAAATATGTACATCATACAATGCATTGTTGAAGACTAAACAATAGTATGGAAATAATCTTCTCTGCACATGTATTTACTGGCTTTCTGAACATTGTATTGTGTAAATCTGTTGTAAAATGATGCTGCAAAAATGATACCTAACTGAGTTTCTTGTCGATTCGTCTCAGTGTCCAGGGTTTCTTTTACGAACCGATCTAAAGTACATTTGACGTTCAAAAACACTTCGTAATTGGGTTTATTCGAATAAATTGATTTGACTTTAACGATAACTTTACATACCGACGTATTTTGTACGTATTTGCGTCTTATCAAGAGGTGTACCACTTTAATATATTCTACGTGATTGTGAAATACTGACAATATTAATGTATAGGTACTCGAAGAACGTACATATTTTGAAAAGCGTTTTCTATATCAGGAAGCGTTAAATACGTCGATCTAACTACTGACTGACTTGTAATTTGGTAATGGTGTAACACAGTGGTGGAAACTTTTCATCCAAGTTAGTCGCAATCATTTTTGTTATAGGCTGCATAACTACTCATACAAAAAAAATACCTTGAATTGTTGGCCAGGGTTGTTCATCACGAGTTGGTACGCAATATCTTTGCAGCCAAGGGATTGACACTCGTCGGGAATATCTGCATCACATTCCCAATTACGTTCAGACGTGTGTGCGTATAACCCGGCAGGAGACGCGTGGGTCACGCGAGTAGTAGTTACCAAACCTGAAATATAAATAATTGACTGAGACATTACACTTTGGCAATTGAATAGTGAAGTTCAAGGTTTATTTATATTCAGTAGAGGATACATGACGAAAATTATAAATTTAATTTTACCAAAAATTCGCTTATATGCTGATCTGGAAAAAAAAATCTGGTGTACGCCAAACTATCTTCCCGTGCAGGCAATAAGAGTTAGATTGTCTATTGTAATAAGAAATGTATAAGAAATAAGTACAGTATTTTGAGGTTGAGAATTACGCTGTAATAATCTGCTTCAAATCATACCTCTGGACTAGGTCTATTAATATGAATTTTACAAATAGATTTACAATAGAATCGAATAAATGTATGTAGAATTAACAAGAAAACATAGACATAATTCATTTATTGAGAAATGATCATGAAATTACAAAGTAAAAATTGCTACATTGCTACTAAACCTAATAATTTTCATGATAACGACTGTACAGTTGTTTAGTAATTTTCTTGATAATTGCTATATTGCTGGAAGCCTTATTGATATCTGTCTGTAATATTTGTTTTTAACATAATAATCTATCTTTTTAGAATTAGATTTTAACATTGAGAGTCCGCATAGATGACAGCTGATCCTTATGAATATAGTGACTTTTTTTGGTTTCTATGAGGTAAATGGATATTGCAATATTGTAATGTATAGCACAAAGAAAAAATTGAATACATTATGCACACCCTAAACCGATCGCTTTAAATACTTGTGCACTGGGATTTCTCGGATATATAACGGAGGCGTGCGCGAAGAAGGAGTTATGTAAATTCAAACCCTAGTAAGGGGTTGAAAAGTGATGTAAAAGTTAGTACGAAAAAAATGTGTTTTATCTACAACCCAAAACGTTGTGAACGAATCTATCAATAGTTGTTTAACCAACTGTCATATGATGAGGGGGGGGTCTTAAAATAGGAGAGTTCCTTAATAGTATCGCGTGAGTGTTTTAATACCTAGTCATGTACAGTTACATACTATTTTATCTACATCCGTCACATGAAGTATGTATATATAAAAAAAAGACAAAAAATAGAATTATTTGCATTTTGAATAGTATAATTATTATTGAAATCGCGCATAAGTGCGAAATATTCTTTTTCAAAATACACTAGATAATTTGCGACGCGAACCGAAACCATATTTAAAAAAATCATTAGGAATTTTGTTTTGAGTTGTATTATGAAATTTAGTATGGGATTATAACACTGGTACAGATAAGATAGTATAGTACGTATGACATTGATTGACAAAATGTAGGCCTTAAGCTACCGTTTCTGAAGCCATAACAGAGAATTTACGGTATCGATGTAGTTAAATAAATAAGCACGTATTTGACCGATTTCATACAATTAAACCTTTGTAGTCACTCAACCCTCGGAATTAACTCAGATGTCAAATTTAGTACGGAAATATGGATAGATATTTTGCACTTTACTTCTTCATTTCACAAATAATTACAAATAATTCACTGGTTATTATTACCTACGTGTTATTTGTCCCCGTGACGTCAATACGTAGCTATCATTTAAGTAGAACAATATGCAATTTAACTCGTACAAGGGGGGACGATAATTAATGTGGACAATTCGTTACGTTTGTCACCATGACGCCAAAGTAATGAATAACAAATTGTAAACAAGTAATTCACCCGCATTGAGAAGAAGCAACAAGAAACACAGTCATTATTTTTTCAACATCGTTTTAAAATAAGTAGTCAGAAAGCCAGTATATGCATGAGCAGGGAATATTCTTTACAGGCTATTGTTTGGACTTCAATGAATATCTTGTAGTGTGGTTATCTAAAACGAGTTTTTTCTTCTTCATTGATTGATTCTTTAAAGAACTTATTATTATGTTATTATGGGCTATAAGTTTCAATAACGTGAATATCGCCTTTCTTTTTAAATACGTCTATATTTTCTCTAGTGTATATTATATTTTTAAAGATGTTACATAAGGATGGCAAGGTGAGTAGTATATCGAATTCTTTAAAACGATCTCTCAGTGACTCCCATGTATTTATATTGTAAATAGTATGTACTGTTATTTTCGTAAAAGAAAGATGGAGTTAAATGCGCTGCCGAAACCCAAAGAAGAATGCCGTAAGACTTCCACACGTACGCGAAGCTGTGTAATGCGTCTCTCTATGGTCTATCCCTAGGTCTAACCAGTTAATTTGTCAAACTAAGCTCTGCAACCAATATCAATATGGTCCTCCCATTGTAACTTGACATCGACTGTCAAACCAAGAAAAGTAGCCAATTTCAGACTATTTCCAGTTGTTTACCGCCCACTTCTAGTTTACTGTGGAGACTGAGATTCATTCGAAAGAGTCAACGAAAAGTCGAGATAATATTATGTAAACTATTAGTATTTGTATGCATATGTGCATGTATTTAAGTGACATCTAATTGTTTTCTTCGGAAAAATGTTATAATAATAAGACCATGATTCATAAATAGTTTATTTAAAAGAATACATTGTAAATTATTACGAAGCCACACATTGTAATTAGTAATAATTTACACATTATTATGAGTAATTATTATTATATTACGTAACTAGTTAATAATTTAAAAAGATGTATTAATTTGTAATATGAATATTTCATTATAATTTATTCATGAACTGTGATCGTAATATTCGTAAAAATGAATAATAATATGTAATTATGAAAGATATTAGAAATAAGAAGACTTCATCAAATCCGGTCAAATAATTTGGTTACCAGTTTTAAGCGCACGTGCCACGCGTCGTGCACATGTGAATTGACACGATTTGTTACCAGCTCGTGCGGAAAAACTGAATTGATAACTTTAAACTAGTTTTTAATATCCTTACTCATAAATTAGTATTATAAAATAAATTATTGCTATGATAAAATGTTTTTTGTTTTAGATCACATCCAAAATTTTTTCCTGTTTGACCCTCTGTAGGTATGAACGTAACTTAAAATCACGATATTCCCAAGGACAAAGAGATACATTAACAACGTATCTCTTTGTGACTATTTTGTACATACGTGTATACCTCGGATAGACCTATTTGTGACGGACAGAACATCAATGCACACAAAGTCATTTGACGTCCCTTCTACCAATAAGTATTTAGGTTCACACTAGCCCAAGCAGAACTCATAGTGAAATTTTTAGCCCATCGCCTATAGGGATTCCTTGTAATAAACAGTATCTCTTAATTAATTTTTACGGACTGTGCAAGAAAAGCAATAGGCACGCTCTATTTTTTTTTCTTACAGACCATCGTGAAAAGGTAAGTAATAACGTGTTCTAATTGTTCTAATTCTAACTTCAATCACCAGAAGAATTCATCCTTGTTTTAAATGTCTAAGTTGTAAGAATAAGGAAACACTAACGCTGTAAGAGTATTTCTGAGAAGCAAGCTTTGCGTAAACAAAAACGAATATGATAAAACTCACCAACATCTAATCCGTGGTCCAACGCCCACTGCCCAATGGATGGGGCCCAGTTCCCTTTATGGAGTTCTGAATGACAGGACCCTCTGGTAACGTTGCCATCTAATCCTATTACCCCATACTTCGTCTTGACCCCAGTGAGATAAGAAGTCGCTGTACACGCGGAGTCCGGGACTTGGGCATCGAGACAGTAAGTCTGAAAAAAAAGAGATTGTGTAGAATAAATGTTTACGGCAAGATAAGGAAAAAGCTATGCTGCACGTCACGCTATGAGACCAAATTGAAAATAACGTCAATTCAACTTAAAAGCAGAGTCATCGACATAGTTTTAAAAATAAACAAGCTGTAGTCGCCATCGCAAAATCGACAATCGTTGGAGCAAACAAGTTATGAAGTAGAAACCACTTTTAATTAAACGTAGTATAGGGTCACTCCCTGCTAAGTGGCATTTAACAACCTATATTTTAAAGTGTCTCGAAATGTATATGTGAAGTTGAAAATTTGATTCGGCAGCCCGCCTTCGGAGTGCATAATATAATAGTAAAAGTAGTACTGGGCGAATATCTTGTCTAAAATTTTTTTTTATTATTTTATTTATGTTCGCCTTCCCTGATCTTCATTCAAGGACTTTCTCAGACTATTAACATTTTGCTTACTTTAATATTACAATGAAAAAAAATTTGTTTGTTTGTTTGTAATGGATAAACTCACTACAAACCGATTTAAAATTATTTTACCTATAGAAAGCTACATTATCAGCGAGTATGATATATTTTATTTTCAAAAAAGTTCCTACTTGTGAGAAGCTGGGGCGGTTCGCTAGTCTGATTATAATTTTTTCCTTTACATTACGAATTTTTTGGTAATTGAAATTATTTTAGAAATAAAAGCCAAAATGATTAACATTGAACAAAAATATATCTGGAGTATTTTTCGATGTTTGAATCATTTTGGTATAATTTGTATTTTTATTTTTCTGAGTTATAACTGCGCTACAATCAAATCAGACCTAAATAACCTAATGTACAGATAGAAGTCTTTAACATCACACCGGTCATTTGTTTTTGTAGAAATATGAGCTAAAATATGGTATTCTGGTTTCACTTAGTCTTTTCATGTTAACATTATATGTAGTATCTGTGTTATTCGAATTTTCATAATAAATAATGAATTTTATGGCTTATTTTCATGCAAAGCGACTTCCACATACTTACTGTAATTTGCATTACTGTGCAAAATTCAATGCGCGTATGGACAGACAACCACCAACACCGCCTAACTAAAGTTTTCCTAATTTCTTAATAAAGCAAAAAACGTATCCACTTGAATTAAACTGAATGCTTACGGCATTTTGCAGAATGGTTATATATACTCATATTTCTACAAAACCTTGTTATAATTTTTCACTTGTAAAAATTTATTTTTCTCATACGACATACATTAGCAACATTTTTTGGAATTTTATAACCATTCTGCAATGCCATAAGCATTCAGCTATATATACTCTATATATATATATATATATAGGAAACATCGTCAATGAGAAAAAGCGTAATAAATTATAATATATAAACTAAAATAGCAATTATCAATAAAACACGTGTGTGATCAAGTGATCATTAAAAGTGTTTTTAAATTTGTTAAAAACTGTTAGTTAGGAGGTTAATTCGAAGTCGTTATTACTATATTTATATTTATAATTTCTACAGAAGCAGAATCACGTGCGACCTGCAATAGTTTCGCGTTGGTTCGTGTTACGAAATCAACCTTTATGTTTTTTGTGTGCCTACAAATTATAAAAATTATGTACCTATAGAAATTAATTTTTGTATAATAATTATTACCTATTATCACAATATTTCACGTGCTCTCAGAATATTATAATATCATGGTAATAAAATGTCCATAATAAGCATAAAAGCTACAATAAAATTTAATTTCGTAATTACTACAGTTTTTTGGTAAGTTGGATAATTAGAGGATTTTAATCTTACTTTAATTACGGCGATCAAGTTTCGATTCAGATTTTCTGCGTCTTATTTAAATCCCATTTTTCTTTTTATATTAAAGATTTAAACATTCATAAGCAAAAAAATTGACCTATATTACAATAATATTTAATCTAATAAAATTACCTAAAATAATGAAGTACATCTTTAACTTTAAATAACATGTACACAGTAAACTATTTTCAAAGAATTAAAAAAAAATACCCAGAAACATCGATATATACCGAAAACTGTAAGGTCTTTATTTCCGTCTCATCAGTATACAAAAGTGATTGAATTAAATATTCTAACCGAAAAAATTGAGTACAAAATTTAATGAAAAATTTAAAAGAAAATGTAAGTATATACATAGAGCATAAATAAATTTGCTTCCCCAAACGTATAGCCTTGCGTTTGATACCTAATCGGACAATTTAGAAAATGAACTGTTATAAATTATCTTGGAGTCTTCGTGTTGTAAGGTCTAATAAATGCCCTTAGTACATTATAAGGCATCAATATAACCTCAGTGATTAGTACAGAGCCATTTACTTAGTATATCTGGAGATCTTATACATACTCGTACATACTTAATGTTATGCAGTTTCCCGTTTTGAGTGGGCCAGAGCATCAAAATACAATATGAACACGCCTGGTAAGAATTTGCGTTTTTAGACAGCAAAGCGGAACCATATATTATGGTATGTATAAGATATGTATATGGTAGGGTAGTCATAGGTTGGCAGTATATTGTTTATAATTAAGTTATGAGCATCGCAGGACGCTGCAACTAATAAACTAATATATAATTCGTTTACCTTTTTCTCACAGATCAGCATATAATATAAGGAAATATCTTCATTATTCGAATACAAATAAGTTTTCAATTTTAAGACAGAACAGATACCATAGTGTAACCAAAATATTAGACGATTTACACTTGTTTAAATAAAATTGTAAGTCTTTTGACGTGAGATATTGGAAATTTTACTTTGTGTATTGTACAGTAGCCTTGTCATTGTCCGCAAGGTACAGTCAAGTAATTAAGTGTGTAAGATAATTTCCTATCATGCTTCCTTCCTTGCATTGTTAAAGAGACATAGTGTCATCTGTTTGGTAGACTTCTTGTGACGTCATGCCATTTTGTGTACCGCAAGATTAACTTTCCGGGATAAATGCGTAGAAAATGAATAAATAGTTTATGACGTTTTAGCATGACTTCCAAATAGTTCACCAAATTGAAACCTGTAATTTTTTTTGAGATGTATATATCTTTACTGTATTCATTAAATTTATAACAGAAATACCAAAAGCACAGCGTAAAATGTAAAAGTACCTATTCACGGTAATTTAGTGTGTTTTAAATAATTTTGAATTATTTTTATATTTTACGCAGTAACAGCGAAACCAAAGAGGGTAAGAGTAAAAAAAGCAGATGTGCCGTTCACGAAAAAGATAGCAAAATTAGAGAAATATTTATGTTTCCGGGAATGTTACCGATCAACTCCCCTTTCGCTTCTTGTTCACGTTTTATTCAATTTATCTGTCATCTGTGATTGACTAAGCGTAGCCAGTGCTGTGCGCATCTCAAAAAAATGGTGTGAGACTTTGTATGTATGTGTGAAAGTCTTTATCTTGCGACTCCAAGAAGCTGTCAAAACCGACAAGAAACTCAGTCAAGTTTTCCATTTTTACGACTAATTTACATTGGTTTTTAACATCATTATTGAGTTCGACAAACCTAAGCCTATTAATGACGTTTAAGTAATAATGTAAGTAATTGAAAATACTTAAATCAAATGTCAAAAGCACTCGCATACCTGGGTGAAAATGTGTGAGGAGAATGATGAGATTTGAGGAAGCGAAAGAAGTATGTAATGACCGCGACGCTTGGCGCTCCGTTCTCTCTGACTACCCCGTTAGGGATACAGCGTGCGGATATGTATGTATATATACATAATGCAAATACTTTACACGGTGGTATGGAGCCCTACGGAAATCGTGCGAATTCGAGTCGGACTTGGCTGATGGCAAAACGGCAACAGAGGGAGATAAGAAAGCCCTGGAGAACAGAGGCCCCAAGCACGTGCTTACGATTCCTATGTGTTAATCCTTTGTTGATTGTCTCCGAGCTTCGATCAGTACTGAGTGCTCACTGTTGTTGTTATTAGGTCCGATCAAAAGTAGAACAGAGACCAAGAGACAGAACAGAGACAGACCAAGACTGACTTATGAAGATCAAATAGCTAGAGTGTAAGTCGACGGAAAAGTCAAAAGCACTCGCATACCTAGGCGAAAATGTGTGAGGAGAATGATGAGATTTGAGGAAGCGAAAGAAGTATGTAATGACCGCGACGCTTGGCGCTCCGTTCTCTCTGACTACCCCGTTAGGGATACAACGTAAAGATATGTATGTATGTATAAGTAATTTCATAATAAAAATAAACATGTAAAAATCTTGTAAGGCACGGGACGGCGTTCTGTGATGCGATTGGTCACATTGAGATTGGACGTAGAATATTCGGATGCGGATAGCCTAAGAACTGTGGGCGTGCTCACCGCTTAAGAAATATGTTATTGAACTAGGAGCTGTCGCAGGTGCCCTTATATATGTCGTCTAGGGTATACTGGTCTGTGTTTTAGATATTGATACCCTGCCAATCGGAAGAGAGTAGTGACGTCATTATACGTGCGACCCTGCAAACGTTTCCTTGAACGTGACATTGTGACATAGTGGTAGCGCACAGCGTGCTATCGACCGAATAATACTCGTTTGCGATGATTATAGACAGACACCTTAATGGTTCCGCTCGAGGGTTTTCAGGATGTTTTGATTGCTGTTTTGCGATATTGCACGTTATTACAATATCTACCACGTGTTATTAGCTTGTTTTTACTATACAATAGCATGCAATGAAATCGATCTCTGCCCACACCATTATGAAATATGTGCAAAATGGAGCCAACTAAGCTTTTATTTTTTATTTTATTTTCTCGTCTCGTAGCCAAAATAGTAACGTAAGCCTTACGGCTACACCAAAGCGGTCTGCCTGGTGTTTGTCTGTCTGTCCGTTTTTTTTTGTTTTGTCGTTCCGTGTTAGAGTCATTTTTTTTTTGTCATCCTTAGATCTACTAAACTTTTCAGCATAGAGATGTAAATTGTTAAGTCGAAACCAGAACTGAGAAAGTTATTATACACATGAGGAATATTTTGGACCCATGTTTTTTTTTCATTTTTATTTAACTTATAACTTCGTACAAAATTGTTACGTAAACTTAAGTCTTAACTTAAGCCTAGGTTCAGGCTCATATAAAGAATTAATGATGAAAGACTGACGAAGAAACGCTACAGAGCGAAAATTAGTGGTAGAAGAAACCAAGGAAGACCAAGGCTGACTTGTGACGATCAAATAACAAGAGTGTTAGCTGACGGAAATGTCAAAGGCAGTCGTACGTCCAAGAGAAAATGTTTGAGAATAATGACAAAAAATGAGGAGGCGAAGGAAATATATAAGGCTCGCGAGGCTTTGCGCTCCGCCCTTCATTACTCCGTTGGGGGTAACTTACGGCGTGAAGATATGTATGTATGAAAAAAGTAATCGAATATGAGTACTACATATGCTTAAAGGGTTCCGCGCGATATTTGCAATATGACAAATGACAAAAAAATATTTTCGGAAACCTATTTTAAATTCTGGGTTTATAACTTTTGTTGTATATTATTTTTCTGTAAACTTTACATGTAAAACGTCATAGTCTCTGATTTTCTATAAATTCTAGATCCAATAATTTCGTAAAAAAGGGGAAGGAGGGTATTGATGAAGTCTAGTCTGAGTACCCAGTTTACTATTTCTTTACCTATAATATTACGAAACGTTAACTAATGCAAAATATGTGGCGTAATGAGACTTATCACTGCGTCAAGGTATGCACCTCCGTCACTTTTTCTATTCTCTTCTTTTTAGCTATTGTCTACCGACATATTGGTGTAGGCCTTCAACTGCCACCATTCTCGCGCTCTCGTACCATCTGTTCCCGATCCCACCACTCCCCTGTGTCATTCTTCCAACGCATATGTAATCTTCCTCTGTAAAATTTGCCTCCCCAAGATCGCCATTCTAAAACTGCTTTACACCAAGAGCCATCCTTTCGGTAAATGTGACTCACCCACTGCTGCTTAAGGTTTGCCATTTGCTTGATGGCACCTTGCTTTGCTCTCTGAGCCATACATTTGTTTTACGGTCCCTAATTCACCAGACTCATTTCCAGTTATCTCCGGGTCACCTGTATTTTATTAATGCTGTCTCTTGTAAGACTCAGGTTTCTGCTCCATAATTTAATACTGGCTGGATACTTTGGATGAAAATAGTTCTAGCTTTTTATTACGCTGCGATCTTCATTCGGAAAGCAAAGTCCAGTTTTTAGTAAGCAGTCTACGCAAGTTGTACGAGTCTGTCGATTTCGTTGTGCTGATTTTCTTTGCCCATTTTTGGCTCTTGACCCAAATATAAATAGTTTTCCACTCTTTTAATGGTAGTTTGGTATATTGTAATTTTCTCATGATTTTCTCTTTCGTTAGTCGCTTTACTTTATTTAAATTAATTTCCGAACCAACTTAAAAAGAAGCTTCTTTCTCGTCATCGCATAGTTCTGAGAAAATTGAGGAAAGACCTGACAGACGGATAGACAGACGGATCTTATAAAGGTTTCCGCTTAAGATACGAACCCCAGAAATATTTTTTCTAAAATTTTGGGTTTCAGTTTTTTGTCGATGTTGAATGAATGTGGTCATTCTCATATTCAATAGCTGTCAAATCTGTTTCGGTATGTGTCTGTGCCCGGAAGATGGTAAGCACATTCCTCGGTACTGTGGAATTTGATAGCGATATAGTGACAAAAGCAACATAAATCAAAACCGGTAGAAGTGATACAGGCAGGCTGTGATGTTTTAGGCTGTATAGCCATCGATACCAAAAAAAATTCGGAACAAACTGATAAGAAATAAAAATAAGAAATACCTGGTTATTGTGGAATTCTTCGAGAATATGTAACGTCTAACCTAACTTAAGCCTGGACAATCAAAGCATTCCTATCTTCATTTTTACAATAACACTGTCGTGCAACCCTGTCGTACTGTGTATCTCTTCATTATTTATTTTGTCCACAATGTGGACACCGCACATATATTTTATAATTACTTTTTTATATTGGATTGATTGAAGATCAAATCAAGAATCTCTGTCGGAGCTTCGTAGCTCTTTAAATAACATTTTACTTACGTTAATTAGATAGAAATATACATTACTTTTTTATAAGAATATTGATTAGCACTAGTTAAAAATGTATTTTTCTCACTTTTAAACATTTCCAATATCAGTTTAAAATCCGTAGCAAATCGTTTCAAACCGTGAACATTCATTTGCGTCATTATGTATTATTTCTTCATAGTATATGTATTCTTATTTTACAATGAAACGTTTTTATTTATTCATAAAGTTGAGAATTAATTATATTTTCTGATATGTGTAGGTATTTATTATCATGAGCAGTGTTCTACGTATATACAACTTAATTAGTCAAAGAATGAGATGATACAGTATTCATAATATATGACAATTTAATTATATTCTTCACAAAACGAAAAGAATACAATTGGTCACATTTCAATAATATTAATTTACTAAATGCTATGATCCGCTCACACAACATCTGGAAGTAAAGAGGAATTGGTATCAAGATCAGACTGATCCGAGCACTGGTATTTCCTATCTTCCTATATGGAGTAGAAACGTGGACAATCCTGGCTCAAGAAAGACAAAGGATTGATGCTTTCGAGATGTGGTGCTGGAGACGAATGTTAAAAATACCGTGGACTGCGAAACGCACCAATGCATCGAATTTGACACAGCTCCAAATAAAGACTCGTTTGTCCACAATCTCCCAACAACGCATGCTTTCGTATTTCGGCCACACGGTGCGCAGAGGCTATGAAAATCTTGAAAAACTGATAGTGGTTGGAAACACTGAAAGGAAAAGATCGCGCGGTCGTTCACCAACAAAATGGATTGATCAAATAAAAGACTCGTCGTCCTCAAAATTTTACGCAGTTGTAAGAGACGCAATGGACAGAAACCGGTGAAGGCAAATTATCCACTCCAGATGCAACCCCGATGTTGACCACGATCCTCAGACATGAGGGACCGACTCCAGAGAGAGAGAGACTTTACTAAAAATAAATACTGAAGTAAGTCAATAGTAACCAATGAAACAATAATAATAATAAAAAAAAATCAAGTACAAAAATAACTTTATACATACGATACGATACAAATACATACAAGTAATTAAATTTGACAGTTAGTAAAGTCGATACCAAATCAATGTGCAACAACAGAAAATCTAGTTTGATAGGCTTGGCATCACCTTCGACGTATACTGAACCCAACGGAAAAAGAATATTGAAATCGGTTCTTAAACAAAGTAGTTATGTCCGAACATACATAAAATAAATACATGCAGACGAACAGAGAACGTCCTCTTATTTGAAATGATTTGAAAAATAATAACCAATGTAAGATGAACTAGTTATTTGAAACTTTCTACTTGAAGGAATATTTTTTCTGTACCAAAATTAAAACTCATGAATCTGTATTTCTTTGTACTTGAACTATTAGGTTGCATGTGTCCATTATACATCTTTTAGTATAAAAATCAGACCCTGACATGTTTACACTACACTCAGATTGAGGGACAGATCACATAAATGTACATTTACACTATAGGGGTGACTTGCACTAGCTATTTAAATTCGATTTAAGGATTGATCTTGCTTGCACAAAGAAATGAAGAAAGGAATGCCAAGATGGTTCGGGCACATGGAAAGAATGAGTGATGAAAGACTGACGAAGAAAATCTATAGAGCAAAAGTGAGTGGTAAAAGAAGCTAAGGAAGACCAAGGCTGACTTATGAAGATCAAATAGCTAGTGTGTAAGCCGACGGAAAAGTCAAAAGCACTCGCATACCTAGGCGAAAATGTGTGAGGAGAATGATGAGATTTGAGGAAGCGAAAGAAGTATGTAAGGACCACAACACTTGGCGCTCCGTCCTCTCTGACTACCCCGTTAGGGATACGGCGTGAAGATATGTATGTATGTAATATGTATGTATGTATGCACCAACCATTTAATAGTTGGTGTAAGCGAGATGTCAAATCCTGAAATCGAGTTTAAATAGTCTATGCAAAGCACCCTGGGATTCTTAGATGGCTGTGGTACATTAAAATACATTAAACTCTAAATCAATATTATGGCAGATATGTAATATCTGACTAGGTCATAATATATTTCATAATTAGGTAAATTGCCATAGTAAATTGCATCGTTACGACACGCAAAGTATGATGTCAGTAAGAATAATGAAATAGTCTTGACTTTTGATCACGTGTCATATGATTACTTAATGTCATTAGAAAGTGTTACATTAATCTAATATTTAAAGTGATTAAAAATATACAAAAAATGTACTCACGATTTTTATTTTTCTGCCACATTGAACCTTATCCTAAATAAAATTACGGTATTATTTAAGATGTTTACAACAAGGTAACCACTATATTGTGTAATCGATGATCCAAGACGGATAAACTGTATAGTCAAAAAAAAGTAAGAAAAAGTATGCTGCCAAAGAAATTCTTTACGTAACTGTTGCAGTACTGCTATGAACATAATTGTTATTTGTGCTTTTATCTTTACTTTTTTATTTTCTATAAAGAGATTCATATACACAAATCAGTGGACAAGGTGAACTACAGAGTAAAACTTCTGACATAAAAAATTAAAAGAAAGAAAGTTTATTTAGTCGTCCACTACCGGTAATTACGCAACTTCTAACGAACTGGAAATAGACACTTTTATTTATCCCAGTTTCCATTGTAATGCTAATGAAACAAATTAACAAATAACATTAACCAGTGAGTGTTAAATGCAATTTAATACTTAATAAGAAAGCGTAATAGAAGTCAAAACCCACAGCAAGAGATACATTTCAGAAAAAATATTTCATAAATTGATTTGACCTAGGAACCTTTTGCTTGACGCTTTGGTGTCCCAACAATTGACACAAAAGTTAATTTTTCGAATACTAACTAAAGTAAAACGCAATGAGAAACAGATATAACCGGATGGCATGTAGTGACAAATAATTATATAATTTTATGATCTCATTAGAATATGAAGATTAAAAGTAATTTTGTTGAGTTCAGACGATCAATTTTTATGTCCGACTTTATAGCGATTTTGACAAATTTATGCATATACATAAATATATTCATTAATCATCTTCATAATTTAATATTTTATTGTTGTCAAGTTTTTTTTATTATCGTTACTATTACTTGCGACTGAGACATACGGAAGCGCTTTTGTTCGTAATTACACTTTAACTCTCGAAGTGATCGCTTCGATGGACAAATGGTTCACTTTATGAACTGAATTTGATACAATACTTATGTAATTGATTGTACCTAGTTAAGATATTTCCTTTCCAGTTGTTTGTCACCTTAATAAGTACTTTACCGAAAAATAAAAGAAATGGGTTTTGTATTCTGTGACAAAACTGCTTCTAAGCCGTTTAAGGCCCTACCTGGATTATATCGTAATTAAATAAATTTTTGTAAGAACTTAAGGATTTTTAGTTCAAAGTTTGATTAAAAGCTTAAAATTAAAGTTATTTGTGTTTTTCATACTATCACCAGATGTTCTTTCTCTTATAGACATTGTAAAGAATTCTATGATATGTAACTAATATGTACTCTGTTACAGAGTCGAGATAACGTTACGTTTGTATGATTTATTGTTTTACTGGTGGATTCATTACCATAACAAAAAGTTCTAAAATGTGAAAATTAAACTGCTTGCTTTTGTTTCAAAAATGTAATTGTATTTCAGAATTATCTGAAACGCAACATTTTTTATTTTTTGTTCTTATCACCTTCCACTATAGTGTCTTCTCCAATACGTGACATTGGCAAAATTAATGTGCTTGTCACATTAGAAGTCATCACAGGAAAGATGAAATATTTCAGAAATCGAACATATAATAATAATGATTACTCGTTAACTTTTCGCAAATTAATATTTAAAGCGACGAATTGGAAATTTTGACTGCAGGGATCTCAATTTTTGTAAGTGATTACAAAACATTACAATGATATTTAGTAACCTGATTCTTTATTTCATTGACTTCATTTTTCCATTTGCGTTACACCACTTTTTACCTTTTTTTCAGGAAAAAAAAACAATGATGACCTTTAAAACAGAGATTTTCACTTTTCTAACTAACAGAACCGATTTATGACTAAATTTTATGTGTCGATTAATCTACACACCCTTCGAAATGCCAGTTGCAGTTTCAAAATTAATTATAGTTTTTGATATAAACAACAATAATTGCCTTTTCGTATTTATTGTAAGCTAGTGCGCACGTTGTAAGGGCACAGAAGCTCTATTTAAGATTAATTATTTTTTATCATTGCGTTATCTTAAATCATGTTTTCAATGTTCATAAATATTAGGGAGTACAGCGTGAAGATATGTATGTATGAATATACATATGTATAAATATTAAAATTGACTTACCCTGGCCAATCCTGTCACGGGGAATTTCTCGAAATCTAAAGTGTTCTCTTCTCCCAGTTCTCTATCCAATTGACCAGCGTACGTCCTGGCGGCCATCACGGTCGCCAACGACATACCGTCACCAATGAACAGTATGCCGTTTTTAGCTTTATTCATATTCAGCTTTTCTGCGACCTTCGACCTAATGGTGGAAGCTGCTGACCTTCTCCAATATGAGCCATGTTTCTCTTCAGCAGGGATATACGACGGAGTCATTATGGTGTCCAAAACCTTTTTAGGTTTTGGCGTGGACGTACTGATATCTGTAACAAACAGTACTTAATTAATATCAAGAATTTACAGAGTAGTCTTACTAAAAATATATGTATACATAGGTATGTAGTCTATATTATTATTAAAGAAAAACAGAGCTGTATATACTTGAATATGAAGTCTCTTCGTATTCAAAACCAACATTTTAGAATTTTTGTCTGATTCGTTTTGAGTTTAAATTTTGAGTTGACTCAGTTTGAACGCCTTTGAAAAAATATTGAATGGGTTTCCGTGTGTCATATTGTGGTGTTTAGATTACTGGTGTCGCAATTACTTAATATGGTATGTATATACGCTATCTTTATTACAACTGAAGAAAATAGAGCAGAAAAGAATATTAAAAACAGATTACTATTATATTTTCAACATAAAAATAAGCAACGTTCGCAACATAGAAATGTTAAAATGCATAATAATGTTTTTGTCATAAATTACCGCAATGTATTTTTCAATAACTATTATAAAAATAAACATTACATCCGTTTTATCAAAAAAGACTTAATGTAAAAAGATTGTTTACCTTTTTTGAACATTGTATTAAAACAGACCATAGTTATTGATATTCTACTAATTTTTACTCTCTAAATGATTACGATAATCGTATCTATACCCTTAAAGCGAAAAGAGTGTTTTATTATCGGCCCAAATTGCAAATAGATACAAAAATATTGTGTTTCCCTATAATAGTAATAATAATCAGAGGTTGGGAATTTTTTTAACAGATACAGTAACGCCAAGACCGATTAAAGAAAATGATATAGGGCATTCATATTGTGTCAAGATTGTAGGCATATTGTACAAGTATGTAGTCTATTGAATTTATTGTATACATAAAGGTTGCACTTGATGTCAATGGCATTAACAATCAGGTTATCAATTGTTATACAATTTTTGCACGTTACAGTTCATTGTACCTATTACGACCTTGTATTGTATCGATATGTATAATATTGGTTGCATAGTTTGACAAGCCTTCAGGGTTAACGTGGCTATTAGCCTTTCTTTTACAGATGTTAATTGTTTATGCTGTTCGTGGAATTAACGTATGGACATATTGTTGTCTCTAATGAAATGGGTTCTGCATAATTTTTTGATTTTATAATTAAAAAAGACAAACATTTATACCAACACAGTTACTGAGTTTAAATTCGACATCTATGGTATACTTACTCGTTAATAATAATCAACAAATGCGTCAGACAGCATACACCGATCACCTGGTCTCAAATTAGGACGTTCCCTTTGCTATGAGAGCCAGATAACGACTACTAGGAGGTCTCACACTTACTAGTGTTTTAATATACAGTGTATCAGACTGTTTTTTTGTCTGTCTGTCTATTACGTTTTCACGGCTAAGCCGAAGGACTTTTTGATAAAATTTTAGTATGTAGTTATAATCAGAATATAGGCTACTTTTTAAATTTAACGGAAACAAAGTCGCAGTGAGCTTCCAGTAGTAACGTAATATATTGTTAACACAAAACCAGAAATATCAAAGGAAAAATTAATTAATGGATATTTTTGATCCATTTTACTTTTCTTAATTGAACATTAATTTATCAAATTATACTTGTCCCAATTTAAGAAATAAAATTCAAGAACTTAATGAAGCGTATCCGACGCAACACATTTCATCGATTTTTACATAGATAATTATAATTTTGAATTATTTTTTCATTTTGGTGTAAAGATGATTTTATTTTCATATACGGTACCCTAATGAGAGAATGGTCGTAAATGCGAGATAAGATTTTGTTTATTGTATAAAGCGGTGTTTATACACGGCTTAAATTTTTAAAGCTAGGTGTTGATATCAAAGTATTTACATAGATTTTACCAGTAAGTAAGTATTATGTAAGTAGATCACTGGATCATGTGAAACTCTTATAATTTGAAGACAGTCGTACTTTCTACCACTAAAATTTGAAGTAGGGTAGTAGTAACTACTTAGTAGCCACCACTAATAGCGACAAGTAATGGCTCTTTTTAACAAAGAAACGAAGTGTCTGGATTTTATTATTTTAAATCACCAGAGAGGATCGCGGAAGCTCCTAGTTTCAATAAGTATTGAGTTTATTACCACCAGTCAAGATCGAAGATATTTGACATCTACGACTTGTGCAAGAAGAAAGGCAGTTTTCTTTTATATTTTTCTTCATTGGAACTACTATCATGTAAGTAATGCGTAAGTTTTAATGTCAAAAATTCTCATTTCACGCTAATCTAAGAAAGACAATAAACGTAGAATGGGCCATCCTTCAGGGCAGGTTGTAAAAGAAATAAAACACTAATTATGAGGAATATTAAAAGCTAGTATTCCGATATTATCTCATTCAGCTTTACCATCTGTAAGTATGATGGATGCTGGCAATACCGTCAAAGCGTAATTTCCTTGCGCATTGGTACTGTGTCCAGTCCGAAATGGAAGACAAAATCTTTTACGGAACTATCGAATCAATTTTTCAAGTGTATCCAGTTACGAGGCATTTAGTATTTGCCGAAAGTAGATATGACGTTAAAAATACCTCGTAACTGGGTCCATTTGAATAAATTTCCTTGATTTTGATAAGAAAATCTGTACTGAGAAGAATCGACAAGACCTTAGTCGGATATCAATATTTCAACATCATTTTACAATATTTAAATACAATATTAATAAAGCCAATAATGCATCAAATCAAACAGATGCATCCAGCAACAAATGTATGCAAATACAGATTATTTTCAGGCTATAGTTTTGTGTTTAATGAAATCGCTGAGTGTCATTTTTCAGTGCACATTTTGTAAAAAATTAACTCTTTATTTTAATTGACTGACTATTTTCTGTTTTTGATGTGTCAAAATTTCAAAATGAAATCACCAGTATGAACTTTATGAAGCATTTGCATTCATATTATAATTTCGCCTTGAATAAACCGGTAAAATATTGTAGACTGGTGCAATATTTAAATACAAAAAACGAGTCAAGTGCGAGTCGGCTCGCGTGTAAAGGATTACGTCTTATATCTATATCTATATAGGTATACATATAAATAAAATTGAAGTGTCTTACTGTGATTTCGAAATAAACGCTTTTCACTATCTGTATATTAAGCTCACAAAAACACGTGTTTTTGAAATTTTCGTGTTTGTTTGTCTAGTCTAATCTCAGAAACGGCAGAATGGATTTACGAGGACTATCATTAGCAGGTAGAGAACTCTTTGGAGTGTAAATTAAACAATTTTTTTGCCCATTTAAGTCGCACGGCTTAGCTAGTATATAAATGAGCTTCTTAAGTTAATTTCTAGAAATTTCTGAGATCTAGAACTTTGTTAATTTTTTTATCTCTAATAATGATATTATTTTATCGATAATGTAGGTAATTTTAAAGATAAGAAGGAATGATCTAGTCTAATATATTATGTACCAAAACTATATCTTTAATTCATATTTTAAAGTGTTAACAAAATGTAATATTATGACAAATTTCAGTATGCTTCTGATAAACAAACGCGTGGACGCATGGGTAATATATTAAAGTTTCATTTTTCGTTTTTTAATGTACGGAACCCTAAAAATGTACACAGACAATATTTAAGAAAAATGGTACTGTAAACGTGACAATACTCAGTTTCCTGGTTTTTATGTTTAGTTAGAAACGTAAGGACATTTTTACATTGTTTTCCTGAACAAAGGTACTCTGCAGTACCTATCAGATTTTTTTTACAGATCGTAACCAATTGTGGCTTCACTGACTTTAAATCTACACCTAGCTATACTAATATGAAAGATGCGTGAGTGTCGTTGTCTCTTTCATACATTTTCATGGCAAATCGCGGAACTAATTCTTATGAAAGCGGATTGAAGATTTTTCTTCATAGCTTGGCATACTAAACGGCCGCCATTTTTTTTTAAATTACGTCGCACGATAAAACCCATATAAATCGATTGGGGACTTCTAAATGAAGAAAAATTACCAGATTGCTATGTCCTAAATTGTCACGTTACAGAGTTATTTGCAAGAAAATATCGATGTATGAAAACTTTAAAACATTAAAATGTCATACATACATACTCATTAAATGTTTTACGCATTATATTGTTTTTAAATAGCAATTCCTAGATAGATTAAATTTTCTACCATAAGTATGAAATTACTATGAAATTGTTTTAAATGGTATTAGCGGGCACATATTTAGAAACCTCATTGTTATGTCGTTGAGTATCGCAACGGAATAGATAAAGGGTAGTATATATGAAGAACCCGCTAAGTATTGGCAATTTACACTACGCTACTGTAGTCTACTTTTAACAATGAAGATTACTTATATAGATTTCGTTGGCTTTTAAGAATCTAAAATAACTTTTTTTATTTAATTTATCCATATATTCTCTTTTCATGATTATCGATGTTCTCATACATCGATCTTTTCTTGCAAATAAGTCTTGTATCGTGACGCTTTAGGAGTTTAGGACATAGCAACGTCAGGAATTTTTTGTTCGTATAATTGTACCTAATCGATAAATAGGTATAAGGGTTTCATCGTACGTCATTTCGATAAAATTAAAATAGTGACTGATGAGTATCCCAAAATCTTCAAACCCCTTTGCTATAACCCTAAATAAAGTGATTGTATTACTGTCGTGTTAATTAATTTTAGCAAAGAACCCCAAAAGTATGATAAAAATATCACGAGCACGATATTATTATTATTTAGTTTTGATCAAAAACTGCATGAGATAAGTCCGCTCAGAGGTTAATGACCTGAGGAATTCGTACGAAAAACAAAAAACTATTTTATTAGTATAACAGCAAAAATTTAAGTTTGTCACGGTTATCCCGAATTCAGAATTCGACATCGGTTCAACAGAATAATTGGCAGTTGATTGGGAAAATGATTTAAAATCTACAATGTAGCTATTTTACGGTTGACTGAATGTCATGGCGTGTTAAAATAGGTACTTCGGAACGTTGCAGACGAGTGTTTCAAATTTTTGTTTAACAAGGTCGTAAATGATGAGTAAGTCTGTACTGGCTTGAGAGAGAGAGAGAGAGAAAGAAATAAAATAATGTTCTACCTTCTCTTTGCGCTCAAATCGAAAAACTCGGTCAAGATACCTAAAGGGTTTATAAAAGATTAAAACTATTATCCTAAATAATAGACTTCCTAAAAGTTGCTGTTTAGAAAGCTGTCATTGCTTAGGATGCCTAGCAGACAGACAGCATTACCTCTTTGAATGGCTAAACTGATCCTTTGGCGGAAGAAGCTGTTAATCCGACGGTCTCTCGAAGCCTCGATCAGTCGCTTATAAATATTAAAAACCAGGCAATGGATTTCGGGGCTCCAGGGTCCCAAAGTTTAGAGTTTATTATGTGGAGCTTGGTAAGCGAGAAGCCATCAATCTGTCATTATATGGTTGCGCCTTTCCCTCTGTATTTTAATTTGAAACCCTTCTGTTTAAAGTGTCATCATATGAGGATGGGTTAAGTACTGAAGATTTTATCGTACGTAATAAATATTGTAGTTTATTTTAACAATTATGCCTTTACAATAACAACACACCTTCACACCGTATCCATAAAGAGGTAGTCAGAGAGAATGGAGTGCCGAGCATCGCGGTTCTTACATTCTCCTTTCGCTCCTCAAGTCTCATCATTTTCCGCACACATTTTCGCCTAGGTATGCGAGTGTTTTTGACATTTCCGTCATCTAACAATATGGCTATTTGATATTTGTAAGTCGGCCTTGGTTTTCCTTGCCTTCTGCTACCACTCACTTTCGCTCTGTAGATCTTCTTCGTCAGTCGTTCGTCAATCATTCCGTCTATCTGCTGGAACCATCTTAGCATACCATTCGTTTTTACAATAACAGTGTCGTCAAACCTTGTACTGATTAAACGCTGCGTGTAAAAGGGGTGCTATAAGTTTTACAATTTATTTGTCTGTTTGTGTCTTGACCTACGAGGTCATAACCCTTGAACGGATGGATCGATTTGATTTATATGCTGTTTTGTTGGTAACCTTTGGTTTTATAGAATATACTTATTGGCTTTGGTGGATATTAACCCAGGTTATTTTTTGTATTAGGTCTTTTTCCGTTATTCTTTTGTCTCAAGACAAACAAGGCGGCTTATTATTTATATGTGGTATTACTTATATGCAGGGCTTTTTTTGTGGGGGCACGTGGGGGGAAGTTTCGAAAATATCGAAAAATTGTCATAAAAACTGAAAAAAATGAAAGAAATTGAAAAGAAAGGAAAAAAAAAATCAATTTTGGTAAACTTTACAAATTTTTGGATTTTTTTTATTACGTTTAATAATCACGTTTTATTTCCAAAGATATTATGTTTTTAAACAATAAAAAAATAATTTACTTCGATTTTTTTCTCAAAACACAGTGGCAAGGGGTGGGGAGGGGGTACAAAAAATTATGGACTTACAACTTTCGAGAATTAGCGTGCCCCCAAAAAAGAAGTGACAAAAGAAGGCCTGCTTATATGTAAACGTAATGAAGCGGTGTCTGACACTTGCGTAGTCAGGACATTGGACGAGACGATGTAATAATTTTGTGCATTTATTCACAGACCGTTTTCGCGTAATACTTTTTGCATAACGAAATTCCGTTAGAATTTAATTTCGCACATTTAGTTCTTATGTTGTTTAGCGTTTTCCGAATAAACTGTTCTAGGTTCAATTTTCGATTAAGGCAATTTAGAAAAAAAAAATCCGCTACTGTCTTCACGTTTATAAACTAAGCATAAAGCGGATAGCGGATCGCTATTTGCTTTATGCTTTGCTTGAGGCCGAATAATTCATAAAATTACAATTAAAAAATGTAGTCGCTTGAGTTTCAGTTATTCTCCCACATGTACGTATTATATACATATATATGCAGTATGTAGTTTATAATAACAACATACATATCAATGCAACTTTTAAACTAGTTAAAAAAATACAAATTGGCATAACTGAATGTAATCCATCTTATAATTCAATTATCACCTTATTGTAGATGTCAGATTAATTTAAAAATGGACTCTATTTTAGTTACATAGTTTACAGAACATACTTTTTGACTTTTAAACCCATGCTGCATAAGAAAGGGCATTTCGTTTATAAAGATTTTGGGATTATTATTAAAATATTCGACTTCATTACTTAATTATGTTACACGTAATAATTCCTTAAAAAACATGTCTTTTTTAAATACGCATACTTTTTCAAACAGGACTGGCATTGCATTGTATTTGAAAGAAATTACAATATAGTATTGAAACTCAACCTCAGACCACCATACAAGTTTTAAAAAAGATATTCTTTTTTAAATTGTCAAATATTTAAAAAAGATATATTTGTAACCAATCGATTTTCCAATACAACGATAAATCTGTTAACTAATACCAATCGTTATCATTATTTTGTCACGTTTTGTTACTTTACTAACATTACGGTAATCAAATAGATCGAAGTCACGTTCATAAGCATAAAAAAGTATTTCATTGTGACTATCGTTCGATAAACGCGAAGGATTTGCCACGTGACAATATTAAACATTTTCCCGTCTGCGCAAGAGTTTAACTACATTAGATTAACTGACCGACCTTTGAGAATATCTTGTTCATTCCGGATAGAGTTTATTTTTTCAGGTTCATTATAGAAATGTTGGGCTATAGAAATATTGTTAGCTATGTAAATAGTCTCGTATGTATAGCCGTGGTAAAAATAACTTTAATTAACAAGGTTTACTATTTGTCCCAATTAGTTTTTAAATAATGACATTAATGAGAAGAATATCTTATCGATCTACGCTCAATTACAAAATTAAAAGGCGGTAAATTCTGTGAATTAAAAATACTTATATTTAGAAACAAAAAGTTTAAAGTCGTTTACTCCCGAGTGATAAATGGAGCCAGGATAGTTTTCATACAAGCTTCTTCACTTACCGGCGTAAAAATCTGTTCGCACGAAACTAGTCGTTGAAGCAATTCGATTAGCCTAACTTCTGTTACTAGCCTTGTGTTATCAAGGCATACTAGACTATCCCGTTTGAGATGATAGTTATGTAGTGGCTTAAATAATAGCTTTTGGTATTGTATAGACTCGGGTGTTACTTTGCGGAAATCCATTTCATGTGATGAATTCCTAAAATCTTTAGCAATTTTCCGCTCAAACTCTAAAAACCGCCAATCAACACGTGTTTCGCCTCTCCACGAAGCATCCTCAGGATATACCAGAGATTGGACTCGGTCAGCTAACCAGCACCGAATCCTAGCTTCTGGCTTGTCAGTTATTGAATTTGAAGTATTGTAACTTTGTCTTACTTTTCATTTAATATTTTATTCTCTTGGGAAATAATTTTTTTATGTGATAAATTCCCAAAATCTTTAGCTATTTTCCGCTCAAACTCCAAAAACCACCAATCGACACGCGTTTCGCCTTTCAACGGAGCATCCTCAGGATATACCAGAGATAGGATTCGGTCAGCTAACCATCACCGAATTGATTCGGAAAATAGCTTTTGGGAATTTATCACATGAAATGGATCGCCGCAAAGTAACAACTGAGTCTATACAATCATTTTTTTTAGTTTTTAGTAATTACTTTTTTTTACAATTTGTATGCCCTTCGTATTTTAATATGCTATGTAACCCGTGTATAATATAAGTAGTAAGTAAGGACATATTATGATCGGCAGATAGCTGATCAGTATCGGATAGCACTAATGCAGTCTGCTTTATCTAAAGTAATACAATTTACAAGAAAGTAAAAACGAAAGTTGAGGAAAAATTTTCGCTGATTTGAAATTTACCTACACAAAACTAGCTGCAAGCTAAATCTGGCTTGCTAGTCTGATTCCATCCATTCCATTCCAGGAAACAATGTGGAACTTTTGGTTTATTCTGCACAAGAAAAAGTATTTTTGTGGGACTTTTTACTATACTCGAGAACAGGATATAAGAATTTTATGAGACTAACAACATGATAGAAGAACGGAATAATGGAGAGAATGGGGAAGCAATAACTACACAAGAGCAGAATAGGAGCGAATGGCGTGTAAATGACAGGAAACAGTCCAGCCGAGGACTGTATGTATATGTATTAGACGACGATGGCAATTTAAAACAACTATCTCAAAAGATTAACATCGAATTTCTTATCAGTATCAGTCTCTCCCTTCGTGCAGTCACCAAACAAAACCTACCGAATAAGTTTTAATGAACCCTTACATAATATTAATTTATTAAACGGACTCTCCCGCAAGAAACACGTAACTGTTAAACCCCGTGTTTTATTTAATTCCATAAAACATTTTATGATTTCTATTATGAATACGACATATCCTTCAAAAAATGATCAAGCTATTTATTCAATTTGTTACTTAGCAATTATTTAAAAAACATCGTCTTTAAAAAGCCGAAATTGTTGCTTACGTTATCTCGAAAAGGCTCAAAAAACATTAATTCGTGTAAAAACGAGCACAGCCCGTTAGTTATAATTGTTGTAATATTATGTGTATAATTTATGTCAATACGATATTCTTGTCAAACTTACAGTAAACCAGTGGTAAAGATTTAAAACCTGGTCAATGTTGTTAAGCTTGTAGTTTAAACCATGAAGGTTTTAACTGAGCTAACAGAATAGAATCTGTATTACATAATCTGGGAAAAATTTTGATAATATATCACAATTTTTTGTGACCAAACCCGTGTACAAATAATAGTAAATTCTTTTGTATAATAATTTACTCAATCGGATTATCAGGATGTCTCGTTAAGAGGCTAGTACCTACACTTCTTGTTGAATAGAGTTGACGAGTTGATTCAATATAGCGAATTTATTATAATATCTTTGGAGCTTTGGGGCTCAATATTTATTTGCTTAAATTTGTGATTATTATAACTCTATTAATATGTATTTTAATTACGTAGTCTACATTTTTAATAAAATATGTACATAGTAAATAAATATTGCATTGCAATTAATAAAAACAAAATTATATTTAGTTGTTATTGTTTCACTAAATAGAATTTAATATGCAATATAATAAAACGATTCCTTGTCATATAAAAATTAAAATTTTGATATATTTTCTGTAACTTTAGGTATAATTTTGTATTTATACATTTTGAACGACCTTCAAAACGAGAGGAATGTTCAATTTTATCTAACAAATATATCAAAATTTTTTTTTATGAATTTTCAACTACACAAAAACACTTCTTCACTTAATATTTACGCACCTGCAAGAACTACAGAGGCCACGAAGGCCTGAGCCAATAACAATATCTGTATTCGCGCCATGACTGAACGGTCTGCGCTGGCGCACCCGTTTTTATCAACGGCAGACACGACTGAAGTATAGGGCCAGTGCACACTGAAGATGAACGTCACAAACGCAGAGGCATGTCATGCGTCATTTAATAAGGTAAACTGACAATTTGGTTTTAAAAAATAAGGAAGTTAGTGTAAACATCACTCGATCGATATTTTTTGGAAATATTGTATTCCTTTTTTATTTACATTTGCATTATGTAAATCAAATGCAAAAAATGCATGTGATTATTTATAATTTTAATAAATTACAATAATATTTATCATAATCACTATTTTCCGTCACTCGAAGTTTTATGCGCAATTTAAAAAAAAATACCTAATGGAATAAGTGGAAATTCTGTAAATATTCATTAATAGTAGTCTTGAAACATTTTTTGTAGTCTGAACTAATTAAGGAAATATGTTTACGTAAATATCGATACAAAGAATTCCCTGTTAATTCCCTATGACATACATAGTACTTACACCTAAACCATATGCGCGGTTTAACCAAAACATTGTAACCTTTTGTGGGTGGATATTCTCGAATTCGAGTAAACGTTACAAATAAGTTTACGCGTTTGTACACTGGGTTTTATGTGACGGATTTGATAATCGTATTCATTGAAATTTAACAACATAATTGAAAACAACATTTAAATCCAATTTATATGAAATTAGTGTCATAGTACAATAATTGTCGTTGTAATATTAGTAGTCGCACGTCAAAAGCGTATCATCATTGCCTTCCCTAAATTAGATGCCTGTTTGTGGCGTGGAGGTATTGTGACGTTTAATGCGATCAGTGAGGTTAAGTAACGTAGCGCATAATTACCTACTGGATCGGTGAACTAGTTTGAATCCATATTTAGTGTCTCTGTTTTTATGAGGCACTCTAAGACGTTGATCCCGTCTATCGCTATATGACGGTAATCATTGAACCAAATTTCCCATGCGTTGGCATTTCTAACCTATTTTCTCTAAATTAAAGTTGTAATAATTAAGCATATTTTGCTATAATTTGGCTATAATTATATATACAACTTATACCGTTTACCAGTTAATTATAATACCAATAATACAAAGCTAATGCTTAGCTTGTAGTCCTTAAACAGATGTAATCGTCTAGAGATCATTTGTTACTACTAAGCTGCGACCAGTTGTTAGGGTTCTCAAATAAAATTTGTATATAATAAGAATAGAACCTGCGGCCGCTTGCATTTTCATAAATATAACCTAAGGGATCTACAGACGAAATAAAAATAAAGTTACGAAAGCATAGGGGCATGCTAGAGCACTTAACGTGAACGTATTACTTCCGGCGAAAACGTAATAGTCAAATAATTTCATTAGACTATTAAAATTATTTAACTTAAGAAGCGTTAACCCAATTAATTACAGAATAGAAAAGTCAGACTATGATTTTAATAACCAGTTTTAATGAATTCGAGCTGATATGAAAAAATCAATTTTTTACAAGGCTATCCGATGCAATTTCATTAGCAAAGCCTAAACATATTTGCGTTAACTTAAAAAAAAATGTTTTGTAAACTCGATAATATATGTATATGCATACGTATATTTTTATTCATCCGATAATAAAATTAAAAATATTCCAGCAACAATTTGTATTTGCTATTATTACAAATCTAAAGTTAATATTTATTGTTTATCGTAACAAAAAGAGTTTTAGTTATCCTTATCAGGGGAGATAGCATAAAACCAAAGTAAATGCTCTCACAAGTTTCGATGGATACTCAAAATTTTTCAATGTAGATATCTAGTTCAGGACTAATCTTCTACAAGTCTGATTCTGCTTAGCAAGGTTTTTTACCTAAGAATTTGTGTAACCTATTTACTTCGGTATCATAAAAACAATACACTCTTTTAATTTTACATAGATAAAAAATCTGCTGGCAACTAACAATTGTTAACAAATCAGTAGATAGATAGATAGATAAGCTGTTTATTACAGGACTACAACACACAAGGTAAGGTACCTTTACATATAAACATTATTAAAACAAAGTACACAATAAAAATAATAATAATAGTAACAATCTTAAAAGTAGCAAAAGATACACAAACGATGTTACAACGACATAAATATCAATGCATGTCCCATGCATGATGAACTGTATGTACCATGGACAGGTGATTAAGTATAAGCATAAGCCCAGGTGTGTTGCAGCACTGCAAAAGGTCATAGTTCAGAGTATAACAGTACTCTAACAAGAGCAAAACTCTGTAATCTCTCAGTAATTGTCGATCCTCTTTTTGGCACTGCAGATTTGGAACCTATTCTGAATGTATATTATGTACATTGGTACCCATTTACACGTATACTAGCTACTCGCCTCGGTTACGCACAGGTAGCAAAGTCATTTTGGATAGGACTTTCGTAAAATCCATTCTTAATGAGCGTCTACAGCGCGAAAGGAGTAACTATGCTAAATTTCAAGTCAATCGGTCCTATAGTTTCAAAGATCTCGTGATAAGTCAGTCATTCAGTCACTGAGTGGTATTTCGGTTATATAGATAGAAGACTAGCGACCCGTTCCGACTTCGCATGGGTAGTAGAGCCATTTTGGACAGGACTATCGTAACGTTCGTTCTTAGTGAGTGTCTACACCGCGAAAGGAGTAACTATGCTAAATTTCTAGTCAATCGGACCTATAGTTACGGAGATCTCGTGATGAGTCAGTCAGTCAGTATATTTCGCTTATACAGATATATATTACTTATATTGGTCTTCATACATACATACATATCTTCACGCTGTATCCCTAACGGGGTAGTCAGAGAGGACGGAGCGCCAAGCGTCGCGGTTCTTACATATTTCTTTCGCTTCCTCATTGGTCTTCATACTATTATAAAACTGTAACAAAGCTGAGTATGCACATGGAGGTTTTTTTTGAAAAAAAAAAATTAAAATAAGCTTTTTAGGCATCTCTGATTCTAAATCAAAGATCTTTACTATTTTTCTTCATTTATCTGTGTTTTTATTTGTTCGAGTCTTACTGAGAAATCACTTTATTTATTTTAGTATAAATATTACTATTGGAGATACTGTCTAGTCTCTCCAAAAGTATTATTTGTATTTATTTATTAGGCTATGTATATATGTTTATTATAGGGTTGGTAGTCACTAAAATCGGAAAGATATACATATTTTTAACGAGATACCATTTAAGAAGCATAATAATAAAATAGCAGAAATAACATCTCTTACAATTCGAAATCTACGGAGAAAGTCGCAGGTAAAAGCTAGTTGTAAGAAATCTGTAACGGAGCCGTGAAAGTACACATGGAAGATATTTCTGAAAAACTCGTTCTCATATTATTTTTTTAATTGATAGGCAATTCAGAAACCGGCCAGTAGCCGCTCTTGTAGCAAACTGAAAAAAAGTAATAAAAAAATGGGTCTATTGTATTGGGTCCTTACATATGAAATTGGCGTTTTGTACGGGAGGAATATAAAGTCAATTTTTTTTTGTAAAATATATTTCATTAATCAAAGTATGCACCGTTGTTATCTATGCACTTTTGCCATCTCATAGGTAGTTCATTGATCCCTTTACTAAAAAAACCATGGGGGCAAGAATCAATAAACTCTTTGAAGGCGGTTTGGACTGCCGCATCGGAGTTGAATTTTTTTCCTTGTAAGAAGTTGTCCAAATTCCGGAAAAAATGGTAATCTGTTGAAGCAAGGTCCGAGGAGTACGGTGGATGTCGCAGACATTCCAATTGTAGCTCATCTAACTTAGAGGTTGTTTGTTGTGCAGTGTGTGGTCTTGCGTTGTCGTGAAGCAGCAGTGGCCTAGAGCGATTGACCAATCTCGGTTGTTTAGCAGCTAGTTCTTCCTTCATGGTTTGCAGTTGCTGACAATAGATATCTGCCGTAATCGTTTGGCCAGATTTTAGAAAGCTGTAGTGAACGACACCGGCGCTAGTCCACCAAACACTCACAAGTAACTTTTTCTGAGTCAATTTTCGTTTAGGGCAGGATTTGGCTGGGTCTCCAGGGTTCAGCCATTGCGACGAGCGCTTCCGATTATCGTACAGTATCCACTTTTCATCACAAGTAATGATTCGATTTAAAATCCCTTCATTATTGTGTCGGTTGAGCAAAGTAACACAGCAGTCGACGCGTGTTTGCAAGTTCGATTCACTCAATTCATGAGGTACCCATCGTTCAAGTTTTTTTACTTTCCCGATTTGCTTCAAGTGGATTAATACAGTTTTGTCACTTACCCCGAAGCCTGCAGCTATCTCTGAAGTGCTTTGTAATGGATCCGCTTCCACAATAGCCTTTAATTCTTCATTTTCCACTTTGGTCTCCGGCCGTCCACGGGGTTGATTCTGAAGGTCGAAATTTCCAGAACGAAAACGTTGAAACCAAAAACGTACCGTGCTTTCTTTTGCGACACTAGCGCCGTACACATCATTAATCCTTCGAGCTGTTTCTGCAGCACTGGTGCCACGGTAGAACTCGTACTCGTAAATATACCGATATTTCATGTTTTCCATTGTGCGGTAATAAGCGACGCCAAAGAAAAAAATAATGAGGAAAAAACAAATGAATGACTGTTTTTAAAACTCAAATGTACTAGCTAAATGAATTTATAAATTTGAATTTGGTATTCTTAACCAAAGAGGAGATACTTCAGATCAAAGTGGTTTAGTACGACAAAACGCTAATTTCATATGTAAGGACCCAATATATTTTTTTCATGTCTGATTTGCCAAGAGTTCGTGCAAAAATAGAAAATTAATTCAGTTATGAAATAGAAACAGACGAACAACGAAAGTATATTTTGGCTACAAAACCCAAAAATTTGTCAAAAGTAAAAAACATTTACTGTTTACTAGTTGCAATGTGTTTTAACTGAAATGAAATTTTTAGTATCCATTACATATCATCGACTTAAAGTCTTCAATATGCAATGACATTATTTTGGGCAGTTTGTCGCTGTCACGCCCGTCAAATTTCCATTTATTCATCATGAGTATTTAACGTCACAAAAAAGTTAGGTTAGGTATAACAAAGCACATTTGTTTACCTTAAACATTTCCTCTGTACTTGTCATTGGCTTTGAACGAATTGTGTGAAACAGATGAGTAAAGTGCTACACGCACTATATGCATTTTATTTTATGGGTACTTACATATACAGATTTTATTCATTCCTTTTGCACAGAAACCGACTCGCCTTGTTCTCATTATTATAAACGCTTAAGGAATTGTCGCTTCAAAACAGATTTTAAACATTTATTTTGAGATAAAATCTTGCACCATTAATAAATTCATATAGGATTTATTATTTATGTTAGGGAGTGGAAAAAAAATTAGAAATCCTAACCCTAAGGCCACACTGTTGGCCTTCGGTGAAAGTTCGCATTATCACGATAAGTTTAGCCAAAACATTTATCATTCGCACGAAGTTTTTATTGAATTCGAAAACGAACGAATGAGAACGAAACGGAATGCTGACAACACCGGTGTCGCTGAAATGACACCCATCAAAAGAGTTTATCGCAACAAAGTTCCTTCGTCCAGCTGTACTCTCACTCACAGGAGTCGTTGAGCTCTTCACTCGTGACGTGTAGTATTCTCTTATTATTTTGTATATAATATACATGTATAATTACAGCAGGAAAATAAGATGACTGAAATAACGAAAGAGTGCTAGACTTTACAGAAAATTACGAATCGTTATTTATTATTACTATTATTTTTTCAATTTAAAAGTAAATTTGCAATAAATAACCATTTATTGTCATATAATGTAGCGCAATTGCCTGTATTACATTGATTGTTTTGATCTCCGCTTGATTTATCGCGAGATATATAAAATACCGCAGTCTGTACGGATATGTGGCTATAGCATTCGACATGTACTTCGCCGAAGGCCCACAATGAACTTTTCTCGCGACAACACGACGCAAATGTTTTCCCGACAATGTGGCGGTAGCATAATACTAAGCATTCGATTTTCAGTCAACAATTATACTAATTATGTGATCCCAAACTGAGATAATCTGCGCTTGTAGACTCCGAGTCGTCTTTTTTTTTGAAAAGTTTTTGCACAAAAAAAGAGTTTCGTAACTATGACCGAAACCGAAATTATGTTCATGACTTTTCGCATTACGTTTGGTGGCGATCGGCATAACAGGAAATCACTTCACCCTACACCATGTACGGTAGTAAGTATTTTCTTAGAACAACGAATTAATTTATCAAATAACATTTATCTATAAATACAATAACATATTTGCAATTAGCTAAAATGAACAGAAACTTAAAAAATATACAATAGAGGTACGATACCAGTGAAAGGATATACGCAGAAACTTAAAAGATAAAAATAGAGGTACGATACCAGTGAAAAGGTATACGCGGTATAGCAAAGGTAACAGTGTTATTGTAACGCAGCAAGTAATGTCTAGATAGTTTGAGCATATAGAAATAATGAATGATGAGCAAAAATGTTATAATATTGCATACTGAATATTGCATTACTAAGAATTTTTTAAGTTCGGATTAAATGACCTTGAATGTGTGTACGATGTATGAATCCTTCACGTATAAGTTTTATATCACTCTATTGTAGACTGGTAACCATTGTAAGGTACTGTACGTTACTGTGGTTACCATTCATTAGTAGCGTGAGCTGAAACTCATATATCAGGGCCTCAAGGTCATATTTTCTGCCTTTAAAGGTTTGTTAGCAATGCAATATCCAGTAAGGTTTTAAGATCTTCGGTGATAAGTGATCTACGGCTAAAATCTACACAGCAAAAGTGGTATGCAGAAGCCAAGGAATACCAAGTGACTTTTGAAGATTAAATACCAAGAGTGTAAGCTGACGAAAATGTCAAAAGCACTCGCAGACCATCCATCATATCCAGCCAATAGCAATCTAGAGCAATCTAAAGCTTAAAATAAGCAAATCGTAAATGTGTTGCGTTTGCCTCCTTATATATAATATTTAATATGTTTGTTGTAAAGTTAGCAAATTTCTGTGCGCGACATGACAGTCACTCGAATGTAAATACACAAAGCCCCGAATATACAAGTCAGATTTTATTTGTTGGTTCAGTGTTTTAGATAACTTCGACAGCTAATTAAGTTGTCGAAATAGCTGCTGTTAATTTAATAATTCGAGAAAATGATAGGCATATTAACAGAAGAGCTGAATTGGGGGGTAAACGTCTCTTATGATAGTAAAACAGGTGGATCGCCTTATTTCGGTTGCTTGTTTTTAAAGAACACTGTATATATTTTCGATAATCTCAAATTCATAGCACGAAGCTTCCAGTAAATATACAAATTAAAAAATCCAACCTAGCTTTCATAAGCATTGTAAAAGCAACATAAACAGACAGCGCCGGCCAAGGGCCAGAGCGGTCGCTCTAGGCCAGGGGTCGGCAACCTTTTAAGCCGGAAGAGCCAGCCGCAATAAAAATATTGATTTCATGAATTTGAAAGAAGCAGAAAGATTGTTTATTTCTGCTTTACTCGTATACTCGTGTGTATACTCGTGTCTGCGTGTCTTTCCGCTTAAGCTATTAATTTTTTTTAGTGGAAATTGAAGAGCCGCAGTTGTCTCTTGAAAGAGCCGCACGCGGCTCGCGAGCCACAGTTTGCCGACCCCTGCTCTAGGCGATAGATGACAAGGGGCCCCAAAATTCCAAATCCGAGAAATAATTTTGAGCAATAAATAGGTGTTGATTCAGTGTTGAATTTTGCAATAAAAATCGATTTAAAAAAAATTTAATGTAAACTGAAATGCAATTTATGTGATTTAAAAGGTGCAACCAAGGGGCACCGAAAGACAATCGCGCTCTACCCTGATCAAGGGCTTGAATTAGCGCTGTAAATAGAGAGTCGTCAAAATTAAACAACACAGCGAAAAGTTCTCAGAAATATCCTAAAATTTCGAATTTTCTCTGTATTTGCCAAGTATTAGTTTTTATTTCCCTTGAGAATTTGTTCACTGATACTTCAACGTCCTTTGAATTCGACAATTTATTTATCCACACACAGATGGAATTCCGGCTTCGTTAAAACATTAATATTTGATTACGTGTCATATAAAGCTACTTACAGGATGTATAAAAACTATCTTTATACTACCGAATAATGAAAATTATTCGGTAGTAATGAATATGAAAGATTACTGCTCTACCCTTTTAGAAATTCACAAAAGTGTCTTCATTCTACAATTTTTTTTAATGATATAAGAACAAAATTGAACACGTATGAAACTTACGGTTATATCTGTGTATGCGTTATTCTGTTTATTTTATCGATGATTATTTAATCGATCAAATACAAATGTCTAATGGATAATCGATTCGATAAAGAAGGTAAAAGGAGAGTTTATTTTACAAATGCGGGCGGCTTTGAACTGTCTATTCATGACTGCACAAGTTCAAGGATTTCTAGTTTAAAACTTATTAGATTAAAAAAATGATTTACGTAATTTTAGTACAATTTTATATCTAATAAGTAGTATTAGTATAAAAAGATATTAATTATTCAGTCAGTGTGCATACATGTGTATATAATTATACCAAAGTGAATCATGAAATATGTAAGGAAACGATCACTTGCTTTTCCACAGGTACAAAATTGATTTTTCACTGGCGTACTCATTTTGATATGCTTTATTTGTTACCCAAGAGTTATGGCGAGAGCATTATTAGTTGACCAATTGGTGAAATATTTCTTCGTTAATTTTGAGGAGAAAGGAAATATTATTGACTGGTCCATTGGAGGTGAGCTTCTAAGTAGAGTTCAAGATTCAATTCCTGGTCTAGTCAATTTTTAATTTGTAAAAGAGTTAAGAGTGTAAATTTGTAGTTTAGATTTTCGTAAGTCCTCAAATCAGAAATCAGAGCTTAATTTCAAAATATTAGTGCGATAGTCTAGTGATATTATCAATATGGTTGAAAAGTTGTAGCTTAAATGAAAAATTAGGACTAATTGAAGGAAACTTGGGAGGAGACAGACTAGCTACCCGTTGTTGTTTCCGTCCGCTTTACCGTCTGTGAGACCAAATTTGGACCAAATACTTATTATTGCTGACAGCGTCAAAGTGTTATTGTGATGCACCTTGTAAAGTAATATCATAAATTTAGAAACTCCAGACAGTCTGTCCATACTACAAAGTGAGGCGAATAAAATTCAATATAATGTAGTTGTGTGTTATCGTCTAAGAAATTTTTTTATTAAAAACGTTAAACCGCCTTCAAAAAAAACACTGAAAAGTATAAAATAACTATCCTTTACTAATCAAAACTCAAGTACAATTAAAATAGCTTTATAAATACGATACACATACCTATATAATTAAATTTGACAGTTACTGAAGTCGGTACCAAGCCTACCAAACTAATAGAAATTCTGTTGTTGCACATTGATTTGGCACCAACTTCAATAGCTGTCAAATTGAATTATATAGGTACGTGTATCGTATTTATAAAGCTATTTTAATTGTACTTGAGTTTTGATTAGTAAAGGATAGTTATTTTGTACATTTCAGTGTTTTTTTGAAGGCGGTTTAATTTTTTTTAATAAAAATTTTTTATTTCTCCCTTTTGAGTAATCTTGACCTAAATAAATATCTAGGACAGGTCTGTAATTAACTTCTTTCTTATTCCGGAACGCAACGATATACAAGAGAATCATCAATATAAATAAAGGTTATAACCAGGTCGCGTTATTTAGTGTATTTAGTGTATCTTGGAAGTCCAAACTCCAATACCGATGAAATTTAAATGAGACCATCTCTGAAGTATTACCTACCAAACGAAAAAAGAATTTTCGAAATCGGTTCATAAATGACGGAGTTATGAAGAAACAAACATACAAAAAAAATAAAAAATATAAACAACATACGTTTGTTTTTATTTTGACGAATGGAGAACCTCCTCCTTTTCTTGAAGTCGGTTAAAAATGGCGACTGATCAGCTTATTTGGTAATAAATGTGTGTAGTTCGTACAAGCGAATCAGTTCATCTGATTTGCCTCAGTGGTGCTTTAAGGGACAAGGCATTTGGATTTAATGTCTATGTGTAATGTAAAATTATAAAAAATTAATAAGAGCTAAAGTCTTACGAACATTCCAAATATGCAATAATATAGTTCCTTTCAAGAAAATCACGTAGTAAGTGAAATGTAACAATTCTAGAAAAACTTTGTTAACATAATGAGATAACAACTCTCTGTACACATTGTAAAAAGAATATTTTTATTGTACATTCCTCAACATTACATCATCAAAACTTTATATCACGACAAGAAAGGGTTTGGTTTGCATACATGTCACTGGCTGACTGACTTGCTGACAGACATACAGGTAAAGAATAGGAACGAAATACAAAGTTTATGTATGTATTCGTAACACGTATATTAAGTTAAAAAAAAAAATTTTTTTCCTTGACGGAAAGATATGATTACAGGAAAACATAAGAAAATTATGTCAATTTACACAAAAAAATACTTTGCGCTTTTGAATTAAGTCAGTATTTACAATGCGATTTTGTCACAGACGCCAGAATCATATATATTCTACTTAGAACAATCCATCTTTATTTTTTTAATCAGTCTCATTTCTAAAAATAAAATATATGTTCTTGATTAATGGTTCCGTATCTCAAAAGAAATCACGGAACGTATAAGATCATTTACTCCGTAAAAGTGATCCCTTCATTCATTTGTCGGAAACTTGAACATTGCATTGCATCATTGCATTTGGCATGTTATAATTCTATTGTCACAGTCCAATTTCTTAGAAATTTCTGGTATGTTTAATTTGTATATCTTAATGACTCACAAATTGTGAATTATTTGACACTAAAATATAAAATTCATACTCAAATTCTACTTGACCATTCTCGCCCCTATTATTACAACTACTGGACTTACAAGTCAAAAACAATTAAACCTATTTTAAAACAAAAACACGGAAACCATAAAATAATTATCTTTTATTAATCGAAACTCATACAAATACTTATGTATTTCAATTTTACA
This sequence comes from Zeuzera pyrina, assembly GCA_907165235.1. Lineage (NCBI taxonomy): Eukaryota > Metazoa > Arthropoda > Insecta > Lepidoptera > Cossidae > Zeuzera > Zeuzera pyrina. The sequence continues at coordinate 4,914,768 of OU015627.1, forward strand.
ATTACTGAAGTCTGTGACTAGCTTACTGAACTAGTAGACTTTTTTTGCAAAGGGTATAGCCGGATTTACATAGAAAATCTGCCCTTGCGGCTTTTTCGACTCGCACTTGGGGGATCGTTTTGGTATCAAATAAAAATAATTCAGCCAAATTTTCAGCTCTTTATCTTAAACGGTTTTCGAGTTTTTCAAAAAAATCTCTTTTTTAGATTTCATTTTTTTTTAATAGTAAAATTCAAAATTAATGAACGGTGATTTTTCTCCTAATTATTAGGAGCAAAAGACATAAAAAAACACTTTTGTAATGACTCCCAAACGAAAAGCCAACTTTTGGCGGAAGATTTAAAATTTTAATCTTTTTTTTAACGCTTCTTTGAAAATTGTCACTCACCAAATTTTGTCAGAAAATGTCTTTTATATTCCTCTATATTCAGGATTTTTTCAATTTTTTTGAAGTGGTGGAACAATATGAATAAAATTAATATGTAATTTTTTTTGTAATCTTGCGTTTAAGTAAACTTATATTTTTTTAATGGTAAAAAAATGTATAAAAATTATTTGTTATCAAAAATACATCCTCACTAGAGAAAAAACATAGAGAAATGCAAAGAAAATTAACACATAAAAATAAATAAATTGTATGTGATAAATTCCCAAAATCTTTAGCTATTTTCCGCTCAAACTCCAATAACCACCAATCGACACGTGTTTCGCTTCTCAACGAAGCATCCTCAGGATATACCAGAGATAGGATTCGGTCAGCTAACCAGCACCGAATCAGTGCCGATTCGGTCCGATCAGTGCCGAGGATGCTTCGTTGAGAAGTGAAACACGTGTCGATTGGTGGTTATTGGAGTTTGAGCGGAAAATAACTAATCAAGAACGTAATGTAATGTGATTTTTTTCTTCAATTTACGAAGCCCACGCACTAGGCCTTCATGCCGTATCTACCTTTTTTCTCAATATCAATATGGCCATTACGAATTATGCAACTGTGTCATAAGGAAACTACGGGTATCTCCCCCTATACTCATACTAGAACATGAATACATCTGCATAATGCTGTAAAATATTATTAAAACTTTGATATAGACGTGTAGTGAATCAAACAAGGGATATAAATAAAGATAACCATGAAAAATAAGTAATTGGTAAAAATAAGTAATTAAAAAAGTGAATGAATTGTTGTATAGCTGATTTAGATTTTATTTATTACTAGCTTTTGCCCGCGACTTCGTTCTCGCGAAGTTTAAGAACACTAACTTTATAAATATTTATCTTTAATGTAAATGTAAATAATACCAATATCTTTATACATTATAGCCTATGTGTTATTCTGATGTATGAGCTATATTATTGTAAAGTTTCATTAAAATCCATTAGGTAGTTTTTCCTTGAAATAGTAACAAATATCCTATTCTAACCTACATCCATCTTTACAAACTTTCGCGTTTATAATATTAGTAGGATGACTACAATATTGTAGGAACAAATTATTGTAAAAAATTTGCACACCAGTTAAAGGTGGACACGTACTATGTACAATATTAGTCTGTGTAACGTGTGTTATGGATGACATCTGTAATGTGTAATAACTAATGACAGTCTGTAATATGTATTCATCTCCGCAAATAATGAAATAAATAAATAAAAAGTATATATTTATATGTATTGACATATTGATTGTATGTGTTTTTGTTTTTGTATTTCATATTCATTATTATTAATATTTAGTATAATAATATTGTATTACATTCAGTGTCTACCTTTCTTTCTTTTTTATAAAATGTCTCTCTCGCGGGTCCGCTGGGAGAAATTTCTTATAGAAATAAGCGGTACCTTTTGCTCTTTTTTCTCTTTGTACATGTTGTTGTGTGCAATAAATTGTGAAATAAACTAAAATAAATAAACAACAATGACTAGTTAAGATACACTTTCAAGCAAAGAAATCAACACATCATATAAGTTTCAGTCTTAAGTCTATTTTTTCGCACGTTTTTTTACATTTATGCAAACTATTTACTTCTTTAAATAAGTACCTATATGTAACATTATGAGAATGGAATTTTGTTTAAATATACCATACACAATGATGAGATACGCAGTATGACAGGGTTGCACAACAGTGTTATTGTAAAAATGAAGAAATGAATGCTTAGATGGTTCGGGCACATGGAAAGAATGAGTGATGAAAGACTGACGAAGAAAATATACAGAGCGAAAGTGAGTGGTAAAAGAAGCCAAGGAAGACCAAGGCTGACTTATGAAGATCAAATAGCCAGAGTGTTAGCAGACGGAAATGTCAAAAGCACTCGCATACCTAGGCGAAAATATGTGAGGAGAATGATGAGATTTGAGGAAGCGAAAGAGGTGTGTAAGGACCGCGACTCCTGGCGCTCCGTCCTCTCTGACTACCCCGTTGGGGATACAGCGTGAAGTTATGTTATGTTTATACCATACACGATGTTCTAGAACTCTATATATCTAACCATATTATCTATTTATATATTTTCTATATCTTTGTCGCTTAATCATGTTTTTTTTTTCCATTTATTTGTCTACCAACAAGTGTTACATTGATACATTTTAGTAGTTACATGTACTATCACAACTAATAACTAAATGCACAATATTTTACAGATAAACACTGCATGCTAAATTTGAAAAGTAAATAAAAATAATATAAAAATAAAATAAATGTTGCAATATATACATACATACATATCTTCACGCTGTATCTCTAACAGAGTAGTCAGAAACGACGAAGCGCCAAGCGTCGCGGCCCTTACATACTTCTTTCGCTTCCTCAATTCTCATCATTCTCCTCACACATTTTCGCCTAGGTATGCGAGTGCTTTTGACATTTCCGTCGGCTAACGCCCTGGCTATTTGATCTTCATAAGCCAGTCTTGGTCTTCCTTGGCATCCTTTACCACTCGCTTTCGCTCTGTAGATTTTCTTCACAATATATCATCACATCATTATTAAATTATGCCGCAGCATTTGCTAATGCAAATCGTCACCTATTTAAGAAACCAGTACTTCATTACTCTATCATAAGTGTCTGTAGAGGTCAGAGTCGACTCAGGTCCGACAGATGTTGAAATAATATTTTTATCATTATTTTAATGTCAGACTAACAATAGGAAGATTTTAGGTTTGCCCTTGTGATCTTCGAAGATATCATCGAATGGCGCGAACTGAATCGAATAATTTGAAAATCCCTGGCAATATAATAAACTGATTATATCTCCACGAAACGTTTAATAAAATGCAAATCAATTATAAATTTAAGAGATGCGATGCCATAGACGATGACGTTAACTTAGAACACTCTTCTCTTCTGTCGGAGTTCAAACTGTTCAAAGTACAAACAACTGATACGCAGCAGTGTTATGAAATAACCCAATAAATTCACTTTTTAACTGAAATAGGAGAGGTATTTTTAAACGCAACTGCACTTGTAAGGGCTTTAAGAGTGTACATATACACTTACGAGTCGAGGTGGTGTTGAGGTGCAAACAGTCGAGAAATGCATCTCTTTATTTTTCTTCATACAATCAAGAAATAATTAATTCAGGGTCGCGAAGCCGCCCGCACCGCATTGATACCGCTATTCGCTACACAATCAGTATGATTAAAAATTCTTGAAAAGCGTTCACTCATCAGAACACTTAGAACTCATGTGTGTGACTAAAAAATACAACTGAGCTGAGCTGCAAGTTAGTACCTAGTTACTTTAAAAATGTGTGAAATATATTTTATTTTAATAACAAACCTAATTTTTTTATGATATTATTAAAATTAGTCATTTTGCAGTATGAAGCAAGTTAGGTGAGCCGTAGAATAATTATTTTTGTGAGTTATACTATTCAAACAAAACTACTTTGTAATTGGTTATCGATATTTACATAACTATCTAATGTTTAAATTGAACAATAGATAATAAAGTAGGTATTTGTTAATGATTACAGCTACTAATAGAAATATAGGCGCGTGCGCAGGTGTGTTACGTGACTATTTAAAAAATATATTAATTTAAATGAGTGCTTCATTTTTTTTTAATTCGTTTGTAAGTACTTTAATTTTTAAATTTTTTGATATGTTTTATTATTTGTGACTGTTACGTAAACAATATTATATACATAAAACGTAGTACGTACCAAAATAAGATGAAATATGTTTAATTAAATTATTACTTATATTTATTATTTTGTAAGAACCATGTACGTACAAAAAATTTATTGTAAGGCGTCATTTAATGTTTTTTTGATGTCAGTTTTTTACCTGTCGCTTCGGAGATTATTGAATTATATTTTTAAAGCAAATACACCTTTTCCATATTATGACTATCGATATCGATCAATCAATACCGATATATGTAATATTTACAAATTTCGAAAATATATTGATAGTAACAGTACAATTTTCTAGTTTTTTTAATGCCTTTCTTAATATTTAGGAATTGGGTGTCGCAATATTGATAATGTCGTTTTATACTATGAACAATGAATATAAAAATCACATAAATCTCTACAGAAAACGATTTTTTCTGAGATTTGTATCAGATATAACCTTCTTGTATTCGATTTATGACACTTGTTATATTAGGATTAAAAAGACAACGAAGAAATATACAAACGCATTCGAGCACTGTACTGAATTCGTATGGCCTTGTTACAGATTAATGTATTATATACCACTTAATGTGACACAGTACAGATAAATGAACAGACGTGTCAGTGACACAGGTACTACACTATAATCAGACCTTGGACACATTGATGACAGTTATGATTATATTTTTATATTTTAATGCCTGATGAGAAATATTCATTTATCGTTAGTAAAATAACCGGTCAAAGTCGAATGAATGTATTCAAGTAAACCCAATTGCAATGCGTTTTTGAACGTGAAATCGCTGTACACTGAGAATAACCGATTACAAACTTAGTCGGATATTATTTTTTTAACATCATTTTACAAAAAGTTTATTAAAATACAACATTCAGAAAGCCAATAAATGCATGTACAAAGAAGATTATTTCCAGACTATTGTTTTGTCTTCAACGAAATGTTATATTTTACAGTATATGATGTCTAATCTATGTTCATTTTACTACTCTGTCAAGAAAGTACCGGGAAAAGATAATAATACACGAAATGTTAGTTATTCATCCAAATTCATTTTACCACCTTCAAAGTATGCTCCTTCAGAAACGATACACTTACGCCAACGAATAATCCAATCATCAAAACATTTTTTAAACGCTTTTTCCGGAATTAGTTCAGTGGTCGCCGCGAATTCTCCTTTATGTCTTCTACCGAATGAAAACTTCGCAATATACACTAGAATGATATAACTAAAAACAGTACTGTATTTGATCTAAATAACAGATGCAACTCAAACTCCGCGCCAAAATGGAAAACAGTTGTGCCAATCTAACAACAACAAAAAAAACAAAAAAGTGAATTTGGAACCATAAACAAATCATCCATTCCCAATACTTTCTTGACTGAATGTATAACGAATCTAAATCTATTTTCCGTTAATTGAACAATTTCCGGAGAAATTTTATTATAAAAGGTCAAATCTAATTCATATTTGTGCAAATAGTGTCCTGTACTTATACCATCAGTTTTTAGTAACCGCAAATCAAATTTACTTTCTTTTTATCTAAGAAAATGTCAGAGAAGCGTGAGTTCGACCAGCGCATGGAGTTTCGTAATGGTTCCATACAATATTTGTAATTACAATAAATTCCTAAACTTGATTGCTGAAAATTTGTGAGACGTAGGATTTTCGAGATATTTTTCCCATAAATTTTGAGGACGGCTTCATATTCTAAAATTACAGATCCAGTAGTTTCGAAGATACCGAGGGGAAAATCGAGCGAGTTCGAATGCCCAATTTGCTCCTTTTTAATTTTACCATAAATATTTTAAAATGTTAACCATTGCAAAATATGCGGACTGACAAGACATAGATATTACTATGCCAAATTACAAGTCTAGGCGTACCATAGTTTCTGCGAAAATCGACTGTGACTGACAGACAGACGAACTAGCGTACGAGTGATTTTGTAAGGGTTCGGCTTTCACTTTTAAGCCTTTTATTTTCTTTTATTTTTAAGCCTTTTATTTTCATAGCCTAATGTCCTATGGCCTTTTGCTGTGGGGATCAGCGGCGCATATTAACTCGATTTTTATTTTACAAAAAAGAGCGATACGTGCTATATACAGTATGAATGCACGAGAATCACTAAGAGATCGTTTTAAAGACATTGATGTACTGACCTTGCCGTCCTTATACATCTTTGAAATTATTATGTATACGAGGAAAAATATAGATCGATTTACAAAAAAAGGCGATATTGGTGGTATGGAAACCCGAGGTCGTGATAAATTGGTTGTTCCAAAATTTAAATTACATAAGTCAAATGTTTCATTTTTGGGTAACTGCGTTCGTTTTTATAATAAAGTTCCTCAAGAAGTCACTCAATTGACAGAAAATATATTTAGATTAGTTATAAAACGTACATTGATTAGACAATCATACTATAAAATAAACGATTTCGTTGAAGATAAAACAATAGTCTGGAAATGATTTTCTCTGCACATGCATTTACTGGCTCTCCGAATATTGTATTTTAATAAACCTTTTGTAAAATGATGTTGAAAAAATTATACCTGACTGAGTTTCTTGTCGGTTCTTCTCAGTGTCCAGGTTTTCTTTTCTCTTCTCTTTGAACCGAACTAAAGTAAATTTGACGTTCAAAAATACCTCGTGATTGGGTTTACTTGAATAAACTGATTTGACTTTGACAGTGCCTCTACTTTTAAATCAAGAGACACAGGGTTCGATTTCCAATCAGATGGAAAGAAACTTTTCTGAATAAACTTGGAATCTGCGTTTGGTGTCTGTAGTATATGCCTGGCTCTTATTTTGGAGTTGCATAGTTGCTATGTATACCTGGATTATATATTATTATTATATATTTTTAAATATTTAAGTAGCATAATTCAAAAAATGTCTGGAGTATGTATTATTATTGAAGATTTTTAAACTGATGCTGACGTTACTTTTTAGTCTTATGTATATGAAACTAGACAAAGTATAAATATAACAGTAGGATGTCTTCATAGAAAGCTAGCGTATGTGGTTTGTATGTGTGCGCGCTAATACGTATGTGCCGTGGCACGCACACAACGGCAATATTTTGGGCGAATATGGATAATTATTAACGCACCGGTCGGGGTCGCACGCGACGCATACTCGCAACTGCTTCCGTTTGTCTTTAATTCGTTCTTCACGTCGTCATAAATACTAACATGTCTAAATTGCATAAACGAACGTATTATGTTGTTAGATGCCTTAATAATTTATACATAACTACAAGAAATAAATTTAACAAACACGAAAAACTTATTCGTGCGCATTGTTTTTTATTATGACCGAGCTGTGCTCAGGTTATTTCGAGTTTGCCAAGGGATGACACCTATCTAAATATACTTAGAAAGTAAAACATTATCTCAATACAAAGAGTAAAAGAGTAACCGAAACTGTTGGAACCGTTTTCGAGAATCCAATTACATAAGACATTTATACCTATACAAGAATTGCTCGTTCATTATTATTGGAAGATATAGATTCATTCCACTTAGTTCTCGTCTATTCCTCCTCAGCTGAGAGAGCACGACATGCCTGTCACCTACAGGCAGACAGAAGGTGGGTTTTACAGTTTGTCTACGGAACCCTAAAGATGAAGACATATCTAAATATCAAGGAATTCACAGGAAGTTTAATGTTGAAATTTAGACAAATAGATAATATTGTGATGCTGTTTGTAAACAATGTGATAATATAATATCTTCTTTGTAACTGACATGACGGCATGTCATTTTTATCTTATTAACATTTAACGGGAAGGGCTTACTTTGTATACGTACTGACTAGTTGTGTAAATATTAACATAAAAAATATATTTGCAGAGGAACTAAAGTAAAATACAACAAACGAAAAATTCCGATATTCGATTTCGTACATAATTATATAGACTTCGTTGCAATTACAAAATATCGTAAAAATATGAATTCAACTCTTCAACTCGCGCATAAAGGATTCCAGACAACGAATACGGAAATAATTCCAGACAATATTGTTTACAAAAAGGTTTTCTATACTAATTTAACGTTATGTTATAAACAAAACATTTTATTATATTTTGTAACCGATTTCAAATACTGAGGAGGTTCTAGGATCGATTTTAAACATTTTTTTTCCGTTGGGATCAGTATAGCTCCATTTAAATTTCACTGATATAGGAGCTTGGATTTCGAAGATACACCAAATAACGCTAACTGCTTAGGCTTTATTTATCATAATATTATGTTCATGATGATGATTCTTTTAAGATTCTTTTGTATATCATTCCGTTCCAGAATTAGAAAAGAAGTTAATTGTAAATATCTATTTATTTAGGTCAAGATCACTCAAAAGCAAAAAATAAAAATAAAAGACTTAAATAAAATGCAACCGACTTCAAAACACTGAAACATCTGTCATACTTAAATGAAATAAATAATAGAATTTATGTACCTAGTTATACTTGAGTTTACATTATTAGAAGATAAAATTATTTTGTGATTTTCGGTGTTTTTTTTTTAAATTCGGTTTAATATTTTCCTCAAAAAATTTTCTCGTAAATTTTAGACAAGGCTTTTCATTCGCTGGTCGTTTCTGAGCTAATGGAGGGTGAGGGGGTCAAGTCGCAAGTGCATTTGCTCCCTCTTTAAATATCCTCTCCTTAGAAGCGTTCACTAGCCATTAGTAAATTATAATTTATAACTAATCGTAAATAGTGCGCTATTGAATAAATTATACTTAAGTTTCTTATTCTGGTTCTCAGTGCAAATTGGAGTTTGGAACCCAGAAACGTCGTGTTCTAAAGTAAATGTAATTTTCTTGGGTCTCGATAATTATGGATCAGGATTCAAGACATGTTCGAATCTTAATAATTTTATTTACAAAAATAATACATAATTCATTTCTTAAATTTATTACTAAAAAAAATGTATTGTTTGTTATGAGTAATATGTATGATAAATTGTAGTTATTCACGATTAGTATTTTTATAAAATTTTAAGATTTTTTACAAAAAAATTAATATGTTATTATGAGAATTAAATAGCAATTGTTTAGACTTTAAATATAATTAATGTTAGAAATATTGTAATTGGATGTTCAATACACGTTGATTTCTACTAAAATGGTGATTTGAGTTCGATAAAATTTTGCTTCGAATTTACACGTAATTTCACTAACTGCGTAATTTTACTTTGAAAAATCTCTTAGTGTAGCTTAAGAAGCTGACATCTCGCTTGCACCTTGCTTGCTTGCTTGATTATAGTTGGTGCAGCCTTAGTTCCGGGACGTGCCGGGATTTAAAAATGTCAAAACTTCCTGAACTCTAGTACAGGTTTCTTACGGTAGATTTGACGTTCATGAATACCCTATAATGTTGTTTAATTAAATATATAAATTATTTGATTTGATGATAGCGTTACGTTAAAAACCTAAGAAATGGTCTTTCATATCATCTATACCAATATTTGATGACCTCTGTGGCGCAACGGCTAAGCGCCTCGGAAAGTAAAACGGGGGTTGCGGGTTCGATTCCCGCCCCGAGTCTAGGTGTTTATGTATAATATGTATTTATTTACAAAAGAAAAGTATATAAGTAGTATATCAGTTGTCTAGTACCCATACACAAGCGCTGTGCTGCTTACTTTGGGACTAGATGGCGCTGTGTGAAATGTCTGAGTATATTATTACAAACTTTGTTTGTATGTACCTAATGGATAAACTGAAAAAGTGCTCAACTGATTACATAAATTCTTTCATCTATAGAAAGCTACATTATTAGCGAGTAACATGGGTTGTACTTTAATTGCAAAAAAAAATTTTCCCGTGCGAAGTCGGGGCGAGTCGCTAGTCCTATGTACATACACTATATATACCTAATAGTAAGTTAGACAATATCCGCTCATCTTTTAACGTAGCATCCACTGGCAAGTAGCAATAAGCTATGTGAAGTAAAATTGTCATTCTATCGAATTCGCCAAAAATGTAAATAAGATTTAGTGGTTCATGGATACACACATACATATACTCACGCTATATCTCTAACCAGGTTGTCAGAGAGGAGTATGTTTTTTTGTATTGACTTTTAATGGTTCATATTGTAATGAAATAATACATTTTAAAATAAAAACAGTTTTCACTTTAGTTACTTATCTTAAAGACATATTTCAGTAAACTTTACATAAGTATTGTCTTATTTTATAACACCGGTATTATCTAAAAACTCAAAAACATTGTTTCATTTTCTGATAAATTATTGGATTGAAACGGACATTCTTCGCTAATTTTCAAATCAATTATGTATAGCTCGCGGCGAAACGAAAGAGAAAATAACACTACAAAACGTAGTTAATACATTAAGTTTGCTTAGTTTTACCTAGGGTTTTTACAACAACAAACAGAATGAGCCTTAGAAATATATGAGGATAACAAAAAAATATAATAAGAAAACATTTTTAATATTAGCTAACGGAAATGCCAAAAACGCTGACATACATCGGTTTCACGTCGGTGAAAGCGAGTGAAAGCGAATGATATTCGAGCAGGCGAAAGAAGTACCTATCTTTGTAAGGACCGTAATGTATGACAGTATCCATTTTGAATACACCTTCAGAGATACAACCCGAGAAAATGTAATGTGTTTGCATTTGTTAATAATACAAACCTACTTAAACGTCTTGCGTTATTTATCAAAACTGTGGTAGAACTAGTTTTAAAAATTATCGATTGTTAATAATTAAAAATTCAAATCTCTGACATATGCTACATTACATTGTATGTATATTAACTATTACGTATGATGCCTATGTCTACATACATACATACAATCTTGACGCCGTATCCCTAATGGGGTAGTCAGAGAGGACAGAACGTCAAGTGTCGCGGTCCTTACTTCTTTCGCTTCCTCAAATCTCATCATTCTCCGCCCGAACCATCTTAGCATTCCTTTCTTCATTTTTACAATAACACTGTCGCGCAACCCTGTCATACTGCGTATCTCTTCATTGTTTATTTTGTCCGCAAGGGTGACAACGCACATATTTCTAAGAGATCGCATTTCTACTGCATTTATCTTACTTTCACTCGATTTCGGGCATATCCGGGCCTCACTACCGTACAATAAAGTTTGCACCAACACCGCATTGTGGATGTACGTGTACGTATGATGCCTATGTCTAATATATAAAAACAATGTTTGTTTGTTCATATTTTATGGGCTGCCATACCTTTCATCCGATTGCGATGAAATGTGATATGGATATAGGTTGACACCAGGGAACGGACACAGGCTATTTTAAAAATAGAAAACCTGTACTAAGTCTCGGGCATCAGTTAGTTATAACTAAAAATGAGTTTGTTAAACTCTTGTAAACAGGGCCGGTCCTATCATAGAGCGAACGTAGTGGCAGCCGCCGAAAAAAAGCTATGTCTATTTTTCGTTTTTCGATATTTTGATTGCAAGAGAATAGTTAGTATGTGAATGACCTTATCTGTTATATTAATTAGTGAACATTGTATGTACTAAGCAAAGTTGATTACGTTTATCCCACATATTTTGTTTGTCATACTACTAGTTATTGTGAGGAGTGCAGTGACAACGAGCATTGCTGTTTCAATCAACAAGACATTAGATAGACTTTTGTTAAATTATCATATTAAAAAATTATAGTTGTAAATTGAAAACCCAATTACGTACCTATTTAAGAACAACTTACACACAACATAAAATAAACGCGATTTTTTTAATTCGTTGCCAGAGTCCGAGGCTATTAGCATGGGAAAGTATAATAGGCTCAATATTGTAGTCACTACACCCTATCTGCTAATTTCTCGTATAAGAATCCAGTTTCAGTCTTATAGCTTCAATTTTTCTAATGAGTAAATTATATTATATTTTGTATAGTTAATAACAAGTTTAAATATCTGTACCCACTGTAAATTGGGTGACATACAGGTGACGATGTAAACAAACCATTATTAATTCTCTTCTTAATTCCGTAAACTCTGTTTGAAATTTGAAATTTTTAAATTGAATTTAAAATATGCGAACTCGTGCAATATATTTAAACCTAAATTTTATTATGTAATCCACGTATTTAATTTTTTGTTATAACCAAGTAAATAATCAGCTTATGTATATCTATATAGATATGTAAAGTAATCATTTTATATAAACAGAAGAACTTTGACTTTGAGAATTTTGACTTGGCGATTTGACATTGACTTCGTTTGCGGCCAATATGTTTGAATTACAAGGATGGTATTATAAAAATGTGAATGATTTAAAATAAACTTACCATAGCCATAAACCTTAGCGAAAATTAAGACTATTACGAGTATACGCGACATCGCTACAATCGACACGCGACACACGACAGTCGTATGAAGTACAGACGGAGGCGTGGTCCGCTGTTATACCCGACTGCTGAGATTAGTGTTTCAACCGTCTTATACTTGTTTAACGTATACAGTATGCTTGCGAAACGTGACCCTAATAATTAACTGATAAAAGGTTACTGCTCCTCTCTGAATTATAAAAAAACCTGTTATCATCTACATTCTATAGGGCTTATTAATTATTTAAAAGAAATGAAATCAAGATTATTGATAATACTTTAATATAAGAAGAAAACATTCATGAAAGTGGCAAGAGAATCTTTAAAATTATTATTTATTTTACTAGAACTCATATAATAAGTCAGTTCACACTCAGTTTATAAAGTCTTTTTACATTTTTCAGATATTAAAGCAATGTCTTTGAAATATTTTTATGTGTAAAGTATACATATAAATTTACATGGTTACACAAACTACTCTGACTTTATAATCTATTATTATAGAGGTTTTGACAGAACTTCACCTTGTCCAAGTTCATGAAACTCATGTCCGTCAGTTCAACGTCTTTGATCTGGGGTCTAAATATAACTTCAATACCCTGTAAGTTAATACCAGTTTGACATTTGATTCTCTAATTTATCAATATAAGTCAGACATTTTTTTTTTCAAATGGTGACACCGAATACAATGAATTAATTAATCCATAGCCAGCAGTGAAACTCACGCAATCAGACCTCTATCTTTTTCAATATGCCACCAATTTAGACACTCAATTTTAAAATTTTCTCATCATCCCTATATAAGACACCACGAGTCTTCACCGTGTGTTAATATGGTTCCTACGGTGGTGACGCAAATCTGTTCTTATCATTATTCTAATACTGTTTTCTTATCATACAAAAAATAATAATTAACTTTTTTAATGTAAACAGAAATAATCAAAAGAAATTATTAATAAATAAAATGATAAAACAATGACTACTTTATTTGTACATTTATTTATGTTTATGTTTCGACCTTTTTTTGAGTTAGATATTGGGTTTAGCACTAATTTTTTCGTTTTTTTACATTTGACTGTCCCTTTTTAACGCGGCGGTTAGTGCACCTGTCTTTCAATCCAAGGGGTCTGAATTCTATTTTTGGTCAAATCTATTTAGAAAATGAACTACCTCGGAATCCGAGGTAATCTACTGGGTATTCCCCCAGTTCGTTGTGTGGTACCCATAGTACAAGTTTAGGACTTTGTTTGAGATCACACAATTGGTCTAGATTAGCCTGGAATATTAATTTATTTAAACAATTCATTAAATTGAATACATCAGACACTTCAAAGTCGATGTTTACTGAGAATAAATTGGTCATGGTGTCAATACTGAATACTGATACCTAATTTTTAATGGTTTTTTTACATCGATTGATTTTAAAATAGAGATTTACGCTCTACAATTTTTTTCACAAAAGTGAAACATGGTTACAGAGTGCGTCATTCCCGGAAAAAGTCCTAAAATTGTAAAAAATTGCGAGTGAAACTCTAAAATTATTCCCAAAATATTTTCTCATCAGCACAGCGGTTAGCATAGCATTACAGTTAGAAATTCAAGTATCTACTTATTTAAAATAGGTCTCCGATTTATAGTACATCAAACTTATACCAATTTAATTAAACAGACCCAATTGCAAGACGTTTTGCAATTCAAACTTCGATTCGAAAAAAAGCTGCACACTGAAAAGATTCGAAAATAAACTCAGTCACGTATCATTTTTTCAATTGTTTTTCTAAATCTAGATATATTAAACTACAATATTCAGAAAACCAGTAAACGCATGTTCAGAGAAGATTATTTCCTAACTATCGTTTTGTCTTCGATGATATAGTTTATTTTATAGTATGATTCTCCAATCAATGTAGATACGTTTAATAACGAGTTTAAACTTTTTCGTTAATTGAGTAACCGTTTGAGAAACGTTATAAAAACGAGAGCAGTTATCCAAAAAATGATTCACTTGACTTTTGTTATTTAGTTTATCTTGATCGTTTCCATACTATTAACACAGATTAATTAGTTACTAACGTGAACTATTAATATCACCTTTCTTTTTAAGAGATCTATATTTTTTATAGTGAATATTTTCAAATGTGTAGGGATGGCACGGTGAGTACATCAATTTCTTTAAAGCGATCTCTCGGCGACCCCCGTCCGTGTATTCATGTTGTGAACGACACATATTGTTCTTTTTTGGAAAATAAAAATTGAGTTAATATGCGCCGCCGATTCCCGTTGTAGAATAATAATAATAATTATTATTTATTTATTGGTGTTACATATACATTTCGTATAAATAATTTTTTTGGAATAAACAAATTATTCATTATGCTAAAGTTTAAGGTTTGACACGTCCGGAACGAATATAATACGAAGAACTACAGACACTAAACTATGGAAGTAAGCGAAATACACCAACCTAGCCGTCTCAACATCATGTCATGTCAACTGTCTAATCACAGATTTACCACTAGCTGATATATTTTAAGCCCTATGCTATGACAGCCCTATGACACAAAACAAATTTTTGTTCAAGTTACCGGTGGAATCAGTAATTTCAAGCATCGAGAACTGTCTTATGCGCAACAAGGTGCCCGGACCGGAAGCTGAATGCCTTAGGCATGATATATCTGCAATCATACGTAGACACAAGAATCCGAAACCAAACATTCCAAGGCAAGAGTTCCAGGCACTGATGTCTCTACACAGAAATCCCGATATCCTCGTGTTAGCGGCAGATAAGGGTAACGCAACTGTCATAATAGGTACGGTGGAGTATGAACAGAAAGTTACACAGCTAGTTAGTGATACCGGTACTTATAAAAAGGTAAACTACAATCCAACAACTCGTGTAGCTTCCAAATTAAACAAGTTTTTATCTGCGCTGTCAGATGGAGAGAAAAAACGGTTACGTCCCTTGAACCCAACACCTACTAAAGTATATGGACTGCCAAAAATACACAAACCAAACTGACCTTTACGTCCCATTGTGAGTCAAATCGACTCTCCTGCTTATAAAAATTCACGTCACATGGCTAGTATCTTGCAGACAGTGACTGGAAAAACAACGAGCTTTGTAAGAGACTCTACACATTTCATCCATCTGTTGGAGGACGTCAAAATTCAAAACGACGAGATAATGGTTAGTTTCGACGTGGCGTCTCTGTTCACCAATGTACCAGCAACAGAAACTATTGATATATTAAAACAACAGTTAATAGTGAACAACTTACCTACTGAGTACCTGGGATTGATAGAGTTTCGCCTTACTAGTGGTTATTTTCTCTGGCGAAAGGATTTCTATATGCAAATAGATGGAGCGGCGATGAGCTCACCAATAGCACCAGTCGTGGCCAACGTATTTATGGAACATTTCGAGGAGAAAGCGTTGAAGAGTGCGCCATTAAAACCAAGATACTGGTGGAGATACGTGGACGATGTGTTTGCTATAGTTTCCAGACAGGGTGTAAGGCAACTATTGGACCACCTGAACCAAATACATCCAAAGATACTTTTTACCGCAGAGAAAGAAAAAGACGGAACTCTCCCATTTTTGGATGTACTAGTGAAGCGGGAACCTAATGGAAACTTGGTACATAGGTATTTAGAAAACCGACACATACCGATCGGTATCTGAGAGCAGATTTCCATCACCATCAGTCGCACCTATCTTCAGTGCCACGCACTCTTATTACTCGTGCACTTCGTCTATGCGATTCTCAATTCCTAGACTCGGAATTGACACACGTGCAGCAGATGTTAAAGTGCAATGGCTACAACTGGCGACAGAGTTGGCGGCTAGCAAACACGAACAGCAAACAACGGCCTCAGATTGTAGAGCGTATTTACCATACATGCGAGGGGTAACGGATCAAATTGGACACCTGGTACGCCGTAGGTATAGCATCAGGACAATTTTCCGCCACTTGACACAGATTAGAAGACTGCTACGATCGCCTAAGGATCGGGACCCTCTAGATAGCCCTGACGTCTACGAAATTCCATGCGATTGCGGCAAAAGCTACATTGGAGAAACGGGACGCAACATCAATACTCACCGAGCACATCCGCAGTTTGCGCAAAATAAACAGCAACACCTCGGCGGTGGCAGAGCACGCCCTCAATTCCGATACCTCACATTATATTAGGTTCGATAAGATGAAAATGTTGGCTCGGGAAAAGAAGCTTGTGTCACCCAAGTTTTTTGAAGCCATCGAAATCTACTGCCGGCCTAATTCTAATAGAGACAAGGGATGGATGGCCCGTGTTGTTAAACGCTACGCGGAAAAAGATCGATATTGCTGACTATTATGTAGTGGACATCGTGAGTACATTTTGTGCGCCCGTAAACACCAAAAGTGACGTAAACGCATCGGTCTCGCCGAGCTCATCATCATCGCCGGCGCACCCCACACCTCCCGCCCTGTCAAGCCGCGCGTTGCGAGCTCAAGCGCGCAGTGCGAGACGGAGCGCGTCCGCGAATTCATCCCACTCACCCTGATGAAGAACCTCCAATAGGTCCGAAACTAGTCCGAAACTACCTATACCGATTGGACGTGAGTATAGCCGTGTTCGAAAATTAGTTTGTAAATTTTTGTTTGTTAGTACTTTTAAGTTTATTAATTACTTTTGAACTTTACAAGTGAAAAGTTAATACAAATTTTTTTATAGGTAGTATGTGAGATAGACTCTTTTGGGCGTGATGGTAGAATGCAGTATTGTAGGCTACAAATACCGGTTTGACAAACAGTCCACCTTGTCGTGTCGTGTCCACCCATTATTACTTAACATCAACTGTCAATCCATAAAAAATGGCCGATTTCTCCAATTCCAATTGTTTACCTCCCAGTTCTAGTTTGATTCGGATATTGGGTACATTCGAAAGGTAAAATTTCATAAACATTTTCGTGCAGTAATTTATTAACACCGAACCGCGTCAGATGTCAACAAGAATCCAACTCTGTAAGCTAACATCAAAATATCTCTCCTCGTTTACAGTACTTGTTTGCTACTTGCTCATAAGTAAGGTAGCTTTGCTCACATAATAGGTTCATTGTTGAAGTTGAAAACCGGCCCTAATAATCAAATACTTACAAATCACTTACAAACGATATCGAAACTTCTGCAACTTGATTGTGAAAAAAGTAAAACAAACGCACGAAAATATTGAATTGAAAAAATACGTTAATGACAATAAACTTGGACATTAATTAAAGAAATAACACGCGCCGTAACACAAAATTCACGAAATTGCGATCTTCTGAAGAAATGTAGTGATCCTCAAGACTATAAATGCTGTAAATGATTTTTTTGTGAACGTAGGAAAAAACTTAGCGGAAAAATTAAAACATGAAGATACTTTAGGTGAGGGCATCACATTCGGGAACTCTCACATGCCTAAGCCCTCCATAGGCAATTCTTTCACATTATTGGAAACATATGAATCGGAACTTAATGCTATAATTAATAGCATGCGAGATAACCGGATGGGATGAAATTTCTACGAAGGTAATAAAGTCTACTAGACATATTCTTGTACCCATTATTACCTCCATTTACAATCTAATTATACACACTGATGTTTTCCCCAATCACTTTAAAACTTCTCTAATTGTTCCTATACTAAAAGGTGGAAATAAAGAACAAGTTGATAATTACAGGCCAATTGCATTGCTACCTGTTCTATCCAAATTTTGGAAAAGATTATTAATAAACGATTAGATAGCTATCTCAAAAAGTATAATTTATTATCGGACCATATCGAAACATTATTAAAAAACATGGAGGTTATGGGTATTAGAGGCAAGCCACTGGAACTTTTCAGGAGTTATCTTACAAATCGTGCGCAGCGAACAAAAGTAGGTGACCATGTTAGTGTTGATGCTAAAGTTACCTATGTTATTCCACAGGGAAGTGTCCTTGCACCTACCTTATTCAAGATTTACATCAATTCTTTGTGTAATATGAAGTTAACAAACGGTCATATCGTAGCTTTCGCAGATGATACAGCTTTACTATTTTATGCTGACGACTGGGAGGAAGCAAAGCGTTTCGCACAAAAGGGTCTAAATACAGTCTCGCAATGGCTAAAACATAATTCTTTAACCCTTAATTATGAAAAAACTAAATTTATGACATTTTCTATAACAAAACACTACAACCTTAGTCTTTAAAACTCCAAGTACATAAACTACCTATCACTCAGTGTGGTTCGCAACGCATTGTCAATGTCCCTTTATACAAAGAGTAGACTGCATAAAATATCTGGGTATATTACTTGATTGCAATTTGTCATGGAAACAACAAATACAAGCGTTATTACCTCGCTTCCGAAGACTTATAACAATGTTTAAAAAATTCGTCACATCAGTGATCTTGGACTCCTCAGAAGAATTTACTTTGCACTCTGTCAACCAGTAATTGAATACTGTATATCGATATGGGGTGGTTCGCGTACAACGAATCTACTGAAATTAGAAAGAGCCCAAAGGGCAGCTTTGAAAGTGCTTACTTCAAAACCTCTAAGATTTCCAACAAACGAATTATATTCGTTTTTTAATGTCCTCACCGTTAGACAGCTTTACATAATGAAATGCATCCCCAAACAACATAAAGTACCAATTCATGACTCTGGATCATTAGATAAACGTAGATATAACAAAACTTATTTTACATCATTTCATAACACCTCCTTTGCCGCAAAAGCGCTTTCAGTTATGGGTCCATTCCTTTACAATAAAATTAATAGAATAATTGATATCAGATCCACTTACAACTAGTAAAGCAAAGGAGAAGGTTAAAGGTTGGTTACCTACATTGAATCACATACAAACAGAACAACTGCTTAATAAAATTACATGAAAGGCATGGCACAAGTATTAGAAGAGAGTCTAGACAATGGGTCCAAGTATAGGTAATATTTTGGTTTATTTATTTTATTTATCTTTATCCTTAACTATTATATTACTTTCACCAATATTACTTTTTCTTATTTCTTTCTCCTTTTAATTTAATCTAGCAGGACAAGATATGCATGTACTTTATTTTATTGTTTAACTTTTTCAATACACAACAATTGCACAATACACTCACACACATCATCACACTCATACCATACACGCACACACACCATCACACTCACACCATACACACATACACCACCACACTCACACACTATCACATTCCCACACATTCCAAAACACGTGCACAATTCCACAGTCACATATAAGTGCTGATTGTTATATAGTTACATACACCGTATGCATTTCCAGATTGATGTTGCAATATTTTTTATTTTTTTGTTAATCAACTAATATAATATTATTATGGCTAAGATTCTACTGAAAGAGGGAGATGACTGATGCTTAAAATACAGGGCTTCCTAGTTTAAGCACCAGTAATATCGATTGTTACAAGCGACTTTAATAACAGCCATGTAATAACAAATTGTAATTTTACTTGTATTGTTATAACTACGTATGTATATGGCGTAAAATAAAATAAAAAATATATTATATTATTATTGTATTAGTGACAGCTGACAGAGGACAGTACATAATATGGTGATAGGTTATTTACAAACTCATCACTCATATGAGCCATATGTGTTAGCCAAATGTCCATTTTAACTCAATTTTCCAAAGAGGTTAAGAGAATAAGCGACATGCAAAAACTACATAAAATATTTTTTGATATATTGTAAATTACCTACATGAGTAATCACAATAAATAATAATATAATAACATTACAACTAAAGCGAGTGGTAACAAAGCCAACGCAGGACAAGGCTGACTTATTAAGATCAAATGACCGGAGTACTAGCAGACGGTAATGTCAAAAGTACTCGCATACCCAGGCGAAACTGTGTGAGAATGATGAGACTTGAGGAGGCGAAATGAGTATGTAAGGACCGCGATACCTCGTGTGTATGTAAATTTTTTATATCATGTATTGTAACATAAAAATTGCCTAATTTTTATGTTACAACTCTGAAAAGATTGTTGACTATATTGTATGGACTCAGGTGTTATATTGCGGAAATCCATTTCGAAGGAAGACTTCGTATATTTTTGAACTTCCGCTCGAAGTTTCAAACTTGTCGGTGATTTCCGGAATCTTGACGATACTTTGTGAGATTTGCGAAGCGAAACACGCGTCGATTTTGAAACTGAGCGGAAAACATATGAATTAATCACTTAGAAATGTTTACCTCTTTGACAAATTCGATTTGAGCTGACCATGTGTCATACTTAGATCGAATCTGATATTTGGAATTTCCTGAAGATGCTTCGTTGAGAAGTGAAACGTGTATCGATTGACAAGGTTGAAAATATAAACTAAAAATAACTAAAAAACATAATACGAATTCTTCAAATATGATCTTTTTGACATTAGATTGATACAGACCACGTTTAATTATATTTTGTCGTCCGTACATATAATTTTGTTGTGCCTCGAGAATACGCATCTAACGGAAAATGGTACAATAGTTCATACGTTTAAGATGCTTACATCGACATTCAGTATTGTTTTAACAAGTATTAATAACATTAGATAATAAATATTTATTAATTTCTTTCATGTAAAGTATATCAAATCTTTTGCATACAAAATGAAGCCATGAAATCAGTTAATGAGCGATAAACGATAAAAAATATTATTAGTTAGAGTTTCTACAAATGCGGATGTTCAGTTAGACCATAGATTCCCATCAGCAGCAATACAACTTCCAGCTGAAGGCTGTCATAGGGGCGGTAGCAACTCCAGAGGCAGATTGGGAGCGTTGAGGCAGTCGAGACTACTCCAGTCAAATAAATAAATAAATTAAACATTTTTTATTTCTTGTTGATTCTGTGTTCATTTTTGAAATTTTAATAAACAATTTTATTGTAAATTTGGTCGCTATTAATTAATTTCTGCTTTATGATTTTTAATAGATAATAAACATATAAAATAGGCACAGATAATATGCGACAATATTTTAATATTTCATAAAATTAATTATTATAGAATAGGGATTAGGGAGACGTTGCAATGTTTGTTCTCTTCTAAAGGGCGATAGTCCACGAAAGGTTAGGAATCTATGAGTTAGACGTTATAATTATATCAATATGAGTCCGACTATGCATAGGCTTTGGTCTTTGGTACTAATTACTTAATAATTTATTTAATTTAATTTGTAATATAATAATGAATTTAATAAAATGTTTTTCACAAACCACGATCGATATAGATATTCATCATAAATTCTTTGACACCCATTTCTTTCTTGGTAAATCTCTGCATCACGAAAATAAGCTGTTATTCATTTTTAATTTCAATAGTTTCACCTTATGGCGACTTTTTATAGCAGTGTATATTAACAATACAGATACAGTACCGTTAATATCTTTATTTACATTAACAAAAAGTACATACATATGTTAATACTTACAAACTTAAAACTACACATTATCTTAAATAATAAACTTCCTCAAAGTTGCCGCTTAGAAAGCTGTCATTACTCAAGGTACCCAGCAGACTGGCAGCATTGCCTCTTTGAATAGCCAAACGGATTCGTTGGCGGAAGAAGCTGCCAGCCCGGTGGTCTCCCGAAGCCTCGACCAGTCCCTTACAAATATCAGAAACCAGTCGATGGGCTTCGGGATCCCAGGGATCCAAAGTTTTGACTGCAAAGGGCGTAAATATGAAACTCTCAGAGAGAGTCGCATACTTACGCCGCTTCAAGTTCTCGGCAGTGCTGGCAGCGGCACCTGCTGACTTGGAAGTCGCCGGCACATGGGAAACAGCAAGTGTATCGACACAAGTGGCATCCCACACCAGCGATCTTCCAAAAGTTTCACCTTAAATTTCATGTATTAGTTAGTTACGTAAACTTGCAATTATTTCCCATAAGAGTTGGGTACGGCGTTAAGACGGAACAAAATCACAACTAAAATGTAAGGATTACTTCCTCAGTGATCACAACTTGACACCTCTGTACTATATGAGAATAGGTATTTGGACTTACAGATTGTAAAGAGAAACCCAACAGCAACGGGTTACCAGCCTGTTAAAATCAAGCAAAAAGGTTTTGCTACACCTATGGGTACAGAGGTGTTCGATGTGGATGCCATTAGATCAGTTATCCAATAGCGCACTGTATGCAAGATTGTATTTTATTCATTGAATTGCACGTTACACTTGATTATCTAGAGTATCTAAACACTAGATAATCTGTTATAGATAATATGAACGCGCCGTTCTCAAGCTGTGACCATTTCTACCCCATAAAATAAAACATTTTATTTGCGATTCAAATCATTTATTTGTAAATAATTATTATTGATATTTTTTATGCATTTTCGCAATACCGAGAAACGTGTGATAGCATAATTACATCAGTGTACGAAGCTTACCTTGCTAAAAACATATATTTAAACAAGTTATTAATAATAACATATATTTGAAACAGACATAAGAAATATGAAACTTATCTAAGTATATATTGTGTGTGGTGTAGTAGAGGCATGCTGCCTCGCAGCACGAATATTTCGCCGGCTCGCCCGGTGAAAAACGACCCTCTCACAGAATATTTTCACGGCGCGAAATAACAGTATCTATTGCTGTTGTATTTCGTTCGGTGAGTGAGAGTGTCGGTGACCCATCTCTCCCCTTCCCCTCTCTTTCCCTCCTTTTTCTAAAGAGCCGCAATGCACCCATGATTCCCCAAACGTTGCGGATGTCCATGGGCGGTGGTGACCACTTTCCATAAGGTTTCGTACGGTAAAGATTCGCTTGCCCCTTTTGCCAATCTTTCAATAAAAAAAATCAATATTATTTTATATATAGCAACAAACATTTTTGTCCTATGTTTTTGATTGTGAGTAATCTGTGTAGTCGGTCTCTTGCTCATTAAACTCCTGCATCGTTATTTTCGTTGTTTAACAATAAAAATATTAAAGTTTCAGGCTGTAAAATATATACAAACACGTAGTGGTCCTTCGTGCCGGATATGAACCTGCGACCTATGGATATTTTTACCGCGATTACGATATATAAAAAATGTAGGTACAAAACTTAAACAAAATTTTTGGAAGTGCTATCAAGGGACTATTTAACGCAGTTTCAAAGCAGACCTAAATGGAAACAAATTTATCCTAATTTCAAAGTTGGAGATCTCGTAATAGTCAAAAATGATAGTACTGTTCCCACGGATTGGTCAGTGGCTAGAATAATTCAAATATTTTCTGCACAAGATGGTAGAGTGAGGGTCTAAATTAAAAATGATAATGAAATTATAAAAGATCATTGAGAAAATTATATCCACTGGCAATATAGTAAGTAGTTTGTTAAGTCTACTGCCAATAGACTAATTTTTTTATTTATATAATATTAAGTAATGTATATAATATAAACAAACATAAGAAATATGTAACTTATTTAAGTATGTATTATTTTTATAGATAGCAACAATTTTTTTTCCTACGCTTTTGATTGCGAGTAATCTGTGTTGTCCGCCTCTTGCTCATTAAACTGCCTGCATCATTAAATTGTTTTTGTTGTTTAAAAGTAAAAATATTAAAATTCCGCGCTCTAAATTATTTTTACAAAACATAACAATCATTTATTATCATTGGCATCGTCTATTCTATTCAGTCGTCAATATTCTACCCACTCACAGGCCTGCAACACCTAGTATTTAATATTAACGCTATATCTCCTTTCTCCTTTTAACGAGTGGCGCTTGCTGTAAATTCAATATGAATTCGCCCATGGCTCTTTTAATTTTGTGTTTAAAATTAAAAATATCCCACAAGTGTTTTAAGAATAACATGAAGCAAAATTCGCTACTTTATTCACTGCACAAGCGTGCAGCAATCTAGTGGGACATACATAGTGTTTGTTTCGTACAATCAATCTAGTAGGTATCAAAGATTTTTTTGTTATGTATTCTTAGCAATCCTATGAAACAACATCATTGCTATACACACTACTTGTACTACGATAAGTGAGCGTTGGTATATACATATAATATTATAATAACTAAATATTCTTTTTAACAGCGAGAAGTATGACCGATACACAATAACAAACATGATATACAGCAGCGAAATTACTGACATCCTCGTTAAGTATGAATAGCGCCTACACAATATACTGCACACGTGAATTCTGCTATAAATACACGTTTAGTCGTGTCTTACTATCTTTATATTACCTGACGTGTTGTTGAAGATGTCATAGTTCATTGAGTAGCCTTTACATTAATATATAATTGTGTAAAGGAAAATAATGCTTCTATATATTATTTCATTATGGAATATATATAATGGAGTTATAGAATTAGTAATTTTGTCTACAAATCTCAATATTTAAAATTGTAGTTCTCTTTAAATTTGCTACTTTTGATATACATCACATCTTTAAAATTAATGGTCTATTATCTTCGATCACAAATATATAACTAGATTCACAATCCTTTATAAAATTGGAACAAATTATTGTCTGAATTGACATATACATTTCTAATATCGTAGTATTAACTCAACATTGTGTTAATTTAAAGTAAACTTTGCTGTCAATGCATATAAAGGTTGTAAAAGCTTGTTAAAGATTCTCCCATGGCATTGAAACGACGTTTGTTAACAAAAATATATTTAAAATTCAATCTTACGCTTCACGCTTAAAGTGTAATTCACGTAATTTATTTGTTTCGCTATTTACGTCATTATGATTTGTTAGATGAAAGTGACAAGAATAAGACACAGAAATTATAATGTTAGACAAGGAATAAGATGTTGCATGTCAGGCAATGACATATTCAGATGCAAAGTAAGAATATTATTGTATTATTATGAATATAATAAAAAAGAGCTATATGACGTTATTATTATAACGAAATAATGAACACGTAAATAAAATATTCCTAATTACTTACCGAAAATAAGAAACTCCATCGTTTTTTAACGTTCTAGACGTGTCATTTTTAGAATTTTTGAAGGAGCACTTTGTCATGTTTCCTTTAGTGTTCACAAATTACTACTAAGACTGAGTGCGCTAAAATTCTCATTTCAGCGCACATTTGGTTCGGACGTTTTTGGAACGCTGATTGTGTATCTTGTTATATATTTGTGATCGAAGTCTGTTATACAAAAATGGAAAACTTCAAAGTTAACAGTTTTCGGTATAAAATTTTGGTTACTACTTCAATCACTGAATCTTTAATGTGATGTATAATGGTGATAATAAATGCTTGGGAGGAAATCGTGAGGACAAATGCAGGCTAAGGTTTAGATCTCACATTGGCTAAAATTTTGCAATTTTTTTTGTAATTTGATACAAACACGACCATATATTTATAACGTTTTTTTTGTTACGTTAGGTTAGGTCTTTTTAACAAAACGCGCAAACCGAGCGAGCGAAAGAAGCGTGCCGCAGAGCGGCCGGCGATTTTTTCAAAAAATCTACTCTTAAAGAGGTGAAAAGTGGGATAAAACTTTGTATGGGAAATGCTTAACCACTGAACCGATTACGATCAAATTTGGTACTAAGATAAAACTTTTCTATTACAAAAACATAGACTTTTTTTTTACCAAAAATCTACCCCTAAAGAGGTGAAAATGGTGGTGAGATTTTATAGGGAAAGTGCTAAACCACTGAAGCGATTATGATGAACTTTGGTAGGCTACTTTTTTTTTCAAAAAATGATATGTGGTTTTTTATATATGTGACGTCGACGGTTTCTGTATATGTGACGTAGTCATAAATCCAATATGGCGGATGTTCCATAACAGAAGGTAATTTTTGTTCAACACAAACAATATGTAAACTAATTAATCTGTGGTTACACTATTCTAACTGTTCAAACTTTCCAATTGTTAACACTTGCACAGAACCTTAAAACAATATTATGCTATCACTTTCTCAATTTAAAAGTTCCAAAGTCAAAAACAGATTCCCGCCAAAAAGTCAATTATAAAATGTTAAATGTTACATAAAATTGCTCCTACGACTTTTTCGAAAGTACAATATTAGCAGAGCTATACAGGTTTGAACTTTGAAGCATAAAGAACGAAACATTTCATAAATAGGTTAAGAAACCGCTTTGTGGTGGATTTACAAAAGGTTATAATTGTTTTTATGCTGATATTATGAAAGTTTTTAACTTTTTTATTTTTTAATACACTTAGAAAATAAGGCTCTAAGGTATTTTTTAGTAAATTTTAAGAGAAATTTAATGAAAATCGAAAAATTTAAAATTTAACTCGCCAATCTTGGTCTTCTCTTCCCGGTAAAGTGCATTTTGATATATTATACAATGTGTAACAGAAATAACCTGAAATCAGAATCTATTTTGTTCCGAATCATTAAATAAATTCATTTCAACTTAGTCCAACATGGGAAATACATGTTTTTCTATGCATACATACATACCTACTTACACAAATATCTTCATGCTGTATCCCTAACGGAGTAGTCATAGAGGACGGAGCGCTAAGCTTCGTGGTCCTTACATATTTCTTTCACCATTTCAAATCTCATCAATTTCCTCACACATTTTCGCTTAGGTATGCGGGAGCTTTTAATATAGCCATCAGCTAACACTGGCTGTTTGAACGTCATAAGTTATTTTTTTATTTTATTAATATTATTTATTTAATTATGTAATATAAATTAGTAAATATGTACAAATCTACGCTAAGATTCCCGATAGCCTTAGAAAAATCGTCTTTGAGTAAAAAGGGCTTCATGGAGTGAACCTTCAAACCTGGAATACTTGTGGTACCAAAACAGTAAATAATCTAAATCTTAGTCCGTACTATTGAAACTAACTAGTAGAGGTTCTAGTAGAGGGTCCTAGGTTTGATTCACGGTAATTTAGGAAATGAACTTTTCATGATCATGTATCTTTTCTATTATCAATTGCTTTGCAGTCTGTTACTGAGAAGTCTACAAGTTCGGGTACTATACCACAAGCCTATATGCTTGCTTGATTAGGGATCTGGGGGCAACTGATGTAATTGTCTGGAATGTTAATGTAGGTAGTACTTCTTATATTTTGAATTTGATTCTTTAGTTGGCGATATAAGTGATATATGCCTTTGACCTGGCCATGAATATTTTGCCAAACAATAGCTTTTTATCGAATTTATAACATCTTATTAAATATTCAACACAAGATCGTGCGACCTTAAGCGAACCTTGCCTCTTATAACTTTATTATACTCTTATAACGTCTTTTTAGTTGACTTTGACCTGACTGCGTGAATGCACTCAGTTTTAATACATACGTTTATGTAGATATCTAGTTAATTAATTGCTTACGTAACTTTATACAGTAAAGGGGATATGAACTGCGTTTAGAACTTTATTTGTCTGGAACTAGCCGTCTGTTTTCTTACCCTTTTTACTTATGGTTTGTGACTCCGGCAATGAATTCAAGAACTTCCAACTGTAAAATTTTCATAAAACTTTTTAATGGTTCAAGAAATTACAACTGAAATTTCTTACATAAAAACTAGCAAATAAAATGAAATAAATATTTTATCTTATTATGTTACGTTTTTAAATAATTAGTTAGAATAAGTTGAAATAACTATTTCATTTATTTGCTAGTTTTTAATAACTACCTACGTAGTTAGCTTTTAGTTTCATAACTGCCATTAATATTAATTTTATTTTGTAATAAAAAAATTATTTCACTATTGTCCCATAAGTTGTATTTTGAAACGGCTTTTTCAAGCTCTTGAATTTAAAATCAATCATGATAGCGGCTTTTAAAGCCGCTATCATGATTGATTCATTTATCATTTTGACCACACTCTAGTCTAATGTTATTACCTTAATACGCAATATTATTTTAAGTTTATTGTAATCACCATCAGATTCATTGCAGGTATCAATATCTTTGAAGCGAAACAAACGTCCATATCTATTAGACGTCTGCATTATCAATACGCAAACTAATTAATTAAGCAGATGTGGATGTACAGGTAACGAGAAGTTTGCTAAGTACAGAAACGCTATTGAATCTCATATCGGTAACGAATTTTAGTGATGATAACCAATAAATCGTCTCTCATCAAGCTCAATCACATATTGGGCAATTAAAGTGCACATAAAACTTAGTATATTTTCTTAATTAGGCCAGTTTTTTTATTTTTTTGAACATCTTTATTTGCATCTGCAGAAGTGGAAAACATCCGCAACATTCCTGACCGCCTTGATGATGGAGTGATTAGTGTATCTGCCTTCCAAACTGATAATCCCGTGGCCGATTCTCGATTAACTTCTAAATTGTCTTGGAATTTCAGTGTTACTAGGTCCTCTAATTTATTGTTCGATGCTTATAGTACAGAGCTCTGAGGTCACAAAATAGGTTTAACTTTTTGGTGAGGTTGTTAATCATTATTTTTAATAGCTACCATGTTATAAAATTCTACCAAGTATGACTATCAATCAGAAACTGTAGAATATTTCCTGAATGCGACGCGCTTAGACTCCTCCAGATATATGAAGTCATTTTTTTATATCACGGGAAGATAAACGAACAGCAGGTAAGGATAAACAGTCCTGATGATAAGTAGACTGAGATCCACGGACAATGACAATATCAAGTCAAAGAAACCGCTTCACATTACAAGTGACTTGACAACTCTGAGGATTAAGTAACCACTTGCGCCATAAATTTCATTGGCTCAGATACCCTCCACATCGAAATACAACAGTACGAGCACTGCCGTTTGGTAGCAAGATTAGCAAGTAGGCTAGTTGCTGCGATGCGGACTGTCTCCGCAACAGACAGCGGGCAGAAACAGATTCGACGAATGCATTAACTGTTCGTATTCACAGGATAATACAATGATAAATCAAATTCATGGTCTAATTTATCATTTTATTATGTTAATACGTTAATGGTATAAAACAAGATTATAAAGCTCATCACAGAACAAATATTTCATAAGTGAATACTAAAGTAAATTTCTTTGTAAATATTTATAAAGTTTTATGTTAATTAAACATGAAAGATAGCTAAATCTTTCTTCATGATTTCATGTTCGGGGTGTGATTATTACATCATAACTGCGTGTGTATCATTTTATTTTCAAGTGCACCGGTAATTTTCAAAAATAGCTAAGCTCGTCTTAAGCATGCTTCTAATGGGTTCTTTAGTCACTATTAATATTTTTTAATTTATTATACATACATATACTTACTTATTGGTGCTTCCGCCCATAGGCGACATCAGTATTCCAGGACTAGTCTCGTGATTTTTATAGAAACAAGGAGCAGTCTTTGCTTCAAAGTGAAATTCTATTTCATCTTATTGTACATACCAAGCTTTTTGGACTCCAGATGGACCTTGTCTTCCAAGCGGCAGTGGAATTGAACGTCGCTAGAGATGTTGATATCAAAGATACCGATTATATGAGAGTTCGTAAAGGATGTGCTTTGGAATGGTAAACTTATAGATAATACGGTTTTCTTAGCGGTAAATGCGCAAACTTGTGTCTTGGCGGGATTAAATTGGACTAAGTTTAGTCGTCCCCAATAGGAGATTCTGACTAAAGTACTCTCAATTACAAACATAAATTATCCGCATGTCTGTAATTTTTGGCATTGAGTATCCGCACGACGAGATGGTAAACGCTACGGCTCCTTCAACATTCAATGTTGAGTTAGACGTAAAGAAAGTACCCAGTAAGTCGGCTTTCGCCTTTGTACTGTGAGCCAGGTTACCATAACGTTTACGCAGTGGAGGCAACGAAGACCGATAAAAATTTCCCTCAGTTGGTTGTCCCTCGTTGGGTGACCAGAAAGCACGTCTCCCCGACAGATAATTAACCAATCCCGCATACGAAATCGAATTTTTCCTTGGAAATTACATTCTTACAATGCCTCGAGGCAGTATTTAGCTTCTGCTTCACGTCAGATATGTTACGGTCTTGATTAAGTCAGGTCGTGATCCAAGACTCATGCGCAGTTTTATAGCTACCCTGTAAGGCCGATAAAACCACGGCCGCATCTTCACCCCCGCAGTCACCAACGAATTGGAAAAACCTGTAATAGTGGATGCGTGAGTGTCGGGATCGGCTGATGCGAAGCATAGTCACCTCCACGGGACGATGCGTAAGATTTTAGATTTAAAATATATAAAGGTTTTTAATATAATTTTACACAAGTTGCTAAGAGATTTATTATCACAACGAATGATATCAACAATTGTTTACACAACAGACGTGCCTTTAAAAAATCGGGTTCGACAAGTATGGAATAGAACTTATAATAATGAATGTTCACCAGACCAGCCACGCGGACGAATCCACAGTGTTCGCACGGCATGCAACTCATGCAAGCCATTTCAAAAAATATTCAATTTATTATTTATAGTCTTAAACATATTACCCGTTATAAGCATCGTATCATGCTTCTGTTATTATACTACTTAATTATTCCTTACTAATGATGCATCCTGATTTCATTCGGGTAGGATTTTCAATGTTTGCAACCACACCACATTTTTTTTTTGACATTTTCATACAAAAATACCATTCAATTTTCCGACTTTTTCGGTGGCTTTTTCCAAAATTTTCTTTCACATAAATTTTGTCTTGACAATTACGAATACAACAAAAAAAAAAATCAACCAAATCGGTTGAGCTATTCTCAAGTAATGATTTTTCTTACTTGCAGCAATTTATTTTTATTTATATAGAATATAGGTAGATAGATATATAGAAGAAGATTAATAATGAGGAAATATTTTATTATCGTTAATTTCACATTTTCACCAAAAGTAATTAGGTATTTCATGTCGTTATGATTGTAATGATTAAAAAACAATTGAGTTAATTTATAATGAAATAAAATTAATTACTTGTAGATTAATAAATTATTATTGTATTCTAAACAAAATAGATAATTCTAAAATCGATTTACTTATGGTAAAAAAATTGTAACGAACTGTATAGAAGGGGATGCAATTTTCATAAAACTGAAATTATTTTTAAAAAGTATTAAAAAAAAATAAAAAACCTCTTCCATACTAGTCTCTTTGACCTCTCACATTGCACTCGCATGGCGCGTGACAGGCTTGTGGTGTGTCTGCGTGAGCGCAACGCGATTGGTCTCCGTGAGTTAGCACGTGCGCATCGTGACGTCATTGTAAAAATCTTATTTATCACTGTTTGTGTTTTCCAAAATCGAAACACTGACATATTTTGTGACGCATTACGGTTGGTTTAATTCAATAAACATATGAAGTGAATTAGTAACCAATTAAATTAAATTTCAATTTTTTTCTTGAATTTTGCATAACAAAATGTATAATACCTATTTCGTGCGAACAATTAAACGAAAGTTTTGTTACTATATGCATGTTATAGCGTTTCAGCAGTTAAAAATATCCAATCAATTTAATTAAGTTACTAGAACATGATGTTACTACCGCCATATCAAAAAACATGGAAGTGTGAAGCTGAATATTATTGTGTAGGTATTCATTCGTTACTGTGCATATAGTCATTCCAGACCAGTAATAGCCCGCGCTTGAGAATAAGGCTATGACAATAGATATCCGGGCTTGGCCGATCAGAGCGGAGGCTCCGGTCGTCAATCCATGCGACCCCCGAGATTTCGGACTAACACACGGAAATTGTTAATATAACTAACTTAAAATGTTGAAAGTTTTACAGAACTGTTCTGCGTAATTAACAAATTTGTAAAGTTATTAACTGTATATAATAACTACTTTATATAATGTATAAATATATTATACGCTATATATATTAACAAAAACAATACGCTGAGGATGACCATCGTAGAAGTAACTACTACCTACAACCCTCTCACAGAATATCGGCGTGAAATAACAGCATCTATTACTGTTTTTTCGTTCGGTGAATGAGAGTGCCGATGGCCCATCTCCCCCTCCCCTCCTTTCCCTTTCTTCCCTCTTTACCTAAAGGGCGGAAAAACACCTGTGATTCTTCAGACGTTGCAGGTGACCATGGGCGGCTGTGATCTCTTTCCAACAGGTGACTATCGCTTGTCCGTTTCTCCCCTGTTTCATAAAAAAAAGTTTTAGTGAATAAAAGCTCCACATAACTCAGGCTCTCCTCCAGGGTGCTAGGTATCTGTGTTCAGGTTTCCCCTGCGTTACCAAAAAAAGGTGCTAGTTATTCAGAATACACATTGCTAACTTTTTAAACATGCTGGTCTGATTTAACTGACATGGCCTTTGTGCTGGTCTGGGAGATAACGAAAGATTAGGTGGTCCTTATAATGTAAAGTGTGCCTGCTACTAATCTGCCTGGATAGATAATAAAAGTTGGCCAAGATGTGAAGTCCTTAGCTGTGAAATTGCCGTTCCGTACGTAGTCTTGCCAGAAATATTGTTACAAGGAATACATCGGTTTTTTCTATTACATGAAACGTTTATTATGACAGTGTGCATTCGTTTACATAGCAATATAACAGCATTTTAAAAATATGAAGCTCATTCTAAACGATTTTCATTGGCCTTAATACAATCCTTTAGTTTAGTTTAGTACAGATCACTAAGAGGTTATTAGTATTTTTAAATTAACCCTGTATAAGTTGCAAATCCTGAGTACTTTTTTAAAATACGCGACATGGTTCTGAGTTGTATATTCATATCCCTACATAAATTCTTTTGCTTTCGGACAGGATTTCTTCGGATTCTTTCCTTCACTGCTTTGATCGCCTTTTTGGTAAGAATACTACGTGGACGGCAAGATCTTTTTCTGTTATAAACAGAGGACGTTTCATCATAGTTAAGGACCTAATATAATTTTCTCAAAAAAGAAATTCACTTACAATTGTTTTTTATAGCCCTGCAATAAATACACAATGCTGTTCAGATATCATTTTATTCAAATTCTCTTGTTCATATGAAGCTTGTATAATCATCTAATTACATCAAGTTTACTAATTTATTTGCGTATAACTCAAACACATACAGTTATAATTATTTAATACATATACATACATAAATGTTATGGCACTTTTCCAGTTAGCTATTTAACACTTAAATGAGCCCTTTTCACAAAACATTACTTTTGGTGCGTCTAATTGAATACATGTCATGTTTAATCAACATTGTCGCTTCAATCTCGATCGCTCTCGACTCATTTTCGTTTCGTTTTTATTCTCTAAGATTTAATTCACGGTAACAAACATAATAGATGATTAAAGTCTATTCACATTAGTGGAAAGAGTGAACACAGTATGAGTTAATTTCGCTTCGGATAGTGCAGTTTCGTCTAGAGACGTGCATCTTCGCACGAAATTCATTGGGTATTGAGTGCATCTAAAATGGAGTCCAGTGTATTTTATTATGACATGACTTATAATATAGAAAGCTGAAGAAATAAAAAAAGAAGAGCGAATAAGTAAAATGAAACGAGATGCTTGGGCGCACGACTGCCAAGTATCATCACTCATCATATTACGCCGTAGTTAACTCTGAAATCGTCATTGCACAGCGCGGCCGTTCGAATCTGAAGGGTCAGGACTTACGAAAATTTGTCCGAAATTTACTGAACTCTTTCTTTACTTAATCACATATCTACTACAAATGAATCTAAATATATTCTATATTAAATTTTGCTCCGAAAGTCGCGCTTACTTACTTAAGAGTCTATAACGACTCGTATTTTAAGTTTGGTGCACGGATGGTATTGAAATTGTTCAAACACACCCAAAGACACGTAGATACGTATCACGTAGGTCCGCGAAACTTATGTGAGCTGCCGTCTTGGTTATCAATACCCTTCTAAATATGTTAGGGATAGAAGAACCTTGGAAAATAGAATAAAATAAATTTGGCAAAGAATAAGGAGTGATGAGTGGAAAGAAAGAAATAAAAGTACGGTTAAGAGAAGAAGAAATGAGAAAGGCAAAAGAATCGAAAAATGTCTCTGACATTCATGTCAGGGGAACAAGGAGAACACAAAAAAATATATTTTATACATAGACTAGAATATCTCCAGATGCCATGTCACGTACAGCAACGGTGAGGTGAACCAGGTAAACTGACTTGCCTGTGCATACGACACACATGTATTATTAGATAAGTTGATCGGTCGCTATTTTGTTAGAAAAAAATACCCACACATCTACATTTTATTTTATTAGCCTCACTTCGTAGTTTGTACGGGACAGGCTGTTTGAAGTTATAAAGTCTATGATTATACAATACAATAATGCCCACTATTTTACGTGGAGTATAATTCCAATTGTTGGTGACGCTTCCTCCTGATTAGATAATTTGTCTTAGTATTCATGTGCCCATATCGCTAAGGAAGTACCACAAAAGCAGTACAATGCAATCCACTGTAAGCGACTAGAACAGAGAATGGAGTACGTATTCGCGGATTAAATTCTCTATATATCCACTGTACTGCATGCTTAGTATACGATCTCCTTAAAGCTGCGTGACTTGACGCTTTTCCGGTTTAATAGATTAATAACGCCTCAATCTCGCTGCAGCATCGCTCAAACACCAAAACGACTAAAACGAAGGCCTACGAACTTTGAAGAATGTAGCAGGAGTTGAACGGTGAACCACAATATAGTTGTATTTAATAAAGTACTAGTTAATCCAAAAGATGTTGTTCTGTTCAAAATAAATAAAATTCTACAAAAAAGTACTTTCAGTTTTTGTATTTTTTCTATTTTCCGGACACATTTTTCCATGTTTCTTTCGACAAAAACCTTATTCGGACCATTACAAATATTAAAAAAAAAATTAGTCAAAAGAGCACGACTGCATCAAGAGCAGAAGGAAATAGGAAGATGTGAATCAAGCTTTAGCCTTCATTTAATACACCAATTTTGCACTTTTTATTCTTAAACGATTACATAGCAAAATTATTACCATTTTGAAACAATTTCTCAGTTTATCTATACAGAATTCATTACGGTTGTTACTGTCATCATTCTAATACAATCAGTAAACTTTCGCATGCTTTCTTCACTACGTTAAAATTTAGATAACAATTGTTGAAATGATTATACTTACTAACGGAAAACACTTTTTTTATTACAAGCTACAAGCTTGAGTTATTTAACTTGTTTCGCAATTGATTTTTAAACCAGTTCCGCGTACCGAATTAGTTGAAATTTTGCACACCCTTTTGGGGCTGGCGACAATGTACTAGTAACAGCT
This sequence comes from Zeuzera pyrina, assembly GCA_907165235.1. NCBI lineage: Eukaryota > Metazoa > Arthropoda > Insecta > Lepidoptera > Cossidae > Zeuzera > Zeuzera pyrina. Next base: position 4,950,464 of record OU015627.1, read on the forward strand.
TCTTTTCAAAAAATATTTTATTATTTTTTTAAATATCGTCACATACTATCAATAACCAGGGACGAGAAGCCTTTTTCAAATTACAAAATGACTCTTTCTCTAACTGGAAAAATACTTCAAAGTTGGTTATTCAGAATTTTGCGATCGGTCCTGCTATTTGTTATTTTTTGGGTACATCCGTCCACAACACGATGGTTAAACGATGGTTTAATCAATGTCAGTTTTAAAAATATTGTGATACATTGCCATTTGAACATATATTTTTATGGTGGTCGTTACCCAAGAATACTGAAAATAACGAGACTGACCAGCCACAAAATTCTAAAAAATGACGCTAATGTTCAATTTATGTACCGATATAAGTTTAGGTTTGTTTTATGATTATGATTTCTGCAGTGGACCTTAAAAAGTACCTATATCGGTAGTTTTTTAATAAAGGATTGGTAGATTTATGTATTTTTTTTTTGGAGAAATGTTAGATGTTTAGTTTTACTAATAAAGAAATCTTTAATTTAAACCCGCTAATCAGAATTAAAAATAACTGCTGAGAAACAAATTTACTGCTTATATCAACAGTGTGAAGAGGTGTGAAGTAGTTTGAAGGATATCGGAAAACATTATCCTTGTAGTGAAATTGCTTAAAGTGAATTCAACTACTGAATAAATACATTAATAAAAATTACAACCAAAAAAATTTGCTATACCTAGGTTCAGCTCTTTTAGGATTTATGCACCCGTAATAAAACAATAATAATATGAAGTACCTAAATAACAGTGATTTTGGCATTTTGCTACAAAATAATACTCGGATCAAGACATATGGACGGAGTTATAATAAGTTGCCACTCTTATCACCGTGTGTCAAATGAATTTTCTTGTCTCTTTCTACTCATTCTCATTGATCTCTTTCTACTCAATCTCATTGATAGTAACCACGAGTAAAACAGATATAGTAAGAATAGTAATCTCGCACTGTCATTATATTTCGTGTCAGCTTAAGAGCCGGTCATGAAATAATTATTTTCAAAATACTCGTAAATCTTAGTAAGTGTATAAAATAAGTGTTTTAGGTACTAAAATTCACAAAAATAAAAACATGCCATGTTCAGCTGTATATCGTTGTACTGTGACCTTCCCTAGTCACGCACATTAGTAACAATCTAGAAAGTCGGTCAACAAAAAAGGATACTTTAAGGACACGCTTTTAGAGCAAATGTACCGTCCATTGTGGTACTTGATCCGAGAAATAATATAACAAGATTTTTAAAAGTTACCAATAGCTATTAATGATGGTGCATGACATTTTTACGAAATTTTACAATATTTTATTAACGTGTTATTTAAAATAACATAATACTATATTGTAAAATAACTTATTGTTGTGTAATGTAAATACTTATATTTATGTTATTTTAGCTAGATTAAAATAAACTTTGCAAGTTAATATAAAAATATTTGAACGTATATTTTAAATTTTTCGTAAATATACTTTAACTGTTTGTAAATAAAACAAAATAATGTATTTATTGTGTGTGATATGCGAAGTTAATACTCATAAATGTTTATTTCTTATAAGGTAAGTAAAATTATATTTTTGTTAGCATTAAAATTGACAACTTTCCTTTTACTTTCATTGGAACTTTTTATTGTCTTTTTATTTATAATTTCACAGTAAACTAAATCATTCTCTACGGTATTATAAATTAGTACCTATTTGATATTTCATTTCCATTTTAGCAAAGTAAAAGGAAGCCCAAATCAATTTGATTAATGTGATGTTAAAAGTAGATACTATACAATCATAGAATTTATTCATTTAGATATTAAATAAAATTACCAAATAAAAATTTTCTAGTCCTCGACTAATGAGTAAAATTTCTTACATAACGATTTTATTCTTTTGGAAAAAACGTTGACAACAATTCTAATTACCATTAAGTTTACATTTTTTACAGTTCAACACATTTTGCTAGTTACCTGTAATTTAATTAGCAATTGTGCAAGTTGATGTCTTCATAAGTAACGAGTTTTCTCAAAATACAATAGATGTCGCCTTATTAAGACCAATATTTTTTGTTCAATTCTCGTTTCGCACTCTTCTTCTAAGTATAATAACGACGTTTAAAGATTAAGGACGTGTTTCACCACATTTCAATAAATGCAAAATATAAGTAAACTACTGTATACGGTACACAATAATCATTCTTTTTTAGTTCAGTAATTCTAAATGATAGTGAAACAGGCCCTAAAAGTTATTACAACATTTAAGGTATTTGAAACAATCTAAAATAAAAATTTAAAATCTTAATATTTAAGCCTTAGCAAATATGTAGAAATTTTATCGTTACATTAAAAGTACCCTTTTAACGTGCCTATATAAACTTGGTACAATTCATTTGTTTTATTACGATTAAATAAAATTACCTTAATCTCACTGCTAGTTAAATATTTTTTCGATTCTTCGTAATATTAATGAACTCTGTTAACATTTGGCTCATCTTTCAGTCAACCTTCACACCCTGGAAGACTAACAAAAGCCTTTTTCGAACTTTATCGACACGTAGAACTTTCTATAACTAACTATGCCACACAACGTGTATACGTACAGTGCTAAATTTCGATAACTATTATTTTAAACACCGTATAATTCAAGTACAGATCCAAATTTTAAAACAGGGAATGATTATGGTTGTTGTGTCTCCCTGCAATCTGGGTCCGCGCTTATCTAGTATGATTACAAAAATGCTGGCACAACCGATTTATTTTATTAACTATTAATGGTTAACGTAGTTTTTGTACGTGATTAAGTGTGGCATGAACTATTTTTTTTATCTTCTATGTCTATAAAATGCAAGAACTACTATGACTCTAAGACATCGGAGAATCAAGTGACCGAGGGGTTTTTTTCCTCATAATTTTGGTTCAGATTTTTAACCATGGAATCCCCTATATCTGTAGGCCCTGGTACACTGCGCCAGCTGCCCCGGCGATAGCTACAGCCCAATTTGTCACAAAACAATTAAATTTTGCTTCGTTACCTAGTTAGCCATGTAATATCAAAAACAACAATTTTCCATTTCGGTGAATAAGATATAATTTTCTCCAAAGTCAATTTAACTGTTATAATATATTGATTATTATAGAACGAATAACGGCAACAAAGTCATTAAAATTTTTCAAGATAATAATGAATAAGTACTTTATGGCAAGCGTGATCAATTTCATTAATTTCCATCAGACAAAATTGCGGCCAAAAGAATGCTCTAGGGCGAATTCAGCCTTCGAGTTAAACGAAGTCATTGGCTCCCTGACTCGAAACCATGGTACACATAATAACATTTAATAAAATAATTTAAATTGAAATTACATTAGCAAATTAAGCAGATAATTTTTTATCATCGATACACCAGTTCATTATGGTAAACGATATATATAATAAACGAATTTATACACCAGTTTTGTAACAAACAGGCTTTGTTTACTTTTACTATTTAAAGTTAAACTTTTTGATACATTCAGCTTTTTGTTTTTTACATTTTAATACATACTTTCTTTTCAAATATTAATTGTTTATGATAGAATAAAATTAATTTACATCTAGTTATTACAGTAACGCTTTTATTCCATAATAACTAGACAAAATTGTAATAATGACTGATTAGCAATTACATTGACCTTGCAACTCAAAATGGTTGAATGGCGTAAAATACATGCTGTACTCCATAATAGGCTATTTAACTATTCTTGTACGTTTTATAAAATTATTAAATTTTATAGAATTTAAAGTAATTAATAATCCTGTACACAAATGTAAAATGTATTTGAAATTCATAGGAGTTCTTAGCAGTGAAGCTTTTGTACGGGACTAAAGTTAGAGGGAGATGACCTTAATCTTACGTCACAAGCTCGTTGTGTTGTAGGATTAGAGCGGGCGCACATTAGAATCTTTTTGTTCGCAAGCAGTTGTTGCTTTTGTCGAGCGCACATTGCAGAGCACAGCAGTTGACCTACAAAATGTCCTCAGGCTTAAAAAGCTGCCGTCGGCACTTTTGTTTGCCGACTGTCGGCTTTCCGTATAACCAATCTGCGAGATGCTCGCGGGCAGCTTTAGTTTAAGTCTTCTGAGTCGAGGCTCAAACGGATAGTACGTAAACAATATATTCGCTTCATATTTAAAAATGCAAGACGAAGATATCGAAATTTCAATTAAGGAAATGGAACCACGGCCTGCTCTTTTCGGCAAATCGTTAAAAGATGACGTTATGAAGTCTGCAGGCAGATTAGTTTTGTAAAGTGCGTTGATCTTTAGACTAAATTGTCATGCCTTTGGGTCAAATAAGTAAACACGACAAAAAGTCTAAAGATAGTGGGATTTGCTAATATGCGTCCACTCTTATTGCTTGTTGCCAGGAGTGACAGAGACGCAGCTCATCTCTATTCCATCCCCGCGACTTGAGTTTCCTAGTTAAAATTTCTTCTATTTCTATTTTTTAAAGAATTTCAGTATATTTTCGCAGTTGTATTCATTATTATTAAACATGTCCTTAAGTTACTTTAAGAAATAGTCAAATAGCCTATTAAAGACAAAAAAATACATAAGGCATCTTTAACATTCGATTGTAAATAAATTCACACGTTCTACACATTTAGTACGTATACACTGCCACCAAGCGCGTTCTAAGAATAACGGTTATTAACAAGTTAAAAATGAACGCATTAACAGTAATACGCTATTAAACTGTAGCGTTAATAACACTTCGTATTTGGAACAGTTTTTCGTGCCGTTGTGCAACTATATAAGAGTTTCTTTCCCTCCATACTTGTATAAATCCCTGTAAGGATTCTGACACTTTGTCTGTCTTGGGGGAGGATCTCTCTTCGGCTTTTGCTCTGCATACTAGTTTTTCGACGTCAGTATTGTCACGAACTCTGAAATTATAAAAAAATAGGAAAATTTAGGCCAAAGTTACAAATAATTTTAAGGATTATAAATAACAATGTAATAATTTTAAAATTTCGTAAACCTGAACAGCAATATTGAAAACCGAGACGAAGACAATGTTGTATTATTGTAAACTCCTAATCTTTTTGTATTTGTATGTATTTCTTCAACACTCATTCACGGTCTATGTTATTATTAAATATTGTTACTCAGGTAGTTATGAAATAGCATTTAGATTTTTTCTATCTATTACGCGTAAACCTCCTTGTCTGAGGACGCGGAAAAATGTTAAGAACGCTTAACTCTTTTAGGAAAGAGCTCGAGTTATATAGCTCTTTTTCTCTCTAAAACGCCTGTGGTGTCATCCATAGCATCCATGGTGCATGAAAAGGAATGTATCGGTACCATTGAGGAGGTCTTTCTATACTCTCACCAAAACTCTGGCAATATTACGCGTCAGCGCGAAGCACACGCCTTTCTCTTCTTGGTTCGTCTGAAGTGAACCAACAGAGCCGACCGATCGCTCGCGCCCTCGAAGGTATTTTTTTGTCGACTCTAAAGGCGCAAGGATCTCTTATATAAACTGAGGTACACCTGTCCCACTCTGAGAAACGAATATTTGTATGCAATATTAAAATATTGACAATATTACAGTCGCAAACAAATTACATTTACGCAAGTGTAATTAAAAGTAATACATATGAAGACATCAAGTGTAAAAAAAAAGTTAAATCGACTCCAAAAAAAAAAACACTGAAAAGTACGAAATAACTATACGAATCAAAACTCAAGTACAGAAATATCTTTATAAATACGATACAAATACCTACATAATTAAATTTCACAGTTGCTGAAGTCGATGCCAAGCCTACAAAACTAATAGACTGCCTGTTGTTGATTTTTGAAGTTGGTTTAATTTTTTTCTTAAATTTTTTTATTTTCTCTTTTGAGCGACCTTGGCCTAAATAAATATCTAGGGTACATTCAAGAGAACCATCAACATAAATAAAGCTTATAAGGAGTTAGCGTTATTTGGTGTTATTTGGTGTATTATTGAAGTCGAAGCTCCAATACCAGTGAAATTTAAATGGGACCAATTTGGAAGTATATTATTTCAAATAAAAGAATTTTTTAAATCGGTTTATAAATGACGGAGTTCTGAGGTACAAACATAAATAAAATATACAATCGAACTGAGAACCTCCTCCTTTTTTTAAAGTCGGTTAAAAAATAAATCTTTTCTAATTTTAAACAACGATTTTTCAAGACTGCATGACTTGCAACAGTAACAGTATATCGCGGGCACTTGCGTTATTTACCTCCTATTTATCGGTACAGAATTTGGTGTATAGGGCGAGTCTAAAGTCTTCGTTATGGTGAATATAGAATACGTCGTCGCAAGCTTATGTATGTTATTACCATCGTAGTTGACCATGCCATCGCCGTCGAGGTCAGCCTCGCGGATCATATCGTCCACTTCCTCTTCACTGAGTCGCTCTCCCAAGTTCGTCATCACGTGGCGCAGCTCCACCGATGATATGAGGCCATCATTGTTCTTGTCAAATACCCTGAAATTTAACCCAATACTTGATTAATTCATGATTTATATTTCGTTTACCTATTCGTGATTAAAACGCACGCACGTATGCAACACACGAACGCACGTTTAATCTTTGGTATCGGACACTATTAAACACTTGGCACCAACTATTTAAACTCTGTTTAAGGAAATGACGTCTCGCTTGCACCAAGCGAGCGAGATGTCAGTTCCTTAAATCGAGCTTAAATTTGGTGCAAGCCACCCTGAGACGGCAATATATAGTTACGGCGCAGTTAAACGACGCGAAAATTAATTCATGCGTTTATGGGAAATGTAACGTAATGGCTAATGTAAAGTCTATTCTCTACACGGAACAAAAAACAACGACTGGAAATACCATACCGAACTGTTATTAGGAAAACCAGCTAACCTGTTACACACATGCTTACACATCGTAATATTTTATAAGTAGAGACCGAAGTGCGCATTACAGGGCTTACTATGCGTATGTGGGTACCGCCCACTTGGGCTTTCTAGTCGTTTTTTCTGTTCTGAGATTCACTACATTTAAAGTTCTGGAAATTACCTAACGATGCGGCGACCACGCGGCCGCCGCGTATTTTTATATATTACTATAGATACCCCGTATCCCGTTGGGCATACAGCGTGAAGATATGTATGTATGTATGTATGTATAAATATAGATATAAATCTATAGGTTCTACCTGCATACAATTTTTTTGTCAAATTTTGTGATATATATTCGTTTTATGCCTTCAATTCTGCCATTTTTTTAGATTTTTGTCTTTATGTCTGTCTGTTATATTTTCACGGCTAAACCGCCAGAAGGATTTTGATGTGGCATGGGGATAGTTTGACACCAGTGGACGGACGTAAGCTACTTTTTTTTGTCAAAAGTTACCTCTAAGGGGGTGAAAAGGGGATGAAACTTTGGGAAATACTAAAACGCTGAACCAATTATGATAAAAGGTTCTGTTTGTTTGTTAATATTTCTTCGTACATTTGTTCAATACTATTTATCCGATTGCGATGAAACTTTGGTCAGTTGTCGTGTGTACGCCGGAAAAGTTTCTGTACATGTGAAAAATTTTCGACTCCGAAAAAGTCGCGGGTACAGCTAGTATATACATATATAGAATTTCTTAGTCATAACCTTCATGGGTGGTTTGAAGAGTAACAGTACACTACTCATTGCGCTACTTAGGTAATTCTATCTATTGTTACTAGATTCGTGTAGGAAAGATTTTGCACTGCATCGTGAGTAGGCTCAGACCTGATGCAGTGCAAAATCTTTCCTTTTCATCTCATTTGTAAAAATAAATCTGATGTTCTGATGTTCTGTCAGTAAAACAGAATTAAAGATAATGTTAAAATAAAATAAAAATATAATATATAAAAATTACCAAAACTTTAAAAAAATATTGTCGAGGAGTGAATAAGATAAAGGAAGTTTATAGTTTAGACTTACTTATTTTCTCTGCGCGAATAATATGCTTTTAAAGTATGTTATATGTAAGTTATGCTTCACAAAAAGTGAGGAAACCAAACCACCAAGTTCCATTTCAATATTTATTTACTTGTAGGCATAATGGACAGGTAGATATTGCTTTGTTATTTTATTATAATTAAATACTTTTTTAGTCACAACCCTACCATAAATTAATCCATCCAATATGATTTTACTTCTTACGTGGCTGAAGTCTGAAAGTCTGACAACAATTTCAATTTGGTATAATATTATCAGAAAGAGGTATTATTAAAAGGAATTTTATTAAAACCTGAATATACTTACATTTTGTATTTACACAACGACTGATTGAAGCTAATAACTGGAGTGCCATTGCAAATCGATGATTAAAAATAAACTATTGATTTTTAACACCATCGCTAATACTCTACGCCTTGTGGCATACTTTTTATTTCACTAGTACCTACAAATGTTCTGTATTTGTTCCATAATTTAGTTTCAAATGAAAGACTTCTTGACAAAAGAGCAATACATCTAAGACTGCCAAAATTGCTTCTCTAAAAGTTACCACCGTTAAAACACCACTGACTCTTAGAAAAAACTGGGGGTGGCTAGTGTAATGTTTTGCAGTGCTTCTCTATGTACCAGTGATTGAATTGCGAACAGTGGTATTGGTATATACCATTTAAGCCACCTCATGTCAAAGAATACTAAATGATAGCTACCTGAATGCCTCTCTTAACTCATCTTCACCATCAGAACCTCTCATCTTCTTGGACATCATTTGAAGAAACTCGTTGAATTCGATAGTACCGTTACCATCTTGGTCCACCTCCTTCACCATATCCCGTAATTCAGTCTCTGCAATATCGAATATTTTTGTAATCTGATTAAAGTTTATAATAAAGTTGCAACACAGTTGCATCTGTAGGTACATTAATAAAACTTTCGAAAAACGTTTGTTCCATATTAGTTACGAAGCAAAAGAATAGCATCGAATGCGTGTCTGTATAGTGGTGGATTATCCTTTAGGCAAACTAGGCACGTGCCTAGGGGCATAAGGTTACAAAAGGGAGCGCGTGGAACTTTAGAACTAAAAAAAATTAAGTGAGTACTTACAAAAAACATACTTTCTATAGAGATATAGAGCTTTCGAAGCGCACCTCGTCTACTTGATTCCTCCTACATCGCCTTATTATTTTATTTTATTACTTTATTATTTTCCGAAATAAATGGCCGCCAGAGTAGTGCCTCTGAATGCGCCAATTGCTTTTCTTTCCCATGCAAATCGTAAAATTTGGTCAAAGAATAATGCTAATTAGAAGGAACTGACATAGAAAATTGGCTAAAAAGCTGCCATTTTCAGATTCCACTTAGTTATCTGTACTACACCCAAAAACTTATGGCTAAAATGGCGCCAAGGTGTAATTTTATTATGTAGAATTGCAGATGTTATATTTCTTGATAAAGATTAGCGTTTTCTTTGTCTCATTGTGATATATTCATTGTTAAATAGGGTACTACGAACTATTAAACTCTGTAAGTATAATTTTTCACTTTTTTACAGAAGTAGGATAATACTGTTGCACTAGGAAGTGCTGTTTGAGTTGTTACACATTATCGTGTCGGTTATAACTGTCACATATTTTGTTGTATCTAATTTTAATCAACAAAAAGCAACTTTAAAACATTTATTTATGTAAATATATTATTTTATTACTTACAAAAGAAATATTTAAAAAGCGTATCGCACTCTTTATAAAACATAGACGTAACTCAAAAATTACAATTTTTGGGAATTCGAGTTTAAATTTCGGCACTTCGTCCACGCGGCCTTCAATCTTAATTTACGAATATTTAACCAAGATATTTATACGCTTTATTGTTCTAATTTGAAGATGAAACTATAACCGTATAACACAATCTCAAAATATTTTCTTTTAAATTATATTAATTGCTTACTTTTGAAGATTAAAAAATCAGTGACTTAAATCACTTTATGATAAAAACTTATCTATATTTAAGAAATTTTTCGTGTGCTGTCTGCTAAAAGATCCCTCTTATTTATGATTAGAGCTTATTTTTTCAACAAAACCGAATTGAATTAAAATGTCAGGTAGTTAAACTGCAATATTTTTCTATGAATACGAAATAAATTTAAAGAACATACTTTATTAATAATAAACGGTATACAAAATACTTAAGTGTTGATCAAACAATGAATTACTTAATGTTTATACCACGCAAAAATCTTTCCTTTTTTAGTCACTGTCGGTCATAGAGCACTCAGCCTATAGAGATGAAATATCGTACCATTTTATTCATCAGTGCTCAGTTTATTTACACTAACAAGTATCAACTCTCGTTCACATTAAATAGTAAAACTGGACATATATGTAAATATTTATGTAATGGCTTATTGCTCTATGCGGTGTTATGGCAAAAACAGCAAAAAATCAAACTATAAAACAGAACGCCAGTAACTGCAACAGCGTTTACCATAGACGTCATTTGTTTTCATACAAAATAAATGACATTGCTGCTCTATAGTTTGAGTGCTCCATGCTGCCGGTGCATTTCTGGATTGCATCACTTTTCAAAAATCAACTTTCTGTTCCTGTTGATTGAAAAGAGGAGAACGATTTTTCCTCACTTATTGTAAGTAGTCGTTTTTCAATGGCTATCGAATTCTACGTATTCTCATATTCTACGTACTACGTATACATATTCTCTACACAATCTTACTGCGATTCATTAGAAAATCCTCAAACTCCCAATTTTTGAGTTAAATCTTTTTTTTATTAAACATGTCGGCTATCATCGATATGATACGATTTTTATTGTATTACTATCATTTATATTATTTTATCTAATCTAAAAGAAATTCAAAACATTTATTTAAGCAAACAAATCATTTTGTCGTAATGTCGTCGTAATTTATTTCTAACTTCGCTACATTACACGTCCGTTTTTAATTTCAATAAGCTTACGTAAACAAAAACGGAACAATACGAAAATAATATAATTTTTACACAACAAGCGTTAAGTGACGACTTCTTTGCCCCGGGGCGGCCATCGTAACAAACGACCATTGTAAATAGACTCTTCGAGTTTCATATTAATTTGGGTTTTAGTCTATTATTATTTTTTGTGTATACCCATGTTTGAAATCTTTATTATCGTTTAAAATAATGAGATTTATGGTTCTATTTACCTACTTACCTACAGGTTCACGAATTATGAAAAAAAATCAATCGAAATCCGAAAATAGTATGCCTATCGTAGGTATAAGAAACTAAGGCAGTGGTCTACAAAGATAACCTGAAACTTAACTTTGGTAATTGTTAAATCGTTATCCGTTCCAAGAAAATACTAATAAGTAATACTAATACCTTACTGGTTAAAGCGGAATTTACTGAAAATGTACCATTAGACAAAGTTAACCGTTGCGTTTAACAGTTCCTTAAAATAAACCACAATATACACTTTTACGTCGCGGAAAGATAAGCAACTGGCATATTCTATATTTTTTCATCTGAAGGATCAGCATCCGATGCAAAATAGATTGATTAAAAGTGGTAATTGCTAGAGTGGTTACAAGTGGATGATCTTATTTCTTCTCTAATAGTAATTACAAATACCTCTTCTATCCCATTCGATAATGCGTGAAATTCATCGTAGGCTCGTATTACGCAATAAGAAAAGTTAAAGAACCTTGGTAACGCGGGCAGCTGCTAAAAATTCATGAAATCACATTCATCGTGGACCGCAAATTGAAACGTCTATCTCACTGTGCGTTATATTCATTTATCCATTTATATTCAGCTGGAATATTCTCAAAGGATACGATTCCTAATAAATAATTCAATATTGTGTAAGTATTTCTAATATGTGAGTAGTAAGTACCGATGGCTTTCGGGTTGTTATTTGCTATAATATTATGATTATGAAATTGATTATTCACTTAATAACATCCAATATCAGTCGCAGCGTATAATTGTAATAATTTTACTTATACATTAGATAAATCACTGACCCTATGTGCCCTAGAATCTATAGGTCATACTTAAATTGAAAGCATGGCATTGGGTGATTAATGTCTGAGTAAGTAATTTATTTGCGAAGTGTTACGTAATTCGCCTATGAGTGCCGAAATTCTAATAAATAATTCAGATTATTTAACATAATAACAACGAAAAGAATTAATATTAGGCACAATAATATAAATTAATATAATTATATCTAATCATTATCATGTATGTATGTAGGTATCTATTTTAACTAGTATAGGTACACGAGCTACATTACAATTTCATGGGTACTTTCTACGAATCAATGAACAAACTAGATTTAATTCAGCAAACTTAACAAATAAATATTAATTCATAGGTCTAGGTATTATATACTTTCTATGACTTCATTATATTTTTGGTCAAAATTTACTTTTTAAATATGTTATTGTAAAAGATAGTATATCGTAATTTAGACAAGCGATACCGTCGGCGCCGTGGCTTAGTTGGTTAAAGCGCCTGTCTAGTAAACAGGAGATCGTGAGTTCGAATCTCGCCGGTGCCTTATTTTATTTTTTCTTCTTTTACTAATTTAAACATATTATCACAGATTAATTAGTTTAGTAACAATATTATGTTGTTATACATTAAAACTACACATTTCAATTACATATTAAAATAATGAAAGATTTTAGTAAAATTATTTCAGCCAACAAAACTTTAATATTTACCTTTATGTACTTATAATTATATTTTTTTTCGAAGAATAATATTTTTGAGCACATTTTTCTATCATTAAAGTAAAAAAGTCAAGGACAGAAATAAGTCAAAGTATTTATTCTAGAATAAACAAACAAACAGAACTCATTGTCAGTGCTTATTTATAGATAATGTTTTTATTAGCACGCAAGATATTTGGCAAAGGTCCTGTATTTAGTTAAAGCGGTCATTTGTACGTTTTGAAAATACAAGAATGTGTTTAATAGCGACCATTAAACACATTCATTGTATTTATAACACAACATGATAACAGGAGTAACGCTGTCTAGAGGAGTAATTTTAGCATAATTATTAACTTTTTATTTTGTCTTATAAATAATTTGATTTATTTCCATAAGGACATTTTGGTCATCGAAAATGGTTATATAGGTAGGTATATATACCTATTTTGTAATTACAGTAACATTTCATTTAATTTGTTTATCAAATAAAAAGTTATTTATTATGAAACTTAATCAACCTCGAGACTTCATTCTACCAATGTGACACTTTCAATAGTAATATTAATTCGAAGATATATATAGGTACTTACAAATACATAATATATGGGATTAGCAGAACCAGAAATCAGATACATAAATCACTTTTAAAAACTTCTCCGAGAGATTCTCAAACATGAATATCATTATAAAAAAATTAGTAACTATTAACTATCATTATCTGAAACTGATCTCCGTTGATCTCCGACTAATTAACTTGACGTGGCTGTGAAAGGAGATGTTCTGCTTCGAGAAGACAAAAATAAAAGTTCTGTGTCCGATGTAAATAGTTTTCAATTATTGTTATCAACTAACCAGAAGGCCTCTGCCCCAGCGACCTCATCACTACTCCGAGCTCCGCCATTGTGATGGTGCCGTCCTCGTCCTTGTCAAAGAGCATGAAGGCTTCTTTGAATTCTGAAGAAAAGAAAATAAACCATACAGAAAACGGGTAATGATTCCCAAAAAAGGGAAACCTCTCTCGAAAAGAGTGACCCCATCCAAAAAAGATGTAACTCTCCCCAGAAAAAGGGTGACGCTTCCGAGGAGGGGACTATCCTTGGATCTTAAAAATAAAGGGCAAACGCAACTTCTAGGAGAATGTCAACCTTAAAAGGAGTCGAGTAGCCCAGTGACTTCCTGAATTGACCGTTGTAGGTACATATTACATGTTTATCATTGTTTCCACATTATATTATGTAGTGGAGAATGCTACAGTTCTACAAGCGCTCGTTTAAATCAACTAAAAAGAAAAAACTAAAAGCTATTACGTAGATCCTTCTACAGAATTGCCAAGTATATTTACATTTTTTGGATATAGGTTTGTAGATATACGCGAACGAATCACTTCTGAACCACTTCTGATTATACGGATATATTAATATTATACCTTTGAGTACTTTATGTTATACATTGTTATTGGCGATAATGATAAAACCACCATATTACGTAACGCACTCAAGTATATCTATAGTCTGTACAGATTTTTTGCGTAAAGTCATACTAGGCATGTCAAGGGTAGGCGGTAGGTAAATATTTTACTTCATGACCTTTTTAAACTGTCGAGTATACTTGACCAGTTTGGTTTTCTCTTTTTTGTATTCGATTGATATTTAGATTTAAACGTTTTTCACAAATAAAATAAGTCTGTTTCTCTTGTGGCTTTGAACTCTATAAATGGTAAATATTTGGTACATACCTGCAACTTGTTCCTCCGTAAGGCCATATTCTGACTGAAAAATAAATTAAAGAGTTTTTATACAAATCTATGCAATAAGTATAAAACTTAATTTTTACACTCATAAAACTTAAGATACACACAGAAACTTGTCTTATTGCTAATTCACTGGTGAGCCGTCTCAATCTCTTATATTCTTTATTATAAATATCGTCTGTAGCTACGGTCTTTGCCATTGTTGCAAACCTAGGTACACTTTCACTGAATGTCCTTTGCCTTATTCGAGCGCATTAATTTAACGTGCATATTCACTATCTGCAACAAGCGGACACTTGATAGAAAACAGTATTGATTCTCATAAAAAAATACGACTAAACACTATTTTTTACGCGCCAACAATTTTTCACTCCAAAGTTTTATCGTGTGCGCAAACTTTTTCCGATAGAAAACTTTTACATTGTATCCCTTCTTTCAACTTCCTTTGGTTGAAAAAGTAATATCCATTTACTTATATACTTTTGGATAAAAAAGAAATACTTTATTTAAATGTTGAATCTTATCAAACTGACCAACTTATGACACACACGTCGTCGACATTGTCAGCTCAGTTATAGAACTCTATATTTAAATTATTTTGCGCGCTCTAGTATGACTGTTATACAATGGTATTATAAAATATACTGTTTTAATTCATAATTCATGACGTTTAAGTATACGTAAGATCTGAACTGATCTTAGATGAAAGAAAAGTTATGATGACAAAAAAAGTGGTAAGTCAAACTTATTTTTGGTCTAAATAAAATCGTCTACTCGTATAAACAAAACTCATAAAAATGTCAAAAATGTATTCAATAATATGATAATGTTATCATGTAAGTAAATTACATTGGTAATTAGCTAATTAAGTACCTAATTTTTAAATTACCAGATGAAAAAAGGATTCATTTCTTTGCTGCATAATCATTGCAAATCATTTAATAATGTGACCACTGTAGAATAATCAAATATTTTTCCCTTAATGTTGGCAGCGTTGTGTAATTTGGGTGTCTGATGAACATTTTGGCGCGAAAATTATGGACGAACTCATCAACATGACTGTGACCTACAACACTTGAGACAGTTATGAGATTAATCTGTAGACTAATTTAAACCTTAACGCTTTTCAATAGAGACTTATTACATTTTTTGAAGAATAATTGTAATTTTGATCAATAACATTGGCCAGGAATCAACAGAACTATTAAAAGAACTTTCAGGCTATTAACCTAGAATCGATAATAATATTCCAATTTTAGGTTGTAACGTTTTTTTACGGTTTCGATTATTTTACTTTATTTAAAATATTATTTTTTTAGTAATTTCCTGAATGTTCCACTGAAATGTTATGAAAATATATTGTTTCTATAAAATTATTTGTTGTCATAAAAATATTCTATAAGTTATTTTCACTTAATAATTTTTAATAATAATGGAGAAACAATAAATTAATAGTAAAACAGTGAGAAAATTGCAATTACGAGGAAGTTATGTCGTCAGCGCCATCTGTGTCTGCTATTGAGGAAACATTTCGGATTTCAAATTAATGAAACAGATAGCGCTGAACGGTCTAAAAAAGTCGAAAAAAGCACGATGGATGGATTTCTGCTACTTTGCAGAATTTCACAATCAGAACATAATTAACTATTTTATATATTTTTTAAATACCTTTGAACTTATTTTTATATACTACGTGCACAGTGGAAGCGGCGACCGTCAAAAACGTTCGTGATCGGTCATCGGATATAAAAAAAATAAGAGCCGCGGTTGTGGTGCGACCTGTAACTTGTCCATTTTTTTTAAGAATTGTTTTTTTAAATTGATACCTATACAAAACATAAAAATAATATTTTTAATAGGTAAACAAAAGGTCTTATTTGTGGACTGGCGAAACTTTGGTCAAGTGTTAAGATACCTACCAGACCAATTCTATTGAGGAACAAAATATTTAGTTTTTTCTTATGTAGTTATATAGGAGATTTATCGTTAAAAAAAATGTATTAAAGGTGCTCCGGTTAACAGTTGTGTCGAAAATAGGGGTGCCAGACTTAAATTTGTGTTTTCTACTGGATCAAATCTCGTTGAAAAAAAATGTTTTCGTGTTTTTTCCTATATCAAATTTACAAAAAAAGTTTCAATTTATAAAAAAAAATTGGACTAATTGTACACCACCAGACCTGTGGCTCGTTTTAATTCCTATTCAAGAATTGATAAAATATACTTTGTTTTTATACCGGATGACCAGCATTTTTTGACGATCGCCGCTTCCACTAGTAGACATTCTTTTTTTGTCTTTTCTGCTACCCGGCACCAAATGATGAATCGGTACTAGGAAGCTGACCGAGACTGAGCCTGAAATTTTATGAGGAAGCTTCGTTGATAAAATACGTGATGGGGATCAATTTTGAAACTTTGGGGAATAGACAGTTCAAAATTAAAGAAATTCTTAATCGAAACATCAGCGTGGTTTACATGTAGTTGAGGCTTTATATTGGGTGACTGGGGGGCAGATCTGTACATCAAGTCATAAAACAAGGCTACGATGGTCTCCGCGCACGCTTACGGATCGCGGCCGATCGGAATAGGGGCTGGTCGGTGGTCGATCATTCGTGCGAATAACAAAGACGACAGCACGTGTGATCCGCTATTTTACTATTTTACTCGTAAACTCTGGCTATCATATTATGAATAATTATGCATTACTTTATTTTTAAAGCAGAGAGGAAGCGCCATAGGTATTTCGCAAAGGGTAATAAAATTGACACCGCATTTATCAATCAATAATTAGTTCAGGCGAAATTAGGAGCTAAATCCACCCAAAAACCGGTTAACCCCCTTGCAAAATATTCGAACATTATCACACACATTTACCGACCTACATTACACACGTAGTAGGTATATAAAACATAATAAGTAACTGTAATGAAAATCTTTTCATATTAGGGTTTCAGCTTTCAGTGCACTAAACGAATAAATTGTAACATCACATTTTCTGAATGAATAGAGCATCAAAGCTCAATAAACATCGTTACGGCACTTCCAACAAGTATTCGAAGCCATAAATGAAACTGCGCGTCCATGTTTTAGTGCATGGACGCGCACAACAAACTTCGTTTTGCGATTGCCAATATTTTCAACCGACTTCAAAAAAAGGAGGAGGTTCTCAATTCGGTTGTATGTTTTTTTTTTATGTTTGTTACCTTATAACTCCGTCATTTATGAACCGATTTGAGAAATTCTTTATTTGTTCGAAAGGATACACTTCCAGATTGGTCCCATTGAAATTTCACTGGTATTGAAGATTTGGTTTCGAAGATACACCAAATAATGCGACCTGGTTATTTATATTGACGATTCTCTTGTATGTCATTTGTTAATTATCGTTGTCCCCACATGGTATAATGGTAGTATGGTATAATGGTAAAATAGGGAGAAAATATAAATTGGCTGTGATATAATAAAGTCAGTAGAGTCAGTCTTGTGGCGGACAGAGAATATGGCTGGTGGCTGTCGTCTTCGGATTGTAAGAATACTGCTAGGGTGTAATTATGATGCAACCTTTACACTGTTCTTTTATAACTGATTGGTATTGATATGATATTATATTGATGATATTGATAATGGCCATAATGGGCAATAATATCCCATGTTCGATCTGTTCGCATCCTTTATTGTGAAAGCTCACGGTTTGTGCTCCTCAATAGAATGGAAGTTAACACATTGCGCTCCAGAATTAGAAAATAAACTAATTGTAGACCTGCTCTAGATATTTATTTAGGCCAAGGTCACTCAAAAGAGAGAAATAAAAAACTTTTATAAAAAAATTAAACCGACTTCAAAGAAGAACACTGCAAATTATGAAATAACTATCCCTTACGGATCGAAACTTAATTACAAAAATAACTTTATAAAAATACTATACAAATACCCATATAATTAAATTTGACAGTTAACTGAAGTCGGTGCCAAATCAATGTTCGACAACGGAAAGTCTATTAGTTTAGTAGGCTTGGCACCGACTTCAGTAACTGTCAAATTTAATTATATGAGTATTTGTATCGTATTTTTATAAAGTTATTTTTGTACTTAAGTTTTAGCTTTTTGTGATTGAAGGCTGGTGACACTAGTTGCTCAAGTACTATTTACTTTTTGTTAATTTATTTTATGTCATCTTCGTGTCTACTGCGTTCTTTTTGTTCTTTTATGATTCACGAACAAATTATTTATCGATAAGTAGCAATAATACTCGCAAACAACGGTGCCATCTATTAAGAATTACGATTGCAACATTTAATTACGATAATTAACAATGGATAACGAAAGGGATATGAAAACCATGTCGAAAAATACATACTGTAATGATTAAGCGGTGGACTCATTGCACTTTTAAAACAAACTAAAATTAGATCAGAGCTGATGCAACATGTAATTTTATAACAACATGGTTAAACTATAAAAGTGAAGTGATTAAAGAAAGCGGTAGACCGGAAAATGTTTACGCCCTGACGCTTGCACTAGTCGTAAAACGTAAAATTGTCTCACGCGTAGGGTTATACCCAAAATAACATTTTCCTGTATTTCGCACTTAATTTTGAATTTTATTTTTGTAAAATACGTATCGCTTGTTTCTATATATTTTAAGGATGAAAATTGCGTAGTACCTAAATGTTTTAAGAATTTTACGGGAATGTGTATGTTAATTTTAATAGGTGTACATTTGATTTTGATGCCAACGAAAGGTGACAAATCGAATGATAATAACACAGAAGTACTTGTACTTCTTTCTTTGAAAATTATCGAATTTTATGACAGAAAACGGGTGTATGACACAAAACGAGTGGAAGGAGTGTTCCAAATTTAAGAATTAAGAACTGTAAAAATAAAATAATTTGAAGCTTTATATCGTACTTTTGTCGCGTTATAGCATTGTTTTAATACCATAACACTTAAATAAGTATTCTGAAACTGCGTTTTACTGCTATGTACGAAATACTACTCTGTCAAGAAAGTTCCGGGAAAAGATACGATACACGACATGTTAGTTATTTTTCCAAATTTATTTTATCACCTTCAAAGTATGCTTCTTCAGAAACGATACACTTACGCCAACGAATAATCCAATCATTAAAACATTTTTTAAACGCTTTTTCCAGAATCGAGTTCAGTGCTCGCCGCGAATTCTCCTTTATGTCTTCTACTGAATGAAAACGGGTGCCACGAAGTGGTAATTTGAGTTTAGGAAAAAGAAAAAAGTCGGCTCAAGCCATATCTGGTGATAAAGGTGGTTGCTCGATGGTATTTGTTGAGTTTTTGGTCAAAAATTCGTTCACAATGATGGCCTTGTGTGAAGGCGCATTATCGTGGTACAAAATCCAAGAATTTTCTTTCCACAAATCTGGTCTTTTTCGTCGAATTTGCTCTCTTAAACGCTGCATAACGCCCAAATAATATTTTTTATTTACCGTTTGACCTTCCGGCAAGAATTCCAAGTGCACAACACCGCGATAGTTAAAGAAAACAGTCAATATGACTTTGATTTTTGATTGACTTTGGCGTGGTTTTTTCAGTTTCGGTTCAGTTGGAAGGCGCCACTCCGAAGCTTGTTGACAAGTTTGCATGTCAAACTCGTAAACCCACGTCTCGTCACCAGTAACAATGCGTTTCATGAATGTTGGTTCGGAATTGACTCGTTCTAGCATGTCCTCAGCGACTCTTATGCGATTGTGTTTTTGAAGAAAATTCAGGTCTTTTGGGACTAGCCGAGCGGCAACATGTTTCATACCCAAGTGATTATTGAAAATGGTACGGATCGACTCGTGAGACACAGAAAGTTCGGCGGCTATCTCTCTCAAACTTGAATGAGCATTTTCAGTCACTATTTTTTCACTTTTGCGATGTTAACTTCAGTCGCAGACGTAGATGGCCTACCAGAGCGAGTCAAATCTTCCATCACATCTCGACCGCTTTTCAACGCTTTGAATAAGCACGTGTTTTTGATAAAGTCCATTCACCGTAAGCCTTCTGTAACATTTTCAGTGACTCCGAACACGAAATTCCATTGGCGATGAAAAATTTAAGACAAAGTCTTCGTTCGATGTTTTTGTACATTATGGAATTCGTAATATACACTAGAATGATATAACTAAAAACAGCACTGTATTTAATCTAAATAACAGATGCAACTCAAACTCCGCGCCAAAATGGAAAACAGTTGTGCCAATCTAACAACAACAAAAAAAAACAAAAAATTGAATTTGGAACCATAAACAAATCATCCATTCCCGATACTTTCTTGACTGAATGTATAACTGAAGTTCGATTCTTCTTATAATCTTCTTGCAATTAAAGAACGAAAATTCTTAAGAATATTTTCGTAAGTGAAAATTTTCATGGAATAACCCCAATCTGTTGTCGCTGATTTGATGCCTCGTAAAACTGTTTTCAGGATTCAATGGCAAGTTTTTACAACCTGTTTGCTAACACGTTAGCTTTATTTAACTACAAAAATTGTTGTGAAAAGGAATTTTTTTTGAGCATTACTCATCGCTGACTGACATTATTTAGAAACAAACTTTTCATATAAACCTTCTTTTAAAATTTTTTAGTACTATTTTAAATGCTACGGCATTGAAATTTATTGCTATGTGAGCTTTGATATTTAAAATTCAAAACTCGTCTCGACAGAGATAAAATATTATTATTAATGCGAAAAAAAATTTGTTTATAACTAAACATCTTTTCTAGAAGATTCTAATATTCACTTACATATGAACTTTTATTTAATTTTTGCTTGCTTGTAAACGTTATAGATTACGCTAGCAAATAATTAATCTGTGGTTATAGTCTTCGTGTTTTGGATTCACCTAAGAGTCCCTTTAGAGAAAGTCACCATATGCGGTCTCTTTCGTTAGTAGAAAAGTGCAAGGATGTATTTTGTGTGTATGTGGGTTGTATGTGAGAATTAACATTAGCTGAAAAAAATTAAATTTATTTAGCAAAGATTTATCACATAACTATTGGTTACATCGACTTCATTAATTTTGGCGTTTCTGATTTCTCCAGTCTTAAAAAAAAATAGTAATCCGATATTAGGTGGATACCATCAAATATCATTCAAAATCTCTTAGGGTGACTTTCTCGAAATCCTTTTTAAAATTAGCTTAATTGCAACTAACTAATTCAAATTAACTCTTTAATACAAATTAAACTAATTGAAATTATTGACGTCTTTCTCCAAACCGATTTTTTAGTTAGTTAACAAATTAAAATTAGAAATCATTCTCTAATGTCTCTGACATCTGGCAACAACGTTCCGTTTTATATATGCTATAATTTTGATGTAAATTTAAAAGTTTGCTTACAATATTTTGAACAGTATTGAAAATAATTGCATAGTTTGGAACACAGTTCAGAATGTGTAACATTTTTAATCTACGTCTACATTGTCATTCGTCAGAAAAACTCGGTTTATTCGTTTGTATTATTGCGTAATTATAATAAAATGAATATCCTAAATACTAGTTCACGTTCTCGCGGCCCTAATTTCACCAAAGAAGAACAGGAATTGCTCCTCGATGCCCTTAAAACGTTTTCGCACATTATCGAAAACAAGAAAAGGGATGGGGTCAAGTATGCCCAAAAGCAAGCCGCTTGGGCTAAAGTCACCGATGTATTTAATTCAAATACGAAACACGTCCTGCGATCAATGGGCTTTTCTGTCTTGAATTTTAGTTCATGTTCAATTTGTTGTAATAAAAGCAAAACTGTCGATTTCAAAGGACGAAACCTTCTAATAAATTTTTTATCAGTAAGTGTTTGGAATAAATTAGTTCTCAGGCCAATACTCCGTGGTACGATGGGTCTATTTGAATATTCAATAATTTCTTCATCGTCGTCGTCAAATATACCAAAATCGAATACTTCCATATTAATAAAAATAAAATACTTTAAAGCAAATTTAAACTATAAATAAACATATTGCGTTGACATTTGACAATGACTTGACAGCAGTTAATCGAAATTAGGTCCGCTAATTTGTCACTTTTCTTGAAATAATTTTGACAGCTCGCAAATTTCGATTAGCAGATGATGAATGACGTATTTTGTAGTTGTTCGAAATTTTTTGATTAAATGAAATTTTAATTACAATTACGAATTTGGAAAAAGTCGCCCTTAGAGAAAGTTAAGAGGGGTTCTGAACTAGAACACAACTGTTTATAAATAAATAAAATAAAAATAAAAAAGATCGTTTATTCCTCAACCAAAAATAAAAAAGCAATATAAAAAACATTACATTAAAATTCATTTCAAATTTTTAAATTATTTCCGTTTTAATTTACAATAAATATAATAAAAATAAAAATAAAATTCAAATCTGGTAGACAATAATAATAAATAATAAACAGATAATCAATTAAATACAATATCACCACTATTCAATACCATTCATCAATAATATAAAATAAATTTTTAGAATAGTTATAAGAAACTGTATAAATACAAGAAACTGTATAAATATTTGTATAATTATCTCTAACTAAATAGAATTGAGGACCCCTCTTCAGGTAAGGCCCTCCCCCAGAGATTGCCATGTGTCATGGTTTTGGGCTAGGGCTTTCCATGATGGTCCTGCCACTCTGATTATGTCATCCTCCCAGTGTGCCAGTGGTCGGCCTCTTCTTCGTTTTCCAGATGGGCCCCTCCAGGTTGTCACCCTAAGCGACTATCTGCCATCTTTTAAACGAGCTACGTGGCCAGCCCATTTCCACTTTAAGTTTAGAGCGTAGCTGAGTACGTCGATCAAGTTGGTGGTATTTCTGATCTTAGCATGCCTTACTTTATGGATTCTTCTCAAGTTTAGAAGATTGCGTTCCATACCTCTTTGACAGGTTACTAATTTTGACTTGATTCTTGTAGTTAATTTCCATGTCTGGCAGGCGTATGTCAAAGAAAAAAGAAAAGAAAAGAAGGAGACATGAGTCTATCACCTTTTTTTTTAATTTCATTGTAAGGTATTGTATTTCATTGTATTCCATGTGGACCTAACTTTCATATCGACCTCAGAAACGTTGCTATCTTTGCCAAATGAAATCATTTTTCCCAGATATATATAACTATCTACATACTCCACATCTGAGCCTCCTATTTGCAATGGTATTTTGGCGCCGTTTGTTACAATTTTTGTTTTGTTGAAATTCATTTACAATCCCACTTGTCTGCTGGCAGTATGCAGAGTCTCAATCATGTATTTAAGCTCTATATGGTTTTCAGATAAAATAATCAAGTCATTAGCAAATCTCAGGTGGTTTAAGTAATTTTCTTCGATATTTATTCTCCGATACTTCCAATCTAATTTATTTATTATAGCTTCCAGAACAGCCACAAAGATTCGAGGTGATAAAGGGTCGCCTTGTTTTAA
Source organism: Zeuzera pyrina (assembly GCA_907165235.1). Taxonomy (NCBI): domain Eukaryota; kingdom Metazoa; phylum Arthropoda; class Insecta; order Lepidoptera; family Cossidae; genus Zeuzera; species Zeuzera pyrina. The sequence goes on from OU015627.1 coordinate 4,974,335, forward strand.
ACCTCTTAGCATAGGGAATGGATCTCCTGTCGTCTCTAACTTTACTCTACTTATGCTGTTTTTATACAAGTTTTTTAGTACATTTATATATATGTTTTCTACTCTTTGTTCTTGGAGAGTTTTCCAGATCTCTGAATGAAGAAATGGTATCAAATGCTTTTTGGTAGTCTATAAATGCTAGGGAGAGCGGTTTCTGCTGCTCTTGATACTTTTCTATAATAAGTTCTACAGTATGAATGTGGTCCACTGTTGAGAAACCTTTCCGAAATCCAGCCTGCTCTACTGGCTGGCTTTTGTCTAAAGTTTCACATATTCTTTTCTCCATTATTAATGAAAATAATTTATACAAGCATGGCAATAAGCTGATCGGTCGATAGTTGGCTACATTCTTAGGATCACCCTTTTTATATAATAAGATTATATTTGACTCCGACCATTGTTTAGGTATAGAGCCAGATTTTAAGATAAGGTTGAACAGATTGGCCAAAGGTGTTACTATTGTTTCCTGAGCTAATTTAATAGCTTCATTCGTTATATTGTCCAGACCTGGACTTTTCTCTGGTTTTAGCTTCTTCATAGCGTTGAGTATTTCTATTTCATCTATACTTTTTATTTCTTTTCTCTCTATTTCATTGCTGCTATCAATGGTGTAGTTACTAGATATTTATTCAGTATTAGTGTATAGGTCTCTATAGAAGTTAGTTGCAATTTCAAGAATGTTTTTTCGTCTATAGTCTGTCTTTTCACCAATATTTAAACTCTCTATCCATCCCTTATGTGTTAATAATTCTTTGTTAGCTCTCTTTAAGCTTCCTGATTTCATAAGATGTTTCTCTATTACATTCATTCTATATTTCTTGTAATAATTTTTTATGTATCTATTTGTGAGTTTGTACAAAGCTTTTAATTCATTTTTCATAGCCCGTGAATTTCGTTTTATTTTTTGCAGTTCTTGTCTTCTAGTAATGAGGGGTTTTGTTCTATTTGATATTATTGAATTACCGGCATTATAGGGAGGTTTAGCAGTATAGGCGTGTTGTAAGCTAGTATTAATCACTGTTACTATTTTTTCGTAGTAGTCCTGAACCGAGTAATAATTTTTCTCCATTCTAGCAGATGTCGTAAACTCTGTAAATGTTTTTTATATTCTATAATTTCTAGATCTGTTTTTAAACAACTTCTTTGGTTTTTACTGTAACTATGTCTGTTCCTTTTCACTTTCTTTAATTTCACTGTGCCTTTTACCATTTTATGATCTGATGGATAGTTTACTTTTAAAATTCAACATTTTTGAACATTTTAGGTTTATTAGACAGTATAAAGTCTATTTCATTTTTTGTGATTCCATTTGGTGATTGCCATGTCCATCTGCGAGAGGCTTTCTTTTTAAAAAATGTATTCATTATTGATAGTTTATTTTCGAAAGCAAGCTCTATCAGATTTTCGCCTCTATCATTCCTGCAACCGTAACCATACTTGCCTAGTATTAACTTTTCATTTGGTTTCGGGATTCCAATTTTTGAGTTAAAATCTCCGATCAGTACTCTTGTATCATATGCCATTTTTAGTGCTGTATTAATAGTTTCATAAAAAGCTTGAACTTCTTCTTCTGTGGCTAATTTCGTTGGTGCATAAACTTGGATAATTGATATTCTATAATTTTTGATTTTTTAGTTTATCATGGCAACTCGTTCTGACAATCCTATAAAACTTTCGAGGTATTCTTTTAAACTTTTCTTTATAATGGAACCCACACCATACAGGCCAGGCGTTTCCCCTTTATAGCATAGAATAAAGTCTTGATATTTCTCTATTGAGTATCCTTTTCTTCTCACCTCCGAAAGGCCTATAATATCGTATTTTATATGTTTTAATGCCTCGATTAATTCTAGTCGTAGTTCGTAAATAGAGAGTGTCTTCACATTAAAGGTGGCTATGTAGAGTTGGTCTTCTGTGTTTCTTTGTTGTTTCTCTGGGGGGTTATGGTCATGTTCTCCCACGGGGACCAGCCGTGTTGGGAGATAAATAAGGTTCCAGTCTTCTAGTTGCTACTCCTTTCCTTTATCATAATTCTTTAGCGTTGGCGATTGTGTCATTGTATTTTTTTCTTGTACTTGTTGATTCATATAAGACACTATTGAAACAGTTTTACTTTTCTTTGTATTTTGGTTATTTTCTATGTTTTCTGTGAATATATTCATTCTCTGTGGGGGAGAAGACGAGGACTAAATTCGCTTTTATGTTTTATGTGAGCTTTGTTGGTGTTTGTTTTCATTAGTAGTAGGGTTATTATTTTTTAATATAATTAGCCTATCATATTTTATTATTGCTTTGTTTCCTTTCTTTTTTTCCAGCTCTATTTGCTTTATCAACTCTGCCCTCTTTTCAAGTACTTTTTTAGGATAATCTTGCTTTATGTAGTAATTTGTATTTTCTTGTAATGCCTTTCTATTTTTCCAGACTGATATTTTGTGTCCCACAGTTTTAAATGTGACGACAATCGGTCTTCTTTTCCCTTCATTCTTTTTTCCTATTCTACGTACAGCTTCTATTTCAGTTATATTGCAAGATGACTTCATGTTTTGGTTTATTATTCCAAAAACTTCCTTTTTTAATTCCCAATATGTTCTTTCATTCTCTTGTATACCAAAAAATACTAAGTTTCTTTTCCTTAATTCTTTTTCCATTGTATCTATTTTGTTACTCTGCTCTTCTAGTTTCTTGTGTAAGATTTCGTTTTCTGATTTCAGATCTAGAAACTTTTCATTCACTTTTTGGCCAACTAATTCAGCTGTTTCTTCACTAAGAATTTTTATTTTCTCTTTTTGTTCATTTAATTCCTGTTGTATTTCCAAAAGTATTGATTTTATTTCATCCATATTTCTTACTTTGTTTTTTCTAATGTTTTGATTCGAATTAGATATTTCGCAACTTTAAGTACCCTCGAATGTTGGGCAATTTTTGTTTCAATAATGCGCCCTCTCTTGTTTAAATGCTGTACTACTAAATGCGGCGCCCTCTTTTAGCAAGTTACTGTATACATTCGCTTTTGTCGATAATTTGATTATAGATTTGTATTGAACACTTTTTTTATCTTTGAATATCACTTCTTATACCTCACTTTTATTTTTGTTCTTTATATTTATTTGGTGAAAAACATTGCAATTTACACTATTATACACTTTGAAGACGTTTTTCTGCACTATTTCAGTATTTAATCCACAAAATAAAAACCAACACCTTAACCGCTTGACAGCTGGCGGCCATTTTTCTAATGAAGTCTACTGTATTGAAAACTATATTTATTTTTTAAAATATCACTTCTTATTTCTCACTTTTTTACTGTTCTTTATATTTATTTCGTGAAAAACATTGTAATTTACACTATTATACACCTTGAAGACGTTCTTCTGCACTATTTCAATATTTAATTCGCAAAATAAACACCAACAGCTTAGCCGCTTGACAGCCGGTGGCACAGTTTTTATTACATTCTTTTTTTTTTTAAGAGAGTTAGATCATTTACTGATGAACTCTAGCAAAAATTAAAAGGAAATAACAGAACCCTTATGGTCCGTCCGTCTGTTTACAAAACTGTTTACAAAAAAACAAACACAACTGTTTACAAAAAAAAAAATTGTTTTTTTTTTGTTACAAATGGACAGAACTTTAATGCGCGACGCGACAATATTACATCTTAACTTTACGTCTTTAGGTCGCTCTTTATAATGTCTTTAAGGTTTACAGATGACAAAATGGTACCTACAAGATAGAGACAGACTTCTAGCCTATCGCCTACATATACAAGTTTCTTATAATATTCTTTGGGTGACTTATACAACCTCCTCAAAAAGATAAGAAGTTAAGAACCTGGCACCTTCTATATTTATTTTCTTTTTTCTTATAGGCATTTTTTTATTAGCTTATTTTAAATGTTTTTCTGTAATTTATCGAAGAACCTCTTAAAATATAATTGATATTGCTGATAGGTATTTAAATAAAAAACGCCAAATGTTGTAATAAAATGAAGTCGCATTGTTAAATCCACTAGGTCGTTACAAACCATTTTACTGTTAGCTATAAAATGCACCTCCATTGCGGGAACATTAAAATCAAATCCTGGATTCTGTTTTTCGTAAATCGTTTCAACGATTACAGCTGTAATAAAATTACAGTACGTACATATCATAGATGGAAGTATCTATTAAAGTTGAATAGTTACGAGGAAGCCTGTAGATATGTTAATCTAGAATTTAAGTCATTTTTCTGTACAACTTAGTTTTACGTATTCGTACATACATACGAACATATCTTCACGCTGTATCCCTGACGGGATAGTCGGAGAGGACGGAGCCCTAAGTGTCGCGGTCTTTACATATACTTCTTTTAAATCGCATCGTTCTCTTCACATATTTTTGCCTAGATATGCTAGTGCTTTTGACGTGTACGCTAGCTAAAAATCGGGTTATTCGATCTTCATATATATGTCGGCCTTAGTCTTCCTTGGCTTCTTTTGCCACTCACTTTCGCTCTGTAGATTTTCTTCATCAGTTTTTCAATTTAAATATTTTTAATATCTTAGCACGAAATAATATTCAGAGTTTAGACTCAGTCAGTGGGGTAGCTGTGTCTAAACTCTAAATTTTCCTGAAAATGCATCGTTGAAAATCAAAGCATGTGTCGCTTAATAGACTTGGTTTGAATTAAGCTAAAAAATATATAGAGAAACTATTCAACAAGATGGGTGACTCCACACACTGCCAGAGACTCAGCGAAAAAACTGAGGGTGATGTTTCCAAGAAAATTTATAAGCAAGTACGGTGGATTTGCGACATTTTAATTGACGAATGCCGGCAATCTAAAGTGGATAGTAACAATTCTCGAACAATACAGGTCCTACAAGAAAATATCCAGCATGAAATAGCTGTCATCAACTCAGCACTTTGTTTTCGCGTATTGGTCAATATGAGGGTTCAGTTGTAAGTGTATTTATCTAAAGTGGATATCACTTAGAAGACTTTTTTTTAAGCAAATCCGCAAGTCCTTTAAAATATAATAAATATACTAACTAATAGTATCGTTTTCTTATACAATTTTGAAAACGAACAATTCCCACTGGACACCCATATAGTAAATAAAAAATATACTAATGGATTCTTGCAAATAACATTTGATTAAACAATATAACAGAATAGCAACTGGTGATTGATTTGTCAAAATTTGAAATCGTTTTCTACCTATTTATGGTCATGTGTTCTTTTTTAGTAGTTACAATAGATCTTATTAACATAGTATTAGAGTAAAAAGTTACACGCTATACAGTTTTACAGAATTATTCAATTACTGAAATACGCATTTCGGTACTAATCGGTACCACAGAGTTTTGACCACACTCCGTTGCCAGTAGTTTTAAAAATTGTTTTTTTTATCTAAGATTAGGTACTAGGCTTTCAAGCAAAAAAACTGTATTAAAAGATGTCAATCTTTACAGGTAATTCGACTTTTGTTAGCCCCGTTTCATGAAGTCGCGTAGAGCTGCGATCACTTCCAAAAGTAGCAGGAACAAATTACCTCATAAAACAAAACCTCGCTTTTATCGTGATAGTGCTCTATCCCTCTTTTATACACAAACATAATTATTCCCTGTCTTTCTACGAGAAAGCAATCCAGTAAAGCGGTGACCCAATTTAATTACTGTCCTTGATTGGCTTATGGACCATTTGCGATAATAAAGAATGTATTGTGTTTTATTTATTATGGATAATTCACAAAAGATGCTCATAGCGTAGTGGTGCCCTATTAAGATTTGTTCCCGGTAATGTGATATGTATAAGCTATTATCAGTAGATATTTGTACACTCATCTGTAGGTAACCGCGCACAACACTGCTTAACTTCAGTATCCATTCGTTGCATAGACTGAGATGTTACTTTTCTGTGGGTAACTGCGCACAACACTGCTTAACTTCAGTACCTACTCGTTTCATAGACAGAGGTGTTACTTTTCTGTAGGTAACTGCGTACAACACTGCTTAGCTTTAGTACCTACTAGTTGCATAGACAGAGGTGTTACTTTTCTGTAGGTAACCACGCACACTGCCACAGTATAAACATAACAGTAGGATGTCGGTCGGAGTCGCACGCGACGCGAACATGCAACTATATATATAAATTTTCTTTGTCAGTATTGCATCACTCATTCTTTCCATGTGCCCGAACAATCTTAGCATTCCTTTCTTCATTTTTAGAATAACACTGTCGTACAACCTTGTCATACTGCCTATCTCTTCATTGCTTATTTTGTCCGCAAGGGTGACACCGCACATATTTCTACGAGATCGCCTTTCTATTACATTTATCTTACTTTCACTCGATTTCGGGCATATCCAGGCTTCACTACAGTACAATAAAGTTGACACCAACACCGCATTGTTTATGGCCATGTTGGCTGAGTTAGATATATTCATACTGACTACTAATGCGCACAGAGCACCGTTCACTTTATTGCCGGCTGCTACCCGTCTCTCCTCATGCAACTCACATCTACCATCCCTCGAAAACGCACTTCCCAGATACACAATTTTGTTTGCTTGTAGACATTTTCCATTTACCCATATATGACACTTTGTCTGTACATATTCTCTTTCAAACACCAGAATCCTAGGTTTATTCACATTCATATTCAACCCTTTCACTTCACAGTCTTCTTTCATGAACGTAACTAGTGTCTGCAACTCCGCTTCTGATGGTGCTATAAGCACAGCATCGTCAGCATACAATAGGCAGTTTACCACTGTACCATCACATATCATATCACTCATACTACCTTTCAGTGTCCGGAGGCAACTGTTCAAATACAGCACGAATAGCCAGGCAGACATCACGCAGCCCTGTCTGATGTCTGAACAGACTTCGAAACAGGGAGACATGTCACAATCTATTCTTACACAAGCTCTGTGGCCTCGATATAATGACTTCACAGCCTGCAGTAAGGGGCCCTCCACGCCATATTCAGGCAGAAGACTCCACAGTTTCTTTTGCACTACTCTACTACTATTATTATTTTTATATATTATAGTATTATTAAATAACTCACCAAATTAATGGTAACGATTAGTTCGTACTGTTGATGTTTGTGGCCCTTCTTTTTCTTGCCTTGTGGAGTTTTCACCCCCGCTGCGGCCGCCGCTTGTTTAGGTGGTGCGGTCTTCGCTGCCCCCTTCTGCGCTGATGGCTTGACCGGAGTTTTTGGACCGCCTTTTTGAGCTGCACCTAAATAATTCATTTCGTTTTGATAATTGTGTACATTGAAAAGAAAATCTTTTATAAGTTGCTCATGCGTGCGTGTGTCCATTTGTCACAGCCAATTTTCTCAGTGCTATGTGACGCACAAATTGGAATTTAGCAGTGATGTATCTTATTAACCTACATATTTTTGCAAATGTAACGTTTTGAAATATTTATAGAAGGGAAAATTTGGCTCGAATTCGAACTGACTGCTCCCCTCTCGGAATCTATCATACCTACTTAGTTCGTACCTAATAAATTTAAAAAACCTAAGTAGGTTTTTTAAAATTTTAGGAATTAGAGGCTCTTATCCAAAGTTTAAAGACAAAATAGAACAAGTCTTGGGACTTATAGATCTCTAGAAATTAAATTAAGAGATTTACCATTTTAAAATGAACGAATTCTTTTGTGCGCAAGTTAAAGACTAAAGATTGCTAGTTTTTAGCGCTAATAACATGATTCTTAAATATTTTTCTTCTATTATTGATTCTGCACTCTGCATTATATTCCATTTTGTACTAATAAAAATAAAAAAATAAAAACAAGAAACTGGTGAACCGATTCTAAAAATTATTTAGTTAATAGAAAATTACACTAAGTCTCAGTAATATAGGCTATAGTTTATTTCAAATCCCCATGCGAAGTCTGGGCGGGTCGCCAGTTGTCAGTAAATCTGGCAGTGACAGTATTTTTGTGTGGTTTTATGGTTACATGAATTATCAATTGTTTGTCAATCTAAGCCTACCAATGCCATAATATTTGTCTCACATTTTCTGAGATCATTTCAAAAGTCTACTATCATATTTACCTTTCTGACAAGGCTGTGTAGCTTTTTGCCCAGCAATATTCTTCTGATTGACGTGCCCGCCGCCGTCGGCCGGTTTGTTTCGCGCCTGAAATTAAAGGCGTAAATGTTATCGCCATTCCGATATTTTTAAACATTTAGAAATATTGTAAACAAAAGCATATATTATCCATGAAATATTTCACTGGCCCGGTGACACAGTGGTACGGATTGCAATCCAGCTGCATCCAGTACATTTTTGGGCTTGTTGGATCCAGCAATTGGCGTTGATTCCAGCGGCGCGGATCCGCAAACAGCTAACTTTATAACAAGCAACTAACTTTCTTTCCGTGTGAAAATGCCACAAAACTACGTTGCCGCTTTGTTGCATTTTATAACCGGGCTACGCAATTTTATTTCGAAAGAGAAACTGGGACTACATATAATAAAAAGCTTTTTCAAACATCTAGGATATCAATTTATGTGATTTATAGTTGTAATAATTTATAATAATACTCCTAAATATTGCATACTATTACTTACTGATAGATTTAGAATACTTTACTAACACCAAAAACTACTTATAATTACAAACGAATGTGTGATGTAAATGTATGTAGTTGGTCACTAATGATTCTAGAGTTTAAAAAAAATTGTTTCATTTCTTTGAAAAATGATTAATGCTGGATCCGGTAGCTGGATTTGTTTTGATCCAGCACAAATCCAGCTAAATTGAAAATGCCACTGGATTGCAATGCCTACGCAGTGGTACTCATATCTCCTTCAAGTAAAGAATTTTTCTAAATTGGTTTGGATCCGGGGTGTTGCTGGAAGAATTCCCCCAGTTCGTTGCGCGGTACCCATAGTTTAACTTTCAGTTCGAGATCACACAATTGTTGTAACTGATTAGATTATTTATCTTCTACATAAATAAAAATCAATTGCCACATGTATGACGGAGTATCACTTGATAACGGCCCTATCGATTTCGCTGATTTTTTTTTGTTGTATTCATAATCGTCAGGACAAGGTTTGTATGAAAGAAAATTTTGAGAAAATCCACGGCGAAAGTCGGAAATTTGAATGGTATTTTTGTATGAAAATCTTAATAAAAAAAATGGTGTGTTGCAAACATTCAATGTCCGAAGTCCGAGCGAAGCCGGGGCGGGTTGCTAGTTTATTATATTTATTATTTATGACTAAAGCAGTCTATAACATTTTTGTGACATACCTACCGCTTTTCAAGTTTTCTATCATATTGAAGGCGAATATATGATTTCAAATAGACAATAATAAATTGATAAATATGTAACATATTATAGCTAATAAGCCGACAAGATTTCACTGGAAAACAGTATAACTAGTACATAAAGAAAATATATCAATATTGGCGGTACTATTTTCCAGCCTCCGATCGGCTTCTTTGCCTTCTTATTTTAGTTATTTCCTTTATTTTTGAAGCATACGCAACGCGAAGTCTATCTTTTTAATATGCCTATGGTTAAAAATTTATCACTGTTTGTAATCCTGTTCAAAATCCTGTAATAACCTAGAAGAAACAAAAAGAGAAATCCTATTCGTACACATCATATCATTTAATTCTGTTAAAACCATCAGAACTTTGCAATAAAGCGAATAACTGCAGATGTCTCCATTCCGCTCAGATGTCACAGGAAGCTCATACGTCTTGTTTGATACATGCCAAACGCCGAAACATCCCCGCCTCGTGTTGCGCAGTCATCGACAATTTCCGATATTTTTGTGCCTGGTGCCTGTGAGATTCGCTATTCATGTTATACAACGTTGAAATTGAAAAAATATGAGCGAAGTAATTGCTAATTGTATATAGTACATGAATTCATGTACAAAATAATTTGATGTTCAAAATAATTTGACAAAATGAAACCAGTAGCCACGCCAGACATGACATGTAAGTATTAATGTCGTACTAGACCTGTGTCGATGATTTGCTTTCAAACATATTCGATGTTTAAGTATTTAAGTATTGACGTGAAAAAAGACCGAGTAAAATGATCTAATCATTCGTTCATTGTTACATAGAGTTCATGTCATTTTTATTGATATGAGAGATCGTATGGTTGTGTGTGTAATCGATCTCAGATTTAAGCCGACGGACGGACCTTTTACGATTTCAATCTTTTTTAAAGTCTACATAATAATTGAATTATAGGTGTATGTTTTTAACTACATATAAAATGTGTGCGTTAATCTTATAAACTTTTCCGAATTACACCTTTTTTCACATTACGTAGCATATACAAACAATCCAATATCGACTAGTATCGAGATCCAGTCTTGAATGATCGAATCGATTTCAAATGATTGCAGTCAAATGACTTAATCAACCACGAGCGACAAAGACTCGGATCAAGAATCAAAATGGCCGGAGCATTTGTTCTAGGAGCGTATCCATTTTTGTTGACCGACTTTCTGTACCTCTACCATGAGTTAACGACGTCGATACTCGCTATCGACAGCATAAAATTTTGTATGAAGAATTGGGCAGTGCCCCTAGCGGTTACTATAGAGAACTAATAATTGTCATAGCAAACTTCGTCGCGGTCGCTATCGAGTATCGACTGCGTAAAGGTACTGGACTTTTAATAATATTCGTGATTAGGGAAGATTCACAATACAACAATACCCGGCTGAAAATTACTAATTTCGTTTTTTTCGAATACTAGATAGTAGCCAAAAGACTTAACGAGTATTTTGTGAATAATTATTTTAGTAATGTATGTGAAGTCGGTCATGAGCTGACACGAATTACACTGACAGTGCGAGGTTGCTGTACTTACTATAGCTAACTGTTTTACTAGTGGTTACACTCGATGAGATAGAAAGAGAAACTTATTATAGCTCCGTCCATTAAATTTCTCCGTCCGAGAACAAAGATCTGTCTTGTACTGTATTTAGCATAAATCTATTAAAAATATGTAAAATCCAAAACAAAAGTATTTGCATAATTTAGAACTTAGTTTAACATCACTAACAATTATTCAATTCGATTAGATTTATTTATGGAACCAGGATTTTACTTTTTATCACTTTACTAAATGAATACTTTATTCATTTTTTCGGACTCATTGATTACCTTGATTAAGTACCATACAGGATTTAATATACTGAGCTGTATTTTCGATATGCCTACATATATTACAAGTAACGGAGATATAGTAGAAACTAGAAATTATGTGGTCTATGATGGTGGTTACAATCATATACGCGCGGTCAAAGTTGAGAGCATTGCTAGTATTATAAAAACTCTTAAAAACGCAAAATTGATCACGCGATCCATCAAATGGAATTATTTTAATAAATCCAACCTACTTTTCTTCATTAGGCCGACATTGAAAAGACAAAAATGCAGTTAGGTAGCTTACTCTTCGTTACTATAATGAGATCTCATCTTCAGACTTCGTAACTTTGAATGAAAGAAATTATTTTTAATTGGATCTTTATTGTGATTAAGAAAATCTTTTTTTGATGTTAATTAACTTCAGCGTGTATTTGTAAAAGTCTTTCAGGTTAAAATGTGGAAGAAAATACAATACAGCCTATTTTATAACGCGCGATATAAAATTTGTCTTAGAATTAATTTAGAAAATTTTAGAAAAACAGATATATTTACAATTTCGTTTTATTGTGATTAAGTATTTGTATCATATGTTGAAAAACATAATAATCACAATGAAACCCTAATTTTAGTTTTGATTTTTTTTTAATTTTAATTAGGAGCTGACTTAACACTTAGGAGTTGAATTTTGAAATGTAATTATTTGAGTTAAGGAGTCGTCATTATTTCTGTTATGGAGTACTTATATCATGGTTCAAGTCAATCTGGTTGGCCATATTATATGAAGTTTTACCCCTTATTTCAACTCTTTGGAAGTAAATTTATTAATTTTAACCGATAAAACGTTCATCTAGTAGTCAGTATTTTTACGCTTATAATCTAAGAAAATGATAGTTTTCCACGCTTTTCAGCACATTATTTTTGCTAGTTAGTGCTTACGTCAAAAAACGAACTTAGTGTCTAAATTTAATATCTAGTTTTACCTTTAACGATTTTGGCTCAGTGATGTTAAATTACTTATGACATATTATTATGTATATTATATTGGTAAACAAAACGCGACAAGTGAGACATTTGTGTATGAAATAATCCTTTTATTTTCAGGTAGGCGTAAATGGCAGCATAATCTTTATAGTGGTTAAAATGCTCTCACCATGACGAGCTTGTTGGAAACTGACTATAATGTTAGCAAGCGTTATACGAATGCCGCAGACATTGTCTTTGTAACAGCGTATGAATTAATTATTAATTAAAATGGTATACGGTTTGAAATACGAATAGATGTTTGTCCTGAAATCTGTTCTTAGTTAAAGCTTATAACATGTTTTCCCTGTTTGTAACTATTTCCTTGCCTACTTAATAAATAGTAGATACACATATACTAATTACGTTGTGTCTAGATATTTAAGACATCAACAACATAATTAACCTATCTAAGAAAGTAATTTTCTAGCGTAAATGTGTTCGAAATTCAAATGATGTATTGATTGTTTGAGAGTTTAAACAATTTACAGTTACTTATTTGTAAGTATCGAACTCCAATACAAATAGCATTCATGCAGTGTAGAAGTACCATTATCATTAATCATAAAATATCTGTATCGTTTTTATTTCCTATATAGTATACCCAGCGCTGTAATTATGAGATTTATGAGTACAATCAACCAGCCCAGATCTTGCACTGTTGTGTACACAAGTAGTAGTTTAAGACATTTCCAAAGAAAAATTCTGTGAAAGCTATATTTGGATCTATTCAGATCTACATGTGGAAAAAAGAAAAGACTTGAAAAATAGCTTTAATTTACATATACAATTAGTAATCTTTTATCCACGTGGTGCGCGATCACGTACTAGATGGGTATTCTAACAGCATCCACCTTGCAGATTAAACAAAGTGTCTGCTATAAGCACACCCTGTATGTATAAGAACACCATCATACCAAAACTCTCAGATCAACATTCCTATTACATTATATTTCTTGTTGACTTTTTAATCCTACTCTGCTTCAAGTCGCGATTGTTTACGAAAATACTTACTCCCAGTTCTTCTAATTTTTTGTTACATTAAGTTCAATACAAGTAATTTCTTCCATATCGGTCATTTTTAATATTTTTAAAACCCAATACGGGAGGACCCGTATAACAGTTCGAAAGAAAATCATCTGCTAACAAACAATAAAGATGTCCTGCAGCGACGGAGTAAATACTATGGAGAACTATATGAGAGTGGCAACTATGTTTCTGATACTGAGAGCAATTCTAATGAATTGCCACACTCGGGTCAGGGGCTGGAGGATGCCATTAGTTTGAAAGAGATTATGAAAGTGATAAGAAATCTGAAATGTGGATAGCCTGCGGGAAATGATGAAGTGACTACTGAGATGATCAAGTATGGTGGTCCTACTGTCTGGAATACCTTCTGTGCATTGTGCAATCTTTGTGGGCAGAAGAAAGAGATTCCAGAGAACAGGCGCACCACAGTCACAGTACCTCTCTAAAAAGGGAAAGGTTCTGATTTAGATAGTGCGTGTTATAGGGCCTTCAGCTTGGTTAGCTTAGCAAGTAAAGTCAAGTATATCAAGGTATATCAAGTATATCAAGGTACTGACTGAACGTATAAAGGCGTTTCTGAAAAATATTTGTGGGAAGCGCAAGGTGGTTTGAACGGTAGGGGTTGTATGGATTAGATTTTTTACAATCCTGTAAAACCGGATACAATAGCTCCACGAGATCTCACACATTTTAAGGCCTGCGGGACCCCACGCCAGCTACGCAGGACCGCATATACAGAGAGTATTGTAGTCTATTATATTTCGTTTGAACTTTTCATTCAATTACTAATGGATTTACACGATCACAAATAACACTGATTACCCGAACTAGACAAATAAACATTACGAGATATTTAATTTTAAAGTTCATATATATGGCAGAATTACTTTAATTAAAAGAAATCTATGCATTTTTAGTCATATAGTACTAATAGTTGACTTTAAGAGGCTAAATTATATAATTTTGTTGACTGAAGTATTAAACATTTTTTAATCCATAATAAAGACCAAAGTTGGTGTAACAGTTAATAAATTACGTTCATGTAATAATTAATTAAATAGGTCAACGTTTGATTTAATAAATTCCATACAATTTTAAAAATCTAATCTGGATTTTGTGAGATCATCACCAGTCGCGCAAATGCCCTATAAGATTAAAAACCGTGCGGGACTGCAATCACTCGATCTCTGAATTACAATCCCTATGGCGTATCTCCTTTTCACCTTTGAGTCTTTATGGTGTACCTACAGTTACCTATAGACTTTTACATACAGGAAAATTGTTTACACTGGAAACAATAATATTTTAGTCCAAAATCAACACACTGGCTTATCGGGTATGACCACGCATCAAATTCAAATATTTTGCCGAAACTAACATCAGATTAACATCAAGGATCAACTCCGTGAATAAATTAACTGAATTAGTTAAAATGGCGACCCTCGTTAGGGTGCTTAAGTGTCCGGTCACCCAAGATTAATATCTCACGGAACTTCATGTTTTAAATGACTGTGTCTGAAGCTTGATCTGAAGGGACTGACTGAATCACAGTTGAACTAAACCCATTATACTCCAATAACGTCGTCTTGTTGAACTCACTCTAACTGTAGTAACGTACGTAATATTCATATCGCTATATCTCCATTGCACATATCTAATCAGTTCAGATGTTAAATCATAGTTATGTAGTCTATATTGTCTTGATTAATAGAATATAATATTTTAGATCGCACTTTTTTCCAAAATAAAAGGCAAAATTTTTGTTATCGATGAACCTTAATTTTTCTGAATCTGATTTTGCTTTCTCGAGGACAATTCTTATTTTATTTACCTATGCATAAATATAGGTAACTGACAAAACATGTCGGCACACAACCCACAGCGCTGGGTTTAGAAACTTTATACTTTGCACAGAACCTTGTTATTTACAACTAGCAAGAATTAAGGAGATATGTACTTTCAGAAATTTAATTCCTAAGAAATATAAAGAAATCAAAGTTAGTACGGAAAATAAATTAAAATACGTTTAATAATCCAAAGAATTTATCAAATAAATAAACACATATTTGGCTGCCTTTGAAAAATGAAACATAAGGGTAATTAATAAAAGGCGTGTTATGTTAGTATGCAAGAAAACTAAATTCCGCGCGGATAAAATATCGGCCGCTTTTGTTATAACAGCTAATTTGGAATAAACGCATTTAATATATATATCCATTATTCTTTTTTTCCTTTTAATAATACCTAACTAGAAAAGAACGATTTGTTGTAAATTACCCATTCATGATTTCAAAAAATACCTCATTAGTTAGCTGTGACATTTGTGATGTATGACATTTACTATGATGGCAATAATGCAATTCAATAAGAAGTAAATTTAGTGTTGAAAAAAATGTGGCCAAATACTGCCTTGTACTGTATTGTCTTAATGTGTGTAATGTGTCTGCGCAATTTATTAAATAAATAACGAAAACGTGTGAAAATTCAGAAAAAAGCAAGAAATATTTGGTTATGTTACATTTTTAGAATATAATGGAACCTTAACGAAATTCTCAGTAATAAAGCAGACTTTACCCTATGGACTTCACTGTCAAACTGTCTACAACAAACAGCTTAAATGAATGTTTTTAAAGAGCATACTACGAGGGCTGCTATTTGTGTATCCGGAATAACAAAGTGAAACAAACGTATAGCATTTATTATAGTTTTATTGCTTTTCAAAATATTCACCATGATGATCGATGCACTTTTGCATGCGTCGGAACCAATTTTCGTGGCACTTTTTCCGTTCGGATTGTATCTCCAAAACGTGCATTTTAACTCATCAACAGCCTCTTCACGGCTCGAAAAACGTTGACCACGTAATTTATTCTTTACGCTTGGGAATAAATAGAAGTCGTTGGGGGCCAAGTCGAGGCTGTACGGCGGATGACCCGTTAATTCGATCTTTTGATCTTCCAAATACCGAGTTGTTTCGGCCGATGTGTGGCAGCTAGCATTGTTATGATGAAGAAGGATTCTACGTTGTCGGTTGTTCTTTCTTATTTCTTCAAAGACTTCTGGCAAACAAATGGTCGTGTACCATTCAGAATTAACCGTTTTACGATCCTCTAGTGGCATTGTAGCTACATGTCCATTTATACCAAAAAAACAAGCGACCATTTTCTTCAAAGTGCTTTTTGAACGAATGACTTTTGTTGGGTTCGGCTCATCTGGGAAAACCCAAACCATTGATTGTTGTTTAGTTTCAGGATTATACGCATATATCGAAAATCTTCACCTGTGTAGATAATATAGACAGCTTTTGACAAACCCTGATTGTACTTTTGTAACATTTTTTCACACCAATCGACACGAGCCCGTTTTTGGTCAATTGTCAAGTTGTGCGGAATCCAACGTGAACAAATCTTTTTTACAGCTTAATGTTCGTGTAATATTTTATATATACTCGTCATACTTATGCCCAGAGACGCCTCTATCTCGCGATATGTAACATGACGATCTTGCATTATTAGTTCCCGCACAGCATCAATATTTTGAGGTACAACAACCGATTTAGGGCGACCTTCTTTAACTTCGTCCGTGAGCACAGACCGCCCACGATTAAACTCACTAAACCAGTGATACACAGTAGTTTTCTATGGTGCTTCGTCCCCAAAAGTCGAAGTGAGTTGAAGGGTGCACTGTTTTTGAGTTAGCCCTCGCCGAAAATCGTAATAAATCATAGCACGAAAATTTTCACGACTTAAATCCATTGTGATAAAGACTCGCAATTTTCAAAACGATGAATGATAGATAGTAGACATCCGCTAAGAAAGGATTTTTGAAAATTTACATTGTAAGGAGGAAAATGGGGGGGCTGAACTTTGTATGAAACTTTTTATGACAACGGCTGATTTGCAGAAATATTTTTGATGAAGGGGTGAAATGGTAAACACTTTCCCTTTTTCCCATACCTGTTAAAATATTAACCTGAATTGGTTGACAAAATCAACAATAACGCGAGCGAAGACGCGGGTAAAAGCTAGTAAAATATAAATAAAAGATAAATCTGTTTCAAAAATTAATGACAGTTCGGTGATTAAATCTTCAGTGCATTTACGATAAGTACAGATAAAGTACTACCTATTTAAAAGAATAAAAAGTCTATTTAAACATATCGCTTAAACCCTGAAGAAAGTCACCGTCCATCATAATTAAGGTTAGTTAGAAACATTAAAACGTACGAAACGGACGTACATATTTTCACGTCAGTCTCGTGATAAATTTTTGACAGACCCTTGGTAAATTTTCAAATTAAGGCGACGCATTGAAAATATTGACGGTAGGAATCTCAATTTTTCTAAGTGACGACAAAACGTATGAAAGTGATATTTGATAACCTGATTCTTCATTTCATTGACTTCATTTTGCCAATCACAATACACGATTGGTTATCTTTTGCAACACAAAAAAAAATATCAAAAAACCTCTTTTAAAACAGAGATTTACATTTTCCGGAGTAACGGGACCGATTTATGTTCTAAATTTTCTGTATAGTTTAATCTAAATACATTCTTCAAAATCACAGTTGGATTTTTTAAAATTAATAATAGTTTTTAAAATAAACGAAAATAACCGTTTTTCGTATTTTACGTAAACTAGCGTGCGCATGTTTGCATAGAGCAGGAGGTCTATTTTAGGTTAAATTATTGCTTATCAATGCGTCATCTTAAGCGACAGTTGGATGATAAAAGTCGAGGATCACGCTCAGTAGCGTACATTAGGAAGCCAATGTCCAGTAATGGACTATAAAGGTTCTTGATGATAGTGAAAGCGAGAGTATGACTTCCTTTCGTAGACAAAATTTCTTTCACAAATCACATTAGTATAATGTGAAGGGGTAATTTTTGCCATACAAATGTCTTTTATTGATTACCGCCATTTAGTGACAGCAGTCAAAATTGAAATACTTTAAATTAAAAATATCATACATTCCTTACAAATGAAAAAAAAAACGAAATAATTGTATTTAAGGCTCTGTGGTCAAGTAAATAATACATTTTCTGTTTTCTTCGATTAAAAATGAACATAAGTTTTATTCTTAATAAGTAATTTATATAATGGTGGAAGAAACAACGCAATGAAAAGTGAAATAATTAAATTAAAAAATCTGCTTACGGAGAGTAATAAAATTTTGCATAGTCCAAGCGAAAAAGATTTTCAACTCGCACATCAAAAAAGTTCTTTATTACAAGTTATTTTCTTTAGACAACATACAAAAAGTTTCCACTGAACCAACGCAGAATTTCATTAAAATTATTTTTAATGAAATTTCGCTACTCGAGTTACATATTTTGTTTTCACTACTATTTGATAACATCAAACAATAGTTTAATTCAGTTGCAGTCCAAAGAAAACTAATTTTTTTACAATTAAATCTAGCGTGATTTTGGCTCACGTCACGTTAAATGTCACGTTCTCGAGCGCTGAAAAAGAACGTCGTCTGCTTGAAGCCTTGGCCAATAACACGCATACTTCAAAACAGTAGAAAACTGTTTATTTAACTATTTTGGTTTCCGATACTTATGACATAAACGTACTGATATTTACATCGACAGACTAATCACAAAACATCACTAATTTTCTAAATAAAAGCGGGTTATTTTTTAATTACAAAATAAAAAACATATAACCGCTTCCCAGTTATCCCTCGGACCAAACAAACGAGGCGTGAGCGGAATGCATAAATAAGATTATGCGTAATCCTGTTTAGTGGCTTGTCTAATGTAATAAGGCATCTTGGATTTAACACAGTCATAATAATTATTTATGTTACTTTTAATCGAATTTTGTAATTACATAATTCTCTAGCATAACATTTAAAAAAAAAATATAACCAATATTTATATGTATGTGTGTAAAGGATGTAAATAAGTTATTTAAAAAAACTTCGAAATAAATAAATAAACGATAATAATATAAATCGATTTAAATATTATTTGTTTATAGTCCCCGTTACAAGCACACGTCACACGAAAACGTGTGACTAGCACAGTTACAGTAGGCGTTTATTGTCTATACGTTGTTGGTCCAAACATTCCTCCTGTTTAAATTTCGAAAGTGTAAAGTTTCAGCCAGTTCGTCTAAAATCTTGCCGCGCGCGCAAGAATCAACCCGCGCTTTTTCCTAAACCATAGACAAACTCTTTTAAAAATGGTGCGTTCAAGTTAATATTTCTGTAGTTGTAGTGTTAATATTTATTTGTTTTAAAAATAATGTGTGGTTTCATAATTTCAGAGCAACCAAATAGATGACGAACAAATCACCAGTAAGTTTTAATTTTTAATTTTGTGAACAACATTGTAGTTCCCATACCGTTTTTGATTTCTCATAATGCCATCTATAATAATTTTTATTTACATATATTAGTCGCAATATTTGCAATTACGATACAAGCTTACGGAGAAAATACGCTGCAGTTTCGAAATTTTGGTAAAAAAATCATAACATTAAACATGCTGTGTCATAACATGAAACCATAATATTAAAATTCTAGTTATTGTTTCAGTGATCCATAAGATACATAGTAATATAGTATTAGCACGTAGTTAAAGTTAAATACATATATCTATGTATGTGTCACATACCATTACATAAAAAGACGTAATAAGTATTATATTTTTACTAAAAACTAAAAAGTACAATGTGGGACCTGATCATTCCGTATAAGTAGTGAAAAATCCATAATCATGTATTATACAATCGTCATTTAAAGAAATTGATCTATTGTGTATTTTTAACATGCGAAAGTTATTTATTATACCTAAATTTGTGAAAACTGAAAAATTTATATTTAAAAAGTGGCATTTATTTCTGAAATTCAGAAGTTAAAAACACTTTATCCATAGTTTCTTGCTTATTACGAAAATTATAAACAATTAGTATATAATGTATGTAAAAATAATGACAAGGCTTACGAAAGGAACAATATATTTTAGGATCTCTAAGCTAATCGTAATGAAATAGAGAGAATGTATAGCTATCTACCATCGATATCAATACCTAACGTGTTGGATACATATATATCTTTATGGCTTATGCGGTTCCGGCTTTTATAATTTAAGTTAATTGATACTTATTTAAGGCTCACATACACTTTACTTCATTTTCAGTTTCTGGTATTGCGTTATAGCTACTATTAAATTACATCTTTGTACCAAATGTCAACTCAATAAGCGTAAAGATGACGAATTAAGTAGGTCGTCACTAAGAAAAGGAAATCATCGCAGGAAATCAATCCATCTCAAGTGATTAATTTGAATATTTTTTAATTGCCTTTCGGCCACTGTTTTAAGTTGTTAATCGACATGTGTTTCATTTAACAAAAAAGCATCCTAACAAAATGCTAAAATCAGACATGTTAGTTACACCGTGTTGTATTCGATCTACTAAATAATATACCAACTCACCACTCAATATAGGGACAGACTAGTAGACAAGCATAACTTAACAAAAATTCCATTTCTGGCAACGGAATCCTAATAACAAACACTGAAGTGTTTGTAAACTTTGAATTTGGTAGAAACGTGCCTGTAAAGCATAACATTTTTTGCCTAATTACGACAGAAATTTATGATTCTTAAAAATAAACCAACATAGCGTGACAATTCTTTAACTGATTTTATGGGTACTTTATTTTGATGTTGCATGTGATACTGACCACATGGCACCTGAAATGGTCAAATGAAGTATTTTATAGATATAATAAATTATGACTGATGACGCATAAGCTGTATATAGCATTTTTCAAATTGTTTTGAAATATATACATAATGTATGCACGACATTCAGTTTTTATTTGAGTATTTTTTTTTACTAACTTTTTCCCGCCACTTTGCGCGTATATCAAAGAAACCGTCGCTACAGTTACTATCAGTAATCAGCTCTAATAATTTATGTAAATAAAAATCAATCGATACATACATACATACATATCTTCACGCTGTATCCCTAACGGGGTAGTCAGAGAGGACGGAGCGCCAAGTGTATTCATACATGTATGATGGAATATTACTCGAGAACGGTTTTATCGATTTGGTCGATTTTTTATTGTATTCGTAATTGTCAGGACAAGATTTGTATAAAAAAAAATTTGGGAAAATCCACCGAATAAGTCGGAAATTTGGATGGCATTTTTGTATTAAAATCTCAATAACAAACAATTTGGTGTGTTACAAATATTCACCGTCCCACCCGGGCGAAGCCGGGACCCGTCGCTAGTATACATATGTTATATATCTTACATTACGTACTCAAGCTGTCGAGAATAGATCTCTATTCTAGATAGCTTGAGTACGTAGATATATGTAGATAAATATAGATATATGTATGTAGAGCCGAATGCCAATATCGAACTTGTGAACTTTAGTATGGCTAACTGTTAAAGAGATTTGGAAATTAACACCAGCAGTAAGTAAATTCTGACCGCCTTTTTTATAAACACTCTAACCAGAGTAAAATATACATAGTCCCAGAAAACTTTAGACGCATAAATGTAAATGAAAGGGCTCAGTAAGAGAAGGAAATGAGAGAAATAGAAATTATGTAATTTTTTTCTGTAATTTTAAAACGCATAGTTTTAAAGTTGTTAATGAAAATATACGAACATAGAGCATACATTATGAAATTATTACGAAATATAGAGCAACGATAGCATATCATGGACGTACCTACACAGGCTTAGTTATTTCCTGAATTCGGAAAAAGCTTTTGATTAATTTTAGAAAAAAAAACTTTATTAGTTTATAGTTTGGGCAAACGTTGAAGGCGTCCTCCAGCGAGCTGAAGTGATGATCTGTACAAGATGAATAACAGTCGTTGGATGTGAAAAGATCGGACTTAGTAGTGTGTTTTGGGACATTACAGGTTAATTTCTAGCAGTGGACTACTATAGGCTGATGATGGGGATTACGATCAACAAAGCGATCAACGTATTTGCTGAGCTTTGTGTACTGAGCTAACAAAAATATTCTTATCTTTGACCTCCAAAATGAAAGCTTCATTTTCGTCTACTCGCTTAAAATGAACATTCAAAGCATCGTTGTATGTCTCCAGCACTTTATTAATATCTCTGGAATTTAATCCGGTTAAAACCGGCTTTATTGAAGGCGTTGAAAAGTAAATGCTTGCGGTATAAACCACTCGCGACGTAGCTCTGTTTAGCGTGCTTGGAAGTTTATTCATTAAATTCAACGATTATAATGGATGAACTATTAACAGTACCAAAATTATGGTATGGTTCCCAGACAGGAATGAAACGCCCCCTGTCTTCCTGTGGCTGTCGTATGGAGTGAGTAATGACTAAGGGATTTCAAGCAACATTTAGGTACTAAGCTTAGTAGCGATGGGTTGGCATAGCGTCACGCATAAATTTCACTAACATGTAATTAGATATTAAGTATTATGTATTTACATAGTAAGTACATAAACAACCATTTCTCAATCGTTATGGACAGTGCTTTGAAGCGAAACAAAATCGAACTGAGGTCATTTTTAATAAAAGGTATTTATTTGAATTTACCGATTGCAAAGAAAAGGCAAAGGGGAACCAGATTACGATAGGTCTGTCACCGACATGCCAGCTTTTGGTACGAGTCACCTAAAAAGCCCCAACTCTTAGCTAACTTTTACGACATGTGCGAAAGTAACTATTTGGATGACATTCATTGCTAAAAAAGCATGTCTCTTTTGAACCATAGTTCTTCACGCACACCCAGTGCGTGCAAAATACAGAAAAATAATCAGTAGCCGTTCTGTTATTAAAGTTTTCAAGCCACCTAAAAGTTCCACCTCAGCCACCTCCGAACAGAAGAGACATTCGAAACAGTAGCTTTCGAACGACGAAATATTGTGCTATGCTCACCATTCAGTAATGCAACAGCAAAGTGGCCTTTCGTATGATGAAAGTAAACCGACATAAGTTGTGTATTTTGGTAAAAACATTTACATTTCTAATCACGTAACCAATTTGGAGCTTTCCGACACAAAAATATGCCGATATCTATTGCCAAAGGCGGAAGAAATACCTTTGCACATTCAGTCTCACTTGTCGAGCCTGTTTTAGGCAATATTTTATTTATCCGGAGGATGTTCAACATATTTCTTACACTGCCAAATCCAACAACATAGCCGGTTTCAGTAGCTACAGCAGGATTTGGCTGCAGGTATAGCTTTAGTAACGTGTACATATGTAATATGTAGTACTTTGTAACACAATGGATTGCAGTAGATCGTAATTAGTCGCAATGACACAGATCTGTTGTAGCCTGTAGAACTGTAAATGTAATAAAAAGCATCTACTTGCAAAATATGGGCATGCCTTCCATACCTCTAGGTCGACTATAACGATCCCCTCAGGATAGGAGTTTCTACCGTCACGTCTGTGAAACGCGTAGGTATCCAGTGTTTTACCGTAGCCCATAAAACACTCTTCAAAATTATATGTAAACTGTTTTATTACATTCACTCGAATGTATTCAGAGCTGCGGCGTAAATTCTAAAATTTAACCACGGCGGAATGTGATGTGCGTTGAAATTAAAACAAAGCTCGGTTAAATGAGCAAATTGCGTTGAATACGTGTCTAAACCACGCGTGGTTTGGACTTATGAAAAATTGTTTTGTCAGCCCCAAAAATATTTAAACATAGGCATAAATAAATATGAAATTTAGGATTTTTGACCTGTGTAAACAAATAAATCTTTTGAAATGTTTCCACATTTATGTCTTATATTTGGGAAGATTAGATGTTTTGTTCTACTCGTCGACAGCTGTTTTTGTAATGTAATTGTATACACATCTATATCTACATCAGAGGTTCATTTTATTTTTTAACAGACTTAAAAAAAGGAGTATGTTCTCAATTCAGTTGGTTTTTTTTATATGTTTGTTACCTCAGAACTCCGTCATTAATAAATCGATTTAGATAATTCTTTTTATTTGGAAGTTTATACTTCCAGATTGGTTACATTTTTTCATTGGTATTGGAGCTTGGACTACGAAGATACATCAATAACACCAAATAACGCGAACTGCTTATAATCTTTATTTACTTATATTGATAATTATGTTGTATGTCATTGCGCCCCAGAATTAGGAAAGAAGTTAATTGACTTTTTTGTTAATTAACTTTCCTAGATATTTGTTTAGACCAAGGGCATTCAAAAGAGAAATAAAAAAGTTATTAAAAATTAAACCGACTTCAAAAAAAATTACTAAAAAGTACAAAATAACTATCCCTTTTCCAAAACTCAAGTATAAAAATAACTTTTTAAATACGATGTGAAAACCTGTATAATTAAATTTGAGTTATTAAAATCGGTGCTGAATCAGTGTGCAACAACCGAAGTAGGCGTGACACCGACTTCAGTAACTGTCAAATTTAATTATATAGATGTTTGTATCGTGTTTATAAAGTTATTTTTGCACTTGAGTTTTAATCAGTAAATGATAGTTATGTCGTACTGTTAATGCCATACCCTTGACAGTAAAACATATGTATGTAGGCACTTGTTGTAGAGGACCCTACTGAAATCCAATCAACTAAAACATCAAAACATTTATAAATTGATAGCAGTACAGATACAGAATCAATTTCTCTGAGAGCCACTGAATGTAATATTTCCAGTTACGCTTATATAAGTTATCTTTGAGTCCATCCAAATGACTTTATTTTCAAAATCAATTTGAATTGGAACATGCGATAAAAATTTGTTGTAAGCTGTCACTGTTGTTAGTTTGATGTATTTATTGTAGAATCAAGTTCAAAATTTTAAACTTTGTCAAACGAACATTATATTCTACTTAAATATATTTAACAGTTGTTGGACTGTAATGTACTCTTGCCATTTGCGCGTTCCCACGGTTATATATCCACTCGTATATAAATAATTAAATCATAACTCTGCTGCAATTGCATAGCGCAATGTTGCGTATATCAGGTCCTTTGTATTAAATAATATTTTATGTAAGGTGTGTAAAGTGTACATTCAGTCAAGAAAGTATCGGGAATGGATGCTTTGTTTATGGTTCCAAATTCAATTTTTTGTTTTTTTTTGTTGTTGTTAAATTGGCACTACTGTTTTCCATCTTGGCGCGGAGTTTGAGTTGCATCTGTTATTTAGATTAAATACAGTGCTGTTTTTAGTTATATCATTCTAGTGTATATTGCGAATTTCATAATGGACAAAAACATCTAACAAAGAGTTTGTCTTAAATTTTGCATCGCCAATGGAATTTCGTGTTCGGAGTCACTGAAAATGTTACAGAAGGCTTACGATGAATCGACTTTATCAAAAACACTTGCTTATGAGTGGTACAAAGCGTTCAAAAGCGGTCGAGATGTGATGGAAGATTTGCCTCGCTCTGGTAGGCCATCAACGTCTGCGACTGAAGTTAACATCGCAAAAGTGAAGAAAATAGTGACTGAAAATAATCATTCAAGTTTGAGAGAGATAGCCGCCGAACTTTCTGTGTCTCACGAGTCGATTCGTGCCATTTTAAATAATCACTTGGGTATGAAACACGTTGATAGTCCCAAAAGACCTGAATTTTCTTCAAAAACACAATCGCATAAGAGTCGCTGAGGACATGCTAGAACGAGTCAATTCCGACCCAACATTCATAAAACGCATTGTTACTGGTGATAAGACGTGGTTTTACGAGTTTGACATGCAAACTAGTCAACAAGCTTCGGAGTGGCGCCTTCCAACTGAACCGAAACCGTAAAAACCACGCCAAAGTCGATCAAAAGTCAAAGTCATGTTGACTGTTTTCTTTAACTATCGCGGTGTTGTGCACTTGGAATTCTTGCCGGAAAGTCAAACGGTAAATAAAGAATATTATTTGGGCGTTATGCGGCGTTTAAGAGAGCAAATTCGACGAAAAAGGCCAGATTTGTGGAAAGAAAATTCTTGGATTTTGCACCACGATAATGTACCTTCGCACAAGGCCATCAATGTGAACGAATTTTTGACCAAAAACTCAACAAATACCATCGAGCAACGACCTTATTCACCAGATATGGCTCCAGCCGACTTCTTTCTTTTTCCTAAACTCAAATTGCCACTTCGTGGCACCCGTTTTCATTCGGTAGAAGACGTAAAGGAGAATTCGCGGAGAGCACTGAACTCAATTCCGGAAAAAGCGTTTAAAAAATGTTTTGATGATTGGATTATTCGTTGGCGTAAGTGTATCGTTTCTGAAGGAGCATACTTTGAAGGTGATAAAATAAATTTGGATGAATAACTAACATGTCGTGTATTATTGATCTTTTTCCGGAACTTTCTTGACAGAGTAGTATACTTACATATTTGCAAGACATAGCCGAGTTCAATCACAACAGTAGAAAACGTATAGTATTTGCATTCTATACGTTTTCTACTGTTGACATCGTCACGGCCTTTTCTCACAAATAAAGTGAGAATATGCATGTACCGCACTGGCTTGCTCGGTTTTTTGACTATTGCCCATTTAAATAATTAAGAATCATGAAAGATTAAATTTCAGTTGTGGGAAAGAAAAAGGGATAAGTTAGAGGGTTATCTCCTCTACGATTCTGTGACGTCACAAACTCGTTATATCATTGCTCAGCGTTAGGTTAGGTTAGGTTAGAGATGGAGGTTATCCCCACACCATGACATCTAACAATAAGTGAGTTAGATGAGTGAGTTAGGTTAGTTTCGAAGCCGTTTCAAGCCAAGTTTCTCTTGTATTTTTTAACATATTTCTTCTTGTATTTTTTAAATATTTAGTATAGTATGAGTATGTGTATTACTTGGTTTAAAATTACCAAGTGATACATATATTCATACTGTATTCCTAACGGTGTGGTCAGAGAGGACGAAGTGTCAAGCATTTCGATCTTTACATACTTCATTCGCCTCCTCAAATTTCATCAATTCGAAACAAAGTTTATATGTTCCTAAAGCGTTTAAATTAACTACATTAACTATGTTTTCATTCCTAGTATGCTATAAGCCATCTGTAACATTCGATATATTGTAAAATATAATAGTTCACCAAATTATAAAATTTGAAATAATTCCAACATCAAAGAGATGTGACCCGACAACACGTGAAAATTCTTGAACGGATATTGTATCAAGTGAAGTTTGAATACCAAACAAATCGCTTGAACATTTTCTTATACTTACGAAACTAATTACAAAGCTGAGATTCTTATTAGCTTCTTTATTACTTTAAGAGAAATGGGAAATATTTAAACTATTTCTCGTAGTTCGAAATTAACTTAATTAGCAAAATTTGGATTTTTCTTGCGACCGGACACAAGAATTATTGAATATCTATTAACTATAATGTATTTTAGAATAATTAATAAAGCATTTTTCAAAAAAAGGAGAAGTTTCTTTTTATGTGAAGAATTTTATTTCAATAATCGTTAAAACTGATATTCCTGCGCGTATATTATAGCAACATCGCCTCGTGAATTATAATTTTAATTTATGTACCTATATAACATTAATTTTGGAAATATGATGTTATTAAACGCATTTTATGGATTCTGTTGACTAAATGGCTAAAACAGAACCGTCACGTCAGTCTTGGCGTCTGCCCGTGTCCGTGTCCGTGTGCACCGCGAATTTTCTTTTCAATAAATTTTTTATCAATTTGGCAGAGAACCTGGAAAAATATTTCAAAAGTAGGTATATACTTTAAATACTAATTATACTTAACAAGTTTTTTATTGCTTAGGATGAAAAATTAAAAGGAAAAGGGATATTAAGGTTTTGCGCAAAGTTGATCTACTTTATGTGATTTTAAAAAGTTATTAATAACAACCCATTTGGGATAAAGACAAATTAGCTCATAAACAGAGACAAAAACAAATACTGGCTATTTTACACGCCATTGTTGCTTTATTTACATTAACAAAAAGTACATACATATGTTAATATTTACAAACTTAAAACTACACATTATCTTAAATAATAAACTTCCTCAAAGTTGCCACTTAGAAAGCTGTCATTGCTGTAGGTACCCGGCAGACTGGCAGCATTGCCTCTTTGAACAGCCAAACTGATTCGTTGGCTGAAGAAGCTGCCAGCCCGGCGGTCTCCCGAAGCCTCGACACGTCTCTTACAATTATCAGAAACCGGTCGATGGGCTTCGGGGCCCCAGGGACCCAAAGTTTCGACTGCAAAGGGCGTAAATATGAAACTCTCAGAGAGAGTCGCATACTTACGCCGCTTCAAGTTCTCGGCAGTGCTGGCCGCGGCACCTGCCGACTTGGAAGTCGCCGGCACATGGGAAACAGCAAGTGTATCGACACAAGTGGCATCCCACAATATCGATCTTCCAAGTTTCCAAGGAATGAGCGTCAAACCATCCGGTCTCCTGCCGTCGCTGCGCGCAATACCTACAGGCTCTAAGACTGCAGGAACGCCAGCGGCGACAAGAGCCCGCCGAATGACGTCATTCAAGGCAGCATGTCGTGACATGTGGCCCGCACTACGTAAACAGGATAAACCTTGGTGACCTAGTACATCGACGAGATCACCACTGCGGCAACGGTGAGGAAGGTTAGTCCTGGCCCCCAGACGAAGGGTTTTTTTTTTTTTTTTATTTCATGTAAGTGGCTATGCAGGTCCTGCCAGACCTGTATCACTGCGACCAAACTTGATCTATTGTGATCGCCACTGTGTTATAAAACACTGCCAAGTCCCACTGTAGTCAAAAACTGCAAGGTATTGCTTGGAGTGATGTGCTGAACCTCCTCCGGACTCAGAAAATACTGGCCGAGGCAGGATCGACGAGTGCGCATCAGTGGTCCGCAGTCACACAAAATGTGCGAAGACGAAAGACGAAGGGATACGAAGGGAAGGGAAGGATGAGAGAAAGCGTGGTATTGTCAATTAAGGTTTCTAAGTTTTTTGAAGATATTACCTTCAACCAGTGTCCTGACTCCTTCTCAGAAACAGCCAGGAGGCGAGACCGATCTTTTTCGGTACTACAAGAATCTAAAAGTTGTAAATGAACATATTTGCATAGAGGCTCATCCCAGTGTTTCTGAGAAAAGGTCGAGGTAGGCAGGTTAGTACTCGGACAAACACTTAACCAAGCATTTTGAGCATCAGTCAAGCACGACACCTCAACCGATCCTAAGGAAGGGCGAATAACAGATAGGAAAAGGTTTTCCGTGCTATAGGCTGACGAAAGAAAAGCAGGCAGTGACACACTCGAGATTTTGCGTTTGCCCAGGCCTCCATAACAGATAGGAAGCGAGGCTTGATTCCAGACCCAAAGGAGCAATTTACTATTTTAGATAATGTATTTTTTAGAATATTGTCTACAGATTTTAAAAGTATTTGAAATTAAAAAAGCTGAGAACAGCGCAGAGCCATTTCATTTTAATCTGTTAATTCTTAACTTTTGCTATCAATTATATTATTATTTAATCTATGCTTCTACTTTGTCCGAAACGGCTATAATTATGGCCGTATATCAATGCGCGTGGGACACGTTCTCAGCTGTTTTTTTATTTCTTTTTTCCAACAATAATTTCAACATTCTTTTTTATTTCCGTAGCAATTGACTTTCAAAAATCCTGACTTACTCTTTGCCTACACTACATAACATTTCAGATTTCTATGCCCAGCTTTCGCATCGATATACGACATAATTATTATCAGTAAATATGGCAGTCGGTTTCTTCTTTCGTACGAGTAGAAAATAACATGAAAACATACCTGAAATTAAATTAAAAGTATTCCTTTTATTTTTATAATAATAAATACATATCATAATAAAAATATAAATACACCAATAATATGGTCTCAACACTAGGGCATTCCCTGTGCTATGAGAACCAAACGACGACTATTAGGGGCATCTCCATTGCGGTTTCTTCTTTCGTACGAGTAGAAGATAACATGGAAACATACCTGAAATTAAATTAAAAGTATTCCTTTTATTTTTATAATAATAAATACATATCATAATAAAAATATAAATACACCAATAATATGGTCTCAACACTAGGGCATTCCCTGTGCTATGAGAACCAAACGACGACTATTAGGGGCATCTCCATTGCGCCGTTGCGCCATTGAGTTATTGAGGTCGTCAAATTTTGTAACACTAACACAGGACCTCACCTATATTGTAGCGTCACTATAGTATCATTAATAATTAATTTTGAGGGTGGTAGGACATTGTGCGGAGTCCGTCCTGTTCTCTACCCACCATCTTACCTACTCCAAACAGCATCAGTGCTCGCGTTGTTCTGTTCCAGCGCGAAGGGCAAGACGGCCGTCGAAATTTCCGGTACAACATCTTAGTTCTCAGTGCTGCCGACGCTAGATCAATAAAATCTGTACTCTTTTATTAACCTTGATGTCGTAAACGTTCATGGTTCTCAATCGACTAGCCGTGAAGTGGATTGTTCACTCGATATTTTTCTTCGTGAGTTATTAAAAAACAATTTTTATTCAACAGTGCTGCGGCGCGCATTCAGCATGTTCGACTCAAGTAAGCAGGGCAAAATAGAAAAGGAGAAAGTGCGAACGATACTCAACACAATGGTGCACAGCTACGACGACGGAGAGTTGGATCAGATGCTGGATACAGAGGATGTTGACGGTAAGAAGCTGTCTCTAGTCTGGCGTCCTTTAAATAAATGCATACATATACATACGAGGCATGGGTAACTCAGCTAAATTCCTTGCGTCAACTCAATAACTCAGGCGCATATGACACTCTACACTACAGGCACTTTGAGCTAATTCAAAATTGCGCCATGGCGCAGCAAAATGTTACTCGCCGAGTGTGTTACAAAGCGCGCGTCACCCGCATCCTGCGCCCGCTTTCTTTTAGTATAGGCAGCGTATTATGCACTGAAGTGTGTTATGAGACAATATATTTGGAATACGTGTGAATGATGTTGGAGCAATTGCGCGGCGTAAAGTAGTTTGGCCCAAATTTAACACATTAGAAATATATCCTCATGAACGGTGTAGGTAATTAAAACAATGCTCTAATCATCGCAGTTTTTTCGACTCCTCAAATAGAACTATTCTCCTGACACACTTTCGCCGAAGTATGCGAGTGATTTACATAATATGTTTCCGTTAGGCAGCACTAGCTATTTCATTTTCATAAGTAGGCAAAGATCTTTCTTGATTTCTACGAGGTAGCATTAACTTTTTCTCTG
The DNA here is from genome assembly GCA_907165235.1 of Zeuzera pyrina. Taxonomy (NCBI): domain Eukaryota; kingdom Metazoa; phylum Arthropoda; class Insecta; order Lepidoptera; family Cossidae; genus Zeuzera; species Zeuzera pyrina. Next base: position 5,005,763 of record OU015627.1, read on the forward strand.
TAGATTTTCTTCGTCGGTCCTTCGTTCTCATTTTTTTACTTGACTGAACCATGTAACCAACCCTTTCCTCATTTTTACGTTAACATTTTTATCCAACGCCGTAATATTGCGAACACGACTCTTCATTGCGTATTCCGTACGCAAAAATCTCACCGCACATAGACATCTCTAAGAGATTGCATTTCCACCGTGTTCGTCTTATTTTCAATCAATTTTGAATTTCCCTAAATATATTTCTTACCTTTTTACCTCGGTTGCCTCTAAACGTTGAAAACGAAATTAGCGCTAAATAAATATAATTTAAATGGTCTTAAGGACTACCTAAAATTTAGAAGTTGGTGAAAACGGCGAGCAGAAAGGACGATGGCAAATTTCCATGCAAATTTTTCTGATTTATTATTTTGCGTCTATTTATGAAAAATATGTAAAAGTAGAGTTTAAATTCCTGAACAAATCGGTCTCAGATTCTTCTTGGATTCTTCTTCTGAAGGAAGTCTGGAATTAAAAATATTGCAGTTTGAAATTTCGGAGGTTATGTCTTGTCAAAAACAATAACACATAATTAAATTCAAGCCAAAATGCTTAATGCATTCTAACATTAAAATAAACTGCAGATAGTTTATACAAAGTTAATAGAAGCTAACTGGTGCCGTACTTATTGATCTACTTAAATATGATTGTATAACAAGACCAGAATATAGCTAATCTATACTAATATTATAAAGAGGTAAATGTTGTTAGTTTCTATGTAATGGATAAACTCAAAAACTATTCTGACCGATTTTAAAAATTCTTTCACCTATAGAAAAGTACATTATTAGCAAGTAACATGGACTGTATTTTATTTTCAAAGAAATTTCTTTCCGTGCGAAGCCGGGGCAGGTCGCTAGTCTTATATATAAAAATCAATGTTTGTTTGTTTATTTGTTCGTATTTTATGGGCTTCATCCGATTGCGATAAAATTTGGTATGGAGATAGCTTGAATGCTGAGAAAGAACATAGGCAATTTAAAAAAAAAACGCGGACGAAGTCGGGGCATCAGCTAGTGTATAATGAAAAAGGAGAAAATAACCTAATTAGTGAAAACAAATTAATCAAATTATTTATTACAAAACTTCAAATCTAATTTAATGTCACATTAATGAATACAATTTTGTACTAAAGTATCGCTTACAAAACCCCACAGGATGCCCACAGGCTACAATCTTTTTAGCTTCACAATAAAATGAATCATATCGATTAGTTATTGTCATGATATTTTAACGTTATAATTTTTTGACATTAAGTTACACAGTTTATCTCCAGTCGTTGTCAAGAACAGTCTAACTTTAACTATAGTAACGAACCATTGCTGCTTATAGTCAATAGCACACTGTTAAAAATTAAATAAATGGAGACAGAGATCTTAGTCCCACTGCTAATCACAAGACTCTTCTCACAAATAGAAGGAGATACGAGAAGGGGAAGGATCATACTACATCGTATGAGACTGTAAGACTAATGCAGCTTTATAAACTTAGGCTAGGGGCCCTCATACAAGAAACACACAAGAAACTGAAAAAAAATGGTGACAAAACAACACCCTATTTTCTAATGGGTGCCAAAAATTAAAGAGAAGCATATTAATTATTCATGTTAAGTAATTTCACTCCGACAGCGACGTGTGAGGTCGGGTACCTATATTTCGATAATTATTTTCCGAGCTGTTAAACATCGCATCGTCAACTGCGCGTGTGACGTACGTAAGTAAAGATCTGACGAGGAAATTGCGAGTTCCGCTAATTTAACTGCAGACGTCGGCAACCCTCAAATTTAGACAGGTGGAGCGTGTTGGCGTGACGCCTTCCACAAACTTTCAAGAGCGCTTGTTAAACTTGTAGTTAAGAGTTGCAAAATTTGTAAGCCTAGAAATATCTTTTATCAAATTTATTACTTTTAAATACGACGTTAAAATTATCGAGTTCTTACTACGATTTCTTTACGAAGTTTATCGAGACTCTGGCATTTTTGTGCTATTGCAAGCACCAAAATTACGTGTTGACTAGGTCAATGCAGTACAAACGTTCAGGTTCCGATCGGGTTCTTACTGCGATAAAAGTTTATGGGACACTCCCGATATTTCGACGCTGTTGCGAACACCATTTTCGCGATTGATTGAGTTAACGCGACATAAGAATTAGGTTTCGATTCGTTCGTTTAATTAATATTGTACGATAAAAATTAAAGAGACTTCCCGTCATTTCGCCGCTGTTGTAAGCATTATGATCACAGATTGAGTGAATTAACAAGGTATTAACGATCGGGTTCTTATCGCGATTGCTTTCCGCCCACGTGGGTTAGATTACAAAATTTGAAATTTTTTTTAATTTGTAACTAACTGGCGCGGACCCCGCACCGCGTTTGTAGAAGACGTTTGAAGATCTTCTGCCTAATCCATACAGATAATATATACCTCCCTAGTCTTTGTTGTGAAAAAAATATGATTTCTCATACAAATTTTTGCAATCCTTTACAACCTCATGGAAGTAAAATACGTGTTTCAAAAATTGTTTCGAAAAGCATTAACTCCGAGTATAAAGTTTTTAATATAAAAACGTTATTTCCCATGTTACCCCTTACTATTGCTATGACAACCCCCCTTTCACCCGCTTAGGGATTGAATTTCGAGAAATCCTTTCACAAACGATACATGTAAAATCAACACACTCTTCAAAATTATCCTTAGTGATTAGGGTTGGCCGAAGACGACGAGTCAACTTTATGTCATACTAGAATTTAAACATTTCGACCATAAAAAGATTATTTTCATTACAAAAATTCATATTCTTTTCCATTCCCATCCAGGTTGAATTTCAGGAAATTGCAATTGTAATCAGTATCAGAGTTAGTAATATAAAAATCTATCTATTTCAGTTAAGGCTAAGCGATTATGAATCAACCAGGACTTTGCCCTTTATATATACGCATAGATACGAATAAATTTATATTCAAACCGTAAAGGTTTAAAAAGGTACATCTATTTCTATTTCGTTACGTTCACACAAAATTAATCGACCAAGGTACAGGATTTGTGAGCACATCACGTACACATAAACGTGATTGGCTAGGAACTTATCATCACTTGGTTTCATTTTGCCGTCATATTGGTAAGCCTTATTGGTAAAAGTGGAATAAATACCTGATTATGTTAAGTATTAATGCTCTCTTACAGCCAATGGAAATGGCGTAAAGTTATTTTGTAAAATATAAAAATACAAAATATAATGTAATAATTATACAGCATCATAATTTAAATGACGGATTTGATTACTGGCCACTTGGAGTTTAGATATCTTCTGTTCTAATTCGAATTTCGAAATAAAACGAAATGTTTTTTTTTCGTTTCCATTTAACCATTGATCAAGTTCATAATTACAATGTTCTTATTTCGTAGTTTCATTTGTTTATATTTATGGTATAGTACATACGCAAAATAAAATAATAAAACCTCTGTACTGATTTTGATGCAATTGCAATGCAATTTAGTATTTGCTATTTTGGACATAGACATCTTCTTTTAAATTAATTTCAACCATTGTTACAAAATTACTTATTTCACGCGAACAAAGTCTCCAGTAACAGCTATATGACAATATAATATTTTATCTCATAACTGCGAAATATAATATAATTGCAAAGACTGAGGTGTGCAACAGTCATTAGTAAATACAACACTACGACATAACATTACGCCGACTTATTCTCGACGCAAAGTCATAAAGAACGGTGTAAAGTATACTGTTTACAAGAGAGATTGAGGATGGTTTATTTTGGTACGTTTTATGTTGGCTGATGTCTCTAGTTACCTGAAAATTTTTCAGTTTAATTACGGTAATATTTAAGCAATTTTACTCTCATTTCACAATCACTACGAAGATTATGAAACACTAGTTAAGCTACGTTACGTTAGTTAGTTAGTGGGACTTGCTTAGTCGTTTTTCTATAAATTATTACACATTAATGCGAAATGAGCGAAGCGATTTCAAAAATTCCTTATTTAGAATTTGGAAGCTATTCTCAAACTGTCCAAACACGATAATAAATCTATTTTACTAGTTGTTTCTTCAGGCGGTCCACAAAATTGGACCACCGCAGTACTCCACGAGACTCGCTCTGCAAGACTCTCTTTAATTACTTTCACAATTGCTATTGATGTCTGTTGCGGTGTTATTCCTTGTCATTTCTAGGATAATTACCATCTGTTAGAACGTCGTTGCCTGGCTCTCAACCAAGCTAAATAATAGTTATTTGTCATAATTATCGCTGTCGCAAATGCAAATTAAGAGCCTGTACTGAATTAAGAGAATTCGAATATATTTAGTTAAATTCTTGTCATTGACAGTGAGAATAAAATTTCTCTGTGGTATAAAAATATAGGTGTTACTTTACAGATATCCACTTCATGTAATGGATTCTTATTATTTTTCACCATTTTGTTTCGCCTCTTAACAACGCATCCTCAGGATATTTTAGAGATCAGACTCGTATAAAATAGGTATGTATGGAGGATACAAAACAGGTATATAAAGAGTAAAAAAGCTGACAGCTGACTCGTTCTTTGATTCGATGCTGGTAAGTAGACTGAGTCTGATCTTTGGAATATCCAGAAGACGTTACGCTAAGAGACGAAACACGTGTTGATTTAGAAGTTTGAGATTTTGGGCAAAAGATAGCTAAAATCATAAGAATTCATCAAAAAGAATTATTACTTCAAAATAAACTAATATTTAAATATGACTGACTATATTTGTGACGTAACGAAAAAATAAATAAGTCATTCTAGTGAAGTCAATTACAAGGTCAACCTGAACGGTGACATACTCAGTTTGTCAAGTTTTAAATTCGAAATTCGGTCAAAATTTTGAAAGGCGTTGTGCATAGCAATTTACATGAACGCTTGGGGATGACAAAACTTTCACGTGTTGAGTACCTAGAATGTTTACCGATGCGCAGTTAAAACAAATCTGACTGAGTATTTCTCGACACTCTTTGGAAAAATTGCAACAAAATTCTGATCATTTTTTGGATCAGTTTATAACAATGGACAAAACGTGACTTCAGCATTACGACCCCGAATCGACATTACGGATTTTGACTTAGAAAAGCCCACCATCTCCAATTCCTAACTAAGGTGAGTTTTTCCTCCGATAACATCATGAGCTGTCTTTCCTGGGATACTCATGGGGCAGTAATGACAGATTACCTGGATCATAAGGCTATGGTAATGGACACATTAAATAATGAGTAAAGCATTTAACAAATTTTTGCAAACACAAAAAAAAATAACGCAATGAAATCCGCGACAAAAGGCAAGGAAAACTCTCAAAAATTTTCTTGTTTTATCAAGATAACACCCCGGCTCACACTCGTATTATAAAATGACTCCACTATCTTTTTTGTAATTCTTAGACAAATCTTTTCAAAACTTTTTTCATTACTGGAATTAAAAAGTTCTTGAGGATCCTGACGCTACAACTGAGATTTTCTATTTTCGAATATCAGTGGATAGTTTCCATTATTTTTCAAATATGTACGTATTATATTATTTTTCTTTTTTGACATTTTGATATTACGTTAAATCGAGGAACTTAAGATAAAAAGTTTTATCTACAAAATACACACGTTGTAAAAGAGCGTTTTTAATTTGAAAATATCACTGCTTTTAATATGAGTACAATAAACAAGTAATAGCTTTAATTGTACGAGTATGGCAACAATTAGTTAGATTACAAGAATTTAGATAGAAACAAACGCCTTAAGACCACCGGGAGGATTAACTACAACTTAGACGCTGATTCGATCCTGTCCTAATTTTATTACTTTGATACAGTTCGCAAAAACGAAAAATTAAAAATAAACACCATTTACTTAAATGATGTTTATTTTTAATTTTTCGTTTTAAAACTTTTTACTAAGACCACTGAAATAAATGCATTGTTAAAATAAGATAAGTTTTGACTATTGTGTTTATAATTACACGAATTTACAAAATATTTAAATTTTATGAGCCTATAATATGAGTTTCATAATATATCCAATACCCGCTTAATTCAATATGAGTTCAATATCAGTATCAATAAGTTAATGTGTGATGACTGATGACTGTCGCCTGTCGACAATTAGTGCCGATAGAATTTAAGAAAAATATTTGAAAAAGAATTTCAGATATTACCTGTCTCTATATGTTTCCACTACTTACGTCAAAAAATCGTTATTCTCTCACATCTCATTTATTTTTATAATAATATTATCTTCTCTCGGTTTCGCTTATTACTTAAAAATATCTTAAATACGTTAGTCATAAATTACACAACATGCATTATTTAACAATGTATTCACATATAACATATTTTAAAGATTGATATCGGTCAAATGTTTTATGAGAACATACAAAAGTTGAGAATAATATATGAAATACAAAAAAATACGGGTGGCAGGACATTATAGGAGTCTGTCACGAGTGTTATCACCATCTTACACACTAACACTGCCGCCAAAGAGTAGTACTTGCATTGTGTTCCAGTGTAGAGCGTAAGACAATATGTGCGATTTCCGGTATAAGAGGCACATTTTAGTTCTCAGGGTTGCCAACGCATTTGCTATCTAAAGTGCATTCTTAGCCTTAAGGTGGCTTGCACCGACTATTTAAGCTCGATTTAAGGAACCGACGTCTCGCTGGCACCAACTATTTAAAAGCCAGTGTAAGCGAGATGTCAAATCCTTAAATCGAGTTTAAATAGTAGGTGCAAGCCATCCTTAATATTGTAAATGTCAGTCCACTTACTATCAAGTGGATTGTTTGCCCATTTGTCTGTCTAATATTATAAAAACTTTTTAAGATAAAATTGAACCGACTTCAAAAAATTCAGAAAAGTACGAAATCTTAAAATCATAAAATCAATCTAAATCTTAAAATCGTTGTTGCGAATTGATTTGGCACCGACTTCAATAACTGTCAAATCTAACTACATAGGTTTGATTAGTAAAAGATAGTTATTTTGTACTTTTCAGTGTTTTCTTTCCAAGTCGTTTAAATTTTTTTTTAAGTTTTTTATTTCTCCCTTTTGAGTAGCCTTGGCCTAAATTAATGTCTAGGGTAGGTCTACAACTAACTTCTTTTCTAAATCTGGAACGGAATATGGATACAAGAGAATTATCAATATAAATAAAGCTTTAAGCAATTGTGATTATTTGGCGTATCTTCGAAGTTCAAGCTCCAATATTAGAGAAATTTAGATGGGACCACCTGAGAGAGTTATACTGAAGCCAACGAAAAAAGAATAATTTAAATCGGTTCATAAACAAAGTCATTATGCGCCAACATATAATACATAAAATATATTATGAATACAGATGAATTGAAATCCTCTATTTTTGAAGTTGGTTAGAAAAAAGAAAATCTAATGTTTTTCAACATTTAAATAGATCAATGACTTATACAATTATAATATCGTTATTTAAAATTATATTACACGTATAAATCCATTACTAAAATTATACATTACTTCAAATGTACGAATATCATTCTGCGAGAAATTCTAAATAAAAGTCAAAAAGTTCTTTGAAATTCGCCATTCATCTAAAAATAAAGTCGTAGTGTTATACGAATGCTATTTATCGTTCGTCGGGAACTGTTTATTTTGTAGACCTTACTTGATTTAAGATAGTGACACATTTACATTCGCTACGCGCTATAAATTCTAGATAGACGGTTTTGTAAATTGTTCTCGATCGGACAATCGGTAACAAAAACGATTTTACTCGAATGAATATTTAACACGAGCCAATGAATTATTAAAATTTAGAAATCGATTCCTCTGAACTTATGTAATAACATTTTTCTGTGGCTTTTCATTCTAAAAAAAACATCCTGTAACTGAGAGTTGCATTTGTGTTGATTTTGTGTTAAAACCGGTTTTATTTCTTGCTGAGTACTCGTTGCACACCTATGTCTCTTGGTATTAGATTGTGTTAGTTTTCATTGGTGGTACGACATTGCGCGTGGTAATCAATCCCAGCAACATTGTAAATCTACCCACATAAACTACCTTGGAAATAGATATAATAATATCTTGTTTATACGCGTGCGGTCGTACGTGCCTTTGAGGAATATGTATGTTAACCAGATTTGGTACATATAAACCCTGCCGGGTTTAAAGTGCCCGTGAATTTTTTCTGATGTAACTATTGTGTTCTTTACTATAAATAAATTAAAAAAAAAATATATAAGGAAATTGGAATATTGAGTGAACAAAAACCAACAGACAGAATAAGTAGCTTTTCCAAATCGCGATAAACCATTACAGTACTGAGCGGCTAGACAAGTGGCAAGCGTTTCGTACAATCGAAACGCTTGCCTAACGTTATTGCTCCTCAAAAGTGCCATTTAGCTACGTTTTATTCGGCAGTTTTTAAACAACTACTTTTCATTTGTTTTAATAGAAAGTTAATAACTTTTGACTACCAATTTAAAATTCGTTACGCTATATTACGTGGTATTTGTCATTCTATTCTACTAGCGTTTACGACAATTGAGCCACTTGTCTGGCCCCCTGGCATATATTCTATGCCATTACGGTTGCTCCATATCGAAATAAAATATACATAGGTTTATTTCTAATATCTTTTTTTTCGAATAACTTAAATAATTATAGTTTTAAACTGAAAAACACGCTGTCATAGGTACGTACATACATACATATCTTCACACTGTATCCGTATTGCGGTACTCAGAGAGGACTCGAACGCCAAGCGTCGCGGTCCTTACATATTTCTTTTGCTTCCTCGAATCTCATCATTCTCCTCCTCTTTTTATAGGTACTGCGTCAAAAAGCAAGATATAGATATCGCGCCTATTCTCCTTGTCTATTCCGTAAGGGCTTTAGTGTATGTTATGTTTAGAATTAAGTATGATAAGCGTGGTGGTAATCAATTAAAAGAAACGGATAAATCTATCCGTTTGACTACCTCCGTGGCGCAACGGCTTAGCGCGTCGGAAAGTAAACGGGGGTTGCGGGTTCGATTCCCGCCCCGAGTCTGGGTGTTTATGTATAATATATATTTATTTACAAAAGAAAATTATATAAGTAGTATATTAGTTGTCTAGTATCCATAACACAAGCGCTGTGCTGCTTACTTTGGGACTAGATAGCGCTATGTGAAATGTCTGAGTTTATTATTATCTTATATGTTCCAAATTACGCTTCCATTTCTCAACGAGGAATCGAGGGTCAGAGTGAAGATTTTGAAACTCTTAGTCCAAGCTCTGAAATCTCCTAAAAATTATTCGTTAAGTAGTTAAATATGTGTCGATCAACATATTAAGCTATTATAGCGACCTTTTGTAATATATATTATTACCGACATTGACATTAATTATGGCGATAAAGTATTCTAACAAATTACTTCCATAGGTTCACATACATACATAAATACTTGTTCTATTAAACATTATCATAACACCGTCGTAATATATTCCTTAATGAAGACAAATGGTATCACAGAGATTTATCGGAGAAACTAAATCGCTATGACGTTAACCTAAAATACAGGTGGACTCCTTAAGAAGGGTGGATAAGTCTTAACAAGGAAGTTATAACAGAGCAATAGAAAATACTACCAAATGAATAACGCAAATAAAAATCGACTAAAAAATGACAGGCGTTAACTTGGCTTCCCAAAGAATTTTGGATAAGGTTATGGTTAAGGTTGAATTAAAAAAAATATACTATTAGGTCGAAATACACATAATTTTATTTTCGTTTCTAGTTTTCTGAGTCAAATTAAGCTCGGTTGGAATATAAAGATGACAAAATAAATTTGCTATAATATCCTACTGACACAAGACAGACGGACATGATTAAGCTGTAAGTGTTGTTTTTGCCATTTTGACTACGAAACCCTAAAAATCTCGGATCGCGAATCATAATGGACTGAGTGGTAATGAGTTTCCGTGGTTATCTCATTGAACCTAACCACGAGTAAAATAGCTATTGTAAAGGCAACCTCGCACTGTTGGTCATTCGTGTCAGCATGACCGGCTCGACGTACAAAACATTGCATTACTGAAATAATTATTTGCAAAATACTTAAAAGTCTTAAGTATTTTGGTTACTTAAATTCACGAAAATAAAAATATGTCATGTTCAGCTGTGTATTGTTGTACTGTGACCTTTCCCTGGTTACGCACATTAGTGTAAGTCTAGAACCTCACTCTCTTAAAGAGTTACTCCATCCATTATGATTTTTGGTCCGAGCTAAAAGTGGATCATCGGATGACATAATTATTTTATTTTGTTTTTTATTCGAAGTCCTGTTACGAGGAGTTTTTATTATGAAGACTAATGGAGAGAAAGAACAAGAATTAATCATTTAATGCTTTAGTGACAAATAAACTAAATTTAGGCATGCGTGAAAAAAAATAAAGCATGTGCACTAATTTGTTTATTTATTTAGAAAGAACGAGAATTAATTATTTAATACGTAAGTGACATATGATATGAATTGAATTTAATGACATGAATTCATATGAAATGAATGAATTGAATATGATGTACGCACTGATTTATTTACTCATTTAATCGGGCGGTAATGTGGCACTTTTGTACCTGAAAATAGAGCCGAAATACGAACTTTCCATCAAGGTATGATAAAAAATACAATAATAAAATGCGACGAATTGAGAACCTCCTACAATTTTTGAAGTGGATTAAACCTATTAACGACCTATCTAATCAAATACGATCGAGTTTGAATCCAATTGAATTAACTGAAATGTTAGCAAAAATATCCGATGGAATATGGCCTTGACATTCATTACGCTTATTAAATGAAACTCTTAACAGGAAAGCCAGATACGATTTCGCTCTGATTCAATTTGAAAAATTAGATCGCCAGTCAGCAAAAATAAGGAATTTCAATAAGAAAGGAAGTAATTTCGTTTCTTAAATTAAATTATCAGTTCTTTTTTGTGCTGATTCTAAACAAAAATAAAGATGTAGAGTGAAAACAAAAGGGCGTCCAGACACAAAATTTATTTCTAGAAATTGATATAGGTGATTGGCTAACAATCAAACACAATCCAATAATAGGTATGCTACATGACTCACTTTATTATCTGTTTATTTCTAACTATTATATAGCCAGAGTGGTAGCAGACGGAAATGTCAAAAGCACTCGCATACCTAGGCGAAAATGTGTGAGGAGAATGATGAGATTCGAGGAAGCGAAAGGTGTGTAAGGACCGCGACTCCTGGCGCTCCGTCCTCTCTGACTACCCCGTTGGAGATACAGCGTGAAGTTATGTTATGTTATGTTTTATATATAATATAGCCCAGTTAAATAGGTATTTGGGTAGGAAATAATACTACCAGCGCTGTAACTAGCGTGCAAGTGTGTCTTTTGGAGTTGTAATGAAGATACTAAAACCCCCGTACCATTGCCGTTGTCATAATAAAAATGGGGTGCAAAAATGTCACAAAAATTGGGTTTTGGCCAATAACTCAAAAAGTATGGCAATAAAGAGAAAAAGTGAAGACGCAAAAGTTGTAGAGAATGAAATTTCACACAAAGAGGTCAACACTAAAATTTTGTACGACCAAATGCAGTCGATCTAGATTTTTATTAAATAATAGGTATTTCATGACAAATGAAAAACACGTGAGCGCGTCGCGCATTTTTTATCGATAGCTCGAAGATGGCGACTCGAATAAAATAATATTTGAAATAAAAGTGCTAGACAATTCAATTACGAACAATTTTCATTTTTGATTCTTCCGATACGATCAATATTGACGCATTGATATATGCATTTTTTAAAACATTTAGTATCGATCCTCGAGTACGATTTTTAGTGGTAAAATCGCTTGTTGATCGACATCTGTATCTAAGTTTAACGCAAATATTACATCTAACGTAACCGGTCAGCCAACCTTACAAAACCAACCGACATAATTCGGTCAGCGAACCAGCACCAAATTCGGTGCTGATTGGCTGACCGAATCTGATCTCTGGTACATCCTGAGAATGCTTCGTAGAGAGGCGAAACACGTTTCGATTGGTTATTTTTGGCGTTTGAGCGGAAAATAGTTAAAAATATGGGAATTTATTACATGAAATGGATTTCCGCAAGGTAACACCTGAGTCTATACAATATATTTTGCATTATATTGTTACTACATAATTCTTAAAGTGGTAGGCAAAGAGGTTAGGAAGGTGATAAGTGGATCTATCTTCTGTTTTGTGGCTTTACGGCGCCGGAAGCCACCTCCTACTTCCACCACCCTGAAGACTAATGGACATTAAAGGAATTTAGCCTCTCTTATTAGTACAATTTTGTTTATTAGCGCCGCGTATCGCGGTCGACGTCGGCGCAGTTCCCAACACGTTTGTTACCCTGCCGAAATAATAAAGGGCCCAGCACGCACAGTGGTCGTACGGGAGCTGTACCGCACAATTGCTTTTCTTATTATAATGGATTCATTAATGCACCTTGTTTAGCATTCACAGACAACTGAATGATTGTATTGTGTGTCTACTCGGTATTTATCTTGTCGGTGATGGCGTACATCTGTCGTAGTCCAATCGTAGAATTGGTCAGATTATTGTGTGCTTGAGCATTCATGAAACGCCGTTACTTCATGATAATAAAATGACCTATCGTCAAGCCATCGCAGCCGTCATATCGTGATATACTTAATAATAAATCGAGCCGTCGGGCAAATCGATGACAGCAATGTGTTTGTCGATATTCCAAGTTAAAAGCTTCATCACATCAATATACGACTGGGTTTATATTTAAACATCTGCATTTGACGCTATTAGTGGCGCTGTCTCTACGCTCTGTTTTACGTGCGTGTTAAATGGCGGCATCAATAATGGTGTACCTAAAAGTTGTAATACATACATACATACTCGTATCTTCACGCTGTATACCTAACGGGGTAGTCAAAGATGACGGAGCGCCAAGCGTCGCGGTGCTTACATACTCCTTTCGCTTCCTCAAATCTCATCATTCTCTTCACACATTTAACTTAAAATAAAAACTGTAATAAAGTAATTAAAGAAAAAATTGCATTTCAATTAAGCTTTGAGCAGAAGTTCCAAGAATTTTATGAAAGTCACACAATCGAACTTAATTTTTTTGTTCTAATATTTTAGGAACCCTATTGAATCTGTGTTCAACTGTAATTGGGAAATATGGCGGATAGTATTTAGCTAACAAATACCTAGGAACATCGTGATCTACCTAAATCTCTAATCGTACGACGACATATTTATCAACTTAGATATGGCTATCTGTGTGCAGATTTCTCCTGTTAACTTTAATAAATTGTTTCCTTTTTTGGTAACAGGAGAAATACGACAATACGACATAAATACGCAGTTCATTCCCAGTTTAGGTTAATAATAGTTGAAGAAAATTATAAAAACGTTTTGTCGAAAGACTTGTACTCGCATTTAAGGACAACTAACTACCAAGACGAGAAACTAAGATAATCCAGTTACATCAGATTAAACTGTCTTCAGTTAAGACCTTAATGTTAACTGTCTTTGGAGACCGTTAGTGGAAAGTCTTGTGCCGCTTTGGCATGTATCAAGTTCTTTAGAAGTTGTGGATATTGTACTGTATGGTAATTGGTCTCTGCATATTTTCTTCACAATAAAACTGAGGTATGATGTTATCGTAGTATTACATATTACATAGTTGATTATATTAGTGTATGGAATAGTCTAAATACAAAGTTCGAACTGGACACACGTGCATCATTTAATACTGAGTAACCCGATCACCCCAAACACTTTCATGAGTGATTTTTTTTAAATAATAAAGTTTTTATTTATGTCCAGTAATTATAAATATAGAATTATGGAAACTTTCATGATAATTTGAATTTAACAAAATATTACTCTGTCAAGAAAGTACCGGGAAAAGATCAATAATACACGAAATGTTAGTTATTCATCCAAATTTATTTTATCACCTTCAAAGTATGCTCCTTCAGAAACGATACACTTACGCCAACGAATAATCCAATCATCAAAACATTTTTTAAACGCTTTTTCCGGAATTGAGTTCAGTGCTCGCCGCGAATTCTCCTTTATGTCTTCTATCGAATGAAAACAAATGCCACGAAGTGGTAATTTGAGTTTAGGAAAAAGAAAAAAGACGGTTGGAGCCATATCTGGTGAATAAGGTGGTTGCTCGATGGTATTTGTTGAGTTTTTGGTCAAAAATTCGTTCACAATGATGGCCTTGTGCGAAGGCGCATTATCGTGGTGCAAAATCCAAGAATTTTCTTTCCACCAATCTGGCCTTTTTGTCGAATTTGCTGTCTTATACGTTGCCGAGCGGCAACAAGTTTCATACCCAAGTGATTATTTAAAATGGTACGGATCGACTCGTGAGACACAGAAAGTTCGGCGGCTATCTCTCTCAAACTTGAATGATCATTTTCAGTCACTATTTCTTACACTTTTGCGATGTTAACTTCAGTTGCAGACGTTGATGGCCTACCAAAGCAAGACAAATCTTCCATCACATCTCGACCGCTTTTGAACGCTTTGTACCACTCATAAGCACGTGTTTTTGATAAAGTCGATTCACCGTAAGCCTTCTGTAACATTTTCAGTGACTCCGAACACGAAATTCCATTCGCGATGCAAAATTTAAGACAAACTCTTTGTTCGATGTTTTTGTCCATTATGAAATTCGCAATACACACTAGAATGATATAACTAAAAACAGCACTGTATTTAATCTAAATAACAGATGCAACTCAAACTCCACGCCAAAATGGAAAACAGTTGTGCCAATCTAACAACAACAAAAAAAAAACAAAAAATTGAATTTGGAATCATAAACAAATACTTTCTTGACTGAATGTATGTTAAAACTCTGTGTTATACCACCACACCGTGTGGTCTGGATCTTAAAAGCGGTAAAAAAATACATAACTTTCTGATTTATAGCTGAAATAATAATAATAATCATTAATAAATAAATACGCCATTCCAGACAATACACACCAATCGTCTGGTCTCAAACTTGGACATTTCCTGTGTTGTGAGAATCAGACGACTAATGGAGGCGTCTCCCAGTAGACTCAGACCCGAAACAATCTAGGAAAGTTTTTTTCTGAAATTGTCCCACTGCGAATCGAACTCGAAACCTTCCGCACTTGGATGCAACACCTAAATCTCTGCGCCATCGAGGTCGTCAATTTACTATAAAACGAATTTATTTATACATTTGTAGAAGAAACCATTTACAAAATATAGAGCTGTTTTTAACTCCACGTACTTTTTCTCTCAGAGATGGTAATGCATTTATAACATATCTATTATCATACATTACATAAGAAACAAATTAAGCGCAATATGACAATATTTACTAACATAATATATAACTTTTACGAATTTTCAGACAGCGGCAAACTCAACTTCGATTCGTTTGTACGCGTAGCGACTCACTTCTTGGATGAAGACGACGAGGCCTTGCAGAAAGAACTTAAAGAAGCTTTCAGGCTTTACGACAAAGAAGGTAATTAAAAAGCCAGCGAACTATATGTCGCACTTACTAAATTGATCGATTGAAAATTGTAGCCGTTATTACCGTACAATGTACGCCCCATTATCAACGTTCATGAGTCTTCAGATTTTTTTGACTTACATATTTGGACATACGGTGACGAAACAAAAACTATTAAACGTGTTTAGACTCGGATCAAGAACATAATGGAAGGAGCCAAAATAAGTTGCTGCCCTTACCACCGTGTGTCAAACGAATTTTGGTGTCTCTTTCTATCTCATTGAACGTAACCACGAGTAAAACAGTTAGCTGTAGTAAGTACGGCAACCTCGCACTGTCAGTGTAAATTGTGTCAGTTTATTAGTCGGTCATGATATAATTATTTTCAAAATTTTCATAAATCTTAAGTGTAGTGGCTACTAATATTCACAAAAATAAATATGTCGTTACTAAAAATCTAGAAACTCGGTCAACAAAAAAAGTACAAAAATAATATAACAAAAATACTCTTTTCATCTCCTTGCGAAAACGAAACGAAACGCGACCCTTATCGCGTTATATTGCGCTGTCTTCGTTATCTACCCCGTTATTGATACGGCGTGAAGGTATAACTGTATGTAAATTGTCTTAGAATCCGGAATGTCCTGGGTGCTCCTCCAGTTTGTAGTACGACGTATAATATTTATTAAACACTTAGTACTTATACTTTCAAGCCACACGATTAGTGAGATTCCTAAGATTTATTGTTTATTATAGTTGCTTATCACCTACCATATAAGTATAAGGTTGGCACGCTATATAAATCACAAGTAAATTATTAGGTATACCGTTGATAAAGGTGCGGAGTTCAGTAGAAGGTGAGATTGTATTTGTAATATTATAATGTCTTTTTGGTAGTTAATTTTCTTATTTTTATGATAAGAACTACATTATGGCACATAAAAATTGTTACAATAAAAGAAACTAATGATGACAAAACGTATGACAATAACTCATACTTTTCATGCAATCATTTGTTGTCCATCTGCATTTTTTTATCTTTTTTGTAATAATACTTTTCATGCAATCCTGTTTTTATCTTCTTATTTAGAATTTTTACATGGAAATTAAATTTTTGAATTTTACGTTAATTATTCATATATTTTTCGTCTAAAGTTTACGTGTTCGGTTATTAGTGCATTAACCTGAACATTACGATACTACGCAGCACAACTATAGGTGGACAATGGAACAACAATCAACTGGACTTGAACGACTATCAAGCCGACCCACGCTGAGCTTTCTTACAAAATTGCCCAGTCTACAAAATGTGTCCTTACAATCTCTTCTGTTAGGTATGATAAAGAGGCTCTCTAAGACCGAATTTTAAAGGTCATCGCTCGTAACCGTGTATACAGGGTTAATTTAAAAATACTAATAACCTCTTAGTGCAAAATTCCTGTCAACATACCTAACGACTTTTGTTCTACGACTTTTATCAGAACTCAATACGTTCCTAAAAAAATATTCGTTAAGTTTTGTTGCACTGTTTGAAACGTAATTTACTCTGTACGTATTTCCAACGGTGCAGTGCAAGCGCAGCGCAGTGTGCCGCTTTAGCGACTGGGTAGAGTAGACGTGCCATTTTCAGAAACATTTAATGTATTTGTCGGTGGAAATAATAAAAGGCACTCATTTGACTATACTATGGCAAAGCGTGACTTCCGATGACGCGCTAACGGAACGTCGGGGCCGGCGCTGAGAGTCTGTTAAACTACGTCGGCCGGTGCGATAGCATTTCACCGACGGATCGTTTGCCATTATTAAATTTCCAATTACCTACGTAATAATTGTTTGACGTACCTACTACGTAATAAGAGTTTTCTGTCGTTTGCATATTAACTTTGTCTTAATGTTGTATTTTATGGAGTAGTTCGCCTCTTGTAAGATTAGGTACCTATTTCTCATGGCTGAGTTGCAAAAGCACGAATTGCCCCGTGTCAGCGACATATTTTTATTTTTGTATGAAAGAAAAAACTTTGGATTTTTGAAAGTCGTAAAACAAGTTATTGGGGATAATGTTTAGTACAAAATACTAAGAGGTTATTAGTATTTTTAAATGAACCCTGTATAGGCACCCGCACGCTTATTATCTAACTTGCAATCATATCTGCTGTAATAACGAGAATTTACATAATGTAATTTTTTAATAGTGCTGTATATCTACCGCGAAAAGAGTATTTTACGGCCATGGCGCAATAATTACACAATTAATGACTGGTCGCGCAATGACCGCGTGGCTATCGCTGTCTGCAAATTTTTAGGTAAAAACCCCGCCGATTAGCACATCCTTGCCTCTCGCTCGGCTTCCGCTCATTATCAATGGTCGACAAGGCGATGCCCAGCTCACCTCACGGCACCTCACGCTCAATGAGTGGATGCCACGCGGTCAGTGAATTGACAATAATTTCTTACCAAATCTCACGTGAACCACTTGCGGACGGCGAGCAATCCATTTTCGATTGACGCATTGTCACTGAGTGGTTCATCCACCATTCGCATACAACTAGCTTGCGGCTTGCTATACCGTCCTAATAATTATTTAATAAGTAAGCATATAATATGTATGAATAGTCCACATAACAAATGTTAAGTACTCGAGGAATGGTGGTGCTTGTTCTGTACCGGGTTGGTACATGAGCGGCGACCCTAAACCATTCAAGAGTGAAGACGCAGTCGAAACTTTAAGGCAGTAAGCAGCAGAGCACTTGTGTTATGGGTACTAGACAACTGATATACTACTTATACACTTTTCTTTTGTATATAAATACATATTAGAGGTACATAAACACCCAGACTCGGGGCGGGAATCAAACCCGCAACCCCCGTGTACTTTCTGACGCGCCTAGCCGTTGCGCCACGGAGAGCGTCTAAATATATATAATACCTAGACAAATTATGCTATACATACATAGGTAAAGCATATATAAATATAACTTCGCAATATCTATTACATGGGGTCTGATAAAATCGTCTTAAGAGACGTACAGATGAACTGAGGGATAGATGAGTGTGTCATAAGGGTTACGGCTTTCCTTTTTAGGTATGAAAACATCTTGCGTACATTTCTATAAATTTAGCAAGACACGAATATGAGAGAACTAAAAGTACGTAAACAAAAGTTACTCGTTTCGTCGCAATAAAAAGACAGCACTTGCCAAGAATTTTCATATCAACGAATATAAAGCCCAACCCTACTAACCGGGTAATTCTGTACATTTTTCCTCGTCGCTACTTTACAGGGTGTTATGATAAGAATAACATGTTTAAGACACTTGACGTTGCCGACGAGATTGTTTACTCTCTATACAAATGTTGTTACTGTTGAGAGGGTATTTTGTTCAGAAGTGTTGCAAGTGTACTTGTTTCTGAACACTTCTTGAAACTTGAGTTTCTTTTTTGAATAATTTGATGCGAGAAAAGTAAATGTTTGATCAAGTGTGAGTTCTGAACAGCGAGTCAAGATGAAACATTATACTATATTTTTATTAGTTACTCGTTAAAAAATTGTTAACCAAGATCACTTAGGGAAATTTATCTGTGTCCGTCTGTCTGTCTATCAATTCGTCTGTATGCCTGACAATCGCTCAGGCACTATTTTACGTAAACAATTGGAAAGCCTAGATAGTAAGTGGTAGCCCGTATATATAGACGTTGACTTCAAAAGTTGAGTTTATATTTTTTGGGGTTGGTTCCAGACAAAACAATAAAAAATATTGTTTGTGATTATCTTGTCATATAAGAATTCAAAAATATATAACACGTTAGAATGAGTTACTTTTTTTAACAGTTTTTCGAAAAAACACGTATATAAAATATTCAAAAGAAAGTCATGAACATTGAGAATAAGATGTAGATTAAAGTAAAACTATTGGGATGCCTTTACATTAAATATTTTTGTTAATACTAACTTACATTATGTAAGATATTATTATCTGCGAAAATTCCGTTCAATTTCGTACAGTAGTTCAATGGGAGTTGTGTTTGAAAACATACAAACAAACGAAAAAGTTCTAAAAATAGTAGTAGTTTCTGTTATTGTTACAAAACTTATGAATATTAACGACTGTAGTATAGTGTATAGTTTCTCTTTAAATAGTAACAATGTATAGGTGTGGGTCGTTTGCAACATTAATATTAAAGGTAGATACGCGTATGTTGTGCATCAAGTGATCAATAGGACATTATTCATAATTCTCAGTTTAAAAATTACTAATATGAGTAGATAGTGTGATAATAAAAAATGAATATTTCATATTGACCAGCAAAATAATAAAAACATCTTTTAGATACGAAAGGTAACTGTCATAAACTTTCCAGAAAAGGGAGAACGTCGTGTCTGATTGATAAATTCAAACCTTAACAGTCCGAAATGCTGTGAAAGTGTATTCAATAGTCGTAAAAAATACCTAACAACCGTATATGGCTACATTTCTGCCGAACCTAACCCATCCACGTCGTGGTGAGTAAAATTTCAGTCTTGTTTGTTCCCGTCAAATAGTCGTTTGATTGTCGAATTGCATGCAAGTTTATTTATCAATGATCGATCATTTCCGGCTTACCGTTTATTTATTTGTATAAGTAGGAACCTAAATTATCAAATTGCCCAACCTATTACGCATTATTTAGTGTCTGGGCAATGTGAAAAAAATAAAGGCACTAATTAATTACATAGTCCGATTCAATTGGTCATTATCCTTACTACGCGCGCATTGTACATAATGACTACAGAAGACAAACATATTTCGACATCCTTATACTTACGTGTAAAACGGAACGCTTACCTGCAGACTTTTAATGCCATTGTCACAATTGTATACAATCGTTATTCAGACGTTTGGGCGTTTGAAACATTACTGTAATCGTTTGTACATGGTAAGATAACGAGGCCATGTTGATGATACTTGCTAGCAGAAAAATTAGCCCACAACAGTTTTCAATTTCAAATAGTAAACATTTCTATCATGTTAAGATCCAATTAAAATGAAATATCTTTATTCGTTCTTCGTTCTTATTACTTAATGTCGTATACGAATATTCTTAATTACGGTAGTATGAGAGAGTTTGTTGTTGTGTATGTAGAGACGTAACGAGTATAAAATTATCGCACCTAGACTGCAGCTGTAGGACCACAATAATGAAGTCAACGAAACGCGTTAAGGCCACACTTATAGCATTTCAATTTAAAATAAATAGAGAGATAGACAAAGAGAAAAAAATCTTGTCACACTGGTAAAGCTGGCGAAGCAAGTCCTCTCAGTATTGCCAAAGGTACTTTAGACGTGCAACAAAGATAGAACCCTACGCAGACCATCCTCGAAGCAGTCAGCTAGCAGTCTGCCAGGCTTATGCTACTGGGGAGGTTATGCCAGACAGCACTACGTGGGCCGGCGCCGCAAGATATCAGTGGCACTTAAGAACTCATAGAATCTACAGGCCCCCGATTCATCAGGAGCCGCCACGATGACCACATAATAGTGCGGGCCGAATGAGGGCACATGAGAGCACCAAAGGCTGCAGACATATTTTATAATCTGCAGTGCTAGCAAAAGGAACCCGACGAACTAAACTAGTAGGTAACGCGTGTTCATAGAGAATTGACGTTTAGACAGACTGCAGAGTAGACGCTCATAGAGTGCTCTAATAGTCCTGAATGAGTCGCTCGTTTCTCGCACTCATTTCGGAGAAAACGAGAATTTTTTATTTTATTTTATTTCTTTCTTCAGGTAATCAAGAGCCACTACAATAATAACATTAGGTATTATCACTTGTTATACGTAAAAGGCCAATAACAACTTACCCTAACATTAATGTTTAGCAGAATTACAGTAAATGTTTTAAAGTATTTATTATTGTTATCATTGACTACTCTTATTTTCCCTTAAAATACGAATAACCTGCCATCGGAAGCAACGCTTTGTGGATGGAAATGGTTCTGCCGCAACGAATAATTCATTATAACCATGTGCAATGCGAGTAAAAGTTTCGTTCTTTTTATCAGCATACATTACATGCATTAGCTTCGTGTGACGGACGTGTATGCCTCCGCGGAGCGCAAACAGCCAGTTCGTTTAACAAGTCAGGACATTTAAATAATGGGAAATTGACGCGATTACCTTTCATTTGTCTTGATTTTTCAACCGAGTTGCATCTGCCACAGTCTCAAGCAAACTGTCTCCGCAAGTTTCACTCCGTGTCCGTGGTAGTATTATCATTTACTCCCGATATTTGTAAATAGTTTTTAGGACTTTTCTTGAGACTACGGCCAATGCAACTCGGTCGAAACATCAAATCAAAATAAAAGGTAATAGCGTTAACTTCCCGTTTTTTTAGATATTTTATAATGTAACTGAAAAGTTTAAAAGTTTATACAAGTCTACAGTCAATCGCAGCGCATAATATACATTCAGTCAAGAAAGTATCGGGAATGGATGATTTGTTTATGGTTCCAAATTACATTTTTTGTTTTTTTTGTTGTTGTTAGATTGGCACAACTGTTTTCCATTTTGGCGCGGAATTTGAGTTGCATCTGTTATGTACATTAAATACAGTGCTGTTTTTAGTGATATCATTCTAGTGTATATTGCGAATTTCATAATGAACAAGAACATCGAACAAAGAGTTTGGCTTAAATTTTGCATCGCCAATGGAATTTCGTATTCGGAGTCACTGAAAATGTTACAGAAGGCTTACGGTGAATCGACTTTATCAAAAACACGTGCTTATTCAAAGCGTTGAAAAGCGGTCGAGATGTGATGGAAGATTTGCCTCGCTCTGGTAGGCCATCAACGTCTGCGACTGAAGTTAACATCGCAAAAGTGAAGGAAATAATGACTGAAAATCCTCATTCAAGTTTGAGAGAGAGCCGCCGAACTTTCTGTGGCTCACGAGTCGATCCGTACCGTTTTAAATAATCACTTGTGTATGAAAGATTTTGCCGCTCGGCTAGTCCCAAAAGACCTGAATTTTCTTCAAAAACACAATCGCATAAGAGTCGCTGAGGACATGCTAGAACGAGTCAATTCCGACCCAACATTCATGAAACGCATTGTTACTGGTGACGAGACGTGGGTTTACGAGTTTGACATGCAAAGTAGTCAACAAGCTTCGGAGTGGCGCCTTCCAACTGAACCGAAACCGAAAAAACCACGCCAAAGTCGATCAAAAGTCAAAGTCATGTTGACTGCTTTTTTTAACTATCGCGGTGTTGTGCACTCGGAATTCTTGCCGAAAGGTCAAACGGTAAATAAAGAATATTATTTGGGCGTTATGCGTCCTTTAAGAGAGCAAATTCGACGAAAAAGGCCAGATTTGTGGAAAGGAAATTCTTCGTGGCACCCGTTTTCATTCGGTAGAAGACATAAAGGAGAATTCGCGGCGAGCACTAAACTCAATTCCGGAAAAAGCGTTTAAAAAATGTTTTGATGATTGGATTATTCGTTGGCGTAAGTGTATCGTTTCTGAAGAAGCATACTTTGATAAAATAAATTTGGATGAATAACATTTCGTGTATTATTGATCTTTTCCCGGTACTTTCTTGACAGAGTAGTACTTATCATACTGGAGAAAATATCGAGAAATATTCTTCTATTATTGAAGGCCATTAAATTTTGAGCTAAGCTTAACTCTCGTTCGACAAATTGGAATGTAATTAGCAATAGTTGAGGTACATGAAAAATCTTCTTTGAATTTGTTCAATTGCTGAATTTTACCACTATAGCATGGAGATCAGACACAAGAACGATATTCCAATACACTGGGTACGAACGTTTAAGTGCGTGTACATTATCTATGCAATTGGCATTTGTGAATGCAGAACATGTACGCATGACGAATCCAAGATTTTGCAATGCCTTAAATACGTCAATATGTGGATTAAAAGGAAATTCGCTACCGTAGTGGATCCTGAAATCACACATGATTTCGGTTCGCCTAATAAATATTGCTCCCGATCACATAATCACGCGCGATGGAACGATGCCGTCTTGTAAAGGAAATTATCTGACATTAAACAATGTTTACCGAGATTCTATTATGATCGTAGTATTCAGTGAGATGATTTAAGTCAAAGTGAAGTAGTCTAACATCGTTTACATTTCGGATCTCTTTAAATATTTTTGTGTCATCAGCATACAGTAGAAACTCTGAATGCGGAAACGCGGAATGAATTTATACATCGTATAAATAAGCATTATACATCTTTAAAACAACTTTTTAAACTTTTCCAGTAATATGTTGAATTAATCCATAAAGAGATCAATCAATCGAGTGATATTCGAGTTTACATACAGACTGATATTGATTTTAATATGTATATTGTATATCTTACTAATATTGCAAATGTGAAAATTTGTGAGGGTGTATGTATGTTTGTTACTCTTCCACGCAAAAACTACTCAATGAATTTCAATGAAACTTTACAATAATATAGCTCATACATCAGAATAACACATAGGCTATAATTTATAACGACATTATGTGTCTTCGAACATCACGCGAATGAAGTCTTGAGCAAAAGGTAGTAAATTATAATTAATTATCCGATATAATAGTATTTTTAATTGCCTCTTGTCTAGTTACTCTGATCACGCAAACAAAGACTCTGTGATAAACCCATGCAGTAACTTATACGTACACACATACGTATGTACTCTATTACACATGTAACTCGTTCTTGAAAAAATTAAGTATTTACTATTTCGAGGCAGATGCAATCGAAATCACACTTTAACGCCGCTCATAAGTAATGGACTTACGAAAGGCAAAACTATTTATCGCCTATACTGTTTCTTGTAAGTTGTAAGTATAATTTAAGAAGGAAATATCATTATGATACACACACATGTAATAATAGATTTAAAACATCATATGAAAATTGAAGTTGTATTTTATCATAACAAAAAGTGTAGAATGGCCTATTCTTGTTCTCGTAAGTGCATTATTGAATATTGCTGAACTCGGGGAAGTGAAAGTGTAGGGAGAGGAAGCTATTCATTCCCATCTATTAAATGACGAAACTAATGCGTACATCATTTTAAATTTATTAAAACAATGCTGTTTTTATTATATTGCAGACATTTTTAACATAAAATACCCAAACGCGTCGTTGGATTCAATGGTTTGAAATTTATGGATATCGAAAACGATGAATTTTCGACGATAATTGTTTGCAATAAACGCGAGCAATCGATTCGTTGGATTGCAGCCAACAAATCCCCTACTAGTGTTTCCATGTTATGCAGAAACATTTCAGAATGATTCAATTATTAGATACTATTGTAAAATCGTAACGGAGCAGTGAACAAAAAAAATATTTTCATGCAAATTAAAGTAAGAGTAAGTTTTTTTGGGCAGTCTCGATTCTTGTAGCCTGGTCCAGAGAATATAGCTACGGTGTAGCCCACGTGTCATAAATGGTGACTAAAAGAGCTATCTGGGTCGCCGCCTATCGGGGTGGGGTTCAGGTAGTTAATTCGTGCCATCCCGAGGAGAACGGCAGTGTGTAGTGCGCGCTGTCGTTGTTAGGGGCTCAGTTACTGACTCTCCCCCCCAGAAATGCTTCTGCACAGTGCGAGAAAGACTCCGGTTCGTTCCGTAGCAATTCCCGGAGCCCCTCGACAACGCGCAGAGATGACTACCGCTGCAGCTTTAGTGGACAAAAGTCCCGCGTAGCCCAGTCTCACCCCCGGGAAGCAAAGTACCTGTGTTTAGGTTTCTTCTCCGTTACCAAAAAAGAGTTTTTAGGTTGATATAACATACATGCATACATAACCTCTGACTATTTTTAATACGTTGTTGACAGAGGAACAAAACAAAATCAGACCTTGACACAGAAATGGTGGTCAAGTATTTTAACTTATAGGTAACGTGACCATACGTCTTGTTTTAAAAAGGGACACTGGACAGTCCCTTCTTTCGTTACTCCGTCCGTCCCGGTGTCCCTGAGTAAACCTTTGAGACGAAAAATTGTCCCGTTTTGAGAAAGCTACACAAAAATTGCGACATTGGGCGCGAAAAATTCTAATATCGTTACACATTTGCTGCGGTGTACTGTACTTATGCACGGAAAAACTTTGGGAGCTGAAGAAAACCTGTTTCGTTGAAACTGGAAGGCTTCTTCGTCTTGTACAAAGAACGGTAACCAGAAGTATAGCAATGAAAACACTAGTAGTATAAATACTAAGTGGAGTATATACGTCTCTTCTTGTTTCACAATTTTCACAACCACTGATCTGTGGATAAGTAAAAGTTATCAAGTAAACAAAAAATTTTTTTTCATTGTGCTACTTCTACTCTAGCCGCAATTATGAGTATGTCCCGTTTTGAATAAAAATAGAAACGTTACATTACTTATAAATCGCTTATACCTGTTTCTTGTGTTAAGCGATGAAACTAACGATATAAATATTTTTGGTACTGTTGTCTGTGCAGTGATCCAGACCATAAATTTCAACCAACACTCTTCCAATTACGAACTTAGAAGTGTAGACTCATCAAAGTCGTGCCAGTGGCTTCACTCATTCAATTCCTTCCAGACACTTTATGAAAACCTCAATGCCATCTAACGGGAGGTCTTGTCTAGATGCAATTTCCAGTCCTAATCATTTTTACCTCGAAGGTTGTTAATTCTACAACAAATATGACCAAACCATTACTACTTGAATTCGCTAAGATAAAACTATGCTGACAACCCTGGTTTTAAGTCCTAAGTCATTACAAATTGTCTCTCGAAGTGATGCCAAGCGTATTCCATAGTACGCCGAAAATCTTTTAGACTATGGACTAGTCCAACCTTCAGTTTGATTGAAATACGAATTTTAATTTTCAGGATCATGATTCAACCGAAGTAATATACATATCTTTAGAAAATTGACACTCAGAAAATAGGATTGATGGAAAGTTATCAGGAATGTATTTAATACATACATACATACGTACATACATACATCACATACATGTATACATACAACATAGCGTGAAGATTCATTCCGTATCCCAAACAGGGTAGTCAGAAGGATGAAGTACCAAGTGTCGCGATCTTTACATACTTCTTTCGCCTCTTCAAATCTCATCATTCTCCAATAACGTAATGAGATAAATATTATTATACTATCGACATCAATGTAAGTGTGAACAGTGCCATTGAATTTTGAAAGTACGCGTGCAATTTTGTGTGCGAGAGCTTTTTAAAAAAAAGTATCCTTTAAAATAGCTTTGGCACACATTTAATACTTCGATATTTATAATACAACACTACTACTGATATCAAAAAAATATAAAATAGGTGAAAACTCTGTGTTTAACGATAGTAAAGTTCTCAATAATACGCGACAACGTACCTACTCGTAGTATATCACCAAGGACAAATGAAAAATGTAGTGACTGCTATTAGGTTAGCGCATTTAGCACCAGTTAGTGTCTCGCTATGCACCTACTACAACAAATATGTCTTTCTTTTTTTATAGTACTAAATCTGTAAACAAGTGTTTATATCACTTAGGCTTACTGTCCATTGGAGGCGTAGCTTCATAGACGCTCCAAAACATGCCAAGCAGCTTGTGCGAAAGTTCATTTACTATAATCCTATTTCAAGCGTTAATTTTCTCTCTTGCCTTCTGTCTACGGATATGTATGTTTTACGTTTATTTGTTATTCATTATACTACGTTTGGCTTGCGCTTGCTCGCTACTAGATTCGCTCACATACGTATACCAGCGTACGACACGCGGGAGAGTAGCCGTCAAGACGCGTGCATACAGTGATGCGAGCCGCGCGCGCGTGCTCGCTTTTAATGACGAATGTGTGTCTATAAAAATACGCCTTCCTAGACAGTAGACTTTAAAGACAATGTGCACTTGCAATGCTTCGTGAACAACTTTTATCACGCCAAGTATCAGAAGCTATACAGCGTATTTTGAAGCCTATAAGAAACTGCTCTTCTGTGAACAGTAGGCTTTAGTTTACAAGCAAGCATATATACGGCCCGCCTGATAGCCTGATACTATGGTTACTGTAGCCTATCAACGCTTGCAACACTTGCGTCTACCGAGCCTTTATAAGTCTTTTCACACTTTTTTTTTAATAATCTTATTCCGGATATTCTTGAGAAAACCTGTACAAACAGGTACTAGCTCATTGTACAACCTAAGTATTGGAGAGAGAAAGCTCCTTTGAAACCGTACTTACTGTGCTCTACTACTGCGGTTCCAATGTGTGGGCACGAACACCCGGCGGAAGCATTCTTTTATACTAATTTTTGTAAGCATCAGGATATTATTTATATCTTCGCGCCATTTTCTTTTCATTATGGAAAAAGGTCATACGCAACACAATTTGTTGCTGAAATCGCATTTTTTTCAAAATCAATTCACATTTAGTATATGACACTTATAGTTATTGCAAGTAGAAGGCTGTCATAAATTGTTATCGTATACTATTACTATTAGCTTCAGCTGGATGCTGTCACACGCTATTAAGAAGTATGCTAAAAATACGCTTTCGCGTGCGTAAGCGTTAGTTCTCGTGCGTTCCCTTTACTAGGCATTTTTTTATTATATTGACGCATGCATCATATAATTTTCAGTACAAAAATTTATTCTTTTAAGTTAGATGACGCTGTGCGACGTGGACTTTTTGGCGGGAACGGGAGAAGCGAGGTTGTATTATTTAGAATTTCTATTTTTTTAATTTTTAGGAGTTTTAAAGTACAACAGTGATAGCATATTGTGTTTTAAAGTTCTGTGTAAGTAAAAAGAATGGAGGAAATCTAAATAAACATGTGTAGCTGAAGTTTTCGCGCTCTTCCAAGAAGTCCTTTTTAACTTCAGTAAAGCCTACTATCACTGTACTGGAGGAGTGTTAGGGAAAAGGGAACTTAGTGTTTCTCCAGAAGTTACGTCATTAGGCTGATGGTCTTGTTACCAATGCCTTAAGAAATATAAATAAATAAAATGACGCTGAACGAAATACAAAATTATTTAAAAATAAAAATAATAATTTTACTTTGTTGCAACATTCTTTAACAAATGAAATCGCAAGCTAAACTAATATGCATTTTTAAATGTAAATTTAAATAATGCGAAAGTTGAATCGATGTCAAAAGCCGAATTCATGCGTCCTACATCTTTAAACAAAATAGCAATTTTCAATAGTTAAAATTCAAGTCCATGCTGACGGATATGGTACTTTCAGTAAGGTAAGTAAGGCTCATAAATGGCAAAGCCTAATCAGATACTCAGAAGCTAGTACCTCGTCTATGCAAACTCCTCGTAGTAAGTAGAACCTATCTCTCGGTCAACTTTTAGTCTTCCTAATAAGACATTATTAGCAAAGATTTCTTCCATGTAAACTGAAGTAAACGCGCTTAACGCACTAAATTCTGAAGTATTAAACAAGAGCTAACTAGCATCATAGTTCGATTCACACCGAAACTCTATCACTGTTGTACAACTTACGGCCCAGTTAAACGTCGCGAAAACTTTCCTGCGGCTGCAGCGCGGCGGCCATGCAGTTACCATTCTCATGTGTTTATTAATGGCCAATGTGAATTCTATTCACTAGGCAACAACATTCCAATTTCTGGGAATTACCTAACTAATCTCTGCACGTCTATTTTGCGGCGACCGCGTTCTGTCGGCGGCGCAAGGAAATTCGTGTCGAATAAATGCGCCCTTACGGTTTTATGAAAAGCATTGTTCAAAATTACGAAAAGCCTAAATTTTCATCGTATTATGCCTGGTTTAAATCCAGTAGTTTACAACTACGTACTTACTAATTTATTTTGCTAGCATCCACAATCGGAATTTATAGTTAAATTCTCTCTTTTAATTATTTTTGCGAATATTAATAAATATGTATATGTTTGTATGTATTAATCTCACTGTTATATTCCTAATATAGTACGCAATATTTGGTCTTTGGCAGCGTAATACTTGACAAACGTTGAAACACTGGGAATTTCGTTTCACATAGTGTCCTAGGCGGGCTTTATGCTTTCTCTGATCTTTTGTTATCTTCATATATATTTCCTTCCATTTACGTAAATATTGTTTGTTTAAGTGTGTAGTTTTGTCAACGTTTCAGTTCGAAGATTGACTTAAAAACGTTCGTTTCTCGAAGTGAAGCGGTTCTATCTCGGTTTATGGTATATAAGTAGGTCTTTGATTTTATTAGCAGCTGTATATTCTCATTATTCTTTCCCCCACAGGCCACAATGAAAGCAATATTAATTGAAATTATGTTGGAAATATTTTATAAACGATATCATGATTAGAGCCTGACAGTAACCAGAAGTATTACGCGTCCAAATACGATAGACACTGCATCGGTTTTTTTTTTGGAATTCCGATAAGATTTATACCATGAACAGAAAGTACATGTTTTTGTTATGAGACTTATGTGCTTATGTACAAAATCAAAAGATTTCTTTGAGGATGGTATTGATAATAAGGAATGTAATAAATATTTTCAGGCAACGGTTACATCCCTACGTCAAGTCTACGCGAGATCTTGGCAGCACTAGATGACCAGCTTACGCCTGACCAGCTGAACGAAATGATAGCTGAAATCGATACAGACAGTTCAGGCACAGTTGACTTTGATGGTAAGTGTATTATGAAAGCTAATCGTTCTTCTAGGACAGCCATTCCCAAAGTGGGCGATAACGCCCCCTTGTGGGCGCTGCAGGCCTAAAGGGGAGCGGTAAGAGATCCAGAAAAAAAATAGGGGCGTTGTGTAGAGGCCTGGGGGGGTGATTTGTAATTTCATTTAGCTAGGAGGCATCTTAGACAACGACTGCATGAGCTCTCGACTCAGTAGACAAAATAAGTTTGGGAACCAGTGTTTTAGGACGTTGACTTGGATGGAAACGTAGGATGACGAGATATAATTAAAAGACTTATTTTTATTGACATTCAAAAATACCATGTTATTGTCAAAGTAGCAACACCCTCAAAAAACAATGCTGCTATTTGTTAACGATTATAACTAGAACGATTAATTGAGAATATTGATAATAGCTAACAATTATCATATGTCAAGGATTGGAAAATCCATTCTTTATGGTAACGATTTCAAAAGGTTACCGTTTGTACATATGTATGCCAGTTTGTATTTTTGTATTTCCATATTATGTAAGTATTTTAATTGTTTTGTTTGGTGCAGGAGTACCAAGGTTGAGAATAAAATTCCGACAATTTGAAAATAAGCTTCAATCGAAAGTTTTAGGAACTAAAAATATGGAAACATAAAATTTTTGGTAATTAAGACTGTTTAACTATTCATTTAATTAACATTAAACTTACAAGAAGATTTAAACGCAGGAATTCATCTAGGGTGCGAGTCGCCGCCACATCCACATATATTTTCATTTATTACAGATTTAGTTTTGCGGACTTTAATTTAGTTCTCACGCATCCCTAGCCACCCCTTGGTTCTCAAAAGGTGGTCCTCCGCGAACTCCTGTTGATACGCGGACAACCTTTTGAGAACCACTGCTGTATGAGATTAAAACGGTAACATTGCATTTCTGCCTTTCGTTACCTGCCCTTGACTAAAAGACAGCTAAGTTATACACATATTAAAAATGAGGTTTGGCTACATTTCGATGTTAGAAATTAATAAAAATACGGCGTTTAACTGCTTTCAGGCGAAACGTATAATGAAACAGCCTCTTATTCAACGGGCGGCATATTTGTATATATTATTAAAAATTAAAAATAATAATATGAACTTATTTATCAACTTTCCATCTCAACAAGATCTCAACTCTTTATTAAACATGCCATTACCAAAAACATAAAATCAACCAACAAGAACACTATTATTTAGTTTAGATCACGACAGATACTGTGGAATTAAATGTCATCTAACAATTATTACCTGTGAAAATTACCTCTAAAAAAATTAGGAGATAAATAAGTTTGAAGTGAAATCAAAATTACAAGCAATAATAATATTACTTATAATTACCAGTATTTAAGAATGTCATTATCAGTACTCAGTCTTTACATAATAATAACTGTATTATTTACATACGAATAATACTAGGTTTATGATATTTCCCATACGAAATCATTCCTTGACAGTGTAGGTATTAACACTATTTCTAACAAAATGTTTTCGTGCTTACACATGCATATGGCAAAACAGAATCAGACAGTTGTTAACGTTGCTAGACAAGTTTCTTAGAATAAGCGCTATCGTTTAGTCCACTTTTATGATATGCATGAGAAGATAATTAGACATCGTTCATTTTCAACAATTCAATCGTTCAGGTAGGTATTGATATGAAAAATGATTCAGTTAAATGATTCAACGATTTCGTCAATTTTTTTCATAAATTTTTATAGATTTATATTTAAGTACAATATAAGTGGGAAATTACCTTATTTTGCCTGAATTACAACTTTTGCATATTATATAATATACACAATTAATTCAAAATTTGACTAATAAAGATATTCAATCTGTGGAATGATTGACTGGGTGAACGATACGTTTGTAGTTTGTAGGTACAGTTGTGAATCCAATCACCAATACATTTAAATGATTACAATTAAATAATTGAATTAGTCACGAACGACGCAGGTCTAGAATATAAGCAGCTCGTATGTTTTGTATATTTCTTCCTTATTTGACATATTTCAATCTCTCCCAGACGAACATGGATTTGTTATTTAGATTACGTTAATATTTAAAATGATAAATATATGAATGTAAAAATAATTTCTGGTTTCAGAGTTCATGGAGATGATGACCGGTGATTAAATCTGATGAAACATCGACAACACGATATTAATGTAAGGAAGTGATTCTAGTACGTTAATAAAAATATGCTAAGCAAGTGATTCTAGTCTGTTAATAAAAATATGCTGCAACATTACGGAGTTTATTTTTATTTTGCACTAAAGTAAAAAGTTCTATTTGTAATTTCATTCTCATACAAAAATACAGAAAAAATGCTATCCTTTTCCATTAATATCAATTATTTACATGTTAGATCTTTATGCATAAAATTCCGGTGTGCGTGTTTGTAATTCTTCTCCTCCTGAATGGTTTGACCGATTTTGATGAGAATGAAGATAGAATATACCCGGGGGAAGGATATAGGCTACTTTTTTATTCCGCGTAAACGAAGTTGCGGGTAACAGCAAGTGTACTATAAAGTTCATAATGATAACATCGTGAAGTCCTAGTAGCAATTACTCAATGAGTATTAATTATTTATTACAAGTACTGACGAATTACTAAAAACAAAGTTTCTCACAGAGATTTCTAACGGTACTGTAACTGTACTGTAATCCACATGATTGTTCTTTAATTTGTACCTTATTCTAAATTTTCATTTTTATCACTTTTTCTAAGCGATACTTTTGGCCATAAGGTAACTGAATTTAAGATTTACTGTCTGTAAATCTTAAATTCAGTTTCAGTGTGTTTGAATTTAAGATTTACTGTCTGTAAATCTTAAATTCAGTTTTGAAAAAGTGTAAAAAATAAAGTACCTAACATAAAATGATACATTTCCAAATTCAAATAAATTTCAATTCAGGCTTTTTAATAATCGACACGACAACCACCAAAAAAAATTACTTTCTTTTTATATTGAAAATATTTATTTATATCAAAATTTTCGAGGCAAATACATATAATATATATTTTTATTTTAAAATGTGTATATGTATTTCCAAAACTCACTCCAAAGTGAACGTTCTATTTTTTAAGTTCACCTTTGTGTTTAGGAGACCATTTTTCACGATTATATTATATTGCAACTATTTATGTCGAATATCCTTTGCGCAAAACATATACAACAGGCAAACACAGAGGTGGTTCTAAAAGTGTTTCGTTTGAGGAGAAACTAAGCACAGAGTCTGCTTCGTGCGTTAATTAGGTGCACTTGACTCTTTTCTTTGTGACTGGCACCGTCTTGAGAACGCAAGAGATGTTAAATAATGTTACTTACAAACGTTTGCGAGTAAAATATTGCAGAAAAAATTGGAACAATACCATAATAATAAAACATTGAAGTAAAGAATGATTTGATACGTCGTAGATAAGTAGGGCATGTAAGTATTATAGAAAAAATGAGTAAAGAACGATTGACGAAGAAAATTTATAGAGCAAAATTGAGGGGTAGTGGCAAAAGGCAAAACCAAGGCAAAATAAGCCTCAATTATAATTTATAAAGACTTTAGTCCTAGTATTGGCTGATGAAAGTTTTAGAAGCAATTTGCTTCAGGGGAAAATATCTATCGAGAATGATAAGATGTCAAAATCATAATGATAACGACTTTCAATATATATATCTATGAATTTAACGTGAATATAATTGATGTATATCGTATAATTGCCAAAATTCTAAAAATTTAATCTCCATTAAAAACGAAGAAAAAGCAGAGAATTAAATTTATTTTAAAATGCTAATTCTCGCAGCGCTGCACGGTTCTCTCAAAAGCACTGCAACCTCTAAAAGACTAGAGAAACTCCCATTCATTCGTCGTGAAAATGATTAAAAAAAATGCCAGAGGGGAACGTCGACACGGCATAGTTAATGAGGAATTTATTCTATGCATAAGAAGGCTGTTATGTTAGTAGGTACGATTGCGGTACGATTTTTTCGCCAAATTTAACTTTTTTCAACTTTAGAATGATGAAGTACAAAAATGTCATTATTTTATCAATTTTTTATTTGATGTGTTATTTTTAAAATTTCGTTCTTCAGAAGGAAAAGGAAACCTTTTTAATTTCACTTATGCGCTCTTCTGACTTTTAGTCAGTCACTGTCCATTTTCTCAAAATCCATGCGACGTACAAACCTAAAAGGACATCATTCCAAACCTGACCACTGTTTGTTTTAAACTTACGATTTGGGGAGTTTGATATTAAAAATTGTATTAGTTTCAGGAATTTCCTGTTATTATTTCAAATATTGTAAATGAATCTCGCAATGGTCAATTAGATAGTCTTTATTATATTCTGACGTATTTGCGTCATCATCTCGCTCGCTTTTGCCGTCATCATCTCTTTATCGTCGTAGAGTCGTGTGTTTGAATAATACACATACTTAATCGTTAAAGAATGAATACCTGCAAACCGCAATTACATTAATATAAAAATTAAATATTTCCGAAATGCAGTGAAAGCAAGATAAATGTAGTAGAAATGCGATCTCTTAGAAATATGTGCGGTGTCAACTTTGCGGAGAAAATAAGCTATGAAGAGATACGGCAGTAGGTACGACAGGGTTACACAACAGTGTTATTGTAAAAATGAAGAAAGGAATGCTTAGATGATTCGGGCACATAGAAAGAATGAGTGATCAAAGATTGACGAAAAAAATTTACAAAGCAAAAGTGAGTAGTAAAAGAGGCCAGGGAAGACCAAGGCTCACTTATGAAGGTCAAGTACCCAGAGTGTTAGCTGACGGAAATATTAAAAGCACTCGCATACCTAGGCGAAAATGTGTAAGGAGAATGATGACATTTGAGGAAGCAAAAGAAGTATGTAAGGGCCGCGGCGCTTGGCGGTCCGTCCTCTCTAACTACCCTGTTAGGGATACAGAGTAACGATACGTGTGTATGTATGTATGTATGTATATTAAAATTGGAATCCATGATTTGGTTACTAAATTTAATCTTTAGCAACTATCACCATATTATTCACCAAAAAGTCGCGTTGGTTTAATTTATTTCATTATCATTTTCATTGAGATCAGTTGTTTTTTGTTGTGTCGACGTAATATTTATTTTTTTAATCACTCTACAAATCAAATAGTCTGTGCTTACAATCTATACTCTATGTCTATATTTTTTTTTTACGAAACAGGAGGCAGCGGGGATAGGTATCAAAATCAAAGATATTTTTCAAAATATAAGTCTTAAATATTCAAGAAAACCCATTACCAAATTTTACGATATTTTACCAATAAAATCCACTATTTTCTCTTACTCAATGATGTAAGTTTCAGTTGTTAAAGCAAAACAGAAATAATAACTTGATCTCCATACATAACCAATGAATCTCCTTTGGCATAGTAATAACCCACTTTACATTACATTTTGTACTAGTTTACAATATATACAATATTTACGTAAGAATAAAAAGGAAGCAAATTGAGTTCTCGAACTAATTGGACCATTCACCCCTTGGCTCCGAAACTATTGGACCTAGAATTTTAAGAATTTCAAGGGAAATAAAACCTTATGTCCTGCAATTTAGAGGAATATTAAAAGGAAGTTCTTATAGATCTCCATAAATTAATTTTATGAATATAAGAAACCATTTTTATGTAAGAAAATTACAATACCAATATTACTACATCTACTGTCAATATTTGTGATTTGGTAATTGGCACATTAACGTGTGAATTAAGTTTTCTTACGGAAATGTCTAAAGCACTCGCTAACCTAACCGAAAATGTGTGTTTGTAGGGACCTCTATACTTGGGGCTCCATCTTCTCTAACTGCCATGTTAGGGATACAGCGTGAAGATATAGATATGTAATGTTTTATTTCGTATTTTTGTACGACTCTTTTTTTCGTAAACAATTCATTTGAGAATTATACGCGTCACTATCGCATCACTAGATTATAATCGTTCTGAAACGAAGCGATTTTAAAAATCTTCAATGGAAAATTATATTTTGATTAGTAAATACTAGAAAATGAATAGCTAAATTGGTGTTCTAATTAAGTAATGAAACTATTTGTGATTCAGTACATAATAATGTTTGTTTGTAGAACCCGCTATTTTGTCAATGATGGAATTTCACACCAAAACTTTATAAATCAGATCGAGAGTAAGGAAAGTAGGTTTGTAGGTCACAGGACTAATTTACATGAAACCATCTGGGGGTGACGTCTTCACGATAAAATATTCGATTATGATTGCTTCTAGCATTATTTTGATGTTACTATGAAGGACTGCGATTACTATTGACAGCACGAAGACTTGTTTTTTTTAATATTTTTAGTATTCAGTATTAGATACTAATGCAATGACGAATTTGATCTAACTAGATAGTGAATGCGATGGTTAATGTATTTGTCTTCCAACGGCTTCAGCGGGGTTATTACTAATTTCCAGACAGCAACAGCCACGAGATCATTGCGCGACCAGTGACTAATTCTAATGAAAAATTAATATCATGTATGACGATTGCGTCTATTGTGCCATAACCGTAAAATGCATTTTTCGTATTAGATATAGCGCCACTACACAAATTACATTATACAAATTCTCGTTTTGACAGCAGATATCGTGCAATATTTGGCTGTCGCATGCTCACTGCAACTTAGGTAATATAAGAGAAGAAGAGAAGAGAATGATGAGATTCGAGGAGACGAAAGAAGTATGTAAGGACCACTCTTCTTGGCGCTTCTTTCTCTCTGACTACCACATAAGGGATACAGCGTGAGGACATATGCATGTATTTTTTTAAATTATTTGTATAGTTATATTATCATTCACCCATGCATATTTAAGTGTAATGATATAATATTTTAATATTTATATATAATATTATAATATTTATACATATATCATGTCACGATCATGACGACATATCCTCGAATGTATGTAAGGTAAGTATTTACGTTAGTAACTAATTAATCTGTGGTAAGTAGGTAAGTATATTAATATGTTTTATATGAAAAAACATGGCAAAATCATACCTATTTAGTATCTTTGCTCTTGACAAATAGCGCTTAACGCTAATGAAAAATGTTCCTTGAAATACACCTCATGTGGTACTTAGAAAACAAATAACATTTTTATGTAAGTCGAATTTCCAAGCCGAGGGTCCCGGGTTTGATTCCCGAGCAAAT
This sequence comes from Zeuzera pyrina, assembly GCA_907165235.1. Taxonomy (NCBI): domain Eukaryota; kingdom Metazoa; phylum Arthropoda; class Insecta; order Lepidoptera; family Cossidae; genus Zeuzera; species Zeuzera pyrina. The sequence goes on from OU015627.1 coordinate 5,043,199, forward strand.
CAATTTAGGGAATGGACTTTCCTAAACTGTCTGGAGATCTCTAAACGGTCCCCAATTTTATCCAAATGTGGCACCTTAATTATAAGTTTAATCTTTAATTTGAGTCCAAAGAGTTGTTATTATAACTGCAAATCTGTCTGGAAATTATTTATTTAGTCCTACCTTCTTTTTCAAAATATGTTCTGCAAAATAGAAAATTCGTCGTCAACTTCGTTATGTGACATGCCGTTAATGACTTACCTGAGCTCGAAACGTCCAATACTACAGCTGATGATAATGATGTGTCTACTGCTAAAACATATTGAATGGATAATGACATAATTTGATTGACCTTAAGGCATTGATTTTTTCTTCCATTTCAAATTAGCATTCACGGTTTCGATAAATAAATGTTGAACTGTTCAAAGTTTATAGGCGTACCTACAGAACGTAACCAAAAAGCTCAATATCCTAACTTTATTAAAATCAACGACAACTTCGTTGGCGCAGTGGTTTAGCTGGTGCGCCTAATCGCGGAAGGCTCCGGGTTCGATTCCCGGTCGAGTCAATTTAGGAAACGAACTTTTCTAGATTGTCTCTGGTCTAGATGTACCGGAAGACGTCCCCAGTAGTTATCGTCTGGTTCTCATAACACAGGGAATGCCCTAGTTTGAGACCAGATGATTGGTGTGTATTGTCTGGCGTATTTATTCATTTATTATATATTTATTTATCAATTTTACCATTATTTATTTCGAAAATTATTAATCCTATTTACGTTTGTGGATATTCGGACATAGCGCGCTAATACAACCACAATATGGCCTGCATTATCTACTTTTGTACGGTAGTCTGTTCAAACAAGAATATACTTTAATCACGCAGTGAGTAATGTTTATTTCCATTTGTGTCAGTTTGTGCGACGCTTTATTCGTATTTAATGGAATAATTAAAAATACGAACAAGTAATTTATAATGAATTCCATTCCTATTTCATTACACGTTGCAGACCATCGGTGATAATATAATAACGCATAACTAGCTCTCATAAATACCGTACTATATATGAACTATATTTTATAGGAAGCTAAAAATCATAATTAAATATTTAAACCGCTATTATTTAACAAAATTAAGTACATCATTAAAACCAACAAAAGACTACATCATTCCAAACGATAATAATTAAACTTACTCAACCTCCTGTAAAATTTTGTTCATATCATTTACACGATATTAACGGAGCTCATATGCTATTGCAATAATATTATCGCTGACGATGTGTACTTTATATCCTATTTTTTTAATTTTTGTCCATAATGTAAACAAATGTCGCTACATTTAGGCGCATTTAGTCCAGCGCCGGTCCGAGCCCTTCATCAGAGATTGTCTTTCGGCGCCCTTTGGTTGAGGCCTTTAAATCACATAAATTGCATTTCAGTTTTCGTTCAATAATAATTACTGTTTTTTTTAAATCGACTTTTATTGCATAAATCAAAACTTATTGTGTCAACATCTATTTATCACCCAAAATTATTTTTATCATTTTGGCGTCCCTTGCCACCTAGCGCCTAGACGCCTAGAGCGACCACTCCTCTCGCTCTGACCCCTGGGCCGGTGCTGATTCTATCACAGAGATAACAAATTACCAACTAAACGACCAAACTGACTAACTTTATACGTCTCTTCATGTCTGTTCAGTCACACAGACATACAAAACACCAACATATACCTAAAAATATTTAACAGCATTTGTAGAAAACTAAAGAATTTTTAGTATGATTTAAAGCAGTTTTACATCTGGATTATATTGTAATCTGTACAGTAATTGTACTCTTTTATCCCTACTAGACGCCATCTCGACCACTGATTATGGGCAGCTTAACGTCACTTATCGATGTCTAAGGAGGCAACAAGCCATTACGCCAAACGAAGGGCCAACTTCGAACAGTCAATTGTTTTACTAGCCTATTACGAAGTCAAATCTTTACTCCATCTGAGTTTCGACAGCAGCGCCGAATTATACGTTATAGCGTTTTATTAGTCTAATGCAAGCACAAATCGACCTTATTCATCCATCTATATATATATAATGAAGTTATGTTTTCTTTGTGCGTCAATCACGTTAAAACTGCTGAACGGATCGACATGGGACCACGACTATTCGATGCGGAATCGTTTGTAGATGGTTTAAGTCTATTCATTTTTAGAACTTTTTTTTTTGCGAAGCGAAGCGGGCGGGAAACGGCTTGTAGTATTTATTATAAACTGACCGCTAACTACAATACCTGACAGGTCATAAATGTAAAATTACCAAGATATGACGGTCAGAAACAGAAACGTCACCATCATAATTAAGTATAATTAAATATCAAGCAGAGGCAGGAAGTAAGTTGTGTGTGGTTCCCTACGACAAGTGGCTTTGAAAATATTTAAAAAGTGGCAAACACCGCCTTCAATATCTGTCAAATTTAATTGTAATTTAAGTATTCGTATCATATAAGATAATGTGTAGTTTTAAATTTAATAAAATATTAACATATGTATGTACTTTTTTGTTATTAATAAATGTCCCACATAATAAATATTATGTATTGTAGTAATTTTTGTACTTGAATTTTGATAAATTAAGGAAAATTATTTTGTAGTTTTTAGTGTTTTTAATAGAAGTTAAGTTAATTTTTTTCTTAATAAGTTATTTATTTTTCCTTTTGAGTGATCTTGTCTCAAATAAATATCTAAGGTAGGTCTGTAACGAACTTTTGTCTAATTGTGGAATAGAACGTTAAACATTAGGATGATCTAAACATATTAATCATTGACGAGTTCTTTTATAAACAGGGCTCCATCATCAGATCTTAACTGAATATTTACATACATACCTACATTCTTTCAAATAATAACAGTATCACCCAAATGGTACAACAAATGGCGGAGAAATCGTACATAAAAAAATAAACTGACAAATTAAGAATCTTTGAAGTGTATTAAAAATAATATCACAAACGATATGATATTTGACATGATCAGTGCAGTGCTGACATTGCATTAGTGCCGGTCATTTATGACATTTAACGGTAATTTACCACAAATGACCGTAAGTTACGATGTAATTTGTATACTCGAAATAATTTGCCGACTGTAGAATACTTTCTATGAGCACTTGCTCTAAAATGAATATGTAAAATCTTTCCTTTAATGATATTGATATTTACTGAATTTGTTGTAGCAGTAAATGTCGCCAAATGAAACAACGATAGACTGACATTGTCATTATTAGATTTGATCTGGGAAAACTCCATGTATGTTCTGTGCTCACTATATATACTGATTACCACAATATCAGTTATATTTTTTTGTATTTGAAAAATCCAATACGCAAGTTCATGTAATGTTTATTAAACTACATATTAATACTATTCCAAAGTATTTGCTCTAGTATATTATTTTGGTTACATTTTTATGAATTTAGGTAATGTGTTTTAACAATGATTGCTTTACAATTATGTACGGCTCTTACTGGATTCGCACAGCTACAGCAATTTTACAATTCCGGTCCAAATAAAAAACGCATTCAAATTTCTATGACGAATGAAAATCGGTACAAATAGTTCATTGAAATCAACATTAACAGCGATAAGAAAAAATCAATGCCCAAACCAACTAAATTAAAAAGTCTATGTGAAGGAACTGGCGTGAGCAAGCATCATTACATGACATTTACCTGACTTACACTCCTAAAGCTACCGGTGCTAGCGCTCCGAGCCTGCAAGAAGAAACATTCGTTCCTATACACTAGCACACACAGCTTATGTCAAAGCGACCAACAAGACTGACATGCTGACATTCAAAAGCCAATTGCCGGTAAACGATCAAAAGTAAACATTTTCTCAAATCATTATAGGATAAGTAAGGGTTTTTTCTAAAGTAAAATAAAGGGTAATGTCGAGTGATCTTCGATAATTCAAAAGCTCAAACTACTAATATTTCTGTATTTATTGAATAAAAATGTAATTATCGAAAAAAAAAATTTAATCTTTCTTGAACAAAAGTATGTACTGATTTATTTATTTTTTTCAAAAGTAAACTAGATTTTAGTTTTTTAAGAGTAATCTGAAGTATTAAAATTCTCGTAACAACGAAGGTATCGTTGCTACAACGCTTTGCCACTCTCACTACTTTGATTCCCTCTCTAGATTTTAAGTTTTTTATTAAATATGTACTTACATTGTGAAATAATAAGACTGAAGCCAGATTTAAAAACGTTAATTTTCTCTCACAAAGATGTCAAGCTTGTAGTAAATAATAAGATAGATAAATATATTTCCGTTATAAGGTGTTTTAGTGTGGAACAACGCAATTACGTGCCAAGATAGTAGTTAGAAAAGAAGAAAGACAGAACGTGCAGCATATCTAATCTCATTGGTCGGGTATACATAAAAACAGTTATACATACAATGTATGCACAGAAATTCGGAGCTGAATTCAAAATACAATTTTCCTCCACTTTTGACTCTCCTAACAAAATTCAGAACGAAACAAAAAACACGTTTGATTTAGTTTACATGAGAACTAGTACCAATTGAATTCACTTTTGTTAAAAAATTATCTATTCATCTGTGTTCAACGATGAATTCAGCTCCAAAACGAGACAAATAAATCAATCGATGCAAGCACTTTTCGTTGTGTGGGTTTAAAGATTGAAAACAGTGAGTCGAAGTATTAACAAGATATACTTTTAAAGAAAAGCGAGACAGAAGTTTGCAACCAACACTTTTAAATAAATCTCAAGTGGCCCTTTACAAGCACGCCTTTAAAAGTGTCACAGATAAAAAATACTAACCAATTTTCGTCAAAAGGCGATATTTTATGTAAAAAGCACTTAAGTGAGAACATATAAAGCATTTGCCAAGACATTCAGCGACATCGAGAAGTATATTTACAACATTAATTTGCGTCAAGTACGTATTGTAGACTGTTTGAGCTGATGTCAGTGTGCAAATGTCAAAAAGTTTGTTATTTGCGTAGGTAGTAGCAATTTGTAAAAAATTACCATCTCCTTACACGATCTGCAAAAAAATTCAATATGCATGAAATATAAAGAAATATAGTCGATATCAATATTCGTTTTCTCCTCTGTAAATTAACAAATTTTATAACACCTTAATAGCAAATTCATATATTATATCGTACAAAGAAAAATAAATTAATCACATAAACATAAAATCATATAATCATAAACATAATATACTAGCATAGGTACACTACCTTTATGATCACGATACACGAGATATTCATCATATCCAGTAATCGGTACAACGGTTTCTAGTATACCGCAAGTATCAACTCTTGTTATTAACGGTTCCTCGTAGAAAAAGTGTATATCACTGTATAGGCTCACAGTTAGTAATAGCTCGTAAATAAAAATCGTAGTATCGTAATATTTTACTATTAGATCTGAAAAAACTCAGATACATAAATAGTATAAACACAAATTGTTATTTGAATCGTTGAAATAAATCCAATTCCATTTACCAAAAACCCGCTTCGAGCTCTAGTCTCTCGATCTTTAAAAACTTTCTTCGAAAGTACGAGAAATCTTTATTTATTCATATTTTATGTGGGTCGCTTAATAATAGGGTCATAACAAGACTGTCCCTTTTGTTACATATATTGCCATGGTAATATTGTAAAATACAATATTATGGGATGTGGTTTCCATGTTTACGACAGTATATGAATTTTTATGAAAATATTTGTTATATATCCTGAGTTAATATATCTAAGACGCTCTTGGCCAGTTTTATTTATGATAATTGAATAATTAAAAAATTAAATACATATGAATTCGAAAACGTCTCCAGGAATTAAGATCTTTTTCTCCCAACGCATATACATATGTATACTTGTATGTTTATAAGTATGATTACATTTTGTTCGTTTAATGAAAATTGTTCTACTTTACATACCTACATAATGTATATGTACATTATCAATAACTGCCAAGTTCCGGTCCTCCATACATCATAACAAAAGTTTATTAACTTTTTATACACATTAGTTATGTAATATGTATAATTCTGGGATACAAATACAAAGTGAGCAGAGCCACAACCAGTATACAAAAAGCATCGGTTAAAAAAGGTTAAAAGTTGCTCTTAGCTGGGTCTTCTTTCTTCTGCCTGTCGCACATACAAGACGACAAAGGGCCCTTCAGGGCCGCAGCTGATCTGGTTAGTCTCCGGTCGTCTCTACACACGACCTTTAGAAGGACGACAGTGTGTGTAGACCACGCTGTCATAGCACTACGAGAGTGCGGCGAGACGGGCTTTGCTTCTCTGTGACGTGCTTCGACACAACGCAACAGAAGCTTCAGTAAGTTACATAGGAGATTTAAAGTCTTTCGACAACGCGCTGAGGACCTCTGTAGAAGTTTTAGTGAGTAAAAGCCCTCACATAATCGAGGCTCGCCCACGGGACATGAGAACCATTGTAAAAGTTTCCCCTGCGTCGCCAAAAAAAAAGCATAATAACGGTTAAAAACCGGTAATAACATGTATTAACCGGTATTTTTAAATTGATTTAAATGTTACGTTCACGGACATTTAATGACTAGTATGAGTTGAAAGAGCTAACGCAAAATAAGAATGGAAATTACTACACCGGCAACAGAGTAATTCTCAAAAAAAAAAAAACCAGCTTCAGTATTGAAGAGTGTTAAGTCATAATTTTATAGTTTTGAGTTACCATAAATAATGCAGTGTACCCATAGTTGTGTTTTATTGTCTATAGGCGAAATATCGTTTTTTAAAATTGTGCGTACGTATAAAAACCTTTATGTAATTTATGCTATATAGTTCGCAAGCCGCAGTCCCAAATCACGCACGGAACATTGATCGTATCTTTCGGTCTGGGGTCTGTTAACCGTGAAATATGAAAAAGCAATTAAATGAAAACGCTGATGCCGATATCCGAGCGGTTCTAGTATCCTATTCCTCATGTCCCTCACATTTTCAAGTTTTCACAATGTGGAATGATTGAGTTGTAAATTCTATTTGGACTCCATATTTTCATTGACGAAATAATAGAGAAAATGTTTAGAAACTTAAAACTACACGTTATCTTAAATAATAGTGTGCACTTTTTTGTTATTAATAAAAGTGATAAAATGGTGATAACTCAGGTGTTACCTTGCGGATATCTATTGCATGTGATGAATTTTTAAAATCTTTAACTATTTCCGGTCAAACTCGAAAAACTACCAATCGACACGTGTTTCGGTTCTCAACGAAGGATCCTCAGGATATTTCAGAGATCAGGTTCGGTCAGCTAACCAGCACCGAATAAACAAATGAATCAGCTGCACGCCTATTTATACTAATTGACCTACCCACGACTGATCAATTAGATGTTAATGTTGACTGTTGAATTAGAGTGATCAATTAGAGTTCACCAGTAAAGGCCCCGCCTACTTATTTTGGACGAATCAGTATTATGTTGAATTTAAACTCAATTGTCAAATGTAAATATGTTTAAACATATTTACATTTAGGTAGGGCAATTAGTAAAAATAATCGTGCAGCTGACTCATTTGCTGATTCGATGCTGGTTAGCTGACCGAGTCTAATCTCTGGAATATACTGAGGATGCTTCGTCGAGAGGCGAAACAAGTGTCGATTGGTGGTTTTTGGAGTTTCAGCGGAAAATAGCTTAAGATGTTAGGAATTCGTCACATGTTATAAAACCCTAAACATAAATTTGTTTATCTATATGCATGTGACGTATAACCTAAAAGCTACTAAACTGATCTAGATGAAATTTTAGGAAAATGTAGGCTGTTTATAGTTCCCAATCTGATTAGTCAATTAAAATACAAATTTTAAGGTTCTTAAATCATCAACTCGAAAACGGGCAGACGTTTGACAACGATTGTCCTTCTCGATAATTGAAAAAAATTCTCAAGAGGGTGCTGACTGCGCTTTAGAGTTCGGTAGCAATTTCGTACAAAGTAGAAATTATTAATAAATGATTGTTATTTTTAATTTCTAATTTTGGAGTTACTAGTTTACATTTCTGTGACAAATTGTGATTCAATAGATTCAAAAATAATTAAATAAATCAGTTGTTACATACGGACAGATAAACAGCAATGACAATTCTTATAAGTTTAGTATGGTTAAATGCCTCAAAAATTTGTTTAAAGAATCAGAATTTTTAGATTACTATTGCACTATAAAGAATTAGTAGAAAAAAAAAATTAAACCGTCTTCAAAAAAACACTGAAAAGTATAAAATAATTATCCTTTACTAATCAAAACCCAAGTACAATTAAAATAACTTTATAAATACGATACACATACCTATATAATTAAATTTTACAGTTACTGAATTCGGTGCCAAGCCCACCAAACTAAAAGACTTTCTGTTGTTGCACATTGATTTTGCACCGACTTCAATAACTGTAAAATTTAATTATATAGCTGGTATGTGTATCGTATTTATAAAGTTATTTTAATTGTACTTGGGTTTTGATTAGTAAAGGATAGTTGTTTTATACTTTTCAGTGCTTTTTTGTGGCAGTTTAATTTTTTTTAATATTTTTTTTTATTTCACCCTTTTGAGTGATCTTGACCTAAATAAATATCTAGGGCAGGTCTGCAATTAACTCCATTCTAATTCCGGAGCGCAACGATATACAAGAGAATCATCAATATAAATAAAGTTTATAACCAGGTCGTGTTATCTAGTGTATCTTCGAAGTTCAAGCTCCAATATTGGTGAAATTTAAATGGGACTACCTCTGAAGTATTACCTACCAAACGTAAAAAGAATTTTTGAAATCGGTTCATAAATGACGGAGTTATGAGGTAACAAACATACAAAAAAAAACAACATACAGACGAATTGAGAACCTCTTCCTTTTTTTGAAGTCGGTTAAAAAGACTGGATACGGAATATGAAAAATAAGCGAGAAAGAATAGAGACAACAAAAAAACATCCTCTAAACAGCTACAGATTTCTATAGACAACTTTACTCCTATCAAAACATTTCAGAAGATATGATACTGTACGATGAACAGGAAGAAGAAATACCACACCTTCCCAAATCAGAAATCGAACGAGCAGTCAAAACACAAAAAAATGAGAAAGCCCCTGGACCAGACTACATAACCAGTGAAATGATTAAGGTGACCCTCATAGAAAATATATAAATTAACAGATCTATTTAACCAGATCTTAACGACAGAATATATCCCAACTCAATGGACAAAGAGCACAATAGTACTTTTACACAAGAAAGGAGACAGAAACGAAATTGCAAATTATAGACCTATCAGCTTAATGTCTAACGTTTATAAGATCTTCTCAAAGATGATACTTAACACAATAGCAAAAACTAAATACTAGGTATGTTCTCAACCATGAGAAGCCGGCACGGGTGCTAGCATATAATAAACATGTCACGGTGAAATGAATACAACATTCCGCGTCAAACAATTCCAGGTATAAGTATACATACATACCATATATTATAGGTTTCTCGTGTATTCTCTTACATAGATAAGTCTAGAACTTTAGATTGTATTCATGAAAGACGTTGTCCATACTTTAGATAAAGTTCCATTTTCTGTATTAATGCCAGTACAGTTTAATAAATTTTCATTAGCTTTCTAAAATTTACTAAGAAATGCGTTAGTCGTAATATCCTTTTGTGTTTGCGAGAGGTCGCTGGTACCGTCATCGTACATTCATTACCTACTTCTTCCTTCATTGTACGTTATGTTCGGGTTTGCTGCAAGGCGCACGGACCTCTCTTCCATTTTAATAAAAGGAACTGGTTCAACGAGTTATTGGATATTCAATTAATTTAGCAGTAGCCAGCGTTTAACTTTTCTCTCAGTGACAAATAACATCGTTCCTTCCTTAAAATACACTAAGTATGATCTTGTTAGAAAGCGTATAAAGCCACAATTAAATTACAAAAAAAATTCTTACGACGCGATAAACAAATAATATATTTAAAATTCTGAAAATGAAGCTTAATTGTAGTCGTTTTCATAGATATTTCTAAGGGTACATAGCTATAACCAGTGATCGGATAATCGGGCGCTAATATACCTAAACTACATTTTTATGCCTACGAAAGAATAATATGGACATGCCTTTTAGAATCCTGGATCCTGGAATCGTTTGAAATTCCTGATTGCTAAAAAAGTTTACCTGCATACAAAATAGTTAGAACTCGTTGTAAAAACGATATATTTTCTTTGAATAATGCTTACATACCCTCTCGTACTTTCAAGAGGGCTGTTCCTTGTTAAACTTGCTATAATTTCATTAAGTTACTTATAGTTGTTTTTACAAAATTGTTTAATCTCGGAAATCCGGGATTACTTATTAATTCAGGAAGGAATATCCATATTATTCTTTCAAGAAAAGAAGTTTAGGTATATAAGCGCCCGATTATCCGATCACTGGTTATAACACAATCAATTACATTGAATGACATCTGTAACAAAATTTTGGTAATTAACGTGACGAAATAACTAGCTATCTTTTGAATATAGTTGTTAAACTTGGCATTTCGAAATCGGCAAAGACCGTACAGAACTGAGCAATGGAACTGACACGTTCAAAAGAGAAATTATTTTATAAAGTGTACGAACTCGTGCGGGAATTCTTTCAGCATCGAAGTTCATCTTTTATCTATTACCAAGAAAAATCTGAAGTGACGTTGCCCATTCCAATATTTCGCTGTAACTTCAAAGTCAGAAATAAATTGCCAACGAAATGTGTTCTAAGTTCATCTCTGTACGTGTTGGTCGTTTTGTGCCTCCAGGAAGAGCCGGCTCTTGATTTCTTTCTTCATTTAAAAAAGTATTAATGAAAAGATTATTAATTGCATTTCAACTCTGGCACTGATTTTTAGGCACTTATCTTCATTATATTCAATCTTATCTCTACAAACATTTAAGACTCGAATTTAATAATATAGCTACCAATCTTTCTTGAAAACATGTCTTTGAAAATCAAAATTTATAAGTATATTTTTTAAAGTTATGTAAAAAAATATTTCATATCCCATTACTCAGTCATTTCTGTTAATAATTGATCATGATGAACGTAAATAACTTATTTTAGCGACATTTAGGTTTCTATAACCAAAAATGTTAAAAATATCCCATATAGTCAATGTTTGTCCATCTGTCACGGATGTGTTTCTCGGTAAATGCTGGCTATTTTATTTTTGTTTTTATTCTTTGTCAGAACACCACAAAAGCATTGTCTTAAGGGATTGTGGTGACAGAAAATTGAAGTTGGGTAATAGGAATTATTTTTAATTCTTAATTAATTTATTTCCATCCTTCTATGCAAATTGGTCGGTGAACGTTGGTATTTATAACAAAATGATCAAATGATAGATAGCTAATTGAACACAGGATATTTGAGTTTTTAACGGATATTAGTACAATAAGTTTTATTATCATTTTACTCTTTGCTAGGTTAAGAAAGTGATTGTGTTAAATTTTACTAGTTTGTCTACGCATCCATTTCATTAGTTATATAGGATTACATCGCTATTATTCTTGACAAGAACTGTCTTCGCTTCCTAGTTCTATTACTCAGTCTCCCGAGACGTCAGCGGATGGTAGTGAGTAACTGTTGATTGTCCTAATTCTGTTGAACTTCTCGAGTTTGATATACAGCCACTAGTGAGGAGATAACTTTGTTGTTAGTTTGTCTTTTTTAAGGAAAATTGAGTAGAATAGTTCGGGCCATGGTTTTGCTCCAACTACGAAGTTAGGGGCATCATTTGCAAGAAAATCTTTTATTGCACGTTTCGTATTTGCTTCAAGTTTGGTTGTACATACGTGTATTACGATATACGATCATATATTACCAAGGGCAGAGTCAGCAACATTTCTAAACAAGATATACGTTTTGATAAAACACATTAAATTAGTTTTACGCGTGACAAGTTACAAGTTCGTCATCCTTGAAAGAAACCTAATTTCTCGTATTGAATAGTGCTTGAAGTCCATTATCTGCCCTTAAGACTCCCATAAGCAAATAAGAAGTTCTGCTAATTAATGAAAACTAAACGGTGTGCTAGGAATTACTAATTAGTTATTTTTTTTATTAAAATGTTTGCAATAAATTATTACATGAAAATGTAAACATACAGATGTAAACGACAGAAAAACAAGTTTAATACCAAGTCGTATTAAGTACATTGTGTTTGTTTAATACCTAAGTAAAGAAGTGATGTACTTTATACATAAAGTCATGTCGTAGTCATAAACAGACACATTTTTGTAAATATTTTGTTTTTGGAATTACATACTGTTATAGTGATTCGTTTTCAAAAGTGCGAATTCGTCCAGAAATTCCGTTCAGCGTCGAAGTACATTTCTTATGCATTTTTATAAAAAAAAAATTACTAAATTCCATTACGCTTAACATTACGCAAAATCATAACTTAACACCACTTTATAGGCAGTGTTTGGGCTTACAGATGAAAAATAGTGAATAATATAGTGATTTATAATTGATATCCCATTCTTTAGGAACATAATAATCCAAATATTAGTAATCCCTAGCACACTGCGTTGAATGGATAATAAGTATGTTAAAAACCTCGGAGAGAAACACAAGATATCGAAATCTGGACAGTATTCTTTACATCAAAATATATTTTATTCAACCATAACAGAGACGGTGTTAATGTAATTCGAACATGTTAAATTTGTTTCAAAACTGGGTCATCCAAGTGGAGAAATCCGTGTAAATAAATGTAATTTCTGGTGGTACACGCACTGAAACATGGCCGCCCTGGGGACCGGAAAAGGGGCCTCCAGCACCGGAAATTGGTTAGACGCGGTGCGGCAGAATCGATACAGGCAGCGGGAACTTCGGTATAACGCCTTCGAGAGCTTGCTATGGAATTGTAACATATTTTATCCGAAAAATCTGTATACTTTTATCAAAGAGCTAAAAATAAGATGTCACTTTTTAACGGAGACTGGAAAATTTAAATCAATATCTTACTCTGATTTCTTATTTTTATACTTTTGGAAGTTTATATGAAAACTTGATGACACAAGATATAGGTATTATTAATAGGTAGTCAACATTTTATCCAACTGTAGTAACTACTTTGTTTTTTAAATTATTTGTCTCTAATAAACTTACTGTCAATATACTACATAAATAAAACCAAGTATTATTTAACTTTTTTGATAACTAGTGAATTATTTAGAAAAGTGTGCCTAAATGTTAATTGTGAAGCTCTTTTAAATACATAATATCGCAGCTAAAAACTTTTCAAAGGTTAATCAAATGCTTACCTAGTATTTTTTGTGACTGAGAATCTTAAATTTTTAATATTAGTTATCTAATAACTCCAATAACTAACCCTAGTACCCAGGTATCACTATTGGTGAGGCAACTGAGATAAAGCACAAATGAAAATAAAACAGTATTTGGAATAATTACTGCTATAAAGAGGATGTTAGAGAAGACCAACCGTCCATTTTGAAAAATCAAGTTTTACTTTTTTTCTCATATTGTAAAAGGATCTTTCAGTTTGAATTGTAGCTTTCGGGATTACAATTGTTATCATTTAGCCGCCATCTAAAGAAAGGTATAAACCTACAAGTTATTTGTAAATCTCTTTAGACCTTATAGCTTGTCTTTCCTTATAGCTTGTTTAATAGGAGAGTAACGGAATTATCTTTGTCACCTTCCAATCCTTTTTTTGCTGAAATCCACCAGGTTTTATGCTAATAATGAAGCTCAAATCCCGATTTTTTTTTCATAAGGTAGCATCATTCCTAATACGGATGGTCAAGCGGTACAACACAACAGACCGAACGGTTGGCCGCCACGAGATCGGCCAAAGTTGTCACCGCTACTACTTTAGTGCGTGAAGTGCCTTATGATATTGCGAGAACACAATTTCGTTGTTCAATTTATCTGTAGGTACAGCTCTATGAAGTCAAAACAGCTAGAGCAAAGATCACACGATTTAGCTCATGGTTATTTGGCGTTATTAAACCCATTAAAATTTAATACGGCATTTTGTATATGTATGTTACGAACTCATTCTAGAGTTTAACAGTGTAATCCCTATAATCTGGTAACCACGCCATTACAGACTATTGTGACAACCTCATGTATATTCATGTATACTATAGTTTACCGTCTCAATTGGGTTATATATGTTTACGAGGTACGGTTACTGGGAGTAGCTAGGTTAGGTTAGAATAAAATGTCTATAACTTCATATGATATAATTAAAATACATTTTACAACATACAATAAGACATCCGCGAAGTGAATTTAAAATTATTATATGTATGCATTGCCTTAAAAAATTCTGTAATTAAATGTAAATAGAGCGTATGCAATAAGCTTCCGATTGACGGCATAGATCAAATAATCTGCCCTCTTAGAAAATTACTATCTACTGTTATTATTTTTGTTAGTAGAAAATGCTAGAATACGTAGGATTTGACGTATTACATACATATTACATGCCGGTCATTATTGAGTGTTTAAATCAATGACTAAGGAAACTAAAGGACATGGCATGTTGATCTATAGCAACATTTAGTTATTTCGAACGCATGACATTCAAACGTAGCATTGTCTCTTTTTGACTTACGGCTTCTTGTGTGTTTAAGAGAAAACAACAGTACTTTTCTCAAACATTAATTTTTTTATGTGACATCATTGTAATGTCAAAACGTGCCGGTCCGCCATTTATTGCGACACGCTGACAAGTACACGAAGTGTCAAAACATGTCAATGGATTTAATACTTTTTAATGTTCCTGCGATTCTGTGCTGGATATTGGAACTATTTTGTTAAAGAAGAAGATAGCATAATGCCACAATAATTTCTAAGTGTAGTGTGTTAGAATGTGGCTCGAGTAAAAGCAATAATCAACGAAATCTATAATTGCACTGGTACGTAACAGAAATTCATTAAATTAGTCTAATGTCGTATATATTTCCATCTTAATTACTGTTTTTCTTAGTTTACTGTATTATAGTCATGTATATTTTTAGTTATTAGCAGTTTTTATTCATGTAATTGAGTAAATTACTTCATATCATTTTTGTTGTTATTGCAGATAGGGCTGTTCATGTACCTATGGTAAAAAAATACAGGTATAATGTTTATATGTTGTAATTATCTCGTTTCAGATTACCATCATGTATTATTAGAGAAAAAGAGTGTCTTGACATAATCGGAAAAGAAAATTGAACCCATATGATGTTTTCATGATATATATTATGTTATTTGCATTTCGAAGAAACTTCTTCCGATAGAACATTAAGAAAATAATTTTATGTATGAAGCATTGTCCTCGCAAAGGTTATTGGGAATCAGGGAAAATATTTAGAGTGGTAATTAATTACTTTTTAATTTCTTGACCATGTAAATCCTATATTGTGAAAAAGTAACAACAAAATATTAATTGTTTACAGAATGTGGCTGAATTTTTATTTGATGTTTCCGGGAGAGAAAAATCTCATAGTTTTAAATATCTGCTTCTGAATGATGTGAATCAAAACCACGGCGAGTTATTTATGCGACCAATAAGAACTTGTAGTGGTTTTACTAATAAACCAGATGCAGTACAATTTGAAGAATCTTTTCAAAAACTTTAAAAGCAGAAATAAGAGACGAAGGTGTCGGAAACTATTTCATTCTTTTCTTGATGTACAAAAAAACGACAGCGACATGATGAGTACGATGACTGCTTAAATTCAAATCTCAGTATTCAAAAGTTTAATTCAAAATTATTTAATAAAAATTGTGCTATTTAGTTATAGATATTTATTTATTTTGTGAATATGTTATTAAAAATTTTATGTACTTAATATAAATATTATTTTACAAACACAAACGTTAACAAACAGTTCTATTTTTCAAACCCAGCAAAAGTGTGTTACTATAGGTACATTAGATATGACTAGTCAGACATTGGTCATCCTTGTAGTGCCTAGCAATGTACTATCTTAACTTTTAAAATATTTATTCAAAAGGCTGGTATATTGTGGATTTTCTACGCTAGATAATATTATAAACTATAATATTACTTATTTCTTTACAAGGAAAAGAAATAAAATTTGTTTGTTTGTATGTACGGGGTAACCTCTCGAAGTACTTAATTGAATTTGAGAATACTTCGACTAATAGGAGTCCACAGTGTTCTATTCTTAATTGAAATACTACTCGTATTCTCAATTACTGTGTGATAAGGCCACAAATTTTTAGTAAAATTAATTATTCTAGTATTTAGTTTATCAAAGTGCTACAGTACGCCATGGCTATAGATTTGGTTGGTACATATGTATGTTTCTCATAGCACTTATTTTAATTTCACCATCACCTCTAGAAGAAGTAACGTTATGCATGTTGTTAACAATCATAAAAAAAATTATAGTAACTAATGTCTTTAAATAATAAAATTTATATTTTTGCATAAGGCAACATAACAATGTGATGATAAAAATAGTGGGAGGTAGACGACTCATTATCTTAGAGTCAATTTTGGAATAAGGCAGTTTTTGTTAAGATGTCGTCAAGTGTGCTCATATTCTGTTAATACAATTGTGTAATAACTGTGTGGTTAATAAATTTAAAAGTATAAAAAGTACAAAGTGTAGTGTTATTTCGACGGGAGTTAACATTTCAGAAGTGGGATACTGCAGCCCAGTTAGTTGGAGGTGCTATTGGAAGGTAAAATTGAAACGTGAAGGTGGTAAGTTGCACAATATTACAACATTACAAGGTTAGTAATAATATTTTACATTGATAACTACGTAATTTGTGATAATATTATAATGCTAGTCTATATATAAACCTAGCACGGTTTTGTGGTATTTTATAATTAGGTGTGTAATTAATACGTGGTATTAAGCGTGAAATATGTGTGACTTAATACTCGTATGACTATTTATCGTCATTGTTTTAACTTTTGTTTTTGCAAATTACCTTCATATAATTTAATTGTAACTGTTAATTTTGTTTAATTATAACTCTTAATAGTTTCCTAATAATACAATTAAGGAGACTCCTAATAATATATTCAAGGATTTAAGAAGCTATTTATTTCCATTATTTTTGTTGCTTTTGCGAAAGTACCTTCACATAATCATATTATGACCGTTGATTTTATTTAATTAATTAATCGGAATAGTTTCCTAATAATACATTTAAGATCAGTCTATTGCATCTTACTAATTTATGTATATTGTACAGCCTTAACGAAGTACTTATATTATATGTAATTTTCAGCCATAAAGTTCGTTTCCTTTGTTCCTTTTGTTCCTATAATGCCTAAAATAGTTAGAAGCAAGACACCTGAAGGAACGCCACCCATACGGCTGCAATGCAATAAAAGCAATCAATCTCCGAAAAGACTTAATAGATTATCACGTCCTAGAAGTAGGCATAGACGGCAGAATAGTAGGCGTTATAGCCAGAGTAGTAGCAGTCGATCGCACGTATCGTTGCAACGGTACCGTAAAAGACACCATAGATCGAAGAACACTCGCTCGCGCTCTCGTACTCGCCGCACACGAAAGACTTCAAGATGTCAGAAGAGAGATTCATATGAAAGCGATATGTCCATATCATCTCGTAGATGTTCTCGGGCTTCACGGCAATATTCGTCTTCTAGCAGATCCTCTACTCCTCATCGACACACAAATCACCATCATAGTCCTTCTAGATATCGTAAGAAAAGAACTCGATCATGCTCATCTGATTCATCCGAACTTTATGGTCACATTAAAAGGGCACATATGGACAAGAAGTTGCGCAGTTGCAAATCTAAAACCGAAACCATATTATTAGAAAAATTAGTGGACGTACTTAACAATCGAAGCAATACCGAACCATCAGGGTCAGGATGGCACGGTACACAAAACGTCATACCAGATTTCAACCCTCAGGCTAAAACACAAACTATGAAAGATTGGTTGGCAAAAATTAACGAGTCTGCTCAAGTTTACGGTTGGTCAGAACGTCATACAATATTTTATTCCTTACCTCGCCTAAAATGATTGGCCAAACGCTGGTATGATGGACTTACTAGTGTAAAATATGCGTGGTCGGAATGGCAAGACAAACTCATAACCGCATTTCCTTGTGAACAAAATTATGGAGATTTACTTTCAGAAATGCTAGCTAGGAAGACTAGAAGAAACGAAACATTAGAAGAATATTATTATGACAAGATTATGCTGATTAATAGGTGTCAACTCAATGGTAGACATGCTGTAGATTGTCTTACTCATGGTATTTTTGATTCAAATGTGAGGATGAATGTACAAGGAGCTAATATTCAAGAGGCCGAAGAGGTTCTAAAATATTTTAGAAACATTTCTAACAAAATGTTTGAAATGCCAAGAAAGTTTGCACAAATGAACCGTGAAAACGGAGAAGCTGTAAGGAAAACAACAGAAACAAATTTCAAAAAGACAACCATAATTAGCTGTTACAATTGTGGTGAACCTGGTCACATAGTAACCAGATGCCCCAAAGAAGTCAAGAGGTGTAAAACATGTAAACGATTTGGACACAATGAAAAGGACTGCAAGGGATATTCCGATTTAAGCACTCCGAAGGAACGGATATCGACATCTAACTTGTCAAAGAACGTCTTGAGTATTGTTACGAATAATAATAGCAATGATAGTAAATATTATAAGCAAATAACCGTAAATGGCCAACCGATGACCTGTTATGTTGATTTTGGAAGCCAATGCACATTACTAAGAGAATATTTTGCTGAAAAGTTGAATTTATTAATCGATAAAGCTTTCTTACCCACACTGAGGGGGTTTGCTAGTGGAATGCTAACACCGCGAGGTAAAGTAAAAATTCAAGTAACTTTGGATGGATTAAAGGAGGCAGTGGAAGCTTATTTAGTGGAACCGAATCTTTTGCCAGCGGATATACTTATTGGACAAACATTAACAGAATTGCCTCATGTACACGCGTACAAGACGGACAATATGCTAATATTCTACAAAGATTTTACTGTAGAAACCGAAAGGCTTGCAATAACATTGGCAGAAGACGCAACAATCTCGGGAGCTACATCAGTCAAGATCGATGCAGCTGAAACGACTGGTTCTATTTATATATCCACTCGTCCTTGTTTAAAGAAAAACAGTGAATATATGGTGCTTCCAGGTATATACACTATTAGTCAGGGAAAAGGTTCAGTCATAATCGTCGGTCTAAGTAATGAACCGTTTAAATTGCTGCAGAATACCTTAGTAGCTCGAGCTACATTAATATCAAGAGAACGATTGCCTGAAGTTCCACGAACAAAAATTAAAATATTAAATGTCAACTCAATATCAATTGAAGAACCTATTAAAACTATTACAGCCGATCAAGTAAACATAGAAAATGACCTTAAACCCGATATAAAAGACAGATTATGCGATTTACTAAATTTAAAACGAGAATGTTTTGCATTTACATTAGAAGAACTAGGCAAAACATCACTGGCTGAGATGCATATACAACTTAAGGATAACGAGCCCGTGACTTATAGACCTTATAGACTCTCTCTGAGTGAACGCGAGAAATTGAACACAATTATCAGCGGTATGTTAGCTAATGGGATCATACGTGAATCACAGTCGGAATATTCTAGTCCAATAATTCTAGTCGCAAAAAAGAACGGAGATGTAAGACTTTGTGTCGACTACAGGGCTCTGAATCGTAAAACAGTTAAAGACAAATTCCCCATGCCATTAATAGACGATCAAATTGATAGCCTGACAGGTCAAGCCTTTTTCACGAGTTTAGATCTCACCTCCGGATATCATCAGGTGTGTGTATCTGAAGAATCAAAACACCTCACAGCTTTCGTAACGCCCGATGGGCATTACGAGTATAATCGTATGCCGTTTGGACTTACAAATGCACCAGCAGTCTTTCAAAGACTTATTTTAAAATTATTGAAACAAAAAAACATTCCGGGAGTATTAGCGTACATGGATGATATTATTATTGCGTCGAAGTCGATAGAAGAAGGCATGAAGAAGTTAGAAAATGTTCTCGACTTATTGAAGGCGGCAAATTTAACATTGAATTTAACAAAATGTCATTTTTTTAAGAAGTCAATCGAATACTTGGGGTTTGAAATATCTCACGAGGGTGTTAAGCCTGGGCAGAGAAAAATAGAAGCAGTCGTGGCCTTTAAAACTCCTCAAAACGTTCACGAAATCCGGCAATTCGTGGGTCTGTCCAGTTTTTTTCGGCGATTTGTTCCTGGGTTTGCTACTATCGCAAGACCGTTAACGTCTTTAACAAAAGCTAATGCTAAGTGGGCTTGGGGTGAAGAACAGGCAAACGCTTTTGCAAAACTTAAAGATATCCTAACAACACGGCCTGTTTTAGGAATTTTCAATCCAGATTTTGAGACCGAATTGCATACCGATGCCAGTTCAACTGGACTAGGCGGTATATTTTTACAACGCCGAGACAAAACTGGTCCTTTAGGACCTATAGCATACTTTAGTCGTCAAACGACGGCCGAAGAGCAACGTTTCCACTCGTACGAGTTAGAAACCCTTGCGGTAGTGTCGTCTCTTAACCGATTCAGAGTTTATCTCCTTGGTATCGAATTCAAAATAGTTACCGATTGCAATGCTTTGCGTACCACATTGACAAAGAGAGATTTGATACCAAGAATAGCCAGATGGTGGCTTCTGATACAGGAATTCTCCTTTTCTATTGAGTATCGTCCAGGGGCTCGGTTAGCTCACGCCGATGCCCTTAGCCGTAATGCAATTAGTAGCGAAAATGTGAGCGATATAACGGTGTTACATGTAGGAGAAGTACACTGGTTACAGGCGGTTCAAATGAGCGATCCAAGACTGTCCCATATTAAAGCAGTATTAGACTCAAAATGTCCAGAGGCAAAAGAGATTCGAAATAACTATGAGCTAAAGAATGGGAAAATTTATAGGAGAATACAAGGACAGTTACGTTGGGCTGTACCGAAAGAAGCGAGGTGGAGAATTTGTCAGCAGTGTCATGACGATGCCGGACATTTCTCTTACGACAAGACATTGGAGAAAGTACGACGAGATTATTGGTTTCCCAGAATGACCCAATTTGTTAAGAAATATGTGCGTGCGTGCATCCCATGCGCACATGCAAAAGTTCCTGGAGGGAAAAAACAAGGATTTTTACATCCTATTTCTAAGTCCAGTCAACCATTCCGCTGTCTTCATATCGACCACTTAGGGCCATTTGTTAAAAGTAAACATGGAAACATGTATATTCTTGGAATCATTGATAGTTTTAGTAAATTTATTTTCTTACGTGCTGTTAAAAACACAAAAAGTAAAACAACAATAAATGTACTTCGTGAGGTGTTCGGTTTATTTGGTATATCACAAAATTTAATATCTGACCGGGGTACGAGCTTCACGTCGAATGAGTTCAGAGCATATGTTGACTCCGTAGGAATTAAACACATTTTGAATGCAGTAGCTACACCTCGTGCAAATGGGCAGATTGAACGATATAATCGTTCAATACTTGCCTCCCTCACAGCTTTAGGCCATGGAGACAATGATAAGAATTGGGACTTGCATGTTAATAAAGTTCAATGGAGTCTCAACAATACAATAAATCAGAGTACGGGCAAAACCCCAAACGAAGTAATATTTGGGAAAACTTCTGTAAATGTAGCGGAAAGTCATCTTCACGATATCAGCCTTACGGAACACGTTTCACCAGAGGTTCTTCGAAAAATACGCGAAGACGCTAATACAAACTTAGAAATACAAAGAGATAAGATGAAGAGCCGCTATGATCTGAAAAGATCCAAAGCCAGGATTTACAAAGAGGGTGATCTGGTACTAGTACAGAAGAATACTAAGACACCCGGCGAAAGTAATAAATTGGTACCGGCGTTTAGCGGTCCGTATAGAGTCACCGCTGTTCTCAATCACGATAGATATGAAATAAGTAGCGTAGATGGGTACTCTAAAAAGAAATATAAAAATGTTTTCTCAGTAGATAAAATTAAACCCTGGGTACGGTTTGCTGAGTCTGAATCATCAGAAAGTGATTATATCAATAGCGACTAGTTATATAGTTACCGACGTATTCTTATTGCAACTAATGATTTTACAAGCTCTAGTCATTTTCCCTGATACCCTTTCATCCCTACCTATCATTGAGCGAACTACGTGAACATGGAAATGGCGCCGGACGCTTGAAAAACTGGAGTGAGGCCGAAGCACTAGCGCGTGCAAGCGGTGCCCAGACTAAATTTGTATGTATCTGGAGTGAGGCCGAAGCACCTAGTGCGTGCAAGCGGTGCCCAGACTAAACTTTTGTATCTGGAGTGAGGCCGAAGCACTAGCGCGTGCAAGCGGTGCCCAGACTAAATTTGTATGTATCTGGAGTGAGGCCGAAGCACCTAGTGCGTGCAAGCGGTGCCCAGACTAAACTTTTGTATCTGGAGTGAGGCCGAAGCACCTAGTGTGTGCAAGCGGTGCCCAGATTAAAATTATTAAATATCTGGAGTGAGGCCGAAGCACCTAGTGTGTGCAAGCGGTGCCCAGTTTCTTTTTTTTTTATCTGGAGTGAGGCCGAAGCACCTAGTGTGTGCAAGCGGTGCCCAGAGATTCTTATAACGTGATTGTGCGTGATTAAATTATTTTCATTTACCTGAAGTGAGACTTAAGCATGTAGTGAGTGCAAGAGCTGCCCAGAATAAAGCGAATATAGTGAAATAATGTGAACTTGATTAATGTGCAACACGGTGGTACTTATGCTTATTATAATGACTGTAAGAGGTGCTTTGATTTAAGATATATGCATATATGTACTCAGACTGTCTGGTACCCTTGCGTTGATTTGTTTTATTTTTTTTATTTTTTGATGTAAGGAATGAGGACATTCCACAGGTCAGGATGACCGAACTAGTAATTATGAATTGTTTTGTTTGCTTCTACTATTTTTCTACTATATTCTACTCTAATATTTGTAAAAATGTATTTGTTACGATATTTTTATACACATTATTTTTTTATGTAACATTATTTTACGCTATGTATTAAATTTCAAAACTTAATTAATTCAAATATCTCAATTATATTTTTTCTATTTTTCTTTTTTATTTCGATTGTGAACCGCTGTATTTTGCTATAACGATTTATGGATGTTTACAATAGATGATGTAAGCCTGATACCGAGTCCGATGCCTAAAATTTATGAAATAATTATTGTAAGACTTCAAATTTAGTTCTACTACTAGAGTGTCCGGGTCGGACACGGATTCAGGATGGCCGACTGTTAACAATCATAAAAAAAATTATAGTAACTAATGTCTTTAAATAATAAAATTTATATTTTTGCATAAGGCAACATAACAATGTGATGATAAAAATAGTGGGAGGTAGACGACTCATTATCTTAGAGTCAATTTTGGAATAAGGCAGTTTTTGTTAAGATGTCGTCAAGTGTGCTCATATTCTGTTAATACAATTGTGTAATAACTGTGTGGTTAATAAATTTAAAAGTATAAAAAGTACAAAGTGTAGTGTTATTTCGACGGGAGTTAACAATGTAAAGAAAAGAAAGGCATTAAAAGGACTGTGTTGTTCTTTAACTATTTTGACCTATGTTCATTGATCTTCAACATTTATGAAAGCGATTCATAGAAATATGGGTTTCTTTTAAAAAGCAATTTTATATCTATTCTGTAATAATCATGGACGTACTATTAAGTATTACAAAAAGAGGTACCTAAGTAATTTGTTTGTATGTCGGGTCCATTTAAAGTTCCATACAAAAATGATCGAAGGACAGAAAGGGGCTATCCTTGAAGGCGACTGTTGAACAATATTTCAGTACTTTTGTATAAATCTATGACATACAAAAAAAAGCCCTCCCTTTTTCTGAAGATATCATGCAAAATGATTTTTATTTCAATACTGATGCTGAAACAAAACTTCTTTCAACAACTGAGTTAACGACATCTACATAGTAGAAATTTAGGACATCACTAATCGGCAGCCATTGTTTGCGACACTCTAAGTTTAGGCGGCACGATTATTTTGTACTTGTTTCATGTCCTTTAGTTTCCTTAGTCATTGGTTTAAATGCTTAGTATTGAATTGTCAAGTAATGTACCTGGGTATAAACAATGATGACGCGGACGTGACAATTGTGCCAAGAAAATGGCGCTTGAGATTTTAGCGCAGACGGATACTATAGAGTTCGAACTAGACTTGTGTCGATCGATCATTCAAAATATCCCGTATCATTCGTGACCTATTGGTATGGTGATCCAGTAAGAATGACTCGATCATATCATTCAGGATGCAGTTCGGTTCAGTTCGCAAGTTGCATTTGAACCTAATAAAGTAGTTTCTACAGGTCGCGACTGTGGTATAGATTAGATAGAGAGCGAAGTACACCCCATTTGAATGGAAATAAAAGAAACAAAAACAATACTAGTTGCGTGACGCATATATATACGAATAGATTGTATGAGCAAGAAAATAGTTACTGTGTAACGATTTACATCAAGTCTAATTTAGTCTCACGAGCAATTATATTTTTATTTCCATCATATACCTTTACATATGCACGTTCGGCGGCGCTAGCAAATCAAATAAATCAAACATAATCGAATGGGGTTGCGATCAAATCAAAGCGACTCGATTAATCGTAATCGAAACAAGTCTCTCTCGAACACTTTCCAGTGTGACGTCTCGGTAAGTGGAGGTAGCTCTAAGATCACCACATTTCTAGTAATTGATCACTGAAGCATCGTGATAGCGGACAGCAGGCATCTCTGACATATGCATATTTTAATGTTTCTAACTATAGACGATGGCTTGCTTCAAAGCCTCGATTTGAGACTGACCGAGGGAAAAAGTAGATCTCGCGCAACGCAGTGGTGGACTGACGGAACGCCTTTATCTGCAAACGTGAGCGACCTCTATTTTGTTTTTCCACGGTTCCTTGACAAGTTCAAGGTTTCAACGAGTTCAAGAAGTTGAAGATGTCAATGATTTCTAAGCAACCTGCATAGCTAAACTCACAACTATACGTAGTATATTTTCACACATACATTTAAGGTAGTTAACGATAAAAGTATTGTGAATAGATAAGCAGAGAAATATTCCGAATCAATGCTTTCAACGCACGCTTTTTGTAGTGCAACAAAACGAACTCTTCTTTTTCCTCAAATTAAAGTCAGAGGAAACTCATTAAACCTGAAACTCGTTAAAGTTATAATGATTTCCAAGTCTAAAAGTCGCGTTTGTAACCGCTGAGTCAAGGTACATTGACCGCTTCTCACACCGTTTCTTTCATACATAAAGTTCACGTTTTAAGTCAAGTAAAAAAAAGTAAACAATTTTTTTTTATATTAAAAATATTCATTTAAATAAGAATGACTGGCATTTTTATGATTTTTGTGCACATATTTGTACGATACATCTAAAAACTTATGAGTTTTAGTAATAGTTATAATAATATAAATAAACAAATTACAAAACAAATTACAGTTTTATTAATAGTTACACTCGAAAATATGAACGGAAAAAAGCTCTATTAATATAATAATCACTTCTTAACTTCGTTTCGGGACTTTATCTAGAATACTTATTAATTATTCTGTTTACAACTGTTACGGTGTAATAGACGGTTTCTTACATCTACCGCATTGAAAGTCGACATAGTTAATGAGCAATTTCCCATTAACCTAAATTAATGAATGATTCAAAACAATCCCACAGTATCTAATAACAGAATTAATAATTGAATTCCAAAACTGCTTTTGCATAAAACATTCACATAAACTGAAACAATTAATTCAGTGAATAATAATCTAAGACAAATCTGTATTTTGCTGAATTAAAATGTCACTTTTGTATTTGTCTAATAATTAAAATAAAGTAACGAAATTTTGTCCAAAATTTTGCATAAAATCAGGTGTAACTTTGAGGAAGTATTTCCAAGTAATAAACAAGGGCATGCATTTAATGGCACTTCAAAATTAATGAAAATATAGACAAAATTGCTGTGAATTGCTATTAAAAAATATAATGTTATACAATAAAATGATGCTCCTTCATTAAAAAGATATTATCATAAAAAAAATAAGTGGTTGTGTAAAGTATTTATAACCTACAAAAAAAATTGAAATTATTTAAATTAATAGCAATAAAATTCCAAAAAAAACGTACGGTTGTCCCTCAAGTAATCGAGAATTTCGTAAGGAAATTTTATTTTCGGCTTTTAATTTTTATATTTTAATTCTATTTAATATAATGTTTTGTCAATTCTGTTCGATAAAGTAATGAACTGTGTATTTTTGAACTAAAAACTTCTTTAGCTAGACGTACAAAGATTGTGAGTGAGAATGTAATCTTTTATGATAGTGACACGAGTAGGAAAGGGACAGCAAACGAGACGCCTTTGTAACCATTTTAGAATGACAGGTCGTCACAAGTCGTCACGTTGTGGAAATCATTGTTGACTTATTTTATTATTTTGTGTTATCCCTTTTGTATTTCAAAGAAGTACTCTGTATTTTTCAATAATGGCTACGCGTTCTGTATGTGATTGTAACAATACATATAGCAATAATCAAGGGAATCATTTCATAGGTGACATTGAGAAATAGTATATACTAAATTTATGCTTTATGCACACCTTGGTCTCTCTCTGAACAGCGAACCAAACTGAACCGTCGTGCTCGGGTCGGTGACGCCGAATCGGAATACAGCCGACATCAAGCGTGCTCGTATGTACATATATGTATACTTTAAAATTAGAATAACATATCAGTTTTCAAGTTTTCACTTTTATCGTGTGGTCTTAAGCATATACCGATTTTTTTTCTTTACGTATTTTTTTTTTCGGAACTCTTTAGTAGAAGTATCAACTATTAATCGTCAAAGTCGTAAGTCACAATTCGCTTTTTCTAATAACCTGGTCCTATGTGATCAATTTGTGTTTTTCAGCCACCTTCCACCCAGAGATTCAAAGTTAACCGACACGAGTTTCACTTCTTACGGAAAGGAACGTCCAGAGATCAGACTTAGTCAGCTGCGGTGCTGATAAAGACACGTAGGTGGCCGATTATGGAATTGTCTGGAATTTCCTGGGTATGCTTATTTGAGAAAACGGATAATAAATATCGATTGATGAGTTTGAAGCTTTGGGTAGAAATAGAAGAAACATAGAAATTGGTCACTTATGTACAAACATTACAAACGTATTTCCTCACAATGAAGGCTATTAAACGATTTCTGAACTAAATTGCTCAAACACTAAATCGAATTATCCAGTACAATTTTACCTTTAGTAAAAATGCTCAGTAAATATTGTAAATGTTAAAACGTGATTAAAAACCATAAGAAATATAAAATTACCTTGCTTCTGTTCCTGGGGTCTCTGAAATCCTCCTTGGATGCCTTTCGCCTTTTGTCTTTCAGTATCATTCGTGCTGCAGCGAACGCCATCTTGAATTTTAGAAGATGTTTTTTCGTTTCTTGTGCCAATCTTATTTAACACTGCACTAAATATAAATTAGCACAGACGTTCAGGGCTATAAGACTAGGCCACTATAACACCCACTATATTCTGACAGTATTATTACTGGCACTGCGCAACTACGATTCGCAATAATCACAGATTTTTAGGAATTGACTAATATTTGCTGATTACACCGTTGTTTGTTCTTATTACTAATTTCGTTAACGACGCTTTGCACAATTTTTGACACAGTAACGTAAAACTTAACAAATTATTGCTCTCTTCGTTGATATTATTTTAACAACAATTGATTGTATTATCGATTCCAACAAACGAATATTATCACTTTAATTGAACGAATTTTCTAATGCTATAACCTGGAAAATACGATTGCGGTTCCTCGATTAATTGATTAATGCCTTTACCACCAAGTGGCTTTCTACCAGTTATTTACTCAATGTATTTCGAGATATTTTATAGTGCCATCAGAGTGATATCAGTTGTTCATTTGTTGTATATAATATATCAACCACCGTGTATTTCAATATTCCATGAGATGGCGCTGGAATCAATATTCCAGAAAAAATATTTTTTGTTCGAAAATGAGTTTTTTTTTCAGGGATATCACCTATTTCAAATAAACTGGAAATAAAACATTATCAAAATTCAAGATTTTGTTCAAATCGTTAGAGTCGTATCCGAAAAATAATATATATATGAGTAACATATTATACATACATGATATAAGGTATACACAAGAATTGCTCACATCTTTATGCGATACTACTTTTAGTAAGATATCCGAAAAATGTAACATATATTATATAAATATGAGATAATACACATACATGATATAGATATGCACAATTCTTGTACACAAGAATTGCTCGATAAAGTAATAAGATATCACACTTAAAAATAAATAAACTAAATCAAATTCAAGTAGTCAGTGGAAAGATATGAATGATAAAAACACTAGAGCACTATTTTATCTAAAGGGGTTAAAAGATTAGTGACCTATGATTCGGCCGCCATTTTGAATTTTTACAAAAGTATTGTCGCAATCTGAAATTATATCGATAGAAAATACCAAGGTGATCAAAAAACATAATAGGTAATTTTGTCGTAAAATCGCCGGTTACAAAGTTATTATTGATTTTTGTGATGACCTCCATAATGCTGTGCTGTCATCTTAATTTTTGTTTTAAAATAGTAACTACATTTAATTTCATGGATATACTATATTGTGAAGCATAGACAAATAAAAATAAAACCCTTAAATGTGGTTAATGAATTTTTTTTCCATGACTGTGACTACTATTTACTATGTAATTCATTAATGACTATGAAAGCGAGTGGTAAAAAAAGGTAAGGAAAAAAATTAAGGGTCAAATAGCCAGAGTGTTAGCCGACGAAAATGTTAAAAGCACTCGCATACCTAGACGAAAATGTGTGAGAAGAATGATGAAATATGTGGAAGCGAAAGAAGTATGTAAAGACCGCGACGCTTGGCGCTCCGTCCTCTCTGACTACCTCGTTAGGGATACGGTGTGAAGATATGTATGTAATAACGATTTCTGTGTGTTAGTCAGAAATTAACCTGCGACTTCAGTAAAACTTTTTTAAACCAACTAAAGTATCATACCTAATTTAATATTTTCATTTCAACTTACCGCTTTTAGATCGAATCGTATTTCTATCAAGTTTCTATTATACAATGACCAAAGAAGTTTCTTTGTTTTGAGTTATTATTAAATTACCAACCATGTAGTCTTTTTTATGACTGCTTATTTAATAGACTTGTTTTATTGTAGGTTTGGTTTTAGTACATGTAATTTCACATCAAACTTGACTATGACATGCCAAACATTATTACGGATTAATGTAATGTGTATTACATTTATACAAAGACATTTACAATATAAGTTTTAAAATACTATTAAAAAGAATTACTTCGATGTTTGAATTATCTCTTTCATTATAATTATTATTTAACCTAATTAACTACTTTTTAATTACAATCAACTTAATATACATTTGTCACCATCGTCATCCCATTCGAAAACTCTTTACGCTAACGCGTCGTCCATTTCGTAACTCATATTCACAACGGGTTGCGAATAGCGTGAGTTTCTAAAGATGGAGTGTAAAATTGGTAAATTTTCATCAGCATACAAGTTTGCGAACGGGTCGGTCTTCTACAAATTATTAAATTATAATTAAATAAAATTATCGTTATCTTCTTTAATGTCAGCCCATATTACGTCTAAGAATTCAGCCGGAGTTTGGATTGGATTTTATTGCTAGTTTTAAAATGATGCAAGAAAAGCAGTGTAATACCTACTGGTGAAATAACATTCAATCTACATATTTTATATAACAAATATAAATCTGCCATTGCCAAAATACAATTTAAAAAAGCAACCGCACTATAGCGCCGCAAGTACCTATAATCGTGAGTATTTGCGAAGGTAAATTACATTGTCTTACGTCATAATTATATCAAAAATAAGAGTGTTGCCCTTAAAATTAAGATTTTTAAACTTTTTAACGTAACAGCAATCTTAATAGCAATAGGACACTTAGTTTGAAAATAAAATGAATGTAATACATTCATATAAGTCAATTTTGACATGGAATTTCTTTGAAACTGGCGATTTAAACACAAAACGACTTGTTATATTTTGTGAATAATTTTTTACAGGCTTATTGTCAACCACTTATTTGCCGTATATCGATTTTTGAATAAAGATGTTATTAAAAAATGTATAAATAAAAACATCAAAATCAATAATTATTAATAAGTAACAAAAAATACATTAATAAGATTGTAGTGATATTAATTTATTTTAATTCATTTTATCACTTCTTTGAAAATGATAACAATCGAAAATCGGACACTCTTGTTTTTATCTCTCCCTCCGTAGAATTAAAGTATTATGAAAGCTAAATTTTCATGCGTTGGTATGAGCTGCCGACGTGTACTTTCATCCATTGACGCATCTATACTTTCTCTTTCGATATTTATCTACATTTTGTGACGATCTGAACCTTTTTTTGACATGTTATTGTACCAGAAAATCAGAAATAACTTTTGTTATAAAAAAATTAAACCTTATGTGTTATACTTTAATTACCAAATATCAACGGTTATCTATGAATAAAAGGAGCTCTAATTTTTTTACAGCTTAAAAGCAATTATTGACGGTTGGCGGGCGATTCCTTCTACTCTGTTAAGGATACAGCGTATAAAAATAGCGTATACATACATACATACATATCTTCACGCTGTATCCCCAACGGGGTAGTCAGAGAGGACGGAGCGCCCAGCGTCGCGGTCTTTACGCACCTCTTTCGCTTCCTCAAATCTCATCATTCTCCTCACACATTTTCGCCTAGGTATGTGACTGCTTTTTTAAATAGCGTTATACAGCGCATAAACAGATATGTATTTATAAAAATATTGTTTATCTGTAAAACTACACAAGATATCATTTTGCCATCAATACCTTTCTACTAACAATACATCATAAAATAATTTAGGCCGTAACCTAGGATCAGGGATTGGAAGAAGTAGGATCACTTTCTAGAAATAAAATTTTCTCCTCCAACGGGATTAAACATTATTCTAACGAAAGAAAAGATTTGAATAAAATGTAATACCGTCCCAATTGTATTGGAAGGGAGCGTCGTCCATCCGTCAAGAGAGCAACGGGATTTTCTTGTCTCAAATCTTATTTTCAGCAAGACTACAATTTGAGTAGAGCTGTACTCGAAGGATGTTGTTGGAAGAGACATTTTCACTTCACGTGATTTGACCTATAAGATTTAATGGATACATTGGAGGTTCTATTTCACATTATTTTTTTATACTTGAAAATTATTTGGAATTTTATTACGAATGTAAATTACAGTCATTACGCGGTAATATTCGAACTTTGCTATTTCAATGTAATTTTGTAAAAGTTCATCTGTTTTCGAGAGGCAACAAAGATCGCCGTA
The DNA here is from genome assembly GCA_907165235.1 of Zeuzera pyrina. Classification (NCBI taxonomy): domain Eukaryota; kingdom Metazoa; phylum Arthropoda; class Insecta; order Lepidoptera; family Cossidae; genus Zeuzera; species Zeuzera pyrina. The sequence continues at coordinate 5,074,735 of OU015627.1, forward strand.
GGTACAGAATCTATCTTAATGAGAGGCCATTGAACCTTTCAAGCCTGTCAAGGTTATCTTGTTGAGGAAAAGATCAGAAAGTTACAAAACAATATGACAAGAGAATACTAATTAGTTCGATTATTTATTATTCCTATATGTTAATGAATACCAATTTTAAATATATAATATTACCCCGGCTTCGCACGGGTAGAAATTTTCTTGAAAATAAAATAAAACCCATGTTACTTACTAATAATGTAGCTTTCTATAGGTGAACGAATTTTTGAAATCGGTTGAGCAGTTTTTCAGTTCATCCATTACAAACAAACGATCAAGTTTTTTTCTTTTTGTATTATTAGTATAGATTTTGACATAAAATACTCGTATTATATTATATTGTGTTTCATTGCGTTGTATTGTTTTAAATGTTAAGTTATATACTTATACATACTACATAAAGGCACAACCGTGGGTGATATGACTGGGTGGTTCATCGTTGCAGTATCGTGGTACAGTTTCATGAAATTATAGGTGCTCAGGCCGACCAAGTAATTCAATAACGAGTCGCGTTGGCGGCGCGGGCAGTTCGGCAAACATGACAAGTTCGACTATGTAAATTGTAAGGGGATGGATTACAACCGCCCTTCTGCATCCCCGACACCGTCTATGTATGGTGGTAAAATTTCTAGCGCCAACTCACAACTCACGGCGTTCTTTTTTTTTTCTTTTTTCATGGCATGGCGCACAGTTTAGCGCGTTTGCTAAAGTCACGTATTGTATTATAACAAGTAGAATCGTTATCGTAAAACTCCTCCATTAAAGTGATAGTAGACTTTACTGAAGTTATAAAAAACTTCTTGGATGAGCGCGAGAACTTCAGCTACACATGTTTATTTTGACTTACTCCATTCTTTTCACTTACACAGTATTTTAAAACACAATATACTGTCACTTTTGTACTTTAAAATTCCCTAAAATATAAAAAATATAAAATGTAAATAAAATACATTTTTACAATATCAAATACAATTATCTGTACATCGCAATTTTATCAGCTAATCACAGACAAGCTGTGTACTGTGTAGTGAGAGTTCTACTACTATATCAAATGATATTTCACTCTATTTTTACTAACGTCATTCATAGAACATTAGAAAGGGATGCATAATAAGTTCACTTTTATTTCATAAACCTTTGTTACATGTTAGCGTGAAAATAGCCACTAGGAATTTTCTTTTCACTCTACAAAAAACTGAATAAGAAAGCCGTCGCTATTTTTTTTAATACCGGCTCTTATGCTTATCATAATTTTAATGACTAGATTGCTATTTCCTAGAACAGCCTGTCTAGAAACTTCTTTCTGCAAAGGTTTCTAATATATGGACGTGTTACAAAAAATTAAACCGACTTTTAAGAAAAACAATTGTACAAAATAATCAAAGCTCAAGTACAAAAATGACTTTATAAATACGAAACTAGTACTTACTTAATTAAATGTGACAGTTACTGAAGTTACCAAACTAATAGAATTTCTGTGGTTGCACATTAATTTGGCACCGACTGCAATAACTGTCTAATTTAATTATGTAAACAATTGTATCGTATTTATAAATTTATTTTTGTACTTTAATTTTTATTAGTACAGGATAGTGATTTTGTACTTTCAATATTTTTTCTTGAAGTCAGTTTATTTTTTTCTTTATTTTTTTTTTCTTCTATTTAGTAAGCTTGGTCTAAATAAATATCTAGGATAGGTCAACAATTAACTTTTTTTCTAATTCTGGAGCGCAATGACATACAAGAGAATCACCAATATGAATAATGCTCATATTGGTGATATTTGATGCATCGAAGACCAACCTCCGGTAACAGTTAAATTTAAATGGAACCACCTCGCAAGTATACCCTTTCAAACGAAAAGAGAATTTTCGAAATCGGGCCACAATTGCCGAAGTTATCGGTAAACATACATAAAAACAAAATACATGCGGACGAACATAAAACCTCTTCCTTTTTTGAAGTCGGTTAAAAAGATGACTTTTAGAAATTCCACTTCTAAGGTGTTGAAAAGGGATGTGAAAATGACTACGAAAAAATTTGCAAATTAGGTAGGTGCAATGAGTCAAACTTTATATTATAAGTAATCTCTCAAATAATTAAACAATCCTTTGAAGTATTATTTTCAAAGTTTACGTAGGTAATATTATTACATTATGGAGGTCACGTTTCAAAGAAAATATTGCGTTTTAAAATGATTCCTTACAGTTCAAATATTCAGACATTGGTATGCATAGTACGCGCGATGACTTTGATTCTTAACAATTTTCAAAGACAAAAGATGCAAGGACATAGACCTAAGTAAATCGAAAACAATAAGTCAGTGAACTCATCGCACAATACAAACGTCTATTTTCTCCATTTATTTGTAATCTTCTAAGGCGATGCTAACATCCACAAAATTGCAATTGAGCCTTTGTTAACACGGGCTCATAGTGCGAGAGAGAAAAGATTCAGGAATTTACGAACGAAAAATAGGGACAAAGAAACGCTTTACTTCGTCAGCAAGGAACCACCAGACACTCCTAATTAGAGCTTTAACTTTTTGTTAGAACTTCTAAGACTTGCTTTGTAACCATTTGTCTTTGTATTTTTGTTGTCATTTTAAGGGACGTTTAGTAAGACAAATTGTATGAAAAATATAATTATACATACATATCTTCACGCTGTATCCCTAACGGGGTAGTTAGAGAGGACAATATATAATTATGTTTTAAAAAAAATAGACTCTCATATTAATAACAAAAAATAATTAGTCATATAAATAAGAACAATTATATAACAACAACAAAATAATTTTAACATTACCAACTTTTAAAATTAGACGCGAGTCGAATTAATAACTACATGATTAGATTACAAAATATACGATTGTTGCAAGTGGAAACTAACGATATAAGTAAGGTCTGTCGCAATAAATTTACCGACTCAAAAGTTTTTGAGAAGAAGCCACTTGCACAGAGTCACTACTGTACAATTCCTCCCATCTCTAGTTCGTTTTCTGTCTCGGGTTCGTGGATAGTGACTATACACCAAATTTTTACTGCGATCGCATTAGCGACGGATCGTAAATCATCATTCCGGTATAGATAAATTGTTATATTAATTTGTATGATTAACTTAGTACTATAATATTTTTGAAACATCACTTTCAGTATGCCTAACATGTAATGGCTTAAAATGTTTTTGTATAAAATGTTTGTGTATTTCATTTTAAGCCATTACATGTTAGGCATATGTACTTTTTACACCTTTCGGAGTCAAAACCTATTACTAATATTATAGACACATTTAGTATATTTAGAGAGATAATGAGAGAGACTATGAGATAATTAGGTCAAGTATTCTCACAAACAACTGTGCAATACTAATATTGATTATTATTTATAAGATAGTTATGAGTTCTATTTTAATCTAAACATTTTCTTTAAAGCACTCTCATACCTGGGCGAAAATGTGTGAGGAGAATTATGAGATTTGAGGAAGCGAAAGAGGTATGTAAGGACCGCGACGCTTGGCGTTCCGTCCTCTCTGACTACCAGGTTGGGGATACTGCGTGAAGATATGTATGTATGTATTTATGTATTTTTTTTTAAATTATCTTTTCTTATTTAAAAAGTTATCAGTAGAAACTGTCGGCTGTAACTATATTATTAATTATAACGAAAAATATACACTGCGATTTCACTTCCAAAAAATCTGACTGATGAAAAAAGTTCAAGTTCATCAATTGTATAATTAGAATATTTAAATTTTTGAGGTAAAATATTAATGTTTTAGTTTTCGTGATGCATATGGAGTGCAAGCAGCTTTCTACACCAAAGTGAACTTTAACTAAAATCTTGCCTAAAATAAGACCTTTTAAATTGGTAATTTCTGCCAAGAAAGTGCTTAACAATTCCCAAATAATAAATATTATTTGATTTATCATTGAAATATCTGTAAAACGAAACTATCTTTACAATTTTCTACAATATAAAGAGAAAATCTGATGATACAATAAATACTCATATCACTTAACGTAAAATATACTTTCTTAACTGTGAAAAGAACTAATTTAAATAAAGAATCATATCCGATATATCTACTTGTAAAATTGCAAAGCAGCACTTCCTAACCACTTTATAAACGACGATAATAGCTTTCACAAAATATCACTTAAGAAGTTGGCATAAGGTTTATATTTCAAGACTTGGGAAAGAACTATAGCAACGATGACTAAGTATCTTCAAGGCTGAAACACTAAGAGACTGCTAACGTCCTCGCTTCGAGATAAATAGATGCGGAAAAGCATTCAAGCATACTTTAAAAACGTTATTATGAAAATGGCAAAGAAGTATTTTACTCGATGAATATTCAGTAGCAAAATTAGTTACTACATATTTTCTTTCTTTCTCGTTCACTTTTGCTAGGTTTTTACCAAACAAATACACGTGTTAAAAGTAATTAATATCAAACAAACCAGGTTAAGCTTTCGTTAATCTATTTAATTTAAGTTCGGTATCATTCCTCAGAAATCGATTAAAATTTTGAAAATATTTTATTTTAAAAATCAATTTTAGAAGAGAAAAGGCCAATATTATTTTAAAAATTCTTACATTCATATTTTTATTCAGTGATGATATGTAAGGTCGACGGGTTCGCTGTGGTTGTGACAATGGCTTAAATTTTTAATGCAACGACACGACGTCCAACTTTTAATTAAAGTTGGAGAGATTTGTTCTAAACACCCACTCAGGTTTGCCCTTCAATGAGCTGTTTGTGTTTTATATTCATAGGACATTTTGTTCAAGATGCCATTTCGAAACGTCCACTTTTTAGGAGATATTTCAGTATTCACGAGTTCGCGATTTTCTAAAAAATATTAAATAATGAATAATTTAATACATAAATATATATTTAATCATCGTGCTAAGTATCTCTAACGGAGTAGTCACAGGGGATGTAATGTCAAGCATAGCAGTCACATAATTCTTTCGCCTCCTTATAAATCACATCATTCTTCTCAAACACTTCGTTTAGGTAAGCGAGCGTTCCTGACTCTTTCGTCTCCTGACTCTCTGGTTATTTGATATTCATAAGTCAGCCTTTGTCTGCCTTAGTTTCTGCTACCCACTCACTTTCGGTAACTTTTCATCGCTCGTTCTTTCTATCATATTATAATCTAGAGCCACCCAAACATTCCTTTCTTTATTTTCACAATAACATCGTCATCCAACCTTGTCATACTACGAAGAATAAACATAGCCGTACAGACTCGGGTGTTACTTTGCGGAAATCCATTTCAAGTGTCACCACTATTGTCATTGCTATTTTCCGCCCATAGTTTTTAGCACTAAATTCGATGCTAGTTAGCTGACGGAATCTGATATCTGGATTTTCTATAGGATTTAGTTGAAAAGTAAAACACATGTCGATCAACAAGTTTGAAACTTTGGACGGAAGGTAGTTAAAAAATGTACGAATTCACTTCCAGTTGACATGATTGAAGCACAGACTACGCTTGACTTACTACAAAAATAAAAAAGTGAAATAAGCCGACGCGTTCATAATTACACATTTACATGAAGGTGAGAGGGTGTTTAGAACTGTATAAACAATAAAATTAATCTGAAATAGACGAAAAAACAGTTATTTATGTTTACATTAAAAACTAAAAAATTAGGTACAATTTATTTTAATAACTTAGTTTATTAAAAAAATATAATGTTTGTTTGTTTAATATGTATTACAAAAGTAGTCCAAGAGCTATATCTGAACTCGGTATACTCGTACATTACCCATCATCCATTAAATCTACAAGTAATTTTATTAGGACGTCTTAATTTATTGATTTCTAGTATTCGTTGTGTTTATATACCTATAACAGATGTTATATCAAGAAAATCTTATTTTATCAGCTAAAACTCAATAAAGTGGAAGCAGAAATAATTTATTCTGGACAAGAGGTTGATTTCTGTTTGACGGAGCGAGACGCCACATATGTGCCCTAATTGGATAACTTTCAGAACCCGAATTTAGGCTATTAACACATGAGAGGAAGAAAGTTGAGCCACGATTATAACAACGTGTATTTCCTAATAAAAGTAGAAAACTGTAACAAGTAATAGGCTAAATGATTGCTACTCGATATGGTATATTTTATACATTGTATTAAAATAATAAAACGTTTTGATTGCAGTTGAGAAAAAAGTAATTGATATTCATTGACAGAAACTGAGTTATTGGGTTTTAATTTCAGTACCAGGGAACAGTGGGGGGATGAGCTAGAGGGAGATAGCGTTACATAGCTGTGACGTCACAAACTCGCAATGACATTGTATAGCCCTAGAAATGACAGAAACAGAACACATCCCCACTCTGTTCTCACTACTTAATTTTAAAAGCGAATAACTCCTATGTTTTTTATTGTATTTCGAATATTTTTTCACGGTTTTGTTTGTGATTACTGAACCTATCTTTAAACTATGTATTAAAGAAATCTAGCATATTTCAAACAATCTTAAGTATAAATTGATGTCAAACGACAATGCCAAATAATTACCAATGCAAAAAAATATACACAATATTTCTTTCAGCCACACATCTAAGGAAAAATTGCACTGTTTTCTGTAATAAAGCTCGGAAACAGCGGTTTAACAAAAACATTTGAAGTGCTGCATTACTGATATCTATAAGTTTCTCAATATATTTCAAGGGTTTTTTTTAGAAATTGGGGCGTCAATAAATTTAACTAACCATTAACACAAAATATTATTAGGAAATATAAAGTTTTTCTTTGAACTCTTCACAGTATGACTTGCATTTGAGTCACTAAACACAAACTTTGTTGTTTGGTTCTCTGGAACTCGATAGGCACCTAAGGAGACTAACAGTTAGATATTAGGATACATACAATTTCAACTCTTTTATCTTAAAATCCTTAGACGTGGAAACAGGATCAGAAAAAAAATTCGAAAAAAAAGTCCAGAAAAAAACATGTTTTGCAAAAAAATTTAATTGGATCTCCTAAATTGTACAGAATTCCAAAATATTTTTTACTATTATACAATGAATAGGTAATTACTTTAAATTCAAATCTTTCACACCAGTTTTTTAAATGGTGTTATACTTTTCTTGCATATTACAATTAAGTGCAAAAACAAATTGACTTCTTCGTGCTAAACTATGATCAAAACGGAAATGCGAAAATCAACCTTATGGCTACCGCCATAGGGCACATGGATGAGAAATGAATTTGCTTGTGTTGAGCTGTATAGGTAGTCTTAATGTAATAATAATAAATAATTCCAAAAATAATGGAAAAGAAAAAGGTGATTAATAGGCGTCACTCTGATTACAAAAAAACTATTACATTAAATGTAAGAATGAGTCATTTTACGGTTTCCGCAATGAAATGGATCGTTGCACAAAAACAGGATTTTCCAGTTTTTAAAGATTTCGTTATGAGAAAATATGGGAAAAGATGACGAAAATTGAAATGGTAAAATTTAAAATTACTGATTATTCCAATTTATGCGGTGAACATTTCCAACTAAAATAAATATGTTTAAATGTCGCTACAATGCTTCAATTTCATTATCTGTCCAAGTATGTAAAAGTACATGGCATGTACACACAGAAAAGGGACCTATTCAGGTCCGTAGCGGACCAGTTTCCAGCAAACATCCCCATTGTGTAATTTCAAACTTAGCTTAAGCCAGTACTATAGATATCATAACAAGTTAGGGCAGACTTTGCTCATAAATGACTTAATAATTATGTTTTATGTTCCATGCTTCCATGCTAAGAGAAAGAGAAACACATAACGTTTGTTCGTCTTATAACCACAGAGATCGGCCAAAGGTTAGGGCTCATTACAAGACATACACAACAGGAAATTTGGTTGCAATGGCGCCCAATCATAATACATACATACATACATTATCTTCACGCTGTATCCCCAACGAGGTAGTCAGAGAGGACGGAGCGCCAAACGTCACGGTCTTTACATACCTCTTTCACTTACTCAAATCTCATAATGGTAAAGGTCTAATAAAATCACTGTATCTTGTTTTTGAATCGATAAAATAACAAAAGTTCGTACCGTCTTCGTATATCGATAACAAATCGATACGGGTTGGAAATTATATTCTATAATCAGATAAATAGGAACAAAGACTTAAAATATGTAATAACAACATTATTCGTTATTCACGCAGTAAATTCCATTTATAACGGGAATGACTTAAAGATTGATCTGTTATTCGATTGAATCTATTACACCCTTCGTTTAGGAACGCTCTCTGTGACCGATAAACTATTGAGCTACTTTGGGAAGAGAGATTGAACTAGCTCACGATCGGTCACGAACGACTCAACACTATCTATACTTATTATTATAATTTTTGCTCCCATTGACCTCAGTATTATTTTTAGTAATTTTTTTCACCTCATATTTATGGATAACCTTTAAATCTTTATGGCTGTAAACTAAAGAAACTCAAAAAACTTTTTATTTTACGAAATAAAGTGAGACTAGAAAATAGTATCATCGTAAAATGACTATACTAATACAGTAGCTACAAAGTCGCCAGTGAATCTACCACCGTAGCAGTAATAAAGCGGGATTTTTTGGGCAAGCCCCAAATTCAACGTGAGGTTTGGACTTACGCCAGTCAAGATAATTTATAAGCTACAGTTAGAAAAAGAAAGGCGATGGCAAGATAGTGTGCTATCACTCCAAGTGCATTTCTAAAAATATGTGGAAGCACACGTAGCGTAGAGATCCTACAGTATTTAATACGACACTAAGGTTATGTAATGTTGAGAACGGTCATTTACTAGATGGGTGGCCTTTTGGCATTCACAATAAGAATCTGTTTTGCATGATGGTGTACCATTTTTTCATACTTATTTCTAAAAACACAATATAATACCTAGATGCGCGTAGAGTAATGGTGCTACGATATTTGATACTAATTATTATTTATAGGATGGATACATACATACATATCTTCACGCTATATCCCTAATGGGGTAGTCAGAGAGGACGGAGCGCCAAGCGTCGCGGTTCTTACATACTTCTTTCGCTTCCTCAAATCTCATCATTCTCCTCACACATTTTCGCCTGGGTATGTGAGAGATTTTCACATTTCCACCTGCTAACACTCTGACTATTTGATCTTCATAAGTCAGCCTTGGTCTTCCTTGGCTTCTTTTACCATTCACCTTCGCACTGTATATTTTCTTCGTCAGTCTTTCATCACTCATTCTTTCTATGTGCCCGAACCATATAAGCATTCCATTCTTCATTTTTACAATAACACTGTCGCGCAACCCTGTCATACTGCTTATCTCTTCATTGCTTATCCTCTCCGCAAGGGTGACATCGCACATCTTTCTACTGTATCTATCACATACTTTCACTTGATTTCGGGCATATCTAGGCCTCGCTACCGTACAATAAAGTTGGCACCAACACCGCATTGTAGATGGCATTTTAGTTACAGTGGGCTGACCATATCGAGACTTTATCTAATAAGCTCAGTTCGGCAATACATGCTATTAGGCGCATTAGACAGTTGACAGATGTAGCTACGGCTAGGCTGGTGTATTTCGCATATTTCCATAGCCTTATGTCTTATGGTCTGCTACTGTGGGGATCAGCGGCGCATATGAAATCTATCTTTATTTTACAAAAGAGGGCAATACGTACCATCTACAGTATGAACGCACGTGAGTCGCTGAGAGATCATTTTAAAGACATTGATGTACTCACCTTACCCTCGTTATACATCTATGAAAACATAATGTACACTAAAAAAAATTTAGATCTATTTCAAAAGAAAGGCGTTGTTAGTGGTGTGGAAACTCGTGGTCGTGATCAGCTAGTTATTCCTAAATTTAAATTACAAAAGTCAAGTGGTTCATTTTTGGGTAACTGTGTTCGTTTTTATAATAAAATTCCTCAAGAAATTACTCAATTAACGGAAAACAGATTCAAACTTGTCATTAAACGCACACTGATTGGAAAAGCATACTACAAAATTAGCGATTTCATTGAAGACACAACAATAGACTGGAAGTGATCCTCTCTGCGTATGCATTTACTGGCTTTATAGATATTGTATTTTTAAATAACTATTGTAGAATGATGTTGAAAAAATGATACCTGACTGAGTTTCTTGTCGGTTCTTCTCAGTATTCAGGTTTTCTTTTCGAACCGAACTAAAGTAGATTTGACGTTCAAAAATACCTTGCATTTGGGTTTACTTGAATAAATTGATATGACTTTGACTTAGCAACATATGATGGATGGATGGATGGATCATTCATAATATAACAATACACACAATATAACACTTTAGACAATTACACCAATTGTGTGATCGTACCGGGGCTCCGAATTATAAGGTGGAAGTCCTACCACCGCGCTATGACTGGTCTCGTCTACGATGACGACTATATGACAAATACTAGGACACATATGTGACAATACTTCACAACTCCATTCGAAAGCACATTTTCTAATATAAGTTAAAGCAACAGAAAATCGGTTAGTATAACAAAAAAAGTTTCTAGCCGCGACCATCTCATATCACTTATTGGATCTTACGAATGCTTGTGACACTTGCGAAATTGAGAGGAAAAGTTGTAAGCGAAACTTCCCCTACCACGACATCATAGACGATCAGCTCATGTTACAAACAGATAACTACGGATAAGGTTATAATATTATGGATAATATTATAGGAAAAACCGATCAGAAGCGTGTAATTAATTCCGTAACTATTTTTGTCAAGAAGTATAGAAATATTAGTATGTATTACAATAGAAGTTAAATTAAAAAATATAAGTAAATGCATAATACCCAATATTTATCTTTTTGTTTCTCATGGCCAGTATTGGCTCAGTACACACATAACAAGCGGATATCTTCATAGACAGCTAGCGTACCTGTTCGTCTGTGTGCGTGCTAATACGTACGTTTTTTTGTTAGGTGACGATTTCTACCAACTCGAACCTCCGTAAGCCACGTTAAGGAAATTCGTTCCAAAAAATAGTACCACGAACGCAAAAAAGAAGTATTCCGCGTCGCTAAATTCAACAGTGAAACAGCCGAAGTAAGCCACATACGAGCCTTACGCATACTAATTACATCACAATAAACCAATGCCGCCATGGTTAGTACAAATCACTCGCACTTCTTTATTTATATTGTAGACATAGTTATGTTCAGTACTTCGTTAATGGGAGAGGCGATGCATAGTCACATATTTTTTTAAATCATTGGATAATTACTATTTAAAAAAAATTCACGGCAACCTTCGCTATCCAATACACTCGGTAATGCAGTGATAACTTTGCTTGCGGTACTTCTGTCTGTGTGAGTTTATCTAAATTGCTTAGTCGATATTAACAACTGCAAATGAACTAAGTTTCTAATCACCAAGTTTGTAGTACTAAGTCTTGGCAAACTCGCACCGAACTACTGCAATACGGGGACGCGTAGTAATTGAAACTTACAGTGTAACAGAATACGTGTCAGGTATAACAAGGAAAACTTTAGAATGAATCTAGACCACTGTGATATCTCGTTTCTGCAACTGAAAATAGTCTTAATTATTAACTATTGTCAATATTCATTATTAACTATTATCATAACAATTAACGAAAGGCAACACTATTATTTTGAGGGTTGCTACTTAATAAGAATAATAATTATATTCGTTATTATGCGAGTTAGTATTTTTGAATGTCAAGAGATAAGTCACTGAAAGCCAGCGTAAGCACGTCTATTACTATCTCAATATATCAAATGTTTAAAACTCACGTCGATATCCTAAAAGAACGAAAAGCCTTCATAATATACACAGTTAAATTCGAAACTCAATGCAGATAGGCAACTAACCATGGGTGGTAATCATTGTCAGTTATTTATCTGTGATTTAAAGAGTAAAGTATACGCAGTAATTTGCAATTCCACTATCGCTGTAGGTGTATCAATAATACAGTGACTATTCTTAGCCACGTTGCCTTTGTTGGCACAATGTTTTACGTAGACATTCACAAAGAATTTTCCAAATTTTGACCCGTAAGGAGACAAAGAAGTTTCAGTGTACATAGAGTAAAATAGTTTAACCGCTCTCCGCTTTACTTGAATTTAAATAATTCATAAAACCTTTAAAAACGAAACACATGTAAGAGTGAAAATTTTACTTATATTAATATGAGGCAATTAGGTATCTATATAACTCCGACCAAGAACCGTAACGGACGAAGCTCTATCGAGTTGCCGCCCTTATCACCGTGTGTCAAATGAACTTTCGTGTCTCTCTGTCTATCTCATTGAGCGTAACCACGAGTAAAACCGTTAGCTATAATTTGGCAACCTCGCACTGTCGGTGTAATTTGTGTCAACTCATGACCGGCCCGACGATCAAAACATTACCTACTGCAATAATTATTTGCAAAATACTCATAAATCTTAAGTGCTTTGACTACTAGTATTCAATTAAATAAAAATATCTATTCAGCTCTGTTTTGTACTACTGTGACTCTTCTCTAACCACGCACATTAGTACAAGCCTAGATCCTCTCACCAACATAAAGCGGAGCAAAAGCTTCTTACAATATGATCCTTAGTCCGAGGCCATAATGTAACAGCCCTGTAGCCCGGCCCAAAGAATAAAGCTACAATATGGGGAAAGCTTGTGTTAAAGGGTTCTTCGGCGTAGCGTAGATCACAGTGACGGTTCTCACCCATCCTTGCGACCCCTACGATAGTGCGTATGGTGCGTGCTGTCATAGCACTGCGAGGGTGCAGAAGGGCTTTGGCATACCGCGAGAGGGTCTCCTCCGGCGCTTTCCCGAGGACGACAAGTCGACAACCGCGTAGGAGATTTAGTCGGTACCACATAACTCAGTCTCACCCCCAGTGGACTGAGTATCTACTGTCAGGATCATTTTTATTCGGTATTTGAGATGGTATCTTTGTATTGAAAAGATTTGTTTGTGTTGGTTCTTTAATGATCATGAATTCGGCGTCATCAAAAAAAAAGGTAAGGTATGTAGATGACGTCTGACCATCTAATGACTTATACGTTAGTGTTATAAAGCCTGACCAGAAACATACGAGGATTGTTAAGGGCGCCAGTCGTTTATTTGTTTTGCATCTGACAACACTTCGTAAGTAGGTATATTTGTCTGTATAATGTATACATACTTACCAAGTATTACCAAGCTGATAAACTAACTGTATCTCCTTAAAAACTATTATAACGCAAATATAAATATCACTTGAAAATATTAAACACAATAGTAAAATAATTATTTAAGAGATTGAATTATCGCATTCAACAAAACACTTATCAATTTAAACGCTATTGAAATAAATATAAAAAATGAAAATCCAGCGTTTCCATTAAATTTTAGACACGGCAATCTGTAGTAAGATTTATTATTTACAACCTATTGATTACAGCAATAAAATAAGTCGTGATTTTCGCGAATGAAAATAACCAGTTAAATGGAAGGTTGAAAAAGTGTTTGTTTTCAATTTTTAAATATAGTTTTTCTCAATTCTTAAATCATGATTTCATGATTCCTTAGAATAAATTTCTCGAACTTTTAAATTGTTTCAAATTTTTCCGAAATGAATCATCAAAGGAACCTGTAAATATAATACTTACAAACAAATAAATAATTCTATTTAATTCCCGTAATATGACCAACTTTCATACGTAGCATATTTCTGGTTAGGCTGTTAGGTCTTGAAAGCTCTTAATAATTTTATTCTACGTGACAAATTATAATGAAGTCACAACTCACAAGCTCACAACACAACAATTGCACATACAAAAATGTACTACGTCATATAATATACACTGTATTTGCTTTACTTTACAGAAATATTACATTAGTGATATACATATTTATGTTCAATGACTAATTTATCTTTAAAAGAAATATCTCATAGACAAATCCACATAATCTTATGAATGTATTAACGAAGTTAAATAACGTACAGTTTATCTTGTAATCGACATAACACAATATAAGTTTTTTGCTCTTTCCTATCAAGCAAGACAGTAATAGGACTACAATTCCCTAAGTCGTGCCTGATAGATACTTATATACACTCAATATCAAGATTTTTACGAAAAACCATCGTTGGTGATGTTTTGTACATTTTTGTATTCTTATTTTATAAAAGAAATAAAGTATTCGTAGGAATGATTCAAATCTTTATAATCTCAGAAACAAAGCAGCCATCGAAGCACGTAACATTCCAAAAATATCGCCATAGAAACTCATCCATTTTCCTAATTGGCTTGCGTAGACAAGCTGACGGACGTAGCTCGGTTCTTTCTTCAAGTAATAATTCTCAATGACACGGTAAGAGTGTAAGGCCGAGAGCAGACAACACTTGTTTATGTAAAAAAAATTTAAGTACCGTTTACTAAATCTTATTTGAGAAGGTAAAAGATGTAAGGACAGTGAAGCTTGGCGCTCTGTACTCTCTAACTACCCCGTTAGGGATACAGCGTGAGATACATTTATTGCGTGTATATTTTATTTATACCTATGTATCTTTAGATACTCGTATTATCCGCCAAACTTTTCAACACCTGTTAAGTGACACGAATTACGCCTCTCAACGAAGCATCCTCGAGTTTAAATTCTGCCCTTTCCTTTCGTGCTTCGTTAAGAGGCAAAACACAACGACATAAAATTACGGTGGATCGTAACTAATATAAATAAATCATTTATTTTAAATATACAAGATATTTCTGCAAAATAACACCCGAATCGTTACCATAAATAACATAAAAAAAAAAACAAATTGAAAAAAATTTTTGTAACGCTCTGTCAACCCCGAATAGGTAACGGTATGACGTTACATGTGTACATACATATACGAGTATAACATTATAGAAAACTATAAACTAATAAGACCAAGTAAGTATAAAGCAAGATTAGTGTCTAAAACCTTGTTTTATTCTAAATGTTCCTAATCTAAGTTTCTTTATCCCTGGAAGAAAAAAGTGTGTAAATCCACGACGTCCCATTTATGCCTCTTGAAAATGGACAGAGAATTTAGTAGGATTTTATTCCTCTATAAACATTATAATGAGTGACTATTATTCTATTGGGAGTTTGGTTACGTCATTAATTGATCACGTTTTATTGATGTAAAATGGAGTACTCAGTTTACTTTTGTGAACGTTTTAAATAATTTAAATTAAAACAAACGTAAAAAAATTACAAAAATAATAATAATGTGACATATTTCAAAATTGTAAGGGTCTTAGTACGGTCCGCAATCGCGCATTTAGCAGAGTCTACGCCCACGCTCTGGACCTCCATTAACTCCGCGATGCGAAAGCAAGCACTTGCGATAAGAAGGGTGAAAGAACGAGAAAGTTTAATTTTTATGTTCATGTCAACATTTTTTTCGTAATTTTATTTTTAAAAATGTTGGTAATATTTAACTCAGTACCATGTGTAGAATAGTTTAAAAGGGTGCTAATGTTTTTAATTTAATATATACGCAAGCTATGATTCCCTAGCGGATGTTCAAATACAGTATCTGAATTGATACGTTTGAGATATAAATCGTAATTTTTAATTTTAAAAATATTGGTACTATTTAATTCAGTACCATGTGTAGAATCTTAGTTTAAAAGGGTGCTAATATTTTCATTTCGTCCTATATCCGCAAGCTATGATTCCCGAGCGGATGATCAAATACAGTATCTGAATTGATACATTTGAGATATAAAGCAACTTTAGTTAAACATATTATTACAATGTATCTCTTCTCTTCTCTAAATAATATAAAACAAAGTCTTTCTCCACGTATGTCTGTCTGTTTTTCCGTTCACTTCTTCTAAACTACGCAACAGATTTTAATAAGGTTTTCACTGTCTTTTAGATAATTTTTCTTCCGAAAGGTTTTTGAGTAGGTATATTACAATAGTTTCAATTCGAGCGAAGCCAGGACGGATCGCTAGTGTACTATATATTATTAGGAAATATACGTACACCAATGATGCCTCAGTATTCGATTTCTGTTAGAAATCAGTAATTGTTTACGGAAGTTAAATAACGTTACACGTGGTCACCAACTGGACGGGTTAGTAATCAGTATCAGTATCCATATCCACCATACCAAGTATTCAACTTGAATATAATTTGACAGATGTCGTTAAGTGAGGTAAAAAGCCTTCTCATCCGTATAGCCCAAAGTAGAGCACCTGGTTATGAGGTGAACAAAGAAAGCCTTCTGTGTTACAGCCCTTCAGAGTGAGGTCCCCAACGCATGTGATCAACGCTGTCGCAGTACTGCGAGTGTTAAGGATAGCACATAGCCCTTCCCAAGACACGCTTCGGCATATAGCTTAAGGGCTCTGATGTATTCTGTTGAAGATGCCGGAGCCTCTCAACATACAACAAGAAAGACCACCGCGAGAATTTCATTGGATAATAAACCCACTTAACCAAGTCTCTCTACTGGGGGGGACTAAGTACTTTTTGAGTATTCATTTCACGTCACCATAAAAAACTTCGCACTTGACAAAACGAAAGTCCCCATCAAAGAAATCTGGCCTTGTTGGTAAGTACATATTTCGTAGTTTTGTGATCACCTTTAACAACACCCGGAGACATTCGCATATTTGTTATTAAATTTAATTTTATATAACATAGACTGTATACATATAAAATCAAATTTTAAATAAAAATTGTTAAAACCTTAACTGACAACGCTGCCTCACAGATGATAAATTACAGAATATAAATATGAAATTGAAATATTAAACTATTGTATTCACACAAACACACTCAGATATTACACAAGCATCTTTTACACTCTGCCCCAGAAGAGGGTAAAGTTTTTTATGTCGATTCCTTTGGCGTATTTTGTAGCGTAAACGGCTTGATGAATTTAAATAAATTAGAATTCGTTAGATTTAGTCTTAATTGTAGATATATTACAGAATATACAATTTTAGCCAAACTTTCCTAAAAGTTACTGAATTCGTGATTAAAAAAGACTCATTTGCCATTCCACATAAGTGATAAATATTACCATCGAAATATGTGGTCAGTTTGTATATATTTTTAGGTATCTTCAGCCCAATATTTTCAATAATATTGAAAACATCGTCTTTAAACTTTTTGATCGACTTGTATTTCGCTTCTCAATGAAGTATTCGCAGGAAATTTCAAAAATTAGACTCAGTCAGCTACCCGGCACCGGTCTGCTCTGACCGAGTTTAATGTTAATCTCACCGAGTATGGTTCGAGGGTGGAATTCCACACGTGAATTTATACAATAATATATCTCTTCGAAATTGTTATCTTTTTTTTGTAAATGCTTCGTACAATATAATTATCTTGATAAAGTATATTAGCGGTCAAAAACTATAGATACAATATTTAGATACATAAAATTTGTGCAAAATGTTATCAAAACATGGATAATCTAATCTATCTACCCTGTAAATACATATCATATACATGCCTTAAAAACTCCATTGCGCAAAGCGAGGGCTCACTGCGATTACATTGCTTCGGCATTGTAAAGAAAAACAATTAGTTTCAAAATTAAACCTCTTGACAATTCGTGATAATGATTAAAGAACCAACACAAATAAATCTTTTCTGTACAAAGATGCCATCTCAAATACCAAATATAAATGATTCTGACATAGAAAGGATTTCAAATCTTTTATTAATAATTCATTTTCGCCAACATTTGATGGAAATGTCATCTAAGAAATATAGCCGGGATATATCTCAAAGCTTCGCTTATTTGCATATCTATAGAGACTCCGTCCATTGTATACGTGAATTGGTTTACTGCGTAGGCTTATTATTGTATTGTTATTTTTTCAGGTATTGTTGGTAATATTTTTATTCATTTTTAGGATTCCGTAGATCCGACGAAAAAGCAGAATGTTTATGGGACACGAGTGTGTGTATTTGTCTGTCACAGCCTACTTCTCCCAATTTACTGGACGGAAAAGTTGAAATGTATATATATATTATTGTAAATAAAGTAAAATGAACCAATCAAGGACGAGTAGCATAAATTTTGTACATAATTTTGGGGGGTAGGAAGAATTAATAGAAGAAATCTTAATCAAGTGCATCATGTGACTTATCAAATGAAAGTGCTCGTTAGGAGGAATAAGAATTTTAATTTTTACTTTTAATATGCGTTGTTTAAAAGATATCAAAGAAAACATACAGAAATCTCCTCCCCATTATTCTCAAAAATAAGCTAACATTTTTTTTAAAACTGGAAAAAATGTGATGGAATATATAGCTTTACTTGTAATTTGCACGAAAACCTAAACAAAATTCCTAAGTCTATTACAACATACCTACGTTTATATTTTCTGTTTATCAAAATATCTTCTATCACTCGATCTTAGTTCATTTATTCAAGAATATACGAGAAGACAGAATTCAAGAAGACAACATATTTAGCAATTTTCTTTTTACAAAATTTAGGTGACATTTAAAAAAACATTGAAAGTTATTGTTCATGCCGAAGTTTGAAGGCTATGTTTTATAGTATGAAGTCCTCTCCATGCATATCTGACTCGCACTTGACCGGTTTTTATTAAAATAGGCCGTTATCGTAAGTCTCCAGTCGTAACAAATGTTAACGGGAGCATAGTAAAACGATAAAAAAGTATCTACATGGCATAGAAGCTTATGAATAATAAATACAGATTTATCATATTTTGATCATTTCTGCTCACATTAGTGTTGCAGGAGTATCGATACTTTAATATCAATAGTTGACTTTCAAAGTCTCAATATTGTTAGATATATTCACATTATTCTCAACATAACTCCATAATCTTACATCATGCAATATGTGCGTTAAAAGTGGAGGAACATCCACCAATGACGACTCTCATGCGGGTCGCCCTATAATAGCAGTTATTGAAGAAGTAGTTGAAGGCAAGAGTACCTCTAATAGAAAGTGTCTTTCAGAAGATTGTATTAGCAAATCATAGAAATTTAGAATCTATGAAAATATTAGCTTTTGCCCGCGACTTCGTCCGCGTGGTGGCGACTTATAATGAAGGAAACAACATAAAAACCTTTTCCACGAAAAAATATATGTCTATACGTGACAACTTTCATGGCTATCGGTCAAACGGTGTTGGAATTTAGCGATTACATATATATAAACATCCATGGTTGTATTACAAATGGGTTAGTCTGAGAGGACGGAGCGCCAAGCATCGCGGTCCTTACATACTTCTTTCGCTTCCTCAAATCCATTGTTATATATACCCATATAATATTATATAATATTATGCGATTTAACAATTTTTCTTGTTATCATGCTGTCCGTTTGATTCTCTCAAACAGTCATCTAATTTGTAATTTAAATATACTTTAATTTCGATTTCATACCATTCGAGTTGCAGTTTGTTGTGGAAATTAAAAAATATATCAAAATTGAAAATATTAAATAAGTGTGACATTTCGCCAATTCTGTTTATTGAAAATGCATTTTTGAATTCCATAATATCTGCAATCGACGCTCGCGGAGCCAATGCTTCTCTCCCTCAGATTGTTCAACGCTTGGGAATGCTCGCACCAAAAAGTCGAAGAAATTGTTTTATCAGATCGTTGTGTCACGGTACGTCATATTGCCGAAGAAACGAAAAAGTCGACAGATAGTGTGCATAACAATTCGCATGAATGCTTGGGGATGAAAAAGTAATCCGCGTGTTGGGTACTTAAAATGCTTAATATCGATGCGCAAAAACAAATCAAATTGAATATTTTCCGACGCTCTTTGGAATTGTTGCAACAAGGCCCGAATCGTTTTTCTTTGCTCGGCTCATAACATTGGACGATACGTAGCCTCATCATTACGACTTCGAAACGAAATGACAATCTATGATTTGGAAAGGCCGTTTCTAACTCCTAAAAAATTCGAAGTGAGTTCTTCCACCGTTATAGTCTTGGGTTCTGTTATCATAGAGATAGTTACTGGGTGGGCAGTAATGATTGAGTACACCTAGATCATGAAGCTAAGATTACAGGTACGTTATATATGCAGAAAAAAAATTGCGCAACGAAATTTACATAAAAAAGTGGCGCAAACTCGCGGAGATTATTTTGTTTCATTCAGATAATAACCCTGCTCACAAGTTCACGGTTGCGTGCGCTGCGATCCGAGATGCTGGTTTTGAAATGCCTAAACGTCCTCCATATTCACCATATCTTGCCCCTAGTGATTTTTATGTCCAAGGTTAAAGAAGTATCTGAGAGGACATTTGAAAATCACGAAGCATTAGACGCTACAGTTACAAGAATTTCTAAGTGCTTAAGATGAAAAGTTGAAAAGTATATTAGACTAAAAGGTGACTAGGTACCTATTTCTAAAAATAAAATAATATTTCTTAAAAGTTACCAGTAACATACAAATTTTCACTTTTTATTGGACACCCCTAGTACATACTATAAACTCAAATATATTTTTACAATAGTGCTTAAAATATTATAAAATATTATTTTCATTTAATGAATTAAACATACCAGTACCAACAACAGTAAGCTAGCCTGTTGCGACAAAATCAAATAATGTCGCAATACATAAATTAAACAATTTAGATCAAGCTATAAACAAACGAACAGACAGGCAAAGACCACAATAATTTTATAAATATTAAGATATCACGGATGAGCAGCACATTAGCAGACATATAATGTGGCGTCGCTATTGTTCTAGCTATAAACGGATGTCTCTTGTATGTGACACGTGTCACCAACTTCATTACTAGCGCGGAACAACATCAGTGTGTTCTATGTTACAGTCACATTCAACTGGCCTGGATAAATATGTTACATATATATGCACATACTTAAAACGTCCATAACATATTTCTCTCTGGTGTTTATTCGTAACTTTAGGTATCCGTACAACTTATTGTAAGAAAAGAGTCCATTACTTCACTAATGTAGTTACGCTGTGTATGTGCGCATGTCATACATAACTATATTTAAAAATAGATTATTTTATCACTTTTTATTCAATTTTGTGGTGTATGAAAGATAGGTTTATTAATCAGAAACGTAACTACAAAATAATTATATTTCAATTAAAAATAAAGAAGTTATTTACTTTGAAAAACAAATAGTAGGGAAAACTCTTTGTCAATCCCCGCACTAGGCAATGACACTACTGGTTTGTGATATCTAGTCCGACGGCGTAATCTGCTCTAGTTTATCGCTCCTACTCGAGTTATGTAGTAACTCATATATTTTTCAATAAATTTAAATACCTTAGAATTGTTAACAGAATACCGTAGGCTTATTCTCCAGCCCAGGTTACATGGCTGAAGCTGCCCACCATCTGCCCCATATAGACCGCATAGAATAGGATTACGCTTTTCTCTGTATTATTAGCTGATTGTAGGATATGCCCCAAGAAACCGAACAGTTTCTCTTCGCACACAGTGAAGAAGTTACATGTGTAACATTTTTTTTTATTTCACATTTCAAAAGTATCAACATTTTATTACACTTATGTAACTCCTAAATTTTTGTAGCAAAATTTAATCGAACTGGCCACGATTATGTCGGATATAACTTAGGATTATTTATCAAATTCAAAACACATTAACTTTTTTAAATCGAACATGAAAGACCTATTGTTAAATTTTCGTTTTTCAATTTCGGTATAAATAACCATTACGTGTTAAATTTAAATTCAGTATAATTATGTAAAAATATCTTAACACCTCGGTTACCACGGACAGGTAGACGTGGTAAAAGAGTAAATTCATGTTTTACTTTCAGGTTACGGAACTTTGAAGGCTGTACTGTATCATTCCCACGTGTATTAAGGTAATGAAAACTAATTTCACATTTTAAACTTTCATTGAAATCAAAATGGTCACGCGAGCCCAAGGCTCGGTTCGTACCGCATGCTGTAAACCTATTCTCACGCGAGCCGCCCCTGAGTACATCCCTGTATTACTGACACCGTTACTAACTAATGCCACTATTGTCCACCATCCTATTGTTTCAGTTGGTATTGCGAATACTCTTAGCTGAATTAATTCACACACTGCAACATTTTATGTAACTATGGCGATTTATTACATTCACTACATTCCAATTACGTCAATTAGTCAAATATGACAATTTTGTGACGTTCTGATAGCAAAAGTGGGGTCAAAATACTTTGCCTACGTAATAATGATATAAAGTAAAAGAATCTGGCGTCTGGCGTCGTCTGGAGCCCTTGTGTAGTAGTTATCAAGTAGCAAAAAGCGATCGTGTACAGTTTATTTGAATGAAGGTAGTCATAAATAATTTAATTATAGCCTCCGCGAGCGCTGTTAAATAGAAGTAAACTAGTGCGATCGGTGTTAGTATATCTTTAGCTGTATCCGCGAACAGTGGTTGTTATAATATAGCCAAAATTAGTATTCAGTGAGTTATTTAGTATGCAATGAATTATTCAGTGAGTTTTATACGTACTGTTTTAATGAGTGATTAGTGAGTTTTATAGTGCGTTAAATAGACGTATTGATTAGTGTGATTTTATTACTATTCTTAACTTCCACAACTAGTGTAATCTATATATAGGTATATAGACAATGAATAAGGTTTTCTTTGTAACGCGATCACGTGAAAACTACTGAACGTATCGGTGTGGGACTATGACCGTTCGACAAGGAATCATTTGTAGATGGTTTTAGGCTATTTATTTTTCAAATTCCATAGACCTTTCACCATTTCTCAAACAAAAAATTACTATGGGTACAAAATTTTCCTTTACAACCAGAAAGCGGCAGCAAAGCAGCGGTAACGGCTTGTCTAATTATACATAATTACACGATTATCACACTGTTCACGAACCCCAGTATCCATTATTTATTGTATAGCAACAATATTTATTTAAAGTAAAGTCCAAAAGTTGAACTATTTAATTCATGAAGCAAGAATATCAACATATTTAATTAATTATGAACTCAAATTTATAATTTAGTCTACAAATCTTGCCAACCTTTAATAGGTAAATAATTTTCCTTTAAATTTAATATTTACTGTAAAAGTGTAGCGCTCTCAGCTTGAAGAGGTTAATGAGTAAAAATTTAATAAAAGAAATGTGAATATTAATAATAGTTATCTAAACGTTGTTTACAAACTTAACAATATGTATATATTAAATTAAGCACCTAAATTAATTCCATTCTTTTTAAAGACGCTGTGATCGACACTGTCTCCATATTCACACTACTTTCCGGAATGATACAAAAAATTTAGATCGTGATCCACCATCTATACATAACCTATTCATTAAGACCATTACAATTAGCCCAAACATGATACCTCTGTTATAAGTTGGTGAGGAGTTGAGTATCCTACTGATTTTAGATGCTGCAGTATCAGTTCAAGGTTATCATGTTATTGTAATAGGTATCATTGAAGTTACAGACTAACAACTAGCGGTCCATCCGACTAACCCGTTTCCCACAAAGCTAGGAATTTTTTAAATAATGTTTAATTATTCCTCAATTAAGAAAGTACCGTTCAGGCAGACATCACGCGGTTGCGTCATCATCCCTTAAATTTTAAAAAATGATAAAAAATATAAATTTAAAATTCTACTCCCACAAGCCTACAATTTTAACATGTTTTTATTTTTTATTTTTTATGGCATGGCGCACAGTTTAGCGCATTTACCAATGTCACGTATTAATAACTAGAATTACAAGTATATTAGTTTTTTCTTATCGTAAAACTCCTCCAGTAAAGTGATAGCAGGCTTTACTGAAGTTATGTAGGATTTATGGAAGAGCGCGAAAACTTCAGCTACACATGTTTAATTAGACCTCCTCCATTCTTTTCACTTATACAGAACTTACAAAACAAAATATACTATCACTTTTGTACTTTAAAACTCCCAAAAATGTAAAAATTGAAAATCTAAACGAAATGTCAACCTCACCTCCCGTTCCCGCCAAAAAGTCCTTTTAATATGTTTTAAATTACACACGTTTAAGCGTTAAAAACAATTGGCAACCCATTTTAAGGGTTGCAAGTATGTGCCAGACGACAGTGTAAAGTTTTCATAAGGACAGTAATTCATAACCAGCTCCCAACAAGGTCGAAATTTTGAGGTAATATTCTTTTAATAGTTTTAAAAATATCTGTAAACAATCAGCCAATTCTCGCGGTTGCGAGCGTCTGTCAGGCGAGTATGTAATGCCAGGACGCTCTATGGGAGTGCAGAGCGCAACAGACTTATACGGGTTCCAATGTTAGAAAGAGATGACGGCTAGATACAATACTATGCAGTTAGTAGTCAGTCGACAGAATCACATTATTTTTGAATTATTTATTCATAAATAATTAATCAATTACTATAAAATCATATTATATTATACGTTTTTTATCTTTTGAAAGACTTATAAATATTTATTCATTTCTAAATTATTCATAAAATTAAAATACAGAGTTTAATTTTACAGTAAACAACGCCTATAAGTACATCGTCTTTCGGAGTAGCACAAAGCCTTAAATTAAATACTTAATAATTTAAATACTGTTGTTAATTTTGAGAGCAATAAATATAATTTGAGTCATAATATGCAGACGTATATTTGCCAAAAGACATTAAAATTTACATCCAAGTCTTTGGCGAAGCGTCATGAATTTTTAAAAACTAAAAAAATTTCATAGTTTAAAATATAGATACAAATGTTGTTCTATGAAAATGTGAGTGATACAGCAGGATATCACATTCAAAGCCACAAAAATTTTTAAAATTTTTCTTCTTTTCATAGTTAATTATCATTTTGATTCAGAAAATAAAACAATGTATGAAGAATAATAACTTTCGACAAAAAATATTTGTTATGAATAATGAAAATGTATACTTTACATGTAACTTTGTTTTTCATTAATTTCTGTAATCGTTTATAATATCTTCACAACAATATAATATATCATATCACATCTTCACATTGGTATGTTAAAATCGGAATTTACATGCAACTATCTCGTTTTGTCTTATGCAGTGACTGTCGTCTGTATATCGTCTGTATGTCGTCTCGTATTAGAGAAAGAAATAGCAAATTGAGATTGAAATATAAATATATATAATAACCAATACAACAAATGTAAAAACAGAAGACAGCCGGCAATAATAATATTTTGAGAAATTCTGTATTTTAATTTTATAAATAATTTTCAAATATTATATTTATAAATCTTTTAGAAGATAAAAAACATAAGACATAATATGATTGTACAATAAGTTCTTAACTAAAATGATACCGGACTGAGTTACTTGTCGATTCTTCCCAGTGTCCAGGTTTTCTTTTGGACCGAACTAAAGTAGATTTGACGTTCAAAAATACCTTATAATTGGGTTTACTTGAATAAATTGATTTGACTTTGACTTTGACTAACTATATAAATAAACTAGCAATGAGCCCCGGCTTCGCACGGGTAGATTAAATTTTTTTGAAAATAAAATACAGCCAGAGGCTTTCTGTAGGTGAAAAAATTTTTGAAATCGCTCTGCACTCTGCGTTGGACCCAATTCGTGCTGCATTGCAGCACGAATTGGGCCGGCTCCTCCGGTACAATACCATCCTCTCACAGAATATCGGCATGAAATACCTAACAGCATTTATTGCTGTTGTAATTCGTTCGGTGAGTGAGAGTGCCGGTGGCCCATCTCCCCTCTCCCCCTCATTTTTCTCCTTTCCCCCTTTCCCTAAAGGCCGGCAACGTACCCGTGATTCTCTGGATATTGCGGGTGTCCATGGACGGCGGTGATTACTCTCCACCAGGAGACTCACTTGCTCGTTTGCTCCCTCTTTTATAAAAAAATAAAGACTCACTCGACAATTCACTCCACTTCGCATTCGAATTCACTTGGCCTTCAAATGGAATTCATTAAAGCTCTAAACCAAACATATAATAGGAGCGAAGAGAAGTGATTTTATTTGCGAATGTGTAGAGATTGCTTGTCGATATTTCATGTGTATTTTAACTTCTTCCGAGACAATATTACGTTAAATAAAACTTGATCAGATTGTAATATTTAGCGAAACGTCAAAAAATTCATTTATGATTCGATCTCTGTGAACTAGTGTGTGTGAATTTAGAGAATACCAGTTCACAGTTGACGTTCTCACCGACTAAATTGCGTTAGAGAATCGCCCTGCTGAGCCGTACAGTGTGCATGTTATTGCAGGGTGTGTAAATTACCGTGTCGCTAACACGGCCATATTTTATCAGTATGTAAATTCGGGTCGAGTAATTATATAATAGATATTATAATTAGTGTTAGCCGACGGAAAAGTCAAAAGCACTCGCATACCTAGGCGAAAATGTGTGAGGAGAATGATAAGATTTGAGGAAGCGAAAGAAGTATGCAAGGACCGCGACTACCCCGTTGGAGATACGGAGTGAGGATATGTATGTATGTATTATAATTATATGTACTAACTTAAATATTCATGTTCAAAATTGCTATATAGACGAGACATTATACATATATAAATAGATTGTGCAATATGTAAACACATAAAACATAACAACTTATATAACATAACTACTTACTATGCTATAAAAGGTTTTATAAATTACTCTCAGGGAAACACAATTTATTTTCTATTTAAACCAGCACTGAGAACCAACTCTTCAGTGAAGAGCTCGTCGCTTCGAAGCGAAGCTCCACTTTCCCAAAACGTTAAAGTGAGAAATGGCGGGAACAAATCATATTTCTCGGCTCTAAAACATAAAACATTGTACGGAGCGGCTGCAATTCTCTGATAACACGGACTACTGCATTTTTTATTTGTTACTAGTTTAAATTGGAAAAACTAGTGTTAGCCGATGAAGGCGTTTCTGACACATTTATATGAGCTGCACTTCTATTAAAAATAAGCCGTTGTATAATTAAATCGTCACTAGAAACTCGAAATGTGATTACTACTAAATTATTTCTAATTCTATTCTATTCGGTGCTGGTTAGCTGACCGAGTCCTATCTCTGGTATATCCTGAGGATGCTCCGTTGAGGGGCGAAACACGTGTCCATTGGTGGTTTTTGGAGTTTAAGCGGAAAATAGCTACAGATTTTGGGAATTTATCACATGAAATGGATTTCCGCAAAGTAACACCTGAGTCTATACAAGGTCTAATTCTGTAAAGAAGCTAAATATAATTCGAATCAACAACTTAACAATAAATGTACTGAAGTACAACACTGTGTTGGTCATACAAGTTCACACATTTTTAACAGTCGTATGTAATATTATGTATTTTGTATTCGATGAATCTGTTACTTGTGATCAGTATTGCACGTCGTGATTTTTTTACATTCTCTAGTTCTCTTTCACTGCGGACGTTTACATTTGTAATTAATTATAACTAATATTAATCCAGATTCAAAATGAAAGGCCTTTTAACTTAATGTTTGTAATGTATGTAATATTATTAGACTAACGAGGAACAATACAATAATATTTATTATTGTGTATAATGATAATGAATTAATGTTTATAAAGAAAATTGTTACACGAAAATTATAACGAGGTACAATATTTACGATGATTTAAAAGTACTCGTAAAAGCCTAATCAAGTGAAAACATTTGGAAAAGAGAAATTGTTACTTCACTGAATTCAATTAGTTGTTAGGCAAATAGTAAAACACACTATAACACGTTCAATAATACGTTTAAGGCTAAGTAGTCATAAGTATACACCCGTACAAAACCAGGGCAGATCGCTAGTTGAAAAAACCATTCAAATGTTGCAAATAGGTGAAATTCACTGAAACATAAAATGCAAATTGCTTTACAGTATTGCAACTCACTCGTACAGAATGACTACTTTCATTGGCATTGCGGTTGCTTAGTAATTGCCAATTAAGCTAACGTCAAATTTAACCGGTGTTTCACTGCATCTTTCAATTAAATTTAATATTGGAATCTCTATACGATTTGTGTACCTATACAACATAGATGTGGCTTTAATTTATCATAATTCGAGTAAATATTTCGATAAAAAATATTATT
Organism: Zeuzera pyrina; assembly: GCA_907165235.1. Taxonomy (NCBI): domain Eukaryota; kingdom Metazoa; phylum Arthropoda; class Insecta; order Lepidoptera; family Cossidae; genus Zeuzera; species Zeuzera pyrina. The sequence goes on from OU015627.1 coordinate 5,102,844, forward strand.
TGCTGACTATGCCTCCATTTGCTTACATTTTAAAATTTCGTTGAAGAATCCAAGTGTTTTAACTAATAACTAATCCATTTATTTTTTTATATGAAAGTACCTTAGATGTTAACCCAGGTTATAAACCATTTATTCATTTAACTCTGTAGTCCAGGTCAGAGAATAAGACTACGTTACCTACCTATCACAAGAAAAGACTAAAGGAGGGCCCTGAGATAGAGATTCTTTTCATCCATACAAGAATTTCCGAGAAGGACGACAGGGCGTGTAGTCCACGCTATCGTAGCACTACGAGGGTACTAGGAGTTAAACCGTGCAATTCTATAAAAATTCAAATCGGCAAAGTGAGACTCACTCGAAAATTCAACTCACTTCGCATTCGAATTTACTATTTATTGATCTATAAATATGAACATAACTTCACAGCACCAGAAAAAAATTGCGTATTTATTACTAGCAATTTTATGGCAATATCTTTTCACGATGGACACAAAATCTGATTGTATGTAAGCAGGATCTGGTACACTCTATACTTGATTTGAAAACGATGAGTGATTATCAGCACTTTATCAAACATTGTCGTTAGGAGAAAGTGAACTCTACTCACAAAACAGTAGTTAATAAATCGAGCTAACTAAAGTGAACTTATAAGGAAGTTTAATCATATTAACTCAACATAGCGAACGTCACAATGATTCAGCAGTTCGCTAACGATGATGGACGATCTAACGAGTATACTATCACACAACTTAGAGGCCTTATCGACAAATTCATAAGACCGATTTTCAAACAAGATACCATTAGCCGTAACGAAGTCTACATCGCTTGTAGACTTAAAGTATTTAGGCTGAAGGTGTCACTAATTTTCTCCTCATTTTATTATGTCATATTTCAACGAAAGCGAGGATAATATACTTCTGAAGAAGGTGAGGAAAATCAACACATGCAGTAATTATTATAATTATTAAATTATTGTATTTTCCTGTGACCGTAGATATAGGTGCCTGTAGAGTAATGCAGAAATAAACGCATATTGCGACTTTTTTTTTAAATTATTTAGACATAACATCTAATATAAAAATATTATGTTTTTTTGTGTGTTCGTATTTTATGGGACGCCATACCGTTCAGCCGATTGCGATGAAATTTCGCATGGAGATATATTAAACCCCGGGAAACGTCATATGCTATTTTAAAAATAAATACCGCAGACAATGTCGCGGGCATCAGCTAGTATTAAATAAAATAGTTGTCACATAATCAATTTTACAATCGGTTTATTTAATAAGAAATAATAAATTGGAAACTCCAAAGCGATACTTTTTCAAACACGAATACACTCGTTGTATACTTTTTAAGAAAAAAATGACACCGACTTCAAAAAAAAACACCTAACTATCCTTTACAAATCAAAATCTAAATACAAAAATGACTTTATAAATACAATACAAACACTTAGCTATACCTATAATTAAATTTGACAGTTACTGATGTCGGTGCCAAACCTACCCAACTAGTAGACTTTTTGTTGTTGCACATTGATTTGGCACCGACTTAAATAACTGTCAAATTTAATTATAAATAGGTATTTGTATCGTATTTATAAAGTTATTTTTGTACTTAAGTTTTGATTAGTAAAGGACAGTTATTTTGTACTTTTCACTTTTTTTTAAGTCGGTTCATTTTTTTTCGTCAAAAAATCTTTATTTCTTCCTTTTGAGTGACCTTGGCATATAACTATCTAGAGTTGGTCTACAACTAACTTGTGATGAATTCTAACAATCTATAGCTATTTTCCGCTCAAAGTCTAAAAACCACCAATCGACACGTGTTTCGTCTCTCAATGAAGCATCCTCAGTATTTACCAGAAATCAGATCCGGTCAGCTATCCAGCACCGAATCAACAACTGAGTCAGCTGCACGACTATTTATACTAATTGAACTACACACGACCAGAGAGTGAGTGACCAATCAGAGCTCACTACTCACCACTCACCACACCACCACATCACCACATTAGTGGTGAGCTCTGCCCGTCTGCCCCACCCACTCAATTTGATTGAATTAGTATTATGTTGAATATAAACTCAATTGTCAAATGTAAATATGCTTAAAAGCGGCGAATAAATTGATTTCATCTGTTCATTTAACAAATCACTGTTGTTTTTTGGTGATTGGTAGTTTTTGGACTTTGAGCGGAAAATAGCTAAAGATCGTTAGAATTCATCACATGAAATAGGTTTCAGTAAAGTAACATCTGAGTCTATTCAAAACAATTAATTTATTTTCTAATCTGGAGCGGAATGGCATAGGAATCATCAATACAAATGAAGCTCATAAGCAGTCAGCGTTATTTGCTGTATCTTCGAAGTCCAAGTTCCAATAACTGTAAAATTTAAATGTGACGATCTCGGAGCTATACTTAAGCCAACGGAAAAAAAAACATTGAAGACGATCCACAACTGACGAAGTTATCGGTAAACATACATAAATAATACATTCAGACGAATCTCCTCCTTTTTTGAGTCAGTTAAAAAGAATGTGTTATTGGTATTATGTACCTAATCCATATTGAACAGATATTACCTAGGCGTAACATACACCAACAATACATGTCGCTTACTATCCATACATTGTGTCGGACTACGAATATACGAACTAATAATAGTGTTATATCGAAGTCCGACTGAACTGTCGAAGTTTGATGATTGATTGCGTATTTAGTTCGGTACACATTATGTAGTTAAGAGCGCCAAAATCAACGACGCTAATGACTTGAAACCAAAGTTTTTATTGCATTCGAAACAATGTTATCATCTACGTACTTTTTGTAAATTTTTCCAAGCGCTAACTTTTTAAGACAGTTTCGAGTCGCTTACTGAGTTTTAATTCGTTTAATCATTCTAGAAATCTCATTCTACTTGATCAAAGTCAAGATACATTAAATCTCAGTACACCTATTAAATGTCGTCGACTTTCGCAATCACTTTTATTCCCTTTGGACCTTGTTCCTAGATGGAGCTCGACTCACGTTTACAGGATTTTCGACGTACTTTCGTTTCCTTTAATGCATTTATGCAGTATTATATTATTATTGTAATATTGTACAAAATAATTCCAAATATAGAAATTATTATCGCCTTTGTCACAAAAAGCGTTAAAAATTTTCTCCTTTTCTTCGCTTTCACCAATTTCGCGGTTTCACCGCCTTAAAATTTTCTCTTCGCTATTTTGCAACGTTACCTAGTATTTTTATTAAATACTATGCTTTAAAAGAGACTTTATTGTACTTTTATTAAAATGTATTAACTGAATCTAACATCGACAATTTTTTAGCTGATTCTAACAAAGACTTGAACCCAAATAAAATAAAATAAATAACGGTTTAAAAGTAGTGACAACTGACAGCCATCCCCAAAACCCTTTTTGTAAACACACGAGGAATGTTGAATGAAATTGAACCGCCGTTAGAACCACAATCTTGAGCTAAGAGAGAAAAAAATATGCGCATGTCTACTTTAAGAAGGCTATAGGCAGAAGAACCAGAGGGTCAAAACTTTGAAAGCCATTTTGGCACTATCAACTTCAGAAAAAAAAAATGGGACTGTTTGTAAGACCGCTTGTTAGAATTATTTTACTTTTTATTTGGTTTTTATTGTTATAATTAATTCGCATTTGAAACTCGAAACGTCAAACTGAATTCTGTTTTTCAGTCATATGTTTATGGTATAATAGATGGTTCGGGCACATAGAAAGAATTTGTGAAGAAAAACTACCAAAGAAAATGTACAGAGCGCAAGTGAAAGGCAAAAGAAGCCAAAGAAGACCAAGGCTGATTTACTAAGATCAAATAGCCAGAGTGTTAGCTGATGGAAATGTGAAAATCAATCGCATACCTAGGCGAAATTTGAGGCGAAGATTTGAGGAAGTGAAAGAAGTGTGTAAGGACCGCGACTCTTGGCGCTCGGTCCTTTCTGACTACCTCGTTTGGGATACAGCGTGAAGATAAGTATGTATGTATATAACATTTTTAATGCAACAGTATCTTATATTTTGCGTACATATGTTCATGTCTGTATCTTAAAATCTTTACATTAGGCAGTTCAATGTTAAAATACTGTAATCGGTTATAAATAACAATATTAAAAATATTTCTTACTGTTTTAGTAAGAAAACTATTAGGTACGTAATATAATTCGCTAGACGAATGTTCACAATTTTCGATATGATAATGTAAATTGCCACATATTATTTACATTTTATTGAATTATTTGTACATAATATAATTCCACATGAGTTTCTCAACGAAACAACTTCAGTAAAGTTTGATTCAGTTAGTTACCTTACACTGTGTGTGAATGACCGTACTATGTAAGTAATATGTATGATAGGTGACTTTACATTGAGTGTGAATTACCTTACTTTATAAATAACAAGCCGTTTCCCGCCCGCTTCGCTGGGCGTAAGTGAATACTACGTTTTTGTGTGAAAAAATGGTGAAGGGTCTATGTAGTTCACAAAATAAAAAGCCTATAACCATCTACAACTAATTCCGCGTCGAATGGTCGTGGTCCCATGCCGATCGGTCCAGTAGTTTTCAAGTTTATCGCGGTCAAAGAAAAAAAACTTTCATTATATATATATGTACAGTGTACAATCAAATTGATAGTTTGTAAGTAATATGGAGATATATAAACTGACATCAGTAATTACTATCGAAATACATAAGCCCATTTACCCATTTTAATTATTTTTCAAACAATCAAATTGCGGTATTAAAATTATAATAAATAAAATTTGAAATGTGAAATACTCGACTTAAAAATAATCTAGACCGATTTGTATCGAACAGAGCCAAGAACAATTTCAAACTCCGTATCAGTTCATCCTTTTAAGATTTGTGATGCCACTGATAAATAATCTCACAGAGACAACGACGTAGAAGTTATAACGCTTTTCCAACGAGAGGTAATAAAAATACTGCAATGATACATAATCCTTCTTATACACATTTTACAAGAACGAGCACATGAAATGCACATGATCTGGATAAACCTCGTATAATAAAGTTTCAAACTAAATGCGGAGAGCGATCAGTCCAGATGACGTCATAGTCATACATAAGACGTGTGATGAAATATGATGACGTGGCGGAATAATAACGGAGCTACCGTCTTACTGTAACTCGATAAAATTCAAAACATTTATTAAAAAACTTTATACGAAGGGGTCATTTTCCTCTGTGCACATGACAAAATATGGGTAAAACATAAGTTAGTAATCTACACTTACATTATAAAGGGAGAGAGCGAATTTTGTTAGTTTGTTTATATGTGAAGGGTATTATATTTTAAACTTTGGTTTTATATATAGTTTTAGTCTGGACGGGTCTGCCCACCGAAGTCACGATATGTGATACCAATCGTGAAATTGTGACGAGTGACGAAGATATTGTTGAACATCAAATCTACAATCAGAAAGAAAATCAGAGAAGTCAGAAAATATTTTCGAATGTATGCGTTTTACCTACAAACATACACAATAATACACAGCACATAATTTAGTAAGCTTTGAAAAAATTTGAGATGTTGCATAGACTCAGGTGTTATCTTGCGGAAATCCATTTCATGTGATAAATTCACAAATTTTTAGCTATTTTCTGCTCAAACCCTAAATACCACCAATCGACACGTGTTTCTCAACGAAACATCCTCAGGGACCAGAGATCAGATTCGGCCATGACCAAATCATGCACCAAGCATTACCATGCACCAAACATGATTCGGATTTTTTGAAGTTTGAGCGGAAAATAGCAAAAAAATTTTGGAAATCACAAGAACTTGAGAATTATGTGAAGGTGTACCTAACTGTGTAGCGTTGTGATGTTAGTAGATGTTAGTAGGACATCATTGTTTTTTTTTATATTGTCTTCAAAGTTGCATTAATATGTATGCAGATTTCATTGTACTATTTTTTATTTTTATGTCTGACTGGCAGATTTTTTAGTCGCCGTTTAAAAAGTTGATTTTATTTTCCAACTTTGAGTAAGTCTTATTTAAAGTACATAAATACTTTCCTTTTTTTTTATTTTGTAACCTTGGCATGTTACTATTTTAGTAACAATTTCATTACATAGTTAACTATATATTATGCGTAAAAAACATAGATTAAAAATAAAATAAATAAATGCAATTTTCTAAAGCGATTATTTTATGAGTTCGCTGTTCATAGTAGCCCTTCAACTCTGAGACTTTATCCTTTGAAAAGATTTATGTAGCTTGTTTCGTGATTTTCAAAGGAATTTTTTCACAGACGAAAAATGTACCCACTCAAAAACATTAATTAATCAATATACACAATCGCCAAAAATGAATAAAATTAAACACCATTCATAAATCGACTTAAGAGAAATGTTTTCGGATTATCATCAACCCTTATAACCAGCTGACTCATGGACATTTCACGAAGGGCCACCCATGCCAAATTTAATTAATCAAATTAAAAATGATTTATTGCACTTAACAGAAATACTTGGTTGGCCAATTTGGTCCTACAACACATACCAGCTAAACTAAAGATCTCTTGAGGACAACAATAATAAATAATTGTGTACCTTTGTCCGTACGTATATGTACCGAAATAATTAATTGCTATAGAAACTCGGGATCATGACAATCTAGTTATTTCCAAAAATTACTGAAGCCAAGATAACTGCGTTAGTTTTTATAATAAGGTTCCTTGAGAATTCCTCAATGAAATAACGATTAATGCAATGTTAAACGTATTGAAAATTGAGAAATCATACCATAAGATAAATTACGAGTATTTCATCATGATTACAAATATAGCCGTGAACCTTCCTTGCTCACGTATTTTTCTGAATATTATATTTTTGTAATATTGATTTTTTTCGAACCGACGACGTTCAAAAAAACTGAAAATTACCATGATTTTCACAATGACTTTTACATTTATTGATGACCCTTAATAAGACATAATACAATGATTACAATAGGAACGCTTAATTGAATAACCTTTTATATATATATTTCCGGTCAATGGCATTTCTGAAATTAGACCTCACATCAACTCGGAAAGCGAACTTTTCTGTATTGGTATGGTGTCCGGGTTTTACTGAGTGTTCTCGGGTACTTCGCTATTTCATTGTGTTTTACTTATAGCACTTTTAATTGCTCTTATTGTAATATAATAAAATAAAAAACGTGTGCGGTTGGGGGACCCCCGTCAGGAACGAAATTCGTTAGCTGCAGTTTCAGTTTCAAATTTTAATAAATTAACGAGTCCAATAAAACTCACGTATGATTTAAAATAAAAACAAAAAATAAAAATTTCGATTCTTGTACGCACACATATATTACGAAAATGGAAAGAGACAGAAATATCACTATAAATCTAAGTATATGGTTAACGAAACCAGCACCGCCCGACGCGCGGGTTCCGTTCCACGTTACACTTTTTCCTTATGTGACGATTTCTACAAACTCAAACCTCCCGCAAGCCGCGTTAAAGAACTTCATTCCGCCAAGTGCGTGTTGGACCACCAACAGTACAGTGAAGAGTTCCGTAGTCTGGGTACACAATATTAATTTATTCGGCAGAAAAAATAAGTTTGTATGTCATAGAGTTTCACAATGACACTGTGAAAAATAAAGTTATTTCTAAGGTCTATACTAAAATACCCTATATCTCAAAAACTTCACAACATATCTTGTTCAAACTTAAATTTCATTTAAAGTGCTTTAAGTTCTATCTCAAATTTTTTTAGTTTTCCACCCAATAGTTGAAAAGTTAGAGGGAGTAACTTTTACGACTTTCGAAGTGCATATTTCAGCAAATATTTACTTAAATAATAAAGTCGATATCCTTTTTGAAGACATATTTAAAGATATCCAGCTTATATACTGAAATGCACAGACATTCTTTTTCATCCCTTAGTCACAAATTAATCAATTACTAGCGTGATCTCAGTTTACTTACATGGAGTGCCACCATTAATTTTATTTTTTTCTCTCTCTGCATCATTTTATAACAGTTTGTAAGACCTACCTTCTAAATTTACGTACTTACTACGTCTCTTACGTACAGACGGACAACACATTGTGATTGATGGTTAGGGTTGTTCCTATTTTTCTTTTGAAGTATAAAACTCCTAAAAATTTACCGCAAAATCATCAACCCTTATTAACCTGTTATGATTCATTCATGAGAGTCACTTTCCACATGAGTTGAGTCGAAGGAAAAGGCCTCGGACTCAACTCATTTGGAAACTGTTACAAATTGTGTACGTTTCTTGTAGGAAAAATTGATATTTACACCTATTATAATAACCTAAACGAACCTCAGACTCTTGAAAAGGAGGTTGAATTCTTTGTAGTTGAGATTTTCATGCAAATAACGACGTAATTTTTAAAGATGTCGATAAAGTTATTTATAAAGAAAACCTGGTACATGGAGTGTTTTATTTTGTTCACATACTTGCTTTGCTCTATAGGGATCATATAGTAGATAATGTAACAATATACACCAAATCACTACAAAAGTGAAACAAACAAAATAAGCTGGGCCCACCCGTAAGTATAACACACATTTTCATATAACAAGCTAATTGGCAGCTACTATAGAAAACAACACCGCGAATATTGTATCATTTCTTATGAAGATTTTGTTGTAGCTATCAGTTAATTCGATAAGTGTGTTGTTGTATTTACGAGCGGGATGCGGGGGGGGCGGCTTATTAATAAGTAATAATTCTTCACTTTTACGACATGCGACGCGGTATCTCTCTTTTAAATATAGTATGGGATTACTTCATAGTTAGAAATGATAATATTTTTTTCTCTCACTATAAATACAGATAACATTTGTAGAGACATTCAAACAGTTTGAGCCAAAAGAGAAGGCCTATCTAGAACGGAACTTTATGACAAAGAACACGAGCCTAGAACTTTTCCAACGAACAAAAAATGTTATATAACACATTAAAGCTACAATAGGTTTGTATGAAACTCTTTATAGAGCTCTTTCAGACGACATGAAAGCGGAATGGAAACTCAACTGTTGCAGTGAAAAATGAAAATATTTTAAAAGTTTCTGCAAAAGCTCTGATTTATTTAGGTGCCTACTAATTACACTGTTTTTCTAATGTCAAGTAGGAATGCGATTAATTAGCGTTACAACAGTATGACACCGATATTCTTCAATATAAAAATAACTTTAATTTAACGAACTTTACTTTTTGTTTTTTCTTCATTATTTTTTATTAGGCCACTCCAAAACACATTGGAAAAATATATTATAGTAAAAAAAAGCTTAATTCTTTAACAGTGGCAGGTCAAATGTTAAAAACTAAGTAAATTGTAAAAGTTATTGCAAAAAAAATTGTTGTGTAGTTTACTAAGAGAATAATAACATAACATAACATAACTTCACGCTGTATCCCCAACGGGGTAGTCAGAGAGGACGGAGCGCCAGGAGTCGCGGTCCTTACACACCTCTTTCGCTTCCTCAAATCTTATCATTCTCCTCACACATTTTCGCCTAGGTATGCGAGTGCTTTTGACATTTCTGTCTGCTAACACTCTGGCTATTTGATCTTCATAAGTCTAAGAGAGAATAATGTTATATATAATCAATATAACGCGTGTATGGTAATTTGCTTTGTATAGGATTAATTGTAAATCTGTTATTCTGACTATTTAATTACTAGCGTGATCTCAGTTTACTTGCATGGAGTGCCACCATTAATTTTATTTTTTTCTTCCTCCATCATTTTATAACGGTTTGTAGAAGACACCTACCTTCTAAATTTACGTACTTACTACGTCTCCTACGTACAGACGGACAACACATTGTGATTGATGGTTGGGGTTCCCATTTTTCTTTTGAAGTATGGAACTCCTAAAGATTTACCGCAAAATCATCAACTTTAATTAACCTGTTATGATTCTTTCATGAGAGTCACTTTCCACATGAGTTGAGTCGAGGGAACAGGCCTCGGACTCAACTCATTTGGAAACTGTTACAAATTGTGTACGTTTCTTGTAGGAAAAATTGATATTTACAACTATTATAATAACCTGAATGAACCTCAGACTCTTGAAAAGGAGGTTGAATTCTTTGTACTTGAGATTTTCATGCAAATAACGACGTAATTTTTAAAGATGTCGTAAAAGTTATTTATAAAGAAAATCTGGTACATGGAGTGTAGTGTGGAGTGGCGTAGGCAGTGTGAATAATCTAACTCAGCCAAAATGGTCATACACAATGCGGTATTGGTTCAAACTTTATTGTACGGTAGTGAGGCCTGGATATGCCCGAAATTGAGTGAAAGGAAAATAAATGCAGTAGAAATGCGATCCCTTAGAAATATGTGCCGTGTCATTGTGTGTGTGTGTGTGTGTGTGACTGTGTTATTGTAAAAATGAAGAAAGAAATGCTCAGATGGTTCGGACACATAGAAAGAATGAGTGATGAAAGATTGACGAAGAAAATCTATAAAGCTAAAGTGAGTGGTAAAAGAAGCCAAGGAAGACGAAGCCTAATTTATGAAGATCAAATAGCAAGAGTGTTACCCGACAGAAATGTCAATAGCACTCGCATACCTAGGCGAAAATGTGTGAGGAGAGTGATGACATTTGAGGAAGCGAAAGAAGTATGTAAGGACCGCGACGCTTGGTGCTCCGTTCTCTCTGACCACCCCGTTAGGAATACAGTGTGAAGATATGTATCTATGTATGTAAGTAAGTATAAATTGTAAGTAGTTTTTGGTGTAAGTACTACTCTGTCAAGAAAGTACCCGGAAAAGATCAATAATACACGAAATGTTAGTTATTCATCCAAATTTATTTTATCACCTTCAAAGTATGCTCCTTCAGAAACGATACACTTACGCCAACGAATAATCCAATCATCAAAAACATTTTTTAAACGCTTTTTCCGGAATTGAGTTCAGTGCTCGCCGCGAATTCTCCTTTATGTCTTCTACCGAATGAAAACGGGTGCCACGAAGTGGTAATTTGAGTTTAGGAAAAAGAAAGAAGTCGGCTGGAGCCATATCTGGTGAATAAGGTGGTTTCTCGATGGTATTTGTTGAGTTTTTGGTCAAAAATTCGTTCACAATGATGACCTTGTGCGAAGGCGCATTATCGTGGTGCAAAATCAAAGAATTTTCTTTCCACAAATCTGGCTTTTTAGTCGAATTTACTCTCTTAAACGCCGCATAACGCCCAAATAATATTCTTTATTTACCGTTTGACCTTCCGGCAAGAATTCCGAGTGCACAACACCGCGATAGTTAAAGAAAACAGTCAACATGACTTTGATTTTTGATCGACTTTGGCGTGGTTTTTTCGGTTTCGGTTCAGTTGGAAGGCGCCACTCCGAAACTTGTTGACTACTTTGCATGTCAAACTCGTAAACCCACGTCTCATCACCAGTAACAATGCGTTTCATGAATGTTAGGTCGGAATTGACTTGTTCTAGCATGTCCTCAGCGACTCTTATGCGATTGTGTTTTTGAAGAAAATTCAGGTCTTTTGGGACTAGCCGAGCGGCAACATGTTTCATACCCAAGTGATCATTTAAAATGGTACGGATCGACTCGTAAGACACAGAAAGTTCGGCGGCTATCTCTCTCAAAGTTGAATGAGGTTTTTCAGTCACTATTTCCTTCACTTTTACGATGTTTTTGATAAAGTCGATTCACCGTAAGCCTACTGTAACATTTTCAGTGACTCCGAACACGAAATTCCATTGCCGATGCAAAATTTAAGACAAACTCTTTGTTCGATGTTTTTGTCCATTATGAAATTCGCAATATACACTAGAATGATATAACTAAAAACAGCACTGTATTGAAGCTAAATAACAGATGCAACTCAAACTCCGCGCCAAAATGGAAAACAGCTGTGCCAATCTATCAACAACAAAAAAAAAACAAAAAATTGAATTTAGAACTATAAACAAATCATCCATTCCCGATACTTTCTTGACTGAATGTATGTATAACATAATCCTTTGCAGCTTATTAAGATGATTTCATTAAACCCTTGAAAGCGTATGGTAACAGTTGCTACCAAATTCCAATCCCCGCGAAATGCGACTGGTAACAATCGCAATTATGAAAACGATATTCATTTTCAAATCCAAGATGGCGAACCTTACTTTTTTGAATAAATTTACATGGATGTCATATTATAAGTTTTTCGGGATCCTCATTACGAAAATGACGTTCATTTTCAAATCTAAAATGGCGATTATTACTTTTATGGATAAATCGATATAGGTGTCATATTCTGGATTTCAAAATGGTGATTATTATTTTTTGAAGTGAAACAACTTATGCGGCTGGTCAGAGTGGCTGATGGCGTGAAGATGTGGCGACGTGTCGCCAGGCGCTCGTACTTAGCCCGTATACCTATAGCGTATGCAGAGTTGTTATTCACTTTGGAACACGATGCCTATATTTTTGAAATTAAAAGTCATTATTTACTTCAAAAAAAATTAAAATATTTTGTTTGTGATTATGCCATATTATTTTATTATGCCATGTTTATTTCCTTTAATAAACCATCGTTTCATGCATATTTTCTCCACAAAATAGTTTTGATGTTTTACGTACGTAACTACGTAATTAATTGTAATTGAGTTACTGGTATGAGAACATCCTAATATTATAACAAACTAAAAAAGTTGCACAAAAATCTATTTTGTATTTTTAAACGGTTTCATTTAGCTTGACCTTCGTATATTTGATACTATTTTAGTATTAAATCTTGCGACAGCTTTTTCAACTATTTCTACCGATTTTAGCCGATTCTGAAACTTTGTAGACACGTTGAGTTTCCGTTATAATACATTATTACGATAATTTCAATATGGTAATGATGGTCTAATGATAGAGTCAGGAGGTGGACAGTGGAATTCTGCAACGGTTACTAGTAACCCCTTCGAGTTTGGGCTCAATTGGTTGGTTTTAACGAGTTTCATACATTACACTTGGTCAAGAAAGTCTGATGATTAAGTTAGGAGGTAGACAGTGGAACTCTTCAAACGTTATTAGTAACATTTGGTTGTTGTTATAGAGTTAACATTAAACTATGTCACAAGGGTCCGGTGATAAAGGCAGGAGGTGGATGGTGGAGCTTAAATTAAAAAAAATGATAAAAACTTTCTAAGTGAACGGTTTTATTTTAAAACATCAGCTGTACCAAAAACAAGGTAATAATTAGGACACAAACCTAGACCTTCTTTAAATTTAGAAGTTTGATAAGAAATCATGCAATACTAGCAGCGCTGTCTTCTTATATTGGATGCCAAGAAGCACTATATGTCGCTCCATCAGCGGATTAATATATTATTTTTAAGCGACATCAAAAAAAAGAGGAGGTTCTCAATTCAACTGTATGTTGTTTTTTTTGTATATTTGTTACCTCATAACTCCGTCATTTATGAAACGATTTTAAAAATTCTTTTTTTGTTTGGTAGACAATACTTTAGAGGTTTTAAATTTAATTGGTATTGGAGCTTGGACTTTGAAATTACACCAAATGACGTGACCTGGTTATAACCTTTATTTATATTGATGATTCTCTTGTATATCGTTACATTCCGGAATTAGATAGAAGTTAATTGCAGACCTGCCCTAGATATTTATTTAGGTCAAGATCACTCAAAAAGGAGAAATAAAAAAATTTAAGAAAAAATTTCAACCGCCTTCAAAAAGAGCACTGAAAAGTACAACATAACTATTCTTTATTAATCGAACTTCAGTAACTGTCAACTTTAATTATATAGGTATGTGTATCGTATTTATGAAGTTGTTTTAATTGCACTTAAGTTTCGATTAGTAAAGACTAGTTCTTTTGTACTTTTAGTGCTTTTTTTTTGAAAGTGGTTTAATTTTTTTTCATAAAATTTTTAACGCAATAAATACCCCTTAAAAAATATGCAAAAAGGATTAACGTAAATTTAGAGTTTTAAGAAATTGAATAGAAATGAACAAATTAAAAAGTACACGTAGGTGAATGTTTTTATAAGAAATAAAAATCACTGTTGAAACGAAAGCTCGTTCACATATCCCGCAAAGCTCTCAGTCAAAGCTTAGAGGCTTAAAAAGAGATTTCTTTATTTTTTCAATAGAGATACCACATTCGGCACATTTAGATGTATGAAAACATTAAGCCACCGCACTGAAGCTGTTCGTATATAAAACCGTCAAAATGAGAGTTAACTTTCTAAAATTCTTTCGATTTGACACCAAACTTATACTGAAGTGTGATCGAAAAGTGTAATGTAAAAGAATACGTTACTAAATAATGCGACAATTATTTAGTATAATAATTGCCACAATATGTATATTCCTTCCTATAAAATATGTATACCTCTACAAGTCGACAAGTCAAAAAGAAAAAATATTCCCATAGTTTTAGAGCTGTGAATAGGGCTCTATCTTATGCCCGATTTCACCAAAGTCCCCTAATACTTAATTAACCTCTAAAAAAGAATAGGGGACCGCATGTGATGAGACGTTCGGAGCCTAGATGTAGTTAAAAGATCCCCTCAATTTAAAAACTTGATTTCCGAACCTATTACACTACGTGACAGTTTTTTGTGTTGCTTTTTGACAATATTTATTAACTTAAATTAAATTTATTATATTGAAACTTAGAAGTAAAAACAATAATAACTGTTTTATCGACTACTTTTGGAACCACATAGTCACTATGGAAAAATGAGGGAACCAATAGATTGGTGAATACGAATATTATCTGAGGACCGGTTTAGGGCTCCTTTTAATCTAGGTGGTAATTAGTGTGACGACTTAGATAGCGTTGGTGAAATCGGGCATTAGTCCCCCATTTGACATAAAAGACTACTAAAAAGGAGCTTACAGAATTACGGCGATCTGTATGAGGCTCTCATTGCCCATTTCAGACAACTTATTTATTTTTATTTAAATATTTATTGCATATACAACATACACAAAAAGAAAATTACACATAGAGCGCTTGACCAAAGAGTACAGTTTATTTCTATTACTATTAGAGACTATAGATAATTACTAAATAAATATGTATCTATATAAAAAATATATGTATATGAACATATCGTTTTATCTAAAAAAGTAATATTCGTCATCTTGGATTTGAAAATGAACGTCATTTTCGTAATCAGCCAGTATTAATTATTAGAAGTATTAAGAAATAATCATACGGAAATTTTCTTTTTTTATTAAAGCATATTACCATAAAAGGCAAAAAAAACGTAATGACGTATTGAGAACTTTTTGAATTGGGTTAATAACAATACTAATTGTCGGTGCTTAAAGCATAAGCATAACTAATTGAAACATTTGATATTTTTTGTTTAGTTTCGATAACATTCCTTTAATGATAACCGAGAACATCTCTAGTTAATTCTACAATGTGATACCAGTCAAAACTAGATTGGACAATACTGTGCAACACTCAAGTGTAATTTCTTATCTAGTACAATAGTAAATATTTTGAATGAATAATGCTTTTTAAAAAAAAGATGCACATTGGTATTGATAATGTATTGTATTTACGAATGCTTATATTCAATGTTATTATTACAGCGCAGACACACGACGCGAACACTTTCTTGCAGTCACCGCGCGGCGGCCGCGCGGTTGACATTCCCATGTACTTATTAAAAGCGAATGTAAACTCTATTCTCTAGGCAACAATGTCCGAATTTCTGGGAACTACCCAACGCCGCGTGGTTTAAAAGTTTACATAGATGGCGAATATTACTTTTTTGGATAAATCGATATGGGCGTCATATTCTAGGTTTTTCGGGGTGCTAAATACGAAAATGACATTCATTTTCAAATCCAAGATGACGAATATTACTTTTTTAGATAAAACGATATGGGCGTCATATTTTAGGTTTCTTGGAGTGTTGATTACAAAATGACGTTCATCTTTAAATCTAAGATGGCGAATATTACTTTTTTGGATAAATCGATATGGGCGTCATATTCTAGGTTTTTCGGGGTGCTAATTATGAAAATGACATTCATTTTCAAATCCGAGATGATGAATATTACTTTTTTAGATAAATAGATATGGGTATCATAATCTAGCTTTCTCGGTGTGCTGACTACGAAAATGACGTTCATTTTTAAATCTAAGATGGCAAATATTACTTTTTTGGATAAATTGTTATAGGTATAATGACAATGGTCATGGCCATGATCATGGGTGAAATGACTAGTATACATTTTTTGTGGAATCGTAGTACTTCGCATAATTTATGGCAGATCTAGAACTATTTATCGATATCATTACCTAGTTTATGTCACTGTGTTACATCACTAATTGAGCGTCTGTGCAAACTTCGTGCAAACTGCATTGGGTCGGCAACTTCAAAAACTACGTTATAAGTTCACTTGAAAGTAGATCTTATGCTTAACTAAATAAAGATAGTTTCCATTTGCTTGTCTTTATGATGTTGAGCGTACTAAAATGCGCGTTCAGCTCAAGTAAGCAGGAACCTAAGTAAGCATTACAGGGCTTACTAGTGTTGCGCGGGTTTCCGCCATTTGGGCTTTCTAGTTGTTTTTTCTGTTCTGAGGTAGGGAAAAACGATAGAGCTGTACATTTTTTTCTAATTTTTTTTTTCTATTGACAACAAGATAAGCGTATTCCGTAATTATTATATCTGCAATATAGTAGCCAACATTGGCACGTTGAAATCCTAGCGGATTTATACCCTCTTTCACAATAACCTTGTATATATATTATAAATAAGCAATGTATATAAATAAGGATGAGTATAAGTTATAAAAAAATATAGGAGAAAAAAAATGTTTATGGTAAATATGATATGAGATAAAAATATTATAAAAAATTTCAAATAGTTTTTGACAGCGCATTTGAACCCATGCAATAGACAATCGTGAAAAGAATGATACATACATGTAAGTCTCGCTGCTGTAGCACTGTGAAGAGGGTCACTTGTTCCCCAAAGCAAACTTGAACAATGAACACTGGGCTCAGCTCTATTGCATACCATAAGATATCTTAAGGTATGCAATAGGATTGTCCTCACATGCGTCAAATATATTAACGCGAGGAGTTTTAGTTGATACAAGTATCACATGATTCAGTTTCTCTCCCAAAGACTGTATATCTTTTCGAGATTTCTCCCGCATCGAAAAATAAAGGATATGGGACAAAGGACTTGAATATAAGACGTATTGATAAGCTAGATATAATTACTTATACATTATTTACTATTACTGTTTTATTATTTTCATAAATACGATGCTACCAATGTAAAAATGTATAACATTTATCAACAAAAAACCCATTGGATGAAACAAAAAACGCAATTATTATAATGAAACCGAATAATTGCAGACGGAGCTCCTGTCGTTCAGGGAATATTGTCAAAGTTACTCGGAGGTAAGAGGTTTTCAGGTGAAGATAATTATGCCTTCAGTTTTCAGCACTGACAAAGCCCGACCTTTTTGCGGTATTAAAATAACGATGTAAATTATTTCGGACAAAATAAGTAAGCGATTCATTCTGACTATTACATTAGGCAGATAATAAGATGAACATTTTTGCAGAGAAGAACCTCTTTACCGTCACGTAAAAATAGAATTGTCATCAGCCTAAAATTGAATTCTTATTGAAACGACGCACGTGTTTAACAAAAACTGTTTTTATATAAGAAAACTGAATTTGTTTTTAAAATGAAAACGACTAACCGCTTATTATTTTTTTATCTCTATATTATATAAATAAAAATGAATCTTCGAAATGTATGTACGCGCATAACTTCCAAACGACTGCACCAAATTAGATAATTCTTCTTTTTTTTATGTTCGTTATTGTGAGGACAAGGTTTGTATAAAAAAAAGTAAAAAAAAAATTAAAAAAAGAAAAAATTTAAAATCTATAATATGAGAAGTGAGTGAGTGAATGAGACATAAGACTGTGAGAGATCTTCAAAATATTGACAGAACATTTAAAAAAATATTGAAAAAAATAATTTTTAATCTCATAATATGAAAAGTGAGTGAGTGAATGAGACAGAAGACTGTGAGAGAAGTGAGAGAATATATTGACAAAACATTGACAGATTAGTGGAATAAGAATGGATGGCGGATGTTCCACAATAGGAAATTACTTTTTTGTTTAACACCAACAATATGGGTATTAAATGAAATGTATTACGCGGGGGAAGGTTTGTGTATATGTGACGTCATCGTACATCCAATATAGCGGATGTTCCACAATACGTACAGTTGTGCTCATTCCAAGAATATCACTAATGCCAACTGACTTTCCTTTTGAATTTAAACGTCTCCAGTTTCCAGTGCGCCTTGCATTCGCAATGACAATTAATAAATCCCAAGGCCAATCGTTAGAAGTGTGTGGAATAAATCTTGAATTGCCGTGTTTTTCGCATGGGCAGTTGTACGTTGCGTGCTCAAGAGTCGGGAAACCATCGGCACTATTAGTTTTCTCTCCAGAAGGAAAAACGAAAAATATTGTACATTACAAAGCATTACAATAGATATGTTGTAAATATTTAAATACTATACTTTATTGTTTGACGCAATATAAACGATATGAATTTACCGGAAGTGTTACATTTCTTTAGTCTATGACTGTACACCACCTATGTGATGCTGAGGCGGATATAAACAGTAGATAGTCTGAAATTCATAAATTTTGAAAATATTTACGGAAAGAAGGCGGTACGAAGTTCGCCGGGTCAGCTAGTTTTTTATAAAAATGCGCCAGAAAATACACAGTATCATCTGGTCTCAAACTAGGGTATTTCATGTGCTATGAGAACCAGACGACGACTACGAGGGGCGTCTCCTAGTACACTCGGACCCGACACAATCTAGAAAAGTTCAAAGTTTATTCAAAACACTATCTTTTAGCCGCACATATATTAAACAATTATAATCTTCAACTACTTATTATAATTATTTCCATACATTTAGCAGTCTCTATCAGCCACTCTCAGAATCAATATTAAAAAATCTTATCTACATAAATGTATATATCACGAAAAGAAACTATTAGTAGTTTGGATTCAAAGCCTTTAGAGATACAAATACTAGAAGTTAATACAAATACTCATTTTTACAATTCCATTCCTCAAGGAAAAACTCAAACGTTATAAGATCACTTAATATGTACCAGTCCGTTGTATTTACAATACATTATATACAGTGATCGGAATCGTAGACATGATTCTAAAATATGGATATGACACAAAAGTTCACGGGATGTTCCTGGGTTCGGAACCTTAGTAACGGATGTGAATACGTTACTAGGATTCCAACCGAGGATGATTCTAATATTTATATGTACATAAAATCTCTCTCTATGTTACACTTGTAATAAATTACCGACAGGAAAATTGATTTTCAAAATAAGTAAATAAAACGATAATTATGACATTCCACATATGACATTCTAGTTATCACTTTAGTATATTCTCTAAAGGCTTAAAAAGGTAAAATGGATAGTCGAACTCGACTAAAATATCTAAAACCTCTTCATTTCAAACATTGCACAACAAGGCACATTTTATTACCGTTAATGGGCCCATTTTAAAGCATCATTGTCAAAACTGGTCAGTTTCAAAATTTCTGTTTTTTTTTTCGCTTTAAACGAATTATCCTTGTGACCCAGTTTTTACATTCCAGCTGAGTCGAAGCCGACCTAATTTTTCACATTGCAGCGACTTGTGTTCGTGTGGAGAATTTAAACATTATTCGGGGGCATTCGATACCTTTTCTTACAATAGGTTTTCGTTATTACTATGTGATTTCCGGTTGAGAATAGAATTCAAATTCAAAGTTTAAGTCTGTTTAATACATTTAAATATTTAAATTTACAATTAAATATATAAATTACACTTAAATACACAGACATAACTGTATACAAAAAGAAACCTCTGTAATACACCAAAGACATATAAAGAACCACCAAACAACCGTTTAGCTTTCTATATTTTTGTAAAAATTCGTAGCGTGTGCATCGTGGATGAGTTTTCTTATAGTAACCATGAAATTAAAAGTATTAAAATAAAGTTAACAACCTCTACTAGGAAACAGTCGCTGAATATGAGACCCTAGGTTCAATTGTTAATATAAGTCAATGGAGAAAACGATTTTTTTGTAGTTCTCTGTTTCCTCTATTAGGAGTGGCTATATATTTTGGCGACGATATTCTAGCCGTGAAAAACAGTCTTATCGCGAAAATAAAAGTAATACGTGAAATTATTGATGTAATTATTTAACAACTAAATACTAAAAGCATTTGTATTGAAGTCGTTTTAAGCATACAGAAACAACAATAGAGTGAGGTACAATACATTGTTTCAACGTCAGCCAACACCGTCGCCGTCTACGATAAGCAACATCTATTTTTTAGCCGACGTCGCCCGTTTAAAAAGCATTCAACTAATCGCGTAGACATAAATTTGCTTCACTCCCGGGGGCGTTATAAATTGCCTTTCGGAACGGGACGCGCTCGAACCAAAGCAGTTAGAGGAAGTTTTTTGTAAAACCTAACTTTTTTTTGTAGGCTTCTACGCCTTATGTAGAAAAACATATATATACGAATTTCATCTTTTCGGTATAGACTTTGAACCATATGATTTTTTTTTAAAGGTTCTGTTAGGATAACACTAGATCAATCAATAGATATCTGTGCCAGATATTACTCTGACACAGCAAATCGTAACCTTGTGTGCGATCTACTAATGAAATATCTGCATCGTTGCAAAGGAAATTGTCACGTACATATCCGATACAAATAGCTGTAAGAATTAGTATAAGGCATGAGATGTAAATGACAACAGCTCTATGGCGTAACCACGCTGCACGGTACCAATATAATAACTACCACATAGTCCACAGTATTATTTTACCAACATGAAGAAGCCCGAGAAGAAATATAGCAACAGTGGTGATCGCGTCGGGGTCACCACTGTTGCTATATTTCTGATTTAAACCACGCTGCACGGTACCAATATAATATCTACCACATATGGTAGATATTATATAGATATTATATTGGAATTAGATGTGCATAGATAAATAATTAATACCTGTTTTCCGGTTAGCGATAGCGCTAAATATTTTAAGGACTAAGTTAGTCCTTGTCAGTTCTTCTCAGTATGGGTATGCAGATTACCCTCTAACCGGTGGTAAAAACATTAAAAAAATACTATATACTTAATGAAATTTGTTTGAATAATAAATCTGAAACTACTTTTACATTTAGGTATGCTCGTTTAGTAGAGTTACAATACATCTCTAACTCTAAATAAACTTTAATAAAAAAAAAAAAATAGCGCATAAGTAGCTCGATGGTTATGTGAAATAAACATTTTATCATGTAAGTAGTCGTAAAAAAATGTTTTGTGTTTGTCATGGCGTTACTAAATTCGTGTAGCACAGTTTCTGATTGATCTTCTGAAGGTATAATACTTTAAAATTTGGTTCATTCATTTATATTTATCAAAGCTAGTTACACGCTATTGCATTATTACTGACGATATGGTAACACAGTATGTACAACAGATATAAAAAATGTGTTATAAAATCTAACCTACATCTCGCGTTTCAATATTTCTCTCTCTTCCGTGTACGAGGATCAGTAGAATTTTGCATTCACACCGCACGTTGTTGCGAACGATCGTAAAATCATTACGTTTGGGTATGTTTCAGCAAATTTCAGAGTTCATCATGGTTGCCACAAATGTCTCGAATGAAAGCAAAAACCGCCCAGTTATAAAGCTTCGAATTTTTCTAACTTGTTCAGATTTCATTCGGTCGTAAAAATGAGGTGTCGAACTAACCGATATTAAAATTGCTTGTCGAATAAAATGAGCATTATATTTAAACCTTAGGCATATATTTAGAACTACTGTCACGATATGCATTTTCAACATGATATTATCTATAATACACATAAATTATGTAAATATGATTGTTCAGTAATAACCCACTTAGATGACACATGACACATCCGTAATAATAATAATATACTTCGTTCAGAATACTAGAAATAAAATATGTATGACATTTATTTCTTTGTTTTACTTTTACCTACTGATTTCTTGTACTTCATGTCAATAGGATGTGTAACTGTGCTTTTATGCAATATAATATGATTATGTAACATAATTACAAAATGCAAGATTTCTTAGTGTTGACAACCCTAGCACACAATACAGAGTTACGTAATTCCGTATCGAGATAGGATCGAATAGGACACCTGGTCTCAATAGACTGTAGATAAAACCTCAAAGAGTAAATAAACGCCACTGAGGTTATTGTTAGAGATATGGTGAGCGTGCATTTTTAATACTAGTGTATTTGTAAAACTAACGGTATTTATTCGGATTCATAGATTTTATATAAATAGGCCTCATGCAACGATTCTAAAACAAAAGATTTGGAAAAGCATTTGGACTTAATCATAAATTTTTTAGAAAATGTAGGTTACAAAGGGGTAAAATCTCATGCATTGCAATAACGGATCATAATAATAATTCAGGTTAAGTCGTAGGGCGTCGGCGAGCAGATGAAAAATGGCGGTGACGTCACACGGAGCCATGTTGTTTTCCATTGGCCGCACCTCCTGAACACTGATTTATGGTTGCACGTGATTCCGTGGATTCGACGACGGATGTCGCATAATACCACGAAGGTGAGAACTTCATTAATTTTAAATGTCAAAAAATTGTTCGGTTTATTTTCCGAGGTAATATCACTTCGGTCTAAGGAAAAAATATCACTGGAAGTGCTAAGAAAAACTAATTCTTCATTCACGATCACTTTAATGGAATCGAACAGAGACCTTATAATTTTCAAACATACTCGCCATTTCACATTAAGGGTGGACAGATGATCAAGAGGCAACTTTGACGCCACTATTCGTAACAAATATTTGCGATTACAGATGGCAAAGAGAAACCAGCCTCTTTAGAAGACGTCGCTATCTACTGTCTCTAGTTTCTAGAAGTTTTTAAAATATATAGAATATGAGCTTGCTGTCAATTCCATATTTCGTTTTCTATTATAAATTAAGCAATAAATTTTAAATATGAGGCTGACAAAAACATACATTTTCTTTTTACTCGTACTGATTTCTTGCGTAACTTGAATTGGGATTTAAGAAACCATTATATTACCATCGTTATCAAATTACGTCAATTCCATATTTTTAATGCTAATAACATGAATAGTTCGCTAATGATACAGTCCGGTCGCTGAGAGAATGCGTTCCTGACAGAGTGACCTGACATCGTGATCTAAACGACGTAACTTAAAAATGGCGTTGAATTTAAAAAAAAAATTCGTTAATTGTTTATTTGCTCAATTAACGAATAATTATCATCAAAAACTATATTGTTATGTCAACTAACAATAAATGTTATAATTATGCTCTAAGTTCAATGTTAAATAAATAAGAAAACAGTATTTTTTTAAATCCATACTGCACTGTTACAAGGTTATGCGAACTGTTTATTTTTGTAGTGATGTGCCAAAAATAACAGGCAATTGTAACATTACCTATCATCATACTATAAATAATACGTTTTTCTTTGTAATAATTTGATAATAATGGAATGTACTGGTACTAATAAATTTCATAGTATTATAATACTGCGCCCGAACCGAACGGCGCGAAGGCAAGTAGCGTAATATGTCTAGCTTTATAATTCTGTTAAATTTGATTTTTTGTTTAATTTTACATTAAATATTTCTGAATATTACTCTCGCATTTTTATTTTCTTTACGCTAGTTACATTCAGAAATTAGAAGCCAGACAAACAAGTACTGAAACTTTGTATCACTCTTATCTTGGGTCGGTTGAAAGAATAATATAACGGTGTTACTTTTTCCCCATCACTAGTCATGACCAACTGACAGACGTCAGGAACGCATTTTCTCAGCGTCAGCGGCCGGACTATGGCGACATTTACTAAGGTTTCAAATAATCTCTACTAAAATTACAGAGGGCGGAATTTGTAAGTTTGTTCCAGAACCACAGCACCCATTTAAAAAATTCTTTCACCATTTGAAAGCGACGTTATTCCAGATAGACATAGGCTATATGTTATGTATTCACCCCGAGCGAAGTCGGGGCCGGCCGCTTGTAATTTACTTACGCTTGTAATATTAAAAAAAAGAAAAAGAAGATCCTATCCCTGGACCGCCTTTTACGGCCTGCAAGAGAATGTAAACTTATAGTATATTCCATATCCACTATTACATTAAACGAAAACGGCTCTAGCGATTTTGATGAAATTTGCAATATACCTCTGTATTGAAGAGGGTGAAAAATCGATCTAGCTAGGTCTCACTTCGGGAAAACAGTTTTCTTCGTCACTTAAAACTTCTAAACTTTAATTTTTTTTTATTTCGCAACAGAGTTTACCTTCTCAAAAGCACAGTACTGAGTGTTGGTCTACCACGCCGAAGTGCGCGGGTTCAAATCCTGCAATGTGGTCAGACTTTTCTTGTTTTTTTTTTATAAGACACCAAGTAAAGCTCGGTCGCCCAAGTACTTTATATAATACCTTATAATATGTTTTAATACAATTGAATAAGCAAGTTCTCTCCTGACAAATTATTTGAAATTCATGATAAAGTTTACTTGTTCTAACACAGCCGTTACTCGCCCGCTTTGCTGGCCGTAAATGAAAATTGTCTACTTATAGTAGATTTGTGTTTGAAAAGTGGTGAAAGGTCTATGGAATTCAAAAAATAAATTTACTATGTCTATGAAATTCAAATAATAATTTACTAACCTAACCTAAAACCATCTACAAACGATTTCACGTCGAATGGCCATAGTTCCATAACGATACGTTTAATAGTTCTCACTTGATTGAAGGATGAAAAAAAAAACATTTTGTGAAGAGAAAAAATGTTATTGTTTGTTTGTAATGGACAAACTCAAAAACTACTCATCCGATTTCAAAAATTCTTACACTTATGGAAAGCTACGTTATCAGCAAGTAACATGGGCTGTATTTTACTTTCAAAAAATATTTTTAAATATTAAGCCGGGGCGGGTTGCTAGTTATATATATAGAAATTAAGAGGCAATCAAACCAGGTCTTTGGTGTAGTACCACACTACACCAATACCTAATACTTCGTTTAGATTTACTTATTTATTTATTTATTCTTTCTTCACTAAAAATTTAATACACATGGTGGACTTAATGCCAAGTGACATTCTCTACCAGTCAACCATTGGGTGAAATGAGAAAATATTCTACAACTCCAGACAGGCTATTCCATACTACGAAGTGAGGCAAAAAAAAATCATATAAAATATGATTTAATTTTTTTTATTTCGCAACAGAGTTTACCTGATGTATGTATGGGTTCTGTTTTCTAAAGAAATGGCAATCGATCAGCTTATCTGATAATAAATATATATCGTATGTACAGGTTATTCAGCTTATCTGATTTACCTCAGTGGTGCTGCCGATACACACAGCGTCAGGGAAATGGTTACACTATTTTTAATACCTATTAAACGGCATAGGTGACATTAAATGACAAGCGTGACACGTGCAGACGGCTATCACAGAATATTGTCATCCCTTTCTTTCGTTAAGTTTGTTCCGTTCCATTAACCATTTGCTTGATGCTGTGTGTACACAGCGTCTGGAGTTATGGTTATAAGTCTATGGTTATAAGAATAACTTTGTAACTAATTTCAAAAGGTGTTGTCGATTTTCGTGACACCGACTAAATGCTAGTCGTATCCGTACTGTTAGTTGTTACCAACCGCTAGTTGTAAATTGCAAAATAAAGTCCATCGTAGAGTTTGCTCTTTATGTAGAAAATGTTGCCAACTGCAAGACTAAGTTATTCGTGGATCTCTTTTTATGTAAAATATGTCTCTAATATAATGAAGAAACAAGTTCATGATTCGGACACATGAAAAAAATAAGTGATGAAAGACTGATGAAGAAAATCTACAGAGCAAAAGCGAGTTGTAGAAGAAGCCAAGGAAGACCAAGGCTGACTTAAGAAGATCAAAAAGCAAGAGTGTTAGCTGACGGAAATGTCAAAAGCACCCGAATACCTAGGCGAATTTAAAAGAAGAGATTGATGAGATTGGAGCAGGCGAAAGAAGGTTGCGGACCACGAAGTTTGGCGTTCCGTCCTCTGCCTACCATGTTAGGGATACAGCGTGAATATATGTATGTATCTAATATAATCTTGATGACTTTCCATCAAAATACATCTTATTTTGTGAGCGATAAATAATTTATAAATAAGGTGATGAACAATTGGACAGCGATTTCGACGCGTAATTTCAAAAATTCCATAAAAGTCTATTAGTATTATAAAAAAGTGACAAGGTGTTATACGAGTACAATTTTGGATTCGTAGATTAAAGAGACAAAAAACTAACTCTCAAAAATGAGAAGTCAAATTTCAAGTTAATGTCCGTCTTGAACCACCACGTCTTGAACCACATTTACTATAATTGTTACTTTCAGTCGCGTACATCAAAGAGTTTCCGAGAAAACGGCTGCGAGAAACAGACAGACAGACAGACACTTAAACGATTCTAGAAGTGCTTTTTTATTTTAGTATAAATAAAAATTTAAAAATGAACATTAATAAATTTTTCGAATTTTACATTGTATATACGATATAGTTTTTTAAGCCAAAGAAACTACGAGAAAAAACTAAATATTAGCACTATAGTTAACTCTTATGTACACGAAGTTCGACACTTTATCTCTTATTTACATTATTATTACAATAGAAGTGTTAGCGTGTTATCGAACAATTAACATTTTGTGCAGTGCGGCAAATGAATTTTTTTTTTGCTTTTTTGTTACGTGTAGTCACAACATTCACAACAGATGCTTATAAAAACATTTAATCTGAACTTTTCTAAGCAAATTAAGTTTCCATTTACAAATTACGATTACAGTGTGTATGAAACGTGTATTTATTATTACATTTTTTCTCACTGAAATCAGTTTAGGTACTGCAAGAAGTTTCAATAAAATTATTGATGATTTGTATTTTTTGGATTAAAGACGTAATTCAGACGTATTCCAAATGTTTATTAAAAACATTTTAATATTAAAAAGCTAACTTCTTTGAACAAACGTGCTTAAAATGTATCAACATAGTAAGTTTATAATTCGAGGAAATATTTCGTCATAAATATAATAAAAAACACCTAATAAATATTTAACTTTTACTGTCTTTAATCATAAACGTATTTTTTGTTCTTCTTCAGATCAATCGGATACGGTGATATCATAAAAAAAATGATGAAGAACCACAAGAGACATTTCATTTTTTATGTTAATTGTTATTGTTATTATTTTTATACCACCAAGGTGGCAAACAAGCATACAGCCTGCCAAATGTTAAACATATCGTATCTAAGGACACCTGCGACACCAGGAGTATCACTTGCGCAATGCCGACTCTGTGAAAACCTTTTCACACCCTGCGATATACATAGTACTTTTTTTTAATACGATAAAGTACTTTCTTAGTTCAAAAAAGAACACCTTTTATAACTTTGTATAGAACCATCATATATCTTTTTCTTTTCGAGCTAGTTAATTTATTAAATACCAATGACCTACTCAATGGGTATAGATTTTAAACACGATAAGGAAACCATGCTTACCTTGCTATGTTTGCCACCAAATGAAAATAGAAAAATTGTTACTAACTGTAATTGATCACGCAAACATAATTTTTAATGATGTATTTTATTTCTCACTGTTCAAAGGATTACTGTGAGACCATGACCTCATATTGTATCGGTTATACATGACTAAATAATTAAAAATAATATTATTTATGATTTACCTAAATGAACATACATTTTAAACTTAGGTTCATACATATATACATTTCTTCACGCTGTACCTTCACGGTGTAGACAGAGGACGGACTGACAAGTATCGAGAACGTTCTTCACACATTTCTCAAATCTTTCAAATCTCTAATTCTCAATTCTCTAAGATCTAATTAGCGTCTTACA
Source organism: Zeuzera pyrina (assembly GCA_907165235.1). NCBI lineage: Eukaryota > Metazoa > Arthropoda > Insecta > Lepidoptera > Cossidae > Zeuzera > Zeuzera pyrina. The sequence goes on from OU015627.1 coordinate 5,130,925, forward strand.
TTTCATCATTCTTCTCACACACTTTCAAGAAGGTATGTGACTGTTTTTATCATTACCATCAGCTAACACTCTAGCTATTTGATTTTCAGAACTTAGATTTGGTGTTCCTTAGCATTTGTTACAAACCTACAAGTTACTTTCGCTCTGAAGTTTTGTTTCATAAATCATTCATCGTTAGTTCTTTTTACATAATATATTCATTATTTTAAATCAATGTTTAATATTGTCGTATTAATTACAGTATAGCAGCCACGTAATTATTTTTTAATTGTACGTTTACACATGCGACATACGAGTATAATGGTTTACATTACGATTACATTATAAATAGATTACAATAGATAAATCAATTTTAATAACTGAATAAAAAGTAGAATTTTCATCGTCAGATCGAAAACACCAAAACCTTTACTGTTAGCAACACTAACACGGTCTTCAAATATTCTCCACTTTTTTCAATATAATCTTAGTGCATAGTAACATAATAGTGTTTTTTTAAGCTACAAGAGAAGATCATTTCCAGAGTATGTCAGTAATGGTGGCTCAAAGATATCACAAAAATTTGTGTGGTCTTTGTGTGTAATATCAAATGATAGCTCTACGTTGCGATTTCAGATATGTGTAACTCATGACTTTGAATTACTTTTACTATAAATTTTTCAAAAATTTGCGTAGATTTGTCTGATCTCACTTCACCATCCACCTTATCATTAGGATGTAACTCAAATAAATCTGAAAATAATCTTTAATATTGAGAATAATGCACTTTTCTTTACATAAAAAGAAAACTGCGACTAGTTTTCTGCGATTCACAGTAAGTTTACACTTGGTCGGTTTTTAATTAATGATCTTTAATAACATCAGACTCTGTTACATGTGATTATAAATTTTTAATTATCATGATAACATAGATATGAACCCTCTCTAAATTCTGTAGTACAAGAGCACATTTTGCTTACCCAAGCCTGAATTCAGTGCATTTGGAACAGATCCAAAACCGTAGGGAGCCAGAGCCGAAGATCTCGTACAACCAATTGTTTAGCCAAAATACGACCGCAATGACGATGTACAGGCTCTCCGTGTAGGTCCTATTAGAATTGACAATATACACTATGTCATGTTGTTGAAGCAAAATAAATATATGAGCTCACTCACTGCGGCTTAGTATACACGAACAAAATAGATTTCAGAACTCTTCGGATTTTTCAGTTTCACATAGGTATCGAGTACAAAATTATATGCTTACATTGACGAGATCCACAAATATGAGTTAATAAGAGACAATAGCATAATAAGATACGAATACTTTTATTTTTCTATAACTAAAATCGGTAAAATTGAACCTAGGTTGCATAATATAGTTCCGTTATGTCTGCATGTCCATTTGTTCGTCTGTAGGCATGTCACATCCAACTATTCCATCGTTGCTGTACCCACGGATCTTAAATTTGGTACAGAGATGTAAATTGGTATTCCAATCACGAAAATAAAAACAAAAAAAAAGAAGAAATTAGTATTTTAAATCTTTTTTTTAATTTAGCTTCTGTGTCCGAAACTTTTAAATGGTTTTCACGATACGAAATAGTATAAAAAATATATCTCTGTATTAGTTTTGAAAAAATTCACTGTAGTACAAATTGCAGATTGATATTATGCATAATATAATATAGGTATAGATTTTAAAATGTCTGCCTCTAATAGGTGTGAAAATGTTCACAATACCACAGATTAATTATTACTAACGTAAAATAATACCATCAAAGTTTCAATATAAAAATAACAGTAAAGGTAATACCAAGTTCGAATGTTATTGGAAGAAATCATAAATTTTCTAATTACAAACCAGTACTTATAAAGAATTAAATCAATATAAAATTATAATCGTCAACAAATTGTTAAATCATCAATTTGTCTACAAATGTATGTTTGTATATTACACCTTAAGCAACGCCGGACCTATCACTAGAACAGAAAAGTATAATGCATTACTAGAATTATATATATACATTATACATAAAAGATAGATAGGTAATACTTATCTACTACAGTAATAAATAAGTATTATCTATCGGCAGAAGTCACTGCCAAGAAGTAATATTGTTGCGCCTTCCTATGTGTAAACTTGTATGTATTTATGGTTTTAACATTCCCGTCAGCTAACACCCAAGTTATCTGATGTCAATAAATTCGCTTTGGCTTTCATCGAGTTTTCTTACCACACATTAAATAAACAGAGCAATATACATTCTTCTTTGAATTTCTAGGATATTGACACTTGACATTTATAAATCACATTTCTAAGAATTTTCCTTTAAACGCTTTTGAATGTAACATCGCGTGCATAGTCACAATAAATTCTTTGATTTAAGTTGAACTCTTATATTTTAGAACGTAAATTATGTAATAATTATAATAAGGTAAAAGGTAATTAATTAAATGTAAGGACCGCGACGTTTGACGCTCCGTCCTCCCTGACTACCCCGTTAGGTATACAGCGTGAAGTTATGTATGTAATTAATATTTAAAGTTGGCGTTCTTATGAACATAATAACTTCTCTCAAATTTTCTATGAATTTGTAATAATTATTTCATACTAAGCCTAAACTTTGTCCTCGGCCGAGTAAAAACTTTTATATCTCATAAACACGGATCTCAATATTTTAGCTTCTTATTCATAAAATTAATTATAAAACGTTTATTAAGCTAAAATATGTTTTGTTCTCATCTTCATATTATTTTTTGTTTTGAAATGAAAGAGACAAAACACATTTTGGCTAGTGTATAAACAAAAATAATTTTGTAATGCTCAATTTACCATCTTAGTTTTCTTTAAACCTAGCTCTAAAAATTACTCGACATCAATGGATCTATTCGCATTAAATATACATATTATTTATGTACGATATCGTTACGATCGTAGAGAAGCTACGACGTAGCAAAGGGCTACCGTGCGTAGACGATACGTAGTCTTTTGTTACGTCGTAGCTTCTAAAATATATTGGTTTAAGGAATTACCCATAGAAATATAATTGAAAATTTCTAGTTTAGAACTCTTTATTATACATTAAATATGACGTACCTATATAAGTACATACTGCTTACAAATGAATTAATTACACCTTTTCTGTACCACAATCCTGATATATCTTAGAAAACCACGACAGAAAATTCATCCACAACCGTCATAAGGAGAAAGCTCCTTTGAAACCATTGTGTTCACGAATAATTTGGTTCCAAAATGTGAAGAAGAATTCCCTGCTGGCGACAAGCGGCGCAATGAGAGAAAGGGCCGTATAGCCATCATGTCAAACAATTTTTCAAAACATGTCTGTCATCAAGAGGCGCCACACGCACAGGGTGAAGTCTTTTCTCAAATTTAAATCCAAATCCATTTGTAAGATTGGGATTGTAGACAATTCTAACAGCTCGCTTTAGAATCAAATGAAAAGAAGCAAGCTGGTATGTAGTTGCTCCCACATATAGGCGACAGCAGTACTCCATATGGGAATTTCAACTCGTACAATAATAGCCTACAATACACTTAATACTACTACACATATAATACTACTTTTTCCAAATACTATGTCTTCCAAATGACCTCGGCACTAAACGTCGCGAGAAATGTAGACGTCAGGGAAGCTTTTAGAAATAATTGCCTATTTCAAATATACCAGATTATGCACCGAAGTGAAGTACTACTTTGCCTTGTTACATATATCCAGCTTTTTGGACGCCATTATAAACTTGTCTTCGAAATGGCCTTGGTACTAATTTTGGTACTGATTTGACTTTGAACTAAAAGTCGCGAGAGATGTCGATACCAGCGAAGCTTTCAGAGGTGGTAAGAGACTTTGAGAGGAAGATTTGAATTGCAAAGTCTCATAAAATGGGGTTTCCTCTGCGGCGAATACCCAGACTTGTGTCTTGTAGCAGTTAATTTAGAGTAAGTTTAATTGGCTACTATCCAGGGCTATGGCTAGAGTGCTCTCAATTTCAAACACAAGTTACAAGAAATGAAATATGTCAGACTGAAATTTATTTTTAGTCAATGGAAATGACTCAATGTGATTCAAGTTTTTCAGCAATATTAAAGAAATATTATTGTAAATTGCAAAGTCATCGCCGCTTAAAGAAACCAAACGTAAAATCAATGATGTTAGAATACAAAAGAGGAAACTTCATTGCATTAAATGATGTCTTATTCATCTCATACAACATTCACGAAAAAAATACAAGGCCTCTTACTAATCTGAATATATTATAAGAATCAGAAACATTTCTGAGAAACTGAAGTTAGGCGTAATTCTCGCGAGACGGCACTTTAAAACTGTTATTTATTTATTGTAATTATTGCTTATAAATATCGTATTTCCAATGACATTTTGATGGCACTGACATTATAAACTCATATTTTTTTATTCTTTAAAATGGATTTATTATTTCCAGTTGGACAATATCACTACGACGTACTTGCATTAATTATTGTAACTAAATGTATTTATTGATGTCCAAAATGATTGATAAAAAATCGTTTTCACAAGTGTTAAAGCAACAAATATGTATGTTACACATGCATACATGCATATCTTCATGCTGTATCCCTAACGGGGTAGTCAGAGAAGACAGAGCGCCAAGCTTCGCGGTTCTTACATACTTCTTTCGCTTGCTCAAATCTCATCACTCTCCTCACACATTTTCGCCTAAGTATGCGAGCGCTTTTTACATCTCCGTCAGCTAACACTGTGGCTATTTGACTGTAATTTAATACATTGAATATTCTTCTAAAAAATTTTTCATTAAATTTGACCAACTTCTGCTGTCCGGATTTTTTTCGGCCGATACAATGAAATGACGTTTACGTGAAACTGAGTCGTACTGCATTAAGAAAAAGAAATAGTTAATTTTAACCAAAAAATTGATTAATGACAAAATTTGTTTTCACAAAACATGACCGAATGGTACATAAGACGGTTCCTATAGATTCGGTTTTTCCCGTACCGTATTGCATGAAAAAATATTTTATTAAATTTGCCAATTTTTTTTTATGGAAATCTCACACTTGACCAAAAAATTTAAAATGCCAAAATTGATAAATAAAAAAAGACCAAATGGTTTCTAAAAAGGTCCCCTTGTAACTCTTATAGATTCGGATTTCTCCATACTGTCCCAGTTAAAAAAAAAACACTTGTATAACTAGCGACCCACCCCGGCTTCGCACGGGTAGAAATTTGAAAATAAAATACAGCCTGCATTACTTGATGATAATGGTTTTTATAGATAAAAGAATTTTTGAAATCGGTTTAGTAGTTTTTGTCGGATCAATTTTTTTGTTTTTATAATATTAGTAGAGATAACGCATAAGGCGCTACATTTTTGTTTCTGAATAATTAAGTTACGTATAGGCTATTTATACAATGATTTATAGAGAAATACAAACCGACAAAATTATAAGTATTTAGTTGGCTTATTGTGTGTATACATACACAATTTTGTTTATGTATTTAATGTACGATATCCAATTCAGGCGAATGGAAGCGAAATTCTCTACATTTTGACAAATGGGCTTTAGCGGCAGTCGAGCGACGTTTCGACAATAAATATACGACAATGCCTCGTCCTCGAGTCACATGTTTTAGATCTGCATAATATACTACTTACACACTTTACAAATACTTCTAAAGAGGCATAGTAAAGAATTCGATAATTTAAGGAATTAAAATTCGTCAGAAAGTATTAATATAATTAATGTAAATGAATAGGTATCTAATGAAAATGGTTTTCTTTGTCGCGAAACCACGTGAAAACTACTAAATGTATCGGTATGAGATTATGATCATTAGATGTGAATCGTTTGTAGATAATTTCGGGCTATTTATTGTTTGAATTTTTTTTTAATATAAATCTTTATTTACGTTAGCAAAAAATACATACATACGTTAATATTTACAAACTTAAAACTACACATTATATTAAATAATAGACTTTCTCAAAGTTGCCGCTTAGAAAGCTGTCATTGCTTAAGGTACCCAGCAGACTAACAGCATTGCTTCTTTGAATAGCCAAACTGATTCGTTGGCGGAAGAAGCTGCCAGCCGCCGGGTCTCCCGAAGCCTCGAATTGTTTGAATTATAAATATATTGTAAAGGGGAAAACTTAGTTTGTTTGTATGTAATGGATAAACTGAGAAACTACTGAACCGATGTCAAAAAGGCTTTCACGTATAGAATGCTACATTATCAGCGAGTAACATAGACTGTATTTTATTTTCAAAAAAATTTTGAAGTGTCTGGGGTCGCTAGTATACCATAATATAAAATGTAAAAGTCAGCCAAAAGATTTTGTCAGTTTGTCACGCGTTGATGTTTTGTCTACACCGAAAGGCAAATATTGAATAAGATTAGTACGATCGATACAGTAATATTTTCTCCGAAATTCACAATAATAAAATCGTGGCCAAAATTAAATAAAGAAAGAAATTTAGTAAATAAAGAAAATATGACTACCAATCGTGATTACTACATTTCCCGTGAAAACTCGTAGTATCTTAATTTAACAAATAGTGAAAGTTAGCCGTAGTAAGCTTCAGAAGCTATTTATATACTTGTAAACACAGTTTGAACATAGACATATTGCAAATACAGTAACTTTCGAATGTATTTTGGCAATGTTAATTCCTTATTATTTTCTTTAAATTTATAACTGTATCAAAAAATGTCATTATATTATGTCTCAGATATCAAATATAGAACTTGTCGTAAACATTTTTAATTCTTAGTTTAAAAAATGCATGTAATATATGTACCAAGCATATACCTAATGTCTCTAGGCTCAAGATAATATCGATTAGTAGAGTGAAAATTAAAACGACCGATCGTCTTTTCGATCAAATTATTTGTCATATTTTATTGTTGTAAAGATAGGTATTACTAAGTAAATACTATATCTAAACATACTAATTATCTGACCTTATACAAGGTCAGATAATTAGTATGTTTATTAGTTTATTAGTATGTTTATTAGTAATAAACATACTAATTATCTGACCTTATACAAGGTCAGATAATTAGTATGTTTATTTCAAATACATTTCAAAAATTCGTAGATGTTTAGATATTTTATTTAACTCGGGTATATTTGGGTGTACTCGATTTTCTTACCATCGTTATCCGTAATGTATCTATAAACATATGTATTATTAACTAATAGTGCCTCGCGCTTTCACCCGCGTTAAATTCGGTAATTTTCGGTTAAAAGAGTAGCCTGTATTACTCTCTGAAAAATTATCTACCTGCCAATGAAAATTCCGTCAAAATGGATTTAGCCGTTTCGGAGATTAGCCTGGACAAACAAAAAGAATGACAGCCAGACAAACAAAAATTCTAAAAAAGCATATTTGGGGTTTGAATACACGCAAATAACCGTATAAGCTTGAAGAAATCATTTCGTCATTTCGGAATCACAGACAAACGTTTCTATTCTATTTATATGTATACATGTATAGTTAATTACAGAATTGCGTATCGAAAAAATGACTGAAAAACGATCAAAAAATTAAGAATTTCTGTTTAAGCTCCTTTGATTTCAAAACGAACATTTTTAGATTTTATTATGTTTGTAAGTTTTTATTAGAACTTCACTGAAAAGCTGTTGAATAAATTACTAATGACTAGGGACTCACCCAATTACTTTATTTGTTTATTTTGATTTGATTTATTTGTTGGTACAATTTAGTGTATCTGCCTAACAAACAGAAAAGCCTGATTCAGTTCATAAATTATATTAGTCTGTATGTTACAGATGCTCTCTCAGTTCGTTATGTAGTACTCAATTTTTTGGAACGCGAGAGAAACCTTCGGAAGGTTACCAGCCCTCCAAGTGTGAGACTTGGTTATGTGAAATTTTTATTTAAAAAAACTCCTGCGATGATAATTTTTAGTGCACGTCGTGAGACTCCGGGATCTTTTACGGAAGGAAATGACACTCCTCTAACTCTGTGTCGAAGCACTCTTCGATGCTCCTAGTATAAAGCGACTACTTAGTTTAAGGTCACAGAATAGGCGTACTATTCTAGATTATTTATTTAATTATTTAAAGAAATTAATGCCATTGAACTTAGAAAGAGTAAGAGAAATTTCAGTATAGTACACTTTTTTGTATTCTACACGAAGGAGATTCTTTTGTAAATCCATTTTTACCGTAGTACCAGTTTCTATATTATGTGAAGAGAAACCGCTATAAATAAAAATAATTTTCAATAATCCTTGTTCCAAGTTCGTCTGAAAGAATTTTAATAATCCGGCCCAAGGGACGGTCCGATATTAAAATCCGTTTTCGTGTTTCGGATCCAATTATTTCATTTTACCAAGAAAGTTTTTGAGTTATCATTCACTCTTTCCATTTGGGCCCTCTTCCGCATTGGCATAGATTAAAAAATTCTTCAAATCAAATTTGTTTGTTAATGCTTTCAGACATTTATTTCAACTTCTAAAATTGTAAAAACTTACGAAGAACGCACTGGACACGCATTAATGAAGTCCCATAACTGTGCATACTAATATTATAAATGCGAAAGTCTGTCCGTCCGTGTCTTATTGGCTTTCGCGGCTAAACCGCTAGACCGATTTTGATAAAATTTGCAATTGAAATAGATTAACTTTATTGTATGGTAGTAGCCCTAGATATGCCCGAAATCGAGTGAAAGTTAGATAAATGCAGTAGAAATGCGATCTCTTAGAAATATGTGCGGTGAACAAGCAATGAAGAGATACGCAGTATGACCAGAGTTGCGCGACAGTGATATTGTAAAAATGAAAAAAGGAATGCTAAGATATTTCAGGCACATGGAAAGAATGAGTGATGAAAGACTAGCGAAGAAAATCTATAGAGCGAAAGTGAATGGTAAAAGAAGTCAAGGAAGACCAAGGTTGACTTATGAAGATCAAACAGCTAGGGTGTTAGCCGACGGAAATGTCAAAAGCACTTGTATACCTAGGTGAAAATGTGTAAAAAGAATGATGAGATTTGAGGAAGCGAAAGAAGCATGTAAGGATCGCGACGCTTGTCGCTCCGTCTTCTCTGACTACCCCGTTGGGGACACGGCGTGAAGATATTGTAATGTTATTGTTGAAATAAATTAAATCTAGGGGAAATATAGGGGATAAGGAGGGGGAATACAAGCTATTTTTATATTTTATTTTTTTAATTCCACGTGGACGGAATCGCGAGCAATAGCTAGTTTAACGTAGAAATATAATTTAAAATGACTAATAAATTTAAAAAAAATGTGTCCGATATCTCTACACTAATTTTTCTGCTTCTTGTCTCTAGTTTTGGGTTACTAATTTACGTATGCATGCCAAATTTTAGCTTAGTACAAAAAGACGATTAAATCGGTTGTTAACATAAGGACAAATTAACGGATATGACGGAACGGTAAGCGTTCCAATTTTTTTTTATTTTGGCTATGGAATTCTTACAAACAAAAACCGAATAAATAAGTTTTATTCAGAAACATACTGAACTCTGAAGTTTAAGGACACGTTCTCCCATACTCTCCAACAACAACTGTAAGTTCGTAATGACTAAAAAGCATATATAATTATAAATTGAATCTATCCCTTTATCGTGCTGTGAGACCTTTCTTCTTGCCAAATTTCATAATTTTAGGTCAACGGGAAGTACTCCGTAGGTTTTTGTTTGACTCTATTTGAATGTTTGTGATTGCATTGACTTAGAAGATTGATTTTTTTACACGTTTAAGAAAACATACATAGATCTCAGTGTTCGACATAAATTTGAACTTGACGCCTCTACCCCTTCTTGAGATAAAGGGTCTTCACTGGTCGGGCAGACACACGAACTTCAAAGTGATCCTATAAGGGTTCAATGTTTCCACTTGAGGTACGTTACCCTAAACCCTAAATATATTTTCGTTCCTCGTTCCCGTTAAAGCAGTTTTTCATTAAATTTTCCCGTGATATACCTTCATTTTTCAAAAGAGAGCATTCAAGATATATAATTCATTAGTAAATAAAGCTCCACTCTCCTTATTTACCCTTGCCAATGTTATATTACGATATACATACAAACATAACGCTATTACCATTGAAGTTGAACATAGCTTCAAGGCACAATTAAACCACACCTTGATCCCACATTTATCAATAAGTAATTACACTTTCAAATGGGAAAGTGAAATCATATTATTACAGGCCAGCCCATAATACAAGCTCACTGTAATAAATAGTTTATCCTTTGACCAATTTTGGCAATGTGCCCAAGATAAGCAACTGGCACGTTCTCTCTTTTTCTTTCTCTACTAGGTCAACCTTGAGGCTTTATGATGCTCATTAGTGCACCTGCAACTACTCTTACATTAGTAATATAAGGCTTAACCGGCAGCCTTGACCACGGCTCTCCGCGTACCCGCTCTCAAATATTCAACATCCGATCTTTGTGACAAATCAGATTACAGGAGATCTTGCGCCCTGCACTCTGCCCTACCTGTTTTATTCATCATAAAATTATTCAAATCGTCAATTATGGATTTACTGGAAGGAAGAATGTCATAGCGAGAGCGACTCTTGGCGCTCCGTCCTCTCTGACTACCTCGTTAGGGATACAGCGTGAAGATATGTATGTATGTATGTATGTAAGAATGTCATTATTACGACATTCTTTTATTATCATTCACATGGTCACGAAGATTGACGAGAGATGAGTTCGAAATTTGAAATATATGATTTAACGATTGCAGTAATAACGCTAAGGATAATTTAATATAATGGAAACATGACGGATGGAGTTTGCCTAATGGAGAACATTGATAAAGTGCTCTTCATTAAACTGTAAAATTATTTCAATATTTATATGAACGCACGTGTTGTAAATTGCGCTAAATGAAATCAGACCCTGAAATATGTTATAAAATTAAAAAAAAAGTTTTTCGTTGTATTCAAGATAAGAAGTATAAAAAGAATTAGGTGCAAAATAAAACAAATATTTCTACATTACGTAATAAAATATCACTAAATTTCTAAATAAATATAATATTAAATTACATATTTCACATTCCATAATCCCAAAGGGGCGTTTTAGAAAGAAAACTAAACGTTAATGCTTTAAGTCTTACGTAAGTTGCTACCGCTCTTATCATAAATGCCTTTTTATCTACGTACTCACACACCCAACGCCGTTTCACTCCAGAAACAGCATGGCAACTTAAACAATTAACCGTGGAACCACAGTTACCTTAACGAATATATCACCGTTATTTAAAAACTAATAACACGTTAATTTATTATTGCTTTAAGTTCAATTCCTTCAAAAATGCACACGAAGATTGACGAGAGATGAAAGTTCGAAATTTGAAATTTAGGCGCGAAAGCAAGCTAGTAGTGTCACGCGGAGATTTTTTTCTTTTTATGGATGGCTTTTTCGGATTGCATCCAGCCAGGGCGGTCGTGTTTTGTTTATGGCGGATTGTTTACGTAAAGAGAAGAGAAAGCGTGCAGCCCGGCTGGCGACTGCCGGCAGAGTAATGGACTCCATGCTTAAAATTGCGCGCGCAGTGATAGGAAATAGTTAAAGCCTGTGTCGATTTTATTACGTGGGTGTAAGGTTGAGTAGCGCTTAAGCATTTGCGGTGCTGAGTGCGTCTGTTATAATTAATCGGCGATCGGTCCGCGGACAGACTGCCGATGAGTGGTTGATTAGAATCAGAATTTTGCGGTCACTAATTGGTTGTGATTGAATTATGATGTCCAATCCGGCTGTCCTAATCACGTTTCCAAAGTCTATCTGATTAATTGCTAATCTCTTTTCGTTGACGTTCGTTTTCTCCGGAATGATAAACAATCCCTATGACTTCCTAGCGCATAATCAGTATGATTGTAATCAATGGAGAATTTTGAAAAGAAATCAATATAAGAATGTGGTCTTTATATGAATTAAAATTAATGCATAGTAGATTCGTTTACATTTTTCGTGGTCTTTACTCTTGAAAAAATCTAAAAAACATTGGTGAAAGTATGTAATTTAAAAACCAAAAAAATTTGTAAGCCCTAAAAATACAGATTTTTCTATTGTAGATATTTCTCAAAATATTATATTCCCTTATAATACTTATGATATCAAACTCAAATTTTTTAAATAGTAATACTAGTTACTCAGCTGTGTCCTTTTATTTCAAATGTGTTCCGTTCTAATAATTTTATATAATATGGAACAGAAAAAATTTACTACCGCATTACATATAAAATATAACGTCGGTTCCTATTCAGTGTGTGAAATAGGGACGTCGACGTATGAAAAGGAACGTGATGACCGGGATATTGCTGTTTGATTGAATGGACGACCCACGAAGAATTTCAATTTTATACATCAAAAATACACTCGTGCTATTTTTCACGATGGTATATACCCGAAGATACAGTGATAGACGTATCCAGATTACGCATCTGACAATCTATTTAGCAAAAATAAGTTTAGTTAAGCACAAACATATGGAAAAAAGAATGACTTTGCGTCTTCTGTTCATTAGAGAACCACTGAACGTGTAATTATAGGTACAGTAGAAATAAAGATATGCGAGTTATTTCCTCTGGCATCTCTAGCAAAATAACGGCCGATCGAATTAAAGGCTCTGAAATATAAATATGTGCGTAAAGCTACAGAAAGGCCAGCTCACCTTGATTTTTTGATAATTCAATTACGTAACAAGGAGTCGACTTTACATCCGCGAAATTAAGTCTACAAGTGAAAAGAGAACGAACAATCCCTAAACATATTCGAAACTTAAGCTTTAATTTTACGTTGCATTTTCTCTGACTTTATATTACACCCATAGAAGACTAAACAAAGATCCCACTTCTATATATTCGATATCATCACAATTTCTTGCTTGCCCATAAAGGGTTCTAAAATGTAGTTCCCGTCAAATCTATCTTAAAAGGAACTTCCAAAGCGGATGTGATTCAGAAACGAAAGCCATGGACTTTAAAATTTTTTTTACATTGAAAAATAGATAAATTTCTGAAACACTAGTAACCTGTAGCGTGCATTGACGCGTGCTTTGTTCTTACTGTGTGTCTTTTGCAGTTTATATGTTGAACCTCGGCCTACTATCTTTGTGGAGACAATTCCAAAACCTATCTAACTCTGAATGCATTTTCGACAATTCTTCACAATTGTGATAGGTTTTTTGAAAAATCTGATATCTTGTATTGATTCTGGCTTTCATTTCACAAGTCGAACTCATATATTATTTATAATTTATTTATATATTCTTAGCTATATTCCGCCATTTTAAACCTTTTTCTCGAAACATGTTTCGCTTCTCAACGCAGCATCCTGCGAAAGTCTTTAGTCACTTTGAATTTGAAATTTCTGCAAAATTTAACTAAAAAATGTATACAAATAATATATAAATCGTGATAAATTGGTTGTTCCAAAATTTCAATTACATAAGTCAAATGTTTCATTTTTGGGTAACTGCGTTCGTTTTTATAATAAAGTTCCTCAAGAAGTCACTCAATTAACAGAAAATATATTTAGATTAGTTACAAAACGTACATTGATTAGACAATCATACTATAAAATAAACGATTTCGTTGAAGATAAAACAATAGTCTGGAAATGATTTTCTCTGCACATGCATTTACTGGCTCTCTGAATATTTTATTTTAATAAACCTTTTGTAAAATGATGTTGAAAAAATTATACCTGACTGAGTTTCTTGTCGGTTCTTCTCAGTGTCCAAGTTTTCTTTTCTCTTCTCTTTGAACCAAACTAAAGTAGATTTGACGTTCAAAAATACCTCGTGATTGGGTTTACTTGAATAAATTGATTTGACTTTGACTTTGACTATAAGATCTGATATCATTAGAGTAACTTTCAAACGCTTGAAAAATATAGAATCAATAGAAATACACTTAGCCAAGGGCCCAATTACGTCTATTGATAAGAATGGATACAACAGTTCTAGTAGAAGCTTATTACTTCAGTTAAATAATCACATTTCTATGTGATTAATTTAATATTTATTATTATTTTTAATTGTATTTTTCTCACGACACTTGCAGGAGGTCCTACGCGTGTTTTTGTCAAGTAATAGACGTTAATTATCATATGTTCCACGAAAACCTACACATGACTACCTACGTACTAACTTATAAATAAAAGCTACCTTTCGCGTTATTACACTCTCTTCTAATACCACCGAAAGTATTCCACGGGTTGAGTTTTCACTGTATGGTAGGATTATGTGGTTCGATTCTTCGAAATGGTTTAAGGTCGTATGAAGGCGGAACGCATAGTAATTGTTACTATTTCTTTTTTTCAGTTCAAAGTAATTCTCGTTGCTCTGTTAGTTAAATAATAGTCGATAGTAAAGTTAATTGAAACCGACTTAAATACATGATTACTTCCATATTTATATAAAAAATCATTGAAATAAACTTACTATAATCTCATAGTACAGCTTTGAAAATATTATATAGTTCCAAGTTATTATAAAAGAGTCCGAACGTAAGACTTACAAATGAGAATAATCGTGAACATTTTATGAGAATTTTTTAAACTATAAATTTTAGTACGTCTTTGAATTTATGAAATGACTTACCTTTTTAATACATAACAATTTATAAATTATAATACCGATGACCACGGCGCGCTGTTGCAATTTATACAGTAGATTATTCTAAGTATAAAGTGGCATGTTGATAATATTATTAATTACCAGCGTAGAGCATGTTAATATCGATACGTACCTGAAACAAAAAAAAACACATAAGTACTGTATGTTAACACAACACTGTTAGATTGTGAGAAAAAAGTTCTACTATGGAGGGTAGAGTTAAGGAGAACCGTCTCATATGGGGGTCAGTTGAAAAAGTGTCCAGCTGTAAAGAGTAAATAACAGTTCAAAAACTGTCTAGAATAGTGCTAGAGTAGCTAGAGAGTATGAACAAACAATCGCTTTGAGAGTTGAGAGTTGAAACACGTTGAGAGTGATTTATAATAATCGTGAGCTTTTAATATCTTTTAGTAACTTTATTGTGTTGACTGTTATAAAACTTTCGAAAATAATAGAACAATAATGGTGAAAATTTACCCTCTGGCTATAGTAGTATAGTAGCCTTATTAAACGCCTTTCTACTGACACTTTTTGATACATAGACATAGACAGACATGTATTTGGCATCACTTACGCATTATAACAATTTATACAAAAAAAAAAAAACATTGACACAGAATAACATGACTTATACACTACATACCTAAGACTACATGCAATTTACTTAGCCCATGAGTGATGTGATGCCAAAATTGGACACCGACTCAGCATAAGCTGACGCAAGCGCTACAGCACTGATTTTCAGCGGTGCCCGCACAGAACACAATATAATATAAAATCTGGACATGTTGCTTGCTCTGTATAAAAAGTAAATACATAAATTTGCTTGATATATAATAGAATAATATGTTATATGATACAAATAAATAAATATAATATAAAATTAAAATAAATAAATAATAAATAGATAGATACACAGAGACGGCTCTCCTTACCTCTACAAAGTTACTACTACTATAGTTACTACTATAGTCTCGACTGTGACTGATATAATCTGTGTTTACAATAGTATAATAGAAGCCATAATAAATTGCCGCTCTTATCGCGTATTTCAAACAAATTTTCTTGTCTCTTTCTATCTCGTTGAGTGAAACCGCAAGTAAAACAGTTACAATAGTAAGTATGGCAACCTCGCACTGTCAGTGTAATTCGTGTCAGCTCATGGCCGACTTCACGTATATCACTGAAATTATTATTATTTGTAAAATATTCGTAAAAGCAATGAAGAGATACGCAGTATGACAGGATTGCATGACAGTGTTATTGTAAAAATGAAGAAAGGAATGCTAAGATGGTTCGGGCACATGGAAAGAATGAGTGACGAAGGACTGACGAAGAAAATCTATAGAGCAAAAGTGAGTGGTAAAAGAAGCCAGGGAATAACAAGGCTGATTTATGAAGACCAAATAGCTAGAGTATTAGCCGACGTAGGTAAATGTCAAAAGAACCTTATCGAAAATGTGTGAGGAGAATTATGAGATTCGAGGAAGCGAAAGAAGTATGCAAAGACCGCGACAGTTGGCGCTCCGTCCTCTCTGACTACCCCGTTAGAGATACAACGCGAGGATATGTATATGTATGTAAATCTTAAGTGTTTTTGCCAGTAGTATTAACAGAAATAAAAATATGTCGCGTTCAGCTGAATATTGTTGTACTGTGACTCTTCACTGGTCACACGCATTAATAAAAGTCCAGCAAGTCAGTCAACTAAAAACAGACACGATCTTAGAGCAAATGATCCGTCCATTTTGATTCTTGCTTCGAGGTGTATACGCTGCAATATTATAAAAAACCGTTGATGATAAAATCCGGTATTTTAATGAAAAATCTAGGAATTTCTTCAAAATTATGTTTCAACAAAATTGAAATTAAATTTGGTCATGTCTTTAGGAAATCTAATGTTTTGATGAAAACACGTGGGTTGCTGATATTACGGTAAATAGTGAGTATTTATTATTTAAATTCAGAAGGGACTTATTCCTATGTTTCTATATAACGATATCTGTGTCTTAGATGTTACATGAATCAGTCAAAAAAAGCAATTATTCCTGATTGTCTTTGATCTAGATGTGTTGTAAGTTAAGGATAAGCTGTCCACCTATTACAATCAATAAGATTAATTGATCTCACGATCTAATTAATTGGCTATACCGTATTCCTAAGGTGGCCGTTACACACTCATGGAAGCGTCATGCTTGTATATAAATGAATGTAAATTGCATGATGGTTCGCTGAATATTCGTCCCTCAACCATCACTCACTGCATTAAACGTTAAATTAAAGTGTGGGATCCAAGTTGAGCCATGGTTTAACTTACAACCAACCAAGCGTATAACGGCATTTTAATAGACATACATCGTCGTACATACATACATCTAGCATAATAACGTACAGGCAGGTAGCATTAGATAAAGATGAAATATAACGTGATAACTGATCATTGTAAAATCACTTTCAAAGCTCTATCTCTATCTATATCATCTAAATATATATAATATCATCTATATCATCTAAATAAACTCCACATTATTCATAATTTTCCCCCTACATTAAGAGTCCATCCATGCAGACTTTGGTGTGTTTTGTGACCTGGATCTCGATATCTAAGAAGATCGAGAGTTATATATTTGAATATGTACTTCAACTTTTTATCTTATAATCCTTAAACGTGGAAACATGATTGAAGAAAAAAATTCAATAAAAAGACACCAGAAAAAACCTTTGCAAAGATCCAGTTGCACAAAATGATGTTTACTAAAATCGATATGTAATTACGATATTTCAAATCTCTAAAACCAGTTTTTTAATTGGTAATGTAATTTTCTTGCAAATAACAATTATTAGCAAAAACAAATGTTGAAATTTCTCCGCGCTAAAATTAATATGATCAAACCAAACTGTGAAAATCAACTTTATTAATATAATCGCCATAGGACACGGATGTAATGAAAAAATTCGTTTGCACTGGGCTTTATAGGCGGACTCTTAACATGCCGACCCAAAAAACACAGATTACGAAATCAACCAATGAGAACACTGTATTTTTTGCTTCATAACTGTCACGACAGATGTCGCCGTGAAATATTTGATTGCCTTTTAAAACGTCGTCATATCAAAACTAATTTTAAAAAATCCGACAAGTAAGTGTGAATGAGTGAGTAAATCGAGAATAAGAAAATCGTAATTTTTACTAGCAATTATACATAACACAAATGTTGTAGTTCTAATATACCCGCGATGCGCGAGTTTAACTTGCACTCGACCGATTTTTAACCAACTTCAAAAAAAAAAGAGAGCTTGGATTTTGAAGATACAACACATAATTCTAACGGCTTATAAGGGCTTATTTATATTGATTATTCTTTTGTATATCATTCCGTTCCAAAATTAGAAAAGGAATTAGTTGTAAACAAGATCGCTCAAAAGGGAGAAATAAAATACTTTTTAAGAAAAATTTAAACCAACTTCAAAAAAAAATAAAAGTACAAAATAACTATATTTTACTACTTTTCGGTGGCAATCAATGTGCAACAACATAAAGTCTTACTGGTTTGGTAGGCTTGGCACCGACTTCATGGCAGTAACTGTTGAATTTAGTTATACTAGGTATTTGTATCGTACGTATAGTTATTTTTGACTTGAGTTTTGATTAGTAAAGGATAATTATTTTATACTTTTCAGTGTTTTTTTGAAGTTTATTTAACTTCTACATTGTCGAAAATTGCAACAGAATCCGAAGTTATTGCGTGTCCGGGCACACTCTTCGCCGATTTTATGAAAATGTGTTACAATCTTTCAAACTTTTGATACTATGTATGTACATACATAGTATTATGCATAGCATATTTATGTACATAAACATCCGTGTATAATCATAAGCATAAACTTAAATCTCCTTTCTTTTAATCAAATGAAGTTTTGAGTTTTATTACAAAAGAATTCATCTTTTACCTCAAAAGTGGCAAACAAGGGACGGCCCGCCCAATCGTATTCGTAATCGCCTATGGTTAGCACAAGCGGTTACCGTAGCTAATGGATGCAAACAATACTAGAGACATTACTTATATTACTACATTCTCGACCGTCCAGATTGAATTTCTAGTAATAAATTTGTACATGTGAAGTTAAAAAGTCGGAAAACGAAAGGTTTGAAACGCGAAACGAAACTATCTAGCAGCGCCATCTAGACAAAAATGTTAGAAGTTTTCTCAATCGGTCACTTTTCCGGAAATGCAGGACAGGAAGTGTAGTTCCTCAGTTTACTACGACGACTACAGATGGCGCTGAATGAATAGTCCTTACTCTTTTCTAGGAAACTACAAGCACATATTGAAAATAAAAAAGGTACGCATTAGCATTGGCCGAAAAACACTGCAGTAGATTTTTTTTTAAATACTACATAAAAAATATTAGAAGATATTTACTCAGTAATGGTACAAAAAATAGAGCCTAAAGACATATTCATGCATGCATTTACTTGAAATCGGAAATGAAATTAAAGGTCGGTTTTCAGTGTGATTTCTACTGAAATAGAACAACCGCAATAGAATCAAAGTATCTTCCGTAAAATAATCCACAAAAAAATAATAATTTCGAATGAATGTGTTTTAGATAATTTACTTACGTACTCTTAATCAAGGTACATAGGTACCTATAGTTAGTGAAACGAGAGCTGAGCTTAATAAATTCATCATTTTCTCCTCTCCTGTCAGTACGTTCGATAACAATATATCAAATAACTGTTAAGCTGTATTACATTCGTAACAAAAAAATATTATCTTCGATGTGATATTATTAAGAATAAATAAGAAAAATCAATTCACTGTATAAGTATATAAGTAAGTTACTTGTGTCCAGTAAATAGTAAAAATCTATTAGCTACTTGACAACTGTTCAATAAGTTTCCTTACTATAAAATTCTGCTAATTTGATATTTTATATTATTATTTGATATGTAAATGCAGGTTCGTTCAGAGTTTGACGGTTTGACATGGATAGATTATGTCAACTATCGAAAATCAATACATTATAGTGTAAGCAGTATGGTACAGTTCACAATTTATCGACTGTTTACAATCTCGCTAAATAAATTATAAACTAACAGTGTTCAGAATCATACATATATAGAACATTTGCGTCTAAACTAAAAAGGCATGATACTTCCATTTGAATATTTAAGGAGGTGGTGAGGTTATATGGTACTATTCATTATTGTCTATTGTTTTCTTCTTTGTTTTTAAAGATTTTTTCTACGTAATCTGAGTCTTTACGTGCACCGTTATATTCTTTTGAAATCGTTTGCACAAATATTGCGAAGCACAGTCTGTTCAATAGCATATTGCTGTTTTATTACTGTGTATTTTGGCTGTATTCTGTGTTTAGTTTTTTCTGTCATAGAAATTAACAGATACAACAACTTATGGTCCGAATCAATAAAATTTGCCAAAAATTAACCAGTCTTTTTGAGTCAGCAATCATTTTATGTTATTGTAACATATTTAGCAAATTGGACTGAAACGGAGTTGTTTACACATAGGTTACACATGCTTCATGTCATTTTCCTTTTGTATGAGATAAAGCAGAGATTCCTAAAGTGGGTTCCGTATATAAGACACTAAGGTACCGCGAATGTTACATTGGTCCTTAAATCATTTGAATTTTTTGGTTACCGTCATTTGTGGCAACATTATTTTTTGCACGGAACTTCGTCTAAGCATTCATATTGATGAACATTCAACCATTTTTATTCTATAGGAGGTCCTACACAATATAACATGCTCGATTTTAGATCTATTAATAGTTTTTTATAGGAAGCAGTGCAATAATTTCATTCATCTCATTAATCTGTATTCCAAATATTTGTAATAAATGATTTTTACTCTTATTTCAAATTGCGGTTGGTATTTTTTATTATTATAGTTTGCTATAGAGTTCCATAAATTAAATGGGATTTATTGAGTATTCCATGGTCTTAAAAGTTTAGAAACCACTGAGATAGAGCATCAATTAATGCACAATGAAATTACACTTTGTGTTATTTTAGACACGTATATTAACATTTGAGGAAGCGGAAGAGCTATGTAAGGACCGCGACGGTAGAAATGCGATCTCTTAGAAATATGTGCCGTTTGTGGACAAAACAAGCAACGAAGAGATATGCAGTATGACAGGATTGCGCGACAGTGTTATTGTAAAAATGAAGAAAGAAATGCTTAGATGGTTCTGGCGTATGGAAAGAATGAATGACGAAAGACTGACTAAGAAAATCTACACAGCGAAAGTAAGTGGTAGTAGAAGCCAAGGAAAACCAAGGCTGACTTACGAAAATCAAATAGCCAGAGTGTTAACTGACAGAAATGTCAAAAGCACCCGCGTATCTAGGCGAGGTCGTGAGGTGAATGATGAGAATTGAGGACGCGAAAGAAGTATATAAGGACCGCAAAGCTTAGAGATACAGCATAAAGATACGTATGTATATATATTGTATATTACGTCAAACATCGCCAAAATAGATTATGGTAGGTAAGTGCGTTTCGACAACTTTAGCAGAGTCATAATAAATATATTAAGATTCACTCTTGTACTTCGATTATTGTGAAGTCAATCGACAAAGACTACTTATGTATTCGTTATGTACTGACAACGAATGCTTAGACTGTTTAACATTTCATTAAACCTCATTGAATGATTGTTCAATCATTAACAAGAATACATAATTTAATACAATACTCTTGGAAAGTTGGCGAAATACATTAACGATAGGTAAACTTAGATCTCGATATTTGTTCCTATACTTAGTTAAATAGAACATTAAAGTAACAGGTTGCTAGCTAACTACACTCAATATAGTAAATACAATATACTACATAGTATACGGAGTGTAACTTCGAGAAAAAAATAGAAAAATATGTTCTAAGGAACCATGTCCTCAATTTTAGAGTTAATAAACCTTAATTCAAAGAATTTCAAAAAAGGTGTTCGTTTCTTGATAAAAATGTGAGTTATATTATTGCGGTAATTGATACTATAGGTTGCAAGGAATAAATATCAGAAAGTATCTACAATTAAAATAAAATACTGTATTAACTTAAGTACCTAAAAGTCCAAACGACAACCCTTTTTTTGTGACAGTGTCATCATTATCAAAATTAACAAACGCAAAAATAATTTATTGCCAACTACAGCGAACTTTACACTCAACATATTTAATAATTTTTTAAAGACTTGTTGTTAATAACTAATAGATTACATCCATGTATCGGCATTATGAGTTGCATATCTATATATGTATGTAGTATACTGGTGGCATCAATATGTAGAGAAACGTGAATCCGCAATGGCGTCCGATCCCTGTAATGTGATCATGCAAAGCTAACCCGATCTTTGACCCCGACACTTTCAATATACCAAGCAGCTTAACAAAGGATCGCTTTCATATTACCTAGTAGGTAATACCAGTAGTTTGTAAAGAAAACTTTTTGTATAATAACCTACTTTGTCATTATTACCCAACTAAGGCAAAGCAAAAAGGAGTACGATTTTAGCAACGTCAAATTGTATTCATGTAATTTAATGTAATGTATGTACATATGTTCCTCTGTCTTTTACAGAGCCAAAACCATTTAAGCGATTTCAATGTAATTCGTCTCGCGCGTCTTCTAATAATAATAATATTTGCAAAAATGCAATTATAACCAGAGGTACATAGGATATATAAGGTTATTGCGAAAGGGGGTATAAATCCGCCGGAGTTTCAACATGTCACTGTTGACTGTTAAATTGCAGATATTATATTTAAGGGATATGTTTATTTTGTTTTCCATACAAAAAAAACATTCATTTAATGGAAGACAAATGTACAACCCTATCGTTATGCCTTATATTCCAAATGTTTGGTAGTGACGGGTAAACCCTGACATTAGGGTTGCCTTTTCTTTAAACTTTGAGGTGTTACACTAGAACTATTGGCTTTTAGCGAAGTTATAAAACGCAAGCTTTCCGTTGTCATGGGTACTTTTACCCCTTCCGCATTTACCCATCATTTCGAAATAACCTCGTATAAATCCCTTTCCACACGTTGCGGGTGTCTATGGGTGGCGGTGATCACTTTCCATCAGGTGACTCGCTTGCTCGTTTGGCCCCTCCACCATAAAAAAAACTGATCATAAAAACATGCAAATATTCAATTTAACTACTTAATTCATGTAACGTAATAACCATAAACAAGAATCTTTTTACTGATTTGATCATATTATCTACTCGTAATGTAATCCAACGAAGTACCCAGCTCCATAAATAATAAATTAAAATAATCACATCTCAAACTTATACAAAAAATAACATAAGGTAGGTGTTTCATAAAAATTCAATGTGAAGTCTATGGTATAGCATTAAGTCAAGGAATAAATTAAAAACTCATCTAACCTCTCTATGAAAGATAACAAATTCAATATCTTACAAAGGTCATTGCTTCTTCAAAGGCGACATAGGACAAAAGTATGACGTAAAACCATAGAGTTTATAAATAATTCTAGAGGCCGCGTCCGAGCAGCAACGGTGAGTTAAATCAGATAAGCTTACTCACCTGTACATACGACACACATTTATTATCAGATAAGCTGACTGGTCCCCGTTTATTAGAAAGTAGCACCCCCACATGTTATTTGACTTTATTTGCCTCACTTCATAGTACGGAACAGGCGGTCTGAAGTTATGAAGTCTGTCCATAAAACAACATTTATGATTAGTTAATTCTTAAAAAACGTAAACGAAAATCAAATTATACATTTAAGTGTATGTATAGCCCGACTATGTAATAAACAAAAAACGATCGGTGCAATCCGGTCGAAACGTCGGGATAAAATAGGTAATTAGCCTTAAAGTATAAATGCGACATATACCCGTAAGTGAATATTGTATGATGTGTACAAGTCGTGAAAGTTTAAATACATTAATAAACCAAAACTTTCAAAAAGATGAAATTACTGGAATTCTGTGAATTTATTGTCCGAGTCAGAGGTCAGACCTAAGCCGCAATGTAGGAAAAAAATTATACAAACAGTGGGCGAACGCCTTTGATGTTTGTGTAATGGCCGACATCGCGAGACATTGCAAGGCTCGTTTCCATTTTATCATAACGTAAATAAAATACAATTATATTTTTAGTGCTTAATCCTCGGATCAAGTCTCACAATGTACGGAGCATTTGCTCTAAAAGCCTATCCTTTAATTTAAAGTGTCCTTTTTTTGTTGACCGACTTTCTAGATTTTCACTAATGCGCGTGACTAGGGAAGGCCACGGTACAATGGTACATAGCTGAACATGAGATATTCTTATTTTTGTTAATACTGTAATAGTACCCAAAACGCTTAAGATTTATGAGTATTTCGCAAATATTTGTTTCATGACCGACTCATAAGCTGACATGAAATACACTGACACTGCGAGGTTGCCATACTTACTGCAGCTAACTGTTTTACTCGTGATTTCGCTCAGTGAGATAGAAAGAGACAGGAAAATTAGTTTGACACGCGGTGGTAAGAGCAGCAAATTATTATGACTCCATTTATTATGTTTCTTGATCCGAGATATAATCATACTTATTACCTTCACAATATTTTTATAACTATAACGTACAAAGTACAATAATTTACAATGTTTTATTTAAAATGATAATCATGGATATTACGTTTTGTGAATTGTCAAATCAACCTGTTATAAATATAGGCAAAATGACAACTTTCAATCACTCACAGAACATGTTTTATGTACAATTACAATAGGCTAGATCATCCATTCCCAAAGTGGGCGATAACGCCCCCTTGTGGGCGCTGCAGGCCTAAAGGGGGGCGGTAAGAGGCCCATAAAAAAAATGGAGGCGTTGTGTAGAGGCCTGGGGGATGATTTGTAATTTCATTTAGCTAGGAGGCATCTTAGACAACGACTGCATGAGCTCTCGACTCAGTAGACAAAATAAGTTTGGGTACCAGTGGGCTAGATGATGCTCTTGAAACTAATATATTTTATACATTGTATCGAAATAATTAAAAATGTTGAATACAATTACGAGAAAACTACTGGAAATTGAAAGACAGAAATTGAGTTATTGGGTTTTGAATTTCAGTAGTGGGAACAAATTGGAGATAAACTAGAAGGAGATAGCATTACATAGCTGTGACGTCACAATAACGCAGAAACATTGCACGATGCTAGGAGTGACAAAGACGGAACGTATCCCCCACCCTGTTCCTGCTACAAAAGTTTAAAAGCTAACTCTCATATTTTCATTGTATTTCAAATATTATTTCACAGTTTTATTAATGATAAATGAATTTTTCTTTTAATTAGGTTATTAAAAAATAGTCATCTACCCTATTGTTAAAAAATTAAATCTTCTACAACGCGTAACCCTGAAAAACAAGTCCCGAGCTACTAAGACAGCGGCGTGGGCAGCTCGGGCTCGCCCTACCCGCATCTCGCTCTCACGCTACGCGGACATCATATCATACATTATAATACATTCGCTTAAGCAATTTAGACATTTTTGTATAATATTTGTGACGGTGTGAAGAACGAATTAAAGAGAACGCAAGCGGTCGCATGTTTGCATCTCATGTCGCATGTCTCATTAAAAGTTTTTGATTACGAGGACGTAGTCTGCAAATATTGACTTCATAGCCTTTTATTTTGTATTTGCAATTAATGATTCTACTCATACTGTTAAAAAAATGCATCTTGCGAGTCGTAAGGTTTAATTAGTGTTCTATACTGTTGTTGTATATACTGGTCATTACTAACCGCCAACTTCAAAGTTTGTTGTAAAGATTTATCTTCACATAGAAAAAAACAACCAACATAATGTAATGGTGATCATTTTTCTACAACTTCCACTCTAAACTCAAAATTTCAATGATCAAAATTTTTTTTTTTCGAAGTAATATTTCGTTTTACGGAGATAATGTGGGTGATAGTAACATTCGAATGTTTTTTTTAATAAAGGAACACAAATTAAAATATTACACACAGATTTATAAGATATTACACACAGACTATATAACTCCTGAGCAGCTAGACAAGTGGCAAACGTTACGTACAATCGAAACGCTTGCTGGCGTAATGGTTCGTCAAAAGTGTCATTTGTCTACGTTTCATACGGTAGTTTTCATACGACTTTACTTTTTGTTTGAGTTAATAGAAGGAAATAACATTTGACTACCAATTTAAAATTCGTTACGCTAGATCATGTGGTATTTGTAGGTCTATTCTACTAGCATTTACGACAAATGGGCCACTCGTCTAGGCCCAAGGAAGCCGTACTTCGAAGTGAAGCAAATAAAATGAAATAAAATGTCCATATGCGGGTGCTTTTTTCTAAAGAAATGGCGGCCGATCAACTTAACCGATAGTAAATGTATGTCGTATGAACAAATGAGTCAGCTTATCTGATAAATTTGGAGTTATTTATGAAGTCTATGTTCATACAAATATATTTTTGACTAGCTGTTGTCCGCAACTTCGTCCGCGTGGAATTAAAAAAATGAGCCGTTGCGAAACGCCTGGCAGATGTGAAACATCGAAACTATTTTGTACAAAAAATATAAATGAAATGATGGTTTATTAAGGGAAATACGGCATAATAAAAAATATAGCATAATAAAAACAAAATGATGAGATTAAAAAAAAAATTATAAACACAACAAACACAGGAACAACGTGTTCCGGAATGCATGAATAACAACACTGCATACGCTATATGTATACGAGCTCAGTACAAGCGCGTGGCGAGGCGTCGGTCATTCGTCGGTCAACTGTGTTCTTCTTGAGACTTAATCTATTTCCATTTCCATTTTCATCAAAATCGGTCGAGCCGTTTAGGAAGGGAACCTTTAAAATGACGATAACTTTTATAACTGAAATCCAATTTCAATGAAACTTAGCCCAAATGTTGCTCCAAGCTGAGCTTAATCTACCTATTAAAACCGCAAGAAAATCCGTTCTCGTTTCGCAGATTAGCGTCTACATACAGACAGACAAACAGACAACAATTTAAAAGAATGCTTTTTTGTGTTCTGTTACTCTTTTTTTATCGCCGCCCAGCGTATTCAAGACGCTGCGCCTTTAGCTTTTCTGATAAGTTTGTAGGTATTGAAAGGTTGTTGTTAATTACCTGATTAGAAAATTAAATTATTCTTAACATTAGCGACCGATTAAACTTCCGCAATACGAATACGCTTGTACTTTCTCCCTCCACCCCTTTTTCAAAACGTGAAATAAGCTTATGTCCACACCAGAAACCCAATTGGGATAATTCATTCTATTTGGCGTACCTGTAAAATTGTATCCGTTTGAAGTTCATCAAGGAGATTTAAAATCACGATTTATTTTTTCAAGAACAATCGGTTCATATAGTAAGTGGGCTGTGACATATTGATATTTACAACATCTAGGCCACAGATTAATGATTATTAGTTAAGAATTAGAAAGAAATTTACAATTTCAAATTATAAATACATTATTGTATAGACTCAGATGTTACTTTGCGGAAATCCATTTCATGTGATAAAGTCCTAAAATCTTTAGCTATTTTCTGCTCAAACTCCAAAAACCGCCAATCGACACGTGTTTCGCCTCTCAACGAAGCATCCTCAGGATATACCAGAAATAGGATTCAGCACCGTATTCGGTGCTGGTTAGCTGACCGCTGACAACAGCTAAAGATTTTAGGAATGTATCATGTAAATGAGTTGGAAACACTGACGAATAAAATGTGTCCCTCTTGTGCTAGAAATATTACCATCTACGTTTTCCTTAACACCGAAACACAATATTACAAGCACTGCTGTTTGGCAGCAGGTTTAACGAATAAGAACATGGTAGAGAACCGATCGGACCTGTGAGTCCTGTCACAGTATTCATTCTCTTTTCAGACATTGAAGGTTACGCAAATATGACCCAGGAATGGAAATGTATTACATACGATACATTTTTATCGTGTTAGACGTTCATTTTTATGACAGCAACATAATCGAAATCACATGAATATGTATTAGGTACATATTTACCATCCATTTTCACAGCCTATACGTTAGTGCTTAAGGAGCTGACCTCGATCTAAAATCCTGTTTACGTTTGTTTCATCAATGGCGTTTCTCTATTAGCTAAAACTGTAATTATCACGCTCAATCCCTTTGGGTGTTAATTAAAATAGACATATTATGAAGTAAAAGGAAATACATTAAACCTACTAAGTACTTGAGAGATAGACAACAAATAACCAGGATACATACGAGACATTTTATGATACCTACATAAAATATGTCAAATTATACGAACCGTCACGTAATTATGTAATGAAATTATATAAAAAAATTAAACCGACTTCAAAAATAAAACACTGAAAACTACAAAAAAAACAACAAACTATCCTTTATTAATTCATACTCAAGTACGAAAATGACTCCATAAATACGATACAAATACCTATATAATTAAAGATAGTTACTGAAGTCGGTGTCGAACCTAAAGGTGGCACTCCACATAGCTATTTGTATTTGTGTATTTGGCATATTTACAATTACCACGTGTGGACAGTATATTTGACAAAGTATTGCCTATTTGACAAATATGGCCAATACCAAATACGCGTTACCGTGCGCTTGTCGGTTTTTCGACGCACATCAAAGGGGCCAAATAGGCAAATACGCAAATAAACCGTCTACACAATTCAGAAGCGCACACGCCGTGGATCTGTATGAGCGTGCCGTATTTTGTGTCTGTGTTGTGAGCGCGAACTGGAACAATTATTGAAAATGCAAATTTTTATGCATAGTCAGCATCCACCAGCGCCTTGCTCTCCATGGTCTTTTCACTACTTTGAATTTTTTCACGCACTGCATGTAATAGTTACATGCATTTAAATAATAAAATCCCGCTGCAAGTTAAACACGTCCATAGTTTTGGTGAACACATTTCCTTCTTCTGCCAAATATTTGTGTGTTTGTTATTTGGCTGCCATGTATGGATGGTCGTATTTGCCTGTATTTGCATGTTTGCGAGTACGTCATATATACACACCGGCACAATTAGCGGAACAGAAAAAAAAGTGAGACTATGAGATAATAACGCATATATTTGACGAAAATGTAATTAGACACAAAATAACAAATTGATTAACATCTTTTAACAACGACTTTGAAAAGTCTTCGTTATTTTTTATTGAAAAATAAAGAAATTTGAAATAAGTGAAATTTTTAGATGATTATGAACCATCACAAAAAATAAAAAAAAGTAAGCATTAAATGATTTAACAATAAAATTAAAGCAAAATTAATAACGAGTGTTTCCCCTCTTGCTCTGATTACGGTTTCCATTCGTCTGGGCATGCTACAGATTTCTTGAGGCAACCGCTCCCACTCCTCAAGTAATGCGTTTCCAAGTTCATTCAGATTGTTGGGGGGTGGCATTCTGGATTTAACCCTTCTTTTTAGCAAGTCCCAGACATGCTCTATCGGATTCATATCGGGGGAATTTGCTGGCCACTGCACCACCGGTATACCTACGTGGCTCAGATATGCCTGTACCGATTGTGCACTATGAGCACGAGCATTATCTTGCATTAGAATAAAGTCGTCACCAATAAATGGGGCAAATGGTACAACAAGTTCTTCTAAAATGTCTCTGATGTATCGATCTGCTGTCATGGTCCCTCCTGTGACTATCACTAACTCCGTGCGAGCTCCCAAACATATCCCTCCACAAACCATAATCGAGCCGCCACCATAAGCCACTGTGTGTTCAAAATTAGACTGTATGTGGCGTTCTCCTTTGCGTCTCCATATTCGCTGTCTCCCATCGATCTGTTTTAAAAGAACTCTGCACTCATCAGTAAAGAGAACCTGCTGCCATTCGTTCAAATCCCAATGACGATATTCTCGCGCATAGCTTAATCGGTTTACGCGGTGACGTCTATCAAGTTTTGGGCCTTTGGCAGGTATATACGACCCTAAACCAACTTCTTCAAATCTCCTGCGAACTGTACGCTCACTTACTCGTACTCCTCGAACGTCTTCCAGTTCATTTCGAGCTTGTACAGCCGTTAATCGCGTATTCCTACGAACTCCAAGTTGTAAAAAACTGTCATCTCGCCTCGATGTACATCTTTTTCTACCTTGACCCCTCCTCCTCACAAGAGAATTAGACGATCTGTACCGCTGGATGCTGCGATGAATCGTTGATACTGGTCGACGAAGCCTTGAGGCAATCGATCTGTAGGTATGGCCATTTCTTCTCATTTCATCAGCCCTAATGATTTCCAGTGATGTTAAGTCAGGCATAATAAAGAGCTTTTAATAAACAAAATTGCCTATAGAATAACAAATTTATAAAAAAACATTAAGTGCAATTTTTCAAAAAAATTACAATTACGTAGTTATTACTCGAACAAGTTGACAAAACGTATTGTTCGGGAAAATAAAACAAATGAATGAAAAAAGTGTATGTCATCTAATTTTCTATTTTCAAATTTGACAATAAATTAAAAAAATATCATAACTGGCCAGTTCCTCAAGTAAAAGATTTTAAAATCCTGCTTTTTTTGTGTTCCGCTAATTGTGCCGGTGTGTATATTTTTCCAAATACAACAAACACCCAATAGCGAACACAAATAGCCATGTGAAGTGCAACCATAACAAACTAGTAGACTTTCTGTTGTTGCCATCGACCTGTATAAGATAAGCAATTGCAAACGAAAATCTTGTCACACATCAGACGTCTTAAGTTAATTATCATACTTGAAATAAAGCACATAAATATTGCACGATATAGCTTCAATAAGCAATTTAATAATAAACGCGTTTTTAATGAAGTGTTCAGATATTTAGCTCACAAATCAGACAACCTGTTCCCATAGTTATATGTGATCGACTAAATGACTTGTAACCAATTGACTACTCTTTAGATGACAAATTTTTAGTTCTACATTCTACATTGCCAGTCTTGTAGATCGATGGTTGTTGCACATTGATTTGGCACAGACTTCAATAACTGTTTTTAATTATATAGGTATTTGTATCGTATTTATGAAGTTATTTTTCTACTAGAGTATTGATTGATAAAGGGTAGTTATTTTGTATTTTTCAGTGTTATTTTTTGAAGTCGTTTTAATTTTTTCTTCAAATCATTTTATTTCTCCCTTTGAGTAACCTTGGCTTAAATAAATATCTAAAGTAGGTCAACAACTAATTCTTTTCTATTTCTGGAACAGAACGGTATACAAAAGAATCATATAAATAAATTTTATAATAAGTTAATTAGTTTTGATTATTTAATGTATCTTCTAAGTCCTAAATCCAACATCAGTGAAATCTAAATGGGACCACCTCGGAGCTATACTGAACCCGACGGAAAAAGAACTTTGAAATCGGTTCATAAACAAAGAAGAACATAATATGTTTTTTAACCGACTTCAAAAAAGGAGGAGGTTCTATGTTCGTCTATATTCTCTATATGTATTATTTTTTCACTTATGTTCACCGATAACTTCGTCAACTGTGGACCGATTTCGAAATACTTTTTTTGTTTGAAAGTGTATTCTTCCGAGGTATTTCGAAGATACACCAATTAACGCAAACTGCTTATGAACTTTATTTATATTGATAATTTTCTTGTACGTCGTTGCGCTTCAGGCCAAGGTCACTCAAAAGGGAGAAACAAGAAAATTTAAAAAAAAAATTAAACCGCCTTCAAAAAAGACTGAAAATTACAAAATAACTATCCTGTACTAATCAAAACTCAAGTATAAAAAAATAACTTTATAAATACGATACACATCACATACCCGTATAATTAAATTTGACAAATTTAATTATATAAGTATGTGTATCGTATTTATAAAGTTATTTTTATTGTACCTACTCGAGTTTTGATTAGTAGAGAATAGTTATTTTGTACTTTTCAGTGTTTTTTTTGAAGCCGGTCTAATTTTTTAATATACGCAAATGTTAGCATTCCCAAATTGGTACACAATATCTACCCTGTTAGATATACAAACTAAAGATATAAATATATACTCGTAATAAATTAAATAACTGCGACATACATGGAAGTACATAACGGTTAGACACTAAATTCTCACAATAAGAATTTCTTTTGTAAATTTTTACTTACATTTTTGCGAATAATAAATAACAACATATACCAAGAATCCAAGATAAATATAAATTCTTCGAAAATGGAGAAATAACTTTATAGAAACTAGACGTCGTGATGTTATTCGTAAAAATACAACAAACAAACAAATCTCTCCTGCGTAGTTGCGTACGTTTTATTTATATTAAATTAACAAATTAAGGGAAAGAAGCTCTAAGATTTTTTATTTTTCGAGTACAAAACATTCAAATAAAAAAATACAATTATAATTAAATTTTGAAGACAACTAACAAAACCGTGTACATAGGTATAATAAGATAATCTAATTGGTACATAACACACGTCACTATTGTTTTTAATCAATGAAAATAGATTACCCAGTCATCTGCGCTCAATCTGTACCTGATATATCTTGTAATTAAAAACATTTGAAATAAGTAAGCACTAAGCATACTAACAATGGCAGAAGCCGCTTAAAAACCTACTTGTTACAGTTCTCGTATTTTTAGTAAAGATACAGATAAAAACAGACAGACATAATACGTATGCGTAATTATATTACACCTTAATTTTATTTTGAGTTTAAATATCCCGTATCTTACACAAAAGGACTGGACTACTAAAGACATCTAAAAGATACATTACATGCAATATAAATATCAGGCATAAAATGTTGAATCATAAAAGATAGAAAATACGAGTCATTTGTTGCGGATTGTTAAGATTATTGCCTCGCGTCTCTCGTGTAATAACACCCCTATTATTCTAGCCAACTTTATTATGGTGAAATATAAGAATTGCCTTGTCAGGTGACAAATGTCGCATTTACGTTTGGTTGCGTTGATATTAGATAATACGCGTAATAGTAGCAGCCTAATTATACCACGTTTAACAGAATCGATCAGAAGGCTCTTGCACCTGACTAAATAGATTTTCTTAGTATGGAATTAATAAGTGTAATTTCTCATAGACTCAATCTAAGTTATAACGTAAATTAATAACCATATTTCCATGTATAATATTTATGGATACCTGAACATAGCGCGCTAACTGAAAACGATCTAGCCCGCACTGCATACGTTTATGAAGTACTCTATTGCAATTAAAATGCTCTTCATCCTACATTACGTAGGGTTTATATAAAATGCGCTTCATTAGGTAAGGTTTATATTAATGGAATAGTTTTGCAAACTGTTTTTCACATAATTAATTTAAATTTATTTTGAAAAGTTATGTATGTTCATTTAATTTTATCTTTTTTGTGACGCAAGAGATATCCGCACAAAGATACTCGACCCCTGAGGGTGAGAGTGGGTTATGTTGGGCTTTTACCCACTGAAACTCCTTCGATGGTTCTCGGCGCGTTGTCGAGGGCTGCAGGGGATCCAAAAGCTTGCACTTCAGACGTCTCGAGGAGGACGCCAGAGAGTAATATTGTCCACGCTGCCGTAGCACTGAGAGGTTTTGGAGGGACCGTTGCCCTTCTCGGGACATGCTTTGGCTATTTGCTTATCTATATCTATACCTCTATAAGCGAAATACCACCGACTGACTGCCTGACTCATCACGAGATCTCCGAAGCTATAGGTCCGATTGACTTGTTAGCATAGTTACTCCTTTCGCGGTGTAGACACTCACTAAAAACGAATTTTACTATTTGGCTCTGCTGGCTAGTTATGTATATTGGTATAATTTGGTTATACCAATATTATCCCTAGGAAATCCCAGAGTCCGTTGACTTGTGCTAAAAACGTACAGAATAGGAGTTTTTTTAAAGGAAAAAAACACGTAATCCCGTTTCATATCGGAGGTCTACGTGCCATTTGACGATCTCTAGCATCAACAAAAAAAAAGTAAAAAGGTCTCTTATCACAAAATAAGAACACTGTAAGAGGTATTAACTAGAGATAACACTAACACTAAGTAGAGCTCTATCATTCCCAGGAAAATTCCGAAAGTGCGTAAATAACAGATACGTTGGTATTTAAATTCCCAGAAATGTTCTCGAAAACCGGAAGTTTTTCTATGAATTCCCACTTGCTTGTTATTCCAAAGTTGAAATTTCAACGACATTCTAGTACTAATAAGCTCGTAATTTGGGTGTTCTAAATGCTCCTCCGGTTTGTTGTATGATATTCATAGTACATACCTAGAGTTTAGGAATACACAATCGGTGTAGAATATTACAGAATTCCAATGAAGTATTTAATAAATTGCAAACCGTTTTAAATTTTACTATATACATATTTGCATTTTATTACCGAGTGATAGTGAGTGGTTGTAGAAACCGAGGAAAATCAACGTTGACTTATGAAAATCAAACAGTCCGAGTGTTAGCAGACGGAAATGCCAAAGGCACTCACAAACTTTAGCGAAAATGTTTTCAGAAAACGATGGTGTTCCAGAAAGTAAAAGATGAATCTTTAGCCATCCGTCTCTTTTTTACTTCGTTATGGATATAGCGTATGTATATAATCTATGTCCAGGAATCGTCGGTAATACTGTAAAAGCGCGTATTACTTTGGCAAATACCGCACAAATTATATAAACTGAATTTTACAGAGTTGATAATCTTAGATTATCGTAAAAAAATACCGATTGAAATCTAAAACATTCAACAATTAGAATGGAAAGTTCTCTACTCACGATTATCTAGCTATTTACTGGAAAAATAGAATCCTCAGAAATTAAGTTCAGAAATATACACGTTTCTGAGTACGGAAAAAAGAAAAGTTCAAAGTAGTAGAAAAGAAAAGTTCAAAGTAGTTAAGTACTTAAGTAACACGTAATGGAAAATTAGTTTGGACTAGATATGATGTGTAATTTTGAAAATATGAAGTATTTACGGTTACACGCTCAGTGACTACAGATTTTTTTCACGCTGTCATTGAAAGGTACAATGAAATAGAAACTTATTTTTGCCGCCGGTTAAATTATTGTACGTGATGACTACAGAACCCTTTACTGTGCGTGGTCCAAAACGTACTTTACCGATTTTTTTATTCTATATTTGTCGATATTTTAATAATCGATATCGAATATTCTCGAATCTCATTGCGCAATACGAAGCTATGTATACTCGGCCAAGAAATTGGTTGAGCACTTTTGAAAGTATATTCTAACTAATGAAAATATTGCTTAGGCTGATATTGGAAATTTTGCAAGTATTAATGTGATTGGCTCATTAGCATCCAATCAAAAGGCATAGGTAAAGGTTCATACTATTTTAAGCTCTGTTAACATGCATTAGACATTATTTTCTACAAGCAATCTAATATGCCAAAGGAAACCATCAAATCTTATAAAAAAGTTTTGCTAGATTCACTACCTTCATGCTTGTTACATTTAAATTAAAAAAGATTTTGACAAGCTTTCTTTTGACAGTGGTTCATTGAAAATGTATAATTGTTGTAATTTACCTAAGATCAATTAAACATAATGCTTTGTAATTCATCTTTAGCTGAAAGGGCAGAAATCATAGCATTACATATTTATATTTCTTTTATAAATAATAACTAAGTATTTTTTGACGCATTAGTGACTAAAGCAACAAGATCCTTCGTTCGATTGTTCATTTAATCACAGTAATTAATAATATGTGTACCGTAACATAGCTAGTATAAAATAAAGTTAAAACGAAATTAAACTTTTCAAGTTTTATAAAATTGTGTGACCGCCTCTGTTGTTTAAAACTTGCCGGCAGCGATTTTTCATTGAATTTATAAGATTGTTTATCTGATCCTGCGGCAATCGGTCCCAATGGAATTTTAACAAGTCTTTGAATTGTTGGCTTGTCGACACTCCGTTCTTTAGAACTCGGTTCTCTAGAACACGTCTCTCGAGCATGTCCCATGCATGCTCGATGGAATTGAGGTCTGGTGATTGTGCAGGCCACGGCAATACCCGGATGTTTTCCATTGCCAACTACTCTCTGGTCCACCGAGCTGTGTACGAACGCGCATTGTCATGCATCAGCGTGAAATCTGAGCCAAGACTTTGTGCAAATGGGTGAACATAATGCCCGAGGACATCTTCAACGTAACTTTCAGCTTTCATATTGCCATCTACAAAAACGAGCTCAGTTCGTCTGTTCTTCATAATACCCGCCCATACCATCACAGTGGAGCCACTGTAAGGGTGCACTGCCTGGACGAATCTCAGCCGTTCAACATTTCCGGGACGACGATACACTCTTACCCTTCTCTTATCAGACCTAAATCCAAACCGGGATTCATCACAAAATAAAAATTTTATGCCATTGCTCCTGGGTCCATGTCAAGTGTTCCCTACACCATTCGTTTCGACGGGCGCGATTCCCATGGCGTAAAGGTGGGCACCTAATTGGGTGTCGTGCTCGTAGGCCATATTCAAGCAGCCTATTTCTCACGGTTTGGTGGCTAACAACAACACCACTAGAGAATTGTACTTTTAAACCTATCTCCCGGGCGGTTAACATCGGCTGACGTCTTGCAGTCAGTTGTATGTATCGGCCCTGTCGAGCATTTGTACTCCTTCCATGTCCTGGGTGCTGCTCAGCAGGATCCCCTGTATCAACGTAACGCTATTATAACGTCCTATTGACACCAAAATGCCGAGACACCTGGGACTGATTTCTTCCCGCTTGTAGCATTCCTACAGCTCTCTGTATTTCATCAGCAGTCAAATGGCGTCGCTCCATAACAAAAAAAATGACTCACCACGCAATTCTCAAAAACTGTATATCTCAAAATGATAAAAGTGCGATAAACACCAAATTTATCAAGAAAACACATGAAATCGGGAAAAAATAATTAGCTTTTATTTTAATGAAAACAAAACACAACCGAAAAGGTTCTATTATTAAAATCAGCCAGTATATGTTTTCGAGAACAAAAAAGATTGTATACCAATCTACTTTTCTGAGCAAAAAATTAAGTATCAATTAATAAAACATGCAGCTTCTGTAAATGATGCATGTTGCTTTGACTTTTTTAACCAAACCTCCTTCTTTTTAACTAAGTATACTGATTGACTTATATTTTCTAAGGGTACGCAATTTCCTGATCATGCAGATTTAAGGTCTATGGGACATAGAACGCTCCGTCTACCCCGTTGGGGATGCAGCGTGAAGATATATGTGTGACGTAGAAGTTCTTTTATTAGAAGATAAATATCTTTTCATTGTTTTGCGTTTGGGTTATCATTGTAACCACCATGCATATGTATTAAAAAATATAGATCTTTTGCATAAAAATAGTCCGAGCATATCGCAGTACTTTTCGATGGTTTACACTAATATTCTCCACAGCTTATCCTTATTGTCTAGCCAATGACTTCTAGTTATAGAATTATTGAGTATTCTGAAATTAAAAACATTTCTCAGTTTGTTGCATTAAATTACCAAATTCAATGCAGGAAAAGTGAATTTTGAGTTCAAAAACTGTCAGTACCAAAAAATAGATGATTAAATCGCAAAAATTTAATTTTGTAATAGATCGCTTAAATATGATGCATTTTTTACAACTTACTGATGGTAGGAGACTATGGGCTGTTTTTATTCGTCCTTTATAATTTCTGCATACTTTTATAACACAAGTCGTCATTTTGAACTACTGATTTTTAACACGCGATGCCTTGATGACACTATTGACACTGATAAGCGGGAATCGCGTTAGACGTT
Source organism: Zeuzera pyrina (assembly GCA_907165235.1). NCBI lineage: Eukaryota > Metazoa > Arthropoda > Insecta > Lepidoptera > Cossidae > Zeuzera > Zeuzera pyrina. The sequence continues at coordinate 5,168,365 of OU015627.1, forward strand.
AGAGGCTAACAATCACCCGGTATTTTTTTCGACGCGTCTCGGATCTGTAAAGTAGAATCTGATCACGCATGTGGTTCTCTACAATAGGTTTATTAAATGCAATATTCAGAGAACCAGTAAATGCATTTTATTTTTAAGTCTTGTAAGGAGATAATTTTGGCAACCTTGAAAACCAATCATGGCCATTTTATTTTATTGATTTTCAAAACCACGATACCACTAACTTTCCAATAAATGAGGAAAACTGAAAAGTTTTCCCATTTATTGGAAAATATTTCATTATATTGCCACCGCGCACACACGCACATTGAGTCTGTGGCGCGAGTGTAAGAGAAAGCTGTCACGCACACATCCGTGCAGAAGCTGGCCTGCCTCTTTTCTACCGATTACATCGCAACATTCCATCTAGAGAGTAAATTATCAAAGTTTTACACCTACATCTCATTTTGTGGAAGAATTTGATCTCAATACTGAAATTATACGGCAGCACTTGCAGGGTATAGGATTGCACTACAGATGTCATTCCAAAAAGGTTCATTTGACAAATAGCCATAAAGCAGCTCGTTTGAATTTTGCTAGCGAATTTTTAAAATTTTGATTGGTCAACTACAATATTTATTGATAAGAAGAAAGACGTTCGAATCCAGCCAACGTGGCCGGTTAAGTCTGTGGCATTGTAGTGTTACAATAACACAAGATACGATGAAACTAATTTAGTTCCAAACGTGGAATCTGATAAAATTTGCCTTAACATATGGCCCAGATGTCGGCTGTTGGAGTCGGTGAATTCTCAATATTACCTCCACGAGCAACCGCTCTAAATTATATTGACTACCGCGAACATGTTTCCATCTGTTCGAATTATCTACCCGGAAAATGAGCTGCCTGAATTTAATTTTTTACATGACAACTGTATGTTACATACAGCTAGGGTGACCTGCAATTGGTATTGGATTGATTCCATGGCCTTCAAGATTTCCTGGTTTGAATGAACCCCATAGAAAACCTCTCGAAATTAATGGTGCAACAATGGACTAACCGAAATAAAAGAACACGTAAAGCAATTGAAAGTCATTGCATTGAGGTATGGGATGCCGTGCGGCGTACAGATATTTGTTCACGACTTGGATCGATCGATATTGGTGGATATACTCGATATTAGTTTAATATATTTGAACTTTATTAATAAAAAGTACATACATATGTTAATATTTACAAACTTAAAACTACACATTATCTTAAATAATAAACTTCCTCAAAGTTGCCGCAAATGTATGTACTTTTTATTAATAAAGTTCATGTTAAAAATAAAAAAAAAGTTTAATATATTTTACATATAATAATAATAATTTTCGTTAGGGATACAGGGTGAAGATATGTATGTATGTATATTTTGCAGTTATGAAATATAAAAAAACTCGTTTTATTATCGTCCTTTTAAGATTAGCGCATACCACAAGCATGATGAAGCGCTTCGCAACGCACTGCAAAATTGTAACAGCCTATATTAGATGCGTGCTCTGTGCTGCAGTTATCACGGCTTGTTTGTACGATCTATACAACATTCATTATAGAGATCTAGCAAGATTTTTGCAATGTAATGCGTAGCGATATGGAACGCCTACATGAATGATAAACTTTATCAAACCCCTAAATTTTGAGTCGCTTTTTGTTGACAGTGGTATCATTACTTCCATCTCTTGCTTCCTTCTTTGCTTCTATTTTATTCACTCTTACAAATGGATGACAAAATAAAATTCTATTGGAGACAGTCGATAAAATTCTGACAGTTTCGTCAAAATGAAATCTTGACCAGAAAAAAAGTTATAACGACCAAAAGAAAATTTGTTCCTAAATTTTTATCTATTTTCGTTTATAACTTTGTTATTTTTGGTTCTACGACTAAAAGTTACGGAAACAAAGTTGTAGAGAATTTAATTTGCAACAAAAAATGTTTCACAAATTTTCTGTGCGACGAATAGTTTGCGCAATATAACATAAAAACCATTCGCAGCCCTTTTTATAAGATGGCGGCTGCGGGACGAGGGTCGCGACTCCACAAACATGGATTTAACTTTACTCTAACCCCCTCTTGACATGTAAAAAATTAAATTACGTGCTCTGACTTTTGCATGCTAAGCCCAAAAAAATGTAACATTTCAATGGACTATATTCAGTGAGTACGAATATAGTCTAGTTATACAATACTAACGGCCCATCCTGACTTCTCCTGGTTAATTACACAATAGTTTATGTCCATTTGCCATCTGGACTAAGAAGTTCTGACTGACTGACTAAGAAGAAGTAGAAGCAGTTCAAATAGTGTAAAAAATTTTCAAATAGGTGAAATTATTTCGGAGACTACCCTCCGCACAATATGAACAAACTTATAAAATTTGCTCTTTCTCTTTGTAATCAATAGTGAATACAAATAATCTATACAGAATAAAAAACTAATTTTAATCCCAAGCAGATTACATTACTTTTGTTGTTGACAAAAGAATTGAAAACAAATAGCAGGAACGTTATTCCTATCTTATTTAAATATGATTTATACTTAGTTATAATATTTCATAAGTTAATTACTTTTTAAAGGCTTTCAGGCAATCTTTTGTACGAACAATAATCCGCCTGCCGGTACTTAGCAACGGTTTTATTAAAAACCATTTTAATAGGGATCAGGACAGTAAATAAAGTTAGAAGCAAGGCAAGGAGTACCCTACTTGCCTTTGTACGAACACAGGGCCCCCGACTAGATGAGTGCCTAGAAATTTTGAAATCTATGCCTACATAGTTATGTATTATATCCAATTAAATAAAGCACTTTTAAAAACATTACCACATTAACGTAATATCATTTCAAAAGTCATAGTCATCAAAAGTCAAATATCATATCACTTCAATTTATAAAGCTAAAACTAACCACGACGACGAAGGAACTGTTGTTTACTGACAAACAAAATTTAAAATTTAAAGAACTTTGACACGAATAATAAATTGAAACGATGTCTATCGAATGTCGCTAAAAACATTCTAAAAAATCAACTTTCGAACTATTCAGTCTGAGCTTTCAAACAAAATTAAGAGAACATTAAGGATATATTCATATACAAGCATTCAGTATAAAATACGCGAATATGATGCGCGGAGGGGTAACAACGACATTCGTTTTTGTTAACAGTCAATTGACTGTTAACAATTGCAATTGTAAGCGCAATTGCGCTTAAAATCGATTCTTAAGTAGTATACGGAGAAAACGGAGAGTATTAAGAAAAAGTAGTGGCTTTCTGAATATTGTATATTTTGATAAACCTATTGTAAAATGATGTTGAAGAAATGATGAATGAGTTTCTTGTAGGTTCTTCTCGGTGTCCAGATTTTCGATTTCGATTTCGATTAAAAATACCTTGCAATTGGGTTTACTTGAATAAATGGATTTGACTTTGGCTTTAAAATCTCCAATAAATTTCAAAAAAGCAGATGTAAGCCGGTTTTTACGTTTAAGACTGACATGTCACAAAAAACACAGACAGACATACAAAACACCTCTGCTTTTCGTTTGGAGTTACAAAGTATACTTTTAGGGTTCCGTAGCCAAATGGTAAAAAACGGAACCCTTACAAAATCGTCTTGTCCGCCTGTCCCTCTATCTGTCTGTCTACCAGTCTGCCTGTTCGTATGTCAGTTTTCTATTTTTTTTTCATGTCATGGCGCACAGATTAGCCCATTTGCCAATGTCACGTATTAATAAGTAGAGTCAAAGTAAATTAGTTTTTTCTTCTTATCGCAAAACTCCTCCGGTAAAGTGATCACGGAAGTTTTAAAGGACTTCTTGGAAGAGCGCGAGAACTTCAGTTACACGTATTTATTTTGACCAATTCCATTCTTTTCACTTATACAGAATTTTAAAACACAATATACTATCACTTTTGTACTTTTAAACTCTCAAAAATTTTAAAAATAGAAAATTTAAATAAAATGACAGCCTCACTTCTCCTGTTTCCGCCAAAAAGTCCTATGTCACAGTCATTTTACTCTGACACTATTGGCACTATGTAGAAGTAATTTGGAAGTGTAATCAAATTACGAAAGAAAAAAAGTTAGGTGTGACACTCTATACACGTAACTAAGAGATGAGAGAAAACTCCAGTGCAGTGGTTATCTTTTCAAAAGTCCTCGAAAATCATGTAGAGCTTTTAAAATAACTTTAAGTCAATAGATATGCGTATTCAAAACATTAAAAAAAAATTAAAATTTTAAAAACCCCCGACAAACCAAAATCTGTGCTTATAACCACACGATGGAAGTGAAACCTTGTAATATGATATTCTACAATATGCACGTTTATATATACAAGCGCACTAGATGTCGACTGGAGCCGAGTATTTCCTACGTGCGAAGTGCATGGCAGACATCTGCAACAATTCGGGATAGTCAATTTGTTTATATTTATTTCAGTGACAACACGAGAATCATTGATCTGTAATAAATAAATTATAATGTTAATTAAAGTACTTTACCTACTGTTAAAACGTCAATAGCTGTCAACAAACGTCATCATGGTGTTCTAGCATGACCGCCATTTTTTCAATTATTATTCAGCAAGCAAACATTCGACACAATCGTAATTACCACAATTTTTTAATCAAGAAACAAGACTGAACTGTTCATAGCGGATCACCGTACCGTAGACCTACCGTAAAATACTAAATTAAGTGTGCTACGTTACGTTTAAAGTTATCGTGAGTAATTACGTTTAAACTTGTTTCATAGGGTGTCAATGTCACCGATGTTTGACGAATGGTGTGCTCGTATTAAATAACTACAAGTATTACCATTATTTCTAGCTCTTCAACATTTCTTACATGTTGTGCTAAAACGAATTTATTTCCTTTCATCACAGTTTGAGGTTGAAAATTTATATTGTGTTTTATAATTTCAAAACCGGTTTTTATAATAACGTTAACCATTTTTCTAAGTTCTGTTTCCTCTAAAAGTACTATTTGTCGTCTTTCTATGTATCTTTTAATTACTTTATTTATTAATAATAATAAAGCCTTTTATTCGGACTTAAACTTATTCGCATATTTGATGTTTGCTAACTTTTTGTATGTCTGTTGGCCAATCAGCAAAGGCCTCCTCCAACCTTGTCCATTCCAGCCTATCCTCTGCCACTCTACTCCATGTTGTCCCTGCGACCTGTCTAATGTCATCATCCCACAGTTTTTGTGGTCTGCCTCTGTCTTTTTCCCCCTCTCGGATACCATTGAGTTACAAGTTTATTCCATTTGTCTCTCCCTCTAATCATATGACCTGATCATTTCCATTTTTGTCTTTTGACTTTTTCCATTATATCTTGGACTCTGGTCTTTTGCCTGATGTTACTGTTTCTAATATTATCAAATTTATTTGTTCCTTTCATGCTGCTTTCCATCGCACGTTGGCACGTGGCAAGTTTATTTAATGTGTTTTTTGTTAAAGCCCATGTTTAACATTAGAAAACAATAAAACATTTGTATGTTATTATTTGATATAATCCTGAACAGTTGCGCATGCTAGGTGGCGCTACTGTTACTGCCAATATCAGATTCAGCGTCACCGACCGAGCGTGACGGTTCCGTTTCGGTCACTGTTCAGAAAGAGCGCAAGGAGTGCCTAAAGAAGTTTTCACTTCAGAAACCTCTAAAAGTAGAAAAACAATATGTACGTATTGGCTTTTCAAGTTTATGGTAAGTTGTAATATAAGTAGTACAGTACGTTATGGTAAGTTGTAATATAAGTAGTACAGTACGTTATGGTAAGTTGTAATATATCCAAACGTCGTCGCGTCGGAGGACTGCTAAGTAAATTCCTTGTTGTTGTTTTTGTTGTATACTCTTTATTGCACATTTCAACATATACAGCACAAATGACTTATAATTAAACAGTAAATTGTAACGTGCAAAGGCAGGCTTATCCCATGAGGGATCTCATCCAGCCACTTGTATTTAAGTTTCATACCTACTTTACCATTTTTAGCTGTATTCTATTTTTACTTTATTTACATAGCGGTCCCCTGACGCGACGAAGCTTGCATATGTTACTACTACTTATTATATTACAACTTGTCATAAACTTAAAACGTCAATACGCACATATTATTTTATGTTTTTTAGAGGTTTTTATGACTTGGACGCTCTTTAAATTTTTAATTTAAGTTTTATCCCATGCTTTTTTCAAACACGCTACAATCGACACTCTACCCCCACATTCACGTAAATACTTTCTGGGACGATACACAAAATCGTGACATGAGATCTTGTCTCGCTAAAATCCGCATTTTCTAACAATAGTTCTCTGTTCCATCATCAGACCCTGATCACCATCTAACTCCTCGCTGTCTATAACCTATTCATTGACACCATTCCAAGGAACCCAAACATGATACCTCTACTGTAGTAAGTTGCTGATTCCAGATGATGATCCAGCATCAGGTCAAGTTTACCTTATTATATCACCCCTCTTTCTGGGTCTTGGTTTAAAAAGATTAATAAAACTAGTACAGCCGAAATAAAAAAAAAATTTAGCTGACTTCAAAATAAAAATCCTAAAAATATAAAACCTTTATCAATCAAACAATTTCTTATACATAATCAAACTTAAATCAACCTATACTAACCAAACTCAATCACAAAAATAACTTCATAAATTAATAGGTCTTTACCTATGAAGAAGCCGTTCTACAATAAGTCAACAGCGACGAATTACAGGCGTTTGTGGAAGCTGACGATACTCAATCTACTGCTGAGTTAGCAGCAGCTTTCGATGTCAGCATCAAAACAGTATTGGTCCATTTACGTCAAATTGGCAAGGTAAAAACGCTTGATAAGTGGATGCTGCATAAAATGAACGATCGCCAGCGCGACGAACGCGTTGAGGTATGCCTTGCCTTCCTTAATAGACACAGAAAGGAAGAGATTTTGAACCGCATTGTCACTTGCGATGAAAAGGGTACGATTGTTTTTGACAATCGTAAGCGGTCATCATGTTGGTTAGACCATGGTTCAGCACCTAAGCAATGCCCCAAACGAAAACTTACCTCTAGAAAAGTGATGGTTACTGTTTGGTGGTCTACTGCCGGTGTAATTATCACAGCTTTTTACCAAATGGCACGAACATTATTGCGAATGTGTACTGTGAGGAACTGGACACAATGATGGAGAAGCATGCAAATCTCCGGCAAGCCTTGGTTAATCGCTCGTCCCCGCTGCTCCTGCACGACAACGCTCGACCTCATATGGCACAACAGACGGTCTCTAAGCTATACAAGAGCTAGCGTTGGAAGTTTTGAGTCATCCACCGTACTCACCAGACCTAGCGCCGACAGACGTCTACTTTTTCCAAAATTTGGACAACTTCTTGGCAGGAAAAAAGTTCTATACCCGTGTACAAAATGCCTTTGAAAAGGTTGTTACCTCCTGTACACTTGACTTCTTCAAGAAGGGTATTAAAAACTACCACTGCGCTGGCAGAGATGCATCTATAACATGGGTGCATACTTTGATTAATAGAAATAAATAAAAATATAAAAAATACACTTTTTGTATGCTAAACGGCAATTTCATAGGTAAAGACCTAATGTAAATAGCTAGGTATGTAATTCCATTCCACATTTGAATTTGAGTAACTGAAGTCGGTGCCAAGCCTATCAAACTAGATGATTTCCTGTTGTCACTTATTGGTTTCATTGCGTTTCATTGCATTAAGTTACGTTATTTTAATAATAATAATTAAACTACATACATTGTATAAGTACTTAATGTACCCCGACTCTAAGTAGGACTTAGACGACAAATCTAGCAATATTTGGACACGTGCCAGATTACTTCGGAAGGTCACTCCTCGCGTTATAGCACACACAGACGGCAAGTTCAGCGAACCGACGTGCTACTTTGATCAAAAACAAAAACTTAGATTAAAACTGCTCTAGTTCTGTCAAATAAAGAAATATTTTTACTGGTACGAACAGTCTATTCTAGCACAAATACTGAAGCTGAAAAACCATTGTTCGATAAACGCTTTGGACAGAGCAGAATTTTTCTTGCTTACGAATGTTTTCCTTCTTTAATATAAAATAAATTACAGTTGATGAAACTTTGTTCTTTCAAAACAAATTTTATATTAAAACATATCGTATATAAAAAATATCGTATAAAAACATAGAAGGAATAGTATTAGGTAGGTTAGGTAAGTTATTAAATACTTAATCGTAGGAGGCCTCTGACATTTTGTCAAGCACAAAAATGGTTCACGAGTTACATATGCCTTTTTTAAATTGGGCTTTAGTGTATTAGATACTTGTCAATTTCGTAGTATAATACATTAAAACCAAGCCTAATTGCTCCCTCCTTCAATAATGCTTGCTGAGTCTGCTCCCTGCCTGTCGCACTGTTTGCACTCACTCGCCTCATAAAAACAGATATGACATTCCGATTCTCTGAAGGAAATAACATATCTCCGCTTTCCTACCAACTTATTAGGTATTTCCTTTTAGAAATAACGCCAATAACGAAATATAAATTCGACATATTGTAATTATTGTTCTCAAACAGGAAGACTATGTATACGAAATGCACTAGCGTTGCCAAGAATTTTAACAATGTCGTGGAAAAATAAAAGAAAATTTTAAGTTACCATGCTTTTATTACAATAATCAAAGTGGCCTTAATATGCTAACTAATAAAACAAATTTGGGCAAATAATTGCTTAATACATCAAAATTACTTTGAAATAAGTTAGTAATGAAATTTTCGTTTGCAAAGCTTTTCAAACTCCTATTATTGAAGCACTGAACGTTTTTTGGCAAAAGTATTAACACATAACATTTCTAGTTTTTTTTTCATTCCACTACTCGTACCTACCATGAGTTTTGCATACATATATACATATCTTCACGCTGTATCCCTAGCAGGGTAGTCAAATAGGACATAGCGCTATGCGTCGCGGACTTTGCGTACTTCTTTTGCTTCCTTAAATCTCATCATTCTCCTCACACATTTTCGCCTAGGTATGCGGGTATTTTTGCTTTTTACTCTACAGAGTAAAAATATAAATCAATGTGAGCCAATTCTTAAATATTTTTATTCGTTCTTTTCTTTTACGCTTATAAATTTATAATAGAGAATGTCTGTACGTTGATTTAACTTCGTTAACATTTGCTTTTATATGTTATAATGAAGCATTATTTACTACACAGGCTGACGTTATAGAGCCATGATATGTAGTAATATTTATAAACGCTGAGGGCGTATAAAAAACAGAATAAGGTAAACTCTATGGTGAAATGGATTAACATTATACCTATAAATGCACGCGATCTGAAAGCTATTTTATGATAAAAATCTAAAAAACTGCGATAAATTTTGATTTAATATTATGGCAGTGTTTACGATTACGTAGCAAATAAACACATCGATTCATGTTCGTGACGATAATGTTCCCTGAACTCTGTGAGAGGCGATACACGTGCCGTATCGAGTCAATTAACATCAAATAAAATAAAGAGACATTGCTATTTTCAATCAAAGGGGAACAGTATCATTATGGAGAAATAGTGCTTTAGAATAAAAAATATCAGCACATGTTTTTTTACTCACAAACGGATACTTTCAGGAAGTTAAATGGCTATGTTAAAATTCCTAGTTTTTTTTATTTTAAACTGACACCAGAAATTAATTATGAAGTTTGCATTCAATATCAAAGATAGCGCTGCAAATATCAGATAGCTGCTCGAGTGATATTAGGTCGCGCGTGGCGAGGTTTTATTTTCAGAAATGAAATAAAACCAAAATGGCCAAAGTTGTATTACCGACGCTTTTCCTGTAAGCCATCGATATGTGGTCGAACAAGATGTAGGAGGTATCATTACGAAAAATTTCAAAGTTGTGCAAATTTTTGAGAAAATAGACAGACAAACGGGCAGACAGGTATACGAACGGACGAAGCGAAGCCACAACATTTCCGATTTACATTCATTCATTCAATATACGCTTTATTTTCAACGATATGTATTTTTACGACACTTCAAGATTACGTGTGGGGGGTCTGTAGCGGTTGTTAAGCGTTTTTTCAAATACGTGTTAGAAATAATACCAAATCAGTAGTAGTCCTAGGCTAGGAAAGTGTTGGTAATAGATATTCGAAATCATTGTATACTATTTTTTACAAAATACTAGGGAACCCGACAGACGTTGTTCTGCCCGAAATAAAAATAAAATTTCCTAGAACCTGATTACAGCGCCATCCAGAGGCCCACTCAATACACGCAAAAATTTCATCAAAATCGGTCCAACCGTTTAGGAGTTCAGTGACCAAGACACGTACAGAAGAATAACCCGATTGCAGCGACACCTACCAGATACAATTGTAGATCTAAACCATCCAGGGACACACTCAAATAAACACAAGAAGTTTCATCAAAATCGGTCCAGCCGTTTAGGAGGAGTTCAGTGACAAAGACTTGTACAGAAGAACAATGAATATAAAGATAATGACAGTACATATACGAATATTCAGCAATCATTTGTTACATACAGAAATGAGATCTCATTTCCTTACCCTCGCAAAGACCTCGATTTGGGAATAGCTTACTATGAAGTTTCTTATGCGAGTAAAATGGATGGCTTGATGTTCTATAAACCTTTCGGACGTTCTGTTAAAGGCCGTTAGTAAGAGTACCGTACTAATGTTTTGGAATTGTAAACTAATATATTTTGTATAAAAGTCCGTGATCACGTGTTTGTCCAGAATAAATTCGGTATTTCACCAATACTTACAATACTTACTGTAGAAGAGTTACATGAAATAAACAAAAAAAAAACAATTTGAGACTGTCTGTAAATCGTTTTTACTATTTTGATGTAATTTAGAAAATACTACCTAACATTTTTACATAAAGCATAGAGATAATATGAACATGTCACTTACAGGGGATGTGTCTCTCAGAAACCGCAAAATGTACAGACATACATACATGTTACATACAGCTCCGACGCTTGGCCTCCCGACAACAGATGAGCTCCTCATCTAGTTTTTTTTATCTAACTTCAAAATGACAAAAAGTTAAATAAAAAATTAAAAGCTTCCCAAGATAAAAAATGATGAGCATGTACTCTTAAAAATCGATGATTAATAATATTTCGCTACTATCTGCTCTCTTGAAAACTTGTATCTTACCAGTGGAGTTAACAAATTAAAAAATACGTCGGTGATCACGTTTAAAATTAAAAAAAAATTATACTTACTTAATTATGTAGCCAAAATGAATAAATGCAACTTGGACCGCTAGTTAGCGGTTGTCGATGCATTTATTAATTTTGTCATTTTGACATTTATAAATTATTCAACTTCACTATTAAAGTAGTATAAGTTTTCCAAAGATCTACCTAACTGCTTTATTATTTTTCGTGCAGGGGTTTTTAAATTTTCGATTTAATGGCACACTTGCCTGCCTTCCTTTGAATAAAGATAACGTTACAATTTACAATATATATCTACATGATACCTGCAACATTAGTCATGTATGAAAATGTAAAATCCGTCCCATCTTCCCTTATCTGCACACATAAAACTTGATATCGTGTTCGCGTTATAGTCATGTTATTGATAAATATAAAAATATATGAGCTAGCTCCCATTCTATCAATTTTTATTGCGTAAGTATTTCGCAATATCTTTGATGAGATATTTTATGTGAATTTTAAATGGAATGTGTACACGCAAACATGAATAAGTCAAATGAATCTGTTTGTTTATGTAATGCTCTCACCATCCCAATGCTGCCATAACAAGAGCAGACATGCCCCATAGAAACAATAATGGTGAATAACATGAAATATGAAATAAAAGAATTCCGTAACTATTTGCATCCATTATTATTAAAAAAAAAATTTTATTAAAATAAAAATTTTATTAAAAAAAATACATACATATCTTCACGCTGTATCCCCGCTGTATTTCCAATAATAGTTTAATATTATAATGTGTAATTTTAAGTTTGTAAATATTAACGTATGTAGGTATGTACTTTTTTGTTAATTATGTTTAATTATGGTTTGGCTGTGAAAAAAATATTAGATTTCTCTCCTATTTAACTACTCGCGTATTGCGTAAAAGTTAGCTAATGGTTAAAGAGTTGTAGTAAGTATAAGGAATTGGCATCTGTCATTATACTGTAGATATAAATTATTAGCTATCCTCTGTTATAGTTAACAATTATAATGGAATTTCGCAAAGTAAAACCTGAGTCTTTACCAGCGGTGACTAACCTATCGCGGCTATTAGATCAGTCGATCGCACAAATCAAAGAAAAATACATGTGTAAATCTAAATTTTTACTATCGCTGCAGAAGGAATTACATACTACACACCACAAACCGTGCAACATAATCACCAACTATTGTGCACTTCATTTTTATCATTACAAACATCGTTCTCGCTTGACTAACGTTCATACGTTTAATTTTATAAGGTTGACAATTTCCAACTACAAACACTGCGCTAACCTAGCGAAAGATACGCAGTCCCAATGCTCACACTTAATTAATTGCTAAAAATAATCTTTCATTTTGTCCTGTGGTTTCCTGTGTTTTAAGAATGACAAAAAAAATGTTTCGTTTAATTATTTAGCAACTCGAACTCGAACAGTGAACAGTAGATCTCGGGTTGATGAAATTGGCCGTCCCTAGTCTATATATCATATTGTTGTGTAATATCAGTTAAATAAATAAATATATCAAATATCTTGCATATTTTATAAAAAAAAAGCAGTTAATTTCATTTTAAAAGTCTGAAAGATAAATAATAAATAATTGTAGTAAGTTAACAATACACTAAAAGTAGACATATATAGAAACTCATGTTCTTATAAGAGACACTTTTACATCTAGAGATTATATAATATCTTATTGTCGGTATTATTATTGGTAATATGTTTAGTCGCGTACAAAGATACAAATCCATAGGATTTGGTACGTCGCGTCATCGATACGAGCGTGTCCCCGTTCGTCAGAAATAGTTAGTGGTTGCATCGCATGTTCAGAATGTCAACTTCACCTTTAGAAGTCGTCGTGCAGGATGCAAATACTATGGTAACTAAGTTTTGCCTTGCAAATATAGTTCGACTAGATTTGCGTTTCAGTAAGGTACACATTGTCAATAACTTCGCATAGTATCTTCTCTACATTTATATCACTGAAGAATATCACTTTAGTTGAATTCCGAGGGTTGATCTGTTGATTCGTAGAACCAACCAAAGTTTACTTAAGTGTTTATTATTTTTAAAATATCACAAATGTTTAATTTACAAAATAGAAAAGATTGAAGTTACACGTTCGAACATATTAAAATTTTGAAAACTGTATGTTGATGATGGGCATCGGACCTACATTAGTTAATATTGTTAATTACACAAGTTTTGCAAATATTTCAACATTTTCAGTTTAATGAAATCAACAATTTTGTTGATTTCACTAAACTGAAATATAATCAAATAAACAGCCAGAGTGTTAGCAGGCGGAAATGTCAAAAGCACTCGCATACCTAAGCGAAAATATGTGAAGAGAATGACGAGATTTCAGGAAGCGAAAGTGGTGTGTAAGGACCGCGACTCCTGGCGCTCCGTCCTCTCTGACTACCCCGTTGGGGATACAGCGTGAAGATATGTTATGTTGTTGTTATGTTAACAATTTTGTTTCATCAAACGCAAATAAGCAATGAAGCGATACGCAGTAGGACAGGGCTGCACGACAGTATTACTGTAAAAATGAAGAAAGGAATGCTAATATGGTTCGGGCACATGGAAAGAATGAGTGATAAAAGAATGACGAAGAAAATCTATAGAGCAAAAGTGAGTGGTAATAGAAGCCAAAGAAGACCAAGACTGACATATGAAGATCAAATAGCTAGAGTGTTAGCAGACGGAAATGCCAAAAGCACTCACATACCTAGGCGAAAATGTATGAGGAGAATGACGAGATTTGAGGAAGCGAAAGAAGGATGTAAGGACTGCGACGCTTGGCGCTCCGTCCTCTCCGACTACCCCGTTGGGGATACGGCGTGAAGACATGTATGTATGTAACAATTTCCGTGTTACTCTGAAATTAACCGGCGACTTTAGTAAAACTTTTGTAAACCGACTAAAGTACTTTTTCAGTGTAAACAAATCTGCCTATTTGTCAATATTAAGTAGATTTAGATATAGCTTTCACGCAGTATTAAATTAAAAGCTTACAGTTAGCAAAGTATTTTTTGACTCTGACGTGACATTTAAGTATGTCATAGTGAAATATTATAAAAAGGACGTGACGTAAAATACCTGGCACTCTAGCTCAATTAAGTTAAGCTCATATAAGTTAAGATCTTTAAAAGTTTTATTTTTTTTTAAGTTTTTATTCAGTTATTATTTTCACTGAATATGTAAGTCTTGTTTCATTAAAATGAAAAATGCATGCTGTGTTTACCTATAAGTGATTGTGCACTTAGCATAATACTATTAATGTTAAATCTGTGTTTTACTTGGTGTAACAATTGTTGGTGAACTTAAATAAAAAAAATAAAAAGTGGAACCAAACAGGGCAAAATTTCTTATTTTTATTTATTATTTTCACCTGTCATTAATAATAATAAATAAACCCTATCTCTTGGCCAATTTCTCTGAGCCGCGTGTGAAGATAAGTTGTTAGCATATTCTTTGTTTTTCTCCCATAACCCATAAATCAGTATGACAGCTATAATAAAATACATACATATATTCACGCTGTATCCCTGACGAGGTAGTCAGAGAGGACGGAGCGCCTAGTGTCGCGGTTCCTGCATATTTCTTTCACTTCCTCAAATTTCATCATTCTCCTCACACATTTTCGCCTAGGTATGCGAGAGCTTTTGACATTTCCATCTGCTAACACTCTAGCTATTTGATCTTCATAAGTCAGCCTTGGTCTTTCTTGACTTCTGTTACCACTCACTTTCACTCTGTATATTTTCTTCGTCAGTCTTTCATCACTCATTCTTTCTGTGTGCCCGAACCATCTAAGCATTCCTTTCTTCATTTTTATAATAACACTGTCGCGCAACCTTGTCATAAAATAATCTGAAATTATAACATTTAACTTCGCATACGTAGACGAAAGTGTGGGAGGAGAACGACTAGATTTGAAGAGGCGAAAGATGTTTGTGACGATCGCGATGCTTTGCGCTCTATCATCTTTGACTATCCCATTAGGGATATAGCGCAAATACGTATGAATGTATGGATCGTAATAATTTTTAACATACGTAGATAATAACCTTAATTATACAATGAAAAAACGTGTTACAAAATAAAATCATGTTTGTTATATATTTTTATACTTATGTATTTTAATTGTATGTGTATTGAAAACAAAAATACTTAAAAATATTGTTTACCTTCTTGGAAAATTAGATTGAAACAGACTATATATACCTAGAAATATATTTATCTCATACTGGTCACAGACTTGTGTGAACGTTTTTACAAAACTGCGCAAACACTATGTGGGAGAGTAAATATTTGCTACTTACATCTTTTGATGTATATTCCAATAAAACACGCAGTGATCGCAATTACGAAATATTCAAAATATTTGCAGATGGCTTCCTACACATAGTTCTTGTACATCTTTGCAAAGATATTTACACGTGTCTGAAACCAGCTTGAGACATAATTATAACTAAGATGCTACACATAAAACACGGCGAATCACACAAAAATCTGGCGAACAGAATTATCTTTCTATTATTTCCCCAAACAGATACTTTCCAAAATATCTCCTTAATGCTGTGCACACATACTTCCCCACACGTAATCGTTTAAAGAAAAGCGGATAAAACATTTCCGCTTAATCCCAAAGATACGAACTCAAACAAAAAATGGTCGTGCAATATTGGAACCGAATTACCATAATTTTGAAGTTTTTTTAGGTCATCTTTAATTCATCGTATTATTTATTACTTGTGTTAGCTATACTGAGTATTCGTTGAAAATGAGAAAAGCGATAAAGTGAGTCGGACTTGCATTAAAATAAGGTTCCGTAAAACTTTCGGACAACAGTGAAAAAAAAGAAATAAAAAATGAATTCGAAATAAGAAGTTTTTTTTTTAGTTCTGTATATAGGTTACCAATTTGCATCGCTGTGCTAAAGACATTTGAAGATTTCGGCATACTCATCAGACGCCATTTTAATTTTTTTTAAATTGTGGCGGTCGATGTATCCTATATTTTTCTTGCAAATATCTCTGTAACGTGACACTTTAGGGTATAACAACTCCATTAATTTTTTATTCGCTTAAGTGTCCACAATCGATTTATATTGGTTTTATCGTGCTTCGTAATTTTCAAAAAAAAAAAAAAGAAAATGGCGGCCATAGAGTATGCCAGGTTCTGAACAAAAATCTTCAAACCCCTTCATTAGCAATAGGTGTATAAATGTCACAATAAATCGATTGTGACAGATAGATAGGCAGACAAGACAAAACTATAAAGTTTCCATATTTATGCCATTTTGTCCACGGAGCCCTAAAAACAAACTTTGATTCCGCATACGAAGGAAAGTTAATTTAAAAAGGTAAGCAATACCTATGGTTTCTTGCGATCGTTATTTTTTTTCATCTGAAGGAAAAACTGATGAGGAAAATATATTGCTGTATTCTGTCGACTTCTTTAATACATTTTCCTCGAAGTGCTCAAATACGTTGAAGACTGTCAAGGAATGATAAAGTTTTCCTATCTTATTTTTTGCAAAGTTTAAACTTATGTAATGCCGTCTGTTGAAAGACTAATTACTTTAATCGACTTTATTTTAAAGTTACAAGACAGAGGTTTAAAGTTTCGTTTTTGGAAAAAAAACATTATAAAAACGCTGCGCACAGATTTTGATATAATTAGTACAGTATATCCTAAAATACATACTGCAGCACCCGTTATTTTCATAAGTAAACAATCTTTATTATTTTAATAAATATCGCGTAATATAAAATAAAATTACTAAATAAATAAAATTGACTAAATTTTAAACCTCTCTTTGGTAGCTTTAAAAAAATTTCAATTAGAACGATTAGCCTTTCAATCGTAAAGAACATTTTCATAGTCACAGGAATTTATTGTGATTATTGTAAAGCATCTAACTAATAAAAGGCATAAGATGTGTGTATACTTTTATTATGTCTTCTATCTATTACGTACCCAAAGCTCCCAAACATTGTTTGTAGTTACAACCACTTCAAAATAAGCACATAAGACCGCATTACACGCGAGGTTCAAGTATCAAAAAAATGCTTATGATCGTTTGAAACTGAAATCAAACGCCGAAAAGGAAATTGCTGATTCTAAATAATAACTCAATATCGCAATAAATGTCGATCGAAGCCTTTCAACCGTTCAAGTATTAGGTATATCTGTTAAATGTAGCTAAACTTACACTTCAGAAATTAGGTTTAGGGTTCCATATACTTTAAAAGGTGAAACGGTTCAAAAAAACCGGTCAAGTGCGAGTCGAACTCGCGCGCCAAGGGGCCGTACCAGCATATAATGTGTTATGTATTCACCAAAAAATATGTCGGATTTTAAAACAAACTTTGCAGTTGAAACATGCTCATCCATACTCTCCCTCTGCAAACGTTTGTAATGGTAAAAAAGTGTGATACAAATATAAATTCACATTTTTTTGATGTTTCTCATTTATTGTGTTGTGGTGTTGTTTCTTACCAAACAAAAGAACCTTGTTTCCTACCAAATTTCATGATCCGATGTCAATGGAAAATTGTTCGAGTACATTTGAGTACACTGTATCTTTTGATTGCGTTGAAAAGCTTTAATTTTTTACATCGCTAATAGACTATAGACCTTAGTATTTAATGTAAACAACTTGATACATCTAGCCGTTATTGAGATAAAGGGTCTTAACTGATCATACAGACGAACACACGGACACATGGACAACGAAGTAATTAAGGCCTCATACATTTTTTTAACTTTACGACCTACGAAAATTTCGTAGGCCGTAAAATTAAAAAATTGGACCAAAATACTTCAACATTTAAATTTTTAATTCTCATTTTTAGTTATAAGTTACCAATCGCGAGGTTGTTTCTATGTTTTTCAACTTAGCAGGTGTGAGAATGACATATGAATAGACTGTGACTTACGGACGGACAGGCGTACAGAAAGACAAACAGACAGACGTACAGACGTGATGAGACTACAAGAGTCCTATTTCAGCCATTGTGGCTACAGAGGCCTAAAAATAATTAAAATTGTAATTGACAACCCTTCGTCACACTTGCAAGTAGAATAACAGATCAGAATTGACGTGTATCTTTTTTAGAAGCTCCCAAAATGAGTTTCTTGCGTAGGCTCCGCCCTCACACTCCGCCCCCCGAACGCGATATATATATATATTTTTTTTATTTATTTTATTTATACATTATTTATAACAGGTATACAGAAAACAAACAGTAACGATGACACCTGCAGAAGTATTAACTTTGTTGCAGATATCAACGCCCTCCTCCGAACAAACCATGCTTATACGTATATAACATAATATAATGATACGATGCTACGTTTGTTAGTAAATTTGTGTGTTGATGAGTGTTTGTAGATGAGTGAGTGTGTGTGGGAATGAGTATGAGTCTGAACGTGTGCGTGTGTGTACATGTGGGAGTGTGTGGGAATGTGTTTGTATTTGTGCGTATGTGGTACATAATAATATGTATATAATATGGAAGTGTAAATTTCAATTGAATTTAACCAGTGTTTCGGTGTCATCATAAGAAAGAGACGATAGCCAGGCAAGACACTTCTTTTTGCATATGTGTCGAGTTAAGGGATAGATATTTAACTCTCTGTTCACTCTGTTATATAACAAAGAACTGATAAAGCAGTAGTGTCGACCAGCAGCTACCGTCCGGCGTGTATCCGTTTTACATATTCTGTCAGTACGACGCACTAATAAAATATCGGGTTCAAAGTCATCTTTGAATGTTTTCGCAAAACGGTCTGCAGGACAAATAGTTGACGGACTGTAAGTACTTCACACAGTGAGTATAATTCGTTAGTTGGAAATATAATTGGTTTCCCCAGAAGAACCTTCAAAACAGCTCTTTGAGCTCTTTCCATCCTAATCAACTGCGTCTTAATGGCGCCACCCCAAACCGTGATACAGTACGTAATAATAGATTGAGCTAGTGCAAAATATACACGTCTGAGACATTTAAATTCAGCAATGTGCGTAAGATTTTTGAAAACGTAGATTAATTTTCTTAATCGAGTGACAAGTGAATCAATGTGCCACCTCCAAGATAGAGAACTATCCACCAAAACACCCAAATATTTTGTAAAAGTAGTGTCATTTAAACATTTACAAGAACACATAGAAGAGACAGTCTTCGCGTCACATGTATGGGCACGGATAGAGAACAACGAAGGGAGTTGGGAAGAATTAAGCGAAAAGGCTATTACATTAGTTTTGTTTACATTGAGTGTGAGAAGATTGGAGGTGAGCCAAGTCATCACAGTTCTCAAAGCAGTTTCTACATATAACTGGGCCTCCCTCCAATTCCTACCATGGATTAAAAGGACAGTGTCATCAGCATAAGTTAATATTCTGAAATTAATAAAGGTAACTGACATAGGTCGTTTAAGTACATAAGAAAGAGGGTAGGACCAAGAACACTACCCTGAGGGACGCCAACGCAGAGAGATGCATCTCTACTAGTATATCCATCAACAACAACACACTGTGTACGACTGCAGAGGTAACTTCCAAAGATATCAAGAGCCAGTCCTCGAATACCATATTGTTCTAGCCTGTTCAGTAAGATAGGTACAGAAATAGTATCAAAAGCCCTTGACAAATCCAGAAATATGCCAACAGTCTTTAATTTCTTGTTGTTTCTTGTTGTAGAATTATTTGGGTTCTTAGTGACTCTACGATACATTCTATCTTTATGAAGAATACATCTTAAAAGGCCAGGAGTCATCCAGGGTTTAATAATATGTCTATTCGGAATTGTCGAAGTATGAGTATGGTCCAGAACAGTTGTTGATAAGATTTTAATAAACATATCAGTTGCAGCTTCAGGGTTCACCGAGTTTAAAATAGGAGAAAAGTCCAAACGTTCAAGACAAGGGGGGTCAACTGAGGAAGCGTGCTCGTCGCGACCCCTGCCAGCCCTTTTCAGGGCTGCAATTCCTCTTCTGTGCATACCATGCGGGACAACGGCAATTATAATGTTAGGGCGTCCCCCGGAAGCGACGTACACCGGTCTGTCCCCGCTGGTGTGTGCAGAGTGCAGTTCGGCGTTGGGGACCGCCACCCAACACGCTGTGCACCTAGCGGCGGGAAGTGGAGGGAGGAGTGCAGAGTAGCTGCGTGGAATGTGAGAGGTGGGATTGAGGAGTAGATGAATGAAGTGATTGATATTATGGAAGAGAAAAGATTGGATGTGCTATGTTTGAGTGAAACCAAGCGAGGCGGCAGTGAACTTGCCGACTTGCCCGGAGGAGGCATCGCTTTGTGGTCAGGGGTACCACAAGGAGATAGGGGATGTCAAGGGGTAGGTGTTTTACTGTCCTCTCGTATGGTTAATTGTATGACTGAGTATGAATGTATAAATCCCAGACTGCTCTGGGTACGCCTTAAGATTGGGTTGACAAGAATTTTTGTTTTGGCAGTATATGCCCCAGTGTCCTCTGTCGGTTTGGCTGAACTAGAGCAGTTCTGGGAAAATGTTAGAGAAGTTCTAGCGACGGTTGAAAAGAACGAAAGAATTGTTGTGTGTGGAGACATGAATGGATGGGTCGGGACAGCTCGAACAGGATTTGAGTCTGTCCTAGGCAAATATGGAGATAAGAGAGTAAATGATGCTGGTAAGATTGTGCTAGGACTGTGTATGGAAAAGGATCTTTTTGTGGCTAATACCATGTTTGGGCACAAAAGGATCCATCAGTACACGTGGGAAAGAAAGGGTGCGAGAAGTATGATTGATTTATTCCTGGTGGATAGCAGACTTAAGAAGCAGGTAATGGACACAAGAACGTATAGAGGAGCCGATCTCGGGACAGACCACTTTCTGGTGATAACCAGAATAAGGGGTCTGTTCGCAGCATGGCGACATCGCGTAGTGTCCAAACCTGCAGCGGTTAGCCGCATTAAAAGCTGGAAACTGCAGGATGCGACCACCAGGAATGAATATGAAAGGGTATTATCCAGTAAGCTTGATGATAGATTGAAAGTGTTGAGCGAGGATGTTGAAGAATGCTGGCAGAACCTTAGGGATAGTATGGTTGAGGCTGCGAAAGAAGTGTGTGGAATGAATAAGATTGGGAACGGCAAAAAGCGTGATGTGTGGTGGGATGATGAGGTGAAAGTGGCTGTGTATAAGAAAAAGAAAGCATGGCGAGACTACCTTGCTACTAATGACTGTGGTATGAAAAATTTGATGAAAGACAGGTATAAGCTGCAGAAAGCAGAAACGAAGGCACTAGTGAAAGAGAAGCGTGAAAGGTGTAGGGTGTTAGATGAAAACAAGATGTCGGACAACTTCGAGGAAAATTCCAAATTATTTTGGAAAGAAGTACGTAAGATCCGAAGTGGTCCGGCACCTTGCAGAATGAATAAAGTGCGTTCGAAAGAAAACAACCTGCTTACAAATAAAAAGGATGTTCTGCAGCGATGGAGTGAATACTATGGAGAACTGTATGAGAGTGGCGACTCCGTCTCTGATACTGAGAGCGATTCTAATGAATTGCCACACTCAGGCCAGGGACTGGAGGATGCCATTAGTATGAAAGAGATTGAGAAAGTGATAAGAAGTTTGAAATGTGGAAAGGCTGCGGGAATTGATGAGGTGACTGCTGAGATGATCAAGTATGGTGGTCCTAGGGTCTGGGATGCCTTCTGTGCACTCTGCAACCTTTGTTGGCAGAAGGGGGAGGTTCCAGAGGACTGGCGCACGGCAGTCATAGTACCTCTATATAAAGGGAAAGGTTCCTACCTAGACTGTGCGTGCTATAGGGCCATCAGCTTGGTCAGCTTAGCGAGTAAAGTCTATACTAAAGTATTGACTGAACGTATGAAAGGCGTTTCAGAAAGATATTTGTGGGAGGCGCAAGGTGGATTCAGGAACGGTAGGGGTTGTATGGATCAGATTTTCTCGCTTCGCGTTATCGTGGGAAGGTTTCTGGCTTTAGGTCAGAAAGTTTTCTGCGCTTTCGTGGATCTAGAGAAAGCATTCGATAGAGTAGTGCGGAAGAAATTGTGGAGGCTTCTGCCTGAATATGGCGTGGAGGGCTCCTTACTGCAGGCTGTGAGGTCATTATATCGAGACCACAGAGCCTGTGTAAGGATAGACGGTGACATGTCGCCCTGGTTTGAAGTCTGTTCTGGTGTCAGACAGGGCTGCGTGATGTCTGCCTGGCTATTCGTGCTGTATTTGGACAGTTGCCTCCAGAGATTGAAAGGTAATATGAGTGGTATGGGATGTGGTGACACAATGGTAAACTGCCTATTGTACGCTGACGATGCTGTGCTAATAGCACCATCAGAAGCAAAGTTGCAGACACTAGTCACGTGTATGAAAGAAGATTGTGAAGTAAAAGGATTGAAAATGAATGTGAACAAAACTAAGGTTCTGGTGTTTGAAAGAGAAGCGGTACAAAGGAAATGTGTGATTAGTGTAAATGGAAAATGTCTAGAACAGGTGAATGAAATTGTGTACCTGGGGAGTGCGTTTAAGAGGGATGGAAGATGTGAGTTGGATGTGGAGAGACGGGTAGCAGCTGGCAATAAAGTGAACGGTGCTCTGTCCGCATTAGTGGGTAGTGTGAATATATCTAACACTGCTAAAATGGCCATCCACAATGCGGTGTTGGTGCCAACTTTGTTGTACGGCAGTGAGGCCTGGATATGCCCGAAATCGAGTGAAAGTATGATAAATGCTGTGGAGATGCGGTCTCTCAGAAATATGTGCGGTGTCACGCTTGCGGACAGGATAAGCAATGACGAGATACGCAGTATGACAGGGTTGCACAACAGTGTTATTGTAAAAATGAAGAAAGGAATGCTTAGATGGTTCGGGCACATGGAAAGAATGAGTGATGAAAGACTGACGAAGAAAATATACAGAGCGAAAGTGAGTGGTAAAAGAAGCCAAGGAAGACCAAGGCTGACTTATGAAGATCAAATAGCCAGAGTGTTAGCAGACGGAAATGTCAAAAGCACTCGCATACCTAGGCGAAAATGTGTGAGGCGAATGATGAGATTTGAGGAAGCGAAAGAGGTGTGTAAGGACCGCGACTCCTGGCGCTCCGTCCTCTCTGGCTACCCCGTTGGGGATACAGCGTGAAGTTATGTTATGTTATGTATGTTCAAGACAAGCAACAGTGGCCGGAATGTCAAGTCGATGCGTTACTCGAATCGGAGAACGAGATTTTAATTTAATATCGCAGCTGGGTGCATGATCGGTAATAAAACTAGCAAGAACCAGTGTCTTTGCAAGATTAGGAGACCTTAGTATAACATGGTCAAGACAGTTATTCTGTCTTGTAGGTAGTGTATGGGCTGGTAACATACCATGAGATGCAACCATATTTAAGTACTCATCTGCGTTTGAGTCAATGCTACCTGGTATTATGTTTATATTGACATCGCCAACTACAACCACCGTTTTAAATGTCCCCAACAATTGCAGTACATTGTCGAGGCTTCTGCAGAAGGCAGTAGTAGATCCGTAGGAAGGAGATCGATATAAAGCAACAACAGCTGCACCATCCGAAAACCTCAGGACCAGACAATTACCCTCTCGAAAATCTGGAACTTCAACAGAATAATCTAGTCCAATTTTTACGTACGCAACAACACCCTCATTCTGATTGCCATATTTAGATTTGTATGCGTTAAATCCAGTAATAGAAGAAATATTAGGGGCCCTACAAGGCCAACACTCAAAAAGCACAATTATGTCTGGCACGCATTTGATCCTGTGTAACAATAACCTAAGACTATTAAAATTACAATTAATGCTTCTTGTATTCACTTGAAAAATATTTAAACGATTGTTAGGATTAGCCAAGTGTGCATCACAACCTTCGGGGGAACAAATGAATGATGTGGAAACAGAAAGTAATTCAATTTCTGTTGTAATTGTGTTGAGATCAGCCATATTCGATGACAAGGAAGAACAGCAGTACAGTCAAAGTTTTACCAGTCGTAGTAACTACATAATTAGCGTATTCAAGGAGAAACGAGAATGTAAACATCCGGAGTTTAAAAAGTGCTTGTCGAAGCAATTCAAATATGATGAAATTAAAAGTAATAGTTTGTAAGAGTGAATTTGTGATGCTGTGTAATGTTAGTTTTACATAATATACAAAAAATTAAAATTAAAAATACAGTTATAGCCAAATTGCAAATATTAAGACTACAGACACTATGACATAAAATCGTAGAGATGATACAATCTAACAGATTTCTTTTTACTAGTAATTTTTGCTCAATTAACTTATTAAAATCAGCTTCTGAGCTTACTCTAGATAATGGACCACCCTCCCTTTTGCGAACAAAAATTTTTCCATTAGAGATCCAACAAAATTTAAAACCGTTCACTTTAGCAAAATCTCTAGACAAAAAAAAGAGTCTTTTCATTTTAGAAGACAAGTTCTCCGAAACAAATATAGGTATTGACAGTCCCTTGATTCTTAAGTGCTCAGTAGACAGTTTACTTTTTTCTTTATTAAATTTACGGTACACAGAAATTATATTTTCTTTTAGAAGACAGCTGGTAAGATTCAATATTATAGTTCTGTTGTTGGTGTACTGTATAGTACGGTCTGTAAGCACCGTTACACTCTGCTCTCTACTACACGTTCATTCCCTGCGGCGGTCCGCAACCAAAGAGACAGCTTTTAGGTAATTATTTCTTTTATATAGACAGCCGCCGTTGTGGCGCTGTCACTCGTGCGTGGGGGAGGACAGAGTACTTCACTTTCGCACCTGTACACTACATCTCTCCCTTTTATAAAATTAAAATTAGTATTAACATTTAATCAATGAATTTTAAACTTTCTTTGACGTGTAAATATAATCATTTCGTTCGAGATCTTTTTCATTATGGCCTTCTTAAATCTGATTCTTTTACCATTAAACTTTCTACATATCGCCCTATAGATTTCCTTTAAATAACTCAAGCAACAATTTTATCCTCTACTCAACTAAAAGCATATACGCATTTCACTATCATCAATACTCGTACTCACTTATAAGCAATGGCCATGCTGGGCTACAATTCTTTTATAATAGCTCTATCTGACAGAAAGTCAGACCGCTCCCATGTTATACTGCACATGACAATGGTTAGAATTTACTTGTCTCTAACTACCTCCATTTGACTACTTTTTCATTACCATCTATTATGCGACTTACTATTCGTTATGAGACTGTTCATAATGTGCGACTTCTCTTACTCAACTCATCTTAACCTTGCCGCTCTTAGTACCCAGCTGTCTTGACATCTACTTGACCACTACTTATTACAACGACTAAAGTCAGACTCTTGCATACAGCGCTATTAACTCTACAGGTTATTGAATTGTTATAATACTGAGGTGGCTTTCTTCTGAAGCTAACAAATGAACTTCAAATTTAGGCAAGATTTCTTGTAAGTTTAACGTGCGATCATGTATGCTATGATTATTTTCAAGTTCTATTTATGATTGACATAACAGCATGTATGTTGTGTCTATATAATAAAACTTCGCTGTAAGTAATTCATTAATTCTCATTCGGGGGTTGATGATGTAGTCCTTTCGCTTCTAATAATCGTAGACGAAGATACGCCAACCAAAGTTAGTAATTGGGAGGACGTTATCAATTTTTCAATTTGTTTACATTTCTGATCTGACCTCGTCAAAGTTATTTGATAGAACTTTCTGGGACTTTCTCTGATCTCCATTTCTTTTCTTTCTTTTTTTTTTACGTTAGTGGCTATATAGGCCGTACTAGAACTGTAACACCACTACCTCAAATATAGTACAACATTTTCTCCTCATGTATTAAAGCATAGATTTGTAATAGGAAGATTTTTCAATGTAATGAATGTAAATTAACATTAACATTATTAATTACTAGCCTGTTTAGTGAAATACTACATAGACATATATGCAATAGATGTATTATCTATCCATATCTATCTATCTTCTATATCTGTAAATAGTTAAAGCAAAGTCGCTGTTTTCGTCTGTCTGTTTCTCCGCTAGCTCACTATAATTTAGAGAATTTTTCCGGAAGGTTTATATGTATAAAATATGCATATTATAGTAGAGAAAACCCGAGAATTTCTATGATTTGTAATAATGTCGCAAGGGGCTTACATTGGTAGTGCTGGTTAAACCTTACGAGCCAGATCTAAATAATGTAATACGGAATTGTATATCTCAAAAAAGTCTATAGAAAACTCCATGACGGTATATGTCTAACTCCTAAGGATACCCCATAGTAACAATTTTTAATTTTTACATATTACTTAAAACTAATGGGTTATTTACGAAAATTTCTACCCCTGCGAAGCCGGGGCGGGTCGCTTGTATCTAATTTGTATTTCACGGAAAATCACGAGCGTATCACTGCCTGGTCTTCGTTCGTCAACGTACACAAGGAAAATCTTTTCCTGTTTATTATTCGCCCTTCCTTAAGATCTGGTGAGGTGCCGTGTTTGACTAATGCTCGAAATGTCAATATTTGTCCAAGTATTAACCCGCCTACTTCGGCCTTTTGTCAGAAACACTGGGATGAAACTTTGCAAAACATTCATTAACAACTTTTCGATTCTCGTAGCACCAAAAGAGATCGGTGCCTCCTCCTGGCTGTTGTTGAGAAGAAATTAGGACACTGGTTTCAGGTAATACCTTCAAAAACTTAGGAGCCTTATTAGACAATATCAGACTTTTGTAGTATCCCTTTGTCTGGAGGCCAGGACTAACCTTCTTCACCGTTGTCGTTATGGTTATCTTGCTGATGTACTAGGTCACCACGGTTTATCTTGTTTGCGTAGTAGGGGCTACATGTCACGTCACGCTGTTTTGAATGCCGTTATCCGGCGGGCTCTTATAACTGCAGACGTTCCTACAATCTTAGAGCCTATCGGTATTACACGTGGCGACGGTGGGAGACAGGATGGATTGATGCTCAGTCTTAGAAACTTGAAAGACAGCCGACGTAAGATGCCCTTGTGCCGACACACTTACCGTTTCTCATGTCTCGGCGGATTCCAGCTCAGCGAGTGCTGCGACCAGCACTGCTGAGACCTTGAAAAGATGTAATTGCGACTTTCTATGCGAATTTCGTATTTACGCTTTTTTCAGTGGAAGCTTTGGGACCCTGGGGCTCCGAAACCCATAGACTGGTTTCTGAAATAAAGGTAATGCTGCAAGTCTGATAGGCGCTCTAAACAATAACAGGTTTCTAAGCTGAAACTGAAGAAATTAATTATTTTAGATAACACTTTTTAAGTTTATGCATCGGTTAATTGCACAATATTAATTGAAAGATCATACTTTCAAATAAAAGTATTCATCCATAACGAGACTGGCCTTCTGGATATCTTGTTACAAAATATTGTAAAATGTTATTTAAGAAAATCCTCCTGACTGAATTTTCCGTCGATTCCCTCTCAGACGATCAGTTCCGAATTTGCGTTAGATTTTACGTTTACAAAAACCCCACAAAGGAGCTTATTTTTATTCACTTTTTTCAATTTAAATTTTATGTTCTGAATATTCTGGTCAAACAGTATGTACAATTTGTCAATGACCATTTATACTGTTATTATGAGTTGTCAATAATTGAATGATTAGCCAAATAATGCTTTATGTAAGCGTCGTTTCCATATTTGTCAATTTAACCAACGGTGACCAACCATGCTCTAACAAAGTATTTTTTTTCCACTTTGATCTCAATTGAATGACCAGCGTTGTGCTAGTATGTTGTTGTTTTATACTTTGTCAATTTAATGACCAGCTGTGCTGCTAACATGTGTTCTCTAAACTTACTTGTCAATTGAATGACCAGCATTGCTGCTAAAACAAGTGTTTTTACTTTTTGATGTCAATTGAATGACCAGCTGTGCTGCTAACATGTGTTCTCTACACTCACTTGTCAATTGAATGACCAGCATTGCTGCTATCACAGGTAATGTCAGCACCTTGTACTTACTTGTAGAATTTTTCATATCTGAATACTAACTTGACGGTGGTATCTGTCGCATTCGAGTAATATAACTGTAACAATGTTATCAGCTATTTATAGCTACTGAAACTTCAAAACTTACCTGTTTCACAATTTCAGTGATATAGTTGATGTATTGTACGCAGTGTCTCGTAATTTATTTATCTACCAGACCTCGGGTCACTTGAGCAACTGACGACTTTTAATTTAAAACAGACAACGTGTTCTCGCATGTTTTACCAATGACATGTTACGTGTCTTTAGAAAAATCTTTTGAAAATCACTTACACAAAGCAACACTTTATAACCATTGCACCATTTCGCAGGTAATCTCTAATAAATACTCTGGTTACTTTTCACATAGCCACCATCGAACTTCATTGCGAACGGGTAATGTGTCATATTCGAGATTTCTTCTTCGTCGTCACACTCTTGGCAGAGTGGTCGTGGTCGTCACATCAGTGGCGGTAGCGAGCTTAACAATCCGTTACCATTCTTCCCGTACTGTAGCTCTTCTTGTGCATTCGTAGAGAGAATCATTGAGTGCACTCTTGACTTGGTCGGTCCATCGCTCAGTGATCTGCCGCGCGCTCTAGTGCCTTTGACTTTCCCCTGCACCACAAGTCGTTCTACAGAAGTGTCTTCTCGACGTGTGATATGTCCGAAGAAAGTAATAATACGACATTGGACGATGGAAGAAAGACGCTGTTTAATGCAGAGTTCCTGGATGATTGAGGCATTAGTTCGGAACTATGCCCAAGATACTCACAACATTCTTCTTCAGCACCACATTTCTAGGGCGTCTATCTTCTTTTTTTCACTTTCTCTTAAAATCCACGTCTCTGCATCGTAAAGAAATATGGGAAACACTAATGCCCTGACAAGTCGCATTTTAGTGGCCTTAGTGATGTTTCTGTTTCTCCATATTTTCTTGAGCCAATCCATGGCGGACCTGGTGATAGCCATGCGCCGTTTGATTTCATCCGCACATCCACCCGTGTTTGTTATCAGTGTCCCAAGGTAGGTGTATGATTAGCGATTCGAGATTTACTTAGATCAAATTACAAAGTATTCAAAGATATTTAGCGTTGCTTACAACGTCTAACCAAGTCACTTCGAATATAATTATTTCGTTGCATTCTATTACCTATTTCCTTTATTCGCTTGTTATACTTTTTTTTTTTTTTTAATAATTCTACAATGAAACGTGGTTGCAAACGTGGGTACGTGGTACTTACAGGTCGTCGCCAATATGTACTGTATAGTACGGTCTGTAAGCACCGTTACACTCTGCTCTCTACTACACGTTCATTTCCTGCGGCGGTCCGCAACCAAAGAGACAGCTTTTAGGTAATTATTTCTTTTATATAGACAGCCGCCGTTGTGGCGCTGTCACTCGTGCGTGGGGGCGGACAGAGTACTTATTTCCCTTTCGCACCTGTACACTACAGTTGGGATTCTTACTTTTTAAACGAAAAACGTCCTTGACCTCATGAGGTTGAAATGAGGCGTTCAAAATATTACCAATATTGATGACCATATCCAAAAGAGAAGATTTAGTTTCTGAATTAGGGGTGGGAACATTTCTAATTTCAAGACATGAGGATCTAGAAGCTATTTCAATGTTTTCTAATTTATCTTCCAGAGACTTAATATACAAAAAATCACTTTTACGATCTGATTCCAACTTTTCAAGTTGGACTTTAAGCGAATCATATTTTTCTGCTAAATAATCCACAGTCGAGCGCATGCTCCCCACAACAGCACACAGTTCATCTAGCTTTTCTTGTTGTTGTTCTTTAAATTCGCAGAATAAATTCTTCATTTCGCTCATAAAATTAGAAAGCCTGTCCTCCTCGCACTCCGTTCGCTTGCGTTTAATGTTGCGCAAGATGGTATTTGGTGTACCCCTCTCTACAGACAAGGATTCCGCCGATTCGGACATAGAAGTTCCTACATTAAGAGTCGGCTCAGAAGAACAGTGTGGAAGGCGCGTAGTTGCAATAAACGACTTAGCAGACGCCGAATATATCGTTGTAACTGGAATATTAATTCATATAATAAAATATCAGCCAGTATTTAGTAAACTGTATTGTCTTCCTGTTAGCCGCAAATAAATTAGGAGATATACTTAAAAATCTCTCAAAAAGCCATCGTATTTCAGAAAATAAAATATCTTACAAAAATACATAAATTGTGTTATGGTTTTACGCAGTCGATAGAAAAATGTATAAAGAAATATATATTTAAATTTCACATTCATTAAACGTGTGCCCGCCTCAGCAAACTTATTTAAAAACGCTCAAAATTTTGGTAGCAGGTCCTAAGCCTGAGAAATGGTTTTACGCTTTCTCATGTTTTAGATATTTTTCTCTCGTGTTAGTTTTTCCTATGGTCATATTCATTTTTGTACACTAACAGTACGCAATGCGCAATCGTTGGAAGTGGACGTGTACAACTTAAGTTTATCAAGTGTTACTGTTTTATAGTATTTTAAAATTTCGCGGCGTAGTTTTACGCAGTTAAGTGGACTTTGGTCGATTGAGCGTGGTAGTTAACATAGTCAAGTGGTGTACTTGTTGACAAAGCGTGGTAGTTCACACATTTAAGTGGCAAAATATTATTAATTTTGAAAAGGATTACTATGAGTCTCTGTAGCGGGTGCCGGTCTGTTATTAGTGTCACAGATAAGATCATTTGTTCTGTCTGCCAAAATGACTACCATTTCACTTGTGTGAATATTTTTAAAGACAATTTTGCCAAGCTCTCCACAAAATCTAGGGCGGTTTGGAAGTGTCCTGATTGTAAAAGGCCTCGTAAGATAGGGGACAATAGTGACACACCTATAAGAGCAGAGGATGCCGGGAATTCTGGTCAGGTTGATGTTCCTCCTTCTCACTTAGACTTGCTCGATGGACGCCTACAGCAGTTTGAGTCTTCGCTAACATCTAAATTTGATAGTATAATTACAGCATCGATTCAAAAACTTATAAGATTGGAATTTGAGGCTTTCCGTAAGGATATTAAAGTGATTCCTGAACTGGTGAAGTCGGTTCAGTTCATTTCTTCCAAATATGATGAAATGCGCGAAGAACTAACTGCCCTAAGAGAAGAATCAAAACAGCTTCATTGCAACTTAAGACGGCTTCGATTGAGCAGCAATCACGACAAAGCAATATAGAACTTCAATGTCTCCCTGAAAACTCTAAGGAAAATCTCGTGTCTACAATTGTACAGCTTAGTAAAGTCGTGTCATGTCCACTAGACGAGAAAGAGATATTGTCATGTTCGAGAGTTGCTAAAATGAATTCTAACTCAACTAGACCTCGAGCTGTAATTGTAAGGTTGCCTTCTTCCAGGGTGCGCGATAACTTTATATCTGCATGTATTGGTTTTAATAAGGCTAATCCCAAGAAAAAATTAAACAGCCTGCATTTGGGCATAGCGGGTGATAGAAGGCAGCTGTATGTGGGTGAACATCTCCGCCATTTAACCGCTCATTACATGCTCAAGCACGTATATTTAAAAGAGAAAATATGTATAAATATATGTGGGTGCGAAATGGCCGTATCTTAATGAGAAAAGACGATTCTTCCCCGACTATCTGGATTAAAAATAGTGATACTATAAACGAACTTAAAGACTAGTTTAAATTAGTTGTTTTTTATCTCTATGCACGTAAATTTATTGTAATTATTGTTAAAATATTAGCATTAAGTATTTATTATCAAAATTGTAGAAGTATTCGGTGAAAATTAACTGAATTGTATTTGTCTAGTCAGAATTGTGATAACGACGTTATAATTTTTACTGAAACATGGTTGAACGAGGGCGTGTTAGACACAGAAATATTAAACCATAATTACATTATTTACCGCAGCGATAGGTGTACGAGCGGGAATTTAAAATCTGACGGCGGTGGAGTATTAATTGCGGTTTCTAAGACATTGAATTCCTATCGGCTCTTAAACTATGAAAGCAACAACGAAGACATATGGGACTGTTAGAATTATGCATAACGGCATGGAAAGACAGTTTGCCTTGTGTGCTGTTTACATTCCTCCTCCAGTGTCCTTGCTCAAGTTAGAATCCCATCTTAGCTCTATCAGTATTGCCGCATTACAATTGAATTCTACTGATGTAATGGTGATAGGTGATTTCAACCTAGCACATCTCGAATGGCATTTGCTATCCAGTTACGACTCAGACTCCCTGCCTCTATCATTTACAACCGGTCTGGGTTCTTCAATTATGGATTTTCTATCACTACACAACTTAAAACAATGTAATGGAGTTTTAAATAAAGACGGTAAAGTTCTCGACTTGGTCCTGTCTTCCAATTTGCACGCCGAAACCGAGTTAGTACTTAACCCGCTCTTAAAAATCGATCCCTATCATCCAGCTTTACAGATTTCGTTTAATTTTCATATTCCCTCATTATTGCAAAAGATAAATCTCAAAAAATTCAACTTTTATAAAGCCAATTATGATATCATTAATGAAAATTTTAATAGATTAAAATGGAATGATATTCTAAATCCTCTTGATACGGTAGATATTATGACAAATAAATTTTATGAAGCTGTAAATGATATAATATCAAAGCATGTTCCGTTTTCCAAGACTCATCCAGGTCAATTCCCAAACTGGTATTCAATTGAATTAATTAAACTTATTAAAGAAAAAGACAAAATCCTCAAAATATTAAAACGTTTCAAAGACCCACTACATGAGTTGAATTTTAAAAGAATTAGAGCTAGATACCACAATGTTATACGTGAATGTTACGCTCGATATATGGATCGAATTGAGTACTCTATTGTTAATAACAACACCAAAATGTTTTGGTCTTTTATCCAGTCTAAACGTAAAGGGCGTAGTTCTATCTCTGGAGAAATGTTTCTGAATGGAATGAAATTCACCACTACTGCTTCCATATGCAATGCTTTCGCTGATCATTTTTCCTCAGTATATGTTAACGATGATTTAAATTCGCATACTTCCAGAGTATCAAATAATCATCCTAACAGCCTTCTTTACAATACTCTCAATAATATTACTTTTAGTACAAAACTGGTGGAGAAAACCCTTAATAATTTGCATAGTACACTAGGCGCTGGACCCGATTGCATTCCATCGTTTTTTATCAACAAATGTTCTAAAAGCTTGTCTTCACCATTGTCTACTCTATTCAACAAATCCTTATCTTCTGGCGTATTCCCTACAATTTGGCGTTTGGCAAATGTTGTCCCTATACCCAAAACTGGAAATATGAGTAGCATTGAAAACTACCGACCTATTTCGATGCTATCTATTTTTGGTAAAATTTTTGAATCGCTCATATGCCCTTTTTTAACTAGTCATTTAAAATCTATAATCGTTCCTCAGCAGCATGGATTTCGAAATGGTATGTCTACAGCTTCAAACCTTGCTCTTTATGTTTCTGTGATTGCGGACGCTCTTGATAATAAACTTCAGGTAGATTCCATTTACACAGATTTTAGTAAAGCATTTGACCGAGTTTCTCATTGCTTACTAATTAAAAAGCCACAAAATAGCGGTGTCCATGGTTGTCTGCTCGATTGGTTCTCATCCTATCTTACGGGCAGATCACAGAGGGTGGTGATTTGCGGATCCGAATCAAAAAGTTTTTTTGTGTCATCTGGTGTACCTCAGGGTTCTCATCTGGGGCCGGTATTATTTCTCTTATTTATTAACGATTTAGCTTTTGAGATCAAGTACTCTTCTTTTTCTTTTTTTGCCGATGACTTAAAAATTTACAAAGTTATTAATAATTTCGAAGATTCGTCCATACTCCAATTTGATTTGGATAGTATATTTTTGTGGTCGAAAAGAAACAAAATGCCATTAAATATTAATAAATGTAAACATATAAATTTACGAAAAAGAAATCACAGCTCTCTACTTCTTATTATATCAATGACACATTACTTGAGGAAGTGAGGGTGATTAAAGATCTGGGTGTTATTTTCGACTGTAAGCTGTCCTTCACTAGCCACATTGATGCCATAACTAAAAAAGCATACCGATTATTAGGTTTTCTTTGGCGTAATTGTAGATCATTTAAAAGCAGCTTACCGTTGAAAATTTTATACTTTTCAATGGTTCGAAATGTCTTGGAGTATTGTTCTGTTGTTTGGAATCCTAATTATAAATGTCACATTGATAAAATTGAAAAGATACAGGACAAATTTTTATTCTTTTTAACTATCCATGATAAAAAGTTTTTAACGCTTCGTTCTTATAGTGAACGTCTTCTTCACTATAGGTTTAAAACTTTAGAAAACCGTCGTTGGATGAGTGATCAAATTTTTTTGTATAAAATTGTTAGAAGTTTGATCGATTGCCGGAAATGGTTTACAAAATTGGTTTCAATGTCCCACGTCTTAATGCTCATATAACAAATTTCAAACCACTAGAAGTAAAGTTTTCAAGAACTTTTTCGGGTTTCTATAGTATAATTCCCAGAATGTGTCGTGAGCACAACGCCCTCGTTGGGTCTACTCACTTGGATGTTTTTAGTTCTTCCTTGGCCATGTTTAAACAAACACTTTTTAATTATAATCGTTAAGTAGTATTTAACCGATTGTTCCTTCTTATCTTAATAAACTGTATTAATAATTTAAAGAAGCCGTCACTAGAATATTAAGTATTTACAATTCATGTGGTATTGTCCACTTCCTGTAAAGTAACCACATGTTGTGCTTGCCTGTTATTGGGTTTGCACTATATTTAGTTGAAATTATGAATATGTAAAACAATTTATTTCTGGTGTAAAACCTGTTGGCAAGCCTGTATTAAATAAAAAAAAAAAAACTCTTTTAAATACTCCTGATGTAAACGTTGACAGGATTTTAGCACGAGGAGAAGTCAGTCGAATAATTTTTCGTATGTGCTGGCTTAATTTTTAAATTAAGCTCAAACTTAGTCCCTGGATGCAAAAATAATAATAATAATAATAATGCGCCAGACGATACACACCAATCATCTGATCTCAAACTAGAGTATTCCCTGTGCTATGAGAACCAGACGACGACTACTGGGAACATCTCTCAGTACACTCAGAGCCGAGACAATCTATAAAAGTTCATTTCCTAAATTGACCCAACCGGGAATCGAACCCGGAACCTTCCGTGCTTGGTACAACGTCTAATCTAAATCACTGCGCCATCGAAGTCGTCATAAAATGAAAGATGAAAGAACCCAACAATACGCTAACTCAAAGAAAATTATAAAATGTTCATTCCCTGTATGTATTAACCAACGCAACAACCGGTCATTTATTACTTATGTGATAAATAAACATGTAGTAAACATGTAAGTGAACGAACCCCGTAATAATGTTAATCCATCAACTTCACACAACCATATGGACAGAAACAGCTGAAGAAAAGGTTTTTATTACAGCTATTAAACTCGTCTTCAGTTAAAGAAATTAGCAACGATGAATTACTGATCCTAACATTAAAAAAATACATTAAAAAATTATAGGTATTCATAAATGTAATAAGTAGAGTACGTTACCAAAGAAAAGGTTTAAATTAAAAGGTAATCTCCATGTCAACATTTTAACATCTAAAAAAATATTTAGCAAATCCCTTTCTCTCCTACTCAGGTGCCCTCAGATCTAAATTTCTTCGAAAAAATATGTTAAGCCAGTACATGTCTTACGGTGTAGCGTTAGGGTTGTTTTTTGCGAAACAGAATAAGTTTGTTTGAAGGCACTGCCAAATTGGCATTCACACATCGGTGCCGAGGGAACGAGAATGGTAGATCGTAACACTATAAGTCTTAATGTCTAGAGAAAGATAAATGTTCCATTGTTTTCTTATCTCCTATTTTTTTTAAATACATTACTACATGGCAAAGAGATACTGTACAGTTATTTACTATACTCGTTCAGCTGTTTTCAAAAAAGACTTAATCACACAATAGTTAGCAATAAGAATAACTATGTCATTCATTCATTAGCTTTCATTTTATACGTTAATAGAGCCAATGTGAAAGGTAGATGTACTCTTCTCACCAACAGACTAGCCTTATAATTAAATAATAACTGCATTTAACATAACTACTCTATGGAACATTTTATAATCACCTCTTACTTTAGTAAAAGGTGATCATAATAATAACTGTCTATTTGCATTAATGAGAGATGTTTATCTAATATAGAAAAATCAATGTTTGTTTGTTCGTATTTAATGGGCTCCCATATTGTTTATCCGATTGCGATAAAATTTGGTATGGAGATAGCTTGAATCCTGAGGAAGGACATAGGCTATTTTAAAAATACAAAACACGGACGAAGTCCCAGGCATCAGCTAGTAATAAACAAAAATTATGTGTGTACTCATATACGCACGTTTGAAGTTATACTTCTTTGACGTTTTTAAGCAAAACTGGCCACATATTAAAAAAAAACTAGCCGCTTAAAATTAATAAGATTGTAAACATCTCACGGTCACAAATTTACATATTAATATTTTACTTTTCTAAATATTATATTTTATATACACACAAATCTTTTATATACATATTTTGTATTAAAGTCAGTATAAAACTCTTTGTTGAAAGAATAAGTAAAAATGAGACAACTGTCATTGTTTGTTTTTTGTTAATTTTGATGGATACGTTTCTGTGACATAAAAAATTGGTATAATTTTATTTTGCTAATATATATCAAGTAACCAATTGCTATTGATTATTATTTATTCATTTATACCTAAACTGGTGACCCCGTACTGAACAAAATTCAAGATATAGCACCACCTACACTAATAATGGCATCAACCAGCATTAATAGTCATTTATCTGGATGCAGTATAGAAACAATGGTTAAAGTGATCGCAGCATTGAATAGACAGGTTGAAGCGTTATCAGCGCAACTGAATCGCAATTCTCGTCCGAGATCAAGGAGACCCCAGCAACGCCGATCATCATCGACGCGCTCGCAGTCTAACTACAGAAAATTCCCACTTTGCTGATACCATTCGAAGTTCGGTGGTAAAGCGAAAACTAAAACGGTAATCGGTAATGGCGACTGACGATTGTCACATTTCGACTGTTCGCCTGTTTGTCGTAGATCGAAGATCGAAGACACAGTTTTTGTTCGATCCTGGAAGCGACCTCTGCGTCTTCCCTCGCCACCTACTACAATGCCGTCGTGCGCGGACCAGTTACCAACCTGAGTGCGGCTAATGGGAATATTATCGACACGTATGGCTATGTACATTTTAATTTAGATTTAGGTTTACGTAGAGATTTCCGCTGGCGATTCGTAGTGGCAAATGTTAACAAAGCTATAATTGGCGTTGATTTTCTCTCATTTTTTAATTTAATTGTAGATTGTCGTAATAAACGCTTAATTGATGCTTTAACTAATGTTTCTGCGAAAGCTACTGTTGTACGCCCAGCTGATACAGTTCATTCAGTGAAAGTGGTGATTCTAAATCTCATAAAATTCTTGATGATCTTCCAGAACTAACACGTCCAGCAGGTGCACACCACATAGTCAAGCACAACACTGTACATTACATTCGCCCAACATCAGGCCCCCCAGTTCCTTGTTCTCCCAGGCGTCTCGCTCCAGACAAGCTCAAGATCGCGCGGCAAGAGTTTGAAGCCATGTTAGCTAACGGGACAGCCAGGCCATCCGAAAGTCCGTGGTCTTTACCACTGCATTTAGTTCCCAAAAAGGACAACGGTAGCTAATATACAGCAAGTAACCAATTGCTATTGATTATTATTCATTTATACTTAAAAGATAATTGCCGACTTTTTGGCGGGAACGGGAGAAGTGAGATTGTCATTTTATTTAGATTGTCTATTTTTTACATTTTTGGGAGTTTTAAAGTACAAAAGTGATAGTATGTATATTGTGTTTTAAAGTTCTGTATAAGTGAAAAGAATAGAGTAGTCTAAATAAACATGTGTAGCTAAAGTTCTCGCGCTCTTCCAAGAAGTCCTTTATAACTTCAGTAAAGCCCCTACTATCACTTTACTGAAGGAGTTTCATGATATGAAAAAACCAATTTACTTGTGATTCTACTTATTATTACGTGACATTGGCAAATGCCCTAAACTGTGCGCCATGCCATAAAGAAAGAAAAAAAAAGTAATTGCTGGCGTTCTTGCAGTCTTAGAGCCTGTATGTATTGCGGCAGGAGACCGGATGGTTTGACGCTCATTCTTTGGAAACTTGGAAGACCGCTGGTGTGAGACGCCACTTGTGTCGATACACTTACTGTTTCCCATGTACCGGCGACTTCCAAGTCAGCAAGTGCCGCGACTCTGCCGAGAATTTGAAGCGGCGTAAGTATGCGACTCTCTGAGAGTTTCATATCTACGCCCTTTGCAATCGAAACTTTGTGTCCCTGGAGCCCCGAAGCCCATCGACTGGTTTCTGATATTTGTAAGAAACTGGTCGAGGCTTCGGGAGACCACCAAGCTGGCAGCTTCTTCCACCAACGAATCAGCTTGGCTATTCAAAAAGGTAACGCTGCCAGTCTCCTGGGCACTCTAAGCAATGACAACTTCCCAAGCGGCAACTTTGAGGCAGTCTATTATTTAAGATAATGTTTAGTTTTAAGTTTGTAAATATTAACGTTAGGACATGTATGTACTTCTTTTGTTATAAATAAAGATTATTGTTTTTAAAAAAATAATAATAATAAATAAAAAAATTATGTGTTACTCTACATCGGCGCGCGCATTTTCATCAAACACTAAAAACCCTGATCTGTTTTTCCAAATGTGCCAAAAGAAATATAACTTTAACATAAATAACAATCGCCTCTTCCTAATTTAAGAGGTGATTATAAAAATTTCCATGCAATAAATGTTATGTCGAATGCATTAATTAAACGACTGGTCCGTTGGTGAGGAGAAGGTACAGTGCATCTATGTATTTTCCACATTGTGCCATGTCAAAACTTGATACCCAATAGTAATAATAATTTCAAACAAATGATTAACCAATATCACAACGAAAGGGAGTCCTCAGTTTGGAAGTCAGATTCACTAACCATTCCACCAACGGATCTATTAAATCTTAGTGTATTTTTTTACCCTTTTAATCGCAGTTGAGCTCATAACTGTAAAACCTACCATACAATGAAGTATATGTTATGTATCACATATTATAATAATAATAATAATGCGCCAGACAATACACGCCAACCATGTGATCTCAAACTAGGATATTCCCTGTGCTATGAAAACCAGACGATTAATACTGGGGGCGTCTCCCAGTACACCCACTCGAAACAATCTAGAAAAGTTCATTTTCTAAATTGACCCGATCGGGAATCGATCCCGGAACCTTGCGCGCTTGGTTACCGTCTAAACCACTGCGCCATCTAGGTCGTCAAATGTATTCTAGTCTGTACAAAATGTACAGACTACATGTGTCTAAATTTTGTAGTCACGACGGTATGCCACTAGCCACGCCTTCGAGGATATAATATTAAGGTCGTTATGTAGATACTCTGTTTACATGGTTTATTAGTAGCATATGTTATGCAAAGACGTTCAAAAATTCATCAGTATTCTGGAGAGTGTCTGAACATTGTAAAGACGTTAGTCACGAGATAAAATTGGATTATAAACAAATTTCCTGTCGCAACTTACCTCTTTATTAACGCATACATATGTACGTTAACGTTAGATAGTGTATGCCCACGACTTCGTCTGCGGGGAATAGTATTCCTTCCAGAAATTCCATTATTAACCGTTGTGTTTCTTCACATTAAAACAGCTAACAGTTTAGAACTATTTATTACCGTACTAACTGTTGCCCGCGACTTTGTCCGCGCCGATTTGAAAAAGTAGTCTGTGTTCTTCTCCGGGGCTTAACCTATTTGCATTCTCAATTCCATCAAAATCGGTCAAGCTGTTTAGGAGGAAATCCTTTAAATGACGACAACATTTTTTGCTGTCGTCCGATTTCAATGGAACAAAGCCCAAATGTTGCTCCAAGCTGAGCTTAATCTAACTGCGAAAACGGAAAGAAAATCAGTTCAGTCGTTTTGGAGATTAGCGTCTACATACAGACAGACAAAAATGAAATAAAAATGCTTTTTTTGTGTTCTGTTACTGTTTTTGTGTACTGCTTTTATCATCCACAATCATTTTTTGATAAATATATTCAATTTACAGACACACGATTTTTCACTTTTTATTATATGTATAGATTAGGACTGATTATATGCAGATACTGACTATATATTACGGATTCCCTACCCTCCCGCTCCCCTCGTAACTTAAACAAAATCCTGAGTACCTACGCCTTTGTCAATAGAGATTATGATCATAATTTCTTGTCATCTCGCACAGTGTGATGTCAAATAGAATGCGCATAACTATGCATTAAGCTGTGCCAATTAAGTTTGTCTATGATAAACCACATCAATAACTTTAATTTAAATTATATTCGATTGAGACGTGTCTCAAGTAAATGTATTGTTTTTCATTCATATTAAGTTAGGATTACATTTAATTCAAATTTAATGTATTGAGCATAATTATTATAATGTATTTTACATTTTTACGCATGAAATAGAAAACAAGGTTCTAACACTATTACAAAAATTTAAATACTTTCATTTTTGAACTACTTACTTCTACTATTCTATTCCACTTTACATAATTTAGTTTTACGAGACATTTTATAAGTTTATTTTTACCATTGCCACTCGAAAAAGGGCATTTTATTCATCGATAACAGTGAATAAAACTCTCTTTTGCTCACTGAGTGAATAAAAACATTTTGAATTTGGAACAAGCACGAATTATACGAATTAACAAATAAAATAAAATACGAATGTACAACAAATTTAATAAAACATGCTGAAAGTACTGGCTGGCTAAATAAAGCTATTCCATTGAGCTATACAATTAAATTAAGAAAAAAATTATCCCGCCAATTTTAGTAAGGTTTTTTCTATCTGTTATCGTTGTTGTTTTATATATCGGAAAATCTACCACATAATTATAATAAACTGAGTTCTTCCA
Source organism: Zeuzera pyrina (assembly GCA_907165235.1). Lineage (NCBI taxonomy): Eukaryota > Metazoa > Arthropoda > Insecta > Lepidoptera > Cossidae > Zeuzera > Zeuzera pyrina. The sequence goes on from OU015627.1 coordinate 5,209,674, forward strand.
GTGACGAAAATGAGACACTGATTCCGGAAACATTTCGTTCTAAAGCAGCAATAGGTGCAAATAGGTGCGATGCCAAAAGAGATTACCACATTCTTGAATCTATCAAATCCCGAATAGTACACAGGACATTGCTTCCGTAGAAGCTCTGCCACCCTTTTAGCAAATTCAGGTGCTGATCTTACAGAACTGAAACACCACGGAGGATGGAGGTCCAGCACAGAAGCAGAAAGCTATATCGAGGATTCGATCGAAAACAAAGCTAAAAGATGCAGCCGAATAGTTGACAGTATAAATCTGAAATCTGTTGACCCGTGGGTGCCGCTATCTCCGGTGAGGCCTTCAACATAGAAAGGAAACCTTGATGAAACGACTGCATTACAGCTTACTCAGCAACGGCAACCACAAACTTTGCCAAATACCCAAGTCTTATCTAATACGACTGTTTCAAAACCAAACAAGAATATAACACTGAATTTCGAAAACTGTTCTAATTTCACTATAAATTTCTAATTTTTATATTTAATAAAATAAAATATACATACTTATGCAATAAAATTTGATAAATATAAATACTGTACAACTATTTATTTTCTCGCAGTCAATGGTTAAAAGTAGAGTACATAACTCGTGAAAAAAATTCATTTCGGTCCTTGTATCCCTCGCTCCGCTCAGGATTCTAATCTAGAATCCCTCGCTACGCTCGCGATTCTACTCTAGAATCCTTCGCTGCCCTCGGGATCCAACTTAGTCCCTCGAATTAAATTCCCTTTTTTTTTTCACTTTTTGTGTAATCTACTATTTTTCCCAAAAAAAAGTTATAAAATTTCTCATGAAACCAACAGACAACAACTGTAACTGTAAGTATGGTAGGCTTGGCACCGACTTCAGTAACTATCAAATTATTTATGTTGTATTTATGAAGTCGTTTTTGTATTTAAATTTTGATTAACAAAGAATTTTAAATTTTAATTTTACACTTTTAAATATTTTTATTTCGAAGTCGATTTCAGTTTTTAATTACATAATAAAATTAATGAAATGAATGAATGAAAATAATAACAAGCGAACTCGAACACGTGAATTAAGAAAACTATACATACCGTATGTATGTCAGCAGCGTATCGATTTTTTTAAGTAATGGCAACTACGCCTAGATAATATTTGCCAACGACTTCATTGGATAAGACACTGTACGGTTTGCTAGAAACACTTAAGAATTTTAGTCCAGGTAAATTTCCAGGGTGAAGACTCAGTTGAGAATTTAAAAACAACATTGAACAAGGACATAGGAAGTTAGTTGGTGTTCTACATAAAAATATGACATGTGTTAATAACAGATACAGAACGTATCGAATAAAATGTAATATTTACTATTGAAATGCGACAACAGATTTTTTATTTTTCTGATGTGTTGTGACATCATTTCAGTCTACGAACCATCTTATTCAATCTGTTTTATTTCTGGAACATTTAATTGATAAGGTGTATATCAGGGAAATGGCGTCATTTGTGGCTCCAAGTAAATTGTTTCTATTTTATTATTCTACCACACCGCTTATACTACATAGCAGTAACACTTTTTAAATTTTTTGAAAATTTGATACATGTTAAATATCCTTGACATTGTAAAACGCACACATTGGATATTATTGAAAATTCCGCAATAACTTTTCGTTCAGCTAATACTTCTCAAGGAACCAGAAATTACGGGAAGCTTTAGAAGATGATCCATCCTAATATTACAATATTAAATATTATACTTCAATCCTGCCCTTGATGTTAATTACAAGCGCTCCGAATGCCCCCTGACGTGAGTCCCAAAATTATTACCATCTTAACTCGACAATTTTATCTCGTAATTTTGTGGCTACTTTTGCAATATATTACGTGTTGTGAAAGCAGCCATTAATGAAGTTGTATCCACATTCATTATTAATTATAAAGATAAAGAGTTTGTGGCAAGCGACAGTCTTCAGAGATTTATAGAAAAAATAATTAAAATCCGATATTTATTCTCTGCCAACTACTATAATACTTTTATTCTACAAGAGTTGAAAAATAAAACTAAGGACACACAATTATCTATTTAACTGAAACTGTTAGGAATAGTAAAATAAAATTTATGACATACACTCTTTATGTATATATATATAACTTAAACTAACCATTTTTCATTCAAGATAGAGAAGGTGGTGGCTCAAGGCGCAACAAAATAAGACGTTAACGCTATTTCTAACAGAGACAGGGATCGGTGGTTGTCCCATCGTCTATGCAAGTCACAGTACAGTACTTATAATGAGCTCTACCGGTTTCATTAGCGTTAATAGATTTGTTAATAACTTGACTATCGAGTCCTCATAGCTATGACCCATCGTCACGACAACAGAAATATATCGTGGGAAAATGACCTCAATCGGTCAAGTTATTCAGAAGTTACATGATAACTAACAGACACACCAACAATTACGTAATATATTGTGAAGATCGTAAGTTAGGATATAGGAGGAACTACCTACAGTATTTACTGTACTACTACCTACCTACTAAACATTATTTCACAATATTTAGAATGCACTTTCAAGGTGGACAGAGCCTGTATATTATCCCGCTAAATACCACGCGAGCGAAGTTGCGGGCAACAGTTATATAATACAAAGATATTATTTATTCAATATACCTAAATTTCGATGGTGATGAATAAATTTTAATTTCGCTTCGTACATCACTAACTTTTTCATTTTCTCAGACTCCTTTTAAATGTATTTTCAATACCACGAGAGCTGACGGCGAATCGATAAATCCAACTTTATAGTGGCCGTTTTAATTTTAAGCATACATATTACATCTGAGATGGTACCAAAAGAATATTAATAATTCCGCGAAATATTAATAAATATTGCTAAATAATAAAATTAACTCTACCTAAATACATATATAGATTATCAGTACATATCAATGATGTTATAATACAAAAGAGGTAGATAGGTTACATGCACTCGGAAAGTGGCACCCCAAAACTTTGCTAATTAGCCAACCCGAACTTGGGTCAAAGAATATGAAAAGTAATGTAACAGAACCAACAATATCATGCAATGCCTATTGCGCATTCAAAATTCTAAAATCTATTAATAATCCAAACGTTTTTTATAATATACACGATCATGTGATTATGCAGCCACCCAGTTTTAATCATCGTTTACACTTATTAAAAGCAATAATATATAATTCATCATTTTCAAATTTATAATTAAAAAATAGCATTCTTTTTAATAAATATGTTCTCATGTACATGATTCAAGAAAAACGAAATTCGAACAAAAGCAAACATCATTTTTTACTGTCTAATCCCATTAGGTATCAATCATATTTTTTTTAAATGTCTGTTCTGTGTCATTAATTACTAATATTCTATGAAATAGTCACGGATTCCCTTAAAATGTAGTAAGAATTTGAAATTGTCCAATCACAATGATTCAGAGAACTATGTGATTTGTTAGTTTGAAATGCAATTATATTTTACATTGCATAGCGACGCAGTGCGATGTATATTTGTCTCGCTTTGTAACTGGGACAATATTTTACGTGGATTAGAGTACTAAGGTAACCTATCTACCTCTTTTGTATTATAATATCATTGATACATGTATATATATACGTTAAAAAGTTATGAACGTGTTTTATGAAGCGAAAATGTTAGTTTCCTTTTTAAGAATATTGCGCGAACGGAGGAGTGTGAAATTTGGTACACTTAAAGTTTGTATGGAGAAGGACGAGAGAAAACTAATATTTTTATATAATATGCATTAGAAATACATTAAACTAAATAAATCACTCATTGTTTACGTTTATACTGATAATGTCAAAAAGATTGTCAATTTAAAATTTAATAGTTTGTAATCATATATACGTAACCTCCTTGGATGAAACAGTATCACAGAGTATAGATTGTCGCCAAAGAGTTTATATTATAAGTTTATATTTACGGTGGAATTTCGACCACAGGGCGACCTCCAGCTAAAATAACTTTGTTATTGCTCTCGTATAGTGTTAATAATATCATTACTTGTAGTTTTCGCTTCACCTACAACTAATTTCAATCGTTTTCTGTATCTTTCGATTTTAAAATACATTAATTATTAATGTCAAATGAAATTTAAAATTAGCTAATCAACGGCTTAGATATGCAGTGACATTTGTCGTGACAGCTATGAACTAAAAAATGCAGTGTTCTTCTTGATTGATTTTGTTACTTTTGTATTTGGCAACGACATGTTTTATAGCTGACAGTAAGTTCATTATAATCACTCATCGCTTATATTTCTTTTATAATTATAACTATTTTAAGCTATTTAAACATTGAACTAGAATATTGTATGAAAGTAAAATTACTATGTTCCTCATTCTAAGGACAAATATAAAAGACTCGGAAAAAGTAGTCAACGAAATCAAATAACGAACAATAACAACATAAACAGTCAACGAATGTTGATTGTTAGGGTGACTACCCTAACAAACTACAAACAGAGCCAGAGCCGCAAGAGTCGGGAGGAACAAAATTCGTTAGAATAAATGAAGCTTATAACTGTGTTTTATTTCACGTGTACAATATTAAGTTATAATTTATTTCTTTGTAAAATAACGAATTGATAATAAAAATAACAATTCAAATAACAATTTTTTTTGGAACGACTAAAACCTCGGACCAAGAAAAGTCGCCGCTCTTATCGTGGTGTGTCGAATGAATTTTCGTGACTCTCTTTCTATCTCATTGAGCATAACCACGGGTAAAACAGTTAGCTATAGTAAGTTTAGCACCGACTTCACGTACGTTATTGAAATAATTATTTGCAAAATACTCGTAAATCTTAAATGTTTTGGCTACTAGTATTAACAAAAAATAAAAATAAACCATTAAACATTGATATCCCATCTTTTAGGTATTTTATATTTCAACGCGAAAGTTTACAAGTTTATCCAAAAAATCATTTTTTTTATATTCATACAACATTTAATGACTTACAAGTACTTTATAACGCTTATAATTTCGTTCATAAATAATAGAAATACTTATAACCTGGTCGTGGGAGTTTTGTTCCTACAGACCCCATAGTCTATGACCTCGACGGCTTTTCTATATTATCCGCCTTAATTAATTTGGTTATCCTTTACCTAGATAAACTTTACTAGACTATACTCACCTGGATCTTGCGCCTAAAATAATAGTCGCTGATATTTATGTCAATGTGTCATCTGTCAGACAGAGGTAAATTTCCCGAAGAAAGTAAAAATAATCCCCAAATATTCTTACTAAATTTATTTTAGAAAAAAACATGCATACGTACATATCCTCACGCTGTATCCTGGATATAAAAGGATGGTCAGAGAGGATGGTGTGCCAAGTATCACGGCCCGTACATACTTCTTTCACTTCCTCAAATCTCATCAATCTCCTCACACACTTTCGCCTAGGCAAGTACGAATGCTTTTGAGATTTCCGCCATCTAACACTCAGGCTATTTAACCTTTATAAGTTAGTCTTGGTCTACTTTGGGTTCTGCTACCACTCAATTTCGCTCTGTAAATTTTCTTCGTCTATCTTTCTTCACTCATTTTTTCCATCTAGACATTTCTATAAGCGCAACAACCTGAGCATTACTTGCTGTCTTTAAAGAAGATGTATTACTTAATTGGAGAACTCTTAAATGAAGATATTTAGAAAGCCATATTTTTATGGTTCAAAACCATAAAGTTAAAAGGAATCCTAACAAAGTCACTTATGCATCCGACCATCTGACCGTTTGACATCAGTTCACAGATGATAGTCTTACAATCTATAAGAGCTTTACGAACTTTATGCGACCCTGAGGAGAAAGACAGTATGTATGATCCGCGGTATCGTGGCAGCCCCTCGACAACGTGCCGATGATGACCACCGCAATTCCGGTGTTTATAACCCCACATAAACCAGTCTCACCTCCAGGGGACTGGATCGGATTTCTTCTACGTTACCAAAAAAAAAGGTGATGAACTGACAAATTTGTAACTGCCTAGTTTCGCCTTGCTATCTGCAAAAATACAACTACAAAAAGAGGATCAAAGAGGATCCTTATGTACAGATACGTAGCGCTTCCAGTGTGTACCAACCAGACAAAAAAAATATAACTACTAATGTATTGCTAGAACTACGAGCTTGCTCTCTGCTCTCAATGGGACATGGCGTTTTATCAACAACATATCTTAACTTTGCATCCCTAATGGGGTAGTCAAAGAGGCTGGAGCGCCAAGCATCGCGTTCCTTGCATACTTCCTTCACCTCCTCAAATCTCAACAATCTCCTCACACTTTTGCCTAGGTATGTAAGTGCTTTTAACATTTCCGTCAGCTAACACTTTAACTAATTGATCTTTTTAAGTCAACCTTGGTCTTCATTGGCTTCCGCTATCACTCACTTTCGCTTTGTACATGTTCACATATTAGAGTTTTAAGTTACACATCGACCAAATACGTAACTTAAAACATCGACGACCTCGGTGGAGCAGTGGTTTAAACCTTGCACCCAAGCGCGGAAGGTTCCGGATTCGATTGCCGGTCGAGTCAATTTAGGAAACGAACTTTTCTGAATTGTCTCAGGTTTAGGAACGCTGCCAGGAGTCGTCGTCTAGTTCTCATAGCACAGGGAATACCCTAGTTTGAGATCAGATGATTTCACGATATTATTTGTAATTTCATAATGTCGTTAAAGAACAAATACATATTTTAAGGTCAACTGTAACCTTTTTTTGGTAACGCGGGAGAAACCTGAACACAGGTACCCAATCCCCTGGGGTGAGACTGGATTATGCGGGGCTTTGCCTTTAATTCGTTCTTCACATTGTCGCAAATAAAAAATGTTTAAATCTCGTGAACATACGTAATATAATATCTATAGATATCTAAATAATTTAAGTTATTTGAATCCAGAGTTATATTCTTCCACATAACTACAAGAAATTAAAGGACTATGGGCACACCGTCCCCCTGTCCAGCAGACTTGAATTATATCTCATTCGATACATCGTAGCAAGTTCATATTTTTTCTATGACGACATCCTTGAAATGTATTGGGAATTCCAGGAAAATCGTGTTCTAATTTATATTTTTTTTTACCTAGCTGGCCCTTTAACCAACAGACTTTAAATGTGTCTCATTCGAAACATCGTAGCAAATTGATCATTTTGTACTACGACGACAGAAGACATCCTTGAAATGTAATGGGTATTGCAGGAAAATCGTGTTTTAATTTTAGTTTTTTTTACCCAGCCGTTCCTCTGACCAACAGACTTCTAATGTATCTCCTTCGCAACATCGCAGCAAGTTGATAATTTTGTACAATGACGACCATCCTTGAAACACATAGGACTTTCCAGAAAATCAAGTTACACTTTTTGATATTTTTTGGCACACCGTCACCCTGACCAACAGACTTGAAATGTGACTCATTTGAAATATCGTAGCAAATTGATAATTTTTTACTAGGACCATATTCTTGAAATGTATAGGGTATTCCAGGAAATCATGTTTTAATTTTTAATAATTTTTTTTTACCTAACGGTCCCCCTGACCAACAGACTTGAAATGTATCTCATTCGAAAAATCAGATCACTCAAACATCAATCAATGAATCAACATCATTTAAACATCAGTCTGTTATATGTCATCTTATTAAAAAATTATTAACTTGCTACGATATTTCGAATGACATACATTTCAAGTTTGCGGTTAGGAAAAAAAAATTAAAATTAAATGTCTGTATTTATTATTAGTTTTACTTTTTTCATGCATAGACTACCTATAGCTTGTTCCTTTTTTATTTTTATTGCAGAAATCTTTAATTGGCCTGTACATTTATGATACACAGTATTGGAAAATGTTTAAAATGTTAACGGCGTAGTTAGGGATACAGCGTGAAGATATATACATATCGTATATAGATATATATGTATATACATATATAGTACTCACGATATAAATTTTACACATCTCGAAAATCTTCATATTTCCAAAGTATTCCAGAAAAAATTACTATAAAAAATTTACCCAACTTTGAATTTAAGCCTCGTTACTTGAATTGTTTGATCTTGTATTTTGCATTTCATTTTTCTCTAATAATTTTTTGCAGGAATTTCGAAACACTAGAATTACTGTTTATTTCGTAGTTAATGTAAAATTAAAAGATAAACAAATTGAATAGACAAATATGGTATAATTCAGTGACATTTATATAAACAATGTTTGAGGTTATCAAATTTGACGAGATTAAATAAAAGGTATTCAGACGTTAGGGGTAATTTGCATTTTAATTTATGTTAGAAGGTCAGGAATTTTCGTTCAAGACATTAAACTTCAATGTTCATTACAACTGGAATTCTATTAAGCAGCGTATTCTAGTGAAAGTCTTAACCACATATTTGGAAATAAATATTCTACTGTATAATAATATAATATATAAATTAAGTTTAGATGCCAATTTTGAAGTTGCCATGATTTAAGGCAAGAAATAAACGAGATATTTGAAGAAATGTTATAAGCGGATAATTATATGAAATTAGAGCGAATACTGCATCTAATAATAATAATAATTCTTTATTGACAAATTTCACAATATTAATGAAATCTCTAACTACTGAACTAGGCATATGGCCTGTATCTCAGTAGCTAGCTTCTTCTCCAAAGTTATTACAAAATGTCAATATAAGTAAAGTAACATGCAGTAAAAAATATAAAACAAAATAAAACTTATGGTTAAACTTAAGTAAAACGTGAAAAACAAAAAGAAACACGCGATGAGTGTGTGTGGGTGTATGTTAATGTGTGTTGTGAATGAAAATTGTGAATGTGTGTAATGTATGGTGTACATATACATATATACTGTGTAATGAATAAGTATTTATGCATGAGACTGATAGGGATCAATATATGTAAGAGACAGAAGCCAGTTACGGGTCTTATCCTGACACTCACTAAGTGAAAGTGGATAGATCTTAAGTTTTTTATTTATTTTGTTATAAAGGTACTCAGCAAGATATGCCTCTTGTCTTTTAGCAAATGCTGTTCGTCTTGTTGTTGGGTTAATTACATTAGGGATATTTCGTTTATTGCGGCAAATTTCAGGATCAAATGATGTACGACGGTGTTAAATAGAGACTAGTCTGTAAATGTGCAACTGTCTCACTGTCAATACACGACATTTTTCATATAATTGTGTGGTCGGGAATCTGTATGGGCTGAATGTTATGGTTTTTAGCAGAGATCGTTGTGCTCTTTCTAGCTGTATTATGTATGTTTTATAGGCACCACCCCATACTCCAATACAATACGTTAGCACAGATCGGGCCAAGGCAAAGTATACTGTACGCAGCAATGACAGATCCGCCACGTATCTTAGGTTTCTAAAAACCCATACGAGTTTTCTGATTCGCATGGAAACTGTTTGTATTTGAGAGCGCCAGTCTAAATTATCATCCACCATTACTTGGCTGTCTTTGACATTGTAATAGATTGACAAGAGCATGGTTCGTTGTCATTATTGCAAACATGTAGTTTAAGGTCAAAAGTGTCTGGTTGCAGTCTAGGCAGATGAAATTTAATAAAAGTGGTTTTTGCGAGATTAAGAGTGAGTAAGTTTTTTCTTAGACAATAGAATACACTATGTAACCCTTTCTCAGCATTCTGACGAGTCTCATCCCATGTTCCTCCGCTAAAAATCAGAGCTGTATCATCAGCATAGCTAAAGATTCTTCCTTTATTCAGTTTTATCTGACATAATTCGTTTATATAAATTAAGAAAAGGCTAGGACCGAGTACGCTGCCTTGTGGGACTCCGAATGTAACTGCCACATCAGAACCTACAAAATTTCCTATCCTGACACTGAGTACGCTCACACAGAAAGTCTTTAAATATTGCAAGGGGGAGACCTCGTATGCTGATACTCTCCAGCTTGTTAATAAGGACAGGGATCGAGACAGTATCAAAGGCTTTAGAAAGGTCAAGGAAGACACCTATACATTTTTGTTTAATGTCAAGATTGCGCGTGACATAGTCTGCCAGATCCCTAACTGCGTCTTCTGTGCTGATTTTCGAACGAAAACCATACTGACTTTCTGACAAGAGACGATTTTTGTTCAAAAATGCCACAAGTCGCGTCTTCAAAAGTTTATATATAAGTAAATATGGCGGGCGGTTGTGCATAATGTCACTTTACCAATTAATATGTAAAGTGAGAAAACAAGAAATAATTAAGTATTATATAACTGCTTCTATTCGAGATCTGAAGGACCAACTAGAATGGAGAAGCTTGTAAATAGCTCTTAGCACCATTTGTTCAGCGAAAAAAATATTTAATTAAAATTTTTAGAAAAATTTGCCACACAAATTACGAAATCAAGAAATAAACCAATAGTACATACCTAGCGTTCCTTGATTGCCGACCTTCTGGTGAACTTTTTATGAAAATAAGCTATGATAAATATTAATGACGAAGAGCACCTCCAGCCACATGAAAAGCGATGACAACGGGACAGAAATTCATTTATATTATACTTTAATACTTTTTGTTTTTCTTTGCGACCAGTTTTTTTATGTATTGTGCGAAAAGGTTGATAATGTGCGTGATGCTGAGTCCAGCCATCAGGACCGGTTCACAATTCAAGCACAGGAACGCACTAATGGAAGTTTTCCCTCATTCCAGAATTTGTATGGCGATAGAAAAATCAAAAAGAAAGGAGTCCAACCAACTACTATCACATAGCAATAGCTAAGACCAACCGGTCTATAATGTACCTTGCACATAACAGAGACACTCCTAGACGACACTCAGATCACCCATCCAGTTTCTCTCTCGGTGCAACGTCACTTAATCCCAGTGATCACATTATTATTTCTATTTTGTTGTATGGTATATACACTAAAAGGCATAACCAAAAAAAAACAACCTAATAAAGGTAGCCTGAAACGCAACAAAAATCATTTTAGGACTTTTTAATTTCAACTTTTAGTCACGAGATAATCTCTTCTGACGATTTCAGAATAAGCCTCAACGCATAACCCCGCTCTAGTAATTCGAGCCCTACTCTAATTTGCTCCTATGGCAACGTGTTTTAAGTGTCACTACTACGGGGTTAAGATAAGTGAGATTAAAATTTTATTTATTTTTATTCGTTTTGTATACACTTTGCAACTTGAAACTTAAATAGTGATAAAATCTAAATAAACCTATCCCACTAAAATATTACCTTTCTTAAACCCTTTGTAACTTCTACTAAGCATTCTATCGGTTGATAAGAAAATTAATAAGGGAAAAACAAAGAACAATATTTGTGAAATAACCCAATGTAATAAACGATAATAATATGTGTGAATGAATAGATACTGCAATATCCATTTTTTTTGACTTTATTAATGCATTAGCCTTAATGAAATTTAAAAAATACAGTTCGAATTGCTTCTGTGTCGAGAGGGTCTAATTGAAGAAGCATTACTTCTTCTGTATCCACTTATTTCAAGCTTGCATTCACCTGTCTTATAAAATTTGTGAAATAAACCTCGTTGTTATTACTGGCTGATTTTTAAAGTATTAAAAAATTCGCGGAAATCATAGACAAGCGAGGATATAAAGTCTACATTTTGCTAAATACTAGGTGTAGGTATACCCGATGGAATTTCTCATCGACCAACATCTTAGGAAACAATACGACTTCTCTCAAATGTTGCAGTTTTTAGGTAATTTGTTTCACCCATGCCTTTTCTTTACCGTTTGGTCAAAAATTCTAAATTCAAATGAATTTTATTTTAAAAATATGGAACTTTATTTTTTATATCAGTCATTTATTCATTGATTAGTGTTTTGTTTTTACTACATTTGATCTTTTTCTCAGTATGGACACGATAAAAGTCACGGTAGCAATGCGGGACAAACGGCTCACAACATTAACGACGTGTACAGAGTGAACACTACAAACGAACGCACGTACGACACGTTAATGGTTTGAACGCTTCCGACATGGAAATTTTGATCAGGAAAATGAATCCCGCGGTCGCCCGAAAACTAAAGTCAACAACGACGAATTAAAGGCGATAGTGAAAGCTGACGATACTCAATCTACTGCTGAGTTAGCAGGAGCTTTCATTGTTAGCATCAAAACAATATTGGTCCATTTGCGTCAAATTGGGAAAGTAAAAAAGCTTGATAAGTGGGTGCCGCATGAAATGAACGATCGCCAGCGCGACGAACGCGTTGAGGTATGCCTTGCGTTGCTTAATAGACACAGAAACTAAGGGTACGATTCTTTTGACAATCGTAAGCGGTCATCACGTTGGTTAGACCATGGTTCAGCATCTAGGCAATGCCCCAAACGAAAACTTACCCCTAGAAAAGTGATGGTTACTGTTTGGTGGTCTAGTACCGGTGTAATTCATCACAGCTTCTTACCAAATAGCACGAGCATTACTGCGGATGTGTATTGTGAGGAACTGGACACAATTACGGAGAAGCTCGCAAATCTCCAGCCAGTCTTGGTTAATCGCTCGTCCCCGCTGCTCCTGGACGACAACGCTTGACCTCGCACGGCACAACAGACGGTCTCTAAGCTACAAGACCTTGCACCGACAGACTTCTACTTTTTCCAAAATTTGAACAACATCTTGGCAGGAAAAAAGTTCTATACCTGAGAGGCAGTACAAAATGCCTTTGAAGAATTCGATGCCTCCCGTACACCTGACTTCTTTAAGAAGGGCATTGAAAAATTACCACTGCGCTGGCAGAAATGCATCAATAGCATGAAACATACTTTGATTAATAGAAATAAAAAAAAAATATAAAAAAAATACTTTAAGTTTTTGTATACTAAACGGTAATTTTATAGGTAAACCTAATATATTTCTAGTAGTATTATTTCAAAAACGACGAACTCCACACAAATCATCTCCTGTTTAACCCCTTTGTGTGAGGAATTGTCAAAAATTCTTTATTAGTGCTTACTTACGTTATACTCATTATAATAAGCTCCTGTGCAAAATATCATGCTTCTAGATCCACCAGTATACGCTGTGCTTTTTTTGTTAGAGTTTATTAAGTTAAAATTTAGTATTATTGTTTGTGGGGACTTTTGACAGTTTACCAAGTACAATAATGCAAACTAAGTTACATATATAAATAATGTAAGTTATATGAGTAAGTACTTATAGATTGGACATTCTAAATAAACATATGGAGGTGAAAATATTGCATTCTTTCAAGTACTGTTTTAACTCTAGTAAAAATGAATACTTATTAAAGACGTATCTGACGATATAAAACACGAACGGCAAAAACAAAAAACTTTTATGAATTATTTATTTAATTATCTGGCTACATCATTAGGGATACAGTGTGAAGATATTATATGTATATGTTATTCCTGTTCACATAATTTACAGTTTATGATTGTCGTATAGTTCATTTATTCATTAAAAATATCCTGTCCTTACCTATATTTATTAGGATTAGGATATTAATTAGAAAATTACTATTTTGTTACAACTGTTATTTATTCAATTAAAATTAAAGTATAGTGAAATTAAAGTATATGAATGGATTCTATGAAATTTCTCCATTATTGAAGTACGATATTATTTCCTTTATTATTACTCGCACATTCACCTTAGCTTTTTTCTGTATTGTAAGATTTATGACAGTGGCTTGAACGATCGTTTAAAGACCAAAACACAAACGAAAAATCAGTACTCACAATTCTACAGTTTAGTGCAGATTAACAGTTAATACAGACAACTGAAGAATCTGCACTAAATACATATTAACTTAGGCATGAAAAAACTATTATGGATACTTGCATTCTACCGTGTCTGACATACGGCTCTCAGACCTGGACCTTTACAAACAACATAAAAAACAAAATAAATACTTGTCAGCGGGCAATGGAAAGAAGCATCCTAAACATAAGAAAAATTAATAGAGCATGAAGTCAAGAAATCAGAAAAAAGACCAAACTTACAGATGCTCTACACCACGCATTAAAATCAAAATGGACCTGGGCCGGCCATATAGCAAGATATACCGACCACAGATGGACTCTAAAGAGTAATAAATGGACCGGTCCAAACGGAAATAGGGACGTAGGAAGACCACAACAGCGATGGGTGGACGATATAACAAAAATAGCGGGAAAAAATTGCTTGAAAACAGCACAAGATAGGAAAAAATGGAAGACAATGGAGGAGGCCTATACCCTATCAGGGATTCCATAAACATAATAGAATTATTTAAATATTTATATATAAAAATTGCAACTAATATTAGCTTTAGAGTCATTTAAATTAATTACTAACACTTTCAATAATATATATTTCATACTTTATAAAATTGGTCATAGGAAATAAAAAGGCTTTATTATTATTATTATTACATATTAACTCGGTTAATACAGGGGTGAATCAACTTTTAAAGCACTCTTTTCCTGTCCTCATTACAAAGTCCTCAATAATTTCGGTTCTATTAATAAAATTGGGTAATCCCTTATATTAACGTTAAATCAGATTTATCTGTGTTATTAAAACGTAATCTTTTTAGGGTATAACTGTAGAATAAATATTTATTAATGGTAACTAAGTAGAATATAATTATGCTTCATACAAAAAATCTTCGTCCCCCGGTGTAGGTAACGATACCATTTTAGAAATTTCTTTAAATCCTTTTTAAAGACTATAGAATTTTTTACGTAATTTTTAAATTATAATGAAATAAGCTTTCTTTTGGGCCAAACAATTTTATTATTTTCTTAAAAACAAATGACTACCATGATTTTAATTCCTTGTCCCTGATATTGACAGAAAAAGCTAGGCTTTTGTTAACTTTCTCTAGCATTACCATGACTTTTCTCTGGCGTTACCAAATGTCCCTTATTTTTTTCTACGTTTTAAGAAGATTAGTCCTTTGTTGTTTTTAATTTGTATTTTATTGTTTTAGATTTTGTTTAAAGAAGGTTCTATATAGCCGTAACTATAGATTACTTAATACTTATTATTAAGCATTTTGATCTGTATTGAATTTAGGTCGTCAATTTAGACTAAAGTAACGCAGCGGATCTAAAAGTAACCGTTGTTTGCTTTCTAGTTGTGAAATCTAATTGTGGTTATGCCGAGGAGCTGCATTTTAAGTTCTTATAAACGTTCCTATTTAAAATTTAAGCAAATATGGATTTTTATTTACAAAAACTTTAACTTGAAAACAGTAACGCAGGAGACAAATTCTCCGTAGAAATCGCGAAATATATTCAAACACTCAAAAAATTTGGCTTAAACATCGCGGCCAGTTACATCATTACATTATACATGAAATTACGCTTGAGACAGTAGTTCGTTTGTTGAGTTTCCGTTAAAAAAATATTTTTAAAATATTGTTGCAAAATGTCGCCAAAAGAGTGTCTTAGAAGTTGATTCACCCATCATGTAGACAACTGCAGAATCAGTACTAAACCAACATAATCTTGTTTTTCTTCTTAATTTTTAAAAGAATGAATCAATGTGAATATGAAGATGAATCAATGGTGGTATTAGATGCGATTTTCTCTGTTATGATTTGCCTTTCTAGAAAAACATTCACATGTTTTAATAATTACTTTACCTATCACTTATAGGAGCTAAGTATTAACGGTATTAGCGAATCAAATCGTGAAAACAGTTTATCGCCAGCACGCTCTCATGAAATATTTAGTATATCATCTTGTATATATAGAATGGGTGTTTGTACAAATTAAGTAATCAATGTTGTTAAACTTTCACGACTTATACACATCTTACAATATTTACTAACGGGTCTATGTCGCGTTTATACTTTAAGGCTATTTTCTCCCGACGTTTCGACCGGATTGCACCGATCGTGGTCACGGACAGACTGCTGAGGATGAATGACGTCTTCGTAGCGTTCGGTTTTTTGCAACTACCCACACTCATTCAACGCATTTCTTAATTTTTGTTGTTGTCACTGTCGGTACTTCGACACACCACACTAACGACATCTACACACTGGCGACGTCCGGTTTTCCGGCTCCGGACACACTCACTGATGACAGGATTCCATGATGTTGGTAAGCGGTATCCACTTCCCGGTTGAAATTATGGTATTTCTTGATTTCAACCGCCTCTCGTGCAATTCTGGAATAATAGTGTCGATCGGTGGAAAGGACCTGTGGCTGATGCAATTCATCAATGCATTTAAGTAATCACTAAACACCAACACCGTTCGACCGATCATCATGCACGTACATATATGAATTTTTCATTAAAGTTTTCATGATATCCCCTTTGTTGTAGAAGTCGTCACCGCGCAGACGAAGTCGAAATCAAAAGCTAGTATCACCCTAAAAACTAAACCGTACCCGGACGCAGTCGAGCCAGGTCGCTAGTCTATACTAATATTACAAAGAGAACAAATCTGATTGTTTATAATGGATAAACTGAAAAACTACTTAATAGATTTCAAAAATTCTTTCACCTATAGAAAGCTACATTATCATCGAGTAACATGGGTTGTGTTTTATTTTCAAAGAATTTCTACCTGTGCGAAGCCGAGGCGCGTCGCTAGTGCGATATATACGTGAATTCACGGTTTTTATTCGCGTAGACCAAACATCGCATACGTAGCGTAATTAATCCGAAACGTGATAGATAATAATAATTCATTAGTCACCCTCTAATGAATATGGTTTTTGTCGATAATAATTAGACATAGACCCTTCTGCGTAATCCTTCAATTATGACTAGGCACGTCAGGTACTAGTAAGAATTCTGTGAAATGTATATTGCTCGTTAAATCCAATGTCTTGTACAACGGAATCCCAAGTACGACATCTAACAAACTTATTTAGAAAAAGCTCACTAAAGAACTTATTTAGGCAATGACCTCGTATATCACTGTATTATTTTATTTTACCATCTACATATGTCTTATACTATAAGAAAAGAATTAAACTGACTTCAATATAAAAACATTGGAAAGTATAAAAATTTAAATTAAAATTTAAAAAAAAAGCCTACCAAACTTGTAAACTTTCTGATCGTATGTATTGGTTTGGGACCGACTTCAATAACTGTCATGTTTAATTATGTAGATATTCGTATCGTGTTTATGGAGTTATTTTTGCTCCTTGAGTTTTGATAAATAAAGTATAATTATTTTGTACTTTTCAGTGTTTTTATTTTGAAACCGGTTTAATATTTTTTTTAAATAATTTTTTTTCTGAGTGTCCTTATTCTAAATCCAAGATAGTAAAATCTTTTACCAAGTTTAGAACTAAAAATTGAAGAAAAGAGTCATCGAAATATGTGAGACACTAGTTTTTCGTTTAAGCGGTACTCCATGACCGAATCTTATCGAAATTTCTATAGGGACACTAGATACCCTTTTACATAAAATCAGAAACGTCGAAATCAAAGAATTATCGCTGAACATACGTAAATAAGACAAGATTAAAATTGGCGTCAAAGTGTGATTTTATTGTACATTAATTATCTGACTACACCGTTAAAGATACAGCGTAAACATATATTGTATAGTATTAATCATCAACTAGACCTACATCGTTTGAGATTGATTTGTTGCAATCTTTTCAGAGTATTGATATTTGCAATTGTCCAATATACTATATATATCTATGTACATTTATATGTATGCTTATCCATTCACTAATTTGACAGACTTGATCCGAGTACAGTCGATACTGTATTAATCATGTATGCCACATAATGTGTAAAAAGTGTATTTCAAACAAGTCCACAAGATAATTTCACACATGTTACGTTTAAAAACATGTACTTACTAAATTAAAGTGATGGAATTCAGCAGGATTACGGTAAAAACTATATACGCTACACCTCGGGCCAAGATATGTAATAGACGGAGTCATAATAAGTTGTCTCTCTTACCACCATGTGTCAAACGAATTTTCGTGTCTCTTTCTATCTCATTGAGCGTAAACACGAGTAGAACAGTTAGCTATAGTAAGTATGGCAGCCTCGTACTGTCAGTGTATGTCGTGTCAGCTTATGAATCGGCCATTAAGGCGAGGTGGCTTCGAAATTGCGAGATTTTAAATGCATTGTTTGTAATGAAATATTAAAGTTTGATCTCTGAAAAAAATATATGTTAATTACGAGGATGTCGACGAGAGAAGTATGGGCTTCGCTACGTGATTTGTTATTTTCATAGCATCAAAAAACATCACAAAGTTGTATTAGTTTAATGGTTTAGAAGTTGCTTCATATGAAATCTATCGACATTTATGCATTAAAAATTATACGTAAATAACTGTCATAGCATTTCCAAGGGTAGTATGAGGTAGGATTTATTAATTTCAGAATCCTTATTTTACAATTTCAAATATACAATTTCAATTTCGCTCATTACAGTCCCGTCGGGACCATGTTAGAGGTAGGATCGCTGTCGGTTTGTGCGGCGCATTCATAGGATAGTCGCTTGTAAAACACAATCGTTTTCATTTCAAAAATTAAGATTTCTTCTACATAAAACGAAAATAAATACAAGAACTATTTTACTTTATAAAAATTTTTTATATAACTCGTAAGAAAATTGTATAAATAGCGGTAAATTTGACATTGACATAAAATTGCCAAAGGCAATATTCTTCTATTTGTAAATTCGATTACATTATTCGCGAAAAATAGTTCGCACATAATCGAGTAATTTTATGAAATTGACAATTCAGTTATCATTTAATTAGAGGAATCAAAAATATTAAATTAATAAACAGTACTATAATAAATACCTGAAATTATCCAAGAATATTAATTTATGTCAATATAATGCCATAATATAATTATGGAAAATTCTGAACTACAATTATAATCGATTATTTAATCCTATCAATAATAATTGCTGGCAACATGTATTTGAAAATATTTCACTGAAAAAAAAATTGTCACAGTGTAGAAAAAAAAAAGTATAGCATAATCCTAACATATACGTTCATAATCCATACTAATATTGAAAACTGGAAAGTCTGTCTGTCGGATACGTTTTTACGTTTAGACCGCCAGACCGATTTTGATGAAATTTGGCATGGAGATAGTTTTACACTAAGGAACGAACATAGGCTGAGAGAGTGAAAATGGAGATGAAATATTGTATGGGAAATGCTAAACCGTTGAATAGATTATGATTAAATTTGGTACAAAGATAGTACGTGTCCGAAAACTAATGTATAGCCTGCTTTGTTTTTCAATAAAATGCGAAAATCTGTCTGTTTATTTATGGATGAACGTTTCTTTGTATGTTTGTGTTTTATGCGTTTTTATACCATTTATCTAAATGTGATGAAACTATGGTGTTGTTGACCTCCAACAATACGGGTATCAAATGACATGGAATATAAAAGGGAAGGTTTCTGTGTATGTGACGTCATCATAAATACAATATGGTGGATGTACCGCAATAGAAAATAACTTTTTTGTTCAACGCCAACAATATGGGTATCAAGTGAAATGGGATACATAGGAGAAGGCTTCTGTATATGTGACGTCATCATAAATCCCATATGGCGGATGTTCTGTAAAAGGAAATAATTTTTTTGTTCAACAGAAACTATATGGTTATCAAATGAAATGGAATACGCAAGGGAAGGTTTCTATACATGTGACGTCATCATAAATCCAATATGGCGGATGTTCCATAATAAAAAATAGCTATTTTGGTCAACACCAACAATATGGGTATCAAATGAATCTCTGTATCAAATTTCATCATAATCGGTTCAGCGGTTTAGCATTTTCCCTACAAAGTAGGGGTAGATTAAAAAAAAAGTAGCCAATGGCCGTCCCTTGGTGTCAAACTATCTCCTTGGCAAAATTCATAAAAATCTGTCTGGTGGTTTAGCCGTGAAAACGTACCAGACAGACAGATTTTCGCATAAGTATGGATATAGTATGGATACTATAGTATCGATTAAAAATTCCCGCTAGGTATTTTTACTTTATGGAAAGTTCATGTATGATTCTACATAATAATTACTCACTAATTACTACGCTGTGGCATATTATGTGAGTTTAAATAAATTCTATTTTCAACACGCTGCACTGTCATGACAAACCCGCTGTACATGGTGAGACGCGTGCCCCCGCGCGGAGGGGAATACTTCGCCCCGCCTTCACCCCCTCAAAAGTACAGTTCGGACGCTGGTACCGCGTCTTAAATAATTATTTGCAAAATACTCATACATGTTAAGTGTTTTTGGGTATTCACAAAAATAAAAATATGTCATGTTCAGCTGTGTAACGTTGTACTGGGACTTTCACTAGTCACGCACGTTAGTAAAAATCTAGAAAGTTGGTCAACAAAAAAGGACACTTTAACAACACGCTTGTAGAGCAAATGCTGCGTCCATTGTGATACTAGGTCCGAGCGCTACACGCATAACTTCCACATCACATTTGAACAAAATTACAATGCCACCTAACAAGTAAGCTACGATATAACATAGGGAAGGGCAAAAAATATCGGTTTATCAAAATATCGATATTTTTTCAGAAAATAATCGATAAATATCGTCGATATTTTTGTCTCAAAATATGTATGTTCGCTATTTATTTACGAGTATCAAAATTTGTATCAAATTCGATTTTTTTAAGAGCTCTGTACATTAGTCGCATGTATCCGACCGCGGACTACTTCGATCTCTAGTTAATTTTTCCATTTTGAATATTTTGACAATACTTTTAAATATCGATACGATGTATATCGATATAATTTTTTCATTTGCCCATCCCTAGTATAACATGTCGATATCAAGTTGATACGTAAGATGTAGAACTGTGGGTTTGAAGTTGTTGCATGTGGTTTCTAAAACGGTAAAAGGTTGTGTCTATCCTTTGCTAGTATTACCCCAAATAATCCAAGCTTCAGTTCAGTTTTATTAGTATTTCATTAGCATGTTACAAATAATAATAATAATAATAATAATAATGCTCCAGACAATACACACCAATCATCTGATCTTAAACTAGGGTATTCTTTGTGCTATGAGAACTAGACGACGATCACTGGGGGCGTCTCCCAGTACACGCAAACCCGAGACAATCTAAAAAAGTTCATTTTCTAATTTAACCCGACCGGGAATCGAACCCGGAACTTTCCGCGCTTGGGTTAACGTCTAAACCACTGCGCTATCTGGGTCGTCAATAGTATACTATTGACCAGTTGACACTAATATCTAATTAATATGTGCTACTAGGTAAAAGCAAACAAAATAAAGTTTATTGTGTATACATCATACATTCATATTTTCATTACTATTAGCATTATATTATGTTTAAAAAAATATGTGGCCTGTCTTATTTAAAACAATTAACCGTTGTTAATTTTGCGGGCAAATTGCCTCAATTTAGGACGGCGAGCGCGAAATTAGACGAAAGTGCTTTCTGTAGTTGATTGTGCACTTCTACTGGGACAATTACTACAGGAAATCTAAATAGACCCAAAGAAATTCAAAGTAAGAAGTGCTCATTACGTGTAGACGCTTCAATGTTTAATTCGAACAGTAACGTTACAGACGGTCTCTTAGTGGACGGATGACTCCAAGGTCATTCCATAATGAACATGGCAATTCGAAAGTCTTGCTAGGTATATAGCACTAGTTGTGAATGCAGATCAATGATTCTCGAATACGAACCAAAAAAAAATCGCAGGATAATCGGTTCATCCAGTGATGAGCTACGATGTCCCAAACACACAGATTAAAACATCAGACAGACATAAAACATCCCTCATTTTCAAAAATGGTTAAAAATTATATTTATGGTAAATAGAGGCCAAAACAGCGATTTTTTACTTTATATATTTATCGCATCTAGTTCCTTGGTCTAGTTGACATTTTGTAGTTAATAATAGGTAATAGCTTACATCCCTTATCAACAACCAGCATAATTCGTATGCCAAAAAATAAAACTAATATTCCGTGATAGTCAAAAAACTTATTCTATTCTAAAATCCAAGCAAAATCATAAACATTACTAGTCCCCGAGAAATATGCGCAAATGCGTATTTATGAACTGATAGAACTAACTCTTTACTTTCAATTCCAATAAATTCTCGCAAAGTACGAGTAGGTATGCAAAAGTTGTACTCAAAAAATATACAATGTTCGAAGTTTCGTGAGGTCTTCGCTTTACGAATATATACGCATTCATATGATAATTTTTATAGCTATCACAATACGAGTTCAAATATGACTTTTTTCTTCTCTCCGGAATTGAAGATATGACAACATATGTAAAGTAAATTCAACCATAACACGTTAATTTGCAATGCAATGTGCTCCTGGTAATGTTATTTTGAGGACATTTTTCGTTCGTAATCGTTGATGTTCCTTTTACAAAGTTGGCAGAATAAGGGCGGAGTTCATCGCCAAAAGATCGCTCAGATAGATCACTTGAGGACGTCTCGTTCCTGCTAAGTCGTTAGCAAACTTCGCAAAACTGTTAGCAATACGCAAATATACTAAATCCACTATATATAGTTGTTGCCCGTTTTCTTGTTATGCAAGATAACCAAATTGAGATGTAGCCAAATAGTGGTAAGAAAGGGTCGAACGAGACTGTCAGCCGCAAAAACTTCCACAATTATCGGCATCGAGTCTTGGGCATATAACGAATGTTTGGCGTCTCCTGCGGAACACACCGAAAACCTATCGCTCTCTGCCGAAGCACGTCTGGTGGGAACAAAGAGGATCTTTAAACACCTTCGCAGGGCTACGGCAGCGCAAACCACGCACGCCACCATTCTCCTCAGGGTCGGAGAATCTAAATAATGCATAGTAGACAAGGCTGTTTAAGCATTGTTTCCTTTGCCTCCCAAGAATTTTAGCAAGGTGTATCAATTAAAGTGAAACTGGCTATATAAATATAAGATTAGTAAATAATATAAATAAGACATGTGTGTATAAAAAAACGAAAAAATTTATGGCATTTAAAAAAATTTCGCATCAAATTTAAACAGTTCAACTTTCTCGTACAAATTAAATTTCCAAGAACACTGATCCATCTAACATTTATTTATAAACAACTATTTCTACCAATTCTACCAATTTCCATATTTCTAACTTCAAGAATGACGAATTTCCACATAAATTTTCATAGAGAATGGGTTTCAAAAATCTTTTTTAGTGCTCACCTACAATGCAAAACGAACTCCTGTGTAAAATTTAATATATTCTAGCCATACTTAACCTGTGGCCGCATAAAGCCCGCCGAGCTGTTTTGAGTGATCTGATAAGTTAAAAAAATATATAGACGCAAATAAGCAATTTTAGTAGCCTAGCCTACATTATTACAGTACATTCAGTTTTCAACAGTGGCAAGAACATTTAATGATTGACATCTAAGGATTCTCATCTGGATGACATTTTAGAAGTAGCATGCAGTGATCACAAGCCTTATAACAATAAAATTATTAAAAAAGTGTACACAATTCAACGATCTTGTTAGTCATAATTAAATAAATACGGCTTACACTCGTTTACAATTTTTTTTATTCATAATGTTTCAACCTAATTGAGATAGCTATGACGAACTTATGACTCGAGAAAATAAAATTTGAGTATGGCTGTTCTAGACCTACTTACTGGTTTATGTTGTGCGTTGTCTATTAGTCAGTCAGTTTTTACAGTTTTATTAATAAGGTAGATTTAAATATTATACTAGCGACCCGCCTCGCCCCGGCTTCGCCTCGTTGGGATTTGCAACATACCAAATATTTTTTGGGATTTTCATACAAGAATTCCATTCAAATTTCCGACTTTTTCCAAAAATTTTCTTTCATTCAAACCTTATACTAACAATTACGAACACAACAAAAAAAAACCAGCCAAAACGGTCGATCCGTTCTCAAATGATGCTCCGTCATACATGTGGCAATTAATTATTTACATAATATATTTATTTATTTTTCAAACATGTTTTAATTTACGCTCATCAAATAAAAAAATTATAAGCTGCCGGTACAGTAAATAATATGCAGACTTTTAAAACTTTTTAGATGTTATCTTGGATACCTAGAACCCTTTCAATTATGTCAATTTCTACCAAACACAATTAAGAATATTCTGGAAATTTTCCGTTTTCAAACAAAGAAAACCGCAAATAAACCACATAAACAGACGTGACCCTTAAAGCTTTGAACATTTAAGCTTTTCGGAAAGGGTAAGCTTATCTACTGTCGAAAATCGCTTTCAAATCTGTTTAGTAGTTCTGAGAAATCATTTAATAAATTCACTTATTAATCCCTAATTGAAAAGAGGAGCATATTCATCTTTTCAATGAGGGATTAATAAGTGCAATATTAATATTATACATCAGCCATTCCCAAAGTGGGCGATAACGCCCCCTTGTGGGCGCTGCAGGCCTAAAGGGGGGCGGTAAGAGACCCAGAAAAAAAATGGGGGCGTTGTGTAGAGGCCTGGGGGGTGATTTATAATTTCATTTAGCTAGGAGGCATCTTAGACAACGACTGCATGAGCTCTCGACTCAGTAGACAAAATAAGTTTGGGAACCAGTGTTATACATATTTGTATTCTTTCCTATGATCGCTCAGTGATACTAAACAGATTTGAAAGCGATTTCCTCCGGTAGATAAACTTACCCTTTCAAAAAAGCTTAAAATTAAATGTTCAAAGCTTTAAGGGTTAGGATTTTCGCAAGAAAACCTTTATTATTTTTAACTTAAATCGCTGGTACCTGAACAAACTTGCGAACGGAAGCCTTTACGTAGCCGTGCTCTATCTGTGCAACGTTACATAACACCTCTCGTTGAGTAGATCGATGAACGCCACGATATGTCGTAACAGGATGTTTAAATAAACGCACATAAAGTCCGCTTTAAGTCTGCTTTGCTCGTAAGTCCGTCTATTGCCAATAAGATAAACAACCTGTTTGAGTTTTGAACCTTCCGTTTATTAAATAAAAAAAGAAACTTATAAAATCTCTAATGTTTCTGTCCGTCTGTCCGTCTGCTCGTTTGTGTTAGACAATATTCTCAAAAACTAACGTACAAACTGAAATTTGGCATGGTGATATATGTTTGTCTTGTTAACACGTATTTAATATTGCACTGGTTCATATATTAAAATATTCGAAGGAAACTTAAAAACCGGGGAAATTTAGTACTTGAACTCTACTTGTTAGGACTGGAGAACTCCGTTGAACTGTAGCTTGATACTCGTAGTTAAATGAAACAACGTATCAAGTGAACTGTTTGTAATGGTTGTTGAAGTCATAAAAAAGGAATAACATTACACAGGTCATTTTTCCTAGTGAACTAAACGATAGCGCGTTTTAAAAACGAACAGCGCCATTTAGGTACAATTTGAGCGAACTAAATCTAAGTTACCGATTGCACTATAGAAGGGTCGTAAACACTACTTGATCATCCCCCCCTCATCATCCCTTAATAATACGAAACCATTACTAAAACCCTAAAAATCTAAATCTTGAATCGTAGAACTTTAAAAAATTCTGGGAATGTAAAACCCTCTCTAAAGTTGAATATTTGTTTGTATTTAAAGTAACTGATCCGGCAACAGCCCATTTGATAAGATAAATGTAGTATGTATTTTTCTGCAATATATTACAAGCAATGAAGAGATACGCAGTATAACAGGGTAAAACGACAGTGTTATTGTGAAAATGAAGAAAATAATGCTTAGATGGTTCGGGCACACAGCAAGAATGAGTGACGAAAGATCGACGAAGAAATATACAGAGCGAAAGTGAGTGGTAGCAGAAGCCCAAGACTAAGGCTGACTTATGAAGTTCAAATAACCAGTGTTAACTAACGGAAATGTCAAAATCACTAGCAAACCCAGGCGAAAGTGTATAAGGAGAATAATGAGATTTAAGGAAGCGGAAGTATGTAAGGACCGCGATACCCGGCGCTCCGTCCTCTCTGACTACCCCGTTAGAGATACAGCGTGAGGATTCACATATACATATGTATTATTTTCTGATTCATTTTTCATAATAGGAGGGATCTAATTTTTTTCTTAGCTTTCATCACTTTTGTATATCAGATATCGTTTACTACAGTATACGTAAATAGCACACTTCACTAAATCCCAGCCACGAAAACACGTTCATAAAAGGCTCTTCAACTTCTTTATAGTTTGTAAAACCCGGATCCTCTGTTTTCTAAATCTTATCTGCGATCATTCAGTCAGTCGGCTCGTCCTATCACGACCGATCGACTCGACCGTAAAAGAAAAATATGGAAAAAATGGTCTTAGTTCTGTATACAATTTTGTTGCTTATAAATGACGTCTTAGAATGATAAAATCAATAAAAAAACTTTATGAAACTTGCTTCTTTTAACCGCTTTAAAACAATGTAACGATATGCGTGGCTTGGTTTTTGAGGTCACAGATTACTACGCTGATAATTCTTTACCTATGGTTTTAAGAAAATTTATTTTGAATGTAATAAGTGCTAAAAGTATTATATACTCCGTATTTTATTATTTATAGGTTTTTCCGAACCGGTGTTAGGTATTTTACTGTGCGTGTACTGTGTGAGTATTTATTTAAAGGAATTATTAAATTTTACTTGTAAGTACTTACATAGTAAAATTGAATGATTACTTTTTGTATTAAGCCATACTCAGATAAAGAAATTAACACAACCATTATATTACACAAAAGATTCTAGATTGTCACATGACTAGACTTCTTTTAAAAAATTATCCAGTACTATTATAAGTCGTAGACTGACATGGCATAAATCAATAAATCGGTGTTAGAAATCAATTCAATTTAAAAATATTAAAATTCATTGTAGTTGTAGTGCAAAATAAACATCGAAAAAAAAACTTACAGAATTTCTTACTTATTATTATTGCATTTTTTAATAGTTCTTCCTAAAAGTCAAATGTAATAAAAAGTATGTACCTACTACGATTTAATTTATAACCAGTGCCCTGGACAAGACGCAAACTGCTAGTTACAACGTATGTGGCCATCAACATATTAATAAACCAATATAATAAACAAAAAGAATATAAGCACTCGTTGGTCTCGGGGAATTTCCAACTTCGAAGCGTATACTATAATTTTATACACATACTTCGCGCTGCGGCTGCGGAAAGTCTGCGGGAAATGATTAGATTACTGCCAAAATTATCAAGTATGGTGGTCCTAGTGTCCGGGATACATTCTATAAACTGTGCAATCTCTGCTGGCAGAAGAGAAAGGTCCCGGAGGACTAGCGCACCGCAGTCTTAGTGCCTCTCTATAAAGGAAAAGGTTCCCGTTTAGTCTGCGCATGCTATTGGGCCATCAGCTTGGTCAGTTTAGCAAGTAAAGTCTATACCGAGGTATTAATTGAACGTAGGAAAGGTATTTCTGAAAGATATTTGTGAGAGGCACTAGGTGGTTTGAGGAACGGTAGAGGTTGTACTGATCAGATTTTCTCACTCCGCGGTACCGTAGGGGAGTTTCTGGCCATAGGTTGGAAAGTTTGCTGCGCTTTCGTGGATCTTGAAAAAGCATTCCATATAGTAGTGCGAAAGAAATTATGGAGTCTTCTGCCTGAATATGGCGTGGAGGGCCCCTAACTCCAGCCTGTGACGTCATTATATCGAGGCCACAGAGGCTGTGTAAGGAAAGATGGTGACTTGTCCGCCCTAGTTCGAAGTCTGTTCAGGCGTTAGACAGGGCTGCGTGATGTCTGCCTGGCTATTCGTGCTGTATTTAGACAGTTGCCTCCAGACATTGAAAGGTAGTATGAGTGGTATGATATGTGATGGTACAGTGGTAAACTGCGTTTTGCACGCTTATGATGCTGGGATACAGCGTGAAGATACGTTTCTTCGCGCTGTATTCTTAACGGGGTAGTCAGAGAGGACGGAGCGCCGGGTATCGAGATCCTTACATACTTCTTTCGCTTCCTCAAATCTCATCATGCTTCTCACACATTTTCGCCTAGATATGCAAGTGCTTTTAACATTTCCGTCAGCTAACACTCTTATTAGGTTATTTGATTTTCGTAAGTCAGCCTTGATCTTCCTTGGCTTCTTTTACCACTCACTTTCGCTCTGTATATTCTCTTCGTCAGTCTTTCATCACTCATTCTTTCCATGTGCCCAAACCATGTAAGCATTACTTTCTTAATTTTTACAATAATACTGTCGTGCGACCCTGTCTTACCGCCTATCTCTTCACTCTACTTTTTAAATTAAGAAATAAGAGACATTACCATAATAATAATTTAACTTCCAACCAGTCTTAATTTAGTTTTATGACGTTAAAGGTGGCCGATAACTAATTATGATATATCCAAAAACGAAGCTAAAAAGTATCTGTGTGTTCTATATCTATTCTATTACACGCACGGAGGAGTGTGAGATTTGGTCTAATTAAAGTTCATATCGAGAAGGAATGCAGAAATCTAAAATTTATGTAAAATATGTGTTAGAAATTAATTAAATAATCTGACATAAAATTGTTTACGTTCATTTTGCCAATGTCAAACACATAATATAAAAGTTATACCGTCAATGTCAAACACATAATAGTTTGTGGTCAAAACAAGGTCAAACGGTCGCACATAGTAGAAATTGTCGCCGAAGAATTTTAAAATGTTGCCAACAAATAATTAATTACTGACAGAATGACCGAATGATTTTCGAGCAATGAATTGTGTGTATATTGGGCTATGAGCTGTTGAATCTGTCGAGTGTATGTAACGGAAAAAAAGCGCTTATTTTATATTAGGGTCGAATTTCGACCACTGGGCAATCACTAGTACAATGTAATGTAATATTAAAAATAAATAAAAAATAGCGCAATGTCTAGCTGAAAAAAATCGTTAGCTCTTTCATTACTCCTTAGTATCTGCAGTAAAATAGCGATCTTCCTTTAAAAAAGTAACTTTCAAAAGAGGAATTTATGAACTTATAAATATCACGAAACGCGTAATATTTTAAAACCAAATTCCTTTTATTGCCAAATAAAACAAAAGATAATATCCTCGCGTTACGTTTACAACATTTTTATTTCGTGGACGTTACATCCGAAAATGTATAGTTACGTCACACGTTCATACATATGAATGTAGCAAAAAGTCAGTAAATAAAACGCGGATGACATTTAGAGGGAAGAAGGAAAATGGTAGCAACCTTTTCCCTAACACATTTATAAGTAGATACAAACACTGCATGTATTAGTTATGTGGTTAACTTCGTGACAGCCTTTATACGCCAGTGTCGTGCACAGATGATGTTATATGCATAGCGTGAAAGGAGCTCTGGTGTGTCTCATAGAAGATGATTAGTCTAATCAGTCTCACACCCAAGGGACATGACAGCTCTGTAAAGATTTCTCCTGCATTACCGAAAAAAAAGAGAGGGATCTCGACTCGTAATGTACCATTTGGACCCATAACGCAACGGTGAAATGTAGGCTAGTAATTAACCTAACCAAAGTTTTCAAGTCTTATTGGATTACACGCCATTCTGGAAAGCAAAGGAAGTCACAAAATATGCCAGCTAAATATCTTCTCAAGCAGCCTTGAAATGTTATAATGGTTAATAATATTGTAACCATAATGTAACGATCGCAACCGCAATCATTTAATGCGATAACGAGTGTCAAAATCGCTACGCAATAGCAAAGTTTTCACCTTAATAGTGTCTCGTGGTATCGATAACTCTATCATTCGGTCACAAACGTAATCGTTTTCGCGGGTGTTTTCCATTATGTTTGGTGCGTTAGACAATTCGGTAAACTCAACCGACAATCGTCAATTGCTTTCAAAATACTGATATCGATTACGTGTAAAGTTAGTCTATTATGCTGCCCACGAGGTAAAGCTTATTTCTGTACATAGATTGCACTAACAACTTTTCACTATCTGGCTCTGCTTGGCCATTTGAAAGCCCAATAGCTAGGACAATATGCCCAATAGCTATTACAAAAATTAGCTTCAAGGTAAGGTTGTTTCGCCCTAATCTTTGTCCACTCTGAGTGGAAAACGGCGTGACATTCCTTTTGCTGTAACTATCTAAGGATTTATTAATATTTTATTCCAAGAATATTCTATTCAGGCTGGGCATAGCCGCCGGGGTCGCGGAAGAATGCCAACGCGCTCCCGTTGCCCCGGCATCAAGGCTCTCGAGGAACACCGTCAGGTTTTAGTGGGTAGACTCGGCCTAGCACCCTAATGTCGAGGAGTCCCACATACCCCCCTGCCACCCCCCTACGGCAGGACGGGATGCATAAAGCATTTCCTGACGCAAAAAAAAAAAAAAAAAAAAAACTTTAGTGATTCATAATATATTTATAATTAGCTCATGTAATTGGCTATGACTCTCTTTTAAAATTTTATTGAAATTTGGACTGCACAACGTCTGTCGGGTCTGCTAGACCTAGTTTCTAATAAAACTATGAAGAAATAAATTGCAAAGCGTACCTTATATGTATAACATATGTTGTCATACTTTTATTAACTTGTGACTGATTCCATAACAGCACCAACGGTTTGACCATTTTTAACCGACTTCAAAAAAGGAGGTTCTCAATTCGTCTGTATGTTGTTTTTTTTTGTATGTTTGTTACCTCATAACTCCGTCATTTATGAACCGATTTCGAAAATTCTTTTTACGTTTGGTAGGTAATACTTCAGAGGTGGTTCCATTTAAATTTCACCGATATTGGAGCTTGGACTTCGAAGATACACTAGATAACACGACCTGGTTATAATCTTTATTTATATTGACTATTCTCTTGTATATCGTTGCGCTCCGGAATTAGAATGAAGTTAATTGCAGACCTGCTCTACATATTTATTTAGGTCAAGACCACTCAAAAGGGAGAAATAAAAAAATTTATTAAAATAAATTAAACCGCCTTCAAAAAAAACACTGAAAAGTATAAAATAACTATCCTTTACTAATCAAAACTCAAGTACAATTAAAATAACTTTATAAATACGATACACATACCTATATAGTTAAATTTGACAGTTATTGAAGTCGGTGCCAAATCAATGTGCAACGACATAAAGTCTATTAGTTTGGTGGGCTTGGCACCGACTTTGATTCGGTGCTGGTTAGCTGACCAAGTCCTATCTCTGGTATATCCTAAGGATGCTCCGTTGAGGGGCGAAACACGTGTCGATTGGTGGTTTTTGGAGTTTTAGCGGAAAATAGCTATAGATTTTGGGAATTTATCACATTAATTCTTGTAAGTACAATGATGGGAAAGTCAAAACTTTTAAGTCCACGAAGGGCGATCTACAACTGTCGGACGGCTTCAGATTACATATGGCTCTTACGCATTTCTTTTGGGCTTTAAAAGCTAGTTCTTTGTTAGGAGAATTTCGCAAGAACGCAATTCCGTAACGCAATGTTGATGAAACATATGCGTGATATGCAACCATTACTACATTTCTATTAACAATTCTGTTTAACTTATACAGGACATAAGAATATTGATTCTGTTTAACTTATACAGGACATAAGAATATTGATTTAATCTTTTTATTACGGATTCAATGTGAATTTTCCATGTCAAATTTTCGTCTATATGTAATCCAAGAAATTTAGTGTCACCAGTATTCATAATAGATTTATTTTCATATCGAATATTTAGATTATTTTGAATTGTCCTCTGTTTAAATGTCATAATTTTGGTTTTCTCAAAATTTATTTTAAGTTTGTTATTATTGATCTATTTTATGAGATTATATATAGCATTATTTATCATCGTTTCATACGTTTGTGTATTTTTAGCTATAAAGATTACACTACTGTCATCAGCAAATAATGTCATGGGATTATGAATCCTTTTAGGTAAGTCATTTACAAAAATTAAAAATAGCACTGGTCCAAGAACACTTCCTTGAGGCACGCCACACTCTGTCGTTCTTTTTTTAGAACAATATTAGAATAATATGTCATTTCTATCATATTGTATGCATTAATTCTATTTACACATGTCAACTGTTTTCTATTGATTAAGTAAGATTTTACCAAGTTTGAGACGTTACCTCTGACACTATACTTCTCCTTTTTATACAATAGAATATTGTGATCCACATAATCAAACGCTTTTGATAAATGTAAAGTACTGCTACTGGTATCTTTCTGTCAACATTAGTAATAATTTTTTCGAGGAACCCATAAATTGTCATGTTAATATTTGTTCGCTTCCTAAATCCGTATTGTTCGCTAGCCAGCATGCTGTTGCCCTCTAGGTAAGAATACAGGCCATTGTAAACAACTTTCTCAAATATTTTTGAGAATATTGGGATTAAGGCAATCGGTCTGTAATTATTAATATTAATTTTTTTCATTCTTTTTATGTAAGGACTTAATGATGGATAATTTTACGGCCTCAGGGAAAATACCGTCTTCTATGCATAAATTAACAATGTAGCTTAAGACAGGTGAGATTTTAAAGGAAACGTCTTCTACTATCTTAGTAATTATGTCGTTATATCCAGCGCTATATGTGACTTTCAGCGAATGCTATGCTTTCAGCGCTATCTGTGGGACGGTAGCAGTCAGAAATATTGAATTTGCGCTACTGTGTAATAATTTGCAGTCATCACTAATTATACGATCATTATTATTATCATTAACTGGGATGGATTAATTATTTCGAACAATTTTTGAAATATTTTCTTTGAGATAATAACCCTTAGTTTTGTTTATTATTTTCCATGTTGCCCTAGTTTTATTTTTGCTATTTTTAATATAATAATTATATTAACAATATTATAATATAGTAATTTATAAAATATATAATAATGATAATATTATTATTACAAATAAAAATTTATAATAATAATTTAGCGCCACTATACAAATAACATTACACAAATTTTCGTTTTGACAGCAGATATCGCGCGATATTGGCTGTCGCATTCTGTCTGGAAGTTACGTAATAAGCGTGCGGGGCCATTTAGGTTCTATCCCTTTACCGACTTTTACAGCTCCGCCGAAAAATATGCTAGAATATTGTGTGTTTTCTATCTCTCCCGGACAGCATTTAAGCAACCTATAAGGTTAAAGCTTTGTTTAAATTCATAAAATAAATATTGTATCGAGTTAATAATATAGTTATTAACATTTAATATTACAATTATTAATATACCGAGTTTACCTTGAAGAATTGAGTCTGCATCTGCACTATTTTTAATCTGTCTATAGCTGTAAAGATAAATCTTTAGAATGTAATCTATTTGTCAATAGAAACGGAATCTGTCAATAAATTACGTTCAAATGATTCAGCTTACACAATGTTGTATATAAGCTAGCTGGAATTATCCATTGTTAACTTAGTTCCTGCTAGTTATCAGATATCCGTAAGGCATCCTATAGAAAGCAATTTCTTAAAGATTGAGGTATAAGTGATAAGCAGATAACGATGCCACATTGTTAATGACGTACACATCTCAACGTTAATATTTAAAAACTTCTTTCCTCTTTCTTCATGGCATAGCGCACAAATTAGCGTATTGCCCAATGTCACGTATTAGTAAGTTAAGTAAAATTGTTGATGATTCAAACAGGCAATTCAATGCAGTGCACACGTCTCAATATTGTTATAATTCATGACGAACACATGAAGCACGTTCGAAGTAAATTCGTTTTTTCTTATTGTAAAACTCCTCCAGTAGTGACAATAGGCTTTACTGAAGTTATAAAGGACTTCTTGGAAGAGCGCTCTTAGACCGTCTTATTTCGAAAGTAGGACCTGTTTCGAAATAAGACACAAAGAACAAATATCGGCGTAAAAAAATATGCATCCTTAAAAGTCCCATTTCGCGCAACATCTTATAGAATCGGGACACAATGTATTAGATAGTCATACATTCAAGATATTACACGCATGTGATAAAGGTATTAGGTTGAATATTTTCGAACAAATAGAAATTATTAAACGTAAAAACAATAAATTCAATTCATTCGCCGCTTTTAAACATATTGACATTTGACAATTGAGTTTAAACTCAACATAATTCGTCCAAATCAAGTGGGCGGGGCCATTAGTGGTGAGATCTGATTGGTCACTCACTCTATGGTCGTGGGTAGGGCAATTAGTATAAATAGTCGTGCAGCTGACTCATTTGTTGATTCGGTGCTGGTAAGCTGACCAAGTCTTATTTCTGGAATATCCTGAGGATGCTTTTTTGAGAGGCGAAACACGTGTCAATTGGTTGTTTTTGGAGTTTGAACGGAAAATAGTAAAGATTTTGGGAACTCATCATGTAAATTGGTAACTTAACCAGAATTATTAAAATCAAATAAAAAAAAAAATAATGAAGGTATTGTTCACGGCTCTTTCTAACATTAAAAAGTAATTGTAGTGCAAAGTAGTAATTTTAATCGCATGGACACCATGCATTTACCACCTTGCGAAGTGCAGCCATCTGTTTGTTCACATTAGAATAGAGCATTTTGTAGAAAGTTTTATCTTTTAAAAAAGCGATTACTTGTTATAACTTCATAAGATTTAATAGGAGACAAAAATGTAGTTTGTAATTTTTGTACATGTATAATCACTGGCCTTTCGCAAAATCTAATTATAAAATGTTATTGCCGAAACATTTTGAGAAAATGTATTATTGTGATATCTCTGTATTTTTACTGGTACTTTGCAACATAGATTCTTTTCGAACCATTGATTAATTTGAGTCTAAAAAATGTCATAGCTTGTGTTGCGGTAATTAAGAACACAGACTCGTATATTCACTTTTACTCGTTTATTCACAATAATTAATAACAAATTACAAACTATAACACGTTGTCACGAATAGCCGACGACGAACAATCAACAGCTAAACCCGCAGAATGATTCATATCGTGGCACGCATCGGCTTATATAGACTTGCTGACGTCACTTCTCCCACGCCTTGGCGACAACAGATATGGCAGGCAGGATGTGATGTCAGCTAGGCAGACCCGATGACAGTGAAGTCATCTTGCTCTGTTACACTTGCAATATGGTTTATTTGCGATAAAAAACTTCAAAAGATTTAAATATAAGGCATAAAACATTACGTCAAATTCCATAACAAAGTAATAAATATTATTTCGCTACCCGCTCTCTACTTACACCATTAAAACAAACCCTCTACCATGGAACAATATCTCAGTCAGACCAGGGCCAAATTACAGTACACAGAATTTACAATATTCCGCCTAAGTTGGCTCTTACTACGCAATGTACGAGGTCACAACCTCAATTTAAATTAGATGATCAGTTGTACATATGTATATACCTTTAATTTTGAAACTGTTATCCTATTACCTATTGTTAACAGTAAACTAAATCTCTATTGAAATACAATCCTACTGATTTTAAATATTAAAAAAGTTGCATAAATAAACAAGTTTGGAGTGTGATAAGTTGAGAAACTTTGACGACGAGATATTTTAATGGGGTTAGAAACCTAGATCAATCAAAAGAGCATTATTGAACAGAAGTATACAAGTAGATGGACAATCGTAATCTAGCGACATAATTAATGACTACAGCACGGGGTTCTTGAAATAGAGCGTGAAGAGGTTTTTACAGGGTCGGCAATGCGCAAGTGGTACTCCTGTTGGCACAGGCTTCCATAGGCTACGGTAAACGCTTAGCATCAGGCGGACCTATAGTGTCTGTAGGTATGTGTATACACTGTCTTGTGTGTTCATGTACGAGTCGATACGTCAGTATCACAAGATCCGACGTACGGCGAAAGTGGACGTAGTGCGACGTTATACGTATGCAATGTCTAGCCAGTGCGTCTAGAATAGGGGAAAAAGACAGACTTTTAAGGTTTATAAGTTCTCACTTTATATTTGTTCTTATATAAAAGGAAAATAAAACTTTTATAAACTTTACTCTATTTATTAATTACTAAGTTTTACGCATTCGTTTTCTAGTGCATGAACATCACGACGCGACAGTACTAGAAGCGTACAAAGGAACGATTGTCGACTGGGCCGCGATTCTCACTCGGCTGTTTGCAAAATTGCCCAGTGAACAAATTGTGTTGCTACAGACCCTACAAATTCTACATGGTCGTATGCTGGCTATCTTTGTGGTATATAAAAAAATCTTTGAAACCAACCAACATCAGACGAATCACAACCAACTTCCACAGACTACTAAGGAATACTACCACGTACCGACATGTAACGTATAGGCTTTAACCTCGGACCAAATATCACAATGGAAGGAGCATTTGATCTAGGAGGATGTCCTTGAAAGTGTCCTTTTTTTGTTGACCGACTTTCTAGATTTTTACTAATACGCGTGACTAGGGAAGGTCACAGTACAACCATACACAGCTGAACATGAGATATTTTTATTTTTCTGAAAACTAAACACTAGTAGCCAAACACTTAAGGTTTACGAGTACTTTGCAAATAATTGTTTCGTGATTGACTCTTAAGCTGACACGAAATACAGACAATGCGAAATTACCATACTTATTATAGCTAACTGTTTCACTCGTGGTTACACTCAATGAGATAAAAAGAGACAAAAATTCGTATGACACACGCTGATAAGAGCGGCAACTTATTATGGCTGGCCATTATGCTTCTTGGTCCGAGATTTTAACGCTCTATCTATGCTGCAACGTGATTGGTGATCGTTATGTAGTGTAACGGTGCAAGATGACGTTACTGTCACCGGGTCTGCCTAGCTGACATCACATCCAGACTGTCACATCTGTTGTCGCCAAGGCGTGGGAGAAGTGACGTCAGCAAGTCTATATAAGTCGATGCGTGCTAAGATATGGATCATTCTACATAATTCTACATCATTCTGCGGTTTAGCTGTTGATTGTTCGTCGTCGGCTATTTGTGACAACGTGTTATAGTTTGTAATTTCTTATTAATTATTGAGAAATAAAATGTAAAAGTGAATAAGCGAGTGAGTGTTCTTTATTAGCGCAACAGTAGTCTGCTTATAACACATTCAAAACCACAATAATTAAGAAAAGTAATAGAAAAAAATGCAATTTATAAAATAAAATTAAACTGTGTAACTTCTATTGCATTAGAAAATATCTTCCATTTTGACACTGCATATTGTGTGTCATTGCTAAGTCAAGCAAGAAAATTTGTGTATCGCGTACAGGACTGCCATCTCGTATATGCATATCTGAACACGATCAATACTGAAGCCATCTAATTCCGTTTAATATGTCCACATTTATCTCTTTTCCCGACATCCGAAGACATCATCTTATCCGCTTTCCCTAAAGAGATGTTTTAAAAGAAAACATAACAGCACTTTCTTTGATAATATATTACTTCGTAAGAACATCGCATTATCTCCGTTTCTTTTTCTCTTTAATGTTTCAAGCATCGTAATAAAAACACTTTGACGTAATCACTATACGATATAGAATTATTACATCGACATATTTTAGTGTTCTTCACTCAAATTGTTTGGATGGAAAAATGAGAGACACATTCATATCTGTCAGTACGTCTCTCACGAATATGTGTGGTAGAGCCATGCTGCATTGCAGCACGAATTGGGCCGACTCGCCCTGTGAAATACCACCCTCTCAAAGAATATCGGCTTGAAATAACAGCATCTATTGTTGTTATTTCGTTCGGTGAGTGAGAGTGCCGGTGGCCGTCTCCGTCCTCCCCCTTTTTAAGGGTGGTATTTCACCGGGCAAGTCGATCCAATTTGTGCTGCATTGGCAGCATGCCTCTACCACACGATAGATTTTCGTCACGTCTCTCTCAAATAAAAATATAAAAGTAATGTCGTAGCGTGAAATGATATCATAATATATGTATATAGAAAAAACAGAAAAGTTTCTATTATTTCATTCTACAGATGTCTATTTTATTACATTTTAATCGAATCGCTGCGTACGTTTACTTACCTTAATTGCTTCATTTGTTGAATGTCACTTGTTAGTCAATACTCCACCTAAGCGATATTATTCTAAGCTTTGACATTTTCTTTTTCTATATTGTACTAGCTGTTCCGGGGCATGTGTTGCTGTGGCGCACTTTAAACAAACTAACATTAACATTTTTATTTATATTAATATATAAAAACACGCGCGTATTTGAATGCAACATTGTGTCATAGAGTCAATCGAGCGACTATACTTTTCGAATTTCGCGAGCACAAACATACGGAGCCTGATTTTTTATATACACTAGTATTACTCAATGGTCGAAATTCAACCGTAAATACATATAAAATAAACGCTTTTTTCCATACACTCCACAGACTAAAAATCTCACAGCTCACAAATCATAAATTTCACAATTTTAAACTCATTCAATCGATCAGTCAGTAATTATTTGTTAATAACATTTTAAAATTCTTGGGCGATAATATCTAGTCTGTGGAATTGTTTGACCCTCGAACCAAGAATTGAAATGGATGACATTTCCTCGAAGAGCGTGTCTGTTTTTTGTTGACTTAATTTCTAGACTTTTACTCACTTCGTAACTAGGGAAGGATCGCAGTAAACAATACACAGCTGGACATAACATTTTATTTATGAATACTAGTAGCAAAAACACTTAATATTTACGAGTATTTTGCAAATAATTATATCAGTAATGTACGTGAAGTCGGTCATGAGCTGGCACTAACTACACCGACAGTGCAAGGTTTCCAAACTAAATATAGACAACATGGTTACGCTCAATGAGATAGAGAGACAAGTAAATTCGTTCGACACAAGGTGATAGGACGGCAACTAACTATGGCTCCGTCCATTTTAATTGTTGGTCCGAGGTTTAACCACAAACTATATGTGTTTGACATTGTTGCTATAACTATTATGTGTTTGACATTGGCAGTATGAACGTAAACAATGAATATTTAATTTAACGTGAGTTTCGACGGAATTTTAGAGAGAGCAGTTGTGCGTTTATTTAAATTATTTGCAAATTGTTTTCTCGTGGACATCGTGATGTAAAATTGAGGTAGTTTTGCATTCCAAGTATCTACGCTGCTGTGCAATGTGTGGAATTGTTAATATAAGTAATTACTTAGTATTGTGAAGTAGAGATTTATTTTGTGGCTTAGTCTGTCTCTACGGATCATACTAGAAACACTATTTCAATAAACTTGTCGCCAAAAACTCCAAAAAACGTTAAAATGTTGTAGGTCGACATTTTAATGAAATAATATGAAGAACGCATGTATTTGTTACTGAAGAAATCGGCTATATCAGCATGGAACCCTTTGCCTTCCTTCTTAAGGGAGAATTGTACAAACAACATTTCATTAAATATATTTGCAACACATATTATAAATACATAAATTGTAGCTTTCTGTACTCCTTTTCCACATAAACTTAACTATGCCAAATCTCACACTCCTCCGTGCGCGCAATATGTTTAAAGAGGGGTACAAAGTTTTCTCTTCACATATTATAGATCAATTTAACATCCAAAAAATGTAATTTAAAATTATCTTTCTTATCGTATTAAAAAGTATTGCACTGAAATATTTTAAAAGTCCCGATCGCAGTATACAATAAAATACCTGATGAATTAAAGAGTGAAACATATTATAGAAAATTTAAAGCGGACTTATTTCAATATTTAAATAACAAAAATTATTATTCAGCAATTTTTGTATTGCTGATTTAGATTTTATTTATTGTTAGTATTATTATTTTGTATTATATGAGTATTTGACATGTTATTGTACAATTTATTGACTAAGTATAGGTAAGATTTGGTAAATAATTCATCTTGATTAAGTAGATGGTTTAAATTTAAATTATGACTATAATTGTAGGAACAAATTATTGTAAAAATTTGCACGCCCATTAAAGGTACTATGCATAATATCAGTCTGTGTAACATGTATTATGGATGACTTTTGTAATGTCTAATGACAGTCTGTAATATGTACTCATGTCAGCAAATATAATGACTAAATAAATGAATAATCGCGCCCATCTGTTTTTTTACGAAAAGAGATTACACTTGGAAACTACTAGACGAATTTCACTATGTTAGGAATGCTTTTAAAAGTTTATATTTAATGAGATGGCTCATGAATACATTACAGTATTCCAACACAAGATTTAAACTCTATCCGTATTAATCTAACTCCTGTCTTCAAACCACTAAAGATTAATAAGTTTTGTGTACTGTTGTGACTTTTGACCATGATACAAATACTTGTGATGATTTTCTGTAGCTATTACAAATATTTTACATTTAATACCGTACGTACGTTTAGTTTAGTAAAAGTTCTTGGAAGAGTAAGTAATGAAAGGATAGCTACTACGTCTTTAAACGTAGTTATCGGCTTCGCCAAAGTTTATTTCATTAATTAGGCCCCAGTGATAACTTTATAACATTTCAGTAACAGGATTGGAGATAAAATAGGTTGCATAACATAAAAATATGACTTTAGCTGTTCCTATAGTAGTAGCAGGCTATTTATATTTATTATTTTCTCTGGATTACATTTTATAATTGAAACACAAACCAGATAATGCAGTTAGGTTTATTTTTAAACGCGTGCGTTTTGTTATGTCTAAGTTAAGGTAACGCAACGATAAAGAATTAATCTACACATCAATACATATAAATAAAATCGAAGTGTATTTTCTGTTATTTGCGCCAAACCTTAAACACGCTTCTTTACACTTTTATCTATCTGTCTGTTTGTTTGTCTGGGCTAATCTCCAAACGATTAAACCGAATTTAACGGTGCTTTCATTGACGGGTAGAGAGACTTTTAGTAGACTTTTCAGAAAGTAAACGAGACTACTTTTCATACTGGAAAAATACCTAATTTCACGGGGACGAAACACGAAACACAGCTAGTCTAAAATAACACTTCTGCTTGCTTCTGCAACCCATTAGCTTATGGTTTGTCGTAACGTCATAAGGTCGTATACGAAAAAACACTTATTGTCGTTTATACATACTAAAAACCATAGTTAATTTTAAAAACCAACTGACATTTTGAAGTGTGTGTTTGAATTAATTTGCACAGAAAAAGAAACTTAAATCGATCCCTTTTGTCCGTATAATGTAAATCTCTATTTTAAAAGAGATTTCTTTGAATTTTTTTCTGTTAAAACTTAGTAGAGTAAGGCAACTAGCAAAATGATGTCAATGAAATGAAGAATCAGTTTACCAAATATCAATTTCATATATTTTTGTATACACTTAGAAAAATGGAGATCCCTGCCGTCAAAATTTAAAATTCATGCATGAAAACAGCAATATTTTGCTGGCCGTCGGCTCGCACAAATTTCGTTCAGCTCCATGTACACTGTGGTTTTCGAGCCGAAAGAAAATAAGATTAAATGAGCGAATATTTTAACAAAATTTAATGTAAAACGGGTCAAAAAACTAATCGTGTACTTATAATTAATGTATAACGCGTTTTTTATGCAGTTTCATGAGTGGAATTATCGGTTTCATTAGTGAAATAGAGTAGTTTGATGGAGGTAGAGATGCCGCCATATACTGTCAGAATATCTAATTGTGGTTGTCGTCATAAAAGTCTATCATTCAAAATTAATTCACTAAAGATTAAATATGAAATATAAAAGATCAAAATAAACTGACTGCCAACTCTCCATCTGAACTACTACAATTAAAAATGAACCGTAAAATATTTATAAAAAAATTAACCGACTTAAAAAAAAGGTGGAGGTTCTCAATTCGTTTGATTTTTTTCTAATTTTCTATTTATTATTTTACATGCTATCTTCCCTATTTATGCACCGATTTTGAAAATTGTTTTTTTCGGTTGGAAGGATATAATATGTCTAGAATGACCCCACAGAAATTTAGTTGAGATCTGATGATAGAGTACAGTTTAAATAAAAGAATTTCTCAACGGCTAATACATTTTGATGATCTTTCATTTAATGTTCTGTTCCAGGATTGAAATAAGCTTAGTTGTAGAACCTATTTTAGATATTTATATAAGACATGGCCACTCAAAAGGGAAAATAAATAACTTTTTAAGAAAAAAATTAAATCGACTTCAAAATAAAAATAAAGAGAATTACAAAATAATTATCCTTTCCTAATAGAAAGAACTTCGTAAATGCGATATTAATACCAGTGTAATTAAATTCGTCAGTTATTGAAGTTGGTGCCAAACCAACAAACGACAACAGAAAGTCTACTAGTTTGGTAAGGCTGGCACCACAGACCACTGACCACGAGACAAGTAATTTTACGAATTTCTAAGCAAACGTCATGGTTAGAGAAATGAGACGTGCAAACGCGGGCGGCACTGGTAATCACATACTAGAAAAAAAGAGATTATGCATGCATCGATATTGTTCATATCGATAAGTCATATGTGCAATCATTATTTTCATGAGTTTCTCTCACAAAAAAAAAATTATGATAATCACAACTAAGTTCTTTATTTCGAAACAGGAATACAAATTTACTGGCATAAATTATTACATTTTAAATTTAAAAACAATCATTCAAGTAAAAAATATACATACAAACATATCGTCACGCTGTATCCCACGGGGTAGTCTGAGAGTACGAGCGTCAAGCGTCCTTACATACTTCTTTCGCTTCCTCAAATCTCATCATTCTCCTCACACATTTTCGCCTAGAAATGCGAGTGCTTTTGAAATTTCCATCGGCTAACACACTAACCACACTAGAACTTTAGAACTAGATACACAATTTTAAAGAATGGGCATTATAAATTTCTTTTATTTCTTTAATATCGATATTTTTTTCGCATCTCTACTTGCACGTGCCGTCTTGTAAGGCTGAGACGCAACATGTATATAATTATAGCTTGCTAGACAAGGACAAGTACTGATTTGAAACTTAGCAGCAACCAGTATCACTAGAACTCTGCTCACTTCTATTTTTGTATTATTAATTTTGAACTTACAGTTGAAACGTGATATTGTCCTTTTTTAAATTATTTTTATGACTGTCACTTTCACGCCACCTTACAGCGCGTAATTTGACATTGTTTTCATATTTAATTCTTTTTTTTATACCGTTTACATACAAGTCACGTATCTGTTTCCTGATTATTATAGAACGAGCGCGCGTTGTTCGAGTTTATAGGATAATTTGAGCAAAATGCGAATAAAAACACAACAATGGCAATGGCGCCTTTTTATTACAAGTCTAGTGAGTTAGGTTGTCTGTGATTGGCACCAACTTCCATAAATGTCAGATTTAATTATGGGAGTATTTGTATTGTACTTATGAAGTTTTCGTACTTGATTTTTGATTAATAAATAAAAACAAGCTTTCATTAAAATGCATAAAAGAGGAAAAAGTAAATCAAAGAGTTCATTAAAACCATAATGTGTTTTTTTTTACGGCAGAGGGTGCAATCGAACAGGTAATCGCCAAAGTCGCAAAAAGGTTGAATATGGTTGCTCTATAGCAGCCATCAGCAAAAGTATGATAAACAGACCCGTACTATCTGTAATCATAATCAGTCTGTTCATGTTCTTGTGCGAACTCTTTAAAACTCCTTAAAAGCTTGTCGCGTAATTATATAGAAATTGATGTTTTTGAAATATTTTATCTACTTTTATTTATTTATACCTTTTTAGTTAGAAATCTTTCTGAATTTATCCATTTCAACTAAGGCGTCATCGTTGCGAGGTCTCTTGCCGGTTTACGGGTTTGATTTTGGAGTTTTCTTTCACCTAGAAAGATTGCAAAGCAATGCTGTCGACACTAACTCACTAAACTACATACATACACACATTTAACCGTTGAGGAGTTCTCTCATGAGGAGGCTATTCTGGCTCCAACAACAGATCATGGTGAAAAACATGTTTAGCTATCAAAAATAAATCTATATGCAAAGCTTAGTATCTTTACTACTAATGGTTGAAGAGTACATGAGGAGACAATCCTGGCTGTAACTTCTGTTCACGGTGAAAACTATTAACTAACTAACTATCAAAACTAAACGTATATACAAGGTTATTTCGAAAGGATGGGTAAATACGAAAGGGTATTAAAATACTCATGTCAACAAAAAACTTGCGTTCTGCGACTTCGCTAATAGCCAGCAGTTCTAGTGTAACACCTCAAAGTTAAAAAAAAAGGTGAGGCAACCCTAATATTAGCATTTTTATGTCGCTAGCAAACCTTTTTAATATAGGGCATTATGATAGGGTTGTACAATCTTTTCCTTTTAAATAAATGCTTTTTTTTTGTATGGAAAAGAAAATAAACGCATCCTATAATTATTACATCTGCAATATAACAATCAACAGCGACACGTTGAAATCCCGGCGGATTTATACCCCC
The DNA here is from genome assembly GCA_907165235.1 of Zeuzera pyrina. Classification (NCBI taxonomy): domain Eukaryota; kingdom Metazoa; phylum Arthropoda; class Insecta; order Lepidoptera; family Cossidae; genus Zeuzera; species Zeuzera pyrina. Next base: position 5,253,989 of record OU015627.1, read on the forward strand.
TTTGACAATAACCTTGTATGTGCAAAGTTTCGTGTCTGCGCTAATAGCCGTTGAGAAGTGCTCTCGTGAGGAGACGGTCCTTTCCGCAACATCAGGTTATTTCTGTCATTTCAGTGTATTGTCGTCAAAACCGAACAGGCATGTAAAATTTCAGTCATAAGTTTGAAGGCAGTAGTTCAAATTTGGCTCGCAAGATTTGAACTAAACATATTACAAACATACATGTGAAGTTAAATAAAAACTTGTAAATACACAATAATTACTTTGCACTTTTCGGTTTTTATGTTGAAGTTGTTTTAATTTTTTTCTTAAAAAATAACTGTTTCCCTAATAAAACATGTTATTACCAAAAATAAATGAAGGTAAATTATTTGTTTTTTTTTCGTAATAAGAGAGAAAGCTCTACAATATAATATTTAGTTCGGCGATTGAAAACAAACAGTATGGAACACTAATTATATAAGTGCGTCTTATACTTAGTGGAATTTTGCAGGGATGCATTTAAACGTACTTTAAAAGTGTTAAAAATAACGTCAAAAACCCTATTTTTAGCTATAAAAAAATATAATGCACTACGGTAAAATGTTAACACTTTACAAAATGTAATAACGCTCTAAAACAATCGTAAACTACAAAAAACAATTAAACGTATTCAAATAATATTTTATACTAAATTAAAATACAATTGCGAAGTCGACAATAGTTAATGGTTAAAAGAAGTGAAATTAGAAAATTATTAATTCTATATTCCATAAAATTTCAACCAGAAATAATAAATGTGTATGGAAACAACTAAATACTGAAAACTACTAATAATTTTTAAATGTAATGAGTTGTAGTTTGATTTACTAATTTTTCTTAAACGGTTTTATTTCATTGATATAGCTACTTCCTTTGTTTTTATATTTAATAGGGTTTCCATAACGTTATAATATACATAGCTATAATACAACAGTAATATTAGCGACAAAAATTCAAAAGAAATCGACATGTAATATTTTTAAACACTATAATATTTCTTTTAGAGTAATCGTAACTTTATTGCAACTCATTAGTTAATATTTTTTTGTAACTTTACTTATTAGTTACGAGGAAGATGTTCTGAGAAATTGTTTCCCTTTACATCGTAATATTTGGTAGACGTAACGAAAACATACGTTTGTGATGTTTCGAATTACGTAATGCGACTTAAAGGACTTTTTGGCGGGAACGGGAAAAGTGAGATGTCATTTTATTTAGATTTTCTATTTTTACATTTTTGGGAGTTTTAAAGTACAAATGTGATAGTATGTTGTCTTTTAAAGTTCCGTATAAAAGAAAAGAGTAGGTCTAAATAAACATGTGTAGCTGAAGTTCTCGCGCTCTTCCAAGAAGTCCTTTATAACTTTAGTAAAGCCTGCTATCACTAACATTATTGGAGGAGGTTGTTTCATGTTGATTCTACTTGTTAACACGTGACATTGACAAATGCGCTAATCTGTGCGCCATGCCATAAAAAAAAATTACATAAATTTAAAAAAATGTTTGTAGGTGTAAGTTAGGTGTAAGGTGTGAGTTATACTTTTAGAAAATCGCCTACACTGCTAATTTCAATTATTGTACAAATCGCACAGAATCCCACAGACATCATTTCGTGACAAAATCTGTATCGGTATATACGAAAGTAAATACCACTGACTGACTGATTAATCACGAAACTCAAAAAGTTCTAAAGCTGCGATCATGAAATTGGTCTGGTGATAATAAAATGTAAAATCTAGCGACCCGCTAAGAAAACAATTTTGGAAATTTACTTTTTACGGGGAAAGAGGGGTGAACTTTGTTTGATACTTTAAAATGAAACGGATTGAGGCTGTGAAATTGAGTACAAATATTGCTTATTAAAAATAATAGGACACGTGTTTCACGTTTTTGTAGAATTCCACTCGCAAAAGGGTGTGGAAGGAGGTTTGAACTTCATATGAAACTATTTGTCTTTTAACTGAAAAAATACTTTAGTTGAATTCCGAGGGTTGATCTGTTATTTCGTAAAACCAACCAAAGTTCACTAAAGTATTAATTATTTTTGCAATATCACAAATGGCCAATTTACAAAATAAAAAAGATTGAAGTTACACGTTCTAACATAATAAAATTTAAAAAATTTTTTGTTAAATTTACAAAAAAGTTTAAGAATATGTTGATGGTGTGCATCGAACTTACTACAAAGTTAATTACACCAAACAGTTTTGTAAATATTTAAGCAATTTGAGTTTAGTGAAATCGTCAATTTCCTCGTTAGGCCAGAATTAACCCGCGTGTTTAGTAAAACTTCTATAAAAACGACTAAAGTATTTTTTAGTGATTATACGTTTTAACCCCTAGGGAAAGACATCTACTTAATTCTTTTTAATTCTAACAGGACAAAGTCGCGAGCAACAGCTATGTAAATCACGTTATCAACATTAATTTAAAACACACCCATCATAACATAATGGGACACGTTATTTTACTAAGTAAACGGCGCGTGAAATTCCACCATCATTGCCTTAAATTGGCAATACGCTGCAAGCTATAAAAGTCGAGAGAAATCAATCTTCACTGATATTGAAAAGGCAAAGTGATGTTCTTTTATTTTCAAAGGCTTTATCAGAAAAACATATATTTTGTTTTTGTTTTTACTTTATACAAATGCTTCAGGCAATTATAGTCTTTGTATGGTCTTCCACTAAGCTTGACGCACCAAGTAACATCGAGACTTCGTATACCTCATATTAATTAGAAAATTTCTTACCTAAATTTTCCGGAAAACCAAATCGAATCTGGGCCCCTTGATTTGGAAGATGCGCCACTAGCCGACAGTTAAGTCGACTCAGTATAACTGATTTAACTCAATATAACTGAGTGGAACTAGGTATAACACAGATATTTTAATAATGTAGGTTTGATATGAACTTAGTAATAATCAGACCTTGCCAGGTTCCTAAAATATGTATTATTATACTTAAAGTTGTTAAAACTGATTCAAAAAGTTGCTCCTCTTGGTTTTCTCCATCATAAATTAATTCACGGAATAAGTGATTAATAAAAAACGTAAAACAAACCGAAAAATATTAACAGATAATTTTACGTAAGTACATAATTTATTAAATAACAACACATTTTTTATTGCATATCAACGCCCTCCTCCGAACAAACCATGCTTATACGTATATAACTGAAAGTGACTAAATTAAAAAAACTGATTTAGGTAGTTCTTAGATTCTGTTTCCCTTTCACGCGAAAACTACTGAACCAATGATCATTGTCATATCATCAACATTTGAGAATCTTCCACATGGAATAGTTATATTTCCAGCCAAGGTATAGGTTAAAACATTCGTAAATATCATGCAAGCTTGTATCCAGTTTGTATGTGCGTATATACAGGGTGTATATGAAAACGGGACAGTTACTTTAATGGATGAAAGGGCATAACTTTAAACCATTTTCGAAAATAATGCGTGTACCTCAATGGGGGTTTTCAGGCTGTATTTCAGTAACGGATGAAATTATTACAAAATAAAAAAAAACGTAAGATTTAAAATCTGTAACTGCACACGATCAACCCAATTTTACGAGAAATGGTGGGGATAACACTTGAAAATTAAAACGGTCATAACTCTTAAACGGATACGTTTTTTTCGATAATTCTTTTTGTAACTACATACTAAAGTTATGCCCTTTCATCCATTAAAGTAACTGTCCCGTTTTCATATACACTCTGTATGTATGTAAATATTCGACTGACTAGTTCAAAATTTAAAATTTAAAAAACCCCGACTCAAAAAAAACCTCCAAAAAGTAAAAAAGTAATATGTACCTCATAGCCCTTTAAATTTGTGATAAGTTTCAATATAATAATAGTAGTAATATATCCGAGCGTCGTCACGTCGGGGGACCGCTAAGTTTACTTGCATTTAAATTTCATACATACTTTATAATTTTTAGTAGTATTCTCTTTTTTTATTATTTTATTTATATTCTTCAAATAGCTGAACTGATTTTGATAAAACTTGTCTAAGAACCAGCGCTAGAAAACCTGCTTTCAAACAAAAGAAACCGCATCATAATCGGTCCATTCATTTAGGAACTACGATGCCACAGACAGACACACAGACTTTTGTGTTTGGGGTTAATAACATGAGCGAAGTTAAGGGGGCACCGAAGGGAGATAAGCTCCCAAAAAAAGAATCGGCCACCCAAAAATATTCAAACATGATCACATTGATATTTAATAGCCTACATAATAACACTTCGTATATATGTTTGCATAAAAATCCAACCAAATGTGAGTTTCATGCGAGTTCCGACGATATTTTTAAAACAAAAACTTTCTATAATTTTATTTAACTCCGCCAAAATAGCCATTCGCAATACGATGTCGGTGCCGCCTTCATTGTACGGTAGTGAGACCTGGATATGCCCTAAAATCGAGTGCACATAAAATAAATGCAGTAGAAATGCATCTCTTAGAAATATATGCGGTGTCACCCTTGCGAACAAAATAAGCAAGGAAGAGATACGCAATATGAAAAGATTGGACGACAATGTTATTGTAAAAATGAGGAAAGGAATGCTTAGATGGTTGGGACACATATAGAAAGAATTAGTGATGATAGACTAACGAAGAAAATCTACGAAGCAATAGCGAGTAGTGGCAGAAACCAAGAAAGATCAAGACTGACTTATGTAGATCGAATAGCCAGGGTACCAAAGCCAAAATAAATATTTATAGAAATGTCTATGTGTTTGTATGTTAATTTTTTAGTAATTAAGAAATTGCCAGTAAATTTATATGCACATTTCGCTATTTGAAAGACAAGACTCACAGTTACTTAACAATGTGTAACATCATTACGCTATATTTATCACATGGGTGCAGAACGATTAAAATGCAAATGTTTCAAATCTCTATTAACAGGGCATTGTATCCAAGAAAAGTGTAGTACCATAAAAGGAGAGACTTTTCGTCGAAAACGAGGTGGAGTTCAATTGCATAATAGGGAGATACAGTGTCAGTGTACAAATCAAAAACAGATTGCGTTATGATACATCCTTATTTTATCTCTTTATAAGGAAGGGCAATATTGCGAAATTTGAAAATAAAGAAATGATTAAGACAGAATATTGACGAATAAATATTTATTTATTTATTTTATTCATTTTATTTATTTCCATTTATTTATTTTATTTATTTATTTTATTCATTCATACATCATTTATAACAGGTATACAAAAAACAAACAGTAACGATGTTATCTGCAGAAGTATTAACTGTGTTGCAGATATCAACGCCCTCCTCCGAACAAACCATGCTTATACGTATATAACATAATAAAATAATACAATGCTACATTTGTTAGTAAGTTTGTGTGTTGATGAGTGTTTGTAGATGAGTGTGTATGGGAATGAGTATGAGTCTGAGCGTGTGCGTGTGTGTGTATGTGGGAGTGTGCATGAATGTGTGTTTGTATTTGTGCGTATGTGATACATAATAATATGTATATCGTTGTAGTAATTCTTATTGTAGGAATAACATACGCTACTTTATATAATCACGTTGTTGTCAAAGACGCAGAATGTAGACCTGAAAGGGACCAGTCATCATCGGATATAATATCGTGCTTGAATGACTGTGAAACAAACGTTGTATTTGCTGGTGCAACTTCTGTGGTTCGTTGTTTAAGGAATAGGGATGTAGAATGAAAAACTTTTAAGATTCTTTGTGACTTTTCGTTAAAAACTTATTCTTATTGCATGTACAAATATTTACAAATTTTTCAACCTATGTACCTGTGTATTTACCGTCGTCAGTATGGTGACATATAAAGAAAAATTTTGCTTTTCCGTTCAGTTCCCTTTCCATGACGAAATTCGAAATTTGAAATACGAACTACGAAATACGAAATTCCATATCAAAAAATTCTCGTTTTCAATCCGTATCTGCAACTAACAGAATCTAAAACCGATTGTCTAACTGACAATCTTGGTTAGAATTGTTCATAAAATACACAAAAGCTGCAGTGTGTAACATTTTTTTTCTTATTCTACCTTTTTTATGAGATTACAGGTTGTCAGAGAAATTAATTGTAGAACTGGCAAGTTAAAAATTTAAATATGTTTTTTGGAAGAATGGAAGAGAATTTTTGAAGAATGAGAAAAAAACAAAAGCGAGAGAGAATGATTAGAAAGAAGAATGTGATGGAGTGAGGACAAGATTTTTTCCTCTAGATTATATTCTATTTCATTATAAAACCAAAGACGATGTAACGAACAGATATAGTTCAGTAAATGTCTGAAAATTAACATGATGTGAAGATAATAATCAACGCAAAAATTCCATAACCAAGAATGGTATAATATTTACTATTAAAACAATATATATGTTTATTTTGCCACCTCGCCGAGACATGTCTAATAATAATGTTCAGAGGTTTATGTGAAAAATTAAAGAATTATGAAAAGTTTGCCTAAAATTTGAAGATATCGTTCGAGAGTGGAATTCATGAATATGGAACAATAGTATGAGTATGATAAGATAAGCCAGTGGTTAAAGTGTTTTTTTAATCACGTATAAATTATAATTTAAAAGGTGAATGTAAAAGGTACTTATACTTAATTTGATAAACTCCACACCACACCATCACACCCACTTTTTACACTTTTCTGTTCTTTTATTCATATATAAAAAGAATTAAAATGTTGCTCTAAAATGCTCGTTCAATATTATGTTAGGTTCGTCCTAAGTTAAAATTATTTTGACGTGGTTACCCGAAAACATGCATATTTGAACAGGTTTTTATCTAAGCCCGCTTGAACGGCCAAAACCGCAGGTGTTATATCAAAATCGTAAGTTTAATATTTTATCCGTAAAAGCGAACCCTGCATACAATTTGAATTTAAACACAAACAATTTCTCTACAAATGTTGTTAGATGTAATATCGCAATCAGCCCTCTTGTGTCTTGTCACAAATCTATCATTAAACTCTTTTAAATAAATTCGAAATAGAGACATATCAGATAAGGTAATACGCCTGTACGTCTGTAGACCGAAAAGATCTAGGTACATATTACCTGGGTGAACAGAATACTAACAGACGTCTCGATATGGTTCGCTGTTAATAATTTACTACTGAATGCACAAAAAAACCAAATGTATTAAATTTGCCCTTTCTTATGTACCCAGAATCCATGATAAAATAGAAGTGGGTGGGAAACAATTAAAATTAGTTAAGTCAGCCAGTGTTCTTGGTTTAACAGTAGATAATAAGTTGCAGTGGGCGGTCCATATCGGAGCATTGGCTGGTAAGCTCGGTTTCGTGATATATGTCATTAGAAACATTATGCAATTGACGGATGTGGAATACGGCTAGGCTATTGGCTGGTGAACTTTGCATATTTTCATAGCCTAATGTATTACGGCCCTCTGCTGTGAGGATCAGCGGCGCATATTAACTACATTTTTATTTTAAAAAAAGAGCATTACGTGCCACTACGATTCTCGTACATTCATACTGTAGGGGTACTGTGGCGGCAATTGTACAGAGATCGTTTTAAAGACATTGACGTACTCACCTTGGCGTCCTTATACGTCTTTGAAATTGTTATGTATACGAATTGCCGAATTCTTTGGTATACGAGGAAAAATATAGATTAATGGTAAAGAAACCCAAGGTCGTGATAAATTCGTTATTCAAAATTTAAAGTGCATAAATCAAATGTTTCATTTTCGGATAACTGCATTCGTTTTTCTAATAAAGTTCCTCAGGAAGTTACTCAAAGAACCAAAAACAAATTTAGATTTGTTTTTAAACGTTGATTAGATAATTGTATCATAAAATAAACGATTTCATTGAAGACAAAACTATAGTCTGGAAATGATCTTCTGTGCACATGCATTTACTGGCTTTCTGAATATTGTATTTGAATAAACCTTTTGTAAAATGATGTTGAAAAAATGATACCTGACTGAGTTTCTTGTCGGTTCTTCTCAATGTCTAGATTTTCTTTTTAAACTGACCTAAAATAGATTTGACGTTCAAAAATACCTAGTAATTGGATTTACTTTAATAAATCGATTAGACTTTCACTTTGACTGAATGCAACACACATGATCATTAAATAAGCCATTCGGTCGCCATTTATTTAAAAATGAGTACCGCAAGAACGTTAATAGTCATTTCCATCAACCGTAGCTAAGAATATTAACGAATAATGTAGCTATCAAACAAAATAAAACCACATAAGAATCAGCTCATCCGTTTGAGAGACGACGATGTCTAACTAGTAACGTCTCTCTTTTCCGATAGGGGTTAAAAAATCTCTATTAATCTTTTACTGAAATAAAATACAACGGCTGACTATTTTCTCTCATATAACATTATTAGGAACACAAAAACGTTCCCACTAATTTGTTCAGCGTACTTTTTCACGTGAAGTGATTTTTTGTCATCAGTGTGGCCGACAATTTGCCACTTGATAAATGATGGGTGCGGTTCCATTGTTGGAAATTTATGTTAGTGTTAATAAAAAGAACGACAGTCAAACGGTCATTAACCCCTGGTTGTAAATACTCGACAATTTTGTGAAATCAAATAAAATATATTAAGGCGAGCGTTCTCAAGCGTAGAAACAATCTATGAGGGTGCAAATAGCGTAGCCTTCGCGAGCGTCGATTGAAGATATTATAAAATTGAGGAAATGTATTTTAATTTACAAAATTATGATTGCCGAAACGTCTCACATATTCAATGAAAACAATTATTGTAATAAGTATATTTTTAATACCGATGTGGCGGACGGCGACAATTGTTTGTCTAGATATTCAATAAAAATACAGATTAGCGTGTAAATACATTCAGTCAAGAAAGTATCGAGAATGGATGATTTGTTTATGGTTCTAAATTCAATTTTTGTTTTTTTTTTGTTGTTGTTCGATTGGCACAACTGTTTTCCATTTTGGCGCGGAGTTTGAGTTGCATCTGTTATTTAGATTAAATACAGTACTGTTTTTAGTTATATCATTCTAGTGTATATTGCGAATTTCATAATGGACAAAAACATCGAACAAAGAATTTATCTTAAATTTTGCATCGCCAATGGAATTTCGTGTTCAGAGTCACTGAAAATGTTACAGAAGGCTTACGGTGAATCGACTTTATAAAAAACACGTGTTTATGAGTGGTACAAAGTGTTGAAAAGCGGTTGAGATTTGATGGAAGATTTGCCTCGCTCTGGTAGGCCATCAACGTCTGCAACTGAAGTTAACAACGCAAAAGTGAAAAAAATAGTGACTGAAAATCCTCGTTCAAGTTTGAGAGAGATAGCAGCCGAACTTTCTGTGTCTCACGCGTCGATCCGTACCATTTTAAATAATCATTTGGGTATGAAACATGTTGCCCCTCAGCTAGTCCCAAAAGACCTGAATTTTCTCCAAAAACTCAATCGCATAAGAGTCGCTGAGGACATGCTAGAATGAATCAATTTCGATCCAACATTCATGGAACGCATTGTTACTGGTGACGAGACGTGGGTTTACGAGTTTGACATGCAAACTAGTCAACAAGCTTCGGAGTGGCGCCTTCCAACTGAACCGAAACTGAAAAAACCACGCCAAAGTCAATCAAAAGTCAAAGTCATGTTGACTGTTTTCTTCAACTATCGCGGTGCTGTGCACTCGGAATTCTTGCCGGAAGGTCAAACGGTAAATAAAGAATATTATTTGGCGTTATGCGGCGTTTAAGAGAGCAAATTCGACGAAAAAGGCCAGATTTGTGGAAAGAAAATTCTTGGATTTTGCACCACGATATAATGCGCCTTCGCACAAGGCCATCATTGTGTACGAGTTTTTGACCAAATACCATCAAGCAACCACCTTATTCACCAGATATGGCTCCAGTCGACTTCTTTCTTTTTCCTAAACTCAAATTACCACTTCGTGGCACCCGTTTTCATTCGGTAGAAGACATAAAGGAGAATTCGCGCCGAGCACTTAACTCAATTCCGGAAAAAGCGTTTAAAAATTTTTTTGATGATTGGATTATTTGTTGGCGTAAGTGTATCGTTTCTGAAGGAGCATACTTTGAAAGTGATAAAATAAATTTGGATGAATAACCAACATTTCGTGTATTATTGATCTTTTCCCGGTACTTTCTTGACAGAGTAGTATATGTTGTATCAGGTTACATTTCCCACTATTCGTTTTTGTTATTGTATTTCTTGTTGTTGTATGTAGATTTATAAGGGTAATATAAACCGCTATTCGGTAACTTAGATCACTCTTGTCCACTCTCGGCCGCCCCGCCGTACGGGACGCACGCGTCGCTTGCCCGCACGCTTGTCTCTCCGTATAGTTCCCGATCTCTCCGTGCGCCTGCGTAGCGCTGCCATCGCGGTGGTCCTTGTGCAACGTGCGCAGTGAAGTTGTGTGATCGCGTCGCGCTCGCACTCCCTGCATCGCCGCCCCCCGACCGATCTTCCGCGTCGCGGCCGCGCTGCTTCCCGTTCATTCAGGTTTCATTGCGCACTGAGGGTTTTTGTTTCTTTGGAGTAATCACGTATCCCAACTGTGTACAATTTTCATTGCGCACTGAGTGTTCTTTTAGTAAACCACGTGTCTCAACTCGTAGCGCATTTTTCATTGCGCACCGAGTGTTTCTTTGAAATAAATGATTTCAATTAGAAAACCACGACTTTAATGCTCGGCCGAGGATACCCAGCGGTGCTAAGGAATCGGTCGGAGCTTAGACCCCTTAAGCCCGCGGTTCCCTTTTAGGGAAACGCAAATACCCGGAAGGAGCCGGCGATCCCGGTATGGTTAGGGGAGTAAGTCGTGGGTTCCTCCGCGTCCCCCGGCAGCCGCGGGTACTTCTAGCTGTAAATTAGATAAGTTTATATAAGACCAAGGCTCAACTTGAGTCATCACACTCTCATAGCAGGGACCTTTGGGACCACCAAGTCTCCTCCTCCCTGGCCTGTCCTGGCCCCCGTGAGCGATTCGCCCGCTTCTTCTAAGCCATCGGAGGTCTCGGACTCCAAAGAGGAGATGGATGTAGTTCTTCCCTCCTTTTCGGAGAACGAGGCCACTGAGAGCGCCGAATTGCGCTTAGTGACTAAGAGGAAACGGGCGAATTCTCCAAGGGAAGGCGACACTTCCAGCCCTTCCCCAAAAACGACGAAGGTGGCCCCTCGGACCTTTGTAGCTCCCGCTGCCCCTCAGGTCAATTAACAACTCAACTCAACAACTCCCGGCGCGTGAAGTCCACCGCCTCTACAAGCTCTCGACCGGACGTACTGGATATAGCGGTTCTAAAGAACGTAGCTCTAACGCTGCACTCAATATAGTCATTACATGAGTTAGACTCTAACCTTAGGCCGATATTACTCAAACAGGACCTACAGCAGACACACGGACTCTCTCAAAAACCGTGACAGATTGACAGATATTAGAAGAAACGCTAAACTCTGAGAATTTGCGGTGGCTTAACGCGATACCGAACGATATCCGTTCCGCCGAGGACGCGACCGCGGCAATAGACGCGCTCACCGCCCACATCCGCGACTCAGTCTCTTCGTGCTCCTGGGAGGTTTCAGCGGCGAACGACCACCGCTGGGAACTCCCTGGGGACATCCGCCAGCTAATTAGAGCCAAGAACGCCGCGACCCACGCTTACAATTTGTTTCGCTCAGAAACAGAAACCCAGAAATTGGGTTTTTGACATTGCGTTGGAGGACACGTAAGTTACATCTATTACGTAGCTTAAGTGCCCTCCAATCCAAAGTCAAAGACCAAATTTCTGAACTTAGGAAGAATAGGTGGGGCGATTTGATGCGAGATATCAAGCCGACGCACCAGGCATACTAGAAGTTGGCCTGATCTCTCAAATCGGACACGATCTAAACAATGCCGCCTCTGACAAAACGAAACGTACAGACAGCTTTCGATGACGTAGATAAAGCCAACTCTTGGCCGACACTCTGCAGGCCCAATGCTCCGGCAGCTCTCTCAGCCTGTAGATCAAAATCATTTTGACATAGTCAATCGCAAAGTAAGCTCCCTACTGCCCGCGACCGCCCCTTAACAACTCAGACCCGCGACGGTTGACGACGTTCAGGACATTGTCAAGGTTCTCAAACCTAGAAAAGCCCCGGGTAGAGACAGCATCTCTAACTGAGTAGTAAAACTGTTGTAGATGCGTCTTCTCGCGCTCTTGATAGCTATCATTAATGCCGCCATGGCGAACTGCGTGTTTTCAGCCACCTGGAAGGAAGCGATCGTTATCGGAATCCCGTAACCGGGTAAATCCTGTAAAAGCCCCAATAGCTATCGTCCCATCAGTCTCCTTAGCGTGCTAGGAAAAATTTACGAGCAGGTTCTTCTGGCTCGTCTTAAAACCCACTTAGACACTTCCGGTCTGCTCATACACGAGCAATTTGGCTAATCGCCTGAGTCACTACACAGGCACGGGCGCCCTCTTTTTCGATGTAGCGAAGGCATTTGACAAAGTCTGACACGCCAAGGTAGTGTACTAGCTGCGTCGGCTAGGCGTACCAGACAATCTCGTACGCATAGTACGAGACTTTTTGTCGGACCGCTCCTTCGGGTATAGAGTCTAAGGGGTGCTCTCCTCGCCCCGCCTCATCAACGCAGGCGTCTCACAAAAGGCTCCGTTTTATAGCCCCTACTCGCTATACACGAACGACGTCTCTAAAACCACAGGTGTAGAACTCGCCCTATTCGCGGACGACATCGCACTTTTCACATCAGACCATAGTCGCTGAGCGGTTCCAACTTTGGAGAATCGAGGTCAATCCAGAGAAAAGCGCCGCCATGTATTTCTCGAGAGGCACGACGACCGTCCGCTCCCGCCGTGCTCAACACACTCCGCGCGATTACATTTTTTGGTCAGGATATCCCCTGTACTAGGAAAATCAAATACCTAGGAGTCACCCTTGACAGTGCCATGACCTTCCATCACCACATCAAAACGATCCGCGATCGCGCCGTGTTCGTCGTCGGCCGTCTCAACATGCTCATTTGTTCGAAGAGCAAAATATCCCTCAGACATAAAGTAACATTATACTATAAGTACGTCAGGCCCATCATGACGTACGCCAGCGTAGTATTCGCTCACGCTGCGCGCACTCATATCAACTTCCTTCAGTTAATACAAAACAGATTTAAGCGCGGGGCCACCGTTGTCCCTTCTTACGTGCGCAACGTAAATCTTCACTACGATTTAGAATTAACCACAATAGCTCGATATATAAACGAGGCGTCCTTACATTTTTTTCACCGTTCCTCTCTACATTCGAACCCCTTAGTGGTCAGGGCGTCATCGTACACCCCCGAGCCCTGAGACCGCAAACGCTATCGAACATAACACGTTCGAACTCGAACATGCCCTCTTACAAATTGAAGCAAGGGCGTCCCCCGCGACACCCTTAGGTAGTCACGTTTAGAATCCTCGATCACATCGTACTACACGCACACACGAAGGCCTTAGGCCACATTGTAAACTGCCACGCAGAACACTAGGCACACTAATCGGCCTTCAGCCGTCTTGCCGGCCGGGTCCGCTAGAGGCCCGGCCCTCACCCGAATAGGAAAATGCATGCAGGTGCTGAAAATTCCCCTGGAGACGCCTTGAGCCCGAGCTCCGCCCTCCATATTAGGTATCCCTCGGCTGGAGGAACACTCAGGCGGTCGTCCATCTGGCAGGGTTCCAATAGCGCTTGCCCCAACGCAACCGGTGACACTGTAATAGCCACTAGGGCTAACAGCAAAGAGGGGAGGTTTTTTACTCGGTTCGAGTCCGACACTACTCAGTCGGCGTAGAGTCCGGCTGAGCATCCGTGAGGATTTCTTAAAAAAAACTGCGACCAGTCGGGTGAAGCTCTGCGAGAAGAAAGGAAGAGCTCGAGAAGAAGAATCAACAAGTGAAAAAGGGCTCACCCATCTTGTGCCACATATATTACAGTGAAATATATGAAAACTGGTCGAAGAGGAATAAAGTTACTGTCCTACTGTTTCACGTGCCTTTTATTGAAGATACGGTCCACCCCTTTAAATGAAGTTGGGGTTTCATCGAGTAGGCCGTTGAAGGTGGGACCCCATCAACCCACAACCTACAATCAAGCTTAAGTTTTTAAAATTTTTTTGATGCAGAGAATTAAAACAGATCGTGTATCAAATGGCCAGCCCAAATATTAGAAAAATTATTAAGTCGCATACATTTTTTATAAATGTGATATCTCTATGATTTGTGAATACAATATTCTTAAAAACAGCCTATACCAAAGATACTTTCGGGAAGTCTCATCTTAAGTTTAATAAACTGCCAAAAGAAGCATTAACTTAAGGTTAAGGTTTCGTAGCAATTTCACAAAATAGCACCAATATTTTTAAAAAAATTGGTCCTATAAGCTTATTTTCTATTTAATTTTTATTTTAATTTTTGGATTTGAGTTACCAATCGTTATCTCTGTACTAAACAGCTCAGGTGTAAAGATGACAGAATAAATCACGGACAGATAAACGCTCAGACCGTCACGTTGTTGGTGTGAAACAGTGCTCTTTAGACTAAGGGTCTCAAATCCAATTCCCGGCCAAGTCAATTCAATAAGCAAATTTTCAATTTTAGAAAAATTAACTTAATTAGTAAAGCTTAACGCTCGGTTTGGACCATTCTTTTCCTGAATTGACCTAGCAGACCCCCAGCTTGAAAATCAGATATACTAACCAACGGACCATTCAATTTTAACCATTATCTTCTTCATTTTATTGTATTAATATTCCTTAATAAGCCTATGAAAATGAAAGTTGATATTTAGTTGCAAAGGTCGTTAATTTTTTACTTTATTGCTGTCATATAGAAGTCTTTAAGATCTAAAGAGCCTTATATAAGCAGCCCAGTGCAGACGAAATCGTTCTTCATTCCGAACCTTATGGCAGCAGCAATAAGATTGATTTTCGCAGTTACCATTTGGTCATATTTTACCACCGAAAAGTCTCAAAAGTTTTTATACACAATTGTAGTTTGCACGAAAACTACATTACCAATTGAAAAAATGCTTTGAGAGATACGGGATTCTAGGGAATAATTATCTACCTGTTACAGGAAAGATCGTTTTATAATTCTATAGCATTTCAGAGATCTAACTGATTTTTTTTTGCGTTTTGGACAAAAATTCGGTATTTTCACATTAAAGGGTAATGAGTTGAAGTATTTATCCAAATATCTAACTCTGAGTCTCCTTGGGTATGTATCCAGGTCACCAATCACACCAAATACTGTATATACTAACTGATAATATGGCACTTCAGTCGCATAGTGGTCGTGTTATATTCGGGATTATGGAAACCATAAACATAGTATACTACTAACTTTATGATGGAAACACTATACAAAGTTATTTCGAAAGGACGAGTAAATACGGAAGGGTATAAAAGTCCCCATGACAATGGAAAACTTGCATTCTACAACTTTGCCAAAAGTCAATAGTTCTAATGTAAAACCTCAAAGTTTAAACAAAAACAAAGATGAGGCAACCCTAATATCAGCGTTTTCCCGTTGCTAGCAAACATTTAGAATATAGAGCATAATGATAGGGTTGTACATTTTTTTTCCGTTAAATGAGTGTTTTTTTGTATGGAAAAGGAAATAAACGTATTCCGTAATTATTATATCTGCAATATAACAGTCAACAGTGACACGCTGGGACCCCGGCGGATTTGTACCCCCTTTCCCAATAACCTTGTATATGTAACAGTTAAAAAACAAGAAAGCTTATAAATTTTGCTACTTGGAAAGGGACAATTGCTATCCAAACAGGACCCGACCAAATACCCAAACATCGCTTAATTTAACAAAATTATGCAAAATATTTAGCCCGCGTGAAATAACTTACGTTTATATGTACATACGTAAAGGGCCTAAGGGTCTATTTAACATTGTCAATTAAATCCTTTAGACCATGCATGAATAGAGATTTAATTAAAATTTCTAATGAAACATTAAATTGAATGAATTTCTTTTTGGTTCTTGTGGCAAGGATCTAATTTCGCAAATTCCATTACATTTTTCTCTTTACTACTCTGTACAGAATTTGCCGTTAGGAGCAGATAGAACATCAAGGCGAAATAGAGTCACACTTTAACACCATAAATTTGTTGTAACTACAACTATTTGAACTTACAAATGGCAAAATACAATTTCATTAAAATTTCTTTCGTTTTTAGTTCAATGTGAGAATATACTCGTATGTAATTGGAATAATCCATGCTTTTCTTTCTTTTTCAGATCAGAGTGGAAACAGCATGAAAGAATATTATGTACATAGCTTATTTAACCCGCCGTACTCGCAGTATCTGATTGACTTCAAAATGTCAAAAAAGAATGGATAATATGTATGAGATCCTTCCCACAACCAGTCGTGCTACCAAACCAAGTAAATGAATGGACAAACGAACTGTACCTCATTCGGTGTCCTCTTGATTACTCCACCGTTTTAGTCGATTCTTAAACATCCGACTATTTCATTTCTGGTGTATCCCCTGACATTTAAATTAGTAACTTATAGATTCCACAACTAGTTGCACAACTAATCGTGCAGCCATAGTGACCTAATCGTCTAATAATGGGATTATTATAGGCCTCATACTTAGTTCATAAACCGCTAGGATCCACACTATTACAGAACTATATTCATAATAGAACAAATCTCCTGATTATTTGCCCTCCTATCTAATTAAAACTTAGAGTTCATTCAAGCGAACTCGCAGGCTAAGATGTCAGCTTAGGTATGAGGTTATCGACAGAAAATTATGTGCAAAAAGTTCATAAAAATATGCAGTTGTATCTTCGTACCACGCACGAAATTGTACGGAATTATCTCACATAAATTTTTGTTTACCAGGTGCTACATAAAATCTGGGTCATATTATGTAGGGATATTGTAGAGACTCAGGTGTTACTTTCCAGAAATCCATTTCATGTGATAAATTCCTGAAATATTTAGTTATTTTCATCCTCAAGATATTCCAGAGATCAGACTCGGTCAGCTAACCAGCACCAAAATCTGATCGGTGCTGGTTAGCTGACCGACTCTGATCTCTGGAATATCCTGAGGATACTTCGTTGCGAGGCAAAACACGTGTCAATTGGTGGTTTTTGGAGTTTGAGCGGAAAATAGCTAAAGATTTCAAGAATTTATCACGTATAGGGATGTGTTTATTTATGTATTTTATTTAAGTACTTATGATGTATTTTATATACTATTTCGATAAGTTCATTGTGGTGATTTAAGAAAAAAAATGTAAATACAAGTACATACATACACATTCAAGACTAAAAAACTAAGAATAATGAATTTTATACCATATATCATTCAATATACAAGACAAGAATTATGTACAGATATATAATTTTAGTCAGTCAGCTTCAGACAGGGCTGCGTAATGTCTGCCTGGCTATTCCTGCTACATTTGGACAGTTGCCTCCAGACATTGAAAGATAGTGTGAGTGGCATGATATGTGATGGTACAGTGGTAAATTGCCTTTTGTATGCTGACGATATTGTGCTTATAGCACCATCAGAACCGGAGTTGCAGACACTAGTTCCGTGCATGAAAGAAAGTCTTCTGTGAAGTGAAAGAATTGAATATAAATGTGAACGAAACTAAGGTTCTGGTGTTTGAAAGGGAAGATGTACAAACAAAGTGTAAAATATGGGTAAATGAAAATGTCTAGAACAAGTGAATGAAATTGTGTATCTGAGGAGTGCGTTTTCAAGGGATGGAAGATGTGAGTTGGATGTGGAAAGACCGATAGCAGCTGGCAATAAAGTGAATGGTGCTCTGTCCGCATTAGTAGGAAGTGTGAATAATGGAACTCAGCCAAAATGAACATACTCAAAGCGGTTTTGGTTCCAACTTTATTGTAGGGTAGTGAGGCCTGGATATGCCCGAAATCGAGTGAAAGTAAGATAAATGCAGTAGAAATGCGATCTCTTAGAAATATGTGCGGTGTCACTTAAAATAAGCAATGAAGAGATAGGCAGTACAGGGTTGCAAAACAGTGTTATTGTAAAAATGAAGAAAAAAATGCTTAGATGTTTCGGACACATGACATGACATAGAAAGATTGAGTGATGAAAGACTAACGAAAAAAATCTACAAAATAATTGTAAGTAGTGGCAGAAGCCAAAAAAGAACAAGACTGACTTGAGGACCGCGACGCTTGACGCTCCGTCCTCTCCGACTACCCCGTTAGGGATACAGCGTGAAGATATGTACGTATGTATGTAGATATACTTTTAAGTTTTGGAGTTATACACATATATCTTTCTTTTTGAATTAGCCAGGACTTAATTTTAAAAAGGGAGTGCAGTAAAGTGTGTATGCGAAGTGTTATTTGTATTACATAAGTATCGTTTACGTTATTTCTTATCTTAAAACTTAAATTTAATATTAAACACCTATGGATGCAAATTTTACAGTTTGAAATCGTGTACTTAAACAGTAGTACCTTCGTTTGTATATAACTATGCCGACATTGTACCAAATATTTTTAATTTTCGTATACGTATATCAATACAGTATCGGTTTCGTAATTACTGGCCAGTATACAA
Source organism: Zeuzera pyrina (assembly GCA_907165235.1). NCBI lineage: Eukaryota > Metazoa > Arthropoda > Insecta > Lepidoptera > Cossidae > Zeuzera > Zeuzera pyrina. Next base: position 5,272,641 of record OU015627.1, read on the forward strand.
TCTTAAAAATAAATGGCAGGGTGTGGTCGACAAACGGAAGCATCAATACATTGAGATGATTCCGTCACAACCTGTGGCGCGCCACCTGAGTGGGCGGCATGCAACCTGTTACACCCTGTTTATTATAAGTACTTATCTACGGTGTCAAATGTCAATACAAACATTATAGAGCACTCACCCTTCTCATAACCCGAAGGGAAAATGATGACGTTTTCATATTTATTTTTTTAAAGTTACTTGTACTTCAAAAAAAATAATTTGCTTTACCGCTGTGGCGGTGCGCGCTTTTAACTACAGATTTAAATGGCACTAATATACACTTCGCAAATACAATTAGCAAACACTTGCGAATTTTAAACTTGAAAATACTTTTAATAAACAATGCTTAAGACTCTACAATCAACTTTTACTTTTAAGGATATTGTACAAAATATATATGAAATGTTATACATGTATTTTATATGTATATTTGTATAGTAAATCGGTGAAAGCGAGTTTCGCTCGGGACGGTATATTCGCGACTGATTACTTGCCTCGTTGTGGGAACAGGGTGAAAAGGACATATAACAACCCTGTACTGAAGAGACACATGCGCAGAAAACACTGTTCAAAAACTGATCTAATCGCCTTGCAATAAGTTATAAAATACATAGCAGAAAAGTCTACAATTTTGAAGGATGTCTGTCGCTCTCTCGTTCCCGCATTCGCCTGGTTGGACAGTACGAATACACAGGGATGAATTGAATTTATACCCACACCAAAAGACTTCCAATGCAGATGCTTTTTGTGTGAATTTTTCACTATTCGTTATCCAATATTGTGAAACAAGGACTGTGGCTTTCTGTTACACATACATATCACCGCAGTGGATGATTAACTGGTGGCATATCACTGAGATGAAAATAAATAAAACTAATGTCTACATGTGGAAAGTCCCGTGTTATTGTGATGTCTATTAGTCTTCGGGAAAGGCTTTCTCGGAGTAAGTTGTACTAGGGGTCGTTAACGAAAAGTTCTTAATGTCCAACCCTAGTTATATCGGAATGGAACTGTCTTTGTCATTATCGCATAAGTTTCAGTGGTTTGAGAGTGGGGAGCTAACGAAGATACGGAGTTTAAATCCACTGCAATGTTCTGATTTACTATTAGGAAACTTCGTTTTCTGAACTGACCTAACCGGGGATCGAACCGGGGACTGGAGTCCTGGATTTGATAACTTGTCGGGCTTGGAAGACAAATGCTCTGCCATCGCGCTAACCTACGGGCCAGTCAATTTTATCATAATAATTATATGATTGTATTTTTTTTTGTTTATCTGTCCGTTCGTCTGTACGTCACAACAATTTAATAGCTATTATTTCTACTGAGTTTTTGGATCGAATACGTAAATAGAGCTATGAAATTAGTAATTTTTTATCTACAAATCTCAACATATAAAATTGATGGTTTTCTCTATATATTTGCTACTTTGGATATAAATCACACCTTTTTTCAAAATTTATGGTTCTTGTGTGGGGGTGTAGATATGGTTATCTAATTACACCACACACATAAAAAAGAAAAGGACACTTAGTTGACGATCACAAATAACTGACACGAACACTTCACAAAGGTAACAATATATTTTTGAAACACACGATTTACAGTCACAGTTATTATAATATACAACGATATGCAGATAGGACAATAATTATGAAATAACAACAGATATGAAGGATTATAAACAAGGCAAATATATCAGCACAATTGTTACATGTAATAATCGTTGAGAACGAACGCGGAATGAATTTTTTGTGTCGTACACTGTGTCGGCGTGACCGTTATATTTTGTTCGCACGGGCGTGCACAGTGTCGTGTAAAATGTTGAAAAGTGTCGGTAGGTGTAAAATAAAATACGTATATAAAATGTTTGCATGTCCAAATTATATTTAATTATTTTAATATATAAAATTTATATTTGCGTGAGTTTGTGTGTATGTACAATAATGAATATTCTTATAATATAAATAGTTACATAAAATATAAATAAAGTGTAAGTATATATGTATGTAGTGTAGTGTGGTATGTGTCCTACACTTGCTATAAAAAAAACGGTAAACTTCAAAATTAACAGTTTTCACAATAAAATTTTGGTTACAACTTCAATCACTGAAACTTTAATGTGGTGTAATGGTGATAAGAAAAGCTTGGGAGGAAATCGTGAGGTCAAATGCAGGCTAAGGTTTAAATTGTTTCGCATTTGATGAAATTTTGCTAATTTTTTTTAAATTTTATACAAACACGACGATATATTTATAACACTTTTTTTGGTTAAGTTAGGTTAGGTTTTTTTACCAGCGGCCGGCGAAGCGCCAGGTTGGAATCCGCTTTATATATGGAGCAGTATTGAAACAGAAGTCCGCACTCTAAAGAGATAGTAGAAGTCGAGAAATTTAATTTCGAAACATCTCTATAATCCTTCATCTCTTATCATCTTTTGCTGTTGGTATATCATAGATGTATTTTTGTATTTTATTTCCAATTATTTTTTCCAAGTGCAGTATTGAAACAGGACTCCGCACTCTAAAGAGATAGTTGAAGTCGTGAAATTGAATCTCGAAACATCGCTACAATACTACATCTCTTTTCATCTTTTGCTGTTGGTATGTCTATATCTAGCAATCTTATACAAATCAGTAGGTGTATTTCCGAGTTATTTCCAGGGGCAGTATTGAAATAGGAGTCCGCACTCTAAGAAGATAGTTGAAGTCGAGAAATTTAATCTTGAAACATTTCTATGTCCCTCCATTTTTTTCCATCTTCTGCTGTTAGTACATGTATACATAGCAATCTTATATATACTAGTAAGTGTGTTTACGAGTTATTTTCAGGAGTTAGGACGAGACGTTGCGCAATTGCACCAAGTCCATCAAGGAATATAATACTCCTCTAACTCAATTCACTGAGCCGGATGTGCCGGCATTGTCAGAAGGACAGCTTGTCAAGTTTATTTATTTAGCTTATAGAAAATGTTATTTTACATAGCACAATTTATTATTCTATATGTTTGCTTTTTTTTTATTGGCAATATTTATTTTATAGCGCCTTAAAATTGTTTAAAGCTAATATCGATTTACTGAAGGAGTAACATTTTTATAAACTAATTAATCTGTGGTATAACTATATTATATTATATATTATATTTTTTATTATCAATTCATAGCAATTTTGTCTACATTTTCACCAATTTTGAAGTGCCATTCATTACATGCATCCCAATTAGCAACTCAGTCAGAAACATTTTTTTTTAAACGTACTTTCTACTTTGTTCAAAATTGTTAAAGAATCCTTACTTACAAGTGTCTTACACACTCCTAACAAGTTTTTCAAGAGATATCTTCGTCCATCCTTGTCGCAAATTAGTGATAATACTTTAATTGATACATACGTACTTATCCTCATGCTCTACCCCTAACGTGGTAATCAGAGATGGTGTGCCAAAGACAGAAATTCTTACATACTTCCTTAAATCTCAACAATCTCTTCACACATTTTCGCCTAAGTATGTAAGTGTTTTTAACATTTCTGTCAGATAACACTCTGACCCACTGATATTCATAAGTTAGCCTTGGTCTTCCTTGGCTTCTGCTGCAACTCACTTTCGCTCTGTAGATTATCGGCGTCAATCTTTCATCACTCATTCGTTTCATGTGCCATTTAAGCATTATTTTCTTTAATTTTATTATAGCACTGTCATCCAATCTTGACATATTGCGTATTTCTTCATTGCTTATCTTTTTCTCGAAGGTGACACCGAGCATATGTGTAAGAGATGGTATTTCTAATACATTTATCTTCATTTAAAGTAAAATAAAGTCAACGCCAACAGCGCACTGTAGATGGCCATTTCAGTAATATTAGGTTACAAACTGCCTACCAATGCGGTAAAATACTGTTATATGGAGAATATGTATAATATTTATTTTATTTAATCGCACTCGCATACCGAGGCAAAAATTTGTGAGAACTGAGAAGAATAATGAGATTTGAGGAAGCGAAAGCAGTATCTAATGAGCGCTCCGTCCACTCTGACTGCACTGTTAGGGATACAGCGTGAAGATACGTATGTATCTATATATTTTTTTTATTTACTACTTATGTACAAACTTCCATTAAAAACTGAACTTTGATTGTCTATGTCTTACACTCAAAGGCACTTGTTTTATCATTCGAAAGCGAAAAGGAATCCAGTTTAATATTTTCTTTTCGTGACTTGAAAGCTGTCCTTCGGTTTGTTTACTGAATAAAAGAGAAAATAAATACGGTGGCTTTAAGGTAAGGACTAGAGATGACTTGCAATGTTCGTGCTGTGTACTTTATTCATGGAATTATAATTTCTGTTGATGGCCTAAATTACTAACATTTTCCTTCCTTGAAACTATAACTGATTGGGTAATTGACTAATATTTCTTGCATCTAGCATCGATATGTTCCAGTGTTTTGACTTTGATTTCCGGCAAGTAAATTCAGGACCTTATCTGAATTTCCTTGGAGTGTCGCTGTTACTGGGGAGTCTCCCGATTCATTTTATTTGTATCTACATATAGTACAAACCCATTGCTTAGTTTATGGTTTTCTCTTTGAATTGAACTAAAATAGATTTGACGTTCAAAAACAGCTTGTATTTGGATTTAATTGAATAAATCGATTTGACTTTGACTTTAGGGTTACACAATTACTCAAGAGAGTTAGAAAGAGAGTTAAGATGAACACTCTAGATACTTACTTACAGTCTTATTTCTAAAATACAGAATATTAGGTATCGCAATGTGTATCACTCACATTTAATTACCTATTATATTTTTGAAATAACTTAATTTAAGTCTTCAAATAATGAATAAAAAAATAAAACGTTAGATAAAAGTAAACGTTAAATAAAAAAATTGTTATATGATACTATACTGCACTATTCTTTTAGTCAAATTCATCATTCATTCTCATTCATTCAATAATAACTCTTTTCATCAAAATTGCGTGTGCGCGCAAGCGAGGTGACAGAATATGTCAACACACGTAAACCTATGCATCTGTTATTCGCCTCTGCTTTCGTAGCGAGACCTTTTTAACCGCCTTAAAAAAGGAGGTTCTCAATTCAGTTGCATATTTCTCATGTTTTTTTTAACGTTTGTTACCTCAGAACTCCGTTATTTATGAACGGATTTAAAATTTTTATTTTTATTTGAAAGGATATACTTCCAGATTGGGTCCATTAAAATTTCACTGGTATTGGAGCTTGGATTTCAAAGATATACCAAATAACATCAAATAACGCGAACTGCTTATAACCTTTATATTGTTTATATTGATGATTCTCTTGTATGTCATTGCGCTCCAGATTTAGAAAAGAAGTTAATTGTAGACCTGTCCTAGATATTTATTTAACCCAAGGTCACTCAAAAGAGAAAAATAAAAAAATTAATTAAAAAATTACACCAATTTAAAAAAAAGCATTGAAAAATACGAAATAAATATCCTTTACTAATTAATACTCAAGTATAAAAATAATTTTATAAATACGATACAAATACCTACATAATTAAATTTGACAGTTATTGAAGTCGGTGCGAAGCCCACCAAACTAATAGACTTTCTGTGCTGCACATTGATTTGGCATTTTTTATAAAAATATTATTGACCTTTGACCTTTTTTATATTACTGATTTTGTTTTTGTTTCACTTTGACTTGTACATCTGTTTAGAAAATAGTATAACCCTGTCCTAAACATGCTTCTGCACAGCGCTATGGTGTCGCGGTGTTCTGCGAAAGGTCCCCCAAATACTTACGCCAAGGAGTTCATGTTTTATTTGGTACCAACTAATGCATGAACTTGGAAACAATCTACTTCGGCTTATCGTCTCTAAATCGAAATACTTATTGCTGAAAGCAGCGTCGAAGTATATTAGTACTGCGCCTTGACACACTGTCCATTACGAAAATTAATCGAACCAAAGATATACACATAAGTTAGTTATTTATTTAATAAATTTATTTATTTTTATTATTTATTACAAGTTTAAGTTTTTCTATTTAATTTAGTATTTTCTTTTAAGTAATAATGGATAATTTAAGTTATTCCTGTATTGTTATATGTTTGAACTTAAAAGGTAATTTGTGATGGTATTTGTTTGAATAAATAAACCTTTTAAAACAACATAAACTGCTGAACTACTGCTAAAAAGTTTATTACATTTTCCTGCAAAGTTTTTAAAGAGGCTGCATAATTAATATGTATTCTACGTTTCTGGTTAGAGAAGAATAGATTCGATATTTTAAGAAATACAGATCCCAAGGTAAATCTAACTCTCGTGTCCGTGGACATGGATCCGACTACAATAGTACCTACATTCCTGGTCAGGCCTGAAATAAACCAATTGACGATCGAGTAATATTGGAAGGATGAGGCAAAGCCGAGAATTTTCTAATTTATTTTAAAAGGACAAGGCGCCATCCGAGTCCTTTTCAACTAGCGAGGCCTGTAGTTGTTATTTCGACCGAGACTTGTGTAGTAATTTGTCCAATTTGTGAGAAAACATTTAACAAATTCGTTTAACAAACATAAAATTTTAATTTATATAAAAGTTGTAGAATTAAGTTTATATTAAAAGTAAAGGGCTGATCCGCACGCTTCTAATTGTACTTGACTCTAATATAAGGAAGCAAGGAATGTACTAGCAACAGATCAAAATAAATAGTTCAGTGTTGCAACTAAACGGGTACAGGGGTCAATTTTTAAGTTTTGATTGAAAATTTGTAAGAAATATTTATATTCAAAAGGAGAAAAAATGCGCGCTTCTGCAGCTTTGTGTAAAATGCTAATTATACTCGACTGTAAAGCCATATTAGGAGGTAAATAATCAACGGAGGCAACAAAAAATGCTTCTGCACCAAATCGAATCAAATACATTCTTCCAATTAAATGGATAAAGAGGCCGATTTTTGAGTTCGAAGTTACAATTTATCATTAAATTTGTTTTCCCAAATTTAAATCGGCTCATTTTTTGCGTATTTAGAAAGGTTTATTGGAAATAATAAGCAAGTAGCGGTCTTCGCTGTTTATTTCAACATTAACTTCACATTTTTACTCACCTAAAAACCCATGAAATGTAGAATTTTTAATTTGAAAAATGAAATAAGTCAGATTATCAAAAACTATTACTCGTTCTTTCATTCATTTGCTATGTTATTGCGTAAAAATTCCATTGTCAATGGGGCTTGGAGCCCATTTTGGAAGAAGAACACCCATAAACATTAAATAAGCGCTAGGTATACTAACTTTATAGTGGAGCCGCGTCTGAAGTACTTCTTTTTTATCCAAAATAGGGTGGCCGACATTGAAAATATTTCGAAAGGTCGATTTAATATTTAGGTCAAAAAAAAAATTTACGAAAAAAACGTTTAAACCGCCTTCAAAATAAAACACTGAAAATTACAAAATAACTATCCTTTACTAATCGAAACTCAAGTATAATTTAAATAACTTTATAAATACGATACACATACCTATATAATTAAATTTGACAGTTATTGAAGTCGGTGCCAAATCAATATACAACAACAGAAAGTCTAATACTAATAGACTTTCTGTTGTTGTACATATATTTGGCACCGACTTTCGATTAGTAAAGGATAGTTATTTTGTAATTTTCAGTGTTTTTTTTTGAAGGCGGTTTAATTTTTTTCATAATTTTTTTTTATCATATCAATGTGCCAGTTATAAAATGAGGTAAGTACTGCAAAAGATTTACTCAGAAATTAAATATAAAACTTAAACTTAAACAGAACTTTAAAATACAGTATACTATCACTTTTGTACTTTAAAACTCCCAAAAATGTACAAAATAGAAAATTTAAATGAAATGAAAATCTCACTTCTCCCGTTCCTGCTAAAAAGCCAATAATATAGTTAAAAACTAATAAGTAAAATAAGAGTGTGTTTGCACGAGTGCTAAAAAGCGCCTTGTGTGAAAGGCGTCGCCAGGATTATTTCAGTCTACAATAGTCATACGAGCGTCGGAAAAAATCACTTTATTTCAATATTTTGCTAGAAACGTACGCGCGATTGATATAGTTGAAATTTCCGCATTAGCTATTTATATATGTAGTGTCTCTTTAACTTCTGTTATTAGTCGTTTCATGTCCATCATGTTCGACCGCACATGGGAAAAGTAATAATCTCGGTCCAAAATATCAAAAATGTTTCACCCTAAAGCGTTAAAAATACTGCCGTGCGAAAGTACGCTAATAACTAATGACATATTATAATTAAAAACTGCTTATTTTCGATCTGTCAAAAAGTCGTGAATGAAATTACGTGTACTAGTTTTCTTTATGTGAGTGTGGGAAAATTAAGTAAAATCAGACACGTCGATACGATTTTTACTGTCCATTTCAAGCCTTCTAAACAGATCTGGAACCTAATATTATATAAACTGTGGCAATATTATGAAAACATCCACAAAACAGTACTTATTTATTATTTAATTTTCATTAGCGCCATTTCGACCGCGCGTGGTCTTTATTCTTCTTTTAAATTTTTAAAAAGAAACGCGCATTCGACCTTTAAAATAATAATTACTATTGTGTATGTGTACAATGTTTATACGAATATCTAAAGCACCTGATTTAATATGTACTTAACCATGCCACCAAGTCTAGAACTCCAAGTCAGAACTCCAAGAACGATATTTAAAAAATATATATACGTAACTGTCCCACAATTTCTATTATTCTCGTGTTGAAAATTGAAAACCACTGATGATCGGCGAAAGGAGCCGATTGATGTAGTATTGTTTTTTTAATACCGAAGCAATTTCCGAAAGTGGGAGGAAAGAACTTTATGACTCTCTGAGTATGCGATTCTTGTCACGGTCACATTCATACGTGTTCCATTCCACTCCGGCAGATGCTTGCCCGATTTACACTTGAACATACATCTATCATTACCGTCATGGATATAAGTCTGTAAACGTGTATCCTTTTTTACCTAGCCATCTCTATTTCAAATAATATATTTACTTTGTCATGCTTTCAAGACTTTATTGGCTAATTTTGTTTTTAACATAAAAAAGGTATACTGTACCGCCTTTAGTCATAAAGTCTTAACGTTTATTAGTGAAGACAATATTGAGGTAGCATCAGACGTTCCACGATCCTGTAATACTTATACATTTTTCATACAGAACACGTACCGGCAATATTTTCAAATCTCGAACCGAGTAGAAGTATATCATTTGAGACAGTATTTAATACCGTATATTATGTAAATTATAACGGGGTAATAATTTCACAGATCATATAATAAGTACATACATGAATGTGTATATATTACTTATATACTTTCTTTTGTAAATAAATACATATTATACTTACATAAACATCCAGACTCGAAGCGGGAATCGAACCCGCAACCCCCGTTTACTTTCCGACACGCTTAGCCGTTGCGCCACGGAGGTCGTCAATCTATATATATATCTTTAATGAATATGTATTCATTTGTCCTTCAATTACGTGAAAACTACTGAACTTATCGGCATGGGACTATGACTATTCGACGCAGAATCGTGTGTAGATAGTTCTAGGTTATTTATTTTTGGAATTCCATAAACCCTACACTATTTTTCAAACAAAAATACTACAGGTACAAAATTTTCATTTTCGCCCAGCGAAGCGAGCGAGTAACGGCTTGTATATAGATGTATGTATTATATTAATACGTGAACAGAAGACTTTGAAATCCTTGGACAACTAAAAGTTCTTGTTTTCTGGACAACTATTAAATTATCCCTAAATATCGAAATATAGATAAAAGTTAATTTAATATATTGTTCAATTTAACATAATAAATTAGCTTTATGACAAATACTACAGTTATGTAAATAACTAGCGACACGCCCCGGCTTCGCACGGGAAGAATTTTTTTGAAATAAAATACAACTCATGTCATTCGCTAATAATGTAGCTTTCCATAGGTGAAAGAATTTTTGAAATCGATGAAGTAATTTTTGAGTTTATCCATTACATACAAACAAACAAAGCTTACCTCTTTATAATATTAGTATAGAATATAGATGAATACGTAACTAAATTTTCCGATAACTTTTGACAGTAATTCTAAATATAATAATAAAGTAAAAATAATAAAAAAAGTCTAATAAAGTAATTAACAGTAAGCAATAAGCAGTGAGACAAAAAAAATGGTCGATTGACTCATTTAACTTACAAATAACATGAAATTTTAATACCTAACTATAATTTCCTCAATTCACTGTCGGAGTCAGAGACTTATGTTATACTTTCGCTTGCTTATAATCTCTGACACCGACAATGATCAATACTAATGTTATAAAGAAGCAAACTTTATTTGTTTGTACGTAATAAATAAACTCAAAAACTACTATACCGATTTCAGAAATTCTTAAACCTATGGAAAGCTACATTATCAGCGAGTAACATGAGCCGGAGGTACTTTGTTTTCAAAAAAATTTCTACCCGTGCGAAGCCTTGGCAAGTTACTATTTTCAAATAATTACGTTCTTTTCTTTGCGTGTTTCGAATTGAAGTTTTAAATTAATTTTTTACATTGTATTGTGAAAAGTATCATGTTTAAATTTATCTTTACATTCTCAAACTTTTGAATTCGATAGCTATCATTATGGGGTCCGGTATTTTTTTTTAGTTTTTAACTTTACGTGGTACAATAAATGCTATATTTATTGATACAATGCAACAATCAACCTAGTCTATACCACATGTGTAATTAAGACGAATCTCATAATACCACGTACGTTGAAATCGATTAAACAGTTTCGAATTTGCGAGGGAACAAATGAACAAAGATACATATGAACATACATACAAACATACATACAACATATACGTACATACGCTTCTAAAACCAGAACCCTCCTTTTTATATGCCATAGTTTGGTAAAAAGAGGTTATATATTTATGTACCTATATAGTACTCGTATTATCAATATCTCAAATGATTTTTATTGAAATAAATTGTAAATCAATAAAGTTCTGTCGGCATATTTTGTTAGCGTTCGCTCTACTCACTTCCGCTGCCGATCAACTACAAAAGTCGCTTTGTTTGAACACAATGTGAATGTAACAATGGCGATGACTCTGTTCTCTCAACAGTGACCTTGCAATTTTGGATCTGAAAAAGCACGACGCGAACTTGAAATTAAACTTTGATGTCTAAAAGTGATTTTCTATAATGGACCAATCGAGAACATCTCAAACAAAATTTAAAGGTGAAAAACAAAAGGTCATGTACCTTATTAAGCTTTATTTGTAATAAAAATACTCTAACAGTACGACTAAAAAGTGTGAAATATCATGAACTTGGGTGTGTTCCCTTGTATCTGAATAAATAAATCTTGTCGTTCTCTTTATCCATTAAGGCCAGATATTCAAGTGTTTTCCCATCAGATAAGTTTCGGGCTACGTGATCCTAATTATATAGACCTGTATCAATCGTTCATTTTCAAAGATTCCATTGTTTAAGTATTGATATAAAAAAGATTCAGTTAAATAATCCAATCAGTCGTTGATTATTTGTAGACCCACATTATATGCAGATGCAATCATGTATTTTTGACTGAAACGAAAGATCGAACGATCTTTTACTATTTCTATATTTCTAATAGCTTTTATTATAATCCTGCTGCATTTGTAATATTATTGTTTCGTGTTAATTTTTTGAAAATTAATGCATATGTGAAATTTTCTTCTAATTTTTATTTAATTTCACCTTTTATCACATTCATAAATATCAAATAAAATCGACAAGTACTGAGAGCGAATCGGTAAAATGATGAATGAACGCTAATCACAATATGCTTATATGTGACGAATACCTAAAACCTTTAGATATTTTCCTCTCAAACTCCAAAAACCACCAATCGACACGTGTTTCGCTTCTAAACGAAGCATCCTCAGGATATACCAGAGATAAGACTCGATCAGCTAACCAGCATCGAATCGACCGCTGACCGAGTTCTATCTCTGGTATATCCTGAGGATGCTTCGTTGAGAGGCGAAGCACGTGTCGATTGGTGGTATTTGGAGTTTGAGTGGAAATTAGCTACAGATTTTAGGTATTCATCACATGAAATGGATTTCCGCAAAGTAGCACCTGAGTTTATACAATATGCTTATATTCATTTCTCTCTTTAGGTACTCGTAGATAGAGCATAAAGATGCAAGAAAACAAATCGTACAGCGGAACTTGGTAGCAAAGGTTGCTATCCCATCGCGTATTTAAGTTTCTTATATATTAAACTTAATTAACTTCTTGTATAAAAAGGAAATATCAGTAGTACCTTCTTCACCTTAATCAATAATCAGTTATTTATTCAGAAGCTTTTATGCCTTTCTACAAAAACGTAGCTAACAATATAAAAGGTTAAGTATGTTCGGGCATTATCTAATATCACATAATCTTTATTTGCAATATCCGAACTCCTTAAAAACTACAAAGGTAATAATGTCAAGATAAAAAAAAGAAAAAGACAGAAGAAGCCTACAATTGAAGATCATTTAGGAACAAAATTAAAAAACCAACGGCCGAGTTTAAGGATACGAATTTTCACTACATAATTCTCATATTATTTGGCCGGCCGCAGAAAACAGTAATTAAAACAAGGTGAGTGGATAAAAATTATGTCAGAATAGACAATGTCTGAAAGACAACCCGTTTTAACTGCAATTGTAAAATGATATCAACCAGCTTTCCTATAGTTAACGAAAGGAAAATTTATAGTGATCGTGGACAAAGTGATTACGTTGCGGAATATATTGACATTGTAATTCCGTAGCGAAAACGGTAATAACAGAACCCATGTGGTTTTGTCACGCTGCTTGCCTGTCTATCATTCTGTCTGTTTACATGTCACAGACTATTTATTCCGTCATCTTTACACCTACTAAACTGAGTATACGACTTAAATTGGTCATTCCAAAGCAGTAATGTGAAACAAAAAATTAAATAATAAGTATTTTTGATCCAATTTATGTTTAAGTTCTGCTTTGTCTGATATTGCCAAGGAACCTCAAGTAGTGCGTCCGACACGCTCTTAGCCGGTTTATTCCTAATTAAGAACAGCCAGCCACCTCTAACCATTCTGTTTTGTCTTTCAGCGTGATAAGTGTTCAGTTTCTCCTAGACACATGCAAAGCCGGCACAATTTATATAAACCCATTACAAATTTGGACTCAACCCAAAATACATTCTCAGAATAATTCTCTCTCTCTCCTCACTGTTTCTTATTAAACGAAAAATCCTTGTGACATGTTCGCTCTGACAAAATTTTATAGTGATTCAGATGACTATTATAAGATCACTCAGGCGTAATATAATGTATTTAGAAATATTCTTACATAAACCAAAAATTTAAAAATCTCCGACTCCAAAAGAACCTCTAAAAAGTATAAAAATAATATGTACCTATTGGCCTATATTAAAAGTACCTATATTAAAAGTAAGACGAGAATCTGTGAGGAGAATTATGAGATTTGAGGAAGCGAAAGAAGTATGCAAGAACCGCGAAGCTTGGCGCTCCGTCTTCTCTGACTACCCCGTTTGATATACAGCGTGAATATATGTATGTATGTATGTCTGTAAATAAATAGTAGTAGTAACATATCCAAGCGTCATAGTGTCAGGGGACCACTCCTACTTTATCATAATTAGTGGTATTCTCTTTTTACTTTATTTACTCGTACTTAGCAGTCCCCAGACGCGACGACGCTTGGATATGTTACTACTAATATTTAAATTACAACTTATCATAAAGGGTAGATACACAAATAGACAAATACGTTACAGTTATGTCACCCGTTTTTGCGTCAGGAGTTATAAATTAAAGAAGATGATTAGACTCTACTTTTGTTTACACTATACTAAGAAGCCAAACGAGCAAAGAGCCCACCAGATGGTAAATGGACTGAGTGACCCATGGACATTTGCAATATAGAAGGCTAAAGAAGTAATTCGTATGCCAGAGGACTGCCTGAGGAAAAAGCCCTGAGAACTAAATCTTTCTGTGCCATATATTTCACCGGCTGTTTTACAATGCAGACTGTGCTGTTTGGAGGCAAGGCGGCCCCGTTGTGGTTGGGTTTTATCATTGCGATCGCGATCAATTCATTATGGTTACAACATTTAAACCATTATCACTTAATTTCAAAGTTAGTAGTGAATTTAATTATTAAAAATCTTATTTTACATAAGTATCTAATCATTAATTAACCTTTAAAGATAAAGAAAATTATTTAGGAATTTGAACAAAACACCTAATTACTAATTAGTTGTTTAACAAAAATCGTTACTAACATTGATTAGTACAAGTTATTTTTATCATTACACAGAATAAAACAAAAATAAAACAACAATTAAACATTTATTTTTATTTAAGATGATATTGACTTATTCAAATAGCGATCTATATAGCTCTGACAGGGCCTCTACGCGAAGTCGTCTTCTTCGATGGTGCAATCCCAAGTAGGAGGAGCTTCTGCTGAACAAATGTCGGAATTAGATTGTTTTCTCTTATAATTTTTAAGGTTGTGCTTTTTAATTATAAAAAACGCTACCCTTATAATTTCGTCACGTTCGTCCGTCTGTTTCGTCGTTAGTTAAGACTCATCTCTCACCTATTTTGATGAAATTTTACAGTCTTATATTATGTCTAAAATGGAATAAAACTTTCAAAAGAATATTATTTAGGTTTGTAACTGTCCGTATATGATATATCACGGTTGTGATGGCCGAGTGGCTTTAATGGTTTCAATTCGATTTATATACACTTACAAACTCTACGTTGTCTGTTGTCGTATTGCGCTCGACGTTACTGTATCAAAATTGTCAATCTGCAAGAATGTGAAAATCCTAAATACTTGAATATTGCAAATATTACTATTTTTTTTTCCGTAAAATTTTTTGAAATGTACCGTAGATGTACGAATTATGTTAACGTCAAATAATATATATCTTATTTTGTCCTACCCGCAATAATTTTGTTATGTCATTCTGTCCGCTGCATCTTTCCTGCTAATTGTTATTAGTAGTCTACGATCGACCTCTGACGTCGCCGCGCGTTGGTCTTAGTACCGTCCGCACCGCTCCGGTCACCTTTGACCACACCCACATTGTTTGGGTTCCGCGCCGCTCCACTTTATTTAATTACGCTAAAATACAGTCCACTTTATAACGAAGACCGCTGTACAAGAAAGGCCGAGAAGAAGCGCTGCCAGGCCCAGGATCACGACAGGACGCGTCATCCACACCTCCGAACATCTGAGGTAATGGTCGTAGTTGTCTGGTGCAGCATTTTTGAAGGTACGCCTTTATTGTCATAACTATAACCAACACCTCACCCCGCCAAGCGCGTCTGTGTTACCGGCTGTATTGCTCAGCCGCCGCTGGCGCGCACAAATTACAGTTTCTTCCCTCGCTTCTCCTAATACCTCCTGCGACAGCATTATTTCATCAAGCTACAAAATACAAAATGATTAATTTGTTATTATTTAAAATATTGTTAGTTTTACAATTTCTTATATCGGCTACTTTTAAACTTTGCAGAATTATTGTTTACATTAATAATTAAAGTATGCATGTTTGGTTTCTTCAAACTACTCTTAAACGGGGGTTAAATGGGATTGTCCAGTTCGTGGCGAGGCAGAACCTATAGCTCATATGTAGTATTTTTTTTTGTCTTTGTAACTATTAAACCTCTACCTGTATCGAGCAACAACCAGAATTGATTGACAAAATCAACATTAATGAAGCGAGCGAAGCATTAATGAGCGAAGCCGTGAGTAAAAGCTAGTAAATTATAAAGACGTTAAAACTAACGTTAAAATCGAAATATAACCATATAATGTCAACTGTCATTCAAAAAGAGGTATAAAATGAAGAGGTAAATTTGCGCTTGAAAAATCAATAATATTAGTTAATGACAACTTAGTTTTATAATACTTCATTCGTTCTTTATAAATAGTCGATAAAAATGAAGACAATGGCGATTAGCTGTTGTCCGTATGATATACACAACTCAATTTACCAAACGTATGCATATTATTTTACCAAACGTGTACGCTTTGAACGTATTCGCTTTCAGTATCAATTTCGGTTACCATTGCTAGCGAAGTTATACAATTAGCCTGATCGACATATTCCAACTTTATTTTTATATTTTTAGGGTTCCGTAATTAAAAAATAAAAGAAAAAACAGGACCCTTCATGCGTCATTACGTCACGGTTAAATTTTTTCTCTACTCATTACCACTATTCAAGGCCTTGTAGCATCGAAGCTTAAAATATTAAAAAGTTAAATCTCCATCAAAATAAAATAAGTCTAATTACTTCAGACACGATCTTGCCTTAAAATACGTTATATTAAACAAACAAATAAAATGGCACCTGTGATTTCGAACATTTTTCTTGCGCTCATATGGTTATTTGCACGTTATCAAAACCCAAACACGCACATTTAAATTTTTGTCTGTCCTTCTTTCGACCAGGCTAACCTCCGAAACGGCTGGACTGATTGAAAGAGACTCCTTATTATAACACATTGAATTTAAAGAACCGATTTTAAAGAGACTCTTTATTACAAGACTAAGACAAAAAAAGAAGGTAAAGATTTTCATTGGTAAATAATCTGTGATGGGTTCCTAAAATCTTTACCTGTTTTCCGCTCAAACTCCAAAAACCACCAATCGACACGTGTTTCATGGATTCAGTGCTGGTTAGTCGACCAAATCTGATCTCTGCAATATCCTGAGGATGCTTCGTTAAGAAGCGATACACGCGTCGAGTGGTGGTTTTTGGAGTTTGAGCGGAAAATAACTATAGATTTTAGGAATTCATCACATGAAATGGATTTCCGCAAAGTAACATTAAACAATATAGTAAAGAACACTTCAGAAAAGAACTTTGAAAGAGTTGGGTGTTACTTTGCAGAACGCTATCTCAAGTGATATAATATTCGTAATTATTATTTAACTCTCTTCCTCTCAAAGTTTCACATTTATTGAACGAAACATATTTCATTTAATACCCTCAGGAAAAACCACTTCAGATTCAGTCTGTTATAAACAGCACTGATGATACAGGACTTTTCACAAGTTAATGTTTTTAAACTTTCACGACTTGTACACATTTTATTATATATAATTACGGGTTTATGTCGTCGGAATAAAATAGGTAATTAGCCTTAAAGTATAAACGCGACATAGACCCATAATTACATATTTTCACAAAGTTATCTTGGCCACTTTTTAGCCCAGAAAAATATGATATTTAATGCGGATGATACCGAGCGGTATGACCAATTTTATCAATGAACAAATAGCGATTTCTAAAGTTCATATTGTAGTACCAAATTAAGATCATACTCGTATTATATAAATTAAAATAGATTTAATAGATGAGTTTCCACATCGTTTTATATCTCAGATTCGAAGTCAGATCCTCGTCTCACATGTGACAGGCATTACACATACATCTGAGTCATGTGCACCTCCCATATCACATGAAGTTAAAGATATTACTGTGTGAGCCGGAATGAAATCCCAACCCTACTAGACAGTTATGGTAAAAACGTGCTTACTATTAAAAGCCAAACGCACTGCTATTAGGACCACAGACAACAATTAAATTGTGACGATGAGCGTTGTGCCTAAAACTTGAGGGTTAATTGTTCCGTTATTTCAGGAATACATTTAAAATTAACTTTTCATACTCATTGACGAACGTTTCATTTAATTCCTCCTGTACCAAGATTCTCACTACAAATTCAAAAATCCAAGAGATGATGTCGCGGCTAAGTTAAGTCACTATAAACAATAGTCGATGCAAAGACACCTTCATTCTTCTGTTGAAAAAAAACAAACAAAATGTAATGTCAAAATGGCGACCAACATGGCGGCTTCAACTCTTAATCAGTGGATATAATTATATACAATCAGATATATTGAAAGAGAAAACAAAACGTACTGGCAAAATGACGATCAATCAACAAAGCGGCTTCGACTCTTGATTATATAAAAAAATTGTATAGAAAAATTCAAGTGGCTCGCTTCTCAAAACGCCCAGGCCTCAACGCCACCTCGAGACCCTTGAATATGTAACAACAAACACCGAAGTAAATTAATTTCCAAAATATTTCAAAGTAACTCGTGTTACGATGCGTTAACAATCGGTCATTATCGGATTACTATTTGTTATTTGGTAGCTCAAAGGAGCATTGCTAGAAATGGCACCAACTTTTGATTATGTTGCTCCCTGATGATCTACTGTCTACCTCGAATTGTAAATGGTGTGAAGTTATCGAGAATATTGTTGATGGTATTGAAAGAAAGGATAAATGTATTGGTATATTTCTGGACCTTTCTAGGGCTTTTGACACAGTGTCGATTCCAATTCTTTTGTCTAAAATGGAGGCGATTGGTGTTAGGGGTATTGCGAAAGAGATTATTAGTAATTATCTCTACAATCGTAGTCAGTATGTGAAAATAGACGACTGTTTTAGTTCTGATGAAACCGTTAGTATCGGTGTGCCGCAAGGCAGTATTTTGGGTCCCACGTTGTTTAATATATATATTAATGACTTATGTAAATTGCAGTTGCCTTATTCCAAAATTTTCGCCTATGCTGATGATACTGCTATCCTGGTTTTTGGTCCCGATTTGAAAGAAACACAATCCCGAGCTGAAGCCACACTGTCTACTGTAATGTCTTGGCTAAAATCTAATTTGTTGACTCTGAACATAAATAAGACACACTACATTGTTTTTACTATGAGAACTTCTTCCTTACCACCCCTTAATTTCAGCATGATGAAAGCGCACGCTTGCTTTGATCATTCCTTAAACTGTAGTTGTCCTGTAATTGATAGAGTTCCTTCCACAAAATATCTTGGTGTATATTTGGATCAGTCTCTTAACTGGAATATTCATATCGCCTCCTTAACGACATGGGTTAAAAAGTTGATTTATGTTTTTAGAAATCTTAGGTACATAGCTGATTTTAACATCTTAAAAATGGTTTACTTTGCTCTTTGCCAATCCATACTCTCATATTGTATTACGGTGTGGGGAGGTGCGGCAAAAACAACTTTATTGCAAATAGAAAGGGTACAGAGAGCGATCTTGAAGGTTATGAGTGGAAAACCTTTTTGGTATCCCACTCACATGCTTTACTCTGATATTGGGGTTTTGTCTGTGAGACAAATCTATGTATTACTAATTATTTTGAGGAAGCACGTACAAACCAAGTACGACCATACCATATACATAAGAAAGCGAAGATCTGATATAGTGTGTCCTAGAATACCTTACAGGACTACCCTGGCTAAGCGTCACTCTCGTGTTCTTAGTGGTTACCTTTATAACAAAATCAATAAGAGTATACATATTTACCCTATGACCAAAGCCAAATGTAAGATCGAGGTCACTAATTGGCTGAAACAACAAAATTATTCCGAGATAGAAACATTGCTTAATTTCTTATAGTTCCTAATAGCCTGATTTTTCTGTTGATCCGTTTCCATACTTGATATTCCATCGATAGTGAAGTTACCAATCACATATGTATCTCACACAACTTCTTACACACACATATTCACTCCATACACTTCACACAATTACTCAACACTATGTTTGTTTCTTACTTACAACAGTAGTTTTTTAGTTCAATGTTATGCTAAGATCATACCCGCTATACCAATTCCCGACTTCAGCCACGCTAGTGGGAAAATGGTATGATTTATTTTTTTCTATGATCCATATGTTACATGGCACCTAGTACATGCTTACGTACACCTTGAGATAAGGACACTATATTTAGTCGTGGCGAGGTCTACCTTTTCGAGATACAGGTTAAGTCCTAGTTCGGGGATGGATCGCGTGCGGCTGGACGTTGGTGTCTAGCGTTAGATTAATATATGTACATTTTATATATTATGTGTACCTGGTGTTGATAGTAAATAAAAATATTATTATTATTATTATTATTATTATGTACACGTGCATTTTCTTCTGAAAATTTACAGCAAATTATAAGCAATTCATGAAGGTCAGTAAAAACTACAACAAAATCATAATCAAATTTTATTTTAATAATGAACTACCCATCGCTTCGCTTTGTCAAGGAAAGATATATAAGGGATATAATAATACCTCGTTAAAAATCGTGTGAAAATCCCTTGCAAATTCATTAAGTGATTATGAATCAGAACTATTTTCTTTATAGTTTTCTGTATAGTTTAATCTAAACATATTCTTCAAAATCCAGTTGGAATTTTTAAAATGAATCATAGTTTTTAAAGTAAACGAAGTTAACTGTTTTTTCGTATTTTTCGTAAGCTAGCGCGGGCGACCGTTGGTATAGAGGAGAGGGTCTATTTTAGATTAAATTATTGTTTATTAATGCATCGGCTTAAGTCCACGTGGAATATTTAAAGAAAGTAGTGTTCCCCAGGGCTCAAGCTATGATCATACCAAATTTCATAAAAATTATCTCAGCAATTTAACCGTAAAAATATAACCGACAGACATACACACTTTCGCGTTTATATTAGTCTATGGATTAAGTAGTAATGATTAACGTACTGTGTACACGTCACACACCTCGATTTCGGTGCTCCAAATAGACAACAATCATCATTTTACTTTCAAACCCACAAGCTACTGAAAATTCCCTTGAAAGCGTACGGTTTATAAGCGAATAGTATTGAATGTCGAGTGCTACTTATTTACCTAATAAATATTTATAACGAGCGAAAACCATACGTTTTTTGGAGAGTAAGATTTGACATCGGTGTTGAATCCGTTAGTCTGTTAGTGTTAATTGAAATACAAATTCCGTTAGTGGATGGAAAATGGTACAGAGTGCCTCATTATGCAGTGAAATGTGTCAACGCACTTGAACAATAGATTCGATACTATGAGTGAAAGATTAAACAACACACAACGCGACAGTAGGGGGGAAGGACGCTTTGTTTGTAAACTCGCTATCTTGAATTGTCATTTTATGACTACATAACGAGATCAAGATTTCAGAGTTTGTTCAATTGAATTAAATAATTTTTGTCCTTGAACGTGTAGTCTTAATTTAAAATGAAGCTAATCAATGTCTTCAAAGTAACGTTTTGTCATATTTGTCATTTATCAAACAAGTGTTGTATACTCAAAAGAACTTTTGTTTCAACAATTTGATTGCTTACAGTTAGTGTAAATATAACGAGTTAAATTTAATAGTAACTTTAAATCATCTGATTAAAGTGACTAGGAGAATTTATCAAACGAGTGTAACTTTTGAGTAAATAATGAAGTTAATTCGGGGTGGCCGGCATTGTTTCTTTAGTTTCGAGAAAAAAGCTGTAGTCGTAATGGAAATTTCATTTTAGCTGTTTTAATTAAATATTATTTGTAAGAAAGTTACGAGTTCAAGTAAGACAAAATAAATTGATACCAAAATTCGTATATTCAGTTTTCTTTATAAACAAAGTTGTATTATTTTCCCATTTTATAAATTTACCAATCCCTTTCAAAGATTCAGCATGGAAAAAGCAATAATAAATAATTATACCTAACCCAACTATTTCGCTTTAAAAAATCAATGTCTCACATTGATATAAACAAAGAGGACGATACCGTACGAACTCCTTGCACATGGATCCCATAAATGAAGGCTAAAGGACATAATTTGATATGTATCCTTGATCAGTCACAAGAAAATCTTGCCTTCATACTACAGTCTAATGTGTCCTTCTATCTCTGTCACTGTTAGCGTATGATAAATCTGGCAAGCCGGTAAAGGTATTAGCAAATCAAGTTTTCCGCATAGACAGCTAGGTAAGTAGGGAGTCAACTGACTAAAGCGGGAACTTACGACTTACGACTTATAAAGCTGGTTTAACTTAGGAATTTAATTAATTTGCAAATTTACTGACTTACTAACTAATAATGTGTAAACCAGGCATTATTTAATTTACTGAAATACAAGTAATACCTCTTTCTGTACGTTGTATCTGAAACTAATCCATTAATTAAGTACACTATGTTTTAACGTATCATATCTTACTCTTTATTTATACCAAAGTACATGACACAATTTTTCGCGTTTAAAAAATCAATATCTATTATAGAAAAAGCTGAGTCACAAAGGTGCAACCGATGTGGGCGCGGCTCCCGTTTACTCAATTAATAAAATTAACAGCAACATAATTAAAACAAAGAGGCGAATTGTGGGCATAGTACTCATTACTTTTCGCAGTATTATGTCATTTAGAGAACACGTACCTGATATTAACGAAAGTTACACGTTTAATTAATCCCTTAACGAGTCTGCTGACATAAAATACGCAGAAGTATAATTTTATGCCATTTCTATTTCAGTATGGATAGAACATCAGGGAGAAATAAACACTTTTCTCATAATTTTTAGTAAGTGTTGATTTTTACTAAAATCGCTATTTTATTGATAGGCACGTCTCGCCAATGATGAACTCGATTCTAAGTTTATTTTCAAGTCTCAAGTCAAGACTTTGAAAATGTCGAGACTTCGAACATCCTGTAAGGCAACGGCAATTAACGGGAATATCCTGTAAAGGCGTCAACCTGGAGAGTCCAATATCCATCAGTAAACGATCGCTTATTTTTTTTTTCTTTCTTCATGCCATGGCGCACAGATTAGCGCATTAGCCAATGTCAGGCATTAATAAGTAGAATAGACATGAAGCACGTTGGAAGTAAATTAGTTTTTTTTTCTTATCATAAAACTCCTCCAGTAAAGGGATTATTAGGCTTAAGTAGGCTTAAGTAGGATAAGTAGGCTTTATTGAATTTATAAATGACTTCATGGAAGAGCGCGAGAACTTCAGCTACACATGTTTATTTAGACCTACTCCATTCTTTGCACTTATACAGAACTTTAAAACACAATATACTGTCACTTTTGTACCTTAAAACTCCTGAAAATGTAAAAAATAGAAAATCTAAAAAAAGACAACCTCACTTCTCCCGTTCTCGCCAAAAAGTCCACCTAATTTTAAATAATACTGCAGTATTTAAAAAACTGTATATTATATTTTTCGAAATTAAATCTTATGTCCAATAGTCTCATTATACTTACTGGTAGTATTATAATATTTATTTATTTAAAAAAAAGGCACACAGCACACACATTACACATTCTTACATAAATTAATAAACGCATAACAACTAATATGTATGCCAATTAAAGATACACACAACATTCAATATGCTTACGTTAGATAAAGTACTCATAATACAGCAATACCAAAATGAAAAGTACATCAGAATACAACATAAGAAGAACATAAGAAAAAAGATACAGATTAAAAAAGTAGGCAGCCTATCTTGTTCCTATATTTTGGAATATGGAATAATATAAAACAAAAATACCAAAAAGATTATATTACAGCTACGAAATATAATACTATGTATGAGATATGATTTCTACTGTTATGTTATACGCAAGAAAGCCGACAATATGTATGGAAATACACAAAGTTACAATACGTCGAGTCATACACAGCTTAGCCATCATTCAAATCGTCAGTTCCGTTGAAAACTTAATCATGCAGTTTATAAGGATGTGTATTGCATAAGTAAAAAACTTAGTATATGTAGAGTTGTATTTGGTTCTGTAGTCTGTATAATAAATGAGTGATCTATGAGTAAGAAACGTTGTTTTGTAATGTAATAAATCCTAAATAACATACAATTACATACATAAGATACGATTAATTAAATAGTAACTTATTTAGAAGAACACCGACAATTATTGGCGATGAGCGGCGACCAGTAAACACAGTATAATAAAAGTTGTATTAATGGCGGCTGAATATTCAATCGGCTCGGCCGGCCCATAATTTGATCCATATGTAGAGCCCCATTTGGCAGGAAAAAGTTGGAAATCCTGGCTTTTGAATTTCAATTACTACATCGACTGACAAATTGGTCTGTCGTCTAAATAAAAAATAGCGCGGCTATTACATCAGACAGGACCACGTGTTCAAGAGATTTAGGAAAGCATAAAAAGTTGCGAAATAAAGGATGTAAAATATAAACACGATAAAGCAGTATTAATACTAAATATTCACTTTATTCCCGAATTGAATACTTCGTATGAAAAACAACAATTTATATCGATTACAATGACTGATAATGAAACAATAAATCAATTTGTTCTTAGACAGAAAAGCAGCACACAGCACAGCAATTGCATCACAGCATTGCAATTTCAGTAAATTAGACGATATTTTAAAAGACCAGATTATAGAAAAATGTAACAATGTGAATCTAATTATTATATTATATTATAATTTAAAGAGAAAAGTTATTTAAAAAGGTGATTTGTTGCTGTCGGAAGTACTGAGTGTTTCTAGGTTGTTTGAAATGAACTCGATATTATTACCAAAAGCGAAGGAGAAGAGGTTAATAACATAACCAGAAAAACTGACGAACACAAATGCTATAGGTGCGGATATCGCGGACACTTAGCTCGAGATGATTGATGGCCTGCATTAAAAATGAACTGTGAAAAGTATGGAATAAAAGAAAAAGATGAATGACTTAAAGAGTTAAAAAGATATGAGCTATATATAAATGGAACTATGTACAATGGAAGACATATTGCTAAGGGGAAGTAGAATTGTTGTCCCAAAAGAGTTAGTGGTAAAAATCTTAGAAATTGGTCATGAAGATCACATAGTAATTAACGGAATGAAAACAAAATTAACATCTAAGGTGTGGTGGCAAGGGATAGACAAAGACATAGAATACTGGGAGATTATTTGTGATGGATATAGAGTGGTAAGAAGATGCACACATCCTGAACCGATAAGATCCAAGGAATTTCCAAGTAGAGTGTGCGATTTGGTAGCGATTGATTATCTAGGTCCACTGCCCTCCCAATATTATTTGTTATTTGTAGTGGATTAATACAGTAGATATTATGAAGTCGAGATTGTGAAGAGCCCTTCTGCTGAGAACACTATAAAAATTCTGTCGCAGATAATAGCTCGAGAAGGCATAATGAACACTATAGTTTGCTACAGTGGTCCTGCATTTGTTGACCGTAAATTTGTACAATTCTTGACGAGGCATCGTATTATACTTAGGCACGCTACACCGCTATGGCCGCAGGCAAATGGTAAAGTTGAACGTCAAAATAAAAGCGTTCTCAGGAGGTTGCGAATAGCATAAGCCATGAAACTGAACTGGAAGGATGAACTGCTTATCAGTTTTGCAGTTCATCCTTCCAGTTCTGTTTGCATATTGAACTACACCCCATTTCTGCACAGGCATAGCTCTTGGAAATTTATTTAGAGGTAGAGCAATAAAAATTAAGTTACCAAAAATAAAACCATACCTATTGTTGACAGATGAAGAGATTCGTGATAGATATAGATTTCAGAAGAATGCTTCTAAAGAAAATGCAGATAAAACGCGTTATGCCAGATCATCTGACATGCAACCAGGTGACAAGTTTTAATTAGACAAAAAAAGGAAAATAAGTTAAGTACTCCCTACTCACCCCTGGAACATACTGTTATTTGGAAGAGCGAGAACTTTGTAGCAGCCCAATTATCTGAAGGACAGATTGTAAAAAGAAATTCTACGCATTTTCAACCAATAAGAAACAGGGAATTGAGTAGATTTTGTATAAGAAATGATGAAGACGTTTCAGAAACTGATAAAGGAAGGAAAGAGGAACAGCTTAGATCAGAGGATAAAAATGGGGAAGAAAATGGTGAATTCAGATTTCGCCCGCGCGTCTCACACGTCCCGCTTTCATCGTAATTCCGAAATGCTATTTCACGGTAGCCGACAGTCATCGTGCATTTGGGCTTTATGCTATAGCGTACAGTATACCCAAAATAATTAGATAAAAATCTGCTACGCGCTTGTCGGTTCACCTAGCTAAGCTTCAAAACCCTAAAATTACTCATCGCTGGTGGTACGGAATACACAAAGATAAGAAATATACTTCATTAATAATATTATAATTTAATTAATAGTATCTTAATTATTTTGCATAAATTTTATTAATAGCACATAGATGTTTAGTTTTATTAGATTTTGATTTCATCTGTCACCACCAACGTCATATTTTCTCATAGATAATCTCATGAGATGTCTATCCCACAAGTGGATTCATTTGCTATTTGCGTTCAAAACGCCTATCGAGCTGTGAAAAAAGGTGTTTAGAAGAAAAAAAATTAAATCGTATGAACATAGATTGTTTACGTGAGCAATTGAGTCTGGGTTGACGAGCATCAAAATTACTTATTCCATTTGACAAAAAGAGAGACACTGTCTACCCTGACAATTTGTTAATAAAATAAAGTAAATAAATCGCGAACAAAAACATATTTTCAAAATTTCCGCGCTCACCTTTATCAAAACGCGACAAGAAAGAATGGCGGCAGCCGTTCACCCGAGAGACGAATACGAAAAAGAGTTGAATTTACACACATTCCAAGCTCTTCTAACACCACTTTTCGTATAATTTCAAAAAGGTGCTGAATGTTTATTTAACTGAAAACACGTACACAAGTTAAACAAGAGACACTGTCTCTAGCCAGTACCAGCACTGGAAAAAGAAAATATCAACAATCTAAATCTTATTGATTATAAACTTACAATACTGTTAGTCGTAACGTTTAAAGTTAAAACGAATAATTTAAGACATTAAAAAATAACATATAACTTCGTCAAAAAATATCGTTAAAAATTATAAATTCATTTAATACGAGCGAGTAATTGTTTTTATTATTTTAGCGCCCTCTGAACCTTTTTTATACTAGTGTTTTTTACAAAAATTACGAGTAGCCATTTTTGCTACCGTTGAAGGATTTTTTAAAGTAGACCCGATAAATAAATAATGTAACTTAAAACAAATCTTATGTGGCGATATTGGTGAATTTTCTTTTTTGTCTACCCTGTAGAAAATGTCTGTGCACATCGCTGGTAAATAGGGCAAAGTACCGTTTTTTTTATTTTAACATAAGGCAATAGAAGGTATATATAATGAAGAACCATAAAGCAGGTTTCAGAACAGGACATAACAATAGCATGGCATAACTGGTGAAATGCCACGGGACCCCCGACCCAAAAGAGCTACGAGTACGAGAGGAAACTAACATTTATTTTTATAAAATCTGATGTAAAATAGCTTTGTTTTCAATTAATTTAAGTTACCGACTGAAATACATACATATGTATCAATGTTTGAATACATATGTAGAAAACAAAATTGCCCTGTTCTAGAACGCGTGCGGATTGTAGTCATAAAATTCCAAAGTCAACATAATCATAAAGCGCAAAAAGAAATTTTAATGATTATAATTTTAAGTAAAAATTAAATCTCAAAAAAAAACGGTATTTCAATCCAATATCTACGTCCTTTGAATTAGGAGTTACTAGAAAATTATCGAAAAATGCACGTAACATTATAACAGCGTCTTGTATATAATTTAGTGCTGTATACCATTCAATAGCGATTTCTTGAAAATAAAAATTTTGGGGAGTTCTTAACACAAGCATAATGCTTGTGTCTCAAAAATGTAAGTATATTATGCAGTTACAAATAATTCGTATTTCAGTTTGAGTACAATGAGGACATAGTTACTACATCACGTATTTTAAAATAACCACCTAAATATTGTCATAAGTACAATAACATGTGCATGCATTTTTATGCGTTTACTCCATATAAATAAAGAAAGAAAGAAGAAAGAGAGACCAATTTTATTTCATTAACCAGTGAATAATCTGTGGCTGTAAAAAAGGCAAAAAAACTCTGCATAATACCTCAGGAGCGAGGCGCTAATTTTAATAAATAAATGATATGGGGATGAAATATAGAAAATATTAGCTGAAAAAAGAGGAGAGACAGATTTGTCACAAAGCCATATCCGAGACCAAGGTCACGTGTAATAAAAATGCTTTATATTCTGAGAGCGTTGCGTCGGTACCCCTGCCAGCGTTTCGCTGCGTTACCCGCACCTAATTCACTTAAATTCATACCCAGTCCCGCGGCTGTTCTCAACAATAATAAGTTAACCTTCTTCCTCTTGGACTACTTTGAAGTCGGATAAAAACATACTAGGTCTAAGGTCAAAACAAAAATGTCGAAAACTTTGTAAGGCTAAAACTGAAACAGAAACTGTTATTTGGTTTCGATATTGTTTTTGATTGAAAATTTAAAACGAAATTATTATTTATAACATATATATAAAAAATAATTTATGTTGTCGTTATGATTTTGACGTAGAAAATGCAAATTCTAATTGCACGTCGTCCGATTTAGTCATGGAAACAGTCCTACGCCAAGTGTTTTTCTAAAACGTGGGATCAGAAATCCGTGAAGGAGGTCCTAAATATAAAGAAAAAAAAAATGCGTACAAGGCCGTGCCGCCGACGACGTCTTGAGCGTAGCTGTGTAACATAACGGCTACTACTGCAATCTCATAACGGCTACTACTGCAATCTCATGACGGCTACTACTGCAATCTCATGACGGCTACTACTGCAATCTCATGACGGCTACTATTGCAATCTCATGACGGCTACTACTGCAATCTCATGACGGCTACTACTGCAATCTCGTAACGGCTATTACTGCAATCTCATAACGGCTACTACTCCAAACTCATAACGGCTACTACTGCAATCTCATAACGGCTACTACTGCAATCTCATGACGGCTACTACTGCAATCTCATGACGGCTATTACTGCAATCTCATGACGGCTACTACTGCAATCTTATTACGGCTACTACTGCAGTCTCATAACGGCTACTACTGCGGTCTCATAACGGCTACCACTGCAATCTCAAATGTGCGAGGAAAGAAGTAACGTCAAATCGGATTTCTAACGAAGATTTCTTCTTTGAATATGCACTTAACAATTATTCATTCTTTAAAGACAATATTTAAACTTTTTTGACTTATTATTTAAATGTCAAAAGCACTCGCATACCTAGGCGAAAACGTTCGAGGAGAATGATGACATTTGAGGAGGCGAAAGCATATAAGAATCGCGAAGCTATATGCTTCGTCCTCTGATTGCTCCGTTAGGGATACGGTGTGAAGATATGTATGTATGTATTTAAATTTTTCCCTTCTTTTCCCTTTTTCCCCTCCAGCCCTGATTTAATAGTACCTACAAAATCTTCGTGGAATTCCATTGGAAAAATTGGGAAGGTAGGTATGTATATTGTAATTATAATATAAAATAATTCGAACAACGTAATATAAAATCGTGTCCAAAGGTACTCAGTCTAATAGCTATTAAAACATTACGAAATTGAGACATTTCTATGCTCCTGAGGATAACCGTTAAACGTGGTAGTCATTAAATTGTTAATTTATATAATGGGTTCCGCAGAGCTATGTTAATTTACGCAAAACACTTTAATTCAAGATATTTTAGAACGTTTGTATTGTATTGCCTGTTTGTAATTAAATCCCATAAATTGATTTTGGTACACTGCCTGTTAAGCGACTAACTTGAAATCTTGTTTATTTCTACTAATAGAGCTACTTAACTGTTTTCCACGAATTCGTACATTTTTTTAACCCCGACACAAAAATAGGAGTGTTATGTTTTAAGTTTGTAAATATTAACGTATGCATGTACTTTTTGTTCATTAATAAATTGATTGATAAAATATATGGTAGCTATAGTACTAAAATATATTCGTTTATCGCTTTGTAAGAATATCGGCTAATTATTTTTTGTAATGGAGGATTTCTAAATTTTTCGTTCAACTTTTATCGATGTTACTTGATACTTGACACTTGAAGACGGGCTCATTTCCGCAACTCGACGACTATCGCGCCTATTATGCGTATCAGGTGGAGAAAAATGGCGCTACTCCTGCCATCCCAGCTCCTCCAGGAAGTCCAGCACCTTCTTAATGTTGGTGAAGACTTCGGGGAGCGATCTTGGCTGCCACTCCGCTGCACTCCAGTAAGACATGAGCGGCTGTTTCATCTGTTTCTAGACACCCCCTGCAAAGAGGACTGTTAGTAACACCAATTTTAAAAAGATGTTTGTTATAAGGACCATGACCTGTTAGAGCACCCGTTATGGTACGGAGCTTTGCTCTCGTTAAACCTAGTAGGTATCGTGCCAGCCGGGGGTTTACCTTAGGTAGCGCCTGTTTGGCTTGCCTACATTCATGGGTGCTCGTCCAAAGCATGTCCCGTTTAACCTTCGCTTGTTCACGCACTTGCGTGCGCAGCCAACCGTAGGATAACGGTACTAGGGGTTCCGGGCCAACTATAATTGAACTGGATCCTCTCCTAGCCAATTCATCCGCCGCATCATTGCCGCGCGAATGACTGTGTTCCTTGATCCACTGGAGAGTTACTGTGTTGTTTTTACAAACTCTCATCAGTAGTTGATGACATTCATATATTAGACTTGATACAATAGTGTTACTTTTCAAGGCTTGTAACACTGCCATACTGTCAGAGAGTATCCGAATAGGAAAACCCTTCACCTCTCTGATTGCAATTGCCCTTGCCGCTAGGATGATATCTACACATTCTACTTGAAATACTGTATTGTGTGCTCCAAACGGCATATATTCTTGGATGCTTAAGTCATCCGAGAAGACGCCAGCTCCAGTGCCTGTCTCCGTTTTGGAGCCATCAGTGTAGATATGGAGTTCCCTGCTAGAGGTAGCCCCTTTCTCCTCATGAAGCTGTATTTTATATTTCTTATCAAAATTATGAATTATCGGAATCCTATCATTTACAGCCCCTACCAATGGCTGTTCTTCAATTATCATACTGAGAATAGCTGTATGTGATGTTCCGATATTGTTCCAGAGATTTAAACAATTCAGCCTGATTGCTGATGTCGATGCCTCCTGCTGGATATATAAGTGCAGTGGCAGTATATCTAACATATTTTCCAACGCGATCGTGGGTGTTGTTCTCATACATCCAGTGATCGCCATACAGGCTAATCTTTGGAAGCTTTGTAATTTGTTTACGGTTGTCGTTAGTTTGGTTCGTGGCCACCAGACCAGAGCTCAGTAACTGATAATTGGCCATATCACTGCTGTGTATAGCCAGAGGGTAATCTTAGGAGATAGGCCCCATTTCTTACCCAGCATTCTGCGACACTGCCAAAAGACAATACTCGCTTTATTCACTTTCTTGTCTATATGACTGTTCCAGTTCATCTTACAGTCAAGTATCACACCTAGACACTTAACTTCGTTAGATAATTGGAGAGTAGTTTTAAACAGACTTGGTAGTCTATAAGCACCAAGCGATCGTTTGTTTGTAAACATTACCATCTCCGTTTTTTCCGGGTTGACTGATAAGTTGTATTTGCTGCACCAGTCCTCCACAATATACAGTGCAGTTTGCGTCACTTCGCAAACAACGTTGGCGAAGCTTCCCCTAATAAGGATTGCTAGATCATCAGCATATCCTATTGTGTAAAAATGATTTGTATTCAACTCTGTAATGAGGTCGTTGACGACAAGATTCCACAAAAGAGGTAAGAGAACGTCGCCCTGAGGGCATCCCCTCATAACCATTGCCTGTTGGGAATCATTGTCCACAAACCTTACGATTCTCTTGCTTAGCATGTTTACAATCCACTCTGCAATAACAGCAGCGACGCCATGCCTATTTAGTGCATCAATTATGCTGGTGAAGTTCGTTTTGTCAAAAGCTCCCTCTATATCAATAAAGGTGCCTAGACATATAGATTTGCTCTGTATTGCATCTTCAATCCTGCCTACCTTGCGGAGTGCCGACTCTGTGGATTTCCCCGCGCAGTATGCGTGTTGGTGATGATGCATCGGTATATTTTTAAGTGTGTGATCCCTCAGTTCTCTGTCGCACAGTCTTTCCAATGTTTTTAAAAGAAATGATGTGAGACTGATGGGTCTGAAGGATTTCTCATTTGTATAGTCACTTTTCCCTGGTTTAGGTATAAAGATTATTTTCGCTTGTCGCCAGGACAGGGGAATATAGCGAAAAGCTAGACAAGCTTGTAAGACACCCGTTAATAGCCGGACGACGTCCATGCCTCCCCACTGTAGGAGATCAGGAAATACACCGTCCAGTCCGGCTGATTTATACGGGTGGAAGAATTTCTTGCACCTCAGCTAGAGAGCTTGTGGTGGTGTTATCTGTTCTCCGAAGAGATCCTAGACCGTGATTGTGTTGACCCGAGAGTACTTTACGTACCCTATTTGCTTGAGGGTTGGATTCGATGCCTTCGCAGAACTTTTTCCAGGCCATCGATTTCCTATAACGTAGGCGCTTTTTATACCTGAATTTAACTGCCTTGTAGTTATCCCAATCCTGGTCGGTGCCTGTATTCATTGCTCTGTTCCATAACTTCCTGACCTTCCTTCTGAGCCGTGCGAGCTCAGGGCCCATCATGATTGGTCATGTCTATCATTTGGCGGGGGAGTGGTGAGTGGACAGGCAGTTTCGTAGCTTTCTGTCAACACTTTCGTGAAGTAGTTGACCTGCTGTTCGATTTGTTCTATGTTGTTAGCAATTTTAGGAATTTCGATGCTCTTAAGTTTGTCGCAGACTAGCATCTTGTAGAGGGAACCATCCGTTCGACGTGGATTTCTGCGCGGTTGTATGTTGCTAATAGCTACCTTAATGTCATACCTGATCCACCGGTGAACTGAGCACGAGGCCTCATCGGACACGTGCCAGTTTGTCACAAGGTTGGACGCAGAGTTTATTGCCAGAATCAGGTCTATGATAGTTTTACATCGTCTGGTCACGTAAGTTGGTTCAGACCCAGAGTTAATTATGTCTAGGGTTGTTGTGTAAAGGTATTCAACAAGTGTCTTACCTCTGTTGTTAGTACTATCACTGCCCCATAAGGTGTGATGAGAGTTGGAATCCGTGGCGATGATCAGATCCAAGCCGTCCGCCTCGCAGCAGTTTACAAGCCTCGTCAACTCATGTGGTGTAGGATCTTCATTTTCCGGCATATATGCCGATGCCACAACTAATGGTCGAGGGCTTGTTTCTTGCGGTAGTGGTAGCCTTATGGCACATAAGTCTCTGAAACAAAACCCTGTACTCTGCTATTTTTTCCGATCCACGGCTCCTGGATCAGGACAATAGCTGTTGTGTTAACCTCCAACCACTTCCGCAGTTGAGCCGTGGCGGTGATGCTGTGGTGGAGGTTAACTTGAAGAATCCGGCAGGTGCTAGAGGAGGGCGACGCCATCGGACATATCATCCAGGG
Organism: Zeuzera pyrina; assembly: GCA_907165235.1. Taxonomy (NCBI): domain Eukaryota; kingdom Metazoa; phylum Arthropoda; class Insecta; order Lepidoptera; family Cossidae; genus Zeuzera; species Zeuzera pyrina. The sequence continues at coordinate 5,305,977 of OU015627.1, forward strand.
CTCCCTCCTCCAGCTCCCTGTACATCTCCTCCCAGTCCCTTCCTACGGCGGGTTCCGTCGACCTCAGCTCGGAATTTTCGCTGGCTTCAGGGATGGGATGAGAGGGACCGCGTTCTGCACCGTCCTCTTCCGCCCGAACGTCGGGTGCCGGAGTCGTCTCCATTGATGTAGGCTGTTCAGCCTGTTTGTCAAAAGCAGGTTCTGGATCTGCAGCATCGCGGTCAGGCCCCACATCCGCGTCCACGGGTGGTGTGTCCTGGAACCTTCTCTTTTTCCCCTGGAACTTCACATACACCGACCACGCTGCGAAATAGAGTCGCCGATGATGGTCCATCAGGGGCGGGACCACATCTTCGGGTATGCTGACCACGACGAAGGTCTCCTTTCCCTACCTGTTCGCTCCGTGTAGCAGCCAGCGCTCCACACTCGCCCACGGGTTTTGAAGTCGCAGCAATCGCCCAATGACGCTGGTCTCCATAGTCCCGGGAAGCAGGATGCCACATCGCACTCTGCGCGGTATGTCCGCTGGCCGCTTCACCGTAAGTCTCACACCACTGGACAGCATGATCCCTTCAAACTGGGCCTTAAGCCACTCCTGCGTGTATGCGTCTACACACCAGAGCTGCAAGGCCCCGCCTATAACTACGGGCTTCCCGTTGAAACGAGGCACAGCCTGCCCCGGAGTCGAGCCTTGGGACAAAGCTAAGTCCACAAATTTCGACTCCAGAATTTGGCGCACCTCATCAACTTGAGGCCCCGTAAGTAGGCAGGTTCCGACAGTAGTGATGGCCGACATATAGTCAGCCCTCACCGTTCCCGCATAGGAGCCGGGGCGTGGCCTGACTGCAGAATCAAGCCGCGGCTTCTTGGGCTGTCCTCTCGGAGAGATTGTCTCTATGAGGCGAGCCCTTTTCACCGCAGCCTGTCCCGCAGCCTCCACCCGCGTCTTCCCCGCCTGTTTTTTCCCACCCCGTTCAGAGAACTTCCTAGGCGCCGGCCGGGGCTCCCTAGCGGTTGATGAAGCCGTAGTTCCATCACTCACCGGGCCCCCGCCCCCGCCCAGGTCGCTCTGTGACCCTCCGGTCATTTGCGTCGGGGCAGAAGTCCCTAAAGGTGATGAAGAAGAAGCCGCCCTACGCTTTGCTTTCCTGCGCTTCCTCGAGTTCGGGTTATTCTTCCTCATCTTGTTTACCGAGCTCGTACCACTGTCGGAGTCCCCGGCAGGCGAGCAGCCCGCCCCCTTCTTTTGGGGCAGTTTGCCGCTGCGCCTTCCCGGGCCTACGAGGGTCCAAGCTGCGTCGAAATCGTCCTTTCGCTCCGGGGTACCGGAGCGGCCGGACGATGTAGATGGTTGAGGATCTTTATCAGACCGCTCGCCAGTAAACTTGTCAAGAGTTTGGGATTGACCTTTGGGTGACCCCTTAGGCTCCTCCCTCCCTCTCGACTGACCGAGGCTCGGCGCACCATCGAGTTTTCCCGAAGGCACAGTCCTTCCTATCATCTGCCCAGCTCCTCGGCCTGGGGCCCAGCCGTAGGTTTCCCCGTAGCCGCACCACCAGCCTTGGTGCTGGCATTCGCCGTGCTTGAGGCCACAGGGGTCCTGCACCCCTCAGATAGGTAGGTGCACCTCCGTGACTCCTCTCCGGCACAGCCTTACGTTTCTTGGATTGTTTAAAATGGATTCCTTTACGTTCCATGGTTTTAAAAGAGTAGATTCATCCCCTCGGCTTCCCACCCTCCCCGGAGCCCGCAAAAATGGGAGCGTCCTTATTCAAGGTCGCTAGGATTACCGAAGGGATATAAGTGCATTGAGTAGGCGTTACGGCGCGACATCAGGAGCTCGAAGCATGCGGCTGGATTCGCCGGATCCAAGCTAGTCCAGTTGTTCCACACACCCTTGCTCCCTCAGCGTGGCCGAATACCATCCCCTCCGCACCTCGCCTGCTGCCCTCTGACGGGAGGCGTGACCATTTCCCTCACAGTGGCTAGCTGTGAAGGCTGCCGTTTGGCTTGAAATCGGGACCAAAGGGGCGTGTTGCCTAACGGGTGTATCTATCCCGACACCCGCTCGGCTCAACCTCCCAGGATTCCTTCATCCCCGCGTACGGCGCTCGACTGCACAGGCCCTAGCGCAGGTAAGTGCAGATGTAAACAGCGTGCTGCCAGGACGCACTTACTCATCCTAGCTGTTTAGGTAGTTCGTTAGCCGTAGCTAGAGAGAAACTCCCGGCCGAAGCCGTCGGTAAGTCGCTAACCACGTTGCCCGGGACCGGTGCCAGAGGTTTACCTTCCCGAGGGACTACATTGAGTCCCCCGGGGACCGAAAACCACCAGCACACACTTGGAGGTGAACTACAACGTGCCCCTTTATCGATATTAATTTTGACGCTCCTTTTTACTCCCGTATGTAGGTTATTTTTTCAAAATCATCCATTTACTTTCGATTGACGAGTTTCGACATAATTTATTGCTTGTTTTTGCTGCAAAAGTGGTTTAATTATTATCGTGGTTTTATTATTATTACTCTTATTATCGCATTATAGCGCGACTGGTTGACTCGTCGAAGAGTCTCACTCGAAACTCTTCGAAACTCTCTATAGCACCTTTTTATATACCACGGGGACATACAAGAAAACAACCCCGCTTATTGGACTGAGTTCTACGAACATATAATACAAATTAAGACTAAACTGGTGATCCTAAAGAGTATGATATTGTGCCTCTTGTGCCAATAAATTTCACCGGCTGTCTCGCCGGTCCTAGGGATGGGCAAGTCCCGAGAATATTCTCGCCACCGGAAACTTTACTCTTAAGTTCTCGGAAACATTGTCCAGATCGAGAATTTATAAGAATTTAAAAGAGAACTTAAGAGAATTTAAGAGAATATTTCAGAATATTCTCGATCCAGTCCATCCACACTAGAACGCTACCATTTAAGTATAGCTGTTTAGCAACAGGATTAACGAGTGAACTGATGGTAGCGATGCAAAGGGACCCCCTACAGGGTCCTACCTCACGCCTGTTAGCACTAAAAATGTCAAATGGCCAAATTCCCAAGACGACTATTCACCATCGCTGATTCCACCCAGGTGGCGTTTCTAAATGGCATCTTCTAATTATTTAAAAATCACCATACTATCATGAACAGTGCAGAAATACATTACTTTTTGTAAAAAAATGTCCAGTGACGTTTGAAAATAATATGCGAGCCTCGTTTCAGATATTTCTTTTGGAATAAATTAAATGCACCCATACACAATATGTTGGTAAAGATTAACGGTTACCCGCGTGAACTCTTAACGAGATCTAAGGAGAACTACTAAAGTTTCCATAACCAATAACCTTGTAAGACGTCTTTATACTGCCTCGATGTTCGAGGATAATGAACGCAGGGCAAGGTCACTAGGGCAGTGTCGGGCTTCAGATTATGTCGACATATTCGCCTACACAGATAAAAAGCTTTACTTAGAATTTATATAAGAAATGGGGTCAAACATGTCATTAAAAACGAAAGTAGCTGGGTATTTTTGCTGCTATTTGCTGTTATCTAAATTAAATAAACCAATTTCGAGTTGTTTGAAGTAAATATTTCATGTAATTAAAAGTAATTAATCTTGCTCATTAAGAAAATGTTGTTTAAATTCTGTAGTATTCTTCAAATTAATCGCTGTTAAAATTAGATTTTATATTTACTCTATAATCTCTGTATTCCTAGTACAAACACTTCTACATTACATCTTTCGTACACGCGAATTAAATATTTAGAGGGTGTGGCTTATATTATTAAATTATAGTGCGTCCATGGTAAATTAAAAATAATTGAAGTAGGTACCTACAGGTACAAACTTGAGTTTTTTTTTCTAATTTCAGCCAGCATCTTTGTGACAAAACTAAAGTCACCGTAATTGACGGATTCTTTTTCTAACATAATTTAATCATTAAATTCCATATATTTCTTAAATCCAGTCAAATGAAATAAACACTGCCTTAGGACCATTAGCAAAGAGGAAAATTCTGTATTCCAAACGATACAAGCTTATGTAATTAAAACTTGAAACCTTCTTGCCTAAAACACGCCCATTCTCTCGTAAGTCCTAAAATCTCAGGCTTTACGGCTATGCGATAACAACTCGGTACACCACGTCACGTCCTTAGGTTTTTTAATGAAATAATAATGAAAGAAAAAAATAAAACCAACTTCGTTTACTACTAGACATCTGCCTCGATTTCACACGGAAGTGATTAGATTATTCATGAATAATCTAATCAAGTGATTATTCGTGAATAATCTAATCACTAGGCCATAGCCTTTATTCATTGAAGCGAAGACTGGTAAATACGACACGAGACAACTTCTATATAGCTGGCATCATGACATGACAAAACAACCGAAAAAATAAACCAAGTATGTCATTAATCATATTATTAGCCTTAAATTGTATTATATTGTACGGTAGTGAAGCCTGGATATGTCTGAAACCAAATTTAAGTAAGATAAATGCAGTAGAAATGCGATCTCTTAGAAATATGTTCGGTATCATCCTTGTGCAAAAAATAAGCAACGAAGAGATACGCATAGTGTTACTACATAAAAGAAGTAAGGAAAGATGGTTCGGACACATGGAAGGAATGAGTGATGAAAAACTGACGAAGAAAATCTACAGGGCGAAAGTGAATGTTAGTAGAAGCTAAGGAAGATCAAGACTGACTCACGAAGATCAAATAGCCAGAGTGTTAACTGATGGAAATGTCAAAAGCACCCTCATACCTAGGCGAAAATGCGTGAAGAGAATGATGAGACTCGAAGAAGCGAAAGAAGCATGTAAGGACCGCGAAGCTTGGCGCTCCGTTGTCTCTGACTACCCTATTACTATTAGCGATACAGCGCGAAGATGTATGTATGTATAAACCTTAAATTATCCGTGAAATTGACAGTACAAAGTTTATATGACACAAAATTTTTGTAAAATTTACGCAAAAATTCGGAAATTTGAATGGAAATGAAAATCTCAATAAAAAAATGTTTAATTTACAATCATTTAACATCCCACCGTGGCGAAGCCGGGGCGAATTGTTAGTTAGCCTATGAAGTTGTCTTAAAGAAATATAAAAACTCAGTAATACTCGAGAATTAAGAAATTATTCTGAACTCTTATCTTAACATCCTGAAAATATAAACGTTAAAGCGAAGACATTTCTAAGCCTAAGCTTTCAAGTATTACTTTGCTCAATGGAGTGGATAGAATCGTTTTGTAATGTAGTCTCAGATTCAGATTCAAAAAAATCCTTAAGTGCATTTTTAACTCGCTCACAAAAAGTAGATTCCGTACGAAATTATAACTATACTGTCAACCAACTGTATTTTACTGTCAACCACTGGCGTAATCTCGAACCATCTCCATCACAGCCTGAAACTTATAGACCTAAATCTCAAAGCACACATTCAACAACAAAAAGACAACATACTCGACACTAGCTGAAATAGTCAAAAAGTTTCTCCAAATAGATGATCAAAATTATACAGACATACTTACAGAACAATAATAATAAAATATTTAGATATCATTTACTTGGTCTATATTCGTAAATGAAATTAATCACCAGCGTATTATGCAGAGAACATTTAGTAGGTTAATTAATAAATAATAATAATCATTTATTTGGAGGTCGTGCACCCATATTAATAACATAATATTTATGCTATGTTCTTACATAAAATGAATGAAAAATGTAAAATCACCATAGTAATAATAATAGTAATCTATAGATTAAAACAATAATTTGTGATTTTAAAATGTCATTGTACCAGTCATTTCTTGTTCGCGTCCCTATGTCCAGTGAGCCAATGTCTGTATATTGGGCGTGACGTGTCTCCATGCCCAGCACAACCTAAACTAGTCTTGTAAAAACTAGTCTTGTACCACACAACGAAATAGGGGAGTTCCCAATAACTAATAACAATAATCGACTCCAAGCCAATTTAGAAATGTTCTTTTTCTAAATTGATCTGGCCGAGGATCGAACCCGGGGCCCCACCTTAGAACTCAGATGCTCTGCCACCACGCCAACGAGCCGGTCAAAAAATAAAATTGGTTTCTGAAATTAATTTCTGAAGATCTATTAGACTTAATTACATATTTACACAGACTATAAGTAAGGCTTAATGTCCTCTGGAGATTTTAAATTCTATATTTATTAGTTTTAGAGAACTCACTAATTAAGTAGAAAAGCCAATCTATCTTCTACATATTAAAAAAATTATTAAATCTAGTACGAGTCCGTCTGGCCATTCTATCCAACAGACTTGCTTAATTTTTTTTTAAATGAAAGGTAAGTATTGTTGTACAAATTTGTCATCGAGCATTAGAAATCATCTAACTTTCACCGTTCTCAAGTTATACTCAAGCGCGATTTCCTCCAGTACATTTCTTAGGTTTTCGTAGCTTTCTTTCTCTATATCTCCGGTTCTAATTGAGGTACGTGGTTCGGTTTGCTCTAAGAACGCTCGCTCTTCCTTCATGCACTGGGACGAGCTTTTGCACACTTAAATTGGTCGAGTCGGAGAGAAGCTAGGTATGAGCATTCAACTTGACTTGCATTTTTTGTATTCAACTTAGGTTAGGTTACAATTACTCATCTCATAAGAGCGTTATTTTTGAATTATATTATCAAGTAGCAACACAATGCTGCGGATCAGCACGACTCCTCTCGTAACTTACTTATTTTTAAATGAGTTTCAAATATATTTCATGGTCGAAGTCCATTTTTTAATTAGTTTAAAAGTATAGTAGGTATTATAGTTCATGAAACAGTAATTAATCTATTATTTTAATGTATAACCTACAATTTTCATATATTTAAGTAATAAGTTACAACGGTAATATATCTTACCCTTAAATCCCGTTTTCAGATACGATGTTAAGTGAACAATTTACCGAGTACGTGCCTCTGGGGCGGAAAACGCGAGGCGCAATAAATCTCTAATTTAGTCGAATTAACCGCACACTTATGTATATGAGTAGGTTATATCGGTTATTTCGGGAGTCATTGAGCACGAAAGCCATTTGGTTTGTTGAAGCACGGAGACGCTGCATATAACCGCCCCAAAATCACCCAACCCGTAGGTTACCGTGCTCAACAATGCTTAACCTTAAACAAGTAAGGAGAACGCTGCGCTATTTTTTAATGATTTGGCAACTGATCAGCTTATTTTATGTTAGTGTATTTGTGCATGCGGCTTATTTTGGTTGCTTCGTTATTGTAATGCACGACGCGACGCATATATTCTACATTCAATATTTTTTATGTTTGTAACTTTACGACTCACCTGCCACTATTTTAAAAGAAGAGTGCAATTCACTATATGTAGAACAGAAGTTAATTGTTGTTTATTTTTACTTGCTGTATAGGTATACTCACTTGTGTATAGTAATGAAATAAATGTACCAGGCAGATAAGAATCCACCAGACTTAAATTTTTAGACGAAAGAAAATTTCAAGAATGAAGTAACTACTTTGTAAATTTTCTAGACTAATTAGTTAAAATTCGACTGAAGTTTTGTCTTCTTTGTTTGAAGAAGTACCCAGAGCTTTGTTACTACGCTGCTACTATTGACACACTTGTAACCATTTTTAACCAAAAACTTCGCCGCTATAATAAAAATAAAGTTAAGTTTAAGTTGAAATTTAATAAATTTATTCAAATAAGAATTCATACAAAAGAAAATAACAATACATGTAATAGAATTACAACAAAATTTGAACTTAGTAGTATAACAATTTGAATCTAAATAAATTGTAACATCTGTAAAAACATCGATATCAACCATTGTGATGTGTATGAGTATTCATTACTGAAAGATGAATTACATGAAAACAATAATATATTTTTAGTCTTTACCTTACAACACTAGCGCTTGGTGACCTATTACGTACACAAAACCGAAGCACTATTTACAAATAAAAATAGCCTTTATTTCTGATACTGTTAATTTCTTTGTAATTAATTCCTTAATTATATCATTAATCATCGATATGGGTAACATTAGTATTAGTTTCCCCTTTAGCATAGCCCTTCCCTAGAATTTGCCCTAATATTCTGTTTGTGGCATTTCTTCTTCAGCAATTTTTATAAATTCATCCTCTCATGTCTTTCTTTGACGCCCTTTCTTCATTTTCCCATCACGAGGGTACCACATGGTGGCATCTTTTAACCATTTATTTCTGTAGTAGCCTACCCATTTCCATTTAACTGGCCCGTTAGCGCAGTGGCATATGCATCTGCTTTCGAAGCTAGGGTCCCGGCTTCGATCCCCGAACAGGTCAATTCAGGAAACGAACTTCTAAATTGGCTTGGACTCTGGGTGTTGTTACTGGGAATTCCCCCAGAGTTCGTTGTGTGGTACCCATAGTACAAGCTTACTGCTTAGTTTGGGGTCACACAATCTATGTAATTGTCTTGAGTATTATATTGTATTATATATTATTTAAGTTTTTGCAATTTGACAATAAGAAGCACTATTTACTTGGCTATATATGGATTTGATAATACCAGACAAGCACTTGCCGATGTTATCTCCTTCAAATAAAATAGAAAAAATTACAGTTTTTAGTGTGAAATGATGTCATAAGACATCGGAAAATCATTAAAAAAATTTAATCGATGCTCTGCTTACGCGTGTATAACTTTTGCGCTTAATTTATTTGGTGTCGCTTATTAGTGAACGTTGTTATTCTAAGGTTCGACCTTCTTTTTACCAAACGTAGTCATGTGAAGATTAACCATACCTAAAACAATAACAACAATAGCCTACCAGATTCAAGAAAAAAATGCGATGACCTTATTAATGTATGTAGGTAGACAATTTTCCTATTAATCCGTTTTTCACTAGCCTTATTTCTTCACCGCGTTATTGATCAGTCAATAAACAGCTACATACCTGCACGGGTTCATTCCGGGGTCACGTATCTGACGATATAAATTCCTCAACCCTCGCCCACGCGAAGTCCCTGAATTGTGAATGTCAAATACCAACAATGTTCGGAGCAGATATAGGATAAAAAACTGTAAAGAAACTGTAGATTTATCTCTAATGTGTTTTAAAAAATTAATTAAAATATACAACATTTTCTTCACTCCTAAAAACTCAGGGGCGTTTTTATTTAATTTTGAATGAAGTAAATTTTTTTGTCACGCACAGCTTTAATTACTTCCGTGACCTTATCCAAGACTCAATACCGAAGCACAACAACGTTACGAAGACATAATAACAAAAAGTTCAGCTATCACAGCAATTACGGTAGTAACGAAATCGTTTGGGAAGAGGCTATTTTTAATCGTCTTAAAAACATTGAAAATCTGTTATAAAAATTATAAAATACACACGAATAAGTCCCACATAAATATCAATAAATGGAACTCAAGTTACTTGTTAATTTAAAATCATATTAATTATTGAGAATTGCCAATGTGGGTGGACCTAAGGATGAGGGCACTTGTCTCCCTTAGCCTCAATATGATCCCGAGTAAGCTGTTAAGTTTTATTGCCTATTATTGTATTTAATATCCATAACCTTGATTATAATCGAAAACGGTTTTCTCGCACCTAATCGTGATTGTGTACGCCATTTTTGCATTTCTATATGATTACACAATTTCTAATTCCTCTGTTCTTTGATTCTTCGGGGATTGAACTCGGGGCCCCGGCTCGGAACGTAGATGCTCTGCCACCGCACCAGACCTACATAACATAATTATAATAAGATTTAAGACCTAATAAGATCTAAAACTTTTGTTATATTGTTTCTATAAACATTAAGTAGGTAGTCTCGTATTTTTTGAGATTTTTAATATTCTAGGCCCAGTAGTTTTGGAGACAAAGGGAAGAAGGATGGTCAAATTAAGTTCAAGTGTCCAATTTGTCTCTTCTTTCTCTGTAACGAATATTTTAAAATATTAATTAATGAGTAATTGCTACAACACTTGTAGGTTAACAAGATGTTTCACTATGTAAAAATCGATATTGTTCGCATAAACTTCATAAATAACTCCCAGATGTGTCCATTGCAGCAACTATGAGGCTTGGATAAGCTGACTCACCTGTATATGCAACACACATTTATTATCACTTAAGGTGATCGGCCGCCATTTTGTTATAAAAAACCACCAACACATCTGTAATTTATTTGATTTTATTCGCTTCACTTCTTAGTGTGGGACAGGCTGACTGGAACACATATTTATAGAGATAATCGACTTTAACCGTCGCGACGGGCAGATATGCAGACGCATGACTAAGAAGCACTCAATCTATAGAGATGAAATATCGGACCATCTTATTCACCACTGCTCAGTTTATTTCCACTAACAAATATCAACTCTCCCTCGCATTAAGCAGTACATAACCAATACTGGACCTGTGTTTACATCTCTGTATGTTGCGACAGATATTTAAATATTTATGTAATAGTTTATTGTTCTATTCCGTGGTATGGCAAAAACAGCAAAAAAATCTAACTATAAAACAGAACCCAGTAACCGCAACTGTTTAGACGTAAATTGTTTTCATACAAAATAAATGACATTGCCACTCTATAGGTTGAGTGCTTCATGCGCATGACGGTCTTACAAGAGTTCCCTTTTCGTTTCAAAGAACGAAACCCTAAAAATTATAACCACATACACATCCTGATCAACAGCAATAATACTATAAAATAATTGAACACGTTACGTTACTTCGTTTCAATTTGTTAAGCTGTTTTCAAAATAAATAACCGCAAACGTATAATTCTGTGGAAGATATTGCCTTCTTAACAAATCCTGCAGGATAGACTCTAGAATAAATACGACGTTGAGATTAAGCGACGAGATTGAATGAGAGTAGGAAAGTCTGTAATTGGATTCTGTACTGTCCTGACTTGTGAGTGATATTGGTAAACCAGGGTAGGGTTAGTTTTATTGCTATCACAGACTACTGTTTGAAAAACACGCTCTTTTTGAGGGTTCTGCACTCATTCTGTTTATATTTATTAAATCACCTATTCATTCCGCTGACTTCAGTATTATGTTTGGTCTGACTTTTACTTTCCATTCTAAGTATCCCAGTTTTGACTCCTGGGGCCTACTACTATCTTGTACGAAACAATTTTATTTCATAAAAGATAATATGTATTGACATACACCGACAGTAATGAAATCTATATATTAATACGTGAAGCGAAAACTTTAGATCCCTTTTTAAGAAAATTGCGCTGACGAAGGAGTGTGAAATTTGGTACACTTATATGGAGAAGGACAGGAGAAAGCTAATATTTTTTATATAATATGCATTAGACATAAATTAAATTAATATTAATAAATCACTCATTGTTTACGTTCAAACTGTCAATATCTAAAAGACTGTCAATTTCAATCTCGTAATAGTTTGTGATCACATATACGTAACGTCCTTGGATCAAACAGTCGCACAGAGTAGAAATTGTCGCCAAAGAGTTTATATTGGGTCCTTACATAAGAAATTTGCGTTTTGTCGTACTGACCACTTTGATCTGAAATATCTTCTCTTTGGTTAAGAATTCCAAATTCAAATTTATAAATTCATTTAGCTGGTACATTTGAGTTTTGAAAACAGTCATTCGTTTGTTTTTTTCCTCATTATTTTTTCTTTGGCGTCGCTTATTACCGCACAATGGAAAACATGAAATATCGGTATATTTACGAGTACGAGTTCTACCGTGGCACTAGTGCTGCAGAAACAGCTCGAAGGTTTAATGATGTGTACGGCGCTGGTGTCGCAAAAGAAAGCACGGTACGTTTTTGGTTTCAACGTTTTCGTTCTGGACATTTCGACCTTCAGAACCAACCCCGTGGACGGCCGGAGACCAAAGTGGAAAATGAAGAATTGAATAGAAAGGCTATTGTGGAAGCGGATCCATCACAAAGCACTTCAGAGATAGCTGCAGGCTTCGGGGTAAGTGACAAAACTGTATTAATCCACTTGAAGCAAATCGGGAAAGTAAAAAAACTTGAACGATGGGTACCTCATGAATTGAGTGAATCGAACTTGCAAACACGCGTCGACTGCTGTGTTACTTTGCTCAACCGACACAATAATGAAGGGATTTTAAATCGAATCATTACTTGTGATGAAAAGTGGATACTGTACGATAATCGGAAGCGCTCATCGCAATGGCTGAACCCTGGAGACCCAGCCAAATCCTGCCCTAAACGAAAATCGACTCAGAAAAAGTTACTTGTGAGTGTTTGGTGGACTAGCGCCGGTGTCGTTCACTACAGCTTTCTAAAATCTGGCCAAATGATTACGGCAGATATCTATTGTCAGCAACTGCAAACCATGAAGAAAGAACTAGCTGCTAAACAACCGAGATTGGTCAATCGCTCTAGGCCACTGCTGCTTCACGACAACGCAAGACCACACACTGCACAACAAACAACCACTAAGTTAGATGAGCTACAATTGGAATGTCTGCGACATCCACCGTACTCCCCGGACCTTGCTCCAACAGATTACCATTTTTTCCGGAATTCGGACAACTTCTTACAAGGAAAAAAATTCAACTCCGATGCGGCAGTCCAAACCGCCTTCAAAGAGTTTATTGATTCTCGCTTCCATGGTTTTTTTAGTAAAGGGATCAATGAACTACCTATGAGATGGCAAAAGTGCATAGATAACAACGGTGCATACTTTGATTAATTAAACATATTTTACAAAAAAAAATGACTTTATATTCCTCCCGTACAAAACGCCAATTTCATATGTAAGGACCCAATATAATGTCAGGTTCCTAGACCATCGCCTATGTAAGTTCCTTATAATAAGTTGTTAGTAAGTGTTAGCAGATAGAAATGTCAAAAGCTCTCGCATACCTAAGCGAAAATGTCTGAGGAAAATTATGAGATTTGAGGAAGCAAAAGAAGTATGTAAGAACCGCGACGCTTGGCGCTCCGTCCTCTAACTAACTTGTTATGGATACGGCGTGAAGATATGTATGCATGTATGTATAATAAGTTTTACATCTTGGCTGAGCTTGACTTCGATGTTTTGTGCTAGAAAATAATCAACTGGTACATTATATATATTCTTTCTCTCCCAGACCATTACGTAATAAAGTGATATTAATGATGTATTTTCTTGACAGACTCCTGCGCAGGTTACCCGTGGGTCACGCCCACATATGCATGGACGTGGCGACACTCCCGCACATTATGCAGCAGATATTCGCGTCGTCGCTTCTTCAAAACACTGAATAAAGTTTGATTGTATATTGAAAAGATTACGAGATAAGAAGAAATCCATTAGCTTTATAGGATCTGTGGTAACGAGTAAATTACCAAATTAATCCTCTTAATTTCAAATCATATCAAAATAAGTTATAGTAATAGAAAATGAATTGTAGAGATCGTTTAAACTAAAATTGGACGCCCCTTCACTAAATTCGAAAATTCGAATAACTGGTACGCACTATTTGTATGTATGAGACTTTTTGGCGGGAACGGGAGAAGTGAGGTTGTCATTTTATTTAGATTTTCTATTTTTTACATTTTTAGGAGTTTTAAAGTACAACAGTGATAGTATATTGTGTTTTAAAGTTCTGTGTAAGTGATAAGAATGGAGGAGATCTAAATAAACACGTGTAGCTGAAATTTTCGCGCTCTTCCAAAAAGTCCTTTATAACTTCAGTAAAGCCTACTATCACTTTACTGTAGGAGTTTTACGATAAGAAAGAACTAATTTACTTGTGATTCTACATGGATTCTACTTATTCTGTGTCTTTATACTATTTTGATAATACGTGACATTGGCAAATGCGCTAATCATCTACCGAATGATTTTCTCGTTTTACTTGACGTTGGCAATGTACTCACGTACGGTGCCATTAAAAAAAAAAATTGTATGTATTGGTAAGTGACCAATGACGATGACCAAATTGCATGTATTGTGCCTATAATCCGTATACATAATATGTACTTGCGCAAATGCAATGGAGGGACGCGCAATTTTAGTTCAAACGTTCTCTACATTACTGACTAAACACAATTCATATCAATAAAATTTATATAGTTTATATAGCGATAATGCCATTTTATAATTTTTTTTGCAAATACATAATATATTCCTTGACGAGTTGTAATATTGCTTATTTTTGAAGTTTTTTTAGTTCGATTTGTCACTATTTTAATGTAGCTATCGTCAGTAAAGTGTGCGATATGAAGTTTTAGTGTTTATTTAATTCCTTTAAGTTAAAAGTGAAACTTTGGTCAATAAACAAGCTACAGCTGGACTGGACTTTATATTCCTCCCGTACAAAACGCCAATTTCATATGTAAGGACCCAATATTATAAGTTTATATTTACGTTCGAATTTCGACCACAGGGCGACCTCCAGCTAAAATAAATAGTGTTTTAAGTGTAAAAACCATTTTGGAAGATCACGCTAAACTGCATAAGTATGTCCGTGACCACGGTCGGTACAACCTTTCACACGATCTAGTTCTGATAAAATTATTTACGAGGTATATCCACAAAGTAAGTTCCGTTTCTATTTCTACCCGCGGCAGCGCTGCGATCGTAGTGCCGAGCATGCGCGGCAGTTACTCTGACTCAAGCAGAAGAAATGTACGCCATTTTCAGATCGCTGCTGCCGACGTGTTCTTTGTAATGCTTCTTTATGATGTCAACCTTAATTGAAAATACCGCCGCTTGTGAAATCAGATCTGTGATTCGTTTTCTAAATGCAAAGAAAGTTAAACCAAGTGAAATTTATCGGCAAATCTGCGAGGTTTACGGACAAACTGCTATGAGTGATTCAATGGTTAGAAGATGGGTCAGACAGTTCAATGAAGGACGTGATCAAGTGCACGATGAAGAACGATGTGGACCGGGCGTCCACATCGTTCTTCATCGTTCTTTGGTTACTGATGAAGTGGTTCACGCAATTGAAGAAGCTTAAGCAAAACCGTAAGTTTACAATTAGTGCTCTTGCAATGGAATTTCCGCAAATCTCACGATCACTAATTCATGAAATTGTTATTGAAAAACTGAAATTTCGAAAACTTTGCTCGCGTTGGATACCCAAAATTCTTACTGAACAACACAAAGAACAACGGATGGGCAGTGCACTTCAGTTTTTGACACGCTACAATGAAAACGGTGATGATTTTCTTTCTCGAATAGTCACGGGGGATGAAACTTGGGTATCTTACGACACCCCAGAAACTAAACGGCAATCTTTCCTTGGTGGTCAACACTTCAACGATGATGACGAGCGGAAAGAACATGTTACCACATGGTTGAAAACACAGGCGGCAACCGTCTATGAGGAAGGCATATAAAAACTTGTGCCACGCTATGACAAGTGCCTACAAAATTTCGGAAGCTATGTAAAAAACTAGTTTAACAGTTGTAGATTTTTGTACAATGAATATTTTTTCTGTATCTGTACACGTTTTTTTTTTATATAACCAAACGAAACTTACTTTGTGGATATACCTCGTAAATTTGTAACAAGCTACTCGCCCCGGTGTGGCCCAAGTGGTATAACATACTTACCTTAAATGTGTACAGATTGTACGAGTATAAAAACATTAATACAGTACATTAACGATGCGATATTTAATTTATCCGTAGTTATTTGAACTGAATTCGAAAATACCTACATTCGTTATAGAGGTTTGTATATTCATTATTATCGTATAGTGCATTATCTCTGCCGTTATGTTGATTTTCAGTCAATAGAAGTTACTTACAATCTAATAAAAAAACAAACAGTATTTTCTGCATTTCTTTACACAATTTTAAATTTTTCGCAATAAGAATCTTCCAATCCGTTGAGTCTGTAAGCTTCATCATAAAAGTTGTTAAAAACAAAAAACTTTTGCAATTTAGCCGTAAGTCACAACTCTATTAACCGTACTCTAATACCAGTAATTAAAAAGTTAAGATCTCCATTAAATTGCGTAGTAACAGTGTAAAATTTCAAATTACAAGCACTTCAAAACAACGTTTAAAAACAACGTTAATTAGGTGTCAAAGTAACAATTTAGATATAGTTGTTCTGTTTGGTAGGCGTCTAAACATCAAATCCAGAAAGAATGCGGCTCGAAGGACCAAAAGCGGAGAATATTGCATGTATTAGTACTTCGATAGCATAAGAATTAACAGACAGTTGAATCAACTCACCAAGCAGCCGCGACTTGCCAACTTCCGAGGTGGCCCCAGCGAGTCCTCCATAGAGCGGTACCGGTCACTCCTCTAATTAGTGCCAATTTATTCTGAATTAGGGTTCCGTAGACGTAGGAGTTTGCCACAGTTGATTTTACTGTTTTTCTACGCGGAAGAAGCGCTCGATGGAGGTCGCTATATTTTTTCGTGTGTATGTTGGCTACACCGATGGTGCGAGTGAGAAAGCGAACTATCTCTATTCTCATTTTTATAATTATAAAATATGATAATGAATTATTATAATATTTTACCTGCGCGGTTACCGGTCGCGCTGTGTTCGCGTGGCTGTCGCTGTCTACAAATTTTAGGTAATAACCCCGCCAATTTGAAACCTACTTCTATATTATATGGCAATACCAAAAACCAACGACTTAACGTGCTTTCCAAAACACAGACACTAAATAAAGATGCATACATCCGGTATATGACTGCGCTGCGCATTGCTTAACTTCAGTATCGACCACTGAAACCAGTACGTTACAAGCGCCCCATTCAACACTTATCCTTCGATATTAACTTCATTTTATTTATCAGAACCACTTTGGCGGTAGAACCCTAATTCCCGAACCACCATTTAATGCCTTTCAATTTTCATTACAGCGGCATTACCCGTGGCTTTATGATCACGGCTCGCTTTTCGGGTTCGTAGACGTTTAAAGCACTTTTGCCCCTGTTTCTGCAAGAAGGTGCTATTAGAGCGATATTAACACCATCCCCGAAGTTGTTATGCTAACGCAAAGAGTTTAAACAAGTGCAACGCTTATATTTCAATTAAAACCTCCATAATTTTCAAGGATCCAGTCGTTGCGAGTATAATAAAGACATGACGACGTAGATCACGAAAGGAGTGATAATAGGACTTCACAACCGCCCTTGAAAGTAAATAGTCTCTTAATTTAAATACTCTTCCAACATTATTCCTTAAAGATTTCTTGTTAAAATTTATAGACTACTAATAAATAAAAAAAATTATTAAAAAAAAATTAAACCACCTTTTAAAAAAAACACTGAAAAGTATAAAATAACTATCCTTTACTAATCAAAACTCAAGTACAATTAAAATAACTATAAATACGATACACATATCCATATAATTTTTGACAGTTACTGAAGTCGGTGCCAAGCTCACCAAACTAATAGACTTTATGTTGTTGCACATTGATTTGGCACCGACTTCAATAACTGACAAATTTTATTACATAGGTATGTGTATCGTATTGGTACGGTTGGACCTTAAGGAATAAGGTCGATTTTTAATGGAGCTCGAAACATAACTTTTAGTGCATATATCTCGAGACTTAGGCTTTATCGAGTTATGACCTAAAAACGCATTGCTAAGTTTAAGGCCCGCTATCAAATGGTATAAATCAAGTTAAGAAAGAAGAACCAAGTTGCACCTCGAATATTCCCGAGCGATGACGTGTCATGTACCTATGACTCATGCAAACAGGCGGCGTCGAGAACAATGTCGATTACCGTTAGCGAACGTAATTCACTAGAAAGTTCCACCCTCGTTTTAGCCGACTATAAATAGAGCTCCGTGTCCGCCGCCGAGTCAGTGTTTCTCAACTATCGTTCGAAGCGACATATCGAGGCGACATCAAGGCGAATTACGACGAACACTACGACGACTACTGCGACGACCTTGGATAGAAGAACTCTGCGATTCGGGAACGTTGTTATTGAGTGAAGCATGTACCTTCGGTGACTACTACGCGAGTACCTACTTCGAGGGCGACTACGAAGATTAGAAACCGTCGTAATTAAGTTCGCGTGTTCTTGACATCTACTTATACGAAGAAAATAAACTCTTTGCGCCCTTAACCGGCATCTTATTACCCTCAGCTCGTAACAGTATTTATAAAGTTATTTTAATTGTAGTTGAGTTTTGATTAGTAAAGGATAGTTATTTTATACTTTTCAGTGTTTTTTTTGAAGGCGGTTTAATTTTTTTTAATAAAAATTTTTTACTTCTCCCTTTTGAGTGGTCTTGACCTAAATAAATATCTAGAGCAGGTCTGCAATTAACTTCATTCTAATTCCGGAGCGCAACGATATACAAGAGAATCGTCAATATAGATGAAGGTTATAACCAGGTCGTGTTATCTAGTGTATCTTCTAAGTCCTAGCTCTACTATCGGTGAAATTTAAATGGGACCATCTCTGAAGTATTACCTACCAAACGAAAAAAGAATTTTCGAAATCGGTTCATAAATGAGAGAGTTATGAGGTAACAAACATACAAAAAAAACATACAGACGAATTGAGAATCTCCTTCTTTTTTGGAAGTCGGATAAAAAAGAGTAATGTTTGTTATTTTGAAGAAAACGTTACTGCATTTATCATTTACTTTTTCGAGGTTAACACTAATGCCAACCTCATGAAGGTAAATGAACTAAACGTACGTATTAAGATTCCCCTCAAAGGGGCGAGAACGAAGTAACGGGCAAAAGTTAGCATCTTCATAAAACGAAAACCAATAAAATATGTATACGTATTTACGAAGAGAATTGATTGTCCTTGCTCCAGTCGCAAAAGAGCATGGAGTAATAAAACAGAGTATAGTTATATCGGTCCCATTAATTTTGTTTGTTTACTGCCGATCGAGCAATGCGCGACGCGTAACTTGCTCAGAGTTTAATCCGATTTTTCATTAAATTTCAAAGAAGTAATAACAAAGAACTGTTGAATGAATTTAATAATAATAATTTATTTTCGACCAAGAGATAGACTCAATCGTAATTTCATGTATAATGAAGAAAATGTCAAAACCTTACTGTCCGTAAAACATATAACAAAACAAATTATTAATGTCGAACCATCAAACTGTCGATTTACACTCCATAAACCAAGTAAATATCTTAACTTATTAATCATTCAAGTTTCAACTTTAAACGAATGTCGTTATGGTATAAAATAGAACGTAGTTCGACGACATTATTGCAAAATGTTCCCAGCGTACAAGCGATCAATTATGAACAATGTTTCCGTCGCAAGCACTCAACAAACAAGTGTTCCTAAAAGAAAACAGTAAAATTTTATAGAGAGGTTACTTGTAATATATATTTGAAAGAAACAAAAGTTCGAATGCATGAGTACCTCCAGTTTTATTGTTCTCTATATTTTTAAAACTTAACGTCAGGCTTTCTGTAAACTTATAACCTGAATTGTACTCGAAATACAGTCATCATACGACATATATCCTAGAAAGATATATTGCAATCGTACATTACTCTCTATGTTTTATGTTACAATGCTATGTTGAAAATGTGTAGGTGTATCACAGAATGCGTGCAATTGCGATAGAGTAGATGACTATTTTTTAATAACCCATTTAAAAGATAGGTTCAGTTATCATTAAGAAAATTGTGAAATAATATTCGAAATACAATGAAAAATATAAGTTATTCACTTTGAAACTGAATAAGTTCTGTCTATGTCACTGGGAATAAGTTATGTCTATGTCACTCTTAGCGCTGTGCAATGTTTCCGAGTATTGTGACGTCACAACTATGTATCACTAACTTGGAAAATTAATCTGTTGATTTATTCCAAACGTAAATTGAATTCGACCCTTGGTCACGCTAAACTAACTAACGCAACGTGCAAAGTGTTTAAACAGTTATACACACAAGACAAGCAATAATAGCAAACAACAAACAAACAAAATTAAAAAAATAAAAACAAGTATAAAAAAAAAACACAATTGGTCTGTCGAATTATGAGAAATTTGCTTAGGCGATGGGCCTCTATAAACCAAAAACTTACTGCTAAGTGACGTTGAAGTGCGATTTTCTTGCGATTTGATACTCCGCCCACGGCAAAAGGTTAATACCGCGATATGGTGTAAATAATATATAAAACTACTTATGAAGTTTATTAAATAAGTCCCAAAACATTTTTTTCAAAAAAGCACTTTAAAATTAGTAAAAATAAAAATTCTTCTACACGTTATAAAAAGATATAATCCACCACGACTAAATGTTACCATCTCGTTAAAAATACACTACCTTGAAAAAATACTATCACGCTATATATAAATTGATTATAAGCTGTAAAAAATTTGTACCAACAATAGAAAATACTAGTTTGTAACATAACATAACATATCTTCACGCTGTATCCGCAACGGGGTAGTCAGAGAGGACGGAACGCCAGGAGTCGCAGTCCTTACACACCTCTTTCGCTTCCTCAAATCTCATCATTCTCCTCACACATTTTCGCCTACGTATGCGAGTGCTTTTGACATTTCCGTCTGCTAACACTCTGGCTATTTGATCTTCATAAGTCAGCCTTGGTCTTCCTTGGCTTCTTTTACCACTCACTTTCGCTCTGTATATTTTCTTCGTCAGTCTTTCATCACTCATTCTTTCCATGTGCCCGAACCATCTAAGCATTCCTTTCTTCATTTTTACAATAACACTGTTGTGCAACCCTGTCATACTGCGTATCTCATCATTGCTTATCCTGTCCGCAAGCGTGACACCGCACATATTTCTGAGAGATCGCATCTCCACAGCATTTATCATACTTTCACTCGATTTCGGGCATATCCAGGCCTCACTGCCGTACAACAAAGTTGGCACCAACACCGCATTGTGGATGGCCATTTTAGCAGTGTTAGATATATTCTCACTACCCACTAATGCGGACAGAGCACCGTTCACTTTATTGCCAGCTGCTACCCGTCTCTCCACATCCAACTCACATCTTCCATCCCTCGAAAACGCACTTCCCAGGTACACAATTTCATTCACCTGTTCTAGACATTTTCCATTTACACAAATCACACATTTCGTTTGTACCGCTTCTCTTTCAAACACCAGAACCTTAGTTTTGTTCACATTCATTTTCAATCCTTTTACTTCACAATCTTCTTTCATGCACGTGACTAGTATCTGCAACTCTGCTTCTGATGGTGCTATTAGCACAGCATCGTCAGCGTACAATAAGCAGTTTACCACTGTGTCACCACATCCCATACCACTCATATTACCTTTCAATCTCTGGAGGCAACTGTCCAAATACAGCACGAATAGCCAGGCAGACATCACGCAGCCCTGTCTGACACCAGAACAGACTTCAAACCAGGGCGACATGTCACCGTCTATCCTTACACAGGCTCTGTGGTCTCGATATAATCGACCTCACAGCCTGCAGTAAGGAGCCCTCCACGCCATATTCAGGCAGAAGACTTCACAATTTCTTCCGCACTACTCTATCGAATGCTTTCTCTAGATCCACGAAAGCGCAGAAAACTTTCCGACCTAAAGCCAGAAACCTTCCCACGATAACGCAAAGCGAGAAAATCTGACCCATACAACCCCTACCGTTCCTGAATCCACCTTGCGCCTCCCACAAATATCTTTCTGAAACGCCTTTCATACGTTCAGTCAATACTTTAGTATAGACTTTACTCGCTAAGCTGACCAAGCTGATGGCCCTATAGCACGCACAGTCTAGGTAGGAACCTTAGAGGTACTATGACTGCCGTGCACCAGTCCTCTGGAACCTCCCCCTTCTGCCAACAAAGGTTGCAGAGTGCACAGAAGGCATCCCAGACCCTAGGACCACCATACTTGATCATCTCTGCAGTCACCTCATCAATTCCCGCAGCCTTTCCACATTTCAAACTTCTTATCACTTTCTCAATCTCTTTCATACTAATGGCATCCTCCAGTCCCTGGCCCGAGTGTGGCAATTCATTAGAATCGCTCTCAGTATCAGAGACGGAGTCGCCACTCTCATACAGTTCTCCATAGTATTTACTCCATCGCTGCAGAACATCCTTTTTATTTGTAAGCAGGTTGTTTTCTTTCGAACGCACTTTATTCATTCTGCAAGGTGCCGGACCACTTTGGTACTTACGTACTTCTTTCCAAAATAATTTGGAATTTTCCTCGAAGTTGTCCGACATCTTGTTTTCATCTAACACCCTACACATTTCACGCTTCTCTTTCACTAGTGCCATCGTTTCTGCTTTCTGCACCTTATACCTATCATCTTTCATCAAATTTTTCATACCACAGTCATTAGTAGCAAGGTAGTCTCGCCATGCTTTCTTTTTCTTATACACAGCCATTTTCACCTCATCATCCCACCACACATCACGCTTTTTGCCGTTCCCAATCTTATTCATTCCACAAACTTTCGCAGCCTCAATCATACTATCTCTAAGGTTCTGCCAGCATTCTTCAACATCATCGCTCATCACTTTCAATCTATCATCAAGCTTACTGGATAATACCCTTTCATATTCATTCCTGGTGGTCGCATCCTACAGTTTCCAGCTTTTAATGCGGCTAACCGCTGCAGGTTTGGACACTACGCGATGTCGCCATGCTGCGAACTGCTGTCCATCACCTGCTTGTTAAGTCTGCTATCCATCAGGAATCAATCAATCATACTTCTCGCACCCTTTCTTTCCCACGTGTACTGATGGATCCTTTTGTGCCCAAACATGGTATTAGCCACAAAAAGATCCTTTTCGATACACAGTCCTAATACAATCTTACCAGCATCATTCACTCTCTTATCTCCATATTTGCCTAGGACAGACTCAAATCCTGTTCGAGCTGTCCCGACCCATCCATTCATGTCTCCACATACAACAATTCTTTCGTTCTCTTCAACTGTCGCTAGAACTTCTCTAACATTCTCCCAGAACTGCTCTAGTTCAGCCAAACCGACAGAGGACACTGGGGCATATACTGCCAAAACAAAAAATCTTGTCAACCCAATCTTGAGGCGTACCCAGAGCAGTCTGGGATTTACACATTCATACTCAGTCATACAATCAACCATACGAGAGAACAGTAAAACGCCTACCCCTTGGCATCCCCTATCTCCTTGTGGTACCCCTGACCACAAAGCGATGCCTTCTCCGGCAAGTCGGCAAGTTCACTGCCGCCTCGCTTAGTTTCACTCAAACATAGCACATCCAATCTTTTCTCTTCCATAATATCACTCACTTCATTCATCTTCTCCTCAATCCCACCTCTCACATTCCACCGCAGCTACTCTGCACTCCTCCCTCCACTTCCCGCCGCTAGGTGCACAGCGTGTTGGGTGGCGGTCCCCAACGCCGAACTGCACTCTGCACACACCAGCAGGGACAGACCGGTGTACGTCGCTTTCGGGGGACGCCCTAACATTATCATTGCCGTTGTCCCGCATGGTATGCACAGAAGAGGAATTGCAGCCCTGAAAAGGGCTGGCAGAGGTCGCGACGAGCACGCTTCCTCAGTTGACCCCCAAATTATATTATATTATAGTAAATCGTATTATAGTAAGTACTAGTTTGTATTTACTATAATACGAATCTGTATTATATAATTCTTTCCAATATAACTTCTGTTGTCATCCCCACGACATTTGCAAAGGTAATAAAAAAATATCGTTTAAGTTATTAATTTTAGAATTTACTGTAGTTAATGGTTAAAAACAGTAAAATTATATAGGAACTGTTAATTTTATATTGCATATTATTAAAGTCATAAACTGTAAAATAGAGAAAACTATTAATTTGAAATACAATAAGTAATAAGTTTGAATTATTAATTCATTTGCTTACTTATATATTTGCCTTACTTGACATCGTGACATCTTCATCGGTTAACCTCAACTTACACACCTGACCGCGTCTTGCCGATGACAAAGTTCTATAAGAATCATCACATCCCAGATGACATATAGGGTTGCTATGCTCGATTAATATATATTAGTATTAAATCTATGGTCATACCTGAATAACTCCAGCACAAAACACTGATTATATGTCAACATTGTCTCTTTGTCACTTGTAACTAAAAAGTCTAATTCAAACCTGTCTAAAGTATTTACAGTTGCAGAACAAACTTGACGCACGTCTGGTTCAATATTAAATTGCTATCTGGAATAGCACTAAGTCACCCCCTAGGCCATAGTAAAATTCTTGTGAACGCGTTCCTTTGATTTGCGATTCGTCGACAGATATCTTCGCAAAGCCCAACAAGTTCGCAATTACATAATATTTACCAGAATCTATATACTTACTATTTAGCCGTACTTTCATTTGTTATATTGACTCAGTTGTTAATTCGTGGAAATCTAATGTTATTTATAGTTTATCTGTATATTTTCAGCTGTACCTATTCACTCAAAATGTCAAACCATTTTAATCGACAGTTATTTAACCTGTAAAATTAGTGCGGGGTTGCGCAGAACTTGGATTTTTTATGGAATATAGCTATACCTAAATAAAATATAAATATTATCTACTATGTTATAATTTTAGGAATATTAATCAATTTATATTCAAAACTACAACCGTTTAAACAAAATTAATCTTCACGGTACCTATCTACTTGCATCCCAAATTACTTTATACACAACCAGTAGATGCCTAATTGCGTACTTTCATGTTTATAAATTAATATCAATATGTTTTAGACTCGTTAATGAACGGCTAAAGAATAATTTTCATTTAGTCTCCTGTCAATGGAAGTTACATAATCAGAAGTTCTTTTTCTAAATTAATCTGACCGGAGTTATGGAATTCGGAGGTCGAGAAGTGTACCTATAATGATATGGTATAATGATATACGTAACTTACAATGTGTATACATTTTTACAAAAGGGTTAACAGTACCTACCTATATTTTTCTTGCCTTGGATCAATACATACATCTATGGTATATTAAACTGTGGAAAAACATAAGAACTTAGCGATTTTAAAAATATCACTACGCCAAAAGACTCAAGCTGCATAGTGGGTCTAGGTAGCTTTGTTGTACTCTGTTGTTACTGTATTTAATGGTGATCGTATCAGTTCAGACGCCTAATTGCGGAAAAAGAAGAAATGGACATATTTTTATTCGATGTTATTCTTTTTAAATAACGGAATCTACGCGTAAATAATTTTTGCCATCGACTTGTTTGGATAAAACAAGCTGTGCTTGAACACACAATGCTAGAAATTTTGAACAATTTTGTAATGGAATTCCAAGGTGAAGAGTATCTGAGTGACGTTTATCAATAAATCTAAAATATAAATTGAATATTCATTATCAGTGTTATTTTCTGGGTCTCATTTATACCATAATATCTCCATGAAAGTAAAAGTTTGAAGACAATTTTTATAACCGTATAATATTTATGATGAATTTTTACTTCCACGGAAACATTTTATAGTATTTTTAGAATGGGACTTAGCCAATAGAATTTACGCAATTAGGCCCCTGATCACTGTTCGGTCGAAATTTAAAGAAAAATTGTTTATTCATTTTATAGGTTAAATCGAAAACGAACGTATAAGATTTTTGATACTTGTGTATCAAAATACTTGTGTATTAAAATCATGAAATCCTCAAAAAACTTTTACTTTTAAATGTGAAAATTTCTAATTTATTTAAAAATTCTCATACCTAATCCTTGTTTAGTGTCGCTTATTTAGCGATTTATTAGTCATGACCTCATGACATGATTACTATACAGAAAATATAAATAAATTCGCGTTCAAGTCCCGAATAAACTGATTTGGATGGAATTAACTGATGGAACTGATTGGATCACACGCAAAATACATGAAATGCGCTTAAAATTCCGCTACTGCTCCAAACTTGCTCCATAATTATTATTCTACTTGCGTCCATGCTCCGTGATCAAACCAACGTTGATACACACTACGCTACTTGTTTCATAATACTATTGGATTACATTGATTAAGTGTTCCGGATACAGCGACGGAATAAATGAGTTATTTCTTTACCGCAACATCATGTTTAGTGAGGCTAGAACAGTATCAACCATTGAAATATATGTCACATAAGAATAATACATCAAACCAATAATCGTAGCCACGGACGTATCACGTAGCTGTATTATACATGATGGCAGAGCAGACCGCGGGAATTGGCTTCGCCGTAAGTAAACGCGAGGCAGTGCTATTGTGTCGCTCCGAAAGGGCGAGTTCAATTCAAAGTGCACAATGGACTTGCTCAGGACGTTTTATTTTTATGTATATTAAAATTATTTTAATTAATTACTAATTCATTTTAAATGTAATATTTTGTAGCTTATTATTTAATTGACCCTTAATTTTTTTTTTATTCCTTATCAATATCATAGGAGTGTTACACAAGTGTTTTAAATGTGACCATACATACATACATACATATCTTCACGCTATCCCCAACGAGGTAGTCAGAGAGGACGGAGCGCCAAACGTCGCGATCCTTACATACTTCTTTCGCTTCCCCAAATCTCATCATTCTCCTCACACATTTTCGCCTAGGTATGCGAGTGCTTTTGACATTTCCGTCAGCTAACACTCTAGCTGTTTGATCTTCATAAGTCAGCCTTGGTTTTCCCTGGTTTCTTTTACCACTCACTTTCGCTCTACAGATTTTCTTCGTCAGTCTTTCATCACTCATTCTTTCCTTGTGCCCGAACCATCTAAGCATTCCTTTCTTCATTTTTACAATAACACTGTTGTGCAACCCTGTCATACTGCGTATCTCATCATTGGTTATCCTGTCAGCAAGCGTGACACCGCACATATTTCTAAGAGATCGCATTTCTACTGCATTTATCTTACTTTCACTCGATTTCGGGCATATCCAGGACTAACTACCATACAATAAAGTTGGCACCAACACCGCATTGTGTATGGCCATTTTGGCTGAGTTAGATATATTCATACTGCTTACTAATGCGGATAGAGCACCGTTCACTTTATTGCCAGCTGCTACCCATCTCTCCACGTCCAACTCACATCTTCCATCCCTCGAAAACGCACTCCCCAGATAGACAGATATACAATTTCGTTCACCTGTTCTAGACATTTTCCATTTACCCATATTTCACACTTTGTCTGCACATCTTCTCTTTCAAACACCAGAACCTTAGTTTTGTTCACATTTACATTCAATCCTTTCACTTCACAGTCTTCTTTCATGCACGTAACTAGTGTGCAACTCCGCTTCTGATGGTGCTATTGTAACGCATACACTATATTGTAGGAACGGTGATTTGAATTCGTGATTACGAGTTAAAATGTATTATGCTAAATTAAATGTTTTCTAAAAATAATTAATTTATTATCCTTAAAACATTATCTATAACTAATTAATAACAATATTAAAATAAAATTACATTATTTACAAACACACATAATATAAAAAATCGATATACAGACAGATTCTGAATTTATTAATAAGTTTTATATAGTGAATTCGAACAATAGACGCACGGTAGCTACACCCCAATGAGTTCGTAACATTCATTCTCGAAGAGAACGAATAACATTCAATCCACTAAAATTTTTTTTTTACTCACCAGCGCTCAATCAACTTAGTTGTTCTAAATACAAACATAAATAGAAAAACCATTCAGCTACAATTATAATATTTGTATCAAATATATAATCGTTTTGGTGACAATCTTTGTATAACAAGCATAACATTCCAAATAATACAATATAATTATTATTGTGAATCGTGTGTGATCCCGTACCGGGAACTCCGTTGAGATTGAACTCTACCCCTTCTACCTACATCGCAAACACCAATATCAATCACCAACCAACAAGTATTTTGTCTTGACTTCATTATTTTTTTTAAATTAAATTTTTTACTTAATTTTTCTTAATATACTTCTTTTGCTCCCTCAAGCTCCCCTAAGGAGCAGGAGGTGACACTATAAGCACAGCATCGTCAGCGTACAATAGGCAGTTTACCACTTAAATGTGAAGCGAAGTGAAATGCGCTCTATCGTTCACTGCACAAGCATTGAATTGAAAATAAGCTAGGATGAAGCTAGGTATGGTTCCCAAACGCCGTTGAGTGGAACATTGCGACTGGGCGCTACAATAATTAATCGTTGAACGTTTTCATTGTCAGATTTTTACCGCCTACGATACAAAAAAAAAAGATGCTTTTTCAACGTCCACGACATGACGTTACCGTGGACGGAAATTTAAAAGCCTCGTTCATACACCTGCATACATTTTGCTTACCTATTGTACCGTGGACGGTAAAATCGTAGCGATAGAAACGTTCAATTGAAAATTATAAAAGCGGCCATCGTTTCGAACCACGCTCAATCTAGGACATACTACACATATCGTTGGTACAGTAGCACACATTTTATATGGCTTACCGATGTACCTGCGCAGTAGACACAATTTGAAAGGCGCGGATAATGAATGGACCTATTAGCTACATACCGAGGCGACATATCATTGGGCGTTAAAATCTATGTCGTAATTGGATGATGGATTTAGCGCCTTGCGCGCTGACGACGGCTCTTTCAGTCGGCCGTCAGACTTTATTGTAACTGCACGTGGCTTTTTCGAGGTTACATTTAAGTTTCTTTCCTAAAAATAATTATGTACTCATTAAAATGAGGACGTCTCTTAAAAAGACAATCGAGGGAAATTGAATGATTTACATTTAAATAATTTCTTGTTTTTATCTTCAATTAAAAGTCGTATATTAAAATCAACATACATATTTTAATTCGAACTTTTAATTTTATAAGCTTTTACAGTACGGTACTGGTTAAATAGCTATAACTTTAAGTCATTATTTTCATACATAAACGTAGTTGTGTTTTTGCGATAAAAATGATCACTTCAAATTTATTAATAAAGTAAAGTTTAATAAAAGTGACCCCTTTCAATTGCACGTAGAGTATAATATCGCGTGAGCGAAGTAGATAGTGAATGCGCTGCAATAAGTTTTCCACTTTATGACTATAAGAGCATAAGATTGATTATAAAATGGATTTAGCGTTTCGGGTAGTTTCATTGATCGTCTTTTCGTGTCTGCGCGAACAAAGATTAACGACGCGCCATATCTTTTGTGTCTTACTGTATCAACAGATGTGCATTCAATGAAAACACAATTTTAAAAGTTATATTGTTTTTCTTATAATTTTGTTCGAACAATCGTTTGTGCTAGTCTTATATTTGTTTATTTATATCATTACGTCTTACACATATAGATACGTTTGTATTTAAAGTTGTTTTACATGTAGCAGGTGCTAACGTACGACACCGATTTTTCCCTATTTTAAACATAAAGATTACAATAAAAAGACATTCTTCATAAAACAGTTTTTATTAATAAAATGTCAACATTTTATAAAACAATAAAAAATATTATTTATTATAACATTCAACTGAGACTACATAAATATACATAAAACCTTTGCTTCCTGGCACTTTTCTTAAATGTTAATCTAAATGCTATTCAATAAATCTAATCTTACAAAACTCAATGTCTCTCTGTCTGTCTGTCCATTTATGTCCTTTTCGCGCGAGAACCACTTAGCTAATATACATGTTTTTTTTAATTCATAGCTCTGTTATCTGGCCCGTTTATAGGATATATTGTTACATAGACTAACGTATGAAATAAGCAGTGAAGATAATGGTGAATTGAGTCGTTGAAAAGACTCTTTTCAGGCGCTTAATGGCTTACGCTTAGTAAACCATGAGAGATATATGAAATTAATGTACTACATAATGGAAGATCGTAAAAAGACCTACAAAAAAGGTCGGGATAGTATATAGTATAGTATCTTGTAAGTATCACCCATAATAAGCATTTATGTTTTTAAAATAACCAGCGTGCAACCGCCGTAGGGGCAGCATGAGTCGCGCATGCCTTCGACCGACGGGTCAGTTCAGTCAGTTCGTTAAAAACCTAAACAATAATTATGCAGTCTATGCGAGTAGAGCCGTGGGCTCAACTAGTCAATTACCAATCTCAATTTTACTCTCACTCATACGTCACTTTATAAGTTTATACATACATACAAATAAATAGTAAAGAACCATTCAGAAAATCGCACCAACCATTAAAGACCTAAGCATTTAGGTGAAACGAAATTGTAATTATTTACAAGTGCAATGGGAGTTAAATAATTGTCCCCATGGTCTCGACATGTCCCTCGGAGACATGTTATGGCCGTGATATTAAAGCTTAAATATATTAATGCCACGCTTATATATTATATTCTACAATTATATATTATACAAAGCATAAATACAGATGGGACGGAGCTAAATAAACTCGGAAGGAATGCAGTCGTCAGTCGATATTTGCAAGGAACAAAATTTTAATTCATTTGGAATATTTTTGTTATTCGGTATTTTATTTTAGCGTGGATATGATAAATAATCTAAGTGTCGAGATATAATGTTCTTCCTAGCAGGTGTTAAGGTATTCTATTATCTGTAATGATCTTGTAAGTAATTACTGTAATCGACTTTTTCTTGTTCACATGTTTTTATAACAATGTTTCTAGGTTGATCACAAACCACAGTTTTTTTTTTATTTTTAACTCACTCATTTTGAAAAATACAAAATAAGAACAAAAATAATGTGCTCTGTCTCTATTCAATAACAATAATATTCTGTTGTCCAGTAACGAGACGTCGCCAAATGTCACTTTTTTCCCCCACAGTTCCAAAATTTATTTAGTTCAGTCCCCAGCTGTAGCTTGTTTATTGACTAAAGTTTCACTTTTAACTTAAAGGAATTAAATAAACACTAAAACTTCATATCGCACACTTTACTGACGATAGCCACTTCAAAATAGTGACAATTGGGACTAAAAAAAACTTCAAAAATAAGCAATATTTACAACTCGTCAAGGAATATATTATGTATTTGCAAAAAAAGTAACATAATGGCATTATCGCTATATAAACTATATAAATTTTATTGATATGAATTGTGTTTAGTCAGTAATGTAGAGAACGTTTGAACTAAAATGGCGCGTCCCTCCATTGCATTTGCGCAAGTACATATTATGTATACGGATTATAGGCACAATACATGCAATTTGGTCATCGTCATTGGTCATTTACCAATACATACAATTTTTTTTTTGTTAATGGCACCGTACGTGAGTACATTGCCAACGTCAAGTAAAGCGAGAAAATCATCCGGTAGATGATTAGCGCATTTGCCAATGTCACGTATTAACAAACTAATATAAAGACAGAATAAGTAGAATCCATGTAGGATCACAAGTAAATTAGTTCTTTCTTATCGTAAAACTCCTGCTGTAAAGTGATAGTAGGCTTTACTGAAGTTATAAAGGACTTTTTGGAAGAGCGCGAAAATTTCAGCTACACGTGTTTATTTAGATCTCCTCCATTCTTATCACTTACGCAGAACTTTAAAACACAATATACTTTCACTGTTGTACTTTAAAACTCCTAAAAATGTAAAAAATAGAAAATCTAAATAAAATGACAACCTCACTTCTCCCGTTCCCGCCAAAAAGTCTCATACATACAAATAGTGCTTACCAGTTATTCGAATTTTCGAATTTAGTGAAGGGGCGTCCAATTTTAGTTTAGACGATCTCTACAATTTATTTCTATTACTATAACTTATTTTGATAGGATTTGAAATTAAGAGGATTAGTTTGGTAATTTACTCGTTACCACAGATCCTATAAAGCTAATGGATTTCTTCTTATCTCGTAATCTTTTCAATATACAATCAAACTTTATTCAGTGTTTTGAAGAAGCGACGACGCGAATATCTGCTGCATAATGTGCGGGAGTGTCGCCACGTCCATGCATATGTGGGCGTGACCCACGGGTAACCTGCGCAGGAGTCTGTCAAGAAAATACATCTTTAATATCGCTTTATTACGTAATGGTCTGGGAGAGAAAGAAGAATATATATAATGTACCAGTTGATTATTTTCAGCACAAAACATCGAAGTCAAGCTCAGCCAAGATGTAAAACTTATTATACATACATGCATACCTATCTTCACGCCGTATCCATAACGAGTTAGTCAGAGGACGGAGCGCCAAGCGTCGCGGTTCTTACATACTTCTTTTGCTTCCTCAAATCTCATCATTTTCCTCAGACATTTTCGCTTAGGTATGCGAGAGCTTTTGACATTTCTATCTGCTAACACTTACTAACAACTTATTATAAGGAACTTATATAGGCGATGGTCTAGGAATCTGACATTATATGGTACCACTTTATCATCTCTAAGTCCAAATTTTAAACTGATTATTGTTAGCTATTGTTAATATTCGTGATTAAATGTTACAATCATGATAATTAATAGACGTCAACACTGTCATTTGTGAGTGTTGCTACTTAACAAGAATTTGTGATTTGACAGTTGATATTTTTGAATGGCAATTGTAAGAAATGAGTAGTCGAGAATTATAAGAGTAAACGAAAGAACGACTTTCATTATAGCCCTATATATCCCATGTTTCCACTCACGTCGATATGCTAGAAGAACATACACTGATTGGAAAAGCATACTATAGAATAAACGATTTCATAGATAATAAAACTAAATTCTGGAATTAATCTCCCTATACATTATCATATACATAATATATTTCATTGGCTTTATGAATATTGTGTTTTAAAATACCTAATGTAAAATCATGTTGAAAAAAATTTTACCTGATCGACAGATTCTTCTCAATGGACAGGTTTTCCTTTTCGAACCAACGTAAATTTGACGTTTAAAAACAACTTACAATCGGGTTGACTTGAATAAATTGATTTCACTTTGACTAACTACGTCTATTAGACTCAAAACATTTAAAATTTAAAATATTTTTTGTACGTCATGTTGTACTTACGTGTTTGCTTCGTCTCCCAAACTTCCTATGAAAATAACATGTGCTTGTACTTTTGGCTCTGATGTTAAAATAGTGCCTAAGGACTCAGGTTGGATTCCATATCTGAAAAAGATTCAGTCAATATTAGTGTGGTAACACCGAAAATTGTCGAGTCTTGTTTAATTTTTTAGTATTTATTACATTTTGAATGAAAGTTTGGTGTACCATAAATGTGCCAAAAAAACATGGTTGCATGTTGGGGTTAACGCGGACTGGAATACCTGTCTTTAAGTTTCTATTACGTCACCAAAAAAAATTTTAAATAAGTGACAATACACAGATGATTTTCTCATACACAACGTTTCAGCTAATTAAAAGAAATTATTTTGATCACGTTCACGGCCGTACGAGTTTAGATCCCTTGTACAAATAAAAAATAATTTGAATTTAACTAACAAATTACTTTAGACACAATTAGTCGAATTTCGACCACAGGTTAAACGTGGCCTAGGTTCTGATTAACTACCGTTTTCCGTTTTGACACTTGAATATATATTTTTTTTAATTAATCCTAGGAGTCGGAACTATGCCCATATAACTGATGTTTTCGGTTTTAATCAAATTCCAAAAGTAAAGTTTAACTTTACGAAATCTTGCTATTAACTATTCGAAACTTTATTATCCAAAACATATTCTACTCATATTATTGATACCTTAATAATATCTCGTTAATAAGTCGTAGCTAATCGAAAGCATTTCCAAGCTATAAGGGTTCCATTATTGCCATTTTGGTTGTGATCTTCTAAAAACGCTATTTAGATACATCTTACTTGCGATCTGTCCTGTTGATTTTATTCCTGTTGATTGAAAGTTTAGTAGTTTCAAGGAACAAAGGAATTCAAATAGACAAACGTGGATTGTCACTGTTTTAATCATTTAGAGATACAAGTTTTTGATGCGAAACATCTTATACGGCAGGTCAGACCGGCTGTTGGTGAGATGACGTGGCGACCGTCGCCACGCGCTTGTACTAAGCTTGTATACCTATAGCATATCATGAGTTGTTAGTCACTTCGGAACACGTTGCCTGTGTTTTTTAAATAAAGAATAAAGTCATAAAAAAGTATGAATAGATTATTTTTGATTATGCCATATTTATTTCCTTTAATGAACCATCCTTTTCTGTATATTTTCTATACAAAACAGTTTCGATGTTTCCCATCTCCCAAACGTCACGCGACGGATCATGTTTTTATGTGGTGTGCCTACCGTCTAAGATTGGCGTCGGACAATATGAGCACTAGCGCTTCGTCGGCGTCCTCTGTGGCCAGCGAGGCGATGGCGCGCCGCGCGCCCGGCAGCGTGTTGTCGCCCGCCCAGCAGAACTGCGCGTGCGCGTGCATCGTGCGGATTATCTGACGGGGGCCAACAACCACACACAGTTACGCCCATCTACATATACACTGGCCTACAGACGAACATACGAGTTCGTTGACGTGGGACGATTTTTGAAGTGAAAACTTCTATAGACACGTTCGGCGAATTTTAGATGGGTCTCATGGATTAGCGTCACCGACATGCTATTGCGCGCGCAGCTTATACACATATACACAAATATATTATACATATATACATGTATACCTTATATTTATTGTTTTTTTTATATTATTTCATAATTTTAAGTTTTCACTTCTATCGGCAGTCCTTAATCACTGCCTATTTTTTAATTTGTCAATGTTACCTATGGAATGAATGATTGCCTTGATTATTGCGATATGTAACATCACAATCACACACAGAACACGAAAAATATCGCGTTCTCCACAGCGTGACGATTTGTGACGACCTGTCATTCAAAACGGGTTACAATAGCGTCTCGTTTTGCTGTCCCTTTCCTACTCGTGCCACTATCATTAAAGTTCACATTCTCACTGGTACTCTTTCTACGTCTATGCGCCAAGTATAGCTATATACTAAGTTTATGGTTACGCCTATGATGCCAGACGCCTACGCCTATATACTTTCTTTTTACCACACTACGGCAATAATAATATTATTATAATAATAATCCATTATTATAAATGCGAGAATGACGAGATTTGAGGAAGCAAAAAAAGTATGTGGGGCAGTGGCGTGCATTCCATAGAGATAAATAGACACTGTCAACACTGACAATTTACTAATTCAATAAAGTAAAAAAAAATATATCGCAACCAAAAACATGTTTTCAAAATTCCCGCATTCGCCTTATCTTTATCAAAATGCAACAAGAAAGCATCACAGCAACCGTTCGCTCCAGAGACAAATTCAAATCATGGCTCGATTTACACACATTCAAATCTTTTCTAACACTGTGTTTCGTATTACACGCGTGCATCTGTAGTGGTTGTGATTGTTTACTTAGCTCAAAACACGCACACAAGTTAATAAAGAGACAGCATCTCTAGCCAATAACGAAAAAAAAAAGACAAAAAGAAAAGGAACTTGTCAACGGTTTGAAACTTAATACATAGTTGTAGTGTTGTTAGTCATGATGAAGTTGAACGATTAATTTAACCTATTAGAAAAAACAACATATTACTTTACGTTAGTAAACTAATTAATCTGTGATATTACCTTCATACAAAACATTAACATGTTTGTTAAATGTTCTGACTTTTTTAATTATCAATACGAAAGATCAAATGCTTTTTTTCTTATTTTAGCGCCCTCTAAACATTTTTATAGTGACGTTCTCTTCCTTACTTATGGAATTTTTAATAGATACAAGAAAACAACAGAAGGCGCTCACCGGCATTCAGTTTCGGACAAAATTATAATTAACGTTAACGTAACGTTAGAGTAAATTACATTGTAATATGTATTATCTATGGTTAGAGTAACGTGTTAGTTTTAATTGCTTTTCTTTGTTGTTGTAGCTTTATAATATAGTAACTAGCAATTTTGTTACCGTTGAAATAGTTTTAAAAGTAATTCCAGTAAATAAATAATGGAAAATTAAATCACATTAACATTTATTACATACGAATTAAAAGTGGTGATTTTGGTGAGTTTTCTTTTTGTCTACCCTACCGAAAATGTATGTACACGTCACTGATGCAAGGACCGCGACGCTGGGCGCTCCATGACTACGCCGTTAAGGATACAGCGTGAAGATATGTATGTATAATTGCGAATGACTGCCTGTCTGTCTGTTACGTTTTCACAGCTAAATCGACAAACCGATTTTGATGAAATTTGGCATGGAGGTAGTTTGACACTAGGAGATGGACATAGGCAAATTTTTTTTCACAGGAATTTACGCCTAAAGGGGTAAAAAGGGGGATAAAATTTTATATGGAAAATGCTTAACCATTGAACCGATTATAACGAAATTAGGTACAGACTACAGAGATGTGTCCGGAAACAGACGTAGGCTACTTTTTTCAAATAACTACCTAGAGCCCGGGAATGCCACGGAAAAAATTTCTACGAGGACGAAGTTACGGGTATAGTAAATCCGTTTCCTAAATTAACTTGAATAGCTTGGAACGCAAATGCAGGGCAGTCGAAATTAAATCAGTATATCCAAGTGAATACAGTTACGAAGTATTGTGAGACGTCACGGACGAACCGACAAAAACTCAGTTAATATTTATTTAAATTAGTTAAGTTTCTTATTATAAGCCAATTTTCTCAGTTTTCTTCAGAGTATGCAATGTGCCAATGATGTACTAACCTGCAAACGTTGTTTCTCGTTCTCGGGAGGTCTGTCGACTCTGATCAGCTCCAACGCGTCTTCCTCCCCTGAATGTGCGTACATATCGTATCTGATACGGGACTCGTAACCTTTCAAAGCCTCAGTCAGTAGGACCACAGCCTCCATAGACCGTTCTAAGCGACCATCGTAAGAGTTGAATCTGTTTGAACAAAAATATTCATATGACAAGTACACGTTTTTTGCCAACCAGGTAAGAATGGCATTCTGCCAAGCAGGTGCTATAAATAATTATATACGTCTATCAAAATTACCTGTACATGCTCCCAGAAACATCCAAAACTACCCTAAGCCTTTTGGGTTTTTCCAGGAGCGCACCGGGCGGTGGCTCTTGTTCTGTTCTCCGCCTGTATATAGCTCTTTCGCCAGTCAGACCTTCTATAATCTTTCCATCGTCCAGTTCTCCGCTAGTCTGATGTCTACTCCATTGTCTCTCTTTTTTCTTAGCCTGCAGTTCCGCTAAAACACCACGTAACGCTCCAATCTGTTAAAAACGTTTAGGAAAAAAAGTAAGGAGATTTTCCGCCAGATTTTTTAAACTACGGGGAAGACAGAGGGGCAAACAGCCCATCTGACAATAAGTAGACTGAAGACCATGAACATAAACAATATCAAGGTTAAACTCAAATATCTAATGCGTTGGAAGCATTGGGGATGGCATATTTCTTGTACCAGATACACTAGCTGTCGTACCCCCAAAACGGAATAACAGCGCAAGCATACTGTTTAACGGTAGAATTAGGGAGCAAAATAGACTCTAAAATGGAGCTATCTGGACAAACTAATTTCATATATTTATTATTATTCGCATATACATATAAATACTATACACGACTGCTATACATACCCTTGATTTGTTAGAGAAATATGCACTACAATACAAGTGGATGGAAATTAAAACCCCATTTTAATTTCCATCCACTTGTATTATTTTTCCTTACCTGTGGTTGCACAGCTTTTAGAAACTGCCCATACAATTTCGCATCGTATTCGCTCATGTTGATTTCTTTTAATCTTTCCTCAAAAGCCTTCCTATTCATTTCGCGAGCTGCCTGTTTCACGTGTTCAGGTATATCTTCTTTTTCGGCGTCTGAAAGCTGATGAATGAAATACACTTTTACTCTTAGAACTGAGACAACACTAACGTAACATAACGTTACGCCAGTTCCCATTCGGAGTGGACAGAACATCAATGAGAATACAATCACACTTTGACGCTATTTTTAGTGACAAAGTAGAAACCGATATTAACAGGTTGCTTAACCCATCGTCTTTATAGGTTTCTTGCCTGCGATCTTCAAAAATAAAAAAACCCAATTGCGGTGTGATCTTTATAACTGAAGAGTTCCATGGGTTAAATAATCTTCGAAATTCATTGTTAGTTTTGCCACCAATTACTTAACCAGCTATTGTCTGTGATCCTCGATTATGGGCTGTAATCTTTTGAGGCTTTCTTTCACATTTCGTATCCATCTTCAAATTCTAACCAAGTTTTAAAATGCATATCTCATAAACCGTTTAGCAGTTATTTTGCCCCTCGTATACTCAATCGTCAAACTTCAAAGTTTGGAACAACCTGGAGGTATAACTTTTTGAGAGAAAAAAAACGATAAAATCAGTTTACGAACAGCGGGGATATCGTCTAACATACGTTACAAAAAAAAAAAAAAAACATACATATGAATTGCCAACCACTTATTTCATGCGATGAATTCTTATAATATTTAGCTATCTTCCGCCTAAAAATCCAGTCTAACCAGCATCAAATCAATGAAGAACTGCCTCATTCGTTGAATTGGTGCTGGTTAGTTGGCCACGTCTGATCTTTGGAATATCCTGAGGATGCTTCGTTGAGAAGCGAAACGTGTCGATTAGTTTTGGATTTTTGAACGGAAGATAGCTAAATATTACATCGACCTACAAGACTGGCAATGTAGAACTAATCATTTATCCACCTAAAGAGTAGTCAATTGGTTACAACTCATCTAATCGATCACGTGCAACTATTGGAATAGGTTGTCTGATTTGTGAGCAAAATATTTGAACACTTCATTAAAAACGCGTTTATTATTAAATGCTTATTGAAGTTATATCGTGTAATTATGTGCTTTATTTCAAGTACGATAAATTAACTTGTGATGTCCGATGTGTGACAAAGTTGTCGTTTGCAATTTCATGTCTTGTAGGTCAATGAAATATAAGATTCATCACCTGAAATGGATTTCCACGACTTAACACCTAAGTTTACAAAACCACTTATTTTTGAACAAAAAATTACCGGTGATAAATTCCTAAAATATTTAGCTATTTTCTATATAAATTCGAATTCACGACAGCACGAATCACGATTTCGGTGCTGGTTAGTTGACCGAATCCTATCTCTGGTATATCCTGAAGATGCTTCGTTGAGAAGCGAAACACGTGTTAATTGGTGCTTTTTGGAGTTTGAGCGGAATTTAGCTAAATATTTTAGGAATTAATCACATGAAATGGATTTCCGCAAAGTAACACCTGTATATACAAAATATTACCTGATGTACATCATGGCCTTTATCGAGCCGATACGGGCCGCCCTTCCCGCCCAGCCCCGCGGTGTCGCGCCCGCCGCTGCCGCCCGCCCACGTGTTGCCGCCCACGTGTGGCTTATCGTCTGGGTCTTCCTTGCCGTGCTTGGGGGACGATACGTCCAGGCTGAAAATCAAAATACATGTACCGTCACATAGAGAGTCCTCCTCTTGACCACCTCCGTGGCGCAACGGCTTAACGCGTCGGGAAGTGAACGGGGGTTACGGGATCGATTCCCGCCCCGAATCTGGGTGTTTATGTATAATATGTATTTATATGTAGTGCATGAAAGAAGATTGTGAAGTAAAAGGATTGAAAATGAATGTGAACAAAACTAAGGTTCTGGTGTTTGAAAGAGAAGCGGAACAAACGAAATGTGTGATTAGTGTAAATGGAAAATGTCTAGAACAGGTGAATGAAATTGTGTACCTGGGGAGTGCGTTTTCGAGGGATGGAAGATGTGAGTTGGATGTGGAGAGACGGGTAGCAGCTGGCAATAAAGTGAACGGTGCTCTGTCCGCATTAGTGGGTAGTGAGAATATATCTAACACTGCTAAAATGGCCATCCACAATGCGGTGTTGGTGCCAACTTTGTTGTACGGCAGTGAGGCCTGGATATGCCCGAAATCGAGTGAAAGTATGATAAATGCTGTGGAGATGCGATCTCTCAGAAATATGTGCGGTGTCACGCTTGCGGACAGGATAAGCAATGATGAGATACGCAGTATGACAGGGTTGCACAA
This sequence comes from Zeuzera pyrina, assembly GCA_907165235.1. NCBI lineage: Eukaryota > Metazoa > Arthropoda > Insecta > Lepidoptera > Cossidae > Zeuzera > Zeuzera pyrina. Next base: position 5,345,886 of record OU015627.1, read on the forward strand.
CAGTGTTATTGTAAAAATGAAGAAAGGAATGCTTAGATGGTTCGGGCACATGGAAAGAATGAGTGATGAAAGACTGACGAAGAAAATATACAGAGCGAAAGTGAGTGGTAAAAGAAGCCAAGGAAGACCAAGGCTGACTTATGAAGATCAAATAGCCAGAGTGTTAGCAGACGGAAATGTCAAAAGCACTCGCATACGTAGGCGAAAATGTGTGAGGAGAATGATGAGATTTGAGGAAGCGAAAGAGGTGTGTAAGGACCGCGACTCCTGGCGCTCCGTCCTCTCTGACTACCCCGTTGGGGATACAGCGTGAAGTTATGTTATGTTATGTTATGTATTTATTTACAAAAGAAAAGTATATATGTAGTATATCAGTTGTCTAGTACACATAACACAAGCGCTGTGCTGCTTACTTTGGGACTAGATGGCGCTGTGTGAAATGTCTGAGTTTATTATTATCATTATTATAGAGTTATTAAAGTGACGCAGTGATGAACAATATTTTGATCTAAAAAATAAAACTTCTACGCCCATACATACGTGCGCGCGTTAATTTACGAAAAATACGATAAAACAGTTATTTCCGTTTATATTAGACTATGATTAATTTTAAAAAATCCAACTGGCATTTTTAAGAACAGAGCAATCTACATCGAATATTTAGAACCATGCATCGATCTCGTTAGTCCGAAAAATGTAAATCACTGTTTTAAAATAGATTTCTTTGATTTTTTTTTTCTGTTAAAAAGTTTACTAATCGTGGCAAAATGAAGTTAATGAAATGAAGAATCATGTTATTAAATACCGCTTTCAGACGTTTTGTAATCACCCAGAAAAACTGAGATCCCTGTCGTCAAAATTTCCAATAGCTAGTTAACTATGTAGCGTTCCTACTTAGGTTAAAGCAAAATGGCAATATTGTTGACTATTTATGACTAGCTTATATTGTAAAATAGTGAAATTAAGAAATTTAAACATGGGATAAGTGATATGCCAACAATTCTCAGCAACCTATCACTATCAGGATTTGCTTTAAAATTTTCAAGCAAAAATTCTTGATGCTGGAAGAGGCAAGATGTGACGTGTGATGTGGCTCTTTTGTTGCCTTCATACCAGTAAAATCGTGTCAAACACCTCTGTTTCGTCGGAAATGGTTTGCAACAAATATTACCCGCTGGTCCTCTCAATAGTCATCTGTAGTTTCTTCAGTGCCTCTTTAGATCTCCCCTCCAGCACTCCCTCAGTAGGCAGACCACTACTGTGTAATACTTCAAGTAACGTATCCGCCATGTCCTTACTGTAGCGGTCGAAGTCGAACACGTTACCGATGGCGGTCGCTAAATCTTCGCCAGGATATTTCTGTAACATATTTTAATAACAATCGTAAATTGTATTATACTAAAAAGTAATCTATATGGAATTGATTGATCATGAATTTTAAATAAAATATGCTTTTATATAACTATTGTGTGTATTGGTTTTCTTAGATGTTATTCTTAGATTTTATTTTTCTTAAATCATTATTAATATTGAAAATTTCTAAGTTCATCTTATTCTATTTAAAGTACCTATATTTACATAGGTATGAACAAGCAAGCACAAGCTTCTTAACCATTTTAAATAAATTGAAGAACATTTTATAAACACAAGTGTGTGTAACGAATATTCTTCAACTTAATCACCCAAATATGGACTAATACTCGTATATACTGTTGACAAAGTCATTGACTTGGCTTAACGACCACTATTCAGCAGTAACAGGGGCTATTGCAAAGTGGTAATTCCTATTCACTTGTCGAGTAGCAGAGTCGTTTAACCACAGCGATCCTACGAAACCACTGAAGCCTCACTATGCTATTAAAATAATAAAAAATTACTATGTTTACCTGCAAATGCTTAACAATATTGACAAGTTCCCTGGTTGAATATGGATAAGTAAGTTGTCCCTGGTCGGCCATATCTCTTAATGTCGCAAACGCTTGTACTAACTTCATCATTAGATCATGTGGGACATCTGGTCCATAAGATTTGAGCAGTTCCATTTCCGACTCTCTTGACGGATTGTCAACCGCGTGGCAAGAGAATAAATCACCTAAGTAATAAAAAAAAAAACACAGATAAAAATCTTTTAACTTACTAAAAGCGAGTTAAAAATTTCGATTCCTAGATTCGATCACTAGAATAAATACCATAGAAACAGCAATAGTAATTAACAATAGATCAGTTACAGGCTGTTCCATTAAAATATACAAACGTACCCAAAGAAGCAAAGAAGTCGTTCCCTAAGAACGGGAATCCAGGTCTATTCGCTAGCACGATCATTTTAAAGTCATCATGTACTGGTATACAGCTTCCTGCGTCACCTCCCGAAGTTTCCAACATGTGTTTGGGCACAATTCTTCTACCATCACTGAGAATCATCTCCCCATTTTCAACTAACGTCTTCAAAATACATGTGACGTGAGTTGGAGCTTTGTCAGCTTCATCAACGACTAACACATGGCCATATTTGACGGCCTTCACCAGCGGAGAGTCCTCGTAAACCACAACACCATCTTTAACCGTCGGCTGAACTGTAAGTGATTGGACTGTCGTGTCTCTGTGCAACTGGATATACTCCCTAGGTCTGTTTAACAGCTGCAACAGCCTATCAGCTATCTTATTCTTCCCCACTCCTTGGTTTCCGACTAGAAGTAAGTGGTTGCCTAATAGGAAATCTTGGAGTAGCCATTCTAACAAACTCACATGCTGAGGAACGTCGTAGAAAAGAATATCAGGTACTTTAGTTAAAGCATCGGTGTTGAACACTTCGGTACTAGTGTCGCCGATAGTTAAAACACCGTTTTGTACATTGCAGCTCACTTTTGGTTCAGAGGGATTGCGTCCAAAAATTCCGAAACGCGAAGGAGGTTCAATTCCAAGTTTCTTACTAACGCTGTCAAGTGCACGTCGAGCCAAGTTAGGTAAAAATTTAGCTAAGAAAGTTCTCTGCACAGTTTCGTATGCTGAATCTGTGGGATATTTAGCCATTCTGCTTGAGATTCGTAGTAACTGACGAGTGGAAAGAGATGAAGACAAATTTTTAAGAGTACTGTCTTCAGAATTTCGAAGTTCGTCGGCTAAATTTATTATGGAATGTAATGGTTGAGATATGTCACCGTACTGAAACAGAAAATGGAATACAAATAGTTGTCAAATAAAATTTTAGGTATTTATTTTATTTTATTTTAGGTGCAAAAACATTAGACAAACTGTGACTTATTACTAATTTTAGCTTATAAATATATATAGTTACATGGTGAGTCTGTCAAACTAATATTGTACACATCACTTTTACAAAAAACATGCAAACACAATGTCACACTAACAACTTATTTAAAGGTAATTTTATTAAGTGATTTTCTAAACCGGAATATGTTTCGATTCAAGATATCGAGCTCTTCGCATACACGGTACTTATTTCGTTATACTTATTTCGGTATAACCTAATAACTTCATTTTGTCTACCTATTTGTTTTTTTTTCTTGTAATAAGCCGATTCCAGGTATGTATAAAGATATGTACAAAATGTACATACATACATAGATATATAGATATCTTCACGCTGTATCCCCAACAGGGGAGTCAGAGGATGGAGCGCTAAGCGTCGCGGTCCTTACTTCTTTCGCTTCATCAAATCTCTTCATTCTCCTCTCACATTTTCGCCTAGGTATGCGAGGGCTTTTGACAGTTCCGTCGGCTAACACTAGCTATTTGATCTTCATAAGTTAGCCTTGGTCTTTTTCTAATAAGCGCTCGGAACATAAAGGTAATCTAGTTCTTATAAAACTATTTTTTTCTTCTTATAGACACGCGTTCTAACCATGTTGTTTAAGAAACTACATGTTTGTCATATTTTGAACTATTTAACCAGATCCATAGGTATTAACATGCACCCGATTGAACACTATATATATCGATCCCAGAATATCAGGATTTTTATACAAAAATATACTCCATATTCGCCAACAAACTTCAGATTAGTAATCATTTGATTTTATTATCAGATCAGAAAGTAATTTTTAGGGCTTCAAGCTTCCCCAGATAGGACTTGAAAACAAACAACACATGGTGGCTTGTCATCCAATGCAATAAATCCATATTCTAAATATGCGTCGTTGTATAACCTCGTCTTTTTCTTCACCGTTTCACCAGACGTAGAAGCCACATTTCGTTTTGTCACAAATTTGTCCATATTCATTTAACTTTTTTACTGTTATTTATAAAAATTAAACACTGGGTGATTGAGATAAGATCGTTGTTGTATGTACTTACTTCCCTGTGCTACTTCCCTAAAAATGTAAATGACAATGGAACTCTGCCTCACGTCTTTTTGTTTTTATAACTAAGCCATTTAACATGTACGAACCTGTCTAGTGCACGTGTAGGGGTTCTGCAAATTTCTCGAGAATTCTCGAGAAATTAGTCTTTAGTCGAGGCGGGAAAAAAACTCAACGCCTCGAGAACTCGAGAAATCAATTCCGTACGCTAGGTAACTAAAAAAACACGCATATAACACGTGACGAGTCTAGAGTATCGCATGGCTGTTACCCCGCCGCCCGCGCGTACTTCGTCTGTTATGCGCGCGTCGCTCCGTCATAGTATTAGTTGTCATTGTATACTGTCGCTTGTATGTTATGTTTATGTCGTAATAGTGAAAGTACGTACCTATTATTAAGTAATTATTAACTACCTACATAGGTTTTATCAGTTGTAGTTCACGATCAACAAAAGAGTTTAAATCCATTGAATTGTCAACGCGTGGTTAATTTACGTTTGAGAAGTATTTTAATTAATAAATGCAATTTATGGTAACTAAATAATTTACCATTTGATTTAATTGATGTCATCTATCAATCTAATTTGTAATAAAGCACAAATTTGAAAAAAACATCGTGTTTTATTAAAAATTTCAAAATTTCTCGAGATACTGGAGTAACTCGACAAATCCTGGTCGAGAATTCTCGTGCCTCGAGAAACAAAAAAGGTCGAGAAACCAGAAACCTTACGCACGTGTCATAGGATGCGCGGGCGGCTTATTTGAAAAGTTCATGCAAGTACAACCTGCAGGTTAAAATCTCGCCTAGACAGTAATTTTAGACCCTCCGACAGGCGGGCGCAATAATTTGTAATGCGCGGTTTTGCGTTTTTATCGCAGGAGCCAGCCTTGAAAATTTAAATTAAACGTATAAATAAAGTATTAATTAAAATATTATTATAATTAGAACTTTATAGCGAAGGGGTCGCAAGACTTTATACTTAACTTTTTGGCTCTTTCGTGGGTCGCGACATAAAAATGGTTAAGAAACATCTATCTTGAAACTATCAAAAAGCTTATTATTTTATTTATTTATTAAAGTAAAGTTTTACATGTTTCACAATACATAGCCCCACAAAACCGTCTCAAGGGTTTGTCTGTGGGGTCAGACGAGTCTCACAATATCATTCCATATGAATAAATGAACGGAGCTACACGTTGTTCATTAAGTACTTTTTTAAAGAATTTTTAAATTTTTTTGTATTAGATTCAAGGCGAATGTCAGCGGGCAAGCTATTCAATAGATATGGAACGTAATACGTTCCATATCTTCGTACATGTTAATGGAACGTAACGTTGTAATATCGGTTTACAACGAAAGACTAAACATACTAATATTAAAACGTCAAAGTATGATTCTTGCTCTTACCAATGTTTTAATAATGAATATTTCCTCGTTCTTACTCAAGTTTCGCATCTCATGAAATACAAATAAACTAAGCATTTCTGGTGACAGCCAGTGCTGGCCGCGACCATGTACTGGCGGCTCAGCTAATGCTACTATCCTAAAAAAGACCATAATAATAGTTACTAGTACTAATAGTTTATCTTTCATATTAGTCGGGGAGATAAAGAAAATATAGAGTATGCCAACTGCTTATTTTCTCGTTTGGGTCATAAAATTTCGTATCATTTAGTACCAGTTTGTAATATGTAAGCCTGCAAGAAGTATAGCCAAGATGTGACTGTGTTATGCTTGGATACTCAGTCTAACCTGAATGGGATGTGATGTGAAGTGAAATATATAACGATTTTAACCAACCTAAAAGCGGGATGTATTCGTTTTACCCCACTGTCCTCTAATTGCTGCTGCGTGAGTCCTGAAGCTAAAAGGTCATCGTACCTATCGTGACGTAATAACCTAGTACCGTCGTGTAACTGTAATTCTCTGTCATGAACCAATCTGTAACAACATTACGTTAATCACATTTAATAATAGACAGTGTGAACTGTTCATTGTGGTAGAGCCATGCTGCATTGCTGCACAAATTTGGCCGGCTTGCCTGGTGAAATACCACCCTGTTACAGAATATCGCCGTGAAATAACAGCATCTATTGCTGTTGTGTTTCGTTCGGAAGTGAGAGTACCGGCGGCCCATCCCCCCTACTCCTCCTTTATCTCCTTTCCCTCTTACCCTAAAGGTCGGCAACGCACCCGCAATTCCCGGGACGTTGCGGGTGTCCACGAGCGGCCGTGATCACTTTCCACCAGGTGACTCGTTTGCTCTTTTGCCCCCTTTTATATAATAAAAAAAAACATTTACTGGATGACTGTTTTGGTCACTAGATAGCGGTAATCGATAAAAGAAGTAAGAGGCTTCTGCCCTGTAACCAGGGCAAAAGAATAAGGTTTAAAATGTTCCCCGCCTGTCGTAAGAGACAACTAAATGGGCCTTCGGGGTCGCGGCCAATCGCAGTGGGGGTTCCTGTCGTCCATCCATGCGACCCGAGAGAAAGACAGCGCGTGTGGTCTGTCCGCGCTGTCGAGGCACTGCGTGTATGCAGGGGGTTTACTACCCCTCCGAGAAGTACTTCGATACAGCATTAGAGAGGCTCGGATGTGTTCCATAGGAGTTCCCGGAGCTTCTCGTCAACGCGAGGACGACCACTGCGAATGTTTTGGCGGGTAAAAGCCCCAAATGATGAGTATCTGTATTCAGATTTGTACTTTATTACTAAAAACAGTAGGAGGCTTAATGGATGGCTTAACAACTCTGACAGTAGGTTGTTCAATAGTGTACTTATACCAATAATAAATCTGTATGATATGGTCCTTATCTTTCTCACTTCGTACATTTCATCTGCTGTCCAAGCCGAGAATCCCAGGTTCGATTGCCGATTAAGTCAAATTAAGAAACGCATTTTTCCTTAGCCTTTTCCTCAGTTTTTTTCTTTAGTTGTTGTGTGGCACAGTACAAGTCTAGGAGTCAGTTTAGTGTCACATAATTTGATTGGTGCAATTGTCCAGAATATTTATTTACTTATCATTTATGTAAGAAAAGACCTGTGTCCAGAAGTCGGATATATTAATATTAAAAAGGATGTTAATTTTTTATGCCCGTCTTACTTGATAGAAAGCGATGACGAACTCTCGAATTTTAGTCAATTCGAATCAATAAACTAATTAATATATTTATAACATTACATCTACAACCAAAAGCTGAAGTGAAAAACAATATAACCTGTACAACACAGCTAGTGTACTGGCGTGTATTCTATGTAATCCATCCAACACTGCCATATGACCTTTTAGCGCTGCGTCGACCAACGCAGAATTCCTCCACACTGTGTCTCCATTGTCCAAGGTGGTCCTTTGCTGAATTAAATCCCTTGCCGTCATATCTTGGTACAACACTATTGGTTCGATGGTATAGTGGAGAAGTAAGGCCAGTTGATTTACTAAAAGACTCTTACCGCAGCCTTTTGGACCTTGAAATTATACACTTACATTAGCAACTGCTTTATATTATAAATTATATGCAAATTTTTTAGAAAAGATACATTTATAATATTAGTAGCCGTTGCCTGCGACTTGATTCGAAGTCGATGATCCTGTAAATAGCTCCATATAATTGTAATATTAATTTTCATAAACTTGCACAATGTAATATGGTTTCAAACAGTCCAAATCCTTTTGCGGATGGAATTTTACAAAAATATGAAACACGTCTCATTACTTTTAATAATTCACTATTTCACAACCGTATTCCGTTCCACATAAAAGTTCCGTAATACAAAGTTCAATGCCCCCTTTTCCCCCTTAAAATGTAAATTTCCAAAAATCCTTTCTTAGCGAATCCTTACATTACACAAACTATCACAAAACCAAATTTCGTGATCCTGGCTTAAACAGTTTTTGAAACACAGTGATTTTCCTAGGTCAATGAGTCGGTGAATGAGCGGTATTTCGCTATTTCATAAATTTATAATTCATAATCCAATTACATATTTTTTTAGCTATACTGCACCGTGCCACAGTATAAACATAACAGTAGGATGTCTTCCTATAAAGCTAGCGTACGTGGTTTGTATGTGTGCGCGCTAATACGTATGCACCGTGTCACACACACAACGGCAATATTCTGGGCGATTATGGGTAATTATTGTAGCGCCAGTCGGGGTCGTATGCGAAGCAAATATGCGACCGCTTCCGTTTGTCTCTAATTCGTTCTTCACATCGTCGCAAATGTGAAAATGTCTAAATCGCATAAACGAACGTATTATAATGTCCTTAGATGCCTAAATACACACATCAAAAAAGTCTAAGCTACATGTACGATTTTGAACTTTTGAACGATTTTTACTATTGTGATATATTTATATTTCTTTTATAAATAATAACTAAGCATTTTTTGACGCATTAGTGACTAAATCAACAAAATCCTTCATTCAATTGTTCATTTAATCACAGTAATTAACAATATGTGTATCGTAACATACGTAGTATAAAATAAAGTTAAAACGAAATAAACTTTTCATGTTTTACAAAATTAAATAACGACATTTTTTTAATTATTTGATAATTCAATACAAAGTGTGGCCACCTCTGTTGTTTAACTCTTGTCGGCAGCGATTTTTCATTGAATTTATAAGATTGTTTATCTGATCCTGCGGCAATCGGTCCCAATGGAATTTTAACAAGTCTTTCAGTTGTTGGGTTGTCGACATTCCGTCCAGATTCTCTAGAACACGTCTTTGGAGCTTGTCCCATGCGTGCTCGATGGGATTGAGGTCTGGCGATTATGCAGGTCACGGCAATACCCGGATGTTTTCCATTGCCAAGTACTCTCTGGTCCACCAAGCTGTATGCGAACGCGCATTGTCATGCATTAGCGTGAAATCTGAGCCAAGACTTTATGCAAATGGGTGACCATAAGGCCCGAGGACATCTTCAACGTAACTTTCAGCTTTCATATTGCCATCTACAAAAACGAGCTCAGTTCGTCTGTTCTTCATAATACCCGCCCATACCATCACTGTGGAGCCACTGTAAGGGTGCACTTCCTGGACGAATCTCACCCGTTCAGCATTTTCGGGACGACGATACACTCTTACCCTTCTCGTATCAGGCGTAAATCCAAACCGGGACTCATCACAATATAAAATTTTATCCCATTACTCCTGGGTCCATGTTAAGTGTTCCGTACACCATTCGTTTCGACGGGCGCGATTCCCATGGCGTATAGGTGGGCACCTATTTTTGCGTCGTGCTCGTAGGCCGTATTCATGCAGCCTATTTCTCACGTTTTGGTGGCTAGCAACAACACCGCTTGAGAATTGTAGCTTTTTTAAACCTTTCTCCCGGGCGGTTAACATCGGCTGACGTCTTGCAGTCAGTTGTATGTATCGGTCCTGTCGAGTAGCTGTACTCCTTCCACGTCCTGGGTGCTGCTCAGCAGGATCCCCTGTATTAACGTAACGCTGCCAGACGACAAATCACGCTCCTATTGACACCAAAATGCCGAAACACCTGGGACTGATTTCTTCCTGCTTGTAGCATTCCTACAGCTCTCTGCATTTCATCAGCAGTCAAATGGCGTCGCTCAATAACATAAAAAATGACTCACCACTCAATTTTTTCAAAAACTGTATATCTCAAAATGATAAAAGTGCGATAAATACGAAATTTATCAAGCAACGAAAACACATGAAATCGGGAAAAATAATTAGCTTTTATTTTAATGAAAACAAAACACAACCGAAAAGGTTCTATTATTAAAATCAGCCAGTACATGTTTCCGAGAACAAAAAAGATTGTATACCAATCTACTTTTATAAGAAAAAAATAAAGTATCAATTAATAAAAGGTACAGTTTCTGTAAATGACGCGTGTTGCTTAGACTTTTTTGATGTGTGTAGTTTTAGTCATTCGAATGAAGAGTAATCATTCTTTAACATAACTACAAGAAATTAAATTTAACGAACGCGAAGAACTCATCCGTATACATTATTTTTTATTATTATGTACTAAATATATAACTAAACGAGACGCTCTCCGCATCTTACACCCAACGCAACAACGCTACGTATCCGACCGGGAGTAGGCAAAGCCGTTACCCATGAGGCGGGAGTCGGCCTTCTTTTCTACATATTCTTTGACTGTGCTTTAGAGAGCTCGAAATACTCAGTACCTCCTACCCCTGATAGCAGACCGAATTTAAACTCTAAACTTTCCTAATGATGCTTCTTTGAGAAGCGAAAGACGTTTCGATACCTGTCCGTAACACATGTCGAGTAATCAATTTGCAATTTTGACGAAATATAGCCCAAGCTAAAAATATTAATCCAATATATAAAAATCAATGTTTGTTTGTTTGTTCGTATTTCATGAGCTGCCATACTGCGCATCCGATTGCGATGACATTTGGTATGGACATAGCCTGAATCCTGAAGAAGGAGATAGATTATTTTAAAAATAAAAAACGTGAACGAAGTCGCGGGCATCAGCTAATCTAATATACAAAAGTCAATTTTTGTTCGTTTGTATTTTAATGGCTGCCAGCCCGTTCATCTATTGCGATGAAATTTGGTATAGAAATAGCTTGTATCCTGAGGAAGGAGATAGATTATTTCAAAAATAAAAAACGTAGACGAAGTCGCGGGCATCAGCTAGTAAATTATAAATAAAACAGGAAAAAAAATTCTGCAAAATACAAATATCAACAGAGTCAATACAATACAGATTAAACCTACATTTACTTCATAAATCTGTTAGAGTTCACGTTTGTCTTGTCTCTTGTCATATAACTAACTGATTAAATATACGTCAGATTTAGACGAAATTTTTCATACGCATAGAAAGAGACGGTAACTTAAAACATAGGTATTTATAATACCTATGAAAACGTTCAATCTGGATTCTATTTCACGTTTGGATACTTCATATTGACCTAACGGATGTTATCGAAATTTCTTTCATAAAAATCCACTTACCTATAACACAAAAGTCTCCTACGCTATGACTGAGAAGCAATTCATTCAACAACTCGCTCTGGAACGCAGTTTTGACAACTTTTTTCGCTTCCTTCCCTTTCTTACTGGAACCGCATGAAACGCTAAACTGTGACTTATCGCCGTTAATCTCCATAGACACTGAAGCTTGACTTTCCTTGTATTCGACGGACTTCAGTGATATATCCCATTTCGGTTTAGTCTCAATTTTAAGGTTTTGTAATACGGCTTCGACGTTCTTAACGTGGTCCTTACTCAGGAATGTATTGTATGGATAGAGAAGGTATACGAGTTTATGTATTGGTATAAATGGATTTTTTTCCTGAAAAAACACACAACTCAATAAAAATTTGAATTAATGCCAAAATTTCAAAATAAGAACACCCTGAAATTGAGTATTTAGTTCCCTCTCTGTACTGTATAATTAACAACCTTTGTGTTATTAAATTATGATGTTTTGTGCACATTAATAATTTCATTGAAAATATAAGCATAATATAAAACAGTTTTATTTAACCTTAATTTAACTCATAAATAAAAGCTTATTACGCAAATCTTTTCGATATTTCCTTTGCATAAAATCAATTTTATCTTAACATAGCTCTAAAATACGACAGTTCATACCCAATTTTAGTTTTTTAATGAAATTGAGTAGTTAAGTATTTTTTTTTTGTAATTTTTAGCCATCATCCGTTAAATCTGGTATCTGGAAACTTTGAAATTCACTTCGTTGAAAAGCGAAATATGTCAATAAACAGGTTTGAAACTTTGAGCGAATGATAGCTAAAAACATACATATTCATCACTAAGATGTACTTCATAAGTAACACCTAATTCTATTATATATATACAAACAATATGTTATTTCCCTACGAGCATGGTCCAATAATAAAATTCACACATATTTCCATATAATTTAAACCATCGCGTCGAGCCGAAATCAAAAGCTACAAACTCTTTAATCAGAATTTATTTTATACGCATATAAACACATTTAGGTGAGAGCTTTTGGGCATAACCATGCGATTTAAACATTAGTTTAAGATTTCAGCGAACCGCAATTATCACACAACCACAAATCTTTTGTAGATCAAATAACGTGAAAACAAACACCACCCTTTGACCTCTAAAAGTTCAAAGCAGATGATAGGATTGCGTGAGACGGGAAGTTTTGATAGCAACCAATTTCAAGGTCACCGTGAACAAAACTACACATAATGTATTTAATATCAGAACATGAACAACAGTGAATTCCCTAAGCGTATGCTCTTTTGAAGGTATTCTTCAGGGAGAATTGTGATAATATGCTTGAGTATATAACACTGAATGTTATTATAACATTAACTTATTTGAAGTAGAAGTATTTTTATACAGTTAAATATAAAATCTTATCTCAATATATAAAATCAATTGACGTATGTTAGTCTCGCAAAAACTCGAAAATGGCTATACCGATTTAAATTTTTTTTGCTTTGTTCACCTCAATACTGAATGATTAAGGAAAAAAGAAAATTAAAAAACCCAAATGAACGGCCGAAAAATCGAAAAAATCGAAATTGGTAATTTTGTATGGAAATTGTCATTAGAAGGCGTAAAAAAAATTTTTCGCGAGAACGAAGTCACGAGTATAGCTAGTATATAAATAAAAATCAATTGCCACATGTATGACGGAACATCACTTAAGAACGGCGCACCGATTTTGCTGATTCCTTTTTTGTTGTGTTCATAATTGTCAGGACAAGGTCCGCATGAAAGAAAATTTTTGGAAAATCCACGGAAAAGTCGGAAGATTGGATGGAATTTTTGTATGAAAATCTCGACAAAAAAATTTGGCGTGTTGAAAACATTCAACACCCTACCCGGGCGAAGCCGGGGCGTGTCGCTAGTGAAATAAAAAAAATAAACATTAAACATCGGCTGTATAGGCTTATTTCCTTTTGCCTCGCAACAATGAAGTTTTATAAAAATGAAATATCTATGGACAAAAGACGCGTATTACGTACATGTCCGTAAAACAAACGATTACTCTTATTTTTTTGGCACACATGTGAAGATTAAGATGTTTGAAATGAAATCCATCAAATTCTATTATCTCATTCATTACTGTTACTCTTTTATTTTCTCTTTCATCTGCTGTGTCATTCTTACCAGTATAAGAGCTGCAGCTTGCAAACTGTCAACCGGGAAGTCCGGCAAACTAACTTGCTGCAGCTCAGGGCTTATCAAAGCGTATGCAGCAGACATCACTTGTTCCAACTTTGCAGTATCCACTCGTGGCGCTTCCTCCCTGAGAACATTTAGATGTTCCTGAAAATAGATTTTGTATGTTATACAATAATAATAATCTCAAGCGTATATCCCCCACAAAAGATGCAAGAATGTTACTTCTTTGGGAGATACGATAAGCCATCGCTTTATACAGATTCAGATAAAAATCTGATTACGAAACGAAGTTCGTTTTCGAGGTTCCATGCTAGGAAAGGTATAAACAATATGCTTTTTCTTCTACGGGAGGTACGTTATTTATATTTGGGCTAAAACTAGTTACCTATAGTTGATGAGGTTGAATCCGCATTAATTCCATGTGTAGAGTATAACTAAATTCCCGGTGACGATAATCTGTGACAAGACCAAACCGATTCGAAGCAGTAAGATGAAAACAGGTGTTGAAAGTTTACTCTACTGAAATTTAGATTTACATCGAACGAATCAGTAGCGTCTTAGCGTAGCGTGAAGTAATAGTAGTACATAGCGTAGTGCGTATCGTGTAGACTCGATTTTTGAAAAAAAAATCGTACACACTAAGCTGTAACAATCTATACCTAATACCAGCCGACTCGTGCAAATATTTCGCATAGTACTGTGCAAGGGCGGATCCAAGCAGGGGTCATGGCGGTTATGATGAGGCCTAGGTCGACCTCTGATAACACGATAGTCACAATACAACTATGTACTGCTTATAATATTATTAAGGAAGAGTTATTTAGACCGTGATGTGTGACATTATGTTGTATCCGTTCGGTGGTTGTAAATACAATATTGTCCGCACGATTCCTAGTTTGATTTTGCCGCGTCGTACTGCCCCTTTCATTCGCGGCCGCGCTTCCGATGTCGTAATTGTAATTTAGAAGCCTGTCCTGACAGGACTTCGATTATATGACCACCCCCACCCCCCATGACTCGAAGGCTGGATCCGCCCTTCTTGGTAATGTGATCAGTCACCAACCAACAGCTATCATCTATCTTAACCAAATTGGCAACAAATGGTACTGATGGTAGATGGAAGACAAAAAATAGATTTTTTAACGAAAACATTAATTTTAAACTATTTGTTTATTTTACCTCGTTAGCGGGGAACATAATATTCAAAAGGATTAATTAAAATCATTAATTTCGATGAAGTATTAAGCGTATGGCGTACCAACAAACAATACTTTTTTACCACTAACAATTAAAAAGGTCGAATAAATCTTAAAAAATATTCTTCATTCGAATAAACTTTCTTTATACAAAATACATGAAAAAAGCGACCACATGACTGTGTTCGAAATAATATTACGACCACTAAACGAAGACAAAGTTAGCACAAGTTTTGCAATTAAAACTTTGTGTCACATCGAAACAAAAACTACCAAACTAATATCAGATTGCGCAAACGAAAAGGCTAACGAAACACCCGACACTCGCGTGTCTTACTTCAAAACCGCATAGACATAAATTTCGGAACTACTTTGACACACAGTGTTTTTTAAGCTGATACAGTATGAGGAAATCCTAATCCATAGGAGATATAATGAAACCGTTTTAGGAACCATTTGGTCGAGTAAGTCGACTATGAATTAGTTCATTTAATAAGATTTAGTTTACATTCGATTCTTCTATTGCATGAAAAAATAGCCAACTTCTGCTTTTTTCCAGATTTTTATTCTTTCGGTAGAATGAAATGATGCTTACATGAAACTGAGTCGATCCACATACAAAAACTGCCAATTTTACTGATTTTTATTGACGACTCGTACTTCACCAAAATTCTTTTCACAAAAAAAGACCACATGGTTCTCGGTTTCTCCTATCGATTGGAATATCTCCATACTGTCAGTTAAAAAAAGATCCTGTCTCTATCTTGTTTTATATAGTATTACGTATCGAAGAGGTAAATCAGAGCCCTTATGAATACCATATACCTTTACATCGCTCGCTCCCTTTGAGTGCGTCACAGACGCAACTATGATTTATAATACACATTACAGCATATTTTCCATACAATTTTTTTAAAAACCACACAGCGTATTTTAGTAGCGAACTAACACTATATACACTGAGACCATACATATATAATAGCTGTATATTGTATAACAGGCTTTAAGGTGTAGTTTTAGAAGAAATAGATACTCTGTTTTAAACATCGTAATCAATTCGTATTGGCTAAACGTAATAGAAACTATTATTGTCTAGCCGCTGAGAGACTGTGTTTCTGACGTATGTCAGTTGGTCATGACTAGTGATGGAACAAAAAGAAACACTATTATATTATTTCTTCAACCGACCCAAGAAAAGAGTAACATAAGTTTCAATACTTGTTTGTCTGGCTTCTAATTTCTGAATGTAACTAGCGTAGAGAAAATGAAAATGCGAGAGTAATATTCAGAAATATTTTATGTAGAAATCAACATTAAAAATTTCTTGAAAAACATTATTTTATAGTATAACGACCGATAACGTTACGATTGCCTGTTATTTTTGGCACATCACTAAAAAAATAAATAATACACATAACCTTGTAAAAGCGCAGTGTGGATAAAAAAAATGGTTTTCTTATTTATTTAACATTCAATTTAGAGGAAAATTATAACATTTATTGTCAGTTGACATAATAATATAGTTTTTAATGATAATTATTCGTTAGTTGGGCAAATAAACAAAAAAATATTTTTTATCGTAAATGCAAGCCCCATTTCAAAGCTATGTGGTCCATTCGATCACGACCTGTACAGGCCGGACTCTAATTGAACGGAGTTAGTCCGTTAATTAAATGGCTAATTAAGCTAGTAGGCAGCGATATGTAAGTCCTTAAATCCTTTCAAATATAATGCATTTCTAGCATTTTCACAGGTAACAATGAACTCTGCTTCATTATAATTAAAATTACAATTTCTAAGGATTATAAATTATAATACATATAAAATAGAGTTTATGAACGGGGATTTTTTCAAACTCCTAGGTTTTGATCACAAACTGGAGTTCGCCGTAATCCTGATATGTACAGAACCTGAGTCTACTTTCACGGAAATTTTTCTCATATGTATACACTTACTAGGTAGGTGTTTACCATCAATAATTCTCTAAACGTCTATTCATTTTGTGTGCTGTTTTAACTTGTACTTTTTTCAATATTTACAGTAAATATTTAATAATACCTTGCATACAGCAAACATTTATAAAAATAAACAATAATTCCATTTAGAAAGTGCAATTCCTAGTATTTTGCACTTATAAAACATTGCCCTACTATTCCACAATGGCGTGACATAACCTCCAATGTAACTGTAGCAAAAGCAAAATTAATTTCCAGCTATAAATTATACTCGTAGTCAAACGTAGTTTTATGACATTGTGAGATCTTTTGTTTCAGAAAATATAATATGATTTCTTTATGAATTAATGTTCATTTTCATTGGAAAGTAAACTCCTTCAAAAAGTGGCCATTCATCTCTGTCATTATCCGACAAGTATTAGTATATTAACTTAAATACGAGGCGAATTTGATAAATTAATTCATCTACCTACTTCATCCAGTTATTATTCATAAAATCTGCTTGACTTTCGTTAAAGAAAAAAACATGGTTTCCTCTGAAGAGAAATAAATCGCTAATACGTCGGTTTTAATTGTTAGTTTTAACCTAAGCGGGTCCACCTGAGAACGTAAAACCTTAAACCTAAAAACCATTCTCGAGTTCATTCTCAGTCATTATAAATACCTAGTACTCGGGTGTGACATAAAATAAAGCATTTTATGGTAATGCCGCAGAAACCTGAACACATGTTGTTACGGGAAGTTAATAATAATTATATTTTATTCACAGATTATACTTATTTAGTGAAGTGAAAACAAAACCAACAGCTGTTTGCACTTGTTATATTTTCCTGCGTTTACAAGTTACTTAACGTAAATTCTAACCCAACAATAAATTTGAAAAAAAAAACACAACAACATGCCGGCTAGAATCAAGGTTTCTATCACTTGAGGTAAACGTTTGTTCTATCTCACAATGCTCAAAACTAAAGTAAGATGTAGAAAGGGCACCACTGGCAGTAACGGATGCCAGACCCCAAAAATTAAACGTTTACAAAAGATAACAATTTAGTGTTCCGTTAATCGCTTGCCAAAATTATCCAAACTAGTCTCCGAGAAGCTGCAGCTGGACGAGAAGTGGTGAACTTATGGCGGGATCCACGTCCAAACCACCACAACACTCGTTGCGCGACCCAATCAGCCGTAACTAAGTACTTTAGATTAACTACTTCTTACGTATTTTTATACATAAAAAGGTGTGTTATTGAAGTGTCGGTGATAGAATATGATTTTTGCGATGTCTTGCCATTGACAAGTCAAATTTAATGAGCCAATTCTGTTCTGGCGCTTCGCCGGCCGATGCCGCGGCACGCTCCCTTCGCTCATTCGGTTCGCACGTTATGGTCACATACTAATTTAACCTACCCAAAAAGATTGTTCTTAAAGAGCCGATTCTATTCTGGCGTTTCTCTCTTAACTCGCGAAAAGTGTCTTTGAAATTATTTTACGTAGTTCATCTAAAGCTTATCCCAGGAAACGCCCATTCCAGAAACACCTGTACAGGAAACACCCGTGATGAAACTTCCTATCGGAAGAAAATGGATCGGACTTGCACTCCACTGCGGACTAATGTTAACTCCGGAGCACATTATCACACCAAACCACCACACAACACCAATTATCTTTAGAGTAAAATGGGCAGAGCCTGGAATATATAGGGCCCAACGTCACCTTCGGGGTCACCAGCACGCACCTAATATACCACACTCAAGTACAACCGTTATTAATTTTCCTCCGAACAAACTCTAACAGTAACTCAACTTCAAAAGGAACACCCCACCGCAGCTGTCAAACAAATACAAAATTTCTCGTATTCGAGCTGCAAGCAAGGCGCGTTTACCCGAAAAGTGGGAAATACACGTGGACTAAATTCCATTTACCGCGGACAACGGACAAAGTTGGAACAGTACTAAAGAAATATTCCATTAAGACTGTGTATGTAGTCCACACTCTAGAATGGCAAATCACCTGCGTACTCCGAAGGATGTTATTACCTTCCAGACACCGGGAGTCTACAAGGTGTTGTACACACTACGAAGATGACACTCATACTCATCAGTCTGCCCGTGACCACGATCGGTGCAATCCGGTCGAAACGTCAGAATAAAAGAGGTATTTAGCCTTAAAGTATAAACACGACATAGACCCGTTTAGTTAGTATTGCAAGATGTGTACAAATCGTGAAAGTTTAAAAACATTTATATAAATAATAGCTAGATTAATCACTTTAGTTGTAACATGTTATGCATATTATGATGCATATCATGCATTTACAGAAAGATTTTAATATGAAAATATACTATTGCGTTTAGGTATGACAGTATAATAAAGGCTATATGTCAACGAGGATGTGTGGAGTGTGTGTCAGTTTGTGCGAACGTGTATGTGAATGTGTGTACGCGCGCTTTGCGCACTTTAAAAGCTAAATGTTTATGAAAAGTACGTAGGTCGATTTTTCGGATCACAAGTACATTTCCCTTCATTCAATTTAAGAAGTATGTAAGCTACCACAACATCTACCCATTAGCAGTGGCATGCCAGCCATCTATTAACTCATTTCCCTGCGCCAGTACACGGAAACAATTTGTCCGCAATTAATTGAGACAACGGCATTTATTACTGACAACTTGACTACCACGATATCTCATTTTCGGAAATTCTGCTGTTGATTAATGAAAACCATTCGCTATTTTATTCACAATTGTGATGAAAACTAGTTCTTAATTTAAAAAAAAAATCGCATTTTTCCGAATTGATTAAATTGCCGCCCAACATGGGGCCACTATAATATTTGTATTCTAATTTTCTAATGTTTGCTCCCAAGTTCCCAAAAAAACGTTAATTTAGTTTATTTGCTGCTACTGGAAAATATAAAATACATAAAAAATCAAAATAGAACCAATTAGTACAGAATATGGTAAAAAAAACATCATGTTTGAGGGAGTACAATTATATAACGCCTTGCCCGAAGTTATTAAGGATTCAGGAACTTTAGCCACATTTAAACACGAATTTAAGAAGCATTTAGAGAAATCAGACTAATACTATTAAGTGTGTATGTTTAGACTCCGCGTCTACCATTGTCATCACTCTGGTCAAATGCACAATTGTATAAATCATGCTGTAAATTAAATTTTCTCATTTAAGTGAATTTAAGTAATAAATATCTTTAATCCGAACCAATTAGTAAAAAAAGAAAAACTATTTGAATAAATAAACTCCGCCAACTGTTATTACTTTTACTTCTCGAGCAACAAATCGCTAGAAATTAGTATGAAGTGGGTATATTACGCTAATTACCGCTAGAGTTTTCGTAGTTAAGTACTGCATGACCGCACAGACTACTTAGACTATCAATTACCTACGTTTTCTTCTTTAAGAACGGTGAACTTTTAACAACGGTACAGAGATCGATAGTCTGGAAGAGTATGGATGAATACGTTTCTGTGGATCCGTGTCGCTTACGGTACTGATAGATGTATAGTAAATATATAACTGTAATAGAAAACGTATCTATCAATATGAGTTGTTGCGGAATAAAATATGTGTGAATAAAAACGAAACACAGATCCCGCGCGTCATGAGTTAATACAAAGTATTCTGGGGTCTGATCCATACAATTCCGCGCACACAGAAAGTGAATGTAGGATTTTGAATCTGAATGTACAGCCAGACTTGTATTCTCTAAAATACATTGAATGTGTGTAGTGTGGCAATAAGTACTTGTAAACGCATAAATAATAACTACAGATAATTATTATTTATTTAATTTCTACACTGGCAATTTTAAAATACTCCATGATAAAGTCTTCTGTCAGTTTACAAGTCACGTATATAATTCTAATTCGAAATATTTCTGTAAAATAGGGATATGTGCCAGACGCCTCGAGAAAGGTATGAATGAATGCCATGAATATGAATAAATAAAATGAATAAATAAATAAAATAATGAAATAAAAATGAATGTAAACTAATTGTGGGTTTAGGTACTTAAACTCAAAAAAAAAGATCAAAAAATATTGAGAAACTATGTTAAAAAGACTAAATTATTTTAATAACCAAAAATCCGACTGCATTTCACAATTTTTATTAGTTAGTATATATTTGGAATTGGCTATTTATTACCTTTCATTTAATACCCAAATTGTTATACTTTTGCACCTCTACTTTACTTTTCTCGGGCGCCATATTGAAATTTTATACCCTATGTCACTCCCACAATTAAGGCAAATCTAATGACGCCGCATATGTTAAAATCCATCACGCTGTTTAGGCTACAGAACGTGCAAAGAAATTACTCCCATAATCAAGGAATCTAATGACGTCTCATATGTCAAAATCCCTCAAGCTCCCTTTAAGCTACAGAGCGTGCAAACATATAAACATACATACATACTCATATATACACTCCAAAATCATAACCCTCCTTTGCAGTCGGGTAAAAATGCTACCAACTACTAAACAAAGTTTGTGGTAGAACCTCTTTATCGGTCGGAGTCCCTAAAACGCGCCCGACGAGGTTTGGCATTCCACATTTAGATGATAGCAAATATATAAACTAAACATAATAAATACCACTCGCTGCTCTGTCAAATGGAGCATAACGTAAATAAAAAACTTAACAATAATATTTTATAGCGACAACAGAAAAAAATCGTGAATTTCATGCAAAACTCTAGAATAGAACGCTATTTTATTTGTTATAAAATACAGCTTGTAGGTAGATTTGAAAATGAACGTCATTTTTCTAATCAGCACTCCGAGATACCTAGAATTTGATACCCATATCGATTAATCCAAAAAAGTAATATTCGCCATCTTGGATTTTAAAATTAACGACATTTTCGTAATCGGCACCCCGAGAAACCTAGAATTTGACACCCATACCGATTTATCCAAAAAAAGTAATATTCGCCATCTTGGATTTGAAAATAAACGCCATGTTCGTAATCAGTACCCCGAGAAACCTAGAACATGATATCCATGTTGATTTCTCCAAAAAAATAATATTCGCCATCTTGGATTTGAAAATAACATAATTTTCGTAATCAGCACCCTGTAATGTGACAAATCAGAAACCTGTAATGTGACACCCATATCGATTTATCCAAAAAGTAATTATCGCCATCTTGGATTTTAAAATAAAACCCGTGTCAATTTACTCAAAAAAATAACACTGCATATGCATAGCCTATTGGTATACGAGCTCAGTACAAGCACGTGGCGGACGCCACGCCAAGAGGTTTCACCTCAAAAACAAAGGAGTTCATACTATACTCAAATTTTAACACATTATAATATTCCATACATTATATGTAGGTAGTGCTGCCATGTATGAAAACCACCTGTAATGCAAACCTTTTAATAGCTAAACTTCTAACTTCAGCGAAATATGCTTACAAAATCATGAAATTCTAATTAGATAGTTGTAATTGATGGAATTGAAAATGATTATGACGGGAAAATGACTTGCGTGACGTCACGTATGTTTTATCAGTCTATAGTCCCCTAATAGTCAGCGAACCTCTAAAAGCGAAACTACTAAGAAAATTTCTTCGTTAGCGTATCCCTAGAGGACTTCGGTGAAATATGACATTAGTCTCATCGTAATAAAAAAAAATTGTAAATATACGTGACGTCATGAAAGACTATTTTTCCTAACTTAAAAAAAATATTTGTATTGCAAAATCCAATATGGTTGAAAGTTTCTTGTTTTTTCCGAAGTACAGTTTTACGTCACTGAAAGTTATATCTGTAAGCTAGTATCTGATTTTCTTTCTCTTTATTTATTCATGTAGTTCAGAGTAAAATAGCTGTGGCAGACGAACAGAACGAAATTTTTTGCTATTTGGCTACAGAACTCTTACAACAAAATAAAATTATAATTATTTTCTCTCTCTCTCTCTATTATCTCTATTTCATTTTAATTAATGCAAACGTACGTCATTCCCACTACGTTTAATTTTGTCTAAAATTTAATTATGATTATAATGTGTCATTACTAAATACATAATACTGAGACACGAGTACGCGGCAAATGTGATTCCACTGTGTGGAAGTATGTGTGCGTGTGTATTCTGTGACTGTATGCGTAACGTCTTGTGCGGAATTGTGTCTACTTTTGACTGCGGGCCGCGAGGACCGACGTTTATGTAAAATATGCTGCCAACCGCTAAAAAAGGGTGTCGTAGAATTCTTTTTAACAGACTTCAAGTAAAGAAGGAGGTTCTGAATTCAGTTGTTTTCTTTGTTATGTTTGTTACCTTAGAACTCCGTTGTTTATAAACCGATTTGGAAAATTATTTTTTATTTGAAAGGATATCCTTCGAGATTGGTCTCGTTTAAATTTCACTGGGTTCAACAATACATACCGAATAACATCAAATAACGCAAACTGCTTATAAGCTTTATTTATATTGATGATTCTCTTGTACGTCATTGTGCTCCAGATTTGGAAAAGAAGTAAATTGTAGAGCTACCCTAGATATTTATTTAGGCCAAAGTCACTCAAAAGGGAGAAATAAAAAATTTATGAAAAAAATTAAACAGACTCAAAAAAAAAACACTGAAAAGTATGAAATAACTATTCTTTGCTAATCAAAACTCAAGTACAAAAATAATTTTATAAATACAATACAAATAATTAAAAAATAATTAAATTTGACAGTTATTGAAATCGGTGCCAAATTGATGTGTGACAACAGAGTCTATTAGTTTGGCAGGTTTGCCATCGACTTCGGTAACTGTCAAATAAAGTTACTTTTGATTATCACTGAAAAAATTTAATTGAATTAGTAAAGTATAGTTATTTCGTACTTTACAGTGTCTTTATTTGAAGTCTGTGTAATTTTTTTTTAATTTTTTTTGTTAAAAATTTTAATTCAATCCTGATAATTTACACTAAACTATAGGCAATACACTTGTACTCTGGACATCACACTCCGACCTGAACAAGTGCCCAGTGACAACCAGAATCCATGCTAATTGAAAAAAGTTGGTTCATTAAATTGACCTTGCCAGGTCCTTCTATTTCGAAGGCAAGTAAGTGCACTAACATCAAAGTGACTGTTGAACTACACATCGTATTCATGTAATACAGTAATTCTAGAATAGTTTCTAGCGTATTCAAATTGGATCGCATTACCTTATAGTGCCCGCTTTCATGTAGTGCTGTGACCTCAAATGTGCCGTTTTATTTCATGTAAACGGAAATGCGAGTTTCCGCTTTGTTTTATTGTTTTTGACAGCCGCGTACTTTAGAATAATTCGTTATAAGTATTCAAATTACTGATCTAGCGCAATTCATACTTCCGGTTTGACTATGACAGATAAACAAAAGGAAAACGGGATGATTCAATAATTTCCAATTTGGAAATTGTGCACTAAATATATAAAAATACAGACACACACACATTATCGCACTGTATCCCTAATGGATACAGAATATGGATATGGTTATTATGGTTATGGTATGATATGGACGGTAACTAATTAATCTGTGTTATGGATATGGTCAGGGAGGATGGAACGCCAAGCATCGCGATCCTTACATACTTCTATCGCTCCCTGAAATCTCATCATAATGATGATATTACGCACTCACTAGGGATTGCAATGCAGGATCAAGCAATCCAGCAATCCAGCTGGATCCAGCACATTTTTGGGCTTGCTGGATCCAACATCCGGCGTTGGATCCAGCGGTGTGGATCCGCAATCAGCTAAAAAGAAATAACCAACTTTCTTTCCGTGCAAAAACGCCACAAAACTTTACGTTGCCACTTTGTGGCATTTTATAAGAGGGCAACGCAATTTTACTGAGACTACTAAATTAAACTAAATTTAAAAAAAAGTAAAAATAATCAGATATATAGGATATCATCATCATATCAGCCGAAAAATGTCTGCTGCTTGACAAAGGCCTCCCCCAATAATTTCCACAAAGACCGATCCTGCGCTGCCCGCCTCCGACGACTTCCGGCGACCTTCACCAGATCGTCGGTCAATCTTGTGGGGCCTACGCTGCGATATCAATACATAATAATATAATATAGGACTACGTAGTTAGTAAAGTAGGTAAATGAATAGCTATTTAAGATAAATCAACTTATGTGATTTATGAATGTATTGTGATAATTAATGATAACAGTCGTAACTATACTTACTAATAGATTTAGACTACTTTACTAACATCAAAAATTACTTATAACTACAAACGAATATGTGACGTAAATGTAGATAGTTAATTATTAGTTTCCAGTTTAAAAAAATGGTTTCGTTTTTTTAAAAAATGATGAATGTAGGATCCGCACAGGATCCAGCTGACCAATTTTTACGAATTTAGTATGAAAGCAAATCTGCTTTCATACTAAATTCTTAAAAATTGGTGATATCAACTCGCCATTATGCTTCACCGTAGTTGGATACAAACTAACACTAGATCATTTCTGTATAACACTACCCACTTTAACTTCGATGTTGCTGTTAGCGATACTATCTCAGTTGTTAAAGAACAAACTTTAGCTTCCACAAACTACTTATTTGCCGACATAAAAGATGTTCCGTGCAAACTAACAGTTTCGATATCGAGTCCCGAATTATGCAAACCGTGTAATTTACGTGTAGTAACTTGCGACTATATTTCATGATAAATAGTCATTAAAATGGAATTTAAATGGTTAGTTTACAGGAATTACCAAGAAAGGCTAATATTCAAAATTATTATGCAAGAAATAGAAGAGAATTAGAAAGAATGAGTGATAAAAGACGGACGAAGAAAATATACAGAGCAAAAGTGAGTGGTAAAAGAAGCTAAGGATGACCAAGGCTGACTTATGAAGATCAAATAACCAGAGTGTTAGCAGATGGAAATGTCAAAAGCTCTCGCATACCTAGGCGAAAATATGTGAGAAGAATGATGAGATTTGAGGAAGTGAAAGAAGTATGTAAGAACCGTGACACTTGGCGCTCCGTCCTCTCTGACTACCCCGTTGTGGATACAGCGTGAGGATATGTACAAGGGCGTCGCCAGCTTATGACTAAGGGGGGGGGCAATGGGGCAATATTATGGAGGATAAAAAATATGAACGCCGAGAGCATGAAGCGTTACACTTTGGAAGTCTTTGCCTCGATGACGATTGTAATAAGAACGGTTCTAATATCAATGTATAAAACTTCACAAGCCCTCGACAGCACAATAACTAAATCAAACTTTTAAACACAGTAATAATTATTTATTTTAACAAAAATAATAATTAATTAAAACATAACCTGCGGGGATTTTTTGCAAAACTTTCAACCACTTTATCATTAAAATTATTTAGGTTGTTATTTATTATAGCTCTGTGTACACTCATCATGGCCAGACCATTAAGGCGATCTTCTGCCATGGTGCTTCTTAGCCATGTTTTTAGTCTTCTGAGGCTGCTAAAGGATCGCTCTACTGTACAGGTCGTGTATGGTAAAGCGATCAAAATTTTTAATGCTTTTTCCGTTTCGGGAAAGAAGGAATTTGTTTCTTTTAGGACATCAACAACTGTTAGATTTGTTAGATTAAACCTATCGTGCCACAATTGCTGCCAAAGTTCGATTTCATTCTTTATGTTCGGTAAATCATAAAACTGGGCAATAGATTCATAAGTTTGTTTCAGATTTTCAGTTGTCATCTTTTGCATCTGCGCCGAGTGTAACTTAGATAATGCGAATGATGGCGTGTTTTCTTCAGCAAAACGTACTTCAAGGGAGGTGATAATTGAATCCAAGTATGGTATTACTAAAGACCTCTTCCAGTATTCTGAAGGGCTTTCTGCTGGATGATTGCTTCTATGACGTTGTTTCCCCGTAATACGCGGCATTGATGTAATGTCCTCCTCCAGTCCGACTTTCTCCGCAACAGCAGTAGCTTCCTTTATAATTTCGTCTGTCACTTTTTCCGGATTTTCACGGTGGTTTTTAATTAAAAGTAAAATCCTTTTAACGTGTTCCGAGGCTTTGACCACGTCCAAAGCTACAGATTGGAGTACGTTGACAACGGGTTCAAAGCCGAGTATTTGGCTACTCGTAGGTGTTTCTGATAAACACTTACAGATGGCATTGTCCACAAAACCAATTAAAATTGTATGTTCGTAACAATAACTTCTACTTTATTTAGGTATGCCGCATACAAATTATACAAAACTAACGTGAATGCTGGTGAACGGCTGTCGTAGAAAGAAATGCAATGCACACACACACCATACCTACCTACATATTTTTACACTGTTTAATGGCCTTGCGTTTTGGCAAATCTGATATAGTCCGATAGTCGTGATGAAAATGGCGGCGATTTTAAAAACGGATGTCAAAATCTTAATGTTATTCTGAATATTTCAATATTTTCTACAATATACATTAAACCTTGTGAATTTATTTACGTTTTGTCATGCGATGCGGAATTTATTAATAGGTAAGGAAGTCAATTGCTCACACTTTGGTCGCTTTGTGGCTAGTTACATTTGATCTCTAGGGGGGGCAACTGCCCCCCCTGCCCCCCCTTGGCGACGCCCTTGGATATGTATGTATGTATGTATTATGCAAGAATATTTTATACTTTGTTGTTAATCGTATATCCAAATTCTAATTTTGTAATGTAGCAATAAATTAAATGTCTGATATAAAAAAATATTGTATATAAAATGTGAAAAAATTAGGGGAGATTTTTAATGTCTATTAAATACATATACTAATACACAGGCTTTTTTTTGTCACTTCTTTTTTGGGGGCATGCTAATTCTCGAAAAAATCGAAGTAAATTATTTTTTTTATTGTTTAAAAACATAATATCTTTGGAAATAAAACGTGATTATTAAACGTATTAAAAAAAATCCAAAAATTTTTGTAAAGTTTACCAAAATTGATTTTTTTTCAAGTTTTTCATTTTTTTTCAAATTCTTTCATTTTTTTCAGTTTTTATGGTAATTTTTCGATATTTTCGAAATTTCCTTTAGGGGCACTGCGTGCCCCCACGTGCCCCCACAAAAACAGCCCTGCTAAAACATATATATGTGCGGTGTCACGATTGCGGACAGGATAAGCAAAGAAGAGATACGTAGTATAACTGGGTTGCACGATAGTGTTATTGTAAAAATGAAGAAAGGAATGCTTAGATGGCTCGGGCACTTGGAAAGAATGAGTGATGAAAGACTGACGAAGAAAATCGACAGAGCGAAAGCGAGTGGTAAAAGAAGCCAAGGAAGACCAAGGCTGACTTATGAAGATCAAATAGTCAGAATGTTAGCCAACAGAAATGTCAAAAGCCCTCGCATACCTAGGTAAAAATGTGTGTGGAGAATGATGAGATTTGAGGAAGCGAAAGAAGTGTGTAAGGACCTCGACGCTTAGCGCTCCGTCCTCCCTGACTACCCCGTTAGGGATACAGCGTGAAGGTATGTATATATATATACAGCCTCTTCTTTCTTTCGTTTGACATTACGATATTAAAAAAACATGTACTAAAAAAAATTTGAGTCTATAATATTGTCATTTGCAAAGTAAAAAGTAAGATCGCTTCCTAAACTACTAACTTCTTCGAAACATTAACATTCGAAAAGTTTAACTTTTAGAACATGTGTAATAATATAATACTATTATTTAATGATTTGATTATAATTTGCAGAAACAATTGCCTTTATAAAATTATTTTTACGAGTTTCTATTGTTTAAAGTATGGAAATATTTAAATTTTTAAATATGAAGAAATAAAAAAACTATATAGAAAAGTTTCGCATAATAATAAAACATTCATATATTTTGGAATTTATTAGTATGTTGGAATTCATTTATAAACATTTTACCTTTCAAATGAACGAAACACAACCAATATATATTATACTACAAAAATAGCAAATTTAAATTTGTTATACGCTGCGTGTGAACTAATCCTTAGCAGCGACAAAACCGATTGTACTCATGGCACGATGAACAGTCACACTGAACGCTGACACTGGTTAAGACGTCAGCGACAACAAAGCGAAAACTTTATGATAAAAAAAAAAACAAAAAAAGGATAACGCAACAAAAGTAGTGACAGAAAAATAACTTAAAAAATAAAATAATAATAAGTAGTCTGTCTATTGTAGCTAGACCTACACAGCTACGCCGGCGTAGCGTGTCTACGCACATGCTACGAAGCAATAACCAAGTGGACAAGTGGACATTATTACCAATCCGTAAAGCTATTAGTGAGTATGCCATAAAATTTTCGTGCAGTTTTAATTCCAAAACATAATTCTAATGTAAAAACAAAATTTGTAATATAAGAATTTCATACACGTCTATAGAACACAATTTTCATAAAAAGATACCCAAAGACTACCCAAACAAATCCAAACTACTAATTACAACAGCTACCAAAAAAATCCAAGATAAATCATTAAAAGGCAACATAAATAGAAGTAATCGTTTGAATTGTTTTTTAATGTAATCTGTCAATATACCATTAGATCAAGACTTATCTTCGAGGAAATCAGAGCCAGATATTTTTTATGTCGATGGTCAAAGCAAATGTGATAAGTTATTATAATTTTAAGCTATATGCAGCCTAAAATCACAAACTTTTTAATCGACACGTGTATCGCCTCGCCACGAAGCTCCACAGGAAATTCCAGAGGTTATATTCGGTCAGCTAACAAGCACCGAAAATAATCTAGCGTTATTTACACATATGCGTATAATTACAATGGCAAGGAAAACTTATAGTACCTAGAACAGTAAACCTTTTGACATCTTCACTTCTTTTGTTATTAATTTCTTTAATATGGTATATAGTATAACTGACTCTAGACTATTTAGGCTGCAAATGCTTCGTTGAGAGGCGATGTCGATTAACAACTTTAAAATTTGCTGGAATATAATATAAAAAAAAAATATAAAAAATTAGGGACGCAAATAATTCATAGGTACTATTTATATCAGTTAGTTATTCTAAACGTATGAATAAATATATTAAAAATAATTACATTATTTATCTTACTATCAATTTAAAGTTCTAATACCTAGAGTATCTGATAATATTTATTACAACAACAAGAAAATAATTAATATGGACAATACATACATACATATCTTCAAGCTGTATCCTTAACGGGATAGTCAGAGAGGACGGAGCGCCAAGCGTCACGGTCTTTACATACTTAATAATTAATACATATTTATTATAATAATAAGAGAATAATACTTGAAAATTTGAAGACCCATGAATTCCATAAATAGAGGATTTATAAACTATTTATTAGCAAAAACGATTTGAAAAAAAAATTAAAATGTTTAATCTTTAGCACATAATTTTAGTGTCACATTCGCATTATCAAAATTTCTTAATACTAACTGCTACAAAACTTCTTACAAAATTCTTACTAGTTATTCCAATTGGCGCAGTCACATGATTAAATTCACAAATACACTTCATATCCAGAGTCACAGCAAATTAATGTCTATAAAATAATCTAAAAATTCTGCTTGTCACGCACTCATTCAATTTTCAATTAATCACTGGTAACGTGGAGTTGAAAGGAACAATTGCAAGCAACAGGCCAAGTGCGTAACATGCGGCCCAATGTTTAGTCGATTATTTCTTATTTAAGGTTCGCGTCGTTTATAAATTTAAAACTACGTCGATATTTTAACAAATTGGGAATTTTGAATGTATGACGTACGTTTATTTTGTTATAGAATTAAATCAATGCCCAAGTTCTTTTTAGTTTTATCTTGATAATCCACATGTCTATACCTACCATATAAAAATATTTGTAAAAATATAATTGCGATACTCTTTCTGTTTCACTAAAGCCAAAATATTTTTATAATTTTTGTACATTTGGTTGTCCGTTTGTTGGAGTTGCAATGAAAAACTACTGAATAGATTTTAATGCAAATTGCACCATTTGAAAGACTAGGATCCCGTTAAAGGGTTATAAATAATTACGCTAACTCCACGATGGGATAGGGAGTTTATTTCCATTGCGTTGTGAAAATATAATACTGATGTTATTCTTTCCGTAATCCAGGCCAAAGAAGTCACGAATAAAACCTAGTATTAAAAAAAATAAGAAACAAACACCTTAATAAAAATCGGTAGTACCAAAAACATGATTCTGGATAAAATTAAACGGATTTAAAAAAAAAATACTGAAATAACTATCCTTTACTAATAAAAACTTGAGTACAAAAATAACTTTATAAATACGATACAAATACCCATATAATTAAATTTTGCAGTTACTGCAGTTGCCAAGCCTACTAAACTAATAGACTAATTAATCTGTGCTAATAGACTTTCTGTTGTTTCACATTGATTTTGCACAGACTTCAATACTTGGCAAATTTAATTAAATGGAATTTGTATCGCATTTATAAAGTTATTTTTGTACTTAAGTTTTGATTAGTAAAGGATAGTTATTTCGTACTTTTCAGTGTATTTTTTTTTTGAAGTCTGTTTAATTTTTTTTTTTTATTTCTCCCTTTTGAGTGATCTTGGTCTAAATCACTGGTTCCCAAACTTATTTTGTCTACTGAGTCGAGAGCTCATGCAGTCGTTGTCTAAGATGCCTCCTAGCTAACTGAAATTACAAATGACCCCCCAGGCCTCTACACAACGCCCCCATTTTTTTTCTGGGTCTCTTACCGCCCTCCTTTAGGCCTGCAGCGCCCACAAGGGGGCGTTATCGCCCACTTTGGGAATAGCTGGTCTAAATAAATATCTAGGGCAGGTCTACATTTAACTACTTTTTGGAGCGCAATAACATGCAAGAAAATCATCAATACATATAATAAATAAAGGCTATAACCAGTTCGCGTTATTTGGTGTATCTACGAAACCCAAGCTCCAATGCCAGTGAAATTTAAATGGGAACAATCTGGAAAATTATCCATTTAAATAAAAAAAGAATTTTCCAAATCGGTTTATAAATGACGGAAATATGAGGTAACAAACATTAAAAAAACATACAACCGAATTGAGAACCTCCTTTTAACGAAAAACGGTTAGAAAACGGTTAAAAATAAAATACTGTTGTTAACACAATTAAAAAACTTTATCTTTTGTTTTCAGAACGGGGAAACAAAACCGACACGAAAAATAATACGAATCAATTATGAGTCCAAAACAAACTTTCACGCCCGCCTTGGTTAGACATCGCGTGCCTACGTACGTTTTCGTGTAAGTGGTGTGTAATATGCCCGCTCTCTGGCAGTCATCCCAACGTCCTATGTACGTTAGAACAGTGTGGGTTGACGGCTTTCGACACGCCATACTCACACAAGACGATCCTCACTTAATAAAATTAAATTCCAAAAATCGAAGGCCACATTCTTCAGCCAGCACAAAATTAGCAAGTAAAAAAAGTAGCAGTTCCCGACTCAGCCATCAAACAGAGAATTTAGAAGACTGCTTGAAGAAAGTAAACTTTGTAATCACAAGTAGTAAACCGAAAATCAGTAGCAAACGTCCAAAAACTGTGCAAGAGCCTTATATAGAGAAATTAAACTTGACAGACATAGAGCAAGAATCAGAAGATGAATTTGTACTAAAGGCGCATTCGCAACCATTGTACGAGTTTGAAAGTTCCCGGTCGAAGCTCAACAGCCTTAGTTTAAACATGAGAACTCTGAGAAGTAACAGAACTGCTAGGGCTGAAGTCAAAGAAAATACAGAATTGTCGGAAAGAGTTTTACAATGGTTAGACTTGGCTGGAAAAATCGATTTGCTCGCACCAGCAAATTTGGAAAGGATGAATCAACCGCGACACAGCTGGCCAGAAATCCAAAAAAAGAATAATGTGATGAAATCAAAAACGACTACTGATTTAAGAGGTAAAGAATCGAAAAGTCATTCGCCGAAAGACACGGGAAGGGGTCAACAAAGTGGTGCTATCGATCGACACGATTTTTACATGACGACGTCTGCAAACACGATCGAGAACTACGCGCGACAGTCACGGAACGCAAGGAGCACGCCACGTAACGAAACGAGTCTGAAAGCAAAAGAAAATATAAATACTAAGCACAGAGACGTACGAGGTAACGTTATAGAAACACGGCAAAAAATCGCTTCTGAAAGAACTGCTATTGAAAAACAATATGCGCAATTAGTTAGTAAAAAATTAATACCTGATTTGGGGAAAAGCGGGAAGCGGCAAGTACATATTTTCATGCCAGAAATGCCGAAAAAATTTTCATCAAATACGACTAGTAGGAACGAAAGCTTATTGTCACAAATATCTTAAACGATGCTTGATTTCAATAAAAAAAAAATCTTTTTCTAACAGTTTTATATTTATTTTGACAGTATTTGCAAACCATAAAACACGTATTATTTTATCCAACTTTAATTTAAGCATATTTGTCTAAAAAATGGACTTGTTACTCTCTTGAATCTTGAATTTGGAGAACCCCTTTATATTATTTTGTTATTTCTTTTTAATATTTTTCAATAGATAGGCAGTAAAATTGATTTAATTATTATTATTTCTTTACCAGTTTTATTGGATCTTCATTTGATAGCGATGACCAAAGGTCAAGTTCTGTAAGCTATAAAATTTAACCTTGATTGGATGTTAAAGATACACTTACCCCAAATCCAATAGTGGCAACATCCCTAGCCTGGAAACGAGACCTCAAAGGTGGATCCAGCGGTTGCCCACTGTACTGTGGTACAGGCAACCCCAGGGCTATCACGCGAAAATTCTCATCGACACGCACCAATCGCCATTTTGAGATTTCTTCTGGACCATGTTCCTAAAGAAAAGATTAAGTTAAAAATAATAAAGTGAATTGAAATTGTCAAAATAGTTTGTACCTACCATTAACTTTTAGAAGTTATTTTTTATTAAATAAATACCTACTACTTGATTATTTATTAATGACCATAGATTAAGTATTTGTAGCAAGCTATAGATGCGAAAGACATTTTGCTGTAATTGCTATGTATTTCGTTTTGGTGCTACTATCGCCTACTTTTTTGACAACCGTACTATACGTACCTAAACTTTTTATGTATATCTAAGTGATTCCGAAAAACCTCCAAAACAGCACTTTAGGGGGTTATTTAAATCAAACTGAGGAGAAAAGGCGTTTCAAGGTTCTCAACTCAAGCATGAAAGCGATTAAAACACAAGGTAAACCAAAACTCAACTCGAAACAGAAAAGTAACCAGTCAGACTGACAGCACACTGACAAGCAATTGACTTTTAAGGCGGATAGTCAAGACGTCAGAAGCGATTTCAGCGCCAATACTGCTCGTTCAGAACTAAAACTGTCACAGGCCTGTTAAAGACCTTATAAAAAGACAGGTTTAGTAATCATAAACAAAACTGCGGGAAATATTCCAATTACAAAAAATATCAATATAACAGTTATTCGCATTTAAACTCATTAAGTAAAAACAGTAGTAGTAGGAACAGAGCGGGGATAAGTTGCGTCTCTGTCACTCCTAGTGCTGGACAATAATCCAATGGCCGCTTTTATAATTTTCCCTTGAACGTTTTTATCGCCACGTTTTTTCCGTCCACGGTACAATGGGGAAGCAAAATGTACGCAGTTGTATGGAGACGCTTTTATATTTCCGTACACGATAACGTCATGCAGTGGACGTTAAAAAAGCGTCTTTGTTGCCGACATAATAGGGCAGCATTTTGCTTACCTATTGCACTTCGGACGGTAAGAACATGGCAATAAAAACGTTCAATGGTAAATTGACACTGCGAGGTCGTAACACCACATTTCTGTAATGACTTCTCGATTAAAGTTGACAAAAATCAGCTTATCTTCACTTTAAAAGTTTAAAACGCTTTTACTTATGGCGAAGCGGCATTTCCCGCGCCCCACCACTCTGCCAACGCGTAGTGTCGCGATTATTATATGTATACTATTCTAGTGTTACATATAATTCAATGTGTGACCCCAGACTAGGCACAAGGCCTGTACTATGAGTAACACATGAAATACGGTTAACACCCAGATTCCAAAACAATTTAGTAAAATTTGTATTCTAAGTTGTACCTGACTGGAAATCAAACGAGGAACCCTCAGGTTGGAAAACAAATACATTGAGCACCGCCCCAATAAGCCAGCCTATTGCTGTATTTGCCAGGGGATTATTTATGTATTACTTTGTTTTCTTTTATTTTCTTTCAATATTTCAGAAATGACTTTTCAGATGTCAGTCAAAATAATTAATTTTAAACAAGACGAAAATTGAAAACATTAAATTAAACTTAAAAAAATTACCTGCAATAATTTGTCATATCTAGAAGCTGGTACTAAAAACCTGCCATCTTCAAGATGCATTTCTCTGTTCTCCAATAAATTATTCAATACTGGTAGCACATTACGTTCTGCCTTCTCTATACCTTCTAAGACGAGTACCCGGCCTTGTGTAGCTGCACGTACAGCACTCTATGATAATAAAAAAATTAATTATTCTATCACTATGTAGGTATGTTTTTCTTTATTTAGGTAAAGCTAAAATTTTACTTCAATTTGTGTTGTCATTGTCACACCTATACCTAAGCTAATTAAAATCAAATCAAATGAACTACAAATATGATATGATATGATATGATAACATATGTTTACATAATTAACTAATTAAACTAATAAAATAATAATTACCTTTTAAATAATCGAAAATTTTGGGATTTTAAAACCAAAGTGATATCAATATCCACATTTAGCTAAGCTAATAATATGTGGGCGTCTAAGCAAAAAGGGTCCAGTTGTCGGCATTTAGTTTCCGAGATATATGCAGTTGGGTGAAAAAATGGCATTTCGCGATTTAATTTGATTATTAATTAATGCTCAATTATCTACAAGTTCATATATAGACCGGCAGCTAGGTGCAGATTTTTTCGATCAATCGAATCACGTATGCCCTTCAGGATTTTCGTCATTTAGTAGGTGTAGATTAACGACGCGGGTGTGCGAGATCGTGATCGCGGGACATGCCTCGTACAATTGAGTTTCAAATTGATAAAAAAAAATCAATTGAATCACGTATGCCATGCACGTTTAATGATGATTTGTAAAAAAAATCCAGCGGAAAACCATCGGCATACGTGTAGGGCGGGTCTTTTGGGCTAAGATCGTCGCTTACATTTGAAAAAAAAAAAAGATTTTTATTAATGGAACCACGTATGCCATGTGTACCAAATAATCATTTTGATGACAAAATTCAGCGGAAATCCCTCGGCATACGTGTAGCGCGGGTCTCGAGGATTAGTGCCTACTACTACATCTGTAATTTTTTTTTTCTTTTTTAATCAATCGATTCAAAGGGCATACAAAATAATTGTATGATTATACGTTTAAATTTCAAAGGGCATACGTGATTACATTGGTTAAAAATAATATCGAATTTTTTAATACATCGTATTTAGTCGTAAGCATTTATTCGAATTTTTATACGATTATTGCCCAGCACAATTTGTATGCCCCTTGAAACTTGGAACAATTGCATGATTATAAGGTGAAATGTCGAAGGGCATACGTGATTCGATGGGTAAGACATGACCCCTATTTCTGACGTGTTTTTTAACGTATGCCGCCACTTTAGACCTCGTTAATAAGTATGCCGTTGAAATATATAAATCATTTTATAAAGAATAACTGAGTGTTTCCAAGGCATACATGATTCGATTGATTAAAAAAGAAAAAAAAATTTACAAATGTAGTAGTAGGCACTAATCCTCGAGACCCGCGCTACACGTATGCCGAGGGTTTTCCGCTGAATTTTGTCATCAAAATGATTATTTGGTACACATGGCATACGTGATTCCATTAATAAAAACCATTTTTTTTCAAATGTAAGCAACGATCTTAGCCCAAAATACCCGCCCGACACGTATGCCGATGGTTTTCCGCTCGATTTTTTTTTTACAAATCATCATTAAACGTGCATGGCATACGTGATTCAATTGATTAAAAATTGATTTTTTTTTATAAATTTGAAACTCAATTGTACGAGGCATGTCCCGCGATCACGATCTCGCACACCCGCGTCGTTAATCTACACCTACTAAATGACGAAAATCCTGAAGGGCATACGTGATTCAATTGATCGAAAAAATCTGCACCTAGCTGTCGGTCTAATAGTAAATGACTTTATACAATGTTTCTATGTAGAAACAAACAAGCAGAAGTGTGTTTTTTTTCAATCAAACTTTAAAAATGCTGTATCTCAGAACAAGAACTTTCAGAGTTTCAACTTTAAATATCTGATAATAAAATATATGCCAATTTTTGAATATTTTTTTAATCTTTATTACCAATTGACTATTCTAAATTTCGAATCTAGGACCCTTTTTGTTTGGACGCCCACATGTAATAAAGTATGTATCAGTATATTTGACCTGATCAAAATACTTGGCAGTAGAGTTTTGAATTTCCCTCCTCTGCTTGAGATCAGCTTCAGTTGTATCTCGTGAGAGTGCCACATATTCCAATTCCCTCTGTGTTAATTCCAAATACTGCAAAGCTACTTTCCTCCTAAAAATGCAGTACAATATAATCTATACTAATATTATAATGAGGTAAACTTTGTATGTAATGGATAAACTCAAAAACTAATAAACTATTTTAAAAAATTCTTTCACCTATAGAAAGCTACATTATTAGCAAGTAACATGGACTGTATTTTATTTTATTTTTTTAATTTATATACATACCAAGCCGGGGCAGTAAGCTAGTTATATAATATATTTTTAAAACATATACCATAAATGATAATCTTCATCTTATTCTGAAATCAAATCCTATCTTACAGATTAGCGTGAAATGACAAATTAAAATATCACAATAAAAAGCACATACTTAATATGGTGTCCGTTAACATCTCATCACACTTTATATTAATATCTTTAGGAACTATTTCAGAGGCAAAGGCAGAAGTACAATATTCAAAGAATCACTGTTCATGGGACAATATGCTATGATACTATCTCTAACTTAGTACATAAGTACCTGCTAGGTCCTGGTCTTCCAAGTAAAAACATGTCTTGACCAAGTAAATCCTTCTGCATCATCCACCTCAAATTCCTGAGGGTGTTTTGAGATAGATATGAAAGTTTTGAATTTTCTACTGCCACTAAGAAAAAAATTAATTTTTTTATTATACTTTCAGGTATGCATAAATTATCAAACTATAATATCTGTGTGATTGAGCTATAACAATTGTAGATATTTTTTATTAATTTCTTTCATGTATTTTAACAAAAATTGCTTAAAATGAAAATACATGCTTCTGTATAACTGCTCAACATCAAGCTTGTAACATTTTTAAAGGTATTTGTTGTGAAATGTTTCTAACAATAATTTTATTTCTTATTAGTTGTACCTGGCCGCAGGTGCTTCGGATCTGTAGATATATTAGGTATAATCGTTTTAGGTTTATAAAAACACATGTATTCATATAATCATTGATCAGTGAAGAACTTTCGAAAAAAGATTCATGATTTTGAACAAACAAACATTTACATTTTTTTATATGTGAAAGACTAGCTGTACCTCACCATGCATTGCTGTGACTCAGTAAGTATAGTTGTTTTTGTTATATAAAAACAGAGCTATCTGAATGAAATGTTGTATCAAAATTTCAAAGGCAAATGGTAATAAACATTTGGAGATTTAAAATGTCGAACAAATAAACATTTATGTATTTATTTATATACAGAACATTCAACTAAACGACTGCCTACACTTGTCTTATAAACTTATAACATTGTAAAATAACTACATGCATTTTCAAGTAATCGTACATAATCTAGTCTTCTAAGTAGTAGAAAAAATTTCACTTATAATTTAAGGTTTTACTCACAATATTTCCTAGGTACATATTCCACCTTTTTTGGGGCTGCAATATCCTTGCTAACATCTCCAATAGTCACTTTACCATCACTAGAATATGCTCTCACTGGGTTTGCCGCTAATATAGCTTTTCTCCCGCTCAAAATGCGAATCAAAACATCTAATCGACGTACAGTTATCGCTGGGTTATACATCGTTATAGCATACATTAAAATACTTCTTTTCAAACTAACCTTGTTTCATATACTTAGAATCATCGCGATAACTTAAAGGGATTATTTGACTCAAAAATCACGATTCATTACTAATAATTATATAGTCCAAAGTACGAGGAAATATACGTCAAAAATGACAATACACATGTGTTCTGTGTACACAGCACACAGCTGATCGACAATTTTTTTTTAATGTTACCGATTTAAGAGGCAAGCGGTACTATACTCATACAGCTGATATCTTTGTAATTCATTTTTTTCGATGAATTGGGTATAAACAAATGTGAAACAAACGCCAAGTCTAATGTTTAACTTAAATAAATTTTGGCTTTTCATTTCATTTGCAATATAATAATAAGTCTGATTACTTTGTAGCTTCGAATGTCATTCAAATATGCTCTATCCAGCTCTACCTACAGGAGTCAAGGTTTTTTGGCTTTACATGTACAATTCTTATTAAGTGTCGCGAATATTAGACAAAAAATAAAAATTGTACTTGTCTCACACGGACACGAATGGAAGTTACTTACAGTACTTCTATTTTGCTTGCACAAAATATTATATACGAAATTGTATTCACTAGACTTTAAGTAGGAATACCAGGGAAATGAAACTAAGGACAAATGCGTGCGCAGGGTTTGAGTGTTATATTATAAGTTCACAAACAAAAGTACGATTAAATTTCATACATTAAAAAAGTACAATGACGTTCGGGCATCTTCGTCTTTACTCGTTAAATTGGCGCGAACAGTACTGTAGCAAGAAATTGCACGGATTTTGAAATAATTTTAGTATTACGTGGAATATCATTCTTAACAAGTTGGATATTATAGCGAGAGATTCAATATGACAGATTAGACATTCAATATTGAATAAGCAATTAAAAAATGTTCCATTATGATCACGCTAATTAATTTGTGCTAATACTGTAAAGGATTCGGGTCAGACGAACTTGCAAACGACGTACGCCATGGCACTCCTTACTGACCTTATTTAATATATATGAATTATATGTACAAACTTCTTTATATATAAAAATTTTGTATGCGTCGGTTGGTTATAGTGTAACTTTTGATTTTGAACAACTTGACCGGTACATTCAGATACATCTGATATATATCAGAATGATATTCATTTTGTCGAGGCTGGTTCATGGCTACGGTAGGATCCGATAGCGCTATAGTCAAGCTTAGTTTTCAATTCGTGTCCTAATACATTTTATTGATATAATAGGACAGATTAATTAGTTACTGAGAAGGTTACTAGCTTAAACTAATATACGGTCTCGTCCATATCTTGTCATTCCTTTGTAGTAAAACAGGAACTATTATTATAGAAAACAAAATAATTATGTGCATATTCAAATTTTATTATTTTCCCATTTTTAGGCCTTTTGGATATTATTATGCAAATAGTAAAGCAGAGAATGTTAAACATTACTAAATTTTATTAGATCTGAAAACTAATGGATTATATATAAGTACATAACATTAAACGTACATCCTACATCAAAAAAAAACATGTAGAGTATATTAATTGAATGTGTATAATCATATATAAATTACTAATTTAATGTGTACAATCATGTATAACACAAGAATCAAAATACCTAGTTAATTCTAATTAAATTAGTAGATTTACTAAAGTTAACATATTGTTACGATTGGACCTTATAAAGAAGGCCCATGAGGTCGATTATCGAATAGCTCGTGATGCGCGATTTTTAATGATTACATCCGAGACCCAGACTTTGAAGAGAAGAGTGTACTATTGATCAGTCTGTCGCAACTTCGTACAAAAAACTGATGTACGAAACAGATCTATTTTTTAGTGTTTTTTAATGTACTAAAGGTCGCCCTGTGGTCGAAATTCGACCCTAAATATAAACTTATAAAGTCATAATATAAACTCTTCGGCGACAATCTACTCTGCGCGACAGTTTGATCCAAGGAGGTTACATTACATAAGATCACAAACTATCATGAGTTTGACATTGACAGTATTTTTGGCATTGGCAGTATAATAATAATAATAATAATACTCCAGACAATTACACAGGTTGTGTGACCCCAAACTAAGCAGTAAGCTTGTACTATGGGTACCACACAACGAACTCTGGGGGAGTTCCCAGTAACACCCAGACTCCAAGCCAATTTAGAAAAGTTCGTTTCCTAAATTGACCTGACCGGGGATCGAACCCGGGACCCTAGCTTGGAAAGCAAATGCTATTCCATTGCACCAACGGGCCAGTCATGACCAACGGGTCAGTATGAACGTAAACAATGAACATTTAATTTAATGTAAACCTCAAGCCTGACCACTTTTTAAAATTGTTCCTTTGCATGTGCTGCTAGACAAAAACCACGCCCCTTTTTGAGTTTATCCAATTACATGCTCAGAATATGCAACTAAACAATTGCACATAGGCTCATATATGTAAAACATTAATCGCAACTCGCTCTTCGTTAATTGTTGACGTTCCGTGTGTTCCTTGCCATTTTTACCGATTTTACACTCGCTGTCGCTTCACGGATTTTGTTGTATTTGTGTTTCGGCATATCTAATAATAAAATTTAGTAAAAAAAATAGTTCGGTATGGAAATACGCGCGTTTGTTAAGAATGGAAAATAAATAAAAAAATAACCGTCAATAACTTCGGGACTCTTCGGGACAACATTGAAGTCATATTGAAGAAACATTGAAATGCATTCTAGTCCAGCTGCCAAAAAAAATCGCGAGTGGTAAATAGTCACTTTTTAATTAATGTCGTTATATTTTTGTATTTAGATATTTAAGATTTGATAATGGACACCGTCGGAAAGTATGTAACAAATATTTACTGTTACGTTGTTTAATTTTAAAGTTATAGAAAAACGTTCAATTTGTTATTTCAAAATGGCTATTAAAATAGTATATATATAACTATGTAGTATTCAGTGAGATACTAATTTGGTACTTACTATACAAATATTCCTCTTAATTATTTTCAGAATTTAAACGCTTATAAAACGAATATCTAAAAATATATCTAAACCTACTTACTTTATAAAAATTACTCGAAAAAATAAACAAAGACATTAATTTTAAGTAATTTTTAAATTTAATCATATATTTCTCATCGAAAAAGTTGCAATTTTTACAATGTTTTCAAATATTACAGTTTTTAAATTTATATTTTAAGAAAATAAGACATGTGTTAAAAACTCATAGCTTTAACTTTTAGAATAACGCTTATTGGAATATTAAATACACCTAAGAACACATTTCCTAATAAGGTGTTAACTATATTTTTAAGTTTAAATAGTTATATTTCATAAGATATCCTAGAGCATTTTATAGCGAGATCAGTCAATATTACACAAAAAACTTTTTTAAATTAATTGAGTTGTATACCTAAATCTCCAAAATAACTTCCCTAAACTAACTGTATTATTGTTTAGTAACTTCTTGCATTATTGCATAGTAAGACCTTTCTCAAAATATCCAGGAGACGTTTGAGCCTCCACTATAATGTTTGTAAAAAATAAGTTTCGGATCGAAGGAACAATTGGTGCTGATAGCAAAGATCACACGAAGCTATTTGAATCAATAAATATTCTTAATTATCATTCCTAATCTTCCTACAAACCTTGTATTGACGAACACGCTGAGACAAAATGAGTCAAGCGGCATAGTACACAAAAGCAACTGAACAAACCCGCTTAGGAAGGAGGCGTGGCTTACTTAATGGCGAAGGATACGACAACACGGAACCCTCGGCGTAAAGGTGGTCAGGCGTCAAATTGGCCGATAGTACTTATTTGTAACACATAATACATAAAAACTTTAGCTTTTTCCAGTTCTTCTCCACATGAACTTTAAGTACCAACACTCCTCCGTCCGCGCAATTTTCTTAAAAAGGGAACCAAAGTTTTCGCTTCACGTATTCTTATACTTATAGATTATCTATGGCAACTACCTATATTTACAGGTTAGACGTACTTATGACTATATTTGTCTTTGATAAAGTGTCATTTGTCACGACTTCGCGACACAAATTACAATATTATTAGCTTCAACAGCGTGAACGAACAGATTAATTAGTTACTAACGTAAAGTGAACGTTTCATTGCCTATTTATATTCCAAAAAGCAAAGTTAACAATTTTAACTATTGACACAAATTTGCAATATGTAGTAAATATTTAGTGGGTACACAAACATGAAATTCAGAAAACAATGTGCTTTGAAATCCAAAAAGAAACAGTCAAAATTTATTATAAATAACGACATCGAAGTGACAACTAATATTTGGTCGAAAAAAAGGGTAGCCATAATAACCGGTAATGTTTTAAGGTAC
The DNA here is from genome assembly GCA_907165235.1 of Zeuzera pyrina. Lineage (NCBI taxonomy): Eukaryota > Metazoa > Arthropoda > Insecta > Lepidoptera > Cossidae > Zeuzera > Zeuzera pyrina. The sequence goes on from OU015627.1 coordinate 5,388,931, forward strand.
GAATTCGTCTACTCAAAAGTCCATAGATATTACTAGGAATAATATATTCATGTTTAAGATAAAACTACATATTATTTATTTTAAATAAAACGTATGCATATTACAGAACATGTATGTCATAGAATGCACTGTATTCATAAACTCTGTTTAAAAATTTAAAAACCAAAAAAGAGCTGATATTCTTCGAACGGCTGAACCGATTTTGATAAAACATGTCTAAGAACCACCGCTAGAAAATCTGCTTTCGAACAAGAAAACCGCATCATAATCGGTCCATTCGTTTAGGAGCTACGATGCCACAGACAGACACATGAACACGTTAAAGTTATAACACCCCTTCTTTTGTGTCGGGGGTTAAAAACACAGTTGCTCATTGTGATACACTTCTTTTAAAATATTAATTAAATATGATCGCTAAATGCAGTATTTTGTTAAAAGCGATGTCGTAAAAAGCGGTGTTCTTTATAAGGCAATCGTATAGCATTCAGCCGGGATCTATGGTTTTGGTCGATATAACCAATATGTTGTTTTAAAACAGCCATTCCCAAAGTGGGTGATAACGCCCCCTTGTGGGCGCTGCAGGCCTAAAGGGGGGCGGTAAGAGACCCAGAAAAAAAATGGGGGCGTTGTGTAGAGGCCTGGGGGGTGATTTGTAATTTCATTTAGCTAGGAGGCATCTTAGACAACGACTGCATGAGCTCTCGACTCAGTAGACAAAATAAGGTTGGGAACTAGTGTTTTAAACGATGTCGTCTTAAACGGTTTTGACGTATTGACATTTTATGGCGAGATATCTTCTAGGTGAAGTTCGGTGAGTAGAGTATTAACTAATTCATCAGTCCTAATGCTTGCTTTCGGAACAAAATTTCATAATTTTAGTTTTCAGATTAACTTTTATTCAGTAAAAACAGTGTGGGCAAAATGGTACATTTATGAAATGTCAATATCGATGCTTTTAAAAAATGAGATTCACTGCTAAATCACTTTTGGAAGACAAACTGTTAAGATTTTCCTACTACTTTTTGAGTGAAGCTTTCTGAATGTTGTATTTTAATACTGCCTATTGTAAAATGTGGTAAAATGATCCGACTGAGTTTGTTATCAGTTCTACTCAGTGTGCAAGTTTTATCTACTAAAAATATGTTAATGCTACTTTGAAAATTGAAATGTTTATGATGTGTAAAGTGTACGTAATTAACATAGAATTAAATCTACTCCATATTAACTACGTCATCATCCAATGGTTCTATTTTCACGCTCACAAAATCTGTTGGCTCCAACTCCTCGCTGCATTCACTTGCACCTTCGTACTGACTTTTTCGTCCTTGATCTTGTTTATCTCCGATAGCGCTTTCTTTGTCACTTTCCTTTTCATTTTTATTACTATCGTCTTCATCTCCATCGCTACTTTCATCCTGATTGTTAATTTTCTGGTGATTACTGCTAAAGGACAAACTCTTTGTGAAAGTTACAAAGTCTCCAATCAAAATATCAGTCATAACTTTCTTTGGAGGCCCAAATATGGTGGTCATAGTTTCTTCATCCAAACCTAATTGACAATCTCTAGGTTCACGCTTTTTATAAAAATCTGATATGTTTATTTCATTGCCATATAGGTTATGACGTTTACGCAGGTGCCTCAGCAGCGTTTTCTTGACAGCAAATGATTTTGGACAGCATTTGCACTGAAATAAATATGCGATTGAACATCAATTTCGCCTCTATATACTATTAATATACCTATGTATATTATGACTTAAAGTATTCACACAGATAAATTACTTAATTAATATTTATTAATACCGATCATCTCCATAATATTTATAATAATAAGTACATTTCATCAAGATCTTACATTCAATCAAGTAATATAAAAGGAATAAATATTACTATATTATAAGCATTGGACATGAAAAACAACAAAAATAATATTCTTGTAGTATAATGCGTAAATACCACAATGGGCAATTTGTGTGTTCTATCCTTAGATCACAAATAAAAAACTAGATACACAATCAACGCTCCAAAAATGTCCGAACCAAATGTGCCCTCAAATAAGTATTTGAGTGCACTTCTGTTTTAGTAGTATTCGAAAACGCTAACAGCGAACATGTCAAAGTGCTCCTACAAAATTTTTAAAAACAACACATCTAGAACGCTAAAAAAAAACGGATTCTTATTTTTGGTAAATAAATTAAATAATATTATTTACGTGTTAATTATTTTGTTATAGTAATAACGTCACATAGCTCTTTTTTATTAAATTCGCAATCATATTTTTAAATATTGCCTGACAAAATATGTCTTATCCTTGTCACTTTTACATACAACGTAACAAATCAAAATGACGTAAATAGCAATGCAAATAGATTACGTGAATTATACTTTACGCGCGAGACCTAAGATTTCATTTTAAATATTTTTTTTTTTTAAACTTCGTTTCAATTGTCATCGTTTACGAGCTTTTATAACCTTAGGTTTGACAATAAGGTTTACTTTAGATTAACACAATATCACCGATAATACTACACGTTATTAAAAATATATAATCAATTCGGACAACAATTTGTTTAGATTTTACAGGAGATTGTGAATCTAATTCATTATTTGTGATTTAAGGGTCTATCTATTAGGTCCTAATGGATAGACCACACAAACCGTATATTTCCCTAATGATTAGGAGAATATATGAACATATTATAATTTTTAAAAATTACACATTTTACAAAAGAACACTAGATTAATATTTTAGTAAAAAAAAACATTAATCCTGTGTATGGTTAGCTCACAAGATGGATGTTTCTCTTGCCATATCCATTGTTTTTACTATCATAGAGGCGTCACAGATCAGTCTAAGAAGGCGGACGCCATCTTCTCATTAGTTTAAATAACTTTATAGCCTTAGCCGTTAAATTTTATGGAAAAAGAAACACATCATTCATCGGGGAGTACATCATAGTTACTTACCGCGAAAGCGTTAACAGTGCTATGTGTAAGGACGTGTCCTCTCAAGCCAGCTGCGCTAGTGAGTGTCTTATGGCAAATAGGACAAGTGAATATAGACCGTGTGTGCGACGTACGAAGGTGGCGTAACATATATCGCTCATCTTGGAACTTCTTATCTGTAAAATAATATATATGTATGTCATATTTTAGATACATTTTCAAATAGGAAATCAATAAAATAATATGTAATATTCTAGATGAGTTTGTTAATAGCTATCAGATGGGACTTGGGAGGGTCGACTTACATATCAATTGAGACCGAGCTAAATGAATTGGGAGTCTGAAGTATGAGGGGAAGCAGAACACTGTCATTTAGCTGATATTATTATTTTTCTTTTGTAGTGATCCTTTTTCCGCCAATGACACAGCGAAGGATGTAAGATGAAAATCTTCGCCCGACATTAGTATGCGCATGTTGTTCACCTAACACTACTTGACAATATGCTACTGTATTTTAAGAATTAAATGTGATGTTTTTGTTTTCATTTTGTACCTTATAAATTAGTGAGTTAAACATAAAAACAAGATATATCATCCAAAGCTAAAATCGAAACATTGTTAGAAATATTTTAAAATTCATGAAGAAGAAAAACTGCAAATGTTTTGGTATTTTTTATATAAAACTATCAATAGATCGATATTATCGAAATAGTGTCAAACAGTACGCTTCACTACTGGCAATATACATGTGTCAACTGCTTTTCTACTGCGCCCAATAAGTATGGTCCCTAGGGGCCATAAGATCATGTGCAGTTTAAACTACGGATTTCGTAATCTACAATAAAATTTGATCGACAGTTTAATCCAGTGTCCTAATATCAAATGGAAATAGTGAACGGATTAGTAAAACCTAGATTAATGTCTTACACATGGTAATATTATTCGTTTCGTTCACAGTTCGTTCTTTTTAAGATTCTTTGTCAATATACGATAATTTAATCTGCTGGTAATCGATTAAATGCCATTGATCTTACGAAATAATCGAAGACAGAAGTTTAAACTACCATTGATCTTATGGCCCTTAGTCACAGATTAATTCAAACCACAAAATCATTTTCTTTTGTTTATTAGTAACGATAAAAAATGTTCAATTTCAAACTTACCACACAAAGGACACTTTATTGCGTCTTTTGACTTGTTAATATGCGTCTTCATGTGTTCACGTAATGAGCACGCACTCGTGAACAATTTTGAGCAAATAGTACACGTTTCCAAATCTGCAAAATGTAGGTAGTTAGCATTTTGCAACAATCACTTTTTGTTGCATTATAAATTAATTTAAGATATTAAAAATAGTGATATGCAAAAAGACATAAAATAACTGTTTTTCAAATACAGTGAAAGGTTTATTATTTTTATGATCTCATTTTTCTTTTTAGCGTTATATGGTTATACTGATTACTGTAATATTAAATGGTAAAATAGTTTAAAAAAAACGAGTGAGAAACTGATATAAAATATACACAGAGGGATAGGGACCCGAGGAATATTAAGATAGATTTATGGAGACAAAACAGATATGTATGTAAGGACCTCAATACTTAATACAATAGAACTCCTGATCTATGGCTATTCTGTTAGAGGTATAAAGTAAAAAAAGTGTGCATTAGATATATTTATATATAACACATATATTCCTACATAAACTAAAAGAGATTTGTGTATTACAAAAATTAACTCACTCTCTCCAGTATGTTTTCTTATGTGATAAGTAAGTTTGGATTTCTGGACAAAGGTCTGTCCGCAGTAAATGCAAGCATAAGACGTGTTCTTGGAATGAGTCCTATAATGAAACAAACAAAACAAATTTCATATATATTTTTCAATGCACTATTTTAGTTTTACTTCATACAATAAGTCCGAGCCAATAATTAATACTAATGAATAGAATATTGACTTTTTTTTTTTGGTTTCTGAGAGGCAAAATTAAATCCCTACGGACACCCAGCCGGACTCTACGCCGACTGGGCAGAGTCGGACTCGCACCGACTAAACAAAACCCCTCTTTGCTGTTAACCCTAGTGGCTTTTACAGCGTCACAGGTCGCGTTGGGGCGAGCGCTAAAGGCGCCCGCCAGATGGTCGACCGCCTGAGGGTTCTTCCAGCCGAGGGATACCTCGTATAGAGGGCGGACCTCGGGCTCAAGGCGTCGCCAGGGGAGCTTTCCGCAGCTGCGTGTATCTTATCAGGCTTCCTGTTCGGGTGAGGGCCGGGACTCTAGCGGACCCGGCCGGCGAGGCGGCTGAGGGCCGGTTAGTGTGCCTAGTGTTCCGCGTGGCAGTTTACAATGTGGCTTAAGGCCCGCGTGTGTGCGTGTAGAGCTACGTGATCGAGCTTCTAAACGTGAGACCCTACGGGTGTCGCGGGGGTCGTCCTCGCCTCCGCCGGTGGGGGCGGTGCGGTCGTAATATATAAGTTGGCATGTTCCATTACACGTTCGAACTCGAACATGCCAACCTACACACTACGACCGCACCGCCCCCGACCAACTTCAATAACTGTGAAATTTAATTATATAGGAATGTGTATCGTATTTACGAAGTTATTTTAATTGTACTTCAGTTTCGACTAGTAAAGGATAGTTATTTTGTACTTTCAGTGTTTTTTTTAAGGCGGTTTAATTTTTTTTCCTAAATTTTTTTTATTTCTCCCTTTTCAGTGATCTTGACCTAAATAAATATCTAGGGCAGGTCTACAATTGATTCCGGAGCTTAACGATATACAAGAGAATCATCAATATAAATAAAGGTTATAATCAGGTTATTTGGTGTATCTTTGAAGACTAAACTCCAATACCGGTGAAATTTAAATGGGACCGCCTGTGAAGTATTACCTACCAAACAAAAAAAGAATTTTCAAAATCGGTTCATAAATGACGGAGTTATGAGATAACAAACATCAAAAAAAAAAACAGTCGAATTGAGAACCTTCTCCTTTTTTTGAAGTCTGTTGAAAATAAATAAAAGCGAACGGACCGCAAGTGCGAGGTGCAGGCGCCCTTGTCGGCGAAGGTGCGCGGGCAGTGCGGGCAGGCGTAGGGCCGCTCGCCCGTGTGGCGCCGCTCGTGGCGCAGCATGTTGGACCGCTGCACGAACCGCATGGGGCAGTACGAGCACGCGTGCCGCGGGCCCTCGTGGATCGCCACGTGCTCGCGGTACGAGTCCTTCTTCTGCATGTGCGACCACGACCATGTTTACACACACATACACTACACTTACCATACACTGGCGTATACACGTACAACTACAAACACATACACTGAGAATGTCATCTTGTATGATAGTGGCACAAGTGGAAAGGGACAGCAAACGAGACGCTGTTGCAACTCTTTTTAAATGACAGGTGTCGTCAAGGGCGTCGCCAAGGGGGGGCAGGGGGGGGCAGTTGCCCCTCCCTAGAGATCAAATGTAGCTAGCCGCAAAGCGACCAAAGTGCGAGCAATTGACTTCCTTCATTAAATATTATTTTTGCTAAAATAAATAATTAATACTGTGTTTAAAAGTTTGATTTAGTTATTGTGCTGTTGAGGGCTTGTGAAGTTTTATACATTGATGTTAGAACCGTTCTTATTACAATCGTCATCGAGGCAAAGACTTCCAAAGTGTAACGCTTCATGCTCTCGGCGTTCATATTTTTTATCCTCCATAATATCGCCCCATTGCCTCCCCCTTAGTCATAAGCTGGCGACGCCCTTGGGTGTCGTCACGCTGTGGAAAACGCTGTTGACTTATTTTATTACTTTGAGTTATTGACTTTGTGCTATTGACTGACTCGTTGGCACAGTGGCATATGCATCTGCTTTTTAAGCGAAGGCGTGACCCTAGCTTGAAAAGTAGATACATATGCCATATCGGGTTCGATCGCCGGTCAGGTCAATTTAATAAGTAATAGATAAATAGTTTAAGTAATTAAAAAAACAAACTTTTCTAAATTGGCTTGGAGTCTGGGTGTTACTGGGAACTCCCCCAAAGTTCGTTGTGTGGTACGCATAGTACAAGCTTACTGCTTAGTTTGAGGTCACACAATCTGTGTAATTGTCTAGAGTATTATTATATATTATTATAATCCTGTTTTATTTCAAAAAAGTACTGTATTATTCAATAATGGTTATGTTCTGTATCTGATTGTGATATTACATATCGCAACAATCAAGGGGATCGTCCATTTCATAGGTGACATTGACAAATTAAAATACGTCACGCGTCTACGAGCTCTATGTTCGTCTATACGCTAGTGTATACTAAGTTTATGAATTTTTATTTTTTTTGAAAATTTATATGTTCAATACTTTTGCGAGTTTCTTTTTATTCTCTTTTGTATACTGGCCACTCGTTTCGTATTTAATAGAAACATTTCTGCCATTTTCATGTAAAGAAAGTGGTGCATCTCTATGTGAAATGTCTGTCTTTTTTTGACTAAGTTCCTAAGTAATATCACTTTACTAGAGAGTGATACTCTCTAGTAAAGTGATAGTAAACACGCTGTACTGGAGTTCAAAAGGACTTCTTAGAAAAATGTGAAAACTTCAGTTGCACATATTTATTCAAACTTCACAATTCTTAGCACTTGCACAAAACTTTAACGAACAATATACTATCACTTTTGTACCTTTTAATTATAACTCACAGAAACGTAAAAAATTGAATATTTAAATAAAATGACAACTTCACTTCACCCGTTCCCACCAAAAAGTTCTTTTGTGAGTTTTAAGGTACAATTAAGGGATTCCATTTTGCATTGTTGTGATCTACGAGTGTACACGTGTTAGTGGGCTTTCAAGAATTTTTGATTATTTTTCAGGAATTAATCCATATTTCCTGTTAAATTGTTGAGCTCTGTGTCTTAGGTGTTTTATTAAGTGTGGGTGTGGTTTGTAATTAGGTAATTACCAGTGGGGGTACCTTCAGACAAGCCCAAAAGCCTGACATGCCTTACTAAAATGCTCAGTCAAGCATAAAATAATAAAATAAAAACTAATTTCAAACCGTATCAATTTTAAAATTTCAAAATTCGCGTCGAAACGAAAATTACTGCACGCAACCATGCCCACGAACACGTGACTAACACGTGACGGCGGTTCGAGTTCAACACTCGCGACCTCTCAAGGCGCAATCAATGTACTGCGTAACTATGCGTCTCGCTCTCGTGACTTAGCTTGCAATGTGGCTTGCAACCTTTCTTTCTCTCTAATGGGCAAAACTCAATAAAGCTGTGTGAATGTGTGTGTGTGTTGATGTATACGGGATGTCATCGTATTTGCTTGTCTATAAAATGTGTTGTCCTGTGATTTGTCTGTATGTTATGGTGTGATGCTTCCTTTTTAGGTGTTGATATCTGCTCAACTCTCCAAATTATAAACAAAAGGAAGATTTTATTGATCCCCATTGTGTATTTTCCTACTTCAATTGATGGAATCTTCTTAAAGTTTGTCCTAATTATCATACATACATACATATCTTCACGCCGTATCGCCAAGCGCCAAGCGTCGCGTCCTAATTATCATGTTTCCGTGATTTTCATTTTTACAGGACGTTGGCAATATTTACAATCGCGATGGTGCCATTCAGTTAAAGAAGAAGGTACAATTAAACATGTAAGACTTTTTGGCGGGAGCGGGAGAAGTGAAATTAACGTTTTATTTAAATTTTCTATTTTTTGCGTTTTTCGGAGTTTTCAAGTACAAACGTATATTGTGCGTTAAAGTTCTGAGCGAGTGTTAAAAATAGGAAAGTTTGAGTAAATATGTGCAATTAAAGTTTTCGCGTTCTTCCAAATAGTCCTTTTTAACTCTAGTAAAGCCTACTATCACTTTACTGGGGAGTGGTAGGGACTTCGGCTGGTTTTAGTATCGTGCTGATCATCGGCGCTGACAGCTCAGCGCGCAGCTGTCAGCGCTGAGCTGTTACTGTACGCGACAGATCGACATGGCAATCGGGGTATGAGCTGAGGCGCGGGGGAGGGGACACCCCGCATACCCGTACATCGCCCGCGCCGTCTTAGTCTTAGTGCTGCACGAGTCCGTATCGAGCGCGTTTTCGATTTCGATCTCGCTTACATTGTTCTTTGTTATTGTGTATTAAAATGACTTCGGTCGCTTCCTCGTCACGTGTTAAAACAAAAAAACCAATAATTCACTCTCAAGCTCGAAATCTAGCCAGAAAAGTATTAGAAAATTGTGACATTGAAGGAAAAAACAATTATTATAAATACCCTGTCAATCAGACATTGGCAAGGGCTGCGTTTTACACCGGCTTATCGAAAAGAACTTTATCCAGAATAAAATCCGAATCAATATTAGCAGGACCCGATAAAAAATTAAAATCGCCCACAAAACGGAAGAAGACAGGCCAAAAATTTTGTGTAGACAATTTTGGTTCATGACACTAACAGAATTTTATTTACAAAGGAAAATCGTTCCGACATGTCCCAAGCTACTTGTTGCGTTACGTGAAAAAATATACCTTTTCCTTGGGGTATTCGTACATTACAACGACTATTGAAAAAAATGGGCTACAGGTGGCGTCAGTGTCAAACCAAACGATCTGTTTTAACTGAAAAGCCAAATATAGTTTTCAAACGTTATGAATATTTAAAGAAAATGAGAGAATTCCGACAACAAAACAGGAATATTTTTTATTTAGATGAAACATGGGTGGACAATAATTTAACTTTCAAAAAGTGTTGGCAAATGACTGGATCAAAAGGAATTCTCACAGATACTAGTTCTGGGAATAGACTCATAGTAGTCAGCGCAGGAGGCATAAACGGATTTCTACCGGGGGCTACTTTGATATTTAAGGCTGGTACTACTACCGGCGACTATCATGGACAAATGAATGGCGAGAATTTTGAAAAATGGGTAGTCGAAAAGCTTTTGCCTTCACTTCCTGAGCGCAGTGTCGTGGTAATGGACAACGCACCTTACCATAGCGTTCAGCTAAATAAGCCTCCGACAAAAAGTTCGCTAAAATCTGCAATGATAAAATGGTTGGAAGATAATAACATTTCTTACGACAGGTCAATGAGGAAACCAGATCTATTTAAAATTGTAAAACAACACAGACCCGTTGATATCAATTATAAAATTGACAATGAAATTAAAGGACATGGCCATGACATTATAAGACTACCTCCATATATGTGTGATTTTAATCCTATTGAATTAGCCTGGGCCGCCATTAAACGCTTTGTAAGGGAACACAACATAAACAGCGATTTGTGTTTGACAAAACTGAAAGAGGTAACAACAAATGCAATTTCGACAGTTACGGCAGAAAACTGGGCAAATTTCGAAAAACATGTTCAGAGACTGGAGAATGAATACTGGGAAAAGGATATAGGAATGGAAAATGTAATGGAAGATTTTATCGTAGAAGTCGGAGAAACTAGTGACGAAGAGTCACTAAGTACTTGTAGCGATGATAGTATGAGTTCTTTGAATGGCTGACCTCTGCGTTGTAAAAATATATAAATAATAAAAATACATAAAAAAATATTTTGATTTTTGATTTATTGTTTGTGATGATTAAAATATGTAATCTAATTCATTTTCATTTTATTTATAATAAATCTCACTTAATTAATTTTACCGTTATTTTGTTGTGGGACTAAAAAAATATCGATAACCTGGTCACATCACTAGAAAATTGGCATGTCGATCTGTCGCGTACAATAGTATATCAGTTGTCTAGTACCCATACACAAGCGCTGTGCTGCTTACTTTGGGACTAGATGGCGCTGTGTGAAATGTCTGAATATATTATTATTATTTGTTTCTAGCGTCTTTATTTTTGTAAAGTGGATCGAATGCATCCCATAATTGTTTTCTTACACGTACTTCGTCGATCACTCGCCTTGTATCCACATCGCGATTCGACATGACTGTACACGCTGACGGCGACCGCTCAGCTCGACACTAGAACTATCGTGCGTACGATGGTCGGCGCTGACGGCTACGCTGAGCTGTCAGCGCTGACATCGTCCGCGCTGATAGCTACACGTTATTCAAAAACGCTTCCTAGAAGTTCATACATATCGGCTGTCAGCGCCGACGGTCGGCGTGCGCTCAGCGTGATTCTAAAACCAGCCTTAGTAATAAGAACAGACATTTTACATAAGATACACCACTTTTTTACTTGAGAATGGCAGAAATGTTTCCAATAAATATGAAACGAATTGCGAACATTAAAAAGAGAAGAAGAATTAGATATGTAATGTGACGGTCGTATTCAATAAATAAACGCGGTATTACATCTCTAATCTCTAATATTAGAAATTTCAATGAGACAATCACTTTAGTAGAAACTATCTGTGCGTCACAGTCTCACACACGTTAAATTTGGTATTCGGTAATAGTTCTTCTGGCACCAGACAATGGTACCCAATAATGACAGTTTGCTTACTCAGTATGATTTTGTCTGAAAATAATACTAACCGCAAACACTTTCCCGCAGTATGTACAAGTGAAGCTCTGTTTATTTGGCAAGTGTTCTTGCTTGTGCATGTATAGCGACGATTTGTACTGGAACGACTTTCCGCACTCTGAACACTCGAAAGGATGCCGCCCAGGATGAAGTATCAGGTAATGAAGTTTTCTATAATCAAATTATCGTATAATGAATCAATAAGCCGAAAAATAAAATGCTCTGTCTGAATAAACTTGACATGATTAAACTAGGTCATAAGAGTAAGGGTTTGTATGTCTGTCTTCTCAGAAAAGTTTCTGGTATAATCCCAGACAAATTATTTTAGAGAATAAACTTTTTAGGATTGGTTTTGTCTGAACTGACCTGGAGTCCTAAGTACAGTTGTGTAGTATCCACATATAATCCACAATAATACAAGCTTAGTACCTTTCCTCAAGCTACATACATAATTAGTGTCTAGAGAGTTATTATTATTATAATACCCCTCTAGACACAAAGAGTTATTATTATTATTATAACTCTCTAGACACTAATTATGTAATCTTATTTTAATATTAAAATAATACCTTCCGGATAAAATTACAATATAATTAGATACATCATAATAAAAATGTAAAGCAAAAAAATACATCGCTGTAGTGGAATCTTATTAGTTTTAGACGATAATTTTTATAGGTTGTATAAATTAAATTACAGGCAGAGCTAAAGAAAGAATTATACCGGAAATTATAGAAATATTTCGGCAGTTATGATTTAGCTATTGGAATAGTGTGTGTGTGATGTATCACTCACACAAAATCACTCTCACTCATTTCTATAACTCACATACACAATCCTCATCGAAACAATAGTTTGAAACCAGTACCTTTCATCTGAGGTGTGCATACTAGCGGAGCATAATTTACATTTAAATTTGCCTGGTCCGTGCACTTGGGACATATGAGTGCCACACGCTCGCGCCGTGGAGAACTCACGTCCACATACATTACAGTTCATAGGGTATTCTTTACGCGTCTCTGGATTGTGTACACTCTGTAATTTGTTACAAAAACAAATTACAAACAATTTGACGACCTCCGTGCCGCAACGGCTAAGCGCATCGGAAAGTAAACGGGGATTGCGGGTTCGATTCCCGCCCCGAGTCTGGGTGTTTATGTATAATATGTATTTCTTTACAAAAGAAAAGTATATAAGTAGTATATCAGTTGTCTAGTACCCGTAACACAAGCGCTGTGGTGCTTACTTTGGGACTAGATGGCGCTGTGTAAAATCTCTGATCTGAGTAAATTATTATTACAGATTTTTTAATAAGAAGTGTGAAATTAATACATGAACTTAAAATTTATATAGGAACGGTAAATATTTTTAGGTAATTGTTCATTTTTACACTACAATTCATTTAGAATAGAGTACATTTCAAATAATTGTTATTAAATATACACTTACAGAAAAAAATACTATAGGACTAATCATATAATTCTTTACACGTCTCTGGATTGTGTACACTGTAATTTGTTAGAAACCAGCAATATAAACTTCTTCACAATAAGAGTGATATTAATTTATGAACTCAAAATTTATATAGAAAAGTAAATCTTTTTAGATAATTGTGTTCATTTCTACACTACAAATAATTTAGAATAGAATACATTTAATATAATTGTTATTAAATATACACTAACAGAAAAAATTACTAGAGACTAATAATTTTATCGAAGATGAATTAACCTTCGAAAGATATTGCATTCTTTATGAGATTTTTCGGAGAAAATTGATACCTCACAACCAGTAGAACAGGCAGGATTTCGTTCGGGTTTTTGCACCACAGACCATATACACACTTTGGAACAAATATTAGAGAAGTACAAGGAGTATAACAGACCTCTATATGTCGCATTTGTAGATTACAGCAAGGCCTTTGATACTATCAGCCATAACTCTATTTGGAAAGCATAAGAATCAGTAAAAGTAGACTATAAATATAAAAAAGTCATTAAGAACATATACAAAAACAGTGTCAGTAGAGTAAAACTTGAATCGAGAGGTGACGATATCAAAATCGAAAGAGGAGTCAGACAAGGCGATCCCTTATCACCTAAACTCTTCATAGCGGTGCTAGAATATGGTTTCCAGAAACTAAACTGGAAACAAAATGGTATACGAATAAATGGCCGCTATTTAAGCCACTTAAGATTCGCTGACGACATTGTGATCTTTGCTATCTTTGCCCTTTGAAACTCCTAAAGACATAGAATACATGCTGACCTCATTAAACAGTTTTAAGAGAACCATTAATATAAATGGTAAAATATTCGAATATGTGGACAACTACATATATTTGGGAAAGCTGGTATCATTCTCTAAAAATAACAATGAAGAAGTAACAAGAAGAGTGAACATTACTTGGAAAAAATACTGGTCCTTGAAAGAGATTTTTATAGGTAGACTACAACCTGACATTGAAAAAAACTGTGCATGACACTTGTCTACTGCCTTGCTTGTCATAGGGTGCACAAACATGGGTCTTCACAAACAAAATGAAACACAAAATTAGAACCACTCAACGGGCAATGGAAAGGAGCATGTTAAGAGTAAAAAAACAAGATAAAACAAAACACTTCAAAATTAGGGAAAAAACGAATATCGCTGATGCTCTCACACACATACTCAATCAAAAGTGGAAATGGGCTGGCCATGTTGCTCGTATGTCAGACAATAGATGGACTAAAAGAACTACAACTTGGCGAGGACCAGACGGCAAAAGAAATGTTGGTAGACCTCACAAGCGATGGGTAGATGACATTATACAAGTAGCAGGCAGACATTGGGAAACGAAGTGAAAAGACGGAGAGGAGTGGTTGAAATTGGAGGAGGCCTTCACCCAGAGAGGGATCCATGATACCTAACACAACTAATATAGAATAAGTTAAGTTAAATTATACTAATAACACTAGCATCATTTGCATTGTAAAATTCATTAGAATCATGAAATAAAAAAGGGTTATTTTTATGAAATGATTCATTTACATTACATTTTTCCATTTTTTTTTAAATTAAAAACCACTTAATTTAGAATTGACATGGTCAGTCAGAGAAATTTGGCAAGGAAGGTCACGGAAAAGGCAGGTATTCTTTTAGCATTTGCAGTAGACACACTCGAAATATTCCTTTGTGTATGGAAAACTATAAAAATTATATTACTTATGATCAAAATGAAATTATCTTACCCTTAAATGAAATTGAAATGATTTTCGATGGCACAGTGGTTTAAATTGGCAAGAATCCAAAGAGCAGAAGATCTTCCTAGCTTCAGGATGTTCACGATTAAAATGATTCCTCATCTCAGTCACATTCTTTAACACTAAAGAACAGATGCAACATTTCAACATATAGTTAGGAGTTTTGGTGTCTGCTGATTGATGTCTTTCGATGTAATGATGAATGAACCATATCTGAAACAAAATAAAACTAATTATACATGAATCTGAACACTCTAATTGTTTAATAAAATGTTCACTGATTTTAGATGAACACTTAAAATGTATACAAGTTAACAGTGAAATCTATATTATAATGATTATATACTTATATACTGAGAGCGCAATGCAATAACTTCAACCAAATGAAGTTTCAGGCGACAGGTCAGAAAGTTTTCTGCGCTTTCGTGGATCTAGAAACAAGAATTCGATAGAGTAGTGCAAAAGAAACTGTGGAGTCTTCTGTCTGAACATGGTGTTGAGGGCACCTTACTGCAGGCTGTGAGGTCATTATATCAAGGCCACAGAGAATGTGTAAGGATAGATGTCGCCCTGGTTCGAAGTCTGTTCAGGCGTCAGGGCTGCGTGATGTCTGCCTGGCTATTCATGCTTTATTTGGACAGTTGCCTCCAGACATTGAAAGATAGTATGAGTGGTATGATATGTGATGGTACAGCGGTAAACTGCCTTTTGTACACTGACGATGCTATGCTTATAGCACCATTAGAAGCGGAGTTGGAAACACTAGTTATGTGCATGAAAGAAGAATGTGAAGTGAAAGGATTGAATGTTAATGTAAATAAAATTAAGATGTACCGACAAAGTGTGATATATGGGTAAATGGAAAATGTCTACAACGAGTGAAAGAAATTGTATATCTGAGGACTGCGTTTTCGAGGGATGGAAGATGTGAGTTGGATGTGAAGACAGTAGCAGCCAGCAATGAGGTGAATGGTGCTCTGTCCGCATTAGTAGGCATTGTGAATATATCTAACTCAGCCAAAATGGCCATACACAATGCGGTGTTGGTGCTAACTTTATTATATTATAGTAGTGAGCCCTGCATATGCCCGAAATCGAGTGAAAGTAAGATAAATGCAGTAGAAATGCGATCTCTTAGAAATATGTGCCACTCTTGCAGACAAAATAAGCAATGAAGAGATAAGCAGTATAACAGGGTTGCACGACAGTGTTATTGAAAAAATGAAGAAAGGAATGCTAAGATGGTTTGGGCACATGGACAGAATGAATGATGAAAACTGACAGAAAAAATCTATAGAGCGAAAGTGAGTGTTAAAAGAAGCCAAGGAAGACCAAGGCTGACTTATGAAGATCTAGCTAGTGTTAGCCAACGGAAATGTCAAAAGCACTCATATATCTAGGCGAAAATGTGTGAGGAGAATGATGAGATTTGAGGAAGTGAAAGAAGTACGTAAGGAATGCGACGCTTGGCGTTTTGTCTTCTCTGACTACCCTGTTGGGCGTGAAGACCCAGCAATAACCGCGTAAGTCGAATTCGCGTAAGTCAGGGTATAATTTCGCATATAAATACTTATAAATTATTTTTAATTGAGATCGGAAGCTAAAGAAAATAATAATTTAAACAAAAAATGTTTAATCAAATCTTAGATTAGTTAAGTTTACATGCCAAATATAAAGTTTTTCTTTTTTTGTTTGATGCAAAGGAATCAGTTTTACTTCGTTTGGATGACATTCAAGTCTTCCTAGATATAAAAAAACATGGTGGTATAAAAATATAATAATAAACACACACTCCTTAGATAAGAAATAAATAGTATGTACATAATATAAAATAAATTGTAGCTATCGGAACATTATGTACATTAACTGAGCAATAGTGTGGGGGCAGTAAGTCTATAATCGATAATCGAGAGTTGTGTGACGCTCATACAAAAGACGAATCGATGAGATTTGAAAATCGCGTAACTCCGAGTTCGCGTAATTCGGGGTAGCATAAGTTGAGGTATTACTGTATGTATGTATCTATGTACTACTGTAGTAAATCACATTAGTCAATACAAACCTTATCACTGAATGTGTCAGAACATTCATCACATTTATAAAATTGTCCTTTATATTTATTAAGATGCACTCTAATTTGATGTACTTCCCTGTCAGTCTCATTCCAAAATAATGTTGGGCAGTATTTACACTTGAATCCCAAATGAGGACTAAAGCAATTATCAAACTCTATTGCATCTAAATGATTCGTCAAATGTCTTCTTGTGGACTCTCTGTTGTCAAACTCCTTGTCACAAAACTGGCAAATCCATAAATCATCAAAATCTTTCAATTCTCGGGTTACATGGTTATCTAATTCAGTCTGGCTGTCAAAAGGTGTTGCACAGACTCTGCATGAGTAAGTCGGCATTATTTTTAAACAATGCATTTTACAAATATGTGATGTAAAGGACTGTATTGTCTCATATTTTGAAGTGCATAATGGACACTCTATATTTACAACTGTATCAGATTTGACATCATCATAATTTATATCAGATTTCTCAGGTATCAAGTTACAATTCATGTCATTTAATGTATTATTGATGTAATTGAAGTAGCATTTTTGTAGTACAATTAGTTCTACAAGTGTAACATCAAAGTCTTCTTCACCTTTATAAAATGCATTAAAACTACTTCCACTAGCTTTACCACACTTCTTCTTGGTAGTCTTCGGTTTCTCCTCAACTTTGTCTTCAGAGTCACTAATAACTTCCTGTTTGATTTCCGGGATGAGTGCCTTCAGTAAATCATTACCTTCATTAGTACTATGGTCAGATTCATTGCCAGTTTGGAAAGCCTTCCTGTCTAAATCCACATAACCAAATTTGGAGCTGTCTTTCAACCCATCAACAAAGTCTGTGCTTACATTTGCACCACTCACCATAAATGGAGGATCTCTACCTGATATAATGCTGGAGAAACATTTTAATGTAAAATGATGAAAACCCATATAGTGACTAAAAAATGACGAAGTCAAATTATTAGACTTTGAACAAAGTAAACATAGAAACTTTGTACTGCCTTCATATTCTAATTCCCATGGGCACTCCTCATCTTTACTAGACACATTTGTGACATTGTGCTTTTGAAATAAGTGAGTGTTATATTGATCATCATCAGGCACTCTGAAATGGCATAGACGGCAGTGGACCAATTTATGTGCAGAGCTCAAATGTTGACGTAATGATGTTTCAGTTTGAAAATTGTCAATGCATTGAGAACAAGGCCAAGGTACATGGAATTTTGTGTGAGCCTGCCAAGTCTCTCTATCTGATACAAAGTACCTTAAAAAATAAAAAAATTGTGGATAATAACAATTTTTTTTTATTTACGGTAATAATGATCCATAATTCTAAAATAAAAGAACTCACCTACAGATGCCACAGAAGTCTTTTTTGTGATTTAAAATGTAATGTACTATCAGTTTAGATCTGTTTATAAACCATTCATTGCACAATAAACAACAATAAGGACCTGAGGGATTAAGATCTTTTAAATACAACCAGACGTCTTTTGGTCGCTCAATTACTGAAGACGTAGTGTTTTTTGAAGCACGACTCAATTTTATTGTCACAGATAGTTTCTTCAACGGCAAACGCTTTTTCTTTTTTTTCTTGACAGGTTCATAGGAAGAATCGTTATCATCACTTATAGGATCATCGTCAAACCTTTCTGGATTCAATTTCTTAGCTGCCGCCAAATTAGATAGCGGTTCATCATCGGAATCGTCGGAAGTCATTTCGTGATGTTTTAATATTTTAAAAGACTAGGAATACGAAACACAGAACACTATTTACTTCACAACAAACTTTTAGAATAAGAAACACGGTAAAATATCAATTTAGTCAGAATTTTAAAAAACAATGACAAACAGAGACAAATTTGAATACTGTATGCACAGACTATTACTACTGTCACTTGTCAGGCCTGTGACAGTATCAGTTATTTATTTATTTATATTTCTTAAGGCATTGGTAACAAGACCATCAGCCTAATGACGTAACTTTTGAAGAAACAACTCCAGTAAAGTGATAGTAGAACTGAAGTTAAAATGGGACTTCTTGGAAGAGCGCGAAAACTTCAGCTACACATGTTTATTTAGATTTCCTCCATTCTTTTCACTTACACAGAACTTTAAAACACAATATACTATCACTGTTGTAATTTAAAACTGCTAAAAATCTAAAAAATAGAAAATCTAAATAAAATGACAACCCACTTCTCCCGTTTCCGCCAAAAAGTCCACAGTTTTAGTTCTGAACGAAATGTATTGGCGCTGTAATTGCTTCTGCAGTCATGACTTTCAGCATCTGACTTAAAAGTTAATTGCTTACCATTGTGCTGTCAGTTTAACTCATATTCAGACTTAGGCTACTTTTCTATTTCGATTTGAGTCTTGGCTTACCTTGTGTTATCTTCGATTCCATGCTTGAGTTGAGAACCTTGAAACGTCTATTCTCCTCTGTTGTTTGATATAAATAATCCCCTAAACTGCTGCGTTGGTGATTTATAGTAATCACTAGGATACACCTGCACAAAAATATATAAAATATATTGGTACATACGTGTAACACGGTTGTCAAAAAGCAGGCGATAGCGCTCCAAACGAAATTTATAACAATTACGACGAAGTGACTGTCGCATCTGTAACTATCGACAAATACTTAATCTGTGATTACTGTCACTGAGTAATTATCATTATTATTTATTGTTCTTCAAGCATTGGTTACAAGACCATCAGCCTAATGACGTAACTTTTGAAGAAACATTAATTGTCCCAACACTCCTCCAGTATAGTGATAGTAGGCTTTACTGAATTTAAAAAGAACTTCTTGGAAGAGCGCGAAAACTTCAGCTACACATGTTTATTTAAATCTCCTTCATTCTTTTCACTTACACAGAACTTTAAAACACAATGTACTATCACTATTGTACTTTAAAACTTCTGAAAATGTAAAAAATAAAAAATCAAAACAAAATGACAACCTCACTTACTTTTTATTTATATTTCTTAAGGCATTGGTAACAAGACCGTCAGCCTAATGACGAAACTTCTGAAGAAACGTTAACTGTCCCTAACACTCCTCCAGTAAAGTGATAGTAGGCTTTACTGTAGTTAAAAAAGGACTTCTTGGAAGAATGCGAAAACTTCAGCTACACATGTTTATTTAGATCTCCATTCTTTTCACTTACACAGAACTTCAAAACAAAATGTTCTATCACTGTTGTACTTTAAAACTCATAAAAATGTAAAAATTAGAAAACCTAAATAAAATGATAACCTCACTTCTCCCGTTCCCGCCAAAAAGATAGTCACTGCGTAAGTCACAGACATAGAATAACTTTGTATCACAGATCTATACTTTGCATATATGTCACAGATTAGAGAGACTTATGGAGTATGTAACAATGACGAAGGAAACTAAAGGACATGGCATGTTGATCTATAGCAACATTTAGTTATATATATTCTGACGCATAATATTCAAACGTAGCATTGTCTTTTTTTGACTTATGGCTTCTTGTGTGTGTAAGAGAAAACAACAGTATTTTTCTGGAAAAGTATTTTTTTTTTTAGAAACATCATTGTAATGTCAAAACATGCCGGTACGCCATTTTTTGCGACACGCTGACAAGTACACGAAGTGTCAAAACATATCAATGAATTTAATATTTTTTAATGTTTTTGTGATTTTGTGCTGGATATTGGAACTGTTTTGTTAAAGGAGAACCTAGCATAATGCCACAATAATTTCTAAGTGTAGTGTGTTAGTATGTGGCTCGAGGAAAAGCAATTATCAACGAAATCTATAATTGCACTGGTACATAACAGAAATTCATTAATTTAGTCTGATGTCCTATAGATTTCCATGGTAATTACTGTTTCTTAGTTGACTGTATTATAATCATATATATTTTTAGTAATTAGCAGTTTTTATTCATATAATACAGTAAATTACTTTATATTAATTTTTGTTGTTATTGCAGTTAGGGCTGTCCATGTATCTATACTAAAAAAATATCGATAAATACAGGTATCATGTTTATAAGTCGTAATTATCTCGTTTCAGATTACAATCATGTATTATTATATTATTAGAGGAAGAGTGGTTTGACGTAATCGGAAAAGAAAATTGAAACCCCTCTGTAAAAATTACATACGTATATATGATATATACATACATATCTTCACGCTGTATCCCCAATGGGGTATTCATGATATATATTTATGTTATTCGCATTTCGAAGAAGCTTCTTTCAATAGAACATTAGGAAATAATTTTACGGTATGAAGCATTACCCTCGCAAAGATTATCGAGAATCAAAGAAAATATTTACAGTGATAATTAATTACTTACTACTACATATTTTCTGACCATGTAAATCCTCTATTGAACAAAAGTAACAGGTAAATGTGGCTGAACTTTAATTTGATGTTTCCGAGAGAGAAAAATCTGCTCATAGTTCTAAATATCTGCTTCTGAATGATGTGAATCAAGACCACGCCGAGTTATTTTTGCGACCAATAAGAGCTTGTAGTGGTTTTACTAATTAACCAGATGCGGTACAATTTAAAGAATCTTTTAAAACTTTAAGAGCTGAAATAAGAGACGAAAGTGTCGGAAACTATTTCATTCCTTTCTTGACGTACAAGAAAACGACAGCGACATGATGAGTACAATGACTGCTTAAATTCAAATCTCAGTATTCTAAAGTATCATTCAGAAATTATTTAATAAAAAATGTGCTATATAGTAAGCTATATTTATTTATTTTGTGAATATATTATTAAAAATTTAATGTACTTAATATAATTATTATTTTACAAACTTTTATTTTATTATTTTAGTAAAATTTTGTTACCATAGGTACATTAGATATGAGTAGTCTAACATTGGTCACCCTTGTAGTGCCTAACAATTTACTATCTTAACTTTTAAAAGATTTATTCAAAAGGCCGGTATGTTGTGCATTTTCTACGCTAGATAATATTATAACATAACATAATATAACATATCTTCACGCCGTATCCCCAACGGAGTAGTCAGAGACGACGGAGCGCCAGGAATTGCTGTCCTTACACACCACGTTCGCTTCCTCAAATCTTATCATTCTCTTCACACATTTTCACCTAGGTATGCGAAAAAGATAATATTATAAACTATAATATTACTTATTTCTTCACAATGTAAAGATATAAAATTTGTTAGTATGTACGGTGTAACCTCTGGAAGTACTTAACTCAATTTGAGAATTCTTCGACTAATAGCAGTCCACAGTGTTCTATTCCTAATTGAAATGTTAATTCCAATTACTGTGTGAAAAGGCCTCTAATTTTTAGTAAAATTGATCATTCTAGTATTTAGTTTATCAAAGTGCTACAGTACGCCATGGCTATAGCTTTGGTCGGTCCGTATGTATGTCTCTCATAGCACTTATTTTAATTTCACCATCACCTCTAAAACAAGTAGCGTTATGCATGTAAATAAAAGCACAGCATTAAAAGGACTTTGCTGTTCTTCAATTACTTTGACCTATGTTCATTGATTTTTAACATTTATCAGTGCTTCATAAAAATATGGGTTTCCTTTAAAAAGCAATTTTATTTCTGTAATAATCATGGATGTACTATTAAGTATAACAAAAAGAGGTACCTAAGTAATTTGTTTGTATGTAGGTTTCATTTAAAGTTCCTTACAAAAATGATCGAAAGACAGAAAGAGTCTGTCCTTAAAGGCGCCTGTTGCTATTGTTGCTAATAACACGTTAAAATTGTCTTAAGCGTAGATTCTAATAATATGCCGACAGCATCGAACTACGATGACTGCTATTTTCAGTTTGAATAATATTTCAGTACTTTTGTATAAATCTATGAAAAATAAAAAAAAGCTCTAGTTTTTTGGAAGACATCATGGAAAATGATTTTTATTTCAATACTGATGTTGAAACAAAACTTCTTTCAACAACTGACTTAACGACGTCCACATAGTAGATGTTTGGGACATCACTAATCGGCAGCCATTACTTGCGACACTCGAAGTTTAGGCGGCACGATTATTTTGTACTTGTTTCAAGTCCTTTACTTTCCTTAGTCATTGGTAGGTAATCACTATGTTTTGTTACTATACGAAGCATGCCTTTTAAGTTTTGTCGTTTGAAGAAAAAAACACAAATAGAACCTTATAGTACTTTTTATTGTTTTTCAAAGTATTCAAAACGTAGCTTAGTACACTTTTCCATTCGCTCAAACCAGTTATTATAACATTTATTCCACTCTAAAGTGGGGGTGTTCAAAATGGCTGACTTGAAAGCGTCGACTGCTTCTTCACCGGACTGAAACCTTTGACCACGAAGACTTTTCTTAATTTTAGGAAATGTAAAGAAATCGTTAGGGCTTAGGTTAGGACTGTATGGAGGATGGTCAAGAATTTCTACTTTTTCCTGCTTCAAATACTCAATCGTTTGACGAGCGCTGTGTGAGCTTGCGTTGTCGTGGTGCAGGATGATGCGTCGCTTTGAGGTAGATTTTCGAAGTTCGGCGATGGCTTGTGGTAAACAAACTGTGGTATACCACTCTGCGTTCACCGTTCTACGATCTTCAAGTGCAATAGTCGCAACATGGCCGGTTTTTCCAACGAACGTGGCCACCATCTTCTTTGAAGTGCTTCGAGAACGAACAACTTTAGTCGGCTTTGGCTCGTCTTGAAAGACCCAGATTGTAGATTATTGTCTGCAATCAGGATCGTAGGCATAGAGCCAAGATTCATAACCACTGATGATGTCGTAGACGTGATTTGACGATCCTCGGTTGAACCTTTGCAGAGTTTTCTTACACCATCTGATGCAGGCCGCCTTGTGATCGTCGGAAAGCAGATACGGTATCCAACGGCAAACTAGCTTTCTCACACCAAACGCTTCATGCAAGATCTTCTGAATGGTTGTGCCTGAGATGCCTAATAGAGCCTCTATCTCTCGATACGTCACATGACGGTCTTCGAGAATTAGTTGTCTCACAGCAATGATGTTATCTTCAGTGAAGGCGGATTTTGGGCGTCCTTCGCGAGATTTGTCACTAACACTAGTATGTCCACGCTGGAATTCTAAATACCACCGTTCGACAGTCCGCAGACATGGGACTTCATCACTGAACACAGATGTTAGCTCTTCAAAACACTGAAGCCGTGTCAGGCCTCTTCTAAAGTTGTAGAAAATTATTGCACGAACATTTTCCTTAGAAAGATTCATTTTCGTACGTAACCTGACAGATTCCAATCGACGCTGTGACTAAACAATAGCATTAATCCTAATACTTTCAACTGTTTTGAGATTCAAAATTTAAACACATTCGAATATAGAACAGTTCCAAATTCAAAATTGCCGGGAAATATGGAAACGACAGAACTTAAAAGGCATGCCTAGTATGAATATTGCTGAATACAAGAAGCACATATTCACTGCGTTTAGAATATTACAGACACAGATCTACCATAAGTACTTGTTCTTAGATTGCAGATGATTGCACGCACAGATTAAGTATTTTTATTTTAAAAGCCTTACTGATAGTGCAATCTGATTGGCAATTTGTTGCTGCAATCTGCAAGGCATAAATAGGCAGTCTGCAGGTCAAATGCAACTTATCTAGAATGCAATTTGTTGCCTTGCAACAGATTGCAGCAACAAAGTGAAAATTGCTAGTCAGATTGAGTGTTTATATGGTTCTTGATCAGTTGCAACATGAGTAAGACCTTTTAGTCAGTGACAAAAGAGAATAATATAATCACTACGTTTTAAGAGACGGCACTTAAGACAATAATTTCAGCTAGTTATGTTAGACAGCAAATTAATACCATAACGGAAAAATACAATTACGTGTACCAACCTACCAACTTAAACTTAGCGATGTCTACCTAGTTATCGATAGTAGTGCTGTGCAATTCGACATCGTTATCTTTTTGGGCAAAATAAACGATGACGAGATACGCTGTATGACAGGTTAGCGCGATAATGTTATTGTGAAAATGAAGAAAGGAATAGGTACTTAAATGTTTCGTACACATACAGGGTTAATTTAAAAATACTAATAACCTACCTCTTGGTATTTTGTACTCAACATTATCCCCAATCACTTTTGTTGTACGAATTTAAAAAATTCATGTTTTTTTATAGTACATAGATTTTACATAGTAAAAATAAAAATACATTAAATGTTTCCGACAATGCCACCTACTCCACCCGGTCGCCATAGCGGCACACGCAAAGCGCGGCGCTGAGGTCCGGTGCGCTAGATCTGTACCATTGGAATACCTACAGTTGTACACAGAGTAATTATATTTCAAACAGTGCACCAAAACTTAACAAATATTTTTTGACAAATGGATAAGTTTTGAAAAAAGTCGTAGAACAAAAATTGTTAGGTATAGATAGTGACAGGAATTTTGCACTAAGAGTGTATTAGTATTTTTCAATTAACACTGTAGAACGAGAGATGAAATACTAACGAAGAAAATCTACAAAACTAAAGTGCGTAGTAACAGAAGACAAGAAAAATAAAATCTGATTTATGAAGATCAAATAGGCAGTGTTAGCTGGCGAAAATGTCAAAAGCATTCGAATACGTAAGCGAAAATTTGTGTGGAAATGAGGTTTTAAGAGGCTAAAGAAGTAAGTAAGGACTGCGAAGCTTGCCTCTCCGTTGTATGTCTGACTACCCTGTTAGGTATACAGCTTTTAAATATGTAATGTTTGTTATAATACAACGCGAAAGTTTAAAAGTTTGGAAGCTTGGAAGCGTGGAAACTCAATTTCCAAGAAATTGCCGCGTGTTGGCTTGGCTCTGACGCGGCCGACTGCGTTTAGCAAACGTGCGGCCGCATCTGCGCAATGCACCGCTTTCGTTTAGAACCGTTGTAGTTTGTTTATTTATTATCCGATTTTAAAAATTGAAAGTAAAAACAAAAAGTTATAGATAAATAACGAAGAAATATTTTTTATTCGAACCATTTTTATTGTAATTGACATTTTTACCGCGTTTTTCAAATATTAAAAAATTAACACTTCAATTTTTGTTTTTTTTTTTAAATAACTTTTTAAATATTGAATTTTTACTTCTGATTGTTAGGTTTTTTTTTGTTAGGCATATTAACACCTTTCATGTGACACCTTGTTTGTCCAAATAGGTTAATTTAAATCAAGAATCACTATTTTACACCGTTACTCAGGAAACATTACTGAATATGACGATGTCAGTTGTTGGTATAATGCTGCTCAGTCCCACGAAAATCGAAAATTTACGACTTTATTCAAGTTAGCCTCCCTATCTAGTTGTGCTGTTATGTGAAATTGTTGAAATAACTGCATATTTAGTAGTGACGTTGAGATTTTTAGTGGTTTAGTCTGCTTCAGCGGATCCTGTTGGAAGACTGCCTTAATATATTTGTTGCCACAAACTCCAAGAAACATCTAAAAAGTTATACCGCCGATATTTTCATAAACTGATATGAAAAATTTGTCTATGTATTCAATACTGTAGATGTCGTTCGTATGGGCAAAGATCCCTTTACCTTCACTTTAAGTGAGAATCTTACAAGTAACGGATTGTTCCACGCATACTATTAATGTAATACTCACTTATTGGTTTTCCGAATTGTTATTTACGAATGTTAATATGATGTGTGTCTTTATAATTGTTTTCAACGAATACTCAATTTAAAATATTGGTGTAATAAGTTTGCTTTATTAAAATCAATTGAAGAGGAAATCAAATGATAATCCAAGTAATTTTGAAATTGCCAATTGTGTTATTGTGTATAACGTAACGTAGCTTCACACATTTGACCGTGGCAGCCATTTTATAGAAATAATATTGTCTATGGTAACATCCAAAGAAAGGCGAAGCTAAACAAAAGGCTAGCATGTAGATATATTTACTAATTTATTTCTGAAATATGCTTAAATGTTGACTTAACGCTATTATTTTAATGCTATAATTCAGTGAACTAATTAGTTTCAAATCATGTGTTTCTTATAAGATTAGAGAATGAAGCTCAATGCATCGTGTAATGGTGGCCATTAGGAGTAACAATTATGTATATTGGCATACTTATTGCTTTACACACCATCAAATATAAGTTTGGAACGAGACTCTGAATCATTTATGTTATGTTTTAAATGTACAATATGTGAACTGAGGATTTTTTGTGACATGTGTATAATAACAAGTGGTCAGTGTAAATAGCAAATTTTACACGAACCATGGCCCAAAATCAAGGGGAGGTTCAAGTGGGCACGCCGAACCAACCCGTAAAAGATAAGGATATTTATGCGTTTCTGCCTGATATGAGAACAAACGGACCTCTCGGACCTGACGAACCCTGTCCAGGAGGAGAGGAGTTGCGCTGGTTGCCTGCACAAGCCACGGACCGCGATTTGGTGATGTACTTGCGAGCTGCACGTTCTATGGCAGCGTTTGCTGGTATGTGTGACGGAGGCTCCCCTGATGACGGCTGTGTTGCAGCCAGTCGAGACGATACTACTATAAATGCATTAGATGTACTTCATGATTCAGGTTATGATCCTGGACGTGCATTACAAGCTCTAGTGAAGTGCCCTGTTCCCAAAGGAATAGAGAAAAAATGGTCTGAAGAAGAAACTAAGAGATTTGTCAAAGGTATTCGTCAATTTGGTAAGAATTTCTTTAAAATCAGAAAGGACCTACTGCCTCATAAAGATACATCAGAATTAGTTGAATTTTACTATTTGTGGAAGAAAACTCCTGGTGCTAGTAGCAATAGACCCCATAGAAGACGGCGGCAAGCATCATTAAGACGCGTGCGTAACACCAGGAATTCTCGTGCTGGTACACCTAAAGAACTAACTCCTGAAGCCGCGCCTACTGTACCAGAAACAAACAGCTCTAGACCATCTCCTAACCCTAAAGAAGGAGGAGAAATGAGTTCAGTCACAGAGGATGAAAATTCTGAAGAAGACAGTGATTCTAGAGATGCTGGAGATTTGGCTAAAGCTGATGCTAATAGAACAGAAGACAATCCAGAAGATTCTCCAAGCAGGATGAGAACTCGCAATAAGTCAAAGGAACAGACAACTCCTAATGGCAAGAAAGGTCAAGATGAAAGTGATAATGATTCAAAGTCTAAAACAAAAACTAGTAAGTCTACTCCACAAAGTACAAACAACAATATAGAAAAGGTTCCGTCATCACCTATTAGTAAAGATGCTAAAAAGAAAATTGCAAATGGTAAAGTGGATGTATCGAAGGTTAAGAAACGTTTACCAGATGATCCTAAGATGGAAAGCATTATGGATGGTGACGTACAAATGAAAAAGAGAAGGCCTGTCGAACCACCAGAAAGTCCTTCAGAAAGTCTTACAAATGACAGCTTTCCTACGATGGATGAAACAGAAAGTGTTGAACCTGAACCGGAAGCTTGTGATTTTAGTTTTAATAAGTCTGGTAAAGACATTTCAGAACAAAATAAAGAAGCCGAACCAGAACAACTTGCAAAAGCTGTAGAACATATTAAAACAGAAACAAATCCTGACCCTGTAATCAAAACTGAAAAAGATATCCCACCAGTTCCTGTTTTCAAGGTAGGTTCAGATAAAGATGAAAGAAATGTGCTTGATCTGAAAACAGACTCTTCAGCATCCAAAGAGTTGGATAATGATCTTAAAACAAATCAGGATACACGGTCTCTTAACATACCAAATGCATTGTTCCCTAAAGCTGAACTTATTATTCCAAAGGTTACCCCCATGTCTACTGAGCCTATGGAAAAAATTAAAATCAAAGAAGAAATAGATGCTGATGAACACACACTCAATTTACAAAAGGAAGAATTCCAAAAGGATCCACTTTTACATAATTTTTCTGGTCATCAACCTAACAAACCACTTAATTTGGAGAATACTAATTTCTTTGTAAAGGATAGTCATATTTACAATCCAAAACTCAGCCATAATGTTAAAATCGAAGGTGTTCCAAATAGCATTTTTAATCCTGTAAACATTTCAAAAGAAAGTTCTATCATAAGAAGTGCAAAGGATTTCTCAAATGGGATGCCATTTTCATATCCTGCTAATATTAATTTTACGAATGATCCTAATAAGCATAATCCTTTAATGAATCCTTTGAAAACTGTTATAAAGTTGGAACCTAGAGATGAAACTAGTGAAGTGAAAAATCAGAACACTGCAGAAATTTTCACAGCAACAATATCAACAGCAAGTAAAGTGGATTCGCCAAATGCTCCAAGATTGGATACTTTACAAAGAATTAGTCCATCACCAACGAACACTCGTGCTTCATCACCGCCACCTATGGATCATCCAACTACTACAAACACAGAACCTATCTCCCCAGTTAATTCTCAGGAAAATAAGGAATCTGATATTGACGATAAACAGCCTACTGATCTTAAAACGCAATCTATTCAAAAATTGGATGGTCAAAGTGTAACCTTACGCCCACCCATATTCCCAGCTCCTGTGCGTCCCGAAAATATTGGAGTAAGATCTACAGAAGCTCCGATCATTCCCACATCTGGTCAAAATATGCCGCCACCACCACTCAGTCAACCTACTATTGCTGGTCTTCTTCCACCAGGTCCTTTGATATCTGTAGGTAGTGGTTCAAATGTTAGTCCTTATGGATTTATGCCAACACCTTTATATGCACATCCTGGCCATCCTGGATTGGATAAACCTGGTTCTATACCATCACTTATGCAACAGGTGCCACAAACTCATGGTCTTCCTGGAACTAACTTGATACCACCACCAAGCCAAAATGAGCCAGCAATGCCACAAGATCTAAAAATTAAACAAGAAGTGCCCGATAATATGCCAGCTAATTTATCTACCCAAAATATGTCTGATCCTTTACAATCATTAAAAGAGGTTAAAGTGCCAGGTTATCCTATTGGAAGTTCCATAGCACAGCATTTAAGTACCGAAAGAGACAGAGATTCAATGTCTAGTGTAGAAAATGGCAGCAGACCACCAAGTCAATCTGCAAATGAGAATACTAACATGTCAAGTGCATTCCTTGGACCAAGAGTAGAGAGTATAAAGAAAGAACCTGATTTTATGCATCAACCTCATATTCCTGTTACTTCTAGTCAGGGCAGTGGATTAGAATCTGGTAGTACTGCGCCACCAGTTAAAAGTCCACATACACCTACCCCTATTAAAAGCCAGTCCACCCATAACGGAACTCCTGTACATGGACCACATCCGTCAGCTACGACATCACCTTTCTCGAGACATTTGACCAGTCCATCGCAGTCTAGACAAGTATCTGCTTCGCCTGTACAACCAAACACTCCAGTATCGCATTCAGCACTCAATTTGATGAATCCAACACCGCTAACGATACCTGCTACGATACCGGGACCTGTGATGCATTCTGGACAACAACCTGGTCCTCCACATCCATTTGCTTCTCCTCTTCATCATCCTCCTCATCCCTTACTTCATCCTTCAATATTTCAATTGTCTGCAGCTGCAGCTGCACATGCTATGCATCCTTATTATCCACATCCACATCCAGGTTATTCAATGCCTTACCCATATCCTTATGGTCCATTACCTCAGCCGCATCCTATACCACCTATGCACCCAGCATCTAGTACACCAGGACGACATGACCCAGTGAAGCCATCAACAATAGAATCTACAACAATGCTTAGTTCTCACCACAGCACTAGTTCTTCAGTTACTACAAGGTCTTTGAGAGAAATTTCTGAAACTACGGAAGACCCAAGAAATCCTAATGCGACTTCTGAGAGGCATCAACTTCATGAAACTACGATGACCCACCATCATTCCACTAGTCATCATAGTTCAGTACATACAAGCACTGAAAAACAACCTAACCATGTTGGAGGTGCAACAAACCACACATTATCAATTTCCCATTCGACATCAAGCAGTTCATCACAATCGATTCAGCACAAAATCAATACTCAACAAAAAGCAAGCTCGCATTCAAGTTCACCTCATCATCTTTCAGCCAGTCTATCACAGACTACCAGCACATCTTCGAGTGTGAATGTGACCAACAACCATTCACATCATCACTCACACCATCTTGCTCATCACCCAGAGAGATTGTCGCCGGCTGACTCTATGCTTCTACGGCACCATCCTAAAATGCTTCCTGGAAATCCTAATCATCTTATGATTCAACCACCTTCAATGGGTCATCCAATGGGTCTCGGATTACAACCAGGTCCTGGACCTAGTTCAATCGAAAGTTTACGACTACATGCACAAGCAGCAGCAGGCTTACAGTCTACGCATCATAGATCTGGATCGCCTCAACAATTACCTCATGGACATCCTCATTTACGGGGTCCTCAAAGACCAATACCAGAAGAAAATCCAGAACTAAAATTAGAAACACAGTCCCAACCTGAAGAAGAGGAGATTCCCAGTCCCGCTCATATACCCCACGGCCCCAGTCCAGAACCTAAAATAGAAGATACTGAATGTCACAGGTCCCAATCGGCGATATTCTTAAGACATTGGAATCGCGGTGATTATAATTCTTGCACAAGAACCGATCTCATATTTAAACCAGTACCGGAATCGAAACTAGCACGAAAGCGAGAAGAGCGGTTAAGAAAACAAGCTGAGAGAGACAGAGAAGAGAGAGAAAAAATAGCTCAACAAGCACACAGAAAAATAGCGACACCAGAGAAACCAGAAACGAAACCACCTTCAAGAGGCGCTATTGAAACAATCACATCCCCTTACGATCGATTCCCGCGACCACCAGGATATCCCGATACACCTGCGTTACGACAGTTATCAGAGTACGCACGTCCCCACGCAGGTTTCAGTCCGGGTAATTTGCCGCGTCATTGTATGGATCCTATGCTTCAGTATCAATTGAGCTCGATGTACGGTGCTGCTGGCGCGCGAGAACGTTTGGAATTAGAACATCTCGAAAGGGAAAAGCGAGATAGAGAGATAAGAGAACTTCGCGAGCGTGAACTTAACGACAGGCTCAAAGAGGAACTTTTAAAGAATAACGTCGGTCCACGAGCAATAGATCCGCATTGGTTAGAAATGCATCGGCGGTACGGCATGCCGCCACCGCCGCCTCAAGGTGCCATCCCAGTGCAGTTCGGCCTGTATCCTCCTGGGCACGGGCCAGCAGCGTTATCCCAATTGGAGCGGGAGAGACTCGAGCGACTGGGCATCCCACCGGCTGGCGCACCCGGGGCACCGCAGACGGTGCCAGTGTCAGGCGCGCCGCCTCATCATCCTCACCATCCACATCCAGGAGTCGCAGCCGCGCAACTCGAAGCGGCTGAAAGGCTTGCGTTGGCCGCGGACCCTATGGTTCGGTTACAAATGGCCGGTATCAATCCAGAGTATCATGCGCACACCCACGCACACACTCACGCTCATTCACACACGCACTTACATCTACACCCGGGGCAGCAGGCGGCGCAAGCGGCGCAGCAGGAAGCTCTCGGTTTGGGGCTGGGAGCGGGCGGGCCTTATCGGCCACTACCACACCCAGATCTTTTGGGTAGGCCTTACGCGGAGCAGCTGGCGCATCAAGCCGCCGCCCACGAACAGCTCCAGCGACAGCTGCTCCTGGAGCGAGAGCGCGGGTTCCTGCACCCGGCGCATCACGAAGACTTCTTGCGGCAGCAGCGCGAGCGCGAACTCAAGGTGCGAGCTCTGGAGGAGGCGGCGCGCGCGTCGCGCCCGTAGCCCGCCCCCGCGACCGCTCGTCCTCCGCCCGACGACTCTGTAGTGTTAGTGGAGTGAAGTGTGGTGCGTCGCGCTCTGTGACTAGTTTCTTGCGATCGCTCTGTCGAGTGAATCCCATTATATTGTAAAATATAAAATTATTGTGAAGTGTTCATTCTATAGTATAACGGAAGTCGAAACCGAGCGATACGACAATTTTCATAATGTTTTGTGACGTTACATGTAATTTATATTTATAAATTAAATATTTAAGTTTTTGTATAATTTTTATACTTGCATGGTCATGTAATGTGCTTGTTTTCCATGCTCAAATTTATTTTACCTAGTCATAATTAAATTTTATTCTTGGAAAGTAAAAGTCACACATTTTTATGTATAAATTATTTTAAATTATTGTTTACTGTTAAATACAACGGTGCTGGTTGTCATTCTAATGAATGAACCACTTGGTTACAGTAATTTCGTTTTATAACCTTCATTAGTTATATGTACATGACATAATAGTTAAATAATAATTATTATAAGAATAGTAGGGACTTAACTTGCCTTTCTAAACACTTGCCTTTTATGCAATCAACCCATAGAAAAATTGTCTACTTACACTAATTCATAAATATATTAGAACAGCTGTTCCTTCAAAACTTATTTACAGTTTATAAATACATAAATTACCTATGTATAATTTATTAATTAATGGTAATTGTATAAGCTATTTAACAATATTAGATTTCAATCTAGAGCACATGCAATTGTTTTAACATAAACACTTTCATATCAATTAAATTGTTGCTGATCGATATGTTGCCTTCGATTGTTGATGTTGGCCAAATATAGTAGTTTCTGTAACTTCAAAAAATATTTTTTTATTGGTCTTGAAGATTTTTTGTAATTGTAAAATAATTCTATTATTATTATGTTTAAATATAAAACTTCAAACTTCCGAACCTATGACTGTAAATTATTAGGTAACTCATCAAAAGTATTACTAACACGATACTTTCTACTTAAATATGTATAAATAGTATAAAAATGAATTCGTATAACGTTGTCAAAAGAAGTAAATATGCACAAATAATTATCACTGCAGTTTCACTTCCAATAGCAGTCGAGTACAAAATATTTATTTCAAACAAACATGATGTAACAATAAATGAGAACTGAACATTGCAGTGATGAATCTTGTATTTTTAAACAGTTTTAGAGTACAGAAAAATCAAATAAGAGATTTAAGTAAAGGTCCATTTTGTGACTAATGACATTCATAATGGATAATTATGTAGATATTAATCAGGATATCACTTTGAAAGCTTTCTAAAGAAGTTTTGTGAAATCAATGCATTGATTATTCCAAATAAAATTAAAAGGAATATTAATTACATCTAATTGTTAATATTGATATAAAATTAAGTAAGGTTTATGGATAAGGAGTTTTAAACCTAGTAAATTTAAGGAGCTATTATAATTTTCACCCCATGTACACATCCAGTGGTTCTATTGCACTATGTTGTAAAATAATTACCTTTGTAATAATAGGTTCTGTTAGAGTTGAGATAAAATTATAGGATATGATAGATAAAAGATTTCACAATATTGCTTAGTAGGTGTTCTGTTGGTAATGCCATAGTTACTTTCTGATAATTAAAAAAGAGAAAATGAGTATTATTTTTAGAGACAAATTATATCTAAACTAATTAAGAGGTTGCGTGTCGGTTTAAAAACTTCATTTATTTAGACAATAAGGTTAAATGGATGTCTTAGTGCTTTTGTGTAAATTTTTTTCAATAATATATGTGAAAAAATTCATTTTGTGTTTTTTTTTGCATAGTGAGACCACTGTAATGAATTGTCTTTTTAATTTTTATTTCTTACATATCCTCACGGTGAATCCTTGATGGGGATAATCAGAAAGGACGGAGAACCAAGCATCGCAGTCCTTACACACTTCTTTTGCCACCTCAAATCTCAACAGTCTCTTCGCACACTTTCGACGAGGTATGCGAGTGCTTTTGACATTGCCGTCAGGTAACGCTCTGGTTATTTGATCTTCATAATTCAACCTCGGCCCCCTTGGCTTCTGCTACCGCTCGCTTTCGTTTTGTTTATCTTCGTCAATAATTCATCACTCATTCTATGTGCCCCAGTGGCTAGACACTTCATACATTCAAACGTAGTGATTACTTACTCAGTGATGTGCTCAACATAACGACATAACCGTAACAGGTTTCTTGCTATATAAATCTTCATTTTTATAATAACACTGTCATCCAACCTTGTTATAATGCGTATCTCTTCAACGCTTATTTTGTCCGCAAAGCTTACGCCGCACATATGCCTGAAAGTTCGCATTTCCACGGCATTTTACTCTCATTCGATTTCGGACATATCCAGATACATACCGTACAATAAAGTTGACATCAATATCGCATTGTGGATGACCATCTTGTTAGACTTAGATATATTCACACTACCTTCTAACGCGGACAGAGCACCGTTAACTTTATTACCAACTGCTACCCCTCTTCATCTTCATCCTTTCCTCGAAAAAAGGATTTACTTACGGTGCAATCTGACTAGCAATTTGTTGCTGCAATCTGTTGCAAGGCAACAAATTGCATTGTAAATAGGCAGGTTGCAGGTCGCATGAAACTTACAACCTGCCTATTTACGGTGCGGAACAAATTGCTAGTCAGATTGCACCGTGAGTAGATGCTTTTATTTTACACTTCGTTTATACCATGAACTACACCGCTAGGTAGGTAGGTAGGTCTGTACATTTTCTCTTTAAATACGTTGAATGAACGAATCTTTTTATTTCTATTTGTCTGCATGTTATAAATATCACAAAAAATCGAGAAATTAATAAGTAGGAAGGTACTTCATTTATACGAATTCTTGAAAAATCATCTTTATAAAATAACAACAGTGATCCTTTAATTGTATTAGTGTAATATTACATATTATTAATCTTTGATTTTTTGTAAATAGATAAACAAAAATTTAAGGATATTAAATACTAATCATACTTTTTATTTTGCATGTTTATTTCCATCATAGTTACTGAATTGTACCTTAGTCCATTGGAATACGAACAAAATTTCAATGAAATCAATTTTCTACTTATACAATTTTATTTAAAAAAAAATCAAAGATCTACAAATGAAAAACTTGTAGTATGTCATTCAATTTTTTGCGTCTCTGTTACTTCAAAGTTCAAACCAGTTCAAACTATGAACAACAAAGACACTAAATATAAGGTTTTTTATTTATAACTTCCTATCATCACTAAGAAGACAACATTGTTTACATGCTTTGTGATTTTTTCCGTACGTTACCGAGGTAATAGATTGATCGATAGCAGTAAAACAACAAAGAGTGAAGAAAGAATTTGCAATGCAATATGGGACTGACAAGCAATACTGGTTTATTGGCGAGTGTGCCGCAAAAATCTACACTAGTTAAACAAAAGGTAGGTAGAAGATAATAATTTACAAGTAATAATACATGCAAATATTTAAATAGGTCTATATTAGAAAATGCACAAATACTTTAGATTGTATTCTAAGGTGCTACAATCAAACTATAGGAATTTTTATTATAAGTTTAGTATGTACGGTCGTCTGTAAGTCACATACTCACAGGCTTCTTATGTTCTGCGTGATATAATCTATCCCAAGGAGTGAAAATTGCTCAAGTTTTTTCTCGTACAGGAAATACGTCTCTACGTTTTCTCTTCTATCTCTACATCTATTATTAAAAATTTGCTCTTTTTCTACCCTTTCAGCCATTGATGGCCACTAGCCTACCTTCACCAATCCTTACTGGCCCCGTGTGGTCTATTATGGGCCCTCTTGCGTCATTTGTGAGAAAATACTTACTTGTGCCTAAGAGTGCAGTAGGACCAACATAGGATGTTACGGATTGGTTTATATTGAATTACGTTATGTACATATTATGCCTCTATTTCAGAGCAACATCGAATTACGATGCGAAGTGACGCCAGCGCCTTTCATGCTTCGCCCCTACGCTGGTCTCTACAACCCTTTCTCATACAACTGTTCTGTTCTTTGTAACCACCCTGCTGACACAGAAACTAAACAATATGTCAAGAAAGTTAAAGATGCTTGGGTAAGAAAGTAATGTTAGCAAATAAACCTTAAACTTTGCGTTATTAAGGCGACGCATTGACAAACAATAATTTAATCCAAAATATACCTTTTGCTCTATGCAAACGTGCGCGCGCTAGCTTACGAAAAAGCTGTTATTTTCGTTTATTTTAAAAACTATAACTAATTTCGAAAAATCCAACTGTAATTTTAAAGAATATGTTTAGATTAAACTATACAGAAAATTTAGAAACATGAATCGGTCCTGTTAAACTGAATAATGTAAATCTCTGTTGTAAAAGAGGTTTCTTTGATATTTTTTTTTTGTGTTACAAATATTAACCAATCGTGTATCGCAACTGTCAAAATAAAGTCAATGAAATGAAAAATCAGGTTACCAAATATCATTTTCATACGTTTTGTAGTCGCTTAGAAAAATTGAGATCCCTGCCATCAAAATTTCCAATGCGTCGCCTTAAACGTTCCCAGCAAAGTTGAGGCGGCCGGCGTCGAGACACTACAGCCACGCAGTTTTATAAGTCATACAGTTGGGCAATGGCTTTAATGTCGGGTACCGATGCTGTCGCCCGCATAAGTACTTAAAAGTAAACAATTGAACATAAAATAATTGTGACTATTGTTGTAATGAGCAATAAGGAGGCACATATAAAAAAAAATATTTTTATGTTTTGCGTTGACAGAAAAGAATTAAAATACGCTATTGGACTCTCCTTTCAAAGAGCTTTCATTTGATATCCTACACTATTACCTAAAAAAAATTTTTTTTCAGAACTGCCCCCAAAACAAGCCGAAAATAAAAATTAGGCGTTTTCAAATTTCATATCTGTAGGTTCACACTACACAGCACGAGCTACGAGAGCTGTCTGTAAATAACGAGGTATTTAGCGCTAAAACTGTGCTTAAGCTTTTTTACGTCTAACGGTTTTTGAGAAGACGCCTGTGACAGACAGACATACGAATTTTAAATCCTCGTTCTATTTCGAATTACATTTACATCCGGCCATCCGTACGAACAGTCTGCGTTCTCCATAATATTCTGTACCTTTCGTAGAATTCAGAAATTTCGTAGAATTCTGAAAGATATTTAAAATTATTTTAAAACGTGATCGCGTCCACCTTTCGACTTCGCTACCACAAACTGTGTTCATGGCATAGAGAAATATAATATACTATCGTTTGTGGTATGCGCCCGGCAGCGGCCACCTCCCAGCTAGTTCTGCGTTGCGCGGCGTTGCTCTGAACAAATTATATTCGTCATCCAACTGTTCTGAGTCAACTGTATGGCTTGTAAAACTGTGCCACAGTCCACTAACAGAAATAAAGAGTCGAGTCGCAGGCTTCAACTCTTTATTTCTGTTTTAAACAGCAAACAGGGACAAACCGAAATGTCCAAATAGCGGCTCTAGGCGGCGATGAGGCGTGAGTGCGAGTCACCCCTGCGTCTTGGCACCGCCCGCCTCGGCAAGCGCCGTCTCAACTACCGGTAGGTATAAGATACTGTGTATAGATACATAAAGCGCTACAAATACAGAGTTAAATAATTTGTGTATATACCTACATGTATTGTATTTAATTGTGCGTGACCCGGCTGGGATACGATCCCCGATAGCCTCGAGGCCACTATGCACACCCGAACTGAACCGCGTGTACGCCAGTCCGCTAACTGCAACTCGATGACAGGAGCGGGGTGGGTTGGTAAAAATGAGACTCTTCTATTGTTTTTCAATGATGAGCTTCTAGTGTTCTTGTGGCGTGGTAGTTGGCGTAGCAGAAGAAAGTGCGGTGGCGGAGCAGTGACGCTCTTTTTTTTTTTTGGTTTCTGAGAGGCGAAATTAAACCCCCGCGGGCTACCCAGCCGGACTCTACGCCGACTGGGGAGTGTCGGACTCGAACCGACTAAACAAAACCCCTCTTTGCTGTTAGCCCTAGTGGCTTTTACAGCGTCACAGGTCGCGTTGGTGCGAGGGCTGAAGGAGCCCTGCCAGATGGTCGACCGCCTGAGGGTTCCTCCAGCCGAGAGAAGCCTCGTATGGAGGGCGGACCTCGGGCTCAAGGCGTCGCCAGGGGAGCTTTCCGCACCTGCGTGCATCTTAACGGGCTTCCTATTCGGCTGAGGGCCGGGCCTCTAGCGGACCCGGCCGGCGAGGCGGCTGAGGGCCGGTTAGTGTGCCTAGTGTTCCGCGTGGCAGTTTACAATGTGGCTTAAGGCCCGCGTGTGTGCATGTAGAGCTACGTGATCGAGCTTCTAAACGTGAGACCCTACAGGTGACCCGGGTTCGTCCTCGCCTCCGCCGGTGGGGGCGGTGCGGTCGTAGTGTGTAAGTTGGCATGTTCGAGTTCGAACGTGTAATGTCGTCGTCGCCGTCGCCTAACACATGTCTAGGCCTACGATAGCGTTTGCGGACGCGGGGTTCGGGGGTGTACGATGACGCCCTGACCACTAAGGGATTCGGGTGTAAGGAGGAACAGTGAAAGAAGCTTTGGGACGCCTCTTTTAGATATTGAGTTATAGAGGGCAATTCTAGGTCGTAGTGGAGATCTACGTTGCGCACGTAAGGAGGGGCACCGGTGGCCCTGCGCATGAACCTATTCTGAATAACTTGGAGGGAGTTGATGTGAGAGCGCGCAGCGTGAGCGAATACTACACTGGCGTATGTCATGATAGGCCTGACGCACGTCTTATATAAGGTAATTTTATGTCTGAGGGACATTTTGCTTTTAGCGCAAATGGGCATGTTGAGACGACCGAGGACGAACGCGGCGCGGTCGCGGACCGTTTTGATGTGCTGGCCGAAGGTCATGGCACTGTCAAGGGTGACTCCTAAGTATTTGACTTTCCTAGTCCAAGGGATATCCTGGTCGAAAAGCGTGATTGTTCTGAGAGTGTTAGCGCGGCGGGCGCGGCTGGTCGTCGTGCCCCTCGAGAAATACACGGCGGCGCTTTTCTCGGGGTTGACTTCGATTCTCCAAAGACGGAACCACTCGCCTAGGCTCGTGACCGCGACTTGGAGGAGTTGGGAGACTCTGAGGCGACTACGGTCTGATGTGAACAGTGCGGTGTCGTCCGCGAATAGGGCGAGCTCTATACCGGGGGTTTTGGGGACGTCGTTCGTGTAGAGCGAGTAGAGCGTGGGCGATAAAACGGAGCCCTGTGAGACGCCTGCCCTGATGGGGCGGGAAGAGGAGAGCACCCCTTCGACTCTATAGCGGAAGGAGCGGTCCGACAAAAAGTCCCGTACTATGCGTACGAGATCGTCGGGCACGCCGAACCGGCGCAGCTTGTACACCAGCCCGGCGTGCCAGACTTTGTCGAACGCCTTCGCTACATCGAAGAAGAGGGCCCCCGTGCCTATAGTGCGACTCGGGCCGTTAAGGCCCTCCAGGATGTGTTCCGTGAGGCGGTGCACTTGTTGTATGCACGAATGTTTGGCTCGAAAGCCAAATTGCTCGTCTATGAAGAGACCGGAAGTGTCTAAGTGGGCTTTGAGACGAGCCAGAAGGACCCGTTCGTAAATTTTCCCTGGCACGCTAAGCAGACTGATTGGGCGATAGCTATTGGGGCTTCTGCGGGGTTTACCCGGCTTCGGGATTCCGATGACGATCGCGGCTCCAGGCGGCTGGGAAGACGCGGTTCGCCATGGCGGCATTGATGATAGCTGCTAAGAGCGCGAGAAGGCGCATCCAAAAAAGTTTGACTACTCGGTTGGAGATGCCGTCTCTACCGGGGGCTTTTCTAGGTTTGAGAGCCTTGACAATGTCCTGAACTTCGTCAACAGTCGCGGGTCTGAGTTGGCAGGGGGCGGTCGCGGGCGGTAGGGAGCCTACTTCGCGATTGACCATGTCTAAATGGTTCTGATCTACAGGCTGAGAGCTAGGGGAGCATTGGGCTTCCAGAGTGTCGGCCAAGAGTTCGGCTTTATCTACATCGTCGAAAGCTGTCTGTCCGTTCGGTTTCGTCAGAGGCGGCATTGTTTGGAACGTGTCCGATTTGAGAGATCGGGCCAACTTCCAGTAAGCCTGGTGCGTCGGCTCGATCTCTCGCATGAGATCGCTCCACCTGTTATCCCTAAGTTCGGAAATTCGGTATTTGACTTCGCGTTGGAGGGCGCGTAAGTTGCGTTTATTCGTTTCTGAGGGAAACGAGTCGTAAGCGCGGGTCGCGGCGTTCTTGGCTCTGATCAGCCGACGGATGTCTCCAGGGAGCTCCCAACGGCGGTCGTTCGCCGCCGGGACCTCACGGGAGCACGAGGAGACCGATTCGCGGATGTGGGCGGTGAGCGCGTCTATCGCCGCGGTCGCGTCCTCGGCGGAACGAATAACGTCCGGTATCGCGTTAAGCCGCGGCGAATTCTCAGAGTTTAGTGTTTCGTCTAAACTCTGCCAATCCGTCACGGTTTTTGTGAGCGTCCTAGTGTCTATCATAGGTCCTAGTTTGAGTAATACCGGCCTATGGACAGAGTCTAACTCGTGTAACGCCTCTATTGAGTGCAGCGTTAGAGCTATGTTCTTTAGAAGCGCTATGTCGAGTACGTCCGGTCTGTGTGTTGTAACTCTGGAATAGTGGGTGGGCGTCATGGGGGCGATAACGTCGAAGTTAAGGACATGGGTAAGTTCATCTAAAGCTCTGCCATTTCGCGAGGTGGTGTGCGAATTCCAGCGACGATGTTTAGCGTTGAGATCGCCGGCGAGTATGACAGAGTCGTCTAAGTTTAGGAGGGCCTCTAGATTGCTTCTAATTAGCGCTTTACCGGGAGGGAGATAAACAGACGCGAGTGTGACAGGCGCGTGCCCGTGAGGGCCACCCGGCACACCGACGCGTTGACACGTTGGTGAGGGCGGGCGTATCGATTGGAATGCAGTGCAGGGACCTTCTGTAGTAGATAATAGTGCCGCCTTTGGGGGCGGACACCCTATCGTTTCGCACGATGTTAAGCCCGGAGAGGCCGGGGTCGCGATTTCTAGGTTTCAAAAAGGTTTCCTGCACTAGCATTATATCTATTTGGTGGTCTCGCGTAAACTCGTGAAGAAGGTCACGTTGCCTGCGGAGTCCGTCCGCGTTAAAAAATGAGATTGAGAGCCCGCGCGGTTTGATGCGCGCGGAGGAAGTTTTTTTTTTTTTTTTGGTTTCTGAGAGGCGAAATGAAACCCCCGCGGGCTACCCAGCCGGACTCTACGCCGACTGGGGAGTGTCGGACTCGAACCGACTAAACAAAACCCCTCTTTGCTGTTAGCCCTAGTGGCTTTTACAGCGTCACAGGTCGCGTTGGAGCGAGCGCTGAAGGCGCCCTGCCAGATGGTCGACCGCCTGAGGGTTCCTCCAGCCGAGGGATGCCTCGTATGGAGGGCGGACCGCGGGCTCAAGGCGTCGCCAGGGGAGCTTTGGGGGGGAGGCGTGTCGCCTTCCCTCGGGGAATTCGCCCGCTTCCTCTTGACCACTAAGGGCCAATCGGCGCTCTCTGTGGCCTCATCCTCCGAAGAGGAGGGAAGCGCTATGTCCATTTCTTCTTCGGAGTCCGAAGCCTCCGTCGGGTCAGGGGAAGCGGGCGAATCGCTAACGGGGGCTGGCTTGGTTGGTTCGCGCGGCGGGGGCTTCGCGACTGTAGCGGCGGCGGAAACGATGGCCGAGTAAGACGCGGGGGTGGGGGTGCGGGGCGCGGGTGAGACCCGGTGGTCCCACAGGTTGCGTATATGCGAGTGTGATGTCTCGAGTTGAGCCATCACGAACGCGCGGAATTCAGTGTCCGTCAGCGTGTCCATGGCGCTGGTAGATTTGTGCCAATTTGTGTGAGAGGACCTCCCTACCGGGGATAGGCAGGGGGGAGAGAGTGCCTACTTTGTAGCCCTGGTCGTACTGTACCTGTCTTATTGTGCACAGATGTGTACCTAACACCTAGGTCTTATATAAACTTAACTAACTTAACACTAACGAGTTAGCGCGGCCGCGACGCGACGCGGTAGGCCGGTCGGCGCTGCAGGGAGCGCGGGCGCGACGCGACGCGAACACACTATTACTCACTACGCACGATGCGCAGTGAGTACAGCGATGGCAGCGCACGCGGGCGCGCGGCGAATACGCAACGATTCGAGCTGGTGCGGCCGCGACGCGATAACCCGGTCGGCACTACGGGGAGCGCAGGCGCAACGCGATAAACCGGTCGGCGCTACGCGGAGCGCAGGCGCGACGCGACACGAACGCACTAATTCGCTACGCACGATGCACAGCGAGTAGAGCGATTGCAGCGCAACGCGGGCGCGCGGAAACGACACTGTGAGGCGAGCGAGCGACGCGTGCGTCTCGTACGACGGCCGAGAGCGGACTGCAGTCTTTTTTTGCAGTGACGCTCACTGGTTCCCTGCCTACTAAAGTACCAAACGATGTGTCTGCAACTAGCGCGGTCTGTAGCGATATCGATTCGGGCGCCCGGTCAGTAGCTCTATCTCTATCTATGGACTGTATCTATCTCTATCTGACCGGGCGTTCCGCGCTGCGGACACCTCTGATTGGTTACTTGTTGGGCAAGGGAAGCCAGTGGGCGGGTGAGTGAATGTGGTGAGTTTGTGTGATGTGTAAGTGTGTGAATGTGTGTATAAGCTCTCTTTATTAATATTCCCTTAATACTATTACATTTCTATTTCTATATATCTATTTCTATATCTAACTATTAACTAATAATACTATATAATTCTCTTTCCCTATTACAATATGTCTATATTAACACATATATCTATCTATTTCTTTATTATTAACATCTATTTCACTATCTTACTCTCAACATAGGTCTATACTTAAATAACTATCTGTACCTATTATTACTATTTCTTTATATATTACTTTTTATTTACATTTGCGTTATTATCTATAATCTAATTTTCTACGTCGCGAACATTAATTTTACATCATAAAGCTGTATGTACGTAATAATATGTTTGTATAATACTTACGTACATACATACATACTTATTTCAAATTGCCGATAAAATGGCAGATATGGTAATTTGAAAAAATGTAGATCACCGAAAGCAAAACGCGTGACGGTTAAATATAATTTATTTTCAGACAACATATTCAACATACATAAAAAAATTTAAACGTTACATGTACGTAGATAAACTATGTTTTGATTATGAAATTCTTTTCAGGTAATAGAAGGTAAAGCACACCATTTTCACGAGGACTTGACTAAAATTCAAGATGGAGCTGAAAAAGAGAAAAATAGAACTCCGCATGATATTGTCACTGAAGATATGTTTAGGAGGTGAATGTCGCTTCTAGCGAATTTTTTTAATACTGTAAATATTATAGTTCATAATATCTCAATAGGTATACCTATCTCGGGTATAATATATTATGTTGTGACTTGTGACATTTGCATACAAGTGCTACTATTATTATATTTTGAAGCAAAACGATTGTTAAAATGCTAATCATTACAAACTTTAGTTTGTAAATAAGGTTTAAGTTCATTATATTATTTAAATTTTAGGTATACAGAAACAGACTCAAGGCCTCTAACACCAGCTCCGACGCTCGCCAGTGGCAAATCTCGTAGTTCGAGACGATGTCTAACACCGGATCAGCCGCTCCAAAGAACAACCATTGTACTTGATTTAAGAAGAAGTCACAGTCAAGTAAGTAACTCCAGCATTTGTTCGTTGAGATTAAATTACTTGTTAAATTAGAATTAGTATTACTAACCAGAACATTGATGGATGAATCATATAATTTCTTTTATTTACAAGTTTACAACACCTCATACATGATCGTATAAAATGTGCATATGAGAGTCAAATAAAATAATCAGTCCGACGTTTCATTCAATGTCTTAACCATAGTTTCACCCGTTTCAACGATATTTCGACCGATCGATGTTTTATTCGGTGTATTGTTTGATGTTTGTTGGTTGCTTTAATGAAAGAAGTTACGTCGTAAATAGCACCTGATTGGTAAAGGTTAAACAGCGAAAATCCACCTAAGGATTAATGTATATATATTTTTAGCTATCTTTCGTTCAAAGATTCAAACTTGGTGATCGATACTTACTTCGCTTCTCTACGAAGCATCATTTTTTGTTAAAAAGTTTTTATT
This sequence comes from Zeuzera pyrina, assembly GCA_907165235.1. Taxonomy (NCBI): domain Eukaryota; kingdom Metazoa; phylum Arthropoda; class Insecta; order Lepidoptera; family Cossidae; genus Zeuzera; species Zeuzera pyrina. The sequence goes on from OU015627.1 coordinate 5,433,602, forward strand.
GTTTAATTTCTTGTTGCTAAAATCTACAAGCGAATGAAATAAATTGTACGTAGGTCGCTCGAAAAGTTTAGTCCCTTTCCGTCATCTTTCAGTCTTTCGAAATACCCTGCGCCACAGTCAATGCACTTCGACATACCATTCGAAAGCCGAAACCATTCTTTAAACCAACCCTTCCATCTTTATTCAGAGATATCGACGCGCTTTCAAAAGCTCTTTATCAGTTGACAAACGTCTTCCTTTCAGAAGTTTTTATTTCAGGAAACAAGCCGAAGTCGCAGGGTGCGAGATCTGGACTATACGGAGGTTGATCCAAAATAGGCTAGATTTGACTAGAAAATCAATTGTGTTCTTAGCTCTATGCGCCGAAGCATTGTCGTGGTGAAGTAGCCATGTGTTAAGGCGTGACTTTAATCGCATATTTTGAAGTGTTTCAATTAATTTTGGTAAACATTTTTCTGTATACCATGTACTGGTGACCGTTCACTGTTTATCTAATGCAATTCTTTCCACAAGACCACGCTTACCAAAGAGTACAGCTATCATTCGTTTTTTCGCCGAATGACACTTGCAGACCTCCACCGGTGTATCTTCGAAAAGCTACACTTTGTTTTGCGATTTTATTGGCACATCGAAATAGTACAACCAAGTTTCGTCGCCTGTTGTGATGCTGTTAACATCTTTCTTTCTTTCAAAGCGTTTAAGCATTTTTTTACGCTACTCTATTCTCGTATCCTTTAAGTCATCTGTCATTAAGTGGGGCACTCAAAGCGAACAAAGTTTTCTTACTCGCAAGTGATTGCGCAGGATGTTATTAACGGACGATGCACTACTGTGTAAGAGCTTTTGAACTTGTTTTTTTAGATATGCTTAGCGATATCTGAGTGCAAGATGTGCAAAAACAAGTAAACTTTCTAGAACTTTCGATGTAATATTTTATAAATTAATACTTATACATGAAATGCGATATTTTTTAGAGTATCACAGGATCCATCTGAATGCGACCTGCAACTAACCACACGGTACTTCATTGTTCTATTGTACGGTCGCTATAAATTTTTTTTTTTCGTAAAATAATATGCATGATTGTCAGGATTGAACTGGCATACGTGTAATCAATACGCTCCTACGTTTTAAAACTAAACCTCTTTTTCTACAATCTGAGCCCGTCTCATTACAGCGTCTTTGTAGCAGCTGGCAATAAAGTAAGCGGTGCTTTGGCCGCATTAGTAGGCAGTGTGAAAATATCTAACTCAGCCAAAATTACCACCCACAATGCGGTGTTGGTGCCAACTTTATTACACGGTAGTGAGGCCTGGATATGTCCGAAATTAGGTGGAAGTAAGATAAATGGCGTTGAGATGCAATCTTTTAGAAATATAGGTATGCGGTGCGGCGGAGAAAATGTTGATGTTGAGAAATGCGGTATGATAGGGTTGCACGACGTTGTTATTGTAAAAATGAAGAAAGGAACACTTAGATGTTTCGGACACATGGAAAGAATAAGTGATGAGAGGCTGACGAAGAAAATCTACAGAGCGAAAATGGGTGGTAGCAGAAACCAAGAAAGACCAAGGATGACTTAGGAAGATAAAATAGCCAGTGTTAGCTGAAGAAAATGTTAAAAGCACTTGCATACCAAGTCGAAAATATGTGAGGAGAATGATGAGATTTGAGGAGGCGAAAGAAATATGTAAGGGCCGCAAAGCTTGGCGCTCCGTACTCGCTGACTACCTCGTTAGGGAAATAAGAGCTTTCCTGGACAGCCTTCCGTCTTCATCATCAGACCCTTGCTGACAGCCGTAACTATATCTTTAAAGTTCTCATCAAGATGAATGAAATGAGCCCAAACACGAGGTATCTAATGTAAACATTGAGGAGTTCCCTCGACTGTCTCCATTATTTTGTATACTATAAAATAATCGAGACCTGAAGACATCAGAATTGTATAATTATATGTGCCACACATTGTGTGTTTTAACAGAATCGGTTCACATGCAGGTGAAAATTCAGTAGGTGAAAAATAAATTATGCCCTATTTTTCTACCCTTAAGAGTGAATTTTTATTCATTGACGATTGACAAACGAGAGGTCTATTTCTGGCACCGTTATTGTATGTTACCTATATAAAGCAACAGTTTAAATTTGCTGCCAAAAGTTAGCATTCATAAAGTTATATAAAAAACCTTGCAGTGCCTAATTTAACCTTGCTGCAATGTTTTGACATAGGTACTAACTTTTGTACCCATCGAGTAACAGCTTCAAATTATGACTAAATGAAAATTTACACTTTTTTCCATAAGAAAATACATGTGTGCATCGTCAATGCCCGTTGAAAGTACCTAGTTCACCAATTGGTTTTCCCGCAACTAAAGTCCAATAACTGATATCATACTGTTACAGTTGGATCTTATCTCAAGAGCATAAGGTTGACTATGGAATGGCACTCGAAGCAAAACTTTTAGGGCTCATATCTCGTGACCTAGGCTTTACTGAGCTACGAAATAAAGATACATCTTTAACATTAAGATGTAGGTATTTATCGTTCAACTGAGTAAGGCTTGTTAGTTACTAAGAACTAAACATTTTAAAACTACTAAAACATTTTGCTTATTATTGAAATGGTAAGACTTGTTTTGCTATCTCTCTGTTCTTTTATTTACGTTTTTCTTATAATTGTCCTAGTTATCGTAATAATGGATATCGAACAAACTGTCGGTTTTCTTATATTTATGACAGGTTATGGGGGATATGGAGAACCTCTTTCTTAACAATTTTGATATTCCTCCACCAGGACACGCAAACAAATCGTCTCACGACCCTAACTCAAGCTCTACTCCAGCCATAGTTTCAATCCAATCATTCCAGACTTTCTAGATATTATTAAGTATTACAGTAACTAATTAATCTGTGGTGAGCACGCCAATATTCTTATAAAGATATATATGACGACGCTCTCTAAAGCGTATTTTAAATTATATAAATAAATGCTGGTTCATATGCAATTTTAAAGAATATGGAAGCTAGGACTAACCTGGATTATGGATGGATAACAAAACAGGTATATCAGGCCCCTGCGTCCGTTCTGTTATCCGTGCACAAGTCCCCTGGTGGCGCCTCTTCTCGGGGATTAATTTCTTCCAACTCACACACAATTCACAGTCCGGTGACAACACATGGACCACAGGGGTCAAGGAAAGCGTGGGAATAGGTTTAACGAAGAGTAATAGCGTATTAATAGAAATAAATTTGTATTATGGTAAAGCGATTAAGGGAGCGAAAAAGAAGCGGTAAGATAAGATTCTCTCTATGACGGTAAGTAAATCACTTTTCGTGATTAGCACACGAACAGCGACGAAAAACAACGAAGAAAGCCGAATGTATTAGCGGCAAAATAAAATATATATATGGCATCAACATGTGGTAATACAGTTATAGATTAAACTGCACGCGTATTATCCTATTATATTGTATTGTATAAATCAACAGATTAAACGAATAAATATAAAATTATAAAATTTCGCATAAAACTAAAATAAGAATAACCACAAATGAAGGTGTCGAATGCGTAGAACTAAATACCAGTTACAAGTAAAAGTAATTGCTAGTTTTGCTAACGTCCGTCACCCTGTTAGCCTACACCCTTATGTTTTGATTAGCCGCGAATTTCCATATGCGACGCAAATGTATTTTCGTTGTCCCTGTCACTTGATACATGAAGGACTGGTGACAGAAGCATTCTGACTCTCTTTCGCTTTCTCGGCTACTAATAAATCATAGTGTACGCTCTACTATGCGCACGTACAGAAGGGCTCTCGTGATGGCCACGCACATGAATTGGTTCTAAATTACCGTAAGAGAATTTATATGAACGCGCGCAGCGTGAGCGAAAACTACACTGGCGTACGTCGTGGTGGACCTGACGCACGTCATACATTAGGTGACTTATGTCTGACTTTATGTCGGACTTTATGTCTGAGGGAGATTTCGTTTTTCGCACAGAGACGGCCGAGATGCGAGGACTAGGCTTAGAAAGCGGTGGAATGGAAGGTCAGGGCAATGTAGAGTAACTGTGTGAAGTGTTAGCGCTGCGAGTGCGACAGGTTGTTGAACCCCTCGAGAAATGTAATATATACATATGTTTGATGGAAAAAACGCCAAAACCTTCTAGAAAATTATACTTTTCTCGACACCGCCAAGCAATTGAATTATTTGCATGATTTTGTGACACGTCACTGGATTTTTGAATTACAACTTTGCGTTTGTTTTTTAATTCTATATATATCAATCAATAGTAAAATAAAATAAACTAAATAAATAGCCTTTATCGATAGTGTATAATATAATCAATAGTACGTACACCTTAATGTTAACAATGCGAAGCTTTAAAAGTTGCGTATCACGCGTCATTCCATAATTGACCTTGTTCTCTTAACATAAAGTCCAACAGAACAGTACAAAAACGGAAAAATAGTTAACAAGTCTTACCATTTCAATATAATAAGTAAAATAGATAAGTAATTTTAAAATGTTTAGATCTTAGTGACAAACGAGTCTTACCAGTTGAACAATACTTTATGTCATAGCTCTGTAAAGCCTAGGTCACGAGATATATAAGCCCTGAAAGTTGTATATTACATGTCATTCCATAATCGACCTTATTGTCTCGACTTAAGTTCCAACTGTAATAGTATGATATCTATTATTGAAGTCTAGTTTCAGGAAAACAAATTGGTGTGCCGGATATTTTCAACAGGCATTGGCGTGGCGCGCATCTATTTTCTCATAGAAAAAGTAAATATAAATTTCCATTCAAAGCTGTTAATCGATAGGTACATTAACGTGCCAAAAAATAGATGAAAAAAGTTGGTATGTCAAAACATTGCAGCGAGATTGAATTTAGGCACTTTTTTATGTAACTTTATGAATGCTACTTTTTGGCAGTAATTTTAAGCTGTTACTTTAAAGCACTGGTTCCCAAACTTATTTTGTTTACTGAGTCGAGAGCTCATGCAGTCGTTGTCTAAGATGCCTCCTAGCTAAATGAAATTACAAATCACCCCCCAGGCCTCTACACAACGCCCGCATTTTTGTTCTGGGTCTCTTACCGCCCCCTGTAGGCCTGCAGCGCCCACAAGGGGGCGTTATCGCCCACTTTGGGAATGGCTGCTTTAAAGGTACATTGAAAAAATACTTCAGTTGTTCTTTACGAAAGTTTTACTAAACTTCCGGGTTAATTTCGGACTAACACACGCAAATTGTTGATTTCACTAGTTTAGTGAAATCAACACGGAACATTTTAAGTTTTTAAAATGTTGAAATATTCACAAACTGTTTTGTGTAAGGTAGGTCCGATGCACACCATCAACATTATACGCCTAAACTAAATTCTTTAGTAAATTTAACACAAAATTTTATAATTTTATTGTGTTAGAACGTGTAACTCCAATCTTTTTTATTTCGTAACTTAAACATTCGTGTAATTTAAAAAATAATTAATCCTTTAGTGAATTTTGGTTGGTTTTGCGAAACTACAGTCAGTCCTCGGAATTGAACTAAAGTATATTTTCAGTGTACAATAAAGATGCAAAAAATACACCGGAAGTGAAGCCATAAAAAATTATACATACAGTTCCGCGTTGGCGGCCAATGAAGGGTAATTACTTCTGTGATCTATTCTCTCACCATTAATTTTACATACAAACATACATATCTTCACGCTGTATCCCTAACGGAGTAGTCAGAGCGGACGGAGTGTCAAGCTTCGCGGTCCTTAAATACTTCTTTCGCTTCTTCAAATCTCATCATTTTCCTCACACATTTACGCTTAGGTATAGGTGCTTTTGACATTTCCATCGGATAACACTCTGGCTACCTATTTGATTTTCATAAGTCAGCCTTGGCACCTTATGTAGGTAACCGTTAATTTTATTTCACATCTTATTAATATTTATTTATACATTCTGTAGGAAACCCTATATTACCACGGAGGCACATCAGACATAACCGGCGGGCAGACTGCTAGCGCCACTAACGACCACTCCGCTCTTCCCTCTTTAAACCTTTCGGAGGCAGCCCACAACCGCCTTATCAAAGGACAGTGTGAACAATTACCACCTCTAGCGTCACCGCTCGTGCTTTCAAAGAGAACGCTACCTATTAAAGATGCTGCTACTGTCAGAACTGCTAAAAAGGTAAGTATTTACAGGAAATTTCCAATAACGGAATATTCGTTATTTAATTACATTCCTGATTGAGTGAGGTTAGCTCGGTATTAGATAGGCATGACCTTGTTCGGTCATAATCACACGATTTCTAATTCATGACTGTAATTGATATACATACATATACCTACTTAATTGGTACCTATATATACCTATCTTCAAGAACTTCTGTTTCGTTAGATATACATATAATTTTAGCGATCTCTGATCTCTAGACAATAACACCGCAGTTATGTTTCCTCAAAAGCACTCTTGAGTTGTTCATAATATTGCACAACCCTATGTCGTGGCACAGGTGAACTTAAAAAGCATATGAGGAGTATAGTATCAAAATCCACTAAATTAAATGTCAGGAAAAATTGGTAAAATGAAAGTCTTCCATAAAATATCTCCCACATACAGGAGAGACATTTTATATTTAGCAATAGGAATAATGGAGCATAACATTACTAAATATATGATAATTAACGAAAATGTAGGCGCCTATTTCTAAATAAAACAGAAAACATTTTTATTTTAGCGTAATATGTAACTAATCTTCTTTATTAGAGGATTTTGTATTTGAATGGTAATTACCATTCTCCCGCCATTTTACATCAGTTGCAAAACCCGCTAATTTTTGACGAATCAAATTATCTTAATGATACATACTCCTAAGCCTGACCGAGAAACGAACTCGAGACTAGGGTTGCCAACCATACTTTATAATACGTATCCTAATTTATTTTCGATAAATATCACTTATACTTTTGCATAAAAAAAAAATTTGCGAAAATACTTTATTTCCAATCTCTATATACTGTGTTGCGTAAAATGGAACACTCATAATGGATATTACTGAATTATTTATCGGTACATTAATATCGTAAAAACGTAACGTACACACGATTAAATTGATTGTTATGAGAACCGAATTATTTATTTATTTTTTCACTGTTGATAGTAAGACTAGTTTTGAAACTTTCAAAGAACACAAAAAATTGTTAGCATGTGCCAAAAGCACCCAAAAACATGTATTAAGAGAATAAAAACATAAATTTGAAAAATACTTTTTTTTTCTTCCATGTGGTACTTTTAAAAATTCGATAGGTTATTTTTCTCAAAAAAAATTGATAGCCCTACCTGAGACCTATAAAGCTGTAATCAAACTGAGGTGAATCCCGTGCGGGACGCGGGATGATAGTTTGCGCGAATCGCTCGCTCGCTTAGATCACATTGACGCGAGTTCCCGCGAGTCATTATTTTTAGCCATAGCCAAATGGCAAAAAACGGAACCCTTATAATTACGTCCAATCCATCTGTCTGGCTGTACATATGTCACAGCCATTTTTTCCGGAGACTAATACAATATACCACATGATTATTTTTTTTATTTTATTAATTACGAAATTTCTAAGGTTTTCATTGAATCATTGAACTGCTACACAATGATGTAGATGTAGTATACAAAACTTTAGTTCAAAAATTATATAAAGGTGTTGAAGAGACTTTTTATATAAGTCAATAGTTGCCGAGATATACACTTCTAAATTCATAGTATCACCCTTCAGCAAAACAACGACGACGACTTTCAGTTTCAGTTTTCAGTTTCAGTCAGTAAGAATTCAGTTTGAATAAGATGTGTAATTTTTAAGAATTGGGTTATTTTCAGTAACACGCTCAACGACTGCAGAAATCATTTTATTTTACATAGTGGCACTAAGAAATTAAAATTTATTTTTGTTGTTGATTAAATGAATATTATGTATCCCGTCTAGGGAACCCTTCACTGTACGTGGTCCAACACACTCTAGGCCGATAAAGTCATCATTCATATTTCTAATAATAATTCTATATCTAATGACATTGCAATATTAAACGCTGACGCTCAATTTTCGCTGCAAGTCATGCGACTATTTGCGCCAATGTATTCACATTCACAATCTACCTCTATACACGTCAGTTGAAGCAATCGGCGCGAGCGAATCGCATCCCGCGCACCGCGCGTGATTCGCCTCAGTTTGAGCAGAGCTTAAGGCTAAAACTTAGAAGATAGAGAATATATATAAAACTAGCTGCACCAGCGACTTCGTCCGTGTACAAAATTTTTCCGTGACCTCTCCGGGTTACCGAGGTTACCCGGGATATCCATATTGTTGGTGTTGAACAAAAAAGTTGTTTTATATAATGGAACATCCGCCATATTGGATGTATGATGACGTCACATATTGTAACATTTTTTCGCTATTGTACCTTCTTTTTAAGAGCTTAGAGGTTGTCAGAGAAAATAATTGTAGAACTGGCAAGTTAAAAATTTAAATGTTTTTTTTGGAAGAATAGAACAGGATTTGAAAAATGAGAAAAAAAAGAGAGCAAGGTGGTTTTTTGGGGAGAACAAGGAAGGTTGTGATGGAGTAAAGAGATTATTTTTCTCCTCAAAAAAAAGATATTTGATTTCTTTGTAAAAGTAAAGTCTGTTAAGAATATTAAAGAAGATGTTGGCAAAGTGAAAAAGAAAGAGGCTCGAACCAGAAGACTGATGTCGCCCAAACTTCCAAGGCAAATGGACCCCTCAACAAGAATAAGGGGAAGCAATGGCTTCAATCGGATAAAGAGCACATTTATCAAGGTGACGCTCCAGTTTCATACGAGTTTATAGAAATTATATTTACAATGACGATTCTGATTGCAGAATTATATAAAGTCGACTTATAATTTTGGAGATAACATTCGAGAGTGAAGTATGGGACAATACAATCTAATTTAAGCCAGTGGTTTGTGTTTTTTTATCATAATGTGTAAATTATAAGGTGAAAGGTATTTATATCTGATTTTTGTAAACCTACACCACACCATCACAACCACTTTTGATATCTTCCTGTTTCTCTTTTATTTACAAAATTCGTATTGGTTTATTTGTGTCAAATTATATTACAATTTTCCTTTTAAAATAGAATTTTATTTAAAAAGATTTCCAATGAATTTCAAAATTTACTTTATCCATTCCCTTTTTGTGGCATCCGGGTGGAAATGGTATAATATATAGAAACCTTCCACTTCGTATTCCATTTCATTTGATACCCGTTGGTGTTGACCGAAAAAGTTATTTTCTATTATGGAACATCCGCCATATTGACTTTATGATGACGTCACATTTACAGAAACCTTTCCCGGGTATTCCATTTCATTTGATACCCATATTGTTGGTGTTGACCAAAAAAGTTTTTTCTGTAATGGAACATGCGCCATTTTAGATTTATGACGACGTTAGATATAGAGAAACCTTCTTCCGCGTATTCCATTTGCTACTTACATTGTTGGTGTTGAATAAAAAAGTTATTTCCTACTATGGAACATTCGCCATATTGGATTTATGATGACGTCTGATATACAGAAACCTTCCCCTGCGTATTCCATTTCATTTGCTACCCATATTGTTGCTGTTGAACAAAAAAGTTATTTCCTACTATGGAACATCCGCCATATTGAATTTATGTTAACATTGTATATTAAAAAATCACGTCATTTTTAATATACAATTTAACAAAATTTAAAATTTAAAAAACAAATTAGCCTGCGTTTGTTTTCGGGCACATACTATCTCTGTACCAAATGTCACCATAATCGGTTCAGCAGTTTAGCATTTCTCTTATAAAGTTTCATCCTCCTTTTCACCCCTTTAGGGGTAGATTTTTCATTAAAAAAAGTATGTCTTTTTAATAGAAAAGGTTTATCTCTGTACCAAATTTCATCTTAATCGGTTCAGCGGTTTAACATTTCCCATACAAAGTTTCATCCACTTTTTCATCACTGTCAGGCTAGATTTAAAAAAAAAATAGTAGCCTATGTCCGCCCACTGGTGTCGAACTATCTCCATGGCAAATTTTATAAAAATCGGTCCGGCGGTTTAGCCGAGAAAACGTACCAGACAGACAGACTTTCGCACTTATAATATTATATTATTAGTATGTTAGTATGGATAGTATGGATATTAGCACAGATTAATTAGTTGCTAACGTAAATATTAGTATCGATTATTATCGATGCTCAAAAATACTTATTAAAATAAAGTACGATAAAAAGATCTTTCGTTTGTAATAGTGATTGCCTAATAAGCATTTTTATTTACCTATCAACAAGATAAAATATTATTGGAAAATGCTAAGGGATTTATTATTAGAATTGTTAGAAGGTTGATAAAAACGAATTTAGAACGAAAGGAGTGAAATAATGTCACATTGTCGACAATAGTAAATAGGTGGGTAGTTTTGCTTTCGACAAGTAGTTACAGTAATTTTCCTAACAGATCTCTTTAAGAATTACTAGAGCGTGAAGATACAAGCGTTATCGTTTATTTTATTTTTGATAAAACAGGATCGATACTTATTTCAGTGGCCTGATATTTTCATGAAGTAATCGCTTCTGTCGACATCACGTTGGTATTATTATTTAGTGTTTAAAATTTACATATTTCGAATAAGCCAAAATACGCATCATGTTGCCGTTTCTAATTTCAAAAACTAAATTGTTGCAAATAAAAAAAGAAAAGCCAAAAGAGAAAAAATTTAAAGAAAACAATATTTTTGTGACGGGTGATAATTTAACCACTGTAAAACCCAAACGTGTTAAACGCAGACCTCTTAAACTGCCCCCAATGATACCACCTTCGCCTTGTGATTGCAATCTAATGCATTTAACGAGGATAGTAATCAGCTATGCACCAAAAAGCAGGAAAAGAGGGGCTTCGAACATTGTTCTATCAACGATTTCATGGGGCACAACCGGTCAGAAAAAGAGAATGAAGTTACCATATATAACAATGACAAAGAAACTGGTTAAGAAAAAGAAACCACTGGTCTATGACAACGATGAGTTTTTTAAAAAACTTGAGGTAACATACAAAAGGCAACGAAGTATCTGTAGTTCAGTGGTTTGAGATTGATATTTAAAAGATTATGATATCTTAGCATTTAACCAATTAACATGAACCCTAAAAACTACGTTCTTTTTTAAAATTTCGTAATATTTGCCATAATATGAGATAATATACAATTAATTTATATACCTATGTAACTTTATAAACGTATAACTTTATAAACGTATTGTTTTTTTCAGAATCAACTAAAAGCATTAAATTTAAGCAAAGCTAGTAAAGGCAAACATAATAAAAATGAAAATCCCTCTTCACAACGTTCAAAGTCGGAAAAAGACACAGCAAAGGATAATAGAGACGAAACAACAATAAGTATAGAAGACGGAGGTAAAGAACACACCTATTTTATCTTGAATTTATGTACTTTCTGATTGACCTACCATAAAATATGAAAATATCATCATACCCACATAATTCTAGACACACATACCGAGACTCGACTCATCTCACAGAATATAATAATGTACGCTGTACCTGCTACCAGAGATAATTGTTCTTCTTTTTCGTCTACGAAATAATTATGTTAGATTATACAAGTAACATAATCAGCACGACGTTTTATATTTCTATCTCTGGTTGTTTTTAGGCAGTGGAGAAGTTCGCAGACGTGGTAAACGTCGTCGTAAAGGCAGACAGAGCGGCAGTGATAGGCTTACTTCGGCAGGTCTTGCAGCTCAAGCACAACAGGATCCAGAAACTCAGGTAAATAATTAGTAATCCCTATTACTATCTCTGTCGTTGTCTGCTAAGTTCTGCTTCTTTACCTTCCATCTAAAGTAGATAAGTAACTTACATATATTACATGCATCTTTTCACACTATATCCCTAACGGGTAAGTCAGACAGGACGGAGCGCCAGGCTTTGCGGTTCTTACTTCTTTTGCTTCCTCAAATCTCATCAACCTCCTCACACATCCTTACATATATTAATATGTATTTCCGTAAAGTGTTATTGTAATAATTGCTTCAAATGCATCTATTTTAAGAATCTTTTCAAATAGGGGTACAACGTTTTTATCAAAAACGTAATAGGCCGCACATATGTACATATGTCTTATTGCTTACTTAAATAGATTGCAGGTATCGGAACGGATTCCCAAAATCCAAGTTCACGGGGTTCCATTGCTCAGGCGCCTGATGACGACATAGTCCTACCGATAATTAGGACCGTAGCAGGTGTAGCAAAGAAGACCGACTCTTTTCTCGACGACGACATTTTGAAGTTTCTCCACAGAGAAGTTGACGAAGAAGCTATTGAAACTGAGTTCGATACGAAGGTTTGTATTGTTGATTCATGTGTATAGAAATATTTTATGTCATGTCAAGTTTAGAAATTTTTAAGGAATAGCTAGAGGTTATGTAGTTACTATACTCTTTGCCTCCTGTTCTTTACTACCTGTTCTGTTCTATTGACTGATATCAAACAATATGTGTATGTACACATATTGTTCGATATCAGTCGCTCATCAGTCTAATCATTGTCATAGACTAGTTGTGTGTAGCGTTGACTGATGCAATGGACTGAATGCCATATAGTTTACGCTAGTACCTAACTAATTAATCTATACCCATATTTAAATACTGACAGTGTAATCATAATTAAGATAACGAAATGAACTCATGCACTGACGGTACTGAACACGCAATGTATTTTTCGAAGATACTTATATAGTTGCAGAGCTGGTTTGAGGTTAGTTTTAGGATGGAGCGAGATCTACATATGACGTCTTTTACCTATAATACTATATCGATCAATAAGTTTCTGGACTTGGAATCTCTGCATGCTATTTTACGCGGATCTCAAATATAGTACGCAATGTTAGCAGTGCCAAAAGAAATAAAAACTGTCATGAATATTTTTTCTCGTTGTTTACATATAGCGGAAATGTTACTCGTGTGCTAAATTGAAGAAGTGAAGTTCTCTCGGTTATTATAAATATTTCTGCCTGAAAAATGTGTTTTTGAAGAACTGCAGTCTAATGCTTTGGGTGACAATGCTCCATTTTATTCTACAGTATAGCATACTGCCGTATGTATGTTACTCTATGGCATACTGATGCCCAGAATTTAAATGCGGCAGAACTGTTTGTAATGGACTCGTAGATGAGTTCATGTGCGCTGTAGAATCTTTTTTCGGTACTCGGGATCGAAACTTTTTTTCCAAGGGAATTGAGCAACGTTTGAAACGCGTTTTATCTATAAGGTGTATTAGATTAGAAGGTGCATGATTAAGAAAAATAAATAGGTACAATTTAGATATACCAAGTACCTTTACTGAAGTCTCATTATTTTTCCATAAATATATTGATCAACCCAGTATCGAAAGTTAATTTGGACCCAGTTGTGTGAACATGGAAGAGCCCGACAACATTTTAATCTGTATCAAATTTATCGTTATCTATACTCTTTGGTCCATGCTCCATTTCCTTTACATTTTTGACCACAGAGGCGTCTCCTCCAGTTCTGCGCTTATAGAGCAACGATGTTACCGAGTATTGAAATTGTTTCAGAGACGTTACGTCCTAGAAGAAGCCTTGCGGACACGACCACAAAGACCATACGGTGATGAAATGCAAACTCTCTTGCGCGAATTTAAAATTCCTGCTGTAAGCCTCGGCGACTGGCTGCATATTCCACGTGTGTTCACGCGACAGAGTGCCCAATGCAGTTTACCCATTGATAGCAATATGCTAGAGAGTAAGGAATATCTATCCTGAATTTTTAGTTTTTCACATACAAGGCTGCGCCGTCCTTATTCGCAGCGCATCAGTGTTGGGCAAAATATAATTCTAAAAACAATTACAATTAAAAATTGTAAGTAATTGTTTTCATACTTTCAAGAGTCGAGAGTGCTAGGTGCTAAAGAACGCTGTACCTCGATTGTTATTGCTATGTTCGGACAAGGTTCTTCATACCATACCTAAACGTTACTACTAGTGATACTTACCTAGAAGGGCAGTCGGCCAGAGATCAGCCACCGCCCACCGCAAGTCTTCAATTTCAGTAATCCTATAAAACGACGTAGAAATTCTTATGACTAAAATACTATTATTACTGTATTCTCCCGTGACATCCTATTCCTATAGGGGCATAACGATATATCAACTCTTTTTTAGTTTTTAAAGGGACGCGAGCATCTTCTATTAGTTTAATCGATGCGAAATTTAGTATACTGTGACTTCAATAATGTCACAATAACATAGTAACCTTGACCAAATGCTGCAGCATCATCTGAAGTCAGCAGGATATCCAACTCCTCGCCACTTACAGTAGAGGTATCATGTTTAGGTACATTGAAATGGTCTATATGAATAGGTTATAGATAGACGGTGATCAGGGTCTGATGATGGATCAGACAACTATTGTCAGAATACTCAGATATCGGCGAGCCACGATCTCGTGTCGCAATTTCGTGTATTTGCGTGAATGTATGGATAGAGTGTAGATTGTAGAGTGTTCCCGACTCAAAAAAAACCTCTAAAAAGTAAAAAAATAATATTCACCTCACAGCCCTTTCAATTTGTGATAACTTTCAATATAAATAGTAATAGTAATATATCCAAGCATCGTCACGTCGGGGGACCGCTAAGTAAATAAAGTAATAAAAAGAGAATGTACAACTAAAAGTGATAAAGTTCGTATGAAGTTTAAATTTAAGTAAACCTAGCGGTAGCGGATATATTGCTACTACTATTTATATTGAAACTTATCACAAATTTAAAGGGCGATGAGATACATATAATTTTTTTACTTTTTGGAGGTTTTTTGGAGTCGGAAGTTTTTTTAATTTTTATTAAGTTTTGCGACTACAAATACTTATACAAAAGTTGAACTTTTATTTACAAGGTTATTGCGAAAGGAGGTATAAATCCGCCAGGGTTTGAACGTGTCACAGTTGACTGTTGTATTGCAGATGTAATAATTACGGGATGCATTTATTTTGTATTCCATCTAAAAAAAACATTCGTTGAACAACTCTATCTATCATTATGCCCAATATTCCAAATGTCTGCTAGCAGCGTAAAAACACTGATATTAGGATTGCCACTGCCTCACCTTCATTTTTTTTTAAACTTTGAGGTGTTACACTAGAACTATTGATTTTCGTCGAAGTTGTAGAACGCAAGTTTTCCGTTGTCATGGATGCTTTATACTCTTTCACATTAATCCATCCTTTCGAAATAGCCTTGTATATAGGTACACATAGATTTCTATTTTTAAATGTTATACTATTTTTACAGCACTGACTCCAATGCAATACGCCGCAAGATACGTGACGATTAAGAAATCGAAACAGCTGCTCTACCTTACTGTATTGAGAAAGTTTAATCCAAATGGATATCGAATGCCTAAGCAGGTATTGAATATTATATCTATGACCTACAACAGTACAGTTTTTTAGAGAAAGAACTGCCTGGCTCCACAGTTGACATCCACAATGGTAAATAAATTGCCTTTCACAGAACATAGAAGAAGGCTTGATGCTTATGATGGGCGGCATCCTTTCCGTTGATCAAACTAGACATTTTATGAGTATTATGGAATGGGATAGTTATGAAGAGGAAGAAAATATACCCGATGAAATAAAACTGACGCTACTAGATACTGGCCATAGAAGGCAATGTGTACATGACGGTGATACGGTAGAGGTACCTAAACTAAACAGTAACAATAAAAAATAAGATATTAAATCAATGACTTTTCTATAGTAAAACTTCACTAAAAGGTTATATTTTTTTCAGTTTGAAAAAAGTTCGTTAAAATTTCGAACGTGGTGTGGTTTGTGTGCAATATGTGAACGGATGTACGGAAGATTTCCTTCTCGAGAAAAGGATCCACCAGATGGAGTATGTATTTATTTCTTTATATAGGAACAATCTTCGATCACAAATAAAAAACTAGATGCACAATCCTTTGTAAAATCTAAACAAATTATTGTCCGAATTGACATATCCATTTCTAATATCGTATAGTATTATCCGTAATATTGTGCTAATTTAAAGTAGACTTTAAAATTTACAAATTACGATATAATAAAAAGAACTATGTAACTGTCAAAGCATAAGGTTGTAAAAGCTGATATAAGAACCTTGCGTGACATAGAAACGAAGTTTGTTAAAAAAATATTTGAAATGCAATCTTACGTTTTGTGCTTAAAGTATATTTCACATAATCTATTTACCGAAAATAAGAATCGTTGTCTTTTTTAGCGTTCTAGATGTGTGTTTTTACAATTTTTAAAGGAGCACTTTGTCATGTTTGCTGTTAGCGTTTTCGAATACAACTAAAACAAAAGTGCACTCCAATACTCGTTTGAGTGCACATTTGGTTTGGACATTTTAAGAGCGTTGATAGTGTATCATGTTTTTATATATGATCGAATGGCACAATACCTAATTATGTTTACATAGAGTTTGATTTCTTATTTTTTTTTACAGATAGAAGCCAGTGATTTTATCATGATAGAAACAAAATTAGCTATTTTAAAAGTTCACAAGGGACTGGTAGAAGTGTTAAATACAATAAGAGTACGATAATTTTTGTAGTATTGTTATATTTTTCTATTGTAATGTTAAACTGTATTTAATTCATACGTAATTTAGTGTAATTAGATATTGTCTATTTTGTTAAAAATATTATCATACTTATACGTAATTTCATATGAATAAAAATTTTATTCAAAGTCAAATCAATTATTCAAGTAAACCTAATTAGTAATTATATGATAATTACATGATGTTTTTGAACGGCAAATCTAAGTACCTCTTTTCGGTTCGAAAAGAAAAATACTCTAAATACAATATTCAGAAAGCCAGTAAATGCCAGTAAATGTGCAGAGAAGATTATAGACTGTATTGTTTTGTCTTGTTTTTGAACATGATGATGATAAAATTAGTATAATAAATAACTAATAAAATATTAAAATTTAATTTTTAAATTTAATTAATAGGAATGCGGCAAAATTTTATATTCACTCGTTTATCAAAAACATGTCTTTTTGAATTTGATGTTTTTCAACGGCAAATCTACCTCTTTTCGGTTCGAAAAGACAAATACTCTAAATACAATATTCAGAAAACCAGTAAATGCATGTGCAGAGAAGATTATAGACTGTAAGTATTGTTTTGTCTTCAATGAAATCGTCTTTGATTATTTGAAATCGTTCATATTATTTTTAAGCGACTTCAAAAAAAGGAAGTTCTCTATTCGGTTATATTTTCATTGTTTTTTTAAAATGTTTTTTACATCAGAACCGACTTGGAATTTTTTTTTTATTTGAATGGATATACTTCCAGATTTGTCCCACTTAAATTTCCCTGGCGTAACAAAAAAATTAAACTGACTTCAAAAAAAAAATCACTGAAAAGTACGAAATAACTAACTATCCTTTACTAATCAAAACTCCAAAACTCAAGTACAAAAATAACTTTATAAATACTACTATACAAATGGGCTGGCTGGCTGGGCGACCGAGCTTTATTCGGTGTCTTACAAAAAAAAATAACAAAAAAAGTGATAGTGCAAGATTCGAACCCGCGTATTCCAGATTGGTAGATCTACACTTTAGCCACTGTACTACTGAGAAGGTAAACTCTGTTGTGAAATCGGAAGAGTTTAGAGTTTAGAAGTTTTAAGTGTATGAAAACATAGAGAAAACGAATTTTTTCAGAATTGGACCCTAGCTAGATCGATTTTTGAACACTGTCAAGCTCTAAGTATATTTTAAATGTCATCGAAATCGTTGGAGCCGTTTTCGAGAATGTTATTATAAATATTCAAATATTGCTTGTACAATACTACTCTTTTAAATAACGTAGTATCTTAAAATAAAGGAAGTCCATGAAATTTAACATTAAATTCGTTGTTCAGGAAAATAAATAATAAATTTTTCTCCATGACTTTTAGCCATAACTCCAAAATCAGACGCCGTGTCCAGCAGCAACGGTGAGCTAAATCAGATAACTTGACTCACCTGTACATACGACACATTTATTATTAGATAACATTAAGTAGGTACCTACAACGTGGGGCGACATACTCGTTATTTCTCATACAAAAATTGCTAGAAAGTACTACCACAAGTAAATGAGAGCACTCAAATGCAATGATGACTTGTGTCTTTACGCTTTCGCACACAAAGAATTCGACAACCTTCCCCCAATTAAACAAATACGTGGAAATAACTTGATTAATTTTCTATTCATGATACGTTGACTCCAAATTGACTCTTACTCTTTGACAAATCGTAAGCACTTGAATTTAGGTATTGTCGCGCTCGGACACTCATGATTGTATGCGTGCGACTTTCGTAGCTTTATTGTAGTGTGAGTAACAAAGCGATTTCAGTATAAAATATAATTTTGATACTTCGAATCCGATTATCCGAATCAAAAGTTTAAATTTTTGTTAATATTTTTTTTCTTTTTAGATAAATACATATAATATTTGAAATTAGTATTAAGTGTTCTCGTTGCGTTAAATGGATGTAAAGGAAAAAATATTTAGTTACATATTATTATGTTTAATATAGAAACTATTTTGAAAATAAATATTGAATAGGGTTAAGTGTTTACCTGTCTAGCACTACTAGTATTAGGATGTTACCTAGAAACCACTAGTTACGTAGTAATGATTAGATATCTTTTACTAATCAAAACTAAAGTTCACATCTTTTACTAATTAAAAATAACTTCTAAGAGCTTTTTTCTTAAAAATATTAAGATTACACATCTTCTTTTTCTTAAAAATAATAAGATTTTATTAAGTAAGTGAGACTCCAGTTCTTTAAACAGAGAGATTCGTATAGAAATTCAATGTCAGTTTCTTAGCTTTGAAGAAATAAACTTACAAACACACATACAACATTTCTATAAGTATTTATTTTGGAATCAGAAAAGCCTAAAATGCCTAGTTAAATCTTTTTTTACAAAGATCATCAATGTACAGACATGGTTTTGTTGCTGTTTTATAATAAAAGTCACTGTATCGCGACTTCGTCGGCGCGGAAAACTTTGTCGTGTGTTCCCGGATTAGATTGATCTCATGTACAATTGTACATGTGATCTAATCTAATTATGCGAACAAAAACTGTTTTTGAAATTGTTTTCATTACAATTGGTTCAGGGTTTAGCATTTCCCATTCAAAGTAAAAATCTACCCCTAAGAATGTGAAAAAGGGGATGAAAGAGGGGAAAAGGGTGAAAATCTCCATGCCAAATTTCATCATATTCGGTTCAGCGGTTTAGCCTTTCCCATACAAAGTTTCATCCCCCTTTTCACCTCTTTAGAGGTAGACTTTCTAAAAAACAAATGCACTATCATATGCTCTTACTACGTACAAATTTTCATCAAGATCGGCCAAGCTGTTCTTTAGATAACTAAAGAATATCTACCATTTTTAAAATGTTTGTGTGTCTGACTATTAGTCCTTTTTATAAAAGGACAACATAACATAACACATCTTCACGCTGTATCCCCAACGGGGTAGTCAGAGAGGACGGAGTCTTCTGCACTCCTCCCTCCACTTTCCGCCGCTAGGTGCACAGCGTGTTGGGTGGCGGTCCCCAACGCCGAACTGTATAAAAGGACAATTTTTTATAAAGGTTATTTATTTTATAAAAAAGGACTAACAGTCAGACACACACATTTTAAAAATGGTAGAATTGAAGCGAGTCATAAAACGACTAATTATAACAAAATTTGACAAAAAAATAGTCAAATTTTCATTTTTCATGTCAAAAAATTGAAATTACAGACAAACGCAATTACAGACAAACAAATTAAGTCTAACCTTGACCTTAGCTCGCGCCCAAACATAAGTTTAGCTGGGGTCATGCCTGTGGAACAATGTTTGGTGTTACAATATTCAAATAAATAATTCAATAATTTTTCATGTAATATTTTTGTAGATATGTTCTCACTGATAATACATTTTAGCATTTTTTTACATGTTCTCACCGAGTTTTCAGCTCGGCCGTTACTGGAGGGATGATACACAGGAGATGTTATATATCGTATACCATTATTTACACAAAAATTATTAAATTCTAATGAATTAATTTTTACATCATTATCCGATACTATAACGCATGGAATACCAAATCTAGAAAATATATTTAGTTGATTTATACAGCGGTATAGATGTAGATAGATGTCTTTGCTACACTTACGTAGTTATGTTTATTGTAAAAAATATAGGATCAACGAAAAAGCCACTATGAGATGAACATATATTAGAGATGCAACTTAAGTTGAGATCTAAAAGGCTCATTTTAGATCTCAACTTTTATACGGCGGTTCACGATAAAACATATATAATGTGCAACCTGTCTTTAAATTCTTGCAGTACATATAGACAGACAGATAAAAGTTCTAAAAATACTGTTTTGGTTCCCATTAATGTCAAGCGTACCTCTCGGTTATTTTTTTTTTACATATATATCTTTAATTAACAGGTGTGGATCAACTTACAATTTAATTATTTGTAAAGTTTTTCAATGTTTACATAGGAAACTCAGATTAGTATTGAAAAATGCGATATCTTCCTGTGAATGTCACGTTCAAATCTGTAGAGATTGTTATAACAGATATCATTTTGATAGGTACCCGGCTTGTAAGACTTTCTGTAAGCTAGCATTACTTTAAAACTTTTTTATTTAACTTTACTATTAGTGGTTATATTTAAAACACAATGTTTACATGCCTATAATGAAAAATACAGGAAATCAGAAAGTCACTATATTCGTATTCTGTGTTATGAACAATCTTTGAGATCGTATCTGTTTAGAAAAACAAGCCAGTGCCGGAAGCCATATACTTCATAATTACAATTTATTTTTAATTTATTTATTAAATAGTACCACTTTCTTGCTTCAGGTAATCGAAGATGACTATATTGTGCATAAATCGTGTTCACATGTATAAATGGTGAAAACAAATATGGATATCTCGAGGCAAATAATATATACGATTACTTGCAATGGTAATCCTTAGCATATCTGACATTAAAACATAGTGAAATGATGTGTTTGATGCATGTCTTCAAAAAGTTCTTAGATAATGTAATAAGAGAAGAATCCGATTTGTAAAAGTGCTGAAAACGTTTTTTAATTATGTGAGCTCTTTTAGTTTTTATTCTCAATGTGATCGATCACCCATCGACTACCACCTGCCTTCTTTAATTTCCCTTATTTGAATATTGTGAGTATGTAAGAGCAAATAATAATCAAAGGAGAAAGTATAGTGGTGAAAAAAGAGTTATTTGATACTTTTATGAAACATTCTCCGATGTTCATCTTAAAAAAATTATTATTTTTCTAAGCTCATTCAAAACTTTTTCTTTATATTATTCCCCAATTCTAGAGATGCATAGGGCACTATATCAATACAGCTTTGTCTTCCGTGTTCATCATTCAGATTCCAACAACACTTGCCATTGCACTTGCCTGATGTAACACTTGTTCTTTTTTCTTATAATCAAGTCTATAACACTTTTAGTGAAGCAGTAGTAGGTAGGTGTTACTAGAGTTACAAAGGACTATTAAATAAAATTCTTCCAATTCTTTTCACTTGCACACAACTTTAACGTAAAATATGTTATCATTTTTGTACTTAAAAATTCCCAAAACCACAAAAAATTGCAAATCTGAATTTTGAACAAAATGCCAACCACACTTCTTCCGTTCGCGCCAAAAAGTCGAACCTCAAAACTTTAATTTGCCTGATTATCAACTTTCCCAATTTTTACAAATATATCGTTTATATCATTGAACTTCATATACTCACTTAAATCGAACCGCAAGCAAAATATACATGGTACCCATTATTTTTTTCTAGTCCACAGTTATATGAGAGATGGTTGTCATTCTTTTTATTAAAATATCGCTTTCAATTTCAATGTTTCTTGGGGTTTCTGAAGACAAATACATTGAGGCAGTCTTTCCAGTATGATCACCAAGGCAGACTAAGCTACTAAAAATCTCAACATCGCACTACTAAGTAAGCATTCATTTCAAAAATTCCACATATTTCACAATAGATGCAAAACTACGCCAATTTTATATCGTAATATCTACTAGAACAATTTGGAAATAAATAAAATGTTTTTCCGAAATATTAATTTTCGAACGCAACTTCATAAATGAGACATTCGTCTGATTTAATCACAGATTGATTTAATCTGTTTATAAACAGTGTTGTACCTTATACCGATTTCACAACATCATTTTATCGACCACTTTTTACAATGAAAACATTACGCATTAATTTTTGTAGTTCATAAATTAGACAATTGATTACAAATTATGTGCAAATAATAAATATGTCAAGTCTGAGTTTGATAGCTTAATTTACTATCGCACTTTAAGAAAAAGTAAAAGACATTAATGATATCTTTTTCGAAAGAGTATTTTCCATTTCAAGTAAAAAACTATCGTACTAAAATTGGAATCTTTTTAAACCAATTTAAGTAAATATACAGCTTTAGTTTAAACGTAGTAACAAAAACAATTATTTATTATTATTAGGTTTATGTAACAGTAATAATTATTTGTCAGGTCATGTTTTTTTATACATACGTGTAAAATATATGTTTTATGTAGAATAAAAAATTGTATGTTACAGTAAAATATTACGTGTATAAGCTTTAATTTTCGTTAAAAATAATCGTATCAATTATTTTTAACGAAAATTTATTATTTAAGATAATGTGTAGTTTTAAGTTTGTAAATATTAACGTTTGTATCTACTTTTTGTTAATGTAAATAAAGCATGTTATACATCATATCGATAATGTGTACAAATTGACAGATGCTCTAGAATCTATACATCACTACAGACGTTAACCGTTTAATTGCTTGTACTATTTTTGTATTTCGCTGCATAGCGTAACGAACTTATTTAGCCTAATGAAAAATAAACAAGTATCTGTTATAGTGCATTCGTGACTTATCTATCGCGAATAGTAGATTTTTTACTAAATTTTATTTTTGATCAAAATAAAGTGTGAAATATGGACACAGATGCACGCACCGATGGTAAGTACTAAGTACAGTCCATTTTAATAATAATACATCGCGTTGGTATATACATTGGCTTACTATTTACTTATTAGCTTCCCGCGACCTACCCACGACTTCATCCGCGTGGAAAACGGGATAAATTACATCCTATGTCCACTCTGAAGGTCCATTCTAAATATTGGTGAAAGAATTTTTGAAATCGGATGAGTAGGTAGTTTTGGAGATTATCTCTTACATCCAAACTAACAAACTTTACCTCTTTATACTATTAATTTAGATTTAATTAGCCAGGTACCAAAAAGCTTCATTTGTTTTACAGAGTATTATGTGACAGCTCTACAAATATTTGACTATTGTGGAGCAGAAAGTATGGGAACTTTACATGTTGATGCTCTTATGGACAAGTTTGCACCTTTTGTGAAAACTAGCAAGTAAGAATAATAGATCATAAGTATTTTCCATAAAAAAGCGTAGAACATATATTCCCAACAGGGTGATTGCCCTTTGGTGGGCGCTGGAGGCTTCCATGGGGGCGGTATCTGATCTAGAGGTAAATGGGTTGAGGCAGTCAAGAGTGGTGGTCAAATAAATAAATGAAATACATTGATCATTTTTTATTTTTTATTGAATTTCTGTTTATTTTTAGTTTTAATAAATTATTTTATTATACATTTGGTTGACAATTTATTCATTTTTGCTTTAGAATTTTAATACACAATAAACAAATAAATTAAGTATAAATAATATGCAGCAATGCTTTAATATTTCATAAAAAAATAATTATTATGGAGTAGGGGTAGCATTGAAATTTTTGTTTCCTTCTAAAGAGAGTGATGGTTCAAGAAAGGTTGGGAATCTATGGTCTAGAGCTTCAACTTTTATAACTTCCATGATGGTCTGAGAGAGAAAGAAGAATAATATGCTAGCTGCTTTTAATCCTAGCTTATGATCGGATATGGTCTAAGGTGCCAGTAGGTAAATATTTTTAGATTATTCTACCAGGTCCCTAAAATTGTGAAACCCACTAATTTTAAAATAATGAAAAGAAAATAGCTATAAACAATATATCAATTACTATTTACCATAAAAAAAAACAAATTTACTTGAGCAAAACTGATAAAAAACTCTCGAAAAGTAAAATGTATTCAATTGAAAGCCTTGCTTACTTTATATTATAAAAAAAAATGTTTGCATTATGTTATTCTTTGTTCTCTTCTACATCATGTTTAAGATGATATCAAGAGTAGATACATAATATTATACATACTGTATATAAGTTGAGTTTTGCAAAGAATTATAAATAAACTTGTTTTTGTTTGTGAAAGATCTAATAGTGTAATGTGGTATACAAATGATACAAAGCAACGAAATTATGAAATTATACACATTGTGTACCAAATTGCACAATCTTAAAGCCTCGTATATATTTTTTGAATGTAAGTTGTTACTAAAAGTTGCTAATATGTAATTATATTACTTTAGGACCGAATTCAGCTTTTTGAAGTCGCTCTTAGATCCCGAGGAAAGTAATCCAGAGATAGATGTGACACAATTAGCAGATGCCCTTAACAAATATAGTGAGAACCAGAAAATTAAGAGAGACCTTGACGAGAGGTTTGTATTCTGTCCTTGATGTGTAATGATATTGAAATTAAATTATAATCCTTCTTAACATGATATAATCGTTATTTTTTATTTTTAGCTTTAATCTGAGGGGCGGACAGCTTCCACAAGACTCGGACTCGGGAATATCAACAGATGGTAATGCTCATTGTTTATATATCAATGTGTTCTAAGATGTACATTGTACACTATTGCAAGCTTAAAATGAAAACTTTGCCAATAAGATGAGCCAATGAGAGCCTTGCAAATTTTTCGCTATAAGTGATTCAAGTTGCTTAGATCACTTATCTTGTAATAATTTTACAAGTGTGTTGATACAATTTAATACGAAAGATAACCAAAATCACTAGTATGCCGTTTGTACAAGTATGATAGTCGATATAACAATCACTTATTTGATTCATAATCATTTTACTTATGTTTTTTGATCCTATTATTTTTACAGGCTTCCAGTTGTTGGAAGAGCTGCAGTGTGAGTTACGCGAGAAAGCCCACTTGGCTCACCAATTACGTAGCCAACTGGACTTTACGGACCGCCAACATGAGGAGGTGCTAACTACTCTCACAGCTGAGCGGGATTCGCTCAGAACTCATCTTAACATGTATGTAGAATTGTGTCATAAAAGCAACCATGGCTCAAAAGTTTTAAATTGTTTATATATGCCAATCGCTTTATACATACATATTAAACATAAAATAAATTAAAATAAACAGCATTATGATTAAGTTAACAAAATATATCTCATTTAATTAGTACATAATAATTTTTACTCCTGGCGCTACGTCGTCTCTGACTACCCCGTTAGGTATACAGCGTGAAGATATGTATGTATGTTTAATAATTTTTTCTTTTAAATTATAGTCCAATTTAAAATTTTCTTACTCCTAATGTCTATTCACCTACATATCTTGACGCTGTATCCCCAATGGGATAGTTAGAGAGTACAGAGCGCTAAGCTTCGCGGTCCTTACATACTTCTTTCGCTTCCTCAAATCTCATCATTCTCCTCACACATTTTCGCCTAGGTATGCGAGTGCTTTTGACATTTCCGTCGTCTAACACTGGCTATTTGATGTTCATAAGTCAGCCTTGGTCTTCCTTGGCTTGTTTTACCACTCACTTTCGCTCTGTAGATTTTCTTCGTCAGTCTTTCATCACTCATTCTTTCTATGTGCCCAACCACCTAAGCCTTTCTTTCTTTGTTTTAAAAAAAACGCTGTCATGCAACCCTGTCTTACTGCATACCTGTCTCTTCACTGCTTACTTTGTTTGTAAGGGCGACACCGTAGATGTTTCTAAGAGATCGCATTTCTACTTCATTTATCTTACTTTCAATCAATTTCGGGCATATCCAGGCCGCAGCTCAGTTGGAACCAACACAACATTGTGTATGGCGATTTTGGCTGAATTTGATATAATCACACTGCCAACTAATGCAGACAGGGCACCATTCACTTTATTGCCAGCTGCTACCCGTCTCTCCACATCCAACTCATATCTTCCATCCCTCGAAAACATACTCCTCAGATATACAATTTCATTCACTTGTTCTAGACATTTTCCATTTACCCATATTTCACACTTTGTCCGTACATCTTTGCTTTCAAACACCAGAACCTTAGTTTTGTGCACATTCATATTCAATCCTTTCACTTCACGGTCTTCTAAAGACCTATGTGAGATAATATTATTTGCTGATGACACATCATTATTATTAAAAGTAAATAGAAAAGACATAGATATTAGTGGACAGAATAGGACCTTGGCGGATGTCTCGAGATGGTTTGCTGCTAGTAATTTACTACTGAAAGCACAAAAAACCAATTGTGTCAAGTTTTCCCTATCAAATGTACCCAGAAACCACAATAGACTAGAACTACATGGGAAACAATTAGAATTAGCGAAATCAGCTACTTTTCTTGGTTTAACAGTAGACAATAAGTTACAGTGGATGGACCATATCGGGACTTTGGCTAATAAGCTCAGTTCAGCAATATATGCTATTAGACAGTTGACAGATATAGCTACAGCTAGGCTGGCGTACTTTGCA
Organism: Zeuzera pyrina; assembly: GCA_907165235.1. Taxonomy (NCBI): domain Eukaryota; kingdom Metazoa; phylum Arthropoda; class Insecta; order Lepidoptera; family Cossidae; genus Zeuzera; species Zeuzera pyrina. Next base: position 5,460,428 of record OU015627.1, read on the forward strand.
TATTTTTATAGCTTCCAAATCTATCTTCATTTTAAAAAAGAGTGCAATATGTGCCCTACAGTATGAACGCACGAGAGTCGCTGAGAGATCAGTTTAAAGACATTGATGTACTTACCTTACCCTCGTTATACATCTTTGAAAACATAATGTACACTAAAAAAAATATAGATCTACTTCAAAAGAAAGGCGTTATCAATTGTGTGGAAACTTGTGGTCGTGATCAGCTAGTTATTCCTAAATTTAAATTACAAAAGTGGTTCATTTTTGGGTAACTGTGTTTATAATAAATTTTTTATAATAAAATTCATCAAGAAGTTACTCAATTTACGGAAAAGAGATTTAAACTTTTACAAAAGTAAAAGCATACTACAAAGTTAGCGATTTCATTGAATACACAACAATAGTCTGGAAATAATCCTCTCTGCACATACATTTACTGGTTTTATGGATATTGTATTTTAAATAACTTTTGTAGAATGATGTTGAAAATATTATACCTCACTGAGTTTCTTGTCAGTTCTTCTCAGTGTCCAGGTTTTCTTTTCGAACCGAACTAAAGTAGATTTAACGTTCAAAAATACCTTGCATTTGAGTTTACTTGAATAAATTGACTTGACTTCTTTCATACACGTAACTAGTGTCTGAAACTAGTGCACCAGATGATGTTCTTTCGAACGCACTTTATTTATTGTACAAGGTGTCGGACCACTTCGGTACTTACGTATTTCTTTCCAAAATAATTTGGAATTTTCCTCGAAGTTGTCCGACATCTTGTTTTCGGCTACCACCTTACACCTTTCACACTTGTCTTTCACAAGTGCCTTCGTTTCTGCTTTCTGCCGCTTATATCTCCCTTTCATCAAATCCTTCATACTACAGCTATTTTTGGCAGCAAGGTAGTCTTGCCTTGCTTCTTGTTCTTGTACACAGACTTTTTAATCCCACCATCCCTACCACACATCACACTTTTTACCATTGTCAATCATATTCGTTCCATACACTTCTTTCGCAGCCTCAATCATACTATCTCTAAGTTTCTGTCAACATTCTTTAACATCTTCGCTCAACACTTTCAACCTATCGCCAAGCTTAATGGACTCTTTCATATTCATTCGTGGTGGTTGCATCTTGCCGTTTCCAGCTCTTGATGCGACAGACCGCTGCAGGTTTGGACGCTACGCGACATCGCGACGTTGCAAACAGACCCCTTATTTTAAATATTATTTACCCCTTTATTCTAGTTACCACTAGAAAGTAGTCCGTTCCCAGATCGGCTGCTCTGTGTGCTCTCGTGTCCATAACCTGCTTTTTGAGCCGGCTGTCCACCAGGTATAAATCAATCATACTCCTTTCATTCTTCCTTTACCATGTGTACTGATGAATCTTTTTGTGCTTAAATAAGGTATTAGCAATAAAAATCCTTTCCATAAATCCTTTTCCATACAGACTTCTAACACAATCCTATCACCATAATTCCCTCTCTTATCTCCATACTTGCCTAGGACAGACTCATATCCTGTTCAAGCTGTCCCAACCTATCCATTCATGGCTCCACACACAATAATTATCTCATTCTCTTCAACCGTCTCTAGAACATCTCTAACATTTTTCCAAAACTGCTCTAGCTCGCCCAAACCGACAGAGGACACTGAGGAATACAACACCACAACAAAAATCCTCGTCAACCCTGTTTTGAGACGCACCCAGAGCAGTCTCGGGTTTATACACTTATACTCAGTTACGCAATTAACAAAACGAGAGGACAGTAAGACGCCTAGCCCTTGGAATCCCCTTTCTTCTTGTGATACCTCGGACCACAAATCAATGCCCCCTCCAGGCAAGTCTGCAAGTTCACTGCCCTGTCGCTTGGTTTCACTCAAACATAACACATCCATTCTTCTTTCTTCCATAATATCTATCACTTCATTCATTTTCTTTTCAATCCCACCTCTCACATTCCACGCAGCTATTCCGCACTTCTCCTTCCACTTCCCGCCGCGAGGTGCACAGCGTGTTGGATGGCGGTCGCCAACGCCGAACTGCACTCTGCTCACACCAGCGAAGACAAACCGGTGTACGTCGCTTTCGGGGGACGCCCTATCATTATTGTTGTCGCTGTCCCGCATGGTGTGCACAGAGAGGAATTGCAGCCCTGAAAATGGCTGACAGGTGTCGCGACGAGCACGCTTCGTCAATTGACTCCCTGATAATGTCTATTCATTGTTTAATAATAATCAATAATTTAATATCTGGATTCTCTGATATTCTTTCTGGTATTTGCTAATATGCAGTAAAAGTGGGGAAGAATCACTTTGTATTGATAAAAAATGATATCTGACTGAGTTTCTTGTTGGTTCTTCTCAGTGTCCAGGTTTTCTTTTCGAACCAAACTAATGTAGATATTATGACGTTAATAAATATCTTGCAATGAGATTTACTTGAATAAATTTATTTGACTTTGAATATTTAGTTTTTTTATTTGTGTAGTCTGGATAGATAGAAGTTGATTGAATGGAGGGAGAAAGATTCAGAAAGGTTAATAATAGGTTTTTTATTGTGACGCGTGGAACTTAAATTCTTTTGAGTACATTTACGATTACTAATAGTAATTGTTCTCTACAATGTACGATACGATAAATGGAGGTATAGGCCTGAGAGAATACAGAGAAGGAGGGTATGTATCCATTTCAAGATTTAAAAGGCAACACAAACACTAACAAATGAATACAAGGATGTAACACAAATAAAAAAACAAAGACTTAATCAATTTTTAGACTCTGCTAAAAATTGATTCACCGATCTTACATTTTAATCATCATCAATTTATAGCAGTCAAAAAATTGATTCACCAATCTTACATTTTGTTGGCTTAATTAAGACCTACCTATCCATTCCATTTTTCTTACGCACTAACACAATCTTTTTCTATATTTTATCTAAATACATTAAAATTAATAATATCAAATTCTAATACTAATGTTTCTGTTCTAGTAGACATCTGAACTTCAAAATTCTCAATATTTCTATTGCTTACTGTACCTACGGTTTCCACATGCTTCGATCGACTCGTGATTATGGGCAAGTCTCTACTCGATATTGGCAAAATTATACACAATGGATAGAAGCCACATTCACAGAGCAAAGGAAATAAAAATCACTGGTTGACCTACATCCAGGCTATTCATATCTCGTCATTGCTAGTAAGACCATCATGGCAAAGCTTCATATAAAAATATATGTAGAGCCTCTACTGACAGTATCTTGCTACGTCATGAAGAATGCACCATGTGTTACTATTACTATAAAATCAGCGCTTCTTCAACCAGGCGTATTTAACGTAGCCGTCATGCGTTTCATACATTGGTATATTTTCTCGGAGAACTCAGACCAAGTAAAAAATGGAGAGTTCCATCGCTTCTTCTTCTTCTTTTTATATACTGGTAACTCGTTTCATATTTAATAGAAATATTTCTGCCATTCTCGTGTACCTATTAAAGTGGTGTATCTCCTATGCAAAATATGTGTTCTTATTACTAAGTTTCTAACACTCCAGTGAAGTGATAGTAGGCTTTACTGGAGTTAAATAAGACTTCTTGGGAAAACGCGTAATCTTCAGTTGCACATATTTACTCAAACTTTCTAATTCTTGCACAGAACTTTAACGCACCATTTACTACCACTTTTGTACTTTAAATCTCCCAAAAACGCAAAAAATAGAAAATTTAAATAAAATTCCAACTTCACATCTCCCGTTCCCGCCAAGAAGTCCTTCTGTCGCTCGAAACAGTTTCAATGATAACCGATGAGTACCGCACATTGCAATACGCAGGTTGCGCGAAGAGAACATATCTCTGTGCGGCGCGCGGCGCGACTACGACGAGGCGTGCGAGCGCCTGGCCGCGAGCGAGCAGGCGCTGGTGGACGCTCGGCGCGAGCACGAGCGCGCGGCGCGCAGCGCGCGGGTGCTCGCCGAGCAAGTCGCCGTGCTCGAGGCAGAGGTTCGCTTCTCTTTTTTTTCTTTCTTCATGACATTTTGTATTATGGCATAGCTTATTGCAATTAGGTTTTGAGAAATGGAATCTGAAGCTAAGGAACTTCGTTCCTGACGGGAGTCGTTTTAAAATCTTTTTTTCCGTTGAACGTTTTTATCGCCACGATTTTACCGTCCACGATACAATATGTCAGCAAAATGCTATTCTATCGTGTCAGGGAAAAGATTCTTTTTCAACGTCCACGGCATTCTGTTATCGTGGACGGAAATTTAAGTGTCTTCATTTTGCTTCCCTATTCTACCGTGAACGGCGACATCGTGGCGATAAAAATGTTCAACGGTAAATTATAAAAGCGGTTTTAACTAGTTTGAAGCGGTATTAACCAGTTTCTACCCGGTATTTATTTGGTTTTTAAACGGTATTTACCAGTATAGTTATTTTATTAGTATTAATCTTTTTAAGTGGTATTAACCAATTTATAAGTAGTATTAAAGGAGAGGTCTTATAGATTTTCAGAAATTAAGTTATATCGCGTCGCTGTAGCTGCTATCGCGTTGTAGGTTATGCACTTGATAAAAAACATGGAGATTATAGACTTCAAAATATTAAGATACTTAATAACTTATGTAAAATAAATTATAATAATAAACAGTGAATTTGACATTAACATTAACATTAAAACATTAGTTGATTGAAACTATTTTTTTATAAAAAATAGTTTCAATCAACTAATGTAATTTTAATTAAAGAAATAATATAAATATTATTTAATGGTTTTAAGCGATTTCTAGGCAGTATTCTCCAGTTTTTAATTGGTATTGTATAATACCTATTGACATACATATCTTCACACGATATCACTAATGAGATATTTAGCGAGGACCTACAACATATTTAAACAATATTAATCTGTTTAAGTGGTATTAACCAGTTCATAAGTAGTATTAACTGAAAGGTCATAGATTTTCAGAAATCAAGTTTAGAATTATTTCGATAGCCAGTTTTAGCTGCCACTAATGTCAAAAGCACTCGCATACCTTGGTGAAGTGTGCGAGAATGACGAGATTTGAGGAGGCAAAAGAAGTGTGTAAGTACCGCGATCCTTGGCACTCCATCCTCCCTGACAATTCCATTAAGCATACAACGTGAAGATATGTATGTATGTCTGAATTTTAACAAAAATTGTATAGAATCCTCTGTGCGCGAGTTTAATAATAATAATAATGCGCCAGACGATACACACCAATCATCTGATCTCAAACTAGGGTATTCCCTGTGCTATGAGAACCAGACGACGACTACTGAGGGCGTCTCCCAGTACACCCACACCCGAGACAATCTAGAAAACTTCATTTTCTAATTTGACCCGACCGGCAATCGAACCCGGAACCTTCCGCGCTTGGATTAACGTCTAAACCACTGTGCCATCTAGGTCGTCAAGTTGGATTTCGTACTGTTTTTTTTTTGTTTGGATACTCTGTTTTAAGCTCGTCATTCTCACAATTCCAGAAGAATCAGTTGGAGGAGCTATTGAACAAGTCGAAGGAGGAGTGTCACCGTATCAACGAAATGTATGCCAGCCGGCAGAGTGCGCTATTGGAGCATCATGAAACGCTGCGAGCGGAACGGGCCGAGTTAGAGGTGCGACTGGCTGACTCTGAAGGCTTCGTGCAGCAACTTATCAAGGAGAAGGTAGTTGTAGCACCTATATAAATTATTAATGTAGATTAAGCATGTAATATTAAGAATTAATATGTAATAACTAGCTGTGTGGTTGGTACGATTTCGTATCAGCAACGACGAACTTTCATACAATTTTGTCCATTATTTTTCCCCCTTTGTGGATGAATTTCCAAAAATGCTGATAAAACTACTTTTTTTTCTAAACTAGCGGACCCGACAGACGTCCTGTCCAAAATAAAACAAAAATTCCTAGAATCTGATTGCAGCCCCACCAACTGGGTCCAATTGTGAATCTAAACCATCCAGGGACCCACACAAACAAACACACACAAACCCGACAGACGTCCGACCCGAAATAAAAAAAAATCCTGGAACCTGATTGCAGCGTCACCTATCGGGTCCAATTGTGAATCTAAATCATCCAAGGACCCACTCAAACACAAACAAAAAACTTCATCTAAATCGGTCCAGCCGTTTAGGAGTTCCTGAATTAAAAAAAAATGTTCTGGAACCCGATTGCAGCGCCACCTACTGGGTCCAATTGTGAATCCAAACCATCCAGGTACCCACTTAAACACACGAAAAATTCATTAAAATCGGTCCAGCCGTTTAGGAAGAGTTCTGTGACAGAACTGAGGGTATAAATCGGCCTAGGCCCCAACGTGTCACTGTTGACTGTTATATTACAGATGTAATAATTTCGGGAACATTTATTTTGTTTTCTATACAAAAAAAAAACATTTCATTAATAGAAAAAAAATGTACATCCCTATCATTATGGCCTACATTATACATTATACAAATGTTCGCTAGCGACGGGAAAACGCTGATATTAGCACAGTACAAGTAAGCAAACAGTAGTCTATCTTCATACAAACACTTCCAAACGACGCTCCTCGAAATCTCAGCATTTCTCGGCATACAACAATCGCGAGTGCGCCGTGGTTGTCGTCGGACGGTTTGAGACGCTCCCACACATTTACTGACGAAATATTATGGCATCAAGTTATATATATAATAAAATATTTGAGGTCCAAGTTATTATCAATTTTTATTGAGATTCCTTCAAACTTATAATAATATAGATTATACTGCTTATTAAGGAAAAAAGCACTTACTTGCATTTGTATCTTTACTTAGCTGTTTTATATTGTGAAGATGTGTGTATAAAAACTTGCTAAGTTCGATTTAGTTGCAAGCAAGCGATAAATAATTTCTGTAATCGCATTGAGTCATTGAAATATACTTAATTTTGATAACATTTTGTTTAAAACTTTTCTTATGTAATTTATATACACATTTCTTATACCTTTCTCATAATAGTATTTACCAAATGTTTTCCAGGAATTATGTTGCATTTCTCCATTTCAAACTATTTTATCTTCAGGTTCATCTTGAAATGGAGCTGAAAGATGTGCTAAATAAATCCAATCAGACACATCTGCGTATGGATCAATCTATAGATGTCAGCTACACAGAAGACCAAATGTTGACCGCACTTGACAGTCTCAATGTTGACAGTAGGTTTTCACAAGGTAAGTCGCTAATCTTTTGTAGATAAATTAAAATTTGTTTTATAAAAGTTTATAAAATTGGCGAATCCTCGGTGCGCGAGTACGACTCACACTTAGCCTGTTTTTTTAAAGTAAATGCAACACTAAAATCTTATTTTGGCAAACTGGATACAGATAACCTTTAAATTAGATTGTCTTGTCAAAAGTAGAATTCGGAACTTCAATTACTGTAAATGAAGCTTGATTAAAATTATTTTTCCTGTGTGTTTATTAATTATATGATTATTTCATTTTTAAAATTAATTCCATTTCCATAGCTTAGCATTTATGTACAAGATAGCGCAAAAGTTGTCAGCTGATGTTCTTTAGCTTTAATTTTTTTATGAATGAAAATCTTTGGTTCTGCTTTTGAATTGTTTTTATTTGATGTCTTAATTTTTTTTCCATTAAGTCGAGAAAATGATATCGGCCATGTGGCTGCTGCAGAATTGATGACTATACGGGCCCTATTTATGCCATTTTTCATCACTCTTTCTAGAACCACCGGCGATGTGTTCTCGCACTCTTGATGGATATTCTCTTTTACTGATTCAAGAGTCTGAGGTTTGTTGACATAGACTCGTGACTTCAAGAAACCACATAAAGAGAGATCTGGCACGGTTAAATCGGGCGATCTTGCCGGCCAGTGCAAATCACCCAAAACGAGAGATTAGGCGACCCGGAAATGCAGCCCTCAGAATTTCGGTTGTGGCTCGTGCTGTATGCGTCGTTGCTCAATCCTGTTGGAACCACATGTTCTCCAGTCCCAATTCATCCAATTGAGGAAGGAGAAAGTCGTCTGGTCGATACTCCAAAGCCACAGCCGCGATATTCGCAGCAGAACAGCTGCTGCGGGGCCGGCCAGGCCTGGTAGTATCTCGTGTTGTCCCGTACTCTTCTAGGCGAGCGGCTAAACACCGTAGTGTTTGCCCAGTTGGTGTCGGACGACAGGGAAATCTGCGCCTAAATTCACGCTGCGCCAACACCACCGACAAATTATTCCGCAAAAAAATCGAAACAATTATTCCGCGTTCTTGAAGAGTATAGCGATTCATGTCTTGTTGACGTGTATTTTGTATCTGTTTATTTCACAAATGTCAAAACAGAACTGACATTTGTCGCCATTTGCAAAAATTATAGCATCTTCCGATAGGGTGATGTCTTTTGCGCCACCTTGTACATATAAAAATTTTAGTACCCACGCAAAAAATTTTAACATAACATAACATATGTTAAATTAAAAAATTTTAATTGCTAATAAGCTATTCTGACATTATTGCACCCTCGCTTGTTCCTATAGACCATCATCTGTTAGAAGAAGAATCATTTTTAAAAGCACTGAAAGATGACGAAAGGCGGTCTTCTACCAATATGTCACTTTTCGACGAAATAAGGCTTAGTTTTTCCAAATCTAACGCAAGTGAACTCCATTTTGATAATTGTCTCAAATATAAAGAAAATTTGAACACTTCACTGACGACTACAGCAACACAAACAGATACCAATGAAAGTTACTGTTATGGTAACAGTTTTATAGTAGAATTTGGCAAAGATTTACGTCTTGTCGCCTTCGATAATCAAACCGATGCCGTAGAAATGTCTAATCAAAACAGATTGTACGTAAATAATGCGAATTCTCGCGGCGATTGTACACACAAATGCGATGAATGCGAGAGACTAGCTATATGTAACATTAACTTGGAAAATGACTTCAAACAAGCAAAAAGTGTTTTATCTGAAATGAAGATAGAGTTTATGAAATATGAAGACAATTTGAACGTTTTACAAAAATTGTTAGATGAAGGAAACGACAGGAATAGCGTATTACACGCTATTGTTAATAGTTTGCAGTCAAAACTAATTATTTTGGAAGCAGCATGCGAAAGTCAGAAAGTTAAAATCGAAAGTTTATACGCAGTTACTGGCTCAGTTGAATGTCAGACAGAGAGTGGTAATTTTACTTATACTCGTATGTATTTCAGATAGTTCAGGGTAGCATATTAGTGTATTTGTGTTTGTCACAACATATCTATCTCATACAAGGTCTTTAGTACATGATAAACATAGTTTAATGAGTCATTCTCCTTAAATATTCATTTCACGAGATACTTTTATTACATTGTTAAAGTTATAAACTTTGAATTATATGTTTATGTTCCCTAATACGCGATAACCGCTTGCCATAGTCTATATTTCAGTGATAGAATGTTTGCACAGTCCTTTTTCTAGATGAAATAATGATTTGGATGTATAATATGATTAAATGGATTCTGTGCCATTGTGGTCTGAGACCAAAAGAAATATATTGAGTGTTCCAGCCACCCATTTTCCCCGCAATTCTTAACAGTTGGCCAAGGGGTGGGACTCATTATAAGGAACTTGTATAATTAGTGGGCAACTACCTGTTATCCGGATATCTGTTGCAGTTTTGATATCCGGAATCCATGTATTAATAGAATTAGCGTCAAAATGTGATTTTATTCTCTTGGCTACGCATATGTTTTGCAAATTAAGAAATTAAATATTATAACAGGAAATATATAATGGACAAATAATTAATTATTCGAACTACAACATGTCATATTTAAATTAATAGTTTTCTATATTAATCTACTATTTATGACTTTAATTATGTGCAATTTAAATTTAATAGTTTCAACATATAGTTACTAGTTTTAACCTTAACTGTTATTTACTTTAATTAATAGATAATAAATTTTAAGAAATTTTACATGAATCATATAAACCAATTAACAAATTTTATGTGAAGTCGTATTTTAATGGAACAAACTATTATGTTATTAAAATGTTTTTATAACGTTTACTTTTATTTCAATACGCTTAGGTTTATTTCAATAGCAATATTATATTTTTTCAAGTTAGTGTATTTTAATGAAGTGGTAATATTTTATTTTAGCGGATTATTAGTGTATAGTGTAACGGAGTATTAGTGAATTTTTTATATCGTTAAATAACATTTTTACTATTATTTTTACCAATTACGAGGTCCTTTAAAATGCATCATCATTGTAAATGCGATATATATTTTTATTTCAGTTTCTTCCTATGATATAAAACATGAGCAATATAAGACCTATATACAATATCATCAATAAACCAACAACTTATTTTATTTAAGCTAACTGCAATTTTTATGACGTCACGTATTTCTGTTATACCAATAACGAAAAATTGTTGGTTTTCTTTAGATAATAGAGATTGCAATATTTATGTCTATATCTTACGACAAAATAGAATCGCATATTATTAGAATCTTTTTTTTTATTAAGAAAAATACGTTGTATAATGGTTTTTAGGTGAAACGTTAATCAGAAACGGTTATTAAATATTTTTTCAGTTAATTTAATAGTAAAAATATTAAGATATAATCATTTATTTCATTTTTTTATTTCATTGTATTTTATTTAAGACCTACACAGACACTTGATTTTCTGGTTTATATGTGTATATATACAGTGTTGTAGAGGTGTTGGTATTAATCGACGGGTCTTACATATATATAATTGCAAAAATAATACAAGAGAGCAATATAGACTTCCTAAATTTTGCAATTATGATTTGTCAAAATTGGTGACAAAAGCTTGATATTATCGGGTGAAATCTAAAACATTCTCATGATTAAATGTAAATGGCAATTTAGTACATCAAAAACTGAAAGAAAACAGTCATGTAAGCACCTAAATGAACTTAGAAATAGCCAGAGTGTTAGCCGGCAGAAATGTCAAAAACACTCTTATATCTAGTGGGAAATGTGTGAGGGAAATTATGAGATTTGAGGAACCGAAACAAGTATGTAAGGACCGCGACGCTGGTCACGGTCCGTACATACTTGTTTACATATCTACATACATATGTTCACACTGTATATTTAATGAAATTTAATACACACATATGTATGTATTAAATTTCATTTTGTACAATTCAAAATTACATTACAACAAATGTATAAAAACCCGTATGCTTCAAAATAGTATCTAAAATATCAGCAAACCACGATGCGCGCTCACAAAACTTGAGTATCAATACTTAGTAATTTCATTCAAGAATAGAAACAATTGTACTGCAAGAATTTTATTTCATACTTAAACTCCGTACAGACAACATTATGTATATTGATATGAACCATCTGCATGATTGAGTCAAATGCTCTTAAATTCACCCTGTACCTACTGAAATAATAGCAATTTGTGAAAACTGAAGCAAGGAGTGTAAAAATTAATTGTATCACCAACATGTGCTTTGCGTTAGTATATGTAAGACCCGATGTGTTTGTAGTTCTAAATGTATGTAGATTAATATTAACAATACCTAGTATCACAGATTTAGTATAGTATAGTTTAGTGTAGTATAGTATGGTTTAGTATAGTATTATGTAATACCTATTTATAAAAAGCCGTATACGTATAATAGTAATAAATGATAACTTTTAATTTTTCGTCTAATTTTGATTATTTATAACAATTAATAAATCATTTGCTTTGCAGATCAAGCATCAGCGTCTACTCAAGTAGATATCCCGTGCTATGAGTGTGTGAAACGTAACTCTACCCAGAACCGCAGCCTCCGGAGATATTTGTGGTGAGGAAAACTTATATTCGTTGTATGATTTATTAAATATAATATATGAAAATAATATGAATACAATTTGTCTTCCATAAGCATGTGATAACAGACGTGGAATGCGGTCCATGTGGTTCCCGGTTAGGATAGGACATCTCTGTATCTTCTTTTGGTGTCGAACAAGGCGAATAAGGGATTTCAAGCATTCACGAACTAAGGTTAGGCTTTTTTAAGCGGTAATCTGCTTACAAAGTTTTAGGCGAGACAACTCAGAAGTGTGCTCTTCTGCTTAGGGCTCTATAGCTAAAATGGCTCAAAAGGAAACCCGCAAAGTTCCATCTCGTCTGTTTGGTCATCTGTCTGTGTGTCTGTGCATCGCATTCGATTTATTCCGTCGTCTTTTCCTTTTTTTTTACGTTTATCTTTTTTTGATAGTAGGTGAATTAAAACCAAACCGATTAAAAAAATAGAATGGTATTTAAAATATTGTTAATATATATAATATTAAATTAGCTTTAGTTTGACTAAGATTGCTGTGAAACTCTAAATTAATGCATATCCCATACGCTCTTAGCAAATTTTTAGAGTTCCGTGCCTTAAAAGGTAAAACGAAACCAAGATGAAGATCACCCGTTCCTCCGCTTATCTTTCTTTCTATCGCAGTCGATTTCCTCAAAAACTGTATCTTACAACCTTAAAATTCGAAATACATCTTATTATTCCACATATGTTACACTAGTTAATATTTCTAAATACTCATAGAAAAAAGAAAGGACTAATTCGCTATCGAACTAGATATGACCATTCCAATAAGCCCTATCACTTTACTGAAGAAGAGTTAAGGCCGGTTTACACATATTAAGTAATTAAGAAATTAACTAAATTTTAACTTAATTCTAAGCTACTTAATTTTAAATAAACATTTACACGTTTTCAGCACTTAATATTACTTTGCGTGATGGACGGCAAATAACGTGTTCATGTTCATAAATACTGGCCTAAAATTTGTTCTAAGTTAGAGTTTGGATGAAGTAAGATAGAATATTCAGAAAAGCGAGAATACCTAAAAAACTGTTGTTGAGTAGTTGGATAAGCAGGAGAAATGAATATGGTGCAAGTGGAACTTTGTTTCGTGAACTGGTAGCAGAAAATAAACAAGAGTATTTCTCTGCATTTCGGATGTCAGAAGAATTCTTTAATTATTGTATAGCAATGCAATGCAATATATAGCAATGTTATATACACAAATATATAACATTGCTGTATACCAACAGCAAAAGATGAAAAAGATGGAGGATTAGAGAGATGTTTCGAAATTAAATTTCTCGACTTCAACTATCTCTTTAGAGTGCAGACTCCTGTTTCAATACTGCTCCATGTATAAAGCGGATTCCGATCTGGCGCTTCGCCGGCTTCTGCCGCGGCATGCTCGCTTCGCTCACTCGGCTCGCGCGTTGTGGTAAAAAGACCTAACCTAATCTAGCCAAAAAAAGTATTATAAATATATCGTCGAGTTTGTATAAAATTGCAAAAAAATTTGCAAAAATTTACCCAGTGTGAAACAATCTAATTCTTAGTTTGCATTTGTCCTCACGATTTCTTCCCAAGCATTCATTATCACCGTTTCACCACATTAAAATTTCAGTGATTGAAGTTGTAAAAAAATTTATTGTGAAAACAGTTAATTTTGAAGTTTATCATTTTTTTTATAGCAAAGAATTTTAAAGATGTGATTTAGGTATATCAAAAGTAGCATAATAGACAAAACCGTCAATTTTAAATATTCAGATTCGAAGATAAAATTACTAATTCGATAGCTCCAATATATGTATCCCTTTGTATATTTATAATCGCGTCACAGATTAATTAGTTGCTACTGTACCGTTCTCCAAAACGACTCTAACGATTTCGTTGAAATTTACAATATAGAGCTTTACGGTGGTCAAAAATTGATCTAGCTAAAATTCGTTTTCTCTGTTATCAACTTATCACCCACTTAAAACTTCTAAATTCTAAACTTTTCTGATTTCGCAACAGAGTTTGTTTACCTTCTTAGTAGTACAGTGGCTAGAGCGTAAATCTATCAATCTGAAATACGCGGGTTCGAACCCTGGAATGTGGTCAGCCAGTGGTCAGACTTTTTATTGTTAGACACCAAGTAAATTTCGGTCATCCAAGTACCCTACTTAATACGTGTAAACCAGCCATAAGGGACTTAGTTATAAGATGAAATAACGAATTTACATCAAGCATGTGCTTCATGCACATCATTAATTATATTATAACAATACTGTGATGTGTTATAACAATAGTGATTTTCCAGTTACGTAATTAGGCTGATGGCCTCTTTATATTGTACGCACAGATTTATTACTACCTCTATTAGATATTGCATTGGTGTGGTCACTATGGTCTTTCTTGCTTTGGCAGCTTATGTTTGTTGTCATAAACTGTCGAAGCGTATTTGCAGTCTCAAATACTGCATTCTATCATCACGCCTCGAAGAGTCTCTATCTTACATATATTAAAAAAAAATTATATTAATTTTTCACGAGTTCAAAAATAATTAAAAACTAAAAATATTAACGATCAAAAATTCGTTTTGTTATAGGTCTATCAAATGCAACAGCAAAACAGTCCCAAAACATTGAGCATACTGATAGAGATGAAATATGTGTATTCCCATCCTTTTCTATTACGAGTTTACTCCATATATTTCTTTCAGTCTAACAATTTGTGACATGTGAAAGGAGATATTCTTCTTTCTTCATAACATGGCGCACAGATTAGTGTATTTGTCCATGTCACGTATTAATAAGTAGAATCGACATGAAGCGCGTTCGAAGTAGGGGAGAACAGGGTAATGGGAGTCAGCGGGTAATGGGAGTCACCCACAAATCTACGTAATTATACACACGAGTATCGCGTAAACGGTCTCTTCTGCTCCACCCATGCCCCTCGGCACTGTGTTGAACGGCTCGCGCTAATAGACCCCCGCGCTTGGAAAGAATGTCTGTGTTTTGTTTTTGCACTCCGCCAATGTAACTTTTCGTCGCCATAAAATAGAAGGTAAGCGAAACTGATGCCTGGTATGCAACGATTTCGGAAGGTACAACGAAATGTGGGTTATGGGCTCACGCGGACAGTACTGGGTGGGACTCGGCCGAAGGTTATGTTTGCGATGTCTGCTAAATTTACTTTGACTAGATTGCCCAGAGGGTGACTACCATTGCCCCCACGTCAGTGCAATGAGAGTCAAATCGGTTTTTTTTAATTGTTATAATTACCAAATTTGATTACCAAAATGATTGAAATTGATGTCAAATGATAGCTAGTTAAGTAAATTTAATTTATTGGCAGTTGCAATAAATATATCATTTATAATTAAGGTTTTATTTGATTTCTCGCTTAAGTGACTCCCATTACCCCCTTTACCCCTAAATTCGTTTTTTCTTCTTATCGTAAAACTCCTCCAGTAAAGTGATAGTAGGCTTTACTAAAGTTATAAATAACTTGTTAAAAAAGCGTGAGAACTTCAGCTATACATGTTTATTTAGACGTACTCCATTCATTTCACTTATACAGAACTTTAAAACACAATATACTATCACTTTTATATTTTAAAACTCCCAAAAATGTAAAAAACAGAAAATCCAAATAAAATTACAACCTCACTTCTCTCGTTCGCGCCAAAAAGTCAAAGGCGATATTTATAAGTAGTAGTAGTAGTTTACGTTAGTAACTAATTAATCTGTGGTAGTAGTATGGTTCTCCCTTAGGAGGAAAGGTAAAGGGATTTTAGCCCATACAACCGACGTCTTCAGTGATAAATAGATAAATTCTTGATATTGTTTTATTGTAATGTCGGCGTAATACATTTTAATTATATTGTTTCAAATTTATTGAGGCAGTCGTATTTTTAGTAAGATCCGCAGAGGCGGACTAAGCCGCTAAAAAAATCTCAACATCACACTACCAAATTAGCACTTATTTCAACAATTCCAACCGTAGACACAACGGCGTAGATAATTTGAGATGGAAAACTACACCAATTTTACATCACAAAATCCACAAAAAACAATTTGCGAATAATTAAAAGAAACGCCCAACCGCTCCCCATAAAATCCCCCCAAAAACTCCGATATTTTTTTTCTGTCTTCAATGCGGCAATGGTCACGTATTGTATTAAAATAAGATGTATAATCGTTAATTCGTTATCGTAAAACTCCTCCAGTAAAGTGATAGTAGACTTTACTAAAGTTTTATAAGACTTCTTGGGAGAGCGTGAGAACTTCAGCTACACATATTTATTTAAACCTACGCCATTCTTTTCACTTACACATAATTTTAAAACACAATGTACACTCTTTCAAGAAAGTACCGGGAAAAGATCAATAATACACGAAATGTTAGTCATTCATCCAAATTTATTTTATCACCTTCAAAGTATGCTCCTTCAGAAACGATACACTTACGTCAACGAATAATTCAATCATCAAAACATTTTTTAAACGCTTTTTCCGGAATTGAGTTCAGTGCTCGCCGCGAATTCTCCTTTATATCTTCTACCGAATGAAAACGGGTGCCACGAGTGGTAATTTGAGTTTAGGAAAAAGAAAGAAGTCGGCTGGAGCCATATCTGGTGAATAAGGTGGTTGCTCGATGGTATTCGTTAAGTTTTTGGTCAAAAATTCGTTCACAATGATGGCCTTGTGCGAAGGCGCATTATCGTGGTGCAAAATCCACGAATTTGCTTTCCACAAATCTGGCCTTTTTCGTCGAATTTGCTCTCTTAAACGCCGCATAACGCCCAAATAATATTATTCATTTACCGTTTGACCTTCCGGCAAGAATTCCAAGTGCACAACACCACGATAGTTAAAGAAAACAGTCAACATGACTTTGACTTTTGATCGACTTTGGCGTGGGTTTTTCGGTTTCGGTTCAGTTGGAAGGCGTCACTCTGAAGCTTGTTGACTAGTTTGCATGTCAAACTCTTAAACCCACGTCTCGTCACCAGTAACAATGCGTTTCTTTTATGTTGGATCGGAATTGACTCGTTCCAGCATGTCCTCAGCGACTCTTATGCGATTGAGTTTTTGGAGAAAATTCAGGTCTTTTGGGACTAGCCGAGCGGCAACATGTTTCATACACAAGTGATTATTTAAAATGGTATGGATCAACTCGTGAGACAGAAAGTTCGGCGGCTATCTCTCTCAAACTTGAATGAGGATTTTCAGTCACTATTTCCTTCACTTTTTCGATGTTAACTTCAATTGCAGATGTTGATGGCCTACCAGAGCGAGGCAAATCTTCCATCACATCTCGACCGCTTTTGAACGCTTTGTACCACTCATAAGCACGTGTTTTTGATAAAGTCGATTCACCGTAAGCCTTCTGTAACATTTTCAGTGACTCCGAATACGAAATTCCATTGGCTATTCAAAATTTAAGACAAACTCTTTGTTCGATGTTTTTGTCCATTATGAAATTCGCAATACACACTAGAATGATATAACTAAAAACAGCACTGTATTTAATCTAAATAACAGATGCAACTTAAACTCCGCGCCAAAATGGAAAACAGTTGCGCCAATCTAACAACAACAAAAAAAAAACAAAAAATTGAATTTGGAACCATAAACAAATCATCCATTCCCAATACTTTCTTGACAGAATGTACTATCACTGTTGTACTTTAAAACTCCTAAAAATGTAAAAAATAGAAAATCTAAATGAAATGACACCTCACTTCTCCCGTTCCCGCCAAAAAGTCCAACTCCGATATTTATTAGTGGTAAATGTGCAATTGCAGGGAGCCGCTCAAGTGCCTGTTCCAGCTGTTCGCGGTGGTGTGTTTCCTGTGCGCGGTGTGCGCCCTGTACGGCGTGACGCGGCGCTGGCCCGCGCGCTGCCCCCCCTCGCACCCCTCGCGCCCCCCGCGCCGCTCGCCCCCCGCCGCGCTCCCCTGGCGCTGGCTCGACGCGCACGACATCATGGATCTCCTACTCAGCGTTGAGTACGTTTCCGACGTGCCGATGTGAGCACGGGCTACCACTACTGGCTCATTGACTTACAAGACAAGCAATAGCCTACATGACTATTCCTTAAGGAACTAGAGCACGTTTCCGACTTGCCGATGTGAGCGCAGGCTATTGGTTTAGTATTTGGAAACAAAACTGTGAAGAAAATATTCAAAATACAATGAAAAGCATGAGTTATTCACTTTTAAACTTTAGTAGTCGGAACAGAGTGGGGGCAAGTTTTGCCTCTGTCACTCCTAGCGCTGTGTGCGACTTTGTGACGTCACAGCTATGTAACGCTATCACCCTCTAACTCATTCCCACTCTGTTCCGTATACCGACGTTTAAAATCTAATAACTCAGTTTCTGTCAGTGAATGTCTATTAGTATTTTCTCAATCATAATCAAAATGTTTAATTATTTTAATACAATGTATAAATTATACCATATTTAAGAACAGTCGTCTAGCTTATTGCAAACGAAAACTGTCACACATACGACACCACAAGTTAATTATATCATAGTTGAAATAAAGCACATAAATATTGTACGATGTAACTCCAATAAGCAATTTCATAATAAACGCGTTTTTAATGAAATATTTAAATATTTAACTCACAAATCGGACAACCTCGGAATCGTAACCAATTGACTACTCTTCAGATGAGAAATTTTTAATTTTACATTGCTAGTCTTGTAGGTCGATGGTGTGGCCGGCGCCGCCAGTAAACGTACTAACGCAACCACGTTGCCCATAAATATCGCGCCGTGACCACCTTCAATTAACCTCATACCGATTAAGCTATATTGTGAACATGTGTCAGTGTAAAGTGAGTGTGTAGTCTCAACAAATAACGCGTAATGTGGATCACCCTTAATAAATAACATATCGACCACATTCTCAATACACAATGTGTTCGCCCACCAACCTTACCCGTAAGTACCCTTATCCTTACTAAGTTACTCTTACTAGTGATGACCCTAATATGTCGTCTGCTGCAGCCATACTCAACCTCTTTTTTTCGTGCCACATATTTATAATTATTATTTCAAGTGGGCCACAACTGACTGACCATTTGGCTCGGTAGCAGGGCATCTGCATTCCACGCCGGGGTCCCGGGTTCGATCCCCGATCAGGTATAATTTGGGAAACGAACTTTTCTAAATTGGCTTGGGTTTTGGGTGTTAGTGAAAGTTCCCCCAGAGTTCGTTGTGTGGTACCCATAGTACAAGCTTACTGCTAAGTTTCGGGTCACAATTTGTGTAATTATCTGGAGTATTTATTTATTACAATTAAAATAGGTGTAAAAAAAATTTCAATGAATTTTGGCAATAGTTATTAAACAAAGATCATTATAATTGTGAGCACTTTTTAAACAATTTTTTAATTATTGTATACCTACTTCATTTTTGAGTACGTCCATTCACAAAGATATGTTAGTGTTAATAATGTAAATAAAATTTGCATGCCTATGTCTTCGTAAATTGTTGTAACTTTACCGGGCCATTCGATAAAGCTCGACGGACCACATGCGGCCCGCGGACCGTAGGTTGAGTATAGCTGGTCTACTGAGTACTGAATAAGAACATATATTATCGTGAACAATGTGCCAGTGCGGAGTAAGTGTAGTTTCAATAAATAACGTGCAAGGTGACCACCTTCAGTAAATAAAATATCAAACACATTTTCAATACACGATGTGCCAGTCCCCCACCAATGTTATGTGCCAGTGCGGAGTAAGTGTAGTTTCAATAAATAACGTGCAAGGTGACCACCTTCAGTAAATAAAATATCAAACACATTTTCAATACACGATGTGCCAGTCCCCCACCAATGTTACCCTTAATTAATAGTAGTGATGAGCCAAATATGTGGTCTACCTAATAAAAATGTTCAAATGGAATTTGGTCAAAAGTGTACCGAACCGAATATTCGGCCAAATCATTCGGTAGATTTTACGCGCGCTTTACCGCGCTAATCAGCTTCATACATATCCACGCGACGCCTGTAACCCAGTAAATTAGACAACTATTTGATCAAGTTCAAGCACTCGTAGGAAGATGATTTAAAAATTAAATTTAACCGAATGTTCGACCGACTATGAATATGTAAAAATATGGCGAATAGTTACCGAGCATTCGACTTTTCTCTCATGAAATACATACCTAGTGTGTTGATTTAATTTTGCCACATTTTAATATAGAATGTGGTAATTTAACCATTATTATATCAATAAACAACTTGCCAATGTGACCACATTCTTAATAATGGCTGAAAACAAAAGCTCCTTTTTTGAAGTCAACAAATAATGGGACTGCATTCTCACAATAAACATACATATATCATTAAACATAGATATCTCACAATAAACATACATACAAGGAGTCACATTAGTATGTAACGCGGATATCCGCGTTACATGCTGATTACATGCCTTTTCAATAAACAGTGTTGCCATTACCATATGCCAGTGTTAATAAACAATACAACAATGTAATTATACTCTAAATTATTTGGCGTTTTGACCGCACTCAGTACAAGAGCGCAATGACGGGACCGCCTGACCACGATTAGCGCGTCGGTTTGACTACATTTGATCGGTCAGCCAATAGTGTCATTGTCATTGTGGTCACGCACAAAAAACATGTCAACATGGCGATATTTAATAATGTATAACGTTGACCACATTTGTAATAAGAACATAGCTGACCCGTGCGAATATTTATATATTTGCAAAGTATAGCGATCCATCACCAACCAACAGCTATCATGCTAGTTAAACAAATTGTCAACAGGTGGCGCTGATGGCTGGTGGTTTATTTTATTTTATATGAAAACATTAATTTTAAACTATTTGTTTATTTTTCGTCATTAGCGGGGAATTTAATCTTCAAAATGATGTCTCACTCATTAAGTTTGCTGAAGTATTAAGAGAGGTATGGCATACCTTCAAAAAACACCATTGAGAAAATACATATGATGATGATACTAACAGCAATGACGAGCATGTCTCTAGAATCTAGTATCAGTTAAAATATCTAAAATTCAGCACTACTAGTCACATCCAATATGTCAATAAAGAAATTCCACTATATATATGTTGATAAAACACTCACTTTCTAAACAATACAGATTTTTTTTATGTAAATAATTTTTATTGAATAGCAAAATTTCATGCTTATATCGAAAAGACTGATTGTCATAATTTGTATCAAGTTACAATTTAATAAGCCTAATCTTTGATGTCCAACATTCGTCTCATTTATGTGACATGTGTGTGTGTGTGTGTGTTCATATGATATGAAAGTTGTGATCTGTTTACCCCCTAATAGCCATATTTTTTTTAAAACGCGTCTGTAAAACTGAAGCAGTTCTGCTTCTAATAGATGGATTATCTTCTCTACCCATTGCCCAGAGTTGGAGCTGTGGTTATTGATGATCCAAATGTTATCCTAATTTTATTGCATTTTATTGCATTTATGCCTCATTAAATTGACTGCAATTATTTTTAATGTAATTTGCATTTATTATAATTTATCAATAATTTTTATTATAATTTTTATTCTCATAATATAATCTCGAGTGCTTTAACAAAAATTATAATTAATTTGGTTTTTATAATACGACGTGTGTTTTCTAAATAATCAACACGTTGGAACAAGTTCAATTAAAATTATTCAAATTGGTTATTATTTTTAATATGTTTAATAATTTCTCTGTAATATACAGTGTTAATTTAATAATACTAACCTTTTAGTATTTTCTATTAAACATTATCCCCCATTAATTTTTTTTCTACGACTTAATTCATAAGTTTTTTCTTTCATACAAAAATAAAAATACATTAATTGTTTCTGAAAATGGTACCTACTCTACCCGGTCGCCAAAGCGGCACACGCACAGCGGGGGCGCGGCGCTGAGGCCCGGTGCGCTTGCACTGTACCATTGGAGTACGTACACAGAGTAATTACGTTTCAGACAGTACAACAAAACAACAAATATTTTTTAATGAACATTAAGTTTTGAAAAAACTCGTAGAACAAAATTTTTAGGTGTGATGACAGGAATTTTGCACTAAGAGGTTATTGGTATTTTTCAATTAACCCTATATATCTATATGTTCTGTACTTTTATGATATTATTTTATTGGACATTCAATAATTCTAGAATTTTATTTTTATAATTTGCAACAATTGAACTCTCAATGTTCCGTTGTTTTTATATTAGACAAGGAAAAACATTATTTTGTTAATCATTGATTGGTGCATGTTTAATTTTTATTTTCTTATATTATTATGCCCGTACATTATGTAAATAAAAATATTACATTTTATAAAATTAATCAACATAATTCGAAAGCTGTAATCTTTGCTTGTACTTACTAATCACAAAACACCATAGAAATGCTCTTATTTATTATTATAGACTATCCATCTGCTATATGTGGTAGGATATCTTTACTTTTCAAAACATTAAGCGATCCACAGTATTTCTATTTCACGGAAACTGAAATAAAACTGCGGGCGGTTCTTTATTTTCTATCTTTTACTGAAGCAATTTTGGAGCACATCAACTACTAAATGACTAAAGATATCATTTCATAAAATTCTTTTTTAAAAATGTTTATAATACCAATTCTGTGATAATTCAGTGCCAGTGTAGTAGATTATAACATTTAGAATTTATTAAAACAAACTAAAGAATTTTAATATTGGTTTATAAGTTTTAATGGTTTGTAAGAGATTACCAAAAAATTATATGACAAAATCTGAATATGAATGAATACAAAATATTCAATGTAATGGAATATTATTTAAACTTTTGTATATTAGTGCAAGTTTATGAACATTTTAAGTGTCAACTGTATGTTGTAATTAGAGATGTGCCTGATTGTTAAAAATGTATATCCGCGGATACGAACACGGGACACGGATTATTAGTGTCTAGATCCGCGAATGTGGATGCGGATCTCAACTTTCGTACTTCGTTTGTTCGTTCGAATACAATTAAATTAATCCTATTTTATATAAACATAGTGAGATAACTTTTACTATTGTAATGTTCATGATAATTATTTGCTCGATTTTTGCAATAAAAAGTTCTGAAGTTGTAATTTTAAGTAATAAAATGCAATTTGAAGTTATTATATTTCAGTGCTATCTATTTTTCAAATATCATTTAATAAAATTCATTAATATAAAAGATACGTTTAAGATCTGCTAAAAAGTAACGGCATGCTTATTACGTTACTTGCAATCAGCATGCGACAGCCGAATACCGCGCGATATCTGCTGTCAAAACGAGAATTTGTATAATGTAATTTTTATAGTGGCGCTGTATCTACTGCGAAAATGCATTTTACAGTAATGGCGCAATAGACACGCAATCGTCATATATGATATCAACTTTTTATTACAATTACTCACCGGCCGCGGAGTGATCGCGTGGCGGTCGCTGTTTGCAAATTTTTAGCTAATAACTCTGCGGATATGAATACAATTTTTTTTCCCCTCGGATATCCGCGGACACGGATACGGCACATCACTAGTTGTTATTCATTAATAACAACTTTTTACATCTATACATTTTTCTGTTTTATTTTAAGTTTGAGATTGTAATAGAATATATATCTTCTTAATAAGAATTTGTAAACTCAGGCTGTTTAGTCTTTTTCTTTAACTTTTATTTTTTTGCAATTTTGAACAAAGTTGAAATATTTGAATTATAACCCTATTTGTGTTTTATATAAAGACTAGTGTGTGCAATTTTTGTGTAAATTAATTTTATTATTTACATTGTGTTGTCATATTAAAATATCCAGCGATTTATTTAATTTGACTGTAGGACATTGTTATACAGCTCTAATTTGCAATTGTTTAGTAACTTTATGTAATGTTATAATTGTCAATCTGTATCTTAATAAAGGATTTATTTAACTTACTTCTTTTTATTTTCTTAATTAGTACAGACGATAAGCTGTTCGGTTATTAAAAGATTTAATAACGAAATACAAAATTATGATAATTCCATGAATATGAGATATATCCTTTGTGAATCCATACTAACCTTTCGAGTGAGTCGTGGCAGAATAGATTCCATCCTTGGACTAATGCAACTTAAATACAACTGGGTATAAGAAAACAGAAACGTTAGTTTTTTAATTTAAATTTAAAGAAATATAACTATTTCGGAACATCATAGCTTTTTTTGAAAAATACTAATTAATTAATTTGAAAAATAATAGGAAACGATAAGTATTTAATTGTAAAACGGGCAAAAAGAATTTTTATTTAACATAAGTGGTATCCTTTAACGAAACAATCTGTAATCTCCTTTTTAAAAACTTAACAAAGGGTCCTGACGTCAAGGTGCTATACAACAATGCCACGGTCATGTAACTGAGAAATGCGTTCGCAACTGCTTCCCACAAGTTCGCTATTTTTTTAAGTAGGCGGGGTTTGGGTCTCTTGGACACCTTATGAGTGATTAAGAATCTAGTTGGACGATCCATTGATTGTTATCTACAATTTTATTGCAAAAAAAAAGTGCGAAAATGCTTATATGACAGGCTCGCATACTATTTTAATTAAATGAATTACAAACTCGAATGACAGTATAATTAATCTTATAAATATCGTAACTAATCATCATTAGATTAGAACCTATGCATATAATGTTTAATATGATTCTGTAAATTCCGTATGAAAGTTCTACAACTTTTAAAGTAGGTACCTACTTTTTAATCTACCCATAATTCAATGGAGTTCAAACAGAATTACCTACATTTAATAAATTGAAATAAACAATTGATAGTGGCTATTCAAACATACCTATACAAAGTAGGAAAATTGCTTCTTCATTAAAAAATAATCTTTATCTTTATGGTTATAAAACTCAGAATGATAAAATAAAAAAATTAAAGGGAGTCCCTTCAGCACACCTGTCGCACGTCGTGGGAATTTAGGGCTCTGAGGCGCGTATTATTTTTTAGAAGATAAGTGAAGCATGCGATTATTTATGAACGAAACTTTGTTCATGTCCAGAAAGTGGTACGCATATAGAGTTTACAAAGAAAATTAAATCCGGACATACGTAGGGCATTTCATAAATTGATTTAAAAAATCGCGAATATCATCAAAATTTAACTTTCCGCCGTTTTGTTCCTTCAAGTTTCATTACCTTTTATTGTAAATAAACTTTTTTATTGTAACGGCGAACGGCATTAACATTGAAAATATTTTTAAAGTAATTAACTGAGCGACCACAATCGAGATTTTAATACCTATTGCGATAATTTTCCCAGGAAGATCTCCAGATAATTCCATAATAAACATTTACAAATATTTATCGATCAATCAGCTCTACCAACAATAAGTTTTTTGTCGGCGCGTCCGTCTCGACCCGGAAACCCAGCCCCGGATGTGTTTTTTTTTCTCACTTTTTAAAACGAGTTGATGGGCAAAGGGCTTGTTTTTGTACCACCTGTTTCCATGGGAAATCTCGTGAGAAACACAAAAAATGGTACAGATATCTTTTAAAAATAACAAAATTGTTAATATGGACAAATAATCATTATAAAGGTATATTAAGAGACACTATAGTTCAAATCACATTGAACTCTCACTGTCAAGCAAGTAAGAAAAGTAGGGATATTTGAAACGCTAATATTGGTAATCTTTTGTACCTATAAAAACGAGTTTTTCAGAGAAACTAATCTTGAAGAGTTATTGTTTATAAACTGACCTTCTAATAGTAAAATCTCTATCTCCTTACAAAAGGTCCCCATGTTTTTTTTGTATTATAATAAATCACTTCCCTTCGGTGAGAGGAAGGAAGCTGTGCCGTTACAATTTGTATCGTAAAAAAAGTTCACACCCAGTTCACACGACCTTTTATAGCCCCGGATTATGGGACAGAAATAAGAAAGATTGCTTTTGCTTTCTATATTTTTGATTGCGAATGATGTCATTGGCATGTAAAAGTCGGTTCTTACTATATTTCATTAGTAAAATGTAGGTACTTCAAAATAATTTATTAGTATTTTTATTTATTCTATAGACATTAAAATACTATTTAAAGATAAATGATTGTGAAGTATACGTAGATATAGGATACGTAGATACTGTTATTTAGGCAAATATTTATACATACATATATTATTATTTTATATTTTATTTATTACAGGTGCCTAATATTTCATTTTATTTTTAGAAAAGTGGTGTCGTTGACCAACAGTATCAAACTAAATGTCGAAATTCAAATCGCGGTCTCAAGGCCGAAGCTGATTGACAAATTTAGAACAATTTCTAAAAAGTAGTATGGTCAAAATTAGATATAATATGTCAGCCAAAATGCACGTACTTCAGTGGTTGATGTTATTTTGATATGATCTAAGTTAACCAATATGTTGCTTATAATCAAGGTTGACCAATATTGCAAAATATTTTGCAACATTGGTCAACCTTCATCACGTTATCTACCACCGAATTACGCGCATTTTGACCGCTTAATTCTCACTCGTTTACGAGAAAATATTTTCCCACTGAACACCCCTGTTAATGTTAACACGTCAACGACAATGTGACATCAAATTATTCACCGTTCATTAACCTACTGCACGCGATTGCATGCAATACCGTCACAGCGCGGTAGGATCGCATTTTTATTAACGTAAGTGATCAACTCTGGACTTTATTACCTGCGTATACGATTATAATTTAATTTTTTTAATCAATATTTTATATTGGTCATGTCACAGCTGACAATTTTAACATTGCGTTTCGTTAAATATTTTATTCTCGACCCACTGTAAAAAAAAGGATCAAAGTTGCGTGTATTCATGCCTTGAAATGTATTTATTTTTGTTTTTAATTATAAAGACCGTGGGAAAAAATTTTAACAGACTCGTCCATTTCATAATTAAATATTTATTTAATATGTATGAAGGTATGTACGTACAGGGAAAGGTCATTTGAACACCTGGTCATATGTGAAAAAGCGATGATAGAATTACACGACGATGAATTTTATCTCACTCATGTATGCTCCAAATTGGATTGAATCCTACTGAATATATTATGACCTTGTTTCTTTTAGTATTTCGTATTAATATAAAGAAAAACGGTACACTTGAGGAATTTCCTCGGTGTCTTATGCGCCTGTTGATGCTATAAAACTATAAATGATTTTCTTAGAAAATAATTGACGTAATCAGTTGCAAAATAATTGTAGTAATAAGTAGGTAGTAACCAAGTAGTATCTCAAATTCCGATGTCCATTTCAAAACCAGTTATTACTAGCGGGGTTTTTTTTGTAATTGGTGTACTTATTTGGCGGCCTAGCTGGATCTCGATATCTAAGAAAAATAAGAGATATCTGGACACATAGATACAACTTCAAACTTAAACTTAGAAACACGATTGGAGAAAACAATCTCAAAAAAAAATACAGAAAAATCCCTATTTTCCACAAAAATTCGGTTCAGATCACTGAAAATTGTTTTTACTGAAATGGATATATTCCTATTAGGTAAATATAATATCTTAAATCTCTCAAACCAATGTTTTAATTGGTAATGTGTTTTTTTTGAAAATTATAATTATGTACAAAAACGATAATGTTGAGACTTCCGCGCTTAAATATGATGAATGAATTCGCTTGCGCTGGGGGTGCATAACAAACTCTTTCACAACGAATTAAAGTAAAATGTTAACCTATTTCGTGTTACTGGAAGGAAAAACCATTTACAAATTACAATACTCTTTGTTGCACCAGTAAAAGTATATTACAATATAGGAATAAACTAAGGATAGTACAATTTGGGTGACCTTAACGCTAAAGCGATCTTTTCCGTAAAGGCTAATAAGGCAAATGCAAAGACGTCGGAGCATATTTACGGTAGGCGTTGCAACTGGTATTGACACGAATGTGTATATCATTTTATTTTGTTTCAACGCAAGATATTCTTGCGCCGATATGTACATTATATGTATATAAATAAAAAATTAATAAATAAATAATACATATAAGTAATACGCTTAACAGATAATATACACTCTCTACATAGGTACCTACATGTTATTATATAAGTAAATACACATTTTAAGTGTTTAAAACTTAAAAAAACTAAGGGAAAAATTACTAGGAAATTACTAGTCCCCCTGGGGACATTATACCTACATCTAAAGTAAAAAATCATAAATGTTGAGAATCAATTGTAGAATGAAGGAAAAACATTATTACATTATGTCAGTTACCTACTTTCAATAAAACTTGAAACACAAAATCACGAGCAAAACTAGTGCAGTAAAATGGACTGATAATGACTTATTACTTAATTAACAATAATAAGTATTGCGTAATAATTATTATGTACTTATTTACACAATGAACGTAACAAAGATATCTATGGCAACTACGATTACCATCACACGTTGACCGTGTACTAATAGACTGTACCTACACGCTAATACGTCGAACCCTTACACCTTTCTACATTCCCATACAAACCGTGAGAATACAGAAACCCCTGCACACGAAGTACCGAGTTAACAACGTCAATCATTTAATGCAAAAAAACTCTTTACTTTATGTGCCTGCCCTTTACGCCACACCGCGTTCATGAAGAATACAGTAACACTGTAAAAGTGGCGATAAGCTAAAATATGGTACTTTATGGAAAGGTGCAAATTCATGAAGTATGTAATTTCCCGTTACAGGATTGTGAGGACGTTAATACTGAACTTGATGGGCGTACGATCCCCTTGCATTCCCATGCAAGCGCGCTACTATAGCGGATGTAGCTTCACTTCATTTTTTAGTATTAATATTTTAGTTAAAAATTATCACATGTCTATGAACATGAAATGTCGAAAAACACATACTCCTAAAAACTATACATAATGTTATGTAATATAAATAACGTTGATGGTTTAAAGTATTATCATTATAAAAAGAATCGGCGACCGCCTCGGCTTCGCGCTAGTCGATTTTTTTTTTTTGAAAATAAAATATACAGTCCATGTTACTCGCTGATAATGTAGCTTTCTATAGGTGAAAGAATTTTTGAAATCGGTTGACAAGTTTTTGAGTTTAGCTATTACATACAAACTAACTTTAACTCTTTATAATATTTTTATAAAAAAAAATAATAGTGTTAAAAATTTAAATATAAAGAAAAGCTCTTTAAATATTATCAAATAATAGCTTTAATGCAGTTTAAGATTAAAATAATAAAAGTACGAGACAGGAATCAAACACGCACTTACTGGAACCCACTAATCATTTAGTCACTGGCGTTATTCACAACAGGTTCCCCCGTAGAGCGAGACGGAACGAAAACAAAACATTCCGACACAATTCCCACCGTTTAACTACAGTTGTAAGAGAGAGAAGGCTATGTTTTTAGCGTTGCGTTTCAGAACCAGGATGAAACGGGAGGAAGGCGATTTGAATTTTGCTTTTAAATAATTCAGGATAGTTTTCATAACGTGTTTGACCGTCGTCCGACGAGGACGTGTGAAAGTAATAAGTGCTGTGATAAAATGCCGTACAGTGAAGATGATGATTCCCAAACTGGCTTCAACTCTGAACCCACACAAGGAATGTCTAAAGCTGAATTGCGAAAGGTGAACAGATCAAAATTCTGCAACAGCTCATAAATAGTATATCCTGGGCCCCTGGGCACAGGTCTTTTCTCACAAATTAAGTGAGAAAAC
This sequence comes from Zeuzera pyrina, assembly GCA_907165235.1. Classification (NCBI taxonomy): domain Eukaryota; kingdom Metazoa; phylum Arthropoda; class Insecta; order Lepidoptera; family Cossidae; genus Zeuzera; species Zeuzera pyrina. The sequence goes on from OU015627.1 coordinate 5,489,978, forward strand.
GTCCAAACTAAAATTAATTAATTTTTAAATTCAAATAGGCAGTACCTTCGTTCAAGAATTACATTTCATGTCTCTTTGATATGTGTGTGTATGTTCATAAATAATTAAATAAATAAATAAAAAGTGTATTTAAGTTGTTAAGTTAAAACAACTTGTTAAGTTGTTAAGTAAAAAACTATACCGTTGGTGCGAGGGTTACATCTCCCTTCCAAGCCGAATGTCCCAGGTTCGATCTTCAAGTGAATTTTCGTGAATTTAAGATGTAATTTTTTTTAATTGTGTAAGAGTTATATATTATATGTATATAATTATAGTATTTTAGTTCTTTGTTTCGAGCGATGCAATTTGTGCAAGTGCAATTGCCTGGAGATTTAATTCAACAAAACCTTGCAATTTTTAATAATTATTAACATATGAAATTAATTTTAGTTATATTTCATGACATAATTGTAAAAATTTTCAGACTAACAAACCGATTATGGAAAAAAAGAGACGCGCGCGCATCAACCACTGTCTCAACGAATTAAAAGATCTACTTATGGATGCAATGGATAAAGATGTAAGTTCAATTTAAATTTCCTTGTAATTTTCGACATTTATGTGAATCGATTATTTATTTCCGGAATTGTTTTATTTATTAAAAAATAAGCATAAACAGTATTGGATTTACAATAATTATTATTTAATAAGAATCGTATTATTTTTTGCTTTCAAATTAATTTTTATTTCTCTTTTACAGCCTACACGCCACTCGAAACTGGAAAAGGCCGATATCCTAGAAATGACGGTAAAACACCTCCAAACATTGCAAAGGCAACAGCTGGCAGCTGCGATCGCTGCTGACCCCGCTGTGTTACATCGTTTCAAGGCCGGCTTCGGGGACTGCGCGGTCGAAGTCAGGAGATACCTATCCAGGCTAGCCAGCGTACCTACGGGATTGAGACACAGATTAGGAAACCACTTGACTACCTGCATGACAGGAATAGAGAGGTTAAATCCACCGGATTATCCGCCCTTAGTCCCCGATCCCTTAAGATTAGACGATGAAAGACCTTCTGCTTTCCGTTTTGTGAAGTCTTCAAAGCCAAGTAGCCCGCCTTTAAGTCCTTTATCCTGTGATTCTGCTTGCGATTCTTCTACCGAACTAGAAACTCCTCCAAGACCAGTCCAAAAATATCCTTTCCCTACTCCACCCAGCAGATCCGCGTCAGACCAAGATTCAAGCCCTGAGACCCAAAAACCTACCGTTAGCTCAACAACGATTTCTCCAGAAACCTTAAAACAAGAAGCGATAAAGAACAAGAAATATATGGAGCCGTTATCAATTGTTATTGACGTAGAAAACTACAAGATTGGAATCGATGCGTCACCTAAAAGAGCTGTCGATTACTCCGTGAGGCACAAATTAAAACGGCCTGTACCGGAAATGACGGGCCCGCCACCAAAAGTAATCCTACTCGACCCGGAAAAATCGGCTACGCTACAGGAGAGAATCGAAAGAAGAGTCGAGAAAGTGAGGACTATAACTCCAGAGAGAATATCAACTTTTGAAAGGAAAATTCCGGAGAGAATACCAATATATCCAGAGAGAAAGTTAACGATACCCGATAGCATTCCCGCACCAGCAGAATGGCCTCCTAAAGAAAGTAGACCTTCATTAAATGTTGACGTAATTCCTACAGTATCTAAATCTGTGATAAGTCACACGGCAGAATCTTTAGCTCAGTCTAGTACCTATAAAAAACCAGAAGACTCCAAGGTCAAGGTCGAGGCCGACACAAGTTCGAAGACGCCCGAACAAGGGACGTCGAGTAGCACTGAAATGTGGCGACCTTGGTGATTATGGTTTGAGAAGGGCCGATGGCAATACGGATTGTATTGTTTACATTATTTTTATTCCATTGTTGAGTATTTGTGAGCATAGCTTTAAGAATATACCTATTCGGTATATTTTAGATATCTATACAATTAAAATATATTTTTAAATTTATTATTATATTTGTATTTTGTTTTTATTACATATAATTACCAATGTCATTTTTCTTCTAAAATTATTATATTATCTTATCAACGATATCTTGTTACAATTAGTAAGGGTGGTTTGCACCAACTACAGAAGGTCGTTTTAAGGATTTGACATATCGCTTGCACCAATTATATAATAGTAGGTAGTTTAAATAGTGGCGCAAGTCATCCTGTGTTACATTATGTAACAAAATCTTTTAATATTTTCTAATATTGAATTTCTGTTTGAATATAGTCAAATAAGGAAAAAACGAAAGCGGAATTTAAAAAATATTATTTTATTGACAAGCACATCGCAGGTATTACATAGTAACATCATCTAAATCATAACAACAATTAAAATAATCAATAAATAAGTTACCTATCTATAGGCAAAATAAATAATATACCATAATTGGACGGAACACAATCGCAACTCTGAAAAAAATTTGTAAAATGCAATTAGACTATCTATCGACGGGTCCTAAGCATATTGCCTTAAAAAATACTGGAAAACAGTTTACAGTTTATGACTTGTAAGTTTTGCATAATATAAAATAGGCTTTCACTAGAAAAGACCTTTGCCTGTCCCAAATGGGAAAATTAAATTAAAAAATAAAAATAAAACAAGGGTGCAATTGACTTCATTGGCATCAATTAAATGGCGGATTCTATTTACTTTTGTGAATATTTTAAGTGAAAATTAAATTAATACAAACATTATGAGAAAATATTAGCGGTCGCGCAGTTAGCCAAGTCTACGCCCACACCCTGGCCATTGTGAAAAGAAGCATTTGCGCATTCACCCTATGATGAAAGAACGACAAACTATAAATTCTTGTTTTTTTTTAATTATTTTTTTTGAATTTTTGTTTTTAAAAACTGGTAGTGGTAATTCATTCGGTACCATGTGTAGAATCTTACAATTAGTTTAAAAACGATGCCAATGTTTTCAATTTCACCTGTACAGTTTAAAGTGCAAAATGCAAAAAAAAAATTAATTTATTTATTCAAGTTATACAGATAAGAGCCGTCGACACTTAAGAACTCAATGTAAACTCTACATATACATTGTTTTGCAAAAATGACAGAGATCGCTTGAATATTTTCTTCTCATGAGTTAATTTCAAAGAAAGAAGAGTTAGAAATATCATTTTTCGGTATATAATTTACTCAGTGGTATACAATCTCTTAAAAATATGTGCGGTGTCGCACTTACAGACATAAATAAGCAATGATGAGATACGCAGTATGACAAGGTTGGTGTCATTTGTAAAAATGAAGAAAGGTATGCTTAGATGGTTCGGGCACATAGAAAGAATGAGTGATGAGACTTACAAAGAAAATCTACAGAGCGGAAGTGAATAGCCGGTGTTAGCTAACAAAAATGTAAAAAGCACTCGCATACCTAGGCGAAAGTATATAAAGAGAACCTAGAGGCGAAAGAAGTATGTATCGACCGCGATGGTTGGCTCTCCGTCCTCTCTGACGATTCCGTTAGTGATATAGCGTGAAAATGTGTGAGTATAATTTACGTCATCCATATCTTTTCTTATACATAACATATCTCAAGAGAAGTTTTTTGCATGAAAATCTTGTGAAAATGCACAAAATATGAGACATTGCATAAAATGGAAGATAATGACACTTGTCTGTCCTAATCAATTATTTGTTTTGGCACTGGAGGGTAGTATGCGAAAATACTCTTATTGAAATAGAAATTCATATAGTAATAAAGGAATATGGAAATTTGTTATACAAAATTGCTTAAAAGGTTTTTCTTCGTAGGTAAGTTTCTTCGTAAGTTTTAAGAGGTATATTATATTTTATGATATATTATTTCTTGATGACAAAGGACTACAGATGCCGAGTGTAATTAGATTATTTATTGGAAGTGTTAGCTATTATCAATATTCTCGATTAATCGTTCTAATCATAATCGTTAACAAATGGCAACACTGTTTTTTTGAGGGTGTTGCTACTTTCATAATAACATGGTATTTTTGAATGTCAAAAAAAATAAGGCAGTGGAGAAATACACGAGCTAGCGAAAGCACGTCTTTTAATTATATCTCGTCATTCTACGTTTCCATAAAAGTCAACGTCCTAGAAGAACGATTCAAAAATAGCATTGACATTCAAAAATACCATGTTATTGTGAAAGTAGCAACACCCTCAAAAAAACAGTGCTGCCATTTGTTAACGATTATGATTAGAACGATTAATCGAGAATATTGATAATAGCTAACAGAAGATTGCTAAAAAATTCAGAGGATTCCTACATCATGAAGTGTGAGTTGAAAAAATAACGTACCACTTGAGGTTCTTTATTCACATTGCTTCCTCAATAACAATATTCAACTACCATCATTTGTGTTTGAGAAAATCCTTCCGTTGTTGCTGTAGTTTTTGCTCTAACAACGTAATCTTCTCCTGGTATTTAGCTGCTTCTCTGGTCAATGCTTGAATGGCGGAATCCTTGCGAGCCACTGCCACCTTTACTCTGGAAAAACGGTACAAGTCAATTACTTTCTATAAGTTGCCTTTTGGAAAATACCTGAACTGAGTACCGCTTTCTTAGTTTTTTCTTAGATTACAAGGGGTGTCACTGAAAGAACAGTATTAGGAAACGATTGGAAACGTAAATTGGTGACAATATACTACATGTTATATTTTTATATCATTTTTTATATACCACGCGGAAGACAAACGAACAGCAATGAAATGAGCCGATGCCAATGGACATTTATAAATATCAAGGCCAAGAAAGCAATTCATATACAAATGGCAACCCTGAGGACGAAGACGTAGTGCCTCTCGTGCTAGAAATTACACCGTCCGTCTTACTCTTTACATCGGAACACAATTTAGCACAAGCACCGCAATTTGGCGGCAGGATTAGAAAGTGAGATCTTTTTTACCCTTAGGTCTGAGACGCTTAATAAATAACTTCCCTTTGACGATGAAATCTAACTTGTAGATTTTTATTTATTTTCAAGAACTTTAACTTGATGCAATTACAACCTCTTGTGGCTATTAATTTTATTTAATACTATGAGTAACAATGTACTGAATTAAAACAGTAAAAGTAGATATAACCCACTTGGCGTAGAGTTGGTGCATCTGTTCTTCGTGTGTTTTCTTCATATCATCTATCTCTTTCTTTAAGTCTTCTATCCTTTTCCGCCACGATTCCTCACAACTAGCTTTTATTTCTTCGACACGAGTCTCTAGTTGCGTGTTTTTCTAAAAATTATATAGTTACTTTATTCCTGTGAAATTATTTTGAGGTATTCTCGAAATTACTAGACTGGTCTTTGAAATACCTTCATAGAATTAATTTTAATAGAAACAAAACAGCAAAAGAATTCACAAAAAATAATTTACAATAAACATTTATCTTGTTTATAGATTTAAGTTGTAGATCCATCGTTTCTACCATACGAAGATTTCAAATCAAATGTAAAGTACATTGAAAAACCTTAAAAAATTTTTTTTTACTTAGTACCTCAGTGAGCACCTTGTTTCTTGTTTCAAATTGACTAATTGTCACTTCAAGTTCTGCACCTATAAAATGCATTACATACTTAGTATACAATAATTACACTTTATTTTTTAGTTTTATACGAAAAGTCCAAGTGTATTATTTTAATAAAAAACTAAATACACATAAACAACGTATTATCACAAATAACAACAAAGACAATATATAAACGCATTACCCTACTTAGAAATAGGAATACAGAATTATAAAAAAAAAATAGGGAATAATAATCATTCACACAAAAATGTGTGAGGAGAATGGTGAGATTTGAGGATGCGAAAGAAGTATGTAAGGACCGCGACGCCCTCCGTCCTCTCTGACTACCCCGTTAGGAACACAGAGGATATGTATGTATATATAAAATAGGGCATTATTACTCAAAAGCATTAAATAAAAATACGAATAGAAATTTTAATAATAATGGGTAATTGGAAGAAAACATCATTAAGCTTGAACCCAATCATTTTCAACCGAATTCCAAAAAAGGAGGAGGTAACTGCAGTCAGTAAGCGATAGTCGAATCTTACGCAATCGATCGCAATATGTTGTTAAATCGAGCATCGTATAACGTCACGAATGGCTTTTGGTGTCTCTGTTGATTAATCAGTGAACAAAAAATTATTGCTAGCTACCCTATTTATGTTACAATAAGTCATTTTACCGTACAGCACTGTAATTATCAATTTAAAACAATCGTCGCGCGACTGCGGCGCAACTACTGTTATTTACGTGATAACCCTCTTGGGCGATTTTACACCACGTGCAGGAAAAGAGCTCGCAAATACACACACGCGTGTATCGTGACGATCTTGCCATGTGAAGGTAAGTACACGTGGCAAGGCAAGGCTCGCTGTGACCACTTTTACTAATCGTCTCGCTTAAGAGTCCGTCTATACAGAGTTTGGCGTGTTTGGTGACCCGGATCTCGATATCTAAGAAGACAGAGTTAGATACATGGATACAACTACAAGTTTTTATCTTGAAATCCTTAACGTGGAAATGCGATTGTAGAAAAAAATGTCGATAAAAAAATTCCAGAAAAAATCCTGATTTTACAAAGATCCAGTTGCATGTCCGAAATACTACCGAATTTTAAAATGAATTTTACTAAAATGGATAGGTAATTATAATATCTCAAATCTCTAAAACCGGTACAAATTACAATTAGGTGCAAAAATAAATGTTGACATTTCTCCGCGCTAAATATGATTAAACCGTAAAAATCATCTTTATTGTTATCTCCATAGGTCGAGGAGATAACGAATAAATTCGGTTTCACTGGGCTGCATAGTGTAACATTTTTTCGCTATTGTACCTTCTTTTTAAGAGCTTAGAGGTTGTCAGAGAAAATAATTGTAGAACTGGCAAGTTAAAAATTTAAATATGTTTTTTTTGGAAGAATAGAACAGGATTTGAAAAATGAGAAAAAAAAAGAGAGCGAGGTAGTTTTTGAGACAGAACAAAAAAGGTTGTGATGGAGTGAAGAGATTATTTTTCTCCTCAAAAAGATATTTGATTTCTTTGTAAAAGTAAAGTCTGTTAAGAATATTAAAGAAGATGTTGGCAAAGTGAAAAAGAAAGAGGCTCGAACCAGAAGACTGATGTCGCCCAAACTTTCAAGGCAAATGGACCCCTCGACAAGAATAAGGGGGAGTAATGGCTTCAATCGGATAAAGAGCACATTAATCAAGGTGACGCACCAGTTTCATACGAGTTTATAGAACTTATATTTACAATGACGATGCTGATTGCAGAATTATGTAAAGTCGACTTATAATTTTGGAGATAACATTCGAGAGTGGAGTATGGGACAATACAATCTAATTTAAGCCAGTGGTTTGTGTTTTTTTTATCATAATGTGTAAATTATAAGGTGAAAGGTATTTATATCTGATTTTTGTAAACTACACCACACCATCACAACCACTTTGATATCTTTCTGTTTCTATTTTATTTACAAAATTAATATTGATTTATTTGTTTTAAATTATATTACAATTTTCCTTTTAAAATAGAATTTTATTTAAAAAGATTTCCAATGAAATTCAAAATTTACTTTATCCATTCCCTTTTTGTGGCATCCGGGTGGGAATGGTATAATAGATCAACTCTTAAAAAACGCTTGCAAATCGCCAGTGTGATGAGATCCTTAAAGAGACAGTAATGTGATGAATTCCTAAAATCTTTAGCTATTTTCCGTTCAAACACCAAAAACAACCAATCGACATTTGTTTCACCTCTCAACGAAGCATCCTCAGGATATTCCTAAGATCAGACTTGGTCCTAACCAGCACCAAATCACACATAGAAAAGATTGTGAAGATTGAGAAACGAAACGTGTCGATTGGTAGTATTTGGAGTTTGAGCTGAAAATAGCTAAAGATTTAAGGAATTCATCACATGAAATGGATTTCCGCAAAGTAACACCAGAGTCTAGACAATATCTAGAGAGTAATACGAGTACTGACCGCGGTCCTCGGCGCGGCGCACGCGCGCCTGCGCCTCCTGGTACCGCCGCACCGTGGCCTGCTCAGTCTCCGCGAGCTCGCGCAACTCCGCCTCGTACTGCTCTTTGTTCCTCCTTATCAGATAACGATAATCCACATACTCGGATCAAATCAAATAGCAAATAGAAGATCAAATAGCCAGAATATTAACTGATGGAAATGTTAAAAGGACTCGCATATTTAGACGTATGTGAGGAGAATGGTGAGATTTGAGGAGGCGAAAGTATGTAAGGATCGCGAAGGTTGGCACTCCGTCCTCTTTAACTACCCCGTTAATAACACAGTGTGAAAGATATTAATGTATCTTCTTCTTCATTGTATGTGTGAAAGTCTGTCTGTATGTCTGTCTGGTCAGCTTTCACCACTAAACCGCTGGACCGATTTTGATTTTAGAATAGAGATAGATTAAACCCAGGGGAAGGACATAAGACTTCTTTTTTAATTCCACGCGAATGAAGTCGCGGGCAAAGGTTAGTTTATTATACTAATTGACCCGACAGACGCTGTATTGTCTAAAAAATAAATAAAAATCCCATACAAAATAGTATTTTTGGTTTTCCCCAATTGTAAATATTTCGGGGCAGCTTGTCCAATTTTTAACCGACTTCGAAAAGGAGGAGGTTCTATGTTTGTCTGTATGCATTTTTTATTTATGTTTGAGTATAACTTGTTTGTTTATGAACCGATTGCAATGAATCTTTTTTCTTTGGGTTCAGTATTTTATAGCTGTATATAAGGTGGTCCTATTTAAATTTCACTGATATTGGAACTGGACTTCGAGATACATCATCAGATACATCAAATCATACTAACGGTTTATAAGTGTTTATTTATATTTATGATTCTTTTTTATATTATTCCCTTCCATAATTTGAAAACAAGTTAGTTGTAAACCTACCCTAGATATTTATTTACGCCAAGGTCACTCAAAAGGGAGAAAAAAAAACCAAACCGACTTCGAAAAAAAAACACTAAACAGTACAAAATAACTACTCGGACTATAACGAGCATTAAAAAAAATAGGCAAACCGATTGAACCATTCTTAAGTTTTATTTATACATATAAATGCGAAACGTCTGTGATCTTTGTTCCTTCTTTTTGTATAAAAACAATTTATTATACTTTACACATACATTTCCTCACGCTGTATACCTAACGGGGTAGTCAAAAGGAGCTTCAAACATCGCGGTCCTTACATAATTCTTTCACCTCCTTAATTATTCAATTTATTTGCAATTTTTAAATTGTATTATTTGAAAACAATCACTCGTGTTACAACATAGTGCTAACCAGAGAATATTTTATTATCAGTTTAAAAAAATCTAGAATAGTACTTCAAAGCTTCCTGTAGTTCCTTCCTCCCTGCTTGCGCTTCAGCCTCCATACTCTCTATGGCTTTTTCGATTTCTCTGTCTCGCTCTTGTTTATGTTGCGCCGATATCTCCGTCACTTTCTTCTTAAATATCACTTGTTGTTCTGATTCGTAATCCTTCTTATATTGCTCGAATTTCTCTTCCATTTCTTCTTGTTTATGCTTCATGCGCTCCTGTGAAAATAGACAAATAATTACTGCATAATATTATTACGGTTGGACCTTATGTCCAAGCAGTGAGGTCGATTATCAAATGGCACGAGACACGCAACTTTTAAATGTTATATTTCGAGACCTACGCATTGTAGAGCTATGACTTAAAAATACACTGCTAGGTGTAATACATTAGTAGGTCTACTATCGATTGGTATAAGCAAAGTAAAGAAATAAGAACAAAGTTTCGCTTCGAAAATTCCGGACCGATAACGTGTCATATATGCCAAACTCGCGGTGTCGAGAACATGTTGTATTATTATTAGCGAGCAGAGTTTTAAAGAAGATTTCACTCGAATTACGAAGACTACTTGGACCGACTAGTGCAACGACTCTGGATAGAAGACTACTGCGATTTGGGAATGTTGTTTGTGAGTGAAGTGTATAGAGGTACCTTTGGTAACTACTAGGCGAGTACCTACTTGAAGGGACGACTACGAAGACTAGGAACCGCCGTAATTTAGTTTGTGTGTTCTAGACACAGTGACACCTGTGTGTACGAACGAAAATAAAGTCTTTGCACCCTTAACCAGCATTTTATTACCCATAGCTCAAAATCTTCGTCACATCTGGCTGTTATCCAGGATATTTCAAATTTAAAAGACGCGTTCAACTTTAAGCGTTTTTCCAAAAGCCTTTTCTTAGAAAACTATATATTATACTAATACATACATACATATCTTCACGCTGTATCCCTAACGGGGTAATCAGAGAGGACTGAGTGCCTAGCTTCGCGCTCCTTACATACTTCTTTCGCTTCCTCAAATCTCATCATTCTCTTCACACACTTTTCTCTTAGGTAGACTTTTCAAATTTTCGTCAGATAAGTAATATATGAGTACTAAAAATTAAAACACGATAAAAATATCTAGTTTACTCAAAGCTTGTAGATTACATATTCATATACATCCAGATGTATGTTACCCTACTCTTGGTATCAACGTAGTAAAGCAAAAAAAAAGAAATTAAATTTGTTAACAATACCAAACAGATGCAAAGCTCTTTTACACTAATAATAATAGAATATTTTCTATTTGTATGAACATCACTCACTTCTAATTTTTCTCTCTCACTAGCTATATCTTGTTCTAATCGCTGCCTCTTTTCTTCTAATATCTTCTCTTGTTCCTCCTTCCATTTTTCTGAAATGAAAATACATGAATTTCGGAGACTGTAATTGTATCCGACCGAAACTAGTTTTTACCGAAAACCGAATTTCGGTTGTCTGAAACGAAACTAAAGGTAATTCTTTCGTACATTTAACTTTATATTTATTTTAGCAAATTTGCAAATTATGTGTTTCTGTTCATAAAAACAGTTATTTCATAAATAATTAATAGTTTGTGGCTCAAAAAAAAATAATTTCTACTGTACATGATATGAAATTATAATTTTACGTCGAAACTTGGCGGAATATACCGCAAGTTGGTTTGGTTTGGTTGACACTCCTGTAATTTTTTTTATAATATCCTAGGGTCTTAACAATTGCGTGACTCCTAAATAATTAATATTATTAATTTGAATTTAAATCGACCGGCCGCTCGGTCGGTCGGTCGGTCGGTCGGCCGGTCGGTCGGTCGGTCGGTCGGTCGGTCGGTCGGTCGGTCGGTCGGTCGGTCGGTCGGTCGGTCGGTCGGTCGGTCGGTCGGTCGGTCGGTCGGTCGGTCGGTCCGTCGGCCGGTCGGTCGGCCGGTTGGGCGGTCGGTCGGTCGGTCGGTCGGTCGGTCGGTCGGTCGGTCGGTCGGTCGGTCGGTCGGTCGGTCGGTCGGTCGGTAGGTCGGTCGGTCGGTCGGTCGGTCGGCCGGTCGGTCGGTCGGTCGGTCGGTCGGTCGGTCGGTCGGTCGGTCGGTCGGTCGGTCGGTGGGTCGGTCCGTCGGCCGGTCGGTCGGCCGGTTGGGCGGTCGGTCGGTCGGTCGGTCGGTCGGTCGGTCGGCCGGTCGGTCGGTCGGTCGGTCGGTCGGTCGGTCGGTCGGTCCGTCGGCCGGTCGGTCGGCCGGTTGGGCGGTCGGTCGGTCGGTCGGTCGGTCGGTCGGTCGGTCGGTCGGTCCGTCGCCCGGTCGGTCGGCCGGTTGGGCGGTCGGTCGGTCGGTCGGTCGGTCGGTCGGTCGGTCGGTCGGTCGGTCGGTCGGTCGGTCGGTCGGTCGGCCGGTCGGTCGGTCGGTCGGTCGGTAGGCAGTACCAGTACGCACCTAGCGCCGCCCGCTCGGCCCGGCCGCGCGCCGCCACCTCCGCGCCGGCTCTCTCGTTCTCCGCCCGCATCTCACCCACTAGCCGAGTCCGTTGCTCTTGATAACTCAATTCCAGCTCTAGTATCTGTTTCTCTAATCTGGAAAGTTTGATTTAACAAAGCATTCAAAAACACATATCTTTACGCTGTATCCCTAATGCGGTAATCTGAGAGGATGGAGCGCCAAGCATCACGGTCCTTACGTACTTCTTTCATCTCCTCATGTCTCATCATTTTCCGTACACCCATTTACACATCCACCAATTCATCCAACTAATCGATATCCAAATTCGTTGAACTATTTGATTAAACGTTTACACATGTGTCTCGCGATTTGCTTAAAGATACAGGAGCATATGTAGAAATCTGTAATCAAACGTTTCTAATCTTTACTTGCCTCGGGAATATATAATGTAGTAAAAAGTCACTAATTCCGCAAAGGTGGTTGAAGCTTTAAGTCATGTCCCTTGGCCGACTTTTAAGTGTTCACGGATGGCTAAGCCTCTGGAACATTCTATATTTATCATGCCAGCTCCGACTTTTTGAGGTTTCATATTTAAATGGCGTCTGGGACAAATGCCAATCAAATATGAAGCCTTCACATATGAAATCTTCATCTGGCGTCTGGCGGAAGGAAACCACTGCGAAGGCGTCTGGCAATAATTAATTCGAGCTTGCATCATCATCCGTTTAAACATAAAAAACAGTCTTTGTATTGTTACGGTTGGACCTCATACGTAAGGAATAAGGTCGATTTTTAATGGAGCTCGAAACGTAACTTTTAGTGCTTATATCTCGAGACCTAGGCTTTATCGAGTTATGACCTAAAAACGCATTGCTGGGTTTAAGGCCTACTATCGAATGGTATAAGTCAAATTAAGAAAGAAGAACCAAGTTGCACCTCGTATATTCCCGAGCGATGACGTGTCATGTACCTATGACTCATGCAAATAGGCGGCGTCGATAACAATGTCGAATTACCGTTAACGAGCGTAATTAGCTAGAAAGTTCCACCCTCGTTTTATCCGACTATAAATAAAGCTCCGTGTCCGCCGCCGAGTCAGTGTTTCTCAACTATCGTTCGAAGCGACATACCAGGCGACATCAAGGTGAAATACGAAGACCACTACGACGACTACTGCGACTACCTTGGATAGAAGAACTGCGATTCGGGAACGTTGTTATTGAGCGAAGCGTGTACCTTCGGTGAATACTACGCGAGTACCTACTTCGAGGGCGATTACGAAGATTAGGAACCGCCGTAATTAAGATCGCGTGTTCTTGACATCTACTTGTACGAAGAAAAATAAACTCTTTGCACCCTTAACCGGCATCTTATTACCCTCAGCTCGTAACAGTATTATAACTAGGGATTAGATAACAGGGTATGTATTTACTTACGACTACGATGAAAAGAGCTTATTATAATAATTTATTTAAAAACCAAAATTCCGGGATTTCACGACTAATATAAGATTAAAAGACATTTTTGGCCGCAATTTATAAAATCAATTTTAACACCTGCAATATACGGTTGGGGTCCCTCGATTTCCGCTTCTTAGCGACAAACAATTTATACGAAAAGTATACAAAACTTAGAGTATTAACTTTACAATTTTATATATTATATATGCATCGCTTTCTATAGTTCGAACACTAAGCTGATTCAGGGATTGGGGAATTCGCCCGATATAAAAGTGCATTCCATATTTACCAACACCTTAACTTTAGATAAATGTACACCCCATTATCCAATCACTAATTATGACATGTTAGTCTCATTGTTTACTGTCCTTTACTGTCTGTTATCTCCTAAACTCACAATTTTGTAACCCCCAAACATTTTCACCTACTATAGTGTGACAACCTACAAAAACATTTTAAACTTTATTCACTAATAATACAAATTATTAGCTTGCGGCCAATATAATTGACGTATTTGAAACTTTGATCACATTATGCCTCTCTCACCTGGAGCTAGCCATTTGCCTCTCTTTCACTAAAGCGGTTTCTTTCTCGTCCTCCAGTCTCCTTCTCAAGTCCTCCATCTCCTGCGTGTGTTTCGCCTGGACTCGTCCCATCTGCTCCGCATGCGCCATCTTGAGATCAGCTATCTCTTTCTGCTGACGTTCTGCCATCTCTCTCAACTCTCCTTCGAGACCTTTTACTGTTAATTCCTGGAATATAATTATGACGTTTTATTTTATGCCGGTTCTCTTCAGTTTCGATCGTTTTCAAACAGATTTTCAAGAATACTACTTGTTCTTCATATTTCATTTAAAAATCGAATTTGGAATGTCGTCACGTTATTTTTTTTTGAAATTTTTTTACCTTGATTTTTTCAGCTTTCTGTCGGACCCAACGTTGCCTGGCAACCTGAAAATTAATAAAAAAGAATTCATGAAAAATAACTTCTTTGTTCAAATGGAAAAGTAGGTACCGTCAACATGATAGCATCGTCTGGGGACATTCCGTGATTGCGGGGAAGCTATACCAAGTTGCTGAGGAAACAATTCCGTAGTATTTCTTCACTCATGATGTGGGTTTACGTACGCATCGCATTCTTTTTCATCAGACTCTTCTTCGTAGCTTCTTCATCCTAGATTTACATTTAGTTCATTTATGGTGACAGCGGTACGGCTTCGGAATGCTCTTCCTATCAACATCCGGAAATGTTATAACAAGTCTATATTTAAAAAATCCTTACGTGAGCGTTTCTTATAGGTATTGCAGTAATACTTAATAATATAGTACCGTATTATGTATTATTTGTATGAATAACATTTATTTAAAGCATGGTTATAAGTATATGTACATATTATATGATATTAATGATGATAACATAATGATATAATTTATTTATTCTAGAACTATCTTAGAAGTTCAAAGACACGCAATATCTTTATAAATTATAGCCTATGTGTTATTCTGATGTATGAGCTATATTATTGTAAAGCACTGGTTCCCAAACTTATTTTGTCTACTGAGTCGAGAGCTCATGCAGTCGTTGTGTAAGATGCCTCCTAGCTAAATGAAATTACAAATCACCCCCCAGGCCTCTACACAACGCCCCCATTTTTTTTCTGGGTCTCTTACCGCCCCCCTTTAGGCCTGCAGCGCCCACAAGGGGGCGTTATCGCCCACTTTGGGAATGGCTGTTGTAAAGTTTATTTAAAATCCATTAAGTAGTTTTTCCGTGAAAGAGTAACGAACATCCATCCATCCATCCTCGCATTTCTAATATTAGTAAGATAGCATGTAAGTAGATTAGCATGCTTACATTTTATATATATATGCACTGCCTACGTTTTGTCTGTTTAGCTGTTTGACTGGTAGAGAATGCCACTTGGCATTAAGTCCGCTATTTGTTCACTATATTGTACAATAAAGTTATAATTTTTTATCGGCAGTTTTTTGGCACTGAAACCCACTAGGTTCATTTGTACAATGCGGTGAGAAATAATATCGCAACTATTCACTTTTGTTTTTAATAACTTTTGTGCACGGTAAATAAAGTGCGAAAAGTGCATATTAATTCAAAACAATTTTGTTACATTAGAGAAGCTATTCCATAGCTCTCGAGAAACAATTCTATGGTTAAATTATTTCAAGGCTATAAAGATATAATTTCGGGACAGGGAAAATAATTTTGTGACTTATACATATATAAGCGATATGTGTTTCTGAGAAAATAATGCCCGGTTTCCCGGTTCAGTTTTCCCGGAGAGAGGGAGTCTATTCCCTGTCAATGGGAAAACTGGTCCGGCGCAGTGTACCTGTTGCGCTGCAACCATCTTGTCGTGTTGGTTCCGCAGCTCCAACTTGTAGCGCTCCTCCAGCGCCTGCGCCGAGCGCTTCCAGCGCTCTTCCAGTGCTCGGCGCTCGTCCACTAGCTGCTCTATGCGATGGTTTAGTGTCTTCTTATCATTTATTAACTGAAAACATATAACATGACAATATGTTTGTAGGTAGACAGGAAAATGAAAGGAATCATTACCCTGCCATTATCTACGCTAACTTAAACTATATGGTTATAGTGTATTGTGCAACAAGTGCTGTAAGTTGTCGATTGCCCACTCGGACCAAGTTGAGCTCACGAGCGAAGCGAGTGCGGTCATTCGCACGAATGGTCAATGGACAACACCGCGCGAGTTGCAGATACTATTTTGTATTCCTGATGCGGAGATAATTTCGGTACAGAGAAAACTTATAGAAAGTAATAACTTTATTATTATATTAATCTAAAACTTCGAAATCAAGATTTTCTTTATCTTTCACACTGATGTCAATGGGTACTAGAATCGATTGTTTTTTTTAAGATATTCATTTTACATTCTTTTTTTAAATCGTGAATTTGCGTGTGCCAAGCAAAATTTGCGTGCGACAGGTAAACTTGTCGTACTCAAATTGTAAAAAAAGAAAATACCTACTTAACTATTAGAAAATAGCTACTTACTAATAACCATATAAGCATAAGAAAATAGCTGCGGAAACGTGCGTTTAAGTTTATCCCGCATACAATTTAAGAATTTTCTTAAATTACCTGTGTCTGATCTTTATTACTATTTTATATTACACTAGCTGTGCCTCGCGGTTTCACCCGCGTTAAATTTGGTATTTTTCCAATATAAAAAATAGCCTAGATTACTCTCTGAAAAGTACTCTACCTGCCAATGACAGTGACATCAAAATCAGTTCACCTGTTTTGAAGATTAGTCCGGACAAACAGTCACGACAGATGAAAATCTGAAAAACGCGTGCTTGGACTTTACGTGTAAATAACCATACTCGTATAAGCATAAGAAAAAACCTTTATTTCGAAATCACGTACAGACACTTTCATTTTATTTACATGTACAGATTAAATAGTTATTTATTCATTTAAGCATTGAGTTGTTTGTGAAGGAGTTCATTACAATAATCAATACTAAGAATGAATTAACATCACCTTTGTGTGAATTATTTAAGTTATTTTGTCTATAATACGTAGGCGTATATATATTAAAATAATGCAATAGATCAGAGTTTACACTAATGTATTGTTTTCATCATTTGAAAATTCCTTATACAGAAAGTGATAGTATTTTTATTAACTATATTAAGCATGTACATACATACATAACATCTTCGTTGCCCGTTTATTCATATGATTTTCATTATCTCGTTTTCGTAACATGGTAAGATATTACAATCCTTATACGTCAGTACCCTGCCGTATCATTACTCTGTTATATCAATTACCTGATCAATGAAATTCTGATGTCTTTTGATCGCTTCCTCGCATTCTTGTTTCACTTTCGCGATGTTTCTCAACGACTGCTTCTCCAAATTGCTAACTTTATTGACCATCTAGAAATAAGAATAACATAATAAGTACGCAAGGACTATGATATTTGGGCCTCTATCTTCTCTGACTACTCCATTAGGGTTACAGCGTGAGGATATGTAGGTATTATGTACATTTGTATAATTCTCGACTACTATTTATTCCACAAAAAACCAGTGCGTCTATTTTAAATAACTACTACTTGAATATTCATTGATTTTAAACACAATGGAAGATACAAATTTTCTATTTTCTCCATGAAAAATTTCTATGAATTCATCCACCGATGCATTATACAAGATATTCTTCTACTACGTCAAGACAATGTCTCACCTTTTTTTTAATATAAAAAAGAGACATATTACGATATCGAATGCTATTGTTCCATCAGTCTGATGTCCAATTCTTATAAAATATTTGCAGATTTTACTTAAGCGAATAGAAAGGAAACTGGACTTTGAACAGCCAATAGAACATTATGACCCATGATCCATGTTCTGAGATAAATTCTAGAGAAATATGTCGAATATCAGCTTATATACTACATACGAGTAGTATTCGTTGATTGCAGAAAAGCATTTGACTCTCCCTAATCCAAATGAAGATTTGGAAAATACTGAAAATACACAAATGTATAAGATTAATTAGAAATATTTATAAACACAGCTCAGCGTGTAGTCAGCTAGAAAAGAATGATGATCTAATTAACATACAAACAGCTGGAAAAGATACTGGAGCCTGAAAGACGTGATAAAAGACAAATATCATTATATAGCAACAAAAAGTAAATACTCTCAGGCTCATATTCCAGAAGAATACTCAAGTATTAATCTCTGATTGAGCACAGTTAGTAAGAGATGTCGCTACATGCGATGAATGCGATGATAGCTGCTATTTTTTCTAACTATTCTTAAGCAGAGATTTGCATTTTAGTATTGTTCTGAAAAACATGCTTTAGTGTCAATTAGAAATCAAACAACAAAAAACTCAACAAATAAACTTACCGCATGCCAACGCGTGATAGAAAGAAGTATGATAGGAGCGAAGAAAGTTTACAAAATGAGAAATAGTAGCAACCGGTAAAAGACCAAAGTCCAGGACATATCATGGAAAATCACGAGACTAAAATGGAAATGATTGGGTCAAATAATAAGAGGGAAAGACAAATGAAGAAAATAGTTACTCAAGGTGGTATATAGTGGTATTCGAAAGAGGGTTACAGACAGAAGCCGCACCACAAAAACGTTAAATGATGATAATAGACATATGCAATGGAGTAGAGTGGCCAAAGATGAGCTGCAACCAATGAAGTTACAATACAAAATATAACATCATTGGTTGGAATAAAGAAGGTTGGAGTTCTTTGGCGATTGGCAAACGGACATTGTATGCGATATTGTATTTATGTATTGTAAAAATTGTATGCGAGTGCGAGTGCAAAAGCGAGTCGTAAAAGAAACCAAAGAAGACCGAGGCTGACTTACGAAGATCAAATAGTCAGAGTGTTAGCCGACGGAAATGTCAAAAACACTCACATACCTAGGCGAAAATTTGTAAGGAGAATAATGAAATTTGAGCAAGCGAACGACGTATGTAAGGACCGCGAAGCTTGGCGCACCGTCGTCTTTGACTACTCCGTTAGGGATACAGCGCGGCAGCGTGAAGATATGTATGTATGTACATAACAAAAATTAGCAAATGCCAAATATGCTTTTTAGGCTTTATAACAATATCTCATCTACATAGATATGATACCGTTTGTCAGCGCCATATGGTTCATTGTTCAAGCTACCAGATATTCTTAATTTCCTAATAGTATTTCGGCAGAATTTTTCATATATTTGAGGGCTAAAGGTGTTAAATCATAGCAAATCCATGTATCTACCTGTTCCTTGTGGTTCGCTAAACTTTCCTGGAGCAGCGCAATGCAACACGACCTCTCCTCCAGCTGCAATGACGCGGTCACCAGTCTTTGTGCAAGTTCTGTTTGTGGTAGTTTCAGTAGTGCTTCTAATCTGTGTAGTTTGTTATAACAAATATACCGAAGCTATTTTCTATTATTTTTTACTTAACAAGTCGTACTATGTAACGAATTCTTATAATGTTTAGCTTTTTTTTTTAAATTCCCCATGCAGCAAGCAACACGGGGTGAAGCGCTTTTTAGTTTCCAAAGTATGGGAGTGCGAATGGTATACCCTCCCATTCCTTGCGTGCTTCGCATTGACATATTGAAATACACAGAGGAAAAATATTTAAGTGTGACGTAGGTACATAGTGTCTAAGCAGAGGTCTCTCTTAGCAGAGGACTCGAGACATGAAACTTCTTAAAATATTAAAATATTCCAAACGGACCAGGCCACGATAAGGAGTTTCAGATCCAAAGTCCAAAATTTCAAACTCATCAATCGACACGTGTTTCGCCTCTTAACGAAGTATCCTCAGGATATTCTTCAGATCAGGATATGCATTATCAGACTCGGTCAGCAAACCAGCACCGAATCTAAGAATAAGTCTCTTTATAGTCATCGTTTTTATATTAATGACCCTGCTCACAACAAATGAGTGAGTCACCACTTGACCGTCTACCTTAATGCCCCGCCCACCCAATTTGGATGCGTCACAATTTTGTTAAATTTAAAGTCAAATGTCGGATGTAAATAATTCATTATTTCATTATTCATTAGTATACAATATGGGTATAAAAAGTCGTGCAGCTCACTCATTTTTTAATTCGGTACTGGTTAGGTGACAGTCTTATTTCTAGAATATCCTGAGGATGCTTCTTTAAAAGTCGAAACAATTCGCCCATTTCGCCGATTCGCCGGTCGATTAGTGAGTTTGGAATTTTGGGTGGAGAATAAAGCTAAAAATTATAAGAATTCTTTACACGAAATGGATTTCCTCAAAGTTACACCTGAGTCTATACAATATATTAAAGTCATACACTAACTTCGGTATAGTTTGCGGCGTGGTACTCGTCACAACCGACAAGGCATCGTTGGCACTTTGTTCTACCTTTTCCAAAAATTCAAATATTTCCCTGGAAATTGAAGAATTAAATTAGGAAAATGTTCTCACGTTTTACAAATTGTTTCTGAATATCAGAAGTCATTATTTAGAATAATGTTAGTTTTATTGGGAAGTCTTCATAAAACCCGATTCTCAGATAGTAAACAGAGAAAAGCTTATTTTGGTGATTGATACAAAAGTTACTGAGCTAATTAGAATAAAATAACCATAACCATATAATAGCTTACATATTCCAGACTGTAATACTATAAATCTGTATATATTGTAAATAATGGGCATATCTAGGAAAACATACTTAGTCGAAGAAAAATATTGATTCCAAGTGTTTCCTCGACCAATGCTTACGATATAGAAACATAAGCGCACGGTACATACAATGTAGATACAGGCAATAGGAGGATTTTCAAATTAATAATTATATATCTAATCAATTATACTTACATAAAATTATCTTTAGGTATAGAATCTTCGTCTTTTTTATTTTTATCGTTGTCATTTTCACTAGGTTCATCTACTTTTATACTTGATACAGGATTGTCTCCAAAGCTTTCTATTTCTTTTAACATTGAATAAATATCTAATACTGTTGAACTAGAGTCTAACTCTTTACTTTTTGGGATTTCTTTATCTACAGTAGATATTTTTTCTTGAGAATCGCTACGTGGTGGTGGTGGTTTAGGTTCAATTTCAACTTTATCTTCAGGTGTTTTAGATTCCGTTTCAACTGGACCAACCCCTATTGCTGTTTCGTCTACTTCAAATATTCTTGGTGAAGGTGCAGATAAAGACATCCAAGAATCAACGTCTCTATCGTTCTCGACACCTTCTATTCTAGCACTTAAAGGAGTCTTTGTAGTAAATAAATTTTTCTGACTTTTTATATTGACTGTCGAATAATTTTTATTATTATTAGTCTTTTTGTTATTCCAAGTTTGTTTAATACTAGAACTCTCTTCATTGCATAAGTACACATTACTAAGTTTTCTATTTTCTGTATTAAACTTCTTAGCATTTTTGGACAAGAAATCCTTGTTGTAATCATTCTCTTTGACTTTAAAATAATTTTGAATTAATTCTTTTGTTGAAACTTTTGAGATATCCCTCTTAGTATTATCCAAAGAATTTATAATTGGGTCGTTTATGTTTGAACTTTCTTGTGAATTTGTTTTTGGTTCTTGCATATCCTGTTTACCCTCAAACATATGAGTATGTTGTTCAAACATTTTATCAATATTAAAAGGAGTCGGAGATATAGCATCAGCTTTTATATCTTTTATTGTCAACTCATGTAAATTATTGATAGCTTGTATTTCTTTTTTGTAATCTTCAATAACTTTAGAAGTATATGCTTTCGTAGTGCTGTTAAGTAAGTAAGA
This sequence comes from Zeuzera pyrina, assembly GCA_907165235.1. Lineage (NCBI taxonomy): Eukaryota > Metazoa > Arthropoda > Insecta > Lepidoptera > Cossidae > Zeuzera > Zeuzera pyrina. The sequence goes on from OU015627.1 coordinate 5,511,578, forward strand.
TGGGTAATCTAAATTGCCATCAATTTTATCAGCATTTATTTCTTCATTGTTATCAGGAATATTTTTAACATCAATTTTACTTGGGGAATTTTGAGGAGGTAAAGCTATATGCCCTTCTTTTTTAAGAAAGAAATCTTTGTATAGCAATCGGCTGTGGTTCAATGGTTCTGTTGAGATCTTGTCTTCCGATAATTTTTTGTAAGATTTTTCATTGCCGTTTGTGGACATGCTATCCAAGCTCTTAGGTTGATCTTTTATTTGAGAAATAGGTTTTTTGAATAAAGATGTGGAAGGAAGAGAATAATCCTGCCTGTAAGTTTTATCATCATTTGTTCCACTATCATGATAGCCAGAATCTTTCGATGAAACATCTGTATGGATCATTGTGCTGGACAATTTGTTCTTATAAGATTCCATAGTAGCATTTGTATGGAAGTCAGCATAAAAGCTGCTGTAAGTTTTTGGTTGGCCCATGTAATTCTGTGACATTTTCATATAATCGTCTTTAGTGTCGATTGTGTAAGTATTTCGTCCAGTAAGATTTTCTTCGTCATTATCTTCTTTAGAATTTTTCAAATCTCCCAAAGAGTTTTCTGGAGATAAACTGGACGCATTTTGTGATGGGACGCTTTCCAATTCCTGCGTAGATTCTTCTTCTACTAAAGATAGCTGTTGTTTAGTAAGCGTTAATCGACGCGAATATTTATCTATAGCATGTTCTACTTCAGATTGTATGTCGTTTGAGCCAAAAGAAAGTCTTCCAATCAATGAATTCTCATCAGTTTTATTTTCGGATTGGGAAGGTATAGCATAAGATTCAAAAGGTCGTGTTTTAAAAGGCGATGAACTTCTATCACTAAACATATTTTTGTTTCTGTTTGGTGATGATGATCTCTCTGTTCGTTCAATAATCTTTATTTCCATGCCATAATCTTGATTCTTCTCGTCTTTTTTGTTTTCACTTGTAGCGTTGTCTGTAAATTTTCTCCCTCTTTTAGCAATATTTCTATATTTTAAGAAATTTTTTTGGTTTGAAGCCTTAGTTTTTGGTGACTGAGCTCTGGCTTTAATTTTAGTTCCTAAGCTAATGAATGTATCTTCGGAACCATAATCTGATGCGTTACTGCAAACATCTTTATCCTGTTTTGTGGATTTATTCTCTAAACTTTTCATTTGACCCAGCAAATCTGTTGTAGGTGGCGCTATTTTGATTGTAGTTGGAGAATCTAAAATATACGCATAATTTTTAAAATTTGTAATACGTAGTAAAATATTCAATAAGTAAAAGCGACAAGACTTTTACTGGTATATGACTGTAATAACTCTGCACTGAAAGCCTTCAGGAAATGTCTCGTGGTAGATGGATGTCCTTTGGCATCTGCAGAAAAAGGCCTTTTGGAACTGTCCTGTTCATCCTGTGGAATAATTAAGTAAAAAAATTTCACATACAGTTTTATTATTACGTACAAACCTACATGCATATCTTCACGCTGTATCCCTAACGAAGTAGTCAGAGAGAACGGAGCGCGACGCTTTGTGGTCCTTACATACTTCTTTCGCCTTTTCGAATCTCATCATTCTTCTCCACACATTGTCGCCTAGGTATGCAGGTGCTTTTGACATTTTATTATTAATTTTTAATATTTTAAATATTAACCTTTACGTACCGACGCGTGGTCTGACTGACACCGCGACTGTCCAAGATTTCATTCGTTATAGAAGTCGCATGGATCCGCATCTCTTTCTACCACTTGGGAAGTCGTGCGGGAGTATTTGTGGTGTGCTATGATCCGCGCGTGCGTTTATGGTAAATACTTTAGGTATTACGGTACATCGGTACTTATGTTTTTAGAATTGCAAATCTTTTGTATTATTGTTCGTTTTCATTTTTTACAACGAAATTATTCCAGCAAGAAACAAAGAAATTCCGATAATAGTTCTATCGTGATATTGCCGAAGGAAAATAATAAAACTGGAGTTTTCGATAGCAAGCAGGAACAGATATTGACCGAATTGTTGGGCGAAGTTCGTTGAAGTTGAGTGTAATTTTGATTATTAAAATAATTAAATACTTCGTATTTTCTTATTCTGTCATGATTAACGAACAGACAGTTGAATCGATTAGATAGATTAGTCGAAAAATCCAAAGGCTATTAATGAATGAAATAAAATTACGGATGATGAATATCCTACTAATATTATAAATGTGAAAGGTAATGAGGATGGATGTATGTTGTATGGATGTACAGATGTATGGATGTTAGTTACTCTTTCACGCAAAAACTACTCAACGGATTTTGATGTAACTTTACAATAATATAGCTTATACATCAGAATAACACATATGCTATAATTTATACGCGAACGAAGTCGCGAGCAAATCCTATAAGAAATAATTTGTTGTTCAACACCAACAATAGATACGTACAATATCCTCACACAGCTCATGCTGTATCCCTAACAGGATAGTCAAAGAGGATAGAGCGCCGAGAATCACAGTCCTTATGTACACCTCCACCTCCTTCTTTCACCTCCTTAAATCTCATCATTCACCTCACATACTTTTGCCTAGGAATGCGTGTACTTTTGACATTTCCGTCAGCTAACACTTCGACTAAATAGTCGGAGTGTAATAATCTTCATAGGATAATTATAAAAGTTATATATGCATGTCTACATTATACAGAATGACCTGAAACTCAACGTCAAACCGGCATGGTAGATGAGGCTTGCTTATAAGGATTCAGAAAAAAATAAAACTGATTCGAGTAGTTTGGTTTTCAAGTAATCGGCATTTCATTGAAAAATATAAAAATCTGTACCCCGCGTCAAGTATTTCAATATTATTCCTATATTTTCCTGCAATTGTAATTTTAATTTCTGTAATTCAATGTTGAATAACGTACTTACGTAACGGGGTAGTCAAGAGGACGGAGCGCCAAGCTTCGCGGTCCTTACTTACTTCTTTCGCTTCCTCAAATCTCATCATTCTCCTCACACATTTTCGCCTATGTAGGTATGCGAGTGCTTTTCACATTTCCGTCAGCTAACACTCTGCTATTTGATCTTCATAAGTCAGCCTTGCTCTTCCTTGGCTTCTTTTACCACTCGCTTTCGCTCTGTAATTTTTTTTCATTAGTCTATCATCACTCATTCTTCCTATGTACCCGAACCATATAAACATTCCTTTCTTCATTTTTACAATAACACTGTCGTGCAACAGTGTCATACTGCATACCTCTTCGTTGCTTACAGGTTCATTATATACAGGTTGTATCAAACAGAACATAATGTATTACTCGAGTATAGAGTTATTATTCGTTGTCTCATTATGATGATTTTTTTTTATTAATCTGAATTCAACCCGTCGTTCTGTGAAAAAAATGTACTACTCACACTCGGCAAGTATTTTTAAAAGATGGCCCATTTAGTCCAGATTTCAAAATGGTAGAATACTTACCATTTTTTTTTTCATAAAAATATTATTGCTTATTTTTTTTTGCAAAAGGACATGACGTAAAAATGTTCAACGATAAATAATACTTTTCTTTGTTTAAAAATCGAATTCTGAGTGAGAATGCAGATTACTTGAAAACCAAACGACTCAGATCAGAGTTTTATTTTTTTCTGTATCCTTCGCCTTGTCTCCCATGCCGCCTAGACGTTGAGTTTCGTGACAGGCTGTATCTATATTATATATACATACATCTATATTATATATATGTATATCAATATATTTTGTTACATCAATGAATTTATCTTTTATATTGATTTTTCATGTAATATTATAGACACAACATTAAAAGAAGTTGAATATATACACATTTTTCAAAACGGATGAATTAGTTTCAGGAATGTCCCCATGGAAGCAATACTTCATCAGAGATGTTACTGTAGATGCATTTAGGGAACTTAACATTCACTGCAACATTTCTGAATATGACTTCATTCGCAGAATTAGGTACCTGTCACACTTATCATGTTCTAACAGTCTTTACCTACACAAATGAATGAAATCAACGTTTTCATTAATAAATTGAAATTAACTACAAGTAATGCTGAGTTTTTAGACTATAATTAAAAAAATTTTGACATACTTTATATGTTTCTTACAATAGATTTATAGATCAGAATTCATTGGTTGACATTGAATCTTACAATTTATTTGATACTGTGTGCCTAATTGAATTTCCTATCAGCAACATCAAAGGAACCATTAGACTTAGACTTTCTTAAGTGTTACAAATTTTTGAGTAATCTACTCTGCTTATGCTGTCTTTTACCTTTTGGTTGCAGTGAGAAAAACTTTTTTAAAAACAAGCTTTTATTCAAAAATTCAGTTGTACTAAAACGAAAATAATAATTTTATGCAAGGGTTGTGCTGATAAATGTTATTTATATAGATGAATATAATAAAATAGATCAATCGAAATCATACATAAAATTATCTACTTATATAGGCTCGATGTTAGGACACTGAAAAAATATTTATGTATAATTGTACCTAATATTCTATTACATTAAATAATTTCAAAAGCTGCGGACCTAACATAACAACCAAAAATGGTGTTCAAAGAAATTACAAAATATCTTAAAAAATTTAAATTTGTAAATTGACACTAAATCTATAATACTTATAGTGAATGCCTTGCGTTATAAATATATTGTCATATTGCATAGTTTTACAGTTTTGCCCAATCTGAAGCAATCTAAACCTTAGCCAATTTTAAGTATCCATAGCTCTTTATATATACATATTTGCATAGTTCTTCGTATAACGTAGGTATGTTATACAAAAAATTATGCAAAATTTCCTGTATCTAGACTACAAATTCCCCATTGGGAATCTCTCAGGGCTGTATTTGACCCATTGGTGAGATACTGCCCCTGAGTGAACCCTGGAGACTATGATGTTAGCGGCAGTGGATCTAGAGAAAAATAGGGGGTGTTGAGGCAGTCAAGAGAAATGGTCAAATTATGTGTTTATTATTAAAACTTTGATAAACAATTTCATTATACATTTGGTTTTCATTTTGTTAACTTCTTCTTTACATTTTTTATTTCTTATTGATTGTTTATTTTTAAAATATTAATAAACTATTTTATTGTACAATTGGTTGTTGTATTATTAATTTTTGCCTTATAATTTTTAATAGATTTAAACAGACAAATTATTTACAGATAATATGCTACAATATTTTAATATTTCATATAAAATTACTACTAGGGAATTACGACTAGGGAAGCGTTGAAAAATATCAGAAAAATAATTGTAAAATGTGAAAAATTTCAATAACCCGTTATTATGTCTGTGTAACCAAAGCCGCCTCTGTCTTGAAATGAGCTTTTGATCCACATTAATTTAAAAATTGAATGTGATAAAGCATAATATGACATTTTTATTGTAAACAAAATGTAAAAAAATATAAGCACGGTCACCGCGCGGATGGAAAAAAAAAATATTTGTCTATTTTTTACTCTTTCTATAAAATACTATATTTTTTTGAAATGTTCTATAATTTTTTAAATACTATAATCAGCGGAAGTAATATAAGAGCGGAAGTAAAATACAGACACACTGGCCTGGGTAGGTTCTGGGAACTACCCATCCGCGCGGTGACCGCGAGCGACCGCACAGTTGGGTAGTTCCCAGAAATTCGAACGTTGTTGCCTAGAGAATAGAGTTTACATTCGCTTATAATAAATATTGCCACCGCGCGCAAGAAAGTTTTCGCGTCGTGTGTCTGCGCTGTTACGAGAATTATTAACTAGTTACTATGCTTTAATTTAAAAATAATAATAAAACATAAAATAATTTATTTAATAGGGGTAAATAAATTACATACCGGTGTAAAACAAGAGTTTTGTAATGCTGATCGTGGTCTATTACGAATTATCCTTTTGTCGTCCTTTTTCTTACTCCTATAAGAAAGATTCACTGGTGACCCAAATAGTCGTAAATTGGCGTTGTCTTTCGACATTTCACAAACATTACAGACGTTAAAATTATATGATAATATTAAATTGATAAAATTTTAGAAACTAAGAAATGGATTTGACATTTCAATTTTTGTTTTGTTCTCGGAGTTGTCACTTGTCAGTCTCGTCGCTAGGCAACGGGTTCATTTTGTACGTTGTTCTTGTTTGTATGATTCTCCCTTGAGAGGAGAGGCAAATGAATTTATATCCATACAGCTACTGTATTCAGTAAAAAATCGATATACCTATTCATTCATCATTAAAATGTTGACGTTAAACGTTTTTATGTTTATTGGAGTTGCTGGGGACAAGTATATCACGATAGTCTTTCTAGTAAGACCCCCTGAGCCAGATAAACCCACTTAAAAAATTTCAACTTCGTGCTACTTTACGTTAGTAAACTAATTAATCTGTGGTGCTACTAAGTAACACTTATTTTATTAACTTCGCATATTCCACAACAGCGTTAATACTTGGGATGCAAAACTACGCCAGTTTTACATCACAATATCTACTAGAAATAATTTGCTAATTTGCTAGTTTTCTAAGCGGCAACTTTGAGGAAATTTATTATTTAAGATAATGTGTAGTTTTAAGTTTGTAAATATTAACATATGTATGTACTTTTTTGTTATTAATAAATATAAAAAAAAATTTGCTAATAATTACAATAATCGCCTAACACCATAAAATTTCACAGAAAATCACAATGTCGTATTCACCACAATTGTTTACTACGAGTATCTGCGAATGTGAGCCTACACTCTACAACCCAATATAGGAACAACACTAGATGATGTACATACATACATACATACATATATATCTAGTGTTGTTCCTTTATTGGGTTGTAGAGTGTAGGCTCATATATATATATATATATACATACATATATATATATATATATATATATATATATATATATATATACATATACATATATATATATATATATATATACATATATATATATATATATATATATATATACATATACATATACATATATATATACATATACATATATATATATATATACATATACATACATATACATATATACATACATACATATATATATATATATATGTATATGTTAATCTGCATTTCTAAATGTAGAATAATGTATATATGTCCTAAATTTCTCTGTTCCATTATTACAAATCCACTTAATCTACATTTAGAAATGCAGATTAACAGATTAACAGTAATAGTGCCTACAGAAACACACGTTGCGATTTATTGGAACAACCAGCCAATGACGCCGATAAATTACGCCGATTAACGTCGGAAAACCCTTCCAATTGGAGTCGTCAGCCAACAAAATTGTAACGTCTTTACGTTTGCAGTGAATTGCCCCGACATTTTTAAAAATTTAAGTTAATATTATCACTTTACTGTTACACAGTTATGAAATTATGCGAATTACAATAATATAATATGTAACTCCTTAAACCATGTCCTTCGCCTTTTTTTAGATGTATGATGTCTTTGTAAAATAAAAAATATTTCTTTTTTGAAGCTTTCGTGATCAATACGTACCTATAGAACTATAGAAGGTATTTTAAACATTTAAAAATTTTAATTTTTTGCTAGAAGGGAATATTTACATTTTAGCTGCAAAATTACTTAAATTTTATCGCCTTTACAAAAGATATATTGTTTTTATTTTCTGATTTTTGGGGTCTTTCATTAAATAGGATAGGTACATTGTTAAAATGGTATTGCGACATTGTGGGTAAAGTTAGACTTACCCACAATGTCGCAGCCTTAGCCTAGAAAGGCCTAGTTATTTCTGATAAATTGGAAGCAAGATAGAAATGACTATGGACAATTTGTTGCCTCAAACCTGTCGAATAAGTTGTTTCCAACAACTTGTGTCGTCTGTGAGATTAGAATACATTCATTTTTAATTCAGTACATATACTCATTTTTACAAATTTGAAAAAAGGTCTTAAGTCCTGATAGTTTGTTTTTTGAGTGTTGCTAGTCCAGAGTTATATACACTAAGATTTTGTTGCTAATAATAGACATCACATGCAAATGCAAGAATTAAACGTTTTACCACTATGACGTCATTGATAAAAATATACCCACTACAAAGAGCATGCCCACCAATGCCTACTGTCAAGTCGTTTGACTCGTTTCAACTTCATGAGTATTGAAATAAGTACCATTCTTCGATCTCGAATCTCTACTAGTTTCTTTTGGGCACGCTTTCTGCTTTGACTGTATCTTACACCTACAGTTCTCGTTTCGCCTGCAAGGGCGTAGGTCGAGTAAAAACTTTGTTTATTCGATACTTAGTGCAATAAGGTTTAAGGTTCATAACACCATTTGTGTTCAACTGCGCAGTGTCTAAAAAAGTGTATAAATAGTGCAGATTAATTTAAAAAATGTTTAATGCAATCGCCGGTACGTTGATATTTTATTTAAGCACTTTTCATGGGTATTAAAATACATATATTTTTAAAGTTCTTGTCGTTATACCAAAAATTGTGCATTACATAATTTTTATAGAAAATTTTAACGTTTTTACTAATATTTAAATTTAAATTATTTGTATTGACTCTTATTACGCAGACTGCTTGCATGTTACCTATCTATAGCGCTCGTTTTTCTTATATATTTTTTTTCATTATAATTTTTTTCACAGTTTTAACAATTCTGTTTGGTTTTAACAGCACTATTGTATACCTATTGCAAATTTTTTTTAATTTTTGTGATATGTTCTATTTCTAAATCATTTCTAAACATCAATTTTCGTAAAAAGTTGTATTTCCTCTTGTGAATAGAAAACTATTATTTTCGAGTTATTTTCATTCGAGAACAAAAATAAAATAAACCACAAACGTACGTACTAATGTAACATAACACTGGGGCACCTTAAGTGCTTGCAGTAAGAATTGTTTTCAACTGTTTGCTTACGCATAAGCGCGAGGCTAACTGGGTACAGTTAAACGCATTTAGTGTTACTTCTGTTGGAAAATAGCTCTTATTACAGCACTATAGGGCACTAAAATATTACTCATTTACAATTGACTGCATAGTTAAGGCGGAAAAAACTGTAAAATATAATTTTTAACCGCTGACGTAATAGACTATTAATTATTTTAGTGACTATTTTATGAATATGGCCTGTTGATGGGTGAAAGGAAGGGTAGGTACCTACTTATACAACAAATGCACAATAGATTTTTAATAATTAGGTTACCTACTTATGAAATAATATTTCATATCAGAGTTAGGCAAATGCACACCTATATATTCATATTAATTTACGTGTAGGTACGTTTCGTACTGAGTAGTGATTTACCTCATAATATTCTGTGGATTTACCTACTGTCGTTAATTTTCAGTCAGAATCATTTAGTCTGTTGACCGTGGTGATAGCCTACCGCTAAAAATTGACCTTATATTGTTGAAATTATCATTGAACTTCCCTTGACTCACGTGTGACTGATGCTATTTTTAAGAGCGTGATTAACGCTATATGAAAAATAATTACCTACCTACATACATAACTAACTTATTACAAGTACTACAATTTCTATTTTCAATCACAATTACAGCTCGGGTATAATTTAAAAAAATTACCTAATTTGTACAATTGCAAAAAAAATAGTATAACATTTTAGAAAATCATTACATATTTTTGAATTATCCTTTATAAACTTAGATCTTTAAGTACTAAAATAATACGCATAATGCAAAACGAGTTATGTTCAACTACGCAGTAAGTCCGAATTTGTGAGGTGTTGGTCATTCATTCAAATATGTACCTAATACCGCTACGACTAAAAGCGTTAAATAATACATATTATAATATTTACTTTAAAGCGCCTAGATCACGACTCTTTGCCGTGTTAATGGCGAAGCTCTGAAAATATCGCAGCACTATTACAAATAGATAAATTATCCTATTGCTAGAGGTAGTAGGTACCTATCTATCGGACCTATCTATATAATTCTTTGCTTCTTTGTGCAGAAATACAATAATGACACAAGTTTTTATTTATGGCACTTTCGCTTCAGCTACAGCGTACAACCTCAAGTGTTAGGTACATGTATGAGAACTTGAGAAGATGTATGTATTCTAGTAGAAACATAATTATGCATTTTAAAATAGTAACATTTTTAAAATGCAATGAAAACTCGCAAAGCGACGTTTTGTGATCATTGTTTTATAACAGAGAAATAAAAAAGATATAGGTATACATACCCACGCCCAATAAAGTTTTATAGAGCTGATGTAGTCACACATACGATACAAAGTAACCTCAATATCGATTTGATGTCATATGGATGGAAGCCATTATCATATTATGGACATGAACTACAACCATACCCATCAACCATTCTTCTGCAGGTAGGTACCTACTAGTTCTTCCCCATCCAACAACCTATCTAAAATTCGCAATATTTTTTTTTAAATGGAAAAAATAGAACTTGATTTTTGTAAAGTTTATATGGTATTTTAGTGTCTTTCTGTTCCGCCGCTGATATATAAGTAATTTATACTAACTCTTGAGACATTTTTCGTAATCATTACATACAACATCAAATGGCGTAGGTGTTAGTAAATCTGAAACATTACCAGTGCACGTGCACTGAAGGCTCTGGGGTCAGGGACAGTGGGACGCAGCGGCGCTGTTTACGATTCATAATAATTGCTAGAGGAATGTGGCAGCGGCAGCGTCACAAGTCACAATTCACAATCAATAGGTGTAAACCGTCGTGGTTATAAATATTATCAACTACCGAAGGCCTAGCACAAATATTTAATAAAATGTATTATATTTGTCTATTACAATAAAACGTTATGAATTATTGTACTAATTGGAAAAAAAATATAAAACATAAATACATTATTTTTCATTCAATGTAGGTAAGTAAAGTAAATGACAAAGAAAGATGATAAAGGACGTAGACATGGTGTATAAACACTGCATCAACGTACGTTCCATTCTAGAAAGAGTAATCATATCAGTTAAATTTGTATTGGTAAGGCTTAGTTTATTAAACAAAATTAAGAGTTTAAAAACTGACACAAAATATAATCAACCATTTCCACCAAACATAGCTAAGAATATTTTCGAAAACTGCAGTTTTCAATCAAAAACTGCATGCAGATCTTCGGTCAATAGCTACGGTAGCACAAACAAACAGATTAGGGCATTGTATGGGCATTGTGTTTAGAATACAGATAGAAGATAGCTGTTGCCTGCGACTTCGTCCGCGTGGAATTAAAAAGTCTTATGTCCTTCCCCAGAGCTTAATCTATCTATATTTAAAATTGGTCCAGCGGTTTAGCCGTAGCACTAGAAACTTAACAGACAAACAAACAGAGGCACTCGCTTTTACTATATTAGTACACGCTAGTAACTAAAATTGATCTGTGATAGTATGGAAGTTTGTTTATGGATAAAGTGTGAACTTACTTACATGTCACTGGCAGACTGGCGAGTCTGCTGGGCTTTGCACCCCTTTCATCTTAGAGCATTACCTTTTTGACTAGACAAACTATAATATTTAGTTTTTTTTTAAATTATTCATTTATTGGATTAATTGTTATGACTCAAAATTTTGTTTTGAATTAGGTATGTAGCTTTTGTTCTGAAGGTGAGTATATAAATAGATAATACTATCTATAACCAAGTCGGGAAAAATACCGGGTGCGAAGATCAAACTCGCATTTCGATAGGATGAGTATTTTTTAAAATTAGCATCTCAGTTTTACGGTACGATATCAGCATGAGTGTTTAAGATAATTAGTTGCCCTCCAAGCCTAATATAACACGTTCTCGAACTGAGGCAGTCATCAAATGATCACTTTATTTTTTACGTTCATGTTATGTTTACGTGCCTAAAAAGATGATAATTTTATTGTCACACATATTGAACGTGCACACGTGTGAACAATAACAATTGATGGATAATTTTATAAAAGCTACATAATTTATTAAAACAATAGAGTTGTATATTTTAGCAACAAGTTTAAATACTTACATACCTATACATTAAAAGAAAAAACGTCTTTATGAGAAGAATGAAGAATGCAGATTCGCAATGCGCAATTGCAACAAGGAACAGCCGCAATGCAGTTACAGACATCTGCAGTGCTAGGGCTGCTAACGTTCGTTTTTGCCTAATCGATAGTTCGGAGAGATTACTAATTTTTGTCAAAATTATTAATTAGATTTTAAATCAGTTTAACGGTCTGATAGCACGATTTTTCTAGTTATTTATTATTTTTTATTCAAATCGTACCTATAAGAGATTAGTGCAATGTTAGTAAAGCAAGACGACAGGAATACAGAAATCTTTTGCCAAAATGAATTTAATAAAATAATACATCTGTTCACGCTGTCTTGTATAAAAATATATATACAGTTATCCGCTGCTTTATATTTTTTATAAATCTCGTAAGTCTTATTAATTACAATTTTTTGAGATAAATTGGTCACCTTGGTCCAATCGTATGGCTCTCTCAATCACCGGATGATTGCGACCTATCAAATTATATTAATAGCTTAACAGAATTTCAGGAAAGGATCGCCAGTTCTGTAGAACTGCCAAAATGTAAATATTTTATAAGAAAATGCACAGTACAGATAATAGTGCAGATTCCAGGTGATATTGAACTTATTTAACAATTCATTACCGTTTTTTATTTCAATGTAAAAGCATCGCTCTTTATTATCGTGTAACATACATATTTAAATAATATATTAGTTTGTAGTATACATAACAATAGAGGTAGTTGATAGTAACACCAGAGAACATATAAGTTAACCCAGTAAACATTTTTTAAATGATCTTACACTAAATTTATCAATAAAAGGTTTTTACATACTTAAAACAGTTGTATTAAAAATAGTTTCTTGAGGTTTTATTTTGCAATCTTTTTTTTTTAAGGTTATGACATCGTTTTCTAATCATCGTGAAAAGTAAAAGTCTTTATAAACGCATCATTTGTTGTTTGCATAGTTTTGGCATACAATGATAATAACAGTCTATTTATAATAACGATTCTGGAGAGCCGACAAACCTATCCGGTGGTCCATCTCCACACCGAAAACATAGGTATTTTTTTCTGCAAATACCTACTTTGTAATAGTAAGTCATTAATAAATAATTAATCACGTATTGCAATATAGGTATCCACCTAATCGCTTTAGAAAAGAGCTTTGAAGATTTCATGCAGTGTACACAAGATAAATTGTTTAGTCTTTAACTCAATATTAAAACTAATTTAATCAGTCTATAAAATAAAAACAAAACCTCGCGAGCTCTATGCAAGTAATGACATCACCATCAAGGTTGACTGGTGTCGGTGTCGGGATCCAACATCATTTTATTACTACGCAAAATGCGTGTTAAACAGTTACCTCTTTCTGGCTTATGGTATAACGTGTACAAAGAAGAGGATAGAAAAATTAAATGTTACGAGAACCTCAACTATTTAATTTACCATGATCTCGCTCTGAATCTTGACTCTAAAAGGATATTTTTATATATATGTATGTTTGGATCTTTTATATACATAAAAGTATATGGATATGTATTTACTACATAGCTGTTATATTATATAGATAAAGGAAACATTCACAGCAAATGAATCAGGAAACAACAAACAAAGCTTCACTTTATAGGTACATTATAGGTACCTCGTCACAGGGCGTAAATTTATTTATCAATTCAGTTTTCTAAAACAAAGTCTTTATGCTTTTAATCTAAGATTTATCTAAATAATATTTAAAAACGATGAAAATATTGTTTAAGGAATACCTATACTACTAATTTTATTTCTTTTTCGCTAATAGTGAAGGACACATGCGATATCGATTTTTTTAAAACGTAGCGAATGTTACAGTATTTTACTTTCAACTAGAAACAGTAGAGAATTAGTCTTTATTAATTTTCTGTGGTAATCTATAAATGTAAAAGGTCTATCGTTCAAGCGACTAGACTGAACGAATTTATAAAGCATCTGAAATATGCTAGTATCAATGGTAGATACTGCAGCAATGCAGAATCTGTAACGCAATAACAGTACCTATGGTTTAATTTTAATCGCTTCGTACTGCTGACTGTATCAGAATATTGTGGTATAATTACTGCGAAGCATTGTAATGCTTGATTTGCGAAAGATAATTGAAACTGTACATACTTGATTGTTGATTGAGAAGTACAATGAGTCATTGTATCTGCATTCATAATATTTATACTCTACTTACGTATTATACCGTTTAAAATACGTAAATATATTTTCATTTAATCATATGTATTAATAGTAATTTATAACGTTATTCCACGAAGACTATGTTATGACATCACGGGCAGTAAAAAAATGTGATGTCATAGTTATCAACTTGTTTTGAGATGACAACATATCACCTCAATTGAATAAGCTTTGGTTTTATTAGAGAAGCCTATTTTATTTTTATTTTCATTGTATACAGTTCATAAGATTTGGTCTTTTTTTTTGATAAAATTTACACAGAAACAGAATCTATGCTCTACGCAAACTCTTACACTAGAAACTTTTTGCTATAATACCAGGTCAGTCGGTGCCCTAGGTCACGAGCGATTCCGCAGTACTTTTAAAGCAGTCTAGCTCACACCGATCGATACTTGGATCTAGACATTCATGCTTTCGAGGTCGAAACCTAGACCAAGTGGCGGCATATGAGTAAAACGATGTTATAGTCAGCATTATTGAAGTGAATTACGGAAGCTCTTAGGAAATAAATTGCACATTTATTAGATTCTGTTCGTTGCCAAGGAACAATTTTCAGTTTAATCGTCTATTATTGTATGGTAAAAAAGTCAAGGTACCTATAATACATTTTTCAGGATATCGGTACAGTTAATCCAGTTTAAATAATACTATGTAATAAATAATATAAAGCAGTTATCTAATTAATTGGTGATGTAGTCAATCAAATTATCTATTTCAATATTGTTTATTTATTGTGATGATATCTGTTAGTAATAAGCTAGGTATAGGTGTGTCGATCGACAAATTTTTGTCTCACTACATTTAACAGTTTCATATAGATCGTACTTCGTATATAATCTAATTTTTGGCCGTCTGCTCGGAATCAACTACAATAAATATTACCTAAGTTGCAATAAAATTATTTAGATATGATTTTAATTATATAGAAATATTTGTAAAATATCTACCTAAACCGTTCTAATGAAACGTAATACGATAAAATGTATAAGTGTGTAGTATATGACAAGTTTTGTTTTTGAGACATTGAGAAACATAATTATGCATGTTTTATTTGATTTGGCAGTCGTGAACTTCATTTTTTAACATGGTCGCTATTATCTCACAAGATAGAATAGAAAGAATCTTCTAGAATCTTCGCGTAATCCACAAAACTCTTCGAACGTTGAATGTTGAATGTTGAATGAACAAAAGTATTATTATAGCGTAATAAATTGGATATAAGAATATTATACTTAATATTCTTATATCCAATTTAATACGCTATAATAATACTTCAATATTGAATTTTGACTGACAATGAGAATATAATCACTACGTTTTGACTTTGACTTTCAACTTTGAATTATAATATGTAATGTGAGTTATTAACAAGAGCATAAACTTCTTGAAGTAAACGCTGGAAAGTAAGCTATTTAGGTCGTCAGTCATTGAGAAAGTTTCGAAATCGGTTAGAACAACATGCGAGCAATGATCCCGGCCGCTCTATTTTTGTTGACCACAATTGCAGATGAACGAGACCACTGCACGCGCATGACACTTATCTACTTCCTAGATCAAACATCGGTCACTAACAATTTAAAACTAATTTGGGCATTATTTTTTAAATAAATCACATAGATAAACAACAACCAACAACACTATGCGTATGTTTTAGACAATAATTTATGTAAAGATTTGCACGTTTTTAGTACCAACATGTCGATAATGCATCCACAGTATTTGCATCCCGTTTAGATGAATCTGTTACTTACGTTCATTATACGTATTGTTAGTAACCTCAATATCAGTAGTAACAGTAGCTAGAAATATTTCACTATTTCATAAATAAGTACTCTGATTTTTAGCATGCCAGATTTATAATAGAATGTAATTATCTATTGAATTACAGATTTATAATGTTTAATGTCTCTATTTTCACGCCTACCGATAGACAAGAACCTTGGTGAGTTCTTAAATCTTCTTAGTGTTGTTTTACATTATAAAAAATGAAAATTGCTACACCAAGAAAGTTCAAGGGCATAGGTTATTGTTAGCTCTACATCATACATAAATCATGTATTTTATATTATCTTTGAATAAATATGCGTGTACATTTACTTATTCAATTTTGTTTACCAAGGCGCGCCCATGTCTAGTTTTAGGAAAATTATGTTATCTACTCCAAGAAAGAACGAAAGTAATATACTATATTACGTCCATATCATTCACCACAATGACGTATCTTATAGCGGAATCTAATTGGAATATTTATAACCATAAACAATTCAATTTATTAGATACAGTAGATTCATAGATAAAAGTAAAACTTTATTCATAATTATTGTATTATTGTATTGTATTCGTAACTACACTAGTATGAAAAGCGTTAATGACAACTTCTGAAATTCCAAAAAATCGTCATTAGTTACCATAACATTGTGCGATGCCATCGAGTAGTGTAATTAATTTTTATCGACATTCAAAACTGACAGCACTAATTCGATAAGAAATATTTTAGGGCTAGCGTTCCCGAGAGTAGTACCTCTGGTAGAGGGTGTTTTTAAAACTGTTATAGTCGCAAATCATAGAAATTTTGAAATATGTTATTTAACAACCTTTTTTGGAACTTTGCGGGCCATTGAATACACGATCGGTTTTAATTCACTGCAACAAAAAAAACGCAAACGATCTGTATTTTTATTATGTTAATATCATTGGAGTTATATACGAGTTATACTACTTAGTCATCACTGTGGGTATTAAAAATATACCAAAATAATTGTCATTGAATGAATGAGAGTGAGACATTTCGGTATTCATAATTGTCTGTGATAATTGTATTAATAGAAAATGTTTTTTTTTCATTTCGTTATTATCTACAACGAGTCTCGCATAGGCTGCGAATTCTTCATCCCCACAGATTTATTTCTACGCATGGGAATGCTCGCCTTACTTGGCAAGCTTTAGTTTTTGTTCCAAAAATTTTCACATAATACAGTTTCACATTGTACAATATTAAAAGTAGGCACAGAATATACAAACGAATCGTTTTAAAAATTGCTTATTTGAACTTTTATCTTATAGATATGAATGTATGAATATAAAGAGATTTGAAGATTTTTGTTCAGAGCCTGGCATAGGTACTCAACGGCCGCCATTCCCTTTTTTTAAATTACTTTTGTATAAATTAATAATTAATTATTTAAACTACGACACATGATAAAACTATATAAATCGATTGGGGACATTTGAAGGAACAAAAAATTACTAAGGTTGCCACATCTTTCAAATGTAAAACTTCAAACCATGAAAATATTACTTCCTCATTTAATATTTTTACGCATTATATTGTAATATCAATTTTTAGACAGATTAACTTTTTACTACAAATATTATTATATTCTGAATGGTATTAGCGGGCACATATTTTTATGTTTTTATGTTATATTGTCATGTCGTTGATCTATCACACTACAGAGATAGTGGGTAGTAAGTATATAATTATGAAGAACCCCATAAGTATTGGCAATTTATATTCAACTGGGCTGACATTACATTATGGTATACTTTTAAGAACGAAAAATATCTATTTTAATTTAATTTATTCTGGCATTTATTTTTTCATGTTTATTGAAGTTCTCATACATCAATCTTTGTGCCTGCAAATAACTCTGTAACATGCCACTTTATATAGAACATAGCAATCTTAGTAATTTTTAGTGTCCCAACATATTATGTATATAGGTCTATCGTGATTTTTAAATATTACCACTTAGGTATCTAAGCCTCGTCATTATACCTACCTAATGATTATTATTTAGATAAAATCCTACAGTTCTCATCACTACAAAGTACTGCCAATATTTTGTCAATTTGTAACGTAGACTTTATTATTTGAATAACATTACTTACATCAAATATGTAGGTAGAGCTTATACTACTTGTAACTAATAAGTTATTATTAAAATAAGGATCTCGATATAATGTTTTAGGAGCGTTTCGAAGCATTGGCGAGAAGACCGCCTCTCTCTTTGAAAGGAAGAAGAAAGATGCTGAGCAAATCGCTCAGGAGAAGGCCCAAGATGCGGCTAACGTAGTCGCTGAGCAGGTGAAGAAGACCGGTGAGGTCGTTGGAGGGGTTCAGCAGAGTGCCACGGAAGCTGCTAATACAGGTATCGTTACTTGTGAAGTGGGATATCCTATGTTGCTCACTGAATGCTTCAGTGGCAGCTCACATATTTTCTACATTTGTTCTTTCTCAAAGTTTATGATGTTGATGTACTACATATATCTTCACGCTGTATCCGATAGGAGGAAGCGCCAGGCTTGGCGGTCTTTACATACTTCTTTCGCCTCCCCAAATCTCATCATTCTACTCACACTTTTTCGCCTAGGTATTCGAGTGCTTTTGAGATTTCCATCAGCTAACACTGACTATTTGATCTTTGTAAGTCAATCTTGGCTTCTGCTACCACTCACTTTCGCTCTGTAGATTTTCTTCGTCAATCTTTCATCACTCTCTTTTTATGTGCCCACTATCTAAGCATTCCTTTCTTCGTTTTTACAATAACACTATCATGCAAACCCTATCATACTGTGTATTTATTTTGTCCACAAAGGTGACACTATTATACTACATATCATAGAACATCTGTAATGTTCTATTTAGGAAACATCAGTGAAACAGATATTTATTAGCGTATCTATTAGTTTCATTGTGTAAATAAATGCGTGTCTCATTCGATAACACATGAAAAAATTATTTCAAAACACAGTACCTACCTAATGAGTAATGACTAATGTGATTAGCTTCTCGATAATTTGATTGCGTAATATCGTCTAAAAGTAGAACAGATACCAAGATAAACTTTACTGTTGGTTATTTTAAACCACATTTTAAACACTGTCTCGATTATTATTTTTTTCTTAATTTTCTGCATTTGGTATATACTGGCTGGATACTTAAATTTTTTTTTTAAATTTAAAACAACTGGAATTTTTTTAAATTTCCTGTCGTTTTAAATTGCTGGAAAAACGCTGATTACACTAAAAAAAAGAGTTTTTGGCGGGATTTTATGGAGAGCGGATGAGTGTTTATTTTAATTATTCGCAAATTGTTTCTAGTGGATATTGTGATGTAAAATAGGCGTAGTTTTGCGTACCAGCGTCTACACTATTGTGCATTATTGTGGAATTGTTAAATAAGTGCTAATTTAGTAGCGTGACGTTGACACTTATAGTGGCCTAGTCCGCCTCAGTGGAACCTACTAGAGAGACTGATATTTGTCGCCGGAAACTCCAAGATACATTAAAATGTATTGTGTCTACATTTTAATGAAATAACTATAATATAATAAATTTATGTATTTATTACTGAAGACATGGTTATATGGGCTAAAAATTTTAGGTTTAGGTTTACACACACACACACTAAAAAAAAACGTCAGCTGCGTCGTTTCAAAATTTTTCCTACCCTTGCAACTACTTCAATCAATGTCAAGTGACAACAGTGGCAACTACCTAGTTTGTGTAAGACTTTTGTTAGAACGAGAGAAGTGAAGCTGGCGTTTAATTTAGATTTTTTTTAACCGACTTCAAAAAAAGGAGGAGGTTCTCAATTCGACTGTATGTTGTATTTTTTTTTGTATGTTTGTTACCTCATAACTCCATCATTTATGAACCGATTTTGAAAATTCTTCTTTTATTTGATAGATAATACTTCAGAGGTGGTCCCATTTAAATTTCATCGGCATTGAATCTTGAACTTCGAAGATATACTAGATAACAAAACCTGGTTATAACCCTTATTTATATTGATGATTCTCTTGTATATCGTTACGTTCTGAAATTAAAAAGAAGTTAATTGCATACCTGCCTTAGATATTTATTTAGATCAAGATCACTCAAAAGGGAGAAATAAAAATTTTTATGAAAAAAAATTAAACCGCCTTCAAAAATAAAACACTGAAAAGTACAAAATAACTATACCCTACTAATCAAAACTCAAGTACAATTAAAATAACTTCTTAAATACGATATACATACCTATATGATTAAATTTGACAGTTATTGAAGTCGGTGCCAAATTAATGTGCAACAACAGAAAGTTTATTAGTTTGGTAGGCTTGTCACCGACTTCAGTAACTGTCAAATTTAATTATATAGGTATGTATATCGTATTTAAGAAGTTATTTTAATTGTACTTGAGTTTCGATTAGTAGGGGATAGTTATTTTGTACTTTTCAGTGTTTTTTTTCTGAAGGCGGTTTAATTTTTTTTCATAAATTTTTTTTTATTTGTGATCCAAGTAAATTTTCTATTTTTTGCGTTTTTAGGGTACAAAAGTGGTAGTAGTGATATTGTGCGTTTAAGTTCTGTGCAAGTGTTAAGAATTAGAAAGTTTGACTAAATATGTGCAATGTGTGAAGTTTTCACGTTTTTACAAGAAGTCCTTTTTTACTAGTAAAACTTACTGTCAATTGAATAGTAAGTTTTAGGGACTTAGTATAAGACGTCAGACATTTTACACAGCTGGCTGCTATACATGTTTATTCAGACCTTTCAATTCTTCTCACTTTTACAGACCTTTAATGCACAGTTTACTATCACTTTCTTATTTAAAAATTCCCAAAAGCGTGAAAAAAGAGAAAATCTAAACAAAACGCGAACTCACTTCTCCCTTTCCTGGCTCCGTCCGTCGCTCAAGACGGTAAATTGTAAAGTTTGTTGTACGATTATTCAATTTCGAATCTGTCGAAGTTAAATTTAAAAAATGTGCGCTATTGTAATATTAGTAGTAATTCATATTACTTACTTTTAACATATACCTAACAAAAACAATTATTTCTGATTAATTTTAATTGTAACAATTGGAAATCTAGATATTATTATTTGCGGACGTTATGCAACGAGCGCAACGAGATGGCACCTAAAGATATGATTATGTTTTGGATGTCGACAAAAACATCCGGCAAACGAGTTTTGTGGTAGTGGTAGCATACGACATTAATTTTGCAGCGCTTCTGCTGGTTAGTTATGTTTTAGTTCTTCTTTTTTCAAATTATTATCAAATGATATATTTTTACCTGAAATTTTACTACAACTTGTTTCATCCGTAAGTATTTATTTTTAAAATTAGACTTCACGTCTCTAAAATTAATTGTCCACTAGGTTATTTAAACTAGTTTAGGTCACTTTCCGTGCCGTTGACTGTATGTAATACTAATAATATTCGCCTAGTTATTGTTTTGACTGTGAGAAAATGCTAACCGCATGCCAAGCGCCAGTAGCTAAACAAAGTTTGTCGTAGTTGCCTTCAATTTTAAAACCCTATTCTCAATTACACTTTTGAAGACATGAGGAATAGCCATTTTAACGTATACTTTCGAAAAAATGTTAAATCTAAAAAAAATTTTTTTACGTTTCATTTTACCCCCAGAACTTGATTTTTTACGTTTCAATTTACCTAAAACTGAAAGCACAACTTTTTAACATCTATCTTTGAGCTATACTATATTACTGTTCCAAATTTCAGCGGCATATGTACGTCTAATAGTTTCCGAATAAAACGGATGTGACAGACAGACAGACAAACAGACAGACAACCAGGCGGACACCAAGTATGGTTACCACATCAAATAAGAAATTTCCTGACTAAATGTTTGACTTTTTAGTAAACTTCACATTTTGTATTACTAGTGTACGTACAGTCTTTTTGTCATTTTGTGATCAATGTACGTTTTATGACTCACTGACTTCAATTCTACCATTTTGCTAATTTTTGTGTCTGTCGGTTACATTTTCGCGGCTAAGCCACCAGATCGACTTTGATGAAATTTGGCATGGAGATAGACATCAGGCTATGTAGGCTACTTTTTTTTTATCAAAAATTACCCCTAAGGGGGTGAAAAGAGGATGACACTGTATGGAAAGTGTTAAACCGCTGAACAGAATGATTATGATGAAATGTGGTACAGAGATAAACTTTTTTTAACAGTCATCAAAAAACCCCTAAGGGGTGAAAAGGGGGATGAAACTTTTTATGTGAAAAGCTAAACTGATAAACCAATAATAAATATAATGATATTTGGTACAGAGATTATATAGTATGTGCCCGGAGACAAACGTACCCTACGTTTGTCTCCGCGTTTTGTTTTTCCAAACATGCGAAAGTTTGTCTGTTTGTTTGTTTGTTTATAATTGAACGTTTCTTTGTACATTTGTACTCTATGCGTTTCTATACCATTTATCCGATTGCAATGAAACTTTAGTAAGTGTCGTGCGCACGCCGGAGAAATTTCCGTATGTTTGTGAAAAATTTGCCAGGCGGACAAAGTCCCGGTTATACGGTTCACTGCCGCGAAGGCTGCCGCATACTTAATTATAAAATCTCGCGCCCTTTTTTCAAATAAAAAAAGCCCGTTTCCATTTTTTCTAAATTTCTGATAGTTAAAAATAAAATTCCCTGACGAGGGTAAAAATTCCGCACATGTCAGGAAAATTCCTGTCGTTTTGTAAGCCTCTGAGGCTTAGCTCTGAGGTGATTTTGAAAGTGTAGACCTTGTGTACACTACCTAATATTTTACAATTTTTGAACGGAATTTTAATAATTACATTTTTATTGAACAATATATTTCTATCTTCACACGTTCTTAAAAAAAAGTGTTAACTGTAATAGCTGTGATATGGATCACAGCTATTACCTACTGCAATGAATATGGATACGAGTATTAAGGCGACGCATTGGAACTTTTGACTGCAGAGATCTCAATTTTTCTAAGTGACAACAAAACATATGAAAGTGATATTAAGTAAACTAATTTTTCATTTCATTGACTTTATTTTGACAGTTGCGATACATGATTGGTTAATTTTTGTAACACAAAAAAAAATATCAAAGAAACCTCTCTTAAAACAGAGATTTACATTTTTCGGAGTAACAGGATCGATTTATGTTTCTAAACTTTCTGTATAGTTTAATCTAAACATATTCTTTAAAATGACTGAATAAATGATTTTTTAAAATTAATCATAGTCTTTAAAATAAACGAAAATAACTGCTCTTTCGTAATTTTCATAAGCTAGCGCGCGCACGTTTGTATAGAGCAAAAGGTGTACAATATACAACAACAACACAACGTCATTGATGGTACTAAATCCTGTGGATATACTGAGTTACGATTACATGTGGTACGTTAGCAATAGAATATGTATGTAATACTTGATCACGGTACGTAAGATTTGGACAATAGATGCGCTATTCAGTTGCACGAGTAAAATACGCAGTATATACCTACCAATTACCATATGTACATACGGGTCGTATGTCTTCTAAAAGAGGATTATGAGAATAGATCGTGACCTTAGTGTCAATCAATGTAATGAGCGTTACATATATTATGTAGTTGCCTTTTTATTTTTTATTGCGAATATGCAGCCTACCTACTTCTCAATAATATCTGCTATACATAATAATATTATGTAGAGTATACAGTTGGACGGGAATATAGGGAAAACTGTCCGATGTCTGCAGTTTTATTGGTATTTATAGTTAACTGGCTGTTACCCGCGACTACGTCTGCGTGGATTTAAAAATAATAGCCTACGTCCTTTCCCAAGGCTTAGAGTACCTATATTTATTCCAAATTTCATCAAAATCGGCCCCGAGGTTTGGCCGAGAAAACGTAACAGACAAACAGACGGATGTTTTCGCATTTGTAATATTAGTGTATAGTACAGTATGGAATAGGGATAGTATGAATAAGTATGGATAGAGGTGTAGATAATATATATTATTATGTACTTATATAAGAGTTATAGAAAGAATGAATGATGAAAGATTGACGAAGAAAATCTACAGAGCGAAAGTGAGAGGTAAAAGAAGCCAAAGAAGACCAAGACTGACTTATGACGATCAAATAGTCAGTGTTAGCCGACGGAAATGTCAAAAGCACTCGTATACCTAGGCGAAAATGTGTGAGGAGAATGATGAGATTTGAGGAAGCGAAAGAAGTAATTAAGGACCGCGACGCTTGGCGTTTTGTCCTCTCTGACTACCTCGTTGGGGATACAGCGAGAAGATATGTATAATGACGATTGCGAGTCTATTGCGCCGCGACCGTAAAATGCGCTTTTCGCGGTAAATATACCGCCTCTATACAAATTCTGGTTTTGACAGCTGATATCGCGCGATATTTGGCTGACGCATGCTGACTGCGTTAGGTAATAATTGTGGGGCATAATAGTACCTATCTCATGGAGATCGTGACCTATCTAACAGCATGGCAATATACGTATATATATGTATCGAGTTATATATCAGAACTATAGCGGCCCGTTCCCGACTTCGCCCGGGTTTAATAATGTACTAATTTACTTTTTAAATGGTGAAATAATTTTACAAATAGGTGCAGTGGTTTCGAAGATTACCCTCCACATATAACAAACTTACAAATTCTGCCTTCTCTCTGTATAATATATTATGTAGATAAGTAATATTTGCTTGAATATAGCGGTTTATAGAAACGGTGTTGGATGATTTTGACGAATATCAATTCTCACAATTATTAGAAATTCTTTCGATACTACGGATATTACGCTGAAAAATTGAGAAATAGAGAAAGCGTTACGTAGGTATTTGAAATAAAGGCGTATGAACATGCCCACGTTTTCATACGCAGCGGACCATTTGCGTGGATGTGTATGTGCTGCCAACGCTACGCAGTCTTATACCTTTGAACGTACAGTACATAATATGACCATTGACCACGCTTTGGCTGCTAGGTTTTAATCAGAAAGTCTACAAAAAAATAATAAACGCGCGGCTGGCATTTCACCAAAACGCTATATCAACAACATGTGAAAGTCGTTTTGTGCTATGTGCTACGTCTTGTGGATTCACCCTAAATAGCTAGTGTAAACAAACGGAAGCAACGATTCCTTTGTAAATTAGTCAGAGACATACATATATTATGAATAATATTTATCAATCAAAATAAATTTACTTCAACAGCTGACAATGCGAGACATTCTGCCATCGATGCTTTGGACAAGGAGCTGTCCAAAGTGTCGCTCGCAGCCGGAGAAGCCAAGGATGCTGCTTCCAAAGCCGTTGCCGACGGCAAGAAGGTCGTTGACACAACTAAAGGTAAGTGCAGTTCGTGGAAATATATTGTAGTACACATCTATCTTTTTAATATTTAGCCTATTGCAATCTTAAGGGGCCATTCATAAATGACCACAACCTTGAAGTTTTTACCATAACCTCCCCCCCTATACGTCATCAGTTGCTATCCCATTTCCCCATTGCGACGCCATTTTTTTTACAACTTTTGAAAATTGATTTTCAATGTTTGATGATAGCTTTCCTTATGTCGCACTCGTAATTCTAAGTTTTTAGATACGATGTTGATACCACAAAAGTTTCTCCAGTCTCCAGTCACACTATGAACACTTTTTCATTATATCATGCGTTATGAGGAAGCCCTTAACATGTGAAATAATTTATGGATGACTCCTTAATTTTATTCACATCACTACTTTTTGTATTTATTCCAGTTCAATCACTAGTTGTAACTTTAGATTACATACACACGTAGTTGAGTAGGTTTTTAAACAAATTCTTTTGTTACTTACACATACCTATATTATTTGTTTTTAGTAAATATATCCACGATTTATTTTAATTTATGCTAATTTTTCCTCCTTTCTTGCTAAACTTTGTAGATACAATTGCAACTACTGTAGACAATACGAAGAAAGCTGCTGAGTCAGCCATAAACACAGCGAAAGGTACGTTTTTGTAGATCTTTTTTTATCTTTTCAATTAGTACATATAATTGGTGGTGGAAAAGTCCTCTAACGTAACTTAACGATGATAATCTGCCAAAATTAAAGGTACGTAATTATACAAACAATATCTTAGCATTTTACAATCTTGTGTCTGGCCGAGTGTAATTTGGATGGAAGGTTATATTATATTTATTTGCATTTCATTTCTTCACTAAGGCACCAATTCTTCATGAAATTCTAATTTATAAATTTTTTGCCACTGTTTTTATTTTAAGTTTTATTTTTTTATTGTGCACTATTTTAAAATTACATTTGTAGATACGGTAGCGAACACAGTACAAAGCACTGTAGATACCACGCAAAGAGTAGCTTGTTCTGCTTTGGATACTGGTAAAACGTATGCTGCTAGTGCCAAAGATACAGTCGCAAGTACAGTAGATGCAACTCAAAGAGCAGCTCAGTCTGCCATCGAGACTGGTAAAAGTTACACAGGTAGTGCTAGAGACACAGTTGCTAGCTCTATTCAAAGTACCGTAGATACAACGCAGAAAGTAGCTCATTCAGCTTCTGAAACTGGGAAATCGTACGCAACGAGCGCAAGAGGTAATTAAATTATTTTAAGATGAGCTCTGTTACATCCACGCCACGTTTTATTTTTTATTTATTTCTTTTGTAGATACATTAACGAATACCGTTCATAATACTGTTGAAGGCACTAAAAACGCAGCTTATACCGCTGCTGAAACCACAAAAACATACGTTGATAGCGCTAAAGGTATCTCATTATTATTGTAGTTTCTATTTTTGGTTTAATCCATTGTAAATAACAGTTTCTGTGTTTTCATTTCACTTTTTAACCATTAATGCTTTAGATATAGTGCAAAACACGTTGCAAACAGCTCTTGACACTGCAAAGAGCACCGCGTATTTTTATTACGACGCCGTAATGTCTTACTTTGAGAGTGCTAAAGGTAGTTTTAATTGCTTCATTTTGTTTGTTACTAGTTTATTATTTATTTTATTAATTATTATGTTTGATTCATTCTTTATGTATCTATAATATTCCATGTATTTGAATTTTATCGTAGATACCGTAGCAAGCACTGTAGATAGCACGAAACAAGCGGTTCAGAATTCAGTTGAAACTGGAAAGTCTTATGTTGATTCAGCTAAAGGTAATTAAGAAAGTTTAAGACTATAATTGTCTTTTGTGTTTTTGCTTTACATGTTCTTTTATATTACGCTTTTGCATATTGTAGATACAGTTCAGCACATTATTCAGAGCACTGTAGATACAACGAAAAACGTTGCCCATTCAGCTGTATTCAGCTGGTAGTGAATGGTGATTCAATATATTTTGTTCTAATATGCATTTTCTTCATAATTTTATTAAAGAATTACTTATATGTGAATTTGTTAAATAATTTACTTCATTTTTACTACGCAAACATTTAAGATATGTTTTAATACGTAGTTTCACGGCCTTGTGAATAATAATTAATTTTTATAGAATTAGATCATCAGCATCATTAGATATCAATAACCATTTATATAATACGCTTATATGTTGTTATTTTGCTGTATTTACGGTTTCCTTCATGTTTTTGTGTTTTGTGTTACATGTAGATACCGTAGCAAACACTGTGAATAACACTGTTGATGTAACTAAAAACGTAGCCGCCACTGTTGTTCAAAAGGGAACAGCAATTGTAGGAAGCGCTAAAGGTATCGTTTGCTTTAAATTCGGTCAGATTTAATATTATTTTGCTCAAATACAATTTATTATAGTAATATTTTATGCAATACTCTTGATTTATCTTTGTGTAGATACTGTAGCTAATACTGTTCACACAACTGTTGATACTACAAAGTATGTAACAGCGGCTGCTGTAGATAAAGGTGCAGCGATAGTGGGAAGTGCTAAAGGTAGCTAGCTTTTCTTTGGTTCTCTTGGTTTTTTTTCATTACATGTTTTTAGCAAGCCTTTTACCTATTTTTTTGTAGATAATGTAGAACGCACTGTACACACAACAGTTGATACAACTAAAAACGTAGCAGCAGCAGCTGTCGACAAAGGAGCAGCGTTTGTAGGAAATATCCGTGGTTAGCTATGTAAATACATAGATACGTGTATTTAATTAACTTCATTGGCTCAGTTAATTGACCTCATTCAATTTTCTTAAAGCAAAATTAGTGTAGCGCTTACTTTGTTATGTAGATACTGTAGCAAACACTGTAGATATGACAAAGAATGTAGCAGCAGCGGCTGTCGATTAAGCTCAGCATTCGTACTGATTCTTTTAGTTTTCCAAAATTTAAATAACACTCTTTGTTTTATTTGTAGACACTGTAGCTAACACCGTACACTCAACCGTAGATACTACAAAGAATGTAGCAGCAGCAGCTGTCGATAAAGGCTCAGCATTTGTAGGAAGTGCTAGAGGTTAGCTGCGTAAACTACAAACTGATTCGTTTCCTTTGTCGGCGAGAAAAATTAATTACCTAGCTATTTTGATTTTATTATTGCATTTTGTAGACACTGTAGCTAACACCGTACACTCAACTGTAGATACTACAAAGAGTGTAGCAGCAGCAGCTGTCGATAAAGGCTCAGCGTTCGTAGGAGGTGCTAGAGGTTAGATACGTAAACATAAATTGATTATTCCCATTTTCTCAGAGTAGAATTTAAGTTGCGCTTTTTTTTTGTTTTGTAGACACCGTAGCAAACACTGTACACACGACAGTAGATACAACAAAGAATGTAGCAGCAGCGGCTGTTGAGAAAGGCTCAGCCTTTGTAGGAAGTGCTAGAGGTTAGCTATACATAAATTATGTATAATTTTAATTCTGATCCATATTATTTATTTATGACCAATTTTTCATTTACGCTTATTATTCGCATTTCATTTTTATAGACACTGTAGCAAACACAGTACACACAACTGTTGATACCACTAAGAATGTAGCAGCAGCTGCAGTAGATAAAGGTACTGCAATCGTAGGAAGTGCTAAAGGTATAATCTTTATAATTAAATTTAATATTAACAAGTATCTATTTACTAATATTTAATTGTACTTTTTTTGTTGCTATTGTAGATACTGTAGCAAACACAGTGCACGCTACTGTTGATACAACTAAAAATGTTGCCGCAGCAGCTGTTGATAAAGGCACAACGCTAATTGGTAGTGCTAGAGGTAGTGTTATTTAATACGAAATCGTATTTTTTTTTATGAGTAGAGTTCATATTTTAATTTTTAATTTGTAGATACTGTAGCACACACTGTTGACACAAGCAAACAAGTAGCGACGTCAGCCATGAATACTGGCATTTCTTATGTTGGTGCCGCTAAGGGTATATTCTGTTTCTTCCATTAAAAGTTTCCTTTCTGTCTTACGGAATTATTTAACTATTTATTTATTTGCTTTAATTCTTTATTTGTAGACACTGTAGCAAACACTGTGCACACAGCAGTAGACACAACTAAAAATGTTGCCAGTTCTGCTGTTGATAAAGGAGTAGCAGTTGTAGGCAGTGCTAAAGGTATGCACAAAGATTTTTTATCTATTACTTTTTTAATAGTATTTTATTATTGCGAAAAGTAACCGTTTATGTAAAAATCTACATCATATTTCAGACTGGACAGGGTAATTATACTTTACACTTACACACACGCGTTTTTACTTTGAATTTCGCTTTCAATATCTTTAATGTTTTATACTTGTTATAAGTAGTTGGCTTTGTGAATTTGGTACATCTCTTACTAAAAATATATTTGTAAATATTGTAGCTAAGATGCACAAGTTTTGTTCTTTATTTCAATAGCTGTTGCTCACGGCTTCGTCTACGTCGACAATGGGATAATATGTCTAGTCTATGTCCACCATTAACGGCGATTTTAAATATTGGTGAAAGAATTTTTGAAATCGGATGAATAGTTTCGGAGATTACCTCCTACCTACATCCAAATTTACAAACTTTAGGTACCTTTTTATAATATTACTTTAGTTAGTTATTTTAGTTTAGTTATTTCATTTTTTATTTTCGTAGATACTGTAGCGAGCACGATAGATACCACAAAACACGTAGCAGCTAGTGCTGTGGATAAAGGCATTTCATTTGTGGGCACTGCTAAAGGTATCATGTCATTTCTCACGTTTATTAATACGTGATCTAATTATTTTAGGTACATATAATATTTAAAATAATATTTATAGATGTTTTATTTCATATTTTTCTTGTATCTTTCAATTTTATCGACGTTAAAAAGACTCCTTTTGTTGCTCATTAACCTATCTAGTACCTCCCAAAAATTTTCTTTTTAAAGTTGTCCCGAAGGTTTAATAGCATTTATATATGGACTTTAAAAAATCTTATGGTTCGTAATTATTTTTGTGAATTTATTTAAACTATAAAAATAGAATAATCAATAATGCATTTTATTAACAAAAATGAAAAATAATAATAATTTGTTTATCTAATGTTTTATTTGATTGAAATCGATTGCTAGAATCAGATCCAGCGCTAGAATTTGCTAATTAGAATTTTACAACTTCCTAACTAGAACTGTTGACTTGCAGGGCAATAGTTAAATTCTATTTATTTTTTGACTGAAAAACAAAATCAATTACGTCAAATAAAAGCACTCTAGCTTAGAATAAGTTAAAATGGAGCATAGTCTTTTAATTAGCATCGCCTTAAATAATATGTACCCGTAGCGAGTCGACACATATCCTACTGCGTCTAAAGCTGGGTCCACATTTGTATCATCTTGAATCTCAAAATCAGGCGTATCGTAACGCGTATCCGTATCATAAATGTGGACGCCCATTTCGACCATGTCGTATCTGTCAACTTCTCATGCTAAAAACCACGTCCACACTTACGATACTGTATCTTGTCAGCATGTCGCCAAACGCGTGTCGTCATGTGTGGACGCTCAATTTTTTCTACGATCCTCGTATCTAAATCTCCCGTTCCCCGTATCTTTTCCTTGTATTCATTCTACGGCTCTCATTCAGTTCAGACATGGACCCAGAATCCATCTCTATCTATTTTATATGCCTCTATCAGTTGTAACACACTATCGTTATCCCAACTCAGGATTAAAAAAGTTTTAAAAAAGCATCAACGTACGCAGTATGCACTAAACTCCAAATTAATGAGCGGAGCAGAGATGCGTGCTCGTGCAATGATCGTGAAAACACGTCCAAACTTGTTCTAGATCGTGTCACGGCGTTGCGTATCCCCTTTGATGATCGGGTAAAAACCGCCTCGGGATGGATCGCGGTGTATCACGTATCAAATAGACAAGACGTATCATGACACAGTATCAAAATGCGTCCATACTACGATCATTTGGCCGATCATCATACGGATATCGATACGACCCGTATCAGATACGCGATTATATACGGATCGGGGTGTATCATGCTACGGCGTGCAGCATGATCGCGTATCATTTGCGTCCACACTAGCGAAAATGATACACGTCGATGCCACGCGTCGGAGATCTGATACAACAAAATGATACAAATGTGGACCCAGCTTAATAGCGATAGGTAGGTCCAGGGCCGGCCCGTTCATATAGACGAACTAGGCGACGGCCTAGGGCGCTCGTATTAGGGTGGGCGGCAATCGGCGGCATTAAAATTGAAAAATAATACAGTTCCTATATTTTTTTTTATTTACAACTTAAAAATACTCTTCACCATTTTTCCACCAACGTCAACCAAAAAATCTTTTTTTTGGTTTGGTAACACTTCTGAACTCACCACCCGCCTGTTGATCCACTCGGCCCGCGCACGGCGCAAATAATATTATGATTGCCAGGCAAGGAAATTTTTTTTTTTAAGTTACTTTTTCATACAGCAAAAAAGGAAGGTATAAGTACACTTCATTATGTAAATTATGTAATACATAAGAACTCTAATTTTTTAAGTTAAAATTGCACACTTAATCTGTTTACATTAGGTACTGTTTTATTTTGCTACGAATTTTCTTAAAAGGGCGCCGTTCCAGTCTTTCGCCTAGGGCGCCAGGAATTCACGGGCCGGTGTTGGTAATTCCAATATTTTAAAGCATATACCATAGATAATATACAACACGCATACCGAGGTAGACCAGCCTTATCGAGAAGCGAACATTATTATGCAATCCTACAACTAAAACATTAACAATATTACACACCAACGAACAATATTTACTTACGTATGTGTAATTAGAAAACAACGGACAACAAGTAAATAGAGAATTTTTCTAATTTCAAATAAATATTTTTGAATTTGGTGTGTAGGGAGTCTATCTCAATTTCAAGTCTTTGCTTCCATCCGTGCAACAACGAATATGGCGGGTATATGGGTACATATTCATTTGGATGTATCTATTGTAGTCACCCATGGCGATTTTTGTTTATATACGTATTTTGTATTAAATTGTAATATGTTTTTATTACCTATTCGCTTCTTTTATTTCATATTCACCATTCTTATTTGTAGATACAGTAGCGAATACTGTGCACACTACTGTAGACACCACAAAGAATGTCGCTAGTTCAGTTGTAGATAAGGGTGCGTCATTCGTCGGAACTGCGAAAGGTATTGCACCGTTATCCGTCACTTTCAGAGTTAGCCAGAAATGGTCAACTGTAATTTAATTTATATGCGTAGGCGATCGTACAAGATTATAAAATTAGTGTAAAGTAAAAAAAATCTTCTTTTAATTCCTCTGAAAGGAAAAATTGTACAGTCGACATCAAAAATATTAGATTATAATTATCACGAAACGTTTATTACAATAAGTAAAATTAGAAACTTATTGTAAGTGTATTTATGTAGTAAAAATATGCATATGGGTTTGCCAGTCACATATGAATGCGAATCATAATCATGTTACCTTCTTTTGATATACAGGCAGACCTCGTACTTACGGCATGTTAGGTTCTCGAAATACGCGACGTAAATCGAAACGACGTAAGTCGAGACATATTTTTTCATATGTTTACATGTAAAACTCAAGGGTTAGGATCCACACGGACTCGAAATTTAAAAAAAAACTGCATTTATAACAAAGGATATACATACTTTGTTATCAAAAGTAAGTTCTTAAAATAATTATATATTATGCACTTATGAAATTGCTAGTTATTTTTGGTATTTGTGCGTTATTAATTTTAATAACAATTATAAAACGTTAATATGTAATCAAAATATACTATAACTAATATACTATTACTGTCTTGTTTAGGTGGCATAGTTTAAAATTCACTTAAATATGTATGTAAAAACAAAAACTGTCAAAGATGCAAAAAAAACTAATGTATTACGTCTTGATTGTCCGTTGTTCCTGAAGTAACTAAACAAAATCAGCAGCATGTGCGGGGTAATCCCCTTACGCCGACACCGCGCCCCGCCGGCCCCACGGTCATTGACATCGCGACAAGTGAATTCTCCTATGCCGGAAATCGAAACAAATGACGTATGCTTGAGGAATAGTGTCAAAACATTGCTCGACGTAACTTGAAACGACGTAAATCGAAACGACGTAAGTCGAAGACTGCCTGTATTATATTTTTTACAAGTGCTCCAGACAATAAATTGTGTGTATATTGTATACCTTATGTAATATAGATATCAAAGAATGAACCGGAAAAGCACTCAGTCCGTAATGTGGTACCTGGCACCCAAAATCCAAGGCAATTTGAGAAATTCATTTATCACCACGCCAACGGACCTAATTATTAGATCTATTAATTTTGATGCTGACTGTACTTATAATAAGTTTTGCAGTTGACTATTTTCTCCATAACACAATTACTTTCACAAAAATGTTGTATCGTAAGATAAATTAATATTGTGAATTTTTGATTAATACTTATACAAATTGCAAGGTATGCAAATATATCGTTTTCTAATACTTTTTTGCTTTCTCATGTCATATAAGCCTCTTCATGTAGTATGTATGTATTTGCTGGGTTTACAAGCGTTAGTAGCACTATAGATAAGCATATAGATGTATATATGTCAATATAAGCACGGTAGATGTATTTATTATTCAACTTTTCTAATAGGTACTTGTACTGCTTTTACACTTTTCCTTAGAATATTCTTACGAACATGCTTTGAGGATTCTTCTTATTTAAATTAGATACTGTCCACGATACTGTAGAAGGAACGAAGTCTGCACCACATACTGCTTTTGACATGAGCAAATCTTGCGTATTTATTGCTAAAGCTACGTACTACTGTTGATTATATTTTCTTAAATTTTGTCTTTGTTTGCATGCGGTTCCTAATTTTTCTTTCTTCTAAACTTTTTTACTAACTTTTCATAGATTCTTTAACAAGCTCATTCTATAAAGCAGAAGAAGACATTGAAGAGAAAACTGACAATGTAGTAGAAGATGCTAAAGGTATTGTATTCTCAATACGTTTACCGTAAACTCTTAATCTTTTCTTTTTACTTACCTATCTTTTTTGCTTATTGTCAAGGCTTTTGGTTATATATGGTTTGGTTAAAAATAGCTTAATGTAATGGAAGTAAATAATTATGAATACTTATCAATTCACAGTGCATTGAAGTAATTGTGTGTTGTAGATAAATTACAAAGTACATTCGACACAACGAAAAACACGACTCAATCTGCGATCGACACTTTCAAAAAGAGCACTCAAGGGCCTACCGGTATTTGTAAATTATATTAGAAGTGTTATGCTATCCGCTTTTGTGCCCAAACCATGCCAATAACGACTTGTTACTGTTTTTACCAATTCAATGCTATTTGTGTGATAAAAATAATAATAAAATTGGTATATGTCTTTTAACATATGTAACTGGTCTTAGAGTTACGCGGAATTTGTATATGCACGAGTCAATACGGTTGTATTCTGACAAGTACGTAATATAGCTCATTAATATGTAACTTTAGTTCCGACCACAATTTTGAAACAAGTATGTAATTGCTTACCGTAATAATTAACAGATACAAAATCAGCATGTCGTGTGAGATCGCCTTTAGTTAACAGGGATATTATATTAGCGTAGTAGTTTGGTACGTCTTAGTATCGAATCATTTTATATTTTTTTTATTCCAGACACGATTAACGCCACTGTAGACACCACTAAGAAGGCTGCGGAAGAAGCTAAGGCGCAAGCTTTAAAGACAGCTGAAGAAGCTAAGGAAAAAGCGAGACTTGCGGCTGAGGCGGCCAGAGAGGAAACAAGAAAAGCCGCAGAAGCTGCTAAGGAAGAGGCGAAACGGGTTGCAAGTGAGTACACAACGTATAGAACTTCCAGATTTAATACATTTTGTACAGAAAAGGTTATAATAATATGTTCTTTGGCACACATTGCTATCAATACTCAGCAGTAGGCTATATTTTTTTCCTGCCAAGAAATGTGTTCTTCATTCCGATCAAGCTGCTTATTTTTCGAGGCAAGATGAAAAATATTGTTCAAAAGAATATGTGTTAGCAACCTGTGGGAGGGGTCCAAGGTATGATTTTGTTGCACATTAGTTCTCACTATGCTCTGTATAACTCTGGCGAAAGCCGAATAAACCCGAATGTAATTGTGAAATTATGTAAGAACTGTTAAAACGATTTATATTAATTCAGATGTCGCAGTAGAGGAGTCCAAGAAGGCGGCTGAGAAGGCAGCTCAGGACGCGAGCAACGCTGTGACCAGTACCGTCGACAATACTCTGAAGAAAGTGGAGAGCGCCGCTGATGAAGGACTCAGGAACGCCAGCCACGTTGTCGACTCCAAGATCAAGAACGCTGACAAGTTCTTGAGCGAGAAGAGAGATGCGGTAATATACATTCACAATTTATGAATGCATTTTTTTTTATAGTGCAGACGTGTTGACCCTAAGAGCAATAATCTAAAATTTGACCTGAGTTTAAAAACCGCGCCATTGCTTTTAGTGTGTGTAACCAATGACCATACTATTCAGTGGAGCACAACATTCGAGTTTTCTTTTCTATTTTTCTATTATGTCGAGATTTATTACCATTAAATTAGGTACTTGTTAGGGATACAGCGTGAGGATATGTTATGTATGTATTATAATAAATAGTACAATATGTTTGTTAGCGAAAGAGACTAAATGGACTGTATTAAACAAAGGTTTTGACACAAGTAATTTTTATTAAAGTTTTCGAATAACAAAAAAGTATCGCAAATAATTCCATGCAAAAAAGTCTAATGTAAAAAATATAATAACAAAAATCCATTAAAAATCTTATAATGGAGTCGCAAGAGTTTGTAACAATGGTTTTTAAATTTCAAATCGAAGACAAAGTCTTTCTTCTATTTCTATCTTTTTTAGACTAAAATTTATTACTAACTGAAATTGTATCTATTTTTTTATTTTTTTTAATAAGTTACGATAAAAACCATGTAAAAACGTAACAAGTATTGTATCGTTGTATCCACTGAGTAAGTATAATCACTTGGTTATATCCTCGTCACACTCATTCCTGACAGAAGAATGAATTTTGTTTTTCCTTGTTTTCATTTACCTGCATAATAATGATTTATATTATCGCAAATACTCTATTTAATGGATACAAGGAATACTATTGTATTATTTTAGGTAAGTTTTAAATATAATTTTGGTCTTATTTTTACAGCTCGTTTCAAACTTTTCATCTGCTGCGCATGACGGCGCCGAGGGTGCTGCTGGGTTGCTGAGCAAGGGTCTTGCTGCTTTCCCCAAATAGAATAACAATATAAGTCATCTGTCAATTCTTTTCATTTTACCTTTTAACTTGGGAAGTGGAGCAATATTTATGTTATCAAGGTTATAAAATCTCAGTGAAATTCGAGAGGATTTATTTGCGAAAAGTTGCCCGTTTGTAAAATTTAATTCTCAATATTTTTGTTAGTTGCCTAATATAATATACCTATTGTACATAAATGTAACAGGTTATATTTAAATAGGTATCTTTCTATTTTGAACAGCATTTGAGATACCTATTGCAATTCATATTTCTGTGAATTCGTATTTCTGTCCGTTATGTTTTGATACATTTATTTATTATGCTGTCTTTATGTACCTAAGCTTTGTTTGCAGATGTTATTTATACCTAAGTCACAAAATTATAATGTCATTTTAAAATTTGATGTCACTCTATATGTAAATGTAAATAGGTAAGTTAATTTAAGAATTATTTTGCATTATATACTTTATAATTGCATTTTAAATGCATTTTACAGCAACAACATTGTGCTTGGCTTATACCGTCCACAGAAGCCTTTTAATAATTTAAAGCAAGGGAAATACCTATAATAACTAACTATATATTTATTTATTATTTTAATCTGTTCTTATAGCATTCATTATGAATAGATTAAAATAAGTAAGTAGGTACCTTAGTTATTAAGTAGAATTTCATCAAATGCCATCTAGAATAGTGTGGAGATAATAGGCCTATTTTGTATTTATATATTTTGAATATATTATAATAATCACTGCTTAAAAATATTATATTTTATAGTATATATATCTACACAGAACTTAAAATTTAGTAGATATCGTTGCGATATTTTTGTAAAGTTAACTACGCTTTACGCTTTAATATGTTGTTGCTTATAATAAGGTTATTTAATTTTTTTAATAACAGCTGACATAGAAATATAGATATATGTAGGATACTGTTACCTCTTAAAATCTTTATGTTATACATTTCTTGTTTAGGTACCTATATAAGCATACGAATTTTATTTCAATTACTTGTGTCGTGTATTCATGCCCTATGTGTTGAAAATAAATAATATTGAACCGTCACTAATATATTTTGTTATAATAATACCCTTATCTGTAACTAATCTATATTTGTCAATTTTTTGTTTTAAAATATCCATAATAGTTCGAATTAGGTTTTTATAGAAAGAAAAATGGGAAAAGTTGCCCAGAAAAAGCCCAGAAATTTGGAAAATTGAGGAAATATATAAAGTACCTTTTTCTATAAGATTTTTGTAGACTCGCGTATATTATAGTAGTCTAAAGAAGAAGTAATAACACACGAATAATAATATAATACTTAAGTATTGAGCCACAACGCGTGGCTGGGCAGAGCTACAGCCAGTTATTTGTATAAAAATAAGCCACAATAAAATTAAATTTTGAAATTTGAAAGAACCGTTTTGAATATACTTAGTCCTTTAAATTATCCCAGCTAAATCAATGATTCTGGCTATAGCTGCTATCTAGATCAGTGATTCCTAAAGTGTGTTCTGCAGAATTCAAGAGTACCGTGTAAAAGACACGGGTTCCGTGAGTGGTATCATAGTGTTATATTGGCCGCTAAATCGTTGGAATATTTTGATTAGCGTCACTTGCGGGAACATTATATTTTGCGCGGAACTTGATCTAAGCATACGTATTATCGACAAACTAACCGTTTCCATTCTAAAGATTCAATATGCATATAAGTAGGTCTACACAATAATAAAAATACTCGATTTAAAACCTATTTCATAGTTTTTACGGAAAACAGCGAAATAATTTCGTTCACCGCATTAATCTTTTTTTAAAATATTTGTAATAAAAGATTTTTACTTATATTTTAAACCGCAGTAGATATCTTTTTTATTTGTTCTAATTTGCTACATGGAGTTCCACAAATTAGAAGGGATTTATTGAGTATTCTGTGGACTTAAAAGTTGTATAGGAACCGCTGGTGTAGATGTTGTTAACGAGAATTCCAGAGAATTTTTGTAGGTTGAAAAATGGACTATTCGAATGTACAATCAAATAACAAGCAATGTGAATATTTATTCGAACGAACCTCACATGTATATTACGGTCATACCTCAGCGATAGGCTAAGTTAGTGTATGGGTGTGGAGGAAGCCCTAATTGCCTCCTCGATTGTAATGTGTATTGTGTGTAGGTGAGCAGAAGCAATTTCCTAAATCGTCTCCTGGGCAGGGTGCCAGGGGTTCTGGATCTTCCTAATTCCCTAGCTCAGCCCCTGCTGCCTTTTTATTTTGATCATGAAGAAATATCCGTGCACAAATATCCAGCCCCCTAGGAAAGAGATTAGGCCTTTTCTAACAAAACTGCAGAGATGCAAGGGGAGGCGGCTGCAATAACGCGCATCACATGCGCGGTCGTCTTCCTCGGAGTCGCATAATATTACAAAATGATATAAATATATACATACATACATATCTTCACGCTGTATCCCTAACGGGGTAGTCGGAGAGGACGGAACGCCAAGCGTCGCGGCCCTAACATACTTTTTCGCTTCCTCAAATCTCATCATTCTCCTCACACGTTTTCGCTTAGGTATGTGAGTGCTTTTGACATTTCCGTTGGCTAACACTTTGTCTATTTGATCTTCACAAGTCAGCCTTGGTCTTCCTTGGCTTCTTTTACTACTGGCTTTCGTTCTATAGATTTTCATCGTCAGCCTTTCATCACTCATTTTATTTTTACAATAACACTACCGTGCAACCCTGTCATACTGCGTATCTCTTCATTGCTTATTTTGTCCGCAAAGGTGACACCAATAATTCTTGTAAAAATCTGTTATATGGGCATATGGTATAGCATCTTTGGGGACGATCCTTGGAGGATCTTTTACAAATAAAAAACTTTTAGCGGAAACGGGAGCGAAGGACTGCTGTGGACATATAATTTTATTAAGATTTTATATTTTTTTGTATTTTTGTGAGTTTTAAAGTTGAAAAGTAATGGTATATTATGTGTTAATGTACCGCGTAAGTAAAAAGAATTAGAAGAAGTCTAAAATAAATATATTGCGTATCTGATTGCGTTTTTCACAGAAATCCTTTTTAACTTCAGTAAAGCCACTTCACTGCATGAGTGTTAGGGACTTAGTGATAGGAGTAAGGAACCAGCTTTACACGTCAGACACGCGTTTTCTGAATATAAGATAACTATTGTATGTACTTACATTATAAATTCCGAAAGGCGATGGCTGTATAGATCCTTTTGCTTTTCCTCTCGAGGGAGAAATCGTACTGTTGTACAAAAAATTGGAGGTTTTGAAGGGATTTTACGGGCAGCGGTTGGGCGTTTATTTTAATTGTTCGCAAATTGTTTCTAGTGGATATTGTGATGTAAAATTGGCGTAGTTTTGCGAACTGCTAAAATATGGCCTAGTTAATAATGTGATGTTGAGAACTTTTTAGTGGCTTAGTCTGCCTCGGCGGATCCAACTAGAAAGGCCGCCTCGATATATTTGTTTACCAGAAACTCCAAGCAACATTAAAATGTATTACTTTGACATTTCAATGAAATAATATGAAGAATGTATCTACTACTGAAAATGTTAGCTGTTATGGGCTTAGATCTCTTTGCCTTCCCTCCCTCTCAAGGGAATATTGTACGAAGACTTTTTGGCGGGAACGGGAGAAGTGAGTTATAATATCAATTATAAAATCGGTTTATTTGATCGAAATAATCGATTCTTCGATTAATCGATCTCAGATCGTCATCCCTAGTACGAAAGAATAAATAAAAAATGTCTGAGACTTTTTGGTGGGAACGGGAGAATTGAGGTTGTCATTTTAATTAGATTTTCTAATTTTTACATTTTTATGAGTTATAAAGTACAACAGTGATAGTGTATTGTGTTTTAAAGTTCTGTGTAAGTGACAAGAATGGAAATCTAAATAAACATCTACAGCTGAAGTTTTCGCGCTCTTCCAAGAAGTCCTTTAAACTTCAGTAAAGCCTACTATCACTTTACTGGAGGAGTTTTACGATAAGAAAGAACTAATTTATTTGTTCTACATGGATTCTACATGGATTCTACTTATTCTGTGTCTGTATACTAGTTTGTGTTAATGCGTGACATTGGCAAATGCGCTAATTATCTACTGAATTGTTTTCTCGCTTTACTTGACGTTGGCAATGTACTCACGTACGGTGCCATTTAAAAAAAATAATAAACAAATGTCTGGGACTTTTTGGCGGGAACGGGAGAAGTGAGGTTGTCATTTTATTTAGATTTTCTATTTTTTACATTTTTAGGAGTTTTAAAGTACAACAGGGATAGTATATTGTGTTTAAAGTTCTGTGTAAGTGAAAAGAATGGAAGAGATCTAAATAAACATGTAAAGCTGAAGTTTTCGCGCTCTTCCAATAAGTCCTTTATTGACTTCAGTAAAGCCTACTATCACTTTACTGGAGGAATGTTAGGGACAGTTAATGTTCTCCAGAAGTTTTGTCATTAAGCTGATGGTCTTGTTACCAATGCCTTAAGAAATATAAATAAATAAATAAAAATGTCTACTCTAATTAGGAATAGTTTTTGTTTTACTAAAAAATTTGTTTTATCAACTTTTTTACGCTCTATATCTACTACAAACCAGTTGAATTTAAAAGAAAGTATGTACACTGTTAGTCTGATGATCTAATTACATATTTACATTCAGCATAACCTATTTACACCTAGAAAACATTGAGTTTCTAAATTTCTTACTATTGTTTTCAGTACGTGTACAGAAAGAAGGTTCAACATTAGTTGTGGAAGGAATGACAGTGCCCTCTCCACGTACAGAATTGCTTGTACGAGCTGAGAAAGTTAATGATGTAGAGCTCACAGCAGGCGAGGAAGCCTTTACTAGCGAGAAGCAGCCGCCGTGCTACATGTGTGCGTTAGGGCTTGATGTGAAACACACAGATGTTCTCATCTTGAGCCAATTCGTACGCTCCGATGGGTGTATGTTACCGCGCTATATTACTGGC
Organism: Zeuzera pyrina; assembly: GCA_907165235.1. Classification (NCBI taxonomy): domain Eukaryota; kingdom Metazoa; phylum Arthropoda; class Insecta; order Lepidoptera; family Cossidae; genus Zeuzera; species Zeuzera pyrina. The sequence continues at coordinate 5,553,293 of OU015627.1, forward strand.
TTGTGTCGTCGTCAGCAGAAGAAGATCGGCAAAATGGTGTCAATGGCGCAAAAGGCTGGTTAGTTTTATTCTCTACTTAAAAATTCTTAAAATAAATGCGCCATAGTATAAACCAATAATGTGGTCTAAAACAAGAGTATTCCCTGTGCTATTGGAACCAGATGACGACTTTTAGGGGCGTCTCCCAGTACATTCAGACCCGAGACAATCTAAAAAAGTTCGTTACTTTAATTGACCCGGCCGGAAATCAAACCTGGAACCTACATATTAGATTATTAAATTACTTCAATTGGCCTCTGTTAAGCTTGTCATTTTTATATTAGGTATGACTCGCATCAGTCTACTTTTGACCAGAGCCACAAATTCATAGGGTTCCAGCAGTGGCGTGCACAGGATTTTTCAAGTGTAGGGTGTAGGCAGTCAAAATAAATATAGAAAAAAAAATAACAATTTTAATACATAATTATACTTACTAATACAGCAATACTGACGAGCGAGAACCTAATTAGACCGCAGCTAGGTGCAGATTTTTTCGATCAATCGAATTACGTATGCCCTTCAGGATTTTCGTCATTTAGTAGGTATAGATTAACGACGCGGGTGTGTGCGAGATCGTGATCGCAGGACATGCCTCCTACAATTGAGTTTCAAATTGATAAAAAAAATTTAATTTTTAATCGATTGAATCACTTATGCCATGCACTTTAATGATGATTTGTAAAAAAAAATCCAGTGGAAAACCATCGGCATACTTGTAGGGCGGGTCTTTTGGGCTAAGATGTCGCTTACATTTGAAAAATCCTCGAGACCCGCGCTACACGTATGCCGAGGGTTTTCCGCTGAATTTTGTCATCAAAATGATTATTTGGTACACATGGCATACGTGGTTCGATTAATAAAAAGCATTTTTTTTTCAAATGTAAGCGACGATCTTAGTCCAAAGAAGACCCGCCCTACACGTATGCCGATAGTTTTCCGCTGGATTTTTTTTTACAAATCATTATTAAACGTGCATGGCATACGTGATTCAATTGATTAAAAATTGATTTTTTTTATCAATTTGAAACTCAATTGTACGAGGCATGTCCCGCGATCACGATCTCGCACACCCGCGTCGTTAACACAGCTAAAACATTCCATTCTTTAAAATACAACTGAAATTATCTATTACAAACTGATATTTTACTTCAAATACGAATTGTAAGAATAGGTAGAATTTTCTTAAAACTCAGAACAAGAAATCACTTGCACGGAGAAAACAAAAATGGAGTTTTATTCTGATCCAAATATACATCAACCATAAACAAAGCAAAAACGAGTAACTTGAATTTATCATATGCATTTAACTCTATAATGTCGTTGATGTAGTCAATGTCTCCAAAACACACACACAAACTTAGTTTTCGTGTATAAAATAGCACACATTTGAAACCTTATTTCGTGTACTGATAGGCGAAATGTGAATGTGTGCGTGAATTGTAGGCACTTATATCGCATGTTTTTTTATATGGATAGATGGGATGATTTTTAAAAATAAAATACAGCAATGAAAAAATATGAAATACTAACAGAAGAACGGAAGAATGGGTATTTTAGATGGTGCTATTTTTAAACAATTGTATAATATTAAATTGTCTATAAAATATAAAGTGGTAGATATTGAAATAACTTTCATTTAATTTGTCAGGGTAGGCAGTGTCTCTGTGCCTATATGGGATGCACGCCACTGGATCCCAGCATAGTCGATTGCTCAAGCTCAGTAGGGTAAGTTGGGATAAGATTGTAAGCGGGGTAACATCATATATATAGTAATACTTCCTAATAATGTATCATTTTTACATTGAAAATACCTGCTTACGATCTTACCCCAACTTACCTTATTTTTATTATGGTTATAGTATTAAGCATGACTTTCCACCAATCGCACTAGGCCTACATGATCGAGTATTTCCTGTTTACTAAATAGTACCACAAGCCCTGCAGTAAGATTTATAACATGTTCAGTACTGGATGATGAACTTAAACTCTAAAAATGTACCTGTATGTACATTGATGACTAACTCAACCTGAATCTACTAATTTGAGTATACATACATAATTTATCACAAGCAAATTTCAAAATTATAAAAGTATGTTGTGCTTATTTCAGGTCTCATGATTAATTTGACACCCAATAATTGCAAAAAAGACCCAAAAAAGAGGTGGGCATACAAGAAATTCAATACATACTTTGATGAAAGCACAATATTCATGAAAAGAATACCCAAACCTGTGGACAAGTTTAAACGATAGTGTAATATTTGTATAATGAATGATGGAATAAATTAGTTTATATTGATCATTGCCTTTATTTATAATTCTGTGTAGAGAGAGAAAATCTCCAGCTGCTTCCTGCTTAATATATCTGAGGAATATGTTTAGGCGATGGATTAGCAACTTATCATTTTGTTGGTAGCTTTGCCACAGCAGCCATCTGGCCATCTGCAAGGTTAGAAGGGTAAATTTTTGATAAAAAAGTAGCTTATGTCTGTTTAGCTGTACCCGCGACTTCACCTGCGCTGTAAATTTTTTCGTGCCTTTCCCAGATTAGGTTAGTTTTCATGTACTTGTATATATGTATAAAAGATTGTTATTGAAAAAGAGCCTATGTCTGCCCCCAGGAACGTACTATCTCTGTATTAAACATCATTTATCAAATATGACCATACTTCAGCGGTTTACCATTTTCCATTTAAAGTTTCATTCCCCTTTTCGTCCCCTGAAGTGTAGGTTTTTGATAAAAAAAAGTAGCCTTTGCCCGTTCCCAGGTATCTATCTATCTTCATGCTGCATCATATATCAGTACAGCAATTTAGCATTTGCCATACAAAGTTCCAACCCCCTTTTCACCCTTTTAGGGACAGATTTTTGATAAAAAAGTTTATTACTGTTCCAAATTTTATCATAACCGAAGTTTAGCATTTCCCATATAAAGTTTATATCCTTTTCACCCTTTTTGGGATACATTTTTGATAAAAAGTAGTCTGTCTTTTTGACAAAAAAGTCTATTACGGCACCAAATTTATCATAACAGAGGTTTATTATTTCCCATACAAAGTTTCGTCCTCCTTTTCACTTTAGGGGTAGATTATTGATAAAAAAAAGGAGCCTATGTCCGTTATCTGATGTCAAACATCTCCCTGCTAAATTTTATCATAATCAGTTCAGCAGTTTACCATTTCCCATACGAAGTTTCACCCCCCTTTTCACTTATTTTTATATTTTTACACTATTTTTTCGCAAATGTATTAATAACGTCGTTCGATGCACGTGCGGAATTGTCATTTCCACTGGTCCCTATTGTTGACCCGTGCCTTCGGCTTGGGTCAACAAACCGGGACTCGTGAAGTAATGACATAATTTCCACACTTGTATCGAAATGTACTATTATGTAAACTATTCTATTAAAGTTAAAAGAAATACGATAAGAAAAAGAGATTATGCCTGTAGTACATATTAATGTCATTAGCGGCCCGCCTCGGCCTGTGGTACGGGTAGAAATTTTTTTGAAAATAAAATGCAGCCCATGTTACTCGCTGATAATGTAGCTTTTTATAAGTGAAAGAAATTTTGAAATCGGTTAAGTAGTTTTTGAGTTTAACCATTACAAACGATCAAATTTTTTTTCTTAATGATATCAGTATAGGTAAGTACAAGAATTCTTTTCATGATTTCTTAAAAAGGAAATTATACATACATATACTTACATATCTTCACGCTGTATCCCTAACGAGGACGGAACGTCAAGCTTACATCTTTCGCCTCCTCAAATCTCATTGTCCTCACACACACACACACTCAACACGCTTAGGTATGTGGCTGCTTTTGACACTTCCATCAGCTAACACTGGCTATTTGATCTTCGTAAGTTAGCCTTGGTCTTCCTTGGCTTCTGCTACCACTCACTTTCGCTCTGTAGATTTACTTCGTCAGTCTTTCATCTCATTCTTTACGCTCTTGCACGACAGACAACGGCATCTTTCCATTATGTCTCGTGGGGCAGGTTTTCCGTGACTAGAGCATAATGGCACTGTGACGTAATCATTAATCATTTTAAATAATATATTGTTACGCGATGTGGGTAATAAGATGCCGGTTAAAGGTGCAAAGAATTTATTTCCGTTTGTAGAAACAGATGTCAAGAACGCGCGAATTGAATTACTTTCCTAGTCTTCGTAGTCGCCCTCCGAAGTAGGTACTCGCGTAGTAGTCACTGAAGGTACACGCTTCACTCCTCATAATACAACGTTGTCGCAGCAGCAGATCGCAGCAGTCTTCTATCCAAAGTCGTCGCAGTAGTCGTAATAGTATTCGTAATTCGCCTTGATATTTCGCTTCGATCGATAGTCGAAAAACTCACTCAGCGGTGGACATGTAGATCTATTTATAGTCTGATAAAACGAGGATGGAAACTTCTAGATCAAACCCGAATGCTAGTAATAATTACGCATAGAAATAAAGAGGGTGGAACTTTCTAATTGATTACGCTCGCTAACAATAATTCGACATTGTTCTCGACGCCACCTGGCATGAGTCATATGATACGTCATCGCTCCGGAATTTTCGAAGTACAACTTTGTTCTTGTTTCTAAAGCGCTTATTACCACCTTCCAATTTGTTGGAACAACTTTCCTAGGGATGGCGATCTGAGATCGATTAATGTAAAAATTGTCGATCGATCTCGAGTAGAGAATCAATTTACTGAATTGATAGCGGACACGCAAAAGTGGAGTTTCCATTATAGTTGTATTGGTAAGAACGCAACTTTAAAATAATGAGCTAGCGTGAAATTTTTTAATAAATTATACATACATATATCGAACATTGCCGTCACCTTAGCGTTTTCGGAGTCAGATTTAGCACTTTTTTGAGTCGTCTAACTTTTATCTATCCCATGCAAAATTTAAAAAAAACGTAGAATGATTTTTGAGTGTGTCGTCTATCCACTGGATCGATTCACTGCTCGAAATCGAATGATCGATTCTTCCGTTAATCGATCTCAGATCGCCATCCCTAGGAAAAGTTGTTCTAACAAATTCGAAGGTGTAAAAAAGACGACTTTAATTTTGCTAATACCATACAATAGTAGACCTTAAACTTAACAATGCGTGTCTCGTGTCATAAAAATCGACCTTATTGCTTGGACATAATGTCCAATAGAAACAATATGATAATTTGAGGAATAGTATAGTGTAAAAAATATAAACTGAGTAAAACATATTTAATATAGAATATTATGTTCTTTTGTTTTATTGTAATTTATTGTAATTTACGTAGTGTTATAATAATAAATTTAATGTAAAATATCGATTTTAATATTAAATAATAATAAATACGTTATTATTATTATAAGTATATAATAAAAGAGAGCAATTTAGTAGTTCAAGTTCGTTGTTTGTTTTCTTATAAGGGTTTATTACAATCACAATGATTACTGATTTCACAGATTTAAGGGCGCATAAAACATACAAAATATTTCTTATGCTAGGACCACACCTGCGTTCAAAAATTATTATGTCACTTTATCCATAAAAAAGGAAAAATTAATATTACATGAAAAGCAGGCATCTTCCAAAACATTATAAAGAAATTGTGACTTTCAAAATTATTTAAAAATTGTGTATCCGTTAAACAATCGTAGATACAAAGAATGCACAGAAAAACACACTTTTAAATAATATCTATTTAATATCTAAAAACACGGGAAAATAACGCGTTTACCTTTTATTTTGGCTTGACGTTTCGGCCGAGTTGCATCGGCCGTGGTCTCAAATAAGCTGTCGCGGCAAGCTTCACCTCCTGTCCGAGGCAGATTTTATATCATCTACCCTAATATTTGTTAATAATTATTAGGGTTCCTGCACACAACACTCATGGAGTCCACACATTTAACCGGATGTGAAAAACGAGGTTTTGTCATTTGAATCAGAGGATTCCACGGTATTGATAAATTGTATCCGTTATCCCTATTGAAATTTTTGTGTGTCTTGACTTCAATCGCTTCACACACGACTTGAATAAAAGTGGCGATCGGTGGAAAGGACTTGTGGGCGATGAAATTCTATACAATGATTGGTATCCTTTTTACTTGAGACCACGGCCAATTCAACTCGGCCGAAACGTCAAGCGAAAATAAAAGACAATTGTGTAAATATCCCGTGTTATTAAATATTTTATAACGCAACGCGACAGTTTATAATAACTATTTAGCATACAAGTATTTTAATAATTTAGTAAATCCAATCTAATTTTGTATTTCTCTAGTATAAATACCGCCTATGAAGTATTAATTGTACTGCACTAACATGATGCAATGTACATTATTGGATATTCAACACCTCAGGTGATATTTGGTTCATGTTAAAATCACAGCCTTTCATATAGGTATAGGTAACCGAGGTCTTTAGGAGGGTTTTCTGAGAGAGCCACTTTGTTGTCATTGAAGATAACCCACCGCCCTTCATGGAGGACATGGCATACGTAGTGACCGACCATTGTTGATGTGCCCATGTGTGATATAAACGCGATCAACTTGTATTCTGTAAAAAAAAAATTTTTTTGAGACTAGTTCAAGGTAATACAAAAAAAAAAATTACACATTAGTGACGGCAAGCAAAAATATCTTCCAGCTGCAACTTTTGTTTACAAAACGAATTTTTAGTTATGGCTTATCACAGGAGTGGGGATAATTTGGGGCTTTCCTCCATTAAACAAGATCTTCTCAACAAATTGGATCGCCTCCTTAATAACTGCATTCGTTTCATTTTTGGACTGCGTAAATACGATCACATATCCTAATATCGTCGACATCTTAAATGGCTAACTATACGTCAGCGTCGTAACCTACGGATTCTTTGCACGCTTTATTCCATTTTAAATGATCCACTGGCGCCAGAATACCTAAAATCAAGAGTTCGACTTCGGAGTACATTCCATGATTGTAATCTTCGGTCATCTGACAGCCTCTTGCTCCATATGCCGGCTCATCGAACTAGCTTCATGTCTGATTCATTTGTTGTTCAAGCTATCAGAATCTGGAATGCCCTTCCCTTTGACATCATGAATGCTACGAGCAAGTCAACTTTTAAGATGAAAGTTAAAGACCATCTGCTCAAACTGATCAGCTGATGATTATTATCTGTTATATTTCTTATGTTGTAATGTATTATTATGTTGTATCCTAATCTTATTTATTATACTATCCTTTCAATTTTTTTGTGCACTTGGGTGTGTACTTGTACGCATACATAAATATGTATGGAGGGTTTCTTGTGTATATGTGTATTTGTATGTATGTATATGTGTATGTATGTATATGTGGATGTATGTATATATGTATGTGTATGATTATCTATATGTATGGTATATACGTATTGTAGTTATTTTTCGGTGACTTTATTGTACCGCTACTTATTTCTCTGACAGTAAAGCTCAGGTTGACTGGTAGAGAATGCCATTAGGCATTAAGTCCGCCTATTGTATACATTATGTACAATGAAGAATAAATAAATAAATAAATAAACAAGACCCGTGTCGTTCGTCATTGATTCAGTCACTTGATTGCAATCATTTCAAAGTATTGAATCTGATCACATTACAGGGATCTAACCCGCGTACTTCGGCGTGGTAGAGCTACGCTCTAACCACTGTGTTATTAAATTCTGTTGCGACATTACAAATCAATACCGATTACCAATTTTAAGTGTGTTAAAAACACGGAAAAACTAGAAGAAAACGAATTGCCCAAAATAGAGACTAGATCGATTTTTCGTCTTCGTAAGCCCGTATAAATATAGTAAATTTCATCGAAATCGCTAAAGAAGTTTTCGAGAACGCAAAATGCGATTGCAAATATACCAATATTGCTCAATGTGTCAGCTTATGTTGACACAATATTTCCACAATTTCAATGCACCTTCGATATGTAAATATTGCCAAAATCAATGTCCGCGTCGTTGCAAAGAAGACTACAATAATATGACGTAGATAGCTAGTAAAAATAGCTTGTAAAAATAGTAACAGACATGAGATGTAAACAACAGCATCATGGCGTTAACGCGTCGAATCAGTATCAATTACCCTACCTACCAAAACAAAAAACTACCAAAACCTACCAAAATAGTGACAATATACTATCATCATCTACCAAATATGCCGCAGTAGTATTCCACTTAAAAAATAGTTTAAATTTAAGCCTCGAAAATTGTTAGTATAATATTAGAAAGTAAGGAAATGTAAATAATGAGAATTATAAGTAATGTAATTAGGGAAAACAAGAGTAAATAAAGAAAGTAAGGTCCCTGAAAATACATCAGGGGAAGCAGATAATAAAAAAAAAAGTATTATTCCACCATCATGCAGTCACCAGTACTGATGTGCCGGATCGTTAAAATCTGCGGATACGGATCCGAATGCGGATATTTTTGATTACAAGATCCACGGATACGGATCTTAACTTTCTTACTGCTTGAAACCTTGACCTTGAAACGATAGTTGACGCCATTTGACACTGCGTGACAAGACATGTTTCGACTTATATAGAATTTAATCTATGTATTGAAAATTAATAACGTAAAAGATCCGTAAAAAATCCGCCAAAAAGTAACGGATACGGATCCGGATCTTTCTTCTCCCTCGGATATCTGCGGACACGGATACGGATATCCGGCATACCACTAGTCACCAGAAGAAGTACCATAACACTAATATTATAGTATAAGATAGTATATAAAGCATGTAATAGCGGCTAACGGGCGGAAGGATGCTCAGCCTTGTAACCCGGGCCAAAAAACAAGATTACCGATGTTCCCCGCCTGTCGTAAGAGACGACTAAAGGGGCCTTTGACTTTTTGGCGGGAACGGAAGAAGTGAGGTGTCAGTTTACTTAGATTTTCTATTTTTTACGTTTTTGGGAGTTTTAAAGTACGATAGTATATTGTGTTTTAAAGTTCTGTGTAAGTAAAAAGAATGGAGTAGGTCTAAATTAACATGTGTAGTTGGAGTTCTCGCGCTCTTCCAAGAAGTCCTTTATACATATATACATATCTTCACGCTGTATCCCCAACGGGGTAGTCAGAGAGGATGAAACGCCAAGTGTCGCGATTCTTACATCTTTCGCTTCTTCAAATCTCATCATTCTCCTCACACATTTTCGCCTAGGTATGCGAATGCTTTTGACATTTCCGTCGGTTAACACTGGCTATTTGATCTTCATAAGTTAGACTTTGTCTTCCTTGGCTTCTTTATCACTCACTTTCGCTCTGTCAATTTTCTTCGTCACTCTCAGAAAGAATATGTGCCTGAACAATCTTAACATTCCTTTCTTTATTTTTAAAGTAACACTGTAGTGCAACCCTGTCATACTACGATCTCTTCATTGCTTATTTGTCCGCAAGGGTGACATCGCACATATTTCTAAGAGATCGCATTTCTACTGCATTTATCTTACTTTCATTCGATTTCGGATTCGATCGTACAATAAAGTTGGTACAAACACCGCATTGTGTATGGCTATTTTGACTGAGTTAGATATATTCACACTGCGTACTAATGCGGACAGAGCACCGTTTACTTTATTGCTGGCTGTTACCCGTCTCTCCACATCCAACTCACATCTTCCATCCCTCGAAAACGCACTCCCCAAATATACAATTTCGTTCAATTGTTCTAGACATTTTCCGTTTACCCCATATTTCACATTTTGTCTGTACATCTTCCCTTTCAAACACCAGAACCTTATTCAATTCTTTCACTTCACAGTCTTCTTTTATGCACGTAACTAGTGTTTGCAACTCCGCTTCTGATGGTGCTATAAGCACAGCGTCGTCAGTGTACAAAAGGCAATTTACCACTGTACCATCACATATCATACCACTCATACTACCTTTCAATGTCTGGAGGCAACTGTCCAAATACAGCACAAATAGTAAGGTAGACATACAGCCCTGTCTGACGCCTGAACTGACTTCGAACCAGGGCGACAAGATACTATCTATCCTTACACAGGGTCTGTGGCTCCGATATAATGAAGAGGACATAATTTCTTTCGCACTACTCTATCCACGAAAGCACAGAAAACTTTCCGACCTATGGCTAGAAACTTGCCCAATACCGCGGAACGAGTAAATCTAATTCACACAACCCCACTTTTCCTAAAACCGTCTTGTTCCTCCCACAAATATCTCTCAGAAATTCCTTTCATACGTTCAGTCAATACCTTGGTATAGACGTTACTTGCTAAGCTGATCAAGCTGATGGCCCTATAGCACGCGCAGTGTAAATGGGAGCTTTTCTTTTTATAGACGCACTATGACTGCGGTGCGCCAGTCCTCCAGAACTTCTCTCTTCTGCCAGTAAAGATTGCATAGTTTATAGAATGTATTCCAGACCCTTGGACCACCATACTTGATCATCTCAGCAGTAATCTCATCATTTCCCGCAGCCTTTCCACATTTCAGACTTCTTATCGCTTTCTCAATCTCTTTCACACTAATGACTTCCTCTAGTTCCTGACCCGAGTGTGGCGATTCGTTAGGATCGCTCTCAGTGTCAGAGACAGAGTCGCCACTCTCATACAGTTCTCTATAATAATTACCCCATCGCTGCAGAACATCATTTTTGTCTGTTAGCAGATGATGTTATTTCGAACGCACTTTATTCATTCTGCAAGGTGTCGGTCCTTTATAACTTCAGTAAAGCCTACTATCACTTTACTGGAGGAGTTTTACGATAAGAAAAAATGAATTACTTCGAACGTGAACTGTGAGCTATACATTGCATTGCTTAACTGTTTAACTTATTAGCGATTCTATTTATTAATACCCAACGTTGGCAAATGCGCTATCGCGCCATGACTGTAAAATATACTTTTCGCGGTAGATTTAGCGCCATTATATAAATTATATTACACAAATTCTCGTTTTGACAGCAGATATCGCGCGATATTGGCTGTCGCATACTGACTGCAAGTTACGACAGCCATCCGTGCGACCCCGAGGAGGACGACAGTGCGTGTTGGTCCCCGTTGTCGTGACACTGCAAGCAGGGAGGCTCTGTAGTTGCTCTCTCGAGAGGTGCTTCGGCACAGCGCGAGAAGGATACCGGTGAATTCGGGTAAGGGATCCCTCACGCTTGTTACCTTACATGCAGTTAGCATGCAACAGCCAAATATCGCGCGATATCGTGTGTCAAAACGTTTGTATAGTGGCGCTAAATCTACAGCGAAATGTGCATTTTATGAGCATGGCGCAACAGATTCGCAATCGTAATAAATGATACCAATTTCTTATAACGATTATGTCCGATTTCACCAAAGTTCCCTAATATTTAGCGAACCCCTAAAACCGGATAGGGGTCCGGCCCGCTAACGATAAAATGTTCATAGTAGTTTTGGTATTAGGGGCGCGCTAAGTATTAGGGGACTGGTGAAATCGGCCATTAGTCACCAGTCACGAAGTGATCGCGTGGCTGTCGTTGTCTGCACCTTTTTAGGTAATAACTCCGTCGGAGCCGTTCGACAGCGCGCCGAGGACAACCACCGTGGTAAAAGCCGCACATCCCAGTCTCTCCCCCTAGGGGGTTGAGTAACCAGAAGAAAAAAGGTAGCGAATTCCACTTATTCTTCTCTGTTTAATGTTATTTATTGTGTTCACAACTGAAAATCAGCGTCATTTGCGTGTCACATGACATTATGCTAAGTTGGGATCCATTTTACTGCAACAGCGCTTATTTCTTGTTACATAATGTTAAAAATAGATAAAAAATTATGTAACGTTAAAATATTTACCATAAATTGTATATATAACATCGTATTGTGTGCAATAAATAAAATTATTAATAATTTTTCCTTTTTTTCTTTCTTCATGGCATGGCGCACAAATTAGCGCATTTGCCAATGTCACGTAACTATAAGTAGAATCGATATGAAGCATGTTCGAAGTAAATTAGTTTTTTTTTCTTATCGTAAAACTCTTCCAGTAAAGTGATAGTAGGCTTTACTGAAGTTATAACAGACTTCTTGGAAGATGCGAGAACTTCAGCTACACATGTTTATTTAGACCTACTCCATTCTTTTCTATACAGAATTTTAAAACACAATATACTATTACTTTTGTACTTTAAAACTCTTAAAAATGTAAAAAACAGAAAATTTAAATAAGATGATAACTTCCTCACTTCTCCCATTCCGCCATAAAGTCAATTATTTATTTATTTATCCCATAAACTTAGTACATAGCGTATAGACGATCATATTGAGCTCGTTGACGTGTGTCGATTTTTAATTTGTCAATGTCAACTATGAAATGAATGATTTCTTTGATTATTGCGATATGTAATATCACAATCAATCACATACAGAAAACATAATCATTATTGAAAAATACAGTACTTTGAAATAAAACAGGAATAACACAAAATAATAAGTCAACAGCGTTCTCCACAGCGTGATGACTTGTGACGACCTGTCGTTCAAAAGGGGTTACAATAGCGTCTCGTTTACCGTATCTTACCTACTCGTGCTCTATTATAAAAGATGACATTCTCATTCACATTCTTTGTACATGTATACGTATATAGTGTGTGTGATGTATGTAATACTGACTCTCGGGTCCGTCGGTGCAGGCGGGCACCGGGGGCGCGGCGGGCGCGGCCGGTGCGCGGGGCGCGGCGGCTGGCCGGTCCAGCTCGGCCGCGTGGCTGAAGATCCAGTCGAGCGCGCGCGCTACGTCTCCGGCCGCGGCGGCGAGCGCGCGCGCCGCCTGCGGCCGCGTGAAGCCCATGCTCGCGATCTGCTCCAGCGCCGCCGGGTCCGCCGCGCCCTCCGCGCCCTCCGCGCCCGCGCCTGCGCCTGCGCACACACCCACACTTTAATCACCAATACATTACTATACTTATAGACAACGAATTCGGAAATAATTTGACTGGCCCGTTGGCGCAGTGGCATATGCATCTGCTTTCCAAGCTAGGCTTCGGATTCGATACCAGGTCAGAGTCAATTTAGGAAACAAACTTTTCTAAATTGGCTTGAAGTCTGGGTGTTACTGGGAGCTCCCCCAGAGTTCGTTGAATGGTACCTATAGTACAAGCTTACTGCTTAGTTTGGGGTCACAAATCTGTGTAATTGTCTGGAGTATTATTATTATACTATGGAAACTTGATTCAGAACAATTATGCCCAAAAAACACGGTACCACGCGTCTGGTTCAAATACTCCGAATCACGAAACATCGCAAATTCAACAGTCAACTTTTGAAATGAACTCTATTTTAAACCCGCACCATCTTTATTTAACTGTAGCCGGGCTTTTAAATTCCAAAGTCAACGGTGACTAGATGCCCGGCACACGTGATGACTGATCGCACGGAAAAGCGCTAGCAAGCGAGGATGTTTTATGTATCACTACGCGTCGCAACGCAATTTATTGGTTTATATTTACCTTATTTACGTGAAATTAAACAGCTTTTTATTTCGATTATTCGATGAGAAAATATTTAAAAATATTTTCTTAGGTAAAGAAAACAAAAAAGAAAAGTTCGTCTGCATTTCATTCACAAGTTTTTGATATTAATTTAATTAATTATTAATTTATTAAGTCTGTGTCTTGTGAGATTTAATAAAGAACCTTTTTTTTTACCAAACAGTACAGAGGAGCTCGTAATTACCCTTTTATAATACTTTTTATTTAAATAGTGAAATGAATTCTTTATACTGCTTGTTTGTTTTTAATAGCTATAATTAAGTCCATCCATTCTACAGTTTTTGAGAAGTATCGATTTAGAATCACTGCAAGATTATCAATCTTCAATTAGATAACATGTGACGCCTCTACGACAAGAATAGATTCTTCATTTTCAAAATGTATAGAACACACCCAATTGACATTACTTGGTAACCAGTTATCTTCTCTTCTTTCTAAGCGAACTTCTCGAATCCACCAATATCATTAATTGGGTTGCATTCAATGGCACTTCAAAATTGGATAATATAAAAAAAATTGCTATTAAAAAATATAATGTTATACAATTGTTACTCCTTCATTAAAAATATATTAGCTTTAAAAAATTTTAAGACGCTATAAAGTAATTATACTAATAAAAAAAAGTAAGCAGTCATTTAAAATAATAGATTGTGCTATGAAAAATAACATTTTCTATAAACTAAATAAATAAATTTGACAAGCTGTCCTCCTGATAATGCCGACATATCCGGCCCAGTGAATGGTGTTGGTGCAATTGTGCGACGTCTCTTCCTAACTTCTAGAAATAACTCGCAAATACACCTACTAGTATTATAAGATTACTATATACCAACAGCAAAAAAAAAGAGATGGAAGGATATAGAGATGTTTCACGATTAAATTTCTCGACTTCAACTATCTCCTTAGAATGTGGACTCCTAAATAATCTAAGAAGGGCCTTAAAGACGACTAGTGTGCTACACGAGTCTGGAGGTTGCGTCGCCGAGGCGTATATCTCACGTACATTTGAATAGTGACTAGCACACTTCGCTACCGGTATGCCGGTATCCTATGCGTCCGCAATTAGTTTCGCGATATCAGTCATGTCAGTCGCCTAAGAGTCGCGTCTCTTACGAATCTCCTGAAAATGGCGGCGGTGCATGAATTAAACAACTAGAAATCGAAAAGTATCCACGATTATAAAACTTTAGGCTACCAGAATATTATTATATTACACGTTATTTATGTCTGCATTACTACTAATAGCATTGTGTATACAAAAGAAAGACCAGGCTCTATTATTTATATTTCTAACGATATAAGGATGAGTCCAGTGTATTCTTTTTTCCCGTAGACGTCTTCTGTCTCTATAAAAAAGAAAGGATGCAAGTGCTTCTTCGTCACTGGAATCACTTGACATAATTAAAGACATCTTTTTGCTAGCAGTGTGTGCCAGGAATGATGAAATTTTCTTGATTTTCAGTAGCGGAATGTATGAACCCCGTATTGCGAACAAATATTTAAGGAATACTAAAGTATTGTAACTTATGACTATCGTAATGTAAGGGCCCTACACTTTTATTATTCATTTCATTTAATTCCATTAACACAATCAAACAAACAAAATCAGTAACTCTTTTATGGGCCAATGCATTCACTTTTACAATAAACTTCCCAGTAGTGTTCAATAACTATCGATAAATAATCCACCGCGACCTTTGCACCTGCGCCCGCGACGCCGTCACATACACACATCGCATAATTTAAGATTAAATATGTCTGTTTTGTTAAAAAAACCACAAAAGTTCTTCACGTCACATTAAAAACCAGCGTTATAAGACCGTGTTGGATACGCATTTACTTTGGGCCACAATTTCTAACAAAGTATAAGGTAAATTAAAAAATTAATAGTAATACAATCAAGAATATCCTGTTTCATTTTTTCTGGATTTTTGTTACCGATTTATGTCTCTGTATTCAGCCCAGTAAGTATATTTATAATTCACTTGACCTATGCCAAATAGACACAAAAGGTTCTGTTTTAGCTTTTTGGATACATAACTTCCAAAAAAGCTCTTTTTAAAATATCTAAATTTTTATATAAAAATACCTGATTGTGAGCCGGGTGGTTCAAACTTATTAGCGAAGTCCCAGTCAGTCATGTGTTCCATTAGCCAGTTTGAAGCCGCTTCCATGCCACTGTTGTTTGTGTAATAGAGCGCTTTTTTACACGCCTCTAATGGAAAGCCCATATCCAACTGAGGAAATTAAATTATATGAGAAACTCTTCGATCACAAAGAGAAAATAATATAAATATTATACATAATATTAGGTATTCGCTAAAAATATACAAATTTGGCCAGTTTTTGCCAAAACCAAAATAATATATTTATTTATGGGAAATTAACATCGCGTGCAATAAACTCAGAACAGCTTCACGACGCCTATAAATCAAGAATCAAAGAAGGAATTGGCAACTATACGCTTAATCATCGATGGATTCGAATATAAACAACTCTAGCCGGTGCCCGCGGCTCCGCTCGCGTGGATTAATTCTGTAGCCCAGTCTAGTCTAGTCTGTTTAGGTTTTTACCCCGTGCTGCCCCGCTAACGGCGGTCGCCCGCCGGTTATTTTAAAGGCAAAAATGCTTATTGAGGGTGATCCTTGGAAGATAGATACATACTTTCGTGGACATTTTTGTAGATCTTTTTAAGATATACAATTATGTAATACATTAATTTGATATATCTCTAATGGTTTACTCGGCGAAAGCCATTAAAGCACCCCGAAAGCGTCTTTTTCAGACTTGCTTCTCGTTAATGGATTATGTCACTGCTAGTTTCATACATTAAATTATATAACAAAGTATATCCTATAACTGGTCAGATAACATAGCTATGAATTAAAAAGACGTAAATTGAATTAATTGGTTCTCGGTTAGGTTTTGAATATAATAAATAACATTACAATATTACATCGTACCAACTGTGCTAGTAGCCCTTCGTCGAAGGTAGGCGCGGGAGTCTCCGCCGTCGCCTCGGGCAATGGCGTCTCGTCAGGTTGGAGCCCGCGCCCGCGCAGGTTACTTAGGTCTACCTGCGATACACAACAAGATACTATACTTGACAGTTCCCAAATATTGACTGAAACGTATGATAAAGCTTATGTATTGTCGTATTATGTACGTGAAGAAAAGACAACCCCTTTTTAAACATGTTGCGGGCACGAAAGAGTGTGACATTTGGTATAAAGTTTATATGAAAAAGGAGTGCAGAAAGCTAAAATATATAATATAATATGTTACAAATTCATTACATTAAATGAAACGTTCATTATTTACATTCATACTACTAATGTCAAATACATGTCAATGTTAAACACTAGTTTGAGGTCAAACGAGGGTCAAATAGTTTCACAGAGTACTGTTGTCAAAGAATTTTAAAATGTTTCCAACAAATTATTACTGACAGATTGACTGAATAACTTTCGAGCTGTGAATTTTGTCTGATTTGTGAGCTGTGAGCTGTTTCGAGTCTGTGGAGTGCATGTCAAGGGAAAAAACCGTTTAATTTATATTTATGATAGAATTTCGACCACTGGGCGAGCACTACTAATCATTAACACAATAAAAGAGATTTAAATACACTGATTAACAGATCGTCTGATATGTGAGCTAAATATTTGAAAACTTTGTTAAACTTCGTTCGCTCTTATCTGGACACAATTTTCTTGCATAAGATAATTCATAGCAAAATTGACTCCTCTTCGCTATTAGAAACGATTCAGTTCAGAGTCCCTTGTTTCTCTTCGCGTTCTAAAAGTACTTTCTACGTACCATTTCATGGAACAAATTACGCCAAAAATACATACCTGACATGCTCCTGTAACTTTTACAATAGTACCTTGAACGACATAGATATATTTATTTCGTCTCACCGTTTTAAACTTAACGTTAGATCATTATTACTCGTGAATTACAGTGAATAGTGGTGGCCTCAGAATTAGTGTCGATCACGATTAAAATCCTACCTACCACTTTATATATACTTTCAAAATTGAACAATATAGTGTTCTCATTTAATTATTTTGTGACATCCACATAGATTAAGAAATATCTCTTTGAGTGCCTGCTTGCCTGTCACATAATATCAGATTGTCAAATGTGAATATGTCTTGTTTGTGTTTATGTACTACAACCAAATCCTAAATTTTGTATTTAATTATTGGAACTGTTTTGGTCTGTTCATGTTTAATGTTTGCGAATTATGTATTGAATATGACTGTTAGTTTCCTGAATAAATAGATAAAAAACGCGTTTATTATTACATTGCTTATTGAAATTATATCGTGCAATATTTATGTGCTTTATTTCAAGTATGATAAATAATTTACTTGTGATGTTTGATGTGTGACAAGGTTTTTGTTTGCAATTGCTTGTATTGTAGGTCAATATATAAAATTAAAGATTTCATTACAGGACAAAATTGTGGTCTGGGAATGGTCTTCTCTGCAAATACATGCAGCTTTCTGAACATTGTATTTGAGGAAGTGAAAGAAGTAAGGGCCACGACGCTTGGCGCTCTGTCCTCTCTGACTACGCCATTAGGGATACAGCATGAATATATCTATGTATGTATGTATGTATGTGTATTTTAAATCAAAGTAAAATAATGTGAAAAAAATTATAACGATTGAGTTTCGTGTCGGTTCTACTGTGCAGTTTTTTTCCCCGTACCGATGGTAGATTTAAAGTTCAAAATTGCTTTTCAACTGGGTTTACTTGAATTAATTTATTTTATTTTGACCACTGAAAAAATATATATGAAAAATATACATTGTAAAATATAAGTTATTAGAAGTGATGGCAAAGTAGGGATACTTTCTGTCTTTGCCACACGAAGGTAATTGCATTGTTTGTGTCGTCACATTTCAATAGCGTCATCACCTAATTTATCTCTATTCCATCCCCACTACAGGTTTTTAAAGCATAGCCTTTATTTTTTTTTCAAATATTTCAAAAAGATTTACAGTGCTCTGTTATTAAACCTACTTTTCAGTTAACCTAAAAATATCGTTAGAGAAAATAGTAATAACTATAATAAATGATACAGACATTCTCATTGGACATCTAAAAACATTTTTCTCTTTAAAATATTGTGGCTCTCACCTCCCAGGGCATATCGACAGCTACGTCGAGTTTCGCCGGCGTCCAGTCTTCTTTGATTGTAAACTTCTTCAGCTGAATCAACAGGTAGTCAGGAAAGGTGGCGAGTCGCGTTATTCTGTCAAGAAAAAGATAACCACTTTTTTGTACGATTGAAACTCAGACTACCCCATTAGGGATATGGCGTGAATATATGTATGTATGTATGAAACTCGAGAGAAATTACACTAATTATGTTCTATAGAAATAAGTACCCAGTATTTTTAATTCAATATGTCTTATTGAACCATTTATCGTTTCTATGTATGCACTGCAATCCAAGTTCAACAATCAGTGGAAACGGAGTGACAGTGACGACATGGAACAACGCATCTGGACAATCAATTTGATACTGATCCAAAGAGAGAGTGGAAATCGCACAGCGCAGCAATAGAGTGGAGTGAGGCTTTTGCTTTTAAAGGTAAGGGGCCCTGAACCCTTTTTATGGATGCACGATAAATTTAGGTTTTCAGAGTTGAATATTTATTCCATTTTTAGTTTAATAATTTAAGCAATTTTGGTCATAATGTAATGTCATGAGTAGCTTTGGTTTAAAAGAATATCTATCATTTCGAAGTTATTCTCTACTTTGTTTAATAAACTGGTATGTGATATGACGACAGGTATGTTCACCTTCTGAGCTGAGGGTCGAGTTTAAACTTCTAGTCAGGTACTTTAAAAAACAAGCTATTCTAAATTGGTTTGTATAGTATGTGTAGTGAATCTACTACTTTATCACCTTGTCTACTTATTAATATGAACATTATTATCAATCTCGTAGTTATAAACAACTTAATTTGGAATGAAACAACACATTGCACTTACTTGTGAGCATTGACTTTCTTGTTGAGTGCTGTGCTGAAGAACTGTTCAACGATCTCCTCTTTCATGAAGCTCTCGATACATGCTTGAAATGGTATATGGGGCCGCACCACTCGAGATGGATCACTGTTGTAATAAATCATATAACGTATTTTCAATACAATCAGAATATACATATTTGCCTATGTAACAGTACATACCTACTTAATTTGAATTTACAAAATAAATATCCTTACTATACTATAACACATTCATGCTACTAAAAAAGTGTTCTTATTGCTGTAAGACATCATTTTATTAATTGATCAATCCCATGAAGGAACATTCCTGTGTCCTGTCAAATACGAGAATATGTCAAATATGAAATAAAATTCTTCATTGTGAATGCTGTCTTATATTGACCTGTGAGGATGATGTCACTTTTTTAGCATGAAAGGAGTATAAAAACGAGCACTGCCGAGAGTAGTGAGAAATGGAAGAAAACGATTAAGGAATCGTTTTTTTTCATTTTTCTCTACTGAGGTAATTAGCTTCATAGAAACATAAAGTAGCTGTCTTTCTGGCCAAGACGAAGGCTAATCATATAGATTAGCTTTAAAAATTTCAATAAAAGTGACAGGGTTGTAGGTGGTGGTTCACAGGTAGCATTTATAGTTCTCCTGTATTATTATGTACAAATTTTCAGGTACGTCGCCATCGTGTGATAAGTGCAAGTAGCGTCGCGAGGCAGCTCTAGCGATTTGTAACACATAACACTATTGTCAGTAACTAATTAATCTGTGACACTTTTGCTTTTGCAATAAATATTAAGCGAGATTTAATGCTGTTTCACAACAAAATCTTATAATTAAAAATTTCTTAAACCAGTGCAGACATTTACAGAGACCATACCCAGACTATAATTGTTCTTTTATGAAACGGTTAATTTTCTAGTAAGTTTTTATACATATCTAGGCGAAAATGTGTGAGGAGAACGATGAGATTTGAGGAAGCGAAAATATGTAAGGACTGCGAAGCTTGGCACTCCGTCCACTCTAATATCGGCGTGAAATAACAGTATCTATTGCTGTTGTGTTTCGTTCAGTGAGTGAGAGTGTCGATGGCCCATCTCCCCCTCCTCGTTTTTTCCCTAAAGGCCGGCAACGCAGCCGTGATTCCTCGGACGTTGCGGGTGTCCATGGGCGGGGATGATCACTTTCCACCAGGTAAAACGCTTGCTCGTTTGTCCTCTTGTACAATAAAAAAAGTATGTGTTTTATACTCGGTGATTGATAAGAAATTAAAATCTTTTTTGTTATTAGGATGACTTTTTGAGGCATTTTCTCATAATTAAGGAATGCGATGTAATGACTAAAATAATAGGGTAGAACTTCGCCATAGAATAGAGTTCCAAAAGTGTGAACCCAGCTTTTATACTCACAGTCGCTGTCCACTGGATTCTGCTTTCATCCTTTCCTGCTCATAACGCCGTACATCGTCTACGTTGGTGGCAGCGGTGAGCGGCACGGGTAACGGCAAGTGGTGCTCTGCCCGACTAGTATACCGAACGCCGCCCGATTCGGAGCATTTCATTCTTTCCTCCACAGCAAACTTGAGGCCATCCGCTGGGTTCGCCTTATGACGACTGTGGCGCTGTGTAAATAAATAACAGTAAAATAATGTGGGCGTCCAAGAAAAAAGGGTGTTTCCGAGATATACACAGTTTTGTAAAGTTGGGTGAAAAAATGGCATTTCGCGATTTTAATTGATTATTAATTAATGGCTAATTATTTACAAGTTCATATAGTAAATTACTATATGATGAAACAAACAAGTAGAAGTTTTTTTTTCAATCAAACTTTAAAAATGCTTTTTTTCAAAACAAGCTTTTTCAGAGTTTCGACTTTAAATGTCTGATAAAAAAAATATGTGCCAGTTTACGAATATTTTTTTTTAATCCTTATTATCAATTGACTATTCTAAACTCCGAATCTAGTCAACTCAATACCCCACTACTGGACCCTTTTTGCTTGGACGCCCACATATGGTGTATTAGAGTACAATTTTATGAAAAAGTCATGTATTTGGTTAAATCAAGCTAATTACCAGTATTGTGGAGAATAATATAACTGTTATCCAAAACTGTGTTTATAGAAAGTGTAAATGTTTCACTAATGATACTAACTTTTGAAATTTGTTCTTTCGTTTAGTTTTAACTAAAATTTGGAATTCAATTCGTCTCAATATTTACAAATAATTTATTATTTTTATAGTTCATTGACCTACCACATAAGATTAGGAAAAGTAATTTATTGTATCTTTTTTTCTGTTCTTTATTGCTTTTCCTTCAGTTTTATTCTTTGCTGTCTCTATTAACAATTCCTGCTGTTGGCAGCAAATCCTACCAATATTGCCATTATATTGCTTTTTGTCAAAAAATACCAAAAATGCGAAAAATTGATTACTACTTACCTCTAACAAATTAAGTAGATGTAAGTAAAACTCATGCGCATCTTGTTGCCTTTTGGTCATGAATTCGGGATGGTCTTTGCCAACAAGGTTACGGAACATGTGTGGAGAAATTCCTGGTTGTGTGCCGTCCTCACCCGGAACAGAATATCGGCCGGAGAGCAAACCTACCCCTAATTTCGCCCTGGAAAATTACAGTAAGAACTTAATATTAAATGTTTATTGGAAAAGGCCGCTTTATTTAAAACAATAACCGAGCTGTGAGTAGAGAGGAATGGCGTGTATTGCAAGAGGCCATTCAGCATTGGATGGCAATAGGCTGAAGAAGAAGAATAACAGCTGTCTATACATTCACGATATTTGTAAAAAATTGATGAAACAGATTGATCTTAGAATTGTTGTCTTTACTTGAGAAAATAAATACAAATACATACATAATAAAAATACATTTTTAATACAAATATTAACAATATATTTGAATACAAATTGTGTTCTATGAAAGACAAGAGCCATATAAATAATATGAGTACATATCATTACACTATTTTAATTAAAGGGTAGATAATGCCAATAAACTGTCATAGCTGATCTTAAAATCAGTCATCAACGTAGACCACTATCGATAATAATCTGTGATAATCAATATATACAAAGTTGTACACCCACAACTTTGTAATTGCATAAAATAATAATTCACTCTTTGAATGTCAACCCATAAACAGACAATTTCTTTAAGAATTAAACTACCATTTTTGCTCGAGGTTTAAACCAATAAAGGTGGTTGAAGGATTAAAAATGAAAATATTTCCTTACATTTGCACACTGAAATCATTCACTGGATCTTCTGGGAATGTGGCAAATATTTCGGGTGCTCCCTCTACAAACCGTCTAACGAAATCTGGCATACGAAATATGACCTGAAAAAAAAATCAGTGACAACTAATTACATGTTTTTTGTAAGTATTTGTAAAACAATGTCATTTACGCCCAGTTGCAAGAAAATTCAATGTTAACTTAATAAAATTGACCAACAACGAAACACGGAATTCCGTAGAGTAGTAGGGCGCGTTTACCTCATTTTATAATAGAAGTCTTTGGGTGGTAATGAGTAGATCTGTGTCGATAATTCATTGTCAAAGATTCGATCGTTCAAGTATTGATATGAAAAAAGATTCGGTCAAATGATCGAATCAATCATTGATTGTATACAGATACAATCATCTATTTTTGATTGAAAGGAAAGATCGAACGATTGTATGAGTAAATCCGATAATTATAATTTTATTGTTTGCGCTTTAAAAAATAGTGTATTTTTTTTAATTTCACGTTTTATCATATTAAACGGCAGACAATTAATTAAATATCGACAAGTACCGAGATCGAATCGGTCAAATGATTGAATTGATGAACGATACATTCGTTCAAATATGATTCCAATCATCAATACTTTGAGATGATTGCAATCAAATGATCGAATCACGACCGACACAGGTCTAGGAAGGAGTGCTGTTTAATTGCAAGGTATCGCTGGTCGCGGCGGTAGTTCAGCGGCAGCTCTAGTAGCTTGCGGTCTGTATTCTGTAGTTTATGGTCTGAATATCTAAAACGGGAAATTAACGCGATAATCTTTTATTTTCTTATCTTTTTCAGTTTGCTTGAGATGACGCCCGATGTGTTAAGCCAAAATAAAAGGTAATCGCGTTAATTCCCTATTTTATACAGGGTGTAACAGAAAGGTGTAGCCAAATCGAAAAACTAGGAAGAGTGGTTGGTATACAAGTATATAGTAAAATTTCATTATCCGGAAACGAATACGTACGAAAAATAAAGGATCACATGTTCTATCATAATTGTGAGTGAGTTCGCCTTAAGATCAGCTGATAGGTCATTAACATTAAAAATTACATGTAACCGTTAATGTTAATGACCTATCAGCTGTATGTACTGTGCTCCTGGTACTTTGTTAAGGTTGCCGGATCTTTATAACGCAACGAGAAACTTTAAAAGTAAATATTGATGGTCTGTGGTCTGTGGTCTGTAGTCAGTGGTGTGTGGTGTGCGGTGTGTGGTGTGCGGTGTGCGGTGTGTGGTGTGCGGTGTGCGGTGTGTGGTGTGCGGTGTGCGGTGGAGACCTGCACGACGCTGTTGATGTAGCAGGTGTTCCCGAGGTTGTTGAGGCCGGTGAGCGCCGGCCCATGCAGCGGCCGCAGCTCGCTGCCCGACTCCTGCAGCGTGCACCACTCGCCGCTGCGCTGGTTCAGCTCCAACTCCAGCTCCACCATCGACTTGTCCGTCTATAGTTTTTATTATTATTATATGTACTTGTCCGGAAAACCACAGGACAATTCCTGCTCTTGCGACTCAGCTATGAGAAATAGGTACCTAATCTTGTAAGAGGGGAAGTATTCGATAAAATACCATGTTAAGACAGTTTCTCTCAGCAGACTCGACTCAGCAGTCTGCCCGTGACCACGATCGGTGCAATCCGGTCGAAACGTCGGGATAAAATAGGTAATTAGTCTTAAAGTATAAACACGACATAGACCCGAGAGTAAATATTGTAAGATGTGTACAAGTCGTGAAAGTTTAAAAACATTAAAGACAAAGTTGATTTGCAAATGACAGAAAACTCTTAGTAACAATTATTTCGTAGGTAATTGGAAATTTAATAAAAGCAAAGGATCCGTCAGAGAACTGCTAACGCACACCAGGCGCCATAGTCTAACAGACTGTCAGCGCCGGCCCCGACGTTCCGTTAGCGCGCATCCCTTCCAAACCGAAAGTTGCGGTTTGCCTTAGTATAGTCAAACGAGTGCCTTTTATTATTTTCACCGACATATTATATTACAAAGAGGTAAACTTTGTTTGTATGTAATGGATAAACTCAAAAACTACTCAACCGATTTCAAAAATTCTTTCACCTCTGAAAAATCTATATTATCAGCAAGTAACATGGATTGTAGTTTATTTTCAAAAAAATGTTCTACCCGTGCGACGCCGGGCGGGTAGTTAGTTATCTACATATTAAAAATTATTAAATCTATTATGAGTCCGTCCCGTTCTATACAACCAATTTTTTTTAATGAAAAGATTGTAGCACAATTTGTCATCATCATCAATCATTGGAAATCACTTAACTCTCACCCTTCTCAAGTTATACTCAAACGCGATTTCATCAAGGCTCAAATGATAGCAAAAAGCAATTACTTTGTCTCAAGTTTCACATTATAAATGGTTGCTATTTGTCAACAGCGAATATATATATTTGTAATGTCACTGTTTTATGACACTGATCTGAAACCCAAGAAATTACACATTTCTAAAGAGAATTAATAAATAATTATACCTTTTGTAGTTGTTGCACATTGATACCAAAATGCTTCAAATGGTCTGCTAAATATGGATCCTCAACCATGTCGTCTTCAACGTAAGAGAACACGTCGCCTTTGCCGTCAGCCGTGATGGTGCCCAGCTTGACGGCCAGTGGGAATCCTGTCTCGCGGTAGTGCTCCACCTACCCATATATAAATTATGAAATGGACTTTATTAAGATTGGCGTAAAGTCGAATTTAGAATTGCATATAGATTGTGCATTTGCAAACGTGTTTCCTATGTGTACAGTTTATTGTACAGAATACACATGGAACACAATGTCACCCTTTTACATAATTAACATGAAAATAGTACCAAAACACAGCACTAATTTTTGGCATTATTAAATTTTAAAACTTATTTAAAGATGGTAAAACAGGATACATTGACAGATTACTAGCCTAAGTTCCTTTTAATAATGTCTATCCCTTGTTCATAGCATCATTATTATTTTATTAAGTTGTTCACTGTAAATGCTACAGTAGAATGTGTAAGGGAATAATAAAATTATATTTTTATGGGGAGGTGCTATTTTAAATCCAGAGCACAGCGAAGGAGTCTAGAGTAAAATCCCGAGCGAGCGATGGATTCCATCTACTTCGCCTGAGGTAAAATATGTTTATTATAGAGTGGTACACTCTACTTTTCATTCTCCTCTATGAGAAGAAATTTTATATTTTTATTTTCGCTTTCTCACTGGCGTGCGACAACGCGCTCTCTCTAATCTAACTTTTTTCATAAGATAATAATATTTTTGTCCGACCTCTTTGATATTAGAACATAAGGAAAATTATCCCTACAATATTTGTGTTCCTCATTTGAACTCATTTTGCTCTCTATAAGTCTTTAAGAAAAAATAGCTACTTTGATGAAGAACCAATCGTCATTTTTTTAATAGGTGCAATGAAAAAACTTCCCTTGATCATTTTGCATCCTGACCAAGTAATGTTCATTTTAAAGCAAATTTTCTTAAATTTTTGGAAAATAATATATTGTAATAAAATACTGTAATGTAAATAACCAATCTTTATATTTTGCCATTTTCTGCAATGAGTGCAAATGCTTCAGTAATCTGGAATAAGGGTTAGACTTTATGAAATATATCCCTCATTTTACAATCACTGAGTGATTTTAAAATAATAACACTAATATTTATTATATTAAATAAAATGACCATAAAAGTCGCATTTCCATTCGTTCTGTCAAACATACAGCAGCTACAATTTGATGATTTATAAGAAAAGGTGTTAGTATATACTAACAGCATGATCATTCCCTCCGCTGCCATCAAAGAATCGTCTGCCGCATAACACGGAACCGTCAGTTAAATTCAGCCACAGGTTATTGGTTAGGTCGCATTTGGTACATTTCCAACCTGTAGGTGGAATCCTCACACCATTATCTAGTTGTTTCAGGCTTACTGCGTGGCTGTAAAATTATGTTAAATTAGTTCTATTCATAATAAACTAACAAAAATGTTTAAAATATTGGTGCTATGTTATTATCATTATAAGCAATATACGAACGACAATGACAATGTCAGCTGATCGTCATAAATCGTAATAGAAATCTCACAACTTGTCTGTGATTGGTTGATTCATTTATGATGCACCTACAATAAACGCAGAGCGCTGGAAGAATTCAAAAAGTAAAAAATTAGCCCTGTCTATCCAGCTCCATTCAACAGACATGACCTGCCCACTCCAATTTTAGTCTGGCGGTTCTCGCACCTACATTTGCTATTTTAATTTTGGAGAGTAGCTCTGTGCTTTTCACTCTGCTTACTCTTGAAACTCTCAGTGACGAATTGACATCAAAAAAATCAATTGAGTTTTTACTTCAGTTATTGGGAATGTAGCCAATATAGATATGTAGGGTCCTAAAGGACTTAAAAGAAAGTGGACTGTAATTTTTGCCGGTTTATATTGGACAGAAGATATATAAATACAATAAATAATTAAGATATAGTTAACACAGTGCGCGTGAGATCGTCTCGGAAGTTAAGTTAGAAGTCTTTGTTCGGGCTCCCGCGTCTTTCGCTCCTATTCGTAGACCCGAACTGCCCCGAAGATTCGCGAGTCGCAACAGATATGACGTACAATTATAGTAACGCACGCTATGATTGCAGTTTTGACGTTTGTCTGCTCATGAAGTTTCGTATAAATTAATAACTACGTTTGAAGGAGCAAATTGCTGTTCTTTATTGTCGATAGTGATGTACAGTTAGTCATAAAATTTATCGAATGTATAATTTTAGGACACAACATTAATTTATTACATTGATTTCTAAACTATACACTACTATGTCAAAAGTAAATAGACAGAACATTTAAGTTTGTAATTTTATTTAAAAAAAAACTGAACACTATGAAAAAACTAACACATCGATATTAATAGCGTGTCGATCAGTCTTATTATCAAATAAGGTTTTTATTCTAACTTGCACAGTATCAGTCAAACTGTTAACCTGCTCTTGATCTAACTTACTCAATTTTTCAATTAACATTATTTTTAAATAATTTTTATTTATTTATTTTATTTATTTAACAATTTATTATACACAACAAAATATACAAAAAGAGATACATACAGAAAAAAGAGCAAAAGGTACCGCTTATTTCTATAAGAAATTTCTCCCAGCGGACCTGCGAATTTTCAGGCAGTCGTTTTTTGAGGTCTATAGCACGGTACACCGTCTCTTCCATGAAAATGTAATTTTGGCGATTCTAATTGTTGTCTTGCAAAATTCCTCTTTTAAAATTTCAATAAATTTTTTCGCATTAATTTTATCTTTACAGAACACCAAACGACTTCTTCCACCATACCAAATAGCCCGCCACACCATAACACTTATGCCATCGTATTTCACAGTTTGAATGCCAAAATCGCTCTTCCTAGTACAGTTGTACTACAGAGCGATGCCACATTCATTTTCGTCTGCTATCACTAAATTGACAATATTACAATTAAATCCGAAAAATGAACATGCATCCAAAAATTTTTATCCTTCGAAATCATTTCTTTTGATAAGCTTTGGACCAATCAATTCACTAATTTTTTTGAAATTTTGTTAACAAAGGTTTCTTTTTGGCTTCTCTTATATAAAGGCCAACACTGTGTAGGTACCTCTGAACAGTTCGACGCGACAAATTCGATGATATTGCTACATCATCCACAGATTATTCGAGATTTTTCATGACATCTCGAACTAACGCCCTCTTTTGTCTGTCGGACGGTCCGGTCTCCCTGATCTTGGTAAAACACTTGTCTTTTTATTCCTTTTTAACTGTATAATTATACAGTTAACAAAGGCATCATTTAATATAGCATTGACATCATGCTGAGATTTACCACCTTCAAATTGACCAATATTGAGTCTTCGAGGATCGATTTGTCCGCGGGATTTTAAAACATTATTAATTAACTTAGTTTAGATCCCGTAAACTCCAATAATTTTTTCACAACTACCCGTTTTTATATTTTTTAAAACTCATTACATTTATAGGTATCCATTTACTTTTGACACAGTAGTGTATTTTATACTGAAGTCGCTTCGTTACTCACACTGCAATAAGCTACGAAAGTCGCACGCATACATGAGTGTCCGAGCGCGCTAATACCTAAGTTCAAGTGCTTACGATTTGTCAAATGGCTTTTAATGTAGGTGATGATAGTAGTGACGACAGTGAAAATAGCAGTATGGACGAATCCGATTAAATAGGACCTCTTGTGGCACCTTTTTTCTGTCTCTTTCTGTATGAATTTGTTTCTTGTGTGCAAATAAAGTATATATATATTCATTTTCAGTCCAATATTCAGTTCATTCAAATATATTAATTAAACATTGATATTTTCGTTTTATTAAAACTTTTTAATCTGCTACTACTTGCAATACTAGTTATAAATCCAAAAACTTATAGATGCGACTCGCATTTGATTATATTTTTTTTGATAATAAATTGACATTTCACGTCACTATTGTAATGTGTCAACACGGCCATCATAACGTGCCGCTACTGTCGTGATTTATACTTACACAGACACTTCCCGTTTCTCGCCATCCCACGTGCCTTCTAAAGCAGCCATTTCGGCAATCTTGAACGGAGATTCGGCGTCTATAACAGCCTGAACTGATTTCTTGACCTAAGGGTTATTATTTCAGTTAAGTAAGAAAATAACTCAAACATGTATTGTATACATAATATAACAGTCACTTTAAAAAGTAAGGAAAATATGGTGTGTTAATTTTTATTTGAAAATATTTTGAGGGCATCATTCCGTAAAGGCGCCGGCCGGGCGTACGTACGATTTAATATTTTTACAGATAATCGCGAAATTTCACTAAAACTTTAATTTTTTTTATATTTAATATAATAGTGTCAGATATTTGTTTTTCCAATAAAGGCATAAGTTATTTTCCCAAAAAAATAAGGCCACGCATATGGTTTTTTTGACCCGCACCTTCGATCGCAAATAAAGAACTAGATTGACAATCTTCTGTAAAATCTAAACAAATTATTGTCCGAATTGACATATATATCTTTAATATCGTTAATATTGTATTAATCTAACGAAGTTTGTTAATGATAAAATATTTAAAATTCAATCTTACGCTTCGTGTTTAAAAAATAATTCGCGTAATATATTTGAATCGCTATTTACGTCAATTTGATTAGTTATCATTACGTAAACGTGATAAGGATAGGACATATGCAGATTATAATGCTAGACAGAGAACAAAATATTGCGCGTCAGGCAATGACTATTCAGACTCCATTTTAAAAATACAATTAACTTGGGAGTTGCATTACATGCAATTATTAATACATATTTTTTCAAGTACGAAATTATAGCCGAGCTATTATTGAATATATTATCATGATTGTCAAGAAATTATAACTTTAATTCTAATTAAAATATTTATAAAAAAAGGTTTTGGTTTATTAATTACATAATATAACAGAAAGACACAGACGAACGAGGTACATCCGATTCGCATATGTTTAATATTTATAAAAATCCTTGATTGAAGAGTTAAACAAATACATAATAATAATAATAATTTATTTATTTATTTACCAAAAACAGATTTTTCATGTAGATTAAATACAGCGATCCCCACACTAGGCACAGCCTGTGTCGTGAGGATCCGTATATGTTATTCAGATTTGTGCACAATACTACAATCATTACATCAACTAAATCCAAAACATCATTAAATAATCATATCAAATATTATAATTAAATAAAGATAACAATAATTTATGAAATCAAAAATAATAATCAAAACAAAAATGAATATAATAATAAAAATAATAATAAGTATAATAAGACACACAAACAAATAAACATAATAAAGAATGAAGTTGAATCACATTGTACACTATTAACATTTCATTCTTACATACTGTGTGTAAATATGTGTAAGACACAATCGTTTCGTTAGTGTCTGTTGCCTCGCTGTTGCCACTGATTGGTCGCGACTTGGGGTAAAGGAGCTGTTTTTTCTGCTATTTTCATTTGACGAGTAATTCACGGAAATTTAAAAACGGTTTAATTTGCTTGAAGTTGATACCTATTCATCATTTATTTTTCACTGAGCATTTCAGTAAGGCGAGACGGGCTTCTGGGCTTGTATGGAGGTACAGCCAGTGGAGGAAGGTATATTTTTTTAAATTTCAACTTACAGTGTACATAACTTAATAATTAGGTACAGCAAATCCTTTTTTCGAATCTTTAATTTTCAGTACCAAAAATATAGTAGCTATAAGATTAAAAATTCGACTCCATTAATCAAATTACACAAAGTATAACCCAACTAAATTAGACGTGAATGCGGCAGTATGGTTTTGAACTTCTTATTCATGATTTTATACTTAATAGTGTTATGGTCATGTCATTTGGAAAATATAATTACGAATTTATTAAAAAAGAGCTATATATTTTATTATTATTACGAAACAATGAACACGTGAATAAAATGATATTAATTATTTGCCAAAAATAGGAATCCCCGGTTTTTTTTTACCATTCTTCTAGATGTGTTGTTTTTACAATTTTTGAAGGAGCAATTTGACACGTTTGCTATTAGCTTTCCCAAATATTACTAAACAAATGCACATTTGGATCGGACATTTTTGGAACGTTGATTGTGCATTTTGTTATTTATTTGTGATGAAAACCCGCACCCTTCGATATGTCACAACCACTTTCATTTTAATGTTCATTAAAACAACACTGATATAAATCACTTAATTATTTTCATTACTTTTTCTTCTTGATTTGGAAGTGTATAACCTGGAAAATCTTTTTCGACATCAGGAATTTCGAAATTCATACTACTTATGTGAATCTATTGATCACTATTTCTTAACAACGTAGTTATAACATAGGTTTAATAAAGATCAGAGATTGGAAATTAAGGAGCATAAATACCTAAACTTCAATTGCGGAATGATATAGAGTTGCTAAAATGATTTACGAGAGCCCCAGTTTGATTGGAGAATAGAATAGAATGGAGTGAAATAGAATATAATTTATTTCTCGCAAAGTGAGTTTATTTCTCTCAGTGTGGTACATACATTTGGTCAAATTAATAAAAATCACAACAGGCTCGCACAAGTTACCATAATCTAGCATGTAACATTTTATTCATACACACATGAAAACGGTGCGGCGTGGCACCGTAACGCAACGCGTGAATTTATATGAAGAAAAAAACAACGCCATTTTTGGCGGTGCGTTGTTAATTTTATGGAGGCGCGACGCCAATTTTTGCGTCTCGTCGCCGCTAATGCTTTTGTGTGCGAGCTCTACTGGTTACTAAAGTTTTATTAATATCATTGTCATATACATGGTTAAATCAAATAGATATTTAGGTTACCGTACACACGTAAAACAGTCAAAATATTCTTCTACATAGTAAAAACAACTTAATTAACCAATACTATTTATGTTTAAATTGACTTGAAATCTTATGCTACTGACTACTGTAGTCACGATTAATTTCCTGTTTAGAATTGAAATAGATAACAATTATTTTCTATATGTTTTCAGGTGTCAACCTATTTCTTTTAAACATCTAATATCCATTCATATGATGAAAATGATCTTTCAACATCAACTGAAGTAAGAGGTGCAAACTCATACAAAACTTGGTTATCTGTTGCAATTCCTTGTTCGATATTCTCGCTTATATTTCTAACTATATCGAAGTCTGGATTTCAGTCTATTACTTTTTCCATTTTGTTTGTAATTCTTTCGTTGTGTGTCCAATACAAAATGAATGTAACGGAATCAAATATAATTAAGGATTCTGAAAAAGACAGATTTGTTTCTGAATATCAATAAGGGCTTTGTCTATTATATTAAAATTATCGTCTATATACAGTAAATAATTAAAAATACTTTCATTTCGGATATTCATTTTTGCCCTTCCTATCCTTAAAGCTTTGCTACTGTTCAGACGATTAAGATCGGACTTGTTCTGAGAAAATCTTATTTACATTGAGATCGGACTTGTTCTGCTACTCGGGCATGAGCTAAACATGTTACATAAATCATGTTCAGGTAATCGGTTTTCAGTAGTCGACCACCTCTCAACATATATGCCACACTATCAGTACTAAGCATTAAAACTACATTATTTTCAAAAGCACTTTCCCACATGTTTTTTAAACATTCCGTTACAAAATTGGATATGGTAACCCCGTTTACAACTTCTACCATTTTACATGCTAATAAATATGGTTTAGTTAACACATTTGAAATAAGTGGCATTATCAAAAAATTTACTACGTATCTGCCCAAAAATTCTGTGGTTTCATCTAAAAAAATCCAAATATTGTTATTTGAAACAATTTCATAATTAGAGTTTAACATATTGAGAAATAGTTTGTTAAAATATGATTTTCTAAGCAAAGGTTCCCATGGGATTGCCTTTTGTACACAAGTACAATAACACTTGTAACAAATATATTTGCTAAAAAACTTTTGGAATGCCCTGTTGTTGACTTGGGACGAAGGTATATTTATATAATATTAAAAATTCAATTAAATCTAAATAAAATTCATCATCCGATCTTTGCCGTCTACCTTGATGTGTTGCTGATCTTAAGTGACATTCAACATTGCTTTTCTTCATATTTGTTATTTGGACTTCACACTTAGTGCAAAACATTAATCTACTGGCGTGATCGTAAACAGTTCTGGCTCGTTAACAATCCAGCTTTGTACTACTTCTTCGTTTCTCACTTGATTCGTCATGTTCAAAATAAAGTTAGTGCAACAGAAGTGCAGGCACCTAAAATAAAAACAATACGTACCAAAGAACATTCTAAAATAGAATTAAAAAAATATCTAAAAGAGTTTTCGTGTTCTGCTGACTTGCTAGAGAGTTAAATCCAGGTATATCTTTGTTGTGAATATTCGGAACAAAACAAAAAATGTCTACCATAACATTTATTAATAATATAAATATTTTTTTATTAATAGCCTTTGACTTACCAATATAAAAATATTGAATCTGCAGTCTTTCACTTACCAAAATAAAAAATATTGAATCTGCAATATAAAATAAAGTCCTTGTGTCTGATCCAAAGTTGTTATGTCAAGAAGAATCAATAAGTCAAATAAACAAGCTGAGGTCAATAAAATAAAGTATCACAATCAAACACAACCACAAACACAGAAACAAGCGCACTCTGTGAGTCAAAGCAAGAGAATAGATGGGATTCTTGCCTTTCTGTCCAAATGAAACTACCTGATCATAAAAACGCCCGCAAAATGAAAGAACCTATATTGAAAGGGTTGCACAAACAGTTTTTTCTGGGAATTGGCTGTATTAGCACCACTCGAGATGACGACTATATCATTCCATAAATGAAGTTTAGGTATTTATGCACCCTAATTTGCCGGTCTCTGGTAATGATAAACAAAACCCAGAAAAAAAATTCGAAATACAATGAAAAACGTAAGAGTTAATAGTTTTTAAACTTCTATAGCGGGAACAGAGTGGGGATAAGTTCCGTCTCTCTCACTCCTAACGCTGTGCAAAGGCATTGCGACTTTGTGACGTCACAGCCATATAACGCTATCTCCCTCTAGCTCATCCACACTGTGTTCCCACTACTGAAGTTTAAAACCCAATAACTGTTCATGTCAATGAATGTCTATAAGTTTTTTCTCAATTATATTCAAAATGTTTGTTTTAAATTCGATGTATAAAATACACTACATTTAACAGGAGTCATCTATATGACCTATATCCTCCCCTATCTCAATTACTCCCATCCAACGCGCTTTGCGGACTGCGCCCTTTTTCCCAATCGTATGACGTAATTTATGAATGACCTTATCATATATCCTGAAATTGATTTAAAAAAGATTGCTTTAATATTTTTATATCTTTGAATAAGACTTCTAAAGAGCAGTCTTGAGTATACTGAATTTATAGGACCTTACCACATCAGGCAGAATATCGCTAGGCCAGGTATATGTATGGAATCCTGGCAAGACCACCACATTGTAATTATCTGTGAAGGTGTACTTTGTCTTCCCACATTCAGGGTCGAAACCACCCTCCACACCGATGGCCAGACGAGTGATTTTCTTCTCTGGACCATCTCCAGTTTTTTCCGGCTCTAACACCTAAAATTACAATGATTAAGTAGTAGTCCCAACGACTTGAATGGGTACCACTAACTATTTCAATAATCATATTGTTGATCACATTTTTTCATAATCATAGCGCGCCATAATGCGCCTCTTACATAATAGTGTAAGTGGCGCATTTATTTGTATTATTATTATATTATACAACCAATCGAAGTGTATAATAGATAATAAATTATTATTTGACCGTTTCTTAAATTAATTCAAAAATACATACAAATTACACACATTTTTCACACTATACATATACACATTACACACATCACGCCATTACCAATTTAGGGCGAATAGAGCGTGAAAGTGCAACAGAATCATATTTAATACTACATCTACTAATAAGTATATGGACCTACAGGTGATGATGAAAAATATAGCGACTTTAGCCTATGCAAGCTCAATCCCTTTGCCAACATTTACGATCAGCGTCGAAAGATAATGAGCTGACGCATTGCACATTCCTCTCCCAGACCAGCAAGAAATTTCATGAAAGTAACAAGGAAATGAAAGATACATAATATTATGTATGTTACTAATTACAGTTTTTAAACAGTCGACCTAGTAATATCATAAACACCACTGTGTAAAATATTAGAACTACACACATCTAAATATATAAGGACTTTTAAAAACAAGTAACTTTTTTGATGACTTTTAACAACAACATCACATATACACAATGTATATGTTATTACACCTGAATTTTCTTCCATAAATATTCGATATGATAATGAAGACCACATTGAAATTTAGAAATTGTACAATGCGGATTGCGACATGGAAAGATAAAAAGTACCAGTTTTAAAGGTCAATTAATGTTTGGCCACTCAGAGAATGCATTCCTGACAGGTCGTAATCGAATGAACGACGTGACTTTGAAATGGTGTTGAATTTATGACAAAAATATTTTTATTGTTATTTGCCCAATTAACGAATAATGTTAAAAACTATATTATTATGACAATTGACAATAAATGTTATAATTTTGGGCTAAATTTTATGTTAAATAAATAATAAAACAATATCTTTTTAAATCGGTATTGTGTTGTTACAAGGTTATGTGAACTATTTATTTTTGTAGTGATATGCCAAAAATAACAGGTAATTGTAATGTTATCTGTTGTTATACTATCATATAAAATAATACATTTTTTTTCTAATAATTTGATAATAATGAAAAGTACTAGTAAATTTCATAATATAATTTTTATAATTATAAATTAATAATATCATTTGCTAAAAATTTAAAGATGTTGTTCAGTATCACTAATTAAAATTAAGCATAAGTTATTAATTAAAAATCTGTTCTGTTAAAATGAACAAAGTGTAATTAAATACAGGTAAAATATTAACTTACTGGTTTCTTTTCTCTTTGTATGTGTAGAAAGACAGCATTGCCAGTCTTCTGGAAATATTGTTCAACATAATTGCGACCAAAACCGAGAAATGTGGTTAGTGAAACATACAACCCAGTCTCTGACTCCTGGAAAATATAAAAATGTT
This sequence comes from Zeuzera pyrina, assembly GCA_907165235.1. Lineage (NCBI taxonomy): Eukaryota > Metazoa > Arthropoda > Insecta > Lepidoptera > Cossidae > Zeuzera > Zeuzera pyrina. The sequence goes on from OU015627.1 coordinate 5,589,806, forward strand.
TCAATTAATTCCTAGGCTTAATTCAGTAAGAGTGCTGTGAAATTGCTTGTTTACAGATGTTACTATAACCAGCTCGTTGGCAAGAAGATTGGAGCATCTGTATTCCACATTGAGTCTCAGATTCCATTCTTGACCAGGCGAAAGAATGAATTTTTTATAGATTAGTCTTGTATCCAGATACAATGGGGTACACCTCCAATTTCTTGTATGGTGTGAGCACAGTTTAGTGGCGTAAAAGGCCATATTAATGGAAGAGATGTGTAGATCAGGAGGTCAGATCAGATCAGGGGAACTTTTCTCAGCAATAAAACAGTGAATGTTAAAGCCTATCCATATGTTAAGTTGATGGTCTCCTGATATATTTTTTATTAACATTATATTTACAGTGTCAAAGTATTATGAAATTGTTTAATATTTTTGTCTTTCAGTTCTGATATCTTTTCCTCAGTAGACAAGTAATATTTTAAAACTAAAAAATAAAGTGCCCCCATAATTTGCATACTGATAACATATTATCAGCTTATGTTTAAATGTTGCAAAAAGATGGGGGCTAACTGTCCTCACATTTCACTGAAAGCTCTCATCAAAAACACAACAAAATGTTAAATACTACTGATTTATATTTGGGAACATTTCTCATTTTCTGTGGGTTTACATTAAGTTTGTTTAATTTAAGAAGGTTGGTAAAGAACAAAAATTCATCATTTTCATCAGTGTTGCTCTCTGAAAACATTATTTTAATGTGTATCGGTATTGCTTTTATTAGTAAGACAATGTATGAACTAAATCCAGAAAACATAAGCATGATTAACACAGAAAGAGCTGCAGAAATTATGTTAACTGCTAAATCTGATGAAGGTGGAACAAATTGTAATTTCTTATCAGTTGTAATGAGTTATGGGCCTTTCATAGTGTCTTCAGTGAACAGTTTTATTAGTTTAATAATAGACAATTATATGCATTATCATATGCTTGAGAGTGTGAAAAAGAAGGATGAAGAAAATCAAGTTCATGAAATCACCAGATCCAGAGATAACAGAAAACACACCCTGAATAAATTCTTTACATTTTGTAAAACATATTTCTCTTATATAGCAATAGTACTGCAGTGGGTTATACCATTGTCAATGGTTTTTTCAATGTATACAATGAACATTAAACAAAAAATTGTCTTGAATGATTTACGTAGTGTCTCTAACACATGCATGAGTATGATTGACATACATAATACAACATGTTTTGACATATTTGATGATAATACTACACTTGAGATACGTAAGTACATACCATCACCTAATTATTTAGAATTATATGAAAATGAATACATCAACAGCAATGTTTCAGAAGAAAGTGATTCAGTGGTCAGTAATGTTTACAACATTGTTGCAAAATTTAAAAAAAATACAGAATTCAATGGAATAAGTCAATCATTACTCCGAAAACCAAAGTCAAGTCAGGAATGCATGAGAGTTTGCTATTTAGAAACAAAGAATCTTCTTTTATATTTCTTTTTATTGACTGTTGTGACTTATTTCGTACCAATAACAATTTCTACTGTTATTGTAACTAAAATACATGACATGAAGGTGAATAAAAATGCTAAGACTTATATAAGTAGAGAATTATTGTATAATATTTTGTTTTGGAGTCCAGTTATGTTTGATACTTTTTTATCATTAATATTCTGTACTCATACTGGTAGTGGTATACGGACTTCTTTGTTCAATGTCATTGCAAATGTATATCAAACTGTAAAAAATTTTTTGAATATGAAATATTTAAAAGATAACATTATAAATCCTGTTTAGTTTTTTTTAGAATAGGATGGGCGTTTTATTAATAATATAAACTGCTTTTATTCCATTTTTTGTTGTGCGTAGTTGCATGTTAAATACTACTGATTTATATTTGGGAATATTTCTCATTTTCTGTGGGTTTACATTAAGTTTGTTGAATTTAAGAAGGTTGGTAAAGAACAAAAATTCATCATATTCTTCATCATATGCCTAGACTTAAGCTAGGCAGGTATTTTCTTTCAAAATTACACATAATACTTATTTTTTATGACACTAAAATTAATAGAATTTAAAGAATGGAATTTTAAATGGGTACTTTGCACATTGAACTGCATTGCTATTAAAAAAACATGAATACAAATGAAATAATGGAATGTTTTACAATCCTTAAGAGATATTACATTTATCAAAAAAACTACATAATCTTTTGGATATAAAATACTTAATGAATATAAGACGTTTTTATTCATTTGGGATGGGGACGTGTTATTAGAATCGAAATATTTTGTATTGTCTTATAATAGCGTATTATACATATAGCACTTTTATTATTATCCTAATAACTATTTATTGCTATGCAGACAATAGTTTTTAAAATCAATTTGCTTAAATGTAATGGAATTCGACTGATATGGTCTAATTACAGATTCCAATAAGACGTGTATTTCCTTTAGTAAATAAGTATAAATACGTGTCCTATTACCAAGAGAACAATAAAAACATCTGAAATGCTGTAAATAAATACATCAACTGTATTATAAAAAGAAAATAATGTGTATTATTGAGGTTAGGAAAAAAAATGCAACTCACTGGATTGTCAAAAGAATACACGCACTCATCTTTGTAGATCAATTGTTGAGGGACAGGTATTCTAATTTTGGATGAATGTGGTAATAATAAGTCTAAAGAAGTCATAGTGAGCCCTTTAGATTGGTTACAAGATAAATAAGTTTATCGAACAGTGCGAAAAAATTGTATTCTATGCACGGTAAGCAACGGTAAGCCGGCGTCGACACAAAAATAATTTCCAGAGATGCAACACCACAAAACACAATCATGTTAATGACAGCATCAGTTTTTATTATTTTAAGTCTTAAGGCATTGGTAACAAGACCATCAGCCTAATAAGGCTCTTTGGACCGGTAAAGTACGAGGATATGGGATTTTGCTGAGTTTCGGGTAGAGTATTTGGGTTAACTAAGTAAATTATACAAAAACTGCAAGTTGAAATAAGTAGGCCATTCTTTCATCTATAATCGTATGGATTTAAATTTTTAAAACTCATAGTAGAACATACTGAAATTTTTTTTTTTCTCAAAGAAGATTTTTCGCATTTACGCAGTACGCGAATTTATTGATTTTCAAGGAGTCCGCAAGGGCTTTTTAATCAAATTACACACAAAATTTAAGTTGAAATATATAGTTCGTTCTTTCGATTACAATCTGATGAGAAAATTTTTTTTAAATTAATAGAAAAACAGTGAAATAAATTTTTTTCTCTGAGATGAATCACCAAAGAACAAGAAATTACTAACTTTTGAGTGTTATGTTCGGGCTTAATAAGCAAAGTATACACAAACTAAAAATTACAGTAAATAGATCATTCTTTCGTCTATAGCCAGATATGTAGGAAATTTTAAAATTCATAGCAGAACATAATGAAACTATTTTTTTTTTCGGACAAGAATCGCTACAGTACGATAATTTGCTGATTTTTGGGTACTACTTACGGGCTAACTAAGCAAATTGCACTCAATCTGTAAGTCAAAATAAATTGTTCAGTCTTTTATCTACAATCGGATGGATTTCAAATATTAAATATCATAGCGGAACATACGAATTTTTTTTTTTTCTGAGAAGTATCCCCCGGTCATGGTAATTTTACTCGTAACTTTGGAGGATAAGCCAGCTATAATGAAAGAACAGAAAAGTTTTCTGTTATCACTAAAAATAAGTTTATTGTTATAACAACCATAAAGAAATATATGTTTTTCACATTCGATAAGAAAAGTAAAAAAAACAGGATTCATTGACTCGAATACTTTATGTAAAAGTTGATGTCACCGATGTGGCGCTTCAGTCGGGCTACGAGCCCTGTAGAAAGTTAATTTTTACACCAATTTTATTCATAAAAAGTGTTGCCAGTGAAAAAAATAAATGTAATATCGATATATTACTTCATGTGTCCAAAATTTTAATAATCGGTTAGTATTCAATTTAAGTATGACATAATGTAACTCATTTACTGTAATATAACGTAAATTGTCATAATTATGTTATTTAGAAAGAAAACGAATGCCTAAAAGTATATTAAAGTTAATGTAATGGCAATATGCCAATTTTATGTCAGTAAGTAAGTGTCAGTAAGTACCTAATTATAATTATATCTATAATTTATATTTTTACCAAATTTTTGGCGGGATTTTATGGGAGCGGTTGGGCGTTTATTTTAATTATTTGCAAATTGTTTACTAGTAAATATCGTGATGTAAAATTGATATAGTTTTGCGTCCCAAGTATCTACGCTGTTATGCATTGTGCGAAATTATTGAAATAAGTGCTTATTCTGTAGCGTGATGTTGGGATTTTTTTAGTGGTTTAGTCGGCTAAAGTCGATCCTACTATAAAGACTGCTTCGATATATTTGTCGCCAGAGAATGTAATAAACATTAAAATGTATTATGTCGACATTTGATATTTTAAGAAGAATATTTCATTTCATACTAAAGACGTCGGCTGTTATGTGCATAGATTCCTTTGCCTTCCCTCTCAACGCATAATTGTACAAAAAATATATTTTCACCGCGCTTTCAAAATTTTTTTATCAATTTTGCAATTTTCTCAACTGCAAATACATAGTTATCATAATTTTTTCACTAATCGCTATTTATCATTAATTATACATATAAAAAATCTCTCTTTATTTATGTTCAATTATTCTTCTGTAAAGATATGTATTCGTAAAAGTGATTGTTTAAAAACAATAACTTTGTATATTTCATATGGGGAAAGTAAGGCAATTTAACAAAATTACCAAAAAGAGGCGTTTGCATTTACAAATCTGTATAGAAAATACACGCAATACAACACGAAAACACCATTCAGAAAGGTAGGTAATTATTATGTTACAGAAAAAATAGTATGCTAGTTACTAGTTAGGTGTGAAACTGTTATAGTAAGTTTGAACCCATTGAACGTTTATAATGTATACTTGCCTATTTGAACTAACGAGAGCATCGATTATTACTTGTATAACAAAGTGATATTTAATTAAAATTCATTTCAGACATTTCTCATAAGTCACAATTTAAACTTTAATTAATAGTTCCTAATGCATTAATGGTATTTTAGTGATTTTGTAAATGTCTCAGATCACCACTTATGTTACCACTGATTTATACTTATACCATTTGTGTGACCCCAAAATAAGCATACTTCATACTATGATGATGCACTCAGGCTACAAACTGGTAACTGGTAGTCTGGATGTTACTAAATACTCTTCCAGTAAGTAGACTCACAGTTTAACTCGTTTCATGAACAGAATTAATCTGAGCAGGACATTGAAAGAACAAATTAAGTGATCAGACTGGGAATCAAATAACTCGGATCCTAGGACCTCGGAATGAACACAGCTTTATATTCATGTATATGTATATTATATTAAGAACCATAAAAAACGCATAAGGCCTATTTATAGAAAAACTAATACATCCGAGAATCTGGTAGTAAACTAGTATCAGTAACAAATAATTATAACGTAAAGCTGTTGTTCTATGAAATTTCTATGTAGGTACTTCATTAAAAATCACATCTATGACTTCATAAGTAAAGTTAACTGTCCCTAATATATAATATGTAAACTAGGTGCCTAAATGAGAATTTATCAGAAATTGAATGCGAAGAGGACACAAAGTACAGTTTTAAATTTAAAAAATAGTAATCAAATCAATTAAATTTTTAAAAAATTGACAAATTTATATTATGTAAGTGAAAATTGTAATAAATATATTAATTTTATGTAACAATAACAAATAATTATAATGAAAAACTTGTTCCATGAGATATTTCTATGGAGGTATTTAATTTACAAATCACATTTGTTATAAATGAAATTAACTATTCCTAATTTATAATTTGTAAAGTACTTAAGTGAGAATTTATAAGATATTGTATGCGGAGAGGATATAAAGTATAAAGTTTTAAATTATAAAAATAGTTAATTATTATTAATGATTCAATTTTTAATAAATTGTTAAATTTATGTTATGTAAGTGAAAATTGTAATAAAGCCCATATATTAATTTTATGTATTGCAGTTCTATCAACCAGCATCTAACAAGTGGAATTGATCATTTCGAGTGCAACAGATTGAGACTGTATCTACAGTAAGTACTTACTACTTTATGTAATGTGTAGGATTTTGAAAATTTAGTACCTATGCCTACCCTAATATGATGCTTACCTATATGACAGTATTTGCCTAATACTTACCTAATATTTTTAATATTACAATAATGGGTTTTTTTAACAAAAATATTGCAATTAGTTTGCAATATAAAGAAATGTAGTCTATTCGAGGACGATGTAACCCAGTCTATTACATGAGTAATGGTAACCATTGTCCACTGTTACTATTACTACATGATATGTGAAAGAAGTAATAAAAAATAATTATGTTTACATAGACATGTTATCTGTAGTAAATACAATTAATATGAATAAATATATTATATAGTAGGTATGTATAAAAGAGCAATAAATAATGTGAAATTGCTTGCTTGTTTGAAGCCAATTGGCAGCAACTCATTTAGTCAATCACCAGCAAATGACATAACACGTCTGATTCGTAAAGTAAACATTTCAAAATCTTATGAAATTTTAAATAAAACATATTTATAATTTAATTGATGATGATACTAGATAATTAATAAGTTTTTCTGGCCAGTATTTAGGATTAAACACTTTTAGTAGCTAGTGCCCGTGGAAAAAACGACATGAAAAGTGGTATGTTACATTCGCAAATGAATTGATCTCGGATTTCATTCACTTCAATGATGATATTCACTGCTAGTTGGCAACATTTGCATTGCAATTTCGATATGAGATTATAGATACGTTCCGTAAAAAATTTCATAATTATTTCTTCCAATTGGAAAAAACATATAACGTTTGATTTTAAATGACGGTCACAGTCACACTTGACTAAAAAGTAACAATTGAACTATGAAGTCTTATTCTTGTGTACAAAAAAGTTATGATTGAAACTCATTTCAACTAGATTTATCTATACCATTCTAATGTTCCAAATAAAATTACCATATTTAGTAAGTGATGTAGGGTGACCAACGTACAATGATGAATAATGGAAACTTTCTCTAATGTTATTACTGAAAGCAATAAATACTAATTTGTGTCGTTTTCCATATGGTAGTTACGGGAAAAATTTCTAAGCTTGTTTCTTATTGTTACAACTAATGTAAATTCTTTCTTAATGATCCGATTCGAATCCATAACTTATTCAGAAATATATTGTATAGTAATAACAAATAGAATTGGTATTTCCATTACATTAATCCGTCTATTAATGAAATAACGTGAGCGCATCTTTCATAAGTATTTAACTGTTAGTATCCATAACAGAACTTTTATCTTGAAAATACTGAATATTGCATCAATTTGTCTCACAGTTATTTCGAATAGTCAGATATATTTGTTTTTTAATTTCAGAGTTTGCCAGTAAGCAAAAACAAATGCTTGTTAAAAGGCAAAAAGAATTGTAGACAGATTATTTTTTTCAACAAATTCAGGAAATTGCAGATCATGAATCTCTTCATGACTGTAAGTTTTCTTATTTAAATATTAATGGAGAAGTTAAATTTGGTCTTTACTCAAAATTTTATGTTAATTGTAAATTGTGCAACAAGGAGTTTAATTTGGAGACGTCTCGTAATTTAAAAGAAAAAGCGACTATTAACCATGAAGCAGTAGCTGGAATAATTTCTATTGGATGTGGTTTCTCCCATTTAAGATATTTTCTGGCAACCTTGGACATACCATTTTTCACTGTGAAATTATATCGTTCTCACCATGACACCATGTTCATCTGGTGGGAACAGACAACTGCACACAGCATGGCTCAAGCTGCTCGTGAGGAAGCTGAGTACGAGCACCGAAATAAATTGGCAATGTCAATGAAAAGGGAATTAGACAAATAGAAGACAGCGTAAATTCAGGCCGGAGGAATGGGATCTGCGTGTCATGAAGCGTTACTATCAATAACGCTGTACTGTTATTAAAAAGGTATTCGTAATTTATAATGCCTAACTTTTATCATTTATTTTTGCTTTTATCTTCCCTAAAATTTTTGCAATGTTCATTCCGTTAAATGATTATAATGTTCATTAGTATTGGTTTTTATTTTATAATAAACTTTTATGATTTTCTGATTTTCCTTTATACCATGTATTTCCAGCATATAGCAGACACCAGACTTCCCCGATGACAATTTGGTGGTGGTTTGAATGATATGTACATTGTATTAATAGAGAGTAAATGTTATAAATAAATGAATATTATCTCTTCATACTATGTTTTATCTCATAGTAATATGTAGTATAGAACAAGTAAAGAGACAAATGGAAGAAGGAGTACCTTCATGCCAGGGGATTATAATGTTCGTTATTACATCTTTTTATTTTATATTATATTAACTTTTATCTTTTATAATTTTTGATCTTCCTTTATTTTTTCCAGTATATTGTGTCCCTTCATACTATGTTTCATCTTCTACTAGCAGGTAGTATGGAACTAGTGAAGAGAAGAAGAGGGAAGAGGGAGTACATTAAAGTCAGAGGAGAGGAAGAGGATGTGAGGGTCATGAAGCATTATCATCAATAACGCTTGTTATTATATATATCATCAATACTTATGAATAATGGCAAACGGTATTATTATTATATAATGTATTAACTTTTATCTTTAATGATTTTTAAATCTTTCTTTATATTTTTCCACCATATTATGTCCCTTCGCTCTGTTTTTATCTTCTTAATACACAGTTTTGGAGAAGAGGTGATGTATTTAGTCTCTTCAGAAGAGAGAAAGAAAATCGGTGGGTCATGAAATCTTGGTAATGAACGGGTCATTAGCAAGACTAATAACGTTAAACTGTGTAAATACTTGTATAATAAGATGCTTATCGATGTTAGTATTATATATCAACTTCATCTCTTATTGTTTCCTATATTTTTAATCCCAACCCAAAAAGAGGGGTGTTATAAGTTTGAAGTGTGTCTGTTTGTGGCATCGTAGGGCCTAAACGGATGAACCGATGTTGATTTAATTTTTTTTGTTTGAAAGGTGACGTGATCGAGTGTCCTTGGCTATGATTTAAGAAAATCTGTTCAGCCGTTTGAAGAATATTAGTTCTTTTTTAGTTTTTGAAGGGACGCGAGCATCTTCTAGTAGTCTGTTCGATACGAAATTTAGTATCTTATGACTTCAATAATGTCACAATGACATGGTAAACTTGACCTGATGCTGCAGCATCGTCTGAAGTCAGCAGGATACCCAATTCCTCTCCACTTATAGTAGAGATATCATGTTTAAGCTCATTGAAATGGTCTCTATGAATAGGGTATAGATAGATAGATGGTGATCAGGGTCTGATGATAGATCACACAACTATTGTCAGAATATTCAGATTTTGGCGAGGCACGATCCCATGTCGCAATTTCGTGTATCGTCCCGGGAAGTATTTGCGTGAATGTAGATCGTAGTAATAGTGTAGATTGTAGTGTTTAAAAATCATGAAATAAAACAAATTTAAAATTTAAAAACCCCTGATTCAATAAAGAAACTCCAAAAAGTAAAATAATAATATGTACCTCATGGGCCTTATAATTTGTGATAAGTTTCGATATAAATAGTAGCAGTAATATATCCAAGCGTTGTCGCGTCGGGGGACCACTAAATAAATAAAGTAAAAACTTAGCAGTCCTCAGACTTGAAGACGCTTGGACATATTACTACTTCTATTTATATCGAAACTTATCATAAACCTAAAGGGCATTGAGGTACATATTATTTTCTTACTTTTTAAAGGTTTATTTTTGTCGGGAGCTTTTTATGTTTTTGATTTTCTTGTCCTTCATACAGTATAGTGTGTTGCAAAGGACAGATACATTATAGACTAAATAGGAGTGGAAATAACTTGTAACTCTTCGATATTATCAATACTTTATTTTGTTTTGTTAAGTTTATTGTTTTTGATATAGACAGAGTGAAGAGACGAAAAATGGAAGCAGAATTATCTTCGATTACAGTGAAGAGGTCCTGCAAGATGCGAAACGCTACTAACAGTAACTTGGAATAAAATACAGAAGAATCCGTAATGAGTAAAATAATAATGGACACCCTACTATTATTAATGTATAGTTTAGTCAAAAGTGTACTAAGTTTTAACAAAATATTTTAAATAAAAACTAAGTTATAAACGTTATATTATTTCGTTACATGTAATTATATAAGTGCAGTTTCCTCTTTACTTGTACATACAATTGTCATACATACTTTCCTGTATTTATTACCTAAATTTTAAAAAATATAAGAAACCGATTATAATCTAGTATTTTTTTCTCAGATTAAATTAATAGTAATAGATCCGACTGAGGTTGACCTTCCCTAATCAAGTTTCCTAATAAAATAAATATTTTATACAATATAATGTATAATAAACAAAACGAGCTAGGGTTGCCACCCCACATCCCTGCATTTTGAATTAAAAATTATTGAATTAATTTTTTTCAATAATTATTGTTATGCAGTTTCTAACGAGTAAAAGATGGAAATAAAACTCCAAAGTAGGGTTGCAAACAAAGATAACCCTATACCATCGTGTTCCTAATATTATTATCTACATTTTCACATATAATTTTCATATGTAAGGAAACTCTATGATAGTAAATTACTAATACACACTTACCTATTTACACTTATCAACCTTTAATTATTGCTTAGAAAAAGGTAGGCAACCCTACTTTGGCGTTTTATTTACATCTTTTACTCGTTAGAAACTGCACAGCAACAATTATTAAAAAAAATTAATTAAACAATTTTTAATTCAAAATAGCTATGCAGGGATGTGGGGTGGCAACCCTAGCACGTTTTGTTTAATTATACATTATATATAAAATATTTATTTTATTAGGAAACTCGATTAGGGAAGGTCAACCTCAGTCGGATCTTGGACTAATTGAATAATTATTACAGAATTAGAAATTACCGTATAAGTGACCTTTTTTTACTAGGAAGTCTGATTTTAACTAGCTGCAAGTGTATACAGTTGAAATCAACCTTGGTGCACGTCTGGTTCAAGTTTAAATTACTAGCTAGCTTACATAGATCTGCATGGATGGATGACCGAAGCCTCACTCCGTTCGCTCGCGACCCCAAAGGCCGGCCTCTTGTCTTTAGAATACCGTAGCCAAATTCTCTGGCCCAAGCCACAGGGTAGGTATTCTTGTTATTGCCGCTGACTCCAAAACCATACTCTTACTCATACTAATAGAAACCTTGGTATTCACCAATATACCTACATGTCAATACCAAATAAGCCGAAGTCGAAATGGTCCGTAGGTACTAGACGGCGAATTGTTAACTCCACGGTATCATTAGGCTGTTGGTTATCATCCATTACCAAAGAACTTGTCGAAATCAGTAGAATGAGTTGGATTTCAATGGGTTTATTATGAGTCGTCTGACTAGGAGTACTTGGGATCTCTGAATCACATCATCAAGTACAGTATAGTACATAGAATATAATATAAGTATATCCTTGCGCATCATCTGATCCTGGCCCTAGTCTCGTGACAGCAAACAGGTCAAAAAATCTTTACGATATAAGTAACGCATTATTTTTTATTTTATTATATACAAATGAACATCTAATATAATATATGAGAATATGTGTAATATTTTTCAAACTATGTCTAATATGTTTATTTCTAAACTCAATACGATTTCATCTCATAAATATTTCTGAACGTAATGCTTAGGAAACATTCAATAGTATTATAACTTTATTTGCATGTGTGGCCTACGGGAATGGCGCGTGTGTGAGTGTGGGAGAAATCTGTGAAATTAGGTACTATGAACACGTTCGATAAGCAAACGCCATCTAGCGTACGAATGTTTCCCCTAAAAGGAGAGCCACAAGGCCTTAGGAGCGCGAAAACTTCAGCTACCAACCACACTACCAACGCATGTTTATTTAGATCTCCTTCATTCTTTTCACTTACACAAAACTTTAAAGCACAATATACTATCACTGTTGTACTTTAAAACTCCTCAAAATGTAAAAAATAGAAAATCTAAATAAAATGACGGTTTATCCTGTTTACGTAGTGCGGGTCGCATGTCACGACATGCTGCCTTGAATGACGTCATTCGGCGGGCTCTTGTCGCCGCTGGCGTTCTTGCAGTCTTAGAGCCTGTAGGTATTGCGTGCAGCGACGGCAGGAGACCGGATGGTTTGACGCTCATTCCTTGGAAACTTGGAAAACCGCTGGTGTGGGGGATGCCACTTGTGTCGATACACTTGCTGGTTTCCCATGTGCCGGCGACTTCCAAGTCAGCAGGTGCCGCGCCCAGCGCTGCCGAGAACTTGAAGCGGCGTAAGTATGCGACTCTCTCTGAGAGTTTCATATTTACACCCTTTGCAGTCGAAACTTTGGGTCCCTGGGGCCCCGAAGCCCATCGACTGGTTTCTGATATTTGTAAGAGACTGGTCGAGGCTTCGGGAGACCGCCGGGCTGGCAGCTTCTTCCGCCAACGAATCAGTTTGGCTATTCAAAGAGGAAATGTATGTACTATTTGTTAATGTAAATAAACACAATAAAAAAAAAAAATGACAACCTCACTTCTCTCGTTCCCGCCAAAAAGTCACAGCATCAGTCACCAGAGCACAGAATACTAATATACTAGCGTATACACCAATGACTAAGGAAATTATAGGATATGAAACAAGTACAAAATAATCGTGCCGCCTAAACTTACGAGTGTCGCAAATGGATGCCGATTAGTGATGTCCTAAATTTCTACTATGAAGATGTCGATAAGTCAGTTGTTAAAAGAAGTTTTGTTTCAGTGTCAGTATTGAAATAAAAATAACTTTATATGATATCTTCCGAAAAATGGAGAGCTTTTTTTATATGTCATAGATTTAAACAAAAGTAATTAAATATTGTTCAAACTGAAAATAGCAGTCAGCGTAGTCAAGGGCGTCGCCAGCTTATGATTAAGGGGGGTAATGGGGCAATATTATGGAGGATAAAAAATATGAACGCCGAGAGCATGAAGCGTTACACTTTGGAAGTATTTGCCTCGATGACGATTGTAATAAGAATGGTTCTAATATCAATGTATAAAACTTCACAAGCCCTCGACAGCACAATAACTAAATCAAACTTTTAAACACAGTAATAATTATTTATTTTAACAAAAATAATATTTAATTAAAACATAACCTGCAGAGATTTTTTGCAAAACTTTCAACCACTTTATCATTAAAATTATTTAGGTTTTTATTTATTATAGCTCTGTGTACACTCATCATGGCCAGACCATTAAGGCGATCTTCTGCCATGGTGCTTCTTAGCCATGTTTTTAGTCTTCCGAGGCTGCTAAAGGATCGCTCTACTGTACAAGTCGTGCATGGTAAAGCGATCAAAATTTTCAATGCATTTTCCGTTTCGGGAAAGAAGGAATTTGTTTCTTTTAGGACATCAACAACTGTTAGATTTGTTAGATTAAACCTATCGTGCCACAATCGCTGCCAAAGTTCGATTTCATTCTTTATGTTCGGTAAATCATAAAACTGGGCAATAGATTCACAAGTTTGTTTCAGATTTTCAGTTGTCATCTTTTGCATCTGCGCGGGGTGTAACTTAGATAATGCGAATGATGGCGTGTTTTCTTCAGCAAAACGTACTTCAAGGGAGGTGATAATTGAATCCAAGTATGGTATTACTAAAGACCTCTTTCAGTATTCTGAAGGGCTTTCTGCTGGATGATTGCTTCTATGACGTTGTTTCCCCGTAATACGCGGCATTGATGTAATGTCCTCCTCCAGCCCGACTTTCTCCGCAACAGCAGTAGCTTCTTTTATAATTTCGCCTGTCACTTTTTCCGGATTTTCACGGTGGTTTTTAATTAAAAGTAAAATCCTTTTAACGTGTTCCGAGGCTTTGACCACGTCCAAAGCTACAGATTGGAGTACGTTGACAACAGGTTCCATCAAAGCCGAGTATTTGGCTACCAACATAATCCCGAGAATGAAAGAAATTCTGGAAGTAGCCGCATGCAGTTGGAAGGCACTTTTCCGAGTTGCACTATTTCCTTCCTGAGATAATGTTTGTAAAGCTTCCAGAATTACTGGAAGATTTTCTTTAAAAACTCTGATGGTTTTGTGTTTCTCACTCCATCTTGTCTCGCAAAGTCTGGAAATATTAGGTATCTACTTCCTCCTCAAAACTGATTTCCGAAAAAAGTTTATAGTATCATTGGTGGTTCCCATGGCAGTTCTAATTTCAGGAAGTGAATTTAAATCATTGATAACTAGATTCAGTTTGTGGGACGAGCAATGAAAGTAGAGGGCTTTGGTGTACTTTTTGCGTAAGATCGCTTGTACCCCTCCGTCTTTTCCTGACATCGTTGAACAACCATCAAAACTAAAACCAACGCATTTATTTATATTCAGATCTTCTTTTGTCAAAAATTCATCTATGCTATGTGCAATCGATTTCGCATCCAAATCTTTAAGCTCAATGAATCCGACAAACATTTCTTGGACTTCCTGTGTTTCTTCATCAAAATATCGCATCCCAATCGATAGTTGTTCAGTGCCAGAAATATCAGCTGTTTCGTCTGCTAGCACACTATATGCTGCTGCTTCTTTCACTTTTTTCATAATATCAGCCTTAATAACGCTTCCACAAATACCAATAATTTCATTTTGAATATCCACTGAACGGTAGCTTGCATTCTTTTCCCTTGCTCAATGTGTTTCTTTAAAATCAAATCTCTCGCGTCAATTCGCAGCCTGTATAAATCCTCGAGAATACCTTCACCATAATGTTTACCTCTCAGTGCTAAGTCGTGTGACCCGCAAAACGTAATGCAGGAAATAATAGATTTTACAATTTTGCGATTTTCTTCAATAATTCCCTGGGAATATTTGTTCAGTTGCAAATCGACAGGCACACCTTCGACAAAAGATTTAGCAGCTTTCAATGCCTCCTTATGGAAGTGGGTTTCAATGTGCTTTTTGCACTGCTCGTGAATATCTTTGAACTTACAAAAGGGCCTTATAGTAAATGATCCCAATATGCCTCTAAATGAATTTGGAATTGGTGGGAACAACGTACAATATTTACAAAATGCTCCTTTTTGGCGCCTGGAATATACCAACCATGGAGAGTATGATTCCAACCAAGAATAATTAAATTTTCTCTTTAAATGTTTTGCATCTTCCGCAAAGTTATAGGTCACGGAAGGGGACCAACAGTTTTCAATCAATTCCTTCTTCTTTTCGGTTGATAACATGTGTGCCCGTCCAACATATCGCCCGATATCATTTTCATTGCAGTCATCCATCAATGAATCAGGATTCGGCGCCAGATATCTAAAGGAACTTGGTCTAGGTTGTTCCTGCGGCTGAATATAACCTGTTGTGGTAGTGGTGACCGATGAAGACACATGCGATATTATCGTTACTTTGTCCTGTTCATCGCTGTCGCTACTTGATCCATCAGTTTTTTTCGTTTCAAACTTCCTGCAAAACGAAACGCTTTGATAAAACTTTATGTAATAAATTAAATTTTTACGGGAGAGCAGTTTTGTTCAATTACTTATAAATATTAAAATAAATACTCAGTTGTATTTTTTAGCTTTATTTATATCAAGGATCTGTTTTAATTTGTATTTAATTAAACCACAAATATAATTTATGTTTTGTTTTCATAATTAATTACTGAAAACGAAACCACTGTTTAGTTAATCAATAAATTCGTTTTTAATAAAATCCTTTAATAAGATCCTTTCGTTCCACATCAAAAATATGCCAGATAAAATTAAAAATGATATTCTTAATGATTATTATACGTCTAGCTAGTATATCCGTTACCAAAGCTATTAGCTAAAGAAATAAAATAAAATTACTAGCTCCAAGTCCAAGATTAAAGCAGTACATAACTTACCAAAAAACTTACTGATGTCCATTTTGATAAGATGATGAATGGAGACACACTCAGAAACTTCACAACTAAACACTGAGATCTTATTATTTAATAAATATAAATCAATATTGACTAACACAGGCAAGCCGGTAGTCTTATATTTACTTTCCAAATCGCTTGTTTAGCTTGTTTCGTTGATCGCTTCCAATTAAAAAGTGACTCGCTCGCAGCGGCTCACGTCTTTATATACCCAAACGAACATCATACTAGAATGTACGGTAACATTCTACCTGGTCTAGTAACTGCTACCAAATTCCAGAGAGTTCATTGCACAAGCGCCATCTAGCGTCGAGTAGCAATATCAGGTTTTACAAGGATTGTAGTCGATTTATTCAACTGTAGGTGTTTCTTATGAACGCTTACAGGTGACATTGTCCACAAAACCAATTAAAATTGTATGTTCGTAACAATAACTTCTACTTTATTTAGGTATGCCGCATACAAATTATACAAAACTAACGTGAATGCTGGTGAACGGCTGTCGTAGAAAGAAATACAATGCACACACACACCATACCTACCTACATATTTTTACACTGTTTAATGGCCTTGCGTTTTGGCAAATCTGATATAGTCCGATAGTCGTGATGAAAATGGCGGCGATTTTAAAAACGGATGTCAAAATCTTAATGTTATTCTGAATATTTCAATACTTTCTACAATATACATTAAACCTTGTGAATTTATTTAAGTTTTGTCATGCGTTGCGGAGTTTATTAATAGGTAAGGAAGTCAATTGCTCGCACTTTGGTTGCAGCTAGCTACATTTGATCTGTAGGGGGGGGGGGGCAACTGCCCCCCTCCTGCCCCCCCTTGGCGACGCCCTTGAGCGTAGTTCGATGCTGTTGGCATATAATTAGAATCTGCGCTTAAGGCGATTTTAAGGTGTTGTGGCGTCTAGTCCCGCCACAATATGACCTATGATTGTCTATGAGGAGCAGTTTTTCTGTTTTCTCACTCACTTTTCCGCTTACGCCGTCCTACTATGTTGTGTTTTGTACATATTTTGATATTTTATGTTGTACTAAGTTTCTGTGTTATGATCAGTTTCTTTTATACTAAACAACTAAATAAAAGTGCTACTTTATCATCTGTATCGTTTTATTGATAATAGTTAATTAATCAGTATCATCGAACTCATATCAACTGTGGTTGATTGTCGAAATTATAATAACGGAAGTAAAAACGGGTACACTACCCGTTTCCTTTAGTGTTATTAGCAACAAACAACAAGCCTTCAAGGATAGTCCCTTTCTGTAATTTCATGTCATTTTTGTATGGAACTATATATGAACCCTACATATAAACAAATTACTTAGGTACCTCTTTTTGTAATACTTAATAGTACGTCCATGATTATTACAGAAATACAATTGCTTTTTAAAAAAAATCCATATTTTTATGAAGCGCTTTCATAAATGTTGAAGATTAATGAACATAGGTGAAAGTAGTTGAAGAACGGCACAGTCAAATTATTATAAATATAATTAATTAATTAATTTAATTATTATAAATATATAATAATTAAATTCAAAATTAATGAACGGTGATTTTTTTACCAACTATTAGGAGCAAAAGACATAAAAAAACACTTTTGTAATGACTCCCAAATGAAAAGCCAACTTTTGGCGGAAGATTTAAAATTTAAATCTTTTTTTGACGCTTTTTTGAAAAGTGTCACTCATCAAATTTTGGCAGAAAATGTCTTTTATACTCCTCTACATTCACGATTTTTTTCAATTTTTTTTAAGCGGTGGAACAATATGAATAAAATTAATGTGTAATTTTTTTTTGTAATCTTGCGATTAAGTACACTTATATTTTTTTAATGGTAAAAAAATATATAAAAAATTATTTCTTATCAAAAATGCTTCCTCACTTGACAAAAAGCACAGAGAAATACATAGAAAATTAACACTTAAAAATAAATAAATAAATAAATTATATGTGATAAATTCCTAAAATCTTTAGCTATATTCCGCTCAAACTCCAATAACCACCAATCGACACGTGTTTCATTTCTCAACGAAGCATCTTCGGCACTGATCGGCACCGAATCGGCACTGATTCGGTGCTGGTTACCTGACCGAATCCTATCTCTGGTATATCCTGAGGACGTAAATATAAGTTTAAAATATAAGTTTTAAAGTGAGGATGTAAATATAAATATAAGTTTAGTTAAACGCAAGATTACACAAAAAAAATACATATTAATTTTTTTCATATTTGTTTCACCGCTTCAAAAAAATTTAAAAAAATTCTGAATGTAGAGGAGTATAAAAGACATTTTCTGCCAAAATTTGGTGAGTGACACTTCAAAAAAGCGTTAAAAAAAAGATTTAAATTTTAAATCTTCCGCCAAAAGTTGGCTTTTTGTTTGGGAGTCATTACAAAAGTATTTTTTTATGTCTTTTGCTCCTAATAATTAGGAGAAGGAGCGGACCGGCACGTTTTGACATTGCAATGATGTCACATAAAAAAAATACTTTTTGAGAAAAGTACTGTGGTTTTCTATTACACACACAAGAAGCTGTAAATCAAAAAGAGACAACGCTACGTTTTAATGTTATGCGTTATGCGTTAGAATATATATAACTGAATCTATAGTATAGATCAACATGCCATGTCCTTTAGTTACCTACCTTAGTCGTTGGTATACACCAGGGTCACCAATGTCAACACTGTCAACCCGAGTTATGTTCTGTGCGAGCCAAGGAAGCTATCAACAGTCAACACCTCGGATCAAGAAATGCAATAGACGGATTAATATGTTGCCGCTCTTATCACTATATATCAAATGAATTTTCGTATCTCTTTCTATCTCATAGAGCGTAATCACAAGTAAAACAGTTAACTGTATATAAAAACTGCGTAAGCGAAGTAAAAAATGGAGAAAATCTAAATAAACATGTATAACTGAAGTTTTCATGCTCTTCCAAGAAATCCTTTTTAACTTCAGTATAGCCTATTATCACTTTACTGGAATAGTTTTAGGGACTTAGTTCGTTTCTATAGAAGTTACGTGCAAAGACTAATGGTCTTGTTACCAATGCCTTAAAAAAAAATTTAGACGTTTTGACATTATGAATGAAAAGGAATGAACAACATTGTTAGAATAACGATATTGAAATCGATGTTAATATCGAAAGCACGATATCGATATTCCGATATTAGTGACCTCAAAATATCGATATTTTAAAATATTGATATCTTATTCTAGTCAAAGAGGGAATTTTATTCACATCCACATCTAATCAAATGTGGCGGATTTTTCGTTGCACCTCCTGACGGTATAAGTGGTTCCCAAACTTATTTTGTCTACTGAGTCGAGAGCTCATGCAGTCGTTGTCTAAGATGCCTCCTAGCTAAATGAAATTACAAATCACCCCCCAGGCCTCTACACAACGCCCCCATTTTTTTTCTGGGTCTCTTACCGCCCCCCTTTAGGCCTGCAGCGCCCACAAGGGGGCGTTATCGCCCACTTTTGGAAAGGCTGCTATAAATACTTAATCTGCGCAGTAGGCTGATGGTCTTGTTACCAATGCCGACAGAGCCAATGCCTTAAGAAATAATAAAAATATCTTCTGTGTAGTCTGTGGAATTGTTATTTTGACCCATTTTTCTCTGTAGTTTTACATTTTCTGAAATATTTAAAATGCCTTTAAAATTATATTTCGATTTAATGTCGCAACCGTCAAGGGCTATTTACATATTATTGAAATCATTAAAATGTGACTTTGAACATAAAGCGATAGATTTACGTAAAGGTATCTATGTAATTAATAACCTACAAACAAAATAACTAAAGTAACTGAAAATTAAAAACACAAATATAACATGGTCAATAATAATTTATTTTTATTATGATACTATAAAAATTATTCTTTTAGGTGAACATTTTTCCGACGAATACAGTACAATTAATAGACTTCAGAAAGTACCAGTCATCGACCATAATGGATTCATCTTGACTGAAAGGTATTTAAGGGCATTTAAATACTTTAAATAATTCATCATTTATATATTTGCTGTTTAAATTGTTGTGTCAGATGGTTTTGATATTCTGACGCCATGGGATAAGAGGTAATGTTGATAGTAATTTCATTTTGCAATAGAAAACAGTAGCAAAATAGCAGCAGCAGCATGTGTTTTATAGGTGCTAAGCAAATGCAGTGCAGGGTGTTAGCAATAGTTAATAGAAGTCCCATATTTTAAAAGAGTTGCGAGTACAGATTTACATCCAGCTTTGGAATTGCAAGTTCTATGTCCATGGAATACTATGGGATTGACCATAAAATACTTCAGTATGGTATCTGCTATGTACAATTCTTAGCATTTTTATTTATAGCCATTGATTTCATTCTGTTGTCACACAACGCAACAACAAACAAAGAAAGCATCTCAAATTTGCAATTGATTGCACATATTATACACATTTAATATTCCTCAATTTTTGGACAGCAAAAGGAGCAATGCACATACAGCCATGTCTTCCGTCTTAATTATTCAGATGATATAACCGTAATACACAACATGTCTGATGTATTCTTTTTGTGAACTAAGTCTTCCTGTAAAATGATAGTAGGATTTACTGGACATAAAAAGGAGTTCTTAGACAATAAGAAAACTTTAGTTGTACATATTTAATCAGACCTTCTAATATTATGTATATACATAATATATATTATATATTCATGAAACGATCAGTACTACTACAAGATACAGGTGACAGATACATTTATCCAACACATTCTCATTACTAGAAACAGTATAGTCTGTCTAAAAGTAACATGTTTAATACAAACAAGATGAAAATAATTTTTATTTTGAAAAATTAAGTAATGCCCTTGCATTACTTAATTTGTATTGGTTTTGTATTTTCATTTGCCTTGATAAATATGATGTTATCTGCTGGATAGTGTTATCAATTACTAATGTTTGTGATTTTCACATTAATAATATTTGTGTCGTCGTTCAATAATTGTAGGAGTTTTCAATCAATCTCAATATAAAATGGTACTATAATGACTAAACATGCATTATATAATATACACAATGTAAAACAATAAAAATAAGTCTATAAAAAAGTAAGCTCAAGGAAGGTTATTTATAACACAATTCTATGTACTAAAAAAACAAAGAATCTTTTTGGTCCACAATAAAACCTGTGGACATTTTTAAATATTGAATATTGTTAAAATAAACTTACATAATGTTTTTGCTGATGTAAAGTTAGTAAGAAAGCATTATAGTAGAAAAAATTTAGGACTATATCATTATAATCATGTAAAAAATTAGGACTATATGTCAAGAAAGTATCGGGAATGGATGATTTCTTTATGGTTCCAAATTCAATTTTTTTATTTTTTTATTGTTAGATTGGCACAACTGTTTTCCATTTTGGTGCGGAGTTTGAGTTGCATCTGTTATTTAGATTAAACACAGTGCTGTTTTTAGTTATATCATTCTAGTGTATATTGCGAATTTCATAATGGACAAAAACATCGAACAAAGAGTTTGTCTTAAATTTTGCATCGCCAATGAAATTTCGTGTTCGGAGTCACTGAAAATGTTACAGAAGGCTTACGGTGAATCGACTTTATAAAAAACACGTGCTTATGAGTGGTACAAAGCGGTCGAGATGTGATGGAAGATTCGCTTCGCTCTGGTAGGCCATCAACGCCTGCAACTGAAGTTCACATCGCAAAAGTGAAGGAAATAGTGACTGAAAATGCTCATTCAAGTTTGAGAGAGATAGCCGCCGAGCTTTCTGTGTCTCACGAGTCGATCCGTTCCATTTTAAACAATCACTTGGGTATGAAACATGTTGCCGCTCGGCTAGTCACAAAAGACCTGAATTTTCTCCAAAAACTCAATCGCATAAGAGTCGCTGAGGACATGCTAGAACGAGTCAATTCCGACCCAACATTCATGAAACGCATTGTTACTGGTGACGAGACGTGGGTTTACGAGTTTCACATGCAAACTAGTCAACAAACTTCGGAGTGGCGCCTTCCAACTGAACCGAAACCGAAAAAACCACGCCAAAGTCGATCAAAAGTCAAAGTCATGTTGACTGTTTTCTTTAACTATCGCGGTGTTGTGCACTCGAAATTCTTGCCGGAAGGTCAAACGGTACATAAAGAATATTATTTGGGCGTTATGCGGCGTTTAAGAGAGCAAATTCGACGAAAAAGAGCAGATTTGTGGAAAGAAAATTCTTGAATTTTGCACCACGATAATGCGCCTTCGCACAAGGCCATCATTGTGAACGAATTTTTTACCAAATCTCAACAAATACCATCGAGCAACCACCTTATTTACCAGATATGGCTTCAGCAGACTTCTATCTTTTTCCTAAACACAAATTACCACTTCATGGCACCCGTTTTCATTCGGTAGAGGACATAAAGGAGAACTCATTTCGTGTATTATTGATCTTTTCCCGGTACTTTCTTGACAGAGCGTAAATGCTTTTTCTCAAAACAAGCTTTTCAGTTTCAACTTTAAATGTCTGATAAAAAAAAATATGTCAGTTTTTGAATATTTTTTTAATCCTTAATGTCAATTGACTATTCTAAATTACGAATCTAGTCTTAACTCAATACCCCACTACTGAACCCTTTTTGCTTGGACGTCCATATATGTTCATTGGAGGCAATGATTTCATTACTGGCAATATTGCCACTGTACCAGTTTTGTTGTTAGCTGCATGTGAACTAGAACAACCAAATAAGTGGATAGATGGGAAACATTGTTGGTATTACATGTCGTCAGTGGAAAATAAAGATATTAAAACACCATATTTGTGACCTATACAAATGAGTCTTTATTAAAATGTTCTACACAAAACTTGTTGACTACAAAGTAATTCATATCTAAATTTACAGTAGTAAAAATTAGTGCTTCTTACTGTACAATGTTGAATATAAAGTGTGTGAAATTATCAAGAACTTGAGAAACACAAATAAATTAGTAAGTTTAGAAAGTAGTTGTGCAGCTGGCATGTTAGTGACAAAATCAAAAACATAATGCAATGTTTAATATAGATATATATAGATGGTAGCTGAACTACTAGTTTTAGTATTATTACATTTTTCTTTTTTAGTGTTGCCATTATGAAATATTTATCCAGAGAGAACATAATCCCAGACAGTCTTTATCCAAAAGATGTCAAGCAAGCAGCTAGAGTAGAAGAGTTCTTGGAGTGGCAGCACATTGGATTAAGATTGCACTGTTCTATGTATTTTAGGGTCAAGGTAAAGCATAGATCTGGAAAAATAGTGTTATAATATCTACGATTTTATTGACATAGATATTTTAATTGCTTCTAATGAACACAATGATTGGATGAGAATGATTTGTAATGTATCGAAAGAAGTTCAAACCTTTTGGAACAGGTCTCCAACTCTATTAAGATGTTTGCATTTTTTCATTAGACTGCAGTTCAATAATGATTGATTACCCTTAATGAATCATCATTGAATTACAATCTGCATATACAAAAAATCAATATACTATACTACCATGCTAGGTTTATGAGATGTTTTGAGAATAAACATGTGATTTGGGGCATCTCTTTAGAGAATTTTTATTGTTGCTTCAGAAATTTAAAAGCCGAAACCTAACATTTACATCTTTTATAGAATTTAAAATATTTATGATTATTGTGTTCATGGTTATTAAATCATATCTTTCAGTCTGTCAGTATAGGTATAAAAAACTGTTAAGTAACAACATAACTGTTAATGAATAAAAATTTTAAAGAGATTTATTTTCTTGTAAACAGTATATGAATCCTATAATTACGGGTAAAGCAGCTGATGAAAGTAATGTTGCTGGATATGAATCCCGTATGATATCAGCTCTCGACGATATGGACACTAAATGGCTCGGCCGAGGCAATGATTTTATAACTGGCAACACTGTTACTGTAGCAGATTTGTTAGCTGCGTGTGAACTGGAACAACCGAGTAAGTAGAAACAGTACAAGTAAGCAAACAGTATTCTATCTCGGCAGTGTCCTAGAGATAATTACCTACGGTCGCTCGGTACATAAACACGCAATAGGGCTACCGACTTGGACCGAATGTTTTTCTTGGGGTTACGTATTTGATAATAGGTACTATATTAAATTGTCATATTATCTTTTCATTTTATATTATTGCAAATTTAATAAGTTTTTATTTATATAATTCTACTAGTATTTTATTTCTAGTTTCAAAAGTTTGTGAGTTACTATGGTAGAAATGCACAAAAAAATGCATTTTGTGTGCAGTATAATTAAAAATCAGCAATAAATTAACTAGATCATTATGATAATATATTTCCTACACATTAGCAACAGAGAAATATTTCCGGTTTCGATATAGATGTATTCAAACATCCATACACTGAACATTATGCTTGTAAACTTGATTGGCATAATATTTCGTCGGTAAATGCGCGGGAGTGTCTCACACCATCTGACGACAACCGCGGCGCACTCGGGACTGTTGTATGCAGAGAAATGCAGAGATTTCGAGGTGCGTCGTTTGGGAGCGTTTGTATGAAGATAGAATACTGTATGCTTACTTATACTGTGGTAGAAAGATGGTAAACATATTGTTGTTAATACATGTCGTGAGGGGAAAAATAAAGATGGTAAAAGACTATGTTAGTAAACTATACTTAGAGTCTTTGTAATGTCCTTTCGAAATAACCTTTATTTCGAAAGGATGGGTAAATGCGAAAGGGTATTAAAATACCCATGACAATGGAAAACTTGCATTCTACGAATTTGTCAATAGTTCTAGAGTTTAAAAGAAAATGTGAGGCAACTCTAATATCAGCGTTTTTACGTCGCTAGCGACGTTTTGAATGTAGTAGTAGACCTTAATGATTGCACATTTTTTTTTTCATTTTAACAAATGTTTTTTTTGTATGGAAAGTAATATAACAGTCAACAGTGACACGTTGAAACTCCGGCGGATATATGGCCCTTTTCACAATTATTTTGTAGTTATACCAAATGGAAAAAATGGCATACTTCACACTGAAGAGTTGCAGCGATGCGGCGAGCACTTTCAGTGCCAAAACTAATCCAACATTTTAAATTTTATCTTAATTTCCCCAAATACATAGAATTGCTTGGTCGGGCTCAAAAGGGGTGTATGGCTGCCGTGATAGCCACGAGCAGAGTCGCCGTGATGAAGTGATTGATTACGGCGGCAAAGAAGTGATTCTATGTATTTTAAAAATGAAGATGAAGTTTAAAATGAAAGTACACCGAAAGTGCCCGCCGCGGCTTCGTTGCTTGACGCTGCCATTCTAGATGTAAATTCAACCTTACGAGTATCTCAGTATCTCTATCACAGATGTTTTTCTCCGGAACTATTTGACGTAAACAGCTGAAATTTGTAACAACTGTAATCTGTTGCGTAACTATTAGGTATACCGATGACTGCTACAAAAAGTCATCGCATAGGGCCCTCCCTCAAAGTAAAGAAGATCAACCAACGTAATTTCTTTTTAATTATTGTCTACATAAATTACGTACAAACGCTATTATAAATTATTGTGTGCATTTTACGTTGATTTTTTTATTGTTACAATGTGACGACCTCAATGGCGCAGTAGTTTAGACGTTGCATCCAAGCGCGGAAGGTTCTGGGTTCGATTCCCGGGCGGGTCAACTTAGGAAATGAACTTTTTTAGATTGTTTAGGGTCTGGGTGTACTGAGAGACGCCCCAGTAGTCGTGGTCTGGTTTTTATAGTCAGGGAATACCCTAGTTTGAGAGTAGATGATTGGTGTGACGTATCGTCTGGCCCATTATTATTATTATTATGTTTTTTTAACTTCATAAGTTTCGATCAAATCTTGCCTTTGAAATACTTCCTCTATACTTACGACTTTGAAAGAATGCTTGTTTAGTTCTGATGGACAATACACACCTGCATCCAGGAATTGTCCTCACACGAGTACTCCTCCTTATTAGTTAAATTTCCCAGAAATGATAATCAGTCGTGTAGCTAGTCTTAAATGGGCCCTGTATCAATATTTTTTAGGGCCCAATTTGTACCCGACTGCGGCGAAGACCAAAAAGAGGCTAATTTTTATATATAAAAAAACTTAAAAAAAAAAATTAAACCGACTTCAAAAAAGAACAAAAGTAAAGTATGAAATAACTATCCCTTACGGATTGAAACTTAAGTACAAAAATAACTTTATAAAAATACGATACAAATACCCATATAATTAAATTTGACAGTTACTGAAGTCGGTGCCAAGCCTACTAAACTAATAGACTTTCCGTTGTCGAACATTGATTTGGCACCGACTTCAATAACTGTCAAATTTAATTATATGGGTATTTGTAATACACTTTTTAGACTCTCACGGTTTGTATTCATTATAATAATAAATTAACGGGTTCTTACCGCGATATCAAATATTTTGAGTTTCATGATGTTTCGATGCTGTTACAAGCACCATGTTCACGAGTTAACTGGCGAGACTGCGGGTAGATATTCGAGAGCACATATTTCAGTCTACCTCCTTTTTTTCGCTCGTAGTTGTTATATTTCACCATCACTACCGGAACTCAGTTGGGGGTCAACTGAGGAAGCGTGCTCGTCGCGACCCCTGCCAGCCCTTTTCAGGACTGCAATTCCTCTACTATGCTTACCATGCGGGACAACGTAGATTTAAATGCTAGGGCGTCCCCCGAAAGCGACGGACACCAGTGTGTCCCCGCTGGTGTAAGCAAAGTGCAATTCGGCGTTGAGGACCGCCACCCAACACGCTGTGCACCTAGCGGCGGGAAGTGGAGGGAGGAGTGCAGAATAGCTGCGTGGAATGTGAGAGGTGGGATTGAAGAGAAGATGAATGAAGTGATTGATATTATGGAAGAGAAAAGACTGGATGTGTTATGTTTGAGTGAAACCAAGCGAAGGGGCAGTGAACTTGCTGACTTGCCCGGAGGGGGCATCGCTCTGTGGTCAGGGGTACCACTTGGAGATAGAGGATGCCAGGGGGTGGGCGTTTTGCTGTCCTCTCGTTTGGTTAATTGTATGACTGAGTATAAATGTGTAAACCCTAGACTGCTCTGGGTGCGCCTCAAGATGGGGTTGACGAGAATTTTAATTTTGGCGGTGTATGCTCTAGTGTCCTCCGTCGGCGTGGGTGAGCTAGAGCGGTTTTGGGAGAATGTTAGAGAAGTTCTAGCGACGGTTGAAGAGATTGAGAGAATTGTTTTGTGTGGAGACATGAATGGATGGGTCGGGACAGCTCGAACTGGATTTGAGACTGTCCTAGGCAAATATGGAGAGTGAATGATGCTGTTAGGATTCTGTTAGGCGTGTGTATGGAAAAGGATTTTTTTCTTGCTAATACCGTATTTAAGCACAAAAGGATCTATCAGTATACTTGAGAAAGAAAGCATGAGAGAAGTATGATTGATTTATTCCTGGTAGATAACAGGCTCAAGAAGCAGGTTATGGACACAAGAGCGCATAGAGGAGCCGATCTGGGAACGGACCACTTTCTGGTGATAACCAGAATAAGGGGTCTGTTTGCAGCATGGCGACATCACGTAGTGTCTAAGCCTGCAGCGGTTTGTCGCATCAAAAGCTGGAAACTGCAAGATGCAACTACCAGGAATGAATATGAAAGGGTAGTATCCGGTAAGCTTGATGATAAATTGAAAGTGATGAGCGAGGATGTTGAAGAATGTTGGCAGAACCTTAGGGATAGTATGATCGAGGCTGCAAAAGAAGTGTGTGGAACGAATAAGATTGGGAACGGTAAAAAGCGTGATGTGTGGTGGGATGATGAGGTGAAAGAGTCTGTATAAGAAGAAGAAAGCATGGCGAGACTACCTTGCTACAAAAAATGACTGTGGTATGAAGAATTTTATGAAAGATAGATATAAGCTGCAGAAAGCAGAAACGAAAGCACTAGTGAAAGAGAAGCGTGAAAGGTGTAGGATGTTAGACGAAAACAGGATGTCGGACAACTTCCAGGAAAATTTCAAATTATTTTGAAAAGAAGTGCGTAAGTACCGAAGTGGCCCGGCATCTTGCAGAATGAATAAAATGCGTTCGAAAGAAAACAACTTGCTCACAGATAAAAAAGATGTTCTGCAGCGATGGAGTGAATACTATGGAGAACTGTATGAGAGTGGCGACTTCGTCTCTAATACTGAGAGCGATTCTAATGAATTGCCACACTCGGGTCAGGGACTGGAGGATGTCATTAGTATGAAAGAGATCGAGAGAGTGATAAGAAGTTTGAAATGTGGAAAGGCTGCGGGAATTCATGACGTGACTGCTGAGATGATCAAGTATGGTGGTCCTAGGGTCTGGGATGCCTTCTGTGAACTCTGCAACCTTTGTTTGCAGAAGGGGGAAGTTCCAGAGGACTGGCGCACCGCAGTCATAGTACCTCTCTATAAAGAGAAAGGTTCTCATTTGGACTGCGCGTGCTACAGGGCCATCAGCTTGGTCAGCTTAGCAAGTAAAGTCTACTAAGGTATTGACTGAACGTATGAAAGGCGTTTGAGAAAGATATTTGTGGGAGGCGCAAGGTGGTTTTAGGAACGGTAGAGGTTGTATGGATCACATTTTCTCGCTTCGCGTTATCGTGGGGAAGTTTCTGGCTATAGGTCAGAGAGTTTTCTGCGCTTTCGTGGATCTAGAAAAAGCATTGGATAGAGTAGTGCGACAGAAATTGTGGAGTCTTCTGCCTGAGTATGGCGTGGGGGGCTCCTTACTACGGGCTGTGAGGTCATTACATAGCGGCCACAGAGCCTGTGTAAGGATAGAGGGTGACACGTCGCCCTGGTTTGATGTCTGTTCAGGCGTCAGACAGGGCTGCGTGATGTCTGCCTGGCTGTTCGTGCTGTATTTGGACAATTGCCTCCAGAAAATGAAAGGTAATATGAGTGGTATGTTATGTGTTGACACAGTGGTAAACTGCTTATTGTACGCTGACGATGCTGTGCTTATAGCACCATCAGAAGCCGAGTTGCAGGCACTAGTCACGTGCATGAAAGAAGAATGTGAAGTAAAAGGATTGAATATGAATGTGAACAAAACTAAGGTTCTAGTGTTCGAAAGGGAAGAGGTACAAACGAAATGTGATATTTGGGTAAATGGAAAATGTCTAGAACAAGTGAATGAAATTGTGTATCTGGGGAGTGCGTTTTCGAAGGATGGAAGATGTGACTTGGATGTGGAGAGACGGGTAGCAGCTGTTAATAAAGTGAATGGTGCTCTGTCCGCATTAGCAGATAGTGTGAATATATCTAACACTGCCAAAATGGCGATCCACAATGTGGTGTTGATGCCAACTTTATTGTATGGTAGTGAGGCCTGGATATGCCCGAAATCGAGTGAAAGTATGATAAATGCAGTAGAAATGCGATCTCTTAGAAAGATGTGCGGTGTCACCCTTGAGGACAGGATAAGCAATGAGGAGATACGCAGTATGATAGGGTCGCACGACAGTGTTATTGTAAAAATGAAGAAAGGAATGCTTAGATGGTTCGGGCACATAGAAAGAATGAGTGATGAAAGACTGACGAAGAAAATATACAGAGCGAAAGTGAGTGGTAAAAGAAGCCAAGGAAGACCAAGGCTGACTTATGAAGATCAAATAGCCAGAGTGTTAGCAGACGGAAATGTCAAAAGCTCTCGCTTACCTAGGCGAAAATGTGTGAGGGAATGATGAGATTTGAAGAAGCGAAAGAAGTATGTAAGAACCGCGACACTAGGCGCTCCGTCCTCTCTGACTATCCCGTTAGGGATACAGCGTGAGGATATGTATGTATGTATGTGTATGTACTACCGGAACTCACTCGATAGTCTCCTCGACAGTACACACTCAAAATATCGTTACGATTTTTAGTAGTCGACGGCCCTATTGTCCTTAAGCCTATCACTGGATTCCACATATTGGACAATTTAACTTACCATATATTAAGGGAGTGACAGATAAAGTTGCAAAATTATTGAGGAAACTGTCGATAAAAACTGTCTTCACTACTTTAAAGAAAATCGTACATCTGCGTTCACCGAAGGACAATTTTCCTTTCGAAAATCCCGGTGTGTATAAGATAGACTGTAGTTGCGGGAGTGCTTACATCGGACAAACCAAGCGTTCTATTTCATGTGGGGTCAAGGAGCACATAAGAGCGGTGAAGAATAATGACGTGCAGAAGTCAGCTATTGCAGAACATATACTGGAGGCAGGTCCTAATCTCTGGATCGAATATCACAAGCCACAAATATTGTCGACAGAACGCCGTTACATACCCAGAATGGTCAAAGAAGCCATTGAAATCTCCCGGAATAAGAACCTGAATCGGGGGACGGGTTTAAATTTTCTAATATGTGGAATCCAGTGATATGCTTAAGGACAATAGGGCCGTCGACTACTAAAAATCGCGACGATATAGTGAGTGTGTACTGTCGAGGAGACTATCGAGTGAGTTCCGGTAGTGATGGTGAAATATAACAACCACGAGCGAAAAAAAAGGGGGTAGACTGAAATATGTGCTCTCGAATATCTACCCGCAGTCTCGCCAGTTAACTCGTGAACATGGTGCTTGTAACAGCATCGAAATATCGGGAAACTCAAAATATTTGATATCGCGGTAAGAACCCGTTAATTTATTATTATAATATATGGGTATTTGTATCGTTTTTTATAAAAAAAATTTATTTCTCCCTTTTGAGTGACCTTGGCCTAAATAAATATCTAGAGCAGGTCTACAATTAGTTTATTTTCTAATTCTGGAGCGCAATGTGTTAACTTCCATTCTATTGAGAAGCACAAACCGTGAGCTTTCACAATAAAGGATGCGAACAGATCGAACATGGGATATTATTGCCCATTATGGCCATTATAAATATCATCAATATAATATCATATCAATATCAATCGGTTATAAAAGAACAGTGTAAAGATTGCACATAATTACACCCTAGCAGTATTCTTACAATCCGAAGACGACAGCCACCAGCCGTATTCTCTGTCCGCCACAAGACTGACTGAATTTATTATATCACAGCCAATTTATGTCTTCTCCCTACTTTAGTATTATACCATACTACCATTATACCGTGTGGGAACAACGATAGTTAACAAATGACACAAGAGAATCGTCAATATAAATAACCAGGTCGCGTTATTTGGTGTATCTTCGAAACCAAAGCTTCAATACCAGTGAA
This sequence comes from Zeuzera pyrina, assembly GCA_907165235.1. NCBI lineage: Eukaryota > Metazoa > Arthropoda > Insecta > Lepidoptera > Cossidae > Zeuzera > Zeuzera pyrina. The sequence goes on from OU015627.1 coordinate 5,621,113, forward strand.
ATTTCAATCTGACCTATCTGGAAGTGTATCCTTTCGAACAAAAAAATAATTTTCCAAATCGGTTCATAAATGACGGAGTTATGAGGTAACAAACATAAAAAAAAAAACATACAGCCGAATTGAGAACCTCCTCCTTTTTTGGAAGTCGGTTAAAAATACAAAAACATTAACAAAATAAGTACATTAAAGGTATAAGATACTATTATACAATTATATAAGTACGTACTATAAAACTTAAAAATAATAATTCTAGGATCCAAGTTACTCAAATACTATTTGCAAATATGTAGTCGAATTTTTGCTTACACGCGTCGGGGCCCTGTAGCATGGATATGGTTGACAGGTTGACGGCGGTAATTGCTACGCCCCTGATGACAACATAGAAATAAAAATTGCCTTTTGGATCACATATAAGAAACACAAACCTGCAACAAACCTGCAATAAAAGAATGTATGATCTGTCGTTTATTCCTTTAAGTCGTTGAAATGCAAATTCATTTACAAGGTTGCTATCAAATATAGTGCACAAAGTTGTAGAAGCCATTGTAAAGGCATGATTTGTTCTAGGAATGACCGGTTTCGATCCCGCAGAAAAGTTCGCGAACATTGCGACATGGATGAAAAAGGTTCGAGAGCATTTTAATCCTTATTACGACGAAGCGCACGTTATATTAAATAAGGTTGTTAAGAAAGCTAAATCTAAACTATAGATGTCATGTACCAAAGTAAAATATTGAATAATAACGGGTTAGATATTTACGATTTATTTTTAAATAATTGAAGAAAATATGACTTGAAGTCTATGTTTATATAGGTTTACTATAGATTTTGTAAACTGCGTTCTTGAAATCTGTACAAAAGTTAAAACCTATACGTTATCTTGTATGGATACGAGCAGGAATAAATTAATATTTTTCAGGAATACTTTGATAAAGGTATCTAAACTTAGTATTCAAAATATTCGAATACCAATATCACGCTAATAATGCATATTCACGGTATGGTACTGAGGATAGGGTAACTGACCTGTATATTCACTGTAGGGTCTCTTAGAAACCGGATTATACATAGAGACATGGCGGTCTTAGATGTGACCAGTGGCGTAACTATACTGCCGAGGGCCGTGGCAAATTCATAGGAGGGGATCCTACATCTCATCCAAAGTCGTAGTTTCTTATCAATAACCATGGTGAGTCGCTAGTAGATAATAAACAGATAAATTAGGTACAGATAATATGCAACAATATTTTAGTATTTCATATAAAATTAAATGGGTATTATGGACTAGGGACTGACGGGGTCGTTTACATTTTTTTTGTCTTCCGAAGGGCGGTGATGGTATAGAGAAAAGGTTTTGACTATGGACTAGGCTCACGTAATAAATAACATAATAAGCAATATGGGTAAACGTAAAAAAATATACCTAGAATGTTAAAATATTAGTTTATAAGAAAATGTTTGTATTGATTTTAAAAATATTAAAGTTTTATTATAGCATTTGTTAACAAATTATGTAGGTGAATTAAATCATTGTTAAATAATAATTATTTTGATATTGATAAACATCATTGTTTTGTTCGAGGAAATATTACTAGTACTTGTGGGAATATGAAATGGACACTTCTACGTTTTATTGTACTAGTTATGAGGAGCGGGGTCTCCTAGCACAGGTATTGTTTATACTTAAAAAGGAGACTCTGACGTAAGATATACTGTAGATGTTTTGTACTAGCTCCTGCAATAAAAAAAAGTTTTTATTTTTTTTTTCGAAAAATTGGAATTTTTGAATATAAATTTTTCTTCAGCAATAATATAGTGAATAAATTTTATAATCTGATTTATCCACTATTTACCATTCAAAATACCGACCTCGACCCTTAAAGATAAAATATTGTAAGCGACAAAAAGAACATACTACCTTTTTATATATTTCCTTGAATTCCATTTTCGTTAAAATAGGTACAAATAAACAGATATTTTTCTGGAAAATTGTTTACGACATTTATTCATTATTCAATTTATATCTATACTAATATCAGATTATTTAGTTACTAACGTAAACTAATATTAATAAACAGGTAAAATTTGATTGTTTGTATGTAATGGATAAACTCAGAAACTATTCAACCGATTACAAAAATTGTCCGTTTTATTTTCAAAAAAATTTCTACTCGTGCGAAGCCGCGGCGGGTCGCTGGTCTTCAATAAATATTAACTCTTAAGTGTTGCCACTGTATTAATACAGTTGCACTTTTTTTATATTGTCACTAATAATGTATACTTATTTTAAAACTCCTATGTACATATACATACGTAATGTATAAACTTATTACGTAACAAGATATTTATTTACTGCTTTGTAGTTTGAAACACAATACAGTGAGTGCCTAATATTATTGTATTTTATATTATGTTTCTTATGTTATCGCTCTTAGAACTTGGTATTGTATAAATTTTGTATAGGTAAATATTTTTACAAGTATTTTTATACTTACAATTTCTTTTGAAACTACAATAAAATTTATTAAAATATTTTGTTTTTACTATTCTCTAAACACCTTAAGTGACCTACAACTACTTATAAATAAACAATATTAAAGTCTCTCAAAATTGATCACTTGAAAAGTGTCAAAATTGAAGTGTGAAGAAGTGATTTCGAATATTATTTGTACGTTACCAATACTCGAAGATGTATTTGTTAAATGTTTGCTTGTCTATTTGTCCAGTTTAATCCCAGAAATGGCTGAACTGATTTTGACGAAACTCATTGGCAGGTAGCGAACTTTTCAGAGTTATCTAGTGTTAAATATGAAATGTAACAGAAGCACTGATCACTATGAACACACTATCAATTCTTCATCACAACTATTATGTACTTGACTATTCGACGGCTTCTCAACAACTGAACTCTTACAAGACCAAAATCGGGCTTTTATGCAGCCCCACTACACGCAGGAAATCCATTCTACCCTCATTCTTGTTACTAAAATGTTACATAATATCACACGTGTGTAATTTATGTGATTAAAATTAATGTGGAACTAGCACTAGGCTATTTTTTATCTCAGGAAAATTCTAAATTATCTCGGGTGATACCGCGAGGCGAGGTGATAGGGCGCGCCTAAACCCTCCTGATCTTTTTCCCTTAGCATTTATGTAGTAACATCAGAAAGCTCATGATGTCTGAGTAATTTTTAACCCCCGACGCTAAAAGACGGGTATTATAAGTTTAACGTGTGTATCTTGTATCCGTGTGTCTGTCTGTGTCATCGTGGCGCCTAAACGAATAAATAGATTTTGATTTAGTTTTTTTTTGTTTGAGAGGTGACTTAATCGAGTGTTCTTAGTTATGATTCAAATCTGTCGTCCGTTTGAAGATCATCAGCTCTTTTCTAGTTGTTGAAGAGATGTGAGCAACTTCCATTGGTCTGATCGATTCGAATATCCTGTGACTTCAATGATATTATTATAACATGGTAACCGTGAACTGATGCTGCAGCATCGTCTGAAATCAGCGAGATACTCAACTTCTCACCAACTTACAGCAGAGGCAGGGCCGGATCTACTATATGGCTTTTTGTGCTTCAGCCCAGGGCCCCGTGGATTCAAGGGGCCCCCAGCTAAGTCAAGTCAAAGTCAAAAATAGACGATAATGCGAAAAATCCATAATTTTATTAAATTAAACAGAACATAAAAATTCGATGAACATAAAAATTCGATGTTGGTGTGGTTGACACGAAAAGAAAATAAATCTGTTTTAGACAAGCAACTTCAGGAGCAATTAAGGAAAGAAACCGGATATTATAACAATGTCTTAAAACGAGTCATTGCAGTCGTAAAATTATTAAGTATAAGGGGCTTAGCATTTAGAGGTACCGAGGAAGTATTTGGTTCTGTACATAATGGTAATTTTATAGGTACTCTGGAGTTAGTGACAGAGTTACCCCCTAAACTCACGGTCCGGCCCTGAGCAGAGGTATCGTGTTTGGGCTCATTGGAATGGTCTCAATGAATAGATTATATGTGGATAGATAGTGATCAAGTTCTGAATTTCGTTTGTCGTCCCGGAAAGTATTTGTGTGAATGTGGGGATAGAGCGTCGATCGTAGCGTGTTTAAACAACATGAAATAAAACTTGAATTAAAAATAAAAAAAATCCCCAAAAAAACCTGCAAAAAGTAAGAAAATAATATATACATATCCTTTAAGTTTATTACAAATTGTAGTACAAATTATAAAGTAGGAAAACTATTAAATAAACTCTTGCTTTCTAGATGTATTTTTGAGTCAAGGGGTTTTTTAAATTTTTATATTAAGTTTTTGTGAATTATTTATAAGAATCACATAAAACATGTTATTTCAGAAATATCTCTAACGACGACGTTTTTGTCTTTACGAGTCGATACAGGTCAAGGAGAATTTATAGGAAATTAGGAATTATCTGTCTGGCAAAGTACTTACGAGGAGCGAGGTACCTATTTATGTATTAAGCAGCCTCTCGTGATCCTCTCATTTAGCTATTGATTATGTATTTGTTGCTATCTACCACAGTACAAGTAAGCATACAGTATTTTATCTTGGCAGTGTCCTAGAGATAATTACCTACGGTCGTTTGGTACGTAAACGCGCAATAGGGCTACCGACTTGGACTGAATGTTTTTCTTGGGTTACTTATTTGATAATAGGTACTATATTAAATTGTCATATTATCTTTTCATTTTATATTATTGCAAATTTAATACGTTTTTATTTATATAATTTTACTAGTATTTTATATCTAGTTTCAAAAGTTTGTGAGTTAGTATGGTGGTAATGGACAAAAAAAATGCATTTTGTGTGCAGTATAATTAAAAATCAGCAATAAATTAACTAGATCATTATGATAATATATTTCCTACAAATTAGCAACAGAAAAATATTTCCGGTTTCGATATAGATGTATTCAAACATCCATACACTGAACATTATGCTCGTAAACTTGATTGACATAATATTAAGTTAGTTGTTGCGCGGGAGCGTCTCATACGCATACCGTCCGACGACAACCGCGGCGCACTCGCGACCATCTCGCGACTGTTGTATGGCGAGAAATGCCGAGATTTCGAGCGCGTCGTTTGGGAGCGTTTGTATGAAGATAGAATACTGTATGCTTACTTGTACTGTGTATCTATAGTGCCGGTTTTAGCAATTCCGGCGCCTTGGGTGAGATTTCCATGGTGCCTCCTCTTTATTCTCTAATTCGCAAAAAAAAAACAAAGAATAATAAAAAAAAAAACAAACGTTTCAAATTTTTTTTTTTATGTAATGTACCTGCCTTTGGCGCCTCTTCATGTCTGGCGCCCTTGGGCGATCGAAACGCCGCTACTGGCTATCTAATATAGTGAACAAATTAATGCAATCGATGGAAGTCGGTATGTACGAGGGCAGCCCTCGTACATACTAGTACAGGTAAAAGTGGGTTCATATCCTTCGAATAGTTCAAAAAGATATTTTTCAAATGCTTATTATACTAAAAAGATGTTAAATAATGAAACCGTTTTAAAAAACTGGCTGGTTTACTCTAAGTCAACTGATTCTGTTTATTGTTTTTACTGTAAACTTTTTCATGCTGATGCGACTCCTTTTAATGGTGAAATAGGTTACAAAGATTGGCAGCATTTGTCTACTGCTATAGAACGTCATGAAAAGAGCTTAGGGCACCTATCATGTCTTAAGAAACAAATTACGTTGAAAACTGTTATTTTAAAAGAAAAGTCGGTAGATTTCTTGCACCAAAATGAAATTGATCGGGAAAAAAAACGTTGGGTTGCAGTACTCGAACGAATAATCAACATAATTCATTTTTTAGCGAGGCAATGTCTGGCTTTTCGGGGAAGATCTCAAAAAATTTACGATTCCGATAATGGTAATTTTTTAAAGCTGGTTGAATATACCTCTAATTTTGATAATGTGCTTGCGGAACACATTGCTCTTATTCAAAAATCTGAGTCACGCCTAACTCATTATCTTGGCCATAACATTCAGAATGAAATAATACAATTATTAGGGGAAAGAATAAAAAAAGCTATTGTTTTGGAATTGACACAATCCAAATATTTTTCCATTATTTTAGATTGCACTCCAGATATTGCACACGAAGAAGAAATATCGGTTGTAGTACGGTACGTTCTTTTAAATGCAAGCAACAACAAGGCTGAAGTAAAAGAACACTTTCTGGGTTTTTTTCCTATTACAGACACTACTGGCCTGGGCTTAACTCAATTTTTGTTAGATTGTTTAATCTCAAACGAAATTGACATACAAGATATGCGTGGTCAAGGTTACGATAATGGTGCAAACATGAAAGGGAAAAATATAGGTCTACAAAAACGAATTTTAGATTTAAACCCGCGCGCATTTTACGTACCTTGTGCGGCACACAGCCTAAATTTGGTGGTGAATGACGCTGCTAAAAGTTCATTAGAAATTGTCAATTTCTTTTCAGTTGTGCAGGAAATTTATGTTTTTTTTTCTGCGTCAACAGCACGTTGGCAAATACTTGCTAAAGAAGTGCCAACTTTAAGTCTAAAACCCCTCTCAAATACTCGATGGGAGAGCAGGGTTGAATCAGTAAAAGCTCTACGTTTTGAACTGGGAAAAGTGTATATGCCTTGTTTACCATATATTCCGGAGCAAAGATGCCGAGTCAAGAAATATGGCAAATTCATTACTGACAAAAATTAAGTCGTTTAACTTCGTCTGCTCTCTGCTTATTTGGTTTGAAATTTTAAGCAAGATAAATATAGTTAGCAAGGCACTTCAAAAGTCAGACGTATTGTCAGAAGCGGTGAAAATGATTGATAATGCAAAAATAAGTTTGTCTGAATTCCGCAATGAGTCTGCTTTTGAGAAGCTCCTTAACAGCGGGAAAACTGTAGCGGACGAAGTCGAGGCAATAGCAGAATTTCCCACACCTGCACGCCCTCGCGCTCGTAAAAGGTTTTTTAATTATGAGGCGGAGGATGAACCGATAACAGACCCGAAAACACATTTCAAAGTAAATTTTTACTACTATTTGTTAGACACCGCAATTACTAAGTTCGACGAACGGTTCGAACTTTTGAATGAAAATAATGTAATTTTTTCATTTCTTCAAAAATTGAAACACTGGAAAGATTTGGACTCAGATACAAAAAAAACACATTGTTCTAATTTAGAAAATAAACTTAGCCATGCTGGTTCTTCAGATGTGGAAAAGTTCGAGCTCTATAACGAAATCGAATTATTACCGATGTTTATTGATGATTCCACTACGCCGTTGGATATTTTAAATTACTTGTTTACGAATAAATTAATTTCAGTGTTCCCAAATCTGTCCACAGCACTGAGGATATACCTGACACTTCCAGTCACGGTCGCACATAGCGAAACGTCATTTTCTAAACTAAAAATTATTAAAAACTATCTTAGATCAACATTGTCGCAAAGTAGACTGACAAATTTATCGTTAATAAGTATTGAACATGAAATCAAAATTGAAGTTAGTGACATTGTTAAAGATTTCGCTAATGCAAAAGCACGAAAAGTAACTTTTTTGTAAATACATTTGTGTGTGTGTACTGTGTATATATTTGTGTGTATGAGCGTCTTGTAATGTAACTATATTAGTTTTTAAATTAAATATGTTTGGAAGAACTACAAAGTTGTGATTTTTTATTCTTGATGTAACCCCTTCCATCCAAAAAAAAAGTTTTTGCTTTCCGACACCATTTGCACCCGAATTTCCGTTTGAAAATTATAACTGTTAGTATTCCATTTTGACCCCGCTTCTACTAGAGGGCGCCAGGGTACTGGTTGCACACGGGCGCCACAAGGGCTAGAGACGCCTCTGACAGACCGCCCACGATTAAACTCACTAAACCAGTGATACACAGTAGTTTTCGATGGTGCTTCGTCCCCAAAAGTCGAAGTGAGTTGATCGATGCACTGTTTTTGAGTTAGCCCTCGCCGAAAATCGTAATAAATCATAGCACGAAAATTTTCACGACTTAATTCCATGGTGATAAAGACTCGCAATTTTCAAAATGACGCCACAAAGGATAAACAAATGACAGCTACATGAAACAAATTGTATTCTTCAGCCAAAGAGTTCCTTTTTTAAATGTTATAATTACTTTTTTAATATTGTTCTGTAACTGGCCAGTTCCGGATACATAAATAGCAGCCCTTGTATAAGTTTTATCTAGATATACAGGTTAGAGACATGAATTATAAATACGTGTAGGTAGGTATAAGAATAACATATTTTGGGGGAGTTTAAGACTAATATTTTAATAAACACTATAACTTAACCTAGTGTTTGTAATTTATGCAATGCTTGCAGTACGTTCTAAAAATACACGTTCTCATAAATAAATTAAAAGTAAAAAAAAACATATTACACTTTTCTGAAAATATTATATAGGTATTTATTATAAATATCTTACATATTTGTACTAATGTGCAGTGATCGATATTTCATGGCTGTGATTACTATCAAAAGTAGTACATGACTAAAAATTCTACTATATTACCTAATGTTTACTATGTTTTTTTGTTGTTACTATGTTATGTGTACTATGTTTTTTTATATTGTTTAGTAAAATCTGTAAATTTTGTATATTTATGAGAAAAATATAGACTCCAAAAATCATAATAACTGTTTTATACATACATACATACATATTTTCACACTCTATCCCCAGCGGGGTAGTCAGAGAGGACAGAGCACCAAGCGTCGCGGTCCTTACATACTTCTTTCGCTTGACCTTTTTATTTACCTACTTATTTCGGTAACCAATTTTTTGTCGTTAATTTTTAAAAGTATAACGTAGATTTTGTAGAGAAAGAATTTGTACATATATTTGAAATCTTTGTAATGTATTTACATCCTTTACTAAGGTACCGAATCCTGGGATTTCCTGGGAATTTTGGGACATATCTATACTTTTGATAGTAACTGATGATTCTGATCACTGCTAATGAGGTAGGTTCATACTGTATTAGGTAGTTCGAGGTAGGTATTTAGTAATTTTTAGTGTCGGAAAATTGGAAAAAAATCTTAGTGACCCCGGTGTTTGTTCGTCTGCTTGTTACAGATTTTCTCAGAGACTGACTTAAATAGCTGAAAGGAACGGTCACAATAATAGTGGACCAAACACAGATGTGATTGTGTACTTCGAAATTTGAGTTCACTCAATTCGACTTGATTTTTGGGGATTAGTTTTGGAAGCTGAAATACGTATTTCAGCGTGACGTGACGGCGTGAGGATATGTATGTACGTACATACATATCCTCTCGCCGTATTGCTAATGGGGTAGTCAGAGAAGACGGAATGCCAAGCATCGCGGTCCTTACATACCTAAGTACTTCTTTCGCCTCCTCAAATCTCATTATTCTCCAGAATGGACGATGAACGATGATTTTGGTGAGGTATCAAATGAATATTAAAACTGGGTATCGTAACATATTATTTTTGGTATTTTCTTATAGACTCTCGATCCCCTCTCACGTTATCACTCAGAAATCTGAAATAATAATAATATTTCAGACAACTACACAGATTGTGTGAACTAAGCAGTAAGCTTGTACTCTGGGGGAGTTCCCAGTAACATCCAGACTCCAAGCCAATTTAGAAAAGTTCGTTTCCTAAATTGACCTGACCTGGGATCGAACCCGGGATCCTAGCATGGAAAGTAGATGCACATGCCACCGCACCAACGGGTCAGTCTAGAAAAGAAATAAGAAAGAAATCAGTCTAGAAATAGTACATAACTATTATGAAAGTTGACAATAAGGTGAACATTGAAAGGTAATTATCAGAATGGCATTTCTTATAGATACTTTTTTGTTACAAAGGAAACTTTACGGTAAACTTTGTTTTTCGGTTGAAGTTTCGTATTAAGATAATAAGTAACAACTGACTTTTGACTTACACTTGGCCGATTCTTTATAAGAACTCGAAATTCCGTTTGAATATGTCACTTAAGTTTTATACGCTTGTGTGATTTGCGACATGCGTTGTTGCTAACGGCGATTTTATTGCTTGATTTAACGACATTTTAATTATGATAAAAAATATTATATTCCTGCTACTTAGCGAGGAAAGAGTAGCATCTTATTTTGCTACATTTGTCACAATTGTCTTGCATTGCTGTGTTGTGCGGACGGTAAAACAGCCGGTGAAATCTGACACAAGAGGCGCAATATCTTCGGCGTCGCCTACGCGTTTACGATCTGAAGTGCTTTCTAGCCTTTATACATATTATAATATTCATGTGTCATGAGGTCAGACCACATGCCATCAGACGGACTGTTCGTTTTTTAAATTAATTTTTGAAATATCATTAACCATGGGCGAACCCAGAGTTTGGCCAAAGCGTCAATATTTATTTCAAAAACAAATAAGTATCCAAAGGACAATGGACAATATTGTATGGGACCCGTCCCCAAAAAAAAATTGATTGTAGCTCTATGAGCTATGAGGTTCAATGTTACTCATCGAGTAGTACATTAATGTATACTAGGACAGCATATTTGAATTCAATTGGAGAAAAAAGATATTAACATTATAAGATGAAAAGAGCTATTCGTAGATTTTCGTCCTTCTAATAAATTATGTCGCTCTCATATTAATACTTTACTTCAAATTCCTTCTCATTCGACTGAATTATTTTCTAAGTCTTTTACTGTTCAAGCAGTGAGGATGTGGAAAGCCCTTCCTTCTCGAATTCGAGAGAGCCAGTCTATTTCATGTTTCAAACGCGCTGTTAGGGAGCACTACTTGAAAAATGATAATTCAATTTTTATCTCATATATTTACACAATTATTGAAATAGGACTAAAATGTTTCAAATATTAATAAATATTACAAACTCATCATTTATTGTTATTGTTACAAGATGCCTCATAGGAAGCAAGTCTCGAAAACTACTACTTACACCAAAACTAGATTATTCTTACTTATATACAGCTGATGGTTGTGCAAATTAAATCTAACACAGTTACCTATTTACAGTTTATATATGTATTAAAGTATTACTTATATGAAATATTAAAATCCAGTTTCGTTAATCTTCATCATCATCAACGGATAAAATAATATTATCCAAGAAGGCGGCTGGTGGTTGGACAGAGGTCTCTTCAGTGATGTGCACAGACATTTTCAGCAGGGTACACAAAAAGAAAACTCACCAAAATCCTAACAAAATCGCCACTTTTTTTTTTGTCACATAATTCATATGTAATAAATAATATTAATGTGATTGAATTTTACATTATTTATTCACTGGAACTACTTTAAAAAATATTTCAAAGTAGTTCCAGTGGTCAAACAGGATCGAACCCTGAAACTTCCGAAGACGGATGTTCTAAATATTACGTCAAGGGACCAATCGAATCAAACAAATAATGAGTCATTCCAATGAGCCTAATAAAAGTAAGTATATTTTAATTTGCTCCTAAATTACTTTGTGTAAAATCGTGGCTTGTATCCTTACAAAAAATTCGACCCGCATACGTTGTCATATAATTATGTAAATATTTCAAGGCAGTCCAGCCGACGGAGTAAAAACGAAGTAAATACATATATCCAATGGTATACCCTATTCCATAAATACGTATATGAAGGTTAGATCGGCTAGCCCATAGAACGTTACAAGTGTGGTTACTTCAGATTTAAAAGCCTACAAACGAAATGTGATTTCTGATTACCAGCACCATTAAAAATATATTTTTAGTATTAAACGTTCTAACATTTCTTTACATATAAAAATAATTGCATTCTAATTAATCATTCATTTACGTTTCATAGAAGATTATATTCTGAGATAATAACATTTAGTGCTGTAATCATGATTGTAAAAAAATAATCGATTAAAAGTTGAGAAATAAAACTAAATATTTTTTTATGACACCAACAGTGTCAAATCTGGCAATATAGATTCACTGTACGTTTTAAATTACTCTTACCTACTTATTTTAATAGAATTGGTAGTGATAACGTCAAATACGTTCATTTTTAGTCATTTTATTATGTTGTATTGTAATTTATTATTTATTAACTCAAGGTATTTGATCAGTAGTTGTCATTCATCAAGTTAAATGTGTTAGAAATAAAATGCGTCAAGCAATAGGCCACGTATGTCCTCGTTATTGGTGGCTCCACAATCGGGGGTAAAGTAAAAACATTATTTCACAGTTGACTGTCCTGAAGTTAACATACAAATTGGGATTACCTTCAGTCATTTGTAATTTGTGAAGTGAAATTAAAAACAGTTTATAAAATATGATATCATTGTTGACAAAAATAAGCTTACCATACATTTACTAGTATAATTACGTAATAAATAAATACGTATAGTTCATTTAATGTGTTTAATATACTGAAAGGACAAAAAAATTGTAGCGTTGGTATTAGGCAACTATAAATAATTGCTTACAATGAGAATGTACTTGTAATATCTGGCTAAAAACGTGTTGAAGTATTATTTATTATTCGTATAGTTCGTAATAAGTTAATAAAAAGGTAATAAGGTAATAAAAAGTAAGAGAAAGGCTGTGATGTAGAAGGTGGCCAGCGCGCGCAGAAGCCTCGCATTGGACGTTAGATAAGAATGCGCCTGGTTTACCGCCCCAAGCCTGCCCATCGAGAGCAAGCAGCTCTGGTAGACGCAGCAGTACTGTTAGACAGTGCGAGCCCACCACATCTTGTAAAAACGATATTCTAACTCCGAAAAGTTAAGCGACTTTGAAATACTTTTACTTTATTGAAAAGTGACTGGCTTCTGCGTGAGGAGTGTGCCAGGTAAGTAAAGACGACAAAATATTTATTTTTGTTCGCATTTGTAAATCTGTGCAGGTGAGGTCTAATTAATTTGACAAATTATCTTGGGATTTTAATGTCGTGTTACTTACCTTTAAATAATATAAATAATGTGTGAAACACGAAAGCCTTAGTCAGATTTCGTGTTTTTAATAATAACAATATTTTCGTTTTACCTTCGTGTTTAAATTTTAACTAAAAAAATATTTTTTGCTGAGGTCGGCTTGTAGGCCGGATACCTTATTTTATCTTTACTCGCATTCTCAGACCCAGGCGAAAGTGTGTGAGGAGAATAATAAAATTTGAGGAAGCGAAAGAAGTATGTAACGACCGAGACGCTTGGCGCTCCGTCCTCTCTGACTACCCCGTTAGGGACATAGCGTGAAGATATGCTATGTTATGGAGATAATTCGACACCTGGGAATGGACGTAGGTTATTTTTTTAACAAAAACCTACCCCTAAAAGGGTGAAAAGGGGGACGAGGTTTAGAATGAGAAATGCTAAACCTCTAAACTAATTATGATAAAATTTGGTATAAACATAGTTAGTGTCCGGAGGCAGACGTAGGATTTTTTTCAAAAACAATCTGTGAATTTACACATATTCATGTAATTTAACTTAATCCGGAAAAGCCACGAAAACATTTTCCGCACAGTCACGGGTACAGCTAATATAAATATAAACTTATAATATGAACTCTTTGACTACAATTTCTACCTGTGGAACTGTTTGATCCTCGTGCTACGTGTACTTAAAGTGTCCTTTTTTGTTGACCGAGTTTCTAGAACTTTCCTAATGTGCATAACCAGGGAAGGTCACAGTCTAACGATACTGCTAAATATATACATATTTTTATTTTTGTGAATACAAGTCGCCAAATCACATTGACAGTGCGAGATTTCCATACATACTATAGATAAAAGTTTTACTCGTGGTCACGCTCCATGAGATAGAAAGAGGCACGAAAATTCGTTTGACACACGGACTTATATGGTCCGTCTATTATATTTCTTGGTCCGAGGTTTGATCCAAGGTTATATATATATGATCACAAACTATTATGAATATTCCATTGACAGTCTGTTTGAACGCAGTATGAACGTAAACAATGAGTGTTTTATTAAATTGAATTTATTTATTTATTAAATTTAATATAATATGTATTTGTAACACATATTACATAAAAATTTCAGCTTTCTGCACTTCTTCTCCATATAAACTTTAACTGTGTTAAATCTTACATTTCTGCGTGCGCGCAATATTTTTGAAAAGGGATCCACAGTTTTAGAAATTTCTTGAAAATGTCGTAGAATCGTAATACTCGTAAAGGGGCCATTCATTTATTACGTAAGACGATTTAGGGGTGAGGGGGGGTCGATAATTTCTTATTTTTTCTTACAAAGGGGTGGGAGGGAGTCTTGATAGTTCTTACGTAAGATCACAAATATGTGCAAAGTTAAGATTATACATTGAAAAAGCGCAGCCATCAGCGCGAGTGCCGAGGCGTGCGCTCGAATACGTGTAGATTTTTATGGGAATGGACCCGCGCCGCCCGCACTGCACTTCCCGGTAACTCCCCTCTTATGTACTAGTAAATGATCAACATTGGTATACAAGACATGTGCAAGAGTCCCAATACTTTTTACAAATTATAAAAAGCATTGATACGGAATGCTGTGGTGATATAAGGGGTGACATTCGTAAAATCCTTCTGCAAGGGTTTTTTCCCCCACCATGCCCATTACGGTGTGAAACTTCGCTCATTTTTCCCGCCCCAGAGGATGTTAAAGCATCCGATCACTTTGCATCTTTATTTGTGCGACAGTCTTTAAACATGGGAGTTGAGGCCCAATTCAAGACTGTTCCTTACGATTTTTATTGTCCATCAATACAAGATGCGCTCATAGGAAGAATTTGTTTAGTATGCTCTAAATACTTTGCTCGTAAAAAAACAGCGCAACTTCACAAAAACTTTATGGCTGTATTCCAAATATTGAAGAAGAAGAAGAAGCTTTAGCCATATATTCAAAACGAGGTGAGGAAGTTTTGTGTCGCATCGGAGCTGATGTTGAATGGGTGGACGTCGACGACGTCACAGTCCTGAATAACAAACTAGAAGAGACACCTATTAACAGAGATGTTCCAGTGGCAGATCCACTTTCCGAGCGGGTTTTGAGCTCCTGGACTGATCAATATCTTATGTAAAGATGAATGATAAAAAAACTTTAAAATAAAACCAAAGTTGATTAATACCAAAAAATAAAAATACTAGTACCTTCGTAGGTACAAATAAACGTTTCTAAAAATTGTTTCTTTGAAAAATAAAAATTAAAACAAAGCAAACGTGTATTCATTTTTTCCTTTAAATTCTTACGTAATAGATATTCAACAGGGTGAGGGGGTCGGCCTATTCTTATTTTTTCTTACATAGGAGTGGGAGGGGGTCAAAAACTGCCAAAAATCGTCTTACGTAATAAATGAATGGCGCCAAACTATAATTTTTCAACTCGTTTTCTGTAATCGATTCACAAAAGTTATAGAATTATTTTATTTTCGTTAAAAAAACTTAATAGCATATTTATTTTTTAATCTACAATATTAATATTATAATGAAATATTTTTTATTTTTATTTATTTATTTATTTTATATTATGTATTTTAGGAAGATTTACAGACAAATTGTCTTATGACTACACTGATAACATTAAAACTAACTTTTCATTTGATTCTTTGTAAAATTTATTAAAAATGTGCCCTGGGTTGTATTTTTCTAACTATTATATTTAGGCAGATAACATCAAATTTATCTTCTCATAGTCCCCCAGTTGAACAAGGATTAAAATCAAACCGAACAGAAGCAGACGTCTGAACTTTTGAGGTAATGTTTATGTTGGGGGGGGGGGCGAGCCTTCGATGTGTTTTCTTCCTTCTCGTCGGTGCCCCAACTTTACTCGTAGAGTAGTGGACTGTATTCACGAGTGAATGAAACACGAGAAACCAAAACTAATATTCTTGTATTCCAAACGAACCAGTTTACATATATATGTCATACACATATATGTGACGCGAAGTGGGTGAGCCCTTACTGAAATCTTCTCTTCTGAATTCCTCTTGAATTCTTCTTCTAAGGAGTCTTCACTGTAGTCTTCTTAGCCGATGTCTTTTTTCTTCAAAGGGCCTCACCCGTCTGGTTGCCAGAGGTTTTTTTTTTGTTTATCGGCAAGGAAGAAACTCCGCACGAGCACCCACCCAACCGCCTCCGACGCCTCACGAGAGAACGTCGGGCGCGACCGGGTAGTGCCGGGCTCGAACCGGCTAAAACTACCCTCCACCTCCACTTGACCTTATTGACAATCGGCTGAAGGCCCGAAATGGTGTGTGCCTATCTTGTGACTCAGCGCGAGCGGAAGGCCTGCGCTCAAGTGAGGCCCTATCTGTGTGTGTGTGATGTGGTCGTCGAAGAGAACCTACAGAAGAGGCCCGCCCTGGTGTTAGCACGCAAGACGTTGACGGAGCCCTGGGGGACCCCTGCGCGGATAGGACGGGGAGAGGAAAGCGCTCCGTCGATTCTGAAGCGAAAGGTTCTATGCGACGAGTAGTCTCGCAAGATGAGTATGAGACTGTCTGGCATCTCTAGTTGGTACAGCTTGTGAAGCAAGCCGTTGTGCCAGACTTTGTCGAAAGCCTTCCCTACATCAAAGAACAGCGCGCCGGTAAGGATGGGTTTCCCTACGCCTGGCCGAAGGCCGGGTAGAATGTGTTCGGTGAGCCGGTGTACCTGCTGAACGCAGGAGTGACGGGCCCGAAAACCGAACTGTTCGGGTAACTGAAGGCCTTTGGAGTCGATATGGCTCCGGAGGCGGACGAGGAGAATATGCTCATAAAGCTTACCTAACCCGTTTAGTAAACTAATGGGACGATAGCTGGTGGGGATCGTGGGGGGCTTACCGGGCTTTGGGATGCCGATGACGACGGCATGCTTCCAGCTATCGGGGAAGATACAGTTTAGCATGGCGCCATTGAAGATACTCACCAGGAGATTAACTAAAATCGCCGGTAGATTTTTGATGACCCTGTTGGAGATGCCGTCAGGGCTGGGGGCTTTTTTGGTTGCCAGAGGCCGGTGGCGAATCTCTTTTATAGGCGACGCGTAATGCGCGATTAGAGCGGGCTAAAACAATACATCGCCCGCCTAATTACCCAATTACAAGCGCGCATTACGCGAGCCGCGGACCTCTGTAACAGAGACGACACTACGTCTCTTTCTCGCTCGCTCACTATATTTATTTATACATTGCATTCATCTATTTATTTCTACTTATCAAAACTAGTACAATTGAGTCTTACTATTAATATTACTCTACGTATGAATATAAACATAATCACACATTAATAGTCTTTACAATTCAAAACAATGCTCGATATAAATGCAATAATGCTTACTTAATACTATTAGAAATACAAAGCGTGTAAATAAAACAATAACATTTCCCTTACCTAACTAATTACTAACTAATAAAAGACTAACTTGAAGCTTGATGATAGATTGAAAGTGATGAGCGAGGATGTTGAAGAATGCTGGCAGAACCTTAGAGATAGTATGGTTGAGGCTGCGAAAGAAGTGTGTGGAATGAATAAGATTGGGAACGGCAAAAAGCGTGATGTGTGGTGGGATGATGAGGTGAAAGTGGCTGTGTATAAGAAAAGGAAAGCATGGCGAGACTACCTTGCTACTAATGACTGTGGTATGAAAAATTTGATGAAAGACAGGTATAAGCTGCAGAAAGCAGAAACGAAGGCACTAGTGAAAGAGAAGCGTGAAAGGTGTAGGGTGTTAGATGAAAACAAGATGTCGGACAACTTCGAGGAAAATTCCAAATTATTTTGGAAAGAAGTACGTAAGATCCGAAGTGGTCCGGCACCTTGCAGAATGAATAAAGTGCGTTCGAAAGAAAACAACCTGCTTACAAATAAAAAGGATGTTCTGCAGCGATGGAGTGAATGCTATGGAGAACTGTATGAGAGTGGCGACTCCGTCTCTGATACTGAGAGCGATTCTAATGAATTGCCACACTCAGGCCAGGGACTGGAGGATGGCATTAGTATGAAAGAGATTGTGAAAGTGATAAGAAGTTTGAAATGTGGAAAGGCTGCGGGAATTGATGAGGTGACTGCTGAGATGATCAAGTATGGTGGTCCTAGGGTCTGGGATGCCTTCTGTGCACTCTGCAACCTTTGTTGGCAGAAGGGGGAGGTTCCAGAGTACTGGCGCACGGCAGTCATAGTACCTCTATATAAAGGGAAAGGTTCCTACCTAGACTGTGCGTGCTATAGGGCCATCAGCTTGGTCAGCTTAGCGAGTAAAGTCTATACTAAAGTATTGACTGAACGTATGAAAGGTGTTTCAGAAAGATATTTGTGGGAGGCGCAAGGTGGATTCAGGAACGGTAGGGGTTGTATCTAGAGAAAGCATTCGATAGAGTAGTGCGGAAGAAATTGTGGAGTCTTCTGCCTGAATATGGCGTGGAGGGCTCCTTACTGCAGGCTGTGAGGTCATTATATCGAGACCACAGAGCCTGTGTAAGGATAGACGGTGACATGTCGCCCTGGTTTGAAGTCTGTTCTGGTGTCAGACAGGGCTGCGTGATGTCTGCCTGGCTATTCGTGCTGTATTTGGACAGTTGCCTCCAGAGATTGAAAGGTAATATGAGTGGTATGGGATGTGGTGACACAGTAGTAAACTGCCTATTGTACGCTGACGATGCTGTGCTAATAGCACCATCAGAAGCAGAGTTGCAGACACTAGTCACGTGCATGAAAGAAGATTGTGAAGTAAAAGGATTGAAAATGAATGTGAACAAAACTAAGGTTCTGGTGTTTGAAAGAGAAGCGGAACAAACGAAATGTGTGATTAGTGTAAATGGAAAATGTCTAGAACAGGTGAATGAAATTGTGTACCTGGGGAGTGCGTTTTCGAGGGATGGAAGATGTGAGTTGGATGTGGAGAGACGGGTAGCAGCCGGCAATAAAGTGAACGGTGCTCTGTCCGCATTAGTGGGTAGTGTGAATATATCTAACACTGCTAAAATGGCCATCCACAATGCGGTGTTGGTGCCAACTTTGTTGTACGGCAGTGAGGCCTGGATATGCCCGAAATCGAGTGAAAGTATGATAAATGCTGTGGAGATGCGGTCTCTCAGAAATATGTGCGGTGTCACACTTGCGGACAGGATAAGCAATGATGAGATACGCAGTATGACAGGGTTGCACAACAGTGTTATTGTAAAAATGAAGAAAGGAATGCTTAGATGGTTCGGGCACATGGAAAGAATGAGTGATGAAAGACTGACGAAGAAAATATACAGAGCAAAAGTGAGTGGTAAAAGAAGCCAAGGAAGACCAAGGCTGACTTATGAAGATCAAATAGCCAGAGTGTTAGCAGACGGAAATGTCAAAAGCACTCGCATACCTAGGCGAAAATGTGTGAGGAGAATGATGAGATTTGAGGAAGCGAAAGAGGTGTGTAAGGGCCGCGACTCCTGGCGCTCCGTCCTCTGTGACTACCCCGTTGGGGATACAGCGTGAAGTTATGTTATGTTATGTTATGTAAAAGACTAACAATAACAATAAGGGAAATAGACTGTATACAAAACATATATATATATCTACACCCTATTTACATAAATATAATATATTTTTATTTACTATCAACACCAGGTACACATAATATATAAAATGTACATATATTAATCTAACGCTAGACACTAACGTCCAGCCGCACGCGATCCATCCCCGAACTAGGACTTAACCTGTATCTCAAAAAGGTAGACCTCGCCACGACTAAATATAGTGTCCTTATCTCAAGGTGTACGTAAGCATGTACTAGGTGCCATGTAACATATGGATCATAGAAAAAAATAAATCATACCATTTTCCCACTAGCGTGGCTGAAGTCGGGAATTGGTATAGCGGGTATGATCTTAGCATAACATTGAACTAAAAAACTACTGTTGTAAGTAAGAAACAAACATAGTGTTGAGTAATTGTGTGAAGTGTATGGAGTGAATATGTGTGTGTGAGAAGTTGTGTGAGATACATATGTGATTGGTAACTTCACTATCGATGGAATATCAAGTATGGAAACGGATCAACAGAAAAATCAGGCTATTAGGAACTGTAAGAAATTAAGCAATGTTTCTATCTCGGAATAATTTTGTTGTTTCAGCCAATTAGTGACCTCGATCTTACATTTGGCTTTGGTCATAGGGTAAATATGTATACTTTTATTGATTTTGTTATAAAGGTAACCACTAAGAACACGAGAGTGACGCTTAGCCAGGGTAGTCCTGTAAGGTATTCTAGGACACACTATATCAGATCTTCGCTTTCTTATGTATATGGTATGGTCGTACTTGGTTTGTACGTGCTTCCTCAAAATAATTAGTAATACATAGATTTGTCTCACAGACAAAACCCCAATATCAGAGTAAAGCATGTGAGTGGGATACCAAAAAGGTTTTCCACTCATAACCTTCAAGATCGCTCTCTGTACCCTTTCTATTTGCAATAAAGTTGTTTTTGCCGCACCTCCCCGCACCGTAATACAATATGAGAGTATGGATTGGCAAAGAGCAAAGTAAACCATTTTTAAGATGTTAAAATCAGCTATGTACCTAAGATTTCTAAAAACATAAATCAACTTTTTAACCCGTGTCGTTAAGGAGGCGATATGAATATTCCAGTTAAGAGACTGATCCAAATATACACCAAGATATTTTGTGGAAGGAACTCTTATCAATTACAGGACAACTACAGTTTAAGGAATGATCAAAGCAAGCGTGCGCTTTCATCATGCTGAAATTAAGGGGTGGTAAGGAAGAAGTTCTCATAGTAAAAACAATGTAGTGTGTCTTATTTATGTTCAGAGTCAACAAATTAGATTTTAGCCAAGACATTACAGTAGACAGTGTGGCTTCAGCTCGGGATTGTGTTTCTTTCAAATCGGGACCAAAAACCAGGATAGCAGTATCATCAGCATAAGCGAAAATTTTGGAATAAGGCAACTGCAATTTACATAAGTCATTAATATATATATTAAACAACGTGGGACCCAAAATACTGCCTTGCGGCACACCGATACTAACGGTTTCATCAGAACTAAAACAGTCGTCTATTTTCACATACTGACTACGATTGTAGAGATAATTACTAATAATCTCTTTCGCAATACCCCTAACACCAATCGCCTCCATTTTAGACAAAAGAATTGGAATCGACACCAATATACCAATACATTTATCCTTTCTTTCAATACCATCAACAATATTCTCGACAAGAGCAGATACAGCATCTTCAGTGGATTTGCCTCTTCTGAAACCGAATTGATTATTTGCAATAATACCTTTATTATCCAAATAAGTGAGTAAACGATTGTTTAGTACTTTTTCCAACACCTTTGACATGACCGGTAGCACAGAAATTGGTCTATAATTGTTCAGCACGCATGGATCCCCACCCTTCAGGATAGGATGAACAACGGCTCTTTTAAACACTTGAGGAAAGACACCAGTTGTAATGGCGAGATGGCAAATGTGAGTCAAAAGTGGTATCATTACCGTTTTGGTAGATTGAAGTAAGGTTGAGTTGATTAAGTCCCAGCCAGGCGCAGAACATGAGTCTAGGTCTCGCTGTTCGCCACAGTTTCTAAATATGTTTTAAACGTACACGTGAAATTTTATCGTCCTAACTTCCTAGGTGCACCTGACGAAAAAAGGGGGTGAAGCAAACACGTTTTTTAAATAAGAGTATTTAAAAATTGTGGAACGTATGATTTCAGAGATTTTTTTTATGATTTTCTATGGTATGTACATAACATTAATGGAGTTAAGGAGGTTTAAAGCGCAAGAAATGAAAAATTTCTTGAAAACGTCGTAAAACCGTAATAAACTATTATTTTTTAACTTATTTTTTGTAATCGGTTCACAAAAAGTTATAATTTCTTTTCATATAAATAGAATTTTTATATTTTTGTAAAAAAATATCATTAGCATTTTTATTTTTAACATTATTTTTAGTATTATAGTATAGTGCCGACCGGCCGAGTGTGACTGTCAAGTTTTTGTAAGGTTCTATGATGTTCGTGTGAAAAAATTTTTAGAAATCTCATAAAATCTAAAATTTTATGAGATTTCTAAAATTTTTTATTAAGTTTACGGATGGTTTTATGTGGTTTCAAGAGGATACTATGAGATATATCTAAAAGATGATATATTTTATTACGCAACGCGAAAGCTTAAAAGTTTATAGATACTATGGGGTATTGTGTAGACTCAGGTGTTATTTTTTGAGGTTTCAAAAAAGTCGGGAAAACGTGATTCTTCAGTCTAACTATAAATTTTCATAATATAAGTATTATATCTGTAGGTAAGTGTCTATAGATGTATATAGGTACATAAGAGCGTCAACTAAGACAGAAAGACAAACGTCCAGTTTCAGTAAAAAGCATTAAAAAATAAACAAGGTAATTTATAAAGAAAAATTCAAATGAAGCGCATGTTAAAAGGCATTTGTAGAAAGTAATTTCTCATTTCTTATGCTTCAAATCGCCTTAACTCCATTAATGTGACATTTATGACAAAAAAAGTATAAAAAAAAAATTTACTTTTTACGTTAGTTTGAATTTGAATTTGAATACGTAAAATTTTGCATTCTATGATATTTGTCTAAAACTTTTTTATCTATGACGTACCGTAATTTACAAAAGAACTAGGGGGGCTAGCCCCCGTGCTGAAATTTTACATGCATGTTTAAAACACTTTTAAGAACATTATATCAAAAATTAAGCCTTATTATCAAAATTTCAATTTCAACCGTTATTTGATTGGACTATAATTAGGACGTCAAGGAGCACGTCTAAGAATTTTCCATGTAAACTGACTTCGTAGAATGGTTAATGGTTATAAACTTTTAAACTTTCGCGCTGCATTATAAAATATTCAAAAAACACGGGAAATTAACGCGATTACCTTTTATTTTCTCCACGAGACCACGGCCGAGTTTCATCGGCCGTGGTCTCAAGTAAACTATCGCAGCAAGCTTCACTCCGTGTCAGAGGCAGATTTTATTTCATCTACCCCCGATATTTGTAAATAATTATTAGGGTTCCTACACACAACACTCACGGTGTCCACACACTGAACCGGATGTGAAAAACGACGTTTTGTCATTTGAATCACAGGATTCCACGCTGTTGATAAATTGTATCCGCTTTCCCGATTGAAATTTTTCTGTCTCTTGATTTCAATTGCTTCACGCACGACTCTTGGATAAAAGTGGCGATCAGTGGAAAGGACTTGTGGGCGATAAAATTCTATCCACTGATTCGTATCCGATTGGAGATGTTCCGCTATCGCTGATTTGGTAGTTTGCTGGTTTTTTACAGCTGCAATGTGTTCCTTAATCCTTTCAGCAATAGTCCGCTTCGTTTGGCCAATGTATGAGCTACCGCAACTGCAATCCATTTTGTAGACCCCTGGTGTCTGCAACGGTAAGACATCCTTCGGTGTGCCCACTATTTTGTTTACCTTAGTTCCCGGTGTGTACACGGTATGGATGGAATACTTTTTTAAAATAGATCCTATTTTGTCCGTCACTCCTTTCACATAAGGCATATAGGCGGGTTGTCTGTTCACGTCCGGATGTCTGTCCTTCTTTTTAGACCGCCTCATTCGTCGGTTAATCTGATATCCGTTCTTTATCAGTACCTCCTGAACATAATCGAGCTCTTGCTCCAGATGTTCAGGGTCACACAGATCGTACGCTCTGTTCTTCAGTGAAGTTATAACAGATTGCAGATGACTGGAATGGTGATGCGACGTGGCGTGCAGGTATCTGTCTGTGTGTGTAGGCTTCCTATAAACACAGTATGATAAAGTACCTTCTTGTCTCGCGGTTATTTTTATGTCTAAAAATGACAGTGATCTACCATTCTCCATTTCATACGTAAACTTTATACTTGGGTGAATGGAGTTTAGGTGTTTCATATACTGATCTACTTCCTGCGTGCTTCCTTTAATGATGCAGAAGATATCATCCACATACCTCTTCCAAAGTTTTACTGTCTTCGGTCCTAGGCTAAGAGCCTTCTGTTCGAAATGTTCCATCCAGATATTAGCTAGTACAGGGGCTACAGGACTACCCATTGCGACACCTTCGATCTGGAGGTAATATTGATCCTGGAAGAGAAAGTAACTGCCATCTAAACAATTTTTTTAGCAGATCAATATAATTTAAAGGCATCTCACTGTCACTTAGTCTGCGGTAGCTCATACATTGGTTAATGGTTATAAAATATTATAAAATAAATATGAAAATACGCAACACCAATTTTCAAGAAGGGAAATGGATCTATTATAAATTGCCAGTAGAATATTAAGAAATCTTAAAAGGTTTCTGAGAATTAGAGTGTCAAAATATCAGTATTTCGCACAAAAATGTCAAAAGGCTCTTAACGTCACGTACGAATGGAAATAGAGATTTACACATGTGGATATTGTGTAGGTATATCGATGTCGAATTCGAAACTCATGAAAAGAATATCTAAAACGGGAAATTAACGTGATTACTTTATATTTTAGCTGCATCGGCCGTGGTCTCAAACAAAAGACTTTGGATGAAACGACGGCCGATGCAACTCGGTCGAAATGTTAAGCCAAAATAAATGGCAATCGCGCTAATTTCCCGTTTTAGATATTTTATAATCCAACGCGAATGTTTAAAAGTTTATGTCATGAAAAGAATTCTCGTAATCGATATCGATAAATACAAGGACTTCTTATCATGAGTTTCTTTAAAAAAAATAAATATTATAATAATCAAAACCACAGTCTTTATTTAGAAATAGCAATACAGATTTACTGATCTATATCATTAAATTTTCAATACGCAAGCAATTATTCGAATCAATAATGACTTAACTTAGAAAGATGGAAAGAAACAAAATAATTTGGAAGTAGGTACATAATTTCAAAGTATAAGCAATTACAAATTTCCAAAATTGTAATAATATCGATATATCGATACGTTTTTCATATCTCTTCTTACACGTACCGTCCTATAAGAGTGAGACACAACATATAATTATAGCGTGCTAGACAAAGACAAAGACTGACTTGTTCGCAACCAGCTAGTAAAACATGAGAACTCTGCTCACTTCTACTACAAAATTGTATTAAGTACATAATCATTCATATCTTCATACTGTATCCCTAACGGAGCAGTTCTTGCTTTCCGTTCCATTCCTTTCTTCATTTTTGCAATAACACTGCCGTGCAACCCTGTCATACCTCATTGCTTATCCTGTCCGCCAGGGTGACATCGCATATATTTCTAAGAGATCGCATTTCTACTGCATTTATCATACTTTCACTCGATTTCAGGCATATCCAGGCCTCGCTACCGTCCAATAAAGTAGGCACCAACACGGCATTGTGGATAGCCATTTTGCCTGTGTTAGATATATTGACACTGTCTACTAATGCGGACAGAGCACCATTCACTTTATTGCCAGCTGCTACCCGTCTCTCCACGTCCAACTCACATCTTCAGATTAGATCCTTCGAAAACGCACTCTCCAAATATACAATTTTATTCACTTGTTCTAGACCTTTTCCATGTACCCATATCTCAGATTTCGTCTGTATACCACTTCTCTTTCAAATACCAGAACCTTGGTTTTGTTCACATTCATATTCAATCCTTTCAATTCACATTCTCCTTTCATGTCATATTAAGTACATAGTAATTTTATATTTACCGATGAAGCCTGATATTATCATCCTTTTTAAAATTATTTTTACGACTGTACTACAAGACGGACAGTCCGACAAAATTTTACAGCATAATGTGGCATTATTTACGTATGTTATCCTTTTTTTTGCTACTATTTAAAAAAGGTTGTACGTACTCTTGGCCACTACTTGGTTACTACTATTACTTTGTTAGCTTAGTAGTAATCAAGGGGTTACTACTATGGTAAACGAGCGCACGTTAGTGTTTAGTAGGCTCATTTGCGGAAATGCATGACAGACAACGGCAATGTGTCATACGCCTGCAGTTTTTAATAAATTCTGTTTTAAGGAAGAAAATGAATGAAAACCAATCGACATCACATCACACGTTAATAAATAATCGCTTCTCAACGACGCATTCTCAGGAAAACCCAGAGATCAGATTTTTTTTATGTTTATTTTTCCCAAAATTACAAGTGGAATATTTAATCCTTCCTTCCACTTATTTGTTCAATGTGTTCCACTTCATCCTTGCCAATATTTTGTACATGAAATAAGTATCTATTACTCATTACTTTATAATATGATTAATGCGGAATAAGTATTTAATAAGAGTCAAGAACTGTCTACAGAATGTTAGCGTTGATGAATATGAAGTATGTTTATTTGTATTTAATAAATTAATTATTTTTTAGGGAAGAAAATGAATGAAAACCACTCGACATCACATAGTTCGAGAAACGAGGAAGCGAGAACAAAAAAAAGGCACAGATCTCATAAAAAGTCAGCAAATAAAGAGATATTAAACAATATTAAAGGGCAACAAAAACAAGTCCGCAGAGATCAAAATGAAAAACGACTAGAACTTTCGTTACCAGTTTCTTTACCATTGAATCTGTAAGTTATTTCCTCACTTTGTCAATAACTATAGTGTTAATTTAAAGTCAACGATAAACCTACGATTTATAATCGCTTAAACCTTTGTTAGAAAAAAGTTTAAGTGACTATAAATTGTAGGTTTTTTCAATGATAGATCATTGAAAAAGTGGTCAATTTTTCCCCTATGAAAATATTAAATAGTTGATTAAAAAGTATAAATGCTTGTAAGTCATTATTCTATTTATCTGAAAATGAAAATAAACTTTTTGTGAAGTGATTAAAAATGAAAGTTAGGAAATTACATATTTTAAGGGTTTAAAATATGTGATATTTAAGTTTAAAAAATATAAAAACATTTAGAAATAGTAAACGCGGTGTCACTCTCGCACACAAAATAAGTGATGAAAGGACACTCAGTATGGCAGGGCTGGTAGTGTTGTTGTAAATATGCAGAAAGAATTGCTAGTTCGAGTACGTAGAAAGAATGATTAACGAACGATTGACGAAGAAAATATACAGAGCGAAAAAGATGGATAGCCAGAGCGTTAGGTAAGAAAATGTCAAAAGCACTGGTAGGTATACCTCTGCGAAAGTGTGTGAGAAGAATGATGAGATGTGAGCAGGAGAAAACATTATCTGAGGACCGCGATGCTTGGCGCTCCATCCTCTCTATACCCTGTTAAGGATACAATGTGAAGATATGTATGTATGTTTTTAAAAATTTTCTCTTTCCTTCTACTTTGGTTTGGATGTCCAAAGCAAAGTACAAGGAAACCCCCTTAACTTCGTTAACATTAAACATAGGTTAATACATAAAATTTTACGCTTAACAACGTACACTTGGATCTTTATTGAGTTCTTCAAAACGGTTTTTTTTTCAAGCGAACTCGGGAGGTTAGAAACTTATTCACAAGTAGGTTTGTTTAAAACACAACTATGAATGTTATCTGAAAATTTCAGCTATCCCTCAGAAGTTTCGATTTCAACTCTCATTTCACTGGACTGAATAGCTGCGAGAATGAGACGTTTCCGAATTAAATATGTATAACAGGCATCAATTTTAAGGTCGCGCTTCTGAACATTGTTTTGATTCCGGATTATGCAGTAAACAAGACAAAAAAGCTATAAAAGGATTTGAAGGACTATTAGTATGATAAAACGTTCCTAAAGGTATTTTGTTATAAAAAAAAAATATTTGCACAATTTTATCACACAGAAAGTAGTTCGATTTTTAGAAATGATTTATATCACAGATATTATTTAAAATTATTGTTGTTTAGATCTGGCAAGAGAACATAGTATATACATACATATCTTCACACCGTATCCCCAACGTAATCAGAGAGGACGGAGCGCCAAGCGTCGCGGTCCTTACATACTTCTGTTGCTTCCTCAAATCTCATCATCTCCTTACATATTGAAAAAGATTAAAAAGAAAAGAAAAATATGATCGAGGATCATTATTGACCTCATTTTAAAAAAAACACCTCTATTTTAGCCGTAGGTAATCTACATAAGAGAAATGAATCAATTCCGAAATTTTTTTTTCTTATGTCATCAGTAATTAGGATATAGGTAGCTGGATTCATCAACTATTTTTTGGTACTGTTCGGTTATTTGGGTAAATTATTTTTTGAATTTTTTTATTGTTTCTAATGACTGAAATGGATAAATATATAGAGCGGTGCTGAGCAATGTACTTTTACTAACAAGAATTCTTATAAAATCGAAAAATCTTAAATGAATAAGTAGTAATTGTCCTCTGTATAATTAAAAGTGTTTTATCTCCTGGACAACCACTACAGTAGAGAAAATTCTCGAAATGTTAATAGCTAGTTTAATATATTGAAATAATATTAGCTTTATGATAAATACAATATATATATAGACAAATAAAAAAGTAATTTTTGTTAGAAATTTAAGGACGGCTTTGAGACAGAAAATGGTTGATTGACTCATCTAAGGACCCGTTTACATTGTGATTAGTGATTGAAATAGCTATTAACACTATTTAAGTGTGACAGATGGGTAAACGGACAGACAGACAAAACAACAGACAGAAACCTGTAACTAAGACAACTTATAAAACTTAACTTAAAAGGTTCAACCATTTTATGTTCACGTCATTTCTCTAGATTTGGTTCTCTTGGTATTCTTTCGTCACTGTTCGTTTGCCAATTATCGCGCACACTAATTTGACTTACATTGTTCGCTTTCATAATTTCACTTCAATTATTTCGATCAACCGTAGGAACCAGATCCTAACTACTATGTACATATTATGTAGGTACTTATAAACGCTCTACAGGGCGTCGTCACATACCTGATTATAATAATATTGGCATGCTCTCCATGAAACTCTAAGAAGTATGGTTAATGACGATGTAATTTAACATAAATACATAAGCACATATCATTTTCTATATATTTAGCATTTTAATAGTGATTACTTTTGTATGTACAAAGATATATTTCAGTATGCACAAGTACCTATGTAAATATATAATTAGCAGAGTTTACTTAAACAAATCGATATATAAAAGTTATAAATTCATTTCAGTCTAAATATACCGACAGAAACCTTTAGAAAACGTACTCTTAAACTAAAGGTCGGTTTTGATAGTACAAATCACAATTTGAAAGATGACGCAACAAAACATTTAATAGTTAAGCACAAGGATTCTAACGTCATAAATATTAACAAAGACAATTTAGAATTAATTAAAGTTCAAGATCAACAAAAGACAAAAGTTACGATAATGGATGCAGCAGATAATAGAAAATTAGTAAGGAATGAGAATCCAGAACTTGACATATATTTAAATTTATTTAAAAACAAAAGAAATGTCAATGCAAATCCAATGAACATAAGTTGTATTATTAGAAATAGCAGTCATGACAAGTTGTTGGATAAAGACGAAATGGCTAAAGGTTTAGAAACAACTGCAGAAGTCAAAGCAAAGGACTCGCAAGCACGACTTCATTTAAAAAGAAAATACGACATCACCGAAAAAAAAAATGCACAAAATTCAACAGATTTTATTAACGACTATCCTAATACAGCATTTTCGAACAACAAGCCAACCTGTATAGAATCAAAAGATACAGAAACATCAAACTCTGCCATTGGTTATGACAGCTTACAAAAGGTGCAGATTCCTACAGAATATTTACCTATTGCAAAACATAATTTACCGGTAATAGTGCTGCCCGAACGAGAAAAGTATAAAGCGATGCAAAAAATTGCACCTTCTATTAACAATGCTTATACAATCCGTAAAGAAAAAACATATGTTACGGTCGGTAATCAAACCGATGACACATTCATTGTGACTAGAGAAGAAAGAGAGATATTACAGTTCATCGAAGCCAATAATTTAAATAAAGAAAAATTGTTAAATTTAACAAGCAACACCGCAACACATCACAATATACCTAGTATCGATGTGGAAGATAAAAACACATGTGAGGATTTCAAAATATTAGCAAATAAATATAGCGAGAGTAATAAGGATTTCATTGCAACTATTTACCGTGTTATAAATGAAGATGAAACTTGGCCGAAGGTAATATTAAATATGTGTTTACAAGCCTTAGAAAGTAAAACTAAATCACAGAGCAAGCAGCCTCACGACAATTTAACAAACGTGCAGAATTTTAAACTAAGGAATCAAGAGAGTTCTAAAGTTTCTCCAGTTAAAAGCGTGACTGTTGTTGTTCCGAACACGCAACCACCGGGATATCATCCATCACAGAACGTTGTTCAACATGAAGTGTATCCACAGTATTGTTATCAATACCAAGGAGAACATTATACGACGGCGAGACTACCAACCAGCCAATATCCAGAATATAATCGAACAGATACTACGAATTATTTGCAGGTAAGACTTATATATTTAAAGACTTTTTCACGAGTAATTTGCAAATGCAATGCTAACTTCGTTGTTAGATGCTTATCATGTTTAGGAGCTGGACAATTTTAATGATGATTTACGGCTAATATTTTTATATTACGTCAGCACGATGTGAAATATTTTGAGGGATGATATTCGGATCAAATTTGGTTTTTACGCCTATTTCTAAGTAATTTGAACGTATTTTTATGTTTTTCAGACATATTACCCAGCACCGCAGGTAACACAAGAAACAATAAGGTTACCAATGACTCAATATAAGAGCGTCCATACAGGGGTAGCACAGAACTCGGAGCTAGTTAACAATAATATGTGGGTTCATCAACAACATCCCAAAGGTTCTCATAATCCACAGTTAAGACAAACATACGAAGGCGTCGGGGCACTGAAAATAAATACAAATAGACCAGTCATGCAGGCACCGAAAATGAATACAATTAGACCAGTATCGCAGGTTCCAGACTATCATCAAGAAAGGTTACGGTTGCAGTTTGAACGCCAAAAACAGTATGAATTCTGGGAGAAAAACAGGAACGAATGGCAAAGACAACACCAACACTGAAAGTAATACCTACCTACTATTTTATTAGATACATAGCTTGCAAAAACCATGTTTAATCTTTTCAGAAACTTTAACATTAACTACCTACTAGATGTTTTTCTTCTACAGTCTAATACAAGGCAATTAGATCAATAAGTTAATAGCAGAAAAATATAGAAATAGTATTTAACGAATTGTTTTTAGCGACAATACTCGTAAAGCTGTAGATAAATAATCTAATATTTCTTGATATTTTGACTTGATGTTTTCTCGGATTTAATATATGATCCTATAGCACTATGTAAATACGAGAACTTACATGAAATGCATTCATTCATTATTCGTTCATCACAGCGTTCCAGTTATGAAAAAATTAATGACGGACATTCATTAATGAGTGTGGAATGTTAAAATATAATTTTCCCTATACCTATATATCTGTGTTCTATACCATAGTACCTAGTATAACAAAAGAATAAATAAAACTCTTCGTGTGAATTTGTGTAGTCATTAAATACTCAGTGTTGTTTATCAAGCTGAGGTATAATAATGTGCAATTTACTATCGTCTGTACATGAAATTGTAAAACTCAAGATGTGATATTGAGTAGATAGCTATCGTGTTATATATAACTATATTATATACATTTAATATATTTACAAAATTAAAACTACACATTATCTTAAATAATAAATGTGTAGTATTAAGTTTGTAAATATTAACATATGTATGT
Source organism: Zeuzera pyrina (assembly GCA_907165235.1). NCBI lineage: Eukaryota > Metazoa > Arthropoda > Insecta > Lepidoptera > Cossidae > Zeuzera > Zeuzera pyrina. Next base: position 5,652,814 of record OU015627.1, read on the forward strand.
ACTTTTTTGTTATTAATAAAGTATTATTTTTAATTTAATATATTATATATAAATACAAATGTATTATATACATAAGTAAGCTTTATACATTTTTGACAAGTACTTATATGAAAAAAACAAGCCAAGTCAATCTGTACCTACAGGCACCATTACTGTTTCATACTGTCGATTATTATTTATTACTAAACGTAATGTAAATCAGATGATTTGGTTTTAATCTGTGTCTTATTCTCGATATTCAAGTTTTTTTTTTAATTTTTCTGAACCGTGATACCTTGGGAGTCAAGGAAAGATAATAATTTACAACAGATGAGAAATGTGGCACAAAGTAGCATATTATATTTTTTTCAATTCGTGCTTCAATGCGATTTTATTTGACATTTTAAAAGATGACTAAGTCAGTTTTTTTTCATTTAGCCCCGTGAAACCAAGCCCAAAAGTCAAAATTATATTCTTGAAGGTCACATTTGTATTTGGGCCACCACATATTTGCAACAAATGTGTAGTAACAATTATTACGTCAAATAATTTCCAAACGAAAAAAAACGCCTTGGACAGACAGAGCAGTGGACACAGAGTTAGCTGCTTCCATTAGTGATCCACTGAAGAATTTTGGATACCGAAAATGAAATATTTAATGCTGTAATTCTATTTCAAGAATGTAATAAAATATATTCTAATGCTATATTGATGTCATAACAAAATCGTTACAAAATGCATTTTAACTTTGAGATTTACATATTGAGAGAGATAAGTTTGTCACATACATACATTTCGGATGTAATTACAAACATATATTGCGTGGTTGTAAATTTAAAAACGCATTTTTTTATCTTTCTGCAATTTGTTTTTTTTGGTATGCATCAACCCAATGTCGTTTCATTTTCGAGCGGGCCCTTCGATAAGTGGGCATGTTGTCTTTTACAAAACTATTTAGATAGAATATGTTAAATAGGATAAATTTTAACGTTAGTGGAAACGAAAATTATGAGATGTAGATTAATTATTTAATCTTGTTACTTTTAAGTAAGTACCTACTTATAATAAGCAGTATTTAATCACTTGTTTATAGATTATTCAGTACCTATGAATAGATACAAATTAGAAAAAGCTGGTTTGGGAACGATTTGTAAAAAAAATTGTAGAATTAATATTTTTTGCGTTATTGTTATAAAATATAATTCGAATCGATATTTTATTAGTAGAAAAGTTTAATACATTGAGGCGAAAAAAATAGTAGTTAATAAGAAAAATGAAAACACATATTTTAAAATGTGTTGTCGATTAGCTATTACTTATGAATAAATACATAATTATTCTTTAGTATTAGAGCTATGGTTAAGGGCTATTGTAAGTGCGATTATCAAAAGCAAGTGTACCAATGCACACATTGAGTGTTACCAATGTAGACTAGTTGCTGACGCTTGCCGTCGCGGTTACGCGCACCTTGCGACGGGTAACAAAAGTCAAAATTAACAGTCGCAAAGTGATCTTTACGTCGCTATAAGCACGTAGCATGTCTCTTTACTCAACGCTTTTCAATAAAATTAAAACACCCGTATACGGTTTCGTCACTTGTGAACGCGAAACTGATAGGTGGTAATGCAGCGACACCGTGAGATTCATGGTACGTTGTACCGAGGTAACGAGGCACATGTTAAAAATCACCAGTGTAAATCCTTCATGCTTGACGCTTGTTTATAGATTACATGTAGAGTCCAGTGGCTTTAAATATTGTACGGTCCTTATCAAATTCTATGTTACTTATGTTATATACTGTAGCGTGTATTGTACATTTAATTATCTACATATAATGGCAATATACAATGTTACATAGTGTTAAGTACTTGTAATTTATGATTACGTATCTATTTATATCATAGAGGCAATTAGAATTATTAAAACGTGCGTTACACGGTAAGAATTCAACCTCCCATCGAAGTCATCTTGGAAGGAGGTTTGTGCCTACCAGCGTCGTCGTTTCCTACTACATGATTGCAAACTAGGCCATAATTTTAGTTTGCGTAGACTTCGCGTGCAGAACACAGAGTACATTATATGTACAGAGACGCATCGTACAAAGTCTGATGTGGATGAAAAAGGAAATGTATCAAGCGATGACTGAAGAAACGACAAATACTGAATCATTTTTTAATGAATCTGCTGGACTTTTACGATAAGTCGCTATTTTTACATAAACGTCATGCAGTGGTGGATCCAGGATTTTCGTTTGGGAGGGGCTTGAACCCAATGAGGGTAGGGCGTTCCGGGACCTTAAAATTTTTCATGGAGGGATTCAGATGCTTTTTATGCTATAATCACATGCTAAAATTTTTCATGGAGGGGCTCAAGCCCCTTAGTGGATTTAGAGGGGGGGGGGGGGGGTGGCTAAGGGGCTTGAGCCACCCTAGTCACTCCCCCTAAATCCACTACTGACGTATGTGTGTCACCAAGGTAACGTCGTCGTTGAAGTTTGGTTTTTTACCGAGTAGCACACGTTTTATATAGCTTATCCCTACCAGTCAATTTAACACCTAACGTAGATTTTACGATTAAATGTACAGATTGGCTTGTGTGCTTAACACGCATGTATATTATGTATACAGTATATGTATCTCTACACTATGCACACGCATGTCTACATTTATAAATATATACGTGTGTGTTTAATTCCATAGAATTAAGCAAACTTCATAAAATGTCATAAAATTTACATTCGTTCAACTGATTAAGTAAACGTTGACATTGTTACATTAAACATTTTTTGTGATGGGAAGAAAAGTAAACATTTGTGTGCATTTTGTTTAGATTTTCTATTTTTTGTGCTAAGAGTTTTAAAGTACAAAAGTGATAGTACAATACGAGTATATCGTGTGTTAGGGTTCTGCGTAGTATGGAAAGATTAGAAAATCTAAGCAAACTACTAAGACTCAAAGTACAGTCTACTGTTAGGGGTGTAGGCTCGTATTCGTGAACAATATTTAAGTGTGAATCTCTGATTGAGCACAGTTAGAAAAAAATGATAGTACGAGTATATGCAACGAATAACGGCTTTTCTTTCTGCCTATTCTTAAGTAGAAAATATCTGAGTATTGTTCTGGAATACGGGTCTAAGTCATAAGAAAAATCAGTATTGTTAGATCAGACAAGTGTACACAAGAAGTGACAAGTCTGGAATCTGTAAATAGTATAAAAGACCTCCCAAGAATTGGGGAAATTTCCCTTACATTAATCACGTCACAAACATTATATCCAGGTAACGACGTATTAATAAATAAATATAAGTATTTAAATTTTCGTCTTTCAAATCCTACAGATCAGTGAGAGAGCGAGCGCATGTTTCATATATAAAGAACGAAACCAAGTAATGATTAAAAATAATCTACGATGATATAAAATTAACCAAAATGAGATAGATATATGTATAGTGAGCTGTCTCTAGAGCTGGCTGAGTTAGATGTTTATGGTGAGTTAATTCATTTATTACTAATAAATGAATTAGCTCCTCTTACACGTCTAGTAGTAATACTAACACATCTAGCACTAATACTACTAGCTTATGAGCTAGTAATGACTAGGTGCGTTAATTACATTACTGGCACTTATTATATTTGAGCAGATATCTTGGCATTATTTAATGAAGCTGCTTTATAGGCACATATTAGTCACAATTCACTTCAAAATAATTATAATGAAAAAGAAAATTATGAGATGTAGATTCATTAATTAAGCTTGTTACTTTTAAGTAAGTACCTACTTATAATAAGCAGTATTTAATAATTTGTGTATAAATTATTCAGTACTTATTAATAGATAGAAACTAAAAATAGCTGGTTTGGGAACGACTTGTAAAAAAAATTGTAGTGATTAAATTTTTTCCTTACATAAAAAAAAGTAAGTAGATAAGTTATAACTTGTCTTAGGTATGGACTTAGTGGAGTCAAAAGGAAACGATGTGATACGTCTTTGATCGGTCGCATTGAATATCGATATCTTGTCTTGCTTCCGCTCTGCTATTACCTAATTTATTATAATATCTATTTCGCAGCAGGCGTAGACACTATCGTTGTACGTAACAGCGTGCAGGTAGTGTGTGTCGTAATCGTAGCAAAGAATGTGTACACTTCACGAAAAGCACAGACAGCCTAGTCTACGAGACCTGAATGTTTATGAATTTCTAAGCAAACTATTCTGTCAAGGTTAATGGAATGGGACGTAAGTGGGCGGCACGGGTTACATTACATACACGTACTGAAAAAAAAAGATTATGTGTGTAGTTAAATCATAGGTACAAATAATCCTTTCATGTTCCTCTTAAAAAAATAAATAGTTATAATAATCAAAACTAAATTCTTTATTTCCAAATAGAAAAAAAATGTATCATTCCAAATAATTAAATTTTCAATTTAAAACAATGATTCTAACCAAACATATATGTTATAAATATGTCATTTATTGTAATTAAAAGCTTGTCATAGTAGGAAGGAAACAGGATAATTTGGAACTAGATTTATAATTTCAAAGAATGACAGTCATTGTAAATATCGAAAATGAATTTATATTGGCGTATCGGTACATTTTTTAGCATCTCCAATTACACGTGCCGTCTTGTAAGAGTGTGACGCAACATTTAATTATAGCGTGCTAGACAAGGACAAATGCTGACTCGAGACTTAAAGCAATTAGTATCATTAGAACTTTGCTCACTTCTATTATTTGTTTTTAATGTTGTACTACCGAGGAAACGCGATATTGTACTTTTTAAAACTATTTTTACGACTGTCACTTCCGCACCACTACAGCGCAATTTCGCATTGTTTACGTATTTTGTTCTACATTTTTTTGATTCTGCTTAGACACAGGTCAAGTATCCGCTTCCTGGTCATCACTAAGTGAGCGCGTGTTTGTGTTTGAATTTATAAGACCATTTCTGTGCAGATGGACAGCAGAAAAGGATCATCCAACGCAGTTAGGATTGTCACTGTAGTGATTTCGTATTTCGTCTCAATTCATAACATAAATTATTCGCTTTTATCATTATGTTGCACCATTTGTTTTTCGGTACCAACCATGTTGGATTCACGTGCCGGATGAATGTCACCGGCGGCGGCGGGCTAGCTCACATCGCACATACGCTGTGTCGCATTCCTGATTGTACTCCATCCATTAGTCGAGTATACGATGTTCTATCATACCACTACACATTATTTAAAAAATATAATAACTTAGGTATTTTTTTCAATAAATGGTTCTGTATTTTTTTTTGTATTGCATATCAAATATCAATAGATTGGTTCACATGCTTACAATGGGGGGCATACTTCTGTTTCTAGTTACCTCGTAATCTCTACCTGCTGCCATCTGTTCATGGTACCGCTCGACGTCTGCTTCTGCCTCTAGTGTGCAATAAATAAAAAGTTACGCTTTAAGAGGAAGTGATCGAGGACACGTGATCCTAAAGTCAAAAATTCCAAAAAATTGGCGTCTTGTGGTACAATTAGTTATACCATAGCACCATGAAAAACTGGTTTCAAGGCGGGGCTTAATGACGTTATGATTTCATATTATTATCATATAATGACAGTAATTAGGGGCGTATCTTCTTAATTCTCTAATCAAAGGTATATAATGTGGTGTCTAAAAGTAGACAGTTTGACATAATATAGGTTTAGGAAATTCTGACAGCAACCTGGCCATTTTTTTTTATTGAAAGAGGGAGCAAACAAGCACGCGAATCACCTGATGGAAAGTGCTCACTGCTCTCTCTGAAAGCAGGGGGTGGATGGAGATGGGCCATCGGCACTCTCACTCACCGAACGAAACACAACAGCAATAGATGCTATTATTTCACGCCGATATTTTGTGAGAAGGTGGTATTTCATCGGGCAAGCCGGCCCAATTGCCGGTGTGGCAATGCAGTATGGCTCTACCACACACATTAGTCTACCTTTATCATTTGGTATCTACTGTGTGATGAAATGCCCATTTAGTATTCCATCATGGACGTACTATATTCCATAGTGTTAATTTTATGTGAAAAGAGGTTCCAGACAATGGGACCTATCTACATAGGTAATTAAATATATATATTTATGTAAAAAAAATCAATTTATAAATCGTAGACGTATCTGCTATATAATTATTAGTAGAGTATTAAAATACACTAAAAATATTGTAGGATATTGAAACTTAAATAGTTGTCTGAAGATATTCTTAGTGAAATAAACAAAGTTTATTTGTAAATAGAATTTCTCTGTAAAAGAATTATTAAGCTTTTTGTGTATTTATTGTTCATTACATAATTCGTATTGTATATTTTTTTATAGATATATAAGTGTAGTTTTAATCACTTATTGTTGCTTTATGTATTGTTATTATGATATTTATAGCAATTCCTGTACGTATGTAGATTGTAAAGAAAGTGGGAAAGCGCGGATATGAACGTGCTAGTTGACTGATGGAGTCAGGAGTATGTGCATTGACAAATTGGTGTCTTATAAGTTAGGTTTAGATCTGAAGAGTAACTTAAGTAGACTTATATTTAATGGGAAGATTACTCTTGAAGGAAGTCATGAGTATATCAGAGGGGAAGAGCAAGTGGCGCTAAGCAGTCTGAGTGGCGCAGTTTGATAAAGACGTGAGCTTACGAATTACAATACAAGGTGGTAGATGTATGTTATCGTTAGTAGTTAGAAATATCCAGAGTTGAAGAATATATGTGTGCCTATAACTAATGAGAGCTTAAACGGGAGCTATTAAATCAATCTTAAAACTGTATTCTTCTACATAGGTACATATAATAAAGTCTGTTTCAGCCCAATTTTCCAAAAAGTTAAATAAGATTTAGTGTGTATTTAATTAGTGAGTGAGTGAGACATGTCAAATTATACATAAGAGTTTTAGATGTAAATTGCTTACCATTAATATATGTATTGTATATCTATACACCACTGCCTGAGTCTGAGGCAGTGGCGTAATTTGAGATTTGACGCCTTGGACCTATATGGTTTGCTGCAATGTAAATTAACAAAAGAAAACAAAACTTGGTTTATATGTGGAGGGTAACCTTCGGAACCGAAGCGCATATTTTAAAATTTTTTGAAAGGTATATTATGCGAGATGAATATATGCTATACATTTTGTATGCAACCCGACCGAAGTCGGGACGATACGTTAGTTTGGTATAAATTCATTAATGATACAGTCATTTATAACGGCTTTTGTTAAGTCAGCTTCTCTATTAAGGATGGCTTTTCGGCATGCGCCGTCCTTCGCAGCCTACTGCCCTGGGGTATGGGCTCCACGGTCGTAGGGTAAATACACCACTGGATTCAGATGTTTGCAAAAATCCACCTCATTCATGTCGTCGATTCGTATATTTTCTAGTTATCTTTCGCTCAAAGTTTTAAACCTGTCGATCGACACGCGTTTCGCATCTCATTGCGGCATCCTCAGGAAATTCCAGCACCATATTGATCCTTGAATAGAAAGCCATTAATATGTACGCAGGTACGCATTACCCTAGCGACGCTCTGAACATAGGTCCACACAAAGTGTCCTTCGGCTAGCGGCTAGAGGAACACTCAGACTGAAATCTGTCAGGATGTCTTTAGCGCTCGCCTTAATGCGATCGAAGCCACCAGGGCAACAGCAATGACGAAGGATTCTTTTTAGTCGGTTCGAGTCCAATACTACTCAAACGGCGAAGAGTCCGGCTTGACGTGAGGATTTCTTCTGTGCTCAAGAAAAAAAAAAGCATAATGTTTACTAATACCGAATACTCTATGTTAGTTAACTGTTACTAGTTAATTTTGAGTGGAAGGTAGCAGAAAAATCTACGAATTCATTATAAGGCCATTTCACCACAAATTTTATTTTATACAAACATTGCCTTCTTTTATAACACCCGTTTAATTTATGGTTAAAAGATTCAAAAACATTGTTTAACTTTTTGGCAAATTGAATTAAAACAGATCAAATTGAAATTTACTAATCTGTATGTACCTATATTAAATTGTATGCGTAAAAATATTATAAAGTATTTTTGACAATATGTTTCAATATCTATTTCAATATAAAATGTGTAGGTAAATATGGATTGAAATATGTATTACGTACGGAATAATATAATAATGAAATAATGTGTCTATGTAAATCTGTGTACCTATTAAATAAAGTTTTAACACGACTACCTGTATTAAGCTTTTTATTGTTTTATTAATACATAGAATTTTGAAACAAGCAAATAACATGAAATAATTAATAAGGAAACCAAAGCCTCAAGGACGGATTGGCACTTTTCAGAGAATAATACAAATAAACAGGTGCTTAAAATATCTAAATATATTTGTCTTGTTTTAATGCTATTACTTCCACCATAGCTTTGGAGTTCATATTAGCTTGTTTAAAATTATGGATAATGTTAGAACATTATGTAATGAATATGTTTGTGCATGTAAGGAAGAAAAGAATATAGGTACATACATATCTAAACGTTCATTTTTTTCTTTCTCTTTATTTAAAGAAGGTTGGTTCTTAAAAAGAACATGCCACCTCCATTGTGGCTACATATAGTAATTTTTTCTATACATAGGTAATAATTTTTACATACTTTTTTTCTTACATAGTACTAAACCAATATAGTACAACATCCTCGCTTTCAATGATGAGGGTGATGCAAGGATACTGTTCCACATACCGACGTTAAATGTAAAATCACCAAATGATCTACGTCTTTCCCCTTCGTTCCGGACACACTTATCCATGAGATACAGAGCGTCTTTAACTACACCACACACATTACAGTCAGGAACACTTGATCTTCCCACCACATATTTAAATTTATTTAGAGGAATGTGACCGGAACGAAGTCTCAAAGCTATAATAATATATTGTCTTCCCATGTTGCAGTCATCAAACCAAGTTGGTTGGATAGTTTCATACCATACACCTTTTATCAATGATTTTTCATCAAAATATTCCGACCATATTTTATGACACTTCCTTAACTTTATAAATTATTTCCGTAAAAAAAGGTAAACGATCGCACACTAACCCATCCTGTACAGCCTCTTTAGCCAAGTGATCAACAATATCGTTCCCTTCGAGTCCAACATGAGAAGACAACCACTGTATAATAAGATTCTTATTCTGGGCTTTAAGTTTCTGAATAGAATTCAGAATTACGTAAACAATTGGAATGCCTCGAAAACCTCACATGTGTACATCGCACAATATGTTGAAGAGAACTTTTCTAATCAATAAAATTGACAAAATTATTATATATAAAACATAATATAACTTTTAAAGAAATTTTTTAATATTTTATAAAGTACATTTAATAACCGAAATATCAATATTGCTAACCCGAGTTTCCAAGGAAAGCATTTCTAAGATCTTGCTAGAGTATACCTAAGTAAGTAATTAATAACATAATTAGAAGAAAACAAAGAAGTCTTACTAATAAACTTCTGTACAAAAGATCATGTGCCATAGAATAAAATAGATATACGGGTAGCGTAATTATTTAGGAAATATATCTGAAAATATCGCAAACACTGTTAGAAAACATTATGTTTTTGTAGCATATAAGTCGGTCAATACTATTAAATCTCTTTTTAATGTAAAAGACAAAACAGAAAATAATAAAAAGAGTGGAGTGTATGAATTGAAGTGCGAACATTGTGACGGCGTATAGGTGTGACAAACAGGTCATAGATTTGAAATAAGACACAAAGAACATATATCAGTGTACAAAAATAATCGTTCCGAAAACTTCCATTTCGCGCAACATCTTATAGAATCAGGTCACGATGTATCAGATAGTCATACATTCAAAATATTACACACATGTGCAAATGGTATTAGGTTGAATATTTTGGAACAACTAGAAATTATTAAATGTAAAAACAACAATGCTTTGTTAAGTGAACAGATAAATTCAACTTATTCGCCGCTTTTAAACATATTTAAATTTGACAGTTGAGTTTAAATACAACATAATATTGATTCGTCCAAATTAAGTAGGCGGGGCTATTAGTGGTGAGCTCTGATTGGTCACTCACTCTCTGGTCGTGGGTAGGGTAATTAGTACAAATAGTCGTGGAGCTGACTCATTTGTTGATTCGGTGATGGTTAGCTGACCGAGTCTGATCTTTGGAATATCCTGAGGATGCTTCGTGGAGAGGCGAAACACGTGTCGATTGGTGCTTTTTGGAGTTTGAGCGGAAAATAGATAAATATTTCAGGAATTTATCAAAATAATAGTGTAGATAATAACAAATTAACCTATGAATAGTCTATAATTAATATGATATGTATGTAAACTAATTAAGTAGTTTAATCTATGTCATAATGTTTTATTATAATTAAAGCCATTAATACTTAGGCTGAAACTATAACGCGACGTAATAATTGTTAATAAGCAATTAACGAATAACTTAACTGTAATTGAATTAGTAAACAACAATTAAGCGAATTCATTGAAATTACTTTTAATGGTATTTCACAATTACGCTATAAAATGAATTAAATGAATTGTAATTGATTTAAATGCAACTAAAACGGGCTCTCGGAATCTCTCGCCCTGAAAGTAATTTTATTTTAATAGTAATAAAATTAATGTGTAGATCTGAGTCGTAGCTAGACTACACTCGTAGCTAGACGTACGATCGTAGCTAGACGTACGATCGTAGCTAGACGTACGATCGTAGATAGACGTACGATCGTAGATAGACGTACGATCGTAGATAGACGTACGATCGTAGATAGACGTACGATCGTAGATAGACGTACGATCGTAGATAGACGTACGATCGTAGATAGACGTAAAAAGACGTAAAAAAGGAAGACTAGAAAGTGTGCAAATAGAAAAGGCGGGTATCTGTACAAATTCTCTAACGCAACGGCTTCGAATAACAGATATATTATAATATTGGTTACAGATATATTATAATATATTGTTACGATTGGACCTTATGCGTAAGGAATAAGGTCGATTTTTAATGGAGCTCGAAACGAACTTTTAGTGCTTATATCTCGAGACCTAGGCTTTATCGAGTTATGACCTAAAAACGCATTGCTAGGTTTAAGGCCTACTATCGAATGGCATAAGTCAAATTAAGGAAGAAGAACCAAGTTGCACCTCGAATATTCCCGAGCGATGACGTGTCATGTACCTATGACTCATGCAAACAGGCGGCTTCGAGAACAATGTCAAATTATCGTTAACGAGCGTAATTAGCTAGAAAGTTCCACCCTCGTTTTATCAGACTATAAATAGAGCACCGTGTCCGCCGCAGAGTCAGTGTTTTACAACTATCGATCGAAGCGATATCTCGAGGCGACATCAAGGCGAATTGCGAAGAACACTACGACGGCTACTGCGACGACCTTGGATAGAAGAACTCTGCGATTCGGGAACGTTGTTATTGAGCGAAGTGTGTACCTTCGGTGACTACTACGCGAGTACCTACTTCGAGGGCGACTACGAAGATTAGGAACGGCCGTAATTAAGTTCGCGTGTTCTTGACATCTGCTTGTACGAAGGAAAATAAACTCTTTGCACCCTTAACCGGCATCTTATTACCCTCAGCTCGTAACAATATAATATTGGTTACAATTTTTTGGAAGATACCGGAGCAAACGTGTCGGTCATTCCAGTGAATAAACGTGGTTTTTACAGTTACAAGTGCCTCTGTCTCAATTCTACTTCAAAAACTAGCTATCCGAGGTGTTCCGTTGCTGTGATTTAAAAGATTTCTCCGGGAGATCACAACTTGTTAAGGTGGGTTCATGCAAAAGTGCCACAGAACCAATAAAATGTGCAAAGCCGTATTCAATAATTAACACATTATCATGTATTTAATTCATATAACATGTTTATTTAACAAATATTTACAAATCATTTTAAAACTATTCATTTCTAATGTGTCTTAATTTATAATGACCCTAAGCTAATTTGTCAATAGAATTTGATAGAATATAACGTTTTGAATCGTTAATGACAAATACATTTTATTTATCTTTTGACTAAAAATAACATGTTTCATAGATCGAATCGATACATTTCTGAACATTGTATGTTATTTTCCAATAAACATGATTTATAATTGTCCACTTTTCATTTTTTTACAGCACTCTTATTGACACCTTTTGCTTTAGTAACTGTTTTCTTTCCTGTTCTCATAGTATACATTTTTGAACGTAAACCAACGAATTTCACGAAAACTTTACCATTATTCCCATCTTCGAAATATCCTAACTTCTTTTTGTTCATTCATGGAAATCCATAAACATTATTTGAGGGATAATAGGAAGTATCAAAATAATTATTTATATCACATTTGATATCTTTGTGAAAATCAGCACAGTGTTTGATAAATTAAACTATCCGTATCAGTGTACAACAATTTAACATTGAAAACTTGCATTTCATATTATATCTATAGTGAAAATTATACATTAGGGTTTTTGATTTGTCTAATATGCTAAAACCCAAATGAATTCGTTTATTGTAAAACAGTTTCGTTTTGCGTAGTTGAACTACTACCAAACACTGAAAATATTGCAAAACTATGAAACTCAGGTCTAGCTATGAGACTGTGCACCTCGGATTTTACCACGGTTTTCCCAATGTGTTAATAGTTTTACATTTACTCGTTTTTCAATATTCTCCATAGTTTTACCAAACATAGAATCGTTCATAAATTTATAGAAATCTTTCTCAAAGTCTGAACTAGCTGACGTACGTAATTGAGTATTTAATTCTACATTCGATTTCAGCCATAAACTTTGCTTAAATTTCAAAACTCTATGCACTTTATTAATCTTTAAATCCAACTCTAAACTTTGTAAAAGATTTCTATAATGTATTATGTTGCAATATACTTCTTCACGTTGGTAAAATAATACTGTGGAATTTGTGGTAAATGATATATTGGTACCGTGCAGCGTGGTTACGCCATAGAGCTGTCGTTTACATCTCATGTCTTATACTAATTCTTACAGCTATTTATATCAGCCATGTACATGACAATTTCCTTTGCAGCGATGCGGATATTTCATTTGTAGATGGCGCACAAGGTTACGATTTGTTGTGTCAGAGTAATATCTGGCATATATTACATACTTCTTCCTGTCATTTAAATTTGTTAACAATTTACTTTCTTTATCTGCACTAATACGAATATTTTCGGGGCATAACGGAAAGTAAGAATGTGAATATTCTACCGCCTACCAAAGTCTACCGCCAGATTATAACCGACGTCTGAATTAATCGGATCATTATAATTAATATAAGTACTCTCCCACTCAAATTCGGATATTGGCAAATATTGAGACATAGCCCATCCATACAAATTATTAGTATCTAAAAAAATTAAATAAGATATCGGTTCATCAGCTTTAAAATTATCTTTGTAAGGATTATTGGCACTTTTATAGGGATTACTACACTGTGACACTTCACCTCTTATACCAGATTTGATAAATGCAAATTTATCGAAATCTGTTAATATTTCCAGTTCCACTAAGTATATTTAAGCATCGCATCCCAACTCAATCCCGGAGCAGTATAATAATGAGCTGGGTCCAAATGATATGAGTTCAAACAAATGTCTCTAAAGTTTTCAAATATGTCGGTTAAAAGAAGCACATCTCTTTTTAAATAAAGATCAGAATAATCTTCCATAGTATGACAATGAAAATGATTCCATACTCTATGAGCATAAGTGTAATCATCGATGGAAACAGTGCTTCCACTGAGGGTGTTATAAAAGTCTTCGATAGCTGGTAATGAACTACATTTTAATGATTCAAATGAGGATAAAAACTCATAAGGAAAAATACCTTTTCGTTTTAGTAAAAGCTAATCTTCATTACTAGGGAACTCTTTTTGAAGTTCATGATATTGGTCATCGTTAAGACTACCAGCTAGAAAAACTAAACTACAAGAGAAACATTTAAAGGAGTCTAAAAATCTTAAGCTCGCATTTTGACCATTTACGTTTAGAATTTTAGAAAAAGAAATATATTTTTCTTTATTCTGAGGTATGATCTGCACCTCACCTTCGACAAAATTTAATGCATGTACAATAAAATGTGCGTCGTAATTTCTAAGATTATGTAAGAATATTGGTATGAAATATGTTTTATAAAATTTTCTACCACAACTTTCATAAGATACACCAATGAAACGACCTGTAATAAACAATACACGGCTCCGGGATGCTTTTTTCTCAAATGTGACCGACATTCGCCTCACTTATAAATTTTTTATCCGTTTCACTAAGTGGAAGGGTACAATCGGAAACAATTTTTTCTACAAATGACTTTGATATCTTCATATATTGTATTCAAAAACACTAACACAGTTTTCACCATTATAAGATACATACTTTGATAGATTATCATCGTATGAACTGTTTATATAATATCTGAAATTATATACGTCGTGTACTTGAACGTTAGAAGTTGATGATAGACTAGGATCATTAGGACAAGATTGATTTGGTATTACAATTAGCTTTGCTCTCTTCTTTTCTAAGTTTTCGTTCGACATTTTCATATAGTTTGTACAAGTATTTATCAAAATAAATATTAAATTTGTCTTCGTTTTCACATCATGTAAAGAATTCACTGATACATTCACTATCTATTTTGATTATGTAGTGTTAGTAGCACCCCGCCACTTCTTGCGTACATGAAGTCATCAAGATAACATGTTTATATATGTCGCTACGAACCGAGTATCGAGGCATTTAATTATTGGCTGTTATATTTTTTTTTTTTATATTTTTAAATGGCACCGTACGTGAGTACATTGCCAACGTCAAGTAAAGCGAGAAAACAATTCAGTAGATGATTAGCGCATTTGCCAATGTCACGCAATAACACAAACTAGTATACAGACACAGAATAAGTAGAATCCATGTAGAATCACAAGTAAATTAGTTCTTTCTTATCGTAAAACTCCTCCAGTAAAGTGATAGCAGGCTTTACTGAAGTGTAAAGGACTTCTTGGAAGAGCGCGAAAACTTCAGCTACACGTGTTTATTTAGATCTCCTCCATTCTTGTCACTTACTTTAAAACACAATATACTATCACTGTTGTACTTTAAAACTCCTAAAAATGTAAAAAATAGAAAATCCAAATAAAATGACAACCTCATTTCTCCTGTTCCCGCCAAAAAGTCTTATTGGCTGCTGTTGCTAAAAGAGCATGTCTTCGATAGTAGTATTTTGTGATCTGTATTGATTTGTAATAATAAAAAACCTTGAATTATAATCGTGGTTAGTAATTTGTTATCTTAGATAAAAAAAAATACATATAGAGACCCTCCCATACAAAACAAGTGAAGACAACAAATCAAGAAAGGGTTGCAATTAAAATAAAATATTTTGCACTATACCTACGTTCATTTCACCAAGTAACACAAACTGCTCTAACATAATTTAATTGCAAAAAAATGTAACCTTTACAAACATTTAAGGAAAGCTTAATCATATTTCTCGCAATCATATTAAAATTCCAAACTGTGTGCAAAACGGCTGGTATTCCTAAAACTAATGTGGGTGTATTGCAATACCAATTCGTTTACCCGAAATGAGGGGTAACTTGACAAGATGATTTGTTATTAAATATTTGTTTCAAATTAGATATTTAGAGTTATATTTACTGTTTACTGTTGTGTGCTTACTATTTATATGTAATGTTTCACCTTTTTCTTACAGTCTATTATTAATTATGAATTATGTTATCACACCAGATAACTGTACATAAATAGGTAAAGACAAAACAGTTCAGTGTCTTTTTCTCCTCTGTTTATCAACTGATTTTCTTTTTTTTGTTTAGTAGCTATTGACGAGCATTAGTATTTATCAATAAAAAAAAAACTTGGAATTATATTAATACGTGAAGCGCCAAGTGCGGATCCATTTTTAAGAACATTACGTACACGGAGGAGTGTGAGATTTCGCATCGTTTTTAATAAGTATGTTATTTTATACATAAGAATAAAATAAAGCTTGCTATCGATGATGATACCCGAGTCTTTCGAAATATAGGTACCTACTTTAACATTTTTATTAAGTATGATCAAAAGTGTAAATGTAAACATTTTTTGAAAAAGTTTGAAACGCTGTTCGGTAAAACGAAAAACGTGTAAACGTGTTTTTTAATTTAAGCACAATTCACTTTCCGATTTGTATTATATTAGCCACATCATAATATTATGAGAAACTAATTTAACTACGAAGAGACACCTCTACTACAACTGTAAACTCCGAAAAAATCATGCCGAAAGGAAAATTACTAAATTAATACTTTATTGAACATAATTTACGAAAACACTACATTTAATTAGAAACAAATCGTAGTTTAATAGCTGGAAAAAGTTTGGTTCTGAAGTTCCTATACGTTTATAGATACTTTCTGTATTACGTTCCTATAGATACCTAAAAGGTTTTTTTTAAAATATGAACTGAATATGAATTAAATGATTTATCAATTACATTTTTTAACAAGGTTATAATTTTCAAATATTTTAAAAACACATTGCGAGCCTTCATTATGTTTTAAGAATATCTACCCTATTTCTTCAATTCTGTGTCACTTCTCAACTCGTTCATTATCTGGAAATACCTGGTCTTATATTGCATAATAATATACAAGTACTACAACAAATAAAATGTAAAACTGGGTAAAAAAATTCGAATATGGCATTACTGAACAAACTCTTGTCTAGTTTTAATTTTGGTTTTATTTTGAAAAATATTAATTTAGAATCAATTTTAGAATGATGTTTCTCACGTGGTTTACACGTACGTAATATGAATTGCACGTAAATACGAATTGCACGAAAATTATGTGAATTATATTACTGCCATTGTTAGAATGACGTGACAAGTTAGTGAATTCACTGATTTACGAATGCTTCATTTTCGTTTCTGATACTCTATGTATTTTTTTTTATCTAAGTTTGTTATTCAGTGTCTCGTATTTTTTTCATAAAATCCTATAGAGTTTGCATTAGAGTTTTTGAATAAAACTTAATAATCTTCAACATAGCTTATATAGTTAAAAATACAATTATCACATGATTTGTCTGTTTTTTTTTTACATATATAACATAAATTGCTTTTGTTGGTGATCGTTGTTTTCAATTGGATAATAATATTTTGGAACATTTTTGATTACGTTTGGTTGATGTAAGTACTAATTGATTACATTTAATCATGACATTGTTATTTTGTAATTAAATGAGAAATACTAAATGAGTTACCTACTATGGTGTCACTTCACATGGCTATTTATATTCTTGTATTTGTCTTATTAGCTCGAAGACGACCATGTGAAGACAATTTATTTTTCTTTATTTATCTTATTTGGACGAACAAGACAAATACGCAAATACACGAACATGCGTATCCTCCCACTTGTTGGTTTTTGGTCATAAATCAAAGAATTCAAATAAGCCAAATGTATTTGTATAGCGTCCACACATGGCTAGCTCAGTAGAATGGATTGGACAAATGATCTTGTGTTGTGATTTTTGGAGTTATCCACATGCGTCCTTGCACTTCGTGCATGCATGACATACCAAATGCAATCTTGCATTTTGCACATAACTTGCAAACTCCCAACACATCCATAGCTAGATGCGTCCACAAAGGGAACTCGGCAAACTTATTCACAAGTATTTGACGTATTTGCCGTTTGCGTCCATGTGTAGATGGCGTATTCGTGATGTTCGGGACTTCACACGAATATTTAGTCAAACATTGCCAATAGGTATACCTTTACACTTTGTCCTCACAAATGAAAGAAATTTGAAATTTCGACCTATTGCTCAATCTCAGATTATGCCTTATAGTTATAGAAACTAGATAATATTTTAAAAGGACGTTGTATTCCAATGAAATGATATTAATAGATAACAATAGAAATGTAAGTGTAGACGTTATCAATTTTCAGTTGTGTTAACCTTAAGTCATTAAAAAATCTTAAGTGCTTACAAAAAACATAGTCGATGACACTTGAACACAACAATGAAAAAGTAATCACCAATGAGCATTAATTAGGCGATTTGGTTGTCGGAAGGTGGATAATATTTGTGGTGGATAATATTGGATTAATGATAGCAATTAGTTTGATCATCTAGGCGTGTAGATGAGATATCTGCACAGCGAATACGGAGCGAGATACACATCACCCAGCGCACTCGAGCCAAATGGGGGTTTCATTTTTTTTTAGCCGCAGTTGCAAGCAATTTTGAAAAAGTAGAAAAAGTTACGAAAAAGTGATATTGCAGAAGCAGTTACATCGCACATTGAGTAATACGTCAACATTTCAAATTCCTTTCATTTATGACGACAAAGTGTAAGTGACTCATTTAGTAATTGTCAATTAATTGCAAAATAACGATCTCATGGACAAATGCAATTAATTAGTACATCCACTTTTTTTTTGCGTCAGGAAATGCTTTATGCATCCCGATCCCGCCTAGAGGGTGGCGGGGGGGTATGTGGAACTCCCCGGCTGTAAGGTGCAATGCCGGTCTACCCATTAAAACTTTGCTGACTTTGTTCCTCGAGAGCTATAATGCCGGGGCAACGGGTTCTCTTTCGCATTCTTCCGCGACCCTGGCAGCCAGCGGCCAGCACTATACCGCGTCTCGTTTGTGGGTGTGAGGACTGAACTCCCTCCCCTAATACATGCGCTATCTCGAGGCTTTTTCAGAGGGGTGACTCTCACCAGAAAGTCACCTCAAGCCTCCTGGTGGGCACTCCGCCGTACCGCGGAGTATACCCTAGCTGATAGGAGATAATGCCTTTGCTTGCCCATTCGTAAGCATGTCTTCCTTGCCTCTATTTGTAGAGGCTATAGGAGCAGCCGGTATGGCTGCTGTTGTTCTCTTTTTGCTTGACTGCTTTGCCCCCGTGCAGACCTTATCTCCCAGAATGTGGTCCGGCGCCTTTTTAATGGCGGCGCACAGCATGCAATGCGGGGAACGGCACTGCAGGTCCCGGCTTTGCGGCCGACCTGACCGCAGCGGAAACACCGTTCTCTGCGGTCTACTCGTACCTCTGAGGAGCAGGCCTGCCTCACATGCCCGACCTGCAAACACCTATAACAACGAAAGGGTCTCGGCTCCAGAAGCGTCACGCTCGCCGACACCCAGCCCACCAATTCTCTGGCCGCCGCTACCGGGCAGCAAACCCACGCCGCGCCCAAGCCCGAGGGGGTGCGCCAAATCTCCTTTATTTTGTCGAGGTTACAACCCCCCTCCCTCACAATGGCAGCGGACAGTTCGCTTGCCGTAACAGAATCATCCAGGCCGAATACGCGAAGCTCTGAAGATTTGACCGGCTTGGAGATCTGGACCACATCTGAGCTCAGTTTGCCTCCAGTTTGCGCTTTTCCTGTATGCTTTTTTTATTTTTTTATTTCGTGTACGTGGCTGTGCAGGTTTCATCAGACCTGTATCACTTCGACCATATTGATCTATTGTGATCGCCACTATGTTACAAAACAACACCAAGTCCCACTGCAGTCAAAAACCGCAAGGTATTCCTTGGAGTGATGTGTTGAACCTCTCTCGGACTGAGAAGATACTGGCTGAGACAGGATCGACGAGTGCGCATCAGTGGTCCGCAGTCACACAAAATGTGCATAGGCGTTTCATCCGCCTCTTGGCAGTACCGGCACGTTTTTGTGTCGGAGAGCCCCATGTTAAACATGTGCTTGTTAAGGCAACAATGCCCAGTGAGTGCTCTAACCAAGATACGCAAGTTGCTCCGGCTCATCGTCGTGACACTAGAAGCCACTTTGCGATTATATGGCTTTATTAGGGCTTTGGAATGCTCCTGACCTGGAATATTCTCTCAATACTCGCAAGAAGCTTTGAAACAAGATCTCCACAAAATCAGTTGAACCTGGCTTTTGGGAATACCACAGAAAGGTTCTGGACCAATAAATGTGATTTTGGCCCCGGCCCTTGCGAGTTCATCGGCATTTTCAATGCCTACAATGCCCGCATGGCCAGGAACCCATCTTAGAATCACTCTGTTTTTGTTTCCCAGAGTGTTTAAGATAGTCACACAGCTATTAACTAGCCTAGATATAATTACACTCGAGGCCAATGCCAAAAGAGCTGCCTGACTATCAGAGTGTATGTATATACTTTGGTTTACGTAGTGCTTTTTAACGTTAATTTGCGCACATTCAATAATGGCGAACATTTCAGCTTGGAATATGGAGGCGTACCTCCCCAGATTCAGGCTCCTCTTGAAACTTGGGCGCTCTCCATAAATTCCACATCCTACGTCGTTGTCCGATTTTGAGCCATCGTTGTAACAGAGTAGACTGCCGGGCTTCCAGGATATTCTTCCTTAAAGCCAGTCATCCTTGGAAGGCATCTCCACTATAAACTGTTTTTCAAAGGTACACCGCGGGAGCATGACATCACTTGGCATACTCAAAATCGGAATATTCGTTACTGAGTCTTGAAAAGATCTCAGTTTCTTCGATAACCATTTCGTTCCGTCCTGGGCGGATATTTTCTGCATACTGCTCCTCGCCTCCTTTAACACATGCAAATGAAGGGGCGGTAGATTCAGTAAAGCATTTAATGCCGCATCCGGCGAAGTCGACATGGCTCCGGTTGCTAATAAACAGGCGGTTCTTTGCAAGCCACTTAGCCTATCTATTACAGTCTTCTGGTGGACTTTCTCGTACCAGACCACAGAGGCATAACTAATTATTGGCCTCACAATGGCCGTATACAGCTACAGAACAACTTTTGGGTTCAGACCCCAGTTGCTCCCTGCCATTCGACTGCAAGTACCTAAGGCAATTTTCGCCTTTTGCAGAGTACTGGTAAGGTGCCTGTTCCACGTCAGTTTTTGCTCGATTATGACACCCAAATACTTCACTTCAGTGGAAAAAGGTATCGATTTACCGTTTAGTTGTGCAGCTACCAACCTATCGAGGCCTCGCTTCCTGGTAAACGGCATAATTACTGTTTTATCAGCGTTTATCGATAACTCATTCTCTCGACACCATTCACTGACAGTGTCGAGGCCTCTTTGCATAACACACGAAATGGTGTTCAGGCTAAAACCTCGGACTATGACTACCAGGTCATCTGCATATCCTTGTGTGTCAATCCTTAGGTCAGCCATTTTATGCAAAAGCTGATCCACTGCGAGGGTCCATAAAAGTGGTGATAAAACGCCTCCTTGCGGACATCCTCTTACTGTGGAATAAGTTGCTGTTGTGTGACAGAGGGCTAATGGCTCCTCTGTTAGAGAGCATCGAACACACCCACCTAGTGGTCGTAGGGTCAACCATCTTGGTTTCGAGGCCCCTAATTAATGTACTGATGGGTGTGTTATCGAAAGCTCCCTCTATGTCTAAGAAGGCACAAAGTGCTACTTCTTTGTCTTCAACTGCATTTTCTACTCTGTCAAGAAGACTGAGCAGAGCGGTAGCTGTGGATTTACCTCTACTATAGGCGTGTTGAGTATGATGAATAGGTATTGTAGCCAATGGCCCATCCCTAATAAATCTATCTTTAACCTTTTCCATGGTCTTTAACAGGAATGAACTGAGGCTAATGGGCCTAATTTACTTTGGTAGCCCATGGTCCTTATTCCCTGCTTTAGGTATAAATATTACCTTTATTGTAGACCATGAATCAGGTATGTATCCCCAGACATAACTAGCTCTGAAGATATTAATAAGGTGCGGTAGGAGGATATCAATCCCTTTTTGTAAGTGTATGGGACGTACACCATCTTCCCCGCAACTTTTTTGTGTTTTGAAAGAGTTGATCGCCCACCTAATTTTGTTGGATGTTATTAGTTTGAGCGCCCTTTGCCAATCCTACTTCTGAGGTCTATGCAGAGTGCGCTGTGGTGCAGTATCTGATCCTTTACTGATTGCCCCAGGAAGGTGGGTCGTTGCTAACAACTCTAACGTTTCTTTTTCACAAATTGTGTATGAACCGTCTGACTTTTTAAGCAGCCCGATTTGATTAGGTTTGACATATTATTAACATGACATATTATTAATTTCCTCACAGAGTCTCGTCCATGAAGTTCTCTTTGCCTTCCTAATCTCCATATTATATTCAGTTAAGGCTTTGCTATAGGCCTCCCATTCGCGAGTCCTTTTGGCCTTATTGAATAATTTACGTGTTTTTGCTGTAAGCTTCCCAAGCCTAGAGTTCCACCATGATACTTTTCTTTTTGAGGTCTTTGTCTTCAGCGGGCAGCAGTCTTCAAAGGCATTTTTAATGCCTTCCGTGATCATGCGCACTGCTATGTCTAGACTCTCACACGTTTTGAAATGTTTAGGGATTGCCTCTAGGTTAGCACCTAGTCCCTCTTCCCAGTTCGCCCTCTTAGAGTCCCTATATGTAATAGTTTGATCAGCTAAGTAAGCTCTAATGTCAAAACGAATATGTCTATGATCAGACACATAGAATTCTCGTAACTCACCCGCCATCCGACTATGTGTCTGGCTAAGTTGACTGTGGAAAAAGAAATGTCTAGCACCTCTTGTCTGACACTCGTAACGAAAGTCGGTTCACGGCCTTGGTTCAATGTGTAAAAATGATTCATAGTAAGAAATTGGTATAATAACTCACCTCTGGCATTGATTTCCGAGCTCCCCCAGGTGGTGTGGTGAGCATTGGCATCACAGCCCACCAGAAGCTCAGCGTTGTGCTTCTGAGCGTAGGCCGCTACACGCTGAAGGTCTTCGGTGGGGTCTTCTTTTTCTCCAGGTAGATAAGCCGAGCACAAGATTACGCTAGCCCCATGCCACCTTTGGAGATTTACAAACGCTGCAACCAGGTCGTCAGAGAGGGTTGTGGGTTCTCTGGTGTGTTAGCCGTTGACTCATTAGTATCATGGCCACCCCTGGCCTTAAAAACAATTTTTCTAAAGCCAAGGCTTACCCTGTATTCCATAGCTTTGAGAGCTTCAGCAGAAGGGTCGTCAATAGAGAAGGTCGCAAAAAACCCACTCTCCTCGCCCCTAACTGCCAATGTCTTCCAAAGCCGGGTATTCAGCCCCTCATTTTGTATCCGAAGCAGATTTAGGGCGTCATTTACAGACTGCACGTCACCGCGCGGTACAAAAGTCGAGGCAACAACAGGCTTAGGCAGTTTGCTTTCCGATATCACAGAAAGTTCCGCCTCAGGCCACGCTTTTATTTTTGGTATTTCATTCACCAGCCATTCTTGGCTGGATTGATTCTCGCAGGTAATCAATATCCAGCCTGGCCTGTGCATGAAGCCCACAAATTTGGGTCCCGTTCCATTGTCCGAAATCTTTGCGATCTCTTGAATCAGTGTGCTACGAACCTGCTTCATTTGGTCCTCGTTCATGGGAGTCATGTTACGAACTCCCACTCGCGAGGACCCAGCGATCTCTTCAAAGCTTGGTTTAGCTTTATTAGCAAGTTCCACTTTCGGGCCCTTGTTAGTGTTGTCCACCTTCGGAGCTTTGCCACATTGGTCCATCTTTGGAGCCTTGGTAACACTCTCCTGAGGGAATTCCTACTCCGATCGAATTCGCTTGACCGCCTTCGATGGAGGAGTTTTGAGCTGCGGCAGATTGGCCATAGGCTGACGGCACAAAGTTAGGGCCTCTTCGGCACGTACATTTGCAGCCCGTAGCCTCCTAAACCGTTTCCGCGCGGCTCCCGAAAACTTCCTCTTTCGAGGTATATCATCAGTGTCTGCGTTCTCGCTTTGGTTCGTCACCATTTGTAAGCCGGAGTCACCGGCTACAATTTGGCTCGTCCCAGCGCTAGACGAACTAGTACTGGGCGTTTGGGTAGCCATAGGCTCGCCCTCCGACCCAGCAACTTGCAGTTTTTCTTCTTCAGATTGCTCTGAAGGAGAAGAAAAGAGTAAAGAGTTTATCTGGTTTACAATATCCATATAAGTCCCACGAGTAGCTAGGGAAATAAAGGTGACAACCGGCAGAGCCCCGCATGCCGGATGAAGGGCAAAAATACTCTCCGAGGCGCCCTGGTATCGAAGAGACACCGTTCACGACTGAGCTCCCCCTCAGCCACGCATCAATCGGCACGGTACGTTTGACACCTTGGATTGGGGATAATCTTTTCGCCGACTACTAGCAAGAGTTCAGTATTTACCAAAAAGTTACTAGTAGTGGCCTAGGGTGCACCGGCTAGAGGGTTTACGTTCCAACAAGGCGTACCGTATTGGACTGAAAATCCCCATCGCACACGTGGAGGTAGATCACCGTTCGCACCCCTCCTGTATGCTTACTTCGCGTGTATTCCTCATTGTGTATTTCCATGATCAAGCCTTCGCACGTCTCCTGCGCTAAGTAGTGAAGTTTTGCAATATCTGCCTACGTATTTCTTTCAATATGGGAGGCAAGAGGAAGTGTGAACGCGTAGAACCAGTACGAAGAAAAACCAGGAATTGGAAAGTGAGCCAGTAAAAAAGTGGTCGTCGAATTATTTATTCTTCATCGGAATATGATTATAATGACGATATTGTTAGTAACTTGGTGCAAGAGCAACAATATATCACTCGACTTACGCCTTCCCAAGTTCAAACACCAAGATCAATCCTAGTCCAGGATCAGGACAAGGATTCTGTGTCACTACCTCGTCCTCCTTCGCCACCACCTGCCTTCTTTCTTCGTGTTTCGTGTTCACCAGCGATACCTGGTACCTCAGTGACACATAACCAAAAACTAGTGATGATGGATATATTAGTGTATTTAACTGTATTGAGAATGTTATTGCAAAATATTCTAAGCTGAAATTTTTAATATTAGGAGACTTTAATTTGAACTCGGCCAGTGCTAATGTTAAATTAAATTATGACCAATTTACGGAATTCTGTAAAATCGAACAATGCAATACTATTGTATACTCTTATGGCGGCATGCTTGACTTAGTGCTGAGTAATTTTAAAGAGGGAACAGTTATTGTTGGTAACGAAGTGGAACCTCTTATATGGCTGGACAGGCCGCACCCTGCCCTAAAAATTGTTTTGTCACTGCCACGCGAACCGGAGAGATCTTGTCTTGATCCTGAACAAGAATGTAATAAAACCCCTGAATGGAACTTTAGAAAAGCAGACTTAAACGCACTATACCTAGCTCTACTGGCGACTGACTGGTCTGATTTGCTACGTGAAAGTGACGTGGACAGGTTTGCTGAGCAATTGTATTCGGTCTTAAATGGCATCATTTCCCAGCACGTACCCATCAAAAAAAGAATCAAAAATAGTCCTTACGCTTATCCAAATTGGTATACACGTGAAATTATTCAAAATATAAAACATAAACATTTTAATTTAAAGAGATTCAAAGCGGAAGGTAAACAATTTAATCAGGAATCGTTCAAACATTATCGCGAACGTGTAAAAACATTGATTAGGGCTGCTTATACCGACTATATGCGGAAGCTTGAGAAGGATATTGTGAAAGACCCCACGAAATTCTGGCAATATGTCAAAGATAGGCGACGGGATAGAGGTAACACAAATGTCTTTCGTTTCGAAAATAACGAGGTCTCTGGCCTTGATGCGGTGAATGCTTTTGCTAAGTATTTTGGTTCTGAATTTCAGAGTGACGTACCGGAGTTAGACGCAGGAAAGGCCGCCAATAATGTTGGGGCTTATATGCCGTTAATTGATATAGATAGAGTGTCTGTCTCCGATATTCGTCGCTCTGTCAGAAAGCTGAAGTCTCGATCCGCCCCCGGACCCGACTATAGAGTCGGGTCCGGGGGCGGATCGAGACGTCCAACGTTTCTGGTGAAAGACTGTGTGTCTGTTTTGTAGGTTCCACTGTTGCACTTATACAATCTTGCTCTGAAACACTCCCACTACCCACAGGCATGGAAAATCACTAGAGTAACGCCAATACTCAAAGAAAAATCTAATCTAGATATTACATCGTATAGACCAATTGCAGTTCTGTCAGTGTTCGGAAAGGTATTTGAAGGCATCATTGATTCACGCCTAAGAAGACAGATACAAACCGTGCTGAGCGATTGTCAGCATGGTTTTAGATGCTCAAGATCTACTGTCACAAACCATATAAACTTTGCAGATTACGTACTGTCTGGTTTCGATAACAGATACTAAATAGATTCTGTCTATTTTGACTTTAGAAAAGCTTTTGACCTAGTAGATAACGACATTTTACTTTCAAAATTTGCATCATTCGGATTTGGTCCAAAGTTGCTCAAGTTTTTCGCTAGCTATCTTAAAGGCCGGAGTCAATATGTGCAATTTGCTGGTTATCGTTCGCAACATTATAATACACTATCGGGTGTCAGTCAGGGTAGTACCTTAGGACTTACTCAGTTTCTAATAATGATAAACGACCTACCTCAAGTACTAAAAACATCTAAATGCCTGCTATTTGCGGATGATTTAAAATTGTATAGATATGTTGGGGCCCCCATGATAGTGCTGCGTTGCAGAGGGACATAACAGCTATCGAAGAATGGGCTTGCACAAATCGTCTTGAATTTAATCAATCTAAATGCAAAGCCATTACGTTCTCGAGAGGGTCTCCTTTCATTGCTACTTACTTCTTATGTCAGGCGCCAATTGATCGTGTAGAGCAGATAAAAGATTTAGGCTTAACGTTTAATTCGAAATTCACATTCAAAGAACA
Source organism: Zeuzera pyrina (assembly GCA_907165235.1). Classification (NCBI taxonomy): domain Eukaryota; kingdom Metazoa; phylum Arthropoda; class Insecta; order Lepidoptera; family Cossidae; genus Zeuzera; species Zeuzera pyrina. The sequence goes on from OU015627.1 coordinate 5,679,499, forward strand.
CATTCTGACAATATGCAGGAGGGCCAACAAAATGCTGGGCTTCATCATCAGAACCGCGTATCCGTTGAGGGACGCTAGAGCAGCCTTAATGTTGTACAATGCGTATGTACGTAGTGTGTTGGAAGATGGAGCGGTGGTGTGGGACGCTGGCGAGGCTGTTTATGGGGACACCATTGAAAAAGTACAGAAAAAGTTTGCTAGTTTGCTAGTCTTTATAAAAAAATCTACAATGTCTATCCGTTTCTCTTTCCTACGATGTTCATATATGGGATGGTCGGGATGGACAGCCTGGTGCTGAGACGTAAATTAGCTGTTTTACTACATTACCGCGCCGTTTTAAATGGCGTGGTGGACAATCCGACTGTGGTATCCCAAATGGAACTATTCGTTCCTGAGCGATACCTACGCGGTGGCAATGGGAGGCGCGTGCGACGGTTGTTCGCAACGCCACCCTTGCGTACCCTAAGCGCTGCGCGCTCCCCCCCTCCGCGGGCAATCGCTCTTCTCAATCATTTGCTCGCACGAAGGTCGCGTGCCGACATATTTGATAGCAACGAGATAACATTTTGCCGAGAGGCTGTTTCGTTCCGTAGTGATTATTTAGGGACACAAAGCAGTATTACTATGTAAAACTTATTTTATCTATGTACGACTATGTATGACTAGCATATAAGTGATTTGGCAACCGCTGTAAGCTTATTATGTGATTAAATGAATTGAATTGAATTGAATTGAACATAGTAAGGAGGCGGAACTTTCGGAGGAATTGGAACTAGACGAAGAGAGATACTTCAATTATTAGGCGATGCTTCTAGGTTGGACGTACCTTTTGGACTGCCTATTCACAAAGACATTGCCAACAGATGTCAAGAAATACTCGCTAAAGGCTTAACAAAGGAAGCCAAAGAACAACTTTTGAAGGACTATAAAGTGCCTAGCAACTGTGATCTACTTCTTGCGCTTACCCTCAACTTGGAAGCAAAAGCAGCTCTGCCAGAGGCACAAGTAAAACGGGACTCGTTCATTAACGTTACATATTAATGAATTAGAAATGAAAGCAGCTTTTCTTGCATTGAAGTGTTTTTCAAATAACTTACAAAACTGTAATATTCTTTTACGGATCGAATATGTAACTGCTATTTCTTGCATTAACAGAATGGGTAACGTCCAATATAAACACCTAAATAAAATATCTAAAGATATTTGGCAATAGCGTGAGAATCATGAATTAACTGTTTTTGCGTCTTACATCAACACTAAAGAAAAGTATAAAGCTAAAGTTGTCACGTAAAAGTTACCGAATGGGAATTGAATGATTCTGCATTTAATCAGTTAGTAAAAGATTTTGGAAACCTGAAATAGATCTTTTTGCTAGTCGTTGTAATGCTAAATGCTAAATGTCCCATATATGTTACGTGGAAAAATGATCCCGACGCATGGGCAGTTGACGTTTTTACAATATCTTGGCAAGATAAGTTATTACACGCTTTTCCACCTTTTGCATTAATTTCAATGGTAATGCAAAAAATCATCAGTGACAATGCAGAAGTTATAATAGTTGTACCATATTGGCCGACACAACCGTGGTTCCCTATATTTCAAAAACTAATAATTTCTAAGCCAATATATTTCGATCCTGATAGTAACTTGTTAAAATCTCCTTTCAGATTAACACACAACATGTACAAAACACTACGATTAGTCGCCGCGAAGCTTTCCGACAAACACTACTGCAATCTTCAAGGTCTGTAGAAATAATATTTGCTTCCTCATAAGCAATATGATGGTTGTATAAAACTGTGGATGCAATATTGTAATGAGTATTATGATGATTATATGTATATATATAATTATGATTAAACCATAGCCTCGATTCCTTTAGTCATACACTTTTCAATAGAGATCTTTGATAAAGGAGCTAAATATGGTAGTACTATTAATTCTTATAAATCTGCTTTATCTTTGATCTTAGATAATAGTCTAAATCACTGGTTCCCAAACTTATTTTGTCTACTGAGTCGAGAGCTCATGCAGTCGTTGTCTAAGATGCCTCCTAGCTAAATGAAATTACAAATCACCCCCCAGGCCTCTACACAACGCCCCCATTTTTTTTCTGGGTCTCTTACCGCCTCCCTTTAGGCCTGCAGTGCCCACAAGGGGGCGTTATCGCCCACTTTGGGAATGGCTGGTCTAAATGATGATAGCATGAAATGGTTTATGAAAGGAGTTTTTAGACTAAGACCAACAAAACCAATCCAAGTATAGTATTAAACTATTAAGCCCAAAAATGGCCTATTACAGATCTTAGCTTAGAAACTCTTTCTAAAAAGACCTTAACTTTGTTAGCTCTGGAGTTTGCGCATCGTGTTTAGACATTTTCACTAATAAAATTGAACAACAGTAGAGTACAAATTCCTAATGAGATTATGATTAAGATATCAGATATAATAAAGACGTCAAAACCAGATTCATTACAACCAATTTTACGCTTATCTTATTTCAATAAACGTCCCGAAATATGTCCAGCTAGATGTTTAGAGATCTATCTAAATGAAACACAGACTCTTCGTTGTGATAATTCTTTATTTATTAGCTTAAAGCGTCCACATTCCAAGGTATCATCGCAAACACTCAGCCATTGGATTAAAGATATTTTAAAATCCAGTGGTGTAGATACATCCATATTTAGTGCTCAAAGCACTCGTCACGCATCCACGTCCACAGCTAATAAATTAGGAGTTAGTATTGATGTTATTAGGAAAACTGCTGGGTGGATTGAGTCCTCTTCAAAGTCAAAGTCAAATCAATTTATTCAAGTAAACCTATTATGAATATAATAATAATAATTTATTTAAGTAAATTACAAGGTATTTTTGAACGTCAAATCTACTTTAGTTTAGTTCGGTTCAAGTAGAAAACCTGGACACTGAGAAGAACCGACAAGAAACTCAGTCAGGTATAATTTTTTCAACTTCATTTTACAAAAAGTTTATTAAAATATAATATTTTCAATAAGCCAGTAAATGCATGTGCAGAGAAGATCATTTCCAAACTATTGTTTTTTTATTGTTCTTCTGTGTTTGCTAAGTTTTATAATTAGGAAATTGTCGCCGATGTAAATCAATTTGCAATATCTGTTCTGACGTATTCGTACTCTGACTGACTAATTAATGTATTGTCAATATAATTCATCATTTCACTGCAATAATAAAACATAATGCATGAAAATAAATTCTACCTATTTTATTACCCATACAATGAACAATTATTTCATATTTTATTAGCTATGTGAAACATAATTGTTTTATATAAACCCTCCCAATCAGAAAATCCGTCCCTGACATAAAATAAAATAAGAAACAATTGTCTATAAACAAAGTGAGCAATACACGCGAAGTAAGGCATACATGAAAAAGCGCAAAGTGAAGGTACAAAAAAAAAAATTAAACACCTTTAAAATCCGTGCAAGGCTGGCATGTGGGGGTACTGCTACAAATTGTAAATCGATAAATCGCGTCAAATGAAGCTGTTCACATAATTAACATCGAACTTCACTTGGTAAGTTCTTTAGATTTACAGTTATAAATTATTTCAGTTTCTAGAAAGTACGAATTAAAAATAATGGAAATCAATTTTCAAAGCCGAAACACGCAAATGAAATGCAACAACCAACATGTGTAACATATGTCTAAGCCAAGCGACTTAGTTGTAACTCAAAGCGACGTGAAAACGTGAAATTATTTAAACTGCGTGCATCGGCAAGGATACAATGTGTAGAATAGTAAGCTATGTATATTGAAACAGTTGAACACCTTTCAGCTTTCCCTTTCAGCGAAACTGTGGATCGAAACTTATTGTGGATCAAAGCTTAAATTACATCATATCCTAGCCGAGCAGTGCGCAATGTATAAACGTACATTGAGCGTACACTATCTACATACAGGAGGTCTATTAATCAAACCCGGGTGATAATAGGCTACGGACGGAAACCTCCATGGGAACCCTCTAACCCCTACCCACTGCAGACGATTGAGTACGTTCTCAAACTTTTGAAATTTAGTACTTTTAAATTACGCAAAGTCAAAACATAGTTTGTTATAGAACTTTCTCATGTAAAAAAATATCCAACGTAATAGAATTATGATGGTTTTATTTACTAACCATTATTTTCAATATTCATAAATATTTTTTGGGATTTCTCTCAACTGCGGTGAAGAACTGCACGGAGTTTTTTGAGAAAGTGTTACAAAAGTCACACGATATAATGCATTACATGCAGATATGTGATTTACTCGAAATACATCTATTTAAAATGCAAATACAAAATGCAAAATAATTACCTATTTTTAATTTGCATTTGAAATACTTTTTTTCAAAATGAATTTTGTATTTTATTTGAAATAATCTACAATAAATATTCAGTATTTGTAAAATGCAAAATGGTTTTCTTAATTTTTTAAATTCATATTTCGTATTTTTACATACATACAAGATACATATCTTCACGTTGTATCCCCAAGGGGGTAATCAGAGAGGACAGAGCGCCAAGCATCGTGGTCCTTATATACTATTTTTGCTTCCTCAAATCTCATCATTCTCTTCACCCATTTTCGCGATATTACTCGCGTATGCGAATGCTTTTGACATTTCCGTTAGCTAACACTCAAGGTATTTGATCTTCATAAGTCAGCCTTGGTCTTCCTTGGCTTTTTTTATCACTCGCTTTCGCTCTATAGATTATCTTCGTCAGTCTTTCATCACTCATTCTTGCTATGTGCCCGAACCATCTAAGCGTTCCTTTCTTCATTTTTACGATAACACTGTTGTGCAACTCTGTCATACTGCGCATCCCTTAATTGTTTATTCTGTCCGCAAGAGTAACACCACACATATTTTTGAGAGATCGCGTTTCAACGGCATTTGTCATACTTTCACTCGATTTCGGGCATATCCAGGCCTCATTACGGTACAATAAAGTTGGCACCAACGCCGCATTGTGGATGGCAATTTTAGCACTGTTAGATATGTTTACACTGCCTATTAATGCAGAGAGAGTCCGTTCACTTTATTGCCAGCTGCTACCCGTCTCTCCACATCCAACTCACATCTTCCATCTCTCGAAAACGCACTCCCCAGATACACAATTTCATTCATTTGTTCTAGACATTTTCCATTTACACAAATCTCACATTTGTCTGTAGCGTCTTTTCAAACACCACAACTTTACTTTTGTTCACATTAATATTCAATCCTTTCACTTCACATTCTTTTTTCATGCACGTGACTAGTGTCTGCAACTCTGCTTCTGATGGCGCTATAAGCACAGCATCGTCAGCGTACAATAGGCAGTTTACCACTGTATCATCACATATTACACCACTCATACTACCTTTCAATATTTGGAGGCAACTGTCCAAATACAGCACGAACAGCTAGGCAGACCTCACGCAGGCCTGTCTGACACCAGAACAGACTTCGAACCAGAGCGACATGTCACCTTCTATCCTTACACAGGTTCTGTGGCCTCGATATAATGACCTCGCAGCGTGCAGTAAGGAGCCCTCCACGCCATATTCAGGCAGAAGACTCCACAATGTCTTTCGCACTACTCTATCGAATGCTTTTTCTAGATCCAGGAAAGCTGATTTTAATGTTTAAAAAAATTAATACAAATTATGTGGAGTTTGGAAAGCTATTTAGACGGATACGATATTTGTCCTTATGAAATTAAATACTTTAGTTACCTTAAACATTTCATGTACATAATAATTGCCTTTCACACGACACAATTTAAATTAATACCCTATGAAATATCGTAGAAATAAAATTATTGCTTAACAAAACTAAATAGCGCGTCGAAGGCCGCGCCTCGCCCTCTAGCATTGTACGATTTGCAGCGATTACATTATCGGATCTCTCCATCGAAAAATAAAAACGTGCTTTTTTCAACGCGACACTAAACCGCACTTATTAATGCGACTTTCAGAACGTTATGTAATTAAGAAGATTAAACAATTTTTTTTCGAAGACATCCTGTAGTATCTAACCATAATAGCAATATTATTAATCACTCCACACTGACACCACATTACTACCTACATTGCACCCGTGCGAAGCCGGGGCGGGTCGCTAGTTAGAAATAAAAATGTATATCTTCTTAAAGACTACACGAACGACGTCCTGGGTTATTACCAATTATTATCAACAGTAAACTGTAAATATAGCTTTATCTATCAGTCTGTTACGTTTTCACTGCTGAACCGTTAGACCAACTTTGATGAAGTTTCGTATGGAAACATATTGAACCTTGGAGAACTACATTGCCTACTTTTTTTAAATTCCACGTGGACGAAGTCGCAGGTAATAGCTAGTTAACTAAGCATGAACATTTCCATGAAAAAATCAACATGAAATATAATGTAATTAACACGATTAAAAATGTCTATCTACTACCTACTATAGTAAATATTCCGATGTTTTTAAAAGCAAATTAATTAGGTTCGAATTTGTCAATACCTTTATAGAAGGCTTTAAGAATGTTTACAAGCATTTTGAAAATAAACTTACGATTCTGTCAACAAACGAGTTAAAAATAGACCTCATGCCCGGGCTGTTGCTGGGCGAATTTACATACGTATTTGTATGTGTGCGCATCATGCAATCGATGCAGTCTGTAGCAACGTTAATTTAATGAATGCGTAATTGAATACCGATCTTATCTGTGTGAGTTAATGGAATACATGTAACCTTTGATAAGCATGTAATAATGCTTTAAAATTGATAAAAAATTACTTCAAAGACTTCAAAACAAAAAGCACTTTTACTAATCAAACCTATATATGTAAGAACCGCGACTTTTGGCGCTCCGTCCTCTCTGACTACACCATTAGCGATACAGCGTGAGGATATGTATGTATGTAAACCTATATAATTATATTTGACAGTTACTGAAGTCGGTGCCAAGCCTACTATACTGGTAGACACCGACTTCAATAACTGTCAACTTAAATTTTATAGCTTTGATTAGTAAAGGATAGTTATTTTGTACTTTTCAGTGTCTTTTTTGAAGTCGATTTAATTTTTTCTTAAACAGTATTTTATTTCTCTCTTTTGAGTGATTTTGAACTATATAAATGTCTGCGGTAGGTCTGCAACTAGCTTCTTTCCTACTTTTGGAACGGAATGATATAGATACAAGAGAATCATCAATATAAATGAAACTTACAAGCAGTTGGAATAATTGGGTGTATCTTCGAAGTCCAAGCTCCAATATCAGTCAAATTTAAATGAGACCACCTTGAAAGCTATACTGAACTCAATGAAAAAATACATGAACAAAGAAGTTATGCCCGAACATTCACAAAAAAAAAATATAAACATATATATAGACGAATTGAGAACTCCCTCCATTTTTGAAGTCGGTTAAAAATAACGACAATAACACTGTTTATCACAATAAAATGTTTCCATTTTTTAACTACTAGCAAATCCGACCCGTTTTACTGGGCGTAAAAAACAAAAACAAAAATTCTACTCAACCGATCTCTACCAAACTTTACAGAATCACCCGCTAGGCCAATCTGAAGATTCTCTGAAAATTTCATCGAAATCAGTCTAGCCGTTTCGGAGTCCATAAGGAACATACATACATACATACATCGCCTTTTATATATATAGATAGATATACCCACTTGAAAAAATGAAAAGCAATGCTATAAAATAATCACAATTACTAAAGCTTGAAAAATACATGCACACATATCTTCACGCTTCCCTAACGGGGTAGTCAGAGAAGACGGAGCGCCAAGCGTTGCGGTCCTTACATACTTCTTTCGCTTCATCAAATCTCATTATTTTCCTGACACATTTTCGCCTATTTTTTTCTTTTGACATTTCCATCGGCTAACACTCGGGCTATTTAACCTTCATAAGTCAGCCTTGGTCTTCCTTGTCTTCTTTTACCTCTCGCTTTCCCTCTGTAGATTTTCTTCGTCAGTCTTTCTTCACTCATTCTTTCTATGTGCCCGAACCATCTAGGCATTCTTTTCTTCATTTTTACAAGAACACTGTCGTGCAAACCTGTATACTGCGTATCTCTTCATTGGTGATTTTGTCTGCGAGGGTGACACCGCACATATTTTTAAGATATCGCATTTCTACTGCATTTATCTTACTTTCACTCGATTTCGACCATATCCAGTACAATAAAGTTGGACCATCACCGCATTGTGTATGACTATTTTGGCTTAGTTAGATATATTCACACTGCCTACTAATGCGGACAGAGCACCGTTCACGTTATTGCCAGCTGCTACCCGTCTCTCCACACCCAATTCATATCTTCCATCCCTCGAAAACGCAATCCCCAGATATACAATTTCGTTCACTAAAATTTGAAAAATGACGCTATAAAATAAATATAACCTTTAAAAATAATTGAAATAGTGTAAAAGAACAGTTTCAAAATTTGAAATAATAGTATAAAATAATAGTTTGGTATTAATAAACATTGGAACCAAATAGAGATTTTAAAGTGTATCTCAATTTTTGTTTCAAGTGTTGCTTATAAAAATTTTTTCTTACGAAAATTCACCGCAACGGGGGAAGTGAAGAATGCATTCTGTTCAGATTTTTTATATTTTCGCTTGTGGAAGTGTCAAAGTACAATAAATATATTATGTGTTAAAGATCTGTGCAAGTGCAATGAATTGAAAAGTCTGAACGAACACGTGCAACTGAAAATTTTGCATTTTTCCAAGAAGTTCTTTTTAACTCTACCTATTATTACTTTACTGGAGGAGTGTTAGGGACTTCGTGATAAGAGAAAAAAACTCATTTTTTATTAGACATGTGCTTACATCCGGCAAGTCCTATTTAAATCTGAATAATGAACACGTAAGACAAAACTGTATCACCATAGTACCCTTTGTCCCCCAAGAATTGAGAAATATATAAAAAAAATTATACGTCACGCTCTCGGGCGATTTTTTTTTAGTGAATATTATAGAAAAGCAGAAAACGAAACATAAGCTTCTTAACTATCAAATATTGTTGATAAACAGTCTCAAGAGGTATCTATTCGATGAGTTTTATTGAATAAATATCATGTTTTTGGAAAGTATGTTTTCAACTCTAATTGGAAATAAGTACCTACTCAGAGCAATAAAAAGGAGAGCTTTGCATTATATCATGTCCTCTTTGGTAGCGTGACGATATATTTATGGTATAATCGAAGGTATTTATTTTATGCATATATAAATGCATAGGTACTTAAGATGTAAACAAATTATTCCTTCTTTATGCTTTCCTTTTTTTCCCTTATCTCTTTCTTCCTTTCTTTCTACTCATAACGATTCTTGGTTTGTAGTTTAGAAATTTAAAGCGATTCCGAAACGTAGCAGAGCTTGCCGTGCACTTCGAGGTTAGGTTTACGAACATGATTTTTCTAGATTTTTTGAATAATACATTTGGAGAAACCATTCTTAAAAGCTTTTTTTCCAACTGTTAAAAGAGTTGCATAGAGAAATATAGAGAAATAATAACACAATTCATCTTTCAAATTCTACAAGACATTTTCCATGTCAGGTACTTTTGTGTGATGTTATTTTTAACTCAGATACCGCTTCTTCAATATAAGATCGAGTCTAAGAAAATGAATCAAAGTCAAATCAAATGAAAATTTGATGATCACAGATAAATTTTTTTGTGAAGTCGTGTATTTAGTCTTTAGCAGTAATGATATGTTCATGTCGCCCTTGAAGGCTTTTATTCAGGGTATTTAAATGCTCAGGTCAGAAAGAAAACCCGTTTAGTGACCTAGTCGATGTTCAAATGTCTTCATTGACAAAATAGGTTAAATTTGTAACATACTTGGATTATATATTTGTAATATAAAAAGTACAAGTTAGAAATAGTGGAGGGTGGGGGGTCGCAAATTATTTTTCCATGTTAAAGCGGTTGCGCCATGAAAAAGATTAAAAAACAGTATTTTAGAAGATCCTGTACTATTCCTCAAGTAAGATTTTGTCAGTTTCTTTTGTATTTAACAATATTGTGCGCGTCTGTTAAAGATCATGTAGCTTTTAAACAATTTGACCGATTGAGGTCATATGCGGACAGAATATTTGTTTTGTCGAGTGTGGTTCACTGCTATAGGAGGAGCCGCGCAGAACAGCTAGTTTTAAATAAAGGATGAGTTTTTATAAAGTTACAAGTTTCATAAATTAACAAATAAGGAACACTCAATTGAATAAGTAATATGAATGTTAAATATTGTAATTAAACTTTATTATATGGTAACGAGGTTTGGATATGCCCGAAATCAAATGAAAATAAAAGAAATGAAATGAAATGCGATTTCTTAGAAACATGTGCGATGTCACTATTGCGGACTAAATAAGCAATGACGCGATATTCAATATGACAAGGTCGGTTGACAAGTATAACAGTGGACAAGGTTGGTTGGACGATATAATGACCGCGCAACCTGCAGTAAAGGGTCCTCATGCCATATTCAGGCAATATACTCCATAGTTACTTTCGCACTACTCTATCAAATGCCTTTTCTAGATCCACAAAAGCACGGAAACTGGGCCGATATCCACCAAACAGTTCTCACGTAAACCATAGCTTTAAAAAACCGCATGTGAATCGGTTTATCAGTTCAACAGCTACGATGCCACAAAGAAACAGACAGGCAGACAAAGGAATCAAACTAATAGCACCCCACTTTTCTGTCGGGGGTTAAAAATGTTTCGACAAAAAATTTTTTTTAAATTTTAGTAGGTAAAGTTGGAATGTTATAGCAGAATCCTTTTGTTCACAATCCAATGGAATTCTCATTTCATTAAAAAATTGTTGAACACGCGAGCTCTAACCGATACAAATTGATTTTCGATGCTTAGGTAGGCTTTCGACAAAGGTGTCCTCAGACGCTCTACAGCAATCAATTGCAATTGCAAACTAAAAGCGAGTTAAATTAAATTTGACTCTACCGGTATGATCGACTAAACGCTTTGTATTTTAAACACGTATTAATATACTATAGATAATACATATTCATAGGTATATTCGTAAATTCTTAAATAAAAATAGCGTGTGAAAATTGTACTTATCCGTCTTTCTCATGCTCTAATCCTCCGTGCGACAATGAATTTAAGACATTAATTACATTTACTTTACCTTATTTACAAGTATTTCTTAAATCTGTGTTAAATAACTCTGTAAACCATCCTTTTAGTTTTGAAGTAATCCTTGTAACTGTACATGCTTACTACATTTTACTAGCATACCTGTCTAGTCGACTAATATGTAACAAGTCAACAGTCAATTTCATCCAATAAATTAGCTTCGCAGATTGACTTGATAGTAATCCCTACTGGCTTTCACTGGACCAACAATAAACATAATATACCAGCCTAATAGATGAACACAGTGTGCGACAGTAAATATGGCAAAAGCTACGTGCAATAAAGAGTCAGAAACAAATGTTCGTAGAAGCAGCTTGAAACCTGTTTAGTCTCCGTTAGTCTCCAGTCAAAATAGATGTCATTTTTGCGCATAGAGAAAATTATATATCTGCCACATATTTGCGTTTTGTGAATTTTAATAATATCCAATAATCCAATAATCTTGAATTTCAATGTAAATTCAACAAAATTGATATTGGTATCGTATTCTGTCTTGAATTATGATTTTGTGGTGTAACTTACGATAATAACTCAAACAAAGAGAGGTTTCGCAAGTAAATACAAACTCGCAGTTATTATTTTCATTATTCTTATTTTCATTGTATTTATAGTCAAAATTACTTAGTTCTCAATATGCGTGTAAAGAACCAAATGCGATTCGACATACGACAAAGCAGTACTCGAGCAATCGAAGATGCGATTAGTCGAAATAGAGGTTCGAAGGTATTTGCTAAGCAATTGGGAAGGAGTCATCTGGCGAAACTTACGACATCCGATGGTCGAGTTCTTACAGCCAAGCCAGATTTACTTGTAGAAGCCGAGACGTTCTACTGACAACTATACTCCTCACATGCACCGAAGCCCACAACTCAAGTTACGGACGACAAACGTGCTAAACTAACCCGCCACTTTACGGACGAGCTACCGGACATAGAGATTCCCGAAATCGAGATGGCTCTTGCGCAGCTTAAAAACAACAAGGCCCCTGGGGATGACGGCATTACTTCTGAGCTTTTAAGAGCTGGTGGGTATCCAGTCCTGAAACAGCTTCGCAAGCTATTTAATGCTGTCATCGAAATAAAACGCCCGAGGCGTGGTCTAGGAGTGTGGTCACCTTGTTCTTCAAACGCTTCTCAAGAACTACAGGCCGATATCACTTCTGAGCCACCTATACAAGTTGTTTTCAAGAGTCATCTCGAATCGTCTTGTCCGAAGATTTGACGAATTTCAACCTCCTGAGCAGGCTGGGTTTCAAAAAGGCTACAGCACCGTAGACCACATACATACGCTGCGGCAGATTGTACAGAAGACCGAAGAGTACAATCGCCTCTTTGCTTGGCGTTTGTAGACTACGAGAAAGCTTTCGACTCCATTGAAACCTGGGCTGTTCTAGAGTCCCAGCAGCGATGCCAAGTCGATTGGCGCTATATCGAGGTGTTGAAGTGTCTGTACAAAGCCGCAACCATGACCGTACAAATCCAAGATGTCCAGACAAGACCAATCCTTTCGCAGCTTGGAATGAAACAAGGAGATGTTATCGCTCCGAAGCTCTTCACCAACGCACTGGAGAACGTCTTTAAAACACTGGACTGGAATGGTCTGGGCGTAAATATCAATGGTGAGTACATTTCATAACTACGATTCGAAGACGACATAGTTATAATGGCAGAGTCGCCGCAGGACTTGTCAGAGATGTGGTGAAGCCTAAGTATTTCTTCCAGACTGGTGGGTCTGGGAATGAACTTGGACAAGAGGAAAGTCATGCTAAACACATTCGTAGATCCAAGCCCAATTACAGTCGATAATGTGAGCATCGAAGTTGTTCAGGAATACATCTATCTAGGACAAGTTATTCAAGTGGGTAGAAACAACTTCGACAAAGAGGCTGACAGAAGAATACGTTTGGATTGGGCAGCATCTGGAAAATTACGTCGAATCTTTGAGTCGCCACTGCCTCAGTGCCTAAAGTCCAAAGTGTATGACCAGTGTATCCTCCCGGTCCTGACCTATGGGGCGGAAATGTGGACACTGATCAAAGGCCTTGTTCACAAATTCCAAGTTGTACACCGAGCTATGGAAAGGGCTATACTCGGAGTTTCTCTGAAGGATAGAATCCGAAACGAGAATATCCGACGGAGAACTAAAGTGACCGACATAGCCTTGAGAATAAGCAAGCTGAAGTGGCAGTGGGCGGGGCACATATGTCGCAGAGCCGATGAACGTTGGGGTAGACGGGTTCTGGAGTGGAGACCACGTTCAAGACGTCCCGTAGGACGGCCTCCCGCTAGGTGGACCGACGACCTGAAGAGAGTGGCGGGAAGCGGATGGATGCGGAGAGCCGAGGACCGGATATGGTGGTACAATAATGGAAAGGCTTATGTCCAGCAGTGGACGAACGCGGGCTGACGATGATGATGATGATGATGATTACCACTGTAAAATAATTGTAAATTATAGGTACGTTAGTAACTAATTCATCTGTGATTATAGTTATCAATATAAAATAATAAATTCTACTATGAAAATAGAACTCCATGTAGAATTTTTCCTAATGTAATTACTGCTGCCAGCCTGACAATAGTCCAGTCTACAACGGTTTTTACCTCAGATTTCGATACGCATCGATTTGCTTGAAATTTTAACAGTAGGTAGGGAATACCTCAAAAAGCAGTCTACCCTATCCCGATGTTTGCTTTTACTCTGGGGGTGGATACCAATACTTTTTGACTTAATCGTGAATGAAAAATTCAATTTTTGTTACAAAAAAATCATATTTTATTCGTTTTTTCACAAATAACTCAAAAACTTTCAATTTTATCAAAAAAACTATTAGAAGCTAAAATGTAGCTTATAAAAAAATAAAAAGAATGTTTTATTCTTTTGGCTATAAACCTAATACAAACCGAGTTATGGCTTATTAAAGGTGGAATTTATTTAGTGAACCAGATTTTTTATAATAAAGTTTTTTATAATAAGGTTTTTATAATAAAGTTCCTCAAGAAGTCACTCAATTAACAGAAAATATATTACAGAAAATATAAAACGTACATTGATTAGACAATCATACTATAAAATAAACGATTTCGTTGAAGATAAAACAATAGTCTGGAAATGATTTTCTCTGCACATGCATTTACTGGCTCTCTGAATATTGTATTTTAATAAACCTTTTGTAAAATGACGTTGAAAAAATTATACCTGACTGAGTTTCTTGTCGGTTCTTCTCAGTGTCCAGGTTTTCTCTTTGAACCGAACTAAAGTAGATTTGACGTTCAAAAATACCTTGTGATTGGGTTTACTTGAATAAATTGATTTGACTTTGACTTTGACTTTGAGATTCTGAAGAATAAAAAATGGAATAACTGGAAAATGGTCAGTTTTACGGAAAAAATTCCAAGCACTTTTTTTAAACTTCTTTAAAGTACCTTTCAAATGAGACTTTATAAGACTCTGTAAGATATTAAATAAGGGAGTTGTGATGAAAATAATGTAGAATCCCTTTTTTCCGTGAAAAAAAAAAAATCAGTTTCACCCTTCATATTGCCACCTTAATTGAAATAAAATGTTATAAATTTACAGATCACTTTATTTTAATACTATAACGGGATCAAGAAGTTTGAATCGTTTAGAAAGCTTGGTTTTAAAAAAAAATTATGGTTTTAGTGGAGAAAGCAGTTTTTAATTTTTTAGAAAATGTGTTTTTTTTAGAAATAACAAAAAAAAAATGGAAGATACGTAAAAATTGCCAAGAACAAAAAGTTAGTTTTTTTTATTGAAAATTTTGATTTTTTTTAATTTTCATAACTTGAAAATTAACCGAGATATGATCTTTCAAAGTTCACAATGGCGTATGACTGGTACCATTTTGGAGCCTTTTGAACGTTTCCCTTTAAAAAATAAAGGGCTCAATAAATTTGAAACCTAATATTAATTATAATTAAGTCTAATAGATTATAAATTTTCCTATAAAATTATTTTTTAATCGACTGTCTAGCATAAAAATTAAGGGAAATATGGCCAAAACAAATTAACTTTTTTGTTTTACATTTCGGAGCAGGTAAATTTCAGTGTGTATACATCATATATAAGTGTATACACATAATGAAAAGGAACGGCATGGAGCTGACAACACCTGCTTCGGTGAAAGGAGACTTTCTACATATATATGTGTATTGTATATACATTCTGTCAAGAAAGTATCGGGAATGGATGATTTGTTTATGGTTCCAAATTCAATTTTTTGTTTTTTTTGTTGTTGTTAGATTGGCACTACTGTTTTCCATTTTGGCGAGGAGTTTGAGTTGCATCAGTTATTTAAATTAAATACAGTGTTTTTAATTATATCATTCTAGTGTATATTGCGAATTTCATAATGGACAAAAGCATCGAACAAAAGTGTCTTAAATTTTGCATCGCCAATGGAATTTCGTGTTCGGATTCACTGAAAGTGTTACAGAAAGCTTACGATGCGACTTTATCAAAAACACGTGCTTATGAGTGGTATAAAGCGTTCAAAAGTGGTCAAGATGTGATGGAAGATTTGCCTCGCTCTGGTAGGCCATCAACGTCTGCAACTGAAGTTAACATCGCAAAAGTGAAGGAAATAGTGACTGAAAATGCTCATTCAAGTTTGAGAGAGATAGCCGCCGAGCTTTCTGTGTCTCACGAGTCGATCCGTTCCATTTTAAATAATCACTTGGGTATGAAACATGTTGCCGCTCGGCTAGTCACAAAAGACCTGAATTTTCTCCAAAAACTCAATCGCATAAGAGTCGCTGAGGACATGCTAGAACGAGTCAATTCCGACCCAACATTCATGAAACGCATTGTTACTGGTGACGAGACGTGGGTTTACGAGTTTCACATGCAAACTAGTCAACAAACTTCGGAGTGGCGCCTTCCAACTGAACCGAAACCGAAAAAACCACGCCAAAGTCGATCAAAAGTCAAAGTCATGTTGACTGTTTTCTTTGACTATCGCGATGTTGTGCACACGGAATTCTTGCCGGAAGATCAAACGGTAAATAAATCATATTATTTGGGCGTTATGCGGCGTTTAAGAGAGCAATTTCGACGAAAAAGGCCAGATTTGTGGAAAGAAAATTCTTGGATTTTGCACCACGATAATGTGCCTTCGCACAAGGCCATCATTGTGAACGAATTTTTGACCAAAAACTCAACAAATACCATCGAGCAACCACCTTATTCACCAGATATGGCTCCAGCCGACTTCTTTCTTTTTCCTTAACTCAAATTACCACTTCGTGGCATTCGTTTTCATTCGGTAGAAGACATAAAGGAGAATTCGCGGCGAGCACTGAACTCAATTCCCGAAAAAGCGTTTAAAAAATGTTTTGATGATTGGATTATTCGTTGGCGTAAATGTATCGTTTCTGAAGGAGTATACTTTGAAGGTGATAAAATAAATTTGGATGAATAACTAACATTTCGTGTATTATTGATCTTTTCCCGGTACTTTCTTGACAGAGTGTACATATATTGTAAACAAAAAAGACCAGATTTAAGAGAACAGGCAGAAATATTTTACAATAGTACCTCCGAATTAGAACAAATTTTAGAAGCCGGTAGGTACTGTTCAATTATATGGAGCTGCAAAAGATACAAACTTAAAGAAAATGCAAAACATTGAAGACCTGCAAGCATTTCTTGAACAAATGCGATATGAATTTCGTTAAGGCAACTACTAAAAACACTGCTGTCAAATTGTCGTCCCTTGTTCCTACAGTCGATGTATCTTTTAATATGCTCATCCAGTGATGAGCATATCAAAAGATGTTACTGTCAGGTTCAGATTTGGCTTGGAAATAAAAATATTAATCCTACTGATTGGGGGTAGACTAAAGTTGAAGGATCCTTGCAACCCATCAAACTACAGAAAAGTCCTGCACCCCAAGAACTCAAATGATATTTTGCAATTGCCAAAAAGGACGCGCTGAATCATGTGGCTGCCGAAAAATTGGACTTTTATGCAACTCAACTTGCAGTGGATGTTCTGGTGAACATTGTCAGAACAGTGCTCCAATAACTGATCAAGAAGAGGACGAAGACGAAAATACAGACAGTGATAATGATATATTCTAAATATAAATTTATATTTATTTTACACATTAGTTTGTTTATTTTTTATACATTAATATGTAACATAAAATATTGTACACTAAATACATGAAAAAAATTATATTAAAATATTCCTTTCTGATTTTCCACATTTTCATAATCTTATAAGATTTTTTTCACATGAGGGGTAGTTTTAAGGGATGAAAATTTGAAAAATAATTATTTACAAGTTGAATACGACAAAAAGAAATTATAAATAATATAATATTACATTCTATAAATAAGACCGTAAATGATGTTTTTAATTTTTTCGTAATAAAGAATGATTTGTTAGGGTTGAAAATCTGGGATAAAAAATATTTGAGTTCAACACGATAAAAAGATACCCATTTAATATAAATTAAGAAAAATAAAGTAATATTAATTATAATTGTTTAAAAATAAAGTAATTTAAAAATAAAGTAATATTAATTAATATTATAATTGTTTTTTTTTTAATTTTATCATAAAAGTGGTTGGATTTTAAGGGATGAAATACATCGATTAAGGGTTAAAAAATCATAAATAGTATCCTAAAGCCTCAAGCAAGTTTTATTCAAACCCTAAATATGTTTTTTTACTTTCTAAATGCTTCAACTTTTATTTTATTGAATTTTGGCAAAAAGGGGTAGTTTTCACCCTTTAAGAATAATTTGCACATATTAGCATAGGGTAGATTTTAAAGTGAAGGATTAGTAGAACTTAATTCCAAAATTTTACGCAAATCGATGCGTGTTGATAGAATTCTGAGGTAATACCATATTTTTCCCGTTGTAGACTGGACTACAAGGGCTTTTGCTTAAAAATTATTGTTGAAACTTGAATTTAGAGTTCGCAATGCTTAGTAGTATACTATAGTAATGCTTAGTAGTAATGCTTAGTAGTATAGTATAGTACTGAATATATTGTGGAACGTGATAGCCAATGATTTTGAAATGTTTATGATTATATTCAGATATAATAAGTATATATATGAAGTTTGATTCACCAATTTTGTTTTATTTATATATCTCCAAAATAATAGAGTTTTATTTTAGTACTAATACACTCACAACCTTTGGTTTTAAACATCTGCAGTGTTCCATGATGGTAAAAGAAAAAATAGTTAAATTAAACGAACTTACCTGAAGTGAAGTTCTATTTCAATTTTACAAATTTGTCCATCATGGAACAACCCACCCCATCCCAATTAACACAAAATGTTCGCCCAAGTTCTATGGTTTAAGGTTGTTCGTTAGCTTCATACGGATAGTGAATATAGAGGAATGGCGTAGATACACCACGGCTGACAGGATGCGTTCAAAATTTTTTGATTTGCTTTACAGATTGTGAAATTAAGCGCAACATTTCATATTGTTGCATAGTGTTCCATGAGGGTGAAATTAGTAAAATTGGAATAGATCTTCACTTCGGCAATTTCGTTTAGTTTAACAATTATGACTGTATTTATCACAAATTATACACTGTTTCCAAATCAATTTTGTCTATTATCCATCTGTAATCAGATTGATATTTGCTTCTATCACTAAGTCTTTCGACTATGTTAAAGAATTTCTGAGAAAAATATCTGCGAATAACAACCAAAAAAATACGCCGAGATAATGTCTTAATTGGTTCATTATACGAAATTCAGTACAGCGAATATTCAAAATAACAGAACTAGACAGAAAACAAATCTGTTGGGATAGCTATTGGGTACCATGGTGATTCTGCAACTAATTGATAATACCTTGATTATACCTCGGTAATTTCCAGAAATCACAACACTATTAACTATTATTTAAAAAGTTCTTACATAATTACGCATTACATATACATATAGCTAGTATATTTGTACACACCTAAGTTGATATCTATCTAAACAATTAATGTTGTGTAATATTTAAGTGTTTAAAAATTTTTATTTCTACAATTTACCGGTATATATTATACATACATTTATACATACCAACATACGTATCTTTACGCTGTATCTCTAACGAGGTAGTCAGAGAGGACGGAGCGTCAGGATCGCGGTTCTTACATACCTCTTTCGCTTCCTCAACTCTCATCATTCTCCTCACACATTTTCGCCTAGGTATGCGAGTGCTTATTAGAAAATATTACATATTTTCACGTTGCATTACCACTGTAAAATAATTGTACATTATACATAGTACGTTAGTAACTAATTAATCTGTGTTTATAGTATCAATATTAAACAAATTATTAAACAAATAAATAT
Source organism: Zeuzera pyrina (assembly GCA_907165235.1). Taxonomy (NCBI): domain Eukaryota; kingdom Metazoa; phylum Arthropoda; class Insecta; order Lepidoptera; family Cossidae; genus Zeuzera; species Zeuzera pyrina. The sequence continues at coordinate 5,699,029 of OU015627.1, forward strand.
TATATTTTATTAAATATTATATTACAATTTCTTCATAGATAAATCTATAAAAAATCATGGACGTAAAAAACAGTGACTGCGTCGTGTAAATCAGTATTAAAACAATCTAAGAAAGCCACCTGAAAAAACAGTTTTTTTTTCTTCTTTCTACTGTAACATACTATATTAATGTTTGATGTTTCACTTATGAAATAGGCGACGCCGAATTCTCTTTTTAACCCCAGACGCAAAACAAGGGGTATTATAAGTTTGACGTGTCTGTGTGTCTATGTATCTGTCTGTGGCATCACAGGTCCTAAACGAATGGACCGAATGCGGTTTTTTTTGTTTGAAAGTAGGTTTTCTAGCGGTGATTCTAAGACATGTTTTATCAAAATCGGTTCAGCTGTTTGAAGAATATCAGCTCTTTTTTAGTTTTTAAGGGGCCGCGAGCATCTTCTATTAGTCTAATCGATGCGAAATTTAGTATACTGTAACTTCAACAATGTCGCAATAACATAGTAACCTTGACCAGAAGACAGCAGGATATCCAACTCCTCACCACTTACAGTAGAGACATCATGCTTAGGCTGATTGAAATGGTCTCTATGAATAGGTTATAGTTAGATAGATGGTGATCAGGGTCTGATGATGGATCAGACAACTATTGTCAGAATACTCAGATTTCGGCGAGGCACGATCTCGAGTCGCAATTTCGTGTATAGTCCCGGAAAGTATTTGCGTGAATGTGGGGATAGAGTGTAGATCGTAGTGTTTAAAAAGCATGAAATAAAACAAATTTAAAATTTAAAAAACCCTGACTCAAAAAAAACTTCCAAAAAGTAAAAAAATAATATGTACCTCATAGCCCTTTAAATTTGTGACAAGTTTCAATATAAATAGTAGTAGTAATATATCCAAGCGTCCTCACGTCGGGAGACCGCTAAGTAAATAAAGTAATAAAAAGAGAATGCAACTAAAAATGATAAAGTATGTATGAAATTGAAATACAAGTAAACTTAGCGGTCCCCCGACGTGACGACGCTTGGATATATTACTACTACTTATATTGAAACTTATCACAAATTTACAGGGCTATGAGGTACATAATATTTTTTTACTCTTTGGAGGTTTTTTTTTGAGGCGGGGTTTTTAAATTTTAAATTTAAATTTTATAAGATCGAAAATCTTCACGTAGCGCTCCTTCAATGTATAGATCTAATGAAATATTATTATAAAATTAAAAATCAGTCTAACATAAAACTATTAAATTCTCGCAATAAAAGCTGCAAACATTTTTCAACTACGCTACACGGTTGACTACGCTACGTAATGATATTGCAGCGTTCAACACTAAAGGTTTGTAATGAAATGTGATGTACTTTTGTAGATTATTGAGTTATCAATGTTCAGCAAGCGCTGCGTTTGAACGATATGCACCTGGGGGTTTCTATAGCAACAGCGCTGCTAGGGCTTATACGTGCCAGCCTGCCCGGGAAATCTAGCTTTGATATACGCATAGTATATGCGTACCTCCTTTGAAGGGAGCATTATATTCGCATCACAGATATTGCATTGCATGAGCTATATAATATGTACATTCTAGTACATTTTAGGTATGATTTTATATGAAAGTAACATTTTGAATCTACGTAAAGCTTTCAACCATTACTTGTTGACAGAGATTCTAATTAAGTATGTGTATGTAATGGTAGCAGGGCGCATCGTGTCACAAGCAAGGTGTTCCATCTCTTAAATGAATTATTTATGACAAGTCACAATTCTATTATATAATTTATACGGTATGGCTTTATTATTAAAAATTATCTAGTTTGTTGTTGATTATATTTGAAATTCTGTGCTATGTGTCAATCCTATTATGATAACAGTTTTAGATGGTTCTTGTCTATTGACAACAGCCATTCAGATAGATACTAAAGGAAAAGGGAACACTCATTAAACGGGTCCAGCAAAAATCTCTTGTTCTGTTGTGAATATGCTCTGCAGGAATAGTGCAAACAACCACTGTATGATGTATGTATGATGTATGTATGAAATTAAGAGTACTCTAGCCAGTCTACGATTAGGGACGACTAAAATTAGTTCAAGACGCATTCACTTGAGACAAGGTCAAGCTGGTGCCCAAAGAGCGAAGTGGTATTTTTAAAAACCACGGGGCAACGGCTGCCATTATATCAAAGCCAAATCCTGCCCCTTATGGAGGTCTGCTGTTACCTATAGGCGAGAGTTAAAAACCAGCTGTGAGCGTTAAACCACAAAGTTTGAGAATCGCTTTGAGCTCCACCTCACTCTTTGGAAACGACATAATCGCACATGGTATGGTTTCAAATAAGTTTCCTCTCTCGAACAGTTAGGTTGTGGAATGAACACCCTATCGACGTTTCGCCGAGAAATTACAGCATGAGGTTCTTCAAAAAGATATTAAAATGCTTTTAAAGGATCAGCAACACATAAGTGATACCTCAGAGTATCACGTATGCTTGTTTGCCATCTTTATGGTATACAAAAATCTATATATCGCAGGAAACTTATCACTAGATAAGTTTGGGTTTTTATAAAATATAGAAACTTATAAAGATGAAGTATTAAGAAAAACACCAGAAATATTAATGCTTATCGTCGAAATTTTGATCAAACTTTTCTTATTTTAATAAAATCGACACTTCTGATCTATTAGAGCAAAAACACCTTTATTGTACCAAAGCTGCTTCTCGATTTCACCATCTATTCTCCATCTCTTTTAGCACTAAGTACTACAGCTACAGCCAGTATTGATTGATATTATTGTTGTTATTAATACACCTGTACAATTCTGGGCTTGTCTCCTCATGGGAATACTCCTAAACGATTACTAGCAGAGATATAAAACTTTGTATGTAGGTTTATTTTGATAAATAAATGTAATTATCACCATGAACTGAAGCTGCAGTCAGAATTGTCTCCTTATGAAGGTACTTTTTAACGCTTAGTAACAGAAGCACGAAACTGCATACGGGTTTAATTTTGATAGCTAAATGTGATAAATTCCTGAAATCTTTAGCTATTTTCAGCTCAAACTCCAAAAAGCACCAATCGACATGTTTCGCCTCTCAACAAAGCATCCTCAGGATATTCCGAAAATCAGACTCGGTAAGCTAACCAGCACCGAATCCTCACAATATCTTGATAAGTAGCTAAACATGATTGTCACCATGAACTTATGCTACAGCCAGGACTGTCTCCATCTTGGCTGCAGCATCAATTTCAAGTAATCATTGTTGCAAGGAACCTTGCAAGAATGATGTGTTACTTTAAATGGATAGATTAAGAAATATTTTTAACTAAAAAGGTGTAAATTAATTAAAAACAAATTAATAAAAAACTTATATTTTATTAAAAAAAGAGTTCACTAAACTCCAAACCCATAAAAAATTAAACCGACTTTAAAAAAAAATCACTGAAAACTACGAAATAACTATCTTTCACTAATCCAAACTCAAGTACAAAAATATAACTTTATAAATACGATACAAATACCTATATAATTAAATTTGAGAATTACTGAAGTCGATGCCAAACGTACTAAACTAATAGACTTTCTGTTGATGCACATTGATTTCGATTTAAAAAAGAATATCTTAAATCGGTTCATGACGACGGAATGACGAAGTTCTGAAGTAACAAAAAAAAATACAACCAAATTGAGAATCTCCTTCCTTTTTTTGAAGTCGATTAAAAATATTGTAATTCACTGGTATTTTAATCTCGTAGTTCTTCTTTTTACCTATATTGTAGCCCATCGACTGGATTCTGATATTTGCAAGCAACTGATCGAGACTTCGGGAGACCGTCGGGCTGGCAGCTTTTTCCTCCAACGAATTAGTTTGGCTGTTCAAAGTGTTAATGCTGCCAGTCTGCTGGGCAGCCTTTGCAATGACAGCTTTCTGAGGAATTCTTTTATTTAAAATAATATACTTAATATCTAATGCTTTAGGCTGTAGTAAAAGTAGGCTATTGGAACAGTCCAATAGCTTACTTTTACTACAGCCTACAGCCTATAGCTATTAAGCCCATAACCTAATAGCTTACTACTGCTATTATAATATTATAGCCTATTAAGACTATAGGCTAATAAACTAATTGATGACATAGATGGCGCAGTGGTTTAGACGTTAACTCAAGCGCGGAAGGTTCCGGGTTCGATTGCCGGTCGGGTCAAATTAGAAAATGAACTTTTCTAGATTGTCTCGGGTCTGGGTGTACTGGGAGACGCCCTCAGTAGTCGTCGTCTGGTTCTCATAGCACTGGGAATACCCTAATTTGAGATCAGATGATTAGTGTGTATTGTCTGGCGCATTGTTATAAAAAAAAAATTATAACAATAGACTATTACCATAGGTACCATTTTTGAAGGCTATAGGCTTTTAAGCTCATAATTTAATACTTAATGTAGGCTATCTACGTTATCACTAATATTATGAAGAAGTAAATTTGTTTGTTTGTTTATAGAACTGAATTTGTTATTGTAACTGTTATGATTTCATGATTACGATTTGTGTGCCAGATATTACTCTGACACAGCACTTCGTAACCTCGTGCGTAATCGTAACCTACAAACAAAATATCTGCATCGCTGCAAAGGAAATTGTCACGTACATATTCGATATAAATAGCTGTAAGAATTAGTATAAGGCATGAGATGTAAACGACAGCTCTATGTCGTAACTACGCCGCACGGTACCAATATATCATCTACCGTATAGTCCACAGTATTATTTACCATCATGAAGCACAAGAAAAAGAATTGCAACAATTTGTTTACGATTTTGTAAGATTTCACAATTACCGTTTGTTAATTGTATAGATCGTTATGATTTATTCTTTCCATCACTGGAAATAAGATTGACAAGACATTTGGAAAATAAGATAAATGTTAACGTGTCGACATGTGCTCATGTTATTTTTACGCGAGGTACACCATTGAAGTACAGCTACAAATTAAATGGAATGATCATTCAAAGCACCGACAAAGTAAAAGATCTGGGAGTTATCTTGGATGCCAAACTCACTTTTTCAGATCATATCCAATATATAGTAGGTAAAGCTTTCAAAAATCTGGGATTTATTTATCGTGTATCTAAACCTTTTACAGATGTTTCTTGTATCAAAACCTTGTATTTTGCGTACGTTCGAAGTGTACTTGAATACTGTTGCACTATATGGAACCCTCATTATGTTGTTTACGAACATGCAATAGAGCGAGTACAAATCAAATTTGTTAAATATTTAAATCATCATACTCGTATGTTCCACGTAGACTACAGGGTATCTTGCAACAATTACAAAATAATAACACTGTGCGCTCGACGTACTCTTAGAGAGATGCTGCTGTTGCACGACGTATGCTCCGGTAAACTTGACTGCCCCCAACTCCTCACAAATATGCTGCATTTATGTGCGCAACGAAAAAGAACTAGACACGCACAGTTGTTCTATGTACCGATCTCTCGAACCAATTATGTATTTAATAACATCACGCATCGTTTACCACAAAAGTATAATAAGGGGTTTTCGGACATAGATATCTTTCGATTGTCAAAAATAAAATTCAAAAAAAGTGTAATAAAACAATTGTTAAATTCTTAACGCAATTAAAAAAAAAAACGAGTTCAAGAGGAACGTCATTTAAACTCACCATTACAACACACACATTTGTAACAAAAGAACGAGACACTCATCCACTCAAAACACAATGTCACTACAATTTAATACTTCACAATTACATTTACACACACGACTCGATGTGACATTAATAATTTTTGTTTACCTTATATTATAATAAATTGTAAAATTGTAAATAAATGAAAATAATAACTACTTACATCACATAATATTTAATATGTTAGTAGCATTTAGAATCAGTAATTGGCAAAAGGCACAGAAAAATGTAATTTAGTAAGATATAATATGTAAAATTGCTGTTGATTCTTGTTAATAAATAAAATAAAAAAATAAAATAAAAATCACAGAAATACAGGTGTCTTTTGCACATAGCCGGCGATTAGATTCCGTGTTCAGGCAAGAGATATTTTAAAAATCTTTTAATATGATATCACTTACCTTTAATTTTGAAAACGAAATGAACTCTTCATCAAGTGAAATTTTATATATTAAATATTTAAAGTAGTTCTCTGTGTGTTCCATATTACAGTATACATATTATGGAGTAATACGTATACATAAGTAACATATTATGTTACTTGGAGCTCCGTCCTCTCTGACTACCCAGTTAGGGATACAGCGTGAGGATATGTATGTATGTTACACAGGATGTACCACGCCTATGGCCTCTGTAATAGTGCACATTTTGTCATAAATTTTTAAGTGTACCTTTGTTTTCTTCATAATGTAGAAGCCCAAAGATATTATCAGTTATTAGTATTATTAGTACCTACATCAAACTTATTACTTATACCTAATCATTTTCTAATATATATTTTTATATATTACTTAACGATTTCATCGATTTTAGAGTTTCGTAATGAAATTGGCAAATTACACTATTTATGTAATTATGTTGTAGACTGTCTGAAGGCTGCCTGATTTTCAAGTCCTTTTCTCGTGATTATTTATACACTTAATGGATGTCACAGATCTGTACGTTGTAAATATTCTAACGAATATTTTTGGGGCTATCGGAATGTAACGGAGTTCAAAAATACAGTTTTTTAATAGCTGTCAGTCTGTTCCCTTCTGTAATAATCACAAATACACTGCTACACGGACTTTTGAATATCATATAATTATTTAAGAGATAAAGGAGATAAGAGAGTGCATGATGCTGGTAGGATTGTGTTAGGAGTGTGTATGGAAAAGCATCTTTTCTACTTACATACCTATGTAGCTAATACCTACATTAATATGTATATAATGTAATATTTAAGCACAAAAGGATCCATCAGTGCATGTGGGAATGAAAGTGTGAGAGAAGTATGATTGATTTATTCCTGCTGGATAGTAGACTCAAGAAGCAGGTAATGGACACAAGAGCGCATAGAGAAGCCGATCTGGGAAGGGACCACTTTTTGGTGATAATCAGAATAAGAAGTCTGTTTGTAGCATAGCGACGTCGCGTAGTGTCCAAACCTGCAGCGGTCTGTCGCTTCAAAAGCTGGTGACTGCAAGATTATCTGACAGTTATTAACTTATCTGCGGTGTTATAATGCAGGTTTTTCGATGTTGTTGTACAGGTATGGTAAACCCAACGTTTCCTATGATGTCACTCTTCTGTGTTAGTACTTGTGAGACCCGCCTTCTGGGAAGCCAGTACTAACGTGACAAACGTTAGGTGATGAGATGCAAGCGATGCAGCATGAATGCCGCAGTATTATTTTAACTTCCTACTTGAGGTTTCCGATGTTTTGTTCTTCAGTTGCGTGACGTACGTCGGTCTTTGGTTGAGTGACGTGTGTCGGGGTCACCACTGTTACAGTATTTGTTTTGGTGACTCCATGATGGTAAATAATGTTGTGGAGTTTGGTGGATGATATATTGGTACTGTGCGGCGTGTAACCGCCATAGAGCTATTGTTTACATTTCATGTCTTATACTAATTCTTACGACAATTTATATTGGAGATGTACGTAACAAGTTCCCTTGCAGCGATGCGGATATTTAATTTGTAGATCGCGCACAAGGTCACGATTTGCTGTGTCAGAATAATATCTGGCACAAAAGGCATTTTTGAAAGATATTTGTGAGAGGCATAAGGTGGTTTTAGGAACGGTTGGGGTTGTATGAATCAGATTTTCTCGCTCCGCGGTATCGTGCAGAAGTTTCTGGCCATAGGTCGGAAAGTTTTCTGCGCTTTCGTGGATATTGAAAAAGCATTCAATAGAGTAATGCGGAAGAAATTGTGGTCTTCTGCCTGCTGTACTGATTACTACAGGCTGTGAGGTCATTATATCGAGGCCACAGAGCCTGCGTAAGGATAAATGGTGCCTGGTTGGAAGTCTGTTCAGGCGTCAGACAGGGCTGCGTGATGTCACTGCCTGGTTATTTGTGCAGTATTTGGACAGTTGCCTACAGACATTGAAAGGTCGTATGAATGGTATGATATGTGACGGTACAGTGCCTTTTGTACGCTGACGATGCAGTGCCTATAGCACCATCAGAAGCAGAGTTATAGACATTAGTTACGTGCATGAAAGAAGACAAGTGAAAAGACTGAATATGAATGTTAACAAAACTATAAGGTTCTGGTGTTTGAAAGGGAAGATATACAGACAAAGTGTAAAATATGGGTAAATGGAAAATGTCTAGAACAAGTGAACGAAATTGTATATCTGGGTAGTGCGTTTTCGAGGCATGGAAGATGTGAGTTGGATGTGGAAAGACGGGTAGCAGCGATTTCGAAATTTTGGGCGGAAGGTATATATTATTATAAGAATTCATCACATAAAATGGCTTTCCGCAAATTAACACCTGCGTCTATACAATACATTCTAGTTTATTTATACACGGGTTGCTTTGGACGTTTTTTTACGTACGTTTCTCAGAAAGTTTTATAAACACTGTTAAACCACAGTACAAGTAAACAAGCAGTATTATATCTCGGCAGTGTTCTTGAGATAATTACCTACGGTCGCTCGGTATGTAAACACGCAATAGGGCTTCCGACTGGGACTGTCTTTTTTCTTGGGATACGTATTTGATAATATGTATTATATTAAATTGTCGTATTATCTTTTCATTTTAAATTATTGCAAATTTCGTAAGTTTTCTATCTACTAGTATTTTATTTCTAGTTTCAAAAGTTTGTGAGTTAGTATGGTCGAAACGGACATAAAAAATGCATTTTATGTTTTTTGTGTGCAGTATAATCAAAAATCAGCAACAAACTAATTAGATCATTATGATAATATATTTTCTACAAATGAGCAACAAAGAAATATTTCCAGTTTCGATATAGATGTATTCAAACAGCCATACACTGAACAATATGCTAGAAAACTTGATGCTATAATACACACATCAAAAAAGATTTTGAACTTTTGAACGATTTTTACTATTGTAATTTATTTATATTTCTTTTATAAAGAATAACTAAGCATTCTTTGACGCATTGGTGACAAAGCAACAAAATTCTTTATTCAGTTGTTCATTTAATCACAGTAATTAACAATATGTGTACCGTAACATACGTAGTATAAAATAAAGTTAAAACGAAATTAAACTTTTCATGTTTTACGCAATTAAATAACGACATTTCTTTAATTATTGGGTAACTCAATACAAAGTGTGGCCGCCTCTGTTGTTTAAAACTTGTCGGGAGCGATTTTTCATTGAATTGATAAGATTGTTTATCTGATCCTTTATTTATTTTCCTTTAATTTTAACAAGTCTCAGTTGTTGGGTTGTCGACACTCCGTCCAGGTTCTCTAGAACACGTCTCTGGAGAATGTCCCATGCGTGCTCGATGGGATTGAGGTCTGGCGAGTGTGCAGGCCACGGCAATACCCGGATGTTTTCCATTGCCAAGTACTCTCTGATCCAACGAGCTGTGTGCGAACGCGCATTGTCATGCATCAGCGTGAAATCTGAGCCAAGACTTTGTGCAAATGAGTGATTATAAGGCCCGAGGACATCTTCAACGTAACTTTCAGCGTTCATATTGCCATCTACAAAAACGAGCTCAGTTCGTCTGTTCTTCATAATACCCGCCCATACTATCACTGTGGAGCCACTGTAAGGGTGCACTTCCTGGATGAATCTCAACCGTTCAGCATTTCCGGGATTTGTATGTATCGGTCCTGTTGAGCAGTTGTACTCCTTCCACGTCCGGAGTGCTCCTCAGCAGGATCCCCTGTATTAACGTAACGCTGCCAAAGACGACAAATCACGCTCCTATTGACATCAAAATGCCGAGACACCTGGGACTCATTTCTTCCTTCTCGTAGCATTCCTACAGCTCTCTGCATTTCATCAGCAGTCAAATGGCGTCGCTCCATAACATAAAAAATGACTCAACACTCAATTTTTTCAAAAACTGTATATCTCAAAATGATAAAAGTGGGTAAATACCAAATTTATCAAGTAACGAAAACACATGAAATCGGGAAAAAATAATTAGCTTTCATTTTAATGGAAACAAAACACAACGGAAAAGGTTCTATTTTTGAAATCAGTCAGTATATGTTTCCGAGAACAAAAAAGATACCAATCTACTTTTCTAAGGAAAAAATAAAGTATCAATTAATAAAACATGCAGTTTCTGTAAATGATGCGTGTTGCTTAGACTTGTTTGATGTGTGTATTTCGTCAGTAAATGCACGGGAGCGTCTCACACCGTACGACGACAACCGCGGCGCACTCGCGACTGTTGTATGCCGAGAAATGCCGAGATTTTGAGGCGCGCCGTTTGGGAGCGTTTGTATGAAGATAGAATACTGTTTGCTTACTTGTACTGTGGTTAAACTGGTAATGCAAAGGTATTCTCCTAAGAATGAAATCCTAACAATTCTCTTAACCCTTAACTATAGTCATGGGTCCACTGCACCCGTGTTGATTTTTCAAAGTCGTAATTAAAGCGCTGCGAGCGGTGCAGCTCCCCCCAATACCTTCCGTAAGTTAGCCATAGCGCACGCTGTGAGACAGACGTGTTTCACTCGGTACTCCAAAATTTATTCAGCTTGGGTCCAATGGACCCACGACTACAAATACATGTTTTTTTCATATCTGCTATTTTGTTTAATTTCGTGTTTCATTTCATTTTCTCGTCATGGCAAACAGAAAAGGTGTCTATAAGTCAGAAAGACATATTAGAGCAATGGTTGAACGCCGATTTACACAGTGATAACGACGAAAACGATGAAAATTCCGTGTCTGCTCGTAATGCCGTAACTACGAATTCTGACAACGAGTTTTCTGATGATGATGAGGACTTTGTCGTGATTAGTGATCATGAATCTAACTCAGAACTATCTGACAATGAAAACTCAAGTGAAATCGAAGTGAATGATATAGTCGCCGTTGGCCGATGCCTATTCTGTATAGGTTGTTGGACATGAGCGCTTTGAATGTCTATATCATCCAGCAGTCACGAAACAGCCTCGAAAATGACAAGGATGATGTTTTTGAAAAGACTTGCTAAGTCTATATGTGAGTAGTAGGGGAAAAGGGGGTAGTGGGAGTGTCACTTAAGCGAGAAATCAAATAAAACCTTAATTATAAATGATATATTTATTGCAACTGCTAATATACTAAATTTACTCAACTAGCTAACATTTGACATCAATTTCAATAATTTTGATAATCAAATTTGGTAATTATTAAAAACGATTAAAAAAAAACAGATTTGACTCTCACTGCACTGATGTGGAGGCAATGGTGGTCACCCTCTGGACAATCGGAGTCAAAGTAAATTTAGCAGACATCGCAAACATAACCATCGGCCGACTCCCACCCAGTACAGTCCGCGTGAGCCCATAACCCACATTTCGTTGTTCCTTGCGAAATCGTTGTATACCAGGCATCAGTTTCCAGCATCTTTTGCGTCGTCATCCTCATCATCTTGGCAAATGTCGTTAGTATTTACATCTGATACTGAAGTTTCGTTTGATTCTTGAAGTATTCGTCACTGTCTTTTCATTGTCCTTCTTCTGTACTTTAGTACTTTCCCTTACCTTTACCTTTCCATTTCCTTTTTTCTTTCTCTTTCTCTTCACCTGAGTCAACTGACTCTCATTTCCCACACTAATGAGAAAAATGTTGAAATTAAAAAAACCTATGAAACACTGACGCAATCTAAACTTTACATCAGTATTTTGAATGTCTGACTAAATGTATGTGAACATTTTAATCGTGCACTGTAAAAAAATATCGACGCTTACCTTCTATTTTATGGTGACGAAAAATTACATTGGCGGAGCGCAAAAACAAAACAGACATTCCTTCCAAGCGCGGAGGCCTACTAGCGCGAGCCGTTCAACACAGTGCCGAGGGGCATAGGTGGAGCAGAAGAGATTGTTTACGCGATACTCGCGTGTATAGTTACGTAGATTTGTGGGGGACTCCCATTACCCGCTGACTCCCATTACCCTGTTCTTCCCTACATGAAAAGCGATACTACAGTCGAAGACTGCCTACACGACTCAAAACTAGCATTGCCGCGGTCCTAAAGCTTCCTCCGGCAGCTACAGACGCTGGTGAAAGCCCGGAATTGGACAGGAACAAAAGAAAGAGATGCGGATTCTGCCTACCTGCTAAGAGAACCAAGACTGTTCACTTGTGCACTAAGTGCCAGCAACTTATTTGTATGATACATTCAAAAATTGTATGCAATTCATGTTTGTAAGTAGGCTAAATTGAACTAGTGTCAGAATTTTTATTTGAAAAGTTATTATTTGTTTGTTAAATTGTTATAAAACAACATATTTTTATATTTAAGAAAAGAAGCATTTTTGTTTCTTTGGCACTAGTTAAAATTTTTTTTATATTTTTTTATGTGAACCTAATTTTAGTTTAACATATATTCGACTGATTAATGTAAGTGCAAATTAAAAATAGAAATGAATGTTTCTATGCTTGATTTTGTGATACAATACCATTGTTAATACATAAATAAAAGATTAAAAAAAAAATAATATGAACAACATAATTTCATTTTTATTAGCTTTTAAAAATAAATGGGTCTACGGGACCCACCACTATAGAGTTGTTATTATTTTTCACCACTACAGTTAAGGGATAAGGAGGAAACGCTCGAAATAAGAGTTAAATAAGAATTACGCGATCTTATCAACACAGTAGCGTACAAAACAAAGACACATTCAGAATAAAATGTACACAATTTATGTACAGAAATAAATCAGTTCTGAAAACTAATCAGGTAAAAATATTTTTTTATTCTTGAAAACATTTCCAAAAGAACCGACTCGTACAATGTGCATGATTAATCCTTCTAAAAATAAAAGGGCCTCATAATGTCTTAAATTGTCAACAAAACTTTTAAAAATGTCTCTTAATAGATCTAAAATAATCAACAAATTACGTTATGATTATTTCATGTTCTCTTTTGTTTTATTGAAAAAAATCACACTAGTGTTTTTATTAAAATACTAGTGGCCCGTTGCGATTTCACCTGGTTTGAATACATAATATATAGCCTAATTTGAAAATAAAATGCAGCCCATGTTACTCGCTAATAATGAAGCTTTCTATAGGTCAAAGAATTTTTGAAATCGGTTGAGAAGTTTTTGAGTTTATTATAGTAAATATGTATTCCTCTGATTCTCATCTGTTAATATATATTATTATTACGAGTTGTTGGTAATAAGATGCCGGTTAAGGGTGCGAAGAGTTTATTTTTCTTCGTAGAAGCAGATGTCAAGAACACGCGAACTTACGGCGGTTCCTAGTCTTCGGAGTCACCCCTCAAAGTAGGTACTTGCGTAATAGTCACCGAAGGTACACGCTTCACTCAGAAACAAAGTTCCCGAATCGCAGAAGTCTTCTATCCAAAGTCGTTGCAGTAGTAGTGGTCTTCGTAATTCGCTTTGATGTGATCTCGATATACCTATCCCTTCGATTGATAGTTGAGAAACTGACTCGGCTTTTTTTTGTTTTGTTTCTGAGAGGCAAAATTGAAACCCCGCGGACACCCAGCCAGACTCTATGCCGACTGGGTAATGTCGGATTCAAACTGACTAAACAAAATACCTCTTTGCTGTTCGCCCTAGTGGCTTTTACAGCGTCACAGGTCGCGTTGGGGCGAGCGCTAAGGGCGCCCTGCCAGATGGTCGACCGCCTGAGGGTTCCTCCAGCCGAGGGATACTTCGTATGGAGGGCGGACCTCGGGCTCAAGGCGTCGCCAGGGGAGCTTTCTGCACTTGCGTGCATCTTATTGAGCTTCCTATTCGGGTGAGGGCCGGGCCTCTAGCGGACCCGGCAACTGACTCAGCTGTGGATACGGAGCTCTATTCATAGTCCGATAAAATGAAGGTGAAAACTTCTAGATCAAATAGAAATAAAGAGGGTCGACTAATAATAATTCGACATTATTCTCGACGCCGGCTGTTTACAAGTGTCATATACTCGTATGACACGTCATCGCTCCGGAATTTTCGAAGTACAACTTTGTGCTTCTTTCTTAATTTTGCTTATACCGTTCGATAGCAGACCTTAAACCTAGCAATGCGTTTTTGGGTCATAACTCTGCAAAGCTCAGGTCTCGAGATATAAGCACTAAAAGCTACGTGTTTAGCTCCATTTAAAAATCGATCTTATTCCTTAGGTACAAGGTCCAACTGTAACATTATAATGTATAATAATCTTTACCTTGTCTCATATTGTGTTAAGTTTCTGTTTACCTTGTCAGTTATTGTTTTACTAGAAGCTTACATCTGTTTATTCTATTTTGTCATACGTACTAAACTCTGTATTATTATCCTGTTTATTAATGTACCTTTATTTTAAATTATTCACGTGATACTTTTTATATTATTGTGTATTAAATTGTATTATAACTTTTTATAATAATAATAATAATCGTGTAATACTTTTTATATACATACACATATTCATGCATGTATACTTTTTATAGTATTCTGCCAAAATTCTCTTGATATAAAAGAAGTTTTTATAATAACTCTTGATATAAAATAAGTCTGGATATAACTCTTCATTTAGTACTGGCCAGAGTCAGTACTAAGAAAATTTTCTTAGATTAATTAGATTGAAATTTGAAATTTTGAATAGGGAAGGCGGAGAAAACAAGAAAAGGAGAGATCAGAAAATAATATGAAGAAAAGTGAATTAAATAAATTAAAGTAAATCTTACGCTTCCTTTGAAAATTAAAAAATAAATGAAGATATATATATATATATATATCTTCATTTATTGTGTGTGTGTGTGTGTGTATATATATAATATATATATATATATATACATGTGTGTGTATATATATATGTATATATATATATATGTAATTGAAGAAATCCTCTGTGGAGATATCAATAAAATCAAATACAAGGATCATCGCGAGGAGTCCAACGATATACCTATACTAGCATTTGTCGTGATACCCCTATGATTCTAGCCGCCTTCCATTCGGGACTATCCAGACATCATCGCTGTATAGTATTAATAATTATATTTATTTTATTAGAAAATATCAAATTGTATACATTTTAGAAAATACATATTTAATGTCTGTCTGTTTTTATAATACATCTCCTCAGAAAGTTACTCAATTAACGGAAAATAGATTTAGATTGTTGTAAAACGTACATTGATTAGAGAATCATACCTACTATAAAATAAACGAATTCATCGATTACAAAATGATAGTCTGGAAATAATCGTCTCTGCACATGCATTTATCGGCTTTCTGAATATTATATTGTAATAGACCTATTGTGAAATGATGTTGAAAAAATTATACCTAATTGTGTTTCTTGTCGGAGTTTCTCTGGGTGACTTAATAATAATTAATGTACATCTAAATGATTTAAAATAAAGGCTTAAGTTGTATAAGTTTTCTTTAATTTTTATGTTTTCTAGGAATACTTAATTAACACCATATTACGCAAAGTAAAAGGTTTTTGAATGTTTTTTTTTGTGTCTTTCTGTTTTGGTTGTCACACTTATTTACTTCTACAGAGGCTCGCATGTAGTAGTAATGGCTATATCATGTTCAATTGAAAAACTGTCGATGAGATCGCAAAATTTGCGTAATCTTTTAACAACCTCACAAAACCATTACAAGCTTCATACAAACTTGAAATTCTCATACATCTTAAAATGCTTCAATAAAATAATAATAATATACTCAGACATTTCACACAGCGCCATCTAGTCCCAAAGTAAGCTGCATAGCGCTTGTGTTATGGGTACTAGACAACTGATATACTACTTATATATTTTTCATTTGTAAATATATACATATTATACATAAACACCCAGACTAGGGACGGGAATCAAATCCGCAACCCCCGTTTACTTTCCGACGCGCTAAGCCGTTGCGCCACGGAGGTCGTCAATCGTAAATCAAAAATAATCGTAAAATGTGGTAAAGGTTTAACGAATGCGAAAACTGGGTTATTATATAGGTTACGATCACTGGATTACCTAAAAATATTTCCTTAAAAGTTGGATTATAATGTTTGTATGACAACACAGGTTGTCAAAGCGAGAGAGACTATAGTGGTCACATCAAGGTAATATCTACTAGTGGTAGATCTGTACATATTATGTTGATAGCTTGCAAACAATCATAAAATCAATACGATGATGGTGATGATGACCAGCCATGAACCTAATAGATTAGGATTAGCTTTTTTAAATTGTTAAGGAATTTGTGTAAAGTATATTGTTTTTAACCGACTTTAAAAAAGGAAGGAGGTTCTCAATTCGTCTGTATGTTGTTTTTTTTTTGTATGTTTGTTACCTCATAACTCCGTCATTTATGAACCGATTTCGAAAATTCTTTTTACGTTTGGTAGGTAATACTTCAGAGGTGGTCCCATTTAAATTTCACCGATATTGGAGCTTGGACTTCGAAGATACACTAGATAACACGACCTGGTTATAACCTTTATTTATATTGACGATTCTTTTGTATATCGTTGCGCTCCGGAATTAGAATGAAGTTAATTGCAGACCTGCCCTAGATATTTATTTAGGTCAAGACCACTCAAAAGGGAGAAATAAAATTTTTTTATTAAAAAAAATTAAACCGCCATCAAAAAAAAACACTGAAAAGTATAAAATAACTATCCTTTACTAATCAAAACTCAAGTACAATTAAAATAACTTTATAAATACGATACACATACCTATATAATTAAATTTGACAGTTATTGAAGTCGGTGCCAAATCAATGTGCAACAACATAAAGTCTATTAGTTTGGTGGGCTTGGCGTTGGTGGGTGGCTTGTAGCGAGACTCAAATGAGAATGTATAACACAGTATCACGTGTTGTTCTTGAAAATAAATGACGCACCATCACACACGTCGTTGCGACGTAAAAATATATCAATCTCTGCACCGCTTGATTTTTGCGAACACGACTAAACGATGAGCAGTAGTTAAGTGCATCCTAATCTTCGATCAATTAATCGTAGATCCTAAACTTTTATTACTATAATTTAAGCATCGATGTTATTTAAGTCAATTAAATATTTAAGACAATAATATAGATATAATTGTAAATAGAATAAATAATAAATAAAAATTTAATTAAAAGGGGAGTATTGTGCCAAATATTACTCTGACACAGCAAATCGTGACCTTGTGCGCGATCTACAAATTCTATATCCGCATCGTTGCAAGGGAACTTATCACGTAGATACATACATATCCTCACGCCGTATCCCTAGCGGGGTAGTCACGTAAATCTCCAATATAAATAGTCGTAAGAATTAGTGTAAGACATGAGATGTAAACGATGAGATGTACCTTATTGCCTACTTTATATTTATTCTGTGGGGGCGAAGTCACCACTGATGAGCACAGCTAGTGGTATATAATAATGTTGTGGATTTGGTGTTTTTGTTTGTATTTCTGTTGTGAATTTATAATGTTTTATTGACATTAACGTTATTTTATTCTAGGTTTGTGAAGTACTCGATACTGAATGTGATTTATACTCAGTATGGGTATCCGATCATCAACTAACGTACCTTCCTTTGTAACAAACATAGAACGTCTAATTCTGGCGTATTTTTTGCTTATTTGCCTGTTGAAACTAAAAGGTATTTTTGGTTGTTTTTTATTAATTAATTATTATCTATGCACATTATTGGCACTTGTGAGAATAATGGAGATATATATATGTCGGAAAAGACACGGGGCAATTCGTGCTTTTGCAACTCAGCCATGAGAAAAAGGTACCTAATCTTACAAGAGGCGAACTACTCCATAAAATACAACGTTAAGACAAAGTTAATGTGCAAACGACAGGAAACTCTTCATAACAATTATTACTTAGGTAATTGGAAATTGAATAATGGCAAACGATCCGTCGGCGAAATGCTATCGCACCGGCCGCCGTAGTCTAACAGACTCAGCGCCGGCCCCGACGTTCCGTTAGCACGTCATCGGAAGTCGCGCTTTGCCATGGTATAGTCAAATGAGTGCCTTTTATATATTTCCACCGACATATATATATATATATATACTTAGTGATAGTTTGCTATGTCTCAGGCGGCCCGAGTTTAATTCCCGGCCGGGCCATGTATTTAGCGACATTTTTCTTACACTTTATGGATGCTTCAAAATAAAACAATACATTGTGATCAATGACTATGGCTTAGAACAACTATTCGAAAAATAAAACATCTCCACTTCAGACATGCTACTATGGTGGTTTGTAACGTCTAAGTCATTTCAATTTCCTGGTATCCGGTTTTGATGGAAATGTATAAGGCAGATTATGATTTTAATTAATTATAACAAATTTCGTTAACTAAATGTCTCCTTTACAGATGTAAATTGGGGGTACAAGCAGTTGGACAAGAGGACTTGGTGTATTTACCAATTGAAAAGTTATACGAATTGAAATTCTTCTATGCACTTCATTTTCACTCTGAGCAATGAAAGCTTTCTAAGCGGCAACTTTGAAGAAGTCTATTATTTAAGATAATGTTTAGTTTTAAGTTTGTAAATATGAACGTTAGGATATGTATGTAGTTTTTTGTAAATACATATATAAATATGTATGTCTATGTATATATACATATATATATTCAAGCTGTATTCCTAATGGGAAAGTCAGTCATATTTATGTAAATATATAAATATATTTAAAGTAAATATTAATGTTTTTGTACATATTAATGCATATATAATATAAATAATATCTCTTATCGAAATAAATATTGTCACACAAAGGTGAGCTTTATTTAATTTCAAAATTACTATGAACATAACTTAGGATGTTTGTAATTATCGATACTTTTTTTTAAGTCTAAGACTTTTCCGTCACTATTATATCGATAGCACGCTCTTTATTTCTGGACATCACTGTCTCATTTGCTTATATCTTGGTATTACGATTATTTGGAAAACCTGTAATTTATTTATTGTTTTCTTTCTATTTGATCATGTTTGACATCCATAGAGTAAAGTAGGCGTCACGACAGAATCGATCGATTTCTTTTTAGTTTTTTATTCGAGGAGATTTCAAAATATGTTTATATGACCAATATGCATTCCAAGCTTTTTTAATTCTTCTATCCGCTTTTTTTTACCTATATAGTGTTCTCCAAACGAGATATTTTGGACTAAGTACACGTATTCGTAAACATATTTGATGTTCCTATCCCGAATGAACGTCCTCTTATGTTTTCTGTTTGTCATGATACAAGTTTTTTCAGGATTCATCTCCAAACCACACTCTTGCCTGCGACGATCCAGAGACCAAAGCATATATTGAAGATGATCATGGTTTTTTGTAATTAGGACGATGTCGTCGGCGAATCGAAAATGGTTTAAATATTCTCCATTGATATTCACTCCAAGTCTTGACCAGTCCAGTTTTATAAATATATACTCCAAGAGCGCATTGAATAGGTTTGGAGAGATAGGATCCCCTTGCCTGACACCTCGCCTCAATTCAAACATGTCACCTTTTCTTTCCAATTTAATAGCAGATTTACTTTTTCGATATATCTCTTTGAGGACACTGATATATTTAAAATGTAGGCCTTATTCTCTCAGTGGTCTCCAAACCTCTTCATGTAATATGGAATTGAAAGCTTTTGAATAATCTACGAAAAATAAGTAAGTACAGGACTTTTCCATATTCTACGTATTTTTCGATCACCTGCCTTAGTGTGAATACATGGATCCAGAGTGGAATAATTGCATCTGAAACCTGCTTGCTCCTTAGGTGGTTGGAAATCTAATTCTTTCTACAAACTACAAAATACAAAATTAAATTAAGTTGTTATTGCGTTAAAACTGTTAGTTTTACAATTTCTTACATCGGTTATATTTTTTCATATAATATATCTTAGGTTCAGAAGCTCTATTTTCTTCTCTTGCTAAAGCCGATACCTTCGACATCCCCTGTTAAGGTATTTCATCAATCTGCAATATATATATATATATATATATATATACAACAAAAAAGTACATACATACGTTAATATTCAAAGAGGCAATGCTGCCAGTCTGCGGGTACCTTAAGCAATGATAGCTTTCTAAGCGGCAATTTTAAGGAAGTCTATTATTTAAGTTTATGTGTAGTTTTAAGTTTGTAAATATTAACGTATGTATGTACTTTTTTGTTACTAATAAAACTGCTATCTGTATAACACATTATGTAGTGTGTTTATTTCAGTGATAAATAGCATTTTTGTCATTATTTTCATCAATTTTATAATGCTTTTAATTGCAATTCATAAGTTAACATTTAAATTCAAATTAGTAAAAGCGAACCTTCGATTTAGAGATATTCGGACACCTTCAATACTAGACATTGTAATTTTACCAATTACTTACACTCTTCTAGATAAATGAGTGGTTTTTTTGGAAGACCATCACTAGTGCTAATAGCATTCATGTGAAGGACAGACTTTTTCTGAGATTATATTTTTCATAAAGGTTTTATTATTCTCTGAAACATTTAAAAAACGTGTTTCTGGAGTGACAAATTACTCGTAAACTGATATTTTGTAAATTTTTAAAAACATGAACTTGTAAACAAGGAGTTGAGGCGCGCATGAAATACTTTTGATAACGGAAATTATTGTTAGCTTCACTACATTGTAATCACGTTGAAAACTATTCGTTTTTCTAGGATGTGGACTCAGATGGAAACGTAGGATGAGGAGATATAATTAAAAGACGTGCTTTCGCTAACTCGTGAATTTCTGAACTGACTTATTTTCTGACATTCAAAGATACCATGTTATTATGAAAGTAGCAACACTTTCAAAAAAACAGTGTTGACATTTGTTAACGATTATGATTAGAACGATTAATCGAGAATATTGATAATAGCTAACAACGTCAGTTAGTCATCTATGAGAATTTTGTGAGATTTTGATAGCAAAAGTGGAGTCACGTACGTATGTATTAATGAGGCTTTATAAAAGAATCTGGCGTTAGTCTTTGTATAGTAGTTATCAAGTAGCAACAAGCGATCGTGTACAGTTTATTGGAATGGAGGTAGTCAGAAATAATTTAATTATACCCTCCACCATGCGCTGTTAATAAGAAGTAGTCTAGTGCAATTAGTGTTAGTATATCTTTAGCTGTATCCGCGAACCGTCGTTGTTAAAATATAGTCAAAATTAGTGTTCAGTGAGTTATTCAGTATGCAATGAATTATTCAGTGAGTTTTATACGTAGTGTTTCAATGAGTGATTAGTGAGTTTTATAGTGCGTTAAATAGACGAATAGAATAGTATGCTTTTAGTTCGGAAGCGAGACATGCCCAGCCTTGGTTTTGGTTTTTTAAATTGAATTTGTATTAATTTTGTGGAATTTGTAGAATGTATTATAATGAATTTCATGATGGATATAAAAACTGACGCAGCCGCAATATGCTGTGACGGCTTCCGGTATTATGATGGCAATAAGAAGAAGAAAGTTAAAATTTATGTATTGGATATCCAAAGACCACAAGATTATATTCTCAATATAAAGAAGTTTCAATATAATATGTTGTCGTAGATATGCAGAGGCTACGACGTGAGATGTTGCAGATATGTAGAGGCTGCAGCATAGCGTGTTGTAGATATTTAGAGGCTACACACAAGTCGTTGTAGATTTATAGAGGCTACAACGTGAGATGTTGCAGATATGTAGAGGCTGCAGCATAGCGTGTTGTAGATATTTAGAGGCTACACACAAGTCGTTGTAGATATGTAGAGGCTACAACGTGAGATGTTGCAGATATGTAGAGGCTGCAGCATAGTGTGTTGTAGATATTTAGAGGCTACACACAAGTCGTTGTTGATATGTAGAGGCTACAACGTGAGATGTTGCAGATATGTAGAGGCTGCAGCATAGTGTGTTGTAGATATGTAGAGGCTACAACACTAGTCATCGTAGATATGTAGAGGCTACAGCGTGAGATGTTGCAGATATGTAGAGGCTGCAGCATAGTGTGTTGTAGATATGTAGAGGCTACAACACAAGTCGTCGTAGATATGTAGAGGCTACGCCGTGATATGTTGCAGATATGTAGAGGCTGCAGCATGGGGTATCGTAGATATGTAGAAGCTACAACACAAGTCGTTATAGATATGTAGAGGCTACAACGTGAGATGTTGCAGATATGTAGAGGCTGCAGTATGGGATGTTGTAGATATGTAGAGGCTACAGTACGGGGTATTGTACATAAGCAAAAGTGTAACATGATGTTTGCATAGAGTTCCTCGTGGTGCGATTCTTCCTGATCCGGTGGTAAATTCACTTTTTAAAGTTATCGCAATAAGATAGTACTTAGACGAAATGCTTTAAATAAATAATTCACGAGGACGTGAAAATGCAGGAAGGCCGATTGTTAACTTCACTACATTCTAATCACGTCAATTAGTCATCTATGACAATTTTGTGAGATTTTGATGGCAAAAGTGGGGTCACGTACGTATGTATTAATGAGGCTTTATAAAAGAATCTGGCGTTAGTCTTTGTGTAGTAGTTATCAAGTAGTAACCAGCGATCGTGTACGGTTTATTTAAATGGAGGTAGTCAGAAATAATTTTGAAGTAGTCTAGTGCAGTGTTAGTATATCTTTAGCTGTATCCGCGAACCGTCGTTGTTAAAATATAGCCAAAATTAGTGTTCAGTAAGTTATTCAGTATGCAATGATTTATTCAGTGAGTTTTATACGTAGTGTTTTAATGAGTGATTAGTGAGTTTTATAGTTCATTAAATATACGTATTGATTAGTGCACTTTTATTATCAAGAATAAAACCAACTTTTGCTGTCTAATTTGTTTATTTACAGTATATACATTGAAAATTGACGTATTTATATAAATACAATACCATATTACATACTATATGACACACTATACAATGTAGTATACTATCCTAATATCTACATGACATTTTTTATTTAATTGAAGCTCGCAATGTCCTGTCATTTTTTAATCATTTGCATTTTATAACCCTAACATGTTTCTGATTTTATGAAACTTACAGAGAAAAAATATCTTTGAAAAATCTTCCATTCTCGCAAGATTGCATACACCAGCATCGTTTGTATAGTATTGTGACGCAATTGCCAAGCTGTGGTCGTCGCCGATCGTCGGACATACATCTCGCTAATTTGTATTTGTACCAAATATCTCATGGCTCCTCTACATTTTGGATAATGCGCTGCCCAACGCGCACGTTAAAGCAGTTTAGTACCAACTAAATAACCAATAATCCTCTTCACATGTTACCCATGAAGTGGCTAGCGCATTAGCAATTAGTAAAGGCGTCATCAACTCGTGCTTCATAATTATTATCTTTCCATATGTCACAGTAAATTAGAGAATTGTAGGATTGGATGGATACGTATCTATAGACCGCACGCTTATTGCCTAACTTGCAGTCAGTATTTGACAGCCAAATATTTGATGTCAAATGTAATTTGTATACTGGCGCTAAATCTAGCACGAAAAGTGCATTTTACGGTCATGGCGAAATAGACACGCAATCGTTATACATGACATCAATTTTTATTACAATTATGCACTGGTCGCGCAGTGATCTCGTGAAATTTTTAGGTAACCCGCCGGTCTCTGTTGTGGCACTGAATGCTGTTAGACGTACATTGCAAATGCAATTCAGACACTTAACAGATATACGTACGTATTTCTTACAAGATGTGTGCCAGTAGAATGGAATGGATATTGTGTAAGTGTGAAGGAGAGAAGGTAAGTATAAATAAGCGCACCGGGAGCCAAAGGCATTACAGTGTTACTCGAAATATAAGTCACCTTGATGTACTTGCGCAGACAATTTGAGATAAATTTCAGTAACGCGGGAAACTTCAATCTACCAATGGCGGAATCGAGAATTTCTTGCATTAAAATCTTGCACTGTTCACTTGTTGATTCAAAGTTATGAATACGTAGCAATAATACCCTGATAATTAACTGCTGTGGCAAATAATGTTCAGTATAAATTCTGTACGTTATCAGCAAGTTCAACTACAAAAGCTGTCGAAAGGAATTATATTCTGGGTAATACTGTACTCTGTGGTCGATCACATACTTTCAGGTCTGCAGTCATTATACTTGGAAGTCGAAGATTGGGGGAGCTAAATGTATATCCGGACTGGATTTCCGTAAACAGCAAACCTATACTTATCACTAATAACCACTCACAACGCACTCACGCATGTACGCATGCACTCACGCACACACATAAATAACTTCCCGCCGTATCCCTAAAGGGGTAGTCGGAGAGGACGGAGCGCCAAGCGTCGCGGTCCTCACGTACTAGATTTATTCGTTTATTATTATTACACGCAGCAAACAATAAATAATTATGATACTGAAACACAATGCCACAGTTGTGGTTCCGGCATTACATACACATACATTAAATATAATCTATATATATATATATAAACTACTGGACGGATCGACATGGGACCACGACCATTCGATGCGTAATCGTTTGTAGATGGTTTGTTTATTCATTTTTTGAACTTTTTTTTCTTTTCTTTTTTTTTGTCCAGCGAAGCGGGCGGGAAACGGCTTTTTTTATATAAAACACTTGTTAAATTAACTTATTATGCTTAAGTCTTATTGAATGGTACTTATTTGTATTACACGTACACTGACTTAATGCTAATCTATTATAATTATGTATTTTGCACTGTTTTACTGTATAATATACAACATTGTACAACACACCGGTCGCTTAAAACCAAGTGATAAGTAAACATGCATCCGCCTTTGGACGTCTGCAACACCAAGGATATCACTTTCACATTGCCAACCCGGTAAAAAGTTTTCACATCGTTTTTTAAGAATTAGCTATCGTCTCCTGGGGGCCTAGACAAGTGGCTCAATTGTTGTAAACGATAGTAGAATAAAATGACAAATACCACGTGATCTAGCGTAACGAATTTTAAATTGGTAGTCAAACATTATTAACTTTCTATTAAATAAAACGAAAATTGAAATCGCGTGGAAACTGTCGATAATATAAGACGAAGCCAAATGGCACTTTTGACGGACAATAACTCCAACAAGCGTTCGATTTTACGCAACGCTTGCCACTTGTCACAGACAAACTACCCTAGAGACCTGAAATGTTTACGAATTTCTAAGCAAACCATTCTGTCAAGGTTTGAGGAATAAGACGTAAACGGGCAGCATGGTGACGTCACGTAATAGACGAAAAAGTGATGTACTCGTAATATTATATATATCGATAAGTACAAGAATTCTTTTCATAAGCTTATTTTAAAAATAGAAATAATATAATATATACATATATAATCAAAATAAGATTCTTTATTTTGAAATAGTAACGTAAAATAATCAAAAATTTGGAATAGAAATACAAATCAAATTCATTTGGGTAGTACGTGTTTTTCCTGATGTAAAACTTTTCAACAAAAAATTGAGTTCACAAATTGTGGGTGCTCCGGGGCTAAAGCATTACAGGGTATAGCACCCATTTCCAGGCATGAGAAAAATATTGCGAAAGCGAGCAACTGTGGTCAGCACTCAGTACCCACTACTTTGAATTAAAATGAAAAATTTGGTCATTTTATTAGTATTATTATTAACTTAAAGAAATCTAAGGAATGTTTATTATAGAAAATGGACACTCCCAAGTCGTAAAAAAAAGAACACACCATTCATATACCCGCTTACTTATATAACCGTTTTATAGGGACAGGCATTCTTTTGCAAATGTTTCTACGCCGTTGTATAGCGGGTTATATTATGCACCTAATCCACTTCTGTATAATATAGTGACAGTACTCTCTGACTGACGTGGCTGTAAGTTGCTGATCGACAGATGGACCAGGATGAAATTACAAGGGTCCGTTTTTGTCATTTGGCTACGGAACCCTAAAATGTGCGCCTTTATTCATTTTAACTATTTTTTTGTAAACTTCGACTTCGTTTGCGTGGAAAATGTTACTGTGATTTTTCCGGGTTAGTGTTTCCCTTTCTCTCCCTTAGACGTAGATTTTACATAAAAATTAGCCTTTTTCTTTTTATATTTTATATATTTAAAAATTTATTGCACACACAATGTCATATACAAAGAAATATACATACAGAAAAAAGAGCAAAAGGTACCGCTTATTTCTATAAGAAATTTCTCCCAGCGGACCCGCGAGTGAGAAATTTTATAAAGAAAGAAAGAAAGGTAGACACTGTGTGTAACATAATATTATCAAACTAAATATAAATAATAATGAATACGAAATACAGTAACAAAAACACATACAATCAATATATCAGTACATATAAATATATAAATTTGACATATATAAATACAAATATATATACAATATACATACATTCAATAAAGATATATATTATATACGTGATAATTATACCCAAGTGAAATATTTGTTTTGAACTAACTCTTCATATAATGCTCTTTAACTGCTCGTTTAAAGGCTACTAGGGATGGACTCTCCTGAACGCAAGATCATTTCATAGTTTAACGGCAAGTACAGTGAAGGAATGAGAATAAAAGTTTGTAGAATGGGAAGGTGTTTGAAGAGAAGTAGATAAATGATTAGGACTTGAAGTTCCAGGTAACCTTACAAATTGAAAACGTTCCTTAAGATAAGATGGTGACGATGGGGAATGCAAAATATTATAAAGTGAGGAAAGAATATGCATATTCCTGCGTAAACGAATGGGAAGCCACTTGAAACGCGTCCTAAATTCGGAGATATGGTCGAACTTACGTAAGCCAAAAATATAACGAATACATGAATTTTGAAGTCTCTCTAATTTGTTCACCAACTCTTCGGTAGCATCGAGGAAACAAATGTCAGCATAGTCGAGGATAGACATTAAATTATTAAAACTTTCGTGAGACATTATTAACGCACTAATTATTTAATACGGCTTTACTCACGTGTAATCGGTATAGGTACCGACTAGTTTCGGACCTATTGGAGGTCCATCATCAGGGTGAGTGGGATGAGTTCGCGGCCGCGCCCCGTCTCGCACTGCGCGCCTGAGCTCGCAACGCGCGGCTTGACAGGGTGGGGGGCGCGGGGTGCGCCGGCGATGGTGACGAACTCCGCGAGACCGATGCGTCTACGTCAATATTGGTGTTTACGGGCGCACAAAATGTACTCACGATGTCCGATACATACTCGTCAGCACTATCGTTCTTATTCCGCGTCGTGTTTAACAACACGGGTTTCCAAGTAAGCGGCAGAGCCCATCCCTTGTCTCTATTAAAATTAGGCCGGCGATCGATTTCGGTGGCTTCAAGGAGCTTGCGTGATACAAAGTTCTTTTCACGAGCCAATACTTTCACCTTATCGAACCTAATATAATGTGACGTGTCGGAGTTGAGGGCGTGTTCTGCCACCGCCGAGGTGTTGCTGTCCATTTTACGCATACTGCGGATGTGCTCGGTGAGCCTCGTATTGATGTTGCGTCCCGTTTCTCCAATGTAGCTTTTGCCGCAATCGCATGGAATTTCGTAGACGCCAGGGCTATCTAGAGGGTCCCGATCCTTAGGCGAACGTAGAAGACTTCTAATCTGTGTCATAGGGCGGAAAATTGTCCTGATGCTATATCTACGGCGTAACAGGTGTCCAATTTGATCCGTTACCCCTCGCATGTATGGTAAATATGCCGGGACTCGCTCTACAACCTGAGGCCGTTGTTTGCTGGTCGTGTTTGCTAGCCGGCAACTCTGTCGTCAGTTGTAACCATTGCACTCTAACACCTGCCGCACGTGTGTCAATTCCGACTCTAGGAATTGAGAATCACATAGACGAAGTGCACGATTAATGAGAGTGCGTGGCAACGAAGATAGGTGCGACGGATGGTGATGGGAATCTGCTCTTAGATACCGATCGGTATGTGTCGGTTTTCTGAATACCGTATGTACCAGGCTTCCACTAGATTCACGCTTCACCAGTACATCCAAAAATGGGAGAGTACCGTCTTTTTCCTCCTCTGCTGTAAAACATATCTTTGGATGTATTTGGTTCAGATGGTCCAATAGTTGTCTTACACCCTGCCTGGAAACTATAGCAAACACATCGTCCACGTATCTCCACCAGTATCTTGGTTTTAATGGTGCACACTTCAACGCTTCCTCCTCGAAATGTTCCATGAATATGTTGACCACGACTGGTGCTATTGGTGACCCCATTGCCACTCCATCCATCTGCAGCTAGAAATCCCCTCTCCAGAGAAAATAGCCACTTGTGAGGCAAAACTCCATCAATCCCAGGTACTCAGTAGGTATGTTGTTCTCTATTAACTGTTGTTTTATTATGTCAATAGTTTCTGCTACTGGTACATTGGTGAATAGAGACGCCACGTCGAAACTCACCATTAACTCATGGTTTTGGATTTTGACGTCCTCCAACAGATGGATGAAATGTGTGGAATATCTTACAAAGCTCGTTGTTTTTCCAGTCAATGTCCGCAAGATGCTTGCCATGTGACGTGAACTTTTGTAAGTAGGCGAGTCGATTTGACTCACAATGGGACGTAAAGGCCAGTTCGGTTTGTGTATTTTTGGCAGTCCATATATTTTAGGAGGTGTTGGGTTCAAGGGACGTAACTGTTTTTTCTCTCTATCTGGCAGCGTAGATAAAAGCTTGTTTAACTTGGAAGCTACACGAGCTGTTGGATTGTAGTTTACCTTTTTATAAATACCGGTATCACTAACTAGCTGTGTAAGTTTCTGTTCATACTCCACCGTATCGATTATGACAGTTGCGTTACCCTTATCTGCCGGTAACACGAGGATATCTGGATTTCTGCGTAAAGACATCAGTGCCTGGAACTCTTGCCTTGGGATGTTTGGTTTCGGACTTTTGTGTCCCCGTATGATAGCAGATATATCTTGCCTAAGGCATTCGGCTACCGGCCCGGGCACCTTGTTGCGCATAAGACAGTTTTCGACGCTTGAAATTACTGACTCCACCGGTACCTTGTTTGGTGCAATCGCAAAGTTTAAGCCTCGCGCCAGCGCTTTATGAGCCTCAACTGACACTGCGTGTGATGATAGATTTAACACACTACTTTCCGGTGTATTAGAGCAAAGTTGTCTCTCAGCACTAAGTGTGTTGCCTTCATTTTTTAACAGGCGCTTTAGTTTCTGTTCATGAGTTTTATTTGTCCCCAACTTTATTGTTTCAGCTCTAATAAAAGTCATCGTATCCAAACGCTGCCACACATCCAAACCAAGAACTCGAGACAATTCCATATGTAACAAAAAAAGTTCATTGTTTACATACGCGATATTACGACCGTAGTCTTGAATAACTCGCCTCAGTATTTTGTTGCTCGTCGTGCCAAAGAATTCTTTGTAACCCCGAAAGCACTTCACTTCCTTGATACGCGCAAATTTCGGTATCACACCATTATTACGACACTGTATCACAAACTGTAACGCACTTTCGAGTTTGTTACGTTTTATTCTTAACGCCGCGAACCGTTTCACTCGCGTTTGCCATACCTTGCCGTATCGGTTAGCAATTAAATTATTAAAACCCTGATGATGGACCTCCAATAGGTCCGAAACTAGTCGGTACCTATACCGATTACACGTGAGTAAAGCCGTATTAAATAATTAGTGCGACGATAGACATGATTAAAGTTTGAACTAAATATATTTTGCTATGCAAAGGCAACAAGTATTGGAGACGTTTAAGGGAGTGAAATATATAATGTACTTTTTTATTGATGTCGTTAATATGTGGTGCCCAAGATAGATTTTTATTACTTTCTACCATGGAGAACCCGCCATATTGGTTTTTTGACGATGTCACATACACAGAAACCTTCCCCTCCTTATTGCATTTCAATTGGCACCTTAATTGCTGGAAGTCTTGAAAAAGTTACGTCCTATTATGTCTAAATCCAAATCTATTACGGAGCATCTGTCATATTGGATTTATAATTATAACAGAAATACAGAAACCTTGCTCTGGTTATTCCATTTAGTTTGACACCCATATTGCTGGAAGTCTTGAAAAAGTTACGTCCTATTACGGAGTATCCCTCATATTGGATTTATGATGATGACACATATACAGAAACCTTCCCTGCTTATTCCATTTAATTTGATACCCATATTGTTGGTGTCGAACAAAAAAATTACTTCCTTCAATGGAGTATCTGGCAAATTGGATTTAAGATGACGTCACCTATACAGAAACTGTTCCCTGTGTATTCCATTTCATTTGATACTTACATTGCTGGAGGTCTTTCACGTTCTAACTTGCAGCATTCGCCATATTGGATTTATGATGACGTCACATATATACAGAAACCTCCCAGGCACGCGCACAACAACTTGCTAAAGTTTCATCGCAATCAGACAAATGGTATTCCTATACCATACACATAGTAAATAAATATACAGATGCATTCATTTGTAAAGAAGCAGACAGACAAACTTTCGCATTTTTTGAAAAAAACGAAACATTCATCATAAAATAAACAGACAGACCGATTTTCGCATTTATAAAATTACGTATGGGTATCCGCTTTTATTTATTTTTGTTGGTTTAAAATCTTAAATTCTTAAATCCTTAAATTTTCAATGTAAAAACAATCATTTAAAAATGTATGTAATAAATATTTTAATTACTTACCTTATTAAGTTTGTAACAATAGTAGAAAAGAAACAAGATATTGTAATATGGGACTAGTTATATAATTTCAAACATTGGTAGTCATTATAAATTCTCAAAATTAATGGAAAAGATATTGACATAACGATACGTTTTTTCGCATCCCTACTTACACGTGCCATCTTGCAAGAGTGAGGACGCAACATGTCATTATAGCTTGCTAGACAAGGACAAACGCTGACTCAAAGCTACCAACGACCAGTATCACTAAAGCTCTGCATTTTTCTGTAATACGTTTTTATTATTAATTTTATACTTACCGATGAAACGTAATATTGTCTTTTTTGAAACTATTTTTACGATTGTCACTACCACACCACTTTACAGCGCAATTTGGCATTATTTACGTATTTTATACTATATTTTTTAAAACGATTACACACAGGTAATGGATCTGCTTCCTGGTTAATACTAAAGGAGCGCGCGTTTGTGTTTGAACTTATATGAGCATTTGTGCACATCGATGGCAGAAAATGGTGCCATTTCATTTCCTGTCTTTAGGCTAGTTTGTCTGTGCCACTTGTCTAGCCGCCCTGCCCCTGAAGTCTCGACACAGATAGCGATCGCTTTACGACCGATTTTCGTTGATAAGTCATATCGATTAATTTTTAACAATTTTTGACAGTCTCTACATTAAAACTATAGATTGTGATTGGAATCATATCGAATTTGTCAACTTTACGATTGCTGATAATGTTTTTACGATCGAATTTGACAGCTCGCAAAGTGTTCGTGCTTATGTGGTGCTTATCGTTATGGCAAGCGATTTTTTTCGTTTTTTTTTATCGATCGGTAGTTTACGAAAATAAAAGCTATGTCGGGACTGCTGCCCCTGGTCGTCATATCTACTGTTGTTTATACTTCGATAGATAGCTCAATTAACGACTTCAATGTTCAAATGAGCCTTTAAAAGTGTACTGCGCTCTGTACGCAACCACTTCAAGCGAGTGACTCTAGATCTAGACGATGCTAGTACTATATTAAACAATTTAACTATATAAGATTTATGTATAGGTAAAGCTCATACCGTAGCCTTAAAATATTACAATAGATAAAAATTCCTATATTATTATACGCTAATAAATTATAGTCGCATATTAACTTTATGCTATACTAGCTGACCTGGCGAACTTACTTCGTGCTGCCTCAGAATCAATAAATGTTGTGTTAACTTATTAGCTGAATTAAATTCAGTTTTTTATTAAGAATACTCAAAATGAAAGGACCGCGCTACTGAATGAATCATCTGTCAAAGGATAATGCACACAACGCCATCTACTGGAATTAACGAAACAGCATATAACGCCATGTTCATTTTTGATTCTGTCATGTATCAGAGATTGCGTTGTATTCGGATTTAATTTTTTGAGAAAATGTATGAGAAAGTGAATTATCTTAAAAAAATTTTTTCGTGAATTTTTCCGTTGTTTTAATAGTTATTCTGCTATTCGGGGCGGAGACAAATCCAACAAATCAAAGATCATAAAAATCGGTCCAGCCGTACTTGAGTTATAAATGGTGTTAATAGCCCATAGCCCGATTTTGTTTTAATATACATGTATAAGATATTATCTTTATATTATATAATTGTTCTGTACGTCTGTGTCACTGAACTCCTTCTAAACGGGTGGACCGATTTTGATGAAATTCTTTGTGTGTGTTTGAGTTTATTCTGGATGGTTTAGATTCTCAATTGGGTCCGGTAGGTGGCGCTTCAATCGGACTCTAGGATTTTTTTTTTATTCCAGCGTCTGTCGGGTCCGCTGGTCTTATATATATTTTTAACATTATGATTATAATAACTGAAATACGTAACATAGTACGAATCAACAGTATGTACATAATCTATATGTAGGTACTTACGTACACTGAGTGTTACGTCCGTGCCTATTAATGACAAATATAGCACAGCCGATTCAGCGTCATATTTTATATATACATATACAGAGCATCACTGAAAGGTTTAATCAAATCGAACAGGAGCAAAAAGGAGGTCATTTCAAATATTTTTTTAATCCTAAGAATTCCGACTCCATCGTTGACGATTCTTCTTTTATAATATTGAGAAGACAAAAGAGCAAACAATCAACCTGCTAGTAAATGGACTGAGGCTCTGTGACATTTCCTGAGGCTAAGAAAGCACTTCATACTGCATCAACAACCTTGATGACTAAAATAGTGTGCCTCTTGTGCCAGAATTTTCACCGGCTATCTTATCCTGCACACCAAAGTCAAAGTCAAATCAATTTCTTCAAGTAAACGCAATTTGCCGTTGCCGCTGGCCCGTTGGCGCAGTGGTATATGTATCTGCTTTCCAAACTAGGGTCCCGGGTCCGATCTCCGGTCTGGTCAATTTAGGAAACGAACTTTTCTAAATTGGCTTGAAGTTTAGTTGCTACTGGGAACTCCCCCAGAGTTCGTTGTGTGGTACCCATAATACAAGCTTACTGCTTAGTTTGGGGTCACACAATCTGTGTAATTGTCTAGAGTATTATAATATTATAATTATAATATTAATTACAAGGTGTTTTTGAACGTCAAATCTACTTTAGTTCGATTCGAAACGAAAACTTGGACACTGAGAAGAACCGACAAGAAACTAGTCGGATATCATTTTTTCAACATCATTTTTACAAAAGGTTTATTAAAATACAATATTCAGAAAGCCAGTAAATGTACGTGCAGAGAAGATCATTTCCAGACTAATGTTTTGTCTTCAACGAAATCGTTTATTTCATAGTATGATTGTCTAATCATTGTACGTTTTATAACAAATCTAAATCTATTTTCTGTCAAGGGAGTAATTTCCTAAATAACTTTATTACAAAAACGAACGCAAAGGTAATATATGTTTGGAATAACTAATTTATCACGACCTCGAGTTTCCATATCAATAATATCGCCTTTCCCTTTAAACAGATCTATATTTTTCCTAGTATACATGATAATTTCTAAGATGTATAAGGACGGTAAGGTGAGTACATCAATGTCTTTAAAACGATCTCTTATTGAATCTCGTGCATTCAAAACAAAACAGTGCAATCAGTTTGATGGCAGGATTCGCAAGTAAAATGGTGGTGGCGTTCCGTTCGAGCCCCGTACGAGGTTCTACCACTCACGAAGCTTTGGAAGATATTACTATGGTTTGATTTATGAGTTGAACGACTGTGGCTTTAAGCATCCTCGCTTTAAAAACGTAGTTGGGCCACAACTTTGATGTGGTGCATCTTAGTCACTGTTCTTTATCGAGGCTTCGAGAAACTGTTTTATTTTCATTTGTCCCTTAAAAGATTTCCCCATCCTAATAAGTAGGTCAATTGCACAAATTTGTTATTGTTTGTATTCTACGCTATATACACTGAATTAAAAGTCAACCCCCTTAAGTAGAGGCGTTTTACCAAAAAGTGACTGTTTTATTTACAGCTTTTAGTCCGTAGCTAATATTTAGATCAAAAGTTTAAGGACAATTTTGTTGAACCTTGCTTTGGTGTTTGGTTTGAAGACTAAACGATCTTACAAATGAAATAAAAATGTATTACAATCTTTATATTGGTCAGAAATGGGATTGTTATTCTCAGGGTAAAACATTTGGACGAATATCTTTCTCCTTCCCTCCTGTTTAATTTGATTCACACTTGTGAGTATGGTTATTCATAATATAATCCTATTGAGATCCTAAAACATAAAGTTATTCCTAATGTCTATTCTAAGTCTATTCCTTATGTTCATTTATGCATATATCATCGTTTATGCGACATGAGATAGCTAAATATCACGCGATATCTGCTGTCAAAACGAGAATTTGTATACTGTAATTTGTATAGTGGCGTTAAATCTACCGCGAAAAGTGCATTTTACGGCCATGGCGCAATAGACTCCTCATATATGATATTAATTTCTTATTGCAATTAGTTACCGGTCGCGCAGTGTTCGCGTGGCTGTCGCTGTCTACTTTTTAGGTAATATAATAAATAACCCGCAGATTGTCGTAATATTTGCTGTATGTTTAGTTTCTTTGTACTAACTTGTTTCGACATTCAAAGCTTAATAATGTTTGTAAAAACTTCTTGTTTTGAAAAGAGTTCGAGCTTTTCGAAACTGACTTACGAAATCATTTAACTTTATACGAAATATAAACGTTTAGAAATACGTTACTAGCATATCGGACTAACATTGGTTAATATTTCCATGCGGTTTTCATTGATCGATTCAGCTATTCTCAAGAAAGTTTCTCACGTGTGACAAATTTATGAAAATGCGATTATATCGAAACTTTTTCGCCATATTTCACCATAAATATATTTATATTTCGCGTTAATTACGTAGGTAGATATAGTTTATTTATATTTTTTTACCGAAACCGATACATAGTTATGCTTCTCAAAGAAGCATCCTCAGGAAAATTTAAGAAAGTGTGCATTTTTATTGTGTGACTAATATTATACATATTTGTTATGTTTATAATTTGTTGTGTTTACTGAGGACTAATAAATTATTATTGTAGTACCCTTTCGGCTACCCCGCACGCAGTGGAATTTATTTAGCTGAAAATATATCTATAAACTAGCTGTACCCGCGACTTCATCTGCACGGAAACTTTTTTCGTGGCTTTCCCGGTTTAGGTTAAATTATATGTACATGTACATAGTTGTTTAGAGATTGTTTTTGAAAAAAGTCTACGTCTAGCCTACGTCTGACTCCGGGCACATACTATATAATCATGACCAAACATCATAATTATGGTTCGGCGGTTCAGCATTTCCCATTCAAAGTTTCATCCCACTGTTCATCCCCTTAGGGGTAGTTTTTTTAATAAAAAAGTAACCAGTGTCCGTTCCCAGGTGTCGAACTATATCCATGCTACACCGTAATCAGTTCAGCGATTTAGCATTTCCCATACGAAGTTTCGTCCCCCTCCCTCCCGTCCCCCTGTTCACAAATGTTTGATAAAAAAAGTAGCCTAAGTATTTTTGATAAAAAAAGGTTTGTCACCGCACTAAATTTTATCATTACCAAGTTTTAGCGTTTCCCATACAAAGTTTCATCCGTCTTTTCACCCCCTTAGACGTAGATTTTTTTATAAAAAGTAGCCTGTTTGTCTCTGATGTCAATCTATCTTCTTGCCAAAT
Organism: Zeuzera pyrina; assembly: GCA_907165235.1. Taxonomy (NCBI): domain Eukaryota; kingdom Metazoa; phylum Arthropoda; class Insecta; order Lepidoptera; family Cossidae; genus Zeuzera; species Zeuzera pyrina. The sequence goes on from OU015627.1 coordinate 5,734,967, forward strand.
TTCATCATAATCGATTCAGCGGTTTACCAATGCCCATACAAAGTTTCATCCCCCTTTTCACCCCTTTAGGGGCAGATTTTCTACAAAATATGTAGCCTATCATGGGCATAATCACATATTATTACTACGTACCTAATTTAATTTAATTTTAAAATAGACGTGATTTATGTCAAACGTAGTAGATTTATAGACTAAACCATTAATTTTAAATATTGCGAGTTGTGGCCAGAATTATTAATTTTATTGCTCCATTATGTATAATGTATCCCATGCTTTTTTTATGTTACCTGTTATTGTAAGGATAAAACAAAATTTTTAAGTGCTCTGTTCCAAAAAAATAAACGCGTAAAATGTGATGAAGTCCTAAAATCTTTAGCTATTTTCTGCTCAAACTCTAAAAGCCACCAATCGACACGTGTTTTGCCTCTCATCGACCAGCACCGAATCGAAGCTTCCACATGGAGGCTTCGATGCTGGTTTGCTGACCGAGTCTGATCTCTGGTATATTCTGAGGATGTTTCGTTGAGTTTCGTTTCGTAACACCTGAGTATACAAAAACGCATAAAATTTTAAGAAGCACCTAAACTTTTCAGCCATGTTTCTTTGTGCACTTTTAGCGGATTACTTTGTATGGGTAGGTAATGGATATCTTATACTATAGAACTTATACTATCCAGTTACCTTGTAAGTACTAGTTTTGCTAATATAATGTTTTGGATTACTTCCTTCATTTTTGGTTTCTACATAAACATATTATGTTATCATTAAGGTATTGAACATATCCGTTCCTATAAACATATTTATTACTGCATAATATTACATTTAACTACTTCATATTTAGTGTATTTTTTTTTAATTAGTTTTTAAAATATATTATTTATACAATTTACATGTACATGTTATATACCGGTATCTACCTGTATAATATGTATATTTATTAATAGTCTCACTTTACTTGTCTTCATTACATTATATATAACAAATAATTATTACTATTAGATAAAAGGTATAAAACTAGCTGTGGTCCGTGACTTCGATCACGTGGTCTTCAATTTACTGAAATACCTAAATAACTTAGAAAGCTTTGCGGGTGTACGTAGAACAACTCGCCAAAGTTTCGTTGCAATCGGATGAATGGTTTAGAAAGGCATAGAAGATAAACATACAAAGAAACATTAATATATAAGATTTACATAAAATAAACAAGTAATTGGAACTGTAAAAACATATTTGGATTGTATATACCATAGTTTCTCAATCATTGTTGTGTCGCGACCCACGAAAAAGCCAAAAAGTTAAGTATAAAGTCTTGCAACTCCTTAAATATAACATTATAATTATAATAATATTTTAATTAATGGTTTATTTATACGTTTAATTTAAATGTTTAAGGCTCCCTCGGGTGATAAAAACGCAATATTGCGCATTACAAATATAAATTATAGTGCGTGTAAATCCGCTTGTCTGAGGGTCTAAAATTACTGTCTAGGCGAGGTTTTAACCTGCGCTGTACTTGCACGAACTTGTCAAATAAGCCGCCCGCGCATCCAGTGATACGTGCGCTAGACAGGTTCGTATATGTTTAATGCCTTAGTAATAAAAACAAAAGGAAGCGAGGCATAGTTTCATTATCATTTTTTAAGTATATACAACAAAGATCTTATCTCACTCACCCAGTGTTTAATTTATAGTATAAACACCCGTAAAAGAATTAAATTAAAACGATCAAATTGTGACTAAACGAAACGGTGAAGAAAAAGATCAGGTTATACAACGACACATATTTAAAATATAGATTTATTGCGTTGGATAACAAGCTGCATTGAAGTTTTATCCGCGGAAAGCATGAAGCCTTCAAAATTACTCCGGCTTAGAGTAAATGTAAATGGGGCCTAAATTCTCTCGCGAGTCACAGTGCTAAGTAGGATGCATGAAGTGCTGCAGTCTTATTACGGCTGGATATTTTCATAGAAATTTGTTGATTTTTCAAAACAAGTGACATATGCTCGAAGAATTCTAACGGTTTGCTTTGTAAAGACGGGTGTCTTGTTTCCAGATGCCGGAGTAATTTTGAAGGCTCATGCTTTCCGCGGATGAAACTTGAAAACGAACAACACATGTAATGCGCGGTTTGCGTTTTTATCGCCCGAGGGAGACGAACATTTAAATTTATCCTATAAATAAACTATTAATAAAAATATTATTATAATTATAATTTTATAGTGAAGGGATCGCAAGACTTTATACTTAACTTTTTGGCTTTTTCGTGGGTCGCGACATAATGATTGAGAAACAATGACTTAAGTAGACCAGCAGTAATCGGCAAGCATACTTTTATCCCAAAAACCTTGGTAGCTCTCTATATAGGACTTAAAATCTTGATGAAAACGTTCACCTGTTCATCGCTTACGCCTCCTAGGTTTTAAGGAAAAAAATCCAAATGCAAGTGTAAAAAATGAATTTTTCACGACATGTTGACTCCTATTCTGTGGAAATTTTTCTATAAATTGGAAACGATTTCTTCATAATTCTCCGTTTTATTGTTTCCCAAGAAATTGTTGAACACCGCTTTAAAAGAATACCAAGCATCTTTTTCGACCCTGGATAAGTGGCGGTTAAAGTTTTCATCTTTTAATATCTTTCTTATCTAGGAGCCTTTAAAGACTCCTGACTCCTTGAATTATGAATTATATGTTCTTTAAAATGCTAAAACTACTACAATAGCTACTAAAAACCTTAATTTATTTATTTAACTTATTATTATCACAGTAACATGACGAGCATAATTTGTTTATTTAATAAGAAGAATATATTTATAATTAACTTATATAAGTACATATACTAATAGTCTAAATATTTTTATGCTTTTAGTTTTTTTTAATTTTTTGTTTTAATTTTATTTTTTTGTTTTTTTTTTTTTTTCATTTTATTCCATTTCTACTTTAATCTGTCTTCTTGATGCTATGGGAGCACTACAGAAGGGACTTCTTGACGGGACGGGAGAAGTGAAGGTGGCGTTTTATTTATAGGTTCTCTATTTTCTATGTTTTGGGAGTTTTGAAGTGCAAAAGCGATAGTAGTATATTGTGTGTTAGAAAGTTCTGTTTAATTAAAGAATCGGAAATATTTAATAAAAATTCTTGAAATAATTAAGTATTGTAAAACTTCTAAGTATTGTAATAAAATTTTGAAGTCCTTTTTAGCTCTAGTAAATATGCAGGAGTTCTAATAAATATAAAAAGAATTGCTAGTATATAAAAGAGAAAAAGAAAACCTATATGAGGAATAGGAGCAGGTAACAAGGATACTATTGCCAAAGAAGTATTATGAATATGACAATAGCAGCTCAGAGAATCCGGGGTCGCGTACCCGTATATCCAAACATCAATTACCGGACAAGTAATGATTATGGATACCTCCTGAATATGAAAAACGTTGAACAGAAAAAGTATAGGCGACGACCACAATGAAAGTAACTCCGAGTAGAGGTAGGCCTGTAGGACACATAGGTACTTACCACACTACACTACATACATATATACTTACACTTTATTTATATTTTATGTAACTATTTATATTACAAGAATATTCATTAATATACATACACACAAACCTACGCAAATATAAAATTTATATGTTAAAATAATTTAATATAATTTATGAACATGCAAACATTTTATATACGTATTTTATTTTACACCTACCGACACTTTTAACATTTTACATGACACCGTGTACGCCCGCGCTAAGAAAGAATAACGGTCGCGCCAACACAGTGTAAGATACACAATGACATTCTGCGTTCGTTCTCAACGGTTATTACATGTTAAAATTGTACTAATTTTATTCGCCTTGTTTATATTCTTTGATATTTGCTGTTATTTCGTTATTATTGTAGTATCTGCGTGTCGCTTGTATGTTACTGTAATTGTGACTGTAAATCGTGTTCCTCGAAAATATATTGTTGATTCTGTGAAGTGTTCGTCTCAGTTATTTGTGCTCGTCAACTATAGTTGGCCCGGGGAACCTTGATCCATAAGACAGTTCATGTTAGTGATGGGTCGTGTCGATGTAACTTAATTTTTTTACAGGCAAAGGCGTGACTTGCAGTCAGCCACGTTGATAAATATGTTTTTAAAAATATAATCTGCATTTCTAATGGTTGTTATATTGTTGTTGTAATGATTTAAGTTTTTTGTATAGATTAAGTAAGTAAAACGAAAGTTTTCCAAAAATAAAAATGCACCCATTTCATTTTCGTGTCATATTTTTTTACCCGGTAAACACGCGTTCGTTATGGGAACCAGGTCATTTATATATTTTATCATAAAATAGGATATCCCCATTTAATGTGCCCGGAAAACTTCCATTATCGACATTTGTTTATTGATACTTCGGCACTAGTCGATATCTTCCAAACGAAGTTTTGCAGGACGTAAACGTAGTCTGATTGAGATAATTTCTTGTAAATGTTAAGAATTGTTATAATTCCAACGGAATATCATTGTAATGGCATATATCTACCTACAATTAATAAACGTCTAATGTAACGGTGACGCCACTACAAGGTTGTGTCGTCGGAATAACTGTCAGTGTCATAGAGATCAAGGTTCCCCGGGCCGACTATAGTATATATATATATGACATGACATACATACATACATATACATATATATAATATAGGACACATATATATCCTTATATAAGGATAAGTATCCTTATATAAGGATACTTATCCTTATATAAGGATATATATGTGTCCTTTTCTTTTTATGTGTGTAGTGTAATTAGATAATCATATCTACACCCCCACAGGCTATACGTTTACATACGTTTTATAAGTCACAGAAACGTTAATTTTAAATCGTCAACTAGTTGTAAAACTAGTTTTTTTTTGCCAACATCAACAAATCAAATCGTTGAAGAATGAAATTATGATATCTTCGTTTCGTTGAAGGAATAGGTTAGATTTCATTGACGTTTTGTTTAATTCAATAGAACTAGCCGAAGCCGTCAACTGATACTCTTTTAAAGAAGGAAGTTCGATTCTTTTACCAATAATCAACTGTTAGAGCAACTCGTTCATTAACTCGTTTCGCAGTAAATTACATGATATTCTAGAAAAGTCCTCGCCTGAAAATACTTTTAAAAGTTTAAGAAAGAAAGAATCGACAGGAGTCTGTTACTGCCCGGAAAATCCTTACGAAAGAGTAAATGACCTCATAAAAATTCATTTCTTCTTTAAAATTACGGAACCCTCATAATCGTAGATTTTAGAAGTTGTCGAATGTGAAAAAACGCGTATAAAGCGGGAGAAGTTAATAAAAATTGTAATAGGTTACTCTTGCATAGTCTCCGCCCTATTCGTTGAGCTACAGGTGTCAGCACGTGAATAATATACAGATGAATTCGTAATCCTTTGACAAAACGAAAATTGCCAATTTCTCGCGAAATACGTTAAGAAGTTTTTACTGTGTTTAACACATATTTAAAACTTTTTCTTGCGAACCTTACGGTTTTTTTCTGGATTTTGTATTTCCATCATTTTCGTCACACGAAAATAGGTCCTAGAAATGTTGAAATAAAGTGTGATGAGATTGTGATGAGACAACCTGCCGGTTACTATTCTTGTTACTGAAGACATCCCGAAGGCCCTTTGACGTTTTATGTTTGTCAAACCGGCCTTTGCAGCCTAAACCACTGCGCTCTACCATCACACCGAAAAGAGTCTATGTCATATACGAGTATATTCACAAAAAATTGGTATAGAGTAATGTTTCACTTCTAAAGTTCATAAATAATTAAAAACCTAAAAGGTCCAAATGAACAAAGATTTGTTTGGTTCTTATGTCTGTCAAATGCAGCAGCTTAACAGTTTTAAAACATCGAGCATACCGATAGAGATGAAATACGTGTATGTGTATACTCATCCTTATCTATTACGGGCTTACGCCATATATTTCTTTCATTCTAACAAATTCGTTACGTGTGAATGACGATATCAATTAGTAGTAAATCTGTGATTTACATATTTTATGACGTTTTCAATTCACAAGTTTCATGCGGTATTATGTCGAAGGCACAGTTATAATAAGTTATTTCTATCTAACATACAGTCTAAGATATAGTTATTTAGATCTAGTACTTAATATAACAACATTTTCTTGCTTTTAGATATAATATTTTTTATACCTATGCATAAATTAATATTGACATTCATGCAATCAAAAAAGTATCGAAACATCTATGTGTGTACAAATGAGGCTTAGGAACTTATTAACCTGTATAATCTTGTGTTATTGTATATAACAGCAGTTTCGAGAAGTTGTGGTTATTTTTACAATGGTGTTGTCGTCTGATATCTAAGAGAATTCAGGGAAAACTTGTGAATCGCAACAAAATGCAACTATAAAAAAGTTTTGTTCTTAAAATTAATAAAAAGCAAACGCTTTATTAATTTTAATTAACTTAATACTTTCGACATAAAAAATTATAAAAAAAAATTTTTTTTTGCTTGTCAGCATCGTATTATGTATATGAATTCAGTTAAATATTGAGCGTGAAATAGGTACCCTACATATTATACTCTTATATAACTTACGAACTGGCATAAAATAATCTTACGATAATCAACATTGTCAAACTATAAAGACAGCTCATTGAAATTATAAATATCATATAAAATTGTATATAGGTACTTATTTGAATTCTGAATATACTTTTTTTAGCTAAAAGTAATTCATATTGATAGAGAGATATTGCGTCTGCGCATGACCACAACCAATTTCATTTTAGTAATCCATGAAAAAACGATTACCTATTTAGTACCTATGCGTTTTGCGTTTATTCTTTCATAGCTCATGCTTGAATATTAATAGTTTGAAGAAACTAAAGATGACTTGTGAATTGTTGAACTGATGACTTAAAACAAGTTCCTATAAATAAACTATATACATAATATTATGAACTAAGTATGTATCCAACTGTTTTATTATATGAGTATTATGTGAGTTATTGAAATATTTAAGATATTCGTTTCTAGACAATTTGAAGTAATAATACTAAATATTATACTTAAAGTTAACTTACACAATATATATATAATTTCACACAATTTTCCTTTCGGGGTGAACAGAACATTAAACGGTTGTAACTTTTAGTCACGAATAGGTCAATATTGAATATTATGTATAACTGGTTTTAAATCTAATTTACACACTTTATGTGTATACAATATATATAATTATGTACATATGTATTAGATTACTCACCTTTAATTCTTCTTGAGAACTATACTTTAATATGACACATAAAATATTTACATAATGTATGTATAAACATATTATTGTGAAAAAGTATTATTAGTTAAGTGGAACTCGAGAGTGCTTAAGTTATATAAAGCACCTATGCTATTTAAATTGCTTTACTGCCAATATAAACCTGCAACAAACAATGGAATCGTATTGTGAAAGACGAATTCTTTTTTGTAGGTATAGCGTTTTATGTGCATGTTCACAAATAAATTTAAAAAAAATGTCCTAAGAATTAGAAATAAATCATAATTAAGAAGAAATTAAAATAAAAACAAATCGAATTTCTGTAAATTAATTTCTAGTGACCTACATAGTAAAAATTATATTTGTATATAATATTATATAATATAAAAGGAGACGCAAAATAACTATGAAATTGTTTTTACTTACAACACTACAAGTCGAAAAAGTCTTAATTCTCGGGCTTCCGCTTCGCCTTTTCACAGAGTAGGATTCAATGATATAGTTTGAATCCTAATGTTACTTCTATGACGTTCCAAAACCAATAAGTTATGAACTATGCAAATGATGTAAAATTTTTGACGAACTGTTAAAAGTGGAACCTCTTCTGGCATTCAGTCTGGTTGCCTTGCGCTCTGATGGTCTGTTGTTTGCGGCGTTTTCCCGCGCTTACAATCGCGCTACGACCGCGTGCCTTTGTTTTTGAGGCAGTGCTTGAGTGGCGACATTTCAGCGCAACGTTTCTGACACGAATAAGTTTCGAGTTCCACGGAGGCTGTGTTAGTGAGGCGTGGCCTAGTGGTGGGCGTGTCCGACGAAGTTTTGGGGCATGAAGTTGCACTTCAAGCTTATTTACGAGAATCTGTTTCCATTTACGAATTTATGCACCTATGTTGTATACCTAGGTATATAAGTTTGGAAGCGATAATAATATTGTAAAAATTAAGCATTATGTTATATCATTTTAAATATCCTAATTTTATCGTCTTCTATAAAATTGCATGCTTTTTTGGCTTACGTAAATACGATCACATTTCTAATTATAGCACAAAACTCAATTGCTTATTCATCAGAGAATGCAGATCCATTAGAATTTCGTGTTCACTCTTGTCAATACTTTATGATCCCCATTCCCCACCCTAACATGAAGTTCATGCTCATTTAATTAATATCATGTAATTGGTACCGGCTAGCAACTCGATGGCGATTGGCCCTACCATGAACATCGTCATAGACAATACATATATACATACATGTCTTCACGTCGTATCCCTAACGGGGTAATCAGAGAAGGCGCAGCGCCCAGCGTCGCGGTCCTTACATACTTCTTTCGCTTCCTCAAATCTCAATAACAATAATAGTGCGAAAACTAAGAACAATGCGAAAATGATCGAACGATTTAAACTGCGCGTTTTGTTACGAAGATTTAGCCTAATAAGAAATTTAGTATTTCATCTTAATTTCATATAACAATATTATTTCAGATAAATCATTGCCTTTACTTTATTGTTTGTATTTGTATACACAGGGGTCAGACAGCTACCAAAAGAAGGAACAATTTCAATGTTTAACAGAATCAGTTTAACTAAAATATTATAAGGTACCTGCCGGTAACAAGAGCTACACCGTCTATCAAGAGCCACTACTAAAAAAACATACTTATAACGTTTTTGTAAGAATCTACTTAATCACACATTATAGTTGTATGTGATACTTTCCTTAATTTTGAAATAAAATGCGAACTTTATTAAAACAGGTTTAATAAAAACCACATAGAGGGTTTTAAAGTAACAATGTTGATGGTGTATTGTGGAACGAACCTAAAAACTTGTGCTTTTTCTATTAATAAATACTTATTATTCGAATGACTGCTTTTTATTTGTATTCTTATTAATTATATTTCAAAACATTTAGTTTTGAATTAAGGTGATTATTTGACACAAGAAATGTTGGTGTACTATAGGATAATGTATCTGCAGAGTTTGTACGCAAAGTAGAAAAAACTCAATTATGAACGTTGCGGTTAATAAGCATTTAATATTAAACACTAGTAAATAATTATAAAAAGAATTATAAAGATGAAATTATATCAAAGATGACATGTAGATGAGATGATGACTTGACGTGATATTTTTTTTCATTATTCGCGCACAGATTAGCGCATTTGTTAATGTCACGTATTGTATTTAGTAAAATCGTTATTTTAACCAACTTTGGTGTAGCAATCTATTTTATTTTATTTACCTCGGCGCGAAAAGAGGAGTGTTATATAACGTGTGTATTTGTGTGTGTCTGTGGCATCGTAGCGAGTTTTTTTAGTTGACAAAATTGTCCTGTCCATTGACAGTGTGCTTCGTGTTTCAGATTGAGCTACACACATCAAAAGAGTCTAGGGATCGAATACATTTTTAACTATAAAAAATTATCCAATTAATATTTATCAAATCTAGTCTTCCAGACTGGCTTGTTAGGTACTTTAATTCCAATGTTTAAGTTAATAACTCATCCCTATATTTTGTAAAAATTAAGAAAAATTGCAATATTTGCAAATTGTGGGAAATGAACCTAAGTTAATGTCGTCAATTAAATGGCAAACAAAAGGCAAAAATGAGGATTTTTAAAATTTTTAAAAAACTTAATAATCTGTTTCCACCATTGACACGAATCACACAATCACAGCGATTTGGCATGATAAAAATCAGTTCATCAAAATCACTTTGAGGAATGGCCGCCCACGTCTTTCTAACAAGTAAAAAAGTTGTTGTGGGGAATGCACGGCATCCATACTCGGCAGAGCTCTTCTTTAGAGCATTAGAGATATCCCAAGCGTGCTCGATTGGGTTGAGGTCTGGCAATTGAGCAGGCCATGGCAGAACGTTGATGCGAGCATCGGCAAGAGTTCGTGTTACGATTCTAGCCCTGTGTGGACGTATGTTGTCGTGCATTAGTTGAAACGAATCATCCAACCGGCTTCGCAAAGGGATGATCACGTCCGAAGCAATCCTCTCTAAATAAATCTGAACATTGAGGTTGCCCCTAATCCAAATGAGATCGGTTCTTCCACCGATCCAAATACCGGCCCAAACCATTGTTGTTCCCCCTCCATACGAATGAACTTCCTGACAAAATTTCAAATGTTCTTGCCGTCCAGAGGTCCTCCAAACTCGAGTACGTCTTGTATCCGGGCTCATACCGAAACGAGATTCATCGTAAAAAAAAAACACAACGCCAGTTTTTTCTCCCAATTTCTGTGTTCGCGAGCCCATTGTAAACGGGCCCTACAGCTGCAGGGTGCTATAGGCGGAACTCTCAGCGGCCTTCGGGAACACAGACCCACTTCATGTAAACTATTTCGGATGGTTTGGTCGCTTATCAGCAAGCCTGAAAAGCTGTGGAGCCTCGTAGCCAACATCATGGCGGTCAAGGTACGATTCCGTCGAGCAGTATTTTGGATGTACCGGTCCTGTCTGCGAGTTTGATGAACTGATTTTTATGCGAGATCGTCCTTAATGTCGCTCGGCCACGCTGCCCGTGATACGATAGCGTGTCCAGAGAGGGCTTATGACGCTCTGTGTAGTGCCAAGAGCGACAGCCACAGTACGTTGCCTGGAACCAGCTTGTAACATTCCGACGGCTCTCATGATCTTTTCTCGTGTCAAATGATGTCGTTGCTCCATATCGATGCAATTTTTTTCGCTTCCGATGCAGAAATTGTAATGGTTTTGTAAAAACGCTATTACACACTTTTATAGGAATCCTGATTGACAGTGATTTGCTATTTTTAATCAAAATTTAAAGAAAATTCTTTATTCAAATAGTGAAAATCACTAAAAAGAATCGAGAGCGATCCAAAAAAAGTTAAAATAATAATCTCGAATTCCGGCGATACTCTAAAACGTACTTGATCCTTAGACACTTTTGATGTGTGTATTTGCCGTAGAAGAGTATGACAGTGTGTGTGGTCCGCATTGTGGCCACACTACGAGGGTGCAGATTGTACTCTGTCATTGCCCTCTCAAAAAGTCTTCGACACAGCTCGGGAGAGACTCCGTTGCGTTTCGTGGAAAATCCCGGAGTCCCTCAATAACGCCCCGAGCATGACTACCGCAAGTTTTAATGGGTGAAAATTTCGCATAACCCAGTTTCAGCGCTAGAAAGCTGGGTACCTGTGTGCAGTTTCTCCTGAAAAAAAGGTACCTAATCAGAATTTGTGAGAGATCGTTACGATCAACTGAATAGACTGTACTCTACTTAAAAATATGCCCCCGCATTATTGTGAATTGGACTATCTACAATAAATACTTTTAGTTTACATGCGAATGTAGTTTACACAGAAACCCAAGAGTATAGATAAGAAAAATGTATATTTAATTGGTCTGTCAAAGCCGTTCAAACTGCCGTTCTTTTTAGACCAGGCAATGCCGAAATGTTGACGACGCGAAGTAATAGAATTGGAAAAATTCCCGGAATTTTTTTATTAGGTGTTAGTTTGCAAATTCGATGATTAAGACGGATATCAGAGTTGAGTCAGTCTGCAAAAAGTCCAATAGTGTGAAATCTGGTAAATACACAAAGTATTCTATAAAACTCTTGATCCAGTACACCGGTTTAGTAAATCTTATTGAGACGGGATCTAATGAACGTAATACAGTGCGGGTGTGCATCTTACCGGAACTAAAACGCCCCATAATTTATCATACTACCAACAAATGAAAAAAAAATTGCATTAATAGCTATTAAAGTTGGTACTTATTTCATTTTGGGCTCCGAAATCCACGCAGACGGGGAGGAAAAGTTTATATTAGATACCTATACTTATCACTTGTATAATGCTTTTTTTACTTACAACATGTTTATGCCCAATTTCACCTGATAATTGATTGATTTGGTTTTCGGTTCTTCTCAGTGAATAAGGTTTCTTTTTAACCGACTTCAAAAAAAAGAGGAAATTCTCAATTCGACTGTTTGTTGTTCTCTTTTTTTTTGTTTGTTACCTCCTAACTCCGTCATTTATGAACCGATGAATTTTTTTTTTGTTTCGCAGGTAATACTTCAGAGATGGTCCCATTTAAATTATACCGGTATTAAAGCTTGGACTTCGAAGATACATTAAATAACGCGACCTGGTTATAACCTTTATTTATGTTGATGATTCTCTTGTATATCGTTACGTTCCGGTATTAGAAAGAAGTTAATTTGCAGACATGCCCTAGATATTTATTTAGGTCAAGATCACTAAAATGGGAGAAATTAAAACTTGTTATTAAAAAAAATTAAACCGCCTTAAAAAAATACACTGAAAAGTACAAAATAACTATCCTTTACTAATTGAAACTCAAGTACAATTAAAATAATATTATAAATACGGTACATATACATACGGTACATACGGTAAATCTAAACAATTAAATTTGACCGTTATTGAAGTCGGTGCCAGATCAATGTGCAACAACAGAAAGTCTATTTATTAGTTTTGTAGGCTTGCCACCGACTTCAGTGAATGTCAAATTTAATTATATAGGTATTTGTATCTTTGTATTTATAAATTTATTTTGATTCTTGTGTTTTGATTAATAAAGGATAGTTATTTTGTACTTTTCAGTGTTTTTTTTTAAGTTGGTTCATTTCTTTCAATTTTTAATTTTATGGAAATGAAGTGTTACATTTTGATCTTAATGTACTTATAAGTTTACTTTCCATTGTAGGATGGTCAGCTTTTCGTCGACCTACCGACAGCAATTCCGCCATGGCAGAAAAGAAGTCCAGACAAGTATTGCATTGATACATTCGTCTATCCCGATGGAAGCACCAAGCTGGACGCGCTCACTATAGTTACTGACAAAATGAGGAAATAACTTACAGATTCAATGGTAAAGAAACTGGTCACGAAAGTTCTAGTCGTTTTTCATTTTGATCCCTGTGGACTTGTTTTTGTTGCCCTTTAATATTGTTTAATATCTCTTCATTTGTTGACTTTTTATGAGATCTGTGCTTTTTTTTTGTTCTCGCTTCCTCGTTTCTCGAACTATGTGATGTCGAGTGGTTTTCATTCATTTTCTTCCCTTAAAAAGAATTAATTTATTAAATACAAATAAACATACTTTGAAGAAAGGGTACTGAAGATTATAACTTAAGTAATCTATTCTTAATGACTTAGTAGGTAGGTTATAGGTGTAGTCTTTTAGTTCATCAACACTAACGTTCTGTAGACAATTCTTGACTCTTATTACTTATATACTTATTGTTTATTAATCATATTATAAAGTAATGAGTAATAAATACTTATTTCATGTATAAAATATTGGCATGGATGAAGTGGAAAACATTGAACAAATAACTGGAAGGAAGAATTAAATATTCTACTTGCAATTTATGGAAAAACAAACATAAAAAAAACCTGATCTCTGGGTTTTCCTGAGAATGCGTCGTTGAGAAGCGATTATTTATAAACGTGTGATGTCGATTGGTTTTCATTTATTTAAACCGACTTCAAAAAAAGGAGGAGGTTCGTCTGTATGTTTTTTTTTGTATGTTTGTTACCTCATAACTCCGTCATTTGTGAACCGATTTTAGAAATTCTTTTTTTCTTTGGTTGGTAATACTTTAGAGGTGGTCCCATTTAAATTATACCGGCATTAGAGCTTGGACTTCGAAGATACATTAAATAACGCGACCTGGTTATAACCTTTATTTATATTGATGAATAAAGTATATCGTTACGCTCCGGAATTAATTACAGACCTGCCCTAGATATTTATTTAGATCAAGATCACTCAAAAGGGAGAAATCAAATTTTTATATAAAAATAATTAAACCGCCTTCAAAAGAAAAACACTGAAAAGTACAAAATAACTATATCCTTTACTAATCGAAACTTAAGTACAATTAAAATAACTTTATAAAACGATGCACATACTTATATAATTAAATTTGACAGTTATTGAAGTCGGTGCCAAATCAATGTGCAACAACAGAAAGTCTATTAGTTTGGTAGGCTTGGCACCGACTTCAGTAACTGTCAAATTTAATTATATAGGTATGTGCATCGTATTTATAAAGTTATTTTAATTGTACTTAGGTTTCGATTAGTAAAGGATAGTTATTTTGTACTTTTCAGTGTTTTTTTTTGAAGGCGGTTTAATTTTTTTTATAAAAATTTTTCGAACTGATAAATTGATTTGACTTTGTCTTTGACACTAACAACTTCTAAGTCCGAATATCATAAAGTATGAATATTTAGTGCAATATTTATCCGGTATATTTAATAAAAACTATCCAAAGAAGAAGAATTAGTTATCGACAACAAGTCATTTTACTGAATGGGCGCCGAAATGCATTAGAAAAAGTAAAAGGTCCACACGTCCACATAACCCCGTCTCACTTCCAATACCTTTGTTGAGATTTTTCTTGCGTACCAAAAACAAAAATAATTTCTTAGACTAAGGGCTTCTTACTAATGGGACGGACTGTCTAAAATTTGGTTTGGAAAGCAGGACTAGTATAGATAACGTTGGTGATTAATTATTACAACGAATCGAGGGATTTATACAATTCACAAATATTGCAAGTGTGTATTAGAAATAAATATTAAAAATATGTCTAATTTATAAATAATCAAACGTAATATTTCTCAAATTCGGCATTTGTATATTTAAAAACTAAATATCGAAATTATATAAACGACAGACGCCATTAGAAGCGTAATATTTGTTTTTTTTTTGTTATCCAATTAGTCTAATTAATATCGGATTAATTAGTTTATTTATCAGAAGCCTTTATTTTTCTCGTCACCTAATTACCTTTTTTACAATCCTTTTTATCTTAAAATAAGCTGAGGATTACACAAATAGGTATAACTTGAATCAGTAGAAATTTTAAGAACAATTATTCTAGAGGTGTTTATAATGTTAACAGAAATCAAAATAATTTTTTTTATAACTTTTGTCTATGCATCGGAATTTCGCATGAATTTGGACAAGGTTTTTGCAATTGCCATGCTTAAAATCTAGGTTATAACACCATTTAACCATATTTTTGTCACGATTCGCTGTCCGGTTGAGCTCTCTTTAACTAAGCTGTGCTTATGAAATAATATAGGTGCGTACCAGTACTTACCTATTCACACCATTTCTCCTTCAGAGCATCAAGGCGAAGCAAAATTTCACTTTGACGCTATTTTTGACAATGACGATTACAGTAAAGCGGAATTTGATGGTAACGGGCTTTGTTTTTGTTTCTTAATTCTGTTGATATTCTCCCTCTCTATGTCCATGTCGTCTTTTAAATCCTCAGTGACCCAGTGGCCCAAGTTTTTAAAATGCGATGCTTGTGCTAGCGTCACACTGCGCAATGAGACATCTGGTATGTTTTTATAGGTACCTGAGCTCTTTGTATCTGATTTCAAGATCATTATTTCGCATTATACTTGCGCCCATGGGTCCCTGCATAAGACTCACAAACTGAAATTAAACGCATTAGACCGCCAATCGACGGGCTCAGCAGCACCATGTCATCGGTATAGCTAATATTATTCACACACTGTCCGCCAACGTAACATCCGACTTTGATGCTACTGCGCTCGACGATTAACTGGTTCATATACAAATTAAATGAATTAGGTGAAGTTCATTGAATAAATTAGGTGGAGCGAGCCCTGGGGGGGGGGGGGGGGGGGGGATGGGTCGGCCGCACTCCTCATTCCAGTCTGTATTCGTTTGAAAAAGAACCAGCCCACCTAATCCGATTTTTGTTGATGACTATACAAGTATTTCAATAGCACATTAGGCAAACTGGTCTTATTTTGCAGTTTATTCCACAATAATTTTGTATGAAACAAGTTCGAAGGCTTTTGATAAGTCCAAGGAACAAGCCAACACTGGCGTCCTTTGTAATCAATATAATAATGGTACAAAAAAGTGCACCGGAAGTAAGGGCTTACAAAATGATGTATACAGTTCCACACTAGCATAAAGTAATTTTTGCCATTAACACTGTACGTACTAACACTTTCAATCAATTGTAACCAGTTACTCGATAGGCTAGAATTATTACGATGACCTCTTGCCCCAATGCACTAAATGTATGTACGTAAGTTATTTCACCAATATTCAAAAATGTATTTATATATAGTGTTGACCTCCTTAAGTTGTTCTTTTATTAGGGGGATCATTGCCTCGCTTCTCAATTCCCACTCTTTACTCTTTCTTCAATCCATAATGAATACGATTAAAGTATGAAGAACTTTTATCACGCGTGGCGAGATGCTTGGTAGAGCTATGCTTCATTGCAGCACGGAGTGGGCCGGCTCGCCGGTAAAATACCACTATGTCACAGAATATCGGCGTGAAATAACAGCATCTATTACTGTTATGTTTCGTTTGGTGAGTAAGAGTGCTGGTGGCGCATCTCCGCCTCCCCTACGCACCCGTGATTCCCCGGACGTTGCGGGTGTCCATTGGCGGCGGTGATCACTTTCCATCAGGTGAGCATCTTCCTTGTTTGCCTCCTCTTTTATAAAAAAAAAGTGTGTGTGTCAGCTCCGACGCACGACTGGAGTTTACTGGTTTTTTTCCATATTTTATATATTTTCATTCACTTCACTGTATACAATAATATTAAATATCAATACCCCGAATCAGTACCCCGAAAAACCTAGAATTTGATACCCATATCGATTTATCCAAAAAAGTAATAATGCCATCTTGGATTTGAAAATAAACATAATTTTCGTAATCAGCACCCCGAGAAACCTATAATTTGATACCCGTATCGATTTATCCAAAAAAAGTAATGTTCGCCATCTTGGATTTGAAAATAAACATCATTTTCGTAATCAGCACCCTGAGAAACCTAGAGAGAGATATATATATACACAAACTACATACACAAACTATAAATTATATATAAATTCATTATTTGAAGACGCTGTAGAGTAAATATTATATACCTATATATTTTATATAGAAATAACATATAGGTATATTATATACACATAATACTTACATGCGTAAGCTGCCCCGCAGCATACCCTATGCTGAAAAGTGAAAGGTGCGCACAATAGGTTGCGGACAAAAAATGTAACGCTGTCATTCGATGAATAGATTTTACTCCTCATATTTTTTTCATACCGGGGGCCTTATATGAAAATCGATTCATAGGGAGTAAACTCCAAAAATTACAGCTTTGCAGTTTGTGGACTATAAACACTGTAATAAGAAATATCATGCTATCTCTTTGGAAGTACGTATATTAGTATAGTAGGTAGGCCAAAGTAGGTATTTAGATCACTGAGACATAGTCTCAGGCGCTAGTATCTCTGTCGACTTTAGAGAATACCAAATCACAGTTGACAATCACACCGCGGATTCAGAAGTGAATTTGACTAATTTGCGTTAGAGAATCGCACTACCGGTGCGAGTGGAACACTATAAAGATGACGTAGTCAGTATTGTTTGTCAGTCAATTTGGTGAGTGATTATTCTTCTCTTTTAGTTATTGTTTTGAAATTGGCTCTGTCGCATTTTAGCAAATCACGAAATCCGTGTACATTAATTTCTGATGGCTGAACATCCAGTAAATAAGTAAGTAAATATTGTAATGCAGTAAATTACTAAAATACTACTCTAAAGAAAAAACAACTAAAAGAAGAAAACTAAAAAAATGTCAACTATCTTTTTCACGAATGTAAACTCCTTTGATTTTCGCATAGGTACACCTTTTTTACCTTTTTGTAAATCAACCTGCATCTATTTTAGTTGTAAAGGAAACTGAATTTAATATTTATTTATTTAAAATAATTTTATTAAAAGGTAATGTTATTTAAGATTGATAAATTATTATGTTAAGTTATTATATTAATAGATATAAGTTATACACACCAGAGTTTCATTTTTATACATTAGCAGGGTGTATAGCTGATACAGATTTGCACGTATGAAATCGGGAGTATAATTATTGTATGATACACAGATTGATAAATCAGACCAACCTTTTTCCTTTTCGCTTTGGCGTAGCGTCGTCTGATAACTATAAGTTTCAAGTTACTTACGGAATTCTAAATATTATGAACAATTATAATATTTGTGTGGGACTTGACACCTAAAAAACGACCTGATTTTACCTTTCAATCGACTGTAAGCAGCAAAGGAAATATATTATGATCGTGTAAATATTGTAATAACGACCTACATAAGCTGAGATTTTGGCGGAAATGAGTTACAATCTACAAAGCGTTATAAGAATTCAAAAAAATAATCTCAATTTTTTTTACTTTGTTGCCGTCGTAAGCTTTGACGGCTTATAATGAGTACTTTACGTTAGTAACTAATTAATCTGTGGTAGTACAATTTATTTAAGAATTTTCCCCACAATCTTTATTTAATCTATAGGTACATACTATATTATTCTATTTTAATGTTATTGGTCATAAAAAGCCAAATACGTCATATATAACAATAATTAAGAAAATCTATTTTTCCGATTGGTTTAGAGTTCTAAACGAAAACGGAGTTATTTTTTTCTAATACAGCCAAAGTTTTATTTAGTTTTGTGCATTTTCATTATAAGTATTAATTTAATATTAAAAGTTATGCATGTATATTATATGTATGTATATGTAATTCTGTACGAGACAATATTACATAATGTCTCATAACTTCTTTTGTAAAAACACAAAGAAGGGTACCTCTTATTTTCCTCGAAAAAATTGCTGTGTTTTGGTGAAACGTTCTCGCCCTGCTTTATTTTTGATTGTTCCTCGGACAAAATAATTCTAACAAGAACTAATGGAAATAACTGAACCTCAGTTTCACAGTTCTTTTATGGCAAAAAGGTGAGAGTTCTCTGTATAGCCAACCCAAGTTAAAATCTTTATTCATAAACATTTTTTTTAATTCTAGATGACAAACGAGTAGACATTCCACCTAATGGTAAATTGTCTATGCCTGATTTCACCAACGCTATCTAAGTCGGCCATACAACTATGTACCATCTAGATTAAAAAGACTATCCTAAGTCGATTCTTAGGTAATACAGTAATACCTCGACTTACGCTACCCCGACTTACGAAAACCGTAGCGATTCCTCTTTTGTTTGGGGTTACACAATTCTTGATTATCGATTATAGATTAACTGCCTCCCACATTATTACTCAGTTAACGTACATGTTCGGACTTGTCGCGCGGAATCAACGAATAGCTACAATTTAATTTGTATTATGTACATAATATTTATTTCTTATCTATGGAGTGCGTGTTTGTTATTACATTTTTATACCGTGTTTTTTATTTTATATCTACGAAAACTTGAAAGACTACTAATGCCATCCAAACGAAGTAAAATTGATTCTTCTGCATCAAAAAAGAAAAGAAAAACTATCTTTGGAATGTAACCTCAAAGTAATCTAAGATTTTATTAAACATTTTTTATCTAAATTATTATTTTCTTTAGCTTCCGGTCCCAATTAAAAATAATTTATATGTATTTATATGCGAAATTATACCCCGACTTACCCGAATTCGACTTACGCGGTTATCGCTCGGTCACACCTATCGCGTAAGTTCGGGGTATTACTGTATTCGTTTTCATCAATCTAACGGTTCCCTAGTAATGCCAGACATAGTTATGTGATATTTTATTTTTTACTGAATATTCATTTACAAAAGTTTGTCGATAAAACAGTTATTATTGTTTTATTTGTAAGTTTCTATATAATGTAGTAAATTGTTCTCCATATTGTCAAGAACTAACACACATAACTGTCACATAGTGTTATGGGTATGAAAATAAAGTTTCTAAATTTAGGGGATATTTAGAGGATATTCCTAACGTTTCGTGTAACGCAAAGTCATCGTTAACGGTCCCCTATCCTTTTTTTAGGTTTTCGCTAAACATTGGAAGATTTTGGTGAAATCAGGCATAAGTGGCCCACGGACATTTACAATATCAAGGCTAAGGGGAAGCACTTCAGACTGCAAAAGCGTTGTTAGTCCTGAGAGCTAAGATGTTGTGGCTTTCGTGATAGTTTCGGCGGCTGTCTTAAGGTCCACACCGAACAACAATGCGCCACTGTTTCAATTAAATTTCGTTTGCGTTTAAGCTCATGTTCAATTGACGCCAATAATTTCAAATTCACCTGTCGCAGGTGACGCAGTGTTAAACGATAAATAATTAATTTAAAATACAGCTTCTGCTCTCATACATCCTACTAATATGCTATCCTACTTCCTACTTCTATACCTACATAGTATAAAACAAAGTCGCTTCCTGTCGTCTGTCCCTCTGTATGGACGCTTAGATCTTTTAAACTGCGCAACGGATTTTAATGTGCTTTTCATCAATAGATAGAGTGATTCAAGAGGAAGGTTTAAACATATAGTTTAATATTATTTTGTGTTAATGTGTTGAAATATGACGATAATAGTTCAAGATATCGGAAAAAATCAAGCCGACTAAGAGCTTTCATAGAAAATACTTCTTCCAAAATTCTTATTCCAAAACGTCTTATTCCAAAATATTGTATGATGGAATTGTTCATCTTTATTAGGAAAAAGAGTCAGCGAAGGCATATGTCTATATATTATACAGATAGCTTTCTATAACCATTTTAATTTTTAAAAAATTGATACTAATTACGTGGAGTTTGGAAAGCTATTTAAACGGATACGATATCTGTCATTATCAAATTAAACACTTTAGTTACCTTAAGAATTCCATGTACATAATAATTGCCTTTTACACCACATAATTTAAATTGATATCTTATGAAATATCGTAGAATTAAAACTATCGCTCAACAAAAATAAATAGCGCGTCGATGGCCGCGCCTCGCCCTGTAGCATTGTACGATTTGCAGCGATTACATGCGTTAATTGGAGCTCTCCAGCAAGGAAATTAAAAATAAAAACGTGCTTTTCAGCGCGACACTATAACCCACACTTTTTAGTGCGACTTTCGGAACGTTATATAATTAAGAAGTTTAAAACCTTTTTTTTCAAAGACATCCTGTAGTATAGTCTAACCATAATAGTAATATTATTAATCACTCCACCTGACACCACATTTGTATCATTTAACATTATAATATAGCTCCATACATCAAAATAACGCTATAATTTATAAACATGTTATGTCAACTTCACGCGAACGAAGTCGCGTATAAAATGATGATTGTAGTTTATATTAAATACTATAATTAATTAATCCAACTAGCATTTTGAAGAGTGTGTTTTTTAGGTTTTGATTAATCTACACACAAAATAAATCAGCCATTAGTTCGTAAAATGTAAATCTCTGTTTTCAAAGAGGTTTATACAAGGGTTTCATACAAGGGTTTCAAGAATACAAGAATTGAAGATACCTGCACGTCAAAATTTCCAATTGTTCAAAGTGAAACAAATATATAGCATTTATTATAGTTTTATTGCTTTTCAAAATATTCACCATGATGATCGATGTACTTTTGCATGCGTTGGAACCAATTTTCGTAGCACTTTTTCCATTCGGATTGAGGTATCTCCAAAACGTGCATTTTGAACGCATCAACAGCCTCTTCACGGCTCGAAAAACGTTGACCACGTAATTTATTCTTCACGGTTGGGAATAAATAGAAATCGTTGGGGGCCAAGTCGGGGCTGTACGGCGGATGACCCGTTAATTCGATCTTTTGATCTTCCAAATACCGAATTGTTTCAGCCGATGTGTGGCAGCTAGCATTGTCATAATGAAGAAGGATTCTGCGTTGTCGGTTGTTCTTTCTTATTTCTTCAAAGACTTCTGGCAAACAAATGGTTGTGTACCATTCAGAATTAACCGTTTTACGATCCTCTAGTGGAACTGTAGCTACATGTCCATTTATAGCCACTGGTTCCCAAACTTATTTTGTCTACTGAGTCGAGAGCTCATGCAGTCGTTGTCTAAGATGCCTCCTAGCTAAATGAAATTACAAATCACCCCCCAGGCCTCTACACAACGCCCCCATTTTTTTTTCTGGGTCTCTTACCGCCCCCCTTTAAGCCTGCAGCGCCCACAAGGGGGCGTTATCGCCCACTTTGGGAATGGCTGATTTATACCAAAAAACAAGTGACCATTTGCTTCAAAGTGCTTTTCGAACGAATGACTTTTGTTGGGTTCGGCTCATCTTAGAACACTCAAGCCGTTGATTGTTGTTTAGTTTCAGGATCATACGCATATATCCAAGATTCATATTCAGACATCACCTGTGTAGATATTATAGACAGCCTTTGAGGCACCCTGATTGTACTTTTGTAATATTTTTTCACACCAATCGACACGAGCCCGTTTTTGGTCAATTCTCAAGTTGTGCGGAATCCAACGTGAACAAATTTTTTTTACAGCTAAATGTTCGTGTAATATTTTATATATACTCGTCATACTTATGCCCAGAGACGCCTCTATGTCGCGATATGTAACATGACGATCTTGCATTATTAGTTCCCGCACAGCATCAATATTTTGAGGTACAACAACCGATTTAGGGCGACCTTCTTTTACTTCGTCCGTGAGCACAGACCGCCCACGATTAAACTCACTAAACCAGTGATACACAGTAGTATTCGATGGTGCTTCGTCCCCAAAAGTCGAAGTGAGTTGATCGATGCACTGTTTTTGAGTTAGCCCTCGCCAAAAACCTTAATAAATCATAGCACGAAAATTTTCACGACTTAAATCCATGGTGATAGACTCGCAATTTTCAAAATGACGCCACAAAGGATAAACAAATGACAGCTACATGAAACAAATTGCACTCTTCAGCCAAAGAGTTCCATTTTTAAATGTTATACCTAATTGCTTTTTTAATATTGTTCTGTAACTGGCCAGTTCCGGATACATAAAGTAAGTGCAGAACTTTCGTTGATTCTATAATTACTGTACCGAATGAAAGTCCTAATAACCCATTTTAAGAAGAAACTGTTATGATAATTCAAGGAAAAGATGAGTTAGCTTCACAAATATATTGTTAATAAATAAATTGGAACGATTTCTGAGAAAATATCTTCAAGGGTATAAATCTTATACCGTTGACACGTGTTTCTACTTACCTTCTTTGATACAGTTTATTTATAATAATAATAATAATATACTCAGACATTTCACACAGCGCCATCTAGTTTTCTTTTGTAAATATATACATATTATACATAAACACCCAGACTCGGGACGGAAATCGAACCCGCAACCCCCGTTTACTTTCCGACGCGCTAAGCCGTTGCGCCACGGAGGTCGTCATTTCGTCATTTAGATTTATCTTTTAAATTTTTAGGACTTCGGAAGAGTTTGTTATAGAAAATCTTGTACAGTGATTTGTACAATCATTTGTTGCTATGATATTGTTAGTTATAGATAATTAAATGTTAGAACGCATGTTACAAAAAACATAATTTATAGCGAAACAGTTTTATTGGTCGATAAAATCATGAAGCCTGCTATCGTCTATCAATTCCGTTGGTGATAATATATCGGCAGTAATACAGAAGCATCCTTGCTTGAGATTGTATGTTAAGCCTTTAGGTATTCATTGTTGGAATAATAAAGCGCGCAAGCAAGTGAAACACTTTGCTTGGAGTCACAACCATTTGCCGGAAAAGCACGGTCGCATCTCCCTCGAATAAAATAAAAAATGAATGAAATGCTGGTTAGCTGACCGAATCCGCACCGAAAATTAGTTAGCTGACTGAATCCTATCTCTGGTATATCCTGAGGATGCTTCGTTGAGAAGCGAAACACGTGTCGATTGGTGGTTTTTGGAGTTTGAGCGGAAAATAGCTAAAGATTATAGGAATTTATCACACTTATTACAAATTGTTTACTACGTATCATATCATCAGGTGACAATAAAAACAGGGCCTAATCCAAAGTTTCTTAAAGAAACCCTAACCCTTGGCCAATTATGACCTTATAACAATGATGTTAGTGCCTTATCTATATATTTTTACGTGAAGCGAAAACTTTGCGCGGTCAGAGGAGTGTGAAATTTGTTACACTTAAAGTTTATATGGAGAAAGACTGGAGAAAGTTAATATTTCTATGTAATAGAGGTATGTGTTACAAATAAGTAGGTACATTACATTTTTTTTTTTTTAATTACTGGCTTCTCGTATATATACGAATTTTGCCAATGACAGGTTATTCATAAGAGAAACATGTAAGAATAGAAAAGTAAATTTAAATAATATTTTCAAATAGTAGAAAAGATTTAAATGTTTTCATATTTAAATAATTTTTAATTGTGATTCTAACAAATTGTGTGAAAATACACGAAGGGGAATAAGTAAAACTATCCCTTTCTTTTTTGAATTTGGTGGGTTGAGCAGCTATGGGTACACATAAAAAGGAAACACAAAATAAATATTGATAAGAATATAATATGGATTTAATAGTTTATACAATGAGTATAGGATAATGAGATGAATATAGGATGAATATATCGTAAGGAGAATATAGGTATTACAATAAGAAAATTACAATGAATATAATAAGAATCATTACAATTTTATGTTATTAAATACATTAAATTAAATAAAACGTTCATTGTTTACGTTTATACTGCCAATGTCAAAGACTGTCAATGTCAAACACAATTGTTTGTGATCATATGTAATGTAATCTCCTTGGATCAAACAGTCTCACAGAGTAGATTGTTGCAAAAGAGTTAATATTGTAAGTTTATATTTACGGTCGAATTTTGACCACACGGCGACCTCTAGTAACGATAAACAGCTGGTATGTTCTATATTTTTCTTTCTCTCCTAAACTACCATGTAAGTGAAAAATACATAAAAATAAAACTATTTTGTTTACTACCGTATGTTATTGCTTTAATTCCTGTTTACCATTTACCATTTCACAAATGTCTTTCAATATTTAAATAGTGTGAACTGGTAATAGACAACGTGCTGGTGTTCTTTTTATTCTTTTTTTTGTTACAGGTTATTTTTGGCAAACAATTGCGAGTGAAAAGTTTAGGGAATAATAATCAAGAAGAGAATCGTCCGCGTGACGACGGACAGTTCTGTAGCACGGGCTAGAGAATAGGGCTGAGACATACCCCGTTTGCCGTATGGCGACTGAAGAGGACCTTGAGTACTTGAAAGATTTCTCCTGCTTTACCAAAACAGATTATAAAAGCATCATCTTTTATTTTTAAATTGTAAGTGATGTAAGATAATCATCAATGTATTTTAGGCTGTTTTTTATGATGTGTTAAAATGTGTGTATGCACTTATGCAATACATTAAATAAAAGAAAATGTAATAAATGATTTGGTATGTAATCATTACAATTGTGTTTTGATTCTGCTTTATCGCAATTTTCGGCTTGTAGGCCGGATACCTTATACTCGCATTATCTTTACTCGCATTCTCAGACCCAGGCGAAAGTGTGTGAGGAGAATGATGACATTTGAGGAAGCGAAAGAAGTATGTAACGACCGAGACGCTTGGCGCTCCGACCTCTCTGACTAACCCGTTAGAGATACTTCGTGAAGATATGTATGTATGTATGTATTACTAAAACACCCTGGCTTAAGGGTCCGCCTATGCAGCCCAGTGCAACCGATTTCTTTTATTACCCCCGCGCCCTATGATGATAACAATAAAGTTGATTTTCGCAGTTACGGCTTAATCATATTCTCAACATTTGTTAAATACACATAATTGTAATTTGCAAGAAAACTACATTACCAATTAAAAACTGGTTTTAGAAATTTGAAATATTATAATTATTTATCCATTTTAGTAAAATAAAATGACCACCGCGGGCGTTTTAGCACTTAATAATTATGATGTTCGACAGAAACTAATATTTATTACTTATCTAAAACCTTTCTAATCCAAAACGGAATTTCAGATTTCTGTTTCGGTTTAAAACGAAACTATAACCTTTTTTTAAGGTAATGATTTCAAAACTTGTCGAGTTTTTGTTCCTTTTAGCTAATTCCGAATTATGTCGTGTTTATAGATGCTTTAATAGCTGCAACGACGATGACGACACAGAAAATGATTATAGTTTCGGTCGGTTCGTAGCTAAAATCTAAACTAAATCGGCGGGGTTAATACCTAATAATTTACAGCGACAGCCATGCGATCATTGCGCGACTGGTGACTAATTGTAATAAAAAATTGGTGTGATGTATATTTTGAAAGGATTTCTGAGAAAATATTGGAAAAATATTGGCGCTATCCACTAAAATAAACTCTCATTTCGACAGCCGATATCGTGCGATATTTGGCCGTTACATGGTGCATGAGCATGGTGCATGAGCGTGCCGAACTCGAACTTTTGTCTAATCATATCGAACGAAATTTGGGTGAGACGAAGTCATAGTTACCCAGGGAGATGGTTTGCGTACCTTTATATTTTTATCAAATAAAATAATTGTTTACTTTACCCCGAAAATTATTGTATTATATTAATAAATCGGCTATTTTAACGTTTTAATGATCTAAATCTTCTTTAATGCTGCTTAAGAAGCTTACAATAACGCTAACAAGTTGCCTACGCGTAAAATTGTTAAAACCGTTGTATAAAATGCTCTTACTAATGAAAGTTGACTTCTTTAGTTATAATTATTGTTGCTATTCCAAGTATTTCATAAGTAAGCTTTAATTTTATAACATCTAAGATTGAAGTTGCTTTTGCTATTAATTTAGTACAATCTACATACAGATTGTATAAGTACTAAAATACGATATAAAAATATTGCGTACGTTAACTATAATATTTGAATTAACTTTGAATTAATGATGTTATTGTGAAATTCTAGAATTTCATTAGTTTTAAAGTGCCATATAAAATGAAAATAGAACCCTTATAAGCAGTGATCGGAATCAGGAATGTGATTACTATCAAAAGTATGCATATGACCTAAAATTCCGGGGATGTCCTGCGATGTCTCGGGATTCGGTACCTTGATAACCTTCGATCAATTTTTGATTGTAGTGTTAGCTACGATAAAATTTAATGGTAAGTTAGATACTTATATCAATGGAAACCCCAAACTTTACTTAAATTATCGATTAATATTAATGTTTAATATCAATTAATAATTAATTAATTTGTATTCAAACATTTCGTGCTGCAGTCGTGAAAGTAAAAACAATAAAGAGACGTGAAGCGCTCGAGTTTTGACTTATATAATCTCGAGCGGTAGTGGGGAACAAGCCGTCAGTCGTTATTTTCTATGACGTCACGAACACCTTCGCCCTCTTCTAGAGGGCGCCAGTGTTCCCCTTTATGTTTATTCGTCGGTGTTGCTAACAGTAGTTAGTAACAAATATAAATACATTACTAGGATTCCAAATGAGGATGATTCTAATACTTATATACAAAATCTTTCTCGATGAAATCTGTTACACATATAAAAAGTAACAATAGGAAATTAGTTACTAAAACAAGTAAATAAAACAATCATTATGATTCTTCTCACATCATTATGAGTCTATAAAAAATCTAATAAAAAGTCATTGCATAAACTTAATTAATTATTAAATATATTAATAAAAAATTTGGCTCATCTCCATACTTTTGATAGTAATCACACTCATGATTCATATCACTGTTTATAAGATTATCCATGCGTTCATCCGTTTGCCGGTTTGTCAAAGTCGATTTTCTAAGAAACTATGTGATGAACATTCTTGAAAATCCATAGTAACTTGCTGTGTCGGACCGCGTCGCTGTGGTTCAGCAGGTATTTTATTATTATTCGTGACCCATGTGTCTCGAGTTCATATAAAAATCCCAAAGAAAAAAGCGCTTTCAGTTTTTGCCAAATTTCCCAATTTTTCGAGAAACTTCCAATTTTTCTTTCCATAAAAACCTTACTGGGATTATTACGAACATGTAAATGCCAAATTAATTCAGCCGTTTTCAAGTTTTGCGCTTATCAACGAATGACATTTCGTTTTTATTTATATACATCTTGTTAACATGCATATTTTGCATAAATTAAAATTATTATATGCATTAAAATATTCATAAAAGAATCAAAGGAGCAAAAATTGGCTTTGCGAACTCGACTCGATCATTCTCCCTATGTTTTATATATCCGAAACTATACTGGACTTACCGTTTTACAAAGTTTAGGGAACGAAACCTTAAACACTAACCGTCATATTTAAAACATTAGTCTAACACGTGTTTAAGTAAACACAGTTTTAGAGATAGACATAGTTTAAAAACATGTAAAAAATGACGTTAGCAAAGGCTAGTGTCAATATATTACAGCGTTTCAGTGCTTTTAGTCACACGTTAAACTGGCTCCAGCTTGTGTTTACATATAAACATAGTGCCATGTCTATTTTTTTTGTAGTAAGATGGCTAATGTTTACAGGACAAGTTTTATTATAACGCGAGTCCTAGCTCGAGTTACATACAGTTCTAGAAATTAGGTTTAAAATTTACGGATTTATAAATATTGTAAAGAACCCTGACCCGCAGGGTTATTGCCTAAAAATTTGCAGACAGCGACAGCCACGCGATCATAGGGCGACTGGTGACTAATTATAATAAAAAATTGATATCATGTATGACAATTACGTGTATATTGCGCTACGACCATAAAATGCACTTTTCGCGGAAGATTTGGCGCTACTATACAAATTAGATTATACAAATTCTGATATATGGCTGTCGCATGCTGACCGCAAGTTAGGTAATACGCGTGCCGGTTATAAATACAGCGTGAAGCTATTATGTGTTTATTATATAGGTACGTTATGTAAGGAACTATTTTTTTTATATCTATAGTTACACATAACAAGAGAGAGAAACGGGATATTTAATGAATACGATATTGGTTTGCAAGCTTGCATGACTATGTTCTAAGTAAATTATAGAAAAATATTTATTATAGAATTAAGTACGTCATTGTTAATATTATAATGTAATAATAATAATAATAATAATATTATTTCAGACCATAACAATCCATATTATGTTAGTAAAATACTTATATCTAGTGTTAGTAAATCATGATAAAAAGAGAGACACATTTTAACAAATACTAATAGCAATGATGTACCATTTCCATTACCATTACCGAGTGGACCCTCCGATGCCATCAGGCAGGTCTAACCGGTAGTATGTAACCTGATCCAGCGAGTCAGCATCGGTGAGTCCCACCGGTCCGCCAGCGCGCGCAGGATGATGTTGGGGCTGCCGCGCGTGCGGTGCAGTATGGAGGCGCACCGCTTGCGCATTATGGCGGCAAACCCGTCAGTGCGCGCCTCCGCGAACATTGCGGAGGCGCTGCACCAACGCGGCAGCCCCATCAGCACCCGGAACGCGTTGTTATATTGGACGCGCAGGTCGCTGTATGCCCTCCGCGTATAGTCCACCCACAGGCTGCAGGTGTAAAATGATTGGCAGTAAGCTTTAAAAAGCGTGACTTTGACTTGCTTTGTACACCGTGCAAACCTGCGAGCCAACATATTGCATCGGACCGACAGCGCCCTGCGCTCCCGTTCGATATCCATGTCGTCCTTGAGATCATCAGTGATCCAGTGGCCCAAATACTTAAACTTCTCGACTTTATTTAAAGGAGTACCATTTAGAGTAAACTTCGGTACAGTAGTGTAACGTTTACTGTCCGGCTTAAATATCATAAACTCACTTTTCGCCACATTGTATTTGAGTCCATGGGCCACCGCATAGGACTCACATATGGACAGAAGCTTTTTAAGGGCGCCATTCGATGGGCTCAGCAACACCATATCGTCCGCGTAACTAATATTATTAATACATACAGCGTCTATATGACAACCGATACCAGTGTTGCCGAGCTCATCGATCAGCCGGTTCATGTACAGGTTGAAAAGCGTAGGCGAGGTCAGACCACCCTGCCTCACCCCGCACCGCAACCCGTACTCTTCTGAGAAAGAACCTGCCCACCGAACACAGTTCTTCTGATTATCGTACCAATGCATGAACAATCTTATAATTTCCTTAGGTAAATTCGATTCCTCTTTCAGTTTATCCCACAGAATATTATATGATACAAGATCAAACGCCTTTGAAAGATCAAGATAACATGCGTAGACTGGTGTCTTTCTTGTGGTGTAGTATTTTACAGTCTGCTCGAGGCACAGGATGGCACTCTCGGTGGAAAGACCAGGCCTGAAGCCGAACTGAGCGTGATTAAGAGAGACGTGCTTATCCAACTGCCTACCAAGTAGACCGTCCAACACCTTGGCTATTATCGTGGCCAGAGAGATCGGCCTATAGTTATTAACATCTGACGAGTCACCAGTTTTATTTTTGATAATAGGAACCACTACAGTACGCATTAGGCTATCCGGTAGGTGAGAATGACCCAGACACAGAGTAAAAAATACAGAAAGAACCCTAGGTAGGTGTAGACCCGCGTGCTGCAGATGCTCGATGCTGAGGCTGTCGTGTCCCGGGGACTTGCCCCTCACCATACCCCCGATCATTTCCCCAACCTCCCTCGCAGTAAATTTAACATTACATGTACCACCCGCCACAGCATCGTGCGGCCGCAACAACGCCGGCCCCAGAGGGGACTCCACCTTAAAATGCTTACAAAACAAGTTAGCAATTTCGCCCGGCTCATGTATTCCGCCCACGCTCACAGGTAGGCCCGGCTTAAGGTTCAATTTATTTGTAGTTTTCCACAACAGGCCGAAATTTTTATTCGAATGATGTGCGGCAATAATATCCATTTTTATATTTTAATAAAATATATTAAATTATCCTCTTATATTTGGTTCTTTCTGGAGTAGATCATTAAAGAATCTCATGTTTCTGATTTTGTGTCTGAATTGTCCTTTGCTTTTTAATCTTCCCATGTGTCGCAGGGTTTTGATGAGAGGTAGGAATCTGTACAGCCCGTTGAGTTCGTCACCCAAACAAAACAGAAATGTTGACTCAATGTATGCTGAAACAACAAAGGGTTTTTACTTATACATAGACATTTGGCTTTCGGTTGTAATTTATTTCTTGGACATTATAAAAAAGTTAAGTTCTACACGAAGTTATTTGGCATAATCGTGTAGGCATGTAGGGTATCATAGATGATCTTTAAACCGCAAATTTAAAATTGATGAAATAATATTATATTACTTTAAGACATGTACTTTACAAAATTGTTCATTAAAATTACTGTCCCCCAATTTATTTCCAAAAGTATCGGTTTGTTTAATTTCACAATTTATTAGCCGACTTCAACAAAAGGAGGAGGTCTTCAATTCGATTTTCAATTCAATTCGGCATGTTATTTTTTTTTTGTATGTTTGTTACCTCTTAACTCCGTCATTTATAAACCGATATTAAAGATATTATTTTTGTTTGGTAGGTAATACTTTAGAAGTAGTCCCATTAAAATTTCACCGGTATTGGAGCTTGGACGTCGAAGATACACCAAATACCGCGACCTGGTTATAATCTTTATTTATGTTGATGATTCTCTTGTATATCGTTGCGCTCCGGAATTAGAAAGAAGTTAATTGTAGACCTGCCCTAGATATTTATTTAGGTCAAGATCACTCAAAAGGGAGAAACAAAAAAAATTTATGAAAAAAAATTAAACCGCCTCCAAAAATACACTGAAAAGTACAAAATAAGTATCCTTTACTAATCGAAACTCAAGTACAATTAAATAAACTTTATACTGAAATCAGTGCCAAGCCTACCAAACTAATACGTTCTGTTGTTGCAAATTGATTTGGCACCAACTTCAATAACTGTCAAATTTAATTACATAGGTATATGTATCGTATTTATAAATTTATTATAATTGTACTTGAGTTTCGATTAGTAAAGGATAGTTATTTTGTACTTTTCAGTGTTTTTTTTGAAGGCGGTTTAATTTTTTGCTTATTTGTATTCGTTGCTGTGTCATATAATTTTTTTTATTCGAATATTCTTTTGCGATAATCTGTCTAAATTTTGTATCGACTTCTATGCATAGTTCTTTAGCGTAATAGTGTTTCAAAAATCAGGGCTTACAGACTTCCATATTCTTTCTTCAGTAAGGTCCATCATATCACATTTAATCATGTTTATCTTTCCATTTACGACATAAAAATAACATCTAGTTAGTTATCTAGTTATAGAGAACAATTAGACGCGTTCGCTGGATCGTACTTCCTTTAACTTTTGCCGTAATGATTGATATCTTTGATATTATTATGGCAAATTATATATAATTATATACCTATGTAAGTATTACATAATATTCTGTTGTCCTTCTGTTATTATTTGTCTTTATAAAATACAAAAATTAGTTATTTTCTTATTTCTATCGCAATGCAGCATTTAGCTCTATACAGAAAACATAACACAATAGGTACATAAATACGATTAAAATAATTTGGAATCGAATTAGTTTTTTGAAACAGAGGAGCCGAATGCACAAATTTTATGTAAAATGTTTGTTCTGCTGACGTTCATTTCCTTCCTATGAAAAATATTTCTAATGTTGTTTCTAATCTGAGAGCTTTAGTTTTTAATTCTGAATGGGAGAAAAATCGAGTGTTTGCGAAGGATCTATATAATTCTGGATTACGAAATTAAATTCGATTTCTAAAGGAAAGATAACATATCCGGACCGCTTAAATGAATTTACAATCACTTTACTTTCCACCCAAGTTGCGAAAAGGGTAGATAGAAGAGTCATTCTCAAAAAAGATATACCTTGTACTCACAATGTTTGTCCTCACCATAAAATATCGTAATATGAAGAACTTGTTATCGATGTCATGAGTTTGTTTCGTTTTTAACATTAGGTATATGTAATTGAAATAGTATACCTATATAGAAATGCTAACTGAAATAGGTGCAATATCCGAGACCTAGAGGAACTACTGTCAGTCTCTATTTGAAGATCTTCAAGCTCACAACTTTCTCTCGACAGAGCCCAAGGACGAAGAAAAAGAGCCATGTATATTGAAGGATGAAGTGCGAGCCGCTATCAGGGAATTAAAAAGCGGAAAAGCCACAGGAACGGATGCCATACCGATTGAAACCGTCAAAACATCAGGGGAGTATGGTGTCGATATTTTTCATACCCTGTGTAACAATATTTGGGAATCAGGAACTTGGCCCCAAGAATGGACTCACACAGTCTTTGTTCCTCTACATAAAAAAGGCTCCACTAAAATATGTAGTAACTATCGCTTGATTGCCTTAATTTCTCATGCAAGTAAAATTCTACTGCATATTTTAAACGAAATACTGAAGTCTTACCTGTCTAAGGAAATTGCTCCTGAACAAGCTGGCTTTGTGAAAGGGAAGGGATCCTAAACGTGCGCCAGATCATTGAAAAGGCCAGGGAGTTCAACAAACCGACCTACATTTGCTTTGTTGACTTCTCAAAGGCTTTCGACTCAGTGAGGTGGCCAGTACTTTGGGAGACTCTCTTGGCTATGAGAACACCTAAACACCTATTCACCTTCTTAGAAAACTTTATGAGGAAGGAACAGCTTCAGTCGGAACAGACGACGTGTTGTCGAATCAATTTCATCCAAGTGCCGGGGTCCGTCAAGGCTGCATTTTATCACCACTGCTATTTAACACCTACACGGACTACTACTCATTATGAGAATAACACTCGAGAATTGGTCAGACGGAATCACTATTGGAGGTTATAAAATTTCTAATTTGCGGTATGCAGATGATACCATACCACTCTATTTGCAACTAGTATCAAGAATATGGAATCCTTGCTGAACAAAATGGAGCAAGTTAGCCTTGATTTCGGCCTGAAGATAAACCGCAGCAAGACAAAGGTCATGATTGTCGATCGAGCTAACAACAACTCGCCCGAAGTCACTAAAATTGCGATTTGCGACGTCGTTCAATCATACACCTACCTTGGGGCACTGATAACAAATAGAGGTGGATGTGCGGATGAGATCAAACGGCGCATGGCTATCACCAGGTCCGCCATGGATCGGTTCAAGAAAATATGGAGAAACAGAAACATCACTAAGGCCACTAAAATGCGACTTGTCAGGGCATTACTGTTTCCCATATTTCTTTACGGTGCTGAGACGTGGACTTTAAGAGAAAGTGAGAAAAAGAAGATAGACGCCCTAGAAATGTGGTGCTGGAGAAGAATGTTAGGAGTATCTTGGACACAGTTCCGAACTAATGCCTCGATCATCCAGGAACTTGGCATTAAGCAGAGTCTTTCTTCCATCGTCCAATGTCATATTCTTACTTTCTTCGGACATATCACACGTCGAGAAGACACTTCTGTGGAGCGACTTGTGGTGCAGGGGAAAGTCGAAGGTACTAGAGCGCGCGGCAGATCACCGATGCAATGGACCGACCAAGTCAAGACTGCACTCAATGGTTCACTCCACGAATGCACAAGAAGAGCTACAGTACGGGAGCAATGGCGACGGATTGTTAAGCTTGCTGCCGCCCCTGATGTGACGACCACGACCACTCTGCCAAGAGTGTGACGATGAAGAAGAAGAAGAATATGTAATTGAACCTGGAATTCCAAACTCTCAGTAATTGGATTCTACTTATATTATAGACGATAGCAGTAAGAAAACGAAGAGTCCTATTTACTTGTCCGTACAATTTCGTGATGTCCCACTAATACCCTCGACAGTAAAAACATTGACTGACGCATTTCGTAAAAACATTATTTCAGTGTGTATCAAGTCCGATATTGTTCTATTAAAAAAAAACAAAAAATGTATTAAAACTTTAAACTTGTGCCAAGCAAAATCAAATTTAAACACATGTCCACTTTTGCAGTCTTTTGTGTTACACCTGTGTCTAACGTCAAAATCAGGGATATAATTGACTTATTTTAAACAAAATTTTAGTCAATTAAGACTGGCGATACTGCACACTTCTACCAATTTAGCAAATGACAGAGCGGCCGTATCAATTTATTGACATTTCGGCTTCGACCTGCTTATCTGTATTGTTGTTGTGAAATAAATTCCTGTATGTAACGTGGATTTAAAAAGTAAGTACTATACGATTAATTCAAAAACTTTATTTATTCATGTGCTTCGTAAACTAATAAAAGAATACGAGTGAAATTAGATCATTCTATTGTGATTTTTTTCTGTAATTTCTTTGTATTTGTTTTGACGCAACAAAATATCTTCTATGTAACAATGTGCAACGTTACACATAGAAATAGTTATAAAGTTGCATGCATATGGTACGAATCAATGTTTTATTTTACATTAGCGTAACTTTATATTATTTTATTTATTTTAACGGAAGAATATCTGAAGTTTTAGAGAAGAAACTGTCCTTTTATTGTCGAGAAAATGATCTCGTTAACGTCTCAGAAATTATATTATTATTTTCATTTTGTAAGACTTTTTTATTTTTTTTAAGTAAAAAGAAGTCATTTTACTTTCTGAAATTTCTAAGGAAATTACGATTTAGTAATCTTTTGTTTTTTTCCCGAACTTGAACAATTGAAAATGAACGGAAAATAACATTAATATGAATTGTCCTTCATAAAATCCTTTATTTAACATTGTAGTCCTTTGTATAACGAAATGTCTGTTTCTTTTGTGTTAAGGTACAACTTTTTTGAAATTCACTCAGGAATTAAATAGCTCTGTAGAGTAAGACACAAAGGCCGCTTTTATAATTTTCCGTTGAACGTTTTTATCGCCACGTTATTACCGTCCACGGTACAGTGGGGAAGCAAAATGTATGCGGTTGTATGGAGACGCTTTTATATTTTCGTGCACGATAACGTCATCCGTGGACGTTGAAAAAGCGTCTTTATTTTGAAAGTAATAGGGAAGCGTTTTGCTTACCTATTGTATTTTTGACGGTAAAAACGTTACGATAAAAACGTTCAACGTTAAATTATAAAAGCGTCCAAAAGACATTGTCGTTAATGTTAGTTCGCGTAGACACTAAAAAACGATCGACAGAAATACCCGAAACGCTAAATCTATTGTATAATCAATCTTTTGCAACAGTCGTGAGATGGAACAATTATTGCAGTTCATTCACTTTCTATTTCGTTCACGCAATATTATACACTATAATACATGCGATTGAAATGGGTCACTTTTATTACTTTACTTCATTAATAAACAAAATTTATTAATAATTTTTATTGCTAAAGACACAACTACGGTTTTGAATCAAAATAATGACTTGAAGTTATAGCTATGTAGTCAGTAACGGACTGTGAAAGCTTATGAAATCGAAAGTTCAAATTAAAACGAATGTTTAATTTTAACATGCGACGTTTACGTGAAGATAAAAACAAAATAATATTTAAATGCAAATCATACAAATTTCCTCGATTGTCTTTTTAAAGGACGTCCTTTTTTTTAATGAGGTCATAATTATAGTTACGAAATAGTACGCTTAATTTACAATTAAGTGTAACCTCAAGAAAACCACGTGTAATCACAACGACGTTTGACAGCTGACTGAAAGACGCGCCAAAAGGCGCCAAATCAATCAAGCAATGACGGCATAGATTTTAACGCCCATCGATGTCACCTTAGGATGTAGCTGATTCGTCCATCCATTTCCTGTAGCTTTAAAGTTGTGTCTACTGCGCAGGTACATCGGTAAGCCATATAAGATGTGTACTACTGTAGCCCGAGGCAGAGAATAAAGCTATTAAGCCGTAGCTAATAAGCCGTTCCTCGCGATTAAAGGGGCCTTCAGGGTCCATGGGATCCTGAGGAGGGCGATAGCGTGTGCTGTCCGTGTTGTCGTGGCACTACGAGGGTGCAGCCATCTTGCATCCTTGTAGTCAACGTCAGTGCTCGCCGAGAAGCGTTTCGGCGCGAAAGGGGCTACGGTTAAGTTCTCGGAATCCTTCGACTACGCGCTGAAGACAACTGCAGTGTTTTGGTGAGTAATCTGGCAAATTAGTGCAGATGTATAAAATATCAAGTAACTTAGTCATAATGTAAAGTGGCCACAAGACGATGTAAATAATACCTAAATGAAACTAAGTAAATATAAATAGAGACAACTGCTTCGCTAATGTGCATTTTACCACTTGAGTAATAGATTGGGTTCTGAGAAATGGCTACGAGGAACAGCGCAAAAGCTACTTTCTTCCATCGCACCGCCAGCCATCAGCAGGGAGCTCATACTTATGTATATTTTGGAACATAAAAGATCACGCATTATACGTTTTCAACAGAGGTTTCTCCCTTGAACTATCAAGTTGTTTTGCCAAATGACTACAGCACGGATTTCTTATAAAAGGGCTTGAAGAGGTTGGTACAGGGTGGGCAACGCGCAAGTGATGCTTCTGATGCTGCGTGGTCCATAAAGGCTACGGTAACCGCTTACCATCAAGCAGGCTGTATACCTATTTGCCACCTTTGTGGAAAAAAAAATACTCTCACAATGTATACTCACATGAAGTCTGTGCAGTTGGACTATTGTTTTCCCAGTACATTTTACACTGAGCAACATCCATAAAGCAGTGATTTTGAAACATGAGCGAAGGCTCTTGTGCTTTCAAGCCGGGCACACCGCAGACGGGCGCGTATGTGTCAGGACATTTCTGTTACAATATACTGTTTATTATTTGTACTGCATATGTAATTTAAGATGGAAAGGAAAAACGAAATATAGTTAGTCACTAAGAATCATTCAAGCTTTAGTCCACTGTCCGTTTGTCACAACCGATTCATTCAATTACATACATACATTCAATGTAGCAGTGTTGGGCAAAATGTAATTCTAAAAAAAATTAATAATAATTAGCAATTAAAATTGTAAACTACAACTGGAATAAATAATTATAATTGCGGTTACTGACAATTAACTATTAGTGAATTGTAATCGTGACATTTTACAACTACAATTAATAAATTGTAATTGTGAAATTTTAAAATAAATCTTACAAATAATCTTACAAATAAATAAACGTAGCAGAAATGCGATCTAGAAATATGTGCGGTGTCATGATAGAGTTGGACGGTAGTGTTATAGTAATCACAAAAATGAAGAAAGGAATGGTTAGATGATTTGGCTACACAGAAGGAATGAGTGACGAAAGATTAACAAAAATCTACAGAACGAAAATGTGTGGAAGCGGAAGTCAAGAAAGATCAAGGCTGACATAAGAAGATTAAATAGCCAGAATCGTGGCTGACGGAAATGTCAAAAGCACTAGCATGTCTAGACGTGTGTGAGCAGAATAATGAAATTGAAGGAGGCGAAAGAAGTAAGACCGTGGCGCTTGGCTTGGAGAATGGAGTCATCCTTCTCACTACTCCGTTGGAAAATCAGCGTGATTATGTGCAAGGATGTGTATTATTTATTAATTGATATTTAAAAATAAGTAAAATGTGAGTTCGTCTCACGTACAGAGAGTTCCGTATGATATTTATGTTATGCAAACAAAACGATATATATTTGTAAGTCTAAGACCACTTTATTCACATTTTTCGCTTATAGTTTTCCCGTAAACTATAAACAAGTCTTCAATTCTCTGAAGATTTAAAAATGCCAGTAGTTTCCAAGATAAAGAAGCGAGAAGGGTCGAGTTTCGATGCAATCTGTCCCTTATTTAATTTTCTTAATTATGCATTATTAACACATCATATTATGCCTTATGATAAGGCAAATAATAATAATAATTGGTCGAAATATTTTTTGCAACAGCTAAACTAATCGTACAGACTGGATAGAGCAAAGTTCTTTTAAGAAACATTGGCCTAGACTTCAGACGCAAGTAAATAATCTCTTATTAACATTGTTTCAAATGTAATTTACCTTGGGGCATTTATGATAACACGAAGACAATGTAGGAGTGTGGTCGCGATCGTCACTAACGTTTTTAGGTATTATAATCCACGGTTTGAACACTTTAATGGGGCCGGCCGATTTGAGCAACATCCTCCTTGAATTCTCTTCGAGTCCTTTATCTAATTCTTTCATTGGTAGATCAAATACGTGTGTAGCAGCGAAGAAATTGTCTATAGTATTATTTATATCGTTATTAACATTCCACATAGAGGCGTCGACAACGATGAGATCGACATTTTTTGTATCGTTGTTCTTCGTTAATTCGTTGTTAGTTTCTCTGTTTCCTTTAAATTCTTCTTCATTCATATCTTTTGTTGTTAATGTGTTATCTTTTAATGAATTTCTGCCTTCGATTGAATTGTTGATATCCTCAGTACTAGACACAGTCATTCCATTACAAATGTATAAGTCAGTGGTTTCAAATTTTAAATTTTTTTCACAATTGTATTTGTTAAGATAGCATATGTTTTTAAAAATTCTAACTTTATATCCGTATTCCTCTTTTTTTATACCACATACTTGTTTCGAATCTGTTGTTAATGTACAAGTATATTGTGAACAAATATTAACGTTGTGTTTCTCGATGACGACGTTTAATTTTTTAAAATAATCTGGAATGGCTTTTTTGCATTTTTCTATTTTTGCCAATCCATAAGCTGTAACAAATTTAATATATTTTGAAATGAGGATTGTCGGATTATAAAACGTCCACTATTGGTTCCTCAGTACTATTGCTTACTGATACTTCAATATTCTATGAGAATATTTGCGGTTACGTATTAAAAACTACACAACGTATTATTTTATTAAAATTAGTTTTCGTTGAAAATGTTTTTCAACTTCAATTTCTTTCAACTTACTTCAATTTTTTTCTGCTTATTCCACCCTATACCTACTTGAAACATTACAGAACGAGACAAACATTTTAGTACTTTAGAAGCGAATAATGTTACTATATTGGACTGTATTTATAGGTCTTAACTATTGTTCGCTTTGGAATATTTTCCTTAATACTTACTTGATAAATAATACTTTGAAAATAAATAAAACTCGAATGTATTTCTAGATAATATTGTTATCAGCTTTAAGAAAAAATAAGAACATGGCTTTCCTAACTCAGAGCCTAGCAAGCTCTCAAAAAAGTTTCTTGCGTAGGCTCCGCCCTCACACTCCGCCACCCGAACGCGACATATTATATCGTTATAACTGGAATATTAATTCATATAATATAATATCTTTTAGCCAATATTTAGTAAACCGTATGATGCACCTGTAAATTGCAATTTTACGTAACTTACTCAAGTAATTTAGGAGAAGTACTTAAAAATCTCTCAGAAACGAAAAAAATGTTTCGAACGAAAATACATAAATTGCGATATGGATTTAGGCAGTCGATAGAAAAATATATAAAGAAATATATATGCAAATTTCACATTCATTAGACGTGTGCCCAGCTTAGCAAACTTATAAACTTTGGTTGCCGGGTTTTAACTAGCACCTGGCTCCAGCTTCGCACGGGTAGAATTAAAAAAAATAGAATGCAGGCCACTCGCTGATAATGTAGCTCAGTTTATGAAATTGGTTGAGAAGTTTTTGAGTTTATCCATTACTACAAACAAACAAAGTTTACCTTCTTATAATATTAGTAGGTATAGATAACAATTTAAAAAATAGGGTAACAAAAACCTGACAAGCTAGCCCGAAAGGCGCAACGATCTTTGCCGACCATCATGATGGTCCGAATATGTTCGCAGGCACCCGAACAGTTACCAACTAAAAATCAAAAGTCACTTTAGAACTTCTACATTATTTTTAAAGAGCTATCTAAAAATACCTCAAGCCCTTTCAAACCTCATACGGCTGTACGCACTGGAATTTATAATTTTTTTTATCTTCAGGTAAGTACATGTATGGATGTACTTACCTGAAGCTTTATAGCGGTTCATAGAATACATCTAATAGTCATCTACTATAGTAGTAATAGTTTCCGAGTAAAATAGCTGTGCCATACAAACAGACAGACGGACAGGACGAAATTATAAGGGTTCCGATTTTTATCATTTGACTACGGAACGCAAAAAATTACTTCGTATACGTGGTTAACGTAAAAATCTGTTTTATATAGATACTAACAATAAAAATTATGTCTTATTAACTAGATACATTCATTGTATAACTTATAATAAAATTTTACAGATTTCAATGGCACTTACCTACCTTTATCATAAAGGTAGTGTCAGGCAACCTGTATTGAATTTTTCAGTGAAGCTCTGATAAACAAACACTCATACCAGACCAAATTCTACAAAACAAATGTTGTTTTAAAATGAGAGAAAACTAAAAACCTTTACAATAATTTATACATAAAAATATATGGCTCTAAGAACAAGACGCTATTAGGTACTGTTCATTACAAATATTATTATATTTTTAATCTACATAGACATGCAGATAAAAAAATTGATGAATCCAAATAAAAACGTACCTACCTATATTATTATGTTTACACGTACCTAAATGGGTAGTATAATGTGTAGTATTTGACGAAATAGTTATTTTATGTACATAGGTACATGTATGTTTAACTAAACTTACA
The DNA here is from genome assembly GCA_907165235.1 of Zeuzera pyrina. Classification (NCBI taxonomy): domain Eukaryota; kingdom Metazoa; phylum Arthropoda; class Insecta; order Lepidoptera; family Cossidae; genus Zeuzera; species Zeuzera pyrina. The sequence goes on from OU015627.1 coordinate 5,776,601, forward strand.
TACATCGAAAATTTCTTTTCTATTCTATGTAAATTTTGCAAATTAGAATTTCCGAACTTTTGATACTTACGAAAGAAACGATGATGCTTAAGTTATATACAATGTTAACTTTTTGAGTTCGTTGTGACTTTTTAACTAGTTGTTTACCATCTTTTTATTGTCAAGTGTCGGCAGTCGACACTCGACACAAATAATATAATTATGTACTTTAGCAACTGGATTAATAATATAAATGGAACAATTGGAACTACAAATATTCCACTATTTTAATAATTCAAACATAATCACTTTCAATTTATTAGTTTTCTTTATAATTTTAATATTTCGGATTTATGTCATGTAAAATCACTTTTTAGGGTTTAAGCCAATAGCCAAATGGCAAAATACGGAACCCTTATAATTTCATCATGTCTGTCTGTTCGTCTGTCTATATGTCAAAGCTATTTTACTCGGAAAGTATTGGCACTAAATGGTTGAAAAGGGTGGGTGTATTCTGTGAATTGATATATCAAGGTGTAAAGAAATTAAAAAAAATTAAAGCAGAGTAGCACAACATGTAACGGAGGGAGGAAAAAAATTCCACAGCACATAAATATACGGCATATTTTTAGATAAGCCTTCAATAGTTATATACTTATAGGCTTCAAAGTGATTTTATAATTAAGTCAATAGTTGCTGAGATATGTGCTTCTAAAGTAGTAAAAGTGTATCCCGCCTGAAACTTTTCAATTATGAGGTGGAAAGTTCTGAAAGAGTTGGATATAGTAGAACTTAACCAAGGGCTTTTAATGAAAATTGGTCATAATCCTATAGTTAAACCGCCAGCTCATGTTATTGTCAGGATGTGATCAGAAGAACAGCATACATTAGGTATGTATATTAGAAAAATGTGTATACATACGGAACTAAGTATCTCTTGTTTCGATTTTTTTATAGTAAATATTATTCTACAGCGTTATTGTATTATGATTTTTTTTGGAGTTATTGTAATGTGTGTGAAGAGTGCGTAGGTATTTGTATGGATGTGCGGGAGCGTGTTTTGGTATAATTGGGTGTGGGCGTGTGTAAATGTGTCGGTAAATGAATGGGTGTAGGTAAGTGTATCGGTATCATAATAACGCACACTACCGTCAGCAATATTTCGAATGCTCAAATGCGCATTCCGCTCTCATAATTGCCAAAACTAGTAACGAGACTAAATTGATAGGGATCAATATTCGACTTCTTACGACTTGAACACAAAACATCAAGATTTCGAATATAATATAAATATATTATAGGTACACATAAATCTTTCAGAAGAAATTCTCGCATCTCTATTCTGCAGTTGAAAAGAACTAAGCGCAAACAGGCAGATGAAAATAACAACTTTGTTTTATACTATTAGATAGAGAAAAGACGAGAAGAGAAAAAAATTTGTCGCGTTTAGCAGAGTGCTGCTCTGTGTCCACATGATTTTATATAACATGGATTGTATCAGCCATGGAACACCTACCTACTGATTGTCACAGAACATGAACATTGAACAGGTACCTACGCACCCAATGATGTTATATTTAAAAAAGAGGTAGATAGGTTACGTTAGTACTAATGCTTGTAAAATATTGTCCCGGTTACGCACACACATAAGCCACACACTTTGTTTATACACACTAATAAAATGATGAAGTGTAAATAAGATAGCATGACAATTACCATAAGCAAAGTGAGACAAATATACATTGCACTGCGTCGCTATACAATGTAAGATTTCAATTGCATTTCAAACTAACAAATCACACGGCTCTCTAAAACCATTGTGATTGGTCAATTTCACTTTCTTACTGCATTTTAAGCGAATCCGTGACTACTTCATAGAATATTAGTAATTAATGCCACAAAACAGACATTTTCGAAAAATATTATTGATGCCTAATGGGTTTAGACAGTAAAAAGGATTTATGTTTGATTTTTAAAATTAATTTTTCTTGAGTCATGTACATTTGGAAACAGAATTATTTAAGTACATACATTTATGAAACACGTTTGTTATAAATTTGAAAATGATAAAAATAAAACACTAGATATTTTCATGTAAAATATTTTTTATTGTGTGGGATTATTGGGATATTAGACTCACTGCTAAAACTTCTGATTCGTTTTAAAAAATACGTATATTATATCTTATATACCAAATAAATAAACGTAATCAAATGTTTAATAGGCACTGCATGACATTGACGGTTCTATAACATAACTTTTTATATTCTTTGACCAAATATAATATATTGCTCTCTGTCGCACTTGGTAACTGGGGTATTACCTATCGCATTTCAGTTTTTTATGATTTAATATTTTACTGATATTTTAGATTTTGGAAAAATTGGTGACACAAATGAAATAAGTAAGTACACATACGCATGATACGTGATTCGTGAACCTTTGGAAGTCTTGCTAGTATAGTTTCTGCTGTATCTAATAACACAGGACGGCATTTTAATATTAATATTAGGAACGCACATACGTTTTGACACTGTCACGTTGTTACACAAATGAGCTCCAGGTTGGCTAATTAGCAAAGTTTTAGGGTGCCAGTTTTCGAGCGCAAAAACTCATCTACCTCTTTTGTAAATATAACATCATTGTACGTACCTATGTCTACTATTAATTTATAAAATCTTGTTACCGTTTTGTTCATTCGTGTTACATCCGTATTTTATCAGATCACATTCATTGTTAAATAATCTAAAACGATATCCTTTTCCTTCAATACGTATACCACAAACTGTTTCGTTGTCTATTTCCTTGCATTTTATATTAGCACAAATTTCCTTTTTCTCGTTTTTTGTTAATTGCGAATTTACTATTACGAATAATGATAGAAATTTAATGCAAATCATGTTAAATTTTTATTTTTTAGCGATATTTCATACTGCGTTGTGCGGTTAACAGAAAAGGAAAAGTAAGTGCTTACCTAATCGAATTAATAGCACTAATTAAAAACGATAACTCATTATTTATTATGCAATTTTTATTTCACTTATTAAGTACAGGCCTACGTTGTTAAGCCAATAGAAATGTTAATAAAATATTATTATAAAAAACACTTATAAAATTCAGTTGCGGTTTGTTAACGGTTTGTTAGTTGTAACATACATATTGTAGGTTATTTGCAAGCATCGACCCAATTATAGGCTATAGTTTAGTTATTGTTCTGAGTTGTGCTTAGTCTTAAATCAATTAAAAAGTAAAGATATAATGTTTGGCGTTTTAAGGCTGGCCGCATATTGTAAGAATTTGTCTGTTAAAAAATTAATGACTTCCGCTGGTACCCCGTACACCCATCAGAAATTTCGATCCGGCGAGTCTGACATGGGTTTAGTCCGCGACTGGCCGCCAGCATTGTTGTATACTCAAAAACACACGAATACCAAAACAACGACTATAACTTACTTTCATTAGTGTTATTGTCCTACTTGATGACAAAAAAAAACGCCGATACTGGGTGGTACAAGACAGCTAATTTACAAGAAATTTTCAATGACACTCATGCCAAACTGATGAAAATTTCTGATAGTGTGTTTGGGTCTCACACAAATGTATAGAGAGCGCGCCCTCAGACGTTCTGTTCAGAAATATTTCTGATGTCCGATCGGCGTGCATCTGGGGCTTATCAGAAGCGGACGTACGACACGTCAGAATTCTGATTGTATGCCCACAAAACATATGCGCAAAATGCCTTCCAGCGAGCGTCAGAAATGTTCTAACAGGAAAATTCTTACAATATGTGGCCAGCCTAAATTGTAGGATCTACAAGGACTACGATTGGGCCCGACAACTATACGATCGCTTAGAACTTCTGTACATCTATCCACCGCGCGGAAGCTAGATCGTAATGCGTCTTCAAGATGACAAATGAATCTTAATTAATACACCATCCTGCTTCGTAAAATGGTGCAAATACAGTTCAAAGAAACAGAAGAAGACTTCAGGGATTACTTTTCATACTCTTTTTTTTGTTTTATTTACGTAGTCCGAAAAATTTTTGAGGGTTTATGTTTAGTTTTGGCCAATGTTTATTTATTTATTTATACATGTACATAATGTTAATACCACTGTTTGAGCAGGAATACATGAAGTAAGTATCTTCGTTATTTATTGTGTTATTTATCGAGTCAATCTACCAGCCCGCGGTTCCGGTCCACGAATTCATCAGGAACTGATAATATACATCCTTATACATCTTTGAAATTATTATGTATACGACGAAAAATATAGATCTGTTTAAAAAGAAAGGCGGTTTTAATGGTATGGAAACCCAAAGTCGTGATAAATTGGTTATTTAAATATGTTATTACAATTGTTCGCGACTAATTTTTGTAACGCGTCGTAGAAATAAGGAATAATATAATTATTTATAATAGTCTATCCACCCCGCCAAAAGACGGCGTGATGTTTAATAAATGTTATATGTTTTGTCTTTTTATTTTAGTTGTAGGTTTACGAATAGTTCACTTTTAAGTTTTTTATTTTATTATTGTATAGAGATATTCTGTAGAGATAAAAGTAAAAGAGACAGATATAGAAATAGCGATAGACATAATCAATGTAAATATTATCACTTTGGTCGTCGCTAGTTTGGTACGAACGGGCGACCAATCAGAGACCTTGATTCAATGAGGATTTGTAAGCGTTGAATGATGAGGATTTTGTAAGGGCGTTGTTGCTCGAGAGTTGGAGCACTCTCTAGACGTCTAGACAGTTCCCCTGGGGACGCCTGGAGCCCGAGGTTCGTCCTCCATACGAGGTATCCCTCGGCTGGAGAAACCCTTAGGCGGTCGACCATCTGGCAGGGCGCCTTTAGCGCTCGCCCCAATGCGACCGGTGGCGCTTTAAAAGCCATTAGGGCTAACAGCAAAGAGGGGTTTTTTTAGTTTGTTCGAGTCCGACACTACTCAATCGGCGTAGAGTCCGGCTGAGTGTCCGTGGGGATCTTTTTGGCCTCTCAGAATACAAAAAAAAAAATAAGAAAAGGGAACGCGTTCCGCTTCCGCCTTCGGACCTACCTACCTACAACATTTGAGGGTGTGCGGCGGCTTTTCGAAGGGACACAACAATGTAATGTAATTTAAATTATATAAGGCAAATGTTAATTTTTGGGTTTTTCTGGTTACTTCGCCGTAATTTAAAAAGGATTTCTTATAAAATATGTAACTTAATGAAAACACTATTAATTCTCTGTATTAGACGATGTGTCATGTTAGTTTATTATATTCGAAGAACTCATATTGATTGCATTATTCGTTTTTTTAACCCATAAAATGAAGGATTCATACCAAAAGTACAACTTTTAGTGGTCATACCCATATTGCACAGCGTAGATACTTGGGACGCAAAACCACGCCGATTTTACATCACATCATCCACTAGAAACAAAATTCGCAAATAATTTATAATTAGAATAAACACCCAACCACTCTTCATAAAATCTCACCGAAAACTCCTTAAAGAAGGTAATATTATTATATTCTGCCATTATCAAAAACTTCAGCTGCACATGTTCGTTTAAACTTCTTCCAATTGCTTTAACTTGCACAGAAGTTTAACGCATAAAAAATGTACTATCCATTTTGTACTAATGCAATAAATAGAAAATCTGAATAAAAGTCAACTATTTTCCTCCCTTTCCCCCTAAAAAGGCCCAGTTTCTGTTGACCAGTGACTCATCAGGGACCTTGTTAGCATGTCACAGTTATCGAAGGAACTTCAGGTATTTTCAGGAATAGTAAATATCTGTGACCTTCAGTTACCTTTCTAGTTTCTATTCTAGATAGTCTATGAGTTTCATGCACAGAGTACATCGAACATATACAGGAACAAAGTAATTAATCACTTCGTCGCGCTTCTCTGGCGATAATAGGGAGAATTAATATTATTGGGTATCAGTTGAAATTTTCAATCTAATGTCGTTTAGTAAAAAGGTCTAGTAAAGAGTACGTAAAAATGCTAATAACTGATATATAGAACAGTGATTAAATTACAAAATCAAAAATAACGATAAATAATTATACATTTTAATACAATAATAATGTATTATAAAATACATACAGTAGATCACACCAAAATTGATCGCTAGGCATGTCTCAATAATGCTAGTTGAAATTCAAATTAACTGTCACTGATTTTAAAATGAAGGACAAAAGAGTTTAGTTCTAAATAAACGCAAAAGAATAGCGCCATCTGCTAGATATGGGGAAAACTCTTTTCAATTTTCAAAGGCAATTTTTTCTGGCTAAAAGACCCTGTTAGGAAAGATTCACAGATTAAAGTAGGGATGTGGGAAGAGAAAAAAAAATATCGATATATCGATGTATCGATATTTATTAAAATGTCAATATCGACGTCGATATCTCGAGACAAAAATATCGAGATATCGATTTTTATACAAAATGTATATTATTTTAATGTACAAAAATCTCAATAAAAACGAAGGTATTTTTATCAGTTTTCCTTTTTATTAGGCAAAATTACAAAAATATAAAAAACTAAAAATTATCTTCTAACAAATATTTTTAAGATCTATTTATTATATCAGGCAAACCAGTATTTGTCCGGTAGCGAAAGTAGAAAGACTGTTCTTTACATGCTTCGCTGTCAGCCGGATTATATTGTTAGGAACCGCCAGATTTACGGCAGAAGCCACCCTCTCTGAAGGTACAAAGGAAGCCGTAGGTGTCAAGTATTTAAGTGCCAGATTCGAAAGAAGTGGGGTAAAATGTCTCGTGTCTACCCGATTATAATTTTCGATTATGATATATTTACTGACGCTGATTTCTGCTATCAATCATGAAGTCGCTATTTATTATCGCAGCGATTTCACACTGGATTTTTTCAAGCCGCGGGAAATTTAAAAACTTTCACATGACATGAAAACGAGGGACGAGCGACTGCATGAGGCCGCACCTTAACACAAAATATCTTCAAAAGAACTCACGAATGAAAGTGACGGACGACTGCCGCAAATACACACACATATACGCAGCGCAAACAAAACATACTAGTCATAGACAATACAGTTTTTTTTTTTCGTTCGTTCCTATCTTTTACGATTTTGGATTCTAGTGACTAGTTACATAAATAAAATAAAAAAAAATATCGTTTCTAATACAATTTTCGATATTGGATATTTTGTATCGATATATCGGATCAAAATATGCGGCTAAAAATATCGATATATCGAATTAAAAATATCGATACATCGATACTTTTCAACAAGCCTAGATTAAAGTAGAGGCAAAAATACAAAAAGCTATAAATCTTTGTCAAAATCAAAACATATGTTAGAAAAACGTAGAAAAAGCGTTATAAATTTGCACAATAATTTACTGACTTGTTAAGCTTTGGGAAATTTACTTAAATAATTTTTATAATTTCTGTATTACTGTCTAACAGTTTAATTTCTTTAATACCTTCTAAGTTCTAACAGGATGACATCTAAAACGGATAATGTAATACCAAAGACTGTGAAAATTCATGAATTAGACGATTATGAAAAGTTATTAAAAGGAATAAAAGTAGCATCGTGTATGCTAACAGAATCTCATCAAGTCGGTAAGTTATTCAGCTAACATTACCATCAAATTCAAAATTATAACCTTTAATTTTTCCAATCATTTTTTTATATATATGTAATAATAGGTACATAGGTATTACATATGCAAAGTTAAACATTCATAGTATTACAATACATTCATTATTTATTATTAAGTTAATTAATAAATAATGTACCTACTATTTTGATAACATACCTCAAATGCAATAAATTTTATTTCATCATATTATGTAATTTTTTTACTTATTTACAACAGCCTATGCTTTAATAAAAATGAGTAAAATAATTACACAATATTTATCCATATAAAGTTTTTCTTTATACTTCATTTTTTTTCATATTTTGCAATTGTTTCCTAATGTTTTTTTTAAAGTGGATGAGGCCAGCGTTATTCGTCGCTTAAGTGCATTAACACTCAATGGTGCGTCTGATGGGAACTGTTGCTCATGTTGTGGAGTTGGCCCATTTGAGACAAGGGCACAACAGACAGCACATTATAAAAATCATTGGCATACACATAACTTGAAGAGAAAACTGTTTGGAAAAAGCCCACTTACTTTAGGGCAGTTTAATTCTAGAACAGGTATAATATTGTTATAAATTTCATATTTTGATGAAATTGAAATTATTAGGGAAATTACATTTTTAGATGATAACTCCAGTGTATCCAGTAGCGATTCGGAGACAGAGAACAGTAACTGTCCAGAAAGTGACCTGTTTGCAGCTGCCACTAGACATTGCAAAGCGTTCTTCACCAATAATAAAGGCCAAGTCTTCTGTATATACCGATGCATTTTACATCATCGGAAGGTAAATGTATTATTTCAAATGTTTATCATCGTGGTGCTATGGTACATTGTTACACCTTACACTTAGGTTGAAAATGAGATGTGTTGAACCTCTATTGTACCTGTATCGAAGACCCTCAAAATCTTTTAATGTCATAAAGGGAATTAGACTACCAAAGTAGGAAGGGCATTCTCAAATTTAACAGTATGCAAGTCATGACTTGTGATGTCTTGTTATCTTGCTGATTTCTGTAATTTAATTATTAATGAATAAACTTCTAACTGGACAAGGAATGCATGAAACTATTATAAGATAAAATATTGTCATTTATAATTTCTTTGTGTACAGGAGGAGTTGTCGACGGATGGCGATGGTCAAGCATGGGTGGAAAGGTGTCAAAAACTTTCGCTGCCTGGTTTCCAACGCTGGGCAGTACTTATGATTAGTGGTGGTCATTTTGCTGGTGCTATATTCTCAGGTACTTAAATAAAACTATTTCAGAACAGTTTTAGTGATTAAGAATTAGTATTTAATGTTCAATACTTCAACATTGAAAGTAGATGTTTTTCTTAGAAGTATATTATTGGTATTTTTTATTTTCTGTTAACACAAAGCAAGTTTTACTATATCGTACCTACAGAAACATTAAAAATAGTTGATCAGAAAACTCAATTAGCCAGCTACGAACTTGTTGGACATTTAATGCTCTGTAACAATTTTCATTAGGTACTTCAATTGTTATTTCTCATTTCTGATTTTAGATTATCATTTTGTGTCTTTGTGCCACATATCAGTTCAGTAAGTGTAAAGATGATGGAATTGATTGACTCTGAATGAACTATATGAACTATATGAACAGATGGACAGACAGACAGGTAGATGGGCAGAAAGATATGCCCACTATAAAAGTTCTATATTTGCCATTTTTGCTATGGAACTCTAAAATGTTGATTTGATTATGGTTCACAAGTTACTAGCACATCTTTTTTTTCTAAACATGATGGGCATTAAGTTAATGTGAATTTCAATATTATGTGGTTATTCTAAAAAAATTCTTAACTTTATTATTAGTCGCTGGTGAATCATAATATAATCATTATAATGTGATCTCTTTAGAAAATTGTTTTAAATACATACATACACATCCTCATCACGGTAGTCGGAGAGTACGGAGCGCCACACATCGTGGTCCTTGCATATTTTTTTCGCCTCCTTAAATCTCATAAATCTCCTTACATACTTGCGCCTAGATATGCGAGTGCCTTTGACATTTATGTTCGCTGGCACTGTATTTGATGCTGAATGTACAAAAGGTATGTTTGCGGCAGGTGGCGTAGTGGTCTTGCACAAAACGCTGCACTCGTACGTGAGCCGCAAGGGCCAGGGTCAGATGCAGCTGACGCGCGATAACCATGGACACGCGCCCCGCTCCTCTGGTGCGTCGCTGCGGCGGCAGAACCACGCGCATTTCATTGAGGTGGGTTGCGACACGGCCTTCAACAAATCCACCTATTATTTACATTGACCAAATATATAAAAAGCATGTACATTTTATATTAACAGATAGGTAAGAATGTAATTTAAAAAAAAGGGTCAGTTCGTTTCGTGAAAAGTGATCTAGTGTGACAGACAAACATTTTATATACATAGACTTATACACACATATGCAAGAAACAGACACTTGATAAAAGAGCATAAATAAATGAGACAAACACTTGATAGAGGAAACCCGTAGTATATTTTTGACTCACAAGATTTACAGACTGCATTTTATTATACAAGCAGTACACAGACGTATTACACGACAATAATTACGGTCTTACAATACTAACTAACGGGTCTATGTCACGTTTATACTTTAAGGCTAAATATCTTTTTTATCCCGACGTTTCGACCGGATTGAACCAATTGTGGTCAGGGGCAGACCACATCATCATAAAAAAGGTAAGACATAGACCTGGGGGCCTAGACAAATGGTTCAATTGTCGTAAACGCTAGTAGAATAGTGACAAATACGACATGATCTAGCATAACAAATTTTAAATTGGGAATCAAATGTTATTAACTTTCTATTAAATCAAATGGACTTTTTGGCGGGAACGGGAGAAGTGAGGTTGAGTTTTAAAGTACAAAAGTGATAGTATATTGTGTTTTAAAGTTCTGTATAAGTGAAAAGAATGGAATAGGTCTAAACAAATATGTGTAGCTGAAGTTCTCGCATTATTCCAAGAAGTCCTTTATAAGTTCAGTAAAGCCTACTGTTACTTTACTGGAGGAGTTTTACGATAAGAATAAACTAATTTTTTTTTTTTTTTTTAAATATAGTGGCAACTACCGTAGATAATTTTTGCCAACGTTTTGTTTGGATTAGACACTGTGCGGTATGATAAAAATGATATATAATTTTGGCCAAGTGACGATTCAGTTGAGGACCTAAAAACAGACAACACAAACATTGAACAAGGACAACACAAATTAGTTAGCATTCTACATGAAATTAGATATATTTTGTTAATTACAAATACATAAAATGCGACACAAAAGGGAGTAAGAGTAATTAAATTAAAGATGAATTTTGTTTTCAGCAATAAATTTTGAAAGGGTTTCAATAAATGGGGTGTCAATATATGTAAGAAGGGAGTTGAAATTCGTGGGCAAAGGAATAAAACGGGGAAGAACACTGTATAGGGAATACTTTAGGTTTGGACAATTGAAGAAAATAAGGTCAACGTGCCGTCCTCTAGTCCACACTCACACAAGAAGTGATCTCGAACCCGAATTTTAGACAGACAGAAAGACTGGTGAACTAATATGACCAAGCCGCAGTCGGATAATGGTGGAAGTAATGTGTTTGCTAGCAGAACGGAATTTAAAAAACCAAGGTTTGACAAGGTACATTTGGTTGAATGTTCCCATATTGCTTGCCTTTGTTAAATCCAGAAGAACCCCAAAATTCATTCCAGTTCTTACGAAGCTCTGATTTAGCCATGTTTCTGAGATCCCGAGGAATTGACTTGAAATATATGTGAGAACCTGTTTGAACTGCATTCTTTGCACAAGAATCTGCTATTTCATTACCTGTGATACCAGAATGGCCGGGTATCCAGGCTAGCATGACCTGTAAGCCTTGAGTATAACACCGGTGCAGAGTTTCTCTTATTTTTAGAGTAATATAAAAATTATCCTTAGCTTGAAAGGGAACCTTATTAATGTCCTGAAGGGCACTATATGAGTCTGAAAAAATAATAGTTTTATTTAATTTATGAGCTTCGGCGTACGAAACCGCTTCGAATAGAGTGATGGGTTCTCCTGAAAATACTGATGTTGAGGGGGGGCACTTAAAGTTTAAAATAATATTGTATTTTGGGACCCAGACAGCGGCACCAACTGAACTGAGTAAGCCATCCGTTCCAATTTTTATTTAAAATATAATTAAACATTGCATTTGCATCTAAAGAGTCTTTATCTATGCCAAAATTAAGAATAATTCTAGGTTCAAAAATGAGAGCATGAAAATCAGTTAAAAATAATGGGTTTTTAGAAAGCTGAGCCACAGGAGAGTTATCTAGAAACTTTTTATAGCTTTTGATAAGGCATGGCGTGTCCTTATGAGACCAATACCTGGATGAAGTCATTAATTGAGATAGATCAAACAATCTAAACAGTAAAGGATGGTGAGAAAACTTTGAACAATTAAAGAAGAAACGATCGGATAGATACTGTCTTCGAAGATGAAGAGGAGGATCGACACATTCTACTTGCAATGCCTTAACCGGTGAAGATTTCATTGCGCCTGTGATAATACGTAGGCATTTGGCTTGTATTCTGTCTAGCTTTCCTAAGGCCATTCTACTACATGGCTCCAAAAGAAAGGATCCGTAATCAAGGTGACTTCTGATAATGGCATTATATACCATCTTTTGTGTAAAAGGATGGGAACCCCACCAAACTCTGGATAATGATCTAAGAATATTAATATTTCGCTCACATCTATCGCTAATATAATTTAGATAGGAAATTCCTGATAATTTAGAGTCTAGGTTAATACCTAAAAACTTAACTTTTTCTTGGACCGGGATAATGTCATCACCCAAAACAATCTTAACTTCGGAGATCAATCATAAACTAATTTACTTGTGATTCTACTTATTAATACGTAACATTGGCAAATGTGCTAAGCTGTGCGCCATGCCATAAAGAAAGAAAAAAAAAAATTTACTCCAGCAAGCGTTTCGAGTTTACTAAACGTTTGCCACTTGTCTAGCCGCCCTGTTAATTAGTATTGTAAGGTGTGTACAAATAGTGAAAGTTTAAAAACACTAATAATTACGATATTATTATAACTGTCGGAGTAATAATAATAAGTCATGTCGCATACCATGTTAATGCATGTTCGTTTTGCAATCACTTATAATTGTTAAGACGACGCAATGGAAATTTTGACGGCAGGGATCTCAATTATTCCAAGTGACTACAAAACGTATGAAAGTGATATTTGATGACCTGATTTTTCATTTCGTTGACTTCATTTTGCCAGTTGCGATACACAATTGGCTAACTTTTATAACATAAAAAAAAAAAACAGATATTAAATTTTTCGGAGTAACGGGACCAATTTATGTTTCTAAATTTTCTGTATAGTTTAATCTGAACATATTCTTTAAAATGACAGTTGCATATTTTAAAATTAATTATAGCTTTTAAAATAAACGAAAATAACTGTTTTTTTCATATTTTCCGTAAGCTAGTGCGCGCACGTTTGCATAGAGCGGAAGGTCTATTTTAGATTAAATTATTGTTTATCAATGTGTCGCCTTAATATCATAATTGTCTGTAAATTGTGTGAGTCGAAAACATACTTCTTACGTCTGTGAAGTTTTTTTTCTCATTTGTGCTCGTTTAGCAAGTGTCCTAGCAAGTGTCCGTTTCTTGTTTTTGTGTTCGTGCGTGTGTGTGGTGTATGTGTGTGTTTGCGTGTGTGGGCGTGCTTATGCGTGCATGCGTGCGTGTGTGTGTGTGTGTGTCTTAGGCCAGTATCACTTAAATCTTAGTAGATTTCTGTTTGCTCTTAAATCAGTCTTGGGTCGGTCTCTGTTTGCTCTCCAGTCGGTGTCACTCGTATGCTGGTCTGGAATAGATCTCTCGAATAGATCTAGCTTCACTTTGTGTTTCCACTGCTGTACAAACATGTGATATAATATTTTGTTTCCTCAGAAGAATCCGTTTCACTGAAACTGGTAAGTATATGAAATACTCGTCGGATTTGTGTCACAATCGTCGATTGTGTGTACACAATCTCTATGTTGTTCATAGGTTGTTACATTTCTACATACATTCAACAATCGGAAGTGTTTCCGATTGTTGAATGTACACACTTAGTTATTTTAATAGATATGTTATACAATACCTGACATATTTTCTTACTTTTTGATGCAAGTTGTAAGAGATGTTTGACTTTGAAAAATATCGCATGTTAGAATTTTACTTTAATTAAATATTCAAGTTTACTATTCTATTTTCAGAATGTTCAAGATATAATAACCAATTGGACTGAGGACTTAATAGGCTGTTCATTAATACTGTATCGTGCTGTTGGATCAATCAACCAAGGTGCATTGTTCGGAAAGAATTCTCCACTAAATCGAGATGATAATAGAGTGCGAGCTCTTCCATTCCCGACTAGGAAACCCACATACAAAGAGGTGCAGAGAGTTCACACGACTGTCGCCAGCATAGAAGTTTATGGTAAGATAAGAGACATCATATTGTGTCCTAATATCTTTGTCTATTTAAATACAAAATGTAAAAAAAACAGGGTTTTATTCTAAAATACAATTGTACTAAAACGAAAATAATAATTTTATGCAAGGGTTGTGCTGATGAATGTTATTTATATAGATGAATATAATAAAATAGATCTATCGAAATCCTGCATAAAACTATCTACTTATGTCGGCACGATGTTAGTATAATCACTGAAAAAATAAATATCCATACTTGATATCGGGCTTGTTTCCGCAAACCGACGTTCGAAACGCCTATTTTGCGTGCTGGTAGGATTGACTACTCCTTCCATCCTAGCTCCTCCAGAAAGCCTCTCCATAAATATCCATAATTGTACCTAATATTCTATTGCATCAAGTAATTTCAAAAGCTTGTATTGCACAAGCAATTTATTTAGTTTAAATTTCTCTTTCTCTGTTTTCTATTTGCGCTACAAACTTGAAATTATTTGATGTAATAGTATATTAGATACAATTATGGATATTTATTTTTTCAGTGGTTATCCTAACATCGTGCCTATATAAGTATATGGTTTTATGCAGGATATTGATCGATCTATTTTATTATATTCATCTATATAAATAACATTCATCACACAACCCTTGCATAAAATGATTAGTTTCCTTTTAGTACAACTGAATTCTTAAATAAAAGCTTGTTTTTAAAGTATTTTTTTAAATAATAATTTTGTTTTCAACTTTTTAATTTTGTCTTAATCTGTGCATTTCTAGTAATGCATCATTATTGCAAGGCATTTTTCCTATTAATTTCGAACTAAGTATCTAATTCTTCGATGAGGAGTCCTTCTAAAAGTTTTAATCGACTAAGGGCAACATAAGTTTGCCTGGCGGCGAAAAGTTTAGGACCCAAATATGCGACGACGTGCTCCAGTCAGAACCTAGATATCATATAGGACCAGTGTTTGCCAAGACGAAACAAATTACCCCAAACTCGATGGGGATGCGAGGTTTTATTACAGAATTCCTTTGGCTACCTTCCGTCTCCATCTTCAGACCCTGGGTATCATGTAGCACCAGAGTGTTTGCTAAGACAAAACAAATGAGCCCAAACTCGATGGGTTTATCTTGTTCAGTTTAGGAGTTCCTATGGCCACCTTCCGACTCCATTGTCAGACCAGCTCCATGGTACCCTGTTATTGCATTGTCACCGAAGATATGCAAGTATACCAAATTTCAGCCCAATCAAACGTTAGGAAGTAGTTCTAATTTAGCTTCCAAGACTTGACTCACACATACATGTACTAACACGGCAAGTTAAATAAAAGCTTGTAATGAGTAAAATCACTTCTAACCTATAGGGGTTTTTCAGTGAAATGTTTATTACTATAGTTCATAAACTCACATTACTTCAATTATAAAATAAATAGAAAAACGTTTTGAAATTTTTTTTCGAAACAGGCTACACATTTTAAATTTCTGAATTAAAAAAAATATTGTTCGATTTTTCTGTACTGAAAAGTTTACCTTTAAAAAACACTACCAATTATTACTAAATATGTAGTTAATGGTTAATAGACTGTAGACTAAATTGTAATTGTTTAATTTGTAAGAAAATTTATAAGGGCCTTAGATCATCAGTGAAGGTCGTCTTAGTTTGGCTCACATTTTATTTTTCATTATAGATACAAAAGAACTGTTCCAAAAAGCTCTTATTGCGTCAAAGACGAGAGCACCAGTTAAAACTAGTTCAGATTCCAATATTGAGAAAAATAAGAAACCACAGAAGGCACCGAATAAAATCTTTGATAGGGCGAAGTCAAGGTAAGTGTTCTTAGCTCCATCTGATCACTTTGCTTATGTATTTTCTGTTCGTTTCATTCACAAGCATGCTTTTATTTTCATTTTTTTTGTACTACTACTCAAGGAGTATTATTTTTTAATTTGTTCTATTTACAATCATTTTGAAAATCATAGTAATTTATAAAGATTTTTTTTGTCGTCGAATTTTCAGACCATATTTAAAAAAAGTTTTTTCGTAGTGTCTGTGGTAGTGTATATTTGGAGTAGAAAGGTATTTGCTTTATAGTAGTTTTTGTTTAATTTGCTTTTTAGAGAGCGTACTCCTCGAGAATTACCCACACAAATGTTGTCGAGTGAAGATGAAGGACCGTGCTATATTGACTCCGAAACACCTGTTGGCTGGATAAAGGTGCTATCAGAACAAAGTAACAGAATCATAACCAATTCCAGAAAAGATCTACTCAACGACTGCTCTCTAAGTCTTGAAAGCTCGGAGACGGACGAAAAAAGTGTGCAAAAGAGAGATGTCACAAAGAAGAAAAAGAAGAAGAAAGATGACAAGCAAGATGACAATAAAAGTGTTGACAATAAGAACATGTTAACAAAAGTATCTGATAATGTTAAGAAGGTAATGCAAATCTAATATGTTTTATTGTTACATAGTTATTACATACACATAATATACAGTAATAATATTTATTATACGGTGACAAATATGATTAATATTGATTAACTATGGTTTTTAGATAAAACATAAAAAAGACGCGGGCTGCGCTGGTTACACTTTAGGTACAGCACAGTTTCAAAGTAAATAAGCCAGTGCAAGTCGCTAGTAATAAAAATTCAGTCGATTTTTTAAAAGATAATTACGCTAATTGTGTGACCTCAAACTAACAACTATGCTTGTACTACCCATAGTCCAAGCACAGATTCATTAGTTACTAACGTAAAGTACAAGCATAGTATTAAGTTTGAGGTTAGTTGTAGCCATGTTCGTGGTACCCGGGGTGGTTCCTACCAACACCCAGACCAGAACATAAAGTTTGTCTCTTAAATTGACCAGACTAGGAGTTTACCCAGGGCACCGGTGCCCTGAGAGCTAGATACCTTGCTACCACAGCAAAGGCCTTGAAGAGTGTCTTGAGTGAAGAGTGTGTCTGTCTATGTACTACAGATGTGGAAAGTGATATGCGGCGAGCAGAGCTCGCTGGAGCCGATCTTGGAGGCGTGGGAGGGCGATGAGGACGCAGTGGCCGCGGTCTTCAACACGGCCGACCCGGCTGACGGAAATACGGCTCTGCACAAGGCAGCCATCGCCGCCAAGCCGCGCATGGTCATGTCAGTACCTGTCACGTATTATATCCTATCTTCTATATTATAAACGAGCAATATTCGTATATTTGTAATCGTGTTCTCGATAACGGCTCTAACGATTTCAATGAAATTTACAATTTAGGGGTTTATGGGGGCAAAAAGTTGATTTAGCTAGGTCTCAATTCTGGGAATATTCGATTTCTCTGTGTTTTCACACACTTAAAACTCGAAAACTTGCATTCTAAATATGATTGATAATTCTCAAAAGCGTTTACCTTCTCAATAGCAGTGGTTAGAGTGTAGGTCTACCATGCCGAAAGTGCGCGGATTCGAATCCTGCATTGTGGTCTCAGACTTTTATTTGTTTTTTTTTCTATGTACAGTCAAATCTGAAATACACCGAAGAAAATTCGGTTGCCCAGGTTTTTATTAATATTGTGTTATTAAATGAAAGATTTCTTCATACATACTTCCAAACTAATATTATAAATGCGAGTCTGTCTGTCTCTCTGTTTGATATGTTTCCACGGCTAAGCCGCCAGACCGATTTCGATGAAATTTCATCAACTTTTTATCAAAAATCTATCCCTGAGGAGGTAAAAAGGGATGAAACTTTGTATGGGAAATGCTGAACCAATTATGGCAACTTTTTAAAATTAAAGCATTGACAACTATGTTATCATCCTAAGCCTAAGCATTTGACAACTAACTCCAACTCATGGAGCACTCAACCTATAGAGAAGCAATGTCATTTATTTTGTATGAAAACAATTTACGTCTAAACATTGCTGCGATTACTATATTCTGTTTTAGTTTGATTTTTTGCTGTTGTTGCCTCACCACCGAATAGAATAATAAGCCATCACATAAATATTTAAGTATCTGTCGGAATATACAGAGATGTACACACAGGTCCAGTATTGGTAATATACTGCTTAATGCGAGCGAGAGTTGATATTTGTATTTGTAAATAAACTGAGCAGTGGTGAATAATATGGTCTGAAACTACACAATTTACAAATGCAAGTCGGAAGTTTAATAACATTGGTTAAATATAAATAGGGCAATAATAATAATTGATCGAGTTTGAGTAGGGTACTAATAATTGACGACAGCGTTTGTGGTCCACGCTGTGGCGGCACTGCAAAGGTGCAGGGGACTTTGTCAGACCCCTGAAAACTGATTCGGCACAGCGCAAGAGGGGCTTCGGTGCGTTCCGTAGGAGATTCCGGAGCCCCTCGACAACGTGTCGACAACTACTTCCACGAGAGTTTTATTGGATAAAAGCCACATATAACGCAGTTTCACACCAGAGGGCTGGGTACCTGTGTTCATTTTTCTCCTGCATTATAAAAAAAAAACATTATTGCTCATGTGAGCAGGGCACCAAAACTAGTCAAGTGTTGAGTCGTGTTTTAATGAAATATTGACTAATGCAAGTAAACTGTCTAGAATAAAAAGAGTCAAGTGCCAGCCGCATACTCACGCCGGGTATTAATAAAAATGAAGTTTTCTTTGACTATTTTTTTTTATAAATGCCCCTGACGATACACCAATCATTTGGTATCAAACTAGAGTATTTCCCTGTGCTATGAGAACCAGACAACAACTACTAGAGACGTCTCCCAGTACACCCAGACCCGAGACAATCTAGAAAAGTTCGTTTCCTAAATTCACCCAGCCCGAGCGTTGTATGCAAGCGCGGAGAGTTTGGGTTCGATTTTATATCGAACCCAAACCCTCCGCGCTTAGATACAACGCCTAAATTACTGCGTCATCGAGGTCGTCAATATAATAATACTCCAATCAATTACACAAATTCTGATCCTACTACACTGGGTTTTTATTATGGGTACCACATTACGAACTGGAGAGCACCCAGTGACGCCTAGGCTCCAATCGAATATATAATACTTTGTTTCATAAAATGACCTGACCTGACCAAGTAAATATTGGGTCCTTACATATGAAATTGGCGTTTTGTACGGGAGGAACACAAAGTCAATTTTTTTTTGTAAAATATATTTAATTGATCAAAGTATGCACTGTTGTTATCTATGCACTTTTGCCATCTCATAGGTAGTTCATTGATCCCTTTACTAAAAAAACCATAGGGGCGAGAACCAATAAACTCTTTGAGGGTGGTTTGGACTGCCTCATCGGAGTTGAATTTTTTTCCTTGTAAGAAGTTGTCCAAATTCCGGAAAAAATGGTAATCTGTTGGAGCAAGGTCCGGGGAGTACGGTGAATGTCGCAGACATTCCAATTGTGTAGCTCATCTAACTTAGTGGTTGTTTGTTGTGCAGTGTGGTCTCCGTCCACGGGGTTGGTTCTGAAGGTCGAAATTTCCAGAACGAAAACGTTGAAACCAAAAACGTACCGTGCTTTCTTTTGCGACACCAGCGCCGTACACATCATTAATCCTTCGAGCTGTTTCTGCAGCATTGGTGCCACGGTAGAACTCGTACTCTTAAATATACCGATATTTCATGTTTTCCATTGTGCGGTAATAAGCGACGCCAAAGAAAAAAATAATGAGAAAAAAACAAATGAATGACTGTTTTCAAAACTCAAATGTACCAGCTAAATGAATTTATAAATTTGAATTTGGAATTCTTAACCAAAGAGGAGATATTTCAGATCAAAGTGGTCAGTACGACAAAACGCTAATTTCATATGTAAGGACCCAATATAAACAGTATAGACCCGATTATTTATAATCGTAAGATATATGTATATAATATACAAGTCTGTCTTAATTTGTTTGAAAGCTAAAAGAAGAAGCCTCTGCCATAAAGACATAGTATATTTGTTTCTTGCAGGCAAATTCTGACTGCTGGCGGAGATCCATGCATTAAAAACCACGCGTTGCAAACGCCATACGCCGCTACGCCACATTCCGATACCCGGGTAGCCTTCAGATTGTTCCAGGCACAGTTTCCAGACAAATACAATTATGCTAAAGTGAGTGTTTTGTTACAAAAATTATTCAATTTCAAAAGATGTTTTGTTTATTAAAATAGGAGAAAAATTACGTAATTTTTTAGTAAAATTTGGATATACCAATAAAACGGAAGTTAATTGTCATACGATATTTGGAAGCAACGTTAACCGGCGGGTTATTACCTAAGAATTTGCAGACAGCGACAGCCACGCGATCACTACGCGACCGGTGATTAATTGTAATAAAAAATTAGTATAATATATGACGATTGCGTATCTATTATTCTACTTTTCGCGGTAGATTTAGCGCCACTATACAAATTACATTACACAAATTCTCGTTTTGACAGCAGATATCGCGCGATATTGGCTGTCGCATGCTGTCTGCAAGTTACGTAATAAGCATGCGGCTGAGTTATCATGTAAATGACGATAACAGCGCCGCAGTCGCGCGACGATTGTTTTAAATTGGGATCACTTTGCCATGCGGTAAAATTACTTTTCATAGCATAAATAGGATCGCTAGTAGTAGTTTTTAATTCACTGGTTAATGTGGCACCAATAGCGATTTGCGACACTATATCGTGCTTGATTTAACAACATATCGCCATTGATCGCGTAAGATTCGGCTATCGCTTACTGGCTGCAGTTACATAATAAGGTAGCGGCACAGATTAATTAGTTACTAGTAGCGGGTTCCATAGTTAGCAATCATCGCTTTTTAGTGCATTATGCTCAATTAACTTATAAAGTTAATAGTTTTCTGAGTAGTATTTCCTTATTACTTTCTAATATTAACGATGTATTTATTAATTAAATATTAATAATCAATTATTAAATATTAATAATGAATTATTATTTTTGACTACTCCGTTGGGGATACAGCGTGAAGATATGTATGTATGTATGTATTATTTTTAAATTATATTTTGTACAAGTCAGTTCTTCCTTTAATATATTCTGTAGAATTAGATGTTATTTTGCGGAAAGCCATGTCATATATTATTTATATAATTTATTATTTAGTTGTGTTACTCTGGAATTTCAAACTTATAAATCGACATGCGTTTTGCTTCTTAATGAAGCATTTAAACAAATTCGGATTCTGTCTGACAAAAGAATAACCTTAATGCAAAATCTTTAGATTTTAAGTGTTGTTATCTAGTGTGTCGAATCTTAAAAATCTACTTGAGATAATATAATGCGCAATGTATAAATATAATGTACGCTGCGTTTTCAGAAAGAAACAAAAAAAGAAAGAATTTTGAGTTCTGATGACGAAACTAGCTAAAATATTGAACGTTTTTGGTTAAATTCAATACACAAATATCTGCACGCTACCCCTATGAGGTTAGATAAATAGATTTGTACTGTAATTGATAATTTCGAAATAATGATAAATTTTGAAATAGGTCAGTTTAGTTTTGACAATTTGACGTGTAGGTTTAAATGACAAAACATTATAGTTTAAAAACACGTAATAATTTTGTAATAGTCCCAAATCCCTGGTCCTGTTACACCGGAACTTTTGGAACAAGAGAAAGAGAGGAAATCACAACAGAAGAGAGCTAAAAGGCAACGCGATAAAGAGAAGCAGATGGAAAAGACTAATACCAACAAGTTTTTGCAGCTTAGCGATGCCGAGAAAGTAAGTGGTTTTGTGTCTAAATTATTTGTATGTTTAATGTCTTTTCAAGATATGAATGCTTTAAGATGTATTGAAGCATGAGCATTTATGATAAAATTGACAAAGTTCAAGACACATGTAATGCTAGTATACGTGGCTCTAGCTAGCAGTACGTGGGTGTTTTGAACTCTTGCAATTATTCTTCATCGTCGTCATTAGTTGTGTACTGACGCAAAAAGTCAAAGCTCCTAAAATTGAAACAATTCAATTTGTAATTAATAGGAAGAATAGTAACAGCTCTGTACTAAACTTTACAATATTTTGCCACAATAATTTGTTGTTTAATAACCTTTACAATGATTTTTCTGTACCTTTATAACAGCCATTCCCAAAGTGGGCGATAACGCCCCCTTGTGGACGCTGTAGGCCTAAAGGGGGGCGGTAAGAGACCCAGAAAAAAAATGGGGGCGTTGTGTAGAGGCCTGGGGAGTGATTTGTAATTTCATTTAGCTAGGAGGCATCTTAGCGAACGACTGCATGAGCTCTCGACTCAGTAGACAAAATAAGTTTAGGAACCAGTGCTTTATAACAATGTGTCGCTTTTACAATAACATGTCTTCTGGCTTTAGTAACTTTACAGGAACTTCTTGTCAGTAGTAAACTTTACAGGAATTTGTAGTCATTAAAATAAAATCCTGTGCCGTATTCTTCCATCGCGTTGAAAATAAGTTCATATTCTGTATTCCAATAAGGGTAAAGCGACGTGGCGGTGATTGATACAAAGTTGAATGTTGAAGTTAGTTATATTTATTATATTTACGTAGGGGATACGTCGTGAAGATATGATGATGATGATGATGACATTTATCTTAAGCTATTTTCAAACTCAACAAGCAGAAATAATATTCTTGATTTGATTGTAATTACTATATGACGAGTAGCTGTGTAATCGTTGGTATTCAAATAAATGATTTTTATTTTATTTTATTGCAAAATGTCCAAATTACGTTTAACAGTACCATCCTTATCCGCACCTAAAATAGCTTACTTTTTTAACCCAAACATATCCCTTTTATAGGATTGTGTAGGTTTGAACTGAGTTTGCCAATACGGTTTTACCCTCTTAAGTCTGAACTAAATGTGGCCAGAACTAAACAATTTGTTACATACACATCTTCACGCTATATCTCTAACGGGGTAGTCCAAGCTTCGCAGTCCTTACATACTTCTTTCGTCTCCTCGAATCTCATCATTTTCATCACACATTTTCGCCTAGGTATGCGGATTCTTTTGACATTTTCGTGAATTCAAATTCTGGCTATATGATATTCGTTAAGTCAGCTTTGGCCTTCCTTGGCTTCTACTACTATTGACTTCGCAATGTACATTTGCTTTGTAAGTCTTTCATCACTCATTCTTTCCAAGTGCCCTAACCATCTAAGCATTCCTTTCTTCATTTTTTCATTTAACATTAATACAATAAAATAATTTGTTTATACCAATAATCAAAATATAATATAATTTATTTTAATATAATTTGTAAATAAAATGTATAATCATAATGAAAATATTATACATATGTATAATGTACAAATGGAAATATATAACTAACTTTTAATATTTTTTCTTCCCTATCAGGTGAAAGCTGACACACCGCGTTGTTTTCTGTGCGGAAATCAACTGCCCAAGGCGCCGTTTGAGTATAACAACTATAAGTTCTGTAATATAAAGTGTCTACAGAACCATAGGAATATAAGGCCATTGCACATGAGCTCGTAATTTCCAGGAATTATTCAGGTTTCAGTCTAAATTCTCCATACCATTAATATATATTTTTTAAGTTTAAGCATATTTTTATCTTTGGTTGTTTCTTTCAAATTGCATATTATACACTATATTTAAAATGTTCGGGGAAGGTCTTTAGAACATCTACGCTATTTCGTAAAGTGTGTGAAACGCACTTACATTCTTCTTACATCCGAAAAGTACGTTTTCGGACACTTGTAGTGGTGTCAGTAATAAAATTTGTTTTACGTTAGAAAAAATTTGTCGAATAATTATGCCTATCACCAAAGTCTAATGGTTGACGCTCTATTAACATTCTGATATCTAAACACAACTGACTCATACGTATCGTCTATTAGTCGTGTTGTCAGCGAGTAGTCGAATAGGTGACAGCGAGTTAACGCCTTGCGGTCCATAAGTGTACGCTTTGTGATCAATAAGTGGACGCAGTGTGGTCAAAGATTAAAGAGTTCCGTGCGTATTCACTAATTAATATATAATTATTACGTTCAATAATTAAAAGTATCACTCAAAGCCAAACCATTTATTACATTTCCACAGATGTATGTGCTATGTGCACAATATAACAAGCTAATTAATTACAAGGGGCATGGCAGGGCAGTGGTATGTAAGCGACTGGCGAGCCGTGCGTTATTGTTGCATCACATTTTATATAATTGCCATTCATTTTGACGTCACTAGGTCGCTACAAGGAATTGTCGAGAATTTGTTACTGAACTGCACGTGAAAAACTTGGTGTCGGCGCTTTTAAGGCGAGTGATCGGCGAGTTGACAGTGTGTGGCCGCAGTACACACATAATAGTAGGATGTCTTCATAGAAAGCTTTGTATGTGTCCACACAGTTTGTATGTGTCCGCGCTAATACACACGCGCAGTGCCACGCACATAACGGCAATATTTAGGGTGATCATGGGTGATTATTGTAGCATCAGTCAAGGTCGCACGCAACGCAAACTCGCGACCGCTTCCGTTTGTCTTTAGTTCGTTCTTCACGTCGTCACAAATACAAAAATGGTATTATAATGTCTTTGGATGTCTAAATAATTTTAGTTAATCGATATCCATAGTTATGGTTCTTTAACATAACTAAAAGAAATTTAATTTAACAATCATGCAAAACGTACCCGTGTGCATTTTTATTATTATTACGTGCTATATATATAACTAAATGAGATGTTCTCCACGTCTCACATCCAATGCAATAACCCTACGATCCGGCCGAGAGTAGGCAATTCCTTTATGGGCTAGGCGTGAGTCTGCCTTCTTTTACACATATTCTCTAGGGGTGGTAGCTAGCCATATACAGACGGCAAGTGTCCGTATATGGTCAGCTTACGGGTAAGGCGTTTCAGTGACGACACAGTCTTTATGTGAGCGTATATGTCTATATGGGAAGTCCTTATAACAAATCTCATCCATTCGAGAAGTGAAGCGATTATCTTAGGCTTCGGTGGTTTTAGGTACAAAAAATTTTCTTAGTAATCTTTTATCTATTATGTAGAAATATATCATTGTGCTACTAAATCGTAGATGATGTAAACTTTAGCCTTATTGGTTAAATAAATTAGAATAATGTTTTAGTTACCATTGAGTCTCTTTAAAATTGTTTAAATGTATGTATATGTGTGTTTGGACTGAATGTTTCTATCAAAGAAGTATAGTTTTTGCAAACTATCATTTTTATTGAAAAAACTAATGCATTATATTTGTTGGGTGCTGTGTAAATATATTTTTATTTTGAAAATACACTTTACTCATATATTATGTATCGATAATAATATTTATTTTATTTAAGGAATAGATATCAACAACACTTGTAATTTTAACTGGATGAAATATTCTAATATATTTTTATTTTTTTTAAACAGTCTTAAACTTTCTTGACAACAGACGCTATAAGCGCATAAAGGAAGCATATTATGTCACAATTGTGTGTATGTGTAATGTTGTAGGTATTTAGTTCACTAACTTATTTTTTATGTTATTACTACAAAGCATTACTGTTCGTTATCCGAAATAAAGTGAAAATAAAGATACATAAATAAATTGTACCATATTGGGTTATTATACGAATCCATGATGCTCTTCTTAAGAAAATCTATTTTTTTCTTTCAATTTTCACCATTAGATTGATTGGTTTGTTTGTTTACGACGCACTAGTTCGTATATACCTGTACCACATGACAAATTACATTGTAATTATTACGAAATTGCTCAAGTTTTACGTACATGTGTGTCTATATGGTGTTGCCAACAAGGATTAACCATCGTGCAGATAATATGTGCTTATTTTTGATTTCTCAAGTTAAAAGCATTACCAACATTTTGTATAAATAATGTTTTAGTAACTTTGGTTGTTTTCAGTAAATGCTTTTCTGACTAGCAAATTGTGATAATCACTTGTAATATATGTATTTTTTAATTAGACGACCCTATTATATGTTGGCTTCATTATTCACACAGTTTACATAGGTAAATATTTGTGCAAATGTTCTATTAAACGATACTTTTTGTTCAAAAACATGCCTCGATATAGATGTAATATTCACAATGATTGTATTGTATAAAATACTAAATAGAAAAATAAATTATTACATAAGTTCTACCGTATTTTAATAGTAGTATGTACTAACTACAGATTCGTAAAAGTATAACAACAGAATATTAACTGCCATTAATGTGATGTATATAATATACAGTATTGGAAAAAAATAATTATTATAATGCAATATTGACTAAGTAGATAATTTTATCAGCAGGTTGGTATAATATAATAAAATATATAATATATTGAAAATTATTGTTACATAATTCTAAAATTTGCAATCATTACTTTCAGTATCGAGTAAATAAATAATACTTATAAAAATATTGTCTATTTTTTATTTTTTTTATTTTTAAATGGCACCGTACGTGAGTACATTGCCAACGTCAAGTAAAGCGAGAAAACAATTCAGTAGATAATTAGCGCATTTGCCAATGTCACGCATTAACACAAACTAGTATACAGACATATAATCCATGTAGAATCACAAGTAAATTAGTTCTTTCTTATCGTAAAACTCCTCCAGTAGTGATAGTAGGCTTTACTGAAGTTATAAAGGACTTCTTGGAATAGCGCGAAAACTTCAGCTACACGTTTATTTAGATCTCCTCCATTCTTGTCACTTACACAGAACTTTAAAACACAATATACTATCACTGTTGTACTTTAAAACTCTTAAAAATGTAAAAAATAGAAAATTTAAATAAAATGACAACCTCACTTCTCCCGTTCCCGCCAAAAAGTCTTGTCTATTTTTATCTCTAATATTAAACGTACTTGTATTTTTTTTTCTTTTGTTTTATCTGTTGTTTTGATTCAAAAAAGGTTCTTTATGTTTCTTCGAGACACAACAAATAAATTATATATTTTGAACTCCCGGAAAGGTAGCTAATGTCTCGTAGAAAATAAAAATAGTTTTTGATATGAATTTTTTTTGATGCCATAAGAAAGACTAGGGCAAATGGCCGCAAGAGTGATCTGGCTATTAACGATTGGCGACTGCCTGACGAGTACACTGAAAAAAAAATACTGTTTTTATAAAATTATTCTATAAATAAATTAAAAGAAAATTTTGGATAGTCCCAATGTTATCTTTCTTTCATTCATTATTTTATTCTTGTCTATTTAATCCAATCACAACATAAAATGTACAAAAATGCAAGTCTCGTCATTATATTTATTATAGAAATAAAAATGTCTAATATTGATACGGTCACTATAAATGTTGGTAGGTTATTAATTAGGAAACAATTTATGACAAAGTTATTGAATAGGTGCTTCCATAAATACTAACTAAAATAACTGACTTGGTTTTTCATGAGATCTCACAACTTTATGCGGTGGAAAGACTGCGTTGCAAGACTTGTATTTTTGTACATTTTATGTTTTGATGGGATCTCATTTCTTTTTGTAGGTAGTCCTTATCGGGCAATATTTTTTGTACGTCAGCTTTTCTTCTACAGATTTTCTTAAAGCCCGCTCTCTGTCTATTGGTTTTTCTCAGAGGCTTTAATGTAACAATTTTAACAAGTCTGCACGGTAAGTGCTATTATTAAGTCGATTATATTCAGTGATTGCGGTCTCCTGAGCTTTGATACTACCGAAGTCGACATTAATTAGATGTAATCGTCCCAGACTTGTCACTTTCGAAAGTGCCACATACGCTTGACCGCATGTAAACACGGAAGAACCGAAAAGTTACTTATGCGCTTCGTTTCGTATCTCAAAGAAAACGACTGAAATTTTGGGATGCTTCAGTTTTTCCGTCCTTTACAGGCTTAACATTAACTGAATCCAAAATTTTAAGTTTGTGTCTTTGCTAGAAGTCAATACCTTAGAATTTTGATGATCGGTGAGTGTGTCAATGACAAAATCAAAGAACTTCGACTGGCAGTGGTTTGTGAAGTATAAGGTATAAATAATAGGCAATTTGCAATTATAGCTAGTTATAATGTCCTTTTGGTCACTGAAAATTTAGACTTCTAGCTTTATCCACAACGAATTTACGGGGAGGTCAAAAGTGACCTGAGTGGCTTCGAGAAAAGGATGGTACGACTGTACTTT
The DNA here is from genome assembly GCA_907165235.1 of Zeuzera pyrina. Lineage (NCBI taxonomy): Eukaryota > Metazoa > Arthropoda > Insecta > Lepidoptera > Cossidae > Zeuzera > Zeuzera pyrina. The sequence continues at coordinate 5,804,824 of OU015627.1, forward strand.
TGTTTGTTTCCTTGACTTGGCGGGGCACTGCCGTGCCTCCAGATAAATACTGTAAACAATTTGAATCTTTAACGTAAAATATGGTAAATTGTCCGTCTTATTATGAAGTACCAACACTCCAGTAAAGTGAGTAGACTTACTAGAGAAAGCGAAGACCGGCCGGGTATAGTGTCGGGCTCGAACCGCTTAAAAGAACCTTCCTCTCGCCACTTGACCCTACAGGTCCTCACAGCGAACCTGACGCGTGAAGAGTGGGGGGAGGCAGCGAAAGGCACCTGTAATGTCGACGAAGCCTGAGGACCTTTCCTTCTAGGGAGTACCCGGGGCGGAGGACGAGACCTCTGCTTAGGTTGTCACCGGGAATTAGAGATGCCCTTGAGAAGCTACACGGGTAAGGGCGGGTAACCGCGAAGGGGTTATTATGAGCGGTAGGCGGGGATTAGATCGGTTGAAGGCCCAAAATGGTGTGCCTATCGTGTAGTGTAGCGCGGACGGAAGGCCCGCGCTGAAGTATGGCGCTAACGGTGTGTGTAGAGCAAACGAACTGAGCCTACAGAAAGCCCCAGTGAAGACGCGCGGTACAGGCCAATCGTCCGGGTCAGTTAGCACGTCTTTCGGTCATTTATGGTGTGGTAGGAAGCTCCCAGAAGGGAAATAATTCGCAGCGTTAGCGTGGCGAGAAGCAACCTCGAAGTAGCGCTTAGAAACCTTGCGGCACTTTTTAACGGTAGATAAGCCCAAATCTAGATGGAGTTCTACGCTGCGCACGTACCACGGTGCTTCAACAGCGGTGCGTATGAGCCTATGCTATATGACTTGGAGCCGTTGGAGGTGGGACTTAACTCCGTGTGCGAATACAACGCCTGCTAAAGATAAGGTCGGACGAATACCTACACGTTTTGTAAAGAGTCACCTTATTTCCAAGGGACATCTTACTACGCTGACAAAGAAGCGGGTAGTCTGCCGAGGGTGAACGCTGCTCGATCACACACCCGCTTGATATGCGGACCGAAAGACATGGAGCGGTCCATGATGACATATGTATTTGGTCTCGCGGATCTAAGGGAAGGGACTGCCAAACATAGAGATGAGGGGGAGCGAACGGAAGTGGAACCGTCCGAACATGACGGCGGCGCTTTTGTCTAGATTGTCTAAGTTCAACGTCACCGCTCGTCATAATGAAGGTAACGTAATATAATATAATAGCAAATATATTATATAACGTTTTAACTTGGACCCTAATGGTTCTTTCTTATAACAGAAACCACTTCAAATCTATTTTGTGAAATTCTAAGTAACACCCAAACAAACGGATATTTCGAAATCGATATATAGATATATATTTTATATAATAATTCAGAAAAAAACAAAATCAACGACGGTGTTTCCACAACACTGTACATCCTGTCCGGCGCCGCCGGCGCAGAGGCGGCGGCGGCGCAGCGGCGGCGGCGTGGTGCTGAGGTTTAAAATTAAACTCTAAAATTTATTAACCCTTTTGATTCAGTAGCTCTATTAAACACTAAATAAACGCTAAATGTTTCTCTAATTAAGCTTCATATTTTTCAAACATTAAATTTTGAATTAAATAATCACAATGAGCATACAAACGAACAAGCACGCCCACAAACAGACAATAACTTGAAACATTATTTTTGCGTTACTTATTCTTTGCGTCCCCCAGTTGTTCTTTTGCAAACATTTTCAATGTACATACAGAAAGTCTACGACTTTGTTTGTTTTATATGATGTTTAGATAAGATAGATAAATATATAAAATGTCCAAAGATCGAATAGGCGTAAATATGTGAGGAGAATGATGAGATTCGAGGAAGCGAAAGAAGTATATAAGGAACGCGACGCTTGGCGCTCCGTCCGCTCTGACTACCCCATTAGGTATATAGCGTGAAGATAAGATTAGTAATGTTATATATATATATCCAAAGATCGAAGGACGTGGAAGAGCGTTGAAGAGACCTTTGTCCAGCAGTGATTATTATTTTATATCGAAAGATTTTATTTAAATATCCATTATAATTTTCTATCGTGAAATGTTTACTTTGATTTTTTATTATTGCTCTTAATATTTATTGTTGAACAAGAAAGTTTAAAAATATTCATGAAAAAAAAATAAAATCCATAATATTATTATTACGATTTGTACTGTAACTATTTATAACTAATAACGAAATTAAAAAAGCAATATATACCTATTTAATACACTAATTATCACGTAAAAAAATTTAGTATAATAATATAGTAGGTACCTAATATCAAATTCTTATAATCTTTGTCATCATAAATTCAGATTGTTATTCAATTAGGCATATTTAACTATGCAGATATTATGCAGATTAAACTTTTTTAAATCTCATATTTGTATAATATTTTATGTGCATTACCTACCTATGTTTATTCATATTGTCTTTATTCGAAGTACTTACATTTTAATGAGTAATGATAATGAATCACTTATTATTTGTTTTTACCGTACATTCCTTCTGCGTAACATCAGAAGTCTTTATCGACGACCTTAAATTTTTTCACTACTTTTACAAATACCTCATAACAATGCTAACAATAGGGGAACGTGCTTTTCTATGCGCGTACGCTCTACAAAACTTCGAATTTTATCATTATGTGGTCCTGTTACGCACGTGATTATGTTAATATACGATTGAGAACTTTAAATCTTCTACGCAAAGTTGATAATACCGTAGTAGATATTTAAATAGAAGGTTTGCTTCGAGGTGCGTTTCGGTGCGGTGCACATGAAGACGGCAGTCGCGCGTCCACCGACTGTGGTTCCGGTGGGGTCGATCACCAGTGTAGTGTGTACGTGCCTTTACATCGCATTACGTATCCGCGCGTGCCTGACGAATGCACGTCCGATTTGCGCGCCAAAATTACATTCGAAAATGTATTAATTTCGAAGTTATTTTTTAATTTATGGTTTTTAAAAATAAACATTCGTTTTAATTCTAAAATACGCTAAAAATTTTGAACTTGGACTAAACTAAATTTTATGTACATTGTGACCGCGATAAAATAAAAATATAAGTTATGATTGTGAAATTTGTTTATTTGTGTATGCACCTATTAACAAAAGAAAGGACATGTTAATCAAGTGAAATAACTGATGTGTTTACTATACTATTAAAGAAGGTATAAGCAAAATGAAGAAAATAGACCTCTTCACAAAATTCTTGTTTTTATTTATTTCGGCTGCTAAAGTTGGTAAGTATTGACTAACTTGAAAACTATAGAATCGATTGCCTATGTATTGTTTTAAGTTTGAACAGTTACCTAGTTACCTACCTGTTAAAACTTAGTTTATAACTCGTATACTTATCACAATATCCCATATGAGTTTACGAACGCTTCGTCGTCAATTTATACTTTTGCCTACCTCATTTCATTGCTTTTACTCGTCGGGTGTCATTTAGGGGAAATTCCTAGGTACATCTTTTAAAGGTTATTAATGAATTAAGTTTTTTTTTAACTCTATTTCGTAAAACTTAATAATTAAAACACTTAATAAAATTTTGGCAGAATATATATATAACTATACAAGTATTTGATATACTCAAATAAAATTCATATTGCAGTGACTTAAAATTTTTACTTTTTATAGTTCGACTGATTACTTAAAACATTAAATTATGATTTAAATAAATAAGTATTCACAGACAAAATACAGTTCCATTAATGCACTATTTAGTGCGGGTTCGATTCTAGTCGGGGTCATCGATCTTCATTGTATTATGTTCACGAATCTTTGAATGAACCCCATTATAAATGATTGGATTCGGAATAGAGAATCCTGATTATTAAACGAGGCTTTATGTTTGTATTTAATTATTGTAGTACATACGTACTTCCTTAGCTAAAAACCAGCCTTTACAGGACTCGCGAAATTCACAACGCCCATTTAGTGAGGAAATCAGTTGTGACAGACCGACAGAAACCGAACTGTTTATTAAATGTTTATTATTTCCAATTTTGGAATAGGGCCATTGAAAAGACCGTGCGTTCGAATTTTATATAAATACTTTCTGTGATCATTATTGCCATCAAGTAGGTATTACTTTTTAAAAGTAAAAATAAAAATTAAGAACAAAAATCACTATATTAAATTTGTAAATTAGAGGTTGGTTTTAAAAACTTGGCTTGTTGTTTGCATTGAAAAATTGATTGGTTTGAAAAGATCGTTCGAACTTGATGTGTAGGTACATACTTCCTGGGATAACTATGTCTAATTAGTATTATTTTTTGAAAAAGTAATTTTTAATAACAAATCTAGATCTTTATACATATTACTATATTAAATGTTAAATAGTCTAGAGGTCGGTAGTTCTTTTTTTCAAACTTTAACAAAATATAAGAGTTGCTACCTGGCAATAAGGACTCGTTTCGCTCGTTCTAATTACTTTGGCTTTCTCGAAAATGGCTCTAAAGAACCATTTACGGATTGAGGACATTAAAAATCGGCTTTATATGACAGTTGCTGCGTGCATATGGTTTGTTGCTTCAGAGGGAAACTCACTTAAACACTAGGTTCTACTGTAACGTATGTGACATATATTATTATCTTCAATCACACATAAAACAATTGCGACGGAAGAATTTTACAGAAGATTGTGAATCTAGATTATGTTTGTTATAAATTCATATCAGTAAGGGTGTTCAATAAAAATTTTTAAATGAACTCAACTTTGTTGTTTGAGCGACACCATACGATGTATGATATGGATAAATATCACATAATAACAATATGGTAGTTGGTAGAGTATCTAAAACAAGTTATTGTTATCCAAGAGAGTACGTTTACAAGAAGTAAGTGGACAGACGGACAGTAAGTTTCTGGAAAGTTAGCAGTATCTACTCCTTTACGAGTCACGCTTGTCGCATCGAGATCTTATCAAATTGCTATATAACTCAACTCGTCCTTTGACCAGCAGGTACATACTCGCATATGATATAGGTAGATACATAATTATTGGAGATAGCTAACTATATGATGTAAATGTAGATAACTATTATATTGTGTGTTAATAGAGCAAAAATCGGTGTTTTACATTTCAAATCATTGTTACAATACAGGATGCACGAAAAGCACTTAATAATTGGCAAGAATAACAATAAAAATATTTATCACTTTAATGGAAATATGTACTTATTACTTATACATTGTATAGAATCAGGGTTATTTTGCGGAAATCCAGTTCATGTGATAAATTCCTAAAATCGTTAGCTATCTTCCGATCACACTTCAAAAACCACCAATCGACACGTGCTAACCAGCACCGAATTGGATACGGTGCTGGTTAGCTGACCGAGTGTGATCTCTGAAATATCCTGAGGATGCTTCGTTGAGAAGCGAAACACGTGTCGAGTGGTGGGTTTTACAGTTTGAGGGGAAAATACCTAAAGATTTAAGAAATTTATCTATATATAATTAAAAATCCCGTAAATTATTACCACTTCGAAAAATATTTTAAGTTAAAAAAATATATGACGCTGTTAAATAATTGTAAGCTATAAAAAAGTTAAAACAATTCAAAATTAGATTAAGCTTAAATATATAATTAATTAATTATTAAATTATTATTATAAATTTGTAAGTGCTGTTAAAATACAAGTCCATATATATTTTTTTTCTTAATAATGACTTTTGTCCGTGGATTATACATTTTTAAGTTAAAAAAGATATATTTGGCAAATCTATTAATTCTAAAATAAATATACAATAGTCACTGTTTAAAATAATGGATTTATTGTGGAAACTATTAATTTTAAATTGTAGTTTGAATTACTTATTCTGTTGCTCATTTATATATTTTCTTAAAATTGCATCTCGATGGTACTTTCATCTAGTAACTAATTAATTTGTGCTTTCAGCAACAAAAATTTGGTTATACAGCTGATATCAAACGGAGCTTAAATAGGTAGTACGGGCAACTACAAGAGTATGCCGTCTTTTATATTAATCTAATATGAGTCTTTTTTTTTGGTTACGCAGAAGATATCTGCACACATATACCCAGCCCCTGGGGGAGAAACTAGATTATGTGGGGCATTCACCCACCAAAACTCCTGTTGTGCCCGTAGCGTTGTCAAGGAGCTCCGTCCCAGATCTCTTATAACGCACCGAAATCCTTCTTGCACTTACACCAAAGCATTTCTCGAGGAGCAGTGACAGAGCCCCCCCAGAACCCTCGCAATGTCACGACAGTGCGGACCACGTACGCTGTTCTCCTCGGGGATGGATGGACAACAGAAGCCCCCACTCCAATCGGCCGCGACAATATGAAAGCCTTAGGTATCTAGTCTAATTTTTATGACGTTCAAGAGAAGATAAGCAGGCAGGTAATCGTCTGGAGCAATTAGTAGTTATTTAATTATAGAGGTTAAGGGGTAATGGTCGTCTTCCACCATAGCCAAAAACAATAATGTGCTGAAGACACGAAAAGGAAATTAGGTAGTCTGTTTAGAAGATGGGTTGATGAGATAAACCCTTGAAGGAGATAGTATGCATTAAAACAGCCTAGGATTAGAGATAATGTCGAGGCAAAATAGATGACGATGTGTATAAACAATGTGGGTATATTAGTTACATATATGTTATAGTTATATAGTTACATATACTATGCTTGACTAAAGTATCTCTATATCTATATAAACGAAATACCACTCACTGACTGACTGATCGACTCATCAGTATCACGAGATGTCCAAAACTATAGGTCGGATTGACTTGAAATTTAGAATAGTTACTCCTTACGCGGTGTAGACACTCACTGAGAACGAATTTTACGAAAGTTTTATCCAAAATACATATATACATTACAGAATGAATAGAACCCCAGTGACCAGACAGGATGAAAGTGTTACAGTAAAAATGATTGAACGAATGTTTAAATATTTTGGGCCGGATGTAGACAGGGAATGAGTGATGAAATACAATCGAAGATTTGCAGAATGAAATTCTATGGCAGAAGAGTCTAAGAGAGATAAGGAGGTCATTCATAAATAATTTTTACATATCGTCACGTTAATTATTTAAATTAACTTTTCAAGTGAATTATTTAAATAATTTAAATAATTCACTTGAAAAGTTAATGTTAATAATAACATGAACATATGTAAAAAGTTAAAATGTGAAAATTTGAAACCTCCCCACACAAAAAATGGACAGATAAATTTCATAGTTTTTTCAACTGCGATAGTGCCTCATTGATTCCTTTGCAATTGTGATTCAAAGATCTGAAAATCTTGAGAATGGCTGGACCGATTTCCAGTCAAAACATAGAACATTCTCTCGAAAACAACAACGTTGAATTGAATTTTAAATTGATTTATTCATTTCGGCGTTACGATGTTAGAGACACACACAGATAATGTCGTCAAGCTTATAACACCTCTCTTTTCCATCGAGGTTAAATGTAATAGTGTTGTCTTGATACTGCTCTCTATCTTTATGTTCTTCCACAGCGGTATGAGAGAGAAAGAAAAACATATATGTCAGTTGCTTACCTTCTCGATTAAAGGTTTTGTTTTAAGGAACTTAGGTGACCCTCTAGTTAGAGACTGGTACTCTGAATTCACTATTTGATTGGGAATGCCATAACCTGGCTATTTTGTTGAATAAACTATTCATTACAAATAATTAAAGAGCGCTAATATTTAAAACAACTTATCAAGCAATCACAGCGAATAATTAAAGAGCGCTAGCACTTAAAACAACACTTCTCAGCTTACAGTTAAGGCGACGCATTGGAAATTATGACTGCAGGGATCTCGGTTTTTCTAAGTGACTACAAAACGTATGAAAGTCATATTTGGTAACCTGATTCCTTATTTCGTTGACTTTATTTACTCAGTTGCGATACGCGATTGGTTAACTTTTGTAACCTTAAGAAACCTCTTTTAAAACAGAGATTTACATTTTTCGGAATACCGGAACTGATCTATTTTTCTAAATTTTTTGTACAGTTTAATCTAAATATATTCTTTAAAATGTCAGTTGGATTTATTAAAATTAATTATAGTTTTTAAAATAAACGAAAATAACTGTTTTTTCGTATTTTTCGTAAGCTAGCGCGCGCATGTTGCGTAGAGCAGCCATGCAATTCTGTAAAAACTCGAATCACTCAAAGCGAGACTCACTCGACAATTCACCCCTCTTCGCATTCGAACTCACTTGACCTTCAAATGGAATTCTCTAAAATAAACATTCTAGGAGCGAAGTGAAGTGATCTTAGATGAGAGTTGGTCGGGGATTGCTTTAAGAGTAAACATCTCAGTCGATATTTCGTCTTAGAGTATTTTAACTTCTTCTGAGATAATTACGTTAAATAAAACTCGTTTACTTAGACTGGATTGTTATATTTAGCGAAACGTCAAAAAATTCATTAACGATGGTATGACTCGCTGCCGCACTCATCGAGACGGCGCTAGTATCTCTGTCGACTTTAGAGAATACTCCACAGTTGACAATCTCACCGCGGATTCAGAAGTGAATTCGACTAATTCGCTTTAGAGTTTAGAGAATCGCACGGCTGGTCTATTGTAGATTATATTATTGTTTATCAATGCGTCGCCTTAAACCTTAAACTATAGCTTCATCCTAAAACTCTCCATTTTCTATTCTCCAATAAAAGTAAGTTTATTGGAACTAAAGTCAAATCTTAAATAATTCATAATAATTAGAGATTCTCTAGTTAATAATTAGACAAATTATCGACATAATAATATAAAGGATCTCAAGTGTCTAGAGCGTAGACCTACGCTCACGTAGACATTGTGCTATTGAGAAGGTAAAGGTGATTTCTGTAGCGAAATTGAAGGAGTTAGTTGTTTTGTGTGTGTGTGAAAGTGTGTGAAAACGCGGATAAAACGATTTTTCTCAGAATCCAGACCTAGTTCGATAGATCGTTAGATCGGTAGTTAGGCTCGTAAACCCGAATATTGTAAATTTCATCGAAATCGTTAGAGCCATTTTCGAGAACGTGATTACAAATTATTTGCTCGTAATATAGGATCTAGGAATTTCTTATAAAGTCTAGTATTAAATGAAGTGCAATGTATACGAAACCCCACAAATTGTTTCAGTATAGCTATAATTTTTCATTGATTTTCACAGGATATCAAAACCTGTAACAGTGTGTTCCCATCACGGCTACTGGCTAAGCAGGTCGCATGTGCATAAATTGAATATTTTTACATTCATTGTTTTGGCCTGCCAATTTAATGATAATGATCTTAATGCCGTTATTGTGGACATGATGAAAGGGAAACTTATGATGATGGAATAATGTTCTTCATAAATTATCCTCAATTTTAGTTATTGCTACATACCTCCATCTTTGTTTCGAAAGGCTTAACTAAATAAATAATAGAAATAATGAATTTTATTTTAAAAAATGAATTACCTATATATTACATCAAATTAACAAATATACCTCTACACTATGTTCCCACTATGAGTATCACACAAGGAACTGGGACAGCATCCATCTACATCTAGACTTCAAATAAATTGAGAAAAGTTCATTTTCCCAAATTGACCCGGTCGAGAATCGAAACTGGGGCAGCTTGATAGATAGATGCACCGTTCCAACAGGTCAGTCATAACCCATCATATCATCTTGCACAATATCCTTTACTATTTAAATAGATAATGCTATACATAAGCATTGATAACTTTTTATACGCCGATTTTAAGGGAGTCTATTATTTAGGACAGTGGTTTTCAACATTCTTGAACACGTGATTATTTTATTTAGGGTAATTTCGATACCTAATAAGTAATACATTTACGGATCAAACAGGGTTTTTACATAATGCATAGGTATCTGTAATGTATTTATGAAGTTATTTTGTACTTGAGTTTTGATTAAAGAATATTTATTTTATAGTTTTCAGTGTTTTCATTTTGAAGTCGGTTTAACGTTTTCTCGAAAAGTTATTAATTTTTCGTTTTCGAGTGGCGTTGTCATAAATAAAGGGTCACAATTAACTTTGTTCCAATTATGGAATGGGATCATCAAAACATAAAAACCGAAGAGTTCTTGTGTATAACAGTACATCGTCATCAGATCTTAATTAAAATTCTATGGGGCTACCATGGACGTACACCCTTTCTAATAAAAAAAATCTTTCTAATCGGAACACAAATAGCTGAGAAATCCGTAACATACACAGAAAAAAGATTCCGACAAGTTGGGAACCTCCTCTTTTTTTGAAGTCGATAAAAATGACAACATTTTGAAATATAAGTATATAATATATTGCATCGTTTTATAATCTAAAGACGTGAAGTCGATTTCATAAAAGTACCAAATAAATAATCGATATAGGTATAGCAGATTTATAATAGAAAGTTATTCCATTCATAAGTTTTCTTTCAATATAGCATGCGCAAAAAAATATATTAATAGGTAACATTGTTTCTAAATAAATTTTTGCTTGGAAACTTTTATTTCTTTCTCTTTAAATTAACAAGCCTTTCGTTTGTAAAGAGGCTTTATTTCTTTTAGAGTCGCCAAATACAACATTTCAGGTATCATTAGTAGTGAAAGTTGAGGAATATCCAATATCAATAATTTAATCCAGAGCTTTCTTATTCGGATAAGCCCAATATTATAATAATCATTATTATTAAAGCTACGCTTATGTACGTTACCCATCTATAGTCTCATAATATGTCAAGCATTCCACAGGAAATGCATTAATAATCAAATATTTACCAAAAGGTAAATAATATTCTCTACACAAAGTTATCTAAGTTCTTACATTGCGTGTGTATGTGCATATTACCTATCACACATAAATTCAATGTTATACTTAACTATCTTTACCAAATAATAGGAAACTAATATTTGACCAGCTTTTATCGCAGAAGACCTTTTTGGGCAGCTTAAAAATTAAAGGTGATAACGTTCTCTTATCACAACAGCAGATACAACGAATTCGGAATTATGCGGATATATTGAATAGCATAGACAATGTCTGAAAATGTATTTTTTTTTGAAATCTTCTTTTAAGTATAAATATTTGCTTTCATACTAGTTTGTTAGGGCAAAAAAAATTTATAATGCGACAACTGCTCTTTATATCCCGCAGGTCGTAAAAGTTGGCTAAGGTACAAGCCTTATTATGAATATTGGTAAATACTCGTACAGGTATTAAGATAGCGACTGGTCTCTATTGGGTTCCTCTTGCCATCTACCTATATAAATCCAAATGGCTAAAAGTTGTGTCGAGACCTTATTACGCCCAGTGGTCGTAATTCTACCGTGAACATAAGATAAAGGCTTTATTCCCTTGACAAGCACTTCACAGACTCAAAATAACTCACAGCTCACAAATCACATAAAATTCACAGCTCGAAACTCATTTCCGAAACACCCGAAAGTGCGAGGTTGCCAAACTTACTATAGGTAACTGTTTTACTCGTGGTTACGCTCAATGAGATAGAAAGAGACACGAAAACTCGTTCGACATATTCGTTCGTAAAATTCGTACTCGTTTGACAGATAAGAGTGGCAAATTATTATGGCGCCGTCCGCTGTGAATCTTGGTCCGATATTTGTCCACAAACTATTGTGTGTTTGACATTGTCTATATAACTACTATGTGCTTGACTTTGGCGCTATGAACTTAAACAAAGAATGGTTTATTTAATTTAATTGAATGTACATACTTGTAACACATATTATATACTTACAAATTTTGGCTTTCTGCATTCTTTCTCCACATAAACTTTATCTCTGCCAAATTTCACGCTCCTCTGTGCGCGCAATGTGCTTAAAAAGGGGTACAAAATTTTCACGTAGAATTAATTTATAGATGTTAGAAAAACACCGATTTAAACGTTAAAATATATTTTTATCGTGTGAGCATGGCGACTTTAGTGTACACTCCAATAACAGGCAATGAAGTAAAGCACGATAATGTCGGAAAAAATCCAGAGCATATTCATTTTTTATCACGAAAAGGGTCCCATGGAGTACATAAAAAAGTCAAATATTTACTTTGTCCAATGAGATTGGATCTACGTGCTTGTGATGCGCATCGCTGATCACGGCAGCTTCGACACGTCGCAGGCGCAGGAAATCGACCTATTTTAATACCCGTCTAAGCCCTCGTTACTATTTGGCTTCCGGGATTTAGACGCTTCCTTGTGTTGCTTAAATTTTTTTAAGGCAGTTGTTACTTTGTTTCGACTCAGAAAGTAATAGTAATAATGTCATCTAATAAAGTAAGTCAGTATGTATATTCTCATCATCAATTAAATATTATGTTCTTATTTATAGTTATATCAATTACTTGAGTGGAAGGAAAACATTCATAATACATTAATATATTTTTAATTGAAAAATTATTGGCAGTACGGGCGAATTCTTTAAAATAACGTAAAATAATTAAATACGAAAGCTTCGTCATTTAACACATTTTACTTTAGATATCTACTTAATCCGTTATTCCAAATAATTTATTCAAGAAAACTAATTGCTAGATATTTTTTCGTCAAAACTATCACACAATTTAGAAAAAACTTATGGAGAGGAACCGGCAAGAATTTTGGTAAGAATTTCATTACGTACAGACTAGTGTTTAAAATAAAATTACAAATGAGAGAAATAGGTATAAGGAATACCTGTTTAATCAATTTATTTACAGCTAGCAGTGCCGGTGAAACCCGCGTTAAATTTGGTATTTTTCCGGTATAATAGCCTAGATTAATCTCTGAAAAGTCATCTTCCCGCCAATGAAAGTTCCGTCAAAACAGGTTCAGCCATTTTAGAGATTATTCCAGCCAGACAAACTAATGCAAAAATTTTAAAAAAGCGTTTTCGGATTTTTGTTACGAGCAAATTAACATATAAGCTTACTTTATTTCGAAATCACTGACAGACACTTCAATTTATTTATATGTATAAATTTATCACAAGGCATGTGATCATCCCAGGTACAAATACAACTGTAACAATTTATACTAACCTTATAAATGCGAAAATATCTCTATGTCTGTCTGTTACGTTTTCGCGGCTAAACCGCTGGACCGATTTTGATGAAATTTGGTTTGGAACTCTGAGAAAAAACGTAGGGAAACTTTTTTTAAATTCACGAAGTCGTCAACAGCTAGAATTGTATAATTCATTTTTTAGCATCCTAGTGAGAATAATTATGAACATCTTATTTAAAGCATGGAATTTTAAAAAGGTTTACAAATAATAATATTAATATAAAGTAATGTTTTCCCTTTTCATTTTAGAGTGACCACAGGAGGAGAGTGTTTTAATTGAAGGCGACGTTTTAATGGAAACGAAAGTGTTAATGGAAAAGTAAAGTAAAAAATAATGTATAATTGAGTACACGAATTTTTCATTCTGTACAAGTGTGTTCGTAAAGTTTATAGAACATGCCCACGACTTCATCTATGTGTATTTCAGAAAGTGTTTTTATTTATTCGTTTCACTGCTACACAACCACAAATAAGGCATAAAAGAAAAGGCTAGGACAATTAAAGTAAATACATACTTGCTATCGTCATTTTATACCTACATACAGAGAACAATGCCATTATTCCTCTTCACACTGAACACATAGCGTATTGATAATATTATATCTCAGTATTGCAATAGGTTCAAACGAATTCCGCAAACAAATTCACATTGTAGTTTGACCAATTTGTTTAAAAACGTACGAAATTAACGCATATTTCGAGATTGGGAAAAAATAACATTGTTATAATTTCAGTTTATTTGTTTGGGTATCACTAAAATTACAAAATGAATTTGAATTCGTATTTATTTGTATAAAAACTAATACAGTGTCGTAATTTATTTTATGTAGTAGATGTCTGGCTCCCAGAAATACATGATAGCTGCTTCGATCACAAATTGTGATCATAAAGTTCGTAAAGAAACCTAAGTGAAGGTTCATAGATTTTCAGTTATTAGCATTTGTAGATGTTATTTCATAAATCTTTGCTCTGTGCTACTTATTTCATTGCGATATCCATTGTAAAAATTTTAGTAATATCTTGTCTGAATAACATCTCTGGATAGTATAGCCTTCGAATAAACTTATAACTCCTTTAAAATAGTACCTGTAATGTCATTATTTTAAACAAAATCTCAGCTTTATTTGTCAACGTCTTTTTTGTCTTTCGTGATTCCTTACCCTGATCGTAATCTGAATTAAACATCCATTATTATTGTGCAATGCCTTTAAAAGCTTATACACATAAGGGTTCGAAGATGGTTAAGTACTAATCATTTAGTAACTCATAAAAGGAAAAGGCTATTATTACGTACAGTGTGGTGAAAAGCTCTAAGGTACAAGCTGTAAGCCCTAAAGGCCCTAAAGCGTATGTATACGTTTGAACATTTGTGAAACATTTAGCTTGTTTAGTAAAAATAAAAACAAAAACGAAATACCAATCCATGAACTCCTCATTTACAAATTTTCTAAACCGCGTTGCCAAACAGTATCATTAACTCACCCATAAATCCCAAAGAACTCCATAATTCATGAGGGACCTATCATTGACCTATATCATTCATCCTCCACTTTCCCAAGCTTCGATTTGAGCCTGTAATTACATACGTTTACATTCGCCTTCGATCTTCCAAAGGGTTTGTTTTGACTTTAGGCAAACTAGACAATTATCACATCGCCAGAGGGACAGTTCCCACGGGATGTTAAAATTGTAAAGTTACATACAAACGTGTCGAACCTCGCGGCTCCTTACATTCTTTTATGATTTGTTGCATTAGAGTACACTGTGTTGTGGTCACTCTTGTTACTAACGCATAAAAGGTATCCTGACTGCTGACTGGTACGTTTCTGTTGTACGTCGTCCATTGCAAGTTTTCTTCCAACACTAACATATTTATCATTTGGAGGAGAAGCTATAAACATAATGTATAAGAAAGTAAGCGCCCGGTTTATATTACAATATCCACGTGTTTTGTTTGCTCGGGACCGGCGGGATCGCGTGAGAACCTTCGGAACTGCATGGGCGTGACATCGAACTCTTTTTGTAGTGCTTTTTTCTTATTCTCTTTTGTAAAGCTAATGCTGAGAGTATCGGTAATAACTATAGAGTTGTCAGACGTGACCATGACAATGCAGCTTTCGAATATGATCGTAACATTATTCCGTAATTGTTTCACACATGTTTATTTTTTCGTGGAAATATCTGGCGACAAATCAGTCTCGAATACCAAAGGGTCAATTGTTAATTCTGAATTGTTTTCGGAATACATTTAAGAATGCATTCTCGCTAATTCGTCACACACTTCACACCGATTTTAAACAGCAGCGTATTTAAAATTTTACATTTTGTTCGGAACGTGCTCAACACGTGGGGAGACGAAAAGGTTTTAGTACTGTCCATGTGAAATTTTAAAATTGATTGAACCCGCAGGCAGCCATTAAAAAGACATTAGCTCTTCGTTGGTTCAATACCAACAACGTATCTAATACAATAATGCAGTAGGTACTCTGCTTCCAATAACCACCTAGTTCGCTTCAATGCAGATACCTGTACTGTAACATTATTTTCTCCGAGAGGGGAAGTGAGCATTGAACAGAAATACTAAATGGATTGTTTGTTTATTTCCGTCGACAATATCGAATACTTTTATTTCATTATTATTTTGTGCGCAACTACGTAAAAGCTAACAAGATAAATATAATGGGTTTACGTTTATGGCACTGTCCTTCTCGGAAGCTGGAGTGATTTCTCTAATTTCTGTACCGGAACCCTAGATTTATTTCTATTGGATATTTGGATTATTATAGGTATGTAATAACGAAGGGTGCCGAAGTTTTTCAAGGGAAAAAGTTTTCCAATTAGAATTCGATAAAGCTCGTTGCAAGATAGTTTATGTTTCTTGACTTTATATGTAACTATGACTGGATCAATGTTTTTATTACGAGTATACTAGGGATATTATGTATAGGAATATTATTTACATAATATAATATTGTATTATTAACAAAGGAAGAAAAAGGAGAAAGTCGATGTATAAATGAGTACGAAGCAATGTATTGATATGTAAGCCCAGATCATCCGAAATACCGTATCGTGAGATACCATCTTTGACGATAAAATGTCGACACTTCTACTGCAGCTATAACCTCAGAAAAAAACGTGCACAAAGAAAAAATACTCAATTAAATACTTTATAGAATAGAGTTTACAAAAACACAATATTTAATTAATATACAATTCAGTAGGCGGAAAAAAAGTTTCGTTCCGAAATTCTTTTTAATTTAAGCGATAACCATACGTTTTTTTTTAAATATCAACTGCATACCATTGAATTAAATGATTTATCGATTGCATTTTTTATTAAGTTTATATTTTTCTTACTTTCTGTTTATTTAGAAAATTCAATTTCCTCGCCTCCGCTTCAACCTTTTAACTCGTTCATTACCTGGGAATACCTGGCCTTATGTGATGATTATTATTATACGAATGTCTCGTTGCGTTTGTAACGTTTGTTAATTCAATAAATCTCACCAAAATAATACTATTCATGTTCAATTGCAATTGTTTCGCTTCCTGTAACGTAATTTACATATGCACATTTCTCTTTACGTAATATCCATCCCATATACCTACCTGCTGGACTCACTATATTGTTTTCAACGAGCTTCTGAATAAAACATGCATTTTATTGCATGTTTGTTCCAAAAGGTGCATATTTTTTACATAATTCGTGATCGGAACGACCAGAACTGTGGAGTATCTACATTTTTATTGGATCCGTTTCTCCAAAATTTTGTTCGTTTTCATAACAAAATTTAATAAAACAGGGTATAGGAAGTAATTTATATTTTACGAGCGTAGCTCCAATAGAATTTTAACAGAAAGTGAATTACATTTTTACTTTCTACACGGAATTTTATTTAATACAATTGGAATATTGAAGTACTATATACTTAATTTCCCGATTAAGTTTTAAATACAGGTATATTAAGATATATAAAAGCAAATATGTACTTTATAGATATGTATATGTGTGTATACATATGAACTTGCGACTGCATTGAATGCATGTACTTATATTCCAGATGGAATGATTACAGATATATAATACATATATGTAGTACATATTATACCATGTATATGGTACATAATACATATCTATTTTATATGAGTATGTAATTTCTAATATAAAAAATGACCACATTTCTCAGGAAGTGTTTAATTATAAATTAAATAAAACCTATATGTCCTTGCAATTTGCATGTGAGTCTAACGAATTTTAGAAAATAAACAATTCGAATTATGTTATGTTAAATGTGAAAAATTACGAGCGTAATGGATTACATTAAAAAAATTAGTCAATGCCGAGAGGGTTCTGTTCTATATTTCACTCACGCGCAGAGGGTTCTATTCTATATTCATTACATGAAAAGTTACACTTCTAAATTTCATTTCTAGAGATCTTTTAAACCAAAGACTTGCGTTATATTTTTCCTATAAACTTTAAGTAAGGTTTCCTATTTCTTGAAATTTTTACAATTTTAAGTTGAGTAATGTCGAGAATAAGTATGGGGGCGAAGTAATAGCCCGTTGGCGCGGTCTGACGCGGTAGCGGCATGTAGTTCAGTGGTGGCATAAAATTTTTCCAGGCCAGAAGGTCCCGATTTCGATTTTTGGTTAAGTAGATTTAGGAATAGTAGATTGTATAACAAGGGAGTCAATTAACATTTTTACGGAGAGGTACTATTTTGAGTCCAGAGCTGAGCGAAGGATTCTAGAGTAGAATCCTGAGCGTAGCGAACTATTCAATGTACGGTTGCCCAAGCTAAAAAAATAATTTTACTACCGAGTGATACACTACTTTTTATTCCCTTCTATGAGAAAAATAAATGAGAGACGCTATTCGATATACGTAAAAATACAAAGAAATTTATTATTTTAAAATTTTTAATTTCTTTTTTTTCTGGCGCGCGATTACTGCCGCTATGACCGCCGCTCAGGTAATCATCAGCCAGTAATATTTTTCATACAATATTTTTATTTCATCAATTCGTGTTCCTTATTCAAACTCATTTCTGCCCTCTATGAAAGTCTTCAAGAGAAAAGACCTATTTTCTGAGCCGATCATCATTTTTCGAATAGATGGAATAAAAAAACCTTTTCTACATTGGCTTTAAGTCTTCCGTTCCAGTCTCAATTCCGTTTACCCTTTAGAGAACCCTAAAAATTTTAAAATATTGATTTAAGACAGATCAATATTTCATTGTCATCTGATCAATCATAATTGTAAATCATAATTGTTAGTACCTTCTGTTGAAAATATGTGCATACCTTCTATTTTATCTTCTAAGCCACTGGCTCCCAAACTTATTTTGTCTACTGAGTCGAGAGCTCATGCAGTCGTTGTCTAAGATGCCTCCTAGCTAAATGAAATTACAAATCACCCCCCAGGCCTCTATACAACGCCCCCCTTTTTTTTTCTGGGTCTCTTACAGCCCCCCTTTAGGCCTGCAGCACCCACAAGGGGGCGTTATCGCCCACTTTGGGAATGGCTGTTCTAAGCGGTGGCTTATAAGTTATAACGTCATCACAGTTTGTTTCGGTATAGGTATTTATAATAGATATTTTAGAGTGAACCCGAAACCGCGAAAAGATTAAAATAGATTTCAATGCAAAAATGAGGAGCTAGCAACACAATATAAAGATGTTAAGGAAAATTGAATAGACATTATGGTTGTATTTAAACCATAATGAAATAAAAGCTTCCCTTTGAATGCTAACAAAAATCTTTCTTCAAATAAACTGCCAGTTTCCTCAACTGCTAAAAATCACGTAACCCCTACTAATGAAAATGCATTAACCTTACAAATAATAATATTTCAATACACTCGGTACATTTCCCACGACGCTATTATCACTAAGTACAATAAGACTTTACTATAACCAATACGATACTGCATACCGTGAACATTAGCAGTAAGCAATTTTAGTAAAGAAAGTGGAAGGATTGTACAAGTAGCGGTCCGGGACGCCCGCAAAATTAACTTGGCAGTTGTGTAGTGTGGAGTAGATATTATAGAAAAAAAGGCTGCCTCTGGCCAGTTGTCTATTCTTCACCTTTTGTTGAGACAAGTGATTGATGGTCGTATATTGTTTGTGTCGCGTTTGTTGATAAATGAACTGTTATGTTTGAACTTATTTGATTGCATGTTGCAATTTAGGTTCATTTTTCCCGCGGCAATTCAATTTACTTTGATTCGTTATTATAAGGTTATTAGTGGTTTTTGTTTATTTGGTCATAGTTGTAAAGCTTCAAACGAGTATGCATGATTTTAGTCTTTTTCTTTTAAGTTTAAAAAAACATAAGCTTTAACACCTGACTAATACATATAGGTACTGTATATGTATCATGTAGTTAGTATTGAGATTTAAACATGGATCATCGACATATGAATATAATTCAATATATTTTTTTTAATATCTACGAATACTGTTCGATTTCATTTTTTAAACTGAAATAAAATTCAAAGAGAATCATTTACTTAGACACAATATTGCAATAATAGGTAAATAAATACTTAGGTAGTATTCTATGCAAAAACAAACAGTTAAGGATAGAGTAATGCTCTATCAAACATGTGGGTCGTACTTTCCCTTACGTGCTAAGTATCCAAATAAGTACTACCTACATACCTCTATTTAGATACCAGCCGCTACGGCTTGTCGTGTTTATGTGAAGTTATAAATTCTTTACTCTTGTAAGACAGAAACTTCTGTGATTGCTCAAATGTGTTACGAGAGGTTAATAAATTTGGGTATGAAGAGCGAGTATATTAACATTTACAAAAGTAAAAGTAATGAAAAGTAAATTGCATAAACTTTGCCAACCTCTACGAAAAATTAAATATGTTTATAAACCACTTTTGTGAACTATTTTTACTCTGTGTAATATAATTTTTGCATAACGTGAACATAACTATATGACTTTTTGGCGGGAACGGGAGAAGTGAAGTTGTCATTTCATTTAGATTTCCTATTTTTTACATTTTTAGGAGTTTTAAAGTACAAAAGTGATAGTATATTGTGTTTTAAAGTTTCGTGTAAGTGACAAGAATGGAGCAGATCTAAATAAACATGTGTATCTGAAGTTCTCGCACTCTTCCAAGAAGTCCTGTAAAACTTCAGTAAAGCCTACTATCACTTTACTGAAGGTGTTTTACGATAAGAAAAAACTAATTTGCTTGTGATTCTACTTATTAGTACGTGACATTGGCAATCGTTAATCTTTGCGCCATGCCATAAAGAAAGAAAAAAAAACATAACTGGAATTTGTCTGTGCTAGATGTTAACTCTGAACATGTGTCACTGTAGTTTTAAACTTGCGTATAGTATCTACATACGCAATGTATAAAAAAATTACTTTTCATGAATTTCTTAGGACGTCTTTGTTGAATGATGCATATTCGTGTAGTTTTTATGCAGTCTTTGAAACAACAAAAAGTCCTTATCCGCACAATCTTCACGCTATTCGCTCCAGGCGCGGCGTTTCACGCTAACGAGCGCACGTTAAATCCATATTGCACCGACTTTTACAGAAATTTCTAGATTAGAATAGTTTACATACGTATTAAGAAAAACAACAGACCATAATATTATCTTAATATTATATTTTGTACATAACAAAAAGAGGCAACAGTAATAAGCAGCAGTACAGTGGTTTGAGACTGTCTCACAGCACACGAAGTCTCTCCAGCAAGGTTTTGTACATCAAGTAATAATAATGTGTTTAAGTTCAATCAATAAATTTTTTATTATTATGTGGTTAGTATTTATTTGATAAATTACACTTAAACTATTGGTTTTCTGACTTGGCTAGGATTAGTTGCCAAACGAGAATATCTTTATTTTTTTTTGTATTTTTTTAAATTCGAAAATTTAAGACTACGTATAATATACGTTTGTTGTAAGTGCATAATATAAGAAGCCAAGAAAGACCAAGGCTGACTTATGAAGATCAAATAGCCAGGGTGTTAGCTGACGGAAATGTCAAAAGCACTCCCTTACCAGGCGAAAACGTGTGAGGAGAATGACGAGATTTGAGGAAGCGAAAGAAGTATGTAAGGACCGCGAAGCTTGGCTCTCCGTCTTCTCCGACTATCCCGTTAAGGATGCAGCGTAAAGGTATGTATGTATATTGTATATACGTACATGTACGTACGTACTAATCTTCAAATTAAATTACAAATCTATTTAATTTTCGCCTTTGAAGTCATCCTGAATTCCCAGTTCACTGTCAGGTTCACAGTCAGATAAGAAAATGAAATTTCCTAAGTTGGCTCGGAAGATTCTGATAATTATGGGGTACTCCCCCAGATTCTTATGTGATATGTATATTAGAGTATATATTAAGGAAGCTAGGTATATATAATGTACGCTCTAAGCGTGATATCTTTTAAGCTAATAGTAAAACCATTGTATAGATTTAGACTAGGCATCTATACTACTATATAAATCTCTTGCGTCTGTCTGTAATTTCAGTTTTTTGACAAATTTTGCGATAGATAGTCGTTTTATGACTCACTGATTTCGATTCTACCATTTTTAAAACTCTTTTCTGTCTGTCTGTCTGTCTGTATGTCCTTTTATAACTAAAGAGCGGCTTGACTGATCTTGATGAAAATCGGTACGTAGTAAGACCATGTGATTACGTTCATAATAGGCTACTTATTTTTTAGAAAATCTACCCCTAAAGGGGTGAAAAGGGGGATGGAACTTTGTGTAGGAAATGGTAAACCACTGAACTGATTATGATGAAATTTGACAGGGAGATAGTTTGACATCAGAAAACGGACATGGGCTACTTTTTATATCAAAAATCTACATTGAAAAGGGTGAAAAGGGGGATGAAATTTTGTATGGGAAACGCTAAATCTCGGTAATGATAAAATTTGGTGCGGTGATAAGAATTTTTTTATCAAAAACACATAGGCTATTTTTTTTTATCAAAAATCTGTGAAAAGGGGAACGGGAGGGCAGGGAACGAAACTGTACCGGAAATGCTAATGCTCTGAACTGATGTAGCATGGATATATTTTGGGAACCTGGGAACGGACACATAGCCTAAGGGGTTGAAAAGGGGCATGAAACTTTGAATGGGAAATATTGAACCGCCGAACCAATTACGATGTTTGATAAAGAGATACCTTATGACCGGAGACAGACGAAGCCTAGACGTAGACTTTTTTTCAAAAACAATCTTTAAACATACTATGTACACGTACATATAATCTAACCTAAACCGAGACAACCACGAAAAAAATGGTAAAATATAATATATAGATATATTTATATTTTGGTATATATAAAATATAGATTCATTATTATATACCTAGTCTTGCCATAAATAGTTGTTTGTAAAAATATCGTTTTTTTTCTATTACATAAAACGTTTATTACTGCAGTGTGCGTTAGTTTAGACATTAATATAATAGCATTTTAAAAATATAAAGCTCATTCAAAATGATCTCCAGTGGCCTTAATACAATCGTTTAAACGTTGTGGCCAGTTATCGATTGAAACACGCACTTTCTCCATGGAAAAATTCGCCACTGCCAGTCTTATGAAATGTTTTAGGGACTCCAAATTACAATTGCGTTTAGAATATACCATATTATCTAAAAGAGACAATAAATCATAATCAAGTGGATTAAGATCTAAAGGACTAGGGCCAGTCTTCAACTTTGATGAAGTCAGAAACGTTCCTTTCCAGCCACGCTAACGTGGATCGAGCTTTATGACCTGGTGCTGACTCTTGCTGAAAGGATCATTCTTGGTTATGGAACATGGTGTTGTTAAGAGGCTTAAGTAAATTCTCAAAAATCGTATCTTTATACATCTGGGCCGATGTTTTAATACCTTTTTCAAAAAAATATGTCTCAGTCACTCCTTGATAGCTAACACCCCACCAAACCATCACTGAAGCCGGTAATGCCCACGTTATATCCTAGTGACTAATTAAAAAACTTCTCTAGAACTTCGAGCATAAGTTCAGTCTTTCTGCTCATTAAAATGTTGCTCGATAGTACAAATTTTCGCATCGGTAAATAAAATTTTTCTGTGAGCTCGCTTTGCAGACTGCCAAAGAAGTTGTTTTGATTTTACCACCCTATTCATTTTTAAATTATCGGTTAAGTAATTGATCAGTATAATCTGATGATCTCTTAAAAGCTGCAAGTCCTAAGTCATCTTTTATAGTACGCAACATGGTTCTGGGTGCTATATTAATTTCCCTAGATAAAATCTTTTGTTTTCGGACACGACTTCTTCGGATTCTGTCCTTCACTGTTTTGATCACCTTTTTATTACGAATACTACGGGGACGGCCAGATCTTTTTCTGTCACAAACAGAACGTTGCATTTTATCTATTAATAGCCCGGTTCACAAACATTCGACTAATACCAAGCGGTTGAAGAGTTTCAAAAATTGCATTTCGCTCCGTAACTACTTTGTGTAATGCTATCATAGCAATTCAGTTTTCTTTATCACCCTACTCCATTTTAATATATCAAGAATATTATTTAACAAAGATTAGCGCGAAAATGAGAAAACACTATGAGTATTCTTATGAGAATGACAGGTTCCAAATTCAAATGTAATATTATTGTTTTCTTATTGTAACACTATTTATGGCCAGACTGTATATATGATATAGATGTTACGTATTTGATGGCAAAATCAAGTGATGCAATTGTATATTTTTAGACACCTTCTGCCCAAAGTTTCAAATCTTTTAATCAACGTGTCTTTTGCTTCTCAATAAAGCATCCTCGGAAAATTCTAGATATCAGATTCAATCAGCTAACTAGCACCGAAAGCTTTGCATGCGTTCGTGTTTGTCTGGAGATTATTACGATTTAGTTAATGTCTTTTGAACTCTTTAATAGTTTTAAGAGAACAGCAGCAAAAAAGTGTAAAATGCAAGTTGTCATTTGAATTAAAAAGAGACGATTATAATAATAAATTGCTATTTGAAATCCGTGAAAGTGTTTTCGTGGTTAAACCATTGTGTTGTTGTATTATGGGCTTTTTATTGAAATGTCACGTCCACAGTATTCTTGCGACTTCGGAATTGTTAGAATTGAATCTTTTAAAACAAAGTTTAAAAACTTAGTAAGTCTTAGTGTTAATGAATATAAAGGCGATAATGTATTCTTGTTTTTATAAAATTTTTAGGTAGATATAAAATATTTTGGCATTTATAAATTATACACATACAATTATTATTTTGTATAAATTTAGAATTCAATAGTTTCTGTATAAAAACTTAGTTTCGCCCTAGAGAAAATAATATAAATAAAAAATATAAAAAATAATAAAAAATAATAGAGAAATCCATGGCATTGTTATTATTTGTTTATAAATATTTAATAAAACTTTCGTGGTAAGACCGTTAAATTCTCGTCATAATGCAATCTTAAACGACTCATTTTCATTGTGAGAAGATTAAAATTAACAAAGTCTCTGTTATTAAAAATGCTTAAAATGCAACTAAATTTTTCGAAGCTCGGAATTTTTTGCGAAACAAGCAGGAAACTAGTTGTCTACTTGTGTTTTTATTATACACTAGCGGCCCATCTGTTTCAAGCAACTTTAAAACTGCTAACAATGTTTCCTCGTTACAACCTACGTTTTTTTGTAGACGCCGTTCAGCGCTTCGTGGAGATGCCCATATATACCGAGGTGAACCCGGGTGAAGATGCCTTACTCAAATGCAGAATTTCAGACAAGAGGGGTGTCTGTTCTTGGCAGAAGGATAACAAGGTAATTAATTATATATTCGTAATTATTTTGTAAAAATATAAGTAAAATACAAATCACAAAATTTTGGAGAGAGAGTATAAAACTTTCAGAACAGAATACGATTAAAATACAAGAATAGAACTATTTATACACTTCTATTCTTATGTTTTTCATTTATACTTCGTTTATAAAAAGTTTAACGATTTTTTCTATTTATCTGTTTATAAATAGTAGGTACTCATATTTTATCTTTCTCTGTCAAAAATTGTAGTGTTCATTTATGGTTTATTTACTAATAAAACTAATTAATTTAGGTTCGATAATAAATTAATATTTATTTCGAAATTATTTGCATTTAGTAAATCAAATGGATTGTATTCTATTTACTTTTTCACAAAACTTACTTATATCTTTATCCGTTCTGTGTTTTTATAAAGCATTAGTCAGATTTTTGCATTTTTTGTTCGGCACATTAAATTGAAACTAAAAAAAAGTTCAAATGTAACGTTAGAGATCTGCGATGGATCGGTACGTTTCTATTTCTTCATACTATAAAGACATTTCAATATGAATTTAAAAAGTTTTATTTTATACATTCGTTAGAATCTGAGTGACTCCCGAGATATATTTTTCAACTAGTTTGGTAATCATCGCTCGTTAGAGGTTTTTCCATTTTCTGTAACTTTCCTCTTTGTTTGGGTTAATAAATTATTGTTATTATAATCTCAACGAAGATATTTTGAATGATTCTGATACTCAAAAGATTTGCAGAAAATTAGAAATATTTATAAGGTATTTAAAATTTTTTAAATATTATTTGTTTATGATGCGATGGTTAAACAATTAAGAGCTTGTAACTAAGTTACTATCTGAGTAGTCACAGATAAAGACAATTGAGAAACTATTACTCACTCATACGACAGCGTATTGTCACTCATTTCTAGGAAAAAAATACTCATCATATTTTAGAGCAAAAAATTGATCTTGTTACATACCGTTGGGAAGTCTGCTTAGGGTACCTAAAATACCTACTAGAATGAAAATAATATGTTTGAAAAATTAGAAACTGGTGGGAATTGAATAAAATTACGTGTTACGAACACACCCTTTCTTTATTTCTCCTGTTAGGGACATTAAAATTCATAAAGTTGAATAAAAGAGTTTAATTAACTGCGACATAGCAAAATTCTCCCTTCCTGTACCTACCGTGGCCTCGGAAGGTTAAATAAATTATAATTCAATTTTACGTAAACTGACAAATTATGGCGACGCATTGGAAATTTTGACGGCAGGAATCACAATTTTTCTAAGTGACTGCAAAATGTATGAATGTGATATTTGGTAACCTGATTCTTCATTTCATTTACTTCATTTTGACAGTTGCGATACATGATTGCTTAACTTTTGTAACACAAAAAAAAATCAAAGGAACCTCTTTTATAACACATTTTTTGAGTAACGGGACCAATTTATGTTTCTAAATTTTCTGTGTAGTTAAATCTAAACATATTTTTCAAAATAACAGTTGGATTTTTTAAAATTATTTACAGTTTTTAAAATAAACGAAAATAACTGTTTATTCGTATTTTTCGTAAGCTAGCGCGCCCACGTTTGCATAGAGCAGAAGGTGTATTTTAGATTAAATTATTGTTTATCAATGCGTCGCGTCGCCTTAATTACAAGAAATTAAGTGAATGTTATTTAAAAAAAAAGCAACGCACTTTGAATAAGTGCATAATGAGTTGTAACTTGTATTAATTATTTATATAATTACATATATAGATATAGATTATTTTTTAAAGAGAGTTAAAGGCGATTTTACACATTTTACTATTTAGAAGTCTAAGTGAATTTTGTATATACATAATAATTGTTTGAAATTAATTTACATTCCTTCTATAAACTGTACACAAAATTAACGAGCACATTACTCGAGGTTTATCTACGTTTAAAGTTTAACCGTGTTGTGTTTAGTATGAACAATCGGGTCTGTTATACGCGAGATCTGAATCTTAACTAGGCTTAGTCACGATTGTTTTAAGTTAAACCATAGAATAGGCCGTAAACGTTTTGAATCCGTCTGACTCGGCCTGACATACATGCGATTCCCATATGTATACGGATGTGATATTCACTGCATATGTACTTAGTTATTTAGGATCCACAGCTTTACTTACGAACATTTTCCGATAAAATTCATGAAACCTATACGAACATTACTAAATTCGGTCATTAAATTATAGTATAAGCATTCTATATCTGGAGGTATCTTGATAATCCGCTCCCTTTTACTTTTTTAGTTTAAATTGAAAATGTATAAGAAATCCTAAACATCGTCCAATAATGGTTAATACGAGTACTTTTACCATATGTACTTACATGTATGTATAAGTATTTACAAGTGGTTGTATGTTTTTTATATCTTCGTGAGAAATTGTTCATGTGATAACTACCCATATTTATTATTAACTAGCTTTTGCCCGCGACTTCGTTCGCGTATAAACTATAGCCTATGTGTTATTTTGATGTATAAGCTATATTATTGTATAGTTCATCCAAATCCGTTCAGTAGTTTTTGCGTGAAAGAGTAACAAACATCCATACATCCATCCTCACAAACTTTCACATTTACAATATTAGTAGGATTTGTTAATAATTAATTAATTTGTATTAATTAGTTAATACAAATAGTTTAAGCTTTTAGTTACGGTCTAAATGAGTTAGAAAATACGCTTCAACCTACGCACACGTATATTATATTCGTACTTATACATACGTACAAATTGAACATAGGTATTTACTACATATAAAAAGGCTAAAAAACCCTTAATAGATAGTTCATGGAATTGGTTCTTTTACAAATAAACAAAAACTTGTTCTTGCGCACTTACAATTAGTTTAAAAATTAAAAAAAATGTAGCCAATGAAGTTTAAAAGCTCTGTGAAATATGTTCAGTTATAAAAATGCTAAGAAACGTTACATTCTGTTAAAAGCACTGAAGTTTTACGAGAAATTCTTTAAAATGTTTAACTAGATACAAAGTTGCCTCAGGCACTATGTGAAACAAATTGGTACGTTGGAGTTTAAAAATTAAAGACATTGTGTAAAGTTAACTTTTTAAGGTCACAAAGGAGGTTGTAATTATGGTAATGAAGTCCTTATTTGGTCGCTCGTTTGTGAACGACGAAACAATGAGGTGGGCCTTACCGCCTTACAGACATTGTAGACGAAGTTCATTACCATTTTAACTTGAACTTTTTATCGATTTCATCTGGTGAACATTTGTAACAAATGGTTTTAAGATAGTTTTAAACGTATATTTTAAATAGGCTCGGATGCATACGTAACTAAATTATATTGTTATATATGGCCTGTAATAAAAAGATTTATAAGGCAAGCCATTAATGTACTCTCTCATTTAATATTTATTGATAATATTCACAATATAAACGGAGACGGGTAAGTTTTTAT
This sequence comes from Zeuzera pyrina, assembly GCA_907165235.1. NCBI lineage: Eukaryota > Metazoa > Arthropoda > Insecta > Lepidoptera > Cossidae > Zeuzera > Zeuzera pyrina. Next base: position 5,833,108 of record OU015627.1, read on the forward strand.
GATAATAGTTTTTACCTGATGGCAGGGATCGGTCAAAGGAGTAAATAATAGGCCCTTTCATTACCATCAATGCTAGACAGGTCACGAAACACTCGTGATTCACCTTCTGCGAACATGCATTTGATGGAACGGTTGCATTTGTTTTTTGTAGTTCACGATGGGTTTTATATTAGCAATCTTTATATTAGCGACTAGCTGTACCCGCGACTTCGTCTGCGCAAAAGTTTTTCATGGATTGCCCGGATTAGGTTAGATTATATGTTCATGTACATAACATGTTTAAAGATTGTTTTTGAAAAAAGTCTACGTCTGTTCCGGGTACATACTATCTCTGTACCAAACATCATAATTGGTTCGGCGGTTCAGCATATCCCATTCAAAGATTCATACCTCTTTTCAACCCCTTGGAGGTAGTTTTTTGATAAAAAAAAGTAGCCTGTGTCCGTTCCCAGGTGTTCAACTATATCCATACGACATCATAATCAGTTCAGCGGTTTAGCATTTTCCGTACAAAGTTACGTCCCCCTCCCTCCCGTCCCCCTATTCACAGGTTTTTGATAAAAAATGCCTATGTATTTTTGATAAAAAAAGTCTTATCACCGCACAAAATTGTATCATTATCAAGTTTTAGCGTTTCCCATACAAAGTTTCATCCCCATTTTCACTATGTTAGGAGTAGATTTTTCATAAAAAGTAATCTATGTCTGTTCTCTGATGTCAAAGTATTTTATTGCCAAATTTTATCATAAACGGTTCGGCGGTTTACCATTCCCCACACAGTTTCATCCCCCTTATCACCCATTTAGGGGTAGATTTTCTAAAAAAATAAGTACCCTACATGAGCGCAATCATATGTTCTTACTACCTACAGATTTTCATCAAGATCGGTCAAGCCGTTCTTCAGTTATAAAAGTACATACAGACAGACAGATAAAAATTTTAAAAATCTTAGAATCGAAGATATTGTATAGAATCAGGTGTTACTTTGCAGAAATCCCTTTCATGTGATAAATGCCCAAAATCTTTAGCTATTTTCCGCTCAGATAGGATTCGGTCAACTAACCAGCACCGAATCAGTGCTGGTTAGTTGACCGAATCCTATCTCTGTTATATCCTGAGGATGCTTTGTTGACAGGCGAAACATGTGTCTATTGGTGGTTTTTGGAGTTTGAGCGGAAAATAGCTAAAGATATTGGGCATTTATCTCATGGTAGAATTGAACTCAATGAGTCATAAAATGACTATCTATTACAAAATTTGATATTAAAATCATAATTACAGACAGACGCTAGAGAATTATAGTAGTATAGTAGTGCTAGCTGTACCCGCGACTTCGTCTCGCGGAATTTTTTTTTGTGGCTTTTCCGAATTAGGTTAGATTATATGTATGTGCATAGTATGTTCAAATATTGTTTATGACAAAAAGTCTACATCTAGCCTACGTTTGTCTCCGGGAACCAAACATCATAATTACTTCGGCGGTTCAACATTTCCCATTCAAAGTTTCATCCCTCTTTTCACCCCCTTAGCGGTAGGTTTTTGATAAAAAGTAGGCAATGTTCGTTCCCAGGTGTCAAACTATATCCACGCTTTACCATAATCAATTCAGTGTTTTAGGGTTTCCCGTACAAAGTTTCGTACGGTTTCATAGATTTTTGAGAAAAAAGTAGTCTATGTATTTTTGATAAATAATGTCTTATCACCACACCAAATTTTATCATTACCTAGATTTAGCGTTCCCCATACAAAGTTTCATCCCCCTTTTAACCTATTTAGGGGTACATTTTGATGAAAAAAGTAATCCATGTCCGTTCTTTGATGTCAAACTATCTTTCTGCCAAATTTCATCATAATTGGTTTAGCGGTTTACCATTTCCCATACAAAGTTTCATCCCCATTTTCACCCTCTTAAGGGTAGATTTTCTAAAAATTAAGTAGCCTATCATGAGCGCAATCACATGGTCTTATTACGTACCGACTTTCGTCAAGATCAGTCAAGTTGTTCTTCAGTTATAAAAGGACATACAGACAGACAGACAGACAGACAAAAATTTTAAAAATGGTAGAATCGAAGTCAGTGAGTCACAAAACGACTATTTATCACACAATTTGTCAAAAAAATTTAAATTACAGACAGACGCAAGAGATTTATATAGTAGTATAGATTGTGTACCTGGGGAGTGCGTTTTCGAGGGATGGAAGATGTGAGTTGGATGTGGAGAGACGGGTAGCAGCTGGCAATAAAGTGAACGGTGCTCTGTCCGCATTAGTGGGTAGTGTGAATATATCTAACACTGCTAAAATGGCCATCCACAATGCGGTGTTGGTGCCAACTTTGTTGTACGGCAGTGAGGCCTGGATATGCCCGAAATCGAGTGAAAGTATGATAAATGCTGTGGAGATGCGGTCTCTCAGAAATATGTGCGGTGTCACGCTTGCGGACAGGATAAGCAATGACGAGATACGCAGTATGACAGGGTTGCACAACAGTGTTATTGTAAAAATGAAGAAAGGAATGCTTAGATGGTTCGGGCACATGGAAAGAATGAGTGATGAAAGACTGACGAAGAAAATATACAGAGCGAAAGTGAGTGGTAAAAGAAGCCAAGGAAGACCAAGGCTGACTTATGAAGATCAAATAGCCAGAGTGTTAGCAGACGGAAATGTCAAAAGCACTCGCATACCTAGGCGAAAATGTGTGAGGAGAATGATGAGATTTGAGGAAGCGAAAGAGGTGTGTAAGGACCGCGACTCCTGGCGCTCCGTCCTCTCTGGCTACCCCGTTGGGGATACAGCGTGAAGTTATGTTATGTTATGTTATAGATATATCACATTTCTACAGTCCTCCGCCAATTTTTTTCAGTAAAAGACTTGTGGAATCCTGTTGGATAGTTGTCTGTTGAGAGAGGTATCATAATGTATCAATGGCAAGGGCAGACCCATGCGCAGCATTTTGTTTTGGAGAGAAGGAAGGCTTGAGCTCGTCGTCGAGTTCTGAAGAGTTTACTAACTTATTTTTTATATCAAAGAATGAATATATAATACGATTGATCCAGATGCCTCCAACAAATCGTCAAAACATCACGTACCCTCATACAAACCTTGTATGAGAGTATGTGATGTTTGGGCATAGTTAAGCGCAATGCAATTTTTAAATAATCCACTCGCATAGTTAGGTCATCGTTACATCTGATATTATGTAATATATAGTTTCCGTCAATAAATAAATTAATGAAAAAATCTTCTGTAAGGTCACAGACCAAAAATTTCACTTTTTGTGGGGCGGATTTGGGAAATCCTGAATTCTCCTTCTTTCAATGTGGTAAGCGATTAGATTATTCTCAATTGTCAAAAGAATAGATCCAAAAGTAAAATATTGGGTTACTAATTACTGAACAAAGAGCTTTCGAGTGAAGGGTCACTAAAACGTAGGCTAATTAATGTACCGTCTTCGATTTATGTATCATATAATTATTCAAACTCTTCCAAGGATTCCATTTATGTAACAGATTGTGTTGCAGTTGCAAAAAATATAATTTAAGCCTTTAAATTATCGTACTGTCCATAGTTAGTTATTTTAGCTAGTTATAGTTATCGTACTGTCCATATTACACATGAAACGTGGTTTACTATATTTTGGAAATTATACTTCTTTTGGCACGTTAAGTGAAAAATATCAGAGTGCAATTTCAGCAGGCAACGAAAGTTGCGCGCGTCGATATAACACAATATGAACTTAGCAACAAAAAGAGTTTATTTTCTTTACATATTATGAACGGCATTAATTTTTATTTCATTCGTTTTAAACGTCTAGCTTTAATTTTCTTTATATGTGTTTGTGACCAGCAAGGGTGACCAGTTTTAATTTTTATTTCTTTCATTTCAAGCGGCCAGTTTTCCATTCAATTTTCTATTCACGTCAAAGAAGTATAACTTCTTATATTATGTGTTCATAAGTACACGCGCGATTTTTTTATTACATACATACATACATATCTTCACGTTTCATCCCCAACGGGGTAGTCAGAGTACTTCTTTCGCTTCCTCAAATCTCATTCTCCTCACACATTTTCGCCTAGGTATGCGAGTGCTTGTGACATTTCCGTCGGCTAACACTCTGGCTATTTGATCTTCATAAACCAGCCTTGGTCTTCCTTAGCTTATTTTACCACTCACTTTTGCTCTATACATTTAATTTGTAAGTCTTTCATCGCTCATTCTTTCTATGTGCCCGAACCATCTTAGCATTCCTTTCTTCATTTTTACACTAACACTGTCGTGCAACTCTGTCATACTGCATATCTCTTCATTGCTTATTTTCTCCGCAAGGGTGACACCACACACTACTCACACTGTAATTCTCTCATTCTCTTCAACCGTCGCTAGAACTTCCCTAACATTCTCACAAAACTGCTCTAGCTCGCCCAAGCCGAAGAAGGACACTGGGGCATACACCACTAAAACAAATATCCTCGTCAACCCTGTCTTGAGACGCACCCAGAGCAGTCTCAGGTTTACACACTTATACTCAGTTACACAGTTAACCAAACGAGAGGCCAGTAAGACACTTACCCCCACGGCATCCTCTCTCTTCTTGTGATACCTCTGACCATAAAGACGAAAAAAAAGAAGAAGTATTACAGAATAGTTTAAAATAAAGGTACATTAATAACAAGGATAGTAATACAGATTTTAGAATGACAAACAGAATAAACAGATGTAAGCGTAAAGTAAAACAATAAGTGACAAAGTAAGCAGAAACTTAACACAATATTAGACTAGGTAAAGATAAGATACATTATAATATATACTATCAGATAAGAATTAGAGAAATACATATTTATTATAAGCTGAGGTCATAATAACTTGATTATTTCAAAATTTAAATTAATAAGTCAAATTATTCATTTTTGGGTAACTGCCACTGCATTCGTTCTTATAATAAATTTCCTCTGGAAGTTACTCTTGTTTATTATACTTTTATGTATATGTAATTATGTATACATATAATATATTATTAATTTGTTATAAAACGTACATTGATTAAACAATCATACTATAAAATAAACGATTTCATTGAAGACAAAACAAAACTTACTGGCTTTCTGAATACTGTATTGTAATAAATCTACTAATGCTGTTGAAAAATTGATATCTGAGTTACATGTCATGTGGGTTCTTCTCAGCGTGCCAGGTTTACTTTCCGAATCGAATGAAGGTAGATTTGACGTTCAAAAACACGCAATTGGGTTTATTTTGAATAAACTGATTTGACTTTGACTTGATATTTTTTGGCTTACTACCAGAGTGAGTGATTTAAAATATAATGAGATCCTTATGTGCCCAAGTCACCAAAAATACTTTCAGTACTAAATAGATTATTAACTTATATAATATAAAATATAAAAACTACTGTAATTAAGAAAACATTAGCTGTTTTTGATATTCCTTGATAAACCAGTGTTAAATAAATAACGATAGCTGCTGATGATCATATTATTTATGAAGCTACTTAAACCTAGTGATTAATTTATCGGCTTTGAAAGACGATTTAAGGCTGACTATACCTAGTGTATAGACGTCTTAATGGACCTTTAAATTATTCCACTAAGCAATAGTAGCCGTATCAAAAGAATTTAAAATAAACTTCCTTTTGTTAAAACTAATCGTTTCGTAATTACTGTGAAGCTATATGCTTCAATAAACATATGTAGGTACTTAATTATCGATACATTGAAAATGTATATCTCTATTATAAAAATCGATTTTATACGCATTATTTAATTATCCTATCCATTAACACTATACAATGTACCTATTCATTAATGCTAAAAATTTTAAAAAAATTACTAAGTTTCACCCTGGTTGGAAAGAGTAGGAAAATTAAAAAATAAATAAATAGTTCAGATTACTACAACAACTCAGATAAAATAATGTACATAGATGCAACAACAGAACCGAAACATGAAACATATTTATAACATAAATAAATAAACTTATAGACTTATTAATAACAAAAAAGTACATACATATGTTAATATTGGGTCCTTAGATATGAAATTAGCGTTTTGTCGTACTGACCACTTTGATCTGAAATATCTTCTCTTTGGTTAAGAATTCCAAATTCAAATTTATAAATTCATTTACATTTGAGTTTTGAAAACAGTCATTCATTTGTTTTTTTCCTCATTATTTTTTTCTTTGGCGTCGCTTATTGCCGCACAATGGAAAACATGAAATATCGGTATATTTACGAGTACGAGTTCTACTGTGGCACCAGTGCTGCAGAAACAGCTCGAAGGATTAATGATGTGTACGGCGCTGATGTCGCAAAAGAAAGCACGGAACGTTTTTGGTTTCAACGTTTTCGTTCTGGAAATTTCGACCTTCAGAACCAACCCCGTGGACGGCCGGAGACCAAAGTGGAAAATGAAGAATTAAAGGCCCTTGTGGAAGCGGATCCATCACAAAGCACTTCAGAGATAGCTGCAGGCATCGGGGTAAGTGACAAAACTGTATTAATCCACTCGAAGCAAATCGGGAAAGTAAAAAAACTTGAACGATGGGTATCTCATGAATTGAGTGAATCGAACTTGCAAACACGCGTCGACTGCTGTGTTACTTTGCTCAACCGACACAATAATGAAGGGATTTTAAATCGAATCATTACTTGTGATGAAAAGTGGTACGATAATCGGAAGCGCTCGTCGCAATGGCTGAACACTGGAGACCCAGCCAAATCCTGCTCTAAACGAAAATTGACTCAGAAAAAGTTACTTGTGAGTGTTTGGTGGACTAGCGCCGGTGTCGTTCACTACAGCTTTCTAAAATCTGGCCAAACGATTACGGCAGATATCTATTGTCAGCAACTGCAAACCATGAAGGAAGAACTAGCTGCTAAACAACCGAGATTGGTCAATCGCTCTAGGCCACTGCTACTTCACGACAACGCAAGACCACACACTGCATAACAAACAACCACAAAATTAGATGAGCTACAATTGGAATGTCTGCGACATCCACCGTACTCCCCGGACCTTGCTCCAACAGATTACCATTTTTTCCGGAATTTGGACAACTTCTTACAAGGAAAAAAATTCAACTCCGATGCGGCAGTCTAAGCCGCCTTCAAAGAGTTTATTGATTCTCGCACCCATGGTTTTTTTAGTAAAGGGATCAATGAACTACCTATGAGATGGCAAAAGTGCATAGATAACAACGGTGCATACTTTGATTAATTAAATATATTTTACAAAAAAAAATTGACTTTATATTTCTCCCGTACAAAACGCCAATTTCATATGTAAGGACCCAATATTTACAAACTTAAAACTACACGTTATCTTAAATAATAAATAATAAACATATTTGTGAGTATAGGTGAATTCATGTACTTGCGACGTCATTCTAACAATGGCGGTCATGTTTCGCATGGTTCTTGTGCAGTTCGTGTACCTATATAATACCATATTTATACCTTTAATATCAGATTGTGACTTAGAAATATACAAAAATGGATAAAAGAAAGCAAGTCATACCTATGAAGTAAGAAATCATACTTGACTATCACTAAATTATTGCTTAAAAATCAAACATATTAATTAGAACTTTAAACGTGAATTTGTTCTGTGTTGCCATATTTTCTGTTGAATTTTTTTATGTAGTTTTATTTTCTGCTTAAAATTGTAGTAATATGACAGACATAAGGTGATTTTGTATAGACTCAGGTGTTATTTTGCGGAAATCCATTTCATGTGATAAATTCCTAAAATATTTAGCTATTTTCCGCTCAAACTCCAAAAACCACCAATCAACACGTGTTTCGCCTCTCAACGAAGCATCCTCAGGATATACTAGAGATAGGTTTCGGTCAGCTAACCAGCACCGAATCTGCACTGATTCTGCACTGATCAACGAAGCATCCTCAGGATATACCAGAGATAGGATTGGGTCAGCTAACCAGCACCGAATCGGCTCTGAATCGGTGCTGGTTAGCTAACCGAATCCTATCTCTGGTATATCCTGAGGATGCTTCGTTGAGAGGCGAAGCACGTGTCGATTGGTGGTTTTTGGAGTTTGAGCGGAAAATAGCTAAAGATTTTAGGAATTTATCACAAGAAGGTGATTTGTTGTTACAGTAAAAAAAAATGTGTTTGTATAATATTTATGTTATGTACATATTTTGTTTTTTACCGAACTGCTTTTCACGATTTTTTCATGCAAAAATATGCGTTTTATATTTTTATTGTACTTTAAACAGAAGTGGTAAAATACGTATCTATTTTTCAAAGACTCACCATTAGCTGGCTTTTACTTTTTCGTGATGTATTAAATATAAAGGAGATTAAAATTTCACTCCAAATCCAATTATCGGTGGTTTAATAGTTTAATACACAAAATTAGGACACCGTCCGTATAAGTTTGGGGTTTATTATACCAATCAAAAGAATACCCACTAAACATTTATACAAAAACTATATGTGCACAACTGCTGCGTCAACTTATTTCATAATTATTCGTAATAGAAGAAAAATAAGTTCATTACATATGAAATATAGTAGTAAATATAATACATAATACCGTACATACACATCTTAACGTTAATGTTTACAAACTTAAAACTAAACATTATTATAAATAATAGACTTCCTCAAAGTTGGTGTTAAGAAAGCTGTCATTGCTTAGGGTGCCCAGCAGACTGGCAGCACTACCTCTTTGAATAGCCAAACTCATTCGTTGACAGATGAAGCTGCCAGACCAATGGTCTCCCGAAGACCAGCTTCTTAAAAATAACAGAAACCAGTCGATGGGCTTCAGGGCCTCAGGGTCCCAAAGTTTCGGCTGCAAAGGGTGCAAATATGAAACTCTCAGAGAGTCGCATACTTACGCCGCTTCAAGTTCTCGGAAGTGCTGGCCGCGACACCTGCTGACTTGGAAGTCACCGGTGCTGCTGGTCACCCTAAGCAATAACAGTTTTCTATGCGGCAACTTTGAAGAACTCTATTATTTAAGTTAATATTTATATTTAACTTTGTAAATATTAACTTTAAGATATGTATGTACTGATTTATGTCATTAAATACATAATACACAATTTAAAACAAGTATTTAATAACAGATCATCATGTCAAGTTACGAGCTTGTATTGCAATAATACTTTCACGTCGGTTTTAAGGATATCAGTGGTTTCACACAATTTTTCAGAATTTCAATGCGATCGCAAAAAATGTTATTAAGCTGTTCTTATATATTACAATTACCTTGAATAAAAAATATATTTCTACATTATTTTTATGTAAATTCTGTTTAAATAAAACTGTTTCTAGATGAAATGAACTCAGTGCGCAAAATATTTTATACTAGCGGAACCGACAGACGCTGTTCTGTCCAAAATAGAAAAATCCTAGAACGCAATTGCAGCGCCACCTACCGGGTCCAATTGTGACTCTAAACCATCCAGAGACCCACTAAAACACGCACTAAAAATTTCATCAAAATCGGTCGAGCCGTTTTTGAGTTTTAGCGAGACTAACGAACAGCAATTGAATTTTATACACATATTTATAGAAGATTAACTACAACCCTCTTTCAATTTGTTGTCGTGATTCGCCTTGTATAGATCTCTATGTATGTGCTATGTCGATCTGTGTGTAACAATTGTAAGAATCTAAAATAAGCTTGTGTTTTGGATACAGTATACGAGAGGGCGAAGCTACTACTCTATATATTCTCTCTATAGTACTCCATAGTATACTCTAACCTAGCTCCAACAAAACTGCAACCCAATTTAAATACGTTTGTTTCCTGAATTGACCTGAACGAGGGTGGAAGTTTTCTAGAAGACTGTTACTACTAGAAATTTTGTCAAAATATTATCTTGTTGCGGTTTTATTTTCCTACCACTCCGAAAGGGGAATAGCATAAAGAAACACAGAATATTAACACCTTTATAATTAAATTAAAAACATTTATATTCAATACATAATTAAACGTCATGATGGCTTTCAGGACAAGTTAATATGAATCTAGTTATTTGGAGGAATTATGAAGAAAATTACAAAAATTGAGAGGCAGACGTTGTTAGTGAAACATAACACTTTCTCCTTAAGTCTGGACTCCAGACAACCTACAGTAAGACAGACCTTATTTGAAACACATAGAGTTAAATATAGACCTTGCACAAAATTTTTAATACTGCATTTAAGTCCGTATATGAAGCGTGCAATTCAAAATTTCTCTGGCACCATAGTTAAACGACGCAACATACGGCTCTACATAGCAGTTAGCGTAAACAGTGACGGCCTACAGTCAGTCACGCCTTGTGGTCACGCCGCACCAGTATTGTTCTTCGTACGGTAATGTCGATGACGCTAGTTCATAAGATTGAGCGTTTTGCGACTTGTAAAGCATTCAATCTTTTAAAGATTTTTAAATATGTCCAGTAGTATACCAGTTGTCTAGTACCCATAACACAAGCGCTGTGCTGCTTACTTTGGGACTAGATGGCGCTGTGTGAAATGTCTGAGTATATTATTATTATTAATATTTATTATTTAAAATTACAGAAAGTGAAATTAGTTTCTGGATGTAATGTATAGTTACTTTAATTTATTCCATAATTTTTGGAACGAAATAACAATGATCGAATAGCTCTTAAATTATATTAGGTATGTAATTCTTCATTTTACAAACATTATTAATATAATTATGTATATTGTTTATATGTAATTCTTTATCAATATAACAAATGCCATACATACACAACGCGGAACCAGTAGGGTTAACGCCCAGTTGCAAGAAAGTTCTATAAATTTGTACCTTTATTGATTATGATATTGTTAAAAAGTGACAGCAAGATCTTTGGTGAGGCATTAACTTTAATGGGCAACTTTCTTGCAATTGGGCAAAAAAAAACCATGTAATAATTTTATGTTACGGCTGAAGCTTGTAATTAGACATCTAAAGATAACATTGAATAGATCCATGGACGACTTCTTCGTCGCCTTCCACTTATCCTTTAGACAGGCGATGAATAATATTTTCACTACCTGCCATACATACATACAATTGACATATCGGGCCCCGCACGTCCGCACTCGCGTGTGACGGTGTCAACAACTTGTTCTAACTTTGCATACATATTGTTACATTTTTATTGCCAAAAGTTTCTATACTAAGCATCGTGCCGTTCGATTAGAGGTTACAAATTAAATAAATACATTAAAACATGACTGCAGGATATATATAAAAATAAACAGTAGTTGATTGTTGTTCTGTGTTCCGTGGATAAATGAAAAATGAATCATTGATATATGTGACAATTATGTAGATCAAATAGTACATATATTATAGACATAGTCTATGTCTAAATAGTACATATATTATCTTAACGTTAATATTTACAAACTTAAAACTAAAGTTCAAAGTTAACACTTAGTAAGCGGTCATTGTTTAGGATGCCCAGGATTACCTCTTTGAATAGTCAAATTGATTCGTTGGCGGAAGAAGCTGCCATAAAATTGTAATAATGTCGAAAATAATATTATGTACACAAATGCATACATAATAATGATGTATATTGTATATTATTTACATAAAGACTAGGATACCTTAAATGTAGATTTGTCAGCTATATTATATCTCGCAACAATAAGACCCGAACATAAGGCTACAGTATTCGTCGTCTGCCTTATGAGACGACTAAAAGAGCTTCGGGGTCGCGGTCGACCATTCATCCATGCGACCCCGAGGAGGCAGACAGCATTTGTGGTCCGCGCTATCGTGACACTGCAAGGATGCAACTGGCCCCCCTTGAGAAGTGCTTCGACACAGCACGAGAGGGGCCCCGATGCCATTACAAAGGACATTCCAGTATCACTCCATAACGTACCGAAGACGACCACCGCAGGATTTCAAGTGGGTGAAAGCCCCACATAACCCTGTCTTACTCTCAAGGAGCTGGGTACCTTTGTTCAGCTTCCTCCTGCGTTACCAAAAAAATTATGTAGATGTGTGTTGCGTCAGCTAATATCGATTGCAGTAAAAGGAGCTAAAACAGTATTATGAAAAGACAATGCCCTATTTATTCAATTTCGTAACTCTATGTTCGAAACCAATGTTATAATTATGTTCGAAACCAATGTAAAATTTTTCAAAATTTGTATATAGCGGTTTTGTATATTAATTACCAGGGGTGCCAAGTTTTAGAAAACACTATGCTCATTTGATAAATTATAAGTTAGATTAGTTCTATCTGTGGTGGTTTGTGCTCTGCATCCTGTATCTATTTTCTGTAGATACTGAAGATCCAGACACCCATATATTTGGCACCAGTTTTCTTCAAGTGATTTTATATTCTATTACTGTTCCAATTTTTATAATGACACTAATTATGATATATTTACTACCAATTACTATAATAGAGTTGATAGCTGCTGACGTGGGTGTAGAATATTATATATAATATGATACAATAATACATCGGGTACTCACTATTCACAATTAATGTGTATCGAGTGTTAAAATATGACGACATAATGAACAATTACGCTGTCACTGGACCAATAACAAATTAATAAGCACTGTATATTGTTTATGAAAATTAATCAAAAATTAATCTTATCATAATAATATTGCGGTTATAGATGTTAATCTATACTAATATTATGAAGAGAGAGATCTTGTAAAGTTTATACGTGGAGAAAACCTATTTGTAAAACTTTTAGCATTTGAAAGGTACATTATTCCAGATGGACACAGACTATTTAACCATATAAGGCATAAAAAGGCATATTATATATTCAACCCGAGCGAAGTCGAGACGAGTCGCTAGTAATATATAAATCATACTAAAACTTAAACATTCGAAATCAGAACATATTTTTCAAAGTATTGAAAATATTTCTTTCTGTACACCGATTTCATTCTGACAAAAAGAGTTCTTTTAATGTTTAATTGTTCCTAGCCGGCGATCTCCTTAATATTATTATTTGATCCTATTACTATTATTCATTCTTACTAATTCAATTTCGAGTGGATAATGCTTCGATTGTATACCAAAAAACTTCAATGGAAAAAAATTAAGAATATACTTTGACTAGTTAAAATTAGTAGAACCTTCGCTATTATGTTCCAGGCGATTGGAACGACGATTTTACCAAGAATCGAAGATGACGGATCATAATTTGGGACAACAATGCCCTTTTCAATAAAACGCTACAGATATCCGATGGGTCCAACATTTATCCAATTCTTGGCCAATAACAAGTAGAACGGTATTGCACAGTCATTCTCTCATATATTACTGAACCATTAGTCATTACAATCTGATAAGAGCCATCCATTGCTTGCTGAGTCATTCATCTTTTTGCATACTCTTGAACAACGGTTAATGGAAACAAAAAGGTCGGTACCGAAGATTGAACCGATGATTTTAATGTCAGGAAAGGTTCAGATATTGATCAGCCTTTGACGGCTCTAAATCTAAGAGTATTTATAGAGCTAATTGGATTTGAGTAGGGTCTGTGACTGTCAGGGTTCATGCTAATTCCAAATGTTAGGAGATTTTTTTATATACGGTTTTCAAAAGGGATTTATTTTTGTCGATACTCTTTGCTTGTGATCAAAGGTCGATACCGACAACATAAATACGTGACAATGATTTTGGATAAATCGAAACTTTTCTAAATGTCTACGTGCTTACCCTTAATAAGAAACAGAATCTCTTATCAACTCCTCGTGTGACGTATGACAGATATTTTAAATAACCTTTACTAACGAAAGTTAAGGCTTTCATTCACATGCACACCTATACGCCGGATTTTTTGCTGGCGTCAAATCCGTTGATAAATCTGCATGTGGTTCGCGGCTCGGCATGCGGCTCTTGGACAAATCCGTCGTTGGCTATTTTCCTCTCAGTAGTCACTTATTTCATTTATTTGTAAATGTGCTGAATATGTTATATGATTTTATATTTGTTTTGGTTAAATAGTATAATAACTCTGTGCTTTAGGCATTTTATAGAGAATTTCTATTAAACTTTTCTCATCATATTTTGCGTTGTCAAAACTACAGTGATTTATTTGATAAGTTGGACTAACTCCTTTTTAACGAGAGCCCTCGCCGATGTGTTGATTACCTGAGCAATTTCTATCGAATTATAGACGGTTGGTTTATTTTATGAGCTACTAGCATTTATTTGCTGCTTCACTCTGCTCCAATAAGTATTCTGGACAGGTACGGCTGTCCCTTAGCGAAATATTCGAGCTACATGTGTCGTTGAGGCGCTCTGTGTAAGGAGTTACGAAATAAATTTTTCATTATAAAACACGTTGTTATTTAACACCAATAATTGAATTAAAAAAGAATAACCTTCAATACTTTCCTCGTCACCGTCGCATTCAACGTTAATTCAAAATTAATAAATATGAAGTAGGTACTGCAAAAGATAACAACTGTATCTTGAAAAATTTTACAACTTCCTAAAGCATCGTATTAAAGTAGTGAATCCAGTTGAATTTAAGATGTAATAGGCGTATAAACACAGGAAATATAAGGGTTACAAGAAGATTTCAAAACAATGAGCAATAAGTTTGACTGCATAGTTTCAATGAAATACCATATTGACTTAGAGATGCAATCTTAGTTAAGAGTCATATAAATCAACATTAATTATTTAAATATAGATACGTTACATACCTATTTATCTTCGAATAACTACCGATTCTACGTATAATGAATTAAATATTTGTTGACCAACGTTTCCTAAGGCTTCTGAAAGTTCTTCTTTACGAATTGAGTGTCGAAAAATAGGTAAATAAATGAAAATATATACTTTCTCTGTCTTTTCTTAATTAGAGTAGCAGTGGTAACAAACGTTCTGTGCACTACTTTGTCGCTCTCCCATGTTAAATACATGATAAACAAAATACTATCAGACCACACAAGCTTTTTATTGCTCTCCCATGTTTAGTTCTTATTATTCTAATGTCCCATATACACCGCCACGATAATTTGGCTTGTTCGTGACTCTACATTTTAATATTCCGAGCTGGGTTTGATGCGTCGCGTCGCTATGCATTGATACATCAATAAGGTGTCTTAGATACCACTTAAAGACGTTTCACACAAATACGAAGAATTTAGTGTTTTTACGAATATATTTTAAATAAAAAAAAAGATAAAAATGATGTAGTTAAAAACTTTACTAAAACATTCAGTAACATCTAGAATACAGACATCATTAATCTACAAAAAAATACTTAATTCTCTAAAATGCACTGACCACTAGAAACACTGTAGTTATTCTTAGTATTACGTATGTACCCAGACTTAAAGGCAATTTATACTCTCCGGATATCATCTGGGAATCATTTCTGAAATTGTCAGCTTGCATGATATTCCATTCAATATCTTTTATGTGGTGTTTATGAATCGTACCTCGTTCCTAACACAATGTGTTCTATTTATTTTAAGTTTCTACATTTCATAATTATAGTTTCTTATAGTTTCTAATATATCTTTACTAAACTTTCCTCGTTTAATGTTCTTAATCATGTTGAAAACCGCATCGATTTCCGCATAGTAAAAGATAGAGATTTAGTTCAGACAAAATTAATGAAGATATTTACATAGAATACTGGAGTGATGAACATAACTATAGGAGACAGTATTTGATTAGCAGAAGGAAATATAAAATTGTTTTTCCTTGTCCAATCAAGCTTTTCATTAAATAAGTTTTCATTTATTCTCGTTCTCTATTAGTGTCAACAAAATGTTCTCGTATGGCTTCCCGACTCTATCGTAATATATCTATGCTAAAATCGTAGTTAGGTAAGTCAATATTCATGAATCCTTTTGTCCAACGTTTAACGATGTATACGTATACCTATTGTATATACATACAAATGACACGTTACATGTTGTAAATGTTGTATCAATCACTCGTTGTCTGTGAACCCCTTTATTTTAAGCCTTACCGCTTTCATTGCCCCTTTCAATAAAGGCCTTTCTGTCATGTACTCGAGCACATTAGTGATGTTAATATGCGATAGTGATGTTCATCATCGATCCTTCGTATTCAATGGGTCGTTGTTCAACTGAATGGGGCGCGTCTTCAATGGTGCTCGTCACTTTACGATGTGAATCACAGACGTCGGATTAAGAAAGCTTATGTTTGCTTATGATTAAATATTTTATCGATGTGTGTGTTGAATGCGATACATGAAGATGTTAAACTTTTACGTTGTACGCAAAGTTAATTGGCCTTTCACCATATTAACATTACACAGTGTTATTTGATACTAGTTCAATGACTCTATATCGGTACAAAGGACGGAATATTTACTTTAGAGCCGCACGTATACGTCGCACCCTCTAAATAAAACTGTCGCAATTGAAAAATTGTACGTTTGAAGTTATGACAATGAAGCAACCTAAATAATAAAAATTGAATTGTCGAGTAAATAAATACATAAATATGAGTGTGTCTTATTCTCACTGGAATAAAGCCAAATATGTAAATACAAATTATTACTATACGATACGCTCATGTATACTTACCACATATTATTTTATTATATCTAATTTCTTAGATTTCTAGGTTCATTTTTCATTAGTCGCTTTGATTCTGAGAGTGTCCTTTATCTATTTTGCATAGACGACATTTTTCTCGGTTTGTCAGTTTGCTTGTTTGAGCTCATTGAAAAGCTAATGAATTGTTTTCAATGCAGTTCGACCAGTTTAAATAACTACGGTGCATTGCTATTGTTACGTTATCTTTATGATGAATGAAGCCTGAAAATAGAAGAATGATTTTAATATGGTATTAAGTAATTAATTTTTCTGCAATTCAGGCAAAGTTGTGGCAAATAGTAGTAAAAATAGAAATAAGTATAATTCACGGGAACACTCCTTTAGCACTTCACAGCTTTCATATGACCACTAATTTCATTTTTCCTTTAATAGCTATTTAGTTGCGGTATATTCGAACAAGTTTTATGTATTTTCACAGAAGTGTATCGAAATAAGGATTTGCATATTTCGTAAAGATGTCTCGTTGAACATGCTTTGTTAGGACTTCATAATTCGCTGAAATACGATAATCATTTATCACCTGTAGAAGTATGATTGGCCCATCAGTGCGGTTGTAGGTTCGATTATTGGTCAGATCAATTTAGGAGAGAACCTTTCTAAATTTGCTTTTAGTCTGGATGGTACTGGGAGCTCCCCTAGTTCGTTGTGTGGTACCCATAGAACAAGCTTAGCGCCTAATTATAGATTACACAAATGTCCATTGTATTTATTATTCGTAGTTTTGGTAGTTGGTACGAGCAATTTATAGGCCAGGCGGCTCGGTCCAGGCTCTCGACAACGCGTCGAAGCTGACCAAGAGTTTCAGTGGCTAAAAACATCATGTATCGCAGTTTCAACAAGAAGGGACTCGGTACGTGTGTTCAGCTTTCTCCTGTGACAACAAGAAAGCACTAAACCGTTACGACACGAGTTCAGGGTTCGATTAAAAAAAATGCCGGTTATAAGGTTAAAAACAGTACTCAACCTTTATTAATTACTTTATTAACCGCTGTTAACCCTTACTTCTGAAAACGATTTAAACAGGTTCCGAATTTTACTAGCATTTTGTTTGATTATTTCTGAGGTGTATGTACGTATGTGTGTATGTACGCTGACCTCTACCTAAGCTCATCTATTAATTTTAATAGTTATTACATGTTACACAGAAAAATATTATTGTTAAGAACATTTTCCTATATAATATTGTTTCGTATATTATAATTTTTAACCCTAAGGGCAGGTATCGTTATTCTCAACCGACGTCCTTGGTTTAAATACGATACATTATCGTTAGGAATTCAGCGCTGTGTTGTGAATATTTACGAGTAAAATCGACGCCATAGAGTGCCGATCCCACTATTGTTAAAGATTAAAGTACATACAAGTGGTAGTAGGAATATCATTTATACTTTCTAATTTGGACATGATATTGGTATTATTATATCTCTATTAAGATTTCCAACTAAACCATTAATATAAATAAAAAAGAATAAATTATGGTGTAATATCAGTAGGTACATTGCACATGAACTTAATGAATGTAGTGTAAAGGACTCACGACACAAATATGTTGTATATCAGTAATGATATATTTGCACAGGTATCTTGACGAAATTGTGTGAGGATTATAAGAGGCGGGTGAAAGAAGTATGTAGGACAGCAATACTTGGCGCTTCGTCTTCTCTGACTACCCCGTTAGTGACACAACGTGAGGTTATGTATGTATGAATCTGCCTCCATTCCGTATTTCGTAAGAGTGGCAGAGGTTCAATATCTCCAAGAAATATCCTGTGGTTCTTGGCTGCAGTGGTACTTGGTAGTGTGCGGTAGCGTAGTGGCCATCGCAGTAGATATAATAGATACGGAATGGGATGTAAGTGTTATAAGTGCGTTAGGTTAAAAATGTGTTAAATATGAAGTAATTCTTTTTTAAATTCATCAGTTGGTCTCAGTGATACTTGATACAGGCCTGGCGTAACCGGCACAGCCAAATAAATATGTACATACATTATGTATTAATTATACTCAATATATTAATGTGTGTGTGGTATGCAGTGTTTTTGTATTGCATCTAATTCATCAGTCGAGTGCGTACAAAATGGCGTACAATATAATTTCATAAAAGGTGCAATATAATTTTCTAACGTATTTTAAACCTTCTCTATTGTTTTGATCAAAGTAAATAAAACTTTTGTTTATTATGGACTAAATAAATAACTTTACTGTTATAAATTAATGTTATAAAAAAAATTGCCCTTATTTTTACATACCACGCATATTACACAGTACAATTAAATTAATTAGGATTTATTTTATTTAAAAGTCAAATCACTACTGAAACAATTTGAAAAATGTATATAGAAGATTCGACAAGTAGTCTGTTGAGTACAAAAACTTCATGCCGATTTTAAATCGGCTACGGCAGAGTTCAAGGCACAATAAAATCCTTAATTACTAAAATATGAGTATCCATTTCATGAGATTTACACATGGTAAAACAGAACCCGATATTGAAGTTGCTAGCCTATCGCCTTTCTTGGTAACTCGGTATACAGCAAACTTTAAAAGGCACCCATCGTCCTCCCCAGGTATAGCCTGGGTTATGTGGACTTTTAAACCGGAGCCACTATCATACCTAACATACCTAGTATCGAAGCATTTCAGGAGAGGTGGCACAGAGCGACTCCAGGTAGTGAGTGCTACCATTTCAATCTGTCGCGACCACGAATATAAAGTTCACTTTAATTGCTTGGATTGGGAACACCTATCAAACGTGAATTACCGAAGTATATGTTGATATATTTATTGAAATCGAGACGCAAAAACGAAAGTCGTTATGATTATGATTCTTTTATGTGCAGGTAATATACTTGTCTACAAAGCTTTTTGTTACACATTGTCATTGAGACATGATCCATTTCAACGAGGTTTCTCTTTTTTAAGATGTAATTATTTATTTACATGTTTTAAAAAAGTTAAAATAAATAAATAGCATACAGATAATTATAGCAATGCAGCTGAGACCCCATACTAAGTACTTTAGGCTTATATTCGTTAGAGAGCTGGGGGCTTACCGCCATCTCTTATAGCATTATTATTTTAATGTTACTTGATTTAAAAAGCTCGAAATTCTGACGGTAGGTTAGTGATCAGTTTTATAATTCGACATAATCATCAGTAAGCGAAAGAAATACGTAAGAACCGCGAAATTTTAGCCGTCTAACTACCCCTTAAGTCAAGTAATATTAAAATAATAATGCTAAGAGATGGTGGTATGCCCCCTGAACACGGGACCCACTGCTTGGAAAGGGGCAGGCTTTAATAATATTTATTAATTTCGAGTCCGGTTTTATTCTTTTAGTTTTCGGTGTTTCTAAAATTCTTTGTCAGTCAAAACGGTTAACATTACGAAATACATAACAAAAACACTGGCCAAGAGCGTGTCGGACACGTATTCTTCGGGTATCGTGTATTGGATATAGTATTCACGGGTATCGTAAAACTTTAATTAAAAAACAATGTTTAACAAAAAATGGGTGGTAGAAATCGGATACTTTTTTTCTGGTATTTTTGGTGTAAATATGACGGAAAGTATTAGCTGTGGCGTACGGAGGCAGATAGAGAGATATAACAAACAAGAGACAATTATATGAGGGTTCTTTTTGCCATTTTGGCCACGGAACCCTAAAAAATTATACTTCGCATTAATCTATACTAATATTATAAAGCGGGAGGATTTCATAAGTTTATTTATATGTGAAGGGTAATCTCTAGAATCACTGCACTTATTTGAAAAATTCCTTCACTACAATACATTATACAGAACATTATTCCACATGGATATAAGCCTTATATTATGTATCAACCGAGGCGAAACCGGGGCGGACTGCTAGTAATTTCATAAATCACCTTCAACTTGTGTTTAATGACACATGCATTGTTATTCAATGATTCCCACGCGAATAGATATCCTCAATTAGTCATCTTTCATGGTGAGCCTATCAATACACAACAATTATGCAGGCGCACATTGCCCAAGGTTTACTAATTCAAACACAATATGTACAGACGGCACAATAGTTAATAATAGTATATAATAAGTTAAACTGAGTGGTACCAGAAAACGAGATAGACTAAGATTGATTAAAGACGAGCAAATAGCCTGAATTTTAGCTGACGAGAATGTTAAGAGCATTCGCGTACCCACGTCGACAAAAATATGTAAAAATATGTATTGTATAAGAATTAGTTTTCTCTGTAAACCTCGTTAGGAATATATACAGCGTGAAGATACATAATATGTTTGTATGTAACTTACGCGTGTGGGCGCATTATTGTAACAATTTTCACGAAATTAAATAAATTAATTATGCATATTAAATTCTATCGGAGTGATTAAAAGATAATTTTTAAGTATTTTTAGCGAATTTTTTTTTTAATTTTCGTAATCGGAATGATTTTGTAACTCTACGCACTATACATTCTTAATTTACAAATCTAAACGCAACCGTATAATTATAAAATGAGCAAATCACGTCAATATCAATCCATAAAAAGTAGAATATTATATATATATATAATTAGGTAAATGCGAACACCGAACGCAATTCAATTTTAATCGCGGTGTAATAATTACATTTGCGCAGAACTAATACAATTCACAATTAAAAACGGATAGCGCTCGGTTGCCTTATCGAAATAAATATAAGACTTGTGAATTAAGATTATCTAACTTTAATTTTTGTTTTATAACTTTTATGTAATCTGTACCCATGCCTACTAAGTTTCTGAATCTTTTTTATCATGATGCAATTTTACACTGTGCAATGGTGTAGTGACAGATTATAAATAGGTGTATCTCTATGAGATTTATATTGCAATCATGTGTGAACGAATTATATTTATTACTTTCACCATTGTGAAATTATATCTGAATATATTCTTTGTATTTATTAGTTTTCTCTGGTATTAGTCTCTTCATCTCGTATTAGTCACAAAGCGTAAAAAAAGTATTTGATATAATACATATTCTGTAATGTCCGAATGGAATGATTTATAACTTTATTCTTGATTTTTCTATAAAGTTAGCTTCAATTAAAATACTTATAAGACAAATGACTTACTGACTTATTTTATTTTAATTATAACAAATCTTTTCAAACATCTCGCCCTCAGATTAAAAACAGGCTAATACAGTTTTGAGTTTTCATAGACCATAATGTACTTATTAATACGTTACATTGGCAAATGCGCTAATCTGTGCGCCATGCCATGAAGTAAGAGAAGAAACTATGAACACCTAAAATATTAGTTACAATATGGGATCTATTTGTTTGGATCTATCGTTTGATTAAATTTTGTTTTATTTAATAGACCATTTATTACTTCAATTCCAATCGTTCTATGTACATATTACACAGTACGTACACATGAAATAAAATTGTTTAATGGCTCTGAAATCGTATCCGTACTCATATCTTACATGTATTTCGTATTCAAACTACATAGTACCTATTTCATGCCCATTCCATTTCTTTTGTATTCAACTGCCAGAAGAATAATAATTAAAGAATTTTTATTCGTTCTGCAATCAAAGAAAGTAAAACGGTATGAACAGATGTTTGAACAGGATTACGGTTCATAAATCGCTGTAAACGGTAGCGCACGCGCATAAGGCGCGTCGCACACGGGCGGATGTTGCGTCGTTGAACCGGCATTGTTCTCGATCGTTATTAATCAAAGAACTGTCTCTGTGTTTGCGCTCCCGAAAACAAGCTCGTCACGGTAAGTAGTTTGCGCGAAGGTGAAACTGCAGCTTAAATGTACCTATACACGTGACGTTCAGATTGCAGCGTCTCTATTAGTAAAAATTGTTTGTTCGTTTCTAAAACTGCGTTAACTGACTCACACACTTTGTAATAGAACCATATAAATGTATGTTAACATCATAGAAATATAGACAATGTAGATATCTGAGGTGGTCCCATTTAAATTTCACTGGTATTGGAGCACGACCTTCGAAGATACTCCAAATAACACGAAGCACATGAACTGGTTATAACCATTATATTGATGATTCTCTTGTACGTCGTTGCGCTCCAGAATTAAAAATAAGTTAATTGTAGACCTACCCTAGATATTTAATTAGGCCAAGGTCACTCAAAAGGGAGAAAAAAAATGTAACAAAAAAATTAAACCGCCTTCAAAAAAAAACACTGAAAAGCACAAAATAAATAATGTACTAATTAAAACTCAAGTACAATAAAAATAACTTCATAAATACGATACACATACTTATGTAATTAGATTTGACCGTTATTGAAGTCGGTGCCAATTCAATATGCAACAACAGGAAGTTTATTAGTTTGGTAGGCTTGGCATAAGTATGTATGTGTATCGTATTTATAAAGTTTAAAGTTTTTATTGTACTTGAGTCTTGATTAGTAAAGGATCTTCATTCTGTACTTTTCAGTGTTTTTTTTTTTGAAGACTATTTAATTTTTTTTACCTAATTCATTACTTCGGTATCTTCCCAGCTAACATCCCAGCTTTGATTCTCAGCCTTTTCGACTTAGGAAACGAACTTTTCTAAACTTTTTGGAGCCTGGGTGTTACTTGAGAGGTTCCCAGTTCGTTACGTCTTATCCATAATATATGCCTAGTACCAGCTAGTGCTTTGAGATTACAACATTTATTTATTTAGTTATTTATGTGGAGTTGCAAAATAGGTGTAATTGTCAAGAATATTCATACATACATACAAACATATCACGCTGTATCACTACCGGGGTAGTTAGAGAGGACGGAGTGCCAAGCGTCGCGGTCCTTACATACTTCTTTTGCTTCCTCAAATCTTATCATTCTCTTCACTCATTTTCGCCGGTATTCAAGTTATTTTATTATAATTTATTTTTTATAAAAATCAACACAAGTACGTTCTATGCGCATTGTGTAAGTCACTTTAGTTAATTACAGCCTGATGAATTTCACCATAATCTGCGCACTGACCGTGCACTGTGTAATTTCGTGAATCGCTCACTTGCGGCTCATACAAGTCTAGACGATATGCTAATGATAAAGATCACTAATGCAATTGCGATACCCGGTTATTTGAAAATTCGGTTACCCATATCTCATGGCCCTATTACAATAAACGAATGACGTAAGATCTGATTTCACATTTTGGCTCACAAATATATTGAATCGATAAACAATCTAAGAAATCTAAATGACATTTTATCTTAAATATATGTAGTTAACTTCCTGGTCTTTATAGTTTATTCATTACTGACGTGCCCTATTCAAGCAACCCTCCTTAAATACGATGCGTGGAATGTATACGTCGTATTATTTTTCTTTATATCGATCTTATATTTATAGGGGTTCGTTGAAATCCCTTTTCATCAATTTATGTCAATCGCCAAAACTCCTTGATGTGATCAGAAGGCATGGATTGTATTCATTATTTTTGATTCAGGGGTGGTTGAAGTTCTAAGTCTTATATTTGAGAACATAATTTAGGAGTATATTTTAATCAAGACTGCTACGGTCTTTTAATATGCTCTCGGGCGACTCTGAGGGAAGAAAATCTAAGTTGAGATTAGAATAGAAGGTAACTATAAAATAGTAAAAATGTGGTCTAGCGGTTAAACCAATGAACCGATTAGATATTATGTAGGTTTAAATAGCTAGTAGGATATTCGGAGAAACAATTTAGTAACATACATACTTACATATCCTCACGCTGTAGTCCTAACGGGGTCGTCAGAGAGGATGGAGCCCCAAGCTTCGCGGTTCTTACATACTTCTTTCGCCTTCTCCAATCTCATCATTCTTCTCACGCATTTTCGCGTAGGAATATGGGTGTTTTTGACATTTCCGTCAGTGGACACTCTAGCTATTTGATCTTCGTAAGCCAGGCTTGATCTTCCTTGGCTTCTACTACCACTCACATTTGCTCTGTAGATTTCCTTCGTCAGTCTTTCATCACTCATTCTTTCCATATGTCCTAACCTTTTACAATAACACTCCTTTAATAACTCAAATTTAATTATATAGGTTTGTGTATCGTATTTATAAAGTTATTTTAATTGTACTTGAGTTTCGATTAGTAAAGGATAGTTATTTTGTACTTTTCAGCGTTTTTTTTTGAAGGCGGTTTAATCTTTTTTCATAATCTTTTTTTTGTTTCTCCCTTTTGAATGATCTTGACCTAAATAAATATCTAGGGCAGGTCAACAATTAATTTCGGAGCGTAACGATTTACAAGAGAATCATCAATATAAATAAAGGTTATAACCAGGTGTATTTGGTTATTGTGTTATTTGGTGTATCTTCGAAGCTCCAGCTCCAATACCGGTGAAATTTAAATGGGACCACCTCTGAAATATTGCCTACTAAACAATAAAATAATTTTCAAAATTGGTTCATAAATGACGAAGTTATGAGGTAACAAACATACAAAAAAAAAACAACATACAGTCGAATTGAGAACCTCATCCTTTTTTGGAGTCGGTTAAAAAGATAATATCCTAAGAGAGTGGGACACATCGTAGTTCTATTTATTACGCCTTACAGGATAGATATCGTTGGTTACAGTTACAGAGATGCCAATATTAGTGTTCCGCTATTAGGATGTATGTATATTGTATATGTTATCAGTTAAAGCGATGCATTGATAAATAATAATTAAATCTAAAATAAACCTTCTGTTTTATGCAAACGTGCGCGCGCTAGCTTATGAAAAATACGAAAAAACAGTTGTTTTCGTTAATTTTAAAAACTATAACTAGTTTTAAAAAATGTAACTGTCATTTTGCGGAATATGTTTCAAGCACGTAAACGTACGTTAAGTAAGTAAACTATACAGAAAAATAAATATAAATCGGTCCCGCTGCTCCGAAAAATATAAATCTCTGTTTTAAAAGAGGTTTCTTTGATATTTTTTTTTGTGTTACAAAAGTTAACGAACCGTGTATCGCAACTGGCAAAATGAAGTCAATGAAATGAAGAATCAGGATACCGAATATCACTGTCATACGTTTTAAAGTCACTTAGAAAAATTAAGATCCCTGGCGTCAAAATTTCCAATGCGTCGCCTATGGGATTTTATTAAATAGTTTACCGTCTGACGTCTACTATTATTTAAATCATGAAACACATATTGTGCAAATATAACCCGTAGGTATTTCTATGTTTGTAAACTAAGTTATAACTTTTTCCCTCCAGTTCTGAATACAATTAAAACTTTTTTTATTTAATGTAAGTTGTGTTTTCTTTTCAGCCAGTGGGAATATATCGTGGTAAATATGAGTGGGCGAACGAAGACAGTCCAGTCGGTGGGGACTGTTCACTATGGGTCCGAGCGGCGACGTTACAGTTAGACGATGGGCAGTGGCAATGTCAAGTCACTGCTAGTAATTATGATGTACAGGTACGTAAACAAGTTTTAACCCAAAAGCTTTATCATTTTTTTTATTTACATACATACATATCTTCACGCTGTATCCCTAACGAGGTAATCAGAGAGGACGGAGTTCCAGGAGTCGCGGTCCTTACACACTTCTTTCGCTTCCTCAAATCTCATCATTCTCCTCACACATTTTCGCCTAGGTATGCGGGTACTTTTGACATTTCCGTCGGCTAACACTCTGGCTATTTGATCTTCATAAGTCAGCCTTGGTCTTCCTTGGCTTCTTTTACCTCTCACTTTCGCTCTGTAGATTTTCTTCGTCAGTCTTTCATCACTCATTCTTTCCAAGTGCCCGAACCATCTAAGCATTCCTTTCTTTATTTTTACAATAACACTGTTGTGTAACCCTGTCATACTGCGTATCTCATCATTGCTTATCCTGTCCGCAAGCGTGACACCGCACATATTTCTGAGAGACATCTCCACAGCATTTATCATACTTTCACTCGATTTCGGGCATTTCCAGGCCTCACTACCGTACAACAAAGTTGGCACCAACATCGCATTGGATGGCCGTTTTAGCAGTGTTAGATATATTCACACTACCCACTAATGCGGATAGAGCACCGTTCATTTTATTGCCAGCTGCTACCCGTCTCTCCACATCCAATTCACATCTTCCATCCCTCGAAAACGCACTCCCCAGATACACAATTTCATTCACTTGTTCTAGACATTTTCCATTTACACAAATCACACATTTCGTTTGTACCGCTTCTCTTTCAAACACCAGAACCTTAGTTTTGTTCACATTCATTTTCAATCCTTTTACTTCACAATCTTCTTTCATACACGTGACTAGTGTCTGCAACTCTGCTTCTGATGGTGTTATTAGCACAGCATCGTCAGCGTACAATAGGCAGTTTACCACTGTGTCATCACATCCCATACCACTCATATTAGCTTTCAATCTATGGAGGCAACTGTCCAAATACAGCACGAACAGCCAGGCAGACATCACGCAGCCCTGTCTGACACCAGAACAGACTTCAAACCAGGGCGACATGTCATCGTCTATCCTTACACAGGCTCTGTGGCCACGATATAATGACCTCACAGCCTGCAGTAAGGAGCCCTCCACGCCATATTCAGGCAGAAGACTCCACAATTTCTTCCGTACTACTCTATCGAATGCTTTTTCTAGATCCACGAAAGCGCAAAAAACTTTCTGGCCTATAGCCAAAAACCTTCCCACGATAACGCGAAGCGAGAAAATCTGATCCATACAACCCCTACCGTTCCTGAAACCACCTTGCGCCTCCCACAAATATCTTTTTGAAACGCCTTTCATACGTTACGTTACCTTAGTATAGACTTTACTCGCTAAGCTGACCAAGCTGATGGCCCTATAGCACGCGCAGTCTAGATAGGAACCTTTCCCTTTATATATAGGTACTATGACTGCCGTGCACCAGTCCTCTGGAACCTCCCCCTTCTGCCAACAAAGGTTGCAGAGTGCACAGAAGGCATCCCAGACCCTAGGACCACCATACTTGATCATCTCAGCAGTCACCTCATCATTTCCCGCAACCTTTCCACATTTCAAACATCTTATCACTAAAACTGTTACATACATGTTAATAAATAACTGTTACATAGGCTATAATATCTATTAGCCCAAATATGACAAGGAAAATGAAATATGATAAGATATCATTTTGTTATCCTTTGATAATCTCTCTGTCTTTCCACTGCCAATGAGAAATGACGTTATATTATGAATACATTCATTGTACCACTTTTGCTACTAGTTTGACAAATAGCTGTCATAAATAATATAGGTATATGCACTTCGCAAAAGGTACCTACATATGTATGTTGAGTTAATACAGTTCCATAAGACTATTTGTAAACATGTTATTGGAAACAAACGTTTTCAGCAGGAATTTCTATTTCTGTTTGCGTTATTGCGCTTAATATGGCCAGCTCGGTTCTTGACATTATGGTTAGCGTAAGAACTAAATAAGAAGTAATTAATAATAATTGCGTTTAATAATGTTATTGTAATATGAATGTAAGAACATAGTCAATTATAATATTTTACAGATAATGCACTTTATAAAAATGAATTGAGGCACTACAATGAGATGAAAAATTGTAATAAGAAAAATCTGAAATAAAAATAAGAAATTTAATTGCATACATAATTAATACAGAAATATAACTAAGAGAATATTTTGCATCTGTAAACAAAAACTGTGAATTTCGATGTCAATTTCCCATATCGATTCGCTACGATCACTCGTGTAACCATTTGCAGGACCGTTTTAGCCAAAAAATGTAGATCGGTATTCCCATGTTTTGGTTATTGTAAAAATCAAAATATACAGATATTGAACGAGTTGAAAGAGTAAAGAAAGGTCGAGATTTATTAAGCAAAATGTGAATCTTTTAGCTTAAAACATTTGGGCGACGAATAATGTGTTCTTTGAAATGTTTTTGCTAATTAAAAAAAATATATAAACTTAATAAAAAAACGTAATCAACAAATCATTTAGTCAATAATATTGATATTTCCAAAAAAAACGTTTGGTTATTGCTCAAATAAACGAGAATAAAATTAACATAGTGTTTTCGTAAATTCTACTCGGTAACGTGTTTAATTGAGTATTTTTCCTTTGCGCACCTTTTTTTCTGAGTATATAGCTACAGTAAAAGTGGCGACTTTTCATCGTTAAAACTTAAAATAGTATCTCATACTATGTCACTGGTTCCCAGACTTATTTTGTCTACTGAGTCGAGAGCTCATGCAGTCGTTGTCTAAGATGCCTCCTAGCTAAATAAAATTACAAATCAACCCCCAGGCCTCTACACAACGCCCCCATTTTTATTCTGGGTCTCTTACCGTCCCCCTTTAGGCCTGCAGCGCCCACAAGGGGGCGTTATCGCCCACTTTGGGAATGGCTGTACTATGTGATATTTCGAACATACTTGTCATAATAAAAACAGCAAAATATCGATTATAATAATAGCTAGCTTTACAGAATTTGAACGATGTAATTATTTTTTCACAAATGGAACTTTGATGTATAAAATAAAGTTTTTATATAATTATACGTACATACATATCTTGACGTTGTATCCCCAATGGGGTAGTCAAAGAGGCCGGAGCGCCAAGAGTGGCGATCCTTACATACTTCTTTCGCATCCTCAAATCTCATCATGCTCCTCACTCATTTTCACCTAGGTATGCGAGTACTTTTGAAATTTTCGGCTAACACTGACTATTCGAACTTCATAAGTCAGCCTTGGGTCTTCCTTGGCTTCTTTTACCACTCGCTTTCGCTCTGTAGATTTTCTTCGTCAATCTTTCATGGGTCATGCCATTTATGTGCGCGAACCATCTAAGCATTCTTTTCTTCATTTTTACAATAACACTGTTGTGCAATCCTGTCATACTGCATATCTCTTAATTGCTTATTTAATCTATTTATTAATTTTTTTATCCAATATGTAATTGGATAAAACAATGTTTAGGCTCCCATGCCGGAGACCCACAGCTCTGTTCAGTAATTTTTTAGCGATGTTTTAACAATCAAACAGACGAAGTGAGAATGACATAATAATAAGTATATTATCTCATTCCCAGGTATGGAATAGATATCCTAGATTAGGTAATACCACAAATTAATTAGTTTACTAACGTATAGTATTACTAATAAACCGTTTTTAGTTATACAACGTTTTATAATTTAATTGAAATAATTTTTAGGATGCTTTATCTAGTCCACCAGCAGCTTTGGCAGTTCGAGTGCCTCCTCAATCGCCCAGAATACTTTTCAATGGAACACACGTGATGCCGGGACAAAACATCACAGTGCCAGCTGGTTCGAGAGCAACAGTTGTCTGTGAAGCTCGATATGGAAACCCGCCAGCTTACATCGAGTGGTATTTAGGTAAAATATGCATTTTTACCTTCCTGACATACACTGAACACTTTTATGTATTTTAGGTTCAATGCACTTTAATTGAGTTTATGCAGTCTAGCTATCGGTAATTACGAAACAAAGTGATGTCTTTGTAAACTTCAAAATTGCTTTAGTTATCTACTAAAGGTATGTTGTTTGCTTTATAAAAAATTCTGCGTATTACCAAAAAAAAGAGTATTTCTTTGACCAATATGCAAAATCAGTTTTCATTACATGTCCCAGCTAGTTTTTTTTAGGGAATATTTATATTTATTCATTACTTAAGTAAACATAAAACATACAAAAGAACATGAAATGCAATTTTCGTGTAAAGTAATTAATGCTTATTTTTAATAAAATAATAAGAAAATAACAACTGAGCGAGAAAAACAAGCCAGAATATGCCGTCCTTCCTAGGAATAGGGTAACGATTTAATAGGGTGGATTCTGTCCACTCTGAATGAGAAATGGGGTGACGTTATACATGTAGATTACAATACTCTCACTCTCAGATTTATTCATGCATGTTATGTGCCACAGAGGCGATTTCTATTTAAACAGAATAATTTTGATCATTCGTTATTTGTAGAAAAGGAACGCCTTTCGGCCTGGAGTCAGACAAATGCGTCAGAAGTGGAAAGACCAAGAGTGTGGGCAGCGAGATCGGTGCTAGAACTGGGAGCCACGCGGGCAGCGCACGGGAGGCAGTTGGCTTGCAGAGCTCATCATCCGTCTTACCCTTCGCCTTATTACAGAGACTCTTACACCATGCTGGACGTCAC
Organism: Zeuzera pyrina; assembly: GCA_907165235.1. Lineage (NCBI taxonomy): Eukaryota > Metazoa > Arthropoda > Insecta > Lepidoptera > Cossidae > Zeuzera > Zeuzera pyrina. The sequence continues at coordinate 5,863,842 of OU015627.1, forward strand.
GTGTAAGTCGTTGTTGTCACCATCATGGAAACCTGAGAATAATATGCAAACAAATATGGATTTCAAATCCTTATCCAAATTATTTTCAAGTTTCTAAGTAATAATAATAATTTATTTGTAATACTACTCTGTCAAGAAAGTAACGGGAAAAGATCAATAATACACGAAATGTTAGTTATTCATCCAAATTTATTTTATTACCTTCAAAGTATGCTCCTTCAGAAACGATTCACTTACGCCAACGAATAATCCAATCATCAAAACATTTTTTAAACGCTTTTTCCGGAATTGAGTTCAGTGCTCAAGGCGAATTCTCCTTTATGTCTCCTACCGAATGAAAACGGGTGCCACGAAGGGGTAATTTGAGTTTAGAAAAAAGAAAGAAGTCGGCTGGAGCCATATCTGGTGACTAATGTGGTTGCTCGATGGTATTTGTTGAGTTTTAGGTCAAAAATTCGTTCACAATGATGGCCTTGTGCGAAGGCGCATTATCGTGGTGCAAAATCCAAGAATTTTCTTTTCACAAATCTGGCCTTTTCCGTCGAATTTGCTCTCTTAAACACCGCATAACGCCCAAATAATATTCTTTATTTACCGTTTGACCTTCCGGCAAGAATTCCGAGTGCACAACACCGCGGTAGTTAAAGAAAACAGTCAACATGACTTTGGCTTTTGATCGACTTTGGCGTGGTTTTTTCGGTTTCGGTTCAGTTGGAAGGCGCCACTCCGAAGCTTGTTGATTAGTTTGCATGTAAAACGCGTAAGCCCACGTCTCGTCACCAGTAACAATGCGTTTCATGAATGTTGGGTCGGAATTGACTCGTTCTAACATGTCCTCAGCGACTCGTATGCGATTGTGTTTTTGTAGAAAATTCAGGTCCTTTGGGACTACAACATGTTTCATACCCAAGTGATTATTTAAAATGGTATGGATCGACTCGTGAGACACTGAAAGTTCGGCGGCTATCTCTCTCAAACTTGAATGAACATTTTCAGTCACTATTTCCTTCACTTTTGCGATGATAACTTCAGTTGCATACGTTTATGGCCTACCAGAGCGAGACAAATCTTCCATCACATCTCGACCGCTTTTGTACGCTTTGTACCACTCATAAGCACGTGTTTTTGATAAAGTCGATCCACCGTAAGCCTTCTGTAACATTTTCAGTGACTCCGAACACGAAATTCCATTGGCGATGCAAAATTTAAGACAAACTCTTTGTTCGATGTTTTTGTCCATTATGAAATTCGCAATATACACTGGAATGATATAACTAACAGCACTGATTTAATCTAAATAACTGATGCAACTCAAACTCCGCGCCAAAATGGAAAACAGTTGTGCCAATCTAATAACAACAAAAAAAAAACAAAAAATTGAATTTGGACCATAAACAAATCATCCATTCCCGATACTTTCTTGACTTAATGTACAACAAAAAGCGGTAAAAATATGCGATACGGTTAGCGTAGTGTATCTGCAATGTGCCAGCTGGTCTTTAAAATAAGGCCAACCCTGTGCCATAAACACCAGTAAAAGAATTAATTTTATTATTTTATAATATGCATCTTTTTCTAGCCTATTCATGGCGTTTCTTAGTTCCTATATCATTACGTAAATAAAACATTATTACGCAAATATAACTTATAAAAGCTGTATTGTTTTTTAGTGTTACGACAATTTGCTCCCTTTTATTAAAAGTAAGTGCATTATAATAATGACAGAATACATTTTGAGTTTGTTTGTCTGTACATAAAAATAATTTAGTACAACTATAGCGGGGTCAGTTCGGTGTACTGAAAATATTGAAGAAAACTTATTTTTGTGAGACTATTTAAAAGCAACAGCAACAAGCAACAGAATTAAAAATTAGCATTTTGAATTTTTTATTTATTGCTGACACTACATTTATTCGCTTATAAGGCATTAACTTATGGTCTTTTAATGAAACTTGGCATTGTTGTAGTTGAATAAACCGACCATTTACTTAAAAGTTATTTCAAGTTCAGTCATTATCCTTGCGATTAAACTCGTAAGCACTGCTTGTAGAACTTATAAGATTATTAAATTTAAATCAATATATGCATTTAATTTTATTAATTTCAGACATTGTAATATTGTCTTAAATATATTGTATAATGAAGACTATAATTTTGTCATTACAGTCGTTCCTGTAGTTTCCATCGTTGGTGCTGACGCTAGCATTTTAGCACATCTCGAGGAGGGCTCCAGTGCCCTCAATCTGGAGTGCAAAGCAGACGGCAATCCCAATCCTTATGTATGGTGGACAAAGAACGGCCAAGTCATAGCTACCAAAGGATCAAAACTAATTTTAGCTCCTGTTACTAGAAATCATTCAGGTAATTTCGTCGTCGAATCAACTATATATGTGTAAAATATATTGTTTAGTTCCTTGTTTTTCTTTAATTACGTACATAATGCCTATGTAACATTTTATAGAAATAAATCAGTACATATTTAAACGTTAATACGAGGGCTGCTTTTTATGTGTCCGGAACTGGCCAGTTACAGAACAATATTTAAAAAGTAATTATATCATTTAAAAATGGAACTCATTGGCTGAAGAATACAATTTGTTTCATGTAGCTGTCATTTGTTTAGCCTTTGTGGCGTCATTTTGAAAATTGCGAGCACGAAGTACATTACTTATATCTGATATAGAGTAGTCAGTGACACATGCTATCTTAGCGACATCCCGTGACGAATCCTCGAACTACAGAATGACATGTACATATCAACATCTATATATAAAAAAAAAATTTACATCTAATATAGTCCTCACCTCATTTAATTTTTTTATTGGATTTTTGTAGGTTTAATAAAAACACAATTATTTCAATAATCTTTTATTACCATACAAATACCTATTTCATTTATTAACATAAACCAGCATAACATAACGTTAATATTTACAAACTTAAAACTAAAAATGCATTTAATTCTCTCGATAGATCCACCTTGTTGACGCTGATAAAACAATATGTTCCGGACATATATCCTTACCTCTGGCAATCTTACAGCATTTATTTCATACTTTAATAATTTAGTCATTTTGTGAGACACAAGTATTCTATTAAAGCCAGCCATTATATTTAAATTAAGTCCTTGGGTAGTAGCCGGGGTCAACAATGAATAAACTTGATCGTAGGAGTCAAAAACAGAGCACAGTCACAAAGTAAAGCAGATTTGCCAGGGTCCATAAAAAGCCACAAAAATTAGATAAAATTAAAATAAAATTTTATTCACAACGAAAGCGATGAAAAAAAACAACATTTAAAAAAATTTAAATTAGCAAACGTTACATTTCACGCTATTTTGTTTCCTTTCACATTATCTTATATACAATTTCATATCATCTAGATGTATGTAAAATATCTTTTATTTTGATTATTTTCAAACGTTATTTATCATTAAAAATTTCGTAATAATCAAACTGCTTCAACGAAATAATCAATTGTCAATTAATTGAAAAAAAAAAAAATTTTTTTATGAACGGAACGCAAAATGTCTCTCCGTTGTTACTACATAATTACCATTTTATGACTACAGTGTTGCTAGAAGTAGGTTTTAATGTCTTTTCATTATAACTCGTGAAGTATTTTTATTATATCATCCCTCATTGTTGTAATTTATTATTGCAAACAAATTACATTACCTCAATATTAATATACATATTTTTATCAAAATACTGTAACTAGCACACTAGCGCCATCACTTGAGGAGTCCTCGAACTAAAAATACCATATCAAAATGCTCTAACACAAATTTGTACTAAGTGAAAAGCCCCTGATTGCGAGTCTTTATCACCATGGATTTAAGTCGTGTAAATTTTCGTGCTATGATTTATTACGATTTTCGGCGAGGGCTAACTCAAAAACAGTGCATCGATCAACTCACTTCGACTTTTGGGGACGAAGCACCATCGAAAACTACTGTGTATCACTGATTTAGTGAGTTTAATCGTGGGCGGTCTGTGCTCACGGACGAAGTTAAAAAAGGTCGCCCTAAATCGGTTGTTGTACCTCATAATATTGATGCTGTGCAGGAACTAATAATGCAAGATCGTCATGTTACATATCGCGAGATAGAGGCGTCTCTGGGCATAAGTATGACGGGTATATATAAAATAGTACACGAACATTTAGCGGTAAAAAAAATTTGTTCACGTTGGATTGTTGCACAACTTGAGAATTGACTAAAAACGGGCTCGTGTCGATTGGTGTGAAAAAATGTTACAAAAGTACAATCAGGGTGCGTCAAAAGCTGTCTATAATATCTACACAGGTGATGAATCTTGGATATATGCGTATGATCCTGAAACTAAACAACAATCAACTGTTTGGGTGTTCCAAGATGAACCGAACCCAACAAAAGTCATTCGTTCAAAAAGCACTTTGAAGCAAATGGTCGCTTGTTTTTTTGGTATAAATGGACATGTAGCTACAGTGCCACTAGAGGATCGTAAAACGGTTAATTCTGAGTGGTACACGACCATTTGTTTGCCAGAAATCTTTGAAGAAATAAGAAAGAACAACCGACAACGCAGAATCCTTCTTCATCATGACAATGCTAGCTGGTATTTGGAAGTTTTGATCTTCCAAATACCGTTCCAAATTGTTTCGGCCGATCGAATTAACGCGTCATCCGCCGTACAGCCCCGACTTGGCCCGCAACGACTTCTATTTATTTCCAACCGAGAAGAATAAATTACGTGGTCAACGTTTTTCGAGCCGTGAAGAGGCTGTTGATGCGTTCAAAATGCACGTTTTGGAGATACCTCAATCCGAATGGAAAAAGTGCTACGAAAATTGGTTCCAACGCATGCAAAAGTGCATCGATCATCATGGTGAATATTTTCAAAAGCAATAAAGCTATAATAAATGCTATATGTTTGTTTCACTTTGTTATTCCGGATACATAAATAGCAGCCCTCGTATTTACAAACTTGAAACTAGTATTAGATTGTCTCAAAATTCCGCTTAGAAAGCTGTCATTGCTTAGGGTGCCTAGTGCCTATTTCTGTTATGAACCTACTATTCAACTAATCTGCGAATGTAAATGTAAAAAGATCGGAAATAACTATTGTCATTTTTGTATGATGTCATCATCGGATTAGATTTTTCATTTACAAGCGCGATGTACTATTTTTTTTTTAATTTTCAGGTATTTATGGATGTCAAGCAAGAAATTCTTTAGGAACTTCAGATTCCGTCAAAATAGAGATAGATATCAAATGTAGGTATTAGATCCACATAATAGGTATACTTATAATGTGATGTGTCCACTGCAGTCAAAATTATAATATCCTGTCTCGTTCTCTACAGATCCTCCTAAAGTGACGTGGGTAGGTCCAGACACTGTGGTGGAAGCAAATCTTTTCTCACAGGTCACACTAGAGTGTAAGGCTGAAGGCAATCCAGGCCCATCTTATCAGTGGTATCATAAGTAAGTAAAATGTTTTCTCTTAATACATCTCAGACTCAGAATCATTGTCTTTAAGAAAGTAGAAAGTTATATTAAATTTCACTATAATCAAAATAAATTATTATTATTTGTTTTGCTTTTAAACCATCGATCGCACATAAACTTTAAACAATTGATTTCTTAAGGCAAGTTTGTTTATGTATCAAAAGCTAAGTATACCTGATTACTTATTATCGCGATTTAACTTTTAACTGTCATTCTACCGCGTAGTTGCCCCATTTTTGATATGAATTCAAATACCTAATCGAAATCTTTGCACATTTTGCGTAACTTAAAAATAATATTTCTTACACTTCGTTCTTAATTCACTTCAGTATTTATCGCAAAAATTAGTTTATTTCAGTATATTATTATTTCAATATATTCAATAACTTATTCAATAAATTATAGAACTCAAATATCGAAATTTTATAATTTCGTCTTTAATGAAAGAAAAATATAAAATGCGCCAGTTGCTTATCTTTTAATGCAGGCTGCTAAAGTGCGCCAACAGATAGGTCACAAGCCAGCTCTGAAAGAACTAAGGCCATAGTGAAATACCCTATCTCTATATTCCGCTTTGTCATCAGTAATCTCATATATTTATTTTTGTAAGTAAAGCAAGGTGTGATTTCTGTGTTGTCTTGATGTTATATTCACTCCAAGTGAGAAATGCCGTGAAATTAAGGGAAGGAATTGATTTTACACTCGTTCATTTCAGTCCAATTCCAACATCACATATAAACACGATACCTGAAGATGGTTATCCCATCTCGTCCACGCCTCAACTTCAGCTACATAACGTGTCTTACGCTCAACATGGCCGATATACTTGTGTTGCGATCAATCATATAGGACTTCAAGAGAGGTTAGACTAAAATATTTATTTATCATATTGTAATATCTTATTTCTTAGATACAAAATATGGTTGTGATGACTGCTACTGATGGTTACAATCAACATTTTATACATTAACAGTCACACAAATCCATCGAAATAGAATCAATTGTTTAGTCCCTGAAAAGATTACCTACTAGCACATAATTTTCTTATTCAAATGACATTTTCCACGTGTTCAGATACATACAAAAAGGAAATACATAAATAATTGAATAAAGATCTATTCCGTTGTGTCCATCCTCTGTTATCCATCGAAACCGAACTGAAACGAAATCGAACTATTCGACTACGTCCATTAGTCTGCCTCCGCCAGACCACTGTCTCTGTCTGTTCAAAATTCCGTGATCTACATTCTATGTTAGTGTTGTGATATCCGAAATCGGATAGTTTTGGACGTGTATTCCGATATACAGCAACCCATTAAATGATCTGATCTTTTTAATTGTTGTAATTTGAAGTGTCTATGAAATGAAATAAAAATCCAATTTATAAGTTCAGGGAGACCCATTTCTGATTATCGATCTTCATAGTCACGACTATTCCTCGAATTCTAGAGCTTACACCGAATCTAACTTGCTTGAAATCGTTCCGTCGTCAGGACCCACCAATCGGAAGCTATAACATTAAATGTTTTGGGACCTCCTGTGGGAGCTGAGACAGGCTCAGCGCATGCGTGGAGTGGTGGCGAGGCTAGAGTCCACGCGACGGTTTGCGCGGACCCCCCACCGAGAAGAGCCGCGTGGCTGTGGGGAAGCTTGAGGTTGGACGTGCCCTCGGAAGTTGGTGAGTAATTTCTCTCGTGTTTATATATGAAGAGTACGTAGCATCAGTGTTTGATACGATAACCGAGGCTACAGAATGTTGCGTACGGTCACCTATCGCGAGAGTGAAGTAGTCGCCGACGTATTGAGCGCCTTCGTGCTTTGAAAGACGTAATAAAGCGCTAGTTCCAGTTATTTCTAAATGTATCTTCTTTTATTCTGGGCTTCTCTTAAAGGAGGGAATCTTAAGCTTTGTTCGACCGATCCGGGCGGAGCAGGTGCTGCAGCTTCCCGAAATACGTTCCATTTATTGTCACGGCTACTAAGATGAAGTAGTAAAAGACGGGCGTTTTAGTCCATTCGATACCGCCGCTATTCTGTGAAATTGAAGTCAGACCAGCGGGATTATGCACAAACGTCGGAAACTCAAGTTTCCGTATCCGACAGAAAACTTTTCGATGATTTTGTCTATACGCGATTCACGAATCCGAAATATTATTATATATATATATCATATTATAAATAGTCGTATTCACAAATCCAAGCCGTCGGATTGAATTTATACTTTTCGACGATCGGCCTTTCCGCCACGGAAAGTTTCCGACGTTTGTGAATAACCCCCCTGATGTTTTTTTCTAAGGCATAAAGAATGGTCGTATATCCATAAATGCATTTTTCTCTTTCAGAAAAAAAATTACATTTACATTTTGCATGTATTATATTATTTTTATTTCCAATTGTATTTATCGGTGAGGTTAGAATGCCAAATTGAAGTTCAATTCCAGTGCAATATAAGTCGAATGGCAGTCAGAAGCTTTATGGGCCGCTTAAAAGCTTTGACAGTAGGTGTCCTCCCTTTCGGACGATCTAGTTTCAAAAATAGAGCAAAATTCACGAGATTATCTGTAGATTTATTTGCTATTAAATTATTCCAGGTCGTTACAAAGCGTTGGACCCCTCGGGAGTGAATGGTTGCTACCGCTACACTCTGCTGGTGAGCAACACCGGAGCGGCGGACACGAGAGTGTATGTGCTGCATGTGGAGAACGAGCGAGGATTTTCTTCACATGCTGTTTCGCTCACTGTTCATGGTGAGCTCTTATTAACTAAGTGACCTCTTGGGACTTTGCTACGATTCCTGTGATTATGTAGCTTAGGGGTTCTCCTCTTAAATTCAGGTATTTAGAAAGGAAGAAAAGAAATTTTTGGAGTAAAAATGTTTACTAATTTTTCTAGAGGCTTAAAGATTTAGTTTAAGGGTATCTGAAACAATAAAAACCCTTCATTTGATTTTGACACAAGGAACTGTAGTTTCATGGAGTATAAGTTAGTTACGAAATAAAAAAATGTTAGAAAATTAAATTTTTCAAGTAGTCAATTTTTTTCGTCAATCGTGCGTTGTCTATAAAAATTATTAAAATTGTTTTTTTTAAACGATTTTATTTAGCTTGCTTTGTTTGTGTCTCGTGTGGGTCAAATCTAGTAATTGAAATTTTATCCCCTTCCTGTTGACCGATTGATCTGAAATTTGGTACACACCTTTAGTTCTGATGGCAATACAATTATGTATATTCAATGTCATTGTAAATCCAAGATGGTCGCCGCCACAAAATGGCGGCTTACATATTTTTTTCAATCCCCTCAATATGGGTATCAAATGAAAGGGCTTATAAGTAGAACACAGTAGACTTAAGAAAAAAAATCCTAATTCAAAATGGTGTCCAAAACAAAATAGCGGATCATGGACAGTCAATATATTAAACCTGAAATCTAGGTAACTAATCAAAACTAAAAACTGAAAAAAAATATAAGTAAAAAAAATTTTTTAAGTTAAATGGTTTTATTGTAAAGAAACAATATGTTGCCGATAATGTACTAAAAGCTAAAAAATAATTAGTTAGGTACCAGGTACCAGTCATCGCACTACTCTCCTCATCAATCTAGAGCAGCCATTCCCAAAGTGGGCGATAACGCCCCCTTGTGGGCGCTGCAGGCCTAAAGGGGGGCGGTAAGAGACCCAGAAAAAAATGGGGGCGTTGTGTAGAGGCCTGGGGGGTGATTTGTAATTTCATTTAGCTAGGAGGCATCTTAGACAACGACTGCATGAGCTCTCGACTCAGTAGACAAAATAAGTTTAGGAACCAGTGATCTAGAGCATTAATCAGTCTAAAATGAAATCGTGGGGCGTAGCGTAACCTGAGTAAATATGTATGTAAATTATCGTTCTGTGATGTCGCACGATGATAGTGACGAATTTACTTTTACACACATTTAGCATACGTCCCTTAAAAAGATGCATCCAAAATCCAAAACATATAATGATATGAGCGGTTAATTGTAGATAATAGAAATTCGATGCACCTCACGATTTTATTTTAGTCTGATCAATGTTCTCTAGATTGATAAGGAGAGTGGTGTGATGACTGCTACCTGGTTCCAACCTGTAAACATATTAGATATGGCAATAAAGTTTAAATTTTTTATGTATGACAACACTGCCTTGTCCCGCTCTCTCTGCGTAGCATGCATGGTAATGGTACGGTGTGCTCTGTAAAACTATAATTAAAAGTGATTAAAAACGTAATAAAATAATATTGTGTCCTGGGTCTCCACGGTAAAACCTCTTTTCTAAACCCGTAAGACAACCTAATTATTTTTTAGGTGTAGCCATTAGAAAAGTAATGTAGGTAGGTAGGATGCCATACTTAATATAGCTAACTGTTTTACTCGTGGTTACGCTCAATGAGATAAAAAGGGTCAAAATTCGTTTGACACACGGCGGTAAGAGTGACAACTTATTGTGGCTCCGTCAAGTATATTTCTTGCTCCGTGCTTTTATCACTTATTCTTTCCATGTGCCCGAACCATCGTAACATTGCTTTTAAATTCATTTATTCGTGTGGTGAATTTAAATGATATTGAACGGGAACTTTTAACTCCTGTGCTGTGTTGTATCGGGTTCATAAACTAGACTTTTAAGGTAACCCTATACCAAAAACTCCATCGGTGTCGTTATTTATGGAACCATAATGTGCCTGTCCAGCAGCCCGGAAAATGTTCATATCAAAACCGTTTACTCGCTGTACTATTATGGGTCGGTTCATCATCTAAATCATCTTGTTGATAGATAACATTATTTTCATACACTGCTTAAGGAGATAGTTTCGTCCACTAAATCCATGACCATGTTCAAAATTTCTTGATTTTATGTACTAAGTACTTCCGTTTTGTAAGATTTTATTATATTACGGGCATCAAAAATTAAAAGAAAAACAGACTTCATTAATGGCTATTATTCCTGTCGTACATATTACTTTCATCCATCCAAATAATCAAATTTAGAAAACAACAGTTTCTAACTATTGGTGGTACAAACTAATGACAAAATGCTAACCTACCATCCTTATCGCTATCGCTTCCCGTAATGAGGCTTTTAGATAAGCTTCAAAGAATTCTAATTCAGCAATGGTTACAAATTCATTTATGACTGTTGATGACTTCTTACGTTTCGGTTTAAAATGAACGTCTTGTCTTAAATTTTTAATTAACCTATCAAATATCTTGCAATAGGTAATCCACAGTCGATAGTGTTCCTTAAATCACTTTAATGCACGGGCTTGAACAATTATGAAAATTTTATGCGTATTAGATAGCGTTATGATGAATTACATGTATAAATTGATAATAACAAATAAAAGTCGTAGTTAGAACATTGTTTTTTCTAAATTTGAAATTTTTATAAATTTGTATAAATATGTCGGCAAAAACTAACGATATCTATGTACCTAAGTACTAGATTCCACTCAACTGAAGCTCCGAGGTCCACACCTAGATTACTTTCAATTCGACGCTTGTGCAGTGAACACCGTAGCATATTTTACTTCATTTCATATGTAATGCACTTATATTTTACAATAAATAATTAAAAAATGGATGCTCAGATTATTAGAAGACTGCAAAACATACATTGAATATTGATTTTTAATGAATTAAACGTATTTTATTGTACGTAATATTAAAACGTCGTAAGCAGGTTTTGCCATTAAGAGTGACGAGACGATAGCACTATCCCACTCTTACTTACAGCGAAGCGGCAATTTCCGCGCCCCGCTCTGCCAGCGCATAGGGACACGGTTATTGTTTTGATATACTATTCTAGTGTAATGTATAATTCAATGGCAAAATTGTGTGCTAAAAATGTTCCATATTTAAATTTTGTGTAGTACCTCTCGATACGAAACCGACTAAGGAACACTGAAACTTTGAATGAATAATTTCATAGTACCTAAGTCTATTATGATTTAGTACAATGCATTCTTCAATTGTATAAAAAAATATTTTATTGAATTCGACCAATTTCTGTTGTTTAGATTTTTTTCTTCCAGTACAATTTAGTGATGCTTACATGAAAGCGATTCGTTCCACATTAAAAAAAAAATAATTTCACTAATTTTTATAGACAACTAAGGCTTGACCAAAAACTTTGCTGTACCAAAATTATTTAAAAGGCCAAATGGTACCTGAAATAGTTTTTCTGTATCTCTTAAGGATTCCGATTTCTCCATACCATCTCGGTTAAAAAAAATATTGTATGTCAGATATTACCCGCAGCAGAAAATGAATTATATTGAAATATGAACCATAGAATTGTTTGTCTATAATTATTATGGTTATCGAAGTATAAGGGTAGGCATACATAACGGTGTTTGTTGACGCAGATGAATTTTGGGTAATAACAGAAACCGCGCACGTGGCGCCACTGATCGCGGCCGCGCTCGTCGTCGCCGCGCTGCTCGTGCTCGTGCTCTGTCTCGTGTTGCGCTGCAGGAGGAAGAGAGGTAGCTATAGTGCACTACAGCAATGTTTTCTGACCAAGAATGATGTAGACAGAGCTTTTTCTTTAAAAGCGTGTCCGTTTTTAGTTGACTTGAAGGTTCTAGCCGTGTACTAATGTACATGACTAGGGAAAGATCACAGTAAAACAATACAAAACTGAACATAAAGACACTAAAGATGTTTAATTTTTTAGTACTGCAATGTTATGTACATCGGTACAGTGCGAGGTTACCATACTTACTACAGCTAACTATTGTATTCGTGGTTACGCTCAGGATAGACAGAGACACACAAAAATTCGTTTGATACAAAGCGATAAAAGTGGGAACTTACTATGGCTTCGACCATTACGATTTTTGGTCCGAGGCAACTATAGTGGCATCATAATTAGATACACTTTTTTTGCAGTATTCTTAGCTAGGTACATTATGCTAAAATTTCAAACATATATTAATATGTATTGATTATTGATTTTATTATAACTATGCCTTCATCACAGATTAATTAGTTACTAACGTAGTCATGTTACGTTGCACTGGCTACCACTGTTTCGTTTCTGAACGATACAAACATCTATGATACAAACCGCTCGCTGTGAGATAGTCTGTGAAAAATAAAAGCGTAATTACAAGAAAATCAATTACGGATAATTGCTACATGAGGTGGTTCATACATTTCATAAAAGTAACACCGAAATCATAATTATAATATATCGCAATGTTCATACAACAATGACTTGTGTCAATAAAGACTCTAGACAAAGACCTTCTACATTAAGTAGAAAGTAGAAGTAGAATTTCAATGAATCGATTGAAAATTAATCACAACAGTGTTTAAAGTTGAAAATCAAACAGCTTATACCGAATATTATATTATCTTATCAAATTCGTCGAGTGGTGGACATTAATTTGTTAACTGAGCCAAATTATGAGCAATAAAGATAAACACGACATTTAATCATTTAGTATAACTATCTAACCAATTATTGTCTTTCCACAGAGAGTGTTGAGTACAAGACTGATGATTTAGATAGGTAAGTGTTATTTATCTACGAAAAAATTATTACAGCGTGATATTATTTTTTCTGATTTGTCTTCCTTAGGTTTATTTGTTTTGTTTTGACGTTAACATGTAATGTAGGTTCTGTAAAAGCCTTTGGTTTCATTACTTTCAAAAACAATAAAACTGTGATGATGTCATCACTTTATTTCAACACTGTACTTTCAGTTGAATAGTGATCTAATTTAAAATATTAAAAAGTTCAGTCAAGATTTTGAGTGATATAGAACCTGTATTAATTAGATTTAGTAACGAATCTATTTATTTGTACTTTATTAAAGACACAGCTTGAGATTCGCTAGATTTATAAATAAAAATTTAAAACAATCCCGTTTTGGATTAGGTCACTTTACATGTACCTATGTAGGTATATATTTTCGACCGAAGGGAACTAGGATGAAATACGGTAATGTGTCCATAGCTTGTAATGAGTTTGCAGTTATTGTAACAGATTACCTGATATCGCCGACATTATTACTTATATAATATATCGTTCACGTACTTACAGACCAGTATACCTACAGATGGCACTTTGGTAATTTTATTATGAATATAAACGTGTCAAAATGTTGTGAGGCGTGGTAGGGCGTGCTGTGATGTGATGTGTGATGATTGGTCATAATGAAATCAGATATTGAAATCAAATTCGAAAGCGGAAAAGGAGAGATCTGCGGGGTTATTCACAAATGTCGGAAACTCGACTTTCCGTATCCGACAGGAAACTTTCCGATGATTTTGTCTAAACGCAATTCACAAATCCGAAACCTTTTCGAAACGACATGATTTGACAGTTCATTTCGGGATGAAACCTTCGGATGCTTCCGACGACTTTTTAGTGTCGAATTTCCGAGACGAGTAAATTAATAATCTTGGCAAACAATTATTGTCGGTTACTACTTAGATTACGTTTAAATCATAAGGAAAGGATAACGCTAATAATTTGAACCGTGTTGGGGCACTGACATCACTGGCGTCGGTTCTCATATATGTATATAGTGTATAATCGATGACGTCTGTTGTCAAAAATCTAAACAAATTGCGTACGCGTATGTAATCTAGATTTATAGACAAATTTCGTGCCCTTTTTAAATACATACCTAAGAATTAATTTGCCTTATATTTTTATAACATATTTTATTAGCTACGCAATCCATAGCTAAACATTATTTGAGGTATTTTTAGAAACAACATCAATCAAAAATGAAAACGCTATTGTATTTTCTCTTGTAGTTATTATTAATTTTTACTAAGCGACATCTAGTATAATTTATTTGAACTTGTTGAACGCACAGACAGTATAATTCATATTTATAAAGTCCGTTTTAGTTCTTCGAATTCTTCTTCGAAAAATGTTTAATCTTAAAAAAGACTAAGTCATTTCTTTTTCATAATTGTTATTTATGACATTTTACCAAATACATTGTGATTGTCAAAATGTAATACGTTTAAACCACACTAATATTTTCTACCAAAACGAAAACGATTTCTACCATTTTGTAACATGGTTCATTTCAGATGAGATTCCGATAGAGTTTGTGAATAGCATTTTCCAATCCGTCGGTTTGAATTTATGCTTTCCGACGATCGGCCCTTTCCGCCACGGAAAGTTTTCGAAGCGTTGTGAATAAGGGGACTGTAATCGTGATCGTCGTTTAAGTGATATATTACTGACTTGTGGGCAGTCGTAGATGCTCTTATTAGCGTCGTCAAGGGATTACTGGTCTGTGATTGTGTGATGTACCAAGTAGGTACTTATATATCTGGTATTGATTTTAGTGTTAAGTATCAAAGCAGCAAGCCCTTGCTGGTCTGTAATTGTATTGTATTGTATACTAATGATGGCGACAAAACTCAATTCTTTAGTCTTTAATGATTCTAATTTCATATGAGGTCTGTTTGAATTTAATTACTATTTCTATTCTTTTCCTCATACTTCCTCTATTTCATAACTTTTTATTTACTTTTCATTACAGTATATCGCCTACTGAATGCAACAAAGGCAAAACTCGAAATTTCAGATTTTTCAAATTGAAATTTTACCTAGTTTTTAACTATATTAACATAAATCATGCATGTTTATGCATGATTTATTACATGCATGACTCGAGTTAACTACTATCTGCAATAAAGGCGCCTATTACAGTTCTTCTGTAAAGGAAGGTACAGTATCTCAGGTGGCATTGTGTATCGTTACGTGTTTTGCAGTCTCCAAACCGTTAGACCAAGTTTTATCTGAATCGGCTCTTTTCGAGTTACGCCATTGTTGTATTCAGTACGTGAAATGTACTCTAAACTGTTGTACGTTGGATATTTTTTTTGTAAATAAATATAATTAAATGCCTCCGGTTATGTATATGAACAGTGAGAAGACAGTTCTACCCGCGGACGCGGTGTATACGCCGCAGCAGCCGGCTCGCTCGGCGGCGGGCGCGGGAGGGGTGAGCGCGGGCGGGGCGGGCGGGGCGGTAGGGGCTAGTGCGGGCGTGACGTCACGCTACTCGCCGGGCGCGCTGCAGGTGCGCCGCGCCGCACTCGTGCTGCAGCCACCCACCACCGTGTGATGTGTGACACACAGGTGTGACACTAACTGCTTATGGGTTATGGGATTATGGACTGAGCTGATGCGAGTAAACATGGAGCACTCAATCTGCTCAGTTTATTGACACTAACAAATATCAACTCTTGCTCGCATTGAAACAGTACACAACCAATACTGGGCATGTGTTTACATGTCCATATATTCCGAAAGATATTTACATAACGGCTTCTTGTTCTATTCGGTAGTGTGACAAAACTATAAAACGGACACTATCTCATTTCATCGATAAGTAACAGTAAATATACTATTTTCAAATTGACAATCATTTTATCACGGGTCAAGTTGTCACAGCTGATAAAATAACTCTTGGATTTCGTGTATTAACAGTCCTTGAAAAAATAATATTTACATTCTTTATTTTTTGTAACAAAAATATCTATAGAGTAAAAACTTTTACAAATATAATACAAATGAAAACTAATTTGTATGAGAGAGATGAAATTGCTTGTAGTTTTATTTGTTTTGTTTTTATCTACTTTGCTATAAGCTTTCTTTTACAACTACAGATTATTGATATAGACACTATTGTTAAGTTGTTCTACGGTAATGTCGAACTAAACTCATTTTTTCTATTTAATAAAAAGTACAGCAAAAAGAAAATAATTGTAAAATTCTGCAGGTTGTTAGAATACTTGGCTCTATTACTATTTACTCTGGCTTTACTAATACAACGCATTAACCGCTTGAGTCACATTATAAAGCTGTTCACTTTCCGATCAAGTCAAAATATATTTTAGAAATATCCATGTTCCGATCAAATTCTGGTGGTGGACGTTATTGATCAGTGTTTTGGAAAGGATTTCCAATATCAACGTGTATCTTCTATTCAAGCTCTAAATGTTGCATTATTTTAGAACAAGGTCTTCTTGAAAATAGAATCTACCACTTTTTCAGAAAAAAGTTACACTGATATTAGAATCATATTTTAGTACCGCTACCGCTCTGATAAAATGCTATGGTGGATTGTTTTGAAATGTACCTAATTGGAGCAGTATCAATGTGTCTCTCCATTCAAATTTCAAAAGTTCAATTTTTTCGTCATATGGTTTTTTTGAAATCAAAATTGCCGCTCTTTCAGAAAATAGAGACACTGACGTTTTGATCATATTTTAGAACACTGGTTCCCAAACTTATTTTGTCTACTGAGTCGAGAGCTCATGCAGTCGTTGTCTAAGATGCCTCCTAGCTAAATGAAATTACAAATCACCCCCCAGGCCTCTACACAACGCCCCCATTTTTTTTCTGGGTCTCTTACCGCCCCCCTTTAGGCCTGCAGCGCCCACAAGGGGGCGTTATCGCCCACTTTGGGAATGGCTATTTTAGAACGTATTGATGTAAAAATTTATCCAATGTTACCACATTGTTAGTGTAACTAAATTAATACCGATAGTGTACCTATATTCAAAATTAATATTTTACACACATACATAAGGTTCATCATAAGGATTTTCAAAAGTGGAAACAATAGAAAGTGGTCTCTCAAAAAAGTTTTACACTAACGTATAAACTATATTATCAAATCGCTCACGATTCATAGCGGATCGCTGCTGGAATTCGATTGGAGAAATATCAATAACGTGTAACAGAATCTGCCACTTTTTCGGGAGGAACTTATATTAAAGAAAACCGCGTGTAATTTTTTCCATATTATAATAATGCTAGAACAGAATGATAATATGAATCAAGCCTAACTAACATCTGTTCAAATAGTAGATTTCGATCTTTATTGAACATTGAAATTGATTTGTTTAAAAAGTTTGATGGCCATACGAGTAGTCTTATTTCCTCATACATTTTGCACATGCTAGCGGGATAAATTACTTGCTTTCGTTAGGGGAGAGCATTTTTTTCCTTCGTTTTCTTGGCATATCAATAAGCAACATATAATAAATTTCGTTTAAAAGTATACCTATTGGCAGATACAGATTGTAGCTTAGTTTATATCAATTGGGATTAAATTGGACCGGGAACTGTACTCTCAAAATATATCTGCATGGTGCTTAGTTAAAAAAAACTCGGAAAATGAATCTATTATTGTCCTTCTTTTGACTCGCTATAGATAGATAAAAAATGGTAGCGTCAAGATCCAAGTGAATACATTTTAAATGGTTTAAATTAAAAAAAATCTAAATACATATATGAAAATAAGTGTTAGTCTGTGTGTCGTTTAAAGACTAATACCAATAATAAGCAACGAAGACCAATTATACAAAAATATCAATAATAAGTACGTAGAATGACAGGGTTGCACGACAATAGCGTTAATTGTTTGTCCCTTTTTTTACATAATTTTAGTTGTGGGTTTCAAGAAGAATTGCTTTAATTAACACTTAATACTCAGAATTTCAATCAATTTAGCCAAATTCACTTCATGAGGTTATTTACATACATTAATGAAATAAGTTTACGTAAGTTCAAAAATCTGTTAAAAGCATCTATCTGGTTTTGGTACAAATAAAATAGTTCTGGTTTCAACGACATTTTTACGTCCTATCGTTAAACAGATCATACTTTTCAAAAGCTTTTATAGACATTTTGAAGTAATCCGAACGTGTTACGTGAATGTAGAAAAAAGAAACATTAAAATTGAAGGCATCTTAACATTCATTGAAATTGAAGCAAGTATTATACCTACATAGACAGGGGTAGAACAAACGCATTCGCTACACCGTAAATAGTTTAATTGAAACGTATGTAATAAAATTAGCATACCTACTAATTTATCTTACATCCTTTTTGTTCGCTAAACTTTAGGAAGCATTTCACATCATCACAGTATTGTCTAATCCAAATGAATTTTTATTAACATGTCTGGTTTGCTCATCACTTGTCAGCATGATTTACTTTGAAGCGTAACTTTAATTAATTTGAGTGCTCATCCCACACATAAATTAACTTGGACGTTTATGGCATTAACATAATCTCGCGTGTGTGTGCATAAAATATTAGCTTTACTATTTGCTTATCTCTAACTTTTTATTGTTTCAACTATATCTTTGTTAATTCCCCCAGGCAGCGCTTTCGTCGCTGGAAAGAGAAGCCAAAGAAAATGTCTATGCGGTATTAGACCCGCATATTCAATACGAAATAACAATAAATAAGCACGGAGAGCCGCCTAAATATTTATCACTGTCTAAACCCTTAACTCACCAAAGAACGCACGCTTTTGATCCTCAGAATATTACAAACAATAATGAGATTAACGATAACAATGATTGTAAATATAACAAAGTTTCTACTTTCAAGTCTGGACCTCCGAAAGCCAGGAGGTCGAATAGGAGTAACGAAAGAAAAAGGGATTCGCAAGAAAACAGTTACATTTGTAAATCTAATAATGACATAGAGTACTCTAAAGATCCTTACTTTGGAATGCTTAGACACGCTGAAGTTAAAATAAACTCACAAAACGAGGAAAATAATCAAAGTAGGAAATCTAGAAATTATTCACGAATGTACGATAGAAATAATTCAGGTAGAAAGGAAGCTAAAACAAATCAAGCTGGTCTTAAAAAGGATGTATTTAATAATGATGCTAAAAGGTCATCAAATCGCAGTTGGAGATTACAGTTCGAAGATCCACCTAAAACAGTAATGAGAGATGAGGAGAAATATTTTGATGTGTTGAAGAAAGATAACATAACAAATGAGGTGGAGGATAAAAATGAAGAAAAACCCCGACCAGGAAAAGTCAAAGAAATAGCGTCGAGATTTAATAAGAGTTCTGAAATTACAGCCCAATTTAATCATAAGAGGGAAAGACCAAAACCCATACAAACTAATGACCAGGCTTATTTAGATCACATTTTTCCTGATGCTGTAGAAATTTGATATTTGGACAGTGCTGATAACGTGTAGATCTCTTTAGTTATAATAATAAGTAGTTTTAGTAACAAATAGTTATTTGAACAGTGATTTGTTTAGAATAGATTAATTCACTCTGTCGCGTACTTTTAGCTATTTATTAAAATTCATACTTGTTATGTTATTCAAAACCGCATTTAATATTTAATTTCAGGTTACTTGTAAAAGTGCCAGTTTATTAAGTCACTATCATGACAAATTGCTTTAATGTTCTTAATTCTTAAAGCTTAGGTTACATACATGATTTTTGTACATATTTTGATTAAGATTCTGTCATACATAATGTACTTAAAATTATAATTATCATTAATGCATTTATTTATGTTAGATAAATGTTAATCGATATCTTTTTTGTAATGGTTGTATCATACTACAGTACTGTTTATTTCCCTTCGTCTAGGTCTAGACTTTATTTCGAATGTTTTGTATTGTTGAATTTTAACAGTATTAAAAAATTAAGTTGATTATGTATTTGTTTTATTCGTAACCTAAATTATGTGGTATATTATTGAATAGAGTCATGTTATTTGCTTTTAGACGAATTTTTTATTTTTATTTAAATATTTATTGCACACAAAATCTTTCATCATATCTATTACACCCTAGCAGTATTCTTATAATCCGAAGACGACAGCCAACAGCCATATTCTCTGTGCGCCCCACAAGACGGACTTGAATTTATTATATCACAGATAATTTATACCTTCTTCCTACTGCTGTTATACCATGTAGGAATAACGATATTTAACAAATGACATACTAGAGAATCATCAACATAAATAAATAAGGGTTATAACCAGTTCGTGTTATTTGGTGTTATTCAGTGTATTATTGAAACACAAACTCCAATACCAGTGAAATTTAAACAGAACTAATCTGGAAAGGTATCCTTTCAAATAAAAATAAAATTTTCCAAATCGGTTCATAAATGACGGAGTTATGAGGTAATAAACATATAAAAAAAAAACCGAATTGAGAACCTCCTCCATTTTTGAAGTCGGTTAAAAATATGGGTAAAACACATACTAAACGTAACTTTGTCGGTTTGTAGCATTGTGTGATTGACACTAATATTATCAGTTAAGCATTTTTATCAATCACCACTGTGAATAATAAAGTTAAACTAATCTACTGAAAACTTAAACGTAAACTTCCATCCAATTTGCCAAAGAGGTAAATATAATTTAAATTTTTATTTAATTAAATATGACAAGTTACCATACATAAAGTAGTTTTTGATATACAATGCTTACCATAAAGACATTTTTCATTAAATTTCATTTTACGTAAATTTAGTCTTTTTGAAATAAAAGAAAAATCCAAATAACTCAAAAACGGCGAGATTTTTGCTAAGATCGAGTTTTGAGTTTTTGAGTTTTGATAGGTTATAGTTTCGTTTGTTATAGTCAAAGTTAAAACCTTCATAAGTATGTCATACTTATGACTCTTTACTGGACATCCTGGACTGGACATTAAATTATTATAAAACATCTGTTTTATTTTAAAAAACTCAAAAATTTTCATTTTTGGCAATTTGGACTGAAACATATAAGTTTGTAACTCCATTAGTGTTTTTTTAAACACGTTTGTAAATACTTTCTGAGATAGAAGTGTAATTAAGTCAACTTAATTATATGTGTAGTTTTCGTTCACGACGAGGGCTGCTATTTATGTATCCGGAACTGGCCAGTTACAGAACAATATTAAAAAAGTAATGATAACATTTAAAAATGGAACTCTTTTGCTGAAGAATACAATTTGTTTCATGTAGCTGTCATTTGTTTATCCTTTGTGGCGTCATTTTGAAAATTGCAAGTCTTTATCACCATGGATTTAAGTCGTGAAAATTTTCGTGCTAATTTATTACGATTTTCGGCGAGGGCTAACTCAAAAACAGTGCATCGATCAACTCACTTTGACTTTTGGGGACGAAGCACCATCGAAAACTACTGTGTATCACTGGTTTAGTGAGTTTAATCGTGGGCGGTCTGTGTTCATGGACGAAGTTAAAGAAGGTCGCCCTAAATCGGTTGTTGTACCTCAAAATATTGATGCTGTGCGGGAACTAATAATGCAAGATCGTCATGTTACATATCGCGAGATAGAGGCGTCTCTGGGCATAAGTATGACGAGTATATATAAAATATTACACGAACATTTAGCTGTAAAAAAAATTGTTCACGTTGGATTCCGCACGACTTGAGATTTGACCAAAAACGGGCTCGTGTCGATTGGTGTGAAAAAATGTTACAAAAGTACAATCAGGGTGCGTCAAAAGCTGTCTATAATATCTACACAGGTGATGAATCTTGGATATATGCGTATGATCCTGAAACTAAACAACAATCAACGGTTTGGGTTTTCCAAGATGAGCCGAACCCAACAAAAGTCAGTCGTTCAAAAAGCACTTTGAAGCAAATGGTCGCTTGTTTTTTTGGTATAAATGGACATGTAGCTACAGTGCCATTAGAGGATCGTAAAACGGTTAATTCTGAATGGTACACGACCATTTGTTTGCCAGAAGTCTTTGAAGAAATAAGTAAGAACAACCGACAACGCAGAATCCTTCTTAATCATGACAATGCTAGCTGCCACACATCGGCCGAAACAACTCAGTATTTGGATGATCAAAAGATCGAATTAACGAGTCATCCGCCGTACAGCCCCGACTTAACCCCCAACGACTTCTATTTATTTCCAACCGTAAAGAATAAATTACGCGGTCAACGTTTTTCGAGCCGTGAAGAGGCTGTTGATGCGTTCAAAATGCACGTTTTGGAGATACCTCAATCCGAATGGAAAAAGTGCTACGAAAATTGGTTCCAACGCATGCAAAAGTGCATCAATCATCATGGTGAATATTTTGAAAAGCAATAAAACTATAATAAATGCTATATGTTTGTTTCACTTTGTTATTCCGGATACATAAATAGCAGCCCTCGCGATTACTAATATCATTAAAAAGTAACGGAACTAAAGCAGCTATCACTCGTGTATACCTATTATGAGTATTGCAACTCATTACGATGTGTATACCTACTATCACTGTTAGAGTGCTGTTGATTAATGTTCAAAAATATCAGAAGCTACGTCTGCAATGTTTAGAAGCTAAAACAACATTACTTCAAATTTCTTATCTGTATGTCTATTTGTTCTGTAACTTGTATGTATAGAGGTACATATATGTAGCAGGAATGTTGCGGATATTCGTATCCGCATTCATGATCCACGAACTTCCGCAAAAATTTGGACATATGCATCTGCATTCACTATGTTCAATATACGGGTGTTCATGCGGATGCAGATGTACTGCAGGTCACGCTCGCGACAAGAAAAAAATTGAGTTAGGCCAGCGAGTGGCGCGTGCCGTGAGAACCTGCGGATTGACCAATAGGAGCGGATATTTTGGTGACAAACAAGTTCCAACGTGTTTATTATTATTTATCATTTGTTTCTCTTCTAGTAAATTTATCACAACATGATCACGTATTTAGTAGTAACATTTTTGATTTAGAATGTAATTGTCAGGATACAGTAAAAATAGTGTGTTAAGCGAGTTTTCTGTAGTTAATAGTTTATTGGCCAAGTGAATTTACAATATCACAACCGACGCAAATTGGGATTTGGACTCTTGAGGTTCAGTTTTATCACGTTGAGGTCACCAATGTTGAGGTTCGTTCGGTGTTGAGTAATCTTTTTATACATTACAAGTCGCTGTCAAACGTTTTTAATTCTTCTTATAAAAGGTACGAAGTGGCATGGGAAGACAGTGGTACCTATGTAAGGGGCTCGCGAACCACGCGTTAGATTTGCATTATATTCTACTTAAATGCAATTCAGAATTTTAACATCCCCAGGTCGCTACAGGACTTATTTTAAACTAGATAAACGAGATCAGGATAAGGCTTTTCGTAAAATATGAAATGAAACTTACTACCTTGAAAGGGCCGTATCGTAGCACCTCATCTTTGAAAAATCATTTAAAATCGATGCACCCACAAGAGCTCAGTTTATTTGAAAGTTCGAATAAAACAAAACAATTGCAGAAGATGCAGGTAAGTTTTATCACAAAAAATGTTAATTATTCTTACCGGGTGCTATTCTTGTGGCATTGTATACATTTAATTTGTATGACTAGCTCTAACCGTAGGCAATAAATAGACTATACCTATACAAAATTAAATCAAGTCACGTATCAAGTGGAACAATGGGGCATAGACATTTTTCTATAAATAATAGTAATTCGAAAATCATATCGTGATGATTACATTTGATAATTAATTGTTGAAACATACTGCAACATAATATAATATGTATAACATAATATAGGTTAACATAACGAAGATCGCGCGAGCCACGCGTTTTATTATTGTCTTCACTTTAATACATAACTTGGAACTAACCACACGCATAATAATAAACCAAAGTGCATTGTTTACCTGTTCGTGTTTCAATTATAAATTCCTGAGGTGTCGAATTCTAGATAGTCACAAACAGGCGTATTTCCATATGCCTGTTTGTGACTATTTAAATAAGTATTCAAAAAACAAAATAAGCTTCTGTGACATTATTAAGTCCCTAAACGTATTCGTCTATCTATTTATTAATGCTATAAGTAAAAATTTATTATTATTTGCTTTTTAGAACTTGTAATGATGCGTGCCTTAAAGACGTCACACCGACGAATTTTTTAAAAATTAATCTTATATCACTATTGGTTCGACAAATAAAATAGACGAATTATTTATTTTTAAAAGTGTAATTATTATTAATATAATGCACCAATTTTTTACTTTGATTACGAAATAGAAAATATTTGTTTATTTAATAAAAATGTTAAAGATCTATACTATTTTTTATGTCATTTCTGAACCAATACGAAATTTCTTTAAGAAAATCTTTAGATCCGCATCCGCTTCCGCAGATTTTGAAGATCCGCATCCGCAACTAACTTGATAATACAAACGTAACGATTTTTATTAATTTTTGAAGTAGTTTCTAGCCTGATTTAGAATGTAAGCTGCAAGTACTGTATTTCATTTCAATCACTAAAGTAGAATTCTAACTCATCTAAATAAGATCCTGTAGTTTTATGCGGGCGCACACTGATCATCACTTGATTTTACGTTACAAATTAAGGTATACCAAGACATTTTTGTATATTTATTGTATTTTGACAAACACTGTGTTCTTTAAATTGTATCTGGAAAAAAGAAATAATACCTACTATACATATACTTAAAACAAGTTCCACAAACACAAAGTTGCGAACAGAAGATATTAAATTGATAAGTGGCAAGAAGGTAAGTAATTGATGACTGCTTCATTAGTGGCTATCGATAATATAGAATGTCAACAAATGCAAATTATGAGAACCATTTAAGAAGCGACCTGCTCTGTACTCTTATACCTACATGTCGGTAACAAAAAACTTCGTCCACTTTACGCGATGGGATCTCGAGATACAAACGTGTAGCATGAAGAAAATTTTTTTGTTACTCTGCCAATAGCTTTATTTAAAAATACTACTAGATTATATAGCGACGCATATCTCATGAAAGAGCCATAATATTTGGGTTAACAGTGAAATAAAACTGATCGTAAAGAGACAGAATATGTATTTTAGTGGTTTTTTTGTGTTAATATTATGTACGAACTTATATGTGAATATCGTATTGTGTCAGGAACTTAATGTGAATTTAACTAAAAAATCCGTTAATTTGAAAATGAAAGTGGGTGTCAGAAATCCGGATTTGTGTTTGAATGAAAAATGCGTGAGCAAGTGTTGTCTTTCTGATATGGTTTTCGCGAGACACTTCAATAGATGTGTGCCTTTGGGTGATAATGATACTGACCTGATATTTAAAAAAAAACAACCAGTGTACTTCATGAAGGAAACCATTGACGCAGTTTACTTAAACGATAGTTACAAGATTTTGTACGGGTTGACATGTGCAAGGAAGTATAAAGAGAATAATCGCATACTTTTGCAAGATGTAAGTAGTAGTGTTTATTATTTAGATAAATTAAATTATTATTTAGAAAAATTTGAAACATGGTTGAATTTCGAATGTCTGTTTAGTTATAAGTTTAAAAAGGGTGGTAAATACTTACTAAATTTTAAATCGAAACCAAAACAGATTTCATTCTTATAAAAGACGACTTTACTTTAAATTGATTTTAATTGAAATTGTAAATGTAAGTTCATTTAAGCTAATATACAAACTTTTGTAGTTTCGACGTGGTTAAGCCAAATAAACAACTTTTCAACTCTTATAAATAAACTAGCAATCCGCCCCGGCTTCGCACGGGTACAATGTAGACACTAATGTGGTGTCAGTGTGGAGTGATTAATAATATTATTACTATTATGGTTAGATTATACTACAGGATGTCTTCGAAAAAAAAAAAGGTTTTAATCTTCTTAATTATATAACGTTATGAAATTTGCACTAATAAGTGTGGTTTATAGTGTCGCGCTGAAAAGCAGTTTTTATTTTTATTTTCCATGCTGGAGAGCTCCAATAAACGCATGTAATCGCTGCAAATCGTACAATGCTGTAGGACGAGGCGCGACCTTCAACGCGCTATTTAGTTTTGTTGGAAGATAGTTTTAATTCTACGATATTTCATAACATATTAATTTCAATTGTGTGGAATTATTATGTACATGAAATGCTTAAGGTAACTAAAGTATTTAATTTAATAATGACAAATATGATATCCGTTTAAATAGCTTTCCAAACTACGCATAATTTGTATCAATTTTTTAGACATTAAAATGGTTATAGAAAGCTATCCGTATAATATAGACATATGCCGTCGCTGATTTTTTTCTAGTCCTAATAAAGAGGAACAATTTCATCGTACATTGTTTTGTTATATTTCAAAATAATAATTCAGCATTTTCGATGAAAGCTGTCAGCCGGCTTGATTTTTGCCGACATCTTGAACCATTATCGTGATATTTAAACAAATTTACATAAAATAATATTAAACTGTACGTATAAACCTTCCCCTTGAATCACTCTTTCTATTGATGAAAACCACATTAAAATCCATTGCGTACTTAGTTTAAAAGATCTAAGCGTACATATAGAGGAACAGACGACGGAAAGCGACTTTCTTTTATACTATGTATGGCTTCCGTATTTGTCCTGTTCTTTTTAAAAATAGTTGAAATAGGGCCTAGAGGAACGTCGACAACGGAGACAAATCCATAATTTCGTCGTGCTAACACTATTTTGTACCTATTCGAGAGTTGTTTGAAGAACTCTACAGAACTTACTGGCTGATTCATACTCTTTTGCCTATCCGAGATATTTTGAATTGTCTTCCTCATGCTTTCCTCTTCCCCGCCTTCTCTGCTAGTCTTTCTCGTGTAGTTTTAAGCCATAATTATTTTATAAATAAATTAACAATATGTAAGACAAAAAATAATTTTTAGAAATTTAGTTCGAGCGACATGATAATAGGGTGGGTAAATGTGGGTATTCGTCTTGTCTCATTTTTCCCCAAACGTAACTCATTCATAATATTTTCGTTTTTTTTTGAGTTTATAAAACTTGCTAGGTCGAAATACTACAAAAATTAAGTGATAAATGTTCATAACCATGAAAAACGCGATTTATCATAAGTTATTAAGTAAGAGTGTTATTCTGTTTAGAAGGCTAAGAAAGGCTAAGAAATTACCTAGATTTACATTCGAGTGTTGACTGGTAGGATAAAATGGAGCTCTGTAAAAGAAATGTATCTATCTGCGTATGATATCTGCGTAAGTTATTATATTTCAGCTGTTTATATAGTTTCCTTCCATGTATAACATAATATGCGTTATCTATAAATATGTACGCATATTGAGCTGTGTATCAATAAAACGTTTTTCAATAACTAGAAATAACTTAAACAATATCTAGTAATACATAATTACGAAGATAAAAATCCTAAGCAATTACGAAACATACATAATGCGATCATGAAGATATGCACAATAATATGCACAATATTGTGTCGTAATCAGCAGTAGCCACCGTGCCCTTCTTGACAAAATAAGGCTTGTGAAACCTTCGATCAAACTGCGATCTTACATTTTATGTAAGAACAATACGTACAGATGTTAGACGTCGCTACTTCGATGATATATTTTAGTCTTAGATACATTTATATTTCGCAATATATTTTCATTTATAATCAAATTAAACAGCTCCCTTGTTTTTTATTTAGTATTTTTTCCTAAGTGCGTAGTTTTATGTTTTTGTAATGATTAGTGATTGCTTCGTCAATATGTACGCTTATTACATCATCTATCTATTTATGAAAACGGTTAGATGCCTATTCTTTTGTCGGGGTTTTTTTTGGAAATTATTTCATACGAAATTACAAGTAGATAAGTTACAGGTACCAACTAAAATGCTAGACAATCGCAGTGACCCTTGATTCGGTTATGTATTATTTGTTATATCACACGCTTTCTCAATATATACTCCAAGAGCACATTGTTAATACTTGGAACAGAATGATCCATATTACCACCACGTTCAGTGTGGTAAAGAAATCAGTAACTTTCATCTAGTAAGGTGGCGGTCAAAAGACGCATCCATCAGGCTTGAGTAGCACTGTGCGTAGCAGGCCTTTACGACCTGACATCACTAGATGGTTTATAAAGCTATCTTTGCGAAAGCATGGTGTAATCTAATTTTGTTTAAACTATTATAATATTCATAAATTAATATATTTATCGTCGTCTTCGCCCATGGATTAGGTCGATAGATGATGTCGGATCAATAAGGATTGCTACCACACTAAACTTTTATAGTGATGTACCAAACAATTAAAAATAAATTACCCATAATCGAAGTAGAAGATAATGATGTTTAAGTAAGCGTTGTTTTTGCATGTATTTTTTTTGTTGACATATTATTGACCACCCCTAAAAGACGTAGCCAATATACATTTTGAATAATGTACAGCTTTCTATTAATCGATTTAGTAGTTTAATCTGTACAAATAATTAAAATCCAGTTGGGTCTATAGAGAAAGAAAGAAAGAAAGAACACATTTATGTGACACACTATTAAAAATTAGGACATTAGAAAAAAAATACATTAACTTATAAAACACATTAAATGTGTAGGGATAGGGTAAATTCCTTTTAAAATGCCAAGACTGGCTTATAGCGTAAAAGATGTGAGGAGTGAGTCGCTCATAGCCAGGTGCTCTAGTCGGTAAACGATAAATGGAGTAAACAACTTTGGATACAGTCTATGGATGGGTGACAACTGAGCATATTCGTGATTCAGGGCACACAAAAAGGCGATCGTAATTTTTATCAACCTGATAATAATCGATAAATCAAGTCAGAGCCCGTTATGGGTGACCTTAACAACTCTGACACTAGGTTGGCCACAAACTACACGACAAGCAAGCGAGTATGTATGAAAAGATGGTGTAACAGGATTTTAATTATTTAAAAACAAATAATGTTCACTGTCATTGCTAATATCTAATATCAACTTCTTTCTACATTTTTTACTTTGCGCCATGACAATATAATAATAGCGCTTTTGCATCCAAAACAAAATTTCAATGTCGACGATGCTCAAATAAGTTCCTACGGCCATCGACAGAACACAACACAGATTGGTAGCTTAGAGCCCGGGAACCTGCACAGTGCGGTAACAAGTAGATGGCGGTCATCCACTAAAACAGTCCTACCACCACGTTGGAGGCTATCTTAATAAATTCAGTGCGGTGGTGATCAAAAAAGGCCTCATGAGATATTTTTATGCCACATATCTAGATTTTCAACAACAAGACGAAAGCTATATTTGTCTCTCTCGTCTTCCTAAAGACGGCAAAGAAAAATGTTCCGTACGAGCGAAAATACATGACTATTCTCATGCGCACACACCGTAAGCACCGTATCGAACCGGTCGTGGGTGATCCGCAGTGAACGTATTAATAAACCAATAATAAGATTAAGTCGAATTCAAGTACTTTAAATATAAGCGACCTTGAATCTCTGACATTAAAATATAAAAACAAGTTGTTTGGCAGTTGTTGCTTTTCAGACACATTCAAATTTTAAACTGTTTACTAACACTATACAATATTTTTAGTAAATATATGTAATAAACATTAGTATCATATTATATCAAATAAAAAAATAAACTTAACTTAAAAAATAAAATAAACAATATCATGACTTTCATGACGAATCAATTTCACAGTGGCCCGAATACTAGGAAGTAAAAGAAAATTGAATAATTAATACTATCTTTTTAAGATAACTAATTAATTATATTTTATTCACATAAATCAGTATGTATATGTTAATATTTATAAACTTAAAACTAAACATTATCTTAAATAATAGACTTCCCTGAAGTTGCCGCTTAGAAAGCTGTGTTTGCTTAGGGTACCCAGCAGACTGGCAGTATTACCTCTTTGAATAGCCAAACTGATTCGTTGGCGGAAGAAGCTGCCAGCCTGACGGTCTCCCAAAGCCTCGACCAGTCTCTTACAAATATCAGAAACCAGTTGATGGGCTTCGCGGTGTCCCAAATTTTGACTGCAAAAGGCGTAAATATGAAACTCTCAGAGAGGGTGGTTCGGTCCTCCATGGTTAAAAGCCTTGCCTAGTAATTGGCCTTGTAAACAAATGTTACTTCGCAGAGAGGAACTGCCTGAATGAAACCTATTGTAACAGAGAATTTGCACTCTGTTCAGGTAGAAGATAATATTTTTTATTTGATTTCAAGACATTCAAATTTGACTAAACTTCAAAGAACTTTCGCGTGGTGGTATCGTATCATTTCAAATTTCAAATATACAAAGTCAAAATGGGGTTGTCCATCGCTTACTAGTGCTGAACTTAATAATTCCATGAAGGTACTAGTAAATTTTACTCAAAATTATTATATGGGACCACAAATAAGTCAAGTGCAAATGAAACAACAATGCTCTAAATCCATTCAGAAATTGTCTCCTTTCATAGATGAAGAGGGTTTGTTACGAGTGTTTTTTGTTGCCAAAATCTTGTCCTTTGTCTCGGCTTATAGTTGAGCAACTTCATTTAAAATATTTACATTGTGGTCCGCGGACTTTACAATCTTTAATACAAAGACAATTTTGGATAATAAGATTGAGACTTCTTATTCGGTCTGTTCTTTCAAAATGCATACGATGTTTTAAGGTTAAACCGGTTTCAAACCAACCTAACATGGGCAAACTGCCTGCTGTTCGTCTTCAACCGTCTCGATGCTTTCAAACCACGGGAATTGATTTTGGTGGTCCATTCACTATAAAAGAAAGTTGTCGTCGTGGCGCTAAAACTTATAAGGCTTACTAATGTTTATTTGTATGCCTAAGTACAAAGGCTGTTTAATTTTTTACGTTAAGAAAATTCTGTCTTTATCATTTTGTCTCAAACGTAACGTTTTATAGACAAAAATGATCAGTTCTTCCCAATCGCATTTATCGTTTCGGTTCAGTATTCTTTTTATATGGGAATTAAGTGATTTGGCAACGCTGACGCGTGTACGCTTTATTAAGCATAAATTATTTTTGAGCTAACCGATATGTCACCAAAAAGGTGTGCGATTACGAATGGAATTTGATGAATTAGTCAAATTATGCACTGAGATGGCTGTGGTGAGAAAGAGAAGCCCGAAGGAATGCCGACAGTGTTTGAGTACACATAATGTGCTAGATGTGTTACTTCCCACACATGTCGTCCAAATTGGCCAAGAGATATAAGCCTTGCTATAAGGAACTTAGGCAGACCGTTTTTGTACTCTGCCGACATGAATCTTCAAGCCCCTATTTCCACGAAAGAAACGAGATTGGGGACACAATAAGAAGTGAATTCTTATTAAATTTTCCAGCGATGTGTCATTATTGATATGTAAGCTAGAGGAAGGTGAGGATGTGAGGGCTGGGAGCATAGTACGACATAATATTACGTAATACAAAAAAAAACTAGATAATTTCTTTTTTCGCTATTGTGATATCACTAATTTTTTTATAAAACATGTATATATTTGTGAAATTAGACAAATCCAGTTTTAGTATAGTCTACATAGGCATAAGTATATCCTGAGAGTTACGATGTTCAAGTAATATATTAACATATTAACGTAATAACGTCTTTAATTCGAATATAACTTTAAAAACAAGCGATCAGACGTAATATATATATAGTATATATATACTTATATATATATATTATCCATGTAAGCGACCTTCAGTCTCTATAAATATTTTCTTCTTCATTTATACTTTTGTGTAGGTCTTCCGTACATATAAACTATTTCAATGAATATTGATGAAATAATAAATGAATCCGGCTCTCCTTTTATAAAAATATAAGTCTAGGTCAAATATTTACCTACGCTTTTTTGATTAGATGTAATTTCCTAACTAAGATTCCAACGAAGGGTAAATTTAGTCAACAGACACACATGTACCAGATTAGCGGAATGTCCTCTGACAAGAGTTCCACTAATTTATTTTATAGCTCCTAACTGCAATATTGTAACAGTTGTTGATAGGTTTGTTCGGCTTAGTTAGTAACTATGTTATATATTAGACATGTTGAATATAAATATGTAGATTTTATGAGCTGGGTATAATATGATAAATATTTGCAAGTAAGATAAAACTTTTTACTTATCCAATACCAAATATTTTATTTATCTATGCCCTTAAACAAACTAATACAATTCTTTAAGTACCTAAAGCTCTGTTTTAAACATTTATAAATACCTATACTGAATATTATTCATATTAATATTGAAAACATTTTATTGAAGAATATCGATTTTAAACTGTTAAAGAATTGTCATCGTCACCAATTTTCGTAAGCCCTATTAGTACTTTACTAAGTACAATAAATAAGAGTAAATGTCTTCCTAATAATTAAATAGATACCTAAGTTATTTAGGATTATTACCGTATAGGGACCTTAAACAGTACTTGTGTTACCAATTACATTAACTGGAACGTTGTTGATTGTCGAACCCAAAAAGTAAGTTAAAAAAAACTTTATCGTTCGTAGAAAAAGTTTCGACATAAGGTCTAGTCTACACTAGGCGTGTGTCTAATTTTCGAAGTGTGATTCAGTTGGTACAATTACAAAATAAGTAACGAAATATGTTTTAAATAACGAAATATTCATTTCTTCATAAATATGGCTATTTATTAGCGACATATTATTATGTACCTTGTACCTGCTGCATTATGTCAATGATATTTACTGAGCCTTGAACAGATAAATATCTCACCAGAACCTACGTATATATACATTGTAATTTTTTACCAACCCTTGTGTACAGCTCTAAAGTTATTTATGTATTATGATGATTCAAATGACTTAGAGTTTTTTGATACAGTAAGTGATTCAATCCATTACAATCAATCCACGATCAATCCGTTGTTCCGTCCTTACATTTATATAATTTTTCATGTCATTTCCCATTCGAATTAGACAGAACTTGAAGGTGAGACAAAATTATACCTCAGTGCTACATTTAGCAATAATTATTTGAAGCCTCAGATGGCAAGTTGACGGTGTAGAACCATATCGACGTTTGACAATAAATTGTTAGTCAGTTGCCTAAGTTCCTTATAGCAAGGCTTATATCTCTTGGCCAATTTGGACGACCTGTGTGGGAAGTAACACATCTATCACATTATGTGTACTCATATATTTTTCTTTAGATTTATAAGATAGAATTAATAGATTGTTGTGCTTTTCTATTGACATTTTATTAATGTAATTAGCATAATTTTTTCATATTCCTTCGTGTTAGTCTGGCGGGGTAACTAACCCAGAACTCTCGACTTCAAAACTAAATAGACTAATTTAAAAAAAAACTAAATGAGGTCACACACGTAAATTGCATTTAGTCATATTTATATTCATGACAAAAGCAAAAAACCACTTTAATTTTCGTTTCGCTAGATTGCGTTCTTTAAGCTGGTCCAATTAATTTTCATAGTTTGTTGACTAATTTATTACCTGTCAGAGTTTACGTCATGCTGTAAAGTAGGTAATTGTTAATATCATGCTTTGTACACACTACATTCGGCTTGGGGCCGAGCTTATGGAACGTGCTAAGAATTTATTTTTTTTTCTTTCTTCATGACATGGCGCACAGATTAGCGCATTTGCCAATGTCACGTATTAACAAGTAAAAGTAAGCACGTTCGAAGCAAATTCGTTTTTTCTTCTTATCAGAAAACTCCTGCAGTAAAGTGATAGTAAGTAGGCTTTACTGAAGTTATAAACGACTTCTTGGAAGAGCGCGAGAACTGCAGCTACACATGCTAAAACACAATACACTAAGAGTTTTGTATTTTAAAACTACCAAAAATTGAAAATCAAAATAAAATGACAACCTCACTTTTTCTATTCCTGCCAAAAAGTCCGTGCTAAGAATTATTTGCCACATAGTGAGGTGAAGCGTTAGGTAAACTATCGTTAGTAGAGGACTTATCGATAATTTTGTGTAAAGAAATAAGGACTCTAATCACTTTTTTCCTCTGAGCATATTTTTATAATATTTTGATTTCCTCTTTTTCATTAGGATGGTAAAGTCGTGCTTGTGAATTTTGCCCATGTCGCGTAGTAATAAGTTTTTATTAAGATTCCAACAATTGAAGTATAAAAGTACGCGACGGAAAATATGTAAAACCTTCCTCTTGTTTTGGATTTGGAGACTTGAGCAGATATGCACAGTTAAAAAGGAAAAGACCCACAACAGATAAAACAAATTAATAAAAAAATTAAACCGACTTAAAAAAAAAAACTGAAAAGTACGAAATAACTATTCTTTGCTAATCAAAACATAGTACTAAAATAATAAAAAATAAAAGTATGCCTGAATGGAATTATTAAAACATTTTCCTGGGTTTATGCCAGAAGTATTATTACACCTGTAAACTAGCAAATGTTGAATATTATGATCATCGCCAAAGGCGAATATTGATCCGAAGTTAATATTGATCTAATTTATCGATAGTTTTAATTGCAGTTGTAGATTATTGTGCGTAATAAGTACAAAAAAATAACTTTATAAATGCGTTACAAATACCTATGTAATTAAATTTGACAGTTACTGAAGTCGGTGCCAGTGCCAAGCCTACTTACACTAATAGACTTTCTGTTGTTGCACATTTATTTGGCACCGACTTCAATGACTTTCAAATTTAATTATATGGGTATTTGTATCGTACTTATAAAGTAATTTTTGTATTTAAGTTTTGATTAGTAGTGATTTTTTTTGGAAGTTGGTTCAATTTTTTTATTATTATTTTTTATTTCTCCCTTTTGAGTGACCTTGGCCTAAATAAATATTAACTTTTTTCTAATTCTGGAGCGCAATGACATACAAGAGAATCATCAATATAAATAAAGGTTAACCAGTTCGCATTATTTAGTGTACGGTGTTGAAACCCAAGCTCCAATACCAGTGAAATTTATATAGAACCAATCTGGATATGTATCCTTTCAAATAAAAAAAGCATTTTCCAAATCGGTTCATAAATGACGGAGTTCTGAGGTAACAAACATTAAAAAAAATAAACACAAAAAATACAACCGTATTGAAAACCTCCTCCTTTTTTTGAAGTCTGTTAAAAATATAAACACGACACGAGAAACATTTCGCAGATAATACCATCCTCAGGGCTGCTATTATTTTTTATAACTACAAATATTATGTATACCCATTTTAAATTGTTTTGATATTAAAATGACTCAGATGGACAGAAAATATTTACGAACTTAATAAATGGGTGATTTTAAAAATACGTATGGACATTTTATCACATATCCTGTGCCATTGTGATAAATTGGCAAATAAATGTTATTTAGAAGGGGAATGTTTGAAGTGTTTCAAAATAAATGTACATTATAGGTAATATGAGGTTTTGAACAAATTTCATCATTTTGTTCTATTAATATCGAACGTAGAAAAGGTCCATCTCATCCCATGTTGCATACAATTCTGCAGTTTCCTCGATAGTATTTTTTTAATAGATTCTAGATTAAAACTACAATTTGGACATTTTTATATTATCATGGATACAAAAAGTTATTTGTTTTGTTTTTTTCATAAACTTCACATTATAACTAACTCGAAGATAAATATAATAAGTAGTAACTGTGAGCAATTGTGAAAAATATTTGAATTTCAAGGAAAATATAAATTCTTTACGATATTATAATTTATACTTTTTACACAACGACTTTGAGGAAGTCTATTATTTAAGATATCATCTTTACTTAATTTTAAGTATTTATACATTAACGTTTATACATATGTACAGCTTTCTTATTATTATTTTATACGATTTTATTTATAATTTTAGTTAATTGTTACTTTAATAAAAAATAAAAAAATAAAACTTACGTTAAAAAAACAATTTCAAGAGCAATCAATTGGCTGCTGTAAATTTTCAAAGTAAGAACAGGTCGCTTCTGCTTGTGTAAGATGAAATTTGTGTCTATTACTTTGTAGATAAATCTCATCCTTTACATGAGGCTAGAAGGAGGATGGCCTATATCCCAATAGGAGGACCACTGAGGACTAGCAGAGGTACGCTCTGTAACGAATTAGATGACCACATATACAAGTTATTTAATTTCGGTGAATATATTAATTAACAATTAAAGTACTATTACACAACGATCACATCTAAAAATATTACTATTAATTTCTCTTAATTAAATACTGTAAATAAGTAAATATACAGATATAACTAAAGCAAGTATTGTCTATATAAATAACAGACGCTGAATTTCCGGTAAGCCAGTGGGTATCGCGTATATCGGCTGGTGCGGTGGCGTTGGACAATATCACACTGCGAATTAAAAGAAAATCATGTATTAATCGAAGCTCCGCGATTTGGCGCGAACTCAAATTTTATCACAGAAAATAAACTTTTTCTGTTCAACATGTTTTTATTATTGTGCATATTTTTTTTTATTTTTGTTTTCATAAGCGGCCAGCCTTGTGATGACAATAATAGTGTTAATTTAACCGGTGGAAGAACATTCACAGACGGCACTGTAGTCAAAGATGGTATGACATTTCCACCAAAACATATTTACACAAAAAAAATCGACGGCGTCTCTATGAGTTTTGGGTGTTTGTGCAAAATAAAGAAGTGTTTCAGAAAGTGCTGTCCATATGACTTTGTATTTCATAAAAGAGAGTGTACAAAGATGCCAGAAGCCGATATAATATCAAATAAAGGTATGGACCTGTACTATTACAATGCTAAAAAAAGAAATGTGAATATGAATCGTTCAAGTGAATTCACTACTGTGTATGGAAAACCTTGTGACGGTGTCTACATAGAAGACGATGGAATGTGGTATCTGCAGCAGGCAAGATTTAAACATTTTTATTTGTTTTTTTGGTCGTGTAATAGATATTTTATATAGAAAGACATATACAAGGGTATTATATGTATGGACATACCCCTTTGCATTCCATTTTATAACAATGCATACGTACGTATGTATGTAAATAAATGTATGTATATATACCTATATATATACATATATATATATATATAGGTACGTGCTTGGAATAAAAAGGGAATCCCAAGAGTCTGTTTCTTCTTCTGTTTTATTTAATGGGAATATTTGGGTTATAGGAATATTTCTTATGGATTTATTCTTATTCATTATTTCATTTCGAATAATAACAATTATAATGAAAAAAATATATGCATTCATAATATTCTCACGCTGTATTTTTGATGTGGTACTCAGAGAGGACTGAGTGACAAGCAGCGCAGTCCTTGCATATCCTTCGCCTCCTCAAATTTCAAAAAAAACTTATTCATCATCATCATCTCAAATTCCTTACTTTTATTCTTTCACACCTCGGTGCTGAAAGAAATCCCTAAGAGCATTGCCCTTTGTCATTACTTCTTTGACTACTTTTTCTGTGTAACATTGATGAAAACATTGAACAAACGCGAGTTCAAATGTTTCGCAATATTCATAAAATGGTAAAATTCTAAATTTGATTTTTCGACGAGACTCAGGACTTTTGTTTCCGTAAATTTTAAATCTTTTTTTTGAAATATTTAAACTTCTAGGTTCACTAATTTTGGAGATATGGGGGAAAGGCCAAGAAGACGAGGTCGAGTACAGAATTTTTCCCATCATTTTCAGAGTTCTACCATAAATATTTCAATATGATAACGGGTGCAAAATACGTGGATTAAATATATACGTATCACTACGCCAAATTTTTATTATGTATGACGCGCAGTTTCTAAAAAAATCGTATGCCCATGTGTGCGTATATATATGTCGGTGGAAATAATAAAAAGCACTCATTTGACTATACTAAGACAAAGCGTGACTTCCGGTTTGGAAGGGATGCGCGCTAACGGACCGTCGGGGCCGGCGCTGGCAGTCTACGGCGACCGGTGTGTTGGGGTTTCTCCGACGGATTGTTTGCCATTATTTTTCCAATTACCTATTCAATAATTATTACTGAGAGCTTCCTGTCGTTTGCACATTATCTTTGTCTTAGCATGATATTTTATTGAGTAGTTCTCCTCCTGCGTAGATTACCTATAAGTACCTATTTCTCATAGCTTAGTCGTAAGAACACGAATTGTCCTGTGTCTTTTCCGACTTATATATTAGTATGTAAGTACATTGATATGTCAGCTCTTTACATACAGCCGAAATACTTACACTTCTCATGGCGATGCTACAAATAGACGTAAGAAATACAAATTACGAATAAGACAATTACTTTCTTTATGTCATAATACTTTAATCATTTTGTTTTCCACATCGACATCAATGTGTCCGCAGCATCTTCAAGTGGGATATTTTTATAACTCTTAAAACATAGTCAAAGAAATGGGCAGATGGAATTTCTCAATGTACTTGCCTACATAAATTCAAATGTAGTAGAGATAAAAGTTTATTTGGATCAGTCGACGTTAAAGGCAATGTTTGGAGTATTTAGATCATAGAGTTTATAGAATATCTTAAAACAGTACAAACACCTTTCAAAATAACATATGAAATACGTACTAATTAATGCTTAAGTAAAAAAGCGATACAGGCTTACCGACTTGAACATATAAAAAAGTATTAAAACGATTTCGAAAAAATAAGAATGGTAAGTAGAAAATAATCATCCTTGACTAATCAGAGCTCTAGTATTTAAGAAAAACTTTATATATACGATATAAATACAAATGATTGTAAATAATAGTTATTTTGTACTTTTCAGTGTTTTTTTTTTCGGAGAATTTTTTTTTCTTAAAAAGTTTTTATTTCTCCCTTTTGAGTGACTTCGGCCTGAATAAGTATCTAATAATGAACCAAGGTTTACAATTAACTTCTTTGCTGTTTCTGGAGCGGAAAGATGTACGAAAGAAGCATTAATATAAATGAAATTTATAAGCAGTTAGCGTTATTTGGTGTATATTCAAAGTCCAAGCTTTAATATCAGTGAAATTAAAATGGGACAACCCAGGAAGCTATACGGAAAAATAACCATTGAAATCGATCCCTAATTGACGAAGTTATCGGTGGACATACATAAAAAAATAGCTAACAAAAAATATGTAATAATGAATGGGATGCATTTAAATACACTTTATAATTGGTTAAAATAACGAAAATACGATATGTAGCGCTACAAAAACATATTATAATTCGCCACAATAAAATAATCGTAGTATAATATAAAAAAATAGTTTGCACTATAGAAATATAACTGTGTATAAAATTTTCGGAATGAAGTTCTTTAACGCGGCTTGCAGGTTTGAGATGGCAGAAACCCTCACGTAAGGAAAAAAGCGTAGCGTGGGGCGGGACCCCCACGGGAGATTTTTGTTTTTGTTATAAATCATACATGAGTTTTATTGTCTAATTTTGCAATTAAGTTTTGAGAAATTGAAACTGCAGCTAAGGAACTTCGTTACTGACGGGGATCCCCCGACCGCATATGTTTTTTTTATGTTTTATTTTCCGCACACGTGTTATTTTTTATTTTAATACTATAATTGCTTTCCTGCTGTCACACTAGCAACAATGTTTGCCCGTGATTTAAAATTGTGTGCTATTAATTTTTAAGTTCACAACAATTAATCGTTAAAATTAATTGTTATGGAAACTATTATATTTAAATTGCATATGATTAAACATCATAAACAGTAAATTTATAGAGAAAACTACATATTAATTTTAAAAATGTTAAGTTTTAGTTCGAGTTACTGATTCTGTTGCTCATTATTTTCCCATATTTAGGTCAACCTGTTTGAATGATTTATACTTAACAGACATAGATTCTAAAAATGGTATTGTACCGTTTACTAATAAAATTATTGTAGGAAATTCTTAAAAAATGAAGATTAATGCTCATTATTTATCATCCCCGCCGCAGAACCCAACCAGCTGTCTCCCTGCTTGATGTCCACTCATTGTTAACAGGTGGTCAATGAGGCGTAAGTAGTCTGTGGCGAAAGCGAATGGACGCCTCTTTATCAGCAATTGAATGCTCCATGGTTATTGAATTATCGAGAGTTTGTTACAATACCACGCATAAACCATTCGTGAACGACGTGTGGTCCACTTATAACCGGTGCACTGCAAACGAGTTGATGGCGGGTTGGCACCGACGTGCCGGACCGAGACAAGTTTTAAAACAAAGCGAGATCCAATGAGATACTGCGGATATTACGGCTGAGATGATCAAGTATGGTGGCCCCAGGGTCTGGGATACATTCCATAAATTGTGCAATCTTTGCTGGCAGAAGAGAGAGGTCCCGGAGGACTGGTGCACCCAAGTCATAGTGCCTCTCTATAAAGAGAAAGATTCCCATTTTGACTGCGCGTGCTATAGGGCCATCAGCTTGGTCAGCTTAGCAAGTAAAGTCTATGACAAGGTATTGACTGAACGTATGAAAGGCATTTATTTCTGAAAGATATTTATGGGAGGCACAAGTGATGAAAGACTGACCAAGAAAATCTACAGAGCGAAAGTGAGTGATAAAAGAAACCAAGGAAGACCATGCCTGACTTATGAATATCAAATAGCCAGAGTGTTTGCAGACGGAAATGTCAAAACCACTCGCATACCTAGGCGAAAATGTGTGAGGAGAATTATGAGATTTAAGGAAGTATGTAAGGACCGCGACGCTTGGCGCTCCTTCCTCTCTGATTACCCCGTTAGAGATACAGCGTGAAGACATATGTGGGTGTCCAAGCAAAAATGGTCCAGTAGTGGGGTATTGAGTTACGACTAGAATCGGAATTTAGAATAGTCAATTGATAATAAGGATTAAAAAATATTCAAAAACTGGCATATATTTTTTTTATCAGTCATTTAAAGTTGAAACTCTGAATATGCTTGTTTTGAGAAAAAGCATTTTTAAATTTTGATTGAAAAAATAACGCACTTCTACTTGTTTGTTTCTACTTAGAAACATCGTATAAAGTAATTTACTGTAAGAACTTGTAGATAATTGAGCATTAATTAATAATCAATTAAAATCGGGAAATGCCATGTTTTCACCTAACTTTACAAAACTGCGTTTATCTCTGAAACTAAATGCCGACCACAGAACCCTTTTTGTTTGGACGGCCACATATACGAGTACGTATGTATGAGATCCAATTATGACGCCACTCTTACTCCTAACGTGTACCAGTTGTGCGTGTAAGCACGAAGAAACTAGGATCTCGGACGATCTCGACAACATCTTAAGTCTCTGTCTAATTTGTAGATTGAAAACAGTTGCTCGTTGGAATTGTACTCCTCACTTGCAATACAAATACTAAGCCCCCTGGGACTTGGTGCCTAGACCGGCCAGTCTATTCGCTCTATTGTATGGCCGGCCCTGCTAACCAGTTTGTTCGCCCATCCGCATATGGGCAACCTGTAAGCGAGACTGAATTTACGATACGGAGTTGATGAGTGAGCACGTATGTCTGTATGTAATGTAAGCTTGACAATTTCCAGGCACTCGAGGAAATGTGTTGCTGTTCTAGGTTCGTACTTTTTTTGCTTCTGAGAAGGAAAAAGTTCCTTTCAATCATTCAAAAAGTGCGTGAAGACCGACCGAGTAGAGTAAGGCTTGAACCGATTAAAAAATCCTCCTCTTGTTACCTAATTTCCGTCGCAGCAAACCGGATACGTAGGGGGGAGCAGTGGAAGGCATAGCTCTTATCGTCGCCGACATATTTGCACCTGTATTGTATGTTGATGAAAATTTATACGTGTATGAGCTGCGGACAACCTCCATGGTTACGACCGGAGACTAATTGACTGAAGCCCCAAAATTGTATATGCTTATCCAAATAAAAAATAAAGTATGTAAATATAAAATAAGTCATTAAATAATAAATATGTTTTACTTGACTTTTTAATGAAATATTTTTCACCGACCACTGCGCTAGCATAGAAATATATGTCTCTGTAAAACAAAGTAGCTGAAATAATGTAATCCAACATTTTCCTTCAATCTAGACCTGTTGGTGATTTTTCGGAGTTTTCTGAGCGACACTTCTACAGAAAGTATGGAAGTATAAAAAAAGTACTTTAATCGCAGTGAGATTACATTTTTTTAATTAGTGATTAAAAAACCTTTGTTAGATATTCGAGACGATGACACCTTTTGATCGTTAAACCACGTTAAACCATAATGCCAAAAGTTGTACGAAAGTGTCATTTTGTTATACGCATTGACGCTGTGACTATCTCGAAAGGGATATTGTAATATGCATTAAATATTATGAATTAGTCCGCATGTGTAGATATAATAAATACTTTCGAACTTGTTACAAACTAAGTTTCGGGCTGTGATTACGTAAAATACTGAGAAAGAAACAAAGAAATCATTATTTAAAGTCCTTCGCCTAAATAGCTTCAGAAATTTTTGTAACATTATTATGTATTAAATGCTGTATTTTCCTTAATGCGCGTTTCGCGTTTGTAGACATTTATCAGAGAAATATGTAAACATACTGTTGCATATTTAAATAAGTATTTCCCTTAAAAGTTCCTGTGATCATAAATTTATTAGTAAATTAATCGTATAATTTTAGAATCTAGGTCAGATTTTTATACCGATATATAAAAATGTGTAGTAGTGTTTCTAAAAAATCTCAACTACACCTAACTTTGGCGTTAGCATACCTTCATTCACTATACCACCCCAATTTTAAATGATATTTATGGACCTCAACGACATTAATAAAGTAAATACCATAGATAGGGGTGATATGAATTTTGTACCTCACAATAAATAAGTAACAGAATTAGTCTTATTTCAAAGTACAACTTGTTTTATTTAAAATTAATAGTATCCATCATAAAGCTTGTGTGCAGAGAGTTTGTATTTATAAAACTGAAAATAAAATAATTTCTGTAGATATTTGTAAGAGACTGGTCGAGGCTTCGCGAGACCTCCGGGCTGGCAGCTTCTTCCGCCAACGAATGAATCAGTTTGACTATTCAAAGAGGCAATGCTGCCAGTCTGCTGGGTACCTTAAGCAATGACAGCTTTCTAAGTGGCAACTTTGAGGAAGTCTATTATTTAAGATAATGTGTAGTTTTAAGTTTGTAAATATTAAAGTATGTGTGTACTTTTTTGTTATTAATAAATTTCTGTAGATATATCAAACCCAAAACTTTTGTTATGTTTTTCCTGTAAGCTATAAACAAGACAAGCAGTGGTGGATCCATGATTGTGGTTTGGGAACCTGAACCCAATGAGTAGGGCTTTCCTGAACCCTAACATTTTTCATGGGACTCCAATGCTTTGGGGGTCTCAAGCCCCTTAGCCCCCCCTAAATCCGCCAGTGAAAACAAGGGTTGTTCCCTGTAATTTTAAAAGTGTAATGTCCAGTATTCTCGGAGGTAAGGAAGGCGAAAAGTTAAGTCGGCTTCATGTAGGCACCTAATTAACCTCTTCTTTAATTCACCTAATTTTAAACTGTTTACTAATGCAAGATACGTGGTTTAACAAAATGTATCACTATACTTTTCTTCAAGGTTATATGTTGCTATATTATATTTATATATATAATACGGAGCATATGATATTCATAAAGCTGTCAATTTGAAAAATTTAAAAAAAAAAACTTTTGACTAGATTGCATTATACCTGCCCCAGACGTGTATGTAAAATTTCAGTTCAGTCAGTTAGGTAAAACTGGCTTAAAAATCAGGTGGTACCTTTTAATGTCCGGAGATTTATAAGGCTTTCATTATATTTTTCCTGTAGGCTTTAGATAAGTCTTTACCTTCTTAGTAATTTTCAAAATACATACATACATATCTTGACACCGTATCCCCAGGAGTCAGAGAGGACGGAGCGCCAAGTGTCGCGGTTCTTACATACTTCTTTCGCTTCCTCAAATCTCATCATTCTCCTAACACATTTTCGCTTCGGTATTTTCAAAATATAGATTAATAGCAGTTTCGAAGATAAGACAAGAGACATCTACACTTTTTAATTGGCTAATTGATAAATATCTAGTAAAATTACATAGGCTTTATAGATTATTCCAGACGCCTCGTTCCAGCAGAAACGGTAAGGCAATTCAGATAAGCTGACTGACCTGTGCATACGACACATATTTATTATCAGATAAGCTGATCAGCCGCCATTTCGTTAGAAAACAGCACACGCGGATATAAATTTTATATAATTTCATTTGCTTCACTACGAACAGGCTATCTGTAAACTACATATAAATATTGTATGGGCATTGTACTAAGAACTTAGTCCGATGTATGAGCAGTGTTCGAGAATATGAACAATGACAACAACAAGACAACACATATTCACATTGTATCGTTAATGGGATAATGAAGGAGGATGGAGCATCAAGCATCGCGGTCCTTATATGCTTATTTCACCTCCTCAAATCCTATCACACACTTTCGTTTCGGTATGCGAGTGCTTTTGACATTTCCGTCAGCTTACACTCTAGCTACTCGTATTTGATCTTGGTAAGTCAGCCTCGATCTTTCTTGGCTTCTGCTACCACTCACTTTGGGTCCGTAAATTTTCTTCGTCAGTCTTTCGTCACTCATTCTTACTAGCTATGTGCCCAACCCATCTAAGCATACTCACCTTTTTTCATTACTATACAATAACACC
Organism: Zeuzera pyrina; assembly: GCA_907165235.1. Classification (NCBI taxonomy): domain Eukaryota; kingdom Metazoa; phylum Arthropoda; class Insecta; order Lepidoptera; family Cossidae; genus Zeuzera; species Zeuzera pyrina. Next base: position 5,908,505 of record OU015627.1, read on the forward strand.
GTTTGTCCAACCTTATCACACTGCGTATGACCTTCTCAGTATACCTACATAATTTTCTCTATGGTATGACCTACGGACTTGGAAGAACTTTAGTTAAAACTAAAGTCACTGAGTAAGTTATTACTACTGGTTATTAATCTGAGCTTAGGGATAATAACGTTCGTGTCACGTGACAGACGTGATGAGACATGACCATAGAGAAAATTATATATACTGGACATGACAATGTCTGAAAAGTTTTTTCTTTTCTCATAACTTGATAATTTTTCAAAAAGGGACAGATTCCTTTTTATTCTTTCATTTTAATATTTTCGTTATATTGTTCATTCAGTCATTTTACATATACTTATACATATATCTCTATTACGAAATAGAGAAACTAAAGTCGGTGATATACGGCCATGAACTTACAAGACGTCAAATTTGTATATGCCTTTGATCACGTCCTCATGAATTATTATTCGAAGTTCGAAATTTGAACAATATGAATTGTAGTTTTCAATATTTAAAAATATATCTAATATTTACCCAGTGAGTGTCTGTTCGACAAGTCCAAAATGGCGTCAATTCTTAATAAAAATCCTAAAAATATGTGCGATACCTCATTAGATTCGGAATGACGTCTAAGAAAATATATTTTAAGGATTTTACAGCATATAAAAAATTGCAAAAGTTATTAACAAATTAAGATGAAAAAAAAGGTAGTTTTTCACCTATAATTCAAAAACTATTCATATTTAATAAATTAAAAAAAGATTCTTAATGAGGAGCAAATTTCCTAAAAAAAGTCCCATCACCAAGACTCTACCTCTATTATTTATAATTTTTATTTAACGCTGAAAATAGGACTCCGCGCGGCCGATACAACATGGGCGCACCGCCGCTGAAGAGAGTGTACCATACCCCGTAAAATATTTTTTTTATAGTATTAAATATCAATATTGAAATTTGAAAAAATTATGGTGTTATCAGAAAACTTTAGAAAATACAGACCCCATTGGAAAAAAAATTATGTTGATTTTTCCCAGGCCCATCCAAATTATAACGAGATTTCTCGCCGAGATATCGAGCGTTGAGCTTTGGTATTGAATGCATTAGCTTACTATAACCTCCTAGAAAGAAAGGAAAGTGCAGGCAATGGTGGATGACGCAGATTACACGTGCAGTCGACACTCCTTCAAGGTCGCACTGAGACTAAATAAAAATGGTTTCTTATCTCGTCTGAGAAACCCTTTGAAAGGGGCAAAAACACCGACACTGATCGGAGAACAGGCGAGAGCAAGATATAGAGACGGCGAGAAATTACTTATACTCACTTTTCTCAGGTTGTCTGGATGGCCCTTTTGATATTTTACTCAGACAACAACAAACAAATGTTTGTTTGCAGACATGTTTCCAGACATGTGTCTGACGCATAGTAATAACACAGAGCAGACGAATCTGACCCATAAAAATATAGAGCCGAATCCGATTTATAGAAGCAAAGGTGATATCTCTGACTGAAACTATGTAGTTCTAGCAAAGTAACAAGGTGGTAGGTAGATACGCCTGTTACCTTTGTGTGCTCAAATAGTGTTTTAATATATTGCTCTAAATAAGTTCCAGGCGCTTTAAAAACTTGTTCACATTATTATGTTCAACTCAATTAAATCGAATGTGAATACAGATCGTCACCATAATTAATATATCGTTTATATAATTAAAATGACATGTGTTGTCTACATGCATAAATAACTTCACAACGCTTTTCATTCAGGATAAACATATTAACATAAAAAGCATTAAGGCAGAAATAATGGCATTTGACGTCACTTCTAACAATAAATATTTTAGCATGTTGTTGCTAAAGCGGAACCATTTAGTAGTACTATAGTTACTAGGCCATCGCCTATATTTAGTTATTATAACTTGGTCGGTTTCTACATTAATATCCGTTGACGAAAGGGCATCTAGCCACATATTAGAATTGTGGCTCAGTTTATAACATTGCAATATCGTTAAACTAGTTTTAGGCGAAGCCTTCCTGAAATACGCTTCGCCTAAAAGAATTTTTAGGGTTACATACTAATAGGTAAAAATTTAATGTTATGGTGCAACTTCGGCTTGTCTCTGGCTGTCACAGCTGTTTATTTCAACAACTAAAGCTATCGACTTTTGGATTTGATTTTATATAATAATTACCTAAATTTACTGCAAATTAAAACATTTAAAAAATATTTATGTTTCTATTGCAAAAAAAATCAAAAGGGGGATCGAAACTTCAAAGTGGTGTTACTAGTTCAAATATAGTCTTGTACGAAAGGGCTTTATTTGCACATTACTACATACATTTTTATTTATTATTATGTAGCATAGTTTTAGACATGATGAAAAATGTTTAAAAAATAAAATCTGAAATAGGGTTGATAGAGGTTTATGTAAATATACAGGAAATAAGACGATGTCTATAGACTTGGGCTGACTACAGCTTGTTATACATAACTTGTCTATAATAAGCGCAGTTTTTCTATTAAGTAACAAAAATCCTTAACAAACAAACAGTCATGCGATCCCATTCGTATTGTATACACATGCATTAACTCTTTCAGAATAGATTCACTCTTTCAAATTGAGCATCCCTCATCTACTCTGTACGTTTCTTTCCAAGTTACGAAGCCTTCGGTGCGTTATAGTCAGTGGTTATAGTCCGACTCGAGCATGGTCGGTTTTTTCTTTCTACGTTCAAACATATAACTTTACCATGCGGCTTAGTTGCCTTTTTCAGTTTAACCACTACATTTTTAATTCTCTCCCAAACACCGTGGAAATATTTTCACTTGGTCAAAATTCGACATTACTGGTTCTATTCTTCTTGCACACAAACTATAGATAAATCTAGACCAGTGGTATCCAAAGTTGACTGGACCGCGACCTAAAAAAAAATTATGAATTCGGCTCACCTCATTTATTTCAGAAAGAAAAAAAAGAGCACCACTTTATGAATGAAGGACTTCAAATAAGAAAAATAAAACATTCAATTACAATCGAAAATTTTAATACGTGATTAAATCAAAGAGTGCTAGTTTCAATGAGAAGGATGTATCTGTTTCCTTTTTTTTTGTCATGACAGCTTTAGCATCGACTTCAAATATTTTAGTCAGTATTCATAATCATTATCTTCAGTCTATTTTTCTGTGGGCAGGAAATACTGATCTAGATATTTGTGATTTCAATGTGTTATGTTGTAAAAAAATCACAGCCTTATATTCAAACAAATTATTACTATTAAGTAATCATTATGAAAAGAGATACTTTGTTTGTTGCGTTAAAAGCTAACACATTTCAACAAAATGAATTGCGCAATAGGTCAAACGATGGGCAACACAACGACATCGGAATTGTAAATGTCGATGGCAACAATAATCATCGATATTTGATTATTATCGAAGAAAAATCTTATTCCGCAATTATGATGTACTTTTTTCACTTTTATGTTAATATTTATGAAGTAATTTTAGCTTATTTTAGTAATGAATTCAGGGATGCATATAAAATCAACTTACAAATTATTGGTAAAAACAACAATAAAAATGCCATTTATTGCAATAAAAAATATTATTCACTACAGAAAAATGTTACCCATTCGTTATAAATAAACAGACTTGAAAAAATATTGATGAACTTTCCATTATAATTCCTATTGTCATTCTAATACTGACATTTGCCAATGGTTCATATAATTTAAATCAAAAAAATATCGTTAAAAACATTTTTTGAAGTTATCAAAAGTAATGGTTAAAATTAAAGGTAGTTAATTTTATTGTAGAAATTATTAATATTAAATTCCACAAAATTAAAATGAGAAATAATAAAATAATCAATATTATAATTTTAAATATGATTTTAAATTATTAAGTCTGTTAATAAAATATTCTAAATATGATTTTAAATTATTATTTCAAATAAATGTTTCATAGTATTAACAGTATAACAACAGTAGTGACGTCAAACATTTATTGACGTCACTACTGTTCTTACGCTCTGTAATAAGTACCTACGCTCTTATCACCTCTCACGGAAAATAGCCTGAAATAATGAGATTTAGCTTACTTTTGTAACCTATATGCGATTTTACAGTCAAATTCAGTTGATGTATTGATGTTAAAACATCGATTCTTTGCCTTTGAACATCGATATTGACAAATAAACAATGGTCTTCCCTATATGACTGTGCATATAGAGATAACCTTTACCTGTGAAATCACATTTAATTTGTTACCGAAACACCTCTTTTAGTGTCGAATGCTTACGAATGTACGTAGGTACCTAGGATAGATACTGATTACCATGAACTTAGTATATACTGGCAATTAGACGTACAAAGAGTGCGAGTGAGAATGTAATCTTTTATGATAGTGGCACGAGTAAGAAAGGGACAGCAAACGAGACGCTATTGTAATCCTTTTTGAATGACAGGTCGTCAAAAGTCGTCACGCTGTGGAGAACGCTGTTTACTTATTTTGTTATTTCTGTTTTATTTCAAAGAGGTACTGTATTATTCAATAACGATTACGTGTTCTGTATGTGATTGTGATATTACGTATCGCAATAATCTAGGAAATCATTCATTTTATAGGTGTCATTATCAAATTAAAAATCGTCAGGCGTCAATGAGCTTTATGTTTCTCTATACGCCAGTATATACTATATAAGTATATACTATATAAAACCATTTTTGAAAATAATGTGTATACCCCAATGGGGGTTTTCAGGCTGTATTTCAGTACTGAAACACAGTACAGTTACTGAAATACAGCCTGAAAACCATTTTCGAAAATAATGCGTATACCCCAGGGGGTTTTCAGGCTGTATTTCAGTAACGGATGAAATTATTACAAAATAAAAAAAAACGTAAGATTTAAAATCTGTAACTGTACACGATCAACCCAATTTTACGAGAAATGGTGGGGATAACACTTGAAAATTAAAACGGTCACAACTCTTAAACGGATACGTTTTTTTCGATAATTCTTTTTGTAACTACATACTAAAGTTATGCCCTTTCATCCATTAAAGTAATTGTCCCGTTTTCATATACACCCTGTATATATATATAATATAATATAATATAATATAATATGCTTGACTTTTACAATTTACGCAATTTAAACAGATGGAACATTCTAATCTTTTTCACTCTTAAGCCAGTGTACTTATAAGGTTAGCCAGGTATTTATAAACTAGCTAATTTTTATAATTAAGGATCTAATTCATAGACTTTCATAACTCTAATAGTCCATTCCCATACTACTAAAATCAATCAAAATGTAAATATGTGCGGTTTTTCTAACGAAATGGCGACCGATCAGCTTATCTGATAATAAATGTGTGTCGTATGTACAGGTGAGTCAGCTTATCTGATTTACCTCACCGTTGTTGCTCGGACACAGCGGGTAAACTTATTTACAGTCTTTGATCTAATCATGTAATTATATTACAATACCTTCTCATTCTTCAATTTTATTTTATAAAAAGAGATTATCTCGCGACATTCTAAAAATGGTTGATAGTGAGAAACAGTATCACGGTCTTTGGGTACTTCTTTCGCTTTTTCAAATTTCATCATCGTTCTGTTAAAGTGCATCTGATTTCCAAATTGAGAGCACAGATTTTCGTTTTCGATTTGTGGATTTGAGAAACGAACTTTTTAAACTCTCTTGAACATTGGGTGTCACTTGATGCAGTGGCGGCGTTAGGCGTCCGCCGACGGTGTCGCGCCTGTGGGGACCTAGCAAAAGGTTTTTCAAGTTGTTAAAAATGTAGTTATTTATTTATCCACATTTATTTCCCTACTAATCTAGTAGTATACTCGTAAAATTAGTATATAATTATGATTAGTATATAATACATCTCATTTAAATAAACATTTTCTTTCTGACTGGAAAATAAAATAGGCTCGCAAAGCTGATGTCGCCGACGACGTCCATGTTTCGTCTAGGGCCGCCACTGACTGGATGCTCTGCCATTTCACTATGTGATATCTATAGTAGGTACTAGCCTAGTGCCAAGTTTTGGGTCTTACAATGGGTATAATTGTTTTTAGCATTTATTATTAGGTACTTAAATATTCATTATTCATATTATATTGACTGCGAAAATTCTAATAAAATAGATTAATATATGTATATATACTTACACCTTTCTTACAAAGTATGGTAGAATTATTTGCGCATATTCCAAATGCATAAATAATATATCATTAGGCACATAGGAGACGATCTACCTAATAATAACAGTCTGCAGTACTATTTTGTACTTTGCAATTATTTACATTTTTTTGTAATGTTGCATCTGGTTAATCTGCGGGCACGGTAGCCCCCAGATTAAATTTTATGTCACATACTGGCTTGTAGTTTGTAGCAACTTCGCTGGTTTTCGTATCATGTTCACGATTTTTTAACCGTTTGTTAAATTTCATTTTTTACGCAGTTTGTGTTTTTGATTTTTTATTTAAAGTTCACTTTTAACACAGTCGGGTTTTTTGATTTTTAAATTTACTTTGTTTATTTTACACTTTTTAGTTAAGAATATTAAATGTATGCCTAATTAGGTTATTTCTCACTGTATTAACTAAGGCTTTAGGTAACAATCGTTAAAAATATCTTTCAAAGCAGGAAGATTCTGGTTTCGTCATTCGATTTTAAGAATTATATTGGGTCCTTACATATGAAATAAGCGTTTTGTCGTACTGACCACTTTGATCTGAAATATCTCCTCTTTGGTTAAGAATTCCAAATTCAAATTTATAAATTCATTTAGCTGGTACATTTGAGTTTTGAAAGCAGTCATTCATTTGTTTTTTCCTCATTATTTTTTTCTTTGGCGTCGCTTATTACCACACAATGGAAAACATGAAATATCGGTATATTTACGAGTACGAGTTCTACCGTGGCACCAGTGCTGCAGAAACAGCTCGAAGGATTAATGATGCGTACGGCGCTGGTGTCGCAAAAGAAAGCACGGTACGTTTTTGGTTTCAACGTTTTCGTTCTGGAAATTTCGACCTTCAGAACCAACCCCGTAGACGGTCGAAGACCAAAGTGGAAAATGGAGAATTAAAGGCTATTGTAGAAGCGGATCCATCACAAAGCACTTCAGAGATAGCTGCAGGTTTCGGAGTAAGTGATAAAACTGTATTAATCCACTTGAAGAAAATCGGGAAAGTAAAATAACTTGAACGATGGGTACCTCATGAATTGAGTGAATCGAACTTGCAAACACGCGTCGACTGCTGTGTTACTTTGCTCAACCGACACAATAATGAAGGGATTTTAAATCGAATCATTACTTGTGATGAAAAGTGGATACTGTACGATAATCGGAAGCGCTCGTCGCAATGGCTGAACCCTGGAGACCCAGCCAAACCCTGCCCTAAACGAAAATTGACTCAGGAAAAGTTACTTGTGAGTTTTTGGTGGACTAGCGCCGGTGTCGTTCACTACAGCTTTCTAAAATCTGGCCAAACTATTACGGCAGATATCTATTCTCAGCAACTGCAAACCATGAAGGAAGAACTAGCTGCTAAACAACCGAGATTGGTCAATCGCTCTTGGCCACTGCTGCTTCACGACAACGCAAGACCACACACTGCACAACAAACAACCACTAAGTTAGATGAGCTACAATTGGAATGTCTACGACATCCACCGTACTCCCCGGACCTTGCTTCAACAGATTACCATTTTTTCCGGAATTTGAACAACTTCTTACAAGGAAAAAAATTCAACCCCGATGCGGCAGTCCAAACCGCCTTCAAAGAGTTTATTGATTCTCGATCCCATGGTTTTTTTAGTAAAGGGATCAATGAACTACCTATGAGATGGCAAAAGTGCATAAATAACAACGGTGCATACTTTGATTAATTAAATATATTTTACAAAAAAAAAATTGACTTTATATTCCTCCCGTACAAAACGCCAATTTCATATGTAAGGACCCAATATTATGATAATTATTTTTCACGTTAATATGACCTATTATGCGATTATATGAGAACTTTACCACAGCTTTATTATAAGTATTTCAATTTTAGTGAGAATTGTTGCTAATCAAATTTAAATTGTTATAGATCCTAAATGATTATTAAAATTCAAAAATGATAAGAAATGCCTAGTTAATGATATAGTCACTTAATATAGTTAATATTTCCACTTAATATAGTTTGTCGATTTTTATGTTTCTCTTTTTCACAATATTGCGTCTGGTTGTCGCCATATTGAGTTTTGATTACTGTTACTTTGATTAAGACGAATCGATTGACGTAAGAATCATCAAAATCGGCCCACGTGTTTGGTCTCTAGAGCGCCACAAAGGAACAAACATACGTACGTACATAAGCTGATAAGCACATTACTCCTCCTTCTCGTAAAGCAGATGGATAAAAATAATGAAAAGTAGCTCGTCACTTTTACTACTCGTACTTGTAGTCTGCGTAGAAAAATACGCGTGCGGCAGGCTCATTATTTTCTCCCCAGACTGACGTGGACGTTGATAAGCTATCATGGAAGTATTTTTGTTGAGTTTTCTGGTTTTTAAATCAAAGCTTTCAAATTACTTAGATCATAGGCGTAGACAAGATTTGTTTGGAGCACTAAATTAATCATGCCTACGCCTACAATCTGATTATTCGTGGTAAGGAAACGAACTTGTGTAAATTGTCTTGAAGTCTGGATGTTACTAAGAGAGAAGCTCCCCCAAAGTCTGTGTGTGATAGGTACCCATAATAGAAGGTTAGTGCTTTGTTTGGGATTACAGAATTTGCGTAATTGTCAGGAGTATACAATTTTTTACTGGAATTAACAACTAAAAAGTGTTGACATACTATATCGACATTACTATTATAGTTTTCATTATAAATAAATTAGATTATCTTTGATGCTACACTTAGAGACTTTTAATAAGAAAAAATCTCTGTTCATCATACCGATACCTCGGTCATTCGATTTGGTATTTTTTGTGATTACAAAATGAATAGCTTTTTTAGGTAATAGATTTTTTGTGTGCACTTGAGTATCTACTCACATCGGATACCAGGAATGTTCGCACGTGTCGTCGACTTTAATTCGATGAAATAAGGAAGTACAAAATAGTTATTTTATAAAAATCTCAGGATTACGAAATCCATTTTATTTATGAAAAAGGAATACGCGTAGATTCAAACAAAAACAAGTGTATAATGAAATGGTATCAAATGTAGTCTGCATATTATATACATCCATATAGCTTACATTCTACATACTCATAATAAAATTGTAAATACACATAATACAAAAGCTAACGCAGAGGTTTTTAGAATTTTTGTACGTCTGTATATACCGTATCCGTATCCGCGGATATCCGAGGGAGGAGAAAGATCCGGATCCGTATCCGTTACTTTTTTGGCGGATCTTTTACGGATCTTTTACGGATTACGGATATTACGGATACGGATATCCGGCACTATCACTAGTACCTAACTGCAAAAAATTAAACAGGATTTTCGCTGTTGTACATACCAACATATGTTTTATCATGATTCGTCATTTATAGATGAATATAAGCCGAAATCTCTTTGATTATACCATCAAAATCCTTGCGTCGGAACGGTAACAACATACACTTTACACCACTGTCTTTGTAGTCCAGGAGTAGAAGAAAAAGGCTGCGGTATCGCCGCTTGATATAGAAAGCGACTATGGAGAGCTTTGGAGATTGCAGCAGAACAGAACGGAGGATCCCATCGTCCAGTTCTGGGGACCTATGTGAAAGAAAGCGGCCATAGGCCTATGCCTATGTCTGTTTTCTTTCACATAGCTCACCCTATCTGTATAGGGAGAGCAAGAATGGGCAATATCCTCTCTAGAAAACTATTTGGCCTTTCTAGGAAATTCCTCTGAAAGTCACATGAAAAGAATAGTCACATAAGAATTATTAAAAAAAACGATCAACTCAAATCGAAAGCTTGCTATGACTGGAAAAGTTTCTATCTACGCGACAGCAGTGCAGTTAAGCAGAGAGGACATATCATTCTTACAGTAAAAAATTTAGGGAGGGACCGTCTAGTTCTTCCTCCCTCACAGGGCTGTACATTTTAAAGATTTCTCTCGCTTTACCAAAACAAAACTGTATAGGCGGCCTAATAATTCAGACATTAGACAACACTAGACTACCTAACCTACACCAATCCATACTGGATCCGAAGTGCAGTACTATCAGTCTCAGTATTACGTCATGTGTAGCCAATGGGATTTAGTCGTATAATGTGCATATAATACTAGAGAATTACTTGCGGTTACTAAAGAATTACTTAAACACATATACTGTTACTAGAGAATTGTAGGCAAGGTTTTATTACATACTATTTACAAATAAAATGGAGATCGTTGTAAAAAAACTCGCTATGCACTTAGCCTAAGCTTCCTCGTAGTACCTACAGAGTACAACTGACTTGCATTACGTAGAGTATTACGTAGATAATTACATATTATAAATGTTTAATTACATAATGGTACGTAAATAACGTACACGTGACTACATTACATGCAAAAAAACTGTTGTGTGTGACCTGGATCCGGATGACAGTGTTCTGTATATAAAAACCGGACAAGAACAAGTAGTCATAATTGCACTGACGCTAAACTAGAACGCGTGGAGCAGAACTCCACGCGTTAGAGTTAGTTTAGCGTCAGAAGTTGTTACATCACAAACTTCAAATTTTGAATTTTAGTTAGCGTTTAGCCTGTAAAGGAAGGAATAAATGAGAAATAATTATTATTAAAAATTTCACTGACACACTTACCGATCATTACAATTCTAAGGTATTTCTAGCAGTCTGACAAACTTCAAATTTTGAATTTTAGTTAGCCTATATACGAAGGAAAAAATGAAAAATCTTGAAATTTGTTGCCGTTCGATTGCCATGTCATTATATTTATTGTAGAAATAAACACGTCTAATATTGATACGGTCACTATAAATGTTGATAGGTAATTGATTAGATAACAATTTATAACAAAGTTGTTGAATAGGTGCTTCCATAGACACTTACTAAAATAACTGTCTTGGTTTTACATGAGATCTCACAACTTTTTGCAGTGGAAGAACTGCGCTCTTGGCATTTTTTAACATTTTTTTGATTTTGATAAGATTTGTACTTACATTATTATTATACTGGTGCAAAATGTACGTAACCGTTTAAAAAGTAAAGAATTAATATCAGATCACTACGCAAATTTCATAACTTTGAAAGTCAAAAATAATACAGTTGGAATTCAATATATTATAGGTAATATCAACGAATTGGTAATATATACAATAAGTTATATAATATATTAGCGACCCGCCTCGGCTTCGCACGGGCAGAAATTTTTTTGAAAATGAAATAGGTACTTGCCCATGTTACCTACTAGCTGATAATGTTGCTTTCTATAGGTGGAAGAATTTTTGACTTCGGTTGAGTAATTTTTCATTACAAACAACCAATCCATTTTTTTTCTCTTTATAAAATTATAAGTATAGATTTAACTATAGGTTATATATTGAATTACAACTGTATTAATTTTGACTTACAAAATTATGAAATCGGATAATGTTTATTATTACTTATCGATTATTTCCTTTTCACAAGTATTTACTGCCGTCCTTCTTATTGGCATCGAAAAAAGAAGGGTGAATGTTTTTTCTTTTATATTTGAAAGAACCACTGTTTATACGCATCATGGAAGCCTTTGTTTGTCGTAGATGTTGTTGACCTAGGTGCAAAAGTTCAATATTTAAATTAAACAATCTTACATTCTAAAAAAAATTGTTGATTGCTTTTTTAAAATATATCTGTAATCAATCATTTAAAAGAACAAAGAGCCATTTAAAAGAAAGCAAGAAACACGTCTTTCGCTAATTATATAATATGTTGATATATTCTTATACTCGTACCAAAGTTTCTACATTTAAAAAGTAGAGTTAATTAATCATGCAATACGTACTAATACAGTTAACCTTATTGTATTGAAATAAGTTAGGTTGGCGTACGTCGTAGAGTCTTAGGCTAATGTATACAATGGCCTTCTACTGTGGGGATCAGTGGTACATACTAAATCCAATTTTATTAAAAAAAATGAGCAATATGTGTCATTTATAATGTTCTTTTAACATCCACGGCCCAGCGAAAATAGTACAAATATTTCACGGACCGAGGCGTCGACCAAAAATAAGTACTGGCACACAGAGTACATTATATATAGGGAAATCGAGGTATCAGTTGAAATTCTGTTGAAAATTGCTATCTAGCAAAACTAGACTAAAACTGTCAAGTAATCTTCATATATAGTATATTGTTAGTTCTACATTAATTTTAATCACATAAAGTACCCACGTGTGATATTTTGTAACGTTTTGGTAACAAGAACGAGGGTAGAATGGATTTCCTGCGTGTAGTGGGGCTGCATAAAAGCCTGATTTTGGTCTTGTAAGAGTTCAGTTGTTGAGAAGTCGTCGAATAGTCAAATACATAATAGTTGCGATGAAGAAGTGATAGCGTGTTCGATGATCACCGATGAAGGCCGATGCTAAAAGAGTGATCAGTGCTTCTGTTACATTTCATATTTAACATAATATATTAATAATTGAATGTTAAAATTCTCAAAATTTCTCCGACTATCCCGTTAGGGATACAGCGCGAAGATATGTATGTATGTAAAATTCTCAACTGATACGAACCGACAATAAATTTTTGCGGATGCAGGTCCGTGGTCCGCAGTTGAAGATCACTGATTTATAGCAGTATTGCACGGGAGTCACTGTGAGATCGTTTTAAAGAGATTGACGTACTTAGGTAGGTACTCGCCTTGCTGTCATTATACTTATTTGAAAATATTATGTATAGTAGATAAAAATAGAATCTGTTTAAAAAGAAAGGCGATAATATTTATTATATTTCCATATTGAAGTCATGATAAACTAGTTATTCCAAAATTTAAATTACAAAAGTTAAGTGAGTGATTTTTGGTGAACCTCGTTCATTTATATAATAAGGTTCTACAAGAAGTTGTTACAAAATGTATAGTAACTAAAAAATCAGAATTACAAACGATTTCATCTAAGACAAAACTATATCTTGAAGTGATCTTACACGTGCTTTTTCTGGCTTTAGAATACCGTATTTCAAAGTACTTATAATGTAAAATGATGTTGAAAATATGATAACTCAGTTTGTCGGTTTTTCTTGGCTTCTTAGCAAGTTTTATCTGGGAACCGATGACAAAGACATTCAATAATACCGTTTAACTGAGTTTACTTGAATAAATCGACTTGACTTCGACTTTGTAGAACAAAGAATAGATTAGCAAAATTTATAAAAATCTTTAATTAAAAGAGACATTTCATAAAATGTGAAAAATTCTTAAATTTTCATTACTTAAACATTATTTATATAAACACAACATGCTATTCATTGAAATAAATTTTTAGTTGTCCTTAATTATTAAAAATTTCCATTTGAAATAAAATGGAAAAAAATGTTCCCAAAAGATACGATTATTCCCTAATCGTGCTCATAAAGGCTACAAAACACGGCAACTCTAACACAACTTTATTATGAAGTGGAATGTCTAGTAGGTAAATATATAAAAATGTTCAATTGTGAATTTGTGTGTCGGGCGTTTTATAGCAAAATAACAGCTCAGTGGTTTGACGATGAGCGTATTCACATAACTCATGACTCAAATTCAAAGTGGACTAGTGCTGTGACAAAAAAAAACGGAAATAAAAATCAGAAATTGTTCAAAATATCACAACCCACCGCAGCCAGCGCAGCCACGCGGAAAAACTAGTAAAACTAATAAAATATTACGTTCACAAAGTAGCTATTCTAGTTATATTTGGTTTGCCCTTTGTTAGTTGTATCGTTTACCATCACTTGCAATTATTATCTTGTCTGTATCAGAACTTGTTCGAGTCGTCAGTTCAGTTCCTGATCTTTACACCGCACGGTCGTTCGTTTGTCGCGTATTTTGTGACAACGAAACAAGTTTATGAATGGTTCTAGTGAATGAAAACTATAACAATGATTTAAATAAACGTGATTACGGTCACATTTTTCAATGTCACTACGCTGATGTTGATTACAAAATAAAACTCGTGAATAAAACGAATTTAACAACGACATTTTTAGGAAACACACCGGATTTATAAACAAGTTATTGTGGAATTTGTGAAGTATTTTTTCTCGAATATTGTGGTTGCAAATAAATTAGTGAATCGATGTGCATAATGCCAACACATAATGCAGAAGTTTTGTCGTCTAAATAAATTGGTAATACGCCCAGTAAATTGATATATTGATTGCACGAGTGCTGTTAATATTAATTATTATCTTTTTTATGGTTAAATATTGATAAAGAATATTAAACTTGTTCTCAGAATATTATTTTTTACTCTATGATTCACTGTGGGTTTTTTTTGACTGTTTTACAAATGTAACATAAACACGTCTATTTAGTTTACATTATTTCAATATCTTTATAGAACAGCACTTAATATATAAATATAAAAAAATCAGAGTCCCTGCCATGCAAATGTTTTAGTTAAATTGAAATAGTGTTCTAAAGGTGATCAATTGTTATGCACATTATGTACAATAGACTCAATTTCAAGCTTATTTTTGACGCATCGTAATTTTGACCTGTAATCACTAAAACCTATTTGGAACTTTAATTTTGAGATAATTTAAAATATTGTGCGTTATTTTACGAACACTTTTCAGAGGCAAAGCAGTACATTATACCACATACTCGTAGTTTAGGGATTCCCGTCTCCTCATTGAGTATTACTTAAACGCAAATTATTTTTCATTATACACATAGCTGGCGTGACTAGCAAACGTGCATTTAAAGATCGTTAGCAACAACGTTAACCGTTCTCATTTTGTAGAAAAAATAACTACCTTCTTTGAAAAACATACTTACTAAGAAACAGCTATTGCAACCAGTGACAAATGAAAATGAACATAAAAGTGGCAACATTTTTCTTACTAATTTCTAAATCAATTTGTTCTCAAATTTCGTGTGGCGAAGAAAATAGTGTGGATATCAGTAAAGGAACACATCTGAGTAACGGAGATATCTACTTTGGCGGTGTTAAATTTAAAAAATCTGACTACTATTTCAACAATGAAACGAAGACAGAAAGAGGCTGTTTATGTAATGTACACGTCTGCGTTAGAAAGTGCTGTCACATTGGATTTGGGTATGACACAAGTAAAAAGAGATGTGTGAATGTGAGGGACGTGTTCGATCCACTTGTTGGCAATGAATACGAAATTACGAATAAGAATGCATCGGAAAAGTTTCATTTTCTATATGGGAAGCAGAACTGCTCGAAGAGAGATCATGAGTCGAGGATACGGATTACTTCTGTGCCGGCTTGGAAGGATTATCGACTACGGATTATGGAGGTAAGAAATGAGGAAAAATTCAGTAAAGTGGAAGTCATGTTCACATTGGCGCGTGTCAGAGATAATGGTTATTTCGTTGATCGATAAATTAAATTATAAGTATGTACTTACTTATTATAAAATATACTTAATATAAGTAATATAAATACCTTTTTTCATAGATAAATTTCTTACATATACGATTTATTTCTTGTTTTTAATTACTTAGACTCAAATTATCAAAAAATGTAATTAAAAGTAAACATAATTCCGAATTATTTTCTAAATCATTATATATTTACTAAACTTTATATCGTATGTCTCAACGAAGGTTCAAAATATTCATTAAAAATATTCTTACTCTTTCTATTTATTTAAAACCTTATATTTTATGTCCAAAAGAAGGTTATAAATGACCGTTCATTTAAAATCTTCTTTGGGAGCATTAAGGTAATAAAGAAGGAATAGAAGGAATTTTTTGATATGTTTTGTTTCATGTGATGAATTAGTAAAATCTTTAGCTGTTTTCCGCTCAAACTCCAAAAACTACCAATCGACACATGTTTCGCTTATCAACAAAGCATCCTCATGATATTCCAGAGATCAGACTCGGTCAGCTAACCAGCACCAACGATTCGGATAGTAGCTAAAGATTTTAGGAATTCATCACATGAAATGGATTTCCACAAAGTAACAGCTGAGTCTATACAATATATTTTGTTTCAATTTCATAATGAAATAAGTAACTTAATATTAGTACAAAAATAGCCTTACGATAATTACCTCTAAATTACCTTTAAATATTATTAAATTTTTTATAAAGAATCCAACAAAATCATTGAAGTAGATGATAATCTTTAAACTTAAGGCAAACATAGGTAACCATCGTATATGGTATTTACATGTTACGTGAGCGCGCACACTTAATGACCGAATACAGAGCTCTGGAACATGTTATTAATTATTATCTATAAAAGACATCGACGAGAGCACCACAATGGTGTCTTACTACATATTATTTTATGTAAACGTAACGTTTGATGAGACTGCAGTCCTTAACGAGATCTATAAAATTCAGCATATTCCTACATATAATTGTTTACAGCCTAAATATTATCTGAATAAAAGTAAATAAAAAAATTTAAAATGCACGTCATCTTTCGAGAATTTTTTGTAAATTCAGGGTAAATTCTGACCAAATTAAATAATTCAATTAAGGGTTATTGTTTCATCGGAATTATTTATTATTTAGCGCAGATTTTTGCTTTTTGCGCCTCTAACTGAAGCTTAAGTGGATTACTATACTAATATTATATAAAAAAACTTCCTTTCGGATAACATACATACCTATATCATGATTAAATATCATGTACTTTGTAAAAACCACATTACTTCATAAATTCATTTAATGTATAAAAACTGCGTGACATTTTAACTGCTAAGGTTAAGGACATCGTTGTTTTTGGTGAACTTAGACGTGCGTACGTGCATATTTGATCACTGTCTCATAAACATTGATGTTAAATACTATGCTTTGGAAGTTTTACTCACAAACGAAATGTTGATGCAGAATTAACTTGAGCGACGTTTTGATAGCGTCTGAATTTGTAATGGTACTAAGAAGAGTGCAATGTTATTTTGATAAAAACAAAAATATGAAACCATAAATATTAGGTAGGTTTCTTGCGTTGCTGAGGCGCGCGTTGGATAAACAAATGTTTAGATTTTTATTTATATGTAGATATAATAACATGCGCATATTCAAATGCAATGTTGTGTCAAAATTTCAAGTCAATCGACCGATTGGTTTTTGAGTTTTGCGACCACAAACATACAGAAGTTGAATTTTTATATGTATGGATAGGTTTTAACTATTAGTATTACCTATTTATTTTTATTTTTAACAACAATATTTCCTTTCTATAACAAGTTAGATATACATGATTGTAGACCTAAAAGCAATAGCAGCGATAAATCTCGGATAGAACAACCCACGTGAGTCATTAATATTTTTACAAAATACACGTTACATTAGACTCTAGGTTCCCAAACTTATTTTGTCTACTGAGTCGAGAGCTCATACAGTCGTTGTCTAAGATGCCTCCTAGCTAAATGAAATTACAAATCACCCCCCAGGCCTCTACACAACGCCCCCATTTTTTTTCTGGGTCTCTTACCGCCCCCCTTTAGGCCTGCAGCGCCCACAGGGGGGCGTTATCGCCCACTCCGATTAGATACTCGGTTGCATTATTTAAATCTTTAAAAAACGAATTTGTGAAATTATAGCGTTCCTATTACATAACATTGAATTTCACGAACGTAACAGATTAGTATCTCTCTTCCTTGCTAGGTTGTTCAAAGAACCAAAAATCATTTTACTACTTGTCCAAAAAATCTTGCGAGCTTTTCTTCCTCGGAAAGAAGTAAGCTGAGAACACTGTGTGTATCAATAAAAAAATCTCTCATTTTTAGCTGTTTCTTGTACGTTAATTAAAAAACGTGTCCTTATATTAAATATTACTGATCTCATTCTACAGCTTAGGAAACAGAATGAGAAGATATCTTACGCCTATCGTGAGAGGCAGTTAAAGGCGGCCTTCGGGGTCGCCCTCGCACCGTAGCCCTCAGTGACCCCAAAGACCTTTTCTCCCACCCGCCCCAAGACTTACTGCGATACAATGCTAAAGATACTTCTATACGGTGAACTGCCTCGACGCTACCCGAGGTAGTTTAGCGCAGCAGATTTTGCGGGTAAAAGATAATACGAGTTAAACCTTATCTCTCTAGCATGGTAAACAGAATAAAGCTTCGAATGTAATAAATATAATGTTGCATTATGTATGTATGCATATATGTTACATTGTCGACAATTTTCACTAACACAAATTTTTAACCGAATTAAAAAAGGAGGAGGTTCCATGTTCGTCTGTATGTATATTTTTCTCTCTTTTTAACTGACTTCAAAAAAAGGAGGAGGTTCTCAATTCGACTGTATGTTGTGTTTTTGTTTGTATGTTTGTTACCTCATAACTCCGTCATTTGTGAATCGATTTTAGAAGTTTTTTTTTGTTTCGTAGGTAATACTTCAGATGTGATCCCATTTAAATTATACCGGTATTAGAGCTTGGACTTCGAAGATACATTAAACAACGCGACCTGGTTATAACCTTTATTTATATTGATGATTCTCTTGTATATCGTTACGTTCTTGAATTAGAAAGCAGTTAATTTGCAGACCTGCCCTAGATATTTATTTAGGTCAAGATCACTAAAAAGGGAGAAATAAAAATTTTTTATTCAAAAAAATGAAACCGTTTTCAAAAAACAACACTGAAAAGTAGAAAATAACTATCCTTTACTAATCGAAACTCAAGTACAATTAAAATAATATTATAAATACGGTACAAATATCTAAATAATTAAATTGGACCGTTATTGAAGTCGGTGCCAGATCAATGTGCAACAACAGAAAGTCTATTTATTAGTTTTGTAGGCTTGCCACCGACTTCAGTAAATGTCAAATTTAATTACATAGGTATTTGTATCTTTGTATTTATAAATTTATTTTGATTCTTGTGTTTTGATTAGTAAAGGATAGTTATTTTGTACTTTTCAGTCCTTTTTTTAAGTCGGTTCATTTTTTTTAAATTTTTAATTTTATGGAAATGAAGTGTTACATTTTGATCATAATGTACTTATAAGTTTACTTTCCATTGTAGGATGGTCAGCTTTTCGTCGACCTACCGACAGCAATTCCGCCATGGCAGAAAAGAAGTCCAGACAAGTATTGCATTGATACATTCGTCTATCCCGATGGAAGCACCAAGTTGGACGCGCTCTTGTGCTTCTCTGAAGAACAAGAAGAAAAACATTATCTTTTAAGTAGCACTTGTAAGTGGCTAATGGCATGATAATATTACATTCTTGAGGAATATTTGCGTTATATAAAATATTACAGAAAAAACTAAACATTTTTTCAACGAAAAGTCAAATTCAATTGATCAAAGTAAGCTATTATTGCCGATGTACTTTTGCGATTTTAATGGAAGTTCATGGACGCTTCCACTACAGAAATCCTGAGGTCGGGAATCAATGAACTCTTCTTCTGCATCGCCTCATTGGATTTGAAATTTTTCCCTTGTAAAAATGGAAATCATTTGGAGGAACAACATTTCGACTAAAATTAAAAAAAAAACCGTAAATGATTAAAAAAAGACCAATCAGATTGATGTATTGCATACACTTTTTAATAATTTTATCTATAAATTAGGCTTCTGATTACTTCATGCTACTTTAAAATGTCGTGCAGATGATAAATAATCATTAGATGTTTATGCCGCGAGCCGCGTACTATTAAAGTTGAATAATGAGTTTTTATAATTCACTTGGACCACTCATTAAAGCTCGGCGAGTCACATGCGGCCAGGAACAGTCATACTTAAAATTGTAGCCCGCGTGTCACAATTTTAAGTGTGACTGTTCTAGACTGGTTATCGTGGTTTCACATCTAGGTAAAATTTTTAACCATAAAAACATACAAGTATTAACTCAAAAGTTGATAATTTAATAAAATTCAGATCTAGAGTGCTGATTACTCTAAAAAAATCAAACACTAGATTTAGTGTGTTGATTTTTTTAAGTGATTCGTAGTTAAGTAAAATATATAGATAATATGTATATGCTATATGCGTATGTTTATATAGATCTATAATTCTATTGTAATGGCGAATTTCTGGGGAATATGAAATTGCTATTCGATTTTCAGAGAATTTGAGTATAACACGAAACGTTTAAAAAAATATTTTGTACTAAAAATTCCTATAAGTTATGTCGCATTGTAATAAATAAAATAATAGTACAAAACATTACTTATTTAAAATTTCTCGTAATTTCCATACAGGCATGCTGATCTCGTGTGTCTTCTTCCTGGCCACGGTGGGTGTGTACGCGTGGTTGCCAGAGCTCCGTAACCTTCACGGCAAAGTGTTAATGGCGTATCTACTGTGCTTATTCGTTGGTTTCGCTTTCTTAGCCGCGATGCAGATTCTGCTTATGATGGATAACATCATACAGTCGTCTTGCACAATACTTAGTGAGTCATCTTTTTTATATTTTATCTTTGTGGATTTTCTTAAGTGACCGATTATCGCGACTGCCATATGTTATTTTGTAATTAATCTATAAGTGTAATTAATCACATTTACATTTGAATATGGAGTGATCAAGTAATCTATCCAAAAATCTATAGATCAGAGCAAGTGCAATTTAGCGTTTACGTTGTCAGTCTTTATATTATTATCGTCGTCGGTTTTATGATAAATAAACTAAAGATAAACATAATGAAATATAAAGATTCTTCTTTTAACTTCAAACCTACATATTTAGATAGAGTTTATCACTTCAGTTACAGGATTTATTTAATGTTCAATGCTAAAGCGTACAAACGCTTTAGCTTTGAAAATTAAATAAATCCTGTAACTGAAGTGATAAGCTCTATCTATATTTATAACCTTCGTTACTATTAAATTCAAAGAGCGCGTTTGAAGTTATAATCAAAATTTCAATTTCAATTCTGGCATGAACTGGTGGAATGTAAAAAACCAGAGAAAAGATACAGAAATGATTCGGTTAAAACACATACCGACCACAAAGACTGTGGCCATGACCTCCTATCCTAGACGTACGCATTTCATTATTATTAGAATTACTAATAGTTTTAATTCTTAAGGGAAAATAACAACTCTAACACGTCTATTCGTACGTATTTTAAAATTAATTACTACCTTTGTATATTGAATATTGATTGAATCGGACCCTTTGTTGAAATTTGAATTGAACTTCGCTTTTAGTTTTCAGATTTAGTTACACAACTGCACAGTTTATAAAGCGATCCCAAAATAAAAACGCCGTATTGGCCATTAACCCGGATCTTTATATAACAGATAATACGGAACGAAGCAAGAACTGTTATAAATTAAAGATTTTAGCCACCTCTCAGTTTTTACCTCACTCTGTACGCCAGCTCAGCGTTATTGCATTGGCCTTAAAATCAGTTTTTGTTATAAACTAACTGCGTCGAATCATCAATTAGTACCGCAACTGCGATCGACAGTTACGTTCAATGTCATCTTTTTATACATATATTTACACTTTTCATTATTTGTATCGTCACAAGTGTATGTAATACAATATCACAATGGGAAATGCAATAAGTAGCGTTCTAAGTGCAAATGATATTGAAAGAAGTGTGTCCTTATAACATGCTTTTTCGAATAGAATAAAAAAAACATTGTCTTGAAAA
This sequence comes from Zeuzera pyrina, assembly GCA_907165235.1. Classification (NCBI taxonomy): domain Eukaryota; kingdom Metazoa; phylum Arthropoda; class Insecta; order Lepidoptera; family Cossidae; genus Zeuzera; species Zeuzera pyrina. The sequence goes on from OU015627.1 coordinate 5,930,251, forward strand.
ATATAATTACTAAAATATTCAAAATTTTTGTAAAGTAACTGAAGTAAAAAATGCTGAAGGTTTGGTATGTCGGAAGAATGAATGACGAACGACTGACTGATTGACTGAATCAACGGAGTGAATAGGAGTGCTAACAGAAGCCAAGGAACACCAAGGGTGAAAAAGAAAAAATAAAAGATCAAACAGCCAGTAACTATTATTAGCTGACGGAAATATCATAATCATTTGCGGATATCATAATCATTTGCCTAATAAAAATGATGAGGAGGTTTGAGGAGACGAAAAAGATAATATGTAGGATCGTGGTCCTTGAATCTCTGCATAGGAGTACTACAGGAATGTTTGCATCACTCATATCGTCCCTTAAATATTTTAAGAATCAAATAATTTTATCACTCTAATCATTAATGATCGAAGCTCCACTCATAATAATAACACAAATTACAGTCCTTAAATTCAATCATACTGTTATAAAATGACATGAACACAAAAAAGTTAGGTTCGTATTCAAAAGTGTTTTTTGCTGTAAAGTTTTTTTTACAAAACCTTGTGAATTTAAAAACAGTCTGCAGAAAATGAATATATTGGAACTATTTATGTAAATGCATGATATTATGTTGGAAAAATACTCGTATGTCAGCTTGTTTCTATTTTTAAAATAGTTTACGGGTTGTTTAATAATATATTGAAGTTACTTACAGGATAAATTGTTTAATATACAAAGTAAGAATTGTGTTCTAAGTACGTTCTTTCTCCCCGTTCATGCAATGATCGTTCATTGATAAAACATGAATCTAATTATGCAGTAGGTATTGTTGACTAATGAATTATAACAAAGGATTAAATTAACCCATAATGAATTCCTAATAAGTATTAATAAACACTATAAAATCTAAACAAAACGATTAGAAATGTAATCACATGAACATAACGACATAATAAATTCTAGTAGACAAAATTTATTATGAGGTTGTGTTCACATCAAATATAATACCGCCAAATTTTGAATTAGATTTATTGATTCCGTATTCCATATTAATATGTTCAACCAAAATCAAATTGAATTAACAATAAGCCATTACGCTAAAAGTAGCTCCAATAGACGATTGTTATACATCAAGGATGCAGTATAAAATCGCCCTAAGGAGTGAACGTGTAACTTTGTATCTATGCGAATGCGTAATAATGTATAATTATTAATTACAAAGTTACTTTAGACTTGCTTCCATAAGAATGATGGCTTAAACAATCTTCTGTATCTAGCTTACTGACAGACCAACGCACAACTCAAATCGCTGGGCTGTGACTCGAAATTTTAGGCAAAGTTTTTTTTATCTAGGCAAGCACTAAAAAGGCATTTTTTGAAAAACAAAGTTAGCTTAGAAAATTAAAAATAAAAATCCGTTTCACAACCCAGAACTGCGTGTAAAGAATCTATCAAGTAAATAATTCAACACATACCTATTTGGCCAATTTCGAAAAATTTAATTCTAAGCTGGCTAAAAGTTTGTAAAAGTCATTAAAGAAACGAATTTTTGTAAAGTTGCGGACAATAGCTATGATCATAACGGCTACAATTTAACACGTAGTAAGTAGGATTTAGCCCAAATCCATATCGAAATATAATTACCACAGCGATAAACGCTTTGTTGATTTTATTATACACGAATTCTTGAAGACAAGGATATTGCAACGTTTCGGTTTCAGTCTACTTAAAGTCTTCCATCGGTGCATGTCGTCAGTAATAATCTATGCCTATGCGAAATGATCTGTGGTTGTTAGCCTCATATGAATGCTCAAGATCTAGCTCTAAGAATTAATAGCTTGAAATGGCAATGGGCGGTACATATAGCACTATATAGCACGACTGATAAGAACTGAGAAAATAAATTTCTACCATGGCAACCGACTGACCGTGAACTACAAGAAGGCACAGCCTCTTACGAGATGGACTGTTGATGGATCTAATCAAAGTCGCGGGGAGTCGGTGGAAACAAACAGCGCAGGTCCATATGAAGTACGTACGAGAAATGTGCCCAGCAGTGGACGTCTTGAGACGTGCTGAGAAGATGACGATGCGGTCATTATAAAGTACAGTAACTTACCACCTTAAATCAAAAAACCACAAATAATTAAGAAATCTAAAAAAAATATAAACAACTTAAATGTCAAAGTTGTTCTTCTTGTCGCTTTCAGTTAAAATATAATAATACTTCGAAGACATCGGCAAAAAATACGTCTAGTGTAATTTATTAACGTTGTGTTTCAAATAAGAGTGGCGACACCAAGACGCCCATCCTTAATGGACTAATAATGAAAATGAAAATGAATGATAGAAGATACCGTAATAAAGAAAGCGTAATCGGAGTAAAGTTTCCAGAGACATAATAGACATATGTCACTGAAAACAAAATACCAATTTAATAAAAAAAAAGGCAATTTGATGAAAAGAGAGAAAAATAAAACATTTAATCAAAATCCTTTTCTAAATCTCATAACCAATAAGAATAATAAGTTCTCGAGGAAATTGAAATACATTCAAAAGAAAAATTAAAAAAAAAAATTATATATAAATATATGGCTAAGATCTATTACAACTCGTTTTCACAAAAGAACAAAATAATAAAAATTTCGCGTCTCTTTCTATCTCATTCGTCGTAACCACGGGTAAAACAGTTAGCCATAATAAGTATGGCAACCTCACACTGTATTTTGTGTCAGCTCCTGAGTCGTTCATGAAATAATTATTTACAAAATACTCGAAAATTTTAGGTGTTTTGGGTTCTATTACTCACAAATATAAAAATATGTCAGCTTCAACTGTGTATCGTTGTTTCTTTCCTTAGTCACGCACATTAGTAAAAATCTAGAAACTCGGTTTACAAAAAAGGACACCGTAAAGATATGCTCTTAGAGGAAATGCTCCGTCCATTGTGATATTAGGTCCGAAATTCTTTCACGCGATTTTTTTGATTAGTCTGTTATTTGTAATTCGCCGAGTGAATTCTCCAAATCTTGAAAGGCAAAGGAACTATATGCCCATACAGCCGACGTTCTCTGTCAAAAGTCTCATGTTTGATGTAGAAATTCTTAAATCCCTAACACTCGCCAGTTAAGCATTTAGTGGGCTTCATTGAAGTTAATAAGAACTTCTTGAAAATCACTAAATCTTCAACTACCAATTACGACATCTTCTTTTATTTATATTTCCTGATTCTTTCAGACTTGCACAAAACTTTAATACACAAAATAATATCACTGTTGTACACTAAAAATCTCAAAAACGCAAAAATAGAAAATCTAAACAAAACGTAAAACTTCATTTCTCGCATTTTCGTCAAAAAGTCAATTATTTGTGAAAAGAAAAAATGATAATATGGTTACATCGTCGAGAATAAAAGTACTGTAGAAGTTATAATAAAGTACTCTGTGGTCGGAATTTATGATAAACTAGCTGCACCCGCGTCTTCGTCTGCGCGGAAAATTTTTTCGTGGCTTTCCCGGCTTCAGTTAGATTGTACATAGTACGTTTAAAGATTGTTTTTGAAAAAAGTCTACGTCTAGCCTACGTCTGTTTCCGAGAATATCCTATCTCTGTACTAAACATCATAATTGTTTCAGCGGTTCAGCATCTCCCATACAAAATTGAATCCCCCTTTTCACCCCCTTAGGAGCAGCTTAGCCTATGTCCATTCCCAGGTGTCAAACTATATCAATGCTACATCATAATCAGTTTAGCGGTTTAACATTTCCTGTACAAAGTTTTGTCCTCCTCCCGTCTCCCTTTTCACGGATTTCTGATAAAAAAAGTCTTATCACCGCACCCTATCATTACCAAAATTAAGCGTTTCCCATACAAAGTTTCATCCCCCTTTTCACCTTCTTAGGGACAGATTTTTGGTAAAAATAAGTAGCCTATATCCGTTCTCTGATATCAAACTATCTCCCTGCCAAATTTCATCATAATCGGTTCAGTACCATTTCCCATACAAAGTTTCATCCCCCTTTTCACCTCTTTAGGGGTAGTAGTTTATCATGAGCGCAATCACATGTTCTTACTACGTACCGATTTTCATTAAGATCGATCAAGCCATTCTTCAGTTATAAAATTTTAAAAATTGTTGAATCGAAGGCAGTGAATCATAAAATGATTATCTATCACAAAGTTCAACAGTAAAATTGTAATTACAGACAGACGCTAGAGATTTATATAGTAGTATAGAGTATAGATTACTCTGTGGTCGAAAGTTATACTTATAATGAAGTAAGTACTCTGCTTGAACCATTCGCGCTGTCGTCCTCTTCGGGGTTTTATGGATAGACTACCGGAGCTACCGCTCCGATCGGCCGCGACCTCGAAGTTCTCTTTAGTCACCTTTTATGACAAGTGAAGAACACAACAACCGTAACATTGCAGCCCGGTCTAATGGTTCGGGGCGTACATTGCCACCGCCCCGGCGTCGTCGTCTCCGAAGGAGATCGGTCCTCTCCCATTCCCGCTCAGCGTCCTCTTTTCGGACCATTACAGTCTCACAGAAGGAGGACACGGCTTTCAATGACTCTCACCTGTTAGCATAGCCGCTACTACTGCTGGGACGGACAGATGTTACCCGATCTGGCGCATTAGAAATTAGCGCTTGGAAGTCCACGCGTAGCATTCCTCCAACGTGTGCTGAGCGCCGTCCTGTTCCCCGCCATATCCCCGCCATAGCGGTCCTTAGTGGTATCTTCGCGACCGATCCGATGCCGATACTAACCGAAGCAACCATGCCCAGTGAGTACCTGCGTTAGTCGGTGTTTGACGTCCCATCGCCTCTGAAGCCAAGTCTCGACGTTCGCCAAGATCGCACCGCTGACGAGTTGGCGCGAGCTTCTCCGTTCCTGTAGCTAGTTGCTCGTGCCATTTCGCTATAGCACGCTGGCGTTTCTGCCGACGGAAATATTCGACCCATCCAACTTTAGTAATGATCAATGCCAAACCAAAATTTGCCGTAGAGCTTTGTTTTTACGGACAAGAATCTACCATTGCAATAAAAACTATCGTTAAATTAGATCAATATTAACCTCTGATCAATATTCGCCTTTGGTGATGACAATAATATTCAACATTTGCTAGTTTACAGGTGTAATAATATTTCTGGCATAACCCCAGGAAAATGTTTCAATAATAAATGAGTATGTAAATGGGCTTTGATATAGGTACTTCCGTTCTTACAGGCATACTTTGTTAATGAATGAAGAATGACACATTTATGAATAAAGGGTTTTTAGTAAGGGGAATTACGTAGTAATAGTAATTAAAGGAGTATTTAAACGCGAAACTTGTAAAATAGTGACTTACACAAAAATGGTTATAAATTCGCGGAAACATTACCTACTAAGTTCACGGCCAGTAACAACTAACAACAATGTTATATTATTTAAAGTGATTGTTCTAATGTGACCTTGCAGTTCTCTCATCAAATAACATTCAAATAATTAACATTTTACTGAGCACTGAATTAACTCAGGCATCTCTCGTGTGACCCTGATATAAACACATTGAGTAAGGGTGTAAATTTAAAAAAAACATATCATGTAGGTACCTACATATTATGTATATTCTCAACTTATTAAACTTTAGGCAGATGAACGGACATATAGACAACTTACAGGAACAAGAACCCTAAAAAATGGCTTACCATGTATGACAGCAAAGACCTATTAGTATTTTTATTACGGCGTTCTCTATGTTACGTTCTCGTGATGATATTATAAAGAAGTAATTACAAAACGCTTTACTGAAATAGCGCGAACTTTGCTCTGGTAGATACCGTGTTAGTATGAAACGATTTTTATAGGAGAATGGAAAACCGAATATTTTTTTACAGCATTAAAGCTCTATACTACGTTCAGAAGACCATTTGGAACATATTTTACCTATGTATATTTCGTACACTGATCCGAAGATTGTTTTTATCAATTTCCTGGTTATATTCGGTTCATATAACTTACCGTATTTTCCAGTTATTTACATCTTACGTGCTATTGCATTATCACCGACGGTACTGTATCTAGCAAAGTCCTGTTAAAGATCAACATAGTGCAAATCGCAACCTGTATTAAACGATCGTGATATAGATGGTGAATACAGAATTGTGTCACATAATTGTTAGTAAACTTAAGTTCATTATAACAAATCACATAGATCACATAACATAGAGACCACAGGCCATATAGATCATCGACATAGACATACCTATATGTATAATATGTAATATATGGAGATACAGAGCAATATTGAGGTTTTATTTAGAAACTCTAATACCAGTACGTAGTATAATGGGTCAAACTAGATCAAAATAGATCAACCAGCGCAACCCTCTCCCACCTCTTGTACAGTCCCAATGCTGCTTGATGGCGTACAAATTAACCACGAGTTAAAATATCAAAAGCTAAAATCAAAGCCACTGTATGATATTATACACGTTACACGTTTACTTCAACTACCTACATAATCAACTCTAATAAAATTAACAAATATTTTATTATTCATAGTAAATAACATTAAATAACTCAGTCAAGCATATTATCGGCAATTTACTATCGTTATGTGCAATAATGTTAGATATAACCAACCTCATGAAACAGAATTATTGTTATTCATGTGAGATCATAAACTGTAAAAATAATAGTTATAGATAAATTAAGGAAACCACAATTATCACACATGAAATAACCAACTGTTATTATCATTATAGTTGAATTGCACGTTACTCGATTATTAATTATAAATGTATAAGTATCCTATGTAAACACTATTATTTTTAACCGTTTCGTAGATGTAATTTATTACGAATACTTTCTACTTTATACGATAACTGTAACAAAAATTTGTAGATAATGCAGTAAATAAAAACATAACTCAAGTACATATTTTATTTAAGATATTTTTAATTTAATTATCTATTACTACGTTTAAACAAAAAATGGTGGCGATTTGACCTACAACTAGTTTAAATGAAGGATGGGTTAAAAAGCGATAGAGTGATGCAACCGCACAAATAACGCAAAATAGGTATGACAGAATCGTGTCTGAAACTGGAATATTTCATTTTATGTTTTTTTTTGCTAGCACGGTCAATATTAAATACAGTGAGTCGTGTCTGAAACTTTTGACTATCTATCTCATTTTGTGTTTTTTTACTAGCACGGTCAATATAAAATACACTGAGTCGTGTCTGAAACTTTTGAATATCTATCTCATTTTATGTTTTCTTGCTAGCACGGTTAACATGAAGTACACTGAGTCGCATCTGAAAATTTTTAAATATTTATCTCATTTTGTTTTTTTGTTAGCACGGTCAATATAAAATACACTGAGTCGTGTCTAAATTTTTTGAATATTAAAAGCTCGTTAATTTATTTTTTGCTAATCAATGCCAGCGAAAGTGAGAATAAACGGAGATATTAAAAACAGATTATCAAATAAAAACAATTTTAGGGTTTAATGCATTAAAAAGAATAACGGTAGCCTTATAAAATCACCCATGCATCGGTCTATTTGTACGTCTGTCTATCCGTCTGCCGCAGTTGATTTTCTTAAAAATAAAGCCACTAACAAGCTTAAAATTTGGCAAAGCGACATATCTTAACCCACTTTAATATTCACAAGTGTATGAATATTTTAAAATTTACCATTTTCTACCTTTTGTCTTCAAATGTAAAGTAAAATATGTAAAGTTTACAGGAAAAATAACAGTAATAAAAATCGTAGGCCGTATCCATCTCTAAATTAAATTATGAAATATCGCATCGAACACTTTATACACGAGATAAAGAGCATTCATATCTACAGACACATAGCATGTCCAGATGCTAACACAAAAAATATCATTATATACATTTCTCCAGGCGTATTCACAACACGGACGTGGGCGTAGCGTATCCGCGCAGACACGGGCAGACGTTAGAGCGTTAGTTGTGAATACGGCTATAAAAATGTAGATAATTATGTTTTATGTACTGGTATCTGCTGGGCACGCTACGTGTCTGTAGATATGGATGCACTTTTAAACTCGCATTTGACTAATTATCTTTTTTCATTTCAGCAATCATCATTTACTACTCTCTGCTGGCAGCATTCTTCTGGCTGAACGTCATGTGTTTTGATATTTGGTGGACTTTCAGGTATGATTATGTTAATTAATTTTTAAAACACCTTCCACCGGAAATGATTAGAAATAAAAGTAAGCAGAACTAGGCAGATAACTGCTTCTTTTGACGATTTTGGTTAGTAAACCGAAAAAATAAAACAAAAAAATAGAAAAAAATAAACAGAAATGCTTATTTCCGAAGACGAAGTTTGAAATAGCATTTTTTAATCTTTAATAGAGTAAAGAAACAATAGTTGCGTTTGCTTGCAAATTCATTGCAATGATAAAAAATACAATATCTCATAATAAATGAGTTAGAAAAAAGTCCTCTATATCTCTTTTTTAAACAAAGTATAAGGACACAGTATAGTTACAGGGATTAAGGATAAAAAAAAATTCAGACGTGTATCATGGCGTATATGTTACCATCTAATTGATATTACACAAAGAACTGAGGGAGCATGTATAGTAACACTCAAACTTCAAGTCATTTGTTTCCAAAATTGATGTGATCAGAAAAGCCAGAAATAAGAATCGGGACTCTCGACTTGGAAGGCATAAAATACAAATACACTAACTACAGAACCACTATACTATGTCAAAAGATTGTTTGCGTTTGTTTGTTCAAGCACAATATATTTTTATAATGTAAATATGTCGTGTCGGTGGCAATAATAAAAAGCACTCATTTGACTATACTAAGGCAAAGCGCTTCCGGTTTGGAAGGGACGCGCGCTAACCAGCGCTGACGGAACGTCAGGGCGCTGGCGGTCTGTTAGACTACGGCGGCCGGTGCGATATTCTCGGACGGATCGTTTGCCATTATTAAATTTTCAATTACCTACATAATAATTGTTACAAAGAGTTTTCTGTCGTTTGCATATTGACTTTGTCCTAACGTGGTATTTTATGGAGTAGTTCGCCTCTTGTAAGATTAGGTACCTATTTCTCATAGCCGAGTTGCAAGAGCACGAATTGGCCTATGTCTTTTCCGACATATATATAAAATTTATAAATATTCTAAAAAACTAACGAAGAAAATCTACAGAAATGAGTGGTTAATGAAGCCAGGGAAAACCATGGCTGACTTATGAAGATCAAATAGCCAGTTTTAGCCAACGGAAATGTCAAAAGCACTCGCATACCTAGGCGAAAATGTGTGAGGAAAATGATGAGATTTGAGGAGGCGACAGAAATATGTAACCACCGCTACGCTTGGCGCTCCGTCCTCTCTGAATACTCCGTTAGGGTTACAGCGTGAAGATATGTATGTATGTAAAATTTATGTAAGCTTGCCCCTAGGACGACATTATAAGATTGCGTTCACTATACATAATCAAATACATACTACATAGCATTATATTTAAAATAGTATCTATTTACAAGATTTGTGCTGCAACAAACGTTATTTTTATCGAATAAAATTCTAGTGCATGTTCCTTATACGTGAACAAACTGAACAGTCGAATATTTTTTGTGTTTTGTTTTCATGGCGTATCGCATGTGCTAAAGCTAGTAATCGTAACAAGAAAGATACCGTTGATATATTTTTTGACTGTCTTACGATTTGCAGCGTCACGAATAATTATACAAGATTGGAAATTTCACAAGATTTGAAGTTACTTATGTCAGGTTCACCTGTTTTTAGTCTTTTATATCTATCGTCGACTTAGAATTTATTCAGACGCATAAAATAAGGAAAATATGCATATGAGCAACATAATTTGTAATATAAACTGCAATTGACTCTATTTAAAACTATTTGAAAAAAAATTGAACTAACTTCAAGAAAATAAAAACACTGAAAACAACAAAACAATTAACTTTGAGGAAGTATTATTTAAGATAATGTGTAGTTTTATGTTTGTACATATTAACATATGTATATACTTTTTGTTAATGTAAATAAAGATATCATTTACTATCCTTTAATATCGAAACTCAAGTATGAAAATAACTTCATAAATAAGATGGAATACTATTATGTACTTGCAATTAAATTTGATAGTTATGAATGTCGGTGCCAAGCCTAACTAGTAGACTTTCTGTTGTTATTCATTGGTCTGACGCCGACTTCAATTACTGTGGAAGTTGTGAAGTTTATGAAGTTTTGTACTTTTTTAGTAAGTTTTGTTTTAATTATTTTATAGTTTGTGTATTTATTTTGTTAAAGTCGGTTTAATTGTATTCACTTTTAAAAAGTTATTTATTTTTCGGTGCTACATATCTTCACACCGTATCCCTAACGGGGTATTCAGAGAGGACGGAGCGCCAAGCGTCGCAATCCTTACATCTTTCGCTTCCTCAAATTTCATCATTCTCCTCACACATTTTCGCCTAGGTATACGAATGCTTTTGAAATATTAATAAATATACATATCAAAATGCAAAACAAATCTTTGCAATTTTATTATTTTATTCATGGCTCGTGCTCGAAGTACGTTTCAAAGAAGACAAACAAGTATGAAAAAACAAAATAAAAACCACGCAAAAAATGTTAATTTGCTTCTGTTTCTTGACAATAACAAACAAGATATTTCGAACATACAATATTACTTTAAAGGAAGTATAATAATTATGTATGTTTGCGGCTTTGTTCTTATATTGGAAACTAGCTTTACTCCTGCTGCTTCGCTCGCGTAGACTATAACATGTCTTGACCGACAAGAAAAACTCACCCCAATCCATGAAAACTATACCCCTTACTATGAAAAAATATGTTTCTCATACTAGAATTTACACCTGTTTTAACTCGCTAAATGCTGGAATTTTAAAAAACGATAAATTAAGTGTTTCATTCATTTTTTGCCTTTAATCATAACTTCTTAGTAACCTTTTAAACAAATATTTACAAATAAATTGAATTCGCGAACGTTATTTAGCACTAATCTTTTGTTAAGAGTAGGTCAGTTTAAACCACCCTGGGGCCTTGTTTATAATACAGCTAAACACTAAACAGGGAAATGGCGGTTAAAATCAGAGTGCGACTTGAGTGTGACAGCTAATCTGATTTATCGTTCATTGTATTCCGTCGGTTGTATTTGCATTCTTATTTTTGCGATTGGTTTTTGTTAAATAATGGACGATTTTGACGATTTACGTTTATTTGGACAAGATACTGCTGATTTACAGGAGTTCAGGCATCAGCGAACGAAATTATACGAAAATAGGTTCAACTCTCTTCTAGCCGTTCTTTGAATATGTCAATGACCAATTTAGGAATAAAATTCAAATTTTCAAAAGAAAATATGTTAATATTTATCAGTTTCATAAAACATATGATGAAATACAAGTCGGTACAAAAGAAGGTGGTTTGTCTTCAGCTATATCGCAGTGATAAGCCATCGGGGTCGACCACTTTTCTTAATAGTAAATTTTATATAAGAAATGTGTCATATGTCTTTATCGTAACATTTGACAGAAATTGCCAGCGTATAATATTTTTTGTGTACTCTAAAGTTTAAAGAACTCTTATGAATAAGAATTATTTTTAACATCACTTAACTTGTAAGACGTTGATTAGAACAGGTTTTTATTTTTAGTTTTAGTTACTATTTTTTAACATGTTTTTATAAATAAAACTAAGTTTTGAATAACCAACAGAAAAATTTTATTGCTCATACAAACTATGCATTATATGTGATATTTGATTGTTATAGAACCATTATAGCGAAAAGACACTGTATTGAAAATTCTAAACGTCCTCTCCCCCTCTCTTTTTGTCTATGTATATCTATATATATATCCATATGGCTTATTTACAACAACTAGTTAGGTACCTATAATGTAACAATAATGTTTCCACGACTTCAAAAAATATTATAAATACCTAGGGATTCATAAATTAAAGGTACATAACTATTATGACCAAGTTTCTGTTAGAATATAATATTAACTTGTTATTAATTACCTATAAAATAATTATAACGGATTATCTATATAGGCTAATTTTATAAGTATCTATTATCACAGTTCATATTGATAAGTTTCATGATGGTGAAAGCTTCTGTTGATAAAAGCGTTTATATTGCGATATAAATTAGGTAACCGAGTAATGCGGAATTAGTTGACAAGCTGTAGAATGTTTTATTTTGTTCAATTGAGAGTTAGTTCACTTTATCTTACTAATGAATGAACGAATTGTTTCGCCATGCAAAAGAACTCATATGCGAATGTTAGTTAAATACTTGTTCGGACTCAGCGAGATATATCTATGTTTTGCAAAAAACATTGTATTAGGTTTATACAATAAGAAGATTAAAAGCATATCGTCAAGTAAGTAATAAATTTCGTTTGAAATTCTTGAATATCACTATATTTTATATTTTTCCACGTAGAAACCGCTTCGCTATGGCTTGCGTGTTACTGCTCTTTGTCACTTGAAATAATAACTATAATGGTTCGTATATAAGAAGCGTCGCAGATTAGACATAAAAATTCACACTATTTAAAAAAACAATAGAATAATATGTGCACATTTTTAAATATTATATAAACTGCTCTTTGTCGCTTGAAATAATAACTATAATGGTTCACATATACGAAGCGTCGCAGATTAGACATAAAAATTCACACTATTTAAAAAAAGAATAGAATAATACGTGCACATTTTTAAATATTATATAAACTGCTCTTTGTCGCTTGAAATAATAACTATAATTGTTCACATATACGAAGCGTCGCAGATTAGACATAAAAATTCACACTATTTAAAAAAAGAATAGAATAATACGTGCACATTTTTAAATATTATATAAACTGCTCTTTGTCGCTTGAAATAATAACTATAATTGTTCACATATACGAAGCGTCGCAGATTAGACATAAAAATTCACACTATTTAAAAAAAGAATAGAATAATACGTGCACATTTTTAAATATTATATAAACTGCTCTTTGTCGCTTGAAATAATAACTATAATGGTTCACATATACGAAGCGTCGCAGATTAGACATAAAAATTCACACTATTTAAAAAAACAATAGAATAATACGTGCACATTTTTAAATATTATATAAACTGTATTAATCATATAGATCTAATTGCGCAATTTCCGTTGACTGGAAATTAACATTATAATTTATTAAATCTGGCGTTTTTTTGGAATTGAATATTAGGACAATTATTTATTTTATTTATTTATTGTTTATTTACTTATTATTTAAATAGGCAACATAATAATATCATGTTTCAATAATTCGGAGTGTTCAGTCCTGGCAAGTGAATGCAAGTGGCAAGTAGATGTACATAATTATTGTATATTGTATAATATAAATATATATATATATATATTTATTACACATTTATATATATTTATTACATATAATATCTGCATATGTAAGGCGTACTTAAATAAAATTACAATAACCGAAAAATAATTTGTGAGTTATGTGCAAAACATAATTTGAAAGTAAGGTGTTGTACCATGAGGTTTTTAATTCGTTTAAAACATTGTGCTCATTTGGGAATTAGAGAAACGAAAGTGTGATGTGTGTACATTGTTTGATGACTTTTGTGGAATACATCAAATTAAAGTGAATATTTATTGTAAAAGGACGTTAACGAATTCTTTTTTTTCCAGCGACTGTCCGCGTGTAATTAAAAAAAGTAGCCTAAGTCCTTCATCAGGGTTTAATCTATCTCCATTCCAAAATCCGGTGGTTTAGCCGTGAAATGCGATCATACAGACAGAGACTTTTACATTTATAATATTAGTAGAGGTAGAATTCCAAAATATGCAATTTCACTGACAAATATTAAGTTACTAACGGTAATATTTGTGTAAATATTACGAACTCACTTTCACTTTGTAGATTATATATAGTAGAATACCAATTATCCAAGCATTGATTATTCGAACATCGAATATCCGAACATTCGATTATCCTTACTCACCGGAAAGAAGTGATTCATTACGTCAAAGATCAATAATAAGTTATTTCCAATCAAAATTTTAAATGACATAGGTATTATGTAATTCATTATCGTTATAGCTCTTAATTTTTTTATATTGTCTTGTCTAAACGACGTATGTAAAACCCATTACATAATAAAAATTGATTAAATTTAAATATTGTTTGATTTTACTTTGAAATCGATTATCCGAGTTTTCGATTATACGGATTTCCCCTGGTTTTACTTGATCCGGATAGTCGGGATTCTACTGTAGTATTATATATTACGTATTCGTACATAACAAGCTTATTATGGAAGAACTAGTTTCAGATACAGTTACTATAAAACAGGTAGTTTTTTGCATATGCCATTTTAATATGTTAATATTACGAATTTTTCATACAGTGTTATTAAAATCGCTAGTAGTAATATTGCCGTAACATACTAATAACTAAATGGACGCTAATTCGTTAACGAAAAGCGTTTTTTTCCTCTTCACGAATTTACACCTTTGGCACGTGAGTCACACATCAACTAATTAACCCTGTCAAATAAATACGCTTTTCAAGTCGATGGGCGTAAACTTAATTACAATATTTACGTGGTTATTTCTTACGTAGTTATTTAAAGGAGATTACATATATGTATGTAACCTCCTTGGGTTATTTCAACAATTGACGTCTTCCTTACAGCCGTCATAATAAGCTGCATGGTTTGTGGTTAGGAAAAAGCCCTCGTCTTAGATGAAGACCACATAGAAAATCTATATATACATGAAGACGAAGAGGTTATATTGGATATTAATACTTATTATTTTACGCTAGTAACTATTAATCCGTGCTTATTATTATATTTAAAATCTATCAATTCTAGCAAATAGTGAATTACTCAAATAGAAATAGATTATATAATAACTTTAATTCACGATGAGTTGAAGACGATGAGGCGTTAGATATTATCTGTACATAAATAAATCTATATTTTGCCTCAATCTTTATATCTAATTGCCTGATTAGTCGTAGTTCACAGAAAACTTTCTTATTCCTGTTCTTGTTCGCGTCAAACGACACCCAAAGTCAAAGTCAAATCAATTTATTCAAGTAAACCCAATGACAAGGTATTTTTGAACGTCAAATCTACTTTAGTTCGGTTCAAAGAGAAGAGAAAAAAAACCTGGCCACTGAGAAGAACGGACCGACTGAGAAGAACCCAAACCATAAGGGAACCCGAACCATAACCATACCTTTGATTATTTATTTGTCAATAATCAAGGATAATACACTCATTCATTTACGGACATTACGTACCACCACACCAAATTACGAATTTCTATTAATTGAAGTATTATTTAATTTCTACACACAGATACTATTATGGCCATCATGTGGCCAACTTGAAGACATTTTTGTATTAAAAAAAAAATAGTTATGTAACCAGGCTTTTTAGACTTTTAAAGATCTAGATTTTAATTTTTGTACATTTGTTCGAGCTTCATTGAAAATCCATTTTCAATGTGGATTCCACTTTTGATATACTCGAGTTCCAATCATTACAAAGGTTGGTAATGTCATTGCACTCTGAAAGCTTAAAACTGATCTTAATGAGCATTGTTTTTAAACACTTCCTTCATCTGATATTTCACAAAACACACACATGTTTTAAGAGCGTCGCTAATGGAATAGGCGACACCGAGTCCCCCTGTTTATTAAGTATATGAATAAATGCATGAATCTCCAGATAATTACGACTATTGGCTCTTCAATAAGCACTAAGAATGTCAACGTCACGCAACGAACTAACAATTTCTTTTTTATTATTAAGTAATAGATAAATAGAACATATAAATATTGGCGCTTCGTCGTCTCTGACTACCTCGTTAGGGATACAGCATGAAGATAGGTATGTATGTACATAAATACCTACATAGATCAACCTACATAGATTAAACTCATTTCTTTCTTAAATCTTAGAGATATTTCGCAATGTAAGAATAATTAATTGATGGGTTGTGTTATGTTACATAGTAATTTTTAATTTTTAATTATATGTATACATACATATTTATTTTAATTAAATTAAAATTTGTTTCATAATATTAAAGTTATACTCGTATGATGTGATATGTACGTGAGTACATATCCTCTCGCTGTATCCAGAACGTGGTAGTCAGAAGGACGGAGTGCCAACCATTGCAGTCCATATATACCTACTTCTTTCCCCTTCTCAAAAAAATCTTCCCACACTAACTCCAAGGTATGTGAGTGTTTTTGACATTGCCATCAGGTAACACTCTGCCAATTCCTAAGTCAGCCTTGGTCTTTCTTGGCTTCTGCTCCACTCACTTTCGCTTTATGTTGTAATACAAGTGGGTAAATAATAGGGTTATTGTGAACGAACTAGTTTCATACAGTTATTATAAATCAGGTATTTTTTGCATATCACGTACAAACATTTAAAAAACTATTAATGAATGTATCTTACTTACCACATCATGTCAATGTACATTTGTCAACTGTAACTAAAAAACAGAGACCAGTTTCAATGAACTCAAAAAATAAATTAATAAAAGATCACACTTATTGCCCTGTTTTTTCTGCGTAGTATGACATTTATAATATAGGTATATATATATCACGTTGGTCGCCACTCACCAGTGTCTTATTTATTTTACAATGTATACATTATTTACTTTTTATTGCCACTAGGGTTATATGACTAGTAGTGACTCGCAGATTCACCCGCGTTAAATTTGGTATTTTCCTGTATACAAATTAGCCCAAATTACTCTCTGAAAAGTCCTCTAGCTGATAGATAGAATATAGATATAATGTATATCTATAGAATGGATAGATGGAATAGAAATCTCGTCAAAATTGATTCAGACGAGAATCAACAGCATTTTTCATACTTCAACTTTTGTCAATTATTGATTCTTATTACAACCAGAATCTATTAAACATTATGTGATGTAGGTAGTTATTACTTTTATTTATTTACAATTTAATACATTACAATTTAATATATAAATATTTTTATAATAATTCAAGCAATTTTGTGATCCCAAACTATTGTATTTTGTTCCAATATCACCTAAATCCCAAAACATTTTAGAAAAGTTCATTTTTTAAACTGAACGGGCCACGAATCGAACCTGTGATCTTCAGTTTGGAAGGTAAATGCTCGCGCCAACGGGTCTGCCAAAATATTATACGCATTATGAAGGATTTTAAGCACTCACGTAAGGTTTTTTGTAGAGGCGATGAACTTGTCATGTGTAAAACTGACTAAATATACTCTTCAACAAAACGGATGTATAGTACCATCTGGATATGTCCGTGACCTATATATTGACTTTGAGTAATGCGTAGTCATACTGTTGTGCGTATTTAAAAGATAAAAACCAATTACAATTGTTATCACTAACGAAACAATAGTACTTTTTGGCGGAAACGGAAGAAGTGAAGTTGTCATTTTATGAATATCTATTTTTTACATTTTTGGGAGTTTTAAAGTACAAAAGTACATTGTATTTTAAAGTTCTGTATAAGTGAAAATAATGGAGTAGGTCTAAATATGCATGTGTGGCTAAAGTTCTCGCCCTCTTCCAAGAAGTCCTTCATAACTTCAGTAAAGCCCATTATCACTTTACTGGAGGAGTTTTGCGATAACAAGAAAGAACTAATTTGAATATTGTGACGTGTGCATTGCATTGCCTGTTTAACTCATCAAGTGATTCTACTTATTAATATGTGACATTGGCAAATGCGCTAATCTGTGCGCCATGCCATGAAGAAAAAAAAACAAAAACAAAACAATACTGAATAAAATAAAATATCAGTACAGTAGTTATTCAATTTATAACAGTTAAAACCGATTTACTCGTATTTTATCAATACAGAAGTTAATTTACTGAAATTCATCTTTTGTTTAAAATAAACGTTATCGATATTAAGGCAATTAATTTTGTACCAAATCAAAAGTTTTCTACAGTAATGTCAATATAGACATGGGACTAGTCAATAGTCATCTCTGTAATAGTTCGGGAATACAAAAATGTAATAGAACTATGATATCCCGCTTAGGTGATTTAAAAAGGGAGTCTTTGGTGTCGCGTCTGATTGGAGCGAGCTCCGGTCATCATTTCAAATGATACGCCCTTTAATGTGTGGTAACATTATGAGAGTGCCGGAGAGATTTTTATACATTTGTCGCCCGTCATGATGTGCTTCCGCACGGCGTTAAAGGTTCATTCCTTAGAATAGTCCGTAGGCTCTCGCAGTAGATCAGGAGTATCACGAGTCAATTAAAGTCACGCATAACTCAGTCTTACAGTCGTTGAGTGGAGTACGTGGAGCGTTGTTGAGCGAAGATTTCTCCTAAATTACAAAAAAAGAACTAAAATTATAAAATTTCAACGAAATGGTTTGTAAGTCTGGATTGGGCCCATATAGAAAAATTACTACATTGGTCTTTTTTTTTAAACAAAATGCTATTGAAAAATATTATACATATTATTGTCACTATTGCCCAAATATTTCAAGTCGTGACGTAGTCAAAAGTGTGATTATTCGGTGTTAGATAAGTCGCTAAAATTAAGGCGAGGCATTGGAAATTTTGACGGCAAGGATCTCAATTTTTCTAAGTTACTACAAAACGTATGAAAATGATATTTGGTAACCTGATTCTTTATTTCATTGAATTTATTTTGCCAGTTGCAATACACGATGTATTAAGTTTTGTAACACAAAAAAAATATCAAAGAAATCTGTTTTAAAACAGAGATTTACATTTTTAGGAGTAACGGGACAGATTTCTTTTTCTAAATTTTATGTATAGTTTTAATCTAAACATATTCTTGAAAATTACAGTTGGATTTTTTTAAATGAATTACAATTTTTAAAATAAAAACGAAAATAACTACTTTTTCATATTTTTCGTAAGCTAGCGCACGCACTTTTGCATAGACCAGAAGGTCTATTTTGAATTAAATTATTGTTTATTAATGCCTTAAGCAACTTTGTACACGTCATCTAGTGGCTAGGTGATCATGCGTCGTCTATCGAGCATCTGCATCATCCGAGCAAAGATACGTTAACTCATTAGTTCACACTATTGTTACATATCAACACTCGTTGAGTCAATTCAGAAGTCTTATAGGCGGCTCGAAACTAATAATATGTATATTGTCCATTAGTCCCACCTTTACCAATCTATACCTTTCCTTTTTCTTTTATTGGGATTCGTACGGTGAAAACGACAGGCTAAAAGATGTGACCGCTTCCTCGATTCTTCTTCCCCGATTCTGTCTTCGTGTGGTGGCAAAATCGACATTAGTGGCTGTGTTTCGACTAAAATGTCTATGGCGTTCACAGATTCACTGTAGATCACATCAGCCAATCACATGAATCAGCCAATCGAGTAAAGAATGAAAAAATGTTATTAATAATAAAAAAAAAATTTGAAGTTTCAATATATTTACACTACAATATCTATTTGTCCTTCGTTATGAAATCCGTAGACGTTTTTCAGCTTCGCGTTTTTGTTCTAAAAAGAGTGAAGTGATAGCGACCTCTCAATTTTAGCCAACGTTATACATTGTATCTTTTCTAGATTTATTCCAGGAACGATTTCCTTTTTCTGTATTAAAAAACCAAATAAGTGCGAGTCTGACTCGCGTTCCGAGGGTTTCGATAATATTCATTTACTTATACTACTTATAAGTATGACAGTGTACACAGTTAGGTAATCGTTCAGCTACTTTCGCCAAAATAGTTAACATTACTCAAGCTCATAAACTAAGAAAACACCAAACATTTCTCTAACGTAAAGAAGAAAAAGTCCGACTGAAAAACAAACTTAACTTTGTGGTTGAAAAAATGTTCGCTCATAGATCGATATACGTCACAGTTATATCTCAAAGTGTAAGTGCAACTGTAAGCTTGTAATCTCAAAAAATATATTTCATGTGATATAACAATAAATTAATGATTATCGGATTTTGTCTTTTACTTGTGCTGAGAGACCTTGCTCTTGCCAAACCTGATTTTAGGTCAATGGGAAATACACTATAGGTTTTTATTTATTTACGAGTGTCAAAATATAAGGCAATAATAATCGTATTTTTTTATTGAGACGGATAGACGGACAACGAAGTAATCCTGAAGGGCTCCTTTTTTCTTTTTGAGCTACGGAACCCTAAAAAAGACTGCCAAAATAAGATCATATTTGCACAATATTTATTCCTTACTCTCAATTACCACAAACTGCAAAATAATGCTTGCCCTATAGCTTTCTTTTTATAAAAAAAATACCCTTTATATTCACATTGTTTAGGTCATTTTTCGATGTTTGTAAGCGATGATTTTAGACATAAGAGTAAATATAAGATAAAGTTTTTTGGAAAAAGTGTTAAAAAAAAAGGAAAATTAACACCTTACAAGTGTTCCTCATTAATAATGCATTTTTGAATTCGCAATTCAAAGAGCTTTCGTTCGGAATGCTACATAAACACTTCAAAATTTTTATTAAATGTATTGTAATTTAAAAAACCCTAGAATAAAAATTTAACTAACTCTCAAGTCACAACTCAATTTAATAAGTTGACTAATTAAATACTAAATACAATTATTTCAAATTGCAGCTGTTCAGCTGTTTACGTTAAATATTCTATGAGAAAAATGAGTGACAGGCAGACTAACGCTGAGGTAGATGACTCCATATAAGTTCCTTTTGAACCAAAAGTTTAAAATTTAATTGCTGCCATTCAGTACATAAATTGTATAAAAACATAAAATATACTATCAGCCGTACTAAGACAGAGATGAAAAAAATTAAAATAACTTTTTTATTAGTTTCAGTATGAATCTAATAAGACCTAACAAGTGTTTCGTTCATCAAAATTGGAATTTGTTAGACTATTGCTATGACTGTCGTCACCTTTTCTCAATGTATCATAATTTACTATTGACGTTTCATATAAGTATTTAACCAACCAAAATAGACATTTTTTAATATAACGCAGAAGCTGTAAACCAGTTCGTATTTCTCTAGTGAAATTGTAATTCAAACCTGTTCAACTGCATGCGGGATTTCCTGATCGCGGACATCGACATCTTGGTCTTGGTATATTACAGACTAAATATATGTTTGAAATTGTTTGTTTTTAATGGAAAAATTACAAATGGACTCGTGATAAAAACTATAAGCCCATTGCGAACATCACTTGCCCAATTCTTCATTATCATAATAACGTAATGATGCATGCACATTACTAATTATTATAATTATCATAGTAACATTTTAGACATTAATTTTTTTTTGTTATTAAACTGATAAATAATTAATGTGATTATATTTTATTATAACGAACCAGTAAGGAGTTATCATTTAAAAATAAGTAGATAAGTGTACATTTACAGAAAGAAAAATAAAACATAATGTATATATATTTATAGAAAGAAAAATAAAGTATAATAATATAGAAAGAAAAATAAAATATGTGTGTACTTAATTGGAAGTTAAAACTATGATTAATATAAAATATAGCGGTTATTAAAATATCACATACGCGAGAGCGAGTCATGAGTAAAATTCAATTCAACACAAAAGGGTTAATTACGGGCAATATATCATGCATATTACCACAATTTGCAGTATTAAACGTGTATGGAAAACCATTATTTCAATTGCGACGCGACGTGAATGATTAATTCGTGTTTTACGTTTTTGCAATAATATCAAGAATGGGTATCTACCTAAACACAACTACGAAACTTTTGTACTGAAGATGTTTTATAGATAATTAGATATAAGACTAAGATTATTATTAAGTAAAATGTCCTGTGTCTAATTAATCATCAAAATTTTTCTTTATTAATTTACTAAATTAATAAAGAAAAATTTTGATGATTCTTACATTAGTCATCACACCACATCTTTCAGTTCTTCAAATTTTGTATAAATAGAAATAATGGTAGTATTCCATTCTGCCAAATTTAATTATTGACACTCATCATTCATCAATGAGTAGGTATGGAATGTCGAATTGAAATTATTTTCAGTATGGCTCTAAATTAAATATCTAAGGGCGTTATCACACTAGCGATTTGCGAGCGTTTGTTTAACAAGGCGATTCGTGAACATTCCCACAATACAACTGAAGGAGGACAGACTGCGCCATGACGCTCCCGTGAATTTACAACGTCGATATCCGCGTTCAAAATCAATCAACAAAATAAATGTGGGCCACTTTGTTTTTCGAAAAATGCGAAAATCTGTCTGTCTCTTTTTAAGGATGATTTTTTTTTTGTATAATTATTTTCTATGCGTTCCTGTACCATTTATCCGATTGCGATGACACTTTGGTGAGTTGTTGTGGGCACGCCGGGGAGGTTGTGACATCATCAGAAATCCAATATAGCGGATACTCCGTGATAGAAAGTCAGTTTTTTCAAGCAATTGGATATCAAATGAAATGGAATATACTGAGGAAAGTTTTTGCGTACGTGACGTCATCATAAATCCAATATGACGGATACTTTATGGCAGGAAGTAATTGTTTTGTTCAAGACCAAGAATATGAGTATCAAATGAAATGGCATGCAGGTTGGCAGCAGTGGAAGGTTTCTGTATATGTGACATCGTCATAATTCCAAAATGACGAACGCTCCGTGATAGGAAGTAACTTTAATCATGGTCTCCAGCTATATGGATACCAAATAAAATAAAATACACAGGGGCAAGTTTCCGCATATGTGACGTCATTATAAATCTAATATGATGGAAGTTCCACGGTAGGAAGTAACTTTTACTAATAGAACATTACTAGTTTGATCTATCCGTCGCCGTCTGTAATTAAAAAATGCAATAAAAAGTTGGTTAAAAAAATAAAACAAAGTTGATAAAAAATACATATACTCCTCTAAAACTTTTCAGTTTTTGTCAATTTAATTTCTTGTTAAGAAGTTTTTTATCAGCAAGAACAACTAAACAAACGAATTGGATTTAAATTTGTATTTCTATTCTCTCGTAGGCTGGTTTGACTGTGGCTGTGATATTAAACTTTGTGGTTACACTAAAACGTCATCGTCACAAACATGCAACAGCTCGCGCCTTCCCGAATCTACGCGAACGCTGACGCGACCTCATCGCACGATCTCGTTTCTCTCACACAAACAACCTGTGTTGATACTCGTATTCTAACATTTTTGTATGGGAATACCAATCAAATCAATATTTCAATGCTATCAGAAAATCGTCTCATCTGCTCTGCTCTCGGACTGCACTAACCCAACAATTCATTGTACTGTGATAATATCAGATTAATTATTGATTGGTCCCTTGGTATCTTTCACCGGGGTTCCGTGTTCGATTCCCGATCAGGTCAATTTACAAAACGAACTATTCTAAATTGGTTTTAAGTTTGGGTGTTAACAAGTACTCCGCCACTTCATTGTGTGGTATTCATGATGTATACAAGCCTAATACTTAAATCGAGATCATGCAATTGCCGGGAGTATTATTTATTGTTATTACGAAAACATTTATTTTCTCGAATAAATCCAGTAAATAATTATAATCGATTTAAGCCAAGTTACATAAATCATTTATGCAAATATGTGATATTGTGATTGTAAAATTTGTAATATGGTGGAGGTGAATTTGTGTAGATTTAATATTGAGAGTGACTGCTCCAAGCGCTCTAATATTATGCCTGTGATGGAGTACCACAAGGACTACTGTTTTTGTCTAGGAGCCCTCAGTAGTGTTCCATCTATGAAGTGAGCTACTTTATTAACTTTAGCTAGAAATGTTATGTCTGGTCTATTACAGTGAATCGTTATTGTTATTATTATTATTTTCAGCGGTAAACGTGGTTTGTCTTTAGAGAAATTGACGACTCGTGCCCGTTTCTACGCATACTGTCTGTACGCATTTGCCATTCCCACATTGCTGACCGTCCTGCTCGCGTCCCTAGAGTACTCCGGTTTACCAGCCAGTCCGTGGATGCCAAATTTAAGACAAGGCGGTTGTTTTATACACGGTAAGTACGATGAAATTTGGTATGTAATAGATTAAACTGAGTTTAGAAGGATATATAGACCAGGGCTGAAGCCTTTGAAAATAGTAAAAAGTGAAAAAAAAATAATAGTAGGATGAAACTCATTAGAAAATAAAGAGAATATAACAAAAATTATAGGAAAAATAATTTACGGGCGATTTGAGGTCGGCAAGTGGAAGGGGGTGAGTTTTTAAGGATAAAAAACGGTTTATATCGATTTCCGGCAAAACTACAAGTCCTATGGAAAAAAGTTAAACGGCAAAGTTGTAGGTAATAAACAGATCTACAACGTTTGTATTAACACTTATTTCACATAACCTCTAAATTTATACGAAAACTTCAAATAACTAAGTTTTTGGTTTTTTATTATTATCTTTTACAAAAAAAATTTTTTTTTCACGAAATTTGATGAAAACTTACCTTTTTTATGTCCCAAATACACTGTTAATTTTTTGATTTAAAATATTTAATTTTTCACCTTATTTTGACTTAATATCGAAAAAGCATCCTAATTTTCAATCGGAAATTCTCGCGTCATAATATCTGATTTTTTAAAAAAAGTCAGTGGGTTTTTTGTTCGTTGAAATCTCTAATTTCTGATGGTGTAAAAAAAATTATACATTACTATGGTAAATGTTCTCAGAAAATGCAGAAACGAAAAAACTCGATTCCGACATTTTTTTTAATCATTATGTACAATGTTGATCTATTTATTAAAATTTACACTTTAATTACTCGAAAAACGTAAGATTCCATGTTACATTGATAAACAAAAAAATTAGAAATCCATAAAACATAAAGATTGCAAAAAATATGGAAAATAGTTGTTCTAAATATTAAAGATAGGATTTAAAGGGGATTTCATCTAAAAAATGTGACTGCTGCTATTTTTTTCAGTAAAAAAGTTGATTTATCAAATTCTAATTGCATTTATGTCATAGAAAATCTATACATGTAATATATACATGTAAATCGTACTATTGAATTTAGATACTTTATACTGATTACGTTATTCATTATAATATTTTTAAAACATTGATCTTGTTATTTATAAATATCTTATCTTGAATTCTAATCACTTATCCATTAGTTTTTGTCTCTCTGATGGCATTTCTTCATCGTTAGATTCGACAAACCTTCCCGATTCTAGTAGATCTTCGAAATCTTCAAGACCATCACCGTCTTCGTCTCCAATATTATTTCCAGTCTGCATTGGTTCTTCATCCACAATTTCATCTGAATCATTAACTTCCTCGTAGGTTTTTTCTTCCACATTGGAGCATTTTTCATAACCATGTCAATTTGAACATAAACTTATGCATTTTAAACCATGTTTTCGGTTGACACATTTTAAACTGTTACATCCAGTTTCACAGCTGCAGCAAATAGTTTTGAGCCATATTTCCGGAATTAATTCCTTGTCTGTAAATTTGGGCGTAATGCGTTGATGTTGCTTCCAGCCCCAATCTGTTGCTGTCAGTTCGTTACCCAGCCAAGTTTGAAGCTGATAATATGCCCTGTAACAATGTTGTTCTGCTGCACCTTCTGTGGGTGGCACCTTTTGCCAATATGAAAGATGATTTAATTTTTGCCAATTGATATTTTCGAAATCTTAATTGAATTATTTAATTCTTTATTTATTAAATATATTTCGAATGTATCATTGAATTTTTAATTCAATTATATATTCGAAATTTATTAAGAAAAAATTTTCTGATTTGAGTTTTTTTCGTATATAAATTGAATTAAAAATTAATTGATTCAGTGTTATATTATCATTTTTACATTTATAAATAGATTTGATAAAATGTAATCCATTTTTTTCGTTATCTTCATTGTTTGAATCTTTTTTATTAAAAATATTGGCCAAATTTGACAAATTTTTATCGTCTAATAATGAATTTACGATACTTTTCTTTCCTTTTCCGGCAAATCCAGACGTTGTATCGCAACCAGAAAAACAATGTAGAAATGCAACGATATTTTTGAAGGATTCATATTTGAAACTATTAGATGTGAAAAATAGATCTTATACATTTCCAGAACCTGGCTTGAGAAAATAAATGTCATGATTATTTGAATTAAATTTATTCAAAAGGACTGAAAAAAAAAATTTTCGGATTTGAGTTTTTTTCGTTTCTTTGCATTTTCTGAGAACATTTACCATAGTACTGTATATTTTTTTTACACCATCAGAAAGTAGAGATTTCAATGAACAAAAAGCTTACCGACTTTTTTAAAAAGCATTAATTTTGACGCGAGAATTTTCAATTGAAAATTAGGGTGCTTTTTCGATATTAAGTCAAAATAAGGTGAAAAAATAAATATTTTAAATCAAAAAAATTACAGTGTGTTTGGGACATAAAAAGGTAAGTTTTCACCAAATTTCGTGAAAAATAAAAAAAATTTTGTAAAAGATAATAATAAAAAACCAAAAACTTGGTTATTTGAATTTTTCGTATAAATTTTGAAGTTATGTGAAAAAAGTGTTAATACAAACGTTGTAGATCTTTTTATTACCTTATTTGCCGTTTAACTTTTTTCCATATGACTTGTAGTTTTGCCGGAAATCGATATAAACCGTTTTTTACCTTTAAAAACTCACCTCCTTCTACTTCCCGACCTCAGATCGCCCGTAAATTATTTTTCCTTTCATTTTTGTTATATTCTCATCCTTTTCCAATGAGTTTTATCCTACTATTATTTTTTTTTGTTTCAAAAATTATCGACCCTGGTCTAATAGGCTATTTTAAAAATAAAAAAACGTGGACGAAGTATCGGGCATCAGCTAGTTTCAAATAAAGAAATAGGTATTGTCAATGCTCTTAAAAATATACATCGTAAAATATGTTAACCAAAGGTGTTTATAATTTTCAGGCATAAGCAAACTGATATACCTATACGGTCCTATCGTGATCTTATGTGTGGCCAACATGGTATTTTTCATCTTGACTGCATTAAAGATAGCCAAAATAAATAGACAAACTTCAGTGCTAAAATCTAAGGAAAGTGCGACACACGACCAACACGGAAATGATAAGCAAAGGTAAAATTGCATGCACATTATGACCATCTTTGAGGTCTTCGGTTGGGTATGGTGTTTTCATATTAATTATGACTAACTCATAAAATATAGATATACTACTATTATATTTATACTATGGAGGTAACTTGTTGAATATGTCATCAGTAACGAAAATTTCTATATAAATTGAGGTCGACGCGCCCTTCGCACCAAAATGTGAAGCGTTAAACGTGACGTAATCTTACAAAAAGTGTTGTTTAGCATTAGAAAAAGCTTATATTTCTTTCTCTTTTTCTCTTGTTGCCCTCACATATTATAGTTACATCTTAAGTACATACTGTTTGTTTGTGTGTAATATCGTCAATGTTTTAGTTCAAGGATTGCATAGAAATGTTAGTTTTTTGGTGTACGGCGGGTCTACCTCGGTTTATATAGAAGTCTTTAGTCAGTAGCGTCTAACTGAATTTGTGGTTTCGGTCGGGTTTGGTAAATTTCGGCGAAAAACTATAATTTTAGCTTCGTTTCGACTTCTGCAGCAAACCTTCCTAAACTATTAACGTAATCGTAAGTTTTTGTTCTGGTAGCGATAGTGGGAAATCACCTCACCCCATATCATGTGCACTTGAAAGTATTTTGTAGTGCAACAAAACTATAAATTTATCAAATAAGGCCAACGCCACATTGCGCAGGAATTTAGTCGCCGAACTTATGTCGCGGTAATTCCGCTACTGAACGCAGTCACCACATTATTCCGTAACAGATTATTAGACGACTACCGGACGAACGTAAAATTGACCCTGCAGAATAAATAGGGAACAGTTTGACACCTTACGTCAAAACATTCTATACTATGATACAGTATTTGAAAACATGAAATGCGACATTGACGGAAGACCAGTACTTGGAGGACGGAACGTATACCGAGATTCAAACATTGGAACAGTCGATCTTTCGCGTAGTGTGACCGATAAAAGTAAATTATCTACTACATAAAAATCAATGTTTATTTGTTCGTATTTTATGGGCTGCCATACTGTTCATTCGATTGCGATGAAATTTGACACGGAGATAACTTGAATCCTGGGGAAGGACATTAGCTAATTAAAAAATAAAAAACACGGACGAAGTCGCAGGCATCATCTAGTAAGCAATAAAATGTATTGGCGTTCCACCGCGAAACATCTACGACGTAATTTCCGCGCCATGTGACGCTGGCCTAACTGCTTCTATGAACATAAACACGTATTTTGTAATTAACTAAAATGTACAGAAATCTAAAAAATATACAAAAAAATTACCTCAGGAAGTTTCGACTTCGGCCGAAAATAAAAAAACAAATGGTTTGTTTCGATTTTCATTCGACCAATCAAACATTTCATTTCGAACTATTATCAAAATGAAAATCGTGATTATCTCATTTTAACTATATCCACCGCTCTTTGATTTCTATCGGGATCGGATAGCTCATTTTTAAAGTTCGTATTTACTTTATATTTTACTTAAAACTAATTGAGAAAGTCATGATGAAAATGAACAATATAACTAGATAGGTATATATTTATTCACTTTTCAATTATCTCACATCATCATACATGCTTATTGACTGTTAATTAATAGGGAGCCACCTTCTACACCACCGCACTTGGCTATTCCTTGTCTGCATATTATCGTAGATGATTTTCGCAGATTATTGATATTTTTGTAATAAATTATAATATATAAATTAATGTAAAAGTGTACATTTTATGACGTTAAATTTTTTTTGTTATAACCGCATATTCTTAAACATCTTAATTATATCCATTATATTAACCATGTCTCAAAGTTATTTATCTATTTCCTTAAATAGATTTAAAATGTGTATTTTAATCTATATCTATATTGGAAACTGTGTACCTAACTAATGTTGGTCATAGACCTTCTGAGTTGCCCGATATTACCAACCTAACAAGTCCCCCTTATAAGTTTACACGGAGTCAAACTCACTGTCGCCTGCAGTTGCGCGTTTTCTTATTGCAGGCTGTTGCTGTACGTGAAATTGTTCGCGGTGATGGGTGTCAGCTGGTTATTAGAAGTCGCTAGCGCAGTCTTCCCTGACGCGGCTATGCTGTGGCGTATTACTGATGCTTACAACGTACTCATTGGATTAATCGTATTCGTCATTTTCGTTTGCAAAAGGAAAATCTTTCGGCTAATGAAGAAGAGGTTGGTCAAAGTTACGTATTGTGTTCATTATTCCGATACCACTTTTTAAGTTTTCACAGTGCCCGTTCTCATTATTTTAAGGTCCTTTTCAAATCGCAAATATCTTGAAATATTGATAACTATTTCGAACATATCGAGCCTACAATAGAAGAGAGGATTACTATTTTGTAATTGAGTGCAACGTAAAAAAATAGTTAAATTCACGTTAAAATTGAAAGTGGAAGTTCAACATTTTCATAAATATTTGGTAGTACTATTATTTGGTAGTAATTTCCAAGTAATGTCGAATTCGTATGTGTGATGTAATGTTGAAATAAGTTTGAAATTCATATCATTGACAATTTTTTTTTCCACTACTGAAAATATATATTTAAGAAGGGCTCATAACACCACCTAGTTACAGTGAAGTCAACAATCTTATTATTGACATTAAAGTATGTTAGGATAAGTACACATAATGTTTGTTCTATGCCCAGGATCAAAGAAAGATTTCAACGTTCGGAAAGTGAAATTACAGATTTGAAGCATGTCAACATCATAAACAGGAGAAAATGGAAAAATTATGAGCTGCAAAGAGCGAGTCTTGACACGATACGTACTTCGATATGTGTTGACGCTAATAGTATTAGGACAATGAGAACTTCTAACTTATAGTATTCATTGTAATTAATCAAAATTATCTAGTATTTATTATACACATCCAAAGAAAATATAAATAAATTATAGCAATAATTTTTTGAACAAAAGACTCCAAGTTGCCACTAATAGAAGTACCACCAAACAAACATAATAAAAAAATGAAACCACCAAGATAATACATACGAAAAAACTAAACAAGATCATTTTCAAATCAACGTATCGAACGCTAAGGATTTAAAATAAAAAGGTACACTCGCCCTTTGAATTTCACACTGGAATGGTTTGGATTGGATTGGGCGTTTCGCAAACTAACTAGGAAATAATGGCAACTAACAATACCAGTGATGTAACAGAAATTATTTAACATGGTTATATTTAATTTTGTGTTGGTTTTACTTTTAAAAACTTTTTTTAATTTATTTGAAATACTAATAGTTACTTACGACGTCTGTTTATCTAAAAATATTATTAATAAATGTACCAAAACACCATTCATTGGATGAATTAACATTACCTATGGAATCAAGGATGAGTTTACTTCACTGGTTGTAAAAATAAAACGATGCAATAAGCTGCTAAAAATATTTGCTATTTTGCCATAGGTAATGAGTATTACTTGGACCACTAAAGCACAATTTTCTACTTCTTCGCGCACTTGTATATAGCTTGTTATTCGCCATACGGACATCACCGAGTTCATCATCACTTTAGGTTATCACTTTTAATTCACACACGGAATACAAGCTTTGTTGAGGTTTCAATATTGCAATATTGTGTTCGAGTAAGTAGTTAGCGTATATAATAAGCATTATTTACACTGTGTGGGGTTTTGTACTTCATTTCTTATAGTTCATAGTTAGATTCTGTACTGTTATGTGTTCATAGATTATAAACATAATTGATTTTAGAACTTGACAGACTTAATGATGTGTTTACCTAAAACTATTAAATTGGCCATTTGTCTTATTAGTCCTCTTGTTAAAATAATTTTTAATTAAGTAAAACAAAAAACACCCCTAATGTCTACGGTATGAATTTATGCTTAATTAAAACTAAGACTGTTCCACCGAAATAGATGATCGACAACAATAAATATTATAATAATTATACACAGGTACAAACAGCTGCGCGGTGAGCCAATGTCTAGGACGCAAACCACTTCATCACGAACGATGTCTAGCAACGACATGAGGATGAGTTCGGTGAAAACAGCCCACTAATTGACTATGATCACAGTAATGATGACATAGATGAAGATGATAACAAAAATGAGAGTGACGATGGCAATTCGAGGGGTGTTAATAGGGAATATGAAACCAATGTCGTAGCTTTAAAAAATCATTTCTCAAAAACAAATCAACTGTTATAATTGACTGTTTTAAACATCAATATGTTGATACCGTTGCTATGATTTTAATTTATGAAAATCTTGTTCTTATGCAGCGAGAGCCAGTGAAGTTTTTATATTATGTTAATGATATTATAATTTAAGCCTAGTGCAAATAAGGGATTTTTTGCAATATCGCTGTAATGCAGATAATTTTTGTCAGAGTAAATAAGTTATCAGTGAAAATATTTAGGTTTAAAGAATCTTTATTTCTCATAAGAAATTTTACGTTTCACTTAAATGAGAAACTTGTTAATATAAACATAAAGCAAAATCAATTATACACCGAAGGCGTAGTTAAATTAAATTATTTACATCACCGTAATAAGTTATCAGTGAAAATATTTAAGACATTAATATTTATGAACATGTATATATACTGGAACTATTAATAACTATACGAGTATCTATGCATACTCTTATGGCTATTAATAATTCCAGTACAACTTATAGTAGAACTATACTTACAACTAATCATGAACGAAAACTTTTGGAACTTTAATCAACTATTCATCCATCAAAACAGGATTTTTTAGATTTCATTTTATAGATATCAACTGAAAATTGAGTAATATGCAAACAACTCAATTGTATTTTGGCTATTATTATATGCAGTATAAATAGGTATCAATATATAATATATTCATGTATTTTATTTCAACAAAACGCATGAAATTTTTTGTAAATAATCAATATATAAATATCGTTTCTAGAAAATTCCATGTAACTTGCTTTAAATGTGTTAGGAATAAACGTCGATCGTTATAGAATTACTTAAATGTGCATTCGCCTATTTATATAATTATATTCTGCTTCGTTATACAGAAAAAGGATGTAGCTGGAATTTAAAATGAGTCTCAGCTTTTGATGTAAGTAGTCTACTAATGATATAACGCTTTTCGTTTTCGAATTTTTGTCAAATTATTCGCAACTGAAATAAATTTGCATCAGAAATGTGTCATAGCAATGTCAAATCCGTTTACATAATAAGTGTCAGGATTTGAATAATGTATGATTACGATATTACGATTTTCCCAAAAGATAATTGTATTCAAATGTAACCAGTTTGATGTAGGTACATACAAGTAACTACAGAGTGCATTGGAGGGTGCATTATTCTTAAGGCTAGCTGTCTCAAGCGTAGAAACAAAATAAGTGAGAACGTCGCATAGGCTCCGCGAGCCTCAATTGTAGATTTACAGAATTGAAGAAATGCATTTTCAATTAACGAAATCATAATTGCCGAAATTTCTCACCCATTTAACGACATTTATTTTGATATGGTAAAACGGATCGTGTATCAAATGGCGGGCACAATTACTAGAAAGTTTGTTAAATAACATACATTTTTTATAGATTTAAAATGTAAGTATAAGATTTGCGAATACAACATTCTTAGAAACACCCTTTACCAGACTTACCAGAGGTATCTACACTCGGGAACGCTCGCCTTGAGCACAAAGACTAGTTGAAAACTATTTACATAATGAGGATATTATCTCCCTCCACCCTCCATACCTTGACATACTGTCTCGACATGGCTTTCCAAAGGAACAAACTGGCCAAACGCGCACTTATCAATAAAATCGAAAGTATTTTGAAAAATTCTTAATTTCTGATAAAATATTCGTAGAGTTAATCTCAATCTACAATATACTTAATTAGATTCTTCAGTTACGTCTTTTTTCTTTAAGGCGATATAATGCTAGAGCTGCAACTGTGTCTAGCTTATTTAACAAACGAAATGCTTAAATGCGTAGCATTTATTGTTTTAAATAAAACATGATACTTGATCAACAAATACAAGATTCTAAATCTTCGAGTATTTAGACTATACCTATATGGCAAAACACGTGTTGGGCATTTGAGATCTTAAGTACCTACATGCAAGTATATTTTGTTACACAGTGAAACACTATTTAAGTAAATAAATTGTGCACAAAAACTGGTAAATACCATACTTTTTGATGCTTTTAAAAATATAACCAGATGTCAATTTTTAGTTAAAATACTCTGAATTAAGTGTAATGTTTAATCTACCTCATATTATAAACCTTTTATTATTCCATTAGACGTATCGTGTATGTCGTATCAAATAAGAATGATTAATATTTAAAATATTCAAACAAAGGAACACAAAAAAAAATCGATAAAAATTATCATAGACATTGACGAAAATAACTCTGGGACCATTGTATCTTTTATAAGTTTAGATAATTCTAGTCATTTATGTATAGTAACAACACTCTCCTATTATTTAGAAATAATGAAGATCTTACATATTTACGAAAATAGAACACAGTATAGTTTTTAAAAGGATGGATTTTGTAATTTCCAATACATTACCTTTCACCAAAAATAAATTTTATATTCGCTGTATATCACATAAAATGTAATAAAAACAAATACAAAAACTTTACTACGTAATTAACAAATCATACGAAATCCGTATGATTTGTCAATTCGTATTACAAAATAAGATAATGTGAGTGTGATTCGTAGATTTATTTCTAGAATCAGAAACTGATAATTATAATATTATATGGAATAATAAAATCTATCTTCGCTGTACTTAGTTAGCTAAAAAGTCCGTTTTTGACAGAAAGTAAGTAATATAGTGAAACTGTAATTAAATACCTAATGACGAAATGAGCCAAATTTACTTTTTTTATTTTGTACGTGTAAATTAAAGTATGTTAATGTAAAAATCAGCATTTTCTGTTATTTAATTTCGTTGTAATTAATTACTTTAGTACTTAATATTAGTTTTGAAATCTATACAATAGAACCTACTACATATTTACCTCAACACAAGTATAAAAACTGTTACAAGTCACTGAACACGAATATAAAGATTTAAAATTTTTATGAATGCTTGTTGTGTGCGCAAATAAAATTAATTCTCTTTGAACCGATGTTTTATTGCAATTTCTTCTCGCTTTGAAAATGCACTGGCAAATGTTTCAAGGGCAAGCATAAGGTAAGGATCTGAGCACACTCGCTACTAACAGCGATCGACGATTTAATCGCTTTTCGGAAGCTCAATGAGACAATTGAACGTTTCCATTTTTACCTCTTTTAGTCGTTTAGGGATAGTGATGATCTAGTACCTACACGTGCTCCTATCCTCTTCGCTACTCATCTCTCTTTATATCTCCCCCTAACATCATTTATTAGTAAATTTAAAGATGGTAGAGCCATGCTGCATTGCTACGAATAGGGCCGGCTCGCCCGGTGAAATACCACCCTCTCACAGAATATTATCGGCGTGTAATAACAGCATCTATTGCTGTTGTATTTCGTTCGGTGAGTGAGAATGCCGGTGGCCCATCACCTCCTCCCCCTCCTTTCCCTATTTCCATAAAGACTGGCAACGCGCCCGTGATTCTCCGGATATTGTGAGTGTCTATGGGCGGTGGTTGATCACTCTCCATCAGGTGACCTGCATACTCGTTTGCCCCCTCTTTTATAAAGAAAAAAGGTAAATCGCAATCGAATGAAATGCCCCGCAGTCAGAAAATATGTAGAAAAGAAGGTCGACTCCCACCTCATGCGTAACAGAACTGCCTACTTTCGGCCGGATTCGTGGGCTTGTTTCATTGCGTGTGAGATGCAGAGAACATCTCGTCTATACATTTAGTAGCTATATAATAATAAAAAACAATGCATACGGATAAGTTGTTCGTGTTTGTTAAATTTAATTTTGTGTAGGTTATGTCGAAGAATGACAACTGGATTCGAACAACTGAAATTGTTTAGACATTTAAGGACATTACGAAACGGTCGTTTAAGCGATTTAGGCATTCCTGTAATTGTGATTAAGCCAAGAAATACATGCGACCCCAACTGGCGTTACAATAATAACTCATATTCACCCTAAATATTATCGTTGCGTGCGTGCTACGATACGTGCGCAATAGCACACACACATAAAAACGGCGTAGGCTATCTTTCTATGAAGACGTTCTACTGTTATGTTTATATTGTGCCTCAGTCGCAGACGTACAATGTTGATACTGCGATTGAATGCAGTGTCTCTAATTATGTAATAGTATAGGTGCAAATGCTAAAAGGATAGTCGCTGATGCTAAAAGTATCAAGTGCGGTCGGATTCTAACAAAGTAATACATAGCAGAATAATGCGATGTTAGTCCGTTTTAAAAATAACAGCTGGAATAAAAATTTTTACGAAGTTAAGGAAAATATGTAGGTATACGTAATGATTAGTAATAAAAAAATATTGCGTTATCCCTAAAATATATGCATTGTGAGCTCGCAACAGTACTAATTAGACGTAAAAATGAAACGGATATCTTATATACCACTTTTTATTATTTTACTTTTTCAATACAGTTTAAGTAATAAAGTGAGTGATATTTGTAAAAAGAAATTGTGCTTGCTGAAATGTTGTCCAGTTAAAGAATATCTTAACGAGGAGTATGAATGTCAAGAGCACGATAGCAAACTACGTTTAGATTTTTCAGACGTACTTCTTTATAACATTAATATTAAAAAAACTGGAAAGTTTGTTAAAGACGTGTTTGATGTGATACCGAGCACTAGTATTGATATTAGTTTTGAAAATGCAACCGATATGACTGGATGGGATTGGTTGACGACATACACCTACTTGATTGAGGTAATTAGAGAAACAATCGTCCAAATTCGACTCGCATTTATACGACTTTAATTTGGACGGTTGTATGGTGTTTCGTAATTTTAAATTAGCTGCATAACGAATTTTCTCATCGATCTTTCTACAACTCAGCTTTCCGTTTTATTAAAAAAGATTTTAACGTAATCAAATCCTGATGATATTCCTCAATTTAGGCCTTCTTCTCAATTTTCATGATTTTCCTGTGATACATTTCGAGATATAGAAATTTTAAGGATTTCTTCAAAAAAGTAATACAAAGTAACACGTTAAGTAACACGTTACGTATTTTATAAATTCGCGAGTTAAAAAAAAAAGAGTTGAAAAAAATTAAACTTCTATATAACCCTTAGTGTGCCTGGTGAAAAGAAATTACACGACATGCCTGATGAGTCTGACGGACCAGTAACTGAATATCATTTGTTTATGTTGTGTCCATATTTTCTAGTATTTTGTAAGTTATAACATAACATATCTTCACGGTGTTTCCTTAACGGGGTAGTCAGAGAGGATGGAGCGCCAGGAGACGCGGTCCTTACAAACCTCTTTCGCTTCCTCAAATCTCATCATTGTCCTCACACATTTTCGCCTAGGTATGCGAGTGCTTTTGACATTTCCGTCTGCTAACACTCTGGCTATTTGATCTTCATAAGTCAGCCTTGGTCTTCCTTGGCTTCTTTTACCACTCACTTTCGCTCTGTAGATTTTCTTCGTCAGTCTTTCATCACTCATTCTTTCCAAGTTTGTAAGTTATGTTTAGGTAAAATTAAATAAGTTACTGTCTGCCTTTATTAATAAATGTATATTCGGTCAAAAAACTTCGCCTCTTGCTTCGAGTCATGCTAAAGTATGGTCTATGGTATCTTTGAGAATGTTATGTTAGCTACACAGGATCACGACGCTCGTAGATTTCAATTTTAAAGGATATTATCGTTTTTTGATGTTTGGTGGATCTGTCAGACTCTACTAGGCATGCAAATTGTTAAGCCTGCAAAACTAGGCTCCAAAGCCGTATTTACCTTTTGCAGTTCGCGTCTGTATTCGAGACACTACTTATTACAATTATTTGAAGTAATAGCAGTTTACGTTAAATAGTTTGAAAAAACGTCTGTAGCAAACAGACACCGACATAATTTCTTAAATGCGTCGTTTTCCATTTCAGTACGAAACGCTAAAATAGACCATAATTTTTTATAGATATCTATATTTAATTTTAATTAACCTTTATTTAAAAGAGCGTCCTAGTATTGCGATAGCATTTTTTACAAATACTTTCAGGATGGCCGTCTTTACCTAGAACACCTAAACACATACAGCAGGTGGCAACTCATTAATAACAGCATGTTTTGCATGGATTATTACATTGAAAATATTGCTAATGTTGGAAATGATAAACCTGCTGTGAAGTTCTTGATTAATTTTAATAACGAAAATGACTCACAACCGAACAATAATAACAATAGTTTTCCTATCGGTGAGTGCGACATTTTATTATTTTAAATAATGCCTATGATTCAACACAATATCTGCAAGCTTTAGTACAGAACCATATAATACCTCGTGTAAAATATTCGGCGTTTGATGCATTTTAATATTTTTTTAGCTATTCTGCCCAGTTTCAAACTCAGACACGTGATTGTTACTTGATCGTATCTGAGAGCCTAGACAAATCGTTCAATGGAATGACAAATACCACGTCATGTAGCCTAATGAATTTTAAATTGGTAGTCAAAAGGCTATGTTTTAAACGGCGGTTTCCAAACGACTACTTTTCGTTTGATTTCATAAAAAATTAATAACGTGTAATAGATACGCATTCTTCATATATGATACCATTTTTTTATTACAATTAGTCACCGGTCGCGCAGTGATCGCATGGCTGTCGCTGTCTGCAATTTTTTAGCTAATAAGCCTGCCGGTAGAGTATGTGTCATTTTCAGAAAGACTTAATATGTTTTTATCTATGTACGAAAGAAAAGACTTATGAATTATTTAAAGTCGTAGAACAAAAGTTATTAGGGATAATGTTAAGAATAAAATACTACGAGGTTATTAGTATTTTTCAATTAACCTGTATATTATTATGAAACAAAATTATAAGACCTGTGAACGACTGAGGAGGCACAATCTTCTCCCCGTGAAGGAATTCGTGGAATTCGTGCGGTGGAGATTGTGGCTACTGCTAAAACAATATTAGATGTTCGAGGTATATCGTAATAGAGAATTCACGTGCAAAATTTCAAAGCTCTAATGTAATTAGAACTAGTCGATTGATTGCAAAAGAAACACTAAGAACACAAGTTAACTTAAAATTTGATAAACACCTAAAATCTAATTTCCATTGCAGCAATACTGGTATCCTGTGTGTTCCTCATTCTCGTTTTATTGGTGTACATGATTCTACCTGAACTAAGGAACTTAGCCGGAATGATACTCATGGCATACGTCGCCAGTCTGCTTGTTGGCTTCTCATTACTGGCCATATTCCAGATACTCTCAGAATCGGAAAGTGAACAATTGGATGAAGTTACCTGCATTGGACTATGTACAGACTAGTTACATTATTTTTGATACACGTATTGTAATCTTTTATCAGCCTTTTATGTTGCTTTGATGACACTGGAATTAATTGAGAAATAACCATTCCAAAAATAAGTATCTTGAGTTATTTTCTAATCCACACTAGGCACCTGGTGAAATACAACCGTCTGTTTTGACATCCTCTTAGAAAACAGGCTTGTATCTAGCAGTAGAAATTACCAAATCTCTGATTACCTCTCCCGATAAAAGAGGTACTCTTAAATTTAAAAAAAAATAGCTTAAAAAGTAGCTACAAAATGTCGAACGTGCATCGACTTTGGATTCTGATGCCGTATCAATTTTATTGTTGTTTTAATATTTATTCTTGGCTAGGACTCTAGCCCTGATCAAGAATCATACCAGGAAACTTCGTCTTCGAAAGCCGATGCAAATATTATTCCATCAATTTAAAAAGTAGACTGCACAATTTTTTTTTAAAGTTAATTTTTATTGAATTTTTTTTTCGAAAGTTAATGTTTTTTTAATTGCAGCCTTTTCGACCTATTATTTCTTAATGGCCAGTTTCTTTTGGATGAACGTCATGTCCATTGATTTAAGATGGACATTCAGGTAAGGAAGCGGAACCAATAATATGTACATGATCATGACACAGTTACAAGACATGAATAAAATCACGATTGAATAATCGCTGAAGCGGTCAATTTGTATATATATTTTTTGGTTATCTTCTGCCCAAAACTGCAAACTTTTTGAGCAACACGTGTTTCGCCTCTCGACAAAGCGTTCTTAGGAAATTTCGAGATGTATCAGATATCACTGAAGTTCGGGGCTGGGTAGTTAATCTCTGGAATTCCTTGGAGATGCGTTGGGCGGAAAATAACTAAAAATATAATAAGCATACAAATTAAACACTGGAAATGGATAGAATAGAGATCACCTGAGTTTATACAATACAATAAATTGTCAAATTTTGTTGTTATGAGCTTATTATCGAAGTCGCTTTTAAATTCCATAGTCAAATTAGAAAGTAGAAACTCGTAATTTCAATATCTCTTCGTTTGTCCGTGCATAATCACACGAATCTCCCATTCGATAATAATTTAAATAAATCGAAGAATAAAAAGAGACCTGAACAATATTAGGAACATGTGGATCGTCATAAAAATCACATCAAAAGTCATAATTTAGGGCAAATCTACAAATAACGTCGCCTGTACGAGCTCTTTGAAATTACCATTTCTAACTAACTTTTACGCTCTAAGTGAAATATAAAATGAGAATTATGCGAAATAAACATTACATATTTTCCTTTTCCTTCTAGATCAGCATAGAACAAATATAGTCATTAATAGTATTGTATAGAAAACATCTTAAAAAATCTCTACTCTTTTATAATTTCAGGGGTTACAGACAAGCGCGAGTTGCTCATCGCTACAGTAAAAACTTTAAATTCCTCCTCTACAGTCTGTACGCATGGGGCGTACCGTTAGTGATGACGGTGGCATTAGCATCTGTCAACAACAAGACTATCTACTCCATGCCTTGGTTCATAACACCTAAAATACCGCACCAGGAGTGCTTTTTTTCGGGTAAATTTAAATCTGGACATATATTTTACATTATTTAGAATATTACTGTTATACGAGAGCCCAAGTTCCCAAAAAGTCTGTGCCAAACAACGATATCTATATAATATTAGATTGAGCGTTCAAAACAACCGCTACATTTCACTAAACTGAGGCTCGGGGACCACAACTAGCTCATTTTCAATTCGTCGCTTATGCAGTGAACAACATAGCGTATTTTACTTCATTTCATATTTAAAACACTTATGTAATACTTTTATAACAGATAATTAAAAAACATATGCTCAGTTTAATATAAGACTGCAAAATATACATTTAAAATGGTTTTTAATGAATTAAACTTACTTTATTACACGTAAAATGAAAACGTCGTGAGCAGGTCTTTTGGAGCGACGACACAATAGCACTGTCTCGCTTTTACTTACGGCGAAGCGACAGCTCACGCCCCCCGCTCTACCGGCGCGTAATGCCACGATTATAGTTTTGATTTACTATTCTAGTGTAACATATAAGTCAATGGTGCTAAATCGAGTAAAAACAGAGTAGAATTGGTTTCCGAATATTTTAAATCGATGAATATCTGCTCTATCTTTAACAGTTTAAAAGCTATGGCGGATAATAATTAGGAATTCAAATGAAATATTGAAATGATAACGTTACTAATTTTCTGTTATCTATTATAAATAAAAATATTTCTCAAATGAGAATTTAATTAAAAATACGAGTACCTACCTATCATAGTTTTTGGAACTTCGTAAAGAGAACAGACATTCATAAGGTTAGAATGTTCGAAAATGACTTTCTCTCTATTCCAATAAGATTAAATTTTTATAGGTAAAATTATTTTTTTTGGTCATTATGATATTTATTCCGTTAACTCTTTGATTTTTGTTTATTCTTATAACACTTGCATAGCAGTTGGGTATTTCAATTCATTTTTCTGTTATTAGATAGTGACAAATTGATATACCTGTATACGCCAATGCTGATCCTGTTAGTCAGCAACTGGATTTTATTCTTCTTAATCGCCTATCGAATATATCGACTCAACCACGGCACGGTGGTGCTGGAGACCGCCGCCGCCGGGCGACCGGCCTCACATCGCGGCCAACGACAGAGGTACTGTTTTTCTTGCCTTCGCTCAGTTTCCAAAATCACTTATTCATGGACATTACTCAATATACTGGCAAAATTCTAATAGTCTAAAAAGTTCTAATACACAGAGTTCATGTATGTATTGCAACTTACAATTTATAATAATATTATTACGAATTCTCTTCTCTAATCTTCTTCTCTTTGTAAATATGATTAGGTATACATTATAGTACAGAAATCTGCATAGATAGGTACAATTCGTTTCGAATCAATTTGTCAAAAAGATAAACAAACATTTTTGAACTACGAAGTATACTTGCGCGTATTTCAAACTTTTTTTTTAATTCACTTGCTCTTTGTGCAACTGTAACGAATAAACTGACATTTTGACAAGAACGAACAGGAGAGGTGAAGTTGGCATTTACTTTAGATTGTTTCCGTATTTTTGTCAGTTTTAAAGTGCATAATGATGTCAAATAAAAAATGACAACAGTTTCACTATTACACAATATAAAGTCCCTTGCCGCGTCCATCTGACTCTACGGGCTAATCTCAGAGACGAATGTAGGTATTTTCATTCGATTTTCATGAAAAGATAAGGCTAAATTGCAAGGAAGGTTTAGGTGCATTATAATATGAATGAATATTATATGCAATTTGGGCATACTCCGAACATATTTGCCTATTAAGTTGGAAAAATCAAATATGCCATTTATGCGAATTGGCATAAAGTTATGCATTTATTGTATATGTCTTCACTAAATGTGATTTTGCAGATTAGCAGTATACGCGAAGCTCGGTCTTATAATGGGTGTCAGTTGGGTACTTGAAGTTATCAGCGCGCTAATGCCTAATAACAAATGGTTCTTAATCAGCGATATATACAATGTCCTTATTGGAATAGGGATTTTCATTATATTTGTTTGCAAGAAAAAAATACTAAGGAAGCTTTTACACAAGTAAGTAATTTAAAATATATACTTACGTTTTTTTTTCTTTACTGAGAACAATATATATGTAGTGACAGAAACAGGAGTTATTTCGAAAATTTAATCTAGCTGAATATACCTACTTCCTGTACAGTGTTATAGTAGTAGGTAAACTAATTAATCTGTGGTAGTAGGTACCGTACTGAGATATTCCATTAGGTATGGTTCCTAAACAAGAGATCAAGTTAAGTCACATATGGTATCTCGACTCAATCAAAAACAATATGGTTTTTAATTTTTATTGATTTTTAATGTTTATTGGTGATTCGACGTGGTCTAACTTACGAAATAGTTGACTTCTCTATTATAAAAATGAATTATTGACATGTTTTTTTAATAGTCCAGTAGAATTAGCTCAAAATAAGGCATGATTTTGCATTAATTGTGGTACTAATGATTTTTGGCACATCGATAGAGTTATGTTTGTGTATGATTACCTTAAATTAGCAACCGATTTGGAAGTGCGGAAAATAGTGTAAATTGAGAAAATCTTGGATTTTTGAATAATTCTAAAACAAAAATTGTGGTACTAGTTGCGAGAATACCACGTGTTTGTAGTAGGAATACCTACCTACTCAAGTAATTTGGACCGGTTGCGACATACGGAACATACCTAAATTTAAAAAAAGTGATTTTTCGTCTTTATCTCCTAGGCAAAATTTGTGGTACTAGTTGCGAACTCATCGGACACTTGTTTTAGCTTAATATACTTAGTTTTAAATTTGCAACCGGTTGCGACCTACGGAACCCTAAAAAAATACTTTTTTCAAAATTCTACTTCCAGCAAAATTAGTGTAGTCAATATTATTGCTTATATCACATTTATAGGTCGTATTCCAACTGCTTTGTGATCGCAACCTCTGAAAACACTACGAAACCTAGTCTATTTTGTAAATAAAAAGTACGTATAATTACGAGTCTTGCGAGGGGAATGCGAGCGGCGCGCGGCGGGCGGTACAGGTACGGGACTAGCGTTGAAATTAGCGTTGCGTATGATAACTGTTTTTAATATTTGAAATCCCGTCTTATCTAAATTTTTATTGGAATATATTTCCAATAAAATAAAAATTTAGTTAAGACGGGATGTCGGTGAGTGATGAGTACTGCTTAAACAAAAGACTTTTATGTCTTCTTTTTTCCAAAAATAATTTAGATTTTTTTGTTTTAACAAAAATTCAGCGTATCTGTATTTTACTGACTATACAGGACAGTGACTTAAAAAAGCGATGTATTGTCCTAACCATAGTCTAACGTTTTTACAGAGCTTAAAGAAGCATCATTTAAAATAACAATTAACTCTTTTTATACGCTTATTTGAGGAAGCTAAAGACGTATGTATCGATCGCGAAGCGTGGCGCTCCGTCCGCTCTGACTACCCCGTTAGGGATACAGCGTGAAGATATGTATGTATGTATGTATACGTGTATATTCATTTTAGTTTACGTTTATTTTTATTATCTTTTCATACATCTTTCAATATGCAAAATTAAGTAATAATTAATTTACGTCTAACAAGTCAGCTTGAAATAAAATTAAGTAATTGAAACAGAGTCCACTTGCATCATTTTTTTTTTAAATAATCTATACACGTAATAAAATCGTAGACTGTCTTCATTTGTAATCACATCACGCATATACCACTTATTGAATTAAAAATCTAATTTCTGAAAAAAAAATGAACCTTCTATCTGAGTA
Organism: Zeuzera pyrina; assembly: GCA_907165235.1. NCBI lineage: Eukaryota > Metazoa > Arthropoda > Insecta > Lepidoptera > Cossidae > Zeuzera > Zeuzera pyrina. Next base: position 5,974,158 of record OU015627.1, read on the forward strand.
ACACATAGTGTCTATTTTATCGAAATCGACCCACTCAGTCAAAAGATTAAAAGAAATCGAAACCTCACAGACCACCGTGCAACACGTCACCGGGAGGAAGTGCTTTTTTCGTATATGTATGTACAATGAAAATGAAGTACGTACGAGTACAATGAAAATATATTTGGAAATAAAACTGAGACGGCGTTATGTTTTGTCTGAATCGAAATAAATAAAAAATTATCTATATCCATACTAATATTATAAATACGAAAATCTGTGTTTCCACTGTTAAACTACCGGACCGATAGATAGTTTGACATTAGAGGAATGACATAGGCTATCTTTTTTTTTTAATCTATCCCTTAGGGCGATGAAACTTTGCATGAGTAATGCTAAACCGCTGAACCGATTATGATGATATTTGGTACAGAGATAGTAATTGCCCGAAAGCAAATGTAGGCTATTTTTTCAAAAAATTTTGTGATTTAAAATTTTTTATGGTTTTTGTATATGTGACGTCATCATATACAATATGATATGCCAATATGGCGGATGATCCACAATAGGAAATAACTTTTTTTCAAGACTCCCATCAATATGGGTATCTAATGATAAGATATACACAGAAGAAGGTTTTTGTATATGTGACGTCATCATAAATCCAATATGGCTCTTTTTTGTTCAACACCAACAATATAGGTATTAAATGAAATAGAAGACGCAAAGGAAGGTTACTGAACATGTGACGTCATCATAAATTCAATATAGCTAATGTTACGCGATAGGAAGTGACTTTTTGTTTAAGATCTTCTATAGTATCGGTATCCAATGTAATGGACAACACAGGAGGTTTCTGTATATTATATGATCTGCAACACATGCTGGGTACTCGGCCGAAATTAATTTTTTGTATAACTTGATAATGGGTGAAATTTCTAGGTTCTTCGGGGAACTAATTATGACAGACATCTATTTTCAAATCGACGTCTTTGTCATAATTAAAAAAAATTAATAATGCATGTTAATTTTTTTAAATGATATGACATGGGTATCATTTTCGAGGTTTCTCGGAGTACTGCTTACAAAAGTTTATTTTCAAATCTGAAATGGCAGACATTATTATAGATATTCAATAAATTGATATAGGCGTCATTTTTAAGGTTTTTCGGGGTGTAGATTACGAAAATGACGTTGATCTCAAAATCCAAGATGGAGGACATTATTCTTTTAGTAAAATGATATAGGTGTCATTTTTGAAGTTGCTCCCGGTGCAGATTACGAAAACAATATTTTTTCTTAACCATAAAATGCACATTAAATTGTACATAGTATGCTATACGATCCATACTATCTCATAATAATAAGTATTATTCTTGCAAAAGTATGTCTGTCTGTCTGTTACGTTTTCACGGCTAAACCGCCAGTTCGATTTTGATGGCATGGATCTCCGTGCCATCAAAATCGAACTGGAAATCGAAATCGAATCGAACTTCATAATTTTCTAGTTTGAAACCGGGAGTCGAACATAGGCTGCTTCGTTTATCAAAAATCTTTTCACAACGGGTTGGAAACGGGGATAAAACTTTGTGTGGGAGATGCTAAACCGGTGAATCGATTACGATGTTTAAGACAGTGATAGACTTCTTTAAAGGAAAACACAAAGGTTACTTTTTATGAAAAATCTACCCATAAAGGGGTGAAAAAGAAACACTAACTCGGAAAAGTCACGGAAAATTTTTCCACGCGGAAGAAGTAGCGGGTACAGATAGAACATCAATAATACAAAAACAAAGAAGAAGCAGAATCCAAAGTCATTTACCTTAATCGATTTTTTTATTAGATCTTTACCTATAACATCGATTTTTAATACCTATGATTTCAGTGTGAATATCGTTGTCTTTCATTGTACTTAGAATTCCAAATTTAAATTAAATTTTGAATGAGTAAAATTTTATGAGTTCGCGTCACGACATGATATTTATTCTTTCTTTTTATATTTGACCTCTGCTATACATAATACAATGAGTATTACCTATGTCATACTCATTGCATTATGCTTATGAGTTATTTCACTAGCGTGGTAAAACAAATTTCTATGTATTCGATAATATTTTCCTCGTGGATATTAAAATTAAAAAATCAATTAAATTTTATAACAATTTTAAATTTATATATTAAATTTTCAGAAATATAGTTACTAATGCAATGTTATTGTTTATTACCTTATATTGTACAAACTTTCTTTGTCGTGTAATTATAATAATTTAGTTCGAGATCTTTTTCATTATCGCCTTCTAAAATCTAATACTTTTCGCACTAAATTTTCTCCATCTCGCCCTATACATTTGCTTCAAATAACTGAAACAACAATTTTATCTTCTACTCAACTAAAAGCATTCACTAATATCAGTATTCGTACTCACTTATAAGTAATGGTGATGCGAAGTCAAACTCTTGTATACAGCTCTATTAACTCTACAGGCTATTGAATTGTTATAAAACTGACAGATAGCTTATTTATATGATTAACTTTCTTCTGAAGCTAACAAATAAACTTCAAATTTCGGCAAGATTACTTATAAGTTTAACATGTGATCACGGATGCTATGATTATTTTCAAGTTCCATTTATGATTAACGTAACAGCATGTATATTTTCGTGTTCTTATTCACACGTTAAATTAACTTCAGCTTGTGTTTAAATATTTAAACATAGTCTACGCCATGTGTAATTCTAAGCGAAGGTTAAACACGGTATTGTGGTGGAATTTTTTATAAACATTGTGTTCAACAATTGTTTATCTTTTTTGTAGTAAAACGGTGTTTAACATTGACGATATGACTATTATGCGTTTGACATTGCAAAAATGAGAGTAAACAATAAACGTTTTATTTTATTTGTACATAATACTTTGGCTTTCTTCATTCCTTCTCTTCTCTTCTCTTCTTATAAAGTTTAACTATTTCAAATATCACAACCATTTGTACGCTCAATATTCTTAAAAAAGGGTACAAAGTTTTCTCCTCGCGTATAGATGCATAGATTTTAATAGGAAGATTTTTCAGTGTAATGAATGTAAATTAAGATTAACATTATCAATTACTAGCCTGTTTAGTGTATACTACAATGAGATATATGCAATGGATATATTATATACAATATATATTTTACGCAAAATCACGAGTGTCACTGCCCGGTCTTCTTTCGTCAACGCACAACAAGGAAAATCTTTTCCTATTTATTATTCACCCTTCCTTAGGTTCTGTCGAGGTGCCGTGCTTGACTAATGCTCGAAATGCCTGATTAAATGTCTGTCCAAGTACTAACCCTGAGAAACACTGAAGATGTATCTGTATGCAAAACATTCATTATCAACTTTTCGATTCTCGTAACACCAAAAAAGATCGGCGCCGCGTCCTGGCTGTTCTTCAGAAGGAATTAGGACACTGGTTGCAGGTAATACCTTCTAAAAACTTAGGAACCTTATTAGACAATATCAGACTTTCATAGTATATCACTTCGTCTAGAAGCCAGGACTAACCTTACTCACCGCTGTCGCTGTGGTGATCTTGTTGATGTACTAGATCACCACGGTTTATCTTGATTATGCAGTGTGGGCCGCATGTCACGACATGCTGTTTTCAATGACGTTATCCGGCGGGCTCTTATAACTACCGACGTTCCCACAATCTTAGAGCCTATCGGTATTTAGTAGAGAGTCTAACCGATTAAAAAATATTTTCGTTAGACTGAGCAGTATTATACCGACAACTGATATTATCTAATTCAGTAGTATTTCAGTCTTATTTAGTAGTATATTCAAGTTAGCCTCCCTACTAATTGCAGCGGAAGACAGGATGGATTGATGTTCAGTCCTTAGAAACTTTCCTTTAGTCCTAGAAACCTCTGATTACATTATAAGATACAATTACTAAGTATCACTCGAACTAAGCTGTGGGCGATAAGATGTTTAGTATGTGAAATAAAAGGGTTTAATTGTACTGAAATTATCCAAACTTACAGTATCATTATGATAAGAAACATTTGATGTAGTGTAAGTTTAACGCGCATATAAAGTGCTCTGTACCGTATTTATAAAGGTAAAATTTGTAAACTTAATTTTTAAAGATCTGTGAGGTCTATAAACCTATTAATTTTTCTTGTAAACTTTAAATGAGATTTTTTAAATTTTAATTCTAGAAGACTTATAGTTTAATATTGTACTAAGACTACTATTTAATATAATACTAATATATAATAAGACTATTACTCAATTTGCCTCTTATATTCCTTTATGATTCTATTGTTTTAACTAGTGCAAAATATGCAAGTTAACAAAATACATACTGCCTTTATGTAAATGTGCTCTTGCCTTTAAAGTTTGTGCGAAATTTCTGAGAAAATTGATTTTTTTTCTCTATTTGTTGATTTCCTTGCTTAATTATTGTGTTTGACTTTAAGTCAAGGCCGGCCGCCAGTCTGCGAATAATATACAATAGCGGCGGCCATAAGAAAATGAATTGTGATATACTGATAAATAGATACGACCGGACGGACAAACAGACAGATAGACAGATGAACAAGTCAGACAAGCTGACGGTTAAAAAAACAGACGGTCAGACAGACAAACGGACAGGCGCGTAATTTCATAAGGTGTTTTGTTGTCCTTTTTAGGTATACAACCCTCATAATTGGTAATAAATTACATAAATATTAAATCTAAAATTTTTGGTCTCCAGGTGTCAAATTTATGAATCCCATAACCTCAGATACGATAGCCGTGTTCTCAACAGTTCTTCGAGAAGTAACTCTGATTCCGAAACTAATCAAAGCACGGCGTTCCAAGTTAGCTACAATCCCAGAGGAACAAAATAATTCGCAGAACCACCATTTTATAATAAATAATCTAATAATAATAAATGTTATATTTTAAGACGCCATTTGTTATTCTTTCACTAAATTAAAATATTATTTTGTTTTATGTTAACAGACTTGTAAAATTGAAATAAAATTAAAAATTGATTTTCTTTTCTTTTTACTTTATTAAGATTGTTAAGGTAAGTCAATAATGTTTAAAATAACTTTAAATCCGTAAAAAGAGTATAACAGAAATAGTATGTTCTAATTAAAAAGCATACCTAATATGCGAATACGTATATGGTCGATATAAAAAGAGCAAATGAAGGGAGAGTTTAAAGCTTTAAAGAAATTTACAAACGAAATCATAACATAATTAACTTTAAGTTTTCTCTATTAAGTAGAGTTATTAGATAGTTTTAGATTTGAGATTTGATATTGATGTTTGAGTATTAGTTTGCAGTGAATAGTTTCAGTGAAATATTTTATAAATATTTTCAGTGAATTTGGCTTTGAGACACAAAATACAACTAAATCATTTACAACAATATACTCAATCATTACCAGCAGTATCGATTGTAAACAGTCGATACTGCTGTTAAAAATATAAAATGTGTGCATAACAAAACACAGCAAGCGATCTAATATTTTGGAGCCTTGCACGTAAGTAAATCAGTTGTGTTACGAGAATAAGTAATTGCCTAGCAATTTATTTGTTACTGAGTATTTAGGGAAACAAAGTACCTTTTCATAACGATCCTTATAACGAAGCTGACCACACGTAAACATGACTCGGAAGTATTTTCGGACGCTCCATAAAATCTTTCAAATTCTGCAACTAATGATGTATTTTATTCAAATCACAAATAGTGAAACGAATAAAAGTGATACAGGAATTATTAACAGTGCAACAAATGTAGTTGGAGATGAAAAAAAAATAATAGGTGATAAAACAGTTCCGAAAAAATTAAGTTTAACTTACGATATTGCAAAAATCTGTGCAGGACAGTTGTGTATTGCGAAATGTTGTCCAAATGGGAAGTACGTTAGTAATGATAAAGACTGTATTCCATATGATAACGGTTTGGAGCTAGAATTCTCAGATGTACCAGTTTACGACAAAAACATTTACGATACAGGGAAAACTGTGCAAGAAGTTTTTAATTTAGTACCAAAGGGATTTTTAAATGTCAGTTTCACAGATGCTTTCGACGGCTCCGTCGTTGGACTGAACACTTATCTAACAGAGGTAAGTAAACTATCAGCGGAGATAACATAGAATATCATTAATGGCTTTTTAAAATGATCCACAGCTAATGGCTCCATCGGTAATGTCTTTCTAGAATGTGTCCACTTTGTAGTTAGAAATTGAAAAAGACGCCACGAAATATAATAGAGTAACACTGTTTATTACTAATTATTCTAAATATTCACACCCTCGTCTAAGTCCAAACGTGATAAAAATGTATGTTACTCAAATATTGCCAACTTATTTAGATTATGTACAAGTGTACATATAATTATATTTGTTTAAGAACGAGTACAACAAAATCTATATAGTTAATAAGTATAATAAGTATTTGCTATAAGAATCTTTAGTAAAATATGCCAATTACTCGTGAATAGCCCCAAACTAAATAAAGCGTACCTGTACTGCAATTTAATTGTAAACCCCAATTTAAAATACTTAGTTCGCTTTTTCAATGATTTAATTTAATATTGACTAAAGCGCCTTGTGCAATAAACGGCCACGACCACAACATGGCCCGGTATGTAATCATATGAACTATAGAAATAGAACACAGATCGCGCACCTGGTCGCAAACCCAACAGGTGAATGGTACCTGTTGATAATAACATTTATATTAATAATAATATTAATACTCCAGACAATTACACGGATTGTGTGACCCCAAACTAAGCAGTAGCTTGTACTATGGGTACCACACAACGAACTCTGGGGGAGCTCCCAGTAACACCCTAACTTACTATAAATTACTATGAGCGCCTGCGTACTGTATATGCGATCACATATGCGACGCAGCTGGTAATTAGGTGTGGGTGAATTCATATCTCAATGGAGCTCAATGGTGTTATTATTATTACCAATCGACAGCACAACTACGAGTAGTTACGGTCGTGACTCGATAACGACCAATTACGGTCGTACTCAGTCGTGGTCGTGGCTGATATAATGCGCGAGACGACCAAACGAAATCTTCTAAATTGATCTAGCCTAGATTCAAACTAAAGATGCTTAACCCAAAACAGAATTTGATAATTCTTTGACATCAACGAGTTAATTAAAAGAATATCCGCGAAAATCAACAGATATTATTCTTAAAAAATAAACTATAAAATAAACATCGAGTAAAACAGTTTTTACTATTGTCACCAAACCATATAAATACACAGAATTACTTACAGAAATATTAGTCACCATACGTAGGTATTAATTGCGCTTCGTTAATTTTGAATTCTATGTAAGTCACAGTTATCTTAATTCGTACTAGAAATGACGTTGTTACTCATTTAATATTTATGTTTTATGTAGGTATCTGAGGTTTTATTCTATTATTGTGATGAACGATGTTATATACAAACCAATAAAATTTACCTAAATATTAATAATTATTGTTTATAATTTACGAAGGAAGCTCTGAGTTTCCTGTAGTCAAACATACATATTTTAATCTTACTAGCTGTGCCCGCAACTACGTCCGTGTGGAAAATATAAGGGTGACTATCCCTGGTTAGACGTAGTTTATTTAAAAAAAAAAAGCTGCTTACGTTTCCGAACACATAATACTACTATCTCTGTACTAAATTTCATCATAAACGGTTCAGCGGTTCAGCATTTACTTAGTTTCATTATCGTAGAGGTCGATTTTTTTTTTAAATGTAGCTTATGTGTACGACCTCTGGTGTCAAACTCTGTGCCAAATGTCATCAGAATCGGTCTGGTGGTTTAGCCGTAAAAACGTAACAGACAGACAGACAGGCAGACAGACTTTCGCAATTATAATGATAGTATGGATATGGATTAGTATGGATATGGATTGAATACAATTTGTAATTTTTTAATATATATATAATCCTAATTTAATTCATTATGACGTTGTTGCTCTCAAACCATTGTCAGGGTTTCTTAGCCCACAAAACAACATACATACGTTAACTGAATTTTTATAAATGTATGTGGTTTTTCCTTTTGCCAATCCCTCATAATACAGTTATATCCTAACAGGTACCAGTGGGATAATTTATAAAAACACTTTGGAGTTTGGATATACCTACTATATATAGATTCTAAATAAATGATTTTGAATAATGTAGTCTTTTGCAACATAACAGTTATTATCTTATCATATTACTAATATTGCAGAATTTGACTTATCTGTACTTATACCTACTTGTCTACTAACAAATTAAATTTAAAAAAAAAATATCAAATTATTTAATAAATGCATTATACATCTCGCGGTTCACCCATATACAGAGAATTCGGGCCCCGTATTATTTTGATTTTATCGAGGCAAGATCTACCTGATTTTCGTTTCTTATATAATTGATTTTATTCTCATAGGTATATTTCATTACAAATTAATTCACAACCAATTTATTTAAATATTCGTTTCTGAGTTATATTGTAATTAGCAGCCATTATTTTATTACTTTTTATTTTATTTTTCAATAATGTTTGGTATTCACGGCAAGTGGCTACGAAGCAATTTCGAAAGCAATTTTTTCCGAATGAAAAACTCAAAATGCATGTAAGAATCAATCGTGCAGAAATAGCGCCCATGTACTTACTCCTAATCAAAGTAATATTTAATTTTTTTTCAGTCGAAAACTCGACATGGAAATTGTTAATCCATAGTTAATCCCATAACTGGAATTAATTATTTTTCACGAAATAGTTAATAAATAATAATTAATTGCGTAAAAATTGTGTAAAGTCCTATGATTAAGCGAGGGTCATGCCAAAAGAAATTAAATACTCCTTATTCCTTTGTTTGACACTGGCAAGTTATATATACGTCATCGTAAAAGCTTATTTTTTTTTTAGTATGGTTCTCGCACAGATCTCTACTTGTTCTTAGGGTTCTCCCTTAGGAGGGAAGGTAAAGGGTTCTCTCTATGCCCATATAACCATTGTCTTCAGTAGTAAATAGATAAAATCTTCATATTGTTTCATTAAAACGTCGACGTAATTAATTTAATTATATATAAATTACATATTAATGTCTCTTGGAGTTTCTGCCGACAAATATGTTGAGGCAGTCTTTCTTGTAGGTTCTACTGAGGCGGACTAAGCTTAAGCTAAGATTTTACATATTTAATGGATTTTTTTTTATGACACGCAGCCGTAGTTTTTCTGTAATTAAATTTTAATTTGTAAAAGATTGTTATTTTGAATTTTTTGGGTTTTTTTTTAAGTCGGTTTAAGTTTTTCTTAAAAGTTTTTTATTTCTCCTTTTTGAGTGACCTCGGTCTAAATAAATATCTAGGGTAGATCTATAATTAATTTCTTTTCTAATTCTGGAACGTAATGACATACACAACAATCACCAATATATATAAACCCATAGAAGCCGTTATGATTATTTGGTGTATCTTCGAAGTCACAGTATTGGTGAAATTAAAACGGGACCACCTTGGAGTTGTACTGAATCGAACGGAAAAAGAATCATTGAAATCGGCTCATAATCAAAGAATTTATGCCCAAACGTACTTTAATTTTTTTTTTATATATAAATTATAAAATAAAAACAAATGAGTAAATTTTTTTTGTTTTACCAAATCTGTTTAATGTTCGTAATGTTTCAAATACTAAGCGAAACGTAAAATCAGAGTCGATTTGGGTAAATAAAATCTATCGAAAAAATGTATATCTCGTTTTTGCTTTTGTAGCTCTTGAATTGTTTATATCTACTTTTACCTATTACTTTAACTTCTAAGATATATATATTTTTTCGGATCGACAGGATGGAACATTATACGTAGAAAGCCCAAATGCATTCAAGAGATGGTACCCTTACAATAACACTCAATTTTGTTTGGATTATCTCAGTTCAACAGTACCGGAACCGAAATTTTGGGTAGTTTTCGATGGTGGCTATCCTATCGAAAGTGATCTCTATTTCGTGTCATGTGGTAAGTAATAAACGCATCTATGCAAATAAATCAAAGCAAATTGCGAGTGTTTTTACATCAGCCTAATTTTAAAATTTATTTGCATGTATTAAATACTTTACTAGTTACTATTTTTGCAACAGTATCATATTAAGAATATTTTGAATTTATTTTTAGTAGCTACACATGGATCACTCAACCTATAGAGGCGAAATATCTGACCATCTTATTCACCACTGCTCAATTTGTTTACACTTACAAAAATATCAAGTCGTTCGCATTAAGCAGTACATAACCAATACTGGACCTATGGGCACATCTGTATATTTCGACAGATATTTAAATATTTACGTAATGGCTTATTGTTCTATTCGTTGGCGTGGCAAAAACAGCAAAAATCAAACCATAAAACAGAACGCAGTAATCGCAACAGTGTTAAGACGTAAATTGTTTTCATACAAGATACATTACATTTCCACTCTATAGGTTGAGTGCTCCATGTATCTACATAATCGTACCTTACTCACTCACTCACTGCCTTAAACAAATTACCGACTTTGTTATCAACTTACCAAGTCTCACGTGAACCACTCGCAGGCGACAAAAAGACAAGTCGAGGTCTATTTACCTTCGACGTATTGCAAACGAGTGGACAGCGAGCTGTCACCGAATGGTTCACTCGCCGACCGCATACGGACACCTTCCGAGTGAGGCGTTTCAAAGACGATACAGAGTTGTAAAAGTCCTTATATAGCAAATTCCAACCCTATCTGCAATGGCACTTCTTCTAACAATATTTCACAGTAACAGGTTGCCATCTCAAAACCCATCGCTTATATGGTACAAATTCCTTATAGGTACTTAAAAGCGCTCTCTTGGCAAACTTTTACAACACGGGAAAATAAGCAAGTAGCAAAATTCTACATTTCTTCCAGACCAGCTTGGCATTGGCAGTACGGAAAGAATATGATATAAAAAATAATATCATTAGTCTATACTATTTACTTCAGCGATGCTGATCTCCTGCGTGTTCCTACTGCTCGTGCTAATTGTCTACTGTGTTCTTCCCGAGTTGAGGAACCTAGGAGGTCTAGTGCTGATGTCATACGTCGCTAGCCTGTTAGGAGCCTTCCTCCTCCTAGCCATTCTGCAACTACTCTCCAAAGCCGAGCAAAACACTGAAGAAGCATGCCTTATTCTGAGTATGATATTATTACTTTTACTATGTCTACTTCAAATGAAAAATAATAATTTTAAATGTCGTCAAAATAAAAGAAAAAAGTCTATTTTAATTAACAGTAGCATTCGTTTGGGTTTTGAATTCAATAGTTTTAATAGAAAAGAGGAATTTTGAGATTTTAATATTGCCAATTTAAGTTAAATAAATAATTTTTTTGTTAATAGACTTTTCTTACTATATTTTCTTTTTCTATAACACTCTACTTCAATAGCTATGAGAATTTGGCCTGAAAATGAATACCTACTACTTAGTACTAATTATAGCTAAATAAAAAAAATGACAAAACAAAAACAAATTTAATTGTCTAAAGCCGATGCCAGGAAATGTATGACATTTTATTTTTGTACCTACTTATTTAAATCGCTATAAATTCATTCCATCGTCTCCGTTCTTCTCTTTGTTCTTCTTCTTTGTTTATTTTTAATTTGTGATAATAATCCTTTTTTTTTTCTTTTATTTCAGCATTTTTAATTTATTTTTTCTTCTTGGCCAGTTTCTGCTGGATGAACATCATGTCGTTCGACATTTGGTGGACTTTCAGGTACGCTTGTTAAAACTTCGGCTATTCGACTGTATGCATGCAAATACATGATTTTTATTCGAATTTATTGTATTCTTTCACTACAAATACTATGCCCCTGAAATCCAAAATAGACCTTATGTTTATTTTTTTTTTAAAATGTCGGTGATTCTCTTGCTTTACAATATTCACGCATACACTTGAGTAGAATGTAGGACTAGAGGATAAAAACTATTTATGTAATGTTACCTCTTTACATATGTACTTAATTAGAAAGACATACCTCGTATTTACATTCAGTACGAGGAAAATCCCTAAAGCTAATTCGATCCTGGAAGTCATTACCTACTTATATGTAATGATATAAGTATCACAACATAACAGGAATAAATAGTAACAGGAAAACAATATAATGGTTACGATAGTATAGAATTAACTCGAAATGTTTATTAGTTTCTCAACTATAGATCCATAATAGTAACTATTCATTATCTCCGCTATATAGCTAATTAGCATAAAGATATAGATGTACTATGCAAATTACAAAAATAGGTAATATTTTTTGTACGGAAATTGAAAATTAAAATTAGATTAATTTAAGTAACTGCAAATTATGAAAATTAATGACAGGAAAAGTCACTAAAGCTTAAGGCTATCACTCGTTATTACATAGTTGATATCTATTGATTACAGAAGTCATAGTTGAAATAGTTATTATACCAGGATTCTAATTACATAACTTCCATTGCCTGAGAACGATACATCAATTTGAGATAAAATTTTTTATAAATGTTTGCCATTTCATATTAATACTTCACATAGAACGAACGACTACTTTGTCCATTCCAATCTAAAGTTGTGCGATTAGGCAAAGAGCTAAACGACTTGAAAACTCTGACAGTAAGTTGACCACTGGCCTTCTGGTAGACCCCTAAGGCGGAGTGCGATTCATATGCTTCTCAATATACGTCGTTGTATTAGTATTCTGTGTTCTGACTATATATGTGTTTTGTGAGAAAGGGCATATGTCCAACAGTGAGACATACGTATGTAGATATTACTACAGAATTGATGATTGATAGAAAACGCTGTATTACCTATAAGAACAATAATATTGTAAGCCTTATAAAATTAATAAATAATCTAAAATTTTCATAATAATTCCTTAACAATGTTTTATGGATTAATTTTTATAGAGGCTACGCCAAAGCTCGTTTGATACATCGGCGCGGTGAACGCTTCAAGTTTCTGATGTACTGCCTCTATGCCTGGGGAGTCCCACTTGCGATGACAGTCGCATTAGTGATACTCAATAACAGCAACCTTTCTCATATACCATGGTTCATTACACCTAAAATACCTTTAATGGGTTGTTTTCTTGAAGGTAAGCATTATATTACTTACTAACTTATTTATATTGATAAAAATTTAGATAGAATAGAATTAGACATAGCGGTATTATATATACGATCCCCAAGTCAAATCTTCGCCACTTATAACCGATGGCTGAACTGTGATTCAAATAATATTATGTATTATGTGTCGTCGTGGTTCGTGCATGGAAAGATACACTAAGACTAGATACTATACCGATTTCACCAGACGACGTCGGATAAAGACGTCTCAGGTAAAACTCTGAAGAATGTTTCTGAACAAGGAAACATACTATTATATATAATAACTATAATATTATACAATATTTATGTATATTGATATATGTATTAATTCGTTTCGATATGACAAGGTTGGACGACAATGTTATTGTAAAAATGATGAAAGTAATGCCTTGAAAAAAAATCTATAAACCAAAATTAAATATGAACGTTCCCCAAGGATTAATTTTGGTACCTTAATTCCTGTTTTTATTACTATCTTTAACGTATCTACGTATCGTATCTATAACTTTTTCTTTAATATCTATAATCAACGATCTCCCATTTATGCTCAGGGACTTATGCGAAATAGTATTATTTGCCGATAACACTTCAATATTATTGAAACTAGACAGAAAAGACTTAGATATTACCTGAATGAACAGGATCCTAACGGATATAATAATTTATAACTGATTGCACACAAAACCAAATCTATTAAATTTTTCCTTTGTAATGTACCCAGAATCCATGATAAAATGGAATTGGATGGGCAACAATTATAATTAGGAAGTCATCAATTTTTCTTGGTTTAACAGTAGATAATAAGTTACAGTGGCCTTGCTGGCTGGCTGGCTTGACCATATCGGGGTATTGACTAGTAAGCTCAGTTCCGCGATATATGCCATTAGACGCATTATGCAATTGACGAATGTGAATACGGCTAGGCTGGTGCACTTTGCATATTTTTATAGCTTCACGTCCTATGGCCTTCCGCTGTGGACATCCATCTGGCTCTGATGCAGGTCATATCCAAATCTGAGAGATTTCAGACAAATTATTTTACTAAATTAAGTTAAGATATCAAAATAATTGGGAGTAATCACGTGTAACAAATATTTTTTCTCAGGGGGTGAAAGATTAGTATATTTGTATACACCGATGTTAATGCTGATATTTTCAAACTGGGTCTTCTTCCTACTAACTGCATACAACGTCTGGCGTTTAAACCGTGGCACGAGTGTGCTGGAATCCGCTGCTGCCGGGACACCGGCTGCACATCGCACACACAGACGAAGGTAGCATTTTTTAACTTTTGTTACGTGGGAAACTGCAATAAAAATAAAGAACTACAAAAAAAAACTTTTTGTGAACCGACAAAACATAATTATTATTTATGCAAAAAAATAACAGTTTATTAGGGTTCTTAACGTTTTCAAGAATTTTTTCATTTAATATGACACTTACGACAAAAAGACGTAGAAGCAGTTATACGTAAAACTTTTTGTTTATAATTTGTGCTTAGCGCTCTTTTGTCTATGACTTAACGTTAACGTGATAGATTAACTTAGAAAACAAAGCTTTTCTGACTTCTTTTTATTTGTTTTTCGAGCGAAGCCCAAGGGCTAACGTATTGAAACTTTACATGCATGCTTAAAACACTTCTATGAACATTACATCAAAAATTCAGTCTTATTATCGAAGTTTCGATTTCAACCGTTATTTAATTGGACATTAGGAGTACATCCCTGTTGTCTAAATTTCTCTTCTAATAAATTTTTTTTCACAGATTCATGGTATATTTGAAGCTCTCTGTTATAATGGGCATCAGTTGGGTACTTGAGGCGGTCAGTTCGATATATCCTGAATTTAAAGTATGGTACATTACTGACTCCTACAATTTACTCATTGGGATTGCCATCTTCCTCATCTTCGTGTGCAAGAAAAAGATACTTGTGAAGCTAATAAAGAGGTGAGTTAAACTTTATAACTTTTATATACGATTAAAATCAGTGTCCGGATTAAAAAAAATTCTATACCTGACGTCGTTCATAAATCACTTGCTTGCATTTAATACGCGCCCACACTGCCTCGATCGCGCAGCGGTTTAGGTGTTGCACCCCAAGCGCGAAAGGTTCCGGGTTCAATTCCCGCTCGGGTCAATTTAGGAAACGAACTTTTCTATCTAGATTGTCTGGTCTGGGTATAGTGGTACTGGGAACGCCCCTAATAGTCGTCGTCTGATTCTCATAGCACAAGGAATGCCCTAGTTTGAGACCAGATGATCGGTGTGTATTGTCTGGCGTATTTATTTATTATTATTATTTACTATGCTCTGTAATTAACTATATAGTTATATTAAATGACAGTCTGAACACTAGAAATTATACCGCGTGGTGAAAATTGTACCTACGTCAATTCGGTCAGTAGCAAGGAATATACTACTCTTGCTCCTATGTCATAGTATTGTTAATAAAAACAAAAAGAAATGCTGCTTTCTATTTCTTAATAGCAAAAAGATCCTAAGATCTGCATCACGTCGTATGCAATGCATCTGAACGAATGTATGTATGTCAGTGGTATTGACGCAATAAAAACGACGTAAATTTAACAATTTATTTAATACTTACACAGACGACCAACCATCATTTCTCTAGAAAACAGCACCACTGCGATACAATGGCAGCCGATCAATTGTTTTATTTGGTGTAAATGTGTTACAGTATTTAGGTACAGGAGGGCCAGTTTATTTTGGTTGTCGTCCATGGTCAATCTGTTTATTCATAAAAAACATCCTACAGATTCCGGTCGTGGAAGCAGTCGGAGTGGGCACCTCAGTACAGCAACAGCAGTAAAAGCCGTTCAAGCAGTACGACGGATTCCGACATAACTCAGGAGACGCCACTTCAAGTGTGCTCAAATCCAAAAGGAGTGACACACGCATATTACGATAGACCAATTTAATAGTGGTTAATCTGTTCCAAGCATTCTTTCCTACTAAATCACAATTAACATTAATCAAATTTTTACGTCATTATAATTAAAAAAGCTCTGACAAAAAAGTTGAGTATATAGGTACCTATGTAAATATGTAAGGTAATCTTGTGAGTTTTAGATCTAATTATTAAGTTAGATGTGCCATAGAATAATAAATACCCTGACTGATTCATCATTACCTTGACAATGTATTAGAGTTAGACAAGAGTTAGAAATATAAAGTCTTCATGACCCACAAGTCATATTTTTTTTAAAACGCAACCTCTGATATGAACATAATGTAAAGGTTCATGCAAACGAATTTACGGACAGAGACTAGGGAGAGTTTTTATAATTATAACTTACTAGCTGTCCCTGGCCACGCGTTGCTGTGGCTCAGTAGGTGTTATACTATTATTATTTGTGAGTTATGGTCTTAAGTTAATACAAAATTCTCATTGAAAAAAGTACTTTCAGTTTTTCCATAATTTTCCCTGCAACTTTTTCAAATTTTCTTTCCACAAAAACCTAATTTAAAAAAATTGCGAAATCGGTTCAGCCGTTCTCAAGTGTTGCGCTTACTAACGAACAGCATTTCATTTTTATTTATATAGATAGATAAGAGTTATAAAGAAAAGGACGTAACTTACTTGATCTGAAAGTCTAGTAGTCTAAGTAGTCTAAGAGTGATGTAATAATTTTAGATAAAGAAATTCTGATATTAAAAGTTGTGAGTTAAATATATTGTCAGGGTTTCTTTTTGAAATTGTTAGTTTTTTGACTAGCAGATACACGTTTCTACGTTGCCTTCTTACCTACTTTTTTGTTTTTCTACGATACCTCAAGTTTTCCCATAGTGATTAGTTAACGATCTTGTCCTCTCCGCTTCTTACTTCCATATATGTTTCATAATAATAATGAGCTGTACTAGTTAAATTTATAAATTTTATATTTGTATAATATGCAGGACAGTACAAGCTTTGAACTAAATTGGGTACACCATCTATGTATGTGATAATTCTCCCAATATTTTGATTCAATATTTAAATGTCTTGTAATCGCGGTTTTGAATGAAATCTACTGAAAACCTTAACAAATACGTTAAATAATAAAGTGTTCGTAGTTATTTTCACTTTTTAATTCCGTTTATTAGGTAATAGTAGGACTGTTATTAAGGAAACAAACATCGGATGTTACCTGTTCAATCAACACAGAAGCAAGTCCTCCCTAAAGTACGAACGAACACATCATCCAAGATCACAGTCAACTTTCTCTTATAGACAAAAAAATAATTTTATGATTAGATCGTGTTATAATTTTAACTGATCTGAAATAATTCTGTGGTAGCATAATTATTTAAATGTGATTATGATCATTATTAACGGGGTAGGAGGGAGATTATTTATTAATGAGTACGTGTGTACTATGGACAATAGCTTTTCTTTTTTATGTTTTCTGTACAATTTTTATCTTTATAATAATAACAAGAAATTGTACATAATTATACGTATTAGATAATTTGAAAGTGTACGTACCAGATTTAATTGTAGTACTCGCTAAATATTTGTTAAAATTAGTAAAATTAGCTTTCTACCGTTGATACAATAATATACAAAGTGTAGCTGTAAGTTTTCTTTTTATAAATAAAACGAAATAAATAACAGAAAGCATTAGCGATCGATATTTCGCAGGGGCTGGAGGTGTCCTTCGCTATTAATATTTATCATCGCTTATTTTCATAAAAAGTTCACCAGAAGGTCCGCAATCAAGGATCGCCAGGAATGTGCTATTGGTTTATTTCTTGAATCCGTAATTTGCGTAGCAAATGTTTCATTTTAATTAAATATTGTTTTCTCTAAACAAAATTCGACAGGTCCTACATATAATAATCCAAGTGCAAATATGCAACTTTACAGGAGAGGAGTTTAAAGATTCTAAAGTATGTAACTTTTTTATAATATGATTTAAATTTAATAAATTTGGTAAGATTGCACTTTAAATAATAAGAGAAAGGATCACATTGTTGAATTTATTAAATTATTTATAGATTCCAAGATATTGCCAATTGGATGAATTTACGTTCATTTTTTCTCAATATTTGTAACTAGTAGGTAAACTGATGCAAATACCACTTACACTAGTTTACACGGTATCTATTCTAATCGCGAATAAGAACAGAAAAGAAAAATTGAAGTACATTTAACATTTATTCCGGCACAATTATTTAGTAATATTTTAAATATAAACTTTGCTTTGCTTTGGCATTGTTTGTGATCGATTTTTACACTTGTAACTGTATACCGCGCAGTAGAAATGCTACTTGTACCCGATGTAAAACTATAGTACCTACTTAGTAGTATAATTATTGATACATTTAAATGTCGTTTCTTTAATAGTAAATAAGAGAACGTAAATAAAGGTAAATGATATAAGAAATTGGTTTATTTTCAGATATTTTAATGAGTAAAAATATTTTGAATAGTTAAATATTATATAACATTTTCAATAGCAGGTTTCAACAAAAATATTTTGTCTCAGTTTGTTGTAAGTTAATAACTTCATAAAGGTATGAATATGACTTCTTCTTCAGTTAACATATCTAAAACTAAAAAGGCAAGCGTGAATCTAAAATAAAAATAAAAAAAACAGTACAACCAAATTACATAATTCTTTAATTGGTCATGCAAATAAAAACCAATAAGAACTGTAGTACTTATGTACATTATTATAGTTTACAATGCATACAATAAAGTTCTTGTTGAGTATGTACTAGACGTAAATAAATGCAAGTTTAAAAACTAGTTACATACATACATACATCTTCACGTTAAACAAGTTAAATAATTACTATAATCATGTGATGAATTCCTAAAATCTTTAGCTATTTTCCACTCAAACTCCAAAATCAACCAATCGACACGTGTTTCGCCTCTCAACGAAGCATCCTCAGGATATACCAGAGATTGGACTCGGCCAGCTAACCAGCCCCGAATCCGATTCGGTGCTGGTAAGCTGGCCGAGTCCGATCTGGATGGATTTGTGGAAATGGATTTCCGCAAAGTAACACCTGAGAAGTATACAATATAATTACTATAATCTATAACAAACGGAAAAAATGTCATAATGGTTTATTAAATTATAATTTACATACATACATATCCTTACGCTGTATCCTTCTTCCTTCCTTACATACCTACTTCTTTCGCTTCCTCAAATCTGATCATCCTCCTCACACATTTTCGCCTAGGTATGCGAGTGCTTTTAACATTTCCATCGGCTAACTCTCTAGCTATTTGATCTTCATAAGTCAGCCTTGGTCTTCCTTGGCTTCTTTTATCACTCACTTTTGCCTATAGCTTTTCTTCGTCATTCTTTCATTACTCATTCTTTCCATGTGCCCAAACCATTTTAGCACTCCTTTCTTCATTTTTACAATAACACTGTCGTGCAACCCTCTCATACTGCGTATCTCTTCATTGCTTATTTTGTCCGCAAGGGTGACACCGCATTATTTCTAAGAGATCGCATTTCTACTGAATTTATCTTACTTTCACTCGATTTCGGGCATATCCAGGCCTCACTATCGTCCAATAAAGTTGGCACCAGTTGGCAGCTGCCCATTTTGGGTGGCTCGTAAATTACTACCTTTTGAATTCCTAATGCTACTCTTTTCCGACTGTCGAATTCTAACCTTGCAAGTTAGTTAAGTTCGGTTCTTTCAGTCACTGTTTTCCTCGCTACTCGCTATCAAAAGTGGGTGAATTGTTTAAAATCCTTTCAATTCTTTTCCTACTTTTAGATTAATTTTACTGCCGGGGTTGGATTAATTTTACTGCCGGGGTTACTTAATATAAAAGAATATTATGTGATTCCACTATCTACTTTTTATTATTTTAGTTCTTTGGTAGGTATGTACTCGCTTAGATTTAGATGACTAAAATAGTAACAAATTACTTATTATTTCAGCAATTATTTTTAACCATATCTAGAGGACTTTAAATACTGTTAGTTTCACATTAATTTTAATCACATAAATTACCCACGTGTGATATTTGGTAAAATTTTAGTAACAAGAATGAGGGTAGAATGGATTTCCTGCGTGTAGTGGGGTTGAATAAAAGTCTGATTTTAGTCTTTGTAAGAGTTCACCAATTACACATTACGACCACACCGCCCCCACCGGCGGAGGCGAGGACGTCCCCTGCGACACCCGCAAAGTCTCACACATGCGGGTCTTAAGCCACATTGTAAACTGCCACGCGGAATACTAGGCGCATTAATCGGCCTTTAGCCGTCTCGCAGGCCGGGTCCGCTAGAGGCCTGGTTCTCACTTGAGTAGGAAGCTTGTTAAAATGCACGATGGTGTAAAAAGCTTCCCTGGCGACGCCTTGAGGCCGAGGTCCGCCCTCCTTACGAGGTATCCCTCGGCTGGAGGAACCCTCAGGCGGTCGATCATCTGGCAGGGCGCCTTTAGCGCTCGCCCCAACGCGACCGGTGACGCTATAAAAGCCACTAGGGCTAACAGCAAAGAGGAGTTTTTTTAGTCGGTTCGAGTCTAACACTACTCAGTCGGCATAGAGTCCTTCACTACTCAGTCGGCGTAGAGTCCGGCTCGGCCGGCCGGTAGAGTGATTGTGGGGATTTTTCGTCTCTCAGAAACCAAAAAAAAAAAGGAAGACTTCAGTTAGAGAAGCCGTCGAATAGGTAAGTACATAATAGTTGTGATGAAGATTTGATAGCGTTCATAGTGATTATACCGGTCAACAAAAAAAAAAAAAATTTTGCGCATGGATTTTATTTTATATATTTTGATTATTTAAGCACATATATATAAAAAAATGTGATTACAAATCGAAAATATTCGCTTTTTAAGAACTTAGAGCGATTTGACCATTTTTGATTTTCGCGCCCAATGAATGTCGGTCATTGCGCACTATCGGTGTAGAAAGAGCGGTAAGAGGGCGTGTAGTAGTGTTTCTTGCGTCGCTTGTTGTATACGACAGTGTGTTTGAATATTACAGAAAAATAACGTGTTTCATGTCTTTTTTCGCTATATCGAGCTGTATAAAATGGCTACGAGAAATTGTAAACGAGACGCTGACTCGTTTTGCTATATTTGCGGCGAATTTATTAAAGTGAGAGAGAAAAAGTATGATTTAAGTACAAATTTAAAGATTTTCGAGGCATATCAAGCTTACTTCAATCTACCTGTTAAAAATTATGAGGAGCTGATCACTGACATGATTACGAATTTTTCCATCATCGGATGTAGAATGTCTCTAAAGATGCATATGTCGCATTCTCATTTGGATAAATTTAAAGATAATATGGGAGCTTATTCAGAAGAACAAGGGGAACGCTTCCATCAAGATATAATAGAATTTGAGAGACGTTACCAAGGCCAGTATACTGAAAGCATGATGGGAGACTATATTTGGGGGCTAATAAGAGAAACTTCTACTGAACATGACAGGAAAAGTAAAACTGCTCATTTTTAAACATTTTAACTCTATTTTAAAACTCCTATTGTAAGAAAAAATCATAAATGGATGTTCGATATCTTTTAATAAATCATCTCTTTGTCAATTTTTTATGTATTTTCATTGATTTTAATTTCCCCATTTTTTACTCATAAAAGCAAATTCAGAACTATTTTTTTTTCTTATTCTTATTTCTAGATATAAAAGCAATAAAAATAAATTATGTATAACCCGTGCGCAAAAAAGCTGTATTAGTGCTTCTGTTACATTTCATATTTAACAATACATAAAAATAAATAAGTAATGCCCACAGACTTTTAAATGGAAGCAGACTATACCTATCGGTTCAAAATTCGTGGCAAATTTAACACTAACAAATGTTACTCACGCACATATAGAACTCAGGACCGCATTAAGGAGTGGGTATCTATATTATGTATTATCTTAGAGCGGGACTATTTGGGACACTCCAAATTATATTTTTCATGTGATAAAATAAGGATAAAATAAAGATAATGTGCAGTTTTAAGTTTGTAAATATTAACGTATGTATGTACTTTTTGATAATGTAAATAAGGATAAAACTAATTGATATACTAGTATTAGAGATTATTACTTTATTATATTCCTTCTTTTTGTAGATTGTTTTTGTCACATGAAGGATGTAATTTGGAGTGTTCCCAATGGCTCCACGATACAATATTATGATTGTTCGTTCGATAAATGAGGCCTGACGGCTGTGCGCTGCTGGTCTTGGGCCGCATGTACATTGTGATGACCTCGCTTGCGGTTCGATTTATGTTGGTACATGAAGTTTAATGACATAAACGATATATTTTTAAAAGTCGGGAAAGTTGATAACCAGGCAAGTGAAAGTTTTGAATTTAGACTTTTTGGCACGAACAAAAGAAGCGTGGTTGGCATTTTATTCAAAATTCAGATTTGCTATTTTTTGTGCTTTTGGGAGTTTTAAGTGTATATATGTAGTTTTAAGTGTTTTAAGTGTATATAGTTATATTGTACGTTAAAGTTGTGTGCGTGTGAGAGGAGTTGGAGGAATATAGTTTAACAGTCCTTTGAACTCCAGTAAAGTCTATTTACCATTGCTTTACTGTAAGTGTTAGAGACTTGGTTATGAGAAAATAGAACAAGTTTTATATCAGACGAGTGTTATAGTTAATTATTTTTCTAAGAAGATAAGCGTCAGTGAATGTTTTATAAAATTATTAAATAACTCTTCATCGCTATGCTTTGTCTTTTGATTATTATTTTCTTTAAACTACGCATAAAACTCAAAAATTAAAAGAAATCGGGAGATAGTCGATAGGTGATCGATCACATTGAGAATAAAAACTAAAATAGCTTACACAATAAAACAAAGAATGTTTTCAGTCTTTTATTTATTAATCAGATTGTTTTCTTATTACATTATCTAAGAACTCATTATAGATGTGCATCAAACACATCATTTTACTGTTTTTCAATGTGTGCCAGAAGTAACTAGCGCAGAATGTTAGATATCCTAAGGATTACCATCGCAAGTAATCGTAGGTATTATTTGTCATTATTCGCCTCGAGATATCCATATTTGTTTTCATCATTTTTACATGCGAACACACAATTTATGCATAATAAAGTCTATCTTCGATTACCTGAAGCAAGGAGATAGTCGATGGGTGATTGATCACATTGAGAATAAAAACTAAAATAGCTTACACAATAAAACAAAGAATATTTTCAGTCTTTTATTTATTAATCGGATTGTTTTCTTATTACATTATCTAAGAACTCATTATACGAGTAGATGTGCATCAAACACATCATTTCACTGTTTTTCAATGTGTGCCAGAAGTAACTAGCGCACAATGTCAGATATCCTAAGGATTACCATTGCAAGTAATCGTAGGTATTATTTGTCATTATTCGCCTCGAGATATCCATATTTGTTTTCACCATTTTTACATGTGAACACACAATTTATACATAATAAAGTCCATCTTTGATTACCTGAAGCAAGAAAGTTGTATTATTTTATAAATAAATTAAAAATAATTTTGTAATTATGAAGTATGGATTCCAGCACTGGCTTTTTTCTAAACAACACTGGTCCAGGTTCAGCCCAGCATAGCGACTAGAGATTAATTTGGCGATAGCATGTTCATTTTTAATAGGTATGTTAAATTTCATGGTCAAACAACAACAGGGTTTTACGGGTATCTCTTTTACATAATAAATGGGGTTCAAAATGTTTTGAGCACAAAACACTGCCAGAATTGGTCTGCCAGTTTGTTCTATGTAGCCTTTCTTACGTATTTATTTTATGTAGTTCTTTAACCAAAAAAATTTGAAGATTTTCATTTTTTAGAAACCCGAAATTAACAAGGTATACATCAAAATCAAAAGATAGTTACAAAAACATAGATAGTTGCTTAACCTTAGGTACCTGTCCGTTAATATTTAATTTTATTACGAGACTCAGTTTTCTCTGAATTCGGCCCTCTTTAAGTTACAAGTACTAATAATGTCAAAATTGGTTAGGTACTTGGTACAAAAATATAAAAAACCTATAAAAAAACCTTAAACAATTTAAGCAAACTTTAATTTTAATAGTTTGCAACATATTTAAGTGTCGGAGCCACGAAATATAAAAATATCAGCTAACTGAATGCAGTAATCAAACAATTTGCAACATCAGATTTACTTACCGATGGAACGTGATTTTCGGGGTTTTTCTGTATGAGGCGTTGCAACTATTGGGGGTACAACACTTTTGTACCATATTTTGCACTTTAAATAACCAAAATAATGTTTATACACCAAGAAATATTTAATCATCGAATATGTGACGTACTACACAAGTAAACAGACGCCATACTCCGCTTATTTTGACTTAAGCGGAAGATGGCGGCTGCCACGGTTTCGGAATTGTCTATGTGTGCCATTGTGTTGCAACAAATGAAAGTAAAGGATAAAGATATACAATTTTAAACTACAATGAAAGTGACAGTGTTATTACTTTCACGGTATCTATGTGTGAGTGAATTATGTTTGATCTGCTTCCATTTATAAATCTGTGGTAATGCCTGTGAAGTGATGAATGGACAACGATGGATGTCATTTCACCGGTATCATTGGGTGAAGATGGGAATTATTTTCAAAAGAATGTCAAAAAGGGTCAATTTTCAAATGAAAACCTGAAGAATTAAAAAAAATCGGAGAAAAATCGAAAACAAAAAGAAAGTTAACCACATAGGTACCTATAAACTTTTATTATTAAAATAAAATTATTTTTTTATATGTCTATATATTGCCATATAAACTACAAACCTAGGACCAAGGCTTGATCCTAGCTACCTAGTTACCACTAGCTACAAACCAACTACAAACTCTGTACTACAAACGTGATCTGTGCACACTGTGCTACAAACAGCATGAGCAGAAACTAAGCATGAAGTTTGAGAAAAACTGACGTTTCTTGTTTCTTTACGTGCGTTCAAATAATTGTAACCATTTTTTTTTTCTTTATGTCACGGCGCACAGATTTGCGCATTTGCCAGTATCACGTATTATTAAATAGAATCGACATGAAGCACGTTCGAAGTAAATTCGTTTTTCTTCTATTCGTAAAATTCCTCCAGTAAAGTGATAGTCGGCTTTACTGAAGTTATAAAATACTTGGAAGAGCGCGAGAACTTCAGCTACACATGTTTATTTAGATCTACTCCATTCCTTCCACTTACACGGAAATTTAAAACATAATATACTATCACTGTTGTACTTTAAAACTCCTAAAAATGTAAAAAATAGAGAATCTAAATAAAATGACAACCTCACTTCTCCCGTTCCCGCCAAAAAGTCCAAAAGTGTAAAGATTATCGATGTGGAAGAAATCGAGTCGAATTCTTTTACGAATCTCGTTATTAACATAAAAGTATTTTGAAATATGTACCAGTTGCTTTTAATTATTTAATATATAGTAATTGTTGAAATGTTCTTAATTTAACAAATAAATATGTAAGTAGTACTTGTTCATTGATTCATTAACATACAAAGTGTTCGGTCATAGTCAAAGTTATTGCTAGTTTATTAGTGTTATATTAAACGAGCTTTTAAAATGCACCTACGTCTTCACAGCATGATTGATTTTTGTCATATACTTCACTGAATTCCCAGCTGTTTTAGTTGCACCTGCATTGCGCTTGCCCCGTCTAGCACCAATTGAATGCACATCTAAAAGGGTTGTAGAGGATCGAGCCCCTGGATTTCAGTCATCATGTCGGCCACAATCGATGAGAGGTAGGTTTTGTAACTACATTTACAAAACTAAATGTAACTCATTTTTATTTTCTTTTCGTGTATATTTTTTTTTTACAGAGTTTCAGATGAAGTAGAAGCTTTAGAGGCTATTTTAATGGATGATGTAGTCATAAAAAGGGTAGACGACGTGCCCAAAATTATCGAAACTGTGGTACATCCTTCCACTGGAGATGACGCCGATCAGCAGTTTGTGTGTGTCACCCTAGAGGTTAAGTTGACCCCGGATTATCCTGAGAGTAGTCCAGAAGTAACTCTTAGAAACCCTAGAGGTCTGGATGATAGCTTGCTCTCTAATATTAATTCACAAATTAAGGAAAAGTTAATTACTTGCCTGGGACAACCTGTAGTTTTTGAACTGATAGAGGTAAGACTGTTTTATTATTCACTTTTCACAACTTACTCTAATCCAAAATGACTTAATGACTGCTGTCCGCTGTTGAGACGAGACATACACCAAGCGAAGCTAAGCTAGTCCCTAAGTTGGTGGAGGTAGGCTTTTTAAAATTATGGGCAAGACCTTCGACTTAACGGCTACTGCTATTTAACAATAGCTTTGAACAAAGCCTTAAAAGCCTTCTAAAGCACACTCTCTTGATGTGTATGCTACTAGACAGTCATTCAATATATGCAGTGTTACTGCATTCATTGGACATACTTACTGACACTTAACTTCAGTGTTACTTAGTAATGTTATTTCTGTGGTCATAATAAACAATTAAGCTTCACTTTGCTTCACAAATATATGTATAAAATTGCAGGTCATTCGTGAAAATTTAACAGAAAGCAATCTACCTAGTGGTCAATGTGTGATATGTCTCTTTGGTTTTGCTGACGGTGATGTATTCATCAAGACGCAGTGTTATCACTACTTCCATAGCCATTGTCTTGCAAACCACCTCATTGCTGGCAAGAAGTATTACCAGGAAGAGCTAGAGAAACTGGCAAATTGGCAACAAGTGCAGGCACCACCGTATCAGGTATTGCAACTTCATTTGATTTAATTTAAATGCATATATTATCTTCTACTATGTTAGATTTTAGTAGTTGTTGCTTGTCAAAAACAAGGCTCATTTTTGAATGTTAAAGTTGTAATAAACAATTTATGTTTTTCTTATAAATCTTCTCAGTAATATTCTTTTCCAAATAAAATAATCCAGATCATGAAATGTACTATTGACAGAAATAACCAGAAATCTCATTCACTCTGATTAAATAATTAATGTTTATGAGTATAGAATATTTTTTATTAACTTAGTTCAAATTATATATGTCGAAGCAGATACACCAGATGGGTTAAAAATATGTGTGACGTCAGCATTACTGACGTCACTAGTATTTCCTTTTGAATTCATTACAAATATCACTCAATCACAATAACTCACAACAATTTATTTAAAACTGTATTTACAATCGTTACTCACTATCATTATCTATAATCTATAAACTAAATATCACCATGTACAGGAGAGATCTCTAAGTTATCACTGCACGTCCGCACTGGTCGAGAGCTGGAGCACAAGAGATCTCTTCTTTTTACTCGTCAGTACAAGAAACCGCAATCACCCTCATGTTTCTATTATTAAAAGCAGTAGTCAAGCAAATGACACTTTATAATTCATTTACCCTCAATTACCTATTTCTTGTTCTGACGTCACTAAATTAACACGAGTCTAGTTTATTTTACAATTAGAAATTACATACCTTCGATAGTTCATTAATTAATGCATTAATTAAATATTGACAGTGAACTTCATCTTATAATTTTATTTTGCTTCAACTCAAGATATTCTTGCGCCGATATATATATAATAATTAAATATATAAATCATTAATCTGACAAGAAGACCTGCTAACACGTTATGATATGGCATACAATACACATTTGTTTAGTGGTTATTGAGAAAAAAATGCACCGATGGCTAGTGTAAGCTTTGTTTTTATTTGCACCAATTTATTTAATTTTAATTCAAAGAAGTTATTGAAAAATATGTACAGTAAAACACAAAAGATATGGCGCATCGTTAATCTTGGTTCACTCAGACACGAAAAGATGAGTGACAAAAATACCTGAATAGCTAAATCAATTTTACAAGCAATCTTTTCCAACAGTCATAAGGTGGAAAAATTATTGCAATACATTCACTTTCTCTTTCACTCCTGAAACTGGCCACTTTCATTAAAGTTTACCTTGTTAATAAATCTTAATTAATAATTTTTATGCTAAAAGATACATCTACACTTTTCCAATTAAAATATTGACTTGAAGTGGCAGCTGTGTAGTCAGTAACAGACGGTAAAGGCTTATAAAATCAAAAGCTTAAATTTAAAAAATGTTTATTTTAATTTACTAGGCTTACTGAATACAAAAACAAGAGATTATTCAAACGTCAATATTCGATTTCCGTCTATTGTCTTTTTGAAGGACATCTTGTTTTCAATGAGGGCATAATTATATTTTTTTTTAAATAACGCTTAATTTGCCACTAAGTGTATTGTCAAAAAAAAAGGTGTAACCACAATAGAGTTTGAGGGCCGGCGAAAAGAGGCGTCGTCGACAAGGCGCCAAATTAATCTAGCTATGGCGGCATAGATTTTAATGTGCATTGATCTAGCCTCGGGATGGAGCAAACTGATTGTTAAATCCATTTCTTGTGCCTTTAAAATTATGTCATACTGCACAGGTATCCAGCCAGCAAGATGTGTATTACTGTACTACTTTCTAGTTAATTCTGTCATGTATGATGTATTACTACTTAGAATTTAAACTACGTAATGTTTGCTACCTACTTGAAAAGACAAAAATGTAATACTAATTTTACATGAGTAATACCAATGAATGTAAAGGTCGTAACACATTAGAGACAGCCAGCACCCGATTAGCACTACCTCACCTAGTATGGTTAGTATTCTTTATATGAACTACTATAGACATGTGCTCACTTATCAACTCTAAACGTCAACGGACCATCTCACTCACAAGCTGTCCACGCGCGGACGGCGAGTGAACCAGTCGGCGATCACCCGCTCCAACGTGCAGTCCCGAGTGGTTCACACGCGAGGACAATGTGCCGGCGGCACACTGCTCCCTCATCCTTTATTCCCAACCATTTTCTCCAATGTTGGCAATTTTTGCTTACAAAACGTCTACCTAACGTTTACTGGTCGAGAACATGGTGTCTACCTGTGGACGCCAACCGATGAGGCGGTGCTGGTCGGGTGCTTGTGACTAATGAGCTACGACCCAAATTAGTCTTGTATTTGTTCACTATCGTTTTCTTATAGTATAGAATTGACTATAGAGAGTAGTAATTGTGTGTAAGATCACAATAGATCAATTTTGGAAACAGTGATACAGATCTGGTGTGACCTGCATAGCCACTTACATCAATAGTGTGTAAAGTAGTAATATTTAAAATTTTAAATGGATTTCATTTATTTTTATAACATCTAAACTATGTTTTCAGCAAACATGCCCAGTTTGCCGCTGTCCTGTTTCTTGTGATGTTGAAGCACTGAAAATGGCTCCACCGCCGGTAGATTCCATTACGGCACCACCTTTTTGTTTGACTGCTGAATTAAAGGTACAGAATTACAATTATAACTGTAGAATATTATGCCAGGGTACTTATGCAAAAGAAAAGTAAGTGTATATTTCATTTGTATTTTATTATAATATTATTCAGAAAGGTCTTCATTCAGCAGTGAGCTTTGTTATAAGCTATGTAAATGTATAGAACGCTTTATATATATGTATAGGTTATTTCGAAAGGATGGGTAAATACAGAAGGGTATGAAAGTACACACGACAATGGAAAACTTGCATTCTACAACTTCGTCAAAAGTCAATAATTCTAGTGTAAAACCTCTAAAGTTTAAACAAAAATAAAGGTGAGGCAACCCTAATATCAGCGTTTTCCCGTCGTTAGCAAATATTTGGAATATAGGGCATAATGATAAGGTCGTATATTGTTTTCCATTAAACGAATGTTTTTTTTTGTATGGATAACAAAATAAATGTATCCGGTAATTATTACATCTGCAATATACAGTCACCATTGACACGTTGGGACCCCGGCGGTTTATACCCCCTTTATAAATTATAAACAACATATCTTCACCCTGTTTCCCTAACGGGGTAGTCAGAGAGGACGGAGCGCCAGGAGTCGCGGTCCTTACACACCTCTTTCGCTTCCTCAAATCTCATCATTCTCCTCACACATTTTATATAAATTATATAATTTATATAAATTATATATGACCTACCTCGCATACCTAGGCGAAAATGTGTGAGGAGAATGATGAGATTTGAGGAAGCGAAAGTGGTGTGTAAGGACCGCGACTCCTGGCGCTCCGTCCTCTCTGACTACCCTGTTGGGGATACAGCGTGAAGTTATGTTATGTTTTTGTTATGTTTATATATGACCCTAATATAAATTATAATAATATACATTAAAAAAAAATATAAATTTGTATAGAAATATCAGTTGTTAATAGGTAGTTAACTAGTCTGTCAATTATGTTTTCAGTAAAAAACAATTTCGATTCAGAATTACACAATTTTTCTGTCATTGATTTCTTCGCGCACAATTAATAACTTAAACTAAAAAAAAGAGCATTATCCAATTTGTTGTTGATATTACTCAATTACCCAATAAAATGATGATCTATTCATTTGTCAGGCACTCCAGTTGAAGATGGCAGCACTGCTCGCGCAGCAGATCGCTAAAGGCGGCGTCGTCGGCGTCGGAGACACTGGTCCGCCGCCGCTGACAATAACCACGCCTTCAGACAACGAAAATGTAACTTATTACTTCAATAGTCCCTACGTATTTACACTATTGCAGTCAACACCAAACAACTATGAAAAAAGGAACCTAGAATTTAATAATTTTCAATTTCAATAAATTTCAAACAATTATTAAAACAAGAGTAATTTATGACAGGAGGCTACAAACGGGTCTTCGAGCTCGCAGGAGGGCGCCAAGGCCGAAGCAGTCGGGGGCGCGCGGCCCGCAGGGCACTGCTCCAGCGAAACCACCCCTGGATCGCCACAGTCGCCACCGGCTTACCGCGGCCCATACAGGTAACGGGCATGTCTTTACGCTACATAGATAGATTTTTTGTAGATTGGGAAAGAAACCTCACCATTCTTCTCACACATTTTTGTCTGTCTGGTCATCTAGGAAAGCTATTAACATCGAAGTCGAAACTGGGGTCCCTGCTTGGAGGCCAGATACCGTCACCCCAATGGACCAACCAAACAGTAAGAGCTATTACGCACTGTTGACTCGCTTCGAATGAAGTCAGTTTTTCTGTAGTAGTCTGTGTTTTGGTCGCCAAGAGACTATCGCTGGCGACTAATCGACAGTGCGTAATAGCTTTAACAGTCGGACATTAAAAGTCTATTCATACTCTTGTAAATTGTAGGTGTAGTTTCTATATAGGGACGTCCGCGACGCTGCAGACAGGCTGTCGGCCTCTCTCAAGAGGTGGCCATACAGCCCTTTTTTGTAGATTGGAGCTCCGGTTACTGCTAGCATTCATGAATCTTACCTACAAAACATGAGGATGTCCCTTAGTTTGGTATAATTCAGTTCTTCCACTCTGTGTGTGGAATCTAGTGTTTGAATACCTAATATATTTACCTATAAAGTGTTTGTTTGTTTCTTCACTATTGCAGTATCTACATAGCAAATTCAATGTTAGTCTAAGTATTGATAGGTGTGTCTATTCAATGTACAGTGTAATGACACCTACCAGTCTTCTTACATTTTATAACCCTTTCCAGCCTTAAGATGTCCCTTGATTTTCAGACTGTTATTGTTTGTACTGTTGTGCCCACAGATTATAGATTATTAGAGCGAAATAGTTAAACGAGGCCATTCACGTATACGCCATAGTCCAAAATAACCCCAGCGTCAGTTACGAACGAAATTCATCCCGCTTATATTTGAAAAATCTCAAGTGTTACAGCGTAATTTTGTGTTCATTAAAGGGAGTTAATTATAGTTAAACGTGTGCAGTGTCTAGATGTAACTCGTCACAGATAAAAACTCACAGAATTATACATTTTATATGCAAACACATAAATATAAAATATTTTGTTGTATAACTGCAATGTTTTAGAACTACCACAAAAGTTTTGGACTTAAATGGGTAGGTTAACAATTGCTATAATTTTTCCGAATACTTACGAGTTCAGTTTAAAATTATAACAAATGCATGAATTCTGCTATTCATAACCTCACTTTGAAAGGTACTTGTTGATGTATAGGGACAGGTTGCACTTCACACACACATGCACTTACATGCACACTGGTGTATTTGCTTTTCGGTCTAGCCGTAATCATTTCGTTGCCAATAGAGGTAGTTGTAGTTTCTTTCTTCATGGCATGGCGCACAGATTAGCGCATTTGCCAATGTCACATATTGTATTAATAAGTAGAATTGTTATGGTAAAATTTCTCCAGTAAAGTGATAGTAAACTTTACTGAAGTTTTATAGGACTTCTTGGAAAAGCGCGAGAACTTCAGCTACCCATGTTTATTTAGACTTACTCCATTCTTTTCACTTGCACAGAACTAAAACACAATATACTATCACTTTTGTACTTTAAAAACTCCCAAAAATGTAAAAAATGGAAAATATAAATAAAATGACAACCCCACTTCTCCCGTTCCCGCCAAAAAGTCCAATAGAGGTAAGTACATAATAGATCTGTGGTTGTGTCACATAGGGGTTTCAACCGGCGCGGCAAACCAGGGCGGCGCGGGCGCGGCGCGGCGTGCGGCCCGCGGTGACACGCGCCGCCCGCGCCGCCGCCGCCCGCCGCCTAGCGCGGCCCCCGCGCGCCCGCGCGCCGCCGCCCCCGCCCGCGCCCCCGCCCCCGCCCGCCCCACGACACCGCCGCCGGCACCTACACCGGCGTAGGTGCTACGCCCGACGCTGACGTCATCGACGTCCACGACGTCACCGTCGCTAACAATTACACTCGCGTCGGTAGTACCCCCCACGCTGACGTCATCGACGCGCACGACGACGTCACCGCCGCCAACTACACCGGTGCCGATAGTATCACCGACGCTGACGTCATCAACGCCCACGAAGACGTTACCGCCGTCAGCAACTACACAGGTGTTAATGGTACCACCGCCGACAGTTACATCGGCGCTGACGTCATCGGAACTGACAATTACACCAACACCGATTTCACTACCGCAGATAATTATTATACCGATTTCGACTTTACCTACATCGACTATAACACCAACGCCAACAACCACGCCAATGCCGACGTGAACGCTGACGCCAACAACCACGCCAATGCCGACGTAAACGTTGACCACGACAACCACGCCAATGCCGACGTGAAAGCTGACGTCGACAACCACACCAGTACCGACGTCAACGCTGACGCCGACAGCCATGCCAGTGTTGACGTGAACGTTGATGCTGATGCGTATCGCCGACTAGGCGCGCATTTTACGCACAGTCAGGTAACATTGTATACGTTTGGAAACTCTTCGAAAATGAACTTTAGGTACTTAGAGAAAACTAAGACTGGTGGGATATGCCTCAATTTCCGGTATTACATACAAGTAACTTCAAATAAGTCTGGGAAACTTTTAAATGTGAACTTCACGTGGAATGTTATAAAAAAAATTTTTAAATTAGGTTTTATACATTCAACCATTTGCATATTCAGTTTCTACTACCATTATAATTTTACCAATCATACAGTAATATTTAAGTGTAACATTAGAATGTCTAAAAGACTGTTTCAGAATTTTCGTTGTTTTATATTTTTATTTATAACTCTTGTACAAATTGTAGTTAGCACAGATTTGAAAATTGTAGTTCCTATGTTATACACAGAATTAAAATTTAAAACAAAAATAAAGTTCAATTTCGAAGTAGAAGATATTATGACTTTTATTAGAAAATTTAGTATTGTAAAATTAAAAAAGAAAGCAATAACGTTTAAATTCGGAATTGCTACGTCTGTGGAGTTGAATGTTGATGAGACTGTCCTCATTTCTGTATATGTACCAGTGCCAATAAGTTCGAATACAGGGTCCTGTTATCCACTTATGACCGATGTAACGCTTCGCTGTACACTGTACTTCCTGAGACTGACGATTTGCCATATTTTCTACCATTTTTATGTATGTATTTGCACAATAACTCCTATTAGTGTTACTTTATTATTAATCTTCCATACGCATTAAAGACTATACTGTCATATCAAATGGAATATTGCCCAACCCTGCCCGCTTTCACATGAGTTTATTTGATTATTAGAATATGTTATTATTTCTTCTATTTTGCTTTCATACAAGATATTATCCAGCCATGACTATATGGTATTAACTGAAAATAAATATTATTTTATCATCGAGATGTTACAAAATTACACTTTCAGACACCACAATAGCATTTTTGCTTACAGATGCCTAAGCAGAACTAGAAGTGAATGGCTATACTATCCCTTATATAAGTTCCATACAATAAGCTCTAGCTCGTGGCCAACTTTACGACCTGCACGGGAAGATAAGCAATTAATACACTAGTTTTTCCTCTCCCAAACCAGCATATCATGCATAAATAGAACAAAGTTGAATTTTCAATATGTGTTGTTTGTACTGATAAGAAAAAATATTCTGCTATGCCTTTCTAAAACATTTATCTTCCTTAATCCGTAATTTTGTCGAACATTTTAAATTTAAATTTTAGTCGTCAGTCTCTGAAATTGTTGTTTTACTTGATACAGATATCCTTATGAATATGTGTTCATTTTATCGTAGAATTTGATGATATGTCTTTTGAGGCAAATCTCAAAAGGCATGGCTCAAAAGGATTGTGATGGATATTAGACATGATTTTGAAGTAATGTACCACCAATTAATGTAAGTTATTGTACAGTTTTCTCATATAAATGGTGCTTGAATGAAATTACTCTTTTGTCTATAAGACGATTCGTCAGTCTCCTGTTCAAATCATTGAACCAAATTGTCGTATTTTAATAACGACTCCTTAAAATATCGGTTACTAGACGAATCAGGGATGATTAGCGACACAAAGATTGTCACTAGCGCTTCTAGTGGCAAAACTTGAACAACTTAAGAACAAACTTGCCAGTTGAAAAAATACGACAAACATTAAAATGTCATCCACAATCGATGCCGCTAGAACGTTCTTCGTTTTTTCGTTGTATTTATTTATTTAGAATGATATCTGTTTCCTCTGTATATTCCACTTTAAGGAACACATCAATATCAGGCAGTAAATAATCATTATCCATTGTAAATAATGTAATGTCGAAGCACCAACCAATGATTTCCGAATTGAAATAGCTTTACTTATTTTGTTGTTATTAGGTAGCTTAACTAAAACGTGTAATCTTTGCGTTGCTAATATTGTGCAAAGGGATGTAAGGATAAGTGAGGGCGTGCGTTTGTCAAGTTACTTAGAACTTTAATAATTTTCCAGACTTCTACTTATAAGTAGGTAAGAAAAAAATATGAAGACAGTCTCATTTGACTCTTGACGCTGCAGACAAAAAATCTACAACAATATTATATTAAGCACATAATGAGAATCCATTCGTAAGCTGAAACTTACCATATCTCATTTTAGACAGAGCGCAATGCAATAACTCCAGCCTATCAAGTAACAGTTTAGAACGAATTTAAAGTGTCAGTACTTACAGAATTAATGATAGAAATCATTGTGTGCCAGCAGGCAACCGATAGCATATATTTTTATATCCTCACTTCCGGTGAATTTTTTGCATCGTTGACGTACCTATAAAGTAACAGTACAGTAACAGCTTAAAATTACTGCCACAAATTAGCGTTCATAAAGTTATATAAAAAAACGTTGGTCTGCCTCATTTAATCTTGCTGCAAGTTTCGGCACACCAACTTTTATTGTCTATTTTTTGGCTCATTAATGTACATATCGAGTAACAACTCCAAATTAAAACTAAATAAACATGTATACGCTTTTCTACAAGAAAATATATGTGTGTCACGTCAATGCAATGCCTGTTATAAGTGCCTGGCACCACCAATTTGTTTTCCTGAAACTAAAGTTCAATAACTGATATCATACTGTTACAGTTGGACCTTATGTCAAGAGATTAAAGTCAATTATGGAATGCCACGTGACACGCAACTTTAAGAGCTTCGATTGTCAACATTAAGTTGTAAGTACTATGGATTGGTATTGATAGAATTAAAAACAGGCAAGTGCGAGTCAGACTCGGACGGAAGGTGTCTAACTGGCCGGACAGAAAAAAAAGTCAGAGGAATCACAGATGATAACGTAATTAAAAAAGTTAACTAAATTTGTGTACAAACTTATATCTGCAGTTGGAGAGTATGGGAGAACGTGTCTTTCAACTGCACATTTAAGTTTGTTTTTGAATCAGACTCATATTTTTTGGTTAATATAGAATACGAATACATTGTATAGTGGTAAGGAACCCTCGGAGTGCCGAGTCCAATACTAATCAACTTAATGTTAACAATGCGAAGCTCTTAAAGTTGCGTGTCACATGTCATTCCATAATTGACTTTAATCGATTGACATAAGGTCCAACTGTAACAGTATAATATCAGTTATTGAACTCTAGTTTCAAGAAAACGAATTGGTGTGCCAGGCACTTGTATTGACGTGGCACACATATTTTTAACGTGTACTAAATTATGTGTTTTGACTTTTTATATTTGACTTGTTCATGCATATTTACTTTCGATTTACTTACTTATGCCAAAATTCTCTTGATATAAAAGAAAGTTGTATAATAACTCTTGATATGAAATAAGTCTCGATAATAACTTTTCATTTAGTACTGGTCGGAGTTATTACTAAGAAAATTAGACCGAAATTATAAATTTTGAAGAGGGAAGGCGGAGAAAAGGAAAAGGAGAGATGACAAGGGGCAGATAAGAGGATGGTATGAAGAAAAGGGTTTTCTTACGCTTGCATTTAAAAATTTAAATAATGCAGATATAATATAATAGAAGAACTCCTCTGTGGAGATAAACAATAAAAGCAAATACAAGGATCATCATGAGGAGTCCAACGATAATACTACCTACGTATCGTTGATACCCCTATAACTCAAGCTGCCTTCCATTGGGGACTATCTAGACAACATTACAATCAGTAATAATAGTAATAATATTTATTTTTTTGTAAAACTCAATTTGTACAATTTGGAAATATATACTGTTAAATATGAAACGTAACAGAAGCACTGATCACTATGAATACTCTATCAATTTTTCATCACAACTATACTATATATACTTCATCACAACTATACTTGAGTATTCGACGGCTTCTCAACAACTGAGCTCTTACAAGACCAAAATCTTTTTTGGGCTTTTATGCAACCCCACTACACGCAGGAAATCCATTCTACCCTCGTCCTTGTTACTAAAATGTTACAAAATATCACACGTGGGTAATTTATGTGACTAAAATTAATGTGAAACTAACAATACTTTCTATTTAAAATTTTCTTTTTTAAAATTTAATTATCGTTACACGACAATAGGTACAGGAACCTGCCAAAAAATGGACAATAAAAATTGGTGTGCCGAAACATTGCAGCAAGATTAAATGAGGGCACACCAACGTTTTTTTATATAACTTATGAATGCTAATTTGTGGCAGTAATTTTAAGTTGTTACTGTGCTGTTACTTTATAGGTACGTTAACGGTGCAAAAAATTCACTGGAAATGAGGGTATAAAAAATATATGCTATCGGTTGCCTGCTGGCACACAATGATCTCTATCATTAATTCTGTAAGCTAACACTTTAAATCCATTTCATCCTGTTACACGATAGGCTGGAGTTATTTCATAACGCCAGTACCACCATAATTTAGATGATGTGCCGAAGTCTATCTAAATATTATGTGAATATTTAGATACGAGCAAAAACGTTTCATTGCTGTGTTTAGGGAACATACACACGACGACTTTTGCATGCGCTGATCACAAACGCAATTAACAATACAGACGCGCTTTTTTTTATTGTAATCGCAATATAGCACATTTTATGCGTGTTACAGAAACGCGTGAAAAAAGTCATCGTATGTACATACTCCCTTATGGTTATTTGATCAATTTTAATCGGTTTTGCTTTCCTAAGTTGTGAAGTAAAAGTTTGTATTCAGATTGACATATCTGAATTGCAAAGGCGGGGCGGCACAAATCATTTTAATGATAATTATAATAGTTGTTCTGTGTACTCTTAGCTTAAGGCACGTTTCTGTGACGAGTACTAGTCAAAACCCTAGGTGAAATACATATATAACCATTTGCTGTAATTTTTGTCAAATATTTGTGTATTTTTACCAACTTGTTGCAAATATTGGTATTGCCATTTTGGAGATCATATAAAATGTTACGACAAGTTTTTGTCGTTGGAGATGAAATACTTACACACATACATATCCTCGCGCTGTATCCCCAACGGAATATTTAAACTATATCAGATTTCAGTTATGTGATGAGTGCACAAGGATGCTGAAAAATTGATCATTGATCATTTTTTGTTTTCAAATAGTTTCCCAAAGGTTATTTTTTATAAATATTATATTCAATGGAATACACTTGTGTCAATCTTACATTCAGTCAGCAATTTGCATAGTCCAGACGACGAGTGCAACTGCTAGGTATTTATTCGCTTACTTCAATACACTTGGTAATACAGACAGCTTGGTAATAATAGCAGTTGTTTTAACTTTTAACACACTAACAGAGCCATGGTATTCACTAACATACCTAATATAAAAAACATACAAGCCTACGAACGAATGAACTGATAAAACGAAACTAGGTTCCTAGTTTGTAATTAATCCCTTATGTAAAATACGTTAAACGCACTCATCACCGACATGTAGCTGCAGAATTTATATTCTACAATCTTTTATGAATTACTTGTATTTCAAACCAAAGCCAAGTGAATCGATCACTAGATGTGTGCAAACGATTTATTATTTTTCTTTCTAAACTATTTCTTACAATTTGTTATTTTTATTACTGGCAAGTTATAACATATCTGCATCCATAGATGTATTATGTCTGTATCAAAGCTACCAATACTCCTTGTTTAGTTTTTGGCGGGAACGTGGAATCAAAGTTGGCGTTTTAGATTTTCTATTTTTTCGCTTTTGAGTTTTAATGTATAACAAAAATACGTTAATTATACAGTGCGTTGAACATCTGTGCAAGTAAAAAGAAATGGAAAGTCTGAATAAACGTGTGTAACTGAAATTTTCACTTTTTCCAAGAATCGTTTTTAACTACAGTAAAGAATACTATCACTACTGGGGAGTCTTGAGAACTTAGTAATGGGAAGATACATATTTTACATCAGAGATACCACCACTTTTTTACCTATATAGGTATAGCAGAAATTTTGAATAAATATGAAACGAGTTGCCGGTATGTAAAAAAACAAGCTTTTATTAAAGAATTCACTTACACTAAAATGAAAATAATTATTTTATTCAAAGGTTGTGCTGATGAATGTTATTTATGTAGATGAATAATAAAATAGATCTATCGAAATCCTGCATAAAACTATCTACTTATATAGGCACGATGTTAGGATAATCTGAAGTAATAAATAACCATAATTGTACCTATTATTCTTCGCTTTGCAACAAGTTGACAAAATATTGTTTCAACACATGGATTGTAACATCATAGCTAATTTAAACTGTTAAATTAACTCTGTTAAGTTTTAAAGTTAAATGCTTACTTTAAACTATTTCATTGATTTTGATAGTGTTTTGGCACATATATTGTATTTTTTTCTTATTTTCTATTTTTTAATTTTTAATTTTATATTAGAGTGCGATTGCAAATTGAATGAATTGTTATATTTAGTAGATCCTAATGTTTTCTATTATTGACATAAAGCGATCAGGAACATCAAATAAATAATATCTACATATTATACATAAAACTTCGAATATCTCTGTGCAATATTTCAGTGTTTATTTCAGTGTAATGTAATACATAACGATATTATAGCAGAAAAAAACACCTTATTATACCGACCGTTAAATACAACAGTTGAAACGTTTAAACTAAACTATAATATCGCTTAACTAGAACCAAATAATGTTTAATTCGTTATACAACTATAAAGGCTTTTCAAATTAATGTAGCACAAATATGAACGTATGAGTCCAGTCTAATATATTTTAGTAAATATTCATTTAAGAGCCCTTTGACATTTTTGTGCGAAATAACTCTCTAATTCTCAGAAACCTTACGATTTTTTAATATTCTGCTGAAAGTTTATAATAGCTCCATTTCCCTTCTTGAATATTTATGTTGCATATTTTTATATTTATTTAATAATATCTTACAATAACCATTCTACGAAGTCAGTTTTCAAGGAAAATTCTTAGACGTCCTAATTAACATTGTTTTGATAAATTCTAACAATTTCTAAAATTATGATGAGATCAAGTACAAATCGTCGTGATTAAACGTCGATTTAGCTCCATAAAAAGCAATGACTTGTAAAAAAAATCGATATGAAATGAAACTTCATTCAATGTAAGTACAATAATACATGAAATAAATTATTTTTTGAAATAAATAAATAAATTTGAATAAACATAATAAAATCAGTATAAAATACGCATTGTTAAGGCGTGTATCTCAGACCCGCGCGAGCGCTTGTGGGAGGTAGGATCTGTGAAAATTATGCGCTCTTCATCGTAAGCGAGAACATTAAATAGCGACCCATACATATATGCCGACTGAATTGTTTTGATCCAGTGTTGAAATAATAGTAAAGTCAAATAAAAAAGTTCTAAAGTAATGCTAGCTTACAAGAAGTATTGCAAACCGGGTATCAAGATGATGTCTATTGCATTTATAACAATCTATATACATACATCTTCACACCGTTTCCGTAACGGAGTAGTCGCAGAGGACGGAGCACCAAGCGTCGTAGTCCTTACATACTTCTTTCACTTCCTCAAATCTCAAGAGTCTCCTCACACATTTTCGCCTAGGTATGCTTCTCGACTTAGGTTGCATATTATTTATGTTTTATCGTGATCTGCCGT
Source organism: Zeuzera pyrina (assembly GCA_907165235.1). Lineage (NCBI taxonomy): Eukaryota > Metazoa > Arthropoda > Insecta > Lepidoptera > Cossidae > Zeuzera > Zeuzera pyrina. The sequence goes on from OU015627.1 coordinate 6,015,150, forward strand.
TTAGAAGTTGAGATCTAAAATAAGCTCTCTTTAGTTAAGTTGCATATGTAATATGGATTTATTTTATAGTGGTTTTTCCGTTGATCCTATATTTTTTACCGTAAGCATACATAAGCATAGCAAAGACATCTATCTATATTTTATTATGAAACGGCAACAAAGCAATGTCTGTACATTGATGATCTTTTTAAAAATGCATGAACTAGGCATTTTAGGCTATTCCGATTCCAAAATAAATACTTATAGAATTGTTGTCTGTGTTTGTATGTTTATTTCTTCAAAGCTAAGAAACTGCCATTTAATTTCTCTACGAATCTCTCTGTTTGAAGAGCTGGATTCTCACTTACTTAATTAAATGCATATCATCACGTTTACCTTTATTACAACGGTGCAAAGTTATTTTTAATTAGTAAAGAATGCAAACTTGAGTTTTGATTAGTAAAGGATAATTATATCTTATCATGACTACGTAACTAGTGGTTTCTAGGTAACCGATCCTAATACTATGTAGTGCTAGACAGGTAAATACGTACCTCTATTCAATCTATACTTTTAAAATAGTAACTTATATTAAACAAAATAATAATATGTAACGAAATACAGTATTAATTTGTGGTAAGGAATGTTATTGTATTTCCTTTACATGCATTTAACGCGTCGAGAACACATAATACTAATTACAAATATTACATGTATTTATACAAAACGAAAAAAATTTAATAACAAAAATCGAAAGTTTCGATTCGGCGAAGTATTAAAATTATACGTTATACTGAAGTCGCTTCGTTACTCACACTGCAATAACGCTACGAAAGTCGCATGCATACATGAGTATCCGAGCGCGCCAATACCTAAATTCAAGTGCTTACGATTTGTCATAGGGCTCTTAATTATTCAATTACTTAGCATGTATTTCTCTTAAGGACATGCACACTTGCTATTTTTGTAATGCCAAGAGATATTTTATAATTGCACATAATTTAAATGTCTACTAGTTTTCCTGTGTATTTTACATTCCATCATAATTGTTCATTATATTTGTATAATGCATCAGCCTCCTTGTTACATGAACTTGTATGCTATGATAACGTTTCTGTCTCTGTGGTAGCGAAAAAAGTACGCATTAGTGATTAATGTTGTTCTCTGTATATATGTATATAGAGTTTGAGGAAAACATGGCTACAGTAAGTAACATGATAACGCGCGTTATGTTAAATTCGCCCGTCCATTGAACCCCTAGTTCCATGGAACTATTCGATGAAAAGTACACGACGCGTGCTTTACACGAGCTACCATTCACACATTCGCGTTGATTTCGTCAGAAAGAACGGTCACTACACAGAATTTTTAACGACATCTACATTGTGTATCAAATACATAGACATTAAATAATACGTAAAATAAAACTGGGTTTTATGACACGAGATGAACCACACTCCATTTACTATTCCTCGCGATATGTAGGATTGTGTAAACAAGACTTTAGTGTCGCAGCCTTTGAAACTTAGTACAATTAACAATAATGTACTTTGCCTACAAACAAGAGAAAAGTATTTAGGTTTTGCCACGAAGTAGCTTATAGTTCATCGTTTTGTACTATAGTTCATGCATTTAATAAGTCAAAAGACAAGAGCTAATGCTAAAGTCCTTAAATGCATATAGTATGGAAAAACATAAAATATATTTTCTCAATATTTTCTGTAATAGTATAGAGTCAAAAGACAAGACCTTAATTCTCGATTTCACCAAAGTCCCCTAAAACTTAGCGAACTTCTAAAATCTCATAGGGGTCCGCTAACGATGAAAATATCATTTTTTATCAATTGGGGTCACTTATACTAAATTCTTAGACATCGATTTTTCCTGCAAATAACACTGTAGCCGGACACTTTATTACATAGCAACCTTAGTAATTTTAGTTCGTAAAAGTGTCCTCAATCAATATGTATAGGTTACATCGGGCGCCGCTATTTTCGAAAGAAATTAAAATTGCGGCTGATGAGTATGTCAAAACTTCAAACCCGTACTGGCACTGAGGCATAACATCTTAGTGCTCAGAATTACCAACGTATTTGCAATCCAAAATGCTTTTTTAACCTCTATATTATCATTTTCCATAGTCCTTACACCACTTACCATCAGGTTGACTGTTCGCTTGTTTGTCTTCTCCGTGGTATAGGTTGATCTTCTACTAATGGATATTGCGTCGATTTCGCCACTATAGTCTTTCTCGTTTTGACGACCTATCTTTGCAAGCCGGCCTTTGCAGCCTGATATACTGCATTCTACTATCACGCCCAAAAGAGTCGTATCTGACATATATTTACAAAGAAAATATGTTAATTTTTCACTTGTAAAGTTCAAAAATAATAAAAAAACAAAGTACTTACGAACAAAGATTTGTTTTGTTCATTGGTCTGTCAAATGCAATAGCATAACAGTCTTGAAATATGTATTGAGCACGCCGATAGAGACGAAATATGTGTATTCACATCTCTTACTATTATAGACTTACGCCATATATTTCTTTCATATCTAAAAACACGGGAAATTAACGCGATTACCTTTTATTTTCTCTTGACGTTTCGGCCGAGTTTCATCGGCCGTGGTCTCAAGTAAACTGTCGCAGCAAGCTTCACTCCGTGTCAGAGGCAGATTTTATTTCATCTACCCCCGATATTTGTAAATAATTATTAGGGTTCCTACACACAACACTCACGGTGTCCACACACTGAACCGGATGTGAAAAACGAGGTTTTGTCATTTGAATCACAGGATTCCACGCTGTTGTTGCCGATGAAACTCGGCCGAAACGTCAAGAGAAAATAAAAGGTAATCGCGTTAATTTCCCGTATTTTATAATGCAGCGCGAAAGTTTAAAAGTTTATATATTTCTTTCAGTCCAATAATTCGTGACGTGTGAAAAGTGATAGCTATTAGTAGTAAATCTGTGGTTGATGATGATTTGTAGAAACTGTTTACACGATCTAAACAAGCTGATGTAATAACGAGAGCTAAGTACATTTTGTTTAATATTCCTATAGGAAAGATGGAAGAAGATTTAGAGAGGGCTAATCCTTACGTAACAGTTAATATTAATTTAATGTTCGAATTACGTAGAGTCGTATTATTATCTTTAATTTTTATTTATTTGAATCTCATTGTAGTCTAATAATGTTAGATAGTAAGTTATTCCATGAGGCTCTTGCTTCTTGAACATTACAAGCATCAATTGATCTCTTTCATTCAACTGAAATGTGTATATGAACACATAATTATTTTCTATAAACTTTTGAAGATCAGAATAAAAAAGAGAGTAACTGCATTTTAATTTTCATATTATATGCAATTTTAACAATTAAAATGTTATTGTTAAGCGTTTGTAATGTTCAAATGTGAAAAGCTTAATAAAATGTACCTATCGACGGCTTAGAACACAATCTATAAAGGCCAATTTTTAAAAAAAAGATTAGGCATTACGAAGCCACTATTGCAAAAATAGGAATAAATCTAAACATTGTTTTTAGATTGTCAAAATTTGCACTTACGTACATTGCGTTCTAAGACGTCGCTATTAAATAAATTATAACAATAAATCTTTTATTGTGAAACTAATTCGCGATATAACATTGTCATAACGTTTTGAACGTTTACATTGTCAGTTTTTTAAGTAATTTTATCTTTAATTAGATAGTAATTATTAAATAAAGTCTTACCAAAGATATTGATTGATGTTTTAATTACTAAGCCATACATTACAAAATATCTACATTTTATTACATGAAATAGAATTTCAGTTACAATTTTATTCACTGCGAACGTACTGTAATAATGTGGATATGTAACACGGAGGTTATGAGGTACAGATTTTTAAAATCTTGGTACACATTTCGTCAAATCTATAGACATTTTCAAACACAAATCAGCAGTTTTTTATTAAAGCGTTCGTGCGGAGAGGAAATAAGCTTGTTTTAACATTTTTGTTTTGTTTACGATTTGCTCCAGTTAAACGTTGCAGCGACAACTTACCAATTAACTGAAACAACGTTAATTTTTTTTTGTTTTTGAAATTTTACTCACCGTAATATCCATCTTGTGAAACGCTGCTTCGACTATGAATACATTTCACGCTAATTTATACTTACTGTGTTTTATAGACATAAATGGACAGTTGATGATTTATTTAATATGTGCTAGGTTGTTCCGACGCTATATTTTATTGTCAAGTCAATGTAAATACTTTTCTAAATTGACTACTATTTCTAAACGAACTCTTATAAATTTGCTTTTAGGGTGGCCATTTAAGGTAATGATATCTCGCTTGCACCAACGATTTAATGATTGGTGCAAGCGAGATGGCAAATCCTTAAATCGAGTTTAAATGTTGGTGCAAGCCACCCTTAGTCTGGGTGTTACTAAGAGCTCCCCAGTTCATTACGTGATCCTCATATTACAAACTTACTACTTCGTTTCAGGTCACACAATTGGTGTAATTGTACAGAGTATTGTTATTATTGTTTCATAAAACGATAAGTTTGAAATAGAGGGTAGCTTGCACCAACGATTTAATAGTTGGTGCAAGCGCGATGTCAAATTATAATAATTAATGCAAGCCCCCCTGATTTCTGGAGATATCTATGATCCCCACTTTTAGAAAAGCGTTTATTCTCACTCGGTATAGTTTTGAATATAAGTAGTAAATGGTTTAACTAAATCGTAGTGCCTACCTACCTATACGTATTTATACTAATCGACTTATCGTCGCAATAACGTGTTCAAAACTTAAACACAAGTACCTAACAATAGAAAACACGACAAACAGAAATAGCAAAATCATATGACGAAAGGGACAGTTGTCCATTAGCAGTCTCTTTCTTCATTAATCCAAGTGGAGAAAAAAACAATTTGCCCTCCCTTTAATCCTTATATGAACATTTATGAAGAGTAATAAGTTACTATACGCTTGAAAATTCAACATCGCAAAGGTTCTAAAAAAGCACAGACAACCGGAAACTGACCTAATTCGAAATATCAATTTTGAATTATAATAACAAACTTATAAATACATACATACATATCTTCACGCCGTATCCCTAACGGAGTAGTCGGAGAGGACAGAGCGCCAAGCGTCGCGGTTCTTACATACTTCTTTTGCCTCCTCACACATTTTCGCCTAGGTATGCGAGTGCTTTTAACATTTCCATCGGCTAACTCTCTAGCTAATTTGATCTTCGTAAGTCAGCCTTGGTTTTCTTTGGCTTCTTTTACCACTCACTTTTGCTCTATAGATTTTCTTCGTCAGTCTTTCATCACTCATTCTTTCCATGTGCCCGAACCATCTTAGCACTCCTTTCTTCATTTTTACAATAACACTGTCGTGCAACCCTGTCATACTGCGTATCTCTTCATTGCCTATTTTGTCCGCAAGGGTGACACCGCACATATTTCTAAGAGATCGCATTTCTACTGCATTTATTTTACTTTCACTCGATTTCGGGCATATCCAGGCCTCACTACCATACAATAAAGTTGACACCAACACCGCATTTTGAATGGCCATTTTGGCTGAGTTAGATATATTCACACTGCTTACTAATGCGGACAGAGCACCGTTCACTTTATTGCCGGCTGCTACCCATCTCTCGACGTCCAACTCACATCTTCCATTCCTCGAAAACGTACTCACCAGTTATACAATTTCGTTCACTTGTTCTGGACATTTTCCATTTACCCATACACTTTACATACACCCATACACCGCACTTTATCTATACTTCTTCTCTTTCAAACACCAGAACCTTAGTTTTATTCACGTTCATATTCAATCCTTTCACTTCACAGTCTTCTTTCACGGACGTAACTAGTGTCTGCATCTCCGCTTCTAATGGTCCTTTATAGCACCATCAGAAGCGGAGATGTGCATAAGTCTGTGCTTATGCACAGATATTATACTATCTAGATATAGTATAATTAACATAATTTATCGATCTATCCACCCTATTGGCTGCATAGCGTAAGAAAGTAGGTAGGTATAATATGCATTTATAAAAAGTCTATCTTATTTATTTAATAGTTGGATTCATTGTCGCGACTTCCGAAATCAAAATCTCATTTATATTTTAAGTCACTTTTGTAGTGAGTGTTTCGTTTTTGTTTTGAAGTTACAGAACAATAAAAATATAAAAACCATTGAGTTATAAAATTAGTTCATTGTTTTATTTTATAACACGAGTACCTACATAACCTTGAAATAAAATAAGAGATAAAGCATAAATAATTATTAAAGACAAATTTTAATTTCGTCATTACCTTTCAGTTTTTATTCTTTTAAATAATGAAATCATTTTTTAATTTATTAGAATTTTATAATCTAGGTACCTACATAACTCTACATATAGTCCTACATATGTAGAGTTATGTACCTACATATTATTTGTGATTGTGTTGTAGCATGTAACCAGGAAAACACCATTTGAGATGCGGAAGTAAGTTAAAGAAGGTAAAATTTTGGACATACAAATTACATAAAAATGTTTAACGCCAGTAGCATTCACGATCCCTTGTCGGTCTTCCGGTGACTGCATTCACAGTTTATCCCAATCCGAATAATTAAGGGTACTCGAGATGAAATTGAAGTTACGAGATGTGATATTAGTAGGTACTTAGGTATTAATAGGCTAAAAATATTTCAAAAGAAAGTGAAAAGTCTAGAACATTCTCAGCGAGAAGTAGGCAAGTTAGTTATATTAATTTTTTTGTTATTTTATTCAATTTGAAGGCCAGTGTTGTGGCGGATTTTGTTCTCTGTGATAACGTGATAAGCCGTGCAGATTTGACTCACTGTTTACTCAGGAACGTACCAGTGAAATTTTTTGTACGGTAAAGGAAAAGAACTCGACCAACTTGGGTACCTATCTACCTAAAAAAAATCAAATTCAAAAAACATTTAATTATTTATTTATGTCAGTAAAGCTCAGTTATACATATTACAAGAAATTTTTGTAAATTGAAAGTATTAATAATTAATACTTATGGGTACAAGGTACAAACCGGCTAGAAATTGAATCAGTTAAAAAAGTATGAAGTAGATGAGTATAACAGTCAAAGTATAACTAAGGTACTCTGGTAGTAACTCGGTAATAGTCTGTGTTATTTAAATTTGCCAAAAATAATAATCAGTTTTAAAATTTGTATATGAAACGTGTACTTAAGTTACTTAAAATAAAATTTGTGTTACTTGAAATAAAAACTATTTTAAGTACCTATCATACATATTTTAATATGTCTTGTTTATGTAATTAAATTAAATAGGCACTGTAAATCTTATATACATTTTTAACTTTGATAAAATGGTTTACTTAGATTTTCTATGATGTAGGTATCTATGTATCTTAAAGTTAGTTACATAAGACATAGCAGTTATTCGTGAGTCTTTAAGCAGTACATTGAATTACTGTATGTATTATTATTGTATAGTAATGTATTATTAACACAAAGTTTGATTACTTTTAAGTCGTTAGTCACATCGCAAACAACGTAATTTTTTCAAAATTATGTACCTAACCTAACGGTGACCTAGGCTGGTAAATGTACACCTTAAAAGGCATCTCATTACAACCTATTCAGATAAAGTAGAGTATATTTTAGAAAATGACCACTTATTTGAAAGCGCACGGCCGTCACGTCCAATATGGCGGCACAACCTTGCCATACTTCCGATAGAGGTGTTTTATTTGCATACATGATCCACACCAATATGGACATGAATTGCCGAGATGGTTCCTGAAACTGCATTTGTGACATTATCACTACATCGCCTTCACATGGCAAGACTGTTTTGTATAGGATCGTATTTTTCCCTGGTACAGACTACTTACTAAGTGCATAATATGGTAGTGTGTAAGTTAATTCTGTCATTTAAATATAAGTAGGTGCCTAGTTACTGACGGTTTTCTTGCAGTTTTCTATATCTATAGGTACTTAATGTTATAAAGAGAAAAAATTTGATTGCTTATAACGGATACAATAAAAAACTACTCAACTGATTTAAAATATTTTTTAAAATATTATTTAATTGCGGCTCGCAAACAATTACAAATTTTGAAAAATGGCTCGGACTATCAAGGAGCTTGGCCACCCCTGTTATATAATATCTTTTCCCGGCCACGCGTTGCTGTGGCGCGCCTTGTTGAACCATTGAACATTAACATTTTTATTTATTCTAATACTTAGGTAATAGGTATTAGTATTTAAAAACACGCGCGTATTCCAAGGCAACGTTGTCAACATTTCAAGTCAATCGACCGACTACATTTTAAATTTTGTGACCACAAACATACGAAAGTCCAGGTCCTGATCTTTTTATTTAGTCGCTCCGTGCAAAAATAATGTTTACCGCCCTTTACCTACACCTCATCATAAGTCATAAACATGTTATGCCAGAGACAAGATGGTGAAATTTTAACCGACTTAAAAACATGAGGTTATCCTTTCGACCCGTATGTTGAGATGATTATGATGTGGTATGAAGATAGTTTGACACTTAGGAACGCTCATAGGCTACTTTTTTAACAAAAACCTACCCTTAAGGGGGTGAAAAAGAGGATAAAACTTTGAACGAGAAATGTTAAACCGCTAAACTATAATGATATATGATAAAATGATTAAAATTGGTCCAGAGATAGTACGTAACGCAGACGCAGGCTAAACGTAGGCTCTTTTTCAAAAACAATACATGTAGGTACATGTAACCAAATCCGGGAAAGCCACAAACAAAATTTCCGCGCAGACGAAGTTGCGAGTACAGCTAGTTGTGCTAGAAAATTAAAAAACTTTTTATAGAAAACTTTCGAACAGTTAAAAAACCTAACAACGACTACGCTTTGCGATCACGCACCACCAGAAGTCGTTTTTGGGTAGAGTATTTTCTCTGTCTGCAATTGTGGCAGCCAAGTTTGATCTTACAAGAAATTTTGTTGAAAAAACGGTCACTTTTAAAGTTTACCATATTTAGTGAATAAAAGCTTTCAGACATATATTGCGGAAACTATTTAATTTAAAGTATTTACATGCGATAAAATCAGAAATAATAAATTTATTGCGTAAAATATTAATTTTAAATATAATAGGTTTAAGTATTAAAAATTGCCCTAGCACACAGGAGTCGAGTATCAAATCCGTGTGTTCTTCAAATTCAAAATTTATGCATGTCATTATAGGTATTTTTTAATAGTAATAAAAAGCAATTCTGTCGATATTTTTACCAATTTCGAAATATCTTTTACCGTCATAAAACCAATTTGTAAGTATTCGTTGGTACAAGAATAGATGAAACTAGTGTCAGCTTTTCCAAAGTCAAAACCACAATTATCTTTCTATGCAGAAAGCATTAAAAAAGATAACTTTTATGCACTCTGAAATCTTGTCTTTGAAACTTTAAATTGTTTAAAAAAATATAATTACAGACTTTGAGTCAGTCCTAACAAAATCTTTAATAACTCGCTGCTATCTTTAAAACCGTTTACAAAAACAAAAACTAGAAATCTCAATCGTTAGGCCCATTCGACGCATGCACAACTGAGTATGGTAACAAATATTCAAATGACTGCACAAGTGCACATGTCTCAGTGAGTCAGGTCGTACGCATAAGGAGAAAACGTCCGAGGACGAGCAGTTTTCTCAGTGTCTTGATGAGTAATGTAATTATAATGTTGATATCGCAGCCTTTTTGTGTTGACGCTAAATTAAGGTTCCACTTGTCAAACTATATTCTTAAAAATATACTTATTACTTGTTTTACTTTGCAATACTTTATTCAAATTATTATAGGCTTGATATGTAGGTCGTAACCAACTTTACTTCATAACTATAGATAGGTAGTTAAAGTCGCTAAGTAGGTACATGAAGTCCACACATAAATTTAAAGGTACCTAAGTATGTACTCTACTACTGCGAGGACATTTGGCTCGGATGTCCGACGGCAGATGGACGAAACAGGCAACACAATGGAAAGGTCCAGGAGAAAAAAGATACAGAGGCCGACCTAGAGACCGTTGGAGCGACGACATAGAGAAGACAGCGGCGAGGGACTGGATGGGCATGGCAAATTACAGAAGTAAATGGAGCCATTTATAGGCCTATACCGAAAGGGGCCATGAATTGGAATAGTTTCTTTTTTTTTATTTGGAATTTAAAAATTTAATTTAAAGTTATTCAATATTATCTTAAATAATTAATTAAAAATTTTTAGTCTTGGTTTAATCAATATTATCTTAATTCATTAATTATAAAGAATGTTATTATTACAAAGAATGCAATGTAAATATTAATTCATGGTTTAATAAAGGCTATAATATTGGGTCCTTACATATGAAATTGGCGTTTTGTACGGGAGGAATATAAAGTCAATTTTTTTTTGTAAAATATATTTAATTAATCAAAGTACGCACCGTTGTTATCTATGCACTTGCCATCTCATAGGTAGTTCATTGATCCCTTTACTAAAAAAACCATGAGGGCGAGAATCAATAAACTAAATTTTTTTCCTTGTAAGAAGTTGTCCAAATTCTGGAAAAAATGGTAATCTGTTGGAGCAAGGTCCGGGGAGTACGGTGGATGTCGCAGACATTCCAATTGTAGCTCATCTATCTTATGTTGTTTGTTGTGCAGTGTGTGGTCTTGTGTTGTCGTGAAGTAGCAGTGGCCTAGAGCGATTAACCAATCTCGGTTGTTTAGCAGCTAGTTCTTCCTTCATGGTTTGCAGTTGCTGACAATAGATATCTGCCGTAATCGTTTGGCCAGACTGTAGAAAGCTGTAGTGAACGACACCGGCGCTAGTCCACCAAACACTCACAAGTAACTTTTTCTGAGTCAATTTTCGTTTAGGGCAGGATGTGGCTGGGTCTCCAGGGTTCAGCCATTGCGACGAGCGCTTCCGATTATCGTACAGTATCCATTTTTTATCACAAGTAATGATTCGATTTAAAATCCCTTCATTATTGTATCGGTTGAGCAAAGTAACACAGCAGTCGACGCGTGTTTGCAAGTTCGATTCACTCAATTCATGAGGTACCCATCGTTCAAGTTCTTTTCTTTCCCGATTTGCTTCAAGTGGATTAATACAGTTTTGTCACTTACCCCGAAGCCTGCAGCTATCTCTGAAGTGTTTTGTGATGGATCCGCTTCCACAATAGCCTATAATTCTTCATTTTCCACTTTGGTCTCCGGCCGTCCACGGGGTTGGTTCTGAAGGTCGAAATTTCCAGAACGAAAACGTTGAAACCAAAAACGTACCGTGCTTTCTTTTGCGACACCAGCGCCGTACACATCATTAATCCTTCGAGCTGTTTCTGCAGCACTGGTGCCACGGTAGAACTCGTACTCGTAAATATACCGATATTTCATGTTTTCCATTGTGCGGTAATAAGCGACGCCAAAGAAAAAAATAATGAGGAAAAAAACAAATGAATGACTGTTTTCAAAACTCAAATGTACCAGCTAAATGAATTTATAAATTTGAATTTGGAATTCTTAACCAAAGAGGAGATATTTCAGATCAAAGTGGTCAGTACGACAAAAGGCTAATTTCATATGTAAAGACCCAATAATAATAATAATAATCTACTACTGTAATGTACAAGCATGAAGTAATATAACAATTGTTTAATTACGGTAACATTTTTATAATGAGTTTTATTAAAGTTTACTGCTCAAATAGATTCTTAGAAATAATATTATCAACATAAAAGTTAAAAGATAAGAATTATTCATATAAAATTAATATTACATAAACTAAAATACCAATTCCTAATAAAGACTGAAGGTTTACTTATTGTAAAACAAACATGACCAAGTTTCATGTCAATTTACATGTCGCTGACACACCATTTAGGCGATCTACCGGTCATTCTGTACCCCTATAGTGCAGACAAACTTTGTGTAGAGCCGCTGTGTGTTCGGTTTCAACCATTTCCTTTCGCTTGATAATATCGTGTTGGCGTCATACGTAAGTTGGCTGATGGCTGCCAGCGCCAGTTTGAATTAAGAACGCGGCAAAGAATGACATGCGCGCTTTTAAAATAATTAAAAACAAGGTTTATTTTTATCGTTTATGGTTCATTAAAAATAAATTAAATGTAATATTTAGTGGTCAGTGAAAAAATGTCTGCGTTACTGAAAAACGTTACTAATTGTATTTGGCACGCATTTGAGTCCTTGCAAAACAATGCTGTTGTACATAAATCAAAGTTAAAGGTATGTATCCACTGTATATTATATCCTACTCATTTTCACTTCAATACATGAACATTATTTTTAGAAAGTTTTTCTAGAATATTTTTAGTGGGTTTGTACTTACATACCTATAAATAATCATTGATATATGAATTAAAATTCTAAGTATCTAATTTTGACAATTAGGCTGTACATTCTCTATGTATAAGTCACTTAATTTAAAGAAGGTAAATATTAAATACAGTAAATAGTCTAAAAAGCATTTTTAAATAATTATTATTCATTAATAAACCGCAATACAATCCATAATGAAGCACATTTTTTACATAAAGTAAATTTAAAATAAAAAAAGTTAATAAGTATAACTTTAAAATTACTGCTTATAAAATAATGCATGATATACTTTTTTTTACAACAATAGAAGTCCATGGTTAAAACTTTTCGCTTCGATATAAGTCCCGGGTTAGATCTTGTTTTTTTGAAAATCACTTTTGAAGCCTGTTTGTTACTAGATACTCCTTAATTCGTTATAATTTATATTTCTCATAGTACCTACAAGCTTATACTGCATAGTTTAGATCAATACAAATTACTGGTATTTTTAAAGATACCGGCATATCTATTTGAAAAAAAAAAGCTTTGCAGTGGCACATCAATACTTAGTGCAAAATATCATGCTTTCCTATTTCTTTATCACTATGATTACGTAAACAGAGGAAATATTTGAGTATGTTTTGTTTGTTCGTATTAATAACGTAGTACAAGTATATTATTAATTAAAAAAACTTTTTTCTAAATAAGTGAGTAAGTAGGTATATTCTACGGCAAATTAAATATATTTACTTGATTATTTTTAATGAGGTAAATTTGATATTAGATCATTTTTACCTCATTTCAAAAGCAAAAAAACGCGTTACAACTACAATACCTTCATAGAGCGTGTAAAAATCAATTATTTACATTCAAGTGCTTACTGGTATAAAAATAAAAACAAAAAATTACATTTTAATGAAAAGTCGTTCCATTCTAACATTAGGTGGGTTGACTGAAAATCTGTTCTATCAAAGGTCCAGTTATAATACTTAAATATTAATATATGTATGTACCTACCTATATAAAGTAAGATCAACTTAAATACTTCAATATACGGATTTGATATATCTAAATGCGGCCTAAATACCAGTCATAAAGGTGTGAGTATCGCTCGCTGAATGCAGTACTGGTACAAACCATGGTCATTTTGATTTTATATCTATAATAAATACATATAATTTAAATTATGAAATAATTATCTAAAAAATTTGCTATTTTTAAAAAGCTGCTTCGTTACCTATAAAGCATTAAAAACCAGACATCAGTATTATAAAATTCAGAGCAAATTAAATAAGGACCAATATGTACGTGGGCTAGGGTTGCCATCTCTAAATTTTAATAAGTAGGACAGGTGGAAAATCCAAGATATTTTATTTAAAAACCGAAGCTGTATAAGATTAGTAAGCAATAGTAAATGTAGAGTCAATAAAAGTCATCTATATTTTATTTACATTTTCTGAATCAGATTTGTCGCATCTAATCAAGAGATACTTGTGTATATAAGCCTTCGTTAAAATTAAACCTTCGTTTCAGCATGATTTCGTAATCTATTATCAAAGCAGCGAATTTACTGCTACTAATTAGGTGGCTATAGTTATAATAGTAATATTGTTTATTGTTATTAATTTACATACGTACATACACACATATCTTCACGATGATCCCTGACGGGGTAGTCAGAGAGGACAGAGCGCCAAGCTTTGCGGTCCTTACATACTTCCTTCGCCTCCTCATATCTAGCTTTACCTAGGTATACGAGTGCTTTTGGTATTTGCGTTAGCTAACACTCTGGCTATTTGATCTTCATAAGTCAGCCTCGGTCTTCCTTGGCTATTAATAATTATTAATTTCTCTCTATATAACCAATCTGCGCCAGATGCGTGACATATAAATGTCACAAACCTCAAAAAACAAAACGTTCCCAGGACAAGTTAAAAAACCCAGGACCATTCATAAAAAATGTCTAAGACGATTTTAAAAACTAGGACATGTTCTGGGAAAACAGGAAGAATGGCAACCCTAACATGGCCTGCTTGCCCATGTTAGGGTTGCCATTCTTCCTTAAAAAAGTCGAAACATTTGCAATAAAAAATTTACATACGAATTCATTCATCTATTTTTGTAACAAGCTGTACTTATTTATTTTAAAATACTAACAAAAATATAAACGCTAGTACATGTTCAGTGAATTTTATGTACAGCTGTTTGTTAGTGAATTGGTTATAATCTTTTACGACGTCCCCAAGTGTCGCTATTACATTGGCCCACATCGTGAAAGTGCCGGACGTAGGTCATGACCTGACCAGAAGGTCGGGCGTGGTAGCATCACTTCATATTATTGTCTAGACATATACTATACGATCTATAACGAATTAGACAAACTAGTCACGAACAGCTACACCTCAAAGGCGCCCATTTAGCTTTCAATGGCCATTTATTTATAGAGAATTGTGAAAATATTGTACAGTCAGCAAGAAAATTACTTGTTGTTTTGTTTTTACATGATGCAGAACTAAGGTAAATGTAAGAAAATTTATTAGCGTTACTGACAATAATTATTATATCCTCTACAATTTTTTTTTTGTCGCAATTCTAGATATGATTCTAGAGATAATTCTCTAGAAAAGTTCTCTGGAAAAGTGAAGGCATAGGCTTTATTGAAGCTGTATAATTTTTGTAATAGCACAAATGTTTCAGTTACAAACGTTTATTTAGATTTTCTAATTTTGAAATGTACACTTACTTACCTACAGAAAACTTCGACGCCTAAGTACTATGAGAAAGCTCTTTAAAAAAATAAGGAATCCTTAGTAACAAGTAAACCTCGAACAAGCCACAGAGGCCATAATTACTGCTTTGTTGTAGTTATATGATTATGATTATGTATCTACCTACTTTATTTAATATAGGTACAAGTACTCATTTTCTACAACTGTTTCGATTATTTTAAAGAAATTCCATACTGAAAAGGACATAATAATATTGCGAAATTAGACGGGTACAGTCGAGTGAACTTATTATTATTATTCTTCTTTTATGGCGATCCTGCTGTTTCCGCCAATGACACAGTAAAGGGCGTAAGATAAATTTAAAAAGCTTAGTTGCTATTAACGCCGCCTAGGGTACGTTTTTTCCCTCAAAGGAGGTAGAGTTTACAAAAATTTTAATTATATATTGTCATCCGAAATTCGAAATTTTCAATTATCTATAATAATAATTAAAAAAAAAAAATTTCACTACGTATTATAGTACGTTTCTTCACCCAATTAGTAAACAAAAAAGTAAATAACGTTTTGATGACACTTAAAAAAAAGTTTATGTGAAATTAAATTTATTGAAAAATATATTTAGGGTGAGTAAATTATATTAAAAACCATTTGATGTACATATTATTTTAATATATCCTGTTTAAAGAAACACTAAAATCTTATTACCCTTATTGGCAATTGTTTTGAAATATACTTTTTTAAACAGTTTTTTAATAATGTGTTTAAGCGCGTCGGAAAGTAAACGGGGGCTGCGGGTTCGATTCCCGCCTCGAGTCTGGGTGTTTATGTATAATATGTATTTATTTACAAATTAACAATATATAAGTAGTATACCAGTTGTCTAGTGCTGTGCTGCTTACTTTGGGACTAGATGGCGCTGTCTAAAATGTCTGAGTATATTATTATTATTATTAATATATTTTAAAGGTTTTTTTACTCTATATATTACGGGTATATTAATATGTACAAATTCTTGTTTTCTTGCGATAATTTGAAGAAAGTATTGCGCCAATTTTAATAAGAACAAAAAATATAATGATGCTTTTGCACTCTCTTGTAACATATTTATGTATGTACTTACCTACATTAATTTTTATATAAACAAGATCAGCATAGTTTATTGAACAACAAATCGTAGAATTTCTTGACAACAAAAAAAGACAAAAAGAACATGCAAGGCATGCTATTCGCGAATCTCGCGGTAAAATTACAATTTAAATGTTACAAGGTAGTTGTCGCATTCACGCGCCGTTTAGGGTAAGACGGCATTCCCCGACAACTGGCGATTATGGCCGAAGGAGAGGGTTGGCAACATAAGCACTACAATAAATTGCGATTCAAATTACAATTATATACAAGCCATTTTTGAAGTGTTTGTGTCATATGCAATAATATACTTATATGAATGTACCTACAATTATCAAACATTTTTTTAATGAATTAAATCTTTAAAATGTAATTTAATGACGTTACATTAAAACCTATAAGGTGACTTACTACGCACCTGCTTTTTACTTGTATGTAATCGGACGAATTGATTACGTCTGATTCGAAAGGTGAGTGAGAACTACGACTACACATACTTACAAAGTAAATAAAAAAGAGTTTTTGGCGGGATTTTGTGGGGAGCTGTTGGGCGCGTATTTTATTTATTTGCAAATGGTTTCTAGTCGATATTGTGATGTAAAATTGGCGTAGTTTTGCGTCACAAGTATCTACACCGTTGTGCTGTTATGTGAAATTGTTGTAATAAGTCCTTATTTAATGGAGTGATGTCGAGATTTTTTTAGTGGCTTAGTCTGCCTCAGCGGATACTATCATAGAAAGACTGCCTCAATATATTTATCGCCAGAAACTCCAAGGAACATCTAAAATGCATTAACATTTTGATGAAATATTATGCAGAATTTATCTATTTACTACTGAAGACGTCGGTTGTATGAACTAAAATTCCTTTACCTTCCCTCCCCAAGGGACATACTACTACTTAATAAACATTATATCAAAAAATTACTGGACGGGACAACCCTGACACATAATCCCTGAAATGTCAAGCATATTGGATGAACTTTCACGCAATTTGCGCCAGAAAAGTCGCAACCACATAAAGGTGTATTCAGAGTAAATCGATAATAAATACTTATAAATAGTAATAAATACATAAGTTTTGTTACGAATGTGTAATTTTATCAATAAGTGTCAAATATTTTATGTAATTTTATTTCTGTTATTCCTATTTACTTAAAGACCGACTGACTGACTTACGAAGATCAAAAAGCCAGTGTTAGCTGACGGAAATGTGAAAACCACGCCCATACCTAGGCGAAAATGTGTGAGGAGAATGATGAGATTTGAAGAAGCGAAAGAAATATGTAACAACCGCGCAGCTTGGCGCTCCGTCCTCTCTGACTACCCCGTTAGGGATACAGCGTGAAGATATGTATGTATGTATGTATGTATGTAATTACACTTTATCTGTATGTCAGAGTTTTAATTTGGGTACATTATTTTACAGAACTCAAAAATAGTGATCGACATGATTAAAAGTTATTTTGTTATAAAACAAAAACGAGTAACATGTTGACATGACGTTATGAGCATGGAACCTACATTATAAACAGAAGTTATTATTGGAAACGATTTTGTAATACTTGTAATATTTAAACGTGAAGTCATCATTTGTTTTACAACAAAGACGCGATATCATCGAGCCAACGTAGGCTTAGACAATTGTGGAGTCACCGCTTGATAAGCTAAATTGCTTAAAATCTGTCCGCTATTTAAACGACGACGACTTAGTGACGTAGCGTTTATGTATTAGCTTCAAAGGAGTTAAAGTATTTATCGCAACTTTGTGACGTCATTTGCGTTTCTAGAATGTAGAGCCGACCGTCTCTTTAATGTCTTTTTTTTATTTTACATACCTACATATCTTCATGCTGTATCCCTAACGGGGTAGTCAGAGAGGACCAAGCGCCAAGCGTCGCAGTGCTTGCATACTTCTTTCGCTTCCTCAAACGAACTTTACTTCCTTGCCTTACATACCTACTCCTTTCGCTTCCTCAAATGTCATCATTCTCCTCACACATTTCCGCCTAGGTTCATTTTTATTTTTGGCCTGTGTAAATATTTCTGTAAAGTAGTAGATTATTTTAAATTAAATTTTTATATGAAAATTATATTTCTTTATACGATAGCCTGGTTATATTCCTGGTTATATTGGTTGATTCTCATAATCAGACCTTGACACTACTTTCGACAGTATTTAGGCATACTACTGATGACAAAGCGGAACTCTGTTATAGTGATAGGGTGATAGTAACTAATTAATCTGTGGTGATAGGTTGCGGTCCCATTGCCTATATTTATAAGTTCTCTTTACAGTTTACATTAAATTACGTAAACAATAAAAGCAATATTAGCAAATGACAGACACATATTTTACCGATTCTTCTAAGCGATAAATGATAAATATTACATATTTACCGATTCTTCTAAGCGATAAATGATATTAACTAATTTGTTTACTAATTCTAGTAGAGTCAGGCGGTTCATTTATCTTACTTACCTACGTATGACTAAGTCCGATCGGCAGACATTATTGTAGGCGTAAGGCCATTCCTCGATACTACAAACAAACACAAATAATTATGTATTTTGTATAATAACTATTACTATATGTACTATCTATTAAGGTAGTCTGAGCGGATGAGTCATCTGTTATAATATCCGATAGTTGCTAAACAATGTTGCATGACCCTCGCGAAATGCGCAGACAGATACAATTTGTTTCTATAAAAATCGGCCAAGTGTGAATTGGACTCATATGTACCTAGAGTTCCGGTTTTTTTTATTGTTCAAAATGCTTTCAAGAATACAATTTTGTCTATGTGTAAATCCCGTTCGCTAAAAGCTCTATACAGATTTCTTTGCGATACGGTGAGTTCACTTTTTAATAATAATTGTAAGTATTATTATTACTATGACAGTACTTTGACACATCACAAAATACATTGATATGTTCTACTACCATATACATTTATATAATTAGGAATGTTGAATCTTGTTAGGTTAAAGAGTGGCCTCAGGTTATCTTTACGTACATTATTTTCCAGTGTACCTCTATTTACTCTATTTCGCTCCCAGTATAAGAATTGACGCGATTGTATATAACTACGTTTTTGTCATGTTTTTGTCGTAATTCTCTCTTCGTTTGTCGGTTCAAGAAATAATTCCATAGACATAATTAGACATCAAAGATTTCAATATTTTTTCGTTTACTTGTGCGATGAAACTTTTTCTCGTGTCTTTGATGATTCGAGGTCAACGGGAAGTATCTCTATTAAGTATGAATGATCTCTCTGTGAGTCAGTCTGTATAAGAATTGATAAGCAAGAATTAGGAAGCCGAACTTTTACAAGAATATAAGGTTAAATACTTGAGTACTTGATATTAATTTCAAATTGATATACTAAGTCATTTCTGAAAAAAGGGACCTAATTGGTTTTAACTTTGATGTTTAGGCAAATAAGTCTATGCATGGTGCCGCTTTCTAGTTCAACTAAATTCAGGTCATTTTTCGGACCCTGTAGATCCTTTAAAGAACATCATGACTCCGTAGTTAATTAAGTATACAAATTATTCGAAGAAGAACTTCGATATGATTTATGTTGGAATAAATTTAAAAGTATATAATAATCTACGGTAGGTGCTAGTAAATACTCTATACGTAATAACAAAATGAATAAAAACAAAATTGCGTCGCCGTAAACGAATTAGCGTGGACCCGAGGAAAAATTCGATGTCTTTTTTACACTAACTTCGCGGTTGTACGTTATTCTTATTACAGATTTAAAATTATACCTACATTTAACTGTAAACTTACACAGATAATATGAATGCTTCCATTTTATGTTACTAAGAAAACTGAACATGTCAACAAGAAGATTGGTATCAAATGTTAAATTACCAATAACAATTTTCTTTTTGGGAATAAAATAGTAACACTGAAATGTTAAGATATAAATCATAAACGTATTCCTTTTATTACTTGTATGTGTAAAAGAAATTTAAAAAAATGAAAAAAAAACATTTATTTTTTTAATTGGTATTAATATATCCACAATAGTTACGTTTTCAAAACGAGAAAACAACCCACGTCACAGTGTTTTATTGTAACTTAATATTTTTATTTTGTAAATTATATAATTTGCAAAGAAGTAAATAAACATACCCGTATGAAAATTTTAATATGGAACCTGAAAATACTATTTTAAAAATTATTTCAAATACTAAGTAACCTTTGTTCACTAATAAACTTATTAAAAAAATCTCCATAAAGTTATTCAAAACATAAAAATGTTACAAGCCTGAAACTTAAGCACTAGGTACTCTTCCTAACGGCGCATTTTCACTGGTCGATAATTCGGTCAATACACAGCATGCGAGAACTCCCCGCAAGCTGGATATCGAATAATGAAATTAACCGGTCGATTACACGGTTGATACTTGACCAATGAAATCCACCTGTCCATGTCCAGCATGCGGAAAACCCACCCTCCACATACTCAACCTGACAACCTCTCTTTTCACCAGTCACTCTTTTTTTTTTATAGACATGGCATGCGTTTTAAATATTTCGTGCACTCCGAACGCATTCATTAACGAGCAATGCATATGCACCCTTTATTTTCGCACTTACATTATTATGTATGCATAGGGCCGTGGGTATAGTCTCCACATATTACGTATTACCCATTACTTTTAACTACAAGCACAAAGATAATGTTGTATACGTCATAAGCATCAAGTAACTATGATGCGATATACACTTCCTTTATAACAGAAATCTGACGCCTCATTCATTGAGACAAAAGACGTTTTTGTTTTTATTTCAAAATGTTTTAGCTAGTCTATAATTATAGTCTTCACGTCAATTTTTTGATGATGAATTATCGTCAATAAACTTTTAGAAAAATAATAAATGCGTCACACACCAATCATCTGGTCTCAAACTAGGGCATTCCCTGTGCTATGACAATCGATGATGACGACTAGGGCCGTCTCTCAGTACACCCAGACCCGAGATAATCTAGAAAAATCCGTTGTCTAATTTGACTCGATCGGGAAACGAAGCCGGAACCTTCCGCGCTTGGATGCAACACCTAAATCACTGCGCCATCGAGCTCGTATGATCACGAAATAAAGTACGAAATATATCCTACTGATATTATAAATGTGAGGATGGATGTATAGATGATTGTTGCTCTTTCATGCAAAAACTACTGAACCGATTTTAATGAAACTTTACAGTAACATTGCTTATACACCAGAATAACACATAGGCCTTACTTTATACACGAACGAAGTCACGGGCAAAAGGTAGTGTGTTATAAAATTATGATCAAATAAATATAAGTAGGTACTTAGTTTTAAGCTTTCATACCAGAGCGGCTAGACAAGTGGCAAACGCTTCGTACAAACGAAACGCTTGCTGGCGTTATTGCTCGTCAAAAGTGCGATCTGGCTACGTTTTATACGACTGTTTAATAGAAAGGCAATTACGTTTAACTACCTATTTAAAATTAATTTTGCTAGATAACTTTTATTTTCATTCTATTCTACTACCGTTTACGACTATTGCACCACTTGTCTAGGCCCCCGTACTGAGATTGAAAAATATGGTGATACACGATACACTTTTTTGCCGAGACAGTTTCGATATTTACAGTATTGGCGATAGTGAAAATAATACGGAAAATGAATTTAAAAAAATATTTAAATTGCTTACGTTATACATAAAAGAAGAAAAAAAATTAAGATAGTGAAATGTAAATTGATTTTTTTTCGACGGTCTCATCAGAGATTTTCTTTGAATGATTATTTTCATTCATTATTTTTTATTTATTTTTTTGTTTTAAGAGAAACAAACTTCCATAAGATATCGACCATTACACCAATAGACCATTTTTCACTAAAAACGCCATCGTAATATTGGAATAATCACTAGAGGTGTCATTTTTCAGTAGGAAATAGGCTTATGGTGTAAATATGTATTATGTGGCTTATCTGCGTCTCTCCAAGCCCTTGATCAGGGTAGAGCGAGATTGTCTTTGGGCGCCCTTTGGTCGAGGCCTTTAGAACACATAAATTGCATTTCAATTTATGTTAAATAAATAATAATTACTATTTTTTTTCAAAAACGACTTTCATTGCGAAAATCGACACTTATTGTATCAATACCTGTTTTTCGTTCAAAATTGTTTCTCGCATTAGGAATTTTGGCGCCCTTTACCACCGCTCGCCTAGAGCGACCACTCCTCTCGTTCTACCCCTGCGGGGTTATTACCTAAAAATTTGCAGACAGCGACAGCCACGCGATCACTGCGCAACCGGTGACTATTGTAATAAAAAATTGGTATCAAGTGTGATGATTGCGCATCTATTATCCTATGCTCGTAAAATACACTTTTCGCCGTAGATTTAGCGCCACTATACAAATTACATTACAGAAATTCTCGTTTTGACAGCAGATATCGTGCGATATTGGCTGTCGCATGCTGACTGCAAGTTACGTAATAAGCGTGCCGAGCCGGCACTATGGCTTATTTTAATAGTTTTACTTTTGGGGTACACAACACAAAGTCTATTTTTTTTATCTGTGTCCACAATACTGCTAACTCAAGTCAATATACGACTTGTTGGCGGGAACGGGAGAAGTGAGGTTGTCATTTTATTTAGATTTTCTATTTTTTACATTTTTAGGAGTTTTAAAGTACAACAGTGATAGTATATTGTGTTTTAAAGTTCTGTGTAAGTGAAAAGAATGGAGGAGATCTAAATAAAAATGTGTAGCTGAAGTTTTCGCGCTCTTCCAAGAAGTCCTTTTTTAACTACAGTAAAGCCTACTATCACTTTACTGGAGGAGTGTTAGGGACAGTTAATGTTTCTACAGAAGTTTCGTCATTAGGCTGATGGTCTTAAATAAATAAATAAATAAATAAATAAAAAATAACTGTATATGTAAATCTGTACGTTTGTTTTCCTTTAACTAGCTGTTGCCCGCAACTATGTTCGCGGGGATTTAAAAATAAAAGTACGAAAGTAACCGATGTCCCTCCCCGGGGTTCTATTTAT
This sequence comes from Zeuzera pyrina, assembly GCA_907165235.1. Lineage (NCBI taxonomy): Eukaryota > Metazoa > Arthropoda > Insecta > Lepidoptera > Cossidae > Zeuzera > Zeuzera pyrina. Next base: position 6,038,378 of record OU015627.1, read on the forward strand.
GGTATTTCCAAAAATCGGTCCTGCGTTTTAGCCGTAAATACGTCACAAACAGACAGGGAAACTTTCGCGAGTAGATTAGTGTAGATTAATATTCGTAGATAAGATACACGTCGGATTGAGATGAAACTTTCCATACGCATAAAAGATACTATGGCTTAAAACATTTCTCCAGTGAAGCGAGAGGATGCTACTGCTAGTTAAACCTATGATTAATTATGAATATTTTGGCACAGGTCCTAACAGCAAATATTGGCACATTACTAGACTTGTATGGTGTTGAAAAAGGTTTGGACCACTACAAGTCGACGCAGGAGTTAACCTTTGACGAGTACCGCTACTACCTCCAACAGGAAGTCTTCAACACGCTGCCCAAAACCGTCAATCTGCCCGTCGCGAGAGAATACGAGAAAAAAATTAGCGAGGTACTTAATAAACTAAAGCATACCATTCATCAACCAACTCTCCATATCGTCCTTTTAATAAGAAATCTTGGACAGTGGCTGTCTGACTAAGGCCTCAGTGGATAATGATTAGAGTAGCTACTCAAATATAACACCATTTTTTATCATACGGATGAAATATTATGTGATATGACTCACCACAACAATGAAATGAGAACGAAGTAGATAAAAATGACAAATGTTTTTATGTCAATAAGCAACATAAATGATTTCACATAGAAGGATACTGAAGTTCGATCAACGGTCTTCTGGGGGTTATTCACAAACGTCGGAAACTTTCTTGGCGGAAAGGCCGGTCGTCGAAAAGCATTAATTCAATCCGACAGCTTGGATTTGTGAATACGACTATATATAATATGATATATATATATAATATAAATATAATACGATTTCGGATTTGTGAATTGCGAATAGGCAAAATCATCGAAAAGTTCCCTGTCGGATACGGAAACTTGACTCTTACGACGTTTGTGAATAACCCGCTGATCTAAAATTCCGAGTCCTACCTACTATACCTACTATAATATAATATAAAAAATAAAATTGTTCCTTACATAAACATTTTCATATTTTTAAGTTTTAACAAAATCATTTTATTTTTTATATGTCATAGTAAAGTAGAACTCAGCTACGATATCTGTATTCTGTACACAAACATGTATTATATTTATACCTTTAATTTACACGTTATACATTTATCGATAATTTACTTTCTGACCCCATCATTCTGTAGTGGTTCAGAGTTTGAGTTACAAAAAGTCCCTTCTTGGCCAGCTTCTAGGTTATTAAGAGATTTATTTTTCATACGTCCAGCTTCAGTAGTTTTAGACTCGGCAATATGAATAAGTCAAACGAGATATCGATTTTACATTAAGAGATAATATCTAAGTATAGGTAGGTATATAAGATATTATATGACAGGAGCACCAAATATTTAAGAAAAAATGTAAATTAGAAAATAAGTGACTACAAGAAAGATAAATGCATTAGAAATAAGTAAGAAGAAAGATGAGAAAGGAAGACGGATTTATTATATATATATTAATATATATATTAATATTATTTATTATTATTATTATTTATATGTATAACTAGGTACTTAGGTATATAACAAATATACAATACATACCTGTAGTACCAATTCCCACTCATCTGAAATTTCTACGCTATGTGCTAATTGACTGGGATGCAGTTAAGAAAAAAATTAACTAAGAGTACCTGAGAAATTAATACAATGTCAAGTTGGTGGAAATAAAATCTATATGCTATTTGTTTAAGGATTTCTCATAGCAATGGCTCACATTATTTAATCTATACAAATAAAAATCAATTGACACGTGTGACGGAGCATTAGTTGAGAATGGCTCGAGCAAATTGACTGATTTCTTTTTGTGTTTGTAATTGTCAGGACAACGTTGGTATGAAAGAAAATTTTTGGAAAATCCACGGAAAAAGTCGGAAATTTGGATGGTATTTATGTATAACATAATATAATAATAATAATAATACTCTAGACAATTATACAGATTGTGTGATCCCAAAGTAAGCAGTAAGCTTGTACTATGGGTACCACACAACAAGCTCTGGAGGAGTTCCCAGAAACACCCAGACTCCAAGCCAATTTAGAAAAGTTCGTTTTCTAAATTGACCTGACCAGGGATAGAACCTGGGACCCTAGCTTGGAAAGTAGATGCATATGCCACTGCACCAACGGGCCAGTCATTATGTATTAGTATGAAAATCTCAATAAAAAAAATTTGGTATGTTGCAAACATTCAACATACTACCGGGTCGAAGCCGGGGCAGGTCGCTGGTGATACTTAAAAATTATACGTCCCAGTTGAATGATAAATGTGCATAGAATTTTGAGATCTTTTACGTATTATAGAGCAAACTAAAAGACAAAATAATACAATTAAGATAGCACTCTACATCAGCATAATGCCTAATCTAATATTTTTGTTACATTTATATAAACGTAAAATTTGATAGACGGATCTCCGCTTGGCTGAACAGTTTGAATACCATGTCTTTACAAAGTGTGCAATGGCATTTCAAGGTAGATTGTAAGTAGTTACAAAAGACTACTAAAATGGAACAACATTATCACGATTTAAGATTTTCAATATTATAGCGTTTTACTGCCAATTTGCAGAATTTTTACAATAGAATAGTTTACTACGTATCGTAAGCAAAAGGCATTATTTATCTTATTAGAGCTTTCTTCCCATAATCCCATCGTGGTATGGGTATAGGTTACCAAGTACCACACAACTAACTGGAATGTGAAAACAGATATTTCTCTGCGGTAGTTATCCTGCAGGTAATTTTTATATTATATGGCTTATAACCATTTCAATATAGGTACATAAAAATATATTGGGTTGCACAGACAGATTGCACAGATGGTACCATCTAAAGAATTGTATTTAACGTCAAATAATGTATGGTGGTCTATTTTTATTCAGCTGATAACAAGTAGGTTATGGTAACGGAATGAATTACAAACTGTAATTATATTCGCTTGTGTATGTAACTAAAGAGTGATAAGAAAACCATTACACAGAGTTTCAATTGTTTCTTTGTGCTTTTATATTATGATGATTAACGAGAGAACTATTTTTTTTTAATTTACCTAAATTATAAGCAGTTATCAATGAATTCAATGATAAATCTCATATTCAAAAACTAATATCTGTGTGTTCGTCTTCTATGCGTTCGCTCATCGTTCAATCGATTGCGACGAAACTTTGATGAGTTGTAGTGCACACGCCGGGGGAGATTTCTAGATTAGTACTGACCACGTGAACGAAGTCGCCGGCAAGAGCGAATGGTTAATAAACATTTTAAACACGTTTCAATCCCACAAGGCAGATGCATTTCAACTTATAATTACGTAATCAAGGATGTCCTCTTCCGACCAGTATTCTCAGACCTATTATACCATATACCTGGGACTTAGATATATATTGCAGGTCTGAGAATACTCTCAGACCTTCAATATATACTTATTCGAGCACATATAGTAAATTGAATGCTGATTTTGAACAGAACTAAAAAGTCGTTCGAAGTTTATGGCCTAGGGCTATGGCCTTGTTGTAGGAACAGATATTCTAGACGTCTAGACGACGAACTAGCAGCAATTTGTCTCAGTGATTCCGCTTGCCTCAAGTCCCAACGTTTACTGGAAAAAATGATATCAAGCTATAATTTTTTGTGTTATTCAGGTGTGTTGGCTAGTATGCCGCAAGAACCTTATATCGCGAGACAAACCTGTTTTCAATGATGACTCCGTCTTCAAATTGTTCAGGATATTCTGCCTACTTGCTGATTCAGTACAAGACGCTGATGACACCACACGTTATATGGTAAATACTTTACATATAAACATCAACAATTTACTTTATTTAGGTACATGGAAATCTTTATGATAGTAGATACAATCATTGATACAATAATAATATTCTACTCAGTATTGTACCATTCTGTTCTCCTAGAGATTATCGTTATCTACCGTTGCTTTCGTTAGTAGAAAATGTAAAAATATTTTGGATTTCACTACAGCCATAGCTGTCGAAAGTTCAGCACGTGACTTATCGCTAAAATATGTGTAATTCATACATTTTGGGGTTTCTCACTACAGTTAATGATGAGAAAGAAAGGAATATTATATAGAACTTGCAAGCTACTTACGTTCTAAAGTGGGTCCCGACATAAAAGTTATTACTAGGAATTGCCCAGAGTGTAGTCGATGATCTGACCCGTCACCACTAGCCGTGTCGCTATCTGAAAGTCTAAAAATGCTTACAGAAATAATTATTAGAGTCTGATTTTGTAGTGTCTGATGCTGTTCGCTCCGAATTGGAAATCGCTGCATATTTATTAAATGTAAACTATTTATATGGATATGTCATATTGCGTACGTACTTAACTAATAAAATGCAATGATATTTTGATTATAATATTCGAACCACGAACAACACAATTTAATAAAGTTAAACGAAAAATAGGACTCATTTGTTTTATGCTTTAAGTGTTCAATATGGTTAGACATTAACTATGCTTTCTAGAATAGTTTAGACACTTGAAAACAACAACCTACATATACACCGATTTAAAACAGAACGAAAAATGACTGAACTGTAAAATTAGAATCGGATTAATTTCTCTTGTTTTTGAAACAAGAAGGGGACTGTTAGAATTTTAGAAAAATTGTTTAATATAAGTCTTCCAGGAGACAGATAATGATAACGAAATATAATTATTTGATGCTTTTGAATTTTATCTACTAATGTACATATATTTTTTATTTTTATGTTTGTTTAAAATTGTTTAAATTTAAAATTTAAAAAAGTGATATGTCGATAATTACTTTTAATAATATCCCCATTATCAGACTTACGGTTGCCAACAGAGATAAACGATACGAGAACTTAACGTTCTTGGCTGTAAAGTGCTCAAGATTCCTTCACATACAAATTTCAGTGCCGAATATTCTGAAAATGGCTGGAGGGATTTCCACCAAACATAGCTACACTCAACAACTACAGGATTCGAACAAAATATACCGCATGTATGTCGGGCCATCCGTTTGGGATCTAGGATTTCACAAACAGACGTATAGATACACAGCCAAACAAAGGCTTTAAAATAACAAATACCCTTTTTTTTTGCATCTGAGGTTAAAAAGCATGTGTGTTTCTGTTTCATTTTGCTAATAACGACCTATTACTATTCCAAAATGCCCGTATTTATTACCAGTAAATTCTAAAGTAGGTAGGAATCTACCTGGACATTTCTATTCATATTATTCATGTTAAGTATCTTTTGTAGTATCATTATGAAAATGAAAATATCATTTGTGTCATCTCGATAATGCAAACTTGGAATTCATGATCCAATTTGCCCTTGTCTTTTTATGCTGTTCACGCTTAATTACCGTTCACATGCAAAGCAGATGTTACATAGAACTATCTTTTTATTAATTTTAGGGTCATTGACATCACTGTATGATTAGTACTTGGTGAAATGTAATGTAATTTTTTAAAGTGAAAAAATTATAGCAACAGTCCAACAATATATGTAGGTTTTCTTCCGTGACATCTACGTAACATACGTAATAAACACATTATCAACAACATGATTACTTTTTATGTTTTCTTTAGACAAAAGAGAAAAAATTGCTTTAGCGATAAGCCACCTACTTATATTAAGTATTTAATATTTGGCGTTCGCTTTACTGTTACTATAAGAAAAAAAAAGATTCGTGTACATAACGCTCTTCTCAAGAATGTAATAACGATTTGGACACATATTTCGTTCCGTTAATTTTCCTTTTTCAGCAATTTAGATTTTATTGTATACATCCAAAGCATGAGCTTAATTGTAATTGTATCTGACCCACGTAGGTCGTTCTTCAGCCTTCCGAAGCAGGTATAGTAGCAGAACAACTTGTTCACTGTTTGGGTCTTCGGTGGGATGCCGCTGATTGGGAAGCTCTTGGCTCTTCGATAGGACATTTCAAATGGGCAGCTTTTCTCGCGGTGCTTGAAGCTAAATACTGTTGCGACCAGCAGCTGCACTCTGAAGCAGTAATCGAGGCAGTAGATGAAATCTATGACGTTTTTATTGAAGATATTATTAAGAAGGTAACCATTATAATAAATCTCTTTTTTCTATATCTACAAATACTCATTCATACATATCACATATTTTATTAGTTTACCTCATACTCTAGTTCAGCTTATAGTTTATTATTTTGTATTTCAGGGTTATTTGTATAAACGTGGTTATTTACTACCGACAATGCGAGAGTACTGGTGCGTCCTTCAACCCTTTGCTCTTACATACTATAAGAGTTCATCACAAAAGGAGCAATGCGGGAGAATTCCTATTGACGAATACTGCTCTGTAGAAGCTGCCGCAGGGGAGGGAAAGATCCAAAGGTTCCAGCTAGTCACACCTGAAAGAACCTTTGAATTCGGTACACAGGATCATAAGTAAGATACTTTCACTTACACTTTTATTACTCATTTTGATATCATTGCACTAAACACTTCTCACTGACACTTCTCACTCGACAAAACCCGAAATATTGGAATTAAGAAAAAAATAATTGCTCATTTTATATCCAAACAAATTGTTGTTTATCTTTTAATCTCCCCAAAATTTTATTAAGACAAAACCGATATGACTAACTTCCTTTGTTCCGTAACTTCTTTTGCTTCTAGAATTTATAAAACTTTTTTATTGAGTCCACTTTGAGACATTTCTCAATGTGGACTCAGTAAAAAACTTTTTACTAAATAAAAATACAAAAGGATTTGGATAATGTGCAAAGGAATCCAAAATTCCATCTGCAGATTTCGAAAGTATCGGTGATGCTTTCAGAAGACTGGTTTAATCTTGGCAGATTCCAAAATTCTAGAAGTTAGAGATTCGCATGTGATAATGTTGTATAACGTAATGCAGTTAAATTCGAGATCGATTTCAGCAAAAAAAAATGAGCATGTGTACATGTGTGTGAAGATTATGATTGCAGAACAAAACGCGTAGGGTATAAAGCAAATGAACCATTTCGTCGTAGGCGAAGAACCGAAGAATGTAGATTTGCTCATAAAAATACCGAATAATTTTAAACACAGGTTTCTTTCTTTTATAGAAGTCGTCTACAATGGTTGTCAGCTTTACGTCAAGCCGCCACCGTATCTGGAGGATCGGAGGGCTATCAAAGGAGAGCTCGAGCAGGGAGACGAGGAGCCGGGGCGCGAAGAGAACGAGAAGTGAGAGAGACAAAGGCGCGACTACAGTCTGAAGTAAGAGCAAGGCTAGCAGCGGAGCAACAAGCACAGGTGAGTCAATAAACTAGGTACACAAGTGTGTAGGAGATTCAAACCGACTTAAGAATTAAAGTCAGTAAAAGAATATTATATTTGAAACTTACCGCTGAACTAATTCGGTAAATTCTATTAGACACCATGTTTAGTTTTTTAAGATTTAATTTAAGCTAGCAAGAAGTACCTTGCCAGGTATGAAATATTGTTTTAGAAGCTCACATTTAAACCTGCATTATAGGAATTAACAGAACTAGCGCAACAGGATAATAAGAAATTAGAAGAATTAAAACATGCTCAGACAGAATTAGAAAGGCTTTTACAAGAAGAAACTCAAGCAAAGAGAGATGAAGAAATAGTGAGAGCACTACAAGCCAGGTAAATAATGATTGATTAAATATTATCATTACATTTATTTTGTAAAACATACTGTTTATACTATTTTTTACACCATCAGGGTGTTAGCAGAAGAATGGGAAAGGCGAGAGGAATTGGAACGACTTCAAGAAGAACAGAATAGAATGCTTGAAGAAGAAAGGTTGAAAAGAAAACAATTTGAACAACTTCAAGCAGAAAAAGAAGCCCAATTTAGAGGTACATCATTAACTACAAAATTACTAATAGACTGTGATAGGTTTAGTTAAATAGCAGGGATCGTATTCGGTCACAACACTAGCTTAAATCACGTAAGACATCACTAACTTTTCCAACTATCTACATTTTCTCTCATTTCATCCATTTTACGGGCTACCTGGGGATAGTTAGAAAAGATGTCTGTGACAGACAGAAATAATACACAAACAAGACTGAGCTCTTATGCGGAAAACTGTGCTGAACGAGATTTGACGCATTGTTCATTTTATCTTTTTCAAACGGAGTACTCAGCAATATACGTCGCCATTATAAATTGCAAATACGAGTAAAACAGAGGAGTTCATTGTATTTTTTAATAAATAATCCGAATATAATTACTGCATATTTCAGTTATTCAAAAAACTTTATAATAAAATAGGTAAGTCGATTTGCTCAGATATGCTTGGAAGACAGGCCTCCACATCACTTATTTCAGAAGCGAAGCAACCTAACCCGTGCACCAGTAACTACAACATACAATTACATCAAATAAACCAATCAGTTAGAAAGCACACAATAATTTCAATACTTGCGCCGCTATCTTTATTTTCTCTTCTAAATACGAAACATTTGAAAATGGCAACATGAAGGTCAGTGGTAGAAAGGGATAAACCGTACACTAACGCTCTCGCTCGGCAGAGCTTTCATTTTGCGTATGCAATAGTTTTTAAGGTATTGTGATAAAGACTAGTTTTGATAATTGCATGTTATTATCATTTGAAAAGAACTCATTCCTGTGACAAACGAGAACGCGACTCACTGTTCGAGTCGATACAATCATCTCACAAACATACAGCAACATCACCTCGCAGAAAACCACATTCGGAAAATCACCGTAATATCAACTTCATAATCATCTTATCGCAAATCATCCATTTAGATCACCAACACGAATGGGGTTAGCCCTTCCGACCTTATCCAGTGCTCTTCGCCAATCCAGTTTGTAGATAATTATAAAACAAAAGATATTGTAACTCGTATAGTCTGCTGTTATTTACATAAAGACTGGGTTTTTCTTACTCTAGGAAATTGAAATTTTATACGGCATTCTGGCTGAAAACGACAACTGGAGCTGACAACTGCTAAAATTATACCTGTTCTAGCAAAAGTCCTCCACTTTCTTTGCTATAAAAAACAATTAGTGTCGATTGAAACTAGTTTTTACAACTGAAAATGAAATCGAAACCGTATTTCGGTTTCTATTTCACTTTTGACAGAAACCAAAATTTGTGCATTTTTAAGTTTCTTTTAATTATAGCTAATTGACTAAACGAATTTATGTGGTTATAATCATAAAAGGCAGTTATTTGTTTAATTAAAAGTTATGCTCTAAAATACTATCTGCTATTGTATGGGGTATGTATGCACTATCTACTGTGATACTAGTGTGATTTGACCTCTCACTATGCCGAAACTTGCGCAACCGAAAGTTCAAAATAAATACAACCAACTAAGGAATTTCAAGTAATAGTCATCACCAAAGAATTCTTCTACTCTTTCCAGAAGCTGAAAAACGTCTGAAAGAACTAGAACAAGAGAAGCAGCGCCTAGATACTGAACTAAAAGCAGCACAGGAAAAAATAGCAAAGACTGAACACACTGCACAAGCTCTGCATGTGCAATTAAGGGTAAGATCGCATCTGTTTATTTCTTTCTTAAAAATTTAAAAAATACCTAGTGACCTATAGAAGCACAGCAACGAATGGGCAGATACGGCTAATACAAAATTAACAAAGAAGACATTTGTTATTTTTAATTATCGTTTATTGTACAGGACAATAATGTTTATTTTTGTTTATTGTTGTGTACTCAGTCGATTTGAGGAGGCGAAAGATGTATGCATCGATTGCCTCCTCTGACTGCCCCGTTAGGGATACAGCGTGAGGATATGTACGTATGTAGGTCTTAAAATATTAATAGATTCATATTGACTTGGAAACATTAGGTGACATTAATACGGTCAATGTCATGTCTAGAAATATGACCACGATTAGGTTAGGTTAGGTTTTAACTTTTTAACAATCTATAGTTCTTGCTCGTTGCAATATTTGTATTATCTTACTCATTTGACATAATTATCTTTTTAATGAATATTCTCTTTTTAAACAGGATCTCAATCCAGTATTTCGTAATGGAGAAAGAGCAAGACGCGCGATATCTTTCGTACCGACTACAAAAAGTTCCTCCGACACACTTATCGATGTTAGAGCCATCAAACACCTGAAAATACTCGATGACGATGAGAAATTATGATTACCGTTAAAATAATTGCTTAGTAGGTATTCGCTGTGACTGTTTCTATTAAATATATTATACTTGAGTCAATTTAAAGTAGGTAACTATGGGTGTTTCCAACTCCGGGGAGTGATTCGAATCACATATTCCGAATCTAATTTGAATCACATCCCTAATTTCACCAAAGTCCCCTAATACTTAGTTTGCTTAGTGAACATCTAAACATGGATAAGGGTTCGCTTACTATGATTTTTTATCGTTATCAAAAATAATCGTTGCGGATCCCTTTGGTGAAATCGAGCATTAGTCTTTTGAATCGCCTATTGTTTCCTATGAAAGACAGCGACTGGTTAGCTTTGTATAGTTTGCAATATCGTGGTGCTTAATAATAGTATGTTGCAGTTGCATTTAATATAGGTATGTACATATGTAAGGTCTATTATTTTGTTGCAGTTAGTACAGGAAGGTTTAGAATATTGTTGATGGATTTTCCTCCATAGATAAGCTTAGGACTGATAATAATTATCTAATCTTAGATACTTCTACTTTCATTAAATTATTTAAAATTAACTAATCTACATTGGCCCTTGCTTTTTATACTCCTTTTATCTATCGCGTTAGACACGAGTACTAAACAGAGAGAAGGAATTAATTACACTCTTTGTCTTTTCTTTTTACATCTCGTTCCGCTTCGGAAACTGAATCAATCTCGTACGACGAACGGTCACACAGCGTTATTGGCGCCAACGGCAATTCGAATCTTACCGGACGAACTTTCGAAGTTAAACTTCTCGGAGTTGATAAAAATTTGAAAGAAATGAAGAAATTAATACGGGTTTCGCCATTGCATGTGGTATTGAATAATTTGAGTCATTGAATCCGGAGTTACACATCAAAAAGAAAACGGTAATCATATTGCTGTCTGTAATATTTTGTCTCGTTGCTTCAGTTTAGAAAAAAAAATTCAGTAGACGCTTTTGCATTTTTATTGCTGCTACAATAAATGTAAGTGTATTAAATGTAACATGATTTCTACATCTAAATAATAAACGTTAAAGAATAAACTCTCAAAACATCACTGGGTTTTTTCTTTCTTCTCTGCTCTCTTTGCGGCAGCTGCAGCTTTTTCTGCTGCCGCTTGTGCTGCGGCGGCCTGTTCCTGCATTTTCTTCAAAAGTTTCTTTAACTGCAAATGAGAGGATGATAGGGAATAAGGATTTGAAAAAGGAATAAGAACCGAAAAGGGAATGAAGAAAAGATATAGAGCCAAGGACAAATAATGGTTATTAATTCTTCTTCTTTCCTCTTCTACCTTTTCCTTTATGCTGCATAAAAAATATAGAAGTGATTACAACACAGCAGATATTTTAAAGAACGAAAAAAATACGCGAAGCAAAAACATTACGAGCACAAAAATAATCTACTGTTCTTTTTTTTATATAAAAGAGGGGCCGGGCCAAAAGAGCAAGCAAGTCACCTGATGGAAAGTGATTACCACCGACCACGGACACCTGCAACGTCTGGGGAGTCACGGGTGCGTTGCCGGACGTTAAGGGAAGGGAGGGAAAGGGGAAAGAGAAGAGGGAGATGGGCCACCGACATTCTCACTCACGAAACACAACAGCAATAAATGCTGTTATTTCACGCCGATATTCTGTAAAGGGTGGTATTTCACCGGGCAAGCCGTCCCGATTTGTGCTGCAATGCAGCATGGCTCTACCACTCGGATCGGATTGTTATAGATACAGAAAAACATAAATGATCTGAATTATTTAAAACTATCTCGAATACCCTTGATAGACAATATTTCACGTCCAGTTCAATCTATGAATAAACGCTCAAAGGTGTCGCCAGCCGACGGCCCATGGGAAAGCAAGTTGATATAAATGGAGGAGGAGGAAAGTATGAATTGTGGGTAGAGTCAAGAGCACATGAAGCTTTACACTTGTAGTGCAAGTCTTACTTACCTCTACGGCGATTGTAATAAGAGCGGTACAAAGTCGAATGTGTAAAGCTCCACGAGCTCTTGACTGCACAATAAATAAAACTTGTAAACAAAGGTATTACATTTATTAGAAATATATAAAAAATTTGGGACTAAATTGACTAAAGTATAGGGAATCCGTGCTTTAACAATAAACTGCGCGGCAATGCAGACGAATTAGGTATTTGGAATGGAATTAGTGAATTCATTCGAGTTTCGACGTGCGGGAATGTTCGGTCAAGCAAGTCAAGTGAGTGGACTGACGACTTTGGTTGCTTTGCATTTGGCTACATTGTTTTGAATCTCTAGGAGGGGAGGGGCAGCTGCCCCTTCCTGATCCCTTTGGCGATGCCCTTGTATACATTTAAAAAAATATTTCGATGTCGCCAACTTTTTATTTAATATAACTTACCTTTTTCTTTTCTGCTCGATTAGCCAGTACCTCTCTCCACGCGTTTTGTATGACTCTAGCGGCATGTTCTAACATGAATTTGTTCATCTTCTCTGTCATTTCCTGGTGGTATTCTTCTTCGCGCTCCGCCATTAATGGAAGGTATTCTTTATCTTGCTCTGCAAGTTGCTCCTACGGAGGATATCTTAGGTTAGGAATCGAGAACTGGGAAACGTTATGAATATTATTCGATAAATGTAGATTTTTCATTTTTGTGCATTACATAGAGTGTATAGATGATACCTAATTACAGAAATATTTAACGAATTACCTCTAATTTCTCACATTTATTTAACTCCTCTTCATATTTGTCAGTGAATTCGTCTAACTCTATCTGCTTATCTCCCATTTCCAAATCATACTTCTGGAGCCATGACAACAATTGTGTTTCAACTTTAAACCTAATGATATAAACATCCATATATAAATATTTCAATAGAAAATCTCTGTCTTACATATTACTGGCTGTGCGTGTGCGTGTAATTTCGTACACGCAGACCATAATGATGTGTGGCGAAGTCGTTATGTTAGTTCTGGACAAGTGACATTTGCCGTCAAGCGTTTCTGCGTCTGCCGCTTTCGGGTTGCTAACGAAGAAATTAAGATTCGTATATCCTATAATTGATTAATCAATCGATTGTGTCGAAATAATAATTAATTAAATGTAACCGCAAGTCCTACTTTTTGCCAAAAATTTCGTACGAATAGTTTAGTAGTTGTATAAAACAATACAATCATATTACAACCAAGCAGAATTTACTTCTACAGTTCTATTACATGTGCTGATATATTAATTTTAAATCTACTATAAATACCAGTTATGTAACACATTTATTGTGATATAGTAAATATTTCAAAATTCAATCCCCAAATCTACGAACATTTTGATTAAAAATATTTCATTTATAATTCTCACCTTCTTGCTCTCTGGTTCTTCTCTTCAATCAAATGATTTCTCAGTAAAATTTCGTACGTTTCTGTGGTTTCTGTTTCCTCTTCCTTCAACATTTCCGCTTTAACTGCGTGAGCTCGAGTGGCGAGTACCATCTGACGGTCAGAGTCCAAACTAAAAATTAATGGAATATTAATTTTAGTTCTTTTACTACTGAAATTCAAAACTATCATTATAACGTCGGTATTGAAGTTCATTAATTTAATTCTTAAGGAAAATGTCCTCACAATTTCTTTAGCAAAGACAAGAAATACAATATGTATTTCTTGTTTTTGCTAAAAAAATTTTATAAACTTTTATAAACTTTGATCAAATAAACGGCTAGGTGTAGCATGCTAGAACATAAGGCCCGATCTAGACTAGTGTCAATCACATGCCCTTTTGGTCAGATCTCGGTCTGGTAAAATCTGATCATGTTCACATTATACAAACTGACTCTGTTCACCGGGCGAAAAAGCGAAAAAGTTCACTGAGAACAAAAGACCATCACACTATCGGTACATGTCGTAAGAAGTTCGACTTCGCTTTTATTTGTGATAGAAGATTTCGCTCAAACAAAATTTCTTCGAAAGTCGAGACTGATCGTGCCTGGAATGGGATTCGAACCGGAACTTGACTGTTACGAATAATACGAATGCACACATTGTTTCTTACTTGATAATATTTTACTAGATCGAGATCGGACCGAGAACGGAATGTAATCGGCACTATGATCGGGCCTAATCAGTCTAAAAATAAGTACCAAGTACACACATAGACACCACTCACTGCGTCACACGGTCACTATTAGTACCTACAATATGCCAGCAGCATAAGAGATAGAATGACGCAATATACTGCAGCGAGAGTGAGATATACTGTCGTTACTTGTATCACAATTGTATATATACAAGTAACGACAGTATATCTCACTCACTCTCGCTACAGTATATTGCGTCATATTATGTATATATTAATATGTATAATAATTGTAATCTGTTCCAATTGGGCTCAGTACCGCGCCGCTCTGTATCACATTGAGAGTAAAGATGTGGAAAAGATGCTAGGAAAAAAGAAAAGAAATTTATAAATCTTTTGTTCAGAAAATTTAAATCACTCGTAGAAATCATTAAATCCCAAATAACTCAGTAAATTAAAAAATTAAATTCGAGTTACAGCATCAATTTTATCTTCAGTCTACTTTGAGTGGGCTTAATTTGAACATAAGAGGCTATGATGCTTGACAATAGCTAGCTTAATATACGATACTCTTGATTTTCCTTTTCTGCATTCACTTTTCGAATCATTTTCTGTCTCGCTATGACTGGAATGGGATTCGACAGGAACTTGACTGCTACGAATAGTATGAATGCAAATGACGTCTCATTCGACGTCTTTTCATGCTTTGATCAATTTTAAATAAACCTTTAGCGATAGTAATTTAATGATGTGCTTATTTGGAAAACATATGATTTACCGATTTATTCACTCTTATTGGCGAATGTAGTCTATATCTTTTTTACTGATCACTCCTAAGTTACGCGTGTCTAAACGAGAGCTTTAAATGGGTACATAATATTTACACCTAAATATCTGGAAAAATTTGTAAGAGTAATACCTAAAAATAATTCTCATAATTCTCAAAATACTACACCACTACATGGCAGAAAAATAGTAATTAGGCAGTCATAACACAAAATATATAGAAGAAACTCACATTTGCTTTTTGAGCTTCAGAGTTGAGTCGTGGTTGAGAAATAATAATTCTTGTTCCAATTTAGCGATTAAAGCTTCCTTTAATTTCATACTCTCTTCGAATTTCTCACTTTCTACTTTCAGCGACTCTGTATATTCTATAGATATAATAACACTAAATGCATTAATTATTCTATCGTACAGTACATTTTAAATAATTTTATTTATTTATTTCATTTATTTAGGAAATCTTACGGCCTAAAAACCAGGGCTCGGAACCGGTTTCGAAATAGCGGTTAATATCGTTCTTTAACCGGTTATAATTCCATTAATCGATTAACCGGTTAATGAAGGGGACGAATTCTATTAAACCGAAATAATTTCGGTTACCGGTTAGAGGAGAAAACGAAACTGAACCCGATACTAAAACCTAAATTAACCGATTTTACTCAGACGCACGTCGACTGCCTACATCACGTTCTTTTCTTTTTGAACTTGCTGGTTACGTTTCATTCGTCCCATTCGCACGCGCTTACTTGTATCTGTTAAGTTACCACCAAACGGATGAAGTCGTGAACAAAAGCTAGTATAGTATTTTAGTATACATAAGGCAACTCAAAAATTTCAGTTAATTTCGGTTAACAGTACCGGAATATGTAAAAAACCGGTTTCTCAATTAACCGGTTGAAATACTGGAAACCGTAACCCAAACCGCAATTAATTCCAGTTCAGGGTCAATAACCTAAACCGATTTGGAAAATTTACCGGTTTCCGAGCCCCTGCTAAAAACTAAAGATATTTACATATAGATAAGTTTAAGTCAAGGGCAATTATAAAATTTGAGATATAAATATTCATTTAATAATATAATGATGTCGTTTGATTTATCATTTGGAAATAAAGAGGACCTTTAATAGCTTGGATCAGCTTAGCATTGGAATCCTCAAGATTCCTGGTGTGTATTTTAGCAGCTAACTCTTCAGCGGCAGTGATTTGCATTTGATTGACCATCAGCTCACGAAAATGCTCTAAGCCTAGCAAATAATCCAGAGTAGGAGGTATCGTCTTGTCCTAAGGAAAATCAATAGATCATTTATAAAAGTAGTAATCATTCACCTGTCGGTTATTTTTCCGCAGCTTGAGATAGTTTACCTTTACAAAAAGAAGAGTTCCATGTATAATGCATATACCTAATGTTTATAATGCATTTAAAATGTATTTCGGCAATTAATTTAACTAGTGAACTTGTGGTAAAAATTTTATTTTTGTCATAAACAATCAAAATATGTATACGTACCTCTTCCAACGGAGAATATTCAAATTTCATCTGAAAATTTAAAACCGTTATTAAGTTATAAAATATATAAAGAATAAGTAACTTTAAATTAGAATACATATAGGTATAATTTACATCATACCTCATTTACCATTTCTTCAACTATAGGTTTAAGTGCCGAATAACTGTTCATAATATACATTAGATGACCCAACTCAGGGTTGAGGCGATTCTTCAAAGATATGTCGCCCTTAAAATAAATCAAGCACTTATACTATGTTAAATGTCAGTAATAAAACTAAGACAACTGCTGAACAAGACTGAACTGAAGACTGACTGAACCAGAATGCTCTTGAAACTGGTAATATACATTGCGTAATTTAAAATTTTGCATACGATGTGGAAAACACTGAATTATTTAGTTTTAAACTTCAATAGTGAGGACACAGAGTGGGAGTAAATTAGAGGGAGATGGCATTACAGAGTTGTAGCGTTACACACTCGTTGCCCAGCGCTAGAAGTGAAAGAGACGGAATTTATCCTCATTCTGTTCCCACTACTCGAGTGAAAAGCGACTAACTCATATTTTTCATTACATACTTTTTCCCAGTTTTGTCAATGATTTTTCATTTGAAAACAAACCTCTCTTATTTAGGTTGTTTAGAAATAGTGAACTAGCCTATTAGTATTAGTCTAGAAGTATTATGTAAACTGTTTCAGTATCATAGAACCCTTGTAGTTTCGTCGTGACCGTCCATCTGTTCATACCTCTGTCCATCAGCTTCCTCACCAACGGGTAAGTCACATTATTCATATACACATATAAAAATCATAACGAAGCCATTGTTTAGGAATAACAAGAATAAAAAATTTTCATTCTCCATAAAATTTTAGAGAAAAACTTACAGCCTTTATATCATCCATGGCAGCTATGTTCAACAGACTTGAGGAAAACAGCGGATTGTCATATTGTTCGAAAATAAATATAAGGTCTTCCATATGTGCTGGCGACAATATAGAACTTATAGTACGATATTCTTGAACCAGAGCTGGCAGACAGATGGCGATCTTGGATTTGTATATTGCTTCATCGAGAATCTTGGTAATGCGTTCTGCTTGAATGTGACACTCCAGGTCGATAGGTGAAGCGACTGTTGTATATACAGTTAAATCACTTAAAAGTATAATAAGATACCTGTTAAAATAGGTAAACAGGAAAATTAAAAAACCGCCTCCAAAAAAAACACTGAAAAGTATAAAATAACTATCCTTTACTAATCAAAACTCATGTACAATTAAAATAACTTTATAAATACGATACACATACCTATATAATTAAATTTGACAGTTACTGAAGTCGGTGCCAAGCCCACCAAACTAATAGACTTTATGTTGTTGCACATTGATTTGGCACCGACTTCAATAACTGACTGAAAAAAAAAACAAAAAAAAACAACATACAGACGAATTGAGAACCACCTTTTTTTGAAGTCGGTTAAAATAAAAACCTGCCTAGGGAAAAAAATCCGTTTTTCAGAGCTTCCGTGTAACTTTAAGCTTTATATAAGCTACGAAATACATCGTATTTCTTTATGTAAATCAGTCGGTACTTATACTTTTTAGGTCATAAGCTTACTTTTTAACCGACTTCAAAAAAAGGAAGAGGTTCTCAATTCGTCTGTATGTTGTTTTTTTTGTATATTTGTTACCTCATATCTCCGTCATTTATGAACCGATTTCGAAAATTCTTTTTTCGTTTGGTAGGTAATACTTCAGAGGTGGTCCTATTTAAATTTCACCGGTATAGGAGCTTGGACTTCGAATATACACTAAATAACGCGACCTGGTTATAAACTTTATTTACATTGATGATTCTCTTGTATGTCGTTGCGCTCCGGAATTAGAATGAACTTAATTGCAGACCTGCCGTAGATATTTATTTGGGTCGAGATCACTCAAAAAGGAGATATAAAAAATTTTTATAAAAAAAAATTAAACCGCCTTCAAAAAAAAACACTGAAAAGTATAAAATAACTATCCTTTACTAATCAAAACTGAAGTACAATTAAAATAACTTTATAAATACGATACACATACCTATATAATTAAATATGACAGTTATTGAAGTCGGTGCCAAATCCATGTGCAACAACAGAAAGTCTATTAGTTTGGTACCTTGTATAATGAGATAGCTTTATAAAAGTTTGAATATTTGCAAAATGTTGTATTTATTTTCATAATGTTCTGGGCGTAGGTACCTACTGTATAAGTATGCACTCACATCGCCAACTGATGAAAAATGTACACGTCAATAATAATTACCATTATCTTTAGTGAGATCTCGATCCTTCTCCTTATCAGCATCAGCATCTACAGACTTACTGCTCCCAGTCTTGGAACTACTTGAGTAAGTCGACGGTGACTGCAAAGTTCCAGATTGGGACTGTGCGTCCATTATTATAATCCTAACATGTACACTTTCCGGAATGAGCTATTCACTTCTACCTATATATTAAATAAATATCAATTTTCTCTTTTGAAATATGTAAATCGACGTCCAGTTGACGTACAAGAAAGCGGTAACCATGACAACGGCTATCTTTATCATATTTTACATAATTTTTAGTATTTATAGGTGCTTTTATCAATTTATGGAATGACGTGCACTCAATGTATGAGTACCTACATGCAATGTACAGTGTATAAATATATTATTCTACACTATAACTCCACAACCCTCTTACATATTCTTAAATATTGTCGCTAGTTTTAGCAACAAATAGGTACCATAAGTATTGTAGTTTAGAAGTGAAAGTAGATAACTATCTATGTAGCTCGCTATCCCAACTAGTCCGTCAACTATACTAACTCATTCAAAGTCAAATCATTTTTGTTCAGTTAAAACCAAGTTAAACCACATTAAGGGATATTTTTGAACATCAAATCTATTACCTACCGGTTCAAAAAAACCTGTACCGAGAACAATCGGCCAAGAAACTCAAGTCAGGTATTATTTTTTGAACTTTATGCGTCATTACAATAATTACAATTTACTAAAGGCCAGTGGACCAGTGAAAACCCCATGTGAAGAAAGGATCATCCCCAGATTATAATATTTCTGTCTTTAATAAATGTTAATCTTGTAATACCAAGATCTTCTGTTCAATAACGAAAAAATTATTTTCTGTTAATCGGAGACTTCCCGAGGTAGATATCTTTGTTACAGCAATTATAATGCTGCGTACAAACATTTATTTGATTTTTGTAATTCAAGTCTAGGAATAAACACTTTTCACCTTCTTAATAAGCCTTAGTCGACTTTTACGACCTGTGCGAAAAGATAAACAATTGGCACGTTCTGTTTTTATTGCCTTCCCAGACCTATGTCTTGACCTATGTATGTATATAAAGAAAAATTAAAAATTAATGATTTAATGTTCAAATAATACGATAAAGTCATACGAGTAGGTAATAAATAAAACCGCTTTCAACAATATTTCAATATTGGTTCAATAACTTGTTGCATGTTAAAGAGGGATTCCATGGTAACAAATTGTGTTACTTTTATAAATGCCTCTAAAGTATCAACTGCAGTCAAGCGTATACTTTATTCAGAACAGTACTTGCTCTGTAAATTCTAACACATTGGTGTTTAATGTTTTGTGTATTGAGTGTTTAATTACTTATTGTAAGAGAGGTAAATGACATTATGTATAAAATATAATTATTCATAGATTATGGTAATCTAAAACTGATGTTTCTAATTATAGAGCGATATTTCAGAACAAATTGCCTATAGTCAGGCTGCTGAGAGCATGCGTTCCTGACCTCGGTCAGTTGGTCATGACTAGGGCAAAAAGTAACATTGTTATATTATTTTTACCATCGACCCAAGAAAAGAGTAACAATATCATTACTTGTTTGTCTGGCATCTAATTTCTGAATATAACTAGAGTAAAGGAAATAAAAATGCGAAAGTAATATTCAGAAATATTTAATATAAAAATCAACAATAAAATATCTTAGATAATATTATTTTATAGTATAATGATAGATAACGTTACAATTGCCTGTTATTTTTGGCACATCACTACGAAAATAAATAGTTCATATAATCTTGTAACGGCGCAGTTATTTGCGCAAAATTATTGCTTTCTTGTTTATTGAACATTAAAGCAAAATTATAACATTTATTGTAAATTGACATAATAATATAGTTTTTAATAATAATAATTCGTTAGTTGGGCAAATAAACAATACCAATATTTTTATCATAAATTCGATGCCATTTCAGTTACGTTGTCCATTCGATCACGACCTGTCAGGAACGCAGTCGCTCCGCGGCCGGACTGTAGATTGTACTTACCTAAATAATATTTGAAGAATAATAGTTTGTTCAGATGTTTGTTTGTCTTTAGGAGGCAATTTCTAAATTACTAAACCGATTCTAAAAATTATTTCTACATTGGGGGTACCTAAAATATCGCAAATGAAGATATTCTTAGTCTTAGTTTAATGTAATGTAAACACACCTTATTCATAAAATTAAAAAACTTTTTAGGTATAAATATTTAAAAGGAACGAAACACATTTTAGCTAATAGTGTAAAGGTTTAGCTTTTGAATAAGAAGGTAAAACATTGTTTAGGTATATATGTATTGTTGTTTGTTTCCATGAAGAGAAAGAAAAATGTAAAATGTACTCACTTCGCTTAACTTCTCGCGCAGGTCGCATACTCTAAGCCACTGGTTCCCAAACTTACTTTGTCTACTGAGTCGAGAGCTCATGCAGTCGTTGTCTAAGATGCCTCCTAGCTAAATGAAATTACAAATCACCCCCCAGGCCTCTACACAACGCCCCAATTTTTTTTCTGGGTCTCTTACCGCCCCCCTTTAGGCCTGCAGCGCCCACAAGGGGGCGTTATCGCCCACTTTGGGAATGGCTGCGTCTAAGCCCTCTAAGGTACATGTTATAGAGCTTACCTCAGAGCTCACGTGGAATTTTTATGGTTTCATTTTGCCATTTGTAAGCCTTTGTTATCAATAGCGTAGACAGATATTTGTTGCACGATGGTCTGTCCATCTCAATAGCAAATTTCTTGATATAATACACACGGTATCCGAAACTTAAATGTCAAGCTGCGAACGGAAGGCAGGTTAGTTTATAATTGTTCAGAATCATATTTGTGTTATTTATTGCATGATTCAAGTGATTTTTACGATTCTTAATGCACATAACTCATAAACTGTATGTTTTTTTACCTTTTTATCCTCCGATCTAAGTTTGACGTTGAATCGTGGTACATCCTATATAAGTATTATGTACATAATATGTCGTTTTTAATAAATATTATTCGAAAAGGATATCCGACGGATGAATAAATACGTTATATACTTACAACATGTCGCAACATTTTCCATTCGTCTATACTAATGTAAGATTATAAAGGGGTCGGTTGTACACCTAAACTTTGGTTGTTTGTATGTAATGGACAAACTCAAAAACTAGTCAACTGATTTCAAAAATTCTTTCACCAATAGAAAGCAACATTATCAGCGAGTACCATGGGCTGTATTTTTTTATTCTAAAAAAATTCTACCCGTGCGGAACTGGGCCGGGTCGTTAGTTGTAGATAAAACGCCAAGGCTATCAAGCTTTGAATTTTCTTTTAACAATAGTAATAGTGACAATAGTTTACAGATGACGAATGGTAAT
Organism: Zeuzera pyrina; assembly: GCA_907165235.1. Lineage (NCBI taxonomy): Eukaryota > Metazoa > Arthropoda > Insecta > Lepidoptera > Cossidae > Zeuzera > Zeuzera pyrina. The sequence continues at coordinate 6,060,592 of OU015627.1, forward strand.
AGACATGAGAAGATGCTAACCCAATAGGACATCATTTAGATTATTTACGGATACAATTATCATTAGAGTCGGTTGCGCTTCGCGATAGCCTTTGTAACCATCAAATGTTATTTTCGTGTTGAAAGGATTTCATGTAGTGAAACTTAGCTTTTGTAATAATATACTGAGATCATCGGCTATACATAGACAACATTTTGTCCGGTAAAAACTGATATAAAATATCCGTGACTAGCCATGCAATTTTGTAAAACTCGAATCGCCCAAGCGGGACTCGCTCGACATTTCACCTATTCGGATTCGAACTTACTTAGCCTTCGAATGGAATTCTCTAACCCAAACATGTTAAGAGCGGAGTGAAGTGATCTTGGATGTGAGTTTCTTAGGGATTGCTTTAAGAATAAACATCTCAGACGATATTTCGTCTCAGTGTATTTTAACTCCTTCTGAGATAATTACATTAAATAAAACGTCTTTTATTTAGATTAGATTGTTATATTTAGCGAAACGTCAAAAAATTCATTTACGATAGTACGACTCGCCACCGCACTCATCGAGGCAGCGCTAGTATCTCTGTCGACTTTAGAGAATACCAGTTTCCAGTTGACAGTCTCACTATGGATTCAGAAGTGAATTCGGCTAATCGCATTAGAGAATTGCACTGCAGGAGTTGCCAATCAGAACTGGTTGAAGTAGCGGTTTTACAACCCGTTTTTTTTTACTCAAATGAAACCCGATCACAGATACTCAACTACTTGGGTGATACTGGGTTATGTTTGGCTTTTACCCACTACAACTCTTGGGGTGGTCGTCCTCAGTGCGTTGTCGAGAGGCTCCAGAACCTCCTACGGAACGCATCGGTCCCCTCTCGCGCTGTGCCGAAATACTTCTCGGTGGGGCAATGTCCGAGCCGCACTGCGCCCTCGCTAAATCTACCGCGAAAAGTGCATTTTACGGCCATAGAATAATAGATACGCAATCACTATACATGATACCAATTTTTTATTACAATTAGTCGCCTGTTGCGCAGTGATCGCGTGGCTGTCGCTGTCTGCAAATTTTTAGATAATAACCCCGCCGATCGGCCGCGACTCCGACAGCCGCTCCAGTCGCCTCTCGCGACAGGTAGAGAACATCATAGTCTCATTCTCTAACGTAGGCTACAAGGCTGTCGGTTTTGCCATCTGCTCAAGACTATAAGCTGCAGGTACATTGTATACTTCTTTCTCTCCCATACCAGCATAAAAGTATAAAGACCCTGTGATATATATGTTGTTCATGGATGATATCCATGATACTGATAAGCTAAGTTGTCATTAAGGAATGGAATAATGAAGATAATATCTTTTTATATCATTTTATGAACGTGGCTTCCATTGAAGTTAAAAAAACACTAAAATGGGGAAGAAGAGCAAAGTGAACAAATTGGCGCGCATGTCTGATGAAGAGCGCGCCAGATACCTGCAGCATAAAGCTGATATGGAAGAGGAGGCGCGACATAGGAAAAGAGAATTAATCGCCAGGTTTATTAAGGTAATTGCGAAATTAATTACATAATTTTGATTGTTACATGTGCACGGTGGTTATATAAGAGTGTCTGAGGGTACCTACCTTCTAATCTGAGAACAGGTACAATTGTCAAATTATTAAAAAACATTTTCCTAAATGTCTTGCCTTCTGGGTCCAGTTACTGTGTGGATACTACCACAGAAGCAGAGTTGGTCATAATTCAATTAATTTCTTCATTCAATTAACATTTTAATTGCAATTAAATCAATTGCACTTAGTTTAATTCGATTTAACGTGTAATGGTGAGTTACAATTAAATTTAATTGCAATTAAGTAATTAATTGTAGCTTACGAACAATGTAACTGCAGTTACTTAATTTAATTGCAATTAATTTAACGGCAATTAGTTGAATTGTAATTAATGTAATTGCGATGTAATTGAATAGCAATTAAATTTAATTGTATATCAACTATTAATACGTCACGCTTCAGTTATTTTTAAATAATCTCTTCTTTTACAATAAAGCATGAGGTACGACATAAAATCAACTTCTTTATTAATTTATACTGTTCATTTTTTTAATTACGTCCTTTGTGACAGACAGACACGCTCAGTTTTGTTTGCACAGCTAAATTGCACAGGTATACGGCAAAAAATATCGAAACTCATATTTTTTCAGGCTGCCTGTACAAGCGGGGTTATTCACAAACGTCGGAAACTCAACTTTTCGTATCCGACAGGAAACTTTTCGATGATTTTGTATATACGCGATTCACAAATCCGAAATCTTATTATATTTATATTATTTATATATCATATTATATATAGTCGTATTCACAAATCCAAGCCATCGGATTGAATTTATGCTTTTCGACGATCGGCGTTTCCGCCACGGAAAGCTTCTGACGTTTGTGAATAACCCCCCAGGTGTGGAAACCTGCACAGCTGCACAACATACACGCTCCGGTTTACCTGTACAGTTCACCTGTACGGATAAACCTGTCAGGTACACCCTAGCGTGAATTACACCTTGATATATAATATCTTTGATATACCTACAATATCAATGACCTTAATATACAATATCTACGTGCATACTCTTCGGATTATCTAATGATGCATAATAATGAGGATGCTTCGTTGAGAGGTGAAACACGTGTCGATTGGTGGTTTTTGGAGTTTGAGCGGAAAATAGCTGAGAGTTTAGTTGTTCATCCCATTCATAATTTCTTTTTCTTCTAATACGCGACGTTACCCATGTCGCCCGCTTACGTACCAGTCCTTTTACCTTGACAGAATGCTTTGCTTAGTCATTCGTAAGCATTTCAGGTCTCGTAGGGTTATATTTTCTGTGGTTAAAAACCATAAATTAATATTTCTTTTTACCATTGCTGTCTCATTGCTAGGCAAATATCTCTCGCTCTTTTTCTCAATATTAAATTTATACTTATAGAAAGCCCTGATTAACTTGGTTCGACTCCGTCCAATCCAAATGGCCTCGCCATTATCGCATCTGCATTTGCATCTGTAGGCTCCCATAAGCCCACAAATGAGACTCTTTCTCTACAATGCAACAGCGATTTCTAAACGCGGCATTGTATTATTTTAAACAGTATTATAGTCTTACGGTATATTTAATTAAATTGACCTCTACATACGAAAATCCCTAAAAACAAATTGAAAACTGTGTATACATTCATATAATAATAACTTACCAGGAAGAAAATATAAGTTGTAAATTAAGTTGAATTTTAATGTACCTAAATAATAAATAAGTTATCCACCTTTTGAGGATTCATTCTCTTACGCGGTAGTATTTACCAAAACTAGTAATTATGTGTGATACGTAATGGTGCTAATTCGTTTTCCTTTCTTATTTAGGAAAGGGAGGCCAACTGGAGGATAATACATAAAATTTATTTTTCTACTTGTTTCAGAACAAACTAGACAGAGAAGAAGCGTACAGTAAAATGAACACAGCTAAATTAAACCATGCGTGGAGATATATTTTACGAAAAATTAAAGGAAAACAGATGGCGCTGGAAATTCAGGTGCATATTTTCTATTACTGAAATTAGAAAATTTTAAATTAATAAGATTACCTGCCTTTTGGATTAGGTAATGCTCTAATATATTGTTATGAGATAATAGACATATCTTAACTTATAAATATTGAAGCGATTATATAAGTACTTATAACAAAAAAAATGAGATAATATCTACAATAAAGACTCCGAAAAAAATTTAGGTAAATAGGCAAAGATGTAAATGTACAAGGGCTAAAATGTATTTTGTTACTGAAAGCTTTTCGTACCTCTAGGACAGGGATCACCAATTAGTTTCATTAGAGGTCCATTTTTAGAAATTATAAGACTGTCGCTGTCCGTTTGGTAGATGATGATAAGCAACCATCGGATATCAAATCCTGGTTCAATCTTTGTTGTTGATATCATCACTCGTCGGATATTCTTATATTTTAAAATCCGCACAAAATACGTTGTCCGTACGTACGTCAAATGTCGTTGTACGTACGGTCCGGATCCGGACCGCGGTCCGCCATTTGCTGACCCCTGCTCTAGGATGACGACGACGTTAAGGACGGAGACGTAGGATAGACGTGCTTTCCCGCCGTTTCGCTAGCTCGAGTATTTCTCGACTCACTTATTTTTCGACATTTAAAAATATTATAATGTTATTATTAAGTAGCAACACCTTCAAAATAATAGTGTTACCATCCGTTAACGATTATGATTATAAAAGTTAATCACGACATCGACAATACTAACATTACAAAATATTCAATAGCTTTTTAGCTATCGAAAAGGGTAAGGGTTCGTATCGTTCGTTCGTATCAGGTTTCATAAGCAGTTCAAATTCTTATATCTAATTATACGTATAGCGTATAAAAACTCAATAGATTGAAATATAATAAGTATATAAAATATGTAAACATATAATTATCACAAACAAAGTCAAATGTACATACATACATATCCTCCCTCCCGTATTCCTAACGGGGTAGTCAGAGAGGACGAAGCGCCAAGCGTCGCGGCTCTTACATACTTCTTTCGCTTCCTCAAATCTCATCATTCTCCTCACCCATAAGTTAAATGTAACTACGTACAAAATAACAAAAAAATTTAGGTATTTATTGTCTTTAGGATGAGAATTAAAAATGTTATTACTAAGATTTATCTTTACGTTTCTATAACACTGTTCTATTTTTTTTCCTTTGAGGGTATGATTTCTAGTTTCAATTTTCTCATGGATCGGAAAAACAGACTGATCACATCGTTGATGAAAGCTGTCGAAGATTCAGATCAACAGCATCGACGCGCGTTCCAGGATCACACAGAAACCCTTAACTATTTTCTAAGTGAGTAATTACTAGCCATCAAACATGACTTCCCTTGCTTGGAATTAGAGTCTGGCAAAATTATTATTTTCGTGGTCTTAAAAATATTTAAAGAATAAAAAAACAATTGAGATTTCTATCGGGCACATATAGAAAACTATCACTATATAAAACATATGAAATCACTCAAGACTGTTATAGAACTTCATAATTACAAAAAATTGCCAACAAACTACTAACGTCAATGATCGAAACACCATTGGCCGTCATATTTAAAAAACAAGAGGAAGTTTCATAGTAGAAACTTATGTAAAAATGTATTTATAACATATATATAGACTAGTAAATAGTAATCTTAAAAAAAGGTTTTTTTTTGCGTATATTTTAATAATGTTATTTTAATTAGGTATAGGATCTCAAAGTCTCGACAAGCTTCAAACAGAGTATGAATATCAAAAAAATGCTCTGTTGGAAAACTGGGACAAAGAAGAACAGGACATAACTGGTGATCAAGATAAAGCAGAATTCAAACTAAAACTTATCACTTTTATACAAGAACGTGATATCCAACAGTACAAGAAAGAAAAAGAAATGGAAAGTGCAACCGCTAAGAACAATGCTAGATTAGAGGTAGTAATTGAAAATTATTATGTTATTATATATTTTTTTATCACTTTTAATATTTTATTAAATGACCTCTTGGCGTAGTGGTAATGCTTTGCGGGCCTAGAGTCGCAGCTTCGAATCCCAGTCCGATCAAATATTTCTAAATGTTCTCGAAGTTTTCGTGTTGCTTCGTGAAAGAAATTGAATTTCTTTTCGGATAAATGGAAATTTTATACTATCGTACATAAAAAGCTTTTACAATACATTTTTTTAATCTATGGTTTTAATATTTACGTAACGGAAAAATATTGGCACTTTTTTCATTAAATTCCCTGTAAAATTAACATCATATTTTTCTAATATTCCTCTAATATTTAAAAAAAATAAAGGTTTTTTATTTCTATTTTTATCAGTCCGTCCTATTGTCTGGAAAAGGATGTAAAATAGGATATTAAAATTTCACATGCATGTATGTAAACACAATGATGATCATACATATGTACGCATTCATATCTCACGCTGTGTCCCTTACGGGGTAGTCAGCAAGCATCGCAGTCCTTACGTACTTCTTTCGCCTCTTCAAATCTCGTCATTCTTCTCACACATTGTCGTCTAGGTATGCGAGTCCTTTTGATATTTCCTACATATTAATAATCTGTACCTACCTCACATTTCTAGATTTATCCGAAATTTCGATTTTAGCTGAATTTGATTGGTCTAGAGTTGAATACTCTAAAATACAATTAAATAATTAGGATCATACACTTTTGATTTATTAGTATATACTGAGAACATCTCTTCACAGGTAAGTCTGTTTCAGTCTTAGGCCACACCTATTAGATTGGTGACTTTGTTTTAGGAATATAAATCAATACAAAGTTGTTATCTACACCTTTAAATATTTATTTCTTTAAATAACATAGTATCTTAGGTAATTTTCTCACATTATAAACATAAAATCAACTTGAGGTCACGTAAGTTACATGTAGAGATCTTGATGAAAAGAAAAAGTCAGGAAAAGACCTTCCTTTTTCATTGGATTATGATTTAGATTTGTTCATTGGACATTTTATTATTTAACTAGGTATATAACAGAGCTTAAAAATTCATTAGATTTTGACTCTCTTTCATGTGATTCCCATGATATAAACACTCAATTTATATTAATAACTGATATTTACGAAAATTATACTATTTTGTATTGTGTACATCTCATATTCTATTTCTTTCTGTAGCAAGTGCCTTTTCTATCAAACATAAATGATCTTAGAACCTAGAACCTTAAATCATCGTTCCAGTCGTCACAATTCGCTCTTCCCTTTTCCGATAAACACATTAGCAAGTTTTTCGAAAACTCGCATTTATCTTCGGAGTTTTCTGCAAAAATAACAAAAAATACTAAATAAAGAAATTTCAAAAAAAATGAAACGTTCCAATTAATTATTATAAACATTCCTCATATTTGATTCCGACTCCACTCGCGTCACTAGAATATGCTGCAGCAGTTCTTCAGTCTTGTATTCTCTTACGTCACTTTATCAAATGTAATGCAATACATTAAACTGGATAAAATGACGTACGTCTTATTATATATAAGACATGATGAACAGTGCAACACAAGTATAAAAGTTTTCAAATCGAAAATTATAAAAAATCGTAATATTTTTAACTTCAAACTTTATTTATCAATATTAATGAACAACGCAAACTAGCCCGCCAGTAAATTAACTTTTTGTCCGACGTTAAAACTAGCATTGAAATGGGTGGATTTCAAATTAATTTTAACAGTTCCTGAACTTATTTATTCTGCGCACATTTACCTCACTCGACTCTACATATGAACGGACTAAAAAATAAAAAGCCGACGAAATACTGCACAAGAGTATATTACTAGACCACGACAGCAAGGTTGGTTGTAGAGCCGGACCACAGTGTCAGAATTTATTCTCTTCATGATTGATTAATCATGAGGAGAATAAATTCTATTCAAATATTAATAAGCAGTGTTGGGCAAAATGTAATTGAAAAAACCAAAAACAAATATAATTACTAATTGTATTTTTTTGCCTACAAAATGTTCTTACAATTACATTTCACAAATACAATTTTTAATTGTAATTGTTTTTACAATTACATTTTGTTCAACACTGTTAATAGGTTATATCTTACTTATTACTTTTTACGTAGGTATTACATAAAGTACTCGAAACTTACCATTATAAAGTATTTGAAAACACTCTTCTATTGATTCTTGGAGAAAATCTCTTAAATCCTCATTCTTAACGTCTTTCGTAATCGTGTGAGTTACTAAATATTTATCAGGTAAGCCGTTATCACCTGTCTACGATTAACATTATAAATAAAATGTATAATAAACATAGAACAATAATTCGATTACTATACAGTATTAGAGAGAAAAATATTATATCCTGAGGTAATGGAAATAAAGAGTTATCTGTCTAAGTAACAACAAAGACTCCCAGCACTGAAAAGCCCAACTTTGTTCAAATGAAACTTTTCTTCAATTGTCTACTCCGAACGGAATTAACAAATAGCACTGAGTGTCAAGTGTGAACAGTGAACAATATAAACAAACCAGTAGGTACAGCAGTACCTCTGTTAAGTCGAGAGGACACAGCCTTAAAGTATAAGTATTTGGACATCCCTCATAATATTTAGAAACAGTCAATGTATACGTGTACGAAATTTGAAATTTAATTTATAAACTTACAAATTTGATGGAAGTGCTTTAGTTCTATAAATATACTTATAACGAATGACATTCGGTTTACCATTTCTAACTCCTCCAAAAAGCAATGCAGCACGCAGCCTTTACTGTCCTCTTTGCTTGTGTCCTCACTTGAATTTTTTTCATTATTTGAATAGGAATCTTCGTAACCAAATCCTCTAGAGTTTGTGTTAGGGTTGTACTGGCTTCTATGACCGGAATTAATTTCCAAGCGTCTCTCACGTTTGTACCTCCGAGATGGTTGAGTGGACGTACGATAGTTTGGAGCAGTGTATGATGATATATCCTTTAAAATTTGTAATATGTAATATTTGAAGGTTATAATATTTTCTACATGCATCCATATGTACATAATAGTTAAAAATCAATGAATGCTTACATAATAATAAAAAAAATTATAATTTTACCTGTTATCTGGGCTAGACTTCTTGTAAGGAGTTTCATATATGCAAGCAGGTCTAATTTTTGTAATAAATAATAATAAAAAATCCCAATAATATGTACCTGTATGCGAAAACAGGTCGCACAGGAGACATTTTAACACAGTACAGATTGTTTTTGCTTCATGACTGTGCGGCTGTATACATCCATACATAATAATGCATTTTTTATAAATACTTGAGTACAGGGCAGGTAGGTACGTACGTACTTATGCTCTAAATACACCTAACCTTAAATTTCTAAAGTGGCTTAACAACTAACGTAAATTATAAATGGTCGGGATCAGCAGCTTTGTGTGCTTGCTAAGTAAAGTTATGCTCTATTTTCGTATCAATGGAGAATCCATGCAGATACGCTCAGCAATTTTATGAAACACTTACATGCTTATAAAGACAATAATAGTTTAGATTACGCTTTTAGGATTAAAATATTAATAACATAAATTTAATAGTTAATAATGAAATCTATTAGTGTTTTAAAAAGTCCTCTAAAAATCATGGTCATTGTAACACGGTTAATAAATCAATAGCAGACAAGAGGATCAATAAACAGAGTGATATAAACAAAATTACATGGGGGGAAAAATAGAATCACAATTAAATGGGGTGACTTACAGCATCATCGACCTCCACTCAGCTGTCACGTCGGATGCAGCTATAATAATTCTAAATCAAAAGTGCCTCTATCTTTTTGTCTGTTACATTTTCACTGCTAAACCGCTTGATGAGGAATAGAGATAAATTAAGCCCTTGATAAGGGCATAGGTTAGGTACTTTTTTTAATTAGTAGGAACAACTACTAATCTCATAATTTGTTTTTTTTTTTGTTTTATATAAGTATGTTACTTCCTTATTTCTGTATTTCCTGTACCCCGTGGTGTGTTCGCAATAAACTATCCATCTATCTACTTATAACAATCTATTAAATTGATGGGCCAACTTGTAATAAAGACATTTTTAATTATAGTGACACAGTAAAGAAGCAATAACATCGGTCGAGTGCGAATTCCACTCACGAAGAGAAGGTCCCGTAATTTATATTTATTTAAATTTTTGAAATTCGAAGTCCAGTCATTATGCAGATAAGGGGGTAATTATGTCGACTTCGAGTAGGTATTTCTCATATCATCTTAAAATGTATTCTAATTTATACGTCGGTGTCTGAGCAAATACACTAACAGACGGACAGACGGGCGAATCTATGAGTTATACCAAAAATAGCAATAACATTTTGTTCTCTTTTAAATAACTTAAACTAATTGGAATGAGGATTAGAACTTAGATCAGGGTTTTAGGATTATAGTGAACCTCTCTGTAAACAACTTACGTTTGGCCCACGACTTATATAATATTAATATACGTACAGCCAATGTGTAGCAATGTGTTCAATGTTATTTTGAGGAGACACTTACACCTCGAAATTCATCACTATCTAGGAAGTCGTCTTTGACACTTAAACGGAGTCCATCTTTCCCAAATCTCTCATCACGATTAGCCATTCTGTCGTCTCTATCGCTCATCGTTTCGTCTCTATTATATTTCCTGTCGTTTTTGCCCCTCATATTATTATATCTATCTCCTTTCTCCTTGCCAGTCGCTCTATCATTTCCTGTTCCAAAGTCCCTGTCTCCCGTCTCGTCTCTATCCCTACCCAATCGACCATCACGTCTACTTGTCCCATCGTCTCTTTGACTCCAATGATTTTGTCTCCTTGAATCTTTCCAATCTTGATCCTCCTCCTGAAAGCCTCGGCTGTCATTGGAATTCTTGCCGTCATGTTTTTTAGCACAATTCGTATAAATCTTCTTAAGCTCATCTTCTTTTGGTCCTCCATCTGACCGGCAATTTAAAGCCTAAATTTAAAAAAAAATTAATTAAATCCTCTAATTAATTCTTCATTCTTTCGAATTTAATTTAACAAAAAGTGGACACCCACATCACAATTCAACATGAGTGCACAAAATATGAAAGCACAAAATTTCAGAACACACATTTTTACTTTCGCTTTAGAATTCATAATAAAGTTAGTGACCATAAAACTCTATATAAATAATGGAAGCCACGCATCACTACCCCCATCACAAAAGACAAAACAACGGTTCGTTTTGCCGAATATGTAAGTATCTCCATGTGATCTACATACATGTTGTGTACCTACATAATGTAAAATAAAACATTCATTAAACTTAGGAGAGTAATGTCAAATTTTAAAAGCTTTACTTATTAAAAATCTTTCAGATTAGGAAATAAAAAAATATCTAATATAAATTAATATGACATAGATACATAACAAAATCACTGGTAGAGTTGGAAACAAAGAAAGCTTCGTTTTCATTAAAAAAAAAAAGAGTTTATAAGAATATAAATAACATAGTACCTATCCTATGGGACAAATTGAGTACTGCAGGACATTTTAGTGAACGAGCTAAACAGATATGTTTCAGTATGTTTCATACAATGGGTGCTTCAACGCGCATCTGTCACGGGTTGTCATAGGCATTGCGTGACACATGTCACAAGCCGTATCATCGTCGAGCGCAGGAAACTCGTGCGCACAGTAATCACAGGAAAAGTCGATGTGACCAATTGCAAATTAAATTTTTTGCTGTAATAAATATGTCACGCTGTAATTTGTTCTGCTCGTCTCTTAATTGTTACTGTGTCGTATATTTATTTAACTCGCTTCCTCTCAAAGGGTATGAAAGGAATAGATGACATAGAAAAATCTTCCGTACATCGTAGAAGTTCAAGCGTTAAACTTTCATGTATATGAACAGACCAATAGCTCTCTGTATTTTGAAAAATAGACAAAAGAATGACTTCTGTTCTAGATCAAGTCATCTTTTAATATGAAAAACAATTACATAACCTTACCACAGATTAATTAGTTACTACCGTAAACTTTACTTCAGTTTATAATGATACGAATCTTGTCTCATTTAAGTTTTAATTCCAACGTGCGTTTATATTACGTATGTATATTTACACTTGCATTCCAATATCAACTCTATGCCATTAGCGAAGACTATAGTAGCTTGTAAGATCACGAGCACCAGACATCTAAAAATACGTATCATCTTAACTACTAAATAATGTTTAAAGTAATGTTTATTCACTCTAACATAAAAAAGCAACGCGGTGGTTACCTAACTTCTAAGCTGAGGTTCTCGGATTCAATTCTCGACCAATTTCGGAAACGATATTTTCAAAATTTTCTTAGAAGCCGAGTGTTACTGGATGTTCTTCTAGTGTATTGTACCCATTATACACTCCTAGTGCTTAATTTGTGGTCACAATTTGCATAATTTTCTGGAGTAATACTATTTATTATAAATTACATTAAATTTAAGCACGAAGAAGAAATGCGCAGTCTCTGCCGTCCTAAGCAACTCGAGATTGAAATCTATTGGAGTAAGCTGCGTGAAATTTTCAACACGTTCTTGGAGCAACACAACCCCATCATGGGACACTATCAATTATTGAGGGAGAAAGACGAGTTCTACCAAAAGGATATTGCTAGAAACGAACGTCAGATACAACACGCTACCGTAAGCTAATTTTTACTTCTCTACAACGTGCTCTCGTGCATAAAAGGATGATTGAAAACTATACCAAAAACCATTAACAGGGGGTCAGCCTATTAGTGAATAGACATATCCAGATTCAAGCCAAATTAGATAAATTTTTTGTTAAATTGATTTGACTGAAAAATAAAAACCAGTAACCATAGTACCTCCTGCAGTGTCGGTGTAGGAATTCTTCTTCCTGTTAGATCGTGTAGATTAGATTAGTAACATACATACATGTATTTACAGAATTTAATCATTATTATTTTATGATATACCTAGACTATAATAATATAAGGGGTTATTAACAACATCCCCAAAAATAGATTAACGGCTCACTTTATTTGATTCTTAGCCTTCTTTACTACGAATTTTATAATTTTGTTTTAACAAGGAAATCCTTATGATCCTTCAAAAAGAATGTATAAAAACAACAGACACGATGACCTCAAAATTAAAGCGAATGAATAGTCACAAAGAAGAACTGGCAAGAAAGTATTGGCAAATGAAGAAAGACACGAAATCTGACCGAAGTAAGGAGAATGAGAAGTTAACAATTATGGTAGACGCTAGTGAAAATGCTATAAAGGTGAGACAGTTATTTTTTATTATATTTCTATATTACTACAACATGTTATATTCACAAATAAAAATTGTTTGAACATTTCTTTTATTATTAACATACTTATTATATTATTATTAAAGCTACGCAAGATACAAATAAGGCTTCTACCAGACAGCTACGATAAAACGGTCGATAATATATTGCGATAATGCGACCCGCGCCCTTGCCACGCAGCTGCGTTTTTGTCGTCTGATATTCCCATCATTTGTGTTTTATCTCTACTATTCAGTAGAATACCGAATATCATTGTGTTACTATTCTGTAGATACAATGTACTATTTGCGTCCTGGGTCCTTCTAGTTAGCGTTATAAACGCAGGTATGTGCATGATCATATGCGTCCTAATACAATATCTACGAAAAATGAATATCGGAATTTGACAGGATGCAAAAGTACAAGCGTACTTCTATCGCGTCGTTATTATCGCAGCAGTGAAGATCGCGTCCTTATGCAAAATGTACTAAGAACAGAGATCGCAATAACGTATGTTTATCGACCGTTTCGCAGCTGTCTGATAGTGTTACAATTTGGCGCCAGTTTCTACAGGCTGTAATAACTATTCTAAGTTTACGCCGCATTTACGCGTAAGGCTCTAAGTTAGTAATTTTACGGTTTTTATAAAGAAATAGAGCGTTGCAATTATTTTCACTGCAACGAAATGGAAAGACTGACCAAACCTGATTACTCTTTTACAAATGGAACTTACACTGATGTGCATTGCCTCCAGACTAGACATATAAGTTTATAGGAAACATCAGAAAATAAATGTAAGTAACTATCATTTTTTTTGCCTTAGAGAGTATGTTATCACTACTTCTTTTTATCTGATTTTGAAATTCATACAAAATCATATTATATGTAAGTACTTACATAATCATGTTATACATATGATCATGAAGGGTCACACAGAAGGGTCAGGAAGGATCATGAAGGGAACCAGCGAATCGGTTTCCAGCAAACTATATTATTCGCGCAATACTTTAAATTTTTAAAACTATTCAACCCTGAAGTATAGATATACATACTCAAAAATCTAATCACTTCAGCACATACCTAAAAATTTTCCATCTTTGAAAAAGGTAACGAACAGATTGTAAGTTTATTTCACTTGCTACTTCTGCATAGGTATCTAGATACTACCACTTTTTCACGTGTAGTCTTACCTACCTATCATTTTCATTAAGTTGAAATTTTAATGCTATAAAATACCTAATCATAAACATTCGTAATTTCAGTATCTGGAAGAAGTAAAAGTTAAATTAGATAAAATCACACAGTTATCTGAAATATGCCGTAAATATGAACATGACGAGGACTCCGTTTTCCTTCAAGATGTAGACTGCGAACAAATGCAAGCTCAATTGGATTATGAAAATTTAACCGGAACTATGGTTGTACGTAACTGTAAACGATTTTATATTATAGTTTGTGGCAAAATTATAGTGTTTACTTTAAGGCTGGCTTGCACCAACTATTTAAACTCGATTTAAGGAACCGACATCTCGCTTGCACCAACTATTTGGTGGTTGGTACAAATGAGATGTCAAATCTTCTTATACTTTACGAGTAAAATACAACGCAATCTAGGTCTTAGACCCCCAGAAATTAAATTAAAGAAGTGTATCCTTTTATTATATACAATATCACAAGACTATGTTTGTTTATGTTAACAGGAGGAATATAAAGCGTACAGTAAGTTGGATAAATTTTTATTAAAAGTGAACAGAGTGAAAGTTCAAACGTTATGTTTACAATCAGAAAAGGCAAAACTGGCTAAAGAGAATGTCCAATTAAAGCATTACATTAAGCGGTATCTTACTGAATTGGCTCTCAAAGGTGGAAAGGATAGACCGCTTAGTATGAAACTACATTCTGAAACGCAGAAAATAGATGGAGCTGGGAAAGTTCTGTAAGTTTATTTGGCAAATAATAACAAAATTATCGGATGTAGACGTTCAGATTTCTATTTTCTGTGTATAATAATAGAGATAATATTACATACTTACCTAAATTATTTTATTTTATTTTATTAACCGATATAGCCCATAATCATTTTGTGATAAATTTATTCATTGTACAGACACAGTTTCTACTGCTTTATTATATATATAGATAGACAATCTTCACAAAGACATATATATATACACATTCATGTATGTATATAGGTATGTACCTACGTTATTTTTAGTATAAGCGTATAAGTATATATAACCCTAACATAGTAATTTTATTATTATTATTTTTCTTTCTTTATGGCATGGCGCACAGTTTAGCGCATTTGCCAATGTCACGTATTAATAAGTAGAATCACAAGTAAATTAGTTTTTTCTTATCGTAAAACTCCAGTAAGCTCCAGTAAAGTGATAGTAGGCTTTACTGAAGTTATAAAAGACTTCTTGGAAGAGCGCGAGAATTTTAGCTACACATGTTTATTTACATCTAATCCATTCTTTTCACTTAGACAGAACTTTAAAACACAATATACTATCACTTTTGTACTTTAAAACTACCAAAAATGTAAAAAATAGAAAATCTAAATAAAATGACAACCACGCTTCTCCCGTTCCCGCCAAAAAGTCAACATACTAATTACATTTACCTAATATGAACATATTATGCACATACATAGATAATAAATTAAATCATGATTTTTTTGTTTCTAATAGAAATCGTCCAGTAACATGCATAGAAGGTGCTTTGTCCAATGCTGTAATTCACGAGAGGCGCATGAAGATAGAAAACAGGAAGAACAAAGAAGCAAGAATACGAGCATATCCACGTGTACAGTGCTGGATGGAGCCTGCATAATCTATTTAAATATTTATAATCTATATACATAAAAATGAATGTTTCTTTGAATGTTTGTCCTCTATGCGTTAGAGTTGGGCAGCACGCAATTTAAAAATGAGTATCGTGCGAGGGCCTCTTTTTGCAAACGTGCTAGCACAGTGGCACAGTGTGTTCTCACGTTTGTGCGAGGCTGGAGTCAGGGTTGCCAGATTAGTCGTTGAGCTGGTCGCGCACAGATGGCGCTCAAGTCGCCCAAAATCACATTCACGAGCAGACGCTGGAGATCGCCCAAAATCGCAGATTTCGATTCGTCGATTTCGGAAAAATAAATAGCCTCGGCCTCTCGTCCCAGTTTTTTACTACGTTACTATTGCGATGTACTTACCTTTCATTAATGGTTCACTTTCCCATTTTTTTAAATAACTTTTCTTATACTTTCCCCACTTCCCCATGAGTCTAAAATTGCTCCAAATTCGATTTGAACGGGAGAAGAAAACAGTCGGAAATAGACACTATAGAGAACAGAAAGTGGAAAGGGGAAATCTGTCACTGACTTGTCATTAGGGGGAGAATGAAAGTTTTGCCACGGCCACATATGGCGCTCAAATCGCCCAAAACCGCACAAATCGATGAGCCGACGATACGAAAAAAAGATATAAAAAAAGATAAAAAGTAAGAACCACAAGTCGCCTAAATATAGCCAAAAAATATCTCGTTCGTCCAAATTCTGGCAATCGCATAATCTGAAAATGTAATCATGAGGTAGCGCCCCAGATCGCCCAAATATCGCTCCAAAAAATTTAAATCGCCCAAATTGCGACAATCGCGAAACCTCCAAATTTGGTCGCAAGGTGGCACTTCAAGTCGCCCAAATTTCGATTTATCGCCCAATCTGGCAACCCTGGCTGGAGTAACTGTGTCAGAGAAGTGGGGAGGTGACCGTTGACTGTTGAATGCACGGTGCACGTCGCACGCACTGTGCGAATGTGCCTGAGGCGACGACGCGTGAATAGCGAGCACAATCAAAAGAGGAAAATAAATTTTATACGTCCCCTCACTCATACGCAACAAGTATGAAAGAAACGTATATATTATCTAAGTATACCTACATTCACCAGCTTAAATTATCTATTCGTACGAAATTAATCATTATGTCGTTAGCCATAGATAATAAAAGTTCGAATGATCATTTAACTCGCGCCTCACAGCATCGCGGTTCGCGGCCGGTTCGATTATGTAACTGTGCTAGTGTGCTACCACAGTTTTATTCTACGAGGCCCTCCCTCTTTTCCAAAACTGTGCTGGCACAATTGTGCTTACTCGCGTGCTGCTTACCCAACGCTACTATGCGTTCCTAAACCATTCATCTGATTGTGATGAAACTTCGGTGAGCTTGTTCGGCGTACGTCCGAGGTTTCGGAATTAATTTATTTAGTAAATATTATTATTATTTATTTACTAACTGTTGCCCGCGAGTTCGTTTGCATAGTCTTTTATTTTATTTGATGTAAGCGGCTGTGCAGGTCCCACCAGACCTGTATCACTGAGACCAAAATTGATCTATTGTGATCGCCACTGTTACAAAACACTACCGAGTCAAAAACTAAAGGGTATTCCTTGCTGCTGAAATTCCTCCGGACTTGGAAAATACTGGCCGAGACAGGATCGACGAATGCGTATCAGTGGTTCGCAGTCACACAAAATGTGCATAAGCGTCTCGTCCGGCTTTTGGCAGTATTGGCACATTCTTGTGTCGGAGAGCCCCATGTTAGACATGTGCTTGTTCAAGCAACAATGCCCAGTAACTGCTTTAACCACGATACGCAAGTTGCTCCGGCTCATTGCCGCGACACTAAAAACCTTCTGTCGACTATATGGCTTTAATAGAGCTTTGGAATGCCCCTGATCTGGAATATTCTTACAATACGCGCAAGAGGCTTTAAGACAGGATTTCCACAAAAACAGTAAAGCTTGGCTTTTGATAATACCACAAAAAGGGTCTGGACCCATAAACGTAATTTCGGTACCGGCCCTTGCGAATTCCTTGGCATTTTCATTGCCTACCATGTCCGTAGACCAGGAATCCATCCTAGCATCACCTTGTTTATATTTCCCAGAGTGTTCAAAATAGTCACGCAGTTATTGACTAGCCTCGAAATGACTACGTTCGAGGCTAATTCCAAAAGAGCTGCCTATCAGAACGTACGTGTATGTTTTGGTTTACTTTGTGCTTTTTAACGTTAATGTCCACGCGTTCAATAATGGCGAACATTTCAGCTTGGAATATGGAAGCGTACCTCTCAAGATTCAGACTCCTTTTGAAACTTGGGTGCTCTCCATAAATTCCACATCCTACGTCCTCCAATTTTGATCCATCGGTGTATGAGAGTAGACTTTCCAGTAAATTCTTTCTTGAAGCCAGTCATCCTTGTAAGGCATCTCCACTATAAGATGTTTTTCGAAGATACACCGCGGGAGCGCGACGTCAGTTTGGCATACTCAAAATAGGAGTATTCGTTACTGAGTCTCGAAAAGATCTCATTTTCTGCGATAGCCATTTCTTTCCGTCCTGAGCGAATAATCTGTTAATGCTGCTCCTCACCTCCTTTAAAAGATGTAAGTAAAGAGGCGGTAGGCATCGCCGCACCCGGCGAGATCGACATGGCTCCGGTTTCTATTAGATAGGCGGTTCTTTGCAAGTCACCTAGTCTATCTATTAACTTTCTGGTGCTTTCTCGTACCAGACCAGAGAGACCTAACTAATTTAGTCTTTTTAGACCTAACTAATTTTTTTTAAGCTAGCTTAAAAAAAATATTAATTCGTCAAGCAATAGTTAATTGACTATTCTTGTTGTAAATACAATATTGTAAAAATTGCTATGAATTGCTAATAAACAACATAATGACATAAAGCTTTAAAAAAGCTTTAATTAATTTTAAATAAATTTAATTTAAAGACGCTATGAAATAATTAAGCCAATAAAAAAAATAAGCAATCATTTAAAATCGTATCGAGTCTAAATTTCTCGATTTCAACTATCTCCTTAGAGTGCGGACTCCGGTTTCAATACTGCACTTGGAAATAAGTCAGAAATTCACCACATCTAAATATACCAATGTTACGTACATAAATATATAACATTACTATATATAGATATACTTACAGCAAAAGATGAAAAGAGATGGAGGATTATAGAGATGTTTCGAGATTAAATTTCTCGACTTTCGCCGCTCGCTTCGCTCGCTCGTTTCGCGCTTTGTGCTCAAAAGACCTAAGCTAACCAAAATAAGTGTTATAAATATATCCTTATGTTTGTATAAAGTTTTACCCAATGCGAATCTAAACCTTAGCCTGCATTTCTCCTCACGATTTCCTCCCAAGCATTTATTATCACCATTATACCACATTAAAGTTTCAGTAGTTGAAATTGTAACCAAAATTTGTAATTGTAAAATTGTAATTGCTATCAATGGCGAACTCTAGAGGAGACTTATGTACATCAACTTAACCTTGTGGCATGTAAAAAAGTTTAGTAAATTAAAATAGTTACTAAAAATAAAAATAGCCTAAAGGAACAGCCTAGATTACAGTATACATATTATGTGTAACATACATACTATTACCACAGCTATTACCTATAACTATTACATAATTATCTATAAAGCACCACCTTTGAAGAATTTGGTCACCTGTTGGATATGAAGTTATAAACAGCATGAGCTTGGCAAAATGTGCTGTATTGACTTCTGAATTCGTTGGTGGTAACATAAATAATATAATATATAATAAAATGTAGCTGGAAATATTATTATGGTATATTTTCCACATACAAATCTCTGAATAACCACACATAGTACGCTAATATACATTTCCATTTGGTACTGAAATGACAGTATCTTTTGGCATATATTTATTATATAGCTGCATTGTGAAGCAATTTAATACCTTTTAAACTCCAGTGGTTAGGATAAGTTAGAGAGTGATGGTCTTACTGGATCATTAAGTCAGAAACTTGTATCATTGTCTAGAGCTAGGAGTGAGAGACAAATATATCCATTACATGACTAACGACCTCGATAGTGCAGTGGTTTAGACATTGTGTCTAAACGTGAAAGGTTCCGGGTTTGATTCCCAGTTAAGATAATTTAGGAGACGAACTTTTCTAGATTGTCTAGGATCTGGGCATACTAGGAGACGCCCCTTGTTGTCGTCATATGGTTCTGATAACACAGGAAATTACTCTAGTTTGAGATCAGATGATTGGTGTATTGTCAGGCACATTATTACCTACTTGAGTTTAAATTCCAATAACATGTATTATACAATTGATGTCACAGTTATGGTTATGATTATGACATGTTTTTCAGTAGTAAGATTATAATTTAAGAATAATAGCCGGTTCTGAATGTTTAGAAACCAACTGTAATTTACTGATTACTTGCAACACACTATTTTGATATTTTTTTTTAAATAAGATGAGATGTGCTATATTATGATATACAGATGCAATGTCGACTAATAGATGCAGATTAGGAGTTCCATCAGTTTTAAACAACTTGTGACCATCAGGATTGAAACATTAGTCTTTGACCACTTTACAATATATAAGGTAATGTGATGGACTTCAAGCAAAGCTTCAAGAGTGGAGACACTCATATGACTGCTAATGGATCACCCATTCACTAGGCACCAAAGGAAATGTTACTTTACATTGGTAACTGTATCCAGGATCCAACATTGATGCATTAAGACAATAAATGGCTATGTTAACATACAAGTATTCATATTAGAATATATTTTTGTAACCAAATTATTAAGTGTAAAGCGGTTTTTTGTTGTAAATTGTATTTTTATAAGAATGGCTATGTAGGTATTACTATAATATTAATACAAAAAACGAGTGTTTTTGAAAATTAACTTACTTATATTCATTAAATATTACAAAATATAATTACAAAAATGTGTTATTCGCATCGGTTATTCCATTGCTGTTACGCCATCTATTCCATTTCCAGTATCATCACCAAGATTCCAGGGATCATCAAGAGCTGTCAGCAATTTTGCTAATCCTTTATGTCCTGCCGTATCGATGTTTTTGGTTAAATCCTCAGAGAAAGAAACGTACTCGTCGCAGAGAATGCTTTTTCCTTGTGATACACCATAAATCTCATACCAGCCTTCCAAAGGTTCGGTTAAAGGTCTTCGTAGTCTTATCAGAACTTCTTGATCATCAACAGTTTTAACATAAAATCCTTCACTGGCAGATACCTTAGTAACTTTTCCCCAAAGAACCACTTTCGCGCCATTTCTTTGAGCGAGGCTACCGGCTGTAATGTAGGGTACGAACTCGTCATTATCTGGGTATTGATTGTCCTCGAAATCATCGTTATCACCCATAGTTTGAAACGTTTTTTAAAAGGATATAACGAGTAAAAACAAAGAAAACAAAATATTGTAAAGAATTATGAAGTTGACTACATGTCACAGACTAAGGAGAAGATACCAAAGAGCAAAGAGTAAGGTAATTATATGTCAACATTAGGGATGTGATTCTCTTTGTTACAATGACTAAGGAAACTTTGTTAGGGATGTGCACAGAATACTATACTCTCTATGAACTCTATGAGCGATATAAATCAATATTGAGGAAATATCGACATCGATTTACAAAATATCAGTATTAAAATATAGTAATCGCGATATTTTTAACAGGATTACGTAATGTCGATGTTTTGAACAAGATATTGTAATGTCGTTATTATTTCATTCACAATGAGTTTTGCAAATAATAAAGTCAACAAAACATTCGGTGTAATATCTTAGAATAAAATAATGTGTAAAAAAACACCTACTACTTGTCACTACTTCTGACAACAATTTTTTTTTTTTTGTACTTCTAACATAATTAATAGAAAAATGTAGTTAATTTTTTTTTGTATAATTAACACGTTCCTTGGTTGGACTTGATTAAGGACTACAGAAACCGCAGCGATAGAAATTTTTATACTCTGGTAACATTTCACTCGTAAGTAGACTTAAATTGTTATTAATTCTATGTATTGAGAATTATTAAGTTTGAAGATATTGCTAAAGATATCATAGATGATAACTAAGTATATCTTTTACAACAATATAATGATTTATTAGTAATTTTTCATTTATTTGAAATATAACAACGATATATCTAGTAATTAATGATGCCAGTTCTATATAATTTTTTTCCCTATTTATCAAATAAAAAAAAGATGGAATATTGAGGTCGTAACTAAACCTTTCACGCCCTAATATGTCATCTTAAATCCAATGTGTGATAGTTCGTAATACTGATTTCGATAAAAAAAGATGTATTAAATATTTTTGATCAGACGATCATTAAACATAATGTTTTAAAAATTTTCATGGTTTAATACTAAATTGATCTTAATATACAAATAATAATTAAAAATTAAATTTTGAATATTATTTATTTCAAATTTTTCCATAATCCTGTAGCAAGAAAAAAAATAACTGATGCCATCGAACGACTTGATTGGCAGCCGTCAAAAAATGCCAGGAAATCCTTCATCCATTTTCTGATTATTTTATCGTTACATCTAAAACTACACACATGATACCATCTGCAATACTTTTTGAATATATTAACGGCGTAAGTAACGTTATTATAAACATCTATTATTAGGTTTAAATTTGAACTATTTTTTAACATCATGTAGAATGGTGACGGTCCTCACATCTCAACTAGTCAACATCGAATACAAATGATAAGAAAATATGGCGTTGATAATATTACCGAAGAAAAAAATATGTTTGGTAAGTGGATATTCATAAAATACATTGAATTTTTAGAACATTTTTTGATAATGAAGACGATTCGAACTTGTAATATTGAAACTTAATGATAATAAAATATCTGTGTAAATATTTCGGAATAAAGGTACAACTTACGACAACAACTACGTATTAGAAGTGCAGAATTTGTCTCTAAGTATTAAGATTTTATTAAATATTTTCTGTTAATTTTTAAATATTAAGCCTTTAGCCTAGTCTATACAAACTTAACATATTATTTGTTGTATATTCAATAAGTACAGAAATTCATATACCTATGTAGGTACTTATGCACCAAATGTAGTAAATAGGTAGAGCAGATTATTCCGATTCAAGGATACATTATTATTAATGTAGTTCTCGGTCGGCTATTCCAAAAGGTGGCCCGAAAAATTATATTAAATTGAGCGTTAGGAAAGGTCATAGGCTACTTTATTAATACCACGAGGACGAAGTCGCGGGCGACAGCTTGTATATAATGTTATAATTGTTGACATATTTTATGATTTGATATAATTTAAATGATATAAGTATATTATATTCATAGCTCTGCTAGTCCGAGCCCTTTTTTTTACGCCAGGAAATGCGTTACGTATCCCGTCCCGTCTAGGGGGGTGGCAAGGGGGTATGTGCGACTCCTAGAAATTAGGGTGCTAGGCCGACTCTACCCACTAAAATCTGACGGTGTTCCTCCTCGGAGCCATAGTGCCGGGGCAACAGGGGCGCGTTAGCAATCTGACGCGGCCCCAGTGGCCATGCCTAGCCTAAGTCGGGCCCTCCTCCGTGTGCGGGCAGCTTAACCTGCCAGCTCTCCTGGGAGGCGCGCGGGAACACCGCGCGCACCGTCCCGAGGCCATTAGGTGAGGCGCCTTCCCCCGAAGGTCACCCCAGGTCTCCGAAGTGGGGGCTTCCGCACCCCGCCTACACCACGGCAGGAGCATTCGCACGCCCACCTGATTTTTACGTGTTTACTCACGAGATTTTAAAAGTTTTCCTTGTTGCCACCTCTGATTTTAACGTGTTTTCAAACGGGTTTTATTTCGAGTTTTCCTTCTCTCCACCTCTGATTTTAACCTGTTTTCTCACGGGTTTCATGTTTTCCTTCTCTCCTCCTCAGATTTTTACGTGTTTCCTCACGGGTTTGTTTTGTCATCGGTGACGATGACAAAACGATAGTTTAGAAATAATCTTCACAGCACATGCATTTACCGGCTTTCTGAATATTATGTCATGTTATAATAAACCTATTGTGAAAGAACTTTGAAATAATGATACCCGATTGTATTTCTTGTCGGAGTGTCTTTGGGTACAGGTTTTCTTTCAAACCTAAGGCATATTTGATGTTCAAAAATACCTTGCCATTGAGTTTACTTCTAATGATACTCAATAATAATTAATGTACATCTAACTGATTAAGAAAATAAAGGCTTAAGTTGTATATATGTGTTTTCATTAATTTTTATGGTTTCTGAATAGTTAACAAAGGAAAACATTTTTCAAATGGTTTTTTTATTGTCTTTCTATTTTGGTTTTTACACTATGTCCGTAGTTTCTACGAACGCTCACGTAAAGAAGTATTAGCTATATCATGTTTAATTGAAAAACTATCAATATGATCGCAAACTTTCCGTAATCTCTCAGAAACCTCATAAAACCGTCTACGAGCTTCATAGAAACTTAAATATCTCTTACATCTTTTATTTATCTTATGTCTTAATTCTTATATCTTTTATATATATAAAAAAATAAAAAAATAAAAAATCTTAAAATGCTTTAATTAAATAATCGTAAAATGTGGTAAAGATTTGATAAATACGGTAATTTGGCTATTACAAAATTAGGTTACGATCACTGGATTACCTAAAAATATTTCCTTAAAAGTTGAATTATCATGATTGTATGACAACACAGGTTGTCAAAGCAACAGAGACTATAGTGGTCACATCAAGGGAATATCTATTATTGGTAGATTTGTGAAGGCGTAGTCTATAGGTTTCTCTATCTACGATTACTCGGAAAACTACATCAATTCTACATTACATTGTAATGATTACAATATTGACTAGAAAACAATATGCAAATAATTAAAATAAGCACTCAATTGCTCCTCATAAAATCCCGCCATAAACTCTTTAAATATTCTTTATTTCTTGGGAAGTAAAGGGAGGTATGCCTATACTGGCTCATATTTTAAGTTCATTATTTAGATTTCAATAGCAATTCTAAAATATAAAAGTTTTTCATCTTTCACCACAAAATACTTGTGTGATGTAAAACTTGTTCATTTCTCTTATTTCTAAGTCCCTATTTTCTAGTACCTACTCCTCCAGTAAAGTGATAGTACGCTTTACTGTAGTGAAAAACGACTTCATGGAAGAACGCGAAAATTTCAATTGCATGATTATTTCGGGCACCTGTTTTCATTTGCACAGTTTATAACTACAACTTTAAAGTTCCCAAAACCGTAAAAAATATAAAATTTAATATCAGTTCGAAAAAAGAGCTTGATTCCGCTAGACCGCTGATTAAAAATTATCAGATTACGCGCCAGATTTTCATTTTATACAATTTTTAATCATTGTAGAATCATTTAAAAAATTTCATGGTAGTTTTCACACAACGCACAGTCGAGTCGTCTATAATTGTCACAGAGATATCGCTTATATTCCAGATGGTTTATTCAGTTTCTCTGGTAATCTGGGTTTTTCTCCCATTCGCTTTTTTAGCGATGGGCATGTTTTCTTCTGTAATTTCCATTTTAATCACAATTGCGTTGACATTAGAATTTTAATATAAATTGCAATGTATACATTAATACATATTACATACATATCATAAACTAGATAGAGGACGAAGCTAAGACGTAATGTTTGGAAATTGATTGGTTTCATTACCATTAAATCATGAAAAATGGTTAATTATGTCACTAAATTGGTATTTTAATGGTATTTACGTATAAGTTGAGCTATATATGCTAATATTCGTTTGCTACAAACCAAAATAAATATTTTTTTAATCTCAAACCAAAGAAATAAAAACTAGAAATTCATTTTGATTTTGTCAATAGAAACAAAAAAGTTATGAATTTACTGAAATTTATTTCTTATATCTACAACACATTCTTATTCAATACATACAATTTATTAAAATAATCTACATTGCAAAAGTAATTTAATTGACCGCTTTTATGCAAAATAATCTTCTCTGTCAGCAGCCAATGTAGGTGCAGTGGCGTCTTCCATAGCGGCAAAATTCATGAAGTGAGCTGGACGATGAACCTCGTGGTAGAATTCTCGTGGATTCCCCAATTGCACACCATATTTCATATTCGGATCGTGACGAACCCCTGGAAGTAGATGACTATTAAATTATCTCAAAATATATAACACAATTTACAAGAATGTATAGTCAATACTTAAAACAATTTATAATACAGAATAAAAATTGTTTATTCTGTATTATAAATTGAAATTACTTGGGATAAAAGATGACTGACAATTTTCCATTAACTTTCCCTCATTATAATGAAGTGCAATGAGATTCAAAATTTAAGAAGCAGTAATAAAGATACTTACCCATAAAGTTATAATTCCAGCTACCCTGTGATGGCACCATGAAGTACCCCAAAAATCTATCGGAAAGGAGCATCTGTACTCTTTCGTAGTGACTGGGTAGGTACCCCTTAGGGTTGTTGCCCCTGTCTGTGTTCCGTACTCCCCACTCGTAACCACTAGGTGTCAGTTTGTACGCAGTGAGTGAACAAGAGCCGGGTGTGAATGAACAGGTGATTATTATTGTCTTCTCTCCATCCCACGATGAGTTCTCAGCCATGACCTTAGCGTGGGTAGTTATATCCTGAAATAAAAATAAGATTTAGTAATTGTTGTTTTCAATACGTCACCTAACTATAATTTCACTACATTGTGTCAAATTAAATAGGAAGATAAAAAAATAGCGCACTGTTATTGCAGTACTGTTTCATTTATTTGCAATAAGTATATTTTAAAGTGATACTTGTACAAAGAAACTTTGTATTGTATTGAAACACAGAGAAACTTTACATTTAGTTACATAATTTATTGACGATGGTTTCATTTATTGATGTGCTCTTTCTTTTCTAACTTTCCAAGGGAATTCTTTTACACAATGCAATATTATCCTAAATCCAGAACGAAAGCAGAAATTATGTAGAAAAGAAAGCGGACTCCCGCCTCATGCGTAACGAAATTACCTATTCTCGGCCGGATACGTAGGTTCGTTGCGTTGAGTGTAATAATGGGTAATTTTCCAAAATTTATCAAAACATGGAAAAATTTCAAGAAAAATTTAGGAAAAATTTATAAAATGTAAAAAAAATTAAATTTTCAAAGCTGTGTAATTGGTAACTACGGGCATCTGTCACCTTGATCCCTGCTCAGTGTCGTTAGATGGCGTTATCAATCAAATCGCTGTATTATCAAAAGCTTAATAATGTACGAGAAACCATATTATTAGCATTGCGATTACGTAAGTGACTTTGTTTGTAGATATTTTGATACGTCTCAGTTCAGTACCGTTCAGATAAATATTAATGGCAGATACATAAAGATGTAGAAAAAAGCGACGTTAATAAAATTACATCATTAGCAAATTATTTTTACGATCAAATTATTATTCAAAGCAAATAGTGCACAAGGGTATCTCTTGTTCATAAGGGGGATTTCCCGCCGGCATACAAGTAGTAAAGCTCTCCCACAGATCCAGTAACAAGTTAAAACTGATTTAGTGTTAGTACATACTAATACGTTAGAGATAAAAATCATTGTGTGTCAGCACGGAACTGTAAACGTAAATTTTTGTGCCCTTACTTCCGGTGCATTTTTTGCACCGTTATTCTACCTATAAAGTAATAGCTTAAAATTAATGCCAAATATTAACATTCGTAACTTTCGGTAGGCCCATAATATGTTAAGCGACAGAGATGACGAAATTATATATATATAATACGATTATGTCACATATAGAAGTCCGTGGCTATCGAAGGATGGAAGTGTGGGCTAAAGGGGTAACAACGGTCGAGATCTATTTCTATTAGTAATACTCCGGTAATACATACATACATATTGTTACGAGCTGAGGGTAATAAGATGCCAGTTAAGGGGCAAAGAGTTTATTTTCCTTCGTACAAGCAGATGTCAAGAACACGCGAACTTAATTACGGCGGTTCCTAGTGTTCGTAGTCGCCCTCGAAGTAAGTACTCGCATAGTAGTCACTGAAGGTACACGTTTCACTCAATAACAACGTTCCCGAATCGCAGAGTTCTTCTATCCAAGGTCGTCGCAGTGGTAGTTGTAGTGATGTAATTGGCCTTGATGCCGCTTCGATATATCGCTTCGATCGATAGTTGAGAAACACTGACTTGGCGGCGGACACGGAGCTCTATTTATAGTCCGATAAAGATGAGGGTGGAAACTTCTAGAGTAAACCCGAATGGTAGTAATAATAACGCAAGGAATA
The DNA here is from genome assembly GCA_907165235.1 of Zeuzera pyrina. Lineage (NCBI taxonomy): Eukaryota > Metazoa > Arthropoda > Insecta > Lepidoptera > Cossidae > Zeuzera > Zeuzera pyrina. Next base: position 6,088,556 of record OU015627.1, read on the forward strand.
AAGAGGGTGCAACTTTCTAGATATTTACGTTCGCTAACAATAATTTGACATTGTTCTCGACGCCGCCTGTTTGCTTGAGTCATAGGTATATGACAGGTCATCCGCTCGGGAATATTCGAGGTGCAACTTTGTTCTTTCTTAATTTGACTTATACCATTCGATAGTAGAAGACCTTAAACCTAGCAATGCGTTTTTAGGTCATAACTCTGCAAGGCCTAGGCCTCGAGATATAAGCACTAAAAGTTACGTTTCTAGCTCCATTAAAAATCCACCTTATTCTTTAAGCATAAGGTCCAACCGTAACAATATTACCGTAACCGTACTGTAAACCGTAATATATAATATAGATTGAAGAAATTACCTGTGGAGATAACTGTGGCAACTCGTTAGGCTGTGTGTGCATCCACCCGAGCGGTTGTAGGTGAGCGAGCCCGGGGTGTTTCGGTAACTGTTTCGGTAAATGCACCTGTTGGTGCGTGCCCCACTGTGGCGGCAGAACTGCGCAGTGCACCTCACGAACCATAGGATTATCGGGAGGCGACGTTCCGTATAGATAACATGCGATCTGTGGAATTGTTTTTTTTTTACAACTGGTTGGCACAAAAGTGAGATATGCAGAATATATAATATGTAATAAATTCCTAATATAATAAAGCAATGGTTAAACCAACGGTTGTTTAGTAAATCTGCAGCACTACTTAAAAGAAAAGAACTGATTTGTAATCACCACATGGGTAGGGAAGAGAGTAGATTTTTTTGGGCTAATTGTATTTAAAAATCGGAATAATATCTATAAAAATATAATGACTTACTGAATAATCAATGTATCAAAAACTGTTCAAAAACTAAAAGAAAAAAGAATGTGTGTACACAAACTACCAGTAAATTACCTAGTTAAGTAATAAATAATAAGTTACCTGGGCCCGCAGATCTGATATTGTGACGAATTTCTTGAGCAAGTTCTTCGGCAGAATGTATGTGTAGCCACTTTCTTTAATATCATCCGAGCTCACATAGATGTGGTTCGTGCGGAGATGAAGATTAGTAGCAGATATTGCACGTACTCGCCACTCGGTCTTTGAACTATGTAAATGCATAACAAAAATAATAATTCCTTAAATGAGAGTGATAGGAAACTATAAAAATGTACAATTATAACATTATTTTTGATATTTCACTGAAATGAGCCCTGATATTGATAAAGTGAGAAGGCCAGCTGCATTATTGTTCTTTGTCTGTCTTTGTTTTTGACTAACTGGTGGAATAAAGTTAGGTATTGTACAATATTGTCTTTGTATTCATATCCAACAAGTTTAATGGTTTTATTGTATTATCATAATTAATTTACCTATGGTATCAATATCATTAGTTATGTTGAGAATGATGGTACTTATAACACTGACACTAGCCTGTTAGTGCGATGGTAAAGCATCTGCCTTCCAACCTGGGGCCCCGGGTTCGATACCGTCAGTTCAATTTAGAATCAACTTTTCTAAATTGATTTGGAGTCTGGCTGTTACTGGGAGCTACCCCAATTTGTTGTGTCGTACCCATAGTATAAGAGTAGTACTTAGTTTTGGGTCACCCAATTTATGTAATTATCTGAAGTATTATTATTATTATTTTAGAAAACAATTCTCTGGTATTATACTGCGTAATTGTTGTTTGAAACGTAGACTCATACATATTTCTTATGGATTATTATTATTACGCAGTCCTCGAGATTTTATTACCAAATAAATAGTTATTTTGTCGCAAATGATCACTAACCTAAATGTCTGTGACTCGTAGTTACTAGTAGTTGATGTAATAATTTCGTCGCCGTGTTTGTTGACAGTACGCGTGGTAGTTGCAGTCAGCTGACTTTGTTCTTTGCTCTGCTTCTCGATCTCAGCTATTTGCTGTCGCTGAGCCGACGGCGCCGATATCTCCATACCCAGAATTATGTCACGAATCTCGGATTGTGTGAGTGAGGCCACGTTTACACTGTAAAACGCGAAAGATATTTAAAATATGTAACATACATAATTCAACGCCATTTCGTTGGGGTGGGGAAAACAAAATTACACGTCATTACCATGGTGAAACAGAACCTGAACTATCAGGTTACAGGTGGTAGGTTAAAGGCGATAGGCTAGCATCCATATTAAATCGCAATACGGGGGCGACTTATACGGCCCGCATAGGATAAATAGCTTCTACATTCTGAACTTGACTTTTGCTCCCAGACCAGCATAGAAGTCATCTATTAATGTAATAGGTTAGTTTGAAATAATATTACGAGAATATAGTTCTATTATTATGGTCTATATTTTAATGTTACTGAAGTTTAGAGTAAATATTAGTAATTTTTAATGGGATACCAGTGTAAATACTAAAGTATATAATGAAATCTAAGTATATACAAGTAATGTGCATTTTGCTTCATAATTAATTAAACTCACTTATTCTTTTTTCCATAGTCAGCTAATATAAGATCTTTGAGTTGAACCTCAACTTTGATCCAGTCATCATCAGAGAGTGTTGGCCAAATGTGATGTGGTTCAGTGAGTGTTGTTTTATCAGGCTTTAAAAGAACCTTTGTGCGTTCTGTGTTCACATGAAGAGCTCGTAGTATGAGGATCAATCGGCTGAAAGCCTGAAATACAAGTTAAAAGGTAACATCATCAGTTTTATCATAATTTTTGACTTCAATCAGAAATAAGCTGTCCATTGAAATACTCAGATTTGAAACTTACTCAGACTAAGAAAAGAAGTAGTCCTTAATTTATTATGCACTTACCTAATTAATTAATAAGACCTAATTAGCTAATTTTTAAGTTAAAAACATTATGTAAAAGCTATGGTTTGTACAATAATAATACTCCAGACTAAGCAGTAAGCTTGTACTATGGGTACCACACAATGAACTCTGGGGGAGCTCTCCCAGTAACACCCAGACTCCAAGCCAATTTAGAAAAGGTCGTTTCCTAAATTGACCTGACCGGGGATCGAACCCGGGACCCTATGCTTGGAACGCAGATGCATATGCCACTGCGCCAACGGGACAGTCAAATATCAATGTGACTTACCAATTACAAATACATCAATAACTAGTGTTAGCTTATAGGTTATACTGTTATGTTCCTATAAATGGAAGTAAAAAAGTAAAACTACAAACAAAAGTGTAACTTGTGATACTCACTGTATACGACGAGATAGTTTTGAGCCAGTCATCATATAGATTGAACAGGACCATCTGTGGTTCGGTTGCTTTCAAAATAAGATCGCCAAATTTCTCCACCTTAAGGCAAGCCTGGAATGGCAGCTGCAGCTCAGAGCCTTTGATCACGATGTTCGGGAAATCAAGCAAGTGGACCTACCGGAAAGTTAATAATAATATACTCAGACATTTCACACAGTGCCAGCTAGTCCTAAAGTAAGCAGCACAGCGCTTGTGTTATGTGTACTAGACAACTGATATACTACTTATATACTTTTTTTTTGTAAATAAATACATATTATACATAAACACCCAGACTCGGGGCGCGAATCGAACCCGCAACTCCCGTTTACTTCCGACGCGCTTAACCGTTGCGCCACGGAGGCCGTCAATATTAATAGTTGTATTAAATTTTATATAGTAAAAATGCAGCAATTATTTCGTTCATACGAATCATACCATTTTTTAAAAGTGAGAGATAAAAACTTTAAACTTTTTATACTAAGGGAAAATACCATTCAGGAAATGGCTAGAAAATAATATTGGCTTGTAAACACTATCTTATTCTAGGTAATGAATTATCGATCCGCCCTTCTAAGTATAAGTAATAAACCTAAAATCCTGCTGAAAAACCAAGCTATCCAACAATGAAAACATTTAAACCCATTGATTGATATTGGAAATAAAGACTAACAACAATAATATGTCATTTTATGATACAAAAGGTATATACAATGTTTCTACCGTCTTAATAAAAATAAATTAATACAACAATAGTTGGTAATTATATTTATAATGATGCAGTCTAAATATTTTATGTACTAGGAAGAATGAACTTACCTCGAGGGGATCCAACATTCCCTTTCTCGTGACTATGATCTGTTTAGGCTGCTCCTCAACAGGCAGTGAGCGAATCAACGCAGCTACTTCCTCGGCAGTTTTCCATTTGGCGAGCTATTAATATACATTTTAATATAAAAAAGTAATGTTTTTTCAGACAAGCATGGAAGCTAACACTCGTATTTATAGACAAGTCAAAGTAATTACCTAGGCAAAAGTAATTACCTAGGCAAAAGTAATTACTTGAGCAACTATTTTTATTGCATAGTTAAGAAATCGGTCGAAGTAAGAACTGTCAAAAGTTAGAATTCTTAATCAAGTAATAGCAACCACTTTCGTTGCTTAAGCAACGCTTATTACTCGGTTCGTAGCTTTTTGACAGTGTTTAGTACAGAAAATATAGAAGATATCGAGCATTTATTTTTTAATTTGGACAATATTTTAAGTGATCCATTAGAAGAAGTTGAAAACAGTGTTAACCGTTCCGAGTAGGTAGGTTTATTAATACCTAGAAAAACAAAAGTATATTTCCGTAATGACCCTCTTCACAAAAATACTGAAAATGATTTCAGGATGAGATGTCGATTCAGTAAAAGTGTTGTACTTAATGTTTTTTTTTTTTTTAAATGGCACCGTACGTGAGTACATTGCCAACGTCAAGTAAAGCGAGAAAACAATTCAATAGATGATTATCGCATTTGCCAATGTCACGCATTAACACAAACTAGTATACAGACACAGAATAAGTAGAATCACAAGTAAATTAGTTCTTTCTTATCGTAAAACTCCTCCAGTAAAGTGATAGTAGGCTTTACTGAAGTTATAAAGGACTTCTTGGAAGAGCGCGAAAACTTCAGCTACACATGTTTATTTAGATCTCCTCCATTCTTGTCACTTACACAGAACTTTAAAACACAATATACTATTTTGCCATTAATAATAACTACATAATAATCTTTCCAAGTTATAAATCACGTGTCAGCTAATATCCCAAGTATAAAAATCATACATTTAAATTTGGTAGGGTTATATCGTGTGTCAAGCGTTTCGATTCTCCAAACATTTTGTTTGTTCAAAGATAAAATTGAATGATTAAAAAATATCTTCTACGACTTATTTTTCTTTTTATACCGATAACTTTATCAAATTATATATTACAAATTTATATTAGGCAATATAATGCAAGACTTTGTAAAAATAATCTAGACCTCACGTTTGCCCTCTCATGAAACAAAACGCAGCAACGAAGTGTTGCCAGTGAGAAACAATTATCAAGCATCAACTCTAACGTAAGCAATTGCTTAAGTAAGTAACGTGCATTACTCAATTATAGAATAAGATTTTGTACTGAAGAATTCTAGCCACAAGTAATGACTTCATTAAGAAATTACTTAGCAACAAGTAATTACTTGTTTATAAATACGAGTGTAAGTATTGGAGTATCTGTTGAATTCTTAAATATTTTTTTAAATTTAAACACATTAGTAGTCTGACATTAATTTAAGCCTGAGCCTTTTTTTATGACAAACGCTCAGAAAATATTTATTTTGATTCATTAACTATTGGCTGATGTTTTGTTGTATTACACTAAAATTAAAATTCAATAATCAGCAAATTTCGCTTCGAAATGTTAACATTTTCAGGACAGTTTAGAGTTTATTTTTTAATATAAGACAAATCTTTATATAAAGTAATACATACCTGTCCAAGACGTTTTTGTCCAGCCCATACGCTGGTATGAATGATCTTCAAGAACAGTTGTCCAGTGCGTGGGTTGAAGATGAAGATGGCCCCGTTAATCGGCTTCGTCGTTAAATTACCTTCGAATGTCTTGTGAATTGTGACGCGGTACACGTTTGTGTCGTCTACGAACCTGTTTATCGTTCATATTTGAGATTAGAGAACAACCAGTCTATCAAATTATTAAATGGTGATTGGATTACATCTATTAATTCAATATCTTGAATGTGCAATATGTACATATAGTCTGGGAATACCTATCACAGAATGAAGCGCAAATGAAGTGTCTCAAATAACTTGAGGTTAATATTAATATATATTTTGTTTCAAAAACGTTGTATATACTTTTTTTTATACTTTAACTACTACATAACATATTATACACACCAGATTATCTGATTAGAGAACAACTCTCCGTAGTTCTGCGAGGAGAGGTATGGCTCAGTGGGTTCGGACGAGTATAGCTGCAATGCTTTACGAATGCGCTCCCGCAAGACATATAGGGCAGGGTTCGCTTTCATTATCTTAGCCATGGCCTGTTGAATCAACGGTTTGCAGCCAGGGAACCAGTTGCCATAAGCACTGAAAAGGAATTATTTTATATATTATTTAATTTTGATAGGTGGTAGTACTGAATTTTTTTTTTAAATCTACTTGTAAATTAAACTTTCTCAGCAAAGATATTAAAATATTTCCTAGATTTTAGACAAAAAAAACAATGCATAAAGGAGTTGAAATCAGAAATAGCAAATATATTATCACAAAAATATATTAATCACATAGCATTTAAAAAACAGTCAAGAGTATAGTGTATTGATGTGTTGTAGATGCGTATACTACCTGTGGAGATTATAAGCCAGATCAATGGCTATAAGTAGTCCAGTCGGAGAAGGATATATCGACATGTTATCGGTGGTATAGTCGAGGAACTTAGCACGAGCGTAGCGTTCAATGTCATGCGAGTCATAATCTCCCCAACGCAATTGAATATCCAGCCAATATTTCTGTGTTGTAGTGCTATCCATTGTGTCCCTATTGGAAAATTAATTTACGTGAGTATTACATACTTGTTATGATTGAAAGTACAGGTTCTAAGTTACATAATATACATACTTAGTGTCTGCTAGCAGTGATGGTCTGGACACATTCCATTTATAGGCAGAGAACAATAAAATGTCGGCGCAAGACGAGTTCATCTTGTACGACTTACGGGGATGGATCGTCTCCTTTTGCACAGTTTCAATTTCCAGAGCGTCAAGCTCTTGATCAAACACCTACAATAAAAATAAGATTTGTAATTTACTCTGGCTTTCACATTTTCAATAGAAGTCTAACAAACCTCAACTTATTTCTTCCACACTATATTTTGGACAAGGTAAACAAAAATATTTACATATTTTTTCATACCCCACTTTCTATTCGCACATTTTTAGTTGTTATTAATAATTTAATACGCTAAAAGTATTTCCTTTGAAATACTATTTCTTGCTCTTACTACTATTGCGTAAATGCCAAATATTTATTAATAAAATAAAAATTAACATATATATCTCACCTGACACAAATCCATAACTATAGATTCATGTACTTTCTGCCACAAGTGAGCTCGGAATATTTGGATTAGCGAGATTTTCAATGTCGGAATCTTGCCATGCATGAATATACCAGTCAAATCAAGTTGTACCTAATAAAAAAAATTTAAACAATATTCATAACCAATAGTAACGAAAAATTAAAACCTTGTGAATAAAGTGAACTAATACAGTAGGCAATTCAAAATGTTACATTTATTTAAGAACCATTCTAAATTACGACAACTGACTTGAGAATTAATTTAGACAAAAAATGTTTCTAAATTATATTATTACATTTATATGTATACAGATTAGTTATAGTAGAATAAAATGATTACTATTCTATTATATATATTATTATTCTAGACCAATTGAACATTCAGTTTCGGTTTCGGTCAGTTTCGGACAAAAAATCTAGTTTCGGTTTCGTCCAAGAATCGATCGAAACTTCGGTCACGTCAACTCGAGAAATCGCGAATTGTCGCACGTCGTTCGGCTAACTTCGAGTGAGTTCGTGGCTCGTGTGTGCCCAGATGAGCTTCATCTCGCTTTCTGTCATGTTATTCTACTATGCGAGTTAACTGTATGTATGTGTGTAAAAAATAAATTCGATTTCAATTAATAATATAAATCTTAACATGTCTAAATAAGGTTGTTTCGATTAAATCTGAGACTGATGGCGAAGGTTCAGTTTTGGCTGAAAATGCTATTTCGGTCAGACACTAATTATTATAAATTAAATTGCGATATTTACCTGGAAACCAACATACACATTGGCTCTATTGATAGTGGGGGACCACCAGAGCGTGAACCGACGGTTAGGGATTTGGTTCAAACCAGATCTCTGAGCATTTGTCAGTTTCTTGTACTTCATTGACTCTTCAAAACCAGAGGCCTTTTCCCTAAACAAGAATTATTTCGAAACTTTATAAAATGACATAAAATATAAATAATATGACCCATAAAATGACACATTTCATTTTAATAGTTTGTGTGAATAGGATCAGATAGCGTGGTCTCAGACGAAAAGTAAATGCGGCACTATGCGATCAGCAAGCCCACATCCCCAATTCGTCCCCAGAGCACATGGACTCTCTGGTTTCAGGACCCCTACGCGGTTCATCATTCCTATAACAATTTACTAAAAATATCTGGCAATAAATTAAAAGATTATTTATTTGACAATTATAATAATTAGAAAGTTGCTATTTAATTTAATTATCACTAAACAATTAAGCGCAATACTTAAAACTTGAAATAAAACAAAGTGACTACATTATTGTTGTGTAACTCCAGTGACAATTTTTGGCAATATTCCTTTGACTCTAACTTAGCTTAGTTTGTCAAAATCAGTTTTGTATGCGTTGCCCATACTTTTCTAACTTATCCTATGGGATTTGAAAACATTATTCATAGTACAGAATTCATGACGAAGTCCACAATATTTAGCAATATCATTTTTGGAAACTTACAAATAAGGAAATAATTAATCAGTTTCAAAATTCAAATGTGTATATTTTATTGAATACTAACCAGAAAAGACCTTCCCATGTGGGGAAGTATGTGCCTTTGAAGAGTGTGTGTTCGAGGATGCCCTCGACACCTCCCAGAGCCTGGATCATATCCGTACGGTAATTGTTTAGGTTCCAGAGTTTACCGTCGTGACGTTGGTGCGTCCACCAAAATGGATTTTGTTTCAGAACCTAAATTAGAGATAAAACAGAAGATGAATACTAAAAATGTTTACAATTATCATACAACACATCTAATTTTTTTTTAAATAAAAGATCAAACAAATGACAGAAATGCTACTAATCTGTTTCGACGCATTGAGCGCATTTAAAATATCAAAAAAATGTCGAAGATGGCAAAATTCAGTAAACATACCAAGTTCGACAGAATTGGTATTTTTTCTATATCAATTTAAAAAGTAAATAACTGAACTTCATTTAACCCCTCGAAACCCGACGCGCTGAGCGTAAAAATCCTCTGAAACCCGTACGTTTCTAGCGTCATGGCGCAGCTGGCTCCCTAGAGAGCCGGCGGGTATTCTATGACACTGAACTACAGGTGGTTTCTTTTTTGTTTGTATATTTATTTATATTATTGATTTATACTGTTGTTTTTATACTCTACATCACTGGTTCCCAAACTTATTTTGTCTACTGAGTCGAGAGCTCATGCAGTCGTTGTCTAAGATGCCTCCTAGCTAAATGAAATTACAAATCACCCCCCAGGTATCTACACAACGCCCCCATTTTTTTTCTGGGTCTCTTACCGCCCCCCGTTAGGCCTGCAGCGCCCACAAGGGGGCATTATCGCCCACTTTGGGAATGGCCGCTCTACATAACTATTTATGCATAACTATTTTACGGTAGTGTAATAACGTAAAATAATGAATGAGAATGATAATGCGAATTTTTTATTTGCGGATTTTAGTTTAATGAAATAATTAACACGATCAAAATAAGTGCAAAAAACAATAAAAAAATTTAAAGTTTATATAGTAAACTTTTTGATTTTTTTGCACATCTTTTTATCTTTTATAGGCTCACACCATAGTATTCTGTAATATGAGCCTGAAACTTCGTTAGTATGGAATTTAAAAAAAAGGCTACATCCTTCGCCAGGACAATCTATCTCTGTATTAAATTTCATGGTTTTGATGAAATTTAATATAGATATCAATTTCATCAAAACCAGTCCAACGCTTTAGCTGCGATAACGTAACAGACGGACAAACAGACAGAAAGACACACTCACATTTATAATATGTAAATAATAAATGTACAATAATATTTCAATATTTTAATTTACAAAATGAGAAAAAAAAGTTTTTACTTCGACAATTTACTATACAAATAACTATTGATTTTACTTTGACAATTTACATAATATACAAAGGACGTAATTACACCAGAATACACCAATACGAACAAAAACAAACACACAAACATATTTTGAAACAATTTTGTAAAATCGTACTATAAATACCGGCTACCTGGGGAGCCGGCGGGTATCCTTACGAAATTCGAAAAGTGAACATGATGTATATGAATTTTCTGTCAAAAATGGTGGCGTAATTCAAGTCGCGATTACTTTGAAAGCAAATATAATAATTTTCTGTAATACAAATTGTTGAAAACCAGCTACCAATAGAATCCTGGTAAAATTTCCAGTATAATAAATTAGAAATCCTGCTATGTGTTAATTGCAAATATGTAATGAATCACATTTCAAATATGGCTTTCACGCAAGCCACATACTAAAGTCTCTTTTATATCCTTATTTTCTTGAATGTATGATGACCATTTACTGATTTTATTGCACATTCACATTTTGAATAGTCTACGATGTCAACATAATAACAGATACTTGCGTTTTCCAAACAATAAACACCAAAATAACAATTTTAATGACACACGAAACTTATCCGTATGCCGCGCAAAGAAATCGTCATTTTCAACCGCTTTTTTCAGAATGTATTTGACATAAAACCATAGAGTTTTGGGAACGAACGGATAGCTCATTTCATTCTCTTACTATTCCTTTAATTTCATGCTAATTTCTACATTATTTTTGTAGAAATACGACATAAAATTGAACTCAGAAATGCCGGCTCCCCAGGGAGTCGGCGGTTACCAGATGTATTCTGTCGTTGGCTCCTTCAAGAGCCACCAGGTTTCGAGGGGTTAAATATATTATCACATATTTCTACCGTAAAATATTATTATAAAATAGTTAAAAACAGAACTTTAAATTTTCATGACTATGATTAGGCGAAAAAGGCTTCTCTTTACCTTCTTTTTATTAATTTTTCAGCATAGATCAGTTAATAGAAATGTTTTTAAACGACTCGTAAAATTTGTTTTTCAACAATCAAGGATAACATTTAGTCAGTAATAACCTTACCTGATATTGCTTGAACTCGGTACGAATTCGCCAGCCTTTATCGTACGCCAATGTATGTCTGTCTTTTTGGAAAAGTGTGTTTATTCTAGGAATGCCTCTATCCCAGGAATCTTCAAGGTCTTCTAATGTAAGGCGCCTGTAGTGAGGAAGACCACATTGTAAAGATAAAATTGTACTTGTACAATAACATCTACAAAATTTTTAGCTATTTTGGACCTTATTACTATAAAAATAGTTTAATAGTATATGACTAAAACTACTAGCAACAAAATACTACAAAGCTTACCTGTTTTGAGCGTTAGCCTCTTGTCTTTTAAGTGCATATTCTGCCCATACACGCTGCGAGTCAACAAACTCTGCTTCCCAGGGTTGTATGTATCGGTACAAGTTGGGAATTAACTGATCCTCATCGTGAGACATGCCTGAGCGGAAGTGAGTGATGCCCACATCAGTTTGCTTTGACCAACGGAGATCCGACTAGAAAACAATATTCATTTTAGTGTTATACTACATACTTTAAAATTGAATAGTAAATGAACACATTTTTTTTCTTTGTCATCATCTTACTTGTGGAATCAGCACGTGACCCATAGACAACATGCCGAGTCCGCCGAGCTCTTTGGGCGTGTAGAATACGACAGGCGGGAAACGTGAAGGCATTTTAGAATTGAGACCGATCTTGATACGTGTTTGTATCTTGTTCTCACATTTCACAAGCAGGTCAAGAAGTTCTTGAGTGTTGACTACGGCTTCACGGAAGTACGTCATAAGACCTGTAAAATGTTGACAAGCTAAGTATACACCTCTGTTGATCATTATATACTTTCAACGCACCATTTAAAAAGCTGTTTAATTTAGTATATTATATCCCTAGGTAGGAAAGTACGACATTACAACTCGCGTGACATTGTATTGAAAGAACGCGGATGCAATATTTTCCTCCCGTGGTGCGTATACAATTTTTAACCAGACCAGGATCGAAAGTTCGACTGAAACTTAATTAATAGTTTCATTTTAGAACCAGGTTAGTTATAGTGCACATACGTTAATTTTTTTATTCATGAAGCATGTTTTAGATTTACGTTTACTTGACTACGTAACTTAGCAACAAGTTATCTATTTATTTAATAAACTTGTAAAATTCAATGTATTATTAAGAATTAATTAACTAAATCAATTAAAATGTGTTCTGAAGAATCTGACAGTGATTTAGGACAAGAAGAAATTGTTAGAAACTTAGAAAGCACAGCGAAAAAAATCACAATTAATTAATTACCCGAAAAGTCGAAAGATCGGTAGAACTCATGTTACGAGGACTTTCTATTATGGAGACTTATGGAGAGAAAGAACGAGATTTAATTATTTAATACGTAAGTGAGATATGACGTGAATTTAGGCTAATTTATTTACTCATTTAATCGGGAGGTAATATGGCACTTTCGTCCCTGAAAATAGGGCCGAAATACGAACTTTCGGTCAAGGTATTGACAAAAATTTAATTTTAATTCATTTTCAAATTTAAAGTCAATATTTGCTATTAAGTATTATTAATATACAAGGAATTCGGTTTAATATTATATTGTAATGTATTATTGGAATGTATGGTATTGCATAATCTTATGAGAATTATATAACATGTAAATAACTTTTGCATATGTAATTACTAATTACATATACATTTGGGATGGGTAGAGTATCAAGACAATAGCAAAAACACTCCTTGAAAGCTGATTCTAGCATTCCATCGTCTATCTATTCTCTTTGAACAAAACGGAACCAGATAATGACAGATAATTAGCCCAGCCTACAACAATACTTTTTCTCTCCTAAACCAACATAGGAGTAAATTGTAATTGAGTAAACAAACCGATAAGGGCCGTGTTCCATTTGTTGACAATCTTAGTGAATGTCGTAGACCCTGACGCCATCAGTATCTGTCGTACACGGTTGTGGAAACGAGCGAGTGATTCGTCATCCACACGCAAATAGCACTGAGCTGTCCTTTCTTTAGTAACTTCGTTTTGAAGATTCCATACGCCGTCACGGTGCGAAAGTTCTTCATGTTGGCTGCGACACTGGAAGCAGTTCAGAGTATATTCAGTTATTTATCGCTAAATATTTCTAATCTATTATGAATAACATAATTAATATTTGAATATTATTGTAAAGGTTTCAAGTTAACCTTTTTGGAGTTTCTGTGTGCTCCCTCAGTTTGTTGTTGTACTTATTGTACTATCACGGAAAATGAATGTTTAGCAGTTTAAAAAAACTTTGAATTTGCAGTGTAATAGTTTCTACGGTCTTTGTCATTTCTAAATTAAAAATTGAAAGATAAACGTATGGGATACCAATCCGTAATCTTCATATTCTGAACTAACACGAATGAAGGGAATCTAAGAGCGGCATGTGCCAAAGAACAGTAAATAAAAATTAACTGCAATTTATGGATGGATGGATGAATTTATGGATGCGTAGTCAAACTTGGAACCATTATGATTTAGTCGTAGGTCATGAATAAAATTTTTAAGTCTGAGAATTTGTGTTAATCGTTTTAAGTTAATTGGGTGGAGTAGACAAATACTAAGAAAAATTTACTAGATGGTCGGGATACCGTTAGCCCACTAAGATATTTCAAACAAACACAAATGACGAGAAACTGAGTTGTTTAGAGAGTGCGATTATTTTATGACGGATGATGTCATTTAGTATCGATTTATGATTCGATAATAAATAAGTAAAACTAATACAGGGTCATAATAAACTGATGGCAGCATTGTTAAACTGAGTGTATCCTACTATTCTTGCAATGGGAAGAAAGAAGTCCGATCCGGTTGGGATTTATAGTTGCAATGAGTCACATAAGCAACAAGGAGTCATTGTTCAACTACTCAAAAAAATCCGAGAATATTTTCCATAGTCAATTCGAATTATTATTTTTCACGAACTGAATCAAAACTAATTCTAACTATATATTATAAATTCGAACGTTTGTTTGTCCTTCTTTCACATCCTTTCATCGTGAGAAAGTAAGTGATTCCCTCGGGAAACTCGAGTTCATGCGGACGAAGTCGCGGGCGGTCGCTACTTAATACTAAACTGAAGTTAAAAATAAGTTATTCAAAGTTTTTCACTCAAAAATACTCAAAATCCCAATACACGGAACCATACACTTATAAATCGTTCGCACCGACCTACCGACATACATTCGACTTTTACTCATCAAGGACTTAAAATTCAATAAGTACTAAAATTGGAAAGTTTTTTCTGCAGATTTTAAAATTAAATAGGTAGAGGTAAACCAAGAAAACCAAGAGAGCCGCTTTAGCGTATTATAATATACTGAAAGGAAACCGCGACACGAAAAAGTACGACTTGTCAATCATAATTGTCTTTGTAATTTAAGGAAAAATTATTTTATTTATTTATTTCATTTGGAAAATGCCTCCTGCAATTTCTACTGAGGACCGTTATAGAATTATTACTCTGCACCAACAAAGGCGAAGTACTAGTGCCATATCGAGAGAATTATTAATATCGGTGGGCTCGTAATAATGTCATTAATCTCACGCATTGTTAAGGTTTATATTTTTTTTTCAAAACTATATTTTTTAGCTAAATACAGTAAGCTTATGGTTCAGAAGGTATGCAGAAGAAGGCAACATGCTAGACCATCGTCAAGGAAATCGTGGCATTGCGGCGTTATCAAATGAACAATGCTTGGAAATGTTACGAGCTTACGAAATAGATGGGTTTATACCACAGACAAACTGTATGTGGTTTATACCAACTAGACATTTTTGTTTTGCGCATTCTGTGGAATGCACGCATTTTTTTTCTCTTTAGGAATTTGTTTAAAATAAGATATTCGCTTCGATGAGCGTTGACTCTGCATTACTATCGAGAGTAGTTTCTAATTTGGTTGATGAAGTTGTTTCATTTTTTTTACCCTTATTTTTATTTTTGTGATATTTAAATAAATGATTGGAAATTAATCAAATTTAATTTATTTAATTTCATATTATTTTTAGTTGCCTGACTTAGAAATAATTATGAAAGTAGCCTTATTTATTTATTTTTGTATACATGAGGAAACACCCGTTCAAGGTTGCACTTTGAAATTAATACAAATTTAAATTTAAAAATTTGAGCTGCCATCTAATCGTCTGCAATTCGTGTCTTTCTATTTGTTATCAATCATGTTATCTCGTTATTGTACAATACTGCCAATTTAAAGTGATGGCCAACCTGCTAAACATTCCCTTTCCGCGATAGTACAAGCCCCGCGTATAATCTGTGGTCACATAATTGATGTTGTTGTCCAGAGACTATTTAATAGGATTTATTTTTTACAATAAAGATGCTCTATCATTTCAATGATTTCATTAAGAACGATTATTCATTATTATTATTACTATCAATAATAAAGCTTACCTTGGGCAGTATTCTGCACTCAAAACCAGCCATATTGAACAGCAGATTTGGGTTGTCTTTAGAATATACTGAGACGAAACTGTTCTCCCATTGAATTGTAGTCACTGAGCGAGGCAAGCGGTTCTTTATATCCCAAAACACAGCACGGCCACTATAAAAAAAATTCGTTAGAGTACATTATGAATATGAATTGCCTTTAAGACATCTGTGAATATAATTTAACATAAATATTGAAATTGTAATTGTTAATTACCTGGCCGAAATTTGCTTAAATTAAACAAAAAAACAATGTTTTAAAAAAGAGGTAAATATGTTGTTTAAATTAGATGTCTCTGAGAGTAAAGTAAAATCAAAGTTACATGAATTGAACAATAAATTAAAGCTAGACTAACAGATTGACATCGTGCTTCATGAGCCGCATACGCGCGTCCCTCGGCCAACATTTTTTGTTATTGTATCCAACAATATTCTCATTGTTTGGATCAGGATGTTCCGTCAAATATCTTTGAATCAGTTCTCGCGCCTCTTCTGCCGTAAATCTGAAAATAAGAAATAAAAATTATGTAAAAACAACACATTTTTAAAAAAGAAATGTTTTTTTAAAAATTGAATCACACCTGAAGAATATATGGATCCTGTCCACATATCTGCAATAAAGCCTTATTGGATGAGCTATCTCTGTTTGTCTGTCCTGGTAAGAAAGGAAGTCGTTTGGCAACTGAGGAGGGCCTGCCATCTCGCTCGCACGCTGCAGACCTAACACAAGCAAGTCCAGGACGAGTCCGTAGTATTGGACGATGAATGACGCAAACTGCAACCCGCGGATGATGCCGTACGAATTGGTGTGGTTCATGTCCTATAAAACAAGTTGACTTTTTAATTATACTGAAATATTTTGTATTTTTAAACATATTTACTAATTAATAATTTTAAAGATAAGAGCGTATAAAGTGAAAACCGCAAGTATAGTCAACAAAAAAGTCACCTTGTAATTAATAACGACGTTGTTCTTAGCGGTCATATAATCAGCTATATTATGATCGACGATCAACCGTAGTAATCTGTTTAGAAGAGTCAAATCAATCTTTTCATAAAGTTTCTCAAATCGTGATTCCAGTAAAACGTTGCATTCGCCTTCGCCGACTTCCCAAACATCTTGTAAGTTGTTTATGCCTATTTAACAATAAAATATTTGAGTAAGTTCTCACAAATCTAAGCAATATTCATTTTTCTTTACAATTGAACATTATAATGTTATTCAATGGTTAAGTATTGCAAGACGCAGTTTAAAAAGCGATAAGCATTGGTACTATTGAAATAAGAATAAACTCGCAGGTAACATCACACCACTATTGCTCACTTTTGGACACTATTGTATGTACTATCAGCAAAGAAGCTGTCAAAGTGACAACCAGATCAAGACAGTCAAGATGCCATTTTTATTACAATATTTATGTTATTTATTAATAACAGAATACAAATATTTGAAAAAGTAGAAATTTAACAATAATTTATATTTACTAATTATACATTACAATTTTTATTGTTTGTAAGATTTACGAAAGAAGAAAATAACATAAATCAAACAATAGAAACGTTTCTTTCTCTTTTTCCGTAGAAGTATGTGTGATCAACCAAAGTGAGGTTTGTAACAAGGGGATGGTATTACCATGTAGATCTCCTTTGCCACAACGCACACTATGGGCAATCACAGTCTTCTTTCTTCATATTCTTCTGGATGTCTCTCAGAAACTTACAGAACTTATGGCAATACAGAATGGAAAATGTATGTGAAAGTGTACATATTTGCTAGTAAGTAGTAGTAGTAACTTATTAACAACATCTTATATTAAAAAATATATTATAAAATATTTTAAAAGATACTCATTACAAGATATGTCTTACCCTGACACCATTTGTAAACAAGTAGCGGTGAGGGTTCAGTATCGGCTGGTTTTACCCATGGCGGCAACAATCGCCGTTTGTCAGCTTCGTACCAGAGATATTGGTCTAAATATGCATCTGTGATCTTCTCTAGAGGTTCAACATCATACACAGGTACGAGATGAGAGTACAAATCCATGAACTCAATGCCCACCTAAAAGTAAATATATTATTTAACTGTGATTTGTTACTAGTAATTTTTTTTGTCAAATAAATAAATTTACTGAGGTTCTATTTCATGTTTCATTCTAAATTATCATTTACAGAAAATCCAAATGCACAATTTCTCCCAAGTTTTACCTCTCTGAATGTCCTCTGTGTCAACAAGTGACGTTTGATTCTTGACAATGCTTCGTGAGGGTTATCGTATGCCTGTTCGATGAGACCCAATTCCTCTCTCTGGCTCTGATTCAACCTGGATTTGACGCTGTAGGCCTCCTTCAGTCGCTCAAGAGCCAATATCAACAGTTTGGTGTCATGTTTATAGGACAGCGGTGGGAAGGGAATTGGAGCAAAGCGCCGTGATTCGAGCCAGTGGACTGTCGTTGTATATATGGCAACAGCTTCTTCGGGCGATATGTAGGGTCCATCCTTTGAAAATGGAATAGATTGATTTAATTTCACAAGGGAATTGTAAGATATTAAATGCTTACTTTAATTTAGACTAAATGGTATTTTTTGCAACAAAATCTTTAACATAAAGAAAAAATATATAGATAATATGTATACACACGAAGCCATATTTTTTAGTATATTAGAAAGAGGTTAACTTTGTTTGTTTGTATGGACGTATGTATAAACTCAAAAACTACTAAAACGATTTAAAAAATTCTTTCACCTATAGAAAGCTACATTATCAGCGAGTAACATGGGCTATTTTATTTAAAAAAAATATTACCCGTGCGAAGGCGGGGCGAATCGCTATATTTCTTAATTTTATTATCAAGGAAATAGATATACACGATATTGATTATGAATTTCATTTCAATGATAAAATAGTAACAATATCATTAAGATGGTTTTACTAACAGTTTGGTTTGTATTTTAATAAGCATACCTTCAAATAATTGTGCTGTCGCTCTTGTTCTGCTTTGAGATACAATCTCGTTAACCTTCCAAGGTTTTTTTTGCAGACAGTCTTGTCGACGGTGGCGCCGCGACGAATTCGCTCACGATTGTAATGTGCTGTGTTCGTCCACCAGTCTGCCTTCATCTTCACATATCGAAGGATCATGTTTTCTATTGGAGTGGGGAGACCCGGGACCTAATGGATAACAGAAAATTTCAGTAATGTTTATTCTGTTAAACTTGTAAGTATCACACAGGAAGTATATAAAATATTAGGAATCACATTGCAGATTGTGATTTTAAATCAGTGGTTGCGAGTTTCTCTACAAACAAAAGCTGAGTCACAAAACTTTTTGTCCTTAGTTAATTAAAATAAAATAAAAAACAAATACATAAATAAAATCACTTAAAATTAAAGTCTTTTTTTGTTATTGAAAGACATTTTTTAAATATCTTACCTTCCAGGGTATATTAGCTTTCCAACACCTCCACGCCTCAGACAGATGCTGCAGTATGGTCCTCGCTTTATTCTGTTTGATTCCCTCAGGCATCATGTCCACAATGTCGTGCATAACTGACGCACGTAATTCCAAATCGAAGTGTGACTCAACACGTTGTTTAGTAACAGTCTTTGCAACGCCTTGGTATGGTGAAAGAATTACATATAATTATAAAAGTTAAATATTGATTAAGTACCAATTTGGTACTAAAAACTTACGTTATTCAGTTTACATATGGATTAAATTCATTTACATTTTTATCCCTTCTCAGCAACAATTTCTATATTGAAAATATTAAAATTAGCTTAAAAAACTCACAGCATATTAAAGCACACATGCTTCATTAAGAGTGCTGGGAAGCCAAAGAAACAGTGCTCAAGTGCTCAGTGCTCGAGTTCAAAAGCAGCTTTATTACCTTTAGATAAGTCAAAGAAATAATCTTAGTTATTACTAGAGTGACGGAGATTGTTCTTCTTATTAAGAATTAACTCACCTTTCGAGTGTCGCCCTTCAAACTGTCTTGACAGTAAGTTGCCAAGCCATCTTTCTAGCAGTGGCGTTATACCGCGCATAAAGAACAGCCACACGCGCCATCCTGGGGCCCAAAAACCGCAACCAGGACCTTTCGACACCGGTCCCTATGATGCCAAATGTAGTTGTTTTTATTCAAAATATGAACGTAGAAAGGACAAATCAAATAATAATAAAGAAAAACAAATATTAATCAAATAGAAACATCTAACAATCCTAACTAACTTAAAGACAAATATCTTTTTTATCACTTCTTAAAGTATGAAAACGACATAGATCAGGTTTAGTTACGACTGTAAAATGTGTACAAGTCGTGAAAGTTTAAAAACACAAACAGAAACATTTTAAGAAATGCGTATGAGATATGTACTGAAAATCATGACTTTAATCACTTCGACTAAAAACTGCAGCAGCTATTTTCTAAAAAAATATCTAAAAATTTTGAAAAGTAGTTGTCGATAAAATCATTTTTTTGTTTGATACAATGATACAATTGTTTTGGTCAATTACTGACAAATTCTTCTTTTAAATTGGCAATGTCAGTTTATCATTTCTTAATTTAAAAATTAACTTACGGTATTAAATCTATAGTAGATCAGATGCTTGAGATCCTTGCACATCCGTATTTGTCTCATTAGCTTGTATTTGTACCGGTACATGCCGGTAAGTTGACCTACATGTGCAAATATGTACTGCAAACCATCAGCTAGTTGGAATGAATCTACGTTGTTGAGACGATACTGAACGTGAGAGTCGACGATGAGCTTCGTTAGACGTAGGATCTCACGACACAAATGGAATGCTAAAAAATTGTACAATTGGTATTATTCATTTGATTGATTGACACATACATCAATAAAAAAGAAACATTACCTGCCTATGGAAAGACTAATTAATTAAAAAATGCCTAATGAAAATGTTTATTATTCAAATAACTAATTAAAAAAAATTTTGTTCTAGGGCCAGAATTGAGTGTTTTTTTGTATGGAAGCCAAATGTGCCAGTTATGTCCGTGAATTACGATAGTAATGTACTCTGTGTAAATGACATCTTTAGCTTCATGTAACCCAATAAAAATCAAACTTATATACATATATCTAAAACCTAAATATGTACACATACTTATAGCTTGTCCGCAAGGCTAGAACTTCCCTGAGGTATCTGTGTAACAGAGAGTATGAGTGCGGATAGGCATGTCATGCAGAGTCGACCGTCGGACACTACAACACGTAAATACGTATTTTTTTATTAACCATTCCATGTTAAACACACGAGACAAAATATCCCATGATAGGTCAAGTGATTTCATTGGAGAAACACCCATAGCCTGGGAATCATCTCTCTGCACATACACGTACATTTACTAGCTTTCTGAATATTATATTTTAATACATTGTTGTGAATAAATTCTACAGAGCGAAAGTGAGTGGTAAAAGAAGCCAAGGAACCCAAGGCTAACTGATGAAGATCAAACAGCCAGTGTTAGCCGACAGAAATGTCAAAAGCACTCGCATACCTAGGCGAAAATGTGTGAGAAGAATGATGAGATTTGAGGAAGCGAAATATGTAAGGACCGCGAAGCTTGAAACTCCGTTCTCACTGACTGCCCCTTTAGGGATACAGCGTGAAGACATGAAACTATGTATGTACCTACATTGTAAAAGTCATGTTGAAAAACGATACTTTACCGATTTTCTTATCGATTCTCCTAAATACCAGTTTTTTTCGTGCCAATACGACAGATTTGAGTTTATTTCAATAAATTGATTTGACTTTGACTTAGACAAACACGTTAGAAATATCAGGATAAACTTATGTGTATGTCTTACTGTGCCGTTCTCCCGTCTCTTGCTTCTCCAGTATACCATAGGCAGGTTCTAGCGTATCTGGACAAGTATAATAAGAACTTCCATGTGAGATGACATAATTAAGCCTTCCTTTTGCTTCGCCATGGTCAGGTAAAAATGAAACATTAATTTTGCGCCAACTTACCATTACCAAACCGCGATTTCTTTCTCTCTTTCGTTGTAAGGGTTTTTACAGGCTTCAAATTGAAGTTATAGTCAAGATGTAGGTAGTTGAGATTTTTACGGTGGATAAGCAAGTTCAACATGTTGTAACCTTGCCTGCATACTTGCAAGCCAGCTTCCACCCAGTCAAGTGTCGTAGTTTGGAAGAACTTGGTTGATTTGAATGATCGGAAGAGATATCTGTACAGAGATTAAGTCTTTTTTCATACTAGGTACATTTTTCATACTTAATAAAAGTATATTCATTGACATTTACATAATACATATCGATTTAAAAGTTATTTACACATTACTTGGTAAATGGCAAATCAATGAAATTACTGTACCATTTCACTGTACATCAGTTACTTCAATTCACTGTTATTATTTTTTATAAACTATTTACTCATGAAGTGATCATTTATTAAAAATTAAAACTAATTTTTCGTTATAAAAATAGTCAAAATATTGACCTATATTATCTAGATTTTCGCCAACTCACAGGCAATTGATAGATGCCACTCCTGTGAATCTTGTGGAAGAATATCAGTGGATTCTTTATGAAAAACTAAATAACAAAAGAAAAGTTTACACATACCTTTTTTTCTGTGGCTTAGGAGGTCTATGTTTCAAAGCATTAAGCACATAGTACTTGAGTAATTTCTGGTATGAAACCCTGACCTTAACCGGCTGACCTGGCGGGCAATGTTCCTTATACCAAGTCTTTACCAGAGGCACATCTATGGCGCGACGGGTTCGACCTTTGCACAAAAATATTATAATATTACATATGTTAGAGTTAATACAGAGACAAGTGCATATTTTGCAAGGCAATGTACAAAGTAACATAATATGTTAAAACATTTTTTTACATATTTACGTATTATGTTATCAATATCAATCTATTTCGGAATATTAATGCCGTCCACTTCAAGTAATTGGGTATATGTAAATAATGTCTCCACCTAGCTAAATAATAAACATCATACATAAGCTAATAACAATATATCTTCATAAGAACAGTCAGAAACCAAAAATAACATCTGGTACATGATTTCTATCCATTTTAAAAATATGTATCTTGAATTAGATTTATATGTGAAAACACGTAGAAGTTGATGTTTTAAAATCTCATAATCACTTTAGTTAACACCTGTCCTTATGGGAAACAGTCACCTAATTCAACACGATAATAAGATTATTTGCTAAGTGGTCCACTAAGTAGTGTAACTGTTCAGTGCAGCCATACTCAATCTTGTTTTTCTCAAGTCACATGTTCATAGTAGCTCTTTACAGCGGGCCACAATAGTAATAAAATATAAAGAAAACGTTACTTAGTTTAAGCAGTAACTTTATTAAACAAAGAGTAATGAGATTGTTCATTTCTGTACTTTTTAATAATCTTAGTTATTAAAAAGTAAAATATAGCATGCAGTAATCACAAACCTGACGTAGATACATCAAGTTTGACTGTATGCAACTCGGTAAAATAATAATAATAAATAATTATTTATTGACAAATTTTACAATATTAATGAAATCTCTAACTACTGAACTAGGCGTATGGCCTGTATCTCAGTAGCTAGCTTCTTCTCCAAAGTTATTACAAAATGTCAATATAAGTAAAGTAACATGCAGTAAAAATGTAAGCCAGATGAGAATGATTAGATATCAATATGCCAATCATTAGATGCACTTTGCTTCACACATTCAAGTTGCTTACATGGCTTGATAATAATAATAAATTCGCCAGACAATACACAATCGTCTGGTTCTCTTAGCGTTCCCTGTGCTATGAGAACAAGAGGACTACTAGGGGCGTCTCCCGATAGTTCCAGACCCCAGTCAAACTAGAAAAATTCGTTACTTAAATGGACTCCGCCGGGAATCGAACCCAGAACCTTCCACGCTTAAACACAACGTCTAAACTACTGCGCCATCGAGGTAGTTGATAAATTCTTTTAACTACGGGGTCACTCAATAAAGCTCGGCGAACCACAAACGGCCTGCAAAGCGCAGGTTAAGTATGACTTATCTAGTACCCGTTACATATTCATGTACTTTTACACACTTAGGTAAAATATTTTAGATATATTTATATCAGTTTGAAATATTTACCAAATAATGTAGAATGATTACCATTTACCATTTTATCATTATAATTATCATCACAATTTCCCATTTGTTTCTAATAAAGTAACAACAAAATTGTAGAGGATCTATAAACTAGTCCATTTCAGACTCATAGCATTTTTTTTTATAGAGGGGGCAAATGAACAGACGGGTTACCTGATGGAAAGTGACCACCACCGCCCATGGACACCCGCCGCGTCCGGGAAATCACATCACAGGTGCGTTGCCCGTCTTTAAGGTAAAGATGAAAAGGAGAGGGCGGGGGGAGATGGGCCACCAGGACTCTCACTCACCGAACGAAACACAATAGCAATAATATTATTTCACGCCGAAATTCTGTGAGAGTGTGGTATTTCAACGGGCGAGCCGGCCTAATTGGTGCTGCAATGCAGCATAGCTCTACAACTTTTGAAGTATAAGTACACTATAAGTAGAGATTTTAATACAAACCTGATCTCATGTTGAAAGGCCTTGGGGCCCACAGCAAAGCAATGCCATTTGCTGTATTGTCTGTGTACAAGGCAGTCTCTTGCAAGAATGGTGATACTTCTTCAGGTAGAATGAATTCCTCCTCCTCAGGAAGGGGGTCTAGGGACTTAACGGAGTGACGATGTGAGATTGGGTTTATAAGAGGGTCAAAATAAAATGCTGGAAGATCTGGGTCTTCAGTCTTGATGTAGACAACATTGGGTGTATGGTACCTGAGACAGAAATATTCAGACATTATCTTTAATAACTATAATGACGACGATATATTATATAACACATAAAAATACACAAAACAGAATGAAGTTTAGACATGGGTTGGAAATATATTATACAACACATTGTACAGTTTGAACAGCATCGCCTCCCAAGGCTTCTCCAACTTACTCTCGCTCAGTACCATGCAGAAAACAAAATTTTCTAAATTGTTACCTGCAGCTCCCCCATTCATAGTGTGGTACCCATACAAGTCTAGTACATAATTTGTAGCCACGGAATTGGTGTAATTGTCTATTATTATTTCTCAATTCATAGTAAAACAACATAAAGATGTGAACATTCATTCATCAGAGTCCTTATTGTCAAAACTGAAATAAATTCTTTGATAAAAATTTAATGCAGTATGAATGTCTGCTACAGGTATAACACCTTACACACATTATAAAATTTGTCGCTACAATCAGACAACCAATTCCAAATTGTTATGCCTATAACACAATTGGCCAAATTTACTATTAAAAATATTATCGCCTTCAATATGTCCGAATAGGTAGGTTATTACAATAAATTGAGGTTAAATTATCATTGTTTACAATTTATTGTAATAACTGTGCTTATGTGGTAAAGTGGTAGTGTGCTCCCAATTAAATTGCGCCACCATTGTCATGCTGATGCTGATTTTAAAGTATTTTATTTATTACTAAAGACTATTAAATAAATAAAGAATTCTTACCAAGAGAGTTGCACAAAATGTGGCAAGTTATTGTACAGATAAGGAAAAGCTATTCTGTACTCTGTTCTAATAGGTTGGCGAATGATTATTTTGTTTATGTCATTGAACTCATTCCAATCTTCATCTCCAGCAGAGTTGTCTTTAACAAGGGGTTCAAACTTCGGTCCTCCAGGTATTGCCATATTCAGGGCCTTTGCAGTGAAGAAACTCTTGGAATCAAATAGGTAAAAGTAATTGTCATCTACCAAATCAGTCAATAGTTGATTTGCTAGACGGTATAAAGTCGCCATTTGCGGTAATGTTAGATTCCATCGTCTGTAAGTGGAGCCATTGACATGTATAGATCCCAATAGAGGCTTGTGGTCATAGAACCAAGAAGCAACAGCAGCATCTTCTTCAGGATCCATTTCAATTTGTATAGGTTCCAGAGGTTCCACATCAAGAATGTTGTCAGCATAATCTAGTGGTGGTTCTTCATCATCAAATGGCGGAAACCTCATGCGTTTGAAGTGCCTACGATCACGCTTCTCTCTTCTCATCATGATCCACATTGTGCCCCATTGAGCTATGTAGACAGGCTCAATCACCCATGGGATTTCGTTCACAAAAGTGATCGCTCCAGTGATGTGGTAAAGAACTTTGACATCTCTGATTTGTTCCCATGGCATTGGCATGTTTTCCAAAAGTTTCATGACTGCATGTGGCATATATTTCAAAGCACCAAGGTAGACACGCTTATCATGCCTATATTTGCGACTAGTCATATCACCATGGTCTCGTATAATTTTTCTGATGTGTTCTGGTGGCATATCTTCCTTTTGCGCATCTACAAATCCAAACTTGCGCTTCTCGGAAAAACGCTTTGACTGAAGTTGTAGCCATTTTTGAGCTAAAGTAGAAAAACATACATTACAGATATACATGCATTACTGCTGATTCAAGTAGCTTTTACTAGCAATTTCACTTTTGTGGTACTGACAAACGGTGGTAGTTTGTTTCAGTTAAAGGTACATCAAGGTGGACTGGTTCAGTCATCTTTGTGTAAAAGGACAACAGATAATGCTTAATTTTTATATTAATAGGGATAATAAATATTAGGAATGAAAGGAGTCCACTACAGTGAAACCATTTAGATGTGCTCAAATATGTAAACAAAACTGATTGTCTGATAGTGACACCTGATTGTCTGTGAAACAACGATGGAACTATGCACCTAATATTAACTGAGTAATTAGCTTCAATAGAATTATTTCTTCATCGAAATTAGAAACATCCTTGAGAATACTTAGATTAATTAATGAAAACTGCATTGAAATATAAAGCTTCGATATATGTACTTAATAACTAAACAGTGAATATACAGAAATTATATAAAAAAACATAAATACAAGGTGAGATCCTCCTTTCTCTACTTTATTAAAAAATATAATTATTGATGAGTAAACCTACAGGAAATAGCTAGTAAATCAATAAAAAATATTAAATTTATTTTAAAGATTGAAAAATAATTACAAGTACCTAACTTCATAATTACATTATACTAGTTTTTGCCCACGACTTCCTCTGCATGGAATTGAAAAAATAGCCTATGCCCTTCCTCAGGGCTTAATCATCTCTATTGTAAATTTCACCAAAATCAGTCCAACGGTTTGGGCGTGAAAGCCAAACAGACTTTCGCATTTATAATATTAGTATGGATTTGACATTTCATTTTATTAAATCATTTAAATTAAAAACAACAAATAAGGTAACAAAATGCCAATAGAACCATTCTTGATCATGGAATTTAAGAGTTTGATAGGATCATTCTTGGTCACCAAATATATGGGTTGACTATGTCTACTTGGATCCACTTTAATACCACCCATTTATGACAATGGGAAATCAGTTTGTACGCAATAACAGCAGTTTCCACAAATTCTAAAATGGAAAACCATATCAATTGCAATTTTAATAGTATACCCCATAGAATTAGTTTCGGCAATCATTTCATGACGAAACCTCTCTATATGGGGATTTACCTTTTAGAACAAGATAAATAGACATACATAATAATACAGTAGGCGTCAGTATATACTCAAAAAGGAAGTTATTTTCCGCAAATTCTATAATAGAAAACCATAGGGATTGCAATTTGTATAGTATACCCCATAGAATTAGTTTTGGCAATCATTTCACGATGAAACCTCCATATGAGGATTACCTTTTAGAACAAGAGAAATAGACATACACAATAATACAGTGGGGATCAGTATATAATCAAAAAGGAAGAGTTATTTTCCACAAATTCTATAATTGAAAACCATATCAGTTGCAATTTGTATAGTATTTGGAAATCATTTCATGACAAAACCTCTCTACATGGTGATACCTTTTAGAACAAGATAAATATACATACATAATAATACAGTGAGCATCAGTATATAATCAAAAAGGAAGATGCAATCCTCAAGGGTATAGTATATGAACTTCATAGATGGAATAAGTATACAATATGACAAATCCTTGATCATTTGTAATTATATCTATTCCTTGTTTATTATGTAGTATTTCTCCAATTACGACTTCTTGAGTAAGATTATCTTAGATAAAATATAAATGACACAATGTGATGTTTTTAATTAATTGCAATAAAAATTTGAAAGTAATTTAGATTTACTCTGGTTTATATATGTTGTGGCACGCGTCAAGGTTTCAATGACAGAATTTGTTTTTTGAAAATAGTCAAAAAACTTAACACCAAAGCAAAGATTATAGTTATTACTAGACATCACTACTAACTAGGCAAAAATGTGCGAGTACAAAGATGAAATTTGACAAAGCAAAAGTAGCATGTAAGAACTGCAAGGCTTGGCACCTCATACTCTCTGACTACCCCGTTAGGGAAACAGAGTGAAGATATGTATGTACTAGACATCAGATTATATGCATTTGCACATTTGGATGTAATATACAAATGCATAAAACACTATTTTCATAGCATTATTGCATGTTTTACAACATATTCATTGATAGTGCTTATTTCAGTACGGTCTTGAATGAATAAAGAAAGTTAACGCATATATTAACAGCACAGGCCAAACCCTGCCTGAAGAGGTTTCTGCAGAAATGATACTAAATTTCAAGTTCTGTCCAGTAACATCAGTTGACATAGAGAGGTCATTTTCAGTCTACAAATTAATATTAAGTAACAAACCTCAGTTTGCTTTAGAAAATCTATAAAAATATTTTATTGTCTATTGTCTGTCACAATAATTGCAATTGAATATTTATAGCAGTGTTTTTTTAACTGGGACAGTAAGAAGAAATCGGAATCTATAAGAGATACAGGGGAATTGTCATAGAAACCATTTGCTCTTTTTTTGTGATAACAATTTCTGCATTAACGATTTTTAGGTCAGGCGTGAGATGTCCATAAAAATTAGTAAAATTGTCAAATTTTTTTTTTAATGTGGAACAAAAGCAAATAAAATATTTTTTCATACAATGCAGTATGGGGAAATCCGAATGCATTGGATATAAAGGAACCGTCTTAAAGACCATTCAGTCTTTTGTAAAAACAATTTTGGTATTGTAAATTTTTTGGTCAAGCGTGAGTCCATATGTAATAATGTATATTTCTTTTTTTTAATGCAGATCGACTTAAGTTTCATGTAATTTCATCATCGTCGTCGTTCGTCGTCATTTCGTTGTATGGGATGAATAAAATCTGGACAGTAATAGTTAAATTTAATGATTAATTTTTTTGCAATAGAAGAATTCAATGTACTAAATTATAGTCTATTTACCCTGAAACAATTCATTATGTGGCACCTATGTGAAACTTAGTCGGTTTGCATTAAAAAAAAATAGTCAATTTTATAAGTTTTTATGGAAAACTCACGCTTGACCAAAAATTTATAATTCCACCATTGTTTTCACAAAAGGGACTGAATGGTCCCTAAGACGGTTCCTTTGTATCTCTTATGGATTCCGATTTCCCTATATTGTACTGCATGAAAAAATATTTTATTCAATTTGACCAACTTCTGTTGTCCAGATTTTTTTCCTTCGATACAGTGAAATAATGGTTACATGAAACTGAGTCCATACACATTAAAAAAAAATACACATTAAATCACCTTGAGCGAGTGATAGCAGTCTGACCAAAATCTAAAGCCAAGAATAAGTTACAAAATAAATTAAAAATTTTGACTACAGGCTAAGCTTTAAATCAACTACTCCTTCCCATTTTGAAACTCAATCATAGATATTTTATAAATAATTAATAAAAGCCGAAACTATGTCCATAAATCTTGTTTTTGGTATTAATCAAATTGCCGATACAAAATTTCACTTAACAAAATCTTTTCTAGCCAAAAACGACTTCTGGCAGTATCATTAGAAGTCAATGCTGGGTTCTCATTAACAATCCAAAACTCTTCTACCAAAAAAACAAATTCCATCATTGACACCTTAATACGAGCAAAAACATGTAAGCTATAGTTGTTCTGAAACACCTAAGATACACATTGGTATGCGAGTATTGCCACTGTCCTATCTGGTCCATCAGTTACTCAGAGTACACTCATTTATTATGCACCAGATATCTTATTTTTTTTAAAATGAAAGTAGATCATGGAAGTGGATACATACCTTTTTCTTTTATTTTCTCTTCAGGTATTGGATGAGGTTTCGGGGGCTGTGCTGGAGGCACAGGTGGCGCAGCAGCAGCAGTAGCAGCAGCATGCGCGTGTAGAGCCGCTTGCTGTGCCGCAGCTAACTGTTGCTGCGCCATCATTGTAGCCCAGGGGTTAGGCCCCAGCAAATACGGCGGCAGCGACATGGCTAGCCGCCTTCTAAAATTTCAACAAAGAAATTAATAGCGTGAATAAAAGGTGAACAATTTTATAAGAAAAAATTTACAAGTTTTGAAATGTATGACAAAAACATGCGTGGTTTGTAACCGGCGAACTACTAAGCAACACATACAATATGGAAACTCACTTTTATTATATTACACTGTTTAACTGTTTACTGCGTCTAACTCACTAATAATAAAAAGGAGTACATGACAAAAATGTAAAAAGTTGCAAATCAACGGAAGTATATTATCAAGCCGCCATTTTACAGCATTTTATTCCGAAGAAGGGGGGTGCTCGTACCACACTCGTACTCTCGTAGGGATAAAACCGATACATCGATGTATCGTTCATAAACATCGATGTTTTAACTTCGATGTTGAAACTCCTTACTTAGACGACACAATACATCACTCTTCATGAATGATGTTTTATGAACGATATTTTATCATAGCGTCATCTGTTGCTGTAATTGTATATTATTTTCTTCACTCAGATACACGCGTACAGTTTTCTATTTGGTATCACACACACCCCAACAAACATTTTTTGGTCGAGACGACGTTATAGTGACAACTTTATGTTATGTAATATAATCGTGTAAGTGCTGTAAGGACGTTTACTCGACGGCAAAAGGGCCCATTTAATATAACTTAACGTCGTAAGAGTCTCGTGTAACAGTCATATAAATACCCATTTGGTCGCTTAGTAATTGTATAAACGTTGCCGGTTTGACTACTCGTCGTGTAATAATAGCCGCTGCAATGTGTATTCGGCTTCATGTCTAGTAGTGGTGCACAATGTTATATTTATATAACATATGGTGGTTATGTTATCGTCGCATATATGTCATATAAAGTAATGACTGTTGTATAATCTTCGTTAAAATTTCACATAGTATTTTTACTTAACAGTGATGAAGTGAAACAAAAAATTATCACAAGAAGCGACAGGCATTTTATTAATTTTTAGTTTGATTTTAAAATAACCAAAGAATAGCATATTAGTCAGCTGAAGTCAATTGGGAATTTAAGTTTATTGATTAATGTGGGGTAGTTTATAACTAATTTTTTATGCGCTTCCAAAAAATTAAGTATTATTCCATTTTGATTACATATTTTATTCGGTAACTGTATTATATGATTTTTATATAACTTCCCGACTTATAGTCTGTTCGAAACTGATTCGCCATAACAGAATTAGGGTTCATAAAAAAAATTATAAAACGATATCATTTTAGTCATTATCTTTATTATTTCACTTCACTTGCACCACATTTGTAATAGGTTTATATTTATTTAATTTCTCTCAGTTATGTCTAATATTTTTACGTTCGAAGGTAACTCGCGAAAGTACAATAAAATGATTAATTATTATATGGATATTGATAAATTTTTAACAAAGGCGGATATCATCGGAATGATTCACGTACCTACATTTAAAGTGGCCATGGTCATTTACCCATTTCATCCTTTCTTCTCATTGTTATGGATGTGGTTTTCTGATTGTACATGGAAGTAGACCATCAGATTTTGTTATAAGTGACAAGAATGTGAAGAATTTATTATAATATTATAGTTTGTTCTGGTGCTCATACTGCCTATTTTAAACTATCTACAATCATTATCCAGAAGACGAATGTGAATATTGTAATTATCGCAATACCAGTATTTCACTTAATTAATGCTGATATTGAGATCTGGATATTTATTTAAATTTAATAGGTACCTATTGTTATTTTTTACTTTATTTGGACCCAGAATTTTCTATATGACTAAAATTAGGCCCGTCACACATTAAACTATAACAAATTTTATAATACCCTAACACAATATAAATAAAAAGGTATACAGAATTTCATACAATAGAAAATATATCATATAATTATTGCAAAATGTGTCATTCAAAATGTCGCGTGGAATATATACGTAATTCTATTCCTTTAGCAATATTTTATATCAATACTCATATAAATAGATAAATATGTTACGGGGATATACTGAATGTCGAATGTATGGAACATTCAATATACTGTTCATGTATGCCGCTTTTTTATACCACAGAAGTGGCAAACAACAATATACGCTCGCCTTATCACGCCACAAATTAAGCCCAGTACTTAATTTGTGGTGTGATTGTTTAATTATTATTAAATTACTTATTTGTTAAATAAAAATAAATTATTGTATTCATATTTCAAATTTGCATTTATGTTTTTACTTTCTATGTTGTGCAGAGAAAATTTAAATTGTTAATAAATATTAAACTCTGACTCAGATTGGACGGAAGTGGGCGGCGGAGCGCCAACAGTGAAGGTGCTCCAGTTGAGCGGTGTAATGCCCATACACCGCTCGACTGGAACACGACGCTCGTGTCTCGCTGCCCGTCCAGTCAAGGCTTCGGGCCGATGTAGATTACGGGAATTCCCCTACTCACTAAATGCGTAGTATTGTATATATTTGTATCGTAGCCTCTCGCTCGCCAACATTTGGTCAGTCAGCTCGATCACTCAGCTATTGTGCAGCTTTCAATTTTTAATCAGATTTTGTAGAAACCCAAAGTTACAACCAAAATAGTATGCTATAATAACATTAGGTACTACATGAATTCGAATTTTATGATAATTATATGTCTACGTATTGAACTGTTAAATTTAGTTTCGTAATAACCGAATTGCTCGTTTTTTTAGCAAAATGCCCTTTGAGATAGTAGAGACCGCAGAAGTTAGTAAACTATTAACGACTATACCAGCGCAATGGAAAAGACATGGAACATTGTATCGGCCGCAAAAAAACGAGTCCAATTTGAAAATATCTGAATATTCTGTGCCAGAAAATAATTGGAAAATAATGCAATGCATCATGAAGCAAAGCAATACCTATTTCCAATTATGAAACCGCAGAACAGCTATATGTATTACTGGAAGGACTAACTACATGCGTAGCATTTGCATATTTGAAACGCGTTACGGAACTATTCTTTTTTACGTCAATATCAGCTTCACTGCGTGCTTTATTACTATGTGTGTCAATAAAAGCAGGTGCTTGAAGCGCAAGATAAGTATTTATACTTCCTCTTAAAGGCACCACTTCTTTTGGTCTTCTTCCACTTGTTTGGATCCATTTTACGAATAATAAAAAATGTGAAATGACAATACAGTTATTATAAAATGGTGCAAGTTATATACAAGTTTATTTCAAAACGTCTATATGATTATTCATCAAATAACGGTCGTATTACTATATGTGTGTTCCCTGAGAACGTATATAGGTTCCATTCGTAACATTTATTCGATTATTATATAATGATTTCTATTACGACGTTTAAACAACCACTGTACGTTTAATAGTTATTTAGAAGGTAATTACATAACAAAATTGACACAAATGTGACTTAAATACGACAATAACTCTTATACGACTAAAAAGTTACATGAGCTAGTTATATAGAAATCGCCGTGAGCACCACTATATAACTGTTTTATAAAATAGTTGAAAGAACGTCTATAGGACATTATTATATCACAAGAAATTAATATAACAAATCAGACGCATAGTGCACCAGTATATGACGAACAGTAACAAAAATTACTGCAATATAATTTTTATAAACTCAATAGTTATATAAATGTTTCGTTACATGACCAAAATGTTTGTTGGGACACCACACTCGCATCGCACGTGCTGACGAACAAGTTACCGAGTCAGTATCAGCCAAATCAACGAACTTCGTGGTGAAGCACGGGTGGCGTATCGTTGCTACTTTAGCCGATTTTCGGCTAGATCTAGCCACATGTACGGATTTGTAAGCTACCAAAAAAATATTCGTTAGCTAAATCTCTTAGCTGCAATTTGTAGTTACTATAATAAAAGTGCCTTTTCAGTCATATCTAATCCAAACGAGTTACTTAATAACTCAATATTAAGGTTAACAAAATTATTGTTTTTGAATTCTGTAATGAGAAACAAATAAATAATTGTTCCATCTTTTGTCTTAATAAATTTTATTAATTTATATAATTGTACTGCACGTTTTCTAATCCTAGCTGAAATATAATTTCAATCAGTCAATATTCTGTACTATTAATTTAGCAATATTTTCAGAAATCTTTTTTGTTTTATAGTTCTCAAAAACGGCTCTAACGATTTCGATAAGATTTTAAATAAGAGGTTTGCTAGGGCGATGAAATGATCTAGCTAGATCATTATTTGTCAGAAAACGCGTTTTCTACCGTCTTTCGGAGCAATGCCCGATCGCCTAGGTATTATTTTAAAAAACGTCGAAAAAATGTCAACGTATCGTTTATAAATATCGATGTTTTCGACTTCGGTGTATCCCTTTTGAAAACATCGATGTTACAATATCTATGTTTTTTATGAGCGATGTGCATCCCTAGGTGCTTGTGCTCGTTAAACAATTAGAATTAACTCGATTCTGTACATCAATTTTCATTAAAAAACCGATATATCGAAACAATCCGATATATCGAATCCTTCATACCGATATATCGAATAATTCATACTTCATTCACACACAATTCAACGACCTCGATGATGCAATGGTTTAAACGATGTGTCCAAGCGCGGAAGTTTTCGAATTCGCTTAGAATTTAGCAAACGAACTTTTCTAGATTATCTCGGGTCTAGGTGTACTGGGAGACGCCCCGAGTAGTCGTTGTCCGGTTCTCATCACGGCAGTCTTCAAACATTTGGAGGCCCTGGCCACTTTTAGATTATAGGAACCCCCTATAACTATGACAGAGGATTATTTTATCAAAACAGGCAAAAGGAGCAGTTAAGCAAAATTCTAGATTTACCCTGTTTTATTTTTTTGCTGTCGCATGAAACGAATAGGTAATTATAATGTAATCCAGGAAAATAACTCTATTAGGTTGAATAAGAATTTATCAGAAAGTGGAGGCGGAATGCAATCTGATTCAATATTTTTCCTAAATTAATGAATTTAGCGTAGAAAAAGAAGATTCTAAAGTTCACGCAACAACAAATGCTGTCTAACCGACTCATAACGTGGAAGGTATATTATTTGATCGCTACTTACAGAAACTACAGAACTACTTATGGTCAGTTTTTTTTCTTTTTTGAGATTTATTGTGATACAACCGTATCGACATTATTGACACCGTATCGAAAACAAGAAAACGACGATTTAATTTTGAGTCCCAGACGAAAAGAAAGTGTGCGTGATATGCGTGATACGAGAATCCCGGCCGACCGAACGAAATGTTTACAAGTCAAGTCCCGAGTCTTCGAGTTTCGAGTCGATTTACTTAGATTGGTCGCATTCGTCTACAACGTTATTGGCTGTTTTTATAATTTACCGTTGAAAGTTTTTATCGTCACAATTTTACAGTTCACAGTACAATAGTAGAGCAAAATGTATGCAGTTGTATGAAGACGCTTTAAAATTTCCGTTCACAATAGCGTCATGCCTTGAACGTTGAGAAAGCATCTTTTTCCACGGTACGATAGGGATGTATTTTGCTTATCTATTGTAACATGGACGGTAAAAACGTGACGATTAAAACGTTCAACGATAAATTATAAAAGCTCCCATATCTATACTACTATATAAATCTCTAGCGTCTGTCTGTAATTTTAATTTTTTTGACAAATTTTGTAATAAGTAGTCGTTTTGTGACTCACCG
Organism: Zeuzera pyrina; assembly: GCA_907165235.1. Classification (NCBI taxonomy): domain Eukaryota; kingdom Metazoa; phylum Arthropoda; class Insecta; order Lepidoptera; family Cossidae; genus Zeuzera; species Zeuzera pyrina. Next base: position 6,124,384 of record OU015627.1, read on the forward strand.
ACTTCGATTCTACCATTTTTTAAATTTTTGTCTGTCTGTCTGTCTGTACCTATGTCCTTTTATAACTGAAGAACGGCTAGACCGATCTTGATGACAATCGGTACGTAGTAAAAACATGTGATTGTGCTCATGTAAGCTACTTATTTTTTAGAAAATCTGCGCCTAAAGGGGTGAGAAGGGGGATGAAACTTTGTATGGGGAATGGTAAACCGTTGAACTGATTATGATGAAATTTGTCAAGAAGATAGTTCAACATCAGAGAACGGACATAAGCTACTTTTTTTTTAAATCTACTCCTAAGAGGGTGAAAAGGGGGATGAAACTTTGTATGGAGAACGCTAAATCTAGGTAATAATAAAATTTGGTACGGTGATAAGACATTATTTATCAAATATACATAGACTACTTTTTAAAAATCTGTGAAATGGGTGACGGGAGGAAGAGGGATGAAACTTTGTACGGAAAATAGTAAACCGCTGAACTGATAATGATGACATTTGGCAAGAATATAGCTTTACATCAGAGAACGGACATAGGCTACTTTTTATAAAAAATCTACCCCTAAGAGGGTCAAAATGGGGATGAAATTTGTATGGGAAACGGTAAAGTTTGGTAATGATAGAATTTGGTGCGGTGGATAAGACTTTTTTTTATCAAAAAACAAAGGCTACTTTTTTTATCAAAAATCTGTTAAAATTTATGGACGAAACTTTGTACGAGAAATGCTAAGCCGCTGAACTGATTATGATGTAGCATGGATTAACTTGACACCTGGGAACAAATATAGATTACTTTTTTATCAAAATATTACCCCTAAGGGTGTGAAAAGGGGATGAAACTTCGAATGGGAAATGCCGAACCGCCGAACCAATTAGGATGTTCGGTACAGAGATAGTATGTGCCCGGAGACAGACGTAGGTCAGACGTACTTTTTTCAAAAACAATCTTTAAACATAATATGTACATGTACATATAACCTAACATAATCCGGAAAAGCCACGAAAAAAATTTCCGCGCAGACGAAGTCGCGGGTACAGCTAGTTAGTTATATAAAACGCAAAAATAATTTAAGGGAATCTAAAGTAGCCAAACATACTGCCAGTGTCAGACCTCTTATTCATTAAAATATCAAAAAAGCTAATAAGTATTGTAATCAGTGAATACCGTATGATTCTCACAAAATAAATATATTTATGGGTAAATATCAGTTATCGGTTGTGATCTGGCAAGAACTAGGGGGCCCCATCGATTGCGGGGCCTTAGAAACTTGCCCAGAGTCGTCAATGGAAAAGAGGGGCCTGGTTTTAATAGCACAGAGAATGCCCTAGTTTGAGATCAGATGATTGATGCGTATTATCTGGCGCATTATTATTATAATTCTTTGTTCGTCGGTCTATTTCGTATGGTTTAAAATGCTAAGCTAGGCTCAGCTGCTGTCTTTTGTCGTGTTTGTTTTGTTTACTCAGTGAAGGACCAAAGGATTACAAAACAAACTTATACTTGAAGGATTTCGTATTTTCCAATTTGTAAAAAGTTATAAGGCAACCATGTTTCAAAAATTCAATTACAAAATAATTAATCGTTGTCTGTTTGATAAATTAACCTATTGTAATTAAAAAAACATTTTTTACAAAACTAGGTACATTTAAGTCTATATATCTATATATCTTCACACTGTATCCCTAACGGGGTAGTCAGAGAGGACGGAGTCCCAACAGTCACGATCCTTGCATACTACTTGCGCTTCCTCAAATCTCATCATTCACCTCACACAATTTTCTCAAGGTATGCTTTATAGTGCTTTTGACATTTCCGTCGGCTAACACTCTGGCTATTTGGTCTTCATACGTCAGCCTTGGTCCTACTTGCCTTCTTTTACCACTCGCTTTCGCTCTGTGGATTTCATTCACTTGTTCTGGATATTTTCTATGTACCCAAATCTCACATTTCCTCTCTACCGTTTCTCTTTCAAACACCAGAACCTTAGTTTTGTTCACATACATATTAAATGCCTTCAATTTACATTCATCTTTCATGCACGTGACTAAGCGTCTGTAACTGCTTTTTTTATGTATAAGAGGGCAATTGAGCCAGCAAGTCACCTGGTGGAAAGTGATCACCGTCGCCTTAGGACACTCGCAACGTCCGGGAAATCACGAGTGCGTTGCCGCCGGGTTTTAAGGAAAGAGGGAAAGGAGAGGAACACACCGGCACTTTCACTCACCAAACGAAACACAACAGCAATAAATCCTGTTATTTCACGCGGATATTCTGTGAGAGGGTGATATTTCACTGAACGAGCCGGCCCAATTTGTACTGCAATGCACCATGGCTCTACCACACAAAGCCATGCTATGCTGCATTGCATACACAAACTGCTTCTGTTGGTGCTTCAAACACAGTAGCCTCAGCATACAATAGGCAGTTTACTAGTGAACCATCACATATCATACCACTCATACTACCTTAAGTCTATATTCTGTTACATAAGCGATTTCTCATTTCTTCAGCTCAGGTAATGGATAATAATATATAGTATTTCTATGGTCCAGCATGTCGTTCTAACTGACGTGTTAACTGTATTGTGCGTTTAACATTTAAGTTTTATAATTAATCTACTAATAAGTACGGGTTTACTTATTATCTCCTAGTAAGAGTTTAGTTAAATGTGTGTATGCTTTTAGTTGAGTAGAAGATAAAGTTGATATTTCAGTTATTTGCAGCAAATGTATAGGGCGAGACGAGATGTAGAAAGCCAAAAGAAATCAAATTTTAGAAAGCAATAATGAAACAGACTACGAACGAAATGATTATAATTACATGAAGTTTGAAATTAATTGATTGAACGTTAGTACTAATTTTAATTTAAAAAAAAGTGAGACATGTAGTGTACAGGTGCGAAAGGGAAAGAAGCATATTCCGTCCTCTCCTAGGCACACGTGACTGCGCCACAACAGTGACCGTCTAGAGAAGGGAAATAATTACTTACAATCTGTCTCTTTGGTTGCGGACCGCTGGGACCGCTGTAGGGCAAAGAGAATGTAACTGTAGGGAACAGATGTGTTGCAGAGAGAAGAGTGTAATGGTGCTTACAGGCCGTACTATAGAGTACACCGCTCGTATGCCATATACCGTAAGCGATACCTTTATCGTCATTACATCCACATCATTACTGCTGTCGTTATGTCAGTCATATCTAACACATACGTTTGCGAGTGAGAGAATTCTACACATCAAACGCTTTCATTTGGTACCATCATTGGTGTGCCAATAAAAAGGTAAATTGTCGTCTCGGGGCATTCACACTAATGAACTTATGATAACGCCCACCTCTCTAGCTTCCTCTTTTACTCAAATTGGTTACTGTAGCTGGTACTAACTAACAGCGAAATACCACATATTACATATCCATTTCACAAATCGGTGAAGTACAATACCCTCATCCTTACAGTATTGCAATAATCGGATAAAAATAATAATTCTCCAAACCATTACATAAATTATGTGACCCCAAACTAAGCATTAGGCTTGTAAATTCTATAAGTTCCCAACAACAACCAAACTCCAAGCCAAATTAGAAAAGTTAATATTCTAAATTGACCTGATTAGAGATAGAATTCGGGGCACTTGGCGTGGTAGGCAGAGGCCCCGCCGACACGCCAACGGGCCAGTCATTGAAATGCAAATGATAAGAAACGCAAACATCGTGCAACATAATAATTTAATACACAGGTAGATATTTTTAATTCTTTCGAATTTATTGTAGGTAGGTGTACAAAAATATTCTATACAGGCATCTTTTCGAGAAAAAATCTAATCAAAATTCTCATAATATTCTGTTTTCGTTTAGATATGTAAATGTATCCATAGGTACATAACTATAAGTACATCATTTTATATTTGATATAACAGTTCAATATAACCGTAATTATAACTAAACTAGCTGTACCCGCGAATTCGTATGCGCGGAAAATTTTTTCGTGGCTTTCCTGGATTAGGTTAGATTATACGAGTATTTACATGACATAGTATGTTTATACTGTTTATGAAAAAAAGTTTACATCTAGCCTACGTCTGTCTCCGGGCACATAGTATCTCTGTACGAAACTTCCTAATTGGTTCGGTGGTTCAGCATTTTCCATTCAAAGTATGGGAGGCGGTATTATTTGCTGATGACATTTCATTGTTGTTTGGACTGGACGGGAAAGGATCTAGATGTTGCTTGGGTGAGCGAAGTTCTGGCGAACGTCTCGGGGTGGTTATCCACCGGTAATCTGAATACACGGAGAGCCAGGGGTGTTGAATTTTCCCTATCTAGTGTGCCCGGAGTCTATGGTGGCCTGCAGCTGGGTGGAGGGCATTCGGAGTTGGTTGAGTCGGCCGGTTTTCTTGGTTTGGCAGTGGATGGCGGGTTTAGTGAACGGACTCGGTTCGGCAATGTATGCCATTGGACGCATTAGGTGGTTGACCGATTTGCTGACTTTCTGAATGTTGTGTTTTGGTAAACGTATTATGCCACTGTCTTGGGAGAGTGGTATGGCCGAGTTTCTTGTAGGTTCTTCTCGTTCTCTTTCGTTTCTCGTCGTTGTTCGTGTTGAAGTTTTCTTTTCGATCCGAGCTAAGGTTGAGTTGGCGTCCAAGGATGCCTTGTAGTTAGGTTTGCTTGGGTGGATTAATTTCACTTTGATTTAGTTGGAGTTGGAAATTTAGATTTAAAACGTACTAAGCGAATGAGGCGTACGATGAATGTTCAGGGGTAAACTTAAAAAATTTGAAGTCTTGTTGTTAATGATTCCTATCTAAAAAAAATGTACAAGTATACCCCACGAAAGGTTCCGTAAGATTCCTAAAGGGAATGAAGGACTTACGGTAATGGTGGAACACTATGTAGTCAGGTTTTTGAGTAAAAGGAGTCAGCGTCAGCGAGAGATTGTGATATGGGAAGCTATGATGTTATTGAGGAGAGAGGAGTCTGTGGGCGAGGTGGAGCCCGAGAGTTGGCACGATTGTCACGGGACCATTCGACGCGTGAGATGTTAAAGGTACGTTATGTAGCTTTAACATCTCACGCGTCTCGTTCACTGTTGCCTAGCTACAAGCCGCTGGCCTGCTTCGTGCTATATGCGCGTTGGTCCCCAGCGCGTGGCGTAGATCTGCAATGAGTGCTATAGGCGTAGATACTTTATGTAGCATCTTGTTGACTAACTGCAAGCCGCTGGCGTACCTCGTGCTATAAGTGCGTTTGTTCCCAGCGTGTGGCGCAGATCTGTAAAGAGTGCTATACGCGTAATTTGTGTAAGCGCGTTCAAGGTGTTTGTGATTGCGTACCTTGTGTGACAGTGTTTCAGTGTTTCGGGTGTTTGTGATTGTGTACCTTGTGTGAGGGTGTTTAGGGTGCTTGTGATTGTGTACCTTGTGCAAAGGTGTTAAGGGTCTTTGTATTTGTGTTTAAGGTGTTTGCGATTGAATGTAGAGACGTATATTGCAGAGACGTGCAGGTTTTTTTCGTTTTATCTCTTTAAGAATGAGAAAAGAAAAGCTCGGTAGCTTTTTTTGAGTTTGAGATGAATAACGCACGAGGAGGAGCGTGTTGTCAGTAAGGCCGTGTCGGTGAAAACGATAAAAGGCGCTCATTTGACTACTAGGCATGCCTTTTAAGTTCTGTCGTTTCCATATTTCCCGGCAATTTCGAATTTGGAACTGTTCTATATTCGAATGTGTTTAAATTTTGAATCTCAAAACAGTTGAAAGTATTAGGATTAATGCTATTGTTTAGTCACAGCGTCGATTGGAATCTGTCAGGTTACGTACGAAAATGAATCTTTCTAAGGAAAATGTTCGTGCAATAATTTTCTACAACTTTAGAAGAAGCCTGACACGGCTTCAGTGTTTTGAAGAGCTAACATCTGTGTTCAGTGATGAAGCCCCATGTCTGCGGACTGCGAAACGTGGACATACTAGTGTTAGTGACAAATCTCGCGAAGGACGCCCAAAATCCGCCTTCACTGAAGATAACATCATTGCTGTAAGACAACTAATTCTCGAAGATCGTCATGTGACGTATCGAGAGATAGAGGCTCTATTAGGCATCTCAGGGACAACTATTCAGAAGATCTTGCATGAAGCGCTTGGTGTGAGAAAGCTAGTTTGCCGTTGGATACCGCATCTGCTTTCCGACGATCACAAGGCGGCCCGCGTCAGATGGTGTAAGAAAACTCTGCAAAGGTTCAACCGAGGAGAGTCAAATCACGTCTACGACATCATCAGTGGTGACGAATCTTGGATCTATGCCTACGATCCTGATTCCAAACAACAATCTACAATCTGGGTCTTTCAAGACGAGCCAAAGCCGACTAAAGTTGTTCGTTCTCGAAGCACTTCAAAGAAGATGGTGGCCACGTTCGTTGGAAAAACCGGCCATGTTGCGACTATTGCACTTGAAGATCGTAGAACGGTTAACGCAGAGTGGTATACCACAGTTTATTTACCACAAGTCATCGCCGAACTTCGAAAATCTAACTCAAAGCGACGCATCATCCTGCACCACGACAACGCAAGCTCACACAGCGCTCGTCAAACGATTGAGTATTTGAAGCGGGAAAAAGTAGAAATTCTTGACCATCTTCCATACAGTCCTGACCTAAGCCCTAAGGATTTCTTTGCATTTCCTAAAATTACTAAAAGTCTTCGTGGTCAAAGGTTCCAGTCCGGTGAAGAAGCAGTCGACGCTTTCAAGTCAGCCATTTTGAACACCCCCACTTTAGAGTGGAATAAATGTTATAATAAGTGGTTTGAGCGAATGGAAAAGTGTATTAAGCTATGTGGTAAAAACAATAAAAAGTACTATAAGGTTCTAGTTGTTTTTTTCTTTAAACGACAAAACTTAAAAGGCATGCCTCGTATATTAAGGCAAAGAGCGCCTTCCGTTTCGCAAGGGAAGTTTGAAGGGATGCGCGTTAACGGAACGTGGCAGTCTGTCAGACTACGGTGTCCGGTGCGATAGCATTTTTCCGACGGATCGTTTGCCATTATTAAATTTCCAATTACCTATGTACGTAATAATTGTTACTGAGAGAGTTCTGTTGTTTGAACGTTAAATTTGTTACAACGTGGTATTTAATTAAGTAGTTCGTCTCTTGTAAATTAGGTACCTGTTTCAAATAGCTGAATCGCAAGAGCATGAATTGCGCATATATACTATATACATAGTCTGGCTTAATCATACTATTACAACAAAAAAAAGCAACAATATTACGTTTCAAATTTGGAACCTATCATTCTCATATAAATATTCACAATGTTTTCACATTTTCGCGCCAATCTTTGTTAAATATTCTTGTGATATTAAAACGGAGTGGGGTGATAAAGAAAACCGAATTGATGTGATAGCATTACACAAAGTAGGCAATACCTATAACCAATAAATAATTATTATAATAATTAAAAAGTACTACAATAAAATTGCATTTGGCTCCATACCTGCTAGATATGAAGCCAAATGCAATTTTTGAAACTCCATCCGCTGGATATTAGTCGAATGATTGTGTACCGGAGTAAACGGGCTAATGAAACGTCCTTTGTTTGTGACAGGAAAAGATCTGGCCGTTCATGTAGTCTTTGTACTAAAAAGGCGATCAAAGCAGTGAATAAAGAATCCGAAGAAATCCTATCCGAAAGCAAAAGATTTTATCTAGGGAAATGAATATAGCACCCAGAACCATGTCGCGTATTTTAAAAGATGATTGAGAACTTGCAGCTTATAAGAGACGCATTGGTCATTATTTAACCAATAATTAATTTAAAAATGAATAGGGTGGTAACAAAGCACACTGCTTGACAACAGTTTACAATGAGGCAATAGTACACGATTTGGCAACAGTTTATAACGATAACCTTTATTCATTAATAGCGACCTATTCAGACTTCAACCAAGTTGAATACATATACTCGTAGCTTATGTCCACCTGGAATAATGAACCTTTCAAATGGCGAAAGAGTTATTCAAATAGGTGCAATCATCCGGAGATACCCTCCACATATAAACAAACTTACAAAATCCGCTCTCTCTCTCTACAACATCACTAGCGACCCGCCTCGGCTTCGCACGGGTTGAAATTAAAAAAAAAATACAGCCCTACTTTCTATATAGGTGAAAGAATTTTTTAAATCGGTAGAGTAGTTTTAGATCGGCCGGCCGGCTCGCCTGCCTTAATCCCGATCAAGCATGCATGGGATGCTCGTAAGGGAGCTGTTTGGAATCGCCAGTCGCCCCCACAGACCGTGCCAGAGATCAGAGAAGCCGCCATTCAAGAATGGGATAGGCTACCGTAACAGTTACTATATAAGTTGATCTTCAGCATACCCAGTAGGATTTCCGCATGTGTTCAAGCTAGAGGAAGAGTTATTTTGTAATAATTTGTTAAAAATAACTTAATATCATTGTTTCACAAGATTGTTTGACTTCATTATATTTAAAAATACAAAATATCGGAGGTCAAATGATTATTTAATGAGTATTTAAACAATTATTATTGTTGAAAAGCTTTTTTTGTAATATCTTATTTTCCAAGTGAACGCAAACTTTTTTTGATGTGTGTATATAAATAATACATATAATATAATTATAATAATATTATAAAGAGGTAAACTGTTCGTTTTTATGTAAAGGATAAACTCAAACTACTCAACTGATTTAAAAAATTCTTTCATATTTTGAAAGCCACATTATTTAGTAGCGAGTATCAGGGGCTGTATTTTATTTCAAAAAATTTGTACCCGTGCGAAGCCGCGACGGGTCGCTAGTATATAATATATTATTATTACATTCCATAAAATCCCACCAAAAACTGGCAACCCCTTTCTTTAACTGACTGAGTTGTTGACAAAAATAAAAACCTTTAGTGAATCGAAAACAAAAATAAGACTAACATGAAATAGATTTCTATATTTTTTAATTCCTAATCTTGAAACTGCAAAGGAGGAGTGAGAATAATATTAACGTACTGTGGGCCTGTCGTCAGATTTTCGTGCAACTCATTTTCAGTATCTCTAATCAAGCTACGATCCGTTGACATTTCATTCATTGTTTCCGTCATAAAATATTCTTCTATGACCTGCGTTACTGCATCAGAGATATCTTCGTCTTCTAAGTTCGATGTAACTACTTCATCGCTTTTATTCTCATCAACATCCATCGGTTCATCTATGATATCTATTATGTTTTCATTACTGTTTATATCGTCACTATTATTTGTTAAATTATGTGAACTATTTTCTTTCAAATTATCTTGTATATTTGAAGTTACGTTGTATGTTTCGTCATTATTCATATCATGGTAGTGAATCTGTGCAACTGTAGTTATCTCTGTTATTCCTTTTAATTTGTGCGCAGCATTAAAACTATCTGTTTCCATATTTACTACCGAATTCAATAGTTCGACAGATGATCGAACAGAAGTGCAGTTATTAATTAAATTTATTTTATCTTGGATATTAATATCATCTAAAATATGCATTATTTTAGAAGTGTCACGTTCATTCGTTGTATTTATTGATATTTTGGTAGAAGTGCCGTTTGTTGATGAATAATTTGCGCTAACATCAGTTACATTATTTCTATTCGTTTGTATTTTAATATTTTCAATAATTCGGGGATGGTTCTCTTTAAACATTCTTAGCATTTGTTTAATATCTTCTTCAGAAGTATTTTTTCTAAGTTCTTTTCTGATATTTGCATTCAATTCGTACAACAATGTTTCATCAGTACTTCGAGGAGTGCATATTGGATTTTCTGGCTAAAATATAGACGCGATATGTTATTGGTAAAATTAAATTAGATTAAGTTGGTCCTTCTATTATAGTAAAAATGATAGCTAGGCTTACTTTTAAAGTAGTTAATTATTTACCTTTTTGTTTTTTATAATAATGCTAGCAAGTTCTTGAGCTAATTGAATTGTTCCTACAGGTAAATTAGTATTCGCCGCTAAAGCTAGGCCGTAGTGTTCAATTTTCGTAATTCCTGGTTCTATTTTATGTTGGTATACCAATTTTTTTTGAGGTCCGTTTTGTGTACTTGCAATTTCTTCCTCCGTCACAGTCGTATGCAGACTAATAAAATAAATAAATCATTAAATTATTATTACAACGTGAATTTGAGAACTTTTTTAACAATTACTTAAAAAATTTGCATGAAGAGGAAATTACTTTACTACATTAAGATATAAGTCTTGTAATTTAGTTAGATACAGAAAATGGGTGGTGAAGAATGTAAAGGCGTTGCTCTCAATTAATTCTTCAGAAATAGCCCATGCGATACTAGTTCCTTCTTCACTACTCGTCCCTCTGAAAAAAAAAAAACATTTAAATATTTGTTGTTAAATCCGTCAGACGTCAATCTCGTAAACAATGAATTACTATTAGTAATTTCTTCTACAAGTTGTTTTTATTTCAATAGTGATTATCGTAAAGTGGAAAAATATCTAAAAAATCACCTTGATCATAAATTTCAAGCATCCTGTAAGTTTACCTAGGCTTAATTGTTAAGAAAGGTGGATAAAGTGCTCTTTCAGATAAAGGGCTCCATGGACTTGCTAACTAGAGGTCGGTAGTGTCAAGCTTAAATACGAGTATAATCGTTAGCAAATCACTATGCTATAAATCATTTAAAAAACTATTCCATGACATGCTATAAATCATTTAAAAAACTATTCCATGACATCATACATACACCATATGTAGCAATATGTAGGTACTAAATTTTAAAACTGTGTCAATAATGGGGAAGTCGGAGTGCCGATGCAACGTAGTAGGTGGTACTTAAATAAGTAAGTACTTATTTCTCTCCTTTAAATCTTATCGTTCTCCTTACTCATTTTAGACGAGGTATGCGAGTGATATTCATATATCCGTCAATTGAAGCTCTGAGTATTTGAACTTCATAAGACAGCCTTGGTCCTCTTTGGCTTTCACTACCAACCACTGTCGCTTTTTTTTTGTTAGTTGATCGTCATTTATTCTTTCTATATAACCCTACATCTACTACATAACTATCTAAGCTTTCCTTTCTTATTTTTACAATACGTAAAACTTTCACCCTGCCATATTGCATATTACATTACATTAACTTTTATTATAAAGTAGCCCCGGTATTAGTGCAGGATTTACGTATAGAAGCTATACAAGCTCAGAGCTCCCACTTACTTGGGAGTCTCCAAAAAAATTGTCAGAGTGAGCAATTGTCATTTCTTACTTAAATATACCAGAGCATTATTTGTCCAAATGCCGCAAGTCTGGATCGTCCCATAATTTTTTTAGCGCGTCTTTTCTACCTACCGAAATTACTGATAAATTTGGACACGAATAGCCAGTAATTTCGGTAATTTTTAAAATAAATTCATCAGTTTTATAATATAAATGGAACGTGTAAAGTGTAAAGTATATGATTTCTTTTACTATAAAAACGGGGATTCCCCTGTGTTGCTCCTCTACACTCGAGCATGCGCTGACCTTTTGTGTGTATTTCGAGTGATCCGGTAGACTATACAATATTTATGAACTTTTATAATCTATTTACAGTGTGTATCCTTGATAATTTGATTGTTGACATTATTTCGGAAAGTGTTTTTTTTGATGTCCTTACCGGAGTTTCATTTAAAATAAGTGTATTTTATATAAGTTTCACATACATAAATACATAACCTAACTAACGCAAGAATAATTTATACCGCATTTTTTTTTACAATATTTTGATTAAAAAACCTTGTTGGATGGTTGTGCATAATTGACATGGTTAGTTCAGGTGTTACATGCAATAATTTTTCTACGATCGTATTTCAATTGAAAAAAATATAGACAATCGATCGCATTTTAATTGAAAAGAACTTATAATGGGCCCCATATCTCCAATAGCTTAGGGCCTTATCAAGTCTAAATCTGGCTCTGCCCGCTAGAATAGGCAAATACTATATTAGTTTTAGGTACTTACATGAAAACATGCGTGTATTCGAATACAGCTTTGTGTCAAAATTTTAAAACAATGGGATACGTCCGGTATCCATACTATAGTTTGTGTCAATTGGTGAAGAACTTTCGGAGATTTAAGATTTTGAACAAACGAACATTTAAATTTTTATTTACTTAGATCATAAGTAGGTTCCAATTCAACAGTAAGCAGTAGGACTGTGGGATGCAGGACTGCAGAACGTACCATAAATGTACTAATACGTGACGTTGCAAAACTTTATTTTCCATATGGATTGAATTTTGATATCAACCGATTCGCATTGAACGCGTGTGGTAGGTACAGTGCAGCTCGATACAAGAAGAAGTCTGTGTCTAGCAGTGGGACCTATTTTATAGACTTCTTACTACTAATTTTAATGTGACTGCTTCGTTACATGGTTTAATTAATATCTTACTTACCTACAAAGCTCGTCTATTATTACCAAACTTGTTGACGTCAGACCTTTCAAAATGTGCTGGGTTTCTTTCATCTGTAAAGAGTACAACAGCTTTTCTCATTGTATTCGCTGTAGTGTAGGCAAAAGTGTAGGTGTAGCGGTGTTTGAGCCTTTGATACGACCACTGAGACCGATAAACTAATAATTATGGATTTAGCTGGTTGTGAGTTGGGTGGATGCATCAATTGCAGTAACTACGGCTAGTTCGTTGTAAGTTATTAAGTTTCATTGTCGTCTAAAATTTAACGTACAACATGCAGGGTTACCGACGGGGTCCGGCACGCTTATTACGTAACTTGCAGTCAGCGTGCGACAGTCAATATAGCGCGATATCTGCTGTCAAAACGAAAATTTATGTAATGTAATTTGTATTGTGGCGCTAAATCTAAGGGGAAAAGTGCATTTTACGCGCATAGAATAATAGACACGCAATCATCATACATGATACCAATTTTTTATTACAATTATCGCGTAGTCGCACAGTGATCGCGTGGCTATCGCTGTCTGCAAATTTTTAGGTAATAACCCCGCCGGTGGGACCTATGACTGGGTGACGTGACGATTGGATATATCGAGCTTTTTCTATCACTTTGAGAAGAGAAGAAATATCCCCGTAAATGTTCAGCAGACAGTAATGTCGGAATCAAACCAATTTTACATAATCTTATTTGTTGTTGGACCTCGTATGCCCTAGTGACGTTTACATGACAGGTTACATTATATATGTTCCTTGATCTAAAGTATAGACACTTTATAGACCGACTTCATGTTTTTTAATTAGAAAGCACGTAAGTCATTCGGTACAGCTACTTCTAAATGGCAATAGTCGTTAAAAAAGGTGGCCTTCAAACTGAAAAGTAATAGGTCTGCGTGTAGCATTCAGTATAATATGTCGGTCTAGTATGGCCCGTCTCCTCACTTCATTTGTGAAGTATTTTGCCCAGTATGTACGACATATATTATTATAAAAGTAATTTAAGTCAATTATTTATTCCTGGAAATTGGAGCGGAGCATAGATTGTCGCAAAAACGAAAAGTCTCGATATTGCTCAAATTAAGGTGCTGATAGAATTAGGCTACAGTATACGTTCAATAGAACTTGTTTAAGTTAATAAGAAGACTTACCTCAATCACGTAAGTGGATGCGTTGAGTTCAACGCTGTCGTTAAAACCAATTCTAGAAAATATACGATCAGAGAGTCTCAGTACAGCATTTGTAGCAGGCAAGAAGCATCCTAACTGCAAACGAAAAGTAAAGTATGTTTTTCAATGGTTATACCTATAAAGTTATCTCCAGATTCCTAGCAAAATGGCCGCCAACGCCGTCGCAGCAGCCGCTTGAATGCTCGTGGCTGCCATGGCAACCGCGCAACCCTTTCGAGCCCTTTCAAGCGATTCTGTTTATTATAGTAATTGATTTAAGAATTCAAAAGCCGTATCAATTTTGGTCTGGCTTTCGGTGTGAATTGAGCCTTACGACATCAGATTGACAAGCAGCTAGCACATTCTGCTCTTTTTTTTTTCTTTCAGACCAATTGGAAGATGGATTTCATATGGGAAAATCCAGCAATGCAAAAGTTAAACTGCCTACTTAATTTACCCGTGATTTGAAGCTTAGTATAAAACGGCACAATTCTAAACGTCTAACTCCAATAAAACCTATCATTTGTTTATACTACACAAAAGTATCATCGGAGCTGGAATACTGACAGAGAGAGAAAAGAATAGAAAGTGCTAGCTGATTAACATTCCAAAGTCGTAAAAATTCATGCATGCATGCAACTATTATATATATTATGGTATGGATACAAAAGGTAAATATTTGGTGAATATTAGCGCAAACTGGGGGGGTCTGAACCCCCTAATCAACACCCTCATATTCGTTCAAGGTTAGTAATTGGGTAAATTTAAACGTACTTGCGCCATAATTTGCATAATAGCAATTTGTTTTATATAAATGCTTTTGCCGCCCATATTTGGTCCGGTGATTATCGTAAAATTCTTCTCGGGGCTGGAATACTGAAAATAAGTAGATTATCTAGATATGAAAATTGCACTTACAGTATATAAAACTTATTTAAATCATAATTCACTTACAACATCATTCGGTACAGGCATAACTTGGCTGTTATAATCTAGAAGAGGGTGTACGCAATTCCTTATGTCCATGTAATCGTTAAATTCAGGTCTAATATACGATCCTATAGAACTGGCCTATAAGAAATAGGAGACATAGGTATAATATGTAAAAAATATGCAAAATAATATAAAATAAATGAAATAATAGGAATATAGGGCATTAAGGTGCGTTTGTGGTTCCATATTTAAAATGGTTAAAACGGAATCAATATACTCGTAGTGTCGTCATCCTGTCGGTCCTTACGTCATATTTACAAATTAGTAAGATTATGTCCATCGTATTTGAATTATTTACTTACTGACCTGTTTGGCGTAAAAATGAAAAGTAACCTTAAATCAGCAATACAATCCAACAAAAAATTAAATTATGAGTTATATTTTGGACCCATTCGAGTTTTATTTTTTTAAATTTAATATTTAAATAGATTATAGATACTTAGATAAACTATACTAACTATAGATATAGATAAACTTCTAAAATACTTTTACTGAATTGGTATCTCTTAATGTTAAGTTAATATGCGTCAACATTTCACGAAACATATTACGTACAGTATAAACATACTGTGTATGTGAGAACCGCGACGCTTGGTGCTTCGACCTTTCTGACTACCCCGTTAGGGATACAGTGTGAGAATATGTATGTATGTATAAACATACGGATTCTACATACTGATTGTCTTATGGCCTACTACTGTGGGGATCAGCGGCGCATATGAATTCTATCTTTGTTTTACAAAAGAGGGCAATACGTACCATCTACATCTACAGTATAAAGGCACGAGAGCCGCTGAGAGACCATTTTAAAGATATTGTACTCACCTTACCCTCTTTATACATATATATAATGTACACTAGAAGAAATATAGATATTTCAAAGGAAAGGTGTTATTAATGGTATGGAAACTCGTGGTCGTGATCAGCTAATTATTGCTAAATTTAAATTACGAAAGTCAAGTAACAAGATCAGCTAATTACTGCTAAATTTAAATTACAAAAGTCAAGTGGGTCATTTTTGGGCAACTGTGTTCGTTTTTATAATAAAATTCCTCAAGAAATTATTCAATTAACGGAAAAGCAATTTAAACTTGTTATTAAACGCACACTGATTGGAGAAGCATACTACAAAGTTAGTGATTTCATTAAGGAAAGAACAATAGTCTGGAACTAATCTTCTCTGTACATGCATTTACTGGCTTTATGAATATTGTATTTTAAATAGCTATTGTAGAATGATGTTGAAAAAATGATACCTGACTTAGTTTCTTGTCGGTTCTTCTCAGTGTTCAGGTTTTCTTTTCGAACCGAACTAAAGTAGATTTGACGTTCAAAAATGCCTTGCAATTGGGTTTACTTGAATAAATTGATTTGACTTTGATTTTAATTGTGATAGCATCAAACGCTGAAAGAGATTCTGAAAAAACCGTTACTAAAGGTTTTTTCAGAACCGGTGGTACGTTTGACGTTAGAAGACATAAGTAGTATATGTACCCATATTTATAATATTATTAAATAAAAATTAGGGATACAGCGTGAATATATGTATGTATGTATATAAAAATAAAAATATTTGAGAAACACCAAAAGTATGTAGGTATTACATAAAAATTAAGATAACCTCGCATATGTACCTACATGTATAATTGTATATGTAGTATGTACCTACCTATGCGAGAGTAATAAAATATATCTAGTGTAATTTAATGTTTTAAGTGCATGCGTACTTGAGCTAAAGCAAGCAGGATGTCTAATTCAGCCACGTTTTCACAGAGTTTGTAAAGACTGGACATAAATGGGCGCAACTCTTTGAGTAAACCAGAAATTACTCTGAAACAAATAAATATTTATTGAAGAACTCTATTATTTTTGGTAAATTTTCTAAAATTTATCACCGGCATAGATCATCGGTTCCGCCTTACACCAAATCACCACCAAATAGAAATCAAAATTTGAAACAATAACGACAGCTTGAAAGTTGTGACTAAATAATATAATTTTCTTATTTTTGGATTTTGGTTTTGTTGAGGAATTTGAAGAATAATTATTGAAAGATTTTGGCCAAACATACTATTGCCTATTTTTTTTTAATCTAAATTACCTAGTTAAAGCATAAAACATTTTCTTCCAACATTAAATGAAAGGGTATGCCAAATTCAAAAATTAACTCATGCAACTAAATAATTTAGAACTTTTATTTAAAAGAATTGAAAGGAATATTGAAATCAATTATTGTTATTCTTGAATTACTGTTAAAATTAAAATACTGATTATTAGCAGTAAATAGGCGTAACGTAGTTCACAGGGTTATATTATGGTTTACGTAAGAGTGACGAGCCTACAATAGTATTATAGCTACATTTTTTATATATAAATATACATAATTGTTGGTGTGTCTCAGTGATCGTGTTACCACAACACATTTGTTTTAGATTGCACTGTAGTCTAGTTATTATAATTTACTAGCTTATGCACGCGACTTCCTCCGCGTTTTTTTAAAAAAATCAAAAGCACCTATCCACAAATATTAGGTCTTTACCTATGAAATTGCCGTTTAGTATACAAAAAGTTAAAGTATTTTTTATATACTTATATATTTTTTATTTCTATTAATTAAAGTATGCACCCATGCTATCGATGCATCTCTGCCAGCGCAGTGGTAATTTTTCAATGCCCTTCTTGAAGAAGTCAGGTGTACGGGAGGCAACAAACTCTTCAAAGGCATTTTGTACTGCCTCTCGGGTGTAGAACTTTTTCCTGCCAAGAAGTTGTCCAAATTTTGGAAAAAGTAGAAGTCTGTCGGGGCAAGGTCTGGTGAGTGCGGTGGATGACGCAAAACTTCCAACCCTAGCTCATGAAGCTTAAAGACCGTAAAGGCTGGCCGGAGATTTGCGAGCTTTTCCATCATCGTGTCCAGTTCCTCACAGTACACATCCGCAGTAATGCTCGTGCCATTTGGTAAGAAGCTGTGATGAATTACACCAGCACTAGACCACCAAACAGTAACCAGTTTGGGGCATTGCTTTGGTGCTAAACCAGGATCTAACTAACATGATGACCGCTTACGATTGTCAAAAAGAACCCATTTTTCATTGCAAGTGACAATGCGGTTCAAAATCCCTTCGTTTCTCTATCTATTAAGCAACACAAGGCATGCCTCAACGCGTTCGTCGAGCTGGCGATCGTTCATTTCATGCAGCACCCACTTATCAAGCTTTTTTACCTTGCCAATTTGACGCAAATGGACCAATATTGTTTTGATGCTAACATCGAAAGCGGCTGCTAACAGCAGTTGATTGACTATCGTCAGCTTCCACTATCGCCTTTAATTCGTCGTTGTTGACTTTAGTTATCGCGCGACCGCGGGGTTTATTTTTCAGATCAAAATTTCCATGTCGGAAGCGTTCAAACCAATAACGGGTCGTGCGTTCGTTTGTAGTGTTCACTCCGTACACGTCGTTAATGTTGCGAGCCGTTTGTGCCGCATTGCTACCGCGACGGAACTCGTATTCCGTAATTACTCGTATTTTTATCGAGTCCGTACTGGTAAAAATGATACAAATTTAGTGAAACCAAAACACTAATCAATAAACAAATGACTGAATTTGAAAATAAAATTCCAAATTTTTTGAAAATAAAATTCATTTGAATTTAGGATTTATTGCCAGTCATATACAAATTACATTTCAAATAGCCAGTATTGTAGAACAGCAACTTCAAAAGTAAAGATCTATTAGCACGCGCATCGCGACATTTTCCAAAACGACTGTAGAAATTGTATAAGTTGAACACAGCCAATAGTAATCACATACACAGATAAAGCACCCAGAAACACAGCGGAGCTTGTTATTTACATAAAATGTAATGAAATTGCCAGAAAAACAAGTTCGCACATTCCTCAACAAACAAATGTGTATGTAGATGGTGTAGATGCACCTTCATAAAAATCCGAAATGTCAAAGTCAATGACGTTAGATTAGGTTAGGTATCATAATTCAAAAGTCAAGCTGGGAACAGCGTCATTGATATCTCCTGTTAGTTATTTTATTTGCAAAAGAAGTAATTTCATCTTTACAGATTTTCAGTAACAGATTTGAAAATGTAGCGCTATTAAATTCTAGAATACGGTTATTTTCTATCATAAATCAGCATATAACGTAAAGTCAAGAGCAAAAATGTCAATGTCTACAGCCTTGTTCAGCCATAATGAATGCCTAGCTACTAAAAATACTTTTTATAGTGATCATTGCTTGCGCTAGCTTAAAAAAGTTATAAACCACAAAGAAAATCACAAGAAATTAAAATATATTTTTTAAGGAGAATGATTACTCTGGGACCAGTGGTAACGAATTTGGGCATTGTCATTTCATTGCAATCGGATGAACGGTATGGCAGCCCATAAAATACAAACAAACAAACATTGATTTTCATATATTAGATAAATAAATCCAACCAAATGAAACTCATATACCGGAAAGACGACCTCTGCCAGGCCAGCTAGTGTAGGTATAAAGTTAATTGCCATCGATGCCAATTAACTATTACTGAATAACACGTAGCAAACATTCAATTCAACACCGATAGGACGGATTTTACGTAACGCTTTGCTAACAAAAGCAAAAGCCTTTAAATTTTTTCCACGGCTACGCGACGCATTCAACGTTTTCGAGTTGATGATTTATTCGCTTGCATTGTATTCGAATCAATTCAATCCGTATTAACAGTACTAGTTCTATCAATGATTCCAGTTTGAAAGCATATCAACGGCTTCAAAGTCACCTGTACATATATTATAATAATACTATACTATCCATTATGAATTATTGAAGTTAAATCGTAATGCTAACATATTACTCAATCTTTGTATGTCATTCAGTGATGCCTTAGCTTGTTGATCTAATACCACCAACTCTTCTGTTGTCATAGAGACACTGCTTCCGTTGAATTTCACCTAGATATAAATAAAATTACATTATTTACTATTTCGTTCAAAATATCTACTTTCGTATAATAGATACATTGATCATAAAAAATATATTATTATATTACAACTATAGTATGTACTTTCATACCATTATTGTTTTTAAAAAGCTGTTGAATGTGAGTCAGACATATTCAATTAATGTTCCATATTCCTTGACAATACATTTTGATATTGAACTAATAAAAAAACCAATGATTTCCAATTGTTAGAATTTGTGTGACGAGTTTATCAACATTTACATATAATATAATCTGTAATTTCTTCGATACATTAAATTGTATAATTTTGCTTAAATATACAATTTGATCAGTGTAGACGTTATTGTACACTATTACGAACACAATACAAAATTTATTTTAGATTTTTGCAATAAATCTTTAAGAATAAATAGGACAAGATAAGCAAATTTCGTATTATTTAACGTTTTTTCCTCAAATTCAAATACATTAGTATTAAAAAAATCATTTTTTTTTCTATCTGTATATCTCTCATTCCTTTCTCATTCAATACCCTACTCAATAAACTTTTTTTTCCCAATCTGTTTGATCTCCTATTATTGCCCATAATAATTCTTATTATTATTATTTTATCCATATCTCAACCGTAACATTGAACCATAATCTTATTATACCGTTTGACTTTGCGAGCTTGTAACATACAAACATACATACCTGCGTTCAGGAAAATGTGCAGAAGATTGCGGTGAAGGTGTTACTGTTTGTCAACATTCAATATCAAAAGGTTAACGAATAGGCTAAATAACTGCTCTTGAAACTAATATATTTTTTATACATTATACATTTCGCAACACAATTGCGAAAAAAATTCTTGAAATACTTGAAAGACAGAAATTGAGTTATTGTGTTTTGAATTTCAGTAGTAGGAATAGAGTGGAGATAAGCTAGAGGAAGATAGCATTGTATAGCTGTGACGTCACAATAACGTGGGGGCATTGCAAAGCGCTAGGAGTGACAGAGACGGAACTTATCCCTTGTTCCCACTACAAAAGTTTAAAAGCGAATAATTCTTATAATTTTGATTGTATTTCTAATATTATTTCACAGTTTTGTTAATGATAATTGAACCTATCGTTTAATTACATTATTTAAAAACAGTCATCTATCCTATTATAGACCAACGTAACAATATACGTGACAACGTGACAATTCTTAGACAAGTTAGGAATGTTTTATAATAAGGATCGAAGAATATGAGTCTTTTTATCGGCACCTGTTTAAAGATTTGTGGCAAATTTTCGATATCGAAATCTCTTCTGTTTTTCGGAGTTACTGGCATTACAATGTGAAAACCTTTAGTCACATTTTGATTTAGCCGTAAGGACAAATCTAATGATTCGCTTAGTTGTTCCACGATCTTCTGTATATCATCTATTAGTTCTGTGTATGTTCTTCTTGCAACATCTAGAAGTCCGTTAATGTTTGGTTTAACAGCATAACTTCTTTGTAAACTTCCCATTACGCCTTTCTCCATATGGGCATCGTCTTGAATGACATTGCGAATACGTTCTTCGATTTGACTGTAGTGTGGATTTTCGAAATCCTAGTAAGAATTATAATTATTATTATTCAATACCTACTGTACGAATCCAATCATTTATTTCATTTCGCTGAAGCCTTTTATTTGTTTTAAATACATTATTTACATTACTTTATTGATTTTTATCAATGGAAACCATATATATCTATGTATATGATTTTTTGACAATAAATAAGAAAATAAGAATAAAATAAATAAGATGTAAGTAATAGATAAGATACATTCAAATACATAGTAAATAATTTATTTCAGTGGTAATACTACCCATAGTTTTTCATAAGTAGGTATTTATCTCTAAGTAAAAGTTGTCAGACCATAAATAAATATTTTTTTATTTATATACAATACAAATATAATGATGGCAAATAGACATTATTCTAAGAACTATAATATGCGTACTACTGTATTATAATTATTATAATATTGTTAGGTACTAATATTTGCATGATGTAATTACGTAACGTAGTGATTATTTGTAATTAAGATAAAAGTGTCATATTTCAGACTATAACATTATTTAGTACTAACATAAACCAATAATATTGCTATTTAGAGATTTAGTTTCGTTTCCTATTGCATTATTAATTATGATATTGAAAGAAATACATACATTTTGTCTTATTATTTGTCACATTACAGGATTGGCGAATAGAACAAAATATATAGGCCTACCATTTTAATTTTCCTCAGCCTTCCACTCTGAGCTACGCTTAAAGCATCGACTAACTTCGGCACCATGTCCATTGTCACCTTAAGCAGAATCGTTTGGTTTAACTGAGCTTCACCAAACCTATCCATATTTTGATTTTGCGACTCTATGCATAAGAACAAAATCTTGTCTATTTCAGACAGTTTCTTGATTACATCCTATAATTTAAACAATTTAAATTATGTTTAATTTGTTCTGCTATATACCATCCCAACTGCCTATGTAATAACGAGACACAGAAATATTGCGTCGTTTTTTGTTTATGTTATTGTAATTATATTTGCGTTGTTATCGCTACATATATACTTTATTTTTATCGTGTAGAAAAACAAGCTACTAAAACCTGTAAACTGGTCATTAGTCCATCTTCATTTTCAAATAAATCCTGTACAGCGTCTAATCTTGCTTCTATAAATTCTTTATTGAAGGATGGTTGTAGTATAGCGGCTCTCAAGGCTCTTATGCCTCCTACAGTATAGGTAGGACCCAGTACACCTAATAAGCAACAAGTAAGACCCGCAGATGGTTCTAAAGGCTGAACTAATTCCAACTGGGTAGCTGTACCTACATCTAAAACAATAAGGTCTTAATATATTAATAAGGTCTTAATATGTCTTGGATTTCAAATAAAAACTTGAATTCACTTGATGCGAATTTTCTTAAGCATTATTATTTAAAAAGAAATATGAAACCATTTTTCCGCAAAGATATCTCTTTATATATGATAATATCTTTATATAAGATAATATCTTTATATATGACTGATATTAATTATTTATTCATGCATATATACCAATAATCATAGTATCTTCAGAAGAATGGTATTCGATTTTCAACGATTCTCGGGCGAACACTACGCATTGAATATATTCAACATATTTCAATACAGCTGCCGCCGCTGTAACGGCGTAAAACCTGTAATATAGATGCGTAATGAAACCATAACACAGTTATTTTTCATAGTTTGTTTGTATGGAAACAATATAATACTTTATCTGTTTGTACAGCGATAAGACAACATGAATACCGGTTATTACCAGGTATTGGTATCTATTGGATATTGAGATTATTCACACATTGATTGTTGCGAAGTTGTAACGGAAAACGATGGATAATACCATTAATTGAATTCGGCTGTATTATAAAGATTTACTTATGAAGCACTTGTAGATAAACAGCGCTGTACTGTGGAGCGCAAAGTGTTTGTATATGTTGACGACCTGCTGCGTCATTGAAATGTTTCCTTTGGACCGATGTTAGATTCACTAAAGGATAATGATCTTTTATGAGTTGATAAAGCTGATTCGGCTGTACTCCTTCACAGAATGTGTTTGGAACTATTATCTGTAAAAAGAGAATGATAGCCTCTTTGATAAAAAATGCAATATTATGAAGTGATCAAGTGATAATGTAATCTTTCAAGGAAAAGTGAAATGAAAAAATAAATTTAAGTACTACATGCATTGTACTATATTAGAATAACAATCGAAAAGCGATTTATTGTCATATCATAAAAATGGGATACTTTTTGCACTGATTAAAATACGTAGATACAAGTTAATAATACTAAATATTGTTAATTTAAAGAGAAGAATGAAGTTATCAACTGGGGGTTTATGTCACATTTTCAAAATATCTAGGTTACTTATGTGATAATCGTTTGTACTTAAAAGATAGATCTAAATAAGAAATATTTTACCTCAACAGGATTGAAATAATTTATTTTAGTCAAAGTGTGAGTGTAAAGAAGCGTATCGCTGAACTGACAGAGGACAAGATGAGGATGTTTTAAGTCTACAGCAGCCATTCCTATTTCACCTCGAGCCATGCCTCTACCTTCAGATATTGCTGAAAAAAATCGATGCTGTTGTATGAATTTTTAAGCAGATTGCGTGGCAGCCGCACCATCATCCTATGTACTATCCCGGGTAAGGTGGACATAGGGTAAACTCATACCTAGAATATAAGTACCGACATAGTTTTAAGTTTGCATGTTTACTAACAATATTGGATCATGTTGTCTGAAACAAAAAGTTTATTATTATTATTATATTTTTATTCACTTCGAAACGTCACAGAAGGAAAAAGTAATGTGATCTTTAAAAAATTTTGCTAATGGCTATATATAAGACTATATACACGTAAGTGTAATGTATGTACTAATATCGGTATTTTCTTATGTGCATACGTGTATCGTACATTATAGTTCCTAATTCCTAAATCAATGGACCAAAATTATTTATCTCAAAATTGGTGTAGCCCAATACACAATTAAAAAATCCTAAACTACTTATTGTGAATTACATATTGTTATTCAGTGATTTAATAAAGTGTTTCATTATTTACCACTTATTTACCTATTATAACACTCGCATCTGCAGCCGACGTACTAGTTGATCTAGCAGACCTTATGCTGCTGTGACCTCCTGTAAAGCCAACGAAATAATTTATCCCTATTACTGTTATAAATAACTGTTAACTAATTTATAACAGCAAGTATGTGTCTTCTTATCAGAATATCAATATAAACAGTAGGTATCTAATTGGGATGCCCCTTGGTTTCTGGGTGCAGGTTTGTACCACAGTTAAATATAATGTAATTTTCCTCATGAATAGATTTAGATATATAAAATTATGAATTTAGATAATAAATAATATTAGCGATAACGCCTATATTTAGTTTCTCATTTGGTGGACAAAATGAGAAAATTACACCGTCATAGGGAAGATACGAACTTACTTGCAGCTATTAAGTATTATTATTAGGTACCAATATACAAATAAGTAGCTATACAGAAAAACCGTATATTTTGTAATAATCTTCAGCGTTGCCTTCAGACCAAGAGCGACCTAAATAATTTAAAATTTTGAATTTCATACGTAGCTTTACGCTATCTCGTATCCAGAGTTGATAGAGCATCAAGGTGCAACAAAATCATGCCTTCAAATAATTTCTAGCATTACGTGTTTAGGCTTTATAGTTGGCGAAGCGAACCATTTAGTGAAAGATAGAAGTTATCGTTAAATAAACCAGTTTTGTACAAAAATTAAATTCGATTCAATTCAATTTATTCACTTACATAATATTATGTATATTTATTCTACATTACTATGCGCTATGGTCAGCACACTAGGTAAAGCCTGATTTATGGGGACCCAAACTTACGTCTATCTTAAAAAGGCTATATCTCCTGCATAGATGTTAAGAGATACAGGTAGGTCTTAAAAGATCGTAAACGACCTATATCTCTTGCTATTCTTGTACATTATAATATTCATTATAATATTAATAATATATCTGCAGGGAATTGAAATGGCGGGTTCCTACATCCAATATTTTCCTTTAACTTTCTCTCCCAGACCAGCATGGAAGGACCACTTTTATTTTCATGCAGAAATAAAGTGTATTAAAATTTGTATTTTTTGGTGAATTCAATAAGTGGCATTAAATATTTCGACGTTTAAGATTTTTGAATAATTACGGTAATGAATTGAACAGAATAAAAATAATAATAAAAAAAGTTATTCCAAATTCCATATTTTACATTAGATCAGTTTTGTTCTGGAGGTACCAATTGTCAATTACGAACTCACCTCTACTGCTGCTGCTGATGTATCTCAACGCTGTGGGTCTGTTACGTGGTGTATGTAAATCTTGGGACGTTTCAGCCGCTGAATCACTAACTAGCACTTTTCGGTTTGCTTTACCGCTTGACGACGATTCCAGTTTACTTGAACTTGAATTGTCTGTTATTCTTAAGCAACGATAAAAACTTTGTCATCATTAAAATTCAACTAATCTATATCTACACATATAAGTAAAATTGAAATGTCTGTCTGTAATTTCAAACTAAGGCTGGCTTCATCTTCTTAGGCTTTTTTAAATTTTTGTCTGCCTATCTGTTTCTTTGTGCGGGCTAATCGTTGAAATGGCTGAATCAATTTTCACGGGCCTCTTATTGGCTTGAAAATACAAATCTACCGCGAGTGAAACCGCGAGGCGCAGTAATACTTGCTTACATATTAATCTGTTCAATTTATGATAATATTAATGTTCAATTTATTCAAGTACCTAAATCCAATTGCAAGGTATTTTTGAACGTCAAATCTGCTTTAGTTCGGTTCGAAAAGAAAACTGGACACTGAGAAGAACCGACAGCAAACTCAGTCAGGTATCATTTCTTCAACATTATTCCATAATAGTTATTATATTTAAAATACAATATTTATAAAGGCAGTAAATGCATATGCAGAGAGGATTACCTATTCTCAGACTATTCTTTTGTCTTGAATGATATCGCTAATTTTGTAGTAGGTATGCTTTTCCAATCAGTGTACGTTTAATAACAAGTTTAAACCTCTTTTCCGTGAATTAAGGAATTTTATTATAAAAACGAACACAGTTGTACAAAAATCACCCATTCGGATTTCGTAATTTAAATTTAGGAATAACTAGCTGTTCACGATCACGAGTTTCCACACCAATAATAACGCCATTCTTTTGAAATAGGTCGATATTTTTTCTAGTGCACATTATGTTTTAAAAGATGTATAGGTATCGAGGGTAAAATGAGTACACCAATCACTGTCTTCAAAACGATCTCTCAGCGACTCTCTTTGCATTTTTACCGTAGATGGCAAGTATTGCTCTCTTTTGTAAAATAAAGATAGACGTCATACACGCTGCTGATCCCTATAGTAGCAGGCCACAGACATAAGTCTATGGAAATATGCAAAGTTTCATTCGTCATTTATTTCCATTCGAGGTGCACAGAACATCAAAACGCACTTTTTTAACTATTTATGTTTGGGCTTGTCAGTCAGTGGCACCTTATGTTATCGTCTTTAGGAGCTCTCTATTATAAACCTTGTCTCTTTTAGATATATATACATGTACCCAGAGGCGTATTTCTCATTAGGGCGACTAGCGCCGGACGCCGGCCACCTAACCAGCACCGAATCCGCTCGGATTCGGTGCTGGTTAGGTGGCCGAATTACATGGCTAATCTGGCTAAACCTTACGAGATAGATCAAAATAATGTACTACGAAATCGTATACCTTAAAAAGGTCTACAGAAAAGTCCGGGATGGTGTATGTCTATCTCCTAAGGATAACCCACAGTAACCATTTTTATCTTTTACATATTACTAAAAAATAATGAGTTATTTACGAAGCTATTTTAAACAATAAGTATTAATCCTTATCCAATTAAATACGTTAGATACGTTGTGCATTTAATGTAGATCAAAATTTCCCTTTCAGAGTATCCTTGAAATGAATATCTTAGAAGCTTAGTTTAAAAACATACATACAGCAACAGGACCGAAAAGTGAAGTATTCGTAAGTCAGTGTATTCACTTACTTGTCACGTCATTCTAAAATGGCTGTTACATAATTCACATGATTTTCGTGCAATTCGTATTTTTTTTTTCTTCTTTTATTTGAGAAACAAACGGTCATTCACAATAAATTTACAGTGAGATATATATATATATATACACTAGACCTACAGTTTCCTGTATTCGTAAAAGAAACAGTGAAATTTTAATGACACTAGTTACAATAACAACACAAAATATAATAGATAAATAAATAAAATTTCAACCAGAAAATACCGATCCATCATTTACACTTTTTATCATTTTCATTACACTGCAATAAAGTTTTTATTTCTTTTTTAAATTTAGATAATTTGTTACTAAATAAGTCTACACTTGAAAATTTTGAATTATATGTATTACACGATCGTCTTATGAAACTATTTCGGACATAACATTTTCTTGTCTTTTTTATACAAAATAATGGTTTTCTACAACAACCTCTTTCTGGATGAATCAGTGATATTATTTAAAATTTTGTGCAATTTATGCCCAATATGTCCGATTCTAGCTCAGAAACATACAAAATTAGATTAAAGAACACAAATAAAACTGACGGAGTAACAAATCACACCTTAAACAAAGTTCTAATTGTATTTTTCAAAATAGAAATAAAATAAAAACTAGACAAGAATATGTTCAGTGATGCCATATTCGAATTTTTTTACCCAGTTAGATATTATTGTGCATTAAGAACAGGTATTTCCAGATAATGAAATAGTTGAGAAGTGAGACAGAGGTGAAGAAAGAGGGTAGAGATTCATAAAGCAGAACGAAGGCTCATATATTCAGTTCACATAAACGAGAACTTCGGAACGAAACTTGTTTTCTGCTATTAAACTCTATAATTTATTTCTAATTAAATATAGTGTTTTCGTAAATTCTGCTCGATAAAGTAATTTAATTAAGTAATTGTGCTTTCGATATGTTTTTTCTAAATGTTTTTATCGGAGTTTATAGCTGTAGTAGAGGTGTCAAGTCTTCGTCATCAAATTGATATCTCATAATATATGTTTATGGGTCGCTAGTTTATAATAAAATCATGTTTAAATCTTATGTGTTAGTGTTATATTAGGGGGTCAACTGAGGAAGCGTGCTCGTCGCGACCCCTGCCAGCCCTTTTCAGGGCTGCAATTCCTCTTCTGTGCATACCATGCGGGACAACGGCAATTATAATGTTAGGGCGTCCCCCGGAAGCGACGTACACCGGTCTGTCCCCGCTGGTGTGTGCAGAGTGCAGTTCGGCGTTGGGGACCGCCACCCAACACGCTGTGCACCTAGCGGCGGGAAGTGGAGGGAGGAGTGCAGAGTAGCTGCGTGGAATGTGAGAGGTGGGATTGAGGAGAAGATGAATGAAGTGATTGATATTATGGAAGAGAAAAGATTGGATGTGCTATGTTTGAGTGAAACCAAGCGAGGCGGCAGTGAACTTGCCGACTTGCCCGGAGGAGGCATCGCTTTGTGGTCAGGGGTACCACAAGGAGATAGGGGATGTCAAGGGGTAGGCGTTTTACTGTCCTCTCGTATGGTTAATTGTATGACTGAGTATGAATGTATAAATCCCAGACTGCTCTGGGTACGCCTTAAGATTGGGTTGACAAGAATTTTTGTTTTGGCAGTATATGCCCCAGTGTCCTCTGTCGGTTTGGCTGAACTAGAGCAGTTCTGGGAAAATGTTAGAGAAGTTCTAGCGACGGTTGAAGAGAACGAAAGAATTGTTGTATGTGGAGACATGAATGGATGGGTCGGGACAGCTCGAACAGGATTTGAGTCTGTCCTAGGCAAATATGGAGATAAGAGAGTAAATGATGCTGGTAAGATTGTGCTAGGACTGTGTATGGAAAAGGATCTTTTTGTGGCTAATACCATGTTTGGGCACAAAAGGATCCATCAGTACACGTGGGAAAGAAAGGGTGCGAGAAGTATGATTGATTTATTCCTGGTGGATAGCAGACTTAAGAAGCAGGTAATGGACACAAGAGCGTATAGAGGAGCCGACCTCGGGACGGACCACTTTCTGGTGATAACCAGAATAAGGGGTCTGTTCGCAGCATGGCGACATCGCGTAGTGTCCAAACCTGCAGCGGTTAGCCGCATTAGAAGCTGGAAACTGCAGGATGCGACCACCAGGAATGAATATGAAAGGGTATTATCCAGTAAGCTTGATGATAGATTGAAAGTGTTGAGCGAGGATGTTGAAGAATGCTGGCAGAACCTTAGAGATAGTATGGTTGAGGCTGCGAAAGAAGTGTGTGGAATGAATAAGATTGGGAACGGCAAAAAGCGTGATGTGTGGTGGGATGATGAGGTGAAAGTGGCTGTGTATAAGAAAAAGAAAGCATGGCGAGACTACCTTGCTACTAATGACTGTGGTATGAAAAATTTGATGAAAGACAGGTATAAGCTGCAGAAAGCAGAAACGAAGGCACTAGTGAAAGAGAAGCGTGAAAGGTGTAGGGTGTTAGATGAAAACAAGATGTCGGACAACTTCGAGGAAAATTCCAAATTATTTTGGAAAGAAGTACGTAAAATCCGAAGTGGTCCGGCACCTTGCAGAATGAATAAAGTGCGTTCGAAAGAAAACAACCTGCTTACAAATAAAAAGGATGTTCTGCAGCGATGGAGTGAATACTATGGAGAACTGTATGAGAGTGGCGACTCCGTCTCTGATACTGAGAGCGATTCTAATGAATTGCCACACTCAGGCCAGGGACTGGAGGATGCCATTAGTATGAAAGAGATTGAGAAAGTGATAAGAAGTTTGAAATGTGGAAAGGCTGCGGGAATTGATGAGGTGACTGCTGAGATGATCAAGTATGGTGGTCCTAGGGTCTGGGATGCCTTCTGTGCACTCTGCAACCTTTGTTGGCAGAAGGGGGAGGTTCCAGAGGACTGGCGCACGGCAGTCATAGTACCTCTATATAAAGGGAAAGGTTCCTACCTAGACTGTGCGTGCTATAGGGCCATCAGCTTGGTCAGCTTAGCGAGTAAAGTCTATACTAAAGTATTGACTGAACGTATGAAAGGCGTTTCAGAAAGATATTTGTGGGAGGCGCAAGGTGGATTCAGGAACGGTAGGGGTTGTATGGATCAGATTTTCTCGCTTCGCGTTATCGTGGGAAGGTTTCTGGCTTTAGGTCAGAAAGTTTTCTGCGCTTTCGTGGATCTAGAGAAAGCATTCGATAGAGTAGTGCGGAAGAAATTGTGGAGTCTTCTGCCTGAATATGGCGTGGAGGGCTCCTTACTGCAGGCTGTGAGGTCATTATATCGAGACCACAGAGCCTGTGTAAGGATAGACGGTGACATGTCGCCCTGGTTTGAAGTCTGTTCTGGTGTCAGACAGGGCTGCGTGATGTCTGCCTGGCTGTTCGTGCTGTATTTGGACAGTTGCCTCCAGAGATTGAAAGCTAATATGAGTGGTATGGGATGTGATGACACAGTGGTAAACTGCCTATTGTACGCTGACGATGCTGTGCTAATAACACCATCAGAAGCAGAGTTGCAGACACTAGTCACGTGTATGAAAGAAGATTGTGAAGTAAAAGGATTGAAAATGAATGTGAACAAAACTAAGGTTCTGGTGTTTGAAAGAGAAGCGGTACAAACGAAATGTGTGATTAGTGTAAATGGAAAATGTCTAGAACAGGTGAATGAAATTGTGTACCTGGGGAGTGCGTTTTCGAGGGATGGAAGATGTGAGTTGGATGTGGAGAGACGGGTAGCAGCTGGCAATAAAGTGAACGGTGCTCTGTCCGCATTAGTGGGTAGTGTGAATATATCTAACACTGCTAAAATGGCCATCCACAATGCGGTGTTGGTGCCAACTTTGTTGTACGGCAGTGAGGCCTGGATATGCCCGAAATCGAGTGAAAGTATGATAAATGCTGTGGAGATGCGGTCTCTCAGAAATATGTGCGGTGTCACGCTTGCGGACAGGATAAGCAATGACGAGATATGCAGTATGACAGGGTTGCACAACAGTGTTATTGTAAAAATGAAGAAAGGAATGCTTAGATGGTTCGGGCACATGGAAAGAATGAGTGATGAAAGACTGACGAAGAAAATATACAGAGCGAAAGTGAGTGGTAAAAGAAGCCAAGGAAGACCAAGGCTGACTTATGAAGATCAAATAGCCAGAGTGTTAGCAGACGGAAATGTCAAAAGCACTCGCATACCTAGGCGAAAATGTGTGAGGAGAATGATGAGATATATATAGAAATGAGAAAGACTGACGAAGAAAATATACAGAGCGAAAGTGAGTGGTAAAAGAAGCCAAGGAAGACCAAGGCTGACTTATGAAGATCAAATAGCCGGAGTGTTAGCAGACGGAAATGTCAAAAGCACTCGCATACCTAGGCGAAAATGTGTGAGGAGAATGATGAGATTTGAGGAAGCGAAAGAGGTGTGTAAGGACCGCGACTCCTGGCGCTCCGTCCTCTCTGGCTACCCCGTTGGGGATACAGCGTGAAGTTATGTTATGTTATGTTATGTAAATCTTATGTTTAAGTCTGAGTAGAATATTTTTATTAATTTTTCGTCTTATCACTGAATTGGATGTAATTATTATAGTACACGTATGTAAGGGTGGTTAGTACCTTATCGTCATAAACAGGATGTATGTACCTACCTATATCCACTATTATATTAAACGAGCAATACATATACATATTTGATATCACTTTCACAAAAACGGCTCTAGCGATTTCGAAGAAATTTACAATATATAGGGCTTATAGCGGTAAACCGATCTAGCTAGGTTTCAATTCTGAGAAAATTCGATTTCTCCGTTTTTCACACACTTAAAACTTCCAAACTCTAAATTTCTATAACTTTTTTAATTTCACAGCAGTTTATCTTCTCAATAGCACAGTGGTTGTAGGGATTGCATTCCGGAAAACCGGATCTAGTAATCTGGCGGATCCGGCATCATTAGATGTCGGACCTGACCAGTAGACCGGATCCGGCACCAAATTACCGGAACCGATCCCGGATCCGTTAAATTAAAAAAATACATGAAACTGATTTTTTTTAAATCTCGCGTTGCATGTGAGTAAATAGACATAATATACGTACCTATAAACGTAAGTTAACTGACTTTTTTATTTTTCAGTTGATAGATTAATGTTATGTTTATGTTGCATTTATGAGAATGATATAAGTAGATAATTATAGACTTAGAAGTTGTAACGATCCATGTTTCCAATTTTTCTTTATTATACGACTTTCTTCTTATATAGCGATGACCTAACGCTTTAAATTGAAAATATGTACTTATTTATATTGCATTGCAGGTACTAGTCTAAAATTCTATAACGAGCATGTCAAATAAACACATTCGCTTGATCGCCTTTTATATACAGGTTGTCCAGGGTCAGATTTCGAACTTTGAATGAATTAATCCGTACCATTTGGGTTTTCAACGACGTCCTGATCACTCCTCGCACTTGCCTCGTTCAAAAATA
Source organism: Zeuzera pyrina (assembly GCA_907165235.1). Classification (NCBI taxonomy): domain Eukaryota; kingdom Metazoa; phylum Arthropoda; class Insecta; order Lepidoptera; family Cossidae; genus Zeuzera; species Zeuzera pyrina. The sequence continues at coordinate 6,157,069 of OU015627.1, forward strand.
AAATTTTAATTTCAGATTTTTTAGTAGACTGGACCAGTAGAAGAGAAGGCACTGTGCTTTTGCTGTCGAGGCTTACATTTCGAGTGAGTTTTTGCTGCCTAAGCACAACGTAGATTTAACAATCGATACCGTATTTGTCGATGAGGTACTTTCACTTATACCTTTGAGGATATGTGAATAAGCAGAATTACCGTTACTGAGAAATTAGCAACCCAAGACACATACATCAAAAGGCTTTGCAATGCACAAGCCTAAGATTACAGTGTGGTGTGCAATGATGTCTACATGATTATCGGGCCCATTTTTTAAAACCAGCTGCTCCCATCTGTGATCGTAAATCGGAAAGATACAGTGAGACAATAAAACTTTTTTTGATACTAGAATTACAGAGTAATCACCACTTCAACCGAAATACGTGGTTCCAGCAGAACGGAGCAACAGCTCCTACAGCTAAAAATGTGTCTATGAACACAGTGCAGCAGTTATTTTCAGAAAAAACGTATCCTTCTGTGGCACCATACCATGGCCACCCAGATCCTCATATTTGAGACTGCATGCTTTTTTCGTATGGGGATATTTTAAATCCGTCCTTTACAAGACAAATCCGGGCACTATCACGCAGTTAAAAAAAATATTCGTGTCGAAATTAGCATGATTCCTCAGGCGCTCTGTAAATGAGTTTTTCAAAACGTGCGTGCTAGACTTAAAAAGCGTGTGAAGCTCAGTGGTCACTATTTAGAGAAAATAGTTTTCAAAAAATAAAATCCGCATTTGTTGTACTTAAATTTTATTAAAATGTTAATTATTTTTACCATTTTGATCTAGCTCTGGAGTTATTTATAAAGTTTATGGTTAAAAGTCACGGAGAAAAGTCTTATTTATTTTCCTGAACAGTGAATTAATTGTTAAATTTCACGGGCTTCTTTTGATTTAAGATACCTAGTATGTTATTTAGAAGAATAATGTTATAAAGAATAGTATTATACAAGCAATATTTGTATATTTGTAATTGCATTCTTGAAAACGGCTCTAACAATTTAGATGAAATTTACAATATAGGGATTTACGGGGCGAGAAATCGATATGGCTAGGTATCAATTCTGGGAAAATTCGTTTTCTCTTATGTTTTCACACACTTAAAACTTCTATACTCTTCTAATTTCGCAATAGAATTTACTTTCCGATAGAACAGTGGCCAATGGGTATGTCTACCACACTATTCTGACGACATAGGTCACACTTTTTTATGTTTTTTTTAAAAGACACCGAGTAAAGCTCGGTCGCTCAGGTACTGTACTTAAAATGACATTATATTGTTATAGTAACTTGTTATTATGAAGTAGATATCCACATACGTTTTTCATTTAAGTAACGGTTAAAGATCTAAAGGTACCAAAACTTCTGAAAGGATTAAGGACGGGTTTATATGACACGAGGTTATCATATTATCACGTAAAGATCGCGACATAATATAGTGCTCGATTTAACAATTCGGCTATAGCTTACTGGCTGCAGTTATGTAATAAGATAGCGAAGGTAGCGAATTTTCAGTTCTCACGGACACAACGCTCGCAGTTCACGGCGAGCGCATGCACGTGTGTGTCTAGAGCCCTTAACTCTCCTAGACTCTTAGAGAAAAATATGCTCTGTCATGTATACGTCTAAGTTCATGTACAGACAACTTCGTTAAGTCTGAAGCGGGTGGATAGGAATACGTGGGCGAGGTAGCTTCCCAACCAGCAGAATTAAGTAATATAAAATTCGTGATCACGTTTCTAATTCAGCCTGAAGCTGTAAATCTTTAAACCAGTCGAGCAAAACCTCTAGAAACGTTATCTCAATGCGATTTGGACACAAATTGTTCGCTTTTAGGTGCTATAAATATCATAAGATTATCGTATAAAAACCTAAACAATAGTAAAAATGACGTGTGACGGCAATGAACAGCGCTACTTGTGCCAAAATAGCAATAGCAATGCCATTCTCGACACATTAGTTGGCTTAAAACCATTGATTTACTTTCACTCGACTTATTAATGCTACAACAGTTATTTCGTTACGATTATTCGGCTGGTTAATCGTATGACTATTCAGATACAGGACACGCGTAAATATATTGTTAAAATCATTTAAAATAGTTGAAGTAGACATATATTTATCTGCACTTTAGTGCAATTTACTGCTACAATGAACTATGCTCGCTCCGTCTTTAAATTAGCTTGCAAAATTTTATTTAACGTCTAAGTTACATATTATATTATATTTAAAATTTTTGTGAGCCCTCCTACTTCTAGAGTATTAATGACTAGCATTTAATATTAATTTAAAAACTGAAATGAGTCCGCCATTATAGTAACTTAGTTTCAATTTCAAGGCACTTACTCGAATTTTAATTGAATGAAGGAATTTTAAACAACTTTAGGAGTCCTTAGAGCCCATGATAAATCGTCTTCGTAAGTGTAAAATCTACAGTATAATTTTTCTTAACTGTTACGTAATGTAATGGTGATCTATTCGGAAGTAGACTAAAACGCTTTTTAAAGGTTTCTAACAATACATGGTGTCAGTAAATAATAAAGAAAATAATTACTAAATTATTATTTGTCGTGTCCGCGGGGTTATTACATAAGAATTTGCAGACAGCGACAGCCACGCGATCATTGCGTGGACGGTCACTGATTGAAATAAAAAATTGATATCATGTATGTCGATTGCGTGTCTATTGCGCCTTCACCGTAAAATGCACTTTTTGTGGTAGATTTAGCGCTACTACATAAATTACATTATACAAATTCTCGTTTTGACAGTTTTTAAAATTTCTGTCAATTTTGTTAAGACATCATTAAGAAAGATATTGAATTGAAGTACCAAATCTGGTTCGAAAATTATCGTCTAATTACAATTTTCCTCGATTCCGGAATAGTCTTCATTAAAATAGCTCTTGAAATCTAATTCGCTGCTATTTTAATCATAGGAAAACTCTACGGAACTACTATATCTTTTTGTTCAAAACCGTCGTTGGATTATTTCTCCTTAACCAAAGACGAAACAGAAAGAACAACTACAGAACCACTAACATTTATTTATGTCGTAGAAAGATTTTAATAATCATTTATGTTATACTACTTTGCTGTATACTAGGCTTTAAATTCGCCTAGAATCTGCTTCACGTGCTGTGACAGATTATTTAAGAATTTTTTCTATACAGATCGAGTAAAAGTAGTTAAGACAGCCTTAATGTAACATAGTGGTGCAAATAATAACCGAATAGCTATTTGATGGTGAAAACAGCATAGCACAATAATGCTAAAACGACGTAGTGCCGAATAACGGTTCTATAAAAGCTATTTAGGCAGCTATTTAGCTATTTGAGAGCATTTAAAGAACTATTATACAAATCGTAATAGTATAAATGTAATCATGTTATATTGTTATACGATCATCGAGTAAAAGCGCTATTATAATCATGTCGAGTAAATCTTTACTCCACATTTCTATATGACCGATATGTGAAAAATGTTAAAAAGTCGTGTATAGTCCTTTTACTTGGTTTTTATGAACTTTTTTACGACTATTTCTCGATTATTTATTTAGTTGTAAAATCCACTAATAATAATCTACTACTTTGCTAGTTGGGTTCAGACGGGCAGACGGCCGCGCGTGCGTAGATTAAAAATTCCTTTTCATCATTTCTTAGTTCGTTGTACCTACAGAGTATTAAATTCACCTTAGTCTTCTCTTACATCTTAGATGATATTTTACGGTAGTAAACTAATTAATCTGTGATGATATGAAGAAACTAATTTTTTTCTATTTATCCTTTTCTTTTTTTTTTTCTTTTTTGAAAAAGTAATAAAGCCACTATAACTTTCTTTTTTTTTTCAATGTAGATATTGTGTGCGTGTGTACGTAAGCTGTTGGATTGTTTGATCACCCGACGGAGCGGCTTATCGACACTGAGCGGACGCGACAACACGCGACACGTACATTCAAACTTCAAAGACTGCTCGAATGCGATCGACATGCGATGAAATACATGTCATATGAATAGTAAATAGAGGCGCACACTTGCCATTAATGAGCACAAGAGCACGATAGGCTACCGCGCGGTTGTAAGAAAATTAGCGTACCTATATAGAACTTTTACCCACAATGCTCACTATACATAATAAATCTTTCGTAGTAGCGATGTCTTGCTTTCAGAGTTAGATATATATTCTAAAACATCTTTGTTTTTCGAAAAATTAAAAAAAAATCGTGAAAATAACCGCTTTATTTAAAAAAAATATAGTTTTATGAACAGCTTATATTTTCATTTCTAAATAAAAACTCAGAATTTATTTATAGGTACGTATTTATGGCACAAGTAATAAAGTACATATTGCGAGAACAGGAGAAATGAATAGAAGAAGGCGTTTTGTTTATATTTTCTGTTTTTTATATTTTTGGGAATTTTAAAGTACAAAAGTGATACTTAGTATATTTACATGTTAAAGTTCTGTGCAAGTGAAAGGATAGGAGTTCTAAATAAACATACTGCAACTGAAGTTTTCACGTTCTTTAAAAAAGCTCTTTTTAACTTTCAGTACGGCGCGGCGTACTATCACTTTCCAGGAAGAGTGTTACACATAGAGAAACTTATGCTACGGGTCTCAGGGACATAATAAAAATAAAAAATAAACCTTACATCAGACATGTGCTTTAAGTGTTCAATATGAGCTATAACAATACAGTAACGTGATTATAATAATACAGTGATGTGATTAAGAATAATACAATTACCCAATCGTAACAATACAGTGTTTTTCTAATTAAGAGATTAGGCTGAAGGCCTTCTCATGCCTTAAAGAATATATATTGCAAAAAAAGTATGTAACAAAATTTATGTTACTTGAAGACATAAGTACATCATATATTATTTATGTTTAAGTATGAGAATGACTACATTTACAAGAACCTACTAATTGCTTTAAAAGTTCCAACCTGGTTGTGGAAGCAGCTGTTGTCATTGAAATTAGCATTAAAAATGATCAAATTTGTTGATAGATTGATTTTAATGAAACATTAATAATAGATAATAAGTATCTTCTTGATTTCGTAATTATATTGTGTTGAAAAAACTGATCAAAAATACCTGACGGTAAGTATAGAAAAGCGTGTGTAGCTGTTTATGGATATTAATAGATATCTACATAATGTATAAAGTTAGTTATTTTAGTTTTACAACATGACTTGACAAATATGACAATTTTTGTCATTTAAAACAAAAGTTAGTAATGGTTTATGTTTGTAACTAATTAATCAGTGGGATAGTAACAGCAGATTGACTTAAATTGTATAGTATATAGGTACTATATAAGTATAAGAATGTGTACATAAATCCTATATTTTCAGTTTTGTTCTTTATTCTTTCTACATGGCATGGCGCACAGATCAGCGCATTTGTCAATGTCAATTGTATTTGAATAGGTAATTATGTTATCGTAAAACTCCTCCAGTAAAGTGTATGGGACTTCTTGGAAGAGCGCGAGAAAATGGCGAGAACTTCAGCTATACATGTTTATTTGGTCCTACTCCTTTCTTTTCACTTACACAGAACTATAAAACACAATATACTATCACTTTTGTACTTTAAAACTCCCAAATATGTAAAAAATAGAAAATCTAAATAAAATGACAACCTCACTTCTCCCGTTTCCGCCAAAAAGTCCCAGTTTTGTTCTTAATGTAAACAAATGTGCGACTATGACCTTTATAACATAACTAGAGATGGCTAGCATGGGCTAGTTCGCAAATGATCTTGTCACAATGTCATTCTGTGATTGTCATACTAATTAGTTATTAGTAAACCAAATATTTTCAGAATTTTTATCCATTTGTGTGTTCTTCAATAAAAACCATCAACAATTAAAAGATTAATAAACGTCACGATAAGCGTAAAAATTTTTATTAAAAAAAACACAAAGAAATAGGTTATTATTTTTTGCACATTGCAAATAACAATATTTGATAATTTTATCTAGGAACATAGGTAACCTTTAAGTAACACTACAAATTAAAAACAAAGCCCTTGACAAATGACCTCAATTTTTACAATGTTATAGTATCTATCTTCCATCTATCTATAAAAGGCGATGTATGTGTATGTATGTTCCTTATGGACTCCGAAACAGCTGGACCGATTTCGATGAAATTTTCAGGGAATCTTCAGATTGGCCCAGCGGGTGTTCCTGTAAAGTTTGGTAGCGATCGGATCAGTAGATTTTTTGTTTTGTTTTTTACGCCCAGTGAAACTAACGCCTAGTGAAACGGGCCGGGTTTGCTAGCATATGATAATATTCATGTTATGTGTACATATTTCATAGTTTCATGTATAACAGTTAAGCAGTGTTATTAGAAAGCCACGTGTAATACACTGGACCAGCAATTAGCGCAATTTTCGATAATTTCGTGTTTGTTTACATTAAAATGAAAAACGAAAAAAATAGGATATAATTAAATATGTTTACTTGCGTTTTAAATTTCTTGGTGGTCCTAAAGGAGGTCCCATTGAAGAAATATTCGATGAAGCTTTCATAGTTTCAATGTTGAAATTGTAACGAGGAGCTCGTGATGAGGGAATACTATAGGGATTTTGAGGTAACAAATACGCTCCTCTGACATCTACAATATTACAAAAAATAATCATATAATAATCGTCTGTAATAATAATTATTTTAAATTTTAATTTACTTATTTCATAGTATTTCTGAAATTAGATACCTACTTATGGACAAATCCCTTTTCACTAATTCATTTTTTAATTTCGTTCGTGTTTTTATATTTTGCTTTTCTCTTTGTACCACATTCATTTTTAATGGTTATAATGAATGAATAATTTGTTTTATTAAAATGCTTTTATTACTATATTATAATTTATAATTATAACGTTTGAGCTGACAGTTAAAGTACGCTACTACTTTATACTTCGCGCGGTTCCATTCCCGCCAAAAACGTAAACATGTATGTGTTTTTTTTTTAATTTATTCTTGACCATGGACAATGTAGTCCTTCAGTCGAAATATTAAAGACTTCTAGAGCAACATTAACTGTCCCTAACACTCCTCTAGTTAAGTGATAGTAGGCTTTACTAAGTTAAAAAAGGACTTCTTGGAAGAGCGCAAAAACTTCTGCTATACATGTTTATTTGGATCTCCTCCATTCTTTTCACTTACACAGAACTTTAAAACACAATACACTATCACTGTTGTATTTTAAAACTCCTAAAAATGTAAAAAATAGAAAATATAAATAAAAATGACAATCTCACTTCTCCCGTTCCCGCCAAAAAGTCAAATGTATATGTTTAGGACTGTGTTTCCAGTTGAATTTATATTTTAAAAATTAATGTAATGCAATTATTTGTTAATATTTAGGTAATGTATTTCGTAAATGTTATGTTATTATATTATTATTTATTACCGCAAGCAATGCTGTGTTAAAGAAAGTTAAATATATTAAAAAAAACTTATACTTGTTTATAACCTATTTTATTGAGCTAGTCCAGTAATTCAGAGTGCCATTGTGACCATAGGTGACAAATAGGTGAGCATAGTGACAAAAATAGAAAATGTCAACGTCAATTGTCAAAGAAAATGTCAAAATTACAGCTGATTTTACAGGTGAGTTGTAAATTAATTTCCTGTATATGGTTATTAGAACTCACTAGGTGTTTTTACAATGGTTAAACTACTAAATAATTATGCTTGTACAATGTTTAGTAAATAAACTAACTGTTATAACTATACTTACATTATTAAGATAACCTCGACTTGTGCACAACGTATATTATACTTACTTGAAGTTACTTTTTATTTATTGTTAGTTTCTGTGTTATATTATTTTTTACCATAATAAAGAAAAATGTATGTTTAGTGTTAATTTTTCTGACTTTTCTCTAAAAGTAGGTAACCGAAACCCCGACAGTGTGTGTGTGATACAGAAACAATCTGATATACCTAGCTTTATTATACAGTACTCTGTGGTTTTATTGTTAGTAAAATAATCAGCACAAGGTTATTTGAATATAATTTACAATATACGTAGATAATCACGAGACGTACAGAATATAAAAAGACTGCATAATATTGTGCATGCATTTTAGAGCCCACTGAAACCATTAGTACTGATTTTATTTCGCAAATAAGTATTTATTAATAGCTTAGATTTTAATAACACTGGTTATAAAAACGGCGTTTGGCGCGTTATCCTCTCGCTACCTCTATTGAGATATATTGTGAAGTTATGTATGTACATACATCTATTAAAAATTTAAATAAAAATAAAATTATAAGTTCTTTTCTTCAGTTACAAGTACTACATAAATTAAGCTAAACGATTTATTATTACTCAAGCAGTCATACTAATTTTTTAGAGTTTATGAATTTTAATTTATTATTGATGATACCTACAATATTGATTGCCTTGGTACTTTCAGAACCATAATCTTTTTTATTCAAAATTTCATTGAAATCTGATAGTAATTTTTAAAAGTACTTTCCCTAAATTGGTTTGGCTAACATTATTAATAATAATAATAAATGCACCAAACAATACACACTGATAATCTGGTCACGAACTAGGGTATTCCCTGTGTTAGGAGAATCAGCATCTCCCACTACACCCAGACCCGAGACAGCTTACACAAAAGTTCGTTCCTAAATTGACCCAGCTGGGAATAGAACACGGAATCTTTGCTGCTTATACATGACACCTACAGTCACCTACACCACTGCACCATCGAAGTCGTCAACAACCACAGTGAATCTGGGGTCCTCTGTTTGTAAGTCAGATGCACTAACCTGCACTGTAACTGTACCATCATTATTTTTTGCATTTGAGAAGCTTCTTATATCGGGTCATTAATCTGATTTAAAGTAGTTTGAACCTAAATGAGTTGAAGTAATCAAAAGATAATTGTAAGTTTTATTATGTTGTTGACTATTACTAAACTAGTTTTAACTACATTTTGTGGGTGTCCCTATTATTTATATTAATAATGTTATAAGTATTACTTAAAGTAATCAAAATAGTAGCACCTATAGCTTTGATTTGTTATTTATAAATTATGAAGGGATAATATTGTGTTTGATTTACAGAACTAGACTATATCATATGGATCACAATAAATCAAAGATTGTTGCAGTATATACAGATCATTTGTAACCTGCATAGCCATTTACTGTCATTAATGTCTTTGATTAGAAGAACTAGTTTTAATGATACTGGAGTGTCACACTGCCACACATATTAAGTAATTTAAAAAAAAATAAAAAGGAAATAAGTAATTCTGTAATAATTTTTTTATTTCTAAGTATTAAAATAGATTTGTTGTGATAATCGCAATTACATTATGCTTTTGAATAACAATAAAAGTAAATATTGTTATCAAATAACAGCTGACATACACTGGAGGCGTGAACGGTATAGAAATGATAACCCATTTGACTTTTCAATTCTTTTATAAAAGAATTATTGTCGTGAAAATCAAAGGTCAGGAATCGTTGGTGAAATATTTTAATAAAATTTCACTATGTCTTATGAAATTGATTATCTATTTTTATTTTTGAAGTTTTTTATTTTTTCTGTAAAGAATAAGGTATGAAACATGGAAATTATAGCAACAATTGTATTATCTATTGTATAATCTTTTATAATAAGTACTGTTTAAGGATATTTGATATTTAGTTATAGGAACTGTAAGGATGTTTGCAGTTTTAACAGAAGCATTGCTCAAAATTGAGGTCAAGATTTAGGGAGGCGAAATAGGTATGTCAGGACCACGATGCTTGGTGCTCCATCCTCTCTGACTACTCCATTAGAGATACAGCTTGAAGATACGTTTTATTGTCCAAAATTATAAAATAATATTTAAAATAAAATGAGAACATTATATGTATTATTCTTACTGATATAGGATTTAGAATTTAGAAGGATTTAGAAGGATTATTAGAAGTATTCATTTATTTATTTAATAATTAATGTGTGGGGAGAATGATGAGAGGAAGTGAAAGAAGTATGTAAGGACCGCGATGCTTGGCGCTCCGTCTTCTCTGATTACCCTGTTGGGGATACAGCGTGACGATAATATGTATGTATGTATTAATGTGGTTTTCTAGGAAAGTATTATTGACATACATACACATGCCGCCTGCATTATGTTTGACAATGGACGTCTTCTGGCTGAGATGATGATGATCACCTCTTAATCATGATTTATAATAAATAATATACTTAATCAAAATTAGTGATTAGTTGGACTAAGTACATAGTTTTTACCTCGGACCAAGCAACATAATGGACGAAGCCATAATAAATTGCCGCTCTTACCACCGTTTGTCAAACGAATTTTCCTGTCTCTTTCTATCTCATCGAGCGTAACCACGAGTAAAACAGTTACCTATAGTTAAGTATGGGAACCTCGCACTGTCAGTGTATTCCGTGTCAGCTGATGAGTCGGTCTTGAAATAATTATTTCAAAATACTCGTAAATCTTAAGTGTTTTTGGGGGTCAACTGAGGAAGCGTGCTCGTCGCGACATCTGCCAGCCCTTTTCAGGGCTGTAATTCCTCCTGTGCACACCATGCGGGACAGTGTAGATATGAATGCTAGAGCGTCTGAAATAGAACGGAACGGAATGAGAACGAATAAGATTGGTAATGGTGAAAAGCGTGATGTGTGGTGGGATGATGAGGTGAAAGTGTCTGTGTATAAGAAGAAGAAAGCATGGGGGGACTACCTTGCTACTAAAAATGACTGGTATGAAGAATTTGATGAAAGACAGATATAAGCTGCAGAAAGCAGAAATGAAGGCACTAGTGAAAGAGAAGCGTGAAAGGTGTAGGGTATTAGACGAAAACAAGATGTCGGACAACTTCGAGGAAAATTCCAAATTATTTTGGAAAGAAGTACGTAAGAACCGAAGTGGTCCGGCACCTTGCAGAATGAATAAAGTGCGTTCGAAAGAAAACCGCCAGCTAACAAATAAAAAAGATGTTCTGCAGCAATGGACTGAATACTATGGAGAACTATGAATACTATGAGAGTGGCGACTCCGTCTCTGATACTGAGAGCGATTCTAATGAATTGCCACACTCGGATCAGGGACTGGAGGATGCCATTAGTATGAAAGAGATCGAAAAAGTGATAAGAAGTCTGAAATGTGGAAAGGTTGCGGGAAATGATGAGGTGACTGCTGAGATGATCAAGTATGGTGGTCCTAGGGTTTGGGATACCTTCTGTGCACTGTGCAACCTTTATTGGCAGAAGGGAGAGGTGCCAGAGGACTGGCGCACCGCAGTCATAGTGCCTCTCTATAAAGGGAAAGGTTCTCATTTGTACTGTGCGTGCTATAGGGCCATCAGCTTGGTCAGCTCAGCAAGTAAAGTCTATACCAAGGTATTGACTGAACGTATGAAAGATGTTTCTGAACGATATTTGTGGGAAGCGCAAGGTGGTTTTAGGAACGGTATAGGTTGTGTAAATCAGATTTTCCCGCTCCGCGTTATCATGGGGAAGTTTCTGGCCATAGGTCAGAAAGTTTTCTGCGCTTTCGTGGATCTAGAAAAAGCATTTGATAGAGTAGTGCGAAAGAAATTGTGGAGTCTTCTGCCTGAATATGGCGTGGAGGGCCCCTTACTGCAGGCTTTGAGGTTATTATATCGTGGCGACAGAGCCTGTGTACGGATAGATGGTGACATGTCGCCCTGGTTCGAAGTCTGTTCAGGCGTCAGACAGGGCTGTGTCATGTCTGCCTGGCTATTTGTGCTTTATTTAGACAGTTGCCTCCAGACATTGAAAGGTAGTATGAGTGGTATGATATGTGATGGTACAGTGGTAAACTGCCTATTGTACGCCGACGATGCTGTGCTTATAGCACCATCAGAAGCGGAGTTGCAGACACTAGTTACGTGCATGAAAGAAGACTGTGAAGTGAAAGGATTTAATGTGAATGTGAATAAAACTAAGGTTTTTGAAATCAGGTTCAGTTGTTTGAAAGAGAAGATGTACAGGCAAAGTGTGAAATATGGGTAAATGGAAAATGTCTAGAACAGGTGAACGAAATTGTATATCTGGGGAGTGCGTTTTCGAGGGATGGAAGAAGTGAGTTGGATGTGGAGAGACGGGTAGCAGCCGGCAATAAAGTGAATGGTGCTCTGTCCGCATTAGTAAGCAGTATGAATATATCTAACTCAGCCAAAATGGCCAAACATAATGCGGTGTTGGTGCCAACTTTATTGTATGGCAGTGAGTCCTGGCTATGCCCGAAATTGAGTGAAAGTAAGATAAATGCAGTAGAAATGCGATCTTTAGAAATATGTGCGCTGACACCCTTGCAGTCAAAATAAGCAATAAAGAGATACATAGTATGACAGGCTTGCACGACAGTGTTATTGAAAAAATGAAGAAAGGAATGCTAAGATGGTTCGGGCACATGGAAAGAATGAGTGATGAAAGACTGACGAAGAAAATCTATAGAGTGAATGCGAGAGGTAAAAGAAGCCAAGGAATACCAAGTCTGACTTATGAAGATTAAATAGCTAGAGTGTTAGCCGACGGAAATGTCAAAAGCACTCGCATACCTAGGCGAAAATGTTTGAGAAGAATGATGAGATTTGAGGAAGCGAAAGAAGTATGTAAGGATCGCGACGCTTGGCGTTCTGTCCTCTCTGACTACCTCGTTGGGGATACGGCGTGAAGATATGAGTATGACTATGAGACTTAAGTGTTTTGGCTACTAGTATTTACAAAAATAAAAGTATGTCATGTTTCAGCTGTGTGGTTCTACTGTGACCTTTCACATTAGTAAAAATCTACAGTCGGCCAACAAACAAAAAAGAACACTGAAAAGTATGAAATAACTATCTTTTACTAATAAAACTTAAGTACAAAGATAACTTTATAAATACGATACAAATACCCATATAATTAAATTTGACAGTTACTGAAGTCGGTGCCAAGCCTACTAAACTAATAGACTTTCTTTGTCGAACATTGATTTGGCACCGACTTCAATAACTGTCAAATTTAATTATTTGGGTATTAATAAATGACGGAGTTATGAGGTAACAAACATAAAAAAAAATACAACCGAATTGAGAACCTCCTCCTTTTTTGGAAATCGGTTAAAAAAGGACACTTCAAGGACACGGGACACGTTTCTAGAGCGAATGCTCCGTCCATTGTGATACGTGGTCCGAGGTTTTTACCAATCAATGATTGGTAAAAATTGTAGATTATGTATGTCAAAGTCATTCTGTCTGTTTAAATCCCATTTTTATTTAGAAAAAAAATATATTTAGTTACATAACCAAACACTAAAGTCAAAGTCAAAGCGATTTATTCAAGTAAACCCAATTGCAAGGTATTTCTGAACGTCAAATCTACTTTAGTTCGGTTCGACAAGAAAACCTGGGGGGTTATTCACAAACGTCGGAAACTATCCGTGGCGGAAAGGCCGATCGTCAAAAAGCATAAATTCAATCCGACGGCTTGGATTTGTGAATACGACTATTTATAATATGATATATATATAATATAAATATAATAATATTTCGGATTCGTGAATCGCGTATAGACAAAATCATCGAAAAGTTTTCTGTCGGATACGGAAACTTGAGTTTCCGACGTTTGAATAACCCCGCTGAACACTGAAAAGAACTGACAAGAAACTCAGTCAGGTATAATTTTTTCAACATCATTCTACAATAGTTATTTAAAATACAATATTCATAAAGCCAGTAAATGCGTGTGCAGAGAAGATTATTCCCAGACTACTGTTTTTTCTTCAATGAAATCGTTAACTTTGTAGTATGCTTTTCCAATCAGTGTGCGTTTAATAACAAGTTTATATTGCTTTTTCGTGAATTGAATAATTTCTTGAGGAATTTTATTATAAAAACGAACACAGTTGCCCAAAAATGACCCACTTGGCTTTTGTAATTTAAATTTAGCAGTAACTAGCTGATCACGACCACGAGTTTCCATACCATTAATAACACCTTTCCTTTGAAATAGATCTATATTTCTTCTAGTGTACATTATGTTTTCATAAATGTATAAAGAGGGTAAGGTGAGTACAATATCTTTAAAATGGTCTCTCAGCGGCTCTCGTGCCTTTATACTGTAGATGTAGATGGTACGTATTGCCCTCTTTTGTAAAATAAAGATAGAATTCATATGCGCTGCTGATCCCCACAGTAGTAGGCCATAAGACATAAGACTATGGAAATATGCAAAGTACACCAGCCTAGCCCTGGCTACATCTGTCAACTGTCTAATGCGTCTAACACACTGGTTCCCAAACTTATTTTGTCTACTGAGTCGAGAGCTCCTGCAGTCGTTGTCTAAGATGCCTCCTAGCTAAATGAAATTACAAATCACCCCCCAGGCCTCTACACAACGCCCCCTTTTTTTTCTGGGTCTCTTACCGCCCCCCTTTAGGCCTGCAGCGCCCACAAGGAGGCGTTATCGCCCACTTTGAAAATGGCTGGTCTAACACATCTAACACTAAAACATGTAATGAAATATTTAAAGAACACATCATGTAACTATATGGAATGCTTTGTAAGTTCGTATGTACATTTGCCCTAAAGATAAACTTTGGTCAGATTACTCACCAGCTCGCGGTTTTAGAAAAATATCTATCAAAATGAATGCGGGGTCGTAAATGCTATTCTCCCAAGAAAGAGTTTCGAAACCCCTTAAAAAGGATGCTTAGTCGATATATGGCTGGATTAAATAATTGGGATTCCTTTTAAAACATTGTCGCAAAATAAAATTATCGCTAAATAAATATAATGCCTATAATAATTTATACGTACTAACGTTGTACTAACTCGAAAAATATAATTACACTGTAGAATAACCATATTCTATAGGCTATCGAAAGTATGAAATACTGGTTTGTAAAGTACTAATAAAAATTAAAATACAATTCCCTCCTACGGTTGTATCTATACTACATTTTTTTCCAATAACTATTATTTTTGATATCCTGACGATGACATTCCTTTCTTATTAAATGTTCTAAATCAGTGGTTCTCAATCATTTTTGGGTCAATGACTAGTGACCACTAGGACTTCTTTGTAGGTACCATAGAGTTCAAAAGAAACAATCCGTGAATTCTATAATAAAGTTTAATCTTTGAATACTTTAAGTACTTTTAATACTAGTAAAACGTTTAGTAACTATTTTACTTGGAGAATTTTTTAGTAACTAAAAATGTTTAATAAAAATTTTATTATTGTAGCAGGATTTTAAGTTTGTTCCGCGGATCTTTATTTAGTTCTAGCGGACCATTGTCGTCGGTGGACCACTGTTCTAAATGATAACGAAAACGGCATCGAAATCCATTTAGAATATGGATTCCCAACTCTTTCTGAACCATCGCCCTTTTAGAAGAGAACAAAAATTTCGACGCCCACCTAGTCCTTAGTCCATAATAGTTAATTTTATATGAAATATTAAAATATTATTGCATATTATCTTTACCTAACTTATCCGTTTATTATCTATTAAAAATCATAAGGCGGAAATTGATAAAACGATAACCAAATGTAAAATTTAAAAAATAAACCGATCCTAATACTAGTAGTAACTAGTATTAGGATCGGTTACCTAGAAAACCACTAGTTACGTAGTCATGATTATTGATTAGGTATAATTATCCTTTACTAATAAAAACTCAAGTTCGTATCCTTTACTAATTAAAAATAACTTTGCACCGTTGTAATAAAGGTAAACGTGATGATATGCATTTAATGAAGTAAGTGAGAATCCAGTTCTTCAAACAGAGAGATTCGTATAGAAATTCAATGGCAGTTTATTAGCTTTGAAGAAATAAACATATAAACACACAGATAACAATTCTATAAGTATTTATTTTGAAATCAGAAAAGCCTAAAATGCCTAGTTTATTTATTTTTAAAAAGATCATCAATGTACAGACTTGGCTTTGTTGCTTTTTTATAATAAAACATAGATAGACGTCTTTCTATGCTTATGTATGTTTACGGTAAAAATATAGGATCAACGGAAAAACCACTATCAAATAAACCCATATTACAGATGCAACTTAACTAAAGAGAGCTAGCTCATTTTAGATCTCGGGGGTTATTCACAAACGTCAGAAACTTTCCGTGGTGGAAAGGCCGATCGTCGAAAATCATAAATTCAATCCGACAGCTTGGATTTGTGAATACGACTATATATAATATGATATATATATATAATATAAATATAATACGATTTCGGATTTGTGAATCCCGAATAGACAAAATCATCGAAAAGTTCCCTGTCGGATACGGAAAGTTGACTTTCCGACGTTTGTGAATAACCCCGCTCAACTCCTAGACGGCGGATCTAAGAAATGCAATTAAGAAAACTATCTTTAAATTCTATTAAATGAAATATAGCGGCCACAGAGCCTGTGTAAAGATAGAGGGTGACACGTCGCCCTGGTTTGATGTCTGTTCAGGCGTCAGACAGGGCTGCGTGATGTCTGCTTGGCTGTTCGTGCTGTATTTGGACAGTTGCCTCCAGAAAATGAAAGGTAGTATGAATGGTATACTATGTGTTGACACAGTGGTAAACTGCCTATTGTAAGCTGACGATGCTGTGCTTATAGCACCATCAGAAGCAGGCACTAGTTGCAGGCACTAGTCACGTGCATGAAAGAAGAATGTGAAGTAAAAGGATTGAATATGAATGTGAAAAAAACTAAGGTTCTGGTGTTTGAAAGGGAAGAGGTACAAACGAAATGTGATATTTGGGTAAATGGAAAATGTCTAGAACAAATGAATGAAATTGTGTATCTGGGGAGTGCGTTTTCGAGGGATGGAAGATGTGACTTGGATGTGGAGAGACGGGTAGCAGCTGGCAATAAAGTGAATGGTGCTCTGTCCGCATTAGCAGATAGTGTGAATATATCTAACACTGCCAAAATGGCGATCCACAATGCGGTGTTGGTGCCAACTTTATTGTACGGTAGTGAGGCCTGGATATGCCCGAAATCGAGTGAAAGTATGATAAATGCAGTAGAAATGCGATCTCTTAGAAAGATGTGCGGTGTCACCCTTGCGGACAGAATAAGCAATGAGGAGATACGCAGTGTGATAGGGTCGCACGACAGTGTTATTGTAAAAATGAAGAAAGGAATGCTTAGATGGTTCGGGCACATAGAAAGAATGAGTGATGAAAGACTGACGAAGAAAATATACAGAGCGAAAGTGAGTGGTAAAAGAAGGCAAGGAAGACCAAGGCTGACTTATGAAGATCAAATAGCCAGAGTGTTAGCAGACGGAAATGTCAAAAGCTCTCGCATACCTAGGCGAAAATGTCTAAGGAGAATGATGAGATTTGAGGAGTAAGGAAGATTATACAGAGGAAAGAAGTATGTAAGAACCGCGACGCTTGGCGCTCCGTCCTCTCTGACTACCCCGTTAGGGATACAGCGTGAGGATATGTATATATGTATCTTTAAATTCTTGCAGTACTTATTGTGAGATGCTTAAGTACATAGTATATTGTATATCCAGAAAGACAGATGAAAATTCTAAAAAATATGCTTTGATTTCTATTAGTGTTATGCGTACTTCTCGAGTTATCTTTTTTATGTATCTTTAATTAACAGGTAATTAATCAACTTACAATTTACTTGTACATTTTATCAATTTTTACATAGGAAACTCAGATTATTATTGAAAATTTCTCTATTTTCCAGTGAATGTTACGTTAAAATCGGGTCAGCTGTATTGAAGATTAGGCCGAATAAACGGACCGTCAAAATTTCGAAAAAACGCGTGTTTGGGTTTGGTTAACGTGCAAATATCAATATAAGCTTAAGAAAAAGCCTTTATTTCAAAATTGTAGACAAACAATTAAGTTTTGTTTCTATGTATTGTTGATTGTTTGTATTGTTATAAATGCAATAGATATCATCTTGATACCCGGCTTGCAATACTTCTTGTAAGCTAGCATTACTTTAGAACTTTTTTATTTAACTTTACTACTAGTAATTATATTTAAAACACAATGTTTACATGCCTAAGAAAAAATGTATGAAATCAGAAAGTCATAATAGACTCGTGGAACAGAGAGGTTAACACTGGATCAAAAGAAGTCATTCGGCATACATATATGGGTCGCTATTAAAATGTTCTCGCTTACGATTCTATGCTTACCATGCTATGCAATTCTGTAAATACTCGAATCTCACATTCACTCCTCTTCGCATTCGTACTCACTTGGGCTTCAAATGGAATTCTCTATACCAAACATACTAAGAGCGAAGTGAAGTGCTCTTGCATGCGAGTTTGTCGAGGATTTCTTTAAGAGCAAACATCTCAGTCGATATTTCTTCTTAATATATTTTAACATCTTCAGAGATAATTACGTAATTTGTTTTATTTAGATTGTTTACTGAAACGTCAAACAATTAATTTACGATAGTATGACTCGCCGCCGCACTTATCGAGGTGGCGCTAGTATCTCTGTTGACTTTAGAGAATATCAGTTTACAGTTGAAAATCTCACCGCGGATTCAGAAGTGAATTCGACTAATTTGCGTTAGAGAATCGCACTGCAGAGCGGCTAGACAAGTGGCAGACGTTTCGTAAAATAGAAACGCTTGCTGGTGTTACTGCTCGTCTAAGGTGGCATTTGGCTACGTTTTATACGAGGATTTTCACACGACTTTACTTTTCGTTTGATTTAATACTACTACTACTATACTACTACTACTATACTACTACTAATTTAAAATTCGTTGCGCTAGACAATTGAGCCACTTGTCTAGGCCCCCAGGTCCTACCTCCACAAGCGCTCGCGCGGGTAGCGTGACCAGGCGTCCGGTTAAAGCCGGACACAGTCAGGCTTTTTGGTTGCGTAAGCGGCCCAATTAGACGGTGTCCGGCCTGTCCGGCTTTTGTTTGGCTTTTTAAATTTGACCAGATTTGACCAACTGCAAAACCTTAAAACATTTTTGAGCAGTAAAAAAGAGGATGATTTTAAGAAGCTATTAGCATATAAAAAATGGATAGACTATTTTAAATCGATTAGTAATTCAGATTGCTTTTCAGAATTCCTTACTATTTTTCAATATTATTTTTCCATTCCGGGTCATGATACAAATGTTGAAAGAGCTTTTTCTTTAATCGGTCAACAATGGTCAAAAGAACGCAACAAATTACATTTCGACACTATAGACAAAATGTTGGCTGTATAATAAAATTTAAAAAATTTGACTTGTAAACACTTTTACAACTCCATTTTAAAGGAAAATGAGCTTTTAAAGCAGGTGTCTGCCAACCAAAAATATTAATTACTTTATGTTACAATTTATTAAGTTCATTAGGTTTGATTAATTTTGTTTTTCATTGCAAATAGCAATAATAGTAAGTAGGTAAGTAAAATAAACAATGATAATGAAAAAAAGATCTAAAATTTTAATTAGAGTTTTGTATAATTTTGTTTTCCATTGCAAATTGCAATAGTAGTAAGTAAATGAATGATAATGAATAAGAAAGAGCGATTCATTAATTTGCTATTTCATTAAAATTTAAGAAGATTTTATGGTAAATGAATGTTTTGTTTTAATTTGTTTTCTATTGCTACTACTATTGCAATTATTGAAATTAATATTGTAATGAATATTGAATGATTAATAATAAAGAAGACTGATTCATTCAATTTTATTGTTGTTTCATTAGAATTTAAGAAGATTATGAGTTAAATGTTAAAAAGCTTTGTTTTACTTTAAAAAAAATTGGTCGTGTTGTACTAAGACTAAAAAATTAAGGGTGTCCGGCCTTTTTACCCAAATGGCCGGCTAAACTGGCTTTTTTATTATATTTATTACACTGATTAATTTGAAAAAAGAATTTCTGTCATATATTGTACTTACATTGAATGAAGTTTCATTTCATATCGTTTTCTTTTTTACAAGTAATTGCTTTTTTTCGAACTAAATCGACGTTTAATCACGACACTTTATCCCTGAAATGAACCCTTTTTAAATATTTTTTTCTGTAAAAAGAAAAATTTATGACATTTCCACAACAGCAATATTCAATAAGTGCATGTACTTGATCTCATCATAATTTTAGAAATTGTTAGAACTCGAAACAATCTTAATTATGACGTCAAATTAGAGCGTCTATACGCAATAAAAATACGCAACACCAATATTCAAGAAGGGAAATGGAAAAATTTTATATACTTCCAGCAGAGAATATTAAAATAAAATCTGAGATTTAGAGCGTCAAATTATCGCTATTTCGCACAAAACTGTCAAAGGACTTAATACAAAGTTCAACCCCTCTTCACCTTTTTCCGAGTGGAATTTTACAAAAATGCGAATCACGCGTCAAAAATCAATTAACGAGATTAGAAACTGACCAACAAACCTGCCCAGCTATGTGCATTAGATGTCTGGTGAACAAAATAATTCATGAAGACGGGATTCATTACGTAAAGCTTTTCTCGTCACGAAATATGAATATGTTTTATGTTATTATTTTATATTTATTTAATATTTAAATAGCTGTTGTCCTCTGTTTTTAATTATATTTATACTGATATAAAGAGAAAAAATGTGATTGTAACTTCTCAACCGATTTCAAAAATTTTTTCACCAATAAAAAGCTACATTATCAGCAATTAACATGGGCTGTATTTTATTAAAAAAAAAATTACCCGTGAGAAGCCGGGTGGGTCGCTAATGTAATAAAATACGTACATTGCATATATCTACGTAAATAATAAGTAATCTAACACATACTATATTGTTAAAAATATTTTTCAACAATGTAGTTTATTAATGTATGTGTTAGATTACTTAATATTTTAAAGGGTAACAATGTTAAAGGGGCGTATTCCGTCCCTTAAAAAAATTCATATAAAGTTCAACCCCCCTTTGCTCCTTTAAAATGTAAGTTTGCAAAAATCCTTTCTTAGCGGGTCTTTACATTGTAAAAACTATCATCAGATCAAATTACATGATCCTAGCTTTAGTAGTTTTTGAGATTTCGTGATTAATCAGTCAGTCAGTAGTCAGTGAGTGGTATTTCGCTTTTATGTAATATCTAATAGGTTTGACAGTGATGCCGGTGCCAGCAAGCCTACCAATGTAGTAGACTTTGTGTTATTGATTATTGGTTTGGCACCGACTTCAGTAACTCTCAGAAGCTATTAAATTATATTATGTTGAGATTTATGAAGTCATTTTTTTTTGAGTTTTGATTGCTTTTTTTGTACTTTTCAGTGTTTTTGAAATCAGTTTGATTTTTCTTCCGTTTCAACTTTAAGCAGTACTCCATCTTCAGAGCGTCATGAACATATATACTTTCAAATATAAAAAATCATTAAAATGGGTTCACTATCGGCGAACATATTGCGCAACATACAAAATAAAGGCAACGAACTAAAATACATCTATGTACGTGTAAACGCAAGTTTTCTTAGATGAGTTACTTGTTACATCATGTGAGCACTGCACATTTAACGATAACTAGTACGCTTTAAATCTGAGGTTTTATAAAAATAAGCGGAATTCCTTTCGCTCATGACTAAGCCAGGTCCATACAGGGCTATAGCGTGTACGTGGATCGTCTGGATCGCCTTTCTGTCTCGCTCTACTAAACGCATAATGCTCATCTTTTTTGAATTGACAATCTTTACACATGATACGGGGCATGGAGGAATTACGGGGTACAATGATTTTACACTGAACCGACGGCCATTGAAGGCAGTGCAAGAAGCAAAAACTCATGGACGTAGAAATTTCAGTTTCCGTAATAATTTTGGTCAGTTTGCTACTAAAACCGAAACTAAGCTTAACTTCAAAATTACACGGAAATTAAAACAGAAATTTCGGTTGGAGACAAACTACTGTATGGACGTGTACATAAGTACAATACATGGTAAATAATGCAACATATAGGTAACAAAAATAATAATAATAATTTCGATACTCATAAAGTGATAATTACATGCTATGAAATAGCATTATTTTCTTTCATGAGTCATGTTACTGGGTGACAATCATACTCCATTATTATCCCGTTAATTACGTTCTAATGTGGTTTTCTTTGAATACATTTCTCTGTTTTTCCCCGCGTACGAGAGCGGTGTCTACTTATAATAATCATTTAAAAATCACGATGTAACCTAATGTTTATTTTTATTTGCGTTTAAGCATTCCCAATTTTTATTGTTTTAAGTGTCATCTTTACTTAGCAAAACAAGTTTATTATCTCCATCGTAAGCGGCTTATCAGTTTTGCGCCCGACGCAATTCGCAAAACAAGTGTTTCCACAAATATTCCATAGGCTTCTATCGCGAGTGAGCGAGATGGGTGTCGGTTCGACGCCCCTACTATAAATGTGGCTCGTGTCTAGCAATATGTCTTTTCAATGAAGACGACGCTGTGACATCATTCATAGTACGTAGCTCTCAGATAGTTGTTCTGTAGCTCGCATCACAAATTTTATCTTGAGGGGCTTGTGGATATAAAGCGATAACGGCCGGCTGAGTGAACTGTATGATATCACACTCGACGGAGGCGTGTTCCGCGGTAGTCCCCAATCAAGTGGGTTTTGTTTCGTTGCTCTCATAACCTTTGATAAATACTGTATAACATAGAGCGGTTCAACTGTAACAAGTTATTGTAGTTACGTTATTAAGAGAAGATACAACGATGGCTCTTTACAGGTTTGATACAATTTCAGATGGCAATGCCATCAATGCATGTTGTGCATGTCTACATTTCTCTAATATTCATCATATTAAAATTCTTAAAAAGAAATTATTTCTAAATGACTTTTAATGGATTTCTATTCATTTCTTGCATGCTTTATTTTAAATTTTTTTCAATATTGGTTTATCATAATAGTATAATATAATACATATCAATATTATATATCAATAGTAGGTACAATATAATATCAACTTTATACTATCTTTGATTTTATGAAAACCTTTTCATTGATGTTGGAATTGTCTGACCGGTAACAACTTCTAGCCGTAAATTATTAGAATTTATTTTTGCTGTATTAAATACATACCTACTATAATATATTGTCTTTAAGATATATGTACCTACAAATGGTTTTTTTATGTATTTATTTTTAAGGAAGTATTTTAAATTGTTTAGATAAGTAAAAAATATCAACTCATTCATTTTTCTTTATTCATTGAGATCGTAGGTTCAAATGCGAATGTTATTTATTTTATCGTTTATGGGAGCCGTTCTAATAAAAATATCATTTATTTAACCGTGTAAACTCGGTGTAAAGTAATTTTTGATTGATATTTACATTTTTTTAAATTGAATATCACATGTCCATTGTATATGATTTAAAAAAATATTGTTATCGCTTACAATAATTGATTATCAAGTGATATTAATTTAGAGGAGCTGGCATTATGCTTGTGTAAATAATATTATCAGGTCAAAGGTAAAACACATAGCTGTTACTAAGGTGATCGACTGACTGGCATGTAACCTTTAGATGTCTTATCAAGCAGTTTTTTGTTATATGATAGTATATGGGTCGAGCGACCACATTTTGCACACGCTAATGTTATCAGTAGTCAACGTGTGCAATCATTGTTATATAAATTGTTTGCCAGTACCATACCCATTTTTAATGTTTCTGTGTTTTAAAATGAAAACACCTAAGTTTTATTTTTTGAACGTAGTTTGGCAATTTTATCTTGTAACTTGACATTTTTGACTCGCGGAAGCAGCAAACAAACAACGCAAGAATTTGCATTTTATTTAAAACTTCCTCGTTTAAAATCTTCAAACATATGTTTTAATTATGCTACTGCATAATACTGTAGACTGCTAGGACAAAGTGAGTAATGACTAATGAGTGATTAATTTTTCCAAAAATAAACAATGATTTTACTAAAATCTTTCTTCGACAATTCTTTCGAATTTTTATTAACATATTACATTCTATATTGAACCAACGGGAGAATTTCTGCAGGTACGAATTGTGTATTACATATTATTTTTTTATTGCAGCTTAAAAAGCAACCTTCACTACGCAACCCTGAAGACGCTGTCGTTGGTTTCGATCAGCGTCATGTCGCCGCAGCAAAGCGTTCAGGAGTTGTTCAGAACAGCCGATTGCGTGTGTTTCGACGTGGATTCGACCGTGATCCAGGATGAAGGCATCGATGAATTGGCTAGGTTTTGTGGCAAAGGTGACGAGGTTAAGAGGCTGTAAGTATAATATTTAAATATTTATTTTAGTAGTAATATTAAAAAATGTTGTATGTTTTATTTAATTTTGCTATTAATTTTAAAAATAATAGTATGTTTTTACGTATCAAAAAAAACATCAAATTTGTGTTAACATTTTTATTATATTTGATATGAAACATAAATCGAGCTATTTTAAACTTTGACGCCATACATGTATATATATTTGTAGGATCCAATATTCGTAATAGCAAATTGAGACAATTGTATGTAACAACTTGCAATCAATCAATTAAAGGCAATAATATGTCGATTGCTTTTGGATTCATGGAATATTAAACCTTAATTCAACAGTATTAATGTTCCGTTTTTGATTTTGCAGAACAGAAGAAGCGATGGGTGGAAATATGACTTTTCAAGAGGCACTTAAGAAAAGGCTGGATATTATTCGGCCGAGTGTTAGTCAGATTAGAAAATTTTTAGACACATTTCCTATCCATCTAACACCAGGAATCTCGTAAGTAGCTTTTTATGGTATAAAATATTTTATTATAAACTTCTTGAGATTTGACAGAAATTATTTGCATTCATAAATTAAACAATAATATTTACAGTAAAACATATTTTTTTTATACTTAGCGGGAAGTCACAAATTGTAGATATTGTTTAATTTTACATAAATACCTACTTGATAAATTGTTTTTAGTGATCTGAAATTACTGTAGGTAATAACTAAATGAAACTCAGAATTTTTTGATGATATTTCATTTTTCCTAGTTCATATACTTTAATAAACTCACAAGGGGTATGAGAATGTAATTGGGTCATTTATGTTTCTGTTCATGTTAGTGATAATATTATGCTATTTTTAAAGATGTCGCGCGTCGTTTTAAAAGGTCTTTTATTGCGTAATTGTTTGAAATCTATTTTAAGCGCAATTAATAACATGTTCCAAAGATTGCTTACATTTCATCAACATTTTTTGATTTTTATATGAAATTAATTGGTCAACTAATAGTGCGAAAGGCTATGTAAATAACCTAACGATTGACCTAAAATATTGTGTAGAATCCAGTTTGTGCCGCTCTTCTTAGCAAAAGTTATCAGCTGTGACCTCGCCTGACTTCGTTGTCGCTAATTTTTTTTTAATATCGTTTGAGCCGATATTTGTATGATGTTTTTGTTTCTTACCTTGTTTTTGTCGCAGGTTCTATGTTATCTTAGTTAATATCAAAGTTTATACAAAAAGGATGATTTTTGTTGCCTAACAAATGTCATAACGGTAGATTCAATAGTGTACATAGAATACCGAACTAATTCATAATCTATTCATATTACTGCTTGTGTTTATTTACGGGTTATATTGTTTAGTAACCTGTCTCATAATAAATTAAAGTCTGGCCATCATGTCATATCACTATTATTACAGATATTACACAGATTATTATTTTGAATTAACTAAATCTATATAGTTATACTATAGAAGCGAAATATTACTCACTCACTGACTGACTGACTGGATCAATCATGAAATCTCAAAAAGTGTTAAAGCTAGGATTATGAAATTTGGTCTGCTGATAGCTAGTTTGTGTAACGTAGAGGCCTGCTAAGACAGGATTTTTAGAAAGGGAGGAAAGGGGATGTTGAACTTTGTGTAAAACTTTTATATGGAACGGAATACGGCTGTGAAATTGAGTACAAATATTGCTTCTTAAAAATAGCGGACAACAGTTATTTAAGTATGTATCAAATAAATATAAAGGAGCAACATGATAAATATTGTTATTCTGTGACGAGGAAAACATTACATAAGTGGTCCCGTCTTCATGAATTATTTTGTTTACCAGACATCTAATATAGTTGAGCAGATTTGGCGGCCAGATTATAATCTCGTTGATTGATTTTTAACCTTATATCTATGATAAGAGTATGTGTATTTGTTGTAGACAATTAGTAAAGGCTTTACAAGAGAGAGGCGTGCGGGTTTACCTTGTCTCTGGAGGATTTAGATGTCTGATTGAACCTGTGGCTGAGAAGCTCGGTATTCCGACAACGAATATTTTTGCTAATAGACTCAAGTTTTACTTCAATGGTGAGTATTTTTTGTTAATTCAATATTTTAAATGCCATTGTGAGTATGCGTGATAGTGACATCAATTCATATCGGAGTCATATCACCTGTGAGTAGGACGCGAACATGAATTGCAAATCGTATATCTTAGAAGGATATGGCACATTAATTTTTCATGTTTTAAACGCGTACATTTTTTTAAATACGTTATTATGGTTTGATTCAATGTTTTACTACAAGTCTATAAATAATTTTTATTATGTCTCTGCTATTGACTCTAAAGTAATAAATTAATAATATTTTTATCACTTTATACACAGATTAAGCGTATGTTGAATAGTATGAAAGACAAATATTATATGCGTCATACGTCATTAAAAAACATCCCTTTAGACGTTATGAGTTATGAGAAGAAAATCACAGTTACTTATTAGAAAAATTGGGGTCACATTATCAGTAAAAATATTGACAAAAAATATCGTTATTATCAAGTTTTTTCATGGCGTTTTCTATTTGTCGTTAAAGTGTCCACGGACGAGGAAAATATTGCGTTTGAATATATCGTACTTAAAACAGAAGTCTGCGTTATATTATGTAATTTCGTCAACAAATACCTTAAATACATAGTTTTGTATAATGTACATCTGTATTCATTTGTTTATCTGCTGTATCCTGTATTCTACTTAAATATCAACTTATATTATAGACCTGTATCTATCGTGATGATTTTTTCAATTTTATTTAGAAAGCTTCTTCGTTAAATTTACTACTCAAAAATTTTTTGCTATTGTTATAAAAACAAAACGTCCATTCGTTAACATTGCACTTATGCTACTTTTGTGAGTACCGCGCAAGCAAAGCCGCGGCTAAAGATAGTTTGTTGTAAATAAATTTCATAGATGTTTTTTTGCACATGTGCTTTATATTGATATTGTTGAATAACATTTATGCCCTTGCTTCACTTCAGAGTCAATGTGTCACTGTCTATTTGATAAACACGATCACTACATTGAAATTGTTTAACAATCAAAAATATGACTTAGTTCTGGTTAAATAGAATTAAAAATCGTTAGTTATTATATTATCTTCTTGATATTATACTGCAGTGCAGTTGTGCGTTATATGATATTTCAAAGAAAAATAAACGGAATAGTCATTTTAACATATTGGTAGTGATAATATCAATTTTATCATATTTGGGAAATCACATTATTCCCATTCCATTAAGTTGTTCTCTCCTCTCCCCTCTCCTAAAGTATTTAAGACTATTGTCACTAGACGTTATTAGTGGTTAAGTCAGCTGAGATGGTTTTTTTTGGTATTAATTACTAGAAAACTGTGACAAAAATGTTGTTGTATCTCTGCCAATCTTCCACTTGCAGCATGTTGAAGTAGTATTATATCTTACTTCAATTCCACGTTTGTGAGAGGAGTGATTTGACAGAGTAGAAAAAGTCAGGAAGTTGTGAATTTTTACATTTCAATGTTAATTTTTCCAAAAATATATGCACATAGATGATGCACATATTTGATGTTGTGATCAGTCAATGTGCAAAGTGCCTAGTTGCTAAATGACGTATGGTTGCAGATAACTAATCTATCACTAAAAGCAGCGAACTCGATATTTTTGCTACCTAGTTTACTATCTGCCTGCGCACGCGGCGAATGCGTGTTGGCTGACGGGCGCACGCTCGTTTGTTACGTTTGTGGCTTATTCAATAATATCGTATACCCCCTCATATAATTAATATATAATCTGTTTGTAAATACATTTATTATACTCTCCGTGTAATCAGTTGACGAGTTTAGCTCAAAATATACATGAATTATTACGACTCATTGCTACTATGGTCTTATAAATATCCATCCAGAAATGGATGAATGCGCAAAATAAATAATTTTAGTCCAGTACTAATACATACCGGCATACACTAGGTTTCTTTAAGTCCAATTATGGTCTGAATATTAAAAATAAACTCTTTTATTAATGAAAACGGTATAATAACGGTAGTTTTGTTTTTTTTTACATAAAAATTAAAAATACAAAAACAACTTTTCTTCTTTTCTTCCGGATTAGAAAAAGTTTTTCGTTACATCCATATATATTTATTACTTTTAATAACGAGATTAATATACAAATCTTTGTCTACCAGTGAATTATTATTTGAATGTACATATCTTTTGCCGGTTTATGGTTATATAATATACTATTATATATAGATGTGTGTAACAATATGTAATCAAATGTTTGACACTAGTGTTAATAATATTATTATTTATTGCCAGTATTGAGTACAACATGTCAGCATAAAACAAGTTTTTTGCTCACAATTGGTTATGACTTTCTATTATTTCTCGTTATTTGCGTCATAACAGATGTTTACTTAGTATTTTATGGTCGTTAATATAATAGAACAATAGGAATATAGTACTTGTATGTGGAACAATACGTCACTGCACTTTTGAGTAGGTAGGTACATAACTTCTTCATATTTAATAGGCTATTATAACAAAAGTTGAGGACAGTCTTGATGTATTATGCAAAATGAATTTTAAATCTTTTTGTATTGTATAAGCATATTAATAAAAGTTTTTATTTTAACAATAAGATAGGTACCTACTTATAATGTAATTGTTTTTATGACTAATAATTTATCTATACTTGCTTATTTTCTGTGCCATATATTTTCTCAAAATAAATTCGTATTGAATTTCCATTACTGCTTTAATGTATTCATGTATGAGGAGATTTTAATGGTTTCTTAATTTCTATTTAGGTAATTTAAAAAAAATACATGACCGAATTTTTTAATCAGGCAGATAAGCGAATTAAGTAACGAATGGTTGTATAGAGTTGATATCTCATAAATAAATAACCATAATTGGTTTGAGGCAGTTATTTCTAAATCACAGACAGAGTAGCTGTTTGTACATGTGACGTGTTAGTAGTATACTTTGATTGTTTATTAAATAATCAAATATGCATTATATTATTATGAGATAATAGTGTGTCACTGGCAGGTTTAAAAGTTTGCATACAATTTCAAATAACAAGAGAATTCGTTTACTTGTTGTTCCAGGTGAATACGCAGGATTCGATGAGAACGAGCCCACGTCTCGATCGGGTGGCAAAGGCTTAGTTATAAGACGACTAAAGGAGCTTCATGGCTATCAACGTGTGATTATGATTGGAGATGGCGCCACCGACGCAGAGGCTAGCCCTCCAGCTGATGGATTTATAGGTTAGTTTTTTTAAATATTTTAAAATCATGATTTAAAACTGATTACAAATATTTAGTAGAAATACATATAACTGAAGGACTTTTTGGCGGGAACGAGAGAAGCGAAATTTAAATTTTCTTTAAAATTTCCATTTTTAGCATTTTAGGAGATTTGAAGTACAAAAGTGGATAATATATTGTGTGCTAAAGTTCATTGTAAGTACTGAAGAATTGAAAAGTTTTAATAAATATTTGTAACGGATGTTTTCGCGTTCTCCCAAGAAGTCTTTTTTGAATCCAGTAAAGCCTTCTATAACTTTACCGGAGAGTGTTAGGAAAAAAGACCACTTTATTACTTTTTCTATGAAATATGAAATGAGTTGCTAGTATTTTAAGAAGGAAGAAGAAAAGAAATAACTGGCAATTGATAAATTCAATTGAGACATGTTTGAGACGAAAGAATTAATTTGAGATTTTTTCACAGGTTTTGGTGGTAATGTAATGCGAGAGGAGGTCAAAAAGAGGGCCGGATGGTACATCACAGATTTCCAAGACTTAATTGGCACTCTAACTATCCAAACGAAGTGAACTGATTAACTATTTTGTTTTTTATTATGGACAGAACATTTGATTTTATTACGTAATTCACGTAGTGGAAAAATTTAGTTTTTGGACGAATGTCACAAGACATACGACGTAATGACAGTAAAATAAAGAGTGAAACTCTTCAATAAATTACCCGCAATTTTTAATCGTCCATAATTTTCGTTATTCTTGACGAAAGCCTATGTAGATTGTGTATAGATACATTTTTTCGACATTACGTACTTTGAGTATAAAAACACTAAATTAGTATTATGGGGACTTAGTCCCTTGTGCTGAACTATATCAAAGATTTTAGTAAAATTATTAGAGTAATTTTTTAAATTTTTCGTTTATGTAAATGAGATAATGAACGGTTTAACTGTTCTTTAATAATTATTTATTTGTGTTTGTAGTTTATATTTGTGGTAATATTTTTAAATTGGTGGTATTGTCACAGTGATTTCATCGAGTGAGTAAACAGCTTTATAGCTTTACAAAATGCAAGAAAAAGATAGAACTCTGTCTTTTTAAATTTATATAATCGAATTATTAATCCAAAGATAGGATTCTATTTTTTAATTTTACCTTTTTCCATCCAATGAAATCATAATGATGTTGATGATTCTGTTTAGGGGCAATAAACTATAACATAACATAACATATCTTCACGCTGTATCCCCAACGGGGTAGTCAGAGACTAAGCAATAAACTATAAATGTCTATATTTTGTGTATTTTAAGAAAAACTTTTCCAAAACATACATTAAAAAGGAAAAGTATTATAGTTGTAGTTAATAGATGTTTGTATTAACTTATTTTACTAATATTTATAATAAGAATATTTTTGATAATTTGTTGAAAGATATTATTGTTATAACAAAATGGCTGTGTACTTTTAACGTTTAAGAAACAAATAAAGGAATTTTACTTTAAACGCTTACTAAATACTTACCTATTTTTTCCATATATATTCCATTGTAGATCATCTATATAAATAAAAACATTGACATACACGTCAAATGTCATAGGAAAACAACACGGAAACTAGCCTGACCGTTGCTGTGAGGTTTATTGATAACAAATAATTCTTTGATAATATTTCAGCAGTATGCGACACATGATAATATTATGTCTACTTTCGATGTGTTTAAACACTTAGCTAATTGTGCTCGTGCAATTCGAAAGATGTCATGCTAGCGCGATATCGATTGTATCCCTTTAATAAAGATATTAAGATAAACCGGCAGTTATAAGAAAGATTTTGAGATATAATAATCAAAGATTCCTGTTAAACAATATTTTTGGAAAATATAAAAAATCGTTAAAGATCTATTATTATTATGTTTAAATATTTTTTAAAATATATTGCCATCTTTTACACTAATTTCAACTAAATATATATTTTTATTCTTCGATCACAAATAAAAAACTAGATACACAATCAACGCTCCAAAAATGTCCGAACCAAATGTGCACTCAAATGAGTATTTGAGTGTACTTCTGTTTTAGTAGTATTCGAAAACGCTAACAGCGAACATGTCAAAGTGCTCCTTCAAAAGTTTTAAAAACAACACATCCGGAATGCTAAAAAAAGAATTTTCGGTTAATAAATTAAATAATATTATTTACATGCTCATTATTTCGTTACAGTAATAACGTTACATAGCTCTTTTATTAAATTCGTAATCATATTTTAAATATTGCCTGACAATATATGTCTTATCCTTGCCACTTTCACATAAGAAATCAAAATGACGTAAATCCAATAATCAAAAGCAATCCAATGAGATTATGTGACTTTATGTACGAGACGTAAGACTGCATTTTAAATATTTTTTTAACAAACTTCCTTTCAATGTCATTCAAGATTGTTTACGAGCTTTTATAACCTTATGATTTGACAGTAAGGTCTACTTTAGATTAACACAATATTACCGATAATACTATACGATATTAAAAATATGTACGTCAATTCGGACAATAATTTGTTTAGATTTAATAGGAGATTGTGAGTAGTTCTTTATTATTTAATAAGCTATTTTTGTTCTTTATTCATGGCATGGCGCACAGATAAGCGCATTTGCCAATGTCACGTATTAAGGCGACGCATTGATAAACAATAATTTAATTCAAAATAGACCTTCTGATCTATGCAAAAGTACGCGCGCTAGCTTATAAAAAATACGAAAAAGGAGTTATTTTCGTTTATTTTAAAAACTATAATCAATTTTAAAAAATCCAACTGTCATTTTGAAGAATATACTTAGATTAAAACTATACAGAAAATTTAGAAACATAAATCTGTCCCGTTACTCCTAAAAATGCAAATCTCTGTTTTAAAAGAGGTCTCTGATATTTTTTTTTGTGTTACAAAAGTTAACCGATCGTGTATCGCAACTGTCAAAATAAAGTCAATGAAATGAAGAATCAGGTTACCAAATATCACTTTCATACTTTTTGTAGTCACTTCACAGTCACAGATCCCTGCTTTCAAAATTTCCAATGCGTCGCGTTATTAATAGTAAAATCGTTAATGAGTTAAAATAGGCAATACAATGCACATGTCACTGTATTGCTATAATTCGTGACGAACACATGAAGCACGTTCGAAGTAAAGTCGTTTGTTCTTCTCATCGTAAAACTACTCAGTAAAGTGATAGTAGGCTTTAGTAAAGTTAATAAGAGTGATTTTCAAGAAAGTTGTACCTTAACACAAAAGAACCACAGACATTCCGTTATACAAAACACTACAATGTTAAGCAAAGGATTTTATAAAGGTAAATTTATATTAATGATATTTTTCGTTCATCTTAAAATGTTTAAATTTGGGGGAAAAAATATAAGTTTACTAAATTTCAATAGAAATTTCAGAAAATAGAATGACTATTGTTTACTTAAAAAAAAATTAAAAAAGGTCTTACAAAACGAAAACAATAATATAATCTTTGAAACATTAACGAGATCATTTTCTTACAATAAAAAGATAGTTTCTTCTATTAAACTTCAGATATTCTTCCGTTAAAATAGCTTTATAAAGTTATACTAACGTAAAAAAAACATTGATTCGTACCATATGCACGCAACTTTATAACTATTTTTATATGTTACGTTACATGTTGTTATATAGAAGAACGATATGTCGTTGCGTCAAAACAAGTTCATTCAAATTACAGAAATAAATCTCAGTAGAATGGTTTAATTTCACTCTTCTTCTTTTATTAGTTTACGAATTATTCGTGTAGTACTTACCTTTTAAATCCACGTTACATACAGGAATTTATTTCACAACCAAAGTACAGACAAGCAGGTCGAAGCCGAAATGTCAATAAATTAATATGGCCCCTCTGTCATTTGCTAAGTTGGTAGGTGTTCAATATTGCCAGTCAACTAAAATTTCGTTCAAAATAGGTCAATTATATCCCTGATTTTGTTGTTACACATAGGTGTAACACAGAAGACTACAAACATAGACATGTGTTTAAATTCGATTTTGCTTGGGATAAGTTTAGTTTTAAAATAGTTTTTGTTCTTTTTAATAGAACAATATCGGACTTGATACGCACTGAAATAAATTTAAGATTATTTTTACGAAATTTGCGTCAGTCAATGTTTTTACTGTCGAGGGCATTAATGGGACATAACAAAATTGTGTGGACAAGTAAATAGGACTTCGTTTTCTTACTGCTATCGTCTATAATATAAGTAGGATCCAAATACTGAAGGTTTGGATTTCCAGATTCAATTATATATAATGTTAAAAAAGAAACAAATTCATAACATCGACAATAAGTTCTTCATATTACGCAATTTTTTAGCGAGGGCAAACATAGTGAGTGTAAGGGGACATCTTTTTTGAAAATTACTCCTAAAGGACTTATCGGAAGAGCGCGAGAACATCAGCTACATATGTTTATTTACACTTACTCTAATCTTTTCACCTATACAGAACTTCAAAACACAAAATACTAACATTTTTGTACTATAAAACTCCCAAAAATGTAAAAATAGAAAATCTAAATAAAATGACAACCTCACTTCTCTCGTTCCCGCCAAAACACGCAACAAGCTATTTATTTGTATCCGTTTCTCGTAAGCCACATTATTCATACTTTTGTTTTTAAGAATTAATGAAACACGATCCATATACAACTAATAGGCCGTTGAAAGAGTATAGTTACTTCAATATCTCTGTAACAAGCCACAGTTCCTTACGGATGATTCGCATTCGGCTTAAAAGTTCGTTGTTGTCAATCAATCTGAAATGAAATATGATACACGAAAGAGCGAAGATGCTTCGCTGTCGGTCTTACTATTTTTTACTAATGTTATTACTAATGTACTATTCAGATTATTTGTTAATTTCAAAGTATGAAATTATGTATTGGATACATATTTAAAATGTTATATTAGTATTAATAAGTATTTTACATTGACGTGGGCCCGTGTCGTGTCGTATGTACTTGGTGTGTACATCATGCGTTCGTGGTGTACATACTCATCTATCTTTGTGGCGCCTACTCAATTATATAAAAAAATGTTTTCAAAAATTATTGCTTTATTAAAAATTGTAGGCGCAGAAAAATAATATTGGGAATTTTGAAATTTTAAGTGAAAACATTGTAATAACATTTCTTTTTGAACGCATGAAAGACATTTCTAAAAGAGGCACAAGGAGTTTTTAGTCTCCTGCGTGAACGTGGCGTCAGGGTCCCCTTACTGTGGGCTGTGCGATTATTATATTGTGCCCATAGAGCCTGTTTATGGATAGATGTCGCCTTAGTACGAAGCTTATTCAAGCGTAAGACAGGGCTGCTTTTCGTGCTGTATTTGGAGAACAATTTGCCTTCATACATTGAAAGGTGATATAAATAATATGTGTGATGACATAGTGGCAAACTGTCTTTTATACGCTGATACTGTACTTATAGTGCCATCCGAAGCAGGATTGCAGGCTCTAGTCACATGTGCAAGAGAAGAATGTGAAGTGAAAGTATTAAGGTATTAAGCTGGATGTGGAGACTGGAGAGACGGCAATAAACTTTATGTACTCTGGCAACAAAGTTAACATGCTTTGTTTGCATTAGTAAATAGCATAAATATATCTAGATTTGTCAAAATAGCCATCCACAATAATGTGTTGGTGCCAACTGTATTGCACGGTAGTGAGACCTCCAGATAAAACCGAAAACGTGTGAAAATAAGATAAATGCTGTGGAAATGCGATGTCTTAGAAATACGTGCGGTGTCACCCTTGCGAACAATATAAGCAATGAAAGATAGAGATACGTAGTATAAGAAAGTTGCGTGACAGAATCGGGCACATATAAAGAATGAGTGATGAAAGACTGACGAAAAAAAATTACTCAGCGAAAGTGAGTGATAACAGAAGCCAAGGCTTGTCCCCAACGTAGACGACCTAGAGACGTATTTACCGATCTGGACAATCACATTACAGTGGCGAATGACGCCCTGTTAAACACTAACAGACACGATGCGACACTGCGTAACATATTGAGACGGCCGCGGACCGTTTTCGTGTGGTGGCGGAAGGTCACTGTCAAGGGTGACACCTAGATATTAGACTTTCCTAGTCTAGGGGATATCCTGACCGAAGACTGTAATCGTGTGGAGAGTGTTAGCGCGGCTGGTCGTCGTGGGTTGACCTCGATTCTCCAAAGTCGGAACCACTTGCCTAGGCTAGACCGCGACTTAGAGGAGTTGGGAGACTCTGAGGCGACTACGATCTGATGTGAAAAGTGCGGTATCGTCTGCGAATAGGGCGAGCTCTACACCGGGGATTTTGGGGACGTCGTTCCTGTAGAGCGAGTAGAGAGTGGGCGATAAAACGGAGCCCTGTGGGACGCCTGCCCTGATGAGGCAGGGAGAGGAAAGCACCCCTTCTACTCTATAGCGGAAGGAGCGGTTCGACATTAAGTCTCGTACTATGCGTACGAAATCGCTCGGAACAACGAACCGGCGCAGCTTGTACACAAGCCCGGCGTGCCAGACTTTGTCGAACGCCTTTGCTACATCGAAGAAGAGGGTCCCCGTGCCTATCTAGTGACTCGGGCAGTTAAGGTCCTCCAGGATGTGTTCCGTGAGGCGGTGCACTTGTTGTATACACGAGTGTTTAGCTTGAACGGCAAATTGCTTGTCTATGAAGAGACCGAAGTGTCTTAGTGGGCTTTGAGACGAGTCAGAAAGAGTGTCGGCTAAGAGTTCGGCTTTATCTACGTCGTCGAAAGCTGTCTGTCCGTTCGGTTTCGTCAGAGGTGGCATTGTTTGGAACGTGTCCGATTTGAGAAATCGCGGCGTCGATCGCGGTCGCGGCGTTCTTGGCTCTAATTAGCCGGCGGATGTCCCCAGGGAGTTCCTCCTAGGAGCACGACGAAAGCGAGTATATTTGATTTTCTCCGAAATAAAAACAAAAAAAAAATTCCGTATTGTGAGGTACCATTTTGACGATAAAAAGTAAGCAAAGGAAAAATATAATATTTAATCAATTCAATCAAATCAGTTTAGAAATAAAATTGTAATTTAATCATTTTTTATTGTTCATCATTTTCTCTAAATTAACAAAAACATTTAAAAAACATAATTCTTAAAAACATTATGTTGCATTTGTTAACATTTCATAATGTTAATAGGAGAATTAAATTAGGGGCAAAGTAGGTATGGAATATCAGGAAATTCGACTTGATATTTTCGCCTTATCTTCGAAACTAAAAAATTTGGAAAATGCAAATTTTGGAAAAGCCTTGTCTAAAATTTACAGCGAAAATATAATGGAAGTCCAACATCTCATAGAACTTCATTTTTTTAAATTCGCAGGAAACCCTCTGTGCGCTAGTCGATCTTGCAGTATATTCATATTTAACGTGAATTTTGATTTAAAATGTAGGTCTGTCGTCGTTTACATTTACAGAAAATTTTGTTTTCATTATTTATTTATAAACCGATGAACCCAGTCTCCCGTTCTTTAACATCATTTACACTTAATTTATATGGCATTTGCACTCGCCCACTTATGAATTTTGAATAAGACACTTGTCGCCCCAGATAGGCCATTGGTATGAAAATAGATGAATCGCGACCTGAGATTGTTCTAGTTTTGCAATCACGATTTCTTTTCAAATTAAACATCTAATTCCAACACATTTCATTGAATACGTCGTATTTCAATGGTCGTCGTCGATGATTTGTGAGCCGTTAGTATGTATAATAGCATTTCAGAGGATACATCGCAAAAAGTCCAAAATGCGTTAAAATAATTATAAATGAATACATTTTTGAAAATTTTTATTAAAGGTTATTGACGACCTCGTTGGCGCAGTGGTTTAGGTGTGGAACCCAAGCGCGGAAGGTTCCGGGTTCGATTCCCGGTCGAGTCAATTTAGGAAACGAACTTTTCTAGATTGTCTCGGGTCTGGGTGTACTGGGAACGCCCCCAGTAGTCGTCAGCTGGTTTTCATAGCACAGGGAATGCCCTAGTTTGAGACCAGATGATTGGTGTGTATTGTCTGGCGTATTTATTTATTTATTTAGGTATTTTCGACGAGCCGGGACGAGATGTGGTTTCAATAAAATTGAACCTAAAGAAATCAACGCTTTTTATGTCACTCGTGAAAAAAGCAGATCAATTTGAAATCATTGCCGTAAATAAGTGAGTAAGTATCTCAACAGGTATTTGAGGAAAACGTGAGAATGTGTGGACAGGCACGAAGGGGTGTAATAAGTTTGATGTCTTTGTATGTCTGTGTTGCTGTCACATTGTAGCTCTGGACAGAACGGATTTCCCTTGAGGCCAACTAGGCCCGAGGCTAGGGCGGCCAGTTATTAGGGGTAAAAAATACTTTGATAAGAACATATACGTCTCAGTAAATTATGAATCTGAGAAGGGGGCCGTTAGTACTATACGGCCTAGGGCGGCCAAGATTGCTAGTCTGCCTCTGGCTCTGGAATAGCATGCAGTTTTTTATTTGAAAGTCAAGTTCGTGGGAATGTTCTTTGCTAAGTTTGGTGGAAGTTGGTTCAGTTTATTTTTCGTGTTGAGGTTTCTTACTGTTTAATTTTGTTTAATAATTGTGTTGGTCACTTCGATCACAAATATATTGTGATCGAAGGTTGGTCATTATTGATATGATTATTCTTTCATGAATAGAACTTGCCAACGTGACATCGACATGTGTGAAGGTAAGATTAATTGAATTGCATAAAAATACATAATACATATGTATGTATATGAGCAAAGGCTCCGGCTTTTCGGGACTCTCATTAAGTTAGGGCCCGAACCCCACGTGCCCTTGCCCCACGAATGGGGTTAAACGTTTTCTAAAGAAATTTGATACTTACGTGACTTACTACCAAAATGCCAAAAATAAAATTTAAACTAGGAATGTGGAATGGTCCACATTCCAAGTTTAAATTTTATATTCAACGTTAACAATAATACTTGCTCTAAGAGTTAGGTAAGGTAAGTATCATTATTATAATTCTAACTAACTGGGTCTATGTTGTGTATTAACACTTTTAACTTTTACCTTTTTTATCCCGACGTTTCGATCGGATTGCACCAATCGTAGACGGAATGCCGAGCAGTTCGAAGTCTCACACTCGAATAATCAAAAGGAATGCAATAAAGAAAGAAAATGAAACCTAGGTAACCGTTTCATGCGTACACTTGTCTGAAATTTCAGGCCATAAAGACATTCGTTCGTCACCGGAAACGCGACGCGTGTAGTCTGGTCACACTCGTATACAACCGTGTCGTAGTATTTTGAACTTTCAACTCTAAAAATACACGCGTGGTGACCCCGCAGTACTCCGGCGCAGTCGTGCCGCCTTCTGAAAGGTCAAACCACGCTGTACATATCGCACGCTATTGTTTCAACGGTTAATTATGCAGTAATCGTTTAAATCGATTGATTATAGACGCCCGATTGAATAATTCCGAAATAAATTTGAACGATTGTGATTAAGTGAGTTATTAGTGCTTATAGTGATCAGTGTACTTACCTTTAATTCATGAAATGACATCGTTGGAATCATTTTGTCATCTATCTTTCCTGTGAGTAGGTTTTATGAGTAGGTTATAGCTATAATACATCATTACTACATATATTGTACTAATATATACTACAGTATGCATAGTTCGTGATAAGTAATTATAGGCGATATGTTAAAATGTTTGTTATTACAATATTATTATTACAACGCATAACGCATATATCATACTGTAATGCTTTTAATTCTTTAATATATAATTTTATACGATTTTATAATCTATACTAAGTAACATTACAAAGAAAAAAATTTGATTGTTTGTTTGTAATGGGTAAATTCAAAAACTACTCAAACGATTTAAAAATTCTTGCACCTATGGAAAGCTACATTATCAGCGAGTAACATGGGTTGTATTTTATTTTCAAAAAATTATCTACCCGTGCGAAGCCGCGGCTGGTCGCTGGTGTACTATATAATGAAATACGTACATTACATATACCTATGTCGATATTAAGTAATCTAACACATACTACATTGTTAAAAATATTTTTCACGTTCTCAAAAACAATAATACATTCACGTAATATCTAATACCTACTTATTAGTTTTTTTTAAGGCATGGCGCAAATTTATTAGTTAAGCAAGCAAATTTATTAGTAAGCGCAAAGTTATTATTATTGTTTACATGATTTTTATTTTTTTTTTTTATTTTTTATTATTTCAATTTGCTTTGATTTCATGTAATTGTAAAATCCATATTAATGTATTGGGTCCTTACATATGAAATTAGCGTTTTGTCGTACTGACCACTTTGATCTGAAATATCTCCTCTTTGGTTAAGAATTCCAAATTCAAATTTATACATTCATTTAGCTGGTACATTTGAGTTTTGAAAACAGTCATTCATTTGTTTTTTTCCTCATTATTTTTTTCTTTGGCGTCGCTTATTACCGCACAATGGAAAACATGAAATATCGGTATATTTACGAGTACGAGTTCTACCGTGGCACCAGTGCTGCAGAAACAGCTCGAAGGATTAATGATGTGTACGGCGCTGGTGTCGCAAAAGAAAGCACGGTACGTTTTTGGTTTCAATGTTTTCGCTCTGGAAATTTCGACCTTCAGAATCAACCCCGTGGACGGCCGGAGACCAAAGTGGAAAATGAAGAATTAAAGGCTATTGTGAAAGCAGATCCATCACAAAGCACTTCAGAGATAGCTGCAGGCTTCGGGGTAAGTGACAAAACTGTATTAATCCACTTGAAGCAAATCGGGAAAGTAAAAAAACTTGAACGATGGGTACCTCATGAATTGAGTGAATCAAACTTGCAAACACGCGTCGACTGCTGTGTTACTTTGCTCAACCGACACCATAATGAAGGGATTTTAAATCGAATCATTACTTGTGATAAAAAGTGGATACTGTACGATAATCGGAAGCGCTCGTCGCAATGGCTGAACCCTGGAGACTCAGCCAAATCATGCCCTAAACGAAAATTGACTCAGAAAAAGTTACTTGTGAGTGTTTGGTGGACTAGCGCCAGTGTCGTTCACTACAGCTTTCTAAAATCTGGCCAAACGATTACGGCAGATATCTATTGTCAGAAACTGCAAACCATGAAGGAAGAACTAGCTGCTAAACAACCGAGATTGTTCAATCGCTCTAGGCCACTGCTGCTTCACGACAACGCAAGACCACACACTGCACAACAAACAACCACTAAGTTAGATGAGCTACAATTGGAATATCTGCGACATCCACCGTACTCCCCGGACCTTGTTCCAACAGATTACCATTTTTTCCGGAATTTGGACAACTTCTTACATGGAAAAAAATTCAACTCCGATGCGGCAGTCCAAACCGCCTTCAAAGAGTTTATTGATTCTCGCCCCCATGGTTTTTTTAGTAAAGGGATCAATGAACTACCTATGGGATGGCAAAAGTACATAGATAACAACGGTGCATACTTTGATTAATTAAATATATTTTACAAAAAAAGAAATTGACTTTATATTCCTCCCGTACAAAACGCCAATTTCATATGTAAGGACCGAATATAATATGTGTACTCACATACCATATTTTCCGCATAGTCATCGCCTCGTTTGAGGACCATAGCGCATCCTAATGTAAAATTATAAATGTGAATAAATTGAATTGAATTGAATAAATTGAATTGAATTGATTTAAATTATAATTTCACATATTTCTTTCT
Source organism: Zeuzera pyrina (assembly GCA_907165235.1). Taxonomy (NCBI): domain Eukaryota; kingdom Metazoa; phylum Arthropoda; class Insecta; order Lepidoptera; family Cossidae; genus Zeuzera; species Zeuzera pyrina. Next base: position 6,198,415 of record OU015627.1, read on the forward strand.
TTGCTTGCGTATTAAAAAAGCCGAAAATTTGTAACGTCTCACTTAACGTATTGGTATACAAGAAAATTAAGCATTGAACATTATTATTTATTTAACAATGCATTAATTCCTCATTTGTTTGTAATTATGGCACGTCTTCATGAATTAAAATAGTAAGTAGGTTCTATTTATCCGCCTGTTTTTCTCAAATAATACTTAAATTTTAGTTATGTATATAGGGACTGGTTTACGTTTCATAATTGTCTTGTGTATAGTAATTATCATATTTTGAAATTAATTTTACTGCTAAATCTTCTGGAATTGGTACTAATCCGTATTTTGGAATCCAGTTGCGTTTAGTTGGCACGTAAAATTTATCTTTAGTGATCCTATTTCTTGGATACATAAAACGTTCCTCAAAGACTTTTCTGGCATTTTCAATTGAAAAGTAAGAATCTACATTTTCTTTTTTAAATCGTTTTGAATTGTAATTATAGTTACAGTATGGTTCGCTTTTTCTGTTGCTATTGATTCTACATCTTGTATTAGTGGACGAGCTCAAAGTGGCTTTCGCATTGAAATTGTTAAGATTACATCCATTATCTTTATTTACTGGATGTTTCATGTTGTGTACCATAATATATTTTCCCTCGTTTCTACAGTTTTGGCAAATACTTTTTAACTTTGCGTTAGACGACAAACGATCACGGTAGTTATTGTTTAGGAGTAAGGGTGGCATTGTTAATAATCTATTTTCGTATTGTACTGGAAAATTTGTTACCGTTTCCATTTTGCTACTTGTCATAGTAGACTTTTCTGATGTAGTTGTGGATTTTTTGGTTGTAGTAGTCGTTGTGGATGGTGTTGTTGTACGTATAGGTGTCGTTGATGTAGGTGTTGTTGATATAAGAGCTGTTGTTTCAGGCGTTGTTATTATTTGTTTCGTTGTTGTCACACTTTCTTTAGTAGTTTTGATATCAATTAGTAAAAATGGCATGGGATACGGTACGATTAGAAAAGGCTGTGGTGAGTGAGCTAATTTGCAATTATTGCAAATAGTTCTACAACAGGGCTTAGGAAAATTACATTTATTACAAGAGCATTTACATTCTTCTGAAGAGTAATCGATATAATCATTATAGTCTAAGATTTTTCTCAAATTAGTGTGTTTAGCACGATGAAGATTTCTTTTTCTGTAGTACTTATCGTGTTTTTGGTTGTAGTTACTTACGTAACTTGGTTGATACTCTAATCGTACATCGTTATTTTCCATATAATTAGGAAAAACGGTAAAAGTATACAGCGTTGTCATATCTTGGATAAGGTTGCAAAGGATATAGATGTTTAATGTCTGAAATATTAAAAATCATCACTGCATTGTTTTATGGTAGGTATTTAGACGAATAATGAAAAGTATCTTTACGTACCAATTTCATAATTTTATATGACAGTGAGCAAATTCATATTTCATGACTACCACTTTCAATAAAAAAAAACTAGTGCTTATTGTTTTTGTTTTAAAACTGAGAATATTCTAAAACGTGAACACATTTTTTATAACATAAATTTTTATTATCGAAGTATAATAAACACGTAGTTTACTATATTTTTTATAACTTTTTAGATAACAAAAAAAATATACTTAAGTAAACAGTTCTAGTTCGCAGTAAAACATAACTTTTATTTATTTTATGTAGAAAATTTTAATTATTAAAACACATTAGCAAAAATTTTACATTTTAAATAAAAATAAAAAAAATGTCATAAAAATTCTTACGAAATATTTTAAAAAATTTACTCCATACTCCTTCGAGCATGTAAATCCTTTATATTACGTAAAGATAACATTAATTTCTCAGCTAAATGGTTGGGTATCGGTACAATACCGTATTTGGGCAACCAATTGGGTCTAGTTCGTCTTAATAATGTGCGTTGATTTTTGTCGTTGATGTTTCTATACGTAAATTTAGTAATGTCGTCATTATTTTCGTTATGTGAAAAGTATCTTCTAAATTTATCTCGTCGATAATCTGAGTGGTTATCTTCATCATAAGGTGCTGTACTTTCGTTTCTGATTATTGGATTTTTCGTCGTTGTTGTTGTAGTGGATGTTGTTGTTGAAGCTTGAGTCGTTGTAGTTGTACTAGAAGTCATTGCAGTTGTACTCGGAGTCGTAGTTGAAGTTGTTGTAGTAACTTCTTCTGTATTTTTATTTGGCTTAGTAATGTTAATGTGAACTCCGGGCACAACTAGTGGATACGGGTATGGAACAAAAACTAAGTTTGACTGACCTTGCAAATCGCATTTTTCGCAAACTGACTTACAACATGGTTTGGGATCGTCACATTTGCTACAAGAACAACTATTACATTCTCTGTATTCATCGTAATCGTATTCATCTTCATTCCATATAGGTAACTCGCCTCCACTGTTATCATAATGTCTCTTGCCCTTATGCTTTTTTGAACTTCTATAAATCATTTGACTTGTATCCTCATATTCTGGATGGTTTTGGGCATAATATTCTTGATGTACTGATGGTTGTACGTATGAATGTTGGTAATTTGAATCGACATATTGATTGTAATGACTGTACTGTGCTTGGTTGTACTGTAGCCAGCAAACGACTGGTATAGCAAATATCTGAAAAAATGAAAAAATTAAAAATGATTGTTTCTTACTAATGACATACGAGTATAAAGTAATGACGTCCTAATGACGTACAAAGATGGAATGAAGAACTATTACGAAGGAATATGCAAATGATGCAAGAATTCTAAAACTGACGCGTAAGTAAGTATTAGTCAAAAGCTTTAATATCGCTTGACAAAAATGTATAACGTTGAATGTGAGGTTTTAAGAAAAAAGAAGACTGCGACACTTATTTTCTCCGTATATTACATTACAACCTATTACTACTATTATTATAATACAATTATAACCTATTACTTTGAATTAATTTGGTAATATACCTATAATAAAGTATTTGTAAATGTTTTTCTAAGACATTATCAACAACCTTGAAATAACTTATTGCAAATTCATATAGCTTTTTAATATGAAAAATTTAGGCGAGTCAGTATACAACTGGAATTGCAATTATTACGGTACATATTACGGTATAAAATAACGCGATCTAATTTTTACAAGTAATATCAATAAGTTCATATTAATATCTAAATTGGATACATATAATAACATTTAAGTTAAGTGATTTGTTTCCAACGAAAGAAGTTGATAGGCGTCAAGACGTCTAAATCGGCTCATCAATCAGTCGACTCAACGTTCTTATTGTTAGCTCGTAAATATTTTACCTTGTCAAATTATATAAACTTTGCAAAAACATTACGATGCAATCGATCAGAAATCACTTAAACTTTGGCTTATTCCAGCTCAAACAATTCATTCAATATACATACGTATTTTACGTATTTCGCGGTAGATAAGATTTTCAGTATTTGACCTTGTCAAATTAAAATTATGCAAAAGTATAACTGCAAACGATTAGAAATCATTTTTAGCTTGGCTTATTCAGCTTAAACAATTTACTTAATATACCGTGTTTTTATATAAAAGAGACCTACAATAAAAAATTTCATATTAATTTATGTTTATGTATAATCGTTGGTGCGTCTGTTGGTAATCGTATAACTTTTGAACGACTTGACCAATTGAGGTCCCACAATGTATTTGTCTTATCGAAACTATGATTCGTAGCTATGTTAGCTTTCGGTAGATTGTGTTGTAGTCATAGGCGAAACCGCGGGACACAGCTAGTACCTGATATTATACATACATACATACACATACCATATCTTCACGCTGTATTTTCAAACGGGTAGTTAGTAGTAACTAATAAATTATTAAAAAAGTAAGAAAACCAGGGTTTTATTTGGATTAATAGTTAATCTAAATATAACAAGTTTTCCATAGATGTAGTTAGAAAGCTGACTTCCATACATATGTAACATCACGCCGTTTCTCATTCGGAGCGGACAGAATCTCAAGGAGCGATGAAATAAAATTTTGACGGTACTTTTTATAATAAAGTTCCAAGGGTAGTTGCTCAGTTAGCGGAAAATAGATTTAGATTTGTTATAAAACGTACATTGATTAGACAACCATACTATAAAATAAAGGATTTCGTTGAAGACAAAACAATAGCTTAGAAAGAAATCTTCTCTGCACATGCATTTACTAGTTTCTGAACATTGTATTTTAATAAACCATTGTAAATTGATGTTGAAAAATGATACCTGACTTAGTTTCTTGTCGGATCTTCTCAGTTTACAGGTTTTCTTTTCGAACCAAACTAAAGTAGATTTGACGTTCAAAAACACCTTATAATTGGGTTTCCTTGAATAAATTAATTTGACTTTGACTTCTAGAAATAAGTATTTGCACTTAGGAGACGGCAAATCGGAACAGTATGCTAGCTTGCTAGCCTGTTGTCTTCATTATTTTTATTATAAGCTCTATTATTATGGAAGCATATTATATTAAAATATTAGAATTTTTTTTATTATCTTCAAATGGGCTATAGGCTCCTTCCGACATAATAACTATTTCTCAATCTAATACTAATCTAAACTTATAATAGTCATTGGAATTATTTTAAGTGATTGGAACAGAATGATTGAAATTATTTGTATTAAGTTAACTGACCTCAATGGAGACGATTTTCATGACGGTTTTCTGGTAGTTTGGACTATTTTTCGGTTTCAAATGTTACTCGCGCGTTGGCTTACGAGAAACTAAATTACATCAGGTGCTGTTATTCCCTTTCTATTAGGTAGGTACTTATCGCTTTCATTGTTCTACTTTACGTTACATTAAAAATAATACACATTTGTGTTTCATTTGTTTGGACGATTACCGCATTAAGCGTCTCGTAACCTGTGAAGTTATTAGGCTAGACGCTCACTGTGAAATCGAGATTGCGGCGTCGAGGGCCCGCAGATTGCTAACTAGTAAGAGTCGAGGTGTAGGGGGCCTTAGCTCTTATTTCTGTTAAAAACTTACATTTGATTGTATAGAAATATTAAATAATCAAGAGGAAGGCCTCTTAAACGACTGCACTTCTTTGCCGCCTCAACTCTTCAATAAGTTAAGGTTTAGCCTTAATTTACTAGTTTGCAAGAGTTTCCATGACTTTACAGGAGTTTATATTGATTTATAAGTTACAAGTACAATTTACAGTTTCCATGACTTTCTAGGTTTTAATTTACATTTCTGAAAATATTTTGAGTCATATATTAATTGTTCATGTCAACAGCATAGTTAATGTATTAAGTTTTCTGTTTAAGTTCTGTTCTTTTTCTATGTATCTTCGTGTTTATATTTGAGTTTTATTGAACAGATTTTGAATATGTTTTCATTAAATATATACTTTATTTACATTAACAGAAAAGTACATACGTTAATATTTACAAACTTAAAACTACACATTATCTTAAATAATATACTTCCTCCTCCTCCTTCCTAAGTTGCCGCTTAGAAAGCTGTCATTGCTTAAGGTACCCAGCAGACTGGGTACATTTATATTTTTATATTTGTTCTGGGAAATTTCGGCACATGAAATGTGTTAATGCTTGACAAGATATACTTAGATACAGAACTATGTTGATATTTATGAAAATGTATTGTAGGCGTAAACGTAAAGCGCTACGACTCGACAAAACTTCAGCCGCTAGATAAGTCGCGTCTAAAAGCTTTAAATAAATAAACAAAAAAGTTAGGTTTGAAGATTGAAATTTTTGTTATTATTAGAGATTGCTAATGATTTCACATGCTGGAGTTTAAGACATGTTCGGTTTTAATATTCCTTCTCAGTTAAAATACAGACAATTTCATGGCAAAGAAGAAGCAAGGTGGAAGGGTCATGACCTCGGCCTGACGGTACTGAAATACATTCAGATGTGGAACCACGCCAAAATTTACTAAATGATCATCCCGTTAAAGAAGCATCAACACTTATTTATTTTTCTGTCGTAATTACGTTTTTAGTTTCCACATTGAAATAATATCCAAAATTAGGTTTATGAAGTTGTAAAAACTTTTATATTTTTCGAGGATAATAGATAGATTGATTTTTTTAACCAAAAGGTTATTTGTGGCCATTATATTTAAAAAACAACAAAAAAATAATATTAAATATGAAAGTGTTCTCATATATAAGTACCCAATTATGTACGATTGTGATTCTTTTTACTTATATTCTACATAATAAAGATGTTAAATGAAAATTTCAAATGAATTGAGTTTAACGTAGGTTTAAAAAGTGTTATGTAATAGTATGTATAGGTGTACAATACACATAATTGTTTCATAATTAAGATTTTACATACTTTTTCTGAATTAGAAATGAAATAAGATCTTAATTTAGGTATAAGACGCCGTATATCGTGTGGTTTTAAATGGTTTCGTAGACGTTCGTATAAGTACAGTATGCGCGGGCGCAGGGCGTCGGGTCATGACCTCGTCTCGACGGAATTAGCTCGTGACGACAACGTGCCAGGTGCCTGCCAACTGCCACACTCGTACACCACAAATATCACAATATGCATATGACACTTCTTTGTACAAAAATATTACGTACCTACATATATGTGCATAACTTATTGACTATTGACTATTTTCCGTTTGGTATGGAGAGAGAAACAATGAGAACGCACTTCGAGACCACTTCTATTAATTTAAATGTTTGGGCATATAGAAGGCAAAGTAGAGCCCGAAAGCAACAGTTACTAGTCTATAATCAATATTAATATCTTGTAGCAAATCCTTATTCCTTAGTCGGATTATATGTAACGGATTATATGTGTTATTTACTCTAATGAGTTCTTGTAATTTTTGACTGTCCTTTGTCCAAAATTTCAAACCTAGTGCTACTTAGTTTTAGGTGACAGTTAGCTAACCCAGTCTAAACTCTGCAATATCCTGAGGATGCTTCATTAATAGGCGAAACACGTGTCGATAGTGGGTTTGGAATTTTGGGTGAAGGGCAACTAAAAAATATAAGAATTCATCACATAATATGGATTTCCGTAAAGTAACAACTGAGTCTATACAATATACCGAGTTATTTACATCACTATTCGTGTATTTATTGTCGTCGATCACGCTATTTGCTAAGATGTATCAAACAACAATCGATTTTATGCCTTATAATCTTTACATACCCTGGGAAATTCGTTTAGCGACGTAAGTAACATCAGACGCATTATTTTCTCCTGAACAATAAGCCATAATGTGATTAGTCAATTTAAAAACTTTCTTAAAACCTGTATTTATATGCATTTTGTAACGATGGGAACAATTTAGACTCTTTAATTAACTTGCGCAGAACTATTAACACACAATGTGCTATCACTCCTGTACTTTAAAAATCCTAAAAGCGAAAAAAATAGAAAACTAGGCACTTCTTCCGTTCCCCCTTTTCTTATTATTATTCCCCCAATTTCTCTACTAAAACAGAAATTCGGCTCATGGATAGACGATTAGGGTTATAGGGGGTTGAGAGAAAGAGAGGGTAGCTGAAACTTCCTTAGGAAATTTATAATTTCGGAGAAAATGAGATAACGGTTTTCCATACAAGGTAAGGTTTTTCCGCATCAATATTATGCCTAAATTAGGGGGATCGAAGTAATTAAATTTATTAATGGATTCTTTTTCAATTTCATTATCGGTCTGCACCACATAGTGTATTCCATAACAAAATCCTCAAACATTTTAATATTAATTGAAATTTGTTTACGAAAAAATCTTTTCACTGCTTACCTTTGGGACTCTATAACACGTTAAGTATGAATCTCGTCCTCCAAAATGAATGCATTGTCTAGGTCCGAATGATTCACCTTTAGATGAAAGTCGCTTAGTCGCTCGGAAAATCATTCGTCCGCTAAAAATCTATATGCATGTGGCGGTGGCCACTACAACAAGCTTTTATATAAGGGGCACCAATATCAGCTCTGCGAATCTTGTCTAGGCATACTTCCAATCTCGAATCTTCGGACCCGTCTTCAGTCACACTGAGAACCCTCAATGTGTTGTCCTGAAACTAAGTAAAAACCGAAATTTAGCATTTAATTAGTTATTTAAGTTAATGGGGTGGATTCTGTTCCGGCACTTCGCCGTCCACTGTCGCAGCACGCTCGCGAATTGAGTATGCTTGCAAATAATTATTACGAATTTTTCTATATATTATAAGTATAAGGAGTAGCGTTTAACGATCACTTCTACTGTGATCTGGGAGACAAAGAAAATATATGTACATATGTAGAACGTACCGACTGCTTATCTTCCCACGCAAATCATAAAAGTCGATCAAGGTTCGATTAAGACTTATTAAAAGGAAGTCACGTGCAAATCAAAATATATAAATACCTAGAGGTGACGTCAAGGCGCGATTTCATCCGTTACTGAAATACAGCCTGAAAACCATTTTCGAAAATAATGCGTATATCCCAAATGGGGGTTTTCAGGCTGTATTTCAGTAACGGATGAAATTATTACAAAATAAAAAAAAACGTAAGATTTAAAATCTGTAACTGTACACGATCAACCCAATTTTACGAGAAATGGTGGGGATAACACTTGAAAATTAAAACGGTCATAACTCTTAAACGGATACGTTTTTTTCGATAATTCTTTTTGTAACTACATACTAAAGTTATGCCCTTTCATCCATTAAAGTAACTGTCCCGTTTTCATATACACCCTGTAGATACCTATTACATTCTTGACGAATCCTTATTGTTATTGTGTATTCATAAAGTATAAAATAAAAGCAGTCATCAATGTGGCGTAATTTTCCTTGAAATTGTGTTTTTCTTTGTCCTGTGTCGTGACTGTACCTACGAATGCTATCAGCGTTATCACGTTATCAGCAGTCACGATGCTATGACCGGTCGCACATCGCGACATGTCCTTTCATCGAGCAAAATACACTACAATTTCTAAAAATTAAGTGCATCAGAAATCTGATGATAAATATTTATTTATTACAATGAATTAACAAATTTATCAACAGATCCCTCACCATAGATCGATTAAGTTAGAATACTAATGAAAATTGTGATTATGGTTATTACTAGAATTTACGAAAGTATTCTGATATATGTATTTGTCGTAAAAAACGACAGAATATGTCCTTTGTTTACAATGATGATATACTTTGTATTACGATCACTCGAGCCCTTTGACTACTGACGCAAACTATTGATACAAAGTCGTGTTCAATTAAGAAAATGTTTAAAATAATTAACCCGAAATTGTAAGGCTTAATAAAAAAAATTAGCACAAATCTATTAAAAATTACAAATTTTATTATTATTTTTGCTTGCTTGCTTGCTTTGCTTGAAGTAAGTAATTTCTTCTGGGAGAGAAAGAAAAATATGGAATGCCAGTCGCTTGTCTTCCCGTGCAGGGCAAGAAATAGAATTTATTAAAAAGGAACTAGTATAGACGATGGATTAGAAGTCAGTAAATAAGTCTTGTGTGACTTTATCATGCCTTGGTGCCTGTTACACTTCCCATATCCGACTTTCAGAGAATATAATATTTTTTCCATTAGTTATCAATGACACTTTTTAATAAATTTCAAAGACAAATAGAATAATAGTAATCTCGTGCAATATATATTTCACTTTTTACTTTGTAAGGACATTTCACAACCTCTGGCTTGTTCAGTCGATGACATCGTTTCAAAGTGCCACCGTCAGAAGGTTAAGAGCCCGTTATCGACTGTTATCAGTGTACCCACGTACCTAGGTGCCGCCCCATTTGCTCGTTTGACCTGACACCTCAGTTATCAGTTGAACACCGCGATAACGCTCGTATTGTCACGCTGTACCTGTTGATTTTTCTTTTTAGCCAACTGTGGATTTTCCAGTATTTTTTAAATTACAAATTATATTTTTCGGCCATTGCTTTTCTGTGTAGAAGCAAATAATTGTTTTATATTTCATTTGTGAAAAACGTATTTAGTGTTCATTTTTTAAAAGTTTTGACTTGTGTACTTGGTTGTGTACGTAAATATTCGTTTCATAGACTTAACTTTGATTAAAGTAAAAATTAATATGGCAGTTAATATTTGCGGTCTTTGCCAATTGTGATTTTTTTTATTGTTTTTCATTTTACATAAGTATACAATAGATTTTAAGTTTTAACTGAAACATTTCGCAACAGTCATTTAGTTGCTGGTCGTGCGACAGTAGCGCTGCTGTATGATGTAGTGGATTGTTCTTTTGAATACTTAGAATAAAAGCAAACTCTTGTTATTTTTTGTTTCATTACAGTGATGATCGATCGAAACGGTTCTGTGAGCAAAATTCTACATAAAATACGTTATCATTCGATTATGACTGTATGAGTAATATTTTATCTGCTAGCGGAACGTTTGTTATGAATGACAGATTTGGATTTAGACATTAGATAGGTACTTGAAATATATTTTAAACTTAATATTTTTATACACTGTCTTCATATATCCTACTTGGGTTTTTTTGTTAGATACATTAATATTTTGTGATATACATTTCGTTTAAAAATAAATATTCTTGATAGTGGTAACTAAGATTAAAATCGTATTTACAGCGTGAATGAAATGTTAATAAAATTGAGAAGACTGAAGCGAAAATAATTAATACAGATCCATTCAACAATCATTGTTACAAAAATTGAACACTTGAAAAAAATAACTGAACCAGCAGATAGTTTAATGAGCGAAAACAATTTTAACATGGAATCCAACCGATCTCATTCACCAAAACAGTGCGATAGCGATAATAATAGTGATAAATGTGGTGTGTCAGTGAAAGTGGAAGTGGAGGAAGATGAGTCTACGAGAGCAGTTATCCAACGTGAGAACAGATTGACCAGCATCATCGACCAGCTGAGATGTCAGAGCATGTTGAAAAGTAAGTTGGATATAACTCCGCTTATAGATTAATTGTACCTCTGCGATTATGTAGTATGTGTTATTTTCACACTGCGCCATTTTCCATTGAGATTCACGGCGCAACAAAATCGCCAAAAATAAGAAACGCCTCTTCCGGCATATTTAGACTTACAAAAGCGGACAAAAACGTAGTGATAGGTATCGCCTACGTTATTTACTTATGGATAATTAGCCCAAATTCTACTTCTCGGGAAGGGCTGGCAACCGATTTAGAAGGATTTTAAGTAAATGATACACACTGTATCCCTAATGTGGGGTTTACACGGGTGACTATAGCCGCACGATTTTTGCCGCGCGGCGAAAATCGACCGTCTAAATGGCAATTCGGCTAGGTCGCAAGTGACTAAAGCCGCAAGCCCCAAAGTTGGGTAGCATCCGACTTTGGCCGCACGGCGACTGGCCACATGCGGCAGGTGACTAAAATCGACCGTGTAAACGGTCAACTGACCGTTTACAGGCGATCGCCCGCCGCATGAAGGATGTGTTTCGCGCACGTTATTCCACTACCGCGATTCTACGTACAGATCGTTTGGTAAAACAACCATGAATAAAAATAATACCAAACAGGTTTTGAAATCCATCCACGCACCCAAAATTTACGTTTTATTTTTTCCTTTTGTTTCTTCTTCTCTCTTTGTTCTTCAAGCAATTCTTTTATAATTGAATAACTATTTCAATTCCGGCACGAACACTGCTCAACATTTTCGAAGGAAATTACCGAGCCGCATGCGACTTTAGTCACCTGTGTAAATGGGCTAGCGATGTAGCTAGGTGGGGCGATTTGTGAAGCGACTAGCCGCACGGCGAAAATCAACCCGTGTAAACCCCTCTTCACGGGGTAATCAGAGAGGACGGAGCGCCAAGCGTCGCGATTCTTACATATTTCTCAAATCTCATCATTCTCGCACATTATCGCGTAGGTATGTGAGTGCTTTTGACATCTCCGTCATCAGCTTTATATAAATGATACTATTGAAAACTCAAATATTTTTGTGCTAAAAATCTATTCAGGATTTCAATACTATAAATCTTTCCGGGAATAGTACCATATGGCCAACCGTAACCGAAACAAAAGTCGCAACCTTTTGTTCGGTGATGCTATCTGATTGTACATGTAAATCGTTTAGTAGATTTATAAAAGCAATTACCACAGAGACAAAGGGCAGGCGCACGCGCACAATTAGGAGCTCTCTCGCACTGTACCTCTTAAATCTTTGTAACAATGGTAGTGATCACAGATAGCATGTATCGTGAGATCGCGATGTTTCCACTGCTCTAAATTAGTTTGTTCTAGACGGTGAATTTGTATGTCTAGTCTATTATTATTAAACAAAGCATCTAATAATCTTAGATTTATCTTTCTACTAGCCTTGAAAAAAACATAGAATATAATGTTATAACTAATAAGAATACAAAGTATAATAGAAAAAATATGGATTTGTATAAAAAGAAAGGCGACGTTAATGGTGTGGAAGTCCAAACTCACGATAAATTAGTTACTAGTAATCTTTAAGACTAGGTTATCCGAAATACCGTCTTGTGAGATACCATAGATAAAAAGTCGACATTGACATGTTATACTGCACTTAAACTCAGAAAACAACATGCGCAAAGAAAAAATTCTCAATTGAAAACTTTATTGAATAGAATTTACAAAAAACTACATTCAGTTAGAAATGAAATATATGTATAATTTAACAGCCGAGAAAAAGTTCCGTTTTCGAAGTTCTCGTTTATTTGAGGGACAACGTACGCTTGTTTTTACAAATTCGAACTGAATACTATCGAATTAAATGATTTAACGATTAAATTTTTTTGTTGTTTATCATTTTTTATTAAGTTTATCAGTTCATCAAAAACATTTTAAAAAACACACTTTTCGTCGTCCGGACATTAAAGGTCACATTTTGTTTTACGAATCTCAACCTTATTTCTTCGCGTATACCCACCCTTTCAAGTCGACCATGGCCTGTCAAATAAATGATCAAATTTTTTTATGGTTCCATAGCCAAATTTATAAAAAAAACGGATTTATATTAAAAACCAGAAATGAGAAAGAAAAAATTAATATCTAATAGGTACTTTGTATTCAAGATTTTTAAATGTTTTTTAAAATGTGCCTTCTACTTTGTCCGAAACTGCTATGGTAATAGTACATGGCCGACATGCTCTTGGTCAGTTTTTGGGGTAACTGCGTTAGTTTTTAGTATTTCGTTTGAAAATTGGAAAAAGTGGACTCTTATGGAATCTCTTAATTTTGTTCGTCAGTCAGTTTTTTTTCTCAGAGACTGACATAATCAGTTGAAATTTGAAAGAATTATAGTACCTAGGTGGTGGCAAGAAGCCAAACGTTAACTTAAAAAGCTTTGCCTTTTGGGCTCAATAGAAATTTAAATTTTCTTAATGGTAATCTTTTGGATATATCATATGATATTTCTTTATATTAACGAATTCAAAAATGTATAAGACACTTTCAGTTACTTTTTAAATATACGTATAACTTACTGTTCCCCGCCTATCTCTAAACGCATATGTCAGAGCAATACGAAAGTATCATAACAAAAATTGAATTTCAGTTGGATTTAAAATTAATTTTGAATTGTATTAGGAACATATGATCAATAATCACCTGTCCATCTATATCCTGTATCACAGCACTTTGTTAAATTTAAATGACTACTTCCGTTCGATAAATTAACGGTCTCTTTTACAAGGCTATGTGTGTAACGCGTTTAGATAATAATTACGTGACACGCGCAGCAATCGAACGATCTTTAAAAACGGTAGTACTCGTCTTAATCACTCGGCCCAATTAGCGTGTCCGGTTGAAATCCGGATAAGTCGGGTATTTAGCTAATGAATATATAAATTGCTGTCAAAATGCGCGGGCGCACTTCCGATGCGATAGCGTTAATCAGAGCTTGGAATTTATACACCGTCGTCGCTGAATTACGGCAAGTCATAGTCAACTACGACCACTATATCCTCGTAAAAAGTGTTGATTTCTAGCGCACCTGTTAAAGAAAATGATGATTTATCATTTGGTAATTCGGTAAAGTTTACAGTGGTACGAATCGACGACGTTATGTTCAGTTATTTCAAAGTAAATATAGAGAGCAAGCGCAGTGATCTATAGATGGCGCGCGGAGCACGGAGTAATCCGTGCGCGCGCGCAGTGTAATGGTAGCATAGATCAGATAGTTGAAGACCGTTTTCGACTTTGTATCGTGTTTTTACTATATTTAACTATATTTACTTAATCACATTTTTTTCGATTAGTTATGCATACTTTTTACACATCGCGTCAATTATTTTGTAACAATTTCTGATTGTTTCTTGTGATTGCTTAAGAATAAGGAATGAAAATTGATCAAGTAAAGAGCTCTTTTCGCGCAAAGAGGATTCTGTAGATATTTATAAAATAGTAAATTTCTAAATTTAATTTCTGGAGATATATAACACTGAATTTTTTTAGTTTCTTCCAGCAGACCCATGAGAGTTTCGTTTTGAAAATTTGTTAGTTGACAAGAAGTATCTGTCATTACGCCAAATCATGGCGCCAAATTATAACCTTGTACGTTACATACTTGCCGCGAGAATCAACCGTGATAGATGGACAGACAGACCAATGCAAGAGTGGTCTCATAAGTGTTCCGATTATCCAATAAAAAATGCTAACAATTTTGGAAGACTAAATTGGTTGCATCGACAATAAATAACGGCGATTGTATTTTAAATAGGTACACTTTTATTATAAAGGTGTGGTATTTGCAAGGTTTTTTAATTTGTAAAATAATCTTATCAGTGTGCAATCTGTACGAAGCAGGACCTGATAGCGTCGATAAGCGATGTTTAGTTACCAATATCCTTGCGTCTCGACATCGTCTCGCTTTATCGCTGATTTAATTATGAATATTTAATCATTTGTCATTGCTGTTTAGATACGAATGACATTGACTTAAATCCCTGTATTTAATTTTATATTGCATTTCTGGAACAACATTTTATATTTTTAATATTAATCAGATAATTTTAAAACTGGATTGGTATTCGATGGTCTTAATCAAATAGTTACTAGTACATATGCAATGCTTTGAAATATTATATATGATCCTAAGGAACTTATTTATCGAAATATCTTTTCGCACTTTTCTTTTTAGATGTATTTTTTAGGAATCTTTAAATGTAAATAGGTACACTGTTAACAAATAAATCTAGTTTTCTAAAATAAGTAATAATAACGTTTGTGTCTGTTTGTGTTAAATATAAGAGAAATCTCGACCACGTCTATTATTTGCTTAATGTTTATAGTAATTGAAAAACCATATTGAAAAATGAAATAGTATGTAGTTTTTTTAATAAATCCAAATGAATAATCTATGTTAGCAGTCGCGTGCGCACGCGCCGTTAGCGCGCCGCTTGAAAATTTATAATGATCGATATTCACCTCATTCCAAATAGACCTTGCTCTGGTTACTGGGGTCGGTGGTAAGATTTTACTCATCATCACTTTAAGTGTTATTAAAATGTATTATGTTTTTACAAATTACAATAGACGAAGTTCTTTAAGCTTACTAGTAAGTAATTACTTTAGTAATGTTAGTGTTCAATTCAAAAACTAGTAAAATGAATATAATTTAATCACATTAGTGTTTGTTAATCTATTACAAGCAATTCTGTACTACATTGTCATATAAAGGAATTTGGGTAATTTATAAAAATTATAGCGCGATCATTAATGCAACTAAATGAGAAGAAACTTATTTTTTACAAATATAGTTCTACAAGAACTATTTATAAGGTTCCATCAACATTCTTTTAAACTAAAGTTCTATTATTGGCTATTTATAAGTACATATTATGTCTATGGACATATTGATAGATATTATCGATGTACAGATTTAATATATTTCGCTTAATAAATATACAAGCATAAGGCTTATTAAGAATACAATTTATCGGCGAAGCTTGACCACATACGTAAAAACTGTCGGTCATCGACACACCACGCTCTCATTCACCGACAAATGTGACCTACCCCTTTACAGTTAAAGTTAACCGGAGAGATGTAGCGTAGCAATTAATAATTACACATTAACATGGGAGATTGTAAAAACTACATTGATCTGCCCGACCGCGTAATTATAAAATCTGATCTAACGCAGAACGAACTAGGTATGTTTTAATTAATTGGTCGATTACTGGGAAAGAAAGCAGTGAGCAATATTTTCATGCATTAATGTATGTAAACGTACATAAACGTATGTAAGCATACATAGAGCATAGCATGTAGCATACTATCTAGTAGCATAGAAGTACTAATTGTTCAAGGGTATGTAAGAGAGGAGACAACTGCATCCTTATAGGTTTGTCTAATATTAACGTTAAGGCTAACGAAAGGTCTTTAAACTTAGAAAAGTATTAGCGTAAAAATGAAAACAAAAATTGTCAAGTACGAGTATGGCGCGTGTACAAAGGGTTCTGTAAGTAGTAGTGTAAGGGTCTGTATATATATATGTATATATATATAGATCGAGAAGATGTAGATTTTTGTTCTGTAATTTTTTTTTATTTAGTTCTGTAAACTTTTTCATTTATACCGCGGGAAAACGAAACGAGTAAATAGTCCCCCTGATGACAAGTGAACTCAGGTCCATGGATATTTGCAATATCAAGACTAGAAAGCACTTCAGACTGCAAATGTGCAGGCAAACCCAAGAACTAAGATCTTGTACCTCTTGTGCCAAAAATTTCAATGGCTGTCTTACCCTCCACGCTGGAACACAAGAGTACAAGCGGTGCTGTTTGACGGCAGGATTAGCGAGTGGGGAGGGAGGAACGCCGGGAAGGAAGGGAGGAGGGATGGACCCCGCACAAGGTCCTACCACCCTCCCAAATGTGAACAAAGCTTTATATTCCATAAAATTTTGAAAATTGTAGGTGCAGTAGTTCCGAAGAAAAGGCGAAGGGGAAGGGGAATGATCGAATCGATTCAAGTACCTACCTGATTTTCCCCTTCTTTAATTCTCCTGGTGATTTCAAAATGCTAACTTTAAACTTTTAAGTAGTGTAACATAATAACATGTAACAAAACGTTTACAACACAAGATGTATCACTATGGCAATTTATATGTTTGTATATCACATAGTTTTTGAGATTATCAACCGTGACAGACGACTATACAGAATTCTTAAATACTATAAAATTGAATATACCCATGGCGATACCTCAGTATTTGATATGATCACTGCAGTTACGTAACATTGAACATACGTCACCCACTTCATGGGGACCAAGTGTCAAATATATCAAACGACTAGATATTATATCGCAAGGCGTGTAAAGCTGTTAGTCCCGGCTATTGTTAAATAGCGGTAGCAGTAGTACAGTAGCTTAGAGCAGTGCTGGAAGGGCAGTGTACTACACTGCACTGCCTATAAACGAATTTTCCACATCAACACAATTGTAAGTGATATCATAGATACACTGGTGCATAATATATAAAAACGTATAGCATTATACATATACCACACTACACTATAGGTATGGCAGTGCAGTGTAGTTTAGTCACTACTATACTATAGGCAGGGCAGTGCAGTGCAGTATAGTCACTACTATACTACACTGTACTGCCCTGCCTATAGTGTAGTGTAGTATATGTATAATGCTATACGTTTTTATATATTATGTACCAATGATATCACTTACAATTGTGTTGATGTGGAACATTGGAAAATATCACAATATGGATGTGATATCAAACTGAATATAATATAGCGGAGATAGTTTAATGAAATAAATATGAACCTCACATAAAAGTATTGATTTGTAGATGTTATACAAAAACTATATACTATATACCCCGTTAGGGGTACAGCGTAAAGATATGTATGTATATTGTATATAAAAAATCAAAGGATGTTATATTTACAAGATTTTTTGATTTTTTTAAATAGTTTTAGTTGTATTTTTCTGTTCACGAAATTGGACGTTATCCGATGTTGAAAACAAATAGAAGTGTTGTTTGACTACTCGGAGCCGAGGTCTATCAGTAATATAATCTTTAATTATAAATGTAATATCAAAAATCAAAATTAACGATATATTTTTAAGAGCATGTTATGACTACGACTGTTGTTGTTTCAACATAATATTAAAAAAAATGCTATACGGTTGTGTATAGGATTCTTAAAACAGTTTTCTCTTGTAGATGTTTTAAATATAATCATGGATTGGAAATCCAAATGTTAACTGTACAATGACTTTTCTAGACAATAAACTGAGTGAACTGTAGATAAGCAAAACTTGCTAGAACTGCTCTATTGTCTGCGGACCGAGTGATACCATTTCACCTGGATTATCTAGATGCAGAAAACGCCCCGCATATCTGTATACGTATATTGTATACAATATTTAATTATAAAAAGCATGGTTACGCTTTCTTCATGAGTCAACCGCTCAACGTTTCTTTTTATTTTTCTGAAGACAATGTGTAAAAACAATGACAATTATTATTATTTTTTTTTTATTTGCTATAATAACGGCTGATGTACACAAAAAGACATTTTAACTTTACACATTCTGCTGACGACAAAGCATGCAAATATTTAATTAGATTAATTAATCGTAATAAATAGTAATACCTATTTCTAGTAATATAAAGTCAACAATTTTATAAGATGTCAAATACCTCAAATACAAAATGCAATTAATGAAATGTCATATGTAACAATACACGGAAATATAATAAAAAAGGAAGAAAAAACTATCATTAAATCGTCTCTGTTTAATAACATTACTTAGTAAAAATTCATAAATATTGTAGTAACATTTCTCTTTAGAAATGTTACTTTAAATTATTTTTTAAAACAAAAAAAAAATAAAAGAAAAATTTTTTTCTTTTATTTTTTATTTACAGCCTCTCGGTTTTATATTAATCCGGCAATTTCTTACATTTGTATAGTATGTAATTGCCTTTGAGTTTTTGGAGAGAAAAACTCTTTTATACGAATGCTTAATTTGACCATACGTCGGTTTACTAATTTTCCTAATTTTACTTCTTATGTGAAACGTTGTATTGAAGTATTGTTTTTTGCAAAAACTTTTGAGCCCACATGTTAGTGAAAGTAGCGATTAGGCGTAGGTACTAATTCTATTGCGCTTGGATGCTATGTTTACCTCGAAACAGAAATACCATGAAGATAAAATATGTGTGTATATACTTATATATAGAATTGGAAGAAAATTATCAATCAGTAATATTAATAATATCATCATTTTTCTGCGATTTGCAATTTTACTCTAAAAATGGTGTTGCTGTTACCATAACATTGTATTATTTCATGCATCATGTAATGTTACGAAAATAAAATGTATTATATGATATAAGCTATACTAAATTTAATGGGATAATAATACTATGTCCATTCTCCATCCTAAAGATCCATTCTAAATATCGGTGAAAGGATTTTTGAAATCGGATAAGTATAATAGTTTCAGAGATTACCTCCTACACCCAAACTTACAAATTTACCTTTTTCTTATATTAGTTTAGATTACATTAGATATATACACTACTATATATACATACTAACGACCCGCCCCGGCTTAGTACGGATAGCAGAGTAGTTCTTTCTCAGTGAGCGTCTACACCGCGTAAGGAGTAAGTATGATAAATTTCAAGTCAATCGGACCTATAATTTCGGAGATCTCGTGATGAGTCAGTCAGTCAGTGGTATTTCGCTTATAGACAAGTGAGCGAAATACCTCGGTTTCTTAGGTGTACATACGGTACATAAATGGAAGCCTAAAAGATTATTGAGGAAGTAATCTATCTAACAGTTAAAACGTCATTTAAATCCATTCAATGGTTTTGGGGAAAAAGAAAATCAATGAGAAAATTGAACTAACATTGATGACTTTATTAATACGTTGTTTAGACTAGAATTAACTCATTAATTTTATTAGTACTAATAATGTACCTGATATAGTAGATATATTCATAAATGAACACACCCAAGCGTGTAAATTAATTTTTGGTTTAAATCAAACATTGCAATTTATTATACATACTCGTATAATAATTTAGCCGCCCTAATTTCTGCATTGCAGCACAAATTGGGCCGACTCGCCCGCTGAAATACCACCCTCTTACAGAATATCGGCGCGAAATAACAGCATCTATTACTGTTGTGTTTTGGTTGGAGAGTGAGAATAACGGTGACTCATCCTCCCCCTTCCCCTCCTTTCCCCCCTTTTCCTCTTTCGCTAAAGCCTGGCAACGCACCCGTGATTCCTCGGACATCGCGGGTGTTCATGGGCGATGGTGATCACTTTTCACCTGGTGACTCGCTTGCTGGTTTGCCCCCTCTTATAAAAAAAAAATGTTACCTAAATATGTTCCTTATTCAATGTTTGTTTGTATAATTTCAGTAGTTGAAATTTATATCAATACTTCAATTTATAACTATATAATATATTATTCGAGGATTCCGGGTTCAATACCCAGCCGGGTCAATTTAGAAAAACGAACTTTGGAAATAGACTTGGAGTGTGGCTGTATGTGGGTGTTCCCCCAGTTTCTTGTATGGTAGCCATACAAGCCTTGTGTTTAGGTTGCAATCATATAATAGGTATAATGCACAAGAGCATTCATTTTCATGTAGGTATATACTTCTAAGACTTAACATTTTTCAGTAGAAATTTCCCACAAAAATCTATGCTCTTGTGAAATGCCATAAAAGTTCATTTTCTCCACACGGTGAGACAATGCGACTGTCATCGCTCGATATATTGCAGTGGCTACCGGACCGGCACGGGGCCAATATTTTATCTGAGCGGTCTTCATTGCGCTCGAGTCCGAGACTTATGTATTAACAATAATGGGACAATGTTTATATCGATATTAGTTTATTATATTGTTAGAGATTAATTATAATATATAATGTAAAGTTAGCTTGACTTCTTCATAACTCGTAACCGCGGAACGTTTGACTTTTTAGTTTAATCACTTAATTTTTTCTTTATCATCAAACGAAACAAAAACCAGTTTAATAAAATATGTTCAAAAAAATATTCATTCAATTATGTTTTTAAATATTTAAGTCAAGGTAGTACAATCATCCTTTTTTATAAAATGTACTCATTTAAGTTTTATATGTGTAGCCATTTTAAAAATTAAGTATTATGTATAGGTTTTTAAAGATTAGTAGAATATAAAAATCACAAAAGTATTAAAGTATCCAATCACTTATACATATACTATATACGTATATCATATTTAGTTTAGGACTTAAAAAGTTAAAAGAGATTTTCGTAAATCATTTATTAATTTTTTTTGTGTTTCATTTACGAAGTCGCTTTACACTATAATTCATTTTTCCAAAAAAAATTAATACTTGCATGTAATATGTATATTGTAACTTTATCGTTGTTTCATATTATGTACCTACTTGGATAAAATAAGTTTCATTTCGGAATTTATTACTGAGAAAAATATCGATAATAATGACATTATACGCACGTCACTAAATGGCGAGTGAAAGAGGCGTGCGCGGGTTGCTCTCATTAATCTTTCATTTCTACGTTATATTATTAGAGGAACGAGTTTGCACGGATGCTGTAGGGGGTAACAGGGGGCTGCGGGGAGGGGCGTGAACCCGAGTGAACCCTCAGTAGCACCTGCCGCGTCCGGTTGGCCTGGATGCACTGTTGCTTGCTACGATTTTCTCCTATTCTGAGGTGAGGTCGTATAAAGGTGACTTTTGCTGGATATCTGCGTTTAATTAGTAATTATCCAACTAGCGTTTCAACTAACATTTCTATAATCCAGATTTGGTAGCTACATAAATAATTTTGATGTAAATTCTTGACAGTACTGCATAATGGGAGATGGTCTCGTTATGTTTACATTAATACATACATACATAATCTCTCGCTGAGCTCTGACGGGATAGTCGGAGAGAACAGAGCGCCAAGTATCGCGTCGTTGTATTCTTCTTTCGCCTCCTCAAATCTCATAATTCTCCCCGCACTTTCGCCTAAGTGTGCGAATGCTTTTGACATTTCCGTCAGCTAACACTCTGGCGTTTTGATCTTCGTAATAGCCTTAGTTTTCCTTGACTTCTGCAACCACTTATTTTCACTCTGCAGATTTTCTTCGTTAATTTTTCATCACTCATTTTTCTGTGTCCGAATCATCGAAAGTTTAAATATACATGTATGATATACATGACATATTGATGGCATTGATGGTATTTATAGACACACTGTTTCTTTTTATTACTTATTTATTATATTCTTCAGCGTAATCCTAATACAAACACCCTCAAAGTAAGTACTCGTATTTCTTTCTACATACGTTACTTTATATAGGAATATTCGTATCGATATGTCTTTCAATAAGAAAGCTTATTATTATTGTGTAATATTTTATTTTTGTATGCCTCTAAAACATTTATATTTCACATTTATTTTATATAAATTATTTCTACATAGATTTAGATTTAGATTTGTTTTAGGGAGCCTTGCCTTGATAATATTATGTCTACTTTCGATGTGTTTAAATACTTAGCTAATTGTGCTCGTGCAATTCGAAAGATGTCATGCTAGCGCGATATCGATTGTATCCCTTTAATAAAGATATTAAGATAAACCGGCAGTTATAAGAAAGATTTTGAGATATAATAATCAAAGATTCCTGTTAAACAATATTTTTGGAAAATATAAAAAATCGTTATTATTATTATGTTTAAATATTTTTTAAAATATATTGCCATCTTTTACGCTAATTTCAACTAAATATATATTTTTATTCTTCGATCACAAATAAAAAACTAGATACACAATCAACGCTCCAAAAATGTCCGAACCAAATGTGCACTCAAATGAGTATTTGAGTGCACTTCTGTTTTAGTAGTATTCGAAAACGCTAACAGCGAACATGTCAAAGTGCTCCTTCAAAAGTTTTAAAAACAACACATCCAGAATGCTAAAAAAAGAATTTTCGGTTAATAAATTAAATAATATTATTTACGTGCTCATTATTTCGTTACAGTAATAACGTTACATAGCTCTTTTATTAAATTCTGCGATCTAACGCAGAACGAACTAGGTATGTTTTAATTAATTGGTCGATTACTGGGAAAGAAAGCAGTGAGCAATATTTTCATGCATTAATGTATGTAAACGTACATAAACGTATGTAAGCATACATAGAGCATAGCATGTAGCATACTATCTAGTAGCATAGAAGTACTAATTGTTCAAGGGTATGTAAGAGAGGAGACAACTGCATCCTTATAGGTTTGTCTAATATTAACGTTAAGGCTAACGAAAGGTCTTTAAACTTAGAAAAGTATTAGCGTAAAAATGAAAACAAAAATTGTCAAGTACGAGTATGGCGCGTGTACAAAGGGTTCTGTAAGTAGTAGTGTAAGGGTCTGTATATATATATGTATATATATATAGATCGAGAAGATGTAGATTTTTGTTCTGTAATTTTTTTTTATTTAGTTCTGTAAACTTTTTCATTTATACCGCGGGAAAACGAAACGAGTAAATAGTCCCCCTGATGACAAGTGAACTCAGGTCCATGGATATTTGCAATATCAAGACTAGAAAGCACTTCAGACTGCAAATGTGCAGGCAAACCCAAGAACTAAGATCTTGTACCTCTTGTGCCAAAAATTTCAATGGCTGTCTTACCCTCCACGCTGGAACACAAGAGTACAAGCGGTGCTGTTTGACGGCAGGATTAGCGAGTGGGGAGGGAGGAACGCCGGGAAGGAAGGGAGGAGGGATGGACCCCGCACAAGGTCCTACCACCCTCCCAAATGTGAACAAAGCTTTATATTCCATAAAATTTTGAAAATTGTAGGTGCAGTAGTTCCGAAGAAAAGGCGAAGGGGAAGGGGAATGATCGAATCGATTCAAGTACCTACCTGATTTTCCCCTTCTTTAATTCTCCTGGTGATTTCAAAATGCTAACTTTAAACTTTTAAGTAGTGTAACATAATAACATGTAACAAAACGTTTACAACACAAGATGTATCACTATGGCAATTTATATGTTTGTATATCACATAGTTTTTGAGATTATCAACCGTGACAGACGACTATACAGAATTCTTAAATACTATAAAATTGAATATACCCATGGCGATACCTCAGTATTTGATATGATCACTGCAGTTACGTAACATTGAACATACGTCACCCACTTCATGGGGACCAAGTGTCAAATATATCAAACGACTAGATATTATATCGCAAGGCGTGTAAAGCTGTTAGTCCCGGCTATTGTTAAATAGCGGTAGCAGTAGTACAGTAGCTTAGAGCAGTGCTGGAAGGGCAGTGTACTACACTGCACTGCCTATAAACGAATTTTCCACATCAACACAATTGTAAGTGATATCATAGATACACTGGTGCATAATATATAAAAACGTATAGCATTATACATATACCACACTACACTATAGGTATGGCAGTGCAGTGTAGTTTAGTCACTACTATACTATAGGCAGGGCAGTGCAGTGCAGTATAGTCACTACTATACTACACTGTACTGCCCTGCCTATAGTGTAGTGTAGTATATGTATAATGCTATACGTTTTTATATATTATGTACCAATGATATCACTTACAATTGTGTTGATGTGGAACATTGGAAAATATCACAATATGGATGTGATATCAAACTGAATATAATATAGCGGAGATAGTTTAATGAAATAAATATGAACCTCACATAAAAGTATTGATTTGTAGATGTTATACAAAAACTATATACTATATACCCCGTTAGGGGTACAGCGTAAAGATATGTATGTATATTGTATATAAAAAATCAAAGGATGTTATATTTACAAGATTTTTTGATTTTTTTAAATAGTTTTAGTTGTATTTTTCTGTTCACGAAATTGGACGTTATCCGATGTTGAAAACAAATAGAAGTGTTGTTTGACTACTCGGAGCCGAGGTCTATCAGTAATATAATCTTTAATTATAAATGTAATATCAAAAATCAAAATTAACGATATATTTTTAAGAGCATGTTATGACTACGACTGTTGTTGTTTCAACATAATATTAAAAAAAATGCTATACGGTTGTGTATAGGATTCTTAAAACAGTTTTCTCTTGTAGATGTTTTAAATATAATCATGGATTGGAAATCCAAATGTTAACTGTACAATGACTTTTCTAGACAATAAACTGAGTGAACTGTAGATAAGCAAAACTTGCTAGAACTGCTCTATTGTCTGCGGACCGAGTGATACCATTTCACCTGGATTATCTAGATGCAGAAAACGCCCCGCATATCTGTATACGTATATTGTATACAATATTTAATTATAAAAAGCATGGTTACGCTTTCTTCATGAGTCAACCGCTCAACGTTTCTTTTTATTTTTCTGAAGACAATGTGTAAAAACAATGACAATTATTATTATTTTTTTTTTATTTGCTATAATAACGGCTGATGTACACAAAAAGACATTTTAACTTTACACATTCTGCTGACGACAAAGCATGCAAATATTTAATTAGATTAATTAATCGTAATAAATAGTAATACCTATTTCTAGTAATATAAAGTCAACAATTTTATAAGATGTCAAATACCTCAAATACAAAATGCAATTAATGAAATGTCATATGTAACAATACACGGAAATATAATAAAAAAGGAAGAAAAAACTATCATTAAATCGTCTCTGTTTAATAACATTACTTAGTAAAAATTCATAAATATTGTAGTAACATTTCTCTTTAGAAATGTTACTTTAAATTATTTTTTAAAACAAAAAAAAAATAAAAGAAAAATTTTTTTCTTTTATTTTTTATTTACAGCCTCTCGGTTTTATATTAATCCGGCAATTTCTTACATTTGTATAGTATGTAATTGCCTTTGAGTTTTTGGAGAGAAAAACTCTTTTATACGAATGCTTAATTTGACCATACGTCGGTTTACTAATTTTCCTAATTTTACTTCTTATGTGAAACGTTGTATTGAAGTATTGTTTTTTGCAAAAACTTTTGAGCCCACATGTTAGTGAAAGTAGCGATTAGGCGTAGGTACTAATTCTATTGCGCTTGGATGCTATGTTTACCTCGAAACAGAAATACCATGAAGATAAAATATGTGTGTATATACTTATATATAGAATTGGAAGAAAATTATCAATCAGTAATATTAATAATATCATCATTTTTCTGCGATTTGCAATTTTACTCTAAAAATGGTGTTGCTGTTACCATAACATTGTATTATTTCATGCATCATGTAATGTTACGAAAATAAAATGTATTATATGATATAAGCTATACTAAATTTAATGGGATAATAATACTATGTCCATTCTCCATCCTAAAGATCCATTCTAAATATCGGTGAAAGGATTTTTGAAATCGGATAAGTATAATAGTTTCAGAGATTACCTCCTACACCCAAACTTACAAATTTACCTTTTTCTTATATTAGTTTAGATTACATTAGATATATACACTACTATATATACATACTAACGACCCGCCCCGGCTTAGTACGGATAGCAGAGTAGTTCTTTCTCAGTGAGCGTCTACACCGCGTAAGGAGTAAGTATGATAAATTTCAAGTCAATCGGACCTATAATTTCGGAGATCTCGTGATGAGTCAGTCAGTCAGTGGTATTTCGCTTATAGACAAGTGAGCGAAATACCTCGGTTTCTTAGGTGTACATACGGTACATAAATGGAAGCCTAAAAGATTATTGAGGAAGTAATCTATCTAACAGTTAAAACGTCATTTAAATCCATTCAATGGTTTTGGGGAAAAAGAAAATCAATGAGAAAATTGAACTAACATTGATGACTTTATTAATACGTTGTTTAGACTAGAATTAACTCATTAATTTTATTAGTACTAATAATGTACCTGATATAGTAGATATATTCATAAATGAACACACCCAAGCGTGTAAATTAATTTTTGGTTTAAATCAAACATTGCAATTTATTATACATACTCGTATAATAATTTAGCCGCCCTAATTTCTGCATTGCAGCACAAATTGGGCCGACTCGCCCGCTGAAATACCACCCTCTTACAGAATATCGGCGCGAAATAACAGCATCTATTACTGTTGTGTTTTGGTTGGAGAGTGAGAATAACGGTGACTCATCCTCCCCCTTCCCCTCCTTTCCCCCCTTTTCCTCTTTCGCTAAAGCCTGGCAACGCACCCGTGATTCCTCGGACATCGCGGGTGTTCATGGGCGATGGTGATCACTTTTCACCTGGTGACTCGCTTGCTGGTTTGCCCCCTCTTATAAAAAAAAAATGTTACCTAAATATGTTCCTTATTCAATGTTTGTTTGTATAATTTCAGTAGTTGAAATTTATATCAATACTTCAATTTATAACTATATAATATATTATTCGAGGATTCCGGGTTCAATACCCAGCCGGGTCAATTTAGAAAAACGAACTTTGGAAATAGACTTGGAGTGTGGCTGTATGTGGGTGTTCCCCCAGTTTCTTGTATGGTAGCCATACAAGCCTTGTGTTTAGGTTGCAATCATATAATAGGTATAATGCACAAGAGCATTCATTTTCATGTAGGTATATACTTCTAAGACTTAACATTTTTCAGTAGAAATTTCCCACAAAAATCTATGCTCTTGTGAAATGCCATAAAAGTTCATTTTCTCCACACGGTGAGACAATGCGACTGTCATCGCTCGATATATTGCAGTGGCTACCGGACCGGCACGGGGCCAATATTTTATCTGAGCGGTCTTCATTGCGCTCGAGTCCGAGACTTATGTATTAACAATAATGGGACAATGTTTATATCGATATTAGTTTATTATATTGTTAGAGATTAATTATAATATATAATGTAAAGTTAGCTTGACTTCTTCATAACTCGTAACCGCGGAACGTTTGACTTTTTAGTTTAATCACTTAATTTTTTCTTTATCATCAAACGAAACAAAAACCAGTTTAATAAAATATGTTCAAAAAAATATTCATTCAATTATGTTTTTAAATATTTAAGTCAAGGTAGTACAATCATCCTTTTTTATAAAATGTACTCATTTAAGTTTTATATGTGTAGCCATTTTAAAAATTAAGTATTATGTATAGGTTTTTAAAGATTAGTAGAATATAAAAATCACAAAAGTATTAAAGTATCCAATCACTTATACATATACTATATACGTATATCATATTTAGTTTAGGACTTAAAAAGTTAAAAGAGATTTTCGTAAATCATTTATTAATTTTTTTTGTGTTTCATTTACGAAGTCGCTTTACACTATAATTCATTTTTCCAAAAAAAATTAATACTTGCATGTAATATGTATATTGTAACTTTATCGTTGTTTCATATTATGTACCTACTTGGATAAAATAAGTTTCATTTCGGAATTTATTACTGAGAAAAATATCGATAATAATGACATTATACGCACGTCACTAAATGGCGAGTGAAAGAGGCGTGCGCGGGTTGCTCTCATTAATCTTTCATTTCTACGTTATATTATTAGAGGAACGAGTTTGCACGGATGCTGTAGGGGGTAACAGGGGGCTGCGGGGAGGGGCGTGAACCCGAGTGAACCCTCAGTAGCACCTGCCGCGTCCGGTTGGCCTGGATGCACTGTTGCTTGCTACGATTTTCTCCTATTCTGAGGTGAGGTCGTATAAAGGTGACTTTTGCTGGATATCTGCGTTTAATTAGTAATTATCCAACTAGCGTTTCAACTAACATTTCTATAATCCAGATTTGGTAGCTACATAAATAATTTTGATGTAAATTCTTGACAGTACTGCATAATGGGAGATGGTCTCGTTATGTTTACATTAATACATACATACATAATCTCTCGCTGAGCTCTGACGGGATAGTCGGAGAGAACAGAGCGCCAAGTATCGCGTCGTTGTATTCTTCTTTCGCCTCCTCAAATCTCATAATTCTCCCCGCACTTTCGCCTAAGTGTGCGAATGCTTTTGACATTTCCGTCAGCTAACACTCTGGCGTTTTGATCTTCGTAATAGCCTTAGTTTTCCTTGACTTCTGCAACCACTTATTTTCACTCTGCAGATTTTCTTCGTTAATTTTTCATCACTCATTTTTCTGTGTCCGAATCATCGAAAGTTTAAATATACATGTATGATATACATGACATATTGATGGCATTGATGGTATTTATAGACACACTGTTTCTTTTTATTACTTATTTATTATATTCTTCAGCGTAATCCTAATACAAACACCCTCAAAGTAAGTACTCGTATTTCTTTCTACATACGTTACTTTATATAGGAATATTCGTATCGATATGTCTTTCAATAAGAAAGCTTATTATTATTGTGTAATATTTTATTTTTGTATGCCTCTAAAACATTTATATTTCACATTTATTTTATATAAATTATTTCTACATAGATTTAGATTTAGATTTGTTTTAGGGAGCCTTGCCTTGATAATATTATGTCTACTTTCGATGTGTTTAAATACTTAGCTAATTGTGCTCGTGCAATTCGAAAGATGTCATGCTAGCGCGATATCGATTGTATCCCTTTAATAAAGATATTAAGATAAACCGGCAGTTATAAGAAAGATTTTGAGATATAATAATCAAAGATTCCTGTTAAACAATATTTTTGGAAAATATAAAAAATCGTTATTATTATTATGTTTAAATATTTTTTAAAATATATTGCCATCTTTTACGCTAATTTCAACTAAATATATATTTTTATTCTTCGATCACAAATAAAAAACTAGATACACAATCAACGCTCCAAAAATGTCCGAACCAAATGTGCACTCAAATGAGTATTTGAGTGCACTTCTGTTTTAGTAGTATTCGAAAACGCTAACAGCGAACATGTCAAAGTGCTCCTTCAAAAGTTTTAAAAACAACACATCCAGAATGCTAAAAAAAGAATTTTCGGTTAATAAATTAAATAATATTATTTACGTGCTCATTATTTCGTTACAGTAATAACGTTACATAGCTCTTTTATTAAATTCGTAATCATATTTTAAATATTGCCTGACAATATATGTCTTATCCTTGCCACTTTCACATAAGAAATCAAAATGACGTAAATCCAATAATCAAAAGCAATCCAATGAGATTATGTGACTTTATGTACGATGTTTGGGGGTCAACTGAGGAAGCGTGCTCGTCGCGACCCCTGCCAGCCCTTTTCAGGGCTGCAATTCCTCTTCTGTGCATACCATGCGGGACAACGGCTATTATAATGTTAGGGCGTCCCCCGGAAGCGACGTACACCGGTCTGTCCCCGCTGGTGTGTGCAGAGTGCAGTTCGGCGTTGGGGACCGCCACCCAACACGCTGTGCACCTAGCGGCGGGAAGTGGAGGGAGGAGTGCAGAGTAGCTGCGTGGAATGTGAGAGGTGGGATTGAGGAGAAGATGAATGAAGTGATTGATATTATGGAAGAGAAAAGATTGGATGTGCTATGTTTGAGTGAAACCAAGCGAGGAGGCAGTGAACTTGCCGACTTGCCCGGAGGAGGCATCGCTTTGTGGTCAGGGGTACCACAAGGAGATAGGGGATGCCAAGGGGTAGGCGTTTTACTGTCCTCTCGTATGGTTAATTGTATGACTGAGTATGAATGTATAAATCCCAGACTGCTTTGGGTACGCCTCAAGATGGGGTTGACAAGAATTTTTGTTTTGGCAGTATATGCCCCAGTGTCCTCTGTCGGTTTGGCTGAACTAGAGCAGTTCTGGGAAAATGTTAGAGAAGTTCTAGCGACGGTTGAAGAGAACGAAAGAATTGTTGTGTGTGGAGACATGAATGGATGGGTCGGGACAGCTCGAACAGGATTTGAGTCTGTCCTAGGCAAATATGGAGATAAGAGAGTAAATGATGCTGGTAAGATTGTGCTAGGACTGTGTATGGAAAAGGATCTTTTTGTGGCTAATACCATGTTTGGGCACAAAAGGATCCATCAGTACACGTGGGAAAGAAAGGGTGCGAGAAGTATGATTGATTTATTCCTGGTGGATAGCAGACTTAAGAAGCAGGTAATGGACACAAGAGCGTATAGAGGAGCCGATCTCGGGACGGACCACTTTCTGGTGATAACCAGAATAAGGGGTCTGTTCGCAGCATGGCGACATCGCGTAGTGTCCAAACCTGCAGCGGTTAGCCGCATTAAAAGCTGGAAACTGCAGGATGCGACCACCAGGAATGAATATGAAAGGGTATTATCCAGTAAGCTTGATGATAGATTGAAAGTGTTGAGCGAGGATGTTGAAGAATGCTGGCAGAACCTTAGGGATAGTATGGTTGAGGCTGCGAAAGAAGTGTGTGGAATGAATAAGATTGGGAACGGCAAAAAGCGTGATGTGTGGTGGGATGATGAGGTGAAAGTGGCTGTGTATAAGAAAAACAAAGCATGGCGAGACTACCTTGCTACTAATGACTGTGGTATGAAAAATTTGATGAAAGACAGGTATAAGCTGCAGAAAGCAGAAACGAAGGCACTAGTGAAAGAGAAGCGTGAAAGGTGTAGGGTGTTAGATGAAAACAAGATGTCGGACAACTTCGAGGAAAATTCCAAATTATTTTGGAAAGAAGTACGTAAGATCCGAAGTGGTCCGGCACCTTGCAGAATGAATAAAGTGCGTTCGAAAGAAAACAACCTGCTTACAAATAAAAAGGATGTTCTGCAGCGATGGAGTGAATACTATGGAGAACTGTATGAGAGTGGCGACTCCGTCTCTGATACTGAGAGCGATTCCACATTGCCACACTCGGGCCAGGGACTGGAGGATGCCATTAGTATGAAAGAGATTGAGAAAGTGATAAGAAGTTTGAAATGTGGAAAGGCTGCGGGAATTGATGAGGTGACTGCTGAGATGATCAAGTATGGTGGTCCTAGGGTCTGGGATGCCTTCTGTGCACTCTGCAACCTTTGTTGGCAGAAGGGGGAGGTTCCAGAGGACTGGCGCACGGCAGTCATAGTACCTCTATATAAAGGGAAAGGTTCCTACCTAGACTGTGCGTGCTATAGGGCCATCAGCTTGGTCAGCTTAGCGAGTAAAGTCTATACTAAAGTATTGACTGAACGTATGAAAGGTGTTTCAGAAAGATATTTGTGGGAGGCGCAAGGTGGATTCAGGAACGGTAGGGGTTGTATGGATCAGATTTTCTCGCTTCGCGTTATCGTGGGAAGGTTTCTGGCTTTAGGTCAGAAAGTTTTCTGCGCTTTCGTGGATCTAGAGAAAGCATTCGATAGAGTAGTGCGGAAGAAATTGTGGAGTCTTCTGCCTGAATATGGCGTGGAGGGCTCCTTACTGCAGGCTGTGAGGTCATTATATCGAGACCACAGAGCCTGTGTAAGGATAGACGGTGACATGTCGCCCTGGTTTGAAGTCTGTTCTGGTGTCAGACAGGGCTGCGTGATGTCTGCCTGGCTATTCGTGCTGTATTTGGACAGTTGCCTCCAGAGATTGAAAGGTAATATGAGTGGTATGGGATGTGGTGACACAGTGGTAAACTGCCTATTGTACGCTGACGATGCTGTGCTAATAGCACCATCAGAAGCAGAGTTGCAGACACTAGTCACGTGCATGAAAGAAGATTGTGAAGTAAAAGGATTGAAAATGAATGTGAACAAAACTAAGGTTCTGGTATTTGAAAGAGAAGCGGAACAAACGAAATGTGTGATTAGTGTAAATGGAAAATGTCTAGAACAGGTGAATGAAATTGTGTACCTGGGGAGTGCGTTTTCGAGGGATGGAAGATGTGAGTTGGATGTGGAGAGACGGGTAGCAGCTGGCAATAAAGTGAACGGTGCTCTGTCCGCATTAGTGGGTAGTGTGAATATATCTAACACTGCTAAAATGGCCATCCACAATGCGGTGTTGGTGCCGACTTTGTTGTACGGCAGCGAGGCATGGATATGCCCGAAATCGAGTGAAAGTATGATAAATGCTGTGGAGATGCGGTCTCTCAGAAATATGAGCGGTGTCACGCTTGCGGACAGGATAAGCAATGATGAGATACGCAGTATGACAGGGTTGCACAACAGTGTTATTGTAAAAATGAAGAAAGGAATGCTTAGATGGTTCGGGCACATGGAAAGAATGAGTGATGAAAGACTGACGAAGAAAATATACAGAGCGAAAGTGAGTGGTAAAAGAAGCCAAGGAAGACCAAGGCTGACTTATGAAGATCAAATAGCCAGAGTGTTAGCAGACGGAAATGTCAAAAGCACTCGCATACCTAGGCGAAAATGTGTGAGGAGAATGATGAGATTTGAGGAAGCGAAAGAGGTGTGTAAGGACCGCGACTCCTGGCGCTCCGTCCTCTCTGACTACCCCGTTGGGGATACAGCGTGAAGTTATGTTATGTTATGTTATGTCGACTAATTTGTAAAACGAAATAATAGTTTGACTTCACATGGAATTTCTTTATTGATTTAATAAATATAGAACTTCTGAGCTAAGTGAACACATTCACTAAATATATTACTATTTATTTTACGCGTATCTGGGATACATAACAGATAACAGACAAATAAACTTCTACAGTCTAACAATGACTTAAGTGGCTTGCTCGTATACTGTCTATAGCACTGGTTCCCAAACTTATTTTGTCTACTAAGTCGAGAGCTCATGCAGTCGTTGTCTAAGATGCCTCCTAGCTAAATGAAATTACAAATCACC
Source organism: Zeuzera pyrina (assembly GCA_907165235.1). Taxonomy (NCBI): domain Eukaryota; kingdom Metazoa; phylum Arthropoda; class Insecta; order Lepidoptera; family Cossidae; genus Zeuzera; species Zeuzera pyrina. The sequence goes on from OU015627.1 coordinate 6,232,053, forward strand.
CCCCAGGCCTCTACACAACGCCCCCATTTTTTTTCTGGGTCTCTTACCGCCCCCCTTTAGGCCTGCAGCGCCCACAAGGGGGCGTTATCGCCCACTTTGGGAATGGCTGGTCTATAGCCTAAATAAAGGCTTAAGACTTGAGTGTCTAGACTTTAACCAAAAACGTAGTCTAACAATGACTTAAGTGGCCTATCCTACCTATAGCGTAAGTGGCCCAAAACATAAGTGTCTACACTTTAAACAAAACGTAGTCTAACAATGACCTAAATGGTCTAAGATATAAGTGTCTAGACTTTCACCAAAACATAGTCTACCAATGAACTAATTGACCTGTCTTGCCTACAGTCTAAATGGACTAAGACATAGGTTATTATTATACTCTAGACTTTAGCCATAAACGTGTATACCCATTATAAGCATTACGATTAATTTTAAATCGATAAACAAGAAAATAAAGAGAATGATATAGAATATTGTATCGTATTAATTAAAATTAATGAAGTTAAAGAGGAAGGAACGTAATGCTTGGCGTTCTGGGCTCTGTCTATCATTTTATAAATATAATTTGAAGAAATATAAGTTCATTCTAATTTAAAGAAACTGATGTTCGAGTATAATTAAAAAAATAACTAAATAATTTCATCCCCACTATTAACAAAATCATGGTAAGTGTAATGTAAGTAGGTGCTGAGGCGTCAACCAATTACCATCTGTGAAGGGTTTAGTGATAATCGAATACATGGTTTATGGTCAACGTTAGGTTGTAGCTGTTTGTAAGAAATCAATAACGTTTTACGGTTATACATTGTGCTCTTTGTAAAGTAATTCGAATTATTTAGGAGAACATAATTCCTTTCAGCCATTACCCTTATATTGTATTATATGATTTTTTTTTAACAAAATAGTGTGTAATGAATGGGAATTGGGGAGAAAAAGAAAACATAATGTGATTGAATCCACAATGCGGTGTTGGTGCCAACGGTAGTGAGGCCTGGATATGCCCGAAATCGAGTGAAAGGATGATAAATGCTGTGGAGATGCGGTCTCTCAGAAATATGTGCGGTGTCACGCTTGCGGACAGGATAAGCAATGATGAGATACGCAGTATGACAGGGTTGCACAACAGTGTTATTGTAAAAATGAAGAAAGGAATGATTAGATGGTTCGGGTACTTGGAAAGAATGAGTGATGAAAGACTGACGAAGAAAATCTACAGAGCGAAAGTGAGTGGTAAAAGAAGCCAAGGAAGACCAAGGCTGACTTATGAAGATCAAATAGCCAGAGTGTTAGCAAACGGAAATTTCAAAAGCACTTGCATACCTAGGCGAAAATATGTGAAGAGAATGATGAGTTTTGAGGAAGCGAAGGAGGTGTGTAAGGACCGCGACTCCTGGCGCTCTGTCCTCTCTGACTACCCCATTGGGGATACAGCGTGAAGATATGTTATGTTATGTTATAATGTGATTCTAAATTAAATTTTTTGAGATATATAAGATCAATGACTTTTGTTACATTTTTCTTGTAAACTCATAGTGAACTTGTGACTCTAGACAGTGTGTCCTGTACTATTATATAATGTGACCAAAATTACATACAGTAGATGTATTGGTGCTGTTTTCTAATGAAATGGCAGGCGTTTACAGTCCGGCCGCTGAGAGAATGCGTTCCTGACAGGTCGTGACCGAATGGACGACGTAACTTTCAAATGGAATTGAATTTACAATAAAAACATTTTATTGTTTATTTGCCCAACTAACAAATCATTATCATGAAAAACTATGTTATTATGCGAACTGACAATAAATGTTATAATTTTGCGCTAAATTTAATGTTAAATAAATAAGAAAACAATATTTTTTTAAATCCATACTGCGCTGTTACAAGATTATGTGAACTATTTATTTTTGTAGTTATAGGCCAAAAATATCAGGCAATTGTAAGGTTATCTGTTGTTTTACAATGACATAGTCAAAGTCAAATCATTTTATTGAAGTAAACCCAATTATAAAGCATTGTTGAACGTCAAATTTACTTTAGTTCGGTTCAAAGAGAAAACCTGGTCACAGAGAAGAACCGACAAGAAACTCAGTCAGGTATCATTTTACAAAAGATTTATTAAAATACAATATTCAGAAATCCAGTAAAAGCATGTGCAGAGAAGATCATTTCCAGACTATCATTTTATTTTCAACGAAATCGTTTATTTTATAGTATAATTGTCGAATCAATGTACGTTTTATAACTAATCTAAATCTATTTTCTGTTAATTGAGTGACTTCTTGAGGAATTTTATTATAAAAACGAATGCAGTTACCCTAAAACGAAACATTTGACTTATGTTATTTAAATTTTGGAATAATCAATTTATCACGACCTCGGGTTTCCATACCACCAATATCGCCTTTCTTTATAAACAGATCTACATTTTTCCTCGTATACATAATAATTTCAGATGTATAAGGACGGCGAGGTGAGTACATCACTGTCTTTAACTGTCTTTGGTGTCAAAAAATATGAATTTGTCACTATAAAAAAGTGTCACCTACTCATTATAATACATACATACATATCCTCACGCTGTATCCCTAATGTCCCTAAGTCCTAACCCCTAAGTCAGAGAGGACGGAGCGCCTAGCGTCGCGGTTCTTGGATACTTCTTTCGCTTCCTCAAATCTCATCATTCTCCTCACACATTTTCGCCTAGGTATCGCCTAGGTTTTGGCATTTCCATCATTATAATATAATATTATTAAAATTTTGAATTACATATTATAATTCTTTGGCAACCATTTTTTATTCTAGTCAATGAATTCAAATTATCAGCTAATTCGTGCTCTATTACATTTTTTGTTGAATTTCCCAATATAAGTACTAAGGTGGTATTTACATCAAACTTTTTATTTAGAATTAGTTTAAATACTTAAGAAATAGGTGCCTCTGGGAAACAATAATTAGCGACTGACTAATTGTAACTGTTGTTAATTGAATTACCCAAACCTAATCCCAGTCTGTCAGAAAATATTGAAATATTATTTTTAATATTACTACAGTCAATAAGTTTTGCTTTAATTTGAGGACTGGAGTCATCAAATGTCTCATTAATAAAATCTGCGAGTATGACCTATTCAACCTAGAAACTTGAGATGACATTTGTGTATTTAATATTTATACAAGTACTTCTACATATTGATATTTCACTCTCTATTTGTTTTGATATAAGCCTAAGTTCATTATACTCTTTTTGAGCTAGGTTGTACCTATTGGTGATATCTGAAATGTTATCTTTTAATTTATTTATGACATCATGCAACTCTCTGGTCTCCACATCATATCTCTTCCTGCTTTCGTGTAATTTATCAGTACAGATTTCCATTTGGTCCAACAGATGGTCTGCGATCTTTCCTCAATTTTATGTTCTTATAAAAGGACTTCTGTTTTTTGATTAATTTTTCAGTTTTATTAATGTATGTGGATAGGTCTAAAGTGAGCACCTGGATTGTTGGTCCATTTGATCTGCCTAACAATAACTCATCTGTGTTAGCATCGACCAGCTCTTCGTACAGGTTCTGTGTATGCGAAGCTTCCCTCTCTTCTGTAGTCTTCCAATTGCTGAACGAACCGATGGGACTCTTTCAACTTGCCTTCTAGTTCAATTCTTCCCAGGGTCTGTTCGCAGATGTTACTGCATTGATAGAACATATCCACCGTCTCTTGGAGCTGATTTTGTTTTTCCACTGCTTCCATATGATGTCCGTGCAACTCGACCAGTTGACTTTTGAGCGCTGTATTTTGATCGACGACACGCTTGGCCTCCTCTTCATGTTCTTCACGAATTCAATTCAATTCAATTCAAACGTATGTCCGTTGACAGTTCTAGACTTTATTCACATTTAATTATATCACCAACACTTTTCCTTTACACATATTTATGATTATTTGCATCTATTTGCAGTACAAATTTAAACGAATTTAATAGGAATTAACAAATTTAAAATTAATTTCACAAATTTGAATTTAAACTATAAATTAATACGTTTTTTATTCTAATAATTCGATAATAATGGAAAGTACAAATAAACTTCATAATATTATAAAACTGCGCCCAAACCGAACGCGCGGAGACTACTCGTAGTAGCGTAATATGACTAGCTACTTTTATATTTCTGTTAAATTTATCTTTTTTTATTTTTATATTCATTATTTCTGAATATTATTCTCACATTTTGATTTTCTTTACGTTAGTTACATTCAGAAATTAGAAGCCACACAAACAAGTATTAAAACTTTGACTCTTTACTCTCACTCTTTTCTTTTCTTGGGTCGACTGGAGAAATAATATAAGTGTTACGTTTTGCCCAGCACTAGTCGTGACCAACAGACAGACGTCAGGAACGCATTCTCTCAGCGGCCGGACTATACATATCTGTTAATAAAAATGAGTGTCGTGTATACACATGAGTCAGCTTGTCTAATATACCTCACCGTTGCTGCTCGGACACGGCGTTTGGAGTTAATCGTAAGTCTATGTGTAAACATTATGCAATGTAATATGTACTCCGAAATTCTAGATTTGGAGATAGTATTTTAAGTCGACTTGACCATCCCGGTCAAGTCGACTTAAAGTGCTTAGTAGTACTCTAAGTACGTTTAAAGTACTTAGTAGTATTTTGGTTCCTACTTTTATTCTGTAATATTTTAGAATGTTCAATTGTGCAACATAATATTATCGGGCTTAACTGTATTACCATGCCAAATTTCAAGCTTGTACGTTCTCTCTCAGAAAAGCTCGAGTGAGACAGACGGACAAAAGTTTGGTCCTGTTTTTCCTTTTAATGTACAGACTCTAAAAGGTAGTTTTCTTTGTTAAGAAATGCTTCGTAATATATATTTTACAGAGCGAAGACACACGACCTCATAAAAATGCTATTCGATCTCGTTAAACATTGCAATTCCTGCAATAAACAGTAAAAGGGTCACGGCACTAGTAAATTGTTCTTGAAGGTAGTTTTTCTACAACTGAAGGTACGATGGTGGCTCGTGCGCGATATGCTCGGTTGGTTTTATATACACAAGTTTATGATGAAGCAGTTTTTATTATACGTAATTGGAACGATTTATTGTTACATTGAATCTCAATGGCAAATGAGAGAGATAAGAATAGGACTTAGTAAGACTATTATTTAAGTATGATTTGTGTAACTTGTGTACATTGCACATATTATAAATAAAATCGTAGTACATATTTCTCAGTGCGAACAGAATTTCAAGATGTAGACACTTTTAACTGTTAGCAATAATGCTGAAAAATGATGGTAAATCAAAACAACATTAGGACGGGTCATAGCCTATTTTATTACGTCTAGTGTTTTCTTCGAATTCTATAGCTTCGTATTTTTCAACCTGTGGGTTGCGGCCTCCAAGGGGTTGCAAAGTCTCGTTTGAGAGGTCACGGACGCAAGCTAGTTAAAAGTAAAAAGCTGAGATTGTAGGCCATTCGCTACAATAAAAATAGAACGATTTTATTGAGAAGTTTGCGCCTGTTTATTTTTTAATATATTAATATTTGTCTCTTCTCGCACTAAAGAATATATATATCACTGCCTGCAAAGCGCCCTTTACTTGATTTCTCGATAAGTCTGCATTGATCGATATAGTCTTAATCGAATGAAACTTAAATTTTATCTTTAAATCAGCAGTTTTATTACGGTCCTGGGGGGTTGCCAGAACTTTTCACTTGTAAAGAGGTCGCGTAGTTGTCTGAAAAATACTTCTGTAGTCAAATTAGTAAAATAGCAACACTTTACCATGTCTTTCTCCTTATGTCACAGCCGACTTCTTCGTCATTTTTAGACCCACTAAGCTGAAAATTAGTACAGAGATGTAAATTGGTAACCGAAAGTCAAAAATTAAATAATGGTTGATTTGGATGTCATTTTTATTATTTTTTTTTATTTAGCTTATTTTGTTAATGCATGTTAGATACGCACTTCGCCAGTTTTTAAGCTCTTTCTAAAGAGATAAAGCTTATAAGGATTTTTCAGTTGTTTAAAAGTGTAACCTTGGCCAAATTTTATGACGTAAGTGAGAAGCAGATGTCACATTACATATTTTCACTCACAGACAGACATGAAAATAAACGTGAAGAAAATATGAAGAAATTTGTTTTTGGTAACACAGAAGAAACTTTTATAAAGCTCTGGGACTTTTATCCGCAACATTTCTGTAGTAGTCGTCCTTGGCGAGGAGCTTCGAGGTCAACGCAGTTCTTCTCGCTATGTGCCGAAGAACACACCCCCATTACCCATACTCTTAGGTTGAAGTATGAAGCAAACTACAAAATATGTTCCTTATATACTATAATAAAAGGAAATAGCATAATATAATTAATTATAAAACAACAACAAACAGCTTTATTGTCCAGTGTCCCATTAATTTTTTTTGTGCCTTCTGTCGTAACATAGACACCACATTGAATTTAAAAAATAAGCAATGCCTGACCTGCGCATAATCGATACAAAACAAATGATATGCCGTACGTTGAAATCGGTGAATCGGTGAAGTGGTTTCGATACTGCGATACTGCTAATCTCATTACCTCACTTTTAGGCGGGAACGGGAGAAGTGAGGTTGTTATTTTATTTAGATATACTATTTTTTACATTTTTGTGAGTTTTAAAGTACATTATAGTATATTGTGTTTTAAAGTTCTACGCAAGTCAAAGACTGGAGTGGGTTTAAATAAACATGTGTAGATGAAGATTTCGCGCTCTTCCAAGAAGTCCTATAAAACTTCAGTAAAGTCTACTATCACTTTACTTTACTTTAGGAGTTTTACGACAACGTTAATAAATACAATACGTGACATTGTCAAATGCGCTAATCTGTGCGCTATACCATGAAGAAGGAAAAAAATCTCATTACCCTTCATTGTGATTCCCCTTATTCGGGTAAAAAATCACTTCAAGGTATGACTATCTCACGTTATGGTACTCTGTCTACCCAGCTCTGATGAGGAATGGCGTAGTGTTATGTGTGTTATAGGTATGTAATATGTAAAAAAGAGGTTTGAAAGTCAAATACAGGTTAAGTTTAAAAATTTTTCATTCATAATCGGATTTGATACAAGTGTATGACCGCTTGTCAACTAAACAATGACTACAGAAAAAACGTTGTAAAGCTAACCATAAATTACGTCTAACAAAAACAAGCCCAACATGTTCAATGTGAAGGCAGACAAGAAGCGACGCGTGGCGAGCGCGTGCCACTAGAAACAAACAATTACATCTTCACCTTTATTACCACCGCTCATTACCGCCGCGATTGAATGTGCGCAGCGGACTGTGTCGCCTGCCGGGTCACCGGCTGTTATCATAGACAAGAAATGAGGAAGACGGAAACGATTATTATTAGCCACCCCCTTTTCTGCCTGTTACTATTACATAAGCTACATGATATTTTTTAAATATCTCGGTAATTAGGAACATTTATTTTTGCAAGAATACCTAGATAAATCTTCAATTCTTATTTTTTTTTTGAAAAGAAAAGAAAAAGAAAGAGATATATTTGAGTTAGTTTAACGTCTCGTCTATTATGAATATAACTACTTAAAATCAGTTTCATTTTAATTTAACATCCATAATACTGTAAACTTTATAACTAAAGATAAAAATGCCAGTCTGCTAAGCGATAACAGCTTTCTAACCGGCAACCTTGAGGAAGTGAATTATTTAAGACTCAGTTTTCTTAAATATTAACGTTTAGATAAATTTATACTGATTGAATTATAATAATGACAAAAATAAATAAAATGAAACTTTTTTATTTTTTAAATAGCCAATTTAGTGTTTCTCATATTATAAATAAGGTAGAGTTATGATGTTTAATTTCATTGTTCTCTGTCTAATGGTACATTACATAGACCAATGAAAATTAGGCGTTTCTAATTACTTAATAGTAATACATAAATATTTTAGAATTTATTTTTTAGCCCTCTTTGTGCCAATATTAAAAAATTTCTTCGTTTCTATGACTACTCATAATTTACTAAAGCAATTATGTTGTGAAACGGGATTTGTTGATTAGAGTAGATATAGGAAAAAATTGCCAGACAGTTAAATTTTTATAGATCAGTGATTTGATGATGTGAATTATAAGAAAAAACCTAGCTTCGAATTTCATCACTATACTTCCGTCCTCCTTTAGACAGCATTTAATAAAACTCAGATTTAAAGATTGCGCATTCAATCGACATTCGGAAACATCGCAAAAGACCATTGTACAATAGATCTGTCTTTTACTTCTTTTTGGCTATTCTTTCGAAATTTTACGTCTTCCGTGACAGGAACCTAAACAGTGTTTAGACACATTCAGAAAGTATTCTTCCGTAATTTAAAACATCGATTTCTGGTCAATATATAGAATGTAACCGATGGTCGGACGGTCAATTTAGAATATAATATTCAGAACGACTTTTATGAGTTAATTTTCAGAAAAGTAGAAGAATAAGCAATATGTTTAAGCTTTATTTGTGTAGTATGTTATAGAAATTGTCTTTGCTGATGAAATATGAATTGATGAATGAAACACTATTATTTTGAAGGTGTTGCTGCTCAATAATAATATTACGGCATTTTTGAATGTCCAAAAATAAGTCAGTCGAGAAAAAACGAAAGTGCGTCTTTTAATTATATCTCATTATATCCTACGTTTTCGTCCAGTCGACATCCTAGAAGAGTGAAAAGCTTTCAATACGTTTACAAATGACTTCATAGACGTTATGAGGATTTCTAATGGAATATACTTTCTTGTTAGCAAAGTTTCTTACACACAGAACAGAATTCGATGTACGCCGTACATATTTCATTAAAATAAAAACCTATTATTATTATCTTCATGAGCTGGTGCACATGAGCGCGCAGACCGTTGTAGGTATATCAACTATATTAAGTAATTATCATGATATCAAATTCGTTACTTTTTTACCTATGTCTCTTATTTTTCATTTAGTTTGTAGTTTTATTCGATTAAAAATATAATTCCTTCAGAATACGTATGTAATATGTATGTAGCACATAAAAGAGGGGAAAATCTGTAATCGGGTCTCCTGACGGAAAGTGACTACCGCTACCGCCGCCCTTGGAACGCAACGTCCGGGGAATTATAGGTGCGTTGCCGGCCTTTAGGGAAATAGGGGAAGGAGGGGGAGGGGGTGGTGGGCCACCGGCACTCTCACTCACCGAACGAAACACAACAGCAATATATGCTGTTATTTCACGCCGATATTCTGTGAGAGGGTCAATGATATTATTTCGAAATTTCAATTATAATACAAAAGAGGTAGATAGGCTACCTTAGTATTCAAGTAAAATATTGTCCCAGTTACAACGTTACAAAGTGAGACAAATATACATTGCACTGAGTCGCTATGCAATGTAAAACATACTTGCATTTCAAACTAACAAATCACATAGCTCTCTGTCATTGTGATTGGTCAATTTCAATTTCTTACTACATTTTAAACGAATCCATGACTAATTCATAGAATATTAGTAATTAATGGCACAGAACAGATATAAAAATATGATTGATACCTAATGGGATTAGACAGTAAAAAATGATGTAAGATTTTTTTCGAATTTCGTTTTTCTTGAATCATGTACATGAGAACACATTTATTTAAAAAGATCGCCAACATTTTTTTATTTATATAATTATAAATTTGAAAATGATGAATTATATATTATTGGTTTTAATAAATGTAAACGATGATTAAAACTGGGTGGCTGCGTCATCACATGATCGTGTATATTATAAAAAAAGTTTGGATTATTAAAATATTTTAGAATTTTTAATGCGCAATAGGCATTGCATGACATTGTTGGTTCTGTAACATTACTTTTCATATTCTTTGACCAAGTCCGGGTTGGCTAATTAGCAAAGATTTGGGATGCCACTTTTCGAAAGCATGTAACCTATCTACCTCTTTTGTATTATAACATCATTGGAGAGGGTGGTATTTTAGAAACTATATGGGTACCAGCCTGTTACTATAAAAAACTATGCAACAAAATAAACAAATCCACTATTATATTAAACGAGCAATATTTCTATGTATATATTTATATTATATATATATATATATATATATTTATATATTTGATATCGCTTTCTTGAAAACGGCTTTAGCGATTTCGATGAAATTTACAATATAGTGGGTGTGGGGGGCGAGAAATCGATTTAACTAGGTCTTAATTCTAGTAAAAATCGTTTTCTTCGTCTTTCACACACTTAAAACTTCTAAACTCTAAACTTCTAACCTTTTTTAATTTCGCGGCAGGGTTTACCTTCTCAATAACAGTGGCTTAGTGTAGGTCTACCACGCCGAAGTGCGGGGGTTCTAATCCTGCAAAATGGTCAAACCTTTTTTTTATATATTTTGAAATAATGTGTCTAAATTTAGTTTGCAACAAGTACCTATTTAAAACACATATCACTTTGATAATGTACTTATAATAAGGAAACAAAATGTAAAATAATGATAAATACATAGAATGCATTACTTCAGACAGCCTGTCCGTACTACGAAGTGAGGCAAATAACATCAGATAAAATATAGATGCGTGGGTGCTATTTTCTAGCGAAATGGCACCCGATCAGCTTATTTGATAATAAATGTGTGTCCTATATACAGGTGAGTCAGGTCATCTGATTTAACTCGGACATAGCGTCTGGCTTTGGAGTGATTTATAGTAAAGTCTATGGCTAAAAATTATGGAGAAAAATCTGTTAATTTAATGCTAAATTTAATGGACTTCCTTAATTTATTTTAAGGTATTATTTTATTTAAAAGAGTAGCATTATACAAGGAATATTTGTATAATTATAATCGCGTTCTCAAAAACGGCTCTAACGATTTCGATGAAATTTATAATGTAACTTTACGGTAGTCAATAATCGATCTAGCTATGGTTCAATTCTGACAAAATTCGTTTTTTCTATGTTTGCAAACTTCTAAACCCTAAAGTCTTCTGATTTACAACAGAGATTACCTTCTCAGTAGTACAGTGGCTAGAGCGTAGATCTACCAAGCTGAAAATACGCGGGTTCGAATCCTGCAATGTGGTCAGACTTTTTTTTGTTATTTTTTTTTAAAACATCGAGTAAAGCTTGGTCGTCCCGGTTCTACTCATTCGCTGAGGAAAGTTGAATCTGCACTCTTAACTCATTTTTCACGAGTAAACCCGTTATATTGTACTAAAGAACTCCAACCTGTTCTTAATTTAATTTTTAATAATTGAATTAGATGTTATTCAATTATTTAAAATTAGGTTATGATATTGTAATTCTGCAATTGTAGGACCTCTTGCTATTCAAGTATTACTTCACTTAAATATATTTTGGCATGCAATATCATTCTTCATAACCCTTAACACAACAGTTATGTCAGCGTTTCTATACATAAGCAATTGTCATTCACTGTTTAAATACAATGACGTACTGTGACGTACTGATATGATGGGGACATTGTTGTTAGAGTACAGTAAGCTTCTAACCAGTACTCAAAAGAGAAATTTTGGTCTAATGGAGACGTAGCGAAGCGTATTCACTTTGCGTGAAGCTCAGTTGAAGTAATTTTTTTTTTGGATAAGGTAATAAATACAACATTTTAAAAGGCTAATTGTGTCGCGCTTAATGCTTTGTCTACTCTATAGCGTGAAGTTGCATGTTAATATTTGTAAACGGATTTCTAAAATATTTTATTTCACAGAGAATCATAAAAAATAAAAAAAATAAAAATTATGTGTACAAAAAAATATTGTAAGATGAAGCCTTTAATAGTTTTATAACAACAAGTTGTTAGCGATTACTTTATTGGGATTTCGCAATTATGATTTTCCTTGAATATTTTCAGACATGATGTGCACAATAAGTAATTTTGTTCAAATGTCAACTAATATTTTTGGCGAAAAAAATGACAAAATTAACTACAAAATTAAAAAAAAATTAATTCGAAGTTCCTATTACATGTTTTGGTTACATAATTATATTATAGTTGAGCCGTGACTGATACTCATGTAATTCAATAAACTCTGTCAAGTTAGCAGTATAGAACGCATTTTATGATCAACCAATGTATAGCGTGGCAGTAAAAATAATAAATGTTTTTAAAACTGCATTCATCTGTAAGCATTTATTGTATAACGCAAGTTTTAATTTCACCGGTGCTTTTAAAATATATGTATATTCGATTAAGAAATGGAATTTTAAAATATCGATGACATTCGTTGAAAGGTAAAAAAGGTAAGGTAACGAGATAGTTTTTCTATAATGCATCTTTTTCTGTAATCTGAGCATCATTGCTATTTTCTTTAGTGTTCAGCCTTATTTGATAGAAAACATCATTTCTTATATTACAAGATCGTGACATCAATCACAACTGCACAATTATTAAAATTGTGTGTATGTTCAGATTGGATCAATTTATTATGAGAGAGTCCGTAAGATCACACTGCCCTGTAGTCCAAGCTAAAGAATAAAGCCAAGGTGTTCCAGTTCCAAAAGAGGCAATTCAGGGGGTTTTCGGAGTTGCAGCTAATGAGAGGGCGAAAGCGTGTGGGCTCGCGCCGTCGTAGCACTACGAGGGTGCTACGGAAAGTGGTATATTCCCTCAAAAACGTGCTTTGCACTACGCGAGAAGAGCACAGGTGCATTTCGTATATGGTTTCAGAGGCCAAAATTTTTGTGAGCAAAATTCTCGTACGGCCCCGTCTCTCCCCCGGGCGCTGGATACCGTTGAAAGAGTTTTCCCATGTGATAAAAAAAATGCTACATGTCAGCCACTTAATCATATCCTGCAACAGCGCAACAAAACTGTATTGTTGTTTTATTGATGTGTCCTTTTTTGGTGACGCTAAAGGAATCTTCAAAAGCTAAGCTAGCTCCTACCCGCTTACAATACGGCATTGATCGGTCTGAAATAGAATATCGGAGGCTTCATTTTAACCGTTCGATTAATCATCTCCTATACTACAGAGGGAATACCGTATCACTATTATTTTATTCTTGTCCTGTAGTGTTGTATTCTGAATCACCTATAACTTACAAATAAGTGGTACCCTTTGCTCATCTCCATGTGTTTATATTTTTGTGTATGATGTGTGTGCAATAAATACTGAAATAAAATAACTTTATCCATTACTAAAAGTAAAATCAACTTCAAATCAAATTCAGTTTTCGCATGTCATGTTGAACTCGAGTGTACAAAGGGGACATTAAAGGAAGACTATATTTTTCTAAAACACAGACCTTTTATGCAATTACGCGCGTAATTTGCGTAAGTGCATATATCACAGGGGACAAAGATTGCGTTTTCCACTTACGTATGTTAGCTAAATAACATCAAAATCAACTTATTTTTTTTCCTTTGTTTAATATTTTACAGTAACAATAAAATTGGTTATGTTGTTTTATGCTAATTGTAAGCAAAAACATTTTGTTATAAACGTGAAGTTTGTTAAATTTACTTATGTGTTTTCTATTTTCTATTTTAAAGAACGGTTTCATATTTATTAAGTATAAAAATTTATTAAATCATTCTTCAATAGGCTTTCATAATCATTGACATCTATGGATTTATTGTATATCAGTTTATAGGATGAGGTATAAACAATAGGAATGACAATTGTAATCTTGAAATTAAAATACAATCCTTGGCTGATATGCATCTCGATTCAGCACAGCGCTGCTCGATAGGTCGATTCGTGCGAAATAGATAATGCTACACATACGTAAGTTCAATGTCCAATAGCAGAGCTGTCTTCAACATCTTTACGACGATGTACGTGTCGGCAACATTGGACAACGACGCGTGAGAACGCCGGCCCGGCCGGTTTTCTCAAGCAACGAGAGCATAGTGCACAGTGATTATTACTGTTTGCAAATACGCGTTTGTCGCTAATTCACATACTGTTGACAAACAAAACTGACCGGTCGATGTGTTTATGAATACTGTTTACAGTGTCAGATAATTTTGATGTACTTATGAGCAGTTTCTGTATAACGGATTAATTCTATTTGTTTATACAGATTACGCTGTACCCTTAACCGTGTAGTCAGAGAAGAGGTAATGTCAAGCATCGCGGTCCTTACATCTATACTAGTAATTTACAAGTAATATGTCATAGTAGTCTATAAGAAATAAATGTTTTTGGTTTCTCTTTAAAAAAATTGTTTCGTCTTATAGGTATGAGTAAAACATGAATAATAAATTTACAGTCTAAAATATTTATGAATATTTGAAGAAATATATTGTAATGGAAGCAGAATCATCACAATGTATTTATTAACTGTCTTTTTAATTTTCTTGCTACCAGTCGTGGTTTATGTTCCTGTGGTCGCGTGCTCATTCTCCCATGACGACATTTTGTACTTCAGGCGGGAAAATGATATCACAAATAACGAGCATTAGTAGTGGTGACGTCATGCGGATTAGGTGCTCCTCAAATATCTTAGAAAGTTAACACACTTCAAAAAAAGAAGAGGTTTTGAAATTATACTTCTTTTGGCGTGTTTTGAAAAACAGATTAAGAGTTTATTTTTTAGCGTGTGACGAAGTTGCGCGCGCCGATGTAACACATACTTTATTGTTTTTGATGTGCAACGTCTTTCCTCTCCCTTTCCTGCAATCTGTGGGAGTGATTTCGTGAAAAGGGACGGAAGTGTGTAACAGGAAGCCGGGTAAGCGCGCTATTTGATTTAATCAATGAGCGCGCGCGGTTCTATAGTTGGCCGTTAGATGGTAATCATTTTTTTCAGGATATAATGTCAACGTTACTTATTACCAAGGTGAGATGTAATGTGATATGCGACTACTGTAAGGGTCGCTCGTTTTATTTCGTTCGTTTCAAGCCAGTTTTTTTTTGTATAATTTTCCCTTGAGAGGGAAGGCAAAGTGATCTATGCCTATAACAGCCGACGTCTTCAGTAACAAAATGATATATTCTTCATTTAATTAAGATGTCGGCGTTCTGGCGACAAATGAGGCAATCTCTCTAGTAGGATCCACTGAGGCGGACAAAGCAACTAAAAAAATTTCAATATCACATCCTATGTAAGCATTTATTTCAACAATTCCAGATAATTTACAACAGCGTAGATACTTGGGACGTAAAATTACGCCAATTTTTCATCATAATCCACTATCCACTAAAAACAATTTGCAAGTAATTGAAATAAACGCCCAACCGCTCCTCACAAAATCAAATTTAATATAACTTACCATTTCGTATCTATATTTATTCTTTTATTTCAGTATAATATTATTGAAGTACACATAGTGTCTACATCTTTTATAAAATATCTCTCTCGCAGGTCCGCTGGGAGAAATTTCTTATAGTAATAAGCGGTACCTTTTGCTCTTCTTTCTGTATGTGCCTTTCTACTTTATATATGTCTTTGTGTGCAATAAATTGTTAAATACAAAATAATAAATAAAATAAATAAACTAAAAACTCAGAATATCGGCGTGAAATAACAGCATCTATTGCTGTTGTGTTTCGTTCGGTGAGTGAGTGCCGGTGGCCTCTCCTCCTCTGTTCTCTCCTTTCCCTATTTTCCTAAAGGCCGGCAACGCGCCCGATTCTCCGGATGTTGCGAGTGTCAATGGGCGGCGGTTGGTTACTCTCCATCAGGTGACGCGCTTGCTCGCTTTCCCCCTCTTTTACAAAAAAAATACTCTTCAACGTAATATTAGTGTTTTTTAAATATGTTTTAATTTCATTAATTTATCGTTACGTCATTGGAATGAAAAGAAATACAATGGAAACAACAAACACAGTGGAAACACATTGTAAGGATTATGTGACACATTTAAAAATGCGGTAATAAACTCGTTATCGTAAAAAATAACGATTAAATCGTAGCATCTCTATAATTTCTATTTATTTAATTCTCTATATTTAGACAATTTATGTCAACAAAAATATAATGTCTTGCCCAGTGACCGTAGTATGCCAAATCACAGGTTGGCTTACTATCAGAACGATTTAATGGCGGTAGGGGTGCCTAGGACCCGCCCTATCATATCTCACGAGCACTTCCGCTGGGACGGTTACGATCACTGAACGATTTAACTGCTACTTGGGTATGTTTCCATAATACGATACCCAATTTTGAAGAACGAGTGTTTGTTGTGCATATTTTATCAAGTAGTTATTTTTAGCAACGCCATAAAGAACACACTGTTCGTGATAATTATCTGCAGAATGTATATTGATGGTATGTTCATGTGAAGGTTAATACATTTTCGTTCTCAGTCCCAGTTCGAGTCCCAGGTTCAATTCGTAGCCAAGTTAATTTAGAATACAAACTTTTAAATTGGCTTGAGGGCTGGATATCATTGGGTATTTCCCTGATATATAATTAGGCACAATTTGTCCATACTATCCATATCCATACTAATATTATAAATGCGAAAGTCTGTATGTCTGTCTATTAGTCGGCTTTCACGGTTAAAAAACCATTGGACCGATTATGATGAAATTTAGTTGAGGTAGATTAAACCCAGAGGGAGGACATAGGCTGTTTTTTTTCTTAATTCCACGTGGACGAACATGCAAGCAATAGCAAGTAAATAATAAACAAATATTCCAGACAATTACAAAACATACGATTGTATATGACCCTAAATTAAGCACCACACTTGTAAAAAAGTCATAACAGTGGTTAAATAATATGATTTATTTTATTACGATGAACACTTACACATTTCTTTCGTCTCCATATACCTCGCCGTTCTCCTCACACATTTTCGCCGAATTGTGCCATGGATTTTAACATTCGTTTATTTATTTATTTTATTTATTTATAGATTTGTCTGTGATTACAGGTAGATATAGATAGATGTCAAACACAAATACAAATAAAACAGTCCTCTGTAATCCGCCAAGAGCATACAGACGGTATCTTTTCATTGTCACAGTACTACTATGTTACTATGTTATACTTAATATCGTATAACTATTGTACCAAAATAAAAATAAAATAAACAATATGAAAATTTATGTCAATAAATGATTACATGTCAATAATGTCAATAACATAAAAAAATATCAATGAATAAATTTAAATAAGTGGTTGCAGTCTATCTATTATTATTATTAAATTGTCAAAACATCTTCTATCGAAAATGTCGTATCATTTTATCACTTTATAATTGATCCTTAAATATTCTTGGATACTATAGAAATTATGTCCATTCAACCATTTAAATAATTATTTTCCAAAAACATTAATGTTAATTAGCGATGTAATAGCTTTCGGTATTCTATTATAAATTTATTCTCGTCATTTAAATATATTTTGCATGTCAGAGTGGTCGTCAATCATATCGAGGTACTACAAAACGAAAGCGACACCTATTAAATATCGCTTCGACAGAAGTTCGGTGCGACAGAGGTTCCTATATTGTAAATTTCATCGAAATCGCTAGAGACGTTTTCGAGAAAGCAATATTAAAAACAAATATTGTTCGTTTAGTATAATAGTAGATATAACGTATTCATTATTTAATTACTTATTAAAGTTACATTGAGCAGTGTTTACATGTTTTGTTTCAACCGAATAACTAATTTATTCGGCGTTTCAGAAGAAAACAGTATCTATTTATATTTGTCATAAAATACACAGGCACAAATGTTTTCGTTATATATTTTTCTCACTTACTCTTCGCTATAATCACGTTAGGAAGAGTAGTATTACTGCAATCAGTGCAATCTCTATGTTTAATTGATGTAGTATAATCACTGCAGTCAATAACACTACTCTACGTATAATTGACGTAGAGTATCATCACAATCAGTGATACTACTCTAAGTCAGACCTGTAACAGATTTTTAGTTTGCATTTGCGTGTCTATATAAATACACGTAATATGTCTCTGGTCCATAATTTAATCTGAAAGTAAAGTAATAATGTTACGAACGATGATTGTGAAGAACAATAAATAATTAAATCAGTGTGCGCTTATAAGCTTACTGAATTAATATTAAATATCCTATAAAAATAATAAAAGATATCGCAGAAAATAATTGCGGTCCTCCAATCTCCGACATATTACTATCTTTTGATTTGCCATTCGAATGTAAATATAACAATGGAAACGTACCCGGCGACAGTATAGAAAACGGCAACAGTAGTAGTTAGCGACATTACCGACCACAGCACGCGACCCATGACGGACGGACGCACGCCCTCGCTAACTTATTATTACCTAATCACTGACGTAAACTTGTGAGACTATTATTAATTTATTAAGCACCCTGTATTGTGTTTTACAAAATATTTTTTTTGTTGAAGTGAAAACTTCAGTAGGCGTACTTTGCGCTCTTTCTGAACAGTGAACGAAACTGAACCGTCACGCTCAGGTCAGTGACGCTAAATCGGCCATACTCGGCTCCAGTCTACATCGAGCGGGCTGGTATATATGTATAGGTGTACCCGCGACTCCCTTCGCGTGGAAAATTTTCCGTAACTACTCCGGGTTAGTGAAATTAACCGAGATACCATTATTGTTGATGAGGTCTTGAAAAAGTTACTTTCTATTGCGGTGCATCCGCCATTATTGAATTTATGATGGCGTCACATGTACAGAAACCTTCCCCTGCGTATTCCATTCCATTTGATACCCATATTGTTGGTGTCGAACAAAACAGTTATTTCCTAATATGGCACATCCGCCATATTGGATTTATGATGACGTCACATATATGAAAAACCATTTAAAAAAACAAAGTAGCGTTTGTTTTCAGGTTTTATCTCTGTAACAAATTTCATCATAATCAGTTCAGTGGCTTAGTATTTTCCTTATAAAGTTTCATCGCCATTTTAACCTCTTTAGGGGTAGATTATTTATTGATAAGAAGGTGTTTTTTAATAGAAGCATTTAATAGCATTTCCCACTAAAAGTTTCATCCCCCTTTTTACCCCTTTAGTGGAGATTTTTGAAAAAAAATAAGCCGGGTCCTTTTCCTGGTGTCAAATTATCTCCATGTAAAATTTTTTCGAAATCGGTTCGGCAGTTTAGCCGTGAAAACCAAGCAGACAGGCAATCAGACAGACAGAGAGACTTTCGCATTTATAATATTAGTATGGATTTTGAAATTAGAATATCATAATATAAGTTTTCATTTCTATCGTATGATCATGCACACACGGATTTTTTTAGTTATTGTAAATTTCCGTGTTTTAAAAGTAAATTTCTTGCATTGTGCACAGTGATATATCATGTTTAACTGTGTATTACGCACTAGTTGACATTTAAAAATATTCACAGAAGAATTAAAGAAGGGTGAACTTGAGATGACCATTCCACTCCACTCTCCCGCTCCCTTATTACCAAAATTACGGAACCTGGAACTAAAATTTAAGCTTACCTAAAGTTTACAGGAAAATGTAAGGATAGTTCTAGATCTTAAGATCTTTCGAAATCAAGTTTAGGAAACTGTTATGTGTATAAATATTGTAAGGGACACTATGCATTAGTCGAACTCGCAAGTGAGCTACAGATCAGTGCACAGGAGAAAAAAATCATAGCCTTAATCTTGATACGGCCAAAAAATATATTTTTGTCATATAAACTTCACAATCCCTAATTAAATTCAGTTTTTAAGTCATAAAGTATTTAACAGCTTAGAATTATGAAGAATGACGAAATATACATTTCACTATTTGCATTCAAGAGTATTCATACGAAGTTTCAAGTAAATCTCGCAAACAGTCTTTTCACTTGACATCTCTTCCCATTTACCCGTCTTAATAATTTTTATTGTTATATTATTAGCATTAATGAGTCTAATTGCGATATTTACTTTTGTATTAGAGATTTCAAATAATGTCTATAAGTACAGCAGGTACTTCCACTTTTTTAATTAATTCCTATATTTATACATATACAAGGGCTGCTATTTATGTATCCGGAACTGGCCAGTTACAGAACAATATTAAAAAAGTAATTATAACATTTAAAAATGGAACTCTTTGGCTGAAGAATACAATTTGTTTCATGTAGCTGTCATTTGTTTATCCTTTGTGGCGTCATTTTGAAAATTGCGAGTCTTTATCACCATGGATTTAAGTCGTGAAAATTTTGGTGCTATGATTTATTACGATTTTCGGCGAGGGCTAACTCAAAAACAGTGCATCGATCAACTCACTTCGTCTTTTGGAGACGAAGCACCATCGAAAACTACTGTGTATCACTGGTTTAGTGAGTTTAATCGTGGGCGGTCTGTGCTCACGGACGAAGTTAAAGAAGGTCGCCCTTAATCGGTTGTTGTACCTCAAAATATTGATGCTGTGCGGGAACTAATAATGCAAGATCATCATGTTACATATCGCGAGATAGAGGCGTCTCTGGACGTATGACGAGTATATATAAAATATTACACGAACATTTAGCTGTAAAAAAAATTTGTTCACGTTGGATTCCGCATAACTTGAGAATTGACCAAAAACGGGTTCGTGTCGCTTGGTGTGAAAAAATGTTATAAAAGTACAATCAGGGTGCGTCAAAAGCTGTCTATAATATCTACACAGGTGATGAATCTTGGATATATGCGTATGATCCTGAAACTAAACAACAATCAACGGTTTGGGTGTTCCAAGATGAGCCGAACCCAACAAAAGTCATTCGTTCTAAAAGCACTTTGAAGCAAATGGTCGCTTGTTTTTTTTGGTATAAATGGACATGTAGCTACAGTGCCACTAGAGCTAGAGGATCGTAAAACGGTTAATTCTGAATGGTACACGACCATTTGTTTGCCAGAAGTCTTTGAAGAAATAAGAAAGAACAACCGACAACGCAGAATCCTTCTTCATCATGACAATGCTAGCTGCCACACATCGGCCGAAACAACTCGGTATTTGGAAGATCAAAAGATCGAATTAACGGGTCATCCGCCGTACAGCCCCGACTTGGCCCCCAACGACTTCTATTTATTCATAGCACTTTTTCCATTCGAATTGAGGTATCTCCAAAACGTGCATTTTGAACGCATCAACAATGCGTTCAAAATGCACGTTTTGGAGATACCTCAATTCGAATGGAAAAAGTGCTATGAAAATTGGTTCCAACGCATACAAAAGTGCATCGATCATCACGGTGAATATTTTGAAAAGCAATAAAACTATAATAAATGCTATATGTTTGTTTCACTTTATTATTCCGGATACATAAATAGCAGCCCTCGTACATAATAAATTTTCGCGCCGTATTCTTAATTAAAAATTAATTAAGTGACATTATAATATCGAATGAATAAGGGTATTGCCTCAATTCGTTGCGTGACACTCATACTCGTAGTACCCATAGTCTAATGCATATATTAAATAGCCTAGTAAGATAAATTTTATCAAGCCAAGCGATCAACTTAATGATAATGAATACCTATACATTTCATTTTTTTAAAGTGTACGGCAAGAACATAATGATTCTCTTCTGAATGACGTTTGCGAGTAGCATGCAGTAATCACAAGCTGATTTAGATAAGATTATTAAAAAGGATACACAAATTATCGATCACATTAGTCTTTATTTAACAAATACTGCTTAAACTGATTCCATTTTTATTTTATTATAATGGTTTTTCTGTGGCCTGCTTGAAAGAACTACTTACTACATGAATACGTGTCCCAAAAAACAACAAGGTTGAGTACGGTTGGTCTAATGTTTACTATGAGGTCACACGATTGGTATATTTGTCTAGAGTATTTATTTATTTTGAATTGAATGTCGCGACGTTTGTCGCGAAAGAAATGTATGTATGTAAATATAAATGGCAACACTGAAGAAAAGAATCTTCACTATAATGTTGTAAGCCTTGTCAAGTTTATGTATATTAGTCTGTGATGTATACGCTAGTATATTATTAGTATTCGGTACTCTTGCTTTCTTATCTTGATGGCGGTAAAGATAACAGTACTTGTGTTGTGTTAAATAAGTTTAATTTAGTGATAAACTTTGTGCTCCCACGCCAGCGGCCTGACACCAATGCTAAGTAGTACCCTAGCATTAAGATTCTATTATGTATATGTACTCGTAAAAGAGTTCCATAAGCTTCGTTTTGGTTAAAATGCATAGAACAAGTCTAGGTAGGCAACCCGCTAAATGTGCTCTGGCGGCTTAGGTACTCATTGAAAAGATGCGACCCGCTAGACGTGTTTTAGGGGTCTAACGATAATATTTACACCTTGCCAAATAGCGGAGAGCGTGTAATACATTAAAGATGCAACCCGCTAGACGTGTTCTAGGGATCTAACGATAATATTTAACCCTGCCAAACGGCGGAGAGCGTGTAATACAATAAAGATGCAACCCGCTAGACGTGTTCTAGGGATCTAACGATAATATTTACACCCTGCCAAACGGCGGAGAGCGTGTAATACAATAAAGATGTAACCCGCTAGACGTGTCCTAGGGATCTAACGATAATATTTACACCCTGCCAAACGGCGGAGAGCGTGTAATACAATAAAGATGCAACCCGCTAGACGTGTTCTAGGGATTTAACGATAATATTTACACCCTGCCAAACGGCGGAGAGCGTGTAATACAATAAAGATGTAACCCGCTAGACGTGTCCTAGGGATCTAACGATAATATTTACACCCTGCCAAACGGCGGAGAGCGTGTAATACAATAAAGATGCAACCCGCTAGACGTGTTCTAGGGATTTAACGATAATATTTACACCCTGCCAAACGGCGGAGAGCGTGTAATACAATAAAGATGCAACCCGCTAGACGTGTTCTAGGGATTTAACGATAATATTTACACCCTGCCAAACGGCGGAGAGCGTGTAATACAATAAAGATGCAACCCGCTAGACGTGTTTTAGGGGTCTAACGATAATATTTACACCCTGCCAAACGGCGGAGAGCGTGTAATACAATAAAGATGCAACCCGCTAGACGTGTTCTAGGGATTTAACGATAATATTTACACCCTGCCAAACGGCGGAGAGCGTGTAATACAATAAAGATGTAACCCGCTAGACGTGTCCTAGGGATCTAACGATAATATTTACACCCTGCCAAACGGCGGAGAGCGTGTAATACAATAAAGATGTAACCCGCTAGACGTGTCCTAGGGATCTAACGATAATATTTACACCCTGCCAAACGGCGGAGAGCGTGTAATACAATAAAGATGCAACCCGCTAGACGTGTTCTAGGGATTTAACGATAATATTTACACCCTGCCAAACGGCGGAGAGCGTGTAATACAATAAAGATGCAACCCGCTAGACGTGTTTTAGGGGTCTAACGATAATATTTACACCCTGCCAAAGGGCGGAGAGCGTGTAATACAATAAAGATGGTATTGGATCGTTTGATCTAGAGATAGAACGTAGGATTTGTTGTTAGTTCGAACATGATAGTCCACATAATATAATAGAAACTGTTAGAGGTTAGAGTACTGGTGATGTCGGGCAGTGGACATCAGATTGTAATTCTTCTAAAGGGAATGATAATAGCGGTCATAACGGTCTCACAAAATAGCTGTCCTAGTAGTAGGAGTATCGAGTCCCAAGGAATATATTTCTACGTACTATAAAGGCGAAGCAGATTTTAAGGTATATAATTCTTAACCTAACTGAACTACGGCCATTGTTCGCAGTTTGTCGGGAGTTTATGATTTCATGACCTAGGCGCTAATAGAATAATGGTCATAATAGAATAATTTCCCGACGCTGAATTTAATTGATCTTCTGTATGTAATATACATTATTTATAGCAATTAACTAGTGATTGGTCACATAAAATGATAAAAAAGAATGAATTATTATAATGAATATTGTGTGGTAAATGTTATGTATTATAGTGATTTTTCTAAATGTCTATTACAAAGTTATTTTAAACTGAAATGTGTCTCGACTTCATGTAGATACTTACTTACGTATATTCATATATGTGTAGAATTACTCTTCGAAGCCAATTAAGAAGATCTATGAGTATTTGTTCCTAATATATTACATATTTATTCTAATATTAATGATAGCGATGTAAGCATCACATTATAATTCTTGTTTAACGAGTAGTTATTCTCGTTTAATCAATTTATGCAACACATTTCATTTTTTTTCTTTATACTGATTTTTTCTTTATACTGAAGTTGCTAATAATCTCAACAATTTACTCAAAAATATACTGATTTTTATTTAAATAGAATTAAAAAAATATGTAAATAAGTCGAACAATTTTTCTGCCTTTAAAATTAATTTACTATTTCATTAGGATAATGAATATATATAGAATAAAACGATAGTAAAAGTAATTAATAACCTCGAAACAAAATTTAAAGAATAAGGTCATTTCATATCAAAATGAATATAAATCCGTGTTCCTTTAGAAGCAATGATTTATTATACCAATTTGTTAGTGCTGCCAGTGTGAAATCAACACTATTAGCGGTTTAAAAAGCGTATGCACTAGTGAAATCATGGCGCGCGCGCGCACAGAGGCCAAAGAAATAAATGAGAAATCTTTTTAATGAATAGCAAGTGGCAATATAAGTTAAATGCAAATACGATAGCGTATGTAACTTATAAGATTTGTTCGCTGAAGTGTGAAAAATCGATGAGTACGCGCAGAGCAAGCGCGTAATGACCCGCGTTCTAATTTCAAATTCAAATTGGCGGACTACCGCGTAGAACGTTATCTCTTTAATGTTTTTCCTTAGATGGTTACGTTATACCTAACGTACCGCGATCTGCATTATGTATAATGAATACAAGATGCTATTTTCTGTATAAGCATATAAATATGCCTGCATAATCAGATGATAAGCGGAATTTACAAGTTTATCGTGCGGATTCAATGGTAGATTGAATGTTACGTACATAATACATATTATTTATGTTGTAGTATTTTTTTTATTTCAATGTTTACCGACAATAAAATAATATTTGTTTATGTAATAAATACACAACAAAGTAAGTAAGACTAAGTAGTTGCTGTGAGTTTAATTAGAGATTTTATAGGAATACATAGTTTTATTGTTGTAAGAATTGCGTATTTTTTATTTTTACAAAAAAATAAAAGTAACCTCGCAAAGCTATCGATAAATTTTATAATTCAGTAACATGTTGTTGGATATTCCTAGAAAGTTTAGAAGACCATTTAACTATAAATTACCATTATATTAGGTAAAATGTGGTGAGGATGTGATATACGTACATATGTGCACAGCTGCACATATTTAAATTATATGCTCCTTGCACATATTGGAATATACCTTTGAAGTTATGAAATTATGTATTTTTAATCACTAATATATTTAAGGTTTCGTATTATTTGTGTCTTCTATTTTCTGCTAAAACGCTCGTTACTACA
Source organism: Zeuzera pyrina (assembly GCA_907165235.1). Lineage (NCBI taxonomy): Eukaryota > Metazoa > Arthropoda > Insecta > Lepidoptera > Cossidae > Zeuzera > Zeuzera pyrina. The sequence continues at coordinate 6,257,442 of OU015627.1, forward strand.
TGACTTGCAAAGATGCAAAGATATTATACAAATCAACTTTTTATCTATTGCCTAAAGAATAATACTAAACAATCGCAATTTCTGAGTAATATCGTAATATCGAATATGCTTCGATCTTCGAAAAACCGACTTTAAAAGAAAAACACTAAAAAGTACAAAATTTCAACATATTATAAACACTCCCATTAAAAATCCTTTACTAATCAAAACTCAAGTATAAAAATAACAAAACTTTGTTAATACGATAAAAATACTTACTCGTATATGAGTAAATTTGACAGTCACTGAAATCGGTGCTAAGCTGCAACAACAGAAAGTCTATTAGTTGGGTAGAACTAATAGACTTTCTGTTGTTGCACATCGATTTGACACCGATGTCAATAACTATCAAATTTAATGGTATTATAGCTATTTGTATCCTATTTATAAAGTTTTCGTACTTTTTAGTGTTTTTTTTTTGGAGTCCGTTTTTTTTTTTTTAATTTCTTTCTTTTGACTGACCTAAATGAAATTAATTAATAAATATCTAGGGTAGACTAACTTTTTTCTAATTCTGTATCACAATAAATAGAATTATAAATATAAATGAAAAAGCTTATAAGCAGTTAGCGCTATTTGGTGTATCTTCGAAGTCCAAGCTCTGGTATATATGAAACTTAAACGGGACCACCTCGTAGGTATACCTTTTCAAACAAAAACAAAATTTCCAAATCAGTCCACAATTGATAAAATTATCGTTGAATACATAAAAAAAGCTAAAAATATATTAACATACATACAGACTAACATTGAATATCCTCCTTTTTTTGAAATAAGTTAAAAATACTACCAACATTACATGAACTTCTAAATCGAGATCCTAGGCCGCGACGTTAATGTTGTTCAGTACAAAATAAAGTTAGCTAAAAATTCCAAACTATTACAGTGATAACCGTAATAGTAATTGAACAAATACACTACAGTTAAATTGCAGATAAATTTAATTGCGAATAGATAATTTAAAACAGTTTCTAAAAAGACAAATATTCTGCACTTATTGTGAGATTTTAAAAGTAATCACGGCCGTTGATTACGTGGCCATGCTCGGAGCTGGTGCTTTCCTAGTAATGCTTAGTTCTAATAAGGCCGTTCCAGTTTTTGCCGTACATCCTATGATTTCTTTTGCGAGGTGGTGATGGGCATTTCCGCTTGTTTTTTGCACGTGTAGCAAATAATTACAGGTAAGTAGATGTTAAAGTACGTATGAACAAAGATATAGATGTTTATGAAATGGCTTACGGTATTTGCAGTATGGAAACCACAGACAACCTAGTCTATGGAAACGAAAGAAATACGTCGGAAATGCGATTTCGCATTCTATTGTGGACCACTTCTTAGTGCTTACCCATAAGGATTCATCTAGATATGCAAGACATGACATGATTTGTTGGACCGAAGATCTTAGTACCAAGGCTTCTAAAAGAGGGTCCTTGATCGGTCAAATTAGAAAAACTATTTTTCAAGGTGTACTGTGGTCTGTAGTTCACAGTTACTACGAAATCTTCATAGGATAACTAATAAGACCGCTCCTGTATCCGTCTGCCTTAGTAAAATTTCTCAGAAACTGTTTTTAACCCAAATACTTGAACTAGATATGATATTTTATTCCATCTCTAAAACGGTTAGACCAAGAATTTCTAAAATTTAGGCAATTTCAAGTGTTACTTAATGTTTCCCCCATTACGGGTATAGCGTGGGCATCTCTATGGATTTATGTGATTTTTGTACTCGCAAAAATATTATGTAAAATTTTTTTAGAAGCAACGGGAAATTTTTACTGTACTCAAATTTTTAAATTTCACTCTCATCCCAATTATAAGCCTCACAAGTCCGCGAATCCACGAGTTGGCCATCCGTGATGTAGCGGGCTCTTTCTAGCGGCCGCGCTAATGGTCACCGTCGCCAATAAATATTCATCGTGGCAAAAACACGCGCACGCGCCGCTCACGTCGGCAGACACCGCGCTTTCTTCTCAAACAGTTACTACGAGATGATTGGAGGTGGCTTGTAAATGATTTAGTATTTAGTTGTCTGTAAGAATTACGCTATTTGAATCGATTTAAAACAAATCATAACTATTTCTGTATAACTATACCTCTTGGCTGGAATTTTCAGAGTTGTTGTTATTTTAACTACGGCATACTGAGGCTCTCTTAGCTTACCTACTGGTGCTCGATATTCGATGTGATTATATGTTTTACGTAACGTTGTGCACCGTCATCTACTGAATGAGTGATCAAGTGGTATATATATCGAGCGCCTCCTTCGGAAAGTCGGTAGTCTTTAACTAATTTAGAGGTTTAAGGTCTTTGAAAATTGGTTGGCCACTAAGCTACTACGACTAATCCACATTGAGCACATGTGGTTAATTATGGGCTCTCTTCTTCTCACCCCATTTGTGCGAAGACGCTTGTACCCATTAGAGGAATTCACATAGATATAGACATTTACTGTGTGTTTGGATCGACTTGCGAACGTGATTTTTTATCTCACCGCTGTTTCTGAAATACCGACAAAAATTACTCGGAAAATATACGCACTAATTATTAAATACGGCTTTACTCACGTATAATCGGTATAGGTACCGACTAGTTTCAGACCTATTGGAGGTCCATCATCAGGGTGAGTGGGATGAGTTCGCGGCCGCGCCCCGTCTCGCACTGCGCGCCTGAGCTCGCAACGCGCGGCTTGACAGGGCGGGGGGCGCGGGGAGCGCCGGCGATGGTGACGAACTCCGACACCTCACATTATATCGTCTTCGGGCACATACTATCTCCGTAGCAAATTTCATCATAATCGGTTCAGTGGTTTAGCATTTCCCCTATAAAGTTTTATCTCCCTTTTCACTCCTTTAGGTGTAGATTTTTGATAAAAAATGAAGTCTATGTTGGTTAATAAAAAACATTTTTCTTTGTACCAAATTTCATTTTAATCGGTTCAGCGGTATAGAATTTCCCATACAAAGTTTTATCCCCCTTTTCACCCCTTTTGGGGTAGATTTTTGAAAAAAAGTAGTTTATGTTCGTTCCCTCGTGTCAAACTATCTATCTCTATGGTAAATTTCATCAAAATCGGTTTGGCGGTATGCCGTGAAAACCAAGCAGACAGACAAACAGAGAGACTTTCGCATTTATAATATTAGTCATATGTAATGATAAATTGTACTGATAAATAAACAAAAAAAAAATATCTTTTATTACTCATGCGGGATAAACAGTATCTAAACTCACATTTTAGCGGTTGATAAGTAGCTATTTTCTCATTTTACAATTTGAGCGCAAATTGTGCCTGGCACACTTTACGATTTAAAAAAAGAATGTAAAATGAATATCTAAAAAAAAACAGAATCGATTTTAGTACCCATTGACATCAGTGTGAACGATAAAGAAAATCGTGATTTCGAAGCTTTAAAATCAATTTCTACAAAACACTCAAAAAATATCAACATTACTTTTTCAAATTGTTCAAATATAACTGTTTATTTAAATAAAAAGAATAATGAATTGCTCTTGTTAGACAACATGTTCATTGTTTGCAATAAAGTTATTACTTTCTTTATTTTTTTTTTGTACCGAAATTATCTCCACATTAGTAATAAAAAATAGTATCTGCAACTCGTGCGGTGTTGTCGATTGTCCACTCGAGCGAATGAGCGCACAAGCGAAAATCGACAACTTACCGCACTTATTGGACAGTATACTATTTCCGAACTAACCACCGGCCAGTACTAAAAATAGTTCTCTCGTTCATTATTATTAACTTTGTCACATAGTTTATAATAGATCATAAGTAAATGTCTACTAACATTAATAATACATTAACTCGTTTGTTTTTCTTTTACGTTTAGACGATTAAGTATTCAGCTACATAATTTATCCTTATTACTGTCGAATAGTTGTTAGTTTGTCTATTTATATTTAGTGCCTGAGCGACCGAACTTAACTTGAACCAAAAAAAAAACAAAATGATAGGGCATTGCAGGATTCGAACTCGCATCCTTCGGCGTGGTAGATCTATACTGTAACATTGTGCTATCGAGAAGGAAAACGCTGTTGCGGAATTACCAATCAATACCAATTACCAATTTCAAGTGTGGGAAAACATAGAGAAAATCAATTTTCGCAGAATTCAGACCTAGCTAGATTGATTTTTCACTTAATATTGATAATTTCATCGATATCGTTAGAGCCGTTTTCGAGAACTCGATTACAAATATACATACAAATATTGCTTGTATAGGATTTCACGCAAGAACTACTGAATCAATTAACGTCTTTGCATACATATTGGTACCTCTAACCAAAACATCAGCTACTTTAACAGACTCAGGTATTATTTTGCGGTCCATCCTACGTGATTAATTTTTATATGTTTTATCTATCTTTCGCCCAAAGCTTCTAACTTAAAACATAGGCTATAATTTTCCAGATCCGAGTAAGGCCACCGTTAACACTTATCTACATGTATTTTTATGCAGCCATGTGGCCAAGGAATAGTACAAGAAACTGTTGTTTACGAGTATGTTGTATGCGATAGGTTATCAACCTGCTGCCATCTATCTCATCTGTAAGTCCATTTATTGATAGAGATGGTGTCAAAGTTTGGTTTTATTGCGTTTTGATACTCTCCACCCCAAGTGGGAAACGCCATGAAGATATAATGACAAAAATTGCTCACTATGAATATCTAATTACAGTGAAATTCATGTGTTTTTCTATCTTTCACGAGTTCGTTCAAGCGTTCCTTGTTAGTACATATCCAAAGACATATCTATAAGCCGAGGTAGAAATGCACTGCTCAAAGAAACGAAAATTTTTTCGCGATCATCGAACTAATTACCATAGCATTGTCATTATTACACACACATACACTAACAATATTTATGTTAGTGTAATTAAAGAGCAATATATTATATAAAGACAACAAAAGTAAAAAGATAATAATTTAGGTTTCTTTAATTTTAAGGCGACGCATTGATGAACAATAATTTAATCTAAAATAGACCTTCTGCTCTATGCAAACGTGCGCGCGCTAGCTTACGAAATAAACGAAAAAACAGTTATTTTCGTTAAAATTACAAACTATAATTAATTTTGAAAAATCATATTATCATTTTGAAGTGTGTGTTTAGATTCATCTACATAAAAAATTTAGAGGCTTTAATCGGTCCCATTTGTCCGTAAAAAGCAAATCTCTGTTTTAAAAGAGGTTTCTTTAATATTTTTTTTATGTTATAAAAGTTAACCAACCGTGTAATGCTATTGTCAAAATAAAGTCAGTGAATTGAAGATTATGGTTCCCAAATATAACTTTCATATGTTTTGTAATTGCTTAGTAAAATTGAAATCCCCGACATCAAAATTTCCAATGGGTTGTCTTAAACAACACTGTAAGACCGTGTGATGTGCGTTTCGCACGCACTGGTGTTAATTAACTCCTATTTAACGGTACAGAATTTGGTGAGTAGAGCACGTCTATTTCATTATATAGAAGTCTTTGGTAATACCTTTGTTGATTGCTATTGTGCGAAGTTACGAATATATTATCATACTTTATAGCATTATAATTTCGTAGCTCAGTGTATGTAAGTAGTCGGAGCACTTGGAATGCTTGCGATCGCCGCGGGTCAGCTGCTAGAAAAAGTTACGATCCCGATACGCTTAACGTGCGTTCTTTACTTACTATTAGAGAACTAGTGGAAGGCTCATACACACATATTATTTATATTTATATACCTTTATCTTTAGCTGTGTACTGTTAAAAATCATATTATTTAATCAACACATGTTTCAATTCTCAATGAAGTGTCTTCAGGAAAATTTAGTTTCTTGACCTGTTCCGAAGAATTTTGTCTGATTAAGATTAAAGATGTAGGTGGGCATTTTATGCGAGACGGATTTCCACGAAATAACATCAGAGTCAATAAATTACACTACAGACAAATAGACAAATAAAATATACAATGTACGATTTAAACCCTGAGAAGGAAAGAACCTGTACGCGACAACGACAGGACGGGAGAGACAAATACTACCACGTGAATACTATGTCCTTGTCTCACAAGTACGATCTTCTATGCTCCTTATCATACGACTAAAATTTAGGAAAAATTGCTAAGTGAGCCATAAGTAATTTATTTAAAATTACTTATGTCGTAACATGTCACGTATTGTGTAACCTTTAGAAGAAGTAAGCCTTAGTGAAGTTAGTCACCATATTACATATACCTGTAACATCGCAGCCTATCAGAGACTGCACTCATAGAGATTAAGAAAAGACATACAACATCAAATAATGTAATTGAAAAGTGTGTTTGAAGGTAACTTAAAAAAAGAAACAGTTCCAGAAAGATATTCAAGATGGTAAAGGACAATATTATTTGTCCAAGTATTGCATTTTAAATGCCAACGAACTGACTATAATCAATGAATATTGAGCCCATACTCATACAAAAACACCTAATCTATTCAAGTGGCTAGTCGAGGGTCGTGACATGTGGAATAAGGACGCATACATTGTTAAAAAGCAACGATAAAAAAGGACAGCACACTTGCTGACGTCGGGTCATAAGTCGCCCGATATGTCATAACCTGTTTGCGTGAAACAGCTTTATGTGTAATATAATATGAAAGAAAAGGAAACAGCCGGCAATGACGTTAAGGGTTAAAAGTCAACCAAAGTGTCGTGGCCTGTGCGACCAGGAAACAAATATATTTATAATATGTGTTCGTGAGGGACAGGCGCACGGGGGTCAAAAGACAAACGTCGACAACCCTGACCTCTGCGACGAGACGCGGGCCGGACTTGGTACGTGTAAATGAAAATAAAACTGTCTTGAGACTTCTGTGTATTACGGAGTTTCACAGACTAACTAAATAGGCGGTATCAGTAGTGTAACAAATATTTTTTTTTAGTATGAAGTTAAACATTATGCTTTATATATTTTTTTAAATTATTGTATTTATGAGAGAATAAACTCCGGAAGAGCATTGTTTAGAAACTGTGCTTTTATTTTCTCGCAGTAATAATAATACGATTAGCATGTATGTTTATACGTATGTACAATGTACACATGTGGTTATATGATGTGTATTTAACTTATGAATTGGATAAGTGCTTACTTATGTTTACAGCGTAGATGTTTAACATAATTTAGGATAACTATTTAGTGACCCATTTCAATTTCGCCGCAGCTAAAGAATAAATTTATCACAATTCAAATTTGAAAACAATTTTAGAGGCCATTACAATAATAGGTAGAGTTTTGAAAAATGATGAAATAATTGTTTCTCTACTGATGTTACAGAGTATTTATACCAAGTTGCAAATAAATGTGACCAATCAAATTATTTCCTTCAAACGAACTTTCATTCCGTTTAAAACTTTAATAAACGATGAAACCTTTATTAATTTATTTCCTATAAAGAACTTAAATACGATTGTTTACATTTTTTACCTAGGAGGTTTAAAATTTATGTACTATTACTATTTTTATATTTTTTATATTATATTTATATGTATTATGTATATCTATTTTCAACCCTTTAGGTTTAGGGGATAATTTTCAAAATTATTTACTTAGTAGGTATTTGTCACAAAGTAATCTACTGCCGTAGTTCTAATTTTCCATTTCAGCAATGAAGAATTATTCAGTACCTGTTATGCGGATTAAATTATATCACATACATTGATTGATATACATAATTACGTATATACATATCTTCACTCTGTATCCCTAACAGGGTAGTCGGAGAGGATGGAGTGCCAAGCTGCACGGTCCTTACATACTTCTTTCGTCTCCTCGAATCATATCATTCTTCTCACACACTTTCGACTAAGTATGTGGGTGCTTTTGACATTTCCGTCATCTAACACTCGAGCTATTTGATCTTCGTAAGTCAGCCTTGGTCTTCCTTGGCTTCTGCTATCACTCACTATCGCTCTGTCACTGTCGTCAATCCTATCATACCGCATATCTCGTCATTGCTTATTTTGTCCACAAAAATGCCACTACACATATTTCTAAGAGATCGCACTACTCTCTACTACATTAATCTTATGTTAGATACATTCACATTGCCTACTAATGCGGCCAAAGCACCGTTTACTTTATTGCCAACTGCTACCCGTCACTCTACATCCAACTAACATCTTCCGTCCCTAGAAAATGCACTCCCCAGTTACACAACTTCATTCACTTGCTCTAGACATTTTCCATGTACCCATATCTCACATTTCGTCTGTACATATTCCGTTTCAAACACCAGAACCTTAGTTTTGTTGTGTTATTCACATTTCAATTCGCATTCTTCTTTCATGCACGCGACTAGCGTCTACAACTCTGCTTCTTATGGTGCTATAAGCACTGCATCGTCGGCGTACAAAAAAGGCAGTTTACTGTGTCATGTCATATCACATCGCTCATATTACCTTTCAATTTACGGAGGCAACTGTTCAACTACATAAAATAATTAAAACTCTCACTCGACCAACGTTTTTCATCAACCTTTGATAATATGTGAATTTCTCATGAATAACTGCACACTAGCAAAATTAATGTAAATGAAAGGCATTGATTAAAAAAAAGAAGAAGACTCGTCAGTAGTAGCAGCGAGCAGTGGATTATATCATATTATATTCTTTAAATAGAGATACCCAGTATGACAGGCTTGCACGACAGTGTTATTGAAAAAATTAAGAAAGTAATGCTAAATGGTTCGGGCACATGGAAAGAATGAGTGATGAAAGACTGACGAAGAAAACCTATAGAGCGAAATTGAGTGGGAAAAGAGGCCAAGGAAGACCAAGGCTGACTTATGAAGATCAAACAGCTAGAGTATTAGCCGACGGAATTGTCAAAAGCACTCGCATACCTAGGCGAAAATGTGTGAGATGAATGATGAGATTTGAGGAAGCGAAAGAAGTATGTAAGGATCGCGACGCTTGGCGCTCCGTCCACTCTGATTACCTCGTTAGGGATACGGCGTGAAGATATGTATATGTATGTATATTCTTTAAAATAATATTAGTACCTCCCTGTTCAGTAGTGCACTAATGAATCGGGACAGGCGGCACAATTAAATAGTTCGCGACGATCGTCCCCGGCCGTTGTTTCTGTACACAATATTTTTGTCAACAACGTCTGACCTATTTCCGAACGTAAACAATAAATGATAGAAAAAATTCACCGCACGCGCAGATGTATATATTTTTTTAAATTATCTCAAGTGTTTACAGTAAATACTGAAAAAAGTGACCAGTTTTCGGGTTTTCTACTGTCAAATTATTTTGTTTATATGTGTAAAAAAATGTTTAAACAAGAGTTTCATTTTTCAAGTAAACTGTTGGAATTGCTGACTAGAGGTAGAGTTGTTTTCCTGTTCAGCTAACGAGGGTGTTACAGATAATAGCTTTCGCAGTTATAATAACATGTTTGTTTATAATTACATGAAAACGTAGAAACATACATCTAAACAAACAACATTATGTTATAAATCGTAGTAACTAATTAATTTTAAGCTGTTAGTTTATAGTTTAGTGCTGTTAGTTATTAAAAGTTATTGTCACAAAATAAAATAGAAAGAATGAGCGATGAAAGACTGACGAAAAAAATCTATAGAGCGAAAGGGAGAGGTAACAGATGCCGAAGAAGACCAAGGCTGACTTACGCAGTTCAAATAGCCAGAGTGTTACCTGACGAAAATGTCAAAAGCATCTGCACACCTAAGTGAAAATGTGTGAGAAGAATGATGTGATGAGGCGAAATAAGTATGTAAGTACCACGAAGTTAGGCGCTCCGATCTTGCTAACTACCCCGTTAGGGATACAGCGTGAAGATATATATGTACATAAAATAAAAGGTATTGGTAAAAATTAGGGATTTATAGGTATTGCTGTAAATTATAAACAACGCGTTATTTATGATTAATTCCATAATTTATAATTTATATTCGAGATAGTAAAGTATTTTTCCCATTATGAGGATCCTACTATCGCTAAAAAACATGGAGCTTTGTAAAAATCTCATTAAATTATTAATAACTTTGCTAAAATTACAATACTTCGAATTCTTTCCCTTTTCTTCACGCTGCTTTTTGCGGGGTCACATTAGGGAGTTAATGGAGGTGCTAAATCATATCGTTAGATGGTAGAAAAAACATGTTTCCAAAACATAAAATGTTTTCTTGCGACAATATTTGAATGCTTAAGAGTAAACAATTTATATTAGTTACATTTTAAAATAATATTTTGTTTCCACCAAAATTAATAATATAACAATATCTTTTACCATAGACTTCATATACACACTGTACAATGTAATCTACTTTCACCTTTTCTTAAAAATTTATACCTACATCATTATTAATTAAAAAAAAATCTTACACAATAATATTGGCATAAATGTTAATTTCTACGCGATACAGTAAGTTAACTGCAATTTATTGACGTGCATTTTAACGATATTTTTACGGTTTTGTTCCAGGAAATACTCAGCGAGATAACTTCAGTTTCTCTCAGAATAACGGTAAGAAATGTTATTAAATATACAAATAAAATATGATCAATTCATACTTATTAATTTTATTGAATTTTCAGCTGAATTAACAGTTAAGGCTATGTTCTTAGGAAGGTAATTTTATCTTGCGCTCATATTAGTTTTGATGATTACATTCATAAAACTTGTGAAGCAAACTTTTGAAACTACATACTTTACACTTAATTTAATTTTACTTTACACCAAGATTACATTAGTAAAATTCGTCACTCTGTACACAGGTGAGCTAATATCTGTAAGAGATCTCTTCTAACTAACTCTACAAAGTGTCGTCAATATTGTAGAAGATAATTATAACGAACGATCTTATTTGAATATTAAGTAATACAACTTGTTCTTCTAAAAAAATTAAATGTATGATGTAATAGTTAACCGCTTTCAAATAAGATTAAGTACCGTTTAATATTATTATCAAATTAGAATTGCTTTTCCACCGACTACTTTTTTAAATGAAAAATTAGCTATCAACACGTGAGAAACGTTTCTTTTATTATTTGATGTAATTTTATCAACAGTTGCTGCCCCAACGAAGTTAGACAAAGATTTTACGTCATTGTAATGTTACGAGCAGACTTCTACATAAGCTAAGGTCGACGTGCCCTACTGAACAAATTCTGTACCGTTAAATAAGAGTTAATTAACACCAGTGCGTGCGAAATGCACGTCACATGGTCTCACAAAGGGTGTCGTTTAAAATTAGAAAAAGCTTAAATTACTCGCTCTGTTACTCTTGTTGTCTTCATACATATTGCTCTTTAATTATATTTACGTAAATATTGCTAATTTGTGTGTCTAATATTGCCAATGTTTTTGTTCGAGGATCGCCAAAAAAGGTTCGTGGCTTGAAGCAGAGCGTACAATATACTTATAAATGTTTTGAAGAAGAGGTGTTTAAATGTTATAGAATGTTAGATATAGTTATTATGGAAGTACATCTTATATACTTTTATACCAGCGCAATCAGCGGCGCATATCAATTCAATCTTTATTTTATAGAAGAGGACAAAACTACAATATAAATGCACGAGAGTCGCTGAGAGACCGTTTTAAAGACATTGATGTACTCACCTTACTCTCGTTATACATCTATGAAAAGAAAAAAAACATAGATCTGTTTCAAAAGAAAGGTGTTATTAATGGTAAGGAAACTCGTGGTCGTGATAGTTATTCCTAAATTTAAATTACAAAAGTCAAGTGGGTCATTTTGGGCCACTGTTTTGGTTTTTATAATAAATAATCTCAAGAAGTTACTCAATTAACGGAAAAGCAATTTACACTTGTTATTAAACGCACACTGATTGGAAAAGCATACCACAAAATTAGCGATTTCATTGAAGAAAAAATAGTAGTCTGGACATAATCTTTTCTTATATTTGCATTTACTGGCTTTATGAATATTGTATTATAAATAACTATTGTAGAACGATGTTGAAAAAATGACACATGACCGAATTTCTTGTCGGTTCTTCTCAGTGTTCAGGTTTTCTTTTCGAACTAAACTAAAGCAGATTTGCCGTTCAAAAATACCTTGCAATTGAGTTTACTATACTTTGTCTACCTGTCTTGGAGAATGAAAGAAACATTCTTTATTTCAATGTTATATTTCTTTTATATCATAACCAGGAGTCCGTCCCGATATCACCCGTGTTGAATACATAAAGTATGAATGATCATCTGGAATAATGTACCTTTCAAATGGTGAAATATTTTTTCAAATAGATGCTGCGATTCCGTAGATCAGAGATTCCTAAATGGGTTCCGCGGAACCCAAGGGTTCCGTATATGAGACTCAAAAGTTCCGCGAATGTTACATTGGTCGCTAAATCGTTGGAATTTTTTGGCTACCAACATTTGTGCGGACATTATTTTTTGCGCGGAACTTGGTCTAAGCATACATATTGACAAACATTGAACCATTTTTATTCTATAGGAGGTCCTACACAATAAAAATGCTGGATTTTAGAACTATTAATAGTTTTTATAGGAAACAGTGAAATAATTTATTTCATCTCATTAATCTTTATTCCAAATATTTGTAATAAATAATTTTTACTCTTATTTGAAATTGCGATAGATATTTTTTATTATTATAGTTTGCTCCATAAATAGGGTTGTATCAATTAAATAGGATTTATTCAGTGTTCCATGGTCTTAAAAGTTTAGGAACCACTGCCGTAGATTACCCTCCACATACGAGTATAAACAAACTTACGCTCTCTCTGTAATATGAGTACAGATAAGTGCCATGGCTTATTATAATACAACGAAGTTGTAACCTGCCACTATCTGATTTTTTAACACTTTATTCTTCGCCTTATTTTTAGATTTGGCATTAAGGTGTAATTATGAGGCACCTTGTTTTTTGACCATCTTGAATAACAAATACTTATCACAAAGTTATTGATTGATTGAATGGACGGTCAAAGAGTTGTTCCTGATTGCAACATCTCTTATTGTTCTAATTATTTATTCAATTTTTAATAAGCTATAAGCACACATTATTTACGTTATTGTTCTTCTCAATTATTGTTGTATTAAATTATATCATGGACAATATCAAAACGTAGGACAGTTTCTCAGTACAGTACACGTATACTACAGGCCCACCCCCCAATGAAGACTTCTTGTTCACCTCAATCTTCCCGTGCCTGGTGGCACCGAGACTTGTCAAAGCGGCACAAGGTGTCGTTTGTGTGAACTAAGTTCATATGAACAATTTTATTTAAATAGTTGTTGCCTCGTACGACATTTATGTGAAAACGAGAGATCCCATTAGTAATATTGGAAAGCGGCTAGTTTGAGAAAATGACGGAAGATTAATCGAAAACCACTTGATATTACAAGATGTTTGGTAATGACACAATACTTATTGTCTTTTGTTTATGTTAATACGTGATCCGACAACACTTTCTATTTTCCTTTCTTGTCTTTGCTAATCGATGTGCTGTACCCTTCTATTAATGCCTAATTAGTATTCAATTAATAAAAAAAGAACTTATTTCAAACAAGGGTAGTGGTTCTATATATCCCAGTATGGAGCTTACAAGCACGCACATATTGTTAATAAAAATTAATTAATCAATAACAATCAAATTACGAAATTTCCACAATGGTTTTAAATATAGCAGAATAGATATATCTAGTGCGTAATTCAGTTTTAGATCTCGTACAAATAAGGCGATGTCGATTTTATCGATATATACATATATATTTTGTGTATCCATTATTTATTCGGCTATTTATGTGTAATGCGCCGGCGCAGCTCGTGACACCACAATGAAACCTTTCACCCACTTACTGCCCAGAACGGCTACCTGTTGCGTTCCGTGCAAATAATCTAGATCAGTGATCATACTCAGAGGACAGTAACAAAATCCCTCGGCCAATGTTTTGGAAATTTCTTAGAATTAAATCAACAACATAGCCATTTTTAAGAACGATTTAATTTCGTTTCATTTTAATTTCGATGTCTTTAGGGGAAATTTCTTTTTAGTGAGGCTATATATCACAAAGTAAAATTACTCTCCAAGGATGTTTTTGGCTTTGGTAGTCTGTTAAGCATTTATAAATCAATCATTGAAGACTTGGAAAATAATATAATAAAAATATAAAATAATATAAAACGAAGTTGCAATCCGCGTGTATTAACTTATAACTTCTAACCTTCTAACTAAGTCATTCAATGTTGATGTAGTTTTTACTATCGACAATACCATAGATTTGTACGTATAACACATTCTTTGGAATTAGAGAAATATTGACGTTTCCTATATAATTAAGTTCTCGTGTGAAGCCGAGTCGGATCGCTAGTACGTGATAGAATAGTATTAGATACCCACTTGTCACTTCTGATTATGCATACATGTTACTGAGATACAGCATGACATATTATGTCGAATTTAGATACATCCGGACTTTATTTTAAATTGGTAGTTATTTTATAACTTAAATTGACTTAGAATTGAATTTCGAGCTTTGTTAAACTTGCTGGAAGACAAGCATTTTAATTGTACTTATATACAGTCTCTAATTAAATATATATATAAGTTCACGCCATTTCCATTTTGGGTGGACAAGTCACGACATTGCAGCATAACTACATCTTGACACCGCTTCTACCAATAAGTATCAGGTCTTACAGAAGCCAAAGTGGAGCCAGATAAGTAACAGGTTGTTGGTCTATACGAATGTTCAATATTCCACAATCGCGAATGCGAACGCGAATGTCAAACAACTTACGAATATTCGCACAAATGCGAAATTACACATTACTTTTGGCTTTTTGAATATGGCACTAAATCCAGATTGAGACTGCTACCTAAGTAAAACTTTTTTATTAAAATATAAATAAATATTATGAATCTTAGAGATTGCATTGTCATTTAATAAATTTACCTTTTTTACTGACGAATATATTCGCAAAATCATTCGTATAATTACTGCAAATACGAATATAAAAAACATGCGAATATTCGCGAAAGTGAATCCAATTACTCGTCAGATCCCTATTATATACCCAGTTCTTTATAATTGCTCTATCCCTTATCCGATTTCTATAACCTGCGCGAGAAGTTAAGCAGGCTGGGAAATGTTTTCCTTTTATCTCAGACAAACATGAATGTGAGTCTCTAATTAAGAAAACAATAAGTTTAATGTTAAAGATATCTGATATGATTGCTAGAGTAATAATACATTACTTTCAACAACTAGCATTGTGCCAATGGTCACAGTGCCCACTATCTCCCATTCTATCGTTTACCAAACCTTTGTGCGGTTCACACCATTGATACGATGAATCGGTCCCATTAGCGGACAAGAACATCGTACAAGAAAACTATAAGGTTAACTATGCCCAAAAGTAGTAGTAGATACGCCATACAATTTGTATGGAACGACCGGCGGGCTGCAGTTACCAGCTCCCTGATCAAGATAACGCCACTGTTGCCGCGGCGCAACTGGCGCGATTTTATCAGGAGCCGCAATATATACTGGAGTTGCGAGCTATAGTGCATGCGCGAACGATTGATGGACCAATAAGAACAATGAGAATTAGGGAATTATGTGTTTGTTTACCTTTTGTTTCAGTTTACAGATAAAAGTGATTGAATGTCTGGATACATTTACAATGCACATATAGGATGATTTGGTTTTGTGCAATTCAATGACGGTTTATATTTCATACATACATACTACGAGTATGTTTTGAATTCTGTTCAGTTTACTATTTTAATGTCGCCCACCATAATGAACAAGTTTTTAACTTTTCAATACTTATAATGTCATAAGGATCTAATTATTTACCTTCCATTGCAATCCCTTTATAAGAATGATTCTATAGTGTCAAATTGACATTTATTTAAAATTAATGATAGTTAATTAATGATGGCAATGAGTCCCCCGTCTGATTTTATTGTAATAGTAATAATTAGAGAAATAAGAAATGTACGAATAAAAAACAATGGTGCAAGTTTTATATAGTATTAGAAAGTTAGATTAAAGGCTGTCTTGAGTTTTTTTTTGAGATCTAGCTCCCCTTCCATTGCTTTTTTTTATACACGTCTTATTATATAATTGAAATAAAGCTTGCTAAATTAGATGACTGTGAAAATAATAAATTGTTCTTCATGAATTTTCTAAAAGCTTGAATTTTCTATCTATTCTTTAATAATCTAGATTTTTGAACTCACATAGTTATCATTTTTGTGAATCCAATCATATCAGATTTAAACTTTGGACACTGCAGGTCAAATTGGGAGAGTACCCAGATATCTGATATGATTGCTAGAGTAATAATACATTACTTTCAACAACTAGCATTGTGCCAATGGTCACAGTGCCCACTATCTCCCATTCTATCGTTTACCAAACCTTTGTGCGGTTCACACCATTGATACGATGAATCGGTCCCATTAGCGGACAAGAACATCGTACAAGAAAACTATAAGGTTAACTATGCCCAAAAGTAGTAGTAGATACGCCATACAATTTGTATGGAACGACCGGCGGGCTGCAGTTACCAGCTCCCTGATCAAGATAACGCCACTGTTGCCGCGGCGCAACTGGCGCGATTTTATCAGGAGCCGCAATATATACTGGAGTTGCGAGCTATAGTGCATGCGCGAACGATTGATGGACCAATAAGAACAATGAGAATTAGGGAATTATGTGTTTGTTTACCTTTTGTTTCAGTTTACAGATAAAAGTGATTGAATGTCTGGATACATTTACAATGCACATATAGGATGATTTGGTTTTGTGCAATTCAATGACGGTTTATATTTCATACATACATACTACGAGTATGTTTTGAATTCTGTTCAGTTTACTATTTTAATGTCGCCCACCATAATGAACAAGTTTTTAACTTTTCAATACTTATAATGTCATAAGGATCTAATTATTTACCTTCCATTGCAATCCCTTTATAAGAATGATTCTATAGTGTCAAATTGACATTTATTTAAAATTAATGATAGTTAATTAATGATGGCAATGAGTCCCCCGTCTGATTTTATTGTAATAGTAATAATTAGAGAAATAAGAAATGTACGAATAAAAAACAATGGTGCAAGTTTTATATAGTATTAGAAAGTTAGATTAAAGGCTGTCTTGAGTTTTTTTTTGAGATCTAGCTCCCCTTCCATTGCTTTTTTTTATACACGTCTTATTATATAATTGAAATAAAGCTTGCTAAATTAGATGACTGTGAAAATAATAAATTGTTCTTCATGAATTTTCTAAAAGCTTGAATTTTCTATCTATTCTTTAATAATCTAGATTTTTGAACTCACATAGTTATCATTTTTGTGAATCCAATCATATCAGATTTAAACTTTGGACACTGCAGGTCAAATTGGGAGAGTACCCAGTAACACTAGATATCAAGATAATTTTAAAACTTTCGTTTTCTAAATTGACCAATCCGTAACCACCAGCTTAGGAAGTAGATGTATTAATTACCACACCAATCGGTCAATGAGATTATCCCTTTTATTATATGGATTATAATATCAAAGGTGTGTTGCGGCGATTTATCACTGTGGAGGAACGGCATAAATGTTAAGGAGGCGATATTTGGCAGTAAAATCAATATGTATTCAACGCCAAATTAAGTTAAAACGTGCTTGTTTTGCTTGCCCTGTAGTTCAGCGAAGTGGACCGGACGATCTGTACAGTAAGTTTTAATTTTACGTATAAATCATGAGCGGCCTTTCCCCGAAGTTGCGCGGAGGCGGCCGACAGCTCGCGACCGGTTCGACTCCCGCGCAGCCTCATTTAAACTGTAGCACATTCCATTGGCAAGCCCTTATCTGTAGTTTATACTTAAAATCGCATAAAACTTTGATCGTTGTGTCATCACTTATAAGTTTACGACTATGTGTTAACTATGTGACTATGTGTTGGCAGTGGATTTGTAAGGTATATATATAAGGTAAGATTACTAAGGTGTGAGAGTGTTCAAGAAAAATGTAATTTTTAAAGGTTAAAATTTTCATTTTTCTTGTTTACACCTTACAGATTTAATATGATGTATTTTAAATCTTTATTATTAGAGCATAAGTAAAAAGACACATATATACATTCATACATATTTTTACGCTGTATCCCTAATGAGGTAGTGAGAGAGGATGAAGCACCAAGCATCGCGGTCCTTATATACTTCTTTCGCTCCTCAAATCTCATCATTCTCCTCACACATTTTCGCCTAAGTATGCCAGTGCTTTTGACATTTCCGTCAACTAACGCTCTGGCTATTTGATTTTAATAAGTCAGCCGTGGTCTTCCTTGCTCTCTGCTACCACTCACTTTTGCTTCGTAGATTTTCTTCTTTAGTCTTTCATCACTCATTCTTTCCATGTCCCTGAACCAAGTAAAAAGATTTAGGTATTTAATAAAAATGAATAAACCAAATTTATTGACCGATGGTTTGAGGATCATGTACACGTGGTTCTAAGTATTTTACTTCTACATTAAAATAGACGTTTCATGTCCATGCATGAATATTGATTCAATGGTCGGTATGTAAGACTGTCATAGCCATGTCACATTATTAAGTATATAATCATCATATTTTATACATGGCGATACTTGGTGCTCCATCCTCTCTGACTACAGCGTGACGATATGTATGTATGTATCATATTTTAATATGAACTTATATATCCAAAAAATGTTTCCAATAAATAAATGTATTTCCATATATCGACTATGAATATAGGAGTTCGCGTAAGTGCAGGTACTCTTTTATCTTTTACCGTCCGAACACATTATGTGTATGTCATACTTCATATTCGTTTTTATCAACACAGTATCATTGTGGTTATGCTAAAATCACTTTTGGTGTATAAACTTAATTAAGGTCAAAGTCAAATCAATTTATTCAAGTAATCCCAAATGCAAGATATTTTTGAACGTCAAATCTACTTTAAATCGGTTCGAAAAGAAATCCTGGACACAGAAGAACCGACAAGAAACTTAGTCAGGTATCATTTTTTCAACATCATTCTAAAATAGTTATTTATAGTACTAGCAAATACGGAATATCTGCATAAACATAACCAAGTGGCCAGTGCCTTACTGCCAATGTAGACCGGAGACTGTACTTGAAAATGACTGTGCTGGCATTTATTAGGACACACCTGTCGTCATGGACAGAACTATTATTGCTAATAGGCATGATATTGTACTAATGGATAGGCTCCAGTCAAGAGTGTTTCTGATCGATGTCAATATCCCATATGATGTGAACCTGATAAAATCTGAAACCGATAAAAGAACAAAATATCTTGATTAGGTACATGAGGTTGCTGATATGTAGGGTATAACGAATACGGAAATAATCTCCATAGTAGTGTCTCCCAATGAATTAATTCCAACTAGTCTCAAGAGACATGTTGAGAGGTTGAACCTACGGTATTCTTGCTCTTACCAAGCATTCAAAAAGTAGTACTACCGGACACAGCCAGAATTGTTCGCCGGTTTCTGTCTCTATCGCTCTACCTTTAGTCATTTAGTCACTCTGCCGAAGGAGGACTCCATCTAGGAGGAAATCTGGGTGTGTTTGTTGTTGGATAACAATAATAATAATTCTTCCCAGTACATGCATTGTACCCTTACAAATTCATTAATCCATGAAAACTTAGAAATCACTACATACTTATAGCCAACTACAAAAAGCAGTCACACTGAACACATGGAGAATTGTTAGAAAATTTTTACAAACAGATGAAGATCATGCAGTATACTAAATCTCCCATATCGTGCACTTGGCTTAGGCCCGGTGTATTCCCGGTTTACCGGTGTATTCGAAGTCGATAACTTCTATATATAATAATAATATAACAGCTCTAATATCTAAGATCCAAAAAGCTGTCATACTCCGCTCAACAGCGATCGTGCGTCGACACTTAAACCTCCAATAGTGAGGAAGTGTGTTGCCGAATGAAGGCCCACACTACGGAATCAATCCCAATAAGGTAATATAACAAATAATAATAATAATAAATCTTTATTTATAACAGTGCATGCTTTGAAACTGTTGAATACCCTGGACCTCAAACTAGCGAAGAGCTACATCTCTTCGCTAGTTAAGATACATCTTGAGAACCAGTTTCTTCCCAAGACATTGTACAATATGTACTCAAGTACTATAAGACAATAAATATATCTATTAATTAAATAATTTACAAAGCGAGTGAAAAAAGAAAAATATTTATAAAAATAAATAACAACAAAAAAAGATATGTAGACAATTTCATTTCCTTTAACTTTTTAAGTAAATTGAGCTTAAGTTATTATAAATGTTTAGGCATTCGCAAATTTCTTTTATACGATACAATATTTTTGTGAGTGAAAATGTATATTTATTTAATAGTACGGTTTTTTAATTCATTGAGCCAAAGATGTTTATTTACTTATCCATTAAAACGTTACTTCAAAATGTCATTTTACCATTGTTAGTTATTACTATTGTTACTTAATTATTATAACGTTACGTATGATTTTTGCAGAAGTCTAAAAATAGCTACATCTTGTATTCGATTTCTTACCAAAAATTTTCGTTCATCTTATTAATTGTTTTAAATGGACGTGTATATTTAATAAAAATTAAGATATCGGATTATTCTGCAGTGACGTATAAGTATACGATAACTAGTATAGAAAGCCGATAGAAAAACAAAAAATCATCATAGGATATGGAGCACATTAAATCATTTCTTTTTAAATTATCATACTTATTAGAAAATATAATACTTGTATTATTTTATACAGCTGTTGCTGTATATATATATAGCTGTAGCTGCTGTAGTGTATATATAAATCTACAGTTAATATTATATTAATTGTGGAGAAACTAAATAAATATATTTAGTGGAGGCGCATTAAGTGCTGGCGCAGGGCGGCGAGTGGGCGTCGATTGCGATGTCGACAAAGAGCGGTTTGTCGAAATTACGAGCAGTCGTAGACCCTGTTGTATAAAGTAGCCAGTTTATAGTTACATTGGACAGATGTTAAGGATCTTTTATACAGTTATATATTAAACCAGCTTGTGCCCACGAATTCGTTCGCGTGAATTTTAAAGACACATAATATCTTTTTATCATCTAATTACTTACACGTTTCTATTGCAATAAAATATATAACTTTAACTTATTTTTTGTTAAACAAATATGTACTATACTAGTAGAAAAATGTCGTATAATTGTTAACAATGATTGCATACAATAATGTTTTAAAATAATAATTCAGTATCAAGAACGAATCGTACGAACGAATGGTATCTTTTAAAATGCGATGTTGGACTATTGAAGGTCGTGTTTCATTTGTGTAAGAAAATTTAAAGTATATATGATTTAGGTCACGTTACATTTAACTAGTAACGCATTCACACTTGTTATTGTAATTGTATAAAATCCCTAACCAAAAGCAAATCTTTTAAAGCATTGGTTATCTTTGAAGTCGGCAATGTAATGCATTATTATTATTGAAATAAAATTTTACGTACATGTTTATTTTCTCACTTTTAATTGCTTCAAGCTGATTTGGGAGAGAAAAGACACTAAATAGAACTCGTATTAAGATACTTGTTTAACGCGCTAGAATTTTATCACTATATCACAGAATACACATTACGTAGTACTTAATAAATAGTTCTACTTTGTTATCTGTAAGTCTAAACACCTATCGCTGAATATGGTATATTCTGTTATGTCTTCATGCTCACCTGATGACCCTAAAGAAGAAATGACTTGTATGGTATGTAAGATTATTGTATAGGTGTTACTATGCGAAAATCCATTTCATGTGATGAATTACTAAAATCATTAGCTATTTTCCGCTTAAACTCCAAAAACTACCGACATGTGTTTCGCCTCTCAACGAAGCATTCTCAGGATGTACCAGAGACCAGACTCGGTCAGCTAACGAGCACCGATTCGATGCTGGTTATATATTAGACAGCTAAAGATTTTAGAAATACGTCATATGTATGATTGGATCGTTAAAACATTTGGAAAAGGTGGTATTACCGAATTGTCGAACAAGTATTTAAGCACTGAGCAGTATAGCTACGGGTCAAACGACTAGCTCGTTTATGCAATACTTAAGGTTATTTGTCACGTTTACCGGTTTACGTAATAATTAAAACGTTTGCCCGGTATTATGTGCAAATACGTCCATTTGCTGCAAACACAGTAAAGGAAACCATTTTGAAAGTGAATGTCAATAATGTTGCGTTTTACAAGTATACTCATATAGCTTTTAATTAAATCTGAGGCTCAACCGTTTGTATTCGCTTACATAGATTTGTTACTATTACATTTTATAATGATTTTGAAATTAAAATAACCTTTACTAACGTCATGTCCTTTAACGACAGTGACTGTAAAAAATAAATATTTTGTCACAATTATTATTTTCAAATTCTACTGATGCTCGCAATACTAGAATTAGAGTACTGTGATTTTATAATTTGGTCTGGGCTTCATATTTTTGCTACAGAACAAATAAATCGAGATGAAATCTTCATTCAAGCTTTAACACAAAAGTTACTGAAAGTTCATAAAATATTAGCTCGTGAATTTTTCGAAATGCGACTGCCTAGAAATTTATCACTCAATCGTATTGAAGACTGATAAAGACATTCATTTCTTAATTATTATTCTTTTTATTACTGTTACTATTCCTATTTATTTATACTTTTTACTTAGAGAACTTACTAATACTTGAAAAGCTTGGCATATTAATGTTTATTTGTTGTGATAGTAACTTTATGCATGTAACTTAATGTTTTTATGTGTTTTAGATTTTATTCTTCAAGTTATAATTCAAAACACCGGTGCTGCCCTTAGCGGATCTTTTATAAATCTTCCTAGGAAAAAGGCTAATTATTAGTTATTAGCACAGATCTACCACTAGTAGTTATTCCCTTGATGTGACCACTGTAGTCTCTCTCGCTTTGACAACCTGTTTTGTCATACAATCATTGTAATTCAACTTTTAAGGAAATATTTTTAGGTAATCCAATTTTGCGGTCATATCGACAGTCTTTCAATTAAGCATGATATGGCCATTAATTATTTACGTGAACATCTATAGAATCTACAGAAATAGTGTGACAACCGAAACAGAAATATTAAAAGACCATTTAAAAATTGTTTTCCTTTGCGTAATCTGGTGTTCAGTATTCTTAGAAGCCATAAAAATTAAAGAAAATGCACATACAACTTAAGCCTTTATTTTTTTAAACAATTAGATGCATATTAATTATTATTAAGTATTATTAGAAGTAAACCCAATTCTCGAACATCAAATCTACCTTCGTTTTAAAAGGAAAACCTGCACCCAGAGAAACTTCGACAAAGAAACACAATCGGGTATCATTTTATCAACGTTATTTCACAATAGGTTTATTAAACATAATATTCAGAGAGCCGGTAAATGCATGTGTTAAGAAGATTATTTCCAGACTTTCGTTTTATCATCGATGAAATCGTTTATTTTCTACTATGATTGTCATTTGGCTTAATGTTTTGTAGTTGTAAAACTGGTGGTGCAGAGCCGCGACTTGTTGATGTCGGGCTGGGACTAGCAGAGCTATGAATATGATATGTATATCATTTAAATTATATTAAATCATAAAATATATCAACAATTATAATATTATATACATGCTGATGCCCACAATTTCGTGCGCGTGGTATTAAAAAAATAGCCTATGACCTTTCCCGAGGCTTAATTTAATATAGTTTTTCTGACTGCCTTTTGGAGTAGTCAACTGGGAACTACAATAATTATAAATATTGTATGCTCGAGTCGGAATAATCTGCTCTACCTACTACTATAATATTAGATAATATTTAATGTATTTGTCAACATTTCATAGTTTCGTGTACCTATATAACAGAAAAACAATGTTAGAGGATACTACGTGTAATACGCCGGACCAGCGAACGGTGAAAACTTAGCGAAATTTTGGCTCGTTTCTTAGTTGTTTACATTAAAGTCAAAAATGAAATAAATAGGATGTAAACGATTGTTTTTGAGCTGACCGCAGCATGTCTCATAGCATCATATAACCGGGCTAACTTCAGGAGTTGGCGGTAAGTGGAGGCAGTGATATAATACAGGATAGTTGTGAATTATCAGTGTTAAACGACCTGAGAGCGCTGAACTTGGCTGACCATTAGAAAATCTAATCTCGGTCCACTTCTGTGTAGATTATTGGTACAGGCGAAGGAAAGTATGGTTTTCTTTTTTTTATTTCGATGATTAGTTTTTGCTTATTTTATTATGTTTATTTATAGAATACAAAACTGTTTGTTCATTAAATGCTACATTTACACCATATTACTTGTTATCCTGCCGCGACAGAGGCAGTGCTTACGCTGTTGTGTTCCTGTGTGGAGGAGGGTAAGAACATTTACAATTTTAGGTGTTTTCTGAGCCTTGAAGTTGTAAATGTAAATCCATCATACCATTTACCATCCAGTGGACTATTTGCTCATTTGACTTCTTCAACTATAAAAAAAAACGGAAATCCTTTTTTACTTCCCCAGTTAATTTCGTGAAACTCACGGAACAAGCTAAATGTTTAGTTTAAAACCTTTCATGTGATTTTAGGAACTATTATTTCATTAATGTGTTTAGTGAACGACTGGCGAAAGAAAATCTATAGAACGAAAGTGACCGATGGTAGAAACGAAGAAAGACTATGACTAACTTATGAAGATCAGGTAGATCGGAGCTAGATCGAGTAATAGCTGACGGAAAAGTGAAAAGCATTAGCATACTTCGCCGAAAATGTGTGAGTAGAATGATGAGATTTAAGGAAGTAAAGAAGTACGTGAGGACTGTGACAGACTGTTCTCCCTGCCTACTCCGTTAGGGATACATTTTACGGCGAAGGAAAAATGATATTAACCTGTAAAAATGGTTTAATCGAAATTAAGCCGTTATTCGTCGCGTGTAGCGGCATTCCTTTCTAACTGTGCTCAATCAGAAGTTCACACTTGAGTATCGTTCAGGAATATAACATAACATAAATATACATAATTGATGTGGCTATTTGTATTGAAAGTTTTGCAATACCTAACGAAAATGAGACTTTCGCGTTTTTTTAAGTTTATCTCGTCAAAACAGCAAAATCGAAATCTTTACAGTTTCGTCATGTGTGTTCGTTCGTTTGTCTGTATGTCACAGTCAATTTCAAAAATGTCAAAAATGGATATGGGACCCTAAGTTTATGCGTGTCCGATACCCTCTTGGCCTATTTTTAGGATTCCGTAGACAATTGGAAAAAAACGGAATCCTTATTTTTCCCTGTCCGTATGGCTATTTACTCGAAGAATATTGGTATTACATACGCATGATAGTGAAATTTTGAATACAGTAAAATTAGGGCTTTATACATGTAACTGAAGGATGAAAAAAATTCAAGTGGATATAAGCGTTTACATAGGTCTGCTAAAATGATATAGAGGTATCAAAGTAACTTTTTTATTTAAGTCAATAGTTACCAAGATAAGCACTCTAAAGTCGTAAAAAATGTGCCCCCCCTCTAACTTTTCAACTATGAAATGGAAAATTCTGGAAAAATTAAATGTAGCAAAACTTACAAAATACTTTCAACAAAAATTAATTTGATTAAGATACGTAGTGTAGTTTAAGAGATATTTTCATTTATACGAGCAATAACTTTACCACAGTATCACCGAGAAGCGCTATGAAATACTTTATTTTTGCTGCCCATTAAAGGAATATTGTGCATCCCGATTGCGGAACACTTCACTGTGGGTGATCCGACAAAACTTTAGCTGATATTTTGTATTATAAAAAATAATGTTACCTTTCTACGTCGGATTTGTCTTTTGTCGTTCTGTACCACAGCGCATTTACACCTGGTTAGCTCAAACAC
This sequence comes from Zeuzera pyrina, assembly GCA_907165235.1. Lineage (NCBI taxonomy): Eukaryota > Metazoa > Arthropoda > Insecta > Lepidoptera > Cossidae > Zeuzera > Zeuzera pyrina. The sequence goes on from OU015627.1 coordinate 6,283,451, forward strand.
GAGTTCACTTGCAACCCACATACCTTCGTAGTTGATCTCACTCACTATACTAACTTACAAGGTTAATTGAAGCGTTTTGCAGGTGGTATTTTATAATTAAGTAGAGTTAGTAGACGTGATAATTAAGTGAAATTATTTATATGATTTAATTTTAATAAATACCTGCACAGGTAGTTTTTACAGATAATGATATTGTTTAGACGACATAGAGAGAAAACTAAAGATACTTACATACATATCTTCACGCCGTATCCCTAACGGGGTAGGCAGAGAGGACGGATAAAACTGAAGATAAACCTTCGAATATCAAAATACATAATTATGTTGTAACAAACATAACTGAACATTGTGTATTTTTCAGCGTTTTACGAATCATATCTAATTGTGTTATGATATAAATAAAATATTTTATTTTATAGATATTTTATATTTCAAAAGTCGAAAAAACTTGTAATAACACCAAACCCGTGATTCTGGGAATCCGTAATCAATGACGAGTTGACTGAAGAAATATGAATAGTTACGAGCACACGTTTCTGTTTTTAATATTTCTTGAAAATTTTTTTGACGTTATTATTATGGTTCGATTTCAAGTCATATGACAATAAAATAAACTAATTTTTGAAATCTCGTTTAAACATATTAAATAACAGTGAAATATTATGTAATTTTATTAGATAAAATATTTAATTTTATTTTGCATTAGCTTTTAATTTGCAAACATCATATGTTACTGAGATTTATGTGAACACGTTTAAGTCTTTTCCTTGAGAAATGACGTTCGCTGTCACTTATATAAATTATGATGTATTTTTAAATATGCTTTTATTTCACATAACATAATCAAAAACCAGCATTTTTAAGGTTGAGGTGTAGCTATAATTATACATACCTATGATTGTATGTGACGAACGGCTAGCACAACATTATTTAATCTTTGGTTCCTAACTGACACAATAAACGTCAACTTTTTAGCGAAAGTTTATAAAAGAGTAAAACATTGTCTGAAAATTATTAGCGTATTTTAAAAAGTTAAAAGAATATTGAAACAAGTTCCAAGTGAAACCGAATTGCAACAATAACATTATGACTAACGACAACTACGCTGCCTCGGACCGAGTATCAATGAACGGAGTATATGCTCTAAAAGCGTGTCCTTAAAGTGTCCTTTTTTGTTGACCGACTTTCTAGATTTTTAATAACGTGCGTGACTAGGGAGGGCCACAGTACAACGATACAGCTGAACGTGACATATTTTTATTTTTGTGAATACTAATACTCAAAACACAAAAGACTTACGAATGTTAATTATTTCATAACTTGACGCAAAATACTATGACAGTGCGAGGTTGGCATACTTACTATAGCTAATTGTTTTACTCGTGGTTACGTTCAATAAGAATGAAAGAGACAGGAAAATTCGTTTGACACACGGTGGTAAAAGCGGCAACTTACAACAACCATGTTTACAAAAAGTGACGCAATCGTTTTTAAAAAACCGCTACAAGATCATACTTAATTTGACGTCTGTCAAAGTCGATGTCAACTTGACGTACAGTTTATAAAGACTCCATAACCTTATTCAGATATTGTATTATTTATTAAATGTATTATTTACTTATGGTCCGATATGTTTTTATTCTGATTTTAAATTATTATATTCATTTGTTTTTCAGTCTATTGTTATTATCTACAACTCCGATTTAACAAATGCTGGTCAATCTATTACCTTATTAAAATGCTTACAGGTGAAATCTTGTAATTGGTCATAAATTAAACTTATGTGTATGATAAATATCTTAAATTTTTAGGTTGTAAGGTTTCCCGAATAAATAAAATAAACGTATTCATTACGCATTTATTATTACGCTAACTTCCATTAATAGGTCCCTTTCGAAACAAAATTTTTTTATAAAAAAAATGACACTGTGAAGGAACAGTTTTGAAAATTGTAACTATGTAAAATAAATGCTAATCATTGTTTGTTTTTTAAATAAGGAAATAAATACAATTTTCTACGAATCGTAAATTGAGGTCGGATGAACAAGGCTTTCTCGTTCATTATACGCTATTTATATCACGTATACAGGGTAAACGAAGTGTAAACGTCCGTCAACCCGAATCTAACGATCCAATCTTAAGTGATGTCTGAAGTAAATAAATCTTTTAATTGCTGATAAACGAAATCGTGACATTTTTTTTGTAACACATTGTTGTAATTAATTCTGTTTATATTCATAAAATATTATTTAGTTATGAAACTTTATGTGACTTTTTCAAATAGTAAGTACTTAATTTAAATAAAATTTGGCTTTTCAAACATTAAAATTAAATTTATAATTCTGGCGGCCTGTCATCATTTACATTGTATAAGATTTCAATAATAGACTGCCGGTAGCACCAAACAATTATTTTAATAGCAATTACATAAATTACTAAAGAAACGTCTGTCAAATAATGCTATGATGATGATTTATATTTAAAACTGATATTCATTTTCACCTTGGTGGAATGAAAAACCACCTTTTTGGATTTTTGTTGCTTATACCATATGAGGCCATTATCATATTTTTTCTTGATGTATATATTTACGTAATAGTTTTATATTGTACTTCATATATTGTATTTATTGTATACTATTTCATATTAGATTTTGAAGTTTAAGAGTTCTTACCATTCATTCTCATTCTCTGACTTTGCTTAGTTGGCAGCAATAACTTAATTATCTTTCCATCATATAATCATCATACAGTATTCTTGAAAAAACACCCTAATATAAATGAAAATTGCATTGGAACTGTGGTAGTTTTTAAATTTTTGTGAACACACAGTAAAATATTCGATTGAAAATTATTGAACAAAATTGATAACAGTGATATAATATAGTGATCAAATTGCATAGATTTTATAGCTATCTTCAACTTAAAACTTCGAACTTGTTGAGCGACACGTGTTTCGGTCAGCTACCCAGTACCTAAACCAGCATTTACTGCTGGGTAACAGATCGAATCTAATCTCTGGACTTTCATGTGAATGATTAGCTGTGAAGCGAAACACATAAACTATATTATAAGAAACAGATCTGAAACGATATTATTTTTGTCTTTATTATTTTTTATTTAATGAACTGTAACTTAATAAAAAAATGCAATATTAAGTAATCATGTTAATTATTGTTAATTTTTTAATTATGCGTCAAATAAGCGACTGGTCAGGACTTTGGGAGATTATCGAGCTGGTGGCTTCTTCCGCCAGCGAATTTGCTGGGCTATTCAAAGAGGTAATGTTACCAGTCTGCAGGGCATCCTAAGTAATGACAACTTTTTAAACTTTGAGGAAATTTACTAATTTAAGTTTTCGATAAGCTTTGCAACAATTACTATTGTACTTTACTGTTAATAAAAAATTAGTAAAATTAGTAGACTCGAAACGTTTATACATACGTACCAATGAACGAAGTCACTTCTAGTACAAACAATATATCCTTATTCTGTTCCCTGATGATAAAGAGAACAACGCCTGTAACCATGTTTCTTTACTTTAAAAAAACTTATATCTATGTATCTGATGGTGTCTGTTCTGCATATAAATCAATCATTACATCAATAAGTGTGATATTCGCTTTGAGTATCATGCTCAATTATGACCCAATGTGGGTCGATGTCTTCAAATCACAATCATTTGACCGCAGTCTTACCTTCGCAGCAAATTCCTGACGCCAATGCAAATGGGAGTTAAATGCTAATTTTGACATTGATCACTTATTTCTACATTATATTCATATTGAGCACAGGCACAAAGGTACAGAAATAAGAATTTGTCGGTTACATATTTCGTACAGCCGTAGGGAATTTAGAAGTAGCATGCACAATTTTTTTTTAACTCGAGAAAGCGAAAGCCAAACGAGTGCAATTAGTTCTCCTCGTTGGCGTATTTTAGATGGCGCTCTAGGCCTATGAGGTTTACCGCCTCCTAAATTCAGAAATAAAAGGAATTTTTTTTTATAATACATCATCTTCACGCTATATCCCTAACGGGGTAGTCAGGGCAGGGTAGTCGCGGTCCTTACATACCTCTGTCGCTTCTTCAAATCTCATAATTCTCCTCACACATTTTCGCCTATTTTTTCACAATGAATGTAAAATAAATGATGAGATACGCGGTATGACAAGGTTGGATGGCAGTGTTATTGTAGAAATGAAGAAATTAATGCTGAGAATATCGGGCACTAATTTAAAATGAATGATGAACGACTGACGAAGAAAATTTACAGAGCGAAAGTGAGTCGTAGAGAAGCCAAAGAAGACAAAGGCTGAAGATCAAGCCAGAAAGCCAAAGACAAGCCAGAGTATTAACTGACAGAAAGGTCAAAGGCACTCGCAGACTACCCCGTTGAGAATACAGTGTGAGGATATGTATATGTACATATGCATGTGTGTACGTATAATATTACTATTAACAAGAACAACATTATTACAGAGCAGCAAACAACACCTTGGTGCCACTCTGGCAATAAGTGTTTCAGCTTATTTGAGGAAAGCCAAACCAGATAACGACAGGTTAAAATTCATCGTTTAAGTTCCTTGTATTATTGCAAGGAACTTTTGTATAAGGTTATTTATGAAGTTTATACCTTATGAGAAGGCGGGAAAGTATAGGGAGATGAGCAACTGGAACAGTTTTTTAATTGTTTTTTATTGCCAGATCGGTTAGAACAATTTATTAGGTACTAGCTATGCCCTGCGGTTTCCCTTATTAAATTCGGTATTTTTCGAGATAAAAAAATAGCCTAGATTACTCTCTGAAAAGTCTTCTTCCTGCCAATGAAAGTCGCGTCAAAATCAATGCAGCCCTTTCGGAGATTAAGCCGGATAAAAATACGGATAGATTTACAGACCAATAAAAAATTTAAAAATATGAGCTTGGGTTTTGGTAACATGCAAATAACTATATATTTTAAAAATAAGTTCTGAAATTCCGACATAATTAATTAATTATAGAAAGTTAGACTTTTTATTTATTTGTACATTTGCTACACATATTTTAAATTAGAGGACAATACTAGTCGCCGCGTTTTAAGCTGACAATTTTGTCCGATTGTTTTTCAAAATAAAAGCGTTTTTCCGAATTCTCATTTTGGGTGCAGTAATTAATTACATTTACATTGAATCACGGTATAACAATATAGATGTATAGATTACTATTACTTAAAATTTTCTCCAGAAGTGTTGGAGTTGTACAACTAAGTATTTTCTGTTTACTTTTTATATAAAAATGATTATAACTTACATTCAGTTTATAGTAAGCTATAAATGTGTGTCACTGCGGAAGTTTCGTATGTAACGGAGAAAACTAGCACGTTTTATAAAATTACATCAAAACGTAGACAGTAACGTTTTACGACTGTCATTGTTTCATAACCAACTGCGAGGAAGTAAATTATGTTGGTATTATAATATTTCGTACGTAACGCGGGTGATATTGTTACATTTTATTTTTATTATTAATGGCTGTTGTAGAATGTAAATGATTACGAAAGTTGTTTATGTATGAAAGTTTTAAGTTGGATTAAAGTGTATGGAATACTGTGGTCATTTTAAGTGTCAGAAAAATTTCAAACAGAGACTTCGACGTGTTTCTAATAAATATACACGTAAGGAAAACGAATTAGAAAGAGTTTTATTTTGACTTTTTTCATGAAAACTTTTTACTTTGTGTTCCGCTGTAAAATAAAACACAGGTACGTATATTACAAGAAAAGACGAGACGTATGTTATTGCGTCTTATAATAGTATATACTGAGTTAAAGTGAATAATATAATATCTATAAATGTTTGAACTTTCTCTAAAGTCGCTACGTTAATAATTAACATTAAATTAAAAATATCACGAACAATTCCGTCTAGTTCCGTTATTTATTATTGATTATTGAATGCAATTTGAACTCAACGAAATTCATAATGGTATCTGTGTATTGCGCTCGTGCCAGTATCGTAGCATTAAAAGCACATTTATTATCAAGCTTAGAATTAAATCAAAGCCTCTAAAATGATGCTTTTGATTTTTTAATATTTGTTTTTCAATAATAGCAGTCAGTAGAAATGTATTCGCCAAAAAAGTTGATATCGCAATTTTAAATGGAAGTGAATTTTAAAATATACATATATAAATAGCATCAGTACCAAATAGATTTGGACAGAAATTTTCGCTACACTATCAGATAATTCTTCTACGTTACCTAATACAATATACAAGTATGGTTAGACTCAGGTGTTAGGTTGCGGAAATCCATTTCATGTGATGAATTACTAGTCTTTAGCTATTTTCGATTATTGTCGATTATATATTCGATTATTGTCGATAGGACACGTGTTTCGCCTCTCAACGAAGCATCCTCAGGATATAAAATAGCTAAAGATTTTAGTAATTCATCAAATAATATAAAAGTAGTAACGAGGTCAATGTTAGCGAACGTGCTTATTTTGCAGTGATCTTATACAAAGCAAGGTATGATATATAAGTATTACATACATGTGCGAAACAAATAAACATTTCTATGCATAGCATCGTATTCTTGAACATCTTTTCTTGTAATCGGTAATTCAAGATACATTTTCTTCTCAATTTAATTTTCGGAACATAAACTTCAATTAGTCTTTCTGTCATGGTGACATGCATTATTGATTTGGATCACTTAGAACTTAATTACTTGTAAATGCATATTTCGTATCTTTATAAATATCACACCAAACAAAACCTCCAATAAACGCGTCTAATATTTATAGTTAGTAAGAATCAAATACGTGTTAAAAATTAACTTAGTGTTAAAAATTAGACTAAAGCAAACGCTAGCTGTTTTTATTGTTTAATAGATAGCCATTTTATTAGTTAATGATAATTGCAGGTAGTTATAACGCAACATTTTAGTAACCCAAATAAGTAATATAAGCGCGGCTGGTGCGCACGCGCCGCCCGCCATCTTGTTTAATCTAATGCCGTTGATCGCGGAAAAGCGAGCCAACCTTCAACGACCTTCGCTCTCCGACCGCTCACACCGACCCGAAACGGCATATCTTACATATGGTAAAGAAGTCTTAATGTATACAATACACAGAAGGTCACAAGTCTTACTTTTGCTTGACACTTTTGTCATAGAATGTTTTGTACGTGTGTCTATTTGGCGACCTGCCCCTTGTATTGCGTCTCACAAACCGCCTATTTTAAATTCAAACACTGGACCTATAAATCTATCGGTTAAACAATTTATTTTCAGTCGTACTTTGTCATTTCGTAGTAGGAAATTTAGTTGAATTAGTAATAACTAAGTTGTTATTGCGACATACTCGTGGTACCTTTTTAGTTTTTATGTTTTAGTTAATTTGAGAAAATTTGTAACCATTTACATACGATAAAATATAAATGAAGGGAAACAATTTATTACTACTTTTTTTTTGTATGTTATCAGAAAACACTGCGAAATAATTAACTAGATTTTTAGTATAAATGTGAAATATTTTTTCCCTTTGTTAGGAATAAAATAAAATAAATGTAAAGTAATAAGCTCAAAACTTTAATCTTATGCCTGTGCATACACGTATTTCTTTACTATTAGATATCACCATAGTAACGTCAAGAACTTTGAGCAACATAAAATCACTAGTAGGACTGTAAATTTTAACCTTCAACCCACTATCGCAGTTAAACGCAATAAATCTCCAACATCGGGCCATACGTATCATCACGACGCCGCTTCGGAAGGCTGCCGGTACATTTTTCATCGTCCAGCCGCTTCCTGCTCGCCAACAGATTTACTAGCTGTAAGATAAGAGCAATCTGTAGTAGTTGGATGTAAGTGCTTACATACTAACGCTTAGTACCTATGGATAGGAATTGATTACAATAGCATGATTTGTTCATATTTTAGGTAGATATAGGCAAATTATACTAGGTTACTTTCTTTCTTAGATTGTTAAAATAATGATTGCAGGTGTACAATCATGTAAATCTTTATGTGATAACAGCGTACGTATTTCATTTTTGTTTCTCTAGAAGTTACTTAATTAACAGACAAAACATTTAAAGTTATTATTAATTGTACAATGATTAAAAAGTGTACCTACAATTGGATCAGCGATTTTATGGAAAGCGGTAGAGTGGGTCTGAAACTATAGTCTCTCATGTACTAGCCTTTCTAAAAAAATATTGTAATGTATACATATTCTGTTGTAAAGTAATGTCGAAAAAACAACATGTCTGGTCTGTCTAATAAGTTATTGTACTTGGTATTTTTTAAATAAATTTAAAAACGTATGCATGAAATCTTGCTTCGAGTATGAAACTGACCCTGTCGTCGAATGAATAGTGATGAGCTCATACTTTCTTTTGGAGATGACAAGTAATATCAGTAGCCATTATTATAAAATAATTATTAGTTTAAGCATCATAACTAGTTGCGCAATCTACTTCTACATAATATGTACGTGTACACATTATGTACACCATGTAGGGAATGTTTGAAATTTTTAAAAGTCAAGAAATTTCAACAAAAGCGAGTTACGCCATTAGCGCGAGCGTCCAGATTTTTTCCTAACCGCTGACGGTGAAAGATTCAAGTTTAACATTTTAGAGAAAATGTTATCTACACTACTGAAGTGTTAAAGTTATGTAGTTTTGGGTTGGATGTGAATATTTCATTTGATCTGAATTAAACGTCAGAATTAAAGTACATAAACAATAATAATATTTCATTAAACATTATGTACACGGAGAAAAAAAAGAAAAGCATGTGATTTCGTGAAACTAGAACATAATTTGAAAGTTTTTTAAAATTTTATTCCGTGAAAAGCATACATTGCATTATTACTTGAAATATTTCAATTACATCGTTGTTACATTGTTGTTGTTGACTTATGTTGATGTATGTAGAAAACGAACATTTCTAATAACGGTAGCAAGTAGTTTCTAAAAATACGCCACGTATTCATACCAACTATAACGCGTTAAGTTCCTCTACCATGGGGTACAACACATCAAACAGAGAAAACTTCATTATATTGGGTCCTTACATATGAAATTAGCGTTTTGTCGTACTGACCACTTTGATCTGAAATATCTCCTCTTTGGTTAAGAATTCCAAATTCAAATTTATACATTCATTTAGCTGGTACATTTGAGTTTTGAAAACAGTCATTCATTTGTTTTTATCTTCATTATTTTTTTTTTGGCGTCGCTTATTACCGCATAATGGAAAACATAAAATTTCGGTATATTTACGAGTACGAGCTCTTCCGTGGCACCAGTGCTGCAGAAACAGCTCGAAGGATTAATGATGTGTACGGCGCTTGTGTCGCAAAAGAAAACACGGTACGTTTTTGGTTTTAACGTTTTCGTTCTGGAAATTTCGACCTTCAGAACCAACCCCGTGGACGGCTGGAGACCAAAGTGGAAAATGAAGAATTAAAGGCTGTTGTGGAAGCGGATCCATCACAAAACACTTCAGAGATAGCTGCAGGCTTCGGGATAAGTGACAAAACTGTATTAATCCACTTGAAGCAAATCGGGAAAGTAAAAAAACTTGGACGATGGGTACCTCATGAATTGAGTGAATCGAACTTGCAAACACGCGTCGACTGCTGTGTTACTTTGCTCAACCGACACAAGGATGAAGGGATTTTAAATCAAATCATTACTTGTGATGAAAAGTGGATACTGTACGATAATCGGAAGCGCTCGTCGCAAGGGCTGAACTCTGGAGACCCAGCCAAATCCTGCCCTAAACGAAAATTGACTCAGAAAAAGTTACTTGTGAGTGTTTGGTGGACTAGCGCCGGTGTCGTTCACTACAGCTTTCTAAAATCTGGCCAAACGATTACGGCAGATATCTATTGTCAGCAACTGCAAACCATGAAGGAAGAACTAGCTGCTAAACAACCGAGATTGGTCAATCGCTCTAGGCCACTGCTGCTTCACGACAACGCAAGACTACACACTGCACAACAAACAACCACTAAGTTAGATGAGCTACAATTGGAATGTCTGCGACATCCACCGTACTCCCCGGACCTTGCTCCAACAGATTACCATTTTTTCCGGAATTTGGACAACTTTTTACAAGGAAAAAAATTCAACTCCGATGCGGCAGTCCAAACCGCCTTCAAAGAGTTTATTGATTCTCGTCCCCATGTTTTTTTTAGTAAAGGGATCAATGAACTACCTATGAGATGGCAAAAGTGCATAGATAACAACGGTGCATATTTTGATTAATTAAATATATTTTACAAAAAAAAAATTGACTTTTATTCCTTCCGTACAAAACGCCAATTTCATATGTAAGGATCCAATATTATTTAAATTACGAACACTATAAACCTGCTCCACTAGCCAACACGATTTATACTATCACCTAAAAAACCCACTATTTCTGGTCTAGCCAGAAACCACAAAATGTTTCATAAGGTAACGTACTTCAACATCATCCGGATATAAAATATAAAATTGATCATACTATAGATGCTTACAATTAAAAAGAGACCCCTTCGAACAAAATTTGTGTCATTCTAGGTTAATATTAAGATTTTGAATTATGAACTAATCCACCTAAAATGATGTTTTTTTCCAAAATTTATATACATAAATAACTTCACATTGTATAGCTAAAGGGTAGATAAGTAGATTTATACGGGTAACTAGTAACAGACAGTATTTTTGTGCATTATTGTTATAAAAATTCTTGAAATATTGGATTAGATACAGAATATAATAACATTACACCACTCTTATCCTAAGGGTGCAATACATTAAAACTTTTAAAGATGCGTAAAGATGTAGCCTCTGACCGCTGAACCATTGTATAAGTGTATTATTTTTTTTCCCAACCGCTGATACCGAGTGGGACACTTGGACAAGACAGGTCGCGGTCTGTTGTAGATGGAGATAGCCCAGTTTGCGTGCACAATTGTCGCATCTCGCCCGCGCGGCCCATTGTACTAGTGGGAACACGGGCTTAATTGCGAGCCTGAATAAATTAAAACCAGACTGCTGTCGTATACGGCGTATGGGTTAAGAAGCTACGAAGTTATTTAACTTTTCAAATGATTTCAAGAATATGCATGCGTACCAGTCACGACGAAATATCAAGACATAATAATATTGATATAGCTTTTATAAGTGTAAGTGTATATACACATAAATAATATGTATTACCAATGACGGAAAAAGGTAATCCCTTTAGGTAATCGTTCTATTCATTTTATTATACGTGATTGACGTATAGTACCACAAATGAATGCAGAAATATTTTTGGATTCATTATTAAAATGAAAGGTACTTCTCGCTATAACGTTGAACACTGAATAATAAAATATTATAAAAGAGACTGTAATGTAGTTCACACGAGCGAAAAAGTTTACTGTTAATATTAAACTATTTTTTTGTTCTGAGATAATGTTTCTCGATGGCAATTAACGTAATAGGTTTGAGGACAAACACTCACGTTGAAATCTTACAATTGTACTGCTGTCGTGACTTCCTCCGGATACAATCCTATATTTAGTTGAATTACCCGTTATTCTAAATTTAAAAAATTATAGAGTGCCTTCTGCTCGACTACAAATAAAATAAAATCACGTTAGTATTTTAATGACCGTGCCAACTTCATTCGTAGCTGCAGGGCGCCGCTTGCGCATGAGCAATAGTTATTGCTTGTTATGGTAGTTGTTTGTTAATTGAAATGCGTGTAAATAATCTAGCGAGCAAGGGTTATGAAACGGCCTTTGTGGGATACTAAGGTATGCGCAGTACTATTAACTATTAATTTGGAATTTTAGCAGAAGTTTATTAACAAACCATTTCGCATAAATTAATAATAATCATTTTGACAATTTATTAAAGTGGCGATATCGTATGAAAAATCCAAAAATTGAAAAACGTTGTCGACTGGCCCGTAAGTGCTGTGGATGCTGCTTTTTTCTCACTGGTCGAAGGCCCCAGGTTCGATTTCCTCCAGATTGCAGTAGGAAACAATCTTTTCCGAAGTCTGTCTGCCTCTAACATAATCCTAGTGCTTATTTTGCGATCACACAATTAGTGTGATTCTCTAGAGATATTCATTATTAAAATTAATTATCCCTAATTAAATTACCTAAGATAATAAAATTGGGTGTATAAAGTAAGTACTTTTCATCTGAATATTTTAAGATTATATATATTAAAAACTTTAACCACAGGACTAAACGAAACTGTAATGGTATTATACTCCAACAACTTGTCAACAATAAGTCGGATTGTCTAAAAATCACAAAAGAGAACAATAGAATCCTAATCAAGAGTAGAGTGCTTCGTATAGCCGATAATCAATCTAGTTTTACATTTGATTAGGTGCAAATTAGAATACAAATAGACGAGTCACGATTCTAAACCTTATTATACTTACTGATTTAACTTTAAACGAAAACGTAATAGAAATAGTACTTAATTTTCGAGCATTTAAGTTCAATGTTGTTTAAATTATGTTCAGCTTACGACGTTGTATTTTTGGTCACGAGGTTTCCGTAAAAGGCATGGCTAAGATGTCGTCGTGTGAAAGATAAGTATTTTTAAGTAGTAAACAATAAGGTTTATTTATGGTCCGCTCTGATCTACGGTTGAGGTATTTTATTTATGGAGTGACTAAATAAATGACAATGTTATTGCGCTTACGTCAAGATGACATGACACGCTAATATGTATTGTAATAGCGCTAAACATCCGTGACCTTAAATATTCAAAGTTCACATAGTCCAAAAGGTGCGATGTGTGTACATAAAAGATAATAATATGTTGCCTACGTTCGTATAGAACTACTGAATTCAGGCAGCGGAAAATTTACGGACAATCCACCATTCTTACTATCATTCAAAATTGGTCACATAATAGACTTAAGTACGTCAGAGAATTCCACCAAAAACTACTTATTACAATTTAAAAAACACAAATTATTTGAATAAAATAATTAATTCATTTTCGCTTTATTTAATAATAATTATAACTTGTTTTGACGCCCAAATCAGCAAGAGCATTAACAAGCATAATGAATGCCTTGTGTTCATAAATGTTAATACATTTTCTGCAACCCTAAAAGAAGTACAAAAGTGATAAGTTGCGGGGGCACAACAGGTAGGCGACACACACGCTTAGTTGACATGTGACCGCGTGTAGAAACACACCAACACAAAAGAGATCACCTGTAACGAAGCACACACGATCAAAAGACAAGTAATAAATCTGCTCAACACGAACAAAATGGTGCACGCACACATATGTAATGCATGGTTCACCTGAGTCACCTCCACACTCGAGTTCAGGTCGTATACAAGTTCACTTGACACTAACACTGTTGCGTTTTCACCTGTCAGCTACAGGCGCAGTTGTGTGTGTGCGTGTGACTCAGTGTAGTTCAGTCGGCCCGTCTGTTTGGCGCGCTGAGGTCGTATTCGTCTCGCTTGGAACGTTCTGCCTCCTACCCACGTGTGCGGACTGAATGCTAATTGTCTACAGTGATAAGTGCGCTTGACTTTTAACTGTCTTTCACGTAGTGCCTATGAGCAATAGAAACTGATGCACGAAAGGAATTTTTTTAAGTGAATTTTCTCATTTTCTTCCATTTTCAATTTTAAAATAAATGACATTGATCGATCGATAGATCGATGATTCGTTGACAGAACTGTGCGACTGAGTGGACAGTGCTAGAAAGTGATTTGTGACTTTAGAACATTTCTCAACGTCAGAAAACTGAGGAATCTCACTGAAAACGATTATTATATTTGGAAATATTTGAAAGGTAAGCGCTAGTTATCGCCCTTTTAAATATTTTCTTCAGAATTCGGTCCAAGTTTTATAATTACAACTCTACATAAATAGCAAAAACTATTATTTTTATTTACCTATTTTAAGTCATTAAATACAAGAGAAATAATATGAGCAATCAGGAAAATATCAGGTTTTTTTAAGTAGTTACAATAGCATAATAAGAGCAATAAGTAATTTTATATTTTCTTGATCGTAATATAAGCACGTATACCTACTTCATACATATTCTTCACCAACTTCTATGAAAAGGGAGCTGTTTTTCTCGTTGACAGTCATTCCATTTTTATTCAATACATTGTAAAAACATGAGCAGAATCTCTCAGTAGATGTTTTTAATGTTATCATATTTCATTTTAGTTGAGTACAAAACGACGTATCCACCCAAGTCCCTATACATTTCCGATATATTTTACCAATTGTATACTAATTGATTTATAGATTTCATGTAATTCTAGGTAGCTAGGTACTACATAGTACTAAATTTAATCGTTTATATCTCCATAAAAGTATGAGAAAATTAGTTTCAGAAATGCAATCGAACATGAACACGATTTTTCCTTTAAATGCAGAACGCTTTTAATAATATCAGTATTTATGTTTACAAAAATAAATGGTATGTGTTTCTAAGGGAGGTAAGCTCCCTAATCACAAGAAAAATTTGGAAAAGTTTATACTTCATAACTTGAATTTGAATACGGAAACATCTTTTTGATATCGTCATCATTATATAGATGCGTGAAGCGAAAATTTCGGATCCCTTTTTAAAAATATTACGCGCATGGAGAAGTATGAGATTAGGCATAGTTTTACGTTCATACTGCCAATATCAAATATACTGGCAATGTCAAACTCATAATAATTTGTGATCATATATACGTAACCTCCTTAAATCAAACAGTCTCACAGAGTAGACATTGTTGCCAAAGAGTTTATATTATAGGTTTATATTTATATAATATTTACGGTCGAATTTCGACCACCTGACGATCTCTATTTTTAATAAAAAGACAAACTTGATGTACATGTATTAATGAAGTATGGCTATTTTCTTTGCTACTTTATTGTACACACCTAACATCGCGTTTTTTCTCATCCGGAGTGGACAGAGCATCAACTCAATGCGCAATGAAATCACGACTTGCCGATACTTTTAGTAGTAAGGCTTACAAATCGAAAAGTGAAATCTGTAGGTTGCTTGATCATCGCCCACAGAAGTTCCTTATAATGAGTTCAATACCTTGGCCAAATTTACGAACTGGGTGAGAAGACAAATGTAGAGCAGGTCGTCTTAAAAGTATAGTAGGCTTAGGTCGTAAAAATACTAAATCAGCATGGAGGAAAACTAATTTGACATGTGAACTACAACTTGGCTAACTTCTTATAAATAAAAATATGTTTAAAATCAAATAGTTTCTAATGAAGTTCTTTGTTTAAAAACTTAAAATTAAATTTAAGCACTTAAAAACAGTCCTCTAATAAGACAAAACAATTATAACAAATTACAGTCTATTTCAATTATAAACTATGTATTGTGTATATGTGATGATAGACATAGCCTATCGATTCTATCAACATTTAAAATGTATTAGTTTTTACAATGGTTTTTTTATGCTAAGGTTTTATGGGTACATAGGCACTTGTAGCGAACCAAACTATTCTGTAGACCGTCAACTTCAAAATATTATAACCTATCTAAATATTTAATTAACAAAATAATTACAGTATCAATAATTTTATATTAAATAATATATTTATTTATCTATACTGTCTATACTAATATTATAAAGAAATAAACTTTGTTTGTTTGTATGTAATGGATTCACTCTAAATTACTCAACCGATTTAAAAAATTCTTTCACCTATAGAAAACTACATTATCAGCGAGTAACATGGGCTGTATTTTATTATCATATAATGTCTACCCGTGCGAAGCCGGGACGTGACACTAATCATTAATATTATTTGACACTTGTCTATATACTCGTAATTGTAGTGAGACATAATGTTCTAAAGACTGTCAATTGGAACATATCATTTTCTAAAAATGAAAATAATGCAATAAAAATGTATCGATAAATCAGTGTGCAGTAATTAATAATAACTATATGTATAATTTACAATCAGTCAAGATATTAGTAACATTACGTGCAACTTAAGATTTCAAAACTACTTGGTATGTACTATCGACTATAGTAGTAATTGGGTATAATTGGTCATATTATTACCTACTGTATTATGTATTTGAAGCTATTTAAGCTGTGACGTCTATCATCGGCGTGTGAACAGACGTAATTAGTTTTAGTAGTTATTATCGTTAACAGTATTATTTTCGTATTTCATAAATGATACAAGAGTTATAATGCGTGATAACAAGGCTTAATATAAATGTTTTATGTATATTTATATACTAACTTCGATATAATAATGTGAATTTTATAAGCGAAATTCCAAAGCTCGAAAAGTTACATGTCAAAAATATTCGAAATTAATGAACTTAATATACTATTTTTGAACCGAGATTATTGTAATGAACAAAAAAAAAAACAGTGTTATTACTAAATTAATTTCATTTTCGTTATTTCAAATTAATTTGAATCACGAAGTTTCTATATATCCTTTTCAGATACTTGAATTAAACATGCAAAAATATAAAAACTTTGCATCGATTTTTGTGTTACAGCGAAATCTGAAATATCTGGTATTAAGTGCCTAAAAAGCAATGTTATTTTGAATATACAAACACGTCATACATGTGACGCATTTAACTCTAATATACTAACTCTAATGTTAGAAAACTAGAGGATGGCAAAAATGAAACAAATTAAAAATTAGCGGTAAGGGTCACCCACCCACGATCATAGGTCTTACAAAGCAGTTGTACTAATCTCATTACAAACGAACCAGTCATGTTTGAAATACTTCAAAAAATCCTATACTTAGAATATCTGAAGTTATTTTTCTTGCGTAGTACAGATTCGGAAAATTGAAACTGTTTACCAACAGTTCTGGATCGGATTATCTTTATTAGTCTCCCTCATTAATCAAGTTTTTAAGTTACACTTCATTGAATGTCATATATGTTCGGTTCAAGTAGGAAACAATTTCCCAACAAGTAACGCCCAAAAACTAGATAGAATTGTGGTACAGTCTCATTACCATTACAGTCAGTTAGAGCTCATCCCGGAAGTGAGTTCCCTCATTGACACACAAGCCACGGGAGTGACATGCGTGTCACCTCCGTGCCGTGTCATTAAATATTCAAGCTTAGACAATGACGGGTCAGATTCAATGCGATCGGATGTGGGTTGGACACAACATAAACATACACAACAGAGACACAACGTTATTTCTTATGAAATAGGTGCACATGAAGAAAAACATGTTTAATACACAAATTATATTATAATAATGTAATAAAAAAGCATATACATTTATAATCGTGTTAATAGATTATAATCTAAAAGGCTTGAATATAAGTATATATACATATATAGAATATGTTTTTGTTTCATGAATTATTCATATTATCAAATGATTTAAGAGTTATTTTCATTAATCATTATGTAAATCCAATAATTTTATAAATTGGTATCTGTTCAGTCTGACTAAAATTCAATTTCGTTGTGTTAGTGTTACGCATTACTTTATTATCTCGTATTTTATTTATTTGCATTTTTTGACAGTTGTCAGAATTTCACAATATACACAAGTATTCTGTTGATATCGACCGCTGCTTTATCATGTTAATATTACATAGATAATTCTATATTTATGAATAAAAGTTAAAAAACTATGCCTCTAATACGGATAAAAGAAATTTGCAATTAAGAAGTAATAACTGTATTTCTTACCTGAAGTCGGAGGCTTAATATGCTTTCCCATCTTTCTGTCGCTCATAGCTCACAGCCAAACGATCTATTCGACATTCGAAATAAAAATTTATTACGAAGCTGAGCACTTGATTTCTTTTCTCATTATCGTAAAAAATGTTACAAGATTTTTTGTTAAGCTTATAATCATTCGCGAAATCGATTTGTTTTCTTTATCGCTTTGTAGAATTTTCGGAGTGAGTACAAAATTATACAATTATTATTTGCAATTACAGACATGCTTTTATATTTATAAACAAACTACAAATAGTTTTTAGTAAGTTCAAAAGTTTTTATAATAATACTGGTTTTGTATTTTGTAACTAATAATAATATCCAGATCGACCACATACGCACGTGTCTAGAATGTAACGAACTTATTAAATATAAATGTTAGTCGTTGACCTTAAAATTTCTATATCTAAAACTTTCGGACCTGAATTTATAACCATTAATTAGATTAATGCGTTTAGTATAGAATTGAATTGGGACAATTATCTAAAGTCGTATATTGAAACATGTATAAGTTATATGAATATAACTACAAAAAAAGTAAATATGCAAATTATTAGGAAATATATTTAGACATTTACAACCTAGTCTTTTTTTCATTTTTACTCAACTACTAAAGAAAAATGGCAATTAGTTCAGCAGCATACTTATGTTCATCTGGTCCGTCTCAGAGTAGTAACCGTAACTTCGACGTAATATGAACTGTCATCAAATTCATTTCTATTTCGCATGTATTTTAAGCGAAATTGTTTTTTATAAGTAACCAATATGGCATCTATGGTACAAAATGAATATATTAAGGACCATCAAAGTAAAATATTTTTTTATGTTTCTTTATTAAACACAAACAAAAACGAATGTTAAAAACGTAAAATGAATGATAAAAATGTTAAAAATAATAAACAATAATAAATGTTATAATCTTAAACACATGTAACAATTTACAAACATAATGTAATTGTATCTAATTCTTTGCCAGAGAAACTGGCCACGAATACGTATAATAGACTCCCGACTCCGATTATATATTTAATATAACGTCTCGTTGTGAGTAGGTTTCCTAAAATTTGTAACAGAAAGTGAATGAAGCTGTGCGTATATGCTACTTGTATTTTAACTAGTACATATGCATATAAATAAGTTGCTGACAGCGAGACGGTCGCGAGTTCAAACCGCGGGTGTAGAATTTCTGACCACAGACTAGCACCGGTGTTACGAACCGACATTTAAAAAAGAAATACAACAACAAATGCTTCGCTATGTATATTACGTACACCACTTCACGATATTTACCGTTCAAGATAGACAGAGCATCAATGTGTCACAAAATCAATCACAAAATTGATCCGTGAGACCACTGCCATCAATTTCTAATGGCCTAAAGAGTTATCGCCAGAGATCGAGTTTCATAATTATTAAAAAAACAGTAATAGGTGTTGACGTGTTAAAATATGTATGTGCAATGTATATTAGTAATATTTATATCTGTAGAGGGCATGCTGTGTAAGGTTATGCGGATGCCCGCGCATGCGTGCTCGGACTACAGAGCCGAGCCCCGAGGTCGCCTTCCCGACCGGCCGACCTGAGGAATGTCACTTAACATATCATAGTATAACTATATATAGCGAAAGCCTTTTGTGTGCATAGATTTTATAGTCAGATTATACTTAGACAAATTGGTAGTAGTTTTGTTGAATTACTAATTCAGTAGGGACATATCTAGCTAGCTGTTTAGGTTATATATGTATATATGTTTGTTATGACTTTAACAGTGATGAAGACTGACCGAGTCTGATGTACTAAAGATACATCGTCAATAATTTTGATACTTTGGATGAAACATAACTAAATTACAAACAAATTATTTAGTAAATAGAATAATAATTCGATTAGTAGCTTCTCTTAAGTTTATTACCTACATATCAAAATATATTCTTCAATATAATTATGTATTGTATGTATTATGTTATCTTGTATTCGTCTGTGTTATATGCTCGAATATTCAAGCGATGGTAGAAGTCTCTTCAAACACATAACAGAGAAGAGGCGCCGGCCGGCAGAAACATGAACCTGATATGAAAATTATTATTACAATAATTTACGACCCAATTATTATTATTGTAAGAATGTATTATCACAGATTAATTAGTTACTAACGTAAAACATTATTATAAGAATTCGTACATATGAGCCTACAGATTATTGCTAGGCGCAGGAGTTTTCACATAAATGAGGTGAAAAGATGAGTCGTGTCGGGCAACAGGCGTCGCCACATCGTTGGGACGTCATATTCAAAAAACGAATTGTAACCATTGCTTGGGGTTCGGTAGCATCACACGTAACACGCCTAACACGCAACACGTGACAGTTTGACATTTTCCTCATTACCTAAATTCGATATTTTTTTGTCAAAATTTGTATAGTAAAAGGTATTTAAAATAATATAGGTTTATAATAATTATTTATTTATGTTATCTATTTATCATGCGCTAGAGACGAAAGCCGCTCAAACGGCCTATGCAATGACTCTAGAACGTTATTTTTAACCGATCAAAACACAGATTTTGTTATTGTATAACCGACAAATCCACATTTTTTATCAAATCCAAAAGCAATTTTGTTTACCTCCTTCCCAGTGTTTTATACCTTTTACTTCTACGAGACAAAAAACTGACGAACTGTCTCAAAAATAAAAGCATTGCAGCTTCTTACTGGTAATTCGAGACGATGGATCATTTTTTAACCGTCGTTCCGCGCGGCCAGTCGGCAGGCGGAGGTCGTGGCGGGTCGGCCGGCGGCCGCGGCGCGACCGCACGACGTGACAGACCGCTGGGAACGCGTGGTAGGATGCTCTCGATGATGGTTTCCTGGTTTTATGATCGAAATATATAATCGAGGTTTCGATGATTTTTTGATTGAATTTTTATATTATATAGACTCAGGTATAGACTCAGGTCAGGAAAATAACTTAAGATTTTAGGAATTTATCACATAAATATTTTTTGTTCAATCACACACCACATTACGAATTATTTTTGAAGTAAAATTTAACATATGTTCAGTAAGGACCTGACTGAGAAGAACCGATAACCATAGCTAAAACATAAATAAATAAGAAACCCCGGAATCTAAACATTTTTACGAATCATAAAAAATTACACTTACATTAATATATTCCCTGAATGAGCTCTTTTAGTTGAAAGTATATTTTAAATGTCTGTAATTTGATTATACCAAAACAAATAAGGTAAGTCATTTCCTCACTATTTTTCCTTATTAACTATTTAGATCCTATATTGGACCGACCGTGAGTCTCTCTCGAATACCGCGCTACCAGATATTGTAATTATAAGGTACTACTCCTTAAATTATGTAGCGCCCTAGTACCAACTTGATTCTTTGATAACTAAATAATTACGTTACTTTTATCCCACATTATTTTTATGCTAAACATTTTTCGAAATGTTTGATAACATTAGTTTTAGAAAATTAAATAGCTCCTAATAAATAGATTCATAGCATAAACTTCAACAGATTGTTAGCCATTAAGGCTATATATATGTAACTCCGTCACGTGCGTGCCCAATACACTAGCGGTTGGTGTTTATAAAACAATTAATTAGGTACTTGTGTGGTGGTCTGGGAGATAAAGAAAAACATAATTGTTACTCATTGTTCCGCACAGGTCGTAAAAACTGCTTATTTTAATAAAGAACTGCTATAAATAATGGGCTAACACCCCTGACATTATTTAGGTGCTGTATCATCTGTCAGCTCTAGGGTTGCCAGATGGTCAGGATTTGGTTGGATTCTCCCGATATTTCATATTCTATCACCTCCCGACTTCTGGCAAAATAAAAAATCTACCGAAAATAATTAACATGCAAAGTCAAATATAATTGAAGCGGTGGACACAACGGCTGTATATCTACCGATTACTGTTGTTTACTGAATTCAAGAAATATTCGAATATCTGCCTAAAGACGACGATAAGTGAAGACGAAGAAGACGAATATGTATTTGCATATTGCATAATGAGATTTAATTTTGGAATACGAGAATATATGTATACATTAGGTACCTACGTTGATAATGAGTTTTTATATATGTATGTACTATGTAGAAAGTCAAAAGTTGTTGATATGAAAATAAAAGGCAAAGTTTTCATCCATAGGTACCCCACATTTTTACACAAACGCACACACGACACATGTGTGATTTAATCCAATGATGTTATATTTAAAAAAGAGGTAGATAGGTTACGTTAGTACTAATGCTTGTAAATGTAACATCATTGATTCAATCTTACTAAAACAAACATGACGAGTTCACAAATCGGGAAGGTGTTTCCATTATGCAGATCACACCAAATTTATGGAATGCTTTTTGCAATTTATACGTGACTGTAATCTTAACCCTAAAATCCAGGATGGGTTGATATATTTATAACATTTTATAATTATGTAGACGAGTGAAGTTACGTTTTTTATCTATATTATAACAAAACAGTAATGAAGCCGTGTCATTGAAAATATTAACAACTAAAAGATTTGAATAGGTCTTTTAGCGTTCTCGATTTCCAAAATATACATATGTAGACTTTATTATTGTCTTTAAATTTGTGTTTGTGTGATATATATACATGGATATAATCAAATGTAAAAACACGGTACGACCGTCATGTAGATGGACCAAAATGGAGTCTAAAGAACACATTGCCTTTCATCCTTGATCAGTTGCAACGAATAGAGAGGTCTTTCTCACGCTACAGTTTGTTGTAATAATCTATCTCTTTTGTTACTGGAGTACCATACGTAATGTATTGGTGTACATATTGAGTAGTCTCATTGTATTCTACTTGATTTATTGTTCGAGTGTAAAATGTCTATGTTTTCTGAACTTCTGAAGAAGAGAATGAAGAGAACAGCGCAATCTAAAAGTCATCAAACATCAACCCAGCATTCTTTTAAATAAAGATCTTGTTATTTTTAAATTGATTATTCCAATGTCCAAAAACATATAATTTTTTACCTTAATGTCATTGTAGTTTAGACGTGGTACTATGGTTAATTCATGGTTGTTTTTGCTGGGGGTATTTTCGTCTGTGACATTTTTCAGTGTCCTCGTGACAGGTGCAGGTCACGTTTGGACGTCACGATCAGCCTCGTCATCGAGTCAAGTGCCGGACGAGATTCTCTTCAGTTTTTGTTAGGTGAAAACAATTTTTCGTTGAATTCGTCTCGGCTGCAGGTGGAGGTCGCAACAAGTGTCTGAAGAAGTCACGAACAGAATATTCGAGTTAATCTGGTATTATTTTCAGAGATCCTTAATAAATATTTTTAATAATGACTTCAGTGATACATAAACATATGGAAAAAATGCGCACTGTTAATTGCTTTCGTAGTCACCTTTAAACTATTTATTGAATCTGTCGTAAAAAATGTGTTAAAGAAAAGCTTATATTTAAAAAAATATTAAACCGACTTCAAAATAACACACTAAATACTACAAAATGATTATACTTTACTAATCAAAACTCAAGTAGAAAAATAACTTCATCGATCTCTGTGTATTTCAAATTGACAGTTACTGAAGTCGGTGCCAAACCAATAAACTACAGAAGTCTTTAGTTTGATTAGCTTAGCACCGACTTCAATAACTGCCAAATTTTATTATTTATGAAGTTATTTTTGTAATTCAGTTTGGGTCAGTAAAGGAAAACCATTTTGTACTTGTCAGTGTTTTATTATGAAGCCGATATAATTTTTTTCTTAAAAACTTATTTATTTTTCCGTTATTTCTCTGAGACCATATATACCCTTTCAAATAAAAAAGAATAATCGAAAACGAGGCACAAATGGCGGGTAAATAAGGTGGGCATATATAAAATATTCCGACGAATTGAGAACCTCCACCCTTTTTCGTAGTCGATTAAAAAACTTCAAAAGACAATATTAAAATTTTAATTGTCATCCCTAATATAAAATATTTTCAAATTAAAAGTATTTTATTCGAGATAACCATTAACACGTTTTTAAGAATCACACCTACGATCGGTTTGAAAAACACCAACACTGAAAAAGCTAACAAGAAATCCAAAGAAGCATATTTTTTAAATCTTTCAATACATTTTAAGAATCAATGTAACCGATGTAACTGCAAAACCCGAAATATGTACTAAAGTTTTAATAAATATTTATTATACATTCTACGGAACATCTTTGTTGTACATCTTACTCGCTTGACCGGTTTTTTCTTCTTATTTTCTTATTGTTCGAAATTCGTGTGCTCTTTGAACTGGTTTAATCGAAATACTGTAAAAAATCGGTGAGACATATTACTTGGATCGCGCTTTACGGATCATTGGTTCGTATGCTGTTTTATTGTCGGCGAACAAATTCCTTGAGTTAAAAATGTTAAAACTTTTAAAAACATCATGTCTTTAGGTGTTAAAACGTATCCATAAGTTAGTTATTTTAAGATATCTACTACACTAGGTAACTTTTAATGTTTTTGATTACTGTACATTTTTCATATATACAGTAAGTACCTGTTTGCTTATGTTAATCGAAAAAAATAATTACGTAACTTATGTAATAGGCAATATTTTCGAAATAATTACGTAATAATTATAATTACCAAAGTCAAAAAATGTAGATATTATGTCACCGTATGATTGTGAACACCGTTAGTTTATAATCTATCCGATAGTCTATAGAATTTTCAATCTGTCCGATTTTGTCACCCTTAAAATCGTGAACCGTCTCTGATTGGTCGATCTTGGTGGTAATTCATTATAACTTAGGTTATGTTCGGCGACTATTAGTTAATTATCATTGAAACTTGTTTGGTTAATTGTACATTTAATGTTTCTATTAAGTGTAACTCTATTATAACTTTTAGCTATTTTTAACATAAAATCTATTAAAAACCACAAAAACAGCTATTTGTTTATGTTCAAATGACAGCCAAAGTGGTGCCAAGTGGCACGTGACATTCAAACAATCAGCACGCAAAGGACATTCCTTTGCATGCAAGTATGATGCGAGTTCACAATTTGTCGCTTTGATATAGATAGATTATAAATTATCGAAAGTCAATTCAATACGTTATATTGTAAGCAGTTTGGTACAGTTGCTAATTTATCGACAGTTTACAATCTTGCGATATAGATTAACTAACGGTGTTCACAATCATACGGTGACATATACTCAAAATAAATACTCTTAAAAACAGGTACTAAATAAAGTAAAGACATAATAAATTAAATATATATAAAAAACTAGTTAGAGTTCCGCAGCCAAATGGCAAAGAAGGAACTCTTATATTTTCGTCTCGTCCATCCGTCTGTCTGTTACAGCCACAACCATTTTTTTCGGAGTCTATTGGCATAATATAGGTACAATTTGGAAGGTAAGTGTATTCTTTGACTCGCTACACAATAGTGTAATGAAATGTTACAAAAATAAAATTAGAGGTGGCACTCCATACATGCAACTAAGGGACGAAAAAAATTCCAGTGCACATAAGCACGGGGGGCGTCTTTAGATAGGTCATTAAAAATGATACAGAGATGTAGAAGTGACTTTTTTATTTAAGTCAATAGTTGCTGAGATATGCGTTTCCGAAGTTGTAAAAAGTGTGTACCCCGCTCTAACTTTTAAACTACGGATGGAAAATACTATAAAAATTTCAAAGAGTTGCACTTAAAAAGACTGAAAATTGGTGTGAATAACACTTTTTCTGTATTTTTCGAAATATAGGGTATTTTCTGTTATACACTAAGCGACCGCAGAAATAAGTTTTTTTCACATAGTGCCATTGACAAGCGTTATGAATTTTTGAAATACAAATTTATTTTTACTGCCGATTAAATTAATATTGTGCATCCCGTCTTCCAGAATCCTTTACTGTGCGTGCCTGTACCACCACGCACTTGGCAGTTTTTTTTTTATTTGAGCCAGGTCGCGTATACTATAGTGTATGTAGCTAATGGTAGCTATATTTTGACTAGAAATACAGCCACTCTGTAAATAAAATTTGAGATTAATTAGTTTAGTAGTTTTCACGTAAAAAAGGCGTATAAAAATGAACAGATGTACCTAAGTGTCACGTTTTTATAATATTAACAGAGACACTAGATCACTACTGTCCCTACTTTTTTACTTTACTTTTTATAATTTATAAATTTCAGATAGTTATTACATAAAAAATATAATAAAAATATATAAATTTTTACGAACGCATTTCTTGTGATAAATTCCTAAAATCTTTAGCTATTTTCCGCTCAAACTCCAAAAACCACTAATCGACACGTGTTTCGCTTCTCAACGAAGTAGGCAGCACTGAATCCTTCGAATTCGGTGCTGGTTAGCTGACCGAATCCTATCTCTGGTATATCCTGAGGATGCTTCATTGAGACTTCATTTTTAGGAATTTATCACATGAGATGGATTTCCGCAAAGTAACACTTGAGTCAATACAATATCTTAAAGAACGCATTTCTATTTATTTTTTTCAATTATTCAGAACTTTTCATTTATTAAACGCAGTTCTGTGGAAAAATGAGCACAACGTATTGTTATACGTTTGTGTGCACTATTTACAAAATATTTTGAACGATTAATTCTGCCATTTGTGCAAAATAAAAATAAAAGCTGTAACAGCTGACTGTAATAATAATAACTGATTTAAAAAATAATTACGAATGTTAATGCGATAATTGCATTTCTTTATATTTATTTAAAAACATTTCCGTTCGTATTGTAATTAAACGTTTTTGGTTTAAACCAGAATAATGAACGTCAACCTACTCTCGGGCGATATTGTTTACGATAAAGGTTGTGAAAAATACAAGCGAAAGTAAAAAACCTATCGAACTTTGGGTGATTGGCGGAACTGACTGCTCCAGTTGATGCAAGGTCCCGTCCAGAAATCCATAAATGGATGGCATAACGTAGCATAAATATTACGTTTTGTGGGGCAAAGTTGCGTCATGTGACGCTCGTCAAGGCTCGGTAATAAAATAATTATCCGTTGCTTTATAATTTACATTTTGAACCAGTTAATAAAGTTTTATGCCGATTTACTTCACTGTCAATTTCAAATATTACCGTGAACTCATTTATAATCGTTCTCAGTTCACTTAAAGAACCCCTAAGCTATGAAAACTAGAACACTCACGAGCAAAAATTCCAGGTCAAGGATAATTCAACTTATCCGCAAATAGCAAAATTAACACCTCAACATGTTATCTACTGTTTGAATGTTACATATCAAAATTCTTTTTAATATATATTTCAAATAAACGTAATTGAATAACAGTATTTTATTTTATTAAAAGTATAACAAAGTTCTGTTGGCGATCTTTTTATATAACATTGAGAAATGTCAAATCTTTTTAAATACGTAAATTCTAAAATATAGCTACTCAATTTGAAAGCTTCGCTATTTTATGAATCATTAATTCTACTCGAATTAATAAAAAAATCTTCTGACAGATCGGATTTCATTAGCTGCAGACTTGCAAATGTATAAAATTATGTAGAATTTAATCGATATCGCAGTTCAGTATGGCCTCATACCTTCTTAATTATAAAAAAAAACACAAATTATTATTTAGTGTATGAAATTTAAAAATCATTCCTTTAAACACTGGTTCCCAAACTTATTTTGTCTACTGAGTCGAGAGCTCATGCAGTCGTTGTCTAAGATGCCTCCTAGCTAAATGAAATTACAAATCTCCCCCCAGGCCTCTACACAACGCCCCCATTTTTTTTCTGGGTCTCTTACCGCCCCCCTTTAGGCCTACAGCGCCCAAAGGGGGGCGTTATCGCCCACTTTGGGAATGGGTGCTTTAACACTACGAGTAAAAGAGGTTTGCTTTTCGCATTTATCTTTTTATCTTTTTTTGACAGGGTTTAAGGTACTCTTGATATACATACCCATTTGTTGAACTCCTATGGTAGCCCGGAAGCGAGAGAAAAATACAGAATATCTTACCTGTTTATTTTTCTTGTTCACGATGTAAAAGTCAGCCAAAAACTTGCTTTAAAGCTGAGGATGAGGTTAGATGAGGGAATAGCCAGTGATTTAGACGAAAGTTTCCGGGTTCGATTCCTGGTCGAGTCAATTTAAGAAACGAACTTTTCTAGATTGTCTCGGGTCTGGGTGTACTTGAAGACGCTCCTAGTAGTCGGCGTCTGGTCCTCATAGCACAGGGAGTGCCCTAGTTCGAGACCTTGATTGGTGTATATTTGTCTGACGCATTATTATGAAAAAAGGAACTTTTATAAGTGATAAGCTAATAATCTATCAGCATCTAATTAGGCTTTTGTCAACTAAAAGCCCTAATAGTTAATGTTGAAAGTAATGTCTCCATGTCAAGATGCAATTCAATAGTTGCACTGTCCGATCGGAATGGAATACTGCAAGAAGTTACGTATGTATGTATAATTCTTGAATTTATTTTAAAATCTGAACGATAAAGCTAATCATCTAACTTTTTAGATAGAAAAGGCAATCTATTGTGATATCATCTATCCGGCCTCTTTATAACAATGATAACTGTCGCGTTGTAATGTCGAAACATGAAGACAAACGGTATGACAGGCCTCATGTGAGGATAATTGTAAGCTATTACCTCTGTACAATAGAATTGGGCGGTCTGCATGCAGCTCCCCGTGAAATTGCGCTTTTTAAATACTTTCTATTGTACCAGCGACATGTGACCGTCTCGATAGAGACGGTAGGCCAAATAGCAAAGTCGTCGTTATCCTAATAGCTACAAATAATAGAAATGTAGTATTTATTTGGTGCTTCTATAATTTATCGTTGAACGTTTTCATCTATTTTAAAAGCATCTTCATACAACTGCATACTTTTTGCTTCTCTATTGTAACGTGCACGGTAAAATCGTGGTGATAATTAAAAAAAATTAAACCGCTTTAAAAAAAAACACTGAAAAGTATAAAATAACTATCCTTTACTAATCAAAACTCAAGTACAATTAAAATAACTTTATACCTATATAATTCAATTTGACAGTTATTTAAGTCGGTGCCAAGCCCACCAAACTAATAGACTTTATTTACATTCATTTGGCATCGACTTGAATAACTATCAAATTGAGTTATATAGGTATAAAGTTATTTTAATTGTACTTGAGTTTTGATTAGTAAAGGATAGTTATTTTATACTTTTCAGTGTTTTTTTTTAAAGCGGTTTAATTTTTTTTAATAAAAAAATTTTATTTCTCCCTTTTGAGTGGTCTTGACCTAAATAAATATCTAGGGCAGGTCTGGTATCTTATTATGTTAACTAGTGTATCTTCGAAGTCCAAGCTCCAATATCGGTGAAATTTAAATGAGACGACCTCTGAAGTATTACCTACCAAACGAAAAAAGAATTTTCGAAATCGCTTCATAAATGACGGAGTTATGAGGTAACAAACATACAAAAAAAAAGCAAAAAAAAAACAACATACAGACGAATTGAGAATCTCCTTTTTTTGAAGTCGGTTAAATGGTAGGTAGAGATAAGATGAGAGAGAGGCGAAGTGCCAAGCATTACTGTCTCTATACATACTTCTTTCGCCTCTTTAAACCTCATCGTTCTCCTCACACTTTCGCCTCAGTACGCGAGTGCTATTCACAATTGCGTCAGCTACCTACTTTGGTTTTTTGATCGGCATAAGTCAGTATTGGTCTTCCTTGACTTCTATTACTAATAGCTTTCGCTCAGTAAATTTTCTTTATCGGTTGTTCATCACTCATTTTTTCTTCGTATCCCAACGATCGAAGCATTTTATTGTTCATTTTTACCGACTTTGAAAAGGAGGAGTTTCCACTTCCTCCGCCATTAATCAACCGATTTCGACTATTCTTTAATTTGAAAGGGTTTACATTATGGTCTCATAAAGATTAATTCAGATCTGATGATGGAGTACTTTATAAATAAACGAACTCCTCAACGGTTTACATATTTTGACAATCGCTTTCTGTAATGTTTCATTCCGGAATTTGAAAACAGTTACTAGTAGACTCTATATTTATTTAGGATAAGGTCGCTTAAAAGGGAAAAGTAAATAACTTAAAAAAAAATTCGACGACTTCAAAATAAGAACACTGAAATCTACAAAATTGTTATTTAACTTTTACTGATCAGAACTGAAGTACTTCACATATAACTTCATACATACGATATAAATACCTATTAATTAATTTTGACGGTCATTGAAGTCGGTGCCAAACCATTAAACAACAACAGAAAGCCTACGTTTGTCTTTGCCCGAACAGTATGTCCAAAACACAGATCTACTACTACAGTCTTTCTCGCTTTGACAACCTGTGTTGGTCAATTTGTTGCCAATATATAAACCTCTGCAAAGACTAGGCTGAGACACTATGTACGTCACACTCGAATATTCTTTAGTTGTGTACACATGAAAAATATATGTATTTGTTTTCAATAATATGTCGATGCGAAGCACGCAATGATTGGGAGGGTATACCATTGGCACTCCCATTCTTTGAAAAATAAGAAGCGCTTCACCCTTGTTTGCTTCATGGGGAATTAAAAAAAAAGTATGTTTGTCAAACTGGCCTTTGTAGCCTAAAATACTCTACATTCTGCCATTACGCCCAAAAGAATCTCACATATATTTACAAACATTTTTGTATTCGTTTTTCACTTGTAAAGTTCAAAAATAATTAAAAAACTTAAAAGTACGCTAACGAACAAAGATTTGTTTGGTTCTTATGCAGACATAAGAACCATTGCATTGAACCATGCATTTGGCAGACAAATGCAACAGTTTAGTCTTAAAACATTGAGCAGGCGAAATATGTGTATTCTCATCCCTTTCTATTATAGGCTTACGCCATATATTTCTTTCAGTTTAACAATTTGTGACGTGTGAAAGGCGATATCTATTACTGGTAAATCTGTGGTCAGGGAGATATTTCTCACAGATTTTCATAGCACTTATCTTACTTTCTTTCGATTTTTGGAAATTAAATTCGATTTATTCTAACAATACATGCGATAAAAAAACAAAGCTAGCATCTCGTCGTCATTCAGATGGTAGTATTAAATTAAAGGTGCAGTGCGAAAATATTTTATAAATTTGTTTAAGAACTCAAATTTTATTAATTTGTTAAGAATAATTATCATAACTCAAAATGTCAGTCTTAAATTCAGTTCATTAATTAATTCAGTTCTATTTTGTAACACATGAACGTGAACATTGAAAATTGTCGTAAGGTACTGCCATAGATGTGCACAAGAAAAATCATGCGTATGTTGCAATTAAGGCAGACGAAATAAAACGAACATGAACATAATTTTTTCTTTCTTAATAAATTGAAGTTGAAGTTCTTTACTTTCCGTAATTAATTGATCAAATCAAAATAATTAGATAAAACAGAGATTAGAAGGAATCGCTAATTTTCCCAAATTTTCGAAAGTTAAATGCAAATCCCAAAATATTTAGTGAATATAATAATCCCAATGTATAATTATAGTTACTCGCACAATAAATGTCCGAGCAAACTTGCACATTAAATAATTTGATAGCCATTATGTCACGTGTTATGAACGTAACATACATGTTTAATAACTTCAAAATATGACGCTAAGTAAACATCAACACGTACCTACAAACAAGCATTGCTCAGATCATATGTAACATTTAGACATCCCAAAACAAATGACTGTATATCAGAGCTCAATCAAACCGGGCATTTAACAATTAGTGTAGTGAAACTGTTAAGACAACCAAGACTGAACAAGAGATTATGACGTTGATTCAACTGTGAGCAAATAAAGTAAACAATATTTGCAGTATTCCAAAATCTAAAAAACTTGTCGAAACACTTTGATGTTTGTCTGTCACGAATATTTGTAAGCCTATTATACTCACATACAGACTACGTATCTTCAATAATTGGACGTATGCAGTTGAAAGAAATAATTGTATTGAGTAATAGCCGAAATATCTTATCTTCGGAAGTAGATTTTGATGTAGGGGTCTGCTTTTTAATTTCTTTTCGATAACGTCGTTTGGATAACAAATGAAATCTCTTTGAAGTAATTCGAAAATTACTCTAATTTGTTAGAGCACCGAAGCAGGCTCGTGAAAAGTATTGAAATGTGAATTACATGGTTAAAAAAACATGACTAATTTAACTGAGCCGTTGATAAGGTAATTAGTGCATCCCTGGTTCGTTTACCAGTGGTCAATTTAGGAATTAAACTATTCTAATTTTTCTATAATACTACTTTATTTAGTATTTATTACTTATTTATTGTTACTTATTTAGTAAGTATTATGGTATGTTGTACTAGGTATTATAGTACAAGCCTAGAGCATAGTTTGGAATCAGATACTTAAATAAAATTGATGTAATCGTCTGAAAATTATTAATTTATTAATTTTTTTTCGGGATATTTTGTTTATATACGGTGTGAAATTATTTTGTGCTTATGGCACGAAAGTTACGTTTTGATGGATTTTCTATTCATATTAGCGATTCGAAGACAGCTGTTTGTACAGTAGTAGGGTAAAACAAATATATATGTAGAAAATGTCCTTATTACGAATATGTGGTGCTCTACTTGTCTCGGTCATTTACCTATCGCAGGTCAGATCGAGGTCGGCGGGTGTCAGCGTACGTTGCTACTGCGTGCTGACCAGAATATCAAAGCAATCGCATTTGCTTGCGTTGCACAAAACTGCTTGTTTCCAGGTCGCTGAACCGACGCACTTTTCCCTGAATTGTAGTTATTTTCTTATAAAAGAGATTTTGTGAGAATAATAATACCGTAGGATTTCGTTTATGTACTTTGTATGTTCTATGAGTAGCAATTACAAAACGTATTAACTGCTTCTTCGTAGTATAGGCTATAAGTAAATTCGTCGGCGATAGGCTATAGCTATAAAAACAGAAGTAAACAATATTATAACAATTCATAGCGGTCCCTGACGCATTTATTAATTGGTTAACCTCATAGTTAAAATATAGTCCTTGAGAAGGGAGATAATAATGGGTTTTTATTTTAATAATGGCTTTTTAAGGGTATCTGCCAATTTCTTTAGGTCGAGAGTGGTTTAATTTTTATTTAAGTATTGTGTAGATGCTATGGATAATAAATAAATAATCTGTACAAAATGCATGTATTGCAAAATTGTTAGTAGAGGTGATGTACACGTACTATATACATTCTGCGGTCAATATTTATTAAGGCCAATTAATTGCGGGGCGACAGTTATTTTATGATTATCCACAATAATTTTTGTTCACTTATTTTTAGTCAATATAACAATATATCACAAAAATGTATGCGGCATTTTAAAAATATTCTACTACAAGCCGTTTCCCGCCCCCTTCGCTGGACAAAAAAAAAGTTCAAAAAATAAGTAGCCTATAACCATCTACAACTAGTTCCGCGTCGAATGGTCTTGGTCCCATGCCGATCGGTCCAGTAGTTTTCAAGTTTATCGCGGTCAAAGAAAAAAAACTTTCATTATATACATATAAGAAAATAGATATTATGAGCTATAACTTTTCTGTTATGGTTCATGCAGAAAGCATCTATTATATACCTATGTACATGTCGTAGGGCGTAGGGTATAAATATACATACTTGTAGTTTACGAATATACATATATTATGTATATTAAATTTTATTCCTATAGCATGCGCAGTATAATAGATCTTATATTAAGATAATATATATATATAATAAGATATGAAAGATCTATTATACTGCGCATGCTATAGGAATAAAATTTAATATACATAATATATGTATATTCGTAAACTACAAGTATGTATATTTATACCCTACGACATTTTCATAGATATATAATAGATGCTTTCTGCATGAACCATAACAGAAAAGTTATAGCTCATAATATCTATTTTCTTATCTATCTATATTTATGTACGACTTGCAGCGCGCGTCGTCAAATACTTGTGCCGCAAAACAATGCAGTTTTTCTTGAAGTTTTAATATATATACCCGCAGGTTACTTACATAGTCCTTTTTTGAAAGAAAATGAAACGATGAAACAAACAAAAGTCATTTTAACGACGTAAAGTGTCACTGTGGTGTCGAATTCGAAGTCGTTAATGCGTGTGTTGCAACTCGATTGAACTGGATTGACGGTTCGGTTATTTACGAGGGGAATCGAGTGCGACAATGGTTCTAATTGACGTTTAATCGCGATCTCTGGGAGTTGAGCTAACGAAGCGACCGGTCGACTCAATCTCACCTGGCATTTGCTCGGCGACCCGGGCGCTATATACTTTCGGTCATAGTATTTATTTTTAATATTTTTATATACGAATGAAAAAATTCTATACAAAATCGAAAAATAAAATTATCTACTCAGGTTCTATTTCGTGATGTAACTTGAAACCAAATAAAAAAGAAAGACAACGCCATCGCGAACATCATAGTGAGGCCTGCTAACTATGCCTCGCCATGTATACACAAAAGAACACGCATGCAACTATACCTCGCAATTAAGTTATTTCTGCTGGCCCGTTCGTTGTATTAAATGCTGAATTATATGGTAAAGCAAAACGGTGCAATAAATAGTGTTAAAAAATATAAAGTAGGATGGAATCACGTTTAATAATTAAATTAGCTCAAAAACTCATAATCTTATTTGAATTGAGGATATAGGATGGTAGTGAATATTTAAATACCTTTATTAAAACTCCTATTTAGATGTGTTTTGACCATATGCCATTAGGAACATCAGATTGAGCATTTAAAGTTTAGACTGCGTTAATGCACTAGTCAATAATTCAGTTAGTTATTCTTTTATTGTATAGAGAAGGAGACAAAAGATCATTATTGACAGAATATAATTTATGGTATAATTTTACGCAGTCGTACATAGTTGATATACTATAATATTGATTATACTAACTAATGAATTTGTTTAAAATATAATTTGCTGGACGGAAACCATTACAAGGCGGACACATAAAGTTTGGTTTATGGCTCATTTGACAGTAGGATGTATCAAAACAAAACTAGTCTCAAATAATTCTAGTAAAGGAAGACGTTTACGGTAGCATAATGAGAAATTGCATTGACATATTTTAATGAAACGAAAGAATTATTATGCATATGCATTGCGAGTTACAGTAGCTTTTAAATAGTGTTTATATTTACATATTAATTTTGCCATAAATAAGAGTGAATAATTATTATCGTTTTCTAACAAGAATCAGTATTTATAGAGTAAGTATCGACTGACCTTAGATGGTTTTAAATAACTATTTTAACTTGCAAACAGCAACTAAATTGACATGCTACAATCAATATTTTTCCAAAAAGGCAATAATTAAGCGATACATTCTGGATAAGCATGATAAACTTCGTTTCTTTTAACTTTCTAACAAGCGAGACTTATAAGTGTAGACCCAATTGGATTTTAATGTTACCTACTCATAAAATGATATTTAGATTTCTTTCTTAATAATATTGATTTAAATTTTAAAAAAAATGTATAATATATTGTAATAATTGCAAGATACGTTTCTACGAATGAAAATATGAAGAGCGATATTTATCACTTTCGACATTGCCATCTAAATCCATCTAGTTACTGCACCATTATTTTTCCATTTTAAGTATAGTATAAAACTGAATCGTGAAGAGTTTACAGCGAAATGCTGACATTCCTGTGATTGTCGTGGCCATCTCACATGTGTGCTCTGTTTATTAAACAGCAACAAATACCACTCTTTGTGACCTTAGCGAGAATCCGGACTTAACTTCGATAACAGATTTTTTATTACATGAAAGACTCAATACAATAACGTTATTATGAACAACATAATGACATATGTTATTATTAAATATTATGTATGAAACAAATTACGAATTATTTAAAGTTAATTTTTTTTAAATTAAAAACCATAAAATAATATTTATTTCAGAGCAACCATAGGGAGTAAGTTATTATTTTATATAGATACTTATGTAAAAATCGTTGGTAGTTTATGTTAGCCACAAAAAAGTTATATTCATAAATGTATAAAATCTTATGAAGATCAAATAGCCAGAGTGTTAGCAGACGGAAATGTCAAAAGCACTCGCATACCTAGGCGAAAATGTGTGAGGAGAATGATGAGATTTGAGGAAGCGAAAGAGATATGTAAGGACCGCGAACCCTGGCGCTCCGTCCTCTCTAACTACCACGTTAGGGATGCAGCGTGACGATATGTATGTATGTATGTATAAAATCTGTATTATATATTCGATTCACTTCTTCATTTGTCCTGCATTAAAGTCTTTATTGGTTAAAATTTTGTTTCTTTTCGACTATAACAAGGCTACAATATCGTTTCTGTTTTTACGTTTTCTTCAAATTAGTTTTAGTGGCGATAAGAACATGTCTATCACGAATTTAAATATTATTAGATTTATATAGTTCTTTATTAGCTTTTGTATAAATGTTAATAATGGAATAAACAAAAAATATTCTTCAACTCAGACTTATTCATGACATCAGGTTATAATTTTGTTACAGCTACATAAGTATTTATTTAAATGTACACTCACGTTTAAGAAAATATAAATATAAAATAATTCAGATAATATAGCCATTTAATACTTAAAACTAGACAACAAGTAGCAGTTTTCTAATAAATGAAACATGAGACACGTTTCGTTACAGTCACAGCGACAACACTTTGTGCACGAAACTGTGCTATTTCGACGTATCTTTATACACTTGAAGCCGAAAAAAGCCCACCGACTAAAATTGTCTATGATTTTACAAAAAATAAGTCACAATTCGTGACACAAAAACGTAATATGTAATATGGTTTTCGCAATAATTACAATTACTTCATTAGCATAATTTTATTTGTCGACGGTACTTTCAGGTTGCTTCGTTTCACAATAGTCGTTACTTAATTAACTAATGCAAAATAACATACATTTATTTCAATTTCTTATTATATTGCCGGATGGCGCAGTGATTTAGACGTTCCATCCAAGCACGGAAGATTCCGAGGTCGATTCCCGGTCGGGTCAATTTAGGAAACGAACTTTTCTAGATTGTTTTGGGTCTGGTTCTCGAATTGCCTAAGTTCGAGACCAGATGACTGGTGAGTATTGTCTGGCGCATTATTGTTCTTCTATTTTAAAATGTTCTCGTAATCCTAATTCAGTGACAGAATATTACCTTGACAATTTATTTACATTTGTTTAAATTATTTAACTTTCCAATAAATTTGCCATCAAGTGCATCTAGCAAGTAATTATCGGTGTAGTTTCCACACGGTACCGCGTGACAAATGACAGTGGTTGCACCTTTGTATTTTGACCTTGCCAGCATGACCCCGCTCGCTGAGTCTGACACGTTACAGGTCAAATGTGTAAAGCTATATGTTTTTAGAAACGCAATATTAATGTTGGCCATAAACAAGACAAATTGTTATAAGAAAAAATTTGAATATCGAATTACGAAATCTGCATCACAATTTACTATTTAATTGTTTTTTGGCTTCATGTATATGTACAAAAAGTACTCATGAGAGTATTTTTGTGAGAGTAATTTGAAGATTTTACCTTATTTTAAATGTACAAAGATTTTTTCTTCATTCTATAAAATATCAAAAAAACTGCCATTGGCTATTTTACTGCCATCAACATTGTCTGATGAATGTAGCTTTTATATATTTCGACGACGGTCAGTTGTCATGTCTCACGTGTATCAAATACTAAGTACAATATTCTTATGACATAATGCAGATATAAAACGTCAAATGTTATTTTGCCACCTACTGGCGCACGCGCATAAGATATGCTTAACACCTATAACCTTTAAGTAACCTTTAATTTGATTTGGTGTTATTATGATCTGCAACAGAAGTTAGGCAAATTATATGACTAGATTAGATTACGTTATGGTTGTAGAAGGTACAGTCGGCAAATACATAAACTGAAATGGCATGACAAATCAATATGTGACCAGCGTAATGAAAATGATAAAAAATCTTTCGGAAACTTTATAGACACACGTGACACATTCACCAACAGTATATTACTATATAGTTGAATTTATAGGTTTTTAATCACCTTGTGCTTTTATACGCAAATTTGAGCTTTTTGCTATGTTTACTTATAAGTTGTCGTTATAAATTAAAAAAAAGCTATTTTTAAGTTGTTGCGGCTTACGATTTATAATTATTTTTAAATGTAAATCAAATCAAATGTTTTATTTGTAAGATAGATTAGCGTAACTAGCGCAGCGTAGCGTACTCGTAATACAAATATTGAATAAACAATCTATTTGAACATATTGTGATCAGCTGTTTTGACATTCAAATATACATTATATACGTATAATTGTAAACTGCAAGTATGTATATTTCTACCCTACGACATGTACATAGGTATATAATAGATGCTTTCTGCATGAAACATAACAGAAAAGTTATAACTCATAATATCTATTTTCTTATCTATCTATATTTATGTACGACGTGCAACGCCCGTCGTCAAATACTTGTGCCGCAAAACAATGCAGTTCATAACCAACTGTTAGAGTCATGGAAGCTAACACAATAGGCTGTTATTGTGACACTTCGCAGCTTTATATTCCGACCTTGCTCCTACGACGAAGGCTGAGCGTGCCCCATCAAAGTCAATATTTATTTTACTTGTAAAGGTGCGAATAGATCAGAGCGTTTTAATTATTTTGAAATGTGACGCTGGTATAAAGGGTTACCCTTTTTAAAAATTTTAAGTGTTACCAAAATATAAATGAAATATACAATATCAATATTGTTTTTAAATTTTGACGACTTGTACACATCTTACGATTATATATTCGGGTGTATATCATGACGCTTAAAGGCTAATTAAAATCATTTGTTATTCCGACGTTTCGATAAAATTGCACAGAATATGACTGACGAGTTTTACCTGACTTAGAGGTAAGATTGTAATAAATATTACCACAACATAAATTAAAATGATGCAATTCTTTGATTCATTTTATTTAGATAAAATAATATATGAATAAACGTCCGGACTTGTGTTAATGGATTTGAAATTTGAATTACACGTACATTTAAAAAAAATACGACCGAATTTATTTTCTGTTTTTTTCAGTAGGTATAGGTTTTGTCCAACTCCAACCAATTATTATAAGATATTTGTATGGGTAATGAGCCAATGAGTTACCTCATCTATTACTGTCTGGTTCCATTTTGACATCTATAAGTCCAAATACATATCGCTAGAAATGGTGTCAAAATGTAATTTTTTACTAGCTTATAGTAAGTGGATTTACAATGAACTACCCAACAAACTACCGCTAGCCTGCGCAGCGCCTGTATAACAAGAAATTAAATGTACTCATATCTCCTTACTCCTTTCCGTGAAAAAAAAATATTTTCTCAAGTAAACTTTTACACTCCTTTTCACCCCCTTACAAGTTGAATTGTGAAAAACGTTGAAATATGCGTCATTGATTGTGTCAGTAAACATTAAAATACCAAGTTGCAAATATATCTGGCCAGAAAGATGTTATTGTCAATACAAACTTTGTCAACCGTTTTCTCCCCTTAAATGTTGAATTTTGAAAATCACCGTAACACATGTTTTAATTAATTATGTCGTAGAGTATTAATTCCAATTTTCTGTCGAATATAAACATTATTTCCCATACAGATTTTACCAACCTCTTTAGGACCACACTCGTTTAAGGATTGACTGAATTTCGACAAATCCTTTTTTTAAACCTATATCATAAAATTAACGCTCTTTGGATTTAAACTCGACGATGATGACTGATTCCTTAATTAGTAGGTAACTAGTTTATTTATAAGAGGTTATTATCTGCGCTGCCGTAGCAGTGCAAGTACTGAGAGGACCGCTTGTCGCTTCGATCCATTTCGTAGAATTTTATCTTATAACTAGCTGTACCCGCGACTTCGTCTGCAAGAAAATTTTTTTCATAACTATCCCGGATTAAGTTAATTACATGTTCATACATATATATAGTATGTTCAAAGATTGTTTTTGAAAAAAAGCCTACGTCTAGCATATGTCTGCTTCCGGGCTCATAATACGTCTGTATCATAATTCTGTCTGTATCATTATATAAATTTCATCATAATTGGTTGAGCATTTCCCATTCAAAGTTTCATCTCTCTTTTCACCCTCTTAGAGGTAGGGTTTTGATAAAAAAGTAAGTAAAGCCTATGTTCGTTCTCAGGTGTCAAACTATATCATGCCACATCATAACCAGTTCAGCAGTTTAACATGTCCCATACAAAGTTTCATCCTTCTTTTCGCTTCTTTAGGGGTAGATTTTTGATAAAAAAGTAGCCTATGTCTTTTTGATAAAAAAAAGGTTTATCACTGCACCAAATTTTATCTTTACCAAGGTTTAGCATTTCCCAAACAAAGTTTCATCCTCCTTTTCAATTTCTATGGGGTAGATTTTTGAAAAAAGTAGCCTGTGTCCGTTCATTGATATCAAACTATCTCCAAGTCAAATTTCATCATAATCGGTTCGGCGGTTGAGCATTTCCCGTGCAGTCTCACCCCCCTTTTCTCCTCTTTAGATTTTCTATAAAAAAGGTGACTTATAATTTGTGCAATCTTTTGTTCTTACTATATGTTAATGTTCATCAAGACCGGTCAAGCCGTTCTTGAGTTATAAAAGGACATACAGACTGATAGACAAACAAAAATTTTAAAAATGGTAGAATCGAAGTCAGTGAATAATAAAACGACTATTTATCACAGACAGTAAAATTGTAATTACAGACAGACGCCACAGATTTTTAAATAGTAGGTATAGATTTCTAATTTCAGACTCAAAAAGCATTCCTTTTTAAAGTTCTTAAAAGAATTCCAGTGTCAAGCTTACTATATGTAGTAATTAAACTAGCATTACTAATTACTAACTTTAGTACACAGTGTAGTAATTAAACGAACTCATTCAGATATATGCCATTAAATATAAGCATAAATTTTCTATATAATTGCGACACTAATTTTTTTACTTCAGTTTTAAAAAAGTTAACGGCTTCCATATTCACATTATCTGTTGTCTACTCTAATCTGTGGATGGCTTAAGTATACATTTCTGTTTTATTCTTTTGTCAAACAGCTATTGTGATAATTGACATTGCAAAGGTCAATGGTTGTCCGGCTGACCTTTTTATTAATACCTAATATTGATGTATGTGGGTTATATTGCTGTGTAGTACGTTGGTAGTATTAGATATTTCAGTTAGGTCCTGCAAAATGTCTAAAAACCTGTCTAATCCGTGAAATTTGCAATTTTTTAAAACTAGCCCAAATTAACTTTAACAACAAGCCAAACGCGTGTTAGATTACGAAGAGTGTAGGATTCCGTAGTCGGAATGTATAATATTCATTTAATCGACAGCAAAAATAAGTGTATTCCATAGCGTTTCTCAATAACGAAGTCTCAATCTCATAATAACTCAATATTTCATAAACTACACAAATTATCTTATTCAAATCATTTTAGTTCGAAAACGCTTTTTGTGTTACACTACCTTACATTTTTTCAGAATTTTCCACCTCATAGTTGAAAAGTTAGTGGGGGAACACACATTTTAACCGATTTTAGAGGC
Organism: Zeuzera pyrina; assembly: GCA_907165235.1. Lineage (NCBI taxonomy): Eukaryota > Metazoa > Arthropoda > Insecta > Lepidoptera > Cossidae > Zeuzera > Zeuzera pyrina. The sequence goes on from OU015627.1 coordinate 6,324,828, forward strand.
ACATATCTCACTATGTATTGACTTAAATGAAAAAGCCACTTCGAAACCTCTGTATAATGTTTAAAGATCATCTCAAGATAACAAGACACGCTTACACTTGATCTTTTTTGCATTGATCAGTTATATGTATGGAGTGACATCCCTAATTTTATTTTCTTAGTAATTTGATTACGTCATTGTACCGCGGCCTCCCGTGCGTGTTCTACTCTGTTTGTGTAATGGACTGTTTTCCAAGAAATGGTTATACATGTCCTCGGCCATCTTCTATTGTCGCACCACTCGTGGTAGGGAATTGATATGCGAAAACTTCGGATCCCTTTTTAAGAATATCGCGCAAGGAGAAGCGTGAGATTTGGCATAGTCAAAATTTATAAAGAGAAGAAATACAGAAAGCTAAAATTTCTATGTAATATGTGTTACGAATAGATTAAGTCAAATAAAACACTCATTGTTTAAGTTCATGTTGCCAATGTCAAAAAGCTTGTCAATGTCAAATTCATAACAGCTTGTGATTATTTATATTATGTAACCTTCTTTAGTCCTTAGATCAAACCTTCCGCGGAACAAACACTCGCACAGAGTAGAGATTGCTGCCAAACATTATAGTTTATATTATAAGTTTGTATTTATATGTACGATCGAATTTCGAACACTGGGCGACCTCTAGTTCATACGTACACTTCGAAATTGAAACAGTTGCGTACTGTACCGTTTCAAAAAAGTTTCCTCCCTAGAACAATCTAGTTATGAAACCGAGCTATTTTCAAAAGACATTTGGAGTTTTTCAAAAATGGCGCGAAAAAGCTACAGGTTTGGCATCGCGGAAATAATGGCCCTGGTGTGTGCAGGGGGTCTTATATGCTTAACACAGCGGTGGCAAAATATCTCTTATCACTGTAATTGTATTCACTAAATCGATACGTCCTAATTATTGTTCTTATAATTCACAATATTGTGTTCAAACATAAAATTGTGCTTAAAATCAATTATATTGCACTATACGTCAAGTTTAGTGTTAAAAGGCAAACCAATAACAAACACCAAACCAATAAAAAGTCAATGCAAAAATAGTTTAAAACAATTAACAAGTGTGTTATAAATAACAAGTTGAATTTCCCGATTTCCACGTGACCTCCAACTGAACAACGTTCTTATCACATGACCTCTTTACCAACCTTTCGGTCTCCGAGACAAAATAACCTAACCATAAACATGTAGCGTCTAATAATGAGCTTTATAATTATTGCCTGAGGGTACTTTTCAACTTAAAGGTAAAGTAGAGGTTTTCTATTGTTATCGTATCGCAGTTTATGTTTTAAGCATTTCGATAACTGCGTTTGTACGAAGTTTCATTTGTGAGCGAATTCATGACTTTTTTATGTTATTTATATACTGTTTAATTAGTAATTCGCTTTTTATTGGTACTGTATACAATTACGGGTAAACTCATGATAAATAATTGGCTCAAAAAGAAATATTAATGAGATTTGTGTAGCTTATACAAATATGTATTGCACTTATCAATAAAACTTTTCTTTTTTCAAAATGCCAATTGCATAAAGAATCTAGCGTTCGTACGAAGTATATTGGAATATGGTTCTTGTGTTTGGTCTCCGTGTTATGGCAGTCAAATTCAGCGTGTTGAACAAATTCAAAGAAAATTTATCAGATACTTAAACTATCGCTCATCGCATTCCCACTTATCATACGAGAATGGGTGTCTAGATCAAAATTTAATGACCCTCAACAATAGAACATTTCTCGATATGTCGCTTTTGTATGACATAGTGCGCGCTGAGATTGACTGTCCTGACTTGGTGGCTGAACTAGCTGTTTGTGCTCCGCGGAGGCGTACACGTCATACGAAGCTGCTGTATGTCCCTCTAAGAGGAGGTACAAACTACACAAAGAATGAAACCCTCGCATTGCACATACCTATAATGAATCATTTGTTGAAGCAGATCCATTTTAATCCACAAGGCGTTGCTTCCGAAGGCAGGTTAGGCGTATTTTAATGGAAAATAGGGGTAGTCAATGTTAACAGTTGTGGACCGCCATCCATCAAGTTGATTAGGATGGAAAATGGATGGATGGATAATAAGAAGGAAAAAAATTAATAATAATAATAAAATAAAAAGAAAACTGTAATTTCCACAAATTAACTATGTTAGGGTAATCTGTTATTGGCCTTTTGTGTATTACGTTCTTCTGTATATTATTATTAATGAAATGGCTGTTGATTACCTGAATAAACAAATAAAAAAATAAAAATAAAAAACAAGGTCTTAATTGACGACTGTTTTGCTTATATTCATGAAAAGAATAATACAACAAAAGAATAAATTTTGTATAAGTAACTTCATTTCCATACACGCTTTACGTCTGTGTTTATTTCAATTAAATTGGTCCTGAGATTCACATAAAAATGTGTGACAAAATTTAGATAGATTTAGATAATTAATGTGATAAATAACTAATTAACTACCGTATGTTAGGTGTCAAGTCAAGTCAGGTTTAATTAATATTTGCTTTCGCTCTCAAGAGCAAATGAAGTTTTAAAAACGTGCGCAGTCTATATAGAGAATATATAATTGTGCGTGTGTGTAGTATGCATGTGGACTAGTATCGCTGGAATCATATATACCTGTTACTCTTAATTACTTAAAAAAACCATAAACATCTTGTAAAGAAATGCTACAAGCTGTCCAATGCCAAATGTAAACTTGTTTTACCTAATTTAAATAATAATAACATTTCAGGAAATTAAATAAATTGTGTGATCCCGAATTAAACACTAAGTTTGTTCTATGGGTACCATACAAAGAACTGGGAGAGCTTCCAGTAACACCCAGACTACAAGTCAATTTAAAAAGTTCATTTCCTAAACTGACCCGACCGCGGATCGAACCCTGATCCCGGTTTGCTCTACCACCACACTAATGGACCAATCCAATTTTAATCATGCTCCTGGTGTAATTCTTATCCTTAGGCTATTGAGCTATCATACACTTTGAATATTACCCATGTTAATTTGTTATTATATACTAAATGACAAATACTTTAGATCACATAAAATAGTACCTGCAGTAGGTGTGAATTACAAATTCAACGATAAAGTGATAAAATTAGACGAATGTTCACACATTCCATAATATAAAGCTATATAGAGTTAACACTCCTTAAGACAAGCTAATTTAGATAATTCTAACAGTATTTTATTCTAATAAAATCGCTTTATCATGGGCTTTAGTAACTACACAAAAAGGTAATATTTCTTTTAGAATTGTCTTCTTGGTAGAATCAAATGTTAAGATGTTTTTCAGAATGAATTTAGATTAGAATATTAGCATTGTTTACGGCCATCTACGAATGTTTGTCTCGAAGAGGTGTAAAATAATTATTGTGGTCTAAACGAAAGAGAACAACGGTTAGCTCCCAATTAGAACTTGGGCTACCACATTTATTAACACTAAGATAATTTTATTGTAACATATGGACTGCAGTCTCGCGGCTTTATAATAAAAACTTAAAAAGTAATGTTAATAAATATTCAAGTTGCGAATAAACTTACTAATAGCTTTTAATTACCAAAAGCTTTTACGTAAACAGGTTCTGGTTTTGAAGTTATTAATTTTATTCTAGATAAAAGCTAATATTTAGTTTAAAAATTAAAATGATAAAAGTGAATATTACTTTGGTAGTTAAAATAAAACCTTTCTTGAATGTAATTATTTATTTCAAACTTCGACGTCTTTAAACATGTTTCAGGTTTTAGAATAAAAAGTTATAACAATATCAAATAAATCAAATACTAATTATCATATTGTTTTTAATTCCTTGCTCTTATGTGTTGGGCCACAAACGGGCACGAGCCATGCGTGGGGCCACAGCGTAGGCGTCCGAATAAACATGTCCGGGTAACGAGCAAAGCTCGTAAAGTGCACTGAGCAATCGTTCGAGGAACCGTGGGCTAAGGTTCAACGTCTTTATAGTTTGGCAGAAACAGTCCACTTGATTTATGGTGTAATAGGGAGGTTAACCCTTTACATAACTCATGTTCTTCGTATAATAAGAGCAGAAAATTAATATTACACGTCGACTCCTGATATATCGAATGTGTTACATACGATCTTACTGTTCACATTTCACGTGTTTTCCTGCCGTATATAATTGTCTGTTCATACTCTTTATCAGTAAAACAGTTATAATTTCGTAACAGCTTAAGCGAACTGTAACACCATTTCTTAGAAACTTAACTTACTAACTTTGAAATTAAACTAAAAACATTGGTTTAAATTCTTACTTTGCTAGACCTTCAAGAGGTATTTTTTCTTCAATATGAGAAGCTTTAAAACTGTTTCTAATTATATAAGACTTCTACTCTTATAGACTATTGGATCAAATAACGAATGAAAAGAAACAAGAAGATTAGAAGAGCGAATACGTGTAATAATAAAAACAAGAAACCTTAACTAATTTATAAACGAGTAGCCTGTATTAGCTGACGGAAATGTTTACAACTCAAGCTAATAAAATTGCATACCACACGCAAATATTGTATATAAAGAGGAAGATGGAATTTAAATGGAAAGAAGTGAAGATCACGCCTAGCGTTTATCGCAATCGCTGTATTATGGTTTGTAATTAACGAATTCGTAAAGTTCTTTCTTGAACCATTTTAATCATAAAAAAACATTTCGCATATGATGAAATTAAATCAAAGTTATAAGATCGCAACCCCATTCAGGACAACACTATTAACTTCAGTAAACAGCACTATGTTATATAACGTCAATGCGGTATATGTATAATTCTGTGTATCATTGTCAAGTTTTATGAATTATTGATCAAGTTAAGAGCGGCTTGTATTTAAATAATATTAATAAAATGTACATGTAGTTCTCATTTTTATCTTTTTCTACAATAGAAGTATCGGCCAGAATAAAAATACAACTATTTATTTCATTAATATCAAAAAAAAGTGTAATGAAAGTTGAGTAGTTTGGTACTCGTAATATTATTTTTTAAATCTCGTTTTTCGAATGTCTCTGCCTTATTTGGTTATTTTTCTACTGAATGGGGATTTTTGTATTTTGCGAAATTCGTAGCGATATTAAATAATCTGAAGTTAAGATTTGTCGCTGCCATCTAATATTTACGTAATTAAAACCACTAAGCTATGAATGATACCATAATAAAAACTGCTGAAATATTGTTGAAGAGACAGAAAGCACTAGTTTTATCTATGTTTATAAAACATAAGAGAGCGCTAGATGTCGTAATCTTGATGCACTTCATTCTTCCATGTTAATTTTATTTTTGAATATATTTTATACAGAATATTTATATTCGTTTAGACCAGCCATTCCCAAAGTGGGCGATAACGCCCCCTTGTGGGCGCTACAGGCCTAAAGGGGGCGGTAAGAGACCCAGAAAAAAAATGGGGGCGTTGTGTAGAGGCCTGGGGGGTGATTTGTAATTTCATTTAGCTAGGAGGCATCTTAGACAACGACTGCATGAGCTCTCGACTCAGTAGACAAAATAAGTTTGGGAACCAGTGGTTTAGACTAAGGAACTCATCGTACTTAAAATTGCCCTATCTCTTTGATTACAAAAGTAAATGTATGTTATATTTTACAAAATAGAATTAACTAAACTAAATTATATATTAAAAACATTGGAAGTTTTAAAATATGCTATTTACGTATAATGCGATTTCAATGTTATTGTAATATGTTTTCTAAACTAAATAGTTTGCCCGCTGTCTCTCGTCGTTAGAACCAAATCCATTAGGCCAGTTGGCTGATGACGCGCAACCTTCGCCCGCGGGTCGAGTCAGGTCACGCGGTACTCATTTTCCTTCTGTTTACGCCTCAATAAAACCTGTACGGTGTACTTGTTGTAGTTCATGGTCACATGTGCTTAGCTATTTTGTTGCTCGGTCACATTTTATTATGAGTTTTTAAGCAGTTTCCAGACACTTTTTATTTGGTATACTTTCATTTAAATTTCCTTAGTTACATAATTGTTATTAATACCTAAGTGACTAGCTATTGCTCCAAACAATTAGTTTCTATATACTGCCAAAATTAAAAGTTATTATTAATCAGCACGTGTTTTGCTCGTGTTGAAAATTTACACTCAGTCAATTTATCAGTTACGAGTGAAAGAATGAACCAATGCAGTATTTTTATATTTTCCAGTAATATTTATTATTTAATCTCTATTTGCGATTCCGTGTACGTACAGCTAAATCATCTAAGCTAAAAAATCGTCTAATGTTTCTGACCTCGGCGAATTCCTTATTTGCAAAAATGTATAAAGCAATTATTGGCTATTTCGTATGCGCGTAACCATTCGTATTGATCGCTTACTATCGTGCCGTATAAATAAGAATGACATGGCATGACTCTACTCGAGTGTCGGTCATAAGCAGGTCATCTGACATAAGTATAATCATATAAAAATAACACATTATAGCATCCTTACTATAATATCTATATAGAGTTATATAAACCACCACACTATGATATTGTGTGATTCGTATATAGATATACGGGTATATACTATATCTTCAGGTGTGGAGAGAGAATCATGTCAACAATCTAAAATTGCACATCGACGTCACTTTCAGTAATACATTTCGGCTTTCACATCGTAAGGTAGAAACAAGTAGTCACCGTATGTTAGTCTCTCGGCTATAAAGTTCCATATATTAAATGTCATTCATGGTTAGACGAAACTAATTAATCTTCATTCCTTTATCTTCATATCGATGTCGTACGAGTTGACTAAGGTATTTTAGAAAACTGTAGCCATACACAAGGTAGATCTTTAAACGCAATAAATTTGGAACCGGGCATACACAAACGTGACCCAATTACTTTCTGATAAGTGTACATTTATTACACCTATCTTATTCATTCGATTCCACTTTACGAATTATAGTTAAGTATTTATATGTGGGCGTCCAAGTAAAAAGGGTCCAGGGGTTGACATTTAGTTTCTGTGATATACGCAGTTTTGTAAAATTGAGTGAAAAAATGGCATTTCGCGATTTTAATTGATTATTAATTAATGCTCAATTATCTACAAGTTCATATAGTAAATGACTTTATATGAGGTTTCTAAGTAGAAACAAACAAGTAGAACTGTGCTTTTTTGAACTTTAAAAATGCTTTTTCTCGAAACATGCTTTTTCAGTTTCAACTTTAAATGTCTGATAAAAAAATATATGCCAGTTTTTGAATATTTTTAATCCCTATTATCAATTGACTATTTTAAATTCCGAATCTAGTCTTAACTCAATACCCCACTACTGGACCTTTTTTGCTTGGACGCCCACCCACATATGTGTATGTAAGAAACCTCATAAGATATATAAACAAAATCATGTACCTACTTAGTATACGAGACATTTGTAATAAGAGTAATTGTATAAACAATTTATTAGGATGATAACAATCGAGATGGATAATTGAAATAATTTCATTATGTTAATCATAACAACACTGAAAATCTACATTAAAATCCTGTTCCATACCACCCCACAAGTCCCAAGAATTCAATGGGCAGTGTAATATATATATATATATATATATATATATATCGCGTACACACGTAAGTGGTTTTACTTCTTTGGCGTGAATTAAAACTGGCTGCTGGAAATAAATTAAATAAAAATTAAAACTGGTCACGGGGGATGAAAGTTTTCATAACTATGTCCGCACTTACTCAAAAATATTTAATCAATACACGCAAAAGCAATCTATATTGCGAATAAAATCAGAAAATCAGATAACGCAGTAAAAGCTACATGGAATACCATTAATAAAGAAGTTGGGGGTAAACAAAATAAAAAAAAACCAAAATATTTCCATAAAAATTGATAATAAAATTGTTACAAATGAAATTGAGGTTGCTACTGCTTTTGAAAATTATTTTTCAAATGTACTCATAGAAATTACTAGTGGTCTAGGATCGTCTTCGCATACAGCAGAGACGTTTTTGAGCAAAAATATTGGAAAATGGTTTCCTAGTTTTCAATTTAGCACATAACACATCTGCACATGAAATAGAAAGGACGTTCAGGCAATTAAATAAAAAGAAAAGTGAGGATTTATGGGGACTATCAATTAATGTAATAACTAATGTAATACCTATGTTATCGCCAATCTTGTTAGATATATTTAATAAATGTGTCGATCAAGGCGTATTTCCCAGTTTAATGAAACACAGTAAAATTATTCCACTATTTAAATCGGGCTGTATGTTAAATCCAACCAATTATCGCCCGGTGTCAATATTGCCAGCGTTGAGTAAAATATTCGAAAAAATAATACTCAAACAAATGCTGGCACATTTTAACATTCACGGGATATTTCATGGTCAACAGTACGGTTTCACGAGAGGGCGGTCAACAACTCATGCGGGAGTAAGCTTGATCGGGACTGTACTTCAGGCTTGGGAGGGGTCCCAAGATGCTATTGGTGTTTTTTTGTTATCTTTCCAAGGCTTTTGATTGTGTTAGTCATGAAACTTTAATTTGCAAGCTTAAATACTATGGAATACGTGGTAACGCTCTCGATCTCGTGATCTCGTATTTGTCTGGCCGCGGGCTGAAAGTGAGTGTTAATGTGGTTTTGTCTGTGGGTTCAAAGTTAAAAATGGGAGTTCCCCAAGGACCAATTTTGGGACCTTTCCTGTTTTTGGTATATATTAACGATTTCCCATTTATGCTCGGGGACTTATGCGAAACAGTATTGTTTGCTGATGATACCTCATTGTTATTTAAACTAGACAGAAAAAATCTAGATATTACTTGGGTAAACAGGATCCTAACAGATGTCTCGAAATGGTTCGCTGCCAATAATTTACTACTGAATGCACAAAAAACTAAATGTATTAAATTTTCCATTTCTAATGTACCCAGAATCCATGATAAAATAGAACTGGGTAGGAAACAATTAGAATTCGTCAAGTCAGCCAGTTTTCTGGGTTTAACAGTAGATAACAAGTTACAGTGGGCGGACCATATCGGGGCATTGGCTAGTAAGCTCGGTTCTGCGGTATATGCAATTAGACACATTAGGCAAATGACGGATGTGGATACGACAAGGTTGGTGTACTTTCCATATTTTCACAGTTTAATGTCCTACGGCCTTCTGCTGTGGGGATCAGCGGCGCATATGAACTCCGTTTTCATTTTACAAAAAAGAGCAATACGTGCCATCTACAGGTGAATGCACGAGAATCACTTAAAGATCGTTTTAAAGACATTAATGTCCTCACCTTGCCCTCCTTATACATCTTTGAAATTATTATGTATACGAGAAAAAATATAGATCTGTTTAAAAAGAATGGCGATATTAATGGTATGGAAACCCGAGGTCGTGATAAATTGGTTATTCCAAAATTTAAATTACATAAGTCAAATATTTCATTTTTGGGTAACTGCAATCGTTTTTATAATAAAGTTTCTCAAGAAATTACTCAATTAACAGAGAATAAATTTAGATTGGTTATAAAACGTACATTGACTAGACAATCATACTATAAAATAAACGATTTCATTGAAGATAAAACAATAGTCTGGAAATGATGTTCTCTGCACATGCGTTTACTGGCTTAATGAAAATATTGTATTTTAATAAACCTTTTGTAAAATGAAGTTGAAAAAATGATACCTGACTGAGTTTCTTGTCGGTTCTTCTCAGTGTCCAGGTTTTCTATTTGAACCGAACTAAAGTAGATTTGACGTTCAAAAATACCTTGTAATTGGGTTTACTTGAATAAATTGATTTGACTTTGACTTTGACATAACATGAAGAAAAAAAATCTGGTCACTTGGAGTTATTGAAATAAAAATAAAATCTGCTCACATTTAAAGAAAATTAACTTTCTTCGTTGCTAACTACATGTAGGACTTTTTGGCGGGAACGGGAGAAGTGAGGTTGTCATATTTAGATTTTCTATTTTTTATATTTGTGGGAGTTTTAAAGTACAAAAGTGATAGTATATTGTGTTTTAAAGTTCTGTATGAGTGAAAAGAATGGAGTAGGTCTAAATAAACATGTGTAGCTGAAGCTCTTGTGTAATTGCGTAAGTAATTGTAAAACAATTACAATTAAAATTTGTAATTGTAGTTGTTTGCCTAACAAAATGTTTTTACAATTTCATTTTACCCAACTCTGATACATACCATATTTATTTATTTTATCTATGAAATGACGAAAACGATAAGTTATGTAACGAGTGATAACCGTATCAAATGATTTACTCGTCACTTTAGACGTCATTTAAGGAAGCTCTTTTACACAGACAAACTACCCTCTTTTACAACTGAAAACGAACTAAATATATTTTCTTACTATGTACATTAGTGTAGCAAATGCAAATCTTTAGATCGTAAACGATAATTTCGATTTAAACACGCACATATCTTCACACTGTATCCTTAACGGGGTAGTCAGAGAGGAAGGAGCGCCAAGCTTCGCGGTCCTTACATACTTCTTTCGCTTCCTCAAATCTTATCATTCTCCTCACACATTTAATTTCGATTTAATTAATATCGATGTTTAATTTTTAATAATACACTTACTCGCCTTTTACCTCAGTTTTATTTTCAGCTTTTAATATACTCGTAAAGACCTAAAATACAATCTTCATGCTGCCACATATGTACTTATACACACAAGGTACATATTTGCCGCTCATTAACAAGGAAAATTAAAAAAAAATATCTGTACGTTCTTGCTAAAGAGTTCGTTTAGCAAGGATATAGGTACAGATATCTTTACAACAAAAATTCTCTCTCAAAAGTTATATAATGTAAGTAAGATACGTTTCAGTAAAATACAAATACATCTCAGTTCGATTTTCCCTAGCAGTCGTAAGCATCACATTGTTTTAGTCGAGAAATCTGAACTAAACCAAACTCGTAACCAAGTTTGCATGATAAAGACTGCCGATTCACAATGGAAGCGCTAAGATAACGCTTAAAAACATATTACAAAATTATGAATCTCTAAAAGCAAAAGCTCATCAAAATTCTTTATTTTAAAAATTAATACAATGTGTATAACATGTATGTATGTATTCTGCCATGCTGGTCTGAGAGAGAAAGAAATGCAGAATGCCCCAACTGTATATCTTCGCTCGCAGGTCGTAATAGTCGGGGATAAGGGCTTATTATGATAGACATACAAGCCACAAGGCCACAAGGCTGTTACAGTAATAAGCCCTCTTTCCTAGCATAAGCAACATGTTGCTGTTTGATTTTTGTTTACTTACATACATACTTACTACTAACGTGAGTGTAACTTTCGTCTTAATACCTTGTCTGCTCACGACGACCTACGAAAACGAATTATCGTAACGACACAGATATGTATATAATACAGTATGTATAAATACAACAAAGAAGAGAGTTTTCTGGTTGCTAATGAATCAACCGTGGAGGTTCTATACTCTAGGTTCCCAAACTTGTTTTGTCTACTGAGTCGAGAACTTTGGGAATGGGTGTTCTATACTAAACTGATTTAAAAAACGTTATATTTTAATTATAACACATCCTATTTTATCACAAGATAAATATTATGTGAAGCTCCACAACAACGGAGCCACAAGCAAAAATGCTAGTGTAGAATACTCGCGAATATATATTATCTTCACGCTGTATCCTCAACGGGGTAATCAGAGAGGATGGAGCGCCAAGCGTCGCGGTCCTTACATACTTCTTACACAACAGACATACACACATACGGACACCACTAATAGTCAATTCGTCAATTCTGAGTATTTTATGAAGTAAGCAAAGAACTACAAGAAACTTGCCTTAGTGTGAAGATATCACTCACCAGTGAAATTTGGACAATAATAGCTAGCATAAGTCAGTTGTTAAAAGTTTGTTTTTGTTATTATAACGTTAATTATAGTTTAAAGGTAACCATATACATTTATACACAGCAACCATCACTCCTTTTTCACATTTTTCTGTCCTCTTATAAAATTAGTCTTGTATTTTTTTATTGATATTAAATTTTGTTATTACTTATATGTTTTTGATTCCGACCAGAATATTTTATTTAAAAATTTCCAAATTCTTTTAAAATTAAATTATCCATTCTCTTTTTGTGGCATTCGGGTGAGAATGGTATAAATTGGCCAATTTTTATAAGAGAACAGAAAAATGTGAAAATGTATGTGGTTATTTTTAAACAATAATTAACGTTATTATGAATGTTAATTATAATGATATAAACCATATGTTATCATAAAACTATTAAATCAACAACCGATACATAATGAATTTATTATTATGTGCAAGATTTAAAAGCGCTCTTCTCTCAAGTTGGATAATTATAATTAATGAAAAATTTTGAGTTATAATTATAACAGCAAAACCAGTTTAATATTTATTTACTCTACTTTGAAGGCAATAGAATAGCAGCGAAACTTTTAAAATAAAAGAATTGAATTCCGACTCCTTTAAACCGTCACTACAGTTGATGATATATAAAATCCGTAAGTGGTGGTACTTTTAAGTGGTGGATTTGTATTTTTTTTACCAATCTTCCTCTCAAATTTGTTATGTTTGTAATAAGCTTTAAGCTTCAAGTTTGACCACTTAGGATGGATTTATAAAAGTATCCCCCAAGTCTACTATGCATGTTAGTTCTTATCAATTATAACCAATAATCTACATACGAGTATAATATGTATTTACGTAACTTTAATATCCCTATTAATATTGCCTGAAATTATACAATATGGGGCTACACGAAAAAAAGCAGGATCTATTCACACGTCGTATGACAATTGTAGATGTGCTGGAAATTTTACTTTTTAAATTATAAATTTCAATTATCATGTATACATTCGAATAAAATGAAAACAACTAGATACAATTTTCTCGATAGAATTTTTTACTAAAGTAGACTCTCTTTTTACGAACTTTCGCTTAGTATTTCGAAATGTGAACAGAACAATGTATAATTTTTTTGCTTATTTAAACATTATGAACATTAGAAAAATCTGGTAAAATAACTAAACATTTCATTCATTCGTTTTTATGTTATGGCCATTTTATTATTTGGCGCTTACGAACGTTGTGCTTTAAAATAAAACGCGTCTGCAAATGCTTTCTCTTTTTCACGTACTTGTGTAAATAGTGCTCTCACTCGCGCAATCTTTCGACATAAAATCAATTACAATAATAACTAATTTTTTTTTCGATTAGGAACTATCACTCTTCAATTTTAGGTTACGACAGATTATTTATTATCAGTTTCGAGTTCATAGTTACTGAGTGATTGCATATACAAGTTAATTATAATAAGCTCAGTTAACTTTTACTACCTGTAAGAGACCAGGAAGATAAGTAGCTGGGACATTCTTGATATTTCATTCTTTAAAATGTTTTTGTCATTTTTTTTAAATAAATATTTTCCCTATCACAGGAAACAACTTAATTTTTGTTCAAGTACACAAGCATATTTATTAAATGCAACATTTTAGACACTACAGTGATGTCGTGCGTCAAGTTGTCTTTATTCTTAGGCTTTGTCCGTATGCAAATGTGACGGTGGCCGGTCAGCGTTGCGACCTCTGTCGAGCGGAGGTCGCTTGTAGGACGAACACTTCGCGCAATCACTAAGCAATATCTATGGAAAAATGCAAATATGTACAACCAATAATCGACATTATTAGCATGACTGAACTTATATAACAATAGTAAATCTTCTCTATATTAAACGAACAACGAACAGTACAAACAATAGTTTCATGTTTATTTTTATTTTCTTCTGCTTTTCTATTTTAATTAATGCTAAAAATATTTTTGCATTCTATATTTCATGTCTAATATAAGAAACTCCTTTTTTTATTCTACTTCTCAAATCATAATCTTGTTTGAATTTTAAACGACAATGAGCATACTTTTGAACACAATGTTGTTTGACGGATAACAATGACAAAACCGAAAATCTATTACGTTTTCCCATATTGAATTTTGTTTTCAATGATGCCCCAGTTATCGATAAGGTTACAGGAGTAAGAAACATTGCACGCAGTCGTCTGCTCGATAGGCGTATAGTTCTGCCATCCATTTTAAGCTGCTTTGTGCTTCAGAAGGCACGATAAGCCATTAGTCCCGGCTATTGCTAAATGATGATATTCGTTAAGTCAGCCTAGACAGAGGCCTTAAAATATAGGCTTAAAAATTATTACGATAGCTTGTCTAGCCTATCTCCGACAGTTCACACTAGACTCGTGTAGTGTTGTCGCCCGTCTCTTTCTGAACTCATTTGTGAGAAGAAATCTGTACATTGCAGTGTGCCCTAGGAAGTGATTACTAGTAATGGGTAAATTCGATATTTTGTAGAATACGGATTGGGACTTACGTCTTACTCCGGGAACCTACATCCAGTTGTCCTACATCCAGTGGTCTTTGGACCGTTGTGGGATCATTCACAGAATACTTTATTGTAACTACCTATGCACGCATTACATCTCTTCTCATCTTTTCATTCGCAATCGTTTCATTCTATTTCGCCGGATACATATACCATTTACATTTAGATTTTTTGGATATATATCTACCAGAACCACAATGAATACGAGTCCGAAGAGATGTAGGTACCATCCGAATCTACTTATCTTTACAGTGTAGTGTTATTGTTGCTACCATATAGTTCATAAAAACATTGTCAATTTCGATATCGAAAAATAAGTTCCATCGTTTTCTTTTTTCAAAGTTCAAGTTAACTTAACTTAAAAACTTTTTTACAAGAATCTACGTTGTTGAAGCAAATAAAATATTTTTATTACAGCTTTTGTATTCGTCTTAGCTCGGGTGCGTCGTGAACTGAATATCGATACTCCATCAAAACACCTAATTTTCTATTAAACTAGTTGTTGTTTGCGGTTTCCGTTTTGAAATCAGGAATCACACGAAGAAGTGATTCCCGTGTTCAATATTATTGTATCGAATTACGGGTCTGTTCGTGAATAATATGAGTTCAAATCTCATTACCGGAGTACTTATTATCGTAACTTCACGAACGCACAATTATCATTACCTATATACAATATACATATCTTCCCACTGTATGCCTAACAGGGTAGTCAGAGAGGACGGAGCGCCAAGCGTCGCGGTTCACGGCGTTCGCGGCGAAATAATTTTAAATTGCTTTGAAAATACTTGTAAAATTTAAAATGAAAATCGTGGGGCGCATACCATTAAGAATCGTAGGGAGTGTAGTGAGTATACTAATATCGTTGATAAAATTCAAACAGTTTATGTCATTTGTAGTACAATAAAATTGTTTGTGACTTAGGCGAACTATTCATCCCTCAATTATCTATCGCAAACGCGCGTTTCCCGTTCTAAATCTTACAATTATTTTCATAGTTACTTAAAATGATTCCATACTTTTAAGTCCATTTCAAGAAGTGAGTACCTATGTTCATTTTTTTAAAATTATTAAGAAAAATACCGTCTTAAATAATATTTGGCCTCTGTGACTAACTTTATCTAAGTAGTTGTGAAGATGATGGAATAAATCGACTGTAACATACAAACAGACGGATAGACATACAGACGGACAGAACCAAACAAACCGAACATGCATAATTATAGTTTTCTTGATTTCGCCTCAGAAATTATGAATCGCTCAGGACTTATTAGTTGTTATCATTTTATACGTATAGATTAAGATGGTAATGTAATCAAATGGCAATTCTTATAAAATAATACGGAAAAATGACACTCTTTTCTTTTTGTGTATATTTATCTGTTTCGTCTATCGTCGTATCAGTGAGATATTCTTAGAACTATGAATTATCCTCCAACCTGGTATTTTTATTTAAACGAGAGGATAACACATGGAAGTTAGAATTAATATAAAATGGGTGTGGTGTGTTGAGTGAAAAGCTATATTTTTATTCTAAAAATCTCTAATATGACATCTTTAACCCATACATTTTTATTCTTAAAATCTCTAATATGACAACTTTAACCTATACATTTTTATTCTTAAAATCTCTAATATGACATCTTTAACCCATCCATTTTTAGTCTTAAAATCTTTAATATGACAACTTTAACCCATACATTTTTATTCTTAAAATCTCTAATATGACATCTTTAACCCATACCAACAGAAACCTTATATTGTAACGATATGTTAATGCTAGACTGGAACAAAAGCCATCATCAGTACAGAACCTTGGCACGGCCTCCGCGCATCCTCGCTCCACATGCTTTGTTCCGGTTAAAAGATGTATGGCTTACATGACTTCGTTTCGTGATCGTGAAAAACAAAGGTCATAATAACAAACTAGACACATCCCGGCAACAAGTTTACGGAAAGTTTTTTCTACCTAATATTCATACCATCTCTGTGCTCATATGCGGAAACATTATTACGTTTTCAGTTTTCGTTCAGAATTTCTTTCTGATTTAGAACTTTTGTTGTAATTTTCATGTAAACTTCAAGTATGTATATGTATATGTGAGTATATTCATATTCCTAGATTTTTATTAAATTTTGTGTCCGGGAGTTTCGGAGATAAAGGATGAGTACGATTAACTCGAGTTCAAGTTCACATCAAAACTACCTAATTTTTAATTTAAATTCTTGAATTAATATTTTATTACTAATGTAAAATATATGGGTTAATAAGACAATATATCATTATGTATTTACGTACCTACATTTACCGAATTTAAAGTTTCTGCGTCGACGGTTTCTTAAAAAATCGGTTGTCACGGTTTAACAAACGAACAAATTAATAAACAATAATTGTAAAAAGATTTTATTTTTCCTTTTGAGATGGCGGATCTAAAAAGGTTATAGAATTGTAAAGATCATATAAAAATGGAGCAAATATTTTGCCAGAGAAAAGGGCAAGATTACATACATATACTTACGCTGTATCCCTAACGGGGTAGTCAGCAAGTACGGAGCACCAAGTATCACGGTTCCTAGATACTTCTTTCGCTTACTCAAATCTCATCTTTCACCTTACACACTTTCGTCTAGGTATGCGAGTGCTTTTGACATTTCCGTCAACTAACACTCTGGTTCGGCTCCTTTCACTTACCGCCGCAAGGTACACAGTGTTGGGTGGCGGTCCCCACGCCAAAATGCAGGTTTCTTACACCAGCGGGAACCTAGTGACATTTCTTTTATATTTGTTTGTTATTATTACGTATCTAAAAAAATCCGTTGCCACGTTATTTTATTGTTATTATTATATTCATAATACTTGAGTAAGTACTATATATCTATGCTTGTGCATTAACCCCCATCCACTTGTAAGTAAACGAAACGTAAGTAAATCTCTTACAAACATTCTCTTACAAACAAGTGATAGGGAATTGAACCCGGATTCTAGAAGTAGCAAACGTCCCCATTAATTGCGTTAACCGCTTGATGAGATGCCTATAACGCATCTCAATGTTCCTTAATTAGTCGGGAGTGAAATCATCAATACGTTTATAACATTCGTAATCATAAAATTAAGACTTAATTGTAACCAATCATGATCCCAATCAAATGAAGCGCGTAACAATCTCATCTTCATTCCGATCGAAATTAACTTGTCTAACAATACCTTCGATCTCTTAATTAACATTGAAATACGAAAACTGCTGCATTGACGTTTCTAGTTTTATCCGTCGTTTTTAAAAAAATAATAATTTAAGTCTTATTAGAATGTTAATTATAAAGCTCATTTTCGAATGTCTTACACTCTAAATATTGTTTAAGGAAATCATATGAGCAATGAAGACTTTCGTCAAATTAATGATTGTGCGTACGATATAGTCATTAATTGGGTTAAAAATATCATTAAAGTTTAATAATCGTTGCTCAATTGTTTCATTTTGTTCACTAACTGGCATCAATCAAATTAATGAGAGTTACTTCAAGTATGAAATGCGTAACTCGTATCGGAAAGAAATGAGAAATAGTCAATTATATTTGTAACTAGAATTGTTATTATGTCGGTTTAATTGTGAATAAATACAAGTAAAACAAGTTAATAAAACGAGCGACTATCACATTGGTCATGCCCAACAGAGATTAGTAAATAACACATAATTAATTATTACCTTAACATGTTAAACTGACATATATCTAAAACGGGAAATTTAACGCGATTACCTTTTTATTCTGGCTTGACGTTTCGACCGAGTTGCATCGGCCGTAGTCTCAAGCAAACTCACCGAAACGTCAAGCCAGAATAAAAAGGTAATCACGTTAAATATCCCGTTTTAGATATATTTTATAATGCAATGCGAAAGTTTAAAGTCTATATGTTAAACTGACATCCTGGGGGTCTAGACAAGCGGTATTGTCGTAAACGCTAGTAGAATGAATGACAAATACCACGTAATTTAGCATAACGAATTATAATTTTGTTGTCGAACGTTATTAACTTTCTTATTATATCAAACGAAATATAAAGTCGTTTGAAAACCGCCGTATAAAACCGTAGCCACGTGGCACTTTTGACGAGCGATAACGCGAGCAAGCGTTTCGATTTTACGAAACTTTTGCCACTTGTCTAGCCGCTCAGGTTATGTCGATTGTAACTAATTTATTGAACTTTAAATAGCTCATTCAGACAACGTAAGATTTGTCTAAGCGTTTGCTTTCGCTTTAGACTCGCCTATTTGTAATCTCTAGTCTCTATCTCTTCTCTTCTCTTCTTTTCTCTATCTCTAAATAGTATAAAGCAAAGTCGCCATTTGCGTCTGTCTGTTTCTCCGCTAATTTCTAAACCACGCAACGGATTTTGATACAGTTTTCACTGACATTTAGATTTTTTTTTCCGGAAGGTTTATGTGCATAATACATGCATATTACAGTAGAGAAAAGTCGAGGATTTCAATGATTTGTAATGATGTCGTAAAAACATATTTTTGGGGGCTTACATTTCTAATGCTGGCTAAACCTTATGAGATAGATCAAAATAATGTACTACGGAATCGTATACCTTAAAAAGGTCTACAGAAAAGTCTGCAATAGTATATCTATCTATGCTGCAATATATCTATCTCCTAAGGATACCCCACAGTAACCATTTTTATTTTTTACATATTACTAAAAAATAATGGGTTATTTACGATGTTATTTTAAACAATAAGTATTAATCCTTATCCAATTAAATACGTTAGATACGTTGTGCATTTAATGTAGATCAAAACTGCCCTTCACAGCATATTAAAATTAATATCTTAGAAGATATCCCAGATTTAAAATTATTAATCGCTCGCAGCGAAAAGGATCTGTTAGTGTTGTGTTGTAATGAAATAACAGCTCTATATAGATATTCTATAGTTATACAACCCACGTCACACACACTATACAACGGTGCGAAACTGTGGCGGGTCCTAGTATGTTTATAAAGTCTAGTTTTAGTTTTTTTATGTTTTGTCAATCATTTATTTATGAATTACTTATTTGACGATATATTTTAGTATTCTATGTTAAATTTGTTTGAATTTAATAATAAAAATCTTATTTATACATACATACATATCTTCACACTGTCTCCCTAACGGGGTAATCGGGGAGGACGGAGTGCCAAGCTTCGCGGTCCTTACATATTTCTTTCACGTCCTCAGATCTCATCATTCTCCTCACATATATAATATAACTTAATTATAAATGTTTTGCCTGAAATTAAGAATGCATTTAAGTTATTTCTTGCAAAATAACAAAAGATGATTTTAATATTGCCATAAAATATCTGGGACTAAAATCTTGTGTCATAGTTCGATATTTTATGTTAACTTAAGATATTCGTTGTAACAATTCTATTAATCGTATTGTAACATTCGCAACATGCCACTCTGTGTGGTCGATTAAGTAAATAGTCTCAACAATAATTTATATTACTGTCCCCCGGTACTCGTGCCTATAACAAAATAAATCATATCATTATCCGACAGCCTTTGATCTAGCCGCCTCTTACCTTCGACCTGATCATTAATAACGTGTACAACGTTAGCGTTTCAACATTAATGAATTACATCTTAGAGATTTTATGTAACGCAAACTTGATGTATGAATAGGGTGCTGACTATCGACACGCCGGTTAGTGCACTTACCCTGCCCCCCGTCCTACCGTAATTTACAGACCAAGAGGAGTCATAGATAGCCCAGGTAGAGCTCTCGTTTTAACAAATTAGATTGGTAGTAACCACTTGTGAGGCCTTATTAGTGATGTGCCGAAGCTGATACAATGTATGCTAATATTTTCATATGAATAATTCATGCATAAATTCATTGAATATGCTACATAACGATAACCGAAATTGTTTTGATAGGTGCGATGTGAGATATTAAGATACCAATTATCATAATATCATCTTATAAACATGGTCCATAAATTCTTATCTTAATAAATTGTTTTTTTTCAGTTCATTCAATATTTAAAACTTTACATTGTCTTATCTATGATTTACATTACCTATGATGGTTATTTAGAGAACTTTATATTAAGTGAATGGCCATTGTATAAAAATTCGTGGTCTGCTATTGGACCTTCCCTGCCATGTTGGAACATTCATAGGCACAATCAGCGGAATGAAAATGCAGACAATTATTCTCTACAATTAAAAAGAAATAGCAAAATATTACACAAAATTGTTTTGTGTAATATGTTTATGACATCTAATTTTATATGTTCGTACTTTTTATTCTGAATGGTAAAGAATCACAAAATCACAAAACTTACCACAAAATACTGTACCCACAACATATATCATTATACTCCTACTTCAGATATTCATTTATGAAAATTAATACATTTCGTATTGATTTATCGACACATAATTTCACTTCACTATTCGCTTCAGCGCACACCTACCGCACGACTCCTCATTCATAATTTTATGTCAGTCCGGAACATAGCCGTTACATCCCTAGTCAATATCGAATATTTTAGACCTGGATCGATTTATTATGATTTAGGAATGGAAGTAGCTTTAATCTTTGTATTAAATAAATTATTTATTATACCTACTTGTTACAATAAAGTAGTCGACTATTATCTAGGAATATCTATTAAATATGTTTGGCCGCGAACTCAGACCTTCTTAGCACGAAAATAGAGGCCTAAGCATCTGAGTTCAGCGCCTTTCAATCAAGAAACTAACCTGTAGGTATTTCCGAACGACATATAATTTGATAATGTTTGTGTACATGAATGACTTCATCATTTCATCGTATTATAGGAAATTTTAATTTACTCTAAGACTAAGTTGTTTGTCTAAACTCAGAGAAAAGTGTCAGGTCGAATTCTTGTTTGAATGTCTTACTGAGAATAACTAAGTTATGAATTCAGCCGAACTCGCTTAATGACTCACAATTATTTGCTAATACTCGTGCATTATTCATTTTGAAAGATTTTTATTATTTATTGTTTAAACAATCTCATAGTTTAATTTAATTAAAACATGCTAGACTACATACTCTAAAGTATTTCAGTAATAGATAGGCATGCGCATTTGTATCGTAATAGTATAAGTATCTATCTATTTAATGTTGGTGTAATGCGATCGCGAAATGTATTTAAAATTGGCATAATATACAAATAACAGTAATATAAAGCGACGGCCTCCGTGGCGCAACGGCTAAGCGCGTTGGGAACTAAACGGGGGTTGCGGGTTCGATTCCCGCCCCGAGTCCGGGTGCATATTAGGGTGGTTTTTCGACTTTTGAATTATTTATCATCGCGGCACTGTCATTCGATTATATACATCTAAATATGAAACAGAGTTTTTTCTTTTAATTTTTGGATACGATTTAGAGGTCGAGGACCAGGTGTCAAACTTTAACAAAAAGCGTTGTATGACCGCTTAATAAGAGTCTCACTAATTGTACATTTAAGTGTTTATTAAGCATTTTATTTTACGATACTGACTTTATTGTATGGTAGTGAGGTCTAGATATGCCCGAAATCGAATGAAAGTAAGACAAATGCAGTAAAAATGCGATCTCTTAGAAATATGTGCGGTGTCACCCTTGCGGACAGGATAAACAAACAAGAGATACGCAGTATGACAGAGTTGCACGACAGTGTTATTGTAAAAATAAAGGAAGGAATGCTTAGATGGTTCGAGCACTTAGAACGAATGAGTGATGAAAGACTACATCTACAATCTACATATAAAATCTACAGAGCAAAAGTGAGAAGTAAAAGAAGTCAAGGAAGACCAAGGCTGACTTATGAAGATCAAATAGCCAGTGTTAGCAGACGGAAATGTCAAAAACACTCGCATACCTAGGCGAAAATGTATGAGGAGAATGATTTGAAGAGCCGAAAGACTAATTTGAAGAAGCGAAGGAAGGACCGCGAAACTTGGCATTCCACCCTCTCTGACTACCCTGTTAGGGATACAAGGTGAAGATATCTATGTTTAATGGTGTAACGTAACTCACACTTGACTGGTATTATTACCTAGGCAAAAATGTCTGAGGAGAATGATAAGATTTGAGGAAGCGAAAAAAGTATGTAAGAACCGCGACACTTGGCACTCCGTCCACTCTGACTACCCCGTTACGGATACAGCGTAAAGATATGTATGCATTAAGCATTTTAACTTCAAGTGAAACGTCGACACGCATCGGAAAGATTTTGTTTTTATTTAAAATTCAACCCTTAGTAGCGACCCTTAAATATTATTTAAAAATTAAAAAAAAATACCGAAAAAGTTTCTTATAGTATATAATAATAATATAATATAATCAAATTATGTGGTGCCCCGTGAAATTAAAAATTTTTTTTTCTTCTTAGGAATAAGGAATAAGTGTTTATGTATAATATGTATTTATTTATTTACAATAGAAAAGTACATAAGTAGTATATCAGTTGTCTAGTACCCATAACACAAGCGCTGTGCTGCTTACTTTAGGACAAAATGGCGCTGTGTAAAATGTCTGAGTATATTATTATTATTATAAAGATACGTGATGCTATATTATGTCTCTAAAGAAATAAATATTGGTCACTGAAAGTATTAGCGTGAATCACTTTCTAAATAATATGCATCTACAATACGCAGCGTGATACCTATCGAATTAATAAATATCTACACTAGTTACTTTTTGATGGTGCAATCAATATCTGTAACTTATATATCATCTCACCATAGGACACTATTCATTTCAATATAACTTTTTTAATTTTTATGACATTTCTATGCTTATGCTGGTCTGAAAAATAAAAACATAAAATGTGCCAGTTGCTTATATTCCGATGCACATCGTAAAAGTGATTCAGTGGATAAGGCTCATAAGGCTATTATAACAATGAACTTGTATAGGCGACGGGCTAATAGCCTATCACAATATAGAACCGTATGCCCGCATACTAATACTGCTAAAAGAGGTGTCAAATAGTGATTCTAGTATACCTTAATGTTCCACACTGAATAAGAAATAAAACGTTACATACAATTTAACTGCGTTATGTTGATTAGCAGTTGCATAAATCATATAATTTAGTTTTGTCTTTTCTTTGTCACGGAACTCGTATAGAGAAATCAGAACAAACTATCTACCCCGACTGTCACCTCGACCGCTCGCGTGTCTTCTCTCTAATGGATGTTCGGAAAAAAGCCTCAATTGCTCGCAATTGACGAGTGCAACCGAGTTTAGCCGATCTCGCGCGCACGACCGCGACACCTGGCGCGCAACGAGAACACGCCCGCGGCCATAGACACGAACAACGCGGGCGCGGCGCGTGCATAGAGAACACTTAGCGGCCACTTTGAAATTGGAACGTTTGTTCGACGTTTGAATTTAACCATTGTCACAAAGTGTCCGTTGTCTTGGCACGCGAATGAGGAATGAAATTTCTATTTTATATTTAGTAAATAATGACATTAATTAAATACTAAATATCACTACTATACTTACAACACTTTCCTCCTTATACAAGTTTTTAGAAAACTTACAAATTCACTGGTTTTTGGATAGGTTCTGAAATTATACTTTTTTCCTAAGCCGAAGTCATGCTTCTTTGGTAATCGATCATCTAAATCCAAAAATAGTGTATTAACCTCAGACTTTGTCAGCTTCTCTCCACTGAACCATAAAAGATCGATTTCTACGCGTCAAACGGCGCTCCGGTTTTCCGGCACCCACAAAACACATAAAAAGATTTGGAACCGACGATAGTTTTTCCTTATCTTCCGATTAGGGTACAGGTGCTTCTGGTGACTTTTATTTTATGATTTGAAAAGATATTTTTTGTTATGATAGTGCTTTTTGCTGTCATGGTTCAGTGGCAACGCGCATGTTGGAATGCCACTCGATTGAACTTGGACCGAATTCAATGTAAGTAGTTTTTAATGTGTAGCTGGCGTGTTTTAGCGCTGTTTGTAACTAGTGCTTTAGTTTTTGTCGTATTGAAATGTGAGTTAGTTATTAAATGAGAATTATACAATATGAAAAATAAAAAGAACTCATTATTCACCTAGATACGATCTCAACGAATGATTAAGTCGACTACTACTGAATCTAAAGAAAAAAACACAAACGCTCTTTATTGTTTAATTGAAAGTTTATAGTTTAATTTCTAAGATGAATTTGTATACAGCATTCATTTATGGAAATCAATTACAAAATATTTCGTAAGATCAAAGTGACCACTATTATAGAAATCCAATTCATCAGGACATCGTGGTAATGCTATTTGTCTATCCGTCTGTACATCTACATTTACACGTCAGGAATCTTTGCTTTTTAAAGGAAATAAAACACAAAATACATAATTTAGTTCGGAAGTTATAAAGTTCATAAAAGTTTTATGTTTGCGAATAAAATCAATACAACTTTAAATGAAATCCATACAACTCTATTTCATTTTAATAATTACAAGCCTACAATACATACCTAAGTACCTACCTACCTCACAGAAAAGGGTAAATTTTTTTAAATCTCTACCTGAGTCTTTGAAGTTGGTATCTTTAATAATACATATTTGAATAGAGAATAAACGTTGCCAAATTTTTTTGACAATAACTAACAGTTTCGAAGACCCATTCAGTGTGCTTTTGATCTTATTTCCTCCCAACTCTTTCTCAAAAATGACAGTATGTTTTATGTATGAAATTGGAATCTGTCTTCAATATTACGTACATCCTACACTTATATAACAAATACTAAATATAAACAAATGTGAAATATTATATTAAAAGTATAGTGAGCAACACAAGCAAAGTATTTTTTTGCTGCAAATTAAGCAAATATGAGGCAATCGCAAACTCACAATCCTCGGTGCATTACTCCAACTCGCATCATTTCTAAACTCTTTGTTAAAATTACCCTATCTTTGATAAAATTAACTTAAAAGAAGCATCGTGTTTTTGAAGGAGGAGAAGAATCATCGCAAAAAAAAACTGTATCAAGATTACAATTACCGAGGTGATAAATACGACAGTATTGAAATTATTGACATTCTTAGTCAAGGCATTAAGTCTTGTTAAGCGTATTATGTTATTGATAGAAAAAAAATCATTGTTAAATAAAAATTGCATCAAAACAACGATTACATTAAGAGACAATATATAGGCAAAATCAGTAACATTAAATTTGAAGTAGAAAGTTTTATTTCTTGTAAAAACTATCCTATTTCATTTAGATATTTAATCCTTATTTTTTTTAAAGATTAGTGGAAGCTTACACATTATCTGCTCCTTATAACAAGCTATTCTTAGCGTTGGTATCGGTACTATATGGCAAACAAAGCACAGTACGATAAAAGTATATAAAAAAAGTCTGACTATATCCCAAGCATTGTATTTAGTAGCTACCAGTTATAATTTTATAATAGGCCTTCAAATATGATTTGCGTGTGGTTTTCAATAAGAGTTCCCGTATCTGCTGTGGTAGTCACCACTGCGTTTGCTATGGTTCGTAGGGTGTTGAGATGTGGGCGGTGGCGGATGAGGCGCCATACTGATGCTGGCCTCACTGGCGCGCCGCGACGACGCCGACCCGCCTGTCGTCTGGCCTGCTTGGTGCTACTCAGGTACAAACTAACAATGCAAGTGGCTTGCATTCCATATAGGCAAGTGACCAGTGCCTATATAAATTACTGTGTAACACAATAATTATTTTATTTACCTACACTCGTACGATATATGAGTGTAGTAATATGTGACATATCGTTAGTGATAGTGCAATATCGCGTAAGTGATGTAACAGAATAACAATAATAAATTTTGTATAGACTCGGGGGTTACTTTGCGGAAATCCAGCAGATTCGGTCAGCTAACCAACATCGAATAGATTCGGTGCTAGAGATAGGATTCGGTCAGTTAACCAACACCGAATAGATTCGGTGCTAGAGATAGGATTCGGTCAGCTAACCAGCACCGAATATTCGAACGATTCGGTGCTGGTTAGCTGACCAAACCCTATTTCTGGTATATCCTGAGGATGCTTCGTTGAGAAGCGAAATACGTATCGATTGGTGATTTTTGGAGTTTTAGCGGAAAATAGCTAAAGATTTTAGGAATTTATCACATATTAAACTTTTATTGACAGGCAAACCTCAAATGTCAAAAAACACACAAACAATAAATAGCCAATAAATGATGATCACACCATAAAATATTAGAAAAAATAAAATGCAAAAATAACAATAAAATCAACGTATAATCTTATCATGCTACTTTTTATTAGGGCTGTGATGAACAGAAAGCTAATGCACAAGGACATAATTGGTTAAGTCTTCAAAGATGATCCTCAATATATTATTTATTTATTTGTTATTTATTACACATAGCCAAAAATTGTGGTATAAAAACACAGTGTCACAGTGGTTCCCGCATTAGGCGAACCTGTATCGCGGGCGACCATTAAATGAGGGTTTTAATCTTCAAAAAAATTATGTCTAATTAATTGCAAACATCCAAAACTAGTGTAAAACCCAGTCGGTTTAGTTTCGTGTAGATAAAAGGGAAAGAGAACGAGTTAAATCTCTGTGCAAACGCAGTGCGCACTGTATGCTTTTTCAACACCAATTATTTAAATTGGAATTGACCAATTGTATGAGACATTAATGTTGCCACAGCACAACCCAGAAAATATATAGAGCTGGCGAACAGAAAGAGCCCATGCCTCTTCATAAGTAAACTCGTGGGAAATTGAAACCCTTTACCCAACATCACCTTCAAGATAGATCTTTTGACTCGTTACACAGAGATCATGTAAGTTTTGGCCGCGTTACCCCAGGCAGTATTACAATAAAGGAGAACGGACTGGTACAGGGCTTTATAGACCAATGTAAGAATCTGCCTGGATGCACAACAGCGAAGGAGCTTCATAATCGGTAACAGCATCTTCGCCCGATTGGCTAGATTATCTATATGACGCTTAAAGATGAACCTTTCGTCCATTTCCACGCCCAGGTGATTAAAATATGAAACTCCATCCAGGATCATACAGGGCTAAGAATTTTGATAGTTACCACACGTGTGGATCCTAAGAGGATACGAAGCAGGAGGCCTGAAGGGCTTAGTGTTGTAAAAATACAAATATTTAGTTTTGAAGACATTAAGAGTAAGTAAGTTGCGACTCAGCCAGTCCGTCACTGTCGTCATTCCTCTCTCAACACAGGCGAAAACACCAGACCAAGAAGGAGGTCGTAATATAATCGCTGTGTCATCGGCGTAGCAAACGAATTCCACGCTTCTCTCATCGACGAAGATTTTAGAGATGTCACATGTTAAATAATAACGGTCCAAAGATGCTTCACATCAAACTTCTTCTTCAGTTCACCTTACTCCAGCAAATTCATTAGTATAATCTTCTAAAGTAACTACCTGCTTCTTATTCTCCAAACAGCTTGCAAACCATCGCAAAGTAATTCGAATGCCCTGGAGAGATCCAGGAATGCTTTCAGACACGCTTCTTTTTCATCAATAGCCCTCGAAATCTTGTTAAGAAGCAAAGTCATAGCGTCCTCAGTCGATTTGCCCCTGCGAATGCCGAACTGATCGACCGAGATCAGACACTTTGTGACTCTAGAAAACTCACCAGTCTCTTCTCTACTAACTTTTCAATAACTTTTGATAACAGCGCGTTGTTGCATTATCACTATCGATATAGTATTATGATACAGTCATAATATGAGGTAAATAATTAGTGTTGTACATAATAATGCAAGTAGACACTGTTGATTGCCTATTTATCATACAAAGCACATCACCGAACACTACACAATACCTTCACGCCATTCCGAGTAATATCTTCTGAAAAATGGTCAGTGTGATTTTATAGTGCTATTTAATTATTTAATTTACACGGTTCTAACGTATTTATTTTGTGTTATTCATAAAGAGTAATCAACACAATTAACTATTTAAGCACATGTTTAATTTTAAAAAGTTCAATATTTTAAATAAACTGCGTTTTTATGTAATAAAAATAACGTCACAACTTATAAAATCTCGGCTTGAGAGGCGTTTTCTTAGCTTATTTTATGTAATGGTGTGTTGTATATACAGGTAAGCCGGCATAATTGGTTTGTTTTTCATTTTTGAAGTATCTAAACGACGCGGTGTCTATTCTTTTACAAAGATTATTGTTAATAAATATTTCATCTGAAAAACCAATTTGGTTGAGATTTTACATGAAAGTATTTTGTCCGAATTTGTCTGAGTCCTAATACTTCCATTAGACATATTTACATAATTAAGTACAAATTAGTAATTCCTTTAAATTACATACATACATACATATCTTCAGTCTGTAACAGCCTAACAGCATTCGTTTTTATAATATAAATAAAATTACATAAGTAAAATGGTTCATTTTTAGGTAAAAATTCAATTTTACTTATATAATTTAAATTTTTGTAGCGATACATTATGTTGACTGGGCAATTTTGTAAGAGTATATTAGCGTAGCTTGCGACCCAGTTGTCAGTCGTTCCCAAAGAGTATAGTAGGGCAATCGTTCTTTCGACCGCTTACATCTCGAACCAACAAATATAATGGACTAAGCCATAATATGTTGCCGCTCTGAACGCCGTGTGTCAAATGAATTTTCGTGTCTCTTTTCATCTCATTGACCGTAACCGCGAGTAAAACAGTTAGCTATAGTAAATATTGAAACCTCGCACTGTCAGTGTAATTCGTATCAGCTCATGACCAACTTCACGTACATTACTGAAATTATTATTTGCAAAACACTCGTAAATCTTAAGTTTTTGGCTACTAGTATTCAAAAAATAAATATGTCATCTTCAGCTGTCTATTGTTATACTGTGACTCTTCCCTCGTCACGCACATTAGTTGATAACTTATGTAAATAAATTATAATAATAAACAGTAACTCTAAAATATAGTTTCAATCTACTAGTACAAATATACCTCTAAATGAAGAAAGATTATAAATATAATATTACTAAATGGAACATCACTACAATGGTAACACCGACGTGCTTATTATATTCGTGTCCTGTAAGAGAAAGAAAAACATAAAACGAGCCAGCTACTTATTTTTCTGCACAGGTCGTAACAATCCACCGAGAAAAAAGGATAGTTATAAGGATGGTTCTTATAGTCAATCACATCCAAGTTTTGAATTGTATTAGCGAATACCTGTAATTAGCACTTTCATTTGTTCCTCGTTGGGGATACAGCGTGAAGATATGTATGTATGTATGTATATATTTGTTAATATCTTAATTTTATGCATTTTCGACATATATACTTGTGTTCTGTAGGCGTTTCAATACAACAAAATAAAATTGTCATTATATGATTCCGATCAATGTTGCCAGATGGGGAAATTGAAAATACCCTAGCAGCCTTTCAAAAATCTGCATTCAGCAAAAAAACAGAATTTACATTGTCACTTTATGCGCTTATATTTAGTTGTTTGTTCATACAAGGGAACTTAGAAATTGAATAATAAAAAAGCTATATACATGTATATGTCTGTACACCATAAAACCCGATTTATCTCAGTCCCAATAATTTAGTGCTGGAATAAAATGGTAAAGATGTGGAAAAAAAAATTGGATTGTTCCAGCAGATTAAAAGAAGCGAACTGCGAAGGTCTAAAGCTAAATCATCTTGCAATCATCAAGCTGAAGATCCATTGTCAAAAACGCGAAGTTAAAAGCGGAATAGCGGTATATCTGGCAACACTGTTCCAATTTGTCAGTTTTGTAAGATCGAATATTAATTACATACATATCTTCACCCCGTATCCCCAACGAGGTAGTCATAGAGGACGGAGCGTCAAGCGTCGCGGTCCTTATATACTTCTTTCGCTTCCTTAAATCTTATTATTCTCCTCACACATTTCCGCCTAGGTATGCGAGTGTTTTTGACATTTCCGTCTGCTAGCACTCCGGCTATTTGATCTTCATAAGTCGGCCTTGGTCTTCCTTGGCTTGTTTTACACTCACTTTCGCTCTATAGACTTTCTGCGTCAGTCTTTCATCACTCATTCTTTCTATGTGCTCGAACCATCTTAGCATTAATTATTATTACTGAAAATAGTGTGAAGGTGTGATTGTTGCACTTTGATGTCATCTCCCTAGTTTATGAAATGGCGTGTATGTTCGTAACGAATTCAAAAATATGAAATACTAAGTAATTAGGTAAAATGTGTCAAATATTCGACAATTAAAAGAGCGATATGGTCTATTGGACTCACAAATTAAGGTTGCATAAAATATTCTGCTAATAGGACTTTATAAATCGAAAAAACTAGACGACAGCTCGAGTCGTGCGCCCGCGCACGGAAGATGTATGGAAATGCGCGCACCTGTCGGCCTCCGCCACCCACAGCGAAAAGATAAACAAGTACTTAGAACAGTTTTCGTTACTAACTACGCCGTACTATAACTCCATATGCACATTTTAGATTCCAAGCTTCAATTACATTTAAAGATGAAACGTGTACCTAGAAGAGATATGAAACATAATATGTTTTAATTAATAAATCGAATCAAATTTATTCATCTCTGAACACTTATATATGTACAATGCGGATAGTAATAATTAATCGGATTAATTTAATGATCCCAGGAAAGAATACGATAATATGGACAACTAACAATAAATTGGAAGTTTTTTAATTAAGACGAAATTTATGACAGTGTATGGCCCACCTGATCGGCCTACGAGACTTTGTGCCAAGGGTATCACTCATGTATTACCGACCCAAATTCTAATAATACACAATTATATATGTAATTGTGCGTAATGAAACTAAATTAAGGAATTCATTAAAATTGATAATACATGTATATTTTACTTGGTTACATCCCTAAAAGACTTCACCGTGAGACGTGATATTAAAAGTAAATGTCGTACTCGCCTTGGCGCCTTTTCCTTTTCACTATGTTTTAAAGAATGTCTGTGCTATGGTCAGTGGTGTAGCTAGTCCTATATGGGCCCTGTATCAATATTGTCGGGGGCCCTTTCTACCGGACTGCGGCAAAGCCCAAAAGGAGCGCAATATTTTCTTATAAAATGAACAAAAACACTCGCAGTGAAAAAATAAGTATATTTATAATAAGTATAACATACACTATACAAATAGATAGGAATGTATAATAAAACTTAAAAACGATGATATTAGCATCCAAAATTAATCCGATACTATTTCCAATGAATTTATGCTTACACACGAGGCACCTCAGGCACCCCGTATCTTTGATACGACTGATACGACGGTAGCTACGCCCCTGGTTATGGTCATGCTCTTGGGAAAACCTAAACGAGAAGTCAATTTCGCAACTTGTACATAGTAGAAAAATCGGTTCTATTTCGGCTCCAAAGAGCTAGGAGCTAATTCTTCCATTATAAAAAATGTATTTAATGTAATTGTAATTAATTTTATACATTTAATACATTGTAATTTTAAAAAGTGTAATAAAATAATACGATTAATGTAAACACAAATTACCTCAGCTAATAATGAAATGTTCACCAAATTACGCGCCGCGGCAGTAAGTGGATGAGTAGTGAACAAGAGACATTAAGCTCTTAAGTAAAGACAACTCTGCTCCCAGTGTGAATAAGCTACATCGTGATGCCGTCATTACCCGCACTTTAACATCGGTTTATACTTGAGTACAGACAGCAAAAATGGTATAAGATAAACTACATTTGTGTTATAAAATATAAAATATTGTATTTCCATAACACAGAATTTTTTTATTAATGTTTGAATTTTTAATAGTATTAAATTGTTCTCCTTCAAAAATTATTGAACCAATCAACCTCAAACGCCGATAATAGTACTTAGCGCACAAACGTGCGGTATCATTTCTAGTACAAAGGAAGGCGGCGAGTAAAAGTTAACTTTTGTTAACGTTGAATAAAATTATAATTTTTTTACGTCATTACTTTTATTTTGACATTAAACTCTGTAATGTGGTTTATGTTATATATTTAGCGTTATAATTTATTAATTACTATTTTTACAAAAATTGATGTATAATAATGTTCTACAATTTAATACATCCATACATATCTTCACGCTGTATCCCCAACGGGGTAGTCGGAGAGGACGGAGCGCCCAGCGTCGCGATCCTTACATACCTCTTTCGCTTACTCAAACCTCATCGTTCTCCTCACACATTTTCGCCGAGGTATGCGAGTGCTTTTGTCATTTTCACAGTTTAATATAATAATCATAAGTAAAATATAAAACAGTATGATAATCTAGGCACTACACTCGTTATACACTTCACTAGATGAATAATAAAGTAGTGTAATTATTTTCTTTGAATCAATCTACGATCAATTGCAAGTGAAATATTATAATACACGGTTATTTATTAAAAGCATTTCTCATAGAAAATCCAACAAAAAATTGAATTTCGTACCATATAATTCTCGTAGGAAAGAAAAATGGAAAATTATCGTAACACGCAGACTTACTCCAAACTGTGGATAAATGTGCGCAGTTACAGTTGTAATACCGCAGCTGTAATTAATAACATACATAAATCTTTTTTTTATTATTTATCAACTTTAAATCCGCAACATATACTTTAGGTAATGAAATTATAAGTCAAGTTACAAAAATCAAAAATCTTGGCTTTGTTCATGATAATAAATTAATGTTTGATAGTCAGATTGATTTTGTTGTTTCTAAGGCTTCTAGAGCGCTGGAGTTTATTATTACGTGCCCAAAAGAGCTGAACAACATAAAGGCTATTAAAATATTATATTGTACGTATGTGAGAAGTCACCGTGAATATGCCTCACAAATTTGGAATCCTTATTATACATTAATCGTATTGAGGCAATCTAGAAAAGATTTTTGAGGCTTATTTCATTCAAATCTCGAACGCTTGACGCTAATTATCGACATAGACTCCACATTTTACCCTTACGCATGCTTTGCGATATAGCAGACATGACTTTCCTCATTCGATTAACTAATGGTTTCATTGATTGTTCTGAGCTTCTACAAAAAATAACAATACCTACTTGTACAACAGCGCCCCTCAAGAGGACACACAGTTTTACATGTTCCTTACCCATCATTGAATTATAGACGTAGTTCTTATATGTGTAGGACTTTTAATAATTAAACTAAACCTTGATATAGATTTGTTCTTTACTGGTGATGCTTTATTTAAAAAAATATTACTGAGAGTTTGTTTTAAACTGTGTGTTCTGATTCATGTTGGATGTTTATGCTACATTGGTGAATCATATATATATATATATATATTTTATGTATACCTTAACTGTAGGAACTCATAACTGGCCTTTATAATTGGCTGTGAGTTCCTCTTAAAAATCGTTAAAATTTTTTTTTTTTTATCATTTACATTTATAACATATAAATGTAGAAATGCATTATATTGTTGTAGGTAAAAGATAGCAAAATTAGTAAACAACAACGACATATCTTCACGCCGTATCCCTAACGGAGTAGTCAGAGAGGACAGGACATCAATAAATTTTAATATAATCGAGTTAATCGTTCCGTAACAACGCATCTGATGGAGCCAGCTGCTTGTAAATCGAGGCATGTTTGTAATTTATGAAACCTACTGAAATCTGAAACAATAAATTACACATTTTTTACACGGAAATATCTTGATAGGGTCCAATCTACAAAAACATATACAAATTCACATACAAAAAAATATGTGCACACTTACCCGACGAGAATATATGCACACGCTTAACCCAAACCATTTGAATGGAATTAAGTTCAATTTGCTCAAAATTGCACCATTTTACTAAGTTTTGTAAAGTTCACTAAATAGAATTACGTGCTTATTAGTATACGATACATAACGAATACTGTAACGCGAACATGCAAGTTTACAAATTTAAAATTTAAAAAATCGTAATATTATTAAATAAAAATTCATTTATCAATATTGACAAATAATGTAACCGAACTCGACGGTAATTTAGCCTTTTGTCCAATATTAAAACTTGCATCGTAATGGATGGTTTTCAAATTTTTAATTCAAACAGTTTCTAGAATATTTAGTCTGCACATACCTACACCATTATTCAAAATCTAGGTCAAAAATATTGCTCTGAAAAGCATCATTATTAATCTAACAGTTTATTTTGATTAGATATACATAGCGTTTAATAAAATATCACTATACAGTTTAATTTATTGGTTATTATTAATTTAAATAGTCACAAAACTTTTACTTTTTTTGTGAACGGTACGTACTAGTATAACCATTTTCCACAGTACCCGTGAAACTATCCCTGATTTGGCAATTACGGTTAAAGACTGAGTGTCGTAGTTCACGGTTTCGCATTTAGTACAATATGACCACTACTTTACAACTGTTATAGATGTTGTAATTATACTGACCGAATGCGTCACTTTTTCGGTAGTTTTACAATTTAATATTTGAAAATTGCTAGCTTTTTATTGAAAAAAATGTCCGTTTCAGTTATAATTTTTATAACAAGCCATGGTTTAAAAATTAGTTGTTGTTGTTGCTGCTTGATAATAGAAATGCAAAATATTAATATTTTTAACGATTTCATGCCCATAATTGTCCTACAGATGACGCAAGTCCTTCACTACTATTAAGTTACTTAATTGTTTCTGAGAATAAATAACTCGCTAAGTTCATGTCATACATACACATCCTCGCTCTGCCCATATCAAAACGAGGTAGTCAGAGTTGATAGATTGCAAGCCTCGTGGCTCCTCAAATCTCATCACCCTTCTCATACATTTTCGCCTAGGGACATTTCCCTCAGATATCACTTTGGCTATATGATCTTCGTAAGGCAGTTTTGGTCTACCTTAGTGTCTGCTACCACACACTTTCGCACTGTAGATTTTCTTTGTCACTTTTTTTTTATTTATGAACAAGAATCAACAGAATTTTTATACATACATCTTTCTAAATAACATCACATTCTTCTGTAACTTTTTCCAATTACTGATTCTAATTGCTATCAGAATCTATTAAACATTATGTGATGTAGGTAGTTATTATATTTATTTATTTACAATTATAATATAAGGTAAACAAAAATTTAATTTGGTCCTTCCACTTTCATAACTCATTCTTTCTGTGTCCGAACAATAAGCATTCCTTTCTTCATTTTTGCTATTCAATTCAAATATGCCGCTGCCGCTTTCCGTTATCTCCGAAACTATTGTACCTAAACTTTTAAAACTATCTAAAAGAAAAATGTAACGAAAATTCTCTCTATCTCATAAACCTTTAGAAATTAAATTTGAAATTGTGTATTCTAACATTCTCGAGCGCGGTCAAATTTTTTTGTTTATTTTGAAGAAAATTACGAAAACGAGAAAAATAATTTGCTAACATCCACAAGCTGAAGTAATAAAAAATCGTCAATAAAATTTGGCGTATGCAGCTGCAGTGAAGCACGTATTCCCCACTCCGCTCCTCTCCCTTTCACTTTTTCTCTATCTCTCACTCTCTCGCGCCGTCCTCGCACTATATTTTTCACACTATATTTCGCACTATATTTATATTTCAATTCCTAATTCAAGATAGTATAGTTTCCGTCAGCCATCACGCCATTACAGCTAATCACAGCACTCATGGTCAAAGAGAATGTAAAATTACTACGTAATTAGAGTCGGGACATAGAGCTAGACTTCCTAATGTCAAAAAAAAACAAAAATAACCAATCTGAAGACTTTAAAACAATCAGCTTTACCAACATAAAGAACAAAATAGAGACGTGCCGCCTAATATTCAAATCTATCGATATCGATTATAATTAGCGCAACGTGCAGTACTAGAAATTGGTAAAAACGATTTAGACAATATAATTTTTTTTCAAACCGTCAGATTAAGAAAATCCCTGCAAATAATAGTCAGATTATGGATCAGCACGACTAGGACATTAAGCTGAATCCTCTTTATGAAAATCTGACTCACTCGACTACTATATCAAAATGGCAATTTTTTGGCGTTTTCAAAAAGCCGTCTTTGCTTGACTTTGCGTCAATCTTTTGAATGGGAGCTTCATTCGGATTAACTTAACATCCCCTATGAATATCTGACCCGCTCGATTAAATTTTCTTTTCGTTTTTAACCCTTCCATGGTGGGGGCGGCCGTACGCCAGAATAACATACTTCCGTCACGCTATCAATATCTGACGCGCTCAAGTATTTCCATGTGTTTTAATTAAACCAAGTTCAATAACAAATCACTGAAAAGTACGAAATAACTATTCTATCCTAATAAAATACCTATATAATTAAATTTGACAGTTACAGAAGTCGATGCCAAACCTACTAAACAAATAGACTTTTTGCTGTTGCACATTGATTTAAAACCAACTTCAATAACTGTATTTGTATTGCATTTATAAAGTTACATTTGTAATTGAGTTTTGATTAGTAAAGGATAATTATTTCGTACTTTTCAGTGACTATTTTTAAAGTCGGTTTGAATTTTTTTTTTATTTCCCCCTTTTGGGTGAATTTGGCCTAAATAATCACCTAGGGCAGGTTTGCAATTAACTTCTTTAATTTCTAATTCTGGAGCGCAAACACAAGAGAATCGTCAATATAAATAAATAAAGCCTATAAATAACTTTAAGCAGTTCGCGTTATTAGGTATTATTTGGTGTATCTTTGAAATCCAAACTCCAATACCAGTGAAAATTAAATGGGACCAACCTGAAAGTATATCATTTGAAATCAAAATATAATTTTCCAAATCGGTTCATAAATGACGGAGTTCTAAAGTAACAAAAAAAATACAACCGAATCGAGAACCTCCTTTTTTTGAAGTCGATTAAAAAGCAGTTATTTTCGTTTATATTGAAATCTATGATTAATTTTAAAAATTCCAATTGACATTTTAAAGTGTGTATTCAAATCAATCTACATATAAAATTAGAGGCTTAAATCGGTTCAAATCTTTCCGTAAAATGTAAATCTCTGTTTTGAAAGGGATTGATAATTTTTTTCTGTTAAGAAAGTTATCCAATCGTGTAACACAACTGGTAAAATGAAGTCAATGAAATTAAGAATCAGGTTACCAAATATCACTTTCATAATATTTATGTTTCGTAATCACTAAGAATAATTGAAATCCTTGCCGTCAAAATTTCCAATTCGCCATCATAATACGTCCGCGTCAGGTGAACTCGCAGTTGACGAATTTTTTTTACTTCTAGACAAATAACAAATAATTAAATAGGTAAATAACCATCATAAATACATTTACAAGAAATTAGTTTTGTAATATAGTTGTGTATTTTCTTGTACATTCAAATAGAAAATGTAAAGTTGACAGCTTTATCAATAAATTATATACTGAAGTCACGGAAAACAAACAAACATACTTTCTCCATAATATTGATATAGGCTACACACAGGTACTACGTAACCATTAACTTCGGAAATATCTCTATGACTGCGTAGGTGTACTCAACTTAGTCCCGCAAATTCAGCAAACTCATCTCACTGAATGCAACAAGCCCGACGTAATCCGCCTGATTTATGGGCACACAGCCTGACTGTTCTGTATTTATGAGTAGCGGTGAACTTGCGATACATAAAGATGTGTACACACTAACATAAAGTATTATAAAAAAAAATATTCAAAACAGACTTTTACTGGATTTTGCTTATTTTTGCTTAATCGGTTACGTGTGAAATTAGTTTAAAATTCAGTTATAAAATTTGAACGACATATCCAAGTTGAATTGAATAAAAGTTTGTAATTTGTAAAATAATATAAGTATAAATATATTAAATAAATCCGATAAATTGAGAATTTCCTTCTTTTCTGAAGTCACTTGGAAAGAATGAGTGATGAAAGACTGACGAAGAAAATCTACAGCCCGCGAAAGTGAGTGGTAAAACAAGCCAAGGAAGACCAAGGCTGACTTATGAAGATCAAATAGCCAGAGTGTTAGCAGACGGAAATGTCAAAAGCACTCGCATACCTAGGCGAAAATGTGTGAAGAGAATGATGATTTGAGGAAGCGAAAGAGGTGTGTTAGGACCGCGACTCCTGGCGCTTTGTCCTCTCTGACTATCCCGTTGGGGATACAGCGTGAAGATATGTCATGTTATGTTTCTGAAGTCAGTTAAGAGTCAAACACGAATTCGACTCGCACAGAGGACTCCGTGCGACAATTGTACGGCAAACGTCAATAAATATTTTCTGTGTATCTACATTTAAGACGAGTTTTGTTACATTTTTCTTATAAAGTTTAGGTAAGGTTTTATATTCCTGAAATTTTTGAAGTTCTAGGATGAAATGATCAAATCAAGTACCAAATTTACCCCTTCTCTAATTCTGTTAAGACTTTTTATAATATTGACTGTGCAAAATATGTATCATCATCATCATCGTCAGCCCGTGTTCGTCCACTGCTGGACATGAGCCTTTCCAATACTGTGCCAAAATTTATTATTTAATGCAACATGTCATACAATTTGAATTCGTGGTTTAAAGAGTTTTCATTCGATACCCCACCAGATGACAAAAAAATAATTGTTAAATATGTTTCTGTTTCGTGTCGTTTCTGTGTCAAAACTCGACTTTTGTAGTTCACGCCTATCTTTCAAACACCACTTATTATAACTGCTCCAAACTTCAGTTAATATATCGAAGTCTCTTAAAAAGGAACTGTGAGAGTCAGACAGACGGAAATCGAGATAATACCATAAGTGTTCTTTTTTAAATCTTGCAACTTAAAATTTTGCGTTTTCACTTTTTGACCAAAACGTACAGTATAAAACATTTTTTTCTTACGGTCATTGCGTAGGGTACCTATTTTAAAACTAAATCAAAATTTCATTATATTGTCTAAAGTCACATACATAAAATAGCCTTAGTTTTAAAACGAAATTTCTTGACTTAGATTATATACACACGTAACTGAAAAATAAATTTTGAAAAAAAACTAAGCCGCCTTCAAAAGAAAACGCTGAAAAGTACAAAATAACTAACCTTCACTAATCAAAACTTAAGTACAATAAAAATTACTTTATAAATACGATACACATAGTACTATAATTAAATTTGTCAGTTACTGAAGTCGGTGCCAAGCCTACCAAACTAATGAACTTTCTGTTGTTGCACATTGATTTCGCAGC
This sequence comes from Zeuzera pyrina, assembly GCA_907165235.1. Taxonomy (NCBI): domain Eukaryota; kingdom Metazoa; phylum Arthropoda; class Insecta; order Lepidoptera; family Cossidae; genus Zeuzera; species Zeuzera pyrina. The sequence goes on from OU015627.1 coordinate 6,364,428, forward strand.
GACTTCAATAACTATCAAATTTATTTATATAGGTATGTGTATCGTCTTGATAGTTATTATTATTATACTTGAGTTTTGATTAGTAAAGGATAGTTATTATGTACTGTTCAGTGTTTTTTTTAAACGCGGTGTAATTTCATTTTATTTTAATTTCTCCATTTTGAGTGACCTTGGCGTAAATCACTGGTTCCCAAACTTATTTTGTCTACTGAGTCGAGAGCTCATGCAGTCGTTGTCTAAGATGCCTCCTAGCTAAATGAAATTACAAATCACCCCCCAGGCCTCTACACAACGCCCCCATTTTTTTTCTGGGTCTCTTACCGCCCTTGCAACGCCCACAAGGAGGCGTTATCGCCCACTTTGGGAATGGCTGGGCCCTAAATGAATATCTAGGGAGTGTTTACAATTAACTTCTTTCTAATTGTGGAGCGCAATGTCATACAAAAGTATCATCAATATAAATAAAGGTGACAAGCAGTTCGTGTTTTTTGGAGTTATTTGGTATATCTTCGAAGTCCAAACTCCAATTCTGGTGAAATTCAAATGGAACTACCTCGGAAGAATATCCTTTTAAACAAAAAAACAATTTTCGAAATCGGTCCATAACTGACGTAGTTAACGGTGAACATACATTAAAAAAATACATGCAGATGAACATATGGTAGAGCCTCCTCCTTTTTTGAAGTCGGTTAAATACAGCACAGACCACGAAGACACTACATAGAAGTAGGAAAAGGAGAACGCTCTAAGTATATCCCTGTTATTCTTTTATGATAAACGTCAATACTATTATGTTGTAAAATACGAAGTAAATTCATCGCACGTCACTTCAGCGGCACTCCTTTAAACTGTGCACAATCAGAAGGCGCCGTATTCCCACCTTAGTGTTATTCTGGTTTACGGGCTAAGTGTCCGTCTGCAGCTATTATTTAATGCGTAGTTAAATTTTCAGAACAGCTATAAACCTTTACAATAAAGTTCCACATCTAATTATCAAAGACTCCTTATCAGCCCAATAAATTATTTTGATGTCCAACTGCGATGATGTGACTTAAGACATTTCTTTTGTGGAAATGTGTTTCCAACTGAAAATTATTGTATCTTTTAAAATTCGGTGTTCCGATTATACGTAGTTATCACAAAGTTGCGCGTCGTCCCATCTAATTTTTATAGGTACACGTATTTTACATGAACACATAATTTGTACTTTTGTACTTTGTACCTATCTGACAACCCCGTTGGGGATACAGCGTGATGATATGTATATATGTATATAATTTATTAGATTTTAATCTTTCATAATAAAACTATCATTTGTGCAAGTAGTTTCTTAAAATTAGGCTTAAAATAAGTAAGAAGTCTTAACTTGGCACCCTAGGGCTTCGAAGTCCACCAGCTTTCTAAACGGCAACTTTGAGGAAGTCTATTATTTGCGTTTTAAATTTTGAGTTTTAAGTTTGTAAATATTAACGTTAAGAAGTAGTTACTGATAATTTCGTGTAGTACGTTCATCTTAGCGAACGTAATGATTTATGCATCACAAATAATATTACTATAAAGTTTTCAACATTGCATCCCACAGAGCTGAGGTCGCATTCAAATGAGCCCTTATTGCGCATCGTGTCTCTGTTCATTAGACCATAGTCTAGTTATATAGCGTTTTATTATGCGAATAGATTAATAAATTAATGTTGGTGGGAGTAAAGGCTTGTTCTAAATGAAAACTAAATTTAAATAAGTACCGCTCTTCAATAATTGTAAATAATTTCTTTCCACACCTACAGAAATAAATATATTTAGTATTATTTACATAGGTATTGAGCATAAAGTAGCTAACAGATGATAATAAAATAAAATTGTTAGCAATTATATACCATTAATTTCATTATAATTAATATTAATTAAATTGATTAACTAAATTGGCTGGCCCGTTGGCGCAGTGGCATATGCATCTGCTTTCCAAGCTAGGGTCCCGGGTTCGATCCCCAGTCAGGTCAATTTAGGAAACAAACTTTTCTAAATTGGCTTGGAGTCTGGGTGTTACTGGGAACTCCCCCAGAGTTCGTTGTGTGGTACTCATAGTACAAGTTTACTTCTTAGTTTGGGGTCACACAATCTGTGTAATTGTCTGGAATATTATTATTATTATTGTAAATTGATGAGATTTAAGGAAGCGAAAAAAGTATAAAAGGACCCCGCAACGTTTGGCGCTCCGGCCTCTCTCACTACCCCGTTAGGGATAAGACGTGAAGATAGTATGTATTAATTAAATATTAACGTATAAAATTGTAACCTACATAACGAATAAAGACTAAATATTAAAACTATCTTATTCTAAAATGTGTGAACTAGATTAAAATAAATGTTAAGTTAATATTCAGCTGGAAGAAGATAACTTTGAGGACCGTCCTGAACCAAATGTGCCATTACAATGTCATCATTACCGCGACAGACCGCAATTGACAGCTGCTGGACCAAATAAGCCTTGGAGTGAGGGTCGCCAAGGTTGTTTTTCTCTTAACCTTTGGCCCAAGATTGAAACAAAATTTCTGGCCTCAGAGTACCTACGATAAACTATTATCTGCGGTACATACAAAATACTTACGGTAGAAATGTTGATCATTTTGTCATTCTCTATTTGTCATGTAATATTCCGCATAAAACTGAAAAAAAGTCTTCCGACATTTTTTCTTCAGTATTTATACTATACGAGACTTCTTCATAAAGGCGAATCAATCCGTAATTATTTAAATACAGTTTGAAACACCATTATTATGTCATAAATTACATTTTCAACTCGAAAATATGTTTTTGCTGTTTGACAAGAATGCGAACGTTCGAACAAAAATTACGTTTCATAAGAATGTGAATGCAGTGTGATTATACAATAATTTATTTATATAATTTATTTCATTATGCTGACTAGCACTCTTAAGTTGTCAATGAATTTACAAAATATTCGAGCCTAACGTGTAATCCGTAAGTTATTTGCATTAGTAATGCGTACGTGGGCGGCGCACGCGCCACGCCTCTCGCGTCCATCTGATATTATTTATAGAGTGACATTGTCGATGGAAAAGCCAAATAGTTCCTAGTGTCGCGACCATTTTAAGGTTCTGTACATCGAAACAATAACGAAACCATTATAAAATAAGTTATGCATCCATCATGTGTTCATCTCTTAATAGTCAATTTTTCAAATGCTATAGACATGCAGAACTGAAGTTTGTCGTAGTACGTATGAACTGGTTGGTTATGCTATTTATCTACAAAGTTTTAATGAACAAATATGATTGCTCATTGCTTCTGGCAAGTTTTATTTCAAAATTCCGATAAGACTGCCGCGCGCTCCCTTACGCCGCGCACCTACGACACCTCCAACAAGCGCCACTGCGCTAGGCAGCAATTCTGCTATTCCTCGATTATACACGCTTGCGAACAATATAACAATAAGTCGGTAGATATAAATACGGCATCTATTTCTTTTTTGCGTCAATCGTTGGTATAGAACGTATCATACCTACTACAAAAATTATCACTACTTGTCTTCCGTGATGTTAAGTATATCTGTAATATATCTACCTATATTTCTTTTTGTTTTTATTCTTTAATACACTGCATGCTGTATTTGCTTATAAGTGGTTATACAATTAATCCAAAACATGTTATTATTGTCTTAAATGTATGTATACTGTAATCACTGTCAGCAAACCAAAAAAAAATATTAAATAAATAGTCAATCTTATCAACATACATATGCCCACTTTAAAATGTTGATATAGGAATTAAAAGGGAATAAAACGAGTTCTTAAACTATGTTTGATTATTTCCCCATTTATATCAAAAATTACTAGATCTATTTTAATAATTTCAGAGTAAATAGGCTTAAGTAAAGTTTATGAATGAAATGTAAAGAGAATCTTGGTCGTATATATTTTTTTGAATACTAACTTACTTGATTTTACATACATACATTACATAAATGTGGTACGGTGTCACAGGCAAAACAAACTCGAGCCAAATTCTTATTGCTATCTACATATATCAATAGATGGACAAGCGCAAACAGGGCTCCGAATCGGGTTTTGCCCACTGCTATTATGTGTTTGTTTTTTTTTTCATATTGATTAACAATATTATAATCATAATGGCGGCGGAAGCCAAGTAAGGTCACAACTGACTTACGAAAATCAAATAGCGAGAGTGTTGGCTGACGGAATTGTCAAAAGCACTTGCGTACCTAAACGAGAAAGTGTGTGAAGAGAATGATGATATTTGAGGAGGCGAGCGATACAACTCCACTCTCTTTGACTACCCTATTAGGGATACAGCGTGAGGATATGTATGTAATATGTATGTATAATCATAATTGAAAGATACTTAGATACAATAATTCACGAAAAACAAGAAATGGTAATAATATTGTTGTAGTAGGTATTTGTATATATTATTACAATTCCTACTAATTATTGCAATTACTACTACTTTTTTGTCTCTTCAAATAGCCGATCCTCACAATACTAAATTGATATTGCGTCTAACTGGATGGAATCGGTGTAGTCAGTACGCCAGAATGTTTGTCTCTCTTTTGTAATTCGAGTTTTTGTTTACTTAAGTAAGAACAATATTTTCATAGTTATTATAAAGGAGCCATTGCCGCAAGCCTCGAAAGATACGCAATAAGGTTCCATAGCAATTGTGGACTAAATAGAAGCTTAATTTAATTAAAATTAATGTCGCATTTAAAAAAAAGTTCCGTCCGAAGAATGATTACATGATTTATTTTTCTCGTTTTTCACGTTGAGTTACCAGTGTACGTCTGCACCAAAAATCTGCACCAAATTTAGTAGGTGTAAAGAAAACTAAATAAGTCAATTGCAAGCTATGACATACGGACAGACAGACAGACACGATAAGAGTAAAAGGGCTCCATTTTTACTTTTTAGGATTTAACATAATTAGTAAATTATGACTGAAGGTCGCTGCATATATATACAAGCCGAGAACGTGGACGAGAGAGGAAAGCAAAAACTGCCAGTGAATATCACGTCCTCGTCCCGTACGTGCGTTCATTACGAATACTCTCCTATCTGCGTTTTCTATGATATGATCTTTGAAAAATTGCTCGCCTCGTTTCGTTCGGATCCTAATCAAAATCCGTCACAAATGTAGCGACTTATTAGTTTCCTCTGTACATATATTTTATACTTATATTTATAAATATATATTCTAATCGGTCAACTTCTATAAGTATAGCATACTGTTATTCAATCATTTACATTTTAATATTGCTATAGAGATGTAGAGCCAAAAATCCTGAATATTATCGCATTTCACCGTTTCGACATGCCAAATGCTTTAAACCCTGAATTGAATGGTATTAAACATTACGGTCAAGTAATTAAAAATTTTAAAAACGATAATGTTTGATACAATTTGGGTATCTTTCTTCATATCGAAACAAAAACATCTCCATTTACAGAATAAAATACGTCGATCGCTTTCTCGGACAGGTACAGTCAAAAACAAAATGCATTTATGATTTTTTGCACCTAAATATTTTTGCTTGAAAGTTGCGTAAAATGTGGTTTTATTACACTTTGGAGCTCAGTAGACCCCGAAAGGATATTCTGCAACTATTAATTATAATCTTGCAGGCTTGCAATTTTCACGCAATTAAACTTATTACAATCTTTTTCCTTTAAGTTTGATAAACATTCATAACTGACTTACGTTAAAAACTAGATCAACGATTAAGCAGTGACATCTATCGTGACAGTTACTAAGCTTATTGGTTTTGTTACCTTTTTTGAGTGACGACATGTTTGAGCGTAGAGACAATTGTAAAAATACTGTGAAGTTCATTTTAATAAGCAGAGATAAGAGAAGAGAGTTATGAATATTGACGAAAACTTAATATTCTGTTCTTTCTGATCACAATTCCTCTTTCATTTTTAATATCATAACACACAACTTTATTGAAGGTTGCTAATTGCTAATAAAACATAATAAAATTTATAATAGTGCAATTCGTTATATCTTTTAATAAAAATTGCATCGACGAACGAAAATACTTAATAATATTTTTGGTGACCAAAAAACCTAAGAATTTTCTTTTAACCATTTTAACTGCTAAGTTGAATACAATCTGTCCACTTATTAATAACGTGGATTTTTTTAATGGTTAATAAATTTATTCTTCATGACTGTACTAATTCAGGTACGCAAGTAAAGAAGAAAAAGTATCGTATCTTTTATATGACGGTGGCGGAAAAGAACCCGAACATAACCTTAACGACCTCGGACTAACCCGTTTGCGGAATATTTGTACCCATTTACGTCTCTACATGACGGGCGTTCCTTTCTCTGCAAAAAGTTGCTTCACTGAAACGGTGACGTCCTTTTTTAATGAAAATGTACGTAGACATTACTTTCGAATTAAACAAGACAGAGGTTATTTAAATACAAACTTTTGAATAAAAAACTACTATTAAATAATGGTAAAACTGTATGTATTTACAATTTATTTTAATTAAATCTCTAGCACACTAGTTTCGATTCATAGATTAATTATCAATCTATAATAAATTTATCTAATATAAAAAAATTATTCTATGTTAGGTAAAAAATTATTTACCATAGAACTATCAAATAAAATGATCTTTAAAAGTACCAATGAAAGTCACTTATAACATATGAGAATGGTAAGAAGATATACAATTCTGTAATTTTCGAAAGAAGAATATTCTATAATACATGAATACAAACAACTATATTCTATTTATTAATCAGAAATTAACAGCCACTTAAATGATTTTATTGCGTTCAATAATAATGAAACGGTATCGAACTCGAAGTGCTCTTAGATATTAGCACTCTCGTGGAATGGTCGTTGGTAGTATAATCATTAAAATCAATTATGGGGCGCCATTATTGTATTAAATTGCAGATGAAATAGATTGATTAGTGAGTGGTTACTGTAAAGATGAATGCAAATACATACACATGGATTAGAATAAAGCGTATTGTATTTAAAAATTACATTAATACTATATATTTGTATGGCACTTACAACATAAGTATATAATATTATAATACAATAAGAACATTATTTATATTGAACACAAAAATCATTGTCAATGACAGACGGATGCAAGGTCTCTTTTTTTTTTCTCTTTGTTTTGGCTTCGCAGATTACATTTAGCCATTGACCAAGTAAATATGAGTCGAAAGTTAGGGAAACGAAGTTTCCCGCTCTTTTTCTTTTCTTCTTCTTCCTTTATGGCATGGCGCACAGTTTAGCGTATTTGCCAATTTCACGTATTAATAAGTAATCCATAGTTTAGAATCACAAGTAAATTAGTTTTTTCTTATCATAAAACTCCTCCAGTAAAGTGATAGTAGGCTTTACTGAAGTTATACAGGACTTCTTGGAAGAGCGCGAATACTTTAGCTAAACATGTTTATTTAGATCTCCTACATTATTGTCACTTACACAGAACTTTAAAACACAATATACTATCACTGTTGTACTTTAAAACTCCTAAAAATGTAAAAAATAGAAAATCTAAATAAAATGACAACCTCACTTCTCCTGTTCCCGCCAAAAAGTCTGCAAGGTCTCTAGACATGAGACATAAATAGGGTTGCTAATATTTCTTTGGCTGATTGTAGTAATTTTCAGAATAAGTTATAAAAAAAATACAGTACCTACAGTTCAAAAAATAATAGTATTCCATGGAAAGAGTGAAAAATAAACATAAATATACTCGTATTTGTTACTTATTTATTTTGATAGAAACTATATTTTTTTACACTTCTTGCATTTTTTAACAATTTTTTGTGAACGATAAAAGTGTGATATGCTTTATCGCATTCAATTTTTAAATTAATGTAGATTAAAAACTCATTTCAAAACAGACACGCGTTCAGTTACACATCAGACATCGCATCAGTCAAAACTCGAAAGGAATCTTAAATCGCGTTCTTAAATTTTAAAAAGTGAGGAATTTGTTTGTTATTAGTTTCGGTGTTGCAAAATAGAGATTGATCACTGAAATATAGTATTTTTGCGTACTATATATTTCTTCAACAGTATATGTATAGTACACAGATCCGAAATACAGTACAATACCACTATTTCACGCACGGTTGGTAACCCTAGACATAAACCACGTATATAATTGTACAATTTAAGAAAAATATTAATATTATTTATAATTTTCAACTAAAATTAAGGTATCGATTCTTTTATGGTTTGCGTTTAAAATTATATTCATAGTGAGATTTCCTTGTAAGATTATAGAGTACAAATTTTATTATATTTGTAGTAATAATATATATCTGTATTTGTCATAATGAATTACGTGTAATAAAAACCTAACAAATACCTTGTAAGAAATTAAAAATAATTACTCTTAAAAATTGTTCGCAGTTACCTATCAATAGGTACGTCCTCATACCTATCAATAACTACCTACCAATTTTGTACAGCGTAAATTTTTACATCCTATTTCGCAGGTAAATACGTTCATACTCAATACTCATATATCATTTATCATTCAAATAAACAGAAACCAAGAGCGTTTTATTTGAGTGTGAGATAATGTTATAATTGTCTTTCAAGGAACTGTCGCAACTATTGTGCCCCGATTCTGTCGGATGTATTCAATTAGAAACCATTCGTTCTAGTCGCGTATGATACTTAGCTTTCACTGCGTACTACCTACATAAGTGCTCCGCCACCGGACCAAAACATGCAATTACGAAGTAGATTACTCGGATCGATCGAGATATCTTAATTACGTTAGATGCACGGAATACTTTTTTGCTCTCGGACTATTGACCAGTAAATGACCCACCGATCTAAAGCCAGTAGTCAAAACATCGTGTTCACAATTATGCTAATATATTACGTCGTAACAGTAAGGTACTCCCATTTATCGATAGCATATTGAATTATAAAAAAGAAATCACAATATATTTTTATGCAGAAGCTGACATTTGATAATATTGTTTAAAACATAACCATCAGAGTTTTTATGTAAAAATAAAAACTGGTTCACATGGCGAGGGGACATTTGATATTAACAATATGAAAATGAAGAAATTATCGGTTCAGTAACGAGCCGCGGATTGCGGGCATCGATAAAAATGCGTCGATATCGACTTTTATGTTGTATCCGAACGGCAGGTGTAAATTCGAGGTCTTATGACCAGCTTTTTGTATGACTTTATTAGTATGTAGTGAAGTGCCTTTGTTTGTACGATTAATTCATGGTAAAAATATAATATCATATACTTTAAAATAAGTAAGGCATTATTGTAGAACGTAGAACGACATAATATTTTCATGTGAAGGATTCTTATAATTTTTGACTTGTTAATCGACATGTTATCATTCACGTTTAAGTTTTGCTATCATAGTCAAATTATACACACAATTTGTACACATTGTATATCTATGTAGAGTAGGAATTATATATCTAACTATTTCAGAATATCTGCTAATAATCGATGTTACGTAAATTAGGCAGATATACTTACAGTATTTTTATACTATAATATCTAATATACGCATAAGAAAATATTCTGTATTTTTTGTATTTACGTATGTATTGAAAGCTAAGGAGATGTCTTATAATGTCTATTGCACTTGTTTCAATATATTTTGCTCTTTTGAATTGCATGCAATATATAGATTATAATAACATGAATATGTCTGCTGTCTTTTTTAAATTTCCGTGTATTCTCAAAGCAATTATGTACCATAATAATCGCAATAAATAATCGCAATTCTATAATCGATGTCGATTACATGATTATTGTAGCGCAACCCTATTTTATTAGACTTTCTGTATTCAACGTTTACATTTGACTTGACTTTTATTTAGTTGTAATAAAGCACATTTTGGAAGTTCTTGTGAATAATTACATGTCCAGTGCAGTAGGATGTCGCTTTGAACTTTTATGACGCCAGTAAACAGTGAAAGCCCTGTATACAGTCCAATGGCAATGGCCTTCTCAGCGTACACAACAAAATCTCTTTATTACTTTAATTTTATTGTTTGTGATTGGAAATAAAAATAAGAAATGAAATGTTACAGGTCACCCGACGTTGCGACTTTTTATAGCGAAAAATAATATAATTAAATAACAGTATGGCTCCTCTCATTTTTGTTAGGCGACTTCTCAATAACATTGTGCACCTAAAATTATACATAATATATATATCTCTGAAGTCAAATCATTTTGAACCTATTATTGTGTAATATTGTTATGTAAGCAAATCTACTGTAACCTGAACTAGAACGCATATATATCTAACTATAATGCTACCTCAGATTGACTGGTATTTAAAAATATGTACTAACTAAAACTAAAAAAAACCGGCCAAGTGCGAGTCGGATCACGCACAAGAAAGATTCCGTAGCCGTTATGTACAAATAAGTTGGTTACATAGCGTTTTTCAATGACACTGTGAAATCAGTCATTTCTGCGGTCAGAGAGCGTGTAACCAAAAAAATTCCATGACTAAAAAACTGCGCAACGTATCTTGTTCAAATAAATTTCTTTGAGTGATTTTTAAACTCTACTATACATTTTTTGAGAATTTAATATTCCACATTTTAAAAGTTTGTGAGGGGCATACTTTTTACGAACTTAATCACATATTTTAGTAACTAGTACCTTAAATAAAAAAGTCATTTTGAACCCTCGATATGATTTTTAAGAACCTATCTAAAGATATCCCAAACGTTTAGGTGCTCTGTATTTTTTTTTTATTTATTCATCAGTTATATGTATGTGTCACTCCTAATTTTATTTTCGTCATTATTTCACTACACCACTGCAAAGCTGTTAGAATACGCTTACTTTCCTTTCCTCTATATAGTGCCTTTAGTGTCCGAGTAAAGTTACTGTGACATACGGACAGACAGACGGACAAATAGGCAAATCAACAGGACGAGACGAAAGACGAGACGAGACAGACGAGGGTTTCCTATTTTGCCATTTAACTACGAAACCCTAAAAACCTAAGAGCATGTCGAATAATAATTAACTTGCGATTCCATAGCAATTTTGGACAAATTAAAACAAAAAAAAACAAAAAATGAGTTTTAAATACCTAATCCTTAATTTTTGGTATTCGTTTCTGGGTTTGGGTTACTAATTTGCATCTCTGCTCATTATGTGTAAAGATGACGAAATAAATCGCCTGATACAGGATCAAACTGACACGAGGAAAATATAAGGATTTCGTTTTGTCTATTTCTAATTACGAAACCCTAAAAAAACAAATAAATTGATCATTAAATTACTCTAAGACTTTTTGGCGGGAACGGGAGAAGTGAGGTTGTCATTTTATTTAGATTTTCTATTTTTTACATTTTTAAGAGTTTTAAAGTACAACAGTGATAGTATATTGTGTTTTAAAATTATGTGTAAGTGACAAGAATGGAGGAGATCTAAATAAACGTGTAGCTGAAGTTTTCGCGCTCTTCCAAGAAGTCCTTTATAACTTCAGTAAAGCCTACTATCACTTTACTGGAGGAGTTTTACGATAGGAAAGAACTAATTTACTTGTGATTCTACATGGATTCTGTGTGTATACTAGTTTGTGTTAATGCGTGCCGTTGGCAAATGCGTTGATCATCTATTGAATTGTTTTCTCGCTTTACTTGACGTTGGCAATGTACTCACGTACGGTGCCATTTAAAAATAAAAAATAAAAAAAATTACTCTAATATTATAATTGTAATAAATCATCAAGTTTCATTAATGAAAACAATTATTTACATGGAGCTGTTGCATGAAAAGATTATGTTTGAAAGGTTTGTTCGTTTCATAAAAGCGTCATAAAATATTAGCAAACAACCAAGGATAGATAATTTAGATTAATAAGTAGTTAAACCGTTACTCAAGCTGTAATGAAGTGGTGCTTTTGCAAAATAGACGGCGAGGTATAATTTAGCGTAATCACGGCTTGGACACGCGTGCCGTCGCCACACGAGAGACCCAGATTTTGTCGAAAATTTACGAATGTCGTGAGTGGCGTTTGTTACGGTGTCACCTACGTAAATTCTACGCATCTATCGATATATGGGTACGAATTTCAACTGTTCACAAATAACAGTTGAAATTAAGAAAGAAAAAGTAGTACAAGTCCATTCTTGTATTCGTACTTTACATATCTGAGATATTTTCGATATGTTTCGATATATTTATGGAAAATATCTTAGATTGCTTTTAGTCATGGCTTTACTCGCTTGGTATAGAGATGTATACGATTCTTTAAGAACTATGTTTAGGTTAGGCTACAGCCACTGTGTAGAAAAGGCAGTTCAAATTACTTGTTAGAAACAAAAGCAAAAAAATTGAACAACCTTAAAAAAACCCCACTAAAAAGTACAAAATAACTAGCCTTTATTAATCAAAACTCAAGTACGATAAAAATAACTATAAATACGATGTAAATACTTATACAATGAAATTTGACAGTTACTGAAGTCGGTGCCAAACCCACCAAACTAATATACTTTCTGTTGTTGCACATAGATTTGGCACCGACTTCAATAACTGTCAAATTTAATTATATAAATATGTACATCGTATTTATAAAGTTATTTTTATTATACTTGAGTTTTGATTAGTAAAGAATATTTTGTACTTTTCAGTGTTCTTTTTTTGAAGACGCTTTAATTTTTTTCTAAAAATTTTTTGTTTCTCCCTTTTGAGTGACCTTGACCTAAATAAATATCTAGGGCAGGTCCACAATTAACTTATTTTTTATTCTGGACCGCAACGACATACAAGAAAATCATCATAATGGTTATAACCAGTTCGCGTTGCTTGGTGTAATTTGGTGTATCTTCGAAGTCCAAGCTTCAATACCGGTAAAATTTAAATCGGACCACCTAGGAAGTATCCTTTCAAACAAAAAAGAATTTTCGAAATCGACCCACAACTGACGAAGTTATCGGCGAACATACATTAAAAAAAACCAGACGAACATAGAACCTCATCCATTTTTGGAGTCAAACGAGAAACGTTTCTTTTTACGCGATGATGGTGAGGCAGAATGATAACGATCATGATTTTAGTAGTGTATGTATGTATATGTTTATACGTACGTATGTACATACATCTGTTTTAGTGGTTTTGTCCCGGGTACCCGTTACCGGTTATGCCCGGGAATATAAACTTTTCATACCCGGAAACGATTCGATGTAGTTACCAGTGGTCTCGGGTATTATTTCATTAGTATATCATATTAGTAATTAAATCCAGTGGTCCTCAAATGCTCTTTTTGGTGGCTCATTTTTATTTGATTTTTATTTGATTTGATTTGGATATTATAGTAATAAATGAAAAGAGTAAAGATTACCAAGTTGATTTTTTGTTAGATTTTCTTGCAATAAAAGTTTAATTATCAAAATAAACCAGTTTTATTTGACAATACACATAATGGAGGTAAGTACATACATTATATTTGCAAATTTAAATAAGAGAAAAGAAGAAATCTTTTTTCAGGCTACGATATAATAATCGTCGAGTACCCGAGAATTCTCGGGAATGAAAAATAATAATTCAGATTCTCAAATACTAAAAGGAGCCGGAGACGCGAAAACCATTAACCGATTTGATTTAATTTTCAATGAGCGTCATTAGATTCGTTCACGCGTAGATTATGAGCTAGTTTGTTGTTTGAAAAATCTAATAAAATGTTTCGTCTGTAAGTAAACCAACATAAAGTCAAAGACTAAAAAAGGACTTCTGACTTCAGCAATTAATTCAAGGAATTAGAAGTTATCTTGGTACGTTTTGTTAAATATTTAACCAGATTTTAGCACAAACGTAACAAAATCATATCCAGTCCAGACAATGCAAGCTAGTAAGAGAAGCCAGGATGGTGGTACTAGCTTAAAGCGGTCTATACAAAGCTGCTAGCTTTGTAGCAAAAATACTGGGTTCATTTAGTATTATCATATATCACCAGATGATCCGATAGAGCAAAATTTACTTAGTTTGAATAACTAAGAAAAATGCAATGTAGTAAATTCATGTACATATACAAATAAATAAATAAGTAATGGAATATCTACAACATTATCTTCATTATTCACTGATTAAACATGAAGTAATATAAGAACCAATACAGATACAATACTACAAAAGAAGATAATTAAACAAGAAAGTAGTATGAACAAAATCAGGAAACAATATTAAAATAATGTTAAAATTACATAATTAAAAGGGAAAACATATACATTTTATATTTAAATGCCAGCTACGATCCGTGCGTAAGGATTGCTTGCGAATAGTGCCAATATGTAAACATTTAGTATAATAGGTGTTCATAAGTTGACGTTTAAAAGATCGCACCAGCGTTGGTGCGACATGAAGCTTTAAAGCATACTCAGTTAATCATAAATTATAGAATTCACTGAAAATGATATTTATATAAATGAAATTAAGTGCTCGTATAGCTCGAATTTGTTTACTCACGCATATTTAACGTTTGGCAGCGCAGCGCTCCGTGCCGATGCGTTCGACGTCGTTTGCTCCATTCGTTCTCGCTCGTCGCATGCAATCTAGCATGCTACGTGAACCGATCTGAGTTAATGACCTTTGCTTGAAAGCTGACTTTCTTAACGACATCATTTCAATAAATTACACGCATCTATTTTTTACAGAGACGTCGCTGTATAAAAAGATTCATATACTTTCTATATAGACATGTTTAGAATTTTTGCCTATATGTCTATTCTTTGAGCATCACTGGAGAATTGCACTGTTCATTAAAATACCTAATATAATGTATGGCATTACGTTGTTTGAATTAAGGGGTAATGTAAGGGGTAAGGGGTAATGTAATAGTAATAGAACTTTTGAACTGAAATTACAATTATTTTAATAGGACTAGTCCTATCGTAACGTATCTTGACGTCTTTTTCAGACGTCAAGATACGTATAGACGTATTTGAAAAATCACTTACGGAAAAATGAGAATGAATTAGTGAGACATTATTCCCTAATCCATTTAGACAAGGAATAATGCTGATGAGTGTGTATAATGCTATATTTTCAGTGTTTAATGGCGCTACTTCCGATTAAAATAAAGATACCGTAATGATATTCACTATATAATTAATTAGGATCTTAGTCTACAAAACAGTGCAATTTGTATTAATATCCATTCGCAAGTTTTTCAGTGCTCGAACTCGAACGACTCTAGCAAAGAAACACATACAACACACGCACACACGTATACAACCAATAAACAGACGCAAATTCTAAAATCGGAAAGCATCCCAAGTATTCTCCCAAAAACATATTTAATGTACAGATACGGCTCTATAATTAGAAAAGTATTTATTAAAAACGAAATATATTCAGTTATATCCTTAATTGTCCGCCTATACAGCTCAGCGCAACCGAATTCGTTCAATCCCCTCGCGCCCTGTGGCGACAACAATGAAGTTGATTTTCGCAGTTGTCGTTTGATCACATTTTAGCAAGGACAAATCTCAATATTTCTTTTTGCACATACTTTTAATTTACAAGAAAACTACATCACCCATTGAATAAGTGGTTTTAGAGATTTGAGATATTATAATTATGTATCCATTTAAATAAATAACATTTTAAAATTCTGTAGAATTTCGGAGATGCAACTGGATCTTTTTACAAAACAGGATTTTTTTCTTTTTTTATCGAAATATTTTTATCCAATCATGTTTCCACGGTTAAGGATGAAGATAAAGAGTTGAAGTTGCATGAATCCAAATATCTAACTCTCAGTCTTCCCAGATATCGAAATCCAGGTCACCAAACACACCAAAGTCTGGATAGACGGACTCTTAAAATAAAAGTAGAAGTCGGCTTATTTTATCCACTTTACTATTAACTGTGTGATTAGGAGTGTTTCTTTTTATTATGTCTGTACGATGGTGTATACATAGGGAAAACACTATTTGAAAATAACTTTATAATGATATATGCAATTCATAGTATTGTCATCGTGAGTGGCCCGAGTGTCGTAAAGCAATGAGGCGGGACTAATTCGTAGTAACAAGCCGCCTGCGCCGACGCGAGCTATCGCATTTGATTCGCCTTTCATTAACTTGTGGACATAATTCAAGAAACTATTGGTTATGACGATCAAGTTTGGATCAAGGATCAAGGATTTGTTTTTAATCAATAATTGCACAAACGATACAATTTTTACTCATCTTTCCCTAATACGACAGATATATTTAAATCCAAACCTGAGAGACAACGATTAAAATATTATTCTGTTTCGTTAGATTTGATGATGAGTTCTATTCTCCTATCGAGAGAAATCCAATTTAAATTTTTTCCCTTCTTCGGATTGCTTTATGTACGTAATACGAATGCATAATAAATATTCTTTTTCGATATCGACTGATTTTATTACACTGTGCCTTTGCATTATCTTATAACGCTTTGTGAAGTATATTATGTGTATAACATGCCTCATATGTATAGATATTACATGTAGTACTCAACTAAAATTTTTAAGAATTATTTTGTTGAAAAATTTAAGATTATTGAAAATGTGATCAATTAAACTTAGGAATGATTCCATAGCTCTTTCATTAGAAACAAGGCTCATCACGTCATAGGGGTTGTTAATTTTTAATATTTCGCAGGTGAATTCATGATTAAATCAGTGGATGCCGAACCTCAAACATTCCTTTAAGAGATGGTCGATATTTTGTACGGAAGTCCCAGCGCGAGGGCACATATTTTCATCAACGACTTTAAACCTATAAAGATGTTCGCGATGAAACCCATAACCCGTAAAATTCTGACTCATGTTAAACGAAACTGCGACAGACTTCCGCAGCTTAACGATGAACTTAAAAGAACACTGCCATATACCCATTCTGTTTACAGTTTTTCTGCCGATAGGGATCCAAACAGTATCCCATTCGCCAGCCGAGGTCCGAGGTTGGACCCTTTTGGCTCCATCCTCGGTCTGAACCCAGTACTGAGGGTACTGCTCACTTAACGCCCCCAGAAGCGTTTATCGACTTGCTGTCTAGACTTGCTCAGATCCTCCTTGTGAAGGATATAGACGTGAAGTCCACACGTCGTGGTCTTAGGGTGGCAGAAACTGTATTGCGCCTATTAGTCTAACTCCTGTCACGGTCCACCTAAGTCACTCGGCCCAATTTAATGTCAATTTGACATTTTAAATTTTAAACGACCTTTGGGTCATAAATACGTCTTTTTAATTTTGTTATCTATTAGACTAATTTCTTGTAGTTAGTAATTAGTTATTGCACCAAAATATTTCATTTTCACTAATTATGAAGAGAAACAGCCCTAAATCGTGTCCGACACGTATTACTTAAGGTTCAGTAGCAATTTTGGTACAAATTAAAAATTACGTTTAAAATGAAAAACTTAATCCAGAATAATTTTTTATTTTTTTTTATTTTAAGATTTCAATCATATTTTCTTTTTTAAATACAGACAGAGATCGATAGATATGACGCATTTTTCCAGAGTTCTTGTTTTTGTTAATTTTGTTTTTTCTTAATGGAAGATTCATAAGATTCATAATGTTTCATAGTAAAATAAAAACTATTTCAATCAATTTTCTTATAAGTTTCGAATATTTTGTGTGTGGGTTTTTCTAAACTTCTTATCACCTACGTGTAAACCGCGAAGTAAAACAACAAGAACTTCAGTTGGTCAAGCTAAGCGGGCCAGATGTTTTTACCAACATTCTAACCTCTCACCGCAAATCACTATCATTAGTAGCGACAATTTCGTTGGTTTGTTCATATGATTGTGTGATTGTTACATTTCGTTATTGCCTCTCGTTTTTTTTTTAAATAAAGCGATGCACAGACGTGAGGCATCTAGTTTAATTGATAAAATATACATTTTTAAAGATAATTTATTGATATCGATATTTGATATATTCTAACTTGTAATTGTGGAAGTTAATGGATCCATCTTCTATATCTATACTATATACCCGAGTTCGATTTTCGGTCAAGTCAGCTTAGTTCGTTTTCTAAGATATTTGATATATTCTAACTTGTAATTGTGGAAGTTAATGGATCCATCTTCTATATCTATACTATATACCCGAGTTCGATTTTCGGTCAAGTCAGCTTAGTTCGTTTTCTAAGATGACTTGACCGAAAATCGAACTGAATTTCTGAATCTTTTCAGAATCTAGTTTCATTGAATGACTTTGCAATTTTTTTTATGGCTCGCATACTACACTTAAAGCTTATTTTGCAGTTATACTATATTGGTGTGATTATTATAATAGGGAACTTGCATAGGCTACGGGTTAGCAACACAATGTCTAGCTCTACATACTCACTGCTGAAAGGAAAATTGCCCGAAAATATATGAATATGTAACGTATATATGTCATTATATTATCGTATTGTTAATTAAAAAAAAATACAATAAAAGTTAATAGTTTTCTAATAAAAAAACGGATCTTATTGTCGGGAACGGGAGAAATGAAATAAGCGTTTTGCTCAGATTTTCTATTTTTTGCATTTTTGGTAGTTTTTAGTATACTGTGTGATAAAGTTCTGTGCAAGTGAGAAGAATTGAAAGGTCTGAATAAACATGGGCAGCTGAAGTTTTCGCGTTCTTTTCTATTTTTACCGACTTCAATAAAAAGGAGGTTATCAATTCGACCCGTATGTATGTAATATTGTCAGAATTGCAAAGTTTTTGTATATGTTAGTCTACACCAGCTTCTAAATATGTGTACCAAATTTCATAAGTGTATGTATGTATGTATGTTTTTATGTATGTTTGTCCACGCATATCTCAAAAACTATAGATTGGATTGCAAAAATTCTTTTCTAATTGGACTAGGTATAATCTCACTTAGAAAATATTGTAAGTCTGATAAAATCGGTGTAGTAGTTTTTGAGATAGAGAGTTAGTGTGCATCAGTCATTAGGAAAACGTGGCTTAACAGCGTAATTTTAAAACATGTCATTATGCATGTTGTTTCTTTTTTCAATGTTTGCATGCAGTTAGGTTCTAGCTTTACTAATCAAAACTCAAGTACAGTTAAAATAACTTTTTAAATATCTATATAATACATATATCTATATACTTAAATTTCACAGTTATTAAAGTCGGTGCCAAATCAATGTGCAACAACAGAAAGTCTATTAGTTTGTTAGGCTTGGCACCGATTTAAGTAACTGTCAAATTTAATTATATAGATATGCGTATCGTGTTTAAAAAGTTATTTCAATTGTACTTGAGCTTTGATTAGTAAAAGATAGTTATTTTGTACTTTTCAGTGTTTTTTTTCGAAGGCGGTTTAAATTTTTATTATTTTCCAAAAAAGAGCAATACTTGATATTTACAATATGAATACACGAGAATCTCTAAGAGATCGGTATAAAAACATTGATGTACTGACCTTCACGTCCTTATACATCATGCCATACATATACCTCCGTATACGAAGCAAAATATAGTAAGTATAAAATATAATACGAAACACAGAACATGTATTTCATATTAATAGTATCGCCATGTTATAATCTAGTGTTGCTTGTCTTAATACTACACTCCCCAATTTAAAACGAAAATTTCGAAACTAATATGTACACGACCTTATAATAAAACAGCGCGTGTTTCAAGTTTCGACACAATGTGTCAGCTAACTACACAGTTGTGACACGGGACGGGCAATTTTGGAGACTTATTTATATTGTGACACTTATAGCAGGTTTCCATTGCGTACGTTTTTACTGGCCGTCAAAATAATCGTACCGTTAACAATTCGCGCCTTTAGAATAAAACTGATCTGATTAGAAATTTCAGAATTTTGAGTTATAATAATGAACTCAACCTAACTAAAACTACTATCTAGATATAGTGTGAATTCTGTCCGACCCATTCGCTACATACCGTGATAATATTTAAACTTGTAATTGTGAAAAATCCATTTGATTATTTTAGGTGAATTCATTGTGGCAACTTGTCAAAACAAAATCCTAAGATTTCGAATTAGGTCAGTTTCATTTTAAAGGTGTAAACCAGTAAAGTAATCAATTTTTTGTCTGTGTCTAAACAGCGTTTCTATCTAATTTATCAAAAATATGAATAAGATTTAGTATTTCATTTTAAAATCTTAAAGTAGTTTTTGGTACAAGTTACTAATCATGTAGAAATTTTCCAATCAACTTATTTCATATTTACATTGCCTTATTTTAAAACTCTCGTTTTATCTAAAACGACTCAATAAGAGTATTTACTTATGAAGAATTGGATTGAAATAGACTATATTTCTATATATCTTCTCATAGATGTGTTGAGAAGAAGATAGGTCGTACAGTCAAGTGCAAGCCCAGTGCAACTTGGTGGTATCGGACTAGTACGTTAAACTATTGAAAATTTTAAGTCTTTTATAAGGTTTCTGACCTTTTTTTGATAACGCGAAAGAAACCTTTAAAAGGTATCCAGCAACCCGGCTGAGATAGGATTACGTGGGACTTTAACCTACTAAAATTCTCGCAGTGATCGTCTTCAGAAGTTATCGAAGCAGGGGGTATATGTGCTACAGAGCGAACCGGAACCCATTTTGTACCCCAACTCCAAGAATTTTGAGAGTGAAAACCACCTCCAACTCTAAGCTTTCGTAAAAAGCGAAAACTACCCTTGCACCACCTTCGTAGTACCTCAGCGTAAACTACACGCATATTCGCAGTCGCATGGAGTTAATAACCCCCGCTCCCATCGGCCGGAGCCCCGAAGGCCTTCGTTTAGTCGCCTCGTACGTCTGGGATTATTCTGTGTCCCAGGCTACGGATAAGGCCTTGGACCTAGCTTAACAGCTACCGAATATAGCAATAGCTTCGACTAAGAAGAAGCTGGATTCGAATGCCACTGGTTCACCCGTCCAGCAGATGACCTCTTGCTACCTATGTTATCTAATCATTAAGATTAGATCGTATCAAACGCTGAAGTACGTCTGATTCAGTACTCTTATTAATGTGTGCCCCTTTTCTATGCAAATATTCTAAATTAACTATAATTCTAAGTCATTAATTGCCCCGTTAGGGACACGGCGTGAAGATATTTATGTTATGTTTAATTATATTTATCACTGCGCCAACTTGTACTTCAATATTATTCATACTTATATTCTGTTAATTTCTTTATAATATTTACGTTCATTTTCTATTAAAGAATCACGAGATTGCTACTTGAACATCAATTACAATTAAAACTATTAGAAATCTGCATATTTTCTGCAAAAGCTTCTAACGAGAGAAAGCGGTTGAATTATATAGACGAATACAAGGAAACTTTCAATCTCATGTTTGATTCGTCGACTGATTTAATTATATTAGCTGTACGTGAAATCTTGTGCGTAAAAGTAATTATAGTGATACCCCAACTTACGCTACCCAATCTTAAGTGAATCCGAAGTTACGCAGTTTATTAAACTTCCCGTTTGTTCCCATTTGTTCGTTGTATCCAGAAGGCTTGATAGATTCCACCATGTCATCCGAACTGAAATAAAACAGTTTCTAAAATAAAACTGAAGCAAAAATATACATTATCTG
Organism: Zeuzera pyrina; assembly: GCA_907165235.1. Classification (NCBI taxonomy): domain Eukaryota; kingdom Metazoa; phylum Arthropoda; class Insecta; order Lepidoptera; family Cossidae; genus Zeuzera; species Zeuzera pyrina. The sequence continues at coordinate 6,386,030 of OU015627.1, forward strand.
CGACCTGTCAGATGATTTTGTTAAATTTCACGGCCTCGATGGCGTAGTGGTTTAGACGTTACTCCCAATCGCTGAACGTTCCGGTTTCGATTCCCGGTCGGATCGATTTTGGAAACGAACTTTTCTATATTATCTCGGGTCTGGATGTACTAGGAGGTGCCCCTAGTAGTCGTTGTCTGGTTCTCATAGCACAGGGAATGCCCTAGTTGGAGACCAGATGATTGGTGTGTATTGCCTGGCGCCAATTATTATTAGTTTTTTATGTAGCCTTCTACGTGAAAATAACTTCGGTTTACACACATTTTAATGATCTTAGGTTTTATTACACATTTTTACATACATATATATCTTCACGCCGTATTCCTAACGGGGTAGTCAGAGAGGACGGAGCGCCAAAAGTCGCAGTCGCAGTTACATATCTCTTTCGCTTCCTCAAATCTCATCATTCTCCTCACACATTTTCGCCTAGGTATGCTTTGTGCTTTGACATTTCCGTCTGCTAACACTCTGGCTATTTGATCTTCATAAGTCAGCCTTGGTCTTCCTTGGCTTCTTTTACCTCTCACTTTCGCTCTGTAGATTTTATTCGTCAGTCATTCATCACTCATTCTTTCTAAGTGCCCGAACCATCTAAGCATTCCTTTCTTCATTTTTACAATAACACTGTCGTTGTGTACCCATTTTTCTTCTGTATTATTGTTTTTTGTTGTTACTGGTACTAACTAAAAATAATCCATACGCGTTTATGATGTACAAAATTGTACCCCTACTTACACCATTCGATTTACACGGTTACCGTTGGGCCTCATTCTATCTAACGCATTAGTTCGGGGTATTACTGTACTCGTTAATCTATAACAATGATATTTGTTCGTGGCGTGTTGTACATTCATACATATTTTCAAGAGATCTTATGAAAGATCATTTTATTAAAACAAATAAAACATTTATTCGATCGTTGCAATACAGATAAGATGATTTATATAAAATCAGTTACTAGAATTTATTTACAAATTACTGTTAACGTCTACATTTATTTTACATATCTTCACGCGTTATCTTCAATGATGAAGATAGAAAGAACGGATCGAAAGTATAATGGTCCTACCTCGTTTCGCTTCCTCAAGCCTCAAATCGTAATTCTCAACAAATCGCACTCTCAGAAACGATCTCGAAAAATCGACCTTAATTGAATGTCAAAACTAATTTCCAGTACAATTTAAGTCAGACTACATTTCGCGAAAATCAATCTCATATATTGCTTAAAGTTTATATTATAAGCATTTTTAGATAGACTCACACTCAATCTGCTACCTCGCATTGACCAACTAACCGAGTCTGGGCGTTTCTGTAGACCCTTCGCCACAGTTTTACTAAATTTTATTGATAACATCTAAAAATGTAAAATATAATGACGTTTGTTACATAATATGTTGATAATATCGCTCGCCGCGACCCGGGAATTGTAATTGTAACATCAACTTGGAACATAACGTCCAAACGTATACATCCTGGCCAATCAATCTGTTGCATAAACGCAGGGATTTTATGCAACTTCACTTTGCGAAAATCAATCTCAGTAATTAATTCACGGTTTGGATCCCCGTTCTGAGTCGTACCTGGTGCAATATATATCGCTTGCGATACAAAAAGGCAATGCTGCGAGCGTTTGCATCAGGTACGATTCAGGGCGGTCTCTTTGACTAAGGCTACGGCTTAAGGTTTTGAAAGCTTATTATCAAGTCCTCCTTGTCTAGTTTTTAATTAATATTTAGTATTCAGAAAGTCAGTAAGCAAATTTATTTATTAATTCATATATTTGTTAACTACCTTCCACGCAAAATTTCAAGCTTATTGCCGGATTCAGTTCTCAGTCATCACTCGGTGCTGGATAGCTGACCTTGTCTGAGCTCTCTAATTTTCTGAGGATTCTTCGATAAGTAAAACGAAGCACGAGTGTGTCACAGAAAAATTTTAAGAAAAAAAATTAAACCGCCTTCAAAAACAAACACTGAAAAGTACAATATAACTATCCTTGACAAATCAAAACTCAAGTAGAATTAAAATAACTTTTTAAATACGATACACATATCTACATAATTAAATTTGACAGTTACCGAAGTCGGTGCCAAGCCTACCAAACTAATAAACTTTCTGTTGTTGCGCATTGATTTGGCGCCGACTTCAATAACTTCAATAACTGTCACATTTAATTATAGAGGTAAGTGTATCATACTTATAAAGTTATTTTTATTATACTTGAGTTTTCACTAGTAAAAGATAGTTATTTTGTACTTTTAAGTGTTTTTTTTTGAAGGTGGTTTAATTTTTTTTCTTACATTTTTTATATCTCCCTTTTGAGTGTCCTTGGCATTAATAAGTATCTAGAGCAGGTGTACAATTAACTTCTTTTTAATTCTGGAGCGCAACGATATACAAGAGAGTCATCAATATAAATAAAAGTTATAACCAGTTTGTGTTGCTTAATGTTATTTCGTGTATCTTCGAAGACCAAGCTCCAATACCGGTGAAATTTAAATAGTAGACCTATTTAAATTTCACCGAAAACATACCCTTTCAAACAAAAAAAAATTTTCGAAATCGGTCCACAGTTGACGAAGTTATCGGTGAACATACATAAAAAAAACACATGCAGACAAACATAGAACCTCCTCCTTTTTTTGAAGTCAGTTAAAAAGTCGCTTCTTCCGTTAACGATAACGTCGTGCCGTTAACGTTATTGTGCATGAAAATATAAAAGCGTCTTCATACAACTGCGTACATTTTGCTCCCCTATTGTACCGTGGACGATAAAGTCGTGGCGATAAAAACTTTCAACGGTAAATTATAAAAGCGACCAATAAGCGTTGGGCGGAAGATAGCTAAGAAATATATAAATTAATTACCAGTAAATCTGTCAATGAGCTGTCTACTGACTGTTTTCAAATCAATACCACTGAATAGAATTCCTATTGCTCTTGCTAAATATAAATCGTTGGCGATACGCTAATTACATGTGTGTAAAACAATCGATTGCAATAACACTATTTATTATATAGCAGAGACAAATGGAAATCATTAAGTAACCGTAATTAAACTTTCGAAAGTCCTATAAAAGTATCGGATTTAACATTACGTTTGATTTTAAAACTTAGATACGAACTTATCTCTCAATTGCTCTTGTTGTGTAATTTAAAAGTATTACTTTCTAATTTAATTGTTCAATATAATTTAAAATTTTTTTTTTCAGGTAAAGACCTCAGTGCGGCTGTCGTTTCGATGCCGACATGTAAGTTTCTGACCGTGATTTCTTTCACGTGGATTACTAAAAAAATTAATAAGTTCAATACTCAGATGTACCTGTAAATGTACCCAACCATATCGATAAGAAGGGTAATGACATATACCCATGTAACTCTAATCCTAAACTTTCGACCAGTTCCATCTGAATTGAAATCCATTCAACGGTATAAAACTTGAACAAGCAGAAAAAAAGTTCGAATAATATTGTTTTGTATTCACGAGAGCCTAACAGGTTTAAATCCCAATCATCTAATATTTTTTCAAACATCTTCAATATACTAACACGGCTCTGTTACTGTTTTGTAATAATGTATTATAAATAGTAACGGAAAAAACCTTAAACTCTTGTAAAATAAATTATATAGATAAATTACGTCGTAGCTTTATCGTTCGTGAAAATGTTTAATTAATATTGTGTATAGTCAGTTTCACACAATTAATCGTGAAGTCAGATAATCCAGTCAAAGTGCAATCTTGTTGTCAAAATTAATTTAAGTTATTAGACTTTTTCGACAGCGATCGTATCGGAAACTAAAACGAAAATAGGTATTTTTTAATTATTTACTGTTGAAGATAAATTGCTAATGAAAAATTACTTCTTATCTCAAAGAGAAGATAAAATTCAGTTTTACATTATCAACAAATATAAAATACGTAGCGGTCTGACCCGGCTTTACGTATATGAAATATAGATACATATAATGAGTATCGTATTAAACTATTCTACACAGTGTAATTGAGAAACGTTATGAAATTCAAATATTTTTTTGCCGCCGATTAAATGAGTATTTTACATCCCGTTTATTTAACCCTTCACTGGGCATGGTCACCAGTTCTATTCACCACCAGTTCTATATTTCAGTGGCATTTAACTTCCGAGTCGCCGTTGACCGAAACTTAAAGTAGCTAATGAATAATAACGATCAAATCGACCATCGATTTTCCGAATCACCCATCACCGATGCTAAAAACAAAGAGTATGCTCTAACCGCAATTAACTGTTGCAACAAAAAAAAGAAAAATGATTAAAAAATATTTTTTGTCTCATTGCACAATATCTGTACTAATATTATAAAGAGGTAAACTTTGTTTGTTTGTATGTAATGGATAAACTCAAAAACTACTCAACCGATTTCAAAAATTCTTTCACTTATAGAAACCTACATTGTCAGCGAGTAACATGGGCTGTATTTTATAATCAAAAAAAATTATATCCGTGCGAAGCCGGGGCGGGTCGCTAGTTGTTCGTAAAACTAAACAACAAAATTAATTAAGAGCTAGTTTGAACAAAATGGTAAATTTATAAACTTAATCTCCAGGGATCTATAAGACCTCGTTTTTTCCTGTAACCTTTTGAAAGATGCAAAACTTTAAATCCTCTGAAATTTTATCTCCGACTTCCAAAAAAATTAATGAATTTGTAACGTTGGTTTTTTAGATCCTAGCGAGATTCCAGCACCCAGTATCTAATCATGCACACATTCGGCAAATTATGCAATGGAACTTACCTAATTTCATAAATTCCTTGTTGTATATTAGTAGTTTTTCGTTTCTCACTGATCCGTTTTGGTTTTGTTTTCTTATTGTAAATTGTAATTAATACGGAATTTGGACTGTGCGTGCTATAGGGCCATCTTGGCTTGGTAGGGCTTGGTCAGCTTAGCAAATAAAGTCTAGTCTAAAGTTAAGGTATTGACAAAGGTATTGACAAAGATGTATCTAAAAGATATTTGTGGGAAGCGCAAGGTGGTTTTAGGAACGGTAGAGGTTGTATGTATCAGATTTTCTCGTTTCGCGTTATCGTGGAGAAGTTTTTGGCCATAGGTCAGAAAGTTTTCTGCGCTTTCTTGGATCTAGAAAAAGTATTTAATAGAGTAGTGCGAAAAAAATAGTGGAGTCTTCTGCCTGAATATGGCGTGGAGAGCCCCTTACTGCAGGCTGTGAGGTAATGACCTCACAGTCTGCAGAGTGTGGTCTCTATAGATAAATTTAAAAATCTATATCATTATATAGAGACCACAGAGCCTGTGTAAGGATAGATGGTGACATGTCGCCCTGGTTCGAAGTCTGTTCAGGCGTCAGACAGAGCTGCGTGATGTCTGCCTGGCTATTCATGCTCTATTTGGACAGTTGCCTCTCAGACATTGAAAGGTAGTATGAGTGGTATGATATGTGATGGTACAGTGGTAAACTGCCTATTGTACGCTGACGATGCTGTGCTTATAGCACCATCAGAAGCGGAGTTTCAGACACTAGTTACGTGCACGAAAGAAGATTGTGAAGTGAAAGGATTGAATGTGAATGTGAATAAAACTAAGGTTTCTGATGTTTGAAAGAGAAGATATACAGACGAAATGTGAAATTTGGGTACATGGAAAATGTCTAGAACAAATGAACGAAATTGTATATCTGGGGAGTGCATTTTCGAGGGATGGAAGCTGAGTTCGATGTGGAGAGAAGGTTAGCAGCTGGCAATAAAGTGAACGGTACTCTATCCGCATTAGTAGGCAGTGTGAATATATCTAACTCAGCCAAAATGGCCATACACAACGTGGAGTTGATTCCAACTTTATTATACGGCAGTGAGGCCTGGTTATGCCCGAAATCGAGTGAAAGTAAGATAAATTCAGTAGAAATGCGATGTCTTAGAAATATGTGCGGTGTCACCCTTGCAGACAAAATAAGCAATAAAGATACACGCAGTAGGACAGGCTTGCACAACAGTGTTATTGAAAAAATGAAGAAAGAAATGCTAAGATGGTTCGGGCACATGGAAAGAATGAGTGATGAAAGACTGACGAAGAAAATCTATAGAGCGAAAGTGAGTGGTAAAAGAGGCCAAGGAAGACCAAGGTTGATTTATGAAGATCAAATAGCTAGAGTGTTCGTCGACGGAAATGTCAAAAGCACTCGCATACCTAGGCGAAAATGAGTGAGGAGAATGATGAGATTTGAGGAAGCGAAAGAAGTATGTAAGGATTGCGACGCTTGGCGCTCCGTCCTCTCTGACTACCTCGTTGGAGATACGGCGTGAAGATATGTATGTATGTAATACGAAATTTAGAGGTCATTCGTTTTGTTTACATCGGGTTTCGTTGACATTCATGGATTGTTATTAGTCCATTGAAATGTTACATTTTTTTGGGCTTAGCGTGCAAAAGTCAGAGCACCCAATTTTATTTTTTTGATGTCAAGAGGGGTTAGTGTAAAGTTAAATCCATGTCTGTGGGGTTGCAACCCTTGTCCCGTGGTCGCCATCTTGTAAAATGGGCTGCGAATGGTTTTTATGCTATATCGGGCAAACTATTTGTCGCACAGAAAATTTGTAACAACATTTTTCGTTGTAAATTAAACTATCTACAACTTTGGTTTGGTTTGGTTTGAGGGGCTGAAAGCCCCTCTATCAATGAATAATTTTTTGTGACATACTAATAGAATATCCTTACCTTTTCCCATTTGATTTCGATTGAAGGGGTGTACTAGGTGCCCTAAATAAATTTGGTACACCGCTCACCAGGTCAGGCTAATTTAATTATAACATCCACCCACCCCATTACAAATTAACAATACACATGAGCTAGAAGGCGTTACAAATTATGTTTTGTAAGCAATAACTTTTCGGTGCGTTATTTTAGAGAGGCGCTATTGTAGATTATCTTTGGTGTTAGATCTATCGTCGAGGGTAACTAACCCTGCGCGCGGTCACCTATTGGATTGGATACTTAGAAAAGTGTGGCCATGCTTCTGGCTATTATTATATGGCGATAATCGTTAGGACAGTTAAAGAAAGGACAGTTAAGTTTACAATTTGGATCATAAATGTTTGGCACTAAAATTGGTCACGAGTACGACGCGTGTCATCCTCACCCTGTTTAGGAAAAAAGTAAAAAAATGATGCTTGTCAACTCCTGCGCGAGAACAATAAGTTGAATATATACATATAGATTCACGCGTTCATTATAAAATGCTGATAAGATAAGAGGCAACGTAACGACCCCACTTTTTGTTAACAGTCGATTTTGCTACACATTTATAATAATTTGTGTACCGTATATGAAAATCGTTTCTTATGGAGTAACTCCAAAATCCTCAAATGGCCTTATATGGGCTGCCTCAGTTTTTAACCTACAAATTTTTCTTGAAAATTTTGGTTTGTAATGATTTATTACTCCAATTATATTCCACAGTCTGTTAGACCGTATAGTGTCTTTTTAATTAGTGTTAAAATATTGTGTTTATTTATCGTACACTAAAATTGGTGAAGGTTGCTTAATTTATTAGTTTATAATACGCAACTCATTCAATTTATGCGAGCACTAGAGAAAATTTTATAGTTATCATAAATTTTGTTATAATTTAATAATATTTGTTTACAATTTCAATAATTATGAAAGTCTATATAGTTTATACTCGCAAATTTTGATAGTAATTCCCTACAAAGATATGTTTTAGATACATCGATACACATAGATTACACAGAATAAAGTGACCGCGCCAATATAATTTGCATATTATCTAAAAGCCAATTAGTTTTACAATATATTGCCTATTAATTGTACCACAATTTATGCACTTTACAAATTCGGATTTCAAGTAAACCGTCTAAGAGTTCCAGATTTTATAGACTAAGTGCAGTTTACATCACAATAGTTATAAATCTTATTGAGGTCAATGGTAACCCTTTCAAATATACTTGAAAAAAATAATTCTCTAAAATTAAATATGAATTTCATGTTTGAATTGTAAATACTATTATATCAAGACAAGAAAATCTCTTGTCTGCTCTTTGGAATACAAATAAATCTGTATGATAGCCAAGTATATTTTTTTGTAAAAAATGGTTTCTCTTGTTGGCAGTAAAGCCAAGAACTTTATTTTATGTAAAACTTATTAACATCAAAGAAATTATCCGTGTAATTAATTAATTTGTTTTTTTTAATCAAAATGAAAAATATCAACTGAGCAGCGACAGAAATTAACCTCAAAATTTAAAAAAAGCTAAATACTGAAATATTTAATCTAATAATTATTGGAAAATGGGTTGGTACCATCTCCGGCCAACTCTACCACTGCGAGCGCTCATTGGTCAAATCAAATAGCACGCGCTTCCTCGGTTTCCGTAACACGTCACAAACTTCCGTCTCTTTTCACGAAATCACTCTCACAGTTTGCAGGAAAGCGAGAGGAAAGATGTTACACGTCAAAAATTAGAATTTTGTTATGAGAATTACAAATCTACGCACTCGCAAACTCAATGTGCCGGGATAGCCTGAACTAGTTACATGACACAGAAACACTAGTTTCAGTCGTAAAGAATGAACATTGAAAAATTGTGTAGATGGCTCTGTTTTTAAAAACAAATAATATAATACGTCATCATAAATATTTATCATCGTAATACGAGGTGTTTTTGGCGGGATTTTATGGAGAGCAGTTGGATATTCGTTTTATTTATTTGCTAATTGTTCCCAGCGGATATTGTGATGTAAAATTGGTGTAGTTTTGCGTCTCATAATCTCAAGTATCTACGCTGTTACGCAATATGTGGTAAAATAAGTGCTTAGTTAGTAGTGATTTGTGGATATTTATTAGTGGCTTCGTCTGCCTTAGCGGATCCTACTACAAAGACTGCCTCAATATATTTGTTGCCATAAATTTCAAGAAAGATTAAAATGTAATACGTCGTAATTAAATAACACACTGAAGAATATGTATGTTTATTTATTACTGAAGACATCGGCTGTATAGGCATAGATGCCTTATCGCTTATTGATCCTTCCTTTGCCGTCCCTCTCAAGAGAGAATTGTACAAACAACATCGTAATATAATCAACACGCACTATCAAATACCATACAACATTATGAGATTATGAGATTTAACTGGCGTCGATATTCATCATAGCATTCACATCGTTAATTCGTTCTCCAGGTTGCTTGCCTTTAGTAGCAAACGCAAATGATCGTATTGTTACTTTAGAGCAACGTTATAAATGTATTAACTTGCAGACTAAGCTAATAAGACGCTTTCGCCGATGGAAAGCGCCCGTCACAACCTGATAGATATCATCCTGCTACTGTGATATGTACCTCCGGCTAAATTCGCATTGAAACAAATGTTACAAATACAGATGAACATATATTGTTAGAACGACAATGATTTAGATACAATTGTTATTGTATAGTTGGCATCATATATTTCTGACGCTGATATTTCTACCAAAATAAAATATACATTGTTGTAATGGTCATTACTTAATTAATATGTATCAAAGACGAATAGTTATAGACAATAAATTATTTGCGGCCTATAACTATTCACTTGCGGTAACCCTACTGTTTCCACCAATAATACAATGATCTTTATCCTATATCAAAGCGAGTTTTTTTTAAATACGATGATTTAGATAGTGGATAAAACTGGTCTAATAAAAAATAAAAAAGACGAAAAAGTTTTCACAATAGGTTTATTGAATTACTATAAAAAAAAAAGAAAAAAATAGGCAATGCATAAGAGTTATTTATAAAGTCTACTAATGTTAAATTTGACAGAAACGTTATCTTTGGTATTATTAAAGTCACTAAGCTTATGTAGAATTTAAATAACAGAAAAATGAAATAGCTTAAAAGGGTACACAACATAATTAAATTTTATTTTAATTTATATATTTACACTTTATGCAAAAAAAAACAAAAACAACAAGTTACATGCTCTAATCCCTACACTAGGACTCCCTGTGTTGTAGATGACTACTTCACTAGTCCCTTATACATATATGTATATATATTTGATATCGCTTTCTAGAAAATGCCTCTAGTGATTTCGATGAAATTTACAATTTAGGGGTTGAGGGGGCCGAAAGCGATCTATCTAGGTCTCAATTCTGGAAAAATTGTTTTGTCCGTCTTTCACACATTAAAAACTACTAACCTTTTTTAATTTTGCAACTGAGTTTACCTTCTCAATAGCACAATGTCTAGAGCGTAGGTCTACCACGCCGAAGTATGCGGGTTCGAATCCTGCAATGTGGTCAGACCTTTTTGTTTTTTTTTTAATAAATTGAAATAATATGTCTATTGTCTAAGTTACGTTTGTTTAGTTACGTTAGGGAATTGAGCCAATAATAGGCGGCAACCACGAAAAGGATTACCTCCGATCTAGTCGCAAGTATGTCTGCGACTGTTGTGCTCCTCTTGTGACGATTCGCCAGATTGTGCACCAGACAGATACACAACCTAGGATTAGCCGTGCTACATGACTAAGATGCTGTAGCACTTCTGACCCCGCCTTTCAATTATCTTTTAAATCAAACAAGAAAAATAAACTTGTCTAAATTGAAGTTTAATTTACGACATTATGACCACCCGTCACATTAAATAACTAATGAACTCGGAAGCAATGGAGAGCATACATATCTATACCTATGTCAGAGCTATACTAAACGTCGATAGTCTTTGCTCACGTTTTTATTAAAAGCATGAGCATATACATAATATCTATATCCACATAAACTTATTATAAATCGATACTTAACGTAACTGTCAATGAAAAAGCAATAAATAACCTCTGAATATGAGACGATACCTACTTCAAAGTTCGTGTCGATAAAAGTATGTATATATTTCAAAAACAGCGCTCACATGGTATTATAAGTATCATTTATATTTTGAAGACTCAGGCTGACTTATGAAGATTAAATAGCCAGAGTGTTAGCTGACTTAAATATCAAAAGCGCTGGCATACCTAGGCGAAAGTGTGCGAGGATAACGACGAAATATGAGGAGGCGAAAGAAATATGTAAGGACCGCGATGGCTGGCGCTCCATCCTCTCCGACTGCTTCGTTATATGTAGGTAGGATGCATATATGTATTTATATTTTGTGTATTGAATATTGTTTACATATATATTTATAATTTTAATAAATATAAGAAAAACATCATTAGTTATCTCTAATAATATTATCAATACTCCTGACAATTACGCAAATTCTGTGGGTAAAATATATGGGTATCACACAGCAAACTAGAAGACCTCCCAGCAACACCCAGACTCCAAACCAATTTAAAAAAGTTCGTTTGTTAACCTGACTGCATATCGAACCCGGGAGCTCGCCTTGGAAGACAGTCAATGCCAGTCAAGAAAGTTTCTAATACTAATAGTTTCAGTATTACGGTTAATACTTATTATCGTGACACTTCAGTACATGAACTAATAATTAAAACATAATTATTGGCTTACTCATAAAGTGAAGCATTGCGTAAACTAAGGGAAAATCGAATGATCTAAGGATATCGATAAACAAAATGGAACTAATAACCCTCAAATGGTCGCCAGCGTTGTGGTTACGACGGCAGCGGTAAGGGGCGGGCGTAAAGGCAGGGCAACGCACCTGCGGTAGCGGCCTACCAAACGCGGCGCAGTAAAAATACGTTATTAACGCTGCTACTTTTATTTTTAAATACGATAGCCGCAAGCTAAAGGTTACCGCAGAGACGGACTGAGACTACATGTTATAATTATCTTAAGGCTACTTGCATATTTCCTAATTATAATTAACTAACTAAATGTTTGCTAAGCTGTAAGAATAGGATATGTTATGATAATTAATAACATAACATATCTTCACGCTGTATCCCCAACGGGGTGATAATTAATAGTTAAACATATTTACTTGCAATAAGCAAATATGTATTTCCCCATTCTCTATTAGCCTCTAATAGTAAAAACTACTTGGTACTTCATTTTTAATTTATAGCATATGTAATACTATGGAATTATATTTAAAGTATTAATTACTGTTCATGTATAAAAATTTTTTTTTTGAAACATAATTGTAACTGTTATTAAGGCCCTGTCCACTGTCACGCAATTTTATCAAAAATATAGTCATAAAATAAGCCACATGTTATATGAAGCAATGATGTCTATAATACACTGGCATTAGTATGAAATTGATATCAAAAGACGAAATCAATCGCATTGAAAAGTCAAACATACATTTCAAAAACTTGTAAGTTAGAGGCAATATTTTTATACGTTATTAAATACGTTAAACGTGAACTGTCACTTTAATGAAAAACTAGTGTAACCTGTTTATTACACTAATCATCCTGAATACGTTCCTGTCTGACATCTTTCGGCATCTGGCCGGTCGGAGGCTGCGATCTCAGCGATAGCTCGGGTCACTGTCCCCTCACGCACACCGACAACCCCGCACATCTACACAGCCAGTAGTCTTGTCACATGACTGGAAACTGGAGCGGTCCGATGTTTTGTAATGTTTGTAATTACACTTCATTGAGCCGAAGGCAGTTAAAAATAGTTACTTATGCATAAGTTCTAAAAGTTGCATTTACTGAACTTACTTCAGTAACGTCTCTACACATCTCATGTTATCTTATAAAGTACTACTGAATTTATTTGTTAGGCATTAAAACGTCCAGTGATATAATCTCGTAGTTCACTTAAATGCTTGCACATATCCAAGAGTCGAGGCGGCGGCGGTGGCGTCGAAGCTCGGGCGTTTACGAGGCGCGCCTCTTGATTTTTCCCAAAAGAATCAAATAAAATCGCACTCGCTTATCAAAAATCAAGGCCAAACCGCCGCGTGTACCGTATTTTATTTTGACCGTGCCCTTTTTCAACAAAGCCAAAAATTGAGGCGCCTGCGCCTCCTCTTTTATTTCTGTGTACAGCTATAGACCGTCGATGCAATCTCAACGTCGCCGCCTCGATTCCGCTTCAACTTTGCAGTAAGCATCTCGTGTAAAAGAGTAGTAATAAAAACGAGTAAAATATTGTTAAATAATTATTAATATTTGTACAAAACTCAAATTAAAACTTAACCATAGCTTTCTTACGTTTTCCCCGCAATTTTTCATCATATTTAGTTATCGCAAGCAGAAATCTCGTTACTTAGTATAAAAAATAAGGTTGTCAATTTAAAAAATGAAATAATAATAATAATTAACTGTAAAAGAAGTAAACTACCACTTTCCACATCGTCTTCTACATAATACAAATAACATACAGACATTCACCACACAGTTATTAAGTGAGTTTTTCATTGATAATCTCATTTTGATAATCGGGGACAAGTTCTGAATGCAACCACCGTTGGGGTACAAGTTGTAAACGGGAAGCTGCGGAGGGTTAATAGAGGTTATGCTTAAAGACAGTTTTTATCTAGACTTACATATATTTAGTTTACTGTATTTTTACCGTTTCACAATACAGTTTTATGGAGTTGAGATGAAATCAAAAAGTGCTATTTTACTCTACATGAAGTACGATCCACACCTACATGTCGAGGCATTACTTTGCTTGGTTCACTTTTTCGTAGAAGACTGAACAGAAATTGCGTGACTAAAATCATAACTTACGGTAATAGCCCCATACTGTTGGACACCTGTACCTGTGGTTGAATTTTTTATAAATACTTAAAGTCAGAAATCTGTTGAATACAAAATTGATGGCATTTAACCGCGGTTTTACTGGCGTGTGCACTGGCATATGGTAGCCTCTAATTTGAGTTACAGCCGCTCTGTGTGCAAAATTTAAGGACAATTAGTTCCATAATATTAGCCTGACAGTAACGCAAACATCGTTTTTGTAACTTTTAACTTAATATACTAATATTAATTTTTATAAAAATTTATAGTCAGAAATCTGTTAAATACAAAATTGAAAGCATTTAACTGTAGCTTTGCTCTCGTGGCACAGGCATATGATAGCCTTTAATTTGAATTACGGTCGCTCTGTGTGCAAAATGAAAGATCAATTAATTCTACAATATTCGCCTCAAAGAAACGCAAACAAACAAAAAGACATTGTTTTATAACTTTTGTTGTAATATTTGTAGAAATGGTAACGATATTAATTGCAATTACCTAATAATGTATTTGGGAGTGAAAACCGAACCCTAGTTTATCCCTTATTTTTTAAAAGACACATAAATCTACTGTGACTGGTCTTTGTTAGAGCATTGCAATATTTATGAAGTAAAATTAAAAATTATTTTTATTGAAATAATTACATGACTGTAAAATATAATAATACCACAAATATTTTTTTATTATTACTTTTTATACTACTGAGAAGACAAAGGAGCAAACAATCTTTTGCAGCGCTAAGAAAGCACTTCAGTGTGCAAACGCGTTGGCAACCCTGAAGAATGTTATTACTCTGGTGCTCAAAACTTTTCCGCTTGCTTAAGCTAGAATTTAAAAAAAAAAAATTTTAAAGTATTAATTCTGAATAAATAATACAAAATACAAAGAAATTTGAAAATCGAAATGTTTGATGTCCTACATTTTGAGCAAAATATAAAATGACATCGATAATACGTTTTCACAAACTTGTAAATTACAACGTTGTCAGTGTAAGAAATAATTAATTACAAAATAATATACAACGACTGGTAATACCTGTAAACACATTAAACATGTAGGCAATATACAGTTACATGTTTTTGAAGAAATAATTTTATTTCCTTTAAAACTGGTTTTAATTAAGCTGGTTTAACATCGTAACGTTATCTCAGTGCATGTAACATCTCATTCTGTATCTAAAACAACCATTATGTTTCAGTTGGTAATACCAAAGCCTGAAAACTGGAAAATTCTTGCAATTTATAACTAGCTCTGGCCCGCGACTTCATCCGCGCTTGTCCTTTCTCTGAGCTTAATCTATCTCTGTTCTAAATTTCATCAAAATCGGTCCAGCGGGTTAGCTGTGAAAGCCTACCAGACAGACTTTCGCATTTATAATCATGGGTGTACACAAGGTGGGCTGGACTGCCACTCCTGAGCCCTTACCCTTTTTTCCTTTCGTACATTTAGCTGGTTAGTATGTCTGTGCTTAAGTATTCATAAGCATATAAACAACATAAGCTCGAAAACTAAAGGATAAATCATCCAGCTGTTTCAGTAATTTCGCCACTCGCTACATATGCCTTATTTGGACTCGTTATTATCTTCTTGGAAGCGACATTCAGTCAAGATCAATCGCCGGTGTTTGGTCTGTCGTTTTTACATTCTGCTGAGCTAGCAAGAATTATTGCTCTAGATTTCAAAATTCTTATCGAAAAAGCCTAGCTTGCATCAGAAGCCGAGTTGTGGCAAATTTTTTAAATAAACGAAGAGGAGAATAACGAAAGTTTGGATATATTTGCTTTTGAAATTTAATAAATGCACGTTCCTGTTTTGCCCCCCTTACGCCAAAAGCTGGGTACGCCGATGTTTATAATACTATGAGTATGGAGAATGACAGAAATATGTATGATAGTAAAGATTTGCCTACCATTTTATGTTTCATTCAATTATGTACTACTGAATCACAGAAACTATTTTGTGGTCATTAAATATGTTATATCTGCTAACTAAATATTCTATACTGAAAATAGCCTATTATGCTAATCGTGTGACCTCAAAGTAAACACTAGGCTTATAACATGAGTTTAGGCGAACTGGGAGACCATCCAGGTACACCCAGACTGCAAGTTAATTGAGAAAAGTTCGTTTTCTAAATTGACCTAGCCGGAAATTGAGACCCGCACGCTTAGCAGACAGCATGCGACAACCAATATCGCGCGATATTTGCTGTCAAAATGAGAATTTGTTTAATGTAATTTGTATAGTGGCTTAAATCTACCGCGAAAAGTGCATTTTACGGTCATAGAATAATAGATACGCAATCGTCATACATGATACTAATTTTTTATTGCAATTAATCAGCGGTCGCGCAGTGATCGCGTGGCTGTCGCTGTCTGCAAATTTTTAGGTAGTAACCCCGCGGGGCTCTCGGATTTAAAAGCAAATACACTGCAAATGCGTCAAAGTTAAAGGGTAGGTCAGTACCACATGTAATGTTGGTATCTCTTATATTGAATTTTTAACATTTCAATTTGAATAAATGTATGTAATTTAAATGGAAACTGTCGGCCAAATATAGTATGATCAGACAAAAAGCTAACTGACCGTTGACCGGCTTGATGCACGTAGGCACACAACTATGTGGCAACAAAAACTATAGACACTGGAACATGTGTCGATTTCGTGACAGATATGACTAAAGTCTAAGGTGACAAAAATTTTGTGTTTCTAAGGATATTCTTTTTCAGTCTATAAAAAATATCAAATAATATCTGTTCTAAAGAATCGCTTAAATATCGAAAAATATTGAAAAATAAGGTCACAGGTTACATTTTGAATCAGTAGTAAATCCTTTTCTTTGTTTCTTTTTTATGTCAGGAAATGCTTTCGGCAACCCTGCCCGCTCGGATGGCGGCGGGGAGGGTATGTGGGACTAAAACCTAACGGTAGTCGCTGTCGAGGGGCTCCGAGATTTCCTATGGAACGCAACCAAGGCCCCTCTCGCGCTGAGTCGAAGTACGCTTCTCGGAGGAAACAGTTACAGTGCTCCCCCTGCAGCCTCGCAGTGCTACAACAGGCGGACTCGTAGGACAAGTGGGGAACACCATGCACTTACATCAGTCAAGAAAGTATCAGGAATGGATGATTTGTTTATAGTTCCAAATTCAATCTTTTGTTTTTTTGTTGTTGTTAGATTGGCACAACTGTTTTCCATTTTGGCGCGGAGTTTGAGTTGCATCTGTTATTTAAATTAAATACAATGCTGTTTTTAGTTATATCATTCTAGTGTATATTGCGAATTTCATAATGGACAAAAACATCGAACAAAGAGTTTGTCTTAAATTTTGCATCGCCAATGGAATTTCGTGTTCCGAGTCACTGAAAATCTTACAGAAGGCTTACGGTGAATCGACTTTATCAAAAACACGTGCTTATGAGTGGTACAAAGCGTTCAAAAGCGTTCAAGATGTGATGGAAGATTTGCCTCGCTCTGGTAGGCCATCAACGTCTGCAACTGAAGTTGACATCGCAAAAGTAAAGGAAATAGTGACAGAAAATCCTCATTAAGTTTGAGAGAGATAGCCGTCGAACTTTCTGTGTCTCACGAGTCGATCCGTACCATTTTAAATAATCACTTGGGTATGAAACATGTTGCCGCTCGGCTAGTCCCAAAAGACCTGAATTTTCTCCAAAAACTCAATCGCATAAGAGTCGCTGAGGACACGCTAGAACGAGTAAATTCCGATCCAACATTCATGAAACGCATTGTTACTGGTGACGAGACGTGGGTTTACGAGTTGGTACGAGTGAGTACATGCAAACTAGTCAACAAGCTTCGGAGTGGCGCCTTCCAACTGAACCGAAACCGAAAAAACCATGCCAAAGTCGATCAAAAGTCAAAGTCATGTTGACTGTTTTCTTTAACTATCGCGGTGTTGTGCACTCGGAATTTTTGCTGGAAGGTCAAACGGTAAATAAAGAATATTATTTGGGCGTTATGCGGTGTTTAAGAGAGCAAATTCGACGAAAGAGGCCAGATTTGTGGAAAGAAAATTCTTAGATTTTCCACCACGATAATGCGCCTTCGCACAAGGCCATCATTGTGAACGAATTTTTGACCAAAAACTCAACAAATACCATCGAGCAACCACCTTATTCACCAGATATGGCTCCAGCCGACTTCTTTCTATTTCCTAATCTCAAATTACCACTTTGTGGCACCCGTTTTCAGTCGGTAGAAGACATAAAGGAGAATTCGCGGCGAGCACTGAACTCAATTCCGGAAAAAGCGTTTAAAAAATGTTTTGTTGATTGGATTATTCGTGTATCGTTTCTGAAGGAGCATACTTTGAAGGTGATCAAATAAATTTGGATGAATAACTAACATTTCGTATATTATTGATCTTTTCCCGGTACTTCCTTGACAGAGTAGTATTCTCTGGCCCATACTAAAGAGTTGTAATTGTAAATCCTAACCAACGTGACATTAGTATAAAAATAATATGAATTCTCGAAATTATTTTATTGTTAACATTTTTTGGCATTACACAAGTTAAAAAAAATGACATATTTAGTTAGTAATCTTAAGAAATGCATTAATCACGGAAATTAGGTTATAAATGAAAATTGTTGTCTTTGATAAGAAATCTCTTCCAGTGAACCCGATTCATTCTGAATAATACTTTCAGTACGGACTGTGGAAATACCAAATCAATATGACGCCCAATATAAAGCCTTGACATGATAATCTTTAAATATTGATATGGACTGAATTTAAAAAATCAAAATAACAGCATCACAAAGCAGCCCCCGGCTACTATTGATTGACTGCTTCTAAATTACCTGCTAAAAGCTGTCTCGACTGTGATTACTGAACGAATGGCGACACTATTCAGTAAACTAATCTGCGTTTTTTTGCGTTACTCTATTTCACCTCTGGGCGACACGGCCGAGGTCGCGAACATAACTCAATAACAGGTGATAAAAAAGCTTTCAGCTCACACTTCCTTTGCTGTCGACGCTTTTGAACCTGTCCAACTTGTAATTGTCTATTTTATTTGAAATGTCTTTATTCGAATTCTCGTTGCCATTATTGAAGTACATTTATGTTATTTATATATTTTTTTTAATTGAAAAACGTTTTTTACTTATTTACTTATTAAATTTATTTTTACATATGACGATGACATGAGATGATCACACGGTCTGTGTTTTAGAAAATCAAAATGTAAACATTGCATACAAAACTCAAAAGATAATGAACGAATAATAACATTCGAAATATATAAAAAAACCAAGGCAACAGTGTTTTGCTGTATTATGTAAAATTTTAACTATTATTTGTAAATTGAAACTATAATCTAAGTATAATTGATCATAAAAATAAATGTCGCGATGCTCCAGCAAAGACCTAATGTACTTAACTTAGTATATTTATGTATGAGATGTCTTTTAATGAATATATATATATAGATAAGCAAGACTTCCGATTTCACTCCCAATTCAAATATTTTTTCTATATCATTTTGAATTTTATCATATGTCATAAATAGAGTCTGTACCTAAGTTAATATTAATGTATGGTTTACCCCTAGTTTCAAATGCATACATAGTTATACGACTACTTCGCAAAATCTATCCACCAACTAATTATGTTATTCCTATAAAGAGATTTTGCAGTTATGAGACGTAAGTATCCATTGTAAGGATAAATCGATGTTAAATTGAGAAATGTTTTTTACTAAAATATAAATAAATTACTTAATAGATGCGCAAAATTGCAATTGTATTTCTTATGGTATTCGAGTGTAGCTGTG
Source organism: Zeuzera pyrina (assembly GCA_907165235.1). Taxonomy (NCBI): domain Eukaryota; kingdom Metazoa; phylum Arthropoda; class Insecta; order Lepidoptera; family Cossidae; genus Zeuzera; species Zeuzera pyrina. The sequence goes on from OU015627.1 coordinate 6,405,521, forward strand.
AAATTTTTTAGCGTCTAGATATATATTCAATGTCAAATTAATAAAACCGCAGTAAGTGACCCACAACGGTTATTAGAATCGACATATCGTTTAATTGGTTCAGTCTACAATGCTATATCGAAATTTTGATCTCATTCAATAGCCGTAATCGAGTTTTTGTAGGTCGTCTTTTTTATATTTATTTAAAAATTAAACCTTTGTATTCGTTCTTATTGTATCTAAATCGATTTCCCATCTGGATACCAACATTATTTGAGTTTACTCTTAACATTCAATATTTATATCAATATGAGACAAAAACTTATGACTTTAACATGTCCGTGTACATATCTGTAGGTTTCAATGTATATGTTCCTAACTTCATCATTTAAAGAGCCAATACATTAATTATAATTAAGATTTATTTTCAGTTTCATTTAATTTTCTTTATTTGAATGGTTTTCTCGAAAAGGTTATACTTATAAGTTATGTTTCAACGATATTGCTTCATGGAAATCTAAAGGTCGATTTTGAGTATATTATTTAACGTATGACTTTTTTAATACAGCGGCCTCTCCTCCTATCCCGTTATTATTTGAAAGCAATCGTTAAATGAATTAGTTTAGAATAAACAACAACAAGACGACAATTCTTGTAATTAGGAAGAGCTTTAATTAGATCGAAACATGCGCATGACATTCACAGAGTAATGCATTAATCACTGAAACTGGTTTGTGAGTGAGACGACGATATCAATCACTAGACCCAGTTTAGGAATGCATTGACAGCCCACACCCACAAATAATAATTAGACAGATGGCGGGCTATAATGTCAAATGTCACGTAAATGTCAACTCATAAAAAGTCATCGGTTATACGTGTTCGAATCTAGTCGGAGTTCGCTTCCGCTTTTTCTCTTAAGGGCAAAGTGACAATTTTAACTTGACATTTTGTGAAAACGATTACGATCTTGTTTATTTGTTATAATAACAATACTATCTCAGCTGATCTACTTAACCGTCGTTCAAACTACGCGACTGCACTTGTGTTGTTACAATCAGAAGCAAATAGATTTCAGATAAAATTATATAAGATTGCAGCGCCATTCAATATGTACTTGTGTTACAACGGTAACAAACAAGTGACAAAGTACAATAATAAAATAAACGAACGATCGGCGACAAGCAGAAATACTGGCCCTGATGTAACATTATGGCATCGAATAAAGGACTATTACAAGAGTATTACAACGAGTGTACGCTCACGGCGGCGTCCAAGCAGGAAGTGACACCACGCGTCGATTTCTCTTGCGCGCGCGCAGGCGATAAATAACCGCGGGTAGTTCTAATTCCGCGCGCCATATATACGCTGCGGGTCGCGACAGCAGCGTGGGCGGCGTGCGACACCTTACACAGTATAACCTTACATAATTGCAAAAAATATTGCACGTGATATTAACGTATACAAATTCCTTTTTGATACGCTCATTTTTAACACATTCTTTCAAATCTCATACTACATGTTATTAATAAAATCACTGCCGTTTTTATAACTAATTTTATGGAATTTCTAAATAGAATTTCATTATGTTACTTATTGTATTAGAGATCATTGAAAACGTGCTACAAAACAATTTTATTACATAACACTTTGTACAACCGGTTTCATTGACCATACAAAGTCAATAAAGAAACTTGAAGTGAATAAATAATTTACGGCTTGGAAATTATGATAGGCGTGCAATTGTTGAAATAAATAAACATCCACTCTGTATCGTATCTTACCCTGTACACCTCGGTCCAAGGACCTTTATCTAATAGACAGGACCGGCTATTGTAGAATCAAGTGCTAAGTTATGATCAAATCATGCTAGATTTCATGGGAGAGATCATTATATGTCGTAACTCTGCTTTCCTTCTATGCGTTGCGTTTATCTAACGATCAAACTATGAGTAACCAGTACTATTTGAAATTCAAAACGGCAAACATGTAATAGAAACGAAAATTATTGGTCCTTTTCCAGTTTTAAACAGCGTCTTTAACGCAGAAACTGTTATAAATTTATATCAGGAAATGTGGATACGAATATAATATAATTATTTTTTTAAATTGTGATCACAATAACTAAAAGTCATTTTTAAATACTTATTTTCAAAATATTGATTGGCTTGTTGGTGCGATAGTTATTGCATCTACCTTTCAAGTCAAAAATATCGGTTTCGGTTTGCGGTCAGCTCGATTTAAAAATCGAACCTATCCGTATTATCTTGCTGAGTAAGGTAGGTAGTAGTTAGGAATATTAGGTAAGGTAATACGTACACATAATTAGTCGTGATTGTCTGGAAACTCATTATTATTTATGACTAGCTGTACCTCGCAGTTTCACTCACGTAAAATTTGGCATTAATGGTAGCCTTAATTACTCTGTGAAAAGTCCTCTAGCTGACAATGAAAATCTCGACAAAATCGGTTCTGCCGTCTCGGAGATTAGCCCAGACAAACAAACAGGCAAGCAAGACAGACAGATCGTAATTTAATATAATCGTGTTTGAGTTTTTAGTTACGAGCAAATAACTACATAAGCTTAAGAAAAAGCCTTTATTTCAAAATCGCAGACAGATGCTTTAAACATTATTTATATTTTCTGCCTATGCACATATATAGAAAGGTAGAAATCGATACTTATTTTAACCTCTAAGTCGCACTCCTTAATCGCAGTTTTGCAATTATATCTAATACCGATCGTCATCGCCTTTTATCGATTCTGATGTTATAAGTCGTGAACGCTTAAATTCGAAAATTTAGTTGCGTCGAGCGTCGAATAGCATAAAATCACGAATCGCCGATGCTAAAAGTGACAGTGTGTTCATGTCCTAAGTCCTTCTCTAATACAAAGTCAAACAATTTATTTGATTTCTAAAATTCCGTATTTATTAGTTACACATAATACATATTACGAGCGTATAGAATCTTATCTATGGTTATTTACCACTCTACTTTGTCGTTACTTTGTGATACAAATCGAGCTACTGTAGTACAAATGTTTTTGCTACAATAAACTGAATTCCACAACGACACTGAGTACCTACTGCTGCGGTGTGGGCGTCCGCAGACAGATCGATTTATTACACATACCCCTGTCTAATGAATGAAACAGTAATACAGCTTAAGTTAAGTTGTCAATTGCAAATGCAATTGGAGACAAAAAAACACATTTTGAAAAAATAAACGGTAGTATATGTCTCAGTTTAAATATTACCAATGCAATTACTTAAATAACTGTATGTGTAACTATATTAACTATATTTAATAAATTTTAAATTTTATAAAATAATTGAGTAAGTAAATAAAATTTACTCAGAAAAATGCTGTCAAATACATTTTTACACTACTCCAAAGAAATGAACACATAAATATTTCTTCATTTTATAGTAATTAAAGTATGCTATTATACATACATACCTACATAATAAGCCCTGTAAATACATATTAATATCAATACATAAAATGTTGACTAGTGTTCTTGCTAGTGTAATGCAACTTGCGTGGGTAGTTGTTGTTACCGTATAGTCTTTCGTGGCCGACAGTGTACGAAACTTATAGTAACTATCAAACAGACTGTTAGCATTTTATAAAGATCGCTCCACAATAAAAAAAATATAAATGTTCGCGCCAATATTATTTAATATTTATTTAGTGTAACATTTGATGAATTCCTAAATTCTTTAGCTATTTTCCACTCAACCCTCAAAAACCACCAATTAACACGTATTTCGCCTCTCAACGAAGCGTCCTCAGAATATTCCAGAGATCAGACTCAGGTCAGCTAACCAGCTCCGAATTCGGTTGCTATAGATTTTAGGAATTCATCACACGAAATGGATTTCCACAAAGTAACACCTGAGTCTATACAATAATATAACATTAATTCAGAATTCATACTTCATATTATTCATTTCAATTTTTTGAATATTAGTGATAATTAAATCGATAATTCGTTAAATAGTATCATCGATCTCAAAAACGATTTCATTTCTCAAAACCATTGTCTCGCCTTCAATATCGTGTAATAGAAAGAAAGCTACAGAAGTTATCTCATTATATAATATGTACTTTTACAATAGCTTTTACTTATGTAGTAGTCTTATTTTAAAATATGTAGTAATAGAAAAAATATGATACCCTTAATGCAACATACCAGACATTTCGAAGTACTATAACTTTATCGGCATTGAAACACAAGACAATGTACATATTATAAATAACGAAGATTCATAGTCAAACATGATTAAAATTATTGACATAATTTATAATCGGTCACAACGAACGAAATGCCAAAACAAGCAAGTTAGTACATAAAATAACAAACAAACCAGTGAGGTAACAGGCATGTATCGCATAACAATGACACAACGATGTTAGTGAACGAACGAATTGGCCAAAACATGTTTTATAAACATCAATAACTGTCCTGTAATCATGGTCCTGGATTACGCAAACCATATCAATGTATCATTACAGCGTTTCATCGTCGGGTAGGTACTTTGATCTTGAGGGTATTCAATCATTCATTTTGAGAAGGGTGCGATTTTTTAAGATTTCGTACTGTGTTTTTCATTTTGTGAGTGTAAGTCGTAGAGATGTAACGTAAGTTTAAAATTGAACTTTCTAAGTTGAATATAATTAATTTTTCGTTATAGTATGAAACCCAAAAAGTTACAGATAAGTAATGGTAAATACAATGTCCAACATTTTTTCCGGTTATGTACGTTCTAAGCAAACTTTCGTTTAAAACTTTTTTTTGAGTCAGTTGAATTAGTTTGCTATTTAAAATATTTAAATATTTCCTATCGATTGGTCCTTCCCATTGGGAAACGTCCCTGTACTTCGAAGCCAGGTCAGAGTAACGGAAAGCCCTACGTAAATATTATGCAAATATTCGACTACAGCAAATATAAAAAATAGTTTATTACTTATCGAACGTCTGTAAATACATTTATAAACTCAGTATTACCGGTGACGAATACATTTTTTTTTCTTCTCGTTGGTTATGATCACGTAATACCTATTAAGTTTTTAAACAGCGGTTTGAAACAATCTTGTCGTTGCTTTTCAAGAAACAAGACTGGTCAAATGTATACCCATCAAATCATTTGTTATCTGTAAACGTATACCATAATTTATTTAGTCTTTAGGTTGTTATTTAATAAATTATTGTCGCATAAATATTGTACGAATCTCAAGGAGTACGTGGCACTGGAACCTTAAACTTTAAACTTTGCTACAATGATTAAGACTATGTATACTATGTACAATATAAAATGTACGTGTAATAGAGATAAATACGTTGTGGTTATTATTACATTAAATAAAGGAGTCACATATAACCTATGCCATCCTTTATTAACGTGGAAATTGTCAAATATCTAAGATAACTTTGATTACCCGTTGGGGTACGAATATGTGCTACAACCTACAACTTAATTGTTTTAATTGCTATAAGCAAATGTGTTGTAAGTTATTACGGTTTTCAGAAATGTCATAAACTATAAAGTATGTATATTATATACATATGACGTAAATCATAGTAAATGAATAAAATGATTTTTATTACTGCCTTATTGGGCTTGTTAGATATTATTTATCATTTATATGAATATTATTAATAATCTTTAACTAGGTTCTTAATTTTCTCAATGTTATCATTTTCATATTCCATGTACATACTTAGTACAGAATAGTAGAACTTGAGGAATTGGAAAAAAATTTAGATACATCTATAAAATCATCTCTGATTGACTGATATTTTGAATGAAAAATGTGAATAAGAAACACAATATCTTATATTTGTACACATCAGTAGACTTTCAACTGCATGCTGCTCATAATCCATAACAATATCAAATGGTTGAGATTTAGAGAGCGTCTAAGTGATTGTATTCAGACAATTTAGAGCCGATACAAGAGAAATAACACATGTATGCGCGTGCGCTGCGACAAATGTCTTCATTATTCTGCCCACGCGCTTTGCCGCTTTAATGGCAAAGATTAAAATGTAATAGACAGGACAATTCTATCAAGGTGCACCGGTCACTTAAGGATTGTTATAAATACGACATATGTGTTGATCGATTTCTAATGATATCGTTATCGACAGTTACATGCACATACATACGTTAATTGAAGGAGTAAAAATGTCACGGACATGCCCGATAACACTTCCTGGAAAAAATATTCGGACTTGTTCCTATTATTTTGATACCGACGTATTTTAAATAATGGCTTTACAATTTACAACACCATTATAACATTCATTATTTTAATTACCAACAATAAATAAAATTATAATACCTACTTGAAAGGTTCTTTATAATAAATTACTTTTTTATAATCTGTGAAATATATTGACATAACAGTTTTTTTAGTTCTAAACCAAAACCATTACATAAACACCACTGAAGTAAACAATAATTTTTATCAATATTCGACAATGAAGATCAAATAATAATAATCCGTGTATTTTCTAACAGATTATTAAATGCATTTATGTACATTGACGAAAATGTGTAGAGAATATTAACGTGGGGAGACGTCGAATAGGTACTTGGTAGGTATGCGAGAATCGCGTTGCTTGGTACTTTGTCCTCTATGTCGTCTTCCTGTTCCATTAATAATATATATATACCTGCGAATGTGTATGTTTTTTACTGAAAACCCATAATGAAAAGTAATCGAATTATTTCATATGAATTTAAACCAATGTTATCGCATAAACGCAGATAGGAATACTTCGTGCATATGTGTAGGAAGAATTAGTGATGAAAGATTAATGCAAAAAATCTACATAGAGAGTTGAGTGATAGCAGAAGTCAAGGAAGACCAAAGCTAACTCATAAGGGTCAAATAGCCAGAGTGTCAGCTGACTGGATTGACAAAACCTCTCGTAAACCTAGGCGAAAGCAAACGAGGAGGATGATGAGATTTGAGGAGGCGAAAAAGTATGTTACAACTGCAATACTTGGCATTCCATTCTGTCTGACTACTACGCTACTTATACCGTGTAAATATATTTTTATGTATATTACATATGCAAAATTTACCGATGATATTGAGAATTACAGACTGTCTGAATCAAACAATTGATCTTTGACCGGGTCGGGCCCAGGGCGTCCACCCACGCATTCGTCGGGACCCAAAGGTTACATGTGACACTTACTTATTTGCTCACAGCGACAATGCTGGGCAATGATCGAAGTGACATTTGAGGCCATTGCGTTTTGATTCATGAGCTATCAATATCAATGTTCACAATCGGTAATATAATAAGGTTTTTGGAGTTCCGTCAGAGAAACAAAGAGACCTTTGTATGGAAACGGATTAGTACTAAAATTTAGGTCAAGTTTTTTATTGCTATTATTAATCTCAACACCATCATAGCAGTTGTATTGCTCTCAAAAACCACTTAGCATTTTTCACTATCCTGTATATTTATAAAAATATGGATGTTACACAACAATTGGCAAGAGAACCCAACCTAACTTAAATGTGGAGTTAATAGAAATCAACCTGGTCAGGAAGTAAACTCGGGATCCTAGGTCTAGAAGATAGACTAGATATACTATACTAACTTTCAAAGTAACGACTATACGGGAAGTAATAAATAATATTCTTGTAATATAACAATAGCAAGAACCATTTTAAAACCATTTGTCTTAAGCTTCATCAAATACTGCAATGAGATGGCAATGTACAATAACATAACATAACATAACATAACTTCACGCTGTATCCCCAACGGGGTAGTCAGAGAGGACGGAGCGCCAGGAGTCGCGGTCCTTACACACCTCTTTCGCTTCCTCAAATCTCATCATTCTCCTCACACATTTTCGCCTAGGGATGCGAGTGCTTTTGACATTTCCGTCTGCTAACACTCTAGCTATTTGATCTTCATAAGTCAGCCTTGGTCTTCCTTGGCTTCTTTTACCACTCACTTTCGCTCTGTATATTTTCTTCGTCAGTCTTTCATCACTCATTCTTTCCATATGGCCGAACCATCTAAGCATTCCTTTCTTCATTTTTACAATAACACTGTTGTGCGACCCTGTCATACTGCGTATCTCATCATTGCTTATCCTGTCAGCAAGCGTGACACCGCACATATTTCTGAGAGACCGCATCTCCACAGCATTTAACATACTTTCACTCGATTTTGGGCATATCCAGGCCTCACTACCGTACAACAAAGTTGGCACCAACACCGCATTGTGGATGGCCATTTTAGCAGTGTTAGATATATTCACACTACCCACTAATGCGGACAGAGCACCGTTCACTTTATTGCCAGCTGCTACCCGTCTCTCCACATCCAACTCACATCTTCCATCCCTCGAAAACGCACTCCCCAGGTACACAATTTCATTCACCTGTTCTAGACATTTTCCATTTACACAAATCACACATCTCGTTTGTACCGCTTCTCTTTCAAACACCAGAACCTTAGTTTTGTTCACATTCATTTTCAATCCTTTTACTTCACAATCTTCTTTCATGCACGTGACTAGTGTCTGCAACTCTGCTTCTGATGGTGCTATTAGCACAGCATCGTCAGCGTACAATAGGCAGTTTACCACTGTGTCACCACATCCGATACCACTCATATTACCTTTCAATCTCTGGAGGCAACTGTCCAAATACAGCACGAATAGCCAGGCAGACATCACGCAGCTCTGTCTGACACCAGAACAGACTTCAAACCAGGGCGACATGTGCCCGTCTATCCTTACACAGGCTCTGTGGTCTCTATATAATGACCTCACAGCCTGCAGTAAGGAGCCCTCCACGCCATATTCAGGCAGAAGACTCCACAATTTCTTCCGCACTACTCTATCGAATGCTTTCTCTAGATCCACGAAAGCGCAGAAAACTTTCCGACCTAAAGCCAGAAACCTTCCCACGATAACGCGGAGCGAGAAAATCTGATCCATACAACCCCTACCGTTCCTGAATCCACCTTGCGCCTCCCTCAAATATCTTTCTGAAACGCCTTTCATACGTTCAGTCAATACTTTAGTATAGACTTTACTCGCTAAGCTGACCAAGCTGATGGCCCTATAGCACGCACAGTCTAGGTAGGAACCTTTCCCTTTATATAGAGGTACTATGACTGCCGTGCGCCAGTCCTCTGGAACCTCCCCCTTCTGCCAACAAAGGTTGCAGAGTGCACAGAAGGCATCCCAGACCCTAGGACCACCATACTTGATCATCTCAGCAGTCACCTCATCATTTCCCGCAGCCTTTCCACATTTCAAACTTCTTATCACTTTCTCAATCTCTTTCATACTAATGGCATCCTCCAGTCTCTGGCCCGAGTGTGGCAATTCATTAGAATCGCTCTCAGTATCAGAGACGGAGTCGCCACTCTCATACAGTTCTCCAAAGTATTCACTCCATCGCTGCAAAACATCCTTTTTATTTGTAAGCAGTTTGTTTTCTTTCGAACGCACTTTATTCATTCTGCAAGGTGCCGGACCACTTCGGTACTTAAGTACTTCTTTCCAAAATAATTTGGAATTTTCCTCGAAGTTGTCCGACATCTTGTTTTCATCTAACACCCTACACCTTTCACGCTTCTCTTTCACTAGTGCCTTCGTTTCTGCTTTCTGCAGCTTATACCTGTCTTTCATCAAATTTTTCATACCACAGTCATTAGTAGCAAGGTAGTCTCGCAATGTACAATGAGATGAAATAATCTTTGCCGCTGTAAATTTCACTGAAAATGACATAATGCTTAGGTACAGTCATAAACAAAATACTAAAATAAAAATTATTTCTTTCTAAATATTTAATTATTATTATAAATATTATTGCTGACGGTGGCGTAATGTTATTTTACAATGATCTGCCCACCCTGAAAAGAAAATGACGTGAAGATATGTATGTGTTCATGAGTTTTTAATAAAATCTTCTCCTATACTACGCCTTCCTTTGCCTCCACTATCATCGCACTCCTAGATTTTGACTGCAGCGTTATTTTAGGCCAGAAATTCACTACAACGTATAGGCAGCATAGAAAATCCACACTTCCACAATCCATTCATAGTAATGAGAGTAGAGGCGCAATTATTAGACATATTTGACTATGTAAATAAACCGGCCAAGTGCGAGTCGGAATCACACACCAAGGGTTCCGTACCACCATAAAATGTATTTGTATTATGTATTTACCAAAATAATATAAGTCGGATTCAAAAACAACTGTATGATCGTATTTTTGATTGCGTTAACTTAGAAGTTTTTTTTTACAGCTTCAAGGACCGCATTTAATATTAATTTCAACTTAATATCTCCAGGCGTTGACAGACAGATAGACGGATAGATAGACGGTCAACGAAACAATCCCATAAAGGTTCTTTTTTTCTTTCGAGGTACAGAATCCTAAAAATGAAGAGGTGTACTTCTTAAGCATTCCCATGGCGACGCGCTTCGACTTTTCAAGTTACCGTCCAGCCTTACTAACTTCATGGCGGCGCTAAAATCGGCTCGTCTTACTGTAACGCTCAAGCCACCAAATCAATTACGCATTGCACCGGTCGGCGAACTATAATAGCAAAAGGTTGGTACGTCAAATCCAGTCACTTTCCCATCGCAGTTCGGATTAACATCCGAAATGTCAGTGGCAGTGACATTTTTATGCCGGGACGACATTTAGATGGTACTTATGAAACGACAGATAGGATCGAGCCAATTAGAAATTAATTTATTTTCGGGCTTATATTGTGAGATAACAGTTGCTTCAAAGGACATACCTATATGTAAAGGTAATAAGATTATTTTAGTAATGCCAAAAAAGACACTTTTGGACTATAAGGTTTACTGTTTCAACTACACTCATGTCAATTTATATACATATAGGGAACATACATGTTAGAATAGGCCAAAACAACAATTTTTTTTAATTACAGCGAAAATGTTATTGAAGATAAAAAAATGTTTTTTTTAAAGTTTGAGCTAAAAATATTAATAATTTACAACTATTTATCGTAATTTGCTATTTCTCGTTTGAATGACACTATAATTTTTTTAAACTTTGGTGTTTTATAAATCATTAATGAATTAGAGAATTGGAATAATTAATACATTTTAGAAGTGTCCTAAGATTTATCCCTTGGTAAACGCTCACGACATAACATAACGAGGCATAACCTGAAAATAATCAGTCACTACAAATATATTTATCTTCCAAAATAGAGTGAAAGCTCATATTAAGTCCTTATTTTATTTTTTAAGTCATCGTACAAACGATACCACAAAATATAAATGTTTAAAAACGTATTTCATTTTGTTCGCGAAAATGAAATTTACTGTAACGTATTAGCGCCTAGTGAAATGGGGTAAAATATACTCGTAAGAAGTCACAAAACTGACGAAATTGTCAAAAATAAATGTGTTAAAGTAGATCCAAGGAAACGCAAACCTTCCTTAGGAAAAGTATTAGTTGATAGTAATGCCAAAAGCAAAATTCTGACTTAAATATGTAATGGAAACAAAAGAATAGGTAAGGTGCGTAATACATAAAAGCAAAATAAAGGATACAGTATGACAATACGTATAGTCTGTTTTAATCCAATTTGTCAAAAAGGTAAATAATCTTTCGAATCCTTTTAGAAAAATTGAAAATCGTGTGTGTAACTTAATAATTAACGTATAGCGCAATATGTAAGAAGTTAAACTTCTTCGACGTGAATAGAAGTTCAGAACTAGCCGCTTGAAATTTATGAAAATAAATTAACTTACAAAATGAAATTAATTTATTCCGTTGCATTTATCTGTCTTTCAAAAAAATTTTGTACCAAAAGCTAATTTCTTCTTTTTATTATGTAATGGCTTTAAATTTCTTTTTTTTTGCGAAATTAATATTGGCCACATATAAAAAAATTAACTCACAAAAACCCTAGAAAACAAACTCTATAGTAGAACTTTTTGGCGGGAACGGAAGAAGTGAAGTTGGCCTTTATTTAAATTTTCTATTCTTTGCGTCAACGCGCACACTTACCTTGCCTGTTAAAATTATAATGACCATTTTACACCTAACGTGCCAAAAGAAGTTTAACTTAAATGAAAGGAGTGTAGCAATAATAAGAAAATTTTCGTGTGAAATAAAATTGATTGAAAGATGTCTTTATGGTAAGTAATTAATCTCAAAAACTGTTTTATGTATATCAGTATCTTTTGTTTGAGCAAATGAAATACTAAATCTTAATCACCTTTTTGGTACATTGGACAGAAAGGCACTTTTTATTCACGTAAGCGCAATATCTTTTGTAAAACAAAAGTATTCTACAGATTTTATCGTATTTACATAATATTTACTAAATTAGTAATTATAATTAAATTAGCATTATGTGACAAGAAAAAAGAATTTATGACCATTTAATATTTTAATGTATCAATTAATTACGTGTTATCTTTTCATCTTTCGTACTCCCTATAGTTATTTTATGTAATTTTAATTTATATTTTATTTTAATAATTTTAGAAGGTTGTATTACGTACTTGTAATACGTAAATGTATTACGTACATGTATGACGTACTTACATAAATACATGTGTACATATAGAGTAAGTATTAAGATTGTTTTAATGAAACTCGGTAATAATTGTTTTTGCTAAAAAACTCGTCCATATTTTTTACATTTAAACCATATCGTATGTATAAATAAAAAAAATATTTTATAAGTAGTAGTACGATTTATTTCATAATCTCCCTTACGAGAGAAAGTAAAGTGATCTTAGCCCATATAACCGATGTCAGTAATAAATAGATAAATTTTTCATATTATTTCATCAAAATGTCGATGTAATACTTATTAGATGTTTCTTGAAGTTTCTGGCGACAAATATAATGAGGCAGTCTTTCTAATAGGTAGATAGACTAAGCCACTAAAAAAATTATAACATCACTACTAAATAAGCACTTATTTTAACAATTTCACATAACAGCACAACAGCGCAGATACTTGGGACGCAAAACTACGCCAATATTACATCACAATATCTACTAGAAATCATTTGCAAACAAAATAAACACCCAATCGCTTCTCATACAATCCCGCCAAAAATTCTCAGATTTATTTTATCAATAAGGCGGCTAAAGTGTCAAATTGAGACTCATTTACGACAAACGGAAGTAGCATAATTACGTCCCAGGGCAAAGAAATTCAATAAACTTATCTCTTTCCGTAACGTTTGCATTTTCAACACTTCTACACTCCTGCAAATGCCCACAAAATATAATGGTAATTCAGGTATCAGGTAAATCACACATTGTGTGTAACGAAACAATCGAACAAATGTACTTGCACACAATGGACAGCGAACGGGCGCTAGGGTTACCAGCTATTCCGGATTTCTCTCAGTGAATTTCTCCTGATTTGGTAATAAAATGAACTCGATTTTGTATGACCTTTCATCGATATAGAATTATTTTATTTCGACATGCATACATTACGTAAAATCACGCTATTATCTAGAGCTGTCGTATGTAGAATATTAATAATTTATTTTAAGATCCTTCAACTTTATTACCATTTGCCTAGTAAGTGAAAAGCGAAAGTCTTCTCCATGCCATCTCCATAATGGCACCCTTACAGAAACTAGATAGCGACGTTTTATATGTTGTAAGAGAAAAATGTTAACTTAATTTTGTTCTTTTTAACTAAAAGCAGCTGTGTTTTAATAATTTTTTATTTTTATGTTCTAAAAACATTAAAACCTATGAGTAGATGATATCTGTTCTGTTTCTGATTTATTAGAGTACTTATTACATAACTTCATTACCTGTCTGATAGATTGAGTATTTTAAATTCTGCAGTACAGTTTTGAATGATAAATAATTGAACTAAATGTTATGTCTTTGTTTTTAAAATATACGTAGTGTATATGACCTTTCAGAAATAATAGTTTAATACAAGGTATTTGTTAATAAATGCAAAGAGTAACTATGTATATAAAAAAAATTAATTCCAAGTTAAATATTATGTCTATTTTAGTACATATATTTGAAAAACACTGTTGTAGAAAAACACTGCTGTATTTGGCAAGTCTTATTCACTTACAATCGTTTTTTAAAGATTTTCTTTAAAGAATTTTTCACTCCAATTTGATCAATACTTATTTCGTGCAGTGCTAAGACGCTCTCGTCTCACACTATATTAACTCAGGTGTTATTTTACAAAAATGCATTTTATATAACATTTGTAAATTGTAATTTATAAATTGTAAAAAGGCAAAATTGACAACCTCGACGGCGCAGTGGTTTAGACCTTGCGTCCAAGCGCGGAAGGTTACCGGTTCGATTCCCGGTCGGGTCAATTTAGGAAACAAACTTTTCTAGATTGTCTCGGATCTGAGTACACTGAGAGACGTCCTGAGTAATCGTCTTCTGGTTGTCATAGCACAGGGAATGCCGTAGTATGAAATCAGAAGAGTGGTGTGTATTGTCTAGCGCATTATAAATATTATGCGCGTGGTTGCGTGTAGTAGAACCTTGTATGGGGTCCGTTCAAAATCTGGATGACTACCACCTTGCTAATCTCGTTGGCAAACAGCAGTACCTGCATTGCTGTATTCCGATATAGAGGGTAACACAACCGGTATTTTAGACACAAGAGGCACTACGTCTTAATCCTAGTGGTAGCTTACGCATTCGCAATCTAAAGTGCTTTCATATACATATTGCTATAAATACATATAGACACTTAGGCACAGGACCAGATTTAAATTTTTGCCGCCCTTGGGCACTGGAAAAAATGCCGCCCTATCACTAAAATTTCCCTCAAATATAGATTTGATATCTTATTTTAAAAAAATTAAAACATTTAATGTATTGCAAATAATTTTTTATATGTACTATATACGATATACCTCAATATAATACAAAAAATATTTTTTTTGTTTTCAGAACTACAAATTTTGCACTAAGATTGACTCATAATTATATTATAATAATTTTTTCACAGGCAAACGCCTGACTTTTTAAATTGCAAATTGGTCGATTAAATCTTCACAATCTAAACGTTGAATTATGTCCGATTCGATGCATAGAACAGCTAAGCTATTGAGCCTATTTTCACTCATTGTAGAACGTAAGTAGTTTTTAACTGTTTTCAAACAAGAAAACGATCGTTCTGCGTTACAGTTCGTTACAGCTACAGAAATAAATTAATTAAATTATTTCGAAGGTTAATTTTTCCTTAAGACGCCAAAATTATGATTTACCAAATTTCGATTCGACAAATAATGTTATGAGTTGAATTTTTTGAATTCTCTCTTAAATAATAAATGAGTAATTAAAAGAACAAAAAATTCCTATTAAGAACTTTTAATAACACTAAAAAAATTTTTTTCCACTTTCCAAATTTTGCCGTTGTCCTAGAAAATTTTCCGCCCTGGGCACTAGCCCCGACTGGCCCTAGTGTAAATCCACCACTGCTTAGGCATACTGTTCGCTCATTTACCTGCCTCGTAGCATAATAAGAAATAGCTTTTAGCTATATCCCGCCAAATTACAAAAGTAATCAACGCGTATTTTATATTTGAACGGAGCGTCAGCTAAATTGCTAAAATTTCTGTGTAATAAAAAAAACTGTTCACTCAATTTCCAATTCTTCAATATAAGTTTAAATTGTCACCCCCAAATAACTACATAGGTTTCGTTCCTTGAACCCGAATCTAGTTCGAGCCTACGACATAATTGCGTGTAGCTCGGTAAACAAATCGCTTCCCGTTATCATAAAATACCTTCGCAATGGGCAGTTTATATTCAAATCGTAATAGCGAATACAGATAAAGTAAAAACTGGTTCACCTTTTAAAAGCAAAGTTCATTACATTACGCTTCCTAAATAAATTGTCGTTAATTGACAATCTAGATCTAGAGGTAATGTAATATCCGCCTCAGGGTACGGACACATGAGGTTTGTCGACAAAAGTATGATTTCATGTTTATACTCTTTTCCCAGCCATTAATTCTTACCAAGAATCAAATAGCCGGAGTGTTAGCTGACGGAAATGTCAAAAGCACTCGCATACCTTGGCGAAGATGTATGAGGAGAAAGATGATATCTGAGGAAGAGAAAGAAGTATATAAGGATGGCGAAGCTTGGCGCTCCGGCCTCTCTGGTTACCCCGTCAGGAAAACAGTGCAAAGATATGTATGTATGTACTCTGTATCCGTAACTTCCTTTGTTTGAACTTTAGGATTTAGTTATACAAAATAATTGATAACTTAAACATTAGTAAAAGTAACTACCACTATCGACGTTAAAAATACCTCAAAATGAATTTGTGATAATGCTAAGGATTCCTAATAATGATACAATATATTTTAACCCATCGAATTTTAAACTGAATACCACAAGAACTTTGTGACGGTTGCAGTTAAATTTTATTTTGATTTTAGACCAGTAGTTTCCGTTTTACAAACGTATAAGGGGACAGACACTCCCTGAGCCGAAAATAGTTAATTTAAATACTATCGCTTCTCGCTTCCAAATTTTGCAAGGTTTCCATTAATAATGTTTTCTCTTTGATATTTTATGTATAAATAATTAACCATATCTACAATTTTTATTACAAGTACAGATCTTTTTCACAATAAAAGTGGCAAATAAGTATACGACGAGCCTGATCGTAAACGATTACCGTAGCTTATGGACGCCTATAACATCAAGGAAATAATTTGCGCTTTACCGATCCTGCGAAAACATTTTCGCACTCTTTTTAAATTGTTTATTCATTATTAAAAATTCGTAGGTATAGTTTTGGCGTTAGACAAGGGTATTCGATTAAAACGAACATCACTCAAATCTCGGATCAAGAAATATGAAAGACGGAGCCATAATAAGTTACCGCTCTTACCACCGTATGACAAACGAATCTTCGTGTCTCTTTCTATCTCATTGAGCGTAACCACGAGTAAAACAGTTAGCTATAGTAAGTATGGCAACCTCGCACTTTCAGTGTATTTCGTGTCAGCTTATGAGTCGATCATGAAATAAGTATTCGCAAAATACTCATAAATTTTAAGTGTTTTGGCTTCTAGTATTCACAAAAATAAAAATATGTTATATTCAGCTGTATATCGTTGTACTGTGACCTTCCCTAGTCACGCACATTAGTAAATATCTAGACCTCGGTCAACAAAAAAGGACACTTTAAGGACACGCTCTCAGAGTAAATGCTCCGTCCACTGTGGTACTTGATCAGAGATTCAAACACTACAAATCAACTGTCATGAGTTTTTAAAATGCACAAACGACTGGTAATTTTTTTTGCAAAATAGATGTTTGATACTCATAAAAAATATAATATACAGATATAATAAGATAACTATAGAAATTATCTGCAAACATTCAAGGATAAATTGCATTATTAAGTTGAAAATTAAGCTTACAAGAATTTTTTTGCAGTTTAATATTTCATTATTTATTAAAGAAAAATTTCGCCTGTTACTGTTAAGAAGTTAAATTTTGATTTTTGAATACAAAATCTACATTGTATAAAGGAATTTCCGAAGGTGAACTTTTAACCCTAAAAAACTTGTTTCGAATCTAAAAGTCACGTGAAAGTCTGTCAATCAAAGAATATGAAAAAAATTATGCAGACAATTCTTAGAGCATTAAATTAAAACCTGCTACATACTTTAAAATTACTATCGAGGAAGATTAAAAACATGACTGCATATCTTTAGTGAACTATCACGCACGGGAGGTCAACAACCGCTTGACATTTGACACACGAATGTCAAGGTACAAGCCAACATTTCCGAGTACAGAGAATTCTACTGGTATGAAAAAAACGTCATATATAGTGCCGAATACAGTAAAGATTATGTCATTTGCATTTTATGTTTATTACTGTAACTATCCCGGGTAACTAATTGTGAAAACTCTTAGATATGTTTTTTTACTGCACATAAAAGTTGATGTACTGTAAAAGCTTCAATTATAATAACAACATCGCATTGGCTTCTTCAGTCCACATTCTTTTTTTCATAGTATGCGTGCAAACTAACAGCTATTTCATAATTTCTAATGTTATAATAAATCGATTTTCTTAAATGTACCATTTGTTCTATACAATCATATTTACATTTCACACATATCTTCTTTAAAACTCACACGATTCCCATAAAATTAGACTCTAGCAGACTAACAGGGTAATTGTTTATTGAAAACATTGTTAAATAATAAGTATATATTTTAAATCATCTATTATCTTATGAATACTTGCATATATACTAAGTAAGTATTGTATTTGAGAGTATGTTAGTCTGTAAAAAAATTACGAGAACTATTAATCGAACATACAAGACAATTATTAATTATTGTAAGTACATATGAAAAATCTTTTATAAATTTCATGTACTACGTTATGGTCACAATAGACATTTCAATTTACAATCATTCGCATAGAGTTGAAACTTGGTACAGGTCCTGGATACACCACTACAAATAAAATATCTAAAATCCCCACTGATTCGACGTCTGCTAATAAAATTATTCGATGTCATAATGACAATGACTTATTTTTATAATAACACTTACCGTTTACAGTAAAAATGCAAGAAATCGATACTTTAGACCTTTGACCTAGAATAATTTTTTAGCGACATGGGATCGTTGGGGATTTTTGATATATTATTTGCAATAATGTACCAAAAACTTGTACCAATTTTTATCTCTATGCCAATTATTGTAAGCTTACCATTATTTTTTTGTCTATTTAGATCGGACTATTGGCTTTTATTTTAATAATAATATCAAATATTTTTTTAAAACAAAACGAATAATTGTAGAACATTTATGTTCTAAGATTTAATTCAAAGTATTGAAATCCAAACATGACACAATATGCATCACGAAATTAGGACCAAAAGAGCTGGAATTGATTTCTTAAAATTTTTCATCAAGCACGAAACACGATAACATCTTAAAAATAATATTGACTCACATTGAACAATTTAAAAATTTATAATTTAGATCCCACTTTTTAAATCCTACACTTTGTACGTTTACGGTGCCCGTGCGCATGTCAAGGCGCGCACGTGGGCTGCGGGCGTGACATTTGCCCTGTGAATGCAACAGTGACGTCAACTAGTGAATCATTGTATGCTTTCCATATATTGGCTATAGATTTTATCAGTTACAATAAGATTATATTTTGCTTAAACAGATTGCTAATTTTAAGTATAGTCGAACATAAACGGGTTTTGTGACTTTTGTATTGTAATTTTTAATTATATTTTCTACACCACATAAATAAAAAGTTTATTTATTATTTAATGTTAGTAAGTTGAGTAACAGAATTATTGTTTTAGATCAGGTTAATGAATGCAAGTGGATAAGGATAGCGACATATGAGCTTCTTTGGAAGACCTCTTCACCCGAGGAGTTCTTGTATATTAAACTAAGCTATTGTATTAGTGTATCGTTATCAGTATATTATTATAATTATAAATAAAAACATAATATCAATAAAAATAATATCAAAGTAAATAAAAACATAGGATGCGGTACAGACAAAATGTGAGATTTGGGTAAATGGAAAATGTCTTGAACAAGTGAATGAAATTGTGTATCTGGGCAGTGCGATTTCGAGGAATGAAAGATGTGAGCTGGATGTGGAGAGACGGGTAGCAGCTGGCTATA
This sequence comes from Zeuzera pyrina, assembly GCA_907165235.1. Taxonomy (NCBI): domain Eukaryota; kingdom Metazoa; phylum Arthropoda; class Insecta; order Lepidoptera; family Cossidae; genus Zeuzera; species Zeuzera pyrina. The sequence continues at coordinate 6,425,208 of OU015627.1, forward strand.
AAGTGAACGGTGCTCTGTCCGCATTAGTCGGCAGTGTGAATATATCTAACACTGCCAAAATAGCCATCCACAACGCAATGTTGATGCCAACTTTATTGTACGGTAGTGAGGGCTGGATATGCTCGAAATCGAGTGAAAATATGATAAACGCAGTAGAAATGATATCTCTTAGAAATATCTGCGGTGTCACCCTTGCAGACAGGATAAGCAATGAAGAGATATGCAGTATGACAGGGTTGCACGAGAGTGTTATTGTAAAAATTAAGAAAGGAATGCTTAGAAGATTCGGGCACACAGTAAGAATGAGTGATGGAATACTGTCGAATAAAATTTACAGAGCGAAAGTGAGTGGTAAAAGAAGCCAAGGAAGACCAAGGCTGACTTATGAAGATCAAATAGCCAGAGTGTTAGCAGACGGAAATGTCAAAAGCACTCGTATACCTAGGCGGAAATGTGTGAGGAGAATAATAAAATTTAAGGAAGCGAAAGAAGTATATAAGGGCCGCGACGCTTGGCGCTCCGTCCTCTCTGACTACTCCGTTAGGAATACAGGGTGAAGTATGTATCTATGTATCTTTCGTAATTATGTAACTACAATAAAAAAAAATAATACATGTTATATAATACTAAAATTATAGTATGAGTCATATTATTATAAGTAATCCATACATTTAAAAAGTACTCAGATATAACAAAGATATTAGATCATTAAGCACTGTTATTTTTTCAGGAAATAAAAGGCATTTTAATTGTTTTTATTATGTAAATAACTCATGTAGGTATGTAGAAACACATAAAGCGTTATATGTAAGTATCCATAAAAATGATACCTCAAATAAATAATAAACCAGGCAGCTATGGGCCAATTATTTAATAGATTTTTAATATACCTACCAGTCACTTATCTTTCCGCACTGCCAAGGGCTATCCCTTGGTCGTCTCTCGCATTGTACTTTCTCGCATTGTAAGGCGATGGGTTAGCAGCCTGCCACTATATGGTACCACTTAACCATCTGTTAGCCCATCTACTTATTGGTATAATTGGTGTTAACATTTGATTTTTTGTTGCATCTTGATGGTCTTTCCACAATATGGAAAATTTACAATTTTGAAAAAATTTAATGTGATAAATTTTTATAATTTGTAGCTATCTTTTGCTCCAAATTCCAAAAACGACGTGTTTCGCGTCTTAACGAAGCATTCTTAGGATATTCCAGAGATCAGACTCGGTCAGCTAACCAGAACAGAATGGGTTCAGCAGAATGGAATACTACAAATTACGAGAATTCATCACATGAAATGGATTTCCGTAAAATAACACCTAAGTCTATACGATATAAAAATTAATATTATTTTTTAACAAAAAGTCTGATTTACATGCCAACCCGTTCCTAATAGACAGTTAACATGTTAAATTGTACGCCTCTTTGCAAATTGAGCATGTCTGAGCTGAGCTTGTCCGGGTCGTTGCGTGGGCGCTGGTCGCGCGTCTAGTGTTATTAGCTTTGACGCGAACAATGGGAAATACGAAATAAAACGCCCTAGTTGAAACAGGTTTACAACATTTGGAACTAATGTTGTTTTTTTTTAATTCAGTTATTTAAAGTTTTTTATAATGAGTTCTATTACGACCTGACGGAAAAAAAAGCAGGCACATTCTTTGTTTTCTTTCTCCTAAACCCGTTCGTTAGCAATTTAATTTAATTTATTATTATAATTTAAGATGAAAAAATATCAAAATAAAATTATCAAACTCCATATTAGGCAAAACACGTAACACATACTTGTTCTTATTTAATTCTAAACATTTCTAAATAAATAATTAACTGTTCATAGGGAGCGCGGCTATGTTTAATCGAGGAAAGACGGTTAATAGTCCTGACATTATTAAACGCAGCAAAATAGCCACAATAAACACAGCCTACAGATTTATAGTCACTATACTTTTAACAACAATGAACAAATTCTATTTTCTATTTAGGACTTACTCTTCAAACCAGATACAGGATGTTATTATCAATTGCATATTTCTAGACCAACCATTAAAAATAGTCTTTAGAACTTAACCTTTAATGAGGATGGTAACTCTTATACTAACATCGACTAACGACATCAGCAAATCCATTGTTAGTAAAACTAGCGATGAATATTCTGACATCAAAAGAATATTTCTGACTGACTTCAGAATATTCATTGCTAGCTTTACTAACAATGGATATACTAGCAATTGATAATGTTAGTATAAGAGTTAAAAGTTAAAAGTTTTTCATGTCCAAAAAGTTTGGGACTTAATCTCTTACGCGGAAGTTAACTACTCCATGTTCTAAATACTAATACATAATTGTTAAGATGATGAAATAATTAATCACCTTGTGTAACTCACAGCCGTCTAGTAGAACAGGAAACAGTTTTTTAATAGAGGTATAGACAAATGCTGAACAAAGCTATTTTTTACGTAATCCAAAAATAAAACACATTCATTTTCTTTTAAACATATATTTTTGTTAATCTCATTTCTACTTGATTTGATTAATGTATGGATAATTTCTTTATTATTATTTAATTTTTAACATTTTTAACCGACTTCAAAAAACGAGAAGGTTCTCAATTCATTGCAATCTTTTGATTTTGATGATTCTTTGTTTTATTTGAAAGAGTATATATCGCACTCTTAGAATTAAACTGACCTAATTCAAAATTTCAGAATTTCGAGTTGTAATATTAAACTTAACCTACCTACTACTTAGATATAATATGAACTTACCTATCTGTCCGCCCCGTGAAGGTCTATAGAGCGATGGAACGCGGTATGTCGGGTGAGTCTTGGGAGTGAAAATCATCGTAAGAATATTTAAACATGCCTTCGTGAAAAATCAGTTTTATTATTTTAATAGAACTCATTGTCGTAATTGCTAAAACAAAATCTCACGATTTTGAGTTAGGTCAGTTTCATTCTAAAGATGCGATATACACTTACAGGATATTCCAATAGAAATTTAGTCAGGATCTGACGATGGAGTTCTATACTAAACAAAAGAAATCCTCAATGGTACGTAATTTTGATTATGTCCTTTTTATTTAATGTTCTGTTACAAAAAGTAAAAAAAATTAAAAAAGTTGGTTGCAGATCTACCCAACATATTTATTTAGTACAGGGTCACTCAAAAAAAAAAAAAAAAATTAAATTTTTACAAAAAAAATTTAACCTCAGACAAAAAACACTGGATACCATATATTAATATCCTACATAATAATATCCTATATAATACTTATCAACAAGCAAGCGCAGCGCACCAAGCAAAAACGTAGTGTCGAATTGAATGGGCATGAGTTGTATTATGTTGATGAGTATACTAAGCTGGGTCTAGCAATATTCTTCAAACATCCTTAATCCATCAAACCTTCCTTGAAACTATCCCTCAAACAGGCAGGAACAGAAATTTCGAGGCGAGTTAACAATGCCTAGAGAAGTTACTGAGCTACAAAAAAACTAATGAAGTGTCACCTACCACTGCCACTAAGGCGCCGACTCATCGACGTATGTATTCTTCCTATCCTAATCTACGGCGCTCAAATATGGTCCCTGACGGAGATTCAAACATCCAAACCGAAGGTCTATAGAGCGATGGAGCGCGGTATGTCGGGTCTTGGGAGTCTTGGGAGTGAGAAGGATTGGCCGAGTTCTAAATACAACACTGTCTTACCAAATACACATAACCGATGTTGTAGGAAAGGCCACTAAACTGAAGTGAGATTAGAGAAATAGAAATCGTGGCAGACCCCATTGGCAATGGTGAGACGAATTGGATGCTAGCAAGCCGGATTGGGAGGAAGTTTCTCAGGATCGAAAACTGTAGAAGAGTGGTCGAAAGAACTTTGTTTAGCAGTGGGACAGAAATAGTTAAAAAAAAATGTAACCAGGTACAAAAACATCTTCATAAATACCATACAAATTACCTATATAATTAAATTTGACAAATTATTGAAGTCGGTGTCAATTCAATAACCAACAACACAAATTCTAGTTAGGCTTGGTACCAACTTCAGTAACTGTCAAATTTAATTACATACATATCTATTTGTATAGTATTTATGAAGTCATTTTTTTTCTTGAGTTTCGATTAGTAAAAGATCATTATTTTGTAGTTTGTAGTATTTGTATCTTAAAGTCGGTTTTAAAATCACCGAAACTGCGCGCATAAACAATTAAATACTTGAAACATATTGTCTTTTTTGTATTTAAAATATTTATTTAATGTATTTTTTTTTGTACAGCGTGTTGTTCATTAAATTTGTTTTAATTTTCTCAATAAAGTACATTCCTATAAAATACGGTGTATAAACCATTACATTAATTTATCAATTTTCTTTGCCGGTCACAGTCCAACATTTAAGTATTAATTAAAATAGATTCATGATGGGATAGGAATAAATATAAATGAAAGAGGAACTAGGTAGCGGTAGCGGCAAAGAGAGCGTCCACACAATAATAACAAAAACGCAAATCTCTCCACTTTGTAAACCTGTTATAATATCTACCTATACATATTGTAATAAAATCTTAGCGTAATCATTCATTGAACCGTCGAAAGCTACTGAATTCAAAAACATCATTTTTGAAATTTTTATCAAATCTGTGCCTATTTTTATCATAAAAATAGGCACAGATCTAGTTCACAACTGAACATCTATTTACAGTATATTTCAAATGCAGCCACAATACTAAGTTTTCTCAGGATTCATCATAGTCGCGGGAGACAAATTACAGAATGGATTAGAAGTTCTAAGCATAAGTGTATAATTGTATTCTAAAGTGCCAATATATGCAAGCTATTATCTTGTTTAAGGTCCAACCAAACCATACAATCTCAGGGCACTTTTTCTCTACAATACCGTACGCCTGACCTCGATCTTATCTAACGGAAATCAATGATTTATCCAAAAATTATCTAATAACGTATTATATATGTGATGTATATATTTGTAATGCACGTATATATGTGTGCGTAACTGTGTTTACGGCTCTAGCTTAAATTATGTAAACTCAGTGGGCAATTAACTAGCCTCGTCATTGGTCGCAACCTGTATTCGCATACCCAACAACTGGCGCGAAGATGGGATCAGAACCCACGCGTGCAAAGCACATGGGATCACTTAGTCTCACTTAATCAGAAGGTACCTATTTATACTTCTTCTAATAATATCCAAGTTGTGTGACTAAGAAAACATCATCGCCAGTAGAATGCGCCAGATTTTAGCAGTAACTATGCAAAGCAAATGAAGTAACGCGCTTCGAGTATGTAATGGGATTTCTTCAACATAGGTATAAATCCTACCTGCACCTAGCTGTTCGATGGTAAAAAAGAGATAGTAGAACTAAATCTTAGATTTTGTAACGTTGGCTGTGTATAAGTGTTATTTATAAATTGTTTTTACTCGGTATTCATGAGATCTTTTGGGTCTTAGGTTCTTATAGTCCACCCTGGAGAGAAATACAGTATAAATTTATATAAGGGCGCCTTAACTGTATTAATTCAAACGATCTCGGTTGTGAAATAAAAGAATGGTTTGATAGTCCCTTCACCAATTTATTTATAATAAAAATATCATGTTAATAGTGGTCAATAATGAATAAATATTTATCTAATGCGAAATTTCATTACGATGGACTTTTGAACTTGGGTTCTCATTTAATCTGTTAACAGATAAAATATGTTGAAACGGGCAATAAACGCCACATCTATAAGTGAGTGAATATATTAGAGTTACAATAATTATCGGTCCCGCAAACATTATTTTCCGGTTAATGAATCGTCTAACGTATTATGAGCAAGGTTGGTTCATAATTGAATATTTTGCCTGACAAAGTAACGTTATTAATAGGATATAAGAAAGTTAACAGCTCATTCGTGTTAAATGAATTATGTTTTCTGTTGTTATGTCATAACATAAAGTAATATATTTTTTAACGTAAAGTGACTATTCACTTGAGTCGTACTAATTACAAAGTAGGTAGAGACTCGCTTTACTTTACTTTAATTACTGATTATTATTACACGCAATATATTGATGAGTGAATGAAGATAATTTAAAAAACAAATTTTTCTAAATTAGCGCAAAAATTTATTTACATGTCCTGCGAATAGTTATTATTCTACATTTATTTCGATTTCAACCCACGAAACAGTACAATTTATAAACCATTTCTGAAATTATAAGTATATTGCTATTTTATACAGTATATGAGTATATATATTGCGTAAACAAAAAAATGTCCGAAATTTTTTTATTGTAATAAAGAGGTTTCTACAATTTTTTATTCAATTAACACAAAAATCTATTTCCATATCCTGCAAATAGTTATTATGCTACGTGTATTTCAAAATTTCTCACAAAACAATAGGTAACATTTATAAACCATTACTGAAATTATAAGTATATTGGTATTTTATAGTACGAATGAATATACACCACATAATCTAAAAATACACTTCTGTAATTGCTTTTTCTTCTTAATTCTTTTTATTACTAACTAACGACCAGCCCCGGCTTCGCACGGGTAGAAATTTTTTTTTAAATAAAATACAGCCCATGTTACTCGCTGATAATGTAGCTTTCTATAAGTGAAAGAATTTTACAATCGGATCAGTACTACCGGAGATTACCCCGAACATCCAAACTCACAAACTCTTTATAATATTAGTATAGATGTTGTGATATGAATTATATTCTTTTTTAGACTCTCACGGTTTGTATTCAATATAATAATAAATTAACGGGTTCTTACCGCGATATTAAATATTTTGAGTTTAAATATATATCGGGAAATAATAAATAAATAAATAATAAATATACACTCTGTCAAGAAAGTACCGGGAAAAGATCAATAATACACGAAATGTTAGTTATTCATCCAAATTTATTTTATCACCTTCAAAGTATGCTCCTTCAGAAACGATACACTTACTCCAACGAATAATCCAATAATCAAAACATTTTTTAAACGCTTTTTCCGGAATTGAGTTCAGTGCTCGCCGCGAATTCTCCTATATGTCTTTTACCGAATGAAAACGGGTGCCACGAAGTGGTAATTTGAGTTTAGGAAAAAGAAAGAAGTCGGCTGGAATCATATCTGGTAAATAAGGTGGTTGCTCGATGGTATTTGTTGAGTTTTTGGTCATAAATTCGTTCACAATGATGGCCTTGTGCGAAGGCGCATTATCATGGTGCAAAATCCAAGAATTTTCTTTACACAAATCTTGCCTTTTTCGTCGAATTTGCTCTCTTAAACGCCGCATATCCCCAAATAATCTTCTTTATTTACTGTTTGACCTTCCGGTAAGAATTCCGAGTGCACAACTCCGCGATAGTTAAAGAAAACAGTCAACATGACTTTGACTTGTGATCAACTTTGGCGTGGTTTTTTCGGTTACGGTTCAGTTGGAAGGCGCCACTCCGAAACTTGTTGACTAGTTTGCATGTCAAACTCGTAAACCCACGTCTCGTCACCAGTAACAATGCGTTTCATGAATATTGACTCGTTCTAGCATGTCCTCAGCGACTCTTATGCGATTGTGTTTTTGAAGAAAATTCAGGTCTTTTGGGACTAGCCGAGCGGCAACATGTTTCATACCCAAGTGATTATTTAAAATGGTACGGATCGACTCGTGAGACACAGAAAGTTCGGCGGCTATCTTTCTCAAACTTGAATGAGCATTTTCAGTCACTATTTCCTTCACTTTTGCGATGTTAACTTCAATTGCAGACGTTGATGGCCTACCAGAGCGAGGCAAATCTTCCATCACATCTCGACCGCTTTTGAACGCTTTGTACCACTCATAAGCACGTGTTTTTGTTGAAGTCGATTCACCGTAAGCCTTCTGTAACATTTTCATTGACTCCGAACACGAAATTCCATTGGCGATGCAAAATTTGAGACAAACTCTTTGTTCGATGTTTTTGTCCATTATGAAATTCTCAATATACACTAGAATGATATAACTAAAAACAGCACTGTATTTAATCTAAATAACAGATGCAACTCAAACTCCGCGCCAAAATGAGAAACAGTTGTGCCAATTTAATAACAACAAAAAAAACAAAAAATTGAATTTGGAACCATAAACAAATCATCTATTCCCGATACTTTCTTGACTGAATGTATATAATATATAATAATAAATATCGGGAAACTCAAAATATTTAGTATCGCGGTAAGAACCCGTTAATTTATTATTATAATGAATTATATTCTGAGTATTGAATTTATTCTAAATAAATTCACGAGAGTATTCCAATTGCGACTCAGGTAACCTATATCGAAACTAGTCGACCATTAGGTTACGGACGTTTCACAAGATATAGATGATTATTTGTACTGAGTACGTAAACCCATCGCGTAATTGTAGAAGCACTTTCAGATAAGGTCGCGCACTGCACTCCGCTGACCGTCGCGATCGCTTCAAATATGACCTTTAGTTTATCGCCGCACTAATGGATCGCTGTCTACAAATCAGTGCCGCTCACATTTCGCATTAACATAATTCTTTAGTAATAGTACTGAATATTAAATATTGTATGACCACTCCTTGCTCCCATAATCTGCCTATGTACCTATTCTTTTAATATCATCATGGTCCAATTCTATAATTATAAATGCCAAAAATAATTGACTAAAAGACCATGAAAAATAATCTACTCTCATATCGTGTTCTGATATAACAGTACATTCATACATTAGAATTTTTAATACAAAATATTTTAGTTAAAAAGTTTAAGTAATTTTAAAAAACACCCTTGGTATTAAATATGGCTCCTGATATACTGACTAGTCGTAACTTCAAAGATATCTACCAAACACTTTCTATCATATGAAGTTAAATAAATTATGCTTAAAATATATTCTACTTGGTTTCATTGAATTCATCCAAATAATAATAATAAATAAGAATAATAATACTCTAAGTAGGTACTAAGTAGGTACTAGGTAGGTAACTAGGCTTATACTACGGGTACCACACAACGAACTGGGGGAGCTCTCATAACACCCAGACCCTAAGTCTATTTAGAAAGAATCATTTCCTAAATTGACCTGAACGGGGACGGAACCTGGGACTCCGACTTGGAAGGCCAATGCTCTGTCACCGTGTCAATAGGTTTCCAAGTCACCGCGTCAAAGAGTTTCCAATTCTAGACAATAATAATCAATTTATTCAAATGACTTCTATACCGAAATTGCTTACTTTCTTTAAAAATGTTATACGTGTATCCACATTATTATACATTATATTATACTTCTAGATTAATATTTATTTACAACAAAAAAGTACATACCTATCGTAACATTAATATTTACAAACTTAAAACTAAGCATTATCTTAAATAATAGACTTCCTGATAGTTGCCGCACAGAAAGCTGTCATTGCTTAGGATGCCCAGCAAACTGGCAGCATTACCTCTTTGCACAGCCAAACTGATTTATTTATTGGCGAAAAAAGCTGCTAGCCCGGCGGTCTACCAAAACCTCGACCAGTCTCTTACAAATATCAAAAACCAGTCGATGGGCTTCATGGCCCCAGGGACCCAAGTTTCGACTGCAAAGGGCGTAAATATGAAACTCTCAGAGTCGCAGACTTACGCCGCTTCAAGTTCTCAGCAGTGCTGGCCGCGGCACTGTTGATTTGGAAGTCACCGGTACATGGAAAACAGCAAGTGTATCCACACAAGTGATTCATATTCATTTAAAAGACCTGTTTTCTTCACAAGTTCCTTAACTACTAGTTCTACAAATACGAATTTCACTTTTATCAGAATGAAGTTACTTATTTGACGCTCACTATAGAAATAAATAGAGACATCAACAACATGTCTTCCACTTCATATATTTCGTACTATAAAACTATGAAATAGTTTGCCACTTACCGTGACGAAACTGCAATATAGCACGCTCATGCTCACGCTTAGACCATATTTATTGCTTCATAACAGAACCGAAAGCCTCATCGCGAATCCGACATCTAGCTGCAGTCTATACCAAATAACTTTTACCCGCAGTCACAGCACATATTCATGTGACCACGGTAAAAATTTAAACTGTAAGTCCTTGCGGAGTAGCTCGTAATTGCTAAAAGGTTTTTAGTAGCTTTCTGAAACTATCTCTTTGAACACCTTTAACGGCATTTTGTTCATGCGATTAAAGCAACTTCATAACTTTTTATGAAAAATTAAATTGATTTAACTAATTAATTCTAATTATATTGAGCTTATCAAGGCTCTTTCTTCATCAGCCATTGTCAATCAACTACATGGTGTAGGCCTTCTTTCATCCTCTCCACTTCCACCCTTCCTTCCGTCGTCGGCAGATTAGTATTTAGTCATTACAGCTTTAATTTCCTTCGTCTATCATTTTACGGTTCTAATCCGATCTTGTGGGTCTGGTGCAGAAAAACTCTAGAACCGAGATAATGGCACCTAGTCTTTTTTCTACAAAAAAAAAACGAGTCTAAAAAAATGAGTAAAGTAATACTAAATATAAAGTTTAGTGACTTATCTGTAGATTTAAAAGTGAAGACGATTTTTTTCAATACATTGACTATATGCAAATGCAAATACTAACGATGACTAATATTTTTCCAGGTAATGTATCTCAACTGCCAATTATCTACAAAACTAAGTAGCAAAATATCATTTAACATTACATTTGTCTATCCACTATATTATCGTACTTCATTATTTATAGTATCTATTCATGACAGAGTTCATTCTCTGCTGGTCAATAAATCAAAAGCGAGATATAATTTTGAGCGAGACAATTCGTAATTAATTACAATGTACCCCACAATATAAGTCCAGATGTCTCATTTATAGAGCACTAGTTAACCTCCGCCAAGCAAGTAAAAACAAACCTCCATAGTTAGCTATAATATTGACTTTAGCTGGTTGGATTAGCTGGCCGGCTACCCTGTCCCCTAGGAAATTCCTAAATACGCATATATCCACAACCAACTCTTTTTCTTGATGTAACAGCTTGTGAAATAGTTTTCAACACACTTCAAATAAGAATACAATTTTTATATGATTTACAGTAATGCTATAAAAATTTCGCACTCTATAGTATCGCTGAGAATATGATACCGTATATCAGTTTTAAGACTCGTTTACAGGTAATATTTTTCCGGTTCACTCAACGACCGGTCACAAAATCATTTCTACGAACTACTGCTTTGTACTTGTGTACATATCTATTGTTTAATCAAATATTTAGTTTGGCCATTGTCACGATGTGTATGGAATAGTGTACTTGCTTTAAATACAAATACAGTTTAAATTAAAATACTTACCAACTTCAAATTATTGTTTTGTTTATGAATTGATCCCAGGACCGAATATAAAATTTTTTATTTTGGAATTTTTTATCTTGGAAGCTGTATGATATTTTTTTTCTAATAAATGTATAACTACGTTACATAAAGTAGAGTGCTACTTTTATAAGTTTTAATACTTTTTCTGTCAGTATATCGATTGCAGTAATTACCATCATCTCTATTGTCGATTAAACTTGCTAGAAGAAATTGCTTTTTATTACAGAAGCATTGCCTACTGTACATATAGGTACTCAGTTACATAGTCGTTATATTACTTAAAGATATCACTGTTAATATCCCAAAGCTCAAGATATTTTGGACCTACAAATATGTGTTATTTCCGCACTGATATACTGATATACGAAATGAAACCACTTCATTCTTTTGTACTGTAGGTACTATCAATCTTGTTATACTCTTTTATACATACTATTTAAATTATAATATTAGTCTGAACCATTAAATTATGATTAATATTATTTATTTTTCCTTTAAAAAACGTTTCATTAAAAAAAGTTAAAAGAAATCATTTTAATAATACGAAGTTATCGTCAGGAGGCAAGTACCTACATATTATTTTGAATATAAATACAATGTGCTATAGTTAGAGGAACAAATTATGTGTCATGTTTATGTTTATCTAAATAATCGTAACAAAGCAAAATATTTCTTTATAACCAGTTACGGAAGCCGAAATGTCATAAGTTCCACGCGGCATTCCTCCGCACCTAGCCTACGCAGCAAGTCGACCTTCTCAATGCTAATCGCTAACGTTCAACAATACAATATTGCAGGGCTGTCACTATTCATACCATATAATTTATAATTAAGTATTAAAGATTAATAATTGGCGAGAACTAAATTGACAAAATATTTAACTAATGCACTTTAAATAACTTTTTTGTTCCACAACTACTGTTTATACACGTACATACATGTTTATAATGTTTTCTATAATTTACTAAATAATCATAACGAATATTGTTTTGGTTAAAATGACAAACTATGTGCATTTTATTTTTAGATAATTTATTATGTAAGAAGAGAATGAAGTTGAAATTATAACTTTCTTTTATCAAAAATTTGAGAAACTGTTCTAGTTATGAAAACTACCACAAAGTTTTAATTTACTATTTTGTGTAATATGCTTATTACATATAATCGATTATGTATACTAATATTACAAAGAAAAATTTGATTGTTTGTTTGTAAAATGGATAATCTCAAAAACTACTTAACCAATTTCAAAAATTCTTTCATCTGTAGAAAGCTACATTATCAGCGAGTAACATGGGCTGTATTTGATATTAAAAAAATTATCTACCCATGTGAAGCCGGGGCTAGTCGCAAGTTATTTATAAATTACTATGAAAAAGTTGGAGAATGCTAGAATTACTTACGATAAATTTAATATTTTTACTATATAGCAACCCTATTGTTTTAGTAGGCGTAGGTAATATACAAAGCTGAAGTATGCTACACATATCCATAAAACGGATAGAGAAATTCAGATGTAGAACAATTGTATCTGGTAAAGTTTTATTGGAATCTGGTTGGTTAAGACTTCTGTGGAAATGTAAATACAAAGTGCAGTCTTGACTTAATTTGTGTTTTACCTATAAAGTTGCACAAGGGATTTCTTGATCAATTTCAGTTACAAATGTGCTTACTCCAAAAACGTTATCAAATGAAAATGTTTGGATATTATTCAATGACTGGATGATATTAACTTCACATTTACAGAAAGTGTTTGTTGTTGTTCCTTCTCTGTCTAATACGTTTAGTAATATGAATTCTTATTATTAATACTATAATAAAATTAAACCTAAAATCTGGGCGGATATAGATTTTTTGACAATATAATTTTATTATCTTAAAAGTATTTATACTGAAAAGAAAACAATTTACACTTGTAGTTTAAACTTTCAGATCATGAGAAGAGGAAGTTACTAAAAATGCAACCGTGTTCCAGCTTACATATTATAATATTGTCATATAATCTATATATTGAATCTATCTATATACGTGAAGTGAAAACTTTAGTTCCCTTTTTAAGAAAATTGCGCGGACGGAGGAGTGTGAAATTTGCTACACTTAAAGTTTATATGGAGAAGGACTGGAGAAAGCTAATATTTTTGTATAATATGCGTTAGAAATAGATTAAATTAAATAAATCACTAACAATGGTTTACGTTCACAATGCCAATGTCAAAAAGACTGTCAATTTCAAACTCATAATAGTTTGTGATCACATATACGTAACCTCCTTGGATCAAACATTCGCACAGAGTAGAGATTGTCACCTAAAAGTTTATATTATAAGTTCTTCTTAACAAAACTTAAAATCGTACTTACTAATAAAATGTTTTTTATATTAAGTTCTAATTTTCATTCCTAAACAACATGAACGAACGACACATACACAAACGAAAGCACCTCATGCCCCGTGTTCTTTTGGAATTTATGTTTTGACAAAGACGTTAAATTGTCACTACAATCGTAGACATGTTATTATTGCTTTGCACTTTATAATAATGTCATAAAATCGATAATGCTTTAATATCGGATACGTTTACAAAAGCCGGTGTGACAACGTGAGTGGCGCAGCCCGACACGCCTTTTATTTATTTTATAATGTGATGTTAATCTCGGAAATGAAATGAGATTTGGTGTTTTATTTTCAGCTCAGTCGACGAACAGAAAAGGTATTAATATTTTGAAAGCATTCTTAAAGTTTCTTCGGTACATCAAAATATTATTCGATTGTGAAACAGTTTGTAATTTTTCCATTACATAATAAATAAAAAATATTTTATTCATTAAAATTGTACAAACAAAAAATTCTCTTCATAATATTATCATTATTTATAGTTAGTCGAAAATAATATAACAAAAGAAAAATCACACAGTAACGTGTACTTTTCATCTCGATTTACAACGAATTAAAACGCAGCTAAATATTGCACTTTTTTGAACTTTGTACGCCCTCGTTTACATTCAGTATTTAAAAAATATATGTATATTAAATTTCGTTTCATCAAACAAGCCCATTATGAAACCTATTATGAAAAATGCAAATGGACATTTCATAAAGTAAATATTATTATTAAAATTACCTAAAGCAAAGAAAATGTCATAACTTTCAGCTTCAAGACATAATTGAAATTATCATCTGTTTTTTTATGTTAATAAATAGCTTTAATAAAAATCTTTAATGATAGAAAAATGAAACCGTGACACTGAAATTTCACTAACGCTGATCAATTATCATAAAAGAATCTTTGATGAAATTTTTGACAAGTATACATACAACATGTGTGGTCTACTGGTTTCGTCAACAATAATCTTTAAGTTTTATATACAGTTGGAAAAAATGAAATACATTACAAATATTTTTATTATATCATAGATATATTACTCTATTTACTTCCCACAAAGGAGGTAGAGGAAGTAACATAATGTATCAGTTGCTTATCTTCCCACTCAAGTCGTAAAAACCGGCCAGAGGGTATGGCTTATTATAAGAAACTAATAGGTATAGGCGATGGGTGCTTGTTATATCTAGCGCCGCTTAACATTTGTAAGCCCAAATGAAAACAACTGAAATAATTAACTTAGAATTAAACTAAATGACACACTTTTAATTAACTGTAACCTTAAATATTTTTTGGTAGAGATTTCGTTTGTGTAATATATAATTATTTATTAATTGCTTTTAATAAAAAATCAATAATAATTTTCCAGACTTCATTTCATATCATTTTAGAAATAATAACAATTAAGAAGACAATTAGCGTATATTATGACAGTGATGCTAATGAATTTGAATTTTGCACGGACATTAAAAAACAGCCTATCTATATACGGCGTAAAGTCGCCCACGCACTGAGTATATAATAATTTGACCACGATATTATTACAATAAGGTGTGACATCAGTAGCACGGTAGCCAAAATCCCATACATAATTTATAAAGGAATATTTGAATAAAATGTGGATCTTTTATTACATCGGAATTGATTTACGATTTTCGTAATTAATGTACTATAAAAATGCTGCTTAAAATTAGTTTAATAGTTGATTACCATATTTCACTGTCAAGTTAATTTATGAAACAACACAAACGGTGGCTGGATGTTCCCTGTTTAATCTGAAATTTATATCGACCCTAAAAAGTAATGATGTAGGTAATTATTCCGTGTAATTACTTTAAATAATAATTTAAGTAATCTTAAGTAACATTCAATTTCTTTGCAATATTAAACAAGACGTCATTATCGATTTACTTTTTATTTACCGTTATTGTCATTTTAACAAGAACATTCTGAGTGTCAAGGAACCTTTTAAATTCTAGTTGTTAAAAAAAGAATATAATTGACAACGTGTAAAAAACCTAAACATTTGCCGTCTTTTCCGTTCTCACCGTTACCTATGTTTTTAGTGTTTAAAAATAAATAGAAAAAATTGTTCGCCACAGCTATATTACTTTCAAAGTTACTTAAATGTATATATATTTTGTACTTAAACTGAACTGAAGTAATTTTAGTATTATAGAATTATTGTGCACTATGCGTACTCAGACGAAAATGGGTGAGAAGAATGATGAATTTGAGGAGGTGAAAGAAGTATGTAATGACCACGAAGCTTGGAGCTCCGCCCTCTGACTTCCCCGTTAGGGTTACATCGTGAAGATATGTATGTATGTAAAGTTCACCACATTAAGAGAACACCACATGCATTAAATTAAAATTTGACTATGTACATTTTAAACAACTTATTCAGGACAGTGTAGGTATTTAAAGTCGTCCAAGATACATACATACGTATATACGTAGGTACATACATGTATTCATATCTTCATGCTGTATCTCTGTTGCCTAAGATGACTGTACCAATTGAAATTCTCTCAAAATAGACAGCAAATCGAACTACAACAGATATTTGGTTATTTCTAAAAGTTTTAACCCTATAAATTTCGGTTCCATCTTTAACGGTTTTAAAGGTTTTTTTATTTTTTTGTTATGGGAAAGGGAGACGCTGCCAGGCAAAAGTTGAACAAAGTGTTTGCAATGGCGTCGTTATTTACTCTGTTGAGATTTTTACTTGAAGTAAAATGGTAAGAAAAAATTTAATAATGTTATCGTGTACTTTGTTAGAGCCGGGATTCATAATCAAAATATTTGAAAAGGACTTCTGCTCTTCTACTATTGTTTTGATCTATACTTAAACACTTGTATACACCTCTTGTCACTTTATTATACTGTATAAATACTGGTCTTAGTCCAGTGCAATTTTGATATTGAATGATTTCGATAGAATGTGAGAGACACAAATTTAAAATATCCCAGCACTATGAGTTCGATGTGATACACAAATATAACATGTAGTAAAATCATTTGGCTTTGCAGCGCTTGTACGCTAAAACTCTTCAATTTATAAAAAAAAGGTTAGTACATAAATTGTAGGAAAATTTCTCTACAATAAATTAATTTATTGTACAACTGTTTTTATCCTAAAATAAGTCGGAAAGGAAATATTGTCAGAAACATGTTTTAGGCGCCATTTTTCGAATATGCCGGAGCGAGCGGCAAAGGTGGCAAAATAGAAATTCTGAAAGAGCACATCGAACTCTATAAAATCACCAATTTTCAAAACTCCCAGAAAATTTTTCAGGTAAACTCTTTTTTGAGCACCAAATGACTGTACAAATGTTAAAGAAAGCAAGATTCATTTTACATAGAATTCAAGCTGAATATGAAACAGATTATTTATCCATAAAGTAGTCCTGGGTGTGTCAGTAGTGAAAGGAGGGGGAGATTGTCCATTCGATACATCTACAATAAAAAAGACGAGTTTGCCAAATGCCAAATGTTAAAATTTACTTAATATCTGCCTACGCTTATGATCTATGACCTATAGATCGTAATATGAGTAAGCGATGAATAAAAGTTTTTTTATTTTGCAAATAATTTGAATATTTATATAACAAAGGAGTTCGTCATCTAAACGTATTCATTTTGACAATGTATATTTTTTAATTTAAACCGTACGTATTATCTAAGACATATCTTGTTTCAAAAGTCAGTCTCACATAACAATCTAGGTGCCTGTTTTCAATTTAAAAATTAAGTGTGAAGTTGCAAATAGACCAAACTATAACCGTCATACTATATCTCCTGTTACATTAAATATGCATACATATTATCTCTAAGTTATGCTTAATGACCCTATTCTAAGATAAGTTATACTATTTCTCATGTGAATGAATTAGACCATAATGTTTAATTTGGAATGGAGCTTCAGCGGCAGCAGATGACAAAATCTTATGAATATCAATCATATTTTACGAGAAGCATCAATAGCATAATATTCTACTTAATATCAGTTACTGTAATCCACACGCAGGGCGATCTATCTTTTTTATATCCTCACTCTTTATACCCAATGGAGAAGTCAGAAAGGTCGGAGGGCCAAATATCGCGATCCTTACATGCTTCTTTCGCTTCTTCAAATCTCATCATTCCCCTCACGCGCTTTCACCTAAATATGTAAATACTTTTGATATTTTCGTCAGCTAACACTCTGGCAATTTCATCTTCATAAGTCAACCTTGGTCTTCCTTGGATTCTGCTACCACTCACATTCGCTTTGTAGATTTTCTTCGTCGATCTTTCACTACTTATTCTGTCTATTTGCCCGACCCATCTAAGTATTCCCTTCTTCGTTTTTCAATAACACTGTTGTCCATACATCCTACCTACTATAATTATTATAATTCAGTGATTTGGCAGCAATTTGAATTGCTTTGTTGAAATATTTACACATAAGTTCCCGGTTGTAAATACTTGGTAGAGGTGGTCCAAACATTGGATATTCCAATTTAAATAAATGCATATGTAAAAGTGTGTCCATATTTTTCAAGGATATATTAGGTTAAGGTTACGCGTAATAGGTAGCAATCCTTATATCCTAAATAGTCCTTGAAGTCGCTTAGCCGTTTTTAAACATTTTTCTACCAATACATACATACATATCCTCACGCTGTATCCCTATCCAGTGTTGGGCTAAAGTAATTGTAAAACAATTACAATTACTTTTTGTTATTGTAATTGTTTGCCTAACAAAATGTGTTCACAATTACATTTTACAATTATTATTTTTAATTGTTAATGTATTTACAATATTACAATTTGTCCAACACTGTCCCTAAAGGGGTAGTCAGAACGAGAGAACGAGACGGAGCGCTAAGTATCGCGGTCTTTACATACTTCTCTCGCATCTTAAAATCCCATTATTTTCCTCACACTTTATTTATTATTATTTGTTACTAGCAAACCCGGCCCGTTTCACTGGGCGTAAAAAAAAAATCTTCTGATCCGATCGCTACCAAACTTTACAGGATCACCCGCTAGGCCAATCTGAAGATTCCTTGAAAATTTCATCGAAATCGGTTAAGCCGTTTCGGAGTCCACAGGGAACATACATACATACATTGCCTTTTATAAATATAGACTAGCAAACCCGGCCCGTTTCACTGGGCGTTAGTTGAAGTTAAAATAAATTAATCAGTTTTTATAATTATTTTGACACTGCAAAAAAAAAAATCCCTGAAAATTTCATCGAAATCGGTCCAACCGTTTCGGAGTCCATAAGGAACATACATACATACATCGCCTTTTATATATATAGATTATTTATTAATTCCTCTCTTCCTCATCAGTCAATACCAATTTTAAATATTTATTTGAATTATTTGGTTTTAATATCCGAAAATCATTCATTTATTCTTTCATTATCCAAACAAGACTGAATGATTGAATGAATACCAATCACACTCGTGTAGAAGGTACCCAAGTTATATGGCTCAGGATACAACGTCGCCGAGAGAATATCTAGACGTGTTATAAATAATGAAGTAAACCGCCTCATGTATATGAAAGGGTCGTCATCAATACAATAATTTGGTCTTACCTGGATCTAATTGTCTATATATATATATATTTATAAATAGTGTAAAGAGAAAGAGTAGATTCTGCATGTTTGTTTATATGTGGAGGGTAACCTCCGGACCCATACTGCACTTATTTGGAAAATTCTTCCGCCATTTGAAAGGTACATTATTCCAGTTGAATAGGATATACATATATAATGTATTCAACCCGGGCGAAATAAGGACGGGCCGCTATTCGTAGATAAAAATATGATAGTAAAAAATCACATAATTCAGACATAGTACAGTGTGTTTCCGGTATTCTGATAGTATAGTGATTAACTCAATTTAGTATCTTCCAATCTTCAATTTTGACCTGGAGAGAAAGAAAAGTACAGAATATATCAGCTATATAGGAAGGTGTGTTCCTTCCCATACGTGTCGTAGAAGGCTTATTATACAAAACTTGTCTAAGCTAGAAACTTGTTATTATATGATTCAGCTTTGTAATCTGTAAACCCAAACACTTATTACTAAAAGAGAAGTCTGTATATTTATCTGAGTAATATCAGAGTCAATTAACAAACAGATCGTTACTGAAAAAAATTCTGGAAGAAAAAGAAAGAAGTTGTAATTCTTTATATTACGAGTATCTTACTCGTACCTCTCCTTATGTCACAGGATTTTAGTTACGATTATTAACATAACGGGGTAGTCAGAGAGGACAGAGCACCAAGCATCGCGAAAGCAGTATGTAAGCAAGGTCCTTAATTACTGCTTTCGCTTCCTCAAATCATCATTCTCCTCACACATCCTCCTCCATCCTCTCTGACTACCCTGTTAGGGTTACGACGAAGATGTATATATAAAAACTATATATGTATTCATTTTTACATTTAGACTGATATATTTAGATTTATATTATTTAAATTATATTTATTTTTTTTAAATTATAATTATATTTATTTAAACTTTAGACTGGCCCGTTGGCGCAGTGGCATATGCATCTGCTTTCCAAGCTAGGGTCACGGGTTCGATACCCGGTCAGGTCAATTTAGGAAACGAACTTTTTTTAAATTGGCTTGGAGTCTAGGTGTTGCTGGGAGCTCCCCAGAGTTCGTTGTGTGGTACCCATAGTACAAGCTTACTGCTTAGTTTGGGGTCACACAATCTGTGTAATTGTCTGGAGTATTATATTATTAGTAAAGTTACACGTCCAAGAAAATCAACAAGAAATCATCTGCCTGCGACTCTCTTAACAACCTGACTAATTAGTAAATCATTTGTACAGATAAAGATCTTAACAAATTTTTGTGAATATTCAACTCAAGACACTTTATAATAAATCTAACTGAGAAGTAATGTCAATGTTTGGCATAAATAACCATATTTTAATATGTAGTAATACATAAATTAAATGTGTTAATATATTCAATATGGACATGTTAATAAAGCATAATTTTCTTTTTCCAATCGGAAGCATAAGTATTCTTGTTTAATATTTGTCAAAATGTCACTTACCCAATCTGAAACAGCAATATTTCAATTACCTGATTAGAATTTTTTATTTTAATTATAAAGTCTTGTACTTCATTAAATGAATATATACAATAAAGTACTTATGTACATTATTGTATATATTCATTTAATTCCATTTAAATCCACGTTCCTTCTACTTAATTTTCTTGATAATTTTCTTTGTTTTCCTACCTACAATTTATTTTTCATTGAATCTCTTTAATAATTTAGTACATGGATATACAGTATTATGGATGGTGTGTTAATAATCCGGTTAAAATTAAAGTTAATATTAAATATACGCTGGGTTATCACTTAAAGACAATAGCAGCGCTGCAGTCGCGAGACGATTGTTTTAAGTTGGTAATTACGGTGTCCTGAGGTAAAATGACTTTTTGTAGCGTGAATAGGAACGCTAGCAGTAGTTTTTAGTTCACTGATGATTAATCAGTGAACTAAAAACAACAGGGACAACAACAGTGATTCACGACATCATATCGTGTTCGATTTACCAAAATATCGCGATTGATCGCGTAACAACCGGCTATCGCTTACTGGCAGCAGTTATGTAATAAGGGTGACGATATAAATGCATGTTATTCGAAAACGTCTTTAGATCGTCTTTAGTCGTAATCGACGCCAATGACCACACCAAACTAACTTACTCATTATTATTACATATGTAACCTGTTTCGCCTCTTTCCTCTTTATCTCTCTCCCTTTTCTCCCCTCTCTCCCTTTCACCTACTCAGAAATTTGACTTCCCATGATTAAATCAGGTTAAATTTTTATATATGCGTAGGAACATAATATAAGCTGTTTCAATTTTATTATTATGTATCGGTAATTAATAAAAGTAAACAAGGTCACTACATCTACACGCATTCCACTCACGTGTAAATGCGTGAATCAGTCTCGTCAATATCCAACCCATCAAGTTAATTCCGATCGAAAACAAATTAATGAAAACATTATAACTGTACCAGTGAATTAATCAGATACATAGAATACATAATGATGTATCATAAAGTAAATATTCATCAATGAATCTATTTAAATTTTTAATAAATTTGCACATGTTTTTTATATATAGCAGAAAAACATAAAATGTCTGTTGAATTACGTACGGTAAAGTACGGTAAAGATGGTGCTACGGTGTCTGATACGTTTACTAAGAGTAAGCAATGTTGCTCGCAGTTACCTAGTGATTCCTATGGGTGGGTGATCACCTAGGGATGTGTGATCTAATGACTCTCCATATCGAGAGTCCCTTAGCTTCGGGACACAATCTAAGCGTTGCTATCGACTATTAGTATCGTATCGTAGACTATCGGTCTTAATCGTTGATTTGTTGCCAAGCCTTATAAGTAGCTTGAAAATTTCAGCAGTTTGTAAATACCCTTACAATGTGTGAATATATCGCATACATAAACTAAAACTATGATGAGTTTCACCAAAAGCGGTCTAATAATTTTTATCCGATTAACGAATAAACGGACA
The DNA here is from genome assembly GCA_907165235.1 of Zeuzera pyrina. Lineage (NCBI taxonomy): Eukaryota > Metazoa > Arthropoda > Insecta > Lepidoptera > Cossidae > Zeuzera > Zeuzera pyrina. Next base: position 6,447,519 of record OU015627.1, read on the forward strand.
AAAACTTCAAGAATTTGGTGAAGCATGAGTGTGACTCGCGCACAGCGAATTCGGTGCCAAATCTATGAAGTATTTAATTTATAAACTTTATTTCTGGAGATCTACAAGATTTAAAACTTTTGTTATATTTTTGCAGTAAACTTTAGGTAAAGCTTTATTCATTACTTTATTATTCATTGTTTTAGGTAAGGTTTTAGCTAAAGCTTTTAAACTCTTGGTCCAATTGTTTTGGAGATAAAGGAGAGAAATTTCAAAAGTCAGGTTCGTTAATCCTTCTATGAATATTTTAGAGTGTGCGGGCTAACGCGATTTCAGTTTCACTTTCAAATATAATGTCACACAATTTTTGAGCAAATCGGGTGTGACAGACGGATATATAAGAGGACACATTAATGATTTTTGAATAGTCCGTTTTCTTCTTAAAATGAGGAATCATAAAAATGTTTTTGAATTTTGATGCTTTTAAATAGACCCCCAAAAATAGTTTTGTTTGACATTTATAAAGAACAATACATCTTTATATACTTTATATGCCTTTATATGCTTGTGTAAAAGCTAACCTGAGATGACGTATTTTCTCCGCTCTGTAACAACTTCAGTTGCCGTCGACTAATTAGCATGTAACCAGCAATTAACATCACTGTAGTATGAAGTAGCCTTAGCAAGTATCACTAAGTACATACGAGCACAAACATTAATGCTATTAGTACAGTTCTTTTGTAGTATTTGGAAAGCATAAGTGTTTCTATTAAATGATGAGAATATCAAAAATATTTCACATCCTTGGACATTAAATACCTGAGAGTAAAATGAGCGTTAAGAGAACGAAAACGACATGTTTAAATCGCAATATTTTTTTCTTTATTAATGTATAGGTATGTATGTGTATATGTTACTCTACTAGAAATTTAATACAAAACAAAGGTTTAAAAATATAGATAAACAATCTACAAATTACAGCAATTATATGATTCCAAACGAATAACTTAACTTATATTATCACACTATGAACTACAGGCGTACCTAGACTCCAAGATCATTTTAAAAAGGTAGATACCCAAATTGACCTGGCCGGAAATCGAACTCAGAACCCGCTTAAAAGCCTAGTGCAATAGTCACCGCATCAACAGATCTGTCAAAGAAGACGACACGTGTATACATATTCAAAAGGCTATAAACATTGCTATTTTAACAAATGCTTTCGAATTATAAAAGCAGTCGATGAAAAACTGTCAAATAAATTAATCTTATAAATATTGTGGCACGTTCCACATATAGGTTATGGGCAGGTTTACCAAAAGAACACCCAAAATGTGTGTGCCGTTAACACGCACCTTTGTTGGATGCAGTGCGGCACTACCTGTGTTTTTCTGTCAAAGGTCTGAGAGACCGCTGGGTCAGGCAGTGAGCGCGCGCTCTCCGGGTCGGACGCGCGTACGCACTATAGACTCACTCTGCGTAAAATCGTACAGACTTCGGAGCAGTCTCGTCTTCGAGTTTTCCGTAAGAATATACGTACGGACATTAGTTACAAACTTTGATGATATGTGACATATTTATGTGGTGATGTACTTTTGTGTTTTCATCACATTTTCAGTGTCAATTTCGTGAAAATAGTGTTCAAACTAACAATAAACAAACGTGACTTTAAGAAACGAATATCTCATGTTCGATTTGTGAATTGTTGTGTGATTCGCTTTAAATACTATGTGCATGGATTGATGAGCAATGATGCGTAGTGAGCTTTTCACAAAAATGTACATTAACTCGGAGAGGTTCTATCGAGAGCCATTGAAAGAAAACAAATATTTTGCGGAATGCGAACCATGTTCAAATGGTAATTACTATTTTAATTTATTATTTTAAATAATAGTACATTATTAATGCTTGTTTATGTGACAAATTATATCATGTACCTTTATAAAAAATTTAATCCACGCAAGTATACAACGCGTTGATGTCTTTAGTAAGAACAAAATTGCCGTCGGTGAAATTTACCCGCCGCTAATATTTGTTGAAAATAATTTTTCGAATTGATACATATAACAAAATTATGATGTAATTAATATTTCTTACGTGTATTTCGTTACAAAAGAATGTATTTTTTGCAATTAAAAATTAAGGGAAAGTTTGTAAAATATTGTTAACAACGAATTTTGACTAATATTTTCTTTTTTGAAACTATATTTATCATTAATGACTATAAATATTTACTTTCGTTGCATTTTAAATTGTTCTTACTTTTTGTTTTAGTTCTAAGGCAATTGTATTAACTGCATTCAAAACGAACAAGTAAAATGCTTTCAGGTTTTCATCAAATCGGTTAATTTGTCTTATAGTTAGATGTACATTGAAATATTGGATTTTACCATGGATATGCATAAACAACATAATTTCGCAGCATGGGAGTCTTTAGCATGGAAAATTAGTTTTTTAAATCTTTTATAGGAACTATCAAATAAAATATTCTAAGTTTATTAAAATTGTTTTATAATAACTTTGCTTTAAACTAATAGTTAAATTGGATGATTGATCTATAACGATACTAGTTATTTTGATGTATCATAATCAAATCAATGTAGGAAATACAAGTTTTGTAACAGAAATTGATACCTAAAACTACAATCCTTCTAACTGTCTTCTTGTAGATCCCTTTAGCGAAGGCGTGAAGATACAAAAGCAAATTAAAAAGTAATCTAAATAATAATACACACCTTATGTTGACACCAATTTCATACTTTATATTTAACCATACTACTACCTGCAGTTTTACTTGGAACAAGTTAATCCCGATCCTGGCCCACCAAGAACACTCTATATCCAGGAAACGTAAATGGACAATTCATTAGTCATGGACCCTCAGTTTCACCCTTAAACTTCGGCTTTTGAAAGATCATTTTTTTTTTTAATTTTCGTCTCACCTGACATTTTGTCCATTGAAGTTGCTCGGACCGATCTTTCCTTTGTTAATTACTTCTTAACCAGCCATTGTGCCTTTCTCCAAGTTTAAAGGCTATTTGTTAAAAGGGATTTCGGCGCCGTGTGTGCACGTCTACCTGTCTTCGAAAAAAATGTGAAAGTAACTAGTAGAAAGACAAATAAACAAAGCCTCCGATCGCCGATTTGGTCACGTCAGTAATTTTTTTGACAAGGTTTCTATTATTGCTATGTATTATTGGCAGTACTAAGTTCTACTTTTAGGGATATACACTAAAAGACAAAATGTTAATAAAACCCTTACAGTAATATAACTTCAACTTTTTATCAAATGTTATAGTTTACAGCCATTATTCAAAATATAATCAAACCTTTTAATGACACTTGGAGATTATTGATTCGATTGTAAACATACATCAATACTGTGTAGACTCAAGTGCCATATATCAATTATATGTACTGTGAACAATATAATAGTTAATGTATTACAAAATCAGTCACGACGTGACTATATTACGCCTCATACTATGTCCACTTCTAAAGAGAAATGACGTGAACTTCAACATGTATTTAATTATACATATTTTAGAAATTAAATGTATAATTATAACATTAGAAACATACATATACTCAATTTACATACACAGATATGTATACATATTATATACAATCTAATGTAACAAACAAATACATATGAAACAAAAAGGTTATAATGAGTGTTACTTCTATATAAACGCGTCTCTCAATAAGTATATAAGCAAATTATGTACAATCAAACCAAGGCGTTCAATAAAATACATCAAATTTGCAACTCTTATGGTATTAAAAACTTTCGATGAAAGCCATTTCAATAATATGTTTATACACTCATTTCTAAGAAACGTTATAGCGATTTAAAAAATACAGGTAATACAGTCTGACCCGATGTTTGTCCAAAAAGGTCAAAATGCGTGCCAAATGAAGAATATGTCTCCCACCTCACAAGAAATTTAAAGGAACAAATTAAAAAATATTGCTTTTTTGAATAATCGTCCCCAAAATTTGTACCCTCGTAGAATGTCGTCGTGACTAAGTGCTTGGTCGCATCACCTTTTTTCAGAAAAATCAACCTTATGCCATACGGAGATTATCAACCTTGATTAATCGCATAGAATTTTAGGAGCGCAGTTACAAGAATTCATTTCTGCGAAAGGACAGTGCACTCTGTACCAACATACACCGGCAAAAAAAATACAGGTAACAAAACCTGACCCGCAATTTTGCCCAAAAAAATTTTTTCATACCCAGGAAATAGTGACAAAGGACGCAAATGGTCATGGCGTTTTTGCTTAGTGTAAATGTATTGTAACGAAGAACATTCCTTCGACAATGAGCGAGTACACGAGTCGTAAAGTATCATTGTTTATTATTTGAGAACCAACGACTTGATTGAATTGTTACCGAATGCAAAAATAACCGTTTATCTTATGATCTATCGCCATATATTATTCGTTTTCCTAGAAATAACTAGAAAACAACAGATTTTATGTCACTATAATTCATAAACGACTGTGTTAGTTAATATTTGTAATAGTAATAGATATTTGAGTTTTAGATACAAGATGAAATAAACGAGAAACAGGAATGGCTAACCATTGAAATACTAAAGCAAATTTATAGTAATTATTACGTTAAAAAAGCCACAAGGAACAGCTGTGATATCATGAAATCATAATATTAAATGTTACTAAAATAATATACTTTTTTATTGCTAACTTTTATTCAATCGTTAAATAATAAAAGAATGTTATCTGGAAAACCCAAAAGTTGATGTTTTAGCGTCATGGTATTACTCACAAGATACCTATAACCTTTTTTCATCTGTACAAAATCGCTTATTACTCAAAACGGCATCTTCTAAATGCGGAACGTCAAAAATTTTCGTCGTTGACTCTCAAGTCAGGGTCAAGGTCAATGTCAAGGTGAAGGAGGTCGTGGGACGAGCGGGTCGCTCATGTTAATGTTGATTCATCGCTGGTCGAAGGTTGGAGACCTGTGGCATTTCAGAACGAACGCATCATCAACTCAGAGAAAGATCACAGTAACTGTTTGACTAATAAATTTTATTTGAAATCTAAATGCCACTGATCTAAGAGAGATATTTTTGAAGTTCATGGACATGCAATATTTACCATTTTCTTTACTCAGAAAAATGCACTTTTTTTGTAAATCAATCCGTTGCAGAATAACTAAATAGTTATTATCTTTCTTTGTAAAAACATGTACGTATATCTATACTTGTTGTATATATGTAAAAACAAATAACACTGATTTAGTACCATAAAAAATTTATTAAATAATGTGAAATAAAATTATTATCTTATTTAGATCGCTGAAAATGGAACTTTGTCGCCTCATTTAATCCTTCGTTCAATTATTATTTAAGTCTATAAGAGTCTATAAATCAATGTACCATGTATAATAACCAATAAATTGCCAAATACATACCGAGACAAAGTAGCAAGATCGTAAAAAAATAAATAAAATCCTTTCGCTCCATTTGGGTCTCTCCTGAAGTCAAGGCTGAGGTAACCGGTTGTGACCCAAGTGATAAATAATGGCGTTTCGAACTTACAGAATTTACCACTTCCTTAGTTTTTTATTTCTGTATAAAAACATTATTTTTATTTATGTAAGAAAGCTTTATAAATAACATCAAGTATCTGAAAAATACATTATCTATTTCTTAATATAAGAACTATTAAACATGTTATAAAATTAAAACGTTCATTATATTATGTTAGTATTTTACTTAACTTGAAAACGAATAAATTTAATAAGTACTTAAATAAATATGCTCTTCATATAAAAAGGACGTAAGGTAGTATTAGCAAATATACTGTTGAAAACAGTAATATACTTTATTTTACTCTTTACTACAAAGTATCGAAAATATTGTTTTTGTCAACCATTCCTAAAATTGAGGAATGAGTGATGAAAGCCTGACGAAGAAAATCTATAGAGCGGAAGTAAGAGGTAAAAGAAGACAAGGAAGATCAAGGCTGACTTATGAAGATCAAATAGTCAGAGTGTTAGCAGACGGAAATGTCAAAAGCACTCGCATACCCAGCCAAAAATGTGTGAGGAGAATGACGAGATTTGAGGAAGCGAAAGAGGTGTGTAAGGACGGCGACGCTTGGCGCTCCGTCCTCCTTCCTTGAAGATATGTATGTATTCCTAAATTTTTTGATGGTCAAGGTCACGAAACCTATTTAAAAAAAAATTGTTCTTCTCTGTCTGCTTTTTCAGTTCATTATCTTTCTCCGAACTTATTGTATTATTTTGTTGTAATGAAAATTGGCAACTCTAACGTATCTTGCAGCTATTGTAACATCAGAAAGTTATAATATATAATTGACTACATAATTAAAAAAAAGAGATTTAATTTCCTTTCTATAAAGAAAGAAACTACTACTGTACTAACATAAGTTAGTACAGTTCGAAAAAGGGGCTAACAAATGACAAGTACAATTATATAAAGTTTTAGACTTTATTATAAACAAAATTAAAAATAATCCGCTATAAGTTCATGGCTTGTATTGGACACCACATCTTCGCTATAGGTATGGCAGCAGTGGGGTCGCCAGTTCGGATGCTAATGCAGGTTAATTGCGGATTCAGTCCCCGACCCCGCCTCTAGAAAACAAACGACCCAGTTGGAATTTTAACACACAATCGAGTCTTCTTTTCGCTGTGTATAGGTATATTTAAAGTTCAAGAGTCTTTTTATTTATGTGTATATTCTGCTTATATATTTATTATAAAATTTTCGTAGAAAAATACAAAGGATAGTTATTATTTTTATGTGGAATAAATAAATAAACATAAATAATTACGCCAGACAATACACACCAAGCATCTGGGTTTGAAACTACGGTATTCCCTGTGCTATGAGAACCAGACGACGACTACTAGGGGCATACCCATTAAACCCAAACCCACGACAATTGGATCCCTGGGGCCCCGAAACCCATTTACTAATGCTTTCTGATATTTATAAGAGACTGGTTGAGGTTTCGGGAAACCGCTGGGCTAGCAGCTTCTTCCGCTAAAGAATCAGTTTTGCTATTCAAAGAGGTAATGCTGCCAGTCTGCTGAGCACCTTGAGCAATGACAGCTTTCTAAGTGGCAACTTCGAGGAAGTCTATTATTTGAGATAACGTAGTTTTAAGTTTGTAAATATTAACGTTAAGATATGTATGTTGTTTTTGTTCTTAAGATTATGTTATTATAGTAATATATTTTTTAAATATTACAGTTTTTAAAACTGAAAAACCGTAGAGAACTCTCTTCTACTTGAAAAATATATAAAAATTATATATTCACTGTTATTATTAGGCGGTAATAATAATATATAATTATTGCATCTCATGGAGAAGTTCTTTGAATATAATAGAAATATAATTTTGCTATTTTCAGTCATCTTTATTAACTTCGCCATAAGGTATAATATTTACATACCTACCTAGTGAATCAATTCAATAATTAATACATTGATATGCTCCCTATTTACAGATCAGTTCAATCTGACTTTTAAAATATAAGTAGTATTTGATTTCCCTAATCGTTGCATTATACATTACTGTATAATAAAATACGTATGAATGTATATGTAAGTCCACGCCCCAAACCGGACGGGATGAGTTGCCGGCCGGGGGTCGTCAAGAGGTCACTCAAAAAGTTTATGTTTTCGTTCCAACAAACGTTTGACTAAATACATACATTTGAAAGATACTCTTCACTGGGAGTACTCCGTCGAAGCCTCTACTGAGAATTTAAGTGCTAACTGTTAAACGTTTTAAAACTGTAGTTTGAAACGAGTCAATATTTAAGCTGGTTACGTTACTTAATACGTACATATTGTATTGTTTTGTTGAATGTGCACTTGTACTTTTGTTTGTCACTAAAACTTTGAAAATATGATGATTTTGTCTCTTCGGAATCTCTCTTTTATAGTAGTCAACTTACTATCTTCTCAGAAAACATTAAATACAAAGGTTTATGTAAGTAAACATTTCCTCACAAAACATGATTGAATTCATATAGGACTTACAAAGTAGTAAACAAGAAAAACATATTATAACAGTAGGTGAGGTGGTTTTTACATCAACCTTTAAAACCTACTCGGGTTAATATGAAAAGGAACTACCTAGTGTTACCTAGTTTTTAACCAACTTCTTCTCCAGATTGTTGCAGTTCGCTGTATAGCATTTAGATATAGTATACGTTCAGTGCTTAGATTGAGATTACACAATTTGCGTAATCGTCTAGATTTTTTGTGTTTACTAAAAATTTTTAGTGTTCTATTTAAATAAGTTAATACTCATATATATGATATAAATGATATAAATGATTATATCGGCCTTTAATAATCAATTATAAACAAAAATTACCATCACAACGATATTATTAATTGTATATATCTCCGCATAAACGGATTACTAAATTACTATGTCCATATATACAGGCTGTATATGAAAACGGGACAGTTACTTTAATGGATGAAAGGGCATAACTTTAGTATGTAGTTACAAAAAGAATTATCGAAAAAAAGTATCCGTTTAAGAGTTATGACCGTTTTAATTTTCAAGTGTTATCCCCACCATTTCTCGTAAAATTGGGTTGATCGTGTACAGCACTGGTTCCCAAACTTATTTTGTCTACTGAGTCGAGAGCTCATGCAGTCGTTGTCTAAGATGCCTCCTAGCTAAATGAAATTACAAATCACCCCCCAGGCCTCTACACAACGCCCCCATTTTTTTTCTAGGTCTCTTACCGCCCCGCTTTAGGCCTGCAGCGCCCACAAGGGGGCGTTATCGCCCACTTTGGGAATGGCTGGTGTACAGTTACAGATTTTAAATCTTACGTTTTTTTTATATTGTAATAATTTCATCCGTTACTGAAATACAGCCTGAAAACCCCCATTGGGGTATACGCATTATTTTCGAAAATGGTTTTCAGGCTGTATTTCAGTAACGGATGAAATTATTACAATATAAAAAAAACGTAAGATTTAAAATCTGTAACTGTACACGATCAACCCAATTTTACGAGAAATGGTGGGGATAACACTTGAAAATTAAAACAGTCATAACTTTTAAACGGATACGTTTTTTTCGATAATTCTTTTTGTAACTACATACTAAAGTTATGCCCTTTCATCCATTAAAGTAACTGTCCCGTTTTCATATACACCCTGTATATTGTCTATTATGTTATAAAACAAAATATCTTTATTAAATCTCTTTTCAAAATTATAACTTAAATTATAGCTTTATATACATTTGATTTTAATTAAATTTTGATACACTTCCATTTTAAACAGAATTCTTGACATATATTATTAAATCTTCAAGAGTAACAAGTCACAAATTTCATATAATTCACCATACCGGCTGCTTAGCCCCAAACTAAATTTAATCAATATGTTTATCAACTAGGTGAAAAATGCTGGAAATACAAATTTAATAATTATCAAAATTATCTACGAATTGAATCTTGGCGTAGCTCTGAAAGCAGCCTCCCTAACCTTCATACTAAAGAATTTCGAAAAATTTTTCTTATGTTCAAGTTATAAGTTATATATTATAAAATTTACCCCTTTTATTAATTGAATATTTTCTTGAGTTATTTCTGTCACATATGTTCTCGGGTACATGTTTTAAGATTAATATTTTACCCATTTTCATAATAAGATTAATTTTGTTGTAGAGCATGTATGCAAAATCTAACTTTTTTAGGGTTCCGTACTTCAAAGGCAAAATGAAACTTTTATAGGATCATTTCGTTCTCCATCAGTCTGTCTGTCTGTCAAGACCCTTTTTCTCAGGAACGCGTGGAGGTATCAAGTTAAAATTAATATCAAATACCCAAGTCCGCAATCCCTTGTAGTTGTGAAAAAATCAAACTTCTAAATCAACGCAATCAAAAGATATGGCCATTTATGTCGCATATTTTGATCCTCGCTAGGGAATCAAAACCTATAGGGTACTTCTCGTTGACCTATAATCATTAAATTTGGTAAGAAGCAAAGTCTATATATATCATATATAGACTTTGTATAGCACAAGTAAAGGAAGAAATTCGAAAACCGTAAATTTTTAATTATTTTCCATTACAAACTTACATTTGCAGTAGGTGAGTATGGAAGAACGTGTCTTTCAACTGGAAAGTTAAATTTGTTTTTGAATTCAATTTGTGTTTTATCGGTAAATACACAATACAAATACATTGTAAGGTGATACGAAACCCTCGGTGATTAATACGACTGGCGCTTGGCCGGTTTTTTTCTAATAGCTCTCTATGCAGATTTATTAATGCAGCCAGGCATATCGAATTTAATATTCTGTATTGATAGAGTCCCGAACACGCGGTCATCTTCGTCCAAACCCACCTGTTGGTATTTACCCAATACCCACGGGTCGCCGGCCCAGCCGGGCGGTCTCGACAAACATACTTGTGTTTGTGTTTGTTCACCAGCCACCTGCTTCAACGTACGTACCACGCACTTGCTGTTATGTTGGTAATACTGCCACGAGATTAAAAGGCCGATTAGGTTATCATGTAAAAATTTGCAGATAACGATAGACGCGTCACAACGGCGCGACGGGTGTCTATAATTGACATCACATAAGGCGACTGCGCGAACACTGTGCATTGACAGTAAAATGATTTTTGTTCTAAAAATAGCGCCACTGGCAATAGTTTTGAGTTCAGTGATTGTTTGACAGAGGCAGCACTAGTGATTTGTGATATCACGTGCTGTCATTATTTGTTTAATGACAAATAGCATGTGACATTCCTGGCAAAGAGTCGATTCGGCATACTCCTCTGACCAGCGCAAATTGCCTCTGAATTTAGGGTTCCGTACACGTAATAATTAATTGCAGTCGTTTTTATTGGTTACACCGATGGCACGAGTGAGGAAGCCAACGATCCCTGTTCTCTTTTTTTCTTATAAGTATTACATAGGAAAATGAATTATAATGTATGAAATTTTGAATTTGGAATTTTTTCTGGATTTGGTGCTAAGATAGTACCAAACAGAATACTGAACAGTATTTATACATTTAGTTCAACCCTATAGATAAAAATGCGAAAGGGAACCTAAAGCCGTTGGATGAATAGAAGACCTGCGGGTTATTCACAAACGTCGGAAACTTAACTTTCCGTATCCGACAGGAAACTTTTAGATGATTTTGTCTATACGTGATTCACAAATCCGAAATCGAATTATATTTATATTATATATATATCATATTATATGTAGTCGTATTCACAAATCCAAGCCGTCGGATTAAATTTATGCTTTTCGACGATCGGCCTTTCCGCCACGGAAAGTTTCCGACGTTTGTGAATAACCCCCCTGACCAACAAGTTAACGGCTTTCGAATTACAGAGATGCTTAATATGGATTGATTTACCATCTACTAAATGACCACGTGTAATGCTATTTAATCTCGATGATCTAACCACAGAAACACCGCAAGTTACAAAAGTTCCTCATAATATTATTACAGGAAATACTTGCTATCAGATAAGGAATCTTCATCCGCTGATTCCATGTCAATTTGATCAGCAAGTTTACAGAGGATGTGGCGTGTCTCCAGATGTCTTTTATCATAATTGTCATCACTTTCTTCCTTTCACTTTTTTGTGCTCATTAGACGTAGTACGAATTGGAAGAATCTAACATTAGTTTTATTTATTTATTTATTTTTCATTGTACATAATGTATACAATAGGCGGACTTAATGCCTAATGGCATTCTCTACCAGTCAACCTGAGCTTTACTGTCAGAGAAATAAGTAGCGGTACAATAAAGTCACCGAAAAATAACTACAATACGTATATACCATACATATAGATAATCATACACATACATATACGTACATATATACATACATACATACATATATACATACATCCACATATACATACATACACATATACATACATACATACAAATACACATATACACAAGAAACCCTCCATACATATTTAGTTTTCACACTTAATAGAACAAGTTTCATTGGCCGCTTTATATTTTTCTGTTGAACGCTATTATCGCAACGATTTTTTCAAAAGTGACCATTACCTACTACTTACTATTACAATTCTAGTTATGCAATATTAGATAAGAAATTGTACCCTCGAAAGAAACCAACAATTTCACAATTTTGTGTTTTTGATAATGAATCTTCGTGAAATAATATAAATTGAAACAAATGTATACGTAAATATCCTCAAGCTATATCCCTAATGGTGTAATTATATTTTAGGTAAATTTTTTTTTCGATTCTTTAATACTATTTCGAACTCGTTTAGAAATTTCGATTAGATAGATAACTCATTTCGAGGATGCGCAATACTATTAACAGTTAATTGTAAATGTTATTTTTCTTTCTTGAACAAATGAAATAAAATTATTCTGGACTAACCAATACATGTACATACATATCCTCATGCTGTATCCCTGACGGGGTATATGTGAGGATGGAGTGTCAAACATCGCAACCCTTTTTCGCCTCCTCATTGTCTCTCATTCACTCTCACCATTTTCTTCAAACACTTTTGCATAGGTATACAACTGCTTCTGACATTTCCGTCAGCTAATCGCCACATAGTCTGCAAAATATTATAGAAGAATATTTATATTAAACTTATCTAAGACAAAAATTTATATCGACGTATTTGAATATTAGACAAAAAAAACAAATGTTTTAAACTAACAAACTTGGAAGTGAATTACTTTTGGTGACATCCTAAAAACCCCATTTCGCAGTTTTTCTATCCTTCTAACGATTAAACTTTACACCAAAAGCAAACATTCAACGGTTTTATTGCAAAATTAAAATATTCCTCGCTATCACTGTTTATCCTCGTACGAAATTAGTAAAATTAAACTTTTTATATTAACAGTAACCGATACAAACAATATCGGTAATAACATAACGATATTTGTTAATTATTTGTTATTAAATAATGGGACTGCAATCATTAGCGAAAACTAGAAAATCAGCAAATCATCAATATTGATAGTTGTATAATCACAATCCACAGCCACATTTAAGGCCTTTGTAATACAAAATTTTGTCTAACAAGGGCAAAACAAAATGGCCGAATATAAAATCGCAAGGAATATAATATTGTACGTGATTCGTCTTGGATTTTAATTTGCAATCGATTATTGTACTACTCGTTGCATATCTTTGGTGGTTCCAAAAGGAGCTTTTTAATGTGCCGTTATAGTAATAAAAAGCTTAAGATAAGACCTCAATATTAGCTATCTTTAACTCAAGTCCTATTCGAAAATTCTCTACTATTCCTTTCAAGTTAATTCAACGGATTTATGGTCATATTTTTGAGCATATTACATATAAAATAGTATTAAATATGTACTAAACGATTTTGTATACATTTTTCCAATAAATAAACAAAACATTGGCTTCTCGTAGTGTCATGGCTCGATTATTTCGGTTGTCTGTTTTTATATTTGTTTTTACGTCAGTATCAACCCTATTCGGTCACGCGGGAGGTCAGACAAGCTCGCTCTACACACGCGGCCCACGCCACACATACATACATAGCGAGGCGCGTGGCTTACCGAAAATAAACAAAGTCACAAGAGGTATGTTGATTTTTGAATTAGGCTTCGATGGATTGTTGGTGTTACGTGTCTATAATATACTTACGTACTATGTATGCTTATTTCAGCGTATGTGTACAGTACACATACCACACAACATTAGTAACTACGCACGTCGGATCTTTCCCTAGTTGTTTAAAATCTTATGTATCATGTGAACATATTATCTAGAACACATGTGAAATTTTTAGGTAACATTTTTAATCTAATATCCGCGTCATAAAATAAAATTATTAACGCTAATTTTTCTACGATGAGCACTTAAGTAAAAAGCAAAGTGTCACTAGTAAGCGCCAGTCTCTTGAGGCAAAAAATAATTACATGAAACACAAAATTAATAATTGTATGATTTTCATAAATTCGTCGGTCGTTGCACTTGTTCTCACTACAAAAAAAAAACAAAGTTTATATATTCTCTAAAGTTTTGATATGAGAAAAAATTGAAAATAGTTGACGAGAATTAAAACGAAAAGTTTAATGTTACACATCATTATATGTTATGTTGTAAAATGTAATCATATCAATTTCGAACACATACGTCTAAAATCTCTAAAATGCTTCAATTACATTATATTTTCGAGTATGTGAAAGTACGTGACAGGTATTCAAGTGCTGCGCCACCTATCGGACCAGTTTCTAGCAAACAACCCCATTATATGGGTTTGTCAGCAATTTTTTGTACTGTTCAGTTAGTTTGGTAAAGTATTTTTGTTTATTTATTTATTGCCATGATAACTGAAAACTTTACGTACCCGTGCTGAGCATCGTATTTTAGGGATAACGTTAGATATTCAGAATGATAATTACGTATTATTTTTGTATGAACAGGAATTGCTACGGAATCAAAAAAACCTAAAAAAGTGAGTGTTGTATTTTGTAACGACCACGGAAGTGGGGAAAAACACCAGTGTGTTGTTAAATTTGAAGATAGTTAATACACATGTTAATTATTTAGAAGTTACACCAAGTAACATCTGAGTCTATACAAAAAATACATTTTATATCTATGTTAATTATGGCTTTTTGACATGCCATTAAATGGTTACAATGACATTAAATGGTTTTTATGATACTGTTCTGTAAATTAAGCCATGCAGACTAATTTTATCAATATTCATAACGTAACTATTAGCGGTTTTGAAATGTTTGAAATGCTACTATTATATTTATAACTAACATAGTTTTTAATCACAACATGTCTGATCTTATGCATTTGAGTTAAAATTTGTTTGTGTCTCTTATCATTGTACTCAAATTAGCTTAACTGCTTTTGTTGCAGTTTAAGGTAAATTATTTTATTACATTAGAATAAAAGGTTTAGATGAATTTAATTTATTTTAAAAGATTAAGGACTGCGACGCTTGGCGCTCTGTCCTCTGTGACGACCCCGTTAGGGACACAGCGTGATATGTATCTATGTAGTGAACTTCAGTTTTTCGAATGATATCTTTTACCACCAATGAAAAGCCTTGTCACTACCGTAACATTTCCTAAAACTGGTCGAGCTCAGTGCTCCTTCACTGTAATGTCTATACATCACACAATGCTCAAAGATATCTCGTACAGAAGCATTATACGATATTAAGTAAAATTTTAGTAAGAATTACTGCTTTTTATAAACGTGAAATGGATTTAAGTAAAATAACGTATATCTAAGTTTAACGATGACAATGATGATAACTTTTTCACTTAGAACAATGCTTTTCGATATTTCGCACTAAACTGTAAAATTCATTAAATATCTTAATTTTTAGAAGTATTTTGAAAATGAAGTTACCCTTAATTCAGTTTTTAATGAACGAGAACAGTACCTAGTAAAATAAAAGCTAATTATTTATCTGTGTAGAATACCGAGAGTTCTTTTGTAACGGGGATATAGTATTACGTGCGTTCGGTACGTCAGAAGTAGGTAGTCGCCATAGAATAATAGGTAGTCACGTACAACTATAGATAACATTCGAGGAAAGTTCACCTGTCAAAACTGTCAACATGTGACCTGTCAGCAGCGGCGGCCGAATGTCAACAGACATTGTCTAAGATGTCGAGTCTTTATTTACAAAGAATAAAAAGTAACAACGAAAAAATAATTCGTTAAATGTTTGGATGAGGTAATGTTAAATTATGTATTAGAGGTTCACAATATATTTCATTTTAGCGTAGGTACTCTTTTATAATTTTTTGAAGACAATTGCTTGTTCATAAAGATATATTTTTTAGATTCCAAATCTCTCTAAAATGCTCATTACATACTGTAGAGCAACGGTTCTCAAGCCTTTTTGGCAATGAAAACCTTTTGAAGCACCTAAATATTTTATGAAGTCCTAAAATATGCAAAGCATAGTTTTGTTCATGAAGTTTAAAGAAAATGATGAATGGGTACTTTACTATTACAAAACACTCATTGATTACACTGTATAAAGTCGTTTTATAATGTGACAACACTTGATGTGCTTCGATCTTTAGTTCAATATTGTTTCGATAGAGTCCCTAATAAGTCCGGGGGCACTGCAAAGTACACTTTAGAAAGGGCTAGTATAGAGCATAGAACAAGTGTTGTTCTATGCTACAGTAACATCAAAAATTAAATTTCAGCTTTTATAAGTAATTATATATGATGAGATTTGAGGAAGCGAAAGAAGTATGTAAGGACCGTAACGCTTGGGGCTCCGTCCTCTCTGACTACCCCGTTAGGAATACAGCGTGACGATATGTATCTATGTTTAAATAAATCAACACATTGAGAGACGTCACATTTATTATGAGTTTTCCACTTTTTTTTTTAAATCTAGTAAGTTACAAAAAAATGGTCTTTTTAAAACAACTATCACTGAAAAATTCAAAGCCTAAAAAAGACGCAGACGAAAAACGAAGATTATACACAAAAAAATTGACAAATTAGTAGTTAAATCAATTTTACCATATTATATAAATCACTTGTATATAGATCCTTAAATCGATGAACTTATTCGATTACAATTAAATTTAATATTATCATTTTTCTTATTTGTATAAATTTAATAAATTTTGTAAAAAAAATTTAGCCCCTTTACAATTTTCTCATTCATCGACACCACATAACTTCCATTTATCACCAAGGGCCTGTATATACCACATCCAAAGAAATCTTCTAAACTCGCACTCCAAAGACGACGTATACGTTCGAACACTTCGAACACATATTTGTAAACGGTACCGATCACTTAAGCAGTCTGTTTGGACACACCGCCATCGGGGTCAGGTGCCAACGGTACCTCGTTTGACGACGCTGCTGACCTTACCCGTGAAGACAAGAAGGGATTAGCATATTGAATAATTGCATAAGTTAATTAATTAGCCCCTATAACCATAATAATCATGTACCTACTCTGCATAACAAATTAGTTATTTGAAAAGTCTTAGTTACTTGTATGTAATTTAGAGATCTGAGTTTGTGTAATATTTTATTCGATTAAGTTTTAAAAATACTTCTCAATTATTTTGAAATATTTTTAAGGTGGTTCAAAATTTTAAAAAAACTAGTAGTAGCCCGCAACTTCATCCGTGTGAATTTCATACTGTCGTCTGCTCTCAAATGCCGGTTCCTTCGGCGGGATTATTACCTAAAATTTGCAGACAGCGACAGCCATGCGATCACTGCGCGCCCGGTGACTAATTGTAATAGAAATTGGTATCATGAATGACGATTGCGTATCTATTATTCTATGATCGTGAAATGCACTTTTCGCGGTAGATTTAGCGCCACTATACAAATAACATTACACAAATTCTCGTTTTGACAGCAGATATCGCGCGATATTGGCTGTCGCAAGCTGTCTGCAAGTTAAAACGTACTGTTCAGCATACCTAACCAAGTGCACCAATGTCACCAAGCGCACTCGACAAAATATTCGTACTATATCCATCATAGAGATCGATCAAGTCCTTGTGGAGTTATAAAACAAAGTACAGACAGAAAAAATAAGGCTACAGATTTGAATAGGTAGGTTAAGAGATAGATTTCTCCGATCTTAGCTGTCATTGAAATTTACGCAAACAATACACCCAATTAAAGTATTATACGAACTATAAATATATATTTTTAACAAAATCTTCACATCACATCATACTTCATCCACACGTAGTGTCGCACACATCATCTTTTTAAAGGTAAATAAAGATTTTATTTCACGTAAAGTTAGACGTAACGTAAACCAACAGCCATAGTTTTATTGACGCAATGAAATGTTGATAAAGTCAGTGTCACAGTGCGTAGCGAAACGATGCGAGCTCTACTTCTTCGAGATATACAAAATCCAAGTGAGATTTTTAGTAACTTAATATAATATTTAATCATACCTTAATTAAAATGCTAATTGAATTTCGACAAATTGCATTGATTCCGATAAATGAAACTGTTTTTAACAATTTGTTCAAGTCGTTATTTATAAGCTGAGGTCTTAATACGCGTAGCCAGGGTTCCATCCCAACTTCCCACGGATCGTTACATACATTTTCTACATAGAAGTGGATACATGGGTTAGGTTGGGTTGTCGCACAGTGATCATGAGGAGACAAAAATAAAAGTCAATGGTAGTCAAAAATCGAGGGTCAGAATATTTTTCTTATTCTAATTAGTTTCACAACTTTACTAAAAACAGTGGAAACAGTCTAATCCGTTAAGTGATTTTGCAGAAAAAATATTTCTACCTCTTACAGAACGTCCATGTTTATTGACAAAAATAGAAAATGTCTATGACTTAGCTTAAAACGAGTTGGTATTCCGAACAAAAGAAATTCCTAAAAACTAGCACTTAACTTCATTTAGATTTAATCATTTATAACGGAAAACTGGAGATACGGTGATACCACATTTTTCTGATTGATAAAAACTAGTTAGTAATGATACTAGACTTGTTTTCGCTTACTGTATCTAACCAGCTTTGCATTGGGTACTCCTGATAAAATTAGCGAGATAATTTTAGTGTTCTAAACCTCTTAAACTACAGATACGGTTTCCGTATTTACCTGCTTCAATTCAAGTCCACTGCTACATATTTTCTTGTTACTATATCATGTTCTCGTATCGAATGTCACGATATTAAGATATTAATTTTCAATAAACGACTGCTTGTTAATTACAAAATATTTACTTTTATAATAATTAAATTTTAATTTAAAATTAATATGCATTAAAAAATATATTTGTTATTCGGAAAATTCAAGCAAAAATCTGCCTTTAAGTTTCACGAAAAATACCTTTGCTGCGGACTACATCATGAATTTTCAGCTCTGTACGTAAAAATCAAGAAAGAAACGCTTACATGGTTCGGACATATGGAAACTTTATAATAAAAGAATGTGTGATGAAAGAATGACGAAAAAATCTACAGAGCAAAAGCAAGTAGTAGTAGAAGTCAAAGGAAGACCAAAGCTGACTTTCGAATATCAAATAGGTGTTAGCTGACGAAAATATCAAAAGCACTCGCATACCTAGGCGAAATTGCGTGAAGAGAAAGATGAGATTTGAGGAAGCGAAAGAAGTGTGTAAGGACCGCGACGCTTGGCGCTCCATCTTCTCCGACTAGCCCATTAAGGATACAGTTTAAATTTCTCGATTTCAACTACCTCCTCGAAGTGCGGCCTCCTATTTAAATACCGCTCCATATATGAAGTGAATTCTGCTCTGGCGCTTCGCCGGCCGCTGCTGCAGCACGTTTGCTTCGCTCGCTTGGATTGCGCATTGTAGTAAAAATACCTAACATAACCTAACTTAAAAGAGTGTTCACACAAAATTAATATCGTAAAAAATATAAACTTGTAAAGTGGCACTTTAAATCTGGAATACTTGTATCGAATGTTTTGAGTAATTTATGAAAGAATTTTGTGAAATTTTACCCAATGTGAAGCAATCTAAACTTTATCCTGTATTTGTCTTCACAAATGCCTCCCAAGCATTTCTTATTACCATTCTCTCTCTGGGGTCGGTCCCTCATGTCTGAGGATTGTGCATCGGGGTTGGATCTGGAGTGGATGATTTGCCTCCACCGGTTTCTATACATTGCGTCTCTTACAACTGTGTAAAGTTTTGAGGACGAGTCTTTTATTTGATCAATCCATCTCGTTTCGGTGTTTCCAACTACTATCAGTTTTTTAAGATTAAACGAGTTTCTTTTCGGAGCTGTGTCAAAATCGATGCATTGGTGCGTTTCGCAGTCCACGGTATTCTTAACATTCGTCTCCAGCACCACATCTCGAAAGCATCAATCCTTTGTCTTTCTCGAGCCAGGATTGTCCACGTTTCTACTCCATGTAGGAAGATAGGAAATACCAGTACTCGGATCAGTCTGATCTTGGTTTTGATACCAATTCCTCTTTTCTTTTTATTACACTGCATTAAATTTTCAGTGATTAAAGTTGTTTAAACAAAATTTTATAACAAAACTGTCAATTTTAGAGAAAAATAGTAAATTTATTGCGGACACCATTAATTTTTAAGTACACACTAATTCTATCTCCATTATATAGCTTTTTAAATCCACGCGGACGAAATCACGAGCAACAGCTTGTTGTACATATAATATGAAAAGTTATGTTGTCCTGTTTGAACCAATATACAAATACATGTACGACTGTACGTATATATAATATAATACAGAACAGAAAAACAGAACAAATAGAACTAATGTTAATTCAATAATATCTACTCAGACATTAATATCTTTAAATAAACAATGGTCATAATAAATCGAATCACCTCTTGTCTGACAGTTTGCTGGGCACTCAGACGGCTCTCCAATTACTAATATACGTTATCAAACTGGTACCGATTGTTGCACCACGTAACGGAACATTTCCTCTTATTATATTAGTAAGTTGATAGGTGACCCGGACTGGTTCGAAACCGGAAGTCATCGCTCATGGCCGCCGTCCGCCATAATTTCTTTCCGATCGCTTCCTGTCAAAAAATATTACAATGTATTACTTATTTATATCTTTATAATCTTCATTGAACTAATTACATACCAGTGGATGCAATTATCGCTTGACTGAGATAGAACTACAAAATATACAAACATTTATGTCGATGTTCAAACAGCATACTACTTATGTAAGATTTGTTAATTCTAATCAACTAGTTGAATATGTATGTCTTTGACATGTGTCACACCTTTGACAGCTCAGTAAATATATTTAGAGTGAATTGTAACGATTACAATAGAATAACTCAAATAAAGTCAATATTATGTATGCACATGTAATAATTACGTCCACTTTGTGTTTATTAGGTATTTACCAAAAATTTTTAGAAATTGTAATTTCACAGAAAACTTAATTATGACTGTCTTTTTTTCTTTTTACGCCGTATACCCACTAAAACCTGATGGTATAGCCGTCATCTGCGTATTATCGAGGGGCTCCGAGATCTCCTACGGAACGCAACCGGAACCCCTGCTTAACCGAAGCATACTTCTTGAGGAGATAGTTACACAGCCCTCCCCTGCACCATACCCCGTCGCAGAGATACGACCGCACGGATCACACGCGCTGTCGTCCTCCTCGAGGACGCGTGGAAGGACGATTGGCACGCTTATTACCTATCTTGTAGTCAATATGGGACAGTCAAATAGCGCTCGATATCTGCTGTATAGGGGAATGTATAATATAATTTGTATAATAGCGCTATATCTACCGCGAAAAATGAATTGTACAGTCATGGCGCAGCAGACACGCAATCGTCATACACGATATCAATTTTTTATTACTATTAATTACCGGGTGCGCAGTGATCGCGTAGCTGTCGCTGTCTGCAAATTTTTAGGTAATAACGCCGCCGAGTGCCCACTCCGCCCGTTTATTACTTAACTTGGAGTCAGCATGCGACAGCCATATCTCGCGATGTCAGCTGTCAAAACAAGAATTTGTTTTTTTTATATATATAAAAGAGGGGACAAACGAGCAAACGACTCACCTGGTGGAAAGTGATCACCGCCGCCCGTGGACAACCACAAAATCCGGGGAATCACGGATTCATTGCCGGCCTTTTAGGAAAAATAGAAAAGAGGGGAAGGGAGGAGATGGGCCACCGGCACTCTCACTCACCGAACGAAACACAACGCAATAGACGCTATTGTATAGACTCAGGTGTTACTTTGCAGAAATCCATTTCATGTAATGAATTCCTAAAATCTTTAGGAACCAGCCAACCAGCGCCGAATCCGGCGCTGGTTAGCTGGCCGAGTCCGGTCTCTGGTGTGTCCTGGGGATGCTTCGTTGAGAGGCGAGACACGTGTCGATTGGTGCTTTTTGTAGTTTGAGCGGAAAATAGCTAAAGATTTTAGGAATTCATCACATGCAATAGATACTGTTATTTCACGCCGCTATTCTGTGAGAGGGTGGTATTTCACCGAGCGCGCCGGAATAGAATGTAAATTGTATAGTGGCGCTAAATCTACCGCGATAAGTGCATTTTACGGTTATAAATAATAAATACGCAATCTTCATACATGATACCAATTTTTTATTACAATTAGTCACCGGTTGCGCAGTGTTCGCGTGGCCATAGCTATCTGCAAATTTTTAGATAATAACCCTGCCGATCGGCCGTCACACCGAAAACCCTTATGGTCACCTCATGAACAGGCGGGGAGCACCGCATCCTTATTCTCAGGCTCAAGCAATTTTAAAAATGAACTTTTCCAAATTTTCTTAGTTTTGGAGATACTTATGAATGTTCCCGTTATTCAAGCCCAGTGCTTAGTTTAGGAACACGTAATAAGTGTAATTATTTGGAGTATTTATGTCTGTCTGACACTGTCTGACACGGCTGTGTCCAGCCGAAAAAGTCTAGCCACTGCCAATCTTGTTTCATAAAGAGCAATGGTGTCTATTGTTCTATAATATATGTAGATAGCATATTTACAATCAGGTTTCTTCTTCTGAATAATTTACCACATAGTGCCTATTATTACATACATAATATAAACTTGTTTCATAAAAGACTCTTTACAAAGCAATAAGTTAACTTTACTTCTCAGTACAGTATTGATCTAAAATGTAAGAACAATAAAATACATTACCAAAAAAGGAGTAGATACTTATCAAAATAATCAAATAAATTCATCATTTCAACAAATCGTCTAAATAACACTGATATTGTCGCCTACACGGGTGCGTTACAACAATAAAATGTGAAACGTCTCCACGAAACGAGTCGTATAATATAATTTATCCATAACGTAACATTATGCACGCGCCCTGAGTCTTAAACATTGTTATCCAAATGATCAATTGAATAAGAGTCTATTCACTAATATACTACACATTCAAGCAGCATCCATAATACCTCTAATGTCGGGTTTTTGGATGCTCACAAAGAAATATTGTTAGTAAATTGATATTACTACGTGGCTGTTACTAAGTGGGAGGTCTGTCCACTTTTTCTCAAATAATGACATTCAGTCTTTGTGTATTTCTTATAATACGATACAAATCATAAAAATCTATGGTCACATTAGGTGTTCTAACGATGCATTTATTTTTTATTAATTGATATTATTTCTAACATGTTTTTCATACTTTTAGAATTACTTATTTAAAAATAAAAAATGCACTCGGTTTTTCTCTTCTTTAATTGTTACATAAATATTTCAAACTATTAACTTGTGCGAGACATGGATTAATAAAGTGTATATAAGTGTATATTTCTATTCCAAAAAGGTTTCTACGTCACCTGAGAAAATTACAGTTACAGACGAACAAACGAATGGTGATAGGTGATCTTACAAGGGATCTATGTTCCCTTTGTAACTACACAGCTCTAAAATATACGTATGGACCAATAAACATTAAAAACAAATTATATGTAATGCAAATGACTGTAATGGAATAGGAAGCTAACCTTTGACACCGATTTCGTGGCCAAAAGTTAATTCCTTGTTCATACGTTTTGTTTATGTAAATACAATGCCATATAGAGCAAACTTCGTGTATAAAGCCGTCACCTATGCTCATAAAACAAATCTAATCTGAACATTTAAAACTACAAACTGCTTTATTTATTTACACAATTACGCAAGACGTCGCACCGATACACTGGTTGTGACACATCCATCACGAATGATATATTGTGTGAACAGCGCTGTTTGTTGTCAAGAAAACCTAACGTACACAATAATTAATTACTGTAAATCGTACTGACAGCAGTTTCACTTTAAAACAGGTGTACAATATAAAGTTGAAGGCTATATGTTACTTTTGATGTCGCAAATTTTAAGATTATGTGATAAAACGGCGTGGGAAAAACGATAAGTGAGTTTTTTACATACATACATAATATTTTCATGCTATTCTCGTTCTGGGATAAATAATATCAAGGAACAACAAAATTACATGACATCGCTTTCAGTATTTAAGTTTAGATTAGATACATAGATGAGAAAACAGAACGAGATGCTAGCCGACTAACGGCTATAACAGTCCTAACACTTAGGCGACTCTTATTGTATGTACAGACAAACAATTATAAGAAAGGAAAAGGATTCTGTTTCTTTTTACCTTCTAGACAAACACACGCATATGAATCTTTTTCATTTGTAATATTTCAATTTTTTGCTTGTTAAAAGTTTCTATTGAAACACTTCAAAAATTTGTTATCCCTGTAATTTATATTTATAGGCCATATAATTAATCAAATAAAAAATTATTACTTGTTACATGAAGAAAAAATAAAACTATATCCAAACAATTTATGCCAATTTCGTAAATACAAATTAAGCGCTAGAATACGTATTATGAACACAAAAAAGCACCCTGTCCACACTCCTAAATAATAATGAAAAATTTGTCTCCTAAATCGAAATTAAAGTGATCCCTAGACTCTCAGCTTGAATGGTAGATGTACTAGTCACTGCGTCAATGGGCTAGTAGAAAAAATACTAATTTTGTACGCAACTTTGTTGTCGACAACATCCGCTTGGCTGTCGGATATTATAATCCACATGATTTAGTAATAAATTTTGATAAATGTTTTATTTACTCTAAAAATAATCTAACACATCTTATATTCCAAATGCATTCATTCGTCTCTCTATAGATGCGTACCTAAAGAGAAGGACTTTAGTACAGCAATGAGGTAAGTATTTATTCACACATTAGTAAACAGGACATGTAGCACTTATTCAGTGTTACTTCGCAATGACACTATCACACCTTTCCTGGTGATTAATTTCTAGAGATGGCGTCTGCGATTGGGAGAAAGTGTATCGCAGCGCTTGACCCGTCACTTCAAACGTACCGCTATGATAAAATCAGTGTAAATGCCGAGATGCTTCGCGGGTCGCCACCGAAGCACTCGGAGCTTTGTGACTTTTTTGACTGGGTTTAGGGTTGTCACATAATTTTTTGTTAAGTGAAGTTTAAACGAAAAAACATATATTTACATTACATTACCAACAAACAAAAAAAATACAAAAAGTTATTGCTGAAATACAAGGAACACATTTTCAAATATTTTATAATTCAAAAATTTCAATGTTTACAATTTCAGAAAATAGAAAATGTAATTAAATATACCAATATTACTTATTTTATTTTAATAAACACTCAACATATTAGTTAGTCATCGCTATGGAGCTTTTTATTGAAAGAGAATATAAAAATTGGTTTATTGAAAAAAACTTACCTGTAGTAGTGAAATAAACACTTACGAGTAAATTCATATTACATCTCTCATGCTTGACAACCCTAAAATACCGAGCTCGGTTCTGCGAGCTTTTTTCTTGAACTCCTCAGACGTTCTCTATAACCGGATTCATTCTACTTGACATATGTATGTATGTAATGATGATCTTTTTTGGCAACACTGATTGTCGAGTTTATGTGATATTTGTTAATTGATAATTTTCTTTTTAGTAAAATAAGACGAAACTCCTATGGTAATGTTCCTATCAGTCTCGAAAGGCTAACGTCTTTGCTTTTAAAAATGATAATAATTTCTAAACTGCTTCAGATTTGAATAACTGTCACACAAATCTAATACCAAACTTGACTCCTGTGTATTTTTGTGGATATTCTTGTGCACGAAACTATTAGAATTTTAAAAATTACGTAATACAAAACCGGACGGTACAACTTGCAACATCTAATCATATTTCTAGACACCGTAGAAATATATAGGGTAGCAACATTTCGT
The DNA here is from genome assembly GCA_907165235.1 of Zeuzera pyrina. Taxonomy (NCBI): domain Eukaryota; kingdom Metazoa; phylum Arthropoda; class Insecta; order Lepidoptera; family Cossidae; genus Zeuzera; species Zeuzera pyrina. Next base: position 6,473,312 of record OU015627.1, read on the forward strand.
AGCATTTCTGTACCTCATGTAAAACCAATAAAATACATAAGTTATTCATATTTGTAGTTTTAAGTCACTTTCTGCAGTCGTTGGGAGCTTGTGTCATAAAATGAAGGAACTTGAGAAACAAACTTATCTAGCGTTACTGAATACTAGTGTTACTGTCACTGAGTTACTGAGTTTGTTACAATACAAGCTGAGCCTACGACTAAGCTTGTACTCGTAATCTAACAAACTGGGTATATACAAATGATTATTATGCAAATTATGATGATGATTATGTAAATGATGTGATTGTCTGGCAATTTTGAAGCCTATTTTACGACGTCTTTATGGTTACAAGATTACAAATAAATAATTACCAAACATACTGGAAAACGTGAGGGTACAAAACTTCTGCACGATTCATAACACTAACATATTCTATGGTGTAAGTTATAGCGTAATAATTCCTAAAGTTATTCTTTTTATATAATTTATTGCAGTATTTAAATGGGCGTACGTTTGTCTTGCCCAGAAGGAACAAATCCTCTTTTGCCTTGAAAGTGTCCAAGTTATATAACGGACGAAATATCTTTATCGGAAGGGTATTCCATACCTTAGCAATAAGCTTTATGAATGAAGAAGCAAATCGATTTGTGGGTATGAATGGGATATCAACAACATAAGGATTGAATCCGTCTCTGTGTTCTAGTTTAACTGTGTTTAAACTTAACTACGTACATGTTTATATTATGTTAGTGTCAAATAAGCGTTTGCAGTCTTATTACTCGGGCACCTTATGTACAAATCCAAACTCTGCCCGTTAACTTATGCCAGGAGAGTCAGAGCAGCTAGACAAGTGGCAAACGCTTCGTACAATCGAAACGCTTTCTGGCGTTATTGCGCGTCAAAAGCGCCACTTTGTTACTTTTTACGAGTATATGGCGACTTTCACACGACTTTACGTGTTTGATATCATAGAAAGTTAATAACGTTTGACTACCAATGTAAAATTAGTTATGCTAGATTGCGTGGTATTTGCCATTCTATTCTACTAGCGTTTACGACAATTGAGCCTCTTGTCTAGGCCCCCAGGAAGCAATACCCAGCGCTTACAGGATGTGTTTGTTGTGACAGGTGAAGGCGGCGGCGGCGGCGGCGGAGGCGGCACGGCGGGCGCGGGCGCGGGCGCGGCGCGGCGCTGCGCGCGCGATGGCGCGTCGCCCGCGCATGCGCGCGCGCCCACGCCAGCGCCCGCGCCACCGCTCCAGCCACCCGTCAAGAACGAGCGGCTCAGCCCACACGATTCTAATGCCAGCGGGTAGGTGTCTCTTCGTCTCACAGTTATCATAGGGAGGAGTATATAATTGTAATCGTAAACAATTAAAACCTGGAAAAAAAGTGGAAAATGAATGAAAATCGTCAAAATACGTCAGCGTTCCTTTTTGTAGACTGCCTTAGAAGATTTTGATTTTTTAACATAATTTTTCGATTGTAGAATAAAAAAGTACAGTTTCATATCGAACGAAATCCGAAATGCATATACTTGTGCTTATTACTTTTATAACCCTGAGATGCATGATTCATTTTTTTGCATTCCATGGATGTGTCGTGTAATATGACGAATGTCCTACCGAAACTAGTTTTGACAACCGAAAGCGGAAGCAATGTCTAATGTCGGTTTTTAAGGTGATGTTTTTTTGCATTTTTTAAGTTTCTGTTTATTTTAAACTAAACTGCAAATATGTGTATTTTAGCTAATCACAAACATGTTCATTTGATATTTTATTTAATTAATTAATAATTTTGTTACTCTAAAAGAGTAATAATAATAATACTTCAGTCAATACACAAATTGTATAACACTAAAATACGCAATATGCTTGTACTAAGTGTAACACACAAATTTTCTAAGTTGAACGGAGCTGGCCGGAGATCGTACCCGGGACCCCCGTTTGGATGACAGATGCTCTGCCACCACGACAATTTTCCGGTCCAAACTACGTTACTGATGACTTTTGACTATGACTATCACCATCCAAGGCATTGCAAAAAGTCACAAACGTAGTCTCAACTTCGATCTTAGCTTCGGCAGACTTGCTGTCGAAACGGAAACTAAAACGAAATTCTAATTTTGCGCTGAAACTTTCACAAATTGAAGCTAAAAATTCAGTCGAACATTAAGTGCTACGCTTTCAAAAATTTCTTTCGTCTGTATGTATGTACAAAGGTCGAACGATTACTTTTTGTTTTATTCCTATCCCTGAATTCTTAACAAAAATTACTCTGAAACTGAAGTTACTTGTTCATTTCGTACACAAATATCGTATTTACCAATGAAGCTAATATTAATATTTCGATATTTTTCCCTACTTTAGTGGTTATCCAGGAGACAAAGCACTTTCAATTGTCCAAGGGACAATTTCAATATTTCTTGAGGTTTTACTCGATTTTAGAATAATAATAAAAAAATTTAAAATTATCAAACTAACCGAGCAAAAAAATAATTGTTCGACCCACAGACCACGAAAGAAGCCTATATCAAACGCGACTCCATTTTGTATAAAACATGCTCCAGATATATATACGACTTTTTAAATAGTGTATTGTATTCATTTGTTAAGCAGGTCCCGTAGCGTGACGCCGTCGACGTCATCGTACCCGGGCACGCCTCCGGAGCGCGTTAGCCCGCACGCGCCCTCTCAACCTGCGCCTGCGCACCCGCCGCGCAACTACTCAGAGATCATGCGATCACTTGCTGCCAGATATAACCAGCCAAATAACGAGTAAGTTTCAATACATAAGTGCGTTAGATACGCACTATTTTGTGTATTGACCGACCAGAATAAGAAGTTTCCACCTGTGCATTTGTATTTATGTTTGAGGTATCGTTATTATTTTAGTTTTAATTCAAATACTAAGTATTTGAGTTAAGATATTGATGAAATTTTTTTTATTTGTTTCATAACAATCATAATATGTCATTGTGAATTCCAAATTCGTAACACATTCACAATTACGATTTAATTAGCTAAATGTTTAATTGAAAATAATCGATAAATCTAGCATACGTACTCGTATTACGCATAAAATACGACCCCAAAAAATTACAAATCTCTGTTCTCGGTCAGTAGCGTAACATTTCTGCAGTACATAATGGAATACGGAGTTTTCTTCAATATATGCCTTGTTCGATATATGTATGTATATATATACACAGTGAAAACTTGTATATGTTGTTACATTGGTATAACTGGGTATACATACATGTAAATGACATGCAACCTTTACCCTCGGCTTTAAACGCATTAAATATATGCGGTGTCACCCTTGCGGACAAAATTAGTAATAAAGAGATACGCAGCATGACAGGGTTGCACGATAGTGTTATTGAATTAAATTAAAAAAGGAATACGTAGATGGTTCGGGCACATAGAAAGAATGAGTAATGAAAGAATGACGAAGAAAATTGACAGAGCGAAACCGAGTGGCAAAAGAAGCCAAGCAAGAACAAGGCTGACTTATGAAGATCAAATAGCCAGAGTGTTAGCCGACGAAAATGTCAAAAACACTTGCGTACGTAGGCGAAAATGTGTGAGGAGAATGATGAGATTTGAGAAAGCGAAAGAAGTATGTAGAGACCGCGAAGCTTGGCACTCCGTTCTCTCTGACTATCACGTTGGGGATCCAGTGTGAAGATATGTATGTATGTATAATAAGTATGTTTTACTGAATTTAAATTCGACCATCGCATCGCGTCGTTTCACTGATTTATGTATAGGTATCTTCGCATAAAAATCACTTTCCACTTCCTAATAAGAAAGTTTAAATGCTTGTACACGGTAATGTGAAACATCTGATAACATTGCGCGTTTATCGTATTACACTATAAAGATGGAAAGAGACAACTCCGTACCACTTTACCACGGCTATAATCACCGCCATCGTCGTCGTAGTCAGATCAGTGCCCCAAGTCCTGCGAATACAAGGGCCTACGTTTTCAAAATCGAAAAAGCTTATTGAAGGAAAGTAGGGAGATAAGACCCTTTCATTATTATTTATAGCCCTGGGGTCTCCGAGCTTTGCAACATACACCATATATACTAGACTTACGTCGTACGTTTAGTTCTCACATACTCTGGTAATATTACGTGTATCACGTTATTCTAAAATCGAATTTACGTATATGATCTTCATATACCTTATATACGGTCATTTCCCATTATTTTTAAATAGAATTCATGGATGGTATTCATTTTGCAGTACCCTGAAAACTATTACATAAAAAGACTATAAAGTTGCTTTTTTATGTATAATTGTTTCGTGCTGCTGTAATAAATGATATTACAGCAGCCGTCTGATGTCTGAAAGTCATTACCCGATCAAGAAACTTTTCATCTGTTATCGCTCCTATAGTAGTTTCACGGTCTGTTCTAATCCTGTCATACTTCGGACATGATGTCCATATAATTAGTGTCTCCTCCGTAATTCCATCAAAAATGCAGTAAGGACTGTCTCTTGGCATATTTTCCATTCTAAATGGATAGAGTATTAAGGCACACCAAAATTACAGACTGAACTAAGTAACTTATTTCATGCAACTTTTTTCGTAAAATATTTGGGCCCATATATGACAAAACAGCACCACACGGTGGCAGGATGCTAGCCTGTCGTCTACATAAGTTTCATATAATTATATGCCCTATTATTTGACCGACTATTAAAACTTGCGCGGAACGATGAGCTACTGGCACATTGTATATTTTTCTTCCTCTCTCAGACTAGCATGGAAACTAAAATATTAATATCTCGCGTTTTAATAGAAAAACAGAAAACCTATCACTCCGTTATCATTAAGTTTATTAACAACTCTTTGGAAAAAACTTACTTTATATTATAACATAATACACTACGTCTCCTTTTAAATTAACTAAACTAAAAAAACTAAACTAACTAAATTAATTAAACGTCTTAAATACATAATAAACTATCCTTACCCACTGTCTAATTATACCGCTATTGCATATTTAGGAAGACACCCTTCTTTTAATTATCAAAGAAAATAACCTTTAACAAGTATAACTTTCAAGAACACCTCTTTCTACTGAAATAAAAAAGTTTTACTGGATTAAATACAAATTTGAAAGTTGTCGTACGCACTATCTGCAGTATCATCACGTAATATGAACCAAAATTCATTTTTATAACACTGTCGCATTGGCTGCTATATCACCATCACATAATAGACGGTGTCAAGGCGTGTTGTAGTGTTATACAGCTCAGTCCGACGTCGCCTTATCGCACGCAGCGCCACGTCAATAAATATCCAGTAAAATTCAACGGAATTATCACGTGCTATCGTAAACTTTAATCATAAATGTCTAAAAACCCAAAAAACTAAAAAGTTGTAAGTAAATCACGTGCAGAGTTCAAAAGTTCGTCTGCGTTCCAGTTACGGTCCGATTATACTTTTAGCAAACCGAATTTAAGAGCCTTGCGAACGGTCTGCATATACAAGTTGCGAATAAGTTTTTTTAGAGGAGTTTGAACTCGTTTGTGCTCCTCTCTTCTATGGCACATGGAATCATGTTACATAAATAATTGATCATGTACATAGGTACATACAAGCATTTCTTCATACTGCGTATCTAATGGAGAAGACGAGAGAAAAGAGTACCAAATATCGTAGTTCTTCTTGCCTTTTTTGATTTGTCACATATTTTCGTCGAATGAAGCAAATATAAGCTATCTGATATTTTGACTATAATTTTGATGTTCATCCCTAAACACAATAATTTTATGAAATAATATTGTACCACCTCATATGAATTCTGCATAATGACGTGAGATGAATTATAAATTAAACGGTATCTATTAATTTATTTTCTACTTATAATGTATTTTAAAATTACGTCACCTAATGCCTACAATTTCATTATCGCGTGAATATGTTTATACTGATTTCATTACATTGCATGCATTTACGAAATGTGCATTCGGTTCGAAATCATATCAAGCTTACTTTACGTTTAAGACATTAAAATTGCTGCACTATAGTTCATAAAACTTCAAAAACGAAAGCTATATCCGGCTATTATAGAAATAAGCAGTTTTAAAGGGGAAGTGTTTAATCATTGAATGTGTACATTTCCGATTTTCAAATCTCAACAAGCTTTTTTCACACGGTCCATGTCACAGCACTATACGACCCCGGTTCACCGACCGACTAGTGATGCTCAAAACCATTAGCATATTAATCGATAGATAACTTACGTTAAGTCGACAAATTTACATGATTCGTGAGAACCGATAGTCGCCGCGTGAACTTATGTTATATTAATGAATCGCTCAAATCCACGTTCAGGTCTCTGACCTCTGTCAGATTTAATTCTTAAGTACATCTCAATTTAAGCACGCAGTATATTTGACGTTAATGATCAAATATGGGCGTAAGATGACGATTACCATTTGCACATTTTGTTACTAAGAACCATTAAAAAAATGCTAATTCGATCCAATTTAATAACGATTTACATCGACGATTTTTTTTAATAGACATTGGATTGGTTTGATTGGGTATTGATGCAACTCTGATGTAATCATATCTGAACGTTACCTAGTTACCTACATGTTAGAAATTGCAGTTTATTTATTTTATTGGCTAGATTAAGACTAATAATAAGAATCTTTTAGTAACCACACCAGTTGTATGAACTACTTTCATAAACTAAATACTAAGCTTGTAATAAAGGCAATATACAACGAAATGCATCGCTTAGTTGAACTCAGACTACAAATTGAATTTATAAAAGTTCCTTTTGAATCTTTCAAAATTTACTGGATTAACAAGGAATAGAAACCGTTGTGCCTAACCCCCACATCTTCTTATCCACTTCAGTCTTCTGGCTCACCTCAAATCCCAATGGCTTATCGCAAATTCATAGTTGTTCACTTTTTAAAAACATATATTGTACAATAATCCTTAAAGGCCGGCAACGCACCCGTGATTCCCTGGACGATGCGGGTGTCCATGGCCGGCGATGATCATTTTCCATCGGATGATGCGCTTGCTCGTTTGCCCCCTCTGATATAAAAAAAAAATCTACACCTTTTTATCTGCCACATTGTCGGCAACAATGGTGTAAAATTTACCCCCACACAAAATCTACATACCGAAAGATTATTGCTATGCTCTTGTTTAACGAAACTACATTATTATCAGTCAAATCTATAAAACGAAGAAATTTTATTTTTTAGAATATTTGTGAGTTTATATTTACTGGAGCTTCACTGTGAAAATGAGAGTATAAGACTAGGGTCCCAGATAATAGTAATTAGAGTGCATATTTTTAAAACAACTAGAGGTCACCCGGTAGTCTAAATTCGACCGTAAATATAAACTTATAAATTAAACTCCTTGGCGACAATCTCTACCCTGTGTGATTGTTTGATCTAAGGATATACTGTACATACTATATATGATCACAAACTATCTTTTCGACATTGGCAGCATGAACGTAAAACTATGCCAAATATCACACTCCTCCGCGCGCAATATTCTTGAAAAGTGATTCGAAATTTTCGTTTCACGTATTAATACTACTGTTTTCATAATTTTTTATTGATAACGTTGAAGCTCATTAATAGCTACTAAATAAACAAAAAAATCGGTTGACATACAGAGGAGAAAAAGGTACTGAACTGTTTTGTCCTTACCTACCATAATTATATATAAATATGCGTAGAAGAAGTGTTTATAAGCTACGCATGTGTGCGTTAGCAGCGTTTCATGTGATATTTTCATATGAAACTTTTTAATGTTGCATTGAGATGCGATCGACATGCTCTTGCCCTGCAAATGGAGCCCTTAATGGTTCCAAATAAATTGCTTCAATTCCATGTGCTTAATCAGTTTCTAAGCATTATTTTGTTAAAATAATAGTTCATACCTTTATACAAATAACGTGGAATAGTGTCCTAATGTATATTTTATTTTTCTTAGTTACTTCCAACGCATGAACGGGTTCTCTGTCGACGCACGTGTTGCGACATCTCCTGGTCAAGTACAAGTTGATGTCACAGACGCACCGCTTGGAGGACTTTTCACGAAATTTGCCAAACAGCAGGGAGGACCACCTCGATTACCCGCTTTTCCTGTTATGCTCGACATGAGCTCCACAAAGGTAAAAGCAGCCTGCACTAATCTAAAAAATTTATAATCAAGTGCGAGTTCAAATTTATATACGGAAGTAAAATTATTTTCTGGAGGTCTATAAGACAGACAAGACAGGTCTATATCTTTCTTTTTATAACCCTTAAGTATTGCTTTAATTGTTTATTTCTTTTTAAATTCCAACTCCATTACTTTTCAAGTCGAATTCAAGTATCTACCTAATTAAATTGGAATTGTTATCTTTTAACCACGGAAAAGACAAAGACCAAGCAGTTCATTTGACGACAATTGAAAATGGAGGAAAATGGATATTAATAAGGCAAGTCAAAGCTATAAAACACCTCAGATTGTAAATGCTTTGGCAACTTTGAAAACTGATGTAGTTCCCCACGTGCCAGAAACTTCATCGGCTGTCTTACCCTCCATACCGAAGCACAAGAGTGCAAACTGCTGTTCACCGTCAGGATTAGCAATCAAGATGGTGGTAGCGATCCGGACAGACCGCTAGCAAAGTCCTACTACCACAAAATACATTTTCATTACTTTGCCAAACAGTTTGAGGGAATGACTGTGTTGAACGTACAAATGAATGTATGTATGAGTGATCTCATAAAGATTCCTTTTTTCTTTTGAAATTCGAACGACTAAAAACAATTCAACTTTGTAATAAACTTTTACTCGTATACGTCCCACAACTGGGCGCAGAAACGAAATGAGAGGAAGACGATTCATATGGATCATATTCTACCACGCAGGTACAGCGTGATTTGACAAACCTGGTGTCAAACTTTTCAAACCGCCTTTAAGGTTTTCGACCTTTCTGGCTTATTTTGATAACGCAGGAAAAACCTTCACAAAGTATCCAGCTCCTAAGAATAAGACCGAAGGAGACTTTTAGCCACAAATACTCCCATAACGGTTGTCTTATAAAAAATACTACTGCGATATAGCAATAGCCGGGGCCAACACACAGAGGCTCTCAATATCAATCCTCTTTGACCACCCATCCAAAAGGTGACCGCTTGCGAACACTGTTTAGCTCAGAGATAGTATCAAACACTGAAGCACCACTGCACTATAAGTGCCTCAAGCACATGCCTTTACTCACAATTATACCCAGTATTAGTCACTTTTCTCAATTTGGAGTCGTTGATACAACTCGTGCATCATTAAACTTTTGTACCCTGACAAAACATGAAAAACTCGTATTCTAAAATATATATGTATGCGATACGCAAAGTACAGACATGCATATACGGGTGATGTATTCTTGAACTGAACCATTCTTATAAGTATCAATTTTAGTTATTTTTACAAAGATTGAAGAAAATATTAATATCATAGACATAATTTCATAATATGAAAGAATGAGTGATGAAAGACTGACGAAGAAAATCTATAGAGCGAAAGTGAGTGGTAAAAGAAGCCAAGGGAGACCAAGGCTGACTTATGAAGATCAAATAGCTAGAGTGTTAGCCAACGAAAGAGTCAAAAGCACTCGCAAACCTAGGCGAAAATGTGTGAGGAGAATGATGAGATTTGAGGAAGCAAAAGAAGTATGTAAAGATCGCGACGCTTGGCGCTCCGTCCTCTCTGACTAGCCTGTTGGGGACATGGCCTGAAGATATGTATGTATAACTTCATAAATTATCAACCAACTTTCGACACCTTTACATCTTTTAAACACCTGTCTATGTAATTTTTCCTGAGTTAATTATCTGCAATAATAATTTTAAAGATCGCGTGTACAATTTTTGCAGGATATCCATAATAACAATAAACACGGGATATTAAGTATATTAAAAAACTACAGGCACTCATTTTCGAGTTATAGACATACAACTAAAATATTTTCGTCAGTTACCTCATGCTCTCGTTACGAATACTTAAAGCAATGGCATAAAATTCATTGAAATAAACACCTATGAAGTAATTTACGGTCAGGTGATTTTTCGTTTCAAAGCAGCTCATTTATATAATGCATATTAATTATTTATACAGGTGCTCACTGACCTTCCTGTTTTAATTACACATCTTTACAGTTTCATAGTTCACGGCTATGATTAAAATGTCTCGGGGCATCGTAAAATTCATAAGGCGCTATCTTGACTTAGCATCTACAGTGAGCACGGCTCGTTTATGTTAATTTGAACCTCTTTAAAATCATAATGCGCGGTGGGCACCCTGCTTCCCTTCAAGAAATAATAGAGGCAATTAAATCTGATAAGGCTCACGACCTTTACACTTCCTCCGCTATTGTATAGATAACATGGGGAGAGTGTTAATTGCGAGCGCAGCATTACCGTTCGCAACTGTGTGCACAGTTGGCAAGGTAATAGTGCGGTGTTGCCCCGCCTCCTGCGCAGCCAACGCTCGCCGAACCGTCTCGATTCTCGACTGTAAAAGGAACTGGAGCTGCACTAATTGGCAGTGGCACGCGCTGCGCATGCGCCCCGCGACACGCTAGTGATGGGATGTGAAATCGAGCCACCACTCGACTTTTAAATTAGATGACTTTTTGCACACGAGTGCAGTAAGAAGCGCGCAGAAATTGCAGCGTTAAATTCGTTACACTTTGATTTCAACTTTCTAACTGAAGTTTTATAATGACCTGATGACATATAATTGATGTCGCATATCAATTTCATGATAAAACGGCATTCGTTCTAAATAGAGAATATGTAGCCTAGAGCATAATTTGTAACGATTCTCTTTATGTTTTATTCATATCATAAATAGTTGTTTACATTTATTTTCACCTATAAACAGAAACAGGAGCGACGTGGAAATAAATCGTAAAATTATGGCGGCGGGTGTGCTTCAGCACGTAGCTGGTAGGCGCAGTGCGACGGCGCACGCGCCGATACAATAACAACCATGTTCATTTCACGCGCGCGCGCCTCCGTCTGAATTTTATTCTGAATTAGCCCGCTTGCTTCTTACTGCGCGTAGCAATTAAAAAAGATAGATTGCAATTTGACCCGCGGGCGGCGAGCGTGACGGTTCAGAACGTTATTATGATGAATACTGAGCGCTTACAATCTAAGAGTGCTCTCGATCAGATAATGGAGTGACTAGCCTTTCGTGTTTGCATAACAGTGGTACTTACTGGGCTTCTGAGTAACTAAATTTGAGATGCCATAAATTTGGTTAATTTAGTTCTTGTGTATCCGATAGCCATTAAGAAATTATTAATTTTATATCCTATGTAATGGCTTTTTAGTATATCGCACTGGTGTCATATTTCCTATTTTTTGTAAGACTTATTTTGTAACCCCAGGAAAGAACGCAATTAAATTTGATCTCGATTCGCAGGCGCTATTATCAATATGGCGACTAGGTCGCGTCGGTCGGTCCCGACGCAAACGCATCGGCACGAGCACAGCACCGGAACATTCCCCACTGGACCTATCAGCGGCTGGCGAAAGCGCTGCCAAGCGAGCGCGACTTTCAGCCAGTCCCAGCATCAAAAGTGAATGTGATGATAGAGAAAATGAAGGTATTTTACGTTTTTCAATTTATGAAAAAAAAAATTCTTTTTTTAACTTCTGCTCTTTAATTCAAAAAGTAAACATGCATATTCTATTGTTTTACGTTATGTAGCATCTTTACTTATTTTCAAATTTACTTGTTCTCCTAAAACACCAATGAAATATCATCTCATTGTAACTAGAATCTGTCCGCTTAAATAATTAGATTAATTGTTATTAATTAAATTAAAATTAAAATCTTTACAAGTATCTTATTGACTTTCTTCTGTCATATAATAATTGAAAATAAGGCGTTAAGCAACATTAGCAAGTTAAATTCTCGGACCATCTATTTAGATAACGAATTTTTTTTTTATCACATCATAATACATTGAATTGGACAATAATTGCAATAAATTAAAATAAACTGTTCATAAGTTCTTCATTTAAAAGTATCACGCGTTCAATTGATAAAAAACAAGAACAGAGCGGCATTCTTGCGAGTCAAATTAAATTTCAATATCTTTAATTACTCCGCTACCGAAAACGAGATGAGACGTCTTTGCATTGTAATTTATTACTATGAAATATGATTTAAAATGTATTGCGTCATGGGTGAGATAAGTAATTCGATTTGATATTTTTTAGATCGCAACGAAGCGAGGGCCGAATGCTTATGTTCAGAAGCAAGAGCTCGACTAACAGCGTGGTCAGTTGACGACGTTTATGAATTTGTGACATCTATCGACATTTGTGCTGAATACGCTCCTGTAAGTAATCATCACTAGTTCTTTCCATAAGTTATTATTCTTCTTTATCGTATTGATTAAATTACTGCTGAGACTTCACTTAAATATAAAACTCAAATAATTGAATAACTATCAGTTACACACTTATTTTATTATAGTTATACTTAATTATTTTATAGGTACTATATTACCGCTGTAAATACTTTCATTGGTTTATTACTTATGGCTATGAGACGGACTATCGGTGGTACTATCGTAAATATTGTATAATTTTGACACTGCACCTGTTAAAGCAATTAATATAAAAATTCTAATATAATGAGCCTATTTCTTCGGTCATTAACAACTTTCAACGGAAGCCAATCCAGCTAATCACAGTGGAATTCGAACATCACAATAATAAATCTAATAATAAGTCGAGTCGTAACAAAGTTACTTATGAAACAGGGTTGTCACATGCAGAATTACATTTTCTTATGTCGTATTCCGTAGCACGTAACATACTACATCCATTTCGTAGTATTCTCTTTTGTCTTCCATGACAAGTAGAATATAAAAATAATTACTCAGCTACACGAGCAGTTACGGACTAATGATCAATCTTATGACAGCCCTGGCTACTAGTGTACTACAGCGTAACAATGAAGACATCGCCCGTCACTGTAGTGAAACGCGCGTCATTCCATCAGTAGAAGCAATCATGATTACTCGTAATCAGTCACTGTTTCTACACCTTATATCACCATTACAACACGACCCACAGAAGCATACACATGTTAAACAAAAGATATGTCAAAATAAAATGGTGCTCTACTGCGGGCGAGCTTTGTGAATGTACAAGTCTTGTATCATATGACTGCGTATTTTGTGTAGAATCAGTTACTCGAGAGTTCTGTGATTAATTTTAATTGCCGTAGTGAAAGGGAGCAAATGAAATATGAGTATAGTGACACCGCTATAAATATTTTTTTTATCTGCTCATATTTGGAAGTTGATGAAAAAAATAATTTGGAGCAGCACTATTGCTAATATTTCATTTTACGTAACTCAATAACGCTCTGAATATCTTCACAGTAAAGTCGCAAGAGATCCTATCAGCGATTTTGAGATACTTTACGACATTATATTTTATTTAATTAACGATATCACCTTTCGCTGTTACCTACAAATACCGGTACACACCGAAATTTGTAAAACAAGAACACGCACTGGTGTTTAAAAAATCTCTTTAAAGCTTTTCACGGCAACATATCAAAAATTCCATCACATTCAGCAATTTGCATTCCTGTTTTCGATGTGCGACTAGTATTTGTACATTATTTGTACATATTTGTTTTCCAATTCGAGAAAAAAAATAAGTCCACTTTGTCATTATATCAGGCTTAACGTTTTCCAATACATATATCGTATCTATTTTTTGTAAAACCCGTGTATTCGTTGCCTTTCTCAAAAACTCTGCTTTAGTAACATTAATTTATTGAAATAATAGCTAATAGGAATATTGTAATAATCTTACAGTAATATACAATGAAGTGTCCATGACAAATCCTCTTTCGAGACACTTTATGTGCTGTCTCATTCCGCAGAATATTGGTTTAATGTCGTGTTCTGTATAATACGATCGTCGACTGTACTAAAGAAGAATTTCTATTGCAAATAACCTTTAATGTTTATAACCAAACGTTTAATAATTCCCTGACTATTATTCAGATTAATATGGCTGAAATTTTCATGCTACCAATTAACAATAAATGTATAAGCGAAAAAAATTAAACCGCCTTCAAAAAAAAAATCACTAAAAAGTACAAAATAACTATCCTTTAATAATCGATACCTAAGTACAATTAAAATAACTTTATAAATACGATGTACATACCTATTTAATTAAATTTGACGGTTACTGAAGTCGGTGCCAAGCCTACCAAACTAATAAACTTTCTGTTGTTGCACATTGATTTGGCACCGACTTCAATAACTGTCAAATTTGATTATTATTATTATTTAACATGCAGTCGAATTGAGAACCTCCTTTTTTTGAAGTCGGTTAAAAATAATGAGATTTGAGGAAGAGAAAGAAGAATGTAAGGACCGCGACGCTTGGCGCTCCGTCCTCTCTGACTACCCCGTTATGGATACAGCGTGAAGATATGTATGTATATATAGGCGTACAGTCATAACACTACCCTTTTATTTTATAGAATCGCTGAAAATCATTATTCATGGCATACTGTAGATTTGTTATCATTCGCACATATATTTGTTATTGTTATTGGTTTTTAACTGTTGACATCCCTACTGTTATTCTATTTCGAAATTATTATTTAGCAGAAATCCTGATTATTTTATTCTATAGTACGATTGATAATAATCTTATTGGTAAAGGACTTTATAAAAATGTCTGTACAACACTTATTTGCAATAATTTTTTTTATTGTTATCTCAAAATTGTTATTTCTTTGTTGTGACATGACGACTTTTACAACTTTAATTTCACTTAATTTTAATGAATACGTTGCAGCCATTAATTTTTGTTTCAAAATTCCGTTCCAAAATTGGAAAAAGGAACGATCGTGGAAGCTCCTCAGTGTCCGTCTGTCTGTTTTTTTTTGTTTTTCTCAGAAACTACTTGTCGTAAAGGAAGCACTTATAGTTAGTGGTAGTCCAAAGACAGGTCCTAACTTTAAGAGTTTTGACTTTAAGTGCTGGTTTTGGGGCTTAAATAGAAAGTTAGGTTAGAAAGTTAATTTTCGTATGAAATGAAAATTTTTTACATCGCAAATTCAAAATTATTTCGTATTACATTAAATTACTGCGAGTTATTTTTTTTTTTCATTTTTATAAAAAAAAAACCATGTACAGTAAGATGAAATTTATAGAAAAATTAAAAAAGCTCTTTAGAAAATTTTGTTTTACGATTAACAGAACGGAACAATAATTGCACAAGAACAACCGGCACTAAATAGTTTTTACTGTTGTTTCAAACCTATAATTCGCTTAATGTAATATAATTATTTTTCAGTTTTCTGCGTCTTTAGTTTGAAGTCGGATAAGTTTTTCTTTAGCCAAAAGACTTAAGAGGGCGGTGGAAATCGCTAGTCCATCGTCTGTACTAGTTCCTTATATTTATTACATATACGTCTCTATATAGCGTTATACTTTCTTATTAAGAGAATTTTTGGCGGAAGGTTTATATGTATAATACATTCTAATTGACTTCATGTTGTTTTGTGGTAAAAAAAAAATATTTTCGAGCATTTGAAAGGCTTACTTACGCTAGCTAAGTCTCATGAGATACCAAGAGATCCAAATAATTTTCGAATTGTAGGTCCTCTACTGAAAAGTCCCAGATAACATGTTTCTATCTCCTAAGATTGATTCACAGTAACCACTTTTGTCTTTAGTATATCTTTAAAAATCAATTGGTTATTTTCAAAGCTATTTTGACCAATATAGTACGTAAAACTAAAGAACTTATCCCTTGACTGAATCTTACGACCCGCGCGTGAAGGTAACAGGTACAATTTATACTTAAGTTTCTCAGCCCAACTAGTATGGAAGCAATTCTGGGATTCATTGTTATCTATTATAAGAAGTTATATTAAATTATTATTCGCTATAGTATAAACACATTCGCTACATAATAAAAGCGCTGACACGGTAATTTCACTCGTTTAAAGACGCGTCGCGACATAGCGTGACGTGACGTGACGAGACATTACGTTGTCGTCGACATGAATTGTGACGGGACAATCGCGACTTTGTAAACACGTTTCAATTCAAATTCTTTTATTTTACATAATTTTCGTAATTGAATAACCATAGTAAGATTACTGTTCAACTTCAACTAACTCTTAATTTCGAAATGTTCTTGCCGAATGATATCAAGACAACAGCGCTATATAAGGATATTAAAAAAGACTGATTGTTGCAGGCTTTTAAATGTCCAGTAAAAAGTAATATAAGGTTCTGACACACTCTGCCATTGCAGGTTTAATAAAGGGAAGTTTGGTTTAAGTAATAATTAAAATGGGCCCGGATATTTTTCTAATTTCTATTTCTGGGTTCACCAGTAGCTATACTGACTCTGTGCTAAATTTCAGCTGAGTAGGTAAAAACACAATAAATTGACTGTCACATACAAAGAAACAGACAGACATAACGAAACTGTAAGGTTTACGGAAGCTAAAAAAGAAAATTTTTAATGTGCTTGTAAAGCGAACATTAATTATATGCACTACCATAACGACAACCCGTACATTTTGGTCCATTTATTCGAAACCACACTTTTCCATTACAAAAAGAGAACTCTGCACGAAAGCGTAGCGAAAGGGCCCATTTTAATTTTATCACTGCGGAATAATGTGACCATGTATTTACTATGTATAATATATATGTATACATGCACATAATATATCATTAGCGATACATCGAATATTCATATGCTACAATACAAATATTGTTAATAACGTTGCAAATAATTGCAAATAACCTTGTCGTATTTGTACTAAAAAAGAAACAACAGTCATGAAAACATATGCTTTGAATTTTTTAATACAGGCTTACGTAGAAATTACACCCATAATTATATAATTATATATATTTGGGATTCAATTATCAATGTCAAAATTTCGCATTCGCGAATATCTAAATATTGTTTATCGGATACTGTATTAGGTCACTCATTTGAATATTATAAGAAAATGATAACAAGGAAATAAAAAACTACCAAAGGCCATTCGGTCCAAAAACAAAAAGGTATGTATTTCACAGATTACAGTACACAAGAATCTCTCGCGACAGTGTTGCCGTTACTATAAATATTCCTTGTTCATTTTCATTTCTCAATTCAATTTATCTCTGTATCAAATTTCAGTTTGTAGGTGTAAATAAGGTAGAACACGACATATGATAAATGGATTGATAGACAAACAGACAGGCAGACGATCAGACAATGAAAGACAGACGCGACAAAGGGTTTCGTTGTTCTCTTCTTGGCAACGAAACCCCAATAAATGTCCATGGATTATTAAATTTAATAAATAAAATAACAATGTTATCACTTTTAATTACCTTATATGTGCCTTTAGGCTAAAGGCTTTAGCGTTGCGTTGATGGTTACGTTGGTTTAATCATGCGTTGCGGCGTCATTTTTAATGCATAACTTAAATAAAAAAATAAAACCAGTTTGAACTGGCTTTATCACTATTTTTGGCAACTGAATTAATTGCCTAAAACAGTGATTTTGTTTGATTATAACCGTTTAATGTATTTATTTACTATCAAAGCAATACAATGTCACTTATTTACTTAACGGTTCAAAATTTAAGGACATATCTATTACGATGAAATAGACAAAATAATAAATAATTATAATTGATGCAAAATCCCATTCAGGATCGACAGATCATGAAAGTATAACGAATTCACTTCTTGACGCCACTTTACGCAATAAATATTTGTACTGAAATAAGCAAAGCGAAATCATACAATAACTGTTTAACAACCCATCGCCTGTTCCATTTACATAAAAAGGTCATAACTCATTAACCAACCCGGCAGCCGACTTAACGACTCCATATCACTGGAACGCTGACTCGCAAGCTACCCATATGCAACAAGTGAACCACTTGGTGACAAGCCACCAGTCACGTAATATTTAGTAACTTCTTGACAAAACGTTTACCATGCGACGTTCACACGATTACCGCACGGCGTCCACACGATTACCGCACGGCGTCCACACGATCACCGCACGGCGTCCACGCGATGACCGCACGGCGTCCACTAATCGACCCCGTCAACTCACCGTCGCCTAGTCGAGTCGCTGAATGAATGCCAAGCGGCGAGGTGGCTTTGGTGAGATGTGGGGGTAGTGAAACAACGTTTACCTTAACTTACTTTAACGGCCTGTACGTAGATGTAAAATAAGCAGTGGATACATACCATTTGATAAACACAAAATAAACAGTTGAGAAATACAAATAATTCTGTTCGGTTAATAGCAACTTAGTTTAAATCGCTTAACATATCAAATCAAGTAAATCTAAATCTTTGACGTGATCAGTTTGTATCTGCACCAAAATACAAGCAAAATAATAACGTGATACGGCTCTTAACATAATTGTGACTAGGTGCCATAAGCATTTCTCAACAGAATATAATAAACAGACGAGCATGGCATCGCATACATTATGTCAAAGTGAAGCAACAGAGACGTGGGAAACGAGGCAGTGATTTAAAATTTCCATAATATTTGTATCGCGGATTGCACAATGTAAGGAGTGAACGGGTTGCATGCGAAACGGCTAACACGAGACATACGGCTACTAAAACTGAAATATTTGTGATTTCAGTGTTATAAACAAAAATCGCTTACATTATAGCTAATACTTGGGCGACCAAACTTTGTTCGGTGTCTTTTATGTTTGATTGTAAATAGAAAAAAAACAAGAAAAGGTCTGACCACATTGCAGGATTCAAACCGGCGCACTTCGACGTGGTAGACTTTCGCGGTAACCACTGTGCTATTGCGAAGGTAAACTCTATTGTGAAATTTCGCGGGCAAGTTTTCAAGTCTTAAACTTGTGGAAACACTTAGCTACATCGATTTTTCGGCCCCGTCAACATCTATATTGTAAATGTCATCGAAATTGTTAGAGCCGTTTTCGCGAACACAATTACAAATATTCAACTTTGCTCGTATAATAACTGTAAGATTATAGAAAGACCTATCTAGATAGATCTTCCTTTCTTTCTCAGTTTAGTTTAGTCCGTAACTTTTACCAGCTGTTTGACTTTCCGCACAGGTCGAAAAAGTTGGGCGAGGGATGTTGTAAGGTATTGAAATGGTTGATGGTCTAGCTACCTTTTATTATTATATCCGGTTCCATTTTGCAATCTGTAAGTGCAAATATTTGTTACCGATAGCAGCTTTGAGTATGATGATGATGAATATGATTTTGTTACTCTAATAATGGTAAATCTCAAACCTCGCATCTATTTAAAATATCATCAAAATTTGTTTCTCCGTTACTTTATTTCATACCACCAGTTACTATCTAATGGTACCAAGACATAACTTTAAAAACTCCTTCTAAAAATTTCGAATTGTATGTTATGCTATTTCGCAATTCATATCTCTACTACAATAAAAAATATATGAATAAATAAAATAAAACTATTTTTATTCATGAATTATTATGGTAGCAGAAACCAAGGAAGATCATTACTCACTTACGAAGATCAAATGGCCAGAGCGTTAGTTGCACTAGCAAACCTAGGTGAAAATGTGTGAGGAGAATTATGAGACTTGAGGAGGCGAAAGAAGTATATAAGGACCGCGAAGCTTGGCACTCCGTCCTCTATTTTTTAAATTCAAATCGTCCATTTGGTATGAACCTACACTGAGAAGAACCAACAAATAACTCAATCAGCCATCTCATTTCCAACGTTATCTACTAATAACGTTTTATAATCACAATGTTTTGAGTTAAAAAATCTGAAAAGTCATTATTTCTCATACAAATAACAATTGAAATAATTCTTTGTAGGCCGTATTAGACAATTTGTTAACTAAGGGTATGAACACTGTGTCGTGGGACACAGTAGCTGCTATATCCGATTACGGGATGATTTATTTGTAACGAAGGTGTCGTGGCGAATTGTAGCAGAGTAATTAATTGTTCCGCAGATAACTTAAGTTAACTAATGTTAAATGATTTATGTCGGCGCTACCGCCGCTGCCGCTACAGAATTTAGAAACTAGGCCGTTAAACTGCATCAATGTCTTGATAATTTTTTATAAATAGTCGCGTTCTTAATTGTACAGTTTAATAAATGTTCTTATTTTGATTGGATTAGTTTTTTTGCACACTTAGTTTATTGTCAATATTTTATCTTCTTACAAAAGACATCAACGCGTGATCCTACGTGCGCAGATATTTTTATGCTTGTCAAAGTCAAAGTTAAATCGATTTACTCAAGTAAACCAAATTGCAAGGGGCTCTTGAACGTCAATTTTTTTTTTGCACACAGTTCATTTGTCAATATTTTATCTTCTTACAAAACACATCAACGCGTGATCCTATATGTGCAAATATTTTTTTTGCTTGTCAAAGTCAAAGGTAAATCGATTTATTCTAGTACACTCAATTGCAAGGGGCTCTTTTAAACGTCGAATCTGGTTTTGCTTCAGTTTGTAAAAAAAACTTACACACTTAGAAAAACAGCCATGTATAATTTTTTCAACATCAATTTGCAATAGATATTTTAAAATAAAATATTCAAACACAACAATTATATTACATACTTAAACATACTTTGTTATACTTTATAAATAGGAATATATAATAAAATGAAAAAAATCGAAAATCTATTTTCGAAAATATTTCCAAGACTACGCGAATTTATAACAAAAGCCATCGATCTCTGCCAATGCGCGGGACGTCAACTCCCGCGCATTTGCGCAACAGTTCGTGCGGACCTCGCGATATATCGCACCTCTCATAGTCGCTTAAATCCAGTCCACAAAGTATCGATAAATAATTACTTGGAATATAATACTATCTACGTATTTTATTACCATAAATTACTTTTCTTACGTTAACTTATATACGTGCATGTGTAAGTACATATTTACCTTCAAAATATCATTAAAAATCGAAATCCCATTTATATATTTTATCATTCCTTTGCTTTCTTATTCTAATGTTGCCTAACTAAACAAATGTTGTACAAATTTGTATCAATGTTTTTAGAAATTTCCTTACTTTTTTTCTATTAATAAAATCGCTTGTTGAAAACCAATATTTATTATGTCGAATATTAATAAAGTCAGTTAAAATTCACAAAATTTCGTGTAATAATACCTTGTAAAAAAATAAACCCGAAGAAAAAATGAGAAGAATTGTCATTCTTCGCTTATAAAAAGATATAATATTATACTTTAAATTGATGTGCTGGAATTTGGACATAAATTTTTAATATACACTTTACCTAGGCCATTTAACAAACAAATATTATATCTTTACTCTTAATAATAACTGAACATTTTATTCTAATTGCGATTTGTCACAACGCGTGCGCAACCCTCGCTTCGCGGATGCTCGTGCGATCGTGATCGACAATGTCGCAATTAGGTGATTTATGGACGCCATTCCTATACACATAGTAAAGGGTATGAATTACAGTAGATTGTATGGAGATCGATTTTGATACAGTTGCGAACAAAAACTTTACAACTTTACAATATGTAAAACTCATACGTAAAACGACAGTGAAATTATTCATTTCTTTAAAATACTATCAAAAGTTACTATAATATCGAGGTCATAAAATATATACTTATTTTACGATTTTCTTTACCGTTTTTGAAGGAAGTAATAGGTATTATTGATGGCTTTCTTGGACAAAAATATAGGGTTCAATATCACCATATTGTGTTCTATGCAAAAAGTAGCTAGTCTATGATAATATTATAGTAATATTGTTTTTGTATTACAAATTTGTTACTAATTAAAGAATGTGTTAAGACTTGTATCAATAATAAATTTCAATTTGCCTATAAACACTTTATTCAAAAAATCTGGACTGGTCATAAAATTAATCAGTATTTAGAGCCCCTAAATATTTTAAAGCAATTAACACATTAAACGTAAGTGCATTGGCACGAATTCACGGCGGAACACTATCTCAGCACTATACATGAAGCCGTAAACCCTTCAAACAGTTTATTTAAAACCGTATTTTATTACAAACAAGCTGCTTTGTAAACATTATGAAATTAGAACTTTGTTTCTGCAAATTATTATCAGTTAGTACGTACTGCAAACAATAATTTAACCATTTATATACATAGTTAAAAAATTATTGAACAAATATTTGTAATTGAAAGAGTCAATTTAAAAGTCAAAATACTGTACAATAATTCAAAGACATCATGGTACAAATTTAACATATTATATCGCAAATAAGTAATGTATAGATAACCTCACGCCATTTCCCTTCGGGGTAGACAAAAGGGTCAAAGAGAAATATAATCACACCTTCACACGACTTTTAGGCTTATAGCTATGTACAAATAAAAGTGAAACTTCTCTGTGACTGGTTTGTCGTTCATCTCTTATAGAAGTTCATTATAAGAAGCCGTATCCTTTGGCCGACTTTTACAACATGCGTGGGAAAATAGGAAGCTGGTACATTCTATATTTTTAGAATCCCGTAGCCAAAACGACTGAAATGGAGCCAACACAATTTCGTCATGTCTATATGTTCATATTTCATAGCCGACATGTTCCATCATTTTTACACCTAATGAGTAGCATTTCGGTAATACAGAAATTATTAACCCAAAACCAGAAAAGAAAAATAAAATGTTAAATAATGGGTATTTCGGAATCTTGTGGCACTTTAAGTTAATGCATTTCATGGTTGATCTTTTTTTACACCTAGACAACCTTTACTTGCTGTACTTTACTTATTATATTGTGCTTTACTTATTATGTATGTATAGCACCAAATTAAAAGCTAACTTGTACTTCTTAAGCACACAGCGGTTTGATAAAAAACTCAGAAATACCCAGATTGCAAGGAATTTTTTTAAAAGTTTATGTAATAACTCAAATAGATTAAGCTTAAAAATCAAAGGTAGCTAGTTCCGCAACATTTTATTAGAAATTATTTATTTACCAGTATTTACTTTCCGTAAGATAAGTGTTCTAGCAAAGCTCGTTAAATCTCTGATACCAATGCAATTAATGATGCAGCTTACATAACTAGCAATATGTCTTAATCTACAACCTAATTAGTTCATTAATTACAATAACTACTTACTTAACTCCTAACTGTCATTAAACAATACCATTTTCAACTACATTGTCACGTTCTACTAAAAAATAGCGCTCCCCTTCTATCAAACGATGCAGGTCACGCTTGACTTCGATTTGAATGCCACACACGCCACAAGGAAACTGGTCCCTATAATTTAATACCGGACCATCAAAACATCCGTATTCAGTTTGAATATCACCTCAAAAACAAACAATGCTCACCCACGTCATCACCCGAAGCCATACACGACTCCAGATCAAAAGCTTAACTATTGTTAAATATAAAACCAACTTAAATTTTCAACATATGAAATCGATCGAGTTGCTTATTTTAAAGAGAAAGCGTTCTAACTGAGTGCAAAGCTAAAATGGTTTCATGGAGATGTAATTACTATAATGACCGCTCTATCGTGACCACTCAACGGACATATTGTTATGATTTTAGTCATGAAATCGAAAATAGTCATGGGTCATCTTTTACATGCGAGTATCGCTTTTATTCGTTGCGCAAAGTGATAAGTCGAGACGATTTCACTTTTCTAACAATTGTCGGTGAAATGTAGTTCAATAGACATATAAATACTCATGTTACACGCACCACGTGGTCTTGCACAAAAATAGTAAATAAAAAACTAAAGCATAGCGGCTTAACCACAGTTATTCTAAATTCTTTTTAGATAGGATATTATCATATCTTACAGACATTTCTTTTTCTTTCCTTCAATTTCGTTTTATAATTTTTTTTCTATTTGGGAGAAAAGGAAAATCTTTATCGTGAAGCCTCAATGCTTATGCTGAAAGTAAGCGCTAAAGTATAAAATTTACTGCGTCTCAATGCTCTGTTCATCTCGAAAATAAAACAGCGTGACGACGTTATCATACTCTCTTAGAGAAAAACTTATTCCAGTATTAATCTACTAAACGATTTTCAATGACATCTTGAAAAATTCATCTATTAATAATGAAACTGTACTTAAAAACCAGTTAGAGGTTTTGATTAAATGACGTATTTTATTGCTACAATTCAATTTGCCTCACGATTTTTTCTGTAACATATTTGTGTAGGCGTACCTCTTCATCGAATTGTTATCTGCAACACATGTTTTCAATTTGCAGGAAGGTGTGCGTACGTATTCTAATTAATGAATCATTACGCATTTGTGTTAACAAAAAACACAATTTATCATTATAGTTGGCTACTTCAAAAGACGCTCAACCTGCTTTCATTTTAACACTCAAGTCGTGATCTGTAAATAGACACAATTTATTACACTTGGTGTCAAACGAACCGACGATAATTCGGCGGCATTCTTATACACTTGCTGGTATCCAGTTGACGTAACTAACACGATGGACTGTTAATAAATGAACGTAATAAAATGCAGCAATTTGACATTTATTTGTTGTAGAAATGTCACCAATTTTCTGCCTGATCGTTTTTACCTGGAAGCAATCTTTTATATCTCATAAAATTGTGACAGCTTTTGATATTTCATTTGTTTCATAACTATTGTAATTAACGGCATGAAAGCTACATGCACGAATGTAACATATTTTTTAACTATCTTCAACCCAAAGTTTAGAACTTAATAATAATAATAATTGTGCCAGACAATACACACCAATTATCCGGTCTCAAACTAGAGCATTCCCTGTGCTATGAGAACCAGATGATGACTACTAGGGGCGTCTCTTAATACACCCAGATCCGAGATAATTATAAAAGTTCGTTTCCTAAATTACCCGACCGAGAATCGAACTCGGAACCTTCTGCGCTTAAATACAAGACCTAAACCAATGCGCTATCAAAGTCATCGTAATGATACTCGATATCGGGTATCTGACCAACTCTGTGCGCTAACATTTCTTGTGGATGCTTCGTTAAGAAAAAAAATTCGTGTAGATTAATTAATTCGAAACTTTGGGTGGAAGATATTTAGCTTAATAATACATGTAAATTAATTATACAATGTAATGACCAATATCTGTCAGGGTTTTCAGGCCGCCTACAAGAGCTCCTATCTAGCAGCCATAGTATAACAATAGCCGGAACCAATCTCCCGATATGCCTTCTGAATAGTCAACTCGGAATGGATGTCAAAGTCAAAATCAAATCAATTTATTTATGTAAAGTCATTTACAATGTATTTATGAACGTTAAATCTACTGATGTCACCGGATGACCCATCCGGTGCACAACGTTGCTTAGCTTCAGTGAACTTATCATACCGATGTATGATAATCACTGAAGAATCACTGCGACCACATAAATATATAACTTTTATATAAACTAGTGAAACTGGTAAAAAAATTCAAATATATGTGCGTAATACATACTACGGTGTTCTCATGATATGCAGATGGAGAAACTGATAAAATTAAATATATCCGCAAGGAGCGTGTCGCGTTTAATGTGTCCGGGTCAATCCAAATTTCATTTTTATCTCTTATTATCAACTACATACATAACCGGTACGTGATGAAATGAACACATCAATGACATTAATAAATTAAATTTACCGCTCTTATTTTGGTCACGGCTAATTTCACTTTGCGTCTCCTCAAACTTTTCTCTAATGATGTTTTAGATTTATTACGTTTATTCTAGTAAATTAGACGTAAGGAGTTGTAGAAACTCTTTTTTATTAATAGTCGCATCTTTAATGGTTGTTTTTTGATTGGCAATATCTTAGAGGCCAAATTAAATCCAAAACGGCTTTCTCTCTGTTGATTATTTAACTGGTTTATTTGACACTTGAAAAGATGATGACATTAAGGTTACATAGGTTGAGAAACAAGAGCAATGAGCTGCCTAATGTTGAAGCACCTGTGTTAGGTAACCTGTCTCATAGATAATTGTAACATGTCACTTAGATTACCACCGAGATTGCAATTCTGCAGTGGTCATTAAATACTTACCAATATGCATATATAGAGACTACGAAAGCATTAGGCGGGTTAGATAAATAATCGAATAAGAAATAGTATTTGAAAAGATAAGGCAAGCTTCTGTACTGTTTCGATTCTTATAATCTGAAAAAATGACGGTGTTTTGATTTTTTTTTATTGTAAAATACTACAGACAATTAGATCTCAAACTGAACACTAACATCTAGTGACACCTAGGCTCCAAAACAGTTCGGAAAAATCCATTACCAAAACATATCTAGCCAGGAATCAATCCCGGAATCCTCAGCTTGGAACCAAATGTATTGTTTTAAATGAGCTTTCCAAGACCCCGATTTCGATATATCCGAAGTCTGTGACAGTTTGACCTAATCGAAAGAATACAAAAATATTCTAACGCCTACATCATTTAAGGCTTTTGTTAGGAATTCGCCAACTTGATTTATGATTATAAATTTTATTTTGGTCAACCTTAATCCGAGTTGTCGGATAGAAAAATCGATAGCACTCTAGATTATTATGGCTGCCAGAAACAAGTTCACTGTCTCTGGTAACTATATCACCTGGCCTGTCGGTTTGTCGATCGTTAACGAGCAGATTACGAGCTCGTTGTAGACATGTTGCGACCGGACCGTGGTGACCTATGACCTCAATTAGACCGTTCCCGATACGACCCTTGTATAATTTTACGATTTTATTTATACACGTACTTATTTTATAGGTATTGTTACATGTTAGTAGCGCCTAATTGGAAATGTGTCCATATTTAGAAATGTACATTTTCTGATAACATATTTTTAGTTGTCATAGTATTAATCGACGACCTAGATGGCGCAGTGGTTTAGACGTTAACCCAAGCGCGGAAGATTCCGGGTTCGATTCCCGGTCGGATCAATGTAGAAAATGAACTTTTCTAGATTGTCTCGGGTCTGGCTGTACTGGGAGATGCCCCCAGTACGTCGTCTGGTTCTCATAGCACACGGGAATACTCTAGTTTGAGATCAGATGATTGGTGTATATCGTCTGGCGCATTATTGTTATTATTATTAAGTACTAGCGACTCGCCCCGGCTCCGCTCGGGTAGAATTTTTTGAAAACAAAATCCGGCCCATGCTACTCGTTGGTAATGTAGCTTTCTATAGATGAAAGAATTTTTGAAATCGGTTGGGTAGTTTTTGAGTTTATCCATTACATACAAACAAACAAAGTTTACCTCTTCATAATATTAAATATAAATATAGAAGTATAGATAACTACGAATATGCACGTACATATTGTAGGTACATTCTGTAATACCCAGTTTTGTAGTTTATAAACAGTTCGTCTCCTTAATCTAATGCCAGAGATTGAACTCAGTACCCAAAGACCCGAAGTCTAAAAATCCAAGGAACCAAAATTCAAAAACTCTCGATCCTAAGCTCTAAAACCTCAAAGACCAGTAGCACAGAGACACTAAGCCAAAGTCCAGTGACCCAAAGCACACAATGACCCAAGCACTGTTAGTACAAAATCTAAAGCACTGTTAGGATAAAATCCAAACAGTGCTCAGAAATAAGTCCATTAATACTTTCACCTAAAGTCAAAAAACAATGTAATTCGTTTCAGTATAAATAATATATTTTATTTATTACGATTTTGTTAAAATTGACATTTGAAAAAAAAAAACCTTTTGGTGATAATGATTAAAGCTAATGCAATTTCTGAGCGTTGCATTACATAACATTGGTTATTAAGACAAGTCGTTACACATACAATCTGTGCTTGTTGACGTGTGTGTCCGCTGCGATGTAGGATGGATAAGCGTGCGGCTAATAGGTCGACGGTGGACCACCAATTACGACGTCCAGACCGCGACGTGACACTGCGCTGTACTGAAGCGTCTTTGATTTAAAATTGAAATAGACTGAGCTGTCGTCAGGTAATACAAATAATAAGTCGAGTATTACAGTACATATGAGATTTTATAGCGTTATATATATTGCGTTGCTTTATTTTATGAAAATGACTTAAAAAATAGTATAGATCTATTTGATGTGGTATTTATTGTAAAACTAATTAATGGGCTTCTTTCCGCCTAAAGAAAGTATGTGGGGGGGCTTAATAAAAGAAAATAGTAACTGAAAAATACAATTTCCACATTTGTACTTTTCTAATACTTAATCAAATAAAATATTCCGTTATAGAAATAGTTCTAAAATAATTAGTTATGGCCTTTTCTCAGTTGTTTTACTTGTGAATGTCCTTAAGCTGACAACAGGTTTGCGTTCTGTTGACTTATCTATGAATACTGAAAAAGCCTTGCTCAACCGCTTGTGGAATCCATTTCGTGTGGGCGTGAAATTGGAAAAGATTTAATATATTTTTGAAGTTATACTTCTGCTGTTGTGTTATGTGAAAACGATCAGAGTATAATTTCAGAGGACAACGGAAGTTGCGCACGTGGATGTAACATACCTTGAAGCAGTGGCGTATTTGCTGCCTCGAAAATTAACAAACAAAATCACAAATGTTTTTTTAATGAAAGAGACCATACGAAGGAATAAACGCCATTTTAATTAATTAATTAAATTTTTTGCGATCCACAAATTGGTCAATGACACTCATAATTAACGGATATTATTAAATCTTTTATATTAAGAACGGTTATGTTACTATATATATTTATATATATACTATATATATTCATATATTCACTTTGACACCCCTTTTTAAGTCCTTAGGGGTTTAATTTCCAAAAATCCCTCCTTGATGAATATGTATAGAATAGAGAGAGAGAGATGTATATATATATATATATATTTATTTATTTATTTATTTATTTTTTTAAATAAAAATGCGTTTAATAACCCAACATTTTGTGCACTCGCATAGGCGAAAATGTGTGAGGAGAATGACGAGATTTGAGGAAGCGAAAGAAGTATTTAGACTGCGAAATTTGGCTCTCTGTCCCGTCTGACTACTCCGTTAGGGATACAGCGTGAATATGTGATAATGATGATGATGAAAATATTGTGTACATTAACTATTCAATAATTGGAAAACAACGGATTAAAATAGAAATTAAATTGAGAATAAAAAAATTAATAACGTGTTTATTAACTCAAAATGTTTAAGGAATATCAAATACACGTGTGACCAACACGTGTTCGGTTGATTTCGAAAACTCAACTCTTATGAGGTTAAAAAGGGGTGTCGAAGGAAGCGCTAATATACATTGAATTCCACGAGAACGAATAGAAATTGCAGGCAATTGTCTTTATTAGATTGCTTGGTTCTTCCGTGAGGTTTTAGGCTACTATTTATGTATAATTGTGATAATATTTATGATACTATTTATGTAGCTTGACTAGAGCGCGAAGTGTGGCGCTCCGTCCTCTCTCACTACCCCGTCATGAATGCAGCTTGAAGATATGTATGTATGTATTTATGTATCGTTCCGTGCGAAGCCGGGAAGAGCCACTAATATTACATAAACTCCTATGTACATATTAATACACAAATGCAAAATACGTCAGAATGGTTACACTACAATCAAAAAATATTACATTGTAAAAATTAACATTTGATTATATATTTAGAAAAATACTCGTCCATTTGCTATGAAGGGAACTCCTGGTCTGTAGCTCAGCGTCTAGCAAGAGAAACGTTACAAACGAGGGCTTCAAACGGCGATAACATCATCGTTGCCCGCTTCTAGTTCCAATCTGACCATCTAGACATCTCTATTTAAATACTCGCTCGGTTCGGCTGAACTAAATTAAATACTCTTCCCGTCTAATGCAAAATTAAATGCTCCTGCTATTAAGATAAAATTGATTAAATTGTTCGACGGTTCGCAAGGGCAGGCTTAATTTACAGATTAACGAAGTGAAAGTGATTTACCATGTATAATTTATTCAGCTTATATCTTGTATGTAAGTGAAATATGTAAGTGAAAATTCATGACAGGAGCAATCGAACAAAATTGATATTACCTTTACTGATAGAAATGTCAAAAACGCTCTCAAATCTAAAAGTTGTTGACGAAAACAAACGTTTATTATTACGGCGTTTTAGAAGTGATGGCATAATTTTTCCACACTGTATACACATGCATTAATTGAGCATTCACGCACAATTAAAGTAATCTATAGATTTCATTATATGCATTAAAACTCGTTAAATTACTATGTGTGTGTTCGTAACTGCGTTAACAGAGATACAAAGTAAAAAAGGAAAGAAATAAGCTTGTAAATTAAGTAGTAGTAATTGTATTAGGGTTTATTTTTAAGGTCCCGTAGCCAAATAGCAAATGTTAAATACCAAAAAAACAAAATCGCACTATTTTTATTTTAAACTAGGTGAAGCCCGCGACTTCGTCCGCGTTTTTTGTTTTTAAAATAGCCCATGTCCTTACCCAGGATTCAAGCTACCTCCATACCAAATTTCATTGCAATCGGATGAACGATATGGCAGCCCACAAAGTATGAACAAAAAAAGATAGATTTTTATATAATTAGATTAGATAGGCATGTTATATTTCATATATTTCAGACAAAAACTTTTTCAGATAAAAGCTCTTATGATGTAAAACGTAGGACACAGATTACCTTGTATTAATATAAGTAATCTCTTCTAAATCGGTCACATCAATCCTGCTCCGATCACGTAGGAAAGTCCTTCCAGATTCAATTTAATAAAATTCTTTCCATAAATCGGTCCAGTAATATTCTGTCTGGATCTAGTAGTTATATACTATGCAAAAGGTATTCAGGACACGTAATCTGTCCCAGAAAATTATATCACGTAAAGTAAATGCATTCCTGTATGAACCCATGATATGGAACCAGATTACAGATATTAAATGAAAAATTGCCATAACCATAACTGTAGGCATGGAAATGACGTTTTACCAAAGCCGGCGTGATAAATGTTTTTTCAATGATACTTTCTTTCTTTCTTTATGGCATGGCGCACAGATTAGCGCATTTGCCAATGTCACGTATTAATAAGTAGAATCACAAGTAAATTAGTTTTTTCTTATCGTAAAACTCCTCCAGTAAATTGATAGTAGCCTTTTCTGAAATTTTAAAGGACTTCTTGGAAGAGCGCGAGAACTTCAGCTACACATGTTTATTTAGATTTACTCCATTCTTTTCACTTACACAGAACTGTAAAACACAATATACTATCACAGTTGTACTTTAAAACTCCTAAAAATGTAAAAAATAAAAAATCTAAATAAAATGACAACCTCACTTCTCCCGTTCCCGCCAAAAAGTATTTTTCAATGATTTATAGTAATTGGATGCTTAGATAGTTCGAACAAGTAGAAAGAATGAGTGACCTACAGAGTTCTACAGAATTGTAGTAAAAGTCAAAGAAAACCAAAACGACATATGGAATGTTAGCTGATAGAAATGTCATAAGCACTCGCCTTCCTCGGTGAAAGTGTGCAAGGAGTGATGAGGTTAGAAAACGCGAAAGATTTTTTTGTATTTATAATTAGTAATACAATTGTCGAATAACTTTTGATGTGAAACATTTCATGCGGCGGGTCAGGCCGGCTGTTGACGTGGCGACGTAGCGACGCGTAGCCACGCGCTTGTACTGGGCTCGTATACCTATAGCGTATGCAGTGTTATTATTCACTTCGGAACATGTTGCCTGTGTTTTTTAAATAAAGAATAACTGTTTCTTTAAAAAAAATCTTTAAAAAGGATCGGAATACTTGATACTCTGTTCTCTGTATCTACCACGTTAGAATTACAGCGAAAAGATGTGTTTCAAAAATGATATTTTTCAAACAATTCTATAACACCCAAACCAAAGCAGTATAAATCATAGACTTCTATGTGTCGTTAGTAAATATATGAGTAAGAGGGTGTCGCATAATAATTAGTTTCATACCAATTTCGAACAAAGTATAACTTAAATCATTTTTGAGAACTAAAACCGAAATCAGTTAAATAAAAAAATGAGCCGTCGAGAGACACCTGGCAGATGTGAAATATCAAAACTATTTTGTACAGAAAATATGCATAAATGGTTTATTACAGAAAATAAATATTGCACAATCAAAAACAAAATATTCAAATTTAAAAAAAACATTTTTGTTTATTTAAATAATACAGGCAATGTATTCCGAAGTAAATAACAACACTGCATACACTATAGCGAACTGATCTTGTGTGTACGATCGCTTATACTGATCTCGTATACGTACGCGTGGCGATGCGTCGCCACGTCGCCACGCCAACAGCCGGTCTGGCCCGCCGCATACGTTGTTTCACAACAAAAGTTATTCGACAATTGTATTACTAATTACAAATACATAAAATCAAAAAAATAAGTGCTATCTGCCAGATAGCATTTATTTTGTTATTCGAATTAGAAATAAATCATCAGATAGCAGATAGGACAGTTTCTCCTAACAAATATAGTCTGATTCGCAACTGCACAAAAAGAGAGCGTTTGAGTACTGCTCATTAGTTTATAAAATCACAGCTACCCCACTCTATACGGCATCCCTTTCTCTTCAGGCTCGATCCTTTTTCGTCAACATATAATAACAGTCAAAAAGAAAATCCAATCCAAAATACCCACTATTAAGTTTTTCGATTTTCTGTTTGGGTTTTGTTTATCAATTTACGTATCTGTATCTTTGTAGGTGTGCATAAATCGGGTGTGACAAAGAGACCATCAGACATGATAAAGTGTAAAAGTTGCATTTTAGCCCTTTCTCCTATATAACTCTAAAAAATCTGGGTAGTCGGATGTCGGTGAATTACATATACGGCAATACGTCTCTACATTTTCACTGCGCAAGAAAACATAAAAACGGTTAATGGCAAATAAATCAGTGGCGAAGAAACCGCGCATGATTCCAGCCATACTGATGAGACAGATACACCGACATTAAAACTACACCATTTCACGCTACTCCCCATCCAATCAGTCCCTAGCAAATTACCTACACCGCTCAGACGGAAACGACTAGGCGCGTGCTGGCGTAATGGTCGACAATCTGGCCGCAGATGGCCGGCTATCTGGGATACCACTGCCGCGACCGAACGCCATCTAACATAATGGCCGACGGTAATAGCTGGACCAGTTTGCGACCTTTCGATCGAGGAATGTCAACGTCGCGTCGCCCGTGGAAAGTATTGCTTTACCGGTCGACTTTCTATTGCCGTAGAACTTAACTGGATGTAATAAGGTTTCTAACGCCGCGATTATATTTCAAAAGGGATATTGTCAGACCATAATCCGGTAATGACCGCGATCACTTGATACAGTTTAAAACATACTCTCTGCTTATCACTCCATTGGCATAAAGATTTCATTTCCCCGAAACTATTTAACAGAGCGATCTGTAATATGTATAGCATTTAGCGTTTTAAAACTATATACACAACTTCAACACAGAGCATCAAAGCATATAAAATGTATATCTTGACGTAATTGAATACCCCAAACTTATTAAAGGTGAAAAATATTTGTACTTGCCGATGGTAAAACAAAACTGACGGAAATTGACGAATTGCTAACTTATCGTTTATACGAGTTTCTTATAATAAGCTCTGTAGCCCTCGACTAGTTTGTACGCCTACGCTACTAAATTGAGTAGTAGTTGGAACGCCGTATATTTTATTTCTCTCCCTTATCGACACTAATATAAACTAACTATTCTCAAATCTAATTAGATTTGTAATAAAACTTATTCACAAAAATGTTTAATAGATATTGTTAACATTGAAGTCTTCGATTAAACTTATCATTAATCTATTGTATAAAATAATGAACCTATCCATATTGTTATAAAACACGTTATCTATTTAAGCATAGTATATGTTAATGTTTACCAAAACTACTTCGCTCTACTACCATTTGTTCTAGTCCACTACTGACGTCTGTCGTCACTGAGACGAGTTTATCTTACGAGCGTACTCATTACTCAAGCAACAACTACTGGAACTCGACGTGATAACAAGTAGCGATAAACAGTGTACTCGACTTCGAAATAACCGAAATAGTCATAAATTATTTATTTGAGTATTTAAGACCCACATTCTATTCTTTTCAAAACATACGTTTAGTTATTTTATTTCGAATAGTAAGTAAATTGTAATCTTAAATTGCGATATG
The DNA here is from genome assembly GCA_907165235.1 of Zeuzera pyrina. Taxonomy (NCBI): domain Eukaryota; kingdom Metazoa; phylum Arthropoda; class Insecta; order Lepidoptera; family Cossidae; genus Zeuzera; species Zeuzera pyrina. The sequence goes on from OU015627.1 coordinate 6,507,537, forward strand.
GAAGTTGACAAGTTGATCGTTTTTACACAAAAAAAAATTAAAATCATGTCGAATTGAAATCTTGCGTTGGAGAAGATTCTAATATGGAACGTATTTAAGAGTTTTGTAGAATATAACAATATCCGCCCTCGTTCAAAAGAAAATGTTTTTAAATGAAAACAAGACTATGTAGGAATGCTGTGAACAATTCACAAAATGTACTATTAGTTTGCATATCAACGTACCGTGCTGCAGAATGAAAGTGAATATCGCAACAACGCACTTACGATCTAAGTAATGCGTTCGATAAATCACAGTAGTAACTCACATTGCCAGACTCGTATCTCCGCTGTGAGTAAGCGATCGGGTGCTCTCTCCTTAAATGTAACATGATTAATATAAACGTCATTAATGAAATTAAAGCTGACAGTTTTATTCATGATAATCATTTTTTTCAATGCGAATATAATCCTCAATTCATTGCTATACGCCTAATACTTATTATTTTTATTTCGCGTGTTATTAACTAAGCATTGAAAACAACAGCAATCGTCACAAAATTCTTGTTTTTTAAAACCTCTTTTGTTTTAAATTAAACAATATTTCCTCAGTTCGGTCCTTATTTTTGCACCAAAAGGTCCCACTCAATCCTTCATTTATATTCAACTCCGGTAACGAGTAAGTTTCATGTTCGCTTAGCTTAATTATTTCAGATTGCCGCGTATCACTGTAAAATGTTGGAGCAGCAATTTGATATAATAATCTAGTAGTAGAATTTACATTTTACATGAATTATTTTAACCACTTTGATTATACACTAGTTGTTCACATAAAACTTTAATAGATAGTAATATGCATGTGAGTTTCTTATTATTTATTTTATATTTTAATGAGTACTGAAAAATACAATGTTCAGAAATTGTAAAATCTATTCTCTTTAACTTATTAGTTTATCTTAACGTCTTATAAATTCTACGTGTATTTTCATATTATTTATTTTATATGAATAAACCCGTATCGTATGTGTATAAAGATTTCGATACTAAAATAAACCTAGTAAAAGATATGATGGCATTAATTACCAAAACAAAAAAAAACTAAAATCACACAGTACGCCGCCGATTTTTTGTTGCCTTCGAATCTAACGTTTACTTTATCGATTGACTGTGGAAAACAAGAAATGGTGCTACATCATCGCCGGCGGGCTAGCGGCCGCCACGCGCCTGCGTCTGCGCAGATCAGATATAAGCTCCACTATAAACATGCTGCCACTCCATTACAACTATAACGGTTTGCACTTTATTGCTTGCTGTGGTCTCTTTGATCAGCAACATTATATAATATAGATATTAACTACGTATAAAAATTAGAAAACACAGTTTCTTGGTAAAAAAACGAAGTTTCGTATAAATGCTGTCTCTAGTGGTAACTACTTCATTAATCACAAGTACCATAATCATTACCGAAGATTATATTGAAAATAAAAATTTTATTCGTATCAAATAGTTCGAGCAATACCTACAGTGATGATTTCAAGGATTCGACTGACCCGTTTTACCGCGGTGGCGGAGCACTGCGTTCCAAGCCGAGGCTCTGGGTTCTATCCCCGGTCAAGTCAATTTAGGAAACAAACTTTTCTAAATTGGCTTGAAGTCTGGGCATTATTGAGAGTTCCCAGAGTTCATTATTTGGTAATCATAGCACAAGCCTAGTGCTTAGTTTAGGGTCATACAATTTGTATAATTATCTGGAGTATTATATTCTGACAACTTAAAAATTTAATCAAATTGAAGGGAAAACTTTTTTCAATTCACTTAAAATGCATTTTGAAATGAATATAATAACAGTAGTTTAAAGGCGAAATGTGATTGCCGACTAAATTCTCGAACCTTTCACTTCGAAGTACAATAATAAAGAGCTATAATAATTCGAAAATGTAGCATTAAACAAATCTATGGAACCGTGGAACTACTTCGAATAACTGTCATTTAAAGCCTGGACCTCCACAAGTCTCGACAACCTAACTTCTAATGTAATAATGGCAGACAGCCAGCCTTACAAGTATTCTATATCGTTCAACAATTTCACTACATGGGTGGCCTGTATTTAACTACGGCCAAGTATTCAAAATGTCGTATTTATGTAGATGGCATTAAAAGAATTAATATGTTTAGAAAGATCCCTCAAAATGCATCGACGCGTATTAAATACGGCAACTGTAAACTTAACCGCCCACGTCGCCGCTTCCGTCCGACCGCAAAATTTTAAGATTAACAAATTCAATAAATATTTAGGGACTTAGAAATATACTTTTGGATGTTTATTAACTTATTTGGAATTGGTCTTTCTCCTCCTTTCTTATATTCCTCACAAATAACTTAAATTAAAATACGTGTAAATGTTGAATTGATGCCATGTAATATGTAGCGAGGTTTTGTAGAATAAATTTTTATAGATTTGTAGGCCTGTATGAACTTTCGTTGTAATTTTCAATTAAACTTAAGGTGAGTAAGCAAGGTGGTAATTTGGCTACAGTAGTACCAAAAATAAATGAGGGGGTGTGTTTCGCTTTTTTTGTCGTGATGAGACCTCAAAAAAATGTATCGTTAGCTATTGTTATTATTGGTGATTGAATGTTACAATCATAATTATTAATAGATGACAACACTTTCGTTTGTGACTGCGAGTGTTGCCATCTAATAATGATTATGATTGTAAGATTTTATTATAATTATTATCAAATAATGCACTAACAGCTCATCGAGTCGATACGTGCATATTACAGCATTTTTATTGTGTACCGTTTATAACTTAAAAGTAAAAAGAAAATTATATAGTTACAAATTTAATATATACGAGTACTCTGATGTATTAAAAACATTTGATACCAATAAAAAATGTTTAACACCTCAAATGCTTCTGGGTTGCACAAATCATAATTTACAGAGTGAATTTCATTCATCTTCTCTCTAGTGCCCACTTCATAAATTATTACGCAGCCTTCAGTACAAGACAGTGCTTCCGGCGTATTATGTGGTTAATGTCATGTATGACATCTGTATGACACTTATTATGAAGACATTAATACATTTGATATTTACATTATGTAATAATACCAAGGCTCCAATTACATTTTGCATATTAAGTGTCCATATAAGAATAAATAAACTTATATCCACCAAAAATTTCTTTGAACACAAAACTATTTCAATGTAATACGTCTACTTGAAAGATATTTTAAGATGTTTCACAGAAAACAAATCTGACACTTCGATATGCATACATGTATATGTATTTCCACATAGCCTTGTATATTAATAATTATACTTACATTTTTCCATCAAGTCAATGTAAGTAATCTATATTATTTTTTAACCGAAACATTACATTCAGTATTGAAACAAACATTGTGGTATGTTTGAAAAAAGACAAAATTACTACATGGTCACGAGCAATATGAAACGAAGTAAAAGGCATTTTGACCGGTCCATGAGAGGGTCAGAGAAAAAGGGACACTTTGGGCACGTTATCTAAGTATCGTGAAATGTCGCGGCTTAATGCCATTAAATACACATTATGATTAAACATTTGAAAATGTAAAAAGTATAACGCGCGTGAGTTAAAGGTTATTTACTAGTAGCTTTACATTTTTTATCATAAATTGTACTTTGAAATAGCTTCCTGAAAACAGAAAAAGGAGAAGCGACATGATCCCAAATAATGAGAAACGATGGTATTAAGGGAAGAGTATAGTAATAATAATCGTAAGTCTTACATAATCCTAACTCTTTTCAATATTACGGAATTATTGCCATTTAAGATGATACATTTCCTTGCAATCAAGCACATTGTGAAGAGGAATCTTCGGGCAATAAATAAAAAGATTACTCACTAGTTGGACCACAGCACAAAAAACTCGCAACAATATACAAGAGAATAAATAAAGACGAGATCTAGTTTGTCTGGTGCATGTGGGCGCGCCCGTGGGCCGCCCGGCTATAGATAATACAGTGAATAATGAGATTGCCGTAGGAGTAGCCGAACTCGCCCGAAAACACCCGAAAGGTCGTTCGGGCTAAATGTCAAATAGATAGACACGCTATGCGCGAGGTCGTAACGTCCCAGCCTCCAGCACTAATCGTGTATCGATATCTGTTCATCGATAAAGAATTTATTTTATCGACAAATTATGGCTCGTGGCTGTATAGATTTCGTCACAGTTACAAATGTGTCTTAACCTACAATTAAATGTGTTTAAGTATTAATCTTATTATCATACACATAATGATTAAAATAACAATAAAAATATATGAAACCCAACATAAGTAGGTGTACAAAAACAATAAAATAAATTAATTACCAGATATCTGATATTTTTATTAATTATTGTTAGATATTTATCTTTATATGCGTTTGGGAGAAAAAGAAAAAGAATAAAAATAATGAGTCAACTGCTTATTTTTCCACGCAGGCATTTTAAGTTGGCGAAAGTGATCTACTCAAACACTGCCTGAAGGGGCCTGCGTGCAAAATCCTTGCCAAATCGTATAGTGTGTATTAATGTGGGGTCGATATTTTGCAGAGCACATATTAAAAATATCGGTTCTGCATTCATAAATACTACACAATTTGGCACAGGCTCTGCAGGCAGGACTTTAAGTAGACCAATTTAGACTCTGACACATGTAACATCCATTATTTGTACTACTTTTATGTAATTATTCATTATTACGATCTAAATATTGTTATACATACATATACATACATACATACACATCTTCACGCTGTATCCCTAACGGGGTAGTCAGAGAGGATATTGTTATAAAACAGTAAATATGATAACACAGCCGCGTCTGTAAATTAAAAGTATTCACGACAAACCGTTTATCTTTTACGCTTCTCTGAGTTCAAAACAAACATTTTTAAAATTATTTATCTGTTTCTGTGTTTGTTCTAACTTCACTGAAAAACTACTGGATAAGTTTCAATGAAAATTTCTCTCTTTCAAAAACTAGTAACTCAGTGGCATAAATAGTATCAATTATATTTTTGTCCTTGACCTTAACATAATAGTTATACCATATGAAATATATAATAACAAGCCGGTTGCCGCCCGCTTCGCTGGGCGTAAGTAAAAATTTTGTACGTTAGTACCTTTTTGTTTGAAAAATGGTGAAGGGTCTATGGAGTTCAAAAAATAAGTATAACCATCTACAGACGATTCCGCGTCGAGTGGTCTTGGTCCCATACCGATCGGTCCAGTAGTTTTCAAGTTTATCGCGGTCAAAGAAAAAAAAATTTTAATTATAATATATATATAGATTTGTGGTCAACCCTCGGACCAATAATCATAACGGACAGAGGTTTTACTTTAAGGGCATGTTCGTTTTTTGTTGGTGTAAGTACGTCGAGTCGGTCATAAGCTGACTCTATTGCACCAACAGTGCAAAGCTGCCAAATTAACCATAGCTGTTTTACTCATGGTACGTTCAATGAGATAGAGACACGAAAATTTGTTTCACAGATGATGATTTATTTATTTATTTATATTTCTTTAGGCATTGGGAAAAAGACCATCAGCCAAATGACGTAACTTCTGGAGAAATATTAACTGTCCCGAACACTCCTCCAGTAAAGTGATAGTAAGCTTTACTGAAGTTAAAAAGGACTTCTTGGAAGAGCGCGAAAACTTCAGCTACACATGTTTATTTAGATCTCCTCCATTCTTTTCACTTACACAGAACTTTAAAACACAATATACTATCACTGTTGTACTTTAAAACTCCTAAAAATGTAAAAAATAGAAAATATAAATAAAATGACAACCTCACTTCTCCCGTTGCCGCCAAAAAGTCTGACAGATGATGATAAGACCGGCAACTCATTATGGCTCCGTCCATTATGATCGCCACACAGAGTAGAGATTGTTGCCAAAGAGTATTAAAATGTTGCCAACAAATAATGACTTACAGATTGAATGTGAGTTTCGAACTATAAATTTCGTGTGATTTGTGAGCTGTGAACCGTGAGCTGTTTCGAGTCTGTAAAGTGTAAGTCAAGGAAAAAGTGTTTATTTTATATTTACAGTCGAATTTTGACCACTGGGCAACTGCTAGTACATTTTATTTTAATAATTAACGCATTTCTGTGACACAGCTTACCGCTACATGTGCGTTGGCGTTCAGCACACTAGTGTATGTCTATGCAGGTGTGTCCATAACCGCTAATTCACCTAGTATAGTTGTGCAAAGCAGCCTCAACAAATCTTTCATACATGTTTTTGTCCATTGTAATATTGCATTATGACGAGTAACGTAATGTAATTTCGATTATACTTTTTCGTAACATCTGTTTTATTGTTCGTTGTGGTTTAATACGAATGGTTTTTATTTTAGATGCCTTAATATTATTTGTTTAAGAAATATCATGTATTAACTACGTTTATGAAGAATGTCTACATATTATTCACGCCTTATCTTACTGGAGTTCACACGGGGATGGACAGAGAGAGAGGTATTCAACATTAAAATTTAATAAACGCGTTACACGTTAAGGCGACGCATTGGAAATTTTGACGGCAGGGATCACAATTTTTCTAACTGATTACAAAATGTATGAAAGTATTATTTGGTAACCTGATTCTTCATTTCATTGACTTCATTTTGCCAGTTACGATACACGATTGGTTAACTTTTGTAACACAAAAAAAAATATCAAAGAAACCTCTTTTAAAAAAGATATATACGTTTTTAAGTAAGCGACCGAAGGAGTAACGGGACCGATTTATGTTTCTAAATTTTCTGTATAGTTTAATCTAAACATAATCTTCAAAATGCCAGTTTGATTTTTTAAAATTAATTACAGGTTTTTAAATAAATGATAATAACTGTTTTTTCATATTTTTCGTAAGCTAGCCGCGTACGCTTGCATAGGAGCAGAAGGTTTATTTTAGATTAAATTATTGTTTATCAATGCGTCGCCTTAAAACAGAAAGGGGTTACAAAACATAACGTAGAGAAAGTAATGACTTTCGTCAGGTTACATCTACAACAATAATAAGGAGTAATTAGACTGGCATTACTATTGAAGAATAAAAAGTTAAAATAAAAAAACAACTTTAAACTATTTATTTATTTACACTAAAAGAAGTAAAGTCTCATGAATGAGACAGCCTGCGATTTATGTAGATGAGAGGAGAAAATAGCTACGAAATATATGTGACATCGTGCATGAGTTTGTCCTAACACAAATCCATACTTAATTAAAATACATACATACATACATATATACGCATACATGCATACATATATACATATCCTCACACTGTATTACTAACGGGATAGTTAGTGAGGATGAGGTTCCCCAACCACCATGGTCTCCATATACATTCTTACGACTTCTCAAATCTCAACATTCTCTTCACACAATTTTGCCTAGGTGTACAAGTGTTTTGAAATTGCCGTCAGCTAACGTTCTGGCATATCCAGGGCCTCAATAGTGTACAGTGAATTCGTCACCAATACGTACCTCATCGTGGATTGAAATTTTAACGGATTTAAATTACTAATACGGACGGAGCGACTTTATTGCCAGCCGCTACTTATCTCTCCACATCTAACTCAGATCTTCATTCCTCAAAAACGCACTCCCCTGATATACAATTAGTTGAAATTAACATAAGTAATCCTTCAATACCGATAGACTTAATTCCTCGGTGATTTCTTTAGTGAAGTCGGTCGCTTAGAAGCCAGTGAACATTAAACTTCTGAACATGATGTAACATAACGGTGAACAAACACTTGATTGTAGGTAATGATAAAATTCACAAAACGCTTTGTATCCGAAGGTTAAGTCATTCGAACATGCAATTGATTTATCATTTCCGTCCTGTACATTCAGTGGACGCTTACGTAGTACACACGAATTATTTGATACATATCGTATTTATATTAATTTCATAATCACATCCTTTTCATATTACTAAAGTTTGTTTTAATTAGTTGTCTAAATCAATTATGGATATTTCAACAGTTGAAAAATAATTACAATCCGTAATTATAGACCTGTATTATACGTATATCGTATTTATTGTGTAAATACAATATACATACATAACATAGTATGCATAAGAGCATCAAAACAAAATTATTAAACTATTCCTTACAATATAAACTTTTAAACTTTCGTGTTGCATTATAAAATATATCTAAAACGGGAAATTTAACGCGATTACCTTTTTATTTTGGCTTGACGTTTCGACCGAGTTGCAGTTTGATTGAGACCACGGACAATGCAACTCGATCGAAACGTCAAGCCAAAATAAAAAGGAAATCGCGTTAAATTTCCCGTTTTAAATATATTTTATTTAGTTTACAACCTGTGAAGTAGCTAAATATTATTTTCTTTCCCTCCCAGACCAGCACGCAAGTAATTAATGGATTAATTATGATAATATTTTTTTAAATAAGTGTGAGCACCTAAGTAGTGTAAATTCATGCTATAGAATTTTCGCTTCAAAATAAATTCATCATAGCAGTCTACAATTATGTACATATAATCTACGAAATCTTTTGCTCGAACAATTTCTTAGAAACATCTAAAGTAAAATGAAATTACAATTCTGTATGTGAAATAAGTGTAATCAAACAAACATTCACGCTTACGAAACGTGAATAAACTTGAAAACCATCCGTTGCTGACCTGAAAACGTTGTACAAATCACAATACGAATTCCCCAAATTCAATGCTCCAAATTACAAAAAGCAATCAAAGACTCTTGTGATCCCCGGTGTAATGATAATGACCCGCAGGCGGTTCCGAAAAAGAATTCGATATAACATAGATATGAAAGGGGCTATTCACAGAGCGGCAGCAAGTCTCATCTGAGATAATCTATTTGGTCTAACCTCACGACCTCCCGGTCGGCGGCCGATATAACAATATAATTAAAGTGAGATCTCCGATCGGCTGGTCGGATAACTGGCCCACTCGGACAAATACGTTTACTGGCCGGATGTCGATCGATTGCTTAAAAAGGGAATGTACGTGATTGCTGCGCTCCCAACACGTAATCGATCTCATTATTTACACGACTAAGATCTTGTGTGTTTTTTGCGCGTGATGATTATTATTTAGTTGGGTGTGGTTGGGTGTGGATTCTTTGAAATTGAATATACGTTATGCATTTGCCATTAAAGTTACTAGGAACGTTTTAGTAGCAAACAACTTGATATGTTTCTACATTCTTCGCAATCATTATTCAAACACTAAACCTTCATTTCGAAACGAAAAAAAATTTCATGTAGTTGAGATTTCTTGTTCATAACTCAGCCGTTCAAAATGCAATTCCCTACTGATAAGTACTAAAAATGCAGTAAATTATTTTCAATATGATTCCAACGATAGCACTGTATCAGATTATACAATTGAATTTATTTGAGAACCAGCAACCTGGCTGTTCTTCGCTCGAATATACAATTTCGTTTTTACAGCAACGCAAATACATACACAAATTAATAAGAAAATGAATGTTTGCCTTTATATAAATCGCTTATACTCATTGGCATATTGTAGTTGCGTAATTGAATATTTTTACAAGTAGTAGTATATTTTACTGAAAATCTGTTAATGAGGCAACTTTGCCTTATTTTTGTAGATCTTAATATACTCATACAAAGACAAAAGTCTATATTCGGGGACTGTAAGTAGTTAATTGTAATACCGCACAGACCTTTTACAGTTTTAGCACATGGACGTGTTACATTCTCTTCCTATTTATAAAAAATATTTGAATAATGAAAAGCACAACCTTACAACCAAATTTGAACCAAAAATAAATTTCAAAAATTAAATGAATATGAAAACAACAACGATAGTTGATCTTTTATTTTAAACCCGCTTATTATATTTATTGCATTGAGGGTTTTTTTAAATTTTTACTCTAAGAATTTCTATTTGGCACTTCCTAAAATTAAATAAATCAAGTACCTACTTTTAACGATACCTTCTGCTATTCCCTTCGGCTGCCAACAAAGAGCAAATTCGAAGTTTTTAACTACAACAGCGCTTATCTAGATAAAAGTGTGTGAGCAGAATGATGAGATTTGAAGAAGCGAAAGAAGTGTGTTATGACCGCGATGCTCGTTACTCTGTCTTCTCTGATTACCTTGTCAGCGATACAGCGTGAATATATTTCAGCGTATGTATATTTCAGTCTTTTCATGTTGCGTGAAGTCTAGTCTATAGTTATTAATAAAAATGATTTATGTTTCAATGTCGATATTGCGAAAGTAAGTGTACATCTCAGCGAATCCAAAACGCATTTCTTTTTGTATTTTATAATTATCATCATTTTAAAATCATTGGCCGCTGGCCACACTTCGCTTAGTGTCTGGGACACCATAAAACGACCGAGATAGTATCAGTCGGCGGGCGCGCAGTGGGTGTACCAGCCAGATTTATTGACTCCTTAACCCGTAGAAGGTGATTTGTAATATTTCCAACGCTTTGGATGCTAAGCTACGCACTTGCATAATATTTGCATTGTCTTTTTAATATTAAGTACTTTGTTTTAAATGGTTCGTCTTCTTTATATATAAATTTCTGGTATGCGTGTGTTCAAAATTATTCTCCTCCTAAACGCTTGACCGATTTTGATGAAATTTAGAATGGAGATAGATTAAAACCCCTCAGGAAGGACAGCAAAGGTAGGAAAGCTTTTTTTAATTCCACGCAGACGAAGTTGCGGGCATCAGTTAGTCTTTTACGTATTTGTTAAACAACATTGAAGAGATACCTAAAATAATTAATATTCAGTTAATTACACTATCACAATTGTGTCTCCAAACTACCGTATCAATGCAAATATTCCCAATGAAAACAAAAAACTATAATGGAAATTAGTCAATTAAATTTCACGTATTTGAGTATATATTTTCGAGAATGAATATAGTATGTACAGTATGTACCCACTGTACAGTGTCTATTTTTCTTCCGTAGAACTGTCATTCCCGTGGGAATATTATAATTACATATGTTAGCGTTAAACTGTAACACAAAAATTACTAATTTTGCAATTTAAAAAAATGTACTAAACATTACTAAAAGCTTGCACTATTAAAGGCTTTCAATAACATCTAGACCTAGACCTTAAGACAATTTGGAAAGCTTTGTTTCTTAAATTGACTTGACCGAGAATCGAAGTCGGGACCGGACCAAAACTACCGCACCACTGGACCAGTAAAAAAAGAAATGTAATGAGCTTGACTTATCTGCGTAGCGATGTATGGCTTTGTATTTTCGGAACAGATGATATAATTTTGATAATAATTCATGCTAACATCGGAACCGATCGTACACCTCGGCGAAAATATAGGAAACAAAAAATATATGTAAGGATCGCTTTGTTTGGCTTTCTATTCTCTCTGTCCATCCTGTCTTGAATATAGCTGGATAATTTTGATTAGAAGATTTTGGCTTTTGCGGGTTACTCCCGCATTACCAAAAAAAAGTACAGATCCACTGTTTTTGAGATGTTTAACGCGAACTAAACTAATGATATTATCTTTAATATTATTAATTGCCCATGCACTATGTACAAACTTTGGAATAAATATTGTCAAAGAAATTCATTAAAACATTAGGTTATTTGAGCTTTACTGTTTAAGTATTTGTAAGTGGCGAATTCAAATAATGTAACGACCGACACTAATGCGTAGTGAGACAAGAGTAGCGAATAATAAACCAAAGCTCATGTATATTCAACATGATTGTGTACACGCAAACAAACAAACAAACACATGAGATATCTTGTCGTAGCACCACGAGAAGATAAGCTGTGCTACCAGTAGGGTGACTATCAACAGAAATTATTATTTTATAAAGTATATCTCTTCATGAGGCTTCTGTAAATATCACATAATAGGCATGATGACGTTATTAAAGAATTAAATAATAAATGATTTAGACAAAATTAGACTATCTAATTTGTGAATATAACCCTATTAACGTAATGTAGAACAGTATTTACCTAGGCGTGAAGTTACAAGCGGACGCCATGACACCTACCAGCGTTTTCACGCTTAATTCAAATTACGTAGAAAACATTGCAATACATGGCGTTAAAACTCAGTTTATTGCTGAAATAATATTTTCTTCGGAAATAGTAGACGTGTACCTACATTATAGAAGGGGATTTCAAAATCTGGCATGCCTAATGTAAGGATGTCTTAATAATAATAAAAATACAAATAACAACTTGCACAGAAATGTACGTAGATAGCTGTATATTTACATGCACATAAATTTGTATTCTTATTTATGTATAATTAAGGATACAAATACAATTTGCACAATTTGTATTTGTATTTGTGTAAATAACATACACATGAATTATATCATCTGGCTATTGTGATAAAAGAAGGATCCATTAAACTAATGCTTCTTAGTGAACAATAACACCAAAATTTATTTAGAGAACCTCGAGCCATTTCCTTTATTTTCGGAAAGTGTATGACGTCTTGATGTTAGGTCTCCAGTGTTTTCCAAGAAAAAAGAGGCACTGCAGGTTCTTGTAGGCAGTATGTACATATTTTCATGCGACTTCGTTTTTCATTGATATATAATAGTAAGTCTTCACTTTTTTACCATATATTTAGGTAAGTAATAATATTTGCTAATAACTATTAATAACCGGATTTACTGAATATACCGTAACATAATACGTATATGTATAATAAATAAGGAAATGACTCTTTCTTTCCCTCAAATTTATACATCCTAAATTAGATTTGCAGCCATTAATTTTCTTATCCATAAAAGTATTTAAACTGTATCAAATTTTTAGAACGGAAACTTTACTAACAACAAATTTGTAATGGATATGTTGGTATGCATTATTTATTGATACTTAAGTGATCTTTCCGTATAATCTATGCTCATAATTAATTAAGTTATTGGCAATTTAGTATGAAAACAGAATCAAATGATTTTATATTAATACACTTCCAAACTCATGTTAATTATTTAATTTATAAATAATTTTTAAAGTTTATTAGCTGTGGTTTTGGTATGTGTTGAGAAATTCAAAACGTCGGACGTTAACTCCGAAAAACTAGTTATCGTTATCTTTACAAAAAGTAACATTTTTAATCAATATAAACTAGCTATTAACTGCTAATCTCGATCGGTAGGAAGCTACCTATTTCAAATTAATTAAGAACTAACACCGGAATAAAAATTATGTTTTCTGTAAACGAATACTTCAGACAATAATATTTAGCCAAGTAATATTTCGAACAAAAATAGACCCTTTTTTTTTAGATAACGCGAAGGAATCTCCCAAAGGATCCTCTATAGCAATTACGTTCAACCCTAACATGAAATCTAATCAATAGCAATAATAATAGATAGTAAATGTCACTCATTCATAGAGATTTTAATCTCTGTTGAATAATTAACTCTAATTAATTAGCCAACATTTTAAAATACTCATATCCAATTAATTGTTTTAAATTAACACTAATAAACTTATGGTTACTAAGAAATATTAACATCTATAACCAGTTCCTTTTTTCGTTTTTATGAAGTATATTATATCACTTTTTTTTAAATATATGTGCAGTATAATATGCTTCAATAAATACATATATTAAAAAGTTAATGTTGAAGAATTACATATAACGGTGTCAATTTGCAAAATGTTTTTAAATTTTAGCTGCATTTATATTATAATATTCATAATAAATACTTAAATAATTTTAGGATGTGATTCCGACATGGAATTAGGGAGGTTTCTAATTATGTCTTACATTTCATGAAAAGTGTCGTCAGTCTAGTCCTATATCCGCGTACCGTATAAGGACTACGAATTCTGCCACCGAACTAGTTATCCAATGAAAGCGGGCTTGTTCCGCTAATAACACAGGTTATAACGCTACTTGCGTTATAACCTCTAAAGGTATCGTATTAACTTATGATTACACTTGCGTTCAAATCAAATGAAAAACATTTATTACTTCATTACCATTTCATGACTAGATAAACATTATGTTCTTCACTAAGCAAATGAGCCATCATTCATGAGCATCTCTAAATTTATATAAACTGAAGTATTTGGAAAATAAAATGTTGTTTATTTTCTTCAAATAATATAAAAAAACATTTTAAATATATTTCGGCAATAAATAGACCTAAAGTTGATAACTCATCAGAAATGAAAATGTATATTTAACTTGAACGGGACGATCATGTTCAATTTTGCTTTATTATATTTAATGTATCTACATATAATACGTAAATTACTATCTGTAATGTATACATCTTCGGAAGAAAGGAAATGTGAGTTTGAACCAAACAGCCTTTTGCACCTTAAAAAATCACTGTACGTATTTAACCTTCAACAGTCTTGTGAGATCTCCGAGTCCCCGCTTCAATACTAACTTCAATTATTTAACCGAGTTTATTTGTGAGCGCACATATACCACATGATATTAGTAATATAAATGTTGAGTTTATTCCTGTTTATCTACGAGGTCTAATAAGCCCTAGGCTCATGAGTTGGGGAGCCCCTTAGGATTATGCATATTTTAAAGCCTACGGAACCTCACAACAGCCATGCGGTTACACATAAAATAACGTGATTTATGTTTTATAACTGTTTATATACATGTTTTTATTAATGTGTGAATTTGTTATTTTTAGCAACGAGTAATATTTATTTAAATTTAATTTACCGAAGTTATTATAATTATTAAGCTGTTTCTGAGAAGAAGTCAGGACACTGGTTGAAGGTAATACCTTCAAAAAACTTAGGAACCTTAATCGACAATACCACGCTTTCTCTCATAGTATCCCTTCGTCTGGGGGCCAGGACTAACCTTCTTCACCGTTGCCGCTGTGGTGATCTCGTCGATGTACTAGGTCACCACGGTTTATCCTGTTTACGTAGTGCGGGCCGCATGTCACGACATGCTGCCTTGAATGACGTCATTCGGCGGGCTCTTGTCGCCGCTGGCGTTCCTGCAGTCTTAGAGCCTGTAGGTATTGTGCGCAGCGACGGCAGGAGACCGGATGGTTTGACGCTCATTCCTTGGAAACTTGGAAGATCGCTGGTGTGGGATGCCACTTGTGTCGATACACTTGCTGTTTCCCATGTGCCGGCGACTTCCAAGTCAGCAGGTGCCGCGGCCAGCACTGCCGAGAACTTGAAGCGGCGTAAGTATGCGACTCTCTCTGAGAGTTTCATATTTACGCCCTTTGCAGTCGAAACTTTGGGTCCCTGGGGCCCCGAAGCCCATCGACTGGTTTCTGATATTTGTAAGAGACTGGTCGAGGCTTCGGGAGACCGCCGGGCTGGCAGCTTCTTCCGCCAACGAATCAGTTTGGCTATTCAAAGAGGCAATGCTGCCAATCTGCTAGGTACCTTGAGCAATGACAGCTTTCTAAGCGGCAACTTTGAGGAAGTTTATTATTTAAGATAATGTGTAGTTTTAAGTTTGTAAATATTAACATATGTATGTACTTATTGTTAAGAAATTTGGTTGATTAATTGTAATATGAGTAATAATTGTTAATTAAAAAGTTTCACTTGAAATTATAATATAATTTTCTTTTCACTTTCACTTTTAAAAATATATGTGGCATCTCATGGAATCACGTGGATATAGCAAGAATGGTACCAATTTGTAGAAGCTCTGTGAGATTGATAACAGTGCAGGATGCAATTCCTAGTCATGAATTGTACGATGCACATTTGATTACAATATATTAAAGGTGCGTATTGTGGGTATGGGTTGCATATTTAGCTAATCAACTGCTAATGCGAAAACCAGGTCGTTAAAGCAGTGCAGCTATCGTACATACGTTTGCTCCACGGTTGAGAGAATTTACAAATTTTACATTAGCCTTGCTTGTGTACGCGGCTCGAGCGAGCTTCGAGCTGCGCCTCACGAGAAAATAAATTACTATATTATCTTGCGTCGATGAAATTTAGAATTATATAGTACTATATATTTTAATGATCTATCTGTAAAAAACAGATGAATTTAACTGGTCCGTTACCTTGTTGGTTGCTGCCAGTCGATTTAAGGAACGATCTTTTTAAAATTATTTTGAAATTAGCCCAGTATTCAGTTTGCATTTACGCAATCGGTGTACTGATCTGGAACACTTTTCATTTACTAAAATACCATTTAATTTATATATTTTTATATTTTAATTTATAAAAATAACACTTAACCATTGTCGGATACAACTGTCAAATTAAAATCTTATTAAAATCTTTATGCATAGGTGTGACTTAACAGATATCATTTACTTTTAATTTAACAGTAACTATTTACAACCTATTATTTTATAGAGATCTATTTATATATTAACTATGAATATTTTTTGTACGAAACTTGAATAAAGAAACAAAGAGAACTTTAGATAGATGTCTCTATTTCTTATTGACTACTTAATAGTCTGTTGCATGAGTCCGTTTTATATTTAATAAAATTAAAACATTTAAATGTTACAAATCATTTTCACTTCTAATAAATTTTGTTACATTGAAAAATAGCTTACTATTTACTTGTCACAATAAATTTGAAAAAGGAGAAAAATTGGAAGGAATCGTAAGAATCAATAAATAATACAATAATAGAGTGATATTCCAGTGAAAGTTCAATAGCAATAGTTTTTTTTTAATATGAATTCGATTTAATAAAGTATATCATAGAAAGCACGGATAATGAAGTATCTGAGCGCTGTAATATCCAAGTGTCCATAAACAGGCGCACTTTCGAGCCGCGAGAGGGCGCGCCGGCACGCGACCGCTACTCGTGCGCTGATAGGAATGGGACATTGTCGAAGCGTTGTCGATAGTTTATATTATTTTTATAGTTCATTCTAACGAAAATATAAATTTCTATGTTGCCAAACAATGAAAATAATTAACTTTAACAACTGATTTATTTTTGGTTTCCGGCCTGTATTGTAGCGTGTTTTAAAAATTGTAATGGTAATCAGTGTCCTATCTTTGACTATACAAAAAAGAGTTAAAGAAGAAAGAGGATAAAAAAATTCCTTTGCGTTTAGTTTATTATGAAATCAAATATACGATTTTTAACATTTACTGTAACCTTCAAAACATTTGATAAATTATACATCTGTACAGTTATAATGACAATTTATTTAAGAATTTATTTTTAAACGAGAATTTACAAAACAACCCAAAAATAGAAATAAAAAATATGTATGCACGAGATTCCAAAATTGTATTTGTATTTAGTTAAATCGGTACCGATCGTTTGTGCAGACCCATCACTAGGTATTCGTTTACAAGTGGCACGGGCCGCGATACTATCTACTCAGTCGATGATACAACTAGATTGTTTCACTAGAATACCGCCTTGTACAGATACCGGGAACTATTACTCGATTGTGAATATCGTTCTTAATCAAATCTATCGATTCACGTTTCGAAGTCTAAAGGCACCTACTTTATGCTCCGTTGTTGATTTTATTATTTATGATGATGTTATTTTATCACGTCGTCCAATTTACCGTATATTTATGTATTAAACCGACCCGCACGAAGGCTGGTACGTTTATTTACATTGTATGTAAGCCGAGGGTCCCAAGTTCAATCTCCTAAGAAGTCAATTCTTAAATTGTTGCCTTAGTAACGAAATTGTCTACATTGTCTTGAAGTATGGGTGTTACTGGGGGTACTGCCACAGTTCGTTCTATAGCACCTGTAACACAAGCATAGTACGTACATAAACGGGGGCTATTTGTCCGGAACTATTATTGACATGTTAGAGTATTATCTGACGGAAATGTTAAAAGCACTCGGATACCTAAGCGAAAATGTGTGAGGAGAATAATGAGATTCGAGGAAGTAAAAGAAGTAGTAATGAATATTGTTATGAATACGGCGTGAAGACATGTATGTATGTATTAATTACATATCCCATATGATATTACAGATATAGAAATATTTCATATAAAATATGAAATGTTTTATTCCATATAAAAAATTCTCATTATTGTATTCTATTTAAAAAAATAAAAATGTTCATATTGTTCTCATACACATTTGTGCTTTCACTTCACCTATTTTAATAGGTATGATATTAAATTATATGACATTCTGGACAGAGCGACACGTGACAACCGTCTTGAAAAAAGTTGTATCAGTAAATAAAAATAAAAAATTAAGAAAAAAAAACCAACTTAAAAAAAAATACACAAAATAACTACCCTTTACTAATCAAAACTCAAATACAAAAATAACTTTATAAATACGATACAAATACCTATATAGGATTAAATTTGACTTGTAGCTAATAGACTTTCTATTGTCGCACATTTAGTTAGTTGAAGTCTTAATAACTGTTAAATTTAATTGTATAGGTATATGTATCGTCATTATAAAGTTATTCTTGTACTTGAGATTTGATTAGTAATTTTGTATTTTTTAGTGTTTATTCTTTGAAGTCGGTTCTTTTTGTGTTTTCTCTATAGTTAGATAGTTTCTTAATTTTTTTTTATTTCTCCCTTTTGAGTAGCCTTAGTCTGAATAAGTATTTAAAGTAGGTCTACAATTTACTTATTTACTAAATCTGAACCGCAATGATATACAAGAGTATCATCAATATAAATTGAAAATCTTTTAAGCAGTTAGCGTTATTTGGTGTATCTTGGAAGTCCAGGCTCCGACATCAATGAAATTTATATAGGACTACTTCGAAAGCATAGGTACTCTTTCCAACAAAAAAAGAATTTTCCAAATCGATCCGAAATTGACGAAGTTATCGATAACCATACATAACAACAACACTTAATTGCAATAACGAGACAATAAAACTCACATATGATTTAAAACAAAGACAAAAACCTAACGCCACGCAACACGCGGGTCCCCTGTATCGCTTTTTCCTTACGTGACGATTTCTACCAACTCAAACCTCCCGCAAGCCGCGTTAATGAACTTTGTTCCAAAAAAAAAGGAAAAACACACAAACATAGAATCTGCTCCTATTGAAGTCGGTTAAAAATCTAAGAAAGTCGACGCTTTCAAAACTTTTGTTAGAAATCTACATGATTTATTATACATACATGTACAACACATAATACTTGTAATAATACGTTACAAGTGTACATATTTTAATCGTTTTTTTATGCTTTCAATTATTTAAACTTATACAATTATAATAAACGCGTTGTACATTTATTTAAGTGTATTGCTGTAATTATTATAGATTTCGTATAAAAGAATTAAACGCGTTAGCAACTTCATTTTGTATGTTTTATCTTCAACTTTTATCTATATTATTTATAGCTTACATTTAAATTGCACTGCAATTTTACAATTTACTGCACTAGTTGTGCAGTAGCAGTTGAGTTGTGAAACTTAGTTGCAAAAATGTTTTTGAGGTCGTCCTTTCAAATGAAAGCTCTTCAATAATTATAAATTCAAAATTGTTGACGCGTTACTTTGATATTTGTTTTTTTCTAATACCCTTTTGAAAATAGCGTCCCCTCACCTCAGAGTAATCTCTTAAGAGTATCGTTTAATAAATATGAAAAAAATCATGAATATCGAAAACAAGGTGTACCTAGATGGAAAAAAAACTACAACAAAGTAAGCTTATAAGGGATCCGATTTCTCCCTTTTCAGATACGGAACCTTAAAAAATTAATAGAATTCCATTATACTACATACTTTTTTACATATGCTTTTAAATAAAAAAAATTCATTTTGCAGTGAATAATAACGAATAACTGATAAATAAATAATAAAATAATCGCACTCCGGTTTTTTTTTTCATATATTTTCTAATTGCTCTATATTATTATTCTCCGTTGTATTTTATAGCTTTTTATACTTTTGTACTCCGTAATCTTCAAAATATTTTACTTATAATAGTAGTAAAATGGTATAGACATAGCAAGAAGATTTCTCCATAGGCGTTATAGAAAAATAGTCGCATTTACAAAAAAAAGTGTGCTTTTAATTTATGTATAGAAAAATTACTATTCTAACCAATGTTACACATTTATTGCTTGAAGCGTAAAACGTTACTCGTTTTATGCTATCATTTAAATACATCGCGATCTCAAAAGCTGAAAAATAAATTAAAAGTTCGTAACTTATAAGTAATGGACACCAGTCATGAGAAGCCGTAGGCGGCAGCTAGTTAAGAATTAATATTACAAATTGAAGTGAGCTGCGTAGTAACCAGTGAAATAGCGATTGTACAAATCTTAACTAATTATCTTCAGTATGGAATATCGCAATCGCTGAATCGTTGAAAAGCCATCCATTATACGAATAAGCACATGTTTAGACCGATAATAGGGACGGTAATGGAACTACATTGCTCAAACATAGTTAGCATTGTCTGCCATCAACTGACCAACGTACAGTGACCCTTCAAATTATTACTCAATGAAAGTATTACGAGAAAAGTGGAAGGTCTGAATCAGCTGGATGATTATAGCGCGCGAATACTAGTGACTGGGCGGTTTCCATTCGGTTATGTTCGGGAGAACTCGAGTTAATTCGGATACTTTAGCTCCGCCCACCCGCGTGTGTATTCGTCTCTATCCTAGTCTTTCATGGAGTTTTTTCTCAGTTTGTCTCGCACGTTCTTAGCGATCACTTGCCACTCCCACGGGTCGGTGTTAGGTTATTTTCCAATTATTGTGTGCGAGCTTTTTGCGCCCGTGTCGATGCCTCTGTGATAAGCTTTCTCATGACAATAGTATCGGTTCACAGCGTAAAATATAAAAATCGATAAAATTTATAATCATTTGTATATTATTGTAAAATCTCAGTAAAAGTTGTGTAGGTATTTGTATACTGTATTAGGGTTTTCTTACTGTATTTAATTTTTATAGAAAGTTATGAACATGGCATTATAATATTTCAAGAAAAAAACAATGCACTATTTCCACACCTATACATATTCCATAGCTATTAAGTAATCAAAAATTACTCTCCATATCTAAAATTTAGATGTATGTACCTATTAATTATCTAATAACAGTACTAAAAGTCTTGAACAAGAAGTAAAAGTTAGAAAGTCACAATCAAAAACAACAATTGACAAAAAAACTAAGCGAGAGAGCCCCTCACATGACCCCTTACCTCTCTTTATTAAAAAATAATAAAAAGAGTTGAGAAATGGCGATCTGAGATAATAATTACGGAGCGTAGCCGCGCACCGTCAGCTCTAAATATAAGTCAGTGCGTTCCATACTTTAAAATTAATAGCAATCTTTATAGTACGATGCCTCGTGCAAGTGATGCTATCGATATATTGATTGTCGATGTCGATAGCCTATCATTTTTTAATAGTATTGTTTTTTTACCTTCATGCAAGTGCTAGGTTTACAATAGGTAGTAATCATTACATTTTAAATGCTGAAATAACTTGGTTCGTATGAAATATTATAAATACATGATTTTTTCGTTTAAGTAAGTAAATAAAAAATATATACTGAAAGTAAAAATATATATATTTACTAATAGCGTAAATAACAGATTTATAATATACGTAGATATAAATACTGATTGTGCCCGTGGCTCCGCTTGCGAGGACTACTCGTTTGTTGCTACTTTTTATTTATATTAAGCTTTTATTCTGTTCTTATCCACCCATCTATACATATTACAACAAAACATCTCTCTTTTTTTTTCTATCCGTCTGTGTATTTAAAACTCGAGTGTTAGTGTATTAAAATCTGACCGTACTATAAATTGAATGTAAATCGCACCAATGTTTCTCAAGTTGTAAGCACAATAACGGACAGTCTGTCTGCCTGCCTGTTTCTACGTTTGTAGCTCGCAAACCAAACTAATAAACTCGTATACTAAAACCAGATCAGATGACGTACCTATTGCCAAACTAAAAAAAATACTCACAGACGGACAGACAGACAGAGAAACGTTGTATTATATAATATTGTCTACAGATAATAAATTATATAGTAATAAAGATATATTAAGTACTTACTTTTAATTCGTCGCAATATAACGTCTTGCTTTGAAAATGTTTAATTTCTTTTAATAAGCGAACGATAAGTCAACCTTTATTCATATTTACATTTAATCTTAAAAATGTACTACCTCACAAATTACATTTCTCTCAGAGCCAACCAAAAGTAAAAAAGTAATGTGCTCATACATATACTCTACCTACTTTTATTTTTCTTTTTAATTCTCTACTAACCGAGCCCAGGTTAACTGATGAAACAATGGCGATAATTCCTTAACGAGAGCCTGCTTCTTGTCCCAGTTTATCGACTAGGCGCATCACTAGCCGGGAGCAAAGGTTCCGTAGAGGGCGCAGGCATCAATTTGCGCGCGGTAGCTGCCGCGGGCGCCGCGCCGCCCCTGTCATTAGACCCCACTCCCCACGTTCCTCGCACACCCCTCGACCCCTGGGAACGAACATACTTTAACCTTTTTTGCTCCCCGCAACCTGTTGGGACGCGGCTGCTGTAGCAATTTAAAGATCGGTTCATGGCCACGGGCGGTACGCAGTATCCGTTAACTATACTACGTAAACATAATGGGACGTATTTAAAGTTATAGCTCGGGGTCCTTACAGGTTGGTCAGGGCTGCAAAGCCTTGAATACGTTGATTTAAGAATGGGTTTTGTTGTTGTAGAAATGACTTTAAATAACCTTAATTGTAGTCGTGATGTGTAGTTCCTTTTCATGTAGCTTGGTGCTGCCAGCTGTCAGTGTACATTTATTGTTCACATCAAAAAATGTCATACTTCTCACTGTGTAATTAACAAACTGACTTAAAAGTAGCGATATTTTATTTTGTAAACTGTACTATGTCTTTACACTATATGAAAATAATTAATTCATATAAATCATTTTTATATCATTTTTATGCAACAAGGTATTTGGGCTCGTTGGTGCGAAGATTCCAAGCCACATGGCTTCCAAGACAAGAGTCTAGGTTTCGATTCCTAGCCTGGCCGTTACAGGAAAGGAATTTTTTGTAATTAATTATTTGTAGTATGAATATGAATAAGTACGTTGCTTTGTACTTCGTTGTAGTCTTTTTAATTATCTCCAGACGCCGTGTCCGAGCAGCAACGATGAAGATAAATCAGATAAGCTGAATTACCTGGATGCACAATACACATTTATTATCAGATATGCTGACCGGCCGCCATTTCGTTGTAAACAGCACTCACATATCTACATTTTATTAGATTGTATTGCCTCACTTCGTAGTACAGGACAGGTTGTCTGGAGTTATAAAGTCTATGTGCACAATATAATCATTTGGAAATTACTGTGATTACTACTTATTTAAAGCGAACTTTTTCTATGATAAAGATATGAAAAAAAATGTACTGGGGGACGCCCCCAGTAGTCGTCGTCTGGTTCTCATAGCACAAGGAATGTCCTAGTTTGATACCAGATGATTGGTATGTATTGCCTGACGCATTCGTTCATTCATTCATTCATTCATATTATTTAAACACAAACGGCACATTTTGCAATTAAAATTTTATAAAACAAATTTTTATCTTTTTTTTAAACGATATGTATGCAGTGCATTGTACATAAACATTGACATTTTCATAAACATTGATTAATTGAGTGTCATTATTTTTTAACTTTAAATTGAAGTCTAACCATGTGATGAATTTTCATAATTTTTGCCACCTTTCGCCCAAAACTCCAAAACCTTTCAACCAACACATTTAAACATAATTTAATGATGTTTTGAATTTGTCAGTATCAGTAACATAAACTTTCCGTGATGCCCAAAATTAAATTAGATGTATTATTTATTATTGTGTTATAATAACAACAAATTAGAGTTAATTTTCAGTCGTTACATTTTCTACTAAAAGGTAGACAATAATTTAAATAACTAATGTACTTAAAAAATGTCGGTTGGACGTTTTTTGCTTAACTACATTCTATTTTTATTTATTTATTTATTATTAGACAGAAACTCACAGCTTGTTACAATAATTGAAAAGTTACACATGATGTTATACATTTAAAAAGCCAATTTAAGAGGTTCCCAAGATTGTACAATATAAATAAATCAGCTGATGTAGGTTGAAAAACAATAACAAGAAAATTATCAAAATACAGTACAACCAAGTCCGTGCATGAGTAAGTTTTGTATGTGTATGTTCATGTGAGTGTGTGAGTGACTTAGTAGTGTATGTGTTTGTGTATGTTTGCGGGATATCTAGTATTGTATGTAGAATGAGTAAGTATAATGTGTAGTTATATTTCAGTAATAATGTAATAGTGTAAGGAGTGTGTTCAAATGGCATACTAATGCGAGTAATTAAAAGCCATATCTATTATAAATTATTTCGTAAAATCCATACCTAGTTGAAAACTGTACTATCTGTTTTTGAAATGGTAAGCACAAATAAACTTTAAGTCCATTTCATCCTTTACATCTCAAAATTCAAAAATAAAAATAAAATTTTCCTGTTACCTTTGGAACCGGTAATTTGAACCCCAATTAAACAATTTTCTCAAATATCATTCCACTTCATTGAGTTGGCCGGTCACTCCTGACCTCAGGGCACAGACATTAGAATCCCGAAGAGATTCGGTTCCGTAACCCCCATTATAGATACTTAAATATGGTTCTGAATATGTCCGAAGGTTGCATGGGTCAATACGACCCTTCACACAGTTTATTATCAGTTTGAAAAAACTTTAGACAGTTTTAATTTTATTCGATTGAGTGCAGCTATTATAATAAAAAAGAAGTTACAATCCTGATAGGACTTGTACGACGATCTCAAAGAGAGCAAAATAAGCTTCGCAAATTGACCTGTCCTTCAACACAACCGGGCGCCGCCGACCTGTCGCCGCTAAATAATTCTGTTCCCATGAGTCTAGCTAGCCAGTAGCTATCTCACTTTAATTATTCATAGACTTTTTTGTAAGCCGTCGCTTTTTACCGCTGTCCGTTCCAAAGCCTTATAAAATTAAAAAATAAAAGTAACAGCGCAATTTAAAAAAGGAATACGTCGGATGACACGGATCGAACTCCGGGCAAATGTCGCGCGGTAAAAAGTGGTCGAGATGTGGTCGAGCGTGGCGGTGCATGGGACGAGAGGGGGGTGGGGGCGCAGGACGTCACGTAGGCGGCGCGCTTTTTGTCAACGTTCTCGCTGAGATGACAGGTCGCTGGACGCTGTGCTCGCGACCTGCTGAACACAACGCGAATCGATTTGATACTTTATCGGCGATTAACGACTTTTTACGGACAATATCTTTATGTAATGTTTTTTTTGTGCATTATGGCTTCTTAATACCATAGAGCAAAGAACTATACAGAGTACATTTTCAACCGCCTTGGCAGTCATTTTATATATTGCCAGTCCTTTAATAAGCGTATAAAGTTACTTTTTAATTCAATAAAATGCACCAAACTCATAGAGAGATTTACAATACTAGACATCCTCATTGAATCGATGTTAAAAATACATATTTATTAATAAATTCAAATATCAAATACGTTCGTCGCGTCCGCGGTGTACCTACGCTGCGTGACATCGCGACAGGTGCATTTGCGGTCTTGCGCCGGACACGTCCGATAAACTTTTTTAACTTTATATAGCTTCCCAGCGCGAGTAATTTCAGTCATTTTCATTATAAAAATAAAAAAATACTCGGTATTACAACTTGCAAACCAAAATAAGTTGTTTTTAATAAACTTGACGAGGCATATCAGCAAAAACTATGGCATCGGTTTCTATTTCAAAACCAACAATAGTTTGACAAATGAAAAGCCATATACGGAGAAGATTTTGTATTTTCAAAAACGTAACGAATTTCTGTTGAAAATGATGTATTACTGATATCTGAATGTATTAACTATTCTTCTTAATGCAACAGTTTCCGAACCGGTCGTACATTTGACGTTCAAAAATATTTTGGTTGGAGTTAACTTTAACAAATTACATATTTTTTGGATTTGGAACATACAAACATTAGAATAATGAAAACCGTATAATTTTCGCCATAGATTTAATATTATATACAGTTCAGTGTTAACTGAAATATTTTCTATTTTTTCCAGAATTTCCGCGACCAGAGAATCGATGGCGCTGGATTGCCACTCCTAACTGAGGACCATTTGACGGGAATGCTACAAATGAAGCTTGGCCCAGCACTGAAGCTGAGGGCAGTGTTGGCACGGCGGCTGGAGCCGTGCGTCCTCTGTCAAGCCGCAGCCGCTGCCGCGGCGACTACAGCGCCTGTCAATTATCCAATAAACAACGCGACGCCCAGAATGAACGGTGCGTCATCAATGAAGACAGAACCGAGAAGTAACACTACTAGCCCAAGTTAGGGATGTTTTAGTGCTAATATTGGTTATATTTTCGTCCACAATTATGTTATATGCACGTTTGTACGAGTAACTATTTGCTAACGTAAAGAATTTTTATATATTTGTGCATTTTTTTCTCTTAAATTGAGAATTTCTTTTACCTTACGAGACACTGTTTAAATTGTATCTGATATTAATTAATAAAAAGTAAACGTATTATACAGGGCGACATCGAATACGTTATGCTCAACTGGGAGCTGTAATTTGGATATATACGTGAACATTAAATTTCTCATGGCCTTAAATTGAAGAAATACTAAAAAATGTATAAAGTAGTTAATTACCCTTCTTTTGACTTCTCTCTAGTTGAGTAAAAGTAATAGTGATAAATCATTCAGAAAACTATAATAAAGAAATATTACATTATTTATCGTAAATAATTTTATATTGGTGCTTTTTTGTCGATATTTCAACAGAAATATCTAATTGTAATCAATCTAATAACAATTAGATTGATTATTTTGGAATGGGAATGTACTGGTTTCAGTTTGTTGAACGATTTCAAATTCACCCTGTATTTAACATTACTTCAGTCTAAATTCTTTACGAAAGCAAGATTTCGAAGAACTATACAAATAAGACATATACAAATACAGATATGTATATCAACCTAGTTTTTCTCTAACGCAAATAGGCTGTCAGCCAAAAAATTGTTAACTTGTTTCTTCCAGTCACTTAGCATAAATACTAAGTCTTCCTTTTCATAAGTTCGTGCATTTAGTTAACGTGTAAGTTTATTTAGAATAATTAGCAATATTTTTCAGAGAACCTGTTCAAAATTGTAAATATTTATGTAAGAAATCGATACGGCCGTCTCAATATTAAAGTTATCAAAAAATAAACTGTTTAACGTGAGCTACTCCTATAAACTAATTAACTTACTGATATCGATACCGTTAATAGTAAATGAATTTTATTTGTCAAAAGTTTTTAAAAATTATACGTTTAGATTTAAAACGTCTAACCTTCATAATGTGCTAAATTTATATCATTTTATTAATGAAAACGGTTGTAAAAAGCGACTGCGCAGAGGGTTAAATTAAGAAATACATAATAATATAATATCGATTTTATTGAATACCCTACAAGTAGGGTACGTTAAGCAATTAGTTAAATCGAATATCACAGGTAGGTGCGTTAAGAAATTTGTTACTAAAACATTGAAGTTGAACATAATAAATATATTTTCCTATAAATAATAGAGTCAGTAAATAATTATTATGATTTTAAAAACAGACCCTGATTGACCGATATAGAAATTAACTATAAAAGTCATGTAAATAGAAACGCCCTTGTAAAAATTATAAATTAAATACCTGCATATATTTTGAGGCTAATATTTCTACTGTACAGGGTCGAGACTATAATTTTTGTACATACAGTAATGTGTATTTACTATTACATAGTTATAAACAATGTATTAATTACTCCATTGTACACATTGCATTTATTTACCACACCTGAAATAAAAGCTCACATGTAACTAAAACGAAATACAGTATTTTTTACTGTAAATGTTATATGTATATGTACATTCATAATACATATAAGTAGCTACATAAGACTTAAAACTTTCGTATCGTTAAGTAAAAGGTAGGAGTACTTTACTTCCACTACTGCGTTTTAATACTTAATGAGATATATTTATTGAGGTGTCAGTGATAGATTTTTTTTTTTGATAAAATACTTTTGAATAGTTAAAAAATACTTAACATCGATGTCTAAGGGCTAACCTAACCGCCAGAAGTTGTTTCTGGGTAGAAAAGATTTCGTAAAGCAAAACTTTGTTTTTGAAATTTGATTAATACTGAAAACACCATCTATGTAGGCATAGTTTTGGCTCCCAAGAACTAGTTAAAAATATCTATTGTCAAGTGTCAAAATGGGAAGCTATAGTTTTTCTAAAGTTTAGCCAAAAGATATTTGTGGCAGTACACAAAATCCAAAACAGAGACACCTACGTCGAACTCTTTTTACCGATGTTTTAACACCGGTAAAAATAGAGTATGACATAGATATTCACATTAAAAGAACTATGTTTTTACTTATAAAATATCAATAAATGTAAGAAATAAAAATATCCATTCCTACCTATTACACTATCTTATAACAAACATTTAACCTATACTTGCACCATGTGCATAAAAGTACTTCTTATATCTATAATCCTATATAATTCGAAAGGTGTGTTCTTCATAACGTGATTGGTCTCACCAAATAGCAATCACAGCTTTGGGAATTTAATTAAAAGCACTTATCAAAATATTGATAAAACAAAGCTCAGTAATATTGCAATAGGTACATAACACCAATATGTTAAATATTTTTACTTTTTTTATTGTTGATAAACGTGCCCATGAAAATTTCAAAGTGTTGACAGCAACATGAATAAAATTAAAAAAAAAAACAAATTGTGCTGAGGCTCATCAGTGTATTGCAACATATGATATTACATCCAACAAAAAGAAATTATATAACGGAAAGTTTATGAAGACATTAGCTATACCAATATTTTTAACCAGTTCCTTTTACTTAACGACGACAGTATGCACACATTTAATGTAACTGCATAATATTTTAAATACAGCTGGAATTTGGTTTCTGTAAATATCTAATTATAATTTTCTGTCCTATATTTCATTTTTTTGCTAGATTAACTGAATATTGTTGAAATGAACGATATTGACCTGTGGTTATCTCCATAATTGCCAAATAGTAATTAAACACATCCTTTAGTAAGCCAACGAACATGAAGACACATCAGGTTTCACTATTAACTTGTTATCATAATACCATTTGCGCAAAACAATGCAAAGTATGTTAATTATTATTGTATAATTATACATCAGCATAAATCTCAATCAATTCAGTTAAAGGCTCATATAACTCAAAATAAATGTATAATTTAAAGGCGTGAAGCACTTAACCTATAGAGTGAGAGTGGAGTTGTCATTTATTTTGTTTGAAAATAATTTAAGTCTAAACACTACTGTAATTACTGCGCGCCGATTGGTCAGCCAAAAATCAAACAAAATCTGTGAATAATAACACTAAGCCATTATATAAGTATTTAAATATCTGTCGGAATATATAGAGATGTACAGTACACAGGTCCAGTATTGGTCATGTACTGTTTTAATGCGAGCGAGAGTTGATATTTTATTAGTGTCAAAAAACTGAGCAGTGGTGAGTAGGATGGTCCGATATTTCGACTCTATAGGTTAAGTGCTCCATATACAAAGGTTGGTATTAAATATTTTCACGTAACTATAATAATAAAAAAGGCAATTTTTTTTATGAAATATAACTCACTCATTATAAAACAAAATAATGACAAAATCTGACTGCATTTTTATACATATGTACATATATTACTACTAGTCTTTTTATTTATATTCGGAAATCTCAGAAAATGTAAATTATTAAGCAAGTTCTTAGTAAAATCAAGATTAGATGTGGCTTCATGTCATTTCTAAGTGTAGATTGTAAAAACGTATTTAAAATCATAAATTACTGAATAACTCATAGTGTTTGCAGAAATAACGCATAATAAACATTCAGACGAAAATCGTTTATGTATTCCCCGTAGCAACGATCTTACTGTTTTTGTAAAACAAATTAAAAGTTTTAGTATCGCTATAAAATAACACCGAGGTGCTTAAGATTAAGGGTTCTTAAAAATGCCTTTGTGCCTTATAACCATGTCTTCCTGTTACAATTAATTATAAATTATGTAACTATCTATAAATAATTTTCAAACTATTATATTACGGTCCTACGCTTTAAATCTGTCAATAATAATACTTAAAAAATGTAATTAATTAATAATTCACGATATTTTTAACTATTTCTTAAAAAATAAATCTGTGGTTTCACTTGACTGAAAAACGTCTATTCTTAAAAATTGGCATACAGAGCTATTTTTATCGCATTCAAACGGACTACAGAATATTTACGATTGTGTCAGTGTTACTGATTATGTAACTATGTTTTAGACAATACGTACGGGTTGCAATCACAGAAATATTACAATAGAGTACAAGCGCTACTCGTTGACTGCGGGAGCTACTCAAAAAGTATGGGAGCTACTCAAAGAGTATGGAAGCTACTAAAAGAGTACGGAAGCTACTCAAAGAGTACGGGAGCTACTCAAATAATATGAGAACTACTCAAAGAGTACGGGAGCTGCTCAAAAACGCTTTAGTATCCATTACAGAAATGAATATAAATGTGTATTCCTACCTCTTTTTAAAAGATTAAGAATGAGAAATTACCTTGTTTTCTAACTTTTTTAACTAAAGTTTTTTATATTTATTTATTTCGATTTATATCAAATACAATAAATACAAAATACAGATATCAAACGAATTAATTATAGCAGTGTAGCACGCGAATATTGTCATTTTTTGAATAGGTAATAGTTTTCAACATATAGCCTGCGGTTGTGCTCTCCCCTATGACTCTATCGTAATATTTCTCGTAAACTACTTGCAAGATAGTGGATAATGACTTAAATGGGGAGTTTAAAAACCAGCCAATTTTTAACTGTGATGCAAATAATAACGAAACTTATGCCAAAACTTGTATACTTCTTTTAGCGCAATGGTTTGCATTACTCTCACAAAATTGGTGTATTTTGAATCGCTTCGTTTAATGAACATACCCTTACCTGTTTGATCCGTCCATAATCATCCATTTAGTAAGTAAAACTTGTATGAAATGAAACTAACGATATATTACGTTTGTACATTTTTCAATAACGTGAAACTTCGAATTAATTTTGTGAGAGCAGTTTTGTTTAAATAACATATCCTTGTAAGGACCAGTGAATTAAAATTGTGTAAATTTTGTATGTAATATCTAGAATTAATTAATGTAAATTGTTTAGAAATTTCAGAGTGTATGTATTTACTTCGGAATGTTTTCTGTGAAAATTATTACAAACGAAAAACGAAAGTTATTATTACTTAGAATAAGTCAAAATGCGCAAAATACTTGTATCGTCTGGAAATTCTTTTACAGAAATGATTCCTTTTTGTCAATCAATATGAGCCTACATATTTTATAAATTACAATATTAAATATACCCAAAAAACGTGTTTACAAATGTATCTAAAATAACTCACACATACAGCACATAAAAAATTTCTATAAAATAAAGGAAAATATAAGCTCAATTTATATGACAATATGGAAAAGAATGTTTGGTCCAGTACAATACTATTCTGTGGTTTAGGTAATACTGCGCTTTTTACTTAAAAATATTGTGATCTATTTTTTAGGAATTTTATTAAAATTTGTTTTTTTATTTGTACTCTCAATGTTAATAAAGGAGGTATTAGATGTAGTGCATTAATGGGCAGGTAGCGATAATATCTTCATCGCGATCGCAACGTCGGCACTTAACATTCATTTTAAATCTACTTTTTGTAATGAAAATTGCTCAAAATTTCTACGGTCTGTTTAGTCAAACACATTTTAGATTTGAATTGAATAATGGGTGTTCGATTTTAGCAATAAGTTGTAATAACTGCCCGTTGTTAAGGTGCATATACACTGTATAGATAGAAACTTCCTTTTGTTATCATTAGGGAATATTTTTCTCTTAACGAGATCATTAGTCATTATAAATCATTTAAAACATTGTACTTATGATTGTAACTTGTTTATTCGTTAATTACGGAATAAGTTCAATCCAAGTTTAAGTATTTATGTGACGAAAATAAGAAGTGACTTATTAAACCGTTACATTGTTTTATTTACTCATTACAAATGCCTTAAAACTAAATACTCTATTAATAAAATACTAGCAAGCCCGGCCCATTTCACTGGGCGTTAGTTGAAGTTAAAATAAATTAAACAGTTTTTATAATAATTTTGATACTACAAAAAAAAACAAAAAAAAATCTGCTGATCCGATAGCTACCAAACTTTACAGGAACACCCGCTAGCCCAATCTGAAAATTCCCTGAAAATTTCATCGAAATTGGTCCTATGTCCATAGGACATAGGAACATACATACATACATCGCCTTTTATATATATAGGTAGATATATCTAACGCAGTCAATGCACTTGTGATGGCTTATAAAATTTCAGTATATTTAACAGGAAATGATACTGTTGCATTTTAATTTCTAACATAAATTACTAAGATTACAAAAGATTAAGAAGTATTTTCATAAATTTTCAGCAACATTTTAATAGATATAAGAGTTAAAATCAAATCAATTTGTTCAAGTGAGAACCTGCACTGAGAAGAATCGACAAGAAACGCAGTCAGGTATCATTTTATCAACATCATAGTACAATAGTTATTTTAAAATGCAATTTTCATAAAGCCAGGGAGGATTAATCCCAGACTATTGTTTAGTCTTAAACGTAATCGCTAATTTTATATCATTTTATCCCAATCAGTGTACGTTTAATAATATTAGCAACACCGCGAATAAAGCATAAAGGATCATTGGCGCCTTCTAGCAGACCACGACGATATTCGTGACGTCTTCA
Source organism: Zeuzera pyrina (assembly GCA_907165235.1). Lineage (NCBI taxonomy): Eukaryota > Metazoa > Arthropoda > Insecta > Lepidoptera > Cossidae > Zeuzera > Zeuzera pyrina. Next base: position 6,540,422 of record OU015627.1, read on the forward strand.
AGGCGAACGACCGATGCAACGGCTTATTCCCCACTACCGTTAAGAGAAATAGAAAATATTTTAAGAAAAAATTGAAACGACATCAAAAAAAACACTGAAAAGTGCAATATTGCAAGATAGGGGGCGCCGAGCGCCAATCGTGACGCTTAATACTCTTTGACTTCTGCAGCCTGTAGAGATTGCGAAACTTTGTAGAAGTAATTATGGATATTTTGCATGTCTTTAGGAGATCTCATTAAATCTAGTTAAGTTAATCTTTTACTAAGCCTTACTAATCAAAACTCAAATACAACAATAACTTTGTAAATTCGATTCAAATACCTATATAATTAAATTCAACGATTACTGAAGTCTGAAATTCTGGAGCGTAATGATAATGACATCAAGAGAATCATCAATATAAAAAAAAGCTTATAAGCAGCTAGCGTTATTTGGTGTATCTTCGAAGTCCAAGCTTCAATATCAGTGCTATTAAAATGGGACTACCTTGGAAATATACCCTTCCAAACAAAAAAAGAATTTTGAAAATCGGTCCATAATTAACGAAATTATCGGCGAACATACATGTAGAAAATACATACGTACGAACTTAGAACCTCCACCTTTTTTGAAGTCTGTTTAAAACTCGAACACGCCATGTCTCTCTTTTTAACCGACTTCCGAAATAGGTAGAAGGTTCTCAATTCGGTTAATTTTTTTTGTTACCTCATAACTCCCTCATTTATGAACCGATTTCAAGATTTTTTTTATTTGAAAAGATATACTTTCAGATTGGTCTCATTTAAATCACTGGTATTGGAGCTTGTCTTTCAAAGATAGACCGAAAACACAAAGTAACGCGAACTGGTTATAACCGTTATTTTTTTATATTTATGATACTCTTGTATGTCGTTGTGCTCCAGAATCAGAAATGTTAATTGTAGACCTGCTCTAGATATTTATGTATTTAGGTCAAGGTCACTGAAAAGGGAGAAATAAAAAAAATGTTAAAAAAATTTTACCGACTTCAAAAAAAGCACTGAAAAGTACGAAATAACTATCCTTTACTAAGTCCAATCGAATCTTAGGAAGTGGTTCTAATTTAGCTTTCAAAATTTGACCCACATGAACATGCATACTAACACGGCAAGTTAGCTTGAAATAAACAGACTTCAAAACAAAGCACTGAAAAGTACGAAATACACTATCCTTCACTAAACAAAACTTAAGTACAAAAATAACTATAAATACGACACAAATACTCATGCCATTAAATTTGACAGCTATTGAAGTCAGCCAAATCAATGTGCGACAACAGAAACAGTGCCGGCTTTACCAAAGATGCTGGATGTGCGACGCACACGGGCGCAGGCTCTTAGGGGGCGCCGAGCGCCAATCGTGACGCTTAATACTTTTTGACTTCTGCAGCCTGTAGAGATTGCGAAGCTTTGTAGAAGTAATTATGGATATTTTGCATCTCTTTAGGAGATCTCATTAAATCTAGTTAAGTAAGTTACCTACATGTAGCTGCCCTTAAATTAAACTAACAAAGGTTTCAATGTACATATTTTATACTCACTAAAATTACCAATTTGAACTTTGTGTCGTGTATTTCTGCGAAATTTTATCCATACCTACTTCATCCCGTAATTTATATTTAGTGTTTAAATAAAATAACTTGCGACTAAGTTGTGCTTTTTTATTCTTAAACCTTAAAAATTACTAAAAATATTTTTTGCTCTCAAATCTACTCCGTGGGTCCAAGGGGGCAACCGAAGTAAACGGGCTATAGCTTCCCAACATCATTTATAATTGTACCATTTGCACACGAATTTATGATCACTGGTGAAAATTTAAAGAATTCCATTTTGATCTCGTGCGCTAGTGCCTGCTGCGCTGAACAGAATGTCTATTAGTTTAGTAGGCTTAGCACCGACTTCAGTAACTGTCAAATTTAAGATTGGGGCATTTATATCGTATTTATAAAGTTATTATTGTACTTAGGTTTTGTTTAGCGAAGGAGTTATTTCGTACTTTTTAGTGCTTTGTTTTGAAGTCTGTTTATTTTAAGCTAACTTGCCGTGTTGGTATGCATGTTTATGTGGGTCAAATTTTGAAAGCTAAATTAGAACCACTTCCTAAGATTCGATTGGACTCAAATGTGGTATCATGGAGCTGATCGGATGATGGAGTCGGATGAAGGTGGCCATAGGAACTTCTGAACTAAACAAGAAAAACTCATCGAATTTTGACTCATTTGTTTTGTCTTACTGTTGTGTTTGACAAACACTCTGGTGCTACATGATATCCAAAGTCTGAAGATGGAGACGATAGGTGGTCGTATGAACTTCTGAACTAAATAAGATAGACCCGCCGTGTTTGGGCTAGTTCGATTTGTCTTGGCAAGCACTCTGGTGCTACATAATATCCAGGGCCTGAAGATGGAGCCGGAATGTGGTCAAAGAAACTTTGTAATAGAAACACATATCTCTATCGAGTTTGGGGTCATTTGTTATGTCTTAGCAAACACTCTGGTCCTATGTGATATCTAGGTTCTGAGTGGAGCACGCCGTTGTATATTTGGGTCCTAAACTTTTTGCCGCTGGGCAAGCTTATGTTGCCCTTAGTCAATAAAATCTTTAGAATGACTCCTCATCGCAGAATTAGATAGTTCGGAATTAACAGGTTCGAAATTCCTTGCAATCATGGTGCGTCACTAGAAATGCACACATCTTAATTAACCAAACTAAAAAGTTTTTTCTTTTTTAGTTTGGTTTGGTTAAGACCAAACTAAAAAGTTGAAAATAAAATTATTATTTAAAGAAAAACTTTTTCAAAAACAAGCTTTTATTCAAAAATTCAAAATAATAATTTTATGCAAGGGTTGTGCTAATGAATGTTATTTATATAGATTTTACAGATGAATACAATAAAGAAGATCGATCGAAATCTGGCATAAAACTATCAACTTATATAAGCACGATATTAGGATAATCACTGAAAAAATAAATATCCATAATTGTACGTAATATTAGATTACATATATACAGCACTAATAATAATAAGTAGTACCACCTACCTATAACTTGATGGGAGAATAGACTAAAATCCAATCAGATTTGTAAACTGATATATTAAATTGTCGGTTATTTGAATTACTATTCAGAAAAACAGATTCATGGGTTAAATAGTTGTGTACACCGATTTATTGTTCTTTATGCAATTTTTCTTCATACTAATTGCTATATAAACCTTAGTAAAAAAAGCTACAGCTATAACGAATTTTGCCATTAGAGAGAAAGAGAGGTTGCAAGCCCCGTTGCAAGCCATCGCGTGTAAGTAAGACAATTGTTTACTCTGATTTTGCCTTGAGAGGTCGTTAGTGGCGATTGACCGACGCACTGATTGGTCGCGACTTGTGGTCAAAAACCTGTTTTACTTCTCTAAGTTTCCTATACTGTTTTCATTTGACAAGTAATTTGCGAGAATTTTTGAAACTGTTTGAAGTAATTTGAAATTGATATTAGTTTATTACTTATTCTTGACACGTTAGTATTCTGTGTTCTTGATTTAGCATATTCGTAAGGCAAGCCGGGCTTTTGGGCTTGTATGAAGGTACCACCGCTCAGTGGCGTGCATCCCATATAGGCTCAGAGATACTGCCTACCTTGACAATTTAAATGATCATTTCTATATCTACTATTTATATTTTATAGACAATTAAAAATTAAATAACAATTGTTTAAAAACAGGGCCATCTAACATCCCCATTTTGTTCGTAATCGTATGTCGTATTTTTTCAATGCCGTATCTTATTTTTACCAATCGCCATCTATCGATATAAAAAAACCCGCGATATAACACCTCAGTGGAGACACGTCGGTTCGATACCTACAATTCACGCACATATGTTTACATTAGCAAGATATGGATCTTGCTAATTCATCCGCCTTTTCATTACCTTCGTTACCGCTATGTCCAGGGATCCAGGCTATTCCTTTCTTTATAGCTTTCTTTCTTCTCCCAGCTTATTAAGGATTGCTTTACATTTCGCAACCAAGGCCGATGTAGTTGTTGATTTATCTAATGATTTGAGGGCTGCTTGACTATCAGAGTATATTATTATATTCTCTTTGACTAAAGTCATTGAGTCTATTAGTGCTGTTGCACATTCCATTATCGCATATATTTCGGCCTGAAATACACTAGCGAACTTACCTAATGGTCTCTATATGTTTCTTTTCCAGCCGGAAATAAAAATTTCTGATGATTTTCTTCTAAAACCATCCGTATAAGATTTGGTGGTGTCTTTATCTATATTTAATTCCATTTAATTCCAATTAATTAAAAAACTCCAACCCATACACATCCGAGTGCGACCCCGCCCACCTTACATAGTTAGATTGCTTGGCATACCAGTATCCAAGTACAGACACGATTTCACTGGCCACACTGGTGTCATCTTTCAGCTGTTGCCACAGTAATTCGTATGACATAAGATCGAAGGCCTTTGACAGATCCAGGAAATAAGCATTAACAGGTGTTTTCCTAGACGTGTAATATCGGACAGTGTGTTTGAGAGACAAAATTGCACTTTCTGTGGAGAGTCCCGGTCTGAAGCCGAACTGTGCATCATGCAGGTCTATGCGACTAGCCATCTGGCTATCAAACAGACTGTCCAGCACTTTAGCACCGTAGATATCGGTCTATAGTTAGAAAGATCTAAGGCGTCACCTGTTCTGTTCTTTACTATGGGCACAACTATTGTTTTAATAAGATCATCAGGCAAGTGAGTATGACTCAGACAAAGATTGAAAAATAGAGTCAGGACAGATGTACTCCAGCATGCTGCAGGTGTTCAATACTGAGGTAGTCATGTGCCGGAGATTTACCTACTACTATATCTTTAATCACTTTGGTAACATCTTTAGCAGAAAACCTTACACTTATCTCTAAGGTCTGACCCTCAGCACCGAACACGCGCAGCTTCGCTCTCAAGGGTGATTCTACCCTAAAATGAATTTTAAAGAGGTTGGCGATTGCTACACTCACTGGAAGACTCGGTCTAGGATTCAATTTGTTGATGTTTTTTCAGAATCTCCTAAAGTCTTTGGAAGTATGGTGCTGTGCTATGATTTGTCTATGTCATGTAAGTATCTTTTACGAGCTTTTACAACCTTACGCTTTGATGGTAAGGTCTACTTTAGATTAACACAATATTACCGATAGCACAGATTAATTAGTTACTATCGTATAGTACTGTACGATATTATATACGACATATATGTCAATTCGGACAATAATTGTTTAGATTTTACAGAAGATTGTAAATCTAGTTATTTGTCAAGTAATTTGTTTTTAATTTGCATGTCACTTAAAGGTAGCCTATATTCCTAGAGCACATTAGTGTGTGTATCTATTGACTCAATACAGGTTCACTCTAAATTGTGAATGTCACAATTCATTTTACATGTAAGACAGAATAATAACAGAAGAATATTATTGTTTGCGATGTGCAAACAATAATAAACTTCTATTCTTAATTTTTAAGTGTTCTTTAAAAATACAAATTTTTACACTTATCATGACGTTTTGATTCATGGTGATTTTTATAGAAAGACAAACACGCAAACGGATAAAAATTCTAAAAATGTTTTGTTTCCCTTATAACTAATAAGTATGACAACTAAATCAATCATTTAACTAGCCCATCTCTAGTTATGTCATAAATGTCATAGTCGCCATATTTGTTTACATTAAAAACAAAAATAAAATAAATAGGATATAGTAGGTGTTCATACCACAAAAAAAATTTAAGGGTTTTTATGAGGGAGTTTCACTGTTTCACCACTTTTTAAATACAATAGAGGTATTTACATTAATATTAAGAAAAGAAGTGCAAGAAATCGTTACTTGTCATAAATATATTTTAATGAAAAATTCAGTTCGGAAATGCAACAGTTATTTAACATAAGTAAACATCTCCGTGTAGTAATTCATGAATCTTTATTTTTTATTACAAAATTAAAAAAATACAAATTAATATTAGATTATATTTTATTGCTCCTTTTAGACAAATAATACACTTACACTATTTACTTATGTACATTCCTTAAGAAGATTTAATAAGTATTCGAACGATGAAAAATTGTACAAAAACTATTTCCTGTTTCAGCTGAAAAGTAGATATAATTAAAGTTACAGGAACTAGTAGAGTGTATAACAAGGAAGTAAAATAATATTTTTGCGTCGAGGCATCACTTTGAATTGAAGAGGAACGAAGGATTCTAATGTAGAATTCCGAGCGCAACGAGAGATTCTCAAGTAGAATCCTGAGAGCAGCGAGGGATTCAATTTACGGCGCCCGAGATAAAAAATTAATTTTGTTACCGAGATTTTTCATATACATCTATAAGAAAAATAAATGAGAGACCTTATTCGATATGGAAAAGTACAAAAAAATTATATATTTTTAAATTTTTAATTTGCTTTTTTTCTAGCGCGCGGCTAACGCTGCCCAGGTTAACTTCAGCCAATAGCATTTTACATACAATATTTTCATTTAATCTTTCGTGTTCCTTATTCAAATTCATTTCTGCCCTCTGTGAAAGTCTTTAAGAGAAAAGACCTATTTTGGTCGCACTTATCGAGGAATAATAAAAAAAAATAGATGGAACGAAAACAATAATTTGTTCCTTTTCAAAGCCTTAAAGAAAACGTTTTATGTAATAAACATTCTTATCTTTAGCAAGTAAAAAGTTTCTTAAAAATACACAATTTTATATAATATACAATTTTAAAGCAACGCCTGCAACAAATTAATAGCAAATTTTTGTTGCTATGAATTCTCAAATCCTTATAGAGAAGTTTTCTTCTTCAAACACCACTTTAACAGTGTCTATCGTTTGTTGGAATCTATCTTTGTCTTTTGCGAGGCAGAATCGTTTGGATACTCTCGCTATCCCTATTCACTCCTGAATGTCGCGGAGTCAAGTTCTTCCTGCTTCATCTTGTCTTTTTTTAGCGACTTTACCCACCACAATTTTATTTGTACAAGTAATACTTATCATGCCTGAGCACGTGATCGAAAAATGAAGTTTTAGCTTTCTAATTATGGACGAAAATTAAGTGCAAAACATTTGTTGGTGATATTTTGCGTTCAACTTATCATCAATATCGTCTTTACACGCACATCTCAAAAGCTTCGATAGGTTGAGACACATAAAGAGCTATTTTTTTTAAACTACGGGTAATTACGTATCTTCAGAATGTAAATCATTATATGTAGGGCTATACATCAAAAAGTACTCATACATACACCCAGTATACTTCCATTGAATTTTTAACGCACTCTTTATACTAATAATTGCGTGAATTCGGATTTTTTTTAATCTCACATTTCATTAGTTAATCATATAAGACAGTCTTATCCATTTTTAAGGTTTATTAATTCTAAAGCTATCATTACATTATTAAAGGCTATTTAATTCCTGATCAGCTTTCTTCCTGTCCCCGTTGCTGACAAGTTCGAAGTTCCTCTCAAGATTATGGGACCGCTTTTCCCTGTACTCCATCAGTTCTATAATGGTATACCCGGAGAATCCTAGTACGAGCAGACCCAGCAAAATGTATAACCTGTATAACAAAATATTGTATATCAATACAAAACATTGTATTTTATAATCTGTATAATAAAATGTAACAAAATATTGTAAATTAATACCTTTTTTAACCAGATTTTAGAGTTAGAATAATAAATAGTGTAAAACAGTTATTTTTGCTAATTAAAGTTTAATTATTCAAATTTCGAACTGTAAATAAAATATTTAATATTAAAAATTATTACACACTGGCAGAATTTCACCAATCGAAATTGAATACCCGAGTTCAACCATTAAATTCGGTTCAAGGAATATCATTTCTCCAATGCAAATAGAACGCAGTTCATGCTGAACTCGGTTCATATTTTGAACTTCCAATTTTCTACGTTTAAGTAGCATATGGGTAGTTAAAATATAATAGTACATGTGTAATACACTATGTTTGTCCAAAATATACCTAACTAAATACTGAATGCTATTTTCATTGCGTTTCTATATCAATAACATTTAAATTTTCAAAGCATTCATCCAATATCAAAAATTATAAAATCAATTGCAAAAAATTATCAAAATTGTGCTCAAATAAACAACATTAACAAATTGACAACTAAGTTAGTGGAAACATATTTATGAAATTACTTGCGATGGCTAACTATCACATCACTGTTCTCGGATTCCACACATTTCTTTTCAATAAAAAAAGAAATCTCAATTAATTTATGAAATGATGATAATTTTACAAAAATCTAAAAACGAATCGAAAGTTATTGTGAATCTATAATACATTGTATTCGTCAACAAAAAGATTACGACGAGCGTTCCCAAGAGTCCCTTTGGCCGAGGGCGTTTTTACGAATGTTGTATTTGTAATCACAAAAAAAATACAATTACGCCAGTCGTTTAAGTACACGATCTGTTTTAATTCGCTACATGAAAGAAAAACCGCTATCAATCGTCTTTTTTTTGTTTCTGAAAAGGGAAAACATCCCCACGGACACTCACCCGGACTCTACGCCTATTGAGTAGTGTCGGACTTGAACCGACTAAAAAACCCTCCTCTCTGCTGTTAGCCCTAGTGGCTTTTACGGCGTCACCGGTCGCGTTGAGGCAAGCGCAGAAGGTGCCCTGCCAGATGGTTGACCACCTAGGTTTCCTCTAACCAAAGGATACCTCATATGGAGGGCGACCGTCGGACTCAGGGCGTCTTCAGGTGGGGACGTCCTCGCCTTCGCCGGAAGGAGCGGTGCGGATGTAGTGTGAATGTGGGTATTCTCGAGTTCGAACGTGTAATGTCGTCATCGCTCTCGCCTAATACATGTCTAGGCCTATAGTGGCGTTTGAGAGCGTCGGGCTTGGAGGTGTACGATTACGCCCTGACTAATGACTAACTAGGGCTACTACTACTAGGTATAGCGAGGAATGGTGAAGGAAGCGTTCGGATATCTCTTTTAGATAATGAGCTTTTGTGGGCAATTCTAAGTCGTAAATAAATAAGTAAGTAATGCAGATCTATACGTTACGCATGTAAAAAGGGGCACCGGTGGCACCGCTGCATGAATCTATTCTGTATTACTTGAAGGGAGTTGATATGGGTGAGCGCAGCGTGAGCGAATACTGCGATGGTATACGTCATAATAGATCTGACACACGTCTTATACGAGGTTAAATTCTTTCTGTCTGAAGGAATCAGTCGTCTAAACTGTAATTCAAATATACGTTCGATACTATTCGACTTATACTTGGTAGTGGGTATTTTAAAATACACCAAAATAATTGTTATCGAGTGGGTGAGACATTATTTTGTTAACTGAAAATACGACATCATCAATTAATCAATTCTATAATATTTACAATCGACGCACGCGAAGCCTATGCGACGTTTTTTACTTCCTCATGTTGTTTCTACGCTTGGTAACGCTCGCCTTAAATTCCTTCAATGTACATTGGATAATAATCAAAATACTAATTTCTTAACAGCTATAAAACTTAGTCGACTTATCTTATTCTTTCTTTTCGGTGTATTCCACACATAAATACGAACAGTACATAACCAATTCCTTACCTTGTTCTCACACAGAGATACGGTGCTGATGCATATGACAGCACGCTACCAGTAGCCTCCCATAGCCTAAAGTTAGAGTACGCAGCCTCCTCATCACCGGGAAATAGGATGCCAGACAGCGCTGCAATAATTATGATAGAAATAATAACCTACAGGGTACTTCCCATTGACGTAGAATCATGAAATGATATAGAATTTTGAAATTTGGCAAGAAGCAAGATCTCACAGCACGTAAAGGAAAAAAATCCGAAATCGTAATTTTGTATTCATATTGCATGAAAAAAATTTTTTTGAGAACATAAACTTACACTTGTTTCTAATTTATTTGAGGGAAATATTTCGATCACATTTGTGACCGAAGGGGAAATACTTTCGAGAAATGCTTGCCCGGCAAATGGAGTCATTTATGACTTTAAGTAAATAGTATTGAATTTCATGCGCTTATTTAAGGCGAGGTGGCTTCGACATTGCGAGATTTTAAATGCATTGTTTGTAATGAAATATTAAAGTTTGATCTCAAAAAAAAATATATGTTAATTATGAGGATGTCGACAAGAGAAGTATGGGCTTCGTTACGTGATTTGTTATATTTCATAGCATCAAAAAACATCACAAAGTTGTGTTAGTTTAATGGTTTAGAAGTTGCTTCATATGAAATCTATCGACATTTATGCGTTAAAAATTATACGTAAATAACTGTCATCGCATTTCCAAGGGTAGTATTAAGTTGGATTTATTAATTTAAGAATCCTTATTTTACAATTTTAAAATATTACTTAACTTTACGATTTCGACTTCGAGGCGTGTCAATTTCGCTCATTATAGTCCCGTCGGGACCATGTTAGAGGTAGGATCGCTGTCGGTTTGTGCGGCGCATTCATAGGATAATCGTGTGTAAAACACATTCGTTTTAAATTCAAAAATTTAAATTTCTTCTACATAAAACGAAAATGAATACAAAAAGAACGATTTTACTTCATAAATATTTTATATAACTCGTGAGAAAATTGTATACATAGCGGTAAATTTGACATTGTGACATAAAATTGCCAAAGGCAATATTCTTCTATTTATAAACTCGATTACATTATTCGCGAAAAATAGTTCGCACATAATCGAGTAATTTTATGAAATTGACAATTCAGTTATCATTGAATTAGAGGAATCAAAAATATTAAATCAATAAACAGTACTATATATAACAGTATATAATAAATAACTGAAATTATCCAAGAATATTAATTTATGTCAATATCACGATATAACATAATTATGGAAAATTGTAAACTACAATTATAATCGATTATTTAATCTTATCAATAATAATTGCTGGCAATATGTATTTGAAAACATTTTACTGCAAGGAAAAATGTCACAGTGTAGAAAAAAAGAAGTATAGCATAATACTAACGTAAACGTTCATAATCCATACTAATATTAAAAATGCGAAAATTTGTCTGTCTGTCGGGTACGTTTTCATGTTTAAACAGCCAAACCGATTTTGATGAAATTTGCCATGAAGATTGGTTTTACACTAAGGGACGGACATAGACTGAGAGAGTGAAAAGGGAGATGAAATATTGAATGGGAAATCCTAAACCGTTGAATAGATTATGTAGAAATTTGGTACAGAGATAGTATGTGTACGAAAACTAATGTGTAGCCGACTTTGTTCTTCATTACCACCCATTATCTCTTTATTCAAAAAATGTATGTCCGCCAAGTGCACAGTATGTGTTGAAATACCGCACGTCACTTAACATCCAGAAACTTTCCTTTGCGTATTCTATTTTATTTAATACTCATATTGTGTTGAACAAAAAATGTATTTTCTATTGCGGTACATTTGCCATATTGGATGTATGATGACGTCATATATACAGAAACCTTCCCCTGCGTATTCCATTTTATTTGATACCCATGTTGTTGGTGTTGGTTGGAATCCTCCGTATTGGATTTATGAATTACTTCACATGTACAGAAACTTTTCCCTGCGTATTCCATTCCATTTGATACCCATATTGTGGGTGTTGAACAAAAAGTTATATCCTATTGTGGAACATCCGCCATATTGGATTTATGATGACGTCACATATACAGAAACCTTCCCCCGCGTATTCCAATTCATTTGATACCCATATTGTTGGTGTTGAACAAAAAAGTTATTTCCTAATATGCCGGATCCACCATATTGGATTCATGATGACATCACATATATAAAAAACCACGTGTCATTTTTAAAGTAGCCTACGTTTGTTTCTGGACACATACTATCTCTATATTTCCGCTAAGTATCTCGGTAAACCGCTGAACCGAATATGATGTATTTCGTCATAATCGGTTCAGCGGTTTAGCATTTTCCCTAGAAAGTTTCATCCCCCTTTTCACTTCTTTAAGGGTAGATTTTTTTCTATGTTTTTAATGGAAAAGGTTTATGTCAATATTCAATTTCATCTTAATCTATACTAAAAAATTCTATTTTCAACACGCCGCACTGTCATGACAAACCCGCTGTACACGGTGAGACGCATGCCCCCGCGCGGAGGGGAATACTTCGCCCCGCCTTCACCCCCTCAAAAGTACAGTTCGGACGCTGGTACCGCGTCTTAATTCCTAACCGATATTATTCTAAGACAAAGCGAAAAACATAAATGTATTGCCTAATCCATCAATCAATTACAATTTATCACAAGTATTAACGCCTGATGTCCCACATCAACTCTGAATTCAATTGTGAAGACGATTAAGAAAGTTAATATGCAATTTGCTTCGAATCCGAACATGTAGTCACAATAGGTGCTTCTATTTATACCTATTGAGTATTGACATGCTATCTACTAATACTATCTTAATATGCCTTCTTTAGAGTTCCTGAAGTACATAAGAAAATACCTACCATTTACCTGCACCAGCCACACAGCGTCGGCGGTGCCCCAAACAGCGGCTAAGACGAAGAACACCAGCCACTGATCAGGATCTGGTCGCCAGTGGATTAGTGCCGTCAGCAGACACAGGTTCAATAACTTGTATAATGAAAATAAAAATAGTTTGACACAATTAAGATAACGTACCGACTTAAAGATGATAATACTAAAACGAAAATAACATTAAAAATGATAAATACTCGTAATAAATAATAAGGAACCGATGCAGTGATGCGAACAAATGCGGCTTTAGCACGTATTTGTAAGTATTTTTATTCTAATAGGGCTCAAATTCCTTCCTAAAATCGCTGATACATTGCAAGTAAACTTTACCAAAAATAATAAGCAGTGAAATCTAATTTGTTGAGATTATTATTTTATAATTAATACTAGCTTTTGCCCGCGACTTCGTCCACGCGGTGGCGTACTTGCGACAAAGGGGATAGCATAAAAACCTTCTCCATGAAAAAATACATATACGTGGTAACTTTCATGGTGATCAGTCAAGCGATGCTCGCGTTCAGCGATTACTTGTATACAAACATCCATCTATATATACATATTACATAGGTATATACATAGGAGAAAGGTGATTGACTGATTTATAATGACGACGATTAGTAATTCATTACGAGATCTCCAGAACTATTGGGTTTACAGAATTGGAATTTGGCAGACATGTTTTTTTACTGACAAGAGATCCGCTAAGAACGGGTTTTTCGAAAATCTACCCCTAAGAGGGTAAAAAGCCCTTTTTTTACCCTCTTAGGGGTAGATTAAGTAGGGGGGGGGGGGGTCAACGTTTGTATGGAGAAAAAATAAATCGTTATCGATTGACTTGGCCTTTTATATGTAGGCCGCTGTGTGGCGGGCGGTGATCGCACTTTTTGTAAAATTCCATTCGCGAAAGGGGGGAGTGGAGGGATTGAACTTTGTATGAAACTTTTATAACTTTTTATACGCGGGCGGCAGTGTGGCAGGCGGTGGATGCACATGCATAGGTATAGAGTATGTTGACTGGAACGGGTAGACACTTGAAGGCAGACGTCATTTAAGCACGTATAAAATCCACGCAGACGAAGTCGCGGGTAACAGTTAGTTTTTATACATACGTAGATTTACTGGGCCTTTTGTGCGTTACAGACATCCGCCTTACAAACTCAAAATTGTAGATTCTACTGTCAGTCCAGAGTTGGACTAGCAGTCTTCGCCGTCTTAGGCTATTTAGTAGCAGCCGTGTTTCTTAGCTCCACTTTTCTGATCATGTCATCGTATTATTATACCGCCTTCACCGCGAATCAAGGCTCCTATTTGGCAATCCTAGGCCCGGATCTAATAGGCCTTAGGAGAAATCCGTCTCTGCTCTAGTTAAGTTAGTAAGTAGTTAGTTAGTCAGTTTAGAAAAAACTTAGTCTGTGTACTTCCCCAGTTCATTGTGTGGTACTATCCTTAGTAGGTATAAGCTTTAGTGTTTAAATTCGGGTCAAACAATCGGTGTATTTGTCTGAAAATTACTTATTTTTAAAAGCATCTTACATTCGAAATATTATAAGCAATATTGAACAATCTGGTGTCATTTATGGCTTGAAAACATTGAAACAAACAAAACACAAACAAGTTGAAAATTACTCATTTTTAAAAGCATCTTACATTCGAAATATTATAAGCAATAATGAACAATCTGGTGTCATTTATGGCTTGAAAACATTGATCAATACCAGTTCATGTGGTATTCACCCGTCTTTTTCTCACCTCACTTGCGATAAGAGGACTGTGCTTAGCAGTGGGACCTACATACGCAGTTACAGTACAGTTCAATTCAATACAATTACTTACCAGAGCTGTGACCATCACCGGATATCTGCCGGTGAGCTTGACCAGTGTTCCGGCGACCGGCGCCGCGAGCGCGTTGAACACACCGAAGCATATCATCACGTAACCAATATTGCTGATGCCGTAAGCGCACCCGATGAAGGCCTGTAAACAATAACAGATTTAATTTGCTTTAAAATACCTAACCAAATACACGTCGTAACGACGCAATAGTATTCAATAGGTACTGTCGTTTACAAACCACCTACTGCAAAACAAATTTTGTCGCAAAGCTTTATTTCTTACAAAAACTATTGAACATTTCACTATCCTTATAATTTTCGAACCTTATTCTTAATATCTATACTTTTTATATTTTTCTAAGCAATACTTTCGGAGATTTTTATGAGAAAAAATTCGCAACGAATGTCATACACAGTAGTATTATACTTTTTGATTTAGCGATTTTATATCCTTCATTAGAGAAAAAAAATTGTACGTTTAATAGACCCCAAGTCAAAGCCGTTTCGAGTTTGTCTGTATTTAGGTCAGTACTTGCTATAACCATTTCTTTCAGCTATTTGCGTCAGTGTCTCACAAAAACGATTGCAACCAAGGATGTTATATTTACATTGTATTATAACGTCATTGATTGTTGTTACAATTAATGACGTTATATTACAATGTAAATACACAGACAGACAGACAGACTGCACACTGAGGTGATTCGATTAGTGTTCCATTTTTTTATTTTTGAACAGAACACTAAAAAACATACCACGAAGTCAAAGATTTTGTCAAAGTTTTAAACACACTGGCCATTATTCTCAGAAATGTGCTTGCGTATTCATTGGTCTTTGAATAAGTAAATATTGCAAATTCTATTGTTAGATGATACTGAAATATTGTAATATTGTACCTGAGTTTCTTGTTAGTTCTTACCAGCGTGGGTTTTTGAAGTAATGCTAATTTAACATTCCAACATGGCTTGTATTGGGTTCACATTTTTGTTCAACTGCGCTAGTTAAAATGAGTAATGTTTTCGGAGTGTATTTTATGTTATTTTATTTTACACACATTTGAAAGCTATATTTAATGTTTACGTACAAAGCTACTGTTTATATATTTAATAATGAAATTTCTTTCAGCAGTTCCATGATAGGAAAAATATGACGAAAGCAAAATTTTATGTGTATGAATCACAAAAAACTATAAAAAATATAATGTACGTCCATTGAATTATACGTTACACTAGATTAGTTACAGGGGTCAGCAAGACGCGGCTCGCGAGCCGCATGCGGCTCTTTCAAGAAACCATTGCGGCTCTGCAAGTTCCGCTAAAAAAAATTAAAATCTACAGCGGAAAGACACGCAGCACACGAGTATACATGCGAGTATACGGGTAAAGCAGGAATAAAAAATCTTTCTGGCTCTTTCAAATTCATGAAATCGATATTTTTATTGCGGCTAGTTCTTCCGGCTTAAAAGTTTGCCGACGCCTGGACTAGTACATCGAAACAATAATCGTGTCCCTTACACGCTGGCAGAGCGGGGCGCGGGAACTGCCGCTTCGCCGTAAGTAAGAGTGAAACAGTGCTATTGTGTCGTCGCTCCGAATGGGCAAGGCCTGCTCACGATGTTTAATATTACGTATAATGAAATAAGTCTAATTCATTAAATAACCATTTTAAATGCATATTTTACTGTCTTATAATAATTTGAGCATCAATGTTTTAATTATTTATTGTAAAAGTATTACATACCTAAGTGCATTAAATATGTATGAAGTAAGATAGACTACGTTGTTCACTGCACAAGCGAATAAGTCATATATACATATACAATCTATGTTATGCATGATTCTTCGTTTCCTCTTGAAGCCTGATAGGCTATATTTAATGAACGAATTATCATTAGATTGGTCTTAGTGTCACGTGTGACAAGGCTGTATGAAAAATAAAATTATTGAGAAATAATGTTTAACTTAAGTTTAATAATATTTTTACCCGTATTTTCACCAATTTTAAAGTGCTTTTAAATCCCCTTTATTTGCTGTTGAATACCATAGACCTGTAAATACTTAGTCGTTTGGAATCGAATTAAATTATAATGTAATAATACAAATAACATTGCAAAGCACTTAGTTGTTACTTGATAATATAGATAAACAATATAAAATGGGAACAATAAAGGTCAGTTGTAAATTTGAAATGGTCACGCCATGCGTGTCGTATAGGTTAAATAGAATGGCGCTTTGTCATAGGTTATAACTTATAAGTTAAAAGCGCTTATTCCAATTTTCAAACAAAATATAAATTAATAAATATTAATTATCGATCTGGTCTGGCTTTGCTCAGGCGGCTTTGGTACTCTTATCACCACACTAATTGACTTTGAATGCCCTTAATTATAAACTTAGATTAAATTAAACCACTATAATTTGAACTTGATTTACAAGCGCAAGTTAGGTAAAGAGAGCTCAGCTCAGACCTTAGCTTCTAAAAGACCCACAACAATGAAATTTACACTATTTTTTAAGTTACTCTAGAATCGCAACTACAAAATGCTGTTAATTCTTTGATAAGTCATTTATGCATCATCCGCGTGTAAACACACATACAGGCACCTTAAAATCATCGTTTTGGCCTTTGTTAGTACTATTTACCTACATTTCTTTTGTTTTCTTACCTTAAATATTTTCAATGTACGGGTGTTACAGGTTATGTTATCCGAATTTAATGCAACATAAGAATTAGCTTTTTTATTCTTTAAAATTGTTTTAACTTTTTAATGAGAACGAAATAAGCAAAGTTCACATTTTTCTTAACTTATTGTCTGTATATTTCAGTTTATATTGCCCATTAAAGTTCAGTCTAAATTATTACGAATAAGAACTAGGAAACCAAAGCAAATGTGTTCTTCCGAGAATTATTATGTAGCTTCAGTAGTTTGTACGCTATACTATCACGTTACTTTACGTTAGAGGAATACCAACTAGGGACAAATAAATATTATTGTTGTTTGTACCAAAAATCAAGCTCGTCTTGCAGTCTTGTTCATTCAACATTTTCTGAAAAAAACCTTTATTATGGACGATGATTTCCCTCGTCTGAAATCAGTATAAAATCAAATAAATGACGGAAGCTACATCCTTGAATTGTTATTGAAAAGTACACTTATTATTCCACTACTGATTTAAAAAGGTACTTTATTGTCCATGTCAATTATTTTTTCGTCATATTGTGTATGTACCCTTGCTTTTCAAATAGGTGGTTTCAAGGAATATGCTACTCTCTACTGAGACGTCTTCATAAACCTTTATAACAATCACAACGGAATTTTAATTTAAACCTTTTAATTGAAATGTACTAAAAGTGAGCATCTTTTGTCAAATCGCTCCTGTGTTAAAGCTTAATCATGTTTTCGAGTTATGTCACTTGTGCGCAGGAAACGAGGCTCGGACTCATATGACACCACTCACAGTGCTCGCAGTAACCTTCATCTGTTTATTTTATTACGATACTTCATTAGTTACAGGGTTATGTCGTGACAAATCTATCATTTATACGTCATTTATGTCTGGTACAGTTAACTAGAAGTAACTAATTACACTAATTTAACAAGGTTCAAATACAAACAAGCAATTGTCAGTTTTACACATGTATGTACATACGAGTATATCATAACCTCACAGTATGTATTTCATTTCCATTTCTCATTTCCCTTTCATCATCATCAAGCATCAAAATTCAGCAAAATTACACCTTATGACATGTCATGATTTCAACAAGTTTTTTTTTTATTTAACTGCTTCCTCTGATGTATTTTCAAGGACTTTATTTTCTTTATTTACTCTTATTTTCCTACAGTAATTTATCTACTCCAACGACAAGTATTTGGATTTTGTTTAGCTGGCCCGTTCCGTTGTGTTGTCCGAAAACGAAAACTTATTTGTCTTTTGCCTGAATTTCTTTCACAGGGCGACTAGTATAACCACTGAACCAATTAATGGCAAATTTTGCACACGGAGTGGTTGCGCTTCTGGCCAAAACATAGTTCTCATGAACTATTTACCAGTCCACTCGAGCCAAAGCGTGGATAAAGACTGGTTATCATTATTAATCCCTTTAATTTTAACCGTGAAACATCCAACAGAACCTTAAGAAAAAAACAGACTAAAAATTACTACTTCAAAAACAATTAATACTAAATCACTTTCTCAATACAATTACGTGTATAATGAAAGTGGAGTTTTTGGTTTCCTAAAAACATCGTAACAGAAAGAAACTTGCTAACAGTGTCTTGGACACGCATTGACTTCACCGTAACGCTTAGTGCTTAGTTCTCTTTGACCTTGTTACCTATAGTTACGTCGTAATGTTATGTATGCATATAATAATATGTACAATGAATTCAACACGAATGTACATAGAAGTAGGACCTACATTTTGACATAGTATATATATAGTTCTTACTACTATGAAACTGTATAACAGCTAAACCAAACCACGTAAGGCACTATAAACTCTTCATTAGTGAAAACATCGGCTAAAAGGAACTCTCAAAGTTAATGCACATGCAATAACTTTGAAGGTTCCTTATTGAGTACAACTTGTTCCCAATAAAGAATAGTACCCACTTGTACCGTACAAGTGAGTTCTTGATTTACTTTACTAATTGACACCTATATACCTTTCATCTAGATAGGTGTAAAGTTGACAAAATAAATCGACAGTGACATATGGTCCGACAAACGGACAGACAGACATGAGAAACTATGAGGGATCCGTTTTAGATATTTTTTGCTACAGTTTTAACTACAACTGCAGAAATTCTTGATTCTTATACTAACAAAAAACATAGTAAACAACCGTATCTATATTCATTAGCATTTGAAATATAATCAATAATGTAGCCACTGACGCCCACAGTAATCGCAAAAACAAAGCAAAAATATATATTATAGCGCTAGAAAATAAAAACATTCGACCTACACGCAGCATGGTATTAAGAACATTATAAAATTATTGTATAACAAAACTTAACCTAACTGAAAAGTCGCGGCTCTTTGATTTGTCCGCGAGAGTATTCAGTCTTACAATTAGATTTCAATTCACATTATCGTACAATACTCAATTCAGACTCCAACTACTTCCAAATAAATATGCTATTCATTATCGTGCTTATTCCAAGCATGATTACGAATAGGATGTTATTTTACGATAAAGTTGATACTTCGGTTATACACCGGTAAAACATCGAATGTTACGTAACATAACATAACATAACATATCTTCATGCTGTATCCCCAACGAAGTAGTCAGAGAGGACGGAGCGCCAGGAGTCGCGGTCCTTACACACCGAATGTTACGTTGCTTAGTAAATAATCCAGGCTTTCCTGAAGTAGAAATATCTATTAAACAATTTGGTCTACAGTGATTTGGAGAATTACAGCATGTCTAATTGTCTATAGATCTGCATTCTGGTATAGCTTTATATTTTTACAAATTCATTACAATAGATGGAATCCGTCGATGAGATCAGTACATCTCACCCACGGATCTCATAGCGTTTCTGGTATAGCTTTATATTTTAACAAATTCGTTATAACAATAGATGAAATCCGTGAGCGAGATCAGTAGAATCATTGTAGACCAAACTGTTTAGAGCGCACTCCTATTTCAGGAAAGCCTGGATTATTTACTAAGCAACGTAACATTTGTTGTTCACGCAGAATCACGCAGTAATGATACGCATTACAGTATGACATTACAGTATCGTGTTAGGTGAGATTACTTATCATAATAAATCTGTTAAAATATAAAATTCAAAGTTATGCGAGAATAAAATTACGACAAAATAACTTAGCAATTTCTTTTTATAATCCTTACCTGATTGAAATCCGCAGCCATAAAAGCCTGTTCAGCACCAATGTACCCTATGACTGGTAGTAAAAGTAGCTGATACTTGTGACGGAGCTGCCTTAGCGTTACTGCCAGCAGCCGCACGCCGGATTTGCCTTGAGACGCCGCTTTACGGGTTGAGGTGTACCTGGTTATATGAGACATCCCATTCCATTGTAGTAGGTAACATCGCTAATGACATCACAATATCAATACTGACTAATCTATTCTTATAATTACTTAAATACTATCTTGAAATCTTAATGTTACCATTATACCGTTTTTGTAATTACGGTTTTACTAGTAAAGCGGATTTAAATTAATTTGCTAACTGTGAGTATATAGTAACAGATTGCGTACCTTAAATTACTCAAATTCCTTATAGTAATCCTTATTTATTAACGTTCTTTTATAACTGTACGAAAATGTACAATTTTTCCCACAATTATTTAAATTGTTTTATCTGCTATGACGGGTCGCTAATCTTTCGCCTATACTTCCTTGTAATAACCCCGGTCCTTTTGCCTACTCTTTTGACATTTCCGTTCCGACTGGATATGCGAGAGTTTTTGACATTTCCGTCGGCTAACACTCTGGCTATTTGATCTTCATAAGTCAGTCTTGGTCTTCCTTGGCTTCTTTTAACACTCACTTTAGCTCTGTAGATTTTCTTCGTCAGTCTTTCATCACTCATTCTTTCTATGTGCCCGAACCATCTTAGCATTCATTTCTTCATTTCTACAATATCACTATCGTGCAACCCTGTCGTACTGCGTATCTCTTCATTGCTTATTTTGCCAGCAAACATAATACCGCAGATATTCTAAGAGATCGGATTTCTACTGCATTTATCTTACTTTCACTCGATATCGGGCATATCCAGACCTCACTACCGTACAATAACGTTTGTGACACTGGGGCATACACCACCAAAACAAAAATTCTCATCAACCCTGTTTTGAGACGCATCGAGAGCAGTCTCGGGTTAACACTCTTATACTTACACAATTTACACAATTAACAAGTTACACAATTAACCAAACGGGAGGACAGTAAGACGCCTACCCCTTGGCATCCCCTTTCTTCTTACGGTACCTCGGACTATAAAGCGATGCCCCCTCCAGGCCCCCTTTCGCTTAGTTTCACTCAAACATAACACATCCAATCTTCTTCCATAACATCTATCACTTCGTTCATCTTCTCTTCAATCCCACCTCTCACATTCCACGCAGTTATTTTGCACTTTTCCCTCCACTTCCCGCCGCAAGGTGCACAGCGGTCACAGCGGTCCCCACCGCCGGACTGCACTCTGCTCACACCAGCGGAGACAAACTGGTGTACGTCGCTTTCGAGGGACGCCCTATCATTATCGTTGTCGTTGTCCCTCGTGGTGTGCACTGGAGAGGATTTACAGCCTTGAAAAAGGCTGGCAGGAGGCGCGACGAACACGCTTCTTCAATTGACCCCACCTTTTTTGACTTGTACGAAATTACTTCCCGCGTGAGTTTAAAATTTAATTAATGTTTTTGTCTCCCACGTCAGCTAAGAAACTATTTTAAATTATTAAAAGTAAAATGTAAGTTTTCCGAACTTATGCTAATCACTAATGTGTCAAATTTTTCATATATATATTTAAAATCTATTTAAAGTTTATTTATTTGGTATAATCATGGAATACTATTTTAAGGTGAACACTTGTTCACCTGGCATTTTTAATCAAACAAAAAACTGATGGTGTTTTCCATGGTTTTAACAGATCGCTTAGTCATTTGCACACTCATTTGGCTCTACGAATTTGACAATAAATCGCTCGGTTGGAGCAAAAAGCTTGCTATTACTTTTTATTACATATTTACTGTTCACGGTACTCGTTTCAAAACAGGTCAAATAGGTGTTTTTTGTTTAGTTATTTTTTATTTTAATTAGTTTTAAGAACATCGATATTTTGAGACATCGATTTAGGAGACGTGACCAGCTGTTTGCTCGGAATTTGGACACGGGATCATGACAGATGGATTTTTAGAACCAAATAACTGAAGTCGAAATAACATAGAAGTCGTTATCGAGACGGCAGTATAAAAATTGCTTTGTTTAACAGAAATGGATAATCCATAATTTGTCAACTCCGTTGTCTACGTAACTAATAAAATTCGGTCAAAGGGCAATGTTTAGAAAGTTATAATAAACGATGCCCTAGCAAATATGCCATCTGCAAACCTTATTGTTAAAAGCGGAGTCAAATTTGTTATTTGCACACTCAGGCTCTGCCTACCCAAAATATGAATGATGTTATGTAATTTAAGAGCCACCGTCATAGAAATTTAAAATCTAAATATCAATTAAATTTCATTACATGCTATATTTGAAACTCAGACCTATCAGCTTTCTAAAAAAACCTTTTCTGAAAAAACTATCAAGAAACTCTGTTAATGTCATTGAATATCATCTTTCTTACAACAAAATTTCACGACAATGATCTTGAAAGGTTAGCGAATATACAGGTCCACATTAATATCAAATAATAAAAAATATTAAGTCTTTATCTGAATATTCATTGAGTGAATATTGAAAATATTCATTTTAAGTAAATTTTTTGAGCCCGTTTTATAAGCAAATCTTATGAAACGGGTTCAAGTTCATTTTGAAATAGATGATATCTGCAGAAGTTTTTACTGTATTTGTGTCAGCTAATACGCTGACACATTTCCCTTAATCTCATTGCACGACTTCAATAATATGTAAATATCGACAAAATCAATGTCCGCGTCGCTGTAATAAGAGTACAAGGGGCTTACCACCATCTCTTATAGCAGTATTATTTTAATGTTACTTGATTGAAAAAGAAAAGATTGAAAAAGAAATTCTGATAGTAGTTTAGTGATTAGTTTTGTCATTCGACATAATCATGAGTAGGCGAAAGAAATATGTAAGAACCGTGATGTTTAGCCGTCCAACCTACCTTAACTACCCCGTAAGTCAATTCAAGTAATATTAAAATAATAACGTTGAGAGATGGTGGTATGCCCCGGAGATGATATCATCACGTGCATAGTTAATATAAATCGTTTGTAAAGTTAGTAAGAAACACCTATCTAAATTAGTAATTAACACACCTAATGCGTACCAATATACTATCTTCCAAATTTCTTCCACCATAAATTCACAGATGAACTACGAGAACACTGTCATGCTAATCGTATTCCTTTACGTTAGTAACAAAAAATAAATCTGTGCTGTTACTATTTATATGTATAATATGAATGGAACGGCTAGTAAAGTTTTTGAATGGAGTGAATAATTTAAAATCAAGTATTTAAGTATTTAACATTAGGATTCAAATGTACAGTTGCACGTTGTAGGTAATTCAAATCTATAGTTGTGTTTTATCATTAATTCAAAACGTACAGTTGTATATTGTAATTAATTGAAATCTTCAATTATATTTTGTAGGTAATTTAAATCTGCAGTTATCTGTTATTGTTAATTGAAATTTACAGTTGTATATGAATTCTCATATGTATCTAAATTAAGTTGATCAATATTTGAGCGCGGTTTTGTCCTTACGGCGCATTTTATTATTAATTTCAGTGTATAATGTATTATCTTTATTATATTACATATCGAGGTCATAGTTTTTACATAACAGTGGTCATAAAGTATATATGTCTCATTTAAACAGTTCGTAAAGCGACAGTTTTTATTAGAGGCGTGCGCAATTTTTTGTACCCTTAATTGACAAGTAGGAAATGCTTAAAGTTAATACATGTACATTACATGTACATAAATAATTCTATAAGCACTAACGTAATATAATTATTAATTAAACATGACATTGTTGAATTAAGTACTTCGATAATCTCAAATTTTTGAGATTATCGATGCACATACGTACAAGCGGACGGACGGACAAAAGCTTGAGTGACCTCAAAAATTTTTCCGTGTAAGATATCCAGAAAATTATGTAATTACAATTATTTACATAATTTTCTGGGTTCCTGAAAATCTGGGTTCTAGGAAACCAGAAAATTAAATAAATACAATTATTTACACAAGTTTCTTGGTCAGTATGAATTTACCTATACTGCCGCCCTATAAGCTACATATCATGAAAATATTTATGCATGTATTTGCAAAAATCCATTTTATTATTTTAGGTGAATTCGTTGTTGTAACTTGCCAAAACAAAATTTCAAAATTTTAAATTTGCTCAGTTTCATTATTAAGGTGCAATATCTTATTAACCCACATAATATATTGCGCTAGTAGACATTTTAAAATATTGATGAAAGAATTATACAAGGCTCAAATTAAATTCTCGAACTCGACTTCACTGACCCTACCCTTCTCCAACTTCCGGGAAATAACGGATGCGTTGCCGGCCTTTAGGGAAAGGAGGGAGAGGGGTAAGAAGGTCCACCGGCACTCTCACTCATCGAATGATACACAACAGCAATACATGCTGTTATTTGATGCTGATATTCTGTGAGAGGGTGGTATTTCACCGGGCCAGCCGGCCCAATTCGCCCTACAATGCAGCATGACTCTACCACGCTAAATTTGTAATTAAATTTATAATTTAAAAGTGCATTTTATTTATACTGACCTAGTCAATGAATCCACTCCAAAAGCGACTAATAGCACAGCTGAGACCATGCACACGAGATAGACACTGGTAATAACTTGAATTTTCACAGGAGAAGGGGGCTCCAGATTAGTGTTTTCCTGAGTAATACCAATAATAATATAAATAATAATATATCTTACACCTTCGTAACTGATACCATTTATTTGCAAAAACGAATAACTTATAGAACTGCAAGTAATTTTTTAAGTTATTGCTTGAGATGTTCAAAAAAAATTAAAATAGTCATTTTCTGAAACGACAAAATATTGTTTATTAAAATTAAAAAAAAATTATAAATTATGTAAAAACGAAATTATTAAATTTCCTTATAAACCATACAAAAGCTTGTGTTCGTAACGAGCCGTCCCGTCTTCGCACGGGTGGACACACCATTGCTCAAACTACTTCTTAAGCCTTTCCAGTAACATGTCAATCAAACAACAAATATAAACAACAAATAATTCATTCCATCGAGTGGTGTTCGAGGCATGAGTGACACAGAAACTAACAATGATTTAGATTAACCTGCCCGCGCCGATAAAGCAGCCAAGCAACGCCTTTTCGACTTGACTTCGACTTCCGACTTGTTTTACAAATATCGAAATTTTAAACTTAAATCTTATTTTTATCAAAATAAAATATAGCCTTTTTTAGAATCGGTTTAGTAGTTCCAGAGATGACCCACTACAAACAAATAAACACCTCTATTTAATGTTGGCGTAGATAATTATTCTAAACTTACGTAAGTATCACTTCCACTGCAAAAATTGACTCCGCAAGTTTCCCTCACGTCGGCTATATGAAGTGAGAAATTTCTTATGAGAGCTGCATCTAATGTCAGGTTCTCTGGTACAGTCGACTCACCGAGAGATGACGATAATACTGAAGAAAATACGAAAAACATTTAAAAACTTTTCAGTATTAAAGTGCAAAGCACTTTTGCACGGATCAAATTTATGGTGGAAATAATACACAAATATACATAATGTTGGTACGTACTACTAGCTTTATTGTTCATTATTACATAAAAGAAACAATAGAAGTATGTAGGTCAAGTACTATGGTTATGATCATACTTCAGAACGTAAAAGTATGTATAAAAGTACGTAAAATTACTATATGTAATAAATCAATTGTATGGAATAAGCTTTAGCATAGAAAATATTACTTGGGTGTGTATGCACTTAAATAAATAAAATTTAGTCGTTTATTCATTAGAACTTTATTTGTAGTTAAAACTATCTAAATATCTAAACATTAATTATAAAATATATAAAAAAAATGTTTCTTTGTTTGTCCTGTATATGTTTCTATAACATTAATCTGATTGCGACGAAACTTTGGTGAGTTGTTTTACGCACGCTCGCGCCCACGAAGATTTCCGAATTTTTAGATTTTTAAATGGAAAACCACGCCAGCAAAGTCCCCGTCAACAGCTGCTCATAACATAATTTATACTTTAAATTCCTTGACAGATATGTTTCTAAACTGGCTAGACTCTATATCTATTATTAAAGGAAGAATTCTTAAAATTGCTACGTATGTTACATTCTATGTATCTACATGTATCCGAGTATTAAGAATTACCACTTAGTATTAATAATAACCAAATCGTCGGGTTAACGCGAAGCTAAGCGGCGGGATTCATTCGATTTCTATAGACATTAATATAAAAAGCTAGTTTTCAAAATAAATTGAAACAACAAAAGTTAGTTCAGGGCATGTATGGGACACACCACAGACTATTGTGGTCGTGCTTTCATTCCTACGTGTTCCACTCACCTCCGCCAAATACTAGTCCGAATTACAATCCGGAGCTACCCGTCTCTAATTGTAACAGTGGAAACATAATATTAATAACCTGAATATTTTGTAAATAGCCCTATTCAAATTTAGTTACAAAAGCCATAAAGAATTCCAATTATCTAAAAAGTATAAAACATTTATCTGTTTCAGTAATAAACGTGGTACTCATATTCATGAGTTAACATGAAACTTACCTTTCCACTTAATGTCACTATCAAGGTCAATACACTTGACAACCATATTACATATTCAATATAAAAACAATGTTATAAATTCATTATGATCACACAAGGTCCGTCTGTCACGGTTTGCATTATAACGAAATTTTATAGAACAAAGCATCAAATGTTTTATGAAGTCATAGACGCAAATATTATGGAAAATCATATCTGCCATCGGTTCCCATAAATACCGACATGAAATAAATACGTTCATTTCTAAACTTCACCTTATTAAAATTTCTACTACAAATTTTTTGGAACTTTACTACCTTTTCTTACATAACTTTATATCTATCGTTTTACACAAAATCACCAGTGTCTAAAATCTAAAATTATAAGTTCTGAAACTTTTTAAACTTACAATGAGATATTAATATTGGAATGTAATAATATATTTAAATTAAAGAAAAATTGCAAGCAGGCGAGATCCATTTTATTTCTGTAGATTTTATATTCAAATTTTATAAGCAAATTGTTCTATTAAAGGAACCCGAGCCCCATTGGCGTATAAAATCTTTAGTATCTGATCGCGTCGCGCCCGTTTCTAGTTTAAAAAGATTATTATATTCATAACATGAAGTTATGAATGAAAAAAATGAAGAATTGAAGTTTAGTGTCAAGTTTCAACATATTTTATTTCAAGAAACAAAATTTTTATGTATTTTTTATTGTTTTTTTAATAACTGTTTTATTATTTTTAAGAATTTCTGTATCATCTTTTCATCAACCTGTACGTAATGACTTGCCAACTTGCCATCCCGAATGGTGGTGATCGAGAGACAGAAATAATAAATTATACAATCATTGGACAGAAACTGAACATGAAAAGACGAAAACCATAGGCTAACAGACAAAGAAGACGTTAAGCAGCGATGGAGTAAACTATAGAGGACAGCAAGAAAGCGGCGACTCTGTCACTGATACTGAGAGCAATCCTAGCGATTTGCCACACTCGAGTCGGGAACTGGACGAAATCATTAGTATGAAAGAGACTGCGAAATCGATAGGAAGTATGAAATGTGGAAAGGTTGCGAGAGGTTGTGAGATGATTGGTGAAATGATCAAGTATAGTGGTTCTAAAGTCTGTAATAACTGTTGTAAACTAGTCAACCTTTGATGGCAAAAGAGAGAGATTCCAGAGGACTGGCACACTGCAATTATAGTATTTCTTTAAAGTAAAACGTTCTCATCTGGACTGCGCTCGCTACAAAGGCATCGGCTTGGCCAGCTTAGAAAGTAAAGTCTTTACCAAGGTATTGACAGAACGTATGACAGACATTTCTGAAAGATATTTATGGGAGGCATAAGGTAGTTTTAGGTGGTTTTTAGGAAAGGTAGGGATTGTGTTGACGGGATTTTCAGTATGTTCCAAAAACACGAAAAAGATATTTGTCTACAAAATGGTTTCTAAATAGAAAGAGATAATATGTGCTTAATTAACTTACAACAAGGTGCTGATATTTGTCTCATGAAACAGTATCATGCAACATGCAACATGTCGACAAATCTCAACGTGAATGGGGCGGGGCCTATTAAATTCATTACAATTAGCCTGATTCATCGACCAACTTTTACAATCTGCACGAGAAGATCAGAGAAGACAATCTTTCTCTCAGATCAACATGAAAGCAATGTAATTAATACGTACGTCATAAACCTAGGCGCATGAAAACGGTGCAAAAAAAAATAGAACAACGAAAATATTTTACAGGCAAGTACGAATTTACAGAAAGTTAGATACTGAATAATTGCATTTTATTCTGAAAACTATAGCTATGTACCTACTAATAATAAAACTTAACATTGTTTATTTTACATGCCCTAATCTTATGGTAAAATGTTTCTGTACTCTGTTTCCTAGATTGCAATAAAAAATCCGCCGTCTGTAAAAAAGCGCATTGTATAAAAAAGCTTGCTCCGATAATCAATCATTATAGTCATAAAACAAATAGGATCAAAATACAAAAACTATTTCGTCAAGGTCAAACTAACGCGCAGCCGCACCGTCGCCGCGCGCCGTCGTGAATGATACGACACTTTCGCTTACGAGTCACGACACTTCCGGCACTGTAACTGGACAAGTATAGTATACAAGTACTACTACAAGTATAGTATTCTGTGATAATACAATACATAATACATGCAGTACCAATGCATGCTCCATAATTTATCAATTTCACATAAAATTTCTTCGATTCTGTGAAACGGTATATTGTAGGAGCATAAATATTTTTTACTCAATTTTAGATCAAATCAAAATATCTTTTAATTAATTAGGGTCTTAAGAGCATTTTTATATAGTCGTAAGTGATTGTGGCTTATAATTTCCTTATAACAATTTTCTTTTTTCTTTTAGTCCGATAATAGACACGTCGAGAACATATATGTTACGAGTCTTAGCGAATAAGTCTGACATTTTAGAGAATACCAATCCGTTTGTAAATCCATCTCCATGAATTCACATCCAGGTCTCGTGTCCGCGTACTCGAAATGATCCGACCAACGACCGTGACTCTCGACGTAGACGATTCATGTCACAGTTCCTTTGTAAGCATTTCATGATTTTCATGGCACCCCACCAGCAAACAATTCATACCAAAGAATACGCATTTCCATTTGGATATACATCCATCAGTACACGTCACTTATCTGGACCTACCCAATATGCGTACTACATAACAATTCGCGAACGTTTAAAATATTCTACTAAGTACATCAATATTTGCTTCTAGTGCAATGCATTGCAGCTTCTTAGTATGAAAGTTAATTTCATACACGATCAACAACAAAGTCACTGTAAGTTCAAACTGCTTCATGTGCGGGACTTAACTAAAGAGAATTTAATTCAGACCTTGCACTATCACGACAAAATATACTAATACTATTTCTTTATTACTAGACTTCTATTGGACTCCAAGAATGCAACTGCAGAAATCATGTTCAATTTCGTGTTGTAGTTTTGGTATGAATGTGATGCGTCTGCGAAAATATGATACAAACGGAAAATTCAAAAACCTTTGTTTTCCCTTCTAGAAATGAGAGCTCTAGTGTATTTTTTTTTAATAGTTTCGATGTACTGATTCGGTTTACTTAGTTTTGTTATTCTATAAATCAAATAACGCATGAGATATTAAATTAAGAGAACTACGAATATTTCACGACATAAAAAACTTTAAATTACTTACTAGACGAAGAAATGAGGTTTCCCCAAATCTGAGCCATTTGGTAGAACATGAAAAAGAGACCGAAGAATCTGACTACCAACACATCCACTGATACACCGGACAGCTTTGCGTAGGGCTCCGCAACCTACACATAAATAATTACATACGTATTTTA
The DNA here is from genome assembly GCA_907165235.1 of Zeuzera pyrina. Taxonomy (NCBI): domain Eukaryota; kingdom Metazoa; phylum Arthropoda; class Insecta; order Lepidoptera; family Cossidae; genus Zeuzera; species Zeuzera pyrina. The sequence goes on from OU015627.1 coordinate 6,570,693, forward strand.
TATTAATAAGACATTACACTATGAATAGTGTCAAAAATATAAAAATTGTCGATAAATAAGTATATAAAAACAACTGTGGTATAAAAGATATATATCTATCTATAGAAGAATCAATTAAAATCTCAAAAAATGAATTTGGGCTTTTAACAGTGTACAAAATTAATGTCAAAATTATTTCATAGCAATATTAGTGAGTATATAAAATTATATTTCATTGCGCTGCATCATAATACTCTTTATATAGTTTTGTCTGCATAAGTACATTCAACATTTTACAGCTACGACACCTTAGCTCGTATTACTTTACTTATTTATAGTACTTATAGCTATAAGTACTTCGATATTTGTCATATAATTCTTATGGGGACAATCCTTTATGCAAATTTAGAACATAAAATTTCATATACGTAATTTACATTCTTATGTGATATAATAATAATAATACTCCAGACAATTACACAGGTTGTGTGACCCCAAACTAAGCAGTAAGCTTGTACAATGGGTACCACACAACGAACTCTGGGGAAGTTCCCAGTAACATACAGACTCCAAGCTAATTTAGAAAAGTTTGTTTTCCTAAATTGACCTAACCGGGGAAAGAACCCGGGAGCCTAGTTCGGAAAGCAGATGCTATGCCGCTTCGCCAACGGGCCAGTCGAATTATAATGAACATGCTGGCTTTTTAAATCGAATATATATTATAACTTACAAACTTATAAGACACATATGCGCAAATACTTAAGATACGTGTCAAGAAAAATTTTGCTTCGTGTCATGTAATTCGATATTTAGTACCTATTTTATTGTAACTATCGATTTATTCCGTAACATATTCAGGGATCTCCGTTTGAATATCCTAGATCGAATCATGCACGTATCACATAGTTTACAAGCAGCCTTGACATACAAAATTATAAAGTCAAATTAGCAAAACATCCTAAATACCGGATGCAAAAAGGAATTTTGCTTGAAATTTATCCATTGCGATAACTAAGCTATCCGATTATTAAGTAACGTGTTTGGATTTTTAAATTACGTACTATTACCGAATCTAAGTAACCGTCATCCATAATGTATACGACAGATAAAAACGATTTTTTGCTGTTTAAATGTATGACCGATTTTTTGTTTCACACACATTTCGGTGCAAAATGCGATCACACTATTAACATGTGATTTGCTAATAATAATGGACATACTGGCTTTTTGAATCTTAAATAACAATAATATATTAATTAATGTATTTCTGTGTCAATTGTAAGTTGCTTTTGCGATTTACTAGTGTTTATGTTTTTGTTTTTTCAAAATGCTTCAAATAGGTGCAATTCAAATCATTGAAACTACAAAAAATGTTAAATGGATACTAGATACCAACAAAAACTAAAAATAAAACATGCATATTATTTTCAATTCACAAAAGATAGCATAATGACGTTCGAATTTTAGTTAAGTGCAATTTCAACCCGCTTGCAAAGTAACCGTACTGTACTATATATTTAACGTATGAACGTTCTCAGAAAAGTAGTTATTTTGCTTTTTGTGGCACGAATACGAAACTCTGAAGATTTCAAAATTGTTTAGATTTTTAAAACGTGGATACCTAACGGTGACACACCTGTCTCGTAAACGTAAAAACCAAATGACTCACCACGGACAAATAGGTGCACTTGGCGCACCACAGCGGTCCACCTCCGAAGCCTACCATCATGCCTGCCGGTATGAGGATGTACAAGCGAGGATAAAACTGGGATGCGATAAACGGCATATACGCTATGAACGACACCGCTATAGCCCATTTGCACCCGAGCCATCTGGACAAAAAGATAAAGAATCAGTTAATTATTACATAAAAATAACATCATTCGATTTTACAGATTTAAATAGAGCATCAAAGATAAAGCATCGTAGCAAAAACCAAAAACACACATGCACACTGTCTCGACACGAAACGTCTTGAATACGACAATAATCCTAATGTATTGCAGTTTAGAACTGCTTATAAAAAAGCTTTAAATCATTTGGAACTCTGATCATTATTCACTGGTAATTGCATCCCACTGTGTAATTTCACCATTTTATAATCGTCTAATACTGATATGATTAACACCATAACACCACTCAGCAGACACGATAGCCAACAATACGAAATTTTTTCATTGACACTCATATTGAATTATGATACAGAAGATCATAGGAACTTTAACATTTTTCCCGAAATATTAAATAACGAGCAAGTTACAGGTGTATCCCAGTTGGTTATTGTGTGTGTAAATAGATGAACCACAAAAACTGCCGCATCACAAATAATTACCATCGAATGTATGGGTGGCTTACGTTATATAAGCCACCCATATATTCGATGGTAATTATTTGTGATTTGTTTGTTTGTGATTGATTTGTTATGGTGTTAATCATATCAGTATTAGACGATTATAAAATTGTGAAATTATACAGTGGGATGCAATTACCAGTAAATAATGATCAGAGTTCCAAATGATTTAAAATCAGACGACGTAAATATGTAAAATATGCTTAAACATTGAAACAATGGTAAAGTTAGAAGTCTCTCTGCAAAGTATAACTTCAATTACATCTTAGTTAAAAAATGTGATTATTTCATTGAAAATGTAGTATTTACATTCATAAGTCAATTCTCGTTTAATTAACCATGTACCTTTTATCACAGGATTCATTTGCTTCGGGTTCATCATATACGAATATGCTATTTAAATATAATACATGCTAAAGCACTGGTTGGGCCCATACTCGTCCGAGGACACAGAACTAGATGTACGAGTAAGTCTGCACCCGCATCCATTAAGATGTCGGACCTACCCATCACTATACGACTGAAATATTTATTATATGGGCCCATTTCGCGTCATATATTAAACGTTTATATGATTGCAATACAATTTCATTGGAAACTACATCACGGTTGTTCTCGTTGAATATTGTTTTAAATTCACCTCAAATCACAGCCATAGTCTTATTACAAAAAATTACAACACTATGACAATGCCAAAAAATTTGCGGTAAATTCATAGCGATGTATCATATATTTTTATGTACTTGCATACATATGTATTACATATGGTTCAATATGTCGATGTAATCACAAAGAATAAGTACCTGCATTACACTACCTATTCCATAAAATTATAGCATGTTTTAGCTTTTTTTTCATTACAATTTTATATTTTAAAATATATATTAGGTTAAGTGTTCAGGCATAGTATACATATTCTTTGGTTCAGACGAATCATTTGAATTCAGAAGAATCATTTGCTGGCCGGGGCGATTAACTCGGTCAGCATTTTCTTCTTAGTACTTAGCGCTACAGGGCGGTTATTCACAAACGTCGGAAACTCAACTTTTCGTGTCCGACAGGAAACTTTTCGATGATTTTGTCTATACGCGATTCATAAACCCGCAATCGTATTATATTTATATTATATGTATATCATATTATATATAGTCGTATTCACAAATCCAAGCCTTCTGATTTAATTTATGCTTTTCGACGATCGGCCTTTCCACCACGGAAAGTTTCCGACGTTTGTAAATAACCCCCCAGGTATAACGTGTTTAGTGGCTAACTGTAAATATTCCGCTCAAAAATATTTCATCTGATGTAGGTACATACATGCGAATTACTTTTATTGCTATAAATAGTAATAACCGATTAGATTAAAATATTAAACGGACAAGTACCTTTACGAACCCACTAAGTCATAGCTCATGTATATTGATAATGTGCTGTGCACATTATTAAGTACGATTTATATAATACTAAATGTTTCAATGCAAGAATAATAACAACCATTTGGTATTTGGAAGTAGGCATCATATATGTGACAACAATATTCAGGCGCCACACAATAACAACAATAGTAAACCGTGATTACATCGTTTCCCGTATAATCATGAATTGTGTCGCGTGACAACTGAGTTCGTCACAAAAGAACCTTACATTGTTTTGTCCACGGTGCATAAAGCCGGTACAGACGACGCTGAGACATACACAACGTAGTAACTTCTAACGGTATTTCCTAACCATTATTGACAAGATCATTTATTAATAACAAAGTAATCCCAATCTGTAATAAACTTTCATGCTCTGACTAATCCTTTAGCGTGGTGACAGAGCCTACAAGCCAGGGCCCCGGGTTCGATCCCTGGTCCAGGTTAATGTATGCACAGCGTAAGCGTAATGCTTAGTTTGGGGTCGCACGATTTGTGTGATTGTCTATTATCGTTGTAACATTATTTACCCTCAATCACAATGTGGATTTAAGAATTAGTTCCACATTGCGATGGAAGATAAATATAATAATACACATTATACTGTAAGCAAAACTTAACTATTTATAGTTTTAATTTTAATTATGTATTTTATTTAATTACTTATTTTATTTTCTAGTCTTTACAAACATATCTCTTCTATTTTATATTTATCATTATGTAACTAACGGCATTAGCTGATATACATACATAATATTTATGTAATGACATCGTACGAAAAAGTCTAAATTTGACTTCTGAGAACTTTGAGAGAATAAATAATCAAAATATGTGTATTATTTTTAGATCTTTTTATTGTAAGCTGCTATGCAATTAAATTTAATAATAAAATTTCAAAAAGTAGTTTACCTTTTTGTGATGTACTATATTATGTATGTAACGGTCAATTATACATAAGTACATTATTATACATCCATACTAAGATTATAAATGCGAAAGTCTGTCTGTCCGTCTGTGTCTGTCTGTGTCTGTCTGTCTGGTAGGTTTTCACGGCCCAGAGCGATTGGCATGAAGATAGTTTGACACCAGGTGACGGACAACGGCTACTTTTTTTTTTTCAAAAATCTACTGTAGGTGAAAAGGGGGATGAAACTTTGTATTGGAAGTGCTAAACCGCTGGACCGATTAAGATAAAGATTGGTATAGAGATAAACCTTTTCTATTAAATAAAAAGACTTTTTTTAATCAAAAATCTACCCCTTAAGGGGTGAAAGGGGGATGAAATTTTATAGGGGAAATACTAAACCGCTGAGCCGATGATATATAAATTTGGTACAGAGATATGTGCCCGAAAACAAACGTCGCCAACTTTGTTTTTTTTTAAAATGACATGTGGTTTTTTACATATGTGACATCATCATAAATCTAATATGGCGGATGTTCCGTAATAGTAAACAAAATTTTTGTTTAACACCAACAATTTGGGTATCAAATGAAATGGAATACCCAGAGGAATGTTTCTGTATATATGTGGAATCATATATCCAATATGGCGGATGTTTCATAACAGAAAGTAACTTTTTGGTCAACAACAATATGGGCATCAAATGAAATGGAATACACAGGAGAAGGTTTCTGTATATGTGACGTCATCATAAATCCAATATGGCGGATGTCCCATAACAGAAAATAACTTTTTCGTTTAACACCAACAATATGGGTATCAAATGAAATGGAATACGGAGGGGAAGGTGTACGTGACGTCATTATAATACCATTATGGTGGACGTTCCATTACAGGAAATCATTTTTTAATTCAACACCAACAATATGGGTATCAAATGCAATGGAATACGCAGGGGAAGGTTTCTGTGTATGTGACGTAAACATAAATCCAATATGGCGGATGCTTCGTGGTAGAAAATAACTTTTTTCAGGACCTCTAACAATATGGGTATCAAATGAACAAAGATACAAAGGAGAAGGTTACTGTACATTCGATATCATCATAAATTCAATATGGCGAATGCACCGCGATAGATAGTAACTTTTTTCAAGACCTCTTCTAACAATATAAGTATCTTGGGTCTCCTCAGTAAGAGGAGAAGTTACGGAAAAATCCCGCGGATGAAGTCGCGGGTACAGCTAGTATTTAATATATTAGTACCTGGGAGACCGAGCTTCACTCGATGTCTTATAAAAAAAAGTCTGACTACAATGCAGGATTTGAACCCGCGCATTTCAGCGTGATAGACATATGCTTTAGCCACTGTTCTATGGACAAAGTAAATTCTATCGCGAAATTAGAAGGGTTCAGAGTTTAGAAGTTTTAAGTTTGTGGAAACACAGAGAAAACTAATTTTCCTAGAATTGAGACCTAAATAGATCGATTTCTCGCCCTCGTAAATCCCTATATCGCAAATTTCATCGAAATCGTTAAAGCCGTTTTCGAGAATGCAATTATAAATATACAAATATTGCTCATATAATACTATTCTTTTAAATAACATAGTATCTGAAATTAAAGGAAGCCCATGAAATTTAACATTCAATTCACTGTTCAGGAAAATAAATATTACAGATTTCTCCGTGACTTTTAGCCATAGACTAATCTCCAGAGCCAGTCGCCGTATCCGAGCAGCAACGGCGAGTTAAATCAGATAACCTGACTCACCTGTACATACAACACACATTTATTATCAGATAAGCTGATCGGTCGCCATTTCGTTAGAAAACAACACCCACACTTCTACATTTTATTTGCATAACACCGCCTGATTTTTAGTGCGGGACAGCCTGCCTGAAGCTATGAAGTCTATAATTTTATTATTATTTTTCATTTTATTTCCTTATTATATGTATATTATTAAAGTGATATTTGTTTTTAATAGCTACTTATTGCAACTGAATTTAGCCATATCATTTCAAAATATTTAAAACAAAACAAAAAATATTGCTGACTATATTGCAGGATTCGAACAATATTATTTGTCTGTAGATGTTGAAATCTCCTTTTGGATTATTCCTTTCATGAGATAGCAGTATCGTCGAAAATATGCAAATATTAATATTTGTAGCAATAAAGAAAGTGGATAAAACCATAAAAAAAAGGAATATCAAAATATCATGTTTATTTATTCGAATTATTTGATATATTGGGTCCTTATATATGAAATTGGCGTTTTATACGGGAGGAATATAAAGTCAATTTTTTTTGTAAAATATATTTAATTAATCAAAGTATGCACCGTTGTTATCTATGCACTTTTGCCATCTCATAGGTAGTTCATTGATCCCTTTACTAAAAAAACCATGGGGGCGAGAATCAATAAACTCTTTGAAGGCGGTTTGGACTGCCGCATCGGAGTTGAATTTTTTCCTTGTAAGAATTTGTCCAAATTCCGGAAAAAATGGTAATCTGTTGAAGCAAGGTCCGGGGAGTACTGTGGATGTCGCAGACATTCCAATTGTAGCTCATCTAACTTAGTGGTTGTTTGTTGTGCAGTGTGTGGTCTTGCGTTGTCGTGAAGCAGCAGTGGCCTAGAGCGATTGACCAATCTCGGTTGTTTAGCAGCTAGTTCTTCCTTCATGGTTTGCAGTTGCTGACAATAGATATCTGCCGTAATCGTTTGGCCAGATTTTAGAAAGCTGTAGTGAACGACACTGGCGCTAGTCCACCAAACACTCACAAGTAACTTTTTCTGAGTCAATTTTCGTTTAGGGCAGGATTTGGCTGGGTCTCCAGGGTTCAGCCATTGCGACGAGCACTTCCGATTATCGTACAGTATCCACTTTTCATCACAAGTAATGATTCGATTTGAAATCCCTTCATTATTGTGTCGGTTGAGAAAAGTAACACAGCAGTCGACGCGTGTTTGCAAGTTCGATTCACTCAATTCATGAGGTACCCATCGTTCAAGTTTTTTTACTTTCCCGATTTGCTTCAAGTGGATTAATACAGTTTTGTCACTTACCCCGAAGCCTGCAGCTATCTCTAAAGTGCTTTGTGATGGATCCGCTTCCACAATGGCCTTTAATTCTTCATTTTCCACTTTGGTCTCCGGCCGTCCACGGGGTTGGTTCTGAAGGTCGTAATTTCCAGAACGAAAACGTTGAAACCAAAAACGTACCGTGCTTTCTTTTGCGACACCAGCGCCGTACACATCATTAAACCTTCGAGCTGTTTCTGCAGCACAGGTGCCACGGTAGAACTCGTACTCCTAAATACACCGATATTTCATGTTTTCCATTGTGCGGTAATAGGCGACGCCAAAGAAAAAAATAATGAGGAAAAAAACAAATGAATGACTGTTTTCAAAACTCAAATGTAAATGAATTTATAAATTTGAATTTGGAATTCTTAACCAAAGAGGAGATATTTCAGATCAAAGTGGTCAGTACGACAAAACGCTAATTTCATATGTAAGGACCCAATATTATGAAATGGCGGCGTTACAGGGCAATATCAGCACCAAATTAAAAGAATTAATTGTTGTACTAGTCGATCGATTTAGTCGAATCGATATCGACTCAGTTCTATCACTCGACAACGCTATTTTAGCTGGCCACATTATTTAGAACTTTGACATTTTGAAATGTCTAATCATTCTTATCGAATTAAAAGTTAGACTATAGATAATATTTATACATTTGAGTTAGTTTAAATATGTAGGTCCCGATGCCGTTGTATTTAACTATTGTTAAATTAAATTAATCAACAATCATTTTTTAATTAATTTTTTCCCTATAGTGACAAAATTAGGTACATATTATGTAAATCACAGTCCATTTGACAATGCTACTTAATTATAAAAAAACGCGCTATAATTATACTTTATTAATCAACTAGTAAGTTTTTAAGATATTATTAAGTCTATTTTTGGTATACATTTTATTGAAAAAACGATGAAATGGCAGTGTGCAATTTAAACATTTAAAACTATTATAACTATCGATTTAAAATTTTAACATTAGTAGCTATTGCCAAAAATTATGTAAAAATATCGACTTTTATGTTAATGCAAGTCATTCTCTATTTAAACTTGTAAGTTATGAGTATTCTCACTTTCCCTACTATTCTTAGGATTATTATACAATACCCATTTGTTTTTCTTTCACAATAAAGCTACTGAATCTGATCAACCTGAAATTTTACACATAGAGTACTCATGGCTAAAGCAAAGTCTATTTTTTGCCAGTACTACGCGATTAAAGTCAGGGAGAAAACCTAGTATAAAATAAATAGATAGACTTACTTAATTACGACCGCTGGTAGCAGTATATTAGATAATATCAATGAGAAGTAAATGGCTGCTAGGGTGAATGTCCCAGCTCCTGCGTCGCTGTTAACCGAACTTTGAAGATTGGCGGCTCCGTGAAAGGCGGTGAAATGCACCATAAAGGCGAAACCTAAGATGAAAATGTTGCGAGTGATACGCCATTTCTCGTTCGTGCCGAAAACCACGGCCACGTCGGCGGACATTTTGTCTAAAAAGAAAATTGTTAAGGTAATAAATTAATTTTTAAATAAAAATTATACCAATATTGTCACTCCGAAATAAGTTTTAAGCTGGTAACAGGCAGATTCGAAGACAGTTTTTTTTTATTTGTTTGTTCCATCGAATAACCCTATCAGCTGCTATGCTATTATATTTTATCGATAGATAATAGTATAACTAAAACCAGACTTCGTATAACAAAAACACGCAAAGCAAACAAAATGAAACGACATAGTTTCTTTAATTCATTGCCGGTGTCAAAACCCTTATTGTACTTTCCCTTGCTTATTGCCCCGGACTCCTTCAACAGTTGTTTTGATTACTTGCGAGTTTTTGTTAAATACATAGTCGGGTTTTAGTTTTTATAACATATTAGCTGATGCCCGCGACGTCGTTCTTAAAATAGCCTATGTCATTTTATTTTATCTATCTCTATACCAAATTTCATCGCAAGATAAACGGAATAGCAGCCCATAAAATACGAACAAACAAACATTGATTTTTATACATTACATATCTTTTTAATATTTTTTAATACTAAAAATTTTGCTCTGTATCACATTCTTACCCCATACGTTAAATATTGTTTAAACGGCTTTTTCTAGTTCTTTCGACACCCATTATTATAAAGTCCGATATTTTTTTTATTCCTCAACTTTATGTCGTATAACAGACGCCACATTGTTTTTTTTAAATAACATAGTTTGTGTCACCAATATAATTGAGTCAACTTTAAAATAGTTAAATGTTATCAGCTTTGTGAGGAAACAGATTAACATAAAACATACATAAATACAAACATACGCTAAAATTATAACCCTGTTTTTTGCATCGCCGTAGTCGAGTAAAAACAGTGCACCTGGCAATGATTTTAATATTTGCGGGTTAGTTTCTAACGAAATGATGGCCGTTTAGCTTATTTTATGTAAATGTTATTATAGGTGGACCAGCTTCTATCGATTGTTTTTCTACGACGCCAAGTCTATCTTTTTATTATGTCTGTGGGTAAAAGTGGATCAAAACATTTTTTGTATGTGACTAATGTGTAATCAACACTACATCTTTATTAGCAATATGTAAATATTAAAATATTAGTACACCAGTATTGTCCAAGGAAAATCCTGCTCTAAAGTATATAACAATATAGATACAATACATAGCACAGGTATGCCAAGATATTCCAAATGCAAATTTTATTAATGGAATAAAAACAGTACAAAGGTAGATAAACAGAACATAATAATATCTAGTCATCTGTGTGACTAGGTACGTATGTAATACTATTTCAAATTATATATTTATATTATATTGTTTTTTTTAAATAAAAAATTAAAGTGAGAAAAATGAATCAATTTTTTGGTCAAAATGAAGTAAACCATTACAGTTAAATCATTAAGCTTTAACCGAGCTCAGCGTTTAATTATATACTATATCCTGGTTCGATTACATTGTATCGATACGAGATTATATCAGTGTACACTGAGAGCACGATCTTGATATTAATATTTTAATTAGTTGTGAGGCGAGGCATTTTATTTACATACATACATACATAACCTTAAGCTATCGCCGATTCGGGGTAGACAGAGTAGCTAATCAAAGTGAAATCGTACCTTCTCGTCAACTTTACCAGTCCCTAAGTGTTGGGTTTCCAGGTGGCAAAGCGAAATACTTATAGAAGTTCTATGAAATAAGGTATAACGTACACTATCGCTTGATCTTGTGGGAGTGTATTATAAATGACAATAATCGTTCGAAAACCTGTAGCAGTCATCATTACTGCTGACAAATTCACCAATCTAGTAGATGACCACACATAACGTTACCTATACAGCCAAATATCACGGTGATAAAAAATGTACTTTTAAGTCAATAATAATTTAAGTCGTAATCTCTTATATGTAAATTGTATGCAAATTAAATAGTATAAAAAAATAGTATGACCAATCTCTAATAAATACAATCACGTGCATTAAGAAATCTTGTATTGCATATATTATGTATGTATTTTTATTCATCATAAAATAATAATATCTAATATTAAAAAAAATAGTATAGACTGTTAATATAACTACATAAATTCCCGGTCCAGCCTTAAAGTCGACCAAGGAAATGGCCCGCTATCAGAGTTGGGCAAAAGTAATTGTAAAAACAATTACAATTAGTCATTGTAATTATTTGCCTAACAAAATGTGTTCACAATTACATTTTACAATTACAATTTTTTATTGTAATTGTTGTTACAATTACATTTTGTCCAACACTGCCCATTATAAGGATTTACCATTGACATTTGACCTGCGAACAGCAACTTCTATCCATATCTAATTCCGCTCAACTATTTGTATACTCCAAATATTTGTCTCTAGAAGTGACGATCGTGTTACATGTTAAAGCTCTATCCACGCCGAAAGGGGAATTGTATGACTGTGTTCGTATGTACGAAATAATAAGTAGCAATTTTAAATGTAAAGATAAACTAAATCCATAAATTACACAATAATATTTTTATTAAAATGTTTGAATTTTTCCGCATACCATAATTTAAACAAGCTACGTCTACACAGCGCTAATTTATGTCTAAATAAATCTCCAGATAATCTCTAACTAAGTACTAGGCTCGAACTATGTATACTACATCATGGACTGGGAGAGTACCCAACCAATAGATTTCAAGCCCACTTAAAAGTTTGTTTCCGGAACTGTAAATGGAATATAATAAACGCCAAACTGCCAAAAGCTTAATTTGTATCGAATTCGAATACAAGAATTACCTGTAAACAGCCGCCACAATCTCATGATATTAATTTATCTTGTACACGAAACCTAAGACTTGTTATAAATAACAATGCTAGTTGCGTAGCCTGTAACCCCTTCTCCTCGTTTGCATTCAAGGATATTAAATTATAACTGTCTATAGCATGTCTTGACCGGTCGACACCGGTTTTTGTATTAGACAATAGTGTTACTGAAATTAGGGACCAGGAAATGACCACTTCGGAAGTAAGACAATTAAAGTAATCACTATTGAAACTGTCACAGAAATCTATTTCCGAAAGTCATTTACTTTTAGCATTTATATTATAATTTTTGGTATTCAATATTGCATAAATATTCATCATCGTCTCAGCCAAAAAAACATCCACCGTTGGATATAACACATAGGCCTCCCCATATGTCGCCAAAGCTCACGGGCCGCTGCCGTTTGGTTCTACCTACTCCCTGCAAACTTTACGGAGTCATCAATCCATCTCGTTGGAAGCTATCCTACTCGTATATTGTGTCTTATAGTCCGAGGTAGACACGAAGATACCTTATTTAGCCAGCGGTTACTGGCTCTTCGTACTATGGCCTCCCCATGCTCATTTCAGTTTACTAATTCTCAGAGCTGTAAAAGTTACACAAGTTCTTCTACAGATCACTTTGTTTTTTATTTTGTCGCATAGAAAAATAGTAAGTATAGCTTTTATATAGCGCACCGAGCGCTTTTGAGATTTCGTATGAGGCTAACTGTCAAAGAGCACGTCTCATAAGTATGAATCTTCACTGGCAACGAGCAGTAATCGAAGACTTTCTTTATTGGATACTGAGGTGTAGCAGGGTACAGCAGACGAAAAAGTATAATACAGTTAGTTAAAAGAACGCAGTCCGGTCGAGCTGGATTCAACCTACTGACCTCTTTCAACTTCTTTCATAAATGTTATATCAGACTTATTGGTTGGTACAGAGGAGGTATTTTTTTTTAGTTTAGTTCATTATATTTTTTATACTTTTCGAAGTTTTAAAACACAGTAGCGAATAGTAATATTATGTATGTATGTAAGACGTTAAGATCGTTAACGTCGAAGGTAAGTGTTAAATTTTTTGAATTTTTGTGGTTTATACGAAATTTCAGTTTATTTATGAATTCTTTGTCAGAAATCTATTTTTATTATCTTACGTACTTTTAAATGGTAATGTCGGATCTCAGCGTAATTCAAGTGTAGAGCTGCTAAAACTTTAATTGAAAACGATTGCATGAAATATTGCAAATTTCTAAGTCTATACTTTTTGACATGTTAACAAATTAACATAAGTTCCAGGAAGTTCTACAAGAGACAATCAGCACCAAGACCATAAGAATAAAACTTAATGCGGCTGGAATAGTGAGGTATTTGCCTGCAAGAGGCATTATACTTACTACAAGTCATCGAATTGTTCGGTTCAATTTTATGATGTTTGGAAAAAGTATTGTCCACCGATGACACATAAAAACCATGTAGAAAGAGGGAAAGTAAACCCTTGGTTCCCTTAGTCTGAGAAATAAAGATAAGCTACGACTTATGAAGCAAAGAACATCATAGGAGTACAAAAAAAATAAAAAGAGTGCCTAGACGAATGCAGGCAGTTTTAACAGCAAGAGGATGTGACATTAAATACTGAGCGTGAAAAGTTAGCCGTTTAGAACAATATTCTATTTGCACTAAGATTGGGCAATGATGAAAACTTTTTTACAACTAAGACGGAAGGATTTGTTTGTCTGTAATTTTTTTTTGACAACTGTTAACTTTGCATGTAACATGTAGCATGTATTTTATTGAGTCAAATAATAGTGATAGTAGGGAGAAGGTATTATTAGGTCATAAGACTTAAATTCGATACCGGAGAAAGAATTATAGCGGAGAAAGAATTCAGCAGTCGACTGCCATGCTTGGATTGTAGAAATATTGCTAGGATATTATTGTTTTCACTGTTCTTTCATAATTGATAGGTGTAATTACAGATAATAAATGATAGCCCATATTTGAGATCTTTGCATCTTTTATTGTGAGTGCTGTCGACTTGTGCTTTTCAATTGAATGGAAGTTAACACAAGTGTTCGTATTTTTTGTGTAACAGTGTTAATTTGGTTAATTAATTCGTTAATTAAATCGTTCAGGAATAAAGCTGTTTTTATGCAAATTTATCGCTTTTTTTATTTCTATAAATATGTTTAGGAACGCATTAGTGAATTCACTATAAACTTTTTCACATAGCACTAAAGTTGTCTTCAGGGCAGAGAATTTTGTATCTATTTATTATCTACTCAAAACTAGTCATAAACATTTGAAAGAAAAAATTCACATATTTTTCCATAATCAATATACCTACAACCTTTTTCCTTGTATCCAAAAGACCTTATTTCAAATATAACACAACGTATTAGAAACCGGTTCTGTTCTGAGAAAGAATCTCTATAAATTAAAAACCACGTGGATATACATGGGTTGATGATTGTGGGACTGTCCCAGTTGGACTTACCGCGCCTTAATTAAATTGATTATGACTTATATACAACACAACGTTTGACAACAAAACGTGACAACAAAAACGTTTGTCAAATAACTGAGAACCGTAATTCGACGCAGACGTTTGGAACGTAGTTAAAGAGACCAAAGAAATAAATAAACTAGTTCGTTACGCTCCTTTTGACTTTGTTGTAGTTGAATTAATAGTAATAATAGTGAGCGGAGATAAATTAATTTAATCTACATTAAAATACAAATACATAATGATTTATAAAACTATTGCAAATACTTTTACAGTGTGTTTTCGATACTTTTCTTATTAGTTTTAAATTAAATATAGTACAACACAATAATCTGTTGATTTAATTTTTTCAAAGATTTTGAATCCACCTGTATAATGAATATTAGTATGAAGTATGAAGTAAAACTATTTACGACCTCCGTGGCGCAACGGCTTATCGCGTCGCAAAGTAAACGGGGGTTGCGGGTTCGATTCCCGTCCCGAGTCTGGGTGTTTATGTATAATATGTATATATTTACAAAAGAAAAGTATATAAGTAGTATATCAGTTGTCTAGTACCCATAACACAAGCGCTATGCAGCTTACTTTGGGACTAGATGGCGCTGTGTGAAATGTCTGAGTATATTATATATATATTTTCACTTTCATTCACCCTAGAACATTTCCTTTATGAATTACGCACCAGTGTATTACAGTCGTTTCATTTTACAGGGTTACAGCACAGCTTTAATTACATCACTTACTTTAATTTCATGTTTTGACATACCCAATGGGCGCTTTTATAATTTATCGTTGCGCGTTTTTATCGTCACGTTTTTACCGGCCGAAATACAATAGGTAAGCAAAATGCTTCCCTATTGTGTCACAGATAAAGACGCTTTTTCAATGTCCACGGCATGACGTTATCGTGCATGGAAATATAAAAGCGTCTCCATACAACTGCATACATTTTGCTTCCCCATTGTACCGTAGACGGTAAAAACGTTGCGATAAAAACGTTCAACGGAAAATTATAAAAAGAAATCGACATGTAGTGTGACATATTTTATATGTAGGTATAAGTAGTTACATAGGTACATAATGTACATACATTATACAGAATATTTTTATATTACCAACGTCAGATCTTTATCACTGTTATTTAGTTAAATAAATGACTCACAACGAATACTATTTGCCGACGACTTAATTTTAATATGCAATGAAATATATATGTACTAACACAAGTATACATATCAGTAACCATAATATGGAATATCTGTTGAATATATAATGTTATGTCTAAGTTTTCGTTCGAATTTTCGATTTTTCCACGAAAGTTTTAGTATTCATCGTTTCCACAACATTATTATTAACCAGAATCTTTTCGAACTAAAACGACCCAATTTTTATATTTTTATCAGAGCTATTTTACTCGATGGATTGGCAAATTAACATGACATCGTAACCCCAACCTTTTGTTATCGCACAAGTATTAAGACCTGTTTCTAATGTAGATACCTAATGTTTAAGTACCTTAACATATCTTTAATATGTAACATTTAATTTAAGTAAGTGCCTAGATCTTTAGTCTTCAAAGGCGGTAAATTACAAAACACAGATTATATTAATTGAATTATGTTATCGAAACTGACCTTTTGTACTCAAAACAGGGCATTAAAATGAGAATCCATTTGACTACGATCTTTATTCATTACGAGTATGAAAACAGAATAAAACCGGCCAATAGTGTGTTGAACACGCATTGACTTAGGGTCGCGTAGAAAATTACATCCAAAATACCCATAATTTAATTTTTCGTTTCGATCGTTTCTCATATCTGTTTTGTATAACTACTGTACGTTTCAGTGTCTTTAAGCTCACTAGGCGGACTAAATCGACTATGATTTACGAACAAACGCACTGTTCGACAGTACGCTTGTACGACCAAACGCACTGTTGAAATTGTATATAAACTTTTGTAAATTGTAATTATTGAATGTTTTAATTCCTGTATGTAATGTCATTATTCATTTATTTTTTCATTAAATCTTTTTGATCAATCTTCAATGTACTTTTTTATTTATTTTGCTTATTTTTCCTAAACATGCACAGACTGACCGTTTTTGTTATCGATTACGGAACCCTAAAAAATATTTCGCCTGTAGTAAATGATAGACGCTAAATAATTTTGTGTCACTTCAGGATCCACTTTAGAAAACTTAAAATCTAACCGTATCTATGCTTACATGATTTACGAGACCACTTATCAAAGTAATCTCGTAAATCGATTGATAATATCAACTCCTATATATAATTATATTATTGGTCTCCTCACCTTTCAATAAAGTAAACATGTTCTTGTTTTACTATTTAAAATTTTAAAATACATGCATACATACATACATATCTTCACGCTGTATCCCTAACGGGGTAGTCAGAGAGGACAGAGCGCCAAGTGTCGCGGTCCTTACATACATCTTAAAATCTTAAAATAGTGAACATAATACTAAACTAGCTATAATATTTACTGATATGAAGAGACTGACAAACGTTTCTTCTATATGATATTAGTAAAGAAATGTGTACGAATTTAATAAAAGATTTAAATAAAATAACAGAAGCAGTCGATTTGTAAAAAAAATCAAGGTAGCTACAGCAGGCAAAGTTCAAGGGTAGAGCCGATTATTGAACCTGATACGAAATATATCGAACTTTTTTTGCTTTTTTGCTATTAAATATGAAGTTATAAACCTGAAATAAACATTCCTAGATCTTATTGCAACACTCAGAATTTTTGTTTTAATAAATTGTATTAAAACAAAGTATCCTTTTGTTACTTTTATGAAATAGGATTTAATATTTCAAAATGTAATACTTCTGACCACTACAATACAAAAAACATAAACAAATAATCAAACGTCATAAGAAACTATTCAAATCTAATTTGTTACGTGAGTTTCGTTTCATTTTAATAAATAAAATAAAATTATGATACCTGAACAGAATGTACATAAAAAATTAATATAAAAAACATTGTAATAATGCTGTTGTAACTCTAATTGTTAATTCTTTATAATCCCGATATAAATATTTATCATATCATAATGTCATAATTTAAAAATATTTTCTCTTTTCAACTCACCGTTCAATTCTTTGTATTAACCAAAATTATATTTTTCGTCCACACTAATAAAAGAATTAGAACCCGTTTATGTTCACATTAACATAAAAATTGAATCAATGCCCTGTTTCGTATGAGTCGTGACCGACCGGTGTGACCGAACTATGAGATAATAATGGTGCTTAACTAAGTAGGTATACAGGCCCAGACACAGCCTGCTACAAACGTAGGATAGAGCGCGTTTCCATTACACATTTTATAATATTCAAACCGACGTCGTCGAGCCATTCACCGTCACGTCATCTTTGAGAAAAGGTGTACCCTAGATGTTCCATGATGATTCTAAAATATATGTCTTGTTGACAGCAAAATTTTTTAACGAAAAATTCTTTAATTTTTAATGTATCCATATGCACATTTACCTATATCAATTAAACATGTATTCTTAATTCGACTATAAAGTCTTAATTGAAATACAATATTTAACTAAAAAGCGCCATACTGCGATAAGGCGATAACACACAAAAGGATAAAATGCTAAATGTACTTACTATGTTAATGTTAACAGTGCGATCAATTTTTATTGTCTTGGATTATCGCAAAGCGCATTTAATGAATGACTATGTATTATTTTATTCCACTGAAATTTCGACAATCTATACATAGCATAAAACAGTCGCTTCTCGCCGTCTGTCCCTCTGTATGTACGCTTAGATCTTTTAAACTACGCAACGGATTTTAATGCAGTTTTCATCAATAGATAGAGTGATTCAAGAGTAAGGTTTATACTTTACAGCTTTAATATTGTTTTGTGTTAATTTGTTGAAATATGACGATAATAGTTGAAGATGTCGGAAAAAATCAAGCCGATTGAGAGCTTTCATCGAAAATGCTGTCTTATTCCAAAACAATGTGTTATAAAATTGTTCCTTATTTTTAAGAACTACAAAAAAGTCAGCGATGCCATATGTCTATATTATACGGATAGCTTTCTATAATTATTTTAATTTAAAATAATAAAAATTATGTTTATTTATTCAAATAATACTATACAAATTCAAATAATAAACTTGTGCATTTTTCTCCAAGAGAGAAAATTTTAGCTAGCTGTTACCTAGCTGTTATTATTATATTAGGGCAGGTCTGCAATTAATTCCGGAGCGTAACGATATACAAGAGAATCATCAATATAAATAAAGGTTATAACCAGCGCGACGAAGTCGCGGATAACAACTAGTAGAATAATAATTTAAAAAAATGCGCACACCTGCCCCCCATGGCTCTGTGTATTCGTCGATGCGAGTTCCAAGGAATTCCTATAAAAATAGCTGCGCAGTGCAAAATATTTTTTTAATAATTCCCTAATTCTTATGAAGCAAAGGGAAATATGACCAAACAGCTAATATCTTAGGTATTAATTACATAGTTTTCCATAGCACTTGCCTGAAGTAAATGTTCTTCTTTCTCCTAAACCACAAATCTGATGGAAGAATTGTTCCTTTTTTTCACCACTAACTCACTAACACTGCTCCAGTGAAGTGTTAAGGTTTTAATGGAGTTTTAAAGGGCTTCTTGGGGAACGTGTAAACTACAGCTGCACATGTTTATTTTGATTTTCAAATTCTCCTAAAGCCTAAAGAACTTGAACGCGAAATGTATTATAACTTGTATTTGTATGCCAAAAGCGCATAAAAAAAATTATACGAACTTCGGGTCTCAGATTTACCCCAAAAAGTCCTCAATACGAGTTATTTGAAATAAATGTTTCGAATAAAAGGAAGTGTCTAATTGGCTTTATTTTACATCTTTTTTTTTTTTTATTTAACTATTTATTCACTAGTGTCTTATCACTGCATTCATACTTTTAGCTCTGTATGCTCGGTGCAGCAATCTTCTATTAGACTAGTCTAATGGAGAAAACCATAAAATCCTGTATTTATTTGCAACGTATTGTATTAAATATTGAAATGACACAGTTCTGTTCATTTACATATCTACTCCATAAGACAATGAAAACGTATAGGTATTAGGTAGGTACACGTAAAAAGCAGTCAAGATCTGGTGTTAAAACAAAACATAGGTCTTAAGTTTTGCACAAAACGAGGAAAAAATTAAAACTCAGTAGGTATCACAATACACGATCTCAGTTCCTTATTCAGTCAACAAGACTAGCTAGTTATATCAAAAGAAAAATTAAAATTAAAAATTATGCTGTACTTAGAAAAATATGTTTGAACATAGGAAGTAATGATTCAAATTAATCAAGTCGAAATCTTGCTGCTAATGTAATTAATTTGTCCAGATGCACAGTCGTATCCATTTAATTAAAAGATTTGCTATAAAATTTTATGAAAAATATTAAATCGTTATTAAAATAAAAAAATTATGAAATACAATTAAATTTAACAGTTACCGAAGTCGGTGCCAAGCCTACCAAACTAATAGACTTTCTGTTGTTGCACATTGATTTGGCAACGACTTCAATAACTGTCAAATTTAATTATATAGGTATGTGTATCGTATTTATAAAGTTATTTTAATTGTACTGGAATTTCGATTATTAAATGATAGTTATTTTGTACTTTTCACTGTTTTTTTTTGAAGGCGGTTTAATTTTTTTTCATAAAATTTTTTTGTTTCTCCCTTTTGAGTGTTCTTGACCTAAATAAATATTTAGGGCAGGTCTGCAATTAATTCCGGAGCGTAACGATATACAAGAGAATCATCAATATAAATAAAGGTTATAACCAGGTCGCGTTATTTAGTGTATCTTCACAGTCCAAGCTCCAATATTGGTGAAATTTAAATGGGATCACCTCTGAAGTATTACCTACCAAACAAAAAACGAAGTTTCAAAATCATAAATGACGGAGTTATGAGGTAACAAACATACAAAAAAAACAGTCGAATAGTAAAAAGTTATGATCTTGAGACATAAATTGTCTATTCAGAAAATAAAAATATTAGTAAAAGCCTTTCATAAAGTAGTTAATTATGATAATTGTAGTGGCATTTCACTTGTGGACGTTCGGAGAGTTTAATCATTAAAATGTTAAAATAACAAGGTAGTCACAGTTCCATTATTCCGCCAGTGGAGATAAACCTTTTACAAAAGTAGATACAGGAAGACGTACATTCAGAATTTCCGAACTACCTGTGAACTACTAGGTACTAGGTACTACGGCACTAGGGTAGTAGTTATTCCCTAAATACAGTAGGTTGGTAAGGAATACCTAGGGGTACCATAGAGTATCAAGAGCGTAACCATAGGATGCATAGACTCATTTAACTTCTACGCATATGTACAACATGTTATTTGTTAAATATCTAAAACGAAATATTTAACGCGATTACCTTTTATTTTGGCTTAACATTTCGACCGAGTTCCATCGGCCGTGAGCTCGAGACCACGGCGTCATAAGGCGTCATACGACGAAAGTCATGAATATGTTTCGCATAAAAGACATTTAATATATTAGTTTACGAAACCGATTGAATTTGATTTGATTTTGTTTGTTGTCCTGGTTCTCCCATCAAGTTATAGGTAGGTGTACTACTTATTATATTTAGTGTTGTATATTTTATTCAAATGACGAAAATATTTAGAATCGTTCTGGTTATGACGATTCTGGTTGTATGACGATTTCTAGTTATGAAAACTGTACTGGCGCCATAAAAGAAAGACACATGAATTCACAAAAACACATGAATACAGTGATTTTTTTTAGTAATTTGGATAAACAACGAATTGTGACCTATTGAGACACATAGCTTATTCATGTTAAGAACTGCGGGGTTATTCACAAACGTCGGAAACTCGACTTTCCGTATCCGACAGGAAACTTTCCGATGATTTTGTCTAAACGCAATTCACAAATCCGAAACCTTTCCGAAACCTTCGGATGCTTCCGACAACTTTTTAGTGTCGAAAACGTTTCCGAGACAACTAAATTAATAATTTTGGCAAACAATTATTGTCGATTACGATTACAAAAGGTAAACGCTAATAATTTGTACCATGTTGGGGCACTTGCATCACCAAGACGTCGGTTCTCACATATTTATATAGTGTATAATCGATGACGTCTGTCGTCAAAAATCTAAACAAATTGCGTGCGCGTATGTAATCTAGATTTCTAGACAAATTTCATGCTCTTTTAAAATACGTGCCTAAGGATTAATTTGCCTTATATTTTTATAACATATTTTATTAGTTACGCAATCCATAGCTAAACGTTCTTTGAGGTATTCGAGGTATTTTTAGAAACAACAACAATCAAAAATAAAAACGCTATTGTACTTTCTATTGTAGTTATTATTAATTTTTACTAAGCGACATCTAGTATAATTTATTTGAACTTGTTGAACGCACAGACGATAAGCACAGACAGTATAATTCGTATTTATAAAGCCCGTTTAGTTCTTCGAATGTAAGTAAAATATTTACAAAAACTGTTTAATCTTAAAAAATACTAAGTAATTTCTGTTTCATAATTATTGTTTATGATATATTACCGAATACATTGTGAGTGTCAAAATGTGATACGTTTAAACCACACTAATATTTTCTACCAAAACGAAAACGATTTCTACCATTTTGTAACATGGTTCATAAATGCATTTTCTTTCGGATTCGTAAAGTCCTTTTCGATGAGATTCCGACAGAGTTTGTGAATAGCATTTTCCAATCCCTCGGATTGAATTTATGCTTTCCGATGATCGGCCCTTTCCGCCACGGAAAGTTTTCGAAGCGTTGTGAATAAGGGGGCTGATAAACTATTTACGCCTGCACATTTTTAATAGCAAAATATTATAAAAATGTTTTGTTGAAAGATAACACGGGGAGCGATCTCTTTCCCCTCTTCTTGTCCACTGATTGTGCCAGTCCTGATTCATTAGTAATCTATAATATTTTACCAATCCCTTTACTTTTACAAAGACAATGAAGAACATGTAAGTCGGGCTTGCCCTATCCTGAAGCCCTATAGGCACGTCACTGCTTGTAGTAATGTTCAAAACATACAACAAAGATTTACTATAGTTACTATGTAGATAACTCATGCTCAGACTTTTTGGCGGGGACGGGAGAAGTGAGGTCGTCATTTTATTTAGATTTTCTATTTTTTACATTTTTGGGAGCTTTAAAGTACAAAAGTGATAACATATAGTGTTTTAAAGTTCTGTGTAAATGAAAAGAATGGAGTAGGTCTAAATAAACATGTGTAGCTGAAGTCCTATAAAACTTCAGTAAAGTCTACTATCACTTTACTGGAGGAATTTTACGATAATGATTCTACTATTAAATACAATACTTACGTGACATTGATGAACGCGCTAATCTGTGCGCCATGCCATGAAGAAAGAAAAAAAACTCATGTTCACATGAATCTACATACCTTATAAATACTCGATCACCATAATCTCGGAAGGTTACTCCTTAGTTTATAATATAAAGTCGTCCTTGACATAATCATTTTCCTGAATTATGTAATATTTACGAATGTTGAATCAGATATTTGATTTTTTATCACTAAGTTTAACGGTTCAGTAGATCTTAAAATAGCTGCCTTAGTAAAGAAGATAGATTACTTTACTTTGTCCGCATTTAGAAATAATTGTTCGTGAAAGATCCAGGCAATAGAATTTGAGACAGTCTTGGTATATTTTCTTTTCTATTTCTTTACTATGCATGTGGCAAGTTAGGCACGATATCAAGTGCATGGTATATGGTATACTGCTATCATCTATCTATTTGTTTGTTCTCTGTGCGTTCCTAAACTATTCATCCGATTGTGATGAAACTTTGGTGAGTTGTTCTTCGTACGCCCGCGAAGATTTCTGAGTTTTTTAATATAGTAAATTAAAGATCACGCGAACGAAGACGCGGTCAACAGCTGGTAATAAATAAATATTAAAAATATTATAAATAACTTTGGAGATATTTTTTCAATTTCCTATCTTCAGTCACGCAATAGCGTGACTGTCGCTGTCTTTAAACTTTTAGATAATAACCTGCCGAAATTCCCACTATTTATAGACAAGCAGTAATGCGCGTAAAAACGCACGCATGCTCTCATACACTGACATAATCATACAAATCGGTGAGGATTTTGCTCTCCTTTTAATTCTACTATACAAGTAATATACTAACAAGTAATAAAATAATTGTTTATATAACATTTTAGTCAAAGTTATGTCGACAATCTTGTCACGAAAATTATTCCTGACAGACTTTCCTATCTATTCTTCTCAAGGCAATTTGAACCCATACTTTAAAAAAACCTCGTAATATTCTCCGGTTATTTGCTGGAAAAACTGTTTACTAGCAGTTGTTAAGACAATTCTAAACTAGGTATTTCACGAAATTATGTGAATGACAAATTAAAAATAAAACTATAGACATATTTTATTGGTATTTGTTTAATTTAATACGAAATCATATTTATAGATTACTATAATCGTCTTTCGTGAATTTTTACTTAGATTAACACTTTGTACTTTATGCAACATACAATTTTAATTATTTTTACTCTCATAAACATATTATGTTTGTACATTCAGAGGTATACAAAAATATTCTATTAACAACGTTGTAATGCTATAACAATACATGCTCGAGGCAATTTCTTTAACTGGCACTTCTATATTGCTATTTATCATCTATAGGTACGTACAATATCAATTTTAAGTAAGTAATTATAAGTAAAGTAAAATACGCATTAATAGTATCTTACATCACAGGTATTATCACGTACAAAATTCTATGACATGAAAATGTTACTCGACATTCTGAAAAGCTATGTTATCACATCCTTTTACGTTACACAGATCTTTCTTTTTCTTTTCTGTTCTCTTCTTAACTCTGTATTCTTTGTATTCGACAGTATAATACAAAGCAACACCTACAATCATCAATACAAACAGAAGATATGTTTTAACACTGGTCCTAAAATACGGTGATATGACGTAGGCTATGATGTACCCCACCGACTCCCACAGTCTGAAGTTTGAGAACGCTGCTTCTTCTCTGCCGGGAAACAATATACCGTAGTAGGCTGTAAAAATAAAAAATGTTATTATGTATTCAATAAATACAAGAATTTTGTGATCCTAAACTAAGTAGGTACCACTAGACTTTACTGTAGATACTACACACGTTAATGTACCGGGGGTGCATCGCAATGTAGAGTAGCAAGACTTTAAAAAAGTTCTTATCATAAATTGATACTTCGATTGCTTGGTATTGGTACTTCGACTGATTGGTATTGATACTGATCAATGCCAAGCAACGTGTCCCAGTACTCAAGATAAAAAAAAATAAACGAACCAGAAAGAGGATAGACAAAAATGTCTACTTTTAAATAGGTGCTTGCAACAGCGCCATATTGGGGAGTCTCCAGAAATGTATCTAGTCAGAACTCAATTAACGACATCGTACAATGGATTTCCATATTCTACGCATTTTCTAACAATATGGTGATTGGATTATTTAACGTAAATGGGTTCCACGGACAAACCGGCTCATTTAGTTCACTCTTAAAGAATGACACGTGAAGTGAAGTATGTATGAAAATGTAATTTATCTTCGGTTTGATGAAAACGCGTATCGTTCTATACTGTAACGACGCATTATCATTCATTCAACGCATTACTTAGAACAATGGTGTTCTGTTTTGTTAATAAAAGTACAAATAAGGATACTTTTTCAGGGCTTCACAAATAAAGAACTGGATTCACAATCTTCTGTAAAATTTAAACAAATTGTGGTCCGTATTGACAAAAATGTATACATACATTTTTAATAGCGTATAGTATTATCGGTAATATGGTGTTAATCTAAACTAGACCATACCGTCAAAACATAAGGTTGTAAAAGCTCATAAAAGACTCTTGCTTGACAAAGAAACGAAGTTTGTTAAAAATAAAATATTTAAATTCAATCTTATGCCTCGTGCTTAAAGTATCATTAACGTAATACATTTAAATCGCTTTTTACGTCCTTTAGATTGGTACGTGTACAAAGGCGAGCTTGTTTCTACAAGAATTATCTTCAGCCAACCCTACAGTTTATAACAAGGGTATATTCTATCGAATTGAGTACAATGGGTAATGCCATAGATCCACATACCATTAACTTGCACCATCCACACCGAGTCGCATAACCCCCATAGCACAGCTATTATGTATAACACGTAGACGAGGTCCGGTGCTGGTCGCCATGCCAGTATCGTTACGAACAAGCCGGTATGCACTATCATCGCCGCCGTTATGAGCGGCAGTCGACCGGTCAACTGAAAGACAATTTCTTATTGGGTAAGCAGAATACCAACATTTTTCTTTTGTACAGCTAAAACACACATTTGTGTTATAAATTAAAGAATTTATTTTCAAAAAAGATACTCAGGCATACCAGTATAAGCATAAGAGTAGGATTTCTGCATAGAAAGCTAGCATATGCGGTTTGCATGTGTGCGCGCTAATACGCACCTGCCATAGCACACACACAATGGCAATATTTTGGGTGAATATGGGTAATTATGGTAGCGCCAGTCGGTGTGGCACATGACGCAAACATGTGATCACTTCCGTGTCTTTAATTCGTTCTTCAAATCGTTACAAATACGAAAATGTCTAAATGGTAAGAACGAACGTATAATATTATAATGTCTTTGGATCCCTAAATAATTTTAGTTATTCGAATCTAGTTATCATTCTTCAGCATAACTACAAGAACTTTTTAACAAACATGAAAAAGTTATCGGTGCGCAATGTTTTTTATTATTATACATATGCTACCATAAATATATAACTATAAACGAGATGCTCTCCACATCTCACACCCAATGCAACAATCCTACGTATCCGGCCGAGATCCGGCTAGCAATTCCATTACGCATGAGCCGGGAGTCAGCTTTCTTTTCTACATATTCTCTGACTCAGGGGATATTAAGTTAACTGAGTGTTTTGTTTGTTTTTTACTTTAATACAATAGGAACTTGCAACAATATTTAAATTATTCGTATAGTCATTGTGAGATGTAAAAATTAAATATTTTCAATAAAGTTGAGATGTCCTATACATTTTTATTCGGATTTAACTATAACTCAAGATCTATGAATTGAACAAAGGCATGGCCAACTAATTAAAGACACACTAACTAAAAAATAAGAAATATCGTTAATATTAAAATGCAAAAGTTTGTTATAATAATTGTAGACATATTTTAAGAACATTATGTAAGTTATCAACATTTTGTCGCATGTCGTTCAGCAAGAATAATAAATAGCCCGACATCGCTTGGGCATTGAAGAAATCAGTTCATTGCAAGTCGATATTGGAATTTCCTCCCATGTTTCTTTCCATTTAAATTTGATGAACGTTAGTGGTAAGTTTTGCGGCCACAATTTTCAACACATGGTACAAAATTTTTCAATAGGGTTGATGTCGGGACTGTACGGAGGCCAATCTAAGACTGTTACAGATTGGCTCCGTAGAAAGTCTTTAACCACTGTTGCTGTGTGTTTCGGATCATTGTCTTGTTGGAAAGTCCAAGCCGCCGGCAAATAATCCTCGGTATTGGGTAACATCATCTACTCCAAAATATTCTTTTGCTGGAATTTGTCCAACACCATGTCCGAAGAAACAGTCCCGATATTTCCTCCTCCATGTTTGACGATTTTCTTCGTATACTTTGTATCCATTTCTTTATTCTATACCTATTGTTTTTCGTCAAAATTAATCATGTTAATTTTTGTTGCATCCGAAAATAGTAAATTTATCCACTCACGTTCAGTCGTTTTTATATTTTTAACAAACTAATCTAGCTTTGATATTTGTTTTCTTTAAAAGTGGTACTTTACGAGATATTCTTCCATATAAAGCCTCACCTAATCGCCTTCTAATTGTTCTTGCCAACACACCTCTCGGCCCTCCGGTGAAAATACTAGAATACTTCCAAACGAATAAGCTCTGATGCTTTGCACGATTCTTCTTTGGCCAACAATACCATGCTCGAGTCTTCTCGTGGAGTTGTTTTTCTAGGTTTCGGTTTCCTAGGTACATTTTCTGTTGTATTAAACTTCTCGAAATGCTTGATAGCGTTCATGATCATATCTTTAGAGCATCGCAAGTGATTCCCAATCTTTGTCATAAAAATTCAGAAGTCCCTGTAGAGGAATCGCAACTTTTGTTTTTACACATTGTAATTCGTTGAAAATGAATAAAATCATATTAATTTTAAGATTAAGTTGAGCCAGTTTTTGCTTTGAGCACGTTTCTTGATAATTCCCGGCAAAGTGGATAAAATAAAAGGGCTGCTTGTTTAAATTTTAAACTAAGAACTATCATTAATTAGTTGGCTAGCAGCAAGCATATTAAAAAGTGTGATGTATTTAAAAAACAAATGAGGTCGCAACTATTGCTAAATTATCTTTATTGTCTTCATTTTAGTAATATGGTGTGGTGTGGTGTATTCCACATTAGTATATTATTAATAGCAATTAAAGTAGAAACTTATCTTACCTTCACTATTGATAATACTATCAATAAAGTTGTATATAACTAAACAGATGGTGTCTTTGATTATGTGACCACCACCGTATGTGTACGTACACACATTAAAAAAAATTTGCTTTCACTTGGAAAAACTGACATTTTTATTTTATTTTTAAGTATTTGTCCTTTGTTTAAAAATATGTCATTAAAACAAAAAAAATCGTAAAAGTTCTCTTGTTTTTTCATATAAAATGAAATCAATACTTTTCGAGCCTCATTCTGAAATGTAGTGATTACTTACTCAGTGCCTTATTCTTGTTTCTGTCAGCAAGATATTTTAGTCGGTGTATGTAACTGAACGATTTTATTTACCTTGGCTAGATAGCCAGTGACGACACAACCCACTGCGTCTGCGAGTCCATACGTCATCATTACGAATCCAACGGAGCCGGTGCCGACTGCGCAAGACACAAACGCCTGCGAAAATTGAACTGCAAATTATCGTTCAATAAGAACTTAAACAATATAGCCCCGAAAGTACGAATTAGGTGACATTATTAACTTTACATAAGTATTTATTATTTATGTACATACATACACATGTAACTATGAGATGGAATGAATGTTCAAAGTACCTGACTAGACATTGTCATGCTATGACTATATATTGTTAGGGGATATACAACCCACTCCTCTTCATTCCACTGCACTTCATAACAAGACAGATTTTGTTTAATAGTTTTATAAGTGCTGCTTTGTTGTATTTGTAATTTTTAAGTATAATTTGTAACCAAAGACCATGGTTGTATGATTGTGTCATGTCGCTATATACACTGAACCTACGAGGTTCTAAGTCGAACTGTGAAGACAAGGTTATGTCAGCCGCAACTTCCTATGTGGAATGGACTGTAGTCTTAATTATCATAGTTATGAGGTCGGTTAGAAGTATCTTAGTCATCAGCACATGGGAGTTACTATTATAAAC
Organism: Zeuzera pyrina; assembly: GCA_907165235.1. Taxonomy (NCBI): domain Eukaryota; kingdom Metazoa; phylum Arthropoda; class Insecta; order Lepidoptera; family Cossidae; genus Zeuzera; species Zeuzera pyrina. Next base: position 6,599,806 of record OU015627.1, read on the forward strand.
AGAATTACTGTCTTTATCACAGCAAAATCTAAACTATAGATTCTCAACGGGTCTAATACGGCCCCCAGTGGGCGCTGAAGCCTTCCACGTGGATGATAGCGGATCCAGAGCCAAACGGGGGGCGTTGAGGAAGTGAAGAGAAAGAGACAAATAAATTAATTAATTCAATATTTTTTATTTCTTATTGATTCTGTGTTCATTTTTAAAATTTTAATAAACAATTTCTGCTTTATGATTTTTAATAGATAAGAAACAGATAAATTAGGGCAGATAATATGCAACGATATTTTAATATTTCATATAAAATTAACTATTGTGGACTAGGGGGCGTTGAAATTTTTGTTCTCTTCAAAAGGCGATGGTCCAGAAAAGGTTGAAAATCTATTATCTAAACCAGCCTTTCCCAAAGTGGGCGATAACGCCCCCTTATGGGCGCTGCAGGCCTAAAGGGGGGCGGTAAGAGACTCAGAAAAAAATGGAGGCGTTGTGTAGAGGCTTGGGGGGTGATTTGTAATTTCATTTAGCTAGGAGGCATCTTAGACAACGACTGCATGAGCTCTCGACTCTCAACTACAACTTGTGAACATCAACTAATATTAATTAAAAGATTGCTCAAACTCGGTTCGATATTTCTCTCCGCGTAGTTCATATATCTGTCCTGTTTTATTGAATATACAAAATAAAAGTCATGTCAATCGGTCGTTCCGTTTCGAAATGAAAGTAGACACAAACAAACAAATAAAAAGGCAACAGACACACTTTCGCATTTTAATAGTTATTAGTACTCCCAGATAGGTAATTTTCGTAGATAATAGACCGCGGGCAATCATGTTTTAACAAGTTTTTGTTAAATAACCCGAATTGTGCATTCCTGTATCAATCGGCTGGTTCATAGAATACTTGTTCTGATTTGTTGAGTACGATTGAGGTCGAATGAGATAAACGAGTTTATGCATGTTTGTTTTATTCCTGTTGGTGCGTGCTGCTTATGCAATCCTATATAAACAACGTAATATTTATTTTATTTTCATTTGCGGTTTCGCGCGCAATAGATGAGCAGTACTTAAGTTCAACACTTACTTACGTATTTCTCAAAACAAAACAATGTCGGAAGTAAAAAAGAAGAGACGGCAATACTGTGCGGAATATATTAAATTCGGATTCATTGAAAATCCGACAAAGCCATCGTCGCCTTTGTGTCTTCTATGTCTAAAAACATTTTCGAATGAAGCAATGAAGCCTTCAAAACAGCAAGATCATTTGAATAAAATGCATCCAGATAAGAAAGACAAGAATGTAGCATATTTTCAAGACCGAGAGAAGAAGCATAATACTCAGCCAAGTGTAGCAAAACTATTTTCGGCGGCTGCTAAGCAAGATGACGACGGACTTTGACGGCAAACCACATAACATCGGAGAAGAGTTAATTTTGCCAGCAATAAAGGAAGTAATAACTACTGTGCTTCATAAACCAGCCGCAGATATTATCCGAAAAATTCCTTTGAGTAATAATTCTGTGCAAAGACGAATTGATGAAATGGCTGAAAACATTGAAGGATCATTGTGTGATCACCTGAGGACAAGTCGATTCTCAATTCAGCTCGATGAGTCCACTTTACCAACTAATGAAGCATTGTTGCTGTCTTACGTGAGGTTTATTAAAGATGAGAAAATATGTGAAGAACTATTCTTTGCTAGAAATTTAGAGACCGATACAAAAGGCGAAACCATATTCAATACATTGGAAAAGTTTTGTGATGAGAAAGAGATTCCCTTGAAAAATATTATATCAGTTGCTACGGATGGCGCTCCGGCTATGACAGGGTGCCATAAAGGCTTCATAGCGTACTTAAAAAATAAAATTCCAGATGTCCTTGCTGTACATTGCATTCTTCATAGACAACATTTGGTTGCTAGAAACTTAAGTGAACGACTATTTCAATCACTGCAATATGTCATCAAAGCAGTCAATAAAATCCGCAACAGCTCTTTGAATGATAGATTATTTCATCAGCTTTGTGTTACTAATGACGAGGATTTCAACCGTTTGTTGTTTCATACTGAAGTTCGTTGGCTATCAAGAGGCAATTGTCTGACTCGATTTTACAACCTGTTTGACTCTGTTATAGAGTTCTTGGAAACTAAAGATACAGAATTGCACAACAAGCTCATTACATCAAAGAATGATATAGCTTACATGACAGACCTGTATAAATTGTTCAACGACATGAATCTCCAACTGCAAGGCGATGAACTAAATTTAATTAAAACAAAAAACGTCATTGCTGCTTTCGCAGCCAAACTGCTTCTACACAAAAAGAATATGGGCAGACGTGAGTTTCACAATTTTCCGAATTTATCAGTATCATGCAGTAACGACGAATTGTTTGCCTACTGCCAACATTTGGAAAACCTCCACATTGACTTCACCGAACGATACCAGGACATTTTGAACTTGGAAATACCAGACTGGGTGTTGGATCCGTTTTCAAATGTCAACCTCAACACAGCAATGTCACCTCAGCTGGAAGAAGAACTTATAGAATTGACAACAAACGAGGAAATAAAAATCAAGTTCAAAAATGGTTACCAAGAATTTTGGCTACAAAAACCGATCCCGCAATTGTACCCTGAATTGTGGTCAATCGTTCAGAGATTCTTGATAGCATTCCCATCGTCATATTTGTGTGAACGTGGATTTAGTGCTGTGGCAACACTGCTTACTAAAAAGAGAAATCGTTTGCATGTTACCAAACGTGGCGACTTGCGACTGTTCTTGAGTAAATTGGAACCTGATATCAACAAACTTATTAAACAGCATCAGATTCATCCTTCACATTAGTTTTTATATAAGGATCGATTATATTTGTTTTATTTTGAATAAAAGATACTCATAAGATCATTGGCAGGTGTAGCCCGTAAGAGTTAACTTGAGACCTGAGCGCCGTTGTGTATTACCTACTGCGCTCAGGTTTCAAGTTAACTCTTGCGGGTTATAGTAAAAGTCTCGTTTGGAATTAATGTTTAATCTCTGCTAATATAGCTCACAATAATTAATTAATTTAATTTGAAGTTATAGTGGTTTTTCAGTAGGTGAAAAAATGAGGGCGCTAAAAAATAATTTATTCTCAAAGTGGGCAGTAGACAAAATGAGTTTGGGAACCCCTGATCTAAACAAACGAGTTACATATATTTAGATCTATACAACAGAGTGGTCTGAAATGCTGTTCATAAAATATAAACGGCTGTTCGTATTTCGTGAACAGTACTTCAGAACTTGCATCGGAGAAAACATTTATGAGGAAATCAATTTGATAGTCACAAGTAATCTTCAACCGATGAATCAACTGATATTTCATAGAGAACTCCAGGGTGAGGAGCATTTATTGAGAATCAAAAACAACTAAAACACAATACAGTATTATATTTTATTATTGTTGAATGATAATAAATACTCACAGCAGTAAAATCGGCCCCGAAGAAAGCCTGTTGCAGACCCACAAATATGTTAATAGTAACCAACATTAATTGATTGGGCTCTATCAGGAGTTTTAGGGTGACAGCAAGCAAAGCTAATCCAGAAAGACCAGCACCAGAGCCGACTCGACCTGAATCATATCTGAAATAACACTATCCTTAGTTATTTCTAATTACATTAAGTATAATACATTACTAATTTTCACCCACAAATTATCAGATATTATAATAACCTAAATCGCATTTTCGTTTAAAATAATTCTGACCCCGTCACTTTAAAATACCCATATAATTAAATTTGACAGTTACTGAAGTCGGTGCCAAGCCTACTAAATTAATAGACTTTCCGTTGTCGAACGTTGATTTGGCACCGACTTCAATAACTGTCAAATTTAATTATATGGGTATTTGTATCGTGTGTATAAAGTTATTTTTGTACTTAAGTTTCCATCAGTAAGGGATAGTTATTTCATACTTTTCAGTGTTCTTTTTTGAAGTGGGTTTAATTTTTTTATAAAAGTTTTTTTATTTCTCCCTTTTGAGTGACCTTGGCCTAAATAAATATCTAGGGCAAGTCTAAAATTAGTTTATTTTCTAATTCTGGAGCACAATGTGTTAACTTCCATTCTATTGAGGAGCACAAACCGTGGGCTTTCACAATAAAGGATGCGAACAGATCGAACATGGGATATTATTGCCCATTATGGCCATTATCAATATCATCAATATAATATAATATCATATCAATCAGTTATAAAAGAACAGTGTAAAGGTTGCATCATAATTACACCCTAGCAGTATTCTTACAATCCGAAGACGACAGCCACCAGCCGTATTCTCTGTCCGCCACAAGATTGACTCTACTAACTGAATTTATTATATCACAGCTAATTTATATCTTTTCCCTACTTTACCATTATACCATACTACCATTATACCATGTGGAGACAACGATAGTTAACAAATGACACACAAGAGAATCGTCAATACAAATAAATAAAGGTTATAACCAGGTCGCGTAATTGGTGTATCTTCGAAACCAAAGCTTCAATAGCAGTGAAATTTCAATGGGACTAATCTGGAAGTGTATGCTTCCCAAAAAAAAAAAGAATTTTCTAAATCGGTTCATAAATGACGGAGTTATGAGTTAACAAACAAAAAAAAACATACAACCGAATTGAGAACCTCCTCCTTTTTTGGAAGTCGGTTGAAAATTATATTTAACTTAGCGACCCCCCTCTTCGCTTCGATAGAAAGTGTACTGAAAACCTATTTTTATCAAAATGAAATATAACCTATATTGTACACGGACAATGTAGTTCCTCATTTGTAAAAGAATTATTGAAATCGGCTCAGTAGTAGGTATAGGTCCGATCGCGTCTCGCTGTTAGAAAATATATAATAAAACAAAATGGGCTCAAGGACATTATGGAGGCATCAAAACTGGGAATATTGCAGTGTCAATGTCAGTTTAGTTTGTTTTCACAGATTTAAATAACAACGCAATCCCCTCAGCCATAATGTTACCGCAAATAAATCCGAAATTATTATTAATTATATTCTTATCATTACCTAGTGGGAGATTATTACATTAATACATGATGAGATTTGAGGAGGCGAAAAAAACATGTAAGGACCGCGACGCTTGGCGCTCCGTCTTCTCTTACTACCCCGTTAAGGATACTGCGTATAGATATGTATGTAGGGGAGAGGTGCTTTGAAAGGGACATTTTTGTTGTAGAAGCTCTAGTAAACGAATGAGATAATACCGTGAACAGGTTGGAGCTAAATGGGAAACCTCTATTATTTTACTATTGAAATAAAATGCAATAATTATCATTTGTTCATATTTAGTTGTTTATTTTCGCAACCTTAAAAAATGTGTATTTTGTCCCTTTCATAAATGGACAGCATTGAAAGGGACGCGAATATTTATGAAAGGGACAGTACACAATATTATGGAAAATTATCTTATACTTTGCTACACATACACTAAATAAGATAAGTATACATACAATAACTACTTAGGACATTTCAAAATCAAATTTTGAAAGTAACTGGAATTGTTCCATATTTGTCCTACCGTTTTTAGTTTGGTTTACTAACTATCTTAAAAATAATCAACTTAGTAATTATCAATCTTAACAATCAACAATCTTCTTAAAATGTGGTGTAACATCTTAAAAGAAACAACTATCAACTTAGATAATAAATAATTATGAACCTTAACAATCAACAGTCTTCTTAGTATGATTTACTGACTATCTTGAAAATAAAATGATCAATTTAGATAGTAATTATGAATCTTAACAATCAACAGTCTTATTAAAGTCAGTTTACTATTTTAAAAATAATTAACAATTAACTTAGGTAACAAATAATTATGAAACTCAACAATCAACAGTCTTCTTAAAGTTTGATTTAGGTACTGACCATCTTAAAAATAATTGTCTTAAATGTTCGTAGTGGCATAATGAGCAAAAAAAATTAGAAATACCTTTAATACCACAAGTTTCGTGTGCCCATTTCGCGCAAATTTTACATTGATACCAATCTACAGTGCTTTTTGAATATTTTTTCTTACGAACATTAAACTGATCACTTTCTATATTATTTTTTGTGCGATTTTAGGCTGCGATTTCTTAATCTTGGAGCGACTTCTTCAGTTTCATAAATATCATCTATCGATTTAAAAATTTGTTTTATATGTTTTAAGTTTTGTTTCTCAGCCTTGGTTGTTTTCTTATTTAAGATATCCATCATGATTTCTATAAGTAATCTATTTTTTTCTGGAGTTTCAGTTATAATTGTGGTTTTGCCTTTACGTTGCTTTTTAGTAGGTTTTCGAGATGGAGCTTTAGGATATGGTCTCATGAGTTCCGGAGTTATCAGAGGGTAAGAAGAGTTTGAATTCCTAGAATGTGACGATTCAGTATTGGAATATCCAGGTTGTGACTCATTCAAAGTAGAGGGTCCCGGTCTCGGTTCGTTCACTATAGAAAGTTTAAGTTGTGACTCATTTAAAATGGAAGGTGAAACTATTCGTTCATTTGAATCAAGTTCAGACTCAACAGGGTAAGATTTGATCTGCAGATCTTCATTTGAGGAAGATTCGTCAGAGTTCCCAGCAGAACTAATGGGGTTTTGAAGAGACTGCAGTTGGTCTGTTACGAAAGCGGGTAAAAAACCTTCATCAGTGAAAATATTTTTATTGATAGGCCATATCCCAGTGTTCTCGAAAGCAGACATTATATTATTTATGTTAAAAGCAGCATAGAAAGCGTTTCTAGCAAATTGAGCCATATTATAGGTCGTGATAGTTTTGCCTGTGTTTGAAGTCATCCAGTCATTCATGCTAGCTCTGTACCGAGCTTTAAATGGTCCGAATACGATCACATCGAGAGTTGTAGGTAGTGACTGCAATGAGGTGGAAAGGTTAGAATCATTGTTATTTGCTCGGACATAAAGCAGTACGTTTATAGTTATGTGAGTCTTATGATTGTCGAGGACTATTAAATCCGGTGAATTAGAATTGGGCTTGACGATTTGAACGAAGTGTTTTAAAGATTTAAAAAAACAGTATTTGGTTATCCAACCAGATACATTTGCGAGCTCTAAAGCACCAGTAAGACTATTTGCGAGCATAGGTTCTTCAAAATGAACACGTGGAAATATGAGAACAGGAGGAATAATTCCGCCAGAAGAATTTGCGAAAGCCAGCATAGTTACAAGCGAGACATGTTCTGTTGAGCAGGTTTGGCCAACTCTTTTAACACCTGCTTGCGCAACTACCCAAGATGGGTACTTTAGTGACAGTAGTGCACCCAGTTTCATCTAAATTTCATATCAAACTTGAAGAGAAATTATGCTTTTGATAACATTTCTCCAAGTTATCGAAAAAGTATTGAACGTTGTGTCTATTGAAACTTGTAGATCTTGCTATTGAAGTATTTTCGGCTTTTCTTACGCTCAGCGAGTCATGCCTTTTTAAAAAGCCCTTCAGACAATCTAGACTAGCTATGTTATTTTCTTCCCATGAAGATGGTATACTACATTCTAAACGAATAGCATACTGATATGCTAGTTCTCTAACTTGCTTAGTTGTCAAACCATGGCATATTTTTGCGAAGGTTTTCAAATAATCTACCAGGAAACATTCGTGGTCTGCAGTGAAAACTTCCTTATTACCAATGTTCGGTTTATAAACGAAAAACGTAGAATCAGACGCTTTAGCTTTTGCAACCAATCTGTGTAAATGTGATTTGCTTATATTAATTATCTTGTCAGCCGATCTTACAGAAATCCCTTTCTGTAATACTTCATTCACTGCCTCTTCAATCCTATGTGCATCGACACGCATTCTCTTTTTAGGCGGCATGTTTAATCTGTGCAGATGATAAATTTATTAAACAGTGACACAACACAAAACAGCCATTATGAAAGAGACGGTTATGAAAGGGACGTCCCGTTCTTAACCGTTTGTTGTGTCCCTTTCATAAATATCATACACATAGGATAAACGTAACCACAAAATCTACAATTTTAAGTAAAAATGTACTGACCTTTTGTTCTCTTATCTGTCTATATCTAGCCGATCATAATGAATGGTAAACAAATAAATAATCAATTCACTGCACTGACAAAACGTTTCGAAAAAATAACAAAAAAATTACTTTTCGATATCATTAAAAACACTTGCGCAACACCGCTATCTTTAAAATGACGGCAGTGTAAAGTTAGGCGTGAATGAATGTGCATCGGAGTTGCCATGCAACAAATATACTGTTGATCCGAAATGTTTTTTATTTTACCGGTGATTTGAATTGTCCCTTTCAATACGTGTCCCTTTCATACCACCTCTCCCCTATTACCTAATTTATTATTTAACAAATTTGATTTACAATAAGCGTTTTTTTATTAACACCAACAAAAAGATCGCAAAAAGGCGCCCGTTCCGATAGGATTACATGAGTAGGTACCTTAAATAGAGTTCGATATTAAAACTGTACCTTTTCATAGAGTCCACTCCAACGGCAACGATGAGAGCTGCCCCGGCCATACAAGCAAGGTAGATTCCTGTAAATTATTTACGAATTATAATAATTTTTGGAATCTTACTGTTACGATTTGACCTCATGTCGAAGACACTGAGGCCGATTTATTATTATTTATATATTTATTGTTATTATTTATTCTTTGTTGTATGCCTTATTCAATATATTTAAGTTATACGAAATACATAATTGTTTTAAAATAAGAAAAGACATTAGGTTATTTACACTTTTTCGAAAAATACATTGTATACGTAATAATTATATTATATTTAAATTTAGTGCTATTGGGTAATGCGATGATTTATTATCATTTTATTGAAGTGTTAATAATAAAAATCTTTAGAATAGTTAAAAAAAACCTAACGAAAAACCTAACCGAACTCTAGACATCTATCCTAACCGCTAGAAGTGGTCTTTGGGTAGGGAGAGCTTCATGGAGTGAAAAAATCAGGAGTAATTAAGAGAACTTAAAGTGCCTTGTACATACATACATACATATCTTCACGCTGTATCCCTAACGGGGTAGTCAGAGAGGACGGAGCGCCAAGCGTCGCGGTTCTTACATACTTCTTTCGCTTCCTCAAATCTCATTGTGCCTTTTATTACAAATATATCATAATCAAACAGTAAATAATTTAAACCAGCCTAAAATAATAATAATTTCTTACACACGGTACTACAAGTACCTAATATAAAGTGTATAAAGGAACCAACCTGAAATCATCTGTATCTTCTCTGGTGGTTGCTGCTGCAGCGCCTCACCGGCGTCGACGCTGGGCAGGAAGTTGGCGCCGCACAGCAAGGGGATCATGGACTCGTTGACAGCAGTCACTGCCGCCTCGTTATCGCCGGACGATAATACTGCAGTACATAAAGACAAAAATTAAAGGCTACAAATGATTAACAAACAAAACACGCGTATAAGTCATCCAGGACTAGAGAAGTCAAAGGGATGTCATTTTTTTTTTTTATTTTGAATGGGAGATTTACAGACACTTTAATAATATAATAATACAACTATAAATAAATAATACCAAACAAAATCTCCGCCTACGAATTAAAAGCGCTTAATGCAGTGCTAGTATAACAAAAAGTAAAAACAATGAAACAAAAACGACAATAATAACAACAAAACTAGATAAATGTAACTATGTAACTATGTTGTAGTTGTACTATGAATGTAGTAACTATGTTAAAACTGTATTTTAAAAATAATTTAGTGTATAAGATGTGTCAAATTTCCTTAAATATTATGTAGGTATCCTCACGCTGTATTTTTTATGGGGTAGTCAGAGAGGTTAGAGGGCGAAACATCGCGATCCTTACATACTTCTTTCACCTCCTCAAATCTCATCATTCCCTTCACACACTCTCGCCTAGGTATTTACTAGTATTACCCGAGAATTTTCGACATTTCTGTCAACTAACTCTTTGTCAGATCTTCATAAGTTAGCCTTGGTCTTCCTTGGCTTCAGCTGCCGCTTTAAAATACTTATACAAATTTTGTATAGCGAAATATACATACATAGATATCTTCACGCTGTATCCCCAATGGGGTAGTCAGAGAGGACAGAGCGCCAAGCGTCGCGGTCCTTACATACCTCTTTCGCTTCCTCAAATCTCATCATTCTCCTCACACATTTTCGCCTAGGTATGCGAATGCTTTTGACATTTCAACACTGGCTATTTGATCTTCATAAGTCAGCCTTGGTCTAAATATAGCTAAATATAATTGCTATAAATTCCAAATCTCACCAAGAGACGAAATGAGGTTGCCCCATACTTGATTCATCTGAAAGATCATGAAGAATAATCCCAGAAAACGAACTAGTAGAGCCTCTACTGGAATGCTGGAAATTTTGTTATGTGCTTCCGAAACCTGAAACAATGTTATCGTTAATATAACTCCTCAAGTCTGCTTTCGAGTAGAAGAGAATAAATAGAATACGTTAGCTATTTGTTTTCCCGCGCGGGTCGTATAAGTTAAGGAAGGAATATGGCCAGCGTCTTTCATTACCCACATACGCTTCGCCATCTGTAGACCCAAATACTTGCTGCTTGATCTGGTGTGATTTTAAAACTCTTTGATACTATATCCACTCCTAACGGAAAATGGCGAATGTCTAGAAGTATGTATGTATGTACATGTGTATTAGGTCATAGAACTCACCACAGATATATAAGTACATTTAGCACACCACAACGGTCCTCCGCCCAAACCAACGACCAGGCCTGCCGGTATCATGGTGTAGAACTTCGGGTACAGCTGGGCGGCGATATACGGCATGTAAGTTATAAAAGAGAGCGACATCGCCCATTTTGTACCTAACCACCTACAAGAATGAAAAAGGATCTAAAGTAGATACGTAATAAATCTCCAGACAAATAGCACCACTTGTACAGCACCAGTATAAACACTCTCAGTAGGAAACTGACTTAAATCATAAGATTTTAATTGTCATAATGAATCTGTTTAAAATATAATAAAAATTGAATTATAGATAAACATTTACATCACATATGTTCACGTTATATCATCCCTATTCCGTAATTGAGTACATACGTAGATTCATACTGTAACTAACGCTGTGATTACTACATCTCAAAATTCTGAAATTTCGTATTGGTCAGTTTCGTTCTATGGGTGTGATATTCTGGTTGCGAAGGGTTCCGTTTTTCATTTCAAATATAGAACCTTAAAAATTAGCTTGTTGACGTAAGTTTTGCCGTATATTAAAGAGAAAAGCAATAACCCAATAACTAAGTTCAATACTAACTATGCTTGCCCAAAAGAGCCACTTCTTGCATCGAAGTTGCCTAACTTGTGAAACCGAAAAAACATTGAATATAAAAGAATCAGTGCTAAAATTATAATAAGCTTTAGTTATTTTAAATGTCAAAGTTACTCATTTTTCGTGTGATGAATTCATATATTTTTAGCTATCTTTCGCTCAAAGTTTTAAATGTGTTGATCGACACGTGTTTCGCCTCTCAACGAAGCATCCTCAGACAATTCTAGATATCAAATTCGATCGACTACTAGCACCGAAAGTGCTAGTTGCTAGTGAACGAATCAGATCTCTCGAACTTCCTGAGGATGCTTCGTTGAGAAGCGAAACTTATTTCGATGAACAAGTTCGCAACTTATACGTTCTAAGGTAACTAGAAAATATACTAATATATCACTTGAGATAGATTTCCGCAAGGTAACACCTGAATCTATTCAATATTGTCATTTTTTGGCCGCCACGGCTCTGGTTTTTTCCTGTTTCAAGAGCTGTCAACTGCGGTTGAATGCGGTAATGCTGTCAGCGCGATGAATACATTTATTTGGACAGGGACGGGAGCCAATTTTCAACAAGGTTATTTCGAAAGTAAGGAGAAATGCGGAAGGGTATTAAAGTACCCATGACGAAACCTACGTTCTACAACTTCACCAAAAGTCAATAGCAAACACCTCAAACAAAAATGAAGGTGAGGCAACCCTAATATCGTCATTTTATGTCGCTAGTAAATCTTTGAATATAGGACATAATGATAGGGTTTATAAATTTTTTTTCTATTAAGTTAATGTTTTTTTCAGGAAAACAAATTAAATGTATCCCATAATTATTATATTTGCAATATAACAGTCAACAGAGACACGTTGAAACCCCGGCGGATTTATACCCCTATCACAGTAACCTTGTATATACCTATTATAAATAACTTAATTATTTATTTAGACTTACTTAATTACTTTATAGTTTTTTTTTTAAGTAATCGGGAACATTTTATTATTACTGTATTGAATAAAGAAACTACTAAATCATTTTCTTATTGATTTTTCCACTAAAAGGGACTAAGGTACTTACTTAATAACAACAACCGGTAAGAAAATATTAGAGAAGATCAAGCCGGCATATACAGCCGCTAGAGACGCCGTGCCTAAGCCGGCTTCAGCATTTATTGAGCTTTGCAGATTTGCAGCACCCTGAAATTAAATACATTATATAAGTTAGTTCACCGCTTGAATATTATTCCATTCCAACAGAAAGTCAGAATATAGGTAAGTGCAAATATAAGTACATAAGGAAAAAAATATATAGTTACAGAATTAAAAGTGGCTGGATAGCAATTGTTGATTTATAATCGCTTCTTTTTTTTTTAATAGATTTTTTACACTCGTCTCGCCGTCAAATTCCCGTCTCAGTGCTATCTTACATTATATTTATTTATACTCTTATTATAAATGCAAAAGTATTGCTGCCTCTCTTTTACATTTAAATGGCTAAACTGCTGAACAAATTTTCATATAGCTTGAGGCCTGGGAAAGAATATGGACTACTCCGTTTTAATTTCACGCAAGTAGAGTCGGGGGCAGCAGCTAGTCTTTTATAATACAGAAGATGTATGACTTAAGCAGTTTATACCTATAAGGTATTAGGTATATCTATTAAATTATGGCCACAATTTATTCAAATATCAAGCCTTAATAACCAAATATAGAACGCTACTCACGCTATAAGCTGTAAAGTGTAGCATGAACGCAAGGCTGATCACCACCACGTTCTTGACGATCCTCCACGTCTCTCCTGGCTTTAGAAACTCCGATAAGGACTGAATTGCTTTAGTCATTTTTCTTTTTTCACCGACACTGCTTACTAACCCCTGTTGTAATACTACGAGTTTTTTTTTTCTAGCACGTATTATACCTACATATTATGATATGCCTATTTTACGCTACAAAAATGAAAAAATATTAATGTATTTTAATTAAATGTATCGCTTAAAGAGAAATTAAATTACATACTTTTATGCCACCTACTACAACTTCTTGAATCATTGTTTATGCAAATAAATAATATCCGACACAACCATAACACGATATCAAAATCTCAAAAAAAAGTTCCAACTATTTGCTATTTAATATTGTAATAAAGAGATGACCAATGCTCCAACAAAAGCTACTTTTGGAGTGGTCTTCCTCGATTTCCTTGACTACATATGCATGAAAAATGTCTTGCAGAAATGAAAATTTTTCACGCAGAGCTGAAAAAGTATCTTTGCATTTAATCATTTAATCAGCTTTTTATTTAAATATGTACATACATATATATACATACCACCTACATCTATACAGTTAGTATTAAAACTGTAAAATACGCAAAAAATGATGCAAATCTTTTACAAAAATGTTCTGATTAATAAAATTATTGACCCGCGCTTTGACACGGAGTTCTTTAAAACGTCAATAGCTCTCTACTTCTATCAACTAAATGTTAATATGTATACTTATGAACCTTCCTAATTAATTGTTTTAGGTTATCGTGATCCGCATAGTGCATTGAAATCCGCTTAGAAGTTTAGAAGTTATTAACGAAAATACAATTAAAGTGGATTGCGATTCTTTTTTTTTCGTGCTATTTTACTGATACTTATTTATTCACGGAAATCCCAAATAAGGCTGACAGGAATTCCGTTACGCAAATTGGGAATTTCGAAATATTTTCAACATAATTATCAGTACAATACAATGAAATACATTAGTATTTAGTCCATTAATCCTTCGAAATGGTCATTGGCTTAGGATTTGGTTTCATTATACTTTAGATGTCGTCTGATTCCGTGGTTGTTTAAGTTACATTATTATAGTCGGTTTTCTACAGAATAATTAGTTTCAGATATATTACAAACTGTCAACATTCTCATAACAAATGAATAAATTATTTTAAAACATTACATACAGGTCTTTTATGTATAGCGAAAATAAGACTTGTCAGACATATACCTAAACATTACATTCACATATTACCTACATTTACTATTTTCAATAAGAACACCATATATTAAAATAATCTGGTATAATAGAGTAAACAGCAAAAACTAACAGTGACACTGTATATGTAAGACATATACGTGCTTTTAATTTTCTTTTACGTCAGTTTATATCTATATTTTACCTTTACCGATGTCTACCTATAAATTCCATTAAAATTAATTGTTATTCGAACTTCCGAACAAAAAGAGATATTGATGGATACAAAGGGCCTAATCGTTTCATAGGGAAGATAGACGGAGTTATCAATTTTCTTTTATCTTATCATTTTTTTGTAATGAACGAATATTTGTATTTAGTTATTTTAGGTGCAGTCTGCGGTTTAAGACGATTTTAAGACGCTGCGGCTTGACAATTCGATAATGTACCAAGAATTTTTCCTATTTTATTAATTATTATTTTATAAGTTTTCTTTATTTTTAAATGGGTCATTTTAAATCATCATTATATACATATATATTTTGAATCATCATTATATTACCAGCATGCAATGTAATTTTATCTAATATATAATTTTGTATCGTAATTCGTAAAACAAAATGAAAGACGTACTACTCTGTCAAGAAAGTACTGGGAAAAGATCAATAATACACAAATTTATTTTATCACCTTCAAAGTATGCTCTTTCAGAAACGATACACTTACGCCAACGAATAATCCAATCATCAAAACATTTTTTAAACGCTTTTTCCGGAATTAAGTTCAGTGCTCGCCACGAATTCTCCTTTATGTCTTCTACCGAATGAAAACGGGTGCCACGAAGTGGTAATTTGAGTTTAGAAAAAAGAAAGAAGTCGGCTGGAGCCATATCTGGTGAATAAGGTTGTTGCTCGATGGTATTTGTTGAGTTTTTGGTCAAAAATTCGTTCATAATGATGGCCTTGTGCGAAGGCGCATTATCGTGGTGCAAAATCGAAGAATTTTCTTTTCACAAATCTGACCTTTTTCGTCGAATTTGCTCTCTTAAACGCCGCATAACGCCCAAATAATATTCTTTATTTACCGTTTGACCTTCCGGCAAGAATTCCGAGTGCACAACACCGCGATAGTAAAAGAAAACAGTCAACATGACTGACTTTTGATCGACTTTGGCGTGTTTTTTTCGGTTTCAGTTCAGTTGGAAGGCGCCACTCCGCAGCTTGTTGACTAGTTTGCATGTCAAACTCGTAAACCCACGTCTCGTCAACAGTAACAATGCGTTTCATGAATGTTGAGTTGGAATTGACTCGTTCTAGCATGTCTTCAGCGACTCTTATGCGATTGAGTTTTTGAAGAAAATTCAGGTCTTTTGGGACTAGCCGAGCGGCAACATGTTTCATACCCAAATGATTATTTAAAATGGTACGGATTGACTCGTGAGACAGAAAGTTCGGCGGCTATCTCTCTCAAACTTGAATGAGGATTTTCAGTCACTATTTCCTTTACTTTTGCGATGTTAACTTCAATTGCAAACGTTGATGGCCTACCAGAGCGAGGCAAATCTTCCGTCATATCTCAACCGCTTTTGAACGCTTTGTACCACTCAAAAGCACGTGTTTTTGATAAAGTCGATTCACCGTAAGCCTTCTGTAACATTTTCAGTGACTCCGAACACGAAATTCCATTGGCGTTGCAAAATTTAAGACAAACTCATTGTTCGATGTTTTTATCCATTATGAAATTCGCAATATACACTAGAATGATATAACTAAAAACAGCAATGTATTTAATCTAAATAACAGATGCAACGCAAACTCCGCGCCAAAATGGAAAACAGTTGTGCCAATCTAACAACAAAAAAAAATTGAATTTGGAACCATAAACAAATCATCCATTCCCGATACTTTCTTGACTGAATGTATACTTCGAACATGAACATCAGTTATTTTAATAAAATTTACTTAACTTCCTGAAAAACTACATTTTTACATTACATTTTTTTCTTTTCTATTTTTTCCTAATATTCGAACTAAAGTCGGTGCCAAACCTGATAAACTTTTTGTTGTCGTACATTAACTTCAATAACTGTCAAATTTTAAGATATGGGTATTTGTATCGTATTTATAAAGTTATTTTGTACTTAAGTTTTGATTAGTAAATTATAGTTATTTCATACTTTTCAGTGTTCTTTTTTGAAGTCGGTTTAATTTTTTTAATAAATTTTTTTTATTTTGCCCTTTTGAGTGACCTTCGGGTTATTCACAAACGTCGGAAACTCAACTTTCCGTATCCGACAGAAAACTTTTCGATGATTTTGTCTATACGCGATTCACAAATCTTAAATTGTATTATATTTATATTATATATATATCATGTTGTATAGTCGTATTCACGAATCCAAGCAATCGGATTGAATTTATGCTTTCCGACGATCGGCCTTTCCGTCACAGAATGTTTCCGACGTTTGTGAATAACCCCCCTTGGCCTAAATAAATATGCAGGTCTACAATTAATTTTTCTAATTCTGGAGCGCAATGTGTTAAGTTCCATTCTATTGAAGAGTATAAACCATGGGCTTTCACAATAAAAGATGCGAACAGATGGAACATGAGACATTATTGCCTATTATGGGCATAATCAATATCATCAATATCAATCAGTTATAAAAACACAGTGTAAAGGTTGCATCATAATTACACCCTAGCAGTATTCTTACAATCCGAAGACGACAGTCACCAGCCGTATTCTCTGTCCGCCACAAGACTGACTCTACTGACTGAATTTATTATATCACAGGCAATTTATATCTTCTCCCTACTACCATTATACCATGTGGGGACAACGATAGTTAACAAACGACATACAAGAAAATCATCAATATAAACGAATAAAGGTTATAACCAGGTCGCGTTAATTGGTGTATCTTCGAAACCAAAGCTTCAAATTAATGAAATTTCAATGGGACCAATTTGGAAGTGTATCCTTTCAAACAAAATAAGAATTTTTAAAATCGAATCATAAATGACGGAGTTATGAGGTAACAAACATAAAAAAAAAACACAACCGAATTGAGAACCTCCTCCTTTTTTGGAAGTCGGTTAAAAATAAATTATAGGGATGCCTTTTATAAAATAATATATAAGTCAATGTATCTGTATTATCTATATTATTATAATTATATATTATAAAGAGAGAGTGGATTCTGTAAGTTCGTTTATATGTATGTAGAGGATAATCCCCGGAACCACTGCACTAATTTGAAAAATTCTTTCACCATTTGAAAGGTACATTATCCCAGATGGACAAAGATTATATATTATATATTCAACTCGGGTGAAGTTGGGACGGGCCACTAGTAATATAATATACTCATATCTTCTCATTTTCAGGAAATTATTAATATGAACAAAATATTCTTTTGTGGTTCACAACTTTAAATAATGCTTTTGAGATTTTGATTGACATAATTACGAACTTCATCTCGTTACGTGGGAACAAAGAGAACAATTGTTTTATAATAACTCTATGTTATATAACTATAAATATCATGTAACAATTACAATAGAACGTCAATATAAATGTTTATTACAAACATTTGATCATGTAATCATTTTTTATTCCGCATAGTTTGGAATCATGTAGTAGCAGATTATTTCATATCATATTCTTGTATATTTTTATATTTTATAAGAGCGAGCACACACCAGAATAGAATTATGAATTATCCCTAATGTTACCAAACGTCACGTAATTAATTAATTATAGTACATACATACAAAGAGGTAATGCTGCCAGTCTGCTTTAACATTTTTAAAATTGACTAGCTTCCACAATTTAGATTCAGAATTCAGAAAGATATATCGGCTGTGTGAGGCCAACCTTATGTTCGGTTTGCGTCCACGCTTCCCCTCTTCTGTAGTTATTTAAAAAGTGTTATGAATTTGCGACTGCATAAATCGGTTTATGCGGTGTTTATACCTTTACCAGGATTTATGTGGTATGAGGATGTTTAATAATAGTATCAAAATGTACTACACAGTTAGACTTGGATATTATATTTTTCTCTATTGTTGAGAATAACTTAGTTTTTCGACAACAAAAATATTTTTAATTGAAATAAGATAAGAGCTCCAAACATTTGCATCCATTATGTTAATAATAATGCCTTCACTAAATTTTAAACTATTAGATATTATTGGTACCTACAAAGGTAAAGTCTAGGACCTCAATTAGGTACATAGGTATTAGTACCTAATTTAGGTCCTATATGTGTTAATATATATGAAATATTTTATCGAGTAAACAATGGTTCTCCTTTGTACTCGTGTATGATAAAAAACAAAGCATACATATACGTTTAAAAATAAAAGTTTTGAAACTATTATTTTTAAACTATTATTTTTTGTTTCCCCATATTCATCCCCGTGCACCTAATTTTGAATATGTCTAACAAAATTATGTGCTTATGAACGCGAGTTTACACTCATAGACATATTTAGAGGAACACAAAAAGGGAACGAATTAGCACAAAAAAATTAACAATGTTGCACAAAACAATATTAACATTCGTTGAAAAAAAACAAATTGGAGACAGTAATCTTAATACCGTAGAATTAGGTAAAGAAATTAACCCGTCATAGTGAAAACTGAATATTCTTCCAATGGCTGAATTTTTCGTAACCTTTTCGTAACGGTACACTCAGCTTTTAGTGTTGCCTCCTTTTGCTGACAAAACATCTTGCATCCGTCTAAGCATATTTTTAATTACATTATCAATAAAATTTAATAGCATTAAATTTCATTCTCCAGCCAATACATTTTTGAGGTCTCTTAAGTTAGCTGTTCGGCACCAGTTTCTTTGTTTTACTTGTTTTCCCAGTTTACCCAAGCACGTTCTATCGAGCTTAGATCCGGTGATTGTGCTGATACGACAACAATAAATTTTCGATATAAATAATATATTAACTTTAATTTGTTAAAATTAATAAAGATGAGCAAAGTTATTTGCAGTACGCATTTGCGAAATTAACACAAGCAAGAAAACAAATTAAAGTAGAAAATGAACACAGAAATAAAAGACGATTAAAATCCTGTTTTTTTTTTATTACAAAAGTGTACTTGTAAATGTAAGTGGACAATGTAAAATAAAAACATAGATAATAAATATTATTCCATCTTTTTTGTGTTCCTCTAAATATGTCCATGAGTGTATTCGTAACATTGAGATTTACTAATGGTTACGGCACATTGAAATATTGTTGTTTTATTTAATAAATTAAAAATCATATTACTTATTAGATTAGAAATATTTTTTAACTTTATACTTACTATACGTTCCTTGTTAGTTTAACCTTTGATGTCAACTAATGTTTTTAAGGCCAAGTAGATATACTTAATGAATACTTGGCCTCAAAAACTTTGAAGATTAAAATCTCGACCGAAATTACAAAAATAATGGATATAATCGATATTAATAAAATAGCCTTTATCGAATATAATAAAATAACCTTTGCAAACATAATTATCCGTACCTATATTTTGTTTACATTCAATTCTAATACCGTAAATAACAATAATTATCGGTACTTACTTTTATCTAAAGAACGTTAATAAAAAAACACAACGGGAAGATGTGTGTGTATGTATGTATGTATGTAATAAAAAAATTTAACATAGACTCAATAAAAAGACAGACCCCGCGTCTTATTACACCAAACGCACGTAAACATGTTCGACCTAACTTTCAGATTAGGAAAGTTTCGGCGTAAAATTGCGGGAACATATATACGCTATATGAAGCATTATATGATGAATGATATTAAATATTTTTCTAACTGAAATACCTACATACATATCTTCACGCCGTATCCCTAACGGGGTAGTCGGAGAGGACGGAGTGCCAAGCGTCGCGATCCTTACATACTTCTTTCGCTTCCTCAAACTGCGGGAATGTTTCTTTGAAATAATGTGGAGCGAGAGACTCACGTACTGTAACGCATTTACCTGCATAAACTAAAGACTGAGCGAAGCCAGTGGCGGTACCTTCATACAAGCCCAAAAGCGTGGCATGCCTTACTCAAATGTTTAGTCAAGCATAAAATAATAAAATAAAAACTAATTTCAAACCGTTCAAATTCGACACTCGTATTTGAATAAATGACGAAAATATTTACAATTGTTCTGGTTATGACGATTAAAATATTTTATATACTATACTGGCGCCATAAAACACAGATGAATTAACAAAAACACATGAATACAGTAATTTCTTTTAGTAATTTGGACAAATAATGAATTAAGACACATTAATAAGTTAAAAAATTAAAAACTATTTACATTTTTAATAGCAAAATATTATAAAAATTGTTTTGTTAAAAGATAACGCGGGGAGCGATCTCTTTCCTCTCTTGTTGTCCACCGGTTATGCCAAAGTCATGATTAATTAGTAATCTATAATATTTTACCCTTCCCTTTACTTTTACAAAAACAATGAAGAACATGTATGTCGGGCTTGCCCTATCCTGAAGCCCTAGGTACGCCACTGAGCGAAGCGTAGTCTTTTTGTATTACGTAGGTACAAAATGACAATGTGTCTGTTTCATACAATATATATAACAGGAATATAACAAAAGTCAATGCCTGAGGTCACGGCAACGGCAAAAAGTAACGAATGAACGAGTGGGGTGGGTCTTCAGCACCCCCTGTACCCGCGGGGCCCCACCCGAAGTGTCAAACCCAAACAACAGAGGCCTACATGACATCTGCTTGGGGCCTCCGAAACTTTTACCTAACCGACCTCGCCACACTCCACTAACCTTACATGTAGCGATACCGATATCTATAGATCCTAGCAAGTATTTTTTAAAACAACAAACAAAACTGTTAATTTATCAAGTAACAGCTTTTATGGACATAAACACATATTAACTTTTAAACTTTCGCGTTGCATTATAGAATATATCATATTACAGCGGTGAAAAACCGGCAAACAACCAAATCAGCGATAGCGGAACATCTGCTCCAATCAGATATCAATCACTGGCTTGAGTTTCATCGCCTACAAGAGCTTTCTACTGATCGCCACTTTTATCCAATTGTAGTGCGTGAAGCGATTGAAATCAAGAGACATAGAAATTTTAATCGAGAAAACGGGTTCAATTTATCGACGATGTGGAATCCTGTGATTCAAGGAACAAAACCTCGTGTTTTGCATTCGGTTAAACGCGTGGACACTGTGAGTGTTGTGTGTAGGTATCCCGAAAACTATTGACAAATATCGGGGGTAGATGACAAAACATTTACCACATTTACAAACATTTACATTATTCTATAAACACATATTGGCAATTAGCTAAAACGAACAGTAACTTATTAAAAAATAGACGAAATAATTATCTTAAAAGGAAGATTCGGATTCTGCCGAAACTAAGGCAGAAACCCAGATCTAGTTTCGGTTGAAAAATTTGTTATGATCGGACACATCAATAACTACAACACACTTATCCGAGAAAACAGCGCAGTAAACAACGACAGACACTTACGCTGCTAGCGAGAAATGTTTTCTGGTGGCTAATTTTATGAAAGTATGTTAATTTCATGAAAGTAACTCTGGCGTCATATTTATAGGCAGGCTATTTCTTTGCTTTTGAAGTATACACACGAGATATATATTTTTGTTAAGTTTACGAGATCTATCTGAATTCTAAATAATTAAGACTACACTCTCACTCGCTATTGATTCTATCACAAAATTTTCTCGTGTCAAGTGATCAATTTCGACGAATTTTTTTTTATCACGTCATTAACTTGATATGCTTGAAGAGACTTCTGACCACAGAATACTATCTCTACCCGAGCTGCTGTCTCTACCAATCTCATTGTCTCCGTACGTATACATGTGGTATACATTTTTTTTTTTTTTTTTAAAGAAAATGTCATTCACTAGAATACAAACGTCTCTCCACGATAAAACCATAAAATCATGGAGTATTATAATTATAGTGGTTATACTTTATGAAAAAATAAACGTTCTAAAGACAATGGAGATTAACTGAATTATTTTTATAGCGGTATAATGACTCTTTAAACATTTATATCCACGAGTATAATCCGTGACAAAGCGGTTGTTTTACTAAACAATGTATGCAACTACTTACTTGAGGATTTAAAGAACAAAAAAAATTACCTTATCATTAAATAAAACACCTATTCTTAGTTTTTATTTCAATGGCGTAAATGAACGAACTGTTCAAAGACTAATAACGCAAAAAATGTTAACTCTTCGTTTTTTTCACAGAGTTCAGAAATATAGTTACACATAAAAAATATTTCAATTACATTGAATTTAATGTAACGTTGCAAAAGTTCATATTATTTATCGTATCGAATGCGTATTATGGTCGGAATATTTATTTTTTAGTAAATTATAGGAGTGGGAATATTTTCAAATATTTTTTTACAAATTTTCCCAATTTTAAGAATATTTGCAAAAGACGCACCAACAGTGGAAAGAAATCAACTGTCGCTTGTAGCTCGAAATTAACCGCATATCGTAGAAATATACGGAGATATAGAGACTGGAAGTTCGAAAATAATACACATTATTATCATGGCGATTTAGTAGATGTAGAATTGTAGACGGTATTGTATAGTCTTAGGAAAACAAGAAATATCTCGAACAAATATCGCGGCGGCTTACTACAATATGTAGTTGAATTTTAGGAAAATCATCCAAATACTTTCTACGATTTCACCTCCAAACTCCAATAAAGCAAGGTTTCATTTTAATTTTTACTAAGTATATTTCTCTTGTCCTCGGCAGTACCTACTACTAGTGATTTTTACGTTATTTCTATTGTAGAAAAGTTAATTCATTGGTTTTAGTAACTATAACACATGCAATAAACTAATTTACAACCATATGCATGACTGCACGAACATTAAATACTAATACATAGATGCCTTGAAGAAGGCCACGCAAGTGTATCTATGGGTAGTCCAGTTGACCTTAACTTTGTCCTTTTACTAAGGACACATTTCGAAGATGAACTTTCTGTTTATATACAGAAACGACAACTTTTTATGTTATAATAATTAATTAATAATTATCAAAGAAACATAACATTTCCGTAAAAATATTGCAGTATCTTATAAAAAGTATTAAATTTACCTCAAAGTATTACAGACTTACGATATAACATACAATTATTTATGAAAATAACTTACGCTATTTCCTATTCAGTGGATAAAGCATGGACAAGACACATCAAAACTATGCCATGACGCCGCTTATAGCTATTAAAGTACTTGGGTTTGTAGCTGATCAATTGGAACTAGACAAAAACTAATTCGTCGCCTATACTCTATACCGTTTCCATAAAATATAAAGCCTTATTCTTTAGCCGACTAATTATTTTCGGCTAAATATACTTTAGGCGAAAAGAAGCATTTGCAGTAATTCTATATTTTTCTTCTCTCTCAGACCAACATGAAAGAATTAGGATACCCTTTTTTTTACTGAAGCCTAGCTGTTACTGGCGACTACGTTCGCATGGAAATAAAAAAAAGTAGGTTAAGTTTTACCTCGGGGTTCAAGTTTTAGTCGTAAATACGCGATAAACTAATTTGAAATCAAATGCATGAGACAGACAGATATTTTTAGGTTACTAATATTAGTGTCAACAGTATAGATTTATATGATGATTTAACCATTTTTTTTTAACTATTTTTTTCCATAATATAGAATGACCGTATTTTTTACACAAGTCAAACCGCGAACAAGACCACTGAAGAAATAAGTTCCTAACAAGAACGAGCTTGTTACTTGAATTTTGACTTAAAATTTATAAAGTATGTATATCTCATTATTTAACTTTTAAATAACTGTAAGTTATTACTTAAAATACTTGCAGTTCTGAGTATATTTAGGTATTTACCTACTACTATTTATGTACTTAAAAATCTTATTTCGATTTCAACTTTGGTCCCACAACTGTTACATGTGTATTTCTTACAAATCAGTAAATTTATTAATATAACATAAACATAACATAACATAACTTCACGCTGTATCCCCAACGGGGTAGTCAGAGAGGACGGAGCGCCAGGAGTCGCGGTCCTTACACACCTCTTTCGCTTCCTCAAATCTCATCATTCTCCTCACACATTTTCGCCTAGGTATGCGAGTGCTTTTGACATTTCCGTCTGCTAACACTCTGGCTATTTGATCTTCATTTATTAATATAATTATTAAAATTAAGATTATCTCTGTCAGAAGTCGGAAGACGGAAGACGGTGCAGCCTTGGCTTTAGAAAAAATGAGTGGCTTAAAAACGTACTTAATTAACATCTCGCACCTCTAATCTTTGAAAAAAATGAGGCTAAAGGTCATGACCTCAACCTTAAGATGGTAAGCATTTAACTAATGTAAATCATAATGTTTTATAAATTAACGGAAAAAACTCCCTATTATTTTCGGTGCACGGTACTATAGACAAGACGGATTTGGACTATATAAGGGGAAACTATTATAAAACCACAATTTAACTATAGTGTCTTATAATAATTGAGAAATATAATATAAATGCGCAACAAAATTAATAATCCAAACTACACCTTTTATATTTAAAATTAATAGTTTACGTTATTAATTCATTACTACAAATGTATTGTTTTTAACCATTAACTATTACAAACTGTAAAATTAAGAAGGATTTGCTTTAACTTAGAATTAAACCATGTAAATCACGGGCAAAGGTCATTGTTAGAATAACAGCAGAAATTATAAAGAAAAAATTATAAATGGAGTTTTATTTTTGTAGTAAAATTATTATTTTATATCGTTTGAATTTTTACAGCTTACAATTATTTTAAAACGTCGCTATATTTTTCCAAGTTAATATATTTTAATAGTAGTAACATTTTATTGCGGTGGATTATACTTTTTATGGCGATTTCATTTAATCTTTCATTTCGGTTTCAACTATGATCGAAATCAAAACAACACTTGTGAGTTTTCGCCTTTTCTTTGGTGGCAAGCATAGTCAGAAGTCATCTCATCCATGGCAGTCCCTACCATGGCAGTAGAAAGCGCCTTTTTAGGGGATTCCTTTAAAAGCACTTTATAATTGGTAAAAATTACACTGAAAATGCCTCACATCATTACAAACAATCGTTAATACTATCAATTTTAAGGTATGCAATATTTAACAATTAAAAACAATTTTATTGTAAAAACTGTTCATTTCAAATTGCATGTAATTTTAGTAACGAATAATATATATATAAATAGTATTATTAGTGATCAATAGTAGATTTTTTTTTTATATAAGAGGAGGCAAGCGAATCTCCTTGTGGAAAGTGATCACCACCGCCCATGGACACCCGCGACGTCTGGGGAATCATAGGTGCTGCCTTTAGGGAAGGAAAGAAAGATGGTAGAGACCAAGAGTCACCGGTACTCTCACTCACCGAACGAAACAACAGCAATAGATGCTATTATTTCACGCCGATATTCTGTAAGAGGGTGGTATTTCACCGGACAATACAGCCCAATTTCTGCTGCAATCCAGCATGGCTCTACTACACAGAATTATTATCACTCACATATAATTATAATCACTCTCACTCAACTAATTTTAAATATAATATTCTGCTCCCTTTTTTAGAGCAACCAATCACAAATCTATCGATTTATAAAAAATAACTGTTTTAAGAGCATAAATCTACATTTTCCATTAACTAAAATGTACAAAAAAGTATACGAAAGAGTTATGAAAATTAGTTTCGGTCAGACGCTAATAATAACTAATACCTGTTTCTACCAAAAAATCTTGAAACTTTTGTAATTCCTAAGACATATTCGCGCTAGCCTTTTTTCACAATTATTTAAAGGACACTTAAACTACTAAAGCAGTTAGTTAAGAGACGTATTTATGGGATCCCTTTGACTAAAATCCTCTTACTAAGGAGAAAGTTTAGGTCTGGTTTAGGATCGGTTCAAACTCAAAATATATATTAGTTATTGTATATTAGTATATTGCTGAAATCAACGGACATTAGTATATTGGTTTGTTTAGGTTATTCCGACGTCACCATTGTAAACATTTAAACACTGATAAATATCATTTTCTAATTCCCATTTCAAAATGTACAGAGCATTCCGTGCAGACTAGGAGAGCACGCACATAACAAATTACATCTTGTCGTCACTTTCAGCAGTACGTATTTGCACTTAAGTACAAATGAAAAAATTGGTTGATAAATTTCTAAACTTAATTTCTGGATACCTATAAGACCCAGGAGTTTCGTTATATATACAGAAAACATAACATAACATAACATAACTTCACGCTGTATCCCCAACGGGGTAGTCAGAGAGGACGGAGTGCCAGGAGTCGCGGTCCTTACACACCTCTTTCGCTTCCTCAAATCTCATCATTCTCCTCACACATTTTTGTGACACAAAATTGTGACAGACTACTTGTCCATCTGTAAGCCCTAAGCAGACAACTATAAAACAAGCACCTGGTACATTCTACTTGGTCGTCCTCTATCTGACCATCATGGAAGATAAATAAATATAAAATTTCAAACTAAACTTCATTGATTGCCCCATCGGCGCAGTGGCAGAGCATCTGCTTTGCAAGCCGGGGTCCCAGGTTCTATCACTGTTCAGGTCAATTCAGGAAACGATATTTTCTGAATTGACATGGAATCTGGGTGTTATTGGGAGCTCGCTCAGTTTCTACAGGTTTCCCCCAGTTCGCCTGCGTGCCTAATGCTAGTTTGGTACTGCACAATTCGTGTAATATCTGGAGTATTATTATTTCCAATATTAAGGAAGTTAGATGATATAAATTAACCTATATACCAATACTCGCGATTCTTAAGAGCTAAAACGTGTGGAGTCCAGTTCACGTGAAGCACACATGTGGTACTGGTACCTCGGGCAGTCGCCCAAAGCACCAGACCCAGCGACAAGACTCAAAAATAAAAGATAAGTTCACCTCAATTATTACAATAATAATTAATAGATATAATATTTAGATATGCATTAATCCTTATCTTCACGCGCATATGGTAAAAGTTGGTCAAGTATTTATTAAGGAACTGATAGGCGAAATATGTTAAAAATCTGTCATTGCTCCATTTCGCCATTTGTTAACCTAAATTCCTAAATTATTTATTATTTCTTTTATTATTTTCACTAAAAATATAAGATATACAGAAGTGGAACCCATCATTTATTAAAGTGATACTTATCTCTTGAATCTATAGCATAATAAAAAAAAACGAATAACTTATTATCTAAAACAGCCTTTCCCAAAGTGGGCGATAACGCCCCCTTGTGGGCGCTGCAGGCCTAAAGGGGGGCGGTAAGAGACTCAGAAAAAAAATGGGGGCGTTGTGTAGAGGTCTGGGGGGTAATTTGTAATTTCATTTAGCTAGGAGGCATCTTAGACAACGACTGCATGAGCTCTCGACTCTCAACTACAACTTGTGAACATCAACTAATATTAATTAAAAGATTGCTCAAACTCGGTTCGATATTTCTCTCCGCGTAGTTCATATATCTGTCCTGTTTTATTGAATATACAAAATAAAAATCATGTCAATCGGTCATTCCGTTTCGAAATGACAGTAGACACAAACAAACAAATAAAAAGGCAACAGACACACTTTCGCATTTTAATAGTTATTAGTACTCCCAGATAGGTAATTTTCGTAGATAATAGACATAACATAACATAACATAACATAGTATACATAAACATAATTTTGCCAGCAATAAAGGAAGTAATAACTACTGTGCTTCATAAACCAGCCGCAGATATTATCCGAAAAATTCCTTTGAGTAATAATTCTGTGCAAAGACGAATTGATGAAATGGCTGAAAACATTGAAGGATCATTGTGTGATCACCTGAGGACAAGTCGATTCTCAATTCAGCTCGATGAGTCCACTTTACCAACTAATGAAGCATTGTTGCTGTCTTACGTGAGGTTTATTAAAGATGAGAAAATATGTGAAGAACTATTCTTTGCTAGAAATTTAGAGACCGATACAAAAGGCGAAACCATATTCAATACATTGGAAAAGTTTTGTGATGAGAAAGAGATTCCCTTGAAAAATATTATATCAGTTGCTACGGATGGCGCTCCGGCTATGACAGGGTGCCATAAAGGCTTCATAGCGTACTTAAAAAATAAAATTCCAGATGTCCTTGCTGTACATTGCATTCTTCATAGACAACATTTGGTTGCTAGAAACTTAAGTGAACGACTATTTCAATCACTGCAATATGTCATCAAAGCAGTCAATAAAATCCGCAACAGCTCTTTGAATGATAGATTATTTCATCAGCTTTGTGTTACTAATGACGAGGATTTCAACCGTTTGTTGTTTCATACTGAAGTTCGTTGGCTATCAAGAGGCAATTGTCTGACTCGATTTTACAACCTGTTTGACTCTGTTATAGAGTTCTTGGAAACTAAAGATACAGAATTGCACAACAAGCTCATTACATCAAAGAATGATATAGCTTACATGACAGACCTGTATAAATTGTCCAACGACATGAATCTCCAACTGCAAGGCGATGAACTAAATTTAATTAAAACAAAAAACGTCATTGCTGCTTTCGCAGCCAAACTGCTTCTACACAAAAAGAATATGGGCAGACGTGAGTTTCACAATTTTCCGAATTTATCAGTATCATGAAGTAACGACGAATTGTTTGCCTACTGCCAACATTTGGAAAACCTCCACATTGACTTCACCGAACGATACCAGGACATTTTGAACTTGGAAATACCAGACTGGGTGTTGGATCCGTTTTCAAATGTCAACCTCAACACAGCAATGTCACCTCAGCTGGAAGAAGAACTTATAGAATTGACAACAAACGAGGAAATAAAAATCAAGTTCAAAAATGGTTACCAAGAATTTTGGCTACAAAAACCGATCCCGCAATTGTACCCTGAATTGTGGTCAATCGTTCAGAGATTCTTGATAGCATTCCCATCGTCATATTTGTGTGAACGTGGATTTAGTGCTGTGGCAACACTGCTTACTAAAAAGAGAAATCGTTTGCATGTTACCAAACGTGGCGACTTGCGACTGTTCTTGAGTAAATTGGAACCTGATATCAACAAACTTATTAAACAGCATCAGATTCATCCTTCACATTAGTTTTTATATAAGGATCGATTATATTTGTTTTATTTTGAATAAAAGATACTCTGTTTGAATACTATAAAGTTGCGTTTCAATAATCATTCTCATTGGCAGGTGTAGCCCGTAAGAGTCAACTTGAGACCTGAGCGCCGTTGTGTATTACCTACTGCGCTCAGGTTTCAAGTTAACTCTTGCGGGTTATAGTAAAAGTCTCGTTTGGAACTAATGTTTAATCTCCGCTAATATAGCTCACAATAATTAATTAATTTAATTTGAAGTTATAGTGGTTTTTCAGTAGGTGAAAAAATGGGGGCGCTAAAAAAGAATTTATTCTCAGTGGGCAGTAGACAAAATAAGTTTGGGAACCCCTGATCTAAAAGAACCGTCATAATGTGATTTGGCCGCGCTTTGATGCTGTGGCCATCCTAATCTGGAAGTGCCGTGAATTTGTATATGTAACCCTTAACTTTCATCTTTGTTTATACAGCTTGTACATAATATAAAAACGAAAAAAAAAAATTGCAATTAAATGTGTGAGGAGAATGATGAGATTTGAGGAAGCGAAAGAGGTATGTAAGGACCGCGACGCTTGGCGCTCCATCCTCTCTGACTACCCCGTTGGGGATACAGAGTGAAGATATATATGTATGTATATGTAAATGGATTAAAAATTAAAAAATAAAGAATGATAAAAAAAAGTAATTTATTGATGTCCTGTATTCAGTCTGTTTTAGATAATACTGTGAATAAACTTTATCTCAAACTCAAATTAGTTATCTCTAAAAGATTATTAAGATATGACAACGAAAAAGTAAATCCCAAAATAAAATGTACGTACTCTGTGTCGACAACAATTAAATTAATATATCTAGCAGTCTACTTACCTACCTATTACCTACCTATGTATAGATATATAAAACCGAAATTTAAGCAATGACTAAAAATGAATGTTCTCGAAAAAATATTTTTACAAAATAATAATAATACTCCAGACAATTACACAGATTGTGTGACCCCAAACTAAGCAGTAAGCTTCTACTATGGATACCACACAACGAACTCTGGGGGAGTTCCCAGTAACACCCAGACTCCAAGCCAATTTAGAAAAGTTCGTTTCCTAAATTGACCTGACCGGGGATCGAACCCGGGAGCCTAGCTTGGAAAGCAGATGCTATGCCACTGCGCCAACGGGCCAGTCATGTTAATAACTGTTAATAAAATGTTAGTGTAATGCCAGAATTTTATCATCAATGAAATATTAACTCCCTAACACCTTACGCATCAAAACTAGCGTCAGACTTTTTACAATATTTCATAAAACATTTAAAAATCGGTTTCGAAGTCAAATTAAGAACTTTTTATATGTATGTCTGAGTCTGGATGTTGCTGGATACTATCCCAGTTCGTTGCGTAGACTTAATAGTACAAACTTAGTTCTTAGTATACGATCACAGAATTATTGTAGATTATCAGAAGATTTGGAGACATCAATTAAAAAATTTGGTATTATTTAAAGATTACAGATTTTTCGTCACTTAAAAATTGTTTAAGGAATTTAAAGCAATTTATAAATGGTTAAAATAACATTAGAATTGTTATTTAACGCTACGATGTAATCCACTACAATAAAATTCATCCTAACACAAACATTTGTCCATAACTTATACATATATTATTTAATTTAATAAAAAATAACTAAACTATTCATGTTAGTGCTCACAATAGTGATGGTTAAGACTAATAAAATTGTGGTAGTTATAAATTTTAAGTTACATTTTGTAGAATGTAGAATACTGTATTAGTTTTGAATTACTAATTCTGTTCTTCATTATATTTGTCATTGAGATTATTATTTCTAAATTTGAAAATATCTTTGAATTCACATTCAACTGTACCTTGTAACAAATGTCACTATCACATAGAACAAGTTTTATAATTTCATAATTATTTCTCTACAACGTGAAGGCGAAACCTTCAAGTATACAGATACATGATACAATAATAAAGCGTGTTCTAGTTTTAATGACAACATATTCCTACAACGTTTACATGATTCTAATGAACTGGCCACGTTCTATTCTCGAATAATAAAAGGAAACAATTGCACATGATTTATAAATATCTGCATACGTACTTGTACCTATAGGTATATCATTTAAGTACGTTGGTATCATGGTTGGTGTATCATTTGGTTGCTGCTCTAAATCGAATTAACTTAAGGAAATATGCAATTTTTCCATTGCAGGCTCATTCAGTCGTTTAGTACTGTAAACTATTAATAGATGAAAGTTACAATTTGCCTACACACTTGAGAAATTGTTGTTTGTGCGAGTGTATGCGAAATGTACATACATATAACCTTATAACCATTTCACGCTTAGTTAATATATTTTTCGTGAAACGATGCGTAATATTTGAATTGTTTGACATTAATATAAATAAAAAAATTAAATAAAAAATATTAGTAAAATATGCAATATTCATATAAATATAGTTAGATATGTCTATCGATACATTTACCATGTCCATTCATATATTTTTTTATTATCTAAGATGGTTTTAAGATGGTTGTCCAAACGTAACAGGCAGCAAAATGGGACCATTTCCTACTTACCCAGCTACGTTAGCCTGGACTTAGTCCCAGAGTTCCATAGAATACTTTTTCTTGTTTTTGGAAAAATCTCCAAAATTCATCATTTAACCTAGAATAAAAAAGTTGTGTACTAATCCATCAAAACGTTATATTGTTTTTATGTCAAATATTGTCATGTTTTCGTAAAATTTTTATTTGGTGCACATAACAACTAGAAAAGTAATGAATTATAATTACAAGCCAAACAGTCTGTAAAATAATTTTAAAAAATTAACGTCCAATTTTAATTTACTTTTTAATTCTTTTTTGTCCGCCTAACATTTTGACGGATCTACATAGCATTTTTCTATTTCAATTTAAATGGAGAATCTTGGAGTTCTCTTCAAAAACAAGAAAAAAAAAATTTAATAGGAACTGCTGCTGGGGCTAGGTAAGTAAGAAATAACCCCTATTGCTGCCTGTTCCATTTGGACAACCATGTTCATACCATCCAGTGTTTTTATTATTTATATTTCATTCATGCAATCATAATATTCTGAGCGCCTTTCTTTATACTTTCCAATTTTTAAACTATAATAAAATTAGTACCTACTGGGGACTTATAGTGATGAATTCGTACTTAGTAACAATTATAACTAATTATTTCATACTAAGTATTTATGTATATTCACAAAATTTGAAATAAAAACTCGCTATTTGAAAAGATTTACCCGCGCGCGGCGCGTTTTACGCTAAATAATGTGTGCGGTCGGTGCGGTGCGCGATGCCGCGAAATATGCAACAAACACGTGCAAAGTCGTTTGAAAACGGTTTATGACTAAACTCTACTCATCGACTCACGTGAATTGTAAACTACAAATGGATTACCTTAAGTACCATTGTCACAAGTGTACCTGATATAGTGTATTAGATATATTTCAGATACTTTTGTGACAATGTATTACTGAAAGAGCAGCTCTAGTCTACGCTACGTATGTACCGTAACTACGCTACAGCGTATATAGTTAAGATAATATTAGATTCGGTATTTATCTATTATCTAGACTTATATAGGTGCATTAACTACTACAACAATAAACAAATTACCAACCATCACATATTTGAAAATTTATCACATTTGAAAAAAACGTAGGTAACTCGAGTAAACGTACTGAAAAAACGAGCGAGCCTTACAGTAGTCACATTTGATGTGTATCATCTGCCATCTCACTTTGGTAATAAGCAACATTAACATTATACTCTGAAAAAAATGACTCTGGTATTATTTGAAATGATTTTTCGTAACGAAGAATAATTCTTTTTAATGAAAATTGTAATTTTATTTAAATAACACTGGGACCAATGCAATTTTTTTATTGAAGACAGTTATTTTTGTTCAATTTGGGGGAGAGCGGAGACAATAGACTTATCATAACTAAAATATGGGACATTCAAAGTAATTAAAAACCATTGAAAAACTGCGTCAATAACAGTACCACTGTTGTCGCGTAATTTTTTTGGGGCTCTACCTTTCCAGTTTTTAATTTTACCTCACGTTTTTTCTGCCGGTAATCTCACATATAGTCTGCTCTGGATTTACCCATCTCTGCAACTCACGAAATCATAAGAATTAAATTAGAATTATAAACATTTAAGAAATTATTCACGTCCAAAAAATTATCCGTGTAATTAATTAATTAATTTTTTTTTATCAAAATAAAAATTATCAATTGAGGGGCGACAGCAAATTAACCTCAAAATTTAAAAAAGCTATTTGTTTATTTTTTAATCGAAATTAAAAATATGAATTGAACAGTGACAGAAATTACCCTCAAAATTATCGGAATAATATCGGAAAATGGAATGGTATCATGTATCATGTACCATCTGACGGCTAACTCTACCACCGCGCGCGCTCATTGGTCAAATCAAATCACAAATTAGTAAGATTATGTAATCAAATAGCGTGCGCTTCCCCGGCTTCCTGTAACACACTTCCGTCCCTTTTCACGAAGTCGCTCCCACAGATTGCAGGAAAGCGAGAAGAAAGATGTTACAGATCAAAAACAAAATATTTTTGATTAGGGTTGTAAAAATAATCTTATTTATACGATGAAGGACAACTGTCACTATGAAAAAATATGCTTCAGGTTTGGTCTTAGGGTTTATAGCAAAACTAGCTGTACCCGCGACTTTGTCTGCGCAGAAAATTTTTTCGTGGCTTTCCCAATTTAGGTTAGATTATATTATATACATGTGCATAGTATAATGTTTAAACTTTGTTTTCGAAAAAAGTCTACGTCTAGCCTACGTCTACGTCTACCAAACATCATAATTGCTTCGATCGTTCAGCATTTCCCATTCAAAGTTTCATCCCCCTTTTCTCCCCCTTAGGAGTAGTTTTTTGATAAAATGTAGCTAACGTCCGTTCCCAGGTGTCAAACTCAATCCATGCTACATTATAATCAGTTCAGTGGTTTAGCATTTCTCGTAGAAAGTTTCGTCCCACTCCCTCCCGTCCCCTTTTTCACAGATTTTTGATAAAAAAAAGTCTATCACCGCACTAAATTTTATTATTACCAAGATTCCCATTAAGATTAGCGTTTCCCATACAAAGTTTCATCCCCCTTTTCATCCTCTTAGAGGTTGACTTTTTATGAAGAGTAGCCTGTGTCCGTTCTCTGATGTCAAACTATCTTCTCGCCAAATTTCACGATAATCGGTTCAACGGTTTACCATTTCCCATACAAAGTTCCATGCCCCTTTAGCGGTACCCCTTCAGGGGTAGATTTTTTTAAAAATAAGTAGCCTATCACGAGTACAATCATATGTTCTTACTATGTATCGATTTTCATCAAGATCGGTCAAGCTGTTTGTTTAGTAAATGGTTAACTGTCCCCCGCGATCTCGTCCTCTGTCCTCCTGTGCTCCAGTGCTCCTGTGCACAAAATTATACTCATAACGGGACCCGAATTTAATATATTATGTGTTTTGTTCCGTGCATGTGCTGTGAAGGAACTCTCATCGGAACCCAAACCTACATAAGCGTACGTAATTCCACATAACGACAAGACATTAGAATTAATTACGAACATAAACTTTGGTAGCAGAACGTGGTTGCGTCACCCTTTTATGTACTTCTAAAATATCATTGATTAATTTCTGTATTTTGTTGTAAATTACCTGCTTTGTCCAATTCATTACATTACGTTAACTTAGTTGCATGCGTGGCGTGGTTCTCGCTATAGGATGTAGTTCTCGAATCTGTAGAATTAGTATTCACGCACACACACACACACACACACACTTTAAAAATTTAAATTAAACATATAAATAAACTATTAGTTAAAATATTATTACAATTATAATTTTATAGTGAAGGGGTCGCAAGACTTTATACTTTTTGGCTTTTTCGTGGGTCACGAAAAAGCCAAAAAGTGGGTCACATAAAAATGGTTGTGAAAGAATGATCTAGATTAACAATGACAATTAAAAAACTATAACGAGGCCAAGGTCGCATACGAGTACCATTGAACTATAATATTTATTATATCGAGGCAAATTTTTACTGCAGAAAATCTAATAAGCATTTTCTGTCCTACGAACGTGAAGACCGACCAAACTGGATGGTCGGTGCAGTGGTTGGTGTATTTGCTTTCCAAGCCGAAGATTTCCGGTTCTATTCCCGGTCAATTTAGCAAAAGAACTTTTCACGATCATCTTGGCGTCTACGTGTTATTAATTATTATATCTGGGTGTTCGCCCGGTTTATTTATTTATTTAGAATTTAGACATATCAACGAATGAGTCCCAATACCTACATAATATCAAGTTCTTGATTTAAGGGTCTTACAGTCCCGTGACCCTATCAATTACAGGTGCATGATACACTTATTAGAGTTATTTATAGATAGTCATTTGTGTGATAAAAACACTCAAGGATTCCAGAAATAACAAATAGTACATAAACATAAAACAGATATATGAAAACATGGTGTATATAATCATCATTATGGCCGTGACCGCGATCGGTGCATCGGTCGAAACGTTGGAATAAAATAGTAGATTGTACGACAAGGGAGTATAATAATATTTTTACGACAAGGCGGTATTTTGAGTCCAGAGCGGAGCGAAGGATCCTAGAGTAGAATATGCCGAGCGTAGAGTGATTCTAAAGTAGAATGCTAAGCGCAGCGCGGAATTCAATGTACGGCGCCCGAGATTTATTCGATATGTAAAAAGTACAAAGAAATTTTATAATTTGAAATAATTCATTTCTTATTTTTTTCTGGCGCGCGACTAACGCCGCCCAGGTGAATATCAGCCAGTAAAATTTTTCATAACAATATTGTCATCTGACCTCACATGTTCCTTATTCAAATTCATTTCTGCACTTTGTGAGTCTTTAGGAGAAAAGACGCTCTTATCGAGGATACAATCATCGTTTTTCGAATAGATGGAATGAAAAGACATATAGCCTTAAAGTATAAACACGACGCATACCAGTTTATTTTTAGCTACCCCTTTATTTATAAGATGTGTACCTACAAGTCGTGAAAGTTTGAAAACATTAATGATATGTATAATAATATTATTATACTGTTTACGACATTATATGTGCATGGTGTGAACATGTGTACAGCTGTGATAATAATGCATATTCGCTGCTCTCTGCACAAGTACATATTACTAACACTTAAAAAATTAATGGTATCATCTAAAAAAAGAAATAAAATAACATTTTTAAGAGTTCTTAGCATAATTTATTAGATTACATTACATACAATAGAATAGCAGTGAATACATACTGTAATTCTGTATCTAGTTCTCATCATTAGTGATGATCAAAATCAGTCTTGGTCTTGCTTTTTTGTAAGACCAAGTTTTGGTTGGTCTTGCTAAAGCAAGACGGAAGGTAACGCGGATTCAAAAAAAGATGTCATGTACATACATACATACATATCTTCACGCCGTATGTCATGTAAATAGCAATAAATTTATATTAAGCTAAAAGATCCATCAAAGGAACAGTCAAAAAGTACGAATTAGCATACGCTATTTTTCTAAAGCAAGACAAACGACTGATTTTGCTAAATTACTACTCATCATAGAGTGGCGTCGCATCGCCCAGCGACATGGAGCGCGGCGAGGTGTTGGTGTGCGGCGTGGAGCGCGCGGAGTGCGCGCGCGACGAGCGCCCCGACGAGTGCGCGTGCGCGTGCGCGTGCGAGGAGTGCGAGTGCGAGTGGGAGTGCGAGTGCGAGGAGTGCGAGGAGTGCGAAGAGTGTGAGTGGGAGTGGGAGTGCGAGGAGTGCGAGTGCGGGTGCGAGTGCGCGTGCGAGTGAGAGGAGCGCGAGTCGTGGCGCGGCGTGGCGCGCGCGTCGAGGCGCGGGGTGCGCGGCGCGCGGGGCGTGGCGAGGGGCGTGGCGGCGGCGGAGGGGTCGCGGGCCGCGCCGCGCCGGACCCAGTCCTCGGCGGCGCGCTGCCAGTCGGCCGGGTCCGTGCCCAGCGCAGCGGGCGCGGGCGCGGGCGCGGGCGCAGGCGCGGGCCGCGCGCGCGGCGCCGACGCCGACACCGACACCGAAGGCGGGAAGTCGGGCTGGCGTGGCGTGGTGGCGAAGGGTGTCATGTAGGGCGTCTGCGCGGAGGGCGTGTAGGGCGTGGTGAGGTAGGCGGGCCCGGGCGTGTGCGCCGGCGTGTGGAAGGCGGGCGTGTGCGCGGCGGGCGTGTGGTAGGCGGCGGCGAGCCCGTGCGGCGTGCGCGCCGGCGTGCGCGCCATCGGCGTACCCGACGGCGGCGGCTCCCGGAAGTGCTCCTTGAACCATTTCAGCAGCGCGCCCAGCGAGTCGAACAGACGCTGCCTGAACTTATACCCGTCGGGTGTGACCGAGATGTACTCGTGCGTACAGCGGTTCCGAGGCAGGTACGACAGCAGGAACCTGCCCGGATGGTTCTTCGCCGCCGACATTACGTAGTGGATTTTGTTCGAGTTTTTAGCCTTCTCCTCCTTGAGAACCTCCTCGGCTTTATCCCTCATACCACCGAGAGGTTTATAATACTTGTAGGCGATGAGATCTCGAGCGTGACCTGCCATCGGTGTAACGTAGCGAGCAATAATTTCATCAAGATCTTCAAACTCGGATCCTTGGATCCAGAGACTTCGACCTACAATAAAAGTCATTAGAACCTCGTAAAATATGTTATCAATGAATTCATATTATCAACTAATTCACTCATTAGTACAATATACAAACCTAATGAAAAAGCATTTTCTTTGCCTTCTTCTCGTACGTCAATATGTTGACAGATACCATCGGCGACTTTCCATGTAACTGTGAGATGGTCGGAACCCTAAAACAAAAAACACTATCTGTAACGATGGAACAAGATAAAATAAATGTAGCTCTAGTTTCAATTTGCTATTATACTCTTCAATATACACAACATAAAAATGAAACCGTGACTTCTGAAATAACGCTTAACGCATTTCCATGTTAAATAATAATCATACCTTACTACTTGGCCGAACGATGACCTCACCCTGCGCCATTTTCTCCATCAATTTCTCGGCCTCAGCAAACGATATGTTATGGAAGGCAGGGTGTACTATTACTCGCTTCACGTACTGCATACGTTCTTTGGTCTCTTTCGCTTCTCTGTCTTTACGCAAGGCCTTTTCTTCCGCTTCTTGGTCGTAATACGGATCTTTCGGAGGTCTATAACAGAAAATGATAATTGTTAACAAACGAAAGCTGTCTAACGAAAAACTAAGTAAAAAACCAACTAAGCCTCACGGTTTCATCTGCGTGGAATAATATTTTTATTCTATACGTTCGTTACCGCGTTATTCACAAACACCTAGGTAAATTTTCACTTCATTTGTGATATGAAACTTTATTATAGCTGAAATATAAAACCAACCATTTGATCAGCGCACGCAGTAAAGCAACCAGGCAACGCATTTTCTTCCGAGTTGATTTACAAATATCGAGATTTCGAACTGCAAATCTATTTTTATCAAAATAAATTATAGTCGATATTACTCAGAGATAGTGTAGCTTTCAATTAGTGAAAGAATTTTTAAAATCGGCTTTATAGTTAGTAATGTTACATACATTACTTACCCCTACATTCAAACAAACAAATGACCTCTTTATAATACTTATTAGTATACAGAAAATATGAAATTAAATCTAAATAACTAAAAATTTATATTGACTAATTACTAGAATTTATTAAATTACTATAAACGAGAAGTTTAGTACCTTACTGCTTGTTTTTTACAAATATCAGTAGTTTCTAACAAATTTCGAGACTACTATATATTTCAGCACTATTAATTTATTCGTGACTAGCTTTTACCTGCAGCTTCATGCACATAGTACTAGCAGATGGCTAAAACATCTCTGTGTACGAAAATAGAGGTGTACAAAATTTTAAGGGATAATATTAGTCGATATTACTCAAAGATAGTGTAGCTTCCCAATAGTGAAATAAATTTTAAATTCGGTTTTGTAGTTTTTAGATAATTACGCTTTATTTTTATAAAAAACTTGCAAACCGCCCCGGCTTCGCCCGGGTATACATATACCTATAGAAAAACTTTCCGGAAGAAAATCTCTAAATTATGGTAAAAACTGCATTAAAATCTACTGCATAGTTTTTTTATTGAGATTTTCATACAAATAAATACCATACAAAGTTCTGACTTTTCCAGTGGATTTTTCAAAATTTTTTTTCAACAACAAACAATTATGATCACAACAAAAAAATTAGCCAAATCGATAGAGCCGTTCTCAATTGGACTTTGATAAATGCGGCAATTGATTTTTATTTATATAGATATGGAAATAGAGATACTTAATTAGAAAAAAAGTAATACACATTACTCACCTCCACTCGTTGCTTTTGTCTAACAAATCTGACGATTTCGACGAACAATCAACAGAGAATCTCTCAACATCTATCTTCAGTATCCTGCAGTGAACGGTTTGTCCTATGCGCACGCGTTCGGTAGGGTCGGTCACATGTCGATCGGACAAGTTCTTTATGTGTATATACCCAGAAAGGCCATTGTCCAGTCTAACCCGTACGCCAGTTGCCTGACCTGGGCACGCGCCAGCGTCGAAGTGATTCCATACCTTGTAAGATAATAAATATAGTTATTTTCATTTAAAAATTAATTACCAACATATTCAAGCGTCACCGTCTTGTGAATTTTTCAAATCAAGCCTAAATTTGTTTAAAAAAAATTCGCAAAAATAAAGATCAATGCCAATACATTTAACATAAAATAGTATACATATAATTTACCTCAGACAATTCAGGGAAGTCATTTTTATGGCAAAATGGACATTCCCACAATCCTGTCTCATCATTCCTAACTGGATTTGCTTGATCTAACATTTCCCTTTGTGGCTTCCTATGTGTAATACCAACAACAGTGCCCAAGACCATTTTACCAACAAAAAATGTCTCTGGGGATTCTTTGGTTAAAATATCAAACAATTCCTCTGGTGTCGGTGAGCGATAAGGAACCCTAAGGTCTTTGTATCTGGAGTTTAGTTCTGCTCTGATATCGTATAATGTTATACTTTTATTTCCGAAACCTTGACGTTCTAACTCTTCAGCAAAGGCATCCAAATCTAAATCTTTAAGCCTTTCAGGTGCCTCGAGGATCTCCTCTAAAGCTCCCGCAGGATTTGCATCCTCGTCCTCGTATTCCAGAGCGTCGACAGCCATCTTTCGCGCCCATTCGTAAGTTTCCGGATGTACTCGCGACCCGTCCAATACCTCAATGTAAGCCTCAGTACTGTCGCCTAAGCTATTTGTGTCTATTTTGATAAATCCAGAGCAGTTAATGAACACTTTCGGCCCCATGTGGCATACTGTTACAAGTTGCGTTCTGTTCTCTAACTTCTGGTTGGTTTGTTTAAAAAGCTTGATCAGAGCCTGAGCTTTTCTTGGACCTAAGCCACAAACAAATTGAAGTAATTCTGTTCCGCGACCAGTTAAAATAGCCTCATTAACGTCAACACCGACTTCATTGATTCTATTGACGAATTCAAGCTCAATGCCTTCCAGCAAATCTTCCTTAGATATTTGATCTTGCATTGGATGATATCTTAAACACAGTATTTCTTCATCAGGA
The DNA here is from genome assembly GCA_907165235.1 of Zeuzera pyrina. Lineage (NCBI taxonomy): Eukaryota > Metazoa > Arthropoda > Insecta > Lepidoptera > Cossidae > Zeuzera > Zeuzera pyrina. Next base: position 6,640,974 of record OU015627.1, read on the forward strand.
CCGCACAGCTGGGAAATCTCCATCAAAGGGTCTTGTAACAAACGACCTTGACATATCGCCTGACGAAGTATCTCTGGGTACTCTCTAAAATCGTTCTGTAAAAATTAAATTTCCATTAGCTGATTTTACTTATATTCTATTGTTCGAAAACTTATCTTTTAATGTTTCAAATCAGCTGAACTAATGACATACTAACTATAACATAATTATATGCTGTGATTAATGAAATGTATAACTTACCCGTCCGCGTATACTGTTACTGTAGATCTTACTGATATGGTTATCAGCTATTTCTACAGGAATCCTCGGGAATTGCTCATCCTCAATCAACTGCTGTATGCATTCCATCACATCTGCCTTTATACTGAGTGCCTCACGAGACTCTCCTCCTATCACTATTACGTGCGGTTTTTTGTGTAGGATAAACCTGTTGAAAAAAAAATTTTTAATGTTTCGATAAAAGCAATCTTTATACATAACATAATGTAAACCCTGCTTTCCGTAACGGAAAATATTGGTAAATAAGATAAATGATAGCTTTTTAAGTACAAATGTTCTACACATCCTTAGAACAATTGGAGGTATTCAGTCTGGCCCACTCGACTTGTGAATATCGAAGGAAAAAAGAGCCTTACTAACTGAACTCTGTAGAAACCGAACGTTGCGGTATGGTTGGTAGTGACTTTCGCCGTCATCTAGTGTCGAGTTTGATGCAAAGAGAGTGCCCAGAAGATCGGCATCTGATTAAAGTGTGGGCCAGGGAGTCATCGGTTTTGTGCAATGGTGAAAAAAAAGTTCCATTCCCTAGGATCACATCAAGCAAAAGCAAACCCGCCACCATGGTGAGTATGCAAAGAAACTCCGCATTCCGTCCCAGTCCCGCTACCCTATAAAGCCAGACCCGACGACTAGTCGCAGGTTGCGATCTCAAAATATTATTATAATATTGGGTCCTTACATATGAAATTAGCGTTTTGTCGTACTGACCACTTTGATCTGAAATATCTCCTCTTTGGTTAAGAATTCCAAATTCAAATTTATAAATTCATTTAGCTGGTACATTTGAGTTTTGAAAACAGTCATTCATTTGTTTTTTTCCTCATTATTTTTTCTTTGGAGTCGCTTATTACCGCACAATGGAAAACATGAAATATCGGTATATTTACGAGTACGAGTTCTACTGTGGCACCAGTGCTGCAGAAACAGCTCGAAGGATTAATGACGTGTACGGCGCTGGTGTCGCAAAAGAAAGCACGATACGGTTTTGGTTTCAACGTTTTCGTTCTGGAAATTTAGACCTTCAGAACCAACCCCGTGGACGGCCGGAGACCAAAGTGGAAAATGAAAAATTAAAGGCTATTGTGGAAGTGGATCCATCACAAAGTACTTCAGAGATAGCTGCAGGCTTCGTGGTAAGTGACAAAACTGTATTAATCCACTTGAAGCAAATCGGGAAAGTAAAAAAACTTGAACGATGGGTACCTCATGAATTGAGTGAATCGAACTTGCAAACACGCGTCGACTGCTGTGTTACTTTGCTCAACTGACACAATAATAAAGGGATTTTAAATCGAATCATTACATGTGATGAAAAGTGGATACTGTACGATAATCAGAAGCGCTCGTCGCAATGGCTGAACCCTGGAGACCCAGGCAAATCCTGTCCTAAACGAAAATTGACTCATAAAAAGTCACTTGTGAGTGTTTGGTGGACTAGCGCCGGTGTCGTTCAGTACAGCTTTCTAAAATCTAGCCAAACGATTACGGCAGATATCTATTGTCACCAACTGCAAACCATGAAGGAAGAACTAGCTGCTAAACAACCGAGATTGGTCAATCGCTCTAGGCCACTGCTGCTTCACGACAACGCAAGACCACACACTGCATAACAAACAACCACTAAGTTAGATGAGCTACAATTGGAATGTCTGCGACATCCACCGTACTCCCCGGACCTTGCTACAACAGATTACCATTTTTTCCGGAATTTGGACAATTTCTTACAAGGAAAAAAATTCAACTCCGATGCGGCAGTCCAAACCGCCTTCAAAGAGTTTATTGATTCTTGCTCCCATGGTTTTATTAATAAAGGGATCAATGAACTACCTATGAGATGGCAAATGTGCATAGATAACAACGGTGCATACTTTGATTAATTAAATATATTTTACAAAAAAAAAATCGACTTTATATTCCTCCCGTACAAAACGCCAATTTCATATGTAAGGACCCAATATTACTTTACATAAGATAGCGCCTGCACGTGCACATAACTTTGACTGGCTCGTTGGTGCAGTGGCATATGCATCTGCTTTCCAAGTTAGGGTTCCGGGTTCAATCCCAGGTCAGGTCAACTTAGGAAACGAACTTTTCTAAACTGGCTTGGGAGTCTGGGTGTTACTGGGAGCTCCCCCAGAGTTCGTTGTGTGGTATCCATAGTACAAGCTTACTGCTTAGTTTGTGGTCACACAATCTGTGTAATTGTCTGGAGTATTATTATTATTATAACTATGACGAATATGGTTGACAAGTCCACCTGCGGCGAGCGTATAGTAAATGGGCGAGTGGGCGTACCTGCGCAGCGCGGTCATGTCGGCGATCTTGTTGGTCCGCTCGAGCGCGTCCCAGGAGGAGCGGCGGTAGAGCAGGTGCGGCAGGCGCAGGTGGTCGGCCAGCTCGCCGCCCGCCGCCACCACGCACGCGAACGCCGAGTGCTGCCGGTCGGGCACGTACGCGATCGACAGCACGCGCAGACCTGGCACGCACACGCACACGCACACACCACACGTATTGTACTTCTTTCTTCTTTCATAGCATGGCGCGTAGATTAGCGCATTTGCCAATGTCACGTATTAATAAGTAGAAACACAACTAAATTAGTTTTTTCTTATCGTAAAACTCCTCCAGTAAAGTGATAGTAGGCTTTACTGAAGTTTTAAAGGACTTCTTTGAAGAGCGCGAAAACTTCAGCTACACATGTTTATTTAGATCTACTCCATTCTTTTCACTTACACGGAACTTTAAGACACAATATACTATCACTGTTGTACTTTAAAACTCCTAAAAATATAAAAAATAGAAAACCTAAATAAAATGACAACCTCACTTCTCCCGTTCCCGCCAAAAAGTCCGACACGTATTGTATGCCCACGCATGACCCCACCCGCGGACCGAGTATCACAATGGACGGAGCCATAATAAGTTGCTGCTTTTGACACCATGTGTCAAACGAATTAACGAATTTTCGTCTCTTTCTGTCTCATTGAACATAACCACGAATAAAACAGATACCTATATGAAGTATGGCAACCTCGCACTGTCAGAGTAATTCGTGTCAGCTCATGAGTCGGCCATGAAATAATTATTTGCAAAATATTTATAAATCTTAGGCATTTTGGCTACCACTATTGACAAAAATAAAATTATGTCCTGTTCAGCTGTATATCGTTGTACTGTGACCTTCCCTAGTCACGCACATTAGTAAAAGTCTAGAAACACGGTCAACGAAAATAGGACAGCGTAAGGACACGCTCTTAGAGCAAATACTCCGTCCATTTTGTTTCTTGGCCTGTGGCCAAATGGAAAATGTTGAGCATTCAACACAAGTTTTACCTCGGACCAAAACTCAAAATAGACAGAACTTTTGGTCTAAGAACGTGTCCATTTTTTGTTGATCTAGTTACTAATGCTGATACTGAGTTACTAATGCGCGTGACGAGGAAAGGGTCCAATACAGCTATATATTGTTATACACAGCTGAACATGACATTTTTATTTTTGCGTATTGCAAAACACTTAAGATTTACGAGTACGTACTTGCAAATAATTATTTCAGCTTCGTACGTCAAGTCGGTCAGGAGCTGTCACGAATTACACTGATAGTGCCAGGTTGCCATACTTACTATACCTACTGTTATACTCGTGGTCATTGCTCAATGAGATAGAAAGACGAACACGAAAATTCGTTTGATACATGGTGATAAGAGCGGCAACTCATTATGACTCCGTCTATTTTGATTTTTGGTCCTAGTGTTTCACAGTACTAAATGGTCTGCACAATTTAATACATGCATACATATCCTTATCCTGCAACCCTGACTTATCTATATAAATAAACATGAAATGTTGTTCATTGATAAGCGCAAAACTTAGAACAGCTGGAACGATTCATTCATCAAATTCTTTTTACATTAAAACTTTTAAACTCCAGTGTTGAATAATAAACTAAAAACACGGGGAATTATAACGGGAAAGTATAAGTCAGACTTTTGTTATTAATTAGGTACAAGTCAGGCTTCTTGCTTTAATTTATTGAACAAATCAAGCCATTTTAGTTATGGCCATTGACCAGACAATAAAATTGAAAACAATTTGTTCAGTACAAATTTGTAAATCTTAGTTTTTATTGATAATTAGTTTTTCATTAACAACTTACCATTTGAAGTATCCCATTCATCATCATCGTCATCTGACACTCTCGATTCGTACGGGGCTACCTTCAACCAATCGTATAAGCGTCGACGACAGCATCTACAAACAATAAATTAACTTATAGGACTCTGACAAAAATATGTCAACTGTGCACATAGAATGTAAAACAAAGCCACTCTTTAAATCTGATTTGGTTTTATTTCAAATAAAAAGCTATTTGTCTATCTGTAAGACACGATTTTTATAATCTGTACAAAAATGTAATTTACGACTGTATGAAACACATGTAAATAAATCCAGTAATAAATCTATTAAATTTTTAGATAATAGATACACTTTACTTACTTAAGTACATATTCTTTCGACTCCTGTAGTAATACAGCACTTAGTTCTCGCCTGAGTTCAGGCATTACAATCTTCGTGAGTGCTATAGTGACTGCCTCAGCACGCAGTTCGTTCCATGCTTGCACTGTAGCGGCGAATTCGTCCTAAAATATTTAAGTTTGATCAATAACAAAATATTGTATAGATGGTGTTACCTTGCGAAAATCCATTCCATGTGATAAATTCCCAATTTTTTAGGTATTTTCCGCTAAAACTCTAAAAACCACCAATCGACACGTGTTTCGCCTCTCAATGAAGCATCCTCAGGATATACCAGAGATCAGATTCGCTCAGCCAACCAGCACCGAATCAACAAATGAGTCAACTGCACAACTATTTGTACGAATTGCCCTACACACGACCAGAGAGTGAGTGACCAATCAGAGGTCACCACTAATGGTCCCGCCTACTTAATTTGGACGAATCAGTATTGTATAGAATTTAAACTGGCAGCATACAATTCCATGGGTACATCACATCGGCTTAGGACTGTTCCACTAAATAAAGAAAATTATAATAAAGAACTGAGATAATATATCAAATAGCGACCTCCAACGGTTATAATAATAAATTCATTAATAACATAATTAGAAGAAAACAAAGGACTCTGACTAATAAACTTCTGTACAAAGGATCATGTGTCAAAAAACATAATAAATATACGGGTAGCGTTACTTATTTAGGAAATATATCTGAAAATATCGCAAACACTTTTAGAAAAAATAATGTTTTTGTAACATATAAGTCGGTCAATACTATTAAATCTCTTTGTAATGTAAAAGACAAAAGAGAAAATAATAAAAAGAATTGAGTATACACTCCATTCTATTCAATTCATACGAATTGAAGTGTGCACATTGTGACGGCGTGTACGTGGGACAAACAAGTCGTAGTTTCGAAATAAGACACAAAGAACATATATCAGCGTACAAAAATAATCATCCTGAAAAGTCCCACTTCGCACAACATCTTATAGAAACAGGTCACGATGTATCAGATAGTCATACATTCAAAATATTACACACATGTGATAAAGGTATTAGGTTGAATATTTTGGAACAACTAGAGATTATTAAACGTAAAAACATCAATGCTTTGTTAAATGAACAGATAAATTCAATTCATTCGCAGCTTTTAAACATATTTACATCGAGTTTAAATTCAACACAATACTGATTCGTCCAAATTAAGTAGGCGGGGCCATTAGTAATGAGCTCTGATTGGTCACTCACTCTCTGGTCGTGGATAGGCCAATTAGTACAAATAGTAGTGCAGTTGACTCACTTGTTGATTCGGTGCTGGTTGGCTGAGCGAATCTGATCTCAGGTATATCCTGAGGATGCACCGTTGAGAGGCGAAACACGTGTCGATTGGTGGTTTTTAAAGTTTGAGCAGAAAATAGCTAAAAATTTGGGATTTTATCAAATAACAAAATAGTGTTTGATTGAGCCTAAACATTAATGTGAAAGCTAATATTAATTAAATTACTCCAGATTAAACCTGGAAAATTTTTGACAGCCCTAATCTAGAATCCAAATACATCTTTATGTAGGTACTTCATGAACATAATACATAATAGTACTACCACAGATTAATTAGTTTACTACCGTAAACAGATGGTCAGTGGCACAGTGACAAACTGTCCCACATTAAAACTGGCAACGCAACTGGCTAGAAAGTTTACATTTAAATTGAACTAAATGGCGGCATACTCTGAATACATTTGATACTGGTCACAGCTATGACTTTTTTCTGTCCTCTTCACAATAGATGTCTTTAGTCATTACATATTTCTATTACACGAAAGATGGCGATAATAATGAGGCGGTCAAGTAGATTAGTCGAAAACAATAATTATTCAAAGTGACAAAAACTTTTGTGTGCTACGTAAGTGTTCCATGTTTGAATTTCGAGTATGACGCATCGACACAAATTCTACTATGGAACACTTTAAATTAATTCTTCCCAAGTGTTCCACATTTGAATTTCATGTAGGACGTATCGACATGAAATTCAGTTATGGAACACTTTAAATGAATTCTTCCCGAGTAAGTCGATTATGATTTAGGACATTGGCTTCTTCTATTGCATGAAAAAATTATTTATTCAATTTGACTAGCTTCTGTTATCCACATTTTTTCTTCGCATACAACGAAATGATGCTTAAATAAAACTGAGGCGATGTGCATTAAAAGAAAAATTGCCAATTGTACTCCAATTTTTATGGACATCTCGCACTTGACCAAAAAATTTCATAATGTCAATCGAGTGAGAAATCGAGTGAAAGTAAGATAAATGCAGTGGAAATGCTATCTCTTAGAAATATGTGCGGTGTCACCCTTGCGGACAAAATAAGCAATGAAGAGATACGCAGTATGACAGAGTTGCACGACAATGTTATTGTAAAAATAAAGAAAGGAATGCTAAGATGGTTCGGGCACATGGAAAGAATGAGTGATGAGACTGACGAAGAAAATCTATAGAGCAAAAGTGAGTGGTAAAAGAAGCCAAGGAAGACCAAGGCTGACTTATGAAGATCAAATAGCTAGTGTTAGCCGACAGAAGTGTCAAAAGCACTCGCATACCTAGCGAAAATGTGTGAGGAGAATGATGAGATTCGAGGAAGCGAAAGAAGTATGTAAGGACCGCGACGCTTGGCGCTCCGTCCTCTCTGACTACCCCGTTGGGGATGCAGCGTGATGATATGTATATATGTAATATAGTATATGCATATTCTATTTTTGTCGTCTAGAGCAGAGCCAAAAGTTCTAGTCCTGAGCGTATTTAAAAAATGTATTTCTTTTCCTCTCTGGCGCGTGACTACTCACGTCGTCGTTATCAGCCAGTAAATTTTTTCAAACATTATTTTCGTTTGACCTCTTTGATCGCGGAACCACTTCGTAATAATATTCGTGTTCCTTATTCAAACTAATTTCTGCTTCTATGAAAGTTTATTATGGAAACTTTTTGGCGGGAACGTGAGAAGTGAGATTGTCATTTTATTTAGATTTTCTATTTTTTACATTTTTAGGTGTTTTAAAGTACAACAGTGATAGTATATTGTGTTTTAAAGTTCTGTGTAAGTGACAAGAATGGAGGAGATCTAAATAAACATGCGTAGCTGAAGTATTCGCGCTCTTCCAAGAAGTCCTTTATAACTTCAGTAAAGCCTACTATCACTTTACTGGAGGAGTTTTACGATAAGAAAAAACTAATTTACTTGTGATTCTGCACTATGGATAACATATTAATACGTGACATTGGCAAATACGCTAAACTGTGCGCCATGCCATAAAGGAAGAAGAAGAAAAGAAAAAGGGCGGGAAACTTCGTTTCCCTAACTTTCGACTCATATTTACTTGGTCAATGGTTAAATGCAATCTGCGAAGCCAAAACAAAGAGAGAAAAAAAAGTTTATTATGTGAGAACACCTATTTCGAACTCATTTATCGAAGATCCAATCATTACGTAACGAATAGATGGAATAAAAGGTAAATATTAGTCGTGAAGTATCATAGATAAATAGTTCGTTAGGTAGTTTTTTTTATTTAGGTGCTTTCAGCACACCCTGATGTATTTCTTATTTCGTTTGTAATTTTACTGTGTGTGTGCTTCCTCTATATCTTTGCGGCATGAAAAAATATTAATTGGTTTTTTAAGTTTAAAGGCTATTATTTCGATAAACTAAAAAACGAAATATTTTATGTAAAGTAGAATTATTTTTAAATAACGTTATTATTTTTTAAAATCGATTTGATACCCCTTTTCACCCCGTTATGAGTTGATTTATCAAAATTTGCTAAATTCGTGTTTCGTAATTTTTTTAATGGATTTTATCTTGATTTTATACAGAAAGTGTGTTATTTAATTTTTGTTTGTTTTTGTTGTTTGTTTGTTTTTTGTTATTTGTTACACGTTTTTAACTTTTTTCATAAAAGTTAAACCTGTTCGGAGGTTAATTTTTCTAAATTGAAAAAATACACGTCCAAGTAATTATAGAATATTATAATATGGTTACACAAAGTTTTGGGTTCAGAATTTGGATTTAAATTATTTTATTTACATACTGTGTAAATAAAATAATTAAAATCCATTTTACATCCTTTTAACCTTTTTAGGGGTTGAACTTCTAATAACCCTTTCTACATCGTATAAGAATCTCATGTGTAATTTGTCTGTCAGTCAGCTTTTCCTTTTATACATATAAGAAAATTAGGTACATTTCACTACTGTTGACGAAAAAAAATTATTTTTTTTCACAAGCTAGGTATTTCTTCTACAATGTTCGCAATAATTCTTGATTAAAAGTACTAAAGGGCTAACAAAAAAAAACAAAGGAAGGTCTGACCGCATTGCAGGATCCGAACCCGCGATTACGGCGTGGTAGACCTACGTTCTAGCCATTGTGCTATAGAGAAGGTAAACTGCTGCAAAAATAAAAAAGTTTCGAAGTTTAGTTTCGAAGTTTTAGCTAGGTCGATTTCTTACCCTCCTCAAAAAATGTGTGAGGCAAATGATGAGATTAGAAGAAGCGCAAGAAGTATGTAAGAACCGCAAAGCCTGGCGCTCTGTCCTTTCTGACTACCCCGTTAGGAATACAGCGTGAAGAAATATATGTGCAAAAGCTACTTAATAAATAATAGGTGCTGAAATACTATACAGATATGAGAGTCCGTTAACTCTCGCAAGCTGTGCTACGTCCCGACGGCACGTGGCTCGCGCCTGCTACATAGTACATAAACATACCTACTGTTAACAATTATATCGCGCGTTACTCAATAAATAAAATAAATAAAGATTACTTAATATTATAATAGATGGTGAAATACTGTACAGATATGCGTGTATGCGTAAGAAAAGTAGGTACGTTCACTGCGGCGCGAGCGTTGTTTTGTTGACGAAACAAATTATTTCTTTTTATAAATTATAAATTATAGCTTTCACAAGCTAGGTATTTCTTTTACAATATTCGCTATAATTTTTAATTGAAGGTACTTAAAGAGCTAACAAAAATATTTCAGATATTCTTTACAGTTTAAAATTTAGCGGGGGACATGCTTTGCTGAATTTTATATTTCCAAGTATTTCATTGAAATTTTTGAATACGATCTTCACGGTACTTACATAATTTTATAACTGGCATGTTGAAATTGCAAAAAAAGAAATGTAGTCTTTATAAAATAATGCCTGTGTCAAAAGTATGCGTTCGCACGAGAGCTAAAAAAAGCCTTGTGTAAAAAGCGTCGGTGGCATATTTTGTTTAACCGCTTCGATCCTCAATGTTCATATGAGCCTTGTTAAAAAAATCACTTGTCTTAATATTTCGCTAGAGGCGGATGCACGATTTATGTAGCTGAAATTCCCACATTAGCTATATAGCTATATATCCATCCATCCATGTCTTTTTAACTTTTATTATAAGTCCATGATAAGTGCGAAGTGATTTTATGACTTCCATGATAAGTGCGATCGCGCACGGAAAGTCAGAAAGTCTATCTAAATCGTTAAAAACAGCTCACGCTAAAGAGTTGAAAAGGATCCTGTGCGAACTACATTAAAACCTAACATTGATATTATTATTGAATACTGATTATTTTCAAACTGTCAAAAAGTCATGAATGAATCAATCAAGTAGTACACACATGCATATCTTCACGCCGTATCCCTAACGGGGTAGTCAGAGACGACGGAGCAATAAAGTAGTAATTTCTATAATTAGGTAGGTAGGTAGGTAATAAAAAAATCGGCCAAGTGCGTGTCGGACTACGCAGTGAAAGATTGCGTAGTTGGAATGCACAATATTCATTTAATTGCCAGCAAAATTAAGTTTGTATTTCATAGCATTTTTCAATAATACTGTAAGAAACAAAATATTTTTGCGGTCGCTGAACGTGTAATCGAAAATTGTATTGAAACTAATTTTCGTAGAAAGTGCTTTTTAAGATCTACTCTCAAATTTTTTTTAGAATTTTCCACTCTCTCCATAATTGAAGTTTGAGAGAAAGGGCTTTTAGGGTTCCGTAGCTAAATGGTAAAAAACGGAACCGTTATAATTTCATTTGGAAAATTGATTTGAATAAGGATATACATACATATCTTCACACCGTATCCCTAACGGGGTAGTCAGAGAGGGCGGAGCGCCAACATCCCGTTCCTTACATCATTCTCCTTGAATTGAATAGAATTGAATAAGAATGTATCGTGCAGTTTTTAAGATATGGGGTATTCTCGGTTATGCGCTCAGTGACTGCAGAAATAACTTTGTGTTATAGTTCACGGTGAAACATTATTAAATGGAAATTCGTTTTTACGGGAGATTAAATTAATATTGCGCATCCCGTCTGGAACCCTTCCCTGCGCGTGGTCTGGCACGCACTTAGCCGATCTTACTACTTTAGAAGTGCGAATATCAGGAACTATTCACTTAGATAAGTCACTTCGAAACCACTATGTCATTGAACGAAGTGTGCTGGGATCTTTTTTTCATACTTCAGTTACATTTTCAAGATTTCGCTACAGCATTGTATAGCGGTTTGTGAAATACACCTATTTTCCAAATTATCTATGTAGTGCCAATTGTAGTCTCTGAGTAAAATGACTGACATACGGACAGAATGAAATTATAAGGGTTTCTTTTTTGCCATTTGGCTATGGAACCCTAAAAAGGGGAATCTGACCAACTATCGAAAATCAAAACTATCGAGGTTTTAATGTTTAATGTAGATTACAAACAAATAGGAGAAGTGTTGCGCAGGAACTAAATTCAAAAACCCCGAAAGCATCGTTGGATAAAGTCCAAGTTTTTAGGCTTTGATGATTTGATGTCGTTTGCTTTGTTTGCGAACCTATTGTTTAGATCTGTTAATTTAGATCATAAAAAAATAATTTCCGAAAATAGCGTTATCGCATATTTTTTTACGAAAATATTTCTCAAAAGATTTGAATTGTCTTCCAAAATAATTGCAAAAAATCCTAATCTGGCAACGCTGTTTGAAATGTAAAAAGGATAACTTAGGTCTATAACCTACCAAATAAAGAAGTTAGTGGTTTGATTTAATCCTTGATATTGAAGAACATCATCTTTTTTTGTAATGTAATGGCCCTCTGTCGCGAAATAGAATTGTTTTGACATAGCTATATATCCCTTTTAGTTTTTAACTTTACCGAATTGAAAAGTCAGTGCGCTTTAGGTATCATCATGTAATTAGAGCATTAACCTAATTTTGTTGTATTATGAGGCCATCTGTCGTTGAGTAGAATAAAACACTTGCGTTGATACTCTCTAAACATTTTAACATAAATATAAAAGGTATTACTAGATGCCACTGACATTGAAATTTAATAAAAGGTTTTTCATTTTTATAATTGAAATTAACACATAAAATGTGCGTAAATCTAAAAGTATTCAGTTCTAAATAGCAATACAAACTATATTTTTGGATACATTTGCAATTACAAAAGAATTACTTTATGTTCACATTCTACCAATACTGGTAGTGACATCTTTCATTGTTCTTAGTGTACCGTGAAATCTAATGTATGTCGCTGATACCACATGCTACTACGTACGTTAAGGTTCACTATGCAAAAACACTTAAAAATAAATAGCTACTTTTGTGGTGCACAAATAAACACTATCTAGCAAGCATCTGCGCCAGGACCTATAACTTTAGTCACCTAAAATATCTGGCACTTTAACTAATGCATTGCCGCCGGGGGCTAACGGCGTTATATCGTACCTAAAATACGGAGTGAACTAGGCGTGTTATTATTTCTTTCGGACTGAATTTAAATGATATTTTCACTAACCTTCTGATACAGCTGTTTTAGTTCCTCTAAATAACTCGGTCCAGTGTTCCCTTCAATCTGCTCACTAATAGTCAACTCCAATAGCTTGTCATCAGCAGCTATTGTCAGTTTCAGAAACTGGTCACCAGTGAGATCGCGTACTGGTTTCTTTTTCAGATATTTCATGCTGCAATTAATAATATTCTCTGATTATCTAAACCGCAAACAAATGCATCAATACTAATACCAGTAAAGTAACTAATGGAAACAGTGGCGTGGTTAAATCGCTATTATTCTTACTGAATTAAGTAGTACATAATGCTTCACAAATAATTTAGGGAAATAATTGTCTTATCTGTTGTTAATTAACAATAGTTATTAAAGAACTTGTGATAAAGTGAACAGATCGGACGTAAAATTGTAAGACAGATGGTTATCCAAAGTTTGTTTTGTTTATGAACAATAAATGTTAGATGGCATGGATGGATGATGTATGTATGTCGGTTTACGCGTGATTGGTACATATATATGTACAGTGCAAAACGACTCAGAAGAAGTGTCAAATGGTATGGACTAAATTTGCCAAACCAAACCTTATTAAATGAAACTACAAATCTGAAAACGTGCGTTTAAAGTTTAAGATTTATTATAGAAATGATTTTCACCATTTTAAGCACTAAAACGGTCGCTAAAGCAAGTAACTTAGTGGAAATGGCAAAGAAAAGATTGTGAGGTGGAAAAAAAAATTATTCGTTTAGCAAGCCGGTACATGGTTGGAACAGTCTTAGTACTCAGTTAAGACACTAGCCACGCATCTTAACACTTGTGACTCGAATTATAATTCTCCGTTTATAAACATTGAACTTTAATAAATATGTCTGCGTGTACGTGTGTGTGCGTGTGTATGCATGTGCACGTGTGCGTGTGCGTGCGTGCATGTGCGTGTATGCATGTGCGTGTATGCGTGTGCGTACGTATCAGCACGGACACGCACCTGAAGCAGGCGTGACTCTCGTCGATCTCCTTGAGGCCGCGCGGCGTTGGCCGCACACAGAGCGTGGCCCGCTCGCGCAGTGCGTCCCGCAGCACGGCCCGCATGAGCGGCTCGCGCGCCAGCTGCACGCCGCACATGTACACGCCGCGCCGCACCGCCTCCGCCGCGGAGCCCACCGCCTCCGCCTGTGCGACCGCACCACTCTACACTCTATACCCACCACACCCTACCCCGCACACCCTACACTCTACTCTACACTCTCTACACCCCACATTCTACACCTCACACCCCACACCTCGTACAGTACACTCTACACGTACACCCCACACTCTACACCATACACACACAGTACACTACAGACAGACATTTCAAACCAAGTACAGTATTACCCACAATATAATTCCTTTCGACAGTTTTCGTTTATAAAAAGTGTAACCAATATTCGACTGACCGAACGCGAAAAAAATATTAAACTTTATTTATGAGAACAATATTAATTAGCAGAGTATTGCTACATATTCATAACTCTAACAACTCTGAGTTTTTGAACAAGATGGCGCACGCCGGACGAGCGCCGTGATTTTGCAGAGAAATCGATCAAATATTAGTGTAAGAAATGCACAACACTGCCATTGGTAAATTAAGTTTCCTGTACTTTTTTTATTGATTTTTACTGCAACATAACCAATCTGCTTGATAACAATAAGCCAATTTTGAAGTTCGATATTAGTTTGACTTGTCTTTTTGCCATAGGGAGCATATATGAACACTTGTTTCCTGTTTTTCCGCTTTTAGTTTCCCAAACTACAAAAAGGGGTTTGAAGATTAGTGGCCTATGGTCTGGCCGCCATTTTGAATTTTTACAAATATGATGTCGTAATCTGAAACCTAATTATATCGATAGAGAATACCTTGATGTTAAAAAAATTTTATAGGTCATTTTGTCGTAAAATCGCCGGTTACAAAGATGTTATTGCTTTTTGTGATATCTCCATAATGCTGTGCTATAATCTTAATTTTTGTTTTAAAATAGTATCTACTTTTAATCTCATGAATATGTAATATAGAAACACAAATAAATGAAAATAAAACCCTTAAATGTGTTTAATGTTTTTTTTTATGACTGTATTTATCTATTTTAATATTTTTATTTGAACTTGCCGCTTTTGTAAAGTTCTTGTTAATATCAAATCTATCGAATCATGTTTCTATCAAATTTTTATTATACAATGATCAAAGAAGTTTCTTTGTTTGGAGTTATTACATATATCTACCATTTAGGCTTTTTTATGATTAATTATTTAATAGATTTGTTTCGTAAGTTTAGTTTAAGTACATAACGGGTTGCGAATAACGTGAGCTTCGAAAGGGACGAGTGGAAAATTCTTCTATTAATCCTTATTAGATAAAATTGTCTTCATCATCTTCAATGTCAACCCATATTACGTATAAGAACGCAGCAGAGGTTGGATTGAATCTTATTGTTAGTTTTAAACTGATGCAAGAAAGTCAATGTAATACCTACCGGTGAAATAACATTTAATATACATAATATTTTACATAACAAATATATACCTGCTAGGACATTGCCAAAATACAATTAAAAAAAGCAATCGCACTGTGGCGGCGTAGGTACCAATCATGAGTATTGGTGATGGTAAATTATAAAACATTATATCTTATGTCATGAATATATCAAAAATAAGTGTGTGGTCCTTCGATCACAAATAAAGAACTAGACTCACAATCTCCTATAAAATTTAAACAAATTGTTGTCCGAATTGACGTATATATTTTTAATATCGTATTATCGGCAATATTGTGTTAATCTAAAGTAGACCTTACTGTCAAACCATAAGGTTATAAACGCTCGTAAACGATTCTTGCATGATATTGAACCGAAATTTGTTAAATAAAATATTTAAAATGCAATCTTACGTCTCGTACATAAAGTATAATTCAAATAATCTATTTGCGTTGTTATTTATGTCATTTTGATTTATTACGTGAAAGTGACAAGGATAAGACATATATTGTCAGGCAATATTTAAAAATATGATTACGAATTTAAAAAAAGGGCTATGTAACTTTTTAACGGAATC
The DNA here is from genome assembly GCA_907165235.1 of Zeuzera pyrina. NCBI lineage: Eukaryota > Metazoa > Arthropoda > Insecta > Lepidoptera > Cossidae > Zeuzera > Zeuzera pyrina. Next base: position 6,656,673 of record OU015627.1, read on the forward strand.
CTATTAGTCATAGTACACTTAGTTTGAAAATAAAATCAATGTAATTCATTCTGATAAGTCAATTTTAACATGAAATATCTCTGAAACTGATGACTTAAACACAGAATGACTTGTTATATTGTGCGATCATCTGAGTGTCCTCCAGCGATTGAAGGTGCGACAGCAATTTCGGAAAATTTCAAAATGGTGGATGGCCATAGGCCACCTTCCATACTAAAATCTTCAAACCCCTTTACTGCGCAGATATATCAGGACGACTTATACTATGCGTAATACTGTACCAACAATACAACACCACGTCGAAGGCCCACGGCGATTGCAACAAATTGTATATAACTACAATACATGAACGACATTTATGTTTCATAGTCTCATAGCACTAATTAATTTTAAGATAAAGAAAAAAATAACATAGCTTTAATATTGAAAATAATTAAATATTGAAAATAACGAATACTATCGAATGAATAATAATATAAATACCAAATATTGTTCATTTATTTGTTTTTCTTTTACACAGAGTGACTGTACCTCTGGTCAAAACACAAACTACCATGAGCCATGAAGTGAAGTCACACAATATAAGAACCAGTTAATAATTAAACTCTTACAAATTGCGCGGCGGCCTCGAGCGGCGGCACGGCCGGTTGCTCCACTTCGTGTCGCTGGTAATTGTCACGCGCGTTCTCCGCGAACTGCTCCGGCGTCAGTCCAAACATCTTCACCAGCGGCTCTGAATAAAATACAAAGGAGAAGTGGCATACAATATTATAATCTATTTCTGTACGCTAGTAACCACTTAATCTGTGTTGCAGTATCGCCAATGTCAAAATTTTCGCCCTTAAATTTGGTTCAAAACTATAAAGTTAACTAACTATAAAAATTTACTACTAACAGCCTGTAATAGAATGGATGGCAATCATGGAAACAAACATATTTCGTCTTTATCGGTATGCTCAATATTTTAAGACCTATGCTGTTGCATTTTACAGTTCTTTGACATAAAAATCGTTCTTTTAGACTTTAAACTTTTTTAATTATTTTTGAACTTTAAGTGAAAAATTAATACAAAAATTTTTGTAAAAAATATATGTGAGATAGAGACTCTTTTGAGCGTGATGGTACAATGCAGTAATTTAGGTAGCAAAGGCCGGTTTGATAAACATAGGTCGTTAAAGCGAGAAAGACTGTAGTGGTCACATCAACGTAATATCTATTAGTAGTAGATCTGTGGTCCAAAAGTACCAGAAACAGATTCACTATTGTAAATTACTGTAATTTGCTTAGTCACCTGAAAAAGTCGATATTTTTACCCTTAAGCTGGCTACAATATCATATTACACAAAATAAACTACAACTACATAAACTCTTTTTTTTTTAAGTATTTGTGGTATTTGCCATAACATAAACTGTAGAAACTGTTACTAGTTAGAACTTTCTGACGTTGTCAAGAATGTTTTTACCCCCGACGCAAAAGATGGGGTGTTATAAGTTTGACGTGTCTGTGTGTCTGTGGGTCTGTGTGTCTGTCTGTGGCATCGTAGCTCCTAAACGAGTGGACCGATTATGATGCGGTTTTTTTTGTTTGAAAGCAAGTTTTTTAAATGAATTCCTTGTAAGGCGTTTCTCACCTATGCCAGCCTTCCTGCATAGCTCGTATGGCCCGGAGCGAACGGCGTACTTCACCTCGGTCTGCTCTTCCTCTTCAGGCTCCGCCGCTTCTACCGCAGCTGCGGCCTCCTCAGGATCTTCGCCATTCTTCTCCGCTTCTTCACGTGCCGCTCTTCTGTACAAAGATACTGTGTGTGTTAGATCACAGACTAAATAAGAAAAGAAAAAAGATTTCTAATTTCTCCTCATAATAAAAATTATTTTATGAACGTTATTTTATTAGTAACTTGTAGTTACTATTTTTATAATACAATGTTGCGTATTGTCAGTGGGCGATTGTTTTTTTTTATTTATTTATAATAAAGAACACAATAGTTACATCAGAAAAAAATTCACGGACACTTTAAACCCGGTAGGGTTTATATGTACCAAATCTGGTTAACATACATATTCCTCAAAGGCATGTACGACCACGCGCGTATAAACAAGATATTATTATATCTATTTCCAAGGTAGTTTATGTGGGTAGATTTACAATGTTACTGGGATTGATTACCACGCGCGATGTCGCACCACCAATGAAGACTAATACAATCTAATAATACCAACAGACATAGGTGTGCAACGAGTACTCTGCAAGAAATAAAACCGGCTTTAACACAAAATCATCACAGATGTAACTCTCAGTTACAGGATATTTATTTTAGAAAAGAAGTATGTTTTGATCATAGCAGTAAATTTTTTGGTATAAAATAATCAATAAAAAAGATTAAGTTTCAGTGGCCACGAAATGATTTAGCAGGCCCTCTGTTGCTTGGACTTGGCGGGTGGTGTCCCGTGGGCACAGGGGATGCTGAAATCCTGACACCCGCGCGTCCGTCACACGTCGCCGTGACAAATCAGTTCCGCTTGTTCCAAAGGAAGATCAAAAACATCGTTCATATAAATAATGAAAAGCGTAGAGCCTAAAAACATCATACTAATGAATATTGATGAAATATCGATATCAATGTTCAAAATATCGATATTTTAATATCGATAACGACAAGTTTTAAACATCGATATATTAAATAAAATATCGTAATATCATTATTTTTAACAAGATATCGCAATGTCAATGTTTTTAACCAGATTGTAATGTCGTTATTATTTCATTTACAATGTGTATTGTTAATATCCGAGTTATCAAAATATTCAATATAATTTTTTAGAACAAATAATATGTAAAAAAACAGATTGTTCCAATATTCTTATTTTACTATATCTACTTTTGTTCTTAGACCTACCTAGTACCGACTACAGTCAAATGTAAAGGACATAGGTAACTAGGTAACAGATGTCTCATTGTTTCTTGTCAATACTTCTGACATCAATTAATTTTTTTCTCTTAATTTTCTTTTTGTACTTTTTAACAAAATTATTTTAAAAAAATGTATTGCCTATTATTTTTTGTATAATTAATACTTACATAAATTGCAGATGATCATGGTCTTCTATAAGAATGCATTTAAAGTGTTAAAAGTGTCGACATAAAAAATATCGATATTTTGTGGTCGATATTATCATATCGAAATATCGAAATTAAGTTATCGATATTAATATCGATTTCAATATCGATATTTTAACAATATCGCTCATTTCTACATCACTTTCTAGGCTTTATAAGTCCTCATTTTAATAGAAAAAAAAAATTTAGACAGAAACTGAAACGGACTATGGCTTTTGTAAAGATAATACTTACTTTCTGTCTTCTAATTCTTTCTTTCTCTCCTTAGTTTTCTGTACTTTCTGCATTTCAGGCAGATCATTAGAGTAATATAGCAGAAAATGTGTATGTACATCGCGTAATTCCTCAGGTGTCTGTACGTTCTTTAGTCTGAAAAATAGAAATAAAATAAATGCAATGTATTGGAATGACTTTGATTGTATACATTGGTCTTAAACTTGCCAACAAATCAAGATAATCGTTAAATTACAAGTTTAATCTCTTTTTAGCAAGTAAAGGCACAATATTCATAGAGATATTGATTGAATGTTCATAGCGTTATATAAAAGTTTTATACATCATATACATATGGATCAATCAACTACTTTTCGTCTCATTGCTAAGTAAATTCCTGATAAAAATTACAGTGAAAATATAGTATTCATTTCATACATAAATATTATATTTGTCTTTAGGCTAATATCTATCTCATCAATATATATATTTATATATTTTAACTATATTTTAATATTTTTCGCTATTTTAAGGGTTGTCCAGTTGACGAAAGCAGTTTCAGTTGTCCAGGAGACGAAAACAGTTTCAGTTGTCCAAAGGACTATGTTACTATTCTTTGAGGTTTTTTCGATTTTATATTAATTTTTATTCATAAAAGCACATTGGACAGTACAGAATTATACATATGTAAATGATTATCTATAATTTTCTCTCACACATTAAAACAAATAAATTGAAAAATATATTTTTCCAAACTATTTGACCAGTATAAAAAGTAGTTGATCAACCCATGTATCTTTATTGTTCACACCGTTTAAGAAATAATCAAATACCTCTCTATATCCTCATCTTTGATCAGTCTCATAGTTTCAGGTATTGGAGCATCTGGATTTTCCATAAGTTTGTCAAGTTGGAATTCGCGCATATTTTGTAGAAGTTTCAGCAGATTTTCTTTACGTTGCTTCAACTGACACCACTAGAAAAAAGTGATAAAACAATTAACTATAAGTACATATATAAAGTATACACGTTTTCAAACAAAGCTCTATATATCCGTCAATTAGTAAACACTCACCTTAGCATCGTATTTGTATACTTTCCATAAATCATTAATACTAAGCTCCGGCTGCACATATTCTTTGCGATAGAATGCAATAAATGGAACTTCTAACGTCTGATTGCGCATGAAATCTAATGCTTGACGTATCTTAGTAACTGTGCTTGGACCCCTATGAATAAAATATTAATTATTTTTTTTGTACATCTTATTATCTATACTAAAATTTACGGTAGTAAACTAATTAATCTGTGCTAAAATTATAAAGAGAAAAGATTTGATTGTTTGTTTGTAATGGATAAACTCAAAAATTATTTAACGGATTTAAAAAATTATTGCACCTGTAGAAAGCTACATTATCAGCGAGTTATATACCGTATTTTTTTATTTAATGTCTACCCGTGCGAAGCCAGGGCGAGTCACTAGTAAATACATAATTATAGTAAAACAGGAAACTTTATAATACATATCTATTGTGTAAAGAATGACAATGAATTGAACTGAAGAGTATTTATGTAAATACGACTAGAGGTCGCCTGGTGGTCCAATTTCGAGCGTAAATATGAACTTATAATATAAATTCTTTAACAATTATCTCTACTCTGTGCGACTGTTTGATCTAAGGAGGTTAGATATATTTATATGATCACAAACTATCATGACTTTGACATTGACTCTTTTTGACATTATTGATTTGAAGTTTTTGCTTCATGTATTAATATAATGATGATTACATTCAATTAACATGTGTGTACAGAAATATTACTTCTATGTCCATTAAGCACAATAATATAATATAATTACAACATTCTATTAAATACAATTATTATTTTTATTATATATTTTCTGTATGAGAATTACATACACAAACTCTAAAACACATAGATGTTACATAAATAGTGTATAGTAACAAAATATTAAATTTTGGTACCTTCGTGACCTCTCCCTGGCCTCCTGTGGGTCAGCCTTAGATACAGGAGGTTTGAGAAACGCTTGCTTATAAATCCATTCGGCCTCATCCTCCAACTCAGTACTACCTTCCTCCACAGGCGTGATAGGCACCTCTCGAATTTGCATTCGTTCTGGCACGTCTGTTTTACGTATCTAAAATAAAATTATTATTTATCAATTTTAGGACAAGCACTTTTAATAATATTCGACTTGACAAGAGCTATCATTCCATTTCAATAATCATCTAATAAAAAAGAAACAAAATTTACCAATATTGTTTATCTTCTCATACAGGTCGTAAAGGTCTTTCAAAGGATAGGGTTATTATAAATAACTGGTACAAGCGATAGGATGTTCTGACGCTTTCACATTGACTAAAATATTTGTGCTAGAATATATTTCTACATATTTTACCGTTGGACCTCATGTCCAAGCCATAAGGTCTATTTTTAAGTGGTGCTAGACACGTTACAATTAGTACTTATATCTCGAGAGACCTAGGCTTTGCAGAGCTATGACCTAAAAACGCATTGCTAGGTTTAAGATCTATTATCGAATGGTATAAGCAAAATTAAGAAACAAGAACAAAGTTGTACTTCGAAAATTCCGGAGCAATGTCGTGTCATATGTAAACAGGCGGCGTCAAGAACTCGAGGAATATTTCGAATTATTATTAGCGAACGTAATTAATTAGAAAGTTCCACCCTCTTTATTTCAAAGCGTTATTACTACTAGCATTCGGGATTGCTGTATAAGTTTCCATCCTCGTATTATAAGACTATATAAATAGAGTTATATGTCCGCCGCTGAGTCAGTTTTTCAACTACCGATCGCAGCGATATATCGCAGCAGTCGACTGCTGCGTCGACTGCTGCGACGACTGCTGCGACGACTGCTGCGACGACTGCTGCGACGACTACTGCGACGACTACTGCGACGACTACTGCGACGACTACTGCGACGACTACTGCGACGACTACTGCTCTCTGCTATTACTCATAGCTCGTGACAATATATTTTAATGTTTATAATTCCATTTTAATCATAAAATATTATTATTAACAACCATAATTTAATTTTAATTATAAATCGAAATGTATATAGGATCATAAAACTAACCTCATTATCTAAATCAGTGAAATGACTTCTCTTCAACTCACTTGGCTCATAAATTTCAAATATGGATTTCTTACTTGGACGTTTGGCCTTGCCCTTTTTAGTCCTCCTTCTTTCACCTAAAAAATAAAAGCAGTTTAGTTTCATAAGAAAATAAATAAAATTAATAATAATCATCCAGTCAACAAATTAAAGGACAAACATACTATCACGAGATTTGCAATAGTTGCTAGCTAGCACTTTTAGCGGACTTTTAAAATACATACAAGTATTTTTTTTAACAAAACTTGTTATTACTAAACCTACACTAGATCATATTTAAGCCTATTACAATAAATACACTCAAAGATTTCTGTTACATTAATTTAAATGAGATATGCATGTGAGGCTACCATGTCCATTCTTGTATATGTATGAATAATGTATACATTATATGAAGTTATATAACATATTAAACGGAGTACTAAAGATTTGAATAAGATGTTCTTGCTTTTTGTATAAGCTGATTGATAATTAATATACAGCAAAGATTATTTTCATTTAGGACATACTATGCACAATGTTGTCTGTACAAGAATGAGACAAAGGCTAGATATACTATTGACCTTCATCCTCTTCGTCGTCGAGATATATATCCAAGTCTTCAATTTCCTCATCTTCCGAGTCTTCTTCACCATATTTCTCAAATTCGTCATAGTCAAAGTCCACACCAAATATGTCCTGGCCTTCCTGTAGTGATCTACACAACAAAAATTTTATATAAACTTCCTTTTATAAGTAGTTTCATATAGTTTTTTTTTTTGTTCTTAATCTCGCTAATTACAAGACTTGAGAAATGCTGTACAGTAGTTATTAATCGACATGCTCCATTTACCGACATTATACACTTACGCATCAGTAAATATGGGTTTGCGTTTTTTCTTGCGTTCAGCTATTGGCCTGCCGTCGTCGTCGACTATGAAGTCATCGGCATCAGACTCCATGTCCTCATTCTCATCATCATATTCGACTTCCCGCGGCGCTGCGGACTCTGATCGACGCTCTTCTTCCTGCACAGTGTATATCTTCACTTAACTAATACTTTCAAATAAATTCAAAAATTTTTTTTTCATCTAATCATAAGATTTACGTAATAAAAAACTTTGCATAACAAAACAATAATGTGGTGTATAATTTCATTGCATTATATCATGCAATAAATTCTGACACCAACATGTTGTATTAAAATTTTTGAAAAATAATGCACTACGTAGGTACTGGTGGCAAAATTTGATAACAAATGAAAATTTAATTTAAATATTTCCATTAACATAACGTAGATGCAATCCTCACCTCATCTGATCCTCCAACAAATAGCTTCTCAGCTATAACCTCCCTCTCTAATTCTGGATCATCTGCACCATCGTTATCACTATCATCATCTTCTAAGCGACGCAAACGTTTAAACTTGTTCTGTGAAAATAATTTTATTTTAATAGATAAAAAGAACTTGTAGACATTTGAAGGCCCCCATGACCAGAGGCCTGGGGCGGGCCACCCCTTCCGCCCCTGTGTTAGGCCACCACTGGACTTAAGATATAATATAATAGATCTTTTTCATGAGTAATTTGTAATAATGAAACAAGTTTTTAACAAAAAGCTAAACTGAATCAACAAAATAGAAGCTTTTAATAAGACAGCTTGTTCTGTAATTATAGTATAATTATACTAACAAATCAGCTTGTTCTGTAAATATTGTATAATTATACTATAATTATAGAACAAGCTGTCTTATTAAAAGCTATTTTGTTGATGTGTTTAAGACCAATTTTTAAGGCCATGCCAATTAATCACAAACATTACATTTTTTAGTCTATTTTGACTGAACTGTTATCTTTTGTTTACTTTCGAAAGTGTTCTATTATGCCTTAGGGCAGGGGTTCCCAAACTTATTTTGTCTACTGCCCACTTTGAGAATAAATTATTTTTTAGCGCCCCCATTTTTTCACCTACTGAAAAACCACTATAACTTCAAATTAAATTAACTAATTATTGTGAGCTATATTAGCGGAGATTAAACATTAATTCCAAACGAGACTTTTACTATAACCCGCAAGAGTTAACTTGAAACCTGAGCGCAGTAGGTAATACACAACGGCGCTCAGATCTCAAGTTAACTCTTACGGGCTACACCTGCCAATGAGAATGATTATTGAAACGCAACTTTATAGTATTCAAACAGAGTATCTTTTATTCAAAATAAAACAAATATAATCGATCCTTATATAAAAACTAATGTAGAGGATGAATCTGATGCTGTTTAATAAGTTTGTTGATATCAGGTTCCAATTTACTCAAGAACAGTCGCAAGTCGCCACGTTTGGTAACATGCAAACGATTTCTCTTTTTAGTAAGCAGTGTTGCCACAGCACTAAATCCACGTTCACACAAATATGACGATGGGAATGCTATCAAGAATCGCTGAACGATTGACCACAATCCAGAGTACAATTGCGGGATCGGTTTTTGTAGCCAAAATTTTTATTTCCTCGTTTGTTGTCAATTCTATAAGTTCTTCTTCCAGCTGAGGTGACATTGCTGTGTTGACGTTGACATTTGAAAACGGATCCAACACCCAGTCTGGTATTTCCAAGTTCAAAATGTCCTGGTATCGTTCGGTGAAGTCAATGTGGAGGTTTTCCAAATGTTGGCAGTAGGCAAACAATTCGTCGTTACTGCATGATACTGATAAATTCGGAAAATTGTGAAACTCACGTCTGCCCATATTCTTTTTGTGTAGAAGCAGTTTGGCTGCGAAAGCAGCAACGACGTTTTTTGTTTTAATTAAATTTAGTTCATCGCCTTGCAGTTGGAGATTCATGTCGTTGGACAATTTATACAGGTCTGTCATGTAAGCTATATCATTCTTTGATGTAATGAGCTTGTTGTGCAATTCTGTATCTTTAGTTTCCAAGAACTCTATAACAGAGTCAAACAGGTTGTAAAATCGAGTCAGACAATTGCCTCTTGATAGCCAACGAACTTCAGTATGAAACAACAAACGGTTGAAATCCTCATCATTAGTAACACAAAGCTGATGAAATAATCTATCTTTCAAAGAGCTGTTGCGGATTTTATTGACTGCTTTGATGACATATTGCAGTGATTGAAATAGTCGTTCACTTAAGTTTCTAGCAACCAAATGTTGTCTATGAAGAACGCAATGTACAGCAAGGACATCTGGAATTTTATTTTTTAAGTACGCTATGAAGCCTTTATGGCACCCTGTCATAGCCGGAGCGCCATCCGTAACAACTGATATAATATTTTTCAAGGGAATCTATTTCTCATCACAAAACTTCCAATGTATTGAATATGGTTTCGCCTTTTGTATCGGTCTCTAAATTTCTAGCAAAGAATAGTTCTTCACATATTTTCTCATCTTTAATAAACCTCACGTAAGACAGCAACAATGCTTCATTAGTTGGTAAAGTGGACTCATCGAGCTGAATTGAGAATCGACTTGTCCTCAGGTGATCACACAATGATCCTTCAATGTTTTCAGCCATTTCATCAATTCGTCTTTGCACAGAATTATTACTCAAAGGAATTTTTCGGATAATATCTGCGGCTGGTTTATGAAGCACAGTAGTTATTACTTCCTTTATTGCTGGCTTGAAGCTCGAAGTCCGTCGTCATCTTGATTAGCAGCCGCCGAAAATAGTTTTGCTACACTTGGCTGAGTATTATGCTTCTTCTCTAGGTCTTGAAAATATGCTACATTCTTGCCTTTCTTATCTGGATGCATTTTATTCGAATGATCTTGCTGTCTTGAAGGCTTCATTGCTTCATTCGAAAATGTTTTTAGACATAGAAGACACAAAGCCGACGATGGCTTTGTCGGATTTTCAATGAATCCGAATTTAATATATTCCGCACAGTATTGCCGTCTCTTCTTTTTTACTTCCGACATTGTTTTGTTTTGAGAAATACGTAAGTGTTGAACTTAAGTACTGCTCATCTATTGCGCGCGAAACCGCAAATGAAAATAAAATAAAAATTACGTTGTTTATATAGGATTGCATAAGCAGCACGCACCGACAGGAATAAAACAAACATGCATAAACTCGTCTATCTCATTTGACGCTCAATCGTACTCAACAAGTCAGAACAAGTATTCTATGAACCAGCTGATTTATACAGGAATGCACAATTCGGGTTATTTAACAAAAACTTGTTAAAACATGATTGCCCGCGGTCTATTATCTACGAAAATTACCTATCTGGGAGTACTAATAACTATTAAAATGCGAAAGTGTGTCTGTTGCCTTTTTATTTGTTTGTTTATGTCTACTTTCATTTCGAAACGGAACAACCGATTGACATGATTTTTATTTTGTATATTCAATAAAACAGGACAGATATATGAGCTACGCGGAGAGAAATATCGAACCGAGTTTGAGCAATCTTTTAATTAATATTAGTTGATGTTCACAAGTTGTAGTTGAGAGTCGAGAGCTCATGCAGTCGAGAGCTCATGCAGTCGTTGTCTAAGATGCCTCCTAGCTAAATGAAATTACAAATCACCCCCCAGGCCTCTACACAACGCCCCCATTTTTTTTTCTGGGTCTCTTACCGCCCACAAGGCGTCTTTAGGCCTGCAGCGCCCACAAGGGGGCGTTATTGCCCCCTTGTGGATTTATCGGAAAGGCTGCCTTAGAGTAAGCATGTTATTTTTTTTTACAAGGATTTCTACCTGGCTAACTTACATTCTTATCAATTACAAAAGGCCTATTATATGTGTTAAACTGTGTTTCATTGTATTCTCTTATATTTTCAACAAATATTCAAAAAATTGCAAAGCTATAAACTAATAATATAGCACCCATATCTGAACAATAAATACATCATAAATATACATGTTATACCTAATTCATTAATAGATGTGACTATTGATTGTAAGATAATATTTTTCATAACATATTATGGTGCACAACACATTTTTTGTTTATTTAACTACTGGTTAACATTACATTTTATTATATTTAGATATAGTGATCAACTATGGCCTATTATAAAAGAGATTAAACAGAATGAATCTTAACTTTTAAACTTTCGCGTTGCATCATAAAATATATCTAAAACGGGAAGTTTAACACGATTACCTTTTTATTCTGGCTTGACTACTTTTCTTGAGATCACGGCCAATGCCACTCTGTCAAAATGTCAAGCCAGAATAAAAAGGTAATCGTGTTAAACTTCCCGTTTTAGATATATTTTAGAATGAATGTTAATTAACTTTTCACACTTCAGCCACTTAAGTCAAGTATAACAAGACCAGTATAAGTCAAGTATAATAAGAGATCTTAGAAAAACTATACAGGCAATAGATTGTCATTATCCAGTTTCACAATAAATGTTATGGCAAAGTAATGTCAAGATGTGTATTTCTTGAGCATTAGTGTTCTATCTGTAGTTTACGCCGAAGAGCCTGGAGCAGTACCTGGGACTTGCGATCCAAGAGTAGGTTTAAGGGGCCTCATTACGGTACATGTTTTAAAAGTAGACGAATTTCCTAAAATACTTATACGAATAACTAAAAAAAATATATAATTACCCTTGCAACTTTAACACCAAGATTTTCCTCAATTAAGTCATAGTCCTCATCTTCCAGTCTGTCATCAAGTTCATCATCACTTTTCTTCCTTTTTTTCGGTCCTGCGCTAACATCAGAATCTTCACCATCGCTTCCTGATTCCTCAATAGGTGCATCATCTATTAAATCCTTTAGTTCCTCACGAAGCCGCTCCTCATCATCTAAATTTTTCAAATAATTTATATATAAATTATTGACTCAAGAAAGTAAATATTTCTATCATTTTTCATTATTTACTTATTACATTTCTATACTAATACCCAATTTAGCTTTATTTCATACTTGTATATTTCCATTAAGTTACCATAACAACATTATTCACATTAACTAGCTAACTTACAGTTAGTTATTAAAAAAAAAAGGGAGGTAGATGTTCCCTACAAATCAATGGGACCAATCTACAGTAAAGAGACAGTCTAATTCTGCCGCCATGAGCAGTCAAATATAAGTAGTTTTAACTTTATCCATAAGAAGTCATTACTTACCGAAATGAAATAAAAGTTAATTGAATGCAATGAGTTTGTTATAATAGAATGCAATGAGTCTGTAATTATAACTTTAACTATAATTAATTAAGAACAATCAGTAACATGTAGACTATTGACTGAAAAGTGTGTCACTGCCATATTATTATACTTAATAGTATTCCTTTTTTAACAAATAGAAACAATATGTACACTAGAAGCGTTTACCATGATTTAGCAAACAGTAATTCCACTTTCACCAAATTACGGGAGGAATAAGTCCAAAATATGTACAACAGCCTTATGTTAAAGAATACAAACCTTCTTCTTCTTCGTCCTCGTCATCGCTCTGAACTTGAGCTTTACGTTTTGGCTTTTTGCGTTCCTTCGGCTTCTCATCTTCTTCAGAGTCCAACTACCGGAAAAAACAAATTTCATATATTGCCCAAATCAATACGTAATCTTAAATGAAAATATTGAATTTCACTAACCTCGCTTTCCTCTGCTTCAGATTCCAGAAAATCAGACATTATTTACACAAAACCAGTAACTTTCGGCACTTTACTAAATATGTTATTACAGCACAAGTAAAAAATTAAATGCTTAAGGATTAAAAATAAGATAAAGCATTAATTTTAATGATAAAATTTATGAAACTAAATAAGAGCAAAAAATAAGACATGCAAAATGACACGAACGAAAAAAGTGGCGTACACAGACTAAACATTTACTAGATAGTACAACTCGGACCAATAATTACAATCACACAGGGAGTACATACTGGAGTACGTAGGGCCGTGGCTTCCGTGGTCCGTACCGTGACCACATGAGTGAAAGGTGTAATATAAAGTGGTGTAAAATTTTTATAATGACGCGGCGAAAGGTTAGTAATAATATTATAATGTTAATATTAGGTTTAGTGGTTATTAACATGATGATTAACGTTGCCAACTCTAATATCAGAAAATTAATAGATAAAGTGCAAAAAATTGGTAGAAATTGTAACTAGTTCAAAAGATTTTTAGAAATTAAAAAAACGAAATTAAATCAAGTTCTAAAACGTATTTCTACTCTATATCTACTTTATACATTTTCACTTTTATTTCTTTCAATGAAACATTGCGGATTGAGGGTAGCTTGCACCAACCATTTAAACTCGATTTAAGAATTTGAAATATTGCTTGCACTGATTATTTAATACTTGGTGCAAGCCAGATCTCAAATCCTTAAATAGAGTTAAAATAGTTGGTGTTAACCACCCTTAATTGGTAACGTGTATATATTAACACTTATTAGTTGTATCCTTAATTATTTATTACGATTTTTCTATTCTTCTGACATTTCTGCAATCTGTGATCATGACAGCAGACGGGGAGCCGAAATATCAGGGGTTAAATGAGCACTCTAAATCTAAACCTAATCATCAGATAGTTCATTCGGAACCTGTACAAGCGAAACGTTACAGTTGTTAGCGACGACTCACTTTCCTGGAGCAATCTGTAAAAAATTGGATTCTGCACCACAGTCCACTTTGCATAGACCTCAGAAGTAGGACTGGCAGAGAGCGATCAAACTAATAACACCCAACAGAATAAGGCGGCCGATCAACTCTTTCAAACCACGTAAAAGTTGAGGGTAGGATGATGTATATCCCATACATTTACGAAAAGGGACTGATGTCCTTTTACCACACTTTATTAATATCTTCGGAACTAGTTATGCCTGGCGATACATACTTGATTCATAATCTACTGTAAAGGTAATATTTATACCTAAATCAGGGAATGAAGACTATGGAGTACCAAAGTCCTGTAGGCCCATTAGCCTCAGTTCATTTCCGTTAATGACTATGGAAAAGGTTTTAGACAGATTTATTAGAGATGGTCCATTGGCTACAATGCCTATCCATCATACTCAACATTCCTGTAGTAGAGGTAAATCTACAGTAAATGCTCTGCACAGTCTCTTTGACAGAGTGAATAGAAAAGGCAGTTAAATACAAAGAAGTAGCGCTTTGTACCTTCTTAGACATAGAGGGAGCTTTCGACAATACCCCCATCAGTACATTAGTTAGAGGCCTCGAAGCCAAGATGGTTGATCCTACAACCACTAGATGGGTACGCTCGATCCTCTCTAACAGAGTAGCCAAATTTGCTCTCTGTTTAACAACCGAGACTTATTTCACAGTGAGAGAAAAGTCGCAAGGGGGGTTCTTCTATCACCCGTTTTATGGATCCTAGCAGTGGACCAGCTTTTTCATAAAATGGCTGAACTTAGGATCGACACTCAGAGATATGCAGATGATCTGGAAGTCATAGTCCGAAGATTCAGCCTAAACACTATTTCACGTGTTATGCAAAGAGGCCTCGACACTATCAGTGAATGGTGTCGAGAGAACGGTTATCGATAAATGCTGGCAAAACAGTAATTGTGCCGTTTACGTGGAAGCAAGGTCTCGATAGGTTGGTAGCTTCACGACCAAACAGTAAATCGATATCGGTAAACGGTAAATAAATAATTATTTTTAACATTAAATTTAAATAATTATTCCTAATAGAAATATTTGCGTGTTATAATCGGCCAAAAACTGACGTGGAACAGTTATCTTACCAGTACCTTGCAAAAAGCAAAAATGGGCTATAGTACCTGCAGTCGAATGACAAGGAACAATTTGGGTCTGAGGCCAAAAGTTGTTCTGTGGCTGTCATTGAGTACCTACAACGCCAAGAACAAGAACGAGATTAAGGAGATAAGTTTACGGCAGGCTTGGATTTTGTACTACTATAGTAGTAATTATATTATCTTCTATCCTTTGTACTACGTGCCAGATATTATTCTGACACAGGAATCGTAACCTTGTGCGCGATCTACTAATGAAATAACTGCATCGTTGCAAAGGAAATTATCACGTACATATCCGATATAAATAGCTGTAAGAACTAGTCTAAGGCATAAGATGTAAACTACAGCTCTGTGGCGTAACCACACTGCACGGTACCAATATATCATCTACCACATAGTCCACAGTATTATTTTACCAATATGAAGCCCAAGAAGAAATACTGTAACAGTGGTGACCCCGACAAACGTCACGCAACCAACGACCCGACACACGTCACGCAACCGAAGACCCGACAAACGTCACGCGACCGTGGACCCGACGTACGCCACACAACCGAAGAACAAAACATCGGAAACCTCAAGTAAGAAGTTAAAATAGTACTGTGGCATTCATGTTGCACCGCTTGCATCTCATCACCTAACGTCTATCACGTTAGTACTGGCTTCCCAGAAGCGGGTCTCACCAGTACTAACAGAAGAGTGGCATCATAGGAAACGTTGGGTTTACATCATACTTACGCAACAACAACATCAAAAAAAACCCGCATCGTGAAACAGCAGATAAGTTAATAGCTGTAAAAAAAAGTCATGACGCAAAACTTAATGTAAAATAATAGTGCATTTGCTGTTAGGACTGTGCATCTAGCAAAAAAAATTCAACCAAAAATGCCAGCAATGCACAATAAATACATTGACATCCGACGCCGCATTCGCCGTCGCAATATTTACCTTAGTCAAGTTCAAGAAGCAGGCCACAGTACACACTGTTCCCCACGCTAGATTCAGCCGATATTTTTTATAGGTGTCTTGTGACGAGAGCATGATATTAGAATCAATTTCGGCTTGTTAGAAAATATCAAGTTTCAGGTGGCATGCTAAATTCAACCTACAGCCTCAGCCGCACTTTCAAACCGGCCGAAACTTGCACCTTCAGAACAAAACTTTTTGATATCTTTACGAATATCGCATTTTCGGCTTGTTAGCAAAAATTACGTTTTGTATTATCATATAACACACTTTTCAACTCTCCCCCCTTAAACGGCGTACAAACGGTTTTGAAAAATGACGCGATCCGGGTTGCCTTCGTACACCGTGTAAGTGTCGGCTTGTTATTTTTCATTCAACCAAAAAGTTCATGGGCTCTTCGTCTATTACGATGTGGCTGGAAGAAAAGCAATAATAATCAACGAAATCTATCATGGCACTGGTACGTAACAGAAATGTATTAATTTAGTCTGATGTCGTATATATTTTCATCGTAATTACTGTGTTTTTTAGTTTACTGTATTAAAGTCATGTATATTTTTAGTTATTAGCAATTTTTATTCATATAATACAGTAAATTACTTCATATTAATTTTTGTTGTTATTGCAGTTAGGGCTGTCCATGAACCTATATTAAAAAAATATCGATAAATGCAGGTATCATGTTTATATGTCGTAATTAGGGATGTGCGGAAGTGATTTTATCGGAACCGAAGTCGGAGTCGGAGTTTTAAAATTTGGTATGTCGGAACCGGAACCGGAATCGGAGTCGAAGGCGGAAGCAGAACGGAGATGTCTTTGTTGAGAATAGAGTTGCTGTAATTACTAATGTCTATTATAATCTGTGGTGTAATTTGTATCCTCTTTGCATGTTTTCTAGAGATGTGTCGTTATGGCTATTTCAAATCACGTAACGATAACGTTATGTGTTTTCAAATAACGTTATCAAAACTATCTATTTTCACAACGCTGGTACTTATGTTACGTTAACAACTAGCTATGACTTCAAAACTTCATATTTAAAACTTTACCGTGACTAAAGTTCAAATGTTTAGAGCAAAAAAAACATTTTGAATATTGTTTACAATGAACTTTCCTTCGTACTTTATCAGGCTTAGGACTGGCTGTATATTATATCTATGTTTTTGTTCTATTATTATTTATTATACATACAGGCGTACTTAAAAGTTCATTATATACAGATTTTGGTATAGTATGTACAAAGCATGTTTAAAAAAATAAATATTTACATAGGTTTATTTACGGTGTATTTCCGTTTATAAACATTATTTGGGACACTTTTTTTATGGTCGAGTCTAGTACGGCGATCGGAAATTACCTGTCTGGCCTTACTAAATATGCGCTCGCATGGAACAGACGTGGCTACGATATTTCCATATTGCCGAAAGAGTTTACATAGACTTGGATATTTTTGGTGGTGATTCTGCCACCACTGTAACGGGCAATTCCAAGACCCATCTGGTTTATGAACAGCCAGCATGTCATCTTCAAGGTATAAATCGACTTCTTGAATAGCCTTTGAGAGTGATGTTCCTGTTCTCTGGGGCCTGTTGGAGGCAATCATCTCAGATAAGATGTTCCATGGGGACACTCCTTTTCGTGACGCTGAAGATTCGCAGATGGTAGGCTCTACTGTTTGAGGACACTCCTTGGCGATTAAATTTTGCACCAGATCTTGAACGCGTTTTTTTGTTCTGGCTCCTTCAGCCTTGTCTTCAAACACGGATATTTTGTATCTTGGGTCCAAGAAAGTGCAAATAGCAAATGTGCCACTTTTTTCTACGTTGCCCAATCTTTCAATTAGACCGTCTCTTAAATGTAGAGCAACAGTAGCGGCTGGACTAACTAAATTTTCGTCGGAAAGAGGTATAACGTGCTCAGATAATAACTTCTCACATGTTTTAATAAGACATCGCGTAATTACTATGACGGAGCTGCCTGTAATATATTTCTCTCCACTCATGGCCGAAGTTATTTCGTCAAATGGCTTCAGTACTGTCGTTAGTTGGTCCAGCAGGGTCCACTCTTCAATTGTAATAATCGGCAAGTCTTTGCCAGTAACGGCTATCGTCGACTTTACAGCTGCCTGTAGTTCTACAAAACGACTAATCATGTGTAAAGTAGAATTCCATCATGTAGGCACATCCTGTTTCAACTTTAATGGTACAGTGGAATTATCATTTTTTTGATATTTTAATAATTTTTCTGTTGCCAAAGGACTTTTCTTCAAAAATCTAACTATAGATTTCACTTTATCTATGGTTTCCTGAACAGGAGTCAATGCATTTTGAACTACCAAATTAAGAGTATGTCCATAGCAACCATAGTGTTTCCAGCCTAAATCCTGTAAGGCTTTCTGTACGTTAGCAGCATTGTCGCTGATAACAAAATTTATTTTTTCGGTGATGTTCCATTCTTTGGCAATATTACTCAGAAACTCCTGAATGTTGCTACTAGTGTGCCGTTCTGGGAAATTAGTACAGGCTAAAAGAACTGATTGTATTTCTAAGTTAGAAGTTAGATAGTGGCCTGTAATTGCTATATAACTTTCTATGGCTTTGGATGACCATAAATCCACTGTCAAACAAATTCTGTCAATTATTTCTGGATTCGACAGACGCTCCTTCAATTCTTCTTTTTTTCTCTCATATAGCCTTGGAATAAGCACCGAAGACACCTGTTTTCTGGATGGCAGTTCGTAACCCGGGATCCAGCGCGCGAATTTTTTAAAACATTCTTCCTCTACCAAACTAAACGGTTGGAATCCTTTTGTAAATAATCCCATAAGGTCGTCGTCAATTTTTGTCTTCTGATCTTTCGAAATTTTTTTCGGGATAAATATGTCCATACTTGACTGTTGTTTAGTTTTGGCACCCTGTTGCTCCGTTATTCTAAAACCAGATGACGTTGCTTGGCTGATTTGAAATCCGATGGTATCCTGTGGGTATTGAATCAGACGTCGATGGTTTACTTATTGATGGAGGCACATTATTTCTTTCTGTGACATTTTTGAGGATCGAGGCTTGAACAATTGCTACCTGTCGATAGGCTTCTATATGTCGGTTTTTTAAATGAGTTTTTAAATTACCAGTGGTTGTTTTGTAACTAATTAACGTGCTACATATAGAGCACTTAGCTTTTTTATTAAGAATGTCTATTTTTTCGAAATGTTCCCACAAAACACTATTATTTACACGATTCATTTTAAAAAATAAATGAGTAGTAAATAAACACAAAAGCACGAAAAACTTAACTTATACTAAAAGTACACTTACTCAAATATTTACACTATACATATACTAATAACAAAAAAAAATATATACAGTTGCATAGACTTACATATCGAAGTATCTAATAAAATACCTCACAAATAACTCACAGCACGCGGTATTACGATAAGTTTTCACAATTCGAAAGAAATGGAACACATCACAATGTCAAGGCCGTAAGCTCAAAACGAACATAAACTTTCACATTTCACACTTTGTTTAACGAACTTCACATTAATTTCCATTCTATTATCGACTTACGTACTTAGTAAAAACGACACACTTTTCATTATGTAATCTGCTAATGACGGCTGTATTTCACAGCTAGCAACTGTCTCACTCGCACTCGTGCAAACGCGCTATCTATCTTATTCGTTCTGATCGTTGCGATACAGCTACGCTGTCATCTCTACTGAATTTTACATTGCGTGTTTTGTGAAATAACTACGTTTTTAATTTACTAAAATACGAGTAATAGTTGCGGAGCACGTAACGATTGACAGTAGAGCGTTATGTTATCGTTACTCCATAAACTGTCTGAAGCGTTGTGAAAAGTAGATAGTTTTGCTCGTTTTGATAACGAGTGATCGTTATGAAAGGAAATAGATAGTTGTATAACTATCTAAGTTAAATAACGCCCATAACTAATGTTTTCTACTCTGTCATACTAAGAAGTGTGTTCTCTGTGATTCTGTGTGTAAGAATCTTAAAATAAAATTAAAAACTAAATTGGAAGTAAAATACTTTTTATTTTAGGCATAATAATATATAGCACTGAGCACTTTCATACCTTACAAAAGTCTTAAGGGCAAGTCTAATGAAATAAAATAATACGAGGATTATTCTGCCTCTTTAATTTCAATTCAAAAATATAATACACCTGCTTACCTAGTCGTTGAAAATAAAAATAATCGAATTTTCTTAAATCATTAGTAGTAGATTCAATCAAATGAAGTGACTCCAAAAGAAGTATATTGTATTTAATGAACAAAAGCTTCGTAGCTTTCTCGCCATCCCATCTATATATTTTTCAATGAGTCATACATTAGGCCAGCACCACTAAAAAGCTGTTAGATCGCTACTGAGTCTGGTGGAACAAATGAAAGAGTAATCAACAGAAAGCACATAGGGAGGGTGGTTCTCCGTGCGATAAGCATTAACTTGTTCGTAGGTGCTGATCGCGGCGGCCGCCGCTGCTGAGCTTCGACCTCCGATTTTAACCTCCGATTTAAAAGTGTCGGAGCCGAAGTCGAAATCAGAAGTGTAATATCAATCGGAAGTTCTGACTTTTCGGAATCGGAGTCGAACCTCCGTTACATCCCTAATATATCTTATATATATACATACATATCTTCACGCTGTATCCCCACCTGGGTAGTCATTACATATGTTTATATTATTTGCATTTCGAAGAATCTTCTTTCAATAGAACATTAAGAAAATTATTTTACGGTATGAAGCATTACCCTCGCAAAGGTTGTTGGGAATCAGAGAAAATATGAAGAGTGGTAATTAATAACTTTTTAATTTCATGACCATGTAAATCCTTTATTAGAAAAAGTAACAGGAAAATATAAATTGTTTACAGAATGTGGCTCAACTTTGATTTGACGTTTCCGAGAGAAAAATCTGCTCTTAGTTCTATCTGCTTCTGAATGATGTGAATCAAGATCACGCCGAGTTATTTTTGTGACCAAAAGAGCTTGTAGTGGTTATTTTATATTTGTCGATTGAAAGACTGGACGTTTATTTCTTATTTTTATTGACTTAATTTTAGTTACAATCGCAAGACGTGCGAGACATAAAACTTCTATTCATAGAGTACCGACCATACCGACCATTATTTCAAAGAGTATACCTGCCCCTTTCAACGACGACAGTTTTGGACTTTTTGGCGGGAACGGTAGAAGTGAGGTTGTCATTTCATTTAGATTTTCTGTTTTTTTACATTTTTAGGAGTTTTAAAGTACAACAGTGGTAGTATATTGTGTTTTAACGTTCTGTGCAAGTGAAAAGAAGAGATCTAAATAAACATGTGTAGCTGAAGTTTTCGCGCTCTTCCAAGAAGTCCTTTTTAACTACAGTAAAACCTACTATCACTTTACTGGAGGAGTGTTACGGACCATGAAGGAAGGAGGAGACGTTGTAATGGGCTGAGCCTGTGTGTAAAAAAATATAGGCTCAGCTTTAAAGCGTAGGAGTTTATCGACTACACGTATGCCAGTTCGATCCTGACATTCACGCGTATTATTTTACGAAAAAAAAAAAATTTTTAGTGATTGTACAATAGAAAAATGAAGTGCCGTGTGGTTGGTTGCAAGTCGCATTCAGATGGATGCTGTGATGCTCTAAAAAATATCACATTTCATGTATAAGTATCAATTTATACAATATTACATCGACAGTTCTAGAAAGTTTTCTTGTTCGAGTAGGTTTTACTATTCGTCGACAGATGTCAACTTAATCGCCCTTTAAAATCACATTTTGCACTCAGATATCGCTAAGCATATTAAAAACCTACCTGTTAACTCCTAACATTGCTCAATTGTTAATTTAATTCATGAAATTGTTTGTAAAAAAGCTACATCGATTCATTTACACCGAGTGAAGTGACCTCTGATGGGGAATAAAAATTCTTGCTAAAACTGACATTATCAGCAGGACCGCACGCAGGAGGTAGACGTATTACAATAATACTAACGTTTTTTTTTTTTGTCACGGATAATTTCTGTTGGAGAATAGAATAGAAGTTACTTTACAAAACATTATAAGGACCGCACTCTAGACGTATTAATACTAATATACTCTTTTATAAAGGATAATTAAAGCCAAGGAAGATCAAGGCTGACTTACGAATATTTAATAGCCAGAGCTTTTAGCTGACGGAAATGTGAAAAACACTCGCAAAAATGTGTGAGGAGTGATAATGAGTGATGAGATTTGAGGAAACGAAAAAAGTATGTAACTCTAACTACCCTGTTAGGGATACAGTGTGAGGATAATATGTTGTTGTTGTATAAAGGATAATTTTTATATGCTTTTCATAAACTAATTCATTTAATAATAACTATTATTTGATAATGCATTCATATTTTGTATTTTATAACAAAGTTATAACGTAATAAATAACTAACCGAAACTAAATTACGCATATACTGGTGTAGCAGTTTTATACGAGTAGTAATGGGAATATAGACCATAATGGGAATAGACCATAGAATGAAATTGGTCTATGCGAAATTTTGAGATTTTGTTTCGGCAAGTTCCGACATTGAATTTACATAGATTAATAAAATAGATTTTTCACAAATACATGTTTAAATATTATCGCGATATGTTGCTAATGGGACAGGCAAGTTTGTACTGTTATCTATTAAATTAAGTAGTAGGTATTTTTAAGACTATTATTTTAATCTGAAATTCTGAAATTTTAAATTAAGTCTCTTTCATTCTAAAGATGCGATATATTGTCTTACCAATAATAAATACGTAGCGACCTGACGATGCTTAAAGTGCTGAATTGCATTTTAGTAGAATATAAAGCAATTTGAGGAAGCGAAAGAAGTATGTAAGGACCGCGACGCTTGGCGCTCCGCCCTCTCTGACCACCCCTTTAACGATACAGTGTGAAGATATGTATGTATGTATAAACCAATTCGAACGCGTGGCTCGCCAGTCACTTTCATACCATTGCCCTGCCATGCCACTTCGTGCTAGTTAAATTGTGTAAGAAGAAAATAAAGAGAAGAGAAGAAAATAAGGAGAATGGACACTAAGAAAATCCCTAAAAACACATTACAATTTCGTAAGCGTATCTAGGCGGATTCCCCACTACAATCGCTTGTTAAGACTCATCTTTCGTGGCTCGATCTGCATTATCATTCTATTTAAATAAAGAGACAGTAACAGTTGCATGATGCGCATACAAACAAATCGACAAACGTTAATTTAAAAATTGCTGTTCTAGACCGTTATTCGGTCCCCAACACGCACTATACATACATACATATTTTCACGCTGTATCAAACGATACGTTATATTATGATAAAAAAATTTACAAATGTAAAATTACATCTCATCCGCTTTACTGCTTCATCATAATATACGTTATGGATTTATATCAATTTACTCTTAAATACAAATATAAGTGATATTTCATAACTTAATGTGAAAATTTTCGAATTGTGCAATTTCAAGTTACCGATTAATCACTGAGTACGTCTCTGTGTCAAGAATGTATTTTACTCATCTGGTGGTCAATAATAAAACTAGTTGAAAAATGATAACACAAAGATACTGCTACAACTCGCTAGATGGCGGGAGATTCGCAACATCCCCCTCCATTTATTCCGCGTCCCCCTCAACCCGCATGTTGTTACACTGGTTTGTATGAGGAATATTCGTTACGACGCCTCCTCTTCGTTTTTACTTCGTGTTACGGACAATTAATGTTTCTTCAGAAGTTTCATTAGGCTGATGGTCTTGTTACCAATGCCTTTTAAAAAAAAGAAGACAGTTTTGACAGTTGGCAAATTGACAATAACATTTAGGGATGGCCAAATGAAAAAAATATATCGATATATATTGTATCGATATTTTTAGACAATATCGATATATGCAGAGCAAAAAAAATCGATATTTCGATATTTTTGCCCCAAGGCACGATTACCTAAAAAATTGTCAAAATATTCGAACGTGAAAAAAAATCGACATATTTTGCAGTTATAGTAGTTTTATACATATCCTCACGCTGTAGTCGTGAGGACGTCGGAGTAGTCAGAGAGGACGGAGCGCCAAGCGTCACGGTTCTTACATACTTCTTTCGCTTCCTTAAATCTCATCATTCTCCTCACACATTTTCCCCTAGGTATGCGAGAGCTTTTGACATTTCCATCCGCTAACACTGGCTATTGTTACAAAAATAAGTGGAATACATAATCAATATAAAATGAAGACTCCACGGGAAAAACAATGAATGTCAAAAAATTGTTAGTAAGAGAAAAATAACTTTTTATAGTTTGAAAATGTATTTCTTTTATGCTCTCTTTATATGAATATTGAAACAAGTTATTACTATATAAATAATATATTCTTTGACTTTACTTAAAAATATGCTTTAATTTTATATTTTTGTAATTATTACAAAAAGTCTGAAATTAGTGTCTAAACTCCATAGCATAAACAATCTAAGTCATTGCCATTACTGGTTTTTGTATTACAATGACATTCATTATTATGTCAATTTTTAAAGTAACTTAAAAATAATTAACATGTATTCAAACAATCATCTGTTTATACACACATACTTTTTAGCTTTTTTTTTAGCTTTTAGCTTTTGTATTCAGGGATTCGGGGGATAATCTTGGACGACTGTTTATTACTGTAGTGACTAGAACTTCCCTTGAAAGATTTTAGGTGTTCTTTTATTACACTCAATGTGGTATCACTTATTTCTTTGGGCCGATTTTGATGTTTGCCTCGCTTGTTTTGAGGAGCCACACCAGTCAACTTTAGATGAGTTTGTATATACTGAACTTTACTTTTAGTCATACCAAATGATGAACAGAAAGCTTTAAAACAAACTTGAACCTCGTGACAAACATCGATTCTGACAATTTTTACAATGTAAGAATAGTGACAGTCGTGTTGTTTGCTTTCTTCGATGTCTTCTTTTCTTGAGCGTCGTTGCTTTACAAGATTCACCGTTATCATGGATGCTAGAAAGCTATTTTGTTCATTTATCGTTTGTAATTGATTAAAATGACAAACTAACAGCTTTTTTTCTGTTTCGCACACATTTTTAAAGCACTAATCGTATGCAAAAACAATCTTCTCCGGGTTCATGACTTTGTACACGGATTTGTTTATTACATCTTTTATTCGTCCTGTACGTAATTTTTTCGCTCGTGCGTATTTTCATCCCTGCTCGACATTGTTTTACTTTTTTACTTAAAAATATTAAAATAAATACCTGCAGTACGACTGAAAAACATTGTACTCTCAGATTGCTAGGCTACGTAGTGATTACTTAGTGCATAGAGAAAATTATATATACTTAGTGGCTAGGTTAGGAAAAAAGCCGGCAGCACGTATGCCAACTGTCAAATTGACAACGACGGTTTTTAACGTTCGGCGCACGGACATTCCTGTTTCTTGCGATGAATGAACATATACAAATTGAACTATTACAGCTGACTGCGATGGTTTTACCCAATTTTGATTATTCTATAAAAATAATACACCAAAAAGCTAACAGATGGCATTAAAAGGTCTGTTTCACAAAAAAAGTGACATTCATTGTTTTTCCCGTGGAGTCTTCAAATATAATAAAGATTTAAAAAAAATATCGAATTTGATACTCAGAAATAAATATCGATAATCGATATTTTGAAATTAAAAATATCGACGATATTTATCGGTTATTTTATGAAAAAATGTCGATATTTTGATATATCGATATTTTTTGCCCATCCCTAATAACATTTAGTATTGTTTTTTGTTTATTTTTTACATATTTTTAATTAAAGAAGAAGAAGAAGAATTTTTATTTATTTACATTCTAATTTTATATTTAGTTCAATTACAATTTTTGTTTGCCTTACTTATATTTACTAATAATGAAAATTATAATCAATCTCCTACAAAGTTCTTATACATATAATAGTTATTAAATTGTTCTTAACATACTATAAAATAGGCATTTAATTAATTAAATTTTATAAATCATTGGCTTTTGTTTTCTTTAACAATCTCCCTCTGCTACCATATAATTTCTTTTCAGGACCATGACTTATATCTTATATGATTACTGTTACTATCAGGTAAACTTTGTAAATTATTATCTGATACAATATTTTCTTCGCTATCCTGCATATTTTCTATATCAATAAATTCTGGTTACAGAATATAACTTTGCTTTAACATATTTGAACTACTTTCATCACATATTTCATTATTAATTTGCTGTTAGATGTAATAAAATATAAACTGTCGTCTTTTTCCTGAATCTGAAATTTTTATTTTAACTCTTGTATATAATTATTATTTTTTAAGATACTCTTTGTACAATATTTGACTGATTAAACTGACTATTTCCTAGGATATTTAAGATTTAAATGTTGAGAATTTCTTCTACATATAGTTCCATAATTATCTTTTATTAGGTAAGATCTAGGAAATTTTGTTTACGATTATACGTTTTGAACATATAATATCTTTTGGATTTTTCTTAAAATATACTTCATCATTTACATATAATTTTGGATACCTATTCTCTACTTTTTATTGTAATTAAATTTTGATTTTTCTAGTTTCTTTTCATTATGTAAAGAATATCTGACAACTTTTGGTTTTAGACTAATGACTTTACATGGTACCTAATTTAGTTTTTAGTTGACGTGACATTAACAATTGTGAATGGGAACTTAAGTTACCTCTAAGAGTAGTTTTATATTGTAATAAACCTATGTACGGATCTGTGCCTGACTCATCACATTTTCTAAATATGTTTTTTATTATTTTTACAGATACCTCTGCAAGACCGTTTGACTTAGAATAATGTGGACTTGATATTATATGTTCAATATCTCACTTCTGACACTATATTTTATATTTGTTGAGTGAAAGACTGGGTGTTTATTTCTTATTTTTATTGACTTAATTTTAGTTACAATCGGAAGACGTGTAAGGCATAAAAATTCTATTCATAGAGTACTGACCATTATCTCACAGAGTATACAACTGGTTTTATTAATAACCTAGATGCGGTACAATTTAAAGAATCCTATAAAAGACTAAGAGCAGAAATAAAATATGAAGGTGTCGGAAACTCATTTTAATTTGCTTTAGTAGGATGGATCCTGCGAAAACAATAAATAATTTCACAGAAAGAAGTTCTTTTCTTGACGTACAAAAAAAAACGATAGCAACAAGATGAGTACAATGACTGCTTAAATTCAAATCTCAATATTCTAGTTTCATTCACAAATTAGGTATTCAATAAAAATTGTTAGCTAGATTTATTTATTTTGTGAATATGTTATTAAAAATTGTATGTACTTAATATAATTATTATTTCACAAACAGTTACATTAACAAACAGTTCTATTTTTCAAACCCACTAAAAATATGTTTCTATAGGTACATTAGATATGACTAGTCTGACATTGGTCACCCTTGTAGTGCCTAGCAATTTACTATTAACTTTTAAAATATTTAGGTATTCAAAAGGCCGGTCTGTTGCGGATTTTCTATGCTATATAATATTATAAACTGTATTACTATATTACTTATTTCTTCATAATGTAAAGAAATAAAATTCCTTTGTTTGTATGTACGGGAGGTAACCTCTGGAAGTACTTAACTGAATTTGAGAATTGTTTGACTAATAGAAGTCCATAGTGTTCTATTCCAATTGAAATGTTATTCCCAATTACTGTGTGATAAGGCCACTAATTTTTAGTAAGATTAATTAGTCTAGTATTTAGTTTATCAAGTGCTACAGTACGCTATGGCTATAGATTTGGTTGGTCCGTATGTATGTTTCTCATATCACTTATTTTAATTTCACCATCATCACCTCTAGAAGAACTAACGCTCTGCATGTAAAGAAAAGAAAATCATTAAAAGGACTGCGCTGTTCTTCAACTACTTTGACCTACATTCATTGATCTTCAACATTTATCACTGTTTCATAAAAATATGAGTTTCTTTTAAAAAACAATTTTATTTCTGTATTAAGTAGGTACTATTACAAACATAGGTAGTTACCTAAGTAATTTGTTTGTACGTTGGGTTCAATCAAGGTTCCATACAAAAATGATCGAACCCCTTTCCATCCTTGAAGGCGCGTGTTTCTACTAACATCTTAAAATCGCCTTAAGCGCAGATTCTAATTATATGCCGACAGCATGGAACTACGCTGAATGCTGTTTTCAGTTTGAACAATAAACAGTACTTTTGTATAAATCTATGATATACAATTGAAAAAGCCCTCCCTTTTTCTGAAGATATGCAAAATGATTTTTATTTCAATACACTTTTCAATAGTGATGCCAAAACAAAACTTCTTTCAACAACTCACTTAACGACATCTACATAATTCGATATTGGGGACATCACTAATCGGCAGCCATTGCTTGCGACAGTCGAAGTATAGGCAGCACGTTTATTTTGTACTTGTTTCATGTCCTTTACTTTCCTGTCATTGACTCTTCAACGTGATGTCAGCGTGTAGCTAGGGCGTGTCGCAAGGAATGGTCGACAGGCACGTTTTGACATTACGTTGACTAGGGACTGCACGACATTGACGGTTCTGTAACATTAATTTTCATATTCTTTGGGCGAAGATAATATATCGATCTCTGTCACACTTTGTAATTGGAGTATTACCTGTCGCATTTTATTTTTTTATGATTTAATATTTTACTGATATTTTAGATTTTGGAAAAATGATTACACAAATGAATTAAATAAGTATACTTACGCATGATACGTGATTCCTGAACCTTTGGAAGTCTTGCCAGTATAGTTTCTGCAGTATCTTATAACGCAGGGCGCCATTTTAATAATAAAATTAGGAACGCACAAGCGCGTTGACATTGTGAAGTTGTTGCAAGAATGAGCTCCAGGTTGGCTAACCAGCAAAGTTTTGAGGTGGCACTTTTCTACTTTTCTAGCGCAAGTAATTCATCTCCCTCTTTTGTAAATATAACATCAGGGTGTTAGAGTATTTATAATTAAATGTTGTTACAGATCAATATGCCATGTCCTTTAGTTTCCTTAGTCATTGGTTTAACATTACAAGAATAACTACAATGAAATTCAGAGGTAGAAAGTATGCAAATAAACAGCAATTTATAATAAATAATAATAAAACATGTGACAGATAGGTAACTAAATAGTTTCACTTTTTGTTATTGGTATAAATTTTTAAGGAAATCTTTTTCTTGTTCTTGTTTTTCTTTTCGTTGTTTCTTAATGTTTGCTATCTCCTTGTCCACAGTGATTGCCATGGTAGGATTTAAAGCTTTTAAACGTTTAAAATCTTCTTCTGCCTGGTCTGGATTCCATGCGCCAACATGTGCTTTTGCCCGTCTATATAATGCTTTTTCATTATCTGTAAAGAATAATAATCATCAATTAATTATTTAAATTTCTATCTCTATTGAAAAACTGCATCAAAATAGTGGTCTATTACTGAACTTTTTTATAATTATATTGAAAGTTAAGAAGTACACAAATGTTATGTACAAAATACATACCTAGATAGATACAAACATACATCCTCACGTTATGTCCCTGATGAGGTAATCAGAGAAGTTGGAATGCTAAACTAAAATAAAGCTAACAAGGAGTGTTTACTAATGCTTGTCCCAGACATTTATATACACATGTTCGTACAAATGTTTGTGGAAATATTTCATCACAACTCTATAAAGTCTGAAAAGAGTAATACACATTTCGCAAATATTTTTAGACTGTTTATGTTCACAGATAGGGAACATAAATAATATTAAGTATGTATAAAGTAATCATATAAAACCTGCATTTCACTCATTATATAGATAACATACATATCTTCATGCTGTATCCCTAATGAGATTGCCATAGGCACCCATTCCCAAAGTGGGCGATAACGCCCCCTTGTGGGCGCTGCAGGCCTAAAGGGACCCAGAGTAAGAGAGTAAGAGACCCAGAAAAAAAATGGGGGCGTTGTGTAGAGTCCTTGGGGAATGATTTGTAATTTCATTTAGCTAGGAGGCATCTTAGACAACGACTGCATGAGCTCTAGACTCAGTAGACAAAATAAGTTTGGGAACCTAGACCATAGAGGATGGAGTGCAAAGCATCACGGTCCTTACGTATTTCTTTCACCTCCTCAAATCTCATCATCATTCTCCTCACCTTCGCCTAAGTTATTAAGTGTTTTTGACATTTCTGTCCGCTAGCACTGGTTATTTGATCTTCTTAAGTCAGCCTTGGTCTTCCTCGAATTCTGCAACCACTTACTTTCGCTTTATAGATTTTTTTCATCAATCATTCATTCTTTCTATGTACATAAACCACCTAAATAACCAACCATGTACAATTTTGTGTTTTCATTATTTTGTAGTTTTTTTTAATAATATTGAATTAAAACATGATTTTATTTCGAAAATAGTCAATAACTATACTTAAAACTATTTGTTATACCTTTGTCATAGTCCAGTACTGTGTTGCAATGTGTAATTACAGCATAATAATCACTTTTCATAAGTTTGCACTGGGCGTAGTTGAGTAGAATTGGCAACTTTATTTTATTCATATTAATCCATTCTTCATCACTTTTCCTTTCTCTGGAAATTTTTACAGTATGATACTATTAATTATAGCATTATTACCACATATTATATAAACGAAAGTATTATACTATAACAATATTATCATGATCAGTGCACTGCTGGACATTTACCAATCCAATATACAATAGCAACAATATCATTTTCAGAGATGTACAAGATCATAAAAAAATATTTCTAAATACAAGTTACTTTTTAACGGATTTCAAAAAAAGGAGGAGGTTCTATATTCGTCTGAATGTTTTTTTTCTGTATGTTCACCGATAACTTCGTCAATTGTGGACCGATTTCAAAAATTCTTTTTTGTTTGAAAGGATATACTTCCGAGGTGATCCTATTTCAATTTCACTGGTATTGGAGCTTGAACTTTGAAGAATTGAAGATATATCAAATAATGCGAACTGCTTATAAGTTTAATTTATATTGATGATTCTCTAGTATATCATTACATTCCAGAATTAGAAAGAAGTTAATTGTAGACCTACCCAAGATGTTTATTTAGGCCGTGGTCACTCAAAAGGGAGAAAAACAAATTTTAAGGAAAAATTAAACTGCCTTCTTAAAAGAACACTGAAAAATACAAAATAACTATTCTTTATTAATCAAAACTTGAGTACAAAAATAACTATAAATACGATAGAAATACTCATATAATTAAAGACAGTTATTGAAGTTGGTGCCAAATCAATGTGCAACAACAGGAAGTCCATTGGTTTGGTAGGCTTGGCACCAACTTCAGTAACTGTCAAATTTAATTATATAGGTATTCGTATCATATTTATAAAGTTATTTTTGTACTTGAGGTTTGATTAGTAAAGAATAGTTATTTTTTATTGTTCAGTGTTTTTTTCGAAGGCTTAATTTTAAGTAAAGCATTTCAGATATCGGATACAAGATACTTTTCGAACTGGTATTTGAAACACAAGATACAAAATACATATTTTCTGAATACTTTTTGAAAGAAAACACATTTTTATTAATAGTTACATAAGGTTTTTTTAGCTTATTACATTAATTATATTATTTACGAACAGTTATCGCGTTAATCGCGTAAATGTGAGAACATATTATATTTCTAAACGGTTTTACTTAGCTCGACCCCGGTATATTGCTAACTTTGTTTCAAATATTGTGATAACTTTTTCGACTACTTCTAGAAAACCGGTTCTTATGAAATTCCCACTGAGTTCTCATGACATTACAACATTATGATCAAATCTGTGATTATGATTTCAACTTGGTAATGGGGGTCTAATGATCGTAAAATTTTAAGGGTGCATTCTGTTTTGTCTTTACGATTGATGACGCCGTAATGTAAAAAAATGCATAAGTAACTTCGATCTCAAATAAAAAACTAGATACACAATCAACATTCCAAAAACGTCCGATCCAAATGTGCACATTGTTTTAATAATAATTGAAAAAGCTAACAGCGAACATGTCACATCGCTACTTCAAAGATTGTCAAAACAACACATCAAGAATGCTAAAAAAAAGCGGGAGATTCTTATTGTTGGGAAATAATTAATATTATTTTATTGAGGTGTTCAATTATTTCGTAATAATAATACGTTACATAGCTCTTTTTTATTAAATTTGTAAATATACTTTCAAAATGACATGACCTTAACACCATTAAGTTTAAAATCACGAATAAGAAGTTTAAAACCATACTACCGCATTCACGTCTAATTTACTCGGGTTCTACTTTTATTTCTGTTCTGATTAAAGGTGAACGCACACTAATCCGAGTCGAACATATAGAACGAGTCGAACGAATTTTAAAATTCTTTATATGAAATCCTACGAAACCTCGCACACCTGCTCGCATCGAATCGTCCGAATCTGGAAGAACCCCAGAAATCCTAGACGAATTGGGATGACGTCATCAGATTCGACGCGGGCGATGCGATCAAATCGACCGATGCGGTCGCATTCTGACAGTTCACATGTAATTACAGTGCGACAGGTGTAAAGGAAATGGAAATGATTTTTTCAGCGCAGTCGATTCTTTCGGGTACGGTCGATCCTTTCGGTGCGGATATTTGTGCGAGACCTCCTTGACTTCGATTCGTTCGACGCGTTCGGCTCGGATAAGTGGGCGTTCACCTTAATAGTCGATTTTTTAATATTATAGGTACAATTTTTTAAATATATTTTCGGTACTGAAAATTAAAGATTGTAAAAAAGGATTTGCTGTACTTAATTATGAATTTATGAATACTGTAAATTGACCCTAGTATTATTTTTCTCATAATAAAAAACAATATAGCTTTTCTCCACTGACCGTACCTTGTACTTCATACAAACCCAAAAGTCCGGTTCGCCTTACTGAAATGCTCAGTGAAGAATAAATTATGAATAGGTATCAACTTTAAAGTTTATCAAACGGTTTTAAAAATACCCGTGAATTACTTGTCAAACGAAAATAACGGAAGAAAACAGGACTTAACCTCAAATCGTGACCAATCAGTGGCAACAACCAGCCAACATACACTAACAATCTCTCAAGACATAATCAGAGTAATCAGTTGTCTCTCTCTCACATGCTGGCTTGCAGTCAAACTTTGTAAGCTTGTTTAAAAATCCGTTTTTCGTACTGCACTTTGTACAGATTCATAGTAAAATGCGCACAATATGTACTCGTAAGAATCAAATGTGAATAGCGTTCAATACGATTCAACTTTTATTCTTTATTATTTATTTGTTTGTGTGTCTTCATTATATTTATATATTTATTTGTTTAACTCTTCAGTCTAGGATTTTTATAAATACTAAACGTACACGAAACTCTAGTACCTCGTTTGTCTGTATCGTTCTATTACATTAGATAATTAATAAACTAAAACCAAAACGTTTTTAAAAATGATTTTAAATTCTTTAATAGTTATTCATAAAAATTATGATTTCTAGACGATCATGATAATATATATTCAGCAACAACTCGCTTATAATTTCCCATTCGAAAATAAAAAAATATCAATAATTGCATAATAATGCTCCCAAGTTTTATATATTCCTAAATTGCCTCTGAATACGTTATTGCTTGACGTCCAACATTTTGTTCTTTGTCTAACATTATAATTTAAATATATTTATCCTTGTCATGTTCACGTAACAAATCAAAATGACGTAAAAAGCTATTTAAATGTATTTCGTGAATTATACTTTAAGCACGAAGTATAAGATTGAATTTTAAATATTTTATTTTTAACAAACTTCGTTTCTATGGCAACACAGACAAATTAGCCTAAAGACAGGAAATGAAAGGGCACCGTTTTCTGCCATCGATGCGCACAAATGCTCATATAAGTTCAAACACAAACGCGCGCTCCTTTAGTACTAACCAGAAAGCAGATCCGTGACCCGTGTCTAATTGTTTTAAAAAATATAGTATAAATTACGTAAACAATGCCAAATTGCGCTGTAAAGTGGTGTGGTAGTGACAGTCGTAAAAATAGTTTCAAAAAGGATAATATCACGTTTCATCGGTAAGTATAAAATTAATAATAAAAATTTATATCAAAAAAATGCAGAGCTCTCACTATACTGGTCGCTGGTAGCTTTGAGTCAGCATTTGTCCTTGTCTAGCAAGCTATAATTACATGTTGCGTCCTCACTCTTGCAAGATGGCACGTGTAAGTAGGGACGCGAAAAAACGTATCGATATATCAATATATTTTCCATTAATTTTGAGAATTTATAATGACTACCACTCTTTGAAATTATATACCTAGTTCCATCCATACTATCCATACTATATAATAATATAATATATATAACATGTAATTATATAATATATTACGGGACAGTTACTTTAATGGATGAAAGGGCATAGCTTTAGTATGTAGTTACAAAAAGAATTATCCAAAAAATCGTATCCGTTTAAGAGTTATGACCGTTTTAATTTTCAAGTGTTATCCCCACCATTTCTCGTAAAATTGGGTTGATCGTGTACAGTTACAGATTATAAATCTTACGTTTTTTTTTTATTTTGTAATAATTTCATCCGTTTTCAGGCTTTTCAGGCTTTTCAGGGTTTTCAGGCTGTATTTCAGTAACGGATGAAATTATTACAAAATAAAAAAAAACGTGAGATTTAAAATCTGTAACTGTACACGATCAACCCAATTTTACGAGAAATGGTGGGGATAACACTTGAAAATTAAAACGGTCATAACTCTTAAACGGATACGTTTTTTTCGATAATTCTTTTTGTAACTACATAATAAAGTTATGATCTTTCATCCATTAAAGTAACTGTCCCGTTTTCATATACACCCTGTATATAATATATAATATTATATAATTGTATAATCCATATACTTACTGTCCATATCCATACTAATATTATAAATGCGAGTCTCTCTGTCTGTCTGTCTGTCCGTCTGTCTGCTTGGTTTTCACGGCTAAACCGTCACCGATTTTAATAAAATTTAGCATGGACATAGTTTGACACCAGGGGGTAAACATATGCTACTTTATTTTTCAAAAATCTACCCCTAAAGGGGTGAATAAGGGGATGAAACTTTGTATGGGAAATTTTTTACCTCTGAACCGATTAAGACGAAATTTAGTATAGTACATAGATAAAACCTTTTCTATTAAAAAACATACTTCTTTTTTCCAAAAATCTACCCCTAAAGGAGTGAAAAGGGGATGAAACTTTGTATGGGAAATTTTTAGCCGCTGAATGGATTAAGATGTAATTTGGTACACAGATACACCTTTTCTATTAAAAAAACACAGTTATCATTAAAAAGATGTCACCGTTCTTTTTTCAACCGACGAAAAAATGATGGGAGGTTCTCAAGTCGGTGCATTTTTTTTTTGTATACGACCATGCGTAGCTTTTGACAGAGTAGTCTAATTTTGATGATTCTCTTATATTCGATAGAATATATCTCGAGTTTTTGGTTCAATTTAATTCGGAAAAAATTTAAGAATACAATTTAACCGACTTAAAAAAAACACTGAAAAGTACAAAATAACTATTCTTTACTAATCAAAACTCAAATAAAAAAAAATACTTTATACATACGGTACAAATACCTATTTAATTAAATTCGACAGTTACTGAAATCGATGCAAGCCTCCCAAACTAATAGACTTTCTGTTGTGGCACAGTAATTTGGAACCCACTTTAATAACCGTCAAATTTAATTATGTACATACATACATACAATCTTTACACCATATCCCTAACGGAGTAGTCAGAGGGACGGAGCGCCAAGCGTCGCGGTCCTTACATACTTCTTTCGCTTCTTCAAATCTCATCATTCTCCTCACACATTTTTGCCTAGGTATGCGAGTGCTTTTGACGTTTCCGTCGGCTAACACTAGCAAATTTAATTATATACGTATTTTTATCGTATGTATAAAGTATTTTTAAATAAAGTATTTTTTTTTATATTTGAGTTGTAATTAGTAAAGGATAGCTATTTTATACTTTTCAGTGTTTATTTCTAGTAGGTTTAAATTTTTCCTTAATTTTTTTTATTTCTCCCATTTAAGTGACCTTGGTCTAAATAAATATATAGCATGGGTCTACAACTAACTACTTTTCTAATTATAGAACGAAATGATATAAAAATGTATCATCAATATAAATAAAGCTTATAATTTGTAATTATTATTTCGTATATCTTCAAAGGCCAACCTTGCAATACCAGTGCAATTTAAATGGGACCACCTCGAAAGTATATCAAACAAAAAAAAAATTTTTAAATCGGTACACAATTGATGAGGTTATCGGTGAACATACATAAAAAAACATACAGACGCACATAGAATCTCCCTCTTTTTAAAGTTTGTTAAAAAAATACATACAGACGAAAAGGTTGGGTGGTTCTACCATCAAAGCTTTTCAGTTTCGTTTTTTGTCAATTTAATTTTTTGTTAAAAAGTTTTACATTAGGAGAAACACGTACTACCCAAACGAATTTGATTTCCATTTCTATTCCAAATTTTTGATTTTTTTGTTTCGAAATAAAGAATCTTGTTTTGATTGTATATTCTATTTTTAAAATAAGCTTATGAAAATGATTCTTGTATTTATCGATATATACAATATCTACGAGTACATCACTATTTCGTTTAGTACGTGACGTTACCTTGCCGCCCGCTTACGTCTCATTCCTCTAACCTTGACAGAATAGTTCGCTTAGAAATTCGTAAACATTTCAGGTCTCTAGGGTAGTTTGTCTGTGTATGGCAAGCTAGCGTCTTTTACGAGCATTTACAACCTTATGTTTTGAGGGTATGGTTTACTTTAGATTAACACAATATTACCGATAGCACTATACAATATTAATAATGTTATAATGTAATAATTCGGACAATATTTGTTTAAATTTTATAGAAGATTGTGAATCTAGTTCTTTATTTATGATCGAAGATAAGTAATTAAAAGTATTTTGGCACACTGTATTTAACTACAAGATACGAAATGAAAATTAAAAAACTGTATTTCAGATATAAGATGAAAATATATATACTGAGTGAATTCACAAGGACTGCTTTAATGGTCATATGTTACATGAAGTCATAGAAATGTAAATAGTTAGTCGACATTACTGTATTGGGATAAATCCTGTAAAAGTAATGTAAGTAGAAATAAATAAATAAAAAATAAATAAATTTTGTATCTTGTACCTGTATTTCAAATACTTATATCTAAAATAAGTCAAATCTCTGATCATTTTGCTTAAAAATATTAAACTACAAAACTATAATGTAAAAATATACATATATTGATGTAGGTCTATATTTACCTATGAAATTGTCGTTTACTATACAAAAGTTAAAAATTTTTTTTTTATATATTTTTTTTATTTCTATTAAAGTATGCACCCACGCTTTTGATGCATCTCTGTCAGGGCAGTGGTAATTTTTCAATGCCTTTCTTGAAGAAGTCAGGTGTACGGGAGGCAACAAACTCTTCAAAGGCAAATGCTTTTGTACTGCCTCTCGGGTATAGAACTTTTTTCCTGCCAAGAAGTTTTACAAATTTTGGAAAAAGTAAAAGTCTGTCGGGACAAAGTCTGGTGAGTATGGTGGATGACGCAAAACTTTCAACCCTAGCTCTTGTAGCTTAGAGACCGTCTGTTGTCCCGTGAAGAGGCCGAGCGTTGTCGTGCAGGAGCAGCGGGGACGAGCGATTAACCACGACTGGCCGGGATTTGCGAGCTTCTTCATCATTGTGTCCTCACAGTACACATCCACAGTAATACTCGTGCCATTTGGTAAAAAGCTGTGATGAATTATACTGGCACTAGACCACCAAACAATAACCATCATTTTTCTAGGGTTAAGTTTTCGTTTGGGGCATTGCCTAGGTGCTGTACCACGGTCTATTCAACATGATGACCGCTTACGATTGTCAAAAAGAATCTATTTTTCATCGCAAGTGACAATGTGGTTCAAAATCCCTTCGTTTCTGTGTCTATTAAGCAACGCAAGGCATACTTCAACGCGTTCGTCGCGCTGGCGAACGTTCATTTCATGCGGCACCCACTTATCAAGCTTTTTTACCTTGCCAATTTGACGCAAACGGACCAATATTGTTTTGATGCTAACATCGAAAGCTGCTGCTAACTCAGCAGTAGATTGAGTATCGTCAGCTTCCACTATCGCCGTTAATTCGTCGTTGTTGACTTTCGTTTTCGGGCGACCACGGAATTCAATTTTCTGATCAAAATTTCCATGTCGGAAGTGTTCAAACCAATAACGGGTCGTGCGTTCGTTTGTAGTGCTCACTCCGTACACGTCGTTAACGTTGCGACCCGTTTGTGCCGCATTGCTACCCCGACGGAACTCGTATTCCGTAATTACTCTTATTTCTATCGAGTCCGTACTGATGAAAAAGATACAAATGTAGAGAAAACAAAAAACTAATCAATAAACAAATGACTGAATTTAAAAATAAAATTCCATATTTTTAAAATAAAATTCATTTGAATTTGGAATTTATTGCCAGCCATTTACATTTACATTACATTTCAAATGGCCAGTATTGTAGAACGGCAACTTCATAGGTAAAGACCTATTATTATACCCATACTATTATTATAAACTAAACAATGTCATCTGTTTATTTTTACTTTTTCACACAAAAGTTACTGAACCAATCTACTCCAAGTTCAGCACAAAATTGTTGTATTTCTGATAAAAATATAAGGCCGCTCCACACATTCACCGAGACCTCTCCCCGAATGTCTAGAGCAGCCTTTCCCAAAGTGGGCGATAACGCCCCCTTGTGGGCGCTGCAGGCCTAAAGGGGGGCGGTAAGAGACCCAGAAAAAAAATGGGGGCGTTGTGTAGAGGCCTGGGGGGTGATTTGTAATTTCATTTAGTTAGGAGGCATCTTAGACAACGACTGCATGAGCTCTCGACTCTCAACTACAACTTGTGAACATCAACTAATATTAATTAAAAGATTGCTCAAACTCGGTTCGATATTTCTCTCCGCGTAGCTCATATATCTGTCCTGTTGTATTGAATATACAAAATAAAAATCATGTCAATCGGTTGTTCCGTTTCGAAATGAAAGTAGACATAAACAAACAAATAAAAAGGCAACAGACACACTTTCGCATTTTTATAGTTATTAGTACTCCCAGATAGGTAATTTTCGTAGATAATAGACCGCGGGCAATCATGTTTTAACAAGTTTTTGTTAAATAACCCGAATTGTGCATTCCTGTATCAATCGGCTGGTTCATAGAATACTTGTTCTGACTTGTTGAGTACGATTGAGCGTCGAATGAGATAAACGAGTTTATGCATGTTTGTTTTATTCCTGTCGGTGCATGCTGCTTATTTTCATTTGCGGTTTCGCGCGCAATAGATGAGCAGTACTTAAGTTCAACACTTACTTACGTATTTCTCAAAACAAAACAATGTCGGAAGTAAAAAAGAAGAGACGGCAATACTGTGCGGAATATATTAAATTCGGATTCATTGAAAATCCGACAAAGCCATCGTCGCCTTTGTGTCTTCTATGTCTAAAAACATTTTCGAATGAAGCAATGAAGCCTTCAAGACAGCAAGATCATTCGAATAAAATGCATCCGGATAAGAAAGACAAGAATGTAGCATATTTTCAAGACCTAGAGAAGAAGCATAATACTCAGCCAAGTGTAGCAAAACTATTTTCGGCGGCTGCTAAGCAAAATGACGACGGACTTCGAGCTTCGTACAATATCTCTTCGTTAATTGCTCAAAAAGGCAAACCACATAACATCGAAGAAGAGTTAATTTTGCCAGCAATAAAGGAAGTAATAACTACTGTGCTTCATAAACCAGCCGCAGATATTATCGGAAAAATTCCTTTGAGTAATAATTCTGTGCAAAGACGAATTGATGAAATGGCTGAAAACATTGAAGGATCATTGTGTGATCACCTGAGGACAAGTCGATTCTCAATTCAGCTCGATGAGTCTACTTTACCAACTAATGAAGCATTGTTGCTGTCTTACGTGAGGTTTATTAAAGATGAGAAAATATGTGAAGAACTATTCTTTGCTAGAAATTTAGAGACCGATACAAAAGGCGAAACCATATTCAATACATTGGAAAAGTTTTGTGATGAGAAAGAGATTCCCTTGAAAAATATTATATCAGTTGCTACGGATGGCGCTCCGGCTATGACAGGGTGCCATAAAGGCTTCATAGCGTACTTAAAAAATAAAATTCCAGATGTCCTTGCTGTACTTTGCGTTCTTCATAGACAACATTTGGTTGCTAGAAACTTAAGTGAACGACTATTTCAATCACTGCAATATGTCATCAAAGCAGTCAATAAAATCCGCAACAGCTCTTTGAATGATAGATTATTTCATCAGCTTTGTGTTACTAATGACGACGATTTCAACCGTTTGTTGTTTCATACTGAAATTCGTTGGCTATCAAGAGGCAATTGTCTGACTCGATTTTACAACCTGTTTGACTCTGTTATAGAGTTCTTGGAAACTAAAGATACAGAATTGCACAACAAGCTCATTACATCAAAGAATGATATAGCTTACATGACAGACCTGTATTAATTGTCCAACGACATGAATCTCCAACTGCAAGGCGATGAACTAAATTTAATTAAAACAAAAAACGTCGTTGCTGCTTTCGCAGCCAAACTGCTTCTACACAAAAAGAATATGGGCAGACTTGAGTTTCACAATTTTCCGAATTTATCAGTATCATGCAGTAACGACGAATTGTTTGCCTACTGCCAACATTTGGAAAACCTCCACATTGACTTCACCGAACGATACCAGGACATTTTGAACTTGGAAATACCAGACTGGGTGTTGGATCCGTTTTCAAATGTCAACACAGCAATGTCACCTCAGCTGGAAGAAGAACTTATAGAATTGACAACAAACGAGGAAA
This sequence comes from Zeuzera pyrina, assembly GCA_907165235.1. NCBI lineage: Eukaryota > Metazoa > Arthropoda > Insecta > Lepidoptera > Cossidae > Zeuzera > Zeuzera pyrina. Next base: position 6,697,851 of record OU015627.1, read on the forward strand.
TAAAAATTTTGGCTACAAAAACCGATCCCGCAATTGTACTCTGGATTGTGGTCAATCGTTCAGCGAGTCTTGATAGCATTCCCATCGTCATATTTGTGTGAACGTGGATTTAGTGCTACGGCAACACTGCTTACTAAAAAGAGAAATCGTTTGCATGTTACCAAACGTGGCGACTTGCGACTGTTCTTGAGTAAATTAGAACCTGATATCAACAAACTTATTAAACAGCATCAGATTCATCCTTCACATTAGTTTTTATATAAGGATCGATTATATTTGTTTTATTTTGAATAAAAGATACTCTGTTTAAATATTATAAAGTTGCGTTTCAATAATCATTTTCATCGGCAGGTGTAGCTCGTAAGAGTTAACTTGAGACCTGAGGGCCGTTGTGTATTACCTACTGCGCTCAGGTTTCAAGTTAACTCTTGCGGGTTATAGTAAGTCTCGTTTGGAATTAATTTTTAATCTCCGCTAATATAGCTCACAATAATTAATTAATTTAATTTGAAGTTATCAGTAGTTATCAGCAGGTGAAAAAATGGGGGCGCTAAAAAATAATTTATTCTCAAAGTGGGCAGTAGACAAAATAAGTTTGGGAACCCCTGGTCTAGAGCGAGATCAGCCTCTGACGAGCAAGATAAATATAGCTTTCTACATTCTCGTTCCACTCATTTGATTACTCACGTTGGATCAAGATGGACATAGAAGTAGCTGTACCGCAATTGTTTCTGTGATGTGGTGTTATGAACTACTGTGTACATGTACATATCGCACAAAAAAAAAACCATGGAAAAGCAGATGGTGGATTTTTTGGGTTCCAGATTATATTCTTGTTGATACATACATACATACATATTTTCACGCTGTATCCCCAACGAGGTAGTCAGAGAGGACGGAGCGCCAAGCGTCGCGGTCCTTATTCTTGTTGATAATATTCCAAAACGGACATTTCCAGATTGTTCGACCACATTTATTTTCATTATATAACACACAGAAGGAAAATCGATAAACGTCTACAAAGGTAACGGTTCGTAATAAAGTGAGAAGAGCGAATGTGTGGAGGAAACATCTTGTCTATACAAGAAACTTTGTGCAAAAAACCGACAATGAACCGAGAATCTACGAGATTAGACGAAAACACATGAGACGAAGCAAGACTGTCCTCCACATGCTCATCTTCGGTAACATTTGGTAGGTCTCGCCTAATGTGTGGAGCGGCCTATAGAGTACAACTTGTCAAGCTGATTTTAAATCATATTCAAATTGAGTCTCAATCTTAGACAGCAGTTTAGTAAAAAAAATATATGTTAACAAATACCTGACCATAAGTTGTTCTAAAATTGATAAAGCTTCATAATAAGCTTCTTCTGCTTCATCATATAATTTCTGTCCATAGAATTTGTTGCCTTTTTCTTTTAGTAATGGAACCAAGTCAAGTCTTTCTTGTATGTCTAATTGCCACACGTCTCTTTCATATTCATTTGGCCTCTCTATTTTAAGGATTTCTAAAAAATAATGATTGTTACATTTTAAGTAGATTTATTAGTATTACTGTACTGAAAATATGCAATTAGTACTGTTAATAACGCATATAAATGTACCTTTAATATTGAAGTCTAAATATTATACATATCTTCACGCTGTATCACTAACAGCGTAGTCAGAGAGGACGGAGCGCCAAACGTCGCGGTTCTTACATACTTCTTTCGCTTCTTCAATCTCATCATTCTCCTCATATATTTTCGCCTAGGTATGCGAGTGCTTTTGACATAATATAAATATAGTGTGCAGTACAGGTCCAGGCACGACCACTGCGCGTGCTGGGCCCTTTATAATTTCGGCAGGGTAACAAACGTGCCGGGAACTGGGCAGACATCGACCGCGATACGCGGAGCTGATCAACAATATTATAGGAATATGAGAAGCTAAATACCTTTAATGTCCGTTATTCTTCAGGGTGGTGTAAGTCGGAGATGGTTTCTGGCGCCGTAAAGCCACAAAACGGAAGATATACTCACTTCTCACCAACCTAACCTTTTAGTCTACCACTTTTGAATTATAAAGTTACAAGATAATACTTAATATTTCAGTCGCCGAACACACAACAACACGGCAGAACTTCTTTTTGCAACAAATCAGTTTACAGGGATTTACAATCAATTTTCAAACACTTTTCCTCCCTTTTTTGTCAAAAAGCTGCTGATGCCTATTTTAGACTTCCCCATTACAACACAATTCACACACACTAAGTTACCCACATACCAAAAAAGAATAAATTAAACCGGCGCTGACGGGACAACTAGCGGCATCTCTTGGTATCAAGGGACAATAGAAACAATAATGTTTCATTCCTAACATATAGGAAACTCATATATACATATTAGAGTGCTACATGTAATACACCGGATCAGCAAACAGTGAAAATTTAGCGAAATTTTGGTTAGTTTGTTTGTTTATATTAAAGCCAAAAATGAAGAAAATAGGATATACTTAACAAAAGAACAATAATTAGATACCAGTCAATTTGTGTGATACCTAGTCAAGGCCTAGAAGGTCGGAAATATTAAGAAAATTGATGTATAAAACTAATAACAGTCTTAACTATTATCAGTTTTGATCTACAGTAATAAGCCTTTTAATCTAGTTGGATGTTTTTAATCTATGTATATTTATGTAGATTATAAACACCACTTAAACATATACAATAATTATTAACATTTTTATTTTACCTATGATAAATTCCAGGTCGCAGGGGTTGTTTATTAGCTCATCTAGATCTGGGTAGCCAATACCTTCCGTATGGAGTGTCATAGTACAGGTGTGTTTAATTTTATGTGTATCTTGACTGAGCTGACGTAAGGTCTTCGATACAAATGGATAACTGTGTACTAGCTGTTGAAATAACCTCTGATCAGAAAATTTGGGACAATTAGAAAAGAAAATGAAATATACACATCTAGAACTTTCTTCAGAGATTGGCAAGGTTATAATAGATGGTACATAACTCGTACTAGTGTTGACTGAACATGCCATAACATATGTGACGCAAAAATGTATTACTACAAAAATGTATAACAATTTTATTTCAATTATTTAATGAATTATCAAATTATTTTTACCTGTTTCTTGACTTCGAAACTGGCTACTTCTCCTACAGCCATCATTTTGACTACTGTTTCCCAAACATCCAATTTAAATTTCCGTCCTATGACTAAAACCATTGGTTCCTTCTTACCAATTTTCTTGCTATCATCGATAAGTGTCTTTTCTTTACCCAGTTTCCATGTTTGAAAATGAAAATGAACCTGAAATTAAAATAAACCTAACCTTATTATTTCACAATCAAAAGTCTTCAAGGTTAGACATTATCATATTTAATAATAGGTCTTTGCCTATGAAGTTGCCATTCTACAATACTGGCCATTTGAAATGTAATTTGTATATGGTTGGCAATAAATTATAAATTCAAATGAATTTTATTTTAAAAATATGGAATTTTATTTTCAAATTCAGTCATTTGTTTATTGATTAGAGTTTTGTTTTCATTACATTTGTATCTTTTTCATCAGTAAGGACACGATAAATGTATGAGTAATTACGGAATACGAGTTCCGTCACGGTAGCAATGCGGCACAAACGGCTCGCAACGTTAATGACGTGTACGGAGTGAACACTACAAACAAACACACCGTTATTGGTTTGAACGCTTCCGACATGGAAATTTTGATCAGAAAAATGAACCCAGTGGTCGCCCAAAAACTAAAGTCAACAACTACGAATTAAAGGCGATAGTGGAAGCTGACGATACCTTCAATGTTAACATCAAAACAATATTGATCCATTTGCGTCAAATTGGCAAGATAAAAAGGCTTGATAAGTGGGTGCCGCATGAAATGAATGATCGCCAGCACGATGAACATGTTGAGGTATGCCTTGTGTTGCTTAATAGACTCAGAAACCAAGAGCTTTTGGACCGCATTGTCACTTGCGGTGAAAAATGGATTCTTTTTGACAATCGTAAGCAGTCATCATGTTGGATAGACACTGGTTCAGCACCTAGGCAATGCCCCAAACGAAAACTTAACCCTAGAAAAATGATGGTTATTGTTTGGTGGTCTAGTGCCAGTATAATTCATCACAGCTTTTTACCAAATGGCACGAGTATTACTGTGGATGTGTACTGTGAGGACACAATGATGAAGAAGCTCGCAAATCCCGGCCAGTCGTGGTTAATCGCTCGTCCCCGCTGCTCCTGCACGACAACGCTCGGCCTCTTCACGGGACAACAGACGGTCTCTAAGCTACAAGAGCTAGGGTTGAAAGTTTTGCGTCATCCACCATACTCACCAGACTTTGTCCCGACAGACTTTTACTTTTTCCAAAATTTGGAAAACTTCTTGGCAGGAAAAAAGTTCTATACCCGAGAGGCAGTACAAAGGCATTTCCCTTTGAAGAGTTTGTTGCCTCCCGTACACCTGACTTCTTCAAGAAGGGCATTGAAAAATTACCACTGCGCTGGCAGAGAAGCATCGATAGCATGGGTGCATACTTTAATAGAAATACAAAAAAGACTAACTTTTTGTATACTAAACGGCAATTTCGCAGGTAAAGACCTTATATAAATAAATATAAAACGTTCAAATTTTGTTGCAATTCCCAGCAATTTTGTTACGTTACCTTACTGCCGTCAGCTACAGGAACGTATTTTTGTCCCGCATGTATTGTTTTTTTTATAATCGGACTCAGATTGCTCATTGTTTTTTTGGTACTACAAGTTCTCAGTACTATATATATTTTTCTCTGTGACTACAAGGAGCGTAACAAAAATTATAACTTAAAGTTTTGAACCACTTTTTTTTTCTTTTTTTTTTTTTTTAAATGGCACCGTACGTGAATACATTGCCAATGTCAAGTAAAGCGAGAAAACAATTCATTATATGATTAACGCATTTGCAGCTTTGAACCTCTTTCCAGGGTCATTTCACTCCACAGACAACTATAGTCAAGGAGTATTTAATCAGTCTGACGAATCGCCTTGAAAAACAGGTTGAATGAAAAGTGTGCTACCTTTAATGGCGGCTATCTCTATCTTGTGACCTCATACAGATATCTCCTTCGCAATCTGTTGATTTGTAATAATCTTTGTTATTTTTTTTCCGTCAGTATATTAGTACTCTGTGATCTATGTTAATTTCACTGTCGTCTTTGCAGTTATTGATATTTATAACTTTTTTTCAAATATGTGTCTGTAGTTCTATTTTACCTTTTTAATATTAGGATTCTACTCAAATATCTTGTATCTCTTATTATTATTCACGGTGTATATTTCACGGTGTTTACAAAATCCAACTTCACCTTCATGTTATAAATTAAACTTTAAATCGAAAATCATAGCAGAGGAAAAATTGCTATGAAAATCTGTGTCACAATGAAATAAGAATTACACCTTCATTTCATCTTGGTGTATTCTTTTTTGTTTAATTATACAATCGTACTCTTTTCAAATTAGCAGCCAATACTCGTAAAAAGTTTATATTAAAAACAAGAAGGAAACGAAACAAGTTAATTTTGTCAGTTTCTTAAAACTTTAATAAATTGTACCTATGTTAAATAAAAATAAAACACTACATAACACGAGAGTTTTTATTTTAAAATAAATAATTTTATGCACGTTAAACTTCATTGCAAGTTAAACTTCATTTTATCGATGAAAAATTTCACCAACACGACTGCACTATCACTTTCGTAATATTGGCAGTAGTGTACGACAGGTATGGAAGCGACCATTATGTTTATTGCCTTACATTGGTACTAGAACTTAGTAAGTGTTTCATATAAATCTGTTTTTCATATCTACTTTTGAAAGTCCCGACTTAAATTATATGCTCCTTGAGTCCGACTCTGTCCGATTCCGATACGCTAGAATTTTATTTGTACATATTTCTTGAAGCATTGGCAACCTAATCACGCAACTGGAAAAAACATTCTATGACCTATGACAGCCTATGAAAAATACCTTTGTAACTTTCTACTTTTTAAATTAATTTCTAATCTGATAATAGCGATTATTTCGAAATAAATTCAATGTTTAAATCGATTCAAATCGCAGGCCAAGGAAACAGATTATAAATCGAATTATGAATCGACAGATTGAGAAAGAGACGCGTGTATAGGGTCAATAAAGACAGCGATAGCCGCCATTAAAGTTAACACACGTTTTATACGTTATTATAATTATATTATACAAAAAAATGTAATCTAATGCGGTCGTCCCATATAAGATCGCTATCCAGCACACTACTATCTCCGGCAAACTCGCGTCAATGGTCAATGCAAAACAAAGCAGTTTCGACTTGACGTTGCTTTGAAAAGAACAAACCGTGAGTGCACTGCGATTGTGTTAGCAAGAAACGGAAACGGAAGTGAGACCTAACAAACTGTTCAGAAACGATATATATTCTAACAGTAGTAGTAGTAACTTAAACATAGAAAGTAAAATAAGAAGCCAGTCTGGAAGACTAGATTTGATAAATACTAATAATTGGATAATTTTTTATAGTGTAAAAAAAATAAAAATGTACAATCCACGGATGGCATCAAATGCATCCGGAGTCGTCGAGATACGCAGAGTATGGGTCGACGGCCTCTGCTGCTTTTATGTATACAACGAATAAACTTGATGCTGTAATCAGTACTTCTTTAATGGAATTGAGGGAGAGCTATACTCTGACATTAGTCCTAAAGCCTGATATGAAGTTCAAATAGGTAGCAAATTCTTTAACCTCCTAAAGTATATTTTGAATCTATTTAAATTTAATTCTTTTCAAATAATGTAAATCCCATATTCTATTACTTCATATTTTGCATGAATGCTTTTTGGTTGGACTCGAGAATTTGACTATACTTGTTGCGATTTGGATGCAACAAATATTAAAGCATTGGATATGTTAGGATCAACCATAGAAGAAGTATATTTCACCTTTGAAGGACATAAGATAGTAACAATTTTGGATTCTCCACATTTATTGAAATGTATGAGAAATTTATGTCATAGTATGATATAAAATTTTAATTTTAATTTTTAAATTTTTTTATATTTTATAATTTTTTTAAAATAGTATTGACAGAAACGTGGACAAATGAAAATAGCATTATACCAGATATCAATACTTATAAGTTTTCATGCTATCAAAAGTTTCAATCAAATTGATGGAGTAGTTGTCTATGTAAAGGAATACCTACATGCTGAATCGTTTGAGCCCGAGGTTTGCGAGGGCAACTGTTTAGTGATTGACATAGGAAGTAATAATTATACTATCATATGCTCATACCGCCTCCCTTCTTTTCAAAGCCCAAAGAAATATCTCACTTCTATAAACGACATCCTAGCAAATTCACACGCTAAAAATTTAATTTTTATAGGAGACATATTCTAACAAATCCATTATCCTCGCAAGCTTCTGAATATTTCAGGCTCATGGCCTTCTATGGACTTAAACAGGGAATCAATATTCCTACTAGGCTAAATTCATACATAGATCACTTTATGGTCAAAACTGAACTTCAGTCTCAAACAGTATTCTCACTCATAATGCTAATAATAAAAAACACGGTAGTAAAAACAAATAAAGTGCACAAACATACAACAAAAGTTAATGATAAGTTAATTGGGGAATACATGCAGAATACAGATTGGGCCAAGTTTTATGCAATGAATAACGCAAACCAGGCAACAAATTTTTTAATACATAAACTTCAGGAAGCCATTCATAGGGGTACTACTCATAAATATACTAAACATACACCACATGGGCAGAGACCATTGAAACCCTGGATAACCACCACACTTATAAATAAATTAATGAAATGTGATAGATTACATATGATTCTTAAAACCAAAGCGTGCAAAGAAGAGTTACAAACATCTTTCAATTATTATAGAAATAGCGAAAGTAAATTAGTCAAAAAATCGAAAAGAGAATTTTATCAAACACAATTAAAATCAAATTTTAATAACACAAAGAAACATGGGACATAATTAAAGATATCTGTTCTTTGACAAAACCTACAGTTTCCCCTACAGAGGTATTAACAATAAACGGATTTCCCATAGAATCTTTGAATGCTGTAAATGGTTATTTTTCAACACTAGGTAGCAGTTTAGCAACTTTTACACTAAATAAGTTAGAACAGACAATGAATTAGCAATGAGATACTGTATTTCTAACACCTCCGTGCACTCAATGTCTATAACCCTATATCTTACAGACCCCGTGGAAGTTAGAGGTATAATCAATAACTTGAAAACACGAAGTGTAACCAGGTTGGGATAAAATAAATAGTGAAATCATTAAAACGTAAGTTAGTCTGTTAGCCAATCCCATTACACACCTGTGTAATCTTAGTTTTTCCACCGGATCTTTTCCTGCTCTATTTAAAAAAGCTGTTGTATGTCCCATATATAAATCGGGGAATTAAATACTCTCCCAATAATTATAGACCTATTTCCCTTTTAAGTGTTCTGTCAAAAATACTTGAAAAATTAGTAAATAAAAGGCCTGTCACGTTTCTTGAAAAAAGTGGGTTTTTTTTGCTGATAATCAATATGGTTTTAGATCTGGCCGTAATACTGAAGAAGTCGTTTTGAAATTAACATCTCTTATTATAGCACATTTAGATAATGGCCAAAGATGTCTTGGAGTATTCCTAGACCTACAAAAGACTTTCGATACATTATCTGTACCTATTCTCCTACGTCGGTTAGAACTATTCGGTGTTAGGGGTTTGGTGTTGGACTGGTTTAAGGACTTCTTATCTAACAGAGTACAATGCATTCGTGTAGAAAACTATTTAAGTACTGACCAATCTTGTTCCTACGGGGTGCCCCAAGGCAGCACATTGAGACCAACTTTGTTTTTGATCCACATTAATAGTCCATGCAACATTTCTTACTAAACACTGAACTTATAATGTTTGCTGATGACACTGTTACCATGTTTCATGGAACTGATTGGTCTAATATTAAAACGGTGACAGAACAAGGACCGAGAAGTCACTAAATGGTTTGAGGATAGTTTGTTGCCTCTCAATGCTTCTAAAACAAAATATGTATGTTTTGGTAAAACAGCCAACTCCAGGCCAGATAGTGATTTTGAGACTGTCATTCATACACATCCGTGTAACCGAATTTCTAGCGAAATGTAGCTGGCACCTGGGCAAGGGAGCTCTGCCGGGGTGCCTTACTTTATTTCTCACCATTAAAAACCCAAATTGTATGGATAATTTAAATAAAAATATTATAATGGAGAGGAAGCCCGAACGTAACACTGAGGGAGTACCTCCTAAAGAACTGACAGAATCAAAGCCAAGTACAGTCGAGGTTGAGGATGCACTTTCCCTTGCCAATCTGCATTTAGAAGAGGAAACACTTCTGAAAAGCCCCATTCCCACAGGTAACACTATGGAGGAGGGGGAACCTTTCAGTCGAGTTCCCACCAAGGAGGAAAAGAAAATGGAGAAGGCACGGCGTCGGAGGAAGGTATGAGCCGAAAGGAGCAGAAATGCGGAGCAAACAGCACCATCAACTTCCTCTGCCCCCCAGAGACCTATGAAGATGAAAAGACAGAGCACGGACACGGAGCTGAGGCCACCGCCGAAGCATGTTAACTGGGGTGCTGCCGAGAACGATGACGGACCGCGCGGCCTTTGACGAAAACAGACGGGACTCGCCATCGCAATAGGAAGGACAGATGAGAAACCGGTAGATGAAGCCCTGGCCTCTGTCATACGACAAAAACTCGGTGAAATGATAGAGAAGGCGGTGGAAGAAGAGGATGCAGACACGACGAGAGTCTTCTTTGCCACCTCGGGGTTGGTGTCAGAAGGTCATTACCTTGTGACACCAATGAACGAGGGGCGAGGGACTGGCTCTTGGCATGCTCCTTCGGAGGCCACGACGGCGTCTCTATCATTGCGCGGAGAGTCGATAGGGCCAAGGCTATGGTGTGGATACCGGGTCCAAAAGAACACCTCCCCAAGGACCCATTCAGGCTATTGGTGAGACAGAACAGACACCTGACAGATACGAGGACATTCGACTGGACGGAGATCTCAAAGGAGCTACTGCCTTTGGGAAATCGACTCATAGTAGGTATTCCTCACGAAGATGCAGAAAGCTGGAAGGACTACCATCGTTGGCTTAGCTTTCAGGCAACCCAAGTCCAGGTGAGACTACTCAGGTCAAGCCTGAGAGGAGGTGAGCTTCCGGCGGCTAAAGGTGTAGTGGTCAAGAAGGCAGGATGCAAATGCTGTACATGCGTATGCAAGTGCGTGCACAGGTGCGCGCCCTCAAATGTGGGTGACACATCTACGGGTGGGGCTGAGCACCAGTTCACGTGGGTGCAGGAGGATGACAGTATCAGGACTCTTAGTACTCCGACTGGACCGAGACAGGCGGAAAAAGGACAGAGGAAACCAGCGGGGAGTGGGTGCTTCTCTGGGGTGCTGGCCGTGCCAAGACTGGCGGAGGCAGTGCGTCTGGAGGGGGGGGGGGGGGGGCCGGCTTCTAGGACGGGACTATGTCAAATAAATCTTCACCATTGCAAAGAGGAAGGAATCACGTGTGAACAGTATAAAGAACCAGCATGGGCAGTAGCAGAGGAGATAATTACAGAACAACGGATGGAGTGGGTAGTAACGTCGTTCATGCCATTCAAAGCGGCAGGACCGGACGAAATTTTCCCCAAAATTCTACAGAGAAGCTTGAAGAAAATTATGCCCGTACTAAAGAACCTATACACACAGAGTATAGCATTGAGATACATTCCAGCTACATGGAGACAAGTGAGAGTTGTCTTCATTCCGAAACCTGGAAAACATATCAGGAAGTGAAAGCGTACAGATATACCAGTCTATCTTCTTTTGTGTCAAAAACACTAGAAAAATAATAGACAATCACATTAGAACACTACTTGAAGCAAGCAACTTCCCAATTCACAAGCATCAACATGCTTGTACATGACTGGGAAATCAACAGAAACAGCACTGCATAGTCTAACTGTAAAAATAGACAGAGCAATAAGTAACGACAAAGAATATGCAGTAGCATGCTTTTTCGATATTGAGGGAGCTTTTGATAGAGCAACCTTTGAATCGATTGGAAGATCGTTGAATAGGAAAGACATACCGGACTGTATAGCAGAGTGGACAATAAAAATGATTAAAAACAGAATAATCGCCGCACAGTTAGGAAATACGACATATACTGCGGAGGCGAGGAGAGGTTTCCCGCAGGGAGGATGTCTGTCTCCACTACTATGGTGCTTACTGCTAGACTCACTGGTGAAAAAGATAAACGAGATGCACATATATATGTAAGCATACTCGGATGACGGAGTAATACTAGTGACGGAAAAATCTCTGAACGGTATTAAAGAAGTAATAACGGAATGAATAAAAACTATTCTAAAATGGTGCCTGGATAAGGGTCTGGGGATACACCCGGACAAAACCAAACTGGTAGTATTCACCAAGAAAAGGAAAATAATGATAATCCCAAACATAGTGCTATCAGGAAAAGAACTAGAAATAGTCAAAGAAATTAAATACTTAGGTATAAATCTAGATGACAAGCTAAGATTCTGCAGTCATATTAAAGAAATAAGTACTAGAGCTAAAACAGCCCTAATACAATGTCAAAGAGCGGTGGGTAAAAGCTGGGGTATAAAGCCTCACATGACACACTGGATATACAGAACCATAATGCTACCAAGACTAACCTATGGTGCAGTGGTATGGTGGCATAAAGCACAAATCAAGAGCAATAAGAAGGAACTAGATAGAATACAGAGGATGGCCTGCCTGATGATGACAGGAGCGCTAAGGTCGACACCAACGGCAGCTCTGGAAATTATCTTAGGCATGAATCCACTCGAAATATAAATTAAAAAGAAAGCAATAGAACAATAGTATGTCATGAAAACATATAAAGAATTGAAAGCAAATCATCTAGATAAAGGACATGCACAAATAGATACCATATATGCGGGAAAACTGTCAATGGTATTACAAAACAATGACCTAATAAAGAAACTAAGAACTTTTGACAAGAAATACAGAGTACACATCGGCGAAAGAGACGATTGGGAAATAAGAAATAATACAAGAACACTTATAGGGTATACAGATGGCTCTCGCAGAGAGAGCACAAAACCCTCGGGAGCGGGCATTTACACACCCAAGTCAGAATAAAAGGAAATGAGCATATCGCTAGGTCTGTATACCAGCGTGTTCCAAGCTGAGGTATACGCAGTATTGACATGTGCTCAAAAGATGCTAGAAGAAGACAATAGTATGTACACAGATGTGGTAATCTACACGGATAGTCAAGCCACATTAAAGGCATTGGATAGACCTAGCACCAAATCAGCTTTGGTACTAGAATGTAAAAGAACGTTAAATCGGTTAGCATCCTCAATAGAAGCAACCATTGCCTGGATCCCAGGACACCAAGGGAATGAGGGCAATGAGAAGGCGGACGAACTTGCAAGAGAGGGAGTGGAAAGGAGGTTCACCGGACCTGAACCGGTTCTCCTAATATCAGAAAGAGTAATAAAAGGAATCATCAGAACCATAGCTATGAAAGAAACAATCAAAGCATGGAAGAATAAAGTAGGCTGTAGACAGTCAAGGATGTTCCTAAAGGAAATAGATAAGAAGAAGGTATAAAAGATCCTAAGTATGAGCAAAACAAACATTAGGACGATCACAGGAATAATAACTGGACACAACTTGCTAAATAGGCATAAGGCTCTAATTTGTAAGGGAAGTGAAAGTGCACAGTGCCCGCACTGTGACAAAGAGGAAACTAGCAAACACTTCATAGCGGAATGTGTAACGTATTCAAGAATAAGATGGGAGATTTTCGGAACGGACTTACTTGGGGAGGAGGAACTGAAATCTCTCAGCTACGAGGACATAACAGAATTTTGTAGGCGTACAAGAAGGTTTGATGGGGAACGTTTTCTAGGCCATCAGTAGACCATACTCCACGTAAGGCAAATGGATGAAATGGTCCAAAAAAGGACTGATCACCCGTCTGGGTCTGGCAGACGTCCCTCATAAACAATCATAATAATAACCGAATTTCTATCCAAAGAGTAAATGAATGTCATTGTACAAAACTTAATAGAGTGAATGAAATAAGGTATCTTGGCATTACTGTTGAATAAAGGTTAAATTTTGGGGATCACATATTTCCAATATGGCAGCGTAATAATAGCAACATAATATAATTACTTAGTATATAATATCATGCTACATTATTAAGTTATATAATTTAGCTTTATATTTTTATGTGTATTGTAAGTCCTTAAAATGTTGTTAATTTATAATGTAACATATTGTACGCGTATAATATAGTTTTATAATTCTTTAACTCTAGGAATCGCAAAGTGGAGTTATGTTCAACAGTTTTATGAAGTGGATAGCAATAATCCTGGCTCTTGCTTTTTCCAAGCATCATATACACCTCAATTCAAAACAAAGAATGAAAGTTAAAATCGCTACTCAAGGGCGTCACCAGCTTATGACTAAGGGCGGGGCAATGGGGCAATATTATAGAGGATAAAAAATATAAACGCCGAGAGCATGAAGCGTTACAGTTTGGAAGTCTTTGCCTCGATGACGATTGTAATAATAACGGTTCTAATATCAATGTATAAAACTTCACAAGCCCTCGACAGCACAATAACTAAATCAAACTTTTAAACACAGTAATAATTATTTATTTTAACAAAAATAATATTTAATTAAAACATAACCTGCGGGGATTTTTTGCAAAACTTTCAACCACTTTATGATTAAAATTATTTAGGTTTTCATTTATTATAGCTCTGTGTACACTCATCATGGCCAGACCATTAAGGCGATCTTCTGTCATGGTGCTTCTTAGCCATGTTTTTAGTCTTCTGAGGCTGCTAAAGGATCGCTCTGCTGTACAGGTCGTGCATGGTAAAACGATCAAAATTTTCAATGCTTTTTCCGTTTCGGGATAGAAGGAATTTGTTTCTTTTAGGACATCAACAACTGTTAGATTTGTTAGATTGAGCCTATCGTGCCACAATTGCTGCCAAAGTTCGATTTCATTCTTTACGTTGTACGGTGTAACTTAGATAATGCGAATGATGGCGTGTTTTCTTCAGCAAAACGTACTTCAAGGGAGGTCAAAGTCAAAGTCAAAGTCAAATCAATTTATTCAAGTAAACCCAAATGCAAGGTATTTTTGAACGTCAAATCTACTTTAGTTCGGTTCGAAAAGAAAACCCGAATACTGAGAAGAACCGACAAGAAACTCAGTCAGGTATCATTTTTTGAACATCATTCTACAATAGTTATTTAAAAATACAATATCTATAAAGCCAGTAAATGCATACGCAGAGAGGATCATTTCCAGTCTATTGTTGTGTCTTCAATGAAATCGCTAATTTTGTAGTATGCTTTTCCAATCATTGTGCGTTTAATGACAAGTTTAAATCTGTTTTCCGTTAATTGAGTAATTTCTTGAGGAATTTTATTATAAAAACGAACACAGTTACCCAAAAATGAACCACTTGACTTTTGTAATTTAAATTTAGGAATAACTAGCTGATCACGACCACGAGTTTCCACACCACAGATCAAAATTTTTTTTTGTGTACATTATGTTTTCATAGATGTATAACGAGGGTAAGGTGAGTACATCAATGTCTTTAAAATGATCTCTCAGCGACTCACGTGCGTTCGTACTGTAAATGGTACGTATTGCCCTCTTTTGTAAAATAAAGATAGATTTCATATGCGCCGCTGATCCCCACAGTAACAGACCATAAGACATAAGGCTATGGAAATATGCGAAATACACCAGCCTAGCCGTAGCTACATCTGTCAACTGTCTAATGCGCCTAATAGCATATATTGCCGAACTGAGCTTATTAGATAAAATCCCGATATGGTCCGCCCACTGTAACTTATTGTCTACTGTTAAACCAAGAAAAGTAGCCGATTTCATTAATTCTAATTCTTTCCCATCCAGTTTCAACCCATTATGAATTTTGGGTACATTGGATAGGGAAAACTTAACACAATTGGTTTTTTGTGCATTCAGTAGTAAATTATTGGCAGCGAACCATCTCGAGACATCCGCCAAGGTCCTGTTCTGTCCGCTAATATCTATGTCTTTTCTGTTAACTTTAAATAATAATGATGTGTCATCAGCAAATAATATTATTTCACAAAGGTCTTTAAGCATAAATGGAAGATCATTAATATAAACCAAAAATAGGAACGGTCCCAAAATTGATCCTTGAGGAACGCCCATCATTAATTTAGAACCGACAGATGTAACCCCATTTACATTCACTTTTTGTTCTCGGTCAGCCAGATATGAAATCATGAGATCGAGAGCTTTATCACGTATTCCATAGTATTTCAGCTTGTAAATTAAAGTTTTGTGACAAACACAATCAAAAGCCTTGGAAAGATCACAAAACACGCCAATGGCATCTCGAGACCCTTCCCAAGCCTCTAGTATATTTTTGACCAAGCTTGCTCCCGCATGTGTTGTTGACCGCCCTCTCGTGAAACCGTACTGTTGACCATGAAAAATCCTGCAAATGTTAAAATGTGCCAACATTTGGTTGAGCATTATTTTTTCGAATATTTTACTCAACGCTGGCAATATCGACACTGGGCGGTAGTTTGTAGGATCTGACTTACAACCCCTTACAACTTAAATATTGGTATAATTATACTATGCTTCATCAAATCGGGAAACACACCTTGATCGACACATTTATTAAATATATTTACTAAAATCGGTGTTACTATTGGCCTTATATTATATATATTCCTTTCTTTCCACATCAAAAATATACATATGCCAGATAAAATTAAAAATGATATTCTTAACGATTATTATACGTCTCTAGCTAGTATATCCGTTACCAAAGCTATTAGCTAAGAGAAATAAAATAAAAATACTAGCTCCAAGTCCAAGATTAAAGCAGTACATAACTTACCAAAAAACTTTCTGATGTCCATTTTGATAAGATGATGAATGGAGACACACTCAGAAACTTCACAACTCAACACTGAGATCTTATTATTTAATAAATATAAATCAATATTGACTAACACAGGCAAGCCGGTAGTCTTATATTCGCTTTCCAATTCGCTTGTTTAGCTTGTTTCGTTGATCGCTTCCAATTAAAAAGTGACTCGCTCGCAGCGGCTCACGTCTTTATAAACCCAAACGAACATCATACTAGAATGTACGGTAACATTCTACCTGGTCTAGTAACTGCTACCAAATTCCAGAGAGTTCATTGAACAAGTGTCATCTAGCGTCGAGTAGCAATACTAGGTTTTACAAGGATTGTAGTCGATTTATTCAACTGTAGGTGTTTCTTATAAACACTTACAGATGGCATTGTCCACAAAACCAATTAAAATTGTATGTTCGTAACAATAACTTCTACTTTATTTAGGTATGCCGCATACAAATTATACAAAACTAACGTGAATGCTGGTGAACGGCTGTCGTAGAAAGAAATGCAATGCACACACACACCATACCTACCTACATATTTTTACACTGTTTAATGGCCTTGCGTTTTGGCAAATCTAATATAGTCCGATAGTCGTGATGAAAATGGCGGTGATTTTAAAAACGGATGTCAAAATCTTAATGTTATTATGAATATTTCAATACTTTCTACAATATATATTAAACCTTGTGAATTTATTTACGTTTTGTCATGCGATGCGGAATTTAATAATAGGTAAGGAAGTCAATTGCTCGCACTTTGGTCGCTTTGCGGCTAGCTACATTTGATCTCTTAGGGGGGGGGGGGGGGGGCAACAGCCCCCCCCTGCCCTTCCTTGGCGACGCCCTTGTCGCTACTTAAGTTTTTAGCCATACAGTCTCAACATCAATTCTACCGAAAATTGGTACGAGTAAGTATTGTATATTACGCGGACTTTTTTAATTTAAAAACAATTGTTCAAATCAAAATTATATGTAATAAGTATCATTAACTAAAAGCTTGTAATAGTTGGAAGGAAACAAGATAATTTGGAGCTAGGAATATAATTATAATTTTCCAAAATTAATTGAAACAATAGTAGTATATCGATACGTGTTTTCGCATCTCTACTTACCATGCCATCTTACATGACATTGTTATTAGACAATGACAAACGCTAACTCCATAGAGAAATGGCTGACTCGAAGCTTAGCAGTTACCAATATCACTAGAACTCTTCTCGCTTCGTTATAAATTTCTATTATTAATTTTCTACTGACCGATGCAACATGATCTTGTCCTTTTTGAAACTATTTTTACGACTGTCACTACCACACCACTTTACATTGCAATTTGGCATTTAATTTTACCCAGAGTAATGTTTTTTTTATATTATTTTTATAGATGAACTTCCAGCTGAAGCATTGACTACAGCTTTGTTTTTGGATGACAGACATGGACAAATTATTTGATACACTCAATGCGGTTACACCAGATTTAAGAAGAGGAAAACCTTATTCTACAAATTTGAAATCGATCAGGGTACATTGAATTTATATGTATCAAACATAAAACAAACATTGTAAGATGATGGGTGGATCAGAACAGATTTACTAGGCTTTGGGGAAATTCAAAAAAATATTTTAAATTTAAAAGTCTACTTACTAGTTGTTTGAATCGTGACCTTTTAGAAAATAAATTTGGCTGTTTAAAATTCTACTATGGTTCAAACACTAACCCAGCTGTTCAACAGTATAATATGTACCTAGCTAAAACATTTATTATAAATCATTTATATCAAACATTCAAAAAGAAGAATTGTGAAGATGATAAATTACTGCTACTTGATAATTTAAAGTCGTTTTCGTTTGCAGATAAACCTGAATCAGAATGTAACGAAAATATACAAGAAATACCTGTTGCAACAAATATTTTAGATCTTGCATGTAATACTATAGAACAAAGTATGTCTGAAGCACAAGCATGTACGTATTATGTTGCAGAATATATTTTAAAAAGAGAAAAAATTGATTGTAGCGTATGTAAAACTGCACTTCTGGCACAAGATAAAGATCTTTTATTGCACATATTTACAGAATTTTAGGAATATAATGCTGATAAGTGCAGCCCTGCATCTGCCAGTAAAGACTATGTAAAATGTGTTGAACTTGTATCTATTTTATTATAAAATTTTATTAACAATTACTTGAAAAACAATGCATTCAAAAATGACATTAAAAAAACTATAATACATCAGCTTGAAACACAAAGAAATTTTGACTTTTCAAAAGTTTGTCCTGATCTCTACAATTAAAATGTAAAATTTATTTTAAATTACGTGTTTTTTAATGTTAAATCGTGAAATCTCAAATGAAGCGACAAAGGAGGCTTTGAAAATAAAATTGAACATTTTGCAAAACACTTGAATAACACATTTCATTTATTTGCACAACACAAGATTATTATTTCACTTTTTTGATGCTTTTGTATGCAAAAATTGTTATACTTCAAATGTTGATGATTCAGGTGTTACTTAACGGAAATTCATATTATAAACAATTTTTTTTTACTTGCTTTTGTGGTGTATATTGTGCTAAGTGGTTAGCAGAATATTCAAATGTAAAATAAATTATTATTTATTACATTTAATTTTACATTGGCCTTGGAAGCCAAATGTTCCAAGTAACATTTACATCTTTTGAAATTACGTTTTAACAAGAACTAACCTTTTCGAATAAATATGGTAATGGTTTTTCTACTTGCTAAAAGAGCCAAGAAGAGAATACATGCCATATTCTATGAAAAATTAAATGATAATTTCAAAAGCAAAAAGTACAACTAATTTATTTCAAATATGTTAGTTGAATCAGTTGTCTTCAAAGGTAATCATATCATTAAACTATTATTACTAAAGTTAGCATAACAACTGAAATATCGAATTTGTTTAGTAATAAATAATGTAGATCTCTCCATGACATTTAATATTTAAAATAATATATTAAAAGATTTGGGAAATATTTATAAATTTAAGTTTGGTTTTCAACCTCCTAAATTATTGTATGTATTTGTATACATTATTTTTATATTGATTTGCTGTGGCGGTTTCTGTTTGCTGCTTATAAAATAATACAGTTTAGAGCGTAGTAAGATGATGTTTTTATCTTCTGTGCAAGAATAAGTGACTAGGTTCTGTCTCAAGCAAAACTTTACAATTAATTTACTTATGGTATTAAATTAAATAATACTAACATTTATTCTTAACTTCAGACAAAAACTAGACTTACTGTTAGTTGTGATTGATTTAGTTGTTATTTTGTAAGCTTAATTAAATTGAACCTGTGTATTTTGTTGTGAATTTTATTTGAAATATATGCATTTGTAATTTTATACTTTTGTTTTTATTTCTAGGCTCATCTAATTACAAAGCCGTCGTATGGAAGAAACAGTAACCCTGTATGAAATGTTTTCAGAGTTATTGTTTTTTCCTTAGGATGGCATTAAAAACTGAAACAAAATTGAAACAAGATGTAATATTTTAAATTGCTGCCACTAATATTTGGAAATGCCGCCATTATATACTTCTGGTAATAGTTTCCCTACATTCCAGTTAACTTCCGGTGTTGGTGGCGATAGTATCTTTGCTTGCATTGAAAAAGTATGAAGTTACGTTTCTTTATACGCTAGTATATTAGTATTCTGTGGTCATTGGTTTGTTTCCACAAAGTACAGTAGACAGAGTCAACACAGAGTATCTTTTGTCTCGAAACCATTTATTTGGACCATTGGTACTGATTCATCTATGGGTACTGATAATTATTTTTTACAGTAGTAAAAGATGACTGAGGAATTTAAAAACATAGTTGAAGAAAATCCAAAATTAGATTGTAGTATAAATGATGAATACGCTTATTTAGAGCGTGGTGGATTCTCTTCAGAAAAATTCAAGATTGAACTTCGTGGGCTCCCAAAATTTTATGGCATAGCTGTAAGTAGTTGCTTAAATGATATAGGCCGAATAATTATTTTAAATTTGAATAATATTAACTGACGGAAATGTCAAAAGCACTCGCGTACCTAGGCGAAAATGTGTGAGGAGAATGATCAGATTTGAGTAAGTGAAACTACTCCGTTAGGGATGCATAATTAATAGTATGTATAATTTTGATGTTGACATTCTGTGGCATTTATCCTAACGAATGAGCATAGTTACTAGTTCATTTTATCGGTCATATGTTTAAAAAATATTAGATTTAACTTCCAATAAGTGTATACATTAAATTAATTTGAATTTGAATATGTTGTACTTGCCCTCATATATAACCATGATAACTAATTTTCCTCTATATCTGATGTTTTCAGTTTCAATAACATTTTACAACAAAAATTTTTTATGAATTACAAATAGTACCTTATATATAATATTGTAAAAATTTTAGGAATTAAAAAAACTTATGAATCAGAAATTGGGCCTAAATACTAGCAAGATCAAGAGACCTAAAAATGGAAGTCATTGGCTTTATGCTTGCTTCCAGAATGATGAAGAACGTGCAAAAGCAATTGCAGCATTAAATGGTTATTTTTGGAAAGGTATAATTTTCTTTTTTAAGGATTCTGTATCCAAAATGGCAAAGAAACTTGGTTTTGTCAAGTCTATAGCCACTTTTATAATTTTATTATATTTACCATTTCACAATTTTATTGCCACAATTTTACTGCCCATGGTACAATTTGGTCTGTTTGTAGATATAATAATGACAGCTGATTTATTTTGCCATCTTTCTAATAATGTAAACTGGTATCTCTAAATCAGAAATGTAATAAAGAACTAGATATTTCACTACTAATCCACTTAATTTATTGAATTAAACTACTTGATTTGAAACTACAGACCCCTAGGTTAATAGTTTCTGTCACATTCCTGTCCAATTTGTGTTTATTAAAGAAACCAATTTCAATTTAACAACATTAAGTACTCCTATAACTACTACTCCTATAAACTGTGTCATGTAATTACCAAACTCAATCATTAATTATGTACTGTCCTTCCAGTAGCTATGTATGTACAATATATTTAAAATTTTAGGTGACTAAAAGATTTTTAGTGAAACAGTTGTTAAAATAGTCTTATTGTTTGTTTTGTGCGTGTATTTATTATTTGTTGTATGATAATCGTTTGAAAGCAAAAAATTGATTTCATAATATAGCAATCTATTACAAACTAGTAACCCACCCCAGCTTCAGATCATTACTTAAACAGTTATGGTTACAAAGTTAATTTTCATCATACATAGAATATCCCTTTTTAGTTTTTCGCATCTCTGAGATTGAATTTCGATAAATTTTGAAACGAATATTCACTTATTATAGGTAAAACCCTTGTTGCTGAAGTAGCAAAACCTGCTCCAGATCCATTGGTAAGAAAGAGGAAGCAAGAGGAAGAAGATCCCCTTCTAGATAAGAAGAAAAAGGAAGAAGAGACAAAGAGTCAGGAACAGCGATTAAAGGATGCCACAACACCTTACTGGAATATAACATATGACCAACAGGTACTGTATTTATAACTATGAGGTGAATTGGAAGTTATTAGTCTTTTTTTTTTTTTTTTTTTTTTTTTTGCGTCAGGAAATGCTTTATGCATTCCGTCCTGCCATGGGGGATGGCAGGGGGATATGTGGGACTCCACGGCTGTGAGGTGCAATGCCGGGCTACCCACTAAAACCTGACGGTGTTCCTCGAGAGCCTTGATGCCGGGGCAACGGGAGCGCGTTGGCATTCTTCCGCTACCCCGGCGGCAACGGCCAGCGCTAAATCGCCGGCCTCATCTCGTGTTTGGGCGGGCCTTGCCCGCCCGACTTCTAGAGAGGCGCGCGGGAACACCGCGCGCGCCATCTCGAGGCTATCTGAGGGGCGGCACTCCCCCGAATGCCACCCCAAGCCTCAGGTGGGCGCCCCGCCGTATACATGGCAGGGCGCGGTGGTCGCCTTGGAGGCGATGGCCACTAGCACGGGTCCGTGCACATCTCCTCCGTTTGCCTGGCGGGGGCAACGCGAGCGGCAGCAACGGCTACCACCCTAGCGCCCTTTTTGGGCTTAGCCCCCGCACAGGTCTTGCTGCCTGGGATGTGGTCCGCCGACTTCCCTTCGGCGGAGCACAGCGTGCAGTGCGGCCTGCTCGTGCACGCCCCGGCTCTGTGGCCATGTTGCCCGCAGCGGTAACATTCTCCGCTGCGGTCCACCTCCGAGGTGCATACCGCGACGACGTGCCCTTGTTTCAGGCACCGGTAGCACCTCAAGGGTCTCGGCTCCAGTAGTTTGACACCGGCCGAGACCCATCCTACTAGAAGGCGACCACCAGCCACCTTCGAAGTTATTAGCCTGCCTTTACATTAAGATAACAAGATTCTACTTTTTATATAGGTTGTGTTAGTACTAAAATTATAATAATAATAATAATTATTATTAAGCCTTTATTACTGATTTTTTACAGTTTTCAGTTATGACTTTTAACACATTTATTTACGTATCAGCATGTCTTAACACATAGGCCTCTTCCAGCTGCTTCCACTTTTGTCTATCCTTAGCGATCCTTGTCCAAGTACTACTCCATACTTTTTTAATGTCGTCTTCCCATCTTTTGTTTTGTCTTCCTCTTTTGCATTTGCCTTCTCGTGGTATCCACTCAGTCACTATCTTCGTCCATTTATCTTTGCTGTCTCTTGTCATATGTCCGGTCCAAGTCCACTTCAGTTTCTTTACAGTCTTAAGAACATCATTTATTTTTGAGATTGATCTTAGTTTTTCTAACCTTTTTCTGTCCTTTAACATGTAACCCAACATGCTCCTTTCCGTTCCTCTTTGGCAAGTTCTTAGTTTGTGATAATTTTTTTGTAATAGTGCCCAAGTTTGACATCCATATGTCAGACAGGGAAGTATACATTATGTTGAACACTTTCCGTTTAGCTGTCACCGGGAAGAATTTCCTCTTCATAATTTCCTTTAGAGACCAATATCTTTTCCAAGTGGAAGAAACCCTTCGTTCTATCTCTGGATCTGTTTGGTCTCTAAAGGACATCAAGTGGCCCAGGTAATGTAGTCCTTACATTATCTACTGTTTCATCTTCCACCTTCACTGTCTGCTCTTGCCTGTTTGTCATGAGTTTTGTCTTAGATTTGTTCATGCTTAAGCCTGCTTTTTTGCTTTCCCTTGCAAGCTGTTGTAGCATTATCTGAAGGGTGTTATAATCCTTTGAAAGCAGCACTAGGTCATCCGCGAATCTTAGGTGGTTGAGTTTAGTTCCATTTATGTTAATTCCAAAATCGTCCCAATTTAGCTGTCTAAATACGCCTTCTTGTATGGCTGAGAAAAGTTTTGGTGATAGCTGGTCTCCTTGCCTCACTCCCCTTTTGATCGGAAATTGGTCTCCTGTAGATTCCAGCTTGACCTGCGCTGTACAGTTTGTATACACATTCCTCATTATTCGTATGTATTTCTTTTGTACGCCCTGATTAATTAAATTCCTCCAGAGAACATCATGTCTTATCGAATCAAATGCTTTACTGTAGTCTATGAAGGCCATGTACATGGGTTCAGCATACTCCTGGCATTTTTCGATAATTTCTTTTAGAGTGTGTATATGGTCAACCGTTGAGTATCCTGCCTTAAGTCCCACTTATTCCTTGGGTTGATGTTCGTCTAGTGTTTTTGTTATTCTGTTAAGTATCATCTTTGAGAAGATCTTATAGACGTTAGATATCAAGCTGATAGGTCTAGAATTTGCAATTTCGTTTCTGCCTCCTTTCTTGTGTAAAAGTACTATTATGCTCTTTGTCCATTGAGTTGAAATATATTCTGTTGTTAAGATCTGGTTAAATAGATCTGTTAATTTATTTATATTTTCTGTGAGGGTCACCTTAATCATTTCACTGGTTATGTAGTCTGGTCCAGGAGCTTTCTCATTTTCTTGTGTTTTGACTGTTCGTTCGATTTCTGATTTGAGAAGTGTGGTATTTCTTCCCATTCATCATACAGTATAATATCTTCTGAAATGTTTTGATCGGAGTAAAGTTGTCTATAGAAATTTGTAGCTGTTTGGAGGATGTTTTTTCTGGTTGTCTCTATTCTTCCTCGCTTATTTTTCATATTCGGTATCTAGTCTTTTTTCTCTACTAATTCTTTATAAGCTTTTTTTACGCCACCTGTTCTTTTATATGGTAATTCATTATTTCGATTTTTCTTTTGTCCCGGTCTTTTTTAATATGTTTATTAATCTGTTTACTTATTTCTGTTATTTTTCTAGATGTTTCTCTATCTTCTAAAAAAAAAGATAGAGAAAAATTATAATAATAATACTCCCCAAATATATATAGTCCCCCAAAATGAACAATAAGCTTGTACTATGGATACCAAGCAATGGACCACCCAGACTCCATGTCAATTTAGAAAAGTTTGTTTCCTGAATTGACCTGATAGGGGATAAAACTCAGGACCCCAGCTTGAAAGACAAATGGTCTGCGCCAATTAGTTAGTCAATTATTTAAATCAATTTAAATGCCCAAATGGTAGGACTTGTGCAGAGTCTAACTAAATTAAAGTTATTGTTACACAGTATTATTAGTACTATATCATATTGTTATATAGAAAGTGCATGAGATTTTATTGAGAGTAAGATACCTTATGTGATTTGGTGTTGGTATTCTGTTACAGAGAACTAGCTTTTAATATCAACAGTGTATTCTCTACTTACATGTTTAATATTTTTAATAAAAATAGTTTAATATATCCTTAAACATGATTAAACAAATTTTTACATTATTGATTTATTTCAGTTAAAACTAAAAGAAAAAGAAATAAGGCATATCCTAATGAAATTTGATAATGAAATATGGAAAATAGACAAATCAAGACGAAAAGAAATTGAAGAGAAACGTAAAGTAAACAATGGCTTGAGTTTTGAACTGAAACCCATTGAAAAATCATTGATTACAGAAGGTTATAGAAACAAATGCGAGTTTACTGTTGGTGTTGATGATGAAACAAAAATGCCAACTGTAGGGTTCAGGCTTGGCAGCTATGTGACTGGAACGGTTGGTGTAGCTCCCATACATTCCTTGGGGCATATTTCAGAGGAAACCAAAAAAGCTGTTTTGGTAAGGAAACATTTTGTAATTGTTAATTCCTTAACGTGGCACGATTTTGAACCTATTTTTAATGTACTGTATTATAATATAATAACTGGGGTTGCTTAGTCAAGTACACTAAGTGACAAAAATTGAAATTTTGGGTTCAAAGTCAATTGGCGTAGCTCCCATACATTTTTTGGGCCACATTTAAGAGGAAACCAAAAAACCTGTTTTGGTAAGGAAGAATTTTGTAATTCTTAATTACTTTACATAGCACAATTTTAAACCTATTTTTAATTATAATATAATATCGAGGGTTGCACGGTCAAACCTGATGTGAAAAATTGAATAACTCAAAAATCACAATTCTGTAGTTATCGGGTTTGAACACGGAACCCTCGATATATTTATTATATACTAGCGACTCGCCCCGGCTTCGCCATGTAGTATGTTGAATGTATGCAACACAACATTTTTTTTATTGAGATTTTCATACAAAAATACTATCTAAACTTCCAACTTTCCGGCGGATTTTCCCAAACTTTCTTTCATACGAACCTTGTCTTGACAGTTTGTATGAAACACGTCAAAAAAAATAAAATCAACAATCAAAAAAGATCTTTCGTACATGAGGCAATCGATTTGTTTTATTTATTTAGATTTTAGATAGATTTTAAAAGAAGAAAAAGAACTCTCCAATTTATAACAATAAGCACAATTGCTTGCAGGAACCAGGTTATTTCTAAAAAATTGTATATTTTATGTTTCTACTTTTGATCTATATAGCAACAAGGGGCGTCCGCGGGCAGCGCGCCGGCGCGGGGGTGGTTGCATCACGTGTGTCGCTTCAGTGTGGGACGCTTGAATTTATTTTGTCGCGCGATAGTTTTAATTTTGCAATAACTCCTAAGATATTCATTTCAATTGTGTTGTGTAAAAGGCAATTATAATGTGCATGAAATGCTTAAGGTAACCAACGTATTTACTTTGATAAGAATTAATATCGTATCCGTCTAAATAGCTTTCCAATTACCACTTATATGTGACTGACCATCTTTTTAAACATTAAAATGGGTATAGTAAGCTATCCTTAAAAGATAGACATATGCCATTCCGGACTTTTCTGTAGACCTATAAAAGAGGAACAATTCCATCATAATATATTGTTTTGTTATATCTCAAAGGGATTAGGCAGCGTTTTCGATGAAAGCTTCCAGTCGGCTTAATTTTTTTTGACATCTTCAACAATCATCCTCATATTTCAACTAATTTACACAAAACATTAATGAATTATACACATAAACTTTTCTCTTGAATCACTCCGTCCATTGGTGAAAACCGTATGAAAATCCGTTCGGTAGTTTTCGAGTTTATCGCGTTCAGACAGACAAACGGACAGACAGACGCGGCGGGGGGACTTTATTTTATAATATGTATAGTTATAATATGTAGTGATAAATATATGTATTATATACAGATATACTATTTGTAATATTATGTATATATAATAAACTGTTTTTATATGTAAAGCAAACTGAAAAAAGCTTCTTTTAATTTACATTAATTTCAAATCCCAACATTTCTACTTAATCGCTACTCTACATGTTCTGTTATGTTTATAGCTATTTCAAGAATTTGTCCGTAAGTCGGAAATGTCCCCATTTTCTCCCGCTGACTACTCTGGCTACTGGAGGTACCTCACTGTAAGGCATTCTAAGTCTACCGGTGAAGTCATGTTGATTGTATCTATGCATCCACAGGTAAGTAATTTTTAGAGGTTTTCACTAGGTGTTCGTACTTTTATATTTCGATTTACGCAAATAATAGCTGTTACTTTAAAGGAAATTGTTGTAGGAAATTATAATAAATCATCATTTATGATGATTTAGAAGTGCTCTTATGAGCCCAATTAAATAAAGATATTTTGATTTGATTTCATTTATATCGTTTATGTTCCTCTGTACTGTATCTGACTAAAAAATTAAATAGATATGTGTGCATCGCATTATGTACCGAAAGTATTAAACAAATATGTATAAAAAAATGATTCAAGATTATGTAGAGGTAATAAAGATTCAAGATATATGTGAAGTTCATATAAAATTTTGTCACATAATGTGTTACGGTCTATGTTATCTGTAGGTAAGATTTGAATTGATTGCAAAGTTTTCGCTCTATAAAAAGCCTGAAGATTAAACCACATAACCTTGCCTTTACCACAGATTAATTAGCTACTAGCATAGACCTCTACAGTTATAAAATAACTGTACAATTATTTATTTTTTATTTAAGGATCTAGCCACAGAAGAAATAGATAAAATAAAAAAGGATTTAGTCGAACATTTTAGTTCAGATGAGGCTATAAAATGCGGAGTGAAGTCATTATATTTCGAATTATTTACTAAAAGGTATGTTCTAATAACATGTTAATATAATTAGTACGCTTTAGTGTTAAATTAAAATTATTAGACTATTTATGATATCACTTTAGTGTTTGTTTTTTGTATGTTCTGTTCTCAGATAAAACTTTGGTGCTGTCCCATTTACAATAACGAAAACTATGTATTAAATATTAAATAAAAAAGAAAAGCTAATATGATTTAAATCGTTTTGTTGACAAGGTTTAATAGCAAATTATCAATATTATGTTTTTAAAATTCTAAATTAGTCTCACATTATTTTCATGTAAAATATGAATTTATGTATGAATCTGTAATTACTGTATGAATAACAATTTGCTACATATGAGCAAATTATTATTTTCTGCGCTCATGAGACACTTGTGTGAATAATAAATTTTTAGGAGGGTAGGCGAGGAAGCGTCCAAACCATTTCATCTGATGGGTTCCACTCACATCATAGATTCAATATTGGGCTTGCAATTTAGGATATCACCGGAAGCATTTTTTCAGGTAAGTACAAAATTTTTCATTGTAGTAGCAAACTGTTGATTAGTCAAGAAATAAATACTCATGATTTTAGCAAATAAAATGCAAAATAAATTAAGGCTTTGCAGATAAATAACATAATTGCCTATAACCTAAAACATTTTAAATATTCGTTTTTACCCTTAAAATTAATCATTTGATTTACCAGCCTGTTATTATTCTATGGTGGCGATCTTACTGTTACTGCTTATAAAGCTTAGTGGATATTCGAGTATATGCATTGACTGCAACGTTGATGTACTCGCCTTGCCGTCTATAAACATCTTTGAAATTATTATGTATATGAGGAAAAATATAGATCTGTTTAAAAAGAATGACGATATTAATGGTATGGAAACCCGAGGTTGTGATAAATTAGTTATTCGAAAATGTAGATTACATAAGTCAAATGTGTCATTTTTGGGTAATTGGATTCGTTTTTGTAGTAAAGTTCCTCAGGAAATTACTCACTACAGAAAATAGATTTAGATTTGTTATAAAACGTACATTGATTAGACAATCGTACTATAAAATAAATGAATTCGATTTCGTTGAAGACAAAACAATAGTCTGGAAATGATCTTCTCTGCACATGCATTTTTTGGCTTTTGTAAAATGATGTTGAAAAAATGATACTTGTCTGAGTTTCTTGTTGGTTCTTCTCAGTGTTCAGGTTTTTTCTTTGATCTGAACTAAAATAGATATGACATTCAAAAACACCTTGTAATTGGGTTTACTTGAATACATTGATTTAACTTTGACTTTGAAAATGGAAGTATACCCCTATATGGGTAATATACCTACACATAAGGTCCATATGTTTTACAAAGCATTTTTTTATATCTATGGACATTATTAATGTCATAGATAAACACAGCTGGAGCAGAAGTATTATATAAGACAGCCATAGATATGAGCAAAGTAAAGGAAGATTCGACGGTGGTCGATATTTGCTGTGGGACAGGCACCATTGGGTTATGCTTCGCTAAGGTAAGTAACTTGAAGATAAGATTTTTTAAATAATGATTTGGCTAAAAAACAAAAATAATTCATAATCTAGTAAATTATGAAAACTCGTATACAAGACACTAATTATATAGATTTTGGTAATCTTGGAGTGCTACCTACTTATCTACCTACTGTAGGTCTACCCTCTATGCTACTTATGAAATGGGTCAAAATACCTGTAATTCCCATTACACAGAAAATTCAAGCTTGTTGTGTTACTTGTTACTGGTGTTCCTATGCGTTTTAGTTTACGTTAGTAACTAATCTGTGGTTTTAGCACTTTAAAAATGATAATATTTATATTTATTACATTTTAATCCATTGTACTAGATTTTATAAATCGATATATAATATCCTTTAATAAAATAGTATGATATGGTGGTTCTAAAATAACTAAGGTTTTAACTGGTATATTATATTTCATTAATTGTCTAATAAGAATTTTAGAATGTTTCAATTGTGTTTTGCAGCACTGCGGCAAAGTATTAGGCCTAGAGTTGATAGAAGAAGCAGTAAAGGATGCCAAAGCGAACGCGCAGTTGAACAACATCGAGAACTGCGAGTTTTTCGCGGGCAAAGCTGAAGATATCCTACCGTCTGTGCTAGCGAGGGCAACGGGAGAGGATATAGTGGCGATAGTCGACCCGCCTAGGGCTGGACTCCGTAAGTATTCTTTACTATTTAAATCCTAACTCGTTCCATACGAAAAAAACGGACAGATGCGAGTCTGAATTGCGCACCGAGGGTTCCGTAAAATGTGACATGCGTCACAGTCAATTCTCCAACTGCAAATGTATGTTTGTAATCGCAAAAAAAGAATCCTGTAATTTTTTTCCTTTACTTGTGCTGTGAGACCATGTTTCTTGCCATATTTCATGATTCTAGGTCAGTGAGAAGTACTCTTGTAGGTTTTGATTTACTTTCGACTGTCAAAATAATAAAGAATGGCAGTATTTTTTGATTGCATTGACGTAGAAACTTGACTTTTTTTCAGGTTAAAATCTTAAAACTTCTTTCTTTTATTTGTACTTAAAAATATACATAATAGTGGAAATCATCATTTACAAAAGACTGCTAAGGCTCTTTATAATATCTTTTCCAGCACATGACATTAAAAGAGAAAATGAGGGTAGTCTGTATTATAATAAAAAAAACAAATATAGTTAGTAATTATTATATTAACCTAGATTACATAATAATGTGTAATAACAATATATTATAGTTGTTAAGTATCTATGGCTGATGAGCAATCAATTTAGTGGTTTAGCATTTTCCGTACAAAGTTTCGTCCCCCTCCCTCCCGTCCCCCTTTTCACAGATTTTTGATAAAAAAAGTAGCCTGACATTCGTGATAAAAAAAACTCTTATCACCACAGCAAATTGTATCATTACCAAGTTTCAGCGTTTCGCATACAAAGTTTCATCCCCCTTCTCATCCTATTAGGGGTAGATTTTTCATAAAAATAGCCTATGTCCGTTCTCTGATGTCAAACTATCTTCTTGCCAAATTTCATCATAATCGTTTCAGCGGTTTGCCATTTCCCATAGAGTTTCATCCCCCTTTTCATCCCTTTAGGGGTAGATTTAAAAAAAAAAAGTAGCCTATCATGAGCACAATCACATGTTGTTACTATGTACCAATTTTCATCAAGATTGGTCAAGCCGTTCTTCAGTTATTAAAGGACATACAGACAGAAAGACAAAAATTTTAGAAACGGTAGAATCGAAGCCATTGAGTCATAAAATGACTATGTATCACAAAATTGGACAGTACAATTATAATTACAGACAGATGCCAGAGATTTATATAGTAGTATAGAGAAACAAGGGGGGGGGGGGGTCGGGGGTCGTAAGGGTTGTGACCCCCCCCCCCATATTTTTCATATTTTTTTTGCGTAATAAATTTTCATTTGCTGAACTTATTTTACTGTTAATGTGACCTTAATTATTTGCATGTGTGTATGCGACTTAATTATATAAAGGTAATGCGAACTTCTTTTACTGTTAATCATCAAACAGATACGCGAGCAGTGACGCAACTTCGGAACACGACGAAAGTAAATCGCGTGATATACATAGCATGCAGGCCGGCGGCGGCCGTGAAGAACTTCGTGGACCTGACGCGGGCGCCGTCCAAGACGCTGCGCGGCGCGCCGTTCGATGCCGTGCGCGCCGCGCCCGTGGACATGTTCCCGCACACGGGCCACGTGGAGCTGGCCGTGCTGTTCGAGCGGCGCCGGCAGCCTCCGGTCAGTGCCTCCTGCCACAGTATAAACATAATAGTATGTGTGCGCGCTAATACGCACGCGCCGTGGCACGCACACAACGGCAATATTTTGGGCGAATATGGGTAATGATTGTAGCGCCAGTCGGGGTCGCACGCCTCGCAAACATGCGACCGCTTCCATTTGTCTTTAATTTGTCCTTCAATCGTCGCAAATACGAAAACGTCTATATCGTATAAACGAACGTATTATAATGTCCTTAGGGAGTCGGCCTTCTTTTCTCTTTGCCTCTGCTAATGCTTTATACACACGTTCGTACATGCTCCACGAGCAAACTTCATCGAGCAAAACTGTCCTCGACATCGTATCCACACGTTTCGAACTTTTAACAGTCATGCTCATTCTACTATGCATCACGTCGAACCACGAAGTACGACACCTTGTTATATAATATTTGTTTGGGGTCGTCTGCTATATACACATACTGGCCATAAATGCTGTTACAATAAAAAAATGAATTTGGAACCTGACATTCTCATATGAATATTCAGTGTATTTTCATTTTCGCGCCAATCTTTATTAAATATTTTTGTGATATTAAAATGGAGTGGGGTGATAAAGAGAACCGAATTGTTGTGATAAGCATTACACAAAGTAGGTATGTAGCAAAATGCAATTTTTGAAACTCCATTTGCTTGCTATTAGTCGAATGTTTGTGTACCGGACTATTGATATGTCCTCTGTTTGTGACAAAAATATCTGGGCGTCCACGTAGTATTCTTACTAAAAAGGTGATCAAAGCAGTGAAGGAAAGAATCCGAAGAAATCCGAAAGCAAAAGATTTTATCTAGAGAAATGAATATAGCACCTAGAACCATGTCGCCAGTGGCGTGCACAGGGTTTTTCAACAGGGTAGGCAGTGAAAATAACAAATATATTTAAAAAAAATAACAATTTTAATACATAATTATACTTACTAAAACAGCAATATTGACGAGCAAGAACGTTACCGTTACTTTAATTTTTCGTAGTGGTTGTTATTATTATATGTACTTAATGCAAGGCAAACAAAATAAACTATTAGTATGTTTCATAATATTTATGTAATAATAAAAATAGCGTACATGTATTTTTCATATCACACACATTATTCAATCACACACACGCAATCACACACACACGCGCGCACACACACGCACACATACACACGCGCACGCACACACACACACACACACACGCACACGCGCACACGCACGCATGTATGCACGTGCATTAGTTTTTAAGCTAATTTGATTGTAAATTTTTTCTATTTTGTTTTTGTATGTAACAACTAAATTTGGTAAATTTAAAACGACAGCGATGGAGGAGCGAAGCTCCTTGGTACAGGCATTATATGCTTAAAAAGGAGCTTCAAATTCTAATATTGTAAAAACTTTTGAGAACGTAATTAAACAATTTATTTATTATGTGCACAAACGTCAGCCACTTCAATTTTTCATAATATTTAGAATTGAAATTTCTAGTCACATTACCTGACTTGTGATATAAATGCAACTCGGGACACACCTGCCTTTAGCTATAGTTTGTAATTTTTCACTATATGAAAATTTCGAAAACGCGACTTGTTTTAGATTTTGTAAACACACAGTGCCGACACAATTATCACAACTAAAACATTCCATTTTTTTAAATACAACTGAAATTATATATTATAAACCGATACTTCAAATACGAATTGTAAGAAGAATAGAATTATTTCAAATAACTCTTAGAACAACAAATCACTCGTACAAAGAAAACAAATATGGCGTTTTGTTTTGATTCAAGATAATTCAAGTATAAATCAGTAAACCATAAAAAAAGCGAAAAGTGTTGAATTTATTAAATGCCTCTATGTCGTTGATGTAGACGGTGTCTCTAAACACGCACACAAACTTCATTTTCGTGTGTATAAAATAGCACACATTTGAAAGATTATTTCGTGTACTGATAGGGTGAAACGTAAACATGTGTGCGTGAATTATAGGCACCTTACCGGTGTACCTACGCGAATAAGTTATATTAGATTGCTAAAAATACAGTAATTTAAAAATACGAAATACGATTACAAACAGATGAAGGATGGTAGAACGACTCGGGATGGAAGATGGCGCTATTTAAAAAAGTTGTTGCTTAGTTTTAAATTCTATATGAATTGTAGATATCGATATAACTTTCATTTAATTTGTCAGGGTAGGCAGTGTCTCTGTGCCTATATGGGATGCACGCCACTGCATGTCGCGTATTTAAAAAGATGCCTTAAGACTTGCAGCTTATAAGAGACGCACTCGTTATTACCTAACCAACAATTTAAAAATGAATAGGGTGATAAAATCAAAACAACTCACACAGGTCACAGAGGTTACATTTTTTAGAAAAAATTATTAGAAAAATGTAGGAAAATTTTAGAGAAAATTTTTACTATCAAGCAACATTTTAATAAGCAGAAT
The DNA here is from genome assembly GCA_907165235.1 of Zeuzera pyrina. Classification (NCBI taxonomy): domain Eukaryota; kingdom Metazoa; phylum Arthropoda; class Insecta; order Lepidoptera; family Cossidae; genus Zeuzera; species Zeuzera pyrina. Next base: position 6,731,684 of record OU015627.1, read on the forward strand.
GACCGAGTTTGTGCTCAAAGCTCTAGAGAAACTTCTCAATTAGTCAGTAGGGTACAACGTGAGCATTTCCGGCTTCAGTAATGGTTTGGTGGGGTGTTAGCTATCAAGGAGTGACTGACCATATTTTTTTGAAATAGATTTCAAAACGTCGGCCCAGGGGTATCAACATAAGATTCTTGAGAAGGTAGTTAAGGCTCTTAGCAACACCATGTTCCATAACCAAGAATAGTCCTTTCAGCAAAACTCAGCATCGGGTCCTAAAGATCGATCCACACAAGCGTGGCTGTGAAGGAACGTTCCTGACTTCATCAGAGCTGAAAACTGGCCGTTATCTAGTCCCAATCTTAATCCACTTGACTATATTTTATGGTCTCTTTTAGAGAGTATGGCATGCTCTTAAACTCCATGATAATTTGAAGTCCCTAAAACATTGCATAAGATTGGCAGTGGCGAATTTTCCCATGGAGAAAGTGCGTATTTCAATCGATAACTGGCCACAACGCGTATAGGATTGTATTAAGGCCAATGGAGATAATTTGGAATGAGCTTCGTATTTTTAAAATGCTATTAATATATAAACTAACGCACACTGCAATAATAACCGTTTTATGCAATACAAAAAAAACGATGTTTTCCTTGTAACGATGTTTATGGCAAGACTAGGTATTTTATAGGGAAAATCGCCAAAGGCGATTATTATTATCTATCGATAAAGCGTTTCTAAAAAAGAGGAGAGAATTAAGACTCATTTGGAAATGATTAAAAGTCTAGAGCCACTTGATTTTAATAATTATTTGCGATTGAATAAAAGTCCTATATGATAAATTGCTAAAATTGGTGGTGGCACCTTTAAATTTTTGATAAATTCTCTTGGATAGGTGCGTAAATTAGCTGCTTTTTTAACGTATTTTTCGTATCGTAACATATGCGCAATCGAACGTATACACGCAAAGACATGTTCGAAATCCTCGACGAGCAAAAATTACGAGTCTTACGGCATGACGATCTATCTATACGGTTGATCTTGCTCGATCGAACTCAAAACCGTCGAACATGTATGTACGTGCGTGTGGACTTAGCATTCTGCCTCTTGCCTCGCGTGTTGTGTGTGTCGTGTAATCGTAACGCTTCAGTAGACGCGGCTGCGGATTCCTGTGTCTGCTTTCAATCTATCAAATGCCCAAAATAACGCCTGATTCGAACATACTAAAATCGCACGCGCAGTTCATTGCAGCGACTAGTGTGGGCGCAGGCCAAAATAGCAAAAATGAAATCGTCATGTTACAATTGAGTCCATCGCTGCAATAAGAGCTACTTCACCTTGATAAAGCTTGTCTCCGAAAAAGTTATGTTATTTTTTTACTGTATTCGTTATGATTTTAGTTTAAAGTTTTGAAGCTGCATGTGAACCGTTTGATTCTCAAATTGAAAATAAACACGTAAACTTAATACGGGAACATTTGATTGTGTAGTTGTCTATTATTATAGAACTTTTTGACGAGTATTCAATTTATGCAGTGCATTACAAGCACACTACAAGTGTCTTAATTAAAATAGTAAATTCAGTCCTGAAGCAAATTAACGACAGGTACTTAGATTTTCCACTGATTTCAGGCTTCAGACGAAGAACAATGCAGTAATGTCACTAAAATCACAGAAGATGATGTCATTGCAAGTGAACATAAAATTGAAAATAGTGATGCTGTGATCAATAAAGAATGACAATTTGAAGCATTTATATACATAATTGTATAATACTTTAAGTAATAAATAAATTAATTTGTTACGTTAATTGTTTTTTGTTCATTTTTCTTGTAAATAATTCCCACCCTCAATTCAATCCTCTTGAAAATCACCGTTGTATCATTGGTAAATTAAAAAAAAATGAGTTTTTACCTTATATTAAAAAAAATGCAGAGCAACAGAGCCGAAAAATGAAGCATTCGTAAGTCAGTGAATACTTATCACGTCATTGTAACAATGACGGTCACATAATTCGCATGATTTCCGTGCAATTCGTGTATGTTATATTTACGCCCAATATGTCAGATTCTAGCTCAGAAACATACAAGATCGGATTAAATAACGCAAATAAAACCAATGAAGTAACAAATCACACCTTCAACATCACCTTAAACATCATTCTAAATTATTATTTTTTAAAATAAAATTAAATTTAAAACTATAGACAAGAATTTGTTCAGTGATGCCATATTAGAATTTTTTTTACCCAGTTTTACATTTTATGTATTACAGTACTTTTATGAATGAAGATCAGGTATTTCCAGATGAACGAGTTGAGAATGAATATGTAAACATGAGAACAGAGGTGAAGAAATAGAGTAGAGATTCATAAAGCAGAACGAAGACTCACAATGTGTTTTTAAAATATTTGAAAAAGATAGACTTAATAAAAACTGTAATTAATAAATCATTTAATTCAATAGTACTCGGTTCATATTTTTTAAAAAACGTATAGGCATCGCTCGAATAAAGGAGAACTTCGTAACGAAACTTTTTTTCGGCCATTAAACTGTGCATACTGAAATCGCACTTTTATTTATAATTAAATTATTAAGCATAGTGTTTTCATAAATTGTATTCGATAAGGTATTTAATTGAGTAATTTTCCTGTCTGCACGTTTTTTCTAAATGTTTCTTTCGGAGTTTATAGCTGTAGTAGAGGTGTCGATTCTTCGTCGTCAAATTGATATCTCATAAAATGATATGTCTGATATTAGAGTTTTATGTTATTAATTTATATTTAGTAACAACATAACAGTTCCAAAATGTTCAGTCTGTATTCTATTGGTGGGCAATAGTTGAAAAAAACAAAATTAGGGTACTGTTCATATTCTTATAAGATTTTGTATACCCACTAATAGAATACCGACTAAATATTTGTAGAACTTATATTATTACTAGAAGTCGCCCGGTGGTTGAAATTCTAGCGTAAATATAAATATATATAAACTTTCTGACGACAATCCCTACTCTGTGCGGCTGCTTGATTGGTTCGAGATTTAATCTAAGGACCTTACATATATCTATTATGATCACAAACTATTATGAGTTTGACATTTGCAGTATGAACTTAAAACTATCCCAAATCTCTAAACTCCTCCGTGCGCGCAATGTTCTTAAAATCGGAATCCGAATTTTTCGCTTCTTAATATTAATCCTTATTATTAATATCTCTCTCCAAAAATTTTTTTATTGATAACACTGAAGCTCGTCAATAGCTACTAAACAAAAAAAAAGAAAATCAGTTGACAAACAGAGGAGAAAAAGACTGAACTGTTTGGTCTTTTCCTATTTATACACAGATATTTGTACGATATAGTCTATAATAAAAAGGCAAAACATAATATAACATAACATAACATAACTTCACGCTGTATCCCCAACGGGGTAGTCAGAGAGGACGGAGCGCCAGGAGTCGCGGTCCTTACACACCTCTTTCGCTTCCTCAAATCTCATCATTCTCCTCACACATTTTCGCCTAGGTATGCGAGTGCTTTTGACATTTCCGTCTGCTAATTGATTTACTCTGGCTATTTGATCTTCATAAGTCAGCCTTGGTCTTCCTTGGCTTCTTTTACCGCTCACTTTCGCTCTGTATATTTTCTTCGTCAGTCTTTCATCACTCATTCTTTCCATGTGCCCGAACCATCTAAGCATTCCTTTCTTCATTTTTACAATAACACTGTTGTGCAACCCTGTCATACTGCGTATCTCATCATTGCTTATCCTGTCCGCAAGCGTGACAAAACATAATATATAAACATTAAACTGTAAATATAACTTTGAATCCCTAATATAACTAATTTTGAATAACAAATCATCTTGTCAGGTTACCCCTCATTTCGGGTAAACGAATTGTTATTGTAATACTCCCACATTGATTTTAGGGATACCATTGCACAGTTTGGGATTTTAATATGATTGTGAGAAATATTATGGAGCTTTTCATAAATGTTTGTAAAGGTTACCTTCAATGAAATAATGGGTATATTGTGCAAAATATTTTATTTTAATTGTAACCCCTTCCCGATTTTGTTGTCTTCACTCGTTTTGTATAGGAGGGTCTAGCTATGTATTCATTTTTATTATTAAAAATGTGATTTATTGACAAAGTTCATTAAAATAAGCAGTGTTTTGTGAAGATATGTATAACAATAAAAAAAAATCTATTGTCGATAAATATTATTATGAAAATGTGTATGTGATATCGATAATTCACATCCCAAAAAATGTAGGAAACAGAATGCATGTGGACACTAATTTCATCGCATTTCATGCAATGAATTCTTATAATTTTTAGCTGCCTTCCACCTAAAATCTCGGAACTTATTAATCGATACTTGTTTTACCACTCAACGAAGCATCTTTAGGAAATTGCATTACCAAGATTCGGCGGTAGTTAGCTGAACGAATCTGAATTTCCTGAGGATGCTTCGTTGAGAGGTGAAATAAGTATCAATTAACACGTTTGAGATTTTGGGCAGAAGATAGCTATGAAATGTAAAAATTATTTATTTATGCAACATTTACGAATATTTCACATTTTATTCGTAAAATTTCACATTATATAAATTATATATTATGATGTTTATTGACCAGAGGATTAAAGTATTTAGACAGGTTTCGTTTTTTATAATTAACATCTTTTTGGTTAAAGAAAGAATATTATATAATATTAATACGTAATACTACTACTAATCACCATATTATAATTATTTGTAAGCAAATAAGTATAATATGGTGTATAACAACAAGAGTATTATAATTATGTTATAATATCAATGTGTATGTACATTGGATATTAAATATTATACACACTTATTTTGAAATACTACCTATTTGCCTCGCCATGATCGGGTGATAATATTATTATGTCGTAGTTTGTCTGCAGTCGTGAAACGATTGCGGGTGAAGTCTTAATCTAAAAGGAATTTAATATAGTGGCAGGACGATCGGATGAATTCCATAGCGAGCGTGCCTGTTCTCCTGATGAATACCTACTCTTTATTTGAAATACAAGTACTGTCGGCAAGAAATGTCTTTTCTTAATGGAAGTAAGTAATTATATTATTTTGAATTTACAGCTGTTTAAAATAAAGGAATTAAATATTCAACAGATCATTCCTATCTAGATCAATTCCTATTTGCCATTTTCATAAAAATTGCATATACATAAGACAGTAATAGCAAGTTATAAAAAAAAACAACACAACGAAAAGAAAATCTTCCTTTTCAGTGCTATAACTATCTTCATTAATGAAAACTATTAAAGAAACTATCATTTACAACACCTTAGTCATGTTGATATGTGTTTTATATATGTTTTATATTTTTGAATATTTTGTTCCAATTAATTGCTTGTATTATTGTAAAAGAAAAATGGCATACTCACCTATTTTATTGAATAATAATAATACTCCAGACAATTACACAGATTGTGTGACCCCAAACTTAGCAGTAAGCTTGTACTATGGGTATCACACAACGAACTCTGGGGGAGTTCCCAGTATTATTATTGTTGATGAGGGACGTCTGCCAGGCCCAGACGGGTGATCAGTCCTCTTTTGGACCATTTCACCCATTTCCCTTACGTGGAGTATGGTCTACTGATGGCCTAGAAAACGTTCCCCATCAAACCTTCTTGTACGCCTACAAAATTCTATTGTCCTCGTAGCTGAGAGATTTCAGTTCCTCCTCCCCAAGTAGGTCCGTTCCGAAAATCTCCCATCTTATCCTCGAATACGTTACACATTCCGCTATGAAGTGTTTGCTAGTTTCCTCTTTGTCACAGTGCGGGCACTGTGCACTTTCACTTCCCTTACTAATTAGAGCCTTGTGTCTATTTAGTAAGTTGTGTCCAGTTATTATTCCTGTGATCGTCCTAATGTTTGTTTTGCTCATTCTTAGGATCTTTTGTACCTTCTTCTTATCTATTTCCTTTAGGAACATCTTTGACTGTCTACAGCCTACTTTATTCTTCCATGCTTTGATTGTTTCTTTCATAGCTATGGTTCTGATGATTCCTTTTATTATTCTTTCTGATATTGGGAGAACTGGTTCAGGTCCGGTGAACCTCCTTTCCGCTCCCTCTCTTGGAAGTTCGTCCGCCTTCTCATTGCCCTCATTCCCTTGGTGACCTGGGATCCAGGCAATGGTTGCTTCTATCGAGGATGCTAACCGATTTAACGTTCTTTTACATTCTAGTACCAAAGCTGATTTGGTGCTAGGTCTATTCAATGCCTTTAATGTGGCTTGACTATCCGTGTAGATTACCACATCTGTGTCATGCTATTGTCTTCTTCTAGCATCTTTTGAGCACAAGTCAATACTGCGTATACCTCAGCTTGGAACACGCTAGTATATAGACCTAGCGATATGCTCATTTCCTTTTGTTTTGACTTGGGTGTGTAAATGCCCGCTCCCGAGAGTTTTGTGCTCTCTCTGCGAGAGTCATATGTATACCTTATACGTGTTCTTGTATTGTTTCTTATTTCCCAATCGTCTCTTTCGCCGATGTGTACTCTGTATTTCTTGTCAAAAATTCTTAGTTTATTAGGTCATTGTTTTGTAATACCATTGACAGTTTTCCCGCATATATGGTATCTATTTGTGCATGTCCTTTATCTAGATGATTTGCTTTCCATTCCTTATATGTTTTCATGACATACCATTGTTCTATTGCTTTCTTTTTAATTTCTATTTCGAGTGGATTCATGCCTAGGATAATTTCCAGAGCTGCCGTTGGTGTCGACCTTAGGCTCCTGTCATCATCAGGCAGGCCATTCTCTGTATTCTATCTAGTTCCTTCTTATTGCTCTTGATTTGTGCTTTGTGCCACCATACCACCGCGCCATAGGTTAGTCTTGGTAGTATTATGGTTCTGTATATCCAGTGTGTCATGTGAGGCTTTATACCCCAGCTTTTACCCACCGCTCTTTGACATTGTATTAGGGCTGTTTTAGCTCTAGTACTTATTTCTTTAATATGACTGCAGAATCTTAGCTTGTCGTCTAGATTTATACCTAAGTATTTAATTTCTTTGACTATTTCTAGTTCTTTTCCTGATAGCACTATGTCTGGCATTATCATTATTTTCCTTTTCTTAGGAAATACTACCAGTTTGGTTTTGTCCGGGTGTATCCCCAGACCCTTATCCAGGCACCATTCAAGAATAGTTTTTATTCCTTCCGTTATTACTTCTCTAATTTTCTTCAAGCTTCTCTGTAGAATTTTGGGGAAAATTTCGTCTGGTCCTGCCGCTTTGAATGGCATGAACGACGTCACTGCCCATTCTATCCCTTGTTCTGTAATCATCTCCTCTGCTACTGCCCATGCTGGTTCTTCATACTGTTCACACATTATTCCTTCGGCAGTGTATTCTGCACTATCTGGGAAATGTGTTTCAATCATTTTCTTTAGAACTTCTTTTGGTTCCGTGATAAGACGGTCGCCATTCTTAATGCTGCTCAATGTGCATGCTGTGTTGCCCGCTAGCATTTTCATTATTCTAGAGGCTTCAGAGTGTGTGGAGATGCTCTCGCAATATGTCCTCCATCCTCTCCTACTTTCTTCTGAGCATTTCTTTTTAAAACTGTTTCTTTCATTCCTGTATACGCTCCAGCTGTTTTCGTCACCCTTATGAAGGGCTATCCTCGGAGCTTTTCGCGTTTTCTTCCTTAGCTTGCTAAGTTCTTTTGTCCATCATGGTTGTCCTTTCCCGACTTTAATTTCTTGTAGTGGACATGATTCATGATAGGCTTGCTTTAGTAGTTCTTTAAGTTCCTCAGCTCCTCTTTCAAGGTCCTGAATACTCCCAAATCCTGCAGTCTTGGGTATCCAATCGTTGATGATTGAATCAAATTTATCCCAGTCCGTTTTTTTGGGGATTCTTATTTTCTTTATTTCTACTTTACTATCTAACTCAAAAAAGATTCTTCTATGGTCTGAGAAGGCATAGTTTGTATCCACTTTCCATCCCTTCACAAGTGAACTAATCTGTTTTGAGCTATATGTAATGTCTAGTACTTCTTTCCTGTTTTTGGTAACGAAGGTAGGTTCGTTGCCAATGTTTAGGACGTCTAATTCATTAACTAAAATGAAGTCTTAATATCTCTCGCCTTTCCAGTTTGTGTCTGTGCTACCCTAAACAGTGTTATGAGCATTAGCATCGCACCCTACCAGAATAGGAATATTCTTACCTTTGCATCTGTTGATCAGTTCTTGTACCTTCGCCGCAGGTGGGTCGAAGTCTCTTTCACTAGGAGTGTAACTTGAGGCTACGCCGATGCTCATGACTCTGCCTTCCTCGGTTTTCGTAGGGATTTCTACAGCCACTAGATCTCTGTAACACATAATGGCCGTATAGCCTACGTTCTTTATGTTCTTACCAATATATATACATGCTCTGGGAGGGAGCTCACCTTCCGTGTGGTAGATGATTTCACCCCCCAGAGAACCGACTCCTACTACCCGGTTGTTGTACATGTATGGTTCTTGTAAGAGAGCTATGTCAATTTTCTTCTCGATGATGGTTTTGCAGAGGTTGTGCATCGCCTCTTTGCAATGGTGAAGATTTATTTGACATATTCTTATTGATCTTTGTGTTTTGTGTTGTGTATTGCGTGTCGTGGGTTGTGTGTTCTGTGTGCTATACTGTGTGTTGTGTGTGCTATTCTGTGTGTTATGTGTATGCGTAGTGTTACTGTTTGCGTGTTTGTCCATTTTTGTTTTTTGTCTTTGGTACCGTCCTAGAAGCCGGACCCCCCCCCCAGACGCACTGCCTCCGCCAGTCTTGGCACGGCCAGCACCCCCAGAGAAGCACCCACTCCCCGCCGGTTTCCTCTGTCCTTTGTCCGCCTGTCTCGGTCCAGTCGGAGTACTTAAGGTCCTGATGCTGACATCCTCCTGCACCCGCGTGAACTGGTGCTCACCGCCACTCGTAGATGTCTCACCCACATTTGAGGGCACGCATCTGTGCACGCACTTGCATACGCATGTACAGCATTTGCATCCTGCCTTCTTGACTACTACACCTTTGGCCGCCGGAAGCTCACCTCCTCTCAGGCTTGACCTGAGTAGTCTCACCTGGACTTGGGTTGCCTGAAAGCTAAGCCAACGATGGTAGTCCTTCCAGCTTTCTGCATCTTCGTGAGGAATACCCACTATGAGTCGAGTTCCCAAAGGCAGTAGCTCCTTTGAGATCTCAGTCCAGTCGCATGTCCTCGTATCTGTCAGGTGTCTGTTCTGTCTCACCAAGAGCTTGAATGGGTCCTTGGGGAGGTGTTCTTTTGGACCTGGTATCCACACCATAGCCTTGGCCCTATCGACTCTCCGCGCAATGATAGAGACGCCGTCGTGGTCTCCAAAGGAGCATGCCAAGAGCCAGTCCCTCGCCCCCTCGTTCATTGGTGTCACAAGGTAATGACCTTCTGACACCAACCCCGAGGTGGCAAATAAGACCCTCGTCGTCGTCGTGTCGTGGAAATGGGGCTTTTCAGAAGTGTCTCCTCTTCTAAGTGCAGATTGGCAAGGGAAAGTGCATCCTCAACCTCAACTGTACTTGGCTTTGATTCTGTCAGTTCTTTAGGAGGTACTCCCTCAGTGTTACCTTCAGGCTTCCTCTCCATTATAGTGTTTTTATTTAAGTTATCCATACAATTTGGGTTTTTAATGGTGAGAAATAAAGTAAGGCACCCCGGCAGAGCTCCCTTGCCCAGGTGCCGGCTACATTTTCGCGGATACAGGGGGCGCCGCTCCCCTGTACTCAGGCTCGTACGACGCAGACGTTATGAGTGCTGGGTTCCTCCCCGGGTCTGGAAAATTACTCGGCGAGTTTGACTCTCTGGATAATCAGTGGGTACCGGATAAGTAATACCTCTTATGGCTTCCTCTACTTTCCCTACCTTTCTCCAGATGTCTCCCTCCGAGTCGCTTCCCATCCCCGTTGACGAATCCAGCACTCACGACCCCCGTCTACGAAACGGCTCGTGAGCTGGATAGGCCAGCTCTCAAGCCGCGGGATCGTTGGCACGAGCTCTCCAACCGTGACCCCAGGGGGTGCGAGGATGTTGGATTACACATCCACCACCTCCTCGCTTTAGTGGCGGATGTAGGGACAGGATGAGGATGTGGTAGGATGGTTTGGATTGGATTAAGGAAGGTGCTAGGGAGGGGGATTTTGTACAATATATACGGGTTTTCCTCCGCATGTGATGCACAGCTGTTAGGATAATATCTGAAGCCGAAATTCCGATATCATCCCCTGTACCCTCCTCCTTTATCCGGGCTTGGGACCGGCACCATACTGGGGTTTTTGATTGAGACATAATTCGTCCCATCCAGAAAACCCAACATCGAGGCGGAGTTGAGTTCCCAGTAACACCCAGACTCCAAGCCAATTTAGAAAAGTTCGTTTCCTAAATTGACCTGACCGGGGATCGAACCCGGGATCCTAGCTTGGAAAGCAGATGCTTATGCCACTGCGCCAACGGGCCAGTCTAGAATAGAAAAAGTGAATAGAATAACATTCTATTCCCTTTTTCTTCTGACTGTACGGCGATTATTGCATCATACCGCCCTGAGGGGAAGGTGAAAACTTTATTTCGTAAAACGAGCTTAGATGGGATATGCTTGTGGGGAGCTGTTCATTTACGTGCTGCCCAGCGACGAAGGTGCTGGTCTCAAGTGTACGAGAAGCAAAAATGTTTTTCTTGTAAATCTCTAACAATGTATACAATATGCATTATTGTTATACTTTCCTCACTGATATACTCTCACTTTTCATTTTCGATTCAACAAACGAAAGGTAAGAATTCTAAGTATTTTTAATAAAATAACTGTAGTCAAAAAAAACTGTTCCTTTGCATTTACTTTTTCACGCGTTAAGACCAAATTATCCGAAATATCATATTATGGAATACCACTTTGATGATAAAAAGTCGACTCTTCTACTGCAGTTATAAACACGGAAAAAAATTTACAAAGGAAAAATATTCGATTAAATACTTTATTGAATAGAATTTATAAAAATGCCATATCGTCTTAGAAATAAAATATATAATTTAACAGCCAATTTAAACAGAAGTATCGTTTCGAAGTTATGGTTTAACTGAGCGAAAACCATATGATTCAATTAAATTAAACCATTCAATGAAATGATTTATCGATTACATTTGTTTTCTCTAAATTAATAAAAACATTTTAAAAAGCACTTCGACGTCTAAATACCTAGCCTAAGTCCTCCACAAGGATGGAGTTCTTAATGATTCTTCAACTGATTGGACTGTGAGAATTGAACCCGATATTACTGAATGAATGAACTAATTATATTTTCACATTTTTTTCTTGTAAAATTTAATTATTATAGTAATTTAGTAAGTAGTATGTAATTTGTTATAGATAGTCAAATAACGGAGAGTCAGTCGGTGCTGGACCCGAACGGCGAACTATTGCTGAAATGGAGAGTTGATTACTCAGCTCGAAGGATTCAGTTCCAATTGATATTATCTGAAAGGGCTCCTGTGTTTAGTTGGTTTGCTTTAGGATTTTCTGACAGAGGAGATTTGAATAATTCTGATATATGTTTATTATGGACTGATTATAAAGGCAGAGATCATTTTGAGGTAAAAATATATTCTTCGTTTGATTTTATTGAAAGTTTCTTTTATTCAATCGGCAGTAAAATATTTAGTCTTTTTTTAATAGATAGGTAATCAATTCTCTTGTATAAATAGTACGCATATAGGTAGAAGTAGATTCATAATATCCAGTAAGTATAGATATATTTTTGTAATACATATTATGTATATAGTGTATCTAAACAGTATATTGTTTATACAATTAGGTGTTTTAAAAGAATGAATTATTTAAGTTTTTTTTTTTAATTTTAGTTTGTAAGTAAAAATACTTGCGTCTTTTTTTTCAAAATCGAATTATTTGAATAATGAATTTGCATAGGTAAGTATAAATTGTAGATAGTTAACCTATATTATACTTCAATGTATATTTATTGTAATTTAATTATCTATATGTTATAATAATACATATGTATAGTTTTATTCATTTAAGCTTCTTCATTTTAGGATATGTATGCAGACGAAGAAGGGAAATTATCACGCGATGTAAAACAAGATTGCGAAGGGTTTTACCTAGATGCTAAAAGCAGATGCATTGTTTTTGAACGATTTTTCGACACTTGTGACGACGACGACTATATTATCGAGGTAATCAACCATATAGGTTGAACATGTTTTGATTCACACTATCTCTATCAGGCTATCAAGATTTTTCACAGAGGTAGACAGATTCACATAGATGCTATATATGTACCTATGTATTTTTAGAAATAACAATGTATATCTAATAGGTAAATAGTGCTAGTTATTCCCTGACGACTCATAAAAATATTATTTTGGTAATTCAGATTTTTTTTTGTATCGGACTAACAGAATCGAAAATTGAGAAAATTAGGGAACCAAATTATTTATTCCTTTTTGATCCAAAGGTATTATAAGTATCAAAATTATTTGGGTATGTAAAAAAAATAATTTTTGGTTATTTGCGGTTTTCATTAATTTAGACAAAACGCTTTACACTTTTTGAATTAGTCATAGGACATTGAAGAAGTGACAAGTTTACTAATAACTACCTCGCATATCTATCATCCGTGACGTATTGAATAAAAACATATATGTTTGCCTTGACTCTACAATGAAGTTAAAATATTGGCAAGGATAACATGCATATTATATCATAACAAATAAAAGTTTATTTCATTTAATTGTTTTTTAATTTTTAGTTCGTGATAAGAGCGTGTTTTTTTAGTTTTTTTAAACTCAATTTAATATTTTATTTTATACTTTTCAGTCTTAAAATAACTTTAACATGTTTATTACTGATTCAAAATTCATTTAAAGTTCGCTTAGCTAGTCCGCCATCTTTGGGAGTTCGCCATATTGAATTTAGTGTGACGTCATTTTATTTTTCGAATTCTCAGCAAACCCTTTTATTTGATACCCAATCATGATGGAGATAAGAAAAATTTGACCGACATCTTGGGGCGTCCGCCATATTGAATTTAGTGTGACTTCGTTTTAGTTCTCGTATACTTCACAGTAAACCCTTTCATTTGATACTCATATCATGGGAGTGCATAAAAAATAAGTAGTCCGCTATATTGGATTTAGAATGACATCACTCAGCTAGCTATGCATAGTCATCCAAACTAAACGAGTGAGTATCCAAAATTTCAGCTCAATCGGAAACCGGGAAGTGGGTCGAATTTAACTTCCAAGATTTTTTTCACACAGTTACAGCTGAAACTAATAAAAGCATGTTAAAAATGTAATAATATAATAATAATGTACTCTGACATTTCACACAGCGCCATCTAGTCCCAAAGTAAGCAGCACAGCGCTTGTGTTATGGGTACTAGACAACTGATATACTTTTCTTTTGTAAATAAATACATATTATACATAAACACTCAGACTCAGGGCGGGAATCGAACCCGCAACGCCCGTTTACTTTCCGACGCGCTTAACCGTTGCGCCACGGAGGTCGTCAAATGATGAAGTATATAGTTTATTTCATTCCACAATTAAATTAATTAATTAAGTAATGAAGTTATATAGTTTATTTCATTCCACAATTAAATTATTTTTACAGATTTCATTAATGTTCAGTATGAAATTCATATCCATGAATTTAATATAGAGGCTGAATGAGCACGCGCGATCGAAGCCTAAGCTTGATCCCTCCAGAATACCTCGTGCCGTGATGGTCAAAGACAGACTGTCCTTCAGATGGAAATAATTTCCTACTTCTAAATGTTTATGAATAAACTGTTCTAAATGTTTTTCAACAGGATGGAACTGTCCACGTAGTGTGGGCACATGGCAGCGACAAGCTATTTTCGGCAAAAGGTTTATGCCTAACATGCACGTCGGCACAAAAACAAGGCTTTATCAGAGTTCGATTACTGACGCCCCCTTCGTTACCGAAACCCAAAGCTCAACAAGTATTGATCACCAACAAGAACCTGAAAGTGCCTGGCAGCGACACTACCTATTGGTGTAAAGTGATGAAACTTCCTGATTACATCACTCAGCGAACACATCATATTGTTCGGGTACGTATTACTGCGTTTAGTAGGTACGTAGGTATATTGTTCAACTGGCACATAGCCCAGAATGCGTATTATTTTACCGGAGAGTTCGTTTGTCTCGTTCGCTAAAAATGAACCTTCATTCAGTAAGTTTAGTTAGCAAGCTTAGCAAGTCTCTAAAAATACAGGAATCAAAATATTATCATAATTACACTATATGCCATTCCTTTTGTCCTGAAATACGTTACCTGTATTGAACAGTGATTTAATAGTAGAAAAATGATTAAGATAAATCTTAGAAATAAAAAAAACAACCATTATCTGAAAAAATAACACACTGATCACCTCGGACGTCTAAAATCAGCAATTGCATTGAACACATCGGACGTTATTCCAAGATTTGAATTGAATATATCCATATGTATAATCAGAGATTTAGCCTATGTGGGCCAGCTGGCCAATAGATTAACCACCGCATGCTTTATGTTTCAGTAAATTCGATTATCGATTTTTTTTCAATAATTCTTATATGACTATTTTCTCATGTGACATAGAATTTTCATGTGACATAGTTTTTTAGGCTGGGTAGTGCCTATCCTTACCGCTACGTATAATAACTTTATGATCCTTACCCACCCATCTAGCTACAGCAAGCTAGTAATCGGCAGTATTATACTTATCAGCATTTTTAGCTTATTGTTAGAAGTATAGAATACCAGCAAACCACTCTATTTCGTAATTCACTAAAACTTTGGGAAATAATAAAAATCGTGAGTTATAAATTATAATATAACAACAACTTTTATAGTTAAGTAATGTATAGAACATACACGATTGGTTAACAAAATAATTAATATTTAATTATTGTTTAGTTCGAATCAACCATAACACGAGGCAATGAAGGTTTGGTACATCATATGGAAGTTTTTTACTGTGACACTGATCCCAACAAAGATATTCCGTTGTACGAAGGAAATTGTTTTGCAAATGAAAGACCTGAGCTCACTAAAGTGTGTTCTAAAGTGAGTAATGCTGTTATTGAAAATTTCCTCTATATACTACATTATATAATATGTCATAAATAATCGTATCATGATTATAGGTAAAGGCAGCTTGGGCAATGGGTGCACCACCGTTTACATATCCAGAAGAAGCTGGATTGCCTCTCGGTGGTCCCAGAGCTAATAAATATGTCATGCTTGAAGTTCACTACAATAACCCAGAACGCAAGAAAGGTAGATACTTGTTTTTTAATTTAGACTTATGCCCCAATTTTGGGCAGCTGGGTAAAGCTCTCCCATACTGTTCTCCATTATTTATTGTTTACACGAAAACTAAGCAATTACTTTCAGGTAAATTTTTAGCATATATCAGCTGCCTACCCCGTTAAGGGATACAGCGTAAAGATATGTATGTTATGTATGTATTATTATCGTTACCAATATTCTAAAATAATGCTGACTTTTTAACGTATAAACACAGATTAATTAGTTTACTAACGTATAAATACGCACTTTTAGCCATATTATTTTTATTACATTGAAAAATTTCGTGCATTCATATAATTCGTATTAAAAATCAGACGAAATTTATTTTAGATTGGGTGGACAGTTCTGGAATTAGAATGTACATAACTGCCAACAAAAGGCGTTACGACGCTTCAATCATGGAACTAGGCTTGGAGTACACGGACAAAATGGCCATACCAGGGGGACAAAATGCGTTCCCGCTGACTGGGTACTGTATACCTCAGTGCACTGGAGTGGTAACTAAATAGTATCTAATTTTTATAATGTAGGTAAAATAAATATACAACGTCATATACATTTCTATCTATTAGCCTACATTTGCGTACAACTGCTGAGCAAAGGCCTCCCCCAATTCGTTCCATTCCCTTCTATACATTCCAGTCTCTTACCATCCTCGCAGATACCTATCCAGGTCGTACATATACATGTATCTACACATAAATAATTCTCAGAATAAAAGCTTACATCACCCATCCCTCGAAAACACTTCCCAGATATACAGATTCCATTTACCTATATTTCACACTTCGTCTCAGTTTTCTCTTTCAAACTAATACAACTAAAGTTCCGGACCTTAACTTTGTTCACATTCATATTTATTCTATTCACTTCATATTCTTCTTTGACTATACTCTGTAAATCTTCTTCTAAAGATGCTATAAGTAAAACATCGTTAGCGTATAGCGTTCAGTTGACTGAGAGGGTTCTTTGAACTAGTTGATCCTTGGAGTATACAAGAGTAATTTTTACAGGGACTACCTTCTGAGGGTATAATAATATTTGGTAGTCAGCTCCACACCCATCTGACGGGAGTAGCGGTCTGGACAAGGCATTCCAGACGAGGCATCGAGTTACCCGTTCTCAATAAAGACATGCACTATTCCACGCATTTTCAGGAAATCAGGATATTACATCGCCCAGTTAGAGTATTACCGGTAAACATTTTCTGCACATACTAATACTTTACTAGATTTAATTAATTATTCATAATTTCATACTGGTGTGGGAGAGAATAATAATAGAATTTGCCAGTTGCTTACGTTCCCGCGCAGGTCGCTCAAAGGATCTCTATCCTTTTTGTGCGGAACTTAGAGGATGGATTAGAACCTGTCAGTAACTGGTTCCACTTGCCGTCCGTAATCCGTATGTCCAATTAGTGGCGTCAAGTGATTTGTTAAGTAGGTATATTATGTAATTTTCACCTGAAAAAATATGATTTTTATATTTAAGACGGTATTCATGTTTTTAACTTTTTAATTTTTTCCATGTAACAAAAACGCTCGGACAAACAAATATTTATTAGTACTTTTATGTTAAACATAAAGAAAACGTGAAAAGAAAACATTTTTACTTAGTAAAGTTTTAAAATGAGACACTATTGTCTATTCAATAAATTTATTTATATTCTAGGGTGATTTTCTTGAAACAACCTGCCTGTTTAATACAGTGGACAAAGTAAATGCTACTGTCGGAGGGCATGCTATCACTGATGAAATGTGTGTCAACTACATCCATTACTATCCTGCTACTGAATTGGAAGTTTGTAAGAGTGCAATTTCTAACGCAGCTTTAGAAAATTTCTTCAAATTTGAACGTCGGTAAGTACACTAACAGCGCAGCCAGACGACGCGAAAATTTTCTGGCGGCAGACGCGTGGCGGTCGTGCGGTTGACATTCTCGTGTATTTATTAAAACCGAATGTAAACTCTATTCACTAGGTAACAACGTTCTTATTTCTAAGAACTACCCAATGAAATATATATCTATGAAAAATATTTTAATAAATTTCACTAACTTTTACTGTCCAGGTTTTTTTCTTCCGATAGAATGAAATGATGCTTACATAAAACCGCGTTAAAAAAATGTTTGCCTGTTTTACTATTTTTTATGGAAATCTCAGACTTGACCAAAAAATTGAAAATGTCAAAATTGTTGTCACAAAAAAGACCAAATCTTTCCTAAGACAGTTCCTCTGTATCTCTTATAGATTCAGGTTTCTCCATACTGTCCCAGTTATAAAAAAATACTATAATGTATTTTGCTCTATTTTGCGGCGTCCGCTTAGCGACCGCGCACCGACCGCGTTGTTTCGGCGCGAAGAAATTCGTGTCGAATAAACGCGCGCTAATAACTTTATTCACACATCAAACATTATTTTAAACAAAATAAAGTGATGAATTTGGAAATTACATTATTCGCTTTGAGTACATTCTTAGTTCATAATATGTTTAATAAATATTACATACTTACACATACCTATCTTCACTCTGTATCCCTAACGGGCAGTGGCTTAACTATACCGCTGAGGCTTGTGGAAAATCCATGGGATGGAGCTCTCCCTCAATGTAAAGGAGATTATCCAAAGTTGTAGTTTCTTTTCACTAAAACCCCACGTAAAGTGCGTACAGAACGCTGTTATAATATTTTGTGCATTTTTCGTGTATTTTCCTAGTAGGTAACTTAAGTCCTAATTTAATTGAAAACATTCCGGACGTGTTCCTAAAACTGGGAGATTTCGTTTTCATAAAAATGCATTCAAGCTGATACATATGTAAGTACTTCGGTAGGTAATTAAAATTAATTGGAAACAAAACTATCTGTTTTATATTAAATTAGCGATCCACTCCAGCTTCGCGCGGGTAGAAATCTTTTTGAAGATAAAATACAATCCAAATTACTAGCTTGTAATGTAGCTTTCTATAGGTAAAAGAATTTCTGAAATCGGTTGGGTAGTTTTTGAGTTTATCCATTACATACAAACAAACAAAGTTTACCTCTTCATAATATTAGACGTTAGTAACTAATTAATCTGTGATATTAGTATAGATTTTATAGAAATAAAAAATGACAGATCCTCCCGTGCTCATGCCCTTCTCGGGTTAGAGTTCCGTGGCATTTCGCCCGCGCTACTCTTTTGTTGCGCTACTGCTAACGGGACAGTCGGAGAGAAACCGTCCTTACACAATTCTTTCGTCTCTTCATATCTCATCATTCTCTTCAAATTTTCACACTTTCGCCTAGGTTTGAGTGCTTTTGACATTTCCGTCACCTAACACTCGATTTTTGATCTCCATAAGCCAGCCTCGGTCTTCCTGGGTCTGCTATCCTGACTTTTGCTCTGTAGATTTTCTTCGTCAGTATTTCATCACTCATTCTATTTACATATGTGCCCAAACCATCTAAGTATTCCTTTTTCATTTTTACAACACTGTCGCGCAACCTTATCATATTGCGTATTTTATGTTATATTTAATTATATAAATTAATCATTTTCCCAGGTGGGATAACATGTCTATTTCATATAAAGCATCACCTCGGATGAACTATTTGTCTATCAAGCCATGGACACCGCTGAGGGTAAACGCCTTGCACATCCTTTACACCGAAACTCCAATATCCATGCAATGTAATAAGTCAGATGGTAATAGATTTCAGGTAAAAATATTCTCAATTTTATATCATGGGAGGTCTTCCCAGATTTTAACAGTTTATTTAGATTTATTTGCGCTTGTTTAGCGCATCTTTTGTCGTATGTAGATGTTAAAGTCATTATTATAATACTTTAGACTCTAAGGTACATGCTCTAAGGCTTAAAGCATGTAGTAGTTTTTGATAATAATATAAATAATAATAATCAAATTTTTACATATTATTACGTCGGGTTATCGAGTTTACCCTATTATGAAACACTAGGCACGCTATTGAGGGAAACTAAGTTTGTTATTTAGTGCAGTAGAATTAGATTATCAATTTACATTAATTGTGGTACTAATGAATTTTGGCACATCGATAGAGTTATGTCTGTGTATGATTACCTTAAATTCGCAACCGATTTGGAAGTGCGGAAAATGGTGAAAATTGAGAAAATCTTGGATTTTTGAATAATTCCAAAACAAAAATTGTGGTACTAGTTGCGAGAATACCACGTGTTTGGAGTACGAATACCTACCTACTCAAGCAATTTGGACCGGGTGCGACATACGGAACATACCTAAATTTAAAAAAAGTGATTTTTCGTCTTTATCTCCTAGGCAAAATTTGTGGTACTAGTTGCGAACTCATCGGACACTTGTTTTAACTTAATATACTTAGTTTTAAATTTGCAACCGGTTGCGACCTACGGAACCCTAAAAAATACTTTTTTCAAAATTTTACTTCCAGCAAAATTAGTGTAGTCAATATTATTGCTATTATCACATTTATAGGTCGTATTCCAACTGCTTTGTGATCGCAGCCTCTGAAAACACTACGGAACATAGTCTATTTTGTAAATTAAATATCTTCGCTTATTACGCATATTTCGAGGGGAACACGAGCGGCGCGGGAGACAGGATACGGCTCGAGCGACTACGACTCGCCGTGCGGTTCATTCATACATTGTTAAATAATATTAACGCATTAGCAAGCTATTATTTCAAATTGAAAATAGATGGACGTAGTAGACTCAAAAGTCGGAATGGTGGAGTGTTTTCTTTTTATAATTATGAGAAATAGGTAATAATTTTTATCTTAACAACTTTTGACAGTAGAAAAAAAATTACACCGATTAGTTTTTGTTAAAAAAAATAGGCAGTCATTACTGCCGACAGAAGTGAAAACCTAAAATTATGAAATACATAATGTAAAAAATTATGTCCAGTCAGACTATTATACATTTTCAATTCAAATTACAGTTATTTTCAAATATTCCTACTATATTTTTCTACCTGAAATTTCGTTAGTATTTGCTAATAAACCCTAAATTTGAAATGAAAGTCAGTTTACATAACTAGGTTTGAATTGAACATCTAAGGCTTTTTTTGCAAATTTTTCAGTTTAAAATTTGTATAATATAAGGTAATAAACAATAACTTTGCATTAGTAACCATATTTCCGAAAATTTAATATATAAATTTAAAATTTTAATAAAATTTAATAGATTTTTAATTTTAATATCCACGAGGAAAATATTATCGAACACATAAATTTGTTTTACCACGCTAGTGCAATAACTTATAAGCATAATGCAATAGCAGAGGTCAAATATAAAAAGAAAGAATAAATATCATGTCGTGACGCGAACTCATAAAATTTTACTCATCCAAAATTTAATTTAAATTTGGAATTCTAAGTACAATGAAAGACATCGATATTCACACTGAAATTATAGGTATCAAAAATCGATTTAATAGGTAAAGATCTAATAAAAAAATCGATTAAGGTTTAATGACTTTGGGTTCTACTTCTTCTTTGTTTTTGTATTATTGATGTTCTAGCTGTACCCGCGACTTCTTCCGCGTGGAAAAATTTTCCGTGACTTTTCCGAGTTAGTATTTCTTTTTCACCCTTTTATGGGTAGATTTTTCATAAAAAGTAGCCTTTGTGTTTTCCTTTACAAAAGTCTATCACTGTCTTAAATATCGTAATCGATTCACCGGTTTAGCATTTCAAAGTTACCCTCAAAAGTTTTACCCTCGTTTCCATCCCGTTATGAAAAGATTTTTGATAAACGAAGCAGCCTATGTTCGACTCCCGGTTACAAACTAGATAGTTTGAAGTTCGATTCGATTTCCAGTTCGATTTTGATGGCACGGAGATCCATGCCATCAAAATCGAACTGGCGGTTTAGCTGTGAAAACGTAACAGACAGACAGACATACTTTGGCAAGAATAATATTTATTATTATGAGATATTATTATTATGAGATATATTGGCATATCATATTGTATATGATGACGTCACACATACAAAAACCATATCATTTGTTCAATCATAAATTTTTTTGAAAAAATAGCCTACATTTGCTTTCGGGCAATTACTATCTCTGTACCAAATATCATCATAATCGGTTCAGCGGTTTAGCATTTCCCATACAAAGTTTCAACACCTCAGAGATAGATTTTAAAAAAAAAAGATAGCCTATGTCCGTCCTCTGATGTCAAACTATCTATCGGTCCAGTGGTTTAACAGTGAAAACGCAGACTTTCGTATTTATAATATTAGTATGGATGTAGATAATTTTTTATTTATTTCGATTCAGACAAAGCATAACGCCGTCTCAGTTTTATTTCCAAATATATTTTCATTGTACGTACTACATTTTCATTGTACATACATATACGAAAAAAGCACTTCCTCCCGGTGACGTGTTGCACGGTGGTCTGTGAGGTTTCGATTTTTTTTAATCTTTTGAGTGGGTCGATTTCGATAAAATAGACACTATATGTTACTCAGATAGAAGGTTAATTTTTTTTAGAAATTAGATTTTTAATTCAATAAGTGGTATATGCGTGATATGATTACAAATGAAGACAGTCTACGATTTTATTACGTGTATAGATTATTCAAAAAAAATTGATGCAAGTGGACTCTGTTTCAATTACTTAATTTTATTTCAAGCTGACTTGTTGGACGTAAATTAATTATTACTAAATTTTGCATATTGAAAGAAATGAAAGATAAGATAATAAAAATAAACGTAAACTAAAATGAATATACACGTATACATACATACATACATACATATCTTCACGCTGTATCCCTAACGGGGTAGTAGAGTGGACGGAGCGCCACGCTTCGCGATCGATACATACTTCTTTAGCTTCCTCAAATACGCGTATAAAAAGAGTTAATTGTTATTTTAAATGATGCTTCTATAAGCTCTGTAAAAACGTTAGACTATAGTTAGGACAATAAATCGCTTTTTTTTAAATCACTGTTCTGTATAGTCAGTAAAATACAGATAGGCTGAATTTTTGTTAAAACAAAAAAAATCTAAATTATTTTTCGAAAAAGAAAAGACATAAAAAGTCTTTTGTTTAAGCAGTACTCATCAGTCTCATCACTCACCGACATCCCGTAAGACGGGATTTCAAATATTAAAAACAGTTATCATACGCAACGCTAATTTCAACGCTAGTCCCGTACCTGTACCGCCCGCCGCGCGCCGCCCGCATTCCCCTCGCAAGACTCGTAATTATACGTACTTTTTATTTACAAAATAGACTAGGTTCCGTAGTGTTTTCAGAGGTTGCGATCACAAAGCAGTTGGAATACGACCTATAAATGTGACATAAGCAATAATATTGACTACACTAATTTTGCTGGAAGTAGAATTTTGAAAAAAGTATTTTTTTAGGGTTCCGTAGGTCGCAACCGGTTGCAAATTTAAAACTAAGTATATTAAGTTAAAACAAGTGTCCGATGAGTTCGCAACTAGTACCACAAATTTTGCCTAGGAGATAAAGACGAAAAATCGCTTTTTTTAAATTTAGGTATGTTCCGTATGTCGCAACCGGTCCAAATTGCTTGAGTAGGTAGGTATTCGTACTCCAAACACGTGGTATTCTCGCAACTAGTACCACAATTTTTGTTTTGGAATTATTCAAAAATCCAAGATTTTCTCAATTTTCACCATTTTCCACACTTCCAAATCGGTTGCGAATTTAAGATAATCATACACAGACATAACTCTATCGATGTGCCAAAAATCATTAGTACCACAATTAATGCAAAATCATGCCTTATTTTGAGCTAATTCTACTGGACTAATTGGTTAATCAGCGAAAGTACCAAACGCGCACGCGGCACGTGCCAGACCTTGATCACTATGTCTCGTCGTCGTTGCAACTTATACAACATTCGCCTCCATAAAAGCTGCACAATTAATTGCTGCAAAATTGATTATTGCAGATGGATGCTAAAATTAAGGCGTGCTCACATTGGCAAGGTATTAACTGGTAGATAATGTGCTAGTACTAAATTAAATGATATACAGTTCCCAATCAATAACAATTTTTATACGCCTGCATTTCACTATACAGTAGCAGCAAACTAAACATGATTACTAGTCTTGATCTGAATAGCTGAGCTGGCATTTTAGTGGTTTACAATGAAAACCAGAAACTAGTAAACTATTATATTTCGGTAACTAATTTCAGTTTCGCTCTTCTTGAACTACAAAATAGCTACTATCTACTACTTGATAATTCGCAACTTGACAGCGAGTAGATACTATACACTAGTCGAAGTAGCTGAGCTGGAATTTATGTAGTTCACATTGTGAACCAAAAACTGGTACCGTTTCGGTCTAACTTCATAATCGAATAGCAGTTTGGCTCTTCTCGAACTGTAAAATAGCTACTGGCTCTAAATTTGACCACGCCCTTAATATGGAAGTTAATAATGTTAAAGGTGAAACTGTCTACTATTTAAAATTGAAATATTATGTAATAACTAATGTTTATTTTATATTTTAGGGAGATTGGGAAGGCATACCAATACCAAGGGTCAAAGTGCAGTTGCCGAAAGAGCCAAGGATGTGCCCCAATATGTATAATGGAATTAAATTCTAAATAATTTCATTGTCAATAATAAATAAGTATGTAGTTTAAGTTCATATGATTTATAACATTTACAAAAAATATCATCTATTGCTGTCTATTATACAGTGTTGCTATAGTAATTAATATTTACGCAAGGAACAATTGCTGTTGTTTGGAAATTCATCATTGAAGAGTTTGTATCTCAATCTCAATGATCATCAACACTGCGATCAGGGAACGGGAAGGCTTAATTATATAGATCAACACAATCGATTGTAATAGATTAATTAGTTACTAGGTTAGTCTAGTACTTTCATCTAATTATTTTGAGTTTAAATTTTTTGTAGAACTTTTTAGGATAAATTAAGCTAAATAAACTTAATAATAATATGTATGTAGTAACTTGAAATGGTTATGTTTTATGTGTAATTAATATTCTAATGATGTTGTGCCAAACTGTGCATAACATTTTGTAGTTGTCTCTAATAAAGTTATTTAATTACACATATGCAATATTTTATCTATCCATCTATCCATTATCAATTGTTAAGGCAAAGCAACAAATACAATAATATCATTGTAAATAAAGGAATTGAAGCCAAAAGGAACAAATTGATTTATTTTTTTAATATTATTCTATTCTATTCGGCTCATGCATGTATGATTCTATGCCTAATTATCGTAGACAGAGAAACTATTATAGACTGTGCCATACTTTGACCAAAAATCTTGATCCTAGGCGACATATCCATATACAAAGAGAATGTAAAATTGCTATGTAATAGCCCATAGCTCAACTAATTACTACTAATCATCGGCGTACTACTCTAACCTGATACGTCCATAATATTAATAGATATTGCATTCATGTGACCTTAATTTTGCCACTCTTTCTCGTAATAGTGATTACTTACTCAGTGGCTTTGACAGCACAATATGTTTGTTAAACTGGCCCTAGGCAGCCTATAATACTGCATTCTACCATCGCGCCCAATAAAGTCTATCTCACATATATTTACATATTATACTAATTTTTCACTTCTAAAGTTCAAAAATAATTAAAAATCTCAAAAGTATGTATTGCTTAGGCTGATACTCAGATTATTAACTAAATCTTCCAAGGGCTGATAATAGTAATTTTGCAAGTATTAACGCGATTGGCTGATTAGCATCCAATCAAAAGGCATAGGTAAAAGTGCATACTATTTTAACCTCTATTAACAAGCATTAAATATTTTTTTCTACAAGCAATCTAATATTTCAAAGGAAACCATCAAATGTTAAAAGTTTTATTCGATTTACTACATTCATGATTGTTACATTTAAATTAAAAAAAAGATTTTGACAAGCTTTCTTTTGACAACAGGTCATTGAAAATTTAAAACTGTTGTAATTTCCTCGTGAGTAGTCCTCTGTGGTTGTAATTTAACTGTCTAATCTAACTCACTAACATTCATTTTATCATTGTGTTTATCGATGGTTTTAGGTAATTCAACAGCTATTGTGAAACATTTTCGGTGAAATCTTTTCTTGTATTTTCGTTACACCAGTCATTGCAATCAATATACTGATATATCTGATAAGCTTTATAAACTTATTTACATTTCCACTTTGTTATTGGTGGAAACAGCAGGATTGCCGCAAAAGAAGATTAATAATAATTTACCTAAGATTAAACCTAATGCCTCGTAATTTATATTTAGCTGAAAGGACAGAAATCACAGCATTAAATCTTCGATCATAAATAAAGAACTAGATTCACAATCTTCTATAAAATTTAAACAAATTATTGCCCGAATTGACATTTACATTATCAATATCGTATAGTCAATGATGTTATATTTAAAAAAGAGGTAGATAGGTTACGTTAATACTAATGCTTGTAAAATATTGTCCCGGTTACGCACACATAAGCCACACACTTTGTTTATACACACTAATAAAATGATGAAGTGTATTTAAGATAGCATGATAATTACCATAAGCAAAGTAAGACAAATATACATTGCACTGCGTCGCTATACAACGTAAGATTTCAATTGCATTTCAAACTAACAAATAACACGGATCTCTAAGCGAATCCGTGACTACTTCATAGAATATTAGTAATTTATGCCACAGAACAGACATTTTCGAAAAATATGATTGATGCTCTAATGCACCCATTCCCAAAGTGGGCGATAACGCCCCCCTGTGGGCGCTGCAGGCCTAAAGGGGGGCGGTAAGAGTCCCAGAAAAAAATGGGGGCGTTGTGTAGAGGCCTGGGGGGAGATTTGTAATTTCATTTAGCTAGGAGGCATCTTAGACAACGACTGCATGAGCTCTCGACTCAGTAGACAAAATAAGTTTGGGAACCTAGACTCTAATGGGTTTAGACCACCCATTCCCAAAGTGGGCGATAACGCCCCCCTGTGGGCGCTGCAGGCCTAAAGGAGGGCGGTAAGAGACCCAGAAAAAAAATGGGGACGTTGTGTAGAGGCCTGGGGGGTGATTTGTAATTTCATTTAGCTAGGAGGCATCTTAGACAACGACTGCATGAGCTCTCGACTCAGTAGACAAAATAAGTTTGGGAACCTAGAGTTAGACAGTAAAAAGGATTTATGTTTGATTTTTGAAATTAATTTTTCTTGAGTCATGTACATTTGGAAACAGAATTATTTAAGCACATACATTTATAAAACACGATTGTTATAAATTTGAAAATGATAAAAATAAAACACTAGGTATTTTCATGTAAAATATTTTTTATTGTGTGGGATTATTGGGATATTAGACTCACTGCTAAAACTTCTGATTCGTTTTAAAAAATACGTATATTATATCTTATATACCAAATAAATAAACGTAATCAAATGTTTAATAGGCACTGCATGACATTGACGGTTCTGTAACATAACTTTTTATATTCTTTGACCAAATATTATGTATTGCTCTCTGTCGCACTTGGTAACTGGGGTAATACCTATCGCATTTCAGTTTTTTATGATTTAATATTTTACTGATATTTTAGATTTTGGAAAAAATGGTGACACAAATGAAATAAGTAAGTACACTTACGCATGATACGTGATTCGTGAACCTTTGGAAGTCTTGCTAGTATAGTTTCTGCAGTATCTAAAAACACAGGACGGCATTTTAATATTAGGAACGCACATACGTTTTGACACTGTCATGTTGTTACACGAATGAGCTCCAGGTTGGCTAATTAGCAAAGTTTTAGGGTACTAGTTTTCGAGCGCAATAACTCATCTACCTCTTTTGTAAATATAACATCATTGCGTATAGTACTATCGGTAATGTTGTGTTAATCTAAAGTAAACCAAACCGTCAAAATATAAGGTTGTAAAAGCTCGTAAAAGACTTGCTTGCCATAGTAACGAAGTTTGTTAATAATGAAAATAAAATATTAAAAATTCAATCTTATGCTTTGTGCTTAAAGTATAATTCACGTAATACACTTAAATCGCTTTTTACGTCATTTTGATATGTTACGTGAACATGACAAGGATAAAAAATATTTAAATTACAATGCTAGACAAAGAACAAAATGTTGAACGTCAGGCAATGACGTATTCAGACGCAATTTAGCAATATAGAAAACTTGGGAGTATTATTATGCAATTATTGATTTTTTTTTTCAAATGGGAAATTATAAGCGAGTTGTTACTGAATATATTATCATGATTGTCTAGAAATGATAACTTTTATGAATAACAGTTAAATAATTTAAAATCATTATTAAAAAAGGTTTTGATTTTAGTTTACTAATTATCTAATGTTATAGAAGGATATAGATAAACGAGGTACTACTGTCTGAAGAGTTAAACAAATAAATACATATACAGGGTGTATATGAAAACGGGACAGTTACTTTAATGCAGCCATTCCCAAAGTGGGCGATAACGCCCCCTTGTGGGCGCTGCAGCCCTAAAGGGGGGCGGTAAGAGACCCAGAAAAAAAATGGGGGCGTTGTGTCGAGGCCTGGGGGGTGATTTGTAATTTCATTTAGCTAGGAGGCATCTTAGACAACGACTACATGAGCTCTCGACTCAGTAGACAAAATAAGTTTGGGAACCAGTGCTTTAATGGATGAAAGGGCATAACTTTAGTATGTAGTTACAAAAAGAATTATCGAAAAAAACGTATCCGTTTAAGAGTTATGACCGTTTTAATTTTCAAGTGTTATCCCCACCATTTCTCGTAAAATTGGGTTGATCGTGTACAGTTACAGATTTTAAATCTTACGTTTTTTTTTATTTTGTAATAATTTCATCCGTTACTGAAATACAGCCTGAAAACCATTTTCGAAAATAATGCGTATACCCCAAATGGGGGTTTTGGGGTAACATTATTTTTCGAGGCTGCCAACAAGGAGCATATAATCACTACGTTTAGTTCTTCGTGGAGGTAATACGACTTCACCGACTCCGTCAGCCGACATCCTCCCCATTTGTTAAGCTAAATTTTACCAGATTCCATGTTTGGAACTAAATTAGTTTCATCATATCTTGGCTGGATTTGAACGCCTTCTCATCAGTAAATATAGTAGTTGAAAACCATTTTCGAAAATAATGCGTATACCCCAAATGGGGGTTTTCAGGCTGTATTTCAGTAACGGATGAAATTTGTAATAATTTCATCCGTTACTGAAATACAGCCTGAAAACCATTTTCGAAAATAATGCGTATACCCCAAATGGGGGTTTTCAGGCTGTATTTCAGGATTTTTTGCTAAGTCAACTCGTTTAAAAGTTATTCGAGGTTAAAGTTTAATCTCAAATGGCATATGATGACTCACTATTTTTTTATATTTTATCACAAAATAATGGATCAAAAACATAAAGGATCATATTTTTCATGACTTTTTTCGTTGTAATTCCATGCATTTGTAGAGAAAAACTTGTGTTATTTTGCACAATTCAAATAAAAAGCGTTGAAAAAGAATTTCAGAATTGTAAAAATTTTTAATTTTAATTATTATGTCGAATATTTGTTAATTCGCAATTTAAAATCAAGTTATAACTATTTTTATATTTTACCACTAGAATCACTGTTGTCGTCGATTTGAGCGCCACCTTTCTTGCATTATTTACATGTAAATAATGCTTTAGGCTACGTTTATCTTTTCCAATTTTGTTTACTTTGTGACATCTTGTGTAGTTGTTTTTAATGTAGTAGTGGTTTTTAATCAATTATTATCTTGGAGTATAGTATTTTTGTTCTAGTTTTTCAATTCCAACTCTTTAATTGTTAAAAATTTATGATATTATTGAAAAATGAGCTGCAAACCTATTTTTTTTTAATTGGTACTACCTACCCAAACGTTTTTGGGTGTAAATTACCTACCGTTAAAGAGGTTATGGCAGTGTAAGGAAACAATTCAGGAAAGTGCAGTGAATACTATAATTAAAGTTGAAAAACAATGGTTTTCTGCAGGAATATCTACTTGTGATAGACAAAACGCTGTGAAGAAGTTACGAAGTTTACATTCTAAGTGGAAACTTTTACAAAAAAATCGAAATAAGAAAAATTCATCTGTTCAAATGAACAGTACAATAAATTTCTCACTAAAAATGAAGAACAGTTGCAATATTTACTGCAAGTGGTTAAAAATCATCGTCAAAAATATCACAATTGTAACAAAAACAATTTAATTTAATTCTAATGTAGTTATAAAATAAAAAATTCTATTTTGATGCGAAATCATTGAAAAATGTCTTATATTATCTTACATTACCTAATGATCAAGTATAAATAACACATTTATTATTTTTTCAGTGTTTTTAAGGAGTAATTAAGCTGTTTAAGTCATACTTAGGTAAAAAAAAATTTTTGAGTGCTACTTAAGATTAAATATGTTTTTGAGCCATTATTTTGTGATAAAATATAAAAAAAGTGTGGAAGTTATCATGCCATTTGAGGTTAAACTTTAACCTTGAATAACTTTTAAACGAGTTGAATTAACGAAAAATTATTTCATACCTTTTTTGTAGATCGTTCAATTCGCTACAAGAATATGTATTGACTTTTACAATATAACACTTCGTTAAAACGCAATAAAACTAAAAAAAAAGAATCTTTTTTCCTGTTAGTTAAATGGGAAATCGAAAATCACGGAGCGCCACCTCTTAACATTAAAATTAAGAGCTGCCCTTTTGACAGGCTCATTTTTTTGTCATCTTGAACAGGATTTTCATAATAATGGAAGAAAAAAAAATTAAAAGTTTTTTTGGCCCACCCTAATGAAGACACACAAATAAACAATAAAGAATAAAGTTGAATTGTATTGGACGCTGTTCACATTTGATTCTTACATACTGTGCGCATTTTACTATGAATCTGTACGAAGTGCAGTACGAAAGACAGATTTTTAAACAAGCTGACAAAGTTTGGCTGTAAGCCAGCATGTGAGAAAGACAACTGATTCTGAACTCTGATTATGTCTTGAGAGGTTGTTAGTGTCTGTTGGCTGGTTGTTGTCACTGATTGGTCGCCACTTGGGATTAAGTACTTGTTTTCTTTCGTTATTTTCGTTTGACAAGTAATTCACGGGTATTTTTAAAACCGTTTAATAAACTTTAAAGTTGTTACCTATATATAAATTATTCTTAACTAATCATTTCAGTAAGGGTAGCCGGACTTTTGGGCTTGTATGAAGAACAAGGTACGGTCAGTGGGAAAAAGCTACCTATATTGTTTTTTATTATGAGAAAAATAATACTAGGGTCAATTTACAGTATTCATAAATTCATAATTAAGTACAGCAAATCATTTTTTACCATCTTTAATTTTCAGTTCGGAAAATATGTTTAAAAAATTGTACCTATAATATTAAAAAATCAACTCTATTAATCAAAACAGAAATAAAAGTATAACCCGAATATGAGACATGTATTAGACATGAATGCGGTAGTATGGTTTTAAACTTCTGTTTCATGATTTTAAAATTAATGGTGTTAAGGTCATGTTATTTGGAAAATATAATTACAAATTTAATAAAAAAAGAGCTATGTAAAGTATTATTATTACGAAATATTAAACGCCTCACCAAAATAATATTATTTGCCAAAAATAAGAATCTCCCCCCTTTTTTAGCATTCTAGATGTTATTTTTACATTTTTTGAAGGAACAATTTGACATGTTCGCTGTTAGCATTTTCAAATATATTACAACAATGTGCACTCAAATGTTCATTTGAGTGTACATTTGGATCGGACGTTTTTGGAATGTTAAGTGTGTATTTATTATTTTATTAATGATCGAAGCATTAAATAGAAACGGTCAAAATAACAGAAAAATATCAAGAAATTTAAATATATCCGTAAGTATCTTTGTCTGAATGTTATTTTTTTTGTCTGTAATCAATTTAGTATACAAAATGCAATAATATTAATGTTTCGGTTTTCTAATTTGAAGTGAAGTAACCACAGAAGTAACCTTCAAAATCACGGAAGAAGTGGTCCTCGGCCTATCTAGGTACAACTAATTTGGATAGGAAAAAGATGAAACGTGCCTATGAAAAAAATGGTTATAAACCTGTCTCATTTTGCGAAATAATTTGACGTCAGTACTTGGTCAGTACTGAAATCTGAAACCACATACAATTATGGAGATCTTACGGCAGCACTTGCACGGTATAGGACAAAGAGTATGTATAGGATTGCACTACAGACGTCATTCTAAAAAGGTTCATTAAGGTTCACAGACTACTAAGGAGATACTGCGTTAAAGGGAATGAGATAGAGCAGCTCGAAGAATTTTGCTGGATAATTTTTAAATTTTTATTTCTCAACTACTATATTTACTGATGAGAAGGCGTTCAAATCCAGCCAAGATATGATGAAACTAATTTAGTTCCAAACATGGAATCTGGTAAAATTTAGCTTAACAAATGGGGAGGATGTCGGCTGACGGAGTCGGTGAAGCGTATTACCTCCACGAAGAACTAAACGTAGTGATTATATGCTCCTTGTTGACAGCCTCGAAAAATAATGTTACCATCTGTCTGGATTGTTTACCCGGAAAACAAGATGCCTGAATTTAATTTTTTACATGACAACTGTTGGTTACATACTGTTAGGGTGACCCGTAATTGATTTCAACGAAATCAATGTATTCGACTAATTCCATGGCCTTCAAGATCTCCTGGTTTGAACCCCATAGAAAATCTCTGGAGACTAATGGTGCAACAATGGGCTAACCGAAATGAAAAAACATCTGAAGCAATTGAAATATGGGATGCCATGCGGAGTACGGAAATTTGTTCACGACGTGTTGAATCCACGAGGCGCTAATGTCAGAGGTTATTCAAGCTAATGGTGGATATACTCGATATTAATTTAATATATTTTACAGTAATGAATTATAAAAAAAGTCGTTTTATTATCGTTCTTTTAAGATTAGCGCACACCACAAGCATGGTAAGGCGTATCAAAACGCACTGCAAAATTGTAACAGCCCATATTAGAGGCGTACGTACCACGCCGCAGTGCATCACAATTTTGATTTCATTAATTAATAAAATGCGTGCGCCAAGCTGCATTTATCACGACTTGTCTGTAGTGTACGATCTATTATACAATACGTATCAAAGAGATCTAGCAGGTTTTTTGCAATGTAATGCGTAGTGACGTAGCACGCCTACATGAATGATAAACTTTATCAAACGTCTAAATTTTTAGTCTCCTTTTGTTGACAGTGGCATCCCTAGGTGGCATCTCTACTTCCATCTCTTGCTCCTTTGCTTCTATCTCATTCAACCTTACATAGATAATGTAAGGTTGAATGAAATAGATTGGATGACAAAATAAAATTTTATTGATTTATTGGTGACTCGGTCGATAAAATTCTGACAATTCTGTCAAAATGAAAACCTGATTTAGTTTGTAGATTTTGTAATTTACCATGTTTACCATTATATACTCAAATTGAAACCGACACGTCACAGATGTCATAATATATAGCGAACGAAAACAGTCCTTGTAGTTTTATGACGCGTAAATTGCGCGTAAACGATAGTCACTCCATTTCTTGGCCGACTATACTACCGTAAAATGCTGCAACTTTGCCTGGATTTTTCATAAATATGCATGTCCGTATATCGAAAACTTGCAACGCATTTTCATCTTTACTGGCCTATACATTAAGTAGGTATAAATCAATATGCAATAGTAACGTAATTAAGACATTACGTTATCTTCGATGTTTTTGAAATTTAACGGATAACGGACGGCAAATTTGGGCAACAAAACTAACTTTGTCTACCCAGTTTTCAAGGATTAAAATGACGTGATTGCGTTGATTTTTCACTCTTTAGTCGATTTTTATTACTAGTACGCAAGATTTTATCTGAAATAATTATCTGGTTTCACTTTTACAACCATAAATGATGCTTGACAATGTTACAATCAAAGTATTGAAGCAAGTATTTTTATACATTAAATAATATTAATAAAATTGCGTTTTAAATATATATATTTTTTAACGAACTACGTTTCAATGCCATGCAAGGATGTTTATGGTCAGTCACAGGAAAGTTCTTCGACTTGCTTTAATATAACGCATACAAATAAAAAAAATGTAAAGTGAATAGCGACAAGCCTACCACAGGCAAAGCTTTGTTGAATTGCAATGATTTGATTGGTTTGAAATATTTGAATTTAATGAGTAGTTTGATGATAATGTTTCGAAGTCGTTACATTCTTCGAGATTTGAAATGTAGTTGTTTGGGTTTTAGAAAATATCTTTAAAAAGTTACAAGCGAAACAGACGTCCAATAAAGGACAATGATACACAGAGGCAAAGTGTCTTTCGGTTTTATGTTGTTAAACATTACAGTCATAGAACTGAAAACCGAAAATGTTAGGGACTTTAAAAAACGGTGGTCAAATTTATATGACAACACGTTCGTCGACTGAATCGTTTGAGGTGAAGCTCTGAAGTGTTCCAAACGAAAGAAAAATGCATTTAATAACAAAAAAAATAGATGATATAAAGCAAGTTCAAGACAGGAAATTTTGAAGAGCATATGCTATTTTATCAAGGCATATTTAGCTGGCCAACTGCAAAATATTGAAGATTCAACATAAGCTACACTGTTACTTGTTGAACTATTTTCAATAAGTTCAGATGAGAATGATGGAGAATATGATAATTTACCATAATGACTGAAAAACATGAAATTGGTAATGTCTAAGTGTTATTATCTTTAAATATTGATTAAATATATGGTTAACATGACTGTTTTGTTAAAATTAAAAGCTACCGAACCCTGTTACTTGCTAAAACAAATTAAGTTTTTTGTAAGTAAGTAAGTTTCTTTTGAATTCTGAAAAATTGTAATTGCTTGACATTCCTTTAGGGCTGCGTGCACCCACTATTTAAACTCGATTTAAGGAACTAATAAATAGTTGGTGCAAGCGAGATGTGATATCCTTAAATAGATAGTGCTAGCCATTCTTAGTTTACGGTAGTAAACTAATTAATCTGTGGTTGTAGCATGGGGTCAGCCAAATACTTCAGGTTTCATGGTACACTAAAAATAATAAAAGATGTCACTGCAGGTATCGGTAGAATGTGAACGTAAGGTAATTATTTTATAATTGCAAATGTATCCAAAAATATAGTTTGTATAGCTATTTAGAACTGAATACTTTTAGATTTACGCACATTTTATGTGTTAATTTCAATTATAAAAATGAAAAAACTTATTAAATTTCAATGTCAGTGGCATCTAGTAATACCTTTTATATTTATGTTAAAATGTTTAGAGAGTATCAACGCAAGTGTTTTACTCTACTCAACGTCACATGACCTCATAATACAACAAAATTAGGATAATGCTCTAATTACATGATGATACCTAAAGCGCACTGACTTTTCAATTCGGTAAAGTTAAAAACTAAAAGGGATATATAGATATGTCAAAACAATTCTATTTCGCGACAGAGGGCCATTACATTACAAAAAAAGATGATGTTCTTTAATATCAAGGATTAAATCAAACCACTAACTTCTTTATTTGGTAGTTAATAGACCTAAGTTATCCTTTTTACATTTCAAACAGCGTTGCCAGATTGGGGTTTTTTGCAATTATTTTGGAAGACAATTGAAATTTTTAAGAAATATTTTCGTAAAAAAATATGCGATAACGCTATTTTCGGAAATTATTCTTTTATGACCTAAATTAACAGATCTAAACAATAGGTTCGCAAACAAAGCAAACGACATCATATAATCAAAGCCTAAAAACTTAGACTTTATCCAACGATTCTTTCGGGGTTTTTGAATTTAGTTCCTGCGCAACACTTCTCCTATTTGTTTGTAATCTACATTAAACATTAAAACCTCGATAGTTTTGATTTTCAATAGTTAGTCAGATTCCCCTTTTTAGGGTTCCATAGCCAAATGGCAAAAAACGAAACCCTTATAATTTCATTCTGTCCGCATGTCAGTCATTTTACTCGCAGACTATAATTGGCACTACATAGATAGAATTTGGAAGATAGGTGTATTTCGCAAACCGCTACACAATGCTGTAACGAAATCTTGACAATGTAACTGAAGTATGAAAAAAAGATCCCAGCACACTTAACGTGTGACTTATATTCAGATAGGTGTTCAATAACATAGTGGTTTTGAAGTGACTTATCTAAGTCAATAGTTCCTAATATTCGCACTTCTAAAGTAATAAGACCGGCTAAGTGCGTGTCGGACCACGTGCAGGAAAGAGTTCCAGACGGGATGCGCAATATTAATTTAATCTCCCGTAAAAACGAATTCCAATTTAATAACGTTTCACAGTGAACTAAAAGACAAAGTTATTTCTGCAGTCACTGAGCGCAAGAATACTCCATATCTCAAAAACTGCACAATACATTCTTATTCAATTCAATTCAATTTAAGGAGAATGATGAGACTCGAGGAAGCGACAGAAGTATGTAAAGAACACGACGCTTGGCGCTCCGCCCTCTCTGACTATCCCGTTAGGCATACGGCGTGAAGATATATATGTATGTATATCCTTATTCAAATCAATTTTCTAAATGAAATTATAACGGTTCCGTTTTTTACCATTTAGCTACGGAACCCTAAAAGTGTGCCCTTTCTCTCAAACTTCAATTATGGATGGAGTGGAAAATTCTGAAAAAAATTTGAGAGAGTAGATCATAAAAAGCACTTTCTACGAAAATTAGTTTCAATACAATTTTTGATTACACGTTCAGCGACCGCAATAATATTTTGTTTCTTACAATATTATTGAGAAACGCTATGAAATATAAACTTAATTTTGCTGGCAATTAAATGAATATTGTGCATTCCAACTACGCAATGCTTCACTGCGTAGTCCGACACGCACTTGGCCGATTTTTTAAAGAAATAAATTTTTTAAATACGCTCGGGACTAGAACATTTGGCTCTGCTCTAGATGACAAAAAAAAAATATGCATGTATTATATTACATACATATCTTCACGCTGCATCTCCAACGGGGTAGTCAGAGAGGACGCATTATGAAATTTTTTGGTCATGTGCGAGATGTCCATAAAAATTGGAGTGCAATTGGCAATTTTTCTTTTAATGTACATCGCCTCAGTTTTATTTAAGCATCATTTCGTTGTATGGGAAGAAAAAATGTGGATAACAAAAGCTAGTCAAATTGAATAAATAATTTTTTCATGCAATAGAAGAAGCCAATGTACTAAATCATAATTGACTTACTCGGGAAGGATTCATTTAAAGTGTTCCATAACTGAATTTCATGTCGATACGTCCTACATGAAATTCGAATGTGGAACACTTGGGAAGAATTAATTTAAAGTGTTCCATAGTAGAATTCGTGTCGATGCGTCATACTCGAAATTCAAACATGGAACACTTATGTAGCACACAAAAGTTTTTGTCACTTTGAATTATTGTTTTCGACTAATCTACTTGACCGCCTCATTATTATCGCCATCTTTCGTGTAATAGAAATATGTAATGACTAAAGACATCTATGTGAAGAGGACAGAAAAAAGTCATAGCTGTGACCAGTATCAACTGTATTCAGAGTATGCCGCCATCTAGTTCAATTTAAATGTAAACTTACTTGCCAGTTTTAATGTGGGACAGTTTGTCTCTATGCCACTGACCATCTGTTTACGGTAGTAAACTAATTAATCTGTGGTCGTAGTATCTTCTTAATCTGTGCTTGGTCTAACAATTCGTGACGCGTGATAGGCGATATCTATCTCGGAAATCTACCAGTGTAAAATGTAATACACAACTTTACATACGTTTTAGTCGACGAGAAATTACATCAAATATGCGTAATGTCCTTGTTTTTAGTATTACTTTATTATTCGTATCGTACAAATTGAATTTGAAATGAATGTATATCTGCGAAAGTAATATTGAAAATCGTAGATAGAGAAATTTATAGACTACGCTATATAGCCCATCACATTCACACAAGACAGAGATTAACGTAGCCGCATTCAACGTAAAAAAGGGACAAATCCATAATATTTTCTGTCCTCTAGCGTATGCTGGTTTTTTCAAGGTTGCACAGTGATTGTGCTAAACAACACAGAGTATAAAGCTAAACAATCTCTTTCGCCTTGGGGCTACCAGCCTTTTAAAACCAATTTTGCCCATACGATATAAAATATGTGAAGAGAAAATACCGTGCAAATTTTTTTCTTTAGTTTGATAATTAAACTCATATTAATTTTCTGAGGCATTTTATTATGAAACAAACAGTATTTTAATTATACACAAATTTCGATTCAAATAATTACTCTCAATTTGATATACGAATGCCGCCTTTCGTTTATCTGATTTATGCAATATATTTTGTAAAATA
Organism: Zeuzera pyrina; assembly: GCA_907165235.1. Lineage (NCBI taxonomy): Eukaryota > Metazoa > Arthropoda > Insecta > Lepidoptera > Cossidae > Zeuzera > Zeuzera pyrina. The sequence continues at coordinate 6,769,491 of OU015627.1, forward strand.
AATGCAAAAACAAAAAAAAATTGCAGTAAAATGATTACGTGGTAATATAATACTCAAAAATACATGTCCGAAAACAGAAATAAATGATATTTGACATTAATTTATTTTATGCTCGGACCGTGAAATATAATGGACGGGACTATAATAAGATTCCGCTTTTACCGCAGTGTGACAAACGAATTTTCCTCTATCGTTCTTTCTCATTGAGTATAAATACGAGTAAAACTGTTACCTATAGTAAGTATGGCAACCTCACACTGTCAGTGTAATTCGTGTCGGCTAATGTATCTGTCATGAAATAATTATTTGCGAAATACTCGTAAAAGTTTTGGCTACTAGTTTTCACAAAAATAAAAATATGTCATGTTCAGCTGTGTGTGATTGTACTATGACCTTCCCTTGTCAAGCACATTAGTAAAAGTCTAGAAAGTCTGTCAACAAAAATAAACACTTAAAGAACACGCTTTTAGAGCGAACGCTCCGTCATTGTTACTTAGTCCGAGATTTTGTGATTGGAAAAACATATTTATCTTATATGTAAATCTATTTACACGTATGTGACATGTTCCATTACTAAATACAGTCACACCGTCATAATATTATTATAAACATTTTTAACTTAACCGAATAATATTATTTTATGTACTCAATATTTAAAATTGACGATTTTCTCTATAAATTTACTACTTTAGATATAAATCATATCTTTGAAATTAATGGACTTTGCTTTAAAAAAAATGGTAAACTTTAAATTAACAGTTTTCACAATAAAATTTTGGTTACAACTTCAATCACTGAAACTTTAATGTGGTGTAATGGTGATAATAAATCAATGAGAAGAAATCGTAAGGACAAATGCTACTAAGGTTTAGATAGTTTCATATTGGGTAAAATTTGGCAAATTTTTTTGCAACTATACAAACACGACGATATATTTCTAACACTTTTTTGGTTAGTTTAGGTAAGGTCTTTTTACCACAACGCGTGAGCCGAGCGAGTGAAGCGAACGTGCCGTGGCAGCAGCCGGCGAAGCCCTAGATCGGAATCCGCTTTATACATGGAGCAATATTGAAACAGGAGTCAGCACTCTGAAAACATGTTGAAGTCGAGAAATTAAATCTCGAAACTTCTATAATCCTCCATCTCTTTTTATCTTTTGCTGTTGGTACATCTATATGTAGCAATGTTATATATTTGTGTATATAACATTGTTATATATAGACGTGATGTATTTCTAACTTATTTCCAAGTGCAGTATTGAAACAGGAGTCCGCACTCCAAAGAAATAGTTGAAGTCGAGAAATTTAATCTCAAAACATCTCTACAATCTCCATCTCTTTTTATCTTTTGCTGTTGGTATATCTGTATATAGCAATCTTCTATACTATTTATAAATCTCTGGCGTCTGTCTGTAATTTTATTATAATTTTACTGTCAAAATTTGTGATAGTCATTTTATGACTCACTGACTTCGAATCTAGCATTTCTAAAATATTTGTCTGTCGGTCTGTCTGTGTTTGTGTCCTTTTATAACTGAAAAGCAGCTTGATCGAGCTTGATGTAAATCGGTACGTAGTAAGAATACGTGATTGCGCTGATGTAGGATACTTATTTTTTAGAAAATCTACTCTTAATGGTAAAGAAGGAGATGAAACTGTATGGGAAATGGTAAACCGCTAAACTGATAAGATGAAATTTGGCAGGGAGATAGTTTGACATCAGAAAACGGACATGGTTACTTTTTTTTGTCAAATATTTACCCGTAAGAGGGTGAAAAGGAGAATGAAACTTTGTATGTGAAAGGCTAAGTCTTGGTAATGATAAAATTTGGTGCGGTAATAAGACTTGTTTTTATCAAAAATACATGAGCTACTATTTTTTTATTAAAAATCTGTGAAAAGGGGAACAGGAGGCAGGGGGACGAAACTTTGAATGGAAAATGCCTTCAAACCAATTATGATGTTTGGTCCAGAGATAGTACGTGCCCGGAGACAGACGTAGGCTAGAAGTAGACTTTTTTTATAAACAGTCTAAACATACTATATACACGTATATTTAATCTAACCTAATCCGATAAAACCACGAAAAAAGATTCCGCGCTGACGAAGTACCGGGTACAACTAGTCTTATATAAACTAGTAGGTGTATTTCCGAGTTATTTCCAGGGGCTATATTGAAATAAGAGTCCGCACTCTAAGGAGATAGTTTAAGTCGAGAAATTCAATTCTGAAACACCTCAATATCCTTCCATCTCTCTTTATCTTTTGCTGTTGGTATATGTATATAGCAATCTTATATATAGCACTAGGTGTATTTCCGAGTTATTTCCAGGAGTTAGGAAGAGACTTTGCGCAATTGCACCAACTCCATCAAGGAGTATGATACTCCTCCTTCAAGAAACGAGCCTACTCTTTCCTTAAAGCTTTAAAAAAAAACTATTCATTGCGCCGTATATGCCGGCATTGTCAGGATGACAGCTTGTTAAGTTTGTTTAGTTCATCGAAAATGTTATTTTACGTGGCACAATCTATTATTTTAAATGATTGCTTATTTTTTTTTATTGGCAATAATTATGTGAAAACGTCTTTTTTTTAAGCTAATATCGATTTAATGAAGAAGTAACATTTTATTGTATGACATTATATTTTTTCTTAGCAATTCATAGCAATTTTGTCTATATTTTCACCAATTTTGAAGTGCTGTTAAATGCATCCCTAAAGAAACCTATTCCCAACATGGGAATAAATATTAGCTAGCAACACTAATAGAATAGCCTAAATTGATATCACGTAGAAATATATACCTAGTACATTTTTTACTCACGTGGTCGCGGTCTTCCGTACCTAGTATTTTCATAAATAAGGTACTCTATGGTATTTCTCGCTTTAGGTTGAATACTGACAGTACAGGTACCGGGAAATAATGTCATGTGTCAAGACTTTTTGGCGGGAACGGAAGAAGTGATGTTGTCATTTTATTTAGATTTTCTATTTTTTACATTTTTTTTAGGAATTTTAAAGTACAACAGTGATAGTATATTGTGTTTTAAAGTTCTGTGTAAGTGAAAATGATAGAGGAGATCTAAATAAACATGTGTAGCTGAAGTTTTCGCGCTCTTCCAAGAAGCCCTTTTTAACTTCAGTAAAGCCTACTATCACTTTACTGGAGGAGTGTTAGGTACAGTTAATATTTCTCCAGAAGTTACGTTTTTAGGCTGATAGTCTTGTTACCAATGCCTTACGAAATATAAATAATAATAAATAATGTCGTGTCAAAATAAAGTGACGTTATGTTTGCATTGCGGCTTACGTTCTAATAGTTGATCTTTTTGTTTCTCCTTTTTCTTACAATTTTGATTTGGTTTATTCGTGATTTGTTCTTTGACTTAATACATATATTTCGTCAAACATGTCCAATGATTATGGTTTTAATAGCGACGATTCACCTAACAAATCTAACTCTCATCTTCAGCTTCCTAGTCCCATAATCACACGACGTAATAGAACTGCTTCTACGTAAGTTATATGGTTTAGTTTAATGTTTGTAACTAATATGTAATTATATGTACCTTAAATAGTTACAACCTACGTTGCCTTTGTTTCTAGGTCGGAGAGGGCGTTAGGTAACCCATTGGAAAGCGGTAAAATCAAGTCATTCTGTCGAGAGAAAGGTCATGGATTTGTTACGCCAGATAGGGGTGGAGAAGACATTTTTGTACATATTTCCGAGTGAGTATCATAATCCTAAAAACATTGTGAATATAAAATTAATGCTTAAATGAGCTTTCAACGAGGCTTGTTATTAACTCAATTAACATTTATTAGTACACTAATTCTAACATGCAGTAATGCATGTTTAGTTTCTCACTAATTAGAATATATGGAAAAGTGTATGTATTGTAAAAATATTTTCACGTATAATAATTGAACAACTTCAATAGATGCACCTTGACCTAATAAATATTATAATTGAATGTCATTGAATTGTATGGAGGAATAACAATGATATTGGCTGTTTGTATGACTCACGACAAAAAAAACTAACCTTTAGTATCTATTCAAAATACTATGTAGGAATTTATTGATTATATTTATTAACACCTACATTCAGCTTATGTATGTTTTTGTTAACAATTTTGATGATGTCACTGTCTTTTATTACATTATAAAAACAAGCCTATTGCTTTATTACAAATCCAAATTATTGTCTCTTATAAGAATATTGGACTTATAGCTGGGTATATATGACATAGGTCCACTTCACTAACTCATTAATGAAAACTTTTCCCATATGATGGGATACACCATAAACTTAGTATATACTGGCATATAGACATACAAAGAGAATGAGTAAGAATGTAATCTTTTATGAAAGTGGCATGAGTAGGCAGGGCCCGATTTAAGGGTTCAAGTTGGGCAAATGCCCAGAGCAGAATGAGAAGCAGAAAAATTGAGGGTGTATTCGCACAGCCGGAAAAATCTTATGAAAATTTGAATTTTATAAAAATATAAGGGTATTCTTCTGAATTTTTTACTTTTTTACCGATTTTACATTTGTGGAATGACAACCCTTTCCTTTTTGTTTCCTTTATGTTTCACTGGGAATTCCCCACCTCAAAATATGAAACAGCAGATAGAGAATATAGAAGTATGGTAACTTCTCATTTTTTTAAATAATAAATAATGTGGTGATCAGGACCAGGAAGACAGGAATCAGTTATTCAGGGAATCAGCAACAGAAATTATTTAATATTCTCGGACAAGTGTTAACTTAATTTGTTCATTTATTCAGAACAACTAATTCGTTCTGAGGGTCTACTTATTATTTTTTTATGTTAATTTTTTTTAAATAATTTCTTGGTTTTCTTTTCATTCATTTAAATTGCAGGGAAAAGAGTTGTATGTTCATCTATATGCCAGTATATACTAAGTTTATGGGATACACATGTCTATGTAATGTTTCAATATAAGTATACTTTGCAATAAGGTGCAGTATTAGTTACGCCAGTTATGCAATAAAAACTGTCTTGCTAATTATTCCAACTTAACAAACGTTTATCTTGCGATTACTGATGTGTTGAGCAGAAATTGAGATTGTTTCGATCATTACCCTATCACTAGCAATTTTTCAATTATATCCCATTATTGGGCTTCCTATTACTGTTTTTTTATTCAAAATTGTATTGAAGAACTTTTTTTTACTGCAGTTTTCTGAATTCTACTTTTTTTTCAGCATTGAAGGTGAATATGTACCACTACCTGGTGACGAAGTCATATACAGATTGTGTCCGATTCCTCCAAAGTTTGAAAAGACCCAAGCTGTCCATGTTCGCATCGTCCATTTGACTACAGAGAAACACCTCAAATGGGACGAACCACCACTGTAACATACTTTGTCAATTATAAGTTCACTAGGCACACTTCACCTAGCAACGGTATCTTATCAGTGAGAAAAATAGTTGTGATTTTGGTTAACTGCAAGTATGTATGACATGTTATCGTTGCTAGGTTGGTTTTTTAATGTACTTTGCAATATTGTAACCTCCCATTAATATAATATTCTCTTGTCCATTTTCAAATACAGCTTACAATGGCCTAATTTGGCAGACTCCCAAGATATAGTAAGGATTTTACATACACTTGCATATCAAAATAGATGTTGCCAATTTTTCTAAAAATAATATTGCTCATGTGAAATGAAGTAATTAATTTGAAAACATCACTTCTTGAGAATATTTTCAATGAAACAGTATTTGCACAAAGTGAGAAGCCAATGTGTGGTGCTATTTTTGAGGGTTTAACCATCATCTTAGAATTTTGATATCAGTTGTAGTACATGGTGAGTGAGTGATGGCTTCTTGTGTCAATATTGTTTGTTAGTTTAGCAGGTATGTCTATTGTGTGTTAGGCCTAATTTTAATTTGATTACATTCTTTTTGAAAGTAGATATTACCATAATAAAATAATATATGTATTCATATTTAATTCCTATTTTATAAAATATAATTTTGCACAAACACTGTCACAGATTTGTAAAATGATTGATCAAATCTATTCGACATCAATATATTTCAAGTCTTAAAGAAATCATAGCACAGAAGCTGGGTTATATTAAAAACTTCTGTTTTTGTAATAGCCAGATGCATGTGAATGAATAAAACAAATAATATTATTGACTGTTAATAACAACAGACTTAAAATAAATTATATGAAATCGATTTACGTCAAACTTCATTATAAAAAAATACACAGCACACGTGCATTCCTTTCTAATACCCACCAATGTCAGAAGTAAACATATAATGAATTAAGTAATTTTGTTACTATTTTTAGCCTGGCTTTACTGTAAAGTGTATGCAATACTGTCGTATGTATTAAGTTTAAGCACTTTATTTTATACACAACTATATCTGGGTGTCAGTTAAAATAATACATATTGTGAAATTTGCATTCCAAAAACTGAAGCATTTTAACAATTATCTTTAATTATTGAGTAAGTGATCCTTGGAAGAAAGAATATCTGAATCGCCATTTGTTAAGATGTATAACTCTATAGTACATATAATAATAATTTGCCACAAGGCTATGTTCACATGTTTACATTTTTCTTTTAACTAATAGTATAAATTGTAATTATCCTTAACTAACAAATTTCAAAATACTTAATAATACAATTTTATGAACGCTAATGAAATTGTCGACGTGTGAACATGGCATGTTTCCGTCTATTAATAGCAGTTAGTCAACAATGTTACACGTTGCCATGCTTTTAATGTTTAATTTTAGCCTTATTACAATTGAATAAAAAGATCGAGCTACTCAAACAATAGAAATTATTAATTTAATTATCCCTCACATACTCTGTCAAAAATGCATAGTAGTTCTACTATCTATTTGTTTTAAATAACTATACAATACATCCACAAGCCTATAGTATAATATGGGATAAATGCATTTGGATTTTTTGGTCATGAGTAGTTGCGACTTAATGTAATCCTTTAGTAGATGAGTGCAGCGAATATACTTCTTTATGTGTAAGCATGACCTTGTTTTATTAATTCCTACATCACAATCTCAAGGTAGAGTTTATTGATTCGCATGCCTGGTTTACACGTTATCACTATTATCACTTGATAAGTCAGATGGGGTAAATAGCGAATCAACTATATTTACTCGTCTGAAGAGCTCGATAGTTAAGTCCAATCTAAGTGGTAGTTGTCGCTTTAGTCGTTTACTTTGACTTGCTACATAACGAACTGTTTACAAGTGGAAGTTAGTTGACTCGCTAGTTATGGACACTTACCAACTTATAACGCGTAAACCAGCTTTATTTATTATGAAGACCACCACTGAATATTTGAAATAAACCACTTGATTATGCAGCCAGACGCTGCATATTTAAAAGACGAGGCGTAAGTGCGCCATTTGCTATTTTACGACTCTGGCCCGTTGGCACAGTGGCATATGCATCTGCTTTCCAAGCTAGGGTCCCGGGTTCGATTCCCGGTCAGGTAAATTTAGGAAACGAACTTTCCTAAATTGGCTTGGAGTCTGGGTGTTACTGGGAGCTCCCCCAGAGTTCGTTGTGTGGTACCCATAATACAAGCTTTCTGCTTAGTTCGGGGGTCACACAATCTGTGTAATTGTCTGGAGTATTATTACTATTTTCTACTTCTTTCAACAGAACTAAAAGTAAACGACTGCACCTGGGGGTTCTTGTTCTACAACTCGTTCCTCCACCGCATTAATTACACGTCAAGGGTTTGGCTCAATAGACTGTCAGCGATAACATAGACAAACATTATCTAATCAAAAAATATAAGTACATAAAATGAATGCAATATGTATTGTATATTATTTTATTAAACGTTTCAAATACAAACACATAATATTACAAACGGGCGTTATGAAATTCTATGATATACTTACGCGTGTATAAAATAAGGTATATTTTAAATTGTTATCATTATTGATGCTAAAGTATTGTTAATGAATTGCTAAATTATACAAAACAATCACTATTTAAATTATGTCGATCGACAAGTGCACACTTCACTCTATAAACACAATATGTGTATTTATAACTAAAATATAGATCAATATAATTATATCTATATTTGTCAAGGTACACAGATACTATTCCATTCTTACGCCTAGAGCGCCTAGTCTCTTGCTTAAAGCTTATTTCGTGTCAAATCAAATATTTTGGCAAGGATAACTTCAGAGGGTTTACTAACGACGACTTAAATAAACAAAAACAAAGTAGCCATTAGCTAAACATGAGTGTGGATATAATTATATACGTAATAGCTTTACATTACAGTTATAACAGTAATATTTAGGAACTGCTTTTAATTTACAACAAACAAATTTGAAATAAACCATATTTTTAATTGTTTTTGCCTTTACATAACTCAAATCATAAGTAATCTTTTTATGCTCCAATGATGAAGAAAGCGATCATTTCTCTACGTCAGCAAACTGAAATGCTTACAATGTAAAGTGGTCCTGGCAGAGCTAACTAAATCATGTTGTATATTGTTATGTAAATATAAATTTTCCATCCCCTACATAATGGTAGATTTACATCGAGTCAGTTACTATCTTCGAATTCAAGAGAAGTCAGTGCTGACCCGCTACTGCCATCACGTAAATTGATTTCAAGTGATTGAAACGTCAATGCTAACATAAATATTCCCGTTAGATATCTGTAAGTCTGTCGGCTCCCCCTGCCGCTTGCGCCTGCAGTACTGACCTCGTCTAAACGCTGAAGTCAGTAGTTAGTCAGTAGCTGGCACTAGATTATAGGATAACTGCATAGTGTTTAAAAATTTAGTATTTCTCGAGCTAAAATCTTGCGTTGTTTTGGTTGAACGATCGGTGGCACGCGCGGCGTGCACCATCCTGTGCGATCCATCGAAGTTATGAATACGTAGCAAGCAATAGTCTATTAATACCTCTTGCTAATAAAGTTTAATATAAATTGATGATTCTATACAAAATATGATCGTCAAACCTACTCCTACCTACTGTATACTAACTGTCTATTCTCATAAAAACAACCTCGTTTAGCTCTACGCAAATCGCGATGGTTATTGGTATCAAGTGCTACTGAAAAGTTCATCGACAAATCTGTGCGCGCACGTGCACGAACTTCAAGATACCGTAATAACGGACTTCTCAGCGAGCCGCATGCCGCGCTGCGAACTATATAATTCATGTGCAGATTTATGGCGTATTGGTGAATACTTTATTTCAGTGATGTTATGGAGGTCTGTAACCATAACCAAAACTAACGGATATCTGAAATAAAAACCTATCGGAAACCGGAACGAATCTGATATGTTTCGAGTAATTTCGGATAAGGGTGGTCTAAATTGACATGTTATGACAGATTTTCGCCGGTCGAGCCAATACACTACCCGCGTCCCTTGTATTGTTAAGATAATATTTATTCCTATTGCATAGTCAGTCATACATTCTTGTGGAATTACAATTACTTAGAAAAAAAAGTGTTGTTTATAATATCTGGGCAAAATGCATATTATTTCGAATTTAATTTGGACAAATAATCTAACAATTGTAACAAACTTACAGATGATCCGAAATAATTTCATATTCGTAACCGTAACTGAAACCGGCATAATAATATTATGCCGGTTTCCAGATCCGTCATTTCGTATCCATAACATCCCTGCTTTATTTGCCATCCTATTAAAAAATTATTGTAGTCATAACTGACAAACCTCAATGCTAATTTCTCCAGTTTGTAAGTAAAAAATATGTCAATAACAGTCAACATTGTATGTTATTATTTATAATTATTATTCTAACCACAGTGATCGCTACTTACATTAATTTTAGTAAGTTACAATTTAACAAATGTTTTTATTGTGTAATATTAATATCTCAGATACAGAACCATTTCCAGAAGAGTCATTTTCATTTTGCATACAGTTTAAAGGCATGTTAGCCTAAATTGTATTTACTTCTAATCGTCACATTTAAAAAAGTAGTCATTTTACATAAACAACATTTATGTATTTCTCATTAAAATAATTATTTTATAAACAACATTTATTTCTGATTGAATCCACTGTGTACTTAACCTATTGTAAATATACCTATACAGATTACCATTTAGCTATCTTACCAAATCACACGTATAAATACTAGGCTAGTCCCTAATGTGACTCATTCTATACATTTTTTTAATTGGTGTTCTAAATTCGTCTTTCGATAAATTTTATAGAGCTGTTGGTAATTATCAAATTCCTTCAATACTTTTCGAATTATTTACTTTTTTTTTGGAAATGCACACATTACTTATGACTTTCTATTATTATTGTACAATCGTATCGTAATTGAGCCGTCTTGGGAAGACGTTGATTCTCTCGTCTGTCATTTTGTTATTAACTAAGCACGTATTATCGAGTCATAGTTGTTCTATAGTATAAAATTCGTTGTATAATCTTAAATGCAGCTACAGAATGAATCGTTAACAAATACAATATGTAAATAAACATTGCGTTAGTTTGCAAAAATGTGTAAGAATTAAATTGAAGATCAACGATGTGGTATTTTTGTCGAATTTATTTTCCGTTTGTCATGTTTCCATTCTGAAACAATGAACAATTTTATTTTACATTTATTTTTATTAATTATGGGTTGAATATGTCTTCTAGCGAATAGGAATATTCGACAAAAAAATTGGTCAAATATGTACTGAACTGAATATTCGGCCGAATCATTCGGTAGGTTTTAGGCCCGTTATATCGCGCAAAACAGTTTCATACATGTCCGCACAACACTTACAAAAGTTAAAATAAAACCCAGTAAAAAAGTCAGGAAATTTAATTTAAATTACCGGAGATATGTAATATCCAGAACTTTTAATTTATTCCTGAAATTTTTAACAATCTAAGTCCAGCAATTTCGATAAGGGGTTGCGAATGGTCGAGTTCGGTCACCTATAGGAAGATAATTTAAAAATAAATTACAAAAATTAAGAAAGAATTACTTCAATATTCGGTATTTATTCGGATATTTAACGGAATATTCAGCTCATCTCTAATTTTTATGAATAATAGTATTTATTACATACCTCTTCTTGCTGGGCCAGTTGATAGTGCCTCTTACGTAGTGCGGCCAATTTGACACGCTCTGCTTCCAAAGCGGTTTCAAGCTCAAGTGAGCGTACTTTGCTTTCCATTTCAAGACGCCGTGTGGCTGTCAACGTCAATGTTGACGTGTCTAATGCTTCTGTGAATAGGTAATTGCACAAATATTATTTTGAGTCTGTGATTTAAATACAACAAATACACATGTTTTGTCTTAGTAGCATTCGTTTTGAGGGTGACCGTAGGTTGGAAGGATTGTAATAACTCGCTAAGTGGTGGAAGTTAGTTTAAAGTATTTGGAAACTGGATGGTTTTTTGATATATGGAAAAAAGACCTGACTTTTAAAGCAAGATATTTGACTGATATAATTTAAAAGCAGATTCTATTCGAAATGATCTACCTCTTCTCCATTCATCAGCGTCCTAACTTCATTAAGGTTATGGTGTGAGAATGTCCTTTTGATTAACCAAATAGCCCATTGCCAATAAATATGAAAAGCAGCAGTATGAGCGAAGTAGTAGGTACCATGTTTCCGTGTACATTTCGTTCACTATGATGTGAGATGTCCATATGATGATGTGAGATGTGTATACAGCCCAACAAGCGCATAGATAACCCTTTGGGTAATTTTATAATGTCAACAAACGTATGAAAACATAGGGGGGGTGAGGGGGACGGCGGGATAGTGCTGTGATTTTATTGGTCACATTGAAACGACGTTGAATATTCGAGAGCAGTCCGATTTTAAGTAATATCTTACTCAACTACAAACAGTCGCAGGAGCGTTATAAGCGTTGTTTAGAGCTACTTAGTTTATGTTTACAAAGCCGATTTTACTCATATTATCTGCTTCCTCTATCTACCTTGATATGGCATAAAAGTATGCCCTCAGCTAGTCAAATAGTCTCATTGTTAATAATGACAGCAAGGCAGTGTAACGAGTGTGTATGTTAGCGAGCGCGGCGAACGCATCGTGGTCGTGCAAGAGGTGAACTGTGTGTATGTGTGCGTGCGTGTGTGAATATGTATGCGCGTGTGTATGTTTGCATATGTGTATGTGTGCGCGTGCGTATGAGCAAGTGTATGTGAATGAGTGCGTGTGTGTGTGAGTGTGCGTGTGTGTGCGCGTGCGTGTGTACCGTGGTCGTGCACGAGGTGCGCGGCGGCGCGCGCGGCCGCCACGAGCGCGCCGGTGGCGGCGGCCACGTGGCGCGAGGCGGCGGCCAGGCGCTGCGCGGCGGGCGCGTGCGCGGCGCCGGCGCGCGCCCTCGACGCCGCCACGAGCTGCGCCGTGCTGCCGGCCACCTCGTGCGCGGCCGCGCTCACGCCCTCCGCGCGCCCGCCGCCGCTCACCGCGCTGTCCGCCGACGACCTGCACACCACACCATACGACACATGATACGACACTCGCCACACTCATCGACACGTACTATGGATATACACACTATTAAAAATAATATCGAAATGTGACAGGAACGCGAGAAGTGAAGTCGATATTCTGTTTAGATTTTCAATATATGGCATTTTTAGGAATTCTAAACTTTAAAAGTGACAGTACATCGTACATTAATGTTTTATTTAATTGTGAAAAAATCAAATAATCTATATAAACTGTTCCCAGTGCTCTACCCAAGTTTGAGGTACCTCACTTCGATGGGACCACGTCATGGGCAGCTTTTCGGCTAGTTTGAGACGGTGGCAGAGGGCAACGGGTGGGGTGATACACAGGCACTAACGGCCCTTACACTTGCTCTGCGAGATGATGCAGTGCAGGTGTTAAAAAACGTTTGCAGCAAAGGAAGGACGCTACCCGATATGCTCGAAGCATTGGAGTCCCGATATGGTGAAAAGCACCTCTAGCACGTTTATAGGGCCCAACTGCGAGACCGTGCGCAGAAGAGCGGCGAAAGTTTGCAACAGTGGGCCATGGCAGTTGAGTGTATGGTACGACGAGCCTACACATCTACACCAGCGCTTATCGATACAAATATCGTACAAACATTTGTCGACGGGATCTGAGTCACGAAAGTTAGAGCTGCGGTCCGTCTGGGACATCTTCAGACTCTCAAGGCAGCCCTAGCACATGCACTTGAGGTGGAGGCAGTGCGTCATGATAGCCGAACTCATCGTGTGCGAGTTGTCACAATGCAGGTAAGATCTCAAAGAGGACCAACCTGTTATGAATGCGGTGCGAGAAGACATCTTCGAATCAAAGGGATAGGAAAACGTCGTCTGGGATACAAGTTAACCCCGAGGAGTTAAACTAAAAACAGCCAGGGCTGCGGGGCTGCGGGGCAAGCGGTGGCTGGTCAAAGGCAAGCCGTTATTGTGATAGTCTCGCAGATGCGTGATGGGAAAAGCTTGATTGTTGAAGGAAAGCTGAACGGAATTCCATGCTGCTTCACACTAGACACCGGTGCGTCATGGACCATTGTTAAACTCGAATTGCTTCCACGAACCATGAAATGGGGTGAAGGATCTTCACATTACCGATTACAGACTGCCACAGGCCAGCCAGTGCTTGTTCTTGGTGAAACAAATGCGACATTGAAAATGGGCGATAAGACGATGACCCATCTAGTTCTTATAGCTAACATTACAGACGATTGCATCATTGGGTTCTTGGCAAAGCAACGTTGCGTTCTCAATGTAGCAAAAGGGGGTATTAAGGTTTCCAGATGACGAAGTTTTTCTGGAGGGCGCAAAACAAGTATCAGTTACAGTTTGAAAAGAACTGTTTTGCCGCCGAGGTCGGAAACCTTCGTAGAAATACGATTCTCGCCGACAGTATGCAGTAAACGCAGTGTTATAATAGATGACATTGGGAATCATCCCGACTGGATAATTGCGCGGACTCTAGTGATGACTTCGGGACAAGCCAAGGTACGTGTTGTCAACGTTAGTAATAAGGAGGTCGTTTTAGAAAAGAACCGCGTAGTGAGCAGATGCGACCCTGTTACGTCCCTGAGAAGAGTAGACATGCATGAAACAGACCACGGTAATCATGCTGAAACACATATATCTACGTTACTTGAAAACTGTCGGGAAAATTTGACCGACTTGGAATGTCACAAGGTGGAACAGTCCTTGTTAAGTTATCAAGACATCTTTTCGAAAGGCGATGACGATTTGGGACGTACTGGGCTTGTTAAGCCCCGCATAGATGCGGGAGATACACAACCAATAAGACAGACCTCGACGTATTCCCCTAGCAAGAGAGCAAGAGGTGTCAGACATGTTAAGGGAAATGGAGAAGAATCGCATCATCGAACCATCGACTAGTCCTTGGTCGTCTCCTGTGTTTCTGGTCAAGAAAAAAGATGGCAGTACAAGATTCTGTGTTGACTACAGAATGCTGAACAGTGTTACGAAAAAGGACAGCTATCCCTTACTACGCATAGATGACCCGTTAGACTTGCTGAGTGGCATGAAATGGTTCTCCACAGTTAACCTTAAAAGTGGATATTGACAGGTTGAACTCAGCCAAGAGGACAACGAGAATACTGCGTTCGCTACTGGCTCTGAAAATCGTTTCTGGCAGTTCAATGTTATGCCATTTGGACTGTGCAATGCTCCGGCTACATTTGAGCGCCTAATGGAACGCATTTTAGTGGGGTTACTCGGCGACGTGTGCTTGGTCTATTTGCATGACATTATCATCATGGGACGCAGGTTCGCAGAAACCCTGCATAATTTAGAAAAAGTTTTCCAACGAATACGGGAAGCTAACTTGAAACTCAATTCTAAGAAATGCACTGTTCCAGAGGGAGGTTGGATACCTAGGGCACATTATCTCGGCACAAGGAATTCGAACGGACCCAGAGAAAATGAGAGCTGTCCAAGAGTGGCCGACTCCTTCTGACAAAACCGCCGTGCGCTCTTTCTTGGGACTTTGTGCGTATCACCGCCGATTCAGGAATATCTCTGAAGTGGCGAAGCCCTTACATCGGTTGACAGAATACAAGTGCCAATTTGAGTGGAATACTGAATGTGAACGAGCATTCACATTACTTACACAGCATCTATGTGAGACTCCTATACTAGGCTACCCTACTAGAGAGGGACATTTTGTTGTCGACATGGACGCCAGCAATGTCGGCATAGGAGGAATTCTATCTCAAAAACAAGGAGAACAGCGGGTCGTCATTGCCTATTTTAGCAAATGTCTTTCGAAATCAGAATGAAAATACTGCGTTACTCGCCGGGAACTTCTAGCTGTTGTTAAGACCTTACAACACTAAGAAGTATTTAATCGGAAGACAGTTTACTCTTCGTACTGACCACGCTGCTTTACAATGGCTTCTTCAGTTTAAGAACCCAGACGGACAGGAAAATCACATTCTAATGCTGACGCTTTATCCCGACGACCTTGCGAAGAATCTTGTCGGCATTGTTCGAGACATACGGGTTATAAGAGTAAATGCTTTAGATGACACGTGGAGCGACGAAGCCATGGGGGATACACAAAAAGAAGACAGCGACTTGAAGTGCATAATAGAGAGGAAGCAACGTGACTATAAGCCAGCTTGGAGTGAAGTGTCGGAGTTTAGCCCAATTACGAAAAGTTACTGGGCTCAATGGGACAGTCTGGTGGTACATAATGGAGTTCTTCATAGGAAATGGGAGTCGTCCTATGGACAAAAGGTTACCATGCAGGTCGTGGTCCCCCGAAGGAAAGTGGCGTCGGTGTTACGTCAGATTCATGATGGAGTATCGAGAGGACATCTAGGCGTAAAGAGAACCTTAGACAAGGTGAGAAAGAGATTTTACTGGGTGCGGTGCCGCGAGGATGTAGAGGACTGGTGTAGGAAGTGTACAGCCTGCTCTTCAGTAAAAGGGCCACAAACAAGAACCAGAGGCCTGCTGAAATTGTATAACGTGGGAGCGGCCTGGGAAAGAGTTGCAGTCGACGTAGCTGGACCGTTTCCTGTAACTGAAGACGGAAATCGTTACACATTCGTCCTGCAAGACTATTTCAGTAAATGGCCTGAAGTGTTTGCCGTACCCAATCAGGAAGCTCATACAGTTGCCAAAAAGCTCGTTCAGGAGGTATTTTGTCGGTTTGGTGTGCCTTTGGAGTTGCATACTGGTCAGGGTAGGAATTTCGAGTCAGCATTGTTCCAAGAAGTTTGCCAATTACTTGGGATACATTAAATGCGTACGACACCAGGTCATCCGCAATCCGATGGAATGGTCGAGATTTAACCAGACGTTGGAGAATCACCTGGCCAAATTAGTGGAAGAACATCAAAGGGACTGGGACCAATACATTCCGCTCTTCCTAATGTCTTACCGCTCCGCTGTACATGATAGCACAAATTTCACACCGTCTAATATCAATTTTGGACGAGAGATACGACTACCAGTTGATGCTCTAACCAGAATATCACCTGACGCTCCAAAGTCAATTACCGATTACGTGTCCGATCTACAGCAAAAACTAGATAACGTCCAAGAACTTGTAAGAAAAAGTAACTTGAAAACCAGTGAAAGAATGAAAACTCGCTATGACTGTAGAGCTAATGTAATAGGATTTGAGGAAGGAGCGTAGTGTGGTTGCATAATCCCATTCGGAGAAAAGGGAAGTCTCCGAAATTTCAGGTCAGATGGGATAGACCATATACGGTGATAACGAGAATAAACGACGCTACTTATCGGATCAAGAAGGAGCCTAGAGGAAAACTAAAGATCGTCCACGTGGATCGCCTAGCTCGCTATCATGGTTCCAATCATGCTCGGGACGAGCATGATTAAGAGGGGGACAATGTTACGGTTGGACCTTAATAAGGAATAAGGTCGATTTTTAATGGAACTAGAAACGTAACTTTTAGTGCTTATATCTCGAGACCTAGGCTTTGCAGAGTTATGACCTAAAAACGTATTGCTAGGTTTAAGATTTACTATCGAATGGTATAAGTAAAATTAAGAAAGAAGAACAAAGTTGCACCTCGAAAATTCCGGAGCGATGACGTGTCATATGACTATGACTCATGCAAACAGGCGGCGTCGAGAACAATGTCGAATTATTGTTAGCGAGCATAATTAACTAGAAAGTTCCACCCTCTTTATTTCTATGCGTTGTTATTACTACCATTCGGGTTTACTCTAGAAGTTTCCACTCTCATTTTCATCGGACTATAAATAGAGCTCTGGGTCCGCCGCTGAGTCAGTGTTTCTCAACTATCGATCGAAGCGATACATCGAGGCGACATCAAGCGAATTCATAGACCACTACGACGACTACTGCGACGACCTTGGATAGAAGAACTCTGCGATTCGGAAACGTTGTTATTGAGTGAAGCGTGTACCTTCGGTGACTACTACGCGAGTACCTACTTCGAAGGCGACTACGAAGACTAGGGACCGCCGTAATTAAGTTCGCGTGTTCTTGTCATCTGCTTGTACAAAGGAAAATAAACTCTTTGCACCCTTAACCGGCATCTTATTACCCTCAACTCGTAACAATATGAACAAAACTACGAAATGTATACAATAAAAATAAAATAATAGACGATTTGACATATTTCAAAATAATAAACTTAACCATTTTTTCTTTCTCTTTGAATTTTCCGTCACTCGGGGTCGGCCCTTCTAACGTGCATCAAACTATTTATTTATTATACAAAAAAATTAAGAGAGAGCAGTAAGTTCATAACATCATTGTGAAACGAATTACTGTTCCTCTGATTGTAATACTTTCCTAATTTAAATTAACTCAATGAAACAGATGGTAAAAATAAATACAATACACAACTAAAATTAAGACAGATTGATTAAAATTATTCTACCTATTTTCTTTACTCGTAACTACACATAATACAGAAATGTACTTACACAAGCAATTTTGCAGCAAAAACAACAGCCTTAGCTGCAGATATCAACCCCTCAGACCACTGTGGGTTCTTTCTGTACATCTTCTGTCTGGTCTTAGGGTCTCCTAACTCATTCTGCAGCTTCCTCGCATCCTGCACGAGCACCTTCACGGCACCCATAAGTGTGGTACACGCGTCAAGGATCTTGCTGTTCACTTCTAACTTTACACCAGAATCACCTGCGCGGCTAGCCGCTAACATATCCTACGAAATACATAATTATTACTAGTGATTTTTTAGACATGTAATAAACAAATTGTAGCATGTCTAGAGTACTCAATACTCATAGTGTTCTGGATAATTACTTGCCAATTTAATTATATTTTAAGTATTTTTGAAATAAAACACTTGTTTTGAGACACCATGCACATACATATATGTATTTTACCCACAATCATAAAAAATAGTATTAAATAATATTTACGAATCATACACTCAACACCATCTAGTGGCCTCTTTAAGCAAATCCCAACACGTAGTTTCTTTTTGTGTTGCTTTAAACATTGACCATAAATAAAAAAAATATGGCTGTATTCCAGAATTGGCAGAATGAGAATATCACTGTCTGCTAATGGTACTATAATAATTATAATTTACTTAACATAAACTAAAAAGGTCTAACACAGGTTTGATTGTGTTGGTGGTTGGTTAGTCCTTAATAGCTGAAATTCAGTTACAGGTGACATCGTAAACGGAAAATTGTATATTTGCTGCTTATCAATCAGTGCATAAAATGTTCAGCACATGATAAAGTACCATCCTTCGATCATTAAAAGATAAATGAAGACCTATAGCATTTTGAGCTGACCAGCCCCTCAAGAGAAAATTACTAACTGCTGTCACTCATCAGTAGAATTATGCAAGAACATTTAGGATTTGACGTTATCTGTACAGAAAATATTATGTGACATATCTTCTAACTAACATATCTTAGTTTAGTTTTTGCCTGACTATAAAATTTTGAGGTAAGCCGATTTCTCATGCATCAGAAATGTGCTCATAGATCGATTGCAATATGATCTCAGTTCTCAGATTACGGTGAACAAATCGTAATAAACAATCTAATGTGAATAATGTCGTTCATTTGTGTTGTTCGCCTAACTAGAAGTGCTGGTGCCTACTGACCGTAAAAAGAAGATTCATTCATTTAATGAGGACAGGTTTTTCTTTCTATAATTTTTACAAGAATTCAATTAATGTTATTACTGCCTCGACGTTATTTGGCATGTATCAGGCGCCGATTATATCCACCAGTCATCGTCTGCCGTGGCAAAGAATATGTATAAACGAAGGCCAACTCCCGCCTCGCGCGTATCGGAGTTGTCTCTCTGGGCCGGATACGTAGGGTTGCGTTGTGTGTCAGATGCGAAAATCGCCCTATTTAGTTAAACATATAGTATATAATAATACAAAAACTACAAATGCATACGTTTTTAATTTTTAATTTCTTGTAGTTATGTTAAAGAACAATAACTATAGATTCCAATAACTAAAGTTATTTAGGTATCCAAGGACATTACAATGAGTTAGTTTATGCGATTTAGACATTTTTGTATTTGTGACGATATGAAGAACGAATTAAAGACACACTCAAACGGTCGCGTGTGTCGTCGCGTGCGACCCTGACTGGCGTTACAACAATCACCCATACAACAACAATCACCTATACAACAATCACCCATAATCATCCTAAGTAGTGTCGTATGCGTGGCACTGCGAGTGCGTATTAGCGTGCACACATACAAACCGCCTACACTAGCTTTCTATGAAAACATCCTACTGTTGAGTGTGTAGCGTGGGCTGACCTCAATCTGCGAGGCGGCTTCCTCGATGGCGCGGTCCATGTCGGCCAGCTCGTCGTCGACGCTGCGCGTGCCGCTGCCCGCACCGTCGGCCGCGGCCGCCGCCTGCGCCACGCGCCGCACGAGCCCGCGCGCCTCGCCCAGCGCCGCCGCCCCGCCCACTCCCGACGCGCCCGCGCCCGCGCCCGGCCGCAGCGCCTCCAGCCACTGCTTGGTGGCGGCGAGCATGCTTCGACATTCGTTATTTAGTTCTGAAAGTAAATTTCATGCATTGGGATTTTCTTTACGTTTCGATTTTTATATCGTTTATTATTTATGCCTCGTTTAAATGTGTAAGGACCATAAACTTAGTATATACTGGCGTATAGATGAACATAGAAGTCGTTGACGCGTGACGATTTTTAATTTGTCATTGTCACCTATGAAATGAATGATTCCCTTGATTATTGTGATAAGTAATATCACAATCACATACAGAACACGTTACCGTTATAGAAAAATACAGTATTTCTTTGAAATAAAAAAGGAATAACAAAATAATAAAATAAATTAACATTCAGCGTTCTCCACAGCATGACGGCTTGTGACAATCTGTCATTCAAAACAGGTTACAATAGCGTCCCGCGGGGTTATTACCTAAAGGTTTGCAGACAACGACAGCCATACGATCACTGCGCAAGCAGTGACTAATTGTAATACAAAATGAATATCATGTATGACGATCGCGTGTTTGTTGCGCCATGACCGTAAAATGTATTTTTCGCGGTAGATTTAGCGCCACTGTACAAATTACATTACATTACACAAATTCTCGTTTTGACAGCAGATATCGCACGAAATTTGACTGTCGCATGCTGACTGCAAGTTAGGTAATAAGCGTGTGGCTCGCTGTCCCTTTCCTAATCGTGGCCTCTGTACACGATTGGTATTCAATTCAGTTTAAACACTAAGAGAAATCAATAGCTAATAGAATAGTCAAATCGTAATTTATATGAAACATATTGTTACGAGCTGAGGGTAATAAGATGCCGGTTAAGGGTGCAAATATTTTATTTTCCTTCGTACGAGCAGATGTCAAGAACACGCGAACTTAATTACGGCGGTCCCTAGTCTTCGTAGTCGCCCTCGAAGTAGGTACTCGCGTAGTAGTCACCGAAGGTACACGCTTCACTCAATAACAACGTTCCCGAATCGCAGTTCTTCTATCCAAGGTCGTCGCAGTAGTCGTCGTAGTGGTCTATGTAATTCGTCTTGATGTCGCCTCGATCGCTAGTTGAGAAACACTGACTCGACGGCGGACACGGAGCTCTATTTATAGTCGGATAAAAAGGATGATGGAACTTTCTAGTTAATTACGCTCGCTAACAGTAATTCGACATTGTTCTCGACGCCGCCTGTTGACATGACACGTCATCGCTCGGGAATATTCGAGATGCAACTTTGTTCTTCTTTCTTAATTTTACTTATACCATTCGATAGTAGACCTTAAACCTGGCGTTGCGTTTTTAGGTCATAATTCTGCAAAGCTTAGGTCTCGAGATATAAGCACTAAAAGTTATGTTTTTAGTTCCATTAAAAATCGACCTTATTCCTTACGCATAAGGTCCAACCGTAACAATATGTAACTAATGATTTAAGACACTTCCTGATATTCAGACTTTTATTTACTACCAAGAAATAAACTGACTAAGCTAAGCCAAACAATAAATTGGTAACATTGTAAACATGTTATAAGCTAACATGTTATAAGGCAATTTGGTAAGTAACGACTAAGTTTCACACATGTATCTAAACGGCTCGGTTTAGTTGGAAGTTGTAGATTGCCCCTTCAGATCTATAGCTGTTTACACTAATTTATAGCTGTATACACGAAAAAATTGACTCGCTATGTACCACTTAAAAATTTCTATAACGTGTAATCATTCATTAAATCATTGGGGGTAATCAATGTTTCACTTGCAGGCCTCGTTTAATGATTAACGTGAGTACGTTACTCACGTGACGAGGTGTGTGATTTGTTTCGTATTATATATGTAAGCTCGATGTTTTGTTTCGAGTCACATAATATGTATAATTCTCTGGGGTCGACATGGTTATTACTATCAGTTGTTAGTCAAAATCGTTCACTCGTCCTAATCCCTAATAATAGTGCAAATTAAGTTGAGTGAGGCTATAAATAAGACTTTTTAGAAGTGAAGGTTAAATAAGGAATAGAAAGTCTTTTTTTTATGAATCATTAATTTGAGATTTGATAGTAATATGACAGAAATACGCAAGGACCGCGATGATTGGCACTCCATTTTCTCTGACTACCCCAATTAGGGATGCAATGTGAAGATATGTAAGTATATATTACATTAATTTCATAATATTATAGGTCTGACCGGTCTCGGTTCTCAATTAAAACGCAGATTCTTAGCCATGGCGGAAACTAAGCAATTTCAATTTGGCGCTCGCTGTTATTCCCGTTGCGATATGTCTGCGATTTACAAACATCGAATATGTTTTACGAACAAAAATAAAAGCATGCCAAAAAAGGGTGGTGGCCAAAAAGTTTGGTCGAACAAAATCAAGCGAACACATTCTCACGGGAAATAGGAAACATGCCTACTCCCTATGTATTATGTTCACCCAGCGGGAAAGGAGTTACTCATTTTTACGTAGCGCTCGAGCTCGAGTTACTATGAAGTGGAGAAAAGAAAATACATTGCTTTTTATGCAATTAAGGAACTCTTGATAAATACATATTAAACGTACAACTGCAGGTACGGTCTTGCGCAAAATCGGTTTCTATTTCTCCGCAGCACTAAATCCATAATTTCTAAAAGAGTAAACACGTTATCCACACTTATTTTGGACCAATGTCAAGAATGTAGATCAAACAATATCAAACATTTTTATCGAGTTGCAGGAGATTGCTTGTTTTTAAAACAAGTTTATAGAACATGTTTGCTAAATATGTTTCGTTCAGAAAACTTACCCAATGGCCCCGGCTTTACTCAAGTTCCTAGCGCAGCTGAACAACAATTCTTAACAACTATTATAGCATAGCAATTTATGTATGTTAAGACACAGTACAAGTAAGCATACAGTATTCTATCTACATAAGCATACAATATTCTATCTCGGCAATGTCCTAGAGATAATTACCTACGGTCGCTCGGTACGTAAACACGCAATAGGGCTACTGACTTGGACTGAATGTTTTTCTTGGGTTACGTATTTGATAATAGGTACTATATTAAATTGTCATATTATCTTTTCATTTTATATTATTGCAAATTTAATATGTTTTTATTTATATAATTTTACTAGTATATTATATCTAGTTTCAAAAGTTTGTGAGTTAGTATGGTGGAAATGGACAAAAAAAATGCATTTTATGTGCAGTATAATTAAAAATCAGCAATAAATTAACTAGATCATTATGATAATATATTTCCTACAAATTAGCAACGAAGAAATATTTCCAGTTTCGATATAGATGTATTCAAACATCCATACACTGAACATTATGCTTGTAAACTTGATTGACATAATATTTAGTCAGTAAATGCGCGGGAGCGTCTCATACCGACCGACGACAACCGCGGCGCACTCGCGACTGTCGTATGCCGAGAAATGCCGAGATTTCGAGCGCGTCGTTTGGGAGCATTTGTATGAAGAAAGAATACTGTATGCTTACTTGTACTGTGGTTAAGATAAATAACATATCTTTACGCTGTACCCCTAATGGGGTAGTAATAGAGGATGGAGCGCCATAGGTAAGACAGGTAAATTTTAATCACTTACTTTCAGAAACTTCTATGTCAGTACAAATATTCGAGACTTCGGTAGCATAGGCTGACAACTGGGCAGTGTTGTGTGCAGCGGAGATCGCAGACTTCGCTATAGTTTCCTCGTTTCCTTCGATCTAGTAAAAAGAAATAAGTATATTTTAAGTGAAAATTATTATTGATTGATTCATTGAAATTATATAAGTAAAGAACTAGTCGATGAACAAGTTGCACTTGTCCACCTCATGCATATTCCTGTCCATATTATGATTATTCATGGTCTTGTTGATCAGTAGCGGTGGTAGCGGTGTCAGTCAGTGTCATGCGGCGCGTTACCTGCGCTTGCGCAGCCAATTGTTCGATGGCGTCGACAGCGTGGTCAGCGGCGGCGCGCGCTGCGTGCGGAGCCCCCCGCTCTAGCGCGGTCAGAGCGCCTTCTGTTACGGCCAATGCCGCTTCACTCGCACATACCACCGTCTCGTGACGCTCTGGGGAGTACAATCCTTTATTAGGCAATATTCCGCTACCACTACTCGAATCGCCATTACACGTGCATATAACTGAAAACATCTGTAGTCAATATTATATTTATGTCATATATGATGTTATGATTATAAATAATTAGTATACTCTAGCTATTCTTTCATCAAAGGGAATATTGATATCAACAAAATGTTGTTAGAATGTTAACTTACAGGTATTTTCAAAGAATAATCAGTACTTTGTTCCTGCATTTACTTTTGTTAATCTCCAATACTGTTTCAATATAAAAAATACGAACATTTTAGTGTAGCTTTGTTGTTATAGTTTATGAGTGGTTAAAGCATGTAAGATGTAACTATTATAACATAAGTAAAGAAATACTCACGCTGCATTAATTTGATTTGAGCTTCTTCTAGTTGTTTTTTAACTGCAGTTAAATCAGCTTCGAGAACTGAATTATGTTGCAATAGGTCCTGTAATTCAGACTCTGCTTTCAATCTCTCTCTGTCTGTATGCTCTATTCGAGATTCTAACATCTACTTGCGCAATACAAACATGCAAGAATAGTACTTAACGTGTATATCCAAGGAGACAGAATCCATAGAGTAACAACCGTTAGAAATCCATACACATGCAGTTCCATATCCAGAGTAAAGATCATGTCCCAGTTGATTGAAGGAAAAGAATAACATGCAATTAGAAAAATTAATATTGCGAGTAAATAGATGTTACATATTTAAAATTAACAGACAATATGTATGTGAGCTACTGATAAAAAGAGACTAAGTCTATAATGTTCAAGATATTGGCAATTTTGTTAAAATGGGGCAAAAAAAGAGACTTTTTGGAATTCTTTTACATTGTAAATTAAACGATTACATATTTATTTACAATTTAAAAATTATCTAATGGACAAGGGGATTTTTTTCAAAGTTGAATTTTATAAATGATATTGCTGAATACTGATATTTTTAACCCAGAATAATGTTTTTTTATTTCATATTGTAGGTAACTATTAAAAAAATAAATAGATTCTTTTTGTTTTCTTTTTGCTTTGAAGTCCACATATACACATGACAAATAAAGAGTAGAAACTAGTAAATCAGAAAGGAGCTAATACGTTTAATGTACTGTTACGTTATACGTATTTATATTCACTTCAAGGATTAATAGCATAGAAAAGACAAGCTGGTATTTAATGCATAAAGAAGCATGAACCTCGATTAAATAAATATTTTTATTATGATATAAATTCCAAATATTAGAGAAACATAGAAATGATCAAGAACCACCATATTATTACAAATGATCGATAACGAAAATGAGTTTATAATTTTGTAAAACGTCAAATTTGTCCCATCACCAATATGATAACGCCGATAAATATATTATGTGTAGATGCTGCACAAAGTGGTGAATACAACACACTTTCACTCCAATTATGAAAGTATCCTGACCTTTCTTTCTTTCTCAGTCTCAGATACAACCACAGCCATAGCTTCTCTTTCTTTATTTTTTATTTTATGCAATTCCTCTATCTGACTCTTTAATTCTTCCATATTTTTGTTATTTTCAATTATAAGTTCATCTTTCTTGGACATTTCAATGCTGTACGCATTTCCTTGATCTTTTATCTTTTCATTTAACAATTTTGTTTCATTGTTTTTTGTCTGTTTCAATTGTTCGTATTTAGATTTAAGAGTTTCTATTTCAGAATTTAAGTTGATAGTAATTTCTTCTTTTTCCTTACGAATTATGTTACACTCATTATTCAAGTTTTCAGTTATTTTGTTAGCTTCTCTTATATTGCTTTCTAGTACCTAATAAATATATAATTCAATTATTTTTGTAATCATTACTTAAGTAAGACGCCACAAAGTATTTTACGACAATAACAAACCTGCTTCTCTAAAGAATATTTGTTGCACAGCATATCTTTTTCTGCAGTTAATTCATTGTTCTCTTGAGTTATTTTATTAATTTCATTATTAAGGTCTCTTAGTTCTTTATTTTTTAGTTTTAAGTTTGCATCACGTCTTTCAATAATATCTTCATGTTCCTCTCGTAATGTTAATAGCTCATTTCTAGCGATATCTAATTCTGCATGTGTCTCTTTTAATTCTTCTTCCAATCTAGCAACATCTTGTATTAACTTATTCATTTCTACGTTAACTGATATGACTTGCTCATCTTTTTCTGCTATCATAGATTTTAAATTTGCAATAATTTCATTTTTGCTTTCAGTCACAGTTTGCAATTTATCTTCTAAAATTTTAGTTTCATATATGCATCCTTTTACTTTACTTTCATATTCATGTTGTTGTTTTTCTAATTTCTTATTTGCTTCACTGAGCTCCAAATTTAATTCGTCAATTTCTTTATTTTTATCTTTGATTATTACTTCCTTTTCAGATATTCTATTTAACAAAGACTCTGCCTCGACTTTATGTTTTTCATTTAATTTTTGTTTTTCCTGTCGTATTTTATTAATTTCGTTTATATTACCATCATTGGTAACATTCACTGAATCTAATAATTCTTTTAATTCTATTATTTCTTGATTTTTTTCACTTTCTAATTGTTCGAGCGATTCTTTGAGGTCAGTTTTATTATTAACAAGATCAGAAATTTTATTTTCCAAACTTAATATTTTTGTTTCCTTTTCCGTTAGCATTTCATCAAGTTTTAGTCTTTCGTTAGTGATTTCAACTAATTTAGAATTAATATTATCTCTTTCTGATTCCAGTTCAAATTTCAATATAGCATTTTTCTCTGCCACCTCATTTAATTCATTTACTTTTTCCTGCAAAGTGACTAATTGTCCAACTTGTTGCTGAATCTTAACTTCGTAAGAAGTTTTAGTATTTTCAAATTTAATTTGCATAGCATTAAGCTTTTCAAGAGTTTCTTTAATTTCAATGTCTCTTCGTGTAAGAACATCATCAAATTCCTGATTTTTAGTACACAATTGTTGATTAAGATCTTCATATTGTGTTTTAAAATTGGTTTCGGTGTTACTAAGTCTCCATTGAATATTTTCAAGCTCTGCTTTTAAATCCTGAATTAAATTGACCTGTTCCTAACGGAATCAAAACAATATGAATTTTTTTTTACATTACCTAGCTATATATGAAAGGTGAGTTATTCTTTCCCTTACACAGTTAGTTATAATTAAACTTATGTACCATGCAAGTAACTAATATACACATGCATTATTGTTTATTATGATAGATTAATAATTAGTACAGAAAAATTTCCATTCTCGAAATATTAGAGGATTAGTATGACGTATGGATCATTCTGTCCAAAACCGAACTAGTTAAAAATGAATGTGAAGTGACATATTTTACATGCAATCGAACCTATTCACATGAGTAATAAAGATGTATACGACCATACCTCTTTTTCCTGCTGGTGTTGTTGTGTCAATTCAGTTATTTGTTTCAATGCTGCTTCTTTCTCTTCAACAATTTTTTTATAATCATTCCCACTTTTTTCTCTTAGTCCTATTATCTCTTCTTTAACTCTACTTAACTCACTTTCCCGTTCTTCTTTTTGCTTACTAATTTTTTCGAGATTATCCGTTACTTCTTTCAGTTCATTGGTCACAGAAGTTAATTTTTCTTTTTGCTCTGTAACTGCAGTTTTATGTTCTATTTCTAATGCTTCCATGGAATGTTTCAATGTTTGTAACTCGGTTTCTTTCTGCCTTGACTGTTCTAATTCACTACGTAAATTAAATAATTCGTTTTTGTACGCTTCGATTTCCTCGCTAGACGAAGCACTCTGCTGAAGTAATTCAACATCCCTAAAAGGTAATTGAGAATATTTGTTTATTTCAAATGTTAACGTATGAATTTTAATAGATAATTAGGTATTGGGATAAGACATGTTTAACTGACACTTACTTGATTCTGTCATTAAGTTGTTGCTGCAGTGCCATTTTAGCACTCTCGTGTTGTGCCGCAGATGCCCTTAAAGTAGCTGTCAATTTATCAACTTCTGCTTTCTAAAACAGTTAATAATTTTTTTCTATATAATAAACCTATTTTTTCCCTCGTTCACCCGACAAATTTTAGCAATACAACAACAAACCTGTCTTATTAAATTGATGTGCTCTTCCCGTAATTGTGTATATGCTCCTTTTAATTTCTGAAACTTGTCATCCATCACTTTGGCTTTCTCTTCGGTCTCCGTTAATTTTTCTATATTTACATTCAATTATTTAATACCAAATATTGAAATTATCAAAATGTAATTAACTAATAGATACATACGTTTAATTTCTGGTGTCTGGACAGATAATATTTCAGCTTTTTGCTTCTCTTCTTCAAGTTCAGTCTGTTAATAAACATTGAGATAGTTAAGAATCATGACTTATCCTATCAAAAAAAAATATGGCTGTAGTCAATCAAACAGTAACATTTTAAGAATAAAATATATGATCAGTACAGTAGTATATGCACCTTAGCTATTTGTAATTGAGTCTCCAATCGTGTGCAATGTTCTTTCATTGAACCTAACATACTGTTGCGCTCTTGCACCAACTGTGACACCTCGGACCTGTTAAGACACCATAAAAATATGTATAAAAATTTCTGCAATAACATGTTCAGAAAGTTAACATTTACATAACTATATCAGTACTACATTAATTTACTCGTGTTGTAATATATAAAGTACTTGACAGATTAATGAAATACATTCTTTGTATTTCTCAATAACATACAATATATAAATTTTTAAAGCAATTAATATTTCTTCATTTGGAACTCACTCCTCAGTTATCATAAAGTTTCATACTCAGTAAAGATCAATCGTTGATAAAATACTTGATAAATAATAACCTCATCCTCTTAAGTTCGTTTTGCAAATGATCTATAAGACGGTCACGTTCCACCACGGGATCGGGCTGCGGCGACGGAGTCGCGCGAGTGTCTAGCGGCTCGAAGTGGTCCGGTGTAGTGGACTGCAATCATATCATAATATTAACTCAAAGTAATAATAATAATAATAAATACTCCAGACAATTACACAGATTGTGTGACCCCAAACTAAGCAGCAAGCTTGTACTATGGGTACCACACAACGAACTCTGGGGGAGTTTCCAGTAACACCCGGACTCCAAGCCAATTTAGAAAAGTTCGTTTCCTAAATTGACCTGACCGGGGATCGAACCTGGAACCCAAGCTTTGGATAGCAGATGCACATGCCACTGCGCCAACGGGCCAGTCAAGTGTTAAGTCATAAAATAAATTCAAATTAGAAAATTCATTAAAAATACTAGAACTTTTCGATCACAAATAAAAAACTAGATTGACAATCTCCTAAAAAATTTAAACAAATTATTGTCCGAATTGACGTATATATTTTTAATACCGTATAGTATTAATGGTAATATTGTGTTAATCTAAAGTAGACCTTACTGTCAAACCATAAGGTTATAAAAGCTCGTAAACGATTCTTGCATGACACTGTTAAATAAAATATTTAAAATGCAATCTTACGTCTCGTGCACAAAGTATAATTCAAATAATCTATTTGTGTTGCCATTTATGTCATTTTGATTTGTTACGTGAAAGTGACAAGGATAAGACATATATAGACAGGCAATATTTAAAAATATGATTTCGAATTTAATAAAAAAGAGCTATGGAAAGTTAATACTATTATGAAATAACGAACACGTAAATAATATAATTTATTTATATTAAACACCTAAATAATATTATTATTTTCGAAAATAAGAACTCGCGTCTTTTTTTAGCATTCTAGATGTTGTCCTTGCAATTTTTGAAGGAGCACTTTGACACGTTTGCTGTTTAATTCATGCGTTTTCGAATACTATTAAAAAAGAAGTGCACTCAAATACTTATTTGAGTGCACATTTGGTTCGGACATTTTTGGAGCGTTGATTGTGTATCTAGTTTTTTATTTGTGATCGAAGCTAGAACTTTATAAAACTCGCTATAAAATGTATAGGTAATTGTCCAATCAATCTACAGAAATGCTCCAGACAATTGAGGGCAGGAAAAAAAATGATCATGTAGAACAATAAATTTCAACAAAGATTTTTTTTTCCGTATTTTCAAATGCGAACCTAACCTAAAAAAAATGCGTAAGTCCAATAAACGGTTTTTCGCTAATAAATCAAAAAGTTGAGCTTGTATCCAAAAATTTGAATTGGAAAGCTGTAGGTGATAAAATTGTCTTTCGATTGCTGTCCTGTACCATGTCGATTTTTGTTTTATACATGGAGAAACATGTAAAAAATCGATAAAAATCGCGTTTTTTCATTTAATAATAACTTTTCATCAAAGCAACTTAGAAAGTTGGTGAAAATGTTGGTTTTGGCTATTGGAAACTGTTCAATTGTTCAAAAAAATTTCATTATTTTCCTTTTCGTAAAACTATTCGTGTACAGCTCTCGGAGCTCTATTTCTTCGTTAAGAGTTATACTATCATGTGCAATTGTTTAGAATTTGATTTTTTTAATTTTAAGTACGAAAAAATGCACAACAAAAATGACAAAATTTGGAGGTTAGGTTTTTTCGCTGTAATTTTTTTCAATTCAACATTTGTCGAAACCAAACTACTATTTAATGAAAGTTTATATTTTTTAACGCATTTAAAAAAAATGTTTACTGTACAACCATATGGAGCTAAGAATTTTTTTTTTCTAAAAATTCCGGAGACTTCCCTTTATTGAACGTCTACGAAAATGAGACAGATTGTCATTAAATACTTGCTGTCTGATAAAAAAAATGTTTCTGACGTTTACACAAAACGGAACATTCAAAAAAGCTGCGCCAACTAATTCGTTTCTGCTTTCTGCAGCTTATATCTGTTTTTCATCAAATTCTTCATACCACAGTCATTTTTAGTAGAAAGGTAGTCTCGCCATGCTTTCTTTTTCTTATACACTCTTTCACCTCATCATCTCATTGTGCATTTTTTCGTACTTAAAATTAAAAAAATTAAAATTCTAAACAATTGCACATGATAGTATAACCACAGATTAATTAGTTACTTACGTAAAGTGTAACTCTTAACGAAGAAATAGAGCTCCGAAAGCTGTACACGAACAGTTATACAAAAACGCTTTTTTTCACTAAAATAAAATTTTCTTGAACAATTTTCAAAATTTCGCGCCAAATAAAAACTACAGTTGTCAATAGCCAAAACCAACATTTTCACCAAGTAACAAGTTTCTAGGTTGCTTAGATAAAAAGTTATGCATTGTTCTGCATGTATAAGGCAAAAATCGATATCGTACAGGACATCATCGAAAGATAATTTTAATAACTACAGCTTTCCAATTTAACTTTTTTGGATACAAGTTCAACTTTTTGTTTTATTAGCGAAAAATCGTTTTTTTGACTTACGCGAATTTTTTAGGTTAGGTTAGGTTCGCCATTTAAAATCCGGAAAAAAAAATCTTTCTAAAAAAATATTGTTCTACATGATTATATTTCTTTTTTCCTGCCCTCAATTGTCTGGTAATTAATATAGTGAATCCGTAAATTGATTGGACTATAACAATACAGTCTTATTTCTGTATTGTTCTGTGAAATATTTTTTTACATTTCAAACAAAAACTATTATAAAATAATTATATATTATAAATAATTTTATTTTTAATAAAATTCAAAAAAAAGGAGGCCATTAATTTGT
Organism: Zeuzera pyrina; assembly: GCA_907165235.1. NCBI lineage: Eukaryota > Metazoa > Arthropoda > Insecta > Lepidoptera > Cossidae > Zeuzera > Zeuzera pyrina. The sequence goes on from OU015627.1 coordinate 6,801,218, forward strand.
TAGATTCATATTTTTTTATAGTACCTGTGTTCAGCAAAAATTCTTTCCTATGTTGATTTCGATGATTCTTTTTTATTTGAAGAGTACATAAAGAGTCCTGTGTACTCCCACAATTAAAATCTGATGATGCGAGTACTGCTTTTATTTAATTTTTTATTTCATTTATTGGGATAAAGTCGCTCAAAAAGGAAAATAGTTTTTATAATAAAAAATAACCGACTTCAAAATGAAAACACTGAAAAATAAAAAATAAAACTTATTACTAGCCAAAATTCAAATACGAAAACTTAGAAAATACAATAACAATATAAGTTATACCTATGCAATTAAACAGTTATTGAAGTCTATCATTTGTCAGCAAAAAACGAGTGAATCCGCGGGTAAAAGATGGCTGAAATTTAAGCCAATGTAAGGGACGTTTATTATACCTGACTAATAGTATCCGAAGTATCGATGAGAGACCCGATAGCGTCCACTTCGTCGGGGGGCGGCTCCGGAATCGACACTACAGGTGCTACGTACGTACCGAAATCACTCTGAAATACAACATTCGTTACAGTAGGTATACTTAAGGTAAGGTAAACTTAAAAGTTTCAATGCTAGTCTGGGAGAGAAATAAAAACACAATGTGCTAGATGCCTATTTCCCCATCTAAATTGTAGAAGTTGTTTAAGAACCTATTGAGAAGAATTTGCACAGGCGATGGGCTATCAACCTTTACTATCAATGTGCTGTCCACTCTATATAAGGAAAGATGTAACGACATATATATTCTTATAAATTTATATGGTATAAGGATATTATATATTTATATATATAAAATTAAGTTAGGAACTGATCACAATATGCATAAATTGTCAAAATTATATATCCTGGTAACAAGGTAGAAGCCAAGGAAGATCAAGGAAGATCAAGGCTGACTAACGAGGATCAAATAGCCAGTGTGTTAGTTGACGGAAATGTCGAAAGCACTCGCATACCTAGGCGAAAATGTGTGAGGAAAATGATGAGATTTGAGGAAGCGAAAACAGTATGTAAGGACCGCGACGCTTGGCGCACCGACCACTCCGAGTTCCCCGTTAGGTATACAACGTGAAGATACATATGTATGTGTAAAATACAAATAAAGCATAAATGTAATAACCAAAATAACCTTTTAATTAAAATAATTTTTATCCTCACTCTGTACCCCTAATGGGTCCTTATATTCTTCTTTCGCCTTCTCATATGGATTACTTTTTATGTTTAACTTACATTCAAGTAATAAATCACTCTGATTTCGGATAAGTTCGGTATGTTACAATCCATAATAAATAATAAATATCACTATGTTGCTATGTCGACATAATCAAAATGTAATTAGGTATGTCATTCATATTAATTCTTACCTGTATCAAAAAATTAGGAGGATTTGATGGCAATAGTGGTAGCGTCAATAAATTTCTGTAGTATTGAAGACTGCTCGCGTGTTTATAAAATGAACTCAATTTTTTGAACTGTTGTCGGAATCTACAAGCATTAAAATGAGATTTAGTTACTTTTTTAATCTTTATTTTTGAGAATATCGAAGATTATTACATCTATCTTTAACAATTCATCAATTTCTCATATCGATGGCATTAAGATTGACGACATCTATCGATATCAACTACGTTGTATATAAATATCGATATCACTTTTAACATTATAGAAAGCCATTTTTAGCAATACTTCCACCTTAAACTATATTTCTATCTGCTTTTCATATTAAATTTCAAAACAGAGAATGACCAAAATACACTCATTTAGCATTATGTATAAGACAACCGGGAACACTGAATAAAGTAATGTACTATAATTTTAAAGCAAAAATTGGGTATCAATACTAGTTTTAAGACAACGGATTGGCGGCCTAGGCAGTCGTCCAATCGTGCCCTATTCTAACACCGCTACTAGATATCGATAATATTTCATGTCAATAGCAGGTGATAATCCAATCGATATCGATGTATATACACCGTTACCCTGACCTCTCTCTGTGGCCGGCGAGCGTGTCTGCTGGTAGTGCGGCGTGCAGTCTGAACAGAAGTCGCACGTTGCAGTCGTAAATGTGGGAGGAGTCCTGCGCGCACGGGATCAATGCCGCCAGCCGGCACTGACCGCTTGCTGTCATGGAATTGGCGCGAGCGTTGCCCAAACTATCAAACACTGTACAACACAACACATACCATCAGTAAACAATTACTTTTCAAATTATAATATTTTTAAAATACATACATCTTATTAGATGTGACTTAAAAGCATATATATTTAATTGATTTATGCTTTTAAATCTCAATTTTGTAATTATAGGATTGTGACTTCTAATCGAAGTGCGTATTATGGAAGTTATGTTGTTCCGCGAAAACATAAGTTACGGTTGCACCTTAAGACAAGACGACAAGGTCCTGTATCAAATGGTAAGTGGCACAATTTCAGGACTCGTATCCCGAGACCTTGACTTTGCAGAGCATGACCTAAAAACGTATTGGTAACTTTAAAGTCTACTATTGATTGGTATAGGCAGTTAAAAATTAAGAATAAGGTTGTAAATTCAAACATCCTACAACGCGACGTTTCATAATCTCGTGTAAACAAGTGACGAGCCTGGCGTCATGAATTCGTATAAACGAGTGAGAACAATGTTATTACCGAATGGAATCTTCTGGAAGGTTCCACACTCGTTTTTGCCGGGCTATACTTACTATACGGACGTCCGCCGAGTGAGTCACTTTTTTATTAACGGTCAAGAGATAATGAGTCGATATCGAAGCGAACTACGACGACTACTGCGACGACTATGGAAGTAAACTACTGTGATTTGGAATCATTGTTTTAGCATGAAGTGTGTATCATTTTCGATGACTACTGCTGGCGAACTTCGGAGGGACAACTACGAAAGCTAGAAAGCGAGTTCACATGTTTTTAGTGTGTGTGCAGGCAGTAATAAATTCCTTGCAACTTAAACCGGCATTTTATTACCTATAGCTGGTAAAAGTACCCGATAATGCTTAACCCAAAACATAAATATTCATACTAATTATCGCGGCCGCGAACTCGTCCCACTCACCCTGATGATGGACCTCCAAACCTCCAATAGGTCCGAAACTAGTCGGTACCTATACCGATTATACGTGAGTAAAGCCGTATTCAACAATTAGTGCGTTAATAATGTCTCACGAAAGTTTTAATAATTTAATAAATATTCATAGTTTACGGAATATATGAATATACGGAATATATACGGAATGATGTACTATATAGATATATTATATTCTTAAGTAATATATATTACTTCATTGAAATGTATATTTGATGATAATATTGAACTATATATTGTTATTTTAATATTGTTAGCTTTATATATTGATTTAATACTCGAATAGTTATTTATGAAACAATAAAGGGTCCTTGTGATCATTGAAGGTCATAATAGCTCCCTATTTTCGTAACTCTTTGAAACTATGTGTTGTCTATAATAATCAGTATAATTATATATTAATAAATAGCTTTTAATTATGGATTACATATACCTAGTATGGATATATTTGTAATGTACAAAAGAAATATATTTTATACTGATACGAGTTATGATTAAAGTGGTGGGGAAGGTAGTTTCTAATAGTGATTGTAACTACAGAATGACACATTGCTGTCGGGATACTAGAGCCAAGCAGATAAGTATCCAAATAGAATATTAAGTTATTCATTTTGTTATATAATATGATGTTATAGTGTGTACCTAGTATTGTGATATTTGAAATTATGTATAATATGATATTAGAATATAATGTTTTAGAGAGACAATCATTGTAATAAAAACTAGTGAAGTGTAATTGCATATATTTCAATATTTTATTAAACAATAATACCTGACTGAGTTTCTTGCCGGTTCTTCTCAGTGCAGATTCATTCTGAGCCGTGGTTGAGTTTGCTTGAATAAAAATGATTGGATTCAAGCTTAATGATGTGTTTCCTTCCATTTACCCATTATTCTTAATATTTCTACTCCTATTACTATTTAATTCTTTTGAGTAATTGCCTATATTTTATATTATTTTATGACTGTATATTCCCTATTTGTACCAACTGCATATAATATTATGTAGGCTAGTTTATGTAGACGAGTGTTTTAAATGCGTGCTTGTGTGTGTACATGTGATAGACTGTTAAACTCAAATTTAAGAAAGCAATCAAAGGGCATGATAATTAATAATATTTTAATTAGGTTATTAAATACATATAAAACAGAACAAACCTGCAGCTTGTAAATTGAGAATGTCATCCATGTAGTCGAATAGCTCGACGCACAACTGAAAACTGAAACAATGACATGAAACCAAAGGTTAATAAAATACTTCAAATTACAAACAGACGGACATAGGCTATACATATTAAGCATTCAACCGACCGACCGCTAGTACATAACAATTTACATAATATATTATCTTTTAGATTTCTTAATTAATAATAAGTGATTAGCAATTTTGTATCAATATATTGTTATTTAATTGTTTTAATATAATTTACAATTTCGTAAAACAAAAAATCTGAAGCTACTTAGCTACCTAGCGAATATGTATGAGAAGAATGCTGAGATTTGAAGAAGCGAAAAATTATGTAAAGACCACGACGCTTGGCGCTCCGTCCTCTCTGACTACTCCATTAGGGATATAGCGCGAAGATATGTATGTATGTATTCTATTGCACTTAACTACTCATAGGCAGATGCATTTGCCGATAGATTTCTTATCATATTTAATTACTGCCATTTTTATCTGACACACATTCTGTTAAAAGTAAAGTTAGATACTAAAAATAACGATTTTTATGTATAAGCGAATGGTAATATGATTTTTCTTAATAATACTCCCAATTAACCCAGAGCACAGATTATGATAGTTACTAGCGTAAGTCTATAGCACTGGTTCCCAAACTTATTTTGTCTACTGAGTCGAGAGCTCATGCAGTCGTTGTCTAAGATGCCTCCTAGCTAAATGAAATTACAAATCACCCCCCAGGCCTCTACACAACGCCCCCTTTTTTTTCTGGGTCCCTTACCGCCCCCCTTTAGGCCTGCAGCGCCCACAAGGGGGCGTTATCGCTCACTTTGGGAGTGGCTGGTCTATAGTATAATAAGAAGGCATAGAAAGAACATTTCAATACGTTAAACAATATTGTAACAAAAAACAAACCTGTACAATTTATTAATTATACTTACTAATTGTTAACATCGTTCTCAGCTATAGCATCCAGTTCATCGGCAGTTAACTGCATGTTTCCCGGGAAACGAGGATTTCGCGCGTGAAATTTTAACTTGCATACTAACAAATTAGAATATAAATGGACCAGTTTGCCGTAACCTTCGCGAAGATGTACCTAGAAAATTATACAAAAATACTTAATACTCTATACTTCTATACTTAATACATCGTATCACGTAGATATCCATAAAGAACACCGATGAAGACATGACAAGATATAAATTTGAAAATGAATGAATAGATAACTGAGTTACAGACAGAAACATTATAGAGAGACACAAAATAAATAGTTGTTAAATTTATATTTGTCTGTCATGCTCTGATCGAATGAAAACTAAAAATATAAACAAAAAATATATTTAAAAGCGAGCATTATTTCCTTCAGCGTAGCATCAAACTCGAGAGGTTGCAATATTTTATTAACAAGTTCTATAATCATTTTATCATAACAGTAAGGTTTAACATCGAACTTCAACTTTTAAATAATGGCTTCTAATTAAGTTTTAAATTATTCAGAGTGAGCCAGAAGATATACATAGGCACATACATAAATATGTAGGCAATATGTATATCACGTTTTTACTGACTAAGTTTATTTATATAACTAATACAAGTTGCTGATATAAGATGATATAAAATTAAATATCTATTGGTTTTTTTAAATATATATATATTTTTTAAAAATTTAAAGGAATAGCTCTTGAAAATTGTTATTTCGAATTTTCAAATTGCTCTCTTGTAAAACAACCTTTTTAGAGTAGTCATTGTTGTCTCAATGCAAAATTTCAGCTCACTCCATAATTGAAAAATGAGTAAAAATCAACTTATATTTCACTACGACACAGACAAAGTAAATTAAAAAAATCAGACTAAATTAAACTTCTACACTAGTCATAGCCGCTGAGCTATTGTGACATTTCATATTTTTATAAAATAAAAACATGGAGTGTTGCCGACCATGAGTAATAGTAGTCATGTATATGTGGTCCGAGGAAAAAGATGTTAACATGGTCATTCCAAGAAGATTAGAACCAATTGGAGCTTGCGATGAAAGATTTTTTAACAAGAAAATAAACAAGAAATACACTCATTTTGGACCTTTTCTAATTATTTCTGTCTCTGTCGTCCGTCAAATCGATAAACTGACAAATCTGCTTGCCTGAAGGATTAGGATCAAATCTCGGACCAGAATTAAAATGGACGGAGCTTTTGCTCTAAGAAGTTTTTCTCATTTTTTTTGAAACATGTCAAATGTTTTCTGGAGTATAAGACTCACCCACAACTTGCCCAAATTCTCTATCATGCCGATATGTCGTTGCGAGTCGTCAAGGCACGCTGGGTGTCCCTCTCGCAGTAACTTGTGTGTCACGTGACAGAATTTCCACGCCACGATACGGTTGTCTTGGAAAGGCAGACGGATTGCCACCATCTGTTGTAATCAGACAATATAGTGAAATCTCACGTCTTGCATCACGTACATAATAATTGTGATAATTTTGAGTGGTGATTAATATAAAATAAATGTGATAATTATTACAGATTTATATCAAACAAATGTCCACATTCTAATAAGCAATCCATTGATCAAAAGGTTTTATTTAAACTAATCTAATTTGCGAACACTGAACAGGATTTGTCAAAAGTAATATTCATCATGCGTTGTCGTGTAATAGAAATTACAAAAATACTAAATGTTTTAGATTATTACTATTTCCAGAAGTAATCAAACTTATACTATGGGTACCAAACAACTATGCAACTGAAGAAGTTCCAACTAATACTAAACTCCAAATCAATTCAGAATGGTGCATCTTCTAAATTGAATTGGCCATGGATCCAGAGGATCCAAATCTAAAAATATTCTTAAATAACTTCACACCTAGGGTCAGTCAATATACAAGCAATACATTAGGAAAATCGTTCAGTAGAGTAGGAATACTCTGCTGAAAGATTTTCCTAATATATTGTAGATTTTAAGTATGTACATTCATAATTATTACTTTTATTAGTTTGTTACCCAATACGTGATGGCGCTCTGCTCCTGGAATGTCCCGATGATTGTGCTTCGAACATGTTTCTCTTTTACTGGTGTCTCGATAGAATTAATAGCCTTCTGTATAGCAAGTGTCTGTAAAATAGAAAAAGACATTATTTTTCTAATCATACGTCATTTCCTTCATATTTATGTTTCATTGGTATAGTAAAAAAAAATATATTATATATTACTATTATTTTTCTAATTCTTGATGAAAGATAATCGTAACTATTTATATCAATTTTAAATTTATAAAAAAAGGCCTTTATACTATATGTATACGTTAATATGCTGAGAAATAGAGATGCTAAATGTTCTTATTATCAATGCATAGGACGACATTACGAATGTAATCTCGATTAATAAATACCGTTGATACATCACTCATGAAGAGTTGATACTCCATATCAAATTATAACATTCTAAGAACACATGCCAACTGTTGTTTGATTTTTTTCTGAAGTATACCAACAGCGTCATACATCTCAATTCATTACAAATACATATACGTGGCTATGCGTAGTTATTGGCATTTTACGTCTGCCTTGAGTATGATATGATATCTTCTTCTTACTGTAGCATTCACTGCAGGCTTGAATCTGAACATCACATTATTATGCTATTACATACAATTAGGAAGGTACTTAATTTTTTAGTTAAGTACCATATTATTATAACATTACACTCTATTAAAGGAGTATATATTTATGTAAACTGGGAAAGTCGTAGCGCGAATGCATAAACTCAGTACCTAATATTTACATAAATAACCAGGTACTTATATATGCGTATCTTAACGCTGTATCCCCAACGGGGTAGTCAGAGAGGACGGAGCGCCAAGCGTCGCGGTCCTTACATACGTACCAATACATATTTATATGAAAATGGGAACTTACAGTTACGTAATAAAGTCAGGGTCCGCTGGAGGAAACTTCTTATAGAAATAAGTGGTATGTTTTCATATGTTGTTGAGTGTGCAATAAATTGTTAAACAAATAAATAATATTATATTGGACTGTACATGTTATTACATTATAATAGGACATATGATTTCATTGTAATTAATTACTAGAAAACGAATCGAAAAGGTTTCGAATCGAAAAAACGAAACGAAAGGAAAGAAGTTTTACATCTCATATTTACACAATCAAATTTACTTGTATATAAGGTGTACTCGTATGTTATTTGACAATGAAAAATTCAAAAACAAATATTGTCAATGAAAGTTTCATTAGGAAAACATTAAAAAGAGATGACGAATGTTCAACACAAGATTCTCTATAATAAGCAATCGAAAAATACAAGTTTAATTACTATTCGTTGATAAAACAACAACAACAAACTTAGAAGCCATACACGTAACATGTTAATATTAGTACATATGTGTAACTACGTGTACGTACGTATATATAATATGTAATGAATAAAAAATAATTATATGTATTAATTAAAAAAAAAACATTCGATGGTCGCAGGCGCAGCTGTTGAAATTTTAAGAAACAGTATTTTTTATTGCTTTAAATACAAAAAACGTTAACTTTTTGTATTCAGACCAAACTATTTGTAATTTTTGTTGCGGCGAATACGTGACTTAAGTTTGTACACGGATACTTTTACAGTTTTAGAATATTGCCTCAATTTATTATGGATTAAAAATTTTTAAATAAGATATTATCCACTTTATAAATTAAACCAACAAAGCACTAACGATAGAACATGCAAGGCCGTGTGAACTTACAATAAAATTATAGTAAAAATATATGCAAACGTTTCGTGCAGTATACTTGCATTTAACAAGACGAAGATATTATAATATCCTTCACATACAAATCTTAACGTTATCCTTCAAATAATTATTTCAAGAATGCGTAAAATTGTTTTATAAACATTTTGACAATACCTTTTGTAATACTTTTTTTAGGACAAATACAATGCACTGAAGTTAAGGCAATCTATTGAAATGAACGCAGTTACAAGGTACTTGAACGTCAAATCTACTACCGGTTCGGAAAAAAACCTGCACTGAAAAGAACTCAGTTCTATATTTTAGGCAATCCTAGTAAAGAGGTATCACTGAAGGGAGACATAAACTTCATCTCTACTGCACAGTCAGCATCAAAAGTAGTTAGTTGATCTAAATATTTTTTAAGAACGGTATCATTCATCACCATTATGGAAATATTTTTTTAGAAAGGTGTCATCGTTATGGTTCTTATATAAGTGATTATCATACTTTACTATTATATTTTTATATGTTCTTAACATACATATTTGTGAAAACAAAATTTAATAAAAAGTTAACAAAATTGCGGTCACAAAATTATAAAGTAGTTGTATGTGCCCCGTGGTTTCACCCGCATTTACTATTTTTCCGGGATAAAAAGTATTCTAGATTACTTTCTGAAAAGTCCTTAACCTGCAAATGACAGTCTCGTCGGTTCAGCCGTTTCGGAGATTAGCCGGGCCGAACAGACAAAAAATTGAAAAACGTGTGTTTTGGTTTGGTAACCGTGCAAATATCTATATAAGCTTCATAAAAGCCTTTCTTTTGAAATGACAAACAGACATTTCAAATTTATTTATTTGTATAGATATGTAATTGTCACTTGTGAATCAACAAACATTATCATTTTATGTCACTTTTTTCTCACTTTTTCAGAGAGTTTATATTATATAACTTTACGTTAGTAACTAATTAATCTGTGGTATAACTATATATCAATGATTACTTTAGAGTTTTGATGCTAACTGTACATGTCAATTACCCAGTGTAATCATAATATTATGAGAACACGAGTGATTATGACCACAAAATCGGTAGATACAAGTCAAAAGTATTCAGTAATAAAATGAAAGCAAATGAAGAGGTAGATTTAGTTCTGGGATTGAGTAATACGTGGTAATACCTAATGCAATAATGTCATGCAATTGCGTTAACTCACATGTGTCACAGTTTGTGTACCTGGATTATTACCAACATTAGATGGTTACCCTGACGTATGTACCCACAACATTACGCCTGGCGATGATCCTCAAAATGTTGCAATGGAGTCATGCTGTCATGTTTATAAAGTTAGATGGTACCTGTATTGTGACTTTAAAAACTAGTAACAATACTGTCAATATGCTGAGTTACTTGATGCTTCTTATGAGTTTGTGACATTTACGTTCGCTTAATGCAAGTAATATTTGACGAGACATAGTTCTGATACTGTGCCTCACTTTAATGAGGTAATCTAGATTTTTTGTTCTTTACCTATTTAGATACTTAGGATATACGACATGTTATAAAAACAAAAAACCGCAAAACAAACTGCAGGTATTCACTCACCAGCTGGTGGAAGCGTTTGTCGGTGTTGGAGAGGGTCGCCATAGCAACGTGTTAGTGCAGATGAGTTGCTGAGTCAGCGGCATGCATTAGTTAAATGTTCGTATGAGGCGCTGAAATGAAAACAGTGGCGCCACACACGTTAAGTTTAACACGCTGTTAGTGTAATAACAAACAAACATGCTTTGAAAAACTCCAAACGGTTTATGATATTAAAATAAATATTTATGTAAGTATTTTGTAGGGGTATTCTAAGAATTTTAAAAGACTACTATGATTTTCTGATATTCTTTACTGATATAGGCTCTTAATAAAAATGTTAAAAACATTATATGATTAGAAATTTCTTAAGCATCGGCCAAAACTTTGTCTTTTTTTTAACAATAGTACCCTAACAAAGCTAAGATTTTATTTTAATTATCTATATAATATGATAAGTAGTTGAAGAAAAAAATACTGAGGAACAGTTGTTAAACAATTATTTTCTTTTATATAAAATATTAAACCATAAACCGTTTGTAAAAATATTGAAAAAGAGTGAATAATGATTATTAAAATTGTGATAATAGCATGAATAAGACCAGGTTTTGAAAACATGCAGTTGCATATTTTGGTTCTTGCAGTCCCATATGCTTTTGATTAAGAGTTCCAGTTAGTCAAGGAATAGAATTTCATACCTGGCGTCCTTACGAGATTATCAGAAATATGTGTATTATGTAAGTATAATGGGTAATGGCAGTTAAATCGGAAGAAAAAAATTACCTGAAACAAAAAAAAATTTGTTATAAAAATCTACAATGAATAACAATGGCGGGTCTTGATAGCTTGTTGTTACAAAAAGACTTGACTTTACTTATAAACAACAAAAAATACATGTGTAAGTAACTTATTAGTGTGTTTTATACATTATCACGACATCTTAATATGGTGTATAGATTTGAACAGTAATGACAATGCACACGAATTACATATAAATGGAGTTGCGGACAAAGGCTGTATAGGTATTCATTAGAATTAAAAGGAATGACATACCAACATATTGCTTACTGAATACAACAATGTCATAACTTGCAATTATATAATTCAGAGAAAACTTGATCTAACGGTATGGTGCATCGGAAAACACGTATTGAAACCTAATGACAGCTCTACCTAAAACAGAACTGTAATAGGTGACTTTATTGCCTGTAGTAGTTAAAGCATATTTAGCGCCCCACATATCATAAACACTTAGTGGGTATTTTTATTTTTGAATAAAAGAAAAAGTGTATAATATGTACACAATATATACAAGGGAAGCCCGAAAAGCTATAGGCAGAATTAATATAAAAATCAGATGAAGCAATTTTATTTTTATTTTTCAATATAATATTCCTTTATTTCAATACACTTATCACTATTTCATACAGTTTTATACGATTAAAAAATATTCTTCCTCTTTGTCTTCAAAATGTCCATTCACCGCCGTCTTCATGTCTTCTTCGTTCTCAAAATTAATCTTTTCCCAAGTAGGTTTTTTTTAGGCTACTGAATAGAAAGTAGTCGCTAGCAGCAGGTCTGGACTGTAGGATGGCTGGTTAACTTGAGAAGTATGAACGGGCGCGTTATCTTGCAAAAACGGAACCTTTTGAAGAAAATTGAGAAAAATCTTAGCTGATTTTTCCCCTTCTATTCTCTAAACTGGTTTAGTGCACCTCGCTCGAAAGATTAGCACAGTACTTATAAACTTATAATCAATTACTCGGATACCTTTACGATCTCAAAAAATTGTAGCCATGAGTTTTCATGCCGATTTTTCTACTTTGAATTTTTTGGATGACTGTTTGATCACAAATAAAGTAATTTTTCACCCTTTTGGAATCCACTGCATCGATTCTCTTTTGGATTCCGTATCCGTATTCCGTATTTTGTCGAATCCATGTTTTATTAGTGGTAACAATCCGAGAACAAATCTCGTCTAAATCATCTTTGCGCGAGTTCAAAAGCTGCCTCGTACATTCAATTCGCCACTGCATATCGAGTGACGTAAGCATTTTCGGTACGAAGAGCGGGCTCACTTTTTTCATGAGTCAAATTTCGCTAACTCGTTCTTTACTGATCATCAGAGTTTCAGTTATCTGCCAGACTACCATTTCTTAATTCTGTGAATTTCAATACAAATTTTTTGTCTTTTTCGATATTATATCAACATCATCAATGATCGTCATGATCGCCTTCGATCGAGATCGAAGATCGGGACGGTAATCGTCTGCGATCGAGTCTCGTCCTTGTCGGAATATAGCCGAGTAATATGAATGCGCAAACTTTCCATGAATCAGACACATTTTCAAAGATATTCTTCGGTGTTTTGTTTCATTTTGTTAAGAATTTGATCACAGAACGGTGTTAAAAATTAGAGCACAATGAGATGGGCCTAAGCGCTGGAAATTTTCTTTACATACTGATACAAAGGTACTCTACTAGCGCTAAATGTAACAAGCAAACAGGATGATATCTTAAGTAGTAAGTTCATAATATTATCTATACAGTATAGAAGTATAGAAAGTATAGAAAAAAATCTCTGCTTAAGGCCTTAAAGCATAGTATAAACTATACTATGAGCCAAACCAAAGTGGGACACGTAACGTGTCCCACTTAGGTAGCATATGGCTTCATATAATTTTAAGCTAATTACTTTACCAGTGATAAATGTTACAAATACAGGTCATATAAAATCGTACAAGTAATCTATTCTGTTTTATGACCTGAATTTGTAGTATTCGTCTATAGTACCTTGCACCTTACTGCTTACTAACTTCCATGAAAACTATTTTTTGTATAAGACATAACTTTACCCTTTTTATATAATATAATAATCTTTGACTATATGTATGTTGTACATTTTGTTTTCATCCCTATTGGTAAGCTTGTAACAAAAGGGTTATAAGTTGTTAATAAGCAATGGGACGCGTCGCGAAAACTATAGTTCGTTGTTTTGTTAATGTATTGTACATTATACAAGTGAAATGTTGTCTGTGAGTTTGTACATCTGTCATGTTTGTATACGTGTACTGTGAATTTAGGACTCAAATATTTGTATATAAATCATATATTGATTTTATTATACAACAGTCCAGCTTATTTATTTTCATGTAGTTATTCGCGCAAATGAAATCACGGTAAAAAGCTACTAAAACAGTGAACAACAAAATTGAAATTTCAGAGAGCTTAGACGTGTGAAATTAGATATAACTACATAACAAATAGTATAATTCAATGAATGAATCAAATTAGATAATAGCCAATACTTGATTACGGTGTGAATAAAAAAATGCGTAAGTACATAAAATACCATATCGATAAAAGTATGTAACTGAAATAATTATACTTCACTAAAGAAAAAACGAATAATACTAAAATAACTCCGTAAATACGTTCATCAAAATATATGAGCCGTTGAGAAATTCTTTTAAGCATTACTCAATCATCAGATCTTAAGTACATTTGTATGGCACCACCCTGGACATAATATACTCTTTCAAACAAAAAAAATCGCCAAAATCGATGCCCAAGATATTGCGTAACATGCTTAAAAAAATACCGACGAATTGAGAATATCCTTGAAGCTTTGATCTCGGTTAAAAACTCAACCCTTCTATTCTCTTACATATTTAAAAAATACATAAACAAAGATTACTTGTGTTAGTTTTACAGAAAATAGGTCTTTTATTTTCAAGGACAAGAAAAGATTCGCATTTTAGGCAAACCGGCTTCGTTAACGTAATTAGTACATTGTCTGATATTATGTTTGTATATGCATATTAGAAATCCAAGTAGCTGCCCACCCTGATTTCACATTTACCGATAGCAACCTTTATGTCAAGTATGACCTTGAGATTGAAAATGTAACTGAATATATCAATAAACAGCATTTTGTCTATTTTCTATGGCAATCGATATAAGTATTATTTAATATACCTATTCTACTCATTGCTTCATAGTGATGCCCAAAATCGGTAATGATTTGCTTATTTTCTGTAAGATCAAGACCATATTTTGGGCACCAGCTTTATTAGTGTTTAGGACACAGCTAACCGTTAGTGAAAATAAAACTAGCGCTAACATTAAGTATTACTTAAATTGTCTTAGGGGATACCTAAAATTTAGGAATTATTGGTGAAAACGAACATGTGGTTACTACATGTGCCTTCCAGTTTGTTTGAATTAGTCTTGGTAATTTGTCTTGGAGTCTTCATTTGTCTTAGAGTCTGGGTTCTACGGAATTCTTCCCCACAAGTTTGGGACCACACGATTGGTATTGTCTGAATAAGTGCTTTTATTCATTAAAATATAAAAAAAATTAGTCCACTGAATAAATAAGAAATAACTGAAAAGAGAATAATAAACTAGGATATATTATAGTATTTTGTTTAAATGTGAAATGTATTCTTGGTCGTTACTTATCTACATAAGAAACAAAAATCTATGTAAACATAAAGTCCCTCGCCGCGTCTGTCTGTAAGCGCTAATCTCAGAAACTATTGCAAAGGCCTATTCCAAAGGCAAAAAATGTACCATAACTATGTATATGAATATAACGTGAATGTTAAAAGGTGCTACAGGCGGGAAAAAACAAAAACCAAAATATGTTTTTTCAGATTGCCAGTTTTCAACTTTAAATTTTTTTTTTGTAAGCGTATACAACATTAGAGTCTTTTCTATTTGTAACATATCATCCATAGTTAACTTGTCGAACGCAAGAATAACGATAGTTGTATCTAAATCAGGAACTACACGGGTCACTGATTCCCTGCATCCTCGTTCAGGTTGTAAATAAACATCAACGCTCCCCTGCCAGATGAAACTGTAAAAGTGTATTTTTGTAGCATTTACTTATTCTCAGACGTTCTAAACACCGTATATTTCGAATAACATATTGCGTATATTTTATGTATTTATACTGAGCAAACCAGCAGAAAATTACGTCCAGTAAACGAACGGACAAACTGAGGTAGTTCTTTTTCACTTGTGATATACATAATATGTATATCTTATCTGTATCTGTAATTATGACACACACTACATTTTTGTTACTTATAATATATTTTAAGGGTTTTTTTTAAACGGAGACCACATGTTTTAAAGGTACAACCAACATCAGGAATTTTTTTGTTCACCAAATTTTTCTCCAGACAATTTAACCAACTGCATGACCCCAAACTGAGTACTAGGCTTTTTAGTATAAGCCTATTATAGAATAAATATACTATTCAACGAGCTGGTGGACCTAGAGTCACAAACAGGACCTGCTCTAGGGGCGGGCAACGATAGTGCTTTGAGAGAAAAATATTGATGTGTTAAACAATAAATAGGAAACCTCACTATTGCTTTAAAAATACTGCTCACGATACCAATAATGCACCAAGTGTTGTGTTGTGGTTCAGTTTTACAAAGACAATATAAAACATTAATCCTCTACAGTAAATAAGGACGTGATGGTTCGTCTGGCCAAAGCCAATATAAGCAAAAACTTCCAGAGGAGTCGGAAACGATTTCAGATGCCAATTTGTTTATCACTTCTATGGTCACAGGAATGAATACGAAAGGGTAATATCCGGTAAGCTTGATGATAGATTGAAAGTGATGAGCGAGGATGTTTAAGAATGTTGGCAGAACCTTAGGGATAGCATGATCGATGCTACGAAATAAGTGTGTGAAACGAATTACATTGGGAACGGTAAAAAGCGTGATGTGTGGTGGGATGATGAGGTGAAAGAGTGTGTATAAGAAGAAGAAAGCATGGCGAGACTACCTTGTTACCAAATATGACTGTGGTATGAAGAAAAGAAGAAGAAGAAACAGGAAGCTGCAGAAAGCAGAAACGAAAGCACTAGTGGAAGAGAAGTAAAGGTGTAGGGTGTCAGACGAAAACTGGATGTCGGACAACTCCGAGGAAAATTCCAAATTATTTTGGAAAGAAGTAAATGTAAATTTAATAAAATACTTTTATGTTTTATTTTTCATTTTAAACTCTTTCGTACGGTCGCCCCCAATGCAAACCGGCAGATTAACATACCTTCGTCTTCGGAGACGTGAGGCATATACTATCAATATCTGACGCGCTCGAGTATTTCCATGTGACTGTTTTTTTTACATTTTCGAAAGCTTGTAGACGCTCCCCCACGACGCTCGAGTAAATTCCCCATTTAGCATTGTGGCCTCCCCTACTATCAGTGACAAAATGAGAAACATCATGACAATGGTGGAATGGTTTTCCTGAATCGAGGGAGTTCGAATAACGTCTAACTCCTTGGCCACGACCTCACCGCTTGCACGTTTTGCGTCTTGCGTCTGCGACCGCGGAGAGAATAATTGTAAGAAGTTGTTTAGAGCGTGCTATGAGTCGCAGCAGCGAGAGGTGAGCGGCGCGGAAACGAGCGCGCGACCGCAGCCGGCGGTGAGCGGAGAAGCGTGAGTGTGAAACAAATGTACTAAGATAGCGCAGATGCCACGACTCATTAACATAACAGTTACAACAGCGCGTTAACAGCCCGCTTTTGCGTACGTACACTTTTTTTAACCTAGTTTTTTTTTTGGTAAGCATTTTTTATTCCGCTATAAGCGGACTGTTGATAGTCTTGAAGCGAATCGCTAAATGTTTAAAAAAATTTTTCGTTTAACGTGTAATGTATCCTCCCACTCCATCCCCTTTTTTGAATGTTACTGAATTTATTTGAATGTTAACTAAGCAGTGGAAACACCGACAGTATATCAGTTCTTTTTGTTGTCGAAGTGCAAATTCTTAATTTTTTAGATTACTTTTACATTTCTTTTCTATCAACACTCTTCTTTAGAAAAATATATTCTACTACTATTTATATTGAAACTTATTACAAATTTAAGGGGCTATGAGGTACATATTATTTTTTTACTTCTTGGAAGTTTTTTTTGAGTCGGGGTTTTTTAAATTTTTAATTTTTTAACTACTTACAATTAGAGTACTTTCCGAGTCAATAAGTTTATGAATAATCAAAACTTTTCCTAGAAAAGATAGTTTGGATTTATAAACATATCAGATAAAAATTGATAAAGACGACAAAGACATTTCGAATAACGTATTATATAGACATCGTAAGTTAAAAACGCCAGTAAAAAAAATTTAAGAACATGTTGTTATCTAAGCAACACTAATTCGGGTCGGTAGCTGTTGCTAATAATTTATATTAAAATATTCTTTATTTCAGGCAATTATGTAAAATGACAGGTTTTGAAGTTTAACATTGGCGATTTGTAGAAAGACATTTTCGCATAATGCACTATTACATACAGTATGCGTTTTCTTTGTATATTTCTTTATCTTAAAACTAGAAATTTAAAATATTTAAACCCTTTTATTACATTATGTTCGTAGTAGGTGCATTACGTAACTTTGATTTCTAATATTATATCACCTACATTTCAACTAATTACACTTTCAAATGGAAAACGACAGACAAACACAATAGAGCTGATTTCACAACTGCATTGTTTATTGTATGCATCGTAAAACAGATAACCGTACAGTTATCAGCTATTCATTAAAAACTTTGTAATTTAACATTAATGAATTTTTGCAATACGTATTTCCTAAGAAAAATACTTACTAGAAGTAAAAAGATATTGACAGTTATGTATGACACATCATCAATTAATGTAGATAATGTTCTAAGTTTATTAATATTCTTTAAATATTATGATTTGTCAAAATTTTTGTGGATTGAGTTATTCAGTTACAATAATATTATTATCATCATCAAATTATATACATATGGACGATTTCATAATATTTAATAATAGTGTGTACATTGTTTCACTTCACTTTCTTCTTTCATGCACGTGACTAGTGTCTGCAACTGCTTCTGATGGTGCTATAAGCACAGCATCGTCAGCCTACAAGACAGTTTACCACTGTATCATCACATATCACACCACTCATACTATTACAAATACTCACATACTCACCACTACCTTTCAATATCTGAAGGCAACTGTCCAAATACAGCACAAATAGCTAGTCAGATATCACGCAGCCTTAACAGACTTCGAACTAGGACATGTCACCATCTATCCTTACACACGCTCTGTGGCCTTGATATAATCACCTCGCAGCCTGCAGTAAAGGGCCCTCCACTCTATAGTCAGTCAGAAGACTACACAATTTCTTTCGCATTACTCTATCGAATGCTTTTTCTAGATTCACGAAAGCGCAGAAAACTTTCTGACCTATGTCCAGAAACTTCCCACAATATTGCGGAGCGAGAAAATCTGATTCATACAACTCCTACAGTTCCTAAAACCACCTTGTGCCTCCCACAAATATCGATAAAAAATGCTTTTCATAATTTCAGTCAATACCTTGGTATAAACTTTACTTGCGTAGCTGATTAAACTGATAGCCCTATAGCACGCAGTCTAAATGTGAACCTTTCCCTTTATAGAGATGTACTATGACTGCGGTGCGCCAGTCCTCCAACCTCTCTCTTCTGCCAGAAAAGATTGCACAGTTCACAGAATGTATCCCAGACCCTAGGACCACCATACTTGAACATCTCATCAGTAATCTCATCATTTCCCACAGCCTTTCCACATTTCAGATTTCTTATCGCTTTCTCAATCTCTTTCATAATAATGACTTCCTCTTGTCCCTGACCCGAGTGTGGCGATTCGTTAGGATCGCTCTCAGTGTCAGAGACAGAGTCGCCACTCATACAGCTATCACTCTCATACAGTAATAGCGTGCAAAAAGTATAATCAAAATCTTACCAGTAAAGGCAGATGTGTTAACAGTAATCAACATATTACGTAAGTCAACAAGATGTGTCACTACGCTAAATTTCATCACATAGTTATTGATAAAATCGACTATAACAGACGAACGTACGCATGAGTTATCTTATAAGGGTTCCGTTTTTAATTGTACTATACGGAAGTCTAAAATGTTATATGTGGTACAAATTACATTATAATTTTGTGGAGTGTATTTAATTTTACAATACCGAATTACAAAAATTCTAATTACGTTGTTTTTTTTTCTGAGGAGGGAAAGAATAAGAATCCCTACGGACACTCGGCCGGACTCGACGATGACTGAGTAGTGTTGGACTCGAACGGACAAAAAAACACTCCTCTTTGCTATTAGCCCGTGGATTTTACAGCGTCACCGGTCGTGTTGGGACGAGCATTGCCCTGAGTACGTTGCTTGAGGATAAACTAGCACAGTACATATCTGTATTGTTTTTCTAGTGTTACAAGAAATTATAGTTTTTGAAATTATTACGTACGTTTTCTAATTAATTTTTATTTTACCGAAGGCAATGCGACGTTTATACGAAGCATTTATAAAGTTAAAAACTGCGCGTGTCGGGCCACGCGCAGTGTAGGGTTCCGTAGTTGCCCGTCACAATATGTGTACTTAGAGGGCTTTATGGAATTTTTACAAAATTTTTACTTATCCAAGTACTTTTTATAACTTGATCGACTATTACTCGTTAACTTGTCTATTACTCACTCTATTACTGGTTAACTAGTCTACTTAGCTGTGATAGTTTTCCTTTTAACTTCGTTATTATATACGACTACCGTGAATTTCTTCACATATCCAAAGACAACGGTTTAGCTGGTAAGGGGTGAGGATACTTGATTTGACAAAAATGAACACTTTTAAATTTAATATTTCTCAAACGAATCCCTGAATCGAAAAATAGTCTTCACATGTACAGAATATTTCTGAAAAACCTATCTAATGACGCCCCACACAATGAATACACGAGTAAAAAATCAACCCGCTTTATGTGTATGGGAACACCCAAAGAAAAGATTTTTTCAAGATTTCATTTTTCAACTTTGTCGGCGTGATTAATCTGTATATAGGTATAAAACAAAGTCTGTATATATAAAACAAAGTCGAGTTAGTTACACCATTTATAACTTAAGAACGGCTGGACCGATTTTTATGATCTTTGATTTGTTGGATTTCTCGCCGCCCCGAATAACAAAATAACTATTAAAACGGAAAAATTTACGAAAAAAAAATGTATGAAGAAAATTCATTTTCTCTTACATTATGCATGGAACGGTTTTTTGATGATATCTCGAGAAAGGATTGACTGATTTCGATGATTTTTTTTGTTCGTCTCGGCCTCGAGAAATTTAAATACATTTCATTTTTGTACATTTATTGAACTTAATTTCATTTTGAGTATTCTTAATAAAAAATAGAATTTAATTCAGGTAATAAGTTAACACTACATTTATTGATGCTCAGGCGGTACGAAGTTCGCCAGGTCGGCTAGTATATGTATAACCATGCCAAATTACAGCTTTTTAGTACCAAGAGTCTCTGAGCTAAACCGCGGACATACTGACTGACAGATGGCGAAAGTACGGTATAGGAGCTCCTTGTTGACTACGGAACACTAAAAATTCCCGTTGGGGATGCAACGTGAGAAAAATATTTGATATAAAATATTGCCTTCTTATAAGTAATTAAATATACTTAGTACATTGTACATACATATCTATATCAACACGTTCCTTAAAAATAACACATTATTCATTACAAGAACACGAAATAATACATACTTAATACATTTCTCGATTATCAACCATAATTACATGCACCAGTTACCAAACTCAATCGTAATAACAGGTGCGTTATATTATATTGTATATTATTAGGTACAACTTGCAACGGCGAACAGCATGAAGAAACGCCGCAAATTATGCGGAACCGCCGACCCGATAACAGTTGCACGCGAATTCGAAATGTCCATGGCGATTGGCGTAGTCGTTGTTGCATGTATACGGAACTGATGTAACTCCCAAAAAAATAAAGACTTTACAAAGTACAAACATATCAAAAACACTACAATAGAACAATCACGTTTTTTACGTGATGAGAGTTTCAATACATTCTATCAAGTCTACAGTCTCAACATTGAGGTAGACGGAAGGAGGAAGGAATAAAACTGTTTTCTCTCAATAAAATATACTTATTGTTCAGTAAATATGAAAAAACTGTTGAAAACTTTACACGAAAAAATGTATAATCTTAATGTATTTATTTACATTGAAACGAATCGAGCCGAACTAAAGTAGATTTGACGTTCAAAAATACCTTGTAATTGGGTTTACTTGAATAAATTGATTTAACTTGACTTTGACTTTGATAAGATGTATTCTGAATGTAAGTAAGTTGCTTGTAAAGTATTCATAGATATACTAGGGTTTTTTTAAAACACATTTCACACATAGCATACATGCAAATAATATTTACATCGAACTGATATGGTTTTAAAAACAATTTAAAATTGGTAAAATAAAGATAAAAATGCTATTTATCGGTATAAATAGTAGAATGGCCTAGAATAAAATGTTACTACTAAATAAAAATATTAAGTACATTATACTAACTTGAAAAATATAAAGTCGTTATAAAATAATTGTAGTATTAGTAGTAATATTAGTAGTAAAATTATACTAGTATAAAAAATCGACCAAGTGAATGTTACGCAGTGTAGTTCGATTTGAATTTCTTCCAGAGGGACAAACGTTGACTACAAGGAATATTATATTTCACGTGTCATGATAATATGGTCTCGCGAGAGTATCCACCGAAAATGACCAGATTTGTAGAATGACAATTCATTACTTTTGCACCATGATAATGCACAATCACACAAAGGCAAGCAAGGGTTTTTAGCAAAAAAAACACCGCGTACTCACATGGACCTGTCTGGCTTTTTTCTGTTTCCGAATCGAACATACTTCAATCAGACTACGAAATAAGAAAAAAATTAAACCACCTTCAAAAAAGAAAATCATTGAAAAGTACAAAATAACTATCCGTTACTAATCAAAACTCAAGTACAAAAACAACTTTACAAATATGATATAAATACACTATAATTAAATGTGACAATAATGAAGTCGGTGTCAAGCCTACGAAACAAATAAACTTTCTGTTGTTGCGCATTGATTTGGCACCGATTTCAGTAACTGTCAAACTTAATTATATAGACGGTATTTGTATCGAATTTGTAAAGATACTTTTGTACTTGAGTTTTGATTAGTAACGGATAATTATTTTGTTCTTTTCAGTGTTTTTTTAAGGCGGTTTAATTTTTTTTTTATTTCTCGCTTTTGAGTGACCTTGGGCTAAATAAATATCTAGGGTAGGTCTACAATTAGCTTTTTACCTAATTCTGGAGTGAAAAGAAATACAAGAGAATCATCAATATAATAAATAAAGGTTAAAAGCAGTTAGCGTTATCTGGTATTATTTGGTATATCTTCGAAGTCCAAGCTCCAATACCAGTGAAAATTAAATGGGACCTTGAAAGTACCTATACTCTTTTTCAAAAAAAATAAGAATTTTTTAAATAGGTCCACAATCGATGAAGTTATCGGTGAACATATATAAAACAAAACATACATAGTGAACATAGAACATCCTCCTTTTTTTTTGAAGTCGGTTAAAAATGATTAGAAGTGAAGGTGAAGAGCTGAAGAGGTACTTGAAGAGGTAATTGCAAGAAATGGGAATTAATTTGAAGTAGTTTGAAGGCGATAAAGTTTTTGAAGAATTAATTATATAGTTATTTTTGTTTTATTTAACCCGCCCCGCCTTAACACGACCCGCCCCAGCTTCGCCCAGGTGTCAGGTCAGGTTCGCCAGGTCGCCATGTTGAATGTTTGTAACACTCCAATTTTTTTTTTATTGAGATTTTCATACAAAGACAAAATACGATCCCAATTTCCCGACATTTCCGGTGAATTTTCCCAAAATTTTCTCTCAAACAAACGAAGACAGTAACGATCGCAACAAAAAAAAATTAGGCAAATCGGTCAAGTCCTTCTGAAGTAATACTCCGTCATACTACATGTAGCAACTGAATTTTATTTATATAGATATCCGGATATTTAGTACACTGAATGTACATAATATATGCATGAATAATGATGAAACACCGCAATGTTTTGTTGAATTATATCGTGGCTTTAATGTACACTAATTTCAATGTTTTGTATAACGAGTAAGACGTCGGCCATGCTGCCCTAAAACTATAATTTTTAAGCAAGAGTTTAATTGCAATATATTAGTTTATTTAGATATCGTTTCATTTAAAGCGTACGGCAACAATATACGAATGGATCGCGATCTCGACATTAGGGAGTCTGAGCGGAAGAGGATGTATACTATAGTCGTCTACGGTGATTGTTCGGACGGGGCCACTGATCTGACGTCGACCATTTCGCATATAAACGTACGCTCATGCTGATATTATCATGAAGAGCTGTGAATTTGGTCGACTGATGCGTAAACTACAATATATTTATTTATAGTGTTTGTACAGTTGGCTGTAATTTTTTATATTTTATTTACAGTATGAGTGATTACATCATCTCCCCACAATGTCTTTGATCATCTCTACATGTATCAAGATTATGAGCCGATATATAGACTACAATTTAAATGGAATAATTCTTTATTTATATTTACTAACAAAACCCAAAACACAAACGAGGAAAGTTACGGATTTATACTGATAAAAGATACAAGGCAATCGAACAATTTTTAAAGAACACGAAACGTTATCTCTAACAATAAGTACCAAGTTTCAACAAAAATTCAAAGAAAGAAATAAGTAGGTACAGCATAACTTTACTATGATATTTTGTACATGCTGAAAAACACATGTGTAGTTGCCATTTGTTATATCACCAAATTTCACAAAAAAATTTGTCATAAGTTAGGTTCACAAACTAATACGGCCGTCCATATACTAATGCGCTAGTTACTAATTAATTTGGGCTAATACTAGATAACAATCAACAAGTAGAATAGACATGTATAGTAACACAATTAACAACTACGAGTATGTATACCATTTTATACAGCCAATCGTCCATTAGGCAGTACATAATATTAAGGTGGCAAGACATATAAGTATACAAGATGTTATATTACGTAAAAAATTCAACGGAAGGTTATTAAAGTCAAAGTTGTTTTAGAGTGAATTCTTCTTACTTTTATTTCATTCTTCTTATTTTTATTATATAACTAGCTGTCGCCCGCGACTTCACGTTTTTTAAACGGTTTTATTTTACTAATTTAAATAATTCATAATTTTTATTTAAGATGATATTTAAGATGGTTTATGCTAATGAGAAAAATAAGACACAAGGAAGTGTTTGTATATGAAGTATCCCTACGAAACTTTCAGCAGATCTGCGACGGTTTTCGCAAATTTTTACTTTTTGGTAACTTTTCATGGAATTATATATAGAAGGGAGTATGGAGGGAGTCTAATAGGAATGAAACATCCAAGTTTACAGGAAGATAATTCCATGTTTGCAGGGTATATGTCGTCGTAAGATCGTAAAATTGAGCAGATCAGGATGTGCATGGGGATCTCATGATCCAATTTCATATAATGACCTATTGTCTAGCCATCTCATGACGTGCACCGATGTAAAGTCTGGTGGAACGATGAGAGCAAAACGTCAGTCGATATTCCTATAGTAAAAAGCTTCGCTACCCACAACGCCACATCATGATCTAGCTGGGCATGTGTTCTACTTCACGCCACTAATGTTGAGAAGTGTTCTCTTGTACGGTATTCTAGAAAAAAGCAACCATTACCATCTGCTTATAGTCTCGCTGGAAGACTACTTGCAAGAGATTTGTGAAATACGAGACCTTGGTGTCATTATTGACAACAAACTAAAATTTACTTCACATATCGCTGAAGTGGTGAAAAAATCAGCACAAACTTGGATTTATTATTAGAAATACTAAAGCGTTCAGTGTGAAAACTACGATAATTATTTTTAACTTATTGGTACGCAGTCAATTGGAATATGCCAGTGTGGCATGGAATCCTGTGTATACATTACACTCGTAGCGTCTTGAAGGTATTCAGCGTGCTTTTACCAGAGATATTGTTTACATATCTTAGGGAATATCACGTAGCTGCCCTTGCGAACAACGGTGGACTTTTTTCAAAATTTCAAAATTAAATCGCTGCGGGATCGTCGGAAACTGCAGGACCTGACTTTTTTGGATAAATGTTGGAATGGTCAGATCAACAACGAACATTTGATTGGTCTTTTTCCATTGTCTGTTACCCAGGTGCTACCCAGGAAACCAATCACCAAACATTTTTACACACCCAATGGCAGAACCAATGTTGGCAGGCACTCGCCGATATCTAGAATCTGTGATGAGTTCGGTAGAGTGCAAGCGAAATTGCCTGATTTCAATGTGTTTTACGATTCCCTTCTAAAATATAAGAACAGGATAGGCCGTCTACTTTCTTAATCTATATCCTATTTAGTGTGTTTCTAATGTTGTATTCTGACGTACTTTTCATTTTTGTTTTCAATTTGTGGTTGCTGTATTACGTTTGTATTGACTACTTTGTATAATATAAGCATATTGAATGTTGTGTGTATAGTGTATATCTTTAATTGGCATGCATATTACTTGTTAAGCGTTTGTTAACTTATGTAAGAACGTGTAATGTGTCTGCTGTAGATATACCATTTTAAAACAAATAAATAAATAGTGCTGTTCGTATTCTCCAATTAGTTTACGTGTGCGCAAAATGACTGCATGAAAACAAATTGAATATTGTAGGTACCAAAAAAATGGTACTTAGTAATAATGAGACGAGGAAAATGCATTTTAATGAAACTTATGAGCAGAAGTTACAAGAGAAGTTCAAGACTTACAAGAAGAGATAAGTCGCACTAATGCATTTCATAAAAATGCATAGCAGCTCGTCCTAACTTTGCCCGGGTTAAATACAATATATAATATAATAGCTATGACCTATGACCATATGGACTAATGTTCCTTTCAAATGGCGAATGAGATTACTCTACACATATAAACAAACTTGTACCCTATTGTTTTCATTTTGTACATAATGTAAACAATTGTGTCGACTACGACATTTATAACATAACTAAAGATGGGCTAGTTCGCTAATGATTCGACTCAGTTGGCATACTTATTACTTATCAGTAAAACAATCATTTTTAGAATTTTTGTCCCTTTGTGTGATTGTGCTTCAATAAAAACCACCATGAATTAAAACGTCATGATAAATGTATAAACTTAAATATTTAAAAAGCACTTAATAGTAAAGAATAGGAAATTATTATTGTTTGCACATCGCAAACAATAATATTGTTCTGTTATTATTCTGTTTAACATTTCGAATGAATTGTGTCTCCTAGATCGTGTCACTCACATATTAGAGTGAATTAATTTATGATACTAATTTGATCTAGGAATATAGGCAATCTTAAGGTAACACTACAAATTTAAAACAAAACGCTTCACAAATAATCCTAAATTTTTCATTGCTGTACTGTATTGGATAATATTAGTGTTATTTGTGCATATTTCATAGTTTCGTGTATATTACAGAAAAGAAGTGTTACTATTGCCTGAGTGCTAAGTGTTATATGCCGGAGCAGCGAATGGTGAAAATTTAACGAAATTTTAGTTAGCTTCTTGTTTGTTTATATTATACCCAAAAATGAAAAAATAATAAATACAAAATCTATAAAGATTTAATTCAGCTTTAAACAATCTATGACATCGATATGACTAACTACAGCTCGGGCATGGACAAACGATTTGTATTGAAAAATATTTTATGAGAGTGGCATTTCACGAAATACCCAGGCCAAGTTAGAGTTGTTAAAAGTCTAAGGCTAAGGCACGTTATGGCCTTCCCAATTCCATGCTCGCACGATAACTTACATATTTTCGTAACTAATGCGGAGCAAATCCTCGAGATGGTTTTAGTCAATATACGGCAGGAAATAAGAACAAAAAGCTAGATCTATGTCAATAATTTACTGTTTAATATCATGACTTAACACAAAAATAATCTCAATTAATATCGATAATAATAATAATAATAAACTCAGACATTTAACACAGCGCCATCTAGTCCCAAAGTAAGCGCTTGTGTTATGGGTACTAGACAACTGATATACGACTTATATACTTTTTTTTTGTAAATAAATACATATTATACATGAACACCCAGACTCGGGGCGGGAATCGAACCCGCAACCCGCGTTTACTTTCCGACGCGTTAAATCGTTGCGCCACGGAGGTGGTCAAACCTGGAACTGGAAAAAAAACCTCCGACACAAATATTTGGGTTGTATTCTCTTTTTTTTATTAGGTACTTTATTTACTTAGCGGTCCCCCGACGTGACGACGCTTAGATATATTACTACATACTACTATTTGTATTGTAACTTATTACAAATTTATAGGGCCATGAGATACATATTATTTTTTTACTTTTTTGAGGTTTTTTTTGACGGGGGTTTTTTAAATGTTTAATTTCAAGTTTTATTTCATGCTTTTTAAACGCTACGATCTACACTATCACCACATTTACGCAAATACTTTCCGGGACAACACACGAAATTGCGACACGAGATCGTGACTCGCCGAAATCAGAGTATTTTGACAATAGTTGTCTGATCCATCATCCCTGATCTTCAGTCCCTGATCACCATCTATCTGTCTTTCTATAACCTATCCAAAGAGAGCATTTTAATGAGCCTAAACATGATACCTCTTCTGTAAGTGGCGAGGAGTTGGATATCCTGCTGACTTCAGATGATGCTGCACCATCTGATCAAGGTGACTATGTTATTGAAGTCACAGTGTACTAAATTTGGCATCAATTAGACTAATAGAAGATGCTCGCGTCTCTTTATTGATAGCTGATATTTTTCGAATGGCTGAACCGATTTTGATAAAACATGTCTAACAACTACCGCTAGAAAACCTGCTTTCAAACAAAAAAAACCGCATCATAATCGGTGCAGTCATTTAGGAGCTACGACGCCACAGACAGACACAGACACGTCAAACTTATAACACCCCTTCTTTTGCGTCGGAGGTTAATAACTCAGTAGATCACAAAATATAATATTATGTTGTAACTGTGAGGTAATCAATATTTTTTATTACTTTAAAACCAGTTGAGGTCGATCTGCGTTTAGATATCGAGGCATTTGCGAGCTATTAGTCACTAGGAAACTCCTTACGAGATTGTTCTGACTGACCAATTATTACTCATACTACGTCGCACTTCGTTATCAATATTTTAAAGGTAGGTAGTATATAATCCATCAGTTAAAACTGTTTGCGAAGATAGGAATGACAAACATATACAAAACAATGCCCCAATTTTTTTATCATAAAGATCGATGTGAACTGGACGTAAATATCATACATAATGCACAGAAATATTTTTATTAATTTTAATATATTATTAATTTCAATAAAATGTTGATCCGTATTCTTATCCATTTGTAAAGAATAACAGAAACATTTTTACACTAATAAATTGAAGAACATGCGCAACGTTGCCAAGTTCAAACGAGATCTCAGCGTGGGTCGCGGTCGGTTCTGTATAAGGAAACAAAATACAAGGTTGAAACACTACTCTTAACAACAGCATCCAATGTAGTAAACTTTTTTGCTAGACTAATAGTTAAAAAATTGGATGGGAATTTTTGATAATATTTAGACAGAGTTGAGCCGACAGATTAATCATAAGAATGATACGTAAAAAATTTTTTAAATGAAATACATTTACAATATACAACTTACACCACTAAAATTGATAAAATTTTAATACAGAAATTAAAAAAGTACACTTCAGCAAAATGTAGTTTGTTTCTAGGATTCCGTAGGCAAAATAGCAAAATGGTTACTGAAGTTCTCATCGATCTTTTCCTGCAAATAACTCTGTAACGTGACACTAGGAAATCGCAACCTTGGTAATTTTTTGTTTGTATAAGTGTCCACCGATCGGTATTACATAGGCTACATAGTGTGCAGCCATTTTCGAAAAAAAATAAAATGGCAGCTGATGAGTATGCCAAAATCTTCAAACTCCTTTCTTCTATATGTTTACTTATTTATTTTACGACTTTTGATTTATTTCAGATCACATCGGGTGATTAAAATTAAAATTCAAGTTTGTGTGTTGTGTATTTTATTTTCCTAAAAGTCTGATTAATTGTGAGTCCACATCAATAGTATATGTTATTCCTCATCGTGAAGTGTATAATATTATGTACTTAGACGAAATATTTATGGAATGACAATTAGAAATGAGTAAATAAATGAAATAGAAACAATAATAAATACAATGCCAATTTTATAAATTATAAAATGTAGTTTTTTACAGAGTAATTACATAAAAAATATAGAATGAAATTTAGTAAAACTTTTATTAAATATTGGTCTATTGAAATTCAAATATTTTTACAAATGGTAATTTGTATAATAAACATCAAACTATAGATCGACAACTGATTTGCGTAAAAATGCATTGGAATAATACATGAGATAGGTGCTTACATGTTACAATCAAGTACTTCACAAGATAATGTATAATAAATAATGCTGGTTTATTACAAACGCAGTTACACAATTCAAAGAACAGAACTATTAATTGATTCTAGAAACAGATTTAACAACAGGAACTAAAAAATACAGAAAGTTGTTATTAATATTTAGATTACAAAGACAATCAAAATTATTGTAAAGAATAATTGAATAAATTGTTATCATTATAAAAAAATCCTTTAGAATGAAAGCAATATAAATTGTCAAGATTTGTTCTCGGATTGTAACCACTAATGAAACGGGTTCGACAGTATGATACGGAATCCAAAAAAGAGTCGATGCCGTGAATTTAACTGAAAAACCACCAAATTCAGTTGAAAAATCGGCATCCAAACTCATGGGCACGATATTTTAGGATTGCAAAGGGATTATATTAGAGATGTAAGTTGACCAAAGTGACGAATGAAACACGTCGTTTTGGGAATGTAACGGTCACTTTCCCAAAGGGACAGTCACGTACGGTCGCTGTCCTCATTCAATATATCAAATTAAATATTTCATTTTGGCTTATCTACATTTATATATTTATTTATAATATGATTTATTTATAATTATAACAAATACTATTACTTTAAATAGATATTTCACTGATATAAATAGAAGATAGTAATGCAATACCTTAGAATATACCGAAAAACAAAAGACCGCGAATTAGAAGAAATGTATTTGCTAAAATTGTTTGTGTGATTCGTGAGTCATTATCTAAAATATCAATTCCTTATTTCGCTAGATTCGTTTATCGCAATGGTTAATATAATGTATACGTTTGCGTTTCTAGTTTTGCGTTCCTTTCATTTGACGTTTTTATACATTTCTTGAACTTCCCAACTTTGAACTATCTGTGCTTTATGAATTACGATCTCTAGAATATCCTGAGGTGAGGATGCTTTGTTTAATATAGTCTGTTCGACAAGCTCAAAATGGTTTTAATTCTTGATAAAATTCCTAAAAATATGTGCGATAGCTCATTGGATTTGGAATGACGTCTAGAAAAATGTATTTTAAGGATTTTACAGCACTTAAAAAATTGCAAAAGTTGTTAACAAATTAAATGAAAAAAAAGGTATTTAGTTTTTCGCTTATAATTAAAAAACTATTAATATTTAAGAAATAAAAAAAAAATCTTTTGATTTAACGCTGAAAATAGGGCTTCGCGCGGCCGGTACTGCATGGGCGCGCTGACGCTGAAGAGAATATACCACATAAAATATTTTTTTTATAGTATTAAATATCAATATTAAAATTTGAAAAAATTATGGTGTCGTCAGAACACTTCTATGAATAAAGCCCCGTTGGAAAAATTTTTATGTTGATTTTTCAAAAAGTTATACAATTGTTAACTAAGTAATTTTTCACGGACTTTCACGAGAAGCGACATAAAAGTTTAAATAATTTATTGTACTAAAAATTTTTTGGAGTCCTTCTTATATATATACTTAACAAGATCACAAGATAAGTTCTTAAGTTTTATATTTTGTGTATTATAATTTATTAAATATTGGGTCCTTACATATGAAATTGGCGTTTTGTACGGGAGGAACATAAAGTCAATTTTTTTTTTGTAAAATATATTTAATTAATCAAAATATGCACTGTTGTGATCTATGCACTTTTGCCATCTCATAGGTAGTTTATTGATCCCTTTACTAAAAAAACCATGGGGGCGAGAATCAATTAACTCTTTGAAGGCGGTTTGGACTGCCGCATCGGAGTTGAATTTTTTTCCTTGTAAGAAGTTGTCCAAATTCCGGAAAAAATGGTAATCTGTTGGAGCAAGGTCCGGGGAGTACGGTGGATGTCGCAGACAATTGTAGCTCATCTAACTTAGTGGTTGTTTGTTGTGCAGTGTGTGGTCTTGCGTTGTCGTGAAGCAGCAGTGGCCTAGAGCCATTGACCAATCTCGGTTGTTTAGCAGCTAGTTCTTCCTTCATGGTTTGCAATTGCTGACAATAGATATCTGCCGTAATCGTTTGGCCAGATTTTAGAAAGCTGTAGTGAACGACACCGGCGCTAGTCCACCAAACACTCACAAGTAACTTTTTCTGAGTCAATTTTCGTTTAGGGCAGGATTTGGCTGGGTCTCCAAGGTTCAGCCATTGCGACGAGCGCTTCCGATTATCGTACAGTATCCACTTTTCATCACAAGTAATGATTCGATTTAAAATCGCTTCATTATTGTATCGGTTGAGCAAAGTAACACAGCAGTCGACGCGTGTTTGCAAGTTCGATTCACTCAATTCATGAAGTACCCATCGTTCAAGTTTTTTTTCTTTCCCGATTTGCTTCAAGTGGATTAATACAGTTTTGTCACTTACCCCGAAGCCTGCAGCTATCTCTGAAGTGCTTTGTGATGGATCCGCTTCCACAATAGCCTTTAATTCTTCATTTTCCACTATGGTCTCCGGCCGTCCACGGGGTTGGTTCTGAAGGTCGAAATTTCCAGAACGAAAACGTTGAAACCAAAAACGTACCGTGCTTTCTTTTGCGACACCAGCGCCGTACACATCATTAATCCTTCCAGCTGTTTCTGCAGCACTGGTGCCACAGTAGAACTCGTACTCGTAAATATACCGATATTTCATGTTTTCCATTGTGCGGTAATAAGCGACGCCAAAGAAAAAAATAATGAGGAAAAAACAAATAAATGTTTTCAAAACTCAAATGTACCAGCTAAATGAATTTATAAATTTGAATTTGGAATTCTTAACCAAAGAGGAGATATTTCAGATCAAAGTGGTCAGTACGACAAAACGCTAATTTCATATGTAAGGACCCAATAATAATTTTTTTTTTAAATTTTTTAAATAAAAATTACAAAAACAACCATATGTAACAAAATAGTGAACAAATTTTTTTTAGATTTTTGTAACACCACCAACATTTTTTTACAGCTAAAAATTAAGAATTCATCTCAGGAAATGGATTTGCGCAATGTAACACCTGAGTCTACAACGATAATATCTTTCGAAAGTCCGGATTTACACACAAACCAGAGTTCCGGAGCTCAAGCCCTAATTTGCAGTATTATGCTCCGGACTTCCGGTGTGAAGGGTAAATTAAAGACGGCCGGTGACATTTCTGGCACGAGAGGCACTACATCTTAATCTTAGTCTTCCGGATTGCCAACACATTTGCAATCTGAAATTCCTTGATATTTCAATATTGATGAAACTCAGTCCACTTAACATCAGGTACTACTAGGTACTATTTTCTTGCTTGTCTTCTTCCGTAATATAAAAAAGGTCGTAAAAGTCATAGGTTTTGTAAGGAACTCATCCAGCTCCGCTTTGCCATTTGTAAGCTGTATTAATAAAAGCGGTGACAAGTTCTAAGCACTGAGAACCTGTCAATTCCAAATGGAAAATGGCGTATCGTTAGTGATTACGTAGTCGGTACATATTATATACGCAAGTATATTACGTTTATTACCTCTATATCCAAGAATATTTTATCACTTTTAAGTACATAGAAAAATGTCACAATAATGGGACTAATACAAGTAATATCTAATATCTAGCATGTGGGCGGAAGCAGACAATGACAACCGTTTAACCAGAGTGGGTTGACCAATTTGGACACCAGTAAGTAGGTAAAAGTACTATCGTCATACGTCACTTATCGTCATAACTAAATAAATCATGTTATTAACATTCAACATAACTCACAGGGTTCTGTCACGGACTTCTATTATTTTTCTATTGCGACAACTATCGTTTAAAGGTGACAATGAAAATAGTGGTTTTAAGAAACTCAGGACTATTACAAATTAACAAAATTGAGTCTTAATTCATTGGCACTTACATCTCATTTTCACAGTCGAAGCATAAAATCGATTCTTAAATCATTACATGATAAAAATACATAATTTGCTCTCAAAAAGTACGTTCACCTTATACACCAAGTTAATATAATAAATATTGAACATTTCCACTTACCTAGATAAAGTAACGACACTGAAATTCGTAACAAATTAGTTATTGGTAATTATAAGGTGTATAACATAAAAAAAAGTTTTACACAAAGATTGAAGGTATCAAACTAACGGTGATAGCCGTCAAGTGCTGCGTAGCAGATAAAGTTATCGAATGCGTCAGTTCTCACATTATTTATTATCTTTAGTTGTTGATAACAATAAAATAGTGTCCCATATTATTATATATATGCTAACAATAAAAGTGCTTTCATAGTTTACCAATTTGTGTGATCTAATACCACTATCAACTTAAAATTCCAGTGGCAGCGTGATGGATGCAGGCATTGCATTCGGCACTGTAGCACTCGTGATGTGGTGAACTTTATTAAGGCGACAAATGAAATTGAATATAGAATAGTACTTTTAATCGTAGGGGAAAAGATGTCAAGAATAAAATGCAATTTTTTCTATTTTGAATAAATAAGACTGTATCCTATATGCTCCAAACTTATTACTTTTAAAATTATGTATATAGGCTATGTATATTACACATAGTATAGATCAAATATGTACAGTATAAAATATTTTATGCAACGCTAACATAGCATTGTAATTTGAGTTTTGCACCAGGTACCATTGTCGGCTGCTAAAGGTTTGAGAAAATTCATTTATGATCTAACGATATAATATATTGTATAATCCATACCTATATACTTAATGTACACATACCCAATTTACAAATAAGCATGTAACGCTAATGTGACGCTAAGCAATATCTATAAATAATCTATAGTGTATAGTATAAACGCGAAAGTATCTCTCTTTAACGTTTTCACGGCTAAGCACTGCACCGACTTTGAGTTTGGTATGGAAATAGCTTGAACCCTGGAGAAGGACGTAGGCTACTTTTTTTAAATTTCACGCGCATGAAGTCGGGAATAACAGATGTAGTTACAATTATAATTATAGAAATGTTTCCCTTAGGACAATGTAAACCTACTTTAACTGGGTTGGGAATTTGATACTTATTATCTAAATATGCAACAACTCAAACGACTATTCCATTAAATCTAGTTTTCAGTTTTAGACAATAAAAAGATAGTCTGCGTCACGTATTTCAAAAGCGAAGCTGTTAAAATCAGCCGGTCCGTCTGTTAAATAAGACACAAATTTACCTCAAATAAGCCAATCAGCCGCTGAAACCATGTTTCAATGCTTTGGCACTGTATTTATGCTGTTTTTTAGAGAAATGACGGCCGGTTATTTCATACAAATGTATGTTGTAATAAAAATAAATAAAAGTATTTACAGCAGCCCAGCGTTTTCTTGTTGCTTCATTTTTAAAATAAGCGACATAGATTATATCATTATTGTACATACATACATACATATCCTCACGCTGTATCCCTAACGGGGTAGTCAGAGAGGACGGAGCGCCAAGCGTCGCGGTTCTTACATTCTTCTTTCGCTTCCTCAAATCTCATCATTCTCCTCACACATTTTCGCCTAGGTATGCGAGAGCTTTTGACATTTCCGTCTGCTAACACTCTGACCATTTGATCTTCATAAGTCAGTCTTGGTCTTCCTTAGCTTGTTTTACGCTCACTTTCGCTCTATAGACTTTCTGCACTCATTCTTTCTATGTGCTCGAACCATCTTAGCATTAATTATTATTACTGAAAATAGTGTGAAGGTGTGATTTTTGCGCTTTGATGTCATCTCCCTAGTTTATGAAATGGCGTGTATGGTATGTCCGTAACGAATTAAAAAATATGAAATTGCCTTCTTTTACCACTCACTTTCGCTCTGTATATTTTCTTCGTCAGTCTTTCATCACTCATTCTTTCTATGTGCCCGAACCATCTAAGCATTCCTTTCTTCATTTTTACAATAACACTGTCGTGCGACCCTATCATACTGCGTATCTTCTCATTGCTTATCCTGTCTGCAAGGGTGACACCGCACATCTTTCTAAGAGATCGCATTTCTACTGCATTTATCATACTTTCACTCGATTTTGGGCATATCCAGGCCTCACTACCGTACAATAAAGTTGGCACCAACACCGCATTGTGGATGGCCATTTTTTATATCATTATTGTCTTATGTAAATTATGAACTTCGCATTAATTTGAAGGTTAATTTATTATCTATTATAAGTAAAGGTTAAAATACCCTCACACTATCCCTAATGGGAAATTCAGAAAGGGTGGAGTGGCGGGCACCTCCGTCCTTACACTATAAAATGGATAGAAACAAGCAAGTCACTAAAGATACATAAATCAAAACTGTGATATTAATTAACGTAATGCTCATCACCTGTTGTACTTATGCATATGGACATACATAACGTTATAATTTATATAGGTTGTTGACATGTCAATGACGTAATACGATACACGACACAGTTTACATCAGCCTCACAGTGGCATAACAAGCAGCTTCCTATAAATGGGATCTTATTTACTAACCAATAGCAGGAAATGATTATTGTGTAATTATTTTGACATAAATATTTATTAGACTTTAATATGATATCAGATTACATCAAATTGTAATTAATAAATCGCACAACACGGTTATAACAGAACAATATAATATCAGGAGCATATCTAGGCAATATCTTTGGCACATGTTAGAAGAAGAAGTAATTTTAAGCCAAATTCTAAAATAATAAGTTTTATGAAGATCATGATTGTCAACTGTGTTACCCCAAACTATGAACCAGGCTATAGATAGGCTTTACGCCATACCACGAACTGAGAGAGCATTTTAATGAGACATCTTCTATATATACCTCTATGTAAAAATCAATTGCTGTTCGTTTGTCTCGCTAAAACTCAAACACGGCTCATCTGATTTTGATAAAATTTTTTGTGTGTGTTTTAGTGGGTCCCTGGATGGTTTAGATTCACAACTGGACCGGGTAGGTGGCACTACAATCGCGTTCTAGGATTTTTTTTATTTCAGACAGGACAGCGTCTGTTGGGTCCGCTAGTAGAATATAAAATTATTTAAATATTATTTTATAATTCCTTTAGTTTATAATTTATCTATTTAATTCCATAATACATATGTACATAAATATCCTTATGCTGTATCCCTGACTGAGTAGTCAGACAGGACAGAACGCCAAGCAAAGCAGTCTTTACATACTTCTTTCGCCTCCTCTAATCTCATCATTCTCGTCACACACTTCCCAGAGGTTTGCGAGTGCATTTGGCACTTCCGTCAGCTAATAGATATGCTGAATTTTTGATCTTTATAAGCCAGCCTTGATCTTCTTTGGCTTCTACTATCATCTATCAGTCACTTCTTTGTCAATTGTTAGTCACTTATTCTTACAATAACACTATCATTGTCATAAATGCACATATTTCTGAGAGACTGCATTTCCACTGCATTTACCTTTCTTTCACTTAATTTCGGGTGTATCCAAGTCTCACTACTAAACAAAGATTTACCCTCTAATTTTTAAATAATACCCTATAAAATGTTATCTAATATTTATTATAGTACTTGTTAATTCAGAGAATATAATATACGTCATTATATAAAAACTAAAATTTATATTATGTATATTTTCTGAATTAAAAAGTTGATGTGAGATTGAAACAATATAATTACAAATGGCAACATTACAGGGCAATTGCTACTCATACGAAAACTTCTCCAAATTGTTATGCTCTAAAGAAACTTTCACTCGGCTGTAACTAATGAAAGGTCATATTACGATGAAGATATTAGTAAATGAAAGAAAGAGTAATAACTTTTTTGGATCACAGCAGAAAAACAAGCATAAAAAGTTTTTTTTTTATTCTAGTTCCTCTAACATTAGAAGTGACGTCAGGGCCAGTGTTGGCAACTTATCTTTATTTGCCAATCTTTCTTATATCTAGCCCTTATTCCTTTTATTACATTTCTATTATCTTATATTTTTACTTCTTAACATCCTTTAATTTCTATATTCTACATAACCGAGGGCAGTAACGTAATTAAACATAAATAATGGGAAATATGATTAATACACTCGCTCACAGTATTCCTCCATTAATAAGCAATAAACATAAAGTGTCCGCAAGGCAGTCATCGGGACTGCTTGTCTGAGCAGTTTGGCCCTAAAGTGCGATTTCTACGATCATAGAATGCACATATAATCGCATGACATTTTTTCTCAGAAGTTTGTTTTCTAGTTTTTGGTTGTAAGTATATTTATCGTTTCTTGTTGCTCTTATTCTGAGATATATTGTCGAGTAGGGAGTAGGAGATTATTCGTAACCTAAGTAATGTCTTTTCTCAGAATAATGACCTCACAGAGCGGAGAACAAAGAATTAACAGATGGTTAGAAGAAATCAGCACAGATGATGAAGATTTAATTGAAAGTGACACTGAAGAGATGCTTAGAGATGAAGATTGTGTATTTGAATCTCTACATAATACGGACATGGAACAGGAAGGAATTGATACAGAGTCAAACTCCGAAAATAGCGAACCAAATAGGATCCGTCCACTAAATCCAAATAAGTCCACTAGAAAACAATGTTACGCACGTAAGAAGTGGATTTGTTTAGAACACCAGGTGCTTTTGTGTTCTACCTGTCTATGATAATGAAGAAAATCAGGTGGAGGATATGAGCCAATAATTAAATGAAAATTATAATTAAGTGCCAAAATTTTGTTGATTTTTCTCAATTTTCCAAATAAGTGATATTTAGTTATTATTTAATCCTTAATGTTTATGTTTGTTTGATTAAGTTTGTTAATAAAGTATATTTTGATATGACGTAATTGTATATTTAATTAATAAAATATTTTTACAAAAATTTAAGAATTAAATTGTTCTACATACATAGAGCGCGCGAGCACTAACGTCCCAAAGAGGGGTGCGTGTACTGGAATGTTAAAGGTCTACGGTGATCGTAAAGCTCTTCAGTGTTAGGTTTTTATTTTTAACTAGTTGAAAGTATTCTATCAAAAAACAAATTTTACCACTGTCACCACTGACGAAAACTTTAAGGAATCATTTATGTACCTTGAATTTATTGACTCACTGTAAAATTGTATCACTTTCTAACAGCTAATTTGCAACATTTCAGTGTAATTTTTAATAACACATGGTTTTGGTTGTTAATACAAGGCTCACATTCGAGGTTTTAGTACAATCCTGTCGCAATCAAGTTTTTGTGAATGCACAGTTTTGTCCTGCAAGTTATTGCAACAATTTTGGGTCTTATCTAAATCATGTGAATTTTTTATACTGTTTATATATAATATTATATACCATTAAAATTTGATTACTGTAAACAAATTTCTATACTATACAAAGCAAAACGTCAGCGAGTTCTTATGGTTCTTACCTGGAATTTTTCGAAGTGCTCTCGTTCTGCATCAAGGCTATTCTTCTTCAGTTGAAGAACTCGAGGCAGTGATAACGACGCCATAGATTTCGCATATGCAACACTCCTACAAAATAAATTGGAACCAATACCACAATTTATATATTGTAACGAGGACAAATTGATACAATAAAGTTATAACATAAATATAATATTTTTAGGCAATTCAGTTTATTTCTAAAACATTTCTGAAAATTTTAAAAACAGTAAAATAACGCAGAATTAAAAAAATTTGTGTTTGAAGAATTATTCGCTGGCGATGATATTATTTTCCTAAATAACACAAAGGTAATTGTCAAATAATCAGTCAACCACATCCACAGAATAGTAAACATACCACAGATTAATAATGACTACCAATTTTTGATTACTTCCACA
Organism: Zeuzera pyrina; assembly: GCA_907165235.1. NCBI lineage: Eukaryota > Metazoa > Arthropoda > Insecta > Lepidoptera > Cossidae > Zeuzera > Zeuzera pyrina. The sequence goes on from OU015627.1 coordinate 6,841,031, forward strand.
ACATTCCACAAGTCTGATGAAATCCCATTTTTAGAAAAAGAAGCATGAAACATATGCTAACTTTAATGGCGGCTATGTCTGTCCTTGTCGATCCCATACACGCGTCTCTTTCTCAATATCTCGATTTAAAATTATCTTTGTCATTCTTTTCTGACACTACATTAGTACTCTGTGATCTGCGTTAATTTCGTTAGTCTTTGTAGTCATTGATATTTATAAATTATTTTCAAATATACGGATAATTCAATAAGAATTCACAACTCTGAAGAGTGTAATGCAGCGTTCCGTTGTGTCGTATTAAGAAAAATGCATTATAAAACCTGTAAAATATGTGGTTTAAGAGCTGACCGGCCTAACGATAAAAAACGTTTATTTATGGCGAAATTTCCCTTAGACGAATGCAGGCTAGTACATATCTTTTATTTTTGTCGTATGTGTTGTCCCAATATCTTCTTATATGTCATTTATTTTAAGCCTTTCATAAAATCTTGATTTATTTATAACCAAGTGCAAGTGTGGTATATTATCGATGCTTACTTATATCGATATACATTTTTAATTTTCAATATGTGAACTAGTAATTGACGTAAATAATATTTTGATATTATATCGAATTATTCTTTATGTCAGTACATTTATGGTGTAATCGTGGTCATTTTTTGAATAAAATATCAGTTTAATGGGTTCAGTAATCCAGGCTTGTGGAAGTGGAACAAACAAAATGTATTTCAAATTTTTAATATCAGGATTCTACTAAAATATCTTGTACCTCTTATTATTATTAACGGTATATATTTCTTTTGTTTACTGAATCCATCTTTACCTTCATATTATAAATTAAACTTTAAATCAAAAACCTTGGCAGAGAAAAAAATTACTCCGAAAATCTGTCATAATTAAGTAAGAATTACACCTGCATTTCATCTTGATGTAATTATTTTTTTTTGTTTAATTATATAATCGTATACTTTTTTCAGCTTAGCAGCCAATATTCTTAGAGATTAATTAAAAGCAAAAAAGAAACGAAACAAGTCTGAGATGTCGGTTACTTAAAACGCTTCAATAAAATGTACCTATATTAAATAAAAATTAAACACTACATAACACAAGTTTTTATTTTTAAACAAATAATTTTAATTGCATATTAAACTTTATTGCAAGTTAAACCTCATTTTATCGATAAAAATTTTCATCGACTGGATTCACTATCACTTTCATAATGTTGGCAGTAGTGTTCGACAGGTGTGGATACGGCCATTTTATTTATTATTTTGCATTGGTACTTGAGCGTAGTAAGCGTTTCATACAAATCTCTTTCATATTTTTTTTCAAATCTCATTCATCTCTTCATGTGTGAAAGTCCCGACTCTCAAACGTAGTGATTATATGCTCCTTGACTACCACATGACTACGTAATAACAATGGTAATAACCGTAATACCAACATAAGCAAACGAGACAGTGATGCCAGAAATAAAGAGTGTGCTATGAATATAACGGTGACGTGAAAAGTCGATAGACTTAAAAAAGGTATCAACAGTTATAAACGTCCTAAATTATGTTCATGGTAATTTTGAAATTAAATAAAACACATCTTTGTACGACAATATTTATTTCGAAAAGAAAACCGTAAACTAAAATAGGGATAGCTATCCGTGATCGAGTAATCAAAAAAGCGATCTTTTGGGGTCCAAGTATCAGTTTTTTATCGATCTCGAGCAGTGAATCGGTTTAATGAATTGATTGTGGACACCCGAAAATGGAGTTTCCATTATATATCTGTATCGGTAAGAATGCAACTATAAAATAATAAGCTAGCGTGAATTTTTTTTAATAAATTATACGTATACGAGTATATTTTGAACACTGCCGTCACCTTAGCGCTTTCGGAGCTAGATTTAGCGCTTTTTTGAGTCGTCTTACTTTTATTTTTCTCATGAAAAATTTAAATAAAGTCGTGGAACGATTTTTGACTAGTCGATCTTTTGGACATCGATTTCTGAATCGATTCCAAACTGCAATTCTAATTGGTTTAAGTTCGATCTATTCTGAAAAGAATCCCCATCCCTAAACTAGCCGACGACGCAGATTAATTGTAATCGCTATAGCGCAGATCGCTAACTTTATTATTATTATTCCGACATTTTTCGGTTGGTCGGTAATCAATTCCAATTTGAGCGAACAATATATACAAAATAGTTGTACAGTTTAGTATATATTACTGCAGCATTGCCATATCTACCAATGTAGTCCATAAATCTACATATTTTTAAAGACACCACATTCTATTCATTTACATACATAAAACTAGCTATACCCGCGACTTCGTCCGCGTGGAAATATTTTCCGTGACCTCTCTGGGTTACCGAGATACTTATGTTGTTGATATTAAACAAAAAAGTTATTTTCTATTATGGAACATCCGCCACACTGGATTTGCATGGCAAGGTTTCTGTATATGTGACGTCATCAACGTCACATATATAGAAACCTTGCCATGCTTATTCTATTTCATTTGATACCCATATTGCTGGTGTTGAACACAAAAGATATTTCCTATTGTGGAACATCCACCATTTTGAATTTATGATGACGCCACTTCTACAGAAACCTTCACTTACGTCATCCATTTCATTTGATATCCATATTGTTGGTGTTGAACGAAAAACTTATTTCCTATTATGAAACATCCGCCATATTGGATTTATGATGACGTCACATGTCCAGAAACCTTCTCCTGCGTATTCCATTTCATTTGATACCCATATTGTTGGTGTCGAACAAAAATTTAATTCCTATTATGGAACATCTGCCATATTGGATTTATGATGACATCACATACATAGAAACCTTCCCCTGCGTATTCCGTTTTATTTGATACCCATATTGTTGGTGTTCAACGAAAAAGTTATTTCCTATTATGCAACATCCGCCATATTGGACTTATGATAACGTCACATACATAAAAAATCACATCTCGTATTTTGAAAAAAAAGGCAGTCTACATTTGTTTTTAGGTATATACTGTACCAGGTTTTCGGGTACATTTCTGTACCAAATTTTATCACAATCGGTTCAGCGGTTTAGCATTTCCCCTATGAAGTTTCATCCCCCTTTCCACTTTTTTAGGAGTAGATTTCTGGAAAAAAAACTATGGTTTTTAATAGAAAAGGTAAAGTAAATGTACTAAATTATGTCTTAATTAATCGGTTCAGCGGTTTAGCATTTCCCCTATAAAGTTTCATCCCCTTTTTTAACCCTTTAAAGGTATATTTTTGATAAAAAAAACTATGTTTTTTTAATGGAAAAGGTGTAATCTCTGTACTAAATCTTAATCATCATCTACATCTTAATCGATTTAGCGGTTAAAAATTTCCCATACAAAGTTTCAACTCCCCTTTTTACCCCTTTAGGGGTAGATTTTTGAAAAATAAAGTAGCTTATGTTCATTCCCTGGTGTCAAACTATTTCCATGCCAAATTATATCAAAATCGGTCCGGCGGTTTAGCCGTGAAAACCAAGCAGACAGACAGACAGAGAGACTTTCGCATTTATAATATTAGTATGGAAGTATGGATATAGGTAGTATGAATATGGGTGGATATGGATTTTGGATGACTCTATTTTCATACATACATATATAGCACGCGGTACGGAAATTTTATGAAGTGTAAAATCAAGTGTTAACTAAAAAAGTGAAGCGTAACGTTTCCTGTCGTATTCCAAATTTCTCGAAATGCTAATTACGAAAATGGTGTTCATTTTCATATTCAAGACAGCGAATATACATTTGTTGGATAAATCTACATGGGTGTCATATTAGGTTTCTCAGGGTACTGATTACGAAAATGATTTTCATTTTCAAATTCAAGATGTAGAATATTACTTTTTTGGATAACTTGACATGGATGTCATATTCTAGGTCATAGCTCATTACTGTATAGTTGCGTTTTTATTAATACAAATATAATGGAAACTCCATTTTTGGGTCTGCAATCAATTCATTATATCGATTCTCTACTCGAGATCAATTGATCAATTTCTCCATTAATCGATCTCGTATCGCCATCCCTAGAAAAGTTGTTCCAACAAATGGGAAGGTGTTTGGAAGGTGTGCAGGGTATTTTAGTGTTTTTCTTTTTTTTAAATGGCATCGTACGTGAGTACATTGCCAACGTCAAGTAAAGCGAGAAAACAATTTATTAGATGATTAGCGCATTTGCCAATGTCACGCATTAACACAAACTAGTACACAGACACAGAATAAGTAGAATCCATGTAGAATCACAAGTAAACCAGTTCTTTCTTATCATAAAACTCTTCCAGTAAAGTGATAATAGGCTTTACTGAAGTTATAAAGGACTTCTTGGAAGAGCGCGAAAACTTCAGCTACACATGTTTATTTAGATCTTCTCCATTCTTGTCACTTACATAGAACTTTAAAACACAATATACTATCACCGTTGTACTTCAAAACTCCCAAAAATGTAAAAAATAGAAAATCTAAATATAATGACAACCTCACTTCTCCCGTTCCCTTCAACAAGTCCCATTTCTGAGATTCTCCTTACGTCGTTAGGCTGTTGGTCTTGTTACCAATGCCTTAAGAAATATAAATAAATAATAAATTTAGTTGCTGTCAGTTTCTGTAATGTTTTCTGTTTTCATTAGAAAAAGAAGTGCCTTGTGCTTGCTTTTCTTTTTCCCAATAACCCCATAATCTTCAAGTTTGTACAAAACTTTTCAAGTAATTTATTTGCCCAAAACGAGACCAAAGCCCCAAAACTTATTGTCTATACATAGCATTTATTTTGGCGTCAGAACTTCTTTTTATTAAGTTCCAATATAATTGAAAGTCCGACTTAAGAAAATGGAATTTCTCGAATATAATGATGTCTCTGCAGAAATAAAGGGCACTATGGTAAGTTTTATGTAATCCTCATCTTTTTTTTCATTATCAAATGTTTATATAATTTAATATCCATGCATTTTAGGTACCGGGACGATTAAAAATGACTGATCAGAATATAGTATTCAAAAATAGTAAAACTGGCAAGGTGGAACAAATTTCTGCAAATGATATAGATCTTGTCAATTTTCAAAAATTTATTGGATCTTGGGGGTTAAGAATATTTATGAAAAACGGTACATTGCACAGATATGGCGGATTCAAAGAAGGGGTGAGTGAAAATTGTATTCTTTTCTCCATCAACAGAACTTGGCTACTTTATAAACAAAGCTTTTAGTCATGAGCTCCATGATCTTTTCAGATAGATTTTATAACATGGGTTTAATTCACATGGTATTAAATTTTGCTTGTTTTGAACTAAATTTGTGGAAAAATTTGAAATGTGAACTAGTTATCGTTAAAATTTTCAATTCAACTAGTGATTGACCTTAATTGTTTCATTTTCATCTCACTGAAAGTTTATACCATCTTTTCACTCAGTAATATTTGTGTAATAATTAATTTTAATAAAGGGAATAAATAATGTGCTTTTATGTTTTTACGTACTGAAGTGTATCCATTGTGACCACTACTCAAGGTTTGATTAAAAGTTTCACTTTAAGAATCATCTTTATGTTTGTCTGTCTGTCACAATCATTTTTCTCATTGACTATTTGACATAAATAGCTGAAATTTAGAATAGTTATATTGTTTAGAAAAGTAATAAAGTAATAGCATAAATACAGATGTGAACTTAAAAGGCTCAGGTTTGACTTTTGAGAATTAATATATTGGATTACATAGTGTATAAAAAAATTTGAGATCATATTAAACAATTATATTTGTATAATTTGTATTTTCAACATTTTTTTTCAAGTCTTAAAAATTGTTAAAAGTCCCCTTAACCCTATCTGCAAATGCATGTAACATAGCATTTTTATTGTTACATTACATGTGCATTTTGCACATTTTCCTAAATTAAAATTTTAAGTACTTACCTATTCATTATTTAACCTCAAAATTCATATTATTTTTGAATATCATTTCCCACTTATTGTAGGGCAAAAGAACTATGCCCATACAGCTTTATCTTCTGTGTTCCATATTCAGATTAAATTAGCACTTGTCTTACTTAAAAAATTTTTAATTTTTTTGGAAATCTTTAAAGCTTGTTTTTTTTTTGTAAAGCTATTACATCATATTTCAATGCATCCAGAAAATGGATTCTATATTACATTTTTAGAAAGATATGTTGGCTAGGTATAGGTATAAGAATATAATAGTATACTTACTAATCTTAGACTTAGTTAGCCCAGTGCGGTATAGATACAGAAACGTAATAGTATATAGTTAGTAATCCTACACTTAGTTGACCTAGTGCGGTATAGGTGCAGAAATGTGATAGTACATGGTTACTAATCCTACACTTAGTTGACCCAGTGCTGTATAGGTGCAAAAATGCAATAGTACATAGTTACTAATCCTACACTTAGTTGACCCAGTGTGGTTGGGTACAGAAATGTAGTAGTACATAGTTACTGATTCTACACTTAATTGACCCAGTGCAGTATAGGTACAGAAATGTAATAGTACATGGTTACTAATCCTACACTTAGTTGACCCAGTGCGCTATAGGTACAGAAATGTAATAGTACATGGTTACTAATCCTACACTTAGTTGACCCAGTGCGGTATAGGTACAGAAATGTAAGAGTACATGGTTACTAATCCTACACTTCGTTGACCCAGTGCGGTATAGGTATAGAAATGTAGTAGTACATAGTTACTAATTCTACACTTAGTTGACCCAGTGCGGTATGGGTACAGAAATGTAATAGCACATGGTTACTAATCCTACACTTAGTTGACTCAGTGTGGCAATGGTGCAGAAATGTAAATAGTACATGATTAGTAATCCTACACTTTGTTGACCCAGTGCTGTATAGGTGCAGAAATGTAATAGTACATAGTTACTAATCCTACACTTAGCTGACTCAGTGCGGTATAGGTACAGAAATGTAATAGTACATAGTTACTAATCCTGCACTTAGTTACTAATAATACAATTAGTTGGCCCAGTGCAGTATTGGTTTAGTATAGTACGTAACATTCACATTTTTATACTCAAATATTGTAAACCCACCACTTTAGATTATTGTAACTTAAGGGGATTGTTTTTATATGTGTCCTATCCTATCAAATAATATTTATAAATATAATAATATTTAATATAAGTCTGATGAAATGCGATCCTAGGCTGCCATTTTAGAAAAAAAAAACAAATTACCATGGAACCACTATATCAAAGTATTTTAGTAATGCTCTTGGATTGGGCTCTTGCTAAAATAAGCCTTACGACAGTTTGATATGATATTGAAGTTAGATAGTTTTCAAATTTAAAAGAACTACTCTCCTATCCTCTGTGACTACTCCGTTGTGGATACAGCGTGACGATATGTTACTTTCAAATGAGTAATTCATATTGTCTTTCCTTGCTTTTATGTTATAGGTATATTACACTTATTATATTACATTGTTAATATGTTACAATATGCTTTTATACATTCAGGAACAAGAAAAAGTAGCAAAATTCTTCAAATCTAATTACAATAAGGATATGTTAGAAAAAGAACTCTCCCTGAAAGGTTGGAACTGGGGTACAGCTAAATTTAACGGGGCTGTTCTTAGTTTCAATGTTGGATCAAACACAGCATTTGAAATACCTCTCCATTATGTTTCTCAATGTAATACTGGCAAGAATGAAGTAACACTTGAATTTCATCAGGTAAGAACTGTTAAATACGATCTTGTCAGCAAACAAGATTTGTCAACAATAATTTGCTTCTTTTCTCAAAATTTATAATAGATTGTTTTTATGACAATTTGAAATACCTCAAAATAATTCTTTTTTTTTTTTTGTAACATAGTTTATTTTACAATTTTGCACTGATTTCTCTGTCTACTTATTAGTCTACATAATTTTATCACAGAATTACCATCTCTTCTCATCTACTAAACTTTTTAGTAAGCTCGCTAGAAAAAATGCTGTCTAATGTTTGTATACATTTTGGGATGAATTATGGATGTTTATATACCTTGATGGGACAGCTGGTTAATATAACAGACAAAAAACATAATGTGTCATTTTATTTAACAAAATATGAAACCATTTACAAAAATTAATATTTTTTCGTATTTACAGTATAAGGAAATAAAGCTTCAATCTATCATTTTAATTATTTCATACTATTGGGATAGTTTAAATTACTTTTACATCATAGATTTCCAACCTTTTCTGAACCTTCACACCCTTTAAAAGAGAACAAATTTTTCAACGCCCCCCTTAGTCCCTAATCCATAATAGTTCATTTTATATGAAATATTAAATTATTGTTGCATATTATCTGTACCTAATTTAACTGTTTATAATGTATTAAAAATCATGAAGCAGAAATTACTAAAACGATAGCCATATGTACAATGAAATTTTTTATTTTAAAAATAAACAGAATCAATTAAAAATTAAAAAGTATATAATTCATTTAACTGACCACCCCTCTTGATTGCTTTAACGCCCCCCATTGCCTCTGGATCCGCTACCTCGTTGGGAATCTATGGCTTTAACCATAGACAGATTCGATAGATAGTTTTTAAAATAATTTATTTTTATAGGTAATAATGTTTTAGGTGTCATTTTACTCAATCAATAATTTAGTAATACATGTACATTAGCTGTAAGGGAAAAAAATTTTTTACGGAACATTTTATACGCATACCCTCTATATTTTTTCTATTTTATATTAATCACAAATAAAAAATATTATTGCAATAGGATAACGATAACACGTGCCGACTTGAGCTTAAACTTTAAGTGAATTAGTTGTATAGGGATTACTATTGAATTATTTAAGATTTTATGTTTGTTTGGTGAAATAAGACAACTGTATTAAAAAAGGTATTTAATATTATTTTACATAAAACAAACAATACTGAGGATATTTTTTTTTTCAAATTTGCATTTTACAGTCCGGATGGACAAGAATGTCCATTCTTGTGTCTGGACGGAGAAGTACGTAACGTAACAAACATTTTATTACGCACGCGGGATAAACAGTATCTAAACGCACATTTTTGCGGTTGATAAGTAGCTATTTTCTCATTTTACGATTTGAGTGCGACAAGTTTACTTGTCGCACGCAAATTTTGCATGGCACACGCAAATTCACGATTTAAAAAAAGAATCTAAAAAATATCTAAAAAAAATTAATCGATTTTAGTACCCATTGACATCAGTGTGAAAGATAAAGAAAATCTTGATTTCGAAGTTTTAGATTAATATAATAATAAATAATAATAAAATTATTACTTTCTATAATTTTTATTTCTACCGAAATTATAGCCGCATTAGTAATAAAAAAAGTAGAAAATAAAAAATTATAGTTTAAAAAAAAAACTAAAAAAAACCCACTTTAATGGCAAACTGAACTAAAAAGTAGAAAATAATTTTTAAGTATCAAGAGCCAAGAGCTTGTGTTACAGCAATAGAAAATTGCAACAATCAATTACGACTAATTAATTTGGAATAAGATCAAAATAAAAATTAAATTATTAATAAAATAATTCAATTATAGTAAAAAAAGTGATACCCCACAGTCGTAATTCATTGTTGCAATTTTCTATTGCTGTAACACAAGCTCTTGATACTTAAAAATTATTTTCTACTTTTTAGTTCGGTTTGCCATTAAAGCGTGTTTTTTTAGTTTTTTTAAACTATAATTTTTTTTATTTTCTACTTTTTAGTTCCATTTGCCATTAAAGCGTGTTTTTTTAGTTTTTTTAAACTATAATTTTTTCCACAAAATTCAAATTATTTCAAAAAAACTTAGTGGTCCATTTTAATACGTTTGACTTAATAATGTAATAATTTCAAAATGCATGTAGAAACGTTCCGTAGCGACATCTATGGTACCATAATCGTACCATTAATTTTAATTATTATCCTGATGATTCTAGTCAGGATATTAGAACAAAGTTATGAAATAATTGTATTGTCATCAGTCCTTGACCCCTGTGCAAATTTTCAATCTGATCAGACTTCTGGAAACTGGTAAAAACTACGCTGAAAGATTCCGTTACATACATACATACAGGTGAAGCTAATATAAAGCGTGTAATAAAAAATAGTATCTGCAACGCGAGTGCGCTCAACTTCGTTCGAGTTGGCTATCGACAAATTACCTCACTTGTTGCACAATATACTATTGTTTCTATTGCTCCTCAACTATAATCAACCAAACCATGGAAGTCCTGCATCAACTTGACCGCTCTTTAAGCTGTATCGTTCACTACTCTAAGCATTGAGACTGTCTTTGTAGCTTGGAGAAACAAAGCATTATTCGCCCATGTAGAAAAACATCGTCTAGAAAACTATCGTCAATTTTCAAACGAGAGAACAATGTTTTGTTTTCGATTGATATAAAATCAATGATATTCTTCTCTGAGAGAAAATTAAATGAAACACAAATAATCGTTGGTTAATTAGACTGCTGCTAAATACAATTAGACACATACGACACAAATAAATCCAACATGCCATACAATGAACCGCAAAGTTCTTCCTTCGATGGATTGTATCGTTTTTTACAAATTTTCTCTGGTTAAATTTCCCACTATTTATGCTTTTGTCTCAAGGTCTACGTCATCATCAAATAGAGATAAAGCTTCATCAGATTACCATATCATTATGTTAGGCTAGACTTCTGCAGAGCAGCTTTCGAAATAATTTTATCTATTTTTTCCTTAGCTTCCAATCACTTCAAAAGCACAATCCTTGTAGGGTGCTTTAACTGCTGTTCATTGAAGACACGGTTTAACGTAGATTATAAAATAAAAGTGCTACCTTGGTGTTGTTAGTCTCATCTGAGAACTGAGTTGTGACATGTGACAATGACATTTTAGGTGAATAAATTGCTCTAGCCATCTATTAGCTCTCAATAATCATCTCTGGGAATTACGTTGGTTAGTTCAGCGCGCTAAAATTCAAGAAATTTTTCAATCTTGGAAATGGTTTGACACGATTCTATCTTTTCTCTGTAGCATTCTATTTTAAGGGGATTGATTTTTTTCAATGACTTCTAAACTCTAAGAGTAAAATGCCAGGGCTTATGGTCACTTGTTTTATTTTTACTTCGAATAAGCTTTTCAACACCTGTTCATACGCGTGATGGCAGCAAGCAAAAATAAGCATTTCTCTGTCAAACTTTTGCTCAAGGAGCACCATTCCAGTCTAATATTGCTTTCCAAACATCTTGTGCCTGTTTTTTTGCCCATACATATATGTATACAGATTAGCACTTTCTTTCACAGTTAAATTCACTTTACGAATATTACAAAACAATACTGCGAGTCTATTTAAAGGAAGTTTCGAAGCCGTCGCTTTACGTTTGGCATCACCTATTAGGTATAATATGTCTCTTTAAACTACGTGATTTCACTGACATGTTTACTAATAAAAAAATACGTAAATAACTGATAAAACAAGAAGAAATTATAAGATCATTAAGACGTAGGGGTGCTCGCTCGAGTAATCAAGTACTGACAACTTTAGATGCAAGTCGGCACGGGTTGCAGTGGTTTGAATTGCACAAAACTTTATTTACAATTGTTTTAAGGCGATGCATTGGAAATTTTTACGGTAGGGATCTCAATTTTTCTAAGTGACTAAAAATCGTATCAAAGTGATATTTGGTAAGCTTATTCTTATTTCATTGGCTATTTTGACAGTTGTGATACACGATTAGTGGTTAACTTTTGTAACACAAAAAAAGAGTCAAAGAAACCTCTTTTAAAACAAAGATTTAAATTTTTAGGAGTAACGGAACCGATTTATGCTTCTAAATATTCTGTATAGTTTTAATCTCAACATATTCTTCAAAATGACAATTGGATTTTTTAAAATAATTATAGTTTTTAAAATAAACCAAAATAACTACTTTTTCGTTTTTTTCGTAAGCTAGCGCGCGTATTTTTGCATAGACCAGAAGGTCTATTTTGGATTAAATTATTGTTTATCAATGCTTCGCCTTAACATAAAACAAATAAAATTAGAGGGTATGCATTAAAAAAATACAACTTTGATTTTTTTGGGACACCCTAATGTACCACATATATTAATTGTTCGTGTAGATTAATATTGAAAAAAATAAACACATTCAATACCATAATTTAAAATGTAATTTTGTTTAAAATGAAATTTAAAAAATAATTGTATTATTTTATTCCCAGAATGATGATACTCCGGTATCTCTCATGGAAATGCGCTTCCACATCCCCACAAGTGAGCTGGCAGGAGATATGGATGCTGTAGAGGCTTTCCATCAACAGGTTATGAATAAGGCCAGCGTTATTTCTGTATCGGGTGATGCCATAGCTATTTTCAGAGAATTGCAGTGTCTTACACCTCGGTAAGATAAAATTGCGCCATAATTTTACATATTGTGTAACATCACCTATTAACTATAGAGAATACTGTCTACCTTTTTTACCCACACATTGGTTGCAGATTCACTAGAATTATATTTATTATTAATGAACATTCACATCTTTCTAGTACAAGAAATGCAGTTTAATAACCTGAAATCACAAATATAAGTGAAATTGTACAATATATACATGTAGTATATATGCAATATATTCTGGATTTATTGACGCTGATTAGTTGAGTTCTTATATTAATTTTAAACTTTATTTCAGTGGTCGCTATGATATTAAAGTGTTTCAAACATTTTTCCAACTTCACGGTAAAACATTTGACTACAAAATACCAATGTCAACTGTACTCCGTCTGTTCTTGCTACCTCACAAAGATACGCGACAGATGTTCTTTGTTGTATCTCTGGATCCTCCAATAAAACAAGGTCAAACAAGATATCACTATTTAGTACTGCTGTTTGGAATTGAAGAGGAGACCAGTTTGGAACTTCCATTTACAGAGTAAGTAATAAACTGAATAATATTTTTTTTCTTTTTAAATCTTTAGATAATCATTCCAATTTGTGATCTTTATGTACACAGTCAATATTAACAATTAAATTATATTAATTTGTAGAGAGGAATTGAAAGAAAAATATGAGGGAAAAATAACTAAAGAGTTGTCAGGACCTACATATGAGGTGCTTGCAAAAATAATGAAGGTTATCATCAACAGGAGAGTCACTGGACCTGGAGACTTCTTAGGGTATGTTTCAGATATTCTTTAATAAATACCTATACATTATTAAAAAGATGCTCATACTGAATTGTAGAATTTAAATATGTATATTATCTAATGTTAAGAAAAAAAATGTTGTCTTAGCTAGGAAAAACCATTGTGTTAATTTCAGATACATCTGTTGTCTACCACAACATTTTTAAAAGAGAAATTATATGCACTAATTATGTCTCACGAAAGTTTTAATAATTTAAGAAATTATATGTGCAGAAAATTAATTAAAAAATAAAGATGGCAATAATATATACCTTATTTTAGTTTCGAACATTTATAACAATAAATAATATCTTTTGCTATTAGATTGGATTTTTAGGAAGGATCAGACATCAGATTTGTAACAAACAAAATAGATTCAAAATTGTATTGTATGCCACAAGTAACAACACTTAAAAATTACATTTGCAGTCATCATAAAACTCCTGCAATAGCGTGTTCTTATAAAGCTGCGGCCGGCTACCTGTACCCACTTGAGAAGGGTTTCATATACGTACACAAGCCACCTGTGCACATCCGTTTCGAAGAAATCGCCTCTGTCAACTTCGCTCGAGGTGGAGCATCGTCTACTAAGTGAGAATTTATTATTAACTATGTGAATAACATATATAAATATCTTATTTATTTTTATATTTAAGGTGCCTTACATCTTTAAGGATGGGATAGGTATTTGACAGAACAGAAAAATATTATACAATGCTTTACGAAATAAAGAGACATGTAAAATGTAGAAACAATTTATCCATCATACATTCATGATGGATAAATTGTTTCGTAATGAATTTTAATTATTAATTTTGTTAAAAAAAATCGTCAACAACAGAAAAATTATGACACCACCGTTCATAATCTCGAAAGACTTCGACCACTTCTCATTCAAAATTTATTTACGGGTAATAAGAAGTAAGTGGTTTGACTAGTTGTCAACTACCCAGTTGCGTTTAGTGTTTTATTCAGTTATTATTATAATAGTATTATAATATATTTTATATAATATAATATATTTATTTGTAATACTATTATATTATATGTAATAGTATTATAATCACAGATTAATTAGTTACTAACGTAAAATTATAATAATAGACTATCAAAAACGAAACTCAAATTTACTGCTGAAAATGACGAAAATTGAAATTGAACCTTCAGTTATACACTACTCTCTGATATTACCTGGAGCAAAGAGCAAACAACCATATTAGTTCATAAAGATTTCAAGCTCATATAGATTCATCTTTTATACAGATCTTTTGACTTTGAGATTGAACTAAAGTCAGGCAGTATCCACACATTCAGCAGTATCGAGAAGGGTGAATATGACAAGCTGTTTGATTACATCACATCCAAGAAATTGCACGTTAAGAACACTGGAAAGAATGTAAGTAACATTATTGCCTTATAAAATCAACAGAGGTTCTTATAGGTTAATAGATAGTGATTTGGTGTTAGACACACTAGGTTTTTTCTTTTAATTCTGCGTTAAAATATTATTTCTCACTTGTAACTAAGTAAACTGTCTTGGCGCTGTTTGATACGCTTCGGCTACATACTACCTAACCTTGCCATAATGTTACAAGTAAAACATAGTTTCTTTTCTATTTCATAAAACGTTTATTACTGGAGTGTGCGTTACTTTATGCATATAATAGCATTTTGAAATATGAAGTTCGTTCAAAATGATCTCCATTAGCCTTTAAATGTTGTAGTCAGTTATAGACTGAAAAACTCACTTTCTCCATGGGAAAATTCGCCACTGCCAATGTTATGGAAAGTTTTAGAGACTTTGAATTATCATGGCGTTTAGAGCATGTTATACTCTCTAAAAGAAACCATGAATCATAATAAGTGGATTAAGATCGGGACTAGATGACGGCCAGTCTTCAGCTCTGATAATGTCAGAAACGTTCCTTTCCAGACACACTTGTGTAGATTGAGCTTTATGATCCGGTGCTGAGTCCTTGCTGAAAGGACCATTCTTGGTTATGGAACATGGTGTTGTTAAGGGGCTTAATTACGATCTCAAGAATCGTATCTTGATACACCTGGGCTGATGTTTTGATATGTTTTTCACAAAAATGTGGCTCAGTCACTCCTTGATAGCTAACAGCCCACCAAACAATCACTGAAGCCGGATAATGCTGACGTTTCAAAAATTGCATTTGGCTCCATACTTACTTTGTGTAACGCTATCACAGCAATTCAGTTCTCTTTATCACCCCATTCCATTTTAATATCACAAGAATATATAACAAAGATCGGCGCGAAAATGAAAGAACACTATATGAGAATGACAGGTCTCAAATTCAAATGTAATATTATTGTTTTTTTTATTGTAACAGTATTTATGGCCAGACTATATACGAGTTCTTACCACCTATTACCACATGAGTAAATTTAAATATCTTATAAGATATGTACAATTTGCGTGCTGTATCAAGTACTATATTGTTAATTTGAATGCAATTAATGACAATAATAACATAAAAACAATGTAAAATAAAGAAAAATTCAATGGGACAATAGGCTTGCACGTAGGAAATACAATACTAATTAAAGTCGCAATAGCTATTAGAACCAATTGAAGTGCTTCTCCCGGTAGAGGAATTCCATTATAATTAAAATGTTTGATAAGATGATCAGGTACACTTCACAATATTTAGAGATCAATAAAAAAATCAAACGCGATCAAAGTATGTATAATATTCAACAATTTTGATAATGAGACACTAAGGGTAAGTAACTTATGTGTAGTCACTAATTAAATGGATAATTTAATGGCATCCATATCAAGCATCCCCTTGCTTCGGAAGACATGTTAAGCCGATGGTTCTTTTGGTAAATATGGTAGTCATTCAGTAACCTTATATTATTTTTGTACGGGAAGACGCCTCTATTAATATGAACGTCCCGTTGTGGACGGTAAGGGTCTAGCGACGGTTATTTACTATTTAGCACACGCTTGTTATAAATTATAAAACCAGCTGAAATATTGACATCCATGTTTGATGCGAGTAATATAACTACTACTGTTGAAGAAAATAGTGACGATGGTTGAATTTTCAGTAGAATAATGTTATTCGTAATTATCTCTATATTTGTTAAAAAAGGCCAGATACAGAGTACAAAAAATCGTCGCTCTTGTATAAAACGCTGTATGGAAGTGATGAAAGTAAGTAGGTATGTAAAGATCGTGTGAACTGTCACTTTGTTCTCCCTACCTTCCCCTCTGGGAGACAGGCGTGATGTATGTATGTCTATATTTTGGGTGATTGAATTTATTATAATTTATAATACATTATTTCATCCATGTACCTTAATCGGTTTTAATTTTTTTAGCTATATTCCACCAACTCGACTCTTTTGGAATTTTGACATGTAATAACTAACTAATGAACAAATAAGATATAAATTTTTTGGTAGGTGTTATTTTGGGGTTTAGTTGTAAAAAACCACCGCCAAAAAATATAATTCTCGTTTTTTACAGTTTCCAATGTCGCAAAAAATCTAAAAAGTATATATATTATAATTAGTTTATGAACAGTCATGTGTAGCTTGAATTTCATAAAGATGTCTTCAATGGGTACTGAAAAAAAAATTTTACGTTAAGGGTTGTCACCCCCATTATTCCCTTACTATAGGGGTTAGAGATATGGGATTAATTGTATGGCTATTTTAGATGAAGAACAATAAAATCAAGGCAGAACCCTTCATCAGACGCGAGTGCAGTTTTCTTATGCTTAACTTGCTAGACCCTTTTCTATCGATGGATTGGAAGAAATTATATTTTCTTCTATGCGGTCGACCCTTTTATTTGAGCTTCTATACTATTTCCGGTTCACAGGCTTTGTTCTTGCACTTGTTGAGTGCGGAATTCGTAATAGACTGAATTATGGGCGATTTTTTTTGTTTCTGAGAGGGCAAAAAATCCTCACGGACACTCGGCCGAACTACGCCGACTGAGTAGTGCCGGACTCAAACCGACTAAGAAACGCCGCTCTTTGCTGTTACTGTTAGCCCTAGTGGCTTTCGCAGTATCACTGGTTGCGTTGGGGCGAGAGCTAAAGACGTCCTGCCAGATGGTCGACCGCCTGAGGGTTCCTCCAGCCGAGAGATACCTCGTATGTAGGGAGGACCTCGGGCTCAAAGCGTCGCCAGGAGAGTTTTGCTCACCTGCGTGCATTTTAACGGGCTTCCTATTCGGGTGAGTGCCGTGCCTCTAGTGGACCCGGCCGCCGAGACGGCTGAAGGCCGATTAATATGCCTAGTGTTCCGCGTGGCAGTTTACAATGTGGCTTAAGGCCCACGTGTGTGCGTATAGTACGACGTGATCGAGCTTATAAAGCGAGACAGCGGATATTGGGTGTTCTGTACCACTTACGCATCGTAGGCGCAAGTATTTTTATTGTTAATTAATAGTTTTTTGGTCGCTTATATCTTCGAAGTTTGACACTACGAGGTTTTGTCAAAGAATATTTCTTGTTCGTATTCTTGTTCGTTCGTGTACGTCTGGTGTATTGGTTTTTATAAGAATTACCCGTGCCCGCCTTTTTGAAAAAAAAGTCAAAATACCGAAAGGTAGGCAGGTCCAAATCTTCAAACCCCTTTTGTTTAATAAAATTTGGATCACAAGATCTTAGTAATAATACAGTTTGATTTATTCTAGTTTGTTTTGTAATTGTAATCATTCGTGTCTAAACAAATATGAATAAATTACAGGATAAGGCTCTGTACGACGACGACTTCGGCGATTCAGACACAGAGAAGGAGCCGGATGCTTACCTGGAGAGAGTGAAAGCGGAGGCCAAGGAGCGAGAGAGTGACGACAGCGACGGTTCCGACGAGAGCACCGACGAAGACTTCAACCCTGACAAGGCCAAGGAGAGCGACGTTGCCGAGGAGTTAGTAACGCCCAGTTATCCATACTAATATTATAATTGCAAAAGTCTGTTGTCTGTCTGCTCGCCTTTCACAGGTAAACTGCTGGACCGAATTAGGTCTAAATTTAGGGAAATTTAAAATGGAGATAGATCAAACTCAGGGGAAGGATATAGGCTACTTTTTTTTAATTCCACGCGGACGAATTTGCAAGCAAAAGCTAGTACAGATATAAAAGGAACAATGTGAAAAGAAGAGAAGTTTCCGAATGGCCGATGAAACGCGAACTTAGGCCGACCAGATATTAGGGGCGACTCGTGGCGACCGCGTCAAAAAAAAATTTTATTGGACGACAGTATTTTATCTGAATTTTTATAGTTATTCCGAGAAATAAAATCGTATATCTAGTAACATAGACTCAATGAATTATGTAGCTGAGAAAAGGGAGGCTGGTACATTCCCAACGGCCTATGATGGTGAGCACGACAGCTTATCTGTCTTGAAACTGAAACTAAAGTATAAACTAACACGGCATTGATTCTGGAGACATACCCATCCTACAGTTTGATCATTCAATATTATTTTCATTTGAGTGTGTAAGGAGACTGATGAGATTTGAAGAGGCAAAAGAAGTATGTAAAGACTTTCGATACTTTTCGCTCCGTCCTCTGACTACCCCGTTAGGGATACAGCGTGAGGATATGTATGTATTTTCATTTTAAACAATTTCTCCAACTTCCATGCTGATCGAGGTATGAAAGAAACAAGTACGTATAATGTATAATGTTCCAGCAGCTGATCTTTCGCACGTTTAATAGTCGGCCTAAGGATCATAGGGTTTATTATAAGGAACTGATATAGGCTAGTAACCTGCCACTTACAATTTTCGCATTGCCATCTGTAAGTCCGAGTACTGCTATAAATGTTGTCAAGATGTGACTTTGTTGCGCCTCGATGCTTGTTCCACTTCGAATAGAAAATGGCACGAAGTTATGTATGTATTATACACAATTTCTACATTTCTTTTTCCAAAACGCACAAAATCATCGCTATTTGTAACACTTATTTACATACTATATTTCGCTAAAAAAATAAATAGTTTAAAAAAAATATATATAAAGCTGAACAATGCATTGATAGATTAGTGACATTCTTTAATTATTTACTTCAAAGAGTAACATTATTATGAGTCTACCGATATGAATAATTCTCTCGATATGACACTAATACTTCGCCCTTATTAGTGCAACTGCAGAATAATAATTCTGTAACGGTCCTCAGTAGAAATTGCAGGAGGTATTTTCCAAATGAAATAAATAAATTAAATAATTTTTCCTTAAATTTTTACACAGACATGTGATTGACATATCGTACTTTTTTCTGTCGCGGTTTCCTTTACAGATAATATTATATACGCTAAGGCGATTTCCTTGGTTCTTCTACCTCTACCTATTTAATTTTAAAATTTACAGTAAAAACTTTCCAATTTTAGTATTGAGTTTTAAGTCCTTGATGAGTTAAAGTCGAATGTGTGTCGGTAGGTCGGTGCGAACGATTTATAAGTGTATGGTTCCGTGTATTGGGATTTTGTGTATTTTTGAGTGAAAAACTTTGAATAACTTATTTTTAACTTCAGTTTATTATTAAGTAGCGACCGCCCGCGACTTCGTCCGTATGAACTCGAGTTTCCCGTGGGAATCACTTACTTTCTCACGGTGAAAGGATGTGAAAGAAGGACAAACAAACGTTTCGAATTTATAATATATAGTTAGAATTAGTTTTGATCTAGTTCTTAAAAAATAATAATTCGAATTGACTACCTATGTAAAAATATTCTGATTTTTTGGAGTAGTTGAACAATGACTCCTTGTTGCTTACGTGAATCATTGCAACTATAAATCTCAACCGGATTGAACTTCTTTCTTCCCATTGCAAGAATAGTAGGATACATCCAGTTTAACAATGCTACCATTAGTTTATTGTGACGCTGTATTAGTTTTATTTATTATCGAATCATAAATCGATACTAAATGACATAATCCGTCATAAAATAATCGCACTCGCTAACAACTCAATTTCTCGTCATTTGTGTTTGTTTGGAATATCTCAGTTGGCTACCGGTATCCCCGACAACTAGTAAATTTTTCTTAGTATTTGTCTATTCCATCCAATTAACTTAAAACAATTAACACAAATTATGAAGAGTGACTTAAAAATTTTTATTCGTGACCTACGACCAAATCATAAGGGATCCAAGTTTGACTACGCAACCATTAATTGCAGTTAATTTTTATTTACTGTTCGTTGACACATGTCGCTCTTCGATTCTCGTCATTCGTGTTAGTTCGGAATACGAAGATTTTCGTACGTTTTTCTTTCAATTTTGAATTTAGAAATGACAAAGACACCAATAGAAACTTGAACAAATTGAATTTGCTGACTGTCGAGTCGATAAAACAGTCTATTACACGGCAAATTCAAAGGTTTTTTAAACTGCTAGATATTCACTTTCCGCGATAGTATACATTGTAAAAATTCTGTAAAATTTATCTGTCTGCTAAGTTCAAGGGACTAGTAATAATTTCTTTCTGAGTTTGAAGTATTTCTATTTACTTTAGTGACATCTTTACATTATATTCAGCTTTCTTTCGGTATTTTTATTTTTGTGATAGGTGTAGTTACTAGGGAAGAATAAACGCTCATTTGTCGCGGGAGCGGGCATCTATAGTATAAATCCACACTATCCTGCCGTAACGCTAACTTATCTTAGGGCCGTGGGTACTCCACATGGGGGGAGATTAAAGAATATCAAGAAACACATAAATTTCAATCGGGAAAACGAATACAATTTATCAACAGCGTGGAATCCTGTGATTCAAATGACAAAACCTCGTTTTTCACATCCGGTTAAGTGTGTGGACACCGTGAGTGTTGTGTGTAGGAACCCTAATAATTATTTACGAATATCGAGGATAGAAGATATAAAATTTGCCTCGTACACGGAGTGAAGCTTGCTGCGACAGTATACTTGAGACCACGGCCGACGCAACTCGGCCGTAACGTCAAGCGAAAATAAAAGGTAATCGCGTTCATTTCCCGTGTTTAAGATATCAATAATCTATTTTCCATTTCAGATACGATACAAATCCCTCATCATCAGAAGAATCTGACGCATCAGGTGCATCTGGAGATAGCAAGAAGGAAAAGAAAAAAGAAAAGAAACCGAAGAAAGCAAAGACCATTGTATGTACTCTTCACTACACTTTTCACTAATGCAGTGTTATTGTATGTGTACATACAATTTTATTGCTTTTCCTCCTAATCGAAATTTGTGATAACTAAATAAAATAAAATGTGTAACAGAATTACCAGGAAGCAAACATTATTCAGAATTATAAACTTAACTTATAATCCCTTCGATCACGAATAAGAACAATTTCTTTTTTCTCAAGTATTGGCAACTTGGCCATCAGCCTAACCACATAACTAAGGTGAATTTATAAAAAAACATTTTTTGTTGTTATATACTTATAAACATTGATTATTTAGTTGGGATTGTGTGCTTTCTGGTTAATTCTGTTACACATTGTAAGGGGAATCCACAAAACAATAGTGTCTTGTGGTTCAAAACTTCCATTTCTGACCATTGTTTTCAGACCAGGGTTTAGAAAGATGTGTGTTCTTTTTCTGTTACAAAAAGGAAGTCAAAACCGGCACTCAACACTGCACTTTTATTAGATACACCATACGACATTATAAGATCGCTATAAGAAAAAACAACAAAACAAATATTTTCTAGAAATCGATAATCATTGAATACCTATGTATATAAATAATATTTCAGTCGGAAGCACCGCGCAAACGCAAAGAGAAATCTAAGAAACGCGAAAAAGACGCGAACGCACCAAAACGGCCGGCGACCGCGTTTATGATTTGGCTGAACGAGAATCGCAAAAAGATTATAGATGAGAACCCTGGCATCAAGGTCACCGAGATTGCCAAGAAAGGTGGCGAACTGTGGCGCGACCTTAAGGATAAACCCGTAAGTGTTGTTTAAAATACACTGAGGCCATGAGTCGCTGATTAGAAACCTTTTGACTCCAAAAGGTTCCTAATCAGCGACTCAGCTCTCGTAGCAAAAATTTTGCATTTGTGCTACAAGATATTTTTTTAGACCGCTTGTAATAATTTGCGCACTACAAAGGTGTATTGGCTACTTTTTTACAAAACACTACCATGTTGTCTGCAAAATTTTATAATCCGCTACAATTGAAGTAGCCTTATTTTTTTAAACGGTCACGGCAACCTCTGTCACTTAACTGTTGCGTACACTATATTAACTTCCAAATATTTTTTGATATTCGCTATTTTTAAGACACAATCCCGCATCTATTTTATAATTAAATCTGACAACGACAATCTGGCCTACATAGAATCCAGTCAACGAAACAAGTAGAAAATGTAATATGAATCTACGAGAGTCGTCACAACGAATGCATTACGGTAGCAACATAATACGTGCGAAGCAACTGTAGTTCGTTCAGTAGCAGTGTAAGAGGTCTTGTTTCCTTTTACACGAATCTTGTTGGAAATGATAGATCGATCTTCTTGTTCACTTGTTTATTTATTATGTTATGTACTAGACAAAACCTTGTATAACTGACTAATTAATTGAAACACGTTATTATATAGGCGGCATAAAGTGCTGATACGCGCTTTCTACATAAATAACAATTTACTTGTACAAGCAGTTTCATACAAGTCCTGCTTGCTGCATGCACAGCATTCAGTATGAGTTAGCCTTTGTTATTGCGCACAAGTGTGAAAGGATGTAGACATCCTACATCAGCTTTCAACAGAAATCAGATGAGTGTAGAGTAGTCATTTTTCAAAGAATTAGAAGACGAAGAAAGCTATAACAGTTTGAAGTTAATCTAATGTTATGATTTGTTCATAAATTCCTGCAAGTCATTATAAACTTGTGCCTGAGGAAATATTGACACTAGTCCAGCAAAGGTTTGAATTCTGATTATACTCACAGGAGCACATTTTGAAACCACAGAGCTAAGATACTTGATTATGTTACATTACTTAATTTTTACCTTTATTTAATATTAAATATTTTAAAATGTAGCACAAAATTAATTGGCGTATTGACCTATCAAAAACGTGTTTTCAATAGTGTATTCAATTAATTTTTCAACTAAACAAACTATTTATCTACGCTTAATTACTAATACTTATAATCAAATCAAGCAATATCTACTTAGCACACTAAGCAGATATTACTTGATTATATTAATATATTATTTTATATTAGTGTATGTACAGTAGTACATAGTTTGGTTTTCATTTGGTTGATCAGTCTTTCAAAAAATAGATATATAATTTTTATACAAAACAAAAAAAAACATTAATTATTTATTTATTTACCTAAAAAGAAAATGTTAAAAAACATTTCGTTCTGCGCCCATAAAGTTTAAATTTAAAATCGATATTTTTACAGGAATGGGAGGAGAAAGCCAATAAAGCCAAAGAAGAATATAACCAAGCAATGAAAAAATACAAAGAGAGTGGAGCCGCTGACGAATTTAAAGAAAAGAAGAAACAGGCAGAAAAGGAGAGAAAAGCTGCAGAGAAAAAAAGCAAAGCGCCAGCCAGCAAAAAAGTGAAAACCAACATTGGAACAAGTTCCAGTGGCAAGTTCACTAGCAAGGAATATATCGAGGATGACGACACAAGCTCCTCAGACTCGGAAAAAGAAAAAGAAAAGGAAAAGAAGAAAGATAGCAAAGAAGTGAGTAGTTGTCATTACGCTATGAAGAAACTAAATCAATATTAATATCACACCTATATTTTTAGATTTATTGTATTATGAAATTGTACAATATAATATACTACATAACTTCGTGCCATTTCCCATTCCGGGTGGATAGAACATCAAGGCGCAACAACAATGCCACCCCTTGACACCAATTTTAGTAATAGTTATTTGAGTTTACAGATGGTACAATGAAACTAGGTACATATTGACAATTCACTGTTCCATCACCTGAAACAGTTTCTTATAATTAACCTAATCCCAAGATGGTCGATGCGAAATAATAAGCTATATTTTTCTTCCTCTCCTAGATCAAGAAGTAACCCTATTATTTTAATAAGATTTCATGAACGAATCTACTGTACGACCTAAAGACATAAACCTAGCGTGACACAATTATTAAAACGATTTAAAGCAATTACTGCAATTACTATGCCCAAAAAAAATTAATTTGTGATTTTAATATTTTTTTAATTTGTTTGATTAGTAATGTTATTGCTTTAAATAAAATAAATTATGTTTTAGACCAAGGATTCGAAGAAGGAAAAATCGAAGAGTTCATCATCAGAAGCAGAGGCTTCATCGGCGTCGGGAGATAATAGCGGCAGTGGTAGTGATTAATATAATTATGATTAATTTACAAGCCAATGCACCTTGTAATGTCGAAATCACATTCTAATTTATATTTGATTTATACTGTCATCGTTATAGTATAAATTTAAGTATGGATGGTTACAAGATACATTTTACAGCTTATAAGTGACATTCAATAGTTTGATCTGTGTTTTAATAAACTTACAAGAAAGGACAATTCTCTGATACCTATTGATAACTATTTAGAAATTAGACGTAAAACAAAGGTGATTATTTAGCTATCTTGTTAATTATACGCAAGATTTATCGCTATAATAAAAAATTTAATAGTGTCATACTGATGCATACTGATAATTTTCTAGACATACAATTATTTTACTTGTAAAGTACATTCCAAAATAGCATTGTTAAAGATTGGAACTTTCAAGATTATGAATTCAATTAATTGATAAAATTGTGTTATATAAATTATAAGAGCAGATAAGTAAGTTCATTAAATTGTATGCATTCGCGATAAAAAATTGTCAAGACTAATATAACACTGTATTTGTCATTTCAAATTACACTAAGGTGACATAAAACTACAATTTTATACATAAAACAACATTGTGTAATAATTGCAAAATTACATTGATTTCAAAATAATTCCTGTACATTATTTCAATATTATGTTTACTATTCTCTTAACTGAATAAGAATCGAAACAATAACGTTACAGTACTTTATAATATTATATTTTATTTATTTGAAATTTATTGTGTACAATAATATTATAATCTGCGGTACACTCCCAGCATTCACAATAATAAATGAAAATATTTAGTAAAGTCATTCTTTTGTTATATATGTTTTTCTACATTGTTGTTATGTAAGTACGCCTGTAAATATGATTTAAAAAATTTCAATTTTTTTTAAACGAATATTTCAATTAAGATTTTTTAAATAATAATACATACGTAATTCTGTAATCCAGTGATAGTTAATAATGTACTAATACAATTTTTATTATAGAACAGTTTTATTTTCTACTGTTTGTTCTATATCTATTTCAGTATTATCTATTTATAACATTCTCCTTGTTTTCTAGTTTTAATAGAAATTAATCGATATTAAAACTGAAAACAGTTTTAAATATTTTCTAACGAAAATAGAAAAAAATACCTACTTTACGTTTTCTTTTAAATTTTTTGAAACTAAATTTTATTCAAAGTTTCTATCAATTTTGAACATTTTGGACAGAAAATCATTACCACCATAGATTTCGCAGTATTTTTACTTTATTTATCACTTTAATATTTAACCGAACAATGTAATAATTTATTATTATCATTATTGGACGATATAGTCAGCACGAGGCATCAAAAGTAGTTCTAAATAAATAGTCAAAACTATTTTCATAATCAAATAAGAAATAACACATGGCTTTTAAAATTTTAATAGTTTTACCTCTTACCGCACGAAGTCTTATTTTTTATAACATACAACACTCCACCTAGGCGCCCGGCCCCGGACCCGGTCGAGTCACTCTGTGCCCTTTTATTTTTATTGCATATTGTAAATTAAAAAAAACTTGGATTTGGTACCATATTTTTTATATACAAAGCGAAGAGAGGAAACGAAAAGTATAATACAGGGCCCTAATACGAGTTG
The DNA here is from genome assembly GCA_907165235.1 of Zeuzera pyrina. Classification (NCBI taxonomy): domain Eukaryota; kingdom Metazoa; phylum Arthropoda; class Insecta; order Lepidoptera; family Cossidae; genus Zeuzera; species Zeuzera pyrina. The sequence goes on from OU015627.1 coordinate 6,867,181, forward strand.
CCATTTCTCACCTGTCGCTCAGTGCTTCTCTGTCATCCTACATTAGTTAGTGAGGGATACGATAAGCGACAAAACGACAGGTCGTGTTAGACATGCTGAATACTCATACTCACTGTCACTCCTACGAAATAAGTTCAAGTAGAAATTGAAAAATGAAAATGTGCTGGCGGCGCCCTCTAGACCCCAGCGTCCCGGGCGGCCGTCCGGCGGGGTTATTACCTAAAAATTAGCAGACAGCGACAGCCACGCGATCACTGCGCGACCGGTGATTAATTGTAATAAAAAATTAGTATCATGTATGACGATTGCGTATCTATTATTCTATGACCGTGAGAGCAGATATCGCGCGATATTCGCTGTCCCGCACGCGTGCGGGTCGCCCACCCTAAAGTCGGCGCTGGGTCCGTTTGCTTATTACGTAACTTGCAGACAGCATGTGACAGCCAATATCGCGCAATATCTGCTATCAAAACTAGTGTGTGATGTAATTTGTGTAATGGCGCTAAAACAACCGCGAAAGGTGCATTTTATGGTCATAGAATAATAGATATGCAATCGTCATATATGATACCAATTTGTTATTACAATTAGTCACCGGTCGCGTAGTGATCGCGTTGCTGTCGCTGTCTGCTAATTTTTAGGTAATAACCACGCCGGGCTGCAAAGCTGTAGTGAGTAGCTAAAAAAACTCACGCGGTAGTAGTGCTCGACGCGTTGTCGCACCGGAAGCCTTCGCGCCATAGCGAAGCACTTGTCAGGGGGGCAATGGCGCCCCTTCTGCCCCCTCACAAAATCACGACTACGCAAGCGGTAAACAGGCTGTCCTAATCGGAGTGGCATGGATGGACGGCCGAAGCTCCCAGACCAATCAGCTACTACCTTGAAGGCGGCGTCGTCCTTACTTGCCTCTTATAAGCGGGGAACATCGTAGGCTTATTCTTTGAGCCAAGTTACTGTTTCTCCCTTGGGATAGTAACCGAGTAACCGTTGAAAGCCTATATCTTCTGTATTAAGTGTTACAAAAAAAGAATGATTTGTCTTTTATTTCTTGTTTAGACAACGAGGCGAATGCAGCAAATGCATTCTTAGAAGTATGTACTATTTATAGATTTAGATAAGTTCCTGTTTTGTGAAATCGCTTTGTAGAGCTATTTTTTCCTTTTAATCGAGTTCAGAGTAGAAGGTTCTTAATTCGTCGGAATCTCTTTTTATGTATATAGAAATAGCGACTCGCCTCGATTTCCCACAGGGACTTGAAATAAAGAATGACACAAAAAAAATTTGGTTGGAAAATTAAAAAAGTTCTGGATCTCGACAACAGCGCCACCTACCGGATCCAACTATAGCTAAAAACCATCCAGATGACCCTATAAGTTCAAATAAAAAATTTCATCAAAATCGGTCGAGCTGTTTAGGCGGAGAAGAATTACGAACACGCACCAATATTTTATATACCTACATAAAGATATTGACCGATTTCTGCTCCACCGTTTTATGTTTTAAGCATTGATTTTAATAATTATTTTTTAATTAATATTAGATCTTTACCTATGAAATTGCCGTTTAGTATACAAAAAGTTAAAGTATTATTTTCGTATATTTTTTTTATTTCTATTAATGAAAGTATGCACCCATGCTATCGATGCATCTCTGCCAGCACAGTGGTAATTTTTCAGTGCCCTTGAAGAAGTCAGGTGTACGGGAGGCAATAAACTCTTCAAAAGCATTTTGTACTCCCTCTCGGGTATAGAACTTTTTCCTGCCAAGAAGTTGTCCAAATTTTGGAAAAAGTAGGCGCAAGTCTGTTGGCGCAAGGTCTGGTGAGTACGGTGGATGACACTAAACTTCCAACCCTAGCTCTTGTAGCTTAGAGACGGTCTGTTGAGCCGTGTGAGGTCGAGCGTTGTCGTGCAGGAGCAGCGGGGACGAGCGATCAAACAAGGCTGGCCGGAGATTTGCGAGCTTCTCCATCATTGTGTCCAGTTCCTCACAGTACACATCCGCAGAAATGTTCGTGCCATTTGGTAAGAAGCTGTAACGAATTACACCGGTACTAGACCATCAAACAGTAACCATCACTTTTCTAGGGGTAAGCTTTCGTTTAGGGCATTGCCTAGAGGTGCTGAACCAGGGTCTAACTAACATGATGACTACTTACGATTGTTAAAAAGAATCCATTTTTCATTGCGAGTGACAATGCGGTTCAAAATCCCTTCGTTTCTGTGTCTATTAAGCAACGCAAGGCATACCTCAAGGCATACAGTCGCGTTGACGATCGTTCATTTCATGCGGCACCCACTTATCTAGCTTTTTTACCTTGCCAATTTGACGCAAATGGGACAATATTGTTTTGATGCTAACATAGAAAGCAGCTGCTAACTCACCAGTAGATTGAGTATTGTCAGCTTCCACTATCGCCTTTAGTTTAGTTTTCGGGCGGCAAAACGGCAACTTCGTAGGTAAAGACCTATTATAATATCCACTGTGGTGCTGTGGCGGACGGCGAGATTAGGATCATGTAAATAGCTTGTAAATATATTATAATTTTGTATACACAGATTATTTCCCTTATTGTTATTGTTTTGTCAGTCTTTTATTAGTTATTAATTAGTTAAGTAAGGGAAATGTTATTGTTTTATTTAGACGCTTTATCTTTGTAATTGTATTGAGCATTGTTTTTGTACGTTAGTAAATAACTTATGTATGTTTTATCTTTGTATTCATCCGTAGTATTATATTGGTGGTAAGACTATCAATTGTAATAGATAATAAGTGATAAATAGATAGTTTGAATACAAATGTATAAATAGATATAATGAGTGAGCGAGAGAGAGACATATTGTCGTCTCCTTTGCAGAGGTCCGCGGCTCGCGTAATGCGCGCTTGTAATTGGGTAATTAGACGAGCGGTGTATTGTTTCAACCCGCTCTAATTGCGCATTACGCGTCGCGAATAAAAGCGATCCGCTGCCGGCCTCTGGGACCTTACTCAGATAGGGCCTCACTTGAGCGCAGGCCTTCCGCTCGCGCTGAGTCACACGATAGGTACTCACCATTTCGGGCCTTCGGCCGTTTGTACGCCGGCCGGTTAAAACCACTGGGACCGGCCCCCACCCGTATAGGTTTCTCGACAACCTGAGCCGAGGTTCCGTCCTCCGTCCCGGGTACCCCCCGGACGGAGGGGCCCTCAGGCTTTGTTGACCTCTCTTTGGGGAGCGCCCTCCGCGCTTCCCCGCTACGCGTTCGGTTCGCTACGACGGCCTGTAGGGTCAAATGGCGGTGGAGGGTAGTTTTAGCCGGTTCGAGCCCGGCACTACCCGGTCGCGCCCGACGTTCTCACGTGAGGCGTCGGAGGCGGCTGGGTGCTCGTGCGGAGTTTAACGTCCCTTCCGATAAACAAAAAAAAAAAAACCTCTGGGACCAGTCGGGTGAGACCCTTTGAAGAGAGAAGATAACTACTAAGAAGACTACAGAGAAGCCTACTTAGGAGCAAAAAGAATTCAAAGAGGAATTTAATAGAAGACTTCAATAAGGGCTCATCCATCTCGCGCCACATATATGTGTATGACATGTATATGTAAGCTGGTCCATTTGGAATACAAGAATATTATTCTGGGTTCTCGTGTTTCATTCACTCGTGAATACAGTCCACTACTACAAGTAAAGTTAGGGCACCAGCGAGAAGGAAGAAACATCGAAGGCTCGCCCCCCCCCAACAGGTACGATAGAAAAATAAGATGTGATACGGAGTACTGCTTACAAAAGAGCTCTTCAACGTAACTTAATGGTGCTTTTGTAATTTATCGTTGAACGTTTTTATCGTCACTATTTTGCCGTCCACCTATACAGTAGGTAAGCAAAATGCTTCCCTTATTCTGCCGCATAAAAAGTTGCTTTTCCCGTTGACAATACAATAGCTTCATGCTGTGGACGTTACTTACTTGATACTTGAAGACGGGCTCGTTTCCGCAACTCGACGACTATCGCGCCTATTTTGCATCTCGGTGGAAAAAATGGCGCTACTCCTGCCATCCCAGCTCCTCCAAGAAGTCCAGCACCTTCTTAATGTTGGTGAAGACTTCGGGGAGCGATCTTGGCGTCCCAAGATGTTTTGCCCGGTAAGCTGACACTCCGCTGCATTCCAGTAAGACATGAGCGGCTGTTTCATCTGTCTCTAAACACCCCCTGCAAAGAGGACTGTTAGTAACACCAATATTGAATAGATGTTTGTTATAAGGACCATGACCTGTTAGAGCACCCGTTATGGTACGGAGCTTTGCTCTCGTTAAACCTAGTAGGTATCGTGCCAGCCGGGGGTTTACCTTAGGTAGCGCCTGTTTGGCTTGCCTACATTCATGGGTGCTCGTCCAAAGCATGTCCCGTTTAACCTTCGCTTGTTCACGCACCTGCGTGCGTAACCAACCGTAGGGTAACGGTACTAGGGGTTCCGGGCCAGCTATAATTGAACTGGATCCTCTCCTAGCTAATTCATCTGCTGCATCATTGCCGCGTGAATGACTGTCCCTTGATCCACTGGAGAGTTACTGTGTTGTTTTCACAAAGTCATCAGTAGTTGATGACACTCATATATTAAACTTGATACAATTCAAGGCTTTTTTCAAGGCTTGTACCACTGCCATACTGTCAGAGAGTATCCGAATGGGAAAACTCTTCACCTCTCTGATTGCAATTGCTCTTGCCGCTAGGATAATACCTACACATTCCGCTTGAAATACTGTATTGTATGCTCCAAGCGGCATATATTTTTGGATGCTTAAGTCATCCGAGAAGACGCCAGCTCCAGTGCCTGTCTCCGTTTTGGAGCCATCAGTGTGGATATGGAGTTTCCTGCTAGAGGTAACCCCTTTCTCCTCATGAAGCTGTATTTTATATTTCTTATCAAAATTATGAATTATCGGAATCCTATCATTTACAGCCCCTATCAATGGCTGTTCCTCAATTATCATACTGAGAATTGCTGTATGTGGTGTTCCGATGTTGTTCCAGAGATTTAAGCAGTTCAGCCTGTTTGCTGATATCGATGCCTCCTGCTGGATATATAAGTGCAGTGGCAGTATATCCAACATATTTTCCAACGCGATCGTGGGTGTTGTTCTCATACATCCTGTGATCGCCATACAGGCTAATCTTTGGAAGCTTTGTAATTTGTTTACGGTTGTCGTTAGTTTGGTGCGTGGCCACCAGACCAGAGCTCCGTAACTGATAATTGGCCGTATTACTGCTGTGTATAGCCAGAGGGTAATCTTAGGAGATAAACCCCATTTCTTACCCAGCATTCTGCGACACTGCCAAAAGACAATACTCGCTTTATTCACTTTCTTGTCTATATGACTGTTCCAGTTCAACTTACTGTCAAGTATCACACCTAGATACTTAACTTCGTTAGATAATTGGAGAGTAGTTTTAAACAGACTTGGTAGACTATAGGCACCAAGCGATCGTTTGTTTGTAAACATTACCATCTCCGTTTTTTCCGGGTTGACTGATAAGTTGTATTTGCTGCACCAGTCGTCCACAATATACAGTGCAGTTTGCGTCACTTCGCAAACAACGTTAGCGAAGCTTCCCCTAATAAGGATTGCTAGATCATCAGCATATCCTATTGTGAAAAAATGATTTGTGTTCAACTCTGTAATGAGGTCGTTGACGACAAGATTCCACAAAAGAGGTGAGAGAACGCCGCCCTGAGGGCATCCCCTCATAACCAATGCATGTTGGGAATCATTGTCCACAAACCTAACGATTCTCTTGCTTAGCATGTTTACAATCCACTCTGCAATAACAGCAGCGACGCCATGCCTATTTAGTGCCTCACTTATGCTGGTGAAGTTCGTTTTGTCAAAAGCTCCCTCTATATCAATAAAGGTGCCTAGGCATATAGATTTGCTCTGTATTGCATCTTCAATCCTGCCAACAACCTTGTGGAGTGCCGACTCTGTGGATTTCCCCGCGCAGTATGCGTGTTGGTGATGATGCATCGGTATATCTTTAAGTGCGTGATCCCTCAGTTCTCTGTCGCACAGTCTTTCCAAAGTTTTCAAAAGAAATGACGTGAGACTGATGGGTCTGAAGGATTTCGCATTTGTATAGTCACGTTTCCCTGGTTTAGGTATAAAGATTACTTTCGCTTGTCGCCAGGACAGGGGAATATAGCGAAAAGCTAGACAAGCTTGTAAGACACCCGTTAATACCCGGACGACGTCTATGCCACCCCACTGTAGGAGAGCAGGAAAGACACCGTCCAGTCCGGCTGATTTATACGGGTGGAAGCTGTTGATTGCCCATTGTATCCTTTCAGCAGATACTACACTCTGGGCAATATGCCAACAGCCAATCGTAGGTATTGTTACAGGATCCTCCCAGACGACTTCATTAATCAGCCTACATCCGGGGAAATGGGTTCGTAATAGAATTTCTTGCACCTCAGCTGGAGAGCTTGTGGTGGTGTTATCTGTTCTCCGAAGAGATCCTAGGCCGTGATTGTGTTGCCCCGAGAGTACTTTACGTACCCTATTTGCTTGAGGGTTGGATTCGATGCCTTCACAGAACTTTTTCCAGGCCATCGATTTAACTGCCGTGTAGTTATCCCAATCCTGGTCGGTGCCTGTATTTATTGCTCTGTTCCATAACTTCCTGACCTTCCTTCTGAGCCGTGCGAGCTCAGGGCCCCACCATGATTGGTCATGTCTATCATTTGGTGGGGGAGTGGTGAGTGGACAGGCAGTTTCGTAGCTTTCTGTCAACACTTTAGTCAAGTAGTTGACCTGCTGTTCGATTTGTTCTATATGTTAGCAATTTTAGGAATTTCGATGCTCTTAAGTTTGTCGCAGACTAGCATCTTGTGGAGGGAACCATCCGTTCGGCGTGGATTTCTGCGCGGTTGTGTTTTGCTAATAGTTACCTGAATGTCATACCTGATCCACCGGTGATCTGAGCACGAGGCCTCATCAGTGCACGTGCCAGTTTGTCACAAGGTTGGACGCAGAGTTTGTTGCCAGAGTCAGGTCTATGATAGTTTTATATCGTCTGGTCACGTAAGTTGGTACAGACCCAGAGTTAATTATGTCTAGGGTTGTTGTGGAAAGGTATTCAACAAGTGTCTTACCTCTGTTGTTAGTACTATCACTGCCCCATAAGGTGTGATGAGAGTTGGAATCCGTGGCGATGATCAGGTCCAAGCCGTCCGCCTCGCAGCAGTTTACAAGTCTCGTCAACTCATGTGGTGGAGGAGCTTCATTTTCCGGCATATATGCCGATGCCACAACTAATGGTCGAGGGCTTGTTTCTTGCGGTAGTGGTAGCCTTATGGCACATAAGTCTCTGAAACAAAACTCAGTCAAAGGCTGTACAATTAATTTCCTAGAAATGTAAATACAAGCTCGAGGTCTTAGCTCATTGGTAACTATCAGCTTACCTCCAAAATTGGAGAAACCCTGTACTCTGCTATTTTTTCCGATCCACGGCTCCTGGATCAGGACAATAGCTGTTGTGTTAACCTCCAACCACTTCCGCAGTTGAGCCGTGGCGGTGATGCTGTGGTGGAGGTTAACTTGAAGAATTCGGCAAGTGCTAGAGGAGGGCGACGCCATCGGACAAATCATCCACGGCTCCCTCCTCCAGCTCCCTGTACATATCCTCCCAGTCCCTTCCTATGGCGGGTTCCGTCGACCTCAGCTCGGAATTCCCGCTGGCTTCAGGGATGGGTTGAGAGGGACCGGATTCTGCACCGTCCTCCTCCGCACGAACCTCGGGTGCCGGAGTCGTCTCCATTGATGTAGGCTGTTCAGCCTGTTTGTCAAGAGCAGGTTCCGGATCTGCAGCATCGCGGTCAGGCCCCACATCCGCGTCCACGGGGGGTGTGTCCTGGAACCTCCCCTTCTTCCCCTGGAACTTCACATACACTGACCCCGCTGCGAAGTAGAGTCGCTGATGATGGTCCATCAGGGGCGGGACCACGTCTTCGGGTATGCTGACCACGACGAAGGTCTCCTTTCCCTGCCTGTTCGCTCCGTGTAGCAGCCAGCGCTCCACACTCGCCCACGGGTTCTGAAGACGCAGCAATCGCCCAATGACGCTGGTCTCCATAGTCCCGGGAAGCAGGATGCCACATCGCACTCTGCGCGGTATGTCCGCTGGCCGCTTCACCGTAAGTCTCACGCCACTGGACAGCATGATCCCTTCAAACTGGGCCTTAAGCCACTCCTGCGTGTATCCGTCTACACACCAGAGCTGCAAGGCCCCGCCTATAACTACGGGCTTCCCGTTGAAACGAGGCACAGCCTGCCCCGGAGCCGAGCCTTGGGACAAAGCTAAGTCCACAAATTTCGACTCCAGGAGTTGGCGCACCTCGTCAACTTGAGGCCCAGTAAGTAGGCAGGTCCGACAGTAGTGATGGCCGACATATAGTCGGCTCTCACCGCTCCCGCATAGGAGCCGGGGCGTGGCCTGACTGCGCAATCAAGCCGCGGCTTCTTGGGCTGTCCTCTCGGAGAGATTGTCTCGTTGAGGCGAGCCCTTTTCACCGCAGCCTGTCCCGCAGCCTCCACCCGCGTCTTCCCCGCCTGTTTTTTCCCGCCCCGTGCAGAGAACTTCCTAGGCGCCGGTCGGGGCTCCCTAGCGGTTGATGAAGCCGTAGTTCCATCACTCACCGGGCCCCCGCCCCCGCCCAGGTCGCTCTGTGACCCTCCGGTCATTTGCGTTGGGGCAGAAGTCCCTAAAGGTGATGAAGAAGAAGCCGCCCTACGCTTTGCTCTCCTGCGCTTCCTCGAGTTCGGCTTATTCTTCCTCACCTTGTTTCCCGAGCTTGTACCACTGTCGGAGTCCCCTGCAGGCAAGCAGCCCGCCCCCTTCTTTTGGGGCAGTTTGCCGCTGCGCCTTCCCGGGCCTACGAGGGTCCAAGCTGCGTCGAAATCGTCCTTTCGCTCCGGGGTACCGGAGCGGCCGGACGATGTAGATGGCTGAGGATCTTTATCAGACCGCTCGCCAGTAAACTTGTCAAGAGTTTGGGTGACCCCTTAGGCTCCTCCCTCCCTCTCGACTGACCGAGGCTCGGCGCACCATCGAGTTTTCCCGAAGGCACAGCCTTTCCTATCGTCTGCCTAGCCGCTCCTCGGCCTGGGGCCCAGCCGCAGGTTTCCCCGAAGCCGTACCACCAGCCTTGGTGCTGGCATTCGCCGTGCTTGAGGGTTTCCCCGCACCCCTCGGATAGGTAGGCGCACCTCCGTGACTCCTCTCCGGCACAGCCTTATCTTTCTTAGATTGTATAAAATGGATTCCTTTGCGTTCCATGGTTTTAAAAGGAGTAGATTCATCCCCTCGGCTTCCCACCCTCCCCGGAGCCCGCAAAAAAGGGAGTGCCCTTGTTCAGGGTCGCTAGGATTACCGAAGGGATATAGGTGCATTGAGTAGGCGTTACGGCGCGACATCAGGAGCTCGAAGCATGTGGCTGGATTCGCCGGATCCAAGCTATTCCAGTTGTTCCACACACCCTTGCTCCCTCAGCGTGGCCGAATACCATCCCCCCCGCACCTCGCCTGCCGCCCTCTGATGGGAGGCGTGACCATTTCCCTCACAGTGGCTAGCTGTGAAGGCTGCCGTTTGACTTGAAATCCGGACCAAAGGGGCGTGTTGCCTAACGGGTGTATCTATCCCGACACCCGCTCGGCTCAACCTCTCAGGATTCCTTCATCCCCGCGTACGGCGCTCGACTGCGCAGGCCCTAGCGCAGGTAAGTGCAGATGTAAACAGCGTGCTGCCAGGACGCACTTACTCATCCTGGCTGTTTAGGTAGTTCGTTAGCCGTAGCTAGAGAGAAACTCCCGGCCGAAGCCGTCGGTAAGTCGCTAACCACGTTGCCCGGGACACACCGGTGCCAGAGGTTTACCTTCCCGAGGGGACTACATTGAGTCCCCCGGGGAGCGAAAACCACCAGCACACACTTGGAGGTGAACTACAACGTGTCCCTGCTGTGGACGTTATCGTGAACGTAAATTTAAAAGCGTCTTCTTGAAAGTCATACATTTTGCTTCCCTATGTACCGCGGAACCGTGAACGATAAAATCGTTCAACGGTAAATCATAAAAGTGGCCAATGTCTTCAACGGTTAACATTTATTTTGATGATTCTTTTATTTATAGTCCGTTCCAAAATTGGAAAATAGTTGTAAACCTACCCTAGATATGTATTTAGGAAAAGGCCACTCAACAAGGAAAAAAAATAACTAAGAAAAAAATTTAACCGTCTTCAAAATAAAGAGATCGAAAAGTGTAAAATGTTTATCCTTTAATATGTACTATAAGTAATTACCAATTTATTTTTAATTCAAAATTCAAGTAATACTAAAATAACTTCATATAAAGCTGTACTCAAACTGAGGCGAATCCCTCGCGACTTCCCGCGGGTTCTTTTTTTTCAGTCCTTCAATGAAGAAACATGTCTGCTGATTGTGAAGAGGTTTTGCCGTTGGTAGCGATATTAGAAGAAGAATATCAAGACATGCAAAATTTATTATTAGTTGCATTTCCTGCTTTAACAAAAATCTTAGCAGAAAACGACTTTTTTTTGACGATTTGATGTTGAATCGTGATCAGTCTTTACCATTTATTTTATAGTAACGTTTCTTATATTATGTGTAATATGTAGTTGTTATAGTAATGTCACAGAAAAAAGACGTTAGTTTTACGGTTCCGTAGCCAAATGGTAAAAAACGAAACACTTTTTCGTCCTGTCCACCTTTCTGGCTGTCCGTATGTCCATTTTTTTCGGAGACTATTACAATATATACTTAACGAAACTGTTACACAATAATGTAGTGAAATTTAAAAAAAAAGTAAAATTAGTAGTGGGAATTTATACATATAACAGAGATATAAAAAATTTAGTACACATCAGCACGTGAGGTAACTTTAGATAGGTCTTAAAAAATTGTTATAGAGGTTTCAGAGACTTTTTGTGTAAGTCAATAGTTGCTAAGATATACACTTCAAAACTCAGTGCCCCCCCCCCCCCCCTCCACCTCACAACTCTCAAGTATGCAGTAGAAATTCTGAAAAAATTAGAGATAGTAGACCTTTAAAAGGATTTTCAACGAAAATCAGTTTGAATAAGATGTGCGATTTTTGAGAATTAGGTTATTTTCAGTTATACGCTCAAACGACTGCAGAAATTATTTTATTTTACATAGCGACACGACCCAGCTTCGCACGGATAGAATTTTTTCAACCGACTTCCAAAAAAGGAGGAGGTTCTCAATTCGGCTGTATGTTTTTTTTTTATGTTTGTTACCTCATAACTCCGTCATTTATGAACCGATTTGGAAAATTCTTCTTTTGTTCACTTCTTCTTCAGACTTCAGTGACTGTCAAATTTAATTATATGGGTATTTGTATCGTATTTATAAAGTTATTTTTGTACTTAAGTTTTGATTAGTAAAGGATAGTTATTTCATACTTTTCAGTGTTCTTTTTTGAAGTCGCTTTAATTTTTTTATAAAAATTTTTGAAAATAAAATACAGCCCATGTTACTCGCTAATAACGTAGCTTTCTATAGGTATAAGAATTTTTGAAATCGGTTGTGTGATTTTTGAGTTTACCCATTGCATACAAAACAAACAAAGTTTACCTCTTTATAATATACTATTTGTATAGATATTGTCACTGACAAATACAAATTTATTTTTGCTGCCGATTAAATTAATATTGTATATATCGTCTACGGAACTCTTCACTGTACGTGGTCTAACACACACCAGGCCGGTTAAGTCATTATTCAATTTTTCTGACGTCCCGCTCAATTTTCGCTACAAGTCATGCGACTATTCGCGACAATGTGAACAAGTCTATACCTCTATCTATACCGTTAGTTGAAGCAAGCGAGGCGAGCGAATCGCATCCCGCGTCCTGCATGGGATTCGCCTCAGTTTGCGTAGAGCTTTAAACTTTAATTGCATCAGTTTACAATTTTTTTTTTTCCAATTTAAAGTAGGGGTACCCAATGACATGATATTGTATTATAAAAAAACTAACGTCTAAATACACGGACAACCTAGCCTAGGTTGCCTATAGTTAAATAGACATATAGGAGGAAACAGTAGGTAGGTATGTAGTAAGTACTGGAGTTCTATAATGTACCTATTATCATTGACCTACCCTATTACTACAGTTTTCTACTATTACTTACGTACAATTAAATCCTGTATCTACTTTTCCAGCATCGATGTATCTGAATCGAGTAAAAATGAGAACACAACAGAACATAATTTTATAAAAAAAATTTAAATAAGTATGACAAATATAATTTTCCATAGCTACTTCTCGGCTACCTGTGAGTTGTAATACAATCATAATATGGTAAGTGTATTACCTAGTTTTAGTTGCTGTTGTTGACGCAGTAAGTAGGCAGTAAGATGAGTTCATGATAATGGTAACGTCTTGAGAGATTTGAAAATGTCAGTAAGTTGAGGTTGTAAGAAACCGTTTCATGTTAGATATAAGATATAATGCTATGCTTTGATATAATTATGTATGCAACTATGTGTGCAAGAAAATGGTTTTTGTAAAATATGTAAGACCAATATTTTATGGTTGAAGGTTGATGGAGAATGTGTTTTAACACTATAAACTTAGGTGCCAAGTATACCATTCCTTATTCCTTTTGAAATAAATACTATTTCTCAGGTTCTCATGAAATATCAAATCGTAAACAAACGCGATTGCCATTCAGCAAGTGCTATGTTTTATTGGCATCCCTTTCGCACTTACGTTTGCCGCGCTTTTTATGTTTTGAAATAACTGTTGGCGGCATTTGAATTGAGGCGCGAGTTGATTTTGTTACTAACGCAAGCAAGGGAACTTCAGTGACTAGGTCACTTTTTGATGTACTTCTTATATTAATGTTAGATAAATAAATATAAAAAATAACAGTTTTTATGCATATGAAGCTAAGTTTTGAGTATTTTGTTATTACAATGCATATTTCTTTAAATAAACGTCAAAATATTTTTCTTAAGTAAAAGTACGGCATATTTATGATCTAGCAAATATATAGCATATTGCTTTCGCTTAAGGTTCATTTTTGTATTGGTGGCACCAAATAAATTTCACGGATGTGCGTAGCGAAGATGCTTCATTGGTTTGATAACAGTTGGCGACATTGGAGCTATTGACCAATGATATTCAAGATAGATGGCGCATTGGTAGCGACGCGAATCAACCCAAGCCAACTTGCTCCTTGCTTTAGGAACATTGCTTTGAGCTCCATACATTTTCTTCTGGTTCACTACTGCCTACAGTTTGGTTGTGTACGAGTTCAAAAATTATTTCAAAATTTTTGCCATCAGGTAAGTCTAATGATTTTTCTAATCAAAGTTACTTAATTTAATAAGCCTACTAGTGTTTCTAATCGCCTGGTTGTTAAAAATAATTTTCGTTCCACGTTGGAATTCTCTTTCAAACATGGCTATAGGCTTCGTCGTACTTTCCTTAGTACGCGTGGGTATGGAGAAGGACGCCTTATTTTAAATAATTTATTTCTCTTATGTTTTCCATTAGAGTACTGGAAACGTTCTTCTATAAGTTTTAGATTAATAATTCAGGGATTATTTAGTAATAACGTCATTTGTACTTATTGCGTATTTTCAACACAATACGTAAAAACAAAATGGCTCGTTCGACCCAAGCCTAGGCCACTGAACTCGTTATATGAGGCGATAACTATTTTTGTTGATTTTTGTACTAAATCTTATGATTTTATTACTGTTTTTCATGTATTTAAACTGGAATACTCGATGACTATATATAAAATTGCATTTTTCCTTATTTATAAAACTAAAATGCATTTCCCGCCAAAACGCCGCCCTAACTATGCCATGCAGTGCTTCGTTGAACTGTTACTTAAGCTAAGGCCTTTTAAGAGCAAGGCATGGCATTTCTAACCTGTTGAATTGCATTCGTGATTCGATTTTTGACTTTTCTCAATAACTTTATTTTCTATTTAAGGAAAAAAGTTAAAATGACGGACAAGCCGAAGCGTCCTATGTCAGCTTACATGCTTTGGCTTAATAGTGCCAGGGAACAGATTAAAGCCGATAACCCTGGTCTAAAAGTCACAGAAATAGCCAAAAAGGGAGGCGAAATATGGAGAGCAATGAAGGACAAGAGTGTAAGTTCTTAAAAATAAATGTACTTAATTTTTATTATATTTTGGAGATCCTGTTATAAATAATTGTTTATTTTTATCAGGTCTGGGAAGAAAAGGCGGCGAAAGCCAAAGAGCAGTATACAAAAGACCTAGAGTCATATAATGCTAACGGAGGTGGTGGTGAAGGAGGCAAGAAGGCACAGAAGAGAGGGAAGAAGGGCAAGAAAGCATCTGCACCCGTAAGTTTTTTATTCCATTTTTATAATGTCTTTGTACTATTAAGCAGCTAGGAGGATCATCATTTCAACAGTAACCGAATCTCCAATCCAGGCTAAAGGGCTGAACGGCTACCTATTGAAGGTGGCCAACAGCTCATCCGCTGCCTGGCGAAAATCCCTATATAAAATTTACATCATTAGCAGCATTGTGTGCCGAGCTGCAATTTTCTTTAAGTGAATATTGCCGAGCTGCAATTTTCTTTTAAGTGAATATTAATAACAATGGTTAATTCTATTTTTGCTTTTAGAAATCTAAGAAGAAGAAGGAGGAGTCAGAAGACGAAGAGGGTGAAGAGGAGGATGAAGAAAGTGAATGATCTCCCAACTTTTAAAACATTTCTGTTCATATTGAATAATTTACTTGGACTTAATTTATTACAAAGGAAAATGGGACTGACTTTCCAAAGTCTGTACTCGGATAATCTGTTTCTATAAGTTTCATAGTTATTTTTCAAATAAACTTAAATTTGTAATATAATGTAAGTATTATAAGAAATGCAAATATTTGGGATGACAATGAAATTGTTAAATTCAGATAGCATTTAACAGACCACTAATTGTTATTATAGTGTTGATGACATCATCAATACTTCAGAGTTTGGAAAGTCATCTATGCTGGCTAAGGTTTCTTAGCCTTACAAAAAAAAACATAATGTTAAGTGTTAGAATGTATACACTGGGGAATTGTACAGTTAGCCCTCCCTTGTTAAGTTCGCTGTGACACTGGCTCACCATTAAGATTTACCTCAACTGGTTTTATCAAAACTTGTATGTCATACTGTTTTGTTTTGCTATTTCAGTGTATTAGTTTTAAAGCTGTGCTTTAAATTATGCCATAACTTGCAGTGTATCCGATAGATTGACTTGTGTGCATTTTAGGACATGGAGTTTTGGTTAAACTACCAACATGTAAAATTAGGAGACTTATTCATGATGGATGTGAATGATGCTTATTGTTAATTAAACCTACCTCTTCTCATTGTAAATTTCAATGCTGATAATGGTACCAAACTTAAGCTAAGAACATAAAATACTGCACAGGCGGAGTGTCTGTGCTCAGCAATTTTTTAATAATTTAGGAAATTGATGTGTATGTTGTATTTTTAGTTAGGTAAAATAGGTAGGTTCTCAATGTGATTTGTCTCTCAAATTTTACATTTGTGTTATTTTGTAAATGAGAATTAGCATTCCTCATGTCAATATGGATTTTACATGTTCAATAAAGTAATTTCATATGAAAATTATATTTTCTTTTCCCCGTCTGAAAAATTAAAATTTCATTGTATACCATATTGTGATACATATATATCACAAATGCAAAAAAACTAATATGGTAATTAAATGTAATTTCCATTGTCTTTCTTATAAAATGAGCCGTTAATGATTATTAGTATTGATCAATAATGAAGTCTACGTATTTGTCCCTGACCAAATAAAAATTAGGAAGCTGTAAGGAGTCTTATTATTGAGTTATAATCGGCTGAACATCATCAAAATTCTAAAGATCTATGAAACAGGCTATTTTAATTTTTGACCACAACTACCGAAGACATCTAATGATGTTTTCTATATATATATTACGGCTTACAATCTAAACCAATTTGAGAATATTATATTGTCTTACACATACTCCGTGATGAAGATTTTATATTTTTATTAGGTAAATAGGAAAACAATGATTATGAACAATTCTGTAAAATTCAATAATGTTATTACAGACTACAAATGAAGTACCTATAAATGAATTTCTTTTAGTATGACCCTTGTGGCTTTAGCTTAATTGACAACAAAACCGTTCTCAATGTTATAAAACATTACATTATAATCTAAATGGAAACAAACATGATAACTGGCTAAATATCTGGCCCAAATTAGGGACCGAGAGCCCGTGAGTCATAGAACAACAGTGAGGCGCATTTAACCATTGATCATAGAGAAATATAATAACATTAATCCTCCATGATTAAACCAATTTCAAACTAAAATTGAGAAAGTTTATTGTAATCGAAGTACGAATAAGTATATAATAATTTACAAAGAATTTGCACTCTAAGGCACTATAGTAAAATATTTAATGTTTTATAAGCTTAGTAAAAGAGAAACCATGAATTATATTCGCGTTTTTTTGTTTATCATTTGCTTATCCTAACCTCAAAGAGAATAAAGAGATTTGTTGTGTGATGAGAAATGTGAAATTACTACATAACCTAAAACAAATTCTTATAAATAATCACATAATGGCGCACGTAATGGTTTCCGCCATCCCATCGCCATGATCCGCAATCCACAGGGCTGCCACCTAGAGTAGGCTTTTTTTAATAGTTATTAATTCATCGTATTTTTGAAATCACACAAAATCATTGTTTTCTTTCATTCTATTCTAAATAAAATTGGAACAGTTACAGAATTAATTATTAATTAACATTTCATTTTAGTTTACATTGATTTTTGGTTATCCGATAAGTATACGAAGATTCATCTACGTATATGTATTGGGTAACCAAAAATCAATCAATCAATATATGCATAAAATAATAAATCAATGTTTTTTATTCAAATATTGTTTATTTTCTTTGTCTGACCTCATTATGTTATGTACCTAATGAAAGTTGAGGCAACCCTAACCACCCTAACTGGAAGCTCACAGCGTGGATGGAGCATAAATGGACTGGCGTCTGACAGTAACAGCCCTCAACCTCTGACAAAAAAACATAAAAGATCCAAATTAGAAACTCGGAGCAATAATGAGATGCCGCTCTCATCATCGTACAAGGAGATAACATACCTATATTTAAGAACCAAAAATAGTCCAAAATCCGTGACCTCAAACTATGCGAAAGGCATCTACATATATATTTTACCTCTTTCGCTCAAGTTATGTATAAAACAAAAATCTTAGAACCGGTCTTATGCAGCCATATTCATAAAATCATAGAAATATTAACGATACAAGTTACAATAACTAATAACACAAATTACAATTGAATTTGGCGACGCTTAATTATATACCTTCATTTTTTAAACTTATTTATATATTTTTACTTTAAAAAAATTGTAGTATTAATTCCATATAAGTATGCGTATTAATTCACATTTCCACAATATCCATTCTAATCGACTTTCTTTTAATAATGACCTAATTAATAGTATATGGCGCAACAAGTGTGGTAAGTTGACGATTGTCCACTCAAACGAAATTGAGCGCACGAGCGAAGCGAGTGTGTAAAAATCTGCAACTCGTGCAATACCGCACGAGTTGTAGATACTATATTTTTTTACTAATGTGGAGATAATTTCGGATCAAAGAAAAATTATAGAAAGTAATAACTTTATTATTGTAACGCGTTGAACGAACACCACTAATGACTAAGGAAACTAAAGGACATGGCATGTTGATCTATAGCAACATTTAGTTATATATATATTAACGCATAACATTCAAACGTAGCGTTGTCTTTTTTTGACTTACGGCCTCTTGTGTAAATAAGAGAAAACAACAGTACTTTTCTCAAAGAGTATAATTTTTTTATGTGATATCATTGTAATATCAAAAGGTGCCGGTGCGCCATTTATTGCGACACGCTGACAAGTACACGAAGTGTCAAAACATATCAATGGATTTAATATTTTTTAACGTTTCTGTGATTTTGTGCTGGATATTGGAATTGTTTTGTTAAAGGAGAAGCTAGCATAAGGCCACAATAATTTTCAAGTGTAGTGTGTTAGAATGTGGCTCAAGGAAAAGCAATAATCATTGAAATCTGTAATTGCACTGGTACGTAACAGAAATTCATTAATTTAGTCTGATGTCGTATATATTTCCATCGTAATTACTGTGTTTCTTAGTTTACTGTATTATAGTCACAGACAAACTACCCTAGAGACCTGAAATGTTTACGACTTTCTAAGGGAACTGTTCTGTCAAGGTTAGAGGAATGAGACGTAAGCGAGCGGCAAGGTAACGTCACGTACTAAACGAAATAGTGATGTACTCATAGATATTGTATATATCGATAAATACAAGAATTATTTTCATAAGCTTATTTTAAGAATAGAAATAATAAAATATGTGTATGTGTAAAACAAGATTCTTTATTTCGAAACAAAAAAATCAAAAATTTGAAAACCAAGCAGACAGAGAGACTCGCATTTATAATATTAGTATGGATATGGATTATACAATTATATAATATTATATAATTCTATATTATATATATTAATATATTATATTATATAATTATATGTTATATATACGAGTATTATATATGTCGAAGCAGATACACCAGAAGGGTTAAAAATATGTGTGACGTTAGCATTACTGACGTCACTAGTATTTCCTTTTGAATTCATTACAAAATTCACTCAATCACAATAACTCACAACAATTTATTTAAAACTGTATTTACAATCGTTACTCACTATCACTATCTATAATTTATGAACTATAAACTAAATATCACCATGTACAGGAGAGATCTCTAAGTTGTCACCACACGTCCGCACTGGTCGAGAGCTGGAGCACAAGAGATCTCTTCTTTTTACTCGTCAGTACAAGAAAACGCAATCACCCTCATGTTTCTATTATTAAAAGCAGTTGTCAAGCAAATGACACTTTATAGTTCATTTACCCTCAATTACCTATTTCTTGCTCTGACGTCACAAAACCAACACGAGTCTAGTCTATTTTACAATTAGAAATTACATACCTTCGATAGTTCATTAATTAATGCATTAATTAAATATTGACAGTGAATTTCATCTTATAATTTTATTTTGCTTCAACGCAAGATATTCTTGCGCCGATATATATCATATTATTATATAGTATGGATGGAACTAGGTAATAATTTCAAAGAATGGTAGTCGTTATAAATTTTCAAAATTAATGAAAAATATATTGATATATCGATACGTTTTTTCGCGTCCCTACTTACACGTGCCATCTTGCAAGAGTGAGGACGCAACATGTAATTATAGCTTGCTAGACAAGGACAAACGCTGACTGAAAGCTACCAGCAATCCAGATGCAGTACAATCTAAAGAATCTTTTAAAAACTTGAACTTGAAAAAACTTTTAAAAAAGGTGTCGGAAACTATTTTATTATTTTCTTGACGTACAAAAAAACGACAGCGACATGATGAGTACGACGACTGCTTAAATTCAAATCCCAGTATTCAAAAGTTTCATTCAGAAATTATTTAATAAAAATTATGCTATTTAGTTATCTATATTTATTTATATTGAGAATATGTTATTAAAATTTTTATGTACTTAATATAAATATTATTTTACAAACAATAATGTTAACAAACAGTTCTATTTTTCAAACCCAGTAAAAATATGTTACTATAGGTACATAAGATATGACTAGTCAGACATTGGTCACCCTTATTGTGCCTAGTAATTTACTATCTTAAGTTTTAAAATATTTATTCAAAAGGCCGGTATATTGTGGATTTTCTACGCTAGATAATATTATAAACTATAATATTACTTATTTCTTTACAACGAAAAGAAATAAAATTTGTTTGTTTGTATATACGGGGTAACCTCTGGAAGTACTTACTTAACTGAATTTGAGAATTCTTCGACTAATAGAAGTTCACAGTGTTCTATTTCTAATTGAAATGTTATTCCCAATTACTGTGAGTCGGTCCGTATGAATGTCTCTCATAGCACTTATTTTAATTTCACCATCACCTTTAGAAGAAGTAACGTTATGCATGTAAAGAAAAGAAAAGCATTATAAGGACTGCGCTGTTCTTCGACTACTGTGACCTATGTTCATTGATCTTCAACATTTATCAAAGCGCTTCATAAAAATGTGGATTTCTTTTAAAAAGCAATTTTATTTCTGTAATAATCATGGACGTACTATAAAGTATTACAAAAAGAGATACCTAAGTAATTTTTTTGTATGTAGGGTTCATTTAAATGGAACAAAAATGGAACAAAAAAAAAATCGAAGGACAGAAAGGGGCTATCCTTGAAGGCGCCTGTTGCTATCGTTACTAATAACACCTTAAAATCGCCTTAAGCGCAGATTCTAATTATATGCCGATAGCATCGAACTACGCTGACTGCTGTTTTCAATTTTCAAACTGAACTGAAACTGAAATATTGTTCACAATATTTCAGTACTTTTGTACAAATCTATGACACAAAAAAAGTCCTCCCTTTTTCTGAAGATATCATACAAAATGATTTTTATTTCAATACTGGTGCGGAAACAATACTTAATTCAACAACTGACAATGACATCTACATAGTAGATATTTGGGACATCACTAATCGGCAGCCATTGTTTGCGACACTTGAAGTTTAGGTGGCACGATTATTTTGTACTTGTTTCATGTCCTTTAGTTTCTTTAGTCATTGGACACCACGCGTCACCTTTCTAGTCTCTTTGCCTTGCATAGCGGAGGGAGGGGTGCATCACCGCCCGCGCCCGTTTGAGTGCAACAAGTAAACTCGTCGCACTCAAATTGTAAAATGAGAAAATAGCTACTTATCAACCGCAAAAATGTACGTTTAGATACTGTTTATCCCGCATGAGTAATAAAAAAGATTTGAAAAGGTTTAAAGTGTCTACACCTTCCAATTTGTTGGAACATAGATTAGAGAAACTTATGTTGGAACAACTCTTAGGGATGGCGATCTGATATCGATTAATGGAAGAATCAATCGATCGATCTCGAGCAGTGAATCGATCCAGCGAATAGACGACAAACATTCAAAAATCGAGTTTCCATTATGTTTCTGTATTGATAAGAACCTAACTATAAAAAAAAGAGTTGAGTTAACGGATTTTTTTAAAATAAATTATACCGTACATAATATATCCACAGACAACCTAGCCTACGAGATCTAAATGTTTACGAATTTCTAAGCAAACCATTCTGTCAAGGTCAAAAGATTGGGACATAAACAGTTGGCACGGGTAGCGTTGCGTACTAGAAGAAAAAGAATTAAGCGCGTCGATATTTACTATTAAATTAAATTGCCTAGTCACGCACATTAATAAAAGGTTAGAAACAAAAAAACGACACCGTAAGTTTTTTGGTCCGAGGTTTAAAGAGCCACTCATTGCATTACTGTAATACAGTGCTGCCAATCCTAATTTTAGAAAATGATAGATGAAATGTAAAAAATCGGTAGAAATTGGTATACTTTTCTTGACCTTTCGGTTAAAGAACCTGTGATAATGACACAGATTTATAAATGGAAGCAGATCAAACATAATTCACTCACACATAGATACCGTGTAAGTAATAACACTGTCACTTTCATTGTAGTTTAAAGTTGTATATGTTTATCCTTTTCTTTCATATGTTGCAACACAATGGCACACATAGACAAATCCGAAAACGTGGCATCCGCCATCTTCCGTTTAAGTCAAATAAGCGGAGTATGGCGTCTGTTTACTTGTGTCGTACGTCACATGTCCGATTATCAAATATTTCTTGGTGTATAAATATTATTTTGGTTGTTTAAAGTGCCAAATATGGTACAAAAGTGTTGTTCCCCCAATAGTTGCAACGCCTCATACAGAAAAGCCCCGAAAATCACGTTCCATCGGTAAGTAAATATGATGTTGCAAATTGTTTGATTACTGCATTCAGTTAGCTGATATTTTTGTATTTCCGGCTCCGACACTTAAATATGTTGCAAACTATTACAATTAAAGTTTCCTTATATTGTATAAGGTTTTTTTATAGGTTTTTTATTGTTTTGTACCAAGTACCTAACCAATTTTGACATTATTAGTACTTGTACCTTAAAGAAGGCCGAATTCAGAGAATTCAGTTTCGTAATAAAATTAAATATTAACGGGCAGATACCTAAGGTTAAGCAACTATCTATTTTTATCTTTTGATTTTGATGAATACCTTGTTAATGTCGGGTTTCTAAAAGATGAAAATCTTCAAATTTTTTGGTTAAAGAACTACATAAGAAAGGCTACATAGAACAAACTGGCAGCCCAATTCTGGCGGTGTTTTGTACTCAAAACATTTTAACTCCATTTATTATGTTAAAGAGATACCTGTAAAACCCTGTTGTTATTTGACCATGAAATTTAACATACTTACCTATTAAAAATGAACATGCTATCCCCAAATTAATCTCTTGTCGCTATGCTAAGCTGAACCTGGTCCAGTGTTGTTTAGAAAAAAGCCAGTTCTGGAAGCCATACTTCATAATTACAAAATAATTTTTAATTTATTTGTTAAATAAAACAACTCTCTTGCTTCAGGTAATCGAAGATGGACTTTATTATGCATAAATTGTGTGTTCACATGTAAAAGTGGTGAAAACAAATATGGATATCGCGAGGCGAATAATGACAAATAATACCCACGATTACTTGCAATGGTAATCCTTAGCATATTTGACATTCTGCACTAGTTACTTCTGGCGCACATTGAAAAACAGTGAAATGATGTGTTTGATGCACATCTATAATGAGTTTTTAGATACTGTAATAAGAAAACAATCCAATTAATAAATAAAAGACTGAAAACATTCTATGTTTTATTGTGTAAGCTATTTTAGTCTTTATTCTCGATGTGATCGATCACCCATCGACTATCTCCCGATTTCTTTTAATTTTTGAGTTTTATGCGTAGTAGAAAATAATAATCAAAAGACAAAGTATAGCGATGAAGAGTTATTTAATGTTTTTATAAAACTTTCACTGACGCTTATCTCCTTAGAAAAATAGTTAACGATAACACTCGTCTGATATAAAACTTGTTCTATTTTCTCATAACCAGCTAACACTTACAGTAAAGCAATGGTAAGTAGACTTTACTGGAGGTACAAAGGACTGTTAAACGAAATTCCTCCAATTCCTCTCACTCGCACTCAACTTTAACGTACAATATACTATAATTTTTACACTTAAAACTCCCAAAAGCACAAAAAATAACAAATCTAAATTTTGAATAAAATGCCAACCACGCTTCTTTTGTTCGCGCCAAAAAGTCTAAATTCAAAACTTTCACTTGCCTGATTATCAACAATCCCGGAAAAAAAATATATCGTTTATGTCATTAAACTTCATGTACCTACATAAATCGAACCGCAAGCAAGGTCATCACAACGTACATGCGGCTCAAGACCAGCAGCGCACAGCCGTCAGGCCTCGTGTATCGAACGAACAATCATAATATTGTATCGTGGAGCTATTGGAAACATTCCAAATTACATCCTTCATGTGACAAAAATAATCTACAAAAAGAAGGAATATAATAAAGTAATAATCTCTAATACTAGTACATTACTTAGTTAATTTAATTTTTATTTTATCACATAAAAAATATAATTTGGGGTGTCCCAAATAGTCCCGCTCGAAGATAATACCCAGTATAAGCTGCCACTCTTTAATTCGGGCCTGAGTTCTGCATGTGTGTGAGTAATATTTGTTAGTGTGAATTTGCCACGCATTTTGTATCGATGGGTATAGTCTGCTTCCATTTAAAAGTCTGTGGATCATGACTCTTATTGAGTGGAGCCGAAACATCATGAAATGAAATGACAACATGAAATGAAAATAAAACTAGAAGTAAATACGCGTTATGAAATCCGTAAATAAGTTTTTCTGTTCTCAAAGAAACGTCAAATCAAATAGAAAAAAAGATTATTTTCAAAAACTGCTTTTTTTAAATTATAAAAAAGTTCAAGAGTTAGTCAATTCCGACGCGCGACTGGAGTTTCATTCCTTACGAACGATTGTGACGGCCGGAGCGAAGAAACATTGTAATTTCAATAACATAGTGGGGCCTGTTTACCCCCTAATTTTATAGATTTATACAGTTCGCTTTTTATAGATTTAAAGATCTTATAATAAATATTTTTCTATTTTGTTTTTAATTTCCCAATAGTTGTATAAGTTATAGATAGTTACACAAGTTATATTAATAGTTTAGTGCAATAAATATGTAATAGATTTTAAATACATGTAAAATAGAAATACATAAACAGATTGTAAGCCGACGCTCTGAACGCCTCGGGAGGGGAACGGGGGACGCAACGCGCATGTGTACTCTGCGCACTAGGCGGACGGCGATTGGTCAGTTGCGCAATAGCATTATCATTAACGTCCCGCTAGTTGCGGTCCTCCCGAGGAGGGATATATAGAGCGCCGGTAACCGTAGCGATTGTGCCGCCTCGCCGAGCTACCGCACAGACCTGCACACACACACACACACACGGTCATTCGGTTATTATTACTTTATAATAAGCAGCCGAATACACCACCTTCGCTTCAATCAGTTACTCGTCTTGGAGCGCAGCGGAGACATACAGCGTCGAGTGCCTCCTAATCGTCCCGGTCCGGCCCACGCCGTTCCCTCCGACCCCGGCCTCCCACCAGCGGGAACCACCGGGGGAGGGGGTTCGGTGTCTGGCCGCATGGTGGCCGGAATTCCGCGGGGTGGCGCCATCGGCCATGTCGGTAGAGGAGTCCCGAAATATTGTGGTTGACACACCAGCGGGGGTATTCACAGTCGATCCCGAGGAGATGAAGGACGTAGAGGAGTTATATCGGGCCGGACGGGTGTCGGACGGCATTGCAGGGATAATGAGGTCTATAATGGCGGGCTCGATTAGTACCTCAATTTCCTCAGAGATAGAGCCACACACCGTTAGCCACGTAATAATAACAACAAGCAGCCCGAAGTCTATAGACAATTCCGCTTCCCATAAGGGGGTGCCACCGCCTATGCCATCGCCTCCATTATTGCCATCTACTCGCGACGAGATGGCGCCGGTTTACGGAAATATGGTGGCCAATTATAGCACCGGTACTGAAACCGCACAACAGAGGGCGACACGGGTACGAGCTTTGAGCCCGTATCCCGAGCCGGGAAAGAAAAACAAAACAGATGACCTACAGAAATTTGGAACTGCCTGTCACCCACCCCCAATACAGCCATGCGACATCGAAATGGAAAGCGATGAATCACGCGCTTCCAAAAGAAAGCAACGTAGCCCGGTATTAACAGAAAATACCGGAAAGGAACAGGGCCCCTAAGAAGGTGTGCGTTCTGGACCCAAGCCGCGACCCCAGACTGAGGAACCGACTACTTCAGCCAACTACACAGCCGACCACTAGCAGCCAAGCCAGACCCCTTGGCCAGAGTACGACCACAGGCAGGATGACCACCCAATCGAAGGCCGCTGTAGTGGAAAACAAAACGTTTGCCACGGCTGCCAAAGCTAGGTCGCTGGAAGCGACGCTCCCAGCGCAGCGCTCCGGAAAACCAGTACCGCAAGAAGGCCAGACGATTCCGGGTGGGACGGAAGACCCACAAACTCACCCAGCAGAGAAGCGATGTGCTCGCTATCCTCCCTTGGTTGTAGAGGAGCTACCCAATTGGGCAAGCCACCTCAGGGTCCTAAGGGACAAGCTGGGCAGAGCCCCTAACGCACGCCTCTACGGCAAAGGAATCAGGTTTCTTCCAACAGATGAAGCAGAGTTCCGAGTGGTGCAGAGATACCTTACGGACATAGAATCCGAGGATATCAGCTGGTATGCCTACTCACCTCCGGAGGACCGTAACGTCAAGGTTGCCATCAGGGGCATCCCAGTGAACACTGACACCGAAGAGATAAAAGAGGAACTCTGCAGAATGGGATACGAGGCGGAGTATGTGAGGCCCATTAGGGCGCGAGTGGGCCGCTCAGGGTGCATTTACTTCGCCGAGGTGAAACGCAGCCCCACATCGATTCCAGGCATATATGGTATAACCGAACTCCTGTGCATGCCAGGAGTCAAGGTCGAAGAATGGAGAGGCAAGAGAGAAGTGGCACAGTGCCACAGGTGCCAGCAGTTCAGGCACTCCTCGCACAACTGTCATCGCCCGCTAGCATGCGTTAGATGCGGGGAAGCGCACAGGGCGAGCGAATGCCCCCGCCCAAGGGAGGACCCGCCCACATGTGCCAATTGTGGAGGCCCTCATACAGCAAACGCTCCGATCTGCCCGGTCAGAGCTAAAGAACAGAGGAACAAGAAGGGAGGGACCGCGGCGAGAACCGGAGACTCCCCAATGCGGCCGCGTCAATCGCAAAGGGAGGAAGAAATAGAAGGAACTGGGGGGATCCCCCAGTTTAACATGGTGACAGAACACGCGAGCGCGACACTAATGGCCCCTGCGAATGATGCCCCCTCTCGCGGACCAATCTCCGCCAGCAAAGGAAGGAGAAGAAGGAAGGCCAAGGGGAAGAGCACCACAAGTGACCCAACCGCAGAAGCAGCCGCAACCCCGCACCAGCCGCCCACCTACCAAAGTGAGACCTCCCCAATCTGGGGTATTATCCAACCCCTACTGGGGAAAATAACAGGAATAGTTACCTCCAGTCGCTGAAGGAGGAGCGAGCATGCGAGCTGAGGAGGTAGTAGGAGGCGTTATTGTTGAGGTGGTGAAAGCCATCCTCAACAACAAGGAACTCGTGGCCATGTTGCTCCAAGGAGTAACCACAATTTGCAGCCTAACATCAAAGTCGCCATGACCCTAAGGGTCATATGTTGGAATGCCTGCAGCCTCGTTCGAAAGAAGCAGCTTCTGCAAACTTTGTTGATGCAGCAAGGTATTGACATAGCTTTAATGTCAGAGACCCACTGAACCCCTCAGCTGAGCTTTAAAATATCGTGGTATGTCTCGCATCGTTTTGATGACCCCAGCCAGAGAGGAGTTAGAGGCCTCATGGTCCTCGTGAGAAGATGGCTACTACACAGACCATTGCCTCAGCCCAACATAACATCGCTTCAAGCCCTGGGAGTGAACGTCTGCGTGGACCAAACGCCGACCCACATATACTCCATATATAGACCAGGGAGCAACCAAGTAAACCCATCAGAAATCATTGGTCTATTGGCTTCCCCTCACCCCACCATACTGGCCGGCGATTGGAACGCAAAAAACCGTGTGTGGGGGTCAGCGAAAACAAGCACCGCAGGATCCAGACTCCTAAGAGTCGTGGAGGACCACGGAGGTGAAGTCTGGGGCACAGAAGAAGCCACGCACTATCCGTTCGGAGACGTTCATCTCCCGGACGTCATAGATTTCATGATCACCAACAGTCAGGAGCTGGTGCCCTCGCTGACGGTGCTGGACTTCCACACAAGATCAAACCATCTACCGGTCCTGGTGGAATTGGAGGCCAACCCCAGGGTGACACTGCCCCCAGCCCCCCGTATGAGGTGCGACTGGGAGAAGTTCCTCAAGGTCGTCGAGGTGACTAGTACCACCGGTCCCGTGATGACTCCCCTAGACGTCGAAGAGCTCACCGCAGGCATCACCAACTGCATCAATAATGCACTCACGGTGGCCTCGAGACCCGCCCAGCACATAGGAGCGTATAACAAAATTCCGAGACACATTCAACAACAAAATTCCGAGACACATTCAACAATTGTTGCTTGAAAAGAGAAGGCTGAGGAGGGGCTGGCAACAAAACAGATGCCCGGCCACCAAGACCCGGCTCAACAGGATGGCCCAACGAGTCCAAGCCGAGCTAGAAGAGTATACCGCGGACAGATGGGAGAGGCTGGTGATGGACGCCAAGGACGACTGGGGGTCGATCTACAGACTTTGCCGACTGTGCAGCGACTTGACTCTGACCATAGGCCGGTATTACTCAAACTAGGACCTATGACAGACACATGGACGCTCACAAAAACCGTGACGAATTGGTAGTTTAGACGAAACGCTAAACTCTGAGAATTTGCCGCAGCTTAACCCGATGCCGGACGTTATCCGTTCCGCTGAGGACGCGACCGCAGCGATAGACGTGCTCACCGCACACATCCGCGACTCGGTCTCGTGCTCCCGTGAGGTCCCGGCGGCGAACGATCGCCGCTAAGAGCTCCGTGGAGACATCCGTCGGCTGATCAGAGCTAAGAACGTCGCGACCCGCGCTTACGACTCGTTTCCCTCAGAAACGAATAGACGTAATTTACGCGCCCTCCAACGCGAAGCCAAAGACCGAATTTCCGAACTTAGGGAAAACAGGTGGAACGATCTCATGCGAGAAATCGAGCCGACGCACCAGGCTTACTGGAAGTTGGCCCGATCTCTCAAATCGGACACGTTCCAAACAATGCCACCTCTGACGAAACCGAACGGACAGACAGCTTTCGACGATGTAGACAAAACTGAACTCTTGGCCGACACTCTGGAGGCCCAATGCTCCCCTAGCTCTCAGCTTGTAGATCAGAACCATTTAGACATGGTCAATCGCGAAGTAGGCTCCCTACCGCCCGCGACCGCTCCCTGCCAACTCAGACCCGAGACGGTTATGGGTATATGTGGGCGTCAAATATGGGTGTCAAATATGTCAAATATGAGTGTCAAATGAAATGGAATAAGCAGGGGAATGTTTCTGTGTATGCAACGTCGTTATAACTCCAATATGGCGGATTCTCCATGGTAGGAAGTAACAAAAAGAAGAAGGCTACTTTTTATAAAAAATCTACGTCTAAGGGAGAGAAAGGGAAACACTAACCCGGAAAAGTAACGGTAACATTTTTCACGCAAACGAAGTCGCAAGTACGGCTAGCATATAACAAATTAGTCTACAAAAAAATTGTTAAAATGTATAAAGGCGCAAAATTTTTCATTTTAATTCATAGTAGTAGGTACTGAGTGCTGACCACAGTTGCTCGCTTCGAAATATTTTGGTGCTATATGCCCTGTAATGCTGTAGCCCCGGAGCACCCACAATTTGTCAAATTAATTTTTTGTTAAAAAGTTTTACATCCCATTCCTCTAACCTTGACAGAATAGTTTGCTAAGAAATTCGTAAACATTTCGTCTTTAGGATAGTTTGTCTGTGCATTCAACTTATCATAAAATGCAATTTGTCGCCTTGCAACAGATTACAGCAACAAATTGCTAGTCAGATTGCACCGTGAGTAGGACCTTTAATCAGTGTTGCCGACTTAGTGGATTTTCCACTAAATCTGGTGGTTTGAACCCCCTTTTAGTGGGGGAAATATTGCGTTTAGTGGCTGGTGATTTTTCTGGTGGTTTAGTGGAATAGAATTTTTCCTATTTTTTTTTATTTAGTACATAATCACGCCAGTATAAAGTTTGGACGTTGCAGTTCATAATATTTCTAATTTATTTTAGGGGTATTTACTTTACTATGTGAGCAACACTAAATCTCTGTTGTCAAGTAACACGGGGATTTCCCTTAAAATATGTTGTTTATAGCAGTTTTCTGTCAGGTGAAGCGGGGATTTCCAGCAAAATATTTGTTATATTCTAAACTTTCTTCTTTCTCAAATTGGTCTTATTCACTGTCTGAAGTTTGTTCGCGAGGGATAGGTCACTTAATGAAAAATATGCCGAAACCTCAGTATTCTCAAAAGTTTCGGGATTCTTGGCTGCAAGACCCTGCTTTAAAAGATTGGCTTCAGATGATTGAAAGTACTACTGGCCAAGTAGCGAAGTGCAAATTTTGTGGTACCACTTTAAGGAGCCATTATGGAGACTTAAAATCACATGGAATGTCGAAGAAACATCAACAAAATGCAAAGGTAAGCTAACACGACTATTTTATTACGGTAAAGCATGGTCAATAATGTGTCCATGTGGTACCGCATTTAGCATTACCTCATATTATCTTCCTGAGGGTGTCGTAATACGTGTCTGAGGGATGTGAAAATGGCAGCAGTGCTTCCCGTGAATGCAACATTTTGCATTGTAGTGTTCATAAATCCGCCTCGCCTACCAAGTTTGATGAGTGTTAGCATAGTAGACAGAGTGCATTTATTTTTTACACGACTGCCCAAAAAAAGGAGTGTAATTTGTTTAGAGTTTAAAAAAAATTAGGGTATCGTTGGAATCCTTACATTCTTATCCCGAGTGACATAGGCTATATTTTTTTTTGGAGATAGCTGTCGTGTTTTTTTTTTAAATTTATTTTTTAAACTTATTACATTATTGTAAATTGTTGCAGATTATCACTGAGCAACCCAAATTACCATTTAAACCAGAACCCATTGGAAGTCAAAAAAAGGAAGAGGCCAGGCTTGCTTTGTTTACAGCCATGCATACGAGTATACGAGTAGTTGACCATTTAGGTGAGGTAATCAATCATAGCCATCAAAGGGAAATAGATAAAGTACAACTACACCGAACGAAGTGCACCGCGGTCATAAAAAATGTATTAGCATCACATTTCATTGAGGTTTTAAAACAAGATATTAAGGATCAATCATACAGTTTATTGATTGATGAATCAACAGATATTGCTGTTCAGAAATATTTGGGTTCGGTTATAATTTATTATAGTAAAGCACACCAAAAAATAGTATCTACATATTTAGACCTTGCAGAGCTGCATGAATGCAACGCTGAGGGTATTGTCTCCGCTATAAAAAAGACACTTAAACGATTCGATTCGAAACTAGAGAACTTTATGGGCATTGGTACAGACAACGCTTCCGTAATGGTTGGAGTAAATAATGGAGTTTTTGCGCAGTTGAAAGCAGAGGTACCACATTTGATTCTAGTGCGTTGTTTATGTCATTCCTTGCAACTGGCTGTTTCTGCTGCTGCAAAGCAATTTTTGCCGAGGAATTTAGAATTTTTAATTAGGGAGACCTATGATTGGTTTGCTCGCTCTTCTTCTAGACAAAGTGTTTATAAGGAGCTATACAAAGCAATGAATGATGGCCATAAACCACTTAAAATCGTTCAAGCATGTCAGACACGATGGTTGTCAATAGAATCAGCAGTCTCGAGAATATATACGCAATGGCTAGAGCTAAAAACTCATTTTTCTATAGCCAAGATCCACGAAAGGTGTCACACAGCAGAATTATTGCACTCTATGTATGCGAACGAGATGAATTACGCATATATTTCATTTTTATATCCAATATTAATTGAGATAAACAGAGTCAACAAAATGTTTGAGTCAAAAGATACAGACCATACCAAATTGTGCGATGAGTTGATCAACCTGATAGATATGCTTGTCAGCAAAGTCACGTTACCTATAAATAAAGTTAATATTTTCACTCAAAATATTCGTGATTTTTTGGATCAAAGATGTTATTTGGGATTCCGATTTGAAAAACAAATACAAGAGATGAGAGAAAAAGGATTACCAGCAGCAGAGGAAGTATCAATACGGAATCGGTGTATACAGTTTATAGTTAGTCTGATTGAAGAAATTAAAAACAGGCTGCCGGAAAATGTGACTTAGATGAAAAAGATTTCTCGAGTAAGTGTTCAACAAGCACTAAATCACAACAAAGAAGATCTAATCGACATAATGTCCCAATTAAATAAAAAAACAGACTTCATTGCAAAAGTTGATGATCAGTGGCGACAAATACATTTAATGAAATGGAG
This sequence comes from Zeuzera pyrina, assembly GCA_907165235.1. Taxonomy (NCBI): domain Eukaryota; kingdom Metazoa; phylum Arthropoda; class Insecta; order Lepidoptera; family Cossidae; genus Zeuzera; species Zeuzera pyrina. The sequence continues at coordinate 6,898,986 of OU015627.1, forward strand.
TGAAACCAAAGACACAAAAAAGTTTTGGATCGAAGTGTTGCATTTTAAAGACGCTCAAGGAGAAGCTAGATTTCAAGATTTAGCGAATTTTGCAATTTCTCTTTTAATATTACCACACTCCAATGCTGACGTCGAAAGATTGTTTAGCAGCATGAACATTATAAAAAATAAACAGAGGAATCGTATGAAGTTGAATCTTTTATGTGCCATATTAAGAGTACGCTGCGGTATGAGGGTGATAGGTAAATGCTGCAATGACTATGAAATTCCAATACACGTTATAAAAAAAATTGGCACCAATGAATCATATCGTTCCTTGGAAATTGATGATGATGGTGGCGGTGAAATAGACACATCTGATGACGATTTGTAATAATTTTAATATGTTTCATTTTCGTAATAAACGTTTTTCATATATCCCTGCTTATTTTTCTTTCATATTAACAATAAAAAAGATTTAGTGACAAATTTAGTGGCTTTTTAACTTTGGTTGTTTTTGGTTAGTGGTTTTCTGGTGGTTTTAGAAGTTGAATCTGGTGGACAGCTCGTTCACCTGTTGGCAACACTGCCTTTAATATGTGACATTGGTAAATGCGCTAATCTGTGCCTCATGCCATGTAGAAAAAAAAAGAATTGTATTTTTAGATAATTTTATGGAATGGAAATCGGAAATAGAATTATAATTACTACTATGAACAATATTTTTGTAATAATTTTTATTTCTTCTAAATACGGATTTTCAGTGTAATACCCAGTAATACCTAGTAATTTGAGGTGAGTACAAATAACTGTATTGTTGTTTAAATATTTACAAAATAAAATACGAGTTCATAACAATAACATTATGTACTGTTGTGTCGTCTTGTTTTAGGGCGATGGCAGGTGACGGTAGCAGCGGTGGTGGTTCTTCTGTGGCTCTGGTTACTGGGGGCTATGACCACACTATCAAATTATGGCAGGCCCACAGCGGTGTTTGTTTACGTACCATGCAACATCCAGATTCGGTATAATGTTAACAGATTATTGTGATGAATAGTAGTTTCTTTAGCATATGTATTTCACGGACATATTTAAGATAATTTTCCAAACCGTTGGCATAAACGAATAAAAGGAAGTTTAATCATACAAGAGCAAACTGAGAACCTTAATTAGTGCATTGTTTTATACTACAGGAAAAAGTTAGTAACTATAGTCAAAACTGGATATAATCATAATGGTTAAAACGACAGATCAATCATAACGACTGAATGGTAAGGTCCTGGCCGAATCTCTGTATAAGTATCTATGTAAACATATAGCTTATAACAACATTGGATAAAAGCGAAATATTGGTTAAAACGATGAACTGCTATCGGAACTCATCTGCTATAACAACCAACCATCATTATGTCATTACACTGAATTACCCACATACCAAAAGAAAATAAATTTTGAGGCGCTGAGGGGACAACTAGCCCCATCTCTTGGTATCAAGAGAAAATAGAAACAATAATATGTTTTATTCCTAACAGTTGTTATATCCCATTTCGATTGTATTTGAATGAATTATGAACTTTTCTTAAACTTTACAAGTCTACATTATAGTCCGTGAGATTTAATAGGTTGGATTTGACGTTTCTTAATTTTCATGCCGCTATAACTTTGTATCAACGTTCCTGATATCTAATACAAATTCAATTACGTAAATGCTGAATAAATAAATGTTATTTATTTTTCCCACTACTGATCATTACACAAAACTACTAACTGATTTCTTTTAGTTAAAAACACAGATATTTCGTTATATATCTTCAAAAGAATTTTCTAAATGGACATTGTTACAATGTTATATCACGAGGCGTATTGCTCTAGTACTGCTACCATTTGCAATCGTTTCGTTACCAAATGAAATCGATAATCGGATTGAAATGTCATAATAATCGAATAATTTAAAATTAAGATAATATTATATTTTTTAAATAATTTTAGTTCTGTATTGTTTTTTTGATGAGTTTACTGACAGAAGCATGTAATCAAATATCAAAGGATGACTGGGCTAAGGTGGTGGAGAAAACAAAAAAAATAATAAAGGAAGACTGAAAGAGACGTCAGAATAGACAATTTAATTGAAAATGAATTAATCATAATAGTGGGAGATGAAGATAGCTCTACGGACATGGATTCAAGCTCGGAAAATGATTAAATATTTATTTTTCACCAATATTACAGTCTGCCTTTATTTTGTGGAAGTTTTTTATGTATTAGTCCCAAAAAATGAATATATCGAATTAAGTTTATTCATATACTTAAATATGATTTACTGTAACAAATACCATATCTCAACAAACGTACTATGTAGCTAACAAACTAATAATTATAAGTGAAATATTATGATGTTATTATGTTATTAAACAATGGTATCGATTTTCGTTAGAATCGAAAAATAATCGAGACATATTTGTTTGGTCCCATAACTAGTCCTAGCCATGTGACAGATGTCAAATCCGACCTATTAAATCTCACTGACTATAATGACTTTGTCTTATAATAAAATTTTCTCATCAACAACAGAAACAAACATTGTGTCATTTATCCTTTGAATTTAAAGAATTGTACTGGCATTTATACAAACATTTATTTTTTCTATTTTTGTGGGAATCACTGTCATTTGTCACACATGTAGACACTGTATTTGGGTGATTATACGGTATTTGGCTTTTTGATGTCCCTTAAGAAAATTCATCAGTTTAACGTAATATTAATTATGTTAGAAATTTACATTAAGTATATTGTTGTGTTGATAGGGCTAGAAGTTATTCCTATTTTTTTAAGATTTAAAAAATACTAGGGAAAATATTTAGGGGAGAGACACTGTGCCCAGAAAAGTGGCATATTGCGACCAAGAAGTGACAACCGTTTAATTATTACTTTTTTTTATTTTATTTTTTTATTGTAAATATAGTGGCAACTACCCGTAGATAATTTTTGCCAACGTCTTGTTTGGATTAGACACTGTGCGGTATGCTAAAAATGATATATAATTTTGGCTAAGTGACGATTCAGTTGAGGACCTAAAAACAGACAACACAAACATTGAACAAGGACAACACAAATTAGTTAGCATTCTACATGAAATTAGATATATTGTGTTAATTACAAATACATAAAATGCGACACAAAAGGGAGTAAGAGTTATTAAATTAAAGGTGAATTTTGTTTTCAGCAATAAACTTTGAAAGGGTTTCAATAAATGGGGTGTCAATATATGTAAGAAGGGAGTTGAAATTCGTGGGCAAAGGAATAAAACGGGGAAGAACGCTATATAGGGAATACTTTAGGTTTGGACAATTGAAGAAAATATGGTCAACCGTGCCGTCTTCTAGTCCAATTATTACTTATGAAAAGTAAAAATAAAACACATGTAATTGGTTTAAGGTTTACATTATTATTGAAATGTCATGAAGTCTAAATGAATATAAATATAAAATGATAAATTATCAGTCTCTGATTTTCATAAAGATATCAAATTATCTTAAATACCTTTAAATGAAAACACAAATATTGACAAAAAAAAATTTACAAATTTTCTATTATACTGCTCTTCCCAAAGCATGAAAGTGCCAAAGAAATGACGCCAGGGAAGTGACATAATCGTACATATCCACAAAGTACATTTGAATCAGTAACCGTTTCTATAATTAAACGTAATTCATGACATCTATGCATAATATCCTTTGTTTTTCTGAAATTTACAATACTGTAAGATTAAAACTTAAAAATGTATATTGACCAAGAGAAATACTGTAACTACTGGCACAAGGCTGTTCAAAGACAGCTAGACAGCAACTGACGCCACTATTGTTTAAATAGGCCCAATCTAGTTAACTTGCAGCTAAGTTTATTTTGTTCCCTATCCATATAATCTGACTTACGTAAATTGGCAAATGAGGATTACTGCGAGTATATCACACAAAGGAAGAGAAAACGACCGAAACAGGAATTAAAGGAGGAATTCTGAATTTAGAAAAGAAATAACGTCCCTATTGGAAAATTTTTGCAAAACATACAGCAATTATACAAATCAAATACATCAAGAACTAACAGAGATAAAAGAAGAAATAAAAAACATTAAACACGTAACTGAAAACTTGATACTTAAGAAAAGAGATTAATAGCATGAAGACAAATAATACTGTTATCCAAGAAAAATTGGTAAATTTGGAAAAAAAATTCGAAATAATAAAAAATCCTTCAATACCAAGTCCGCTATCGCCTAACTATGACAATATTATCCTAGAACTACAGGAGCGGCGTCGAAGTTAAACAAACATTATAATTGGGGGTATACCTGAACTGAATAGTAAAAATTCTACCTCGACGCGAACACGATGAAAGTGAAATTTTTAAAATAATTAATACTATCCAAAAAGATTGTCCAAAGACGATAAATATTATGAGACTAGGCAAATATAATCCTGAAAAACAACGTTTAATTAAGATTTGTTTTGAATCTTCTGATGTCGTAAAAAACATATTAAGGAATAAATCTACCGATCCGACTTTTAAAAATAACATATTTGCCGATCAAACTCTTGCTCAGTATAAGTATCTACTAGATTTACGAAATTAATTAACTCGCCGACTGAATAATGGAGAAAAAAATTCTTACTATAAAATATATTGGAGGAATACCAACAATAACAAAAACTAGTAAAAAAAACTTCAGTCAACAATCATAAATAATTATTCAAAAGTTCACCAATATGATGATATATTATTAGAATAATTATTAGATTCCTACCAATATTAGATTCCTACCAAAGTTTAAAAATGGAAAATTTAAGCTTAAAATTTTTTACGCTAATGTTGGAAGTATATTGAAACCCGGATAATTTGACAAATTAAAATGCATTATTACAACATTAACATACACAGTGCATTTGATTTTATTAACAGAAACATGGATTAAGTTGGAATCTGATATTAAATTATTAGAAATACTAAACTATACACATCTATACAGTTACAGAAATGACGAAGTGGGAGGTGGAGCGTCAATTTACATACATAATAAACTTTTAAAGCATACCGTTACTGAAGAAAAATATGTGAATGGATGTAATTATTTATGGATCTATTTACAAAAACATGCATTAAATGTGGGTTTAATATACAGACCACCTAATACTAATATAAATAAGTGCACAGAAGACTATTCATTACAAATAGCACAAAAAAAGAGAGCAATACTACACTCATCAAAAGTGTCTAGGGATCAAGTACGTTTTAGAGTATCGCCGCAATTGAGGATTATTATGTTAACTTTTTTGGATCGTTATTGATTCTTTTTAGTGATGTTCACTATTTGAATAAAGAATTTTCTTTAAATTTGGATTAAAAATAGAAAATGAACTGTCAATCAGGATTCCTATAAAAGTGTGTAATAGCGTTTTTTACAAAACCATTACAATTTCTGCATCGGAACTGAAAAAAATTGCATCGATATGGAGCGACATCATTTGACACGAGAAGAGGTCATGAGGGCCGTCGGAATATTGCAAGCTGGTTCCAGGCAACGTACTGTGGCTGTCGCTCTTGACACTTCACAGAGCGTCACAAGCCGTATCTGGACACGCTATCGTATCACGGGCAGCGTGGCCGAGCGACATAGAGGACGATCTCGCATCACCACTCGCAGACAGGACCGGTACATCCAAAATATTGCTCGACAGAACCGTACTATGACCGCCATGATGTTGGCTACGAGGCTCCACAGCTCTTTAAGCTTGCTGATAAGCGACCAAACCATCCGAAATCGTTTACGTGAAGTGAGTCTGCGTTCTCGAAGGCCGCTGAGAGTTCTGCCTATAGCACCCTGCAATCGTAGGGCCCGTTTACAATGGGCTCGCGAACACAGAAATTGGGAGGAAGAAGACTGGCGTTGTGTTTGCTTTTCCTATGAATCTCGTTTCGGTATGAGGCCGGATAAAAGACGTACTCGAGTTTGGAGGACCTCTGGACGTCAAGAACGTTTGAAATTTTGTCAGGAAGTTCATTCATATGTAGGGGGAACAATAATGATTTGGGCCGGTATTTGGATCGGTGGAAGAACCGATCTCATTTGGATCAGCAACCTCAATGCTCAGATTTATGCGGAGAGGATTGTTTCAGACGTGATCATCCATCTGCGAAGCCGGTTGGATGAGTCGTTTCGACTAATGCACGACAATGCACGTCCACACAAGGCTAGAGTCCTAACACGCGCTCTTGCCGACGCTCGCGTCAACGTTCTGCCGTGGCCTGCTCGATCGCCAGACCTCAACCCAATTGAGCACGCATGGGATATGCTTCAAAGAATAGCTCTGCCGAGTATGGATGCCGTGCATACCCCACAACAACTTTTTGACTTGTTAGAAAGAATGTGGGCGGCCATTCCTCAAATTGATTTTGATGAACTGATTTTAAGCATGCCAAATCGCCATGATTGTGTAATTCGTGTCAATGGTGGAAACACAGATTATTAATTTTTTTATCTTTACAATAAAAACTAAAAATTCTCATTTTTGCCTTTTTTTTTTGCCATTTTAGTTTAATTTCCCACCATTTGGAAAAATTGTAATTTTTTTTAATTTTTACAAAATATAAGGATAAGTTGTTAACTTAAACATAGAAATTAAAGTAAGAAGCCAGTCTGGAAGACTAGATTTGATAAATGTTAATTGGATAATTTTTTATAGTTAAAAATGTACTTGATCCCTAGACACTTGATGTGTGTATTTGGAGACAAACATCGACTTACTCTGTACTAACATGTACTGTAGGAAATATAAAGAGCTGTTAAATGAGATAGGTTACGACATATTAAACAAAATACATATTAGATATAGTACCAGACATACCTCGTCGAGTGAGACTATTATTAACCATATTTTATCAAACTTGAAGGAAAATTCTTTTGACGTAGCATTAATTGATACAGAAATGTCAGATCACAACCAAGTTTTTCTCGAACAAATATTATACTATGCTTTATAAAAAAATGTTAGAAGCAGATTTTAATAAGAAAAATAAAAAATATGATAACTTGGAGAAATTTATTAATAGACATGTACTACTCGCTTGAGCTAAGTTTGCATCTCACTGGAATGCGAGGAGTTATTAACAACTTATTGAGTTTAAGGTTCGGGATTTTATATATATACTTTTTTGCATACCATACCCGAATGGTGAAATGACGATATCCGCGCCAAGTGCAAACTTAATTCAACCGGATTGTAAATATGAGTAAAATAACAAAATATAAAATTTTAAACCCACCAAAAAAAATTGGATAATTAAAAATATCATGAACAGTATAAATAAAAGAAATAAAATGCGGAGAGATTTGAAGAGAGACTCGGGAAATCAAAAACTCAAAGAAGAATTTGCAAGTGAAGGAAATAAAGTAAACGAAATTATAAAGTTAGCAAAGAAACAATATGTTAATGCTTTCGGTAAATGTAAAAATAATCCTAAAATAATTTGGAACCTAATTATTGTATACCAAATAACAGAATTAAAAACAGTTGTACTCCCCCAAAACTTATAATACATTCTAGAATTGTTTCTGATGAATAAGAAGTCTGTGAATGCTTCAATAAATATTTTTCATCTATTGGTAATGTTCTGGCTGATAAAATATTACAATCGTTTTACAAACACACTTGTATCACACCAACACATACTCAAACCCACTTACAGAAAATTACGCTTTCAAATTTTAAACCGTGCATTATTGATGAAGTAAATAAAATTATTGAAAACTTAAAATTAAATACTAGTGCTGGGATTGATTGCATAAATACAAAAACTATTAAATGTATGAACTATTATAATGTAATAAAACCACTTATTATTGACAACTTAGCAAATTATGTAAATAATTGTTTAAAATTTGGTCTTTTGCGGATGGCTATCAGGTTGCCAAGGTTAGTTCTATTTATAAGGTACAAGAACTGACTGATCCTGCTAATTATCAACCCATTTCAGTGTTGCCAGTATGTCCAAAGTATTCGAACGAATAATACACGTCTGAAAGCATATATTAACAGTAAAAAATTTATTAATCAATGATAAACAGTACGGATTTCGAGCTAAATGAAGTACATTGTCTGTGATTATTGATTTAATAACTGAAATTAAAGACAATATAAATAAAAAAAATGTTGCTGTTGGTGTATTCATTGGCTTAAAAAAGCATTCGATACAGTTAGTTACAATCTACTATTACAAAAACTTATAATATAGGAGTGACAGAATCAGCATATACAATTTTAGAATCTTATCTCACAAATAGAAATCAAGTAGTAAAGATTGATAATCATGAAAGTAAGCCAATAAAAGTTACTTGTGGAATACCTCAAGGTTCAATGCTGAGACCTTTGCTATTTTTAATTTACATTAATAATATATTTAACATCGAGCTTTCTGGGAAAATGACACTTGCTTTTTTTACTTTGGTCATTCCATAAATGATATTATGATAGATGCACAACGAGATTTAAATAAATTGCACGAGTGGTTTCAGATTTATTTATTAACCATCAATATTTCAAAAACATCTTATATGATCTTCATATTATCTTAAATAATAGACTTCCTCAAAATTGCCGCTAAGAAAGCTATCATTGCTTAAGGTACCCAGCAGACTGGCAGCATTGCCTCTTTGAATAGCCAAACTGATTCGTTGGGGGAAGAAGCTGCCAGCCCGGCACGGCGGTCGCCCGAAGCCTCGACCAGTCTCTTACAAATATCAGAAACCAGTCGATGGGCTTCTGGGCCCCAGGGACCCAAAGTTTCGGCTGCAAAGGGCGTAAATATAATACTCTCAGAGAGAGTCGCATACTTACGCCGCTTCAAGTTCTCAGTAGTGCTAGCCGCGGCACCTGCTGACTTGGAAGTCGCCGGCACATGGGAAACAGCAAGTGTATCGATACAAGTGGCATCCCACACCAGCGATTTTCCAAGTTTCCAAGGAATGGACCTCAAACCATCCGGTCTTCTGCCGTCGATGCGCGCAATACCTATAGGCTCTAAGACTGCAGGAACTGCGGGAAGTTTTAAGTACACTTTTAGAAATAAAAACAGCCTTAGGTTGAATACACCAAGAACAGAATATGGTAAAAAAAACATCATGTTTGAGGGAGTACAATTGTATAACGCCTTGCCCGAAGTTATTAAGGATTCCGTAACTTTAGCCACATTTAAACACCAACTTAAGCATTTAGACAAATCAGACGAATGTTGGTTGGGTATGTTTAGACTTCATGTCTGCCATTGTCATCACTCTGGTCAAATGCATAAATGTATAAATCATGCTGTAAATTAAATTTTCTCATTTAAGTGAATGTAACATATTGTTATGAGAAATAAATATCTTTAATCCGATATGTAGCACAAGGTCAAGTGGTGCATTTGCTATTTTTATGAATGAATTTCAAAGTTTGAATTACGCCAGGCGAGGGCGACCTTTTTTAAGTGACGTTAAATACAGTGGTTTTATTAAATGCTAATAAATTTTATCATAATTGAAATAACATAGCAGCTAAATAAAAAATATAACGTTTACCAGTATAATGAAAACCGGTAACGGGCCAGGCCAGAGTATACATTTCACAATATTTTACATATTGTACAGCACAGAAGTAACAAGTTATCATGATATGATTCTATGACTCAAATAAAACATGATATTCTCTATGCCCTTAAGGTTGTAGTAATTATTGATGGGCCATTAAAATCTCAATATCGTATATTCACCCATTTACACATTTTTTAAATGGCTAGCCATAATAATAAAATACTTTAGACAATTACACAAACTGTGTGACCCCAAACTATGCACTAGGCTTGTACTATGGGTGCGAAACAATGATCTACTGGGAGAGCTCCCAGCAGGGTTCCCAGATTTTAAAAACAAATATAATTAATAATTAATTACATAATATAATTATTAATTAATAAATTATAAGTCAAGTTATACTGAAAAACATTGATGAAATGGAAATAGACTTTCACTTATGAATTTAGTTAAGAATATCCAAAATAATCTGAATAATAAAAATGGTTCAGGGTTCAGTTACCTACTTATTTGTTAATGCAAATTGTTAAATGTGGTTCTAGGCTGCAACAGATTTGTATTAATAAGAATCATTTTTGTCTATTATTTTTATTTTGCTATCTTTTTAGCACCTGACGATAAAGTAATATTTTTTTGTAGCAAGTAAATGGGTTAGAAATTACACCAAATGGTCAGATGGTAGCTGCATGTGGCTATCAGCACATTCGCATGTATGACCTGGCCAGTGCTAACCCAGATCCTGTAATGAACTATGAAGGTGTTGCTAAAAATGTAACGAAGGTTGGATTTCAAGTAAGTTTCTAATTTATTTATCCATCATGTGATATATTAATAATCATGACAACAAGGCTAATGGTATAGTCTGTACCAGATCCTCGAGGTAAGGGGCCCCCCCTGTAATACCTCCATAATAAAGATAGCAATTGCTTCAAAACTACAATAATAGATTTTTATTAAAAAATGTCATCACTAGGTAGGAAGGACCACTTTTTAATTTCATTATACAATAACTATTGGTTTTTACTGCGATAATAAGACGTTGTAGACAAGTTTCTGATATTTCTGCACTGTTGCAATTATTATGATCATGGTTGACTTGAACTATGGACAAATATTTAATATAATAATAACAAAACGATATACGTAGGTTCTGGGCGGCAATGTGTTCATTTTTTATGTATGTAATTAATTACATACATAATAATAATAATTACATACTGGTGATTACTTATTACATTTTGCTCTTTAATTAGTTTTTACATTCCAGGAAGATGGTAAATGGATGTATACCGGTGGAGAGGACTGTACGGCCAGGATTTGGGACCCAAGGTAATAAAAAACTATTTATAATTAAAAGTTCTGTGCAGCCTTTACAATTATATCTATCCAGGTATATATAGGATGTCTCAGCTGCATATATTCTCGTACAGGTCGTAAAAGTCGACTAAGGTCTATCCTATGCAAGTCCCCTATTATAGATGACAGGCTACAGGCTAGCAAGCAACCTGCCACTATCTAGTTCCATTTTGCCCTCTGCAAATCTAAAAACTGAGCGTGTTTGGCCGAACTCAAACTTTAGTATTCTTAGTAACCCAAAAAAAGTCTAAGTTTAAACAATAAAAAAAGATGCTAACTTATTGCTAGAAGCGGCATCAAGGTTCGATGTTGTTGTACCTTAATGCTCTGCTCTGAATAACAAACAGCTTGTGAAGTTTTGTAGCTATTTTGTGAAAGGTATATTTAAAAGTAATCAATATTATTACCATATGTTTTGTGCAGGTCTGGTCGCCAACTACAATGTCAAAGGATATTCCAAGTGCCAGCACCAGTAAATACAGTGATATTGCATCCAGACCAAACTCAGATCATGGTGGGTGATCAGAGTGGAATTATACATATGTGGGATCTTAGAAATGATCAAAATGAACAATTAGTAAGTATATTTGAAATATAATACACATAGGCACTGAAATTTCAAATACATATATACAGGTGTCCCAAGAGATAACACTAAATGTAGAAGGTAGTTATTATAATAATTCTATATATAACGCATTTAGCAAAAAAGCGTGAATAATCTAAAGCTCTTCCGAAATGTCAGTTTATTCTAATTACTGATTTTATATTTCATTGGTGGAATATAAAAATTGGCGTCAACTTAAGACTAAGTTGCTCATCTTACCTCAGACAAGTCTCATTAAAAAATTCTTAGACAGTGTCTTACTAAGAAAATAAGGTCCGAGTTCGGCGGGACACTCATTGGTTGGTTCAGTAGTTTGCGCAACAGTGCAACGTAGTTTCTTTTTTCATATTTATAGTGAAAATGGGTTATTATGAAAGGCATTGACCAAACACAGTTAGATGGCCATATTATATAATTTTTGAATTACAAACCTGTATGTTTAAATGTTAATATTTACAAACTTAAAACTAAATTATATCATAAATAATAATAGCATTCCTCAAGTTATTTTAGATAATATTTAATATGCTCCATGGTCCGTGGTCCATGAGTGTATTAAATATTTTTTATTTGGAATTTTTTCTAGATAGGCTATAAAATATATAAAATTATATACTTATGATTTTATGGTGCAATTCTGTCCATAGATTTAATATATTACCATAAATGGGTAATATGAAAGAGACAGCGCACAGTATTGGGTATATTAGAGCGAGATAGATAGACAAGACCATTCAGGTACACGCCATAGTCTAAAATAACTCCAGCGTCACGAACGAAAATCTCGCTTGTATTTGCAAAATCTCGGTGTTACAGGTAATTTTGTGTTCATTAGAGGGAGCTAATTATGGTTAAACGTGTGCAGTGCCCGGATGTAACTCATCATAGAATAAAACTCATAAAATTGTACATTTCACATGAAAGTATCATACTATTGTATTAAAATATTTTTTGTCTAATTACAATGTTTTTAGAACTACCACAAATGTTTTGGACTTTAATTATCGCATTTAATGACATTATTGCTCTGAAGACTTACAAGTTCAGTTTAAAATGATAACAAGTACGTGAATTCTGCTATTTATAATCTCACTTTTAAAGGGACTTGATTACACTTACACGCATACTGGTGTATTTGCTTTTTGGGCTCGCCGTAATCACTTCGTTGCCAATCTATCATAATACATGTATGGTTTTGTCTATCCTAAATTCAAGTTTGTAATAGGTATGTATTAATTTCTATTTTTTCCAGATACCAGAAGCTGAGGCGTCAATCCAAGACATAGCCATCGATCCAGAAGGAAGAATGATGGCTGCTGTGAACAACAAAGGTAACTGCTACGTGTGGTCGCTCGGTGGTCAGCCGCCGCGGCCCGTGCCTCGGAAGCATATCCAAGCGCACAAGAAGTATGCGCTTAAATGTGTCTTTAGTCCGGACTCCACGTAAGTGTTTTAACATTTTTTTTTGTTTGCGGCAGTGATATTATTCTATACTGCAATGTCTATGCACCACTAATAATTTACTGGTGTGATTTAAGTATTACGTTGTAGAATTAATTGCGAATAGCTCTTTAGAGTATAATTAACACCCCAAACACAGTTACCATCAGTGACAGCAATTTTGCTATTGTATTACATCGTGTTTTAGTTATTTTCTTTCTATCATGGAATTAAAATCGCGCGTGTTCTCAATCCCTGCATCCAGCTTCCGAAAATCAGTTATATCGTTATTCACCGACAGGGTCGCACCGACCGTCGGTACACGCCTGTGTGTGAAACAAACAACGCCTTCTTTTCTTTTTATAAATAAGGAAATTAAATGTAAGGCTGGACGCTCATATATAAGACGTGCGAGCGCTCGCGGACCGCGCCTTTTGATTTTTTATCATAGAATCAAATATACCTGCACGCATCGAAGGCGTCGAGGCAGTGCCGAAAAGCGCGTACGCGTACATTACGCCCGCGTCTCTTTGCCGTTGTTTTGCCATTTCATTTGTTCCTTTTTTCAAGCCAAATAAAGAGAAATACGTGTCAAAGCGCTTGCGCCTTGATTCATGCTGCTTTTATTTTTTCATTACATTTTATTTCTTTTTTGACATAATTAAAAGTCGAGGTGCCTGCGCGCGCATAGATTATAATATTACGTCATTACCATTGTGTCTTTTCGTTTTGTTCCTTTTTTAACAGAAATAAGTCTTATGCCGCCACTATTTACTCATTTACGTGAAGGTCAATCGTATAAAAAATTCAGCAGGATTATGATTAGTTACCAAATATCGGTTACAAGTGTAGTATATATGACCTGATTTTGCGCACTAGACAGTCCAGCCGCAGCAGCCATGAGATGATGAGTGATAACTTACTAGAGCACGCTTGCTATAGGAAGCCAGGTATATGTTGGTAAATGTGTTACACAAAACGTGTGTCGCGCGGCGGCAGCATGCTGGTGACGACGTCGGGCGACTGCTCGGCGCGCGCGTGGCGCACCGGCGACTGGGCGCTGGCGCGCGAGCTGCGCCACGACTCGCAGCGCTGGGTCTGGGGCGCCGCCTTCAGCATCGACTCGCGGTACCTCTTCACCGGTCAGTCGCGCCCGCACGCACACACGCACACGCGCACACACACACGCACACACACACACACACGCGCGCTCGCGCCCCACCCGCGGGGTTATTACCTAAACATTTGCAGACAGCGACAGCCACGCGATCATTGCGCGACCAGTGACTAATTGTAATAAAATATTGGTATCATGTATGACGATTGCGTGTCTATTACGCCATGATCGTGAAATTCGCGGTAGATTTATAGCGCCACTAACAAATAACATTGTACAAATTCTCGCTATGACAGCAGATATCGCGCGATATTTGACTGTCGCATGCTGACTGCAAGTTAGGTAATAAGCGTGCCGTACTGACTCGGACCAACAATCGTAATAGACGGAGCAAATTATGAACTGCTGCTGTTATCAGTGTGTGAAACGAATTTTCATATTTTTCTTCACATCTCATTGAGCGTCATCACGATCGATCAGTTGGGCAACCTCGCACTATCGGTGTAACTCGTGTCAGCGCATGACCGGCTCAACGGACAAAACATTGCAGTACTGAAATAACTATTTGCAAAATACTCGTAAATCTTACGTGTTTTGTCTACTAGTATTCACAAAAATAAAAATATGTCATGTTAAGCTGTGTATCGTTGTATTGTGACCCTTCCTTAGTCACGCACATTAGTAGAAGTCTAGAACCTCGCGCCAATAAAAAACAGACACGCTCTTAAAACAAAAGCTCCATCCATTATAATTATTGGTCCGAGCGTTCTAACCTTCGTGTTTCACGCCTTTTCAAATTCATACTTTCACGTTTACAACAATTCTTGGTTTATTTAGAATTACCAACTATTAGACCTATTTTAGTGTGCGACGTGCCGCCGGTCACTTGCGTGAATTGGCCGGTCGTTGCTTTTACACTTCAGCGTGTGCAATCGAAGTGGCTAGACGTACAGTCACCATGGATAATAAAAATATTTTATTGATAACTACGCTTTATTACGCAAATAAAGAATCTGATTACACCTCACTTTGAAAATAACAATACAACAATAAATATACGATTGAATTTACTATTTTTAATTTCTTCTTTTGTGAGGTCATCAAAACCGGTTTAAAAAATGTTTGTGACCTCTTTTTAACCACTCTTGTTTTGCTTCACAATCACTGACATGTATAAATTACCACGGGACAGGCTTTATGAAGCAAATGACAGCTGATTTAGTGTGTCAATTTGAAGCGCCACTTGTGAAATGCGAAATTCTTGAAAACTAATTTTGATATGGCTATGAACTAACTTTGGGTATACTGCATAACTGCATATGACTATTTTAGTTTTATGTACTCTCGTATATGTCAAAAAAAATGGCGTAAATCAAATAGGCACAAATATAACTTTACAACCGCCAGTCCAGTATAGTAATCAGAGATGTAATTTATTTGAAATACATTTATTTAAAATTGGAAATACACAATGCAGTACCTAATTTTATTTTGCATTTGAAATACTTTTTTCAAAATGCATTTTGTATTTTATTTGAAATAATCTACATAAATATTTAGTATTTGTAAAATGCAAAATGGTTTTGTTAATTTTTTTAATTCATAATTCGTATTTTTCATTTTTAAATACATAATTACTTTATTTAAGAATGCACTCATCCTAAATGTTGCCAACAATAAAGCCAACATTGCAGGTTACACTGTCTCTGTGCCAATGCCAATAATCCCAATACTACAAATGACCTACAAACACTTCCAGGTCTATATATGCCCGAAAATAAAAATAGGCATTTTTGTTTTCGGGCACATATGTGGGTGTCCAAGCAGAAAGAGTCCAGTAGTGGGGGGTCTTAAGTTAAGACTAGATTCGGAATTTAAAATAGTCAATTGATAATAAGGATTAAAAAAATATTCAAAAACGGCACATATTTTTTTTATCAGATATTTAAAGTTAAAACGCTGAAAAAGCTTGTTTTGAGAAAAAGCATTTCTAAGTTTGAAAAAAAACACTTCTACTTGTTTGTTTCTATTTAAAAACATCATATAAAGTCATTTACTATATGAACTTGTGGATAATTGAGCGTTAATTAATAATCAATTAAAATCGCGAAATGCCATTTTTTCACTCAACTTTACACAAAACTGCGTATATATCGGAAACTAAATGCTGACCCCTCTGGACCCTTTTTGCTTGGACGCTCTCTGTACCACATGTCATCGTAATCGGTTCAGCGGTTTAGCATTTCCCCTATAAAGTTTTATCTCCCTTTTCACCCCTTTAGGAGTAGATTTTTAATATCGGTTCAGCGGTTTAGCATTTCCCATACAAACTTTCATCCCCCTTTTCACCCCTTTAGGGGTAGATTTAAAAAAAAGTAGCCTATGTCCGTCCCCTGGTGTCAAACTATATCCATATCAAATTTCATAAAAATTGGTTCGGCGGTTTAGCCGTGTAAACATACCAGACAGACAGACTCGCATTTATAATATTAGTATGGATATACATTATAATAGGTCTTTACGTATGAAGTTGCCGTCCTACAATAAAGTCAACAACGACGAATTAAAGGCGATAGTGGAAGCTGACGATACTCAACCTACTGCTGAGTTAGCAGCAGTTTTCGATGTTAGCATCAAAACAATATTGGTTCCATTTGCGTCAAATTGGCAAGGTAAAAAAGCTAATAAGTGGGTGCCGCACGAAATGAACGAACGCCAGCGCGACGAGCGCGTTGAGGTATGCCTTGCGTTTCTTAATAGATACAGAAACAAAGGGATTTTGAACTGCTTTGTCACTTGCGATGAAAAACTGATTCTTTTAGACAATTGTAAGCGGTCGTCAAGTTGGTTAGACCCTGGTTCTGCACCTAGGCAAATAAGCAATGCCCCAAACGAAAACTTACATGAGCATTACTGCGGACGTGTACTGTGCGGAACTGGACACAATGATGGAGAAGCTCGCAAATCTCCGGCCAGCCGTGGTTGATCGCTCGTCCCCGCTGCTCCTGCACGACCACGCTCGACCTCTCACGGCACAACAGACTGTCTCAAAGCTACAAGAGCAAGGCTTGGAAGTTTTGTGTCATCCACCATACTCACCAGACCTTGCGCCGACAGACTTCTACTTTTTCCAAAATTTGGACAACTTCTTGGCAGGAAAAAGTTCTATACCCGAGAGGCAGTACAAAATGCCTTTGAAGAATTTGTTGCCTCCCGTACACCTGACTTCTTCAAGAAGGGCATTGAAAAATTACCATTGCGCTGGCAGAGATTCATCGATAGCATGGGTGTATACTTTGATTAATAGATATAAAAAAAATACTTTAACTTTTTGTATACTAAACGGCAATTTCATGGTTAAAGACCTAATATTATTTGTGTAAAGATAACACACTATATTTTAATTTACTCCTATTCAAACGTGGAAGTCAGGTCCCTTTATTTATACCATTATATTAATTAATAAAAAAATTACTGCGACAGTATTTCATTTTGATTTTTTTTGTAATAAAATTTAGGAAACTAAATTAGATCACTTTTTATAAGTAAGTAGCAAACCCGGTCCGTTTCACGGGTCGTAAAAAACAAAACAAAAAAATTCTACTGATCCGATCGCTACCAAACTTTACAAAATCACCCGCTAGGCCAATCTGAAGATTCCCTGAAAATTTCATCGAAATCAGTCCAGCCGTTTCGGAGTCCATAAGGAACATACATACATACATCGCCTTTTATATATATAGATAGATAGAACTGTTTACATATTACATCATTCAGTAAAAAATCACAATACAAAATCGAAACCCTGCCCGGCGAGACAGAGATAGGACGGAAAGTGCGCTTTATTGACACGCCAAGAGAGTAATTATTTATTTTAAACGTCTTCAGAGTAAACAATCTATGGACGTAATACATCGGACATAAATAAAACGAAAAAATGCAACTTGACATTTTTAAGCAGCAAGAAACTGAGTGGGTGCTAAGTGTTAAGCTTACTTCAGAATTTCTTGTTGCTTCTTCATATTTTAAGAATTGATAGTGATTCAATTTACAATCATTGACCTTACAGATTGAGAATAAAAAATCTAATGACTTGGTTTTTCTAGACAACACAGAGTTTGTCTAAACTTAAAGATGTTACAATTGTTGAGTCAATTTATTTCGACAAATCGGAGGCGATAATATTTTTCATAATAGAGTTTGGCCAGCGGTGCTTCTGACAAAACAATTTAACGGATTGTTCGGATGATCGTCTCGACAACATATCTCTTTATATTAAATTCAGAAATATGTTTTAGTTTCCATAATTTTATTAAATCAAATAATGCTCAATTTACCAGGTTCATCAGACAGCTATGCACGACTTTGGGATTTAGAAAAAGGCACATTAGAAAGAGAATATTGTGGACATCAAAAACCGATCACTGCACTTGCATTCAGAGATCAGGCCATATAACTTATAATTATAACATTATAAATAGGTTTTTAATTTTTGTAACAGAAATTGGGATCTTACATAGATTAAATAAAGGAAGACAATTTGTTTAAAATAGGTTTAGAAGACTTCAGACAAATATTATGTTCCTTTTACTCACAGACCACCTACCATGAGACAAGCAATTTTTTTAGGAATAAGCGCGCGGCACGTGTGACGTTACGTAATAGAGTAAAAAGAGATTATACATGTTGATATTGCACTTATAATATAAGAAATCTTTTCATGAGTTTCTTTTAAAAAAAAGAAACATAATAATCAAAACAAAATTCTTTATTTTGAGAAAAGAATACTTTATTAGTCTCAATCAATAAATTTCCCATTTAGAAACAATCATTCAAATTAAAAATATATATGTACCTAATAGATGTGTCAATTAATTAAAAACTTGTCATAGTAGGAAGAAAATAAGATAATTTTACAAGAACTAGGTTATAATTTCAAAGAATGACAATAATAGTCATTATACATTCCCTAATTTATTGAAACAATATCGACATATCAATACGTGTTCTTCGCACCTCTACTTCTTTGCCGTCTTGTAAGACTGCAAAGTCAAAGCAATTTGAGTTGAGTGGGACGCAGCATGTAATTATAGCGAGCTAGACAAGGACAAACACTGATTTGGGACTTAGCAGTAATCAGTATCGCTAGAACTCTGCTCACTTTATATTATCCTTTTTGTAATTATTTTTACGACTGTCACTCATATACCACTTGACAGCTCCATTTGACATTGTTTAGGTATTTTATTCTTTTTTTTATACTGCTTAGACACATCACGTATTTGCCTCCTGGTTCCAAATAAACCAGCGCGCGCTTGTTTAAATATAAGATCATTTGTGCACTTTCACGACAGACAACTGACTATCTATTAGGTACAAGTCTCGTGGGGTAGGTTGTCTGTGCTTTTAGTAGTTAAATATTTTATTTTTATAACTTTAATTATTTCAATATTCAGAAAGTAAAATATTACTTTTTTGAAAATTCGACAAAATGTCAAGATTGACATTTTATTTTCTGCATTTAAAGAATGTTTTTGTGTAAAGAATTTTAATGTGCTTATGAAAATTCTAATGAATTGTGTGTAAATATTAGATATTGTTGTCATATTTAGTGTAAGCAGCAAATTTTTGTATAATATAATTAAATAATATGTCTTTTAAAACCTGTGTTTAATTGAAAAATTAAAGTACACTTGAGATTTGAAAAATTTTATAGTCGAGTACACAATATGGATAAAAATTAAAAAAATACTATAAATAAACTAAAACATACGAGGGAAAAACGAGGAATAAAATTACTGTTAAATTGTAAATTTTATTATCCTTCGTAGTTATATAATATAAGTGCATTAATCAATAAAATTACCATAAAGATTTCAACCTTAAGTAAAACTTAAGTATGGTAACATCTGGACTATTCAAAAGAAAATGTAATCTAAGACTTACTTTTAAGGAATGTAATTCTACGTTTTGAAAACTGTTGCAAAATTTTTGTAATGACCTATATCGCTAAAGCAGGAAGAAACAATATGCTATCTACAAATACTGGGTACACATGAAGGAAATTAATATACACTTTAAAATAGTCATAGATTACAAGCTGAGGACATAAAATTCAAATAAAATTCAGTATATAAAACAACAAAAATTCATGTAAATAAATTTAAATAAATACAGTTTTATCATAATTATTATAATATAATTTGTTATATGCGATACTTTTAAAATTTATTAGTAGTAGTATTTTAAAATTTATTTGTACCACATAATATTTATTATGTGGTACAAATGCATTCTCAAACAAAAAAATTAAATATTATTTTCTACAAAAGTAAATACAGCAAAAATGATTATTCTCTTACTATCAGTCTACCCTATTAGGGAAATAGCGTGAAAATACATATGTATATATGTATGTCATTACACTTAAACGTTTTAAACACAGCACTAATAATAATTTTCTTGGAACTTATTTAATGATTAATTATTCATGACTATTATTTATTATACAATTGCATGATAATTAAATTATTAATTGTATATTTGGAATGTCATAAGTCATAATAAATGCATCAATAAAAAATGAACATAATTTCGACTAGACCCAATGTTTGAGTAATTTATTCATCAGTCATAAGTTAAATAATAATAACAGCTACATTTAACACAAAGATAAGCTTCAGCTATGTTTGGATTATATTATTAAGTATATACCAACTTGACCAAAATAACTAATTTTAACAGCACTATATAGGAAATAAATGCATTATCCCATTTCCATCACAGTATTTAAATTGTATTTACCTTATCGCCAATTTTATATCCAAATGTTTAATACTTTGTTCAAGGTTAAATGTTGACCTCGGTGTTAAAAGGACCAGTTTTCCTGGTAAAGTAATACGTACCTTAAAATTAATTTGTGTTTAACACTAAATATCGTCAAGTGGTAACTGTTTCACTTCACCCATTTCAGAGCAAGCTTCGTCATCACATGTGTATGTAATTACGAATTTAAGATTAACAGATATTGATGATGCTGGCCTTGCGATCAACATGACTTGGGTTAAAGCAGGTGGAGGTAGGAAAGGGTTGTAGACAGGCAGTGATGTGCTTGACGGCGTCAACAGGCGGACTTTACAGCCCTGAAAGTAATTTGAAATTATAGATTATGAATGTTTCATCTATGATATTGAAAATGATGTTTGCATCTCTAAATACTCATACGAACATTAATTAACAAAAAGTGGATATCATTTTCATACATGGTCATTCTTTTTTTTAACCTACATGTTAAAATTTTTACTCAAATTTCCAAAAAAAATTATAACGCTTTCTAGTCAAATCTTATGTTTTGTGATAAGTGAATGTCTATTCTATCTGAAAAAGTTGTTGGCCGCGAAGTTTACAAATTTTTGTAAGATTTTCAAGGCCTTAAAAATGGATTGGCCTAATAATTATACACCTCCGTGACAATATCTTTTATTTTTTTGTATCAAATAGTTTCTCAGATAGCTTGCAAATTATTTGTTACAATAATAATCAAATGGTCCTTTTAGAAAACTTACAAAGCAATACTTCTGTATATAATAATAAATATATATTTTTAATCTTATACCACTGTCACAATTGCAGCTAGTTTGAAGTATATTTTTGCTATAATTCAATTTTAACCACTTCTAGCACAGAAATATTAATGTCGTAGACTATATTATAGTTAATTATTTTTAATATGATTTTTCCGAAATTGTACTATTCATAACAAAATATAAAAATAGCTATATAAATTTTAAAACCAGGAGACATTATCGTGACAGAGTGGTAGAGTATGTGACAGAGTTGTTATTCTATAAAATATCAGGTTGTATTTTGGAATAAAACTAGTTTTAAATGTACTTATTTAGAATCATTTATTACTTTTTAGAATAATTAAATATTTCAGTCTTAAGCTTTCTTAAAACCGAAATACTTACATACTAATAAAATCACATTGCAGAACCTTTGGGATGAGAGATCCGTATTAGTATAATTAAATTATAAGACTTCTAACTTGTCTCAACTAAAAAAAAAAAAAATGTCTAACTTGACTGAAAAATTAAAATAAAATAATAGTCATCAACAACAAATTACTTTCTCCACAAGTCATACTAGTCCTAATCAGTCTTACTTTTCGAACACTGGCAAAGGCTCATCAAATTCAAAAAACCTTCTTCTTCCTTTTTTAACTACCTTTGGATTTGGTAGAATTTTAATCAAATCCTCATACGGAACATCCGATAAGTCATTCTCCACTAATTTAAACAATCTTCCACAATCATCGACTGTTTTCAGGAACATCACCAAAACATCGCCTTCTTCGTCAACGTTACTTTTTGCTACTCCAGCGTATGTGTATTGAACATTCCTTTCACTTTTTACTTTAACGAGTACATGTACACCGTCTTCTATATTCCTTGGATGAATGTTCTTAAGGTGAAGTGTTTCATAAGAAGTACTAGAAACGGCCGTTGGATTAGAGGAATCTTTGTTTTTATTGTGGCCAATGGCTGATCTTCATCAGATGATTCATCCGGGCCATACACAATATCATAAAATCTTTTTCGAGGCATCCCAATTTTGTTCGTAATATCAGTCCACTTCATGAATTGCAACGTCTTCTTTTTCGTTAGGAAACAACTGGTCCAAAATATTGTCAATGTTGGATTCTGTTTCAGGCAGAGGCCAATAAGTTTTAGGAACGTGACACGAACAGAATTGTTCACAAAAACAACTCAGAACCCTGTAGTTTAAGATTCCACGAGTTTCTGAGAACAGTTGGTGGATTTGCATAGTTCCTTTCAGAGGTAAAATATTGCTTGGAATAGTCGATGTTACGTTGTCTATGTCTTCGTCTGCCACCAAAAACAATTTAATTTTGCTGGTATCTTGAAGGGAGGAAAAGAATTCTAACGCATCTCCGATATCTTTGCCTCTTGCTACAATAGCATCAGCTTGGCGTTTCAAAGTTCCACCAACACCATCAGCAGCTCCCTTTCCATGTCCTGATTCAAAAAAATTCCAAGATATTTTACGAAAGTTGTATTGTTCAAAAAACCGGTACGCCATTAGGTAAAAGTTAATCTTTTGCTTATACTGGGTAGCTGGTCCATCGGAAAAAAAATGTATTGTCGTTACAGTTGGATGATTTGTTTGAACTTCAGAGAGAATTGGATTAAGGTGAGCCCAGATCGCAGAAGACCCATGGTTGTGATTAGACGACACAGAGCAGTATGAAGTTACTTGTTTTGTTTGTGCTTCAATAGAAAAATGATACATCACAGCTGTATGCAGGGTCACTTGTTTACGAGAACCACCAAAATGATGAGACTGGACTTCGGAGTGGTACTTGCAGGCATAGTTCTCACTAAAATCTATATGCAAGGCTACTTCACTCTCTGTTAAACCGTCGATGCACTGTCGATAAGCTTTATATTGTAGACATGAGTTTTGAAAGTTTGGAGGACGTTCTCAAATTTTTTAATCACCTCTTCGAGTGTAATATTTTCAGTAACTGGTACATTTTTTGTGATCTTCACTTGTTTCCCTAATTTTTCCAAACTTCACTTTTTCTTGCCCACTGTCGTAAGTCTACAATAGCTTTAAGATTAGTTTTATCATAAATTTATAGACCGCTTCTTGCACTCAGAACAAACTTCTTTCATATATGATTCCGAATTAACAGAACATACTAGTGTTTCCAGGACTGCATTCGTATCTTTTTGCATAATCACTTTATTCCTATGTAAAACATTGACAACATAGGTCATATTTCCATGTAGCTTGCATAGGCAAGTGTCCCTTCCATCGACAGTAGGTGGTTTTACGTAAAACGGTCTATGTTTTGTAAAGTAGCTGTAGTGACATTTGACGCCGCTATTTTCTCTTAAAAAGGCTTTGTACAGGTTTCTCATAGAGTCCAATAAAAATCTTTTTTGCACTTTGTTTTTTCTGTGCGTCACAGTCTCCTTCTTCCCAGCTGTAGCTCTCGTTACATCATCACGCAAAAAGAACTGTTGAATTTTCTGTACAAGATCAGTTTTTTGTGGCAGAACGCTCTTATACCTTAAAGGTCTGTCTACACCTAAGGTGTCTCTTACTAATTGAGTCTGCATTCTAGATTATTTTGTAATGCGAGTTTGCAGTAAAGATTGGATAAGGCGTTTTTCTTTACGACTTTTAACAGTTTGGTATCGTTCTTTAATGGCATTGGTAAGGACATTTGTTTTCATTCTTAATGTTGTTTTCATCTTTGCTATTGCTATCTTTTTTGGATTTTCTGTGCAATCTTTTCTTGTATTTTCGAACTTTCTTCTCTTATTCTTCTATTTTAACTTGTAATCTAATATTCTCTCTGTATAACTTTGTTCTATCTCTTTTCACTCTCTTCCTCCCCCTTGAGCTAGATACTTCTGAATTAGTCGGTGTTACAGAATAAGGACGCATTTCTGGATCTACTGGTATTGGCGATGGAGCCGGCGTGTTCAACAGTACGTTTTCAAGCATCTGTTTTTTCTCCTTTCTTTTTTTATTTCCTTGTTGCCATTTTCTCTTCATCATACGATGTTCTCTCACGGTCATGTCAGCCACAAGCTTCTTACGAGTATGATATCTCTCGAGATCTTTGCGTTTTACTTCAGCTACCTTTTCTGGATCATTTTTTCGTATCTCACGGCAACGCCGCTGTCTTTCTGCTGCTGTTAATGCCTTCTTTTTCGTCATGATAATATCTTGAAAAAGAAAATATGTAAATAAGTATGTAAACATTAGATAAACTTTACATCGAAATAGTTGCCATAATAAGTATTGGTCCTATTTCAACAGATTCTTATATTTTATGAGATAAAATAAATATTATATTCTTTGCAAGTATTTTTTACCCCTCCGTCACGTACTTTACCACAAAAAAATTGTGACGGAGTTGTAGCGTGACGGAGGGGTAAATCTTACTTACAAAATTGATAATATTTAAACGTTACCACAAAATACAAACCTAACAGGTTGGCAAGAAAGTGTTTCTTATTACGCAAAAGTTAAATAATAAGAAGTAACTGTAATTGATATATTTTTGTCCAATACTTACGTGACGAAGTTGTCGCCGAATAAACACACGCACCTCCATACACAGATTCCGGGCGACTAACGCGCGATCTCTCGGTCCTAGAGAGCTAATCTCAGCGAGGGGGAGGGAGGACTAAATATCCAATCGACGGCGACAAAAGCGAACTGCGTATACGCGTCGTTCGAATGAAAAAACACGTGACCGAATATACCTACTAAAACAGTCTGTAGTGAGAGACGAGATTTTAAGATTTTTTTAATTTTTTATTAAAAATGTCAAAAATTTGTAGTCACTATTACAAAATGGACTATATCTTTTAGCATTAAAAAATACTTTTATATTTGCTATTGTCTTTATATTTTTCGTACCATTATGAATTATACACAGGCCCAGGTAGCGGGAGACAACTGTGATCTGTATGAAATACACCTCTGTCACGCGGATTGACGACTCTGTAACGTATTTTTTATTATAAAAATATAAATTATTATTTATTTTAAACGTGTATAGCCGTTACATTTTTAGTACAGTACATATTGAAACATGAATAATAAAATAATACGGATAATTTTTGATTATACTTTTTTTTAACTGATGAAGACACCTTTTTGTAGGTTAAAAAGAAGAACAACCCACATCCTAATATAACATAAAATAGAATTATCTACTTTGATGAAAAATAATATCTCACCTTAGGTACCACCGGTTGAAATTTATAATCCACAATTGGAGAAGTATTTTTGCTAGTAGTTGAAATAACAATCACATTCACATCAGGCCTTGGTTTGTCTTTGCAAAAGTGTAACATAACCATTATACCTTCCTGTTCTTCAAAAGCGATTAATGGAGGCACTTTGCTAGGTGTTACACTTTGTAATGTTACATTTATGGCAGTCAGAGGTTTCACATCATTACTTTTACCAGGTTTAATGTCTTTTTTTTCATTAAGTGTGTTAATTTCATGACCTAATGAAACTTCACTATTATCACATTTAGTATTATCTAGAGGAGAACCTAAATCTATAATGTTATCAAGAGAACTGTGTGAATTATTATTCAGTACTTTTACTGATGTGTTAGGCGTGTCAGCGCTAATGTCGACCATAACGTCGTCAGCTGGAGAGATTGGATTAGATGAGTTAGATGTACTGGGTTTTTCTGCAGACTTATTAGTAAAGAAATCTAGATCTAGATTTGCACCATTATCTATATGTATTTCATGTTTTGGTGAGAGTTTTTCTAATTCCTTCATAGGTATTTTTTTTATTTTACTGAAAAAAGAATTTTAATTTTTGTGTGTTACTAATAACAATAATATTTTTAGAAAAGAATAAAAAATTAAGAAGATACCTATTAAACCCATCACACCGTTTTACATTATCAGGTAGTGATTCTTTCAGAAGCTGTTCCCCAAGAGAATTAAGTTCATTCCATGCTTCATTTTTATTAGTTTTGATAAGATCAATATCTTCTGAAAATAACAATAATTCTATTATGAAGGACATATTTACAACAAATTTAATGTTTTCTAGTACACTTTTCTTACCACTAGGCATTAAATTGACAGGTTTTAAAGGTTCTGCAATATTTGCAGCACCATTTTCAGTAGAGAATATGTCTCCAAGTTCTTCAATTACATCTTTTTTAATAGATTTATTTTTCGTAGTTCCCTCATCTCCTAATACATTAGC
The DNA here is from genome assembly GCA_907165235.1 of Zeuzera pyrina. Taxonomy (NCBI): domain Eukaryota; kingdom Metazoa; phylum Arthropoda; class Insecta; order Lepidoptera; family Cossidae; genus Zeuzera; species Zeuzera pyrina. Next base: position 6,925,890 of record OU015627.1, read on the forward strand.
TCCGGCAAAATCCAAGAGACTATCATTATTAGAACTATTGGATAGTATTGTTTCTACCGTAGATATAACTTTTTCTTTCTTTTTAACAACAAATGCATTATATTTTTCAAATACTTCATCTAGGACATCACTTGCATGTAAAATGTCATCTGAAAATTAAATAGTGGATAAATATTCTTATTTACATATTCAATGTAAGATGTTAAATTAAAGATTATATTCAATTGAAAAATATATTTTTATCCCTATGGCTAATTTTTAGTGTTACAACTACTTTTTGGTAAAAGCTCAGAGATTGTTTGGGTACCATACAGGGCTGTAACTAGTGTCGGGCTAGTCTCCTTAGGTAGTAGGGTAGGTTGGTTATAGGCACTATTAAAAATCCTCGGATTTTTTTAAAGAAATTGGATAAAATAAGCTTCCATTGTAAAAAGGTATTACTGAAGAAAAATGGGAAATAAAGGTACCTCGATCACTCTACCCAGGAGGCCCGAAGCTCTTAGCTACTGCCCTGATACCAGGAACACCAAGTGGACTATAACTCTCACTACCTAAATTTTCAGCTTGTACATCTGTCGCCGCTAAATGTTGCAATGTAGGCCGCAATCTCGCACAACTAGCATGTAGTTCATGAATAAGCTGTTCCTCATCTGGTGAAGCATCTTTAGCATGTTCTAACATGTCACGCAACAGACCAGCACTATCAAGGGCAGCAGACACTTCTTGTGCTCTACGACTACTGGCTTCACTGCGACGTTCTTCCTGAATGTTGATTAATTTTGATGAAATAAATAACATTTTGTTATGTTCATATTTTTTTGGTAGTTTAAATTAATGACATCACAGTTTTATAAAAATGTTACAATTGCACCCTATAAACCTTCATTGATGATTAGGTGAGCTATTCTGAGTCAAGGAACACAAACTTTGATGTTAGCATATATGACCATGAAATCCTAAAATTTTGAAATTATTGATATTACTGTCTCTTTTAAACTACCTACTTTATACTGTATGTATTCATAACAAAACAAAAATATGGCCATTACTTTGACAAATATTCAAAGATTTAAGTTATTTTATGAGAGTCCAATGTCCAAAAAATAGCAGCTCAAATGATAAAAGCAGCAAATACCCATGACTTGCATAAATTGGTGGTCAGCAATAGTCAGCGTACTTATCTCCTGTGTTACTGTGGTCCTGGGTTTGATTTGCAGTCGAGCAACCATTTGTTAATTTAAAAAAAATAGCAATATCTGTTCAATTATTTTGAACATATTCAAATGAGAGGCTTATATTAGCACTAGCTATTAGTAATGATGTTACAAAAAGTTCTCACCTAAGTCCGATCACTGGTATATTCAATTTAGTATGATTATTGAAAAATAGGTAACATAATAGTCCGGTCAAGTTAGATCAAAAAATAGGGTAAGGTTCCAAAAATTCGCATAGAGCTAAAAATTGGTACGAATGTTGGGAACACAATTATAAATGAAATGCGAAAAGTCCCCGTCAATCCCACATATACAACATCTTCATAACATGCACACGTTTCCACGCCACCTGTGAGGTAGTGTACTTGGCGCGTTTTTTATTTTAACGTGGTTTTCCCGGTAAGCCTATTCCACGATCTATTGTGATCCTGTTTATTTTAGTAATATTTAATAAAAAAATGGTACTATTGAAAATGAAAGCGGCGTGAATTCTAAGAAATTGGTGAAAATTATTCGTCTGATTCATAATCATCTAATACTCTGCTTCTTCTTATCGTTCTTGTTCTTCTTCTTCCTGCTGGGTGCAAGTAAATTGTCCTAACAGCCATGCATCAGATGTGTCCACGTTGATATCTTTCTCTTCTCTTTCTGATGGCGATTCAATAATGGAGCAACTTGCCTTGACAACTGGTACATGATAATGAACAAAACACTCCAACTTTTTGCAGCCGCATTTGACATTACACCCCTTTTTACAATTGCAAAAAATTGTATTGAGGAGTTTTTCCGGTGCAGGGGGGTTATTCACAAACGTCGGAAACTTTCCGTAATGGAAAGGCCGGTCGTTGGAAAGTATAAATTCAATCCGACGGCTTGGATTTGTGAATACATACGACTATATATAATATGATATATATATTATAAATATAATACGATTTCGGATTTGTGAATCGCGTATAGACAAAATCATCGAAAAGTTTCCTGTCGGATACGGAAAGTTGAGTTTCCAACGTTTGTGAATAACCCGCAAGTGAGAGTAGTCTGGATTGGTTCCAATGTATTGTCGTTCTGGGTCTAGTTGATTACCAAGCCACACTTGAACTTGATAATATACCCGAAATAGATGTCGATGAGCACAAGCAGAGGTGTTGGAGGAAGACAAGGTAATTGCACTCGTTTTTTGTTACGAGTATTTTTTATAAAACATACGTATTGAAACTTATCTAAGCAGGTAATTTTTTTTGAAGCTACATAGAAAGAAGAAAGCCAATTCTGTTGGTGATGACATCTTGTGGAGTAGTTACTCTTTTTAAAAATTTCACCACAATGAACTAAGTTTTGTTTCTCAAACATTTTAAAAACTGTTGTTTTACCCCTCCTGAAAAATGCTGATGTCGTATCCCAGCCAGTTATTGCGTGCAAAAATAGTATATGATTTTGACACTGCAAAAGCAGATAAACTTTTGGATGAATATTTCTGACTGATGTTGAGCAATCCCAGGTTTTAAAAAATAAATAATTTTTGCAATTGGAATTCGAGCAGCTTTATTTTGAATATAAGTTATACAGACCAATAGAAAAATATTTTTACTTGTATTGCAGTTCCAGTGATGTATGTATGTACGCAGTGTACTTATGCATATTATAAGGAATACAACCTTTTCAACTTTTTGAATCGTTATATCTCAAAAACGATGAGTCTTAGGAGAAATAGTGTAAAGACAATTTTTATATATAATTGCATGATCTACAATTTTTGTATGACCTATTTTTATGATAAAACTTACAGTCTGTCTGAAAAACGCAAATCAAATACATTTTTTTGCAGATGTGGGATCGATGGAGACTTTTCACATTGTATTTATAATGGTGTTCTCAACATTTATACCAATCTTTACCTCTATGTGAATTTTGCAACCTTGAATGTCTATTTTGACCAAACTATAATATGTAAGAAAGACATTTTTCATTGTAAATTTTGACTAATATATACTTATCAAAAAAATCGAAACACCCTGAAGTTTGGTTTTGAATGAGTCTTATGAATTTTTTACGCTAAAACAAAAAAAAGAAATAGTGCCAGTTAATTGCAATATTATAAAGTATCGTTTAACAAACATTGATGTTTCAAATTAAAATTAAATTTCTTTAGCTAGCGTGTTTTGTTCAACAGGTATGGTTTTATCCTTTGAGAAGAATTTGTAAAATGTTAGAAACAAAGACGTAAGACAAAAAAATGTTTAAAAAAAGTTTATTCTCAGTATCTCGTTTTTCCTCCCCGGGCTCTAATCACTGCTTCCATGAAAGGATGAGAGTCACACTCTTGTGTTGTGGGATGTTATCCCATTCTTCTCGTATAGCTGTTTTAAGCTGGCTAATTGTCTCTGGAGCAGGATCTTTCTCTCTTACTAGTCTCTTAAACTCATCCCATAGGTGTTCTATGAGATTCATATCCGGGCTTTTTGCTGGTTAGCCTATAACTGTAATACTGACTTCGTTCAAGTATTCATTTACAATGCCTGCGGTATGAGCCCTGCAATTGTCCTGCATAAAAATGAACTTTTCGCCAATAAAATGTGCGTAAGGTTGCCACATGAGGCTTCAGACACTTCGATGTAATGGTATATGCTCATTTAATAATGGTAAGCGAGGTCCAGATACAAAAGCAAGTTCGGTTTTTCCATCGGCACTTATGCCTCCCCAAACCGTCCTTGAACCGCCACCGTAACTGACTCTTTTTCAATGCAGCACTGTGCAAAACACTCTCCCTCTCTTCGATACATCTTCTTTCTTCCGTCGTTACCATACAGCATGATCTTACATTCATCAGAAAAGAGAACTTCGCTCTATTGAAAGTATGACCAATTTAAGTGCTCACATGCAAAGTTAAGGCGCACTTCGGTGGTCTTTTTAGATTTTCGATTTTGAGCCATTACCTGGTTTATGAGGTTTCAGGCTACTTCTTTTAATGGTATAATCACTCGCAGTCAATGCTCGAATCTCACGGAGCTGCTGCTGCAGTTGAATAGAGTTAAATCGACGATTTCTTAGAGAAACTGACACACAACTCGTTCAGATGTGACTCGATGTCTACCAGATCCTGAACGGCGAGTAAACATACCAGTCTCTCAATAACGCTGATACAGTCTGTGACAGCAGAGAGGCTAAGATGCAATTGTGTAGCCACAACATGTTGACTAAGCCCCGAATTCAGCAACGCCAGGACTTGGGCGACTTCCGTGGGTGAGGTATCCATATTTATTAGGAAAATAATTTCCTTGGTACGATGTTACAAAGCCTTGTATTCACTATTAAAAAAACGATATCACTATTAAAAAACGATATTTTTGACAAAAAAAATGTGATTCAAATGTAGAAATTTTGGAATTGTGGTACACCATTGTGTAGACTAAACGCCAGCTATTTATTGGAGTATTTTTTTAATGACATCAAACCTCTTTTTTATTTAAATGCCGCCTGAATAACACTTGCAGTAGTGTTTCGATTTTTTTGATGAGAAGTTTATACTTTTTTTAAGTTTATTTACAGCACTTAAGATCATCTACACAATCAAACAGTCCACTTATTTATAACATACCACTAAATACTCAAAGATTGTTAATTATTACCTCACGAACCATAGTTTTAATCAGTCTATTAGCATGTTGTATATCTTCAGGCTTTTTACTTTGTAATAGTTTTTGTAGGAGTTTAGATTTCTCTTCATCTTCAAATATAGCATTTTTTGATGTGGTGCGGGCAGGTGTTGCGTCCTCAGGTGGAAGTGGAGGCGGAGTCTCTTTCACCACACCTTGGTTCTTAAGCATGTCATAAGCGACTTTGAATTTGGACTCCTTGGGAAACTCTATGGACCATGCATGAAGCAACTGTAACACCTACAGAAGTTTGATTCATATAGAATATTCTGAAAGGTATACCCAGATTATGAAAACAAAGTGTGTGTTTTATCAAGCTTTCGTTCAACTCAACTCATTAGTTGATGTGAGGGTCAATTCTTACAACTGAATTTTAAGTTTCGCTTACATGATACACTTTTGGGGATGGTGACAATACAATTTAGTAAAAGTTTGTTTTAATATGCTTTTTTTGCTATTTTGTTTGGCTTCTTATATACATCCCAGGAGAAAGTAATATTAACTATACTAACATAACTGACCGATTCACTTACTCACTCATTGTGAAATGACAAGAAATGTAAAATATATAAACTTGTAATTTGGTAGGCAAATTCCTTGTATAATATATGCTGATTAAATTTTTTTTCAGTTTTACCGGAGGTGACGAAATAAGTTTCAGTGTGTATGGAGTAAAATTGTTCAATGATTCATAAATAATTACAAAAATTAATAATTTAACTGTTAATCTTAAAGTCCACCTGCACGAAGTAACTGGAACAGCTAACATATGTATATGCTTTTCTTCATTCAAAAACTTACCCTTGTTCTTACTTCTGGCGCTGTTCTGTCAGCGTAATATTTAGGAGAAACTAACTTTATCATTTCATTTAAAAAGCGAAACTTGCCAATTTCGGCATGAAAATTAGCATCACAACGTCTCATGCAACGGTCTAATAAAGTGAGCGCCAGTAGTGCTTCGCGAGGATTTTGTGCATGAATTCGTGCTGCTAAGGCTTGTGCGGCGAGCTGGGGACCATCGCTAGAATCGCGCATGACTGCACAGAATGCTTCTAATGCAGCAGCATCAGGATATGGTAAAGATTCATGCGTTGCTTTCACTAAAAAAGAAATACCACTAAATTTCAGCACTCAATTGCTGTATTAATTCGTTTATTCGGTGCTACTTACAAATCAAAGCCTCTAAACTTGTTAGTATAACATTCATCTTATCAACAAAGAATACACTTATTTTAATCAAAACAATCCTTAAGTATCAAATTAATAAATGTATTTTAGATATTTGTTTAGTTTTGGCAGTAGTATCATAGACTAAAAGTGCTGTAGTACCCACAGATTGTTTATTTTTTAATTTTTTTTTAAATTTTTTTTTTAATTTATTTATCCCACCAAAGGCAAAGGTGAGTTAAGATTATGTAAAGCAAACTGTAGTACCAAAGACTAAGAATATACTAACTACCACTGAGTAAATAATCACTACGTAAAACGTAATGATTACTTACTCAGTTATACCACGTATCACTACCGAGCATAATTTTCTCTGTGCTGTTCTGTGCTCTGTGCTAGAAAGAAAGAAGAAGAAAAAAAGAAAGAAGAAACTCGCCGTAACATTTGACATTTCTGAAGACAAATGGCAATCTTATTTTTTTAAATCTATGTAATCTATTTCGCAAAGGGAAACTGACATACAGCCACGAAAGCCTGTACATATACGGCCAGTTACATAATTTTGGACTAATTTTAATGGGATTAGAAAATAAAAAATCGGTACATAATCATTAAATAAGATTTATTTTTAACTATTTCGTTACATTTTTCAAGTGCCAATTTTCGAATATCACCTTTTATTGCAATATTCTTCAAATTCTGCATCAAATTTTTTAATATATTATGTGATGAGTTAATTACTGAATATATTTTGCACTAGGTTATAAGTCATAATTCTGTTTACTGTTGAACATTACTTACCAAATTGGGAAGTATAAGAAACGGCAGCAGCACCATCTTGCTTGCATCTTGCTTAATACACAATTTTTCACTTGTAAAAGAAACATTTATAAATATTTTATTGGTTATCATGTTATAAAGTATTATTATAATCAAAGTATATATACATATATTATGGTTATAGTATTATTATAATCAAAGTTATAAATCATTCTAGGAAAAAAATAATGCATGCGGGGGAGTAAGTTTGTTTAGTATCCGGTTTATTTTTGTCCTACATGATTTTTTTGCTGTTGGCACAGTTGGTGTTGGTGTATATATACATAATATCTTTATTAAGTTGATTTGCATACTTTATATTTCAAGTTATTTCATTGACTTATGTTTACGCGTTTTGGAACGTATGTAAACGCTAGATGTGATTATGTGTTTTACCTGTGGTGAGGGGGTTGACGTTTGTTATTTCGTGGTTATTTCTAATCTACAATCGGTTGTGTGTTCGCTGCTCTCGGTACCTAGTTTATTTACACTGTAGTACGAGGTTTTGCAGTAAACGGAATTTAGTCGACGCGGATTTCCCACTTTACGGCTAAAAACGCCTTGCTTGCAACCCGTTACACTGTGATACTTCGTATTTGTTTGACAGCCGAGTTAAGGTGTTCATTTCGAGCTCAGCCTGCATCGGAGTGACTGTTAAGGCAGATTCACATTTTTGTGGTCTGTTGTGTTGCAGAGCCTTGTGTTGCTGCGCTGAGTGATCACCTGATCACATTTGTGTAATGACATTTTTAAAACGCGTGTTCGGGTTACGGCCAAAAATCATGTAAGCTTAAGAAAAAGGTTATATTCCGAAATCACAGACAGACACTTAAATTTTATTTACCATGTAATGTATATGAATATATGTAAAGATTTCAAAAAAATAAATAAACGAACGTACAGACAATTTTAGTAAATATTTTTGAAACGGAAAAGTTTAAAATACCTAATTCAATCACTTTTTCAAAATATCTCCAAAGTACAGGTAAAATTTCGTCGGTCTTTTAAATTTTCACGGATAGATGTCTCTGCTATGTCAGTTTCAGTTATTAAATGTAGGTCAACAGATAAACCACTATAAGTTGAACCCACTTTACTGGAACCACCGCCGCTCAGCTAAAGAGAGCTCATTTCAGATCTCTGCTTCCAGACAGCAGATCACGATAGAACGTAATATGCAAGTCCGAGTTAAAAAAACACAACTGTGAAAACCATTTTTGATGGAACTAGAACTTTAGTTCTACTGATTTTCAATTTACTCAGGAATTCTAAACGCTTCGTAAATAAAAAGTAGTCTAGATTATTCTTTGGAAAATCCCTTATCTTCCAGTGGAAATCTTGCTGAAATCTGTACAGCCGTTTCGAAGATTAGCCCGGACAAACAAACAGACAGACAAAAATTATAAAAACGTGTGTTCGGATCTTGCTAACGTGCAAAAAATCATATAAGCTTAAGAAAAAGCCTTTATTTTGAAATCACAGACAGACATTTCGATTTTATTCATATTTTTCGTAGTATAGATAACAACAACAATAATTAATATGGATCATTATATTATTACATTTTAATTATAGTAAGAATAATAATTGCTGGTGTGAGAGAATAAAGACCAAATAAACAAGCCTGTCCATATCGACAATTATTCAATTGCAAGTTTAGACAAGGCTGGTGACGAAGATAGATAGAGCATAACGACCGGCCGTGTTCGCATCTGATCTCTTTTTTTTTTCTTTCTTTGAGGCGAAAAAAATTCACACGGTCACTCAGCCGGACTCAAAAAAACCCCTCTTTGCTGTTAGCCCTGGTGGCTTTTACGGGGTCAACGGTCGTGTTAGGGCGAGCGCTAAAGGCGCCCTGTCAGATGATCGACCGCCTGAGGGTTCCTCCAGGCGAGGGATACCTCGTATGGAGGGCGGACCTTGGTCTCAAAGCGTCGCCAGGGGAGCTTTCCGCACTTTCGTGCATTTTGACGGGTTTCATATTCAGGTGAGGGCCGGGCCTCTAGCGGATTCGGTCGGCGAGACGGCTGAAGGCCGATTAGTGTGCCTAGTGTTCCGCGTGGTAGTTTACAATGTGGCTTAAGGCCCGCGTGTGTGCGTCTAGTACTATGTGACGGAGTTTCTAAACGTGAGGTCCTACGGGTGTCGCGGGGGAGGTCCTCGGCTCCGCCGGGGGGGCGGTGCGGTCATAATATGTAAGTGGGCATGTTCGAGTTCGAACGTGTAATGTCGTCGTCGCTGTCGCCTTTCACATGTTTAGGCCTTCCATAGCGTTTGCGGACGCGTGGTTCGAGGGTGTACGATGACGCCCTGACCGCTAGGGGGTATCTAATCTGTCGATAATCTGTCTGGTATTTTTAACACGCTTTTATTAGCTTCACCTGTATGTATGTATGTAACGGAATATTTCAGCGTAATTTTTATCAATTTCCAGAAGTCTGATCAGCTTGAAAATTTGCACAGGGGTCAAGGACTTATGACAATACAATTATTTTATAACTTTGTTCTAATGTCCTGACTAGAATCATCAGGATAAAAAGAAATTTAAAAAATGAATGGTACGATTATGGTACCATAGATGTCGCCACGGAACATTTCTACCTGCATTTTGAAATTATTACATTATTAAGTCAAACGTATTACAATGGACCACACTAAGTTTTTTGAAAAAATTGAATTTTGAGGAAAAAATTATTATACCAATGAACAAACAACGTTTGGTCCTGACCTCTGCTCCTGTGTCAGCATGTAGACGGACATTCTAATTTCAACAAATCAGATCTTTATGAAAAAGAAAGTATAGCGATCTTCATTAGTGATTCTATTCAGGGTTCTACAGTAGATTGTAATTCTATTACGGTACGTATATATCAATACGTGAAATTTTCTTTAAAATCTAAAAAATAAAAAATGTGGTAATATCAAAGTAAGCACTGCAAATGAATATAAATTATTCTACTACGTTCCGATACTTTAATGGTTGTATTTAATATAATGAATAAAATGACCAAGGAGTGCAACGTGATAAGTCATCGAATTTTGTAGACAATGTGACACACTGTTTAACAAAGTATCGATTCCACCTAGATCACTTTCCGAAACTGATTAGCTTTGCACGAGAAATGTTTCAGTTTTGGTCATTAAAAACGTGTGATTCGTTGATCACCAGCAGTCTAAATGTTGGAAGGTACATAAGTAACACGGCGGTGACAATGTCATGACTTGATAGACTTACCTTTTTCGAGAAATTGGCATTCGCTTCACTATGTCTACACACGTTGTGCTTAGTAAGTTTACTAAGTTTAAACCAATGTTTAAACATATCTTACTATTCATATTGACAAGAGCTAATGTCGTTTAAGGCTACGATTACAGTTATACCAAAACTATTTTTTTTTAAATGGCTTCTAATGTGTCAAGCACATTAATATTGCCAATGTCACGTATTGCAAAAGACACTAATGGGGATTGATACAATAAAAAATTTTTGTTTTGCTGTTTTCTGACAGATGAATGTACCTAAAACAAATAGGGTTATGTAAGGAACACATAAGACAAAACAGACACATTCACAATTACATATTCACATGAATTAGTTACATTTAGACAAACAAACACAACAAAAAAAAACAGCACGATATAATATAGATATTGTTAACCTTATAGTCTAATATTGTTGTCACGTAAAAATTTATCTAATATATTAACAAGAGGAGCATTTACGAGAGACAAAACAAACTTACAATTTACAGGACGAGGGACAAAGGAAGGAAGAATATCATATAAAGAATACCGCAATTTTGGGCAGCAGAAAAATAAATGTTTCAGAGTACCTTCATCCATACCACACTCACATAGAGAGTTATCTCTTACACGAATTTTAGCTAAATGCACAGGTGTACACGCATGACCTAACCTCAAACGACATATTGTAAAAGTATTTTGTTTACGACTTGGATGCTTAAAGAACCAAGGCTTAAGAGGCAGTTCCGGTTGAATGGATGCGTAATGTTTACCCTTGATAGATTTAGATATCTGCCATGCTTCGTCCCAACATCCACAAAGACAACGCCTAGCGAGAGAACATAAATCATGGGGATGAATATCGAAATGAGAGGGAATTCCCGAATCAACAGCATTTTTAGCCGAAGAATCCGCGATCTATTTATCTACTATGCCGCTGTGTCCAGGGATCCAGGCCAAAACAATGTTGAGGTTTAAATGATGGCATTGGTACAATGCCTCTCTAATAGAGAATAGGACAGAGAACCTGGATTTGTTTTTAAAGGGGTTTGCTCGGATAGCGTACAAACAACTTAGAGCATCAGAAAAAATTATAACATTATTTAAATTATGAGATTTAGCGTATCGGACGGCTACCAGTAGTGCTACAGCTTCACCTGTGAATACGGATGATATTGGCGGACATTTTTAAAATTTAAGGCAGTTTTATATTTTGGGATCCAAATTGCAATCCCCACATTGCTACTATCCGAAAATTTGGTCGCGTCGGTAAAAAAAGTAGTCCAGTTTTTCTAATCTTGATTAATAATGTTACCGAACGATGTATTAGCTGATATATAATTTTTTTTGATACCGAAGTTTAGTAATATTGGGAATTCGAAAATTAATGCATTAAAATTAGAGAGATTGTTGCTATTGATATTGAGAGATATATATTAAAATTAGAAAATTAATGCATTAAAAGAGAGATAACTGTGACGACCTTCACAGACTGATGCGGAAATTATTGTAAATAAAATATTTTAAAAATAATAATATCATAAATTCTTGTGGAAATAGTGCATAGAAATTATCATTGACTCGTGAACCTACAGTGATAATGTTTTTAAAAGTATATGTGGCCTACATACATCTAATAGGAACGGTAAACATTAAAAAATTAAGAAAAGTGTAAATATAACATTTAAACATTGAAGACTAATTAATAAATTCTGTGAACAAAGCCATCTTGTTGAAGTGAGCTAGTGATTGTGATACTTTTTGTATAAATTTGCAAAAGAAAAACCGTTTATCATTTTAAAGAAAACTGAGCAATGCACAAGTTATCACACCATCTAACATACTATATGGAACAATTTTTATACAACGAATTTACTTAAACTTTTGACAACGATTTAGAAAGATTTATAATTTTTAAACTACTTCTTAATCGGAGTGCACGTTCAGGAGTAACAATCAAAAAACTGACAAGCACAGTACAAGTAAGCATACAGTATGCTATCTTCATACAAACGCTCCCAAACAATGCGCTCGAAATCTCGACATATCTCGACATACGACAGTCGCGAGCGCGCCGCGGTTGTCGTCGGACGGTATGAGACGCTCCTGCGCATTTATTGACTAACTATTATGTCAATCAAGTTTACGAGCACAATGTTCAGTGTATGGATGTTTGAATACATCTATATCGAAATCAGAAATATTTCTCTGTTGCTAATTTGTAGGAAATATATTATCATAATGATCTAGTTAATTTATTGCTGATTTTTAATTATATTGCACATAAAAAAGCATTTTTTTGTCCATTTCCACCATACTAACTCACAAACTTTTGAAACTAGATATAAAATACTAGTAAAATTATATAAATAAAAACGTATTAAATTTGCAATAATATATAGTGAAAAGATAATACGACAATTGAATATAGTACCTATTATCAAATACGTAACCCAAAAAAACATTCAGTCCAAGTCAATAGCCCTATTGCGTGTTTACGTACCAAACGACCGTAGGTAATTATCTCTAGGACACTGCCGAGATAGAATACTGTATGCTTACTTGTACTGTGCTACAAGTGTGTACGAGTGTGTGTATGTGTAAACTTGAAATTTTATTTGTGTTTTTCATTTTATTTTTGTTTTGCTAATGGAAAATGGCTTCATCCAGCACTGTATGCGCAAAATGCAATATTAAAATAAAAAAGAGCAACTTCCTTATTTGCTGTATATGCAATAAAGCGTATGATTTAGAATGCGCAAATGTATCAACCAAGCGTTACGATTTAATGCGTCAGGATCCAGAAAAAGAGCGCCGTCGTAACTGGAACTGTGACCTTTGCTACAGAAAAAAGGCTAACAAATCAAAACGCCCTACGCCCATAATGGCGCATAAAGACAGTCTTTCATCAACTCAGAATGACGTAACACCTCAAAAAATTGACAACAGAAGGATACAAAAAGTAAAATCGAATTTAGAAATTGATACGAGTATAGGCAGTGACTCGCAATCAAAGGATGATATAGTTTATAACTCCACGATAGAGTCGGATACAGGCAATGTTTCTACTTCAAAATCATCACAGATAGATTACGTTACAACTAGAGTGCATATAAGAGCGAACATCTTAACCCAAAACTCCTTTGACGTACTACCTACAGAAGAAAATGACTATCCGGTAATTGCGCCTGCGCATTTAAATAGAAGCTGCCCGGAACTGTGGGAAACATAGATGTTCACGAAGAATTGAAAGATAAAACCTTCAAAATACTTGCACAGGAAAAACAATTAGCTATTAAGGACAAATTGCATGATCAATACCTAACGGAAAACTCGCAGTTAAAAAATCGCTTGGCACAGTATGAAGCGAAGATAAATGTTTTAACAAGAATCTGTTCAGCACCTCCGGACAGAAAAACCTACTCAAGTTGCAAAAAAGATAATACAGCAAATAAAGTAGATTATTATAATATGGATCACCTTAAACGTAACCTGAATGCACAAGATTTCACATCCTCACCAAAAACAATATCCTCGGAACAACAACCGGAGAAATTTTAGGGCTACAGTGAGCAACTCAAATCAATTAGCAATAGAATTACTAATATTCAAAGACAACTCAGTGAGACACTTAGAGATCTCAGGCGCCTAACCACTGCAGTAAAATATGAAGAGAGCTTTCAAAGCCTTGACTCATCTATAGAAGAGCAAGAATCCGAACATCAGCTGGACGTCTCTACTCGTGTGAATCCGAAGGCCAAGAACAAAATGTGTATCTTAAGTACACAAAAACACCACAAAATCCTATCTATCGTGGAAGAAGCGTTTGGTAGCGATTTTCATCTCTGCCACTATCTTAAGCCGAACTGCGGTATAGTTAACCAAATAGACGAGATAGAATTAAAAATTAAAAACTTTACTATACTTCTGTATAATTTTGATTGGAGAAGAAGACTTTAAGCTAACATATAACTATATAGATTTAATTAAAAATATTAAAAAGAAACTTCGTGAAATAAAACACACAAACATTATTCTCTGTCTGCCTACATATAAGCATGGCTATAGATTTAATGACTTATTCAACTCAAGAATCGAAATATTTAATACTAAATTATACTGGGATAATTGGGAGGAAAACTACGTATACATAATAGAGTCGAATCTTAACCTAGCGTATGACGAAACAATGTTCTACAAGCGTACAGGCATAGTAAATAAACATGGGCTACAATGTATATTTAAATCCATTCTTGATAAGATTGAAGAAATTAAACTGTTTTTTCGTGATTAATGATAAAATTAATTATGTCAATTGCGTTAATCCTTATATAAAAAATGTATGTATCAACAGTAAGACTCATAAAAATTTCAGTAATCTAGAGATCCATCATAAAAGTGATACGAAAACAAACATAAGTTCCTTACCCCTTTCCGTCTACACTAACACACAAACAAGTTTTATCATGTACAATAATATCAACATTTTACATCAAAATATAAACGGTCTTATAAGTAAATCAGATGAACTTACTGTTTGCATAAATAACATTATGGAATCTGGAAAGTCAATAGATGTCTTGTATTTCTCAGAACATAATATGACAGCAGGTGATATTGAATTTTTAAAAATACCTAACTTTAGAGTAGCGAACTATTTTGCGCGGAAGAATAGACATGGTGGTTCCTGCATACTGATAAGAAATGATTTGAAATATGAATTGGTTGAATCTGTATACAAACTAAACATACCAAACGTTATCGAATGCTGTGGAATAGAATTAATGGAACATAAATTAATAATTTTGTCTATATACAGGCCTCCAAAAAATAATAACGCTGCCATATATTATAATACATTCTTTAACAATTTTGAAGAGATTATGTCTTTGACTATCAAAAACGGAAAAAAGAAGCTTATAGCATGCGGGGATTTCAACATAGACCTACTAAAGGAAAACAAATACACATCAGAATGGAAGCAAATAATATCAAATTATAACTTGAGCATGCAGTGGGTCATGTATAGACAGCATTATACATAATGTAAGAAGTACAAAAAGCGAAAATATTGAATTAGGTTTATCTAATCACAATGCACAATGAATGCAATGTCCAGTTAAAAAGAGTTGCTCTTTAAAACATTGGTTCTCTACAAAACGCGATTACTCAATTGGAAAGTTAAATAAATTCGGAGAATGTCTGGATAAGCTATCTTTCAATGATGTGAACATGGCAAACACAGCCGAAGAAGCATTTGACCTATTCATTGATCAATTTAAATTGTTTTATGATCTTTGTTTCCCAATAAATAGAATAAAACATAGTACAAAGCAACGGCCAAAATGGATATCACGCGGTATCAAAAAAGGTAGCAAACGTAAACGGGAACTGCTCTGGACATTCAGACTAACAGATAAATAAGCATTTCAAACATACAATGCTAGATATAGGAAGATTATAAATTTAACTCAAAAATTCCAAAATAGTTATTACATTCAAGAATCCAAAAATAAGTCGAAGGCTACCTGGGAAGTCATAAATGATAACAAGCAAAAAGTCCCCAGAGAAAATATTACACATGTTACTTTAAACGGTAAAACATTTACAGATCCTCAAGAAATAGCGCAAATATTTATTTCTCATTATGCAGAACTCGCCAGACAGCAGTCCAGCAGTATTAAGAATGGAGGAAGATACAAACGTACTTGTAATAATGCCATGTTGAAATCGTTATTCATTAACCTTACAAATCCTAACGAAATAAGCGAAATTATGAATAATCTAAAGAATACCACAAGCACAGGTTATGATCAAATAAGCTCAAAAGTATTAAAATACGTGCGGTTTTTAATATGTCAAGTGTTGAGTTATATAGTTAACTTATGCATGGAACAAGGAACATTCCCTAATAAACTCAAAACTACTATAATTAAGCCAATGTATAAAAAAAGACGATAAAGACAATGTAGAGAACTACGGACCACTAGCACTGACCAGTGTTATTTCCAAGATATTTGAAAAAGTAATATTTAACAATCTCTATAATTACCTGGAATTTGATAACTTACTTTTGAAAGAATAGTATGGATTTCGAAAGAATAAATCAATTGATATAGCTATATATAACTTTGTTAGTGTAGTAAGCTATAGAATAGACAACAAACAACCTATACATATATGCCGTGTTCATTGATATGTCGAAAGCGTTCGATTTTGTAGAGCATAATATACTCTTATATAGAGTCACACGGAGTAAGGGGTAATGCACTAAAATTATTCAAATCATATTTAAGTGATAGGACACAAATCACAACAATAAGTAGAATATGCCTTAAAACCAAAGTTGAAGTAAATTATTCATCAGATGCAAAAGCTATCACACATGGTGTCCCTCAAGGTAGCACATTAGCCCCTCTCCTTTTTGTTGTATACATAAATGACATAGTGAAATCAATGACAAACAAAATGATATTATTTGCTGATGACTGTACAATACTCCTAAATAATAGATCTGACATTCAAAATAGTTTGACATCCGTAATGACATGGCTTAAATATAATAACCTTAAATTGAACGTTTCAAGGAATCTCGGCTTCTCAAGATGAATTTCAGTAAGACAAAATGTTATCAAAATGTACCAAAGTAGTTCGACGGATGTAAGACACAACGACATTATCATAACAGGCCAGTAAATAACGGTTAGTAATAATGGTTATTGTCTTACATTGATTAACATCTACTACAAAGTTGTTTTTTTAAGAAGAGCTTCGTATATCGGTACGTACCTACAATAATTACCTATTTTCTTATTAATAAAAAGCTAATTTAATATTAATAAGTTAATAAGTAATTTTAAGCAGATAAAATAATGAAATCACTAAAAACAGTACCTAAATCGATCCAATGTTACAAAGAAATAAAAATGGTTCATGATTGTTTATCCCTAGCTATTGTGATCCGACCTTTATCTACCTATGTATAACAAGGATTTTTTTCAAAAATTATTAAATTTTTTCAGTTGCATTTAACCTTCCGGCCGACCTTGTACTATCATCGGGATGTTCATCAAAATGATTAGCGAGCTTGAAACAATGCTCTTACCTCATCAATTCATTCTCTTTGTCCACTTTCATAGAAACTTTCAAAAATATTCATTCATTAAAAAATCAATTCGTACTTCGTATGTACACACCTTTACATTTTGTCGGCATCTTTGTGACGTCACTAAAATACTTTCTGCCTTTGACTTTGCCGACGTGTGATTTACGGTGGCTTTCTTTGATGTAACACCGCCAATCCGCCATATTGAACAGCTGACAGTTCATGACCTTAGCGATTTGTAAACATTGTTATGGGGTATACGAGGGGTATACGCATTATTTTCGAAAATGGTTTTCAGGCTGTATTTCAGTAACGGATGAAATTATTACAAAATAAAAAAATACGTAAGATTTAAAATCTGTAACTGTACACGATCAACCCAATTTTACGAAAAACGGTGGGGATAACACTTGAAAATTAAAACGGTCATAACTCTTAAATGGATACGTTTTTTTCGATAATTCTTTTTGTAACTACATACTAAAGTTATGCCCTTTCATCCATTAAAGTAACTGTCCCGTTTTCATATACAGCCTGTATATACGAAATAGCTATATTTATTAGGAAAAACGAAGACTTATTCCCTAAAATGGAAAGTGCTCGTCGCTGCAATCAAATCATAACAAAACCCTATAAAACGACACTATATAGGAAAAGTGTAATGATCATGGCTTCAGAAATTTACAACAAACTGCCTAAACATATACTTACCTGTCAAGATCATAAGCAGTTCAAGCGAACTATTTTTGACTGCCTAATTATAACTACATGAATAGTACCGAAACTGGTACCAAAATAGTGACAGGTATAGAACATCAAGAGAAAATCGGGAATACTATGAACTTGGGTATAAATAATGATACAAGCCAAGAACAGGAAAGATTCACAGAACAAGAACAGGATTCTGTAGAGAGAGATAATGCAAATGAAAGTATAGTATCTAGAGAAAGTGAAGAAGGAGAAGAGGTAAGTGAATTTGATAAAAGAGAAGAAGGAAGTAGAACAGAAAGTTATGAAACTTTAACTAGTGTAGAAAGCGAAACCCAAGAAGAAGAGGAAGAATTGGGAAAAGGAAAAAGAATACTGAGACATCCGACAAAATTTAATGATTATGTTTTACTTATCTATAATGAAGCTATGAAAACAACTGAAAAAGACAATTGGTTAGAAGCTATTAACAGAGAAATAAATTCATTAAAAGAAAACTGAGTATGCGAATTAGTGAATCGGAAAGAAGCAAAAGGTAAAAAGATACTTACAAATAGATGGGTATTTCGAAAGAAAGATGATGGTAATTATAAGGCTCGTTTGGTAGTTAGAGGGAATGAGCAACAAGACACTGATTATGAAGAAATATTTAGTCCAGTGGCTAGCATGTCAGCGATCAGAACATTATTAGCTGTAGCGGCTGCAAAGAGTTATCAATTTATGACGTTTGATGTGAAGACAGCATTTCTGAATGGAGAACTGAAGGAGAATGAAATTATCTATATGAGAGTGCCGTCTGGAATAAAAACAGAAGAGGGTAAGGTCTGCAAGTTAAGAAAATCATTGTACGGTTTAAGACAATCACCAAGAAGGTGGAACGAAACGTTTCTGAAAGCTATGAAGTCATTAGGTTTTGTACAAGTGAAGAATGAACCTTGTATTTTTAAGATTAAAAAGTCTACAGTTATATTTGCTATCTATGTTGATGACGGACTGATTTTTGGAGAAAAATGAAGAAATATTGGATATCTTGAAAGAATTGAATAAGAAGTTTCAGATTAAAATTTACAAAGAACCAAAAACATATTTGGGCATGGAGATAGAGAAAGACAGTGAAGGATTATATCTTACGCAAACTGAGTATATGAAGCTTATTCTACAGAAGTATAATATGCAAGATTGTAAGACAGTAGAAACACCTTGTATAAGTGATAATGAAAAGAAGTTGATTGAAGAAGAAGAAAAGAATAAAGTAAAATTTCCATATAGAAAAGCAGTGGGAAGTCTACTCTATTTATCTACCCGGACAAGACCAGACATAACTTACGCTGTAGGAATAGCATCACGAAACATGGAGAATCCAGAGAAGAAGCATGTCATTGCTCTGAAAAGGATATTTAAGTATCTTGCTGGTACTTTAGGAGAGGGCTTGTTTTACAAGTTTAGAGAAAATGTTCAACTGATGTCTTATAGTGATGCGGATTATGCTGGAGATTTAAAGACAAGAAGAAGCACAACAGGGTATGTGATTACTTTTGGTGAAGGACCAATCTCCTGGGCTTCAAGAAAGCAGCCTATAATAGCACTATCCTCTACTGAAGCTGAGTTCATTGCAGCAGCTGATTGTTGTAAGGAAACTATGTTCCTGAAGTCGTTGTTGATGGACATTGGTATAAATATATCAGTTGCTGATAAAATTGATAATCAAAGTGCCATACAGTTAGTGAAAACAGGCATATTCAATAAAAGATCAAAACATATTGATGTTAGGTATTTTTACATACATGACTTATATTGTAAGGGAGAATTTAAAATTGAATATTGCAAAACAGAGTGGCAAACTGCTGATATATCCACCAAACCTTTGAATAAGATAAAATTTAGACAGCATAAAGGCAAACTGATTAAATGTAATCATTTAAGTAAGTGTAAAGTGTAACTATGTATAACAATTATTGTTCACTAAGTCTGCTAATGCAGTAGTATATTAATAAGTCTTATCTTGTGTAATTTTGGGAAATTAGGAGAGGGTGTGAAATATTGTCTTAGATGAGTAACCCTATGTTATACTCTATGTGATTGATATACTCTGTAGTATGTTGTAGTCTATGACGCTTGTAACCTCGTGTGTAATTATGTTTATTATAAACTGTTAATTCAGTATTAAAGTAACTGCGTTTTATTCATACCAGCTGGTCGCCATCACTTCCAGGATAAATAATAACTCCCCTCGAGTGCTGGTTCACACATATAAGTAAAGAAGAAGAAGAACAATAACTTTCTATTCGCTACGGTTGTTATAAACGACTATGTTGACTACTACTATAACCACTACTTTTTGCAATGACCCAGAGCGGATAGACAAATGGAAAATACTTTATACAATCGAAACGCTTGCTGGCGTTATTGCTCGCCAAAAGTGCCACTTGGCTACATTTTATACGTCAGTTTTTACACGACTATGTTTCGTTTGAAAGTTAATAACGTTTGACTACAAATTTAAAATCCGTATGCTGATCACGGAGTATTTGTCATTCTATTCTACTAGCGTTTACGACAATTGAGCCACTTGTTTAAACCCCCAGTATACGTTCTCAATATATACGCAAGAAATCCATTCCATCCCTATTTCTATCAAAGGTAGTGATGGTTGCTATTACAATAACAGACAATGCAACGAATAACACATTACGAATTTATCAGTTATCCTGATATCTTTATCTTATGTTGAGAGAAAATACTAAAGGAGGTTTCATACAGCATGAGACTAAAAAAGTGACAGTTTTTATATTTTGAATATAGAATTGGTTGCTATGGTTTGATATGTTGTTGATTGTCAAAGAAAAATATTATACAATACAAACTGAATCATCATAGTGATTACCAATAATGTTATATTTACAAAAATTATAACATCATTGGAGATTAAGGTGATTACTTACTCAGTGAACTGAATGTTATTGTTTATTCCAAGGTTATTGTCTTGTACTTGTTTTAAGAATAGTATTAGACTACCCCATTAGCGTTACGGCGTGTAGATATGTATGTATGCAATATGTATATATTATAGTATTATTAACTCTACATCGGTTGCACAGAGAAAATGATCAGTTGTCTTTAGCTTTTACCACGCTCTGCTACCAATAAACTTAAATTTCTAATTCTTCCATCTTGTCTTATTATTCTATGGATGGGTGTAGTAACGAAAAATTTCGAGATCAAATTTCTTCGCTTTAATAGTTTATTTCTGGTGTGGCTTCCAGGTTGACCTATTATTCCATGGTATTATTATTCAAATAACTCCCGGACTCACCCATTTCATTTTTTGTCTGTGAAACCCATTTCGCTTGGCATAGTTTTTTCGTAAAAATATAAAATATAACATTATCGGGCATGGTCTATTATTATCAATGTCATCTCTGGCTGTTAGCTGTTTAGCACTCCTTGCCTTTCAGAAATTAGAAAATTTGTGGGAAATAATAATAATAAATGCGAGTTTTTGGCAGGATTTTATAGGGAATGGTTAAGCATTTATAAAATATAATTATTATTGTGTTTACTGAAGACATCGGCTGTTAAGAGCATAGATGCCTTTGTTTTCCCTCTTAGGGGAATATCCATGGAAAATGGTGAAAAAAAACTGCTGTCAAACGTCAAACATGACAGCCTGTTGTCACTGTCATCTTGTCTTACTACAGCTGATTGGAAAAATCTAAAAATATTGTTATTAAAGAATTTTCATTCAAAGATGACGATCTTACGATTATCTCGTTTGGTTGCGCAATCGAAGAGCTTCACCAGACATGAAACGATTGTACAAAGAAGAACAGCAACGACTACACCTACAGGTGCAATACTTCCTGAACCTGAGAAAACACCCTTTGGTCTATTTGGCATAGTCTGTGCTGTTATTCCTGGATTACTCATTGGAGCTGCGATTAGTAAAAATATAGCCAACTTTTTGGAGGAAAATGAGTTATTTGTACCATCTGACGACGACGATGACGACGATTAATTTTGAACTACCATTTAGGCAATTTTAGAACTGACATTTGGTGTTTACCTTTTAATCTGAGATATCCGAAGTCTTGTTTTCCTTACAGGTGTATAAATTATTAGTAGGTACGTAATTTAATAAGAGACAACTAAAGTTTTTTTATTTATTGTTAAAAATGTTATAATAATAAGTTGTTATAAAAGCTACTTTGTAGAATATTTGTGCTGAGCATTATAGATATCAATTGCACAACTAAAATAATTAAACTTTAATTTGATTTATATAATTACAATGATGCAAAGAACTGTCTATAATACATCAATACTTTTCTATGTACATCTATTACAATCTATTTATTTAATAACTAAATGCAGTCACAAAATGCATTTTTGTTTTATAGTGACACATTGTTACAATTTTTGCTAGTCAGATGTTACTCTCACAAGTAGCAAACAGTTATAGAATCTCTTGTGCTTAATATTATAAGCAAAAATGACAAATAAACATCACATAATGGCATGATTCAGTCTTTCATTTACATCAATTCATTCATTTTATTTTAAAGTATATGGGAGCCCAATTCACATGAAAATAAGTAAAAATTTATAATTAGGTATACTGTTTCATTGTGTTTAAAAAGAGAAAAGGTGAAAACTCATATAATAATATAATATAAATAATTCAATATAATAATAATAATTGCACATTTTATAATTGTTTCTATTACTTTTTGCAAACTTTAATTTTATTCTGGTGGCCTTTTGTGTTCCCCCCAACCATGGAAGCACTTGGTGAACCTCCGTGACTCTTTGTTCTTCAAAGTTAGAAACAACTTACGGGGTCTGTCTGGCTGCATGATCTTCATGTGTTGAATGTACACCTGAATGTTATGATTAAAAATATGTGTAATATTAATCATAGTTATAATTATTGAGACATTTCTAGGGTTCCATAGCCAAAATGGGTAAAATGGGACCTTTGTAGTTTCGTCATGTCTGTATGTCCTTCTGTCAGCACACACATATATCACATTTGATTCATTCTTTTACTTTCACAGCTGTTAAACTGAAATTAGGCAGAGCAATGTAAATTGGTAACCTAAATCAGAACTAAGATTGAAAAAATTATGGGTATTTGAGTTCCATTTTTATTTCAATTTTTAATATTTATTTAAATTTAACATTTCTTTAGTTTGTTAAAAATCGCTATGTAAACCTATGTTAATGCGAGTCTGTACACACTGTTGTCCAGTTTTTTAAATCTGTTTACCTTTTGAGGAATGATTGACATTTACTTGAATATTAAGGAACTATAATAACATATAAAATAAAAAGATTTATTTTAACAGGATTGATGGCTTCCAGGTTGTCTTATTATTCCATGGGCATATCCTATTGTTTTTATTTTTGACTATAATGTAAACGACCAAGAAACTAACCAAAATGTCACTGTTTTCATCGTTGGATGGTCTAGCGTATTACATGGAGCACTCTAAACACTGCTTTTTTTTGTTATATACATGAAACTATGAAGTCATACATACATACATGCATATCTTCACGCTGTATCCCTAACGGGGTAGTCAGAGAGGATGGAGGGCCAAGAGTTGCGGTCCTTACATACCTCTTTCGCTTCCTCAAATCTCATAAATCTCCTCACACATTTTCGCCTATAACTATGAAGTATACACAAATAACACTAATATTGTCCAATATAGTACAACCACTAATTAATCTGTGGTACAACATTGCAAAAATTGATGTTATTTGTTGAGTGTTTTGTATTTAATTTTTAATGTTACATAAAGATTGCCTATGTTCCTAAATCAAATTAGTACCATAAATCAGTCCACTCTAATATGCGAGTGACACAATTCAATCGAACTGTAAGACAGAATAATAACAGAAGAATTACTTATTGTTGGGATGTGCGATCAATAATAATCTCCTATTCTTTATTTTTCAGTGTTTTTTAAAAATATAATTTTTTATACATCATGACGTTTATTATTCTTTTAATTCTTGGTTATTTTTCTTGAAGCCCATACACACAGACAAAAATGTTAAAATGTTTGTTTTCCTAATAACTAATAACTATGACAACCGAGTAAATCATTTGCGAACTAGCTCATCTCTAGTTATGTTACCTCTATAAATGTCATAGTCGCCACATTTGTTTACATTATGGACAAAAATGAAAAAATAGGATATACTCATTTTATCATAAACTGTGAAGTTATTTTCCTAATTTTAGATAACTTTTCTAATACAACAAATAAAAAAGTGTTATACTTAGAAAATAGTTTTCAAAGATAACAAATATTTTGTACATACTTGTGCTGATTTATAGGCAAGTTTGATTTCAACTTCTGAGCATTTTGCACCGAGCCATAAGAATACTTGCTCTCCATTATCCAGTATCATTATGTCATCGTCAGCTAAGTCATCCTGCACATAGAAATATTGTCATAATTTGATATTAGTAAGATACATTTTGTTATAGATTCATTGTGTAAGTTAACAACATTGATAATTAATTTAT
The DNA here is from genome assembly GCA_907165235.1 of Zeuzera pyrina. Taxonomy (NCBI): domain Eukaryota; kingdom Metazoa; phylum Arthropoda; class Insecta; order Lepidoptera; family Cossidae; genus Zeuzera; species Zeuzera pyrina. Next base: position 6,950,340 of record OU015627.1, read on the forward strand.
CCCATACAAAGATTGAGTGACTGTTATATCAGACGTAAGCAGGTTTAAATTTATTTTTATTAGCAATCCAATAACATTATATGAATATTTCAAATGAATAATTTCGTCAATAGGTACATATGAGTAGAATATGAGCAGTAGCTAAAATACAAGAATAACTGAGAATATGCTATTAATTGACTATTTCTCAATGGCCTAATTCAAAACAGATTTAGTGATTTAGTGGAAAATTATTTGTAAAGCCTATTAAGACAGAAAGACATACTAATGCTGTTTAAATACTTCCCCAAGTATACCTTGGGATACCTTTGTTTTAAAGTACCTACACACCTTCCAATTTGTTGAAACAACTTTCAGAAATATCCTCTTTACTGATTACTGATACTGAAAATTTTCACGATTGAAGAGCACTACAACAAGCAAAATGACAAAGTGTACGCTCACAGTTCTAAAGAAACTGCGCAAGTGGTAGGAAAGGTACAACGTGGTCATCATCCTGCGTCAGTGATGGTTTGGTGGGGGGTGTCTTATCAAGGAGTCACAAAGCCTCATTTCTGTGAAAAAAGGAGTGAAGACTTCAGCCAAAGTGTACCAACAGACCGTCTTTGATCACGTTGTGAAACCTCTCAGCGCTCCGAAAGCTACGGGCACTACGGTGACGGCAGTGTTCGAAATATAATTTATTAAAAAAATTACACGCTAGCTTATTATTTTATAGTTGCGTTCTTACAAATACAGAAATATAACGGAAACTTCCATTTTTGGGTGTCCACAATCAATTCACTAAATCGATTCACTACTCGAGATTGATCGATCAATTTTTTCATTAGTAGATCACAGATTGCCATCTCTAGGAAAGTTGTTCCAACAAATTGGAAGGTGTGTGGGCACTTTATGCTGTATGTAAAACTTAGTGGCTACACCTGCATCAACGTTTAATGACATTAATAAACGCAGTTCTCCTTTAAAAATGGAAATCTTTAAAACGGGAAATTTAAACCTTTTATTTTGGCTTGACGTTTCGGCCAAGTTGCATCGGCAGGACAAAATAAAAGGTAATCGCGTTAAATTTTCCATTTTAGTTATTTTATAATGCAATGCGAAAGTTTAAGTTTATAAAATGGAAATCATTGAACACTAGTCCAACTAACAATAATTTTTTATAAGAAAAACTGCGGCAAAAAAGAAATGGTGTTGACAAATGCATAGAAAACGATAATCATGAGCATTTTAACCTTGACGGTTGGCGTAGTCAATATAACTGTAATAACGCCATAATTAATACGTTAAAAACTCCCCAATGTCATTTATAATGACGTTCAAAATTATCGAGTAATTCCCAGGGTTCATGCTTAAACAGTCAATATATTGTGATAAATTATTTCGTGGTACCTGACAGAAGTCGGTGCACTTTTCCGAGACAGTGAAGTATCCCTTCTCGTTGGAGCAGCGGAATAGCCGCGTGTAGTTGAGGAAGTCTGCGTCGGTATCATACGGCTTGCGGCCGCCAAGTCCCACCCAGAAAAAATTATCTGGCTCGCTGCCTTCATTTAATACCTATTCAAAATAAATTAGAATATGTGTAATACTTGTATTTTATTTCTTTAGCGCTCCCTGAAGCATTTAATTATTTGTTGAGAGCCCTATGACGAATAGTAACACTGATGTATATCCATAGATAGGCCCACACTAACAAACAAAACGGTCCAACAAAACCAATCTGATTGGAAAAATCACATTGGTTTACTTATAGTCAGTTGCTAGCATTCGACTACTTCGGTCGCGTTGTCCGCCGGGAACAAAAAAATAAGTGGAATAGCTTATATCTAATTGAGTATAAATTATAATAATAAAAATCGTTTTTGATTTGAAATACGATCTTATATTTTTTAATGTAGATTAATATTGATATATTAATCTGCATTAAAAATTAATACGTTAATCTACATTAAAAAATATAAATTTACTGTCCATAAATCTGTTATGTCAATCAATTAAAAATAAATAAAAAGTCAATTCAGCCAGTGTAAACTCGGTTATGCTTTCTCTGTGCTGTACACCTGTACGTGTTCCAAAAACGTTCCAAAATCGTACACGTGTCACTTGAGGCCCGCACTGCGGTTTCGTACAATTTTTGAGAACCAATCGGAATCAAAAATTAATACGAAACCGCAGTGCGCGCCTCAAACGACACGTGTACGATTTTGGAACGTTTTTAATATACGTTTACTGTCGGTGCGGCTCATCTTATAAATCAGTGAATAGTAAGCACTTGAATTTAGCTATTGGCGCGCTCGGACACTCATGTATGCGGCGTGAGACTTTCGCAGCGTTCAGTATATTTTCGGTTCAGTATATTTCAGTATTATTTCGATTATTGTTATTATTTTTTGTCTTTTTAGATAAGTGCATATAATATTTGTAATTAGTATTAAGAATTCTTGACGCGTTAAATGCATGTAAAGGAAATATAATAACATTCCTTAGCACAAATATTTAGTTACATATTATTATGTTTAATGGAGATTCTATTTTAAAAGTAAACATTGAATAGAGTTAAGTATTTATCTGTCTAGCACTACTAGTATTAGGATAAGTTACCTAGAAACCACTTGATTAGATATAATTATCTTTTACTAATCAAAACTCAAGTTCACGTCTTTTAGTAATTAAAAATAACTTCGCACAGTTTTAATAAAGATGAACGTGATGTTTAATAAAGTGAAGTTTATCACTTTATTAAGTAAGTGAGACTCCAGTTCTTCAAACAGAGATATTCGTATAGAAATTCAATAGCAGTTTCTTAACTTGGAAGAAATAAACATACAAACACAGTAACACACGTACAACAATTCTATAAGTATTTATTTTGGAATCAGAAAAGCCTTAAATGTCTAGTTAAACTATTTTTAAAAAGATTGTCAATGTACAGACATGGCTTTGTTGCTGTTTTATAATAAAACGAGCTGTACCCGGACTTCGTCTACACGGTAAACTTTTTCCTGGCTTTCCCGGATTAGATTATATTACAAGAACACTTAATCACTAAACAATTACTAGAACAAGTGAACGAAATTGTATATCTGGGGAGTGCGTTTTCGAAGGATGCAAGTTGGATGTGGAGAGGTGGATAGCAACTGGTAATAAAGTGAACGGCGCTTTGTCTGCATTAGTAGGTGGCGTGAATATATTAAACTCAGCCAAAGTGACCATACACAATGCGGTGTTGGTTCCTACTTTATTGTACGGTAGTGAGATCTGGATATGTCCGAAATCGAGTGAAAGTAAGATAACTGCAGTAGAAATGCGATCTCTAAGAAATATGTGCGGAGTAATTCCTTACTTTCGTATTTCATTTTCCGAACTAGATTATAATAAAAGTTTCTATAGCGCGTATAAATGAGCTTTGCAATTTTATCACCTGGATTTTGTTTTAATTTGGCGTGTAATTTATCACGATGCCTGAGTACCTCAATAAACCCGTAGTCATCCACGGTCTAATTACGTAGTTCGCCCGACTGATTTTTATTTCTTTGGAATTTTCGACAACAGCATCACTAGTGATTTTTTCAAAGATCAGTGGCATGATCTATTGAGGTAGACGACAGAACCGGGCTCCCATCCGTGGCCGCTAAGTAATGACCAATACCGGCATAGTCAATTTAAGTTTTGGTTTTATAGCAGCTACTATGCTGTATTTGTGAAGAGAGGCCCATGAGTACTGTTTTATGACCGGTATTGTCTGAGTCACATATCACTTCCACCGCTGTTGTTTTAGATTTTACGAAAATGTGATCCGTTTAACGGTAGGTTTAGTTATAGCGGGCTGAAGGCCGTGTTCTGCGTTTAGACAGAGATATTCAGAGGATTCAGATTTCAGTATATTTATGATAATGTCTTCAGCCAACACAGTTTTTAATTTGTGCAATGTTCTATCCAAACTGTTCATAAAGTTTTGGATGTTTCTGAAAGATGGTGATCTATAAATACCCAATATTGTAGTCATATTTGGTATGTCTAGTATAAGACAGCAAGTTTCTTCAAATCTCGTCTCAAATACCGTGACAACCCACAAGGACCTAACCTATGCAACCACACCACCGTTCTGATTTATGTTATTAGTCGTGAAGAAAGGCTTATACTCAGGAATTTGCTCTATCACTGTAGATTCATGAAGTCTATATCCAGTTAGAATCGAAACATCGAACATCAATCCCAATCTGTGCGGGAACACCAAATCTATATTTATTACAAATCCCACAGATATTAAAGGCGAGTATCTTAAAATTAAATTTTGAGGTAAGAACATTTACAGTTTTCAGGAGTATCCACCGCATGACATTCAATATCAAGACATGAATCTATATCCACGTTAAAGTCTAAGTCACCCATCGCATCGTTGATAGATACAATAACTTCATTGTAACAAAGAGAGTCTTATATCATGGTGTAAACGTGACAACCGTGACATGTTGATAGGCATAAAAATCCAGAAAACAATGTTTATTTCAAGTGATTTGTAATAAACATTGTCTCGCTCTCGCATGCTCGCTTGCAACCAAGTTTTGTAAGTTTGTTTAAAAATCTGGCTTTGCTACTGCACTTCGTAGGGATTCATAGTAAATGTACAGAGTATGTAAGAATGAAATTTGAGTAGCGTACAATACGATTCAACTTTATTCTTCATTATGTTTGTTTGTATGTCTTATCACATTTATATATTTATTTAATTCTTCAGTCAAGGATTTTTATAAACACTAAACGTACACGAAACGGTTATTCCTCGTTCGTCTGTGTCTTTCTATTATTAGACAATAAAATAAAACCAAAACTTTTTTTAATAATGATTTTAGATCCTTTAATTGTTATTCATCAAAGTTATGATTTCTAGACAGTCACAACATATTCAATAACAACTCGCTTATAATTTCCCACTTAAACATTACAAAAAAATTAATAATTCCATAATAATACAACTCCCAAATTTTCTGTGTTCCTATAATGAGTCTGGATATGTCATTGCCTGACGTGCGACATTTTGTTCTTTGTTTAGCATTATAATCTATATATGTTTTATCCTTGTCACGTTCACGTAACAAATTAAAATGACGTGAAAAGCGATTCAAATGTATTAAGTGAATTATACTTTAAGCATTAAGTATAAGTGAATTTTAATATTTTGTTTCTAATAAACTTCATTTCTTTGTCATGCAAGAATCTTTTACGAGCTTTTACAACCTTATGATTTGAAGGTAAGGTCTACTTTAGATTAACATAATATTACCGATAGTACTATACGATATTAAAAATATATATATGTCAATTCGGACAATAATATGCTTAGGTTGTATAGAAGGTTGTGAATCTAGTTCTTTATTTTTGATCGAAGGAATTAAATTTTCAAGCAGTATCTTTTATTATTATTACCTGCAGGCTAACCCATGGGTTATTGAACTTATCCTCAGCAATTTGTTCAATGAGTCTTGCTGAGTCAGCATCTGCTTTACTGCCGATCCACGCGTACACAATCGCCGATGATTCATCATTACCACCTTCTAATGGCACGTTCAGGATGTAACTATAACAACAAATATTTTTTATTTATATACTATAAAAAATGACAATTCTTTTTGGCTCCCGACAGATAAGAGTGACATAATAAGATTGCTACCGTTATTTCTCTGTGGCGGCATAACTCTTAAATGTATGCGCCGATTTGCATGTGGTGTTTCATACTGAAACCTGCACAATTTCGAGAATATTCTTAAGTGTTTTTGGTGCAAATCGGTCTAGATTATATTTCGTTATGGGGGTTTTCATATTTTTATGTAAACCTTAAAACGCCAAATATGGTATCTAAACCGAAAGCAACGCGTATTTTTAATCCCGAACTGTTATTCTACTAAAAAACTTTGGTATAAAATTTACCCAAAGGGGTGCGAATTTATTTGTAATAATTCGGGTTTCTGAGCGATCTCCAGCTAAATTAATCTGATAAACGATTTTTTTTGGATTTGAGTATTTCTCCCATTCCTTTGTGGGATATTCACAGTGTTTACTTTAAGATCATATAAATTTTGTTTGTATGAAATTTATTATTACTGTATACATATCTTCACGCTGTATATTCACGCTGTTTATTTGTAACGGGATAAACAGAAGGACGGACACAGCGCTATGCAAGCAATTTTGTGAATACTCTCATCTCAAACCTCATCATTCTCATTACATTATTGTTATATTAGAAACTAAAGAGAAAATGTAATTGTATTTAATATTACAGTATACTAACCAGAATGCGCTGTTCAGTTGTGAAGCGTCGGCCTTCACTTGCACAAGGCGCGTGCACAGCGCGGACCCGTTACTGCGTAGCTCGAACAACTCCACGGGCTGGCGACCTTCCTCCTGTGAACAGTCCGCATTGGACGGCAACAAATAGGCGTAACAGTATCAGTCTTCGCGTTATAATATCTCTATTGCCGTATTTACATATTTGCCAGCTCGTCAAAGCTGTATCGTGGAATGATAACTACCCTCCATATATTTCCCTGGCGATTCGTACGAATATGGAAACATGGTATAAGGGACGGCAGAGGAGAGAACAATTTATCAGTAAATAGCCATATATCCACAAGTATTTATCGTATACTTAAATTCATACTTAATTGATATATTATGTACTATAATAATATTAAATGCATTATGAAATGACTTTGGATTTGTTTCTTTGTAGATATATATGCGATTCAGAGCAATAAAAATACATATGTGTTAGCTATTATCAATATTCTCGATTAATCTTTCTAATCATAATCGTTAACAAATGACAACACAATTTTTTTTTAATGTGTTGCGACTTTCATAATAACATGGTATTTTTGAATGTCAGAAAATAAGTCAGTTGAGGAATACACGAGCTAGCGAAAGCACCTACCCACGTCAACATCCTAGAACAACGGTTAGCTTTCATATGAAAGTATACCGCATGTCAAACATAAAGATTAGACAAGCACAGATTTTGTTGAATGCACTCACCAGCTTTTGGTTCCTTTTGCCGTCTCTGATGATGAACCGTCTATGGAAATGGGCCATAAACTTCAAGCTCTCCTGTTGTTGGTGTGTCCTGACCACTTCAAGTCGTTTACACAGCTGCTTGAACTTCCTCTCCAGGCCGAAGGTGAAGGTGAGCCAGCCCATGTTGGGCGCGCGCCGGCCCTGCCAGAAGTACACCACCCACGTGGCCGACTCATTTTCGGCGTCTACCTCAACAGCGGCAGAGTCTTCGTCGTATTCTGGCTATAAACGAAGACAATTTTATTTATATTTGTGTTTCTAGAATAAAACGTGGATGTGGATATACAGGTTGGAGACAACAATACGACATTAAATTAAAGTTTGTATATGTAATGATTTTCCTAATCTACACACAAAAATTCAATGAAGTATATTATCCAATAATTTAGCCACAGGACATAATTTTTCGTTTTTAATATTTTCTACAACTGTATTTTTTATAAGGCTATCATCAACAGGTTATTGACCTCCGCATCGATATAAATCTCAGAACAAATTTGTTCTGAGGTATAAATAGATGTTTCCAACTCGTCCCTTTAAAAACTTTACTACTGTATGTGCAAAAGAGACAGATTCAAGTTCATTTGTCTTTTCGAAACTTGCACTTGCTGCGCCTACTTATGTAAGTTACTAGGTCAGTGTCGCCGCGATCCTGTGACGTCTCGTGTTGCAATTATTCCGAAAGTCGGAAGCGCATGGCTTTCGCCGCCTTTGAATTGTACCGCGCCGTTTGTTTTGTATTTACTAAAGTCAAAGACTTCTTTTTGTGACAGAACAGAACACGTATCGTGGAATATGTATCTAGTGATTTTATTTTGTGAATTATGTAAAATTAGACACTTATTTCGTGTTGGACGCTTACTTTGTATTGTTTTGTAAATAATAATGGCTCGTTATAATTATATTTTTATGGCAATAACTATTATAACTAAAAATGGAAAAGGGTAGGCAATACGTAACTGACCTCAGCAGTTAATACGTATCTGCAAAGGAATACGTAACAATCACAGCTGTGGAAGATCCCTAGCTCATTATCAGGCAGCCGAACGAAATGTCTGCCTTCGAGGACGAACGCCTCCATGGCTTCTAGGTCCTCATGCCATTCATCAGCCAAGGTTTTGGCTTCTGCGACCGGCATAATCGTCTGGCGTGGTGTGAACAAAGCCGATAGATCCGCTCTGAAAGGCATATTACATATTTATTTAACAATTATTTGTGTTTTGGTTTAATTTCTAGTTTTCATTTTATTTACATTTATTTCATTATAATTGATGTGTAAGTCGTCCGTTCGCGCGGTGGTTAGTGTAATAAGCATTTATAGCCGATTCGATTCCCAGTCACGTAAATGTAGAATAGTCCAAAATGACGCAAAAAAGATTGTTTCCTCATCTTTTCCACAATGGTTTGGAGTTTTAAATGTTATTGGGTGCTCCTATTGTCTGTTGTGTGGTTCCCATAATAAAAGTCTAGCCCTTGGTTTGTAGATGTAGTTATACAATAGATGTAATTATCTGTAGTATTTATTTTCATTTATTAAATGAAAAAGGAATGCTTAGGTGGTTCGGGCACATAGAAAGAATGAGTGATGAAAGACTGACGAAGAAAATGTACAGAGTGACAGCGAGTGGTAAAAGAAGCCAACGAAGCCCAAGGTTAACTTACGAAGATCAAATAGGCACAGATTTTCCAGACAGGTTAACTGGCGAAAATGTTAAAAGCACTAGCATATCTAGGCGAAAATGTGTGAGGAGAATGTTGAGATTTGAGGAAGCGAAAGAAGTATGTAAGGACCGCAATGCTTGGCGCTTCGTCGTCTCTGACTAATATGTATGTATTTATTTTTATACATACAAATTATATGTATAGATGAAGTTTGGAGGAGGTTAAATAAGTATATAAGGACCGCAAGCTTTGATACTTCGTCCTGTTTTTTCTACTCTGTTAAGGACACAGTGTGAAGATATACATTGAATACACGTTCATGTGTACGTATGTACAATGTACATATGTATGTATATACGTTGTACGTATATATGTATTTAAGAATGACATACTTGGTCTCCTGTTGCTTGGCCCAACTGGCGAGGTCGGCGCCAGTACGCGCCACCGACTCGGCCGTGCGCGTGAAGTCCACCGCGATCACGTCCTCCCAGCCGCTGAAGTAAGTCTTGAACACCTGCGTCAACTCTGGGCTCAATATTCACGTCGGTGGCGTTCCTCGGGGAACTTACGACACACCCCCTTTACAGCTAATCCTAAGTCGGTTGGGTCGTTGCAGGAGTCATCACGTCAAGTTTGTATTTCGCGTTCCATCACTCGATGTCTTATTTTATAAACATAGCGGGATCTATTCAAAAAAACTGGCCGTGTTAAACGAAAAGGAACACGTTGCGGGGAAAAAAGTTATATTACCTAGGTACTCAAGGTGAAAGTATTCCCCCAATACATTGTATTATATCCATACCATAAGCTTAGTGCTTAATTGCTGTAATTTTCTGAAGATTAGTGGACCGGAAATTGAGAAATATTTCTGAAATGTACCGCTATATACCATAAATAATATTTTAAAATGGTGGGAACTACAATTCTAAGTCCTTGAAATAGTCTCGTTCAAGTGGCATATGTGCTCTAACAGATGACCCTTAAAAATAAAATCGATTTATGCTAATTGACAGAAAGAGCAAGACAATTTTGCTAGATATTGTTGTACATCTGCCATTTAAACTGTATTTCATCGAAATAACAGATGAAAATTGAAACCTTGCCATGGAATCTCATAGTACTAGCTGGCTTATAAAGAGTTATGCCTACATCCCTACATGAGACAATCGGAGGAAATTAATGTAGTATTCCATTAATCTGGAAACTAGACACACAACATATGATTGTAATGTATTATAAAAAATAGCCTAAGCTTTGTACTTAGCTTTGTGTGGGGCCGGCGATGACCCTAACCAGCGAGATTTTATTTCTACTTTATTTTTATACTAGCAGTTGCCTGCAAATTCGTTCGCGTAGTCTTTTATTTATTAAATAAAGTAATACATAAACCTTCGCGGGCGTGCGCAGCACAACTCACCAATGTTTCATCACAATCGGATGAATGGTTTAGGAACGCATAGAGGACAAACATACAAAGAAACATTCATTTTTATATGATACTAGCTAATGCCCGCGACTTCGTCTGCGTTTTTTATTTTTAAAATAGCCTATATCCTTCCCCAGAGTCTAATCTATCTCCATACCAAATTTCATCGCAATCGGATGAACGGTATGGCAGCCAATAAAATACGAACAAACAAACAATGATTTTTATATATTAGATATAAAGAGATATAAGATATATATATAGAGTTCTAGTAATGTATACTATTACATTTGAGCTAAATTCCGAGGTGACCAAAGCTTAGTAATCCAATACCTGCGTTTCAGTTCCTTCTTGGAGCCTGGTGACGAGCGCGTGCGGCGGCCGCGCCACCATGTTGAACAACTCCTGCGCCAGTTTCACGGCTGCGGCTCGCACTAGCCGTGACGACTTTTTTCCAAACCTATGATTCACAAAAGCATTAATGAAAGTGGTATTTATTTTACAAATATGAGCTTACATGAAAGTAACAGGTAAAATTATTATGACATAATGTGCATATTGAAAATTATTAAAATTAAACTTGAGAAAGCTAAAAGATACATACATACAAATTTTCACGCTATATCCCCAACGGGGTAGTCAGAGGTTACAAACTTCTTTCGCTTCCTCAAATCTCATCATTCTCCTCACACAATTTTACCTAGGTATGCGAGTGCCTATTTGATGTTCATAAGTTAGCCTTGGTCTTCCTTGGCTTCTTTTACCACTCGCTGTCACTGTAGATTTTCTTCGTCAGTCTTTCATCACTCATTCTTTCTATGTGCGCGAACCATCTAAGCATTCTTTTCTTCACTTTTGCAATAACACTGTCGTACAACCCCATCATACTGCGTATCTCTTTATTGCTTATTCGTTGCGGTGTCGTCCGCAAGGTGACACCGCACATATTTCTAAGAGATCCCATTTCTCGTCTCATTTATCTTACTTTCACTCGATTTCGGGCATATCCAGGCCTCACTACCGTACAATAAAGTTGGAGTAATCAACACCGCATTGTGTATGGCCATTTTGGCTGTTAGATATATTCAAACTATATACTAATGCGGACAGAGCACCGTTCACTTTATTGCCAGTTGCTATCCATCTCTCCACATCCAACTCATATTTTCCATCTCTCGAAAACGCACTTCCCAGATATACAATTTCGTTCATTTGTTCTAGCATTTACTCATATTTCACGCTTTGTATATCTTCTCTTTCAAATACCAGAACCTTAGTTTCGTTCACATTCATATTCAATCCTTTCATTTCACAGTCTTCTTTCATGCACGAAACTAGTGTCTGCAACTCCGCTTTTGATGGTGCTATAAGCACAGCATTGTTAGCGTAAAAAAGGCGATTTACCACTATACCATCACATGTCACATGTCTGTCATATGACAGACATAAGAACTAAACAAATCTTTATAAACCTCTAAACTTTCGCGTTGTAAACAAATCATTGTTTGTTTTAAGTTTTTTTATTATTTTTGAACTTTACAAGTGAAAAATTATCATTTTTTTTTACAAATATTTGTGAGATAGACTTTTCGGCGTGATGGTATAATGCAGTATTTTAGGCTGCAGGGCCGGATTGAGAAACAGGTCGTCAAAACGAGAAAGAGTATAGTGACCACATCAACGCAATATCTTTTAGTAATCTGTGGGCTACAGTTGCGTAATAAGGTAGGTAGTCGTCGCCGGCACCGGTCGGCAGCGCGTCGCGTATCGGTGGCAAGCGATGAGCGGGAAGCGGTACTTGCCAGACGAAGACGTCAAGGTGCGCGTCGAGCACGTAGACCGAGCGCGTGGCCAAGAGGGCGCGCGGCGGCGGCGCGGGCGCGGCGCCCGCGGCCGAAGCGTCCGCGCGCGGCAGCTCCAGGTAGCCCATGCCCAGCTCCACGCGGTACAGCCGCGCGCCCGCCGCGCACCACTGCGCCGGCACGTGCTCCTGCGCACACCGCACACCACATACCACATACCACACACCACTCCACATTCTACATACGGACCTTTTCTTTTAGTAACGCAATTCGACTATAAGTACTTATAACATTAAAAAGAGGTAAACTTTGTTTGTTTGTATGTAATGGATAAACTCAAAAATTATTCAACCGATTTCAAAAATTCTTTCACTGATAGAAAGCTACCTTATCAGCGAGTAACATGAGCTGTATTTTATTTTCAAAAAAATTTCAACCCGTGCGAAGCCGCTAGTTAGTAGGGTCGCTAGTCTATACTAATATTATAAAGAGGTAAACTTTGTTTGTATGTAATGGATAAACTCAAAAAGTACTCAACCGATTTCAAAGATTGTTTCATCTATAGAAAGCTACATTCTCAGCAAGTAAAATAGGCTGTATTTTATTTTCAAAATAATTTCTATTCGTGCGAAGCCGGGGTGAGCCGCTAGTCACAAATAAAAAACTAGATTCACAATCTTCTGTAAAATCTTTCGATCACAAATAAAAAACAAGATACACAATCAACACTCCAAAAACATCCAATCCAAATGTGCACTCAAATGAGTATTTTAGTCCACACTGTTTTAGTAATATTTGAAAAAGCTAACAGCAAACATGTCAAAGTGATCCATCAAAAATTGTAAAAACACGTCTAAAATGTTAAAAAAAACCGGAGATTCTTATTTTTTCAAATTATAAAAAAAACGCGTATATAATGCTAAAAAAGCTGGTGATTCCTATTTTTGGCAAATAATTAAGATCATTTAATTAACGTGTTCATTATTTCGTAATAATAATACCGTTAGATAGCTCTTTTTTATTAAATTCGTAATTATATTTTCCAAATACCATAACGTTAACACCATTAAATATAAAACCATGAATAAGAAGACTAACACCATACTACAACATTCACGTTTTTATTCGGGTTATACCTTTATTTCTGTTCTGATTAATAGAGTCGAATTTTTAATCTTGTACGTGCTTGATTTTGTTAATATGTTTTTGGTAGTGAAAATTAAAGACTGTAAAAAAGGATTTGCTGTACTTAATTATGAATTTACGAACACTGTAAATTGACCCTAGTAACATTTTTCTACAATATTTTTTATACAAATTTTATACAAGCCCATAAGCCCGGCTCGCTTTACTGAAATGCTCAATGTAGAATAAATGATGAATAGGTATCAACTTTAAAGCTTATCAATATATTGATAGATTAAAAAAGTACCTACCGCCATTATTGTGTAGGACACAATAGTTATTTATTAATATTCATATGCCTTAATCGTATCAATAATAATTATTGGATAGTTAATATGGTATATGTTCATCGCTCATTTGCGGCGATTAATATTAGGGGAAAAGCCCGGCTATCGTACTTGCACTTTGTAGATTCATAGTAAAATGCACTCAATATGTAAAAATTAAACGGTAATAGCCTTCTTAATAGCGCTCAATACGATTAAAGTTCATTCTTCTTATTTAACCCTTCAGTCAAGGATTTTTATAAATACAAAATGGAGACAAAACGGTTGTATCTCGTTCGTCTATGAGTATACAGTAATACCACAGTACAAGTAAGCATACAGTATTCTATCTTCATACAAACGCTCCCAAACGACGCGCTCGAAATCTCGACATTTCTCGCCATACAACAGTCGCGAGTGAGCCGCGGTTGTCGTCGTACGGTATAAGACGCTCCCGCTCATTTACTGACGAAATATTATGTCAATCAAGTTTACGAGCACAATGTTCAGTGTATGGATGTTTGAATACATCTATATCGAAACCGGAAATATTTCTCTGTTGCTAATTTGTAGGAAATATATTATCATAATGATCTAGTTAATTTATTGCTGATTTTTAATTATACTGCACACAAAATGCATTTTTTTTTGTCTATTTCCACCATACTAACTCACAAACTTTTGAAACTAGAAATAAAATACTAGTAGAATTATATAAATAAACATTTATTAAATTTGCAATAATATAAAATGAAAAGATAATATGACAATTTAATATAGTACCTATTATCAAATACGTAACCCAAGAAAAACATTCAGTCCAAGTCGGTAGCCCTATTGCGTGTTTACGTACCGAGCGACCGTAGGTAATTATCTCTAAGACACTGCCGAGATAGCATACTGTATGCTTACTTGTACTGTGGTAATACCTCGAACTTACGCGATAGGTGAGACCAAGCGATAACCACGTAAGTCAAATTCGCGTAAGTCGGGGTATAATTTCGCATATAAATACTTATAAATTATTTTTAATTGGGATCGGAACCTAAAGAAAATAATAATTAAAACAAAAAATGTTTAATAAAATCTTAGATTACGTTAACATTCCAAAGATAAAGTTTTTTGTTTGATGCAGACGAATCAGTTTTACTTCGTTTGGATGATTTAAGTCTTCGTAGATATAAAAAAAACACGGTATAAAAATATAATAATAAACACGCACTCCGTAGATAAGAAATAAATATTATGTACATAATATAAAATAAATTGTAGCTATGCGTTGATTCTGCGCGACAAGTCCGAACATTATGTACATTAACTGAGCAATAGTGTGGGGGCAGTAAGTCTATAATCGAGTTGTGTGACGCTCATACAAATGACGAATCGACGAGATTTGAAAATCGCGTAACTCCGAGTTCGCGTCAGTCGGGGTAGCGTAAGTCGAGGTATTACTGTATTTGCATTACATCCTTTTAGATCCTTTAACTGTTATTCATCAAAGTTATGATTTCCAGACATTATTTAATAATAACTCGCATATAATTTCGCATTTAAAAAAAGACAACTCACGTATTCCTAGATTGCCTCATCGTCTGACGTGTAACATTTTGTTCCTTATAATTTTTTTTTTCATTATAGTCTATTATTATAGTTGTACATTAAATTCTATATTTGTCTTATCCTTGTCACGTTCACGTAACAAATCAAAATGATGCAAATAGCGATGCAAATATATTACGCGAATTATACTTTAAGCGCAAAGCGTAAGGTTGTATTTTAAAAACATTTTTGTTAACAAGCTTCTTTTCAATTACATGGGGGGATCTTTTACGAGCTTTACAACCATAAGGTTGTAAGTTTGAAAGTAAAATATACTTTAAATTAACACACTATTACCAATAATAATATACGATATTAAAAATTATGTCTAATCGGACAATAATTTATTTAGATTTTACAGAAGATTATGAATCTAGTTCTTTATTGGTGGACCACAAATAATATGACATGCATTAAAATGGTTAAAATGTCGTAGCGGACAAACAACATCGATCAATAATGTTTTATTGATCGATGTTGTTTTTACAATTAATCAATTAAGAGGCTGCATTTCATACATAATTGGCGCTTATCGTTACGACTCACCTGTGCTACATACGGTACATCTCCTTCATAGCCTAATATCTCCCAAAAGCTTTTTGGTTCTTTGCCTAAAGGCTCAGCGATTAACTCCGCCTTATTCTTTCTTTCTTCCTTATTTATTTTTTCAGCAAACAAACGTGCCTTAGATTTCAATGTGTTTTTAGCCTTTTTACCATTCCTGTATAGTAGAAATAATATTTTTAAATTGGCACGACTTGTACACATCTTAGAATTATAAATAACCTGGTTCGTAATGTGTTAACATTTAACGACGTAATACATCTTACGTTTCGACAGGATTGTACCGATCGTGGTCACGGGTTAACTGATGAGGATAGTGTCACAAGACATAGACCTGGTTATTTATAAATGTAAAAAGCAGAATTAATTATGAATGTTAGTAATATTGTCTATGTATTCTACTGTTACTTTTTTTAAGGAGACGTGTGTCTTACTTTAATCTTGCCTAAAGCCTGTTTCCTATTACGATGAGCTAACACGTTAACAGAAACCGTGAGCAGCTCTAGTGAAAATCGGGCGCTTAATCGATCGACTTAAACATAAAAACAATTAAATCTAAGTGAGAATTGTTATGTATTTAGAAAAAAGAAACTTAAAAATGCTTACCACAGATATATAACAAGTCCTGTATCGAGTATAAATACGTATCTAGGATCAAGCGAGTCAGCTTGAACAGGTACGGGCTCGAGATGGATGCTATTTCCTGCGTCATGAACACGGTACAGACGAGTAACGTAGTGCTGCAGATAACACAAACAAAATAAGAAAAACAAATACGAAAATAAGAAACGAAACAAAATAAGAGTTTATTTTTAAATCAATTTCTTAAATAGTACAGTGATCCCTTACCTAAGACTTATATTTTTAATTCACTTCATATAAACATTTTTCATAGAAAAAAAATAAAAAAAATATGTTCTAGTATGTTGCAAATACAAAAGTGACTCGACCAATTTATTTCTACAATTCCGACAATTTATCGCAATCGACATGTTCAGAAAAAAATCGAATGGTTTATACACGCGCCACGAAAGATGAGACTTGAGGCAACATGTTATTTCACTTGCGCAATAAACGATTATTATATTGTACTATTACAGTATTGTAATTACCACATAATTAGTAGGTGTTCCTATAAATCGTCTACTGCATAAGCTAAATAACGTGGAGTCTCAGATCTCCTCTTTTGTGGTGCGTATTACACTTTCTAAACAACAGTATTCGTGAAGAAACATACCTTATAGAAAACAATATTCACATAGCATGAATGCAGTTTATACAGGCTGTCCCGTAAATAATGGATCAGTCTTAAGGGAAAGGTAGAACACCTAATTACCTAAAACCTATTTGACTAGTTTTAAAAAAAAACTTTAGGGTTACCGAGAATTTTTTTTTTCATTATTTTGAACATTTTCTCCGCCAGGCTTCAGTTTTTTTAATGCTGTCGTTCCAAATGATAACATTTTTTAAATTAGATTTTTGTAAAATATTGCTGAATAGTTAGCTTATGTAGCTTAATAACGATTTGGTTAGCTTATTTTCATTTCTAAAAAAAAGAAGACCACAAACGAAGAAATTATTTTTTTCAGATTATGATAACCCAAATTGGATAAATTCTCCTGTAAAAAAAATGTACCACACTGAAGTGGCCCATTATTTTAAAAACTTGAACAATTATTAAGGTTTCTAAAATGGTATAAAACTTTCATCTAGTCCTTCTCATTACAAAGTTATTGCTATTAATCTGATGAAGGGGCTACATCACCAAAACTTTTAATTTAAAGAAAGTGGTCTAACTGTGTGTTAATCAGGTTTATTATTGTATGTTTTATAATCCTTTAACTGCGGGATAAAATTGCTATAGGACTTAAAACAAAAAAATACAAAAAAGTATTTATTACTAAAAAGTTACTTTGGAAAGAAAAACATAAAATTATAATAAAATTATTTATTACTAAAAACTTACAATAGGTGTTCGAATTGTTTTCCCCTTGCTAAAATACACACCCTGCATCTTTTTATGAATGAAGCCCTTACACGGCGTATGAAATTTCTACGTTTAATGGACTCCACGGCAGCGCTTATACGCTAGCGCAATTGGTCTATTGACGCGATTGAGTGTTCATAAATAAACCAAATTTTTAAAGCATCCCCAATAAAAAAATCCAAGGGATTTAGGTCGAGAGACCTTGACGGCCACAAAATCGGTCCTAAGCGGCCGATCCATCTGTCAGGATAGGCTGCGTTTAGGTGTCGCCTTACTGTCGTTGTATAGTGTGCGGGACATCCGTCGTTTTGTAGCCACATCGTTTCTCTCACTTCTTCCGGGACATCTTGCAACAGTGTGGGCAATACATTTTGTAAAAAATGCAAATAATAATCACCAGTTAAGAGTTGCTGGCAATTCAAATGGACGTATTATTTGGCCACAGATAATACCAGCCCATAAATTTTTCTTAAATTGATGTTGGCTCCTGTCTTCTCTCATCAAATGGGGGTTATCTAATTGCCAACTATGTAAGTTGTGCATGTTGATATAGCCATCGCGTCTGCAGGAAGATTCGTCGGACCACAAAATTTTATTGAAAAATTGCAGATCATCTCGAATCATTCTTAACATTCTTCGGCAAAACGTAACTCTTAGAGCGTAGTCTCTCGGCTGTAACGTTTGAACACGTTGATAATGATATGGGTGCAACCGATGTCTTTTTAATATTCTATGCACCGTTATTTTAGGCACACCAGTGCGTCGTGCTATGGCACGAACCGAAGTCGTCGGGCCATTCTCAATTTCCTCTAATATTCGAGTATTGACTCGTTGCGGTCTTCTCTCACTAGCACCACCGATTCCGGAACCAGTAAATCTTCCTTCGAGGAACGAGTTACGTACTCTAATAAAAATTCGATAGTCGGGCTAACGTTGCTCATACAGATATCTTTCACGAAATAATCTTGCAGCAGCTCTCGCATTACGTCTCCGTAAATAAAATGCATGTTACAATAGTCTCGTGCCGTATACTGTTGACGCGGCATTTCTGTCAATGTGTACTAAAACGCTACAATCGCTAGTCGTTCACAATGCTTTCAGAGTCCTTAAGATCGCCAAGTCGTAATTTCAATAAACAGAGTCCAAATCGTTAAGCAAAACAAGTTCCAAATTCACAGCACGTAAAAATCGAAAGGGAGCAACACAAAATGTTTGTCGTAATCAATAGTACAAGTCGCACTAAGCGAGATGAATAGCCGTATGTCCTACAAAACCGGTGCTATCTACAATTAGCAGTCATAAAGGTCTATTGTTATCGCCGTCCCCCGCTCAGGTAGAGGTAGCTGCGAACTCATTCACTAAAAAGAGACAGAAACACTTCTTGCGAGCTCGCACACGTAACAGACATTAAAAAAAATACTAGGAATAAATAACACGGAATCCACAGTTTGTCTACATTTTTGAATTATAACAAAATTTGTCTAATTAGCCCCTACATCAGATTAATAGCAATAACTTTCTAATGAGAAGGACTAGACGAAAGTTTTATACTATTTTAGAAACCTTAATAATGGTATTTAAAATAATGGGTCACTTCGGTGTAGTACATTTTTTTTCAGGAGAATTTATCCAATTTGGGTTATCATAATTTGAAAAAAATAATTTCTTCGTGTGTGGTCTTCTTTTTTTTAGAAATAAAGATAAGCTAACCAAATCGTTATTAAGCTACATAAGCTAACTATTCAGCAATATTTTACAAAAATCAGATTTAAAAAATGTTATTATTTGGAGCGACAGCATTAAAAAAACTGAAGCCTGGCGGAGAAAATGGTCAAAATAATGAAAAAAAAATTCTCGGTAACCCTAAGGTTTTTTTTAAAACTAGTCAAATAGGTTTTAGGTAATTATGTGTTCTACCTTTTCCTTCAGGTTGATACATTATTTACGGGACACCCTGTATATCAATGGAGAAAATCCTAGATGTTTCCAGTTACAGAGCTCGCATGTAAGATGTTCTTACCGGATCATCTATAGTGAAGAATCCAGAGGGCGTGTGGCTGCCCTGAATGTAGACCGGCGGAGTGGGGAATAGAGCGAGGAATTCCGGCGACTCGTCTCCTTGTTCATGCCTTTGTGTGCGTTTCGCTCCCAATAAATTTCGCAGGTTTACTGCGTGCATAGCTGCGCACGCGCCTTTATCCAGCTACGAGCATTAAAACAAAATACTTTATTACTAAGGTTTTTTTTTTGTATTATTTAAATACAGTTAACGAGTCCGTATCAATTTTCCGATTGAAACAACAGAAAACATTACTTTTTCACACTTTCTCAATAACCATAAGACAACAATTCGTTGTCATAACTGATATTTTCTTAAGGTACAGCTATACATCACTTATTTTTATTAAATAAATCTACGAGTCTTAATTTAAATAAGAACTCGATATAAATTAGATAAAAATAAAATTAAGCATACGTTTTTACATAAACACGAAACACCAGGTTTTTTTATTCTTTTTTTTTTGCTAACTGTTAGTGAATAACAATATGACAAAAATCGTACGTACTGACTGGTACTGGGCATAGTATAGTTTATTAATAAGTGATAGGTCTAAGATAATGAATCCAAAATTTATTGAATTAGTACTTTAAAAGATTTGATCCTCGCGTAAGAAACCCAATAAAATCTAGCGTGCGTCGGTTAAATTTTTTTTATATTTTACTTTAGAAGATACAATCATTTATTTATAATAAAATGTCTGATTAATGCTTTATAAGCTCATACGCAAGCCTTTAGCACAGATTAATTAGTTTACTACCGTAAACAGATGGTCAGTGGCACAGTGACAAACTGTCCCACATTAAAACTGGCAACGCAACTGGCTAGAAAGTTTACATTTAAATTGAACTAGATGGCGGCATACTCTGAATACATTTGATACTGGTCACAGCTATGACTTTTTTCTGTCGTCTTCACAATAGATGTCTTTAGTCATTACATATTTCTATTACACGAAAGATGGCGATAATAATGAGGCGGTCAAGTAGATTACTCGAAAACAATAATTCAAAGTGACAAAAACTTTTGTGCGCTACGTAAGTGTTCCATGTTTGAATTTCGAGTATGACGCATCGACACGAATTCTACTATGGAACACTTTAAATTAATTCTTCCCAAGTGTTCCACATTTGAATTTCATGTAGGACGTATCGACATGAAATTCAGTTATGGAACACTTTAAATGAATTCTTCCCGAGTAAGTCGATTATGATTTAATACATTGGCTTCTTCTATTGCATGAAAAAATTATTTATTCAATTTGACTAACTTCTGTTATCCACATTTTTTCTTCCCATACAAATAAAATGATGCTTAAATAAAACTGAGGCGATGTGCATTAAAAGAAAAATTGCCAATTGTACTCCAATTTTTATGGACATCTCGCACTTGACCAAAAAATTTCAAAATGTCAATCGAGTGAGAAATCGAGTGAAAGTAAGATAAATGCAGTAGAAATGCGATCTCTTAGAAATATGTGCGGTGTCACCCTTGCGGACAAAATAAGCAACGTAGAGATACGCAGTATGACAGGGTTGCACGACAATGTTATTGTAAAAATAAAGAAAGGAACGCAAAGATGGTTCGGGCACATGGAAAGAATGAGTGATGAGACTGACGAAGAAAATCTATAGAGCAAAAGTGAGTGGTAAAAGAAGCCAAGAAAGACCAAGGCTGACTTATGAAGATCAAATAGCTAGAGTGTTAGCCGACGGAAGTGTCAAAAGCACTCGCATACCTAGCGAAAATGTGTGAGGAGAATGATGAGATTCGAGGAAGCGAAAGAAGTATGTAAGGACCGCGACGCTTGGCGCTCCGTCCTCTCTGACTACCCCATTGGGGATATGGGAAGATATGTATATATGTAATAATATGCATTTTTTATTGTTGTCGTCTAGAGCAGAGCCAAACGTTCTAGTCCCGAGCGTAATTAAAAAATTTATTTCTTTTTCTCTCTGGCGCGTGACTACTCACGTCGTCGTTAACAGTCAGTAAATTTTTTCAAACATTATTTTCGTTTGACCTCTTTGATCGCAGAACGAGTACGGAATAATATTCGTGTTCCTTATTCAAACTCATTTCTGCTTCTATGAAAGTTTATTATGGAGACTTTTTGGCGGGAACGGGAGAAGTGAGGTTGTCATTTTGTTTAGATTTTCTATTTTTTACATTTTTAGGAGTTTTAAAGTACAACAGTGATAGTATATTGTGTTTTAAAGTTGTGTAAGTGACAAGAATGGAGGAGATCTAAATAAACATGTGTAGCTGAAGTATTCGCGCTCTTCCAAGAAGTCCTTTATAACTTCAGTAAAGCCTACTATCACTTTACTGGAGGAGTTTAACGATAAGAAAAAACCAATTTACTTGTGACACTATGGATTACTTATTAAACTGTGCGCCATGCCATAAAGGAAGAAGAAGAAAAGAAAAAGGGCGGGAAACTTCGTTTCCCTAACTTTCGACTCATATTTACTTGGTCAATGGTTAAATGTAATCTGCGAAGCCAAAACAAAGAGAAAAAAAAAAGTTTATTGTGTGAGAACACCTATTTCGAACTCATTTATCGAAGATCCAATCATTACGTAACGAATAGATGGAATAAAAGGTAAATATTAGTCGTGAAGTATCATAGATAAATAGTTCGTTAGGTAGTTTTTTTATTTAGGTGCTTTCAGCACACCCTGATGTATTTCTTATTTCGTTTGTAATTTTACTGAATTAAAATATTTTGATTAACTTATTTACTCTATAGTGTGCTTCCTCTGTATCTTTGCGACATGAAAAAATATTAATTGGTTTTTTAAGTTTAAGGGCTATTATTTCAATAAACTAAAAAACGAAATATTTTATGTAATATAGAATTCTTTTTAAATAACGTTATTATTTTTTAAAATCGATTTGATATCCGTTTTCACCCCTTTAGGGGCTGATATCTTACAATCTTCTAAATACATGTTTCATTGTTTACCCGAATGAATCTGTATACAATATGCAATTTTTTTTGTTTCAATATTCTTTGACACTCCTTTTCACCCCGTTATGAGTTGATTTATCAAAATTTGCTAAATTCGTGTTTCGTAATTTTTTTAATGGATTTTATCTTGATTTTATACAGAAAGTGTGTTTTATATTTTATAGTACTTAATTTGACAGCCTTTATCATCCCTTCGGCGGTTGATTTTTAAAAATCGACCAAATGCATATTCAATTATTTATTTATAGTTTCTGCATACTTTCAAAGTTTTACCACAGATTAATTAGTTTACTAGCGTAAAGTTTTACTTTGTTACACGTTTTTAACTTTTTTCATAAAAATTAAACCTGTTCAGAGGATAATTTTTCTAAGTTGAAAAAATACACGTCCAAGTAATTATTGAATATTATAATATGGGTACACAAAGTTTTGGGTTCAGAATTTGGAATTAAATTATTTTATTTACATACTGTGTAAATAAAATAATTAAAATCCATTTTACATCCTTTTAACCTTTTTAGGGGTTGAACTTGTAATAACCCTTTCTACATCGTATAAGAATCTCATATGTAATCAAATATATATAATATACAAGGTGCTACAAAAGTCCCCCTAATCCGTGAAAGGTATTTATTATAAGCATGTCAAGTAGAGAGTCCACCTATGAGATTACAAGTCCTGTGGTATTTTAATTTTGATAAAACTTAAATAATTTTAATGATAAATAAAAATATCGACTAAACTGACGGCATCACTATTTTGAGTTCATGACCCATATACAATCCCACGGAGTAGTGAATTACCTGCTAACTACCTCATTCGCTAGGCTACTAGGAGACCACGCCCACAGCTGTTAGATAGTTGTGTAGATAAGTACCTATTGTTAAATGCTATGTGCCGTTGGCACGCGCCTCGCGCCCGCTACATAGTACACGTATACCTATCGTTAGCGATTAAATTGCGCGTTACTTCGTAGATAATAAAAAATAAAATCTACTTCGTCTAGGTATGCACATATCTAAGCGAAAATGTGTGAGGCGAATGATGAGATTAGAAGAAGCGAAAGAAGTGTGTAAGAACCGCAAAGCCTGGTGCTCCGTCCTCTCTGACTACCGCGTTAGGGATACAGCGTGAAGAAATGTATGTGCAAAAGCTACTTAATAAATAATAGGTGCTGAAATACTGTACAGATATGCGTGTCCGTTAATTCTCGCAAGCTGTGTTACGTCCCGACGGCACGTGGCTCGCGCCTGCTACATAGTACATAAACATACCTACTGTTAACAATAAAATCGCGCGTTACTCAATAAATAAAATAAATAAAGATTACTTAATATTATAATAGGTGGTGAAATACTGTACAGATATGCGTGTATGCGTAAGAAAAGTAGGTGCGTTCTCTGCGGCGCGAGCGTTGTTTTGTTGACGAAACAAATTATTTCTTTTCACAAGCTAGGTATTTCTTCTACAATGTTCGCTATAATTTTTAATTGAAGGTACTTAAAAAGCTAACAAAATTATTTCAGATTTTCTTTGCAGTTTAAAATTTAGCGGGGACATGCTTTGCTGAATTTTATATTTCCAAGTATTTCATGGAAATTTTTGAATACGATCTTCACGGTACTTATATAATTTTATAACTGGCATGTTGAAATTGCAAAAAAAGAAATGCAGTCTTTATAAAATAATTCCTGGGTCAAAAGTATGCGTTCGCACGAGAGCTAGAAAAAGCCTTGTGTAAAAAGCGTCGGTGGCATATTTTGTTTAACCGCTTCGATCCTCAATGTTCATATGAGCCTTGTTAAAAAAATCACTTGTCTTAATATTTTGCTAGAGGCGGATGCACGATTTATATAGCTGAAATTCCCGCATTAGCTATTTATATATCCATCCATCCATGTCTTTTTAACTTTTATTATAAGTCCATGATAAGTGCGAAGTGATTTTATGACTTCCATGATAAGTGCGATCGCGCACGGAAAGTCAGAAAGTCTATCTAAATCGTTAGAAACAGCTCACGCTAAAGAGTTGAGAAGGATCCTGTGCGAACTACATTAAAACTTAACATTGATATTATTATTGAATGCTGATTATTTTCAAACTGTCAAAAAGTCATGAATGAATCAATAAAGTAGTACATACATGTATATCTTCACGCCGTATCCCTAACGGGATAGTCAGAGACGACGGAGCAATAAAGTAGTAATTTCTATAATTAAGTAGGTAGGTAGGTAATAAAAAAATCGGCCAAGTGCGTATCGGACTACGCAGTGAAGGATTGCGTAGTTGGAATGCACAATATTCATTTAATTGCCAGCAAAATTAAGTTTGTATTTCATAGCATTTCTCAATAATACTGTAAGAAACAAAATATTTTTGCGGTCGCTGAACGTGTAATCGAAAATTGTATTGAAACTAATTTTCGTAGAAAGTGCTTTTTAAGATCTACTCTCTCAAATTTTTTTCAGAATTTTCCACTCCATCCATAATTGAAGTTTGAGAGAAAGGGCACACTTTTAGGGTTCCGTAGCTAAATGGTAAAAAACGGAACCGTTATAATTTCATTTGGAAAATTGATTTGAATAAGGATATACATACATACATATCTTCACACCGTATCCCTAACGGGGTAGTCAGAGAGGGCGGAGCGCCAAGCGTCGCGTTCCTTACATACTTCTTTCGCTTCCTCGAATCTCAACATTCTCCTTGAATTGAATTGAATTGAATAAGAATGTATCGTGCAGTTTTTGAGATATGGGGTATTCTCGGTTATGCGCTCAGTGACTGCAGAAATAACTTTGTCTTATAGTTCACTGTGAAACGTTATTAAATGGAAATTCGTTTTTACGGGAGATTAAATTAATATTGCGCATCCCGTCTGGAACCCTTCCCTGCGCGTGGTCCGACACGCACTTAGCCGGTCTTACTACCTTAGAAGTGCGAATATCAGGAACTATTGACTTAGATAAGTCACTTCGAAACCATTATGTCATTGAACACCTATCTGAATATAAATCACACGCTAAGTGTGCTGGGATCTTTTTTTCATACTTCAGTTACATTTTCAAGATTTCACTACAGCATTGTATAGCGGTTTGTGAAGTATACCTATCTTCCAAATTCTATCTATGTAGTGCCAATTATAGTCTGCGAGTAAAATGACTGACATACGGACAGAATGAAATTATAAGGGTTTCGTTTTTTGCCATTTGGCTATGGAACCCTAAAAAGGGGAATCTGACCAACTATTGAAAATCAAAACTATCGAGGTTTTAATGTTTAATGTAGATTACAAACAAATAGGAGAAGTGTTGCGCAGGAACTAAATTCAAAAACCCGAAAGCATAGTTGGATAGTCTAAGTTTTTAGGCTTTGATTATATGATGTCGTTTGCTTTGTTTGCGAACCTATTGTTTAGATCTGTTAATTTAGATCATAAAAAAATAATTTCCAAAAATAGCGTTATCACAAATTTTTTTACGAAAATATTTTTCAAAAGATTTGAATTGTCTTTCAAAATATTTGTAAAAAACCCCAATCCGGCAACGCTATTTGAAATGTAAAAAGGATAACTTAGGTCTATAACCTACCAAATTAAGAAGTTAGTGGTTTGATTTAATCCTTGATATTGAAGAACATCATCTCTTGGTGTAACGTAATGGCCCTCTGTCGCGAAATAGAATTGTTTTGAGATATCTATATATCCCTTTTAGTTTTTAACTTTACCGAATTGAAAAGTCAGTGCGCTTTAGGTATCATCATGTAATTAGAGCATTATCCTAATTTTGTTGTATTGTATTGTATTATGTCGGCCATCTGTCGTTGAGTAGGATAAAACACTTGCGTTGATACTCTCTAAACATTTTAACATAAATATAAAAGGTATTACTAGATGCCACTGATATTGAATTTTCATAAAAGGTTTTTCATTTTTATAATTGAAATTAACACATAAAATGCGCATTATTCTAAAAATATTCAATTCTAAATAGCAATGCAAACTATATTTTTGAATAAATTTGTAATTAGAAGAAAATTACTTTATAATCACATTCTACCCATACCGGTAGTGACATCTTTCATTGTTCTTAGTGTACCATGAAATCTAAAGTATGTCGCTGATACCACATGCCTTTAGCATTAGTCGCACTAGTAGTGCAACAAAATTAAAAGAGATCCTTAATTAATTATAATACAAAGTATCTTAGTAGTAGCACACATTAATTAGTTTACTAACGTAAAGTAGTAGGTGCAGTACTATTGTCTCACGTATAATCATTAAAGGCGACGCATTGAAAATTTTGACGGCAGAGATCACAATTTTTCTAAGTGACTACAAAACGTATGAGTGATATTTGGTAACCTGATTCTTCATTTCATTGACTTCATTTTGACAATTGCGATACACGATTGGTTAACTTTTGTAACACAAAAAGAAATATCAAAGAAACTTCTTTTAAAACAGAGATATCCATTTTTTGGAGTAAAGAGACCGATTTATGTTTCTTAATTTTCTGTGTAGTTTAATCTAAACGTATTATTCAAAATGACAGTTGGATTTTTTAAAATTAATTACAGTTTTTATAATAAACGAAAATAACTGACTTTACTATTTCAAGAAGTGCATCAAACTTTTTGTGCTTTGTTTTGTATCAAATCGATTATGTACATGTCTTCAGCTATAACCAGTGATGATGACTGTTCGTCTATGGGAAGTATTAATAAAGCAAAATAATAAAAATAAAGACACTACAACACAACTATCAAAAAATGTCGTTAAAAGGTTCGTTATCTATACTAATATTATAAAGAGCTAAACTTTGTTTGTTTGTATGTAATGGATAACTCGAAAACTATTGAACCGATTTCAAAAACTCTTGCACCTATAGAAAGCTACATTACCAGCGAGTAAAATGCAGTATTTTATTTTCAAAAAATGTCTACCCGTGCGAAGCCGGGGCAGGTCGCTAGTAAATTATACATAAAAAATGCTCTTACAGTCGCCTTCGATCCAATCCAAAAGTGTATATCCCAGGATAGTTGTCCTTGCTCTTCAATAGAAGTCTTCAGTATGATGTAGCAATCGCCTTCAAAGAATTTGCCATGTGCGACCTAAATGAAAAACATGCTAATATCAATTTCTTTCTTGCTATAAAAGCTGCTATTTTAATAATTTTATTAATACCTCGTCAATAGGTGCAGGTATGAAGTTCTCAATCTCCCAAATTTGTAGACCTGGAGTTTGGCCAGTATCCTCATCGAAGAACTCTGAGTAGTCCAGTGGGGGTTTTTCGAGGCTCTCATCCCAACGTTTTGGTCTGAAAATATTACATCAAATAGCTATGAACACCCATTTGAAAGCTATGAATATATCAGAGAATTATGTAGTGTAAGTTGATGTTTTCTAGAGTAGCAATTGTATGGAGTTTTTAAACTCTTAACTACTGGTATCATTGTGATCAAGGTACAGTATGAAAAGTTCTATCAATATTGAATGATTATTGTAAGTTTCCTTTGAAGAAACATGTTTACTCTATACAATATTTATACAGATAAATAAAAATAAATCCAATGTCTGCCGCATGTTTCCATATATAAACTGTGACTCACTTAAGTTCGCTGTTCTTTTGTTCAAGCTGTTGATCATTGTGCTGTGTGTTGGCTTGCTCTTGCATACCACGCAGAATCAGAGCTGAGTCCTTTTGCTCAGGTTCCGGTCGCCCGCGGCGCAGTCGCAGCTTACGCGCTATCGGATCTGATTTTACACCTACGTTAAAAGTCATATTTATATTTGGATAAGCAATAGATAACCATGGATTGTGGCACAGGTAGTTGTAGGTATTTTGACACTGGTGATAAGTCATCACATATCATATTTTAGACAGACACTATTTACTAATACGAGCGACAATAGTTGCAATAGTAATAGATTTAACTTATACACACATAAGATGTGGTAGAGCAAAATACAATACAAGTAATAGCATAAATCACACGTAAATATTTAGATAGAGCAGACACTAAAATATACTCAATTTTTTTAACGGAATAGATAAACGTTTGGCCACTAACTCACCTGATGGTAAGCGATAGTGTGGCCAAAGATGGAGCACATCACGTTGATCTAGAAAATCTCATCTATTCACTATTGCAGATCATCGGCTATATACATTCACAAAATAATGGCCTTTCATGAAATCCCCAGGCATGTCTAGGTCTGCCCAATTCTACAATCGTAGGACGACAAACATCCTATTTCAAGTTCCATTTTCTAAGAACTACTGTTATAAACAAAACTTACTACTAGGTGTGGTAGGCTCGGAAGTAGCAGCTCCAGCCAGTTGTAACTGAGTTTGAAGTGAGAAGTCAATGTTATAATACTGCAAACCGGCACCCCTTGGACGTTCCACCGGTTTTGGTGGCATTACAAGTTCAGAATTGCCATGAAGTTGGAGACTCTCTAAATCACTCAATAAATGAATGGCGTCAGGTAACGTTATTAATTTATTACAGCTGAGATTAAGTTTCTTGAGTGATCCGCATCTGAAACATTAAATTTCCTATTAACTCAAACTACTCAAATTTCTTTTATGTAAGTGTCGTTTTTTAATCATGTTACAAACGTGATGTAACTTCGAATTTTGGTCAGGTTCATCAACAGTAAAACAATACAGATTCAATACAATAAAAGTATTATATTACACTTTGTTTGATACAAACGCCGAAAACCTATAACGACTTTTTTACATGCTACTATAGACTATAACTAGCTATAGATAACTCTAGACGCCATGTCCGAGCAGCAGTGATGAGGCGAATCAGTTAAGCCGACTCACCTGTATATAAAACACACAAATGTTATAAGATGCTAACACATCGGTGTGCCGGGTGGCCCTCACGGGGGACGCGCCTGTCACACTCGCGTCAGTTTATCTCCCTCCCGGTAAAGCGCTAATTAGAAGCGATCTAGAGGCCCTCCTAAATTTAGACGACTCTGTCATACTCGCCGGCGACCTCAACGCTAAACATCGTCGCTGGAATTCGCACACCACCTCGCGAAATGGCAGAGCTTTAGACGAACTAACCGATGTCCTTAATTTTGACGTTATCGCCCCCATGACGCCCACCCACTATCCCAGAGTTACAACACACAGACCGGACGTACTCGACATAGCGCTTCTAAAGAACGTAGCTCTAACGCTGCACTCAATAGAGGCGTTACACGAGTTAGACTCTGACCATAGGCCGGTATTACTCAAACTAGGACCTATGATAGACACTAGGACGCTCACAAAAACCGTGACGGATTGGCAGAGTTTAGACGAAACGCTAAACTCTGAGAATTCGCCGCGGCTTAACGCGATACCGGACGTTATCCGTTCCGCCGAGGACGCGACCGCGGCGATAGACGCGCTCACCGCCCACATCCGCGAATCGGTCTCCTCGTGCTCCCGTGAGGTCCCGGCGGCGAACGACCGCCGTTAGGAGCTCCCTGGAGACATCCGTCGGCTGATCAGAGCCAAGAACGCCGCGACCCGCGCTTACGACTCGTTTCCCTCAGAAACGAATAAACGCAACTTACGCGCCCTCCAACGCGAAGTCAAATACCGAATTTCCGAACTTAGGGATAACAGGTGGAGCGATCTCATGCGAGAGATCGAGCCGACGCACCAGGCTTACTGGAAGTTGGCCCGATCTCTCAAATCGGACACGTTCCAAACAATGCCGCCCCTGACGAAACCGAACGGACAGACAGCTTTCGACGATGTAGATAAAGCCGAACTCTTGGCCGACACTCTGGAGGCCCAATGCTCACCTAGCTCTCAGCCTGTAGATCAGAATCATTTAGACATGGTCAATCGCGAAGTAGGCTCCCTACCGCCCGCGACCGCCGCCTGCCAACTCAGACTCGCGACGGTTGACGAAGTTCAGGACATTGTCAAGGCTCTCAAACCTAGAAAAGCCCCCGGTAGAGACGGCATCTCCAACCGAGTAGTCAAAATTTTCTCGATGCGCCTTCTCGCGCTCTTAGCAGCCATTATCAATGCCGCCATGGCGAACCGCGTCTTTCCAGCCGCCTGGAAGGAAGCGATCGTCATCGGAATCTCGAAACCGGGTAAACCCCGCAGTAGCCCCAATAGCTATCGCCCAATCAGTCTCCTTAGCGTGCTAGGGAAAATTTACGAACGGGTCCTTCTGGCTCGTCTCAAAGCCCACTTAGACACCTCCGGTCTCCTCATAGACGAGCAATTTGGCTTTCGAGCCAAACACTCGTGCATACAACAAGTGCACCGCCTCACGGAACACATCCTGGAGGGCCTTAACCGCCCGAGTCGCACTATAGGCACGGGGGCCCTCTTCTTCGATGTAGCGAAGGCGTTCGACAAAGTCTGGCACGCCGGGCTGGTGTACAAGCTGCGCCGGCTCGGCGTGCCTGACGATCTCGTACGCATAGTACGGGAATTTTTGTCAGACCGCTCCTTCCGCTATAGAGTCGAAGGGGAGCTCTCCTCTCCCCGCCCCATCAGGGCAGGCGTCCCACAGGGCTCCGTTTTATCGCCCACGCTCTACTCGCTCTACACGAACGACGTCCCCAAAACCCTCGGTGTAGAGCTCGCCCTATTCGCGGACGATACCGCTCTGTTCACATCAGACCGCCTCAGTCTCCCAACTCCTCCAAGTCGCGGTCACGAGCCTAGGCGAGTGGTTCCGTCTTTGGAGAATCGAAGTCAACCCCGAGAAAAGCGCCGCCGTGTATTTCTCGAGGGGAACGACGACCAGCCGCGCCCGCCGCGCTAACACTCTCAGAACAATCACACTTTTCGGCCAGGATATCCCTTGGACTAGGAAAGTCAAATACTTAGGAGTAACCCTTGACAGTGCCATGACCTTCGGCCAACACATCAAAACGGTCCGCGACCGCGCCGCGTTTGTCCTCGGTCGTCTCAACATGCTCATTTGCGCTAAAAGCAAAATGTCCCTCAGACATAAAGTTACTTTATATAAGACGTGCGTCAGGCCTATCATGACGTACGCCAGTGTAGTATTCGCTCACGCTGCGCGCTCTCACATCAACTCCCTCCAAGTTATTCAGAATAGATTCATGCGCAGGGCCACCGGTGCCCCTCCTTACGTGCGCAACGTAGATCTGCACTACGACCTAGAATTACCCTCTATAACTCAATATCTAAAAGAGGCGTCCCAACGCTTCTTTCACCGTTCTTCCTTACACCCGAATCCCTTAGTGGTCAGGGCGTCATCGTACACCCCCGAACGCCGCGTCCGCAAACGCTATCGTAGACCTAGACATGTGTTAGGCGACAGCGACGACGACATTACACGTTCGAACTCGAACATGCCAACCTACACACTACGACCGCACCGCCCCCACCGGCGGAGGCGAGGACGACCCCCGCGACACCCGTAGGGTCTCACGTTTAGAAGCTCGATCACTTAGCTCTACACGCACACACGCGGGCCTTAAGCCACATTGTAAACTGCCACGCGGAACACTAGGCACACTAACCGGCCCTCAGCCGTCTCGCCGGCCGGGTCCGCTAGAGGCCCGGCCCTCACCCGAATAGGAAGCCCGTTAAGATGCACGCAGGTGCGGAAAGCTCCCCTGGCGACGCCTTGAGCCCGAGGTCCGCCCTCCATACGAGGCATCCCTCGGCTGGAGGAACCCTCAGGCGGTCGACCATCTGGCAGGGCGCCTTCAGCGCTCCCCCCCACGCGACCTGTGACGCTGTAAAAGCCACTAGGGCTAACAGCAAAGAGGGGTTTTGTTTAGTCGGTTCGAGTCCGACACTCCCCAGTCGGCGTAGAGTCCGGCTGGGTAGCCCGCGGGGGTTTAATTTCGCCTCTCAGAAACAAAAAAAAAAAAAAAAAATGCTAACACATTCACAGTTTGTTATCAATGTTAAACCAATGTTTGACCATTATGATTATTTATTAACAAGTATGTACATTGCTTTCATAATTTTACCTGCATAGACCTTCAGGAATCATTTCTAATAAATTGTTGGCTGCTGAGAACACCTCTAAGTTACCCAGTTTCCCAATACCTGATGGTATACCTTCAAAGTCTATTTTATTGTCGTCAAGATGAAGTCGCCTCAAATTCTGTAGCTTACACAATGAAGCTGGCAAGGATGTCAGTTTGTTGCGAGAAAGATTCAAGCTCTCCAGCTTCTGCCATATATCCATTGCTAAAAAATGGAATAATTACACTTCAATTTGATAGAGAGCAATTAAAGTTCTGTGTTTCAAACTTAAAGTGGAGACCACAGACAACCTAGCCCACGAGACTTGTGACAGAAAGGCGCCGTTGTCTGTCGTGCAAGTGTGCGAATGATCCTATAAAAACACAATCGCGCGTTCGTTTCGTAGTAACCAGGAAGCAGATACTTCAAAATGAAAAACGTAAACAATGACAAAATGCGCTGTAAAGTGGTGTGGAAGTAAACACACGTAAAAGTAATTTCAAAAAAGATAATAATATCATGCTACATCACCTCAAGCGTAATGTATTGACTGATAATTTGATTTGTATTATTATTTTTAAATTTAATTATGATTTATTTATTTATTTCATTCTTTATTGTACCTACACCTTATTCCTAATACAGATAAAAAACATACAGGAAAATAACAAAAATTACAATTTTGGCAATACAATTGGCGGTCTTATCGCTCTCGGCGATTTAGATTTAGATTCCTATTTCTAAATATAGAATTTTGTTTTCATTATATACAAATTATAATGTTCCCTTTTCTAAAAGAAACGTATGAAAAAAATTCTTGTACCCATGAGTTATTGATAATACAATACAAACAATCATGCATAATCTCTTACACTTCTATTAAGTGACTTTTCCGTGCCGGCCGCTTGTGCCATGCCTTTATCTAGACCAGGGCTCAGAAACCGGTTATTTTCCAAACCGGTTCAGATCATTGATCCCGAACCTGAAATGACTGCGATTGGGTTACGGTTACCGGTATTTTAACCGGTTAACTGAGAAACCAGTTCTTTACGTATTACGGTTCTGTTAACCGAAATTAACTGGTTTGTTGAGTTGCTTTCTGTATATTAGATTACATACTAGCTTCTTGCCGCGACTTCGTGTGGTGGTGATTTGTCAAATACAAGTAAACGCGTGAGAATGAGACGAATGAACCATAGCCAGGGCGTACAGAAAAAAGAAAGAAAGCTACGCACGACATGACAGTGGCGCGCCGGTGCGGGGAGTGCGTTGCGCTCGGCTTTGATCGATCTGAGTAGGCAATGTGCATCTGAGTAAAATCGGTTTAAATTTATATATATATTTATATGTCGAAAAAGACAGGCCAATTCGTGCTCTTGCGACTCAGCTATGAAAAATAGGTATATAATCTTACAAGACGCGAACTACTCCATAAAATACCACGTTAGGACAAAGTTAATGTGCAAACGACAGAAAACTCTTTATAACAATTATTACGTAGGTAATTGGAAATTTAATAATGGCAAACGATCCGTCGGAGAAATGCTATCGCACCGGCCGCCGTAGTCTAACAGCCTCTCAGTGCCGGCCCCAACGTTCCGTTAGCGCGTTATCCCTTCCAAATCGGAAGTCGTGCTTTGCCATAGTATAATCAAATGCCTTTTATTATTGAAAAATAAAGAGTGCCTTTTATTATTTCCACCGATATACATAAAAATTTAGGTTTTAGTATAGGTTTTAGTTTTGTTTTCTTCACTAACCGGTAACGGAAATTATTCCAGTTTATTCAAAACCGTTCCCTTCATTGACCGGTTAATCGATCAATGGAATCTTAACGGGTAAAAAACGATATTAACTGCTATTTTGATACCAGTTCAGAGCCTTGATCTAGACAGAATAGTTGGCTTAGAAATTCTTGAAATTACTAGTCTCATGATAGATGGTCTGTGGTGCATATTAAATACAAAAAATTCATGTAAAATTTCGAGTTTTAAACGGTTTTATAGTTTTAAAACTAATTAGGAGTTCTAAATATAAGCTCCTAGTAATTATATTTCCGCCGCTATTTGCGCTTATATTTCCTGTTAAGCATATTACGCAAATGACGTTCCGAAGGTTGAACTCGCTGCCAGCAGGTGCTATCAAAATATATTCTCTAAGAGGAATATTTTAAAATCTAGTATTTTTTAGGTTCAAAAGCTTGTGGTTGTGTTATTATGAAAGTTTTCTTAGAAGAAAATCTTACCTGAAGAAATTTCAGTGATTTCATTATCACTAAGATTAAGTCGTTTCAAATTTTGCAAAGAATAGAGTGCCTCAGGCACTTTCGTTAGTGCATTTTTGGATAAATCAACATCTGATAGGTTAGACAAAGTCTCTAAAGATGTTGGTAAATTAGCAAGAGTGCGTTGCGTGTTTCGCATGTGGAGCGTCTCAAGATTTTGTAGAGAAGGAAGTTGTCTGTAGAAAACAAATAAGAAATTTCAATTAATTCAAATAAAAAAACTTAGTAGGTATATTAGAAATTAAACATTTATATATATTATGATTGAAAGGATTTCTAAAAAAAATTGGGATACATTTAGAATTGGATGTTGTTGTCCAAAGGGCCTAGCAGAAGACCAGCGCAGGTTTTATGAACCTGCTTAATGCTGAGCTATGACCTTTTTGCAACTTAATAGTAGGTGATTTTACTAACATTATTTAATTATAGTTTTTCATTTAAATTTTTCAATTGAATGCTTTATAAAAGTTGCAAATAAATATATGTCTATGTCTAGAAGAGTTCCTACTTTAAAAGTGGTAAAATCAAAACTATAAAAATGCTACTAATAAGCTAATGGATCCTAATAAAAATAAAACCCTGTAATATAATGTTACTACTTCATTCAAAAATACTTGAAATCTGCTATGAACATGATAATGACATCTTCCTGTGATTTACATGATTTAGTTAAAAAAAAATAGTGTAAAAATTGGTCATTTTAAAGTTTACAATAGTTATTTGTTAAATAACTAGTAACGGAAGTATTTAAATTGTATACTGTGTATAATATTTAAATTACATAATATTTCATGTATATTGTGTACAATATTTAAATTAGATAATATTTAATTTATATTGTATAATATCTAAATTAGATAGTTTTATAGTAGAAGCTATTAATTTTAAAAATAATATCTAATTAGTTGTAGTTTGAGTTAATAGTTTTGCTGCTCATTTATAAATTTAATACTAAAAGTATATACGTAAATCACAATCAAGTAATATTATTAATACAAAAGAAGTAATATTATTACTAAGTAATAATTAATACGTTGGGGATACAGCATGAAGATATGTTATGTTATGTTAATAATTAATTATATAAGATAATATCATAATTATAACAATATTTTCACCTCAATTGAAATAATCCTAATGGATTATCATTAAGTATAAGAGTCTGCAAGTTCGCCAGTCGTCTAGTCTGAGGGGGCAGAGTTTCTAACAAATTGTTAGATAAGTCTAAAAACAATAGATCTGTTAGCTGAACAAACAGAGTCGGTGGAATACTTTCAATTCTGTAAGAGAAAACACACATTCCATTTATATACAAAAAATTAATTACTTATATGTTAGTAATGTAAGTAATGTAAACATTGACTAAACCGTGTAACTATATTATGTTCAAAATTATTACATTCAATTCATACATACACATATTATACCACCACAATTATACCCACAATTCATTTATTTATGAAAAATGGAGTAGGTATGGTAAAGCAGAACTAGATAGTGACATAGATCATTCGTAGTATTTTTACAACATTGGAACATTGTAAGACTGAGACTGCTAAATAAAATTGTCTTTTAACTATGTGAGAAATAAATACAGTGTAAACTCTCTATAGCAAAACTCAAGGTACTCAGTGTTTTTTTTTCTCTCTCTATAGTGTAATAGACTTAAAATAACAATTTTTGCCTGATATTTTTTGCTAACCCAAAAATTGGTTTGTATTTTCTTGTAAATTTTAGCTATACTTTGGTGCAAAAATCATATTTTCTTTCTATACTTATGTTGTTACAATAGAATCAAAAAGTTATGCAAACTTACTTGTTGTGGCTAAGATTTAAAACAAGCAATGATTTAGCCTTTTCTAATCCTTCTGGAACCTCCTTCAATCTATTATGAGATAAATCAAGTGTAGTCAATTCTTCCAATCTGAACAACTCTGTTGGAATACCTGAACTTTTTACCTTATTGTGTCTTACATTTAATGAGCGTAAGCATTTTAATTCTGTGAGTTCACCAAATAGCTTTTCTAAATTGTTTCTTTTTAGTGACAAATTTTCCTGCGAATTTGATAAAAAATTTGAGATGAAAAATCATCAATGCTAGATTTACATCTGTTGCCAGTTTTGTTTCATTGTGACCACCTCGTTAAAACTAATAACAAAATAATATTTTACCTTAACACTTACCAATTTCATAAGTTTTCCTAGTTGCTCAGGGATTTCTGATAAATTTGTCTTATCAAGTCTTAGCCACTGTAGGCCTGCCATGTATCGAATAGCATCAGGAAATTTATCATCCTAAAATATTACAAAATGTAGAACAATAAATATAGTAAAACAGGTTAAAGGTATGATATCATCATTACCTTCTAAAAAGGTTTTACAATTTTTTAAGATATACTCACACTGAAATCATTACATGTAAAATCCACACCTCGTACAAATGGTAGTAATCCTGTATTTGCCATGTTTTTGGAATTATTCACGAATAAAAAATAAAAGCATTATTATTAGCACAGTACAACAATAGTAGTAAAAATCACAGATTGACAAAATTGACAAATGACAATGACACATGACAGTTGAGACCACAGACACTTAGAGATGCTACTTATCTATAGTACGTCATACGTGACATTAGCAAATGCGCTGATCTCATTGGCTGAAGGCTGATCTATATCTATGCGCCATGCCATAAAGAAAAATTTGTATGAAAAAATTGTGCGTAAAAATGCAGTGACCTAATACCAATTTACCAATGATATAATTGGTTATAATCGTCTTTTGTAAATATAACATCATTGCTTAATAGGTACTCATTGTAAAAATGTGATATATTTGAAAACCTATTGGAAAAAAACTGTAAATTGTATTGGAAAACAGATTTAATTATGTGTTGTTTGATTTTACTATGAATTTGATATACGTTTTGTTGTTTTTATGACTTATTAAATCACAGTACTCGGAATGCGACAATGCTATTCTAGTTTTGCATGAAATTCACAATTTTTCTGTGTTATCAATCTAAGGTTGTCACCAATGATGTTTTAATGGGTTGTCACTATAAAATATTATTTTCATTTTTATTGATGTTATGCTCCATTTCACAGAGTAGGGAGTGTTATTTATTTTGTTTAATTTATATATTTGCTGACATCTAAACTCGGAATGCCTAACCTCGTCGGGCGCGATCACAAAGTACTTGGCGCGATTTAGGTGTTCGCCTGTTCGGTGACGCATAGGAAATTTTGACTGCAGAGCTTCGATCACAAGTTTTTTATTTGTGATTGAAGCCGCAGGGATCTCAATTTTTCTAATATTACTACAAAACGTATGATTGATATTTAGTAATCTGATTCTTTATTGCATTTACTTTATTTTGCCAGTTGCGATACACGATTAATTAACTTTTGGAAAACAATAAATATAACAATTGAACACAATGAAATATCCTTAGATTAAAAAAAATGTTTCGTTAATATCAAATAAATAAATAATATCAAAGAAACCTCTTATAAAATAGAGATTTACATTTTTCGGAGTAACGGGACCATAGATTTATGTATATATTAAATATATGAACGGGACCGATTTATGTTTCTAAATTTTCTGTTTAATTTATTCTAAACATATTCTTGAAAACGCTAGTTGGATTTTTTAAATTAATTACTTTTTAAAATAAACAAAAAAAAAACTGTTTTTTCGTAAGCTAGCGTGCGCACGTTTGCATATATAGAGCAGAAGGTCTATTTTAGATTAAATTATTATCACTGCGTTGCTTTAACATGTTTAGTTTTAAGTTCATAAATATTAATGTTAAGATATGAATGTGCGTACTAATTTATGTCCATAAAATTATAACAATAACTTTATTTTTAATTATAATAAGTTATAACATGTTATAATTTGTAATTATATCATTGCTTCATATGTGAATATTTTTCAGTAATAGTCATGAATAAAACTGAAATGTATTTTTAATATTATTTTTATTTTCTATCAGGTTAACAAAACATTATCTACAAAATTATTAATTATCGAATGATACACCGACTCCATAACTAAACAGTTTACTCGATTTTTTTAGAACTGAAAAAAAACAAAGAATAATGCGCAAGAAAAATAAGTTTGTAATGAATAATTCCACTGCTATCATATTCTACAACAGATAATAATAGAATAAATGCAAATGGAAAAGATTACGAAATAATCAGACTAGATATTACATTTTATAAGAGATAGTACATAAAAAAAAAATACAGATTCTATCTGTACCTAGGGATCATTTCAGTATTTGTTACATCATTATTCCTACTTTATTTAAATTAACATTCTAATATTAAAGCATTTACAAGAACACCAGAATAATTCGACAGAAATGATAAGTAATGCATGTAATGTATATTTAATATTATAACAAATTTCTTATAACTGGTTTAGTTGGTTTATCGCGGCATGGGTGGCATACTGGGCATGGGTCCCGATAAAGCAGTATTGGTTCCCAATAATACCTGAAACAAATTATATTTCATATAAAATAAACATACTTGTTATGATTTGGATGTCTAAAATAACATTTTTAAATCCAAGTCTACAAATAACTTTACAGCATGTACTTTTATTAATATATGTCCATATCCGAACCAGAATGTGTACATTAGTGATATTTTTGAGAGTTGAGAGTTAAGGGCAGTTCCTGAGTTGCCTCACAATAATATAAAACCAACAAAGTATATAGAAGATGTTTTTTAAGTCTTTTTTAAATTCTCAACTGAAAATGTTGATTTTTGAATAAATTGAACTTTTATGTAACCTATAATAATAAAAAGGCTATAAGGATTAGGCCAAAAAAGTGGACTTGAGCCCAATGAAGAGCTCTCCCCTTGTTTTTATTGTTCTTCATCTAAAACATTTTTACATCTAATCTTAAACCTTTAACCCCCTATGAAGCCACGTTTCAATATTTTATTCTGAGGAGAGTTGTTACTGTTTATGATGAGTGATGATCCTTATATATTACAATAAGTTCGAAAAGATAATAAGAAACTTCACTAATATGCGTTTATTGCGGCTCATCAGAAGCTGACATGGTGAATATTGTGCATTTTGCACAGTTTTATCAAAACAAATTATAAAAAATATGGGTACATGGAAAATGTCTAGAAGTGTATGAAATTGTGTATCACGGCAGTGCGTTTTCGAGGGATAGATGTGTTGGATGTGGAGATGGGGTAGCATATGGCAATAAAGTGAACGGCGCTCTTTCCGCGTTAGTAGGCAGTGTGAATATACGTAACACAGCCAAAATGGCAATCCACAATGCAGTGTTAGTGCCAACTTTATTGTATGGTAGTGACGCCTGGATATCCTCGAAATCGAGTGAAAGTACGAAAAATGCAGTAGAAATGCGATCTCTTAGAAATATGTGCAGTGTCACCCTTGTGGACAGGATAAGCAATTAAGAAATAGGCTGTATGGCACGGTTGCACAACAGTGTTATTGTAAAAATAAAGAAATGAATGCTTAGATGGTTTGGGAAATAGAAAGAGCGAGTGATGAAACACTGACGAAAAAGTCTACAAAATGAAAGCGAGTGGTAAAAGAAGCTAAGGAAGATCAAGGCTGACTTATGAAGATCAAATAGCCCGAGTGTTAGCCGCCAGAAATGTCAAATGCACTCGCATACCTAGGCGAAAATGTGTGAGGAGAATGATGAGATTTGAGGAAGCGAAAGAAGTATGTAAGGACCGCAACGCTTGGCACTCCGTCCTATTTGACTACCCCGTTAGAGAAACAACGTGATGATATGTTGTAATTAATCAATTTTCAGAGACAAAAAATCGTAAAAAACAACGTCTAAAAGTGTATGGCAATAGTGTCATTTATTGATTAGTCTTTATTTTCACCAAGTTCTTACAAGACATAACTTTCTGACCATAATAATATTCTCGATTTCGAGCATATCCAGGCCTCACTACCGTACAATAAAGTTGGCACCAACACCGCATTGTGGATGGCTATTTTGGCGATGTTAGATATATTCACACTGCCTACTAATGCGCACTGAGCACCGTTCACTTTAATGCCAAGTGCTACCCGTCTCTCCACATCCAACTCACATCTTCCATCCCTCGAAAACGCACTCCCCAGATACACAATTTCAATTATTGTTCTAGACATTTTCCATTTACCCAAATCTCACATTTTCTCTGAACCGCTTCCTTTTCAAGCACCAGAACCTTAGATTTGTTCACATTCATAGTCAATCTATTCACTTCACATTTTTCTTTCATACACGTGACTAGTGTTTGCAACTCTGCTTCCGATGGTGTTATAAGTACAGCATTGTCAGCTGTACAAATCATACCACTCATACTACCTTTCAATGTCTGGAGGCAACTAACTGTCCAAATACAGCACGAACAGCCAGGCAGATATCACGCAGCCCTGTATGACACCTGAACAGACTTCGAATCAGGACGACATGTCACCTGCTTTTCTTACACAGGCTCTGTGGACTCGTATAATGATCTCACAGCCTGCAGTAAGAGGCCCTCCACGCAACATTCAGGCAGAAAACTCCATAATTTCTTTCGCACTACTCTACTGAATGCTTTTTATAGATCCACGAAAGCGCAGAAAACTCTCTCACCTATGATCAGAAGCTTCCCCACGATAACATGAAGCAAGAAAATCTGATCCATACAACCCCTACCGTTCCTAAAACCACCTTGCGCCTCCCACAAATATCTTTCAGAAATGATTTTCATACGTTTAGTCAATACCTTGGTATAGACGTTACTTGCTAAGCTGACCAAGCCTGATGGCCTTATAGCACGCACAGTTTAAAATCTAAATAATAACCTTTCCCTTTATAGAGGTACTATGACTGCGGTGCACCAGTCCTCTGGAACCTCCCGCTTCTGCCAACAAAGGTTGAACAGTACATAGAAGATATCCCAGACTCTAGGACCACAATTCTTGATCATCTCAGCAGTCACCTCATCGCTTCCCGCAACCTTTCCACATTTCAGACTTCTTATCACTTTCTCAATGTCTTTCATACTAATGGCATCCTCCAGTCCCTAACACGAGTGTGGCAATTCATTAGAATCGCTTTCAGTATAAGAGACGGAGTCGCTACTCTCATTACAATTCTGCATAGTATTCACTCCATCGCTGCATAAGCGTTAGCAGCTGCAGGTGGTTATCTTTTGAAAGCACTTTATTCGTTCTGAAAGGTCCCGGACCACTTCGGTACTTACGTACGTCTTTCCAAAGCAATTTGAAATTTTCCTAGAAGTTGTCAGACATCTTGTTTTCGTCTAACACCCTACACCTTTTACGGTTCTCTTTCACTAGAGCTATCGTTTCTGCTTTCTGCAGCTTATATTCTTCATACCACAGTCATTTTTTGTAGCAAGGTAGTCTCATCGTCCCACCACACATCACGCTTTTTACCGTTCCCAATCATATTCGCTCCACACACTTCTTTCACAGCCTCGATCATACTATCCCTAAGGTTCTGCCAACATTCTTAAACATCCCCGCTCATCACTTTCAATCGTATCATCAAGCTTACCGGATACTATCCTTTCATATTTTCATTCCTGGCGGTCACATCTTGCAGTTTCCAACATTTGATGCGACAGACCGCTACAGGATTGGACACTACGCGATGTCGCCATGCTGCAAACAGACCCTTTATTCTGGTTATCACAAGAAAGTGGTTCGTTCCCAGATTGGCTCCTCTATGCGGTCCTGTATCCTTAAGCTGCGTCTTGAGCAGGAATAAATAAATCATACTACTCTCACTCTTTCTTTCCCACGTGCACTGATGGATCCTTTTGTGCTTAAATATGGTATTAGCTACAAAAAGATGCTTTTTCATACAGACTCCTAACACAATCTTACCAGCATCATTCACTCTTTTATCTCCATACTTGCCTAGGAGTCTCAAATCCTGTTCGAGCTGCCCGATCCATCCATTAATATCTCCACACACACAAATTCTCTCATTCTCTTCAATCGTCGCTAGAACTTTTTTAACATTCTCCCAAAACTGTTCTAATTCACTCAAACGGACAGAGGACACTGGGGCATACACCACCAAAATAAAAATTATCGTCAACCTTATCTTGAGCCGCACCCAGAGCAGTCTGGAATTTACATATACTCAGTCATACAATTAACCAAACGAAAGGACAGTAAAACGCCTACCCCCTCGCAACCCATGTCTTCATGTGGTACCCTTGACCACAAAGCGATTCCCCCTTCGGGCAAGTCGGCAAGTTCACTGCCCTTGCGTTTGGTTTCATTCAAACATAACACACCCAATCTTTTCTCTTTCATAATATCAATCACTTCATTCATCTTCTCTTCAATC
This sequence comes from Zeuzera pyrina, assembly GCA_907165235.1. Lineage (NCBI taxonomy): Eukaryota > Metazoa > Arthropoda > Insecta > Lepidoptera > Cossidae > Zeuzera > Zeuzera pyrina. Next base: position 6,993,588 of record OU015627.1, read on the forward strand.
CCGCCTCTCACATTCCACGCAGCTATTCTGCACTCCTCCCTCCACTTCCCACCGCGAGGTACACATCGTGTTAGGTGGCGGTCCCCAACGCCAAACCGCACTCTGCACACACCAACGGGGACAGACCGGTGTACGTCGCTTTCGGGGGACGCCCTAAATATAGCACAATCGTTGTCCCGCATGGTGTGCACAGTAGAGGATATGCAGCCCTGAAAAGGGCTGGCAGGTGTCGCGACGAGCGCGTTTCCTCAGTTGACATATCGAGTAACAGCTCCAAATTAAGACTTAATGATAATATACTTGTCGGAACAGACACGGGGCAATTCGTGCTTTTGCAACTCAGCCATGAGAAATAGGTACCTAATCTTACAAGAGGCAAACTACTCCATAAAATACAACGTTAAGACAAAGTTAATGTGCAAACGACAGAAAACACTGTAACAGTTATTACGTGGGTAATTGGAAATATAGTAATGGCAAATGATCCGTCGGAGAAATGCACCGGCCGCCGTAGTCTAACAGACTCTCAGAGCCGGCCCCGACGTTCCGTTACCGCGTTATCCCTTCCAAACCGGAAGTCGCGCTTTGCCCTAGTATAGTCAAATGAGTGCCTTTTATTATTTCCACTGACATACTTTTTTCTTTAAGAAACTATGTGCGCCACATCAATGCCTGTTACAAGTGCCTGGCACACCAATTTTTTTTCCTGAAAATAGAGTTCAATAACTGATATCATACTGTTCAAGTTGGAGCTTACATCAAGGGGTCAAAGTCAATTATGGAATGACACGAGACATGCAACTTTTAGTGGTTCGAATTGTTAATATTAAGTTGTAAGTACTATTGATTGGTATCGATAGAATTAAAAACAGGCAAGTGCGAGTTGACTCTGCGCTCCGAGGGTTCCTTACCACCTAAACTGTATTGTTGTAATCTTAATTTAGAGCTGTTACTTGTTACATGAACGTGCCAAAAAGTTGACAATAAAAGTTGGTGTGTCGAAACAGCAGCAAGATTGAATGAGGCACACCAACGTTTTTGTATATAACTTTATGAATGCAAATTTTTAGCAGTAATTTTAAGCTGTTATGTTATATTACTTAAGGGTGCAAAATATTCACCGGAAGTGAGGGTATAAAAAATATATGCTATCTGTTGGCACTGGCACGCAATGACTACTTTCATTAATTTATAACACTTTCCTTTAAATCCATTTTAACGTGTTACAGCATAGGCTGGAGTTATTGCGATGCCGTGTCAGTCCATTCTGACCCTCTTCTAACTTCTACTACAGTCGAGAATGCAAGCACTACTGTGTTATAAATAACTGTGGTTGGTTATAATTTACACATTCAATCGATGTTTACTTCAGTTATGAATGCTTCTCATGTATTAAATGTTACAACTATTAGGCTCCAGCACGACAAAAGCATGTCAGAAGCAATGCAGGGCCTAAGGAGCGTGACACATAGCACACTATAGGCAGAACACATTTAGATGGCGGGCCCATATTACATATGCATTCAGTGTGACTGGGTATTCGGCAGAAAACTGCAAGATGTTGTTGAACAATACAAACTTTGATGAAAAAGAATTTCGATTACTTTGGTTCTGACTTGCGCTGCGCCTGGTCTGCGCATGCCATGCGCCACACTAGCTAATCTGTCGTCAAGCAGGTGTAGAGCAGCGCAGGTGTGGAGCAGTTTGCTCGGGGGGGTTACACTCATATTTGATGTCTTGTGATTCATATTGTTACTTGGCTCATAGGAAACCACATTCAACCTGCGCTGCTAATAACCTGCATGTGGTGTGTCAAAGCCTTAAACTAATACCTGTTTTTGTTGCGATTTTTGCATTTCTTCAACCTGCGCCCTCTCTACTTCAAATATAACAGGAGCAAACAAGATGACAGATGAACTAGCCACAATCCACATGACTGATCGTGATAATCCGTAAAGACTTTTAACTCCAGACCTATCAAAATAACATTTCATTTCAATTATTCAAATATGCTCAATGCTCATAACTTAATTATGTTTATGATTATTAGTGATGTGCCGGATCGTTAAAAACTGTATGTCCGCAAATACGGATCTAACTTTCTTACTTTTAATCATGTCAGTACGCATGACCTTGAACCGATAGTTGACGCCACTTGACACTTTGCGTGCGTCGAAGCATGTCCGACGCTTCGACTTATATAAATAATAATAATAATAATAGTAATAATAATAAATAATAATAAAAGATCCACCAAAAAAGTAACGGATCTTTTTTTCTCCCTCGAATATCTACGGATATGGATACGGATATCCGGCATATCACTAATGATTATTAAGGTTAAGTAACATAACACATGATTAACTATTGAATAGGTGACTTAGTGGCATCCATATCGAGGATGTATGATATGATACATGAGTCGTTAAGCCAGGTCGTAGGGGGGGGTGTACTAGTTTATTTGCACTAATCAACATTAAGTCCACATGGTGAAATACAATCCATATTATTACCACATTTGTGAGAGGGTTGTATTCAACAGTGAGATCTATAGCAACCACATGTATATAAATAAAAAGGTAAATGTTTATTCAAAATCTTAAATAATCAAAAGTTTTTAACCGATTACTTTGAAATTTTGACAACATTGCATTGCAATACACACATGTCTCCATATACGTAATAACTGAGTCACAGCAAATGCATGGCCAGGTACACATATAACATATATGTAAAAATATATAATATATAATTTTGTTAAGAAAAATAAAGGAATAATATTCTTAAGCAATTTTACCACTGATATTTTTAACATTTTTCCTTCATATTATTTCATATTTATTTCATAGTTGCGTACATGTATTTTACAGTTACAAATGTTATGGTACAGTATGTAAACAATAAGTACAATACATGAACCCCATTGGGTCGGTGCCATATATATTATATGACGAGACTGAGCGTTTTTAATAAATTTCACGTATCGTCTTTATTATGAATGTAAAAAAACAAACCAAGTATAAAAGTACTTGCACACGTCAGACGACTGTGAAGAAATTATTAATTAGATTAGTGTGTCGCCATCAGACGACACACGGCAAACCCATCTACAACGCACAATCTGAGAGGAAATCATTTACACTGTAGTAACATTTTTTTATTAATAAAAATTTCAGTGTTTACTATAATAATATGTATTGTTCTTTAGAATCTGTAGAACCTACCTATTATTACATTATATACAAATTGAATAATAGATCATAAGACTACTCTCACTCACCAAGTATTTGTAGTGAATGAATGTGTACCATTTCGAACGCATTCTGGGAACATTTCTGTCAATCCCCATAATCTCTCTGATAATGTTTCATCAGGTTCCTGCAATAAAATGTAATTGTAAAAATTCTAGAACTTATCAAGTTAAATGCTTCGATCACATTTAAAGAACTAGATTCACAATCTCCTGTAAAATCTAAACAAATTATTGTTCAAATTGATGTATATATTTTTAATATTGTATAACATTATCGGTAATATTGTGTTAATTTAAAGTAGACCTTACTGTCAAAGTATAAGGTTATAAAAGCTCGTAAATTATTCTTGCATGATATTGAAATGAAGTTTTTTAAAGAGCTATGTAACATTACTATAATGAAATAATGAACACATAAATAATATTACTTAATTTATTAACCCAAAATATGAATCTCCTGTCTTTTTTTAGCGTTCTAAATGTGTTGTTTTTACAATTTTTGAAGGAGCGCTTTGACATTTTTGAAGGAGCGCTTTGACATGTTCGCTGTTAGCGTTTTCCAATACTACTAAAACAGAAGTGCAATCAATTACTCGTTTGAGTGCACCTTTGGTACAGACATTTTTGGGGCGTCCATTTGTGTATCTAGTCTTTTATTTGTGATCGAAGGTTAAATTTTATAGAAATCATTGATTATATGAGCAATAATTCCATTTGTAAAATCTGTCAACACTGCATAAAGTGCAGCATTCAATATAACCTCTATGTATAGCATGCCTACAATTTTTTTAAATAGTGTAATATTGTTAGTGTTCATTATCTAAACGAACTGTAACGTGTATTTAGCAACATTTACAAAAGTAACAAAACTAAAAACACACTTACATCATCGTACTCCTTGAGAGAAGCACTTGGCGGAACCGTTTTTTCAGGTGTAGAACCTAGCTGTAAAGAGAATTTATTAATTTTTATTAATGTACGACTGATAGTGGTTTGATATAGAAACTAGCACATACCGAAGGGGTTATAAAAGTATCTTCAGGCCTACGTTCAGGAGTATCATCTTTGCTTGCCGTCAAAGATTCCATTCCGCTGTCGTTTTGTTCAAGTTCATCGGTCAAATCCATAAACATGTTATGGATTAGTGAACACAAGAATAATAGTTGAACTAACGCTATCAATATTTTCTTTAGAGATACTTATTACGGTAAAATAGTCAAAAAACGAAAATAAAGGATGGGGCTGATAGAAAAAACGAAGATCAGTGGGGGCACAAGGAAGTAGGGATTTCGATATATATCGATGTATCGAATCAATCTCAATTGTTTTCGATGTTTAGCGATGCATCGATGTATTTCATTCGATGTAACGAAAGAAGGCACGCTCTTCAAATCAATTTATTCAAGTAAACCCAATTACAAGATATTTTTGAATGTCAAATCTACTTTAGTTCGGTTCAAATAGAAAACCTGGACACTGAGAAGAACCGACAAGAAACTTAGTCAGGTATCATTTTTTTAACTTCATTTTACAAAAGGTTTATTAAAATACAATATTTTCATTAAGCCAGTAAACGCATGTGCAGAGAACATCATTTCCAGACTATTGTTTTATCTTCAATGAAATCGTTTATTTTATAATATGATTGTCTAGTCAATGTACGTTTTATAACCAATCTTAATTTATTCTCTGTTAATTGAGTAATTTCTTGAGGAACTTTATTATAAAAACGAATGCAGTTACCTAAAAATGAAACATTTGACTTATGTAATTTAAATTTTGGAATAACCAATTTATCACCACCTCGGGTTTCTATACCATTTATATCGCCATTCTTTTTAAACTGATCTATATTTTTTCTCGTATACATAATAATTTCAAAGATGTATGAGGAGGGCAAGGTGAGGACATTAATGTCTTTAAAACGATCTTTAAGCGATTCTCGTGCATTCACCTGTAGATGGCACGTATTGCTCTTTTTTGTAATCAAAATCGAAATCAAAAAAGTGTTGTAAGTACCAATGATTCATAGACTGATTGCAAGTCAATTTTAGTTAAAACAGTTTTACAAAATAGTAAGTGCGGCAACGTTGCACTTTATCGTACCGCAAACAAAATATACCTGGGAAGCAATTTTTCCTCCGAAGAACAAAGTTTGCCCACCTTTGACTTAGAGAATACCTCTGTCACAGGGACAGATAATTTTGCCGCAATATACATTTTCTATGAGTTTAACTGTTCAACTTTAACAAGCAATTGTTAAAGTTGAACAGTTCATATATTTTACAATCCATCTTCAGTGAGGCCCAATATGCGCTCTCTTTTCAACTCATAGATATGAGCTTAGCTGTCTCGCTCGCACTCGCACGGGAACGTTTTTCCCTCTGGCAGAAGTAGTATTTCTGGCATGCAATAATATATTTTCTATATATATTTCCTGCATTGTGTTAAAATTTGAAGACCGATATTAATATCGCAATTGGTCATATTCATCATAAATTACATATATTCCCTTAAAATTGCGCATATGCATTGGAAAAGTGGGATTGGATGCAATAAAATAAGTCTATAATAAAAAAATATTTAATTTGGCAGGAACTTTTGGTACAAATTTTGTACTACAAAAGTCAGTCGTTATACTAAAATTCGTTAAATCACAGTTTTTTCATTATTAAGCTATTATTACTAATTAAACTAACTTAGAATCAACATCAATAAAACTTTTTAAAATTGAAAATATGCATGCAAAATCAACAATTAAAAACGACACTAGATTATTTTTTAAATGCACGTTTTTCTTGGTAGTATGTTCTCAAAAAACAAAGCGTCAAGCATTATGTCGGTTAGTGAACTTCTTATTTTATCGCAAAAATATATAGCCGACGAAAAAACACGTTCGCTTTCAACACTGGTAGGCAAAATTGATATAAGATATGTATACGTTTCGTTATATTTACAGACATACATACACACATACATACATACCTTCACGCTGTATCCCTAACGGGGTAGTCAGAGAGGACGGGGCGCCAAGCGTCGCGGTCCTTACATGCCTCTTTCGCTTCCTCAAATCTCATCATTCTCCTCACACATTTTCGCCTAGGTATGCGAGTGCTTTTGACATTTCCGTCGGCTAACACTCTAGCTATTTGATCTTCATAAGTCAGCCTTGGTCTTCCTTGGCTTCTTTTACCACTCACTTTCGCTCTATAGATTTTTTTCGTCAGTCTTTCATCAAACATTCTTTCCATGTTCCCGAACCATCTTAGCATTCCTTTCTTCATTTTTTCAATAACACTGTCGTGCAAGCCTGTCATACTGCGTATCTCTTTATTGCTTATTTTGTCTGCAAGGGTGACACCGCACACATTTCTAAGAGATCGTATTTCTACTGCATTTATCTTATTTTCACTCTATTTTGGGCATATCAAGAACTCACTACCATACAATAAAGTTGCCACCAACACCGCATTATGTATGGCCATTTTGGCTGAGTTAGATATATTAATACTGCTTACTAATGCGGACAGAGCACCGTTCACTTTATTGCCGGCTGCTACCCGTCTCTCCACATCCGACTCACATCTTCCATCCCTCGAAAATGCACTCCCCAGATATACAATTTCATTCACCTGTTCTAGACATTTTCCATTTACCCATATTTCACACTTTGTCTGTACATCTTCTCTTTCAAACACCAGAACCTTAGTTTTATTCACATTCACATTCAGTCCTTTCACTTTACAGTCTTCTTTCATGCACGTAACTAGTGTCTGCAACTCCGCTTCTGATGGTGCTATAAGCACAGCATCGTCAGCGTACAATAGGCAGTTTACCACTGTACCATCACATATCATACCACTCATACTACTTTTCAATGTCTGGAGGCAGCTATCCAAATACAGCACCAACAGCCAGGCAGAGATCACGCAGTCCTGTCTGACACCAGAACAGACTTCGAACCAGGGCGACATGTCACCGTCTATCCTTACACAGGCTCTATCGTTTCGATATAATGACCTCACAGCCTGCAGTAAGGAGCCCCCATGCCATATTCAGGCAGAAGACCCCACAATTTCTTTCGCACTACTCTATCGAATGCTTTTTCTAGATCCACGAAAGCGCAGAAAACTTTCTGACCTATAGCCGGAAACTTCCCCACGATAACGCGAAGCGCCTTGCGCCTTGCGCCTCCCACATCTTTCCTGTCTTTCTGAAGCACCTTTCATACGCTCAGTCAACACCTTAGTATAAACTTTACGTGCTAAGCTGACCAAGCTGATGGCCCTATAGCACGCACAGTCTAGATAGGAACGTTTCCCTTTATATAAAGGTACTATGACTGCGGTGCGCCATTCCTATGGAACCTCCCCTTTCTGCCAACAAAGGTTACACAGTGCACAGAAGGTATCTCAGACCCTAGGACCACCATACTTGATCATCTTAGCAGTCACCTCATCAATTCCCGCAGCCTTTCCACATTTCAAACTTCTTATAACTTTCTGAATTTCTTTCATACTAATGGCATCCTCCAGTTCCTGACCCGAGTGTGACAATTCATTAGAATCGCTCTCAGTATCAGAGACGGAATCGCTACTCTCATATAGTTTTACATAGTATTCACTCCATCGCTGCAGAACATCTTTTTTATTTGTAAGCAGGTTGTTTTCTTTCGAACGCACTTTATTTATTCTGCAAGGTGCCGGACCACTTAAGTACTTACGTACTTCTTTCCAAAATAATTTGGAATTTTCCTGAAAGTTGTCCGACATCTTGTTTTCGTCTAACATTCTACACCTTTCACGCTTCTCTTTCACTAGTGCTTTCGTTTCTGTTTTCTGCAGCTTACATCTGTCTTTCATCAAATTCTTCATCATTGGTTATAGTTACATTAATAACCTGTGGCGCGCTTAAAAGTTTTAATTGACAACTCGAATAGTAAAGTGATCCGATGTTACGATATTGGTTTACTCGGTATCGGAATTATAATATCGGAGCTCACGGTCCGAGATTCCGATATTGCGATATTCCGAGATTCCGATATTCATGCCCTAGTAAGCAGTATTGTACACTGACAAGTAAATAATCAAACACTTCACAATTTATCGACAGTACAATCTCGTGAGATAGATTATAATTTATAACTGACGGTGTTCACAATCATACGGTGACATTATCACTATCGTCCCAATCTACTTTTTTCTACTTCATACAATATTTAAATTACATACAACTACAATAAGACTAGAATATAACTTTATTTTACTTGACAATCTGTCGGAGAACTGCAAGTACATGGAGCTTCTATATTCATTATTTTACTAATAAAATATTTTCATTTTGTTAATATCAATAAGATATTCTGTTTCATGCTTTGAATATAATTTTATATTATTTGACAATATTAATCTTGCTTTGAAATTAACACCGTTTTTTCTTCAATGTTCTAATTTTAAATTAAAAATTATTGTACATGCAAATATTATGTATGTCAAACTTTTTGGTGAGAATAGGAAAAACGATGTTAAGCTTTAGTACTTTTGCGCTTTTGATACAATAGGTTGACAGTACAAACGTATTTAGATATAAATCGTGTCTTAAAGTTCTGTTCTGGTGATTCTGGGCTAGTGCTGTAGGGCTATTATGAACTCTTATATCCAGTCAATTTGCGCCCGTAAACTGAATTGCCTGGCAATATTATATTACGACTGTACCACAAAACAAGCCAGCCAGCGGTCACGTGACCTAAGCCATTCCAGCCAGGTCAAGCCAGGTCACAAAAAAATAATGTGTGACGTATACGTATTAATTGAGTTCTTGGAAAGCTACGCTGAAAATATTGAGGCTGAACGACAAAGGAGGAACCAAAGAGAATGTAATATTACTACGTAAGGAGGAACTAAAAGATTCCGTTACTCGCAGCGATCCGTAGCCAAAGAGACCGTAGTAGTTTTACATTCTCTTTGGAGACCGCTGCTACCGTAGAGCTGTTACCTTAGTTGTTATACCTGTGGTTAATTAATCTCCACGGCTCACGGTGTGATGAAAATATTTATTTTTGGACATGGTCTGTTATATCGGAAAGTGGTTAAGATATTAATACGATTTTTTTACGTAGTTTATCAAAGAGTTAGAGCTATATGATGGTATGACTTTTAATAATATCATCTTATTTGATGTTACAGAAAAAAAAATTTCGTGGTTGCTCTTGATATTTTTTAAGTAAATTGTTTCATGTATTTTTCTTAAATTGAGAAAAATACATAAAATCCTTCATTATTTCATTTTCCGGGTAAATATGAAGTAAAAAATTAAATTAATACTTTCAACATGCAGTTTCTTGATATACTGAACCAATATTTGTATTAAGCATAAAATAAATTTATTGAATAAACCTTACCACTTATATTTAAATAAATCGTTGAACAACTAAGATACAGCAGTTTCATTTGCGTTATAATCAACATTCACTGCTTTCTACATCTTCGGAATTATCGTCTGCTAAATAATTTTATTAATATAAATCCACTGCTTCCGGAAGCAACTCTTCATATTTCCTTTTATGCTCAATTCTTAGACTGGAAATATAAGGATCAGAATATATTAATAAGTTATGATTAATATGTTCATTGTTTTTGATTCTAGAGCACTATCTAGTGTGCCATTCCCTGAAATTTCTAAATTCTTTATTCCTGGCTTATAGAGCTTCGTCAGGAAGTATTCCTATTGGTATTATGGCGTGACGTTTAATAATTGCTGTTCCATGAATTTATAATTTGTGCACAGTAACAGGCAATATGTATACCATCCATAATTTTGTACGTATTACTCTGCTGTTTTTTTTATTAAATTCAGCTTTTTCTTAACATTTATTATGATACCTGAAGATAAAGCCTGTAATAAGATGTAAACTCTTTTATGCAAATTCTCATCTACTCTTGTGATTGTAACAGATAAAGACCAATTCTTGAGGAATTGTCTTGCCTTACTACCGTCATTAGTGTTCCTTGCTCCTTGTTTGAAGATATCCACCAGAAGTCCCATTTTATTTTTGAAGTCTTCTTAAATTACTTTCTTTCTCTCTGTGACTAAATGTTTTTCAACCGTGTTACGAGTAGACCACTTTTGTATTGGTAATTTATAACCTATATGTAATAAATACTGAAAACATTTAAGTCAACAATGTAACAAAAACAAACCAAATTCATAAAACTTTGGTTATACGGCTCTACCACAGTACAAGTAAGCGAGCAGTATTCTATCTTCATACAAACACTTCCAAGCGACGTGCCTCGAAATCTCGGCATTTCTCGGCATACAACAGTTGCGAGTGCGCCACGGTTGTCGTCGCAAATATTATGGCATCAAGTTTTCGAGCATTTTGTTCAGTGTATGGATGTTAAATTAATCTATATCGAAACCGGATATATATTATCATAATAATCTAGTTCTAGTAATTCATTGCTGATTTTTAATTATACTGCACACAAAAAAATACAAAATGCATTTTTTTTGTCCATTTCCACCATACTACGAGTATAATAATAATAATAATGCGCCAGACAATACACATCAATCACCTCATCTCAAACTAGGATATTCCTTGTGCTATGAAAACCAGATGACGATTACTGAGGGCGTCTTCCAGTACACTCAGACTCGAAACAATCTAGAAAAGTTCATTTTCTAAATTAACCCGACCGGCAATCGAACCTAGAATCTTCCGCGCTGGGGTTACCGTCTAAACCACTGCACTATCTAGGTCGTCAAATTCTCATCTAACCTAACTCACAAACCTTTGAAACTAGAAATAAAATACTAGTAGAATTATATAAATAAAAACTTACGAAATTTGTAATAATATAAAATGAAATGATAATATGACAATTTAATGTAGTACCTATTATCAAATACGTAACCCAAGGAAAACAGTCAGTCCCAGTCGGCAGCCCTATTGCGTGTTTACGTATCGAGCGTAGGTAATTATCTCAAGGACATTGCAGAGATACAATACTGCTTGCTTACTTGTATTGTGGCTCTACTGATAACTATAGTCAGATCATTCATCTGTGTTGGGGTTGCTCCACATATGTATCGGGTAGAAGTAGATCTATTATCAGATAAAGCGTTACAAACTTTTCCATCGATCATTGTAAAAAAGAACTCGTGTCTCACACTTTTGCCATCGATATTGGAAACAGTCAAAGTTTCCACTTGATTTTTAATTTCAGCGATTTTGTTATAAAGATTTTCTTCAGTTTCTTTTATGAAATTAAACATTATTGGTCTACAATACCAAGTTGAAGACGGTCTTGAATTCTCCCAAAGTACTTATTTTGTGGTACCGTCGAACAATTTAAAAGATAATAAAGTAGCCATATTACACACGTCACTCGATTCATTTCGAAATAACAACTATCTAAGTCGTTTACATGGCAGTTAATCACAGTGTGACAATATAATATATATCTGTAATTTTACTCCAAAATCAATCTTCTATGACGCAGCTAAGTGTAATAAAATACTTAAGAAAACCAACAATCATACATTCTCCATTACTCAAAATTAGTAATGTCTTTGTGGAATATATTATTATGGTCAGAAAGTTATGTCTTGTAAGAACTTGGTGAAAATAAAGACTAATCAATAAATGACACTATTGCCATACACTTTTAGACTTTGTTTTTTACGATTTTTTGTCTCCGAAAATGGATTACATTACAACATATCATCACCTTGTTTCTCTAACGGGGTAGTCAGATAGGACGGAGTGCCAAGCGTTGCGGTCCTTACATACTTCTTTCGCTTCCTCAAATCTCATCATTCTCCTCACACATTTTCGCCTAGGTATGCGAGTGCATTTGACATTTCTGGCGGCTAACACTCGGGCTATTTGATCTTCATAAGTCAGCCTTGATCTTCCTTAGCTTCTTTTACCACTCGCTTTCATTCTTTTCATTTGTAAAACCCATGTATTAAATCAAAAAATAATTAAGTTTAATTATGCTATATAGGCGAGTATGGTAAACAAGCTCTTCTGCAATCTGTCTTCTGTTTTGGGTTGACACATATTACATTTAAATAATATCGAGGACTAATATTATAAGTTGATTAGGACTTAAGGTACCCAAAATTTAGTATTACATTAATCTGTTGTTTAATTTAGTGTATATGCTCTAAACCCATGGCCAAAGCGAATCTTTTGACATTGTATATTAATGAAGTGTGATGTATATTAATGTATGTGAAATTGTGGAACCGCCTCTGGAAGCTGAGGTTACTTCGATATTTGGACGAGACTATTGCTCTCTCAAATGTTATACGCTGAGTTCTCATCTATATTATACTCCGTTTACGGGCATACTGACGAGCTATACAACACAGAGCTTATAGCCTTCGATCACAAATACCATAAAGAACTAGATATTATACTCCGTTTACGGGCATACTGACGTGCTATACAACACAGAGCTTATAGCCTTCGATCACAAATACCATAAAGAACTAGATGAACAATCTTCTGCAATAAATTGTAAAATCCTTATCTTCTCCTTAGTCTGTGGAATAATAACAAGCACCTACCCGTGATGGACTTCTTGGCGGGAACAGGAGAAGTGAGGTCGTCGTTTTATTTAGATTTTCTATTTTTTACATTTTTCGGAGTTTTAAAGTACAACTGTGATAGTATTTTGTGTTTTAAAGTTCTGTGTAAGTGAAAAGAATGGAGGAAATCTAAATAAACATGTGTAGCTGAAGTTTTCGCGCTCTTCCGAGTTCTTTTTAATTTCAGTAAAGCGTACTATTACGACAGATTAATTAGTTTACTAGCGTAAACTATTACTGTACTGAGCGGCTAGACAAGTGACAAGCGTTTCGCAAATTCGAACGCTTGCTGGCGTCATTCCTCGTAAAAAGTGCCATTTGTCTAAGTTTTATACGGCGCTTTTTACACGACTTCACTTCTCGTTTGATTTAATAGAAAGTTAATAACGTTTGACTAGAAATTTAAAATTCGTTATGCTAGATCAACTGGTATTTGTCATTCCATTCTACTAGCGATTACGACAAATGAGCCACTTGTCTAGGGCCCCTGGAGGAGTGTTAGGCAACTTATTGTTTCTCGAAGTTTCAACATTAGGCTGATGGTCTTGTTACCAATGCCTTAAGAAATATAAATAAAAGAAACCAACCCGTGATGTTCCAGGGTTGCCAACTTAGGGATTTCCCCCCCACATTTAGGGGTTAAACGAGTCGAATGAGATTTTTGGGGTATTTTCAGGGTTTTTTTTTAACTTTGTTATTATTATAATATTCATTTTTGTTAACTGAAAAATAAGATGTGATATTAAAGGCTCGGAAATAACCAAATCTAGCCAATCACATTAATTTTTGACATAGCGGCTTAGTGACATCTAGTACGGTTGCTTGTTACTAAGAGTGCAGAGTTGAATAAAACGCGAATGTCACTGTACTGTTTACCTATGTCAACCACAAATGTAAACATACCTGTGAGAATTAGTGGTTATACTGTGGTTATGATTACTAAAAATACGTTAATCATTATTCATTATTATTGACGTTTTTCATTTGTTCGTGTATTAGCAAGAAATTAATTAAAATGCCCAAAGCTACAGATAAAAAAAAATATTCTTAAAAATATTCCAAGAATTGAGAAACAAATCCAGTCTTAAAAGGTAAAGTTATTAATAATATTTATTTAGGGGAATTTCCTAGTAATTGTAGGGACTTTAGGGGTTTTTGGTTGGAGCTTTAGGGAGAAAATTTTTTGAGAGTTGGCAACACTGATATGTTCTATGGTGAGACGTCAGTTGTTAAAATTTTGTGTACATATGTACTCATTATTTTTTTTTATTCTTGACGGCATGTAAAATATTAGTTTATTTATCATCATTAAGATTTATTCGTTTTAAATCTCTTGTTTCGTGGAAATATTTCATCACTCATCGTTGTATGTACCTACATTTTGTTTACCCTGAGGTACATAACCTGAATTTAATATTTTTGTGACGAATTAACCGCAAGAAGGAAAAATTTATGAATAAATTTTTATCTGTTGCTGTACTCATTTATTTCGGAAAATATAAACGATAATCTAAAGGTGAGTGTTATCTTAGTTTATGTTTATGAATTACTGACTCGCGGTTTCACCTGCGTTAAATTTGGTATTTTTCCGGTATAAAAAGTAACCTACCTAGATTAGTCTGAAAATCCCTCTATCTGCCAATGAAAGTTTCGTCAGAATCGGTCTATCCGTTTTGGGTATCTGTCTGAACAAACAGACAGATGAAGAGAGATTCATTTTACAAATACGAGTTTTGGTTTTTACTTATGCGCAATTAATCGTAATTATGACGGCATGACGGTAAAACGGTTTTTTTTTTCCAAATCATAGATACATATTATTTTATTTACACATATATATGGAAAGAAAAAACCTTGTTTTCATGAAATCACATATAGACACTAATTTTATTTATAAGTATGATAAGCTCTTTTAAATTGTATGAGGAAAGATCCTATATGTAATGAAAATTTGCTAATTTTCGGGACATTCTCCGGCATTTTCTTAGTAAATAGGTGCTCAAACTTTAACTTCTGTAGTTTATTCTTTTCATTGTAGGTAATCAACAGAATAAAAATATAAAGTAACCTTTAATGTTCAAAATTTATGGCAGAATACAATGAATTTTTTCCAATGAATGCGGAGATCATGGTCACTATTTAGTGGCTCTGCATTCATTGGAAAAAATACATATTTTAATCATGTGATCTATAATAATAATCATATTATATCCAAGGAGGAAGCTTATGTCTAGCTATGTACAACCGAACTTAGTTGTAAGGTTTAACAGTGAAATTTCATTATTATTTAAATGGTCAGTGAATAAAGGCTATTTTATTTCTTTATTTATAATCTTATAATAATATGTTATGTCATAACAGTAAGAAGCATCAATGATACAATTATTTTTTATAAAATATTTATATGGAAATTAATTTGTTTTTCTGAATTTAATTTCTGAATTTTAATTGCAATACATAACTTAAAATGGGCGGAGTGATGATTTATTTACAATAGAGGGCATTAAATAATCATGATCTTAAGTTTCATTTGATAGAACTTAGTATCTTTTTTAAGATTTACTGAAAATGTAGGTTCACAAATTGTGACAAATGCAGTATAGTCCAGTAGAATTAGCTCAAAATAAAGCATGATTTTGCGTTAATTGTGGTATTATTATTTGATTTTTGGCACATAGATAGAGTTATGTATGTGTATGATTATCTTTGCAACCGATTTGGAAGTAGGATAAAAGTGAAAATTGAGAAAACCTTTGACCTTTGAATAATTCTAAAACAAAAATTGTGGTACTAGTTGCGAGAATACCATGTTATTTCGGAAACTATAAAGGATAATCTAAAGGTGGTTACTATTTAATTAAAGTTTATATTTTTTAGCAAAGGAATTTTAAAAAAAATTATTACCGTATTACCATCTGGAGATGAGAATTTTTTTGTTTTTGATAAAAATTCTTGAGCCTTTTCCCTTAGTTGAATGGTTATGACAATGAGACAGATTGTTGTTAAATACTTACTGTCTGATAAAAAAATGTTTTTGACAAAGGGACCTTTCAAAAAGATCCCATCAACTCCCGTGCGTAGTGCGCTAGCGGTGGCACTTTTTGCACGTAAACTACGTCTTTGAGTCAAGGTGGAAGGAACGCTACACTTCTCTCGGATGCTGCGAATTGAGAATCTGTGGAACAGTACATCTAGACTGTAGTAGCCTTCTGTATCACAGAAAACTGTTCAAACATGTGGTAATATCTGTTCATTTAGTCCAAAAAGCACAATGAATCTAATTGTGTGGTCGCGCCATTCCTTCCATTCATTGGAAATTGTATGTATAACAAATTATATTGTAAACTGAACTGATAATAAAAAAGTATTTGACAAATTATTCGATCAATGAATGCCATTTATACAAGGTGTCCCAGAAGTCGACGTCAAGCCGGAATCGGGTGATAGGCCAAGTCATAATAGTTATCAGAAAAATATAAAAAAATTGTGAACATCTACACCTGTGACAGTCTTTTCACTCCTGTTGCTACAAATCTTTACTTTTCAATATTTTTTTTTATTATGCAATCCTGAATAATGCTTCTGCAAAACGATGTCTAAAATTTAAAGCCAACTGCTCCAGCTTGTAAGAAAATGTCACTTTTTGCCCAACCAAGTATTCGCCCAGTTTTAACTGACTGTGCTGGAAAAAAAATCTACTATACGAGTTTGAGAAGTAACTTTAAAAGTTGGCGTATTTAATAAGGATTCCAAAATGTGTTTGATACTTGCTAGGTTATTTCTTAAATTGTGGACAATATTTTTTTAATGAAACCCAGTTTTGAAGAAATTTTTCTTACTTACTTAAAAATGATTCTAGTGTACTCAAAGCTTTCCTCAAGGCCATAACTTTAAAACCTTTATTTATATTGATGATTCTCTTGTATATCGTTATGCTCCGGAATTAATTGCAGACCTACCCTAGATATTTATTTAGGTCAACATCACTCAAAATTGAGAAATAAAACAATTTTATGAAAAAAAAATTAAACCGCCTTCAAAAAAAAACACTGAAAAGTACAAAATAACTATCCTTTACTAATTGAAACTCAAGTACAATTAAAATAACTAAATTAAATAAATATATATATATAAATAAATTAAAATAACATACGATACACATACCTATATAATTAAATTTGACAGTTATTGAAAGTCGGTGCCAAATCAATGTGCAACAACAGAAAGTCTATTGGATTCTGCTTTCACGGTTATTGCCTAATACACGTGCTTGTGGGGTTATTATTGTTTGTTAACTTTATTTAATCTTATTCTGGTTTATTTTTCCATTTTTCTGTTTTCTAGATAAGTACTATTATATGTTTGTGTTGTTGGTTTATTCCGGGTAAGTGTAGTAGGTATATATTTTATTATATCATTGCATGCATATATTTATATCATTAAAATAGAGTTTATTTAGTTTTTTGTCGTATAACAATGAATGATCCTCCGGGATCCAGAACCTCCCGATGGGATTAACATGGATACTTCCCCTCCATTGTTCTCACAATCTTTGAACACGTATTGAAACGCGTATTATCAACTAGCTCTGTTGATGACTCTTCAAAGAAGGTCATCACTGATTTATCACTCGCCTCTGCTTCCGTACAATCATTGTATACGCATCCTAGTCTCTTACAAGAAACGCCTACACTATTTCTGATCCGGGTCCATTCATCATACATGTGTCCAGAATTGAGCCAGATCTTGCAGCTGGCCTAACCATTAGGCCTATAAAGTTTGGTCAATTTTTGTTTAAGAACAATATCAAAAACATAGTCACAGATGGTATCAAACATGTAGGTAGGAATAGAATATCTGTCGAATTTAGCTGTGCTACAGAAGCTAACAATTTCTTAAAAAATAATCTTTTGACAACATGTAAATACAGAGCCTCCATTCCTACATATGGTATTACACGCATGGGGTGTGTTAGGGGCATCCCGGTCGATTGGTCAATGGAAGAATTAGCTGATTCTCTAATTATTCCTAATGGATGTGGCATTGTATTAAAAGCCAGGAGGCTTAATCGCAAGAAGATAATTGAAGGGAACACCTCTTGGGTCCCTACCCAGACTGTAGTCTTGACGTTTCGTGGACAAGTCCTACCTAAACATGTTTACTCTTTTTACACTTCGCTGCCTGTAGAACCCTACCAATTCCCTACTATTCAATGTCTCAATTGTTGTAGATTTGGACATATTAGCGCTCAATGTCGTTCTCAGCCACGCTGTTATAAGTGTGCTCAGTCGCACACAGGTAACTCCTGTGAAGTGACTGAGAATAGGGCCACTTGCCTTTATTGTTCCGGTAGACACTTTGCTTCAGACAAAGTCTGCCCGGAGCAGTCTAGGCAAAAATCAATAAAGATAGTGATGTCTCAAGAGAGTGTCTCGTATGCCGAAGCTTCAACCAGATTCCCAAATGTGCGTAGATCCTATGCAGAAACAACTAATCTTCCCTCCTCTTCTTCTCACCAAAATCTCAATTCCCAACCTTCATTATCCCCACAAACTATTTCATATAGAAAGTCGGTATTACGTAAACCGCAATCAAGAATCTCTGTAGCCAAAGGCTATGATAAACAGGCTCACCAATCTATTATTAGTAATGTCCCATCCTCTCTTTCCAATGGTTGTGCTCTCTCAAACAAAGACTTGGATATTACTCCTAATGAGAACTTCCTGGAACTCCTTACTTCTTTATTCTTCAATGTCATTTCTAAATATAGTGATTGTATACCGCCCAACGTTGCCCAAACTATCAATGAAATTTCCTTATTAACTAATAATGGATCAGTTCCCAAATCTCTCCCCGATTCACCTGTTACAATGGAACAGTAAAAGTATCCGCAGGAAAAAACACGAACTTACTATTTTAATCAATAAATTTTCTCCTGCCGTCATTGCCGTTTCGGAGACGTGGTTGACCCGTAATTCCCATTTTCGGGTTGCAGGTTTTTCGTGTCTTCGAGACGATAGAGATGACGGTTATGCAGGTTGTGCTATACTTATTAAACACTCCCTTCCATACCACCATATACCTCTTTCTTCTCATCATAATTATAATGCAGTGGCTGTCAGAGTTCTTAATACTTTTATCCTCTCAATTTATATTCCACATCCTAACAATTCTATTATTGCTAGTATAAAATCCATTATTTCTTCTCTTCCTCCTCCAGTCATCATCATGGGGGATTTCAATGCCCACCATCAATTGTGGGGAAGCCACTACAATGATTCTTTCGCTTGCAACCTCATAGAGATATTCGACGATGTAAATTTATGTGTACTAAATGACGGTTCCCCAACACGGCGTGTCCTTCCTCATCAAAATCCAAAATCAGCAGTTGATTTGAGTTTATGTTCTCCATCCTTGGCATGTCTTCTCTCTTGGAAAACCCTTCCTCACTCTTATAGCAGCGATCACTTTCCTATCATCCTTTCTTTCCCTTACAACTCCCCTACTCCTAATAATCTCACCCCTCTCTTAAAATACAAATTAAATAAGGTAAACTGGTTTAATTTTTCATCCACCCTTGATCTGAAAATTGGTTCCATCCCACAGACAACTCCTGGCAACTTTCTCAATAATTACTCTTCATTTGTTGAAGCTCTAACCTCTTCTGCAGATTGTCATTTGCCAAAAAAACAACCCTTTATTCGCAAAGAGTCCCCTCCTTGGTGGGACTCTGAGTGCACTACTCTTATCAAGCAGAGGAAAAAAGCAGAATATACCTACAATACTTCCATGACATTGGACAATTATTTGGCTTACCAACAAATTGCAGCTCGTACTAGAAGGACCTTGTCCAAAAAGAAAAAACAAGGTTGGATTGGGTTTTGTGAAGCACTCTCCCCCAGAACCCCTCCTTCTGAAATGTGGAAAAATATTAAAAGATATCGCTGTGCTCTGAATTATGAAAATCTTTATTCTAACGACCCTTCCACATGGATAGAATCATTTGCTAATATAATAGCACCCAGTTCCGCCCCTAATTGTGACTCATTCTCTGCGCCATCCACCTTTCTTCCCTCTTTAAATGATCTTGATTCTGCTTTCTCTTTGTCAGAATTGAATTGTGTTTTATCAGACTTAAGGGACTCTTCTCCAGGAGTCGATGGGATCCCTTATTCTTTTCTAGTGCACGCAAATAATAAATCTAAAATATTTTTTTTGAATCTATTAAATTTTTTCTTTGATTATGGTGTTACACCTAAGTCTTGGCACTCACAAATTATTATTCCTCTTTTAAAACCTGGTAAAGACCCCTCTGATCCCAAATCACGTAGACCTATCGCACTCTCTTCCACTCTTTCTAAGACTATGGAACATCTTGTAAAAAATCGATTAGAATGGTATTTGGAAAAAAATAATTTACTAGCCAAAACTCAATTCGGTTTTAGAAAAGGCATGAGCACGATCGACAGCTTGTCCATTTTAACTACGGACATCCATATAGCTTTCCAAAATAAAGAGTTCCTTGCCGGTGTCTTCTTAGACATCGCCTCTGCTTATGATAGCGTTCTTCTTCCTTTACTCAGGCAGAAGATGCTTTATCTGAGTATTCCTGACAAGATGACTCGCTTCATATGCAATCTCTTTATGGAAAGAACTGTTATAATTCGCTGCCCTAATTCACAAACTTCTCCAAGATCTATCTGGCGTGGACTACCTCAAGGATCAGTGCTCAGTCCCTTATTATACAGTATTTACACTCACGACCTGGAAGGATCTGTGGGTTGTTTTTGCAATATATTACAATATGCTGATGATATTGCTCTGTATGTTTCATCTAAGTCTATAACAGAAATTAACAGCCGACTTAATTCAGCTCTTTATTACTTGGGAGATTGGCTTACAGACCATGGCTTAACTCTCTCAATTTCTAAAAGTAAATCTGTAATTTTTACCAGAAAACGTAACATTCCAAACCTAAATTTAATCTTTGATGATAAATTAATATCTGTTGTTAGTAATGTTAAGTTTTTGGGTATTTATCTAGACTCTAGACTGTCCGGTATCACTCATTACAATTATATACATCAAAAATGTGAGAAAGGTGTTAACATTCTTAGGTCTTTGTCAGGAGTTTGGTGGGGATCTCACCCCTACACACAAAAACTAGTTTACAATGCAATCGTTCGAAGCCATTTCGATTATGGATGTTTCATTTTAGATCCTTGCAATAAAAATGTCTTCGATAAATTGAAGAGAATCCAGTCAAGATGCTTACGAGTAATCACTGGTGCAATGAAATCTTCCCCCATTAACGCCCTTCAAGTAGAGTGTGCCGATCCTCCTCTTCGTTTGCGCAGCCAGTTTCTTTGTGATAAATTCCTATATAAACTATTACAAAATTCTTCCCACTCCCTCTTAGATAAGCTTCACCAACTTCATGATATAGTTAACTCTTCTGGATATGATTCTGTTTTTGAACTACCCTGCCTTTTAAGAAATTATATACAATTCTGCCAACTCCCTCATCCTTTTTTTCAGTTACCTTCTCATCCTCTTTTCACTATCAATTACAATGCTCTAATTTTCGAGCCCTCAATACTTTTGAATTTCGGCATTAAAAAGAACTGTATATTGTCCAATGCATTATTTCGTAGTATTCTTAATAAAGATTGGAATAACTGGGTCACCGTTTTTACTGACGCATCCAAATTTTCATATTCTGAAGATGTAGGTGCTGCAATTTGGCTCCCTAAATTTAAAATTGTCCTTAGTTTCAAATGTCCATCTTATTCTTCCGTATTCACAGGCGAAGCTATAGCATTGTTAGAAGCCATTCGTTATGTTAAATCTCACAATTTGAATGGCACTATAATCTTTACTGATGCTCTTAGTTGCTTACACGCCATTAAAGAAAACCCTTTCAAATCTAAAAACAAATTTCCTGTTATCTTTTCCATTAGAGAGGAGTTATATCAGTGTCATCAATTAAATTTCAATATTGTATTAGCTTGGATTCCTGGACATAGTGGGATTTTAGATAATGAAATTGTTGACTCTTGGGCTAAAAAAGCTGTAAGTTCAGGAATTCCTTCACATTATGTCATTCATTCCCACGATTTATGTTCTATGGCTAAACATAAGCTTCATGAGTCTTGGAGTGACGCCTGGCAGATATCTAGATCGATTAAGGGTAAACACTATGCCTCCATCCAACCAGAAGTCCCTCGTAGGCCTTGGTTTTTCGTCCACCGTAGTCTCAGTAAACGAAATACCTCTATACTCTGTCGTTTGAGACTGGGTCATGCGTGTACACCTGTACATTTGGCTAAAATACACGTTAGAGATAACTCTTTATGTGAGTGTGGTATCAATGAAGGTACCCTGGATCATTTATTTTTTTGCTGTCCGAAACTAAAATATTCTCTGTATGATATTCTTCCCCCCTCTATTCCTCGTCCTGTAAATTGTAAATTTGTTTTGTCTTTGGTAAATACTCCTTTTGTTAAGGTGTTGGATAAATTTTTATGTGATAATGACATCAAGTTATAATGTGAAGTTTGTTTGTGTTATAATTTATATACCACTATATTATTACTAGCTGTACATTATATATAACTAATACTATTATATTATAACCAGTTGTGTTTGTGTGTCAGCTGTCCTTACATAATCTTATTTGTTTTAGGTACCTACATTTGTCTGAAAAACAGCAAATCAAAAAATTTTTTTTTTCCGTAGTATCCCAACCCCTTTATAGTGTCTTTTGCAATACGTGACATTGGCAGAATTAATGTGCTCGTCACATTAGAAGCCATCACTGAAAAGATTGATTGATTGAAAGTCTATTGGTTTGGTAGGCTTGGCACTGACTTCAGTAACTGTCAAATTTGATTATATAGGTATGTGTATCGTATTTATGAAGTTATTTTAATTGTACTTGAGTTTCAATTAGTATTGGATAGTTATTTTGTACTTTTCAGTGTTTTTTTTGAAGGCAGTTTAATTTATTCTCATAAAAATTTTCTTTTGCTATAAGGTTGTGATTGATTTTCTTTTGTAAAAAAGTTTTAATTTATTAAATTAAACATCAATCATTTGGATGCTAAGATTTATTCAATTTACAACAAATGTTCAAAATGCTTTAATTAAACAAATTATTTGAATGTTAAGATTACATTTACAACAAATGTTCAAACTTGGAAATGCAAAATCGCAGATCTGATTATGATGAAATTTGGCATGGAGATAGTTTGATATCAGAGATTGGACATAGGCTACTTTCCCACTTAAATCTACCCTAAGAAGTGAAAAGGGTAATGAAACTTTGTATGGGAAATGCTAAATCTCGGTAATGATAAAATTTGGTGCGGTGATAGACTTTTTTATGAAAAGACATATGCTACTTTTTTGTCAAGTCTACCCCTAAAGGGGTGAAAAGGAATATGAAATTTTGTATTAAATGCTAAACCGCTGAACCGATTATGATGAAATTTTGTACGGAGATAGTATGTGCCCTAGAACAAATAATGTAAGCTACTTTATATTTTAATAATTCCCATGTGGTCTTTGTACATGTGACGTCATCAGAAATCCAATATGGCCGATGTACTATAAATGGAAATAACTTTTTTGTTCAACACCATCAATATGAGTATCAAATGAAGTGGAATACGTAGGGGAAGGTTTCTGTATATGTGACGTCATAATTAATCCAATATGGCGGATGCTCCGCGATAAACAGTAACTTCTTCAAGACCTCCAAAAATATGGGTATCAAATGAAATGGAATACAGGAGAAGGTCTTTGTATATGTGACGACATTATAAATCCAACATGGGGTGGATGCTCCATAATAGGAAATACCTTTTTTTCATCAATGTCAACAACATGGGTGTCAAATGAAATGGAATACACAGAGTAAGGTTTCTCTATATGTGAGGAGGTTCTATAATAGGAAATAACTTTTTTGTTCAACACCTACATTACGGGTATCAAATGAAATGGAATACGTAGGGGGATAATAAAACGTAATGACAGTTGAACAACTATATCTATTTTATCTATGACTAACATTCACTCATAAAAAAATAATGTAGAACCAGTATAAAAAAGAACTTAAACTTCCAAGATGCCCATCGATCTCAAGAACTTACAATGCTTTCTAGCACAAATACTTTGTTAATATGTCAGCAGGCATGTCAAAAGTTGACACATATCGGACTCTAACCTTATTCTTTACCACACATTCTCTTATAAAATGATGACGAATGTCAATGTGTCTGGTTCGTTTATGAAATAATGGATTTGCAGCTAATTTAAAGAACTTTGGTTATCGCTATACAAATTTATTGGTATGCTGCTATTCAATACACCCATTTCATTCATTAAATGTTTTCAATAAATGGCTTCCTTACTAGCTTCGGATAAGGCCATATACTCGGCTTCAGTGCTAGATAATGCCACAGTTCTTTGCTTTTTAGATTCATAACTTATTACGCATCCCGATAGAATAAAACAGTACCAAGTATATGACCTTCTGTCCATAGCACACTATGGCCAGTCGGCATCAACATAGCCATGTAATTTACTATCAGTCATTTTAAAAACCAGACTATAATTTTTAGTTTTCTTTAAATATCTTAACAACCTTTTTAAATATTTCCAGTAGATATCATTAAAACATGTATTATACTAACTCAAGAAACTGACACTGAAAGCAATATCTGGTCTTGTTAGTACTGATAGATACATCAAATATCCAATCAACTGCTGATATGGATATGTCTCATTACATTGCTTACTCAGATCCTTTTTAATTTAAGGTTTGTTTCCATAGGAGTATCTGAGGTTTTACAATTACTCATATTAAATTTTTCTAATATGATATCTATAAATTGTTCTTGGCTAACAGTAATACAATCTTTTTAAACTTTTACATTACTACCGAGACACTGTGTATTTCTGTCCTAAATCTTGTATTTTGAATTCATACTCTAATACATTTTTTAAATGTTTATATGTAGTTTCGCAGTTGTAAAAAACGAAAAAATCATTTACAAATAATGCAATAAATACTTTTACATGATCATAACATTTTATGAAAAGACATGGTTAATAATTTGACTTTAGATAATCTAATTTTAACAAACTTTTTTCTACTTTTGTGTACCAAGCTTTGGCAGACTGTTTCAAACCATAAATTGCTTTTTTTAGTTTTAGCACTTTGTTTTCACAATTAACAAAATCAGAATTCTCTGGTATCTCCATAAACACACATTCATCAATATAACCATTTAGAAATGCTGTGGGGACATCTAAGTGATTAATTTTCAGATCAAGTTGTACACTTAAAGCAAATAATAGTCTCAATGTAGAGTAACGTAACACAGGTGAAAAAGTCTACTACTTTAGTTTGGGTAAAACTTTTGGCTACAAGTCTTGCTCTATAACGCATTTTACCTTCACTATTGTACTTCCTTTTGAAAACCCACCTGTTTTTCATCACTGTACCTTTACTTGGTCTGTCCACCAGCTCCCAGCTATCAGAAAAAGATTACAACTCTTCCTCCATTGCCCTCTTCCACAGCTCCTTTTCAGGACCATTCATAGCTTCACTTAGTGTAATTTGTTCATTTGTCACATCTTCAACACACATGTAGGCTAAACCATAATAACCTGGCTTATGATGAACACGTTTTTCTGGTTGATTGAGACATCCTTTTGAGAAATGACTTTACATCATCTGCTGTTAAAACCTCATGAAAGTCCTCCTCTGAATTGCTTGATGATAAACTTTCAACATAATATGTTTTGTCATTATTCTTTCGGTCTGCCCGGTCTCATCTCGATTTTTCAGCTGTTCCTTTGCTGACACCTCCTCTACTGAACTTTGAAGTGGTTGCTTCTCTTCTACCATTATATTCGTTGTACAACTGTCACTACTAATGTTTTCCATGACTCAATATCTCTGGCTACAGTTACTGCTCGACTCATAGGATTTACGTACAAACGATAGCCTTTGATATTTTCTGAATATCCAGCTAACTACATCTTCTGAGCCTTCTTGTCCCACTTCTTTCGCCGTTCTTTTGGTACATGGACCATTACTGGGCTACCATACACTCGTAAATGATTTAGGTTTGGTTTACTGCCCGTCCACACCTCATAAGGGGTAATACTTTTATCTAGACCGGCTACTGGTGACCTGTTTTTAAGATATATGGCTGTATTCACAGCCTCTGCCCATAATGATTTATCAAACTGAGCATCAAATAGGAGACAGCGTTCTTTTTCAACTATTGACTTGTTATATCTCTCACATAGTCCATTTTGTTCAGGCGTGTAACTAGTACTTTTTTGATGAAGTATGCCATTCTTTTTCAAATAATTTTCCATTTCTGCAGAACAGAACTCTCCACTATTGTCAGATCTTAATGTTTTGATTCTTCTAGACTGCTGGTTTTCTACTAACTCCTTAAATTCTTTGAAGTACTTCAAAGTTTTATCCTTGGTTTTGAGAAAGTACACAAAACACATTCGGCTGTAGTCATCTACAAATAACAGGTAATATTTAGCCATAGCAAGTGATCTATTTTCCATAGGGCCTCATACGTTTGTCTGAACCAACTCCAATACATTTTCAGTTTTGCTCGTACCGAGAAGGAAAGGCAGCCTTGTTTGCTTACCCTCACAACATACAATACAATTTGACTTACTGATAATATTCTTTTCTTGGTATATGACACCTTCAACTGCTCCATGTTTCATCATGTCAAGGTCATTAGCGTTTATATGACCTAATCGTCTATGCCAAGTTGTACACGAAGTCTGTACTGCAGCTGCTAAAACTTGCTCAGAGTTTACAATGTTTAATTTGTACACATTATTTTCCAATCTAGCTTCACCAATGCAATGATTCTGAGCATTGTAAATGTAACTTCCTCTTTTGTTAAAGGATACTCTGTTACCATTTGCAATAATTCTGCTCACTGACAACAAATTCGTGGTAAGGGCAGGAACGCATTAAATATCTACTTCTATCTCATACTCTATATTTTTAACATACGTAGTACGACGTAAATATCCAGAGCATAGTACTCGTACACTTGTCTGGTTTGCCACTATAATTTCCTTAGTTATCGGTTGATACGAAATGTTTGACAACAAGTTTTTGTTTGATACTAGATGAGCGCTGGCACTGGAATCCATATACCAGTCGTCTCGACTGAATTCTCTAGTAAGAAAACTGCACTAAACGCATTCGTCTTTATTTTCTCTATTGAAGGACACTGGTTCTTATAATGACCAGTCTTTTTACGACCTCCGTTGCGCAATGGCTTAGCGCGTCGGAAAATAAACGGGGGTTGCGGGTTCGATTCCCGTCTCGAGTCTGGGTGTTTATGTATAATATGTATTTATTTACAAAAGAAAAGTATATAAGTAGTATATCAGTTGTCTAGTACCCATAACACAAGCGCTATGCAGCTTACTTTGGGACTAGATGGCGCTGTGTGAAATGTCCGAGTATATTATTATTATTTATGACAACAAATTACTTTCGGCGGTGTTTTACGATTATTGTTGACATTTACAGATGGTTGCGTTCGGTTATTGCTATGCGTCGTGCCGCGTTTCTGGGCAATAAATGCATTTTCCGATTTACCTTCAAAATCCGAGCACATGTCTAATAATTTTGTTTTTATAGCATCAGCACTAATTTTTATACCCGAATGTTCGATTAGCCTTAGCCTTAGCCTGCCACCCCAAGACCGCAGTGCGTAGACTTCATGTCTACATCCTTCTCGAGGTGACCCTGTTTCTACTGAACACTGCGGATCTAGACTGGAGAGTCGATAAACTTTTCAGGAAGTCCTGCCAGGAATAGCGAGCCGATTAACTCATCATATATTTCAAATCCAGTACCTTTTAATTTCTGTGCGGTTTATACAAGCTGGGACACGTAACTGGTCATGGAATTACAGGTCTAAACGGATAGATATCAAGTTTCTAAGCAGGCTTATCTTGCGCGTAAAACCCGAATCGTCGAACAGCGATTTTAACTTGCTCCATAAACCTCGTACCGTATCTTCATTCTTGATGTGAGTATAAAGAGACGGGTCTATAGTCATAATCATTTTTGCTTTGGCTTTCCTATCTTTGGTCTCGGAAAGGACAGTTTCCTCATTCAAACTTATTCCTTCCAAGATCATGTAGTTTTCGACTGCAAACGCCTAATCATCAAAATTCTCGCGACCTTTTAATTTAGGCACATTCACCGAGTAATTAACCGACAGTTTAAATACTGATTACTATTTTACTTCACCGATTAACTGTCGAAATTGAAAAACTGGTCCCATAACCTAATAAAACGTAATGACGGTTGAACAACTACTAACTTTATTTTTTTATATTTTACATTAGGTAGGTACATATATCTTATTTTATCTATGACTAACAGGGGAAGGATTCTGTATACGTGACGTCATCATAAATCCAATATGGTGGATGCTCCGCGATAGGAAGTAACTTTTTTCAGTGCCTCCAACAATATGGATATCAAATGAAATGTAATACACAGGAGAAGGTTTATGTATATTTGACGTCATCATAAATCCAATATGGCGGATGCTTCATAAATCATAATGTAATATATAAAAATCGGCATTTGTTTGTTTGTTCGTATTTTATGCGCTCCCATACCGTTCATCCGATTGCGATGAAATTTGATATGGAGATAGCTCTAGGAAGGACATAGGCTATTTTAAAAATAAAAAATACGGATGAAGTAGCTAGCATCAGCTAGTAATAGATAAAAGCCACATTATTACGTACTCAAAACTTGTCTTAAATGAACAATACGTTACAGTGATTTTTCTTCATAAAAGTAACATATTGGAGTGTATGTAGTGTAGTATAAGAACTGAGTCAATAAATGAGTATGTCATTACTAATAAGATTTTATATTACACACATCAAAAAAGTCTAAGCAACATGTACGATTTTGAACTTTTGAACGATTATTACTATTGTAATATATGTATAATAATATCTCTTTTATAAATAATAACTAAGCATTTTTTGACGCATTAGTGACTAAAGCAACAAAATCCTTCATTCAATTGTTCATTTAATCACACTAATTAACAATATGTGTACCGTAACATACATAGTATAAAATAAAGTTAAAACGAAATAAACTTTTCATGTTTTACAAAATTAAATAACGACAATTTTTTAATTATTTAGTAATTCAATATAAAGTGTGACCGCCTCTGTTGTTTAAAACTTGTCGCCAGCGATTTTTCATTAAATTTATAAGATTGTTTATCTGATCCTGCGGCAATCGGTCTCAATGGAATTTTAACAAGTCTTTCAGTTGTTGGGTTGTCGACACTCCGTCCAGGTTCTCTAGAACACGTCTCTGGAGCATGTCTCATGCGTGCTCGATGGAATTGAGGTCTGGCGATTGTGCAGACCACGGCAATACCCGGATGTTTTCCATTGCCAAGTACTCTCTGGTCCACTGAGCTGTGTGCGAACGCGCATTGTCATGCATCGGCGTGAAATCTGAGCCAAGACTGTGCAAAAGGGTGAACATAAGGCCCGAGGACATCTTCAACGTAACTTTCAGCGTTTATATTGCCATCTACAAAAACGAGCTCAGTTCGTCTGTTCTTCATAATACACGCCCATACCATCTCTGTGGAGCCACTGTAAGGGTGCACTTCCTGGACGAATCTCAGCCGTTCAGCATTTCCGGGACGACGATACACTTACCCTTCTCGTATCAGGCCTAAATCCAAACCGGGACTTATCACAAAATAAAATTTTATCCCATTGCTCCTGGGTCCATGTCAAGTGTTCCCTACACGCTCCTATTGACACCAAAATGTCGAGACACCTGGGACTGATTTCTTCCCGCTTGTAGCATTCCTACAGCTCTGCATTTCATCAGCAGTCAAATGGCGTCGCTCCATAACATAAAAAATGACTCGCCACTCAATTTTTTCAAACACTGTATATCTCAAAATGATAAAAGTGCGATAAACACCAAATTTATCGAGCAACGAAAACATGAAATCGGGAAAAAATAATTAGCTTTTATTTTAATGAAAACGAAACACAACCGAAAACGTAGTATTTTTAAAATCAACCAGTATATGTTTACTAGAACAAAAAAGATTATATACCAATCTACTTTTCTAAGAAAAACATAAAGTATCAATTAATAAAACATGCAGTTTCATTAAATGATGCGTGTTGCTTAGACTTTTTTGATGCGTGTATTACCTAAACCTATTTTATATGCAGTTTTTTATATTTGAACAAGATGAGACGCGAACAATATTTACTCATTAGACGTTGTGAATCACTCATTAATTACTTAGTTATTTTAGACTGGAAGGACTAAAATAATA
Source organism: Zeuzera pyrina (assembly GCA_907165235.1). NCBI lineage: Eukaryota > Metazoa > Arthropoda > Insecta > Lepidoptera > Cossidae > Zeuzera > Zeuzera pyrina. The sequence goes on from OU015627.1 coordinate 7,023,861, forward strand.
ATGCCGTGTCCGGTGTCAGTACTCGAGTCAGACGGTACATGACGTGCCATCGTCTCTGAAGCCAGGCCTCGAGGTATGGCAGGATCGCGCAGACGACGCGTTGTCGCGTTTCGGCTCTTAGCCACTTTGCCACTCGCCACTTCGCCGCATCGCCACTTCGCCGCATCGCCACTTCGCCGCATCGCCACATCGGCAGAGAATATGTATAAAAAAAGGCTGACTCCCGTCTCGCGCATAACGGAATTGTCTACTCTCGGCCGGATACGTAGGGTAGTTGCATTGGGTGCGAGATGCGGAGAGCATTTCTTTTAGTCATATAGTACATAATAATAAGAAAATGCACACGGATACGTTTTTCATGTTTGTTAAATTAATTTCTTGTACTTATGTTGAAGAACGCTAACTATGTATTTAAATAACTAAAATTATTTAGGCATCTAAGGACATTACAATACATTCGTTTATGCGGTACAGATTTTTGTATTTATGATGTGATGAACGAATTAAAGACAAACGGAAGCGGTCGCGTGTGACCCCGACCGGCGCTACAATATTCGCCCATAGTTGCCTAAATAATTGCCGTTGTGTACGTGTCACGGCGCGTGAGTATTAGCCCGTACACATAGAAACCGCGTACGCTAGCTTTCTATGAAGACCTCCTACTGTTATGTATGTATTGTGACGTCGACGTTCCCGCCCACGCACTTCTTTTGCCATCGCGGGTGCGGTTTCCTGTCCTCACCACGGAGACGGACGTACACCCTCGCATCCAACTCCGTCATAAGAATCGACTCCTATAAGTGGATTAAAAAAAGAGTGTGAAAGTTAATATGAAAATAAAATGCATAATTAATAATAATCTATATGTACACTTAATATTATAAAGACAGTGGATTTTTAAGTTTGTTTATATTATGTTGAGGGTAATCTCCGGAACCACGCACCTATTCCTATTCAATAATTCTTTCACCATTTGAAAGGTACGTTATTCCAGATGGTCATAGGCTGTCATCGTCCATAAGTACACCGCCTCACGGAGCACATCCTATAGGGGCCGAATCGCCCGCGTCACTAGGTAGGCATGGGGGCTTGATGTAGCGAAGGTGTTCGTCAAAGTCTGCCACGCCGGGTTGGTGTACAAGCTGCGCCAGCTCGACTTCTGGACGATCTCGTACACATAGTACAGGACTTATTGTCGAACCACTCATTCCGCTATAGAGTTGATGGGGTGGTCTCCTCTCCCCGCCTAGGATATCTCCTGGAATAGAAAAGTTAATTACTTAGGAGTTACCCTTGACAGTGTCATGACCTTCCTATACCACATCAAAACGGTCCGCGATCGCGCCGCGTTCGTCCTCGGCCGTTGTAATATGCTCATCAAGGTTACTTTAAGATTAAGTCAGTAACCTTGTATAAGACGTAAAGCCTATCAAACCAGGGTCTGACTCAGCATACGCTGTGGGTTGCATCCACAACACTGGTTTTCAGTCAGGCCCTAAGGAACAACGACGTCACCAACGTGAACTGCAGTTGCCCATACTAATACACTGTAGTTTATAATAACTTATTGATGAATATCATACAATATAAATGATAGATAATTGCACACATAATTATACTTTTAATAAATAAAATGTTAAATATAGATGTCATATCTAAGAAATATATATCTCATATTTAGGAAAGAGTGTGAAGTTAAATATGCACAAGTTATAATTATTAAATACTTATTATACATATTATTTTATAAAAAGTTAATATATTACAAGATAGTATACGATACATATATTATAGAATATATATATGTCGGAAAAGACACGGGGCAATTCGTGCTTTTGCAACTCAGCCATGAGAAATAGGTACCCAATCTTACAAGAGGCGAACTACTCCATAAAATTCAACACTTAAGACAAAGTTAATGTGCAAACGACAGAAAACTCTTTGTAACAATTATTACGTAGGTAATGGAAATTTAATAATGGCAAACGATCCGTCGTAAAATGCTATTGCACCGGCCGCCGTAGTCTAACAGACTCCCAGCACCAGCCCCGACGTTCCGTTAGCGCTTCATCGGAAGTCGCGCTTTGCCATAGTATAGTCAAATGAGTGCCTTTTATTATTTTCACCGACATATCCATCTATACTAATATTATAAATGCGAGTCTCTCTGTCTGTCTGTTCCGTTTTCACGGCTAAACCGCCGGACAGATTTTGATAAAATTTGGCATGGAGATAGTTTGACACCAGGGGGTGAACATAGGCTACTTTATTTTTTTTAAATCTACCCCTAAAGGGGTGAAAAGGGGGATGAAACTTTGTATGGGAAATTTTTAACCGCTGAACCGATTAAGATGTAATTTGGTACAGATACACCTTTTCTATTAAAAAAAAAAATGTTTTTTTTTTATCATAAATCTACCCCTAAAGGGGTGAAAAGGGGGATGAAACTTTATAGAGGAAATGCTAAACCGCTGAACCGATTAAGACGAAATTTAGTACATAGATAAAACCTTTTCTGTTAAAAAACATAATTTCTTTTTTTTCAAAAATCTACCCTTAAAGGAGTGAAAAGGAGGATGAAACTTTATAGGGGATACTAATGTTATAAATGCGAGTCTCTGTTTGTCTGTCTGCTTGATTTTTATGGCTAAACCGCCGGACCGATTCCGATAAAATTAGACATGGAGATAGTTTGACACCAGGGAATGAACATAGGCTACTTTATTTTTCAAAAATCTACCCCTAAAGGGGTGAAAAGGGGGATAAAACTTTGTATGGGAAATTTTTAACCGCTGAGCCGATTAAGATGTAATTTGGTACAGAGATACATCTTTTCCATTAAAAAAACATAGTTTTCTTTTTATTAAAAATCTACCCCTAAAGGGTTGAAAAAGGGGATGAAACTTTATAGGGGAACTTTATAATGCTAAACCCTAACAATATGGGTATCAAATGAAATAGAATACGCAGGGGAAGGTAGATACATATGTGACGTCACCATAAATCCAATATGGCGAATGTTATGATATTCATTTTCAAATCCAAGATGGCGATTATTACTTTTTTTGGATAAGTCGATATGGGTATCAAATTCTAGGTTTTTCGGGGTGCTGATTACGAAAATGACTTTTATTTTCAAATCCAAAATGGCGAATATTACTTTTTTGGATAAATCGATATGGCTGTCAAATTCTAAGTACCTCACGGTGCTGATTACGAAAATGACGTTCATTTTGTAATCTAAGATGGCGAATATTATTCTTTTTTGATTACATGGGTGTCATATTCTAGGTTTCTCGGAGTATTGTTCAATACCAACAATATGGGTGTCAAATGAAGTGGAATATGCAGAGGAAGGTTTTTGTATATGTGACGCTATCATAAATCCAATATGGCGGATGTTCCATAATAGGAAATAACTTTTTCGTTCAACACCAACAATATGGGTATCAAATGAAATGGAATACGCAGGGGAAAATTCCCGGACATGTGACGTCATCATAAGTCCAACATGGCGGATGTTCCATAATAGGAAATAAGTTTTTCGTTCGGCACCAACAATATGGGTATCAAATGAAATGAAATACACAGAGGAACGTTTCTGGACATGTGACGTCATCATAAATCCAATATGGCGGATGTTCCCTATGGAAATAATTTTTTTGTTCATTACCAACAATATGGGTATCAAATGAAATGGAATACGCAGGAGAAGGTTTTTGTATATGTGACGTCATCATAAATCCAATATGGCGGATGTTCCATAGAAGGAAATAACTTTTTCGTTCAAAACTAACAATATCGGTATCGAATGAAATGGAATACGCAGGTTTTTGTATATGTGACGTCATCATAAATCTAATGTGGCAGATGTTCCATTATAGAGAATAATTTTTTTTTTAACACCAACAATATGAGTACCTCGGGTAATCTCAGTAACCTAAAGAGGTTAAGGAACATTTTTCCACGCGGACGAAGTCGCGGGTACAGCTAGTATATATATATTATAGGATTGTCGGTCAAGAATCCATTCGGTTTTTGCAATATCAGCAGAAAATTTCTAAAATGTCGTCCAAAGGTATGCCTACTAGATGCCTGCCGAATGGGGGGAGGGATGTCGTTCCAGCATTTCGACGCAGCAAACCGAAAAGTACCTCTAAAGGACGCTGCATGGACCGCCGGCAAGGCAGCCCTGATCTTGTATTTGTGTATGTTGGAAGACCTTGTCAGTTTATTGTACAAGTATCTAGGGGTCCATAATATGACATAATATGACATCTTAGACAGCAGATCCATCCATAATATGACATCTTAGACAGCAGAAGTGGTGTATGTATAAACAATCGAAAGCCCTAGAAAAATCCAACAACACTAAAATAGAGCCTTCTCCAATACTCCAAGCATGAAGAATATTATCGACCACATCTAGAAGCGCAGTACCGGTAGAACGCCCTTTACGAAAACCAGACTGTCTTTCCGGTAATATACTACTCCTCTCCAGATATTCCAACAGCTGTTCACACACCACCCTCACTAATATCTTCGTTGTGCAAGGGAGGATACTGATAGGACGAAGATGAGACATATGGGTAGGATTAGATTTTTTGGGTATCGGAGCGCCTTTGGCAGTCTTCCAGTCAGTCGGGTAAATCAACGTCTCTATACTTTTATTAACAATTTTAGTCAGAACCTCTAGTCGTCGGCATAGTCAATAATAACATGTTAATAATAATCAAATCAACGCCCTTGGCACTGCTCTTTATTATCATCACAATTTTCGCAATTCTGTCTACCTTTACCGTGTTAAGTTGGAAAGTCATTGATCCATGTCGATGAAATTCAAAAAATTTCAAGTCAGAAATAGTCACTTGCGAGCTACCAGGAATATCCAAAAAGTGTTCATTAATATCAATGGGATTATTAAAATGCGGTGGTAACTCTTTTTTGCGCTCATCTGGAAGAGTGTGACGTTTCAAACCCTTCCATAGTTTCCTAGAGTCACCAGTCAAGTTATTAATATGGTGGTCAAAGAATGGTCGTTTTTCGTTATGTATTGCCTCGATTACCATGTGCTTCATTTGTTTATAGTACTGCTTATGCAGCTTATATTTAGATATTTTATAATGCAACGCGAAAATTTAAAAATGTACAAGTTATTTCCTATTATGAAACATCCGCCATGATGGATTTATGACGACGTCACGTATACAGAGACCTTCTCCTGTGTATTCCATTTCATTTCATACCCATATTGTTGTCTTGAAAAAACTTACTTTCTATAGCGGAGCATCTGGATCATATTGGATTAATTATGTCGTCACATATACAGAAACCTGCGTAATCCATTTCATTTGATACCCATATTGTTGGTGCTGAACAGCGAAGTTACCTTTCTATTACGGAGCATCCGCCATATTGGGTTTATAATGACGTCACGTAAACCTAAACTTTCCCTTGCTTACCTATTCTATTTCATTTGATACCCAAATTAATGTTATTGAACAAAAAAGTTATTTCCTACTAGCGGATGCCCGCGACTTCGTCCGCGTTTTTTTATTTTTAAAATAGCCTACCCGGCCGGCGAGACGGCTAAAGGCCGGTTAGTTTGTCTACAGGCAGCGGCTTTTTTTTTGTTTCTCAGAGGCGAAAAAATCCTCACGTACACTCAGCCGGAATCTACGCCGACTGAGTCGTGTTGAATTCGAACCGACTAAAAACCCCTCTTTGCTGTTAACCCTAGTGGATTTTACAGCGTCACCAGTCGCGTATGGCGAGCGCTAAAGGGGCGCCTTTAGCGCCCCGCCAGATGGTGGTCACCGCCTGACGTTTTCTCAAGCCGAGGGATACCTCGTATGGAAGGCGGCCCTCGGGCTCAAGGCGTCGCCTGGGGAGCTTCCCGCACCTTTGTGCATTTTAACGGGCTTCCTATTCGGGTGAAGGCCGGGCTTCTAGCGGACCCGGTCGGTGAAACGGCTGAAGGTCGATTGGTGTGCTTAGTGTTCCACGTGGCAGTTAACAATGTGGCTTAAGGCCCGCGTTTGTGCGTGTAGTGCTACGTAATCGAGCTTCTAAACGTGAGACCCTACGGGTGTCGCGGGGGAGGGCAGCGGCGCGGCACTCTGCGCGCTTTATATACACGTGTGTTCGTGTCCAACCGACGCTTGTCCAGCCTATAAGCTGAACCCTATTTAATATGATTGATCATACAGATCTGAGGTGAACTTACATTGGTAGAGTCAACATTTTTCATTCATTATTTAACTTTATATAAACTTTCAATCATTATAGTTTAACAGACCATAATATATATACTATAGTTAACTAAAATTTCAGCCAATTCAACTGAACAGTTATTTTATAGCATTTTTATCGAACAAATGTTCGACGTGATTCTTTAAATTGATATAACATTTTTATTTATGAACTGATTGAAATAAAACAAACGCTAAATTTTAAGTGAAGCTTACCACAATACATTAGTGAAAACCGCATCCAAATCGGTTAAGCTGTTTCTAAGATTGGCACGCACAAACGGACAGACAAACATAAACAGACAAAAATTCTAACAATCATTGTTTTGGGTTCTGTTGCTTTGATAAAGGTCTCCAATAATATTTTTTCTCATATATTTTCCATGTACAGACAGCGATCAGTTACATATTTATTATGTGTATAGATTATTTTAACGAGGTATTTTTGAATGTTAAAATCACCGATTGGACAAAAAACTGCACTGAGAAGAACTAACAAAGAAATTCTCTTGTACTTGCGCAGTTAATGTTCCGAATGCCAGTTACTAATCGCAAAAAATTTCTCGTAGACCTTTTTTTTTATAAAAAAAATTATCCTATCTAATATAATTAGATACTCATAATTTTTCTCCAATTTGCACTGTATTTTTAATGGTAATTTTTTTAAAGATTTTATGGATGTGAGGCGGGGGTTGGGAACAGTGATATTAACGCGTATTTTCAAAAAAGTTTTGGAAAGTTAAGAGTAACATGATATATTATATTTTTGAATCCGTATATAAAGAGAGCTTAATTTTTATTCTCAACACGATGACCACATTGTATTTATAAATTTCTATTTAAGCCCCAAAACCAAACCCCAAAAAATCAAAACACAACTTTTGTAGTGAACATGAGCCATCAGCCATCACTTAGTACTACAACTGTTTCTTTACGTTATCAGTAATTTATTTACTTAACACGATGTTGAGACGCACAATTTTTGTAACAACAAAGTTTTTGGTGAATTGTCCACTAGAAAACGTTAACATGCTAAAGCAAGGTGTAAAAGGTGGTTTTAGTTAGTCGTAAGCTCACATTGAACTGAGCTAACCCAGTACTACATTTAAAGATTAGGTAGAGGTGACTACAACGAATTGCAAAGTAAACAATATTTCCTGTGAGATCTCAGATGTGGCTCGAAGCCAAATTCATGCATTCCTAGGACACCTTTCTTCTTATGGCCGTGAAATACTAACACAATGATTCATTATTTAGTGTTTTGTATGATCTTTCAATTTATATAATGTATACTATATTTACATACATATTTTTATGATTATAATATTGTCGTTACACCGAGTTTGAATACCTTAAAGTACATGAAAGTGAATGTTAATCTGAGTGGAATCTGTATCAGTTTTCTCAGTAAGTGTTCAATTAACTACAAGGTCAGAGGTATTCTGTAATTTCCTGCTTTTTTTATTAAAGATTGGACTTTTATATGGAGGAGGAAAATCTATTCAGATTTCTCAGAATTGAAATTAGAATGAATCTTACATCATCAAACAATGTTAACAAATTATTATTTCGCGTTGTGTAGACAATTAGTTTCAATGAAATAGAGTTTCAGAATAATCAAAAGGTAATATGATATGAGTCATTCACGAAGATGATGATGAAGCTTTGAGTTGATTATAGTCGTTACATCTCTAACATTAGCTAAACATCTAAATTTATAAATATTTTATTAAATCTTATCTATTTCACTAGATTAGTAGTTCAGTAATTTCACTAGATTGAACATTGATGTGGTTTTATCGTGTAAAGAATTTGTTTTTTTGATAACAAATCATCTGTAAATTATGTCAATGATATCCGAGAGGTTTTTGTTCTATTCTTTTTATGTCTGTAGTCTGAACTTGTAATTGAATCCGATTCTTTTTTGCTTACAACTAATTCATTGAAGTGAGAAAATTTCTGAGCGCAACTTACTCCGTCAACGTAAATAATATGCCCTTTGTTTTGCATCTCGGACTTGCGTGTACAAATTAACCAAAAGCTCTGTCTACATTTTGTACCTTAGCTAAGGTGTTCCTTCTTTAAATAAAATCTAAAATCAGATTTTTCTTATATGTTTTATTATTTAAATACTAACGTAAATAAGGTTCATGAACTTCTAATTGTTAGCTTAGCAATCATTCTCTGTCTACAATATTAGTTCGAGGTTGTATTAACAGCAATCTCCTGCAGTGTTACTATTTCAGTTTTTCATATTTAAACGAATCATATTTTTAATAATATTTTAATTTGTTTGTTAACCGTATGCTTTGTATTTGTAATCTGATAATGATTAAAGAGATAGATTTTAAATTTTAACCTTGACTTCAATATAAATGGAATAATCATGGCGTCAAGCTGGCTCCGAACACAGACAGGTGAATGACGCAACGCTATTGATAATTTATTAAGGATAAAAGTAATTCAGCAAGTGTTTACTCATTTTTGTCATCATTCATGTTAACTGTTTGGTGACTTTCCATCATTATTTTATAGAATCTCATTGATATTATTACTCCATCAATATTGTTATTGTGTTTTAACACCATCCGCGAAGTCGTCAGTGCGATTTTATGTACATGTCGTAATGTACAGTGAAATTTTGTTAGTTACATAAGAAGATTTTATACATCACACGATATTGTTGATCGTTATATAATCATTTCAATATTTCTAAGTTTTAGTCGAAGTTTGCGAATGAAAAAGACGTTCAGTGATGGCAACAGCTCTGCCAGTGAAAAGAAAAACTAGAGAAGGGAACCTTAGTACATGTTTGTAAGTTGTAATCAAAAGCGGATGCATGTAGAGTATATTTAATGTAATCGCCCGCTTATTTACACGACATTATAGAGATCATAGCGGTCCCGCAGTCGCTAATGGCATTGACTGCTGAATGCATGTTCCGCGTGTTTATGCGTTGTTGACAAACAAAAACTAAGACTATTTATAATAACAGGCTGAAGTGTTACATTAATTACATTAATCATAATCTTTTACATTTCGTCGTAACTCGATATAAAAAATAAATTCTAAAATACTGTGTCAAATAAATTGTTAAAAACTACTACAAGGTAGACTTTTTAAATAAAACAATTGTAGCAACCCTAGCGTTTAGACATTCCGAAAGTGTGTACAGCGTACACCCGTACACGGTACATAGTTTCAAGGTAGAGCAAATGTTTCCCTTTTCTGGTTTATATTTTTTGTGACTCAGCGATCTACTATTTTCCGCAATTCGATTTCTCTGACAATCCATTTCTTTCAATTTTAAAAGAATTCGATTGACTGTTTAAATTGTGTCTTTTTTATTTTAGCTTTATTTGTTGTCAGGGTTAGGGCATGCCGTATCAGCTAGCTAGCATTCGCCTGTCGTTACTAACTTTAGTTTAATGTAGTTCTGCTAGTATTCTATTTTAAATGGTTACTAGATTTATGAACTGGAGGTGTTTAGAATTAATCATTTTTAGTCAAGTACCAAAATAACGCAATCTAAATTACTCTCCGAAAAGTCCTCTACTTGCCAATGAAAGTCCGGTAAAAATCGATTTAGCCATTTCGAAGATTAGCCCTGACAAATTTGAAAAACGCGTGTTTGGGTTTCGGTATTGTGAAAATAACTATATGAGAATATGAAAAAGTTTTTGTTTCGAAATCACATACTTACACTTCAATTTTATTTATTGTATAGAGACATACGTACATTCATATCCTCACACTGTATCCCTAACGGGGTAGTCAGAGAGGACGGAGCGTCAAGTATCACGGTCCTTACATACTTCTTTCACCTACTCAATTCTCATCATTCTTCTCACACACTCGCCTAGGTTCATGACTGCTTTTGGCATTTCCGTCAGCTAACACTGGCTATTTGATCTTCATAAGTCAGCCTTGGTTTTCCTTAGCTTCTGCTTACCACTCACTTTCACTCTGTAGTTCTTTGTCAGTCTTTCATTACTTTCTTTCTATGTGTCCGAGCCATCTAAGTATTCCTTTCTTCATTTTTAAATAACACTGTCGGGCAACCCTGTCATATTGCGTCTCTCTTCATTGCTTATTTTGTCCAAAGCGTGACACCGCACATATTTCTAAAAGATCGCATTTGTACTGCATTTATCTTGATTTTTATAGATAATGCTTAATATTATGGTATGTTAACCGACTTTCGCACAGTCAGAGTCCTCATACAAGTCAAGTAACATTATAGAAACTCGATCTGAACGTTATCACAAGTATCAGGCTGCCATTTAATTTACAAAACAGACTCATACGTTCACATTGTAATTTGAGCTATATTGTGACCGAGATTGATACCAAATACATGACTGATATTGTCTAAGAAACAAATATATTTACTTGATCGCGTTATTGAATTTATAAATTATAACTGACGAATATCGCAAAACATTGATATTATTGAGATCGGTAGATACATATTTGATAATATTTACTGTTATCTGTAATATTAGGGGTTAAAGTATGAAATTGCCGTTTTGCACTGAAAAATTAAAACCATTTTTTTTTGTAGGATGATATATTATGTATATTTATTTAATCAAAGTATTTACCCACGTTGTGTATATATTTTTGCCATCTAATCGAAAGATCAGTTAAACCTTTGCGATAGAACTCTGGGAACCTGAACTCCACAAACTGTGTGAAGACATTTTGTATTTTTACGTGCAAAAAATTGTCCAAATCGCGATCGCAATCGCGGTAGTCGGTTGGGGCGAGGTTCAAGGATGACGGATGGTTTTTATCTGCAGGTCTCGTAGTGTTAAGTGTTAAAACTGTTTTTTGAGCAACGTGAAGTCTTGCGCTATCATGGAGCAATAATGGTGAAGATCGATTGACTAGTCGGAGCTGTTGTGCTGCGAGTTTCTCCATCATTGCTTGGAGACCTGCACAGTTGACATCTGCTGTTATTGCTTGACCGGATCTGAGGAAGCTGTAGTAAATTACACCATGAAGTGACCACCGAATAATTACCATCACCTTTCAAAATTATGGCTCAGTCACTCCTTGATAGCTGATACCCCCCACCTCACCATCACTGAAGCCGGATAATGCCCACGTTTTACCCTACTGAAAAGCTTCTCTAGAGCTTTAAGCATAAACTCGACTCGGGTCATTTTGCTTATTAAAATGTTGCTCGATAGTAAATATTTTTTTGTCAGTAAATAAAATTTTTCTATGACCATCTTTTGCGTACCGCCTAATTTGTATTGATTTTACCGCCTTATTGATTTTTAAATTATCGGTTAAGTAATGATTAGTGCGTCTCTTATAAACTGCAAGTTTTAAGTCTTCTCTTAAAAGACGTGACATGGTTCTGGGTGCTATATTCCTTTCTCTAAAATCTTTTGCTCTCGGATTCTTCTTTCTTCTTCTTCGGATTCTTTCCTTCACTGCTTTGATCGCCTTTTTGTTACGAATACTACGTGGGCTGCCAGATCTTTCATTAGCCCGGTACACAAACAAATGGAGTTTCAAAAATTGCATTCGGGTCCATACCTATTTTGTGTAATGCTATCACTGCAATTCGGTTGTCTTTATCACCCCACTCCATTTTAATATCACAAGAATATTTAACGCGAAAATGAGAAAACACTGTGAATATTCATATTATGAAAATCACAGATTCCCAATTCAAATTCAATGTTATTGTTCTTTTATTGTAACAATATTTATGGCCAGACTGTCTATCATACATCTTGTTGTGTGTGTGCAATATATCTTATTTAGGAAATACCAATGTAAGGTGTACATGTTAAAGTTTCTTTATTCTGCTGAAAATCGATTGATATAGGTTACTCTTTATTTTTTAATACATTTTTGTCTCGTTTGTGTCGATTATGTATTTACTATTTTTGTTTCTTTGTGTCGAATAAGAATTTACTCTCATAAAAGTGCTGTATTTCCAACATTTAAAACCGTTATAACGACATCCCGGCGCCAGTGGTCGCTATTTATTACATGGCTTTGGATTGCAGCCAGTTTATCGTTCAAAGAGCACCACTCAGCTATGCTTCAATACGCCAAAAGAAAGTCAAAGTTCGATGGCATTTTCTGTCCAGTGAACATAATTTAATAAACCAATTTATTGCCGCTGCCGTATAAAATAGAGTTCTTTCATGGTGTCATTGCTGTATCGATTTTTTCTTGGTAGGTATTTTGATTAGGACATATACATATGTACAAGTCGGTACTCACGCGTATTCGGCGCACTGTGTAATTTTTTCCACACAAATATGAATAAAAGTAAAGTTTGCAGAATTTAGACATTATACATACATACATTATGTATCTTCACGCCGTATCCCCAACGAAATTTTAACTTTGGGGTTTAGTTTTGGAGACTAGAATCTGTTGAGGTTAACAGGTCAGAAGATTTATAACACGTTACATACGTGTATTGTGTGTTACTTTTTTCAAAAAATGCTTGAAAATTGCTGTCTCCCGTCTTTTTTCAAAAAGTATCAGTATGGTAATTATGAAAAAAAAACACGAAAATTAAGAATTAGAAAATTATCAGGATTTCTTGATGTTAAGTAGATATTATTTTACGTTAAAAGAAAAAAGAAAGAAACTTCAACAACTTTGTTATGCGTTTGGTAATGGAGTGGAGACTGACAGTACGGTACAATAATTGCGCAATTATGACTTACTTTTACTGGTTTTCAATTATTTCTAAGTTGCCAACAGAGAAAACCTTTAGGAAATTGCGTCGATGGATAATACATACTGTGATGGATACGCTACGGTTTGAATATTTACGTTCGCGGCGTATAGTATGAAGTTTAAAATAGAATTTGATGGAAATATGTATAACACGGTGTTTCATCCGTGCATGCGGTTGTGTTAGTGAAGAACAAAAATAACTCCGGCTAACAACAGTGAATGGAAAACTTTGCATGTAGAAGACCTGAAGTGTTCTTCAAGCGCCCACAGTAGTAATTAGCGAATACAAAGCTGTTGTCATCTCGTTTGTCACTAAGGGAAACAAAGCAAGTGCGAATAGTCTGCACTTTGAACTGTCAGCAGATTTTGGTCTTGTTGTACTCATAAGTATTTAATTTATAGGATTCTTGTGACTTTTTTGTTTATCTTTTCAACCGATTCAGTATAAGATTCAATATAAAAAATTTCAGAGAAAATAATTTATATGTACACTTCATATAAAACTGAATAATTAATTACTTATAAGAAAAAATTTATTATAAATTAAAAGAAAAAAGAGCGATACGTGCTATTTACAGTATGAAGGCACGAGAATCACTAAGAGATCGTTTTAAAGACATTGATGTACTGACCTTGCCGTCCTTATACATCTTTGAAATTATTATGTATACGAGGAAAAATACAGATCGATTTACAAAAAAAGGCGATATTGGTGGTATGGAAACCCGAGGTCGTGATAAATTGGTTGTTCCAAAATTTAAATTACATAAGTCAAATGTTTCATTTTTGGGTAACTGCGTTCGTTTTTATAATAAAGTTCCTCAAGAAGTCACTCAATTAACAGAAAATATATTTAGATTAGTTATAAAACGTACATTGATTAGACAATCATACTATAAAATAAACGATTTCGTTGAAGATAAAGCAATAGTCTGGAAATGATTTTCTCTGCACATGCATTTACTGGCTCTCTGAATATTGTATTTTAATAAACCTTTTGTAAAAGGATGTTGAAAAAATTATACCTGACTGTTTCTTGTCGGTTCTTCTCAGTGTCCAGGTTTTCTTTTCTCTTCTCTTTGAACCGAACTAAAGTAGATTTGACCTTGTGAAAATACCTTGTGATTGGGTTTACTTGAATAAATTGATTTGATTTTGACTTTGACTTTGACTTTCTGAATAAACAATTAGTTACTTCTGAGTATTTAAGTATGTTGTCTACAATGTGATACGTAGGTGGTTCGAGTTCAAGGAGCAATGAGTGAACGCTGAACGGTTATAGTATAACCTTCGACAGGTCTTGAAACTATTGTTCCTACGGATTTTTTTATGCCAACGACCTATGAATTATTGTATAATATTGTTTATTTAGACTTTGAGTCAAGTCCTTAAGATAATATGAATTTTCGACACTAGTAGATTTCATATGATACGTATTTATGAAAACTATGATTTTATATTATAGGTATTTATGATATCTAACGAGACGTTAACGTGTTCGTTGTAGCTCAAAAATAGTTTATTGACTTAAATTTTTGGATTAACTTTATGTTTATTGAATAAAGTTCTTGGAACTTCTATGTATCTAGGAAAATGTTTTTTTTAGAGTTAAATCATCTCAATGTGTGAGGAGAATGAGGAGATTTGAGGAAGCGAAAGAGGTATGTAAGGATCGCGACCTTGGCGCTCCGTCCTCTCTGACTACCTCGTTGGGGATACGGCGTGAAGATATGTATGTATGTATGTATTATCTCAAAATTCAACTTCATCGGTCACGTAAAGTAGTTATAGCGTGCGTTAAATTATTTGAAATTATGTATTAACATTGTTAAATTCTCTATATTTGTTTATAATCTATATGTTAGACTACCTCGATCACGCAGTGGTTTAGGTGTTGCACCCAAGCGCGGAAGGTTCCGGGTTCGATTCCCGGTCGGGTCAATTTAGGAAACGAATTTTTCTAGATTGTCTCGGGTCTGGGTGTACTGGGATCGCCCCTAGTAGTCGTTGTCTAGTTCTCATAGCACAGGGAATGCCCTAGTTTGAAACCAGATGATCGGTGTGTATTGTCTGTCATATTTATTTATCCACTATTATATTAAACGAGCAATATTTGTATACATATATATTTGATATCGCTTTCTCTAAAACGGCTCTAGCTAGTTCGATTAAATTTACAAAACAACTTTTAAACTCTCCTGATTTCACAAAAGAGTTTACCTTCTCAGTAATACAGTGGCTAGCGCGTAGATCTACCAAACTGAAATACGCGGGTTCGAATCCTACAATGTGGTCGGACTTTGTTTTGTTATTTTTTTTTTGTAAGACACCGAGTAAAGCTCGCCCAGGTACTTTATATTTACACGTTGTAAAAAACCTTTAGTTTTTTAAGGCTTAGTAGCCTAAAACCTTGCCGAAGAACCAAGCCATCCTACAGTGACGCTTGGCCGTAACTTTCCCGTGGAATAAAATTTTTATTCGCGATTACTTTGATAGTCTTTTTACTCTCTTAGGGGTTGGTCTTTCAAAATCAATCAAATAATTACGTGTTTCATTGTTTATTTGATTGTACTACATGTACAAAATTTTGTGTTATGAACTTATGAAACGCATTTTTAAAAATTTTTTTCATTTAAAATTATTTCCTTTCATCGTATATGTGTTAGGTGGTACAGACGACGACATTATACGTTCTAATCCTCGACAACCGTAGGGATTCCTGTTTAGAAGCTTGATGACATTGTTCTACTATACACACATGCGGGTTTATAGCCAATTGTAAACTTGCCAAATAATATACTAGGTATATGAATCGACCTTCAGCCACTCTGCCGGTCCGGTCCACTGGAGGTCCAGCTTATACCTTCTAATAAGAAGCCACTAATATTTTCGAGGGTGTGGATTCTTCAAGTGACATCCTGAGCCGCGGTCGGTCTTGGAATTTTCTTAGCCAATAATGGTAGGAGAGCTAGGAAGCTAAGAAAATTCCAAGGAATTTTCAGGGTCTCATTATTTATTTAATGAATTCCTTATCTAAATTTATTCTTAATACTGTAATAACAAACGTATTATTATTTTTTTCATATTTACTTTGACCACCCCTTTTTATTTCTTAAAGGCACGGATTAATTAGTTACTAACGTTTAAGGGTTGATTTTTTAAAATCGGAAAAATACGTTCTTTGATAGTTTATGTACCTAAAGTTTTGGGTTCTAAATGAATTTTTTTTGTTGTCACACACGGTTTTAATCCTTTAGATGATGAAATTGCAAAAATCTCTTTAGTGGGTGTCTTCACTGTAGTATAGGGAACCCGTGTGCAAAATTTCAGTTTTTTAGACCCAGCAGTTTAGACTGTACCTACTTTGATATGGTTAATCAGTTTAGTTTTAGTAGTCGTAGTTTGGTTAGGCAGTTACTTCTTTTATAAGATGTTCGTTATACTTGTATGGTATAACAGTATAAATGATAAACGACTTGGTAAAGGATTATTTATGGAGTAGTTAAGGTTTGTTACGAGGTTATTGCTCAAACCTTAAAATTAAATTCTGCTGTGCCATAAATCACTATTTTAAGTAGGTGAGAATGGAGTTAGAAGTGTGGAAGTTCTCAAATGGATGGTTTCATTTCGGCGGCACGTTGTCTGGAGGCCGAGGGCGCAGGTCGCTATTGAATAGGGCCGTATGACGTCATACTGCGTGACGTCATCCTCTATACACACCCGAGGCCAAGGCTTAACCGAAGTTGCGTTCTTTATTAAACTTGACTTTGTGCGGAGGTGGACAAGGCATTGGTATATAATAATAAGTAGTTATTTTGAATAACAAACAAACACGCTAATGTGCTTTAGCTACGTAAAAATCGATAAATCACTTTATATATAGCACTATTATCGCATGATGTAATTGTGGAACTTATCTATGTACTTTATTGTAAATCTAATACAAACAAATTACAATCATAATGTCTGTTTATGAAAGGCACATAATTGAATTTTCTCAAGTAATTTTGTCTCTGTATTTATTATTCTATCAAGTCCATAAAGATTGCTTCTTATAGTAAGGGCGCTACCCTTAGGGATATTACGATACTTGGCCTTGAGACTGATTTATTGGAGAACGAGACGAGATAAACGTATTGCGATGGTTCTGGAATCAGCATTGATATTATAATAACAACCATTGTTTTAAACATAAATGTTAGGGATCTTAGAATATTTTACATATTATTTCCAATTTCCTAATATTATTCTGATGGATTTGTAGTTCTACACTATCACACATATTATTGGAAAAACAGTTCGGATAATTGGAAAATGATACATCTAAAATCAAATAAAATTATAGTTATGTGTAAATAATTTAGCGATCACAAAATATTTATTCCTTGACAGAAACCGGTATCGATGCAGGCATTTATAATACATAGTTATAAATACCTAATATGGTTATGTAAGATCAGATTATGGTATGCAAGTAGATTTGCGGGGGGCGCTAGTAAATAGTAAATGAAGGGATGGTAAAGGTGCGAACGTGAAAAATGAGGTAAAGGGGTGGTATTTTGCGTAGGCAATTGGCACAGTGGCGTTCTGTGGGTGTGGGCGGAGCTTAACGGAAGCCTCACAATAAACCTGATAAATCTTCACTTACATAATCAGTTTATTTGCTATTTATTTTTTCTACTCCAGTACATATTTGAGTACATTTTGACTACATTTTTACATTTTTAATTTATTTGTTTTAACTACATATTTTAATTGTTGCGCGCATGCCGGGAAGGGTTTTACACTAACACTGACTTTGCGAACAAAATCACAGCAACAGCTAGGATATTATAAAAACCTATATTGCTAAATTCTGAAAAATCTCAAGGTAGTAACCACTTGAACTTAAAAAATAAAAACAAAAATGGGTTACCTTTAAAGGCCCTTGAAAACTGGTAAAAATATCGACCAAAGCAAAACTGCTATTTATTACTCTTAAAAATATAATGCGATACAATTAAATGAATAACATTTAACTTATTTCATCAAAATAATTAAATATATTTAAAAAAAATTATAGACGGTATTTTGGCCAATAAAATAAAGGCATATAATATAATGGAGCTATAGAATTAGTAATTTTGTCTACAAATCTCAATATTTAAAATATACGGTTTTCTCTACTTTGCTACTTTTGATGTAAATCACATCTTCTTTAAAATGAATAGTCTTTGCTATGAAAGAGTGGTAAACTTCAAAATTAACAGTTTTCACAACAACATTTGGTTACAACTTGTTGACAGCCCTTGAACATAACAACCGAATAACCCTTCGGTTGGTATGTATTCTTCGACAAAAGAGTGTACAGTTATGTTTGTTCGACTTGGGGAGGGCACTGTTATATCTTCTCTGATATAAATATGAGATACGTAAACTTTAGAATTTCATTCTGAAAATACCTAACATACCGTGTGCCTCATCTGGCCTTTATGGTCTAACAATATGTAGGTATAGGTCTTATATAGACGGACGTAGTGAGAGAAGCGTGGATGTGATATAATCTGGTGGAATGGAAAATTTTTGCTATATTATGTAATATTAGCATTAACAATGATTAGCAAAAGTAAAGAAAGGAAAAGAGGACATTTCAAAGCTACAACGTCTGCTCATCATAATTATATTATTATTGTAATTATTCGTGGCCGATGACCGTGACAAAACTGGTTTTACATTTTGACCTCACGACACCAACCTTCAACAATAGAATAACGTAGAGGATAATGCATGACACTGGATTAACGTGAAGGATTGACGTGAATAAATTACGTGAACACAGCTGAAATAACTCGTACTGAAAACATCAGGGTTGATGTGTAAGAAGTGATTCATTTAAACGTAAGAGCTAAATCTTAGCCCTTCAATATTCTATTAGCGACCCGCCCCGGCTTCGCACGGGTTGACATTTTCATGTCACTCGCTGATAATGTAGCTTTCTAACAGTAAAAGAATTTTCAAAATCGGATCAGTAGAACCGGAGATTACCCCGAACATCCAAACTCACAAACTTTACCTCTTTATGATATTAGTACTACTATTTCAATTACGTAGTAAGCAATGGGTGGTTAGTAACTATCGTTGGTTTGAAGGCTTGTGATGTCTTGTTATCACGATTTCTATTGAAGTAACTTTGCTCACTTTAACCCTTTTAGAACGATTTTTCACGTCGACTTGCGTGTCAATGTTGATTGACATATATTGTTTTGTTATACGCTAATGCAGGCAAATTTCCACTATAATATAATTACTACAATATACTATCTATTTCCACTGCTGTTAGAAATAGCAGAATGTTTCCTAAAACGCTGTTCGGTATTTTCAATAACAAACTGGCCGACATATATATATACATAATATAGTTTCGACGAGTCTACGCAATCAAACAAAATGATTATAAGTACTTTATCTACCTCTTGGCAGAACCTTTAGAATCCAGTTTCACAGTCTTGTATTGGGCATTTGGACATAGCCTTGTTTAAGGTATTATAAAGACTTATCACAATGTGCTAATTTTGTATTACAATTCATTTTCACTAAATCAATTACTAATTTGTAGTCATACATCTTGAGCTTGAAATGTTCCTTGACTTGAAATGACCTTTTAGTTCTGTTAAGAAGCTATTAATCTAATTCCTTAATATCAAGTGTGTTAAAATTAACCGAACCAGAATTTTGGGCAGTCTGTAGAGCACCCATTCCCAAAGTGAGCGATAACGCCCCCCTGTGGGCGCTGCAGGCCTAAAGGGGGGCGGTAAGAGACCCAGAAAAAAAAATGGGGGCGTTGTGTAAAGGTCTGGGGGGTTATTTATAATTTCATTTAGCTAGGAGGCATCTTAGACAACGACTGCATGAGCTCCCGACTCAGTAGACAAAATAAGTTTGGGAACCTAGACTGTAGAGGAATGAGGAACCCACATCGCTCCACTATGTCCATAATATTGGGTAACACTTTTGATATTCGAGCTAATAGAGAAATGTACATATTTTGTTCCGAAATCATACTCGTAATCATAAGTACTATACAAATATGTACTGTACATGTATGTATTTTATTTCATTAAATTTTATAGTTATTGAAATCAGTGCCAAATCAATAAACAACAACAGAAAATCTATTAGTTTCGTAGGTTTAGTACCGACTTTACTGTCTTTAATTATAATATAACTATTTGTACCTACATATCGCGTTTAAGAAGTTATTTTTGTACGTGAATTTTCATCTACGTTTTAAATTGTTTTATTTTTTTAAAGTCGGTTAAAAAAGGAACATTTATGGAAACACTTTGTTATATGTATTATGTATTTCTGTCTGTCACGGTCGTGTTCGTCAGAGACTTATTTACAGTTGAAATTTGGAACAGTTACGAGTAGAGTAAGTGGTGGTCCAAAGATAATAGTTAGGAGGGAATTTCATAAGTTGAGTTTTGACTTTTACGGTTTGTTTTGGGGGCTCAAACAGAAAGTTAAAAAACGGTTAAAAAAATAGTTTTTGGGGCTATCGTGTGGGTATCTATCGAACAAAAGCTCTGTAAACGCCAAATTCAAAAATGTACAAGTCCCTTCTACATGAAGTCGTCTTATTTTAGATTATTTGTGAACTTTATGAGAATCTTCTTTAGGGTTCCAAAAAAGGAAATCCACCGTCATTTTTCGCATGCGTCAGTTCCCTACTTCAAAACGTTTTTTAAATAGCCCGAGGACGCCAGCGCCCCGGCACCTGCCGTCGCGCTTCGGTTGTCGACGTACGCTCTGCTCATATCTACCCATAACATTTCCTTATGGTAGTTATTTAAAATAAGAAATCGCGTTTGGTAATTATTCTAAATCGTCATATTTGTCTGACTCTGGGTTTAGGTACGTTTTTAAAATATGCTATTGAAATTTCAGAACGCCTAAAGAACATTCTTTGCGAATTTTACTTTGGGACGTGTGCTCATATTGGTATTTTAAAACTGTTGAAATGGTGTGAGAAAAATAATTAGCAATTAGTACGTAGTCGACGCGAGCAGAGCCGCGGTCATAGTTAGTTCAATATAATTATTAATTGTGTTTACCTCGGCATCAAGGTCTTCAGTAATTTTTAAACTGTAGACGAAAATAGTCGATTCACTTTATAGTATATTTAGAAGCAAGTATTTATTCTTTTTCTGTTGTATTGGCTGTGTCTTATGAATAATAAAAAATATTTGGAATTGTAACATGAATATAAAAAATATTGATTTAATTAAAATTGTGATAGGAATTTTAGCTTATTCCAATATTGGTTTGTTGCTTTGCCACAGTTTAAATTAGATTTAAAATAGTCAACAAAAATTCCACAAACAGTAGTCGTTATTGTAATGTTGTAAGATTGTAAAATTTCAGTAATTGCAAATAATGAAACCAGAATTTTGGCAAAGCTTTCAAAATCTGCTTTGTGTTAAAGCACGCGTTAGTGTTAATTATTGCAAATATTGCATATTTTAAATGTTACGTTATACTAGGTACATTGTAGTTTTGCTTTTCTTTTAAGTTATTGTAAGTAATAATTTATTAATTTCACAGATAATTCAATGACAATAATTTAGTTCACGCGTTACAGATAATTTGATTTAGAGTTCGTTCAAAGTGCTTTTGTCACCTTTGTCATTTAGTTGAAGTCGTAAGTTATAAATTATAATAGGTACATATTATGTATAGTATGCGTTTCAGTTTTGGCTATAAATTTTGAACTTGAGTTTCTATTTATATAATCCATTGACTTTGACCGTTCAGTTTAGCGTGTTCTTGAGTGTTTACTAAAATATCCGGCACAACATAAACAGTGAATTCATGTTACTTAATATAAAGGTTGATTTACAGAAAACAAAGCGTTGTGCGCATGTACTACCAGTTGGAAATAGTGCGTTGCGGGTCGTGATGTCATATCGATAAGGGCCAAGCTTAGCGATTAGGTGGTATTCTGGCACGCGATTTTAAACTCGGTATTCGGTCGATAAATTGAAGGTCAATAATATTTTTTACATCCATTCCATAAATAATATTATGGTAGCAATTGATTATGATGTCAATTTATTTTTAATATCTGAAGCAAAAAAGAGGTCTTTGACGATCTGCCGGTTTGTCTGTGATTTAATTACCATAATATTATGTCGGTAACGACAATATATGAGAGGTTCGAGTATGTGATGCTACTTTTTACTATAATTAGAGAAATTCGCTGCGAAGGTACTTATGTATATATGGATAAGAACTCCATGAACTCTGTAATAATTGTGAGGAATTTCAGTTTAGTTTTTTACTGATTTAAATGTTATGATCCTTAGTTGGTTGGTCCTTATTCATACAAATTATAACACGTTTTTAAAGCTCAAATATGTTTCTTCTTCGTTTTCATACTGACTTTTGTTGTAAAACAAAATATAACATATTTTAGTTATAGGAGGTTCATAAATGAGAGGGCAACAAATTTATACAAACTTATTTCATTATTTGCTTTTTAACCAACTTTAAAAAAAGGAGGATGTTCTCAATTCCTGTTTATATGTATACGTATATAATATATTTGCTTATGTTGTCCTAAATGGAATTGATATGATTTAATATTTAAACTAATTTGATTGTAATACATACATAAATAAATACATGAAAATGTGTTATATAAATCAGTACTGTAATTTGATTTAACTTTAAATTTCCTAAATTAAACAGATTAAAATGAAACATAACATAGATATTTCTTCGTGACCGAAGACGACTGAGTTCTACAGATTTGGTGCTTATTCAAAAAGCGTAATGTAATTAATGTATACATTCATTTACATACTATACTTAAATAAAATTGAAGTGGTTAAGAAATAATGGCTTTTTAACCGACTTCAAAAAAAGGAAGAGGTTTTATGTTAAAATCTAAAAAAAATTTTAAAATGTTAATTCTAAAAAAATTTTTGATAGAACTTAAAAAGTACTTTTAACGAAAATTTGTTTAAGATATGTCGTTTTTGGGACTACCCCGTTGGGGATACAGCGTGAAGTTATGTTATGTTATGTTATGTTATGTTTTTGGGACTTAGTGTATTTTCAGATACAACATGTCAAAATCAAAGTTCAGCGATCGAAGAAATAAATTTGTTTTCCACAATGTCATTGACAAACATGTTCATTCCGACAACGGAACCCTTTACTGTTTGTGGTCCGACACTTGGCCGATTTCTTTTCTTTTTTAGTTTTGGTCAATGTACGTTATATGCTCTTTTATGTTTACAATATACACAAAAATATACCAATACACATTCGTATATACACACGCACATTGATTATTATCATACACGACGTCATTGATAATTATTTTCCATAATATGGACGTAATTTGTGCGATATTATAATGGAAACTTACTTAATCCCATACTTAGTGTTATCGTTGTCGATTTTAGATTATACTCGTAATCAAAGTAAATATTTGTAGCTAATGTAAAGCTTTAATTGAGAAAATATATAATATTAGATAAAGTTACGTTCTTGAAGATTTATAGTTCTGTATATGCAATAATATTAGCCTCGCGAGAAAAGGTCTCATAAATTGTTGTTACAGTAAACATTTGGATAAAGATAGAAACGAAACTGAGATAGGAAGATTCTAAAATAGTCATAGCTCGGCAAATTTAGCTTTTTGTGTACTCGGTTAAAGATTGTAATTTACATTTAAATTGTTATTACGAGTATGAAATGAGCTGTAGATCAAAGTAAAAGTTTATTTACTAAGAAAATCAAAATTCGTCTCAATAAAATTTTCTGTTGTTGTAACTTAAAAGCCTTGTTTAAAATTTAAACTATATTGATATTAAAATTCATTTAATGCACTTGAAATTTATTTCTGTAGGTATATATACATATATATATAATATACATATAAGTGTTTTGATGTAGATACAATAGGTAAATAACATACGTACTTATTGTGTGTTTAATATACATATAAGTATTTTGATGTAGATACGATAGGTAAATAACATACGTACTTATTGTGTGTTTATCTAAATTAAGTAAATGTATGATTATAAAAGCCTTTTGTTATTACGGTATTTATCTAGACAGAGCGGTTTTATTTATCAGTGCTAATTGCTTAATTACAACTGAGAATTGATAGGAAAGGTGAAGAAAATGTCGCAATTTTTAGCTGCGATTGTCAAAACAAATCAATCAACATTTATATTTAGGAATAATATTTTCGTGCTGTTATTTAAAACGGGAAAAATACATGTAGTTACGTTATCTTATCAAATAAATAAGGTTGCATGGCTGAACTGGTAGTGTATCTAGTGCCTCATCTGCCTTTTGTGAGTTCATACGATGTTGTTCACAGGTACACATTGCATGTTGTTGTCTGGTCCACTCAACGCGGACGTTGTTTGCACGACTAACTCTATCACCAAACATTTTGACGAGGTAATTTTTTTAATTAACATAATATATTTTGTTAATATGATGAAGATAAGTTACAACATGTACTTCCAATATTCATTGTCGGTTATAAAAACATAATAATAGGCGCGAAAGTTCGTGTCTAGTCTACAAAAAAAATTGAGTGGAATGTTTATTTAGTTTTGGCACGGATTTTATATTTTTGTAATTCAACAATACATTTTTTTAAATAAAATTTTTTAGTATTGACTTATTTTTACGTGCATATTTCATTATATACTTATAATTTGTTATGATGATTAACATAATTGATTATATTTAATACCTGTAATTTACATATTACATAAAAGTTTTATTTAAAAAATATCCTGTTGTAGTATATTTAAGCTTTTGTAGCATACCTATACCTATACTGTCACAATTACACCGAAAGGTTGGTAATTGATCGTTGATCCATGAAGTCAATCGGTTTTTAACGGAATGTTTAGACAGACGTAATTTTGGTATACGTTGCCAAACAAAATTTGTATGACAATAACACGGATGAAATTCACATTTTTACATAAAATTACTCATGTATTTGTAGGTATTTTGCTTTGTGATTAGATAGCTTTGACGAAACGATACTGATGTAATGAACTATATCAATTAGAGTTGTAACCAACTGCATATTCTCAAAAAGTCGAATATTGAATATTCGGTGAGATCTCTGACCGAATAGCTGAATATTATTATTTGCCGCGAATTTGTCCAGTTGCGGTGATAAAAATCCTGTCCTGTGTTTCGTATGGGGAAGAAATAAGCTTTTCCCCGTAATATCCAGAATAAATAATATTTATGCATCACAGCTTAACTATTTTAAATTTTAGCTATAAATAAAAATAATTACAATCCACAGATACTAATATTATAAATGCGAAAGTCTGTGTGTGTGTCTGTCTGTCCCTTTGGTACGTTTTCACGGCTAAACCGCCGGACTGATTTTTATGAAGTTTGTCATGGAGATAGCTTGACACTAGAGGAGGACGGATATAGGCTACTTTTTTTTCAAAGATCTTACCCTTAAAAGGGTGAAAAGGGGTGTGAAACTTTGTATGGGAAATGCTAAACCGCTGAACCGATTAATATAAAATTTGGTACAGATATAAACCTTTTCTATTAAAAAAAATAGACTTCTTTCTTATCAAAAATCTACTTCTAATGGGCTGAAAAGAGAAATGAAACTTCAGGGAAACGCTAAACCGCTGAATCGATTATGATAAAATTTGGTACAGAGATAGTATGTGCCTGCAAACAAACGTAAGCTACTTTGTTTTTTAAAAAATGACATGTGGTTTTGATGTGACGTCATCATAAATCCAATATGGCGGATGTTTCATAAGAGGAAATACTTTTTTTGTTCAACACCAACAATATGGGTATCAAATGAAATGGAATACGCAGGGGAAGGTTTCTGTATATGTGACATCATCATAAATCCAATATGGTGGATGTTCCATTACAGGAAATAATTTTTTTGTTCAACAACAATATGGGTATCCAATGAAATGGAATATGCAGGGGAAGGTTTCTGTATATGCGACGTCATTATAAATCCAATATGGCGGATGCTCCGTGATAGTAAATAACTTTTTTCAAGACCTCCAACAATATGGGTGTCATATTGATACACAAGATTACTGTACATTTGACATCATCATAAAGTCAATATGGCGGGTGCACCGCGATAAAAAGTAACTTTTTTACTAACAATATAGGTATCTCGGGTAACCTCAGTAAAACGGAGAAGTTACGGAAAAATTTTCCATGCGGACGAAGTCGCGGGTACAGCTCGTACATAATAAAACCACATCACTACTGTTTTTTGTTTTACCATATTAGCAGTTTTATTCATTTTTGTTTGTCTGGTTTGATAACAATAACGAAAACAATATATACATTTAGAAATTAACACAGATTCTTGTAATTATTTATTTTAAACCCATCGGCAACGACGAACATTCGAACATCACCCGCTGTAGCAGAGAATATAAATAAAATTATTTAGGCATCTAAGGACATTCCGATACATTCGCTTATGGGGTTTAGAAATTTTTGTATTCATGAGGATGTCACGAATTAATTAAAGACAAACGAAAGCGGTCGTGTGTTTTCGTAGCGTGTGACCCCGTCGTGCGCTACAATATTCACCCATAGTTGCCCAAAATATTGCCGTTATGCGCGTGCCGCGTGCGCGCTAATACGAACGAGTACACACTCGCCGCATGCCGCGGCTAATGTGTATTAGTGCGCACATATAACCGCGTACGCTAGCTTTCTATGAAGACATCCTACTGTTATATATGTATGTACTGTGCCTGTAGCGACCTGACAATGCTAAAATGTTGAATTGCATTTATGTAGAATTATGTAACTCCAACACGCGGCTCACCAGTCACCAGTCCTTTACATACCACCGCCATGTCATGTATAGTTATTTTATAATTATTAATTACGTAGAATGAAATAAATACACTGGTAAAAACTTAGGTATTATCATCAATATATCGTAAACTATCATCCCCTATTTAATCCCCTTTAGGGCATGAATTTTTAAAAAATCTTTTCTTAGTGCACACTTAAGATACATAAAGAACCGTGCAAAATTTCGTGTTTCTGGACTCACCAGCGAAGTTGTTTCTTAAAAATTTGCAGACAAGCGACAGCCACGCGGTCATTGCACAACTAGTAACTAATTGTAATAAAAAAATTTATATTATGTATGACGATTGCGTTTCTATTGCGCCATAACCGTAAAATGCACTTTTAGTTGTAGGTATATAGCGCTACTATACAAATTATATTACACAAATTTTCGTTTTAACGCAGATATTGCGCGATATTTGTCTGTCGCATGCTGACTGCAAGTTAAGTAATAAGCGTGCGGTTTAGGCTGGACGTTGTCTGTTATTCACTCAGTCAGAGAGTTTTATCATGTGTGTTCTTCGATCACAAATATATTGTGTGTTTAATTGTGTTTAAATATATTTTTTAAATATTCTGTTTTCCAAAGAAATTTTAGATTTGATACTTCATCAGGCGATTACTATTTTAGTATTTGGTATTCGAATATAAAACAATGCAAAAACGGGAAATGCCGAACGCAAAATAACAGGTCGATTATGTCGAATACCGAATATTAGTCGAATATTCGTTGCAACTTTAATATCAATATCAAAATAGCGGAGCTTGCCTTTAGTATGGTAAAACTGTAATTGCATGTTATACGCCGCGCGCAGTGTGCAATGCATGTGTGTAAGTATGCATTAGAATTATTAGAAATCAGAAAACTTGAACAATAAGTAACTATTGTTTAAATAATACGTATTTCTCGTAGCTATGTAAATTTTATAACGTCAACTTAATGTGTAATGTAATAATGTGTAAATAACATGAAGACAAATATTTTTGTATTATACCTACGTCATAAATCACATTTTGGATGGGGCATATTGCGTAGTGCAAAATGGGACAGTACAAATTCTAACAATGAATAAGTTTTAAAAAGCTTACGAGTGACAACAAACAAACAAATAAAACCCGGCTAACAATAAGTATTTAACGGAAACTTGCAAACAAGAAGAGATAAGAAATAACTGTAATTTCTTTAAAATTAATTGTCGAGGTCTGAGACCATAGATAGGTAAGGGCTAAAGGAAAGAAGCTATAATTTATTAGGCCTCCGACTCCGACAGTGAAATTACTGTTATTTGCAAATGTTTGTCAGATACGTTTGGTTTAAAGGTCCGCCTAGTGTTCAATCATTGTCAACTTGAACTCCTTGTCATTCGGGTGGTAGAGTAGATGCTAGACCACGAGTTGACGCCGACGCCGCCTGCGCAACAGATTACGCGTGGCGATATTGTTCAAGTATACACAATAACCGATAAGTCATAGGTCCAAGAATTCTTCTCGAATTTCTCTTAAAAATGAACCATTATAACACAGAACCATAATAAAAATGTTTGTTTTTAAATAGGAATACATGTTTACTTCTCTAAATCATTGAATTTTCAATTTAAAAACAATCATTCGAATTAAAAATGTATGTAATAATTTCGCTTCTTCAAATCTCATCATTCTCGCATACCTAGGCGAAAATGTATGAGACATTTTCACCTTGCGTATCGTACGCCAGTGCTTTTTAAGATTTATTGGCAGTCGCAGAAACTTTAGGAACTTAATTTTAAAAACCGCCGGACACAGAAACTATTAAACAGATTAATAATTACAAATATTTATCGTTATTTAGGGGTAGCTGTTACTCGTTTATTAATTTATGTGTTGCAGAGTTTTAAATTTTATATTTTACTTTTGTTGCCAGTCATCTTTACAGAAACTATTGTTATTAAAAATCGGACAGTATTTTAGTTGATTACGAATAACCTTAGATTATATGATATGCGGAAAATCAGATATCCGGGATTTAGACATGACTATGTATTACAATAAAATATGAACTTTGTTACGAGTCCGTCAAGCCGTTCTATCCACCCGATTTGCTTAATTTTTTTTTATGAAAGGTATTGATACGCAGATTTGTCATAAAACATTGGAAATCACCTAACTTTCACCCATCTCAAGTTATACTCTAACACGATTTCCTCCTGTACATTTCTTATGTTTTCATAGCTTTCTTTCTCTATATCTCCGGTTCTAATTGAGCGACGGGGTTTGTTTCGGTCTAATAACACTCGCTGGAACGAGCTCTTTCATTTGAGCTTTTGCCCACTTAAATTGGTTGAGTTGGAGGAAAGCTAGGTGTGAACATTCAACTTGACTTTTAATTTTTGTATTCAACTTAGGTTAGATTACAATTACTTATCATATAAGAGCGTTACTATTGAATTACATTATCAACACAATTCTGCGAAGCAACCCGGGTCCTCTCGTAGATATTAAACGTTACTATTGTTAAAACACGATAATAATAGAATTGAAGTCGCCATTAGTCGCAAAATCTATAACAAAAAAACAAAATAAGTGGCTTTGACGTCACTATTGTCTTTCCGTGTAGTCGTAATGGTCAATTTCACGCTCTATTTCATTTAATTCGGGTTGTTCGGTTTTTTTAATATAAAAAACTCGACTTGATGGGTAAATTGTATATTTTATATTAGACTTTTATATAATACTAACTGTGTCCTCGCCATTTATTGGTTCCTGGAAATTATTATAGCATTCCTAGCTATGAGTGATCGTTTCGACAAAACAAATATATGTATGTATACTATATAGTATATATACATAAATACTTATGTGTATTGTGGGAATATGACCCCATTCAGTCTAATCGTTCAGATGTTACACGATAACTAATAGACAGACCTACGATTATATACGTAGGTACTATGTATAAATGTATATATTATGATGCAAAAGTGTTAATGAAAGTACGTAAAAATATTTTGTTCAATATCCATTCCTTACAAAAATATCAACTTGTGAACGTTATTTTTTCAAACTACCATAATATGAATGTATAATGAGTTCAATGAGCTAAATATTTTCATATTGAAATACATATCGCATCATTTTATATTCTGACGTTGCTGGTCTTCATAAAATTTGATTAAGCCCGATAAGAACATTTTTGTTAAACTTGTAACATATTTATACTCACACTGTGGATGCATTATGTGTAATACGGAAGTTGTTTAGTTTAATTTATAGCGCGTTCTTGAACTGCTTTAATATACCACACAGCTGCGCCACAAAATGCGTGTCATATGTACTTGGCTCGAAAGTTATTATACCAATCTGATTGTAAGTGTCATTTTGCAGTGATAAGTGTCTTTCTTTTCTTTTATGCATACATACATATATCGATTTCGATTCTGATAGTTGGCATGTATTAAACCTACTGTCCACGGAGACTTAGCTTCATAGACGCTTCAAAATACTCCATGTAGCTTATGTATCCTGGCGTACTACCATTAGTAGAGAGCTGAAGTGATTAAAAAAATATTTTCGAGGGAGTGAGCAGTATTATACCGACAACCGTGTATCGTATCGTCTTATTGAATAGTGTTTCTTTTTAGTTAGCCCTGTAGCCCGGGCCAAAGAATAAGGTTACGGTGTTTCCCGCCTGTCGTAAGAGGCGACTAAAGGGACCTTCCGGGTCGCGTGGGGGCTCCGGTCGGCTGTCCATGCGATCCCGAGGCGGACGACAGTGCGTGTGGTCCGCGTTGTCGTGACAATGCGAAAGTGCCGGGGGGCTCTGTAGCTGCTTCCCGAGAAGTGCTTCGGCACAGCGCAAGAGGGATTCCGGCGCGTTCCGTAGGAGTTCCCGGAGCCCTTCGATAGAGCGCCGAGGACGACCACCGCAGGAGTTTTGGTGGGTAAAAGCCCCACATAACCCAGCCTCTTCCCCAGCAGTCTGGGTATCTGTGTGCAGATTTCTCCTGCGTAACCAAAAAAAAAAAAGTACATCGCAATAGTAACGTAATAAAAAACTGGGACGAGAGGCCGAGGCTATTTATTTTTCCGAAATCGGCGAATCGAAATGTGCGATTTTGGGCGATCTCCAGCGTCTGCTCGTGAATGCGATTTTGGGCGACTTGAGCGCCATCTGTGCGCGACCAGCTCAACGACTAATCTGGCAACCCTGCTCATACTGCGTATCTCATCATTGCTTATTCTGTCCAAAAGGGTGACACCGCACATATTTCCGAGAAATAGCATTTCTACTGGATTTATTTTACTTTCATCTGATTTCGGGCATATCCAGGTCTTAATATCGTACAATAAAGTTGGCACCAACACCGCATTGTGGGTGGCCATTTTCGCTGAGTTAGATATTATATTCACACTGCTTATTAATGCGGCCAAAGCACAGTTAATTGCCAGCTATTACCCGTCTCCCATACAACTCACGTCTTACTTCTCTGGAAAACGCACTCTCCAGATATACCATTTCATTCACTTGTTCTGGACATTTTCCATTTACACATATCTCACACTTCGACTTCGGTTTCATCTTCTCTTTCAAACACCAGAACCTTAGTTTTGTTCACATTCATATTCAGTTATATCACTTTATATTTATCTGTCATGCACGTGACTAGTGTCTGCAACTCTGCTTCTGATGTTGCTATAAGCGCAGCATCGTCAGCATATAAATGACAGTTTACCACTGTGCCATTACATATTATATCACTCATACTACCTTACCATGTGTGGAGGCAACCATCCGAATGCAGTATGAATAGCCAGGCAGGCATCACGCACCCCTGTCTAACGCCCAAACAGACTTCGAACCAGGGCGACATGTCACCATCTATCCTTACACAGACTCTGTGGCTACGATATAATGACCGCACAGCCCGTAGTGAGTATGAGGAGCCATTTTCTCACACTATATTCAGGCAGAAGACTCCACAATTTCTTTCTCACTTTTTCTAGATCTCTTCACGCCTCCGGTGAATATTTTTCAGAAATGCCTTTCATACGTTCGATCACTCCCTTGGTATAGACTTTACTTGCCAAGCAAACCAAGCAGATGATAATCGTGTAGCATGCACAGTCTGGATGAGAACCTTTCTCTTTAAAGAAAGATACTATGACTGCGGTGCGCCAGTCCTTCGGAACCTCTCCTTTCTGCCAGCAAAGATTGCACAGTTTACAAAGCTATCTCAGACCGTAGGACCACCGTACTTGATTATTTCAGCAGTTACCTCATCTTCTTCTGCAGCCTTTTCGCTTTCTCAATCTCTTTCATACTAATGACTTCTTCTAGTCCCTGACCCGCATGTGGCGATTCATTAGGATCGCTTTCAGTGTCAGTGTCAGAGTTGTTACTCATACAATTCTCTATGATAATACTCCATCACTACAAAAGATCTTTTTTGTCTGTTATCAGATGATTTTCTTTCGAACGCACTTTATTCATCCTGAAAAGTGCAGTACCTCTTCACTACTTACATTTTTCTTGCAAAATAATTTATAGTTTTTTTGAAGTTATCCGATATCTTGTTTTCGTCTAACGCCCAACATTTATCACGTTTTTCTTTTACTAGTGCTTTTGTTTCTGCACCTTATATCTCTCTTCACCAAATCTTTCGTTTCTGTCTTCTTCTTGTATGCAATTGTATTATAAAATATCTAAAAAACGAGGTCAACTAAGGAAGCGTGCTCGTCGCGACCTCTGCCAGTCCTTTTTAGGGCTGCAATTCCTCTGCTTTGCGCAACAATTGTGGTACATTTAGGGCGTCTCCCGAAATCGACGTACACCGGTTTATCTCCGCTGGTGAGTGAGCACAGAGCGCTAGAGCGCAGTTCGGCGTTAGGGACCACCATTCAACACGCAGTGCACCTCGCGGCGGGAAGTGGAGGGAGGAGTGCAGAATAGATGCGTGGAATCTGAGAGGTGGGACTGTAGAGAAGATGAATGAAGTGATTGATATTATGGAAAAGAGAAGATTGGACGTGTTATGTTTGAGTGAAACCAAACGAGAGGGCAGTGAACTTGCCGACTTTTCCGGAGGGAGGCATCGCTTTGTAGTCAGGGGTACCACATGAAGACAGGGGTTGCCAAGGGGTGGGCGTTTTGTCCTCTCGTGTGGTTAATTGTATGACTGAGTGTAAATTCCAGACTCTCTATCGGTTTGGGTGAACTAGAGCAGTTTTGGGAGAATCTTTGAGAAGTTTTAGCGATGGTTGAAGAGAATGAGAGAATTGTTGTATGTGGAAACATGAATGGATGGGTCGGGACCGCTCGAACAGAATTTGAGACTGTCCTAGGCAAGTATGGGGAGTGAAAAATACCGGTAGGATTGTGTTAGGAGTGTGTATGGGAAAGGTTCGTTTTTTAGTTAATACCGTAGTTAAGCGCAAAAGGATCGATCAGTACAGGTGGAAAAGAAGAGGTGAAAGAATTATGATTGATTTATTTCTGGCAGATAGCAGGCTCAAGAAGCAGGTTATGGAAGCAAGAGCGCATAGAGGTGCCGATCTGGGAACGGACAGCTTTCTGGTGATTACCAGAATAAGTGGTCTGTTTGCAGCATGGCGACGTCGAGTAGTGTCCAAACCTGCAGCGGCCTGTCGCATTAAGAGTTGGAAACTGCAAGATGCGAACACCATAGGGACAGTATGATCGAGGCTGCGAAAGAAGTTCTGCAGCGAGGGAGTGAAAACTGTGGAGAGCTGTATGAGACTGGCGACTTTGTTTCTGATGCTGAGAGTGATTCTAGTGAATTGGCACTCGGGATCGAGAAAGTGATTAGAAGGCTGAAATGTGGAAAAGCTGCGGGAAATGATGAGATGACTGCTGAGATGATCAAGTATGGTGTTCCTAGAGTCTGGGATACCTTCTGTGCACTGTACAAGCTTTGTTGGCAGAAGGGGAGGTTTCAGACGACTGGTTCACCGCAGTCTTAGCACCTCTCTATAAAGGGAAAGGTTCTCATTATAAGACGCTAAGTAAATAAAATAATTAAAAAAAAGAGAATACAACTAAAAATGATAAAGTATGTATGAAATTTAAATACAAGTAAACTTAGCGGTCCCCCGACGTGACGACGCTTGGATATGTTACTACTACTATTTATATTGAAACTTATCACAAATGTAAAGGGCTATGAGATATTTTTTTACATTTTGGAGGTTTTTTTTGAGTCGGGGGTTTTTTTAAATTTAAATCTTTGACAATCGTGTCCATCTATCGATAAAAAAGCACGCGCTATACAGGGTGTCCCGTAAAGAATGGATCAACCTTAAAGGAAAGGTAGAACACCTAATTATCTAAAACCTATTTGACTAGTTTTAAAAAAACTTTAGGGTTACCGAGATTTTTTTTTTCATTA
The DNA here is from genome assembly GCA_907165235.1 of Zeuzera pyrina. Lineage (NCBI taxonomy): Eukaryota > Metazoa > Arthropoda > Insecta > Lepidoptera > Cossidae > Zeuzera > Zeuzera pyrina. The sequence goes on from OU015627.1 coordinate 7,058,113, forward strand.
TTTTGACCATTTTCTCCGCCAGGCTTCAGTTTTTTTAATGCTGTCGTTCCAAATGATAACATTTTTTAAATCTGATTTTTGTAAAATATTGCTGAATAGTTAGCTTATGTAGCTTAATAACGATTTGGTTAGCTTATCTTTATTTCTAAAAAAAAGAAGACCACACACGAAGAAATTATTTTTTTCAAATTATGATAACCCAAATTGGATAAATTCTCCTGAAAAAAAAATGTACTACACTGAAGTGGTCCATTATTTTAAAAACTTGTATCATTATTAAGGTTTTTAATAGTATAAAACTTTCGTCTAGTCCTTCTCATTGCAAAGTTATTGCTATTAATCTGATGAAGGGGCTACATCACCAAAACTTGTAATTTAAAGAAAATGGTCTAACTGTATGTTTATCAGGTGTATTATTGTATGTTTTATAATCCTTTATCTGCGTGATAAAATTGCTATAGGACTTAAAACAAAAAAAAACTTTGGAAAGAAAAACAAAAAAATACAAAAAAGTATTTATTACTAAAAAGTTACTTTGGAAAGAAAAACATAAAATTATAAAAACATTATTTATTACTAGAAACTTACAACAGTTGTTCGAATTGTTTTCCCTTTGCTAAAATATACACCTTGCATCTTTTTATGAATGAAGCCCTTACACGGCGTATGAAATTTCTACGGTTAATGGACTCCACGGTAGCGCTTATACGCTGGCGCAATTGGTCTATTGACGCGATTGAGTGTTCGTAAACCAAATTTTTAAGGCATCCTCAATAAAAAAAATCCAAGGGATTTAGGTCGGGAGACCTTGGCGGTTACAAAATCGGTCCTAAGCGGCCGATCCATCTATCAGGATAGGCTGCGTTTAGGTGTCGCTTTACTGTCGTTGCATAGTGTGCGGGACATCCATCGTTTTGTAGCCACATCGTTTCTCTCACTTCTTCTGGGACATCTTGCAACACTGTGGGCAATTCATTTTGTAAAAAATGCAAATAATAATCAGCAGTTAGAGTTGCTGGCAGTTCAAATGGACCTATTATTTGGCCACAGATAATACACGCCCATAAATTTCCTTTTATTTCGAGATGATCCGTACTTGAGTTTTGATTATAAAAGGATAGTTATTTTTGTACTTTTCGGTGTTTTTTTTGAAGGCGGTTTAATTTTTTTTCTTAATTTTTTTTATTTCTCCCTTTTGAATGACCTTGGCCTAAATAAACATCTAGGACAGGCAACGAATTCGGAAATACTATGGAAATGTAATTCAGAACAATTATGGCCGAAAAACACGGTACCGCAAGTCTGATTCAAATATTCCGAAACACGAAAGCTCCCAAACTCAGCAGTCAACTTTTAAAATAAACTCTATTTTAAACCCGCACGATCTTTATTCAACTGTAGCCTGGCGTTTAAAACGTTTCGTATTACATTCCTAAGTCAACGGCGACTGGATGCTCGGCGCACGTGATCACTGATCGCGTGATCGCACGGGATAGTGCTAGCAAGCGAGAATATTTTTATGCATTACTACGCGCATCGCAACGCAACTGATTGGTAATATTTATTTACCTTATTTACGTGAAGTTAAATAGTTTTTTATTTTGATTCTCTCATATGAGAAAATATTTAAAAATTATTTGAAAAGGTAAAAAAAGCATATTTAGGTTCATCTGCATTTTATTTACAAGTTTTTGATGTGTTACGTTACCTTAGAATGTAATAAATTATTTTGTCTATGTCTTGTAGAATTTAATAAAGAATCTTTTTAATCAACACTACAAAGAAGCTCGTAATTATTACTCTTTTAAAATTGTTTTTATTAAAATAGTGTCGCGTTCTGGTTTTCCTGCTTGTTTGTTTTTAATAACTGTAATTATTCTACAGTTTTTGAGAAATATCGATTTAGAATCACTGTAAAATTTCAGTCTTCAATTAGAAAACATGCGATGCCTCTACAACAAAAATAGATTTCATAATTTTCAAAATGTATAGAGCACACCCTATTAGCATTATTTGGTAACCAGTCATCTTCTCTTCTTTCTAAGCAAATGCTTCAGTCCACCGTAATCACTGAAGCTCATTTTTGGTAAAATTAAAAGAATAAATTTGTAAGATCTACTTCAATAAAGAGAATTCCCATACTTAGCATAAAATACAATAAAAATAACATACTTACTAAAAACTTGCTGGCAGCTACTAGTTGCATAATACAGATCACAATATTTTTATTAATTTCGTATTAACGTAAAATTATTTTATATATCATATTATGACTTATTTGTCTTCTACACTACTTAACCACACAGGAGGTCATTTTTTTTCTTCATTTCGTCAGTTTTCACGTCGACGAACCAATTTTATTTGCGACGGTTGACTGTCACTGAACGCACGATAGACTAAGTAGCGCATAAATTGTGGTTATTTACCCCCGCCCACTTGATTGGACTTTGCGTTGCGTCATATTTTTAAATGAATGCGAGTTCCACAGTATTTCCGAATTCGTTGAGGTCGGTCTACAATTATCTTATTTTTAATTCTGGAGCGCAACGACATACAAGAGAATCCTCAATATAATGGTTATAACCAGTAACGTGCACAGACAATTTCAATAGGGTAGACTAAAAAGAAAACACCGAATTCGTCATTCAAAGTTTGTGTGTAAATGTTAATAAATTTTACGTTATGTTATTTATTCATCGCAATTACTATGAAAGATCTTTCAAAGGTAGCAAAACTGCTTCTTATAATTTTTGTAAAAAGACTATCTTATAATATTTAATAATATAACAAATTTAGAAAGTCATCACCTGTATCAATCTTACTCAATAATAATTAAACATAATTTCTTTTAAATGTGAATGACGACAAGCGCCATCTGTTATTTTTTATATCTATCTGTAAATATTCTTTAAGTAAGGAACATAAAGTCACTGGAAATGGTTTAGAGGGCGCTAATAAAAAAAGAGAGCGCTCGCTCGTATTATCCATTCAAAGAAGTTAGAATATTTTTTAATGAAGTTATATGTTACTTTTTATGTGAACGACCTAGCTCAATATATTAAATGACTAAAAACGAGCGAATTTGATTACTGAACGTGTAAGCCCAATTCTAGCAGTGAAATACGAAAATGTTATATAGCAAAAATAAATGTACTTGTATTATTATGAAAATAATAAAAATGAACGCATTAAAGTTTTGAAACCGGATCCATTAAGTGTTGTAACTGATATTAACCAATAAGATATCAGGAAAACGAAGGCACGCAGTTTTAACCAATAAGACCAACGAAATGAGCCTTCATTTACAATACAATAATAACTAATAAAATTAAAACTTTTGATGATTTTTTGTTCGAGACTGATATTGGCTAGAGACTGCGTCTCTTTTTAAACTTGTGTGCGTGTTTTGGGATAATCAAACATTCAAAACCACTACAGATGCACGCGTGTAATCATACGAAACACAACGTTAGAAAATCTTTGCATGTGTGTAAAAATTCAGCCTTTGATGCGAAATGTCTCTCGGGCGAACGATAAAATAAAGCGATCGCTGGAATTGTGAAAATGTTTTCGGTTGTTATTTATTTCTCTTTCTTATATTATTTAATTTGGAAATTGCTAGGGTAGACAGAGTCTATTTGCACAGTACAAGTAAGCATACAGTATGCTATCTTCATACAAACGCTCCTAAACAACGCGCTCGAAATCTCGACATATCTCGACATACGACAGTCGCGAGCGCGCCGCGGTTGTCGTCGGAAGGTATGAGACGCTCCTGCGCATTTATTGACTAAATATTATGTCAATCAAGTTTACGAGCACAATGTTCAGTGTATGGATGTTTGAATACATCTATATCGAAACCAGAAATATTTCTCTGTTGCTAATTTGTAGGAAATATATTATCATAATGATCTAGTTAATTTATTGCTGATTTTTAATTATACTGCACACTGTATGCTTACTTGTACCACAGTACTAGTGCCGAGATAGCATACTGTATGCTATCTCGGCAGTGTCTTAGAGATAATTACCTACGGTCGCTCGGTACGTAAACACGCAATAGGGCTACCGACTTGGACTGAATGTTTTTCTTGAGTTACGTATTTGATAATAGGTACTATATTAAATTGTCATATTATCTTTTCATTTTATATTATTGCAAATTTAATAAATTTTTATTTATATAATTCTACTAGTATTTTATTTTTAGTTTCAAAAGTTTGTGAGTTAGTATGGTGGAAATAGACAAAAAAAAATGCATTTTGTGTGCAGTATAATTAAAAATCAGCAATAAATTAACTAGATCATTATGATAATATATTTCCTACAAATTAGCAACAGAGAAATATTTCCGGTTTCGATATAGATGTATTCAAACATCCATACACTGAACATTATGCTCGTAAACTTGATTGACATAATATTTCGTCAGTAAATACGCGGGAGCGTCTTGTACCGTCCGACTACAACCGCGGCTCACTCGCGATAGTTGTATGGCGAGAAATGTCGAGATTTCGAGCGCGTCGTTTGGGAGCGTTTGTATGAAGATAGAATACTGTATGCTTACTTGTACTGTGCTTGTACTGTGCTATTTGTCTCTATGGAGTGCACGCCACTGGTTATAACCAGTTCTCGGTGCGTGGTGTTATTTGGTGTATGGTCGAAGGCTGAGCTTTCAATACCGGTGGAATTAAAATGTATTTCATATGGAATTCAAAAAAAAATTTCCTAATCGATCCACAATTGACGAAGTTATCAGTGAAAATACATAAACAAAAAACATACGTACAGACGAACATAGAACCTCCTACTTTTCTTGAAGGCGGTTAAAAAGATATTGCCTATACAAATAAATAACATCACAATCTCATGAACAATTTTACGGTGTTTGTATTGACAGTATTGACTGAAAAGTAGCTAATAATTTTTATGAATAACATTAAAATGAAAAAGGTAACAAAGCAGTGGCGGTAATGTCTGTAAAATACACAATGGTCATTGTTTGTTATAGGTACTGCTGTGATTAATGAATAATAATGACCTTTGTTGCGGCATTGCTCCTACAAAGCAAACAATAACTTTTGTATGCACTTGTGATTCGTGCATGATACAAATGGGTATAGATTTTTGCTTCTTATGTAGATTCTGTTTATGTGTTCATGGCAACAGTCAGGCAATGTCCGGTGTATTTACGACGCAAAAAGGATTGTAGAGGTATTGTGGGTCGATTTACCGCATCCAGTTGGACAAGTAATGTCTACCTGTGACCAGTAACAGTGAGTCTTATCCAGCCTATCGGGGTTCCGCTACAATACAATGCTTCCCCGGCAAGTTTGTCCATGGCGTAGCGTGTTTGTGTGCGAGTGGCTGGCGCAGTCATACAACCGCGACGCACACGGCCAATCCTCGCAACATTGATTTACTCACGGCTCGCGCGGCCGTCTCAGTTAGTAGCGCGCAGCGCCAAGGCAAGCCAGTGTTCTGCTTTATGTAGCGCTACGTTTATTTTGTATTTTTTTTTTCTTGTCTGCACCAGATTGAACAAAGGTCTTTATAATACCTTTTTTTAGTCGTCTGTATGTTATATTCTTATTATATGATCAATAAGAAAGGACAAAATTTTGTTGTAAAAGTGTTACATCGTTTGACGCTCTACCTACTTTGGTTCCTGTGTGTTGAGTAATATTCGTTGTTATAGTGGTTGTGCTTGTGATAGAATCAAATATTTCAACGTGAACGTGTTCCAATTTAGGATTTCACCACGAGCGGGCTCAAGGAAATTTATAGTCAAGTGAGTTGACATTTATGAAAAATTGTGTGAATGAATGTATTTATGCAATTAGCAAGTTGCGTTCGTTCTTATATATTGAAATCCAAATAAATTAAATTTTAGCTAATAAGTACACACTTTTTATTCATTTGCCATTCCTAAATTGCTCTTTCGTTAGTTACTTATCCATCAGCCCATACACATATTATATTCCATAGTCGTGTCAAGGACATATACTTGTAAACTGTGCTTCACGCAGTTCATCACAGTTTGAGATTCTTTTGCAATTATTTTTGAATGGCAGAGGTTACCACGTCATTCTTCTCTAGCAGTCGATGGTGACCGTTCTAGAACCGTTTATCTGTACGGTATTGCCTGTTATCAAAGAATAACTTCGACTGTTCAAGCAAAATCTAGACACGGCTACGCGGGCTACGTAACTGTCTTTATATATACATATTATGCACACATGAGTATGTGACGTTGTTCTTAACTTTTACTAAATGTATTTATGAGAATCGCTATGTACAATTTCGTTGGGTTGGTAAACCGGATTTAATTGGCGTTCTTGGACAATAATAAGAATACATGGTTTATTCATAGATATAATCTAAATTAATGACTAAATTACGGTCATTTTATCTTGTGACGTAAAGTACACAGAAATAGACTTAATCATATTATATTATCTGATTACGAAGGGGTAGATATAGGTATATGAATTTCAAACAAATAAAGTGATAAAGTTTTTTAAATAATCACTGTTATTTATCTACGTGATATGTTGTTTATGAATGAGACTGTTTTGATTATGACGGAATCAGCTGTTTTTTATTGCACTACAACTCTTAATTCTGTTTGTTTTTTTGTAGAATTTTATTTTCCCCGTTGGAATGTAACTATTAAATTTTTTTTAATTTGTAGTATTGTGTACTTTGCTCTATATTTTTTACATTTGCTTTAAATATTTATCATAATCTGTTACATATTACAAGTACTGTCGTAAGTACATTATATCTATATTTTTTTTGTTAAAATCACAGTTTTATGTATGTTTATTTATTTATACATATTTTTTTCCATAAACATAGGTTTTAAAAATATTTTCTCCAAATTCCGATGTTTCAGGTCTTTTCAACATAGAGAAGTAGGTACTGTATATCAACTTACAATGACTGGATTTTAGTCTATTAATTATGCTGTGTGATCTCTTGAATGCTGGGTTCCCACGATTGTACTACCTAATACGTATGTAGTTATTGCGTAATTTTCCATATAAGTATGTATAAGATACATATGTAATGTATCTAGGGTTATATATATATGTAACTAGGGTTGCCAGATGGGCGGGATTAGACTGCATTCTGACATTTCATATAATTTCCCCATTCCTGACAAAATTAAAAAATTTTCGACATTAAGCAATTATTACGCAGTTTTAAGATTTTTTTTTAATATAATTTGATGGGCCGTTGGCACTGGGTGTATATAATTCCCGTCGTCTTAAATAAATTTTCGAACATCTAAAGATCAAGTAAAACGATCAAGTACAAATGCAAAATAAAAGTTGCAATACATAATTACTGTAAATACGTAATGACATTTGATTGCGGAAAGTAGGTAAATATAATTGGGAGCCTACGTTGATTGATTTTGCAATTTATGTTGAAAATTTAGTCGTTGAGTAACAAATAAAAATGAAAGTTCTCATTCAATCTCATAAGAAATATTTATTTCTTCGGACAACAACCCAATATTAACCAATATTAAACATTTTAAAATTTTACCCAGATGTTTCAGTTTTCCCATCTGGCAACCCTATATGTAACTCATTTATTTTTCGTAATAATATTTGCAAACACAAAACGAACTGTTTACTTATTCTTCGTTATTCTGATTTTGAGTTTTAGTTACTGTCTTAATTTTTGACTTATTTCCAATATTATTTCTTTTCTTAGGAACCTTAGGAACCGACTAAATTAATTCAATTTTCCAATCCAAATTTCCAATGAATCAGTGATAACCCAGTATTGAAACCTAGCCATTAATCTATTTAAGCCATTCACTGGCTTCTGTACATTTGTTCGTCGTATACTATATATTAGATACAATGCACATATTATTATGTTCAGACTATAGGCTATGTAATCACTATGTGCTTGTGCTATATAACTAAATGCACAGTGCGGGTTGCTGAAGTCAATATTATATATAATTAATACATATGCGTTGATTAAGCTCATGACTAAATCCAACCGTCAACTGGTTTCAACCTTTCCTGCTGTATGCAAATATCAAATGTCGCTTTATTCCGGTTACGTCTATCTCGGAATCACACATGAAGGCACTGAAATGTTTTGATTCTTTTGCTAGTTGCATAGCAAGCAGTAATTAACTGTTGAAAGTGTAAGGTCATAATGTTGTTATCGTCGTTGCCGTTACTTTACATTGGCGCATGCGCAGTGAAAGTGCCGATGCGGGTCGCAGCCTGCGCCAGCGCAGCAGCGCCGTATGTCGCAAGTCCGTGTTCGTCCGTGGAGTTCTAGAAAGCTTGGAATTTTCCATTATTAAACATAGTTCTCTTTTGTTCCGTCTTGTTTTCGTAACTATAACCAAATACAATTACGTAGTTCTATTTGATTTGACACATTTGTTCGTGAAACAATTACCAGGTATAATTATTTATAAAAGTTACTGTTAGTTAAGGTTACTATATATTATAATAGAGAAAAGTTACTTCAGACATAGCGTATTATTCCTATACTTTCGAAATGAATGTTGACCTATCAAGATTTACAAGTTGGGGCTTAGATAGGCCTGTTAAACTAGAAAAGTTATAGTTCAATTTTTAATCATTAAATTGTACATTAAAATTGTTGTCGCACTCACTACGTAAAAATCTATATAAATAAAAATCAATTGCCACATGCATGACGGAGCATCACTTGAGAACGACTCGACCGATTTGGCTGATTTCTTTTTTGTTGTGTTCGTAACAGGGATGAGCGAATATTGCTAAAATTTCGATATTGCCATCGATATAAAATCGATATTATAGCTTGATATAGCTTAATATCGATATTCCGATATTATCAACCACAAAATATCGATATTTTCTAGTTAATTTGAATTCATACTTATAGATCACTATCGTCTGTAACTTAGGTAAGTGTTAATTATACAAAAAAATAACAGACATTACATTTTTTTTTAAATGTTAAAAAATACGAAAAACAAATTAGGAAAAAAATTTTATTGATGTTCACAGAAGTATCGACAAGAAACAATGAAACATCTGTTACCTAGTTACCTATATCATATCAATATTTGACTAGTAGGTACTAGATGATAGGCTACAGTAAATTAAGAAAATTGGCGCGATCTGTTTTTTTTCAGATTATTTATTCTAAGAAATTATATTCAATATTTTGATATCTCCGTTGTTTGCAAAACACATGAAATTATAACATTACAAAATCTTGGTAAAAACATCGATATTGCGATGATATTTCGATATTTCAAAGTCGTCGTTGTCGGTATTAAAATATCAATATTTTAAACATTGATATCTATATTTCATCTATATCGATATATATCGCTCATCCCTAGTTCATAATAGTTAGGACAAGGTTCGTACGAAAGAAATTTTTTGAAAAATCCACGGAAAATTTGAATGGTATTTTAGTATGAAAATCTCAAAAAAAAATTTAATATGTTAAACATTGAAAATCTTACCGGGGCGAAGCCGGGGCAGGTCCCTATTAAATAATTCTTATGTACATGTGTATGTCACTGAACTCATCCCAAACGGCTAGACCGATTTTGATGAAATTTTTATTTGTGTATTTGAGTGGTGGTCGCTAGTAAATAATTCTTCTGTACGTGTGTATGTCACTGAACTCCTAAACGGGTATTCCGATTTTGATGAAATTTTTATTTGTGTGTCTTTGAGTAGTGGTAGGTGGCGCTACAATCGGGTTCTAGGAATTATATTTTTTATTTTTAGCCCGCAAATACCAGGCAAGCCAACGTCGCGTCCGCTAGTTCCGTTAGTATAATAAATATAGAAAGTATAAAAGGATGTCTCCTGCAGGCGTCTATTTGTATCTGTACAACCGAGAAACCATTGAACTAATTTGGTTTACACTGCTTTTAGCTGTTAGTTAGTTGTTTTTAGAGAAATGCTGATCGCATTTCTCTAAAAACGTTTTTGAATATTAAAAATTGCTTGTAGATAAAACTTATAATTTATAATTTAATCTGATAATATATATTATAAAATTTTAAAATTCGAGGGAGATCTTTCCCCAGACCTTTCCAACACACCTTTCCTGGCTTGCCTGCATTGACTGATATTAGACCAGTATATGTCTTGTTCCGCCTTTGTCTTTATGAGCCAGCGTTAGTAGAGTGGTGCTAAGGTATTGGGGTCCAGCAAGGTTGGAATTTGACAATCGGAAAAGAAGAATATGCGGAATATGAATAAAGAAAATGATGGTACAGTTTTGAGTATTACTTTAATATTGAGTTTTTTTCAAACGAAATGGCATCGTAGTCAAAAATGGCTCTAATGAAATATTGAGTTAAAATCAAAAGGAAAATGTTTTATCTGAAATGTCTAATCTCCTCGAAATCTAATCTAATCGAAATCCTCAACGGGATGTTGTCTATTGTAAGCATGTGTTCGTCTCTCACTCGTGGCACGATCGAATAATCAATTACACATTGCACCACTGTGCGATTAGAAACTCCTCGGTTTAAAAATTATTTTTACTCGAGCAAAGGCTTTAATACAATTTAATGAATATTCAAGCAATATGATAAAAAATGGTTAAAAATCTATTATTCTGACATGTTTAAAAAATTGTTAGGGTGATACGGTGAAAATGGAATGATTTGGAAGAAAACGGATCATTAAATAGGTAAGTATATTTTTAAATATCATTAGTTCTGGCAGTGTCACATGTCAATGTTGTTTAAATCGCATTAACGACGAGCTTGGATTTTTCTGTTGCATTTTCAGATTGAGTAATTGCGGTAATAGTAGTGATAAAATTATAGTATTTTAGTGTACTATCCACTGAACTGGGTAGTGGGTAGTATGTGTGTAGTACGAAGGAAGAAAACCATACTTACTATCTTATAATAATCTAGCGACCTGCCCTGGCTTCGCACGTGTCAAAATTTTTTGAAAATAAAATATAGCCCATGTTACTCGCTGATAATGTAGTATAGGTGAAAGCATTTTTGAAATCGGTTTAATAGTTTTTAAGTTTAGCCATTACACACAAACAAACAAAGTTTACCTCTTTATAATATTAGTATATAGATTTGTATAGATAGTATAGAAATACGAAAATGCCTTTATTTATCTGTTTGTCTGTTCGTTTTCACGGCCTTAGCCGTGATACTACTGGATCGATTTTGATGAGTTTTAGAGTGGAAATAGTTTAAGCTCTGGGGAAGGACATTTTTTTTAATTTCACGCGGTCACGGGATACAGCTAGTTATATAGTTCAAATACTACCTACTACAGTAGTGCGAATCTAGGCATTATGCTTGGTTCGCAATTTTGGATCCCTAGCTTTCCTTTCTTTATCACACCATTTTCTTCCTCACCTTCACCTCTTCTAAAATAGCCATTACCATGGGGTTTACTAGCTTATTCTCTTTATACTCGTAGCGTTGAGGCCTGAGCATCTTGCAAAACAATACTTGTGTACTGTACACTAGCATAATGCAAACCATTTTTTGGGTAGTAGCGAGTATTTTAGGTACTAAATTACTCGAGTATTTTACGAGTATTACTCGAATAAAATACTTCGAGTATTTTAGGTACTAAATTACTCGCTACTCGACTGAAATGCTCGCGTATTCCGAACTATGCTTTAGTTTAGTGGAGAGTTACAGTGTTGTACTTACATATCATGTACTTTCATTGCCTGTCATTAACTCGAATATCTGTGTAAAATAATCCATGAGATATTAAGTCTTTTATTTATTTAATAATTCGAAAGTGATCTACGTTCTCCGTATTTAGAAAGGTAGGAGAAAATCGTTTCCAACTAGAAATAACTGATTTTTATGAGTGGTATATATCTATGTTGTAGCTCTACATATAGAACAATGCGCTTAAGTAATTTATACGAGTAATCGGCACTTGGCATTTATGCCACGAAACCGCGTGCTCAAACACGTGAGATGAATAGATATAATAGACCAGTATAAGTGCAAGTAATATAAAATGTATGCAGTCTCGAAGCACTAATTATTATTTGCTTCCTTTTATTTGCTTTTACGTTTAAAGAACTCTTTATATAAGGTATGTGTATATTATTTCATATTGTTCCTATTTTAGAAGACCTAAACACGTAAATAGGTAAGTAATCACACTTTTCAATGTATATGAATACATTTAAACTCTCTTTAGTATTATACTTTATAATAAAGTCATTAAACTTGACCAGCACTAATGATTCGGCACTTGTCTTGTTATTGTTTACACCACAAAAGCGCTTGTTTTCTATTTGGCCTTGAATAGTTCAAGTTCAAGGTAAAAGAAATTAATTCTTAACAAGTTCATTAATTCTTTGCCTATACAATACTTATATTGATGTTTTGTAATATGTTAGCTTTAAATCTGAGGATTCAGTTATGTAATTCAGCTTTCATTAGGAGCTGTCATGACTTGAGGAGAAAATATGTAAAAAGCGATCGCAGGAACAAATTGAGTATAATATAAAGGAATTTGAATGAAACATATTTTGGGTGGTTTCCAGCTTACATAAATATAAACTAAGACACGAATATTGTATAGACTCAGGTGTTAATTTGAGGAAATCCAATTCATCACATGAGACACCAATGCATGAAAAAGATTGTCATACCAAAATTTCAAGAATGCCAATGTATTTTTCGCATGAATTTTCGTGAATGAAGATTCTTAGTGTTATTAGTATATTATTAAGTTTTTCATTGGGCTTGGCTTTCAGTCAGATATTTTCTGACGAATAACGTTATTAGCCGTCAAGGACGAGTTGGTGAGCAATCTTTCACCGAATTGTGAAAAGAAAACAGCTTAAAATTGCGCGTTGTTGTGGAAGGATATTGTCAATGAATCTCTTTAGAAGATATTGAGGAGACAAACACATTATTTTAGTAAACGGGATTTGTTATTTTCGTCAGGTGGTAATATTATAAATACTTATCTGATGTTATAAATAGTCGGCGCCAATATTATTTGCGGTCACGTTACGCACATTGTTCCACGTGAATCATCATGTTATTGGCTTCTTTCAACGTGTTCCTTCTGTTTGATGCTACAGAGCTATTGCAGTTTTTGCCTTTTATTGAGGCAAGATTTACAGTAAACCTTTCAAAGTATGTTAGGTATTCCGGCTCCCGGGGTAAATATTGGCAAATGTTGCAGCAGTAAATCTCACCACATTTACGTCTCGTGACTTATAGTCAATACAATCTACCTATACTAATATTATAAAGAGGTAAAGTTTGTATGTAATGGTTAAACTCAATAACTACTCAACCGATTTCAAAAATTCTTTCACCTATGGACATGATCAGCGAGTAACATTGGCTGTATTTATTTAAAAAAAAATTTTTATCCGTGCCCCGGGTCGCTAGTATACAATATACATAATCATATGTAGTATGTACTTATTGTCAAGTCATACGTAAATATAGAATGCTAATAAGATGAACCTTGTCGTCCTATTGATCTGGCTATACCTATAACCCATAATGTTCATAATTTTGTCGTTCTGTGTTTGATATGTACGTATGTATATTGGTGGAGTGTGTTGTACACAACAAATTATTCATGACAATGCTGCTGAATGTGAATTTATTTTTGCATTTTACTTGCATTTGATCAAACTCTGATACTTAATTGGAGTAATTATGAAAGTAATTAGAATTAGGTACTTTAGTTTGTTATTTTGATTATTTACTTGCTTGCTCTATTAAACTCGATCTTGACATACATAATTATTTACGTATAAGTACTAGCTCTTACATTTTTTCGTATCTTTCCCGGATTAACATAACATATCTTCACGCTGTATCCCCAACGGGGTAGTCAGAGAGGACGGAGCGCCAGGAGTCGCAATCCTTACACATCTCTTTCGCTTCCTCAAATCTCATCATTCTCTTCACACATTTTCGCCTAGGTATGCGAGTGCTTTTGACATTTCCGTCTGCTAACACTCTGGCTATATTTGATTTTCATAAGTCAGCCTTGGTCTTCCTTGGCTTCTTTTACCACTCACTTTCGCTCTGTATATTCCCGGATTAGGTTAGGTTAAATGTACATATGTATGTATATGATGAGATTTGAGGAAGCGAAAGTAGTATGTAAGGACCGTGACGCTTGGCACTCCGTCCTCTCTGAATACTGCGTTAGACATGCGGCGTGAAGATGTGTGTGTGTATGTATGTATGTTTATTATTATGTACAAAGATTGTTTTTAAAAGAAAGCCTACGTTTAGCCTACATCTGTCTTCGGATACATATTATCTATGTACCGCATCACAATTGGTTCAACAGTTTAGAATTCCCCATACAAAATTTCATCCCCCTTTTCACGTTCCTAGGGGTAGATTTTTGATAAAATAAAGTAGCTCATGTCCGTTCTCTGATGTCAAAGTATCTCCATGCCCAATTTCATCATAATCGGTGCAGCGGTTTAGCATTTCCGATACAAAGTTTCATCCCCCTTTTCATCTCTAGTAGTAGATTTTCTAAGTAATAGGCAACCTATCATTTACGCAATTACATGTTTTTAATTGCATACCGATTTTCATCAAGATCGGTCAAGCCGTTCTTGAGTTTAAAGAGGACATACAGACAGACAGACAAAAATTTAAAAATGGTAGAATCGAGGTCAGTGAGTCATGAAATGACTATCTATCACATTTGACAGTAAAATTGTAATCACAGACACGCTACAGATTTGTAATATAGTAGTAGGTATTGATATAGATATGTATGTAGGTACATATATAACATCTTTTATCACAATTGTTGTCATGCATCTTAGGTATATGATTTATTGATAAACAGTTAACTCGAGCCAAAGATAATCTTGTGTGAGGTGTATTCACAAGAAGTTAATGTTTTTGTAAATGGTACGCTATTAATAATATTTGCCACTAATTGAATTCTGACAAGAGTATGAAAGACGAGTGAAATTCGCCGAATATCACTGAACTACACAATTACGCTCAGAATGGAAAGGCGTTGATAATTTGATGGAATGTGACGTGTAATAAATACTTCTTTCTCTTTATGTATTTCTTTTTTACAGACTGGGTTTGGTTTCACATTCCAATTATTTATCTACAATTTGTTATGTAGATAAATCGAGATCGATTTTGGGGTCGGGTCAAACAAATTATTTATCTATCGTTTTTATATGATGTTATAATAACAATGAAATCATAAGTTACCCATCTCTTGCCATTGTGTTTCGACCTTGATATTTATACAGATCACGCTATTGTCGTGACGTTTGTTTAGACAAATAAATCAACTGCTCTAGTTTACGAATATTTAGTTTTGCGCAACACATACTAAATGCTAATATAGATAGCGTGGCTAACACTCACTGAAAGTGATATTCTGAAAAGAGGTCAGAGTAGTCCGTAGATAGATGTCGTAAAAGTGTGCACTATGAATTATAATACATGTGAAAGACGTACATAATCGTTATTTTATTTAAAAGAAATATATTTAATTACATTCTTAAAATGTAAACTATATTTTAATATTTTAGATGTATCCTGTAGATGTTGGTAGTCCATTCTTTGCTGCTTGTTTTAAACACTAAAAATATACACACAAAAAAAATCGAGCAGCACTTGTTGATTTTTTATATTTTTTAAGTATTCTTTTTTGTTTTATTATAAATATTTATATACCTACTAATAAATATTTGTTTTTTTGAAACGAAACACCTTTTACATATTGTTCGTGAATATTCATTTACAACAAAAAATATGCTTAAATTACGTTTTAGACTCAATGCAAAAAACAATTCATATTTAAATGATTTTTTACAAAAAAGAATGAACAGAAAAGGATTTTCAAGTAAAAATTAATAGAGTCGAACTCAGTGGAATTTGAGCAGGTCTCTCAGGTGTTGTACCGTTAAACTCATCGAGGTCTTTCAGGATTCTTCTCTGGAGCATATTCCATGTTCGATGTGATCCAAGTCAGGCGACCGAGCTAGCCATGGTAAAACTCGTATATTTTATTTTTGTAATAATTCTTAAGTCCGCCTCGCTGTATGTGAAGGGGCACTATCATGCATTAATGTGAAGTCTGGGCCTATTATTTGTAGAAAGGTACTTACATAGAAAGTCAAAATAATTATTTTGCACGTAATTTTCAATATACAGGTTACCATTTGGTTGCGTAAAATGAGCTCTGTTCTTCGGTTTTTAGTTATCCCCGTTATTGTCGAACTGCTATATGGTTGGATTTTCTAGACACGGCATAGACTCAGTGTTTCCTGAACGACAACACACCATAATTTTTCTTGTATCAGGCCTGAAACTGAAATTTAAATTCATCATTCATCATAAAACAAAATCTGGTGTCATCTATTAGATCTGCAGTCTACACTATTGAACTCGACGAGCTCGATTTGCGTAACAGTTCGGTCCAGCTGTAATCCAGTGGTTCCAAACCGGTTGTCCGCGGGGCGCGGACTACCAGAGGTCCGTGAGAACTAAATTAAGGTCCACGAATCAAAGTTATTCTAATCTCATATTAAATTACTAATATTTACGCGGGCGACATGGTAGTGCGTTGCCTTAGAGTGCGTTGGTCATACGAACTAGACTAGAAATTGGTTGCAAGCAAGTGATTATACTCGTGTATTCATCTTTTTAAAAATAAATTCAAATTTTTTGTTAAGTTTAATCTTTTAAGTTTTTTGACGTGTGTTTTATGATTCATTTTAACTTAAATTTTATAGCATTAACGATTACATAACTTATTATCAGGCTTATTTATTTCTGTTACTTTTATTTTTTTTGCATATTAGGTGCTGCTTAATTAAGGGTTACTATAAGGAAAATTGGTTTAACATTGATCAATGATCACCTTCTCTATTTCCTTAGCTTTGGCGTTTCCTCTTCCTTATTACACTTTTCGGACAATTTAAATGTATTACTAATTAACCTTCGTTTGTGTCTGCCCTCCAACTCCAACATACAGAAAAATATCCTCGGATAGATCCGTCTTATAGCTAATAAATAGATACCATATATATGTAATAAGTAATAACTATAAGACGAAGTAAGTTTTATCGCAAATCTGCAATACTTTGCAGACTTTTTTCTGCAATGCTTGTACCGCAAATCTGCAATAGACAATAGTACTTACTTGTACTACTATAATAATATATCTTCTTCCTCTTATATATATAAAAATGAAATGCTGTTCGTTGGTAGTAAGCGCATCACTTGAGAAGGGCTGGATCGATTTGGTTATTTTTTGTTTTAAAATGTTCGTAGTAGTACGAATGAGGTTTTTATGGAAAAGAAAATTAGAAAAGTTTCACAGAAAATTGGATATTTGGTGTAAAACCGAAAGTACATTTTTTGTGGGATCTTTATATGAACTCAAGACCACAACTCACGCATAATAAATATAATACTTACTGAGCTACAGCAATGCGTGACCGGCCACAGCTAGTTATGGAATATTTTTTTCTTTTGTAAATGTATTGTCGTTTCATTAAACATTATGTTCTATGTAATTTTATCAGTTATATTACGTAATTTTCAACAGAGATCTATAGCAGTTAGCAGCTGTAGACGTAACTGTCATTTGCAAATGATAAATGATTTTCTTTATCGAAATATCAGTCTTCGTTTTCTTGGAACCAGTTCTGTCAAGTTCAATATATTTAGTGACCTTGTATACGATAACGAGTGTTCAAACATTTGTCTTTCGTCGTCTAGTTGGCATTCTGGTAAACATTGTAGGTATCAATTATCAACTTAACAATGCAGTAAGAATCCCTTGTGTACCTGGCGACTCGTAAATAATTATCGACTGTTTGAATAGGTATTTCGATTTCAAATGCCTTGCAATTTCATATTCGTGGTTTGACGCTACAATTTAACTTCCACAATAGAGGGCCCTCTAGACTACCTCCAGTCGAATCTGCAAGATTTGATCGTAAACTATAATAAATAGCAATTTTAAAATTTATTTAAAATTTAATTTAATTAAAAGTTTCTATTTCAACCTAAATAAGTAACCGATGAATCTGTGTACATGTAGCTTTCAAAAGTTTATATGGGATACGAAAATAATTTTTCCTCAGTTATTTCTGTTATTGTTTACTAAAATTATGAATACATTCGGCTATCGTTCTTTCATTCGTTGGTGTGGCTATCTCGCTATTCACTGGGCGGGGCTTGCGCGTCACACGAATATCTACCGATGCGTTCGTTAGTTCGCGTCTAATTTGGTGACGGGGTACGCAGTCGTCGTTGTATCGACGCAATCACATACGCGGTAATATTCGCCAGTGTTTGTGTACGTCACTCGTTCGGTGGCTTACTGATGAAAAACAGAAAATGGTGTTCACGTGCGATATTGGCAATGAACGTGAACCACATTTGTGTCCTTACAAACAAAAGCAGCGGATGTTGTGTGCTATGTATTGTTGAAAAACATAATCATGGAGTTGTGCTCGTGTCAGATGTAAAATATACCTTTTTATCAGATATATTACGAGTAGATAATAAATTTATTCGATAAGAATAAAATGAAGCGTAGATAATAGTTTTAGATTGTATTTTGTCATCGCATCAACCACATGTAACAACTGCGTGGATCTTTCTGGATTGTTTGCATGCCCTTGCCGCGCAGACGTGATTGCCGCGAGTTTAAAACAAAAAGTAAGCTGTCTGGTCGGTTGCCGACCAGCGCCCAGGGGCATGACGGTCAAATGCTCGAACCGCTTATGCGCTCCGGTTCCCTGACCCGTTGATTACTGCCGACTTAAACTAGTTGGGAGCGAGCTCATCCGTTTTGAACTTGCTTATTTGTTGTAACTCAAGAGATAGTGTCGCAATGATCTTGAACTTTGCAGTTATCTTTCATGTTTACGATTAAGCGAAATCGTTTATCTGAAGTAGTACAAAGATCAACATTTTAATAAAACTGAACTTTACAGATGTTCTTTTCGTGTACAGATCGATGAGAAAGCATCAAATGACATTTAAGATTAGGTAAAGTTGTTGAAATATTGCATCAGCGACTTTCAAACGTTATTATCAATAACTACGTGATAATACTTGATTACTTTAGCTTTACTTTTCCTATTATGTTTATATTGCAATATAACTTTAAACATACATACATATCTTCACGCTGTATCCCTAACGGAATAGTCAAAGAGGACGAAGCGCCAAGCGGTCCTTACGTATAACTGTAACTCCATATAGTACAATAAAAGAGACTGGAAAGTGGTTAAATTCAATAACATTATTCTGACGTGATGTTATATGTAATACGCATATTTATGTTTATTTATGTGAATATTCAATATTATTTAAATACCACAATATCAGCTACTTAGTAATAATAGTAGGTACCGGTTATGCAAATATTGAATTAGTAGCATAAAACGTATCGCCGTCATTGTTCTCAATAGTGTATATTTGTGCGTGCAGATCTCATTACAATGTATGTATTTGTGATGCGTATTTGTAAAATCTTAAGTCGTAGCAGCACTATTACGTTAGGCAGAAATTGTTGATGGGAACTTATTCCGGTGATGATGTATTTTTGTAAGTATTTATATTAAGGTTAGTTTTGCTTACAGCTGTCAACAATATTATGCGACATACCATTTGGTAATTATTATTTATACCAAAGTCTATGTTTATACCATAGAAAACGCTGTCGTAGAACAATTGAATTTATAGTTTTTACTAATCAATGATTAGTAAGTATGCACTCGCATTAATCATTAATTGAGTGTCAATTTTTTTGTCAAACCATTACAGAGTGAAGGTAGAATTCCTGCGCATATATTTACCTGCCAAAACCTCAACTACACACAAGTATTACAGCTTGTTTGAATAATTTACACATTGTTAATTTACACATTCGTCTAGTTTTGGTGAAACTCCTCAAAACCGGTTAAGGGTTCCTTTACAATAATAATACTTAATAATAATAACATTACTCCAGCCAATTACATAAATTGTGTGGTCCCGAATTAGGCACTAGGCTTGTACTGTGTGTACCCGACTACAAGCCATTTTTAACCGACTTCAAAAAAAGGAGGAGGTTCTATGTTCGTCTGTATGTTCGTTTTTTCGTTTTCTTAAAATTTTCGTTTGCTTAATTAAACCTGGGGTCCTGATTTGGAAACCAGATGTTCTGTCACTGCGCCAACGGGCTAGTCTTTGTAATCGAGATTTTAATTTTTATCTACACACATCAAATGTCTGGGGATCAAGTACATTTTTAACTATAAAAAATTATCCAATTAATATTTATCAAATCTAGTCTTCCAGACTGGCTTCTTACTTTAATTCCTATGTTTAAGTTAACAACTTATCCCTATATTTTGTAAAAATTAAGAAAAATTACAATTTTTGCAAATTGTGGGAAATTAACCTAAAGTTAATGTCGTCAATTAAAGGGCAAAAAAAGGCAAAAATGAGGATTTTTTTAATTTTTATTGTAAAGATAAAAAAACTAATAATCTGTGTTAATCTGTAATAATCTACCATTGACACAAATTACACAATCACAGCGATTTGGCAGGCTTAAAACCAGTTCATCAAAATCACTTTGAGGAATGGCCGCCCATATTCTTTCTAACAAGTCAAAAAGTTGTTGTGGGGTATGCACGGCATCCATAATCGGCAGAGCTCTTCTTTGAAGCATATCCCATGCGTGCTCAATTGGGTTGAGGTCTGGCGATTGAGCAGGCCACGGCAGAACGTTGATGCGAGCGTCGGCAAGAGCGAGTGTTACGACTCTAGCCGTGTGTGGACGTGCATTGTCGTGCATTAGTCGAAACGAATCATCCAACCGGCTTCGCAGAGGGATCACGTCTGAAACAATCCTTTCCGCATAAATTTGAGCATTGAGGTTGCCCCTGATCCCAATGAGATCGGTTCTTCCACCGATCCAAATACCGGCCCAAACCATTATTGTTCCCCCTCCATATGAATAAACTTCCTGACAAAATTTGAACCTTCTTGACGTCCAGTGGTCCTCCAAACTCTTCGTCTACGTCTTGTATCCGGCCTCATACCGAAACGAGATTCATCGGAAAAGCAAACACAACGCCAGTCTTCTTCCTCCCAATTTCTGTGTTCGCCAGCCCATTGTAAACGGGCCCTACTATTGCAGGGTGCTATAGGCAGAACTCTCAGCGGCCTTCGGGAACGCAGACTCACTTCACGCAAACGATTTCGGATGGTTTGGTCGCTTATCAGCAAGCCTAAAGAGCTGTGGAGCCTCGTAGCCAACATCATGGCGGTCATAGTACGATTCCGTCGAGCAATATTTTGGATGTACCGGTCATATCTGCGAGTGGTAATGCAAGATCGTCCTCTATGTCGCTCGGCCACGCTGCCCGTGATACGATAGCGTGTCCAGATAACGGCTTATGATGCTCTGTGTAGTACCAAGAGCGACAGCCAAAGTTCCTTGACTGGAACTAGCTTGCAACAATCCGACGGCTCTCATGATCTCTTCTCGTGTCAAATCATGTCATCGCTCCATATCGATGCAATTTTTTTCAGTTCCGATGCAGAAATTCTAATCGATCCAAAAAAGTTAAAATAATAGTCCTCAATTGCGGCGATACTCTAAAACGTACTTGATCCCTAGACACTTTTGAGTGTATTTGAAGAGTTGGTGAACGATTATTTCAGTCTAGTATTTTTACTATTTATTGTCTCAGACGTATCTTAGATCACTGAGTAAGTAATCACTTCATGTCTCAGACTTTATTGTGAAAATTGTGTGAAACATAAACATTCTGTTTTTAAGACATGAACTTAATAAAATGTAGGTACACTTTCATAATATTCATGCCTTTTTCCTAAGAGAGTGGTACAATATCATCTCGAGTCTCGTTATATATTTTCTTTATTCTTGCCTTATTTGTTTTATAAATCGACCTAAATTGATGATGCGATGCGTGCGTGAAGGGTCATGTTGCCAAATTTCATCATAATCGGTTCAGCGGTTTACCGTTTCCCATACAAAGTTTCATCCCCCTTTTCACTCTTTTAGGGGTAGATTTTCTAGAAAATAAGTAGCCTATCATTAGTGCAATCATATGTTCTTTACTACGTACCGATTTTCAACGATATCGGTCAAGCCATTCTTCAGTTATAAAAGGACATACAGACAGACAGACAAAAATTTAGATAGAATCGAAATCAGTGAGTCATAAAAGTGAGACTTTATCTCAAAATTTTACAAAAAAATCGAAATTACAGACAGACAAGAGATTTATGTAGTATAGATGAGCCTGTCTTATTTGTCAATCTAGCTGGTACTTTGTTTAAAACTTTATTTAAACCAGTTTTAAAATAGAAGGAATAAATAATCAGTGTTTTATTCTATTAAGCTTAAAACATGTTATAAAACCGGTGCTTAAAGCAATATGTTGTTATGTAGCAACTCTGGCTTGTTACAGGTGGACAGCGGCGGCGGTGGCTCGGCCGAAGTAATGGTGTACTCTCTTGGCTGGGGTATGAGCGAGCCGGAGCGGCGCGTCGCTGACAGGAAGCGCGTGCAGCCGCCGCTTGTGTCGCAATTGTCGCCCGATGATGGACACGAGGTGGAATTTCTACCGCTACATAATCAGGTAAGTTCGTATCATAATAATAAATTAGTACCTGGGCGACCGAGCTGTACTCGGTGTCTTACAAAAAAAAGTCTGACCACATTGCAGAACCCGCGCACTTCGACGTGGTAGACCTACGCTCTAGCCATTGTGCTATTGAGAAGGTAAACTGCTCTAAAATTAAAAAAGTTTTGAAGATTTAAGTGTATGAACGACTTAGAAAACGATTTTTCCCCGAATTGAGACATAGCTAGATCGATTTCTCGCCCCTTCAACCCCCTATATTGTAAATTTGCTGGAGCCGTTTTCGAGAAAGCGATATCAAATATTATTTAATAGTGGATGTTACGTCAACTTCAAATCGCAGATATTTTTAAATAATGTGTTTATTTAGTTATATAATAATAATAATGTTTTATTTGCTAGAATGCGAATTGTTACATAAAACATAGATGGACCTAAATAAGCTTTCCTTTACACATTTACTAAGACTTAGCATGCAAATATTTAATATCCAAACTAGTGGATTTTGTAGAAAGAAAAAATCCATTAATTTCCCATTAAGTTATACATCAATATATCACATATCCACATTAATAATGGAAAAGTTATGTCAATTATTTAGCCAATGCAATTAAGTCAAAATAATATTAAAATAAAAAATTGAAACCTGTCAATAATAATCCTCCAGTTCATAAAATAAATAATGTCAATTATTCATTAATAATATAAAATCAAACAACAAAATAGGAATCGACAACTGTATAGAGAAGAGAAAAAAAAAGATAAGAATAAAATCAGAATGATGATATTAGTGTGTAAAGTCCATTTTAATTAATTAATATAAAGTATTATCCTTTAAAAATTCATTGATGTTATAATAACATTTGTCCTTCAATTAGCTGAAAACTGTTTTTTTAAGCAGTGGCAGCCCGTCAATTTTATATAGGTCCGGTAATTTATTGTAGAGGGTGATTACTATACAACAATAAATTGT
Organism: Zeuzera pyrina; assembly: GCA_907165235.1. Classification (NCBI taxonomy): domain Eukaryota; kingdom Metazoa; phylum Arthropoda; class Insecta; order Lepidoptera; family Cossidae; genus Zeuzera; species Zeuzera pyrina. Next base: position 7,081,745 of record OU015627.1, read on the forward strand.
AACAAATACTTCTAATTTTTTTGCTGGTATGTATAACCTACGCTTAGGTCGGCTTACCATTTTTGACATATCATTTTGTTTAATATACAACGTCTCATGTTTTATGACAAACAATCAGCATTTCGAAAATGTATAAGCTTGGTAATGGTAGAATATTATTTTTCTTAAAAAACGGCTTGCAACTATCAAATTTGTAGGCTCCAAAAATCGACCTTACGCATTTTTTATGTACCTTAAACACTACATGATATACATGAGCGCCAGACTAGTGCCAGACAAGCACAACAGAAGAACATTTTTATATTAGGTAGTCTCTTAAAGTATATATAGCTTTTATATATAGAGGTGACTGTTTTGTACCATTTTAAAATCTGGTAGGAACAGGCAAGTTTTTAAGATTATAGGTAGTTATTTTTTTACACAGGCGAGGTCAAGTTATATGTTAAAAAGAAGGTAACAAAAGTTTAAAAAAAATTCAATCGTTTTAAATTCTTTTTCATACGGAGTATTCTACAACTTTTCTAGATAATGAAGCAAAAAACAGAATGGAAAATTACCTCATTTGTAGCAACTAGTAACAGTAGCCAAAAAACCGTGCAAGAAACTGTCCGAAGGTGCAGATTAAAAAAAAAAACAAAATCGCCATTATCTCGAAAACCATTGGGCAATCACTAGACATAAAGTTTGACATTCTGATAGATCTTGACCACATCTACCTCTGGTGTTAATTTGGACGTTTATTTATCGGACACCATGTACCTACAAACTTAATAACTTGAAAACAATCACTTTAAAGTTGTAAGAACTTCTTTTCAATAAATAAATACGTAAATAAGAATTAATAAATAAATGTATACATAATAATTTGATAAAATAAAATATATTTTATTAACAAAGCTAACTTAAAATTTTGAAATGAATTGAAAGAAAAAGATCAAACATCAGTGTTGAATAAAAAATAATTAAATGGAATAAAGTTAAACGCAAAATATTTTTTCATCATCATTCATTTTTTATGTCCGAAATTTTTGAGTTGAATTGTTTTTTAAATATCATTTAATAACGATAGTGATATTTATTTCAAATAATAAAAATTTTAAACCCAAAGTTTACGTTAGTAACTAATTAATATGTTCTTAAAGTATTCATTTAGATTTTGATTAAAATAATGTATTATTATCCTTTATTTTTTAATTTCTTTTAGTTTTAGTATTTGTGTCCCTATCTTGTCTGATCACCTAACTTTACCATAGAACTTCGGCCCATGTTTAACTGAAGTTTAATGTTGAAATAAAAAATGCGAAAAAGAAATTGGTATGAGTTCCAGTTTATAGATAAAGCGCTTGTAATTTGATGTAAGCAATATTTTTGTTTGTATGGTATACTAGCGACCCGCCCCGGCTTCGCACGGATAGCAGAGCCAAATCGTAAAACCCGTTCTTAGTGCGCGTCTACACCGCGAAAGGAGTACGAGTAACCACAGTTGCTAAATTTGAAGTCAATCGGACTTATAGTTTCGGAGATCTCGTGATGAGTCGGTCAGTCAGTTAATCAGGGAGTGGTATTTTGCTTATATGGATATAGTTTACTTATACATTATTCAAACAACTTAGTCTGTTCTTCCGTTCGTCGTTCGTAACGCCAGATGAGTTTTCTTTACATTTTCTTTTTATAATTTAAAATCGAAAATTCGATACGATTTATCATTATCACAATATTGTAAATAATTTCGACCCAGATCTCTGGAAAAGATCTTTTGCGTGGGAGATTAAAAACGGCTACAGTGGAACAAATTAACATGGCAGTGTTATTTGCTATACATCACAATATTTAAAAATTTAATGCGTGTTTCGCTAAGACTCGAGATTTAATATATCAGTAGGGTAAATCGATTTCGCGATTTGATGAGTTTGTTTACGTTTCCCCTGCTCTGGATTATGTAATATCATTAAACTCTACGTGATCTAGTTTTATTAGCATTAGTCATTTATCTAATTTAGAAAGTAGTACAAAGCTATAAAAGTCGTTGCTTGTGAACCTGCATTTAGATGACATAAAATGAATGTCTCGTGTTTTCCAAGCGGGTCGACGTTCTGCAGTTAGGTGGTATGTCGTTCGATGCCAGGTCAACGCCACTGTATGTAGTTGTTTTTTGATCTTAGTAGCGGGTAAATCGATCGTATGTCGAGTGCAACGTTTTCTTTTTGTTATGTGCACCAACATGGCTGACTGCACTATACTTCTACAAACTGGTTTTATAACAAAGACGAAAAATAATCCGAGTTTTAATTGTGAGTGGATGAGGCACGAACAATTGTAAGTATATTATTTTGAAAGTTGGTTATGAGCCCAGTGGCGTACGCTCAATTTAAATTATTCTGATAGACCGTTGATAGAACTTTGCCAATAGCCAATTAACAAGAGGAAGTGTATAATTTTCTCTATGTGATTACGTCAATTAGGGCTACTATTGCTGGCAGGTGGCTGTCTTCTGACGTGAAGGTGCGTGGGAATATGGTGAACATTCCATAGATTGAAAGTAGTCTAATTTTCGTATAAACGAGAAGCCAATAATATTAAAAGAAGAAGAAATAGTCTAATTATTGAAATCTCGTTCATCTTTTAATTTTGTTGGTACTTCATCACACTTGATGTTTTTTTAAATAATATTAACTGTTATGTACCTGTTATACTAATATTTTGTAAACATTGTAATTGTAATTTTCACATTGTACTTATTAGCAGTAAACATTATATTTGGTTGTGCGATATACTTGTGTTGTTTTTGGCTCACTGTCCTCTTATCAACTGATAACGAGTTTTGTTTTGGTAATATTTCCTCATTTTTTTGAATGACTAATACATATTTCATCGTAACAGAGGTGTCAGACAAATAACGATTGGGTTTGTTTTAATAATTTGACAGTAGGAATATCATAGTATTTTGTTATAGAATAAAATATTATTTATTAATGTTAAGCAAATTCAATTATTTTACGATTTCTTGTATCAATTAGAGCATTGAGGCCTATTGCAGACGGAGTACGGAGTAGTAACTACATTTTGCACGTGAAAATATGTGGCTAACATAAAATGACACGATACACGGGCCAGCCGAACCATACGTGTATATTGTATTTATACGTATATAACTACGCGTGATACTTTTTATTGCACCCATAAAAGTATATTACAATATAAAGGAACACTGAAACAGTACAATTTCGGCGGCCAAGTTTTTGCTCACCGACTTTACAGAATTTTCTAATGTGCGTGACTAAGGAAGGTCACAGTACAACGATACACAGACGAACATGGCATATTTTTGTCATACTAATACCCAAAACATTTAAGATTTACGAGTATTTTGCAAATAATTATTTCACGACCGACTCATAAGCTGACACGAAATACACTGACAGTGCGAGGTTGCCATACTTACTATAGCTAACTGTTTTACTCGTGGTTACGCTCAATGAGATAGAAAGAGATAGGAAAATTCGTTCGAGACACGGTGGTAAGAGCGGCAACTTGTTATAACTCCGTCCATTATGTCTCTCAGTCCGAAGAAATAAAATCTAATTTTTTTCCTGATTTTCCAGGTGATTTTACTGACTTTTTCTAGTCACTTTAAGTTTCTCTGACTTTTCCCGACTATCCAGAAAGTGGGAACACCTTGCTTATAATTCTCATAGCAACATGGAAAATTCTTGTACAATTTCGTGACACTTAAATCGCGGTATTTATTAAAATTAAATAAGCAAAGTATAACTTTGTCTTCAGGTGGGCGGTCACACCAGATTGTTGGTATTAAACGACAGCACCGTTATTAAGCCGCTTAACATCCGCGAGCTGCATTTCTACCAGAACATTCCTGAAGATATCCAGAGCTTTGTTCCGAGATACAAAGGTGAGCACATTAGAAAATAAATAATGCCCGGTTCGCTTTTCCGATTCGCTGAATGCATCATAATCATTCATTGCATCTTGACATTTTGTTTTTTTTTTACGATAATGAAGAATTTTTTCAATGTTTTGTTTTATTCGTCTTCAAATTGTATTGTTTCATGTTATTGTGTTTTGGAGCATTAAGGAAATTTTTGCCTGAATTGTAATTTATTTATATATTTTTTTTGAATTGGATTTGCCTTTTGTATTTTCACAGCCTTACAATTTAACAAAGTACGATACGTTATTATCAAAGTATCGGAAATTACAGAAACATGTTTTGTATATTTTGAAAGCAGAAAGGAATAATTAATTACTTGCGTCATTCATTTAAAAAGTCACTACGAATTTCAGCACAGTGTCAATAGAAAATTAAAATATACTGATATTGTATAGTAGATAATCTCATGTTATCTTATCTATTTGGGTTTCAACGTAGGGCTGTGGAAAAGTAGAATTTAAACATTACGTAAATAAAATAACTAATAATGTATGATTTCTTCGATGCTCATTGTACGTTGTGATCATCATTTCTTTGTGTGATCGAGATGAGTGTGTGTTGATACAATGCAAACCCGCCGACCGCACATTGTCTATGATACATAATAACAATTTATTATACAGTTAAAACGCACATTACGCGTTTACAATTAATTCTAATAGTAAATTGCGTCTATTCAATTGGTCTGACATTTATAAGCAGGCATTGAACTTTCTATTGTACTTAGTGGTTGTATAAAAATGTTCTTACGTCGAAAGAAATTGTTCGACAAATTGACAAAGGACAAATGACAAATAAATAATTATAAGTTGTTAGATTTCTTTCTGGTACATAATATTAATAGTTTTATTTATTTCCTGTTTCTTTAGTAAGATGATATTTTAATATTTAATACCTACTGTAAGTGTTGTAGAAACGAATCTAAACGAAACTAATAATTTCAATATGCGAAAGAATATTTTCAAACCAATTATCACCTTGAAATGCTAGTAATTGTATGAAAGTTATTATTTTAATCGATAGGTATTAGGTACGAGTATAAGTTGAATTATCACATCTTTTACGATAATGTGGCATTTAGATTTTATATTTAATTTTCGATAAATAATCAGTCACGCAAAAATATTGAAAATGTTCTGAATGAACGCCATAATATTGTCTGTATAGTTAAACACATTAGGCTGAGGGTCGTAAGCGTACCTCTTCATTAGGGTCGAGTCCCAGTGCTAAAGCTCGCGGGCGGAGGGTGGGTTTGCGCGCGAGAGCGGAGGGAAGAGCGGATACGGGACCGGGGTGAGGAACACAATATTAGTTTCCTTGTTGTCGCAAGGGCTGCGGCGCTGCGGCGGGCGGAGCGACGTCGGCGCCACTCGACACAACCGCTCCCTATTAGCGCCCTAGCGGTAATTTTACATTGGGTTTGTAAACCTTTACTTAAAACTACATCCACACAGCTATCATTTACATACAATCACACACTCATACATTGGCGCATACACAGATATACAACAATATTTAATTAACACTGAATTTACAAATACAATAACACTTACAAAAGATATACAAACCCTTTGAGATTGTGTAACATTTAAACATTCACTTTCTCATCAAAATTAACGCTGGATTGCATTATTATATTTTTATGTAGATAGGAGATACATAAACTCATTGTCCTAGTGGTGTAAGTAACACGCTGGATTCTATCCAGAGATCTGGGTTCGAGTCCTGGCTGGACATATTTTGAGTTTTGTAAATCTTCTATCGTTTTATGTTTTTTGTGTAAAGAGTGATGATGTAACTGTAATAATATTTATCTTATTTTTGTAATCATTGATGACAATTTCGTTTCTTTATGTGGGAGCCAAAGCAATCTATGTTAAAAAATATGTTTATATATGTTTAAATACATTTTTAATTCGGAAGACAACTTTACTTATGACGAAGCTGTTTGTTACAGGCGTGATGCAGGCCTCTAGCGCTGGCGGCACGAAACTGGACAAGCGGTACTCGCCATGTTTCCGCGACGAGAACGGCCGCAAGGCGTCGCTGAGCGGCAAGCGCAAGCGCGACGATGTGTTCAAGTGCGTATCAACCCGCGCACCGCTCGTGGTCACTCGGACCATACCTCCTCGACACTTGTCATGTGTCCTTTATCATATTTCAGAAGCTTGACCGGCACAGCCAGTCGACGTCGCCATTATTTCATACCGTACTTACATGACTATCCCACTAACGCGAGTGATGCAAGTGTGCACCCCGTTCACACTCTGCGGGCCCTCGATTGACTTGCGTCGCGGACTCGTGGTAATAACAATGTTTGATTGCAATCAATGTATCAGTAATATGAATACCTAAAACACGACATGTTACCATTTACTTCCTGCGTTCAACAGTACCGTAATACGTAGTGGTTTTAATCAAGCGTTATTATTATACTATCCTCTTTTCCTTTTACAGATTTAAAGTTCATCGTAATGGGAATGCAGGCGAAGTTCTTAAAAGCATAGCACACATGGACAATTCCAATAAGCAATGTAAGTTTTGGTTTGGTTTGGCTTTGGTTTGATTTAAACTTTTGGTTTAATTTTTTTCTGTTTTAGTGTCTTAATATGAATATGACACAGTTTAAACAGTAGTGTTTATGTAAGTAATATGTAATAAAGTAATCATTCTGAGATATAGATGACAGTATTCATAAAATTAATAACAATTTTTCTAGCTATTGCTTGATGTCACGATGATATTTATCCAATGCGTGATGGGGCACTCTGTGTATCTATTATTATGTCTGTAATATAATAATTAAATGTAAATTGCTAGGGACGTGATTCCCTTGTAACGACTGAAAATGTATGGCCTATGTATAAGTTTTGAAATTACATAGGCACTGACTTAATGTGAAGATTATAATCAAAGTTAATTTCTATGTTGGCTGCAGATTTCCTGATGATGGAGAACATAACGTCGTCGTACCGGCGGCCGTGCGTGCTTGACCTCAAGATGGGTACGCGGCAGCATGGCGATGACGCCTCGGCCGAGAAGCGCAGCAAACAGATAGCAAAGTGTGCGGCCAGCACGTCCGCCACGCTCGGGGTTCGCCTCTGCGGCATGCAGGTGAGGGCTACAGGCTACAGGCGGCCTGACTAACGACACAAATGTGTGATTTTAATAAATACGTCTGACATTTACACTAATATACTCAGACATTTCACACAGCGCCATCTAGTTCCAAAGCAGCACAGCGTTTGTGTTGTGTACTAGACAACTGATATACTACTTATATGCTTTTTCTTTTGTAAATAAATACATATTATACATAAACACCCAGACTCGGGGCGGGAATCGAACCCGCAACCCCCGTTTACTTTCCGACGCGCTTAGCCATTGCGCCACGGAGGTCGTCAAATGTAGTTGAGTGACGTCAAATAGTAATTGAGTGTATGAGTATTAGCAGAGAATATGTAGAGAAGAAGACCGACTCTTGCCTCTTGCCTATATACTCGTCTGGATCGTAGGGTTGTTTTAAGTAGGGTGTTGAGATGTGGACAGCATCTCATTCAGTTATATCCGGTGTGCGTGTGTTCGTTAGTCTTCTCCTCCTAAGCCGCTTGACCAATTTTGGTGACATTTTTTTTTTGTATTTATGGGGTCACCTGTATAAAGCCTTGGTTCTTAGCTAAAGTTGGACCCGGAGGTAGTTGTTGATTCCCAGATTTTTCTTTTTTTTTTAAATGAGTATCTATCCATGAAGGAAGGAGGAGACGTTGTAATGGGCTGAGCCTGTGTGTAAAAAAATATAGGCTCAGCTTTAAAGCGTAGGGGTGTATCGACTGCACGTATGCCAGTTCGATCCTGACAGCCACGCGTATTATTTTACAAAAAAAAAGATTTTCAGTGATTGTACAATAGAAAAATGAAGTGCCGTGTGGTTGGTCACAAGTCGCATTCAGATGGATGCTGTGATACTCTAAAAAATATCAAATTTCATGTATAAGTATCAATTTATACAATATTACATAGACGGTTCTAGAAAGTTTTCTTGTTCGTGTAGCTTTTACTATTCGTCGACAGATGTCAACTTAATCGCCCTTTAAAATCACATTTTGCACTCAGATATCGCTAAGCATATTAAAAACCTACCTGTTTACTCCTAACATTGTTCAATTGTTAATTTAATTCATGAAATTGTTTGTAAAAAAGCTACATCGATTCATTTACACCGAGTGAAGTGACCTCTGTTGGGGAATAAAAATTCTTGCTAAAACTGACATTATCAGCAGGACCGCACGCAGGAGGTAGACGTATTACAATAATACTAACGTATTTTTTTTTTAAGAATAATTTCTGTTGGGGAATAGAATAGAAGTTACTTTACAAAACATTATAAGGACCGCACTGTAAACTTATTAATACTAATATACTCTTTTATAAAAGATAATTAAAGCCAAGGAAGATCAAGGCTGACTTACGAATATTTGCCAGAGCTGACGGAAATGTGAAAAACACTCGCATACCCAGGCGAAAATGTGTGAGGAGTGATAATGAGTGATGAGATTTGAGGAAGCGAAAAAAGTATGTAACTCTGACTACACTGTTAGGGATACAGCGTGAGGATAATATGTTGTTGTTGTGTAAAGGAAAATTTTTATATGCCATTCATAAACTAATTCATTTAATAATAACTATTATTTGATAATGCACTCATATTTTGTATTTTATAACAAAGTTATAACGTAATAAATAACTAACCGAAACTAAATTACGCATATACTGGTGTAGCAGTTTTATAGTAATGGGAACTGCTTACATAGACCATAGAATGAAATTGGTCTAATTCGAAATTTTGAGATTTCGTTTTGGCAAGTTCCGACATTGAATTCACATAGAATAATAAAATGGATTTTTCACGAATACATGTTTAAATATTCTCGCGATATGTTACTAATAGGACAGGCAAGTTTGTACTGTTATCTTTTAAATTAAGTAGTACGTATTTTTAAGTTTATTATTTTAATCCTAAATTCTGAAAATTTAAATTGTCGCTTTCATTCTAAAGACGCGATGTATTGTCTTACTAATAATAAATATGTAGCGACCTGGCGATGCTAAAAGTGCTGAATTGCATTTTAGTAGAATATAAAGCAATTTGAGGAAATGAAAGAAGTATATAAGAACCGCGACGCTTGGCGCTCCGCCCTCTCTAACCACCCCTTTAGGGATACAGCGTGAAGATATGTATGTATGTATGTATAAACCAATTCGAACGCGTGGCTCCGCCAGTCGCTTTCATACCATCGCCCTGCCATGCCACTTCGTGCTAGTTAAATTGTGTAAGAAGAAAATAAAAGTTCGACACCAATATGTAATTAATTTATTTGGATTTATAATAAATGAAGAGAATGGACACTAAGAAAATCCCTAAAAACACATTACTATTTCGTAAGAGCGTATCTAGACGGATTCCCCACTACAATCGCTTGTCAAGGCTCATCTTTCGTGGCGCGTTCTGTATTATTATTCTATTTAAATAAAGAGACAGTAACAGTTGCATGATGTGCATACAAACAAATGGACAAACGTTAATTTAAAAATTGCTATTCTAGACCGTTATTCGGTTCCCAACACGCACGATACATACTTACATATCTTCATGCGGTATCAAACGATACGTTGTATTACGATAACAAAATTTACAAATGTAAAACTACATCTCATCCGCTTTACTTCTCCATCATAATATACATTATGGATTTACATGAATTTACTCTTAAATACAAATATAAGTGGTATTTCATAACTTAATGTGAAAATTTTTGAATCGTGCAATTTCAAGTTACCGATTAATCACTAAGTACGTCTCTGTATCAAGAATGTATTTTCCTCATCTGGTGGTCAATAATAAAACTACCTAAAAAATGATAACACAAAGAGACTGCTACAACTCGCTAGATGGCGGCAGATTCGCAACATCCCCCTCCATTTATTCCGCGTCCCCCTCAACCCGTATGTTGTTACACTGATTTGTATGAGGAAAATTCGTTACGGCGCCTCCTCTTCGTTTTTACTTCGTGTATCTATCCAAAAATTGCAACTGACTATAGTAACGTTTTCTCCGGAATTCACACAGACCAAGACGCGGGCAATAGCTAGTGTAAGTATTTAATAATAAAAAACAATGCTTACGGATATGTTTTTCATGTTTGCTAAATTTAATTTCTTATAGTTATATCGAAGAACGATAACTATGGATTCGAATAATTGTTATCTAGGCATCCAAAGACATTACAATATATTCATTTGTATATAGACATTTTTGTATTTGTGTCGATGTGACGTACGAATTAAAAACAAACTAGGCCGTACGGCGCGGCGACATTTAGGGCATGACCACATTGCGACCCCGATTGTCATTGTCATAATCTTACTTAATATTGCCGTTGTGTGCGTGCCACGGCACGTTCGTATTTAACGCACATACATAAAAACCGTGTTCGCTAGCTTTCTATGAAGTCATAATACTGTTGTATTTGTACTGTGATACTAGGCTTATAATACTCGCACAAGATAGTTTAAAAAGTTTATTTTTCTTACTTTGGTCGGGAATCAAAACAGAGGTTAGAGGAAAAATCATACACATCGGATGAAAACTTTCATAGCTATGTCCGTAATTACTCAAAAATATTTAAAAAGGTATCAAAGCACGCGAAATCAATTCATATCGCCAATGAAATTAGTAAGGCAGATAACAGTAAAAGCGATATGGAACACTATTAACACAGAAGTAGGCAAACAAAATTAGAAAAATGAAGACCTCTCAATATACATTAATAATATTACTAGGGGTCTAGCATCCTCTGCTCCTGCAGCACGGGCACTATTAAGCCAAAATATAGGAAAGTGGTTCCCTAGTTTTCAGTTCAGGCACACGTTTTCATTTGAGATAGAGAAAACTTTCAAAGAATTTAAAAAAAAGAAAAGTAAAAATTTGTGGGGATTATCAGTTCATGTACTGGCTAATATAATGCCAATAGTATCGCCGATTTTAGTAAATATATTTATTAAATGTGTCGATCAAGGTGTGTTTCCTGATTTGATGGAGCATAGTAAAATTATACCAATATTTAAATCGGGTTGTAAGTCAGATCCTACAACTACCACCCGGTGTCGATATGGGCTGCGTTGAGTAAAATATTCGAAAAAATAATGCTCAACCAAATACTGGCACATTTACATTTTCAGGATTTTTCATGGTCAACAGTACGGTTTCTGTCTGTCGGTTCTAAATTAAAGATGGGTGTTCCCCAAGGATCAATTTTGGGACAGTTCCTATTTTTGGTTTACATTAATGATCTTCCATTTATGCTTAAAGACCTATGTGAAATAATATTATTTGCTGATGACACATCATTATTATTTAAAGTAAACAGAAAAGACATAGATATTAGCGGACAAAATAGGACTTTGGCGGATGTCTCGAGATGGTTCGCTGCCAATAATTTACTACTGAATGCACAAAAAACCAATTGTGTCAAGTTTTCCCTATCCAATGTACCCAAAATTCATAATAGACTAGAACTGGATGGGAAACAATTGCAATTAATGAAATCAGCTACTTTTCTTGGTTTAACAGTAGACAATAAGTTACAGTGGGCGGACCATATCGGGACTTTAGCTAATAAGCTCAGTTCGGCAATATATGCTATTAAGCGCATTAGACAGTTGACAGATGTGGCTACGGCTAGGCTGGTGTATTTCGCACATTTCTATAGCAGCAGCTCATATGAAATCTATCTTTATTTTACAAAAGAGGGCAATACGTACCATCTATAGTATAAACGCACGAGAGTCGCTGAGAGATCATTTTAAAGACATTGATGTACTCACCTTACCCTCGTTATATATCTATGAAAACATAATGTACACTAGAAAAAATTTAGATCTATTTCAAAAGAAAGGCGTTATTAATGGTGTGGAAACTCGTGGTCGGGATCAGCTAGTTATTCCTAAATTTAAATTACAAAAGTCAAGTGGTTCATTTTTGAATAACCGTTCGTTTTTATAATGAAATTCCTCAAGAAATTACTCAATTAACGGAAAAGAGATTTAAACTTGTCATTAAACGCACACTGATTGGAAAAGCATACTACAAAATTTAGCGATTTCATTGAAGACACAACAATAGACTGGAAATGATCCTTTCTGCACATGCATTTACTGGCTTTATGGATATTGTATTTTTAAATAACTGTTGTAGAATGATGTTGAAAAAATGATACCTGACTGAGTTTCTTGTCGGTTCTTCTCAGTATCCAGGTTTTCTTTTCGAACTGAACTAAAGTAGATTTGACGTTCAAAAATACCTTGCATTTGGGTTTACTTGAATAAATTGATTTGACTTTGAGGTTATCCTTGGCTTAGAAGATTGGTATGTGCTGTTGCAGTATGTTTTTGGGATACTCATACACATCATATTACTATATTTTATGTGTTAGAATTTTAGTTAACGCTGTTTAAAGTGCATATACTTTATGTACATATGTCATATAGATCATATTTAGAAATGAAATCAACAAATATAAAATTATGAAAATTCACACAAAAATAAAATAACAATAAACACACAAATGCTTCTCCACAGTATTCTATGTTAATATATGTGACTACAAACTTCGTTGTTTAAAGTAAGTTACTATTATGTATTGAGATTCAAGCATACATAATATCACAGTGGTAATGCATAAGTTTTTGTGGCACACAACTAAATGGCAGTATTTCTTTTTCTTTCTTTATGGATGGCGCACAGTTTAGCGCATTTGCCGATGTCACGTATTAAAAAGTAGAATCACAAGTAAATTAGTTTTTTCATAACGTAAAACTCTTCCAGTAAAGTGATAGCAGGCTTTACTGAAGTTATAAAGGACTTCTTGGAAGAGCGCGAGAATTTCAGCTACACGTTTTTATTTAGAACTACTCCATTCTTTTCTACAGAATTTTAAAACACAATATACTATCACTTTTGTACTTTAAAACTCCCAAAAATGTAAAAAATAGAAAATCTAAATAAAATGAGAACCTCACTTATCCCGTTCCCGCCAAAAAGTCCTAAATGGCAGTTACAAGCTAATAATTGCTATGGGCGCGCATCATAAACTTTACCATGGAACCTCATTACTCATTTTAATTGTTTCTTTTCTCGTGAAAAAACTTTAGTAAAATTTTGTGTTTATTTTATTTTATTCTATAAGTTACAATAATAGTGACGCAGTCTGAAAGGGTGTTAGCTAATATTTTAACACATTTTATATTGAGGCGGTGGTTAGTCTACCTTCTTTTGAAAGATTTAAATAACTGCTACGTCGTCAGTATAATCAGTAATCACACAAAAGCTGGACGAACATTGTGAATGGACGCTTTTATAATTTGCCGTTGAACGTTTTTACCGTCCAATATACAATAGGTAAGCAAAATGCTTCCCTATCATTCGAAAATAAAGACGCTTTTTCAACTTCCACGGAATGACGTTATCGTGCACGGAAATATAAAAGCGTTTCCATACAACTGTATAGATTTTGCTTCGCCATGGTACCGTGGACCGTAAAAACGTTCAACGGCAAATTATAAAAGCGTCCAATGGCGGTGGCGCAGGTATATGTGCCGGAGACGGGCGGGTGCGTGCGGCGCGACAAGTACTGGGGGCGCGCGCTCAGCGAGGGCGGGCTGCGAGACGCGCTGCGGGACTTCTTCGCGGCGGGCGGCGACCGCGGCGCGGGGCTGCGCGCGCGAGTCGTGCGCCGCGTGCTGCGCGAGCTGGACGCGCTGCGCCGCGCCATCGCCAAGCAGACCAGCTACAGGTTCTACTCGTGGTGAGTGCTCAGTGCCCAGTCACCAGTGACCAGTGCCCAGTGACAAGCGGTGTTCTTTGTACTGACACAGTGTAAGGGAAAAAATTTACAAACAGTGAGTGAGAACGACTTTGATGTTTGTGTTCAAGTTGGCATAGTAAGACACTGCAAAATATAATTATATTTTTAGTGTTTAATCACAATTACTTTTTTACAATGTTTTAAATATCTGAAACATAAAAATTATCGACTTTGCAATGTTTTATATAAAAGTATAATTTGTAAATTGCTAAATAAATATATTATAAATGGACAATTTAAGCAAGATAACCTTATGATAACCTCTCACAGCAGATGAATCTACTATTTTAATTGTCTAAAAATTGAAATCATCTGCAACAAACATGCATTAAAGCTGGAAGACAAGTCTCGAACTATTAAAACAGTGGCGTGGACAGCTTGGGTTCGCCCTATTCGCGTCCCACCCCTTAAATTCCGCACAATTGGTCTGTCTAGACGTCTTCTTTGACCAATTGTAAGGATTCTTAGGTTTTTGGTACTGTTTGGGAATAAAACTAACTGTTCGTAATTCACTCGTCGTTATTAGTAGTAAATATAAATTAATTGAGAAATAAACGTGTGAAATTAAATATATCGTTCGTGTAGTCAATGAACATACTGTGTATGGTAATTTATATATTTAAGAAGTATTTCGACTTTTATTTCAATGTCAGTATAGTTTGTTATTTTTATAATACATATGAGCATGTCGTTGGGTCCAGCTCGCTACTGATCGTGTACGAGGGCGACGTGTCGCGCGCGGGCGAGTACGACGCGGACGCGTCCAGCAGTTCCACCGAGCAGGCGCCGTCGCCGGCGCCGGCGCCGGGCCACTTCGACATGAGCACGCTGCACGACGAGATAGCGGCGGCGCCGCGCGCGGGCCGCGAGCCCTTCCGCCCGCACAGCGAGGAGACCATGGGCGGGTACGAGGAGGGCGAGCTGGCTTGCGGCGCGCACCCGCACCCGCACCCGCCCAGCCCGGACTCGGCCGACAGCTGGATGGCGTACTCGTCCACGAGCAGCGAGTCGTGGCGCGCCGACGGCGACGGCGACGGCGAGGCGGCCGCGGCGGAGAGGGGCGCCGCGGGGGGCGGCGGGGGCGGCGGCGGGGGCGTGGTCGCCGCCAGCGGCAAGCGCAAGCGCGCCGCGGACGAGTGCGCGCCCGCCGCGCCGCGCGCGCCGCCCGCGCCCGCCGCGCCCCGCGCGCCCCCCGCGCCGCCCGACGAGCGCGTCGACATCCGCATGATCGACTTCGCGCACACCGCGTACGCCGGCGCGGCGGCCGAGTCGCCGCTGGCCACGGCCACGCCGCACCACGGGCCCGACTGCGGCTTCCTCACCGGCATCGACAGCCTCAAGCGGCTGCTCACCGAGATCCTCCCGCCGACGCCGCACGCCTACAGTTAATGAGCCGCGCCGCGCCACCTGTGTATTGTAGCGATATTCGTTTCGGATAAATTCAGGCGAGCGCCGTGATCTATTCTCGTGTATCGGGACTTCAGCGGCGCCTGCCGCGTCGCCGCCGTCGCGACGGCGTGGGGCGTCGAGGGCTCGTGTCGAATCTACATTGATGACTTACTGAGTTTAAATTTTAATGTAATTATTATCCTCAAAAATTTATTGTTTGACTGATTTAATGTAGAAAAAATTACCGACCGGTGTCGTGTGATTACATGAAAGAACGCACACAGGGTATTATTTTATTATAGATACGATTCGTGCCCACCTCAACACTTAGTCGTAAACTGTCCCTTTCTTTCATGTAATCCTTACTGCCGGGTAATCATCGCACTAAGTGAATGTTGGCGATACAAATTACTTTATTTAACATTAAAACTATTATAATTTTAAACGGGACCCAGTAGATAAATTTATATTTTTAAGTATTTACGTTAAGTTATTCCAGGATGATGTGCTTATGTTCCTTGCCTAATGTTTGGAATTTTTGTTTTCAATTATAGTGTGATTGGTCGCTTAATAATAAAGTATGAATACTATCATGTGAAGTAGACATTCCTTATCACTATTAGTTACATAATAATCTATGTAGTATGTTTTTGCAAAAAAGGAAACTGGTCTACATGCAATATTAGCATCTATAATAATGTATTCATTTTAGTGATAAATAATAAAAAATTACTATGTTGAAGTACAGAAGCCTACTATACGGTTTATTGTGGCACTAGATTGTGCGTTTATTATTGGTGCTGACTGCACTCTGATGCGTCTAAGGTAATACACATTTAGATTACTGGAATGAAACGTGTTATTTATTTACATTAGGATTCATAATTATAGTTAATTTTTAATATTGTATATAACATGTACATATTATTGTTATGTGCTTATGTATAGATGTATGTACAGTCAGCATCAAAAGTAGTGGATAAAAATAAACCCAAAAAAAAGGCTGACATAATTACAGTTAACAAGTGATTGCTGTACTTATTTTTCTAAACAAATGACAGTAATATAATTACAATAAGTTTATGTTTCTTATTTTTGTGACTGTAATTATGTCAAAATATGCAAAATAATATTATTGTTGTCATAATGTTGTAAAAAATGTCTATTACAGTCGCTTCTGAACTTTAACTTACATTATTTGATCAACAAATAAGTACTTTTGATATTGATTGTATGGGGGCCGTGCAAGTAATACGTAAGAATTTTAGCTGTTTTTAACCTCCTATAATGCTTACGTAATACTTAAACAGCCCTTATAACGCTCGCACATCCCCAGTTAAATAACCCGAAGTGGATTGGAGAGCAAAATCTCAAACAAGGAATATGTATCTAACGATAATTTGGCTTTGTTAATTGAAAATACATAATAGTATTAGTTTTAATAACTTGTGTGGAATGTGATTAGTGTCAATTTAAAACTGTTTTAAAAGCATAATAAATTGACCGAAACAATTTATTTAAATAATTTTGTAGCAGTATTATAACAAAAATATAATTCAGTATGTAAAATAAGAAATTTATGAAAACAGCATGATTGTAGTATTCTAAGAATTACTTGTGTACAGTTGCTGTGTAAATATTGGCTGAAATAATTGCGTTAGTTGATGCTTACACTGCCGTAGTAAGTGATATTGTAGTTTAATATTCACACATGTGGGCCAGTGTAAACAGTATCGCGCATTCGAAATGGTGAATGTATGGTTGGTTGACCATTAGCATTAGCCAACATTCCTTTGTGCTGCATTCATATTTGTTTGTCCTTTTTTTATTATTAAGCACTATTATAGTGGGATAAATTTATGAAAGTACCTGGTTTAATTAGGATACTAGGTTGTATTTCAAATTATCTTTTATGTCTGTTATTTTAAATAACTGTATGACATTATTTTGTTAAATAAATTTTAGGTAATTGACTATTAATTTCTTTAATTTTACCTTTTTAAGCCTATTTTTTTCCCTGAACATCTCACAGAGGTCATTTAAAAATGTTATGGGCATTAATTTTTCTAAATTGAGAGTATATTTTCTACTTTGAGTATATTATAATCTCAGGTGTTTGTGGCCAAGGGCGTATATTATAAGGATGGTGTTGGGGGAGTTTGGACTTACCCCTTCCCTTAGCATACCGCCTATGTTCCCTGAATAATGACTTTGTGTCCGTTCAAACAAAATATTGCACAATTGGATGTATTTTATGTAATTTCCAATCGATTGATTTTATTGACATATAGAACTGATTCTTATGCCTTGAATTCACAAGTAAAAACTAGTTTTTCTTTGTGCATCTTTGAACCCTCCCATGTAAAGCTATATAATTTGCAAAAATTAAAAAATTAGCAAAAATTATTTGAAATGAAAATTCAAAGTATATATCTCTATTTAAATCAATGTTGAACCCTGTGGCCAGCTTCGTAGTAAAGTACGAAGCTAATTTTCTCCTAATTTAAAAGTCGGCTAATCTTTCGGGTTAGTTTCAAAAATGAATTGTAAAGCTTTACAAAAACTTTAAAAAAGTGTAAAGGTGGCACTTCACATGGGTATTTGTATTGCGTATTTGGCATATTTGGCAAACAATTACCACGTGTGGAGAGTATATTTGACAAAGTATTGGCCTTATTTGCCTATTTGACAAATATGGCCAATACCAAATACGCGTTACCTTGCGCTTGTCGGTTTCTTGACGCACATCAAAGGGGTCAAATAGGCAAATACGCAAATAAACCGTCTACACAATGGCCATATTCAGAAGCGCACGCGCCGTAGATCTGTATGGACGTGCAGTATTTTGTGTCTGTGTTGTGATCGCGAACTGGAACAATTATTGAAAATGCAAATTTTTATGCATAGTCAGTATCCATCAGCGCCTTGCTCTCCATGATTTTTTCACTACTTTGTATTTTTTCATGCACTGCATGTAATAGTTACATACATTTAAATAATAAAATCCCGCTGCAAGTTGAAACACGTCCATAGTTTTGGTGAACACATTTTCTTTTGCTGCCAAATGTTTGTGTGTTTGTTATTTGGCTGCCATGTATGGATGGTCGTATTTGCCTGTATTTGCATGTTTGCGAGTACGTCATATATTTTTCCAAATACAAGAAACACCCAATACCAAACACAAATAGCCATGTGAAGTGCCACCATAAAACAGACTTTTTTGGCGGGAACGGGAGAAGTGAGGTTGTCGTTTTATTTAGATTTTCCATTTTTTACATTTTTAGAAGTTTTAAAGTACAACAGTGATAGTATATTGTGTTTTAAAGTTCTGTGTAAGTGACAAGAATGGAAGAGATCTATATAAATATGTGTAGCTGAAGTTTTCGCGCTCTTCCAAGAAGTCCTTTATAACTTCAGTAAAGCCTACTATCACTTTACTGGAGGAGTTTTACGACAAGAAAGAACTAATTTACTTGTGATTCTACTTATTCTGTGTCTGTATACTAGTTTGTGTTAATGCGTGACATTGGCAAATGCGCTAATCATCTATTGAATTGTTTTCTCGCTTTACTTGACGTTGGCAATGTACTCACGTACGGTGCCATTTAAAAAAAAAAAGTAGAAAATTAAAAGATAATATGATCTCATATTTAGAAGAGAGTGTTATTTATTAATATGTATTTGTCATACTAAAAAATGTGGTGGTGTTCTTTTCAATATTGCATGATTTACATTTACGTTCTAATACTAAAGATCGCAAATCTTTAAAGCCTGCATTATTATTAAACGATAATTTTGGGCAAGCATGTACAAAAATACTTTCCTAACCCTATATTTTACTATTTTACGTTAATAACAAATTAATCTGTGCCTATAACGATGCCTCCAGACTCCAGACCACAGAACAAATATACTCCAAGTCTACACTAAACGGTAAACGGTTCAAAAATGTCCGAAACAAATGTGCACTCAAATGAGTATTTGAGTGCACTTCTGTTTTAGTAGTATTCGAAAACGCTAACAGTAAACATGTCAGTGCTCCTTCAAACATTGTAAAAACCACATCTACAACGCTAAAAAAAGACGGAGATTCTCATTTTCGGTTAATAAATTAAATAATATTATTTACGTTTTCATTGTTTCGTTATAGTAATGACGTTAGATAACTCTTTTTTTATTAAATTCGTAATCATATTTTTAAATATTGCCTGACGATATATGTCTTATCCTTGTCATTTTCACGTAACAAATCAAAATGACGTGAATTTAGAATTTTAAAACTCCTCCAGTAAAGTGATAGTAGACTTTACTGAAGTTTTATAGGACTTCTTGTAAGAGCGCGAGAACTTCAGCTGCACATGTTTTTTAGACCTACTCCATTCTTTTCACTTACACAGAACTATAAAACACAATATACTATCACTTTTGTACTTTAAAACTCTCAAAAATGTAGTAAAAATAGAAAATCTAAATAAAATGACAACCTCACTTCTCCCGTTACCGCCAAAAAGTCATAAGTGCTTCTTTAGTAGTCTGATGTTGAGACTTTTTTAGTGGCTAAGTCTACCTCAGCGGATCGCACTAGAAATATATTTGTTGCCAGAAACTCTAACAAACAAAATGTATTACGTCGACATTATAATGAAATAATACAATGAATACATCTGTTACTAATGACATCGGGCGCTTTTATAAATTAATATTGCGCGTTTTTATCGTTACGTTTTTACCGTCCGAAATACAATAGGTAAGCAAAATGCTTCTTTATAATTTCTGCACTAAAGACGCTTTTTCAACGTCCACGGCATGACGTTATCGTGCACAGAAATATAAAAGTGTCTCCATACAACTGCATAGATTTTGCTTCCCCATTGTACCGTGGACAGAAAAAACGTAGCGATAAAAACGTTCAACGGAAAATTATAAAAGCGGCCATCGGCTGTTATGGCCATAGATCCCTTTGTCTTTCCTC
This sequence comes from Zeuzera pyrina, assembly GCA_907165235.1. Classification (NCBI taxonomy): domain Eukaryota; kingdom Metazoa; phylum Arthropoda; class Insecta; order Lepidoptera; family Cossidae; genus Zeuzera; species Zeuzera pyrina. The sequence continues at coordinate 7,101,978 of OU015627.1, forward strand.
TCAAGGAAAAATTGTACAAAAAAATAAATATAAAAAAATATGGAAAAGGCGCGCAAGAGAAAAATTGGCGCCATTATTTTGCAACCTATTCTTAATTTATGTAGCAATGGGAGAACCTAACGATATACAAGCAATACAGACAATTTCTTCTGAAATTAACGAATCCTATATACAAATTACTTATTCTAATCAATGCCATAAAGGTAAGTAAAAAAGTTTCAGTTTTTTGATTCTGTAAATCAACTAACCATATTAAGTTTTATTATAAATTTAAGATAAAGTTTAGTTAATTAAGTTATTTACTCTTATGATAGCGCAATGATTAATTATATTTGTAATAGAAGGCACTCACTAGAAGTCAGTACCTACTCGCGATTTAAAGATTCATTCTATTCTATATAGAGCTCTTTCTACCCAAAGATGACTTCTGGCGGTTGCGAATTGGGAAAGCGATCGCCATTGCTTCAGAATAATCGAAGAGACTTTATAGTTAGGTTTTTTTAACTATTTGAAAGTTTCATTTTTCAATAGGGTATATAATCTAAGGTCCTTCTTAAATTTTGTCGCCTATACCGAAGAAGGAGGTATTATTATTAAGTATGTAGCTACTTAAATTTGTTGGAAATTATAATATAGGTAGGTAGGTACTATGAGTGTACTATTTGTGTATGTTTTAGCTCAGAAGTTTTTGTCCGAAAGGTTAAGAAAAGAGTCTGAACGCCAAAAAGAAATTTGCACTTTTATGAACAATGCCAACATAAAATTAGAAACTGAAATAAAAAATGCAGAGCAAGAACTGAAAAGGTAATGCATAATTTTTTACACTGTCTTTTCCTTGTTGGCCACCTTAATAACAAATAATCAAAGTTGATAACATTCTTAGATACCTAACTATCAGGTAATTGGGAATATAAACTTCTGGATTTTCTTTTACTTAGGACTTCAATGTGATCAGAGGTTAGTATGTTTAATGCGTTACCATGCATCTTAATATTATAATAGGGCAACTACGACATGATTTCAGAAGACATCATTTTCTTACATCATACAACTCATTCAATGCGAATTGACGACCTCCGTGGCGCAACGGCTAAGTGCGTCGGAAAGTAAACGGGGGTTGCGGGTTCGATTCCCGCCCCGAGTCTGGGTGTTTATTTATAACATGTAATTATTTACAAAAGAAAAGTATATAAGTAGTGTATATCAGTTGTCTAGTACCCATAACACAAGCGCTGTGCTGCTTATTTTGGGACTAGATGGCGCTGTGTGAAATGTGTGAGAAGGATATTCAATGAACCAAAACTACGATTTCCACTTAGATTTTTAATTTGCTGTGCAATAAAATTCATATTTTTGTTACTTATCGTTATCTAAAGAGCTAAAAATAAGCTTAGTATTTCCATTTAGATTTAAGTACATAGCTTACTTTAAAAGTGAATACTACTTTATTGTTGTAGCTTTCAATTTGCACACCAGACAATTAAATCTGCAAATATAGAACTGGAGAAAGAATTATTATTAGCCAGAGAAAATAAATTACAGACCATAGAAAGAATCGAGAAAGGGGAAAAAAAATATGAAAATCTTTGGTTACAAAGTAAAAATAGATATGAGTCTCTACCCTTTGTACAAAAGTGGTTGCAAGCTACCAACAGAATGCAATTCTTAAAAGAAAAAATTAAAACTCTGGATAATGATGCTCATATGCATTATCAAGAAATTAAAATAAAAAAAGATAATTTACTGAAACTCGATAGAGAACGAGTAATAAAATTTGCTCAATTTATGGTCAATGAAATGCCCAGTAACATAGAAATTATAATGCATAAAACCCAAGAAATTAATGCAATATTTAAAGAAATAGATGAAATATTAAAAGAATTGGAAGTAAATTCTAATAAACAATTATGCATTATAAGTTCTTCAGATAAATCTGAGGATTTACAGATTTGTAAAATAAATAAAACTGATGACAAATGGCCATATTTACATAAAAATGATGATACTTTTACAGTTAAGTGTTTTATCAGGCTTTTGTATAAATTCAATGCATAAATATAAAATTAGTAACTTGTTTTGCATTTGCAGCCTAAATTACAATTCGCCACTTATGATCTTGATGTTTTAAGAGACAAATTACATCAGGTAAACAGTTACTCTTTTAAACTATGTAATTATATTATGAAGTACCCACATTATCACTTTAAGGTATTAATTATTGTGATAAAAATATAACATTTGTTTCTTAGATTAAAAACAAAGAAGTGAATGTTATGAAAGCTCATTATACTAACTCTGAAATAATTAACATTATCAATGAAACAAATACAGAAAAAAATTATGCTGATAGCTTTACTTATTATTTTGCTAAGACCTCAAGTTCTTTTACCGGAAATACAGAAACAAAAACAAATAAGAAGCTTATTAATGTTTTAGAAGATATAACACTGAATACAACTGATGTGAATAATATAATATCTAAAATTGATATTGATAAAATTAAAGATGTTAACATAATTAGTGGAAAAACAATGAAACATGCTGAGTGCCTCTCTAAATCACAGGTAAGTTAATTATTATATTAATTTTTTAGAGAAATCGGTTTCATTTATGTGTGTGATTTAGGGCAGCGGACTTGTGGAAAGTGACAAAATAGAAGAAATAGATTTAACAACTGCGAGTCCAGAACATATTTTAGTGCCACCTTCGCCATTCTTGGATTTAAGTCAGGTGAAGTTAAAATCTTATAAGACAGCTTAGATATTTGTGTATTAACCTTTATTGTTATGTAGAAATGACGGTAATGTGCTCTATTTTTAGGATATAAATTCACATAAACAAGTAGAAGTTATGGTGGAGATGTCAATGAATGGCACCTCATCTAAGATTACAAATATATTACATGTAAGAATGATATAATTTTATACAAATAGTACAACAATAATAAAATATTAGTCTGGATTCGAATTCACTAACATAAATTTTGTTTTTTTTTTTAAATTATATCTAGGGTAATAATAAAAAGAATGTATCATTTGATTTACCAATTGCTAATGAATATAATATATTAAGCCATAACATTAAGAAATGTGATGATATTATTGAGAATGATGAGAGTGAATTAAACGTTAGTAGTGGACATGATATATCAACTAAAATTGAAGATATAATGATTAAAAAAAACCATTTAGATACTTCACCACAATTTGTATATGGCAAAAATACAACATTACTAATGGTAATTATTAATTAAAATGTTAAATGTAGGTTTTGAATGTAGGACTTATTTATTTTATTTTTACAGATGAATGAAGACAACCCAGTAACATCAAAATTTTTTAAACACAATAAGTCAGATTCTGTCCTGAAGTATAGTGAAATAAAGCTAGAAAAAGAAAAAAATGAAAATGATGTAATAAAAACTAATGATGAAATGAAAATAGAAGATAATCAAACATTTATAGAAAAAAATTATTTTCATGTGGAAGAAAATTCCACAAAAGACGTTTCTAAGGAAGAAATAATTAGTGTTAGTTTACATTTTTTTATTATTGACGTTAAAAAGAAAATTTAATTTTCTAACAAAAATCGATTTTAACATGAAGGCAATTTAATTTGTTTTTAGGAATCTGAAATGCACAAGATTGAGAAGCCTGTATCAGGAATTTTATTCAATCATGGGCAGCAAGGCCTCCCAGAATCTTTAGATGTATCACTTAGTACTACAGGACTTGAGGATTCTGAGTTTCCTCACTGTATTGGTATTGAAAATTTGAATTTCAGTTTTATGTGTTAGATAAATAAGAAAAATATTTTTTATGTCGTATACACAGCAGTGACATGCACACACAGTTTCAATAAATAAAATAGATAAAAAAGAAAAGTTTGACACTTGAAGCTTCTTTGCTACTTGTAATATATGTAAAAAGTCTATCTTATAAAGTTACAACAAAAAGATACCTAGATCACAGATTAATTAGGGGATGCATTTAATGGCACTTCAAAATTGGTGGAAATATGTATAAACAAAATTGAAGCCAAATTGCTATGAATTACTATTAAAAATATAATGTTATAGAATAAAACGTTACTACGTTACTCCTTCATTAAAAAGATATTAGCGTAAAAAAAAATAAGTGATTCTATCAAATATTTATCACCTACCAGCTGTAACCGCGACTTCGTCCGCGTGGAAAATTTTCCCGTGACTTATCTGAGTTACCAAGGTTACTCGAGATACCTATATTGTCGGGGATCTTGAAAAAAGACTTCCTATCGCGGAGCATCTATGAACGTCACATATACAGAAACTTTCCTCTGCGTATTCCATTTAATTTGATACCCATATTGTTGGTGTTGAACTAAAAATTATTTCCTATTATGCAACATCCGTCATATTGGATTCATGATGACGTCACGTAATATATAAAAACCTTCCCCTGTGTATTCCTATCATTTGATACCCATATTGTTGGTGTCGAACAAAAAGTTATTTCCTGTTATGGAACGTCCGCCATATTGGATTTATGATGACGTCACATATACAGAGACCTTTAACCCTCCGTATTCATTTAATATCCATATGTTGGTGTTGGACAAAAGTTATTTTCTATTATGGAACATCCGACATATTGGATTTATGTTGACGTCACCTATACATAAACTCTACTGTGTATCCCATTTCGTTTGATACTCATATTTTCGCTGTTGAACAGAAAAGTTATTTTCTATTATGGAACATCTGCCATATTGGATTTATGTTGACGTCACGTATACAGAAACTCTACTGTGTATCCCATTTCGTTTGATACCCATATTGTTGGTGTTGAACAAAAAAGTTATTTCCTATTATGGAACATCCGCCATATTGGATTTATAATGACGTCACATACATAGAAACGTTCTCCTGCGTATTTCATTTCATTTGATACCCATATTGTTGGTGTCGAACGAAAAAGTTATTTCCTGTTATGGAACATCCGCCATATTCAATTTATGATGACGTCACATATACACAAACCTTCCACTGTGTATTCCATTTCATTTGATATCCATATTGTTGGTGTTGAACAAGAATTATTTCGTGTTATAGAACATCCGCCATATTGGATTTATGATGACGTCACATATACAGAAAAGTTCCCCTGCGTATGCCATTTCATTAATTTATTTGATACCCATATTGTTGGTGTTAAACAAAAAAGTTATTTTCTGTTATGGAACATCATGGATTTATGATGACGTTGATACGTTGGATGATGATAAAAATCGCATATCATTTTTTGAAAAAGAAAGTAGCTATATTTGTTTTCGGGCATATACTATCTGTACCAAATTTCATCGTAATCGGTTCAGCGGTTTAGCATTTCCCCTATAAAGTTTCATCTTCTTTTTCACCCCTTTAGGTGTAGATTTTTGATAAAAAAAGAAGTATGTTTTTTAATAGAAAAGGTTTATGTATGTACTAAATTTGATCTTAATCGGTTCATTAGTTTGTCCGTTATGTTATGATGTTAAACTATGTCTGTTTCATAGTGTCATAATATGATAAATTTCATCAAAATCGGTCTGGCGGTTTAGCCGTAAAAACCAAGGCGACAGATCGGCAGACTCATTTATAATATTAGTTTACGGTAGTAAACTAATTAATCTGTGATATTAGTATGGATAGTATGGATAAAAAAAAAATTGAAATTAAACTAATAGCTTTTAAGGATTGCTTGCACCAACTATTTAAACTGGATTTAAGGAACTGACATATTGCTCGCACACCCTTAAATCGAGTTTAAAAGAGTTGGTCCTCATCATCATCATCGTCAGCCCGTGTTCGTCCACTGCTGGACATAAGCTTTTCCAATACTATGCCACCATAACCGGTCCTCGGCTCTCCGCATCCATCCGCTTCCCGCCACTCTCTTCAGGTCGTCGGTCTACCTAGCGTGAGGCCGTCCTACAGGACGTCTTGAACGTGGTCTCCACTCCAGAACCCGTCTAGTCCAACGTCCATCGGCTCTGCGACATATGTGCCCCGTCCACTGCCACTTCAGCTTGCTTATTCTCAAGGCTATGTCGGTCACTAGTTCTCCGTCGGATATTCTCGTTTCGGATTCTATCCTTCAGAGAAACTCCGAGCATAGCCCTTTCTATAGCTCGCTGTGCAACTTGAAATTTGTGGACGAGGCCTTTTGTCGGTGTCCACGTTTCTGCCCCATAGGTCAGGACCAGGAGGAATAGTTGGTGCAAGCCCCTTAAACTGATAACTTTTCACTGTCATTCTAACATTAACATTTGCCATGAAGCTGCGTTTTATGCACTATCATTCATTTATTCCTTTTTAATGGTCCAATAGCATATGAGAATTAAGAACAAATAAATTAAAAACAGAACAAACAAAAAAAATAGTAAATTTATTGTAGAGACCATTAATTTTAAAGTACATGTGGTTAATATGAACAGTAGCAAATTTATAGAAAAAACCATTAATTTTAAAGATTGTGAGTTGTAGATAGAACTACTAATTCTAAAGCTCCAAATAGATATTCTATTAATTAGTTACTATCGTGAACTCTGAACAAACATGTCAACATTTTTTATTGAAGTTAAATGTTATTATGTTATTTTTTTTAATTGCGATAACATTCAATTATCATGACTAACAGTATTATAACCAATAAGATGCTGGTATTGGGTTGCTAAAGACGGTGTCTCCTTATTAACTTGGGTGCATGTCTTGAGCTAAGTATACATTCGCCACTACTACAGATATGTGCAAGTAATTAAACAATACACTGTTAGAAAAGCTTTGAATGTGTGTAAATTTAGTTATTCTTCAAATTTGTCTCTTGGCTGAGCGTTCTCTGTGATGCTTTCTTCTCGCATTTTCGCACAGGCGAGTGTGGAAATTTTGAAATTAATTTATCGAAAATTACATGTTTTGGCTAAATAATTAATAAATAAACATGGCTATACTCACGTCCAATCGGTGTAGGTACCGACTAGTTTCGGACCTATCGGAGGTCCTTCATCAGGGTGAGTGGGATGAGTTCGCGGACGCGCCGTCTCACATAGCGTGCCTGAGCTCACAACGCGCAGCTTAACACTGTTGGAACGCCCTTAAATACCAACAGTGACATAAACGCATCGGTCTCTCCGAGTTCGTCATCATCGCCGACGTACCCCACGCCCCCTGGCCTGTCAAGCCGCGCGTTACCAGCTTACCTACACCGATTGGACATGAGTATAGTCATGTTAATTAATTATTTAGTTAATATGTCTTACGAAAGTTTTAATAACATATGTTTTGGTTGCAATCTTTTTTTACTTTATTTAATAGTAAACTGTCAGGATAGACAGTGTCATTTATCTTTAAGGACTAAGCATAAACATTGGTTTACTGAAAACAATTTTCAAAATTCCAGATAATAATCTTCTTTTATCTCCAAAGGCTGAAATGTCCGTTTCTAAAACTGATGGCAATCCACAAAACACATGTCAAGAGATGCCTAATTTCTTAACAGGTAATAAAATGTCTTTATGCTGTGTAAAAGACATATAAGATATCGCTGGTTTGCGAGAACACCGACGCAAGTCAAAATTAAAAATATGTACTCAAACCATCTAACAAAACATTATATTCTCTTTTTTGTGTCCTTTGGACTACCTTGTTCTGGTTTGTGTCAAAGAGAATATAATTACGTATGGTCTTGTCATAATATATAATATTGATTATATGTTATTTTCTAGGTTTACGGACATCAGGATTATCACTTTTTAGTCACATATCACCAACAGTTAAACAAGATGTTACTTCAGAAAACCAACCAAATAATTTCAATTTTAATTTTAATAATGACGATAAAAAAAAGAGAGGAGGGCTGTTTAGATTATTTCATTAACTTTATTTCTTTGATTTGTTAACATAAACATATTTTATTCTAGTTTTCTTAACATTAAACTTTCATTCTAATTACATGGAAATATTTAATTTACAATGTTATAAGTTATAATGTTACATTTTACTGATGTAATTGACAAGCTCTGACTGCTATTAGTTGCAATAGTATAAACAAAGGGGCAAATACTTCACTATATTCTATGGCTGAATCACCTTGCAATTTTCTACAAAGTAAAAATTTGAAACCAAATGTTAGACCTAAAAATATAGCGCTCCATGATGCCCTATACAGAGATGCTTTATATGAATTTTCTAAATTCATTCTTATACAAACAATGCAACAAAAATATGCATTCATTGCATCACTTACAAATAATGGAGCGAAAATAGTCCACCACGCACTGTTAACAATACCATCTATTTTCAATGCCAATAAAACTGAAAATATAGTTATTGTAATTAAGTTTATCCATATTTCAAAAACAGTGAGTCCAATCCACTGTACAATCTCATTTAGAGTGAAAAACATTGTTTATTGATTGGCACCTAGCATTGCTGTCCTGAATACACGAATGTGGATAGAGGATTGGTGTCTGATTTGAGTGGCACAGTCTAAATCATCCGTCAATGGCTCTAGATCATCTGTTCAAAATTAAAAAATATATTAGTGAACTGCATTTTTTAACTACTCATTTAAACTTTAAACATTGAATCAGTACATGTACTATTTACAAATTCTTTTATACTCATACATTTTCTACGATTTTACTCACCAATTACATCAACAGTGCTCGTGTTTACTTCAATTTGACAAGTACCAGAAAACAATATTTCAAGTTGTAGTGCTAAGTTACAACATCTTTGTATAGCGGCTCCCAGCGCATGTAAAATAATTTCTTTTTCGCCTTTAGTCAAAAGATCACAACACTTTTCTAACTGAGCCTAAAATTATAAATATACATGCTTAAAACATTGTAACAACAAAAGGGAATTGTAATGTAAACCACAAGCGAACACATGTTTGTACTCGCATAGCTGTTACCTTAAAGTTTGTTTTCTTAGTTATGAATATAATATTCTCGCCACCAATTGGTCTCACTGGTAATCGCTTTTTTAAGGCATAATTTTTGTTTGAAAATCGTTTATTTTCTCTGTCTTTCTTTTGTAAACTGTTTTCGTCTGACATTTTGAATATAATAGCACAGATTAAGTATTAGTTATCCAGTTCATTCCTCTCCAAACGAAATTTTTTTTTATGAATTTTTGGCCGTCGTAGTAGTGTAGTCTAGCATGGTTAGATGTCACAAGTCACAACTACTATTTGACGTCAAGTATTGAACTTTTTCGTCAGTTTTCGTCAGTTCACCTTGTTTTTTCCTTTCTTTATGGTGTGGCGGACTGTTTAGCGCATTTGCCAATGTCACGTATTAATAAGTAGAATCACAAGCAAAATTGTTTTTTTTTTATCGTAAAACTCCTCCAGAAGTGATAGTAGGCTTTACTGAAGTTATAAAGGACTTCTTGGAAGAGCGCTAAAACTTCAGCTACACATGTTTATTTAGATCTCCATTCTTGTCACTTACACAGAACTTTAAAACACAATATACTCTCACTGTTGTACTTTAAAACTTCCAAAAATTAAAAAATAGATAATCTTAACAAAATGACAACCTCACTTCTGCCGTTCCCACCAAAAAGTCCCGATGTCGCCTTGTATATAGAGCTCGTTTAACATGCCAAGTTCAAATATTGATGACCACCATTGAATTTTAATTATTCGTTATTTCATTAGTTCATATTCATATTATTCATTGGTATTAATCAAGTAATAATATTTTAAAGTAGTTTTGTTGCATATATGAAGATAACTTGACAGTTTTAGTCTAGTTTTACTAGATGGCGCTAGACGGAGAATTCCGACTGAAACCTCTATTTCTCTATATGTAATATACTCTGTGTTAAATGCCCCACACCTTCCAATTTGTTGGAACAACTTTCCTAGGGATAGCGATACGTGATCGATTAATGGAAAAATGTATCGATCCATCTCGAGTAGAGAATCGATTTAGTGAATTGATTACGGACACCTAAAAATGGAGTTTCCATTATATTTGTATTGGTAAGAACGCAACTATAAAATAATAAGCTAGCGTGGAGTTTTTTAATAAATTATACATACACATCGAACACTGTCGTCACCTTGGCGCTCTCAAAGCTAGATTTAGCGCTTTTTTGAGTCTTCTAATTTTTATATCCCATGCGAAATATAAAAAAACCTGTAGAACGATTTTTGAGTATCTGTCGTTTATTCACTGAATCGATTCACTGCTCGAGATCGAACTATCGATTCTTCCATTAATCGATCTCAAATCGCCATCCCTAGGAATGTTGTTCCAATAAATTCGAAGGTGTATAGGGTATTTTAGTTACAATAGAATATGTTTGTACCCAGTGTTGAATCCAGGATTTTGGTTTGGGAGGGGCTTGAACCCATGAAAGTAAGGCGTTCCAGGACCCTAAAATTTTTCATTGAGGGACTCAGATGCTTTTGGGTTAGCTCAAGCGCCTAAGCCCCCCCCCCCCCCTCCCCCTAAATCCCCCGTAATTGAAGTATAAAATGACCGCAAGTAACCCTTGTTTTTCCCAAAGTATCACTCACAAGACAAGAATTAACCCACTATGCGTATCATGAAATTAAGAGTAGATAAAAAAAATTACAAAGTTGGTCTACAAGTAATATAACGTTAACAGACCGCAAGTAACCCTTGCTTTCCCCAATGTATCACTCACATGACAAAAGAATTACCCCATTACGCATATCACGAAATTAAGAGTAGATAAAAAAATTTATAGTCGGTCTACAAGTAATATAACGTTAACAGTCGTAATTTTTTGACGACCTCCGTGGCACAACGGCTAAGCGCGTCGGAAAGTAAACGGGGGTTGCGAATTCGATCTCGACCCAAATCTGGGTGCTAATGTATAATATGTATTTATTCGTTAGGGATACAGCGTGAAGATATGTATGTATGTATGTATTTATTTACAAAAGAAAAGTATATAAGTAGTATATCAGTTGTCTAGTGCCCTTAACACAACCGCTGTGCTGCATTTGGGACTAGATGGCGCTGTCTGAAATGTCTTGAGTTTATTAAATTATTATTATAATTTTAATTATTTTCTACAACTAAAATGTTTCACAAATAAAATATAACAGATTAGTAATTCATTGTAAAAAAACAAAATTTGACCTGGTTCAGAGTATTGTCACAGCGTGCCAAAATGGTAACATCAAACCAGAATGTCTATTATGGCGGATATTTATTATCATACTAGCGGACTAGCAGATACCCACTAAAACACACATAAAAAATTCCATCAAAATCATTCAAGCCGCTTTTGAGTTTTAGCAAGACTACGAACAGCAAATTGATTTTTATATACATATATAAACATTACGACATTTTATTGATATGACGGTAATATTTGAAGCAAAATGGTGGTGAAATGCATTGTATTTGGTTGTAATTTGGTTGTAAAATTTAATGCATCCAGCATATGTGTCAATATTTAAACCGTAAATGCAAAATTTTATATTTTAAGTCATTCGTTTAAGTCAATTCGTGGATATATACCAATAAATATTGTTATTTCTTGAATTGTGTCTATTGGAACATACTTCTAATTAATATTACTCCGCTCATTATGCATAATTTATTTAATTAATCCTTTTAAAAACATGTTTCCGATTATCGGACAATTTTAACTAAAGTGCACATAATCTTTTTGACTTTGATTACCTATTTACTTGTCTAGATGGAACGTTGTCAACAACCAACATAGAAAAACGGCCCAAGTTGCGGGTAATGTGTGCGTAATAGCAGTGTACTTATTTCATAGATTTATGTCAATATGTGCGTAACTGGGGATCACAGCATATAGCAGTTTTTCCCTATGTAACTTCTAGCAATTGAAACAAACTTATGTAAGTTATATTATGGCAGAAATATTACAACCATTATTATCATTAAAAGGTTAATGGTCATGATAATTAATAATAATAAGACTCAAATTATCTGATAACGCATTTTGTAAATTTTTGTATTAGCGAATTCTGCGATCTTCAATATAAATTTTTTTATTGTTCAAAATTTTCACAGCAGTGTTTAGTTTTGGTTTGTGATTGCCTAGACTTTTTAAGTTGTAGAATTTTACCTCGTTCAATAACCGAGCTATTGAAACACTGTAAACTCTATTTCCCTATTCATAATTTTATTACAAGTACTAAAGGTAGATTGTAGTTTAACAGTTTATTGATGGTTTATTGTACATTTTGTTAGGCCGATGGCCCAGAAGCCAATGTCTCAATAAATTAAAAAAAAGATTATTTAGCTTTATACTCTGTGTTCTTTAGCACATCATTATTGTCACTTTCTTCTACATGGGGATAAGTTAGTTTCTGTTTTGTGTAAATGAGATGAATATATATTATTTCGTAGTCCTTAAACTTAGTACATACTGGCATATAAACGTAAAACGAGTGCAAGTGAGAATGTAATCCTTTATGATAGTGGTACGAGAAGGAAAGAGACAGCGAATGGACGCTATCGTAACCAGTTTTGAATACCAGGTCGTCTCAAGTCGTCACGCTGTGGGGAACGCCGTAGACTTGTTTTATTGTTTTGCGTTATTCATGTTTTATTTCGAAAAAGTACGGTATTTTTCAATAATGGTTACATGTTCTGTATGTGATTGTGATATTATATATCGCAATAATCAAGGGAATCATTCATTTCATAGGTGAGAAAAACAAATTAAAAATCATCACGTATCAACGAGCTCCATGAGTAGTAATATTCTCCCCTATTCGCCCTAAGGAGGGAAGGTAACGGGATCTTATCCCATACAACCGACGTCTTCAGTAATTTATAGATAAATTCTTGCATTATAATGTCGAAGTATGTAATACATTTTAGATGTTTCTTGGAATTTCTGGCGACAAATATATCGAGGCGGTCTTTCTAATAGGATCTCTACTCCACTAAATAAGCACTTATTTCAACAATTTCACATGACAGCACAACAGCGTAAATATTTGGGGAGCAAAACTACGCCAATTTTACATCACAATATCCATTACAAACCTTTTGCTAATAATTAAAATGAACGCCCAACCGCTCTCCATAAAATCTCGCCAAATTTCATCAATTTTTCATAGAACACCAGCGCTACTGGTGATTGAAGAAGAAACTAATAGTAAAATAAAGCCATCTTGATCTGTCTGTTAAAGTCGTTACGTCATTAGGCTGATGGTCTTGTAACCAATGCCTTAAGAAATATAAATAAAAAAAATAAATCTGTTAGTCATATTGACTCTTTGGCGGGAACGGGAGAAGTGAGGTTGTCATTTTATTTAGATTTTCTATTTTTTACATTTTTAGGAGTTTTAAAGTACAACAGTGAGAGTATATTGTGTTTTAAAGTTCTGTGTAAGTGACAAGAATGGAGGAGATCTAAATAAACATGTGTAGCTGAAGTTTTAGCGCTCTTCCAAGAAGTCCTTTATAACTTCAGTAAAGCCTACTATCACTTTACTGGAGGAGTTTTACGATAAGAAAGAACTAATTTACTTGTTACTCTACGTGGATTCTATTTATTCTGTGTCTGTATACTAGTTTGTGTTAATGCGTGATATTGGCAAATGCGCTAATCATCTACTGAATTGTTTTCTCGCTTTACTTGACGTTGGCAAGTACTCACGTACGGTGCCATTTAAAAAAAAAAAGTTATATTGTCAAATGACAATAGTTAATTGCAAATACTCCTGAACTTCAGAACTCTGCTCAACGGATCGAAACGGACAGTTTCAGTGAAGTCAAAACCAAGTCAAGTTACACTCATCGACGGCGATCGACGATTTGTCCGTATTTTTTTTGCATGGATTCTTTCTGCATATACGAGTATATATTACCCAAGTAGTTACGCAGTGCGCACCTATACCTATATATTATGTATAACTTGACTACAGTTCACTTGTCAGATTTAACTATCGAGTTGCCACTCTTTTCCCTTTTAAATAATTACCATACTCTGGTATATACTAAGTTTGTGGCGTAGTCGATACGTTTCTTTATCTACACTAAAAATCATCTCTTTCTTTACGCTTTCTTTAATCCTCGTTTTTTTGCCGGGAACGAGAAAAGCGAAGTCGGCATTTTGTTCAGATTTTCTATTTTTTTTTTGCGTTTTAGGCAGTTTTATGGTACATAAGTGAGAGTATATTTATGCGCTAAAATTCTGTGTAAGTGTTAAGAATTGAAAGTTGGAATAAAAATGTGCTAATAAAGTTTTCATGTTATTCCTAGAAGTCTTTTTTTAACTCCAGTAAAGCCTACTATCACTTTACTGGAGAGTAAAGATTACTGGGCACTTACCATAGGTAGCTGCCACCTCTGTTCAAACGTTAGCTCGAAAAAAGCACTAGACTATCAAATTAAAAAAATGCCAGATTGCGTGCCAGATTTTATAAAGGTTTTAGATAATATGCGTTATACCTAAATAACGTAGATAGAATACATAGCGTAGACCATTGCTTGGTAATTTGGTAATAGCCAAAGGTATGTTAACTAATTAAAAAAAAACTGTGTGCGATTCGATTATATGTCAATCATTACAGGTCATGGTGGGATTATAATTGTTTACATTTCATCTTGTTTTTATCCATTTCTATATTTTCGGACTATGATTAGCTGAATAAGATCAGTACAATTAAATATTCTAAGTATAGTTACATTTTAGGAATGTGAATTGATAAATTTTTACCGACTTAAACACCGTTGAAAATTGTAGGTACCTAAGATGTCATTTCTAAAAAATCAAAAATTATGAAGCTAAAATGGGTTGCGTTAGTTGTTCATTGAGTACCTTCATCTCTATTGTTCTTGATGCGCTCGAAAGGTATTTACATTGTTCTATAAGTAGATGAAATAGGTATTTTTTTTAATTACGTAATATACCGGAATATTTCAGAATATCACTGTGCACGGTGTGTGCAATGTTAACCTGTTGTATATTGTTCACTATCTTGACTATATTAATCATGGGTGTTGGTATTGGTTACCACTATTGTTTTGTCCAAAATTCGGTGGACGCTATGGGTAAGTATTAAGTACTTATGTTGACAATTATGTAAAGAAATGGGTAGAATTTTTAGGTGTTATATCGAGCATTAGTAGGATCGGCAGGGTTATTAGGTACCCAAAAAACTTACTTCAAAAAAAATAAAACTACTTACCATATAAATTATGTGTATCTCCACCCAGCGGTAATGGAACATATAAGATCCTTCTACACATAATAATTCAGCTATTTTAGTATTAGAATCAAGTTATGAGAAACCAAAAAATGAAATCTTTATTTGTCATAAACTTTTAACTTGAACTCAATACGACCAATAATATAATCAAGCATCGACCGAGAATCGTTCAAACTGAAATGGTTAGCTAAAGATTTCCTTTTTGTACCGGTTTCTGTGAAAGATAATGAAAAGGACACAATTCGTGATGCATCCTTAAGTGGACTTAACTCGTCTCAAGCAAAGATTACTAGAAAATCTATCGTTGTCATTAGATGAGACAATGATAAGGCTCAAGCGTTGGAAACAGCTCAAATTCAGTCGGATAACTTCCCTTTTCCCCAAGTCGCTGTTACAAATACTCATAAAAACGCACGCGATAATATTCGTCGATAAATTGTAAGAAACAAACAATATTATTTTTGTGGAAACTCTTATCACCCACGACGATTTTGTCCTGCCTCGGACAGTACACGCTTGAAATGTGGAGAAACGTGGATATTTTGCCAAAGCATGTAAAATTTTACCTTTGAATGCAGCTGCTGCTTCAGATGAACCTAACTCATGTGTACTTTTAGCTACAACTGGCTTAAATAAATGCATACCGTCAATGACATGACATTCAGAAAGCAATATTCGACGAAATAAAATTAATTACATTAAAATCTTTACTAAGTGTAATTGATCTCAAAGGGTATTTTAGTATTGGAACTGATGCTTCTGATCTCTTTATTGCAGCCTCTCTTAGTAACATGGAAGACCAGTGGTATTTTTTTCTAGAATCTTGAAAAACAGTGAAAAGAAGTATCCTATTATCGAGAAAGAAGCCTGTGCCTTTATTGAAAGTCTCAAGAAGTGAAGACATTATCTTTTTTCTAGGCGACTTCATCTGATAAGTGATCAAAAATCTGTAGCCGTTATGTTGCAAAACAATGCCAGTAAAATTGTCGAATTAGAGCATCAATGTGAGATATAGGCCAGGCACCGAGAATGTAGTAGCAGATGCTTTATCTGCTACTCCATTCATGTGCGTTGAAATTAAAGCCAGATTCTTAAGTTATACAAGGATACGACTCCAATCGAGATGCTAGCCCTTGATTTTAAAGGGCCTCTGCTGTCACTGACTGACAATAAATATTTACTTACAGTTATTGTTGACGACGGAATGATACTACTATTGTAAATATAAAATTTAAGTAGTCGTTTAGCGCTCGCCCAAAGCGATCGGTGATGCTGTAAAAGGCACTGGAGCTGACAGCAAAGAGAAGGTTTTTTTAGTTGGTCAGAGTCGGACACTACTCAGTCGGCGTAGAGGCCGGCTGAGTGTCCGTGGATTTTTTCCATCTCAGAAACAAAAAAAAAGCGCATGCATTTCACATCCGACACCAGTACACGCAAATGGGTTTCTGAGAACAAGCGACCGGGAGAGCGAGAAGGCAATATAAGAAGAGATAGTATAAAGCGCGCTCACGCCGACTTACATATAGTTTCATTACAAACAAACTTAACACGTCACGTCTTCCTCTAACTACACGCCACTGAAATCTACGGAAGAAAAAGATACAATCCACTGCTCCGATGGAACACATGCCGTAATATTTCACCACAGTTGATGGTTCATTCGCAACCGGATAAGCCAGCCTACGCCGTCGAGGAAGATTAACGTGCAACGCTATCACCATCGCTATCGTCACCCGAGTCAAGAAACGCCGAAAATTTATGCCATGGAAACCACACGTCTTACCTATCGTCGCTAAACACGATTGCTGCCGCGGCTTCAATATGACCATATAACGGTATTAAAGGTGATATCTGAAGTTAACATCGATATTGGCGGGAGCAACTGTCGGACGCGGTTGCCACTTCGTCTTCATTAAGACGTTTGTACAGTGCGACTGCATCGGTACGGTACGTTCAGTTCAAGGGCCGGTATGTAGGCACTGCCGACGGGCTGGGCACTCCCCCTAGTGTCTTGGTGTGTTCGTATCCCTCTGCCGAGTAGGTGCCCCTTTTTTGGTCCTTACTGTTTTTCTGTTTGGAATAGGGACTGTCGTAAAAGCGAAGACGATGACACGTTCGAGAAACAAGGAAGGTACACACGTTATAGGCGAAGATACAAACACCAGTCATGATGGTTAACACAGGAGCAACAGTTCCCACACGGATGTCATCCCAAGACCGCACTACCAGACAAGTCCGGGAAAATATAATAGTCACCGCAAGCCCCGTGACCCGTAAAGCCGTGAGAACCGTTAGATCGAATATTTCTAGTTCGAAACGCTGTCGCTCGAATCGAACTAAAAAAACGTGAAATCGAAAAGGCGCGGGCTACAGCTGTGATGGCCAGAAGTAGCTTAGAACTCATCCAATTTGAGGACGAAGAGGAACAAGAATCCTCTGATGATGCAAACGAGTTTGTCGCCAACGAGCACGACTCTCGAGTGGGTGAGAAAGACAGTCGAGAAGCACCTGCCAAACTCGATTCGGGCCACCTGCCATTATTGGCAAGATAAAAGAAACCACTGTCTTGAGATCAACGGTCAAGGACACCCACACGCCGATTTCCCCGCACCTTGCACGAAGTGATATTGCTCGATTAGCCAAAGAATAATGCAAGTCGTACAAAATACAAACATGCAAACGCCGTATAATTCCAGAAATGCACCCCGCTACATAAACGAGCTGCATGTGTTCGACGGCGACCCCGGCAAATGGTTCGATTTTAAGGTGATATATTGTGACACTGAACAATAATTCAGTAATGCCGAAAATGTAGCGAGATTACGACACACTATAAGAGGCCGAGCAAAGGACTCGGTAAATTCAATATTATACGCACAAAGCGATCCCTTAGAAATTATTTCGACGCTGGAACGAAGATTTGCTCGGCCGATGTATTTGATTCGAAATGAAACATTAAACATCGACAAATTGCCCTTAATGTCGGAAGATGCAAAAAACGTATCTGTGGTTGCTAATGTCGTCACTAACAACGTCGGCACTATCAAACAAATGAAAAAGCCGAGTTCTCTTCATTAAGGCGATCTCTCTGAAAAAATTATTAACCGAATGCGCACAGTAGTAAAATTCAAGTGGTTCGAGTACAAAGTACCACATGAGAACGAGTCCATATTGATAGTGCTCATGAACTTATGCTCGCCGATCAAAAGAGACTTGTGATATCGTAAAATATAAAGAACATCGGGGCGAGCGATATCGAACCCATACGGTGCACGCCTTGACTGCTGAACGCGTATTTATTACTAAAAAAACAAGAATCGGCCAAGCGTCGGATGACGCCGGCGCCTCAGGGGTGCGGGACCATTTCGAACGGGCGCAATACGCATTACAAAAAAATCCCATTATGTAACAAAGACCACTTGACAAAAGAATGCGATAAATTCAAAGAAGCTATAAATGTACGAAACAGATGGGAGATGGTAAAAAAAAAGCTAAACTGTGCTTCAAATGCTTGAAACCAAACCACAGAGTAATAAATTGCCGAGCTAAGCCATGTGGTAAGGGCACTTGTCGCCGAGGACATTATATACTATTGCATGAAGAAATACAAAAACGAACACAGACAATTGGTGTACAAAAAATCAACCTGGTATGTGCAACAAAAGCATACGTGAAAATTATGCCTGTGGAGATAACGAGGTCGACAAGCAAAGTAGTCACTCACACTCTAGTCGATGAAGGGTCTATGGTAACACTGATGGAAAACCGTTTGACTGACAAAATGGTACCCGTAGATCCACTGAAGATTTATACAACTAGGGAGTAGGAGGACAGGGAATAAAAAGGTCGGTTCATGACGGTTATCTCTATGCAATCATTTGTACCTGAAGAAAAAGAATAGTCCGTGTAAAGACAACATGAAACGTTCGCCAGAGCGCCGTATGACGTCACTGAACTTCGAACAATAAATATTTTGAAGGAAAGAGGGCAGCCGCAACGAACCGATACACGGACAGCTATATACAAACTTAGCACTAACTTAGCCAATGAAGTCAACATTACACCCAAAGCAATAAAATTCAACATTACATCCAAGGCAATAAAATTCCAGTTGCAAGAAAATACAGGTAACGACGTCACTATTTTTAACACGACACAATACGTGTCGTCAAGCGACACTTAAGGCCATCTATGTCGTGTTACTGTCGATTATCAAACCGACAAATATTACCGTCGAGTTTCACACTGGGGACCTTTGGAGTCTGTATTTCACCGCCAGCGCCTTATACCTAAGAACCGTTACAGTGGGCGCATGGGCGCGTCTCGTGCGGTTAGTCATACTGCACTCGCCACTCGTCAACGCCGATCAACGCCGAAGTCGGGGAGTCTGCGAGGGTCTGCATAGCAGCAGTAAAAAGAGCCACGACGAGTATGTCTTCGCCTTCGTACGAGAAAATTGCTGCTACGCACCGAGAGGGAGATCGTTGACGACGGAATGATACTATTGTAAATATTAGATTTAGGTAGTCGTATTTTGCTGTTTATATAGAAATTTAGTCACAGTTTACACAATAACGTCTATGCCGTTTGTTATATGATTGTTTTAATTGTAATCAATAAAAATATCATAAATTAATTATAAAAATTGACAATAAATTGAGCACATTGCATAAGCCTCTCTGGGTGGCATAACCCATAGGCATAAAAACAGACCGAGAAAGTTCGCTGCACGCATGCTGGGTCCGCTAGAGGCCCGGTCCTCACCCGAACCGGAAGCCCGTTAAAATGCACGCAGGTGCGGAAAATTCCCCTGGCGACGCCATTAGCCCGAGATCTGTCCTCCATACGAAGTATCCCTCGGCTGGAGGAACCCTCAGGTGGTCGACCATCTCACAGGGCGCCTTCTGCGCTAGCGCCAACGTGACCGGTGACGCTGTGAAAGTCACTATGACCTGGTAGTCCTAAAGTAGTGCAAAGAGGTGGGTTGTTTTAGTCGGTTTGAGTCCGATACTGCCGAGTCCGGCTGAGCGTCCGTGGAGATTTCTTCCACTCTCAGAAACAAAAAAAAAGCTGCACTACATCCGTACACGCAACACGGCTCCTGAGAACAAGCGACCGGGAGAGCGAGAAGGCAATATTAGAAGAAACCCTACGAAACGCGCTGGCTCCGACTTACGCATTGTTTAATTCTAAACAAACCGAACACGTCACGTTTTCCTCTGATTACACGCTACTGGAACCTACAGAAGAAAATATACAGTCCACTGTTCCGGTGGAACACACGCCGCAAGATTTCACCACAGTTATTGATGAACATTCGAGATTTCCTTAGCCTATACCTTTACAAATGTAAGTACTCAAATGGTCATTAGATGCGTCACTGAATTGTTTTCAAGTTTTGGAATGCCTTCTTATATCCACACAGATAAAAGTAGTTTTTTATGTCTTCAAATCTAAGAGTACATATTTCTAAATAATAAAGACATAATAGCCATAAGTCACTCAACTGCTAATAAATTTCCTGAAGGAAATGACCAAGTAGAATGTATTAATGGGACTTTATGGCAAACTATCAGTCTAACTTTAAAGTCCAGCTATCAACCCATTACAAATTGGGAAGAAGTTCTAATGCAAGCATTGTATAGCATAAGATCATTACTTTGTACAGCTATTAACGAAACTCCTCGTGACAGAATATTTAATCATCCTCGATGCTCTTCGTTCAGCCAGTCTATGCCTACGTGGCTGAAGCCAGGGAACAAGATAATTATTATAATCGTCATGTGTCAGGAAGAGTGATGTTATCTTCCACGACGATACAGGAAGTAACGGCAGATCATCTTTCTTGATCAATCTTCAGCTAATACCGATGTTTCTTCTACTGTCTTCTTACCTATACCTCAGAGGAGATCACAGCGACATAGGCGACCACCTGCCAGCTTGTAAGAGTATGTGGCATATTTCATTAGCAGGGAAGAATGTATTAGAAAATATGACGAGCCACATGGTTCTATTCATATGTAGAACACCTAAAGATAGTCATTTCTCAATTTGTTTAGAATTATTTTCACAGAATATTTTATAACGCAGTGATCTGTGTAAAGCTTATCTATAGTTCTTACAGTAATAAAGCCTTTACTTCTGGGCTCTACCATTACAATAGGTACGTATCTATGTGGCGTGTGAAACAGTGATTGAGATAAAGAGATAAATAAGCAAGAACGTACCCATAACGTAGCGCTTATTCTTTGTGAGTGTGGTGAGATTTTTTAAACCACCGTTGCCGATCGACCACAGTCACGTAATAAAGACAACAAAAATGAAACCAATTTTAGGTTGGTTGGTGCCAGAAAGATTTGGGGAAAATTCGGGATGTGTTTTTAATAGTTGTAAATGTAGTTACAATTTCATACAAGAACAACGTGAAACTACCCAGGTATTTTGGCATAATACCTAGTTGTACCACAGATTAATTAGTTACCACCGGTTGTACTCTCACCGAGGTTTATAATTATTATATTACTTGTATACTTAAAATAACTGCACTTACTTTCGCATTCCATATTGACCGAACCCTCTATGGCTGTATGGGAAATAGCTAATTACCAACGATCAAGTACTTACCTTACTCATTTACATACACGTTTTACCTGACGTGCACGATTAAATATTAGTTACGTAAACGTATATGTTTAACGAAATAAAATGTTTAACAGCCAAAGCCGCGAAAGCAGCCGGAGCTTTGCGATCAGCACCAGAACAAGGGCACGTGATGCGCTCAGTTCAAAAAGCTGTTCAACGAGGATTCGCACATCGTGTCGCTCGACGAGAAGCAGACACACCCTCATTGTCGAATAATATCAGTGATATTTGGCTACACGACAATTTGACTCATACAAATTTCACTGATTTTAATAATTTGACAAATTTCAGTAATTTAACAGATTTCGTAATTACGAATTTTACTAAGTACTAAATCTTTATTTTAGTTATTGTTTTCTATTTATTTTCTGTACATTTCGAAATTCATTGTATATTGAAATTTGAAGCATAAACCTGATTTTTAATAAAATGTTCATATTATAATCATTGATGCTTCTGTTAGTGGTAATTAAACTTCTGAACGAATTGACCGATTCGGTAATATTGCCACATCGTGCTTGTGGTCGAGCTCCAGACCATGGTTCATCACTACTCTAGGATACAATAGGTGGCGCTGTATGATAGTTATTATAACCAAATCTAATTATCTAACCCATAGCGTCATCTATCGGAAAGAGAATTACGTCTGGCGAACCACCTCTTATAGTTTCATATAAAAAAATTAGAATAAAAGATTACAATTTAATTGACGAATACAAAGCACAAACTGCGTGATTAAAATACAATCGATTACAGAATTATGGTTTTCATATTAACAATTGATACGATATTACTTCATATTTGTGGAACGTAAATTGATCTGATCACGTGAAAAGAGCTACATGAGGTTCATAATTACTAATATTCAGTGGTTTTAAAAATGGTATAATCGTGGACGTGTTGTTTTGTGATCGCCGGAAACGGCCAATCAATCTACGCGCTAGCTCTTTCTCATGTGGTGTTAATTCCGGTTCTTTTGGTGGCCTGAAAAAGAAAACAAAATGTTTCTCAGAAAAGTTTTACTGTTGTCATTAGTAATGACAACAGTAAAACTTAATGACAACAGTAAAACTTAATGACTCATTACCTATTAATAAAAAAACCGAACTAAAAAGTAGAAATTAAAAAATTATAGTTTAAAAAAACTAAAAAAACCCGCTTTAATGGCAAACTGAACTAAAAAGTAGGAAATAATTTTTAAGTATCAAGAGCTTGTGTTACAGCAATAGAAAATTGCAACAATCAATTACGACTAATTAATTTGGAATAAGATTAAAATAAAAATTAAATTATTAATAAAATAATTCAATTATAGTAAAAAAACCGTGGGGTGCAATTTACTATATTATCAAGCACCTCACGCTTTTTTTTACAATAATTGAATTATTTTATTACTTTTTATTTTACTATAGTTTTTTTAAACTATAATTTTTTCCGCAAAATTCAAATTATTTCAAAAAAACTTAGTTTGGTCCATTGTAATACGTTTGGCTTAATAATGTAATAATTTCAAATGCATGTAGAAACGTTCCGTAGCGACATTTATGGTACCATAATCGTACCATTAATTTTTTAAATTTCTTTTTATCCTGATGATTCTAGTCAGGACATTAGAACAAAGTTATAAAATATTGTACTTTGTAATACAAAGTTATAAGTATTGTCTTCAGTCCTTGACCCCTGTGCAAATTTTCAAACTGATTAGACTTCTGGAAATTGGTAAAAATTACGCTGAAAGATTCCGTTACATACATACATACATACATACAGGTGAAGCTAATAAAAGCGTGTTAAAAAGGCACGAATTGTCGAGTGCACGGAAAACCACAATTTCGTGCCAAATCACAATCAAGCGGTATGTATCGAAAATTAGCTATCTACTAAGTACCCACTTATAACTTATTGAAAACCTAAACATTTTACTCGTATGCTTGATTCCCACCTTTGTGAGATAATATAGTAAATATGCAGTAAGATCTCTTATTTTAGGTAAACATTTGCTCGACATTGTATAGAAACCATTATAAGAACATTTTCTTATACATGTAAATATAAATATAACATATAAATATGTAATATAGTAAAAGGCTCAGACCAAATAAAATTTAATAGGGTGTTAGGTTTATTACAAAACATTTTATTCGCGGTTTTGTAAAAAAAATATTGGAGTTTTTGATTCAGCAAGACATTGAAATCGTTCATTTACACTTACCTCTCAGTTTCAAGTACTACAATAGGTGTCTCTGACTTTTGTATAAGTATCTCCTTTTCTGGTTTTTTCGTTTGATAGACTTCTGTAATTCAATTTAATTTCTTTGTAAAAAATATGATTAAATGGGATAATTTAGACTGAGTTTAAGAGAGTGTTCTCTTTTTAGAGAAAGTCGCACACACGCCTCGAACTATCGAGTGAGATCATCCTCATCAGCCTCGCAATAATTGACCTACGGACATCTAGTCACAGCCACGTCGAGAGATTTTCCAGACATAGGATCTACCGTTGATTTTACTTACATGTCCTGAGTGAGACTATATGTATATTGAGGCTCAGGGACGACAGAAAACGTTAAAAATAGATGTTTTTAAGCAGATTTTTCAGCGAAAATTTACCATGTAAGGGTTTTGTGACTATAAATATTTTCATAGCACTTTATTTAAGTTGATTTTGGTGGTCCAATTATAATTTCAATTTCGATAGTTAGCACTCAAAAGTACTTTGAAGTATCAGCTATGACTTGTTTCTTATACACGTTTTTCTTTACGAAATCAAACTTGACTACAAAACTCGGTGTGGTTATTGTATAATTTTTATTTCAACCTTGGAGGCCTATTTATTCCGAACAGTAGTTAAATAAGGTATAAACATAAATGATTAATTTTATCTCTGACCACAACATTATTCTGTAGTAATCTATCCGCAAAAAAGCGCGATAGTTCGTTAAGGAAAATATAGTGCAACCTAAAAAACCGAGCTCATACACAGCTTGAAATGATTAGATGGCACGCGTATAAATATCAACTAGTACGTGTTAACTGCTCAAGGTCATTTGCCTCTCCAGTTACTTACATTTGTATACTGATAATGATTATCTTATTAAACAAGCAAACCTTGTTTATATTCACATAAATGTATACTAGCTCATTCAATTATCGAAAACAAGAATTTGAGTCAGCACGCAACGGATGGTCATTACAACTACTGTGCTGACTGTATCGCGACGGCACAATTCATTACTTATTCAATGCACATCAAAAACGATCATAAGTTCCTAACGTTAAGCCATGATACGTTGAACTTTTATCAATTGTCAATAAATCTGTTAGTAACTGAATGTCCCGTTTTCCTTTTTTTTTCTATAAGACGACCCTAACGGTATAGATTCTCGGTTCCCAAACTTATTTTGTCTACTGAGTCGAGAGCTCATGCAGTCGTTGTCTAAGATGCCTCCTAGCTAAATGAAATTACAAATCACCCCCCAGGCCTCTACACAACGCCCTCATTTTTTTTCTGGGTCTCTTACCGCCCCCCTTTAGGCCTGCAGCGCCCACAGGGGCGTTATCGCCCACTTTGGGAATGGGTGGTATAGATGATTAGATGACTAATAAATCACGAATTAGGTGGTTCTCAGGACTAAGTCAATTTTATGTGATTGAAATTCAGTAAATTACATAGATTAAATATATGTATACAAATATTGGCAATGCAAAAAAGGAGGAACATGGCATTCGCGTATGTTAGAGCGAGATAGGCGAGACTATTCACGTACACGTCATGGCTCTGTATGGACTCGTTTTATTTTTGCAAATCTCAGGTTTTAAAAGTAATTTCATGTTTATTACACGTAAATAATAATTATTGTATGTACTTAAATTATCAAAGAAAGAAAATTCCTATTTACACGCACATAGAAATCTTTTTTGGTCGCGATTAATCTAATCACTTCTTTGCCAATCTATACGTTAGTAAATACGTATACATATATTGTCAATTAGGTACATGTAGTTCACATACCGAGAACAGGGTGTGGTGCGTGCTCGACTTCCGTTTTGTTCACTGCAACGAGACGAACGACAGGTCGGGTCTCTGGTCCCGATCGCAACAACATAGGTGGAGGCGTCGTTGACCTTGAAGACACTGAAGAGAACATAAGAATACAATATAAATTTACAACTTTTAAGCAAATCGATACCTACTCGAAAAGTAATTCTTGTATAAGAAATCTGAAATATTGGAAAATATATTTTTACTTGAAATAATAAATCAATGTGCAACAACAGAAAGTTCTGTTTATTAGTATGGTTGGCTTGGCACCGACTTCAGTAACTGACATATATATTTATATAGGTATGTGTATCGTACTTATAAAGTTAGGTATTGTTATTGTACTTGAGTTTTGATTAGTGAAGGATAGTTATTTTGTACATTTCAGTGCTTTTTTTTAAGGCGGTTAAATATTTTTTTATGCTCTGTCTATATTTTGTACATCTCAGCCTTGAGATCTCAGCACGTAAAACATTTAAGTTTAAAAAAAAGTTGCCACTTCTGGCTCGACTTGCCCCTGTTAGAGGCTTTCAATATGCTAGCATTCCCGGGTTCAGTATATATTAATTTTAAATGTATAAAAACATCTGTTCTATTTACACAATATTCTTATAAATCGGAATTTCAATGTGAACGAGTATGCTTACTTGAAAAAGATGAGAGTTCTTTTTGTGCATAATGATATCCCACAGATATACCATACACCATTAAAGCAATTAACATGAACATCAGCAACATAAGAAGGAATGCACAACAAGTCCACGTTAGTACCCTGATAAAAAAACATTAAGTAAATATAGGTAGATCTCTAAAAAAAATTGATAGACTTAATTAGGTAGTTTATAATAAAAATAAAAATAGGTACCTACTACAAAATAGGTACACATGTACTATTTAAATTATTAAAACTTTCGTGAGACATTATTAACGCACTCATTATTAAATACGGCTTTACTCACGTATCCATCACGTATACGTGAGTAAAGCCGTATTTAATAATGACATACTATTTACACTAAACTGTTGGGCTAAGGTTTAGATTATTAGTGTTTTAGTGGCGCGATGATATATTTGTTCTTAAACGCGGTCACTACGAGTACTCAAGATGAGTTTCACCCCATGAAACTCTTTCTACCCAAAGATGACTGTTGCAGCGATCGCAATGTTAGGTTTTTCTTTAACTATTCGGTAAGACTTCGGTATTAGATTTTTTTTACTATTCGAAAGCTTTTCATCATTCGGGCCTCAATAAATGTGAATATATTATCGCATTACCGAATAGCACTAAATCTAAAAGCGTAAATAATCCAAAGTCCTTCTACAAACCTTTCAACACAGAATGTAATGGAACACAAAACAGACTGTATTATACCCATTTCGCTTTTTCATTAGGAAATAAATCCGAAAAATACTGATTGATCGGTGAGGGATAGAAATGTATAATAAAACGTTACTAACAAAAATAGTAAGTAACAAATGTAAAATAGTATAAAAATAAAAATAATAAATTCATCTAAAATATCACAAATAAATAAATAACTGTCAAAACTGTTAAATAAAGAGGTAACAGATCGTACTAGGAGAGTTTGTATCTCAAAGTCAACGGATCTCGCAATGGAATCGTACACATTAAAAAAATATATATTAAAAAGCTTTTGCGTAGGAAATCTAGAAAATGTGTTCGGTTCCCTTGAAATCTATATCTCTATATATAAACATCTTTGCATATAAATAAAATTGAAATGTCTATCTGTGCTTTCCAAATAAAGGTTTTTATCAAGCTTATGTGATTTTCCGCACGTAACCAAGACCAAAACACGCATTTTTAAAATTTTTGTCTGTCTGTTTGTTTGTCCGGACTAATCTTGGAAATGATTGAACCGATGTTGGCGAGATTTTCACTGTAACATACAGGGTGTTTCAAAGAATAATCGAGACTGCTTTTTATCCAGGAAGTGTTTTGGGTTGCTGCATAAATTGAAAAACTTAGAGGAAAATCTATAGATATACATACGAAAGTCTAAAAGTATTAAAGGTGGTTTCCAAGGTTGAGTCTCTTTAAGTCATTAAGGCACTTCCCCTAGTCAAAGACTGCTTTTTTGGAAGTTTTAGTGGTTATCTTCTCGTTATTACGTTCTATCGTGATCCGCCATTTGAAAGCTGAGGTCTGAAATGAGCTCTCTTCAGTTGAGCGGCGCCTGTAAAGCGGATTTAACTTATAGTGGTTTATCCGTTGACCTACATTTAATAACAGAAACAGACATAGCAGGGAGTATGTAAAACAGCAATGAAATTGTATTTGTACACTGAAAGATATTTTTGAATAAGTGACTGAATTCGGTATTTTAGGCTTTTCCGATTCTAAAATAAATATTTATAGAAATTGTCCGTGCGTTCGTATATTTATTTTTTGAAAATCTATACACATACATTACATAGTAAGAAATAAAGGCTTTTTCTTAAGATTATATTAAGCTTATTATTAGTACGTAACCTAGACCCAAACACGCGTTTTGAAAATTTTGTCAATCTGTTTATTTGTCCGGGTTGATATTCGAAACCACCGAACCGATTTCAATGAGATTTTTAATGAAAGTTAGAAAATTTTTCAAAGAAACATTTAGAATACATTTTATCCGAAAAGTATTAATTTTCCAGCGTGAAAACTGAAAATCTCTAGAAGTTAGAGGTAAAGATTGAATCTATAGATCTATTATATAAGTATACATATACACAAATGTACAAATATGAAAAGTGTTTTCCGCAGTTGTATCGGCCGTCCTGAAGCTGAGGTCTCAGTGGCGCCTTATTGGGTTTAACATAAATATGTATATGTAATATAATAACAGACATAGCAGACATCTAACCAGAGTATTTTACAATTGCAGCAAAACCGTATCTCTATATTCCACTCAATTACTCCGGCTTTTATGTATTTTATGAACATTATGTATTCTAACCAAGATTGTCAGTTAGACCATAGGTTTTAGATTCTGTGTTAGTTGCAAATACGGATTTAAAAAGAGTAAAGAATGTTTAAATACGTCATGGAAAGGGAACTAAACGGAAAAATGAAATTACCTTTTTCTCTATGTGTCACCATATCGACGACGATAATTAGCTTCTTTAATAATAACTATTTTGATCTTAGAAATACATAGTAACAAGAAAGTTTTTGATGAAAAGTCACAAAGAATTTTGCAAATTTTTCGCTCGACATGCCTATCTCTTTAACAACAAATGACAGAAGTTGCAGAAGTTATAAATATAAACGAAGTATTTTTTTCTCATACATGTTCGACGATGACTGGTTGCTCTCAGCTCTACATCTGCGTCCTTGAGGACAACGTCACTATGCAATGTAATGTTTATAATCCCTACAATAAGGTTTACTGTAGCAATATTTTCATCATAAATTCACGCGGACGAAGTCGCGGGTTACAGCTAGTATGATATAAAAAGCAAAGAAAAAATAAAATATCTAAGAGCGCTGACTTTTAGGAAACCTCGTTGGTGCTCACTTGAAAATTCTTTTGAGATTTTTAACAATTTTTGAACGTAACCATGGTAGTAGGTAGGGAGCCTAACTTGAATAAATCAAATCAAGTCATCAAATAGAGCGAAAGTGAGTGGTAAAAGAAGCCGAGGAAGACTAAGGCTGACTTATGAAGATCAAATAGCTAGCCAACGGAAATGTCAAAAGTACTCGTATACCTAGGCGAAAATGTGTGAGGAGAATGATGAGGTTTGAGGAAACGAAAGAAGAATGTAAGAACCGCGACGTTTGGCTCCGTCCTCTCTGACTACCCCGTTAGGGATATGCCGTGAGGATGTGTAAGTATTGTTACGAGCTGAGAGTAATAAGATGCCGGTTAAGGGTGCAAAGAGTTTATTTTTCTTCGTACAAGTAGATGTCAAGAACACGCGAACTTAATTACGGCGGTTCCTAATCTTCGTAATCGCCCTCGAAGTAGGTACCCGCGTAGTAGTCACCGAAGGTACACGCTTCACTCAATAACAACGTTCCCGAATCGCAGAGTTCTTCTATCCAAGGTCGTCGCAGTAGTCGTCGTAGTGGTCTATATAATTCGCTTTGATGTCGCCTCGATCGCTAGTTGAAAAACACTGACTCGGCGGCGGACACGGAGCTCTATTTATAGTCGGATAAAACGAGGGTGGAACTTTCTAGTTAATTACGCTTGTTAACGGTAATTCGACATTGTTCTCGACGCCGCCTGTTTGCATGAGTCATAGGTACATGACTCGTCATCGCTCGGGAATATTCGAGGTGCAACTTGGTCCTTCTTTCTTAATTTGACTTATACCATTCGATAGTAGGCCTTAAACCTAACAATGCGTTTTTAGGTCATAACTCGATAAAGCCTAGGTCTCGAGATATAAGCCCTACAAGTTACGTTTCGAGCTCCATTAGAAATAGACCTTATTCCTTACGCATAAGGTCCAAACGTAACAGTATGTATGTAAGTCGTCAAATAACGATTTTCGTGGGACTGAGCAGTATTATGACAACTGGTATTGTATTTAGTAGTATTTCCTGAGTTAAAAAAACGGTGTTGTCACTTTCTCAATTGGTGGAAGGGGGAGCTATGACGTCACAAAGATGGCGATTCTTGGTTTAAATTAAGTCAAATAACTTTTTACAAACTTTTGTTAGCCTCTGAAAACCTCATCATTTCCTCACAAATTTTCGCCTAGGCATACGAATGATTTTGACATTTCCGCCAGCTAACACTGGCTATTTGATCTACGCAAGTCAGTTTTGGTTTTCCTTGGGGGTTATTCACAAACGACGGAAACTCCGTGGTGGAATGGCCGATTAGATTCGTGACACCCGTTTTCATTCGATAGAAGACATAAAGGAGAATTCGCGACGAGCACTGAACTCAATTCCGGAAAAAACGTTTAAAAAATGTATTGATGATTGGATTATTCGTTGGCGTAAGTGTATCGTTTCTGAAGGAGCATACTTTGAAGGTGATGAAATAAGTTTGGATGAATAACTAACATTTCGTGTATTATTGGTCTTTTCCCGGTACTTGCTTGACAGAGTAGTATATATAATATAAATATAATACGATTTCGGATTTGTGAATTGCGTATAGACAAAATCATCGAAGAGTTTCCTGTCGGATACGGAAAGTTGAGTTTCCGACGTTTGTGAATAACCCGCTTGGCTACTTAACCTCTTTGGACGAATTAGGTGTCATATGAAAGGTAATAAAATGCCTAACAAAAAACATGTGACAGTTATAAGTAGACATGCCCTATCTATTATTTTACTACAACTTATCATAAATTATTGTATATACTCAGGGGTAATACTATGCGGAAATTCATTTCATGTAATAAATTTCTGAAATCTTTAGCTACTTTCCGCTCAAACTCCAAAAACCACCAATCGACACGTGTTTCGCCTCTCAACGAAGCGTCCTCTGGATGCACCGAATGCTTCGGTGCTGGTTAGCTGATAGAGTCTGATCTCTGGAATACCCTGAGGATGCTTCGTTGAGAGGTGAAACATGTGTCGATTGGTGGTTTTTGGAGTTTGAGTGGAAAATAGCTAAAGATTTTAGGAATTCATTACATTAACATAAACTTGAAGGGCCAATACGTATATATTAATTTATTCATTTTTTAGTGTTTTTTAAATTTTAAATCTAATAGTAATTTATACTAATATTCTAAAAAAGGTACTTAAACTTTGTTTGTTTGTTTGTATGTAATTAATGGATAAACTCAGAAACTACTCAACCGAGTTCAAAAATTCTTTCACCTATAGAAAGCTATACATTATCAGCAAGTAATATGGGCTGTATTTCATTTTGAAAAAAATTTCTACTCGTGCGAAGCCAGGGCTGGTCGCTATCTCATCTCTTCTCTATCTTCTTTTCTTCTCTAAATAATATTAAGCAAAGTCCCCGTTTTCGTCTGTCTGTTTCTCGGCTTCTTTAAAACCGTGCAACGGATTTTGATACCGTTTTCACTATCATTTACAGATTTCTTTCCGGAAAGTTTATATGTATAATACATGCATATTATAGTAGAGAGAAGCCGAGAATTTCAGTGATTTGTAATGACGTCGTAAAAAACATATTTTTAGGGGCGTACATTGCTAATGCTGACAAAAATGTACAATTAGTTCAAAATAATGTACTAAGCTTAGTAAGGAATTGCATATCCTAAAAAGGTCTACAGAAAAATCTACGATAGAATGTCTCTCTCCTAAGGACAACCCACAGTAACCTTTTTTATTTTTTACATATTACTAAAAAAATAATGGGTTATTTATAAAGCTATTTTAAACAATGGGTATTAATCCTTATCCAATGAAATACGTTAAGATACGTTGAGCATTTAATGTAGATCAAAATTGCCTCTTACAGAGCATATCATTAAAATGAATATCTTAGAAGTTATTAGAAATTTAGAATTATTAATCGCTTGCAGCGAAACAATCTGTTTGTGTTGTCTAACGAAAAAACAGCCCTAAACATGTACGTTGCTCTTATAACTATAGGGTCGCTAGTATTTAATAAACACGTGATGTAAGTACGTTACAATGGTTACAACATTGCCAGAAAATCTGCACAGTTTTATAAATAAGTAGTAGATGTACATGTGAGCTTTCTTTAATTACGTAATGTTGGTATGGATCGCCGCTAACTGCATGAAAATTGAATTTCCCGCAGTAAAGGCACCGTCCTAGATTGTCCGTAAAGACGTTCTTCCTTTTGCGTTGTATGTAGATGAAAAAGACTTGTCAACACAGATATCTTCACGCCGTATCTATAACGGGGTAGTCAGAGACAGGACGGAGTGCTAAGCGTCGCGTTCCTTACATACTTATTTCGTTTCCTCTTTTTTTCTTCACACATTTTCGCCTAGGTGTGCTTTTGACATTTCCGTCAGCTAACACTCCAGATATTTACTTTTAGTTTAATACTTAACAACAGTTTAAATGTTCCACTGCATACCATAGAAAGTATAAACATAAATAAAAATTCGAGATATGAATATAATAATTTATTTAATTTTTATTTAGTAAATAAGTAATTTATCATAATATTAATTTTACAATCACAATACAAATAAAGCACTTGACTTGCATTATTAAAGATGCGATTTATAACGATATAATATCTAACTTGGACGACATTGGGGTTAAATCATACCAGAACTCAGTAAAACAAATTGCAGTATGACTGGAGAAGTACGCAATGACAAATAGACTACAAGACTACAAAAACTCGTTATTTAAATTGATCTGGTAAGCGATCGAACCCCGATCCTTCGCTTAGACTGGAGATGTAGCCGTCGTACGTTATAGCGACAGAGAATATGTATGTATATATAAAAGCAGGTCGACTCCCACCACTTCGTGCTCCCACCTCATGGAATGGCCTACTCGCGGCCGGATACGTAGGGTTATTGCGTTGGGTGTGAGGTGCCGAGAGAATCTAGTTTAGTTATACAAACCTAGTATAACATAATAGTAAAAAAGCAATATACACGGCCACGTTTCTCATATTTAATTTCTTGTAGTTATGTTGAAGAATGATAACTGAATTTGAAAAATTAAGATTATTTACTTTCGTTTATGTGATTTAGATATTTTGTAATTACGACGATGTGAGGAACGAATTAAATACAAACGGCAGCGGTCGCGTGTTTACGTCGCGCGCGACTCCGACAGGCGCTGCAATCATTACCCATATTCACCCAAAATAATGCCGTTACGTGTGTGCCGCGGCGCGTATTAGCGCACACGACAAACCGCGTATGCTAGCTGTATTGAGCTATTATGTACCTACAATTAAAATGTTACAATTAAAGAAGTTATACGAAAATAACATTTAGGTATAAATATATGAATTGAAATAGATTTTATTAGTATTAGGTATACGTATACCAATTACCAATATTATGGTCACCTCTGCGATTATAGCAGTGTTTGTACGTTTAACATGCCGTAAATTAAGTATATTTTATGTAAAATAGATGTTACAAATTATTTTCAGACAATGAATGTAGGTTGTAATAATGAAGTACTTTCATAATTATCCTTTAGCTTCGTTGTATAGTTAATCGACGAAGAGATGTTGTTATTTGAGATTGTACGACGTACACGACCGAGGAGTCTGTGCGCCATTTCTTTCTCGTGTAATGGCAGTTCTGTTATTTTCGATGTACTGAAACAAATTTCAAATACCGCTAAGTAATTGCTTTTAATCAATTGATTATTAGTTTTAGACTAGGTTAGTCTACTTATTAGAATCAAATCCGAGATAAGGTAAAATTTTTTTTTTGCAATATCGAACCGGAATCAATCCCAATGCATGAATCCCAATCTATGGTTTTGTTATTTATATTTAGACGTTACTTAAAGGTATAGATATCGTTCAATCCTGTAGCCCAGCCTTTCCCAAATTGGGCGATATTTCCCCCTTGTGGGCGCTGCAGGCCTAAAGGGGGGCGGTAAGAGATCCAGAAAAAAAATGGGGGCGTTGTGTAGAGGCCTGGGGGGTGATTTGTAATTTCATTTAGCTAGGAGGCATCTTAGACATCGACTGCATGACTCAAAGTGGGCAGTAGACAAAATAAGTTTGTGAACCCCTGCTGTAGCCCGAGCCAGAGAATAAGGCTACGGTATTCCTCGCCAGTTATAAGAGGCCACTAATGGAGCCTTCGAGGTCGCAGCCGATCGGACAGTGGGGGCTTCGGTCGTCTATCCACGCGATCCCAAGGAGGACAACAGCGCGTGTGGTCCGCGATGTTGTCGCACTGCGAGGGTGCAGAAGGGCTCTGTAATTGCTCTCCGAGTGTTTCGGCACAGCACGAGAGGAGCTCCGTTGCGTTCCGTAAAAGATCCTGCAGTCCTTCAACAACGCGGCGAGGAAGACCATTGCAAGAATTTTGATGGGAAAAAGCCCCACATAATCCAATATCTCCTCCAAGGGGCTTCGTTATCGGGGGGATATCGTTAATACAAATCAGCAAGAAACATTTAAATGTTTTTAAAGCAAAATGTACGCAATGTACATTTTGTTTGCATGCACATAATATTAAACCACTTACGTTAGCCTGCGCCACATATTAAGAGTTCGTGGCGTTGGACTCGAGTTCCACAAGACTTTTTTAAATGGCTTCATGGTAATCGTTTGTGTTATATCTGAAATAGGCATACGGCATATACCTAATGTTAATCATTACATAGCATACATAAAAGAAAGAAAATGAGATTAGCATTTTTAAATGAAGCTGTAAGCCCAAATGTAATTACAAAAAACGTTTCCAACTGCATATTTTTTGATTATTTAATATAATATGTAAGTAATGTGTAACTTCTCAAGTATATATATATTGGGTCCTTACATATGAAATTGGCGTTTTGTACGGGAGGAATATAAAGTCAATTTTTTTTTGTAAAATATATTTAATTAATCAAAGTATGCACTTTTGTTATCTATGTACTTTTGCCATCTCATAGGTAGTTCATTGATCCCTTTACTAAAAAAACCATGGGGGCGAGAATCAATAAACTCTTTGAAGGCGGTTTGGACTGCCGCATCGGAGTTGAATTTTTTTCCTTGTAAGAAGTTGTCCAAATTCCGGAAAAAATGGTAATCTGTTGGAGCAAGGTCCGGGGAGTACGGTGGATGTCGCAGATATTCCAATTGTAGCTCATCTAACTTAGTGGTTGTTTGTTGTGCAGTGTGTGGTTTTGCGTTGTCGTGAAGCAGCAGTGGCCTAGAGCAATTGACCAATCTCGGTTGTTTAGCAGCTAGTTCTTCCTTCATGGTTTGCAGTTGCTGACAATAGATATCTGCCGTAATCGTTTGGCCAGATTTTAGAAAGCTGTAGTGAACGACACCGGCGCTAGTCCACCAAACATTCACAAGTAACTTTTTCTGAGTCAATTTTCGTTTAGGGCAGGATTTGGCTGGGTCTCCAGGGTTCAGTCATTGCGACGAGCGCTTCCGATTATCGTACAGTATCCACTTTTCATCACAAGTAATGAATCGATTTAAAATCCCTTCATTATTGTGTCGATTGAGCAAAGTAACACAGCAGTCGAAGCGTGTTTGCAAGTTCGATTCACTCAATTCATGAGGTACCCATTGTTCAAGTTTTTTTACTTTCCCGATTTGCTTCAAGTGGATTAATACAGTTTTGTCACTTACCCCGAAGCCTGCAGCTATCTCTGAAGTGCTTTGTGATGGATCCGCTTCCACAATAGCCTTTAATTCTTCATTTTCTACATTGGTCTCCGGCCGTCCACAGGGTTGGTTCTGAAGGTCGAAATTTCCAGAACGAAAACGTTGAAACCAAAAACGTACCGTGCTTTCTTTTGCGACACCAGCGCCGTACACATCATTAATCCTTCGAGCTGTTTCTGCAGCACTGGTGCCACGGTAGAACTCGTACTCGTAAATATATTTCAATGTTTTCCATTGTGCGGTAATAAGCGACGCCAAAGAAAAAAATAATGAGGAAAAAACAAATGAATGACTGTTTTCAAAACTCTAATGTACCAGCTAAATGAATTTATAAATTTGAATTTGGAATTCTTAACCAAAGAGGAGATATTTCAGATCAAAGTGGTCAGTACGACAAAACGCTAATTTCATATGTAAGGACCCAATATATTAATCGTAAAAGTAGGGCAAGAGGTTTTTCAAAATGGATGTAGATACTAGCAACTTTTGGCTTTATAATTATAGCTCGGCTTTACTGCTATAAGCCTAGCATAGCGCCCCACAACCGACACAGTTTAGTACAGCATTGATCATTTTGTTATTACGTGCACGCGTTACATGTTTTTAAACAGGGTTAATTGAAAAATACTAATACGCTCTTAATGCAAAATACCTGTCATTATACCTAAGAACTTTCGTTCTACGACTTTTTTCAAAACTTAATACGTTCCTCAAAAAATATTTGTTAAGTTTTGTTGTACTGTCTGAAACGTAATTACTCTGTACGTATTTCCAATGGTACAGTGCAAGTGCATCGGGTCTCAGCGCCGCGCCGCCCCGCCCCCCCGCGCCCGGCTGTGCGTGTACACATCGGTGCCAAATCAATGTGCAACAACATAAAGTCTATTAGTTTGGTGGGCTTGGCACCGACTTCAGTAACTGTCAAATTTAATTATACTCGTATAGGTATGTGTATCGTATTTATAAAGTTATTTTAATTGTACTTGAGTTTTGATTAGTAAAGGATAGTTATTTTATACTTTTCAGTGTTTTTTTTGAGGGTGGTTTAATTTTTTTTAATAAAAATTTTTTTGTACTTAAGTTTTGATTAGTAAAGGATAGTTATTTCATATTTTTCAGTGTTCTTTATTGAAGTCGGTTTAAT
Organism: Zeuzera pyrina; assembly: GCA_907165235.1. Classification (NCBI taxonomy): domain Eukaryota; kingdom Metazoa; phylum Arthropoda; class Insecta; order Lepidoptera; family Cossidae; genus Zeuzera; species Zeuzera pyrina. Next base: position 7,139,253 of record OU015627.1, read on the forward strand.
TTTTTTATAAATTTTTTTTTTGTATGAAAGAAAAGTTATTAATTTTTAAAAGTCGTAGAACAAAAGCTATTGGGGATAATGTTAAGAACAAAATACTAAGAGGTTATTAGCATCTTTAAATTAACCCTGTATATGTACCCATGTAGCTGTATTTGTTTATATCACACATATGACGAAGTTGATATTAACCGCTAGTTCATTAATACTCAGAAAGTATTTAAAAATCGTAAAATAAATATCTGTAATCATAAACAAATCGGTAACATGGTCGAACGTACCGAGTCCACTTGACACTCCGACTTTAGCTTGATTGACTGGAACGTAATATCTTTCAAAGGGCAGATTGTCTGGTCCAGATCGGGTATAATATGATGGTCTTTGATCTTGGCTCGACTCCACTATCTCATAGAAAGACATTTAGAATTAAATATATTAAATCTTAAAGATTCTTGGACCTGTTTAGTACTGTATATTTGTCTAATTTTTGTATGATAGTGTACTAGTTGTTGCCTCCTATTTTTATTCGCGTGGAATTTAATCAAAAATAGCCTTGTTATTTACCAGAATACATCTTGTACGTTAAGCATGAGCTTTTATGACCATTTACATCTAATTATTTATTATTTGATATAATTTTTGGAACGACCGGTTATTAAATCGAATTATTCCCGGATATGAGAACGCTCGTGTTCCCGAGCATTCCTGGTCCCGGGTACCCGGGGCAAAAACTCTAGTACTACTAGATCAGTATCACATGTAAAATAGTGAAAAAAAACTTACATGCAAAAGACGAAAGTTCTTTTTGTGCGTAATGGTATCCTGCAGATATACCGTACGCCATTAAAAGAATTATTGTTGCCATGAGGAGGATTATTAAAAAAGCGCAGGTTACCCACGACAATACTCTAGAAAAAATGTTGCGAGCAGTTATGATATTTGTGTTTCTAATTCACTTACACACTATGGTTCCCAACGGAGGTGATCATTGTATCCGGCTTAATGGCTGATGGAATTATAGGGGGTACTTTTGGCTTGATTTGACTAAGTACAATTGTATTATACATATATAAGTTTAGGCTATAGAATGTCACTGCACTGCAAAATTACAATTTATAACATAGTGCTACTTTTAGTACCTACCTACTTAAGTATACTTGAGATTTGAGATAATAAGCTGGAAATAAACAGTGACGGGTAACGTACAAGCTCCTTTTAATAAGCCCAATTGACTTCATAAAAAGTATGCTACGAGGTGCTTGTAGTGTAGTGGATACTGGATAATCGATGTTTGAGTGCCCTGAACCGAGCGATGATTCTGGTAACAAGTGCAGTTTTTTTTAAATAACTTCATATCTAATTGTTTTATCAGTTTATCACTCCAAATCGACTTTTCTTTATTGATGTTACGTATCGCTAAATTCGTTAATGACTAAGATGTTGTCGAGATCTTCCTCACATGGTTGGTACCACTAAATAAAATAGGGCCATACATAATACACTGGGGATTTGCGAGCGGGTTTTTAACATGTTTCTAGAGAAGCAATTCGTCAACGTGCTTACAGCGAGTTCGCCGCGTGTACGCAAAGAGCTCGTCGCGTGTAACCTCTGTCATTCCTACAACGGTACAGAATACAGAAGAGCGAGCAATGAATGCGCGCAAGCCCACGAGTCTACAACGTCGATGCAACACAAGTGCGTCGCGTTATTGCGAGGAGTTCGTTGCGAACATGCTCAGAGTTCGCTGCATACATGTATAGGTACAGGTCGCATCTCTGGAAACGCGCTCTTAAATCGCTAGTGTGATGTCATCACTGTACCCTTACACGGCGTTCCTTACCCCTGTAAGGAGCACCGTGTTCAGATCTTACTTTATCCTAAAATTAGACTAGGAGCGGCACACTTAAGATGGGTGATATAGCGGCCTCCATATCAAGCGTCTCTGTATTCGAAGGGCACGTTAAACTGTTATTGATATATTATTACGGCGGTAGCTGTTAAACCAGGTAAAAGGTCTTACAGGCGCCTTGAAAAATCGAATAGTAGATGGTAATTATTCCTACATTCATCAATCCACACTGGGTCAGCATGGTGAATTATAGCTTTTCCACTATCGTAGCTATGAGAAGAGGCATGTAACTAACACTAGAATATATATACAATGTATGGGAGAATTTAGTAGGGATCTTGGGAGAGCTAAGTCCCGAGAAATCGAATTAACCGCAAAAAATATTCGACCTTCTTAAGTACACATAGAATGGAAGCGCTTTTAAGAGAGGATTAAGGGAGTGTAGAGAGATGGGAAAAGAAGTAATTAACATTCTGGTAAGTGAGGCCGAATTACGTACGATTACATAAGTGTTAGTAAGTTTATTTTCTGTGTTTTTTAGAGGTGATTCTTATTTGGCGCTTCGTCGGCCGCTGCCGTGGCACGCTCGCTTAGCTTGCTCGGCTCGCGTGTTGTGGTAATAAAAATACTGACCTAACATAACAACCAAAAACTGTAAATATAGAAATTACAAAATTAATATCTTAAAAAAATAATTTTTAACTTAAGTGAAACTTTAAATCTTGAATACTTATAGCGAACGCCTAGTGTTATAAATATATCGTCATGTTGCATAATTTTACAAAAGAATTTAACAAAATTTTATCCAATGTGAAGCAATCTAAACCTTTGCTTTCGCCCGTGATACATAGGTCTTATTTTACCATACCTACCTCAAGCATGATTTTTATAGTAAAATGAAATAAAAAATGCTTACCTTTCTATGCAAAAACTCAAAGTACAGAATATAGATTGTGTAATACCCATATTTCTTCGTTATCACTTATTACTTGTGCATAAATATAAACATAGTAGATAATTGAAATAAAGGTATCTGAACTTTTATATTAATTAAAGAATTGGCATCCACTGTAAAATAAAATTCCTTATAAAAATCTTGCATTTCCTGTATACCTATACCTATGCATACAAGCTTTCACTAAACACTAGTTTGATAGGTTAGTATTAAAATAACCTTGGAAAATAACAGTAGAACCTAGTAGAAGAATATTTCACTCTTTAGAACACTGGTATAGAAAACACTAAAAAGGTGGGATATGACCTCTCCATAGAGAGTACATAGTATGTTCCTTGGATATGACTTTATGAACTTATTATGACACATGATAAATCATTTTATTCACAGTTTTACTCTAGTATATTAGTATTCTGTGGTTTTACTTATTAGCAAAGTATTTGAAGAGTTGGTGAACGATTATTTCAGTCTAGTATTTTTACTATTTATTGTCTCAGACCTATCTTAGATCACTGAGTATGTAATCACTTCGTGTCTCGGACTTTATTGTAAAAATTGTGTGAAACATAAACATTCTGTTTTTAAGACACGAACTTAATAAAATGTAGGTAGGTAAGTACACTCATAATATTCATGCCTTTTTCTTAGGAGAGTGGCACAATCTCATCTGAGAGTCTCGTTATATATATTTTCTTTGTTATTGCCTTACCTATTCATTTTATAAATCAACCAAAATCGACGATGTGACCATTTCATTTTTATTCTAAAACGGCGACATAGTTGTAAATCCGACAATCGAATAGTTTAACTTTTAGGGATTATTTGTGTTGACGCCATAAGTGTGTAAAGCATTTGATAGAAATAAAGCCTAATTTAAAACACTGACATCACGATAAATATAAGTGTAAAAAAATAAAAACGCAATTATTTTTGATTTTGTTTATTCATGAATTCATGACGAAAGGAAACGCCACTGTGGTGATGAACACAACAGAGTATAAAAGAGGCACGTGGATGACATCTGGGAGGCACGCAGGAAGTATAGTACACCAGTATATGAAACACGTAAAATCCATTCACCCAATAAGTATGTAGTTTACATATGAAATTGAGAATTATAGAACACTGTCATTTTTAGACGTAAAAAAAAGCAATTTAAAAAATTAAACCGCCTCCAAAAAAAACACTGAAAAGTACAAAATATCTATCTAACTATCCCTAATCAAAACTCAAGTACAATTAAAATAATTTTTTAAATATAATACACATCTATATAATTTTTGACAGTTACTGAAGTCGGTGCCAAGCCTACCAAGCTAATAGACTCTGTTGTTGCACATTGATTTGGAAGACGTAACATGATAAATAAATCGGACGTACACAATCACAAATAGATGTATAATGTATTTAAATAAGTAAAATATTGCTCCGTCTACAGTAAATATAATTTGTGTCGCCTAATTGGACCATTGCTAAAAAGATTAAGGAATACATTGCAGCTGTAAAAAACTAGTAAACAACTAAATCAGCGATAGTGGAAAATCTTCTCCAATCGGATACTAATCATTGGATAGAATTTCATCGCCCACAAGTCGTTTACACCAATTGTGCCACTGATGCCACTTTTATCCAAGAGTCGTACGTGAAGCGATTGAAATCAAAAGACACAAAATTTCAATTGGGAAAACGGATACAATTTATCAACAGCGTGGAATCCTGTTTCAAATGATAAAACCTCGTTTTTCACATCCGGTTAAGTGTGTGGACACCGTGAGTGTTGTGTGCAGGAACCCTAATAATTATTTACTAATATCGACACGACGTGAAGCTTGCTACGACAGATTACTTGAGACCAAACTTGAGACCACGGCCGATGTAACTCGGCCGAAACGTCAAGCGAAAATTAAAGGTAATCGCGTTAATTTCCCGTATTTTTAGATATTTTTAATGTAACGCGAAACTTTATAGAATGAACTACTGCCGTCAAGTTTTCTTCCGACCAAGTAGCACGTTCATATTATAGACATAGAAGATTAATCTGTGGGTACAAATAATTATTCTTCACTTTACATATCCAAATGTGAAATAAACGCTTAATTTGGCAAGTCACATTCGGAATTACTAATAAGGCCTAAGATTATAAACAAGGGTAAGGCTTTATGCCAGTAACTGTCTGTGCTAAGTAATAGTAATAATTAATTATGCTATAGTTAAATTAATCTGTGCTAAGCCTATGTTTTATACCATACCTAGAAAACGTTATAAATAAAATTCAAATATGCTAAATGGTGAAGATAAAGACACGATCAACTAATTAAAAAGTTAAGATACAATGAGTATTAATGGCATCAATGAAAACACTACAGTATAAACAAAGTATAAAGTATTTAATTAACCATAAAACAACGCGTCGCCACTAGCGCAGTGAAAAACGGGAGAAGGCAGGGAACCGCACGCTTATTATATAACTCGCAATCAGCATGCATACAATATCGCGCCATATCTGTCTTCAAAACGAGAATTTATGTAATGTAATTTATATAGTGGCGCTAAATCTGACGCGAAAAGTGCATTTTACGGTCATAGAATAATAGATACGCAATCGTCATACATGATATTAATTTTTTATTACAATTAGTAACCGGTCGCGCAGTGAACGCGTGGCTGTCGCTGTTTGCAAATTTTTAGGCAATAACTCCGCCGGAGAGGACACGAGGCGTTTGCGGTTGTAGGTACCTATTTATAGGGCAGTGACATGCACAGAGGCATTGCCGTATTTAGGGATATTTTCCAGGGGTGGCCTGAGATGCGATGGCCGATGAAGCCGAGTCGACGCCCAATGTACAGACTTTGAGCATGATTAGTATAGTAAATAGATCTACCAACATAGACTTACACTTATGTACCTAATCGCTGTAACGCCATGTTTCACGTGTTTGAACAATAAACTGTGAATTCTACCACACGTATTTATCAAAAGCGTTAAATCCACAAAGCATAGTAGTATAATATGTATATCTATTTGTTGCTGACCATACGCACTAAAAGTAATTTTGACTTCGATTTTCAAGCTAGGGTGCATTTCGATCAATAATTTTCAGAACGTAGTTTACTTAAATTCTTTTTTTTTAAGTTTCGTGATAACTTTAATTTAAATCTCTTCTCTGCAAAATTATTTGAAACTTTTACCGGCGCGGCGTGACGTTTTACTCACGTACTTATTCTTAACTCCGACGCGACGCGCGCGCGCGTTAGAAAGATGACTTGATCGTGAGTGTTCTTAGGTATAATTCAAGAATATCTATTCAGCCGTTTGAAGATTAGCAGCACTTTACTAGTTATTGAAGAAATGCGAGCAATTTCATCTGGTTTGATAGATTCGAAATTTAGTATCCTGTGACTTCAATGATATTATAATCATATGGTAACCTTAACCTGATGTTGCAGCATCATCTGGAATTAGCAGGATACCCGCAACTCCTCACCAATTTACAGTAGAGGTACCGTGTGTGACCTCATTGAAATGGTTTGAATGAACAGGTTACAGATAGATGGTGATCAGGGTCTGATGGTGGAACAGGAAAGAGTATTAGGAAAATACAACTAATATCGCAATTTCGTGTATCGTCCTTAGATTAAAAAAAATACATAGACCCTCCCATAAAAAACGAGTGAAGACAACAAATCAAGAAAGGGTTGCAATTAAAATAAAATATTTTGCACAATACGTGTATTTCACCTAGTAACATAAACTGTTCTAACATAATTTAGTTCCAAAAAAATGCGGAATTATGTATTTTACTCGAGTTAACCTTTACAAACATTTAAGGAAAGCTTAATAATATTTCTCGCAATCATATTAAATTCCCAAACTGTATGCAAGACGACTGGTATCCCTAAAACTAATGTGGGAGTATTGCAATACCAATTCGTTTACCTGAAATGAGAGGTAACTTGACAAGATGGTTTGTTATTAAATATTTGTTTCAAATTAGGTATTTAGTTATATTTACTGTTTACTGTTGTGTGCTTACTATTTATATATAATGTTTCACCTTCTTCTTAGAGTCTATTATTAATAATTATGAATTATGTTATCACACCAGATATCTGTACATAAATAGCTAAAGACATAACAGTTCAGTGTCTTTTTCTCCGCTGTTTATCAACTGATTTTCTTTTTTTTTTGTTTAGTAGCTATTGACGACGATGATCAATAAAAAAACTTGGATACAGTTATATTAATACGTGAAGCGCTAACTTCGGATCCCTTTTTAAGAACATTGCGTGCACGGAGGAGTGTGACATTTGGTATCGTTTTTAATAAGTATGTTATTATACATTAGAACAAAATGAAGCTTGCTAACGATAATGATACCCGAGCCTTCGAAAGATAGGTACCTACCTACTTTAACATTTTTATGAAGTATGATCAAAAGTGGAAATGTACATTTTTTGGAAAAGTTTGAAACGCTGTTCGATAGAAAGAAAACGTGTAAACGTAAAAAATATGAACTAAATATGAATTAAATGATTTATCAATTACATTTTTTATCAAGTTTAAAATTTTCAAACAAAAACACAATACGAGCCTTTATTCTGCTTTAAGAATATCTACCCTATTTCTTCTCCTCTGTGTCACTTATCAACTCGTTCATTATCTGGAAATACCTGGTCTTATTGCATAATAATATACAAGTAATACAATAAAATGTAAAACTGGGTAAAAAAAATTCGAATATCACTGAACAAACTCTTGTCTATAGTTTTAATTTTACTAATAAAATAATAATTTAGAATGATGTTTAAGGTGTGATTTGTTACTCCATCGATTTTATTTGCGTTCTTTAATCAAATTTTGTATGTTTCTGAGCTAGAATAAGACATATTGGACGTAAATACGAATTGCACGAAAATTATGTGAATTATGTGAACGCCATTGTTAGAATGACGTGACAAGTGAATTCACTGATTTACGAATGCTTCATTTTTCGTTTCTGATGCTCTACCTACTCGTATGTATTTTTTTTAACCTAAGGTATCGTCATGGAAAATATTTGTGTGAAGGTGGGGATAGAGTGTCGATCGCACCGCGTTTAAAAAGCATGAAATAAAACTTAAATAAAAAATTTAAATAATGCCCGCCTCTAATAAAAAACATCAAAAGTAAAAAAGAATATTATATGTATCTATTCGCACTTAAAGTATGTGATAAGTTGTAATATAAACAGTGGTAGTAGTGTAGTAGTAATATATCTAAACGTTATCGAGTCGGAGAACCGCTAAGTAAATAAGATAAATACAGAATAAAACTAAAAATGATAAAATAGGAAAACTTAGCGGTACCCCGACTCGACGACGGTGGGATTTTAAAGTTAAAGGGATATAGATAGATACTACACGTAATATATATTTTTTTTAATTCGCATTGGACGCCTGAGGTGGGGTGACAAACGGTGGCTACGTTCTGGCCAATGGTGTGCACCCGCTTGTCGCTTTGCGTTGTGGCGGGAAATTTAAATGTACTCCAGCTTAGTCCGTTGTGTATTTGCAGATTTAATTACTTTTGTGGCTTTAAAAGTAACTAAATGGAATGTATTATATAGCTAACAATAAGTATATCCTATTTTTTTTATTTTTGTCCACAGTGTAAATAAATATGGCGACTATGACATTTACATTATAACTAGAGATGGGTTAGTTCGCAAATGACTGACTCAATTGTCAAACTTATTAGTTATTAGTAATAAGTTGTCAAACTTATTAGTTATTAGTAATAGGTACAAACGTTTTTAGAATTTTCGTCTGTTTGTGTGTTTGTATTTCAATAAAAACCGCCAAGAATTAAAAGAATAGTAAACGTCATGAAAAGTGTACAAAATTGTGTTAAGAACACTTAAAAGTAAAAACTAGGAGATTATTATTGTTCGCACATCGCAAACAATAATATTCTTCTGTTATTATTCTGTTTTATATACATTATACATTCAAATACATTCTATAAATTATGCAACCTTTGCTGGCAGAAGAGAGAGGTTCCGGAGGACTGGCGCACCGGTGTCATAGTGCCTCTCTGTAAAGGAAAGGTTCCTATTTAGACTGCGCGTGCCATAGGGCCATCAGCTTAGTCAGCTTAGCAAATAAACGTATGAAAGGCATTTCTAAAAGATATTCGTGGGAGGCACAAGGTGGTTTTAGAAACGGTAGGGGTATATGGATCAGATTTTCTCGCTCTGCAGTATCGTGAGGAAGTTTCTGGCCATAGGTCGGTAAGTTTTCTGCGCTCTCGTGGATCTAGAAAAAGCATTAGATAGAGTAGTGCAAAAGAGATTGTGGAGTCTTCTGCCTGAATATGGCGCGGAGGGCCACTTACTGCAGGTTGTGAGGTCATTATATCGAGGCCACAGAGCCTGTGTAAGGATAGATGGTGACTGGTCGTCCTGGTTCGAAGTCTGTTCAAGGGTCAGATAGTGCTGCGTGATGTCTGCCTGGCTATTCGTGCTATATTTGGATAGTTGCCTCTAGATATTGAAAGTAGTATGAGTGGTATATGTGATGGTACAGTGGTAAACTGCCTTTTGATTGAATATGAATATTAAAGTAAAATGTTTGAAAGGGAAGAACAGATTAAAATTGAAATATTGGTATATGGAAAATGTCTAGAACAAGTGAACGAAATTATATATCTGAAGGGTGCGTTTTTGAAGGATGTAAGATGTGAGTTGGATGTGGAGAGACGGGTAGCAGCTGGCAATAGTCATGGTGCTCTGTCCGCATTGTGTCTGAATATATGTAACTAGCCAAAATGGCCATACACAATGCGGTGTAGTTCCAACTTTATAGTACGGTAGTGAGGCTTGGATATGTCCGAAATTGAGTGAAAGCGAGATAAATGCACTAGAAATGCAATCTCTTAGAACTAGGTAGGGGGTGCTGCCCCCCCCCCCCCTATTCCACTATGGTAGAAATGGACAAAAAAAAATTTAGAAAGTTATCATTCCGGGCATGTCGTAAAATTAACAAAAACTAAAAAATCATGTTACATATTTTATAGTCTTACCTTTCCGATTGAGTTGGTAATTTAAAAAATGATATTTCCGGTTTCGATATAGATGTATTCAAACATCCATACACGGAACAACTGTTGTATGCCGAAAAATGCCGAGATTTCGAGGCGCGTCCTTTGGGAGCGTTTGTATGAGGATAGAATACTGTTTGCTTACTTGTACTGTGGTATAGGTCTTATTTTTGTATCAAGTACCGTACTCGGAAAGTGTCGGATTTACAAGATATTTGAGAATGAAAATGGCATCGCATCGGTATCTCGTAGACCTAAGTACTTTAGATTACTGCAACTTCAGAGAATATTTGTAAACACGTACCCTATCAAATAACGTTGGTATGATCCCGGTCCACCGTCTTAGACAAAGATCAAAATGGCCGCAAATGCTAAACAATACTCATTCTAATTTATTTATAAATTCAATAAAAGTCACTTTGCACAATAAACCTTTTATTTAACAACAAAGTACAGCTAAAATGCAAATTACAACAGTCTCAAAAGTCGATAGGCACAACCATTGTTATAACAAAAATTACAGAAAATAATAGCGTACATAGGTACTTAAGACATTATTAATTTTATATAAACGTCTCACTAAATACTATGTAAACAAAACATTTTACGTAGCACAAACATATACATAGGATCGGTTGAAGCATGAAGTGGAGAAGAACGAAGCCATACAGGTAGCTCTGCTCCGCACAATATACCATCTCTAGGTATGTGTTACAAATAAGTAACAATATTGAGTCTCAAATCATTATTAACAATAAAAACTATAAAACTTAGTATTACTACGACATTTCTATTCATTTTATATCAACCATATTATCATATATTATCATTATTTAACATATATTTGTGTTTTTATAAAACAATATTGCTTGTTATTTTATTTTGAATCAAATATTAATAATAATATCATATTATACAAACGACACTTTAGATAAGGCACTTTTTGAGGAATTCTTCCTATCTTTGATATTGAATATCATTTAATTTAAAAAAAATATACTAAAAAAAAAAAACAAAAATATCTATGGATAAATTTTGCTTGATTAAGAGTAACAAACTAGTAAACAGCACTAGTAAACAGAATGAAGAACATTAAATTTTTGTTTGCATTTTTTCTACAGTACATTAATGAAAATAATTTGAAATAATTTCGTGAGCAAAAAAGTCAGAAAAAATGTTATAATGGTAAAATTTCTCATAATAAGTGATATACATAATAAAGGTGGATTGAAAACCCTGTAAAATTGAATAGTGACGACAGAAAACCAACAATAGTTTATTACATTAACAATATAATGTAATAAATATATAACACAGTGTACAAATTATTTGGAAGCTATTAAGCAAAAAAGAAATGTGTGAATTGTTACAATCTCAAAGACATTCGTGTATTATGAAATCGGGTGAAAAATTAAAATCATTGCTTTATAATAACGACTGCAAGTGTTTTAAAATCTGAATTTTAAAATATTGTTTAAATTTATTTCATTCATATGAATATTCGAAAATTGTTTTCTAAAGAAACACAATCCATGTTTTTTTATGTTTTGCGGTCTGGAAACGGTTTTCAACTCGATACCTTATAAAAGGACTCCTTCTTGCTGGTCGTCCATATTTTTATAATTCCTCGAGACATTCACATTTAAATGTTGGTAACTTGTTTAATAAAAGATGTTACAATGAACGACTATGTATATATGTACGTACATACATACATATCCTCACGCTGTATCCCTAACGGGGTAGTCAGAGAGGACGTAGCGCTAAGCGTCGCGGTTCTTACATATTTCTAATTCTTCATAATTATAATATAATAAATTCAATTCGATTGAAGAAACGATTGAGGAATCATTAAAATAGTGTTTGTGATTGATGTAAAAAGGCCTAAAGTGGAAGCGTCATGTAATCAAATCAAAAATATATAAATAAATAAAAAAAAATGCTCTTAATTATAGAGCATGTTATAATGTTTAAAACTCGATAAAAGCAAATTGTTAGAAGTTATTGTGTTCAATATGATCACATAGTTCGTCAGTATATACATAAAATATATCGAAAAGTAAAATAAACAAACATTATAAAATAAATTGCACATATGCAAATACGCACACAAATATTTTTTTAATTGTAATTATCAAAAAATAACAGACAAAACAGTAAATGTATTAAAAGAATATAAAAGCATACAAATATCATATAAATGATCTGAGTGTTTGTCTCTCATATTATGCATATTATGAGTAACAGGTATGAAAAGCTTAATATTTGGGAATTTTTAATATATAAATGTACACGCTTCTCATTCTAATAATGTTTTAGAATTTTTAATAAGTATAAAAATTATGAAAAGCTTTTCGACATTTTTTTTAGCTCTATTTGCTAAGAAAAACGTTAAGAAATTTCTTTATATTATTTATTAAGGGAATTATTAAAAACCGATATGTCGCTGTTTTTCACGGAAGATAATGCTTGTGCCTAAACGTTGACAAAAGATATGGACACCTATTACTAGCATAAAGCATGGATATCGCGCCATTATTACATCATTATTAAGATACTTGAATAGCGGACTTACTATAAGACACAAAAACTTGAAAGGTTTGAGATTCCTGAGACCGTCGCCTAAGGCGATATTTAACAAAAACGAAGACACGGTACGAGCGTCTTCTGTACGTACTTCATAAATTGAGTCGAAAGGACACGATACCTAACTTAGCATATCTTCCCTATTGTGTGTCAATGGATATGGGTGTTCAAATTACAGTTACCGGAGAATGGAAACGCGTATATCACCGAGCCATCGGATGTAGCCACCAGTAGAAATCTGCTAACTAAAGCCGGTGTGTACAAAACATTTATTATTATTAAACAACAAATTATGGAAGGACCAGCTAATTCTTACTGTATTCGTTGGGAAGGACTCTGTCTCTCTCCGGTGCGAATATGCTTATGAGCGTGACAGAGTCTTATTCCTTTGTATATTGCTAACTCAGCATGCTGCTCCCTAAAAATTCTTCAAAGCGGTAGAGGTTTAGAAGAATTAAGCGGTAATTCTGAACAGCATTAATAGATATTTATTCGATGTGACCAAATGCTATAACATGCATTATACATACATTCTTAACCTATTGATTTCATATCATACAAAATCCACCATTCAACATACATTTTTAAATAATTGCATAATAATTTATTTTTATAACAACATGTGTATACTGAAAATGCTTGAAAGCTGCAGAACGCGTCAGTTTTAGTTAATTGGCCTGGGAGCATTGCGAAATGTCTTTTAGGAAATAACATAGGGTAGTACAGGCGCACACAGGATAGGTCTGTGTTGCACAGAAAAAAAAATACGACACAGGAATTAATAGCATATAAGGATTTTTTGGCTGTAATGAGAGAAATAAAGTGGGCGCTACGTTCAGATTTCCTGTTTTTGCGCTTTTGGTAGTTTTAAAGACTAAAGTGACAGTACAGTATGTGTTGCTCTGTGCAAGTTATGTGTGGTAGAGCCATGCTGTATTGCAGCACGAATTGGGCCGGCTCCCTCGGTGAAATACCACTCACTCACAGAATATCGGCGTGAAATAACAGCATCTATTGAGTTGTATTTCGTTTGGTGAGTAAGAGTGCCGATGGCCCATCTCTCCCCTCTTTTTGTTGTAGGTGTTCATGAGCGGCGGTGATCACTTTCCACCAGGTTACTCGCATGCTCGTTTGCACCCTCTTCTATAAAAAAAAAGTGAGAAGAATTGGAAGCTCTGACTAAACGTGTTCTACTGAAGTTTTCGCGTTCTTCTGAGAAGTTCTTTTTAATTGTTGTAAGGCTTACTATCACTTTCTAGAGGATTGCGACTTAGTGTTAGTTAGTTAGGGACTTAGATAGAAGAAAAAAAGGAATAAACATCAGACAAGTGGTATTAGAATTCGAATAATTAACACGGTTTAATTAACAAGATTTGGCTGTATGGACATAGTTCCCTTTGCCTACCAAGAATTGGGTAATAATAATAAAAAAAAGCACAGCAATGTCGCGGTGTTATCTGTGCTACATAGGCCTGTCCAGTGCCTGTGCTGCCCTGCGTCTCACTATATATGTTGTAAAATAGTATTATTTGTAAAACCTACTATGTTTGAATGTGTTGTTACATATTATGCTTAGGTTAAAAGTTTCTTAAAAACAGAAAATATAAATCAGAGAAGAGACACCCGCTTCACTTAGGTTTGACCGCGCTAGGGTCGGGATAATATTTAATTGATAAGTGATTAATGAATATGAAAGGCAGTAATTGGTTTTAACCGCGTATTTAGTCACATAGTGGTTTTTAACTGACTTCGAAAAAAGGAGGAGGTTCTCATTTCGTCTGTATAAACATATATTTTTTTATGTATGTCCGGGCATACTTTTTTGTTTATGAACTGATTTCAACGGATCTTTTTCCGTTGGGTTCAGTAAGTATAGCACCAAGGTGGTCCCATTTTAATTTCATTGATATTTAGACCTTGTAATTTAAAGATACACCAAAAATCCTAATGTTTTAATAAACCGTTAGGATTACTTGAACGGAATATACAAAAAATCACAATTCTTTTACATTTCAGTGTTTTTATATTAAAATCTTTTTCCTTATAAATTTTTCCTTAAAACGTTATTTTTAAATATATTTGACGCAGTATCTTAACGTGCAAATAAGCGGGCGGTTACGTGCGTATGTTTTGAGGACAAGTACACATTTCCCTTCGGTTTATAATTCTCTGTCAGAAACAACACTGTCAAAGTATAAGTTACCGTTATGAACGCACGAGGGAATGCGCATGTCCACGTGGACATTTCTGAACAGCACCCGTGGGTGAGTGGCGAGGCGCGGCGCTAGTGCGGGGCGGGCACGGGGGCGGGTGCGGGCGCGGGCAGCGGCAGCGCGCAGGTGGCGAGCGCGGCGCGCAGTTCGTGGCCCAACTGCGCGAGCAGCGCGGGCGCGGCGAGCGCGGCGGCGGCCCCGCGCGCCCAGGCCGCCACGCTGGGCGCGCGCCCGCTCAGCGCCCCCAGCCCCGGCGCGTGCACCTCCGTGCACCTGCCGCCCGCACAACACAACACTTTTATCGGACTTTTTGGCGGGAATGGGAGAAGTAAGGCTGTCATTTTATTTAGATTTTCTATTTTTTACATTTTTGGGAGTTTTAAAGTACAAAACTGAGAGTACATTGTGTTTTAAAGTTCTCTGTAAGTGAAAAGAATGGAGTAGGTCTAAATAAACATGTGTAGCTGAAGTTCTCGCGCTCTTCCAAGAATTCCTATAAAACTTCAGTAAGTTTACTATCACTTTACTGGAAAAGTTTTACGCTAACGATTCTACTAATTACAATACGTGACATTAGCAAATGTGCTAATCTGTACGCTATGCCATGAATAAAGAAAAAAAAAATACTTCTATCTTATCATACACTGGCGTATAGACGAACATAGAGGTCGTTGTCGCGTGACGATATTTGATTTGTCATTGTCACCCATGAAATGAATGATTCCTTGATTAATGCGTTACATAATATCAGGATTGAAGTACTTCTTCGAAATAAAACAGGAATAACGCAAAATAATAAAATAAGTCCACGCCGTTCGTCTCAGCGTGACGACTTCTGACGATCTGTCGTTCAAAAAGGGTTACGATAGCGTCTCGTTTGCTATCTTCTTCCTACTCGTGCCACTATCATAAAATATTACATTCTCACTCGTACTCTTTGTACGTCTATACGGCAGTATAATATACTAGCAAACTATTCAAACTCGATTTAAGGAATTTACATCTCGCTTGTACCAACTATTTGATAGTTAATGCATGCGTGATGTTAGTTCCTAAATCCAGTTTAAATAGTTGGTGCAAGCAAGTTTATGCTTCTATCTATATACACAGTCGGGCCATAACTGTTACGATATAAAAAAACAATAACATTACATTTGAATTTGGAACCTGTCATTTTGTGCCATCCTGTGTTTTTTCATTTTCGCGTCAATCTTTGTTAAATATTCTTGTGATATTAAAATGGAGCGGGGTGATCTAAAATTGCTGTGATGACATTACACAAAGTAGGTATGGAGCCAAATGCAATTTTTGAAACTCTCCATCCGCTTGGTATTAGTTGAAGTTTTGTGTATCAAGCTTATTGATAGGTATAATTAAACGTCCTCTGTTTGTGATAGAAACTTTGTGGTAGAGTATGTAAAAGGCACAGATAATGCCGCCGCGGACGCATTATCTCGTGTATGTGTGACGAGTGAAGAGTTGAAACGTATGAATGAATAAGTAATGAATGTTGTGACAAGAGCACGAGCAAGAGAAATGAATGACAGAAGAAAAGTGGAAAAAAATAATGACAAAACTGAATGTGACAATACTACATCTTGGACTGCTCAACCAAGAGTAATTGAAGTTAACAAATTGACGATATATAGTTAAGACTTGTATAAGAAAATGAGTTACGCGCGTTTCATAAATATATTGAAAAGAAGTTGCTAAATAAGGATGAAAATATAGTAAGCGAATCAAAAAAAGTAGTATTATTTAAATCTACGATTTATGTTACTCCAGATTTCTTATTAACACGAACAGAAAGAATTGGAAGAATTATGTGAAAGAAGGAATATAAAAGAGCTCATTATTTTAAGAAATGAAAAAAATAGAAGATTAATAACATTATTATCAAACGAAATAAAGGAGTAAGATATTTAGTTAGGACCAAGACTATGCATAGTACATGACGTGACTAGAATTTGTGAAGCGGACGATAAGAGAGTAATTATCAATGACTTTCATATTTTACCAAGCAGAGACATGCAGGAATTCGAAGAATTATTGGCTAGGTTTATCTATCGATGTAATCAATTTTGCTAATAAGTGCAATTGCCATAAACAAAAGCACAGCAGACCTATTAAAAAACCTCTAGCTATTACATCTACTTCAACATCTAGAATAACTTTTTTAAATCCATATGCATTTGAAAAAGTTTTTTTAGATATTGTTGAACCATTTATTCCAAGTATCGTAGGTCACAAGTATATTCTATCATTTCAACGCGAACTCACAAAATTTGTAGAGGTTTATCCAATGAAAACTAAAGAAGCAAGTGAAGTTGCAAAAGCGTTTTTAGAAAATTTCATTCTCAGATATGGTGTTCCAAAAGAGGTAGATACGGATCAAGGAAGTGAATTTATGTCGTCTATATTTAAAGAAGTATGTTCTCTATTACAAATCTCACGTTTAACATCAACTGCTTACCATCATCAATCAATTGGCGTATTGGAGAATACACAAACATCTCGGTGCATACTATAAATAATTGTCCCTTAATAGGGATAACTGGTTAGTTTTTTGGTGTTTTTCTTTTAATAATAGCATACATACTGAAACTGAAACCAGATACACTCCGTTCGAACTAGTTTTTAGTCATACATGTAATTTACATATCAATTTGAATTTACATTGCGACAATACTGTTAGTCCTTTATACAATGTTAAAAGTTACTTACAAGAACTTCGAATTAGACTACAAAAAGCACAAAATCATGTTTGTCACAACGTAATTAGAAGTAAAGAAATTAGGAAAGTTAAATATGATACCAATGTTAACTACGTTAGTTATAAGCCTAATGATAAGTTTTTAGTTAAGAAGGAAGGAGGTAATAAAATGGAGGACATATATGAAGCTCCGTACATAGTTATGGAAGAAGATAAATGTAATGTTAAAAAAAAAAAAATAACAAAGTAATAACAATTCATAAAAACCGAACTAAATCTTATGTAATTTGAGCCTACGAAATATGTTATTGTGTAAGAACTTTATTTCTTGTGGAAAAAAATATTTTATTTTATCGAGGGAGATGTAGTGTATGTATGTATATCTATAACCAAGTGTATATCTATAATCGAACGTGTCTATATTGTAACAATTAGTCTCACAACACACAACAATCACAACATGACAATATTAGAGGTCTTTAAATCGAACACCTCAGTCTAGTCACTTCGCTTCATTTTTGCCAGCAATGCCTCAGTGAAGGCACAAAATTACCAAAATGACATATTGGAAGAGGTGGTTAAACCATTAAGTGATACGCTATTCGCCGGAAAGTACTGGGTTTTCCAAAAGGACTTTGCACCCTCCCATAAACCTAAGTCTACCTAACATTGGCTGGAGGCCAATTTGCCAGGCTTCATTCGGAGCGAGATTGGCCGTCGTCGAGCCCTGACTTGAATCCTTTGGATTATTCTTTATGGACTAAATTGGAGCTAAGAGCATGCACAAAGTCTCAACCAAACCTGGATTCTCTCAAGCCCTTATCAAGGAATCGAAACGGATTCCTATTGAAAAGATTCGTGCCACCATAGATGAATGACCCACGCGTTTGAAGGCCTGCATTAAAAACAAGGGCGGCCATTTTGAATGACTTATTTTTATATTTAGATCTAGATGTCAGTAGTTATAATTTATGTAAACAATAAATGAATATTTAACATTGCTCCAAAAATATTTGAGTTTTACTTTGTCTCAAGAAAACACACGAGGTAGAATGGCTGTTACGACGCCGCAGGTAAAAGCTAACAAAATATAAGTGACAGAATAGTGATACTGACCGCATATGCGTGATGCGAAGATCGTTGAGCTGCGCGTACGGTTCCCAGTGCGCGAGCCCGACGGTTAGTGCGAGGTGTAGTGCGTTGTCAAAGGTCGCCGCCAGTCGCCCGCTGCATGATATGCCCATTGCCTTCATATGGTACTCGTCATATCCGATCTGCGGGGAGACATCATGTTAGTTCACGGGTAGTAAGTAATAAATAACGGTTTGAAGCGAAGCTGAACGGAATAAGCCAAGCGCGAACGGAAAGGAGCGAAGCAGAACGGAAAAGAGCGAAGCTGATTTAATTAATATATTGAAATACTAATTTAAAAATATTTCGAAGTTTTTATTAATGGAATGCAAATTTTTATATTTAGTGTGATCTTTTTTTTACCTGTAAATCTTTTATCCTCAGTGTAACATGGAAACTAGTCTTCGTTGGGTCCGGTCTGCTGAGGCTCACGTCGTTGATTCTGTTAATTGTTGCTAAATTTTTCACCCAACCAGTGTCCGTTTCAAATTTACCTATGAATGATATCGAACCTATCTGAAATATAAAAGATTGATTTTAGTTATTCTTTTAGTTACGCAATTCTCTTAAAATATAATAGACGTGTTTAAGTATTGTATATTATATTAATGTTTTTGATGAAATGCAATATAGCTTGTTAGAATTTTGCTTTGAAATAACTTTATTAAAGTTATACCTACCTACCAGTGGCGGTACCCTCATACAAGCTCAAAATCCCAGTTTGCCTTAGTAATAAGCTCAGTCAAGAACACAGAATACTAACGTGTCACGTATAAGTAACAAATATTAACTTCAAATCGTATCAGTTTTAAAAATTCCCGCAAATTAATACAAACGAAAACAGTGTACGAATCTTAGAGTTTAATTTAAAATTTAACTATTTGTCGTTAGAAGCAAGTTCCTTAAGTCGAACTTAAATAGTTGGTGCAAGCCTTAGAGAAATAAAACAGGTTTTTGACCTCAAGTCGCGACCAATCAGTGCGTCGGTCGATCGACACTAATGACCTCTCAAGGCATACTCAGAGCAAAATCAGAGTAATCAATCGTCTCACTCTCACGGGTTGGCTTGCTACGAGGCTTGCAACCTTTCTTTCTCTCTAATGGCAAAACCCGTTATAGCTGTAGGTTTTTTAGAAAGGTTTATATAGCAATTAGTATGAAACGAAAAGCCCGGCTTTCATACTGAACTTCGTGCAAATTGAAATACGTCGTATCTATTCGTATCGTACCTGATACGATCCGAATACAATTCAACTTGTGTATTTGTTTACATCCATAATACTTGTTTGTTTGAGCCGGTGGACGAGTGATAAGTATTTTTTTAATTCACATCATAAGTGACTTAATTCAAAATTCTCCCATCAAATTATAGGTAGGTGGTACTACTTATTACTATCAGTGTTGTATACTTTACTCAAATGACGAAAATATTTAGAGTTGAGAAAATATCTGGTTATGACGATTAAAAAACTATACTGGCGCCATAAAAGACACATGAATTCACATAAACACGTGAATACAGTGATCTCTTTTAGTAATTTAGATAAACAGCGAATTGAGACACATTAATATGTTAAGAACCGATAAACTATTTATGCCTGTACATTTTTAATAGCAAGGTACCTATTATAAAAATTGTAGGGAGCAGGAGGGAGCTGTTTCATCTCTTCTTGTCCACCAGTTGCGCGAGTCATGATTAATTAGTAATCTATAGTATTTTGGCCTACCCTATACTTTTACAAAAACATTGAAGAACATATACATATGTCGGGCTTGCCATATTCTGAAGCCCTAGGCACACCACTCTTATATCTAGTTTTATTTAAAAATCAGCCTTGTTTGTCTATTTTGTGTAAAATAAATTTAAGTTGTGCGAAAAACAACGATATCTATGTAGTACTAGATTATCTGTTTGTAAGCATTATTATGTTTCATTCAACTGCGGTTCGGGAACCACATCAAGCTCACATGCATTTTGACGCTTGTGCAGTGATCAAGGCTGCGTATTTCACTTAATGTTAAATTTATAACGATTAGTCAATAAACACTTAAATGATTTTACACTTGTGTAATACTTTAATATTAGATTGCATAAATACGCAAAATGAAAACGTCGTAGACAAGACCATTTTCGGACATTTAATTTGACTTACTCATTTGGAGCCACGATACAAATGGTATTGTCTCGCTTTTATTTACGATGAAACGCTAGCTCCCGCGTCAGTCGCCTCGCTCTACTAGGGCGTGGTGCCATAATCATGGTTGTGATTTACTATTCTAATGTAATGTATAATTCAAGTGTGAATGGATAATTATAATAGTTGTAAGGAAGATGTTGTTACTACAAATTATACATTACACTTTAATATAGATTTCTATTTAGTAGATTGTTTGTATTTACACATTTACCTTATGCAAAAAAGTAGCATGTATCGGCGGTAACTCAAGCACTTCTCTGCAAGTCTGTAGTAACGTTCGTCTCATATTCATCAATATATTATCTATAACTTTGTTACCACTCTGTGCCAGAGAAGCTATCATTTCACTGAAATGTAATTAATTTTACAGGTTTGGTTATGTATTCAGGTCAAAATCGACAATACATTGAAAAACGAAAGTCAACATAAATTATTGTTTACAATGAGTTTGATAACGAGATTTTAATGCTTTTGTAAATATATGTATTATAAAATAGTGGCAGTGTCTACAATTTCGAAATATTGAAAAATACGGCTTTTTGACTTTTACCAATTTTTTTCCCCCTATTTGTATAATATTTTGAGTACACTCGAAAACAACATTTTTAGAAACTTTGCTATTTTGTTGATGCTTCACTAAAAAACTTATTAAATGGATTTCAATGCTAATTACGATATTTGAAAAACAGGCTCCTGTTACAAGGTAAATCATTACACTAGGTATATTTATTACATTATTTTTTGTTTTTGTGGTTATTGTATTTTCTGAGACATTCATTGTTTAAAATACTTATATATAAATAAAATTGCCGCATGTATGGCGGAGCATCACTTGAGAACGGTTTGACCAATTTGGCTGCTTTCGTTTTTGTTATGTCGTAATTGACAAGACAAAGTCTGTACGAAAGAAGGTGATTCCGTTGGAAATTTCGGTGATATTTTTGTATAAAAATCTCAATCAAATAAATTTGATATGTT
This sequence comes from Zeuzera pyrina, assembly GCA_907165235.1. NCBI lineage: Eukaryota > Metazoa > Arthropoda > Insecta > Lepidoptera > Cossidae > Zeuzera > Zeuzera pyrina. Next base: position 7,160,951 of record OU015627.1, read on the forward strand.
GCAAACATTCAACTTGCCACCGGGGCGAAACCGAGGCGTGTCGCTAGTCTTTCATATTTTCGTAATACATGTCTACTTGAGTAGGTACTGAGTACAGTTAAATGACTTGGCTAGTCCATATGTATAATTATTATATAGTTAATATTAGCAAACCTATAAGCTTCAAGAAGACTAGGGTTACAGCACATGACCTCTGACACACTCGTCGCCTGTCGCAGTACTTGGCGTAGATGCCTTTGTAGTTTTTGGCGTAGTAGCGAATATAAAGGTAAAGATATCGCGGCCGTCAGCGGTAGGTCATCTGTAATGTGAGTGAATGTAAGTAAACGCTATTGCATTGCTGACTTCTTGTTATAAATCTTCTCCACGCAAACCCAGCGTGGAATAAAATAATGATAGTAAAAACGTTTTTGATTGAATTTTTAATTACTTACCAATATGTTTGGCTAATTGTTCAGTTGTGGTGAAATCATATCCACCATTTCTTTGTGGGGAAGGCCATGATAACTACAAAAAAATATATATAAGCATTTCTGCATTTTATTCTCAATTAAAACACATTATAATACCTAAAATGAATGATAATATGACAAATATTGATTAAGTATTTACTAACATTATAAAACCATAACAGTATCATTATCTCCGTTAGGGATAAGGCATTAAGATATGTATGTATGTATTATCTAGAATAGAATTGTGAACATTTCCAAATTTTTTAAGATTTTTGCCATCATTTTTTAATTTTTTTTTATTGGTCTAGTATCAGCGAATGTAGACAGGCCAGGGTAACCTTACCTAAGTTAAACTCTGGAGTCTCGCGCTGTCTACTTGATTTAACGAGAGGTAAGCTCCGGGTTGTTGCTGGTGCTATGACTGGGCATGATCCATATAGCAAACATCTTTTTAACATGGGTGTTACTAACAGGTACGGGTAACGGGTACTTAGAAGCAGAAGAAACAGCCACTCATGTTTTGCTGGAATGTGAAGCCGTGGCAATCTACCAGGCAAAACATTTTGGCACACCAAGATCGCTCCCAGAGGCCTTCACCAACATAGGAAACGTGCTGAGCTTTCTGGACAGTTAGGATGGCAGGAGTAGTCAATCCTACCCACACGCAAAATAGGCGCCTAAGACGTCGGTTTGGGGACACAAGCTCATCATCAAGTCATCAAGTCATGGAAGTACTTTTTAATTTTCATACTCTAAGGAATTTTCCTGGGAGTCCTATGAGTTTACACCTCTAGACATACTTCTGGCAAAAACATAGGTCACTGTTATCAGTACCGCTCGAGAGAAACCGCAGGCAGCAGCTAGTTAATAAAATGATTAAAATGTGTTTTATGCTCGATAAGCAAATAAAATACCTACAGTTTGAATTCAAATGGAAATTAATCAAGTTACTGATATGGGTTTCGAATTCGTTTTATACACTTTTTTGCTTGTTTGTTAAGTGTGAATGACAAAGATACTGTGAAAGAAAGAGACAAATAGAACTACTGCCATTTTTAATGTTTTTCTTTAGGCAAACAAGGTGTAATGTAAATATGGTTTTGTAATAAATCGCAAAATATTTAAATAGTTTGACTAACTTTTACCTTTACAAGTACTTCATCATGTGTGAAGTCAATTCCAGGGTTGATGAATGAAAATACATCTTCTTCCACTATTAAGCCAACATTGACATCTGCAGTCATGTTAGACAGGGATATTCTACGAAAGAAGCATTATTTCAAGCACATATTTCTTCAGAAGATTATTGTAAGTTATCTAATAATACAAATATATTAATCATCCAAGCTCTCAATAGATTGTTTTAGTTTATACACACATATATATTAAAAAAATTGTTTTTTAACTTTATTTTATAACAAGCGTAAAATGTTCAAGCCTTCTTGATAGGATTTTATAAGTTTGCACAAATACTATTATTTAACAAATTAGTGATTTTGACTACTTTTTGCTTAATTTTTAAATGTAAACTGGCCAATCACCAATATCCACACTTTAGATTGAGACAATTTATTATTTCCTAAATTTATCTCAATGGAAAACACACGGTCTAGGAAAACCTTAACGTTTTGGTTTCATGACCATTGCAACAAAGTAAGAATAATTGTTTTTACATATATTGAGATTCATACCAGTGGATTCAATTGTTACCATCACAGTAACATTAGTATACATCAAATGTTTAAACATATCAGACAGATATAAAATATTCATTCTAATAGTATGTTTTAAACCTTAATATAATTAAATAAAGATATAAATTTGGTTTACAAACCTTTGTGACCCCTCATTTACTGCACAGACCTAAGTTAAATAGGTTTTGAGTTACTGAGTTATTAAATATGAGCTAAAAATATTTTATTAATAATTTAACAGACCCTGAACAAATGCATCAATTATGTGACCCCAATCGAAGCTAAGCTCTAAGCTTGTATCATAAAATAAAATCAGAAAGTAACCAGTAACACTCATATTCTTAGGTAATTTAGAAACCGTTGTTTCCTAAATTAATCTTACCAGAGATTTGAAACTTTGAATTGTTGGCGTCGAAGGCAGATGTTTCCACTTTTCATTTTTTGTTATAATTTATTATTCCATTCATGAGAAAAAGGGTTTAGTTATGTAAACATACAAATAATACTTACAAAACATGGCCTTCTGATAACACAGGTATCAAATTGTAAAGATTCTCATTAAAAGCACTGTATAAGCCTTTTATATTGATTTCGCCAAGTGAACATCGTAGTGTAAGGCTCATAGACTTGAGATCCAGTGACAGTGACTGCACATGAAATGTAGGAGTTTTCACCAGCTCTAATCTTGTAAGGTTTCTAAAGAAAACATTTTAGAAAGAATTCGAGTATATGGAAAGCAATGAATTTATCTGTTACATTAGAAACATGAGATTTTCAGTTTAAATTAAATACTTACACCTGAGTATTTCTCGAAAAATATGAAGTATCTTCTAAAGTATCAGGTATAATTTGTTCACCATTTCTAGTGTGTTGTAACGCAACATTTGTAAAACTCTATAACAAATATAATGCTAAAGTCAAGTTTTGTTAATTTATGTAAATTGTGTGTATGATATGGAAACATTTGGTAATTATTTACCCGTTTGATAACATCTTGCAAGTTGGGTTGGACTTTCGTTAGAAGTTTATTCAGTTCTTCTTTAATATCAATACTTTCTTCGTCAGACATATTGTTATAAACATTACTTAGTAAGTTTTTAAGTATTAAAAATTTATTGAATAAATATTAAACCTAATTTAGAAAAGAACTGAAGAAATGAAACATATTGTAGACTAGGACTAGTGCAATTTTAAATGACAGTAAATTTGTTGTGTTGTCAATGTCAGTTCGATATTCGTTCGGAAACAAATTAATCAAGCAGTTTAATCACTTTCTGTATTTACACATTTTTGGTCCGAGGGCTATATTCAAGGACAATATTTAACCATGGTCACACTATGTATGATGCTTATATTAATTAATATTATTTTGCTTATGGTTTACGTGCTATAAATCCATGCCATTAAAATCTGTAATTCATATTTCAAAATTTAATAAAGAGCTATACTAATTATACTAATTATCACAATAGCCAAAATTGTAATTTTTTTTATTTTCTTGTATGTTTTTTATCTGTATTAAGAATAAGGTGTACAACAAAGAATAAATAATAATAATAATTACAATCATTTTCATAATTTAATTTATAAAAAATCTCTAAATAAGGAGGTTTAAAGAGGAGGGAGGAGGAGAAACTATAAGAAATACTCAGTAATGTGTCTATAAATCAAATCACATATGATCACTGAGTAAGTAATCACTACGTTTCATATGATATGTCACGCGGTTGTTTAAACACTTGTCTGTTTTTATTTTAAAAAATGTGAAAAACGATTATCATAACAATAGAGCAAATTATTGATCATAACTACCTTTATGTTAGTGTAAGATAGAGTCTAAACCTATAGCGGTCTATTGCACCAAGAGCTGGAAACTGCAAGATGCGACCATCAGGAATGAATATGAAAGGTAGTATCCGGTAAGCTTGAGAATAGGTTGAAAGTGACGAGCGAGGATGTTGAAGAATATTGGCAAAACCTTAGAGACAGTATGATCGAGGCTGCGAAAGAAGTGTGTGAAACGAATATGATTGGGAATAGCAAAAAACGTGTTATGTGGTGGGATGGTGAGGTGAGAGTCTGCGTACAAGAACAAGAAAGCATGGCGAGACTACCTTGCTGCCAAAAATAACTGTAGCATGAAGGATTTGATGAAAGAGAGATATAAGTTGCAGAAAGCAGAAACGAAGGCACTAGTGAAAGAGAAGCGTGAAAAGTGTAGGGTGTTAGACGAAAACAAGCTGTCGGACAATTTCCGAGGAAAATTCCAAATTATTTTGTAAAGCAATACGTAAGTATTACCGAAGTGGTCCCACACCTTGTAGAATGAATAAAGTGCGTTCGGAAGTCATTATCTGCTAACAGACAAAAAAGATATTCAGCGGCGATGGAGTGATTATTATAGAAAACTGTATAAGAGTGGCGACTCTGTCTCTGACACTGCGAGCGATCCTAAGAAATTGCAACACTCGGGTCAGGAACTAAAGGAAGTCATCTGTATGAACGAGATTGCAAAAGCGCTCCGCCCGAAGTCCGAAGTCCAAAATGTGGAAAAGCTGCGGGAAATGATGAGATAATTGCTGAGATGATCAAATATGGTGGTCCAAGAGTCTGGGATACATTGTATAAACTGTGTAATCTTTGTTGGCAGAAGAGAGAGGTTCCGGAGGAATGGCGTATCGCAGTCATAGTGCCTCTCTATAAAGGGAATGGTTCCCATTTAGAATGCGCGTGCTACAGGGCCATCAGCGTGGTCAGCTTAGTAAGTAAAGTCTATACCATGGATTCCCAACTTTTCCTGGACCATCGCTCTCTTTAGAAGATAACAAAAATTTCAACGCCTCCCTAGTCCTTAGTCCATAACAGCTATAGTCTGTTCGACAAGCTCGAAATGGTGTTGATTCTTGATAAAGGTCCTAAAAATATGTGCGATAGCTCATTGGATTCGGAATGAAGTCTAGAAAAATGAATTTTAAGGATTTTACAGCATATAAAAAATTGCAAAAGTTGTTGACAAATTAAGATGAAAAAAAAGGTATTTAGTTTTTCGCTTATAATTCAAAAACAATCAACATTTAAGAAATTAAAAAAAAATTCTTAATATGAGGAAATTTCCTAAAAAAATTCTGATATTTCAAAAAGTTGTACAATTGTTAACTAAATAATTTGTCGCGGACTTCAGTTTTCACAAAAGGTGATATGAAACTAAATAATTGGCCTAAAAGTTTTTTGCTTCTTAGAGCTCTTCTTACATAGGTAAATACTTAACAAGATAGCGAGATAAAAGTTTTGAAAAGATTTATATTTCGTATATTATTCTTATTTAAAATTAAGAAAAAATGAAACGTCGACTAAATGTTGTTAAAAAAACTTTTTTAATCAAATGTTATGTTGTTGCTGTTTTTGCATCTAACAATGGCATTAGGTAACGTTGAGAAAATCTCTTTTACATTTGTTGAAAAATTTTTTATATATAATTATTTAATTAGACAAGCTTAAAATTAAAAAAAATTTTTTTTTGCTATTTTGTTGTCTTGGCAAAATGATGCTTTTTAAAAAAAGTTAAAAAAATATTTTTATTGTTTAAAATCGTTATGTCGCTTTTTGTGAAAACTGAAGTCCGCCAAAAATTACTTAGTTAACAATTGTATAACTTTTTGAAAAATCGACATAAATTTTATTTCCAACGGGCCTTTATTTTTTGAAGTGTTTTGATGACACCACAATTTTTTTAACTTTCAATATTGGTATTTAATACTATAAAAAAATTGTTCTACGTGGTATATTCTCTTCAGCGGTGGTGCGCCCATGCGTTCAGCGTTAAATGCACGCATAAATGCAAGCATAAATAATGGAGGTAGAGTTAAAATTTCCTCCTTTTTAAGAACATTTTTTTTAATTTCTTAAACATTAATAGTTTTTGAATTATAGGCGAAAAACTAAATACCTTTTTTTCATCTTAATTTGTTAATAGAACAAGAGCCCGCGACGGCCAGACCTTCGTTCTTTATAAAAGCTGAAAGTTTCTCTGTGCATGTCCCCAACACAGGTAGGAACGATCAGCGACTATGAAATTTGGATCATCGTGGCTTTGGCAGGTAACAGGTAACAAAGGTGTATAAAATTACTCCCCAAAAACGTGAGTGTACAAAGTGTAATTTTTTTATATTTTCTTCGGGATAATAATATAAATCACGTCATCCATTGCCAGACAGTATCGTGACAACCCCCTGCCAGACACCCTTAAACTTTAATAAATTGTAATTGTACTTACGTTATAGTATAAAAGCTGAATTTTATATATGTTATTTGGGGAACTATCAGAAGATGTTTTCTTGACAGCCAGACAGTTTCAATAGTTCTTACATCTTGCCAGACAAGTTAAAAGTCTGCCGTAGGCGCGAGCCATATCTAGTAGTCTACCACCCTGTAATAGCGAGCTTTTACAACAATTTCTGCGAGCACACTGTATATGTGCTATTTGGAACAATGCTCACTTGAAAAATGCCAACCCCATATCAACCAGAAAATAATGGTTGGGTACAGGAAAATGATCAATACCATTTTAAATGGTTTGAAGGGGATTATGTCAGTGATTCTAAAAATTCCAAATTATTATTATTATAAAACATACAAACATATTATTTTATGTTTGAGCATTGCGAATAAAACAAAGCTTTATTCGCAACGCTCAAACATAAAATAAGGATTTAGGAACTTCTATTGAAGAATCTTTAGTGGGTATCATACCACTAATTTGTTTGCTATTTATTACTGTAAACAGTTAAATAGATAATGTTTGTTGTAGGAAAAAGGGGGATAACCACTCTGCTACCAAAGATGTATACGAAAGGGGAGAAAACAAAATATTATGTACTAAATGTCAGTCTTAGTGGTACCTTGTAGGTACCTCGAAATCACTTATACTGTTCTAGGTCGGTTCGTTTTCAGCGCCTCCGTAATAATTAATCACGAGCACACACAAAGCACAACACAATTTCAAGTCCACGTTTTTAGGTTCACGGAAGAGTTCCACAGGGAATAACTAGGTAATTCATTTTAATTACGTCGCACACGCAGGGAAGGGGGTACAACACCGGTCCGTTCATCCAGCGTCACAGTGATAATACAATTTACTAGGGCGGGGATTTAGTTACAACTAAGAGTGGTACGAATACAGATATAGGTACATAGGCAAAGACAATCGACGTAGATTATAGGTAGTTAAGTAAGCATTTGTATACACCAAATAAAAACTAAGTTCAACATTTAGTAAGTTATTAATTATAAGTGAAGTCTTCGACTTGGTCATGGTTTTACATAATCTTGGCAAAAAACTGCCAACAAAATGTTTTCAAAATAAATGATATCATATCTGGCAATGATGATATCGCTTCAGCAATGTCAAAAATCAGTTACGACCAATAATACTTTTCTTTTTATAATTCCGAGGCATCGTTTTGTGTTCTGAAACAATACGAAGAAGTAATGTAATATGAACCAACGTTTCATAACATATTTAAACATATTTATCATATTTAAATATTAACGTTACTGGAATTATCCATGTGAGAAAAAAGTACGCTATGTGGGTAAAACTATGCGTACGTACTATTACCTCATACTTTTACCCCGTTTGCTCGATAATCAAAAAATGTTTTCTACTTCCAGTATAAATAATGTTAGGTTAGAATATTTGTTTTGGGATAATTAGTTTAATAATCATATAAAATCAACAAAAGAGTTACCAAACTTATCTCGAAAACAAAAATAAAGTACCACAAACTTTTTCCTGGGTCGCAAAAGATGTAAATTTCACCTCAGTTTTTAATTTGAACTCGTAATTTACAACACGCGTTGTGTATCGGACAACAGGTGTTAACACAAAATGGCGGCCTACGCGCACTCATTCCCGTCAACCAAGCTCCCCCGCCCGTTCACTCCCCTCAGAGAAAACAGCACTGTATACTTTTACCCGCTGCGTCCTTTTACTCCGAATGACTATGAGTGGTATGATATGTGATGCTACAGTGGTAAACTGCCTTTTATAAGCTGACGATGCTGTGCTTATGGCACCAGCAGATGTCGAGTTGCAGACACTAGTTACGTACATGAAAGAAGACTGTGAAGTGAAAGGATTGAATATGAATATGAACAAAACTAAGGTTCTGGTGTTTGAAAGGGAAGATGTACAAAGTGTGAAATATGGGTAACTGGAAATTGTATAGAACAAGTGAAAGAAATAGTATATCTGGGGCATGCATTTTCGAGGGATTGAAGATATGAGTTGGATGTGGAGAGACGGGTAGCTGGCAATAAAATGAACGGTGCTCTTTCCGTATCAGTAGGCAGTGTGAATATATCTAACTCAGTCACAATGTCCACCCACAATGCGGTGTTGTTTCCAACTATTTGAAACAAATATATATATATATACGAGTACATACAATTATATATTTAGTATTAGTAAATTTAGTGATGAAAGTGGCGATGAGTTATCGACGAAGAAAATATACAGACCGAAGGATAGCAAAAGCCAAATAATATCATTGCTTACTTATTGACTTATGAAGATCAAATAGTCACTGTTAACTGACAGTAATCTGAAAACTTCTTGTGCATCTCGGCGAAAGTGTGTCAATAGCTTGATGAGATTTGAGGAGATAAAAGAAGTTTATGTAAGTTCCACGATGCTTGGCATTGCATCCTCACTGACCATACCGTTAGGGATACAACGTTAGCATATGATGTATGTACTAAATATGGAGATTAGAGTGTATAACGAGTAAATATTGACGCGTTTCATCATTTATTTTACAATGATACACCGAGTAGAGTATCTACTTAAATGTGCGAATAGTCTTCCTTGTGTGTCTTTTCGTCATATGTTTTAATAACTTATATTCTGTCTGACATCTAATACACATTTTATTTATTATTCTTTAATTTGTTATGCAACGAGTTTACATTTTAAGAACGACTTAAATTAAGTATAATATTTTAAATGACAAGAAAAAAATCTTAAAAAGCTTTTATTTGTTTATTTTTTTAATAGAAAATCTTTCTTTGCGTTCTAAAAGGAATTTTTGTTTATTTTTTTGCTCTTTAGAATTAGGGGCTAATTCTAGTTCTATACTGTCATTTTTCGTAATAACGTAATCAAGTGTATCAAGTTTCAACTGATTGTCAGACTGATTCTTCTTTTGTGGTTCTATTTCTTTTGAACTATTTGTGGGTAGCTCTTGTGTTTCATTTTCTGTAGAGCTATGTTTAGTATGATCTTGTTTATCGTCTGTTACATTTCGATTCGAGTTCTTGTCATTTTTAACTTTTTGTTTTACATCTGAATCGTCGCTATTTGTTTCTGCGTTAGAATTTGTACCCTTGGAACTGATTTCATAGTTATTGTCATCAGATGTTCCATTATTAATTTTTTTTTCACTAGTGACGTTCTCATCTGGTTCCACATAACCATTTAGTTGGGGCGCTATTAATTAATAAGAAACACAATTATTTTAATTTTAGGTAAAACTTTGAAAGTTGTAATAACTACGTGCGTAATTTATAAATAAAAATAAAGTTTTTTTACCACATCTGCTCAATTCGCTGAGTTGATTAATGTAATAAATTACAGTATTCGTCATGAGTGCTAGGATATGCTGCTCAAGCAAACGTTTGAAATTTGCTATTAGTCTATTCCCAGGACCTTCGACAGTTAAAACGCCTGGTCTGAAAAATAAAGAACAACGAAAAGTAATTTAACTGCGTGATATGTTGTACAAAATAGATTGGATAACGTTGGAATTTCTGAATATTGTATTTTAATAAACCTTTTGTAAAATGATGTTGAAAAAACGATACCTAACTGAGTTTCGTGTCGCTTCTTCTCAGTGCCCAGGTTTTCTCTGAACCGAACTAAAGTAGATTTGACGTTCAAAAATACCATTTAATTGGGTTTAGTTGAATAAATTGATTTGACTTTGACTTTGAATTATTTTAGCGGTTTGATAATTTAAAATATACTTGCTTTAAATGTCGTAAGTATTTGAAAGTCGCGTCGACAGTCTCTGGTGCTTTAACCATTAGTAGTTCTAAGTGAGTTATTGTATCATCCGCTGTAAGAATTATAATGCCGCTAACTGGAGGTACGCCCGTTGTAACTAGTGCTTCATACTTATATGTCATCTGAAGTAAAGGAAGTTATAGATTATTAATAAAAAACCGGCCAAGCGTGTGTCGGAAGTGGAGGATTCTGTATTCTGGATTCATTTCATTGGCAGCAATAATAAATTTCTAATTCACAGTGTTTCTCAATAACATTGAAATATGAAGCTCTTCTAAGCACGTAAAGGAAAACGCCCCATATCTCAAAACTACACAACTTATATTATTATTAAGATAAATTTTAAACGAAAGTGCTTTGGGGGCGGAAACGCGCTTTTTACGACTTCAGAGAGCATATCTCAGCGACTATTGATTTAAACAAAAATTATCTTCGAAACCTCTATATCATTTTTGAAGGCCTATCTAAAGATATTACACGGGAAATTTTTTTTCATCCCTCAGTTGCATGTATGGAATGCCATCTCTAATTTTATTTTTTTTAACATTTGACTACACCGTATGGTGGTTTATAGAATACACCTACCTTCCAAAATACTACTAATAGTTTTTAATAAAATGGCTGTGACATACCAAAAGACAGACGGATAGACAGACAGACGTATAGACGAATAGGACGAAATTTTGAGGGTTCCTTTTTATGCCATTTGGTCACAGAACCCTAAAAATTAGTGTTTCTTTTTATTATGTTTGTATTTGTGTATGTATTATGAAATTCCTCAGCGAAAGTGATCCAAAAATCGAAATCACAATATACCGAAATACGTATTTTAATATATTGTGATTTTTGCTATAAAATACAATAGTGTTAATGATAGAAGTTTAGCTTTCAAAATTAAGTTGTTACCTTCAAATTACTGAAACCAATTTTTGCGTCAACTTGCCGATTAGTTTTTGCCGCTTTAGACGTTGTGACGGATCTCCTATACATTGTATCCAGACCACGTAATACACCTCCTTTTAGCTTAATTTCCTAATAATCGAAATACAATATTATCTTATTTAAATGTCTTCTTTAGTACGTAAAGGTAAAATTAAAAATAACATTGTTAATTTTATATCTATAAGTAAGTACTTGAATTATGCAATTAACGTATTATTTCGTTTTTTCGAGTAGTTCTATTTATTACTATAAAAACTTTTTTTAAGTTACCGTTCCGGTGACACTGTAGAAAGTAAAATCAGGTATATTGATGTCTGCAGCTTTAAGATTGTGTAGCCTTTGTTTTAAAATCTCTAAAGAACTGTCCATGAAATTATTTGAGGCTATAATTTTCTTTTGGTCGTATTCCCTGTAATGAATTCATATCTTCTTTTGCTACTTCATGACTACTTAATTATTAAATATTCAATAAAAAGCTTCATAATTACTGAAATTTAGTGTTGGCTGCACGGCCGGACAGTCCGAAGTACAATAAGTAGTCGTTGAAATAGTCCTTGAGCCAGTCGTCCAAGTTCGTCTTAATTCTATTTAAAAGTTCTTCTGTTGAAAGAAGTTGCATTTGACATTATAATATTTTTTTAACAAAAAATTTCAGAGTATATTTCAATTATCAAGAATGTAAATTATTTACCTATATTTCTTTCTCTTAATTTCTTTTGTGATTTTGGAGTTTTATTGTCGTTGATATTGCTATTGACGTACTAAAATGAATAAGACACACATGTATAAATTATGGCTCATCCATTAATATGATTAGGTATATGTATATTATTAAAGCTCAATAAAGAATGGTTTACCGTCATCAATATATCTTTCACTTCTAGATCCGAAACAATCATTTCGATGTATAAATTGTCTTTTAATAATCGATATCGACCTTCCATCTTGTAGACCACATCTTTTAGTAAAATTCTGTAAATTATCAAAATAAAAGTTGCTACAGTATTTTGATTGGTGCGAAAGTGCCCAATGAATTTAAAAAATATAGCCTATTTATTTCTGACAATCTATTTAGCGATTTAATTTTTTATTTAAAACGCATACTTAACATATTCAGTTATAGGTACTTAATACATACATAATATTGTGTACACAGGTCATAGATTTAATATTATGTTATACATAATCATATTAGGTCTTTACCTATGAAATTGCCGGTAAGTATACAAAAAGTTAAAGTATTTTTTTATATATTTTTTTTATTTCTATTAATCAAAGTATGCATCCATGCTACCGATGGATCTCTGCCAGCGCAGTGGTAATTTTTCAATGCCCTTCTTGAAGAAGTTAAATGTATGGGAGGCAACAAACTCTTCAAAGGCATTTTGTACTGCCTCTTGGGTATAGAACTTTTTCCTGCCAAGAAGTTGTCCAAATTTTGGAAAAAGTAGAAGTCTGTCGGCGCAAGGTCTCGTGAGTACGGTGCATGACACAAAACTTCCAGCCCCAGCTCTTGTAGCTTAGAGACCGTCTGTTGTGCCGTGTGAGGTCGAGCGTAGTCCTGCAGGAGCAGCGGGGACGAGTGATTAACCAAGGCTGGCCGGAGATTTGCGAGCTTCTCCGTCATTGTGTCCAGTTCCTCACAGTACACATCCGCAGTAATGCTCATGCCATTTTGTAAGAAGCTGTGATGAATTACACCGGCACTAGACCACCAAACAGTATCCATCACTTTTCTAGGGGTAAGTTTTCGTTTAGGGCATTGCCTAGTTGCTGAACCAGGGTCTAACAAACATGATGAACGCTTATGATTGTCAAAAAGAATCCATTTTTCATCGCAAGTGACAATGTGGTTCAAAATCTCTTCGTTTCCGTGTCTATGAAGCAAGGCAAGGCACACCTCAAAGCGTTCTTCGCGCTGGCGATCGTTCATTTCATGCGGCACCCACTTATCAAGCTTTCTTACCTTGCCAATTTGACGCAAATGGACCAATATTGTTTCGATGCTAACATCGAAAGCTGCTGCTAACTCAGCAGTAGATTAAGTATTGTCAGTTTCCACTATCGCCTTAAATACGTCGTTGTTCACTTTAGGTTTCGGGCGACCACGGGATTCATTTTTCAGATCAAAATTTCCATGTCGGAAGCGTTCAAACCAATAAAGGGTTGTGTGTTCCTTTGTAGTGTTCATTCCGTACACGTCGTTAATGTTGCGAGCCGTTTGTGCCGCATTGCTACCGCGACGGAACTCGTATTCCGTAATTCCTCGTATTTTTATCGTGTCCATACTGATGAAAAAGATACAAATGTAGTGAAAACAAAACACTAATCAATAAACAAATGACTGAATTCGAAAATAAAATTCCATATTTTTAAAATAAACTTCATTAGAATTTAGAATTTATTGCTAGTCATACACAAATTAGTACATTTTAAATTGCCAGTATTGTAGAACGGCAACTTCATAGGTAAAGATCTATTATTATGTGTAACAGATGCAATGCAATGAAAGAAGACTGTGAAGTGAAAGGATTAAATGTGAATGTGAATAAAACTAAGGTTCTGGTGTTTGAAAGAGAAGATGTACAAAGTGTGAAATATGGATAAATGGAAAATGTCTAAAACAGGAACGAAATTGTATATCTGGGGAATGCGTTTTCGAGGGATGGAAGATGTGAGTTGGATGTGGAGTGACGGGTAGCAGCCGGCAACAAAGTGAACAGTGCTCTGTCCGCATTAGTAAGCAGTATGAATATATCTAACTCAGCCAAAATGGCCATACACAGTGCGGTGTTGGTGCCAAGTTTATTGTATGGTTGTAAGTCCTGGATATGCCCGAAATCGAGTGAAAGTAAGATAAATGCAGTAGAAATGTGTGTGGTGTCACCCTTGCAGACAAAATAAGTAATAAAGAGATAAGGGTTGGCAGGGTTACACAACAGTGTTATTGAAAAAATGAAGAAAGGAATGCTAAGATGGTTCGGGCACATGGAAAGTATGAGTGATGAAAGACTGACGAAGAAAATCTATAGAGCAAAAGTGAGTGGTAAAAGAGGCCAAGGAAGACCAAGGCTGACTTATGAAGATCAAATAGCTAGAGTGTTAGCCCACGGAAATATCAAAAGTACTCGCGTACCTAGGCGAAAATGCGTGAAGAGAATGATGAGATTTGAGGAAGCGAAAGAAGTATGTAAGGATCGCGACGCTTGGCGCTCCGTCCTCTCTGACTACCTCGTTGGGTATACGGCGTGAAGATATGTATGTATGTATGTACAGATGCAATTTCTTCTAGTTATTCGTTATAATTATATTTATTATAATAATAATCTTACTCCATTTCCCCGTATGTTGGCTGGTAGAAAAGCACGCTCGGGTCGTTATCGGTTGTCGCGCGTTCATACGAGCCGATAAGATGCAGATCGTTGAGAGAAATGTGAGCACTCAGAGTCATATTCATCAGGTCGTTGTGAAGAAAGTCCACTCGGAAATGGGTGTCGTTGCGGAGTTTTATGCGGTTGAAAAAGCTGTTAAAAATTGTTTAATAGGCCATAATAAATATTGACACATAAACGAAAAAGAAAGACATGATGAGAGCATTTTGCACGTGGATTACATAGACCGATGTTTACTACGTCTTTAATTAGTTGCAATTGGAATGAGTAATGCAAAGAGAATGCAAAATTACTACGGAATAATGATATTTCGTCTTAGATTCTACTGTCTATTGTGTCAATCTACTCTCGCTACGCATACACAACGTGATTACAAACGTCAATGCCATAACACTCAATTTTACTTTTTTTTAAAGTGTCGCAAATTGTATCCATTACAAGAATAAAATTAACGGAGGGATTACTACCTAAAAATTTGCACACAGCGAGAGTCACGCGATCGCTGCGCGACCGGTGACTCTTTGTAGTAAAAAATTGGTATTTTGTATATCGATTGCATTTATTCTATGACCGTAAAATGCACTTTTCGCGGTAGATTTACCGCCATTATACAAATTACATTACATACATTTTCGTTTTGACAGCAGATATCGCAGTATACTGGCTGTCGCATGCTAACTGCAAGTTGCGTAAAAAGCGTGTGGGTTCTTACCGCGATATAAACTATTTTTAAGTTTACCGATATTTCGATACTGTTGCAAGCACCATGATCACGTGTTATCTGGCGAAACTACGGGTGGATATTCCAGAACAAATATTCACTCTACTCTCTTTCTCACTCGTAGTTATCATATTTCACCATCACTACTGGAACTCACTTGATAGTCACCCCGACAATACGCACACTCACTATATTGTTCTTTAGCCTGTCACTGGCTTCCACATATTGAACAATTTAAACTCGTCTTCTCGAGTGAAGTTCTTATGCCGAGAGATTTCAATGGCTTCTTCGACCATTCTGATTATGTAACGGCGTTCTGTCGACAATATGTCGCTTGATGTCGCGCGCTTTCGACGCAGGAGGAAGTGCTTATCTGCTCTTAGTGTTGAACGTCAATTAACAATACTTACCATATGTTATGGGAGTGAAAGATAAAATTGCGAAGTTATTGAGGAAACTGTCTATAAAAACTGTCTTCACTCTTTTACCTGAACCCCTTCATATTATTCTTATACTCAATTTTATTGTTTCTTATAGGTAATGGGTAAACTTTGTCAGAGCCTTCCTTAATAATAAATTTGATTTAGTGACGGACTGCTCTTTATGTAGAGGTATCAAAAGGCAAACTTAGGATAACGATATCAGCAATGGTTATAAATTTTGAATTACAGTATGTTCTAGGTACTTACATTATAGAATTGGGCATTCTCATCATACAATGGTTAGCAAGATTAAACCCAGCTGGAATTGGACGATGATAAAAAAAATAATTGTTCTCTTTCTCAAGGTTCCGAGCGGCTGCCCCACGCGTTTGTATCATCATCTAATTTGAAAATATAATTATTTATACATTGAATTAGTATTGAAATATGAATTCAATATCAATAGGAATTTGACCTTGGCCTAGGATTAGCATAAACTAGACAAGTGCGAGCCATACTCGTGCCCCGAGGGTTCTGTGTCTTGAATGGAAACATATAGGGTAGAGGGGCCTTTCAAGCGATGTTCAATTCTAAAGAATGAATCTACTACGAAAGAGTCAACGCGCATGTACAAAAACGATGAGTAACGATGAGATCGCATAAATTTGTTTGTAAAGGATTTTTGATGATTTAAAAAATATTGTTTCATTTTACCTGTAATTTATGTACAGAAACCTCTATCAAATTTAAATATTTTATATTTTTTGCTTTGTAAGCTTCGAAGACAAAGGGGAAATGGTATTTTTTTTACGTTTTTCAACATTTTGCAACTTTATGGTATGGTAAAGAGAGATCTGGATAAGCCCGAAGTCAGAGCACAACATGAAGACAAAAAGGACTTTGCGGACAAAAGAAGTAATGAAGAGATACCCAATACAACAGGGTTAGTTGACAGTGTTATTTCAAAATTAAAAAAAGAAAGGCTTAGATGGTTCGGGCTCATAGAAAATCAGAAAATCTACAAAGTGAAAGTGATCTGTAGCAGCAGCCAAGGAAGGCTAAGCTGACATATGACGATCAAATAGCCAAAGTACCTGACGAATATCAAGAGCGTCGCTTACCTAGGCGAAAGTATGTGAAGATGTTATTAGGTGCATATACACTGGTGCGTTTTCGACTTGCGTCTATGTCTCACGTAGATGCGTGCGTCTTTGTGTGCTATCGAAATGATGTATGCGTACTGCGCAAATGCCTGCGCATAAGCTAACGCAAACATCACTTGCGTTGTGCTCACATCAATGTAGAACAGGAAATGTCGAAAGTTTGATGTGTTTTGCATCGCGCTCGCGCGTCATCAAATATGGCTAAGGAAAAAGAGTAGACGTTTCATTTTATAGAAAATTATAAAAGCTTTGAATGTCTATGTAATCCTAAACACAAGCAATACCAAGATAAAGTGAAGCGTAAAGATGCTTTGCAAGAACTAGGAGATAAATATATTATGATGTAACAGTTGTTAAGAATAAGATAAAAAGCTTAAGTTCCTACTTTTCGAAAGAGCACCAAAAAATTTATAAGAAAAAAAGTGGCTCGAGTTCAGATGACAAATACGATTCGTCATGGTTTGCATATATAAATCGCTAATTTTGTTCATGATTGACTGATGTATTTAATAAAGTACACAAATTCATTAAAAAAAAGTTTAAACAGAGTAGTAGAGTAAGTGTGCTTTATTGCGTGCGTTACAAGTACTGCCAGCGCACGTAATGCGAGCACATAACGCACGCGTTTGAATGCATAACTCGTGCATCTAACGGAAGTTGAAGGCGCATGTCGAAAACGCTCCAGTGTAATTATACCTATAGAGATTTGAAAAGACAAAAGAAGTAAGGAAGGACCGTGATGCTTGGCACTCCGTGCTATCTGACTATTCCATCAGGGATATAGTGTGAGAATATTTATGAATGTATGTATTTTATGACAACATAATATTTAAGAGCACCTTTAATCAGGTCCGCATTGTATACACAGCGAAAGGATCGCATCGAACTTACTCCGACTCTGCATTCACTATATAAGATGGCCAATGCGACTTCCACGGGCAGTACTGGCACTACAAAGCGCTAGTACGGCAGATGCCCGCCAGACGGCGCCACCGTCTACGCCGCCTAAGAAAACTGTAGTAAACAAACCTGCAGCAACCTCGCCGCTGACCGAAGAGGCGCGGCGGTGCGTATACTCAAGAAGTTTTGCTACTCCCGGTAGGGCGGCTCCACCGCCGTCGTCGTTAATACCGCAGCAGCCCGCACTGGCGCCACCGAGCGCTAGTACAGCAGATACCCGCCAGGCGGCGCCACTTGCTACGCCGCGAATGCCGACATCGCCCGCAATGGTGCCACTGAGCACGGATGCGACAAACGCCCGCGACGAGGCAACACAGTCCTTGTTAATGAGACTGCATAAGTTGAGTATGTCTCATTACTATACGGTGGTAAATATTAAACCAAACAGCAGCCAAGCAACCGCATATGAAGACCCGCAAGAAGCGGAATCGGATAGCTCGCCCAGTACTGTCGTTACCACGATGAAGCCACATAAGCACCGCAGTGACCTTCAGCACCGCAGTGACTCCAAGCGTGACCCAAGGTCAAGGTCAAGGACACGCACCTATGCCGCCGCAGTAACAGCGGGCAACGCTGCCCCCGCAACAATGAGACCAACTGCTCCCGGGACGTCCCCCACCGCGTTGCGAAGAGGACAAAATATCTTCACGCCTACGCCTTTGGGGGTATCCGATAAGAATAAAGACGCCCCTTCTCAAGCGCCTCCCACTACGCAGCCGGGATTGAAGAAGCGTAAATATCCCCCGATCGTAGTTGAAACGCTCCCTAACTGGGGGTCCCACTTCAGGGCCCTGAAAGAAAAGTTTGGGAGATCACCGAACGTCCGACCGTACGGTAGGAGGTTTCGCTTCCTACCGGCCGATGAAACGGAATTCCGCGCACTCTAAGAATACCTCTGCGAACACGAGGCAGAGGGAATAAGCTGGTTCGCATACACCCCTCCGAACCAGCGAAGCCTTAAAGTCGCGATCAGGGGTATTCCAGTCGACGCTTGTACGGAGACAATCAAAGAGGAACTATGTGCCTTAGGGTACGAGACGTCCTATGTGAGACCCATTCGTGCACGCGGGGGTAGGCCCGGGTGCATTTACTTTGCAGAGGTGAAGAACGGCCCGAAGACCACCCCAGCCATATATGGGGTGGAGGAGCTTATGTGCATCCGAGGCGTGAAGATAGAAGCCTGGCGTGGCAAGAGTGGGGTACCCCAATGCCATCGCTGCCAGGGCTTCCGCCACTTTTCGCACCAATGCCACCGCAAACTCGCATGCGGCCGCTGCGGGGGCCCTCATGTGGCGAGAGAATGCCCCCGCCCTCGTGATGAGCCGCCGACCTGCGCCAATTGCGGGGAGGCCCATACCTCGAACAGCCCCACCTGTTCGATACGACGCCAAGAGCTTCGCAACAAGAAGGCGGGAAACGCACTAGCAACCCTACCAAGAAGAGGCCAGCAGCAGCTGTTTCTCCAGGAACAGGAATGCGTTGAGCACGCGGAGGCCTCATTAATGGCCCCCGCCAACGCAGCCACTCCAAGAAGCGGGCCTGCATCCTCCGCTCAAGATGCAAAGCGGAAGAAGACAAGAAGGAGAAAGAAGAAGAAGGAAGCACCCCCCGAAGAGCCAGGAGAGAGGTCAACATCCAGCTCTCCTGAGCCCCTGACAGTAGAAGCTCTCCCAGAGGCCACAAGGGAGAGTCACCCGACTACCTACCCAACCGCTGACAGCCAGGAAAATTTATCGCACGAATTACTCAGGACCGCTTTGGAGGTCCTGAAAGAAATACTAGAAGCCACGTCAATCGAGAAGAACTTGCTTCCGGCGACCCTTAAAAGAATCACCAGACTAGGGGCGCTTTTAACAACCCTGCTGTAACGGGGATCCTCCGGGCTCGGCCGCCCACACACTGTCCGGCAGTCAATAAGACAGCCCAGCGGAGTGGGGCAGGAGCTGGCCAAGCGGAGATGAAGAATCTGAGTTCCCACCAAAGGCAAGACGACATCGCCGACGACCAACAGGAAGTCACCCCCCAGTGACCCTCCCGCGGAGGCGGGAGGCGAATGATGACCACCTTAGGGAGGCACATAGCCTCGGAGAGGTTTCCCCACGGCCCCCAAGAGGCGGTGAAAAGGACCACGAGTCAGAAGGACCACGAGTCCACGGGCAGTCGGGATTTTAACATTGAATAGCTTAACTTAATAACTTAAACTACCGTGTTGAATGATGACGGGATAAACGTATGCAAAAGTTGTGAGCGCAGGAGTAGTGATGTAAATTAAAAGACCATTACAATATTGAAAAGAAAAAACATGACCTCATTGTTTTTTTCAACATTAGTTTTTTTTTTCAGAAAAAGTGTAACACGGAAACTGAAATGAGAAATGCAATAAGAAATAAAATGCTTAATGTGATTGTATTATTTTAATTTTAATGCTGGAATATGTATTGCTAAATATGAACTGTAACGGGAGCACTGATCACTATGAACACGTTATCAATTCTTCATCACAACTATTATGTACTTGACTATTCGACGACTTCTCAACAACTGAACTCTTACAAGACCAAAATCAGGCTTTTATGCAGCCCTACTACACGTAGGAAATCCATTCTACCCCCGTTCCTGCCATTAAAATGTTACAAAATATCACATGTAAATAAATCAATGAGATTATAAGCGTGAATTATATTTAAAAAATTCTTAAATCAACGAAACTTTTACCATGAATATCCATTACTCAATGAATGAGATACAAAATTTAATATTCACTTTATGCTCGATAACAGCAAACACTCACTATTTACTCTGCGCCCAATTCAATCAAAACATGAACAAAGGTTTTTTTAGCTACTTTACTAATTAGGAATATTATTTAACAAAAGCATACCTAGGCGAAAATGTGTGAGGAGAATGATGAGATTCAAGAACGCGCAAAAAGTATGTAAAGACTGCGAAGTTTGGTGCTCCGTCCTCTCTCACTAACCCGTTAGGGATACAGCGTTAATATATATGTATTTAACTAAAGAAATGTAGAAAACTTTGCACATTTAAACCATAAAAAATGTGTTATGAACAGCTCAAGGCCGTAACAAAAACATTTTACTTATGACAAATAAAGTCAATGCCTTTATCAAGAAACTTAGTATTTGGGTTACACGCCCTGAGAAACTAAATTTTGATGCATTTACTGCAAATCTGATTATATTAACAATAATGCGAATTTAGAAAATTCCGTTATTGACTGCCTGTTGGAGAGCTTGAAAACGCATTTAGGTGAATTAATTCAGTTACTAGAATATTTTTCAGATGACAACAATGGTTTCTGGAAAGGATGGGTTCTCAATCCGTTTGATGAAAATAATGTTGCAGCTACCTAGTTACGAACTGAGACTCACAATCAACTCATTGAACTACCGGCTGATAAAACTTTACAACTGGAATTTTCAACCGACTTCAAAAAAAGAAGGAGGTTCTCAATTCGTCTGTATGTTGTTTTTTTTTCTCTTGTTGTATGTTTGTTACCTCATAACTCCGTCATTTATGAACTGATTTCGAAAATTCTTTTTTCGTTTGGTAGATAATACTTCAGAGGTGGTCCCATTTAAATTTCACCGATATTGGAACTGGTTATAACCTTTATTTATATTGACGATTCTCTTGTATATCGTTGCGCTCCGGAATTAGAATGAAGTTAATTGCAGACCTGCCCTAGATATTTATTTAGTTCAAGATCACTCAAAAGGAGAAACAACATTTTTTTATTAAAAAAATTAAACCGCCTTCAAAAAAAAACACTGAAAAGTATAAAATAAGTATCCTTTACTAATCAAAACTCAAGTACAATTAAAATAACTTTATAAATACGATACACATACCTATATAATTAAATTTTATAGTTATGAAGTCGGTGCCAAATCAATGTTCGACAACAGAAAGTATATTAGTTTAATGGGCTTGGCACCGACTTCAGTAACTGTCAAATTTCATTATATACGAAACGCGACCCCCAGGTTGAGTAACTAGGGATTAGATGATTAGACATGATCGGTCTGATTTGTGAACATGTCCATAAATAATAAAAATATACGTTTTTGTATAGTTTCAACGTCGAGTAGGTAAAATCTAAGGTTTTTTCATATATTTAATAATTAAATGTTATCTAAATGCAATTATTAATAAGAAATACTTTATAACTTATTTGTTCAAGAACTTTTCTCGTTTGTCGGTTGAACAAAAGTTCGTAGCTTCTACGACAAACTTTTTTTCTTTAAAAGTTGAAAAGATCTTACCTCGAGCATTTCCTTGTCAAAGTTATCGCTTTCCACGGCTTTTTGATAATTAGTACGGACTTCGGCATAATGGTCTTAAAACATAATTGACATGATATTATTATGATCCAAGGGGTGTTAAAGAAAGATCACTAAAGTTTAAATACTATTTCATAACTTACATACATACATAACATAGCTTCACGCTGTATTCCTAACAGGGTAGTCAGTTTTTTAATTTACCCTAAATATGAAAGAAATAACGTAATACTTGAAATGTATAGGAAAACTATTTTTTTTCTTTATTATGGACATTGAGTACCTACAACGGGAGACGCAATTCACAGGCATTCCCCTCTGTCAAGGTACTTATAGGTAAAAAAATAGTAACCACACAATAAAAACTAGTTTTAAATCGATTTGTTACCATTTCTATAATCGAATTCACTGCGTTAAGGCGCGTGTAGTCGTCAAAGACCTTGAGCATCGCGCCGGAATCAAGCTGAGGGGGCGTGGCCAAATACTTTTCACAACGAACTCCGCGACGCGACACTCCGACTACACAAAACGATACAATAAAACATCGCGAGCATGAATCGCCTAGCGGCAATTTTTGACATTAACATTTATTGACATTTTTATAAGCCTCATAAAATTACGATTTGTAAAATTTAGTTATCAAATACAAAAAAATACATTGTTAAATACGAATAAAATAAAACATGTTTATAAAAGGATGCAATTATAAATATTATATTATTAGTAACAAAAATGCTATTCATGATTTGGTAAGAACCATTCTAGTTTTAAACCCACGACATATCGTGAGTTCTCCGTATCAAACCATTACAGGGAACCTTTTACTCATAAAATTAAAACGCAACCGAATTGTATAATATTATGTAGACATTGCGTATTGTTGCTCATAGCGCTTTAAATACAAGATTTTGGAGGGTATCTTAATTGCGTCTTTGGCTCGCTTAATTATCATTCTCTTTTTTTTTCGAGAATCATTCTTAGGTTGTAAGTTCAAATCTCGACTTTGTCGCTCCACAAATTTTTTTTTTTCAACTTTGTTTTCAAGACAGTTTTATTACCGGCCGTTGATAATGTCCTAAATCCATACTTACTAATATCCATATTCCATACTAATATAATATTATAAATGCGAAAATCTCTGTCTGTCTGTCTGTCTGCTTGGTTTTCACGGCTAAACCACCGGACAGATTTTGATAAAATTTGGCATGGAGATAGTTTTACTTTATTTTTTAAAAACCTACCCCTAAAGGGGTGAAAAGGGAGATGAAACTTTGTATGGGAAATTATTAACCGCTGAACCGATTATGATATAATTTGGTACAGAGATACACCTTTTCTAATAAAAAAACATAGTTTTCTTTTTAATCAAAAGTCTACCCCTAAAGGGGTGAAAAAGGGGATGAAACTTTAAAGGGGAACTTGATAACGCTAAACCCTAACAATATGGGTATCAATTGAAATGGAATACGCAGGGGAAGGTTTCTGTATACGTGACGTCATCATAAATCCAATATGGCGGATGTTCCATAGCAAGAAATAACTTTTTTGTTCAACACCAACAATATGGGTATCACATGAAATGGAATACGCAGATGAAGGTTTCTATGTATGTGTCGCCATCATAAATCCAATATGGCGGATGTTCTATAATGGCAAATAACTTTTTCGTTCAACACCAACAATATGGGTATCAAATGAAATGGAATACGCAGAGGAAGGTTTCTGTATATGTGACGTCACTATAAATTCAATATGGCGGATGTTCTGCAATAGAAAATAAATTTTTCAAGACCTCCAACTATATAGGTATCAAATGAAATGGAATACACAGGGGTTTCTGTACATTTGACGTCATTATAAATTCGGCATGGCGGATGCTCCGCAATAGAAAATAACTTTTTTCAAGACCTTCAAAAATATAGGTGTCTCCGGCATCCTCTGTAACTCGGAGAAGTCACGGGAAAAGTTTCCGCGCAGACGAAGTCGCGAGTACAGCTGGTATATAATATGTAATTAACTAGCACCGAATCAACTTCGTGCTGCGTTCATTCGGTGCTAGTTAGCTGACTCAGTCCGATCTCTTGTATATCCTGAGGATGCTTCGGTGAGAGGCTTTTGCATGCTGTTTAAATAGATACGTTAAAAAAAAGTTAAAACCGTTAACTATAAAACTTTCATTTTTAGATAGTTTACCATTGTAAATATAATATGTTTTGTAGTAACTATTATTTTTACATTGCATATGATTAAAGAAAGAAATAATGAATTAATATTTAATAATTTATAGCTTAAACTATTAACTATAAGTATATTAAATTGTAGTTTGAAATACTCACTCCGTTGCTGATTTTAATATTTCCCTTTCATATTGTTTCAATTTTTCTTCATAGTTTATAATTATTTTAAAGAGTTATTATATTTTTTTGTGTTAGCTAAAGTCTAGCCTCTCTGACCACCTCGTTAGGGACACAGCGTGAGGATACGTATTTATGTGTGTGCCTATGTATTGTATTTTATCAAGTTAGTATATGTATAATGAATTGGATATATCGTATTGTAGTGGATTATATTAGGTATACAACGGCAAATAGCATTATTATCGCTATTTCTACCAATTTGAAAGTGCTTTCAAGTGTACCATAACTTTCGGTATTTACGTAAAATGACTACAACACCACTATAACTAGTCCTAGCAACAAGTGGGACTTCCACCAAAGAACGAAGTTTGTTACGTATTGTTTGAAAAATTCAATTATTATTAAATGATTTCAACATATCTAGTAGTATATTATTACACAGACATTATATACCAGCTTTACCCGCGACTTCGTCTGCGCGGAAACTTTTCCCGTGACTTTTCCGGGTTACAGAGGATACCGGAGATACCTATATTTTTGAAGGTCTTGAAAAAAGTTATTTTCTATTGCGGAGCATCCGCCATGCCGAATTTATGATGACGTCAAATGTACAGAAACCCTTGTGTATTCCATTTCATTTGATACCTATATAGTTGGAGGTCTTGAAAAATTTATTTTCTATTACAGAACATCCGCTATATTGAATTTATAGTGACGTCACATATACAGAAACCTTCCTCTGCGTATTCCATTTCATTTGATACCCATATTGTTGGTGTTGAACAAAAAAGTTATTTTCTATTATGGAGGAACATCAGCCATATTGGATTTTTGAAGACGTTACATCAACAGAAACCTTCTCCTGTGTATTCCATTTCATTTGATATCCATATTGTTGGTGTTGAATAAAAAAATTTTTGTTTGTGTATTAGAGTACACACGTAAGAAGTGAAACTTCTTTATGACATCATTTTTCGAAAAATGATCTACTATTTACAACTTTACAGAAATTGGTTAAATAAAGCTAAAAAATCTAAATTAGATAAAGCTTAAGCAAAAATAATAATCGCCATCTTGGATTCTAAAATAAACATAGTTTTCGTAATCAGCACCCCGAGAAACCTATAATGTGACACCCATATCGATTTATCTAAAAAAGTCATTTTCGCCATCTTGGATTTGAAAATGAACGTCATTTTCGTAATCAGCACCCCGAAAAACCTAGAATTTGATACCCATATCGATTTATCCAAAAAAGTAATAGTCGCCATCTTGGATTTGAAAATGAACGTCATTTTCGTAATCAGCACCCCAGAAAAACTGGAATTTGATATCCATATCGATTTATCCAAAAAAAGTTATATTCGACATCTTGGATTTGAAAATAAACGTCATTTTCGTAATCAGCACCCCGAAAAACCTAGAATTTGATACCCATATCGATTTATCCAAAAAAGTCATTTTGGCCATCTTGGATTTGAAAATGAACGTCATTTTCGTAATCAGCACCCCAGAAAACCTAGAATTTGATACCCATATCGATTTATCCAAAAAAAGTAATATTCGCCATCTTGGATTTGAAAATAACATCATTTTCGTAATCAGCACCCCCCCGAAAAACCTAGAATTTGATACCCATATCGATTTGTCCAAAAAGAAACTGGGGTTAACCTGAAATAACCCCGAAAAATAAATACCATAATCACGCCCACGTGTTGGATGTATTAGAAAATAAAGATAGCGCGTAACGGAAAAATGTGACAATTTTTTTTAAATTGCTATAAAATTTTTCTCATACGTCGATAAAGAAGTTTCACTTGAAAAAGTAGGCTATGTCCATTCCTTAGTGTCAAACTATCGCCATGTCAAATTTCATCAAAATCAGTCCGACGCCTAAGTCAAAACGTACCAGACAGACAGACATACAGACAGACTTTCGCATTTGTAATATAAAGTATGGATTTAGAACATTATCTACGGCCGATAAAAAAACTGTTTTGAAATTAAAATTGAAAAAAAAAATGTGGTGACCGAGTCGAGATTTGAACTCACAACATAATAATGATTTTCGAAAATGACACAAAACAGTAAACAAATGAACTAAACACACATGGATATAAGGTGTCAAAATTTTGTATTTAAAGCGTTGTGAGCAACAATACACGACGTCTACGTAACATTACATAATTCGGACAATTATAACTTCAAAATTCAAGAGGAACGAGTGACACAGGTCTGTTTAGCAACACGCCTCAGCGATCACTATCGAGTCGCATAGAAGTGAAAGAGAAGGAACAACGCGACACCGCTCAAAATGAAATGGCTTGAGAAAAAAACAATAAACCATGTATTTTCTTCTAAACTATTGATTTTATTGAAAATCTTACCTGATCGATGTGTTAATATTCATAAAAGACATATATTTGCCGAATTTTATTAGAATATGTTAACGACGAAAACAGCTTTTTTCCCCATAAATTCTGTTCAGAGGTTACTTTGGGATTTTTTTTTTATCAAGAAAATTTACTTTAAATGCTATTTTTCCTGGCTGCTTGATTATAAATATCATGTAGATTGATATATATTTTTTTCAATAACTTTGATCGTGTGGTTATTGCTAAAAAATCTCTGCAAAATATGTCGTCTTATACCGTCAGGAGGTGCAACGAAAAATCCGCCACATCCAATCTACCCAAGGACGAAATTATATTATGTAAGTAGATATAATTTATGTATTAAGTACTAGCTTTAGATTTTAATATATTTTTTCACAATTGTATCACTAAATCGATTTACCGAACTCATCATAACGTATTTCAATTCATTCGATTATGTTGCAATAACATGTTCATCATTCTAGAAAGTCGTATCGTAAGGTAAGTCATACAATAATGGATATTGTACCTATAAATTCGTACCTTACAGTTTTTAAGGCGACGCATTGGACATTTAGACGGCAGGGATCTCAATTTTTCTAAGTGACTACAAAACGGATGAAAGTGATATTCGGTAACCCGATTCTTCATTTCATTGACTTCATTTTCCCAGTTGTGATAGGTACATGATTGGTTAACTTTTGTAACACAAAAAAATACTGAAGAAACCTCTCTTAAAAAAGGGATTTACATTTCTAGTAGTCATGGGATTGATTTATGTTTTTAAATTTTTTATATATTTAAATCTAGCAATTTCCATTTCCCAGTTGGATTTTTTAAATTTAGTAATAGTTTTTAAAATAAACGAAGATAACTTTTTCTTAATTTTCGTAAGCTAGCGCGCGCACATTTGTATAGAGCCGAAGGTCTATTTTAGATTAAATTGTTGTTCATCAATGCGTCGCTTTCATTTCCGAATTGCACAAATTGTGACGTAAATGCACTCCCTAGCGATACTACACATATTTTAGCTAACATTTAATTATAGACCTTAATGTGTTACGAATAAAATTACAATTAAATCACAAAAGAAAGAATAAAAATACGCACTCCCTACGAGACCATCTTGTGGTAGCATTTAATTTTAGGAAGAAGACAGGCAGACGATGACAGACAGATCACGAATAAAATTTTAATCAAGTTACTTACGTATTTGTTAAATAAGTGGAATGTTGTTGAATTGTTTGTGTTTTCGCACACAAACAATTCAAAAGACACAATTGAACATGGCATTTGAGTGTTCTCATTTACCTCTCCTCCCGCAAAAAATGACAGAAAATTTTGTGTGAGAAATAACGCGTAAGCTGCCTCCCGTTGTAGGTACGCAATGATTATAAATAACATTCCAGAGATTAGTTCTACGTAATCATTTTACAGATATGATAACTACGGAATCTTTAGCACACAAGTCGAACTCACATTAACCAAATGCTCTAAAAATCATTACTAAATATATCTGACTAGATGTGATGAATTGGCATGAAGGAAAAATGTTCTATAGAAACAGAATAAAAAAAAGTTAATTTCCTATAAAACAAAATATCTCACCGTCAAGATTGTCCATGTATTCATAATAATTTTTGGTGTTCAATCCCAACCAACACTCTTGTGCTAAAACGTTATTTTCGTCGTAGCCTTTGAGTCCCTTGCTATCGCCGGTTTCCATTGCGTTATCATTTTCCGTAATTTCTTTGTAATAAAATACACAAATATCCGTAGTTATAACTTATAATACATGAGACATTTCAAATATCATACAAAAAATAAAAGCTTATATTTACCGCCTTCGCTATTTTGTCTTTTCGTTTTAGCATAGGAAATTGAAACATAATAACATATTAATATGAGGTAAAAATTTAAATTTCGCAATAGCATGATATTTTCTGAAATTGTAACCACATCAAATAATACGACGTTTCAAATATTATCTCAAGGTTTTATTGTGAACATTATTTATTCGGTGGCTGATTTTAATTAAATTTCGGATGTAAAATCAATAGAAGACCAACTTCTATTGACTTTACTGATAAGAGTTTTATTGTTGATTCAAACCACAAATAATCGTTTCTCTTTTTAACTTTATACAAAAATAAGAGTTTTAAAAGGGAATAGTAAGCCATTTCATGGGACTATGTATTGTCTTATAACATCGATTATAATTTTGTTAAGTGTCGGTACTGGATCAGCAAGAATTGAGAGTGACATAGCAGAATATTTCAGTAGCGGTAAGTAGTATTAATTAATTTTATTAGTGATTTAAAAGCGGTAATTGCAGACTAACGCATTTTGTCTCTCAATGAGTCTCCTCAGAAGCCCAGATGTCTTGATAGCAGAGATTGTTAAGTGGGGATGGATAATAAGTGACCAGAATCCGTTGTGTATCTGCTGATAGATGTATATTCAAGTGAAACTCAGACACGTATATTGTGGTACTAGATGAGGGTCAATGAAGTAAAAAAGACCCGATGTAAATTTATTAAAAAATAAATCTATACATTTAATAAAAATGTAACTGATCGCTGTCTGTACATAGAAGATTTATGAGATTAACTATTATTGGGGGCCTTTATCAACGCAATAGAACCGAAAACAGTGATCGTTAAAATTTTTATCTGTTTGACTGTATTTTTATCTGTTTAATCTTAGAAACGGATTAACCAATTTGGGTGCCGTTTTCACTAATGTATTGTGGTAAGCTTCACTCAAAATTTAGTGTTTGTTTTATTTCAATCAGTTCATAAATAAAAAAGTTAATCAATTTAAACAGTCACGTCGAATATTTGTTTGATAAAATGCTATAAAATAACCGTAGGCGTTCAGTTAAATTGGCTAAATCTTTAGTTAATTATATATTACGGTTTATAAAATGACGATGATTGAAAATTTATGTAAAGTTAATATAATAAAATTTATATAAAAATTTAAATAAAGTTTCGGAGAATTTGGCGCTTCCAATGTAAGTTGACCTCAGATCTATATGATCAATCGTATTAAATAATGTTCAGCTGAGGCTGGTCGCGTGAGAAATAGATTTGGATAATACATGGGTGTTACCTTATTCACCAGTATTATCGAGAACATTTCAAGCTCATTTCAACGTCAAAGTATGTAACAGTGTCGAATCCATAAAATATATATGTAAATATGTGAACGAGGGCAGTGACCAAGCAAAAGTGGGGTTCACTAATAATAATAACGATAAAGTTACGAGGTTTCAGTCTGGCCGATATATTAGCTCTTCTGAGGCAGTTTGGCGTTAAGTTTCCGATTCATGAAAGACATCCACCCGTTATCCATATTAACGTACATCTTGAAGGTTGACAAAGGGTGTACTTTACCCCTGATAATGTGACGGAGCATTTAAAAAACCCAAGACGAACCACTGTTCGCATCCTTTCAGCTTTGTGAAACAGATGTATTTACTGAGTCACTCTTGTACAACGAACTTCCATCATATTATACCAATAATAAACAAAAATTTTTAACTGCAGAAGACCTGGAACAGCTGTTTTTATATATTGGATACTGGATCACTGGATAGTGAACCAGGTATTTTTAAAGGCAGAGTTATTGGCAGAGTTTATACTGTGTATCCGAACAACTCTGAATGCTTTTACCTGCGCTTACTCCTGCACACAGTTCGAGGGCCTACTTCTTTTGCAGAGCTCCGAAATGTTGATAATATTGTATACCCTACTTACCAAACCGCTTGCCGGGCACATCACTCACTAGATGGTGATCAACACTGGAATGACGCTTTGTCCGAAGCAAATATTAGCGAAAGTCCTCATCGGTTGGGCCATTTATTTGCAGTCATGCTGGTGTTCTGTGCACTTTTAGATGCCGCACAGTTGTGACATGAATATCAAGACAAATTAGTTGAGGACTTTTTCAGGCACGCACTACTAACTAATGACAATGCAAGAGTAAGAGGTTACGTGAAAGTCACTTAAATCTTTGTTTGCTGGTTATTCAAGATATAGTTATATCTACCGGGGCTAATCCTATTTCTCAATATGGCATGCCCGAGTCATCATTTGACGGTGAACGTATTAACAGAAATTACGCGATGGAAATACACTATGATCTAGTAGAATTGGTCGAAACTTTACAAATTTATGTCTCGAGACTAACTGAAGCGTTTAATACATGTTCGATCGTGTGTGTCGCAGCGTAGACAGTGCTTTGGGAGAAATACTGTTTGTAGATCTGATGCTCCCGGTGGAACGGGAAAGACTTTTCTTACCAAAGTGATTTTGGCGAAGGTTCGAAGCCAAAGTAAAATTGCACTTGCTGTCGCTTCATCGAGCATGGCAGCCACTTTGTTGCCAGGAGGACAAACTGCCCATACTAAGTTTAAAATTCTGATCGACTTAGACCGCATACTGAGCCCTGTTTGTAATATTTTTAGCGATAAAGCTAATGTTTTACGTGATTGTAATCTTATTATATGGGATGAGTGCACAATGGCAAACCGTAAAACGGTTGAAGCAGTAGATAGAACATTACGTGATATCAAGCAAAATAACCAACCCATGGGTGGTATTACAGTACTTTTTTGTGGCAAATTTCGTCAGACTGCCTGTTATACCACGTGGAACAAAGGCCGATGAAGTTAGCGCTTGTCTAAAGAGTTTTAGACTACGGCACTACATTATCGCTATGCATTTGACAATAAATATGCGAGCGCGAATCGGAGGCCAAGAAAATGCACAGGAGTTTCTGATTTACTACTTGAAATTGGTAACAGTGTGTATCCGCAGGAACAAGTAAAAGTTGTACTACGTGAAAACCTGTGTTGCACAGTTTCATTGATGCGAGACCTCATATCATCTGTGTATGGGAACGCAATGCGAATAGCAACTTACGAAAATTCCTGTCTTTGTGAAAGAGCTATTTTGACACCACGAAACGACCAAGCGGCAGCAATAAGCACTGAAATTTTGAGCTTTGTTTCCAAAGATAATGTAGAGTATATCTTCATTAGCAGACTTATGGAAGAAGAATCTACCAACTATCTAGTAGAATTTTTAGAGTCCCTCAGTGCTTCTGGATTGCCAGCTCATAAGATACATTTAAAAGTCGGCGTACCTATAATGCTCTTTAGAAATCTAAGCCAACCAAAATTTTATAATGGTACCAGATTAAAAGTGACCAATTTACAACGAAACGTGATAGAAGCAGAGATTTTTAACAGAGTGCGGAGCATGTGATAGTGTTTTTATACCCCGGATTACTCTCATTCCAAACAATTTTTCGTTTAGTTTAAAACGAGTCCAGTTTCCAATGAGCCTATGTTAAGCAAAGACAATTAATAAAACCCAAGGTTAGACGCTGAAAGTTGCGGGTGTGGACCTAAGTATTTGCTGTTTTCCGCACGGTCAGCTTTATGCGTCTCTGTTGCGTATTAGCAATCCTAGGAAACTTTATGCCTCGATCCCGACGGCTATACGTCTAGTATCGTGTACAGAGAAACATTATTGTAAATTAGATAATAAATTTAATAGTAACTTATTTCTGCCACCTTCTACTTTCTATTTTGTTATAAATTAAAGATTGACAAATACATGAGAACTTATTGCACTTAGAAATTCTAGGGAAACCCAAAATCTGGATACAGGTCCGTGAAACTAGATGTACGTCCTTAAATATCGTTCCCACTAGGTTTCTACCATTTACTACTTGTTAGAGCGCACACAGACGTCTCGGTGTTATCATTTCAATTTTTTTAAAATTATAATGTATATTATGGTCTTGAGAATGCCTCGTTGAAGATGAAACACGTCGCATTGTCGACTTTTATATCTAATGTTAATTTGCTTTATTTTATATTCACAGAAACCGTTAAGTCGTTTCAGAATGCATGGGGAATCCATAGAAAGGGTTTTGAGAATACCTTATCATTGGTATGGTGTTGTTGAAGTAGTGAATACAATAAAATATAAATTTAGTGCTAACCTTTAATTATTTTTTAGGCATTAAAAGAAAGCTTCGGGTACAAATCCTTAAATATATTGGCATCGAAGGAAAATGACGAGATTGCAACGGCGTTGTTTTTCAGTGACAAAATTGTTGATCTGTTTGTATCCATTATTTTCAATTTTTCTTTCCTTTACATATATTGTTTTGCAATATGGAGTACAAATTACTGGGATATTTTATAAGAAAACATAGACTGGGTCAATGTAACATTTATACACTTAATTATATGAAAAAGCGATGGGTGTTTGTTGTATATAATATTTTAATTTGTCTTTTATAAATATTCACCAAAGATACCCAATCAAATGAAAACAATAAAATGTTGTAACGTTTTTTTGTTATAAATTCAAAGTTTCAGTGTGGGTCAGCTAACAAAATATGCAGTTATGTTTACATCTTGAGTACATTAGTTTTTTTTAAGTACTTTCTTCTTTCTGTGAATATATGATATAAACATAACTATTAGCTGTTGCCCACGACTATAAAATAGCCTATGTCCTTCCCTAGAGCTTAATCTATCTCCATTCTAAATTTAATCAAAATCGGTAGAGCGGTTTAGCCGTGAAAACGTAACAAACAGTTTCACACAAAGTTTAATCCCCTGCCTCCTTTTCGATTGGAACTTTACAAAAGCGTGAAACACGTGTCTCATTATTTTTAACTAGCAACCCGCCTCGGCTTCGCACGGCTAGATAATTTTTTCGAAAATAAAATATAGCCCATGTTACTCGCTTATAATGTAGCTTTCTATAGGTGAAAGAATTTTTTAAATCGGTTGAGTAGTTTTTGAGTTAATCCATTACAAACAAACAATCAAATTCTTCTCTTTTTCATATTATTAGTGTTAGTATAAATAAGTAATATTTGTACTAAATATCACAGCAGCCGTATTCCGTTTATAACAGTTTCAGACAAAGTTACACATCCGCTTTTCTCTCTTAAAATATAAATTTCTAAAAATACTTTCTTCGCGGGCCTTAGCATAGTTACTATCATCAGATCAAGTTTCATGATCTTACCTTAGTAGTTTTTGAGATGTCGTGATTAATCAGGCAGACAGTCAGTCAATTAGTGAGTGGTATTTCGCTCTTGAATAAAATTAAACGTATTTGTGGATTTGATTCAGACAATGCAGTTGACCTCACAGAATTTCACGAATTATTTTTATCATAACTACGTATCTTTCAGTCTTCTATTTAACATGAAGTTTCGAGAGATACCACAACTGAATGACCCCGAAGTAACACTCCAGTTGTCATTGAATGCGTTGCATGTTGAAGCTATTCTAAACAAAATGTTTGTGGATACCTTTTACCTACTCTTCAGGAATCAGTCACAAGTGTCATATGAAGGTGATCAAGACCCAAACATCCAAACCCCATTTAGTTTCCAGCAGGTACAGGATGTCGGAAAGCTTGTGTAAGTATATGGAGATACTGTGATGAAAATTATAGCAATTGTTTGATTGCGAAATATAAGTCATGAACCTAAATACACTACAGAATTCATCTTTTAAATAAATATGTCCGTCACACGTTGCGGGAGGTCGAAGTGCGACAAAGTGTGACTGGCGAATCATAATTTTTATGACGTACTTTTACAATAGTTATATTGACATTATAGGCAAGGAAAAGTTACTAAAATGACAGATTGACATTAACTAAAATCAAAACTTGAAAATTATGTAACGTTAGCCGTAATGCACCCGCTTCGCTGAGTGTAAAATAAAAAATTTGTATTTAATAGTAGATTTTTGTTTATAAAATGGTAAAGGGTTTATGGAATTCAAAAAATAAATAGCCTAAAGCCATCTACAAACGATTCCGTGTCGAATGGTCATAGTCCTATATCGATACGTTCAGTAGTTTTCACGTGATTGAAGGACAAAGAAAAAATGTTTCCGTTATTAATATATGTACCATGTAAATTACAAATTGACTCGTGTCACACGAATGTAACAACCTATGGCGTAAAGGGGGAATTATAATAACATAACATAACATATCTTCACGCTGTATCCCCAACGGAGTAGTCAGAGAGGACGGAGCGCCAGGAGTCGCGGTCCTTACACACCTCTTTCGCTTCCTCAAAACTCGTCATTCTCTTCACACATTTTCGCCTAGGTATGCGAGTGCTTTTGACATTTCCGTCTGCTAACACTCTGGCTATTTGATCTTCATAAGTCAGCCTTGGTCTTCTTTGGCTTCTTTTACCACTCACTTTCGCTCTGTAGATTTTCTTCGTCAGTCTTTCATCACTCATTCTTTCCAAGTGCCCGAACCATCTAAGCATTCCTTTCTTCATTTTTACAATAACACTGTTGTGCAACCCAATTTATTAAATAGTAGCGACTCGCTCCCGCTTCGCAAGGTAGGAATTTTTTGAAAATAAAATACAGCCCATGTTGCTCGCTGATAATGTAGCTTTCCATAAGTGAAACAATTTAAGAAATCGATCGAGTAGGTTTTAAATTTATCCATTACAAAGAAACAATCCAATTTTTTCTTTTTATAATATTAATATAGATATAGATTTTAGTAATTATAATGATGACTTAATCCCTATTATTTAGCATAATAGTAGAAGACTGCAGTTTGTCTGGTGAAGCAGTAGTTAAACTGAAGGGTCAATCGGTGGATTTAGGTCAAGATACGTTCAAGGTCTCCAAATGCAAGTTCAGTATTGAGGTAATATTGATTTTTTCGTATAAGTAGTTACTTCAATTGAGTTTAATTTTAGAATTAGTAATTATGAACACTGGCGTATAAATTAAAAAAGTAAATGAAAGATATTGGAGCAACAGTGCTTAGATTCAATTTCAGTCGGGATATTTTTGTTTAAATTATCTCTGTTCCTAACTGGCCACCGCTAAAATACTTGGATTAAATCGATCAGTAGTGAGTGTTCCTATTTGTTTTATGATAATCTGGAGTGCTCCTGTCTGAAGCTGCAACTGCTGCTTTTATGCTGCAGAAGAATAGTATACCAACATATAATATTTTTTAATTAATGGCAAATAGCTGTCGATAATTTTTGTCAGCGATTTGTTTGTAAAACAGTACCTCTATTATGAGTTTACAAAACTGTACTCGCTAGCGACTATATTAAATTCATTAGTATGAAATTGAATACAGCGCCTCTGGCGGTAACAGCATAAACTAAAAATGGCATTATGAGTTGTCATGGTTTACTTGTGGTTACTGTTCTATTTGTAGTATAGTAAACTACATTACCGGTGTCAAAGTTTTCCATACAATTTGGCATTACGAGTTACTTAATTGACAGTTTTTGTAGTATGTTTCGTTAACCGATGTCGTTACGGCATTCACGCCATTTTTCATGGTGAAAAGAAAAGTTAATGTAAAGATAGTAAGAATTATTTATTTTTATTAAAAATCGTTTTTAAATCCAATAGATAATGGCGGTTAGAGATTATCTATTTTGGAACATGATTGAGGAGGCTGAACGCAGTGACGAACGCAATACATTAAGTGCATTTCACGCACAATTACGATAATTAAATAAGGCACTCGTAAAGAACAGCGAAACCAAATTTCTCAAATTATATAGGCTGTCTAAAAGTGCGTTTTATAATTTGTGCGATTTACTGAGACGACATACAAATTTGAAATCGTCAGAAAGAGTTGATCGAAGACTAAATATCGAGAATGTAATATTACTATGAAAATTGAAATTGACAGAAAAACGGCGGTAGCAAGATAAATAAGCATTAACATTTAAAAAAGTGAAAGTTCTATGGAGTTCGCCTTACTTTTATATACTTCCCATTTTTGTTCGATTATAGAACACTATTGTCCTATCTCTTACCCTTGTCTTTTTCACGTAGTTAGAAAGAAATAAAACAGCAGTCAAGACGACAACATAACGCGTAATACTTACTTACGTTTTAAATATTCATAATAGAGTTGTTACACTTTACCATAAGCGTGACGTCTTTACATTTACTTCATAAGCTACGTCAGGTAGGTTTACTACGACAACTCATAATAGGGGTACAGATTATAGTATTATATGCTAGAAACGCAGAATGCGTAGTGTACAGGGTTGTCAGATGCCAAAACATTTTTTTTACAAGGTTGATACTTTTAACACAATGTCTTGTACGAATTGGGAATGGTTAGGTTTTATCTACAATAATATTGAAGAATCTTGAAGAACACATAAAAACCTCATAAAATAATTTGCATAGGTAACTTATGAACTGAAACAAATATTATACAAACATATCTTCATGCTATATCCCTAGCGGGGTAGGCAGAGAAGAAGGAGCGCCAAGCATCGCGGTCCTTGCATACTTCTATTATCTAACAAATGTTATGTTTACGGTTAATAGATAATTGTGCTATTTCCTATTTTTTTTATTTTTGTCCATAATATATTATAAACAAATATGGCGACTATGACATTTATAGGTTATAATATAAATTTATAAAATAATGACTAGAGATGGTTTAATTCGCAAATTATTGAATTCCTCAGTTATCATACTTATTAGTTACTAGTAAAACAAACATTTTTGGAATTTTTGCCAAGAGTTAAATTAATAATGAACTTCATTATAAATGATGGTGATAATAAATGCTTGGGAGGACAAATGCAGCCTAAGAATTATATTTTTCCACATTGAGTAAAATTTTGCAATTTTTTTGTAAAATTATGCAACCTGACGATATATTTATAACACAAGTCAAAGTTTAAATTTTTTAAGACATTAATTTTGTAATTTCTTTATATACGCTCTTTTGGTTAGGTTATGTTAGGTATTTCTACCACAACGCGCGAGCCGAGCAAGCGAAACGAGCGTGCCGCGGCAGCGCTCGGAGAAGCGCCAGATCAGAATCCGCTCTATTGTACACATATATAAACTTACTAACACTGCTTTAATCCTCTCTTATGTAGGAAGTAATTGAAACGTTTTCCAAGTACAGATGTAACGACAGGTTTAGTACCATTTTTATAATTTCATTGCTATGTATTTACTTTTCTTAAATAAATATTTATATATTTTTCTTAAATATACTAAAAATAGGAGCGAGTAAAGTGGGCTCGAGAATTCGAACCACTTCCAAAAGTTCTTGCCATACCCTTCATAATCGGTTTCTTGTCATTACCCTAAAATTACCAAAAAAGCGCAGAATACTAATATACTAGGGTAAAGCAAGGGTCTAAATGAAACCACATAATTATTAGTAAGCTTGTCAAGTTTATTCATTTAGTTTACAGATAACATGGACTTACTACTCTAATATTACGTCCATGATAGAGAACTAGCCGTTACGGACTTTTTGGCGGGAACGGGAGAAGTAAGGTTGTGATCTTATTTAGATTTTCTATTTTTAAAATTTTTGGGAGTTTCATATTACAAAAGTGATAGTATATTGTGTTTTAAAGTTCTCTATAAGTAAAAAGAATGGAGTGTGTCTAAGTGAACACGTGTAGCTGAAGTTCTCGCGCTCTTCCTAGAAGTCCTGTAAAACTTCCGTGAAGTCTACTATCACTTTACTGGAGGTGTTTTACGATAACGATTCTACATAAATAATAATACAATACGTGACATTGGCAAATGCGGTGATCTGTGCGTATTGCCATAATGAAAAAAAAACTAGCCGTTACCCGCACGCTTTGCTGAGCGTAAATGAAAATTTAGTAAATAATAGCAGAATTTTGTTTGAAAAAAAACGGTGAAGGGTCTATGGAATTCAAAAAACAAATAGCCTGAAACCATCTACGAACGATTCAGCATCGCATGATCTTAATCCCATATCGATACGTTCAGTAGTTTTTACGTGATAGAAGGACAAAGAAAATCATTTTCATTTTATATACCTATATAGATTTCATTTCTCATAGCACAATACAATATTCTAAACGATTTTTTTTATTGGTTATGGTTACTTAATAGCCTCTATAAAATTTTTAAAGATATTTTGTATTTTTATATATGTATTGTCATCGAACGTATAACATATAATTGTGTGACGTTATATTTTCATGTAGCAATTAACAGCAATTTTGTCCACATTTTCACCATTTTTGAAGATATTTTAAATGTATCCTATTCTTTTTTACTTTTTTAGTATATTATTAAGTTTGCATACATAGTGTAGTCAACATTGTGATAATCTTGTACAAATATCTACTACAAGATTCATGATTAGCTCGTATCTCGTACAGGGAAGCAGAGAACATAATCTCGTAAGTGGAGGAGAAAGTGCGTACGTCTGGCAACCCTGATAGTACGTTAGGATAGGTCATGGATAGGTGGTGGTGAATTTTGACATCAGATAACTGCTACTAGTAGTAGGGATAGAGGTACTCTGGACAACACCTCCATTTGAGACGATTGTGCTGGCTCCCAGAGCCGTATCTCGCTCCGTTTCCTCTGTACAGATTTCTGATCTGCACTTCTAGATGATTACACTAATTGCCATCATTAATCCATTACTATCATTAACCACCTCACGGCACCCTAATCACCAAAGTAACGCTCGTTAGTAATTACTTTATAATTGTCGTCTTGAAGCGTAATCGACTTTTTAAACGACCATCAACATCACGCGGTATAAATGAGTCGCCAGAGCCATCAAATGATATCACTGATAGCGAGATGAGAGATTGCATGATCTGCAGTATATTGTTAAAGAGAAGGTACTTAAATAATCACCTTAATAGTAACGTGCATAAAAATAACGCTCTGTGAATTCGTCACAATTTGTCAAATGTTTTATTAATTGAAATGCGTTTGGAAAAAGGATTTTCACAAACAGGATTACTTCATCGCAGATGCTAAAGGTATTGAAACTGTTGAATTATTTATTTATTCAATAAAAGAAAAATTAAACGTTTTGATCCACGATAGCATAGAAGAATGAAGACATTTAAATTAAATTTTATTCTTCATGCTAATTTCGTGAAACCTACAAAGGGACTATTCAGTAACTTTGATTTTCAAACATCAAACTATATAATTAATGAATCCGATAACATTGATATATTTATTAACACCTTAAAGGAATATCTGTCACATAGAATCAATGAATTTGAAAAGATAGTGGTTGGAGTGTTAAAGATATTATTGGCTTGGACATTAACATCAATAAATATAATCCCCTGCGTGGATCATTTTTTATAGAATTGCCACATGACATTCGAGCTAAAAAAGCTGTAATTAATGTTAAAAACGTTGAAGTAATGTCTGAAGTGGGCTTTACTATCAGCTTTGTACTATGTGACAAATCATGTAGATTAAGTTACCTGACCGGAATATCATTTCCGGTTATATTATCAGACATCCAAAAAGTAGAACATTTAAATAATATAAGCGTAAATGTTTTTGGTTTAGAGGTCAACGCTAAGAGTAAAAGTCATACTGTAATCGGACCATTATATTTTACGAAGTTTCTGAAACAGAAACATTAACTTACTGGACATCACAAGAGGAGATAATATTAATTTTTGTTTTATTAAAAAGTTATCTTGGTTAGTAAGTAGATAGATTACTTCACGAAAATGTGCAATTCATACATGTGATGGTTGTTTATTATATTTTACAGCACAGGAAAATCGTTCTAACCATAAAGTTCATGATTGTGTTCATGTTCGCACCGATGTGTCACCATTCTATCCTCGTTCTTGTTACTAAAATATTACAAAATATCACACGTGAGTAATTTATGCGATTAAAATTAATGTAGAACTAACAATTTATTGATGTTAATGTCCAAACCAATAATATCCTTAACACTCCGACCACTAATTTTCTTTTAAAATTCACTGATTCTATGTGACAGTTATTCCTTTAAGGTATGAATAAACATATCGATGTATCGGATTCATTAAAATAAATAATTCGACAGTTTCAATACCTTTAGCATCTGCGATGAAGTAATCCTGTTTGTGAAAATCCTTTTTCCAAACGCATTTCAATTAATAAAACATTTGGCAAATTGTGACGAATTCACAGAGCGTTATTTTTATGCACGTTACTATTAAGGTGATTATTTAAGTACCTTCTCTTTAACAATATACTGCAGATCATGCAATCTCTCATCTCGCTATCAGTGATATCATTTGATAGCTCTGGCGACTCATTTATACCGCGTGATGTTGATGGTCGTTTAAAAAGTCGATTACGCTTCAAGACGACAATTATAAAGTAATTACTAACGAGCGTTAGTTTGGTGATTAGGGTGCCGTGAGGTGGTTAATGATAGTAATGGATTAATGATGGCAATTAGTGTAATCATCTAGAAGTGCAGATCAGAAATCTCTACAGAGAAAACGGAGCGAGATACGGCTCTGGGAGCCAGCACAATCGTCTCAAATGGAGGTGTTGTCCAGAGTACCTCTATCCCTACTACTAGTAGCAGTTATCTGATGTCAAAATTCACCACCACCTATCCATGACCTATCCTAACGTACTATCAGGGTTGCCAGACGTACGCACTTTCTCCTCCACTTACGAGATTATGTTCTCTGCTTCCCTGTACGAGATACGAGCTAATCATGAATCTTGTAGTAGATATTTGTACAAGATTATCACAATGTTGACTACACTATGTATGCAAACTTAATAATATACTAAAAAAGTAAAAAAGAATAGGATACATTTAAAATATCTTCAAAAATGGTGAAAATGTGGACAAAATTGCTGTTAATTGCTACATGAAAATATAACGTCACACAATTATATGTTATACGTTCGATGACAATACATATATAAATATACAAAATATCTTTACAAATTTTATAGAGGCTATTAAGTAACCATAACCAATAAAAAAATTGTTTAGAATATTGTATTGTGCTATGATTGATTATTTAAGTACCTTCTCTTTAACAATATACTGCAGATCGTGCAGTCACTCATCTCGCTGTCAGTAATATCATTTGATGGCTCTGGCGACTCATTTATACCGCGTGAATGGTTAAAAATCATAGACGATGACACTCCAAGACGACAATCATAAAGTAATTACCAACAAGCATTAATTAGGTGATTAGGGTGCCGTTAGGTGGCTAATAATAGTAATGAATTAATGATAGCAATTAGTGTAATCATCTAGGCGTGCAGATGATTACACTAATTGCTATCATTCTAGAATCTGTACAGAGGAAACGGAGCGAGATGTGGCTCTGGGACTCAGCGCAATTGTCTCAAATGGAGGTGTTGTCCAAAAGCCCTCTATTTCTACTACTGCTACTTGATCATTAGTATAAGAAAAAAACATAGATGCAATAAAAATATAGACTCTGCGTTGCGTACTTGAAGAGTGAATCTAGCAAATAAGCCTTGATTACTTGTAAATACCATACACATACTGTGGTATATGTATAGCGTGTGTAATACGTGTGTAGTGGTAGCAGGTATGTGCATCTGCTACCAATTCTCCAAAAAGCAATGCGACTATTGAAATCATCGCTTGGTGCACTGTTTTCTAGTGATTAGTGTAATAGAGGCCAGTGGGCTTATTTGAATTAAATAGGCGTTATCTTATAGACATGCCAGCTCATTCGTTGCTTCGCTTTCAAGTATGCACCACGGAGTTCATCATTTTATTATGTATAAAAAAAATTAACCAACTAATGGTAACAAAACATTGAGTCATAATGATATCACCACCGAAAGCGGAACATTGCGAAGTTTGACACTGTACTTCCAGGTTAGCTTTGTTCGAATGGAGTCGACTCGAATGATTGCAATTTCCGTTGTTTGTTTACAGTCGTCTATACTGTCTGTATATAGGTGTTCATAATGGATGAAAGTATTAAGAATACTCTACAACTTGTATCCCGATACGAGTATATCCCATCAATTTGGCTATAGAATATGACTTATTAGAGGTAGTGGTTACATGCAATAAAATATTGGTAAATATAATTAAATGTGTATTTATTAATTTAGATATCGGATATGGCAGTACATGGTTTAGCAACACCTCCAGTTATAGCTCCTTATTTCTCCATGGAACAAAGTAAGACTCAAATTGTTTTTTTTTAAATTGTAATGTTCACATGAATCAATATAATATAATTAAATTACTTTTATAAGGACATCAAATCCAAACTTTGATGACGAAATCAATTCGTGAGGAACTAGTTCAAAAACTTCAGGCTGCATTATATAGTTATATTAACACTACAGCCATCTTTGGCTCTAATCTATCCAAATACAAGTAAGCAAATAAGACTATATTGTAATCGTACAAAAGTAATAGGTTGTTTGAATCGAACTTGCCGGTATAATAATTATACCAATAAATTTAAAAAGTTTGCAATAAATTTAAAAAGTTTCTATACGAATTTTAGTTATTTATTTGTTGATTACAAGTAGGCGTTTTCAACAACTGCTTTCCAATGCTTTGGTAAAGCTTCAACCCTTCGGTATTTACCAATTTGTGAACTTTTAGTAATTTCGATTTAAAAGGCTCTCATGAACTCTGCCCACGTTTCGTAACTCTTGCCACTTAAACTGCGCTTCAATCGATGAAAACAGCTGTAGCCTCAAAAGCTGTAGACTCAAACAATTGTACAATAATAAACGATCAGTAAACATCTTACATGTCGCTGACAAGAACAGTTCGGAATGTAGCGGCAAGTTTGAATCAGATAACCTATTAAAAATGTTGTGCAGTAGGCGCTCTTTAGTCAGATAGGTTTGAGATCCCGGCCGTGTCGGATTAACTAATTTGCAGCATTATCAAACTGTAATAAAGTTTTAACAAGAATATCGAAGGCGTTTCATATGAAAACGCTAACGATTACAACATATGTTGTACCTTAAGTGTTTACAAACATTAAGGCTATATAAAAGAAAACACACACATACGTTAACCGAATCCAATCTAAAAAATCCGGACGTGACCAGTTCGATTGTTGCCGGGTTATAAGATTATAAAATGTGTCAAACCGTAGAATGTCGGACTAAAGAGCGTCTACTGCAATAAGAAG
This sequence comes from Zeuzera pyrina, assembly GCA_907165235.1. Classification (NCBI taxonomy): domain Eukaryota; kingdom Metazoa; phylum Arthropoda; class Insecta; order Lepidoptera; family Cossidae; genus Zeuzera; species Zeuzera pyrina. Next base: position 7,204,808 of record OU015627.1, read on the forward strand.
CGAGGAAGATGAAAGCCAGCATCTAAATATGAGATAGGTAACTCCAGTGGTATCTATGGCAATGTAAAGTCCACGCAATTCTGTGTGAAAGTGCATGAAAAGAATGATGAGGTTTGAAGAAGCAAAAATGTCGCCGTTAAGGTGACGCAGTGACAAACAATAATTAATCTGAAACAGAGCTTCGCGTCCATACAAACGTGCGTGCGCTAGCTTACGAAAAATGCGAAAAAACAGTTATTTTCGTTTATATTAAAAACTACAACTAATTTTGAAAAGTCCAACTGCTATTGTGAAGAGTATTTTTAGATTAATCTACATAGAAAATTTAAAGGAATAAATCAAATGTAAATCTCTTTTTAAAAAGTGCTTTCTTTGATATATTTTTTTCTGTTGAAGAAGTAAATTCATCGTGTAACAGGGAAAAATAAGTCAATGACATGAAGAATCAGGTTACCAAATATCAGTTCCATATACGTTTTGTAATCAGTAAGAAAAATTGATATCCCTGCCGTCAAAATTTCCAATTCGTCGCCAAGTAATGTGTCCTCATAACTGTCGTCAATGGCTTACTAGTTTGTGTTTCTACCATATTTACGTATTAATAGCGACCCGCCTTGGGTTTACTCGGGTGGGATGTTGAATGTTTGCAACATACCAAGTTTTTTTTTATCGAGATTTTTGGACAAAAATTCCATCCAAATTTCTGACTTTTTTCGCAGATTTTTCAAATATTTTCTTTCATGCGAACCTTGTCCTGAAAATTACGAACAACAAAAAAGAAATCTGTCAAATCGGTCGAGCCCTTCTCGAGCGATGTTCCGTCATACATGTGGCAGTTGATTTTTATATAAATAGATAATCTACCTAGTTTCGATATTACATTTGCATTTATAACATATAACACTCTCTAACAGAATATCGACGTGAAATAACAGCATTTATTGTTGTTGTTTCTTTCGGTGAGATTGCCGATGGTCCATCTCCCCCTCCCCCTCCTTTTCCTCTTTCCCTTAAGGGCGGCAACGCACCCGTGAATCCCCGGATGTTGCGGGTGTCCATGGGCGGCGGTGATCACTTTTCGCCAGGTGACTCGCTTGCTCTTTTATAAAAAAAAATAGATAAAAGAATCGTGTAATATTTTTGATAAAATGATTACGAACGGTTTTTTAGGCTTCCGTAACATCGAAGTAGCATTATCGCAAGTTGGGAGCGAAGGTATGTAATATAACATAATAAATTTAATTAAAAATCATAGAATATTTTTTTTAGACATGAACAAGAAGAGATATTTAAAAAAACCGTTGACTATATGAATAATGTAGTTAATAGAATGAATAAAATGACGATAACAGAAATCCAAGGTACGAAAGATTTGGCGGACATGAGCACTTACGTGAATGAGTCGGTAAGTACTTTCATTAAATAAAAAATTAGACAAAAATCATTAGTACTTATCTCTGGAGAACTCGAAATTTATTCATTTTCGATTGTCTGTTTTTTAGTATCTAAATAGATTTGATGTGCACAGAGTATCAAATTTACGCCTAGCATTAGGTGATGTAACAGTACTTGGATTAGACACTGCATACTCAGCTTGTATTGGAGGACCGTACAGACTGCAGTTCATGAAAATATCTGAAACTATCAGATACAGTTCCTTACAGGTATACCTTGTACAGCTACAATAAAAAGAACAGACGACTTACATAACAGTTAATAATCCTTTTTTAAATTTGATTATATTTACAGTAATTCTATTTACAGGTCAGGGGTAACTTTTATTATGAGAATAGTACTAACTCATATAAACATAGTTTTTCTGCTGAGTTATTAGATGTTTCAGCTAATGTCATAGTAAATGTAGATGCTGTAAAACGTAAAGAAAAACAAACGCTAAGTTATTATAAACAAGCGAAAACAATAGAGTTCATTAATTGGAGGTAAATATTTTTAAATTTATTTTTTTTGTATACATAAATGTAAACCAATAAATAATCTATATATGACAATTAATATATTTTCATGTCAAATTTAGAGCAATGGAGTTCTCAATATCCAATATGGAGTCATATAGGCCAAAACGTATAATATCTCATGCTTTTATAGCTAGTTACTTAGCAAATGAAATACCTAAATGTATAGTAACCCATATGTTAGATGTCTTTGTGCGAGCGCTAAGAAAGACAGATAAAACAAACGATGGTGGAGATATTAATAACGACAGTGGCCAAACTGATACTGACACTATAGCAGATGCATCTGTGGAAAGCAAAGATCTTAAACAGTCTAGCAATGAAAACAATCAGACGCAGGATATCACGAGTGAAAAGAATATTGAAACTACTCAAGAATCTGATAATGCAGCTAGTGCTGAGCCAGGTACCGAAACTGATCAAATTAAAACAGATTTTAAAACAGGGACTGAAACAGAAGCCAAACCTTCTAAGGAAAATAATTCTGAAATAGATTCAAAAACAGAGTATAATAAACACAAAAAAGACGAAGACAAAATATTAACTGAGGCTGATAACAAGAAAGACAATTTGTTTTCTGAAGAAACTGATGACCAACTTTTTAAAAGTGAAAAAGATGAAAAACAATTTTTCACAGATAAGCTCATTTCAGACAAAAACGAAGAAGAGGAAACATTAGTTTTAAGTGAAAACAACGATAAATCATTCTTTACTGAGCAGTTCATTGCTGATGAAAACGAGAAGAAAATGCTAACTGATGAAATTACAGATACAAAAGTGACTAGCGGCGAAAGTAACCTAAAATCTACAGATGATTCCAACATTCCACATAACAAGAAGAACGATGTAACAGAAGAAGATAAAAAGGAACAAGAAAAAACATCGGTTTTAAGTAATAACAAAGATAAACCATTTTTCACCGAACAGCTATTTACTGATGATAACGAACAAAAAATGTTTACTGACGGAATAACAGATATAAAAACAGATTCAGTAAATAAAGGAAAACTAAAAAAACGAGTAACTAGCGAAAAAACTCTTAAGTCGAATGAACGGGATGATACTCCATTATTGTCTAATGCATTTATTACGGGAGACAACAATAATGAAAAAATGTTCCTCAGCAAAGAGATAAAAAAAGGTGTTATTTCGGATGGAGTACTATCTCATGGTGTTATTAATAGTGATGTTGTTATGAGAAAGAGAAACACTGCTCGTAAAAGCAAAAGTAAAGGCAAATCCAAAAAACATTCAAATCCAATTTTCGATACGAAACGAAGTCATAAGTATAATATGAAGCCCGCGCTAAACAAAAGAAGAAATATAATTTCTCAAAGCGAAAGAGAAGACAATATTGTGAAAAGAAAGAGGACTGGAAGTGCTAAGATGTCTATACATATGACTGATAATGAGATATTTTGAAGCCGATAATAAATCTTTTATCAAATATTTAGTAACGTTTATTTTATTTATCCCTGTTTCAACCAGCACTTTCAATAAGAATGGAAATATTCAACAAACAATACAGAGCTTTTTAAAAGATCTCTTTAACATTTTAATTTCATGTAGGGCTACGCAAGCAGAAGTACCACTACAGGCTATACGTCTATACTTACCCTAAATAAACATTAGGCTTTCCATCTCGATTAATACCTGCCATTGTTTAACCGGGTTAAGTGGAATGTGTACGATCAGATGGTCATAATGCAACATACGATATGTATACATAATTGATTGACTGAGTTTCTTGTCGGCTCTTCTCAGTGTCCAGGTTTTCTATTTGAACCGAACTAAAGTAGATTTGACGTTCAAAAATACCTTGTAATTGGGTTTACTTGAATAAATTGATTTGACTTTGACTTTGAATTAAGATTATATAAATTGAAAAAATTACTAAGCGACCATTAGCCTTGTATTGTAGAAATATCGTTTTTATTTGCTCTATTACCACATCGCTCTTCCGTGTGCATTGCAATTAAATGATATAAACATGAACGTTAATAAACGTAACAGGTACATTTATCTATGAATATAGTACTACGTATACTTATATATTTTATATTTTACAAATATGTACCAATAAGTATTATATAGAAAAATACTTATAGAATTTTGTTTACAAATTGGTTCTCCATCACAGGTAAAAGAGAGTCAAGTGATAGGACTTATGTGGAACGGGCATAGGTAGGCTTATGGTCCAACGATCTGTTATTAGCTGTTTCTGCTTTATCATCCGTAAGTCCAAATACTGTTATTGAAAGATTTATGTTGCGTTTAAACGTCTGAAAGGGTGTGATATGCAAATTGGTAGTTCTATTTTAAACCAATGTTAAAATATTTGCACAGTTCTTTCCACAGGATTGGCAGTCAGTAATCAAATTATCAGTGAGTTACTAATTTCAGTTTTGCAGATTATTTTAAACATTTTATTTTAAATGAAGTCATTGTTTTAGTCGTATAATATATTCTTGTAACACATTTTATATAGTACAAGAATTTTACACTGGTTTATATACAACTTCGTCTTCATCAACTTCTTCAGAAATGTCGTCATAAAATAATGATTTTGTTGTAGAATTCTCGACCCGTTTTTGTGATTTTCTGAAAGAAAATTAGATCGCAAACTTTGTGAATGTATGGTAATATAATACTTCAATGAATACATCTTTAGGACTTAAAATTTACTTTATGATGTTTAAATTTTTAATTTTTTTTACCTGTGATGGCCTTTAAGTTTGTCTCCCACACTTATTTTGATGTCAGGAGATACGTAGTGTATAGGTTTAGAAGCTTTTTGCTTGTCTTTCCCGATATTTGTTTTTATATTTACTGTATCTAGGTATATAGAAGAATCTTTGTAAAAATCATTTTCGATATCAGACAAATTTTCCTTTAATGTTTCAAAAGTCGATGTTGTTGTTTCTACTTTAATATCATCGAGTGGTTGGAATTTTCTCATAACAATATTGGGAGTATCAGACCGTAGCATGTTTGTGAAAATTGTTACTGGTCCCATAGTGATCACTTGTATGGACGAATTAAGTATCTATAAAAACATAATTAATGTGTACTTAACTTATACTTATTATCTCGTTTTGCTTTGCAGGACTTTAACAATAGATATTTTAATCTTGATAATACATATTGTTACGGTTAGACCTCATGTGTAAGGAATAAAGTCGATTTTTAAATGAATCTAGACACGTAGCTTTTAGTGCATATATGTCGGGACCTAGGCATTGCAGAGTAATGACCTAAAAACACATTGCTAGGTTTAAGGTCTACTATCGAATGATATAAGCAAAATTAAGAAAGAAGAACAAAGTTGTATTTCGAAAATTCCAGAGCGATGACGTGTCGTGTATACCTATGACTCATGCAAACAGGCGGTGTCAAGAACAATGTCGAATTATTGTTAGCGAGCGTAATTAACTAGAAAGTTCCACCTTTTTATTTCTATGACTTATTATTACTAGCATTCGCGTTTGCTCTAGAAGTTTCCACCTTCATTTTTATCGGACTATAAATAGAGCTCCGTATCCACCGCTGAGTCAGTTTTTCAACTATCGATCTAAGCGATATATCGAGGCGACATCAAGGCGAATTACGAGGACCACTACGACGATTACTGCGACGACCTTGGATAGAAGAACTCTGCGATTCGGGAACGTTGTTATTGAGTGAAACGTGTACCTTCAGTGACTTTTACGCGAGTACCTACTTTGAGGGATGACTACGAAGACTAGGGACCGCCGTAATTAAGTTCGCGTGTACTTGATATCTCTCTGTACGAACGGAAATGAACTCTTCGCACCCTTAACCGGCATTTGATTACGCACAGCTCATAACAATATACTATATTTTAAAAATTGAACAGTGTATGCAGATATGTCAATAGTTGAATAGCGTCGAATTTGCACAAATAAAAGCAAAGCAAAATTCATAATACTTAGATTCAAGTTAGGCAAAGTTGTTAAATATTGCATATCGAACGCTGCTAGATCAACAATGTTGTCATTGCCATTTTAAGTTAGACATTGTCGGACATTGAATAATCAATCATTGTGAATTCTGCTCAGTGAATGTCTCACAAATGATAAATAATAAATAAATAAATAATATGGCAAAAGTCAAACAATTATTTACCTCCACGCGAGGCTGTTTTGTAGAGTATTTGGTTAGTTTTTCAGCGTACTTTCTAGTGTCGTGAGCTTTTATCCAAGCATCTGAGAGAGGTTTAATGTTGCCTCTGTTTACATTTTGATCTTGATAGTCCGTGGTTATATTGCCCACAGAACCTAAAAAAAAAAAATTATATTGAAATTAATAACCTCTGTTATATGTCTGTTATATTTCCCGAAATAAGTTAAGTAATATATAAATAATAATTAACGGAAAAAAGCGCGGGAAATTTAGATACAATTATTGTAGTATACTGTGATTAATTAGCTTATAATATCGAAATTATGGACGTTATTAAACAATTTTAGATGATCTGAGAGAGAATTTGAGATTACAGAGGACAGAATCTAAGGGCGGATGAGAGAGGAGGAGCCATTTGTCACTTCTTTCAAAGAATTTTATTATACGGGATCATAAACATACAATTTTAGATGAAATAAAAGAGATGACTGCATTGGATATCATCCACCATTTCAGGTATATTCGCAGTATTGTCTCGTCTTTTTGATTTTAGTTGAATGTTATCTCTTTCTTGTTACTTACTCCCTACGTATTTGCTGTAGACGGACTATACCTATATTATGTACCTACCTACGTAATACCACAGATTAATTAGTTACTAACGTAAAGTAATACCATGGAAATGTGAAAAGCACTCCCATACCTAGGCGAAAATGTGTGAGGACAATGACGAGATTTGAGGAAGCGAAAGAAGTATGTAAGGACCGCGAAGCTTGGCACTCCATCCTCTATGACTACCCCGCTAGGGATACTGCGTGAAGATATGTTGTATGGTTGTATGTATGTATGTATGTAATGCCATGCCATGCCATTCTCTGTTCGGGGTACACAAAGCATCAGAGTGCAACAAAATGATATCTAGTCAACACTTTTGGCAAGAAGAGGTTTACATACGTATATGATTATTCATTATTATACACATATCTCTATATTATATATAAAATTTTTTTATTTTTTTTATTTGGATTTCCAGGATTAGATTTATTATTATTACAAGATTTATTATGTATTAAATGCTCCCTAGGCTAATACTAGGGTCTACATGACTATATCCTTTAACTCAATCTTTAAGATGTAAAATACATTTGACGTTTGTTTGTTTTTACGGCCAGGTATCTTAAGGTGTACAAAATGGTCAATTTCTCCAAAAAGATCCCCGAACCGTATGTAGTTAATGTACTGAAATCTTTATTCTATATGATATTCGTATAACATCCTGTAATGCTTCATCACTGAATAGCCTCAATCTTTAGGTGGTTCACGGTGTGTAGGTGAATTATAATTTCTGCTTAGTCAGATTACTGACTTATATGTACAGCAACACATGATCTACAAAGTTAAGTAGGCAAGTGCTTTAGTTCCGAAGAAAGTTAGGAAACATATTATGTGTTCAATTTGCCTCTGGAACAAAGCTCTAACTGCATTTATTTCATTCGTCTATTTAAGGCCGGGAAAAGTGGTATCAGACGTGTCCTACTTTCCTTGCCCTTTAAACTTTTATGGTCCTATTTCTGTTCTTTTAGAATTTCGTATCTCAGTAAATAAATCGAAAATGTAACAGTGTTGTGTCACAGAATTTTACTGGCTACTTCAGTGTTTAAAAGAACCTCGTTTATTGTGTTGATTTAGCTGTACAAAAATAGTAATCGAATCTTATGTAGTTTATCCCAATAAAAATAGTTTAATATTTTGTTATAGTTGAATAAATATATTTTCGAATTTTGTGTGCAATCCAGTCTAAATAGTTAATAAAAATATTACATCTACTCTCAAGAAAGATGATTGAAATTCATATTTTTCACAACAGATAACGACAGTAAAGTAACACTTTTTAAATGTTAAAGTGAATGTAGTTACGACAAAATACTATGTATTTAAAAAACATGACAATGACACATATAACTAAGTCACTTTTATAATAATCACATCTTTGAAAGTTTATTTTAATCAAGACCTTTTGATGCTAGTTTTACATTCAAACATTACGTTGCCTTCGATATCCACTAAACATATACCGTCTTACTACAAAACATGTTTTAAACATTGGTCTAACACGTGTTTAGGTAAACACAGTTTTAGAGATAGACATAGTTTAAAAACATGTAAAAAATGACGTTAGCAAAGGCTAATTTCAATATATTACAGCGTTTCAGTGCTTTTAGTCACACGTTAAACTAGCTCCAGCTTGTGTTTACATATAAACATAGTCTACGCCGTGTCTATCTTTTTTGTAGTAAGACGGATAGTATTTATGGATCAGCTAATGACATTCTTTACAATTTTCGGTAGAGTTTGGATGTGTTGATTTTAGTATAATATTATATTTTTAATTCTGTATAAAAATGAAGGTTACATTATTATATTACAAAATTATTACTGTATCTAAAGTATCACGCACAGAATTGTTATTTATTTGAAATATAATCTGAACATTTGATTTTTAAAAAGGGGCTGCTGATTAGTGTCATTATATATAGCTATAAATTTAGTTATTTATGTTTATGACTTTGTTCATGTGTTTACAAGAAACTATTGAATATATTCCAAAGTAGTTTTACTGATTTTGTGTTCTTCAGGCAAGCTTATGCAAACCTAGACGTGTCTGTTTTGTATATAAATTATAAAGTAATTAAAGGAAATTTCTATAGAACTACTCATTTGTTTTATTACCATCCATGCTGTTAGCACCAGATCTTAGTATTTTTGGAGACTTAGAAGGCATTGGTTTAGCGGTCGCACTCCTAAGAAAATCTGGGTCGTCGTAGAACTGACCACGACGCATAAAAACCGTGACGTCAGACTCTGTTAAAAAGGCCACAATATATAAATAAAACTATTAGTTTATTACATTATTTCGATTGTATAGTAACCAAGTCTGATAACAACAATTACATTCTGCCAAGGCAATATCGTAGCGCCAGTGCTACGCACGTAGCTTTATTTGTAGAGGTGTTTCTACGTGACGTCGAGAAAATAACATTTATTTTTATACATTGCATTCATATTTTACCAATATATAAAAATATTACGTTGCTAGTATATATTTATTGTCGTATGCAATCAATAAAATACATTTTAATGTTAAATTCTGTTCTTATTCTACTACAAAGAGTTGTACCTACTTAGTCATCTGTATTTATACATTGGTCCAATAAATAACTAATCTATTTTATTGACATGTTTTACAAATTATCACTTCAAATTTAAAATGTTTTTATCTGTATACGAGTGTAGAATAAAAGAATTAAGATGTCCAGTGACTAGTGGATATCCACCAGTTATTGGACATCTGTAAAAATGTCGAATTTGTAAACCTACTATCAAAACCTTTTTTTTGTCAATATTCTTAGTGATTTCAATGTGAGAAGATTATTTCAAGTGAGCAATATGTAAAATAAAATTTATTGAAAAACTAACTGGTCAGTGTGATAAATTCCGCCATGGAATAGTTATATCCGTAAGCGACTCCTGCGGCTATAGCTACGCCTAATCCTATTAAGATTGCACAACCCAAACAGCACATCAGTCCAAAAGTAATTATTCTGTAATAAGTCATAAGTTACTTCTATACGGTATGTTATTGTTGTAAAGCTTCACACAGGTCTGTGAGAAAAACAAAAATATATAATGTACCACGTACCAGCTGTTAATTTTCTAGCACAGTAGGACGTAAAAGTCAGCCAATAGTTAGCTGGCAAGGAAGGAAAACGGACTTTGATATAGGGGATAAGATAAGTGGTTCCGCTTATATTTTGTCATCTGAAAGCTCAAATATTTATTGCCAAAAGTGATATCAAGGATGACTTTGTTGCGCCCTGATGCTCAGACCGGAAATAGTATGAGTTTAAGAGTTTAATATGCTTTTTGGAATACGTAATCAAATTAAAAATAATTAATTTAAATAAGTTGCGTCAGTCGGCAGATATTGGTTTCAGAGGCCAGTTCTTTTTATACTACTTCGAAAAAGAACCCATACTGAAAAGGTAGTTCAGGTATGTTTTTATTTATTTATTTAGAGATATATAAGATGTGTATTCAGAATACAGTGAGGCAACAAAATATTGTACGCATACTTAATGTATAAACACAGTACAGTGTACCTAATCACAGAAATAAATCTCATCGAATACTCACTGGTTACTTTCATTCCAGTGTACAATTTTTAAAGTAGGAATATTGTTTGTAAATTGATTTCCCTGGGCTTAATCTCATATAATAATAATGTTCCAATGAGATAAAAGCTGAAATCGAAATTTCGGCAATAAGGCTGAATTTTCAATATAATGTTCAAATACGTGTTTGAACAAAATTTTAATACTAATCACTCGGGTTCGCTTGAAAAAAAAGTTAAAAAAGCTTTATTTTCTAAATTATAAACAAAAATTTAGCTTTTTGATTTTTCGATTTTTAATTTTCATTTTTAAATCGACTACAACCGACGAACAGCCGTGAATCTTTTAAGGGTTCAGATTTTTTCTTTCTAGGTATAGAATCCCTAAAAATATACATTTTTATTGCTACATTACATATTACAAAATTAATTCGCTGTATTCCTCATGGTAATAGGGAATTAATTTTATTTATTTTCGAGTTGAAGGTTGTTTAATATTATAAATGTAAAAGTATATAAGGTTATTTTGTATATAATGATGACGACTTTTGTGTCTCCATGGCATCAGAGCACCCCCTGTGAAACTCCATTAATTTGATCACTTCACGTAACGGATACGTTGAGACGTATTTGTGTTAACCGCAATTTAACTTTGCGAGTTCAAATTAGTTTAGACAGACTGTAAGGATCGAGAAATAGGTACGTACATAATCGTTCGTTATTTGTAGTAAACTAACGTTTCAGTGATGGGTGTGAAATATTCTGTAAATTTAGTGAAATATGTACATCTTAATCTTAAGAGCCCTTTGACATTTTTGTTAGAAATACTGATATTTTAACGCTTTCATTCTCAGAAACCCTAAAATTTTTTAATATTTGGCTGGCCGTTTATAAATTGGCTAATTTCTCTTTGAAAAACGTTATTGAGAACCGGAGCAAATTTGTGTTTAATATTGAGAACATGTTAAGTCATGGCTCAAGTGGGGGCGACTTAACTTCAATTCAATTCAACCCCTCTAAGACACAAGTTGGCACGTTTACCGCAAAAAGACGTCCCTTAGACGTATACCTCAGTTTTAAAGGTACTCCCGTTGATGCCAAGCCAACTATTGGACTCCTTGGCTTCGATATCTCGAGCGACGTTCAGTTTCGCGGTCATCTGGAGGATAAAGCTAAATTAGCTTCGAAAAAGCTGGGTGTGCTCGGAAGAGCGGGGCAGTATTTCTCCCCGACCCATCGCCTACAACTTTACAAGGTACAGGTTAGGCCTCACATGGAGTACTGTTCCCATATCTGGGCTGGAGCACCCCAGTATCAACTCCTTCCTTTTGACCGTATACAATGTAGAGCGGTTCGGGTTATCGGCGATCCGATAGTCTCTGATCGGCTCGACTCTCTGGCCCTGAAGAGGGGCATTGCGTCCCAAAGCATGTTTTATTGAATCTATCATGGGGAATGTTCTGAGGAATTGTTCGGAGTACTGCCTGCTGCTGAATTCCATTACTGTACGTCACGCAATCGACTGTCCTTCCATCCTCACCACCTTGATGAAAGGCGGTCTACAGCTGTCCGTTTTTTACGACATTTTCTACCACGCACGGCAATTTCGTGGAACCAACTTATAGCGCCGGTATTCCTGGACCGTTACGACTTAGGGACCTTCAAGAAACGAGACTACTCTTTCTTCAAAGACCGGCAATGCAGCCGTGATTCTCTGGACGTTGCAGGTGTCCATGGGCGGCAGTGATCAGTTTCCATCAGGTGACATGCTTGCTCGTTTGCCTCCTCTGATATATAAAAAAACTGTATCTAAGTGAACTTTCAAGAACTTTGTGTGTAACAAGTGTTGGTAAGCTTTTATTAAAACTAACCCGCCTAAGGCAGTGTCGGTTCACGGACAGTGAAGCGTTCCGTTCAGTATCGAGATGCGCAATATTCATTTAATCCTTCTCAAAAATAAGTTCGTGTTTTATAGCACTTATCGAAGAAATTGCGGTAAACAAAGTTATTGCTGATATCCCATATCTCAAAAACTACGCACCATAGGTATATCCTTGTTCAAGTCAATTTTTGTTGATAGTATTTTTAAGATGTGGACCCTTAAATTTTTTCAGATTTTTCCACTCCTTTGTTGAAAAAGGGGACATAGTTGAATGGGGGAAAAAGAGATAATACGCTTTGTACTATTTACGTATCTCAGCAATTATTGACTTACACAAAATCATTTTGTAACCTCTAATTATTTTTGAAGACCTATTCTAAATTACTCTACAGGCTTATGTGCACTGGATTTTTTTATCACTCAGTTATATGCATGTGTCACCCCTAATTTCATTTTTTTTTGGAATTTCGTTACACCATTGTATAGCAATTCATAGAATACACCTGCCTTCAAAATTTCATCTCTATATTTATCTACATCTATAAAATGGATGTGACAGCACAAAATAATAAGGATTTGTTTTTTACCATTTGGCTTTGGAATCCTAAAAAATAGTGTTAAAGTATTTTACAAGGGATTACTTCGGATTAAACGTATTAGTATGTCCATGAAAAAGAATTACGTGATAGTAACTATATTGGTTCATGTTATGAATTCCTTCGGATAGAAATATAAAAGTAGATATTATTGAGACTTGATTTTTATGAATTTCTGCATGTATTATTGTTAATGGTTATACCTTTGAAACATATCAAGAGTCCACGCTATAATACAGCACAGATAACACATTGCTAGCCTCTCAGTGTATGTTCCGTTTACATAAAATCAGAAAATCAGGAATAAAATTTTAATATCCATAAAAATACGATTCATTTGTTGTTTATTACAGTTGTGAACTGAAAATAATTTCGTAAAATTAATATATTATTCTTCACATAATTTCTTTTATTAAAAGTAAAAATGTTTAGGAAAGAAATTTCTTTTCTATATTGGCTTGGAGTTTGGGTGTTTCTGGAAATTCCTCCGGTTCGTTGTGTACAAGCCTAGTGTTTAGTTTGGGTTCACGCAATTTGTATATTTGTCTAGAGTATTATTATTATTACTAATTAGCTGTGAACGGCCACGCGTAGCTGTGGCTCAGTAGGTATTAATTGTATCGTTCTTGAGTTATGGCCTCGAGTTCATACAAAAATCTCATAGAAAAAAGTATTTTCAGTTTTTCACAAATTTTCCAATTTTTCGGGAAATTTTTCAAATTTTCTTTTCATACAAATCTTACGCGAGTTATTTCGACCACGTAAAAAAAATTCTCAAATCGGTCCAGGCGTTCACAAGTTTTGCACTTAGCAACGAAACATTTCATTTTTACAAAAATATAGATTAGTGAAGCAAAGAATCTACAATTTTATTAAGATATATGAAATTATGATACAAATAAATTATTGTATTAAGTCAAGTTCGTGTCATATTTATAAAGTACTAGCTGCGCCCCGCGGCTTCACCCGCGGTAATCTACTACAACGCCACCTACATAGCGCAAAAACCTTCCTTGAAGCGGATTCTATACTTTGTCAAAATTTGAGCTCAATCGGTGAAGAGCTTTTCGAGTTTTTGAAGCGTACACAAACCAACTTAACATTATTATATTTATTTTATAGATATTTCATATATTTTAAGCGTTTCGTTCCGCACCATAACAGAAACTCATAACCCTATAAGATCACTCGCGCGTACGTCTATTCGTCTGTCGATATTCTCAAAAATGTGTGACATATAATTATTATGAACTTGAAACTCGTAGTGATACATTTTGTTAATTCACACATTTCACACATGGTAACACGTTAAAATATTTATGGATTCATACAACAAAGGGGGGTAAATTGTTTATTGGGTATAGTCGAATTCTACTTGACCAATTTAGAATTATAAAAATTTTAGAAAATATGAAGCCTTTTTTATAGTTTATGGGAAAAATATATTGGTGAATTGGGTAAATTTAACATTCGAATTGGGTAATTCGAAATTGGATAAGTTAGAACTCGACTTGACCCCCTATTTTCCCCCAACTTATCTCGGAGACTATTGACTATAATTAAAAAAAAAACGGAGCCTTTCTTAAAGTTTACAGAAAAAATATAATAAAAGCTTTATGTCCTATAACATAGATCTCAAAAAATTAAGTTCGTACAATCGTTTTTTAATATCATACAAAACCTTATACGCACGAGTCGACACACACTTGAATAATTTTAATTTGTTCTATTCTGCCGAAACTAAGTTAAGTTACCCTTTATCAAGGTCTAAGATCTCGGTGCCGGGTAACTGATGAGTCTAAGTTTTCGTAAAGATGCTTCGTTGAGAGGCAAAAAATTTGTCTATTAAATAATTTGAATAACGGGGGAATATGGCTAAATGTTATATTACACATACATATATGCCAAAATATTATCGGAGTAAAGTAATAAATTATATTGAATTCCTATAACAAAAGAATAGAAAAATCGGAGACGTATTACATATTGTCATATTACGTTGCCACTCATTGGCGTCACAGATTTAAGTTGGATTCTTTGTAACGTAAGGACAAAGATATAAATCATGCATTGAGGCCCTGGCCATTGTTGTTTACGAGGAGCCTTATTTAGTATTCAACAAATGGGGGCTCTGTAATAGTCTAAACACCACATTTTGTTTAGGAGGGTACACGTCACAAAATAAAATAATGTCGCGACAATGTGGTAAACGGGAATCAAACGATTTTGTGTTTAAACTACAAGATTGTGTTTTCGTTAATACTTAGTTATAAATTGAATCGGTTTAAATGTACTATTTATTTCGCTTGATAAGAGTTAGAGAGGAAAACGAATGTTCAGTTTTGAATAAGCGTGAACTGAAGACGATTTAAAATTTATGTCAATAATCTAGTACTTACTGATATAATAAACAACATTTGCGATTAAACTAATGAACCTTTCTTTTAATATATGTGAAGAAAGACACTAGTTTTTAAATACTTCGGAAGAATAATCTTATTTACATGTAATAATTGTCAAAAACATATACAAAAATGTCAGGGACAGCGAACGTTCAAAAATACTTCGTTAAAAACGTTAAAAATTGAATAGCTATACGGCCTCTATCTTAACATTCGAGGAAAATTAAATTGTTTAAGATATTATAGCTGAGCATGTTGACCTGACTATTATTATATTGAAAGCGCTTAAAACAAAAATAATAATAGTTAAACGATCAGAAGCTTTCGTTTTGGTTCAGTCGCAAGCAGCGTGTTTCGTTGAACGGTTGTCTGTCGCAGCCGAACGTGACGTGAGTCGTTCGAGCGCGAACATGTGATACGAAATCAAACGAGTTGAAAAGTTTGAGGACGGTGAGACACAAAAGTGAGAAAAAAGGTTTTTGTTTTTGCGTGAAGTGATTACTTAGCAGCGAGAGGAGAGGACTAGGTAAATCATTTATATTTTATTTTAAAGGTAATTAAAATTTTTAGCGTAGTTAAACAGGAGAACTTCCGGTATTAGCTACGACCCGTGTACTTCGCATTACATTTTAATCACTTTTCTGTACTCCTGAAAACGTGGACCTCAATGTACACATGCAAGTGTGACTACTTTCATAGCTAACTTTCAGAAGCAATTTATGCAAAAATTATTGACAATTCACACTAGTTAGTCGTATAATGTTCGTATAACCTCTGCTGATCTGTATCAAAGTTACGTAAATGTTATAAAAATAAAAACATTTGAACATACTTGCACTAGGACAAATAATGTCCTTGTAATAAATAAGTAATAAACAAATGAACCGACGATTACACCAAATTGTGTGATCCTATAGTAATTTAAGCATTGGTTTTGTAGGATATAACACAACGAACATTGGTAGGGCCCAGCAACATCTAGAGTTCAAGACAATTTACTAAAGTATTTTTTTAAATTGACTCGACTTGATAAAACCCACGACCCTTGGCTCGTAAGGCAGATACATTAACCACCACACCAATATACATATGTACGCCACATATACAGATTTCATGTTATGTGATATATCTAAACATTTTTAAATTATCCCTTATTTTCTAATTCCTAGGCTATGATTTAATGGGGTGTATTTCATAAGACGTATAAGTCAAATAACGTTAAATTTAGAAATTGAAAAAAATTGAAATATAAATATTAAATCTTCTCGAAAGTAGCAAGTTACAGAGCAATGTCAGGCCTCTATAACAATGTATATGTTGTTTACTTGAAAATAATCTGAATAAGACGGATAATTCCCTCTGGTGAATTGAAATCACAGATACACAAACATGTATTGTATACTGCTCATATAATGTACTTGTTTGAATAGGTGTTAGGTATTGTTATTTGTCATAACTTTTTGTCATTTCCATTTAGAGCGGACAGAGTGACAGAGCGTAAAGCGTCGCTTTAGCCCTTGGAAGAAGGAGCTTTATCCGTAAATATTTAGGTTTGTAGATGACAAAGAAGAATCATAATAATACCGACTGGTGCCTATATTAGATAATTTTATAATAATATTTAATAACTGAAATAATGACCTTATTTTGTATGCTACTGTATAATTTCAATTTCATGGTTAAGTACATAATTAATAAATTGGTTCAATAAAACCATTAATAAAGCTGGCTGTTAAAGTTATAATTGATACCTCTTTTATAAACGTTTTTGGGATCAAACATTGTTTAAGTCATAAAAATATATATGATACTTATTACTTATTTAGTTCTTAATTTATCCATCGATAATAACTATTATCAACGTACCTACAATTTTTTATGAAAATTTACTGAAGATTACATTCCTGTTTTAAAGCATAATTAACGCACCTATATGGGATACTACACAATGGAATATAATATCTCTGTGGCATTCCGTAAATTACACATAATGCAAGTATACATTCAAGGCGGTTACTCGTAATGAGGCATTAAATACGACTTTGTAGGCATATACATACATACATCATGTAACATTTTTCTCCACAGGCATTACCGGATGTTTTTCCGTGCGGGTTTTGTGCATTAATAAACATATCTTTCGACGCCAAATTACGTCTTGAGTATTGGTTGGATCTTGTCTGGTTGATTTTCTAAGTTGAAAGGCAGATTAAGAAATTTGAATTAAAAATTCTTCATTTTTAAATGCAATGAAGCTATTACGAATAAGCGAAAAAAATAATATTCAAGATTGATACCTCAGATCTGCTAAAGTTTACATACTGCATAGCCTTTATTTTACATTTTTTTTAAATTGTATATTAAATTGTCTCATAAGGCATTTTCGACTTGACTATATAAACAACAAATAATAACAATCGATTTCGCTGAAATGGGCAGGTGTACGCTAAGAATAATGAATTGAAAAACTGTAACGATAACATTGTATCGGGTCAATCTTCCTTTGTTCAATTCTAGATTGTAGTATCAACATGTGATGTCGGTCTTTGAAGAGGGTGGCTGGCCTGAACTTTATTATTTTTAATATACTATACAATATACATTTTTATTATCTAAAGTTACTAATATAATTTTTCTTTCCTAATATTCCTAACCACGGACGTCTGTTAAAATTGTTTACTTAAGATGTTTAACTTGTAAGTTCATATTTAAAATATGCTCAAACACGTTCTCAGAAAATGTAATAAAATTGTCACATATTAATTTCTGCGAAAATCATCACAAGCATGTTCATAAGAGGATATCGGCTGCAGAATGTTTTCATCGTTGGTTTTATAAGTGTTACATTAAGAAATGTTTTCAGAAGAAACATAAAATAAATATTGTGTTGTTCGTTTTTCTTTATTTTCATGTTATGGTTAGTTTTCTCGAGCCTACATGAGCCTACACGAGCCTACACAATAAATACCTATTTATTTTAAGCGGCGTTAGGTAGGTAGTTAATTATTATAATTTGACTCTTCGACTTTAATCAATTTGGAACACATCACCTAATTCATACAATTAAAAAACGTTTATTTTCAAATTAATTCGAGCGGAATGTAATTAGTAATCTTACGTCTGTGCAAGTCTTAGTTTTTTTTCCAATTACTGTGCGATATCCATCGTTAGTGTCAAGTACACGTGTAATCATGCTTTTTTATTTGTAGTATTAAAAATAGTACTGTGACTTCATATCTACACAAAACATTTTTTTGTAATATTTTCTTTTGTGATAGATAAATTGTCGCAGAGGACATATTATGTGCAATTGTGCATATATTATATTACAGAATAATTAATTTATACATAACTCGCACCAATGCACAAATTCTTATCGGGGTGGACAATGGGCGGACAGTTGAGTAACAAGGCGCAATAAAGTCACAGTTACGCCACTAGCAATAATCGTGGTAAAAATAAGAGTGGTAGTCCCATGCTACATTGCAGTACGAATTGGATCTTCTCACCCGTTGAAATACCACCCTCTCACAGAATATCAACGTCAAATCGCGTGTTTATTGCTGTTGTTTCTTTCGGTGAGTGAGAGTGCCCGTGGCGCATCACCCTCTCCTCCCCGCACTCCCCTCCTTTCCCTTTTTTCCCTATTTCCTTAAAGGCCGTGGACGCACCTGTGATTCCTCGGACGTTGCGGATGTCCTTGGACGGCGGTGATCACTGTCCATCAGATGACCCGCTTGCTGAAAAAATGATTATTTGAGTCTAAAGGTGGCAACACGGTGCCAGCCAGGAGAGTGACAGGGTGCTGGTGTTAGCCCAACGTCTATACAAGTTCCTCGTAGTGGCGCTTATCCCTTGCTGACTTTAACGGCTTACGCGGGAGGATGAGCAGCTGATAGAATAATGTGTTTAAGTTAATAATAATGTGGTGTAAAAGTCTATATACATATCTCAATGTTAGTATTTACGGACTTAAAACTAAGTATTATCTTAAATAATAAACTTCGTTAAAGTAGCCTTTCTTAGAAAGCTGTCATTGCTTAGGGTGCCCAGCAGACTGGCAGCATTACCTCTTTGAATAGCCAAACTGATTCGTTGGCGGATGAAGCTACCAGCCCAAATATCAGAAACCAGTTGATAGGCTTCGGGGCTCCAGGGTCACGATTTAATGTCCATTAAAATAATACTATGATGTGATTTATTGGATAGAGCCCGTAAGCATATTAAGCTAATTTAATAATACTTTGTACTTAATTTTTGGCTAAATAAAAACATTTATTACTACTATTTCAATAGAAACTTTCTAAAAAGGTGATGCTACATTTATTTATTAAAGTTATTTTAGTTCAGGATGACCTTCAGACGATATTAATGAGGTAAATGTATTGATTGATTTATAGTTTCCTGACGTATCGTTTTATAGGTGCGGCGCGAATGACCGGTGTCAATCATAAAATGTGTCTTCGTTGAGGTTTCATCATAAAACTGACGTGACTAGAGCTACTACCAACTTCATTAGTAAAATTCGTATGCAGTCTTTTAAGATTAATCTTTGAGATGAAATAGAGTCAACGAAATGGACTTTAGCAACTAATAGAGGACAGTAAAGAAGTGTACGTGAATGGCTTTCCTTATTAGAACTAGTCCATTCGAGGCACGTTAATTACTAATGGGACTAAAGCAAGCATAAGCATATGTAAACAGAAATGTGCGTGTAGGGAAATGTTATTGGTTTTATTTATAGGACTTTTAGAGTATACGTAAGTCTTATTTTTCATAATTTAACGATATTCCTGACAGCAGTTATTTTAAACTATCGATTATGTTATTAAAGCTTGTAGGTTATTTAGAGTTTTTCTTTGCCACGTGTACTGCGTCGCAAAGGTATTTCTGAATAAAGATATTTATTTCATAGATACCCTATGGACAGGTATTTTACAGCTTCGTTGTAAAGGTATTTTAGTTAATTTCAAAATAAAAATCTTTATACATATCTTCCACTCGACAACTTCGTTTAATATTGAATTAAAAAAAAGTTGTTTGTTTAAAGAATAATTTTAAAAGAAAAATTTGTTTTCCACAGAATACATACACAGCCTTATTCCAGGCCGTGCGCAACGAATTTGGGGATATATTCATATGCTGACACGTTAGCTTTGACATACTAACCTTGGTTCTTTAACATCGATTCGGTCGTTACTTGGTTACGATTTAGCCGTTATTATATTATGCATGTGCTTTTATCTCCAATTTCGAAGGAAAGCGCGGAAATAACAATAGTCGTTGTGGCGCAAAAGTTATGCAAATTGGGCTCATTATCGAGTGATGACGTAAATTGCGTTATTAAATATTTTCCATAGATACCTCAAAAGGAAAAATGTAATCGTTATATGATCACTCATGTCATACGTTTGTCAGTCCGTCTGTCACCGTTGATTTGCTCAGAAAATACATACATTCAGTCAAGAAAATATCGGGAATGGATGATTTGTTTATGGTTCCAAATTCAATTTTTTGTTTTTTTTTTGTTGTTGTTAGATTGGCACAACTGTTTTCCATTTTGCCGCGGAGTTTGAGTTGCATCTGTTATTTAGATTAAATACAGTGCTGTTTTTAGTTATATCATTCTAGTGTATATTGCGAATTTCATAATGGACAAAAACATCGAACAAAGAGTTTATCTTAAATTTTGCATCGCCAATGGAATTTCGTGTTCGGAGTCACTGAAAATGTTATAGAAGGCTTACGGTTGATCGACTTTATCAATAACACGTGCTTATGAGTGGGTACAAAGCGTTGAAAAGCGGTCGAGATGTGATGGAAGATTTGCCTCGCTCTGGTAGGCCATCAACGTCTGCAACTGAAGTTAACACCGCAAAAGTGAAGGAAATAGTGACTCAAAATCCTCATTCAATTTTGAGAGAGATAGCCGCCGAACTTTCTGTGTCTCACGAGTCAATCCGTACCATTTTAAATAATCACTTGGGTATGAAACATGTTGCCACTCGGCTAGTCCCAAAAGACCTGAATTTTCTCCAAAAACTCAATCGCATAAGAGTCGCTGAGGACATGCTAAAACGAGTCAATTCCGATCCAACATTCATGAAACGCATTGTAACTGGTGACGAGACGTCGGTTTACGAGTTTGACATGCAAACTAGTCAACAAGTTTCGGAGTGGCGCCTTCCAACTGAACCGAAACCGAAAAAACCACGCCAAAGTCGATCAAAAGTCAAAGCATGTTGACTGTTTTCTTTAACTATCGCGGTGTTGTGCACTCGGAATTCTTGCCGGAAGGTCAAACGGTAAATAAAGGCCAGATGGCCAAAAAGGCCAGATATGTGGAAAGAAAATTCTTGGATTTTGCACCACGATAATGCGCCTTCGCACAAGGCCATCATTGTGAACGAATTTTTGACCAAAAACTCAACAAATACCATCGAGCAACCACCTTATTCACCAGATATGGTTCCAGCCGACTTCTTTCTTTTTCCTAAACTCAAACTATCAAATCGTGGCACTCGTTTTCATTCGGTAGAAGACATAAAGGAGAATTCGCGGCGAGCACTGAACTCAATTCCGGAAAAAGCGTTTAAAAATGTTTTGATGATTGGATTATTCGTTGGCGTAAGTGTATCGTTTCTGAAGGAGCATACTTTGAAGGTGATAAAATAAATTTGGATGAATAACTAACATTTCGTGTATTATTGATCTTTTCCCGGTACTTTCTTGATAGAGTAGTATCATGCATAAAATTTAGCATAGTGTAGGTACATCTTTTTAAACCACATATTTTGCATTAGCAAAAATTTTAAACATTCTCAAGAGTGTTAAGGAAAGGGTAAATAGGGTATTCTAATTCGATTTGACCATTTCGCTCCCTCTTTACCAGGAATAGTTGCAAAATTTTAAAAATTTCGGCTTAAAATTATACCTAACGAAAGTTCTAGGTCTTATAGGATTCGAGATATTAGGTTTACAACTTTGTCATTTTATAAATATGGTACGTAAAAAGGAACCCTTTGTGTGCGAGTAGGATTCGCATTCTATCCATTTCTATGTAAAATATTAAATATTAGATTTACATAAAACGATATAATATCCAAACATAATGTTGAATTTAATATGTCATAGAATTGATTACCTAGTCTGTATTGTGACTCTGTGATTAATATACTCTATGGTGATTGTACTCTGTGTCTCGGTATGTGAAAAAAGATGGCTACATAATAATTGTATAAAATGTGTGTAAAATGTAAGAAATACTATAAATAAATAATAAGCAGATAAAAGCAGATTATAATCGGACCTGTGAAATAATACAATTCCTAAGAAATAAGTTAAGTTTTTTAAGAAATTTTGTACACATCGGTTATGCGCGGAAACGATACCTGCAGTGCGATTCTCTAACGCAAATTCACTTCTGAATCCGTAATGAGATTGTCAACTGTGAACTGGTAATCTCTGAAGTCGACTGTATTAGTAGCGCCGCCTCGAGAAGTGCGGCGGCGAGTCGTACTATCGTAAATGAATTTTTTGACGTTTCGCTAAATATAACAATGTAATCTAAATAAAACAAGTTTTATTTAACGTCATCTTAGAAAAAGTTCAAATACACTAAGACGAAATATTGACTGAGATGTTTACTTTTAAAGCAATCCCCAACAAACTCGCATCCAAGATCACTTCACTTCGTTTCTAGTATCTTTGATTTAGAGAATAGAGAATTCCAATTTGAAGGTCGAATGAATTCAAATGCGAAGTGGGGTGAATTCTCGAGCGAGTCTCACTTGGGCGATTCGAGTTTTTACAAAATTGCATGGCTGAATTATTAAATTAGTGACCATCTCAGATTCGCACGTGTGGAAACACTTAAACGACTTTTTACTCTAGTATTTAGGTAATTTGTCGAACATAACTCATTTAGAGCTCAATCGATCTACTGATATTCGAGTCTGTGGATAACACACAGACTAACATCAATTTTTATATATAAGAAAAAGTATAAGAAACATGATGTTATGTATCAATATTTTGTATAGGTAATGTTGTCTTTTCTAATATAGATATTTAATAGTAAACTCTGAAGTTAATTTTAGACTATGTGAAACTGCAAACCGTTTTATCTGTTTAGGTGTTTATAAATATAACATTATAAATTCGTAGTACTTATCTAAACATATTAATTTGTTAAAAGATGTTTCAAATACGTGTCATTATTATTTATTATTATTATTTATTCTTTATTGTACACCTTATTCCTAATACAGATAAAAAACATACAAGAAAATGACAAAAAATATGGTACGGCATTATTTATTTCTTTAATAGGTATAGGTACATGCCAATAGTATACATGTCTTAGGTATAAAATATCGACTATTTTAGCGAGCATTGCTTAGAAATGCTTTCTGATCGAAGACGTATCGAGCTAACTCATGAAAAATGTATCGTATTGAATCCTCGACAATGGTTTATAAGGTCGTGTTCCTAAAACAAACAGTGCTTAAAAGAATATATAGAATGAGTTAATAATTATTATTAATGATGTACATTGTCATTTTCATATTATTTATAATATTAATTTTTATAAAATAATGAATTCACTTTAAATGTTATTTTCTTCTTAAGAACATAGCAGACAGAGAGACAATCACATTAAATATATCCATACACCCACCATCGTACTGCTCATACAACAGTTTTAAAACTTTTATAGCTGGACCAGAAGAATCTTTCGCACCCATTGTATTTAGTAGAGTAGACTGGCTGAATGGATTTTCAGTTGTTTCAAAATGATAACTTTTTGAAAAGAAAAAAATTAATTCTGATGTTGTCTCGATGTAGCTGCGATTAGGGCAATTGAAGAACTCATTGAGCCTCCACGAGTTTCTCAAGAGTGGTATCTGTCCGTGAGATGACGAAAATGTGTAGATAATCTGGGTCATTATGCCAACGCAACAAATTTAAAAAAAAAGAGTATCTCATACAACTCAGTAATTTCATACACAAGCATCTAATAATATATTTATGTATGTTATGTACCTATGCAGTGTTCGATATTTTACTGTATATACATACATACATATATACGTTCCAATGACGCGTTGTCTCCCTTCTTAAAAACGGGAGAAGGAGGATAGCCGTAGGTACTTTATCTACCACAGAGGTCCAGTCTGGGTTGGTAAAGCTAATTAGCTAGCTTTCAGAACTAAGTTTTCAAGCCACCTATAAGAGTTCTGACCTTATCTTTTGGCAACGCAGAAGAAACCTTCATAAAGGAGTACCCAGTCCTATGAGGGGCTTTTACTCCTAAAGGTCCGGTTGTGGTCCTTCTCGGCGAGTTGTCGAGAGGCACCCCTCTCGCACTGTGCCGAAGTACATCTCGGTGGGGCATACACCCTCGCGTCCGTCTCCATTAGTTGGTTTAACTAATAAACAAACATTAGTTGAATGCCTATCAATAAAGAGATCTGAGCAATAACTTCATTATTAAAAGGTAGGTATGTCAACAATGATCAGTACCAAGTACCTATATTAAAAACAAGTAACCGGCACTAGACTCAAGTAGACTACGTACAGTCACCATGAAATTATTTTAAAAATAAAAATAATTGAAATAAGTTCTCAAAAAAGTGTCATGATTAGATTTCATATCACACCGTGGATCTAAATAGACAACAGGCATATTATGTAAATCTAAATAGACTATAGGCATATTACGTGCAAGTGTACTGACTTCGCGTGTTCAGCCAACACCTACTATGTCTATCATAAGTCAAAAACACATATGTACCTACGTGCTGCTGCTAGCTGATATTATGCTTTTGTCCGCGGCCAGCCTTCTTATTAGACTTCGAAAACTCGAAAATGTCTAATGACGCCGTTGCAAACTGCAAAACCTCATAACATAAGTAGCAAAGTTAACGGAGATGTTGTATAGACTCAGGTGTTATTTTGCGGAAATCCATTTCATGTGATGAATTCCTAAAGAGATCGGACCCGGCGAGCTGGTTCGGTGTTAGTTAGCTGGCCTAGTCCAATCTCTGGTATATCCTGAGGATGTTTCGTTGAGAGGCGACACACATGTCGATTGGTGGTTATTGGAGTTTGAGCGGTAAATAGCTAAAGATTTTAGGAATTCTTCACATAACGAAGATGTTTCCACCTACGTAGGTTTGTAATCAGAATATGTGTACATAACTATTTCCATATTTATTTTCTCGTAATTGATATGAACACGAGTGTATATCGTGTGATTCCTGGAATACATTGTGGCTTTTACCTGGCGTGGTAATTATGACTTCCTGTCTTAATCGACAATAAATATCGAATAAGCTATACTTTAGTTTCAAGTAATTATGAATGATTCGAATGAGTTAAAAATTGGCACCTATTAAATTATTTTAAGATTTCGTTTTTTTAGTTCTCTAATGATCTAGATTTAAAAGAAAATGGATTAAGGCAACGAGAAATAAAGATTTGATCCCATTGATTTTACACTCAAATATCATACTTAATTTCAAACATGGCTTACATTTAAGCCGTTACGGAGTAGACAAATAGAGTAGACAAATAGGCTTGATAATTATTTTTGGTTTTTTAGTACCAGTTATGAATTCTTATAATATTTAGCAATTTTCCGCCCAAAATTCTGTAACTATCACATCACATGAAATAGATTTCCGCAAATTAACGCATGAGTCTTTTCAATATACCTATAAAATGTCACACCTATAAAAGTGTGTTTTTTTAGTTTTTTAATTATTTTATTTTCATATTAGTATTCCAAATTAGTTATCTTCATATTAGTATTATTATCATTTTTGTATTACTAACATAGCATGTTAAGAAT
This sequence comes from Zeuzera pyrina, assembly GCA_907165235.1. Taxonomy (NCBI): domain Eukaryota; kingdom Metazoa; phylum Arthropoda; class Insecta; order Lepidoptera; family Cossidae; genus Zeuzera; species Zeuzera pyrina. Next base: position 7,230,830 of record OU015627.1, read on the forward strand.
ATTGTTACTAACAAATGGATCTTAGTTGTCTGAATAAACAAGTTTTTATTATTATTATTATTTAATGCTGACTGTACTTAAGAAACACTAGAGCAATTCGAAAAAGCTGGCAACGACTAACCAAACACTTCACAACCATCAAAACTTTCATTAGTTCAGATTGATTCGTTTAGAAGCTTTCGAAACGAAGAAAGTAAATTATTTTTTATCTATTATCTATACTACAATATAAATCTGTAGCCTTTTGCACGTTTGTTTTCTTACAGCTAATTAAATACTCGTCAGATAAAGATGAAACTTTTTATACGCATAGAAGATATTCTGACTTAATACATGGGCCTAAGCGAACCGAGCAGGTGCTGCTGGTTATCTACATTATTTTATTTAAAAACTCGAAGACTGGCTGATTCGGTTTTGAATTAAGTGAAAAAATACCGCGGTTAAGAGCGTCTGACACGCATTAACTTAAGCTTACGCAGTAACGTCGAACATAACTAAAAAATTCACTTACATAACTAGAAGTTTGACTACGAAACTCGAAGAAAATTATGCACTTGGCTTCATTTATTGGCGTCAATTAGCTACGTGCGTTATTATTTAGAAGTTCGGTCGATTGGTGTTTGTTGCAGTATGTTGGTGAAATGGAAAAAATTGAACTATGCGCGGTTATAAAATACCTATCTACGCTTCATCATTCACATTAATAAACAAGATTTACAGGACAATTTAGGAGTATAAGCTTCGTCGTTATTTCACGTTGGTGCGCTGAATTCAAACGTAAAAGAACATTCACCAAAGATGACCGAAACGAAAATTTCAACGGAAAGTGCGTTAACACACAATAACATAGCATGCAATAACATTTTACATGAACGCTTGAGGATGAAAAAAATGTCCGCGCGTTGGGTACCTAGAATGCTTACCGATGCGCAAAAACAATTCGAAACGAATATTTCCTGACACTAACGAAACTAAATTATAGTCTATGACTCGGAAAATACCATCATATCTAATTCTTAAGAAATCTTAAGGTGAATCCTTCCGCCAGAAAGATCATTGTTTCTTTTTTCTGGAATAGTCAAGGGGTAGGCACATTATACGTGAAACTGAAAATGTCTTCTTGATTGTCTTGTCTAACCCTGGTTCACAAATCCGCCGTTTCGATGGTTACAATCTGAGATGTTAGCTTTGAAGTGCTTAACAGTTTGAATGCCCATTCCACCTTTCGTCGTGAAGCGTGATCGCAGTCGGGTACCCGTCACGCCCCGCGGCGTTATCGGTCGTCTAGTATTTCTATAAATCGGTGCGTGACGGGCAGCCCCAAAAAATGCGTACGCTATCGCGATTTCTGATTTTTGTTAATTTTTACACTAGTTTTGGACTATCAATTATGGACGTGACACAGGCCCCTTGGGGCCTAAAAGATCAAAAAAATGTTTATATTTTAGTAAAAATCAAGCGGAAGAGCTATTGTTTGGTGATATTGACACGGAGGACGATGACCAGCTTCTTTTTTTTATCCATGCGAAAGACAGACTGTACCGTGGTATCGCAAAATAACTGTCCACACATTTCAATTGCTTTTGATGAACTCGTACAAAATGTTCAAGTTTTCAAGACAACCGAAAATGAGATTGTACGTTTTCCATTTAGAGGTGATAAATAATCTGTTGCCCGAGAAACCAACCACAACACCTCGTGCAGTAGCGGCAGGTCCAGCGTCTCATCAGATTGCGAGGATCACAGAGAAGGCTTCGAACGGAAGAATAAAACGGAAGCACTTTCGCTATAAAAGCAAGAAACGCACTGATACGACGTGGCACTGCGTGGTTTGCAAAGATAATCCGGGACTATGTGTAGACTGTTTTGATTTACTCGTATATCACGCAAACCTATAATATAATTGTTTTTTATAATTTTTGTTGATTTGTACCAAAATTGATGGCAAATATATAATGAAACAGTGTTTCTATAGGTTTTTAAGTGTTAAAGTGTTGCTAGTTTAATTATGCATTAAACTAGTAAATAAATAAAACTCTCTAAAATATGGCACCATGCCCATTGGCGTGACGGGCATCCAAGACGAAAATTTCATCTTCAGTGTTCGTCACGCCAATATGCGTGCAATTAAAAAATTTTTATTTACCTATTTATACATAATATGTAAATAACAAGTATAAACAATTCCTCAATAGAGAAAAAGCTAAATACACCGTTTACTAAATAAGTGGCCCACCGGTGACTTTAATTTTTATTGGCAATCAAACTGTTAAGCATCCTCCATATCACAGACTTTGCTCCCAGTGATTTCTATCTATTTCCGAGGTTGAAGAAGTATCTAAAAGAACAGCAATATGAAGATGACGAAGCAGTAGTCACTGCAGTAGGTATAAGAATTTCTTGGTACTCAGGATCAAGAGTTCTTCAGGAAGGGAATTTTAAGCTTAGAAAAAGTTATCCCAAGTGACACTAAAAGTTGAAAAATAAAATTTGAAAATAAAATATAATATGTTACCTGTAAACATACTCATGCTTACTTTTTATTAAACGCCCCAGTATTTCTGATTCTGTCTGCAATGTCAAATGTCGTACGCTAGTGGTTAGAGTGGTTATTTATCGTTAGCTGACACTGTCATCGCGCACGCCGGTTTCACTATAATATTGTTATGGTATGTTATCTGTTTTGCAACTTTAAACTCTAACGATACTTAAGATAAGGGATTTTGTCACACCTCAATCTACTTCCAAAATAAACGAAACAGCGTGACGTTTATGTATTTTTGTAAAAAAAATTGATAATAATTAAAAGGCAAATGAATGTTGTTTTCCCTCTTAGAAAAACACAACATTGGGTATCATAATAGCTTTGCCCAGAAGGCAAAGTGTCAGGGTAATTTGAACATGCTAAATAATTAATCCCACCTCACTATTATGCCTTATTAAATAATTAAAGCCTTCTTGGGACGAAGATTAGACAAGCCTGAGTCACGTAATTTTTGTCTTCCACCTCTCTACTGCTAATCGTACCCTTCGACCCTCCCGTATTCTGACTCTTAATATCCCAGTTCACGCTTCTAATTTTTTTTCTAATTCCTTTACTCTGCGAGCTATTCGTTTGTGGAATGCTCCGCCTGATGACATCAAGTGTGTTCCATCTCTCAATATCTTCCAGAAGCGAGTGAAGGAATACTTTCTCGCAAATTACCTTTCATAATATTCTTTTATAACACTACGTGCAAGTATATATGATGTGCACTGTGTACTTATTGTTAATATATTTATGTAGTAGGTGTATTGCATTTATGTAAATGTATATGTATGCACGAATGGGTATACTATGTAATTATATGTATGTATGTGCGTATGTATGTATACGGGTTTATAAAATAGCACTATACTTACATACATAGATATAGTGCTATATACAGCACAGTGCTATATCTTTATTATCTATATGTAAAGCATAATAAAATTAAAGTACGAGTATCTATGATAGTTCTACACCTCTTCGTCGCCTTCCTCTTTTTATAAATTATATACCCAAAGCTTGTCTGGAATAAAGTGCTGTTTAACAACAACACCCCCTTTTGTACTATATTTTTTATGGTTTTGATATTTTTTTGTATATTTATGGTGTAGCAAAGTATATTGTATTGTATTGTAATTTTTGCGACAATATAACATGCTTTTACGCATATTACATTAGAGTGATGGTTCACATGCTACTTTTAGTAATGTACCGAATCAGTTTACAAAATTATTTAAGCTGTTCTAACTAATTATATTTCTATGCTAAGCTATCGTACAGTGTGCACACTACGCAAAGTAAAATTTTTCATCTCATATATAAAAGTGAATGTTTCTTTGTATGTTTGTCCTCTATGCGTTCCTAAACTATTCATCCGATTGTGATGAAACTTTGTTAAGTTGTTCTGCGTACGCCCACGAAGGTTTCAGAATCATTTAATTTCGTAAATAAAAGACTACGCGAACGAAGTCGCGAGCAACAGCTAATAAGAAATAATAATAAACACATACCTACTACATTTAAACACATACTTCAATGATGATTTTCATTTGTGTGCTGTATTTTTGTGTAAAACAAATATGTGCGTAACACTGTAGTCTAAGCCAGAGAAGAAGCCTATCATGCGCCAGTGGTATGGCGATTTTAGGGGACCCTTTTAGACTAAGATCCGGAGGCTGATTTTTACAGATATCTGTTTTTTTTTTAATAAAACTTAATTCAAGTGAATGATTTATGACAATCACCACTACTAACCACTATTCGAGGCCTTTGTTTTACAGCAACCATATATTATCGTGTACAGAAAAAACAAAACTTTAATTTAGTATACAATTTTCTTCAAAAAAAAAAAACGATGATCGTGAATAATTAACGACATACCTGTCTATACTTAGCAACCTAGAGATTGCAGTTGATTGAGAGATGACAAACATTAATTTTCACATTTTCGCATCATTATTTTTAAATTATGCTTAATTCACAAAAAAAAATGTAGTTGGAATTGATCGAAATAAATTAATTGCAATGTATTTAATTAAAAGCAATTGTGACTAATTTTTAATAAGTTACCTGCCAGCAAGGTCATTAATCATTAATTTGAATTAAGTTATATTAAAAAAGCAGATATCTGTAGAAATCAGCCGTCAGATCTTGTACTATTTGGATTGTGGTCTATCTAAGTTCTAAGCGGAAACTCCGCTTAGAACTTAGATAGCGCGCTTAACCGACAACAGCGCTTCTAGTCCGTACTGTTGTGGTACTGCGATGGTGCCGAGGGTTGGTCTGTCCCCCCAAGAAGTGCTTGAGCACAGCGCTGGAGGAGCTGCAGTGCGTTACATAGAAGATCCCGGAGTCTCTCGACATGCGAAGTGGTTGACCACCGTGGGAGTTTTTACGAGGAAAAGTTGCACATAGTTAAGTAAGACTCTTCTCGGTTCAATTCTGACAGCTATTCCTGCCTTTTAAAGGTTTCTCACGTGGTACATGAAAAAAGAGTTTGTTATAATGCGTTTACATAACATGGACGACTAGCTAGATACAAAATTACTATCACTATTATATCTAGTTCTGTTTTAACATTTGAAAATCCGAATACATGCTGCCGAAAATGGCATATAGGTGTATTTTTTTGCGCCCTGATACTCTGTTCATAACAAAAAGGAAATAGCGTGAGGATGTTATGTAGCATAATTTGTGTTTCTTTTTTTCCAACGCATATCTAAGATTATGGATGGAGGTATTGGTGTTGAATATAAACAGAGCAAAAGAAGAAAGGATTTAAAATGTGATTTTCCTACTTGGAAACAAGTCAAGTGTTTCAAGAAAGAGTCGCGTTAGATCAATATGTACGTGAACAAACGTGATGGCAGAGACGTGTCCCAGATTCGCGCGGCATGTACTTAACCTGTCGTCGAATTACAATATCAGCATTGTTATTTTCGAGCGATTTGAAATGGAGTGCCATAGCTTTTTTATTAGAATTGGAGACAATGATTTTCTTGTATAAAATGCCATCTAACCAGATAAAATAAAAAAACTGGGCAAGTATAAGTCGTGCTGAAGGAATTAGTGTTTCGTATTGTCAATCGTTATCAACCGCCAACCGCATTACTTCACGGGGCTTTCTTTTCGTGCAAATATTATAACACGTAACATAATTCAATCCTAACTCCTAAAATAATGCAATCTCAACGGTTTTCTTTCGGTCTACACCTTTTGGTTGGTACCAACTGCGTCGATTTAGCCCAGTACACGCTGGAGACGTACCCTGCGTGAGTCTCTGAGCATCAAGTTCTTGTCCGCACAATTGGTCAGAATCTATCCTTGCCAGCACTAGTAGCGTTTATGCTGGCTGGTAACGAGTCGCAGAAGGACATATCCATCTCTTGCGAGATTGTAATGGTGCAGGAGGACGCTGAGCAGGAGTGAAACGCTCAGAGACAACAATGCCGGGGCGGTGGCAGCGTACGCCCTGGACCGTCAGCTTGGACAGAGAATTAGGCTACGATGCTCCACACCTGTCATAAGAGGTGACTAAAGGAGCATACATATTCATACAACGCGAGAGTGGCTCCGGGGTGTTCAGTATAAGATCTCGAAGCCCCTCGACAATGCGCCAAGGGCGACCATCGCAGTGGTTTTGGCGGGTTAAAGCCCAACATGAACTAATCTTTCCACCGGGGGTGGGAGTATCCGTGTGCAGATTTCTCTTGCGTAACCAAAAAAAGTATCAATTGCGTTACATAGATTGTAAAAAATAATTGGTTAAGGTAGACTTTTCAAATCCATTATACATCTCAAGTAAAACTTTGTAGCAACCCTAGCACTTATATGTGCCAAGAGCGTACACGGTACATAATTTCAAGGTCAGACGGAGTTTCCCTTCTCTGTTGTATTCTGTTAACACAAAGCAACGTTGTTCATTTTTTAATTCGTGACTTTTCCGTTTTTCGTATTTTCGCCGAAGTTTCACTGATGAGCACATTTAAGTGTAAATTTTTTAAAGTACGAGTATTTTCTTGGTGTTCTTTGAACTCGGACTGTCTACGACAGTTTTCCAAGCTTGGTCATTTATATTCATTGCGCATTTCGTCTTGTGAGTTAGTTTGGTTAGGAGGCAAATAAAAAGATGTTAGAGGGACGTTTTTAATACATTGAAGAGCGTAGTTTGGTTACTAAGTAGATGGTGACGATGACGAGTAAATCTCCTCTTTTTGGAATCAGAGTATGTGCGATAGAAAAAAAAGGTATTTGGAGCAGGATATCTTAAGTATAATTACAGAAGGTATAGAGTTGAAAGGAAAAACATAGAGAAAAAAGAGAAATAATGTCTATATTATATTATAAATTTTTAAAACAATTAGCCTCGTTCCTTTTCCAGGGTTCAAATTATCTTCAAACCAAATTTTAAAAAATTGGTTCTGGAGTTTAGTTGTGTAAACGTAATAAACAAATCGACAGATAGAGGCACTTGCTTCTAAAATACTGGTACTGATTTCTAAACGGAACGTCGCGTCTCGATGGCTTCTCGACTCTCATGGCTTTTAAATTTTAAAGCGTTTTTCAATACTATGTATACATACTTATTTAAAGTTGTTAAGGTCAAGATCACGAAGTCACGTTGAGCTTTATATTAGTTTATTAATGAACTAACAGAAACATGTTTCGTTACGGAATATATTGTTTGTTATACTTAGAAGAGAAAGAAAAAGCATGAAGTGTTCAAAACACATGTTCCTCTGTGTCTGATTTAGTGAATGGTTTGAAGCACCTGTTTATCTCGACAATTACCAATTCCGATGGTTCCGAGAGATAAGTCCGGAATTGTTTTATTAACCTTTTTGATTTGGCATTCTCCGGTGAATGTTAATATACACCACGACAATTCAGTGTATCTTAGATACTATTTAAGTGAACGTTAAGTAATGCCACTATTACTTTTCAATAACCAATGATGCTAAGATACATATTTACGTATCAATATTATGGTATGTACTATGTAGTAGATATTACTGATTGTATTTCTCATTTTGATAACAAACGATTTCATCTATTTATGATTTTAATTATAGTAACAATTTGTGACTTCTGTTTGTGCGGGTGTAGCAGATAAATAATAGATTTTACTAAATCGTTAATAGTCATAATTTCACTCGTAATGAAGACAATGAAGATTAATTAAGTCGTTGTAGTGTATGATAACTAGAGATTGGATAATTGGGTGTTTATATTTGTCTACAAAGAAAACATGGAAGCTGTTTCTTAAAAAAAATTATTTAAAAACCGAAATCCCGAAATTTCATAACTAATAGAACTAAAAGAAACTACATTTCTGGCCCCAATTTAAAATCAATTTTAACACCTGCAATTTAGGGATTGACTCTCCCACAGGAAGCACTCAACCTACAAAGTGGAAATCTCATTTATTTTGCATGAAAACAATTTACGTCTAAACATGTGCTGCAGTTACCGCGCTATGATTGGTTAGCCTAAAAACACACAAAACACTAGTGGTTGGGCGAGCAAATAAATATCAATTTCGATAAATTTCAATATCAATTAATATTGTTACGTTTGGACCTTATGTTGAACAGAATAAGATCGATTATCGAATGGCACGGGACGCGCTACATTTAGTGCTTATATCTGGAGAGCTAGGCTTTCTAGAGCTATGACCTAAAAACGCATTGCTAGGTTTAGGGTCTACTATCGATTGCTATATTATGCAAAATTAAGAAACGAGTATCAAGTTGTAACTCAAAAATACAGGAGCGATGATGTGTCCTGTACATACCAACCGGCGACGTCAAGAGAATGTATTATTATTAACGAGAGGATTTATTTAGAAGGTTCCGTCCTCTCTATTTCTATATATTATGTGTTATTATTCTTAGTCATCGAGAATGCTTTAGAAGTTTCCACCCTCGTTTTATCGTGATATATTGGCTCAGAACGTTTGCCTATTGAGTTAATTTTTCGTCCATCGATCGAAGCGATATATCAAGGCGAATTACAAAGCTACTGCAACGACTCTAGATAGAAGACTATAGTGATTCGGGAAAGTTATTTGTGAGCGAAGTGTATACCTTCGACGGCTACTATGCAAGTACTTCTAGAAGCGACTACGAAGACTAAGAAAAGTAGTAATTAAGTTCGTATATTCTTGACTTCTGTTTACACGAACGGAAATAAATATTAACCCTTACCCTTAACCGGCATCTTATTATCCACAGCTTGTAATACTATCAACATAGATTGATTAAAACAATCATTATATAATATCGCCTAACGAAATATTTACATATGTGAGCTAAGTTTTAACAGAATCTGTTCACAGTTGAAAATTAAGTATCTGAAAAATCAATCTCCTCCTATTGCTCTATCTTTAATATTGGAATATTTTCTTATTTAATTAAACCAACTTATACGTATATTATATCCTATCCAATAAAAAATGGTCATCAAAATTGGACTACTCTGTAAAAAGATATGCATGATCAATGGACGTACATTATAAAAAGAAATAAAAAATATACCTGTCCATGAAAACTTCCTCCCTTTCGTCATCTATTATAAAATAAGGCTTCGCGACATTAGTTTTGCGGTTTAATACCATTTGCTTGAATTAAAACAAATAAGATCAGCTAATTATCTTCAAAATCATATCTAGTGTAATACTTAACAGGTTGTATTTTCGGTCAAGATCTGACATACTAATAATCCGTTATACGTAATACGATACGTTATGTGATTGTAACAGCATAGCTCAGCATTACGACGTTAGATCGATATTAACGTTAAATGTAAATTTAATTCTTTTACCTTACCTGCTATTGCATTACATTAATATTTTTTATTCGTCAATCATCGACACCTCATCGTTCAATTTTATTATTTGAGTACAACACTAAATTGTTACACGTGCGTATGAATAAACTGAGATAACGTAATAAGGTTGCACCAAGGTGAAAGTGAGACGCATAGATACACGTCATCGAGCACGTGAAGCGATTGTCCAGTTTAATTTGACCCGTGATAAAATGAATGTGAAAATTGTATATTTACTGTTACTTACTGACGAATTGAGATTCCTTCTGTTTTATAGCTTGATTTACGCTGTTTTCCCATAACATCCAATAGTTCAGTCTGCTGGACCTGAGCAATGACAGCTTTCTAAGCGGCAACTTTGAGGAAGTCTATTATTTAAGATAATATATAGTTTTAAGTTTCTAAATATTAACGTTAGGATATGTACTTTTTTGTTATTAATAAACATCTTAAAAAAAATCTAAATATATTTTGGAATATACAGAGATGTACACACATGTCCCGTATTGGTTATGTACTGTTTTCATGAGGGCAAGAGTCGATATTTCTTAGCGAATAAAATCTGATCTGTGACGAGTAGGATAATATCATATTTCAGTTCTATACGTTAAGTACTCCATGGTCTCCCATTTCTCCAGCTTTTAAGCGATATACGATTAATTAGAAATCTATCTAAAACTTAAGTATAAACTTTACAAGTTTAGGTATTTGCATCGTAATCTATAGTTGGAACACTTGGCTTACGGGATTCATCCAATGTAAAAGTGCACTCTGTACTTACCAACACCTCAACTTTAAGTAAATATACACCTGATTACCCGATCCCTAATAATACCATGCACTGGTATGTGACCGAAATCGTCATGAAAAGAATAATCAACGGGCTCCACTAGCTAGCTTGGTGGTTGTTAAAATACACCGATGTAGGTATTTTTCAATGTACACTGCAGTTTGGACAATCACAGTAATATATATGTCAATTTTTTCATTAGTTATTTAAACGTGAAATGAAAAGTAAATGTGTAAGTTTTGTAATTTTTTTAAGGAAAAACGATAAAATGATGTAATTCACTGTATTTTCAATAATATTTTCTTGAGAGCAAAGTTGCAGTATTTAGCGTCATGTTACGTCTAGTATATCTTTGTGTGTCTGTTTTAATTTACTCAGTAAAATATTCATTGTTTGTGACATTTACTCTGAAACTCATTGTACAAGTTTTAAAATTTGTGCAACGTTCTTACATAAAGAAGTAGCTGCTACGATACAGAGATAGAGAACATTTTGAAGGATTGATAATAATTTAAAAATACCATGACACTACCCGTAAAAATATTAACAAAACGTTTGTATTGTAGTTTCAAAGTTCAAACATTTTAAAAGAAGTCAGCAGTCTGTAATGTGTCTGAATATTTGTTGCGTAATGTACATATAACGTAATTTAGTTTGTATTCAGATAGTTTACAGCTGGCTACGAAAGTTAATAGCGGTTACTCTTTTCTTTTACGTGCAATTATGATTTTTATGCCTTCCAAAATAATGGTTGAGCTCGTGTGTAGTTTTACAATAATGCGTAGGTGTCTGAACAAATGTGTGGCTTGCGTGAGAAGTACTCAAATTCTAACAGCTCGATGGAACGACGTATTGGGAAATTGTCTTTTTATTTGGATCGCGTAGACATAATTATTTTTCGGGTCATATTTGTACATAGAAAACATTATTACAAAATGTGAAAAAAATTAAAAACTTCCAACACAAAAACAATACTAAGACCAACAGGACCTACTTACATTTTACACTAAAAATATCTAACAATATTATAGAAAATTCGCTCAAAAGTTATGATACCACTAGCAAGCACATACAGTACACATGGACACAGGCAAACAAGTGTCAAACCTGCAGCACTCCTATTTTCCAGGGTGTTAATTATATCTATGTATTATAGAATAAAAATTGTCTGTTACATATTATGTAGTAGTTTCGAATGACGAAAGAAATTTTCTGAAATGTCTCGAAATAGGTTTTAAAAAAGGAAACAAAACAGACAGTTATTTACAGTAACTACGAGCATACAATAGCATCGAAATGGTACGGAAAAATCTAAATAATAATTACGTAACCAAAATGTCCATCGCGAATAAAATGAGGAAACACTGTCACTCTATCGGGCACTTTGCCATTAATGGGAGTAGCAGCCTTGAAGAGATTCATTATTTTTCAGAACACTAATATCTATATGGCAGTTATATAAGTTAGTAATATAACATATTCGGGATTTAGTCATTTCGTAAAAAATACTTTTACGTCCAAGAAGGTACTATTAACACAAAAATATTAAATAGAATACTCTTTATTGTACCAAGTGTCGTAGATCACGCCATGAATGGATTCGTAACAAGTAGGTAAACATATACACACAAATACCTTACTCTAATTCCATAAGAAACTTCACGACAAATTGGCTATGCGCAATGCACTTCCACAAAATACAAAAAAGTTTATGAATTTAATTTTCATAAATCTAAACTAGTTGTAAGACAGAGATAATAAAAGTAGTCCTAAAAGTATGATAGTAGTATAGTAAGTAACCTTATGGTAAAGAGCAATTTATTTCGGGCTTTTTTACCTTTAGTCTGCAGGACAGAATGGATAGTGCTTGGAACTAGTAAAAATATGCAGGTTGTAGCAATAACCCATACAGAATATAATACATAAAATTGAGTAAATGTAAGTTTAATATACAGAGTTAATTTAAAAATACTAAAAACCTCTTAGTATTTTATACTAGGAATAACTTTTGTTTTACGGATTTCAAAAATTCATGTTTTTTCTTCCATACAAAAATAAAAATACATTATGTTTCTGAAAATGGCACCTACTCTATCCAGTCGCTAAAGCGGCACACGCGCAGCGCGGTGCTGAGGCCCGGTGCGCTTGCACTGAACCATTATCTGCAATAACTTTTGTTTTACGGATTTCAAAAATTCATGTTTTTTCTTTCATACAAAAATAAAAATACATTATGTTTCTGAAAATGGCACCTACTCTATCCAGTCGCTAAAGCGGCACACGCGCAGCGCGGTGCTGAGGCCCGGTGCACTTGCACTGCACCATTGGAAATACGTACAAAGTAATTACGTTTCAAACAGTACAACAAAACAACAAATATTTTTTGAGGAACGAATTGAGTTTTGAAAAAAGTCGTAGAACAAAAGTTAGGTATGTTGACAGGAATTTTGCACTAAGAGGTTATTAGTATTTTTAAATTAACCCTGTATAGTTTCGTTTGCAGAAATTCGTTTAAATACAATAACTATCAAAAACAAAGACGAGAGACGGATAGCAGCTGGCAATAAAGTGAACGGTGCTCTGTCCGCATTAGTGGATAGTGTGAATATATCTAACACTGCTAAAATGGCCATACACAATGCGGTGTTGGTGCCAACTTTGTTGTACGGTAGTGAGGCCTGGATATGCCCGAAATCGAGTGAAAGTATGATAAATGCTGTGGAGATGCGGTCTCTCAGATATATGTGCAGTATCACGCTTGCGGACAGGATAAGCAATAATGAGATACGCAGTATGACAGGGTTGCACAACAGTGTTATTGTAAAAATGAAGAAAGGAATGCTTAGATGGTTCGGGCACTTGGAAAGAATGAGTGATGAAAGACTGACGAAGAAAATCTACAGAGCGAAAGTGAGTGGTAAAAGAAGCCAAAGAAAACCAAGGCTGACTTATGAAGATCAAATGGCCAGAGTGTTAGCAGACGGAAATGTCAAAAGCACTCGCATACCTAGGCGAAAATGTGTGAAGAGAATGATGAGTTTTGAGGAAGTGAAAGAGGTGTGTAAGGACCGCGACTCCTGGCGCTCCGTCCTCTCTGACTACCCCGTTGGGGATACAGCGTGAAGATATGTTATGTTATGTTTTTATGTTATCAAAAACAAAAGCCTACTACATCATCTGATAATGAATGGAATACTACTAGCTGTTGTTTACGACTTCGTTCGCGTGGTCCTTTATTAACTACATTAAATAATTCAGAAACCTTCCCGGGCGTACGCAGTAGAACTCAACAAAGTTTCATCGCAATCGGATGAATGGTTAAGGAACGCATAAAAGCCAGACATATAAAGATACATTCATTTTTATATATTAGATAGATTATACATTGATAAGTTTTTTACAGTTTTTGAAATTATGCACTACATATCAGTCGTATACTTTCAGCGTTAATGGGCTCTACCCTCCCTGTATATAGCGTAATGATATAAATTCTATTTAATAACCGAGATCACAGTCTTTCAAACAATGCATTCGCTTGAAGTTCATAGATTTTTAGTGAAATTCGAACAAAATAAACACAAACCGCAAAAACTGAAAATTGTTGTTTTGGAATCAGAGAGAGCTTAAAAATCAAATACTGATAATTTTTTTATTAATAGTTCAATTTATTAGACACGACTCCGTTATTGTTTCATAGTAAGTGGTATGTAGGTATTATTTGAATTTTTTAAGCATATATATACAAATCACTGTTTGTTTATTCGTATTTTATGGGCTGCCATATCGTTCATCCGATTGCAATGAAATTTGCTATGGGATAGCTTGAATCCTGAGGAAGAATGTAGGCTATTTTAAAAATAAAAATCGCGACGAAGTCGCGGGCGTCAATTAGCAATAAATAATTATTGAGGGGTTTAGGACAAGCCAAGGAAGATCAAGGCCGACTTAGGAAGATCAAATAGCCAGAGTGTTAGCTGATGGCACTCGCATACTTCGGCGAAAGTGTATAAGGCGAATAATGAGATTCGAAGAGGCGAAAGAAGTATGCAAAGACCGCACTCTGTCCTCTCTGACTATCCCCTCAGGGATACACCTCGAGATGTGTATGTGTATGTATGTATATACTGAAATAATTGATTTAGGTATGTACGTACTTAAATATTTAGTAGCATAGAGATTCGATACAAGTTGTGATTTATAATCAATTTGAAATATTTATTGCGTCTATTTTGTGTGTCTCGTGTAGTGTCTTTGTGTGAGCAATGTTCTTATAATTACGAAATAACTATTTGTAAGGCGCACAGATACACAAACTTTTTTACTTAGGAAAAAAAAAACAGTGTGATCGTAAGTTTGTTTTGATAAATTATGAGACAAATATATCGTCGCTGTGTATGTTAAACCGAGAATATGGTAAAAATAATGCATGGCAAGGCGAGCAAATTGTTTGAATGTTAGCACGCAACCTTTGGTCACGCGGGTCGTTATGCTTCAATGGTCAACCATGCGAAATTCGAGTACTATTGTCACGCCATGATTTCAAAATGTAAATATTATATTATAAATAGCCTTCAACTTGATTGGGTGCTACATACTACTCTGTCAAGAAAGTACCGGGAAGAGATCAATAATACACGAAATGTTAGTTATTCATCCAAATTTATTTTATCACCTTCAAAGTATGCTCCTTCAGAAACGATACACTTACGCCAACGAATAATCCAATCATCAAAACATTTTTTAAACGCTTTTTCCGGAATTGAGTTCAGCGCTCGCCGCGAATTCTCCTTCATGTCTTCTACGGAATGAAAACGGGTGCCACGAAGTGGTAATTTGAGTTTAAGAAAAAGAAAGAAGTTGGCTAGAGCCATATCTGGTGAATAAGGTGGGTACTCGATGGTATTTGTTGAGTTTTTGATCAAAAATTCGGTCACAATGATGGCCTTGTGCGAAGGCGGATTATCGTGGTGCAAAATCCAAGAATATTCTTTCTACAAATCTGGCCTTTTTCGTCGAATTTGCTCTCTTAAATGCCGCATAACGTCCAAATAATATTCTTTATTTATCGTTTGACCTACTGGCAAGAATTCCGAGTGCACAACACCGCGATAGTTAAAGAAAACAGTCAACATGACTTTGACTTTTGATCGACTTTGGCGTGATTTTTTCGGTTTCGGTTCAGTTGGAAGGCGCCACTCCGAAGCTTGTTGACTAGTTTGCATGTCAAACTCGTAAACCCACGTCTCGTCGCCAGTAACAATGCGTTTCATGAATGTTGGATCGGAATTGACTCGTTTTAGCATGTCCTCAGCGACTCTTATGCGATTGTGTTTTTGAAGAAAATTCAGGTCTTTTGGGACTAGCCGAGCGGCAACATGTTTCATACCCAAGTGATTATTTAAAATGGTACAGATCGACTCGTGTGAAACAGAAAGTTCGGCGGCTATCTCTTTCAAACTTGAATGAGCATTTTCAGTCACTATTTCCTTCACTTTTGCGATGTTAACTTCACTTGCAGACGTTGATGGCCTACCAACCAGAGCGAGGCAAATCTTCTATCATATCTCGACCGCTTTTGAACGCTTTGTACCACTCATAAGCACGTGTTTTTGTAAAGTCGATTCACCGTAAGCCTTCTGTAACATTTTCAGTGACTCCGAACACGAAATTCCATTGGCGATGTAAAATTTAAGACAAACTCTTTCTTCGATGTTTTTGTCCATTATTAAATTCGCAATATACACTAGAATGATATAACTAAAAACAGCACTGTATTTAATCTAAATAACAGATGCAACTCAAACTCCGCGCCAAAATGGAAAACAGTTGTGCCAATCTAACAACAACAAAAAAACGAAAAATTTAATTCGGAACCATAAACAAATCATCCATTCCCGATACTTTCTTGACTGAATGTACATACATATAATATTATAGCAGAACAGAACCGTAAATAATGTTACATAGTCTATTTAAATATTAGTAATCTGGAATCTCAATAAATGTGGTTAGAAACTAAATTAAAAACTAAAATATTAAAAAGATTCTATGGATATCAAATGCGGAATTGTTACAATACAGTTTTTCCAATAAAATGATCTTCAGTCCCATTAATGAGAGTCCATTGATATCTTTTTACAATAGGTACGCCGGAATGAACTTCATCTTCATCACTTCATTCCATTCCATGAATTTAAGATAATTTGGCAGGGACTGATTGGCTCTCAGGCCGTCAGGTCGCGTCTTTTTCTTTTTAATTTAAATATATTTGTCGAAGCTGGTAGGGTGGGTCCTGTATACGTGGCCACGGACTGCATACGTTGCGGTGTATATCCAAGCATCAACATATGCACATTGGACACATATGCGGTGGAGTAGAATGGAACAACGTGACCGATCCCATACAAGACCTTGAACATTTGGGTAGCCGACATACATCCGGACCCTACTCCTTTAAATATTAGACGTACTCATCACTAATTTGTGGTGCGTTGATAAATGATTATACATACTATTATTTGATATCTACTATTTAGTGACTTTTCGAGGGACGAAAGATGTGAGCTGGATGTGGAGAGACGGGTAGCAGCTGACAATAAAGTGAACGGTACTCTGTTCGCATTAGTAGGAAGTGTGAATATATCTAACTCTGCCAAAACGGCCATCCACAATGCGGTATTGGTTCCGAGTATATTGTACTGTAGATTGTACGGTATAGTCTGTTCGACAAGTTCAAAATGATGTTAATTCTTGATAAGGGTCATAAAATATGTGCGATAGCTCATTGGACTCGGAATGACGTCTAGAAAAATGTATTTTAAGGATTTTATAGACCATAAAAAATTGCAAAAGTTTTTAACAAATTAAGACGAAAAAAAATATTTAGTTTTTCATTTATAATTCAAAAACTATTAATATTTAAAAAATTAAATTTTTTTTGAATTTGTGTATGGTCTGTAAAATCCTTAAAATACATTTTTCTAGACGTCATTCCGAGTCCAATGAGCTATCGCACATATTTTTAGGACCCTTTTCAAGAATTAACACAATTTTGAACTTGTCGAACAGACTAGTAGTGGATATGTCGGGAATCGAGTTAAAATAAGATAAATGTAGTAGAAATTCGATCTGTTATAAATACATATGTGCGATGTCACCTTTGGAGGCAAAATAGACAATGAAGATATAGGCGATATGACAAGGTTGGACGATAGTGTTATTCTAAAAATGAAGAAAGGTGCTCTGTCCGCATTAGTGGGTAGTGTGAATATATCTAACACTGCTAAAATGGCCATCCACAATGCGGTGTTGGTGCCAACTTTGTTGTACGGCAGTGAGGCCTGGATCCTGGATATGCCCGAAATCGAGTGAAAGTATGATAAATGCTGTGGAGATGCGGTCTCTCAGAAATATGTGCGGTGTCACGCTTGCGGACAGGATAAGCAATGACGAGATACGCAGTATGACAGGGTTGCACAACAGTGTTATTGTAAAAATGAAGAAAGGAATGCTTAGATGGTTCGGGCACATGGAAAGAATGAGTGATGAAAGACTGACGAAGAAAATATACAGAGCGAAAGTGAGTGGTAAAAGAAGCCAAGGAAGACCAAGGCTGACTTATGAAGATCAAATAGCCAGAGTGTTAGCAGACGGAAATGTCAAAAGCACTCGCATACCTGGGCGAAAATGTGTGAGGAGAATGATGAGATTTGAAGAAGCGAAAGAGGTGTGTAAGGACCGCGACTCCTGGCGCTCCGTCCTCTCTGGCTACCCCGTTGGGGATACAGCGTGAAGTTATGTTATGTTATGTTAAGAAAGGTGTGGCTTGGATGGTTCGTGTGCATAGGAAGAATGAGTAAATGAGTGACTAAAGGCCGACGAAAAAAATGTACAAGGCGAAAGTGAGTGAGGCAGAAGCCATGGAAGACCAAAGCTAACTTATGAAGATCAAATAGTCTTTGCGTTCGGTGACGGAAATGTCAAAAGCACTCGCATACCTATGCGAAAGGGAAAGAGGAGAATGACGAGATTTGAGGAGGCGAAAGAAGTATGTAAAGGACCGCGATGCTTGGCGCTCCATCCTCACTTACTATACCCTATCAGGGATGCAGCGTGAAGATAAAAGCGATATATCTATAAGATATTCTATAGTAGAGAATTAAGTGTAGAAATGTTACGAATGAGGGACAGTTCACTACTTACTCGTAGAAGCCTCCAATGTTATGATAACGTTTGTATTGAAACGTTGTCAATCATAAAAGAGATGATTACGAATTCATGGACAATACCATCGGTGTTGTCGCGTAGCTTTGTTATCTAAGAGGACGACCAGTACTCATAGCTCAATAAATTTCTTAATACCGGCTTTTATGCTAAGTGCTTTATATAACGATTTATAATCTTCAGTAGGCTTATGCCATTGTTAATTAAATTGAATTATTAAGTATTTAACAGTTTTTAGGTTTCGGATTGAAATGGATTTCAGTTTTATTCATTAGAGCGACAGTTATTTCTGTTAGATTACGATAGGTATCTAGTTGAAATCTGCGACGGGATAGAAATATGTATAATTTATTTGATGGTGAAATTTCGTTGCAAGGTAGACAAACGAGGTTCGAGGTTTGACTAATTACAATGTGAGCTAAATAACATGAAATTGATACTGAGGAGATTGTTTTTACCACTTCACAAGATGTTCAAATTCAAATTTAAATTATTTATTTGTCTGTGATTACAGGTTGCTCATTATATAGATACAAATATAATAAATTAGTTCTCTGCTATCCGCCATTACAGACACAAAATCAAAACAAGAAATCATGCACAATGTATGTAAAATAAATCACAAGAACTATAATAATACAACGATATAAATAATTTTACCAACAATGAAAAAAATGAATTCCAGTAAATAATTCAATGTCATAACACATAAATAGAAAAAAAACAATGACTAAGGAAACTAAAGGACATGGCATGTTGATCTACAGCACTGGTTCCCAAACTTATTTTGTCTACTGAGTCGAGAGCTCATGCAGTCGTTGTCTAAGATGCCTCCTAGCTAAATGAAATTACAAATCAGGCCCCCAGGCCTCTACACAACGCCCCCATTTTTTTTCTGGGTCTCTTACCGCCTCCCTTTAGGCCTGCAGCGCCCACATGGGGGCGTTATCGCCCACTTTGGGAATGGCTGATCTACAGCAACATTTAGTTATTTATACTTTAACGCATAACATTCAAACGTAGCGTTGTTTCTTTTTGACTTACGGCTTCTTGTGTGTGTAAGAGAAAACAACAGTACTTTTCTCAAAAAGTAATTTTTTTATGTGACATCATTGTAATGTCAAAACGTGCCGGTCCGCCATTTATTGCGACACGCTGACAAGTACACGAAGTGTCAAAACATATCAATGAATTTAATATTTTTTAATGTTTCTGTGATTTTGTGCTGGATATTGGAACTGTTTTGTTAAAGGAGAAGCTAGCATAATGCCACAATAATTTCCATGTGTAGTGTGTTAGAATGTGGCTCGAGGAAAAGCAATAATCAACAAAATCTATAATTGCACTGGTATGTAACAGAAATTCATTAATTTAGTCTGATGTCGTATATATTTCCATCGTAATTACTGTGTTTCTTAGTTTACTGTATTATAGTCATGTATATTTTTAGTTATTAGCAGTTTTTATTCATATAATATAGTAAATTACATCATATCATTTTTGTTGTTATTGCAGTTAGGGCTGTTCATGTACCTATATTAAAAAAATATCGATAAATACAGTCGTAATTATCTTGTTTCAGATTACCATCATGTATTATTAGAGAAAAAGAGTGGCTTGACATAATCGGAAAAGAAAATTGAACCCATATGGATGTATTCATGATATATATTATGTTATTTGCATTTTGAAGAAACTTGTTTCGGCAGAACATTAAGAAAATAATTTTATGTATGAAGCATTGCCGTCGCAAAGGTTATTGGGAATCAGAGAAAATATTTAGAGTGGTAATTAATTACTTTTTAATTTCTTGACCATGTAAATCCACTACTGTGAAAAAGTAACAGGAAAATATCAATTGTTTACAGAATGTGGCTGAATTTTTATTTTATGTTTCCGGGAGAGAAAAATCTCAGTTCTAAATATCTGCTTCTGAATGATGTGAATCAAAACCACGGCGAGTTATTTTTGCGACCAATAAGAACTTGCAGTGGTTTTACTAATAATCCAGATGCAGTACAATTTAAAGAATCTTTTAAAAAACTTAAAGAGCAGAAATAAGAGACGAAGATGTCGGAAACTATTTCATTCTTTTCTTGACGTACAAAAAAACGACAGTGACATGATGAGTACGATGAATGCTTAAATTCATATCTCAGTATTCAAAAGTTTCATTCAGAAATTATTTAATAAAAATTATGCTATTTAGTTATCTATATTTATTTACATTGTGAATATGTTATTAAAAAATTTATGTACTTAATATAAATATTATTTTACAAACAATAATGTTAATTAACAGTTCTATTTTTCAAACCCAGTAAAAATATGTTACTATAGGTACATTAGATATGACTAGTCAGACATTGGTCACCCTTGTAGTGCCTAGCAATTTACTATCTTAACTTTTAAAATATTTATTCAAAAGGCATTATATTGTGGATTTTCTACGCTAGATAATATTATAAACTATAATATTACTTATTTCTTTACAACGAAAAGAAATAAAATTTATTTGTTTGGATATACGGGGTAAGCTCTGGAAGTACTTAACTGAATTTGAGAATTCTTCGAATAATAGAAGTCCACAGTGTTCTATTCCTAATTGAAATATTATTACCAATTACTGTGTGATAAGACCACTAATTTTTAGTAAAATTAATTATTCTAGTATTTAGTTTATCAAAGTGCTACAGTACGCCATGGCTATAGATTTGGTGGGTCCGTATGTAAGTTTCTCATAGCACTTATTTTAATTTCACCATCACCTCTAGAAGAAGTAACGTTATGCATGTAAAGAAAAAAAAGGATTAAAAGGACTGTGCTGTTCTTTAACTACTTTGACCTATGTTCATTGATCTTCAACATTTATCCCACGGTCGATTTCTGCATTCTAAGATACAGGTTTCCCCTAGTTTGGAAGGCAAAATAACCCTATTATTGTTTAGCCTCAACTTATAAAATATTGTAATTAGTTTTAAGTTATAAGTTCTAATTGGTGAAATAAATTACTATTATTATTATTTATGAAAGCGCTTCATAAGAATATGGGTTTCTTTTAAAAAGCAATTTTATATCTGTAATAATCATGGACGTATTATTAAGTATTACAAATAGAAATAACTAAGTAATTTGTTTATATGTAGGGTTCATTTAAATGGAACAAAAATGATCGAAGAACAGAAAGGGGCTATCCTTGAAGGCGCCTGTTGCTATCGTTGCTAATAACACCTTAAAATCGTCTTAAGCGCAGATTCTAATTATATGCCGATAGCATCGTACTACGCTGACTGCTATTTTCAGTTTGAACAATATTTCAGTACTTTTGTATAAATCTATGACAAAAAAAAAGCCCTCCCTATTTCTGAAGATATCATACAAAAAGATTTTTATTTCAATACTGATGCGGAAACAATACTTATTTCAACAACTGACAACGACATTTACATAGTAGATATTTGGGACATAACTAATCGGCAGCCATTGTTTGCGACACTTGAAGTTTAGGTTGCACGATTATTTTGTACTTGTTTCATGGCCTTTAGTTTCCTTAGTCATTGGAAAAAATAGATTCAATGTAGAGAGAAGAGTGATTGTCAATATGTAAAATGTCAAAATTTAAAAATATTATCAAATGTATTTCAAATAATCAGTTGTAATTGTAATATCTATTTAGTATAATTCTTAAATTATGTCAGAAATTCTTGTACTGAATAATATGTCTTTTCATTTATATTATCATTAATTTTCTTTTTAAATATTAATATGTCATTGTCATTGGATTACTGTTATGGGTACTTTGTTATAAATTTTACTGCCCATGGCGAATACGCTTCTATTATATAATTCTGTCTTTCTTGGCTTCATGTCGCATTCATGGTACGTGTGAGGGAAGCAACTGTCTTTCGTACTCTGTTATGTTTTTAATATAATATTAATGATTATTTTTAGTTTATGATATTACATGTGGGGAATAATTGGATACAAGAGATATTTTGTAAGACAATTACACGTGGTTTTTGAAAATGGAATTTGAATGAAATTTGTGACAAAACTGTATTTTGTATTAACTAAACAGAAAAGTTCTAAATGTTAGCTGGGTGAGCAGCATCTTGGCAAATGTCTCGAGATAGTTCGCAGCGTGTTCGCAGCTAATATAATTTACTACTGAATGCACAAAAAATCAAATGTACCAAATTTTTCCTTTCCAATGTAACCGGAATCCATATTAGAATAGAAATGAAACAATAATTAGAATTAGTTAAATCAGTCAGTTCTATTGGTTTAACTGTAAACAAAAAGTTGCAGAGGGCGGACTATATTGGTGTTTTGGTTTAGTTCCGCAATATAGTATGCCATTAGACACATTACACACTTGATGGATGTGAATACGGCTAGGTTGTGCACTTCGTATATTTCCATAGCCTAATGTCCTATGACTTTCTGCTGTGGAGATCAGCGGCGTATATCAAGTCCTTTTTAATTTACAAAAAAGAACAATATGTGCCATATGCCATGCGGGTTGCTGAGTGGTCGTTTTAGAGACATTGATGTGAGTACAATACATACATACATAGTAGAAGAGAGATACGCATACGGATACGGATTATTAGCGTCTAGATCTGTGAATACGGATACAGACCTCATTTTGCGTACTTCGTTTGCTCATTCGAATACAATTAAATTAATCCTATTTAATGTAACAAACATAGGTTACTTACGTGCCAAAAAAAGTGCCAAAATTGTAATTTTAAGAAAAACAAGGAATTTAATGTTATTACATTTCTTTGCTATCTATATTTAAAATTCCATTTAATGCAATACATTAATATAAAAGTTCCGTTCAAGATCTTTTTTCCCCTCAGATATCCGCGGACACGGATACGAATATCCGGTACATCACTAATACATACCTACATACATACATCAATACCTACATACTTATTTTCACGCTGTATCCCTAAAGGGCTAGCCAGAGAGGACGGAGCGCCAAGTTTCGCGGTCTTTACGTACTTCTTTCGCTTCCTCAAATATCGTCATTCTCTTCACACATTTTCACCTAGGTATGCGAGTGCTTTTGACATTTTCATCAAATAATACTCTGGCTATTTGAAGCTATCTGGCTATTTAAGTAAGCCTTGGTTTTCCTTAGCTTCTTTTACTACTCACTTTCGCTTTGTAGATTTCACACTCATTCTTTCTAAGTGCCTGTCTACCATCTTAGCATTTCTTTCTTCATTTTAGCAATAACGCTGTCGTGCAACCGTCATACTACGTATCTCTCATTGCTTATTTTGTGCGCAAGGGTGACACCGCACATATTTCTAAGAGATCGCATTTCTACTGCATTTATCTTTCTTTCACTCGATTTCGGGCATATCCAGGCCTCACTACCTTACAATGAAGTTGGCACCAACACCGCATTGTGAAATGGACATTTTGGCGTAGTTAGATATATTATTTACATTGCCCACTAATGCGTACAGAGCACAGTTCAGTTTATTGCCAGCTGCTTATACACGTTCTTATGCATCTCTGAAAGTATAATGTATACCAGGAATAATACAGGTCAGTTTAAAAAGAAAGGCAGTATTAATGATATGGAAACCCGAGGACACGATAAATTGGTTATTCTAAAATTTAAATTACATATAAGTCACATGTTTTATGTTTGGGTAACTGCATTCATTTTTGTAATGAAGGAAGTTACTCCATTAACAGAAAATTGATTTAGATATGTTATATATCGTAGCTCGATTTTACTAACTTTACTAATTTACTAACTTTCTGAATTTTTTCGGATTTTATTAATTTACTAACTTGTTGTATTTTACAATAAACCTATTGTAAAATGATGTGGAATAACTGTCAAATTTAATTATATAGGTATGTGTATCGTATTTATAGTTATTTTAATTGTACTTGAGTTTTGATTAGTAAAGTTGTTTTATACTTTTCAGTGTTTTTTTTTGAAGGCGGGTTATTTTTTTTAATAAAAATTTTTTATTTCTCCCTTTTGAGGGGTCTTGACCTAAATAAATATCTAGGGCAGGTATGCAATTAACTTCATTCTAATTCCGGAGCGCAACGATATACAATAGAATCGTCAATATAAATAAAGGTTATAACCAGGTATCTTCGAAGTCCAAGCCCCAATATCGGTGAAATTTAAATGGGACCACCTCTGAAGTATTACCTACCAATTGAAAAAAGAATTTTCGAAATCGGTTCATAAATGACGAAGTTATGAGGTAACAAACATAAAAAAAAAAAACAAAAAAAAAACAACACAGACGAATTGAGAACCTCCTTCTTTTTTTTAAAGTCGGTTAAAAAATGATATCTGACTGAGTTTCTTGTCGGTTCTTCTCAAGTGCAGGTTTTCTTTTTTAACGTAAGGTGGCTATGATGTTCAAAAACATCTTGCAATTGGGTTTACTTGAATAAATTGATTTCACTGTGACTTCAGTTACGAAAGTAGGTAGTAAAATTATACTATTTTAGTGTAATCGATACTAAACCGAATGACGTCCAGATTGTATAATATCGTTAGGGCTAATCGATAAAAACATTCATAGTTTATGATCGTGCGAAACTGAAGATGTTAAGCATTATTAGCTTTCTATGTCATCTATATACTCTAATAAAAATGGTTTTGTAGGTACTAAAGTTTAGGACAAAACAATGAGTAGGTACATTATTTTAATATTTTTATTATATTAGGGATAATCATTGTAAGCGTAAAGGAGTAATATAATATTTCATTTTATAGTTGTCCGATTTTGAAAATATATGTAGTTTGTTCAGGCTTTCTATTAAACGCGTAAGATTAAATAGACAATATTCTGTCAGACAGTATAAAAACGCGCGTTCTCAAAGACAATTTTCTTTATTAAATAAAGTAGGTATAAGCTAGGTAAGATAAGTAGGTAAGTTAGATAAAGTAGATATGCCTTTTTAATCGACTTCAAAAAAAGGAGGAGGTACTCCATTCGTCTGTATATACATTATACATAAATTTTTTTATGCATGTTCGAGCATAACTTCTTTCATTTCATTGATTGATTGGCTTAAATGATTCTTTTTCCGTTGGGTTTAATATAGCTCCGAGGTGTTTCCATTTAAATTTCTCCGATATTGGAACTTTGACTTCTAAGATACACTAAATAATCCTAACTGTTTATATGAGTTTATTTACATTGATGAATACGTTGTATATCGTTCCGCTTCAGAATTATAAAAGAAGTTAGTTGTAGACCTATACTCCAAAAAATTTATTTAGGCCAAAGTCACTCAAAAGAGAGAAATAAATAGCTTTTTAAAACAAAAATTAATCCGACTTTAGAAAAATACTGAAAAGTACAAAATAACTATCCATTACTATTCAAAACTCAAGTAGAAAGTTAACTACAAAAATACGATGCGATACAAATACCTACACAATTAAATTTGACAGTTACTGAAGTCGGCGCCAAACTTGCCCGTGAGCCTACCAAACTATATTCCAACTTTTAATTCGATAGAGTGTTTTGATGTTTCCAAGGTAACCCGTTCTTGGAATATTTTTGATAGTGATGTCTCTTTACGTCCAATTCATTGTTATTAGTCTGTAGCAGTACTGGGCAAAATGTAATTGTAGAAACAATTGTAATTGTAAAATGTAATTGCAAAAACATTTTGTAGGCAAACAATTACAATTACGAATTTTAATTGCAATTGTTTTTGCAATTACATTTGGCCCAACACTGATCTGTAGTGGTTACACCGTGACGTTATCCACATGAATATTCTTTTCACATTACTCCTTTTATGAGATAGCGGTAGCATCGAAAATATATCAATATTATTTTGTAGTAAATTTAGCAGAAAATGGGCAAAATAGTAAACAAAGGAAAAATAAAATACTAAGTTTATTTACTGGAATTATTTAATACATTATGAAATGATATGATATAGGGCCAAACACAGAATGACAGCACCAAATGAGATGAATTAATTAATGAATTATTACGACTTGTCGATCGATTTAGTTGAATCGACATCGATCCAGTTCTATCTCTTGACAACACTATTTTAACTGGCCACAATATTTAGAATTTTGGCACATTAAAATGTATATATATTTATTAACAACAAAAAAGTACATACATACGTTAATATTTACAAACTTAAAACTACACATTATCTTAAATAAAGACTTCCTCAAAGTTGCCGCTTAGAAAGCTGTCATTACTTAAAGTACCCAGGTGACTGGCAGCATTGCCTCTTTGAATAACCAAACTGATTCGTTGGCGGAAGAAGCTGCCAGCCCGGTGGTCTCCTGAAGCCTCGACCAGTCTATTACAAATATCAGAAACCAGTCGATGGGCTTCGGGGTCCCAGGGACCCAAAGTTTCGACTACAAAGGGCGCAAATATGAAACTCTCAGAGAGAAGTCGCCGGTGCATGGTAAACAGCAAGAGTGGCGTCGCACACCAGCCATCTTCCAAGTTTCCAAGGAATGAGCGTCAAACCATCCGGTCTCCTGCCGTCGCTGCGCGCAATACCTGCAGGCTCTAAGACTGCAGGAACGCCAGCGGCGACAAGAGCCCACCGCATAACGTCATTCAAGGCAGCATGTCGCGACATTTGCATGTCGTGACATGCGGCCCGCACTACGTAAACAGGATAAACCGTGGTGACCTAGTACATCGAAGAGATCACCACAGCAGCAATGGTGAGGAAGGTTAGTCCTGGCCCCCATACTAAGGGATACAATGAGAGAAAATGTGGTATTGTCAATTAAGGTTCCTAAGTTTTTTGAAGGTATTGTTGTAAATGAACATTTTTGCATAGAGGCTTATCCCAGTGTTTCTGAGAAAAGGTCGAGGTATGCAGGTTAGTACTTGGACAAACACTTAACCTAGCATTTCGAGCATTAGTCAAGCACGGCACCTCAACCGACCCTAAGGAAGGGCGAATAACAGATAGGAAAAGACTTTCCGTGCTGTAGGCTGACGAAAGAAAAGCAGGCAGTGACACACTCGAGATTTTGCGTATGCTCAGGCCTCTATAACTGATAGGAAGCGAGGCTTGATTCCAGACCCTGTCATCAACAAAGGAGCAATTTAATATTTTAGATAATGTATTTTTGAGAATATTGTCTACAGTTTAAAAGGGTTTAAAATTTAAAAACCTGAGAACAGTAAAGAGCACATCTCACAATGTGAGAATTAATTTTGAAAACTTTGTGTGAAGACTGGCTTAATTTTTGTAATTAATCATTGATAAAGCAGGGTATGGAGTCATCTAAAACGGGAGCATCTGTAGGAGATACAGCGATTCTTTTGACAAGACTTTAATATTTGGTGCCAGATTGTTAAATTTATTAATTATTTCATTTTTTTTTAATAATCGGAACAGAATGGGATGATACAAAGAGTTCACATTTAGAAATATTTAATTCCAAGCCAATATCTTTAAACTTTAGAATGAGGGTTTTAAGGTCATCTAAAACAGTAATTCATTTCCCTCCTATTGTTCCATCGTCAAGGTACCAAATATTAAATTTGGAATTTAAATTACAAATGGCAGGATGGATAGCCAAACTGAAAATAGCTGGTCCAAGAAGATCACCTTGTTGACAGCCAACTTCGGAATGTAATAAATTATGTTTATATATTAATTTTTAAGGACTGCTGTAAGATTGCCAGAGGTAGGGATAAATGTCCGGAACGTGCTGTTTTATCTGTGTCAACAAGGTAGATCTATCGATAGATTTAAATGCATTTTTTATGTCTACTTTGAGGAGTACCTCACTTCCATCATGCATCAAGAAAGCACGCGCCGCATGCACTGCCGCTTCACATCCTCTCTTTGAGCTAAAACCTACTTGCGTAGCACAAAAATAGTTTGATATGGTAGAGAGAATGTGACGGCAACAAATTTTGGAGGCAATGCGGCGTACAGTTGTACCTACGGCAATTGGTCTAACGCCACCGTCTTTTTTTTTCAGGGCACATAAATTAGCACCATACAGGATGTCGGTTATCTCCTTACCTTACACCAGCCAGCATAATGTTTATTACAGCTGTTAAACTAGATAAGAATGCCTTATCGGCATCACCGACAGAGCCTGTAATCAAATCTTTATAATGTTGTGGCGTTAAGCCATCGAGACCTCCCGCGGAACCGCTTTTAAAAGAATTTATTGCGGCAAGCATATCTTCCTCCGTAGCTCAAGTCGACACGTCATTTGGATGTGGGGGATCTGGCAGACAACAAGCCACAGAGGAAGAAGGATGCTTTGATCTTAGAGCGAAAAGAGTCTCGGCAGTATTCGGTGCCGTAACATCGCTGCAATAGCAAGTGGGCGGCTCCTCTTAGATCGCCGTCGCTAATTTTTGTTTCTATTTTTGGAATACTGTCTGAATTGATAGATTTATAAATGGGCAAAACATGAATGCTCGGAACTGAAGAGTTATGTTTAATTTTTTAAATTATAATGTTAAATCACTCTATGGAATTAAAAGTTAGACTACAGTAGACCTGCTGTTGTTGCACATTGACTTGGCACTGACTTCGATAACTGTCTTTTCAGTGTTTCTTTATGAAGTTTGTTTGATTGATAGCGATTTTGGACTTCACCCCGACTAAAGACTAAATAACAGGCAATAACTAATAAACCTATTTCCATTTTACTTTTTTTGCTATGAATTTTCAGACAATCATTATTAAATGGAATAATTACTTTAGTAAATTTTAAAATTACGTAATTCTATCTTTATTGAGACCATCTACGAATAGATAACAATCGAATATTTTAGTGTCTGTTACAATGTTTATTGTCTCGCCGCCACAAAACTAATGTCTTAATCACGGTTTCCATAAAAATCAAAGATACTCAGTAGTTACTTATTTATAGACTAATTTATTAGCAGGGTTTGACACTGGGTGTGACTTTCAGAGGACGAAGTGCGCTTGGGGTTTAACTCCGTTATTTATTCACTACTATTTAACTACGATCAACTGATATTGGTGTGATAGCTATAGCAACCTAACATAAACTCTTTAAAATTGTGGATACATTATCGTTAGAGAACTTAATAAGCCTTTTAAGACTCAGATTAAATTATTATAAAAATAATAATAACGAACATTTTAGGTTAAGATAATTTTCTAAATTGGCTATAAATTGATCCATACTTATAATAAATATGAAAGTGTGTCTGTCTGATACGTTTTCACGGTTAAACCGTTCATGGTTGAGTCGGTTTTGATGGTATTTCCAATGCCTTAGGTATTCCTAATATCATCAAACCGGTTCAGTGTTTAAATTCTACGGAAGGTATTATTCATATATTCTACATGGGGTATTTTGAAAAAAATCATAAAGAAAAGAAGCCGCGCGCGTAACCCAATTATTTGTATTTTTGTAAAACAACTTTCCAGTAATTATTATATTTAAATTTCTATTAATTACATGATTACTTCTGATACAAAAATATAAATAAGAAGAAAATACAAACAATATGAAAATATGCACATTCTAATAATAATATGAGACGAGAAAGTGATGTGAGATAAATATTATTAACGTAATAAAATGATTTCTTCAGAAAAAGATAATAAAATAATTTTAGAATATTTTCAAGTTTTTATTGCCTATAGAGAAATTACAATATTCATATTCGTAGAATATTTTAAAACATACAAATTTGTTTCAGAATTTTTTAATACATAATGCAATAAATCTTCTCATAAAAAGAGTGTGAAATAAGAATAAAGAAAATTGAGTGGAAAGGAGCCATAAATATTCTAGTGCTTTGAAGTAACAACGTTGTTATGCGTTGAGTTTGCGTCTATTTCTTGAACAATTGAGTAAATCTGTAAATACAAAACATATATTTAGTAGAATTTGTGGACTTCCAAGCGGAAGGGTCTATCTGTGTGAGATCTTAGGTTAAACATGGTTAATTAGGTAAATTAGAGAAAATTCTCAAATGCAGATAGAGCACAAAAGTTAAATAGTAACATTTAAATAGTAACATATAAGAGATAATTATAGTTGCATAACATGATAAAGCCTTAAGTAAAAAAAAAAACTTCGAACTCAAGTTAAAATTTTGAGATAAAAACACATTGCGGTCGGTAGTTATTTACAAAAAATTGCTTGTAAATTTAAGTAGGTATATATTACATACCATACTGTTTCATAATTGAAGGATTTTGAAACTTATTTTCCGACTTTCAATAACATATTTTGGGTGAATATTTTGGAAACTAAGTAAAAGCAAATAAGTAGTAAAGTAAGTAGAGAGTTCCTTTTTTGTTTGGAAGTATACACAATGTCTAAAGAATATTCTCATGATTAGAATCTCCATAACTTGTGTACATATAACGCAGATGTATTCTGAATGAGTATTTTATTAGTTCTTATATTATGATATTTAAAAATATATTCCGCATAAAAGTAGTTTTGCTTTTGACTCTTGGATTTGATGACATCGATGCGGGAATTTTGAGTATCATATCTTCGTACTATGAATTTGAGTAGCATCTCGTGGGAACATAATTGCTTCTCCAGTAGACTGCTTTGTAGTCACGGTGAGTTGCCGCAATTTGTTGCGTGATCCCTACTCTTAGAGTAATGTCGTAGGTTACTGATGCCAGGCGTTTTTTGTTTTAAATTTACTATTATAAGTAGACTAGCGACCCGCCCCGGCTTTGTACGGGTAGCAGAGTCATTTTGGACAGAACTTTTGTAAAATCCGTTCTTAGCGAGCGTCTACACCGCGAAAGGAGTATGCTAAATTTTAAGTCAATCGGACTTATAGTTTCGGAGATCTCGTGATGAGTCAGTCAGTCAGTGAGTGGTATTTCGCTTATATATATATAGATTATATAAAAACAAAGACTTATTGGTTTATCTTCACTTTAGTCGTGACAACAAATTGCAAGAGTCGTTAACTGTATGTAACTCTGATCGAGATCGGATCTTTACCACTCTCTCTCGACGTCCTTCTTCTGGACTATTACCGTCTTGCCGAAGGAAGACATGGCCTTCCACATTTCTTCATATACCAGCATTGCCGTTCATGCTGTTAGCAGGGGTAGATTTTTTCCGATCTGGCGGATCAGGACTTATCAGGTTTGTCCTCGCGGTGCAAACCTGATAACTATCACAGTGGTGACACTATGATGTCTCTTCTCAACTGATCTTGATGAGCAAGAAGTAGAAATCAAGCTTCGAAGCTCGACAGAATTGTTCTTCTCCACTTTATCAGCGCGCCTGCCGCCGCACTTCTTTCGTCGTCACCAGTGCGGTCTCTCTATTCTTTTCGAAGATGGACACACCGCACGTCTATTTTCGTTAAGATATCCAGGGGCAGAAACTGCGCCATGATTGACGTCAGCTTTGAGATACCTTATGGTACTCTTGCTTGATTGAATAGTCATTTAACACTGCAGGTTAATAAACACGCATGGAGCGCCCAAAGGTGCCACATCTGAAGGTAATTAAGTTAGGTAGCGTGAAACTTTTGAGCATTTTTTGCTTGTTTCCTCACAAAAAACCTCTCGCTTTGCAGTGCAGAAGTAAAAAAGGAAAATATTCGGCGATCGCTGGCTATCTATGCAACTAAAACTATGAACTAGTATTGAACAAAGGAAGGAGTTACTTCGTAAAAGAGATTTCCACATTATTCATAACATTTTAAACAAAAAGATCACAAGAGAGCTTACGATATAACTTTATATCTAACTTGTGTTTATTAATTTTATGTATCCGCGTAATATAAAAATAACTGAAGTCACATATTGCTTTACCTAGGATTATTTTATTATTTCCGTCTTAATACTCATTTTGGCGGAGTTAGGTAGTTATTATATTGAAAGACCAGATAGCATAAATAATAACTAGATTAATTACTTTGCCTGTAACACATGGGAATGCAAGTTATGTACCTATTGAAATCTTATAACTTGTGCCTATGGTAAACGAGACGCCAAAGCTTTCACCACGTACTCTCCATTAACGGCCTACTTGTTGGGCAAACATTGCACTCACAATATTAACTAGCGAAGAAAGTAGTTCGTGTTGTACTGCCATAGATACTGTTTCGCGCCAGTTACTTGAAATTTCTGACAAAATTTCAAACAATTAGTTTAATTGTTTTTTTTTTAATTTACGAAGTTCTATTTAATACACATACATACATGTCTTCACGCTGTATCCCTACCGGAGTAACTAGAAAAGACAGAGCGCTAAGCGTCGCAGATCTTACATATTTTTTCGCTTCCTCAATTCTCATCGTTCTCCTCACACATTTTCGCTTAGGTACATAAGTGCTTTTAACATTGATGTCAGCTAACATTCTGGATATTTAATCTTAGTAAGTTAGCCTTGGTCTTCCTTGGCTTCTGCTACCACTCAGTTTCGCTCTGTAGATTTTCTTCGTCAGTCTTTCATCACTCATTCTTTCTAAGTGCCCGAACCATCTAAACCATCTAAGTTTCTTCCATGTTCTTTTTAATAGGTACCTATAAGTATATATACTCTTATAAAAAAATTCCATGTATTAGCCCACATATTATGATAGTTTAAAGTAATGTTATGTCAGTTAACTCAGGTCATCTAATAGATTTAAGTATCGAGTTTGACGCCTGGGATGTGCTTCCGCAGAGCACTAGGGAAGCACCAGAAGGTTCCGTAGGGGATTTCGGCTCCTTCTCCCTTTACGCACTTTTATTGGGTAAAAGTCCTACTAAATCCGTTCTCTTGTGAAGGGATTTTTGTAGGTATCGCCTGCCGTACAGAATTAAATTAAAATTACAAAAAAGTCGGTTAACTTAGTTGAATTCCAAACATTGGGTACAACGATTTAGGTGCTAGATATAAGAAATACGCAAATACATACTTTTTTACATACTTTTTATGTTCTTTGTGTTCCATTATGTGAAACCTGTATACATTCTTCCTTTCTGTGTTAGCTCAAAAGTAAATGTTATAAATGTCAGACCTTGCTTTCCACACCCTCGTTGCAACCTTTAGTTTATCCAGTAGATAAGAAAATTTATCGACTAGGTAATGTTCATAGATTTAGTGTACTGTACTTTGTGTATACATTAGTATAGTCCATAGTAGTTATTGCTATATTCATGTTTTACATATGTAAGTACACCTGCCATATAGAGTTGTAGAGCCAATCTGCATAAAAGTGATAAAGCCAATCTGCATCCCAACAAACATTTTTTGGTCGAGAGGACGTTATAGTGACAACTTTATGTTATATAATATAATCGTGTAAGTGCTGTAAGGACGTTTACTCGACGGCAAAAGGGCCCATTTAATATAACTTAACGTCGTAAGAGTCTCGTGTAACAGTCATATAAAGACCTGTTTGGTCGCTTAGTGACGATTTGACTACTTATCGTGTAATAATAGCCGCTGCAATATGTATTCGGCTTCATGTCTAGTAGTGGTGCACAATGTTATATTTATATAACATATGGTGGTTATGTTATCGTCGCATATATGTCATATAAAGTAATTACTGTTGTACAATCTTCGTTAAAATTTCACATAGTATTTTTACTTAACAGTGATGAAGTGAAACAAAAAATTATCACAAAAAGCGACAGCCATTTTCTTAATTTTTAGTTAGATTTTAAAATAACCAAAGAATAGCATATTAGTCAGCTGAAGTCAATTGAGAATTTAAGTTTATTGATTAATGTGGGGTAGTTTATAACAAATTTTTTATGCGCTTCCAAAATATTAAGTATTATTCCATTTTGATTATAAATTTTATTCGGTAACTGTATTATATGATTTTTATAAATCTTCCCGATTTATAGTCTGTTCGAAACTTATTCGCCATAGCAGAATTAGGGTTCATAAGAAAAATAATAAAACGATATCATTTTAGTCATTATCTTTATTATTTCACTTCACTTGCACCACATTTGTAATAGGTTTATATTTATTTAATTAATTTCTCTCAGTTATGTCTAATATTTTAACATTTTGAAGATAACTCGCGAAAGTACAATAAAATGATTAATTATTATATGGATATTAATAAATTTTCAACAAACGCGGATATCATTGGAATGATTCACGTATCTACATTTATAGTTGCCATGGTCGTTTACCCATTTCATCCTTTCTTCTCATTGTTATGGATGTGGTTTCCTCATTGTACATGGAAGTAGACCATCACATTTTGTTATAACTGACAAGAATGTGAAGAATTTAATACAATATTATAGTTTGTTCTGGTGCTCATACTGCCTATTTTAAACTATCTACAATCATTATCCAGAAGACGAATGTGAATATTGTAATTATCGCAATGCTAGTATTTCACTTAATTAATGCTGATATTACGATCTGCATGTTTATTTAAATTTAATAGGTACCTATTGTTATTTTTTACTTTATTTGGACCCAGAATTTTCTATATGACTAAACTTAGGCCCGTCACACATTAAACTGTAACAAATTTTACAATACCCTAACACGACATAAATAAAAAGATATACAGAATTTCATACAATAGAAAATATATCATATAATTAGTACAAAATGTGTCATTCAAAATGTCGCGTGGAATATATACGTAATTCTATTCCTTTAGCAATATTTTATATCAATACTTATATAAATAGATAAATGTGTTACGGGGATATACTGAATATCGAATGTATGGGACATTCGATATTCTGTTCATGTATGCCGCTTTTTTTATACCACAGAAGTGGTAAACAACAATATGGACTCGTCTCATCACGCCACAAATTAAGCCCAGTACTTAATTTGTGGTGTGATTGTTAAATTATTATTAAATTACTTATTTGTTAAATAAAAATAAATTATTGTATTCATATCTCAAATTTGCATTTATGTTTTTACTTTCTATGTTGTGCAGAGAAAATTTAAATTGTTAGTAAATATTAAACTCTGACTCAGATTGGACGCGTGGGCTGCGGTGAAGCCAACAGTGACAGTCGAGCGGTGTAATGCCCATACACCGCTCGACTGGAACACGACGCTCGTGTCTCTCTGCCCGCCCACGTTGCTGTTGCCGTCACTCTCTTGCGTTCAGTCAAGTCTTCGGGCCGATGTCGATTGCGGGAATTCCCATACTCACCAAATGCGTAGTATTGTATATATTTGTATCGCAGCCTCTTGCTCGTCCACATTTGGTCAGTCAGCTCGGTCACTCAGCTATTGCGCAGCTCTCAGTTGTCGATCAAATTTTGTAGAAACCTAAAGTTACAATCAAAATAGTATGCTATAATAATATTAGCTACTACATGAATTTGAATTTTATGATAATTATATGTCTACGTATTGAACTGTTAAATTTAATTCCGTAATAACCTAATTGCTCGTTTTTTTAGCAAAATGCCTTTTGAGATAGTAGAGACCGCAGAAGTTAGTAAACGTCTATGAACGCCTATAGCAGCGCAATGGAAAAAACATGGAACATTGTATCGGCCGCAAAAGAACGAGTCCAATTTGAAAATATCTGAATATTCTGTGCCAGAAAATAATTGAAAAATAATGCAATGCATCAAGAAGCAAAGCAATATCTATTTCCAATTATGAAACTGCAGAACAGCTATATGTATTACTGGAGGACTGTTGTTAGTCAACTACATGCGTAGCATTTGCATATCTGAAACTCGTTACGGAACCATTCTTTTTTACGTCAATATCAGCTTCACTGCGTACTTTATTATTATGTGTATCAATAAAAGCAGGTGCTTGATGCGCATGATAAGTATTTATACTTCTTTTTAAAGGCGCCACTTCTTTTAGTCTTCTTCCACTTGTTTGGATCCATTTTATGAATAATAAAAAATGTGAATCGACAATGACAATACACTAATTATTTAATAAGGCTTTACTCACGTGTAATCGGTATAGGTACCGACTAGTTTCGGACCTATTGGAGGTCCATCATCAGGGTGAGTGGGATGAGTTCGCGGCCGCGCCCCGTCTCGCACTGCGCGCCTGAGCTCGCAACGCGCGGCTTGACAGGGTGGGGGGCGCGGGGTGCGCCAGCGATGGTGACGAACTCCGCGAGACCGATGCGTCTACGTCAATATTGGTGTTTACGGGCGCACAAAATGTACTCACGATGTCCGATACATACTCGTCAGCACTATCGTTCTTATTCCGCGTCGTGTTTAACAACACGGGTTTCCAAGTAAGCGGCAGAGCCCATCCCTTGTCTCTATTAAAATTAGGTCGGCGGTCGATTTCGATGGCTTCAAGGAGCTTGCGTGATACAAAGTTCTTTTCACGAGCCAATACTTTCACCTTATCGAACCTAATATAATGTGACGTGTCGGAGTTGAGGGCGTGTTCTGCCACCGCCGAGGTGTTGCTGTCCATTTTACGCATACTGCGGATGTGCTCGGTGAGCCTCGTATTGATGTTGCGTCCCGTTTCTCCAATGTAGCTTTTGCCGCAATCGCATGGAATTTCGTAGACGCCAGGGCTATCTAGAGGGTCCCGATCCTTAGGCGATCGTAGAAGACTTCTAGTCTGTGTCATAGGGCGGAAAATTGTCCTGATGCTATATCTACGGCGTAACAGGTGTCCAATTCGATCCGTTACCCCTCGCATGTATGGTAAATATGCCGGGACTCGCTCTACAACCTGAGCAAGTTGTTTGCTGGTCGTGTTTGCTAGCCGGCAACTCTGTCGCCAGTTGTAACCATTGCACTCTAACACCTGCCGCACGTGTGTCAATTCCGACTATAGGAATTGAGAATCACATAGACGAAGTGCACGATTAATGAGAGTGCGTGGCAACGAAGATAGGTGCGACGGATGGTGATGGGAATCTACTCTTAGATACCGATCGGTATGTGTCGGTTTTCTGAATACCGTATGTACTAGGCTTCCACTAGATTCACGCTTCACCAGTACATCCAAAAATGGGAGAGTACCGGCTTTTTCCTCCTCTGCTGTAAAACATATCTTTGGATGTATTTGGTTCAGATGGTCCAATAGTTGTCTTACACCCTGCCTGGAAACTATAGCAATTGGAGGACGTCAAAATCCAAAACCATGAGTTAATGGTGAGTTTCGACGTGGCGTCTCTATTCACCAATGTACCAGTAGCAGAAACTATTGACATAATAAAACAACAGTTAATAGAGAACAACATACCTACTGAGTACCTGGGATTGATGGAGTTTTGCCTCACGAGTGGCTATTTTCTCTGGAGAGGGGATTTCTATCTGCAGATGGATGGAGTGGCAATGGGGTCACCAATAGCACCAGTCGTGGCCAACATATTCATGGAACATTTCGAGGAGGAAGCGTTGAAGTGTGCACCATTAAAACCAAGATACTGGTGGAGATACGTGGACGATGTGTTTGCTATAGTTTCCAGGCAGGGTGTAAGACAACTATTGGACCATCTGTCTCTCCCAACGAAGATAGGTGCGACGGATGGTGATGGGAATCTACTCTTAGATACCGATCGGTATGTGTCGGTTTTCTGAATACCGTATGTACCAGGCTTCCACTAGATTCACGCTTCACCAGTACATCCAAAAATGGGAGAGTACCGTCTTTTTCCTCCTCTGCTGTAAAACATATCTTTGGATGTATTTGGTTCAGATGGTCCAATAGTTGTCTTACACCCTGCCTGGAAACTATAGCAATTGGAGGACGTCAAAATCCAAAACCATGAGTTAATGGTGAGTTTCGACGTGGCGTCTCTATTCACCAATGTACCAGTAGCAGAAACTATTGACATAATAAAACAACAGTTAATAGAGAACAACATACCTACTGAGTACCTGGGATTGATGGAGTTTTGCCTCACGAGTGGCTATTTTCTCTGGAGAGGGGATTTCTATCTGCAGATGGATGGAGTGGCAATGGGGTCACCAATA
This sequence comes from Zeuzera pyrina, assembly GCA_907165235.1. Classification (NCBI taxonomy): domain Eukaryota; kingdom Metazoa; phylum Arthropoda; class Insecta; order Lepidoptera; family Cossidae; genus Zeuzera; species Zeuzera pyrina. Next base: position 7,269,100 of record OU015627.1, read on the forward strand.
GCACCAGTCGTGGCCAACATATTCATGGAACATTTCGAGGAGGAAGCGTTGAAGTGTGCACCATTAAAACCAAGATACTGGTGGAGATACGTGGACGATGTGTTTGCTATAGTTTCCAGGCAGGGTGTAAGACAACTATTGGACCATCTGTCTCTCCCATCTTTGGATGTACTGGTGAAACGTGAATCTAGTGGAAGCCTGGTACATACGGTATTCAGAAAACCGACACATACCGATCGGTATCTAAGAGCAGATTCCCATCACCATCCGTCGCACCTATCTTCGTTGCCACGCACTCTCATTAATCGTGCACTTCGTCTATGTGATTCTCAATTCCTAGAGTCGGAATTGACACACGTGCGGCAGGTGTTAGAGTGCAATGGTTACAACTGGCGACAGAGTTGCCGGCTAGCAAACACGACCAGCAAACAACTTGCTCAGGTTGTAGAGCGAGTCCCGGCATATTTACCATACATGCGAGGGGTAACGGATCGAATTGGACACCTGTTACGCCGTAGATATAGCATCAGGACAATTTTCCGCCCTATGACACAGACTAGAAGTCTTCTACGATCGCCTAAGGATCGGGACCCTCTAGATAGCCCTGGCGTCTACGAAATTCCATGCGATTGCGGCAAAAGCTACATTGGAGAAACGGGACGCAACATCAATACGAGGCTCACCGAGCACATCCGCAGTATGCGTAAAATGGACAGCAACACCTCGGCGGTGGCAGAACACGCCCTCAACTCCGACACGTCACATTATATTAGGTTCGATAAGGTGAAAGTATTGGCTCGTGAAAAGAACTTTGTATCACGCAAGCTCCTTGAAGCCATCGAAATCGACCGCCGACCTAATTTTAATAGAGACAAGGGATGGGCTCTGCCGCTTACTTGGAAACCCGTGTTGTTAAACACGACGCGGAATAAGAACGATAGTGCTGACGAGTATGTATCGGACATCGTGAGTACATTTTGTGCGCCCGTAAACACCAATATTGACGTAGACGCATCGGTCTCGCGGAGTTCGTCACCATCGCTGGCGCACCCCGCGCCCCCCACCCTGTCAAGCCGCGCGTTGCGAGCTCAGGCGCGCAGTGCGAGACGGGGCGCGGCCGCGAACTCATCCCACTCACCCTGATGATGGACCTCCAATAGGTCCGAAACTAGTCGGTACCTATACCGATTACACGTGAGTAAAGCCGTATTAAATAATTAGTGCGTTAATAATGTCTCACGAAAGTTTTAATAATTTAATGACAATACAGTTATTATAAAATGGTGCAAGTTATATACAAGTTTATTTCAAAACGTTTATATGATTATTCATCAAATAGCGGTCGTATTACTATATGTGTGTTACCTAAGAACGTATAAAGGTTGCATTCGTAACATTTATTCTGTTATTATATAATGATTTCTATAATGACGTTTAAACAACCACTGTACGTTTAATAGTTATTTAGAAGGTAATTGCATAACGAAATTGACACAAATGTGACATAAACACGACAATAACTCTTATACGACTAAAAAGTTACATGAGCTGGTTATATAGACATCGCCGTGAACACCACTATATAACTGCTTTATAAAATAGTTGAAAGAACGTCTATATGACATTATTATATCACAAGAAATTTATATAACGAATCAGACGCATAGTGCACCAGTACATGACGAACAGTAACAAAAATTACTGTAATATAATTTTTATAAACTCAATAGTTATATAAATGTTTCGTTACATGACCAAAATGTATGTTGGGATTGCAGCATGAATCGGGCCGGTTCACCCGGGGAAATACCACCTTCTCACAGAATATCGGCGTGAAATAACAGTTTGTCTATTGCTGTTGTGCTTCGTTCGGTGACTGAGAGTGCCGGTGGCCCATCACTCCCTCCCCCTACTTTCCCTAAAGGCCGGCAATGCAACCATGATTCCCCGGACGTTCGCGGTGTCCATGGACGGCGGTGATCACTCTCCATCAGGTGACACGCTTGCTCGTTTCCCACCTCTTTTATAAAAAAAAAAAGAAAAAGAATTTTAGTCAAAGTTAAGCCATTAATTAATTAATTTAATTAATTATTGTAAAATTGTGTGCATTTTACGTACATATTTCTGTTAGCGTTGTGATTTTTTTTGTTATCCTTAATGGAATTATTATTTTTTTGAGCAGATGTAAATTTTATTTCATTACATATACAATAAGTAAATATATTACAAACATATTTACATCTCTATTTACTTTAGTTTTCATGACATAATATGCTGTTTAGTGTTTACATTATACAACATAACGTTAGATACATAAATAGAGCATCATAAAATTGCAATAAAGTGTATCTATTTCATTTCTGCTATAAAATTTTGCTTGAAAATTCCTAATCAGTGGCTGCCGAGTCTATCGTTGACACTACAATCTATACTTGGAAACATGCCAACCATTAGACCACTACTTCTACGAGATTATAGTAATTTTATGTCAGACGTCTCATGCCTCGATTACACGTAACGAGTGCAATAGCGAGACAGCAAGTTATCACTAGGCCGAGAGAGTGATGTGGACGAGTGAGTGTTTACACATATTTTTTTAACTTTGAACCGAGTCAGTTAGTCAGTCGAGAAGTCGAAGAAAATACAATAGTATTAAAAAAACGCAAGAAACGCCGCGAACGACAAGACGAGTACTGAGTGCCGAATACGAGCTGTGGTAAGTGCATGTTTATACGTGCCAAAAGCGCTAACGAGTTAGTGTGAAGAAGCGCAGAGGTGGGCACACAGTCTAGTATTCTAATAAAATAGCGTCTGAGTGACTGTCTCGCTCATTTACTCGGCCGGAGCACTCGATTATACATACCGAGTACTCGACCGAGTGCACTGTCTCGTCCCAGTACCAGCTACGTGTGATCAAGGCATAAGTAATTAGTGACGATTGACGTGTATACCATACATACTTGCAAAATCTAAAGCAGAACCGACATGAAAGTAAACGAGTATGTACGCTACTATTTTATTAAATATATTATATTGTTTGTATATTTTAAATTGTGTCTTATGTGGAAAACAACAATTATTTACAGTTAGAAACACAACAAAGCGTATATTTGAAGAAACATTTGTTTTTAATTTGTCACAAAATTAAACAGTGGGTTTTCTTTATTGTTGCTGTTTCCATTCACCGTACAGATATTAACAGATTTTATTTGTATTAAAACCGTGAAGTTCCACAGTACTATTTTAATGACTGTGTTGTAGGTATTATAAATATAGTATACATGCTAAATTAAAATTTAATTCGAAATTAGATGCTATTTTGAGAAATTATTAATTTTGATACGAAGAGAATTATTAAATAAAGCTATTAAAAAATGTGTGAAAAAAATTAATATACAACAATATAAATAATATTACTTTTACATAGATAATAATAATAATAATAATAATAATCTCAGACATTTCACACAGCGCCATCTAGTCCCAAAGTAAGCAGCACAGCGCTTGTGTTATGGGTACTAGACAACTGACATACTACATATATACTTTTCTTTTTTAAATAAATACATATTATACATAAACACCCAGACTCGGGGCGGGAATCGAACCCGCAACCCCCGTTTTACTTTCTGACGCGTTAAGCCGTTGCACTACGGAGGTGGTCAGATAATAATATAATATTACTGTTTATGAAATTGCATTTAATCGTATCTTTCCATTTCCTATAGGTACAGTGCTAAAGTGTCGAGTACGATGTATAGACAAGCAGGTGCCAGCTGAATGTGTTATAATTAGAATTTTATAGTTTTTTTCCTACAATTTTCTTTGACGTGTTTGTCGCAGCGTGTTGTTAGGTCAGTGTTTATAGAGCACTGCTCTGAATATATTTTTTATTGTTTTTATTATACCGATTTAACAAATAATTATTTTTATTATCCATTTTTTAAATACTCTTTAGACACATTTCGAAGATTTCATTTTTTAGGGGATTGGTATAGATACAATTAGAAATGCGTATGTATTAATTTTAAATTATTTCTTGTATTTATTTCTTAAGTATAAGGAAATAAACAAATTATTTTAACAACAAATAAGACACCCAGATGTCTCATTGCAGCAACTTTTTAACTCGATGTTTTTATGTCAGTGTAAGTATTACAATTAAAAGACCTTTAACGAAAAAATTGGAAAATAAAATCCCTGTCGAATACACTTACTTAATTGTAAGAAGTAAAGAAGCACTCGCATTGTTTTAAACCTAAATTATTGAAGATTATTTGGGATATAATGGTTTCAGTAAGGGTTGGCTCACAATTTAATTGAATTTAAGAACCGAACGATACGAAAAGGAGTCGCTTTATTAAATAAGTTGCTAAAGAATTTCTGATTTGATATAAATTTATTAAAGTACTTTACGTATAGGATAATTGAAAAAAATTCAATATTTTAAGTTCTAATAATTTTAAGTTAATAATTATTAAAGGAATGCAGGTATTATACAGTTGAATAAATTTTTCTGCTTTGTTTCGTATCGGTATTATTTTAAAAGAAGCGATCGTAGTTCTACGTTTTTTGTAGAGATCAAACGAAAGAGATGGATTTGATTTAACGTCATAGGTTCTTCTACGGTAAATATTTTTTAAGAAAATCTAAGATGTTGGTTTACTTGAGTTACTAAAATTTTCTTTGAATAATTATTATTTGAAATGTATATGTAATGCCTATAGTCGTTTATTTAGTAAATCCTATTACATATATTTCTCATAATTGTGTATAATTTCTGAGCTATAAGCGGAAAACTTCAATTTTAAAGATAATATTGTTTTTTCATAACAAAAAAGAAATTTCTTTAAAAAATCTTCCGTTGTTGATGAGGAGCCAAGAAACGATTTTTAAGAAATTTTATTAAAGAACACCTAAGGATTTATCAAATATTTAGGTAGATAATTTTAAAGTGCTTTCACTTAAAGAGTAACATAAAATAATAAGTAAAAGATAATTTACAATGTGCTTTAGGTATCTAAATATTTTAAATAGGTATTTCGCAACAAAATTGAAATAGCATAAGACTGGTACTACCATGATGTCTGTCCATCTGTAACAGACGTATTTCTAGGGACTAATCACCTTTTTAATCATCTGTAGAAAAGTTATTATGAAGCACTGGCGTAAGCTGATGCCCGTGGCAAATTAATAGGATGGGGCTCTTCCTCAATGTAAAGAAGCTCATCCAAAGTTGTAGTTTCTTTTCAATAAATCACTACGTAAAATACATATAAAACGCTGTTACAATAATGTGTGCATTTTTCTATGATTTATACACAATATCTTATATAATAGTTTCGTTCTCAATTAATTTAAGTTACCCACTAAAGTACATTCACTGTATGTATCAAAGTTTGAATCCATTTGTAAGAACACTTTTGGAACGTAGTCATAAAATCCTCTAAAAGGAAATTTAATAGTTATAATTTTGAATAAAAATAAAATTATTTCAATCGGATACTTACGCAAATGAGGAGTTAGAAACTCCTAGTTTAAAGGGCGTACGTAGGTGTATTTACGCAAATTAGGAGTTAGGAGCTCCTAATTTAAATGGCGTAGATATTGGACTGATATAATGATTTTATTTTTACTCATATTATATTAATTAATTTTTTTTTCTTTTCTTTTTGTTGCGATACAGCGCGGCGTCTACAAGTGGCCAGGATTTTATGACGTTCCGGAAGCGTTCTGTAAACTAGGCGATTTTGTGTTCTCACAGAATCCATTCAAACCTTGATACATGTGTACGTACTTTAGTAGGTAACTTAAATTAATCGAAAAGAAAATTATTTTATATTTTACACAAAAATATGTATATGTCAGGATCCTCCTGTACTCGCTGGCTTCTCAGCTCAGATAGTATTTCGCGCACTATGCCACCCTACTGTCATTGTTATGAAGGTATAACGTGTTTATTTCATTTATGTTTCATTTTGGATTCATCCATGTTTCATTTGACGACATTCCGTATTTATTACATAAACCAATTTTTTTTATTTCCATAATATGACGACCCTCATAAAGTTATTCCTAAGGGTATACAAAACTGTGTGTAAGTTAAAATCAAATGCTGTTCGTTGGTAAGCGCATTTTAAAACGGCTGGACAAAATTGGCATTTTTTTTTAAATTTTGTAAAATAATTTTTTAGGAAAAAAAGAATGTAAATATTGAAAAAGGTGTTTTCTATGCAAATTTTATTTATTTAAATTTGGACAGAACTTCTGTCGGTTCAGCATAGCATTTAAATAATTTTCATTTATCTTCATTACCAATTAGCCTGGTTATATTATTTATTATTTTCAATATATAACGGGAACATAATAAGTATCTGAGCTCCTGCCCCGTGACAATATTTTGTTTAGAAGTGTTTATTTCCCTCGGGATAAATATCTTTTTTATTATAGTAAGTACGCATCGTTCCTTGTGCGGAGGGTTATAAGAACTTTTTGATGATATTGTTAAGAGGTAGAGCTCTTGGACTAGCACTCTTTGCGTAAAAAGTTTGATCGGTTTAGTACTTTCGCGCGAAAGAAATACCTACAAACAAACAGAGAAATCACACAACTTTTTTGTGCTTCCGTACTTCAAAAGAAAAATGCAATAATCTTTATAGGATGGCCTTCGAGTTCGCTTGTCTGTCATACGATAAATCTTATCAACCCACATATTTCGCATAATATAGGGGGCAACCTATTTTAACATTTTTCAATTTCGGACCCCTAAAAGATTCTATTGTAACGCCGCGGATTATTATTATTAATATAATAATGAGTTAAAAAAAATAAATAAAAATCTTGCTTTTATTGAAACTATTTTTTTCTTGTACTTACTTCATTAATTTTATTTTAATATAAAAATTTCCGAATTCGTTGTGTAAAGGTTAGTGTTGCTTTTATGTAATTATATTTGTAATGTTCGGGTTGATGTTACTTAGATATAATCTCAATATTTTTTGTAAATTCAAATTTACTTGTAATTTTTTTTATTCGCCGTGCTGTTTCTATCAAGCCCCTTATCATTTTGTTCGCGAACCCCTCAGGATTTTGTTCTCAGATCCCCAGGGGTCGCAGGTTAGGAAACCCTGGTAAAAGATACGAATAATGGTAAAATAAATAGGATAATTAGGTATATTAGGTTAGGCTCTCTTTATTTTGGAGACTACCTGACCTATAATTACAAAAAATATGGGTAGTTAGAGCCTTACATAGGTACTTAAAAGTTTACACGAGAAATACTTAAATCAAAAATCGTAGGTCTTTTTAATTCGAAGATTGCATAATAATGTTAATAATGGCTTACTTTATTTTAAATAGTAGTCTTTGCCAAACTATACTTATGTGAGTTAATCGCAGCGTTATAGTTAATACGCAGTAATTTATCCACAGATAACCAAAAAGAATGTTATAGAGTCCTTATGTGGTCCGATTATCTTATTATTACATTCATTTCTTTCGTTCGTGGACGAGTATGAAATTACGCATAATATAACAGAATATTCGCATAAAGTGATGGAATTCAAATTGCAGTGCCTTCGGGGAGATTTTATTACTTCTCGTAAAGGCGTCAAGGAACGTTTATTGGCCAGTTACACAGATTCAATAAGAAGTATTTATTTTTTATTTTATTTACCACATTTTAGTACTTTAAGGAGGGTAAGTTATGTTGTTTTTAAGTTTTACTATAGTTTACTATAGTTCTTGCCTATTACAACTTTGTCTTCATGGTCGCTGTTATGCTTTTAGAGTTCATTCAATTCAATTGAGTATATTTCATTCAATAACTTGGACTGAAATCTCATCATTCTCCTCACATACTTCCGCCGAGGTATGGATGTGTGTTTCATATTTTTGTCAGTTAACATTTTTATTAGTCACGTTTGGTCTTTTTTACTTTTTGCTATCACTCACTTTCGTTCTGTATATTCTCTTCGTCAATCATTCATCACTTATTCTTTCTATGTGCTCAAACCATCTGAGCATTCTTTTCTGCAATTTTACATATAATCACATATTTTAATATTGTCATCCAACTCTGCCATACTGCACATAGTACATCTCTTCATTGCTTAATTTATCTGCGAGGGTGACACCGTACATATCTCTGAGATCGTATTGTCTCTATGTTCATCTTACTTTCACTTGATTTTGGTTATATTCAGGCGACAATTTTGAAAAACTGAAAAACTTTTTAATGGAATTTTTTTAAGTAAAAAGGTTTTTGTGTTATTGATAATGTACTGTAGCCTGAAAAATAGTAACGGATCACTAAACGGCCACTTTGATCAGTTGAAACTGCGGGGCGCATTTAGTTGAAAACTTTCTTTTGTTGGAGCTTCGAAATACTATATTATTGAAAGCTGTAAGTAGTAGAAAGCTCGATCTCAAGATTTAGAACAAACAATTGCGCGAAACGTGAAATCAGATTATTTATTTCTTGCTTAATAGTTTCCTATGCTCCTATATGTTTTACAAAACCTCGTTAGTGTTATTCAAATTTCGTTAGTGTTATTTGTGAGCTACCATATATATATACCTATAATATAATAATAGTTAATATGAAAAGTAAATAAATAAATATGGCGCTGACGTAATCGCCATTCACACCCCCCCCCCCCCCACTATGTCATCAAAAATAAGCAAAGCAAAGACCTCCCGCCCTCCTTTGGACAGACACTTATGACAGAAGCGAGCAGAGTTCTAGTGATACCTACTGGTTGCTGCTACGTCCGAGTCAGTGTTTGTCATTATTTAGCACGCTATCATTACATGTTGCGTCTCGCTCTTGCAAGGCGGCACGTGTAAGTAGAGATGTGAATTACTTAGACTATCATTTTTGAAATTATATAACTAATTCCAAAATATGTAGTCTGCTTTCTACTATTACAAACATTTTAATTAATTTATTTATTAATGAATAGTTGTTCATAAATTAAAAAATTAAGTAATGATTTCGGCTGGTGAATTCGTACATCTTTCTATTTAAAAAAACATGACTGTTTCGATTATTATAATTTTCCTTTTTTTTAGAAACATGAAAAGAACATGACTTATCGATATACTATAAATATCGACATGCACGATGTTTTTTCCTCTAGTACACAACGCTATTCATGCCGCCCGCTTACGTCTCAGTCCTTGGACCTTGACAGAATAGTTTGCGTAGGAATTCATAAAAATTTCAAGTCTTGTAGGCTAGGTTGTCTTTGTTAATTTGGACTAGATATACAATATATATACAAAGATACACTCACATTTTTGACTTTGTATGTTATGTCTTATGTGCTAGACTCTGCTAGAGGAAAAAGAGTGACGCAAAAGAATGTAGCAAGAGTGCGAGAGAAGTTTCGAGTTGTTTCGACACGGCTCGGATCTGCGCGATCTGTTGTTATGTGTCACATTAAGAGCGTTCTCCTCAATTAAAGAAAATTGCATTGCGAAAGAACTGTTTTATCTATATGGTTATTTTCAAATATACCTGCGTCATGAAGTAAATTATATTGTACTTACATATTTTGATGACTTTTTGTTCCTTATTCGTCGATAATTACAATTATAACATGTACATTATAATTACTACAAACGTACTAACTAACATTAATGTTCAATTGAGCGTTTTAACTTGCGATGAGGCAGAGAGCCAAATACTACACGCTTTGCTGCCAAAAACAGTGTTATGTAACAAAAATTTACAAAAACGCGAAGCACAACATAAAATTTAAATGAAATACAATCTTCAGTCCATTTATTTATGAAAGTGACAAAGTAGTATCGTTTTACGGCTACAACATGTAATTCGTTGATTACAGTGTTTTTGTCAATTTATAATTATTTATTTATATGTTCTAACTAGCTGTAACCGCGACATCGTCCGCGGGAAAAAATATTCTTTGGCGTTCTAGGATTGAGTCAGTACACATGTTTATTTATTATGTCAATTGTAGGGGGCCAATTGAGGAAGCGCGCTCGTCGCGACCGCTGCCTGCCCTATTTAGGGTTGCAATTCCTCTACTGTGCAAACCATGCGGGACAATGTTAATAGTAAAGATAGGCCGTCCCCCGAAAGTGAGTACACCGGTTGTCCCCGCTGGTGTGAGCAGAGTGCAGTCCGGCGTTGGGGACCGCTAGCCAACACGCTGTGCACCTCACTGCGGAAAGTGGAAGTAGGAGTGCAAAGTAGCTGCGTGGAATGTGAGAGGTGTGATTGAAGAAAAGATGAATGAAGTGATTGATATTATGAAAGTAAGAAGAATGGATGTGTTACGTTGGAGTGAATCTAAGCGAAAGGGCAGTGAACTTGCCGACTTGCCTGGAGTAGGCATCGCTTTGTAGTCAGGGGTACAAAAAGAAGAAAGGGGATGCCAAGGGCTAGACGTCTTACTCGTCCTCTTGTTTGGTTAATTGCGTAACTGAGAGTAAGAGTGTAAACCCGAGACTGCTCTGGGTGCGTCTCAAGACCGGGTCGACGAGAATTTTTTTTTGGTGGTATATACCCCAGTGTCTTCTGTCGGCTTGGGCGAGCAGTTTTGAAAAAATATTAGGGAAGTTTAACGACGGTTGAATAGAACGAGAAAATTACAATGAGCGGAGACATGAATGGATGCATCGGGACAGCTCGAACAGGATTTGAGTTTGTCCTAGGCTAGTATGGAGATAAGAGAGTGTAAGATGCTGGTAGGATTGTGTTAGGAGTGTGTATGGTAAAACATCTTTTTGTTGTTAATACCTCATTTAAGTACAACAAGATTCATGAGTACATGTGGGAATGGAAGGATGAAAGGAGTATGATTGATTTATTCCTGGTGGACAGCCGGCTCAAAAACCAAGGTTACGAACACGAGCACACACAGAGGAGCCGATCTGGGAATGGACCGTTTTGTAGTTGTAACTAGAATAATGGGTCTGTTTGCAGCATTGCGATGTCGCGTAGCGTCCAAACCTGCAGTGGTCTTTCGTCGCACTACGAGCTGAGAACTGAAAGATGCGAACACCAGGAATGAATATGAAAGGGTAGTAGAATCCGATAAGCTTGACTAGGTTGAAAGTGACCAGCGAGGATGTTGAAGAATGTTGGCAGAACCTTAGAAATGTGCGGAACAAATATGATTGGGAATAGTAAAAAACATGATATATGGTGGTATGGTGAGGTGAAAGAGTCTATGTACTAGAAGAAGAAAACGAAGAAGAAAGCATGGCGAGGCTACCTTGATGCCAAAAATATCTGTAGTATGAAGGATTTTATGAAAGAGAGATATGCTGCAGAAAGCAGAAAGGAAAACACTAGTGAAAGAGAAGTCAGAAGGTGCAGGATGTTACACGAAAACAAGATGTCGGACAGCTTCGAGGAAAATTCCAAATTATTTTGTACAGAAACACGTAAGTACCGAAGTGGTCTCACACCTTGAAGAATGAATAAAGTGCGTTGGAAAGATCATCTGCGCGATGAAGCAGCGATGGAGTGATTATTATAGAGAACTGTATGAGTGGCGACTCTACCTCTGACACTGAGAGCGATCCTGACGAATTGCCACACTCGGGTCAGAAACTAGAGGAAGTATCTCCATGCCAAATTACATCATAATCGGGTGAGCGGTTTAGCATTTCTCATACAAAGCTTCATCCTCTTTTTTACTCCTTTAGGGATAGATAATCGATAAAAAAAAGTAGCCTACATTTGCGCAATCTAATGTTCTTACTATATACCAATTTACATCAAGATCGGTTATGCCGTTCTTCAGTTATAAAAGGACATACAAATAGACAGATAGACAAAAAAAATTAAAAAAATGGTAGAGTTGAAGTCAGTGAGTCAAAAAACGAATATTTACTACATTTGACAAAAAAAATTGTACTTACAGACAGACGCTACAGATTTATGTAGTATATAGATTTATTAACAAAAGCGGGTATATATCTTCAAAATTAAATTGTAATCCTGCACTCGCTAACTCACTATGTGTGCTGTATGAATGCCAACGAACTAATAACACGCAGATGGAGTGTGTAACCACTAACACCTAAATTACAAATAAATTTAAAAATGAATAAATACATAATTTTCAAACTATTACACGAATTTCGTAACTGAAACAATTTACATACATCTTCTTTCTTATATATTAAAATGACTGTTTCTTGTATGTTTCTTTTCTATGCGCGTTCCTGTGCCATTAATCCGTTTATGATGAAACTTTGGTGAGTTGTTCTTCGTACACCCGCAAATGTTTCTGGATTATTTAATTTAGTAAACAAAATAATACACAAACGAAGTCGCAAGCAATAGCTATTAGGAAATAAAACTACGCATTCAGTTTGTATTGTACTATTATTGATAGCACACAACCACAGACAAACTACCACACAACGAACTGAGGGACTCACTCTATGCTCACGCAAAGTAACAACTACTATCAATTCTGTAGCCTGTAATCAAAGTGAACACTGAGTAACATTCAAAGTTCCAAGACAACTTAGAGAAGTTTGTTTTCTGGATCGATAATCGAAAATCGAAGACATATTCCTCGACTTAGAAAGTAAATATGATTTTGGATCCGAAATGCCAAGTCTAACAAAAAAGTAGACTTCCTGTTGTTGCGCATCGATTTGTCACTGACTTCAATAACTATCAAATTTAATTATATAGGTACTTATTTGTAAAGGATAGTTGGTTTGTAAAGGAAAGGCATTTTTATTGTTGGCTTTTTTTTGTTTTCTAACGTGACTGAATAAATATCGAACCGAGGTTCTCGGCCTAGAAGGTCCACCTTTACGCCAAAGATCCATTCAGTTTTACTCTTCTACGTATGCGTCTACTACGCAATGTGAAGTTGCTTGAATCTGTGCACATATCATAATTAACTTTCTATTGCTTCAGAACGTGGTAGATAATTTAAAAAATCCGAGATATAAAAAGAAAATCTGGAAGAAATTTCACTCTACTGCAAAATGAACACTGAAATTGGATTTTAAAAATAAATCATGCGACAGTTTTATTTTAATGGGGGTGGTACCGATATTAGCTTTTACAATTCACTGAATGTTGAAATTGAGAGTTTTTATGACTTGTACGCCTTTATATGTAAAATTTTCCTTTGAATTTTCGTACATGTAGGACTTGTATGTAGAACATTATATTAGTTATATAATTGGACTCATGTCGACAACCGAAAGTATCTCAATAAGTCGCACTGGTTACTGTTTTCCCGCTTTATAGAGAGGTGATAGATATGCTAAAAATAAATTTTTAGCTATTAAATAATAATAATTAATCTTCGCTACATTGACTTCATAAAATACTAGCAAGTCGCCCCGGCTTCGCAATGGTAGAAAATTAAAAAAAAACATACGGCCCATGTTACTCGCTGATAATGTAGTTTTCTACAGGTGAAATAATTTTTGAAATGGGTTGAGTAGTTTTTGAGTTTATCCATTACATACAAACAAACAAATTTTACCTCTCTGTAATATTAGGATTTGTAGTTTAAATTTGTCGTTACCAGCGTTAATATTTTACCGTTAATACCACACCAGAGCAGTGCGTACAACTTTCATTGTTGGGAACGTTCTACTGCCTAAAATATCCATAATATCATTTTCACTTTTTTCGTTATATTTTTAAAAATTTCAGATCAGTAGTATTTTGTGTATTTTTGTTTATTTTAAAACGTTACAGTATTGACTGTAACGTTTAAGAACGTTTTTCACACACTAATGCTCAAAGATATCGTGAATGAAAATATAGTTAATATTTAAATTCAATCATGTTTTAATAAAATATCAAAAGTCAATATTTTGTTTCGACTACACATGTACAAACAATATATTTACCGCCATCTGTTGCGGTGAAGTCCCTTCCAAAGTCGAAGGTCCCAGATTCGATTCCTGAGTAGGTCACGTTAGATCAGTTTAAGAAGTTTATGAAGTTCAAATTTAAGAGATTGAAGAAGCTTTTCCGAATCGTTTTGGAGTGTTAGTATTATTGTCTTTATCTTATTGCATGTGTAGAAATAGGGAATATAAAGTTATAAAATAATATTAAATAGGCAATTACTCAAAAGAATTAAATAATAATAGGAGTAGAAATATTAATAACAATGGGTAAATGGAAGGAAACACATCATTAAGCTTGAATCCAATCATTTTTATTCAAGCAAAATCAACCAGGGTTCAGAATGAATCTGCTCTGAGAAGAACCGGCAAGAAATTCAATCAGTTATTGTTGTTAAATAAAATATTGAAATATAGGTAATTACATTTTACTACTTTTTATTACAATGATTGTCTCTCTAAAACATTATATCCTATTATCACTTCATATTATACATAATGCAAATATCACAATACTATGTACACACTATAACATCATAACATCATATTATATAAAACTTAATATTCTATTTGGATACTTATCTGCTTAGCTCTAGTGTCCCGACAGCAATGTGTCGTTCTGTAGTTACGATCACTATTGGAAACTACCTTGCCCACCACTTTAATCATAACTCTTATCAGTATTAAGTTATATTTCTTTTGTACTTTAGAAATAATTCCATACTAGGTATATGTAATCCATAATTAATAGCTATTTATTAATATATCATTTATAATTATACTGATTATCATAGGCAACACATAGTTTCAAAGAGTTATGAAAATAGGGAGCTATTATGACTTTCAATGATCACAAAAACCCTTTATTGTTTCATAAATAACTATTCGAGTATTAAATCGATAACTAAAAGTTAGAATATTAAAATATCAATTTATAGTTCATTATTATCAATCGAATGTACATTTCAATGAAGTAATATATTATATCTATGTAATGATATATATCTATATAATACATCATTATCTAACATATGCATCCAATATAACTACCATTATGAGTTGTATATCATTTATTATTATTATTTATTACTATCGATATTAAAACATCGATAAAGTTCAAATTTCAAGTTGCTTCGCCAGCTTATTTGACACAAAACCGCCGACGAATATAATGTGTACATTACCAACAATAATTATGAGATGTAGATAAAAATCATCAAAAGCAATGAAAAAAAATATTTTCCGAAAACTATCTCTTATACTGATAAACGGTTTATTTCGCTCGAAGTGCTTTTGAATGTTCGCTTTGTGAATTGAATATTCCTGACGTTTCGGTAAAAAAACGAAATGGTGTTCGATATTATGAATATCGAATGTGTTCAGAGTACTATGTATACCTAATGCAGATAATAATAAATTTCGCTATTTAAATTCCTTTTAATATTGCTATAGCCCGATATAAAACAGAATAAACTCAAAAACTATTAATGGGTTTTGTTTCGTTATAGGATCGCTGTTTTGTTGACTCACAAATATACAAATAATTAGTACATATGATATACTAGCTTTTGCCCGTGACTTCGTTCGCGTATAAATTATAGCCTATGTGTTATTCTAATGTATAAGCTATATGACTGTAAAGTTCCATTAAAATCCGTTAAGTAGTTTTTGTGTGAAAGAGTAACAAATATCCATACATTCGATACATCCATCCTCACAAACTTTCACATTTATAATATTAGTAGGAAGTAGGATTAGTAGGAAGTAGGATGCCGTAACAATATTCCCCATTCTATTCTATACTTTCTTTCATGCCGCCTTTCATACCCTATTCAAGGTAAACACGCATTAAGACATAAAATCTCATATCTCGTGCTTCTTAGTCTTTAGGGTAGCCAACACTTTTCCTTTCCGCGGTACATTCCAAGTCCTAATATTTAAAAGTTCTTGGGCTTCGGACCACTACAATTAAGTGGAATTATTTCTGTTTGCTAGTTTGTCATTCCAGTAATATAAAACAGATAAAAAAAGAACAAAAACATTGTTTGGGCTTACTCATTGCATACACAAGTTTTTTTATAATAAGTCCTGACCATGTCCTGAGTCTTGATTGACTTTTACGACCTGCGCAGGGAGCTGCTGGTGCATTATTTCATATTTCTTTCTCCCTCTGATCAGCTTGGAAAAATAAATTAGTGTTGTTTACATTTTTTTGACTTTGGATTGGATTGTGGTTTTACATTTTTTAAAGACTGTTAAGTATTAACTACAACAATAATATAAGATATAACATTGTATCGTTTTTATGATCTACATAATGTAGAAATTATAATACTATAGCTACACTTCTATAAAACTATTTTAAGTAAAATGTTCGAAATTAAAGTCTAAATCATACGTAGGCTGCCTATCACTAAACCAATTACTAAGGACGGTCAAAAGTGGGTGTTCGAGTTAATAACGTAACGAAGATAACAAAATACTTTTGTTCTATCTATTACGTTAGGGAATTCGTCAGATTATAATACGAATGAAACAACGAACTAGCTCAGTTAACGGTTGGTCGTTGTTTAATATCTAAATCAACTGCTTACGAGATGATGGATTTCAATCTCCAACGAGTTAATTTATTGAAATTGATTTATTATTACCTTGAGTATTTCATAAATCTACTATTTTCTCTATTGCTTAGCTGACTATTCAAAATAAAGGGTAGCGTATCGTCGATGCTAAAAACGTCAACGACCCATCTTTAATGCATAGCGACGACCATGTTCAATCATGTTATATTAACGAAACAAAAACGAAAACGAATCAAAAGAAATTTGTGATAAAAGTGAAATAGATCGTATGTTTCACCGAGCCCGAAATTGCTGGCCATGACAATATTTCCGCTATTTTAGACTTCAATATTTTTACGCAGGACGACGCTGGTAGCATAGTCGTGCTTATATCACTGTACTTAGTTGGTTTGCTTAGTTTCGAGTGCTTATATCAAGTGATAATATCACTGAGGTGGTTGATATTAGGTCTTTACCTATGAAATTGCCTTTTAGTATACAAAAAGTTAAAGTATTTTTTTGTATATATTTTCTATTTCTATTAATCAAAGTATGCACCCATGCTATCGTTGCATCTCTGCCAGCGCAGTGGTAATTTTTCAATGCTCTTTTTGAAGAAGTCAAATGTACGGGAGGCAACAAACTCTTCAAAGCCATTTTGTACTGCCTCTTGGGTATAGAACTTTTTTCCTGCTAGGAAGTTGTCGAAATTTTAGAAAAAGTGGAAGTGTGCCGGCGCAAGTTCTGGTGAGTACAGTGGATGATGAAAAACTTCCGCAGTAAAGCTCGTGCCATTTGGTAAGAAGCTGTGATGAATTACCCCGGCACTAGACCACCAAACAGTAACCATCACTTTTCTAGGAGTAAGTTTTCGTTTGGGGCATTGTTTAGGTATTGAACCAGAGTCTAACCAACATCACAACATGATGACCGCTTATGGTTGTCAAAAAGAATACATTTTTTATCGCAAGTGACAATGCGGTTCAAAATCCCTTCGTTTCGTTCCAACGAAATCGTCCTTAATAGATATATTAAGGAATGCGAGGCATACCTCAACGCATTCGTCGCGCTGACGATCGTTCATTTCATGCGGCACCCACTTATCAAGCTTTTTTACCTTGCCAATTTGACGCAAATGGACCAATATTGTATTATGCTAACATCAAAAGCTGCTGCTAACTCAGTAGTAGATTGAGTATCGTCAGCTTCCACTATCGCCTTTAATTCGTCGTTGTTGACTTTCGTTTTTGGGCGACCACGGGGTTCATTTTTCAGATCAAAATTTCCATGTCGGAAGCGTTCAAACGAGTAAAGGGTCGTGTGTTCGTTTGTAGTGTTCACTCCGTACACGTCGTTAATGTTGCGAGCCGTTTGTGCCGCATTGCTACCGCGACGGAACTCGTATTCCGTAATTACTCGTATGTTTATCCTGTCTATACTGATGAAGAAGATACAAATATAGTGAAAACAAAACACTAATCAATAAACAAATTACTGAATTTGAAAATAAAATTCCATATTTTTAAAATAAAATTCATTTGAATTTAGAATTTATTGCTAGCCATACTCAAATTACATTTCAAATGGCCAGTATTGTAGAACAGCGACTTCATAGGTAAATACCTATTATTATCATTAAAATGTTTGATAATATCTCTGAGATGTTTGATAATATCACCGATAAAGTTGATAATATTATTCAGATGTTTGATAATATCACTGAGGTCTCAACTCAATAGCGGTAGTCGTTGAATCAGGTCAGGGACTCATGCGCGGTTTGAAAATTCTGATAACAGGTTAACCAACGTTTCTTCTGACCTCGTGTGTGAAAAGAAGCCTGTAATATGCTACTTGACTTATTTCTCATTAAAAGATGGGTTTAGTAATAAAGAATAAAACTGCGGAAAAACTTTCGAAACACAACGAAAAATATTAGTATTATTAACTTTTAAACTCAAATTATGCGAACAGAGTGGGGATAAGTTCCGTCTCTGTTACTCCTGGTGCTGGGCAATGCGCAATGGGCAACGCTGCGAGTTTGTGACGGTATAGTTCTGTAACGGGCCTTCGGGGTAGCGGCCGATTGGAGTGAGACCTCTGCCCTATCAGAATGCAGACTATCTCAGGAGTTTTAATGCATGACCCAGTCTCACTCCCAGTTAGTCTTACCTTTGTTTAGGTTTGTAATTAGTAGGTTTGCGTTGCCAGAAAAAAGGATAGTTTACTGGGAACTATGTCTTTGCATTGGAGGGGCTTGAGTCGTTATGCTCGTTCAGTAATGTATTGTCGAGATCCCGGAGCTCCTCGACAACGCGCTGAAAATGACCACCACAGGAGCTTTAGTGGTTAAAAGCCCTACATAACGCAGTCTCTCCCTCAGAAAGCTGGGTATCTGTGCTCAGGTTCGTGCTGCATTACTAAAAAAAGTCCAAAAATCAGTGCTGTGTTGAACTGTACAGCCTGTTGCGGTGTGCGCACGTATACTTTTAGGTTTAGTCTGTTAGTAGCACCTTGACGTCGCGTGTCACTGCCGCGCCCAAGTCTTCTAACAACCTGTGTCTAGGGTGCAGTTCATATAAATGGTTCTATGAACGATGTATAATTGTTTTACTATTATATTAGAAAGTCACGTAACTAGGAAGTTTGGCAGGCAAGTCTGACTACTATTATTATCAAGTAAAATATTATTATCATTAATTTTCTTAAGGAATTTGTTCTCCCACGTAGCGACTTTGAAAGTGGTTTAAAAATTAATACATATCCTAACGCTGTATCCCTAACGGGGTAGTCAGAGAGGACGGAGCGCCAAGCGTCGCGGTTCTTACATACTTCTTTCGCTTCCTCAAATCTTATCATTAAAAATAATTGAAAATTAATATTAAGGTAATTTGCTCTTCAGTTAATTTAGACACGCTTTATTTTATTTAACCAGTCTTGACTTATTAGATAAGAGTTTGAATTTTATTATGTGGTTGTATTTTTAGGATTATTAAAAAAAAGACAAATGTTTTATGTGGATGATACACCGTGATGACAACCGTGATGCGTTTTGTGTTGATTAAATAATCTTTTAGAATTAGATGAATACACATAATATTAACTTTAGTTTTAGACTGTCTCTCACAATTTCTTATTAATTTTATTGGTTATGTAATTTATTCCAATTAATATTTTCAACCGACGAAAAAAAGGAGGAGGTTCTAAGTCGAAGTGTATATTTTTGAAGTTATAATTCTTTTGGCGCGTTTGGAAAAAACAAGGAAAAACGTATTTTTTAGCCTGTGATAAAGGTGCGCACGCCGAGGTCACACACAATTCATAATTTTTTATTTCATTCATAGTAGTAGTACAATTCTCCCTTAGGAGGGAAGGTAAAGGGATCTCAGCCCATACAACCGACGTCTTCAGTAATAAATAGATAATTCCTTCATAATATTGCATCAAAATGTCGACGTAATACATTTTAGATGTTTCTTGGAGTTTTTGGTTTCTATATTGAAGCAGTCTTTCTGATAGGATCCGCTGAGGCTAATTAATCCATTAAAAAATCTCAACATCACTTTACTAAATAAGCACTTATTTCAATAATTTCACACAACAGCACAACAGCGTAGATACTTGGGACGCAAAACTACGCCAATTTTAGATTACAAGATCCACCTGAAACCATTTGCAAAAAGAAATTAAAACAAACGCCCAACCGCTCCCCGTAAAAACCCGCCAAAAACTTATTTCATTCATTTCAACGTCATTTCAAAAGTTTTTTTTATGTGTGGCCAGTTCACAGACTTCCTATAGGTGGGTCAGTTTGGTTTTTATTATATCTGGCCAGTTTCGCTTAAAAACGTCAAAGAAGTATAACTTCTTACGTGCGTACATGAGTACAAATATGTTATTCTTTATCTGTTACCACGCATAGCTTTTTACAAAGTAATACAACTTTTTTTCATTAAAAGGGTTCAGGGTGGTCCCACACTAGTCTAAAGATGGAATACTGCTTAAACGAAAGATATTCTCAACATTTTATATATTTTATTCAATATTTCGTTCCAAAATTGGAAAAAGATTAGTTTTAAACCCATCCTAGACATTTATTTAGGTCAAGGTCAATTAAAAAAAAATTAAACCGACTCGAAATAAGAACACTGAAAAGTACAAAATAATTCTTTTACTAATTAAAACTCAAGTACAAAAATAAGTTCATATATACGATACAAATGATACAAAAATCTGTATAATTAAGTTTGACAGCAGTTATTGACGTTTATATGATTTTATGAATTTACCATTTTAGATCTGATCAAGACTTACATATGTATATGCCTAAAGGGACGGGGCTTTTATATGGAACTCTAAATGCACAGCTTCCATCAACAGGAAATGGAGATAATTCGATTTTTCCATGTTCCCAAAGTAAAGATGTAAGTAATTAAAGTCAATCAATGAATCTAAATTGTGATATTGATATTCTTTGCCAATTTATGCGGATGTTACGTAATTAAATCCCATTAAAGGCGATACGCTAGAAAACTGTCATCTGTAATTGTAATTACATTTCCAATGCTTATTTGTAACCGCTATAAGTGACGTTTAGGTGGAATTTTGTTGCATTGTGATACACGTGATATGTATGTGTACATAGACATTGTAACTTGTAAAATTGTTGTTTATGAATAACTCTTCTTATAGGTAAAAACTCTTAAAGGTACTTAACAAATTTACCTTATAAGATATCCTTAAAAGTCCGGATTAAAATTGATTAAATGGATCAAGTGCTGACCTGCCGAGGGAAGATCATTTACAAATATTATATCCTAATGAATGTTGATTTTATTTCTGACGGGTCAAAAAATATGATCAATGTTATAGTGCTCAATCTAAACAGATCATTTCGGTTGAACCATGAAAGAGACGCAATCATGATTCACAGTGTTAGAATGTTCAGATATTACTTTTTCTCTAGATTTGTTCCTTTTGATTTATATGTACTTTTGAGAAGTAGTAAATCTAGTATACAAACAATTAAATAATTATGAAAGAGCTTGTAGGTTTTGTAATTTCTAAAACAGGTTATCGAAGGACGTAACTTACTGTAAGTTACTATCATGCAATAATATAACACGGTTAATTCGATAAAAAACGGTTTTATACTTCAGTTATTATATTGCTCATCGTTTTGCGTTTATTGGAAAAGTTCTGTGTGTAGAACTTGGAGTGACTAATAATTGAAATCATTGGCAAGGAAAATTCATTAGGAGTGAAGCTGTCTGATTGTGCAAGAATTTCAATATTGTTGCAAACTCGTGGAAAATTTTAATGATTATTATCGTTTTTTTTAAACTCCGACGCAAAAGTAGCAACCAAGTATTACAGCTTTCTAAATGGAAACGTTGAGGAATCTATTGATTAAGATAATACTTAGTTTTAAGTTTGTAAACATTAACGTTTAGATATGGTATATACATGTGGAAACTTTGTAATTTTGAATATCTCTTTTAATTATAATCTTAATATAAAAACAAACTTGCATTCTGTATTGCCATATTCCATCTTCCTCTCTCATTCATTCCTTCACAGTATTCATTCTTTCTCATGCTTTATAGCCAATCACAAACATAAACCCTTTCATAACATCATTCCATCTGTCACTCATTATAATTTAACCAATCACAACGTAAATACTAGCATACATCATTCTACAAACAACCAATTAAACTCTTCCGTATATCTGCATTCATACTGCCAACACACAAATTCAGATGCTGATTCGTACATCACCAATCATAACACAGCATTCATCCGTTCAGTATAGTTAAGCCACAATCAATCATAGACCTTACATACTGCCAACAGACAACATTAATTTTAAATTACGCGCCCATCTTATTAAAAACAACAGACAACACCGTTATCCCACATACATATAGACTTATATAATTATTTACAATATTGTAGTGTGAATAAAATAATTCTGTAGCTGTAATAAAACTGTAATAAAAAATAACTTGAGTATACCCGTGGTTCTTTGAAAGTTTTCACTTTTTATTTTGTTTTGTTTAGTTCACGATCACGATGACCTTTTTTACTGAATTTTAAAAAACTCGTACTCAAAAGTCAAATGACAACAATTTGTGCCATTACGGCAAAATTATCGATAATGGTCCAATCTTTCACTTCCACGACTTTATTGCTGAAAATATCACCTTGCTCAAAGAATTCTATTTGTGTAACGACATTTTAAGTCTCTTAAATTGCAGGTTTTTAGTAGACCAGATATTTGTTTTTCTTTTTATCCTATGACGGAAAAAAGAGGTGTTGAAAGTTTGAAGTCATTGTCTGTGTAGTCTATGTAGCTGTTTATGCGTATATCTGTGGCATCGTAGTTCTCGAACAGATTAACAGGGGGGTTATTCACAAACGTCGGAAACTTTCCGTGGCGGAAAGGCCGATCGTCGAAAAGCATAAATTCAATACGACTACTATGACTACATATAATATATATATGTATATAATAATAAATATAATACGATTTCGGATTTGTGAATCGCGTATAGGCAAAATCGAAAAGAACCCCGCAGATTTGTATGCAATTTTTTTATTCAATAGCTACAATTTTCGTGAGTATTGTCGTGAAAGAGAAGGGAAGGGAAGTGAAGCGAATTTTTTGTGCATAACATTTTGAATTAGGGGTGGTTGTTAAAAACAGATTTTTGCACACTTTATTTTTAGTACCTGGGCGACCGAACTTTACTCGGTGTCTTACATAAAAAAATAACAAAAAAAGTCTGACCGCATTGCAGGATTGGAACCCGGGTATATCAGCTACGTAGATCTACGCTCTAGCCACTGTACTACTAAGAAGGTAAACTCTGTTGTGAAGTCAGAAGAGTTTAGAGTTTAGGAGTTTTAAGTGTGTGAAAACATAGAGAAATCGATTTTTGACCACCGTAAAGCTTAATATTGTAAATTTTGTATCGAAATCGTTAGAGCCGTTTTCGAGAATGTGATTATAAATATACAAATATTACTGGTATAATACTTTTAAATAACATATAGTATCTTAAAATAAATAAAGTCCGTGAAATTTAACATTAAATTCCTTGTTCAGGAAAATAAATAATATATTTTTCTCCACTCACGACTTTTAGCCATAGACTTTATAAACAACTCCAAAGCCAGACGCCGTGTCCGAGTAGCAACGGTGATCTAAATCAGATAACCTGACTGAACTTACATGTATAACAATAAACAATTTATCACCATAATTGTCTCAACATGTCAGTTGCCTATTATACAGGAAATCTTTCTAAATTGAAAAGACTTGAAAATGTCCGTTACATGTGTGTCGTAACACACATTAATTATCAGATAAGTACATTATTAAAGTGATATGTGTTTTTAGTACGTACTTGTTGCAAACTGAACTTATACATATTATTTCAACTTATTAAAAAAAACAAAAAAGGTCCGACCACATTGCAGGATTTGAACCCGCAAACTTCGGCGTGGTAGACCTACGCTCTAGCTATTGTGCTATTGAGAAGGTAAACTCTGCTATAAAATTAAAAAGTTTAGAGTTTAGAAGATTTAACCAGCCTTGCACCAACTATTTAAACTCCATTAAGGATTTGACATCTCGCTCGCACCAACTATTAAATAATGTGTGCAAGCGAGATGTCAAATCCTTAAATTGTGTTTAAATTGTTGGTATAAGCCACCCTAAGTGTGTGAAAGACGGAGAAAACGATTATTCGCAGAAATGAGATTTAACTCCTATATTGTAAATTTCATCGAAATCGTTAAAGCCGTTTTCAAGAAAGCAATATTGCTCGCTTAATATAATATGGGATTAAACAGTAAACAGTATTTGCTGTCTATTGAACGCTATCCTAGCCTACTTGATCCTATTAGATTTTCATAGAGTATAACATCTACTTGAAAATAACTATGCTCACATCTGTGAAGAACCTCATGTTGTAACTGTACCTGAACGGTTATGGTATCTGTCTCATTTCGGTGTTGATAATCCAAATAAAAAGAAATTGAGGCTCGTCTTCGACGCTGCGTCGAAGTCACAATGCTATTCTTCAGGTTAGTTCAGGTCAGAAAAGAGAACCAAGATGCGCCGCGCTTCCTCTGGAGAAACGATCTGAACGCTAATACCTAATACCACCAAACCAAACCAAACCAAACTCTAATACCACCTACGACATACGTGATGAGGTCCCTGGTCTTCGGAGCTTGCTGTTCTCGTTTTGTGGCACGATGTATCAAAAAAAGTAACGCCATGCTATATGAGAAGAAACCTTGTGCTGTCAAAATTATTGTACGGAAACATTACGTAGCAGTATTGTAAATTATAATATGTGCTGTTATTACGGTATAATTGGCAACCCTGCTTGTCGCTATTGCGCTCTACTTTCCTAATAATTGGTGTCGAAATGAGGTTTTGTTGTGCATTGATATCTGTCCATCTTGAGTGGCAAATGGCATGAAGTTAAACTGAGATTTTTAAGCAACAGAACCACAATAATAACTTGCAAATTGAACTTTTTGAAGAACTTTAAATACAGCGTGATTTATACCAACTGTGTTGGATATTGTAATAAAATTTCAAAAGCTCTCAAAATGTCTGGAAATTCTGAGTTATAATATAGGTATCAATATTGTCAAGTACAATGTAATGAAAATAATTTTATTGATTCGTTTTACTTGTACTGGGAATGAAAAGTACTGTTATTTTTGTCTATGGTTATAAGGTCGTGAAGTATCCGGATAAGAATAGGATTTTGCTTTCCTCGGATATCGTATGAGACGATTAAGGGATTTCAAGCGACATTTACCACTTAAAGGCTTCTTTTATAAGTTCTTAAGTGTCGACAGTTTATGACTTATCACACTTTTACCTAATCCAATATTTTTGTAAATCATTCGTATGTTATGGTATAAGTTGTCACAGGTCTATGTCGTCGTTAGAATGAAGGTATTTAGGTAAGGTATGACGACCTCCGTGGCGCAGTGGCTTAGCGCGTCGGAAAGTAAACGGGGATTGCGGGTTCGATTCCCGTCTCGAGTCTTTGTCTAGTACCCATAACACAAGCGCTGTGCTGCTTACTTTGGGACTAGATGGCTCTGTGTGAAATGTCTGAGTATATTATTATTATTTACTATATGTATATCCGTACGAAGATTAATGTGTAATTTTATTATGTAGAATGTAATGAAAATTAGTTGTAGATAGTTATAGGCTACTTATTTTTTGAACTTTTTTTTTTGCCCAGCGAAGCGGGCGGGAAACGGCTTCTAATTAATTATACACATTTATTATTGCTTCCATGTTGGTCTGATGGGGAGAAGAAATTTTGTAGATGTGTTAGCTATTGCTAGAAAATGGACGGAGTGTTTGTTCTAAGGTATCTTTTTTGTGTCCTTACGGTGTCCTTTTTTGTTGACCGAGTTTTTAGACTTTTACTAATGTGCGTGAATAGGGAATTACAACAATTATTGTTGTGAATACTAGTAGACAAAACAATTGAGATTTACTAGGAATGAAAGGCGCCTAGTATTTTGCAAATAATTATTTCATGACCGATTCATGAGCTGACGCGAATTACACCGACAGTGCGAGGTTGCCATACTTACTACAGCTAACTGTTTTACTCGTGGTCACGCTCAATGAGATAGAAAGAGACATGAAAATTCGTTTGACACACGGCGATAAGAGCGGCAACTTATTATGGCTTCGTCTATTATCTTTCTTAGTCCGAGGTTATAATCAAAATCATTACATAACGGATGTCCACACTATTATTTTGAGGGTGTTGCTATTTAAAATAATTTATTTGTTATTATGGGAGTTGGTATTTTTGAATGTCAAAAAATAAGTCAGTCGAGAAATACATGAGCTAGCGAAAGTACGTCTTTTTGTTATATCTCAATATATCCTACATTTCCACATGTCGACTAGAAGAACGAAAAGTTTTTAGTACCTTCGTGCATAGGTAGTAAAAGTTGGCCAAGTGATAGAGCTTATTACAAGGAATTGCTACAGGGGACGAGGTAGCGATTTCACACTATCTGGTTCTGCTTCATCATCTGTAAGCCCAAATACTTAGTAATTGCTAAAAGTCTGCGACGTTAAGATGGTTTCGTTGTCCTTTGATACTTTTAATGTTTTTAAACATTTACTATACTTACACATCTCATAATTATAAATATGCGGGTCTACATACTATTTGTAAGACAAACATACATTAAAAAAAAAGTGTAAATTTATAGGATACCAATATTGTTGTCTCTTGCTTCTCTTCAGTCACCGTGTTAATACTGCTCTGTAAAGATTATTTAATGAAATCAAATAAAACCTACAATTTGTTTAAATAAATGTTTATTTTTTTATGCGATCGAAATGTCGTGATAAAACGGTATTATGGCCTTAAATTAAATATTAATATGATACTGACCCGGTTATTTATAACCTTCAAACTTTGTTCACTCCGAGCGGAAAATGAAATTATATAAAGTTTTATGTTTAACGTACTAGCGAGTACACGGCATCCGTTGCAATGCCACGCGTCACATATTGTAACATTTGTAACAAAATAATTATAGAACTGGCAAGTTAAAAATTTAAATATGTTTTTTTTGGAAGAATAGAACAGGATTTGAAAAATGAGAAAAAAAAGAGAGCGAGGTGGTTTTTAGGGGAGAACAAGAAAGGTTGTGATGGAGTAAGCAGACTATTTTTTCCCTCAAAAAGATATTTGATTTCTTTATAAAAGTAAAATCTGTTAAGAATATTAAAGAAGATGTTGGTAAAGTGAAAAAGAAAGAGGCTTGAACCAGAAAACTGATGTCGCCCAAACTTCCAAGGCAAATGGACCCCTCGACAAGAATAAGGGGGAGCAATGGCTTCAGTCGGATAAAGAGCACATTAATCAAGGTGACGCACTAGTTTCATACGAATTTATAGAACTTATATTTGCAATGACGATGCTGATTGCAGAATTATATAAAGTCGACTTATAATTTTGGAGATAACATTCGAGAGTGGAGTATGGGACAATACAATCTAATTTAAGCCAGTGGTTTGTGTTTTTTTATCATAATGTGTAAATTATAAGGTGAAAGGTATTTATATCTGATTCTTGTAAACTACACCACACCATCACAACCACTTTGATATCTTTCTGTTTCTATTTTATTTACAAAATTAGCATTGATTTATTTGTTTCAAATTATATTACAATTTTCCTTTTAAAATAGAATTTTATTTAAAAAGATTTCCAATAAATTTCAAAATTTACTTTATCCATTCCCTTTTTGTGGCATCCGGGTGGGAATGGTATAATATACAGAAACTTTCCCCGGCGTATTCCCTTAATTGTGTTTACCTTTTCTTTTAATTAGATACCTATATTGTAATTTTGGAGCATTCGCTATATTTGATTTATGATGATGTCACATATACATGAATAGAACCTTCCTTTGCGTATTCCTTTTAATTTGATATCTATATTTTTGGCGGTCCTGAACAAAAAAATTAGTCCGTCTTGTGCCATATTTAATTTTCGATGATGTCACATATACCTTCTCCGGCGTGCGCGAAACAACACACTGAAGTTCATTTCAATGGGATGAATGATATAGAACGCATAAGAGACAAACAAAAAGGCCTTAATTTTTAATTATTTCACTACTCCAAAAACAAACTAGAAAAGTTAATTTTTTGAGAAAGAATCGAAGTCGACAATAAATAGAGAACTTAAAATTCGGAGAAGTGTTCAGCGTCGCTACGTGCACAGAATGTGTAACTAAGATTTTATTCTTAGAGGAGTGAGTAGAGTGGTCTGGACATACTATCTAGTTGGGGACTGACAGCAGTGGTGGATCCAGGATTTTAGTTTGGGAGGGCTTGAACTCAATGAGGATAGGGCATTCCGGGACCCTACAATTTTTCATGGAGGGACTCAGACGCTTTTTTCTCAAGCCCCTTAGCCCCCCTAAATCCGCTACTGGCTGATAGGACAGTTGATTCCCTCCTCCTAATGAAACTACGGATATATTAAGTTCAACTGTACTAGTTTTTCCTACTGCTTATTTTTTCGTCTGTGAAAATTCCAGAAAGGTAGAGACTGACTATTTTGTTTTCTTCCTTCTTTCTAATAAATTTATTTGTTAAGTCATTTTAGTCGTGCTCGTGCATCGCAGATACTTAATTACTAGTAGTTTTATTTTAAAGCTCGGCCGTTTGGGAAATGATTAAAATACACCTATTTAAAGATACTTAAATCTTAATTTCTTGAACATTGAAATTTCACGTTCTATGGAATTTTTACAGTTTACTGTGTTTATGTTAACTTATCTAAGTACCTACATTTTACAAATTGGTTGACTATTACTCGTTAACTTGTAGAGCCTATAGTTTTCCTTTTAACTTCGATAAGTGCGTACCGTCGAGAATACTTTTCACATATCCGAAAACAACGATTTAGCTGGTAGGGAGGACATGTGATTCAAACAAAAATTACCACTTTAAAGCTCGATATTTTGCAAACAGATTCCCGAGTCAAAAAATGTTAATCACGTAACCCCAATATTTTCTAAATACCTATCCAACGATACAACCCCACGCAATGAAATACATGAGTAAAAAAAAAATTCCGTTTTACGTGTAAACGAAAAAAAAATTATTTTAAAGATTTTATTTCACAATCGTATAGTCGCAATTAGTATTAGTAGTAGTATGTAGTTCCTGGCGACTGAGCTTTGCTCGTTGATTGTGTATATAAAAAAAAAAGAAAAAAATTCTGACCAAATTGCAGGATTCTCACCGCCGTACTTCGGCGTGGCAGACCTACGCTCTAGTAAAGTCTGTTACAAAATTTTAAGAACTTATAATTTTTAAGTGTGTGAAAACATGGAGAAAACGCATTTTCCCATAATTGGGACCTGGCTAGATCGATTTTTCGCCCCCATAATTCTCTATATTGTAAATTTCATCGAAATCGTTAGTGCCGTTTTCGAGAACGCGATAATAAATTTACAAACATTTCTCCATTTTTATTATAATACTAGCAAACCTGGCCCGTTTCACTGGGCGTTAGTTGAAGTTAAAATAAATTGAACAGTTTTTACAATTATTTTGATACTGCAAAAAAAAAAAACAAAAAAAAAAATTCTACTGATTCGATCGCTACCAAACTTTACAGGAACACCCGCTAGGCCAATCTGAAGATTCCCCGAAAATTTCGTCGAAATCTGTCCAGCCGTTTCGGAGTCCATAAGGAACATACATACATACATTGCCTTTTACATATATAGATTATTTTTCTAAGTAACATAATGTCTTAGAGCAGGGGTTCCCAAACTTATTTTGTCTACTGCCCACTTTGAGAATAAATTATTTTTTAGCACCCCCATTTTTTCACCTACTGAAAAACCACTATAACTTTAAATTATTGTGAGCTATATTAGCGGAAATTAAACATTAATTCCAAACGAGACTTTTACTATAACCCGTAAGAGTTAACTTGAAACCTGAGCGCAGTAGGTAATACATAACGGCGCTCAGGTCTCAAGTTAACTCTTACGGGATACACCTGCCAATGAGTATGATTATTGAAACGCAACTTTATAGTATTCAAACAGAGTATCTTTTATTCAAAATAAAACAAATATAATCGATCCTTATATAAAAACTAATGTGAAGGATGAATCTGATGCTGTTTAATAAGTTTGTTGATATCAGGTTCCAATTTACTCAAGAACAGTCGCAAGTCGCCACGTTTGGTAACGATTTTCTCACATGCAAACGATTTCTCTTTTTAGTAAGCAGTGTTGCCACAGCACTAAATCCACGTTCACACAAATATGACGATGGGAATGCTATCGAGAATCGCTGAACGATTGACTACAATCCAGGGTACAATTGCGGGATCGGTTTTTGTAGCCAAAATTCTTGGTAACCATTTTTGAACTTGATTTTTATTTCCTCGTTTGTTGTCAATTCTATAAGTTCTTATTCCAGCTGAGGTGACATTGCTGTGTTGACATTTGAAAACGGATCCAACACCCAGTCTGGTTCAAAGTTCAAGTTCAAAATGTCCTGGTATCGTTCGGTGTGGAGTCAAGTCAATGTGGAGGTTTTCCAAATGTTGGCAGTAGGCAAACAATTCGTCGTTACTGCATAATACTGATAAATTCGGAAAATTGTGAAACTCACGTCTGCCCATATTCTTTTTGTGTAGAAGCAGTTTGGCTGCGAAAGCAGCAACGACGTTTTTTGTTTTAATTAAATTTAGTTCATCGCCTTGCAGTTGGAGATTCATGTCGTTGAACAATTTATACAGGTCTGTCATGTAAGCTATATCATTCTTTGATATAATGAGCTTGTTGTTCAATTCTGTATCTTTAGTTTCCAAGAACTCTATAACAGAGTCAAACGGGTTGTAAAATCGAGTCAGACAATTGTCTCTTGATAGCCAACGAACTTCAGTATGAAACAACAAACGGTTGAAATCCTCGTCATTAGTAACACAAAGCTGATGAAATAATCTATCATTCAAAGAGCTGTTGCGGATTTTATTGACTGCTTTGATGACATATTGCAGTGATTGAAATAATCGTTCACTTAAGTTTTTAGCAACCAAATGTTGTCTATGAATAACCCAATGTACAGCAAGGACATCTGGAATTTTATTTTTTAAGTACGCTGTGAAGCCTTTATGGCACCCTGTCATAGCCAGAGCGCCATCCGTAGCAACTGATATAATATTTTTCAAGGGAATCTCTTTCTTATCATAAAACTTTTCCAATGTATTGAATATGGTTTCGCCTTTTGTATCGGTCTCTAAATTTCTAGCAAAGAATAATTCTTCACATATTTTCTCATCTTTAATAAACCTCACGTAAGACAGCAACAATGCTTCATTAGTTGGTAAGGTGGACTCATCGAGCTGAATTGAGAATTGACTTGTCCTCAGGTGATAATTTCTTTGCGAATCGCCGCAAGGTGCTAACGTGTGCGCCTGTATTTCTTTTGTCTTCAAGTATTAATTAAATCAGTACAAAAAATTAAATTCACCATAGGAGTGCATAAAGTACGAAGTGTTTTTTCGATATTTGTAAAAGATTGATACAAATTGTGAGTGTAACCTCCTACTATACATGGAAGCCTAGTACATGAACCCTGTACATTGATCGTGAAAACTCCACCCCGGCCTGCGTAGGCGCATTTGTCGTCGCCTTGACACGACATTTGCTGTTCAATTTGAGACCTTGTGCAGTATAACCCGCCCCTCCAACAGTCAATACAGGACGACTACACCTATACAGGATCTGTGCTGCCCTGGTACGTCGGGTGATCGTTGCATTTCATATTCTAATGATTCTTCTGTTTGCAACATTAGGATAAAAGAAAAAAAAAATAAAAATAAAATAAGAAACTTCGATTTTTATCTTCACTGGATCTCTGCTGCCCTGGTACATCGAGCGATTGTGAGAAAAGTGGTTGTATGCTTATATCGAGATAAGGGTCACCCGTACCACGATACTCACGACAGTGGAGCGATAACTGTCGTTCATACACGGATATCGAGATATAAGCCACAGGATGAGTTCGTGCACTGCCTGCAACCATGTTGTCAGTGTTACGGATAAAATAAGTTGTGCTCAGTGCAACGGCGCGTTTCATTTTGGATGCGTCAACATCTCCAAAGTTAATTTTCAAAAATTGTCCACCAAGGCCAGGTCTTCGTGGAGGTGTCCCGAATGCAAGGTTTCGCGTAGGAATACCGATGACACGCCTGTTAAAGAGTCACCGCTGGGTATGGACTTCGCTGTGGACGCTGCCGGCCTTACCTTGGAACATTTCGAGATGCGTATTGGTGAGCAAGAGTCTAAGATTGTCGAGAGGGTTCAGGTCAGTATATCTAATGCTATTCTAAAGTTAAAGGATGAACTTACAAGCATGCGCAACGACATACAAATGCTGCCAGACCTCATCAAATCTGTGCAGTTCATGACGAAATGCATAAAGAATTTAAGGAGCTGCGCCTGTCGAACTATGAACTCCGCACCGAAAACTCAAAACTGAAGGAACAATATCAAGATATCAGTCCTCGCATATCTCACATCGAACAACAGTCCAGGGAGAACAATATCGAGCTACAGTGTGTGCCTGAGCACTCAGGCGAGAATCTCGTTTCAGCACTGGTTCAGCTTACAAGGGTTTTTTTTTTTTTTTTTTTTTTATTCTGCATCCCCTAGCGTGGGCAAAGCCAGGGCCCTTTTCTATCGATCACTCCAGTTCTCGCTTTCGTATTCTCTGTCTGGGTTTAATTCCCTCTCATTCCTCTAACTACCTATCTGTTGGTTAGCTACCTGTAAGACTTTATTAACATGAAAATCACTTATTCTAGTACAATTTTTGTATAGCTACCTTATATCTATTACAATTTTTAACTTACTACACTGTTTTATCACAAAGTCACTTATACTAATCTTAACCTAATCCTACATGCTAATATCACAGCTTTATTAATCACATTTCTCCTTATCTCTAGTTATGTATTTAATGTATACTCTTAATAATTAAGGTATCACAGGTAAGGTACCAAATTGTTCGTAGCATTCGTGGCAAACTGGAAAATCTTTACCTTACAAGCCTCAACTGCGACCACGATATCATTATATTCACGGAGATCTGGCTTAACGATAGCGTACTGGATGCCGAAATCCTAAATAACAAATACCATATTTATCGCAAAGATCGGTCCAGTCTCAACAGCGTAAAGCGCGAAGGTGGAGGTGTGCTTATAGCCATATCTAAACAGTTTGAATATTGTCAAATTCCCTGCCTGACCAACAGTCACGAGGATTATGGGTTTCATTCAATCTAGGGACTAAGAGAAAGCGTCTTGACATATGTGCTCTATACATTCCGCCACCGACGACATATGCTGGCCTGGAGGAGCAACTAAACTCTATAACAGACTCAATCGCTCTCAGAAATGACAATGACCTACTCATAATTGGCGATTTTAATATTGGGTCCATGGATTGGCAACGTACTGCAAATCAGCCTATTGACTACACTGCAGCATCCCCAATTAATGTTAATGTTAATGACTTTATGTCACTGCACAATCTAAACCAATTTAATTTGATTCGTAACAAAGATAACAAAATGTTAGACTTAGTTTTAAGCAATGTTCCTTATACATGTACTTGTTCCTTGTACATGCGAAGCAACAAATGTTCTGTCTGGGGTTGATCCATACCACCCACCAATCGTAACCAAAATAGACAATGTTGTTGTAAGATACCTAAGATAACAGTTCATACCTAAGAAAACAGTTCATAAATTTAATTTCTATAAAGCGAACTACTCTAACCTTAATCGAGATCTGAGTGAGGTGGATTGGAAGCAACAACTTGGACAGTATAAAAATGTAGATGACATGGCCAACAAGTTTTACGCAATTTTGAACAAACTCATTGAGACACATGTTCCTAAAGTGTGCGCAAATAAGCGTGGGCAATATCCTGTTTGGTACAGTAAAAACTTAATTAAGTTGATCCGAGAGAAGGAAAAGTACCGCCAAAAATTCAAAAGATACAAAAACCCGATCGATGAATACGAATTCTCGATGGCTAGATCGAGGTGTCACAGGCAAATTGAGTTGTGCTATTTGGAATATCTAAATTCGATCGAGAAATCTATCACGAAGGATGGTATGGAAGCCTTCTGGTCGTTTATTAAATCTAAACGAAAATCAGAGGGCAATATTCCCACCCGAATGACTTATAATCTCAACACATATTCAGATCCCCTGAGCATTTGCAACGCTTTCGCAGCGCACTTTCAATCGGTTTACTCCATCTCTAGTCCTATCTCCACTCACTTCCCTTTTTCACACAGCGACTCTTCTGCTTTAACCCACAGTTTTTATCAAACGTTAGACCCAATATCGATAACACAAAAAGCTGTAGATGGGGCTTTGGCTGGTCTAGACACGGGTAAGGGCGCTGGACCTGATGGAATTCCCCCACTTTTCCTCTCAAAATGTAGGACAAACCTATCTCTGCCCCTGAGCATAATCTACAACAACTCCTTAGGCCAAGGTATTTACCCCGTCGCTTGGAAAGACGCGAGCGTCGTGCCAATACCAAAGCCCGGAGATCCTACAATCATTGAAAATTATCGCCCCATTTCCTTATTAGACTCCTGTAGTAAGATTTTTGAATCACTTGTGCGCCCTCATTTCTCTGGTCATTTAAAACAAATTCTTGCTCCCCAGCAACACGGGTTCAGGGCTACTCTCTCAAATCTCGCAGTTTACTCCGATTATCTAGCGAAGGTCATGGACTCGGGACATCAAATAGATGCTATTTACACGGACATCAGCAAGGCTTTCGACAAAATCGACCATGGCCTGTTCATTCGCAAGCTTTATCACCTTGGTATTCATGGGAATTTGCTTAACTGGCTGGCTTCCTATCTTACCCCTAGATACCAAAAAGTAACTGCTTGCGGTTACGAATCTGAGTGCTATGTTGCTTCATCGGGGGTACCGCAGGGGTCGCACCTAGGCCCAATTCTTTTTCTGGCATTTATCAACGATCTATCACATACTATTTTGTATTCCGAGTTCTCCCTATTTGCCGACGATCTAAAAATATACAGAACGGTCGGATCTACCAGTGACGCGGTCTCCTTGCAAGAGGACCTTGACCGGGTGATAAACTAGTCAAACGAAAACAATCTGCCCCTAAACGCCAGCAAAGGCAAGCATATTAAATTTACCAGGAAACTAAATCCTATACCCACTAGTTATCACCTGCACAATACAATCCTCGAAGACGTTGATGTGATCAGGGACCTGGGGGTAATTTTCGACAGGAAGCTAACTTTCAACCACCATATTGATGACATCGTAAGCAGATCCTACAGACTGTTAGGCTTTTTATGGAGAAATTGTAGGAAATTCAAAAATAATAAGGCCCTGATCGCTGTGTATAACGCTCTTGTCCGGTCAACCTTGGAGTACTGTTCTGACATTTGGAGCCCGCAATATCAAATCCACATTGACAGGATAGAAAGAATCCAGAAGCGTTTTTAATTTTTTTTAACAATCCATGGAAAAAAATTATCGTCCCTGACTTCTTATAACCATAGGCTGTGCCATTTCAAATTTGTAACACTACAGAACCGCCGTTGGATTGTCGAACAAACGATCCTCTTCAAAATACTTAGAGGTCTTCTTGATTGTCCTAGCTTATTATCACAGATAAAACTGGTGGTTCCTAGATCTGGCGCTAGAATTGTAAACTACAAACCATTTCATATAAGATTGTCAAGAACCAATTTGGGTCACAACAGCTTAATTCCTAGAATGTGTCGGGAACATAATGACTGGTTCCACTCTTTTAACATAGATATTTTTGACGTTTCCTTGCATAAACTCAAACACTCTCTATTTTCTTTTAAGTCCGTGTCCCAATAATAATTGATTAATAGAGTCAACACTCAAATACCTTTCACATTTAAAATAATTTTCATCAGTTTATATCAAACATTCTAGCAAGCTGTGTTTGCCTGTAATTGGGTCTACATCCGAGCCCGAATTGTATTTATTACTTAATCAACCTTTTGTAAGATGTAAACCTGTTGGCAAACCTAATAAATAAATGAATAAATAAATCACACAATGATCCTTCAATGTTTTCAGCCATTTCATCAATTCGTCTTTGCACAGAATTATTACTCAAAGGAATTTTTCGGATAATATCTGCGGCTGGTTTATGAAGCACAGTAGTTATTACTTCCTTTATTGCTGGCAAAATTAACTCTTCTCCGATGTTATGTGGTTTGCCTTTTTGAGCAATTAACAAAGAGATATTGTACGAAGCTCGAAGTCCGTCGTCATCTTGCTTAGCAGCCGCCGAAAATAGTTTTGCTACACTTGGCTGAGTATTATGCTTCTTCTCTAGGTCTTGAAAATATGCTACATTCTTGTCTTTCTTATCTGGATGCATTTTATTCAAATGATCTTGCAGTCTTGAAGGCTTCATTGCTTAATTCGAAAATGTTTTTAGACATAGAAGACACAAAGGCGACGATGGGTTTGTCGGATTTTCAATGAATCCGAATTTAATATATTCTGCACAGTATTGCCGTCTCTTCTTTTTTACTTCCGACATTGTTTTGTTTTGAGAAATACGTAAGTAAGTGTTGAACTTAAGTACTGCTCATCTATTGCGCGCGAAACCGCAAATGAAAATAAAATAAATATTACGTTGTTTATATAGGCTTGCATAAGCAGCACGCACCGACAGGAATAAAACAAACATGCATAAACTCGTTTATCTCATTCGACGCTCAATCGTACTCAACAAGTCAGAACAAGTATTCTATAAACCAGCCGATTGATACAGGAATGCACAATTCGGGTTATTTAACAAAAACTTGTTAAAACATAATTGCCCGCGGTCTATTATCTACGAAAATTACCTATCTGGGAGTACTAATAACTATTAAAATGCGAAAGTGTGTCTGTTGCCTTTTTATTTGTTTGTTTGTGTCTACTTAGTTACACCGTCCGACTCTACCATTCCCTCGCGTCAGCAGAATATATTCTAAGAAGCATAAATGTCATATTAGCATTCTAAGAATTACAAATGCAAGTTAGCATAAGCCCATCCGCCCTGCGTGGACTGAGTTGGGAATTCATTGTTCTCTTTTAAGTTAGTCTTAGACGATAATTCGAGATGAATACACGTCTCATTTAAATAAAATTGTATTTTTAAAAGATCCTCCGGCTCCCTGAACTACGCGGAGAGAAATATCGAACAGAGTTTGAGCAATCTTTTAATTAATATTAGTTGATGTTCACAGGTTGTAGTTGAGAGTCGAGAGCTCATGCAGTCGTTGTCTAAGATGCCTCCTAGCTAAATGAAATTACAAATCACCCCCCAGGCCTCTACACAACGCCCCCATTTTTTTTTTGGGTCTCTTACCGCTCCCCTTTAGGCCTGCAGCGCCCACAAGGGGGCATTATCGCCCACTTTGGGAAAGGCTGTCTTAGAGCCCAGTTTCTCAACCTAGAGGTCGCGACCTTTGGGGGGGTCGGGTTCGTTATTAAAGGTGGTCGTAGTTTGTTAAAAAAATAAGACCTATGTATACAAAGATTCGTCAATTAAAGCAATGAATTTTAGTGTAGTGTTATAAAATTAAATATTATCATGTAATAACAACATGAAAAAATAAACTTATAGCTTACTTTGTTTAATTAAAATGATTAATCATGAACATTAATTAATTAATGCTATGGTTGCCTTTGTTTCTCACTTAAAAGTATTTCTGTACGTGGATTATTTTTGCAAACACTCATAAGTAAATTATTTTCGAGTAATAACAGACGATTTCTGTATTTAGTTTTCAAAGCCACCATAGACGAGAAACATTTTTCGCACAGGTAAAAAGTAGCAAAGGGTTTTCAAAGCTTGTTTGTTTTCAAAGCTTCCGTTACTAGGCTTCCGTATTCACGTCGTTGTCCAAGCCAAAATTTATTTCAATCTTCAGATATTCCAATGGTAGAGTTTTATTAGCCGATTGTTCAATGAGTTGATTGTGAATCTCGGTTCGTAACTTGGCAGCTGCAACAATATTTTCATCAAATGGATTGAGAACCCATCTTTCTGAGAAATCATTGTTGTCATCTGGAAAATATTCCAGTAACGGAATCTTTAATTCATCTAAATAGGCAGTCAATAAACTAAATTTGCATTTATGTTAACAGAATCAGAAGTTGCAGTAAATGCATCATAATTTCGTTTTTCAAGGCGTATAATCAAATACTGAACTTCTTGATAAAGTTACTTTATCTGTCATAAGTACGGCCTTGTAAACTCGTATTCAAGTCATTCAAATGTGAAAATATGTTACTCAAGTAAGCCGGCAGTAATAAAGATCCTTTATCTTGTAAAAATTCGAAAAATGAACAGTTTTTATCTGTAAAAAAGATTTTTAATTCATCTCGCAATTCAAAAAGCATTGGTAAAACTTGTCCTCGCGACAGCCATCTCACTTCAGTATGGAAAAGCATTGAATAGTTCTTGACACTCATTTCTTCACATAGTGTGGTAAGCGACCTAATTTGCATCTAAGCGCATGTCTGTGAAGAAAGCAGTGCGTCCATTCCACATGCGGCATAATGTCTTTAAATTTTAATATCACGCCACTATTCTTCCGTTATCGCTTTCGCGCCATCGGTACACACCGCAAAGCATTTATTCCAGTCTAAGTTTTCGTTTTCTATTGTTTCAATGAATACGTTAAAAAATCCTTCGCCAGATTCTCGACCAGGAATTGATTTGCAAAAAAGAATATTTTCCTCCTCGCATTCATATAACATAAAAATTGCGCCAAGTTCGACACGTCTTCGTTACTCTTCAAACTGAATGGCAAATAATTCACCTAATTTCATTTTTTCAATTATTTGGTTGTGAATATCGATGGTTATTTCATTAATACGTCTCGATATTGTATCATTTGAAAGGGGTGTCATCGTTAATAATTTTAGATAACACAAACTGACCTTCAACCTGAGCAAACCATAAAGCAGGTTCTTCCGGCCAAAATGGAGGAACACGTACTCCTACTCGTAGTACCTCGTCCTTGCTGTCCACTCCATCCAGGTCATGTACTCTGCTAGGTTGACTCATGTTCGAAATCGCTCACAATTGTGTTCGGTCACAGTTCAAAAATTGTGTCGGTACTTCCGAATAATTTGTGATAACGAATTCTGATTTTCCGAAAATCCAAATTTTCTTCGTCGGGGTCACCAATATGTGGGGGTGTAGATATGGTTATCTAATTACACCACACACATAAAAAAGAAAAGGACACTTAGTTGACGATCACAAATAACTGACACGAACACTTCACAAAGGTAACAATATATTTTTGAAACACACGATTTACAGTCACAGTTATTATAATATACAACGATATGCAGATAGGACAATAATTATGAAATAACAACAGATATGAAGGATTATAAACAAGGCAAATATATCAGCACAATTGTTACATGTAATAATCGTTGAGAACGAACGCGGAATGAATTTTTTGTGTCGTACACTGTGTCGGCGTGACCGTTATATTTTGTTCGCACGGGCGTGCACAGTGTCGTGTAAAATGTTGAAAAGTGTCGGTAGGTGTAAAATAAAATACGTATATAAAATGTTTGCATGTCCAAATTATATTTAATTATTTTAATATATAAAATTTATATTTGCGTGAGTTTGTGTGTATGTACAATAATGAATATTCTTATAATATAAATAGTTACATAAAATATAAATAAAGTGTAAGTAGATATGTATGTAGTGTAGTGTGGTATGTGTCCTACATCACTCCCCCGCTGAGACCATGGCTATGGTCGGTAATAATCAGGGAAGCGAACTCTTCTACCGCTGCGTGTGCGTTTCTCCTGAGGGTGATGAACGTCTTTGCCATCTCTGGTTCCTTCAGGAGATTTCAGAACTGCCGGTGGTAGTAATGAAATGCCAGTAGGTCGAGCATTTAGCACCTCTTTAGTTAGGTAGGCCGGCTTCAGTCTGTCGATATTGACAGTTGCGCTTTTACCCTGGACTTCTATTCTGAAGTACTTTGGTGTTCTCTCCAGTACTTTATATGGACCAGCGTAAGGTGGTTCAAGAGGTCTTCTCACGTGATCCTGGCGGAGAAATACGTGAGATGTTGTGTGAAGATCACGTGGTATGTAAAATGGCGAAGCAGAAGTATGCCATGAAGTTGGTCTTGGTGTGAGCTTGGCCATAGAAGAGCGTAGGCGCGTCGTGTATTCTGTGACGTCAGCTGTTTTGTAGTCATCTTCGGGAGACAGGAATTGACCAGGTAAGCGTAGTGGTTCCGCGTACACAAGCTCAGCTGGAGATGCATGGAGGTCTTCTTTCCAAGCGCTGCGCATGCCTAGAAGTACCAGTGGAAGAACTTCGGTCCACTGTGACGAGGAGGCATGACACATGATGGCTGCCTTGAGCTGGCGATGAAGACGCTCGATGATGCCGTTTGCAGCAGGATGGTAAGCTGTGGTGCGGAAGTGGCGGGCACCAATCAAGGTAGTAAGAGCCTTGAAGAGGTGGCACTCGAACTGGCGACCACGGTCTGTAGTCACCCTCGCAGGACAGCCGAATCTGGCAAACCAACCAGACACGAGAGCAGCTGCACAGGTCTCCGCAGTGATATCTTTGATAGGGATTACTTCTGGCCATCGCGTGAACCTGTCGATGATCGTAAGGCAGTATCTGTAATCAGAAGATGGTGGTAGTGGCCCTACGATATCGAGGTGTATGTGAGAAAACCTCGAGGAAGGTGTCAGGAAAGTGGATAGAGGAGAGGTGGTATGTCGGGATATTTTACTTTTTTGGCATGACAAGCATTGCCTAGCCCACTCTCTACAATCTTTTCGAATCCCTGGCCACACAAATCTTTGCGTAACCAGTCGAACTGTAGCTGAACTTCCAGGATGATGAAGATTATGCACCATGTCGAAAACTTGTCTTCTGAACGCTGAAGTGATGAACGGACGTGGTGACTGCATGGAAGTGTCGCAGTACACCGGTAAGTCGCTACTAAGGGATGGTATTTTCTTCAGTTTCAGAGACGAGCCATGGAGAAGCAGTTCTTGCAGTTCTGGATCCTTGTCCTGAGATCGTGCAAGAATCTGGTAGTCGAGAGTTGATGCGACTTCTTCGACACGAGACAAGGCATCAGCGACTACTTTTCTTTTCCAGGTATGAACCTCAGATCGGTAGTAAACTGTGCGATGAAGTCTAGGTATCGGAACTGTCTAGGCGAGCACTTTTCTCTGTTGGTTGAGAAGGCAAACGTGAGTGGTTTGTGGTCTGTAAATACAGCAAAGGTTCTGGCTTCAACCATATGACGAAAGTATTTTATCGCTTCGTACACAGCCAGAAGCTCTCTGTCATAAGGGCTATACTTTTTCTGAGAACCACTCAACTTGTGCGAGAAGAATGCCAGTGGTTGCCAATCTTTCCCACTACGTTGTTGTAATACAGCTCCGATAGCAGAGTCTGAAGCGTCAGTGACTATCGCTAGTTCGGCCGATGGATCCGGATGAGCGAGTAGTGTTGCTTGAGACAACGAGGTTTTGCAATTTTCGAAAACCTGTAGTAGTGCTGGGGTCATTTCAACTGGGTGTGAGCCTTTGATTTTAGGACCTGCTAGAACTTCGTTCAATGGTGCTTGAAGTTTCGCCGCATTAGGAATAAACCGACGATAATAATTGAGCATGCCCAAAAAACGTCTAACTTCTTTAACCGTTTTTGGGGTGGTGAAGTCCTGTAGTGCCTGCACTTTCGTTTCTAGAGGCTTAGTACCAGCAGCAGATACACGGTAACCTAAAAATGTGACCTCTGGTTGACCGAGTATACACTTCGTCGTATTGACAAGAATGCCGTATTTTTTTAGGCGATCGAACAGTTGCCTGAGATGTGCCTTATGCTCTTCGATTGACGATGAGGATACCAAAATGTCGTCGATGTATCCGAAGCAAAAGTCGAGACCCAGAAGTACTTCGTCGATGAACCTTTGGAATGTTTGCGCAGCATTTCTCAATCCGAAGGTCATATATTGGAATTCGAATAATCCGAAAGGTGTTGTGATGGCGGTCTTGGGTATATCCTCTGGATTGAGAAGTATTTGGTTATATGCCTTCACTAGATCAATCGTAGAGAAGACAGAGCATCCTGACAACTGGTGCGAAAAATCGTGGATGTGGCGTATGGGGTACCTGTCTGGCACGGTTCTTGCGTTTAGGGCTCTGTAGTCTCCACACGGTCTCCAACCGTCATCTTTCTTCTTGACCAGGTGTAGCGCCGAAGACCAGGGACTCTCTGAACGCCTGGCTGTTCCACTTGCGAGCATGTCCTCGAACTCTTTCTTCGCTGCTTGCAATCGGACTGGATCGAGACGACGAGGCTTGCAGGAGACAGGAGGACCCGGTGTGGTCTTGATGTAATGTAGCGTATTGTGCTTGGATGGAAGATGAACGCCTGCAGGTCGGGTTATCTCCGGGAACTCACGCAACAGCTGGTGAAATTCAGTTTCTCCGGTGACAGCTTTGACAGACACGATGTCTTCAGGAACCTTTAATGTAGTTGCTGCCACTGACAGCGTAGTCGTCCCGTCAACCAGGCGTTGGTTCCTGCAATCTACAAGCAAGTTGTAATAGCTTAGAAAGTCCACACCAATTATAGGCTTCGATACATCAGCTATAGTGAAGCTCCAAGTGAAAGCACGCCTAAGTCCCAAGTTCAGATGAATTTGAACTGGTCCGTAAGTATGAATGATGGTGTTATTGGCTGCTATTAAGTCATACTTGGACTTCACACAGGGCGTTCTGACAGCTGACAGCGGAAAAACACACAAGTCTGAGCCAGTGTCCACTAGGAACTGCATTTTTGATGTGCGGTCAGTGACGAATAGACGGCCTGTTGATGAAGGGCAGTCGTTGGCCGCTACTTGCGACTGCCCTGTGAGTTTTCCGACTGAAAACTACAGGGTTGCTTGCACTTCTTCGCTTTTGACCAGAACGTGTAGTGGTAGAAGCAATACGGGTGGTTCGACGGTGGTTGTCTATGTCTAGAGCAACTGCGCGAGCGGCTAAACCGGCGAGATCGAGAGCGCGAGCGTTCGTTCTGACTAATTCTAGTAGTTAGTGCAGCTACTTGCCTTGTCAGTTCGCTTATCTGTCTAGCCATGTCGTCGTAAGCTGATGATGGAGCAGCGGATGTGCTTGTACTTGCCACTTGAGCCGTGGATGGAGCAATCTCGTGTACCCTGTCTGCCAATTCGCCTAGTTTGTCCAGAGGTAAGTCCATCTGTGAAGCAATCACTGTTTGTATGTTTTGTGGCAAACGACTAGACCAGAGGGTAGCCAAAAAATCTTTAGGCACAGCTGGACCTGCCAGTCCTGCAAGATGTCGCAGAAACTGGGAAGGTTTGCGGTCTCCGAGCTCCTCATGCATCAGCAGTTGCTTCACTCGCTTTTCCTGTGAGGCTGAAAGGCGTTTTATCAGCTCGGTTTTTAATTTGTCATATTTGTTGGTAGCTGGAGGATTCGTAATAATGTCTTTTACCTCTAGAGCAAACTGGTGGTCTAATTGTGAAATTACGTAATAAAATTTAGTGTCATCGTTAATAATTTTAGATAACACAAACTGACCTTCAACCTGAGCAAACCATAAAGCAGGTTCTTCCGGCCAAAATGGAGGAACACGTACTCCTACTCGTAGTACCTCGTCCTTGCTGTCCAC
This sequence comes from Zeuzera pyrina, assembly GCA_907165235.1. NCBI lineage: Eukaryota > Metazoa > Arthropoda > Insecta > Lepidoptera > Cossidae > Zeuzera > Zeuzera pyrina. The sequence continues at coordinate 7,312,896 of OU015627.1, forward strand.
TCCATCCAGGTCATGTACTCTGCTAGGTTGACTCATGTTCGAAATCGCTCACAATTGTGTTCGGTCACAGTTCAAAAATTGTGTCGGTACTTCCGAATAATTTGTGATAACGAATTCTGATTTTCCGAAAATCCAAATTTTCTTCGTCGGGGTCACCAATATGTGGGGGTGTAGATATGGTTATCTAATTACACCACACACATAAAAAAGAAAAGGACACTTAGTTGACGATCACAAATAACTGACACGAACACTTCACAAAGGTAACAATATATTTTTGAAACACACGATTTACAGTCACAGTTATTATAATATACAACGATATGCAGATAGGACAATAATTATGAAATAACAACAGATATGAAGGATTATAAACAAGGCAAATATATCAGCACAATTGTTACATGTAATAATCGTTGAGAACGAACGCGGAATGAATTTTTTGTGTCGTACACTGTGTCGGCGTGACCGTTATATTTTGTTCGCATGGGCGTGCACAGTGTCGTGTAAAATGTTGAAAAGTGTCGGTAGGTGTAAAATAAAATACGTATATAAAATGTTTGCATGTCCAAATTATATTTAATTATTTTAATATATAAAATTTATATTTGCGTGAGTTTGTGTGTATGTACAATAATGAATATTCTTATAATATAAATAGTTACATAAAATATAAATAAAGTGTAAGTATATATGTATGTAGTGTAGTGTGGTATGTGTCCTACAGGGGTATAGTTTTTAATTTTTTAGCTTCCTCTGGACTTGTAATAATATGGACCATATCAATGGCAGCGGGTAAAATGAGTCTTTCCGCAATAGTATGGGGGCTTAGATTCACTCATGACTTGCAGTGCTACTAAGTAGGATGCATGAAGTGCTGCAGTCTCATTACGGCTGGATTTTTTATAGTAATTTGTTGATTTTTCAAAACAAGTGAATTACGCTCGAAAAATTCTAACGGTTTGCTTTGTAGAGACGGCTGTCTTGTTTCCAGATGCCGGAGTACTTTTGTAGGCTTCATGCTTTCCTCGGATAGGACTTGAAAACAAACAACACATTGTGGCTTCTCATCCAATGAAATAAATCCATATTTTAATTATGTGTCGTTGTATAACCTGTTATTTTTCTTCACCGTTTCACCAGACGTAGAAGGCACATTTCGTTTTGTCACAAATTTTTCCATTTTAATTTAACCTTTTTACTGTTATTTATAAAAATTAAACACTGGCTGTGTGAGATAAGATCATTGTTGTATGTACTTGCTTTCCTGTGCTACTTCCCTAAAACTGTAAATGACAATGAAACTCTGCCTCGCGTCCTTTTGTTTTTATAACTGAGGCATTTAATATGTACGGAACTGTCTAGCGCACGTGTCACGGGATGCGTGGACGGCTTATTTGACAAGTTCGTACAAGTATAATGTAGGTTAAAACCTAGCCTAGACAGTAATTTTAGACCCTCAGCCACGCGAGCGCGATTTACACGGGCGATAATTTATATTTGTAATGCGCGGTTTTGAGTTTTTATCCTTGTTTTGAGCCTTCAAAATTTAAATTAAACGTATAAATAAACTATTAATTAAAATATTATTATAATTATAATTGTATAGTGAAGGGGTCGCAAGACTTTATACTTAACTTTTTGGCTTTTTCGTGGGTCGCAACATAAAAATGGTGGAGAAATAGATTCTTAGAGAAAAAGAAGTCCATGAAAATGAACATTCAACTCACTGTTCAGGAAAATTAATAATAGACTTCTTGCTGTGACTTCAACCATAGACTGTATGAATTACTTTAGAGCTAGATGCCGTGACCGAGCAGCAGCGGTGAGCTAAATCAGATAACTCGTCTCACCTGTACATGTGACACACATTTATTATCAGATAAGCTGATCGGTCGCCATTTCGTTAAAAAACAACACCCATACTTCAATATTTTGTTTGATTTTATTTGCCTCACTCGTATTAAGGGATTGCAGGTATAAAGATATCATTATTTTTTATTATTATTTTTTTATTATTGTCCTTCTTTATGAAAGATCTTATTATTTCCTTATTATGAGTGCATGATTGAAGTGATACATTTTTATTAAGTACTCGTTACAAACTGAACTTAGACATATTATTTCAAAATATATGTATGAAAAAAGTCTGACTACATTGCAGGATTTCAACCCCGCACTTCGACTTGGTAGACCTCCGCTCTAGTCACTGCGCTATTGAGAGGGTAAACTCTATTGCGAAATCAAAAGAGTTTAGTAGTTTAGAGTTTAGAAGTTTTAAATGTGTAATATTACAGGGAAAATGATTTGGACTACACTGTATTGGCACTTATTCGACAACTACTTCACAAAGATTAAACTCAAACTGCCATACACAGCCTCATTGATATATATGCAACCTATTTTATCGCCAAACTTATCACTAAAATGTTGAGAATGTTGCAAAATTACTTGTGGCTAATTAATGCAACTAAAATTGTTGTGTACCTAACAGTTATAAGCTTACAAGTAAATGCGTAGCTATGCAATACGCTATTATAAGCAAGTATATGAATTAACAGCAGAAAAGCACTCCGCCCTCCGGACGTAACTTTCTTAATGGCTTGTTCCTGACATCTGTTGCTTCTAATCCAGTGAAATAACAACGTTTTGTTCAACTGAATTTCTAGCAACATTTTGCTTTGTTATCTACATTATAAGTTGGTACTTAAATGTTTTAATTAGTAAAAGCGACGACGCTTTTTATAAAATAGCTACAACGTAAACTGAATAGCTTCGTCAAATCCGTCTAGTGTCTATCCGTCTGCCTATATGTCACAGTCGTTTTATTCTTTCATCTTTACATCTACTGAAGTGAAAGGTACAAGAAGATAAGTAACCTGAACCCTGAAATGAAAAACACAAAATTCAATAATACGTGTTTTGGGCCCTATTTTTTCATTTCAAAAAATGTAGTTATTACTTTGTTGGAAATTGCTACGGAATCCTAAGTTAAATCGTGTCACACACGTTTCAGCTTGTTTTATAATACTAACTTATTTCAATTTTTCTTGAATGTCGCTTTTTGTTGACATATCATTTAAAGTTATATAAACATTTTAACTCATTATATCTTCAAAGTAGGCTACAGTAGGATGAAGTTATTTAGTACTATATGATATGTGTATATTCGTCATATGAATTCTCTTAAAGTCTCGAGGGTTACCGCAGTACAACAGTAACACAAAGACACAAGCTATGTGCAGGTGGTCTAGTTTTCCGACATATATTGTTTGCGAGTTGAATGCACTTAAAGTGGGTTGAACATGTTTCTTAGTTTCTTTGAGGAACATGTTCCTCAAAAGAACTCTGGAAACATTCTATTATCTAAAGAAAAGTACAAATAGTGAGAGCTTACATACATACGAGGGTCATGCTAAAATAAATTAAATACTTAAAAATTATAAAATGTGTTCTTTATTACAGGTATTGATCTTTTTAAAGTATTCACCTTGGACGCAATACGTTTCCCCATTCGTCTAAACCACTTATACTTACAAGGGCTACGTACCACATAACACTCCTTTTCCATTAGGGGTGGCTAGAGCATCAACACACCTTGATGCCAGCTTCTGTCACATAGTTTATAGACGGCAAAGTGGAAACAGATAATGACAGGTTACTCCATCGCCAGCACAATTTCCATGTAAAAAGCATTTCTCGAGCGATTTTTATGACTTGCGTGGGAAAAAAAGTAGCACGTACGTTTTTTTTTTGTCATTATTTTCTTCCTAGAAGAAGAAAAAATTAATATTAAAAATAACTTTCATGTTTATAACAGTTTTATTTCCAAAATTTAAAGGAATCGAAAGTGATGAATTTTTATAATTTGTAGCTAACTTCGACACGTGTTTCGCCTCTCAACGAAACATTCTCAGGATATTCCAGAGATCAGACGCGGTCAGCTATCCAGCACCTAATTTTTGCGAAAAAGATAGCTACAAATTGTAAGAATTCATCACATGAAATGGATTTCCGCAAACACCCGAGTTTATACAATGTACAAGGATCGAAAGATCAAAATTTATCTCTCTATTGATTTTTTAATTATAAAATCCTTTAGACCACTCTATAGTCTTTGAGAAACATTTTTCATTTCACGGTTTTGTGAGGGTGTGTGTGTTACAAACGGAAATAGATAGTGATAAATGGTACATATACACATCGATATAATTGTTATATATTTGACATATCTATATATTTATGTAAAAATCAATTGCTGTTTGTTAGTCTCGCTAAAACTCAAAAACGGTTCAACCGATTTTGATCAAATTTTTTATGTGCGTTTTAGTGGGTTTCTTGATGGGTTAGATTCACAATTGGTACCGCTAGGTAGCGCTACAAGCGGGTCCTAGGTTTTATTTTTTTATTTCGGGTAGGAGAACGTCTGTCAGGTTGAGTTGGTCCCTGGATGGTTGAGATTCACAACTGGACCCGGTAGGTGGCGTTGCAATCGTATTCTAGATTTTTTTTTTATTTTGAACAAGACGCCGCCTGTCGGGTCCGCTAGTATTGTATAGATATAGATTTAGTTGCTACTTCGCGGAAAGCCATCTCATCTATCAGCTATATAGCACCGAATGACATAATATATTATACACATTCGGTTTTAATTAACTGATCAAATTTGATCTTTAGAATTTCTTGAGTATGTAATGTTGAGAGGTGAATCACGTGTAGATCAACAAGTTTGAAATTTTGGGCGGAAGATATGTAGCTAAAAATTTAAGAATTCAACATCATATGTACATACGAACGTATTATTTTTTAGAAGTCAAACGTGTCTACGTTTTTACCACGTAGGCTCTCGACTTCTCAACTACACAAATGAGTATAGATAAGCATATTATTACATACGAGTAGAGCCGCTCTTTAATCAGATTTAACAACCAACTGTTACAATACGAGCTAAATAGATTAAGGCTAACTATTATGGTACTAAGCTGTTATATGCTACTGTAAATCTTCTAATTTACACAAATTCAATGTAGTAATTAGGTTCCCTTTTAAGTACCTAATCGTATTAAATTGATCTTTTAATATTATAATAGTTATATTATGTTGTGTTAATTTTATTTCGATTTTTTCAAAATTTCTTTCAAATTGTGTGCTAGTTGTGTGTACTGTAAGTGCTAGTCGCTCAAAATGTATCAAATTACAGACGTTTTCGTAATCATTTTAAATTGCAAGTAATTGAATGTTCAACAACTATTAAACTTCTCATCAAAATAATTGAAACACTACTGTAAGTGCTATTCAGGAGGCATTTAAATAAAAAGAGGTTTGATATCATTACAAAAATACTCCAATAAATAGCTGGCAGTTTAGTTTACACAATGGTGTACCACAATTCCAAATTTGAATTAAAATTTTCGAATTTTCATCGAATAATTGAATGTTGAGCTCAATGTGGAAATTGTTTTCAATGTGTATTCCGTCGGAATTTCTGCATTTAATCACATTTTTTTTGCCAAAAATATCGTTTTTTAATAGTGATTATTAACAAAGCTTTGTAACATCCGACCAAGGAGTTTATTTTCCTAACAAATCTTCGCCCACCGAAGCCGCCCAAGTCGTGGCGTTACTGCATTCAGGGCTTAGTGTTGTGGCTGCACAATTGCATCTTAGCCTCTCTGCTGTCAATAGAGTGCATCACCGTTATCGGGAGACTGGTATGTTTACTCGTCGTCCAGGATCTGGTAGACATCGAGTTACGTCTGAACGAGATGACTGGTAAATTGTGTCAGTTTCTCTAAGAAATCATCGATTTAACTTTATTCAACTGCAGCAGCGGCTCCGTGAGATTCGAGGATTGACTGTGAGCGATTCTACCATTAGTTGAAGATTGGCGGAGCGTGGCCTGAAACCTCATAAACCAACTAATGGCCCAAAATTCACGGTAGACCACCGAAGAGCGCGCCTTAACTTTGCACGTGAGCACTTAAATTGGTAATACCTTCAATGGAGCAAAGTTCTCTTTTCGGACAAATGTAAGATCATGCTGTATGGTAACGACGGAAGAAAGAAGGTGTATCGAAGAGAGGGAGAGCGTTTTGCACAGTGCTACATTGAAGAAAAGGTCAGTTACGGTGGCGGTTCATGGACGGTTTGGGGAGGCATAAGCGCCGATGAAAAAACCGAACTTGTTTTTGTATCTGGACCTCGCTTACAATCATTAAATGGATCACGTTACATCGAAGAGTGTCTGGAGGCTCATGTGGTACTTTACGCACATTTTATTGGCGAAGAGTTCCTTATTATGCAGGACAATGCCAGGGCTCATACCGCAGGCATTGTAAATGAATACCTGAACGAAGTCAGTGCCTATTACGGTTATGGGCTGGCCAGCAACAAGCCCAGATGTGAATCCCATAGAACATCTATGGGACGAGTTGAAGAGACGAGTAAGAGCGAGAGATCCTGCTCAGGAGACGCTTGGCCAGCTTAAAACAGCTATACGAGATGAATGGGATAACATCCCACAACACAAGATTGTGACTCTCATCCGTTCCATGAGGAACCGCATGGAAGCAGGCATTAGAGCCCGGGGAGAAAATACGAGATACTGAATAAACTTTTTTTAAACATTTTTTCGTCTTACGTCTTTGTTTCTAACATTTTACAAATTCTACTCAAAGGGTAAAACCATACCTGTTGAACAAAACACGCTAGCTAAAGAAATTAAATTTTAATTTGAAACATCAATGTTTGTTAAACGATACCTTATAATATCCGCAATTAACTGGCACTATTTCTTTTTTTTTGTTTTACGGTTAAAAAATTCATGACTCATTCAAAACCAAACTTCAGGAGTGTTTCGATTTTTTGATGAGAAGTATAGTATTTATTGACAGTACCGTGGCTATATAATACAGTAATTGAAAATTAAAGTCGTAAAAAAACAAGTAAAAAGCCTTTTCCTTTACAATTAAGAAACCTAACTGGCTGGTTTGTTTGAAACAAAGATGATTGATTTTATTACAGCAGAGCGAGTGTTAATTACAAAAGTTTGTTGTTACCATTCGTTAATGGCATTTTGGCCATTATTTTTTATAAAATTAATTAGTATGAGTGCGTCGTATGAATTAATGAAATGATCGGCTGTTTTCATAAAAGAGATGATAGATAATAATCAGTACAAATATTTATTAAAAGAGCATAGTTTAGTTCGGTTATGTATGTATTTTTAACCGACTTCAAAAAAGAAGGAGGTTCTCAGTTCGTCTGTATGTTGTTTTTTTTTTGTATGTTTGTTACATCATAACTCTGTCATTTATGAACCGATTTCGAAAATTCTTTTTACGTTTGGTAGATAATACTTCAGAGGTGGTCCCATTTCAATTTCAGCGATATTGGACTTCGAAGATACACTAGATAACGCGACCTGGTTATAACCTTTATTTATGTTGATGATTCTCTTGTATATCGTTGCGCTCCGGAATTAGAATGAAGTTAATTGCAGACCTGCCCTAGATATTTATTTAGGTCAAGATCACTCAAAAGGGAGAAATAAAACATTTTTATTAAAAAAAATTAAATCGCTTTCAAAAAAACACTGAAAAGTATAAAATAACTACCCTTTACTAATCAAAACTCAAGTACAATTAAAATAATTTTATAAATACGATACTCATACCTATATAATTAAATTTGACTGTTACTGAAGTCGGTGCCAAATCAATGTGCAACAACAGAAAGTCTATTAGTTTGGTGGACTTGGCACCGACTTCAGTAACTATCAAATTTAATTATATAGGTATGTGTATCGTATTTATAAAGTTATTTTAATTATACTTGAGTTTTGATTAGTAAAAGATAGTTATTTCATACTTTTCAGTGTTTTTTTGAAGGCGGTTTAATTTTTTTTAATAAAATTTTTTTAGCACTACGTGTTACTTCGTAATTTTCATGATATAATTTTGCGAAAATAGACACATAAAATAAATCTGTTTCAAGTAATTATTGTAATTATTTTGCCATTTGAAAGTTTTGGATCCACGCTTTATTAGAAATTTAAAAATCCGAAGATGAATGAAACATGTCATTTTATTTTATTTTTTAATAACTGAAATATTGAAATCAATACACCAATAAATTTTATTTTATTAACCGAGCAAAGTTTTAACAATTGAATGCTGCATTTCTTTGAAAACGAATCTCAATTGTGATAACGAAACACACTATGATAGGTTTATATAATTTTTGTTTTTCTTAAACTAGTTTAAAATAAAAATTAATATAATATACATATTATGTGGAATGAATGATGGTGGTTAGTGGATGCTTGCAGTGAAATGTGTAACGGAGACAAAGAAGGAGATAGAAAGGGGATGGAAAAGGGATAGAAACGAATGGCCAGATATGATGATGTGAACGTATGTAGTTCAAATAAATTTAAAATAAAGGCGTATCCTACCCCGAAATTGTTCGTTTTCTTAAACTCGGTATCAGATATACATATCCTATACAATTATATGAGCAATAGTTGAATATGTATTTGTAATTGCGTTGTTGAAAACGGCTCTAACGATTTCGATGAAATGTACAATAGAGGGGTTTACGGGGGCGAATAATCGATCTAGTAAGTCTCAATTCTGGGAAATATCGTTTTTTTCGTGTTTTCAAACATTTAAAACTGGTAATTGGTATTGATTAGTAATTTCGCAACATAGTTTACCTTCTCAATAGCACAGTGAGTAGAGCCTAGGTCTACCACAATTAAGTGCGCGGGTTTGAACCTTGAAATGTGGTCAGATTTTTTGTTTTTGTTTTGATAAGCAATCAAACGTAAAAGACTCCGACTCCAAGCAAAACTCGATCGCTCAGGTACTGTCTACCAAATATAATTATATTTTTGCGTTTCAATATGTTGTGATGTTATGTTACGTAAATGTTCTTTGATGTAATTATTATTGAAATTGAATGTGAAATGTTCCACAGTTTCCACAAAGAAAATACAGTGCATTGTTCAATTTAACTGTACGCTTTCAAATTAAGCGAAATGGAAAATAACACGCGTGTTGGTTCAGTTAGAAAGAGATATTTGCGGTATTCGGCACAAATTTCTGGTGGAACTTTAAATTGTATGAACGTATTATAATGCACGTAGGTGTTGTATATTATAATGCGCGTAGGTGTTAAACATAGTGATATGGATTCTTATTTTTAATATTAAGGTTTCATATGAAACTGTAGCGTCCAAATGAAATTTATTATTGCGCGCTAATGAGTGCTGTTGTTGCTGTTTGGTCGTCAGGGGCTTCAGGTACTAAACTAAATGAAATCGGAGCTAGAAAACAAATATGATCGTGAGTAGACCAAATGTGGAAGATCCTATTTAAAATTTAAGTGATTTTATTTAAAAAACTGAATAAAAAAGTGAAAAAACCTTTAAGTTAATCGGTTTTATTTTAAATCATTACCTGTACTTTACGGTAGTAAACTAATTAATCTGTGCCTGTACTAAGCTTTTAATACCGTATTAAACTTTATTGTACGGTAGTGAGGCCTGGTTATGCCCGAAATCGAATGAAAGTATGATAAATTCAATAGAAATGCGATTTCTCAGAAATATGTGCGGTGTCACTCTTGCGGACAGGATAAGCAATGAAGAGGTACGCAGTATGACAGGGTTGCACGACAGTGTTATTGTAAAAATGAAGAAGAAAGAATGAGTGATGAAAGACTGACGAATAAAATCTACAGAGTGAAAGTGAGAGCTAAAAAATCCAAGCAAGACCAAAGCTGACTTATGAATATCAAATAGCCAGAGTGTTAGCTGACGGAAATGTCAAAAGTACTCACATACCTAGGCGAAAATGTATGAGGAGAATGATGAGATTTGAGGAAGCGAAAGAGGTGTGTAAGGACTGCTACGGTTGGCGCTCCGTCCTCCCTGACTACCCCATTGGGGATACAGCGTGAAGATATGTATGTATGTATGTATGTACCTGTACCAAAAACTAAAAAATAATTAGGACACAAACCTAGACCTTCTTGACATTGTGACGTATGATAAGAAATTATGCAATACTACGAGTAGCAGTATTGTCTCGGATGCCAAGGGGCACTGTGTCATTAGTCATTAGCGGAACAAGTAATAACCTCGGGCTTTTAGCAGACTAAAATAAAAACTTGGGGCGCATAAAAACTTGTATAACGACTGTATAATTAAATGAGAACGACCTGTCTAGAAAAATGTGTAGAAAAACCACCAAAAGAAATATTTCTATTTCAGCTGACGGGGCGAACAAAGTGCCCCTTGGCATCCGCCGTTCGTCTATGATTTCAAAATATAAAATACATTTCATTGAGTATTTGCATTCAATACTTCAATTAAGAAAATTCCGTGATCCCAAATTATGCACTAGGCTTGTACTGTGAGTACGACACAACGAACTGGGGAAGCTCGCAGTAACGCCCAGAAAGAAATCTGTCGTCAGGTCCTAGACCTAGTGTACATATACATATCAAGACCAATAAAACGAGCATGAACTCAAAGGTGTGCACTGTTTTATTATCGAGTTCCCAGTCCCATTTACCGACTCCATCGGACCCAGGAAATTATCTAAAATGAGAGTACCTACTCGTCAATAATAATAATGTTTTATGTGCTAGATTGCAAATAGTTCACTTTATTAAAGGACAAATTTTATTATAACATCAATGAATTTTGAAAGGATGATACTTTATATTCATTAATAAAAATGAATATTTACGTACTGACAACATCTTTTTGTTTTCATTTTTTCTTTTTACACATTTGCATAAAAGTCTATACAGGTGTCGATTTCTATTTTGTTGTTTAATTTGACATTATGAATTAGTAATTGACATTAAATAATGATTTATTATATGAACTGAAGGATTATCATTGACATAGGTTGTCAATTTTTTATTTTAATTTTATTTTGACATAATGTCATTGGTTAAATAATTGACATATAGTTCTCTCTAAATTGACATAGACTTCTCCGTTATTAATGTGCTGATATGTTAATGGATAACTACATGAGCAGTGAATTTTTTTTGCCTCTTTCTTTCTACAAAATCCACTAGTTTGGATGTTAAATATTGGCATGCTATGTGTTAATAGAATGTGCAAAGAAAAACTTATTTACGTCCATCTATGTTTTATGTAACTATTCACATTCTAGCAAATAATACATTTTTATCAAGACAATCAAACGAGCCAAAATACGATGGATTTATCATGTGTAGTTTAGGAGTTCCTATGACCACCGTACTTTTCTATCATTAGACCAGTTCGATAGTACCATAACATTGTATTGTCACCGAATTTATATATGTGTTCCAAATTTAATTTCAATTCGACGCTAGCAAGTGGTTGTACAATAGATTGAAAATTTTGAATACTTACGTAAATACAAAGTTAAATAAAAACTTGTAAAAATTAGGTTCTAAGTTATTTTAATTTTGATTTCCAATGTCATGAAGCATATCAAGGCTTCAAAAAATATCCTAAACTCATAATTTCCGCTAAAAATCGGAAACAAATGTAATTTTAATTAACAATTTCCTTCACACTTTTTATAAATTTCTTTTTCAAACCTTGTTGTACTATGTTTTTGTGAAAAAAACGGTAACCCTAGTTTCAACCACCGACCCCAAACAGTTTCTCGTGGATCTTAGTGAAAAATGTAACAAATATAATACAATCCTAATCACATTTCCTCAATATATATGCCATAGGTTACCTTATTCCTAATATTCATAAGTTTTTTAATATTCGTGAGCGATACTTTTGAACATGAGATCCCTGTCTGAAACTCTGTCTCTAATTGGGTGATGAAGACTGAATTCTTCTCTGTTTGTGGCTAAAATTAAATAAATGGAATAAATGACTGAAGATATCTAATATTAAGGACCGCTGAAGAGATGTCAGACTAAGAGTACTGAATATAATATCGCAGTAAATGTACCGAATAAGATTGATTCAAACATAAAAGTCTTCTATAATACCGAAGTATCTGACGACCTCCGTGGCGCAACGGTTAAGCACGTCGGAAAGTAAACGGCGGTTGCGGGTTCGATTCCCGCCCCGAGTCTGGGTGTTTATGTATAATATGTATTTATTTACAAAAAGAAAAGTATATAAGTAGTATATCAGTTGTCTGGTACCCACAATACAACGCTGTGCTGCTTACTTTGGGACTCGATGGCGCTGTGTGAAATGTCTGAATATATTATTACTATTGTTATCTGGTACGAAGTATGTTATTCATACGCGACCGCGTAACCACACATTTGAATTATAATCTTAGTAGTGATTTTGTTGTTAAATAGATTTAATTAACAACATTTAATTGAACAATATTTAATTAAATCTATAATATATGTTATTATTAAAGGCTTTTAATCGACTTCAAAAAAGGAGGTTTTCAATTCGACTTTATGTTTCTGTATGTTCGTTACGCGATTACTCCGCCAACTATGAATTGATTTCGATGATTCTTTTTTTGTTTAGTAGGTCATATTTCAGAGGTATCATTTAATTTCACCGGTATTGGAACTTAGACTTCGAAGATACACCAAATAACAGCAATTAATGCGAACTGGTTTCCTTTATTTATATAACCTTTATTTATATTGATGATTCTCTTGTATGTCGTTGTGCTCCAGAATTAGAAAGACGTTAACTGCGGACCTGCCCTAGATATTTATTTAGACCAAGATCACTCAAAAGGGAGAAAAAAATTTAAACTGCCTTCAAAAAAAACACATTGAAAAGTACAAAATATTATAATCCTTACTATTCAAATATAATTTAACTAATATAATATAATCCTTTACTACGCCAAGTCTACCAAATTAATAAACTAAACACATTGTTGCACACTGATTTGGCACCGACTTCAGTAACTGTCAAATTTATTTATATGGATAAGTATGTGTATCGTATTTATAAAGTTATTTTTATTGTACTTGAGATTTGATTAGTAAAAGATAGTTATTTTGAACTTTCAGTGTTTTTTTGAAGCCGTTTTAATTTTTTTTTTAATGCGTAACATCTTTCATCTCGCTTTCCTGCAATCTGTGGCAGTGATTTCGTGAAAAAGGACAGAAGTGTGTAACAGGAAGTTGGGGAAGCGCGCGCTATTTGATTTGACCAATGAGCGCGCGCGGTGGTAGAGTTGGCCGTCAGATGGGACCAACCCATTTTTTCCGAGAGGCTGACTGCCAGCCAACAGTGTGATGAACTCAAGCTTCCAATTAGCACAAATCGAAATGTTTCGACAATTAACAGTGGTACTGGTATTGAGGTAATTTTTCAACGGTTTTTAAATACTTTGAAATCATAAGTATATGTCTCGTATTTTAGTTATCATAAGTCCATTGTCTCCACTTTTCCCCAAATTGAACAAAAATAACTGCCTTCAATAAAAAATTGCATTACTCCTAGTGTTAATTAAATAAAAACAATTTTCATTAAAAAGAATTATTCTTCGTTACGAAAAATCATTTCAAATAATACCAGTCATTTTTTTCAGAGTATAACGTTAATGTTGCTTATTACTAAGGTGAGATGGCAGATGTTACACATCATATGCGACTACTGTAAGGCTCGCTCGTCCTTTTTATATTTATGATATTAAGTTTAGGTGGTTATTTGCACGTAACCAAACCCAAACACGCTTTTTTAACATTTTTGTTTGTCTGCCTCTTTGTTCGGGTAATCTCCAAAATTTAACGTTAACGAAAGAGGACTTCAGAGAGTAGTTTAGGTTACTTTTTATACCGGTAGAATACCAAATTTAACACGGGTGTATCTGTGAGGCACATCTAGTGTAATAAAATTATTCTCCAGCATATTATTCTTCCCATGTATTTACTTTTAATTTTTTTTACTTGGGTATTTCTCTAAGCAGTTCTATTAGTTATTATTATCTACGTCTATGACTTTCATGGATTTTTTATACCATTTATTATTGGTCATCGTTTATTGGTTATTAGTAAAAATGTATGAGAGGTGTTTAGAAATATGTTTTAAACGTACTACTTTACGTTAGTAAACTAATTAATCTGTGGTACTACGTATAACATTTTTTAACATCCAAACTTCCTAGGTTCGCCAAAAAGAATAAAAGTAAAAAAGGAATGACTTAAATTAATTACTCTACAGTCATAGACAAAAAGTTTATATTGAAAATTGTAGAACATTAAAACTACGTAAAAATAATGGACTTTGAAGGTTTAGAGTCTAGAAAATGAGGAATTCCTTAAATACGTCTTACAATCATAAAAGTTTGTGAAATTTTATATTGACTATTGATTAAGTGGCTTTGGAGAAGAAACACGAAAAACCACTCTCATTTACGTAATATTAGTATGAGTAGTGATTGTAATGAATTCGTCAGAAAAACTGTACATATGAACATTACCAAAGAAGGTATGCTGTTCGTTCATGACGATACAAATCATTTTAATATCAACAAGTAAACAGCGTTCCTAATGTTCTCTTATTGAATTTACTTCACACACCCACTTAGTAATTTATTTGAGACATCGCTATCTGAAAAACGGAAAAGTAAAGTTACTACGTCTTTTACTTCCCTATCGTATTTGGTCTCTTCTGAATTAACCAAAAGACAAAAGAAAAATAAATGTCAGATAATATAATAAGAGCCTCAAAGATATAGCAATACTGATTTGAACCTTAAAATTAGATCTGTATCAATTGTTTGTTTCTAAAGATTCGATCTGTTGTACCCCAACAATGTAGGCCTTAGTGCCTCTCTGACTGATTAGCAGCTGACCTAAGCATTCTACATCCTATCGTCCCTCTTTTATGACGGAAGCTCAGGCAGTCTGTTCCTAGCTCTCAAACTAAACGGTTGCCAAAAGATCCTCTAATATTACTACTTATTGTGTTAAACTATTCTTATAAATATATCTAATAAAGTATTCTTTCGCGGGTGTTAATTAGTTCTTTTTTTAAAAAGGCATTTTCCAAAACCCGTATAACAGATCGTTTAAAGATTGATATTATGATGAAAGATATTTGGTCAAATGATCCAATAAATCATTCATTGTATACAGTCATGTAGTTTTGATTGAAACGAAAGATCAAAAGATTATATGACTAATCTTATGAGATTTCGTTAGTTTTAAAGTTTTTACTATAATTTGAAAACTGATTGTTTGTTTTGAAATATAGTTGAGTTCATCTATACTCATATTACAAAGAAGTTAATTTTGTTTGTATGTATGTAATGGATAAACTCAAAAACTACTCAACTCATTTCAAAAATTCTTTCACTTATAGAAAGCTACATTATCAGCGAATAACATGGGCTGTATTTTATTAATAAAAAATGTCTACCCGTGCGAAGCCAGCGGGTCGCTAGTATCTTATAAACTTATACCTTATACCTTTTATCCTATTAGGTATATGGCATACATAATAAATTAAATATCGATTAATACCGATATCCAGTCTGTCAAATGATTAAATTGATGAACGATATGAATCGAACGTTCGTTCAATTGTGAATGCAATGACCGAATGATCATACACCTCGCTGTTGGACAATGTTGGGCTTAAAGTTCATAAAGAAATCCTATGGTCTTTTCTGAACTTAACTTGGGATAGACTGTGTGTACAACTGTTATATTAAGATTGTAAGGCGTTTATCCAAAGTTTCAGTCTGTGATAAAAACATGGATATCTCACGTCGTAGTGAACAACGAGTCGAATTGTTGAATATTATTAACAATTCTTTGATAAGGCTGACCGCACATTGGCAATTATCGCTTGAGCATCTAGATTTGGCACCGACGATTCCACGATTAAGTATACATGCGACTAGCGGTACATGTGACTAGCGGTCGCATATCAGCAGTTGCTGGGTTTCGACATAGTAGCTAACGCGTTTGGGGGCCTAGACGAGTGGTTCAATTGTCGTAAACGCTAGTAGAATAGAATGACAGATACCACGTGATCTAATGTTACGAATTTTAAATTGGCAGTCAAATATTACTATTATTCTATTTAATCAAACGAGAAGTAAAGCAGTGTGACTTTTTGGCGGGAACGGGAGAAGTGAGGTTGTCATTTTATTTAGATTTTCTATTTTTTAAATTTTTAGGAGTTTTAAAATACAACAGTGATAGTATATTGTATTTTAAAGTTCTGTGTAAGTGACAAGAATGAAGGAGATCTAAATAAACATGTGTAGCTGAAGTATTCGCGCTCTTCCAAGAAGTCCTTTATAACTTCAGTAAAGCCTACTATCACTTTACTGGAGGAGTTTTACGATAAGAAAAAACTAATTTACTTGTGATTCTACACTATGGATTACTTATTAATACGTGACATTGGCAAATACGCTAAACTGTGCGCCATGCCATAAAGGAAGAAGAAGAAAAGAAGAAGGGCGGGAAACTTCGTTTCCCTAACTCTCGACTCATATTTACTTGATCAATGGCTAAATGCAATCTGCGAAGTCAAAACAAAGAGAAAAAAAAGTAGTGTAAAAACCGCCATATAAAACGTAGCCAAATGGCAATTTTGACGAGCGATAACGACGAAGCGTTTGCCATTTGTCTAGAGCTGGAGTGCTATTCACAACTTCATTTCATCGGATGAAACATCGGATGAACGCATCGTTGATAACATCGATGAAAAATTACATCGGTTGTTCGCAAGGATTTTCCTACGATGTAACAGCCAAGGAGTTGGCAGCAAAAACTTCTTACAACCTACACATGTGGTAAAAATGAAATTTAATAGTATAATATAAAAACAAATTTGTTTTTAAAATTGTTCTGATCATTCCGATGATGTTTAAATACAAAGCTTATTTAAAATGTAAAAATACACGTATAAATATTTTAATGAATGTAATGTTACAATTATATGAATCAAACTAAATACCAACTCCCGGTTCATTCATTTTATTACATACGGAGACGTCATTCGTCAACTTGTCAGTTGTCAATAACTTTTCAAAATGGCGTCGTGATGCCCAATTAATATCGTTAGGTACTCTCTTCACTTACCTTTATATTATTTAAGCAACGGTGTTGTACAGTGATCTCATATTCGTGAAATAAATGGTGCTAAAGATTTCTCAAGGAATTAATGTGACTAAAACTGCAGTTCATGGACATTTATGGTGATTTTGGTGATCGAAGACGCCTACGAATCCTACAAAAGCCTACAAACTATCCATTTGTTTCTGTTAAAAAAAACATAAATAAATGTGAGACTTAAGAGTTAATGCCATTTATAAGTAAGTATTGTAGAAGTTAGGACAAAAATGTGTTTCATATTTTGCTGTAATAGCCAACTAAACATTAAACAAAAAGTGCGGGAAACTGCATTCTCTGTAATTTGTCATGTTTTTGTAAAACTACAGCTTAAAGGTGTTTATTTTAATATTTCAGTGGGAATGGATGAAAAGAGAGGCAGTGTCAAGTTCTCATACAAAGAAATAACCAATATCCACTTATCATTTTATGTATTATAAGGCAAGATCATGATGTAAAAAAATAGAGATGATTACAAAGAGAAATGTTAATGCAGTGAATTGTTAAAATGTATTTTGAAGTGTAAACCTTGAACAAAAGAAAAAGAAATGATAATGTACCTGCCTACCATGTGCCAGTGAATTACAAACTACCTATGAATTACAAAAAAGTTATAATAACTGGTATAGGTTATATTTATTTATACTTTTATGTATATAAATAGGTTTCTAAAGCTTTGTGCTATTTTTGAAATACTATAGAAGTCATGTTACAAACAATTATTATCAATCTTATTTAATATAAATGTAATAAGTAGCTATTAAACTTTGCATTATGAAATAAATACACTAATGATATCTACTGATCTACTTATTTTGTACCTGCATACTTTTATTATAATTGAGGTTCATAAGGTAAAATTTATAAACGAGGTACATTTTTTTTATTCTTTTAGTTCTCCAAATTATATCTCCATAAAATGTTTCATACATCTTACCTGGGTTCTTCTATACTTTCTGTAGGTAAATAAGTATTAATAATTCTAAAAATATTAGTAGTTACTCCTATCAATCATTCTCATCGTTAGTGCCATAGAATAAATTACTTATAAATTATATCAGGAATGAAATTAAAAGACAGTAGGTATGTACGTGCTCTTGCTTTTAATAAATCTTTAATTATTATTTAACAATCAATACAACATTTTCTGTGACTAGAAAAGTTGTGGAAACTTGTACAAAGCTGTGTTGAATGCTATGATTTCTCAGTTCTTACTTCTCAACAACAATGATAAAATTGTAATCAGTAGCTGTATCCATATGTATCTGTAAGAAAAAAAGTTGCATAAAATTCATTACCTAAATAAAATTAATGTGCAGCTATTGAAAAAGTTACTGTTTCTAATAATCAATTCAACTGAATTTTAATTCATTGCTGGTCAATATTTAAAAGAAAAAAGACCAATAATTTGTTATCCTTCTGAGTCATACCACTAATACAATTCAGAAAATGTACATACACGTCAACATTTTATTAGAAATATACATACTTATTATATTACATACAGCTACAGCTCTATTAATATCATTAATGTTAATACTAACTTCCTTAAAAAGGTTCCTGTCTGTACATCATAAATAAACAATACTGTTGTGATTTCATTTACCTATACATAAATACTTACAAAGGTGTGTAGTTCTAAAACTTCATGGTTATGAGTTCTTATTTAGTTTTAGAATATGTACATATTACAATAAAAGTGTCCATACTCATATTTCGTGGACATTGTATTTACTGGATATATCCATATTTTAAGTCTGTATGCTGAATGTCTGCTGGTGCATGACATAAGTGATGACGTACAGCATACAGTATCCATTGTAACCCTATGATTCGAAATATGTTGTTTACAATTCCTGAGGTTTTTGAAATATATTATCTACCTATCACACACGACATCGAAACGTTTCAAATACTTTCTTACGAGGGATTTAGATTTATTACATCAAAGAAGAAATGGGTTTAACAAAAATCAGGCAAAAATCATCAATTAGTGATTACTTACTCAGTGTCATAAATTGTTTTTTCTATTTGAGAGGGAAGGCAAAGGGATCTACGCCCACAAAGCCGATGTCTTTAGTAAGAAATAAAATGACAATACATACAAAATACCTTTCTGCAATAAAATAACTAGCAACCAATTTCATAAAATAATAATACTGTATTACTAGGTGGCTCTCTTTATAGCAAGGATTAATCTTTTAATAAGAATGAGATAATAAATATAACAGAATAAATGAGACAAGTTATGAGACCAAATAAGGTCTCATAATCTATGGTAAATAGTAATGGGTAGGTATTTATGTATTTCTCGTTCATACGTACTTATACGATAGTTTCACGTTGTATTGCAGACGGAGTTGCCAAGCAAAGCGGTCATTGAATACTTCTTCCACCTTATCAAATCTCATTACCTGTCTATGCATTATTCTTCTCACACACTCGCCTAAGTTATGCAAGTGCTCTTAATATTGCTGTTATTTGTAATACTAATAACGGGTATTTACTATTTGAAAGAACGAATGTTATAAGTAGTATTTGTTAGAGCGTTTTTTCATTGGCTGACACGATAACGATATATCGTCGCAGATGCAGACTCATCGATATCGGGGCACAGAAATCTATGGAGCGACGCTTTTTCACTAAACGACGCGACCCCGATTTATCGTCGCCGGCGATCGGCGACGACATGTCAGTACAAGGGATGGCGATCTGAGATCGATTAATCGAAGAATCGATTATTTCGACCATATAAATCGATTTTAATCGATATTTTGTAGTGAATCGATTCCGTGAATCGATACTTTACCCTTTAAAATCGAGATTCGATAATTTTTGTTATGATAAGAAATATAAAACTGTTTAGAATGAGTTGAATGTAGGAACTGTGAATTTTATAATTTTTAACTTAAATATTATAATTTTTTTTTATCTTAAGTAGAGGTTCTTAAACATGTAACATTTAAATACAGTTGTAATTGTTTAATTCATTAAAACTGATTAGATTGATTATTTTAGCGTCTTCCAAGTTTTCTATAATTACATTCATATCTGTCATCAATACAAACTTATATAGTAAGTCGATGAAAAATCGATTTTCGAGAGATCGAATTTTAGACTTCGAGTTTTCTATGAATCGATGTTTCATACTTCGAGTCGAATCGATTCGAAGATCGATCTTTTTTCGAGAGAATCGCCTTACCTAGTCAGTACTACGTCCGCTCTCCATAGAATCGTCCCGATAAAATCAAGAATGTATGACATAATTACACAATGGTGCAAGTGTGGGTTCAACATCACCATCCTCCCACCTCCCCGCTAATCTGTCGTTCGCTCTACTCCATTTTACTGAACAGTTTAGTTTGATTAAATATTCAAAATGACTTTTAAATAAGTTCCTTCAACGTTAGATACGTTAGACGTAAGTAAAGCAGATATACTAAATATAATTTGTCGTCTGCCATATGAATAAGTATACGAGTAGTTTTATAGTTAACGCACTGATCTCGAAGGTGTAATGTTTGTCATTGAGACATGAAAGTTCTGTTTTTGTTTTGTCGCCATCGATATTGGTACCGTGTCGTTGAATCAAAAAGTTTCAAGATAATAAAATATCTACGTGTGACGGCTACGATATTATCGTTATCGTGTCGGCCAATGAAAAAACGCCCTTACGGTAAATTGTATGATTTACCGCTAGAAATAAGGACTTATTTAAAACCGGCGGCAAGTGAAATTTTAATAATTTATCACATACCTACAATTTATTGTATAATAGTTTGTAATGTGTAATTAGATTACACTGATTTTAAAATCAAATTATAGAGATTAGGTTTATATGCCTACTTTCTCAGTGTTTCGAAACTATTTAAAATTAAAATATCGATTTTCAATTTAATGCATACTTAGGTATATTCATGATGTAAGTTGGCAGGCTAATAGCTTATCCCTTCATGCTATAAGTACCTACTTATCCTCCATGCGATAGAAATATTTTATGTACTTACTATACTTATGTAGTTTAAATGTATTGCTCATGTGTTGCTATGATTTTTTATGCTTTAGTCTTTTTAGTCTTAATTTATAATGCAATGATGGTGTTAAAGAGACCAATCACAAACAGAAAACAATAAATTTATAATAAATACCTACTGTGACATTAAGACCATATACTTCATTGTAATGGTATTGCATAATATTACCCAGTAATTAGATTTAGGAGTACCTACCTATTATTACATTGAATGTTTTACTAATTTTTCGGTATTGTGACTTGTGAGGTTGTGAATATATTAATATTGAATAAAATAGTTTGTTTAGGTATTATCTACTAGAAAGTTAGTTATGTGAAAAGGGATGAAAATGAAAGTTAAAAGTGAACTTTAAACTTCAATAAACATTGAAAACAATAAAGGATACACCTTTAAAGTATACTAATTCCTACATTAGATGGCCTCGATCTGGAAGTTTCCAATTATTATCTGTGAACTATATAATATACCTATTTCAGTAATCTAATTATCCTGATTCATATTATATTTATCAATTATCACACTACAGCTAATTCATGTAATTAAAACTCCTATTGTATTTCATGTTTTATTTTTATTAAGTACTCATGTTTACTTTGCTCAATAATATCTCTAAAATATTTTTAACTTATTCAATACATTATATACATTTTGGAAGATTTCTTGCAAACCTTAGACATGATGTTTTTTAGGTAGGTTAGTTAGCCGAGTTACCTGTAATATAATAATATTAAAAGTATTAACTAGATTACATAGAGATATAATGTTTATAACTCAAAACAAGATTAGTGAAGTTGTTGGAGGATTATGCATGTAAATTTGAGTCAGTTTTAAGTTTTGGTTATTTAAGTCAGTATCAGTTTGCTCATATAGCAATGTGAAAACAGCAGTCAATTTCAGTAGGTACCTATAGGTTGTATATCAACTTAAATCTTACATCTTTGATTTCACATTACTAACTAAATACTAATAGACTAGTGTTGCTTTATTATTAATATAGTGTCACCCGGTAACTAAAATATCACTACACTAACACAAATATAATCCAGACAAGATTTGTATTTTGTACTCAAGAGCAAAATAAATACCTATATAAATTGTTAACTACATGGCAAAACCTTGTTTTTGTTCATAACTTTGTTTACATATGACTATTGAGATATTTTATTGTGGCCTGGGTGTGCTTCAATCCAAAACTAGTACGAAAAAATATTACCACAATTTTTCACCGCTAGATTTAAATTTTACTTAAAATAACTTTATATCATATACGTAATCGCACCTACAGTTACATGTACTTACTAATTTTATGAAATTAATCATTTATAACATTAATTATAATTAAATAATAAAATTCAATCCAAGAAAACAATTGCAATATTCATGGTAACCTCACCTTCGTCTGCAAACACTAACAGCAAAATGAACATTTTGCGTATAGAAAAGATATTGAAAATCGCTAAATTTATTCGCTCCTTTTCTACTATAAGTCTACCATCTTGATGTGAATTTCCATACTAAGCGTCTTCCTTCACAAAATTAGTTTTTTTGTTCAATAAAATTGCACGTAATTTTATGACACATGTATCACACGTTGAAAATAGAGTATATTTTAATTATTTTAAGAAAAACTTCCAAAACTATAACTGTTCACCGAGAAAATAGCCTAACATCGTAGAACTCGTCTAATAGAAAGTAGCTTTTCGCTCGTGGATGTTGTCATACAATTTGACAGATCACAAGCGCGAGGATGTACGCAACGTTGCACGCGACGAAGTGTCAAAATTACATTTTGACAGCTAAAGTCGAGGTTGAGAACGAGAGGTTATCGGACTTCTCTTTCTCACAATTTTACATCCGTAAAGTTGTGAATGCCAATTTCATAAATTAGTATGGAAAATTCGTACATCGTATGTGATCATCGGATGCAAACAACCTTTGCGCATTCACAATTTAAAGCTCACGGATGTTTCATCCGATGCAAGGATGTTTACGTGTTGTGAATAGCACTCCTGTTCTGTACAAACGCGTCGCGTCGCACTAACAGCTGATTTTTCGACAGAAATCAAACAGTGTTGTGTAAACCATCTAGAGGGACATAAGTTGATAAAAAAGTATGCGATTTGTGCTAAAGAGTAATTTTATAAATTAGCTGCTTACGCAACCGCTCGGTTGCTCAAATGACAGAATGAACGTCCGAGCGGTAAGATAGCAACGTATATAACCGCTCAGTAGCTTAAGCGACGATCGCTCAAGTGATAATAGCCAATGTGTGGTCAGTCTAAGAAATTCGACTTTAAGCATATATTCTGATACATATATTATGACACATATCGTATAGACTCAGGTGTTACTTTGCGGAAATCCATTTCATGTGATGAATTCCTAAAATTTTTAGCTATTTTCCGCTCAAACTACAAAAACAAAAAAAAAAGGTTTTTGTAATTTGAGCGGAAAATAACTAAAGATTTTAGGAATTCATCATATACTTTTAATACCTTAATATTACGTCTTGAAAACTCGAATGTTGTAAACTGTGCTTACTGTTATTGGTACATGCACAGTATCGTTGTGCCGCCGTGCCGGGCTCAGCCGTTACCGTATTTGCAGCATGCTAAAGATTCCAATTTTAAAATATTTTAAAACAGTATCTAATGTAATATAGGTATATAAAATCATAGCATAATGTTAAATGACATTATAATGTTAAGTTATTTTTGCTCTCACGGCTTTAAAAAGATAGCATATCATAGTTTAGTTTAGAATGTAGTAAATTTATGAGATTGTTATATAGATAATGCAAACAGCGTCGGCTGTAACTGAGAGAAATTAAATAAGTAAAGACTATTGGTAAGGTAGATAGTAGGTACCTATTTTTCAGTCTTACTGAAAGTTCCTGGATTCTGATAAATGTAAAACGCTTACAATGCTTATAACGTACTTACTGTTTTTCTAAGTGCGCTTTAATGCTTTCTGACAATGCGTAAATATGCACTCTGCCATTCTTTGTAACCATTGCAAATAATAGTTGACCCAGTTTTCTTCAAAGTTTTCTTCAATAGCTCTTGGACTCTAGTCAGCACCGCTTCTGGATAAGTGAACAGTATACTCACATCAAGTTTATCCTTGATTTTACGTAACATAAAGATATCGCGGAGTGCAATTACTTCTATGTTTGAGGTCTTTGAAAACTCGCTGTTAACTTAGTAGAGTGGGCGGAGGCATAGTTTTGGTGAGAGTGTGTAATCTGCTGCGAGGACATCGTTCGCTTATCTACTATTTCTAAAATACTGGAAAACAAGTAGGGTGCATAATAAGAGTTTATGTACTAATCTAGGCGGTTCGGTTTTCGAATTGGATATTTGACAGTTTAAAAAATAAATTAAAATGAAAAATAGAGAGACGCGTAAAATAACTGAATGATAAGGAATAAAAATAACCTGTCTTTTTTAGGGTTCTGTAGTAAAACAAGAAACCCTTATAGTTTCGTCAAATCCGTCTATCTGCCCGTCCGTCTGCCTGTTCGCGGTTTAACTTAGAGACTCTTGGTACTAAACATTTGTAATTTGGCAGGGTTATACAATAGATTGGGTCCTTACATATGAAATTAGCGTTTTGTCGTACTGACCACTTTGATCTGAAATATCTCCTCTTTGGTTAAGAATTCCAAGTTTAAATTTATAAATTCATTTAGCTGGTACATTTGAGTTTTGAAAACAGTCATTCATTTGTTTTTTCCTCATTATTTTTTCTTTGGCGTCGCTTATTACCGCACAATGGAAAACATGAAATATCGGTATATTTACGAGTACGAGTTCTACCGTGGCACCAGTGCTGCAGAAACAGCTCGAAGGATTAATGATGTGTACGGCGCTGGTGTCGCAAAAGAAAGCACGGTACGTTTTTGGTTCCAACGTTTTCGTTCTGGAAACTTCGACCTTCAGAACCAACCCCGTGGACGGCCGAAGACCAAAGTGGAAAATGAAGAATTAAAGGCTATTGTGGAAGCGGATTCATCACAAAGCACTTCAGAGATAGCTGCAGGCTTTGGAGTAAGTGACAAAACTGTATTAATCCACTTGAAGCAAATCGGGAAAGTAAAAAAACTTGAACGATGGGTACCCCATGAATTGAGTGAATAGAACTTGCAAACACGTGTCGACTGCTTTGTTACTTTGCTCAACCGACACAATAACGAAGGGATTTTAAATCGAATCATTACTTGTGATGAAAAGTGGATACTGTACGATAATCGGAGGCGCTCGTCGCAATGGCTGAACCCTGGAGACCCAGCCAAATCCTGCCCTAAACGAAAATTGACTCAGAAAAAGTTACTTGTGAGTGTTTGGTGGACTAGCGTCGGTGTCGTTCACTACAGCTTTCTAAAATCTGGCCAAACGATTACGGCAGATATCTATTGTCAGCAACTGAAAACCATGAAGGAAGAACTAGCTGCTAAACAACCGAGTTTGGTCAATCGCTCTAGGCCACTGCTGCTTCACGACAACGCAAGACCACACACTGCACAACAAACAACCACTTAGTTGGATGAGCTACAATTGTAATGTCTGCGACATCCACCGTACTCCCCGGACCTTGCTCCAACAGATTACCATTTTTTCCGGAATTTGTACAACTTCTTACAAGGAAAAAAATTCAACTCCGATGCGGCAGTCCAAACCGCCTTCAAAGAGTTTATTGATTCTCGCCCCCATGGTTTTTTAGTAAAGGGATCAATGAACTACCTATGAGATGGCAAAAGTGCATAGATAACAACGGTGCATACTTTGATTAATTAAATATATTTTACAAAAAAAAAAATTGACTTTATATTCGTCCCGTACAAAACGCCAATTTCATATGTAAGGACCCAATACATATTAATCATGCCTATAAAGTTGCGTTTTCGAGGGATGAAAGATGTGAGTTGGATGTGGAGAGACGGGTAGCAGCTAGCAATTAAGTGAACGGCGCTCTGTCCGCATTAGTAGGTAGTGTGAATATATCACACTTAGCCAAAATGACCATTCATAATATGATATTGGTTCCAACTTTATTGTACGGTAGTGAGGTCTGGATATGCCCAAAATCGAGTGAAAGTAAGATAAATGCAGTAGAAATACGATCTCTTAGAAATAAGTTGCTCTTAGCTCTTAGAAATGAGCGGACAAAATAAGCAATGAAGAGATACGCAGTATGTCAGGGTTGCACGACAGTGTTATTGAAAAAATAAAGAAAGGCATGCTTAGAAGAAAGGAATGCTTAGATGGTTCGGGCATATAGAAATAATGAGTGATGAGAGACTGACGAAGAAAATCTACAGAGCAAAAGCGAGTGGTAAAAGAAGCCATGAGAGACCAAGGGTGACTTGTGGAGATCAAATAGCCAGTGTTAGCAGATGAAAATGTCAAAAGCACTCGAATACCTAAGCGAAAATGTGTGAGGAAAATGATGAGATTTGAGGAAGCGAAAGAAGTATGGAAGGACCGCGACGCTTAGCGCTCCGTCCTCTCTGACTACCCCGTTAGAGATACAGTGTGAAGATATGTATGTATGTATAAAGTTGTGAAATAAAATTAAAAAAAAAAATTTTTTTTTTGGTTTCCTTACACGTAAAGCGGAGATGATACTTTTCACTCGTCTATTCCATTGTGTGGGTTGTCGTTTGATAGGTCTTTCAAAAATTTTGGAGATTTATAATGAACACTTTTCAATTCAGGGATCCATTTGCAAAATATTTTGTTTTATAGTGGTCATTTTTGTTAGAGTTACGTGTCCCCCCTCCTAAGTAGGCTCTACAAGTTAATGGGTAATAGTCGACCAACTTATAAAATGTACTTGTATAAGTAAAAATTTCGTAAAAATTGTGATTGTTGTTAAATTTGTAATGACAAATGTTATTTGCCGCTAGAAATTTACATTTGCATTTTAGAGTATGGGAAAATATGTCTTTCAACTGCGAAGTTAAATTTGTTCTTACATCTGACTTGCTCGATATGAATTCAAGTAATTACACAAAGTTTTTAATTGTACTCTTTATTGAAATTATGTATCATTAATCACACACAAACACCGCTATATTGTTTTCAATCTGGAATGCCAACTGACAATTCTAAATATCCACATATCAATATTCAACAGCCCCCGCCTTAACTTTATGAAATTACTTAACAGTAATACCAAACATAATCTTTCTAATAACTTGGGGTTTGTATTTCTCCTCTAGGCCGATTAATATTATTGTTTACAGGTTATACACATTATAAGAATCCTGAATTTCAGATTTTTCAATAAATTTATTTCTACTATGATTAATATGTTTTTCATTGCGAATAATTTGTTTACCCTTTTCCTTCTTTAATTTGGATGATCTATCCTACTTTTTCTATTACTCTACCCGGATACCAATTCTTATTTACATTATCTTGTATACATACATTTTCCCCGGTATAAAAGTTTTCTTATTTTTACTAGTTTTATCATAATTATTTTTAGATACCATTCCATTTTCTAATATTTTACTTTTTACTTCCGTAGATATTTTAGGTTTTAACACATTATTAGTTTAAGGCAAATTTGTTCGTGATAACCTAGACATTAGTAATTCAGATGGACTATAATCTAATCCTGCAACAGGTGTAACTGTATAATTGTACATTGTCGTATTAAAATCTTTATTACTATCCAAATATTTTTTCATAATATTTTTAACAATTCCTACGACCTTTTCGAACATTCTATTTGATTGTGGATATCTAGGACTTGAATGAATTAGCTCTATATCTAATGATTTCACAAAGTTTTTAAATACATAACTTTCAAAAGCCATGTTATCACAAACTATATACTTAGGAATACTGTGTAGAAAAAATTGGCTTCAATATCCTTAAACAGAAATAGGCGTTTTATCTTCTAAAATTTTTACTTATACTCACTTTGAGTAATAGTTTACTACAACAATATAATCTTTATACCTAAAGTGACAAATATCCAGACCTATTTTAGCAAAAGGAAGTTCAGAAATCTCATGGGACATGAGAGAGGTTGTTTTGAGTTACATGGTTTAAATTTTTCATAAGTCTTACATGATAATATATAATTTTCTATGTCCTGCGATATTTTAGGCCAATAAATGACATTTCTGGCAAGTTTTTTACCCTTTATAACACCTGCATGATCTGTATGTAAAATTCTAGTCATTTCTTGTATCATACTTTTAGGAATCACAATTCTATTACTATAATAAGTTTTATTATCTTTTACATACGAGTATATGTATATGTAATTTCTTAGTTTATATAAAGTTTGACGTGTCTGTGTGTCTGTCTATGGTATCGTATCTCCTAAATGAATGGACCGATTATGATGTGGTTTTTTGTTTGCAAGCAGGTTTTCTAGCGGTAGTTTTTAGACATGTTTTATCAAAATTGGTTCAGCCGTTTGAAGAATATCAGCTCTTTTTTAGTTTTTAAAGAGACGCGAGCATCTTCTATGAATCTAATCGATGCGAAATTTAGTATACTGTGACTGCAGTAATGTCACAATAACATAATAACCTTGACCAGATGCGGCAGCATCATCTGAAGTCAGCAGGATGTCCAACTCCTCGCCGCTTACAGTAGAGGTATCATGTTTAGGCTCATTGAAATGGTCTCTATGAATAGGTTATAGATAGATAGATAGATGGTGATCAGGGTCTGATGATGGATCAGACAACTATTGTCAGAATATTCAGATTTCGGCGAGGCACGATCTCTTGTCGCAATTTCGTGTATCGTCCCGGAAAATATTTGGGTGAATGCAGGGATAGCGTGTAGATCGTAAAGTGTTTATAAAGTATGAAATAAAACTTAAATTAAAAATTAAAAAAACCCCGACTCAACAAAACCTCTAAAAAGCAAAAAAATAATATGTACCTCATAGCTTATTAAATTTGTGATAAGTTTCAATATAAATAGTAGTAGTAATACGAGTATATTCAAGTGTCGTCACGTCGGGGGACCGCTAAGTAAATAAAGTAATAAAAAGAGAATACAACTAAAAATGATAAAGTATGTATGTATGAAATTTAAATACAAGTAAACTTAGCGGTCCCCCGACGTGACGATGCTTGGATATATTACTACACGGTAGTAAACTAATTAATCTGTATTACTACTACAATTTATATTGAAACTTATCACAAATTTAAAGGGCTATGAGGTACATATTATTTTTTTACTTTTTGGTGGGTTTTTTAAATTATTAATTTAAGTTTTTAACTCTTCAAATGCTAGCACTTGTGAATCACTCCAACTCCAAATAATATCTTTTTTAAGTAAATTTCTCAACGGTTCTGTTGTTTTTGTATAATATAGTATAAATTTACTTAAATATCTACACATACCTAAAAATGTTTGTAACTGTTTGTCATTTTTTGGTTCTTCTAAATCTAAAACGGCTTTTACGTGTTCTGGATTTATTTTTATTCCTTCTTTTGATATCAATAAATCTACATATTTTATATGATCGCATTTATATTGTAATTTTTTACTATTAAATTTAACATTATTTTTCCTGGCAGTGTCTATTACTTGTGACAATATCCTGTCATGCTCTGCATTATCCTCTCCAACTATAATTATGTTATCCAGCCTGCATATGACCAAATATATTATTATTTATTTTTTGCATTATCTCTGGAGCAGATGATATATCAAATGACATCCTAATAAACCTATATCTACCAAGAGTGGTTCGAAATGTACATAATTTATCATCATCATCTAGAAATATCTGTATAAATCTATCTTTCATATCTAGAACAGTAAACACCTTTTTACCTGCCAAATGATTATAAATTTCTTCTGGTGAAGGAATTATCTTTCTCACAAAACGTTTTGATTTAATTTAATTTCTTTAGAATTTAAACATTACTTATAGGTATTGTCCGGTTTTCTACTATAACTAAATTATTGCATCAAGCCGTTAGACCCTATACTTATTCAATAAACCCAATTTTTTCATAATAATTTAATGTTTCCTTAAGTCTATTTCTTAATGCTAAAGGAACTCGCCTAATGGTTTTAATTACAGGTATAGATAGCATCTTGCCGAAATTTTATTTTATATGTTCCTTCTGTCCTTATAACCTGTAAAATAATCTTTATTTATTAATATAAGGTTTTGTTTTTCTTTGCAATTTTCTGGTTGCATTATATCGATTTTCTTTGAAGAATCTAATCTAATACAATCTGGTAACCCTATAACCGGTTGCACAGGCAAATCCACAACAGAAAATTTAACTTCTTCGTTCCTACCTTGGAGTATACAATTTATTACAACAGACCCAAGCGTTTTAATTCTATCATTATTATATACAACTAGTACAGCTGGCTGTTCTTTTGATTTTGTATTTTTATTTTTTATCATATTGTAAATATTAACTGGTAATGTGTAACAATCAGCTCCTGAATCTAACTTAAAACTTATGGTTTTTCCTAAAATTATTATATTTTCTTGCCACTGTTTACATAATGAATTAATACTCCTTACACTGTCTAAAAAACTTCTAGCTCACTGGCATTCGCTGTTTTCTTTACATTCCCACTCGGTTTTTTAGCTCGACATACCACTGCAAAAGGATTATACTTTCCGCACACTGCACATTTTTTACCAAAAACAGGACACTCATTCTTTTTATGAAACCTATCACAT
This sequence comes from Zeuzera pyrina, assembly GCA_907165235.1. Lineage (NCBI taxonomy): Eukaryota > Metazoa > Arthropoda > Insecta > Lepidoptera > Cossidae > Zeuzera > Zeuzera pyrina. The sequence goes on from OU015627.1 coordinate 7,343,714, forward strand.
CTAATACACTTAAGATTGTGATATATTTTTGGCCTTGCACCTTGATTTTTATTCACCATTTTCTCCATGTCAGTCTTGTGTTTATTTCTGCCCATTTAACGTATTAATTTCTTTGTTCTCTGTGGTCTCTAACTGGCTCCAGCCTGTCCCTGCAGCTCTACATATTTTAATAGTTTCCTCTAAATTTAGTTTCTCCTCTCTTAATAATCTTTCCTTAACACCTCTATCTCTCTCCTATTACAATCATCATATTAATCACTTTTTCCTCTTGATTTTCAACTTCAAACAATTTTGCTTGATTTTTTAATTTAGTAATGAAATTATTAACATTTTCACCTTCTTCCTGCCTTATGTTTAGGAATTTAAAAGTATTTATTATCACATTCTATCAGTGATTACTTACTCAGTGCATTCTATCACATTCTTCCTGGGTTGCGCATACTTGTCAAAGGCTTAGGCAAAGGTAACTTTGGTCGAAGGTATTTGAAGGTATTCTTTCACTGACATTGTATTATACACGTCCAGTGCTTGCTCTCCTGCCACGTTGAGAAAAATCGCAAGTTTCCTTTCCTCGGATTTCTGTCCTAGCCCGGCAGCCTCTAAATAAATTTCAAATGCTTGTATAAACCTATTTCAATTTGCTCCATCTTTCGAGAGTACTTAAGCGATGTGGAAGTTTAACGTCCTCCATATATTCTACTTCTGATGTCATGTTCGATTTGAATTGAAGTAATTACACTAAGTTTTTAATTGTACTCTTTATTTAAATATGTATCATTAATCACACACGAGTACCGCCGTATTGTTCCCAATCTGGGTTGCCAACTTACAATTCTAAATATCCACATATCAATATCCAACATATCTATTTTTTTGGTAAACACATTACACAAATACATGTATGGTGGTACGGAACCCTCGGTGCACGAGTCCGACTTGCGCTTCGTCGGTTTATTCATTTTTATCATTGATTTTATGAAAAAAATCCACAACCACAATGAAAAACTATGACGACGTTATAGTTCATAAACTCGAACACATCTCATACAAAATTCCGTTTTCGACTTACTTTTCTATCGTCGGCAAATCCTCAAAAGAAAGATTCGTTTCGTCGATTGACTTTTTCTTTCAGGTTCATAACAGTACACTCAGCTTTTATAACTTTCTGTCACGGTATCATACACTACTAAATATTGGCCTTTGTCATATTTTTATATAATTTTATTAAACCACTCTATATGCTCTCGTGATTGAACTTTATTTAACTCATGATGTATCCATCTCTTGCAAAACGTCCAAATCTTTAGACGCACGTGCAAAATATTTTTCACTTAATTCATACCAATATTGTACGAATTTGCTGATATGCCAACTTCATATCTGATCGAATCATTTGTTGTACAGGTTCAATATTACTTTCGATTACGCTGACGCCATCCGGCCCTACCGTGAATCATCGTGGGGATTTGAAACGAACACGTCTACACTTAAATGATTGTACCAGAAGTTCACAGAGCTACGAGATAAGGCTTCATCAGTAATCACTAAATATTAATTGAAGTCTCTGGCAACGTTCTTGTTCACATGAAAACATATAAGCAATTATATTTATACACATTATTTATTGCCCGAACTTATTATTTAACTTTTTATTGAATAAGTTGTAATCGAGATATCAGGGCAACTGACCACGCAACTAATATTATAACGTTGTCTTCTGAGACACAGGTATATTACTAATTTCTCATCTATACGAAAATTATAAAGAGGTAAACGTTATTTGTTTGTATGTAATGAATAAACTCATGAATGAATAAACTAAAGTACTCAACCCATTTCAAAAATTTTTTCACCTGTAGAAAGCTACAATCAGCAAGTAACATGGGTTGTATTTTATTAAAAAAAAAAATTCTACCCGTGCGAAGCCGGGACGAGTCTCTAGTATATAATAAAACGAATTATTGTATTTCTTATATGGTCAAGGAAAAATCCACTACAAATTGAATCAGTTTTACAGGCGCGGCTTAGCTAAATAAAGCTTAACATAAATTTCAGCTTATGGGCGGTAAATCACGAACCACCTTAACACCTTTATGCTAGAGTAAACAATGCAAGTAAAAAACCGGAAGATATATAGGTCATGAGTAAGGGAAAATAGACAAGTATAAAGAACCTTACGACCCCGTCAATAAATTCAAGGCATTAACAACAATATTTTAACTTTTTTTTTACAGTTTCTTTGTATAGACCTATAGACGGTATATAATTTATTTTTGTGGTTGTTATGTATTGTTTTTGTTAACAATACAGCACGTAATGTACGTGTTAATTTAGTTTTATGGCTTAGTTAATGAACGAGTTTGAAAATTGGAATGAATATTGTAACATTTTAATTTGCGCAAAGCCTCCTGACTTCTCGGAACCTCGAAAGGCTAATGTCACACGCATGACTTGTCAAAGAAATGTGAAAAGTAAGACATTTCTCCTTATAAGATGAAATACGAGTACGTGTTAAATAAAGAAGAACTTTTAATATCGTCATTTTCTTTTTAAAATGCAAACGCGTAATTAAGAAAACTCTAAAAACAAAAAGCAAAATATTCTCAGAATGACCTATGACCTACCACCATGTGTCAAACCAATTTTCGTGTCTCTCTTTCTACCTCATTGAGTGTAACTACGAGTAAAACAGCTGTATCATAAATATGGAAACCTCGCGCTGTCGGTGTAATTCGTGTCAGCTCATGACCGACTTCTTCGGTTATCTCGCGATGTAGACGCTCACTAAGAACGGATTTTACGAAAGTCCTGCCCAAAATGGCTATGCTACCCGTGCGAAGCCGGGTCGGGTCGCTAGTGTCTCATATTACAGAAACATTTTCTAGAAAACTATATGGTTGGAACGTCTATTGTTTTTGACAGGATATATTTTATTACGAATAAGAAATCTTGTAAGAAATAGATATGTCAGAAATAACATTGGATTGAGAGAAATGGCTTTAATATTCTTTGAACAATGTATTTGTTTTTCATATTGAATAAGTTATCCTCATACACTTAAACATACGAAGTAGTATAATTAATTTTCTTCGTAATATTTAATTGTATTGCTTTTATAAGCTCAGCGAGGGGGATTTCTTTCATAATTATAGATAATAATGATTGATTATATGTACTTAGTCTGGCCATTAATACTGTTACAATAAAAAAACAATAATACTCGTATCACATTTGAATTTGAGCTTGTCATTCTCATATGAATATTCATAGTGTTTTCTCATTTTCGCGCCAATCTTTGTTAATATTCTTGTAATATTAGAATTGAGTGGGGTGATAAAGAGAACCGAATTGATGAACTATGTCGCATATTTTAAAAGATGATTTAGGACTACTTGCAGTTTATAAGAGACGCACTGGTCATTACTTAGACGATAATTTAAAAACAAATAGGGTTGTAAAATCAAAACAACTTCTTAGACGGTACGCAAAGAGAGGTCACACCGAAATTTTAATTACTAATTTTCCTTTTTATTAATCAGAATGACCGAGTTTATGCTCAAAGCTATAGAGAAATTTCTCAATTTGTGAGTAGGGTACAATATGAGCGTTATCCGGCTTCAGTGATGATTTGGTGGAGTGTTAGCTATCAAGGAGTGAGCTATATTTTTGTGAAAAAAGTATCAAAAACATCGGCCCAGGTGTATTAAGATACGATTATTGAGAATGTAGTTAGGCCTCTTAACAACATCATGTTTCATTACCAAGAATGGTACTTTCAGCAAGACTCAGCATCGGGTCGGCTCGATCCACACAAACGTGGCTTTAAAGCAGCCATTCCCAAAGTGGGCGATAACGCCCCCTTGTGGGCGCTGCAGGCCTAAAGGGGGGCGGTAAGAGACCCAGAAAAAAAATGGGGGCGTTGTGTAGAGGCCTGGGGGGTGATTTGTAATTTCATTTAGCTAAGAGGCATCTTAGACAACGACTCCATGAGCTCTCGACTCAGTAGATAAAATAAGTTTGGGAACCTAGACTTTAAAGGAACGTTTCTGACTTCATCGGAGCTAAAGACTGCCACTCATCTAGTCCCGATCTGAATCCACTTGCTTTACGGTCTCTTTTAGAGAGTATGGTATGCTCTAAAAGTCATGATAATTTGGAGTCCCTGAAACATTCCATAAGATTGGCAGTGGCGAATTTTCACAGGGCGAAAGTGCATATTTCAATCGATTACTGGCCACAACGTTTAACGGATGGTATTAAGGCCAATGAAGAACATTTTTAACGAGGTTAATGTTTTTAAAATGCTGTTATATTAACGTATAAACTGACGTACACTGGAGTAATAAACGTTTTGTGTAATAGAAAAAAAACGATGATTTCCTTGTAACAATATTTATGGCAAGACTAGGTATAGTACAAAGGTAGGCGTGTTATTTTTATAATATGTATTTATTTATTTCTTTATTTATTTATTGGAAAACTACAGCTTAATTATTATCATTAATTAAGCCACAACAGTTCTCTCATTTGGACTAATTAGAATGAACAGATATTTATGTATAGTTAAAAGTATAGATGATTTCTTTGTAATGTTAAAAATAAAATTGAAAAGGTATTAAAGCTTCATTTTAAAAGTAATTTATCTTTGAATAGATCACTTATATATAAGATAATATTATTGTGTACATACAATCTTCACGCTGTATTCCTAACAGGATAGGCAGAGAGAACGAAACGACAGACGTCGTCTGTTCTTACAAACTTCTTTCTCTTATATTTATTTTTCAAATTTCATAATTAGTTAGTACTTTTGACATTTCTGTTAGCAGTCTGGCTATTCTTAGGGGTATTTAATCTTTATACGTCAGCCTTGGTTTTCCTTGGCTTCTTATTCCCCTCACTATGCTGTGTTGGTTTTATTCATCAGTTGTTTGTCTATCGTTTGCTTTTTAAACGCCCTAACTATCTAAGCATGAATGATTGGAGACAAAAGGGCCCTGGCTTTGCCCATGCTAAGGGAAGGAGAATAAATAAATTAAAAAAAAAACTATCTAAACATTTCTTTCTTCATTTTTACTATAACAATGTTCTACACGTGGTTCTACAGTACTAGCTAGCGACCGGTGCCGATTTCGCACGCTTAGAATTTTTTTTGAAAATAAGATACATACCATGTTACTCGCTGATAATGTAGCTATCTACAGGCTATAGAATTTTTGAAATCGGTTAAGTAGATTTTGAATTTATCCATTATCTACAAACAAATTATGGTTACCTTTTTATAATATTAGTATACCATAGATGTATGGTTAAATTCATAACGTATGTACAGTTAAAAATAATGTATATAACTGGCCCGTCGGTGTGGTGTTTAGTGGATCTAATTTTAAAACTTTTTCTAAATTATTCATTGTTTAACACTTTTTTACACACAGTAGGTACATGTTTAAAGCTTATTTTGGGGCCACATAATTGTTTAGTGATCATTCATTATTATTATTATCTATAAATCTATACTAATATTATAAAGAGGTATAAACTTTGTTTGTTTGTACGTAATGGATAAACTCAAAAACTACTTAACCGATTTCGAAAATTCTTTCACCTATAGAAAGCTACATTATCAGCGAGCAACATGGGATTTATTTTATAAAAAAATTTCTACCCGCACGAAGCCGGGCCGCGTCGCTAGTAATTCATAATTTCTAAATCATAAATATTAAGTTGCAGATCTAGTTTATTGTAGTGGTTCGATTTGATTTGCCCGCTACAGTGGTGACAGCTGAACACCTGCCTTCCAAGCTTGGCTCCCGGGTTCGTCTGGGCTATCACGTAAAGAACGATATCTGCGCTTGCGCTGTGAAATAATTATGGACGTAAAATGTACCTACAACCCCGTTTGAGTTAAGTTTGCACTTGGCGGGGATGTCGTCATTTTGTCATTCGGGTATGGTACGCAAAAAAGTATCAGTGAAAAAATCCCGAACCTTAAACTCAATAAGTTTTTAATAAATCTTATGTTACAAAATTTAACAGGAATAATCTCAAAATAAAACAATAATAACAACAACAACGATCAACAAAAAAGTTAATAAAATTAATCCAAACTAAACAAGTATGTAGGTAACGAAAATTAATCGGTATCGGTAACAAAGATGCAAACCGCGGGGTTATTACCTAAAAATTTGCAGACAGCGACAGCCACGCGATCACTGCGTGACTGGTGATTAATTGTAATAAAAAATTAGTATCATGTATGACGACTGCGTATCTATTATTCTATGACCGTAAAATGTACTTTTCGCGGTAGATTTAGCGCCAGTATACAAATTACATTACACAAATTCTTTTTTTACAGCAGATATCGCGCGATATTGGCTGTCACATGCTGTCTGCAAGTTACGTAATAAGCGTGCCGTACTGACGCCACTGGGCGAACGCGGGGCAAGTGCGGGGAAGCGCGAGGGGGCCTCGCATCCCAGCGAGGTGCAAACTTAGCTCAACAGAGTAGTATGTATATGTATATTGATATTATAAATGCAAAAGCCCTTTATTTGTTGTTATTTATGTAAACTCCACGATCTCGCACATTTTTGTTAAGTTTTAGATATTTTTATTGTTGATAGAGTTAAACGAACACTTCACCACATTCTTCATTTCAAGAAGACATGGTTTTAGAAAGAAGTAACACTCACTTAGGTACTGTATTTTTCCATTTAGTAGTTGATATTTGTGTTAAACAATTCGATAAATAAATAAGCGTTTAATTTAAAATTACTATTTGGATGGTTTTGTTAAATATAAAACATTAATTAAAAGAAACATTTCACCAGTTTTCTACTCGTAACTTGTTAAAACTAATTTTAGACAATTATAATAATAAAAAGTATAAATAATAATAAGTAGTTACAAATTGTTTTGTTTAAAGTAAAGAACATAATATTGGAAGCATTATAAAATAAGTACCTGGATGACCGAGCTTTATTCGATGTCTTATAAAAAAAAAAATTGTCTGACCACGTTGCGAGATTTGACCCACGCCTTTCAGCATCGGTGGTAGACGTACACTATAGCCACTGTTCTATTGAGAAAGTAAATTCTGTTGCGAAATTAGAAGAGTTCAGAGTATAGAAGTTTTAAGTGTGTGAAAACATAAAAAACACGAATTTTCCCAGAATTGAGACCTAGCTAGATCGATTTCTCTCCCCCGTAAATCTCTATATCGTAAATTTCATCGAAAATGTTAGAGCCGTTTTCGAGAACGCAATTACAAGTATATAAATATTGCTCGTATAATACTGTTACAGTTGGACCTTATGCGTAGGGAATAAGGTCGATTTTTGGTGGAACTCGAAACATAACTTTTGGTGCTTATATCTCGAGACCTAGGCTTTATCGAGTTATGACCTAAAAACGCATTGCTAGGTTTAAGGCCTACTATCGAATGGTATAAGTCAAATTAAGAAAGAAGAACCAAGTTGCACCTCGAATATTCCCGAGCGATGACGTGTCATGAACCTATGACCCATACAAACAGGCGGCATCGAGAACAATGTCGAATTACCGTTAGCGAGCGTAATTCACTAGAAAGTTCCACTCTCGTTTTAGGCGACTATAAATAGAGCTCCGTGTCCGCCGCCGAGTCAGTGTTTCTCAACTATCGTTCGAAACGACATATCGAGGCGACATCAAGGCGAATTACGAAGACCACTACGACGACTACTGCGAAGACCTTGGATAGAAGAACTCTGCGATTCGGGAACGTTGTTATTGAGTGAAGCGTGTACCTTCGGTGACTACTACGCGAGTACCTACTTCGAGGGCGACTATGAAGATTAGGAACCGCCGTAATTAAGTTCGCGTGTTCTTGACATCTACTTGTACGAAGAAAAATAAACTCTTTGCACCCTTAACTGGCATCTTATTACCCTCAGCTCGTAACAATTGGTGTCAGAAGTGGGATGCCGGTCACACCAAGGGACGAACAAGGAGTCCGTACGAGACGTCAAGCAACAATGGATTCGGTGCGTCGAGAAGAAGCACTACTTGACACACCCACCGACGGAGCACCCGCTACCGCAGAAATGTCCGCGACGGCACAAGTGCCAGTTTCCACTGGAATGCCCACTAACGTTGGTACGTCCGGAGTCGCGAACATCGATATCGCAGTGTTACTAGCTAGCTTGGCTGAGATGAAGGCTAGCATAATGGAAGTTAGGGAAGCCACGCAAGCGACGGAAGCCAGGATAATGGAGGCAACGAAAGTCAGCAAAGAAGAGATATTGAGCTCCATGAATTGTAAGATCACGGCGTTAGGTGACACATAGGTCAACTGGATATAGAAGTTAAGGACCTTAGGTACGATATGGAAAAGCAGGACACCCGTATAAATGCACATGACAGTATGCTATCTGAATATGGCAAAGAGATACAGAGCCTGCACGAGAAGGTACAGAAAGTCGGAGTGAGAGGTGTCGTAACTGTTCCCAGTGCTGTACCCAAGATTGAGGTACCTCACTTCGATGGAACCATGTCATGGGCAGCTTTCCGGCTACAGTTTGAGATGGTGATAGAGGGCAACGGATGGGGCGACTCACAGGGTTTAACGGCCCTTACACTTCCCCTACGAGGTGATGCGGTGCAGGTGTTAGAAAATGTTGGCGGCAAAGATAGAACACTAGCCGATATGCTCGACGACGTACGACGAGCCTACGCATTTACACCGGCGCTTATTGATACAACTGTCGTGCAAGCATTTGTCGACGGGATCTGCGACACGGAAGTTAGAGCTGCGGTCCGTTTGGGACATCACCAGACTCTCAAGGCAGCCCTGGCACACGCACTTGAGGTGGAGGCAGTGCGTCAAGACAGCCGAACTCATCGTGTGCGAGAAGGCACGATGCAGGTAAGATCTCAAAGAGGACCAACTTGTTATGAATGCGGTGAGAGAGGACATCTTCGTGTCAATTGTCCCAGTAAAAGGGCTAGGAAAACGTCGTCTGGGACACAAGTTAACCCCGAGGAGTTAAACTAAAAACAGCCAGTGCTTGTCCTTGGTGAAACAAATGCGACATTAAAAATGGGTGATAAGACGGTGACACATCCAGTTCTTATAGCAAACATTACAGACGATTGCATCATTGGGTTGGACTTCTTGGCAAAGCAACTTTGTGTTCTCAATGTAGCAAAAGGCGTATTAAGGTTTCCAGATGAAGAAGTTTTTCTGGAAGGCGCAAAACAAGGAACAGTGTACAGTTTGAAAAGAACTGTTTTGCCGCCGAGGTCAGAAACCTTAGTAGAAATTCGATTCTCGCCGACAGTATGCAGTAAACGCAGTGTGATAATAGAAGACATTGGGAATCACCCTGACTGGATAACTGCGCGAACCTTAGTGATGACTTCGGGACAAACCAAGGTACGTGTTGTCAACGTTAGTAACAAGGAGGTCGTTTTAGAAAGGAACTGCGTAGTGGGCAGATGCGACCCTGTTACGTCCCTAAGAAGAGTAGACTTGCATGAAACAGACCACGGTAATCATGCTGCCACATATATCCACGTTACTTGAAAACTGTCGGGAAAATTTAACCGATCTGGAATGTCATAAGGTGGAACAGTCCTTGTTAAGTTATCAAGACATCTTTTCGAAAGGCGATGACGATTTGGGACGTACTGGGCTTGAAAAGCACCGCATAGATACGGGAGATACACAGCCTATAAGACAGAGACCTCGACGTATTCCACTAGCAAGGGAGCAAGAGGTATCAGAGATGTTAAGAGAAATGGAGAAGAATCGCATCATCGAACCATCGACTAGCCCTTGGTCATCTCCTGTTGTTCTGGTTAAGAAAAAGGATGGCAGTACAAGATTCTGTGTTGACTACAGAATGCTGAATAGTGTTACAAAAAAGGACAGCTATCCCTTACCACGCATAGATGACACGTTAGACTTGCTAAGTGGCATGAAATGGTTCTCCACAGTTGGCAGGTTGAACTCAGCCAGGAGGATAAAGAGAAGACTGCGTTCACTACTGGCCCTGGAAATGGTCTCTGGCAGTTCAATGTTATGCCATTTGGACTGTGCAATGCTCCGGCTACATTTGAGCGCTTAATGGAACGCATTTTAGTGGGGTTACTCGGCGACGCGTGCTTGGTCTATTTGGATGACATTATCATCATGGGGCGCAGCTTCGTGGAGCACCTGCATAATTTAGAGAAGGTTTTCCAAAGAATACGGGAAGCTAACCTGAAACTCAGTTCTAAGAAATGCACTTTGTTCCAAAGGGAGGTTGAATACCTAGGGCACATTATCTCGGCACAGGGAATCCGAACAGACCCAGAGAAAATAAGAGCTGTCTAAGAGTGGCCGACTCCTTCTGACAAAACCGACGTGCGCTCTTTCTTGGGACTTTGTACGTATTACCGCCGATTCGTCAGGAACTTCTCTGAAGTGGCGAAGCCCTTACATCGGTTGACAGAAGACAAGTGCCAATTTGAGTGGAATCCTGAATGTGAACAAGCATTCACATTACTTAAGCAGCATCTGTGTGAGGCTCCTATACTGGGCTACTTTACTAGAGAGGGACATTTTGTTGTAGACACGGACGCCAGCAATGTCGGCATTGGAGGAATTCTATCTCAAAAACAAGGAGAACAGCAGGTTGTCATTGCCTACTTCAGCAAATGTCTTTCGAAACCAGAAAGAAACTACTGCGTTACTCGCCGGGAACTTCTAGCTGTTGTTAAGACCTTACAACACTTTAAGAAGTATTTAATCGGAAGACCGTTTACTCTTCGTACTGACCACGCTGCTTTACAATGGCTTCTTCAGTTCGAGAACCCAGAGTGACAGGTAGCGAGATGGTTGGAACAGTTGCAAGAATTCGACTTCGTGGTTGAACATCGGAGAGGAAAATTACATTCTAATGCCGATGCTTTATCCCGACGACCTTGCGAAGAATCTTGTCGGCATTGTTCGAGACAGGAAGCTAAAGAGAACATACGGGTTATAAAAGTAAATGCTTTAGATGACACGTGGAGCGACGAAGCCATGGGGGATGCACAGAAAGAAGACAGCGACTTGAAGTACATAATAGAGTGGAAGCAACGTGGCCATAAGCCAGCTTGGAGTGAAGTGTCGGAGTTCAGCCCAATTACGAAAAGTTATTGGGCTCAATGGGACAGTCTGGTGGTAAATAATGGAGTTCTTCATAGGAAATGGGAGTCGCCCAGTGGACAGGAGGTTACCATGCAGGTCGTAGTCCCCCGAGGGAAAGTGGCGTCGGTGTTACGTCAGATTCATGATGGAGTATCGGGAGGACATCTAGGCGTAAAGAAAACCTTGGACAAGGTGAGGTAAAGATTTTACTGGGTGCGGTGCCGCGAGGATGTGGAGGACTGGTGTAGGAAGTGTACAGCCTGCTCTTCAGTAAAAGGGCCGCAAACAAGAACCAGAGGCCAGCTGAAATTGTATAACGTGGGAGCGCCTTGGGAAAGAGTTGCAGTCGACGTAGCTGGACCGTTTCCTGTAACTGAAGACGGAAATCGTTACATAGTCGTCCTTCAAGACTATTTCAGTAAATGGCCAGAAGCGTTTGCTGTACACAATCAGGAAGCTCATACAGTTGCCAAAAAGCTCGTTCAGGAGGTATTTTGTCGGTTTGGCGTACCTTTGGAATTGCATACTGATCAAGGTAGGAACTTCGAGTCGGCATTATTCCAAGAAGTTTGCCAATTACTTGGGATACATAAAACGCGTACGACACCAGGTCATCCGCAATCCGATGGAATGGTCGAGAGATTTAACCAGACGTTGGAGAATCACCTGGCCAAAGTAGTGGAAGAACATCAAAGGGACTGGGACCAATACATTCCGCTCTTCTTAATGTCTTACCGCTCCGCTGTACATGATAGCACAAATTTCACACCATCTAGGATCAATTTTGGACGAGAGATACGACTACCAGTTGATGCTCTAACGGGAATACCACCTGACGCTCCAAAGCCAACTACCGATTACGTGTCCGATCTACAGCAAAAACTAGATGACATTTACGAACTCGTAAGATAATGCTCGCTCGCTATGACCGTAGAGCTAATGTAATGGGATTTGAGGAAGGAGCCTTAGAGTGGTTGCATAATCCCATTAGGACAAAAGGGAAGTCTCTGAAATTTCAGGCCAAATGGGATGGACCATATACGATGATAACGAGAATAAATGACGTTACTTGTCGGATCAAAAAGGAGCCTAGAGGTAATCTAAAGATCGTCCACGTGGATCGCCTAGCTCGCTATCATGGTTCCAATCATGCTCGGGACGACCATGACTAAGAGGGGGGCAATGTTACAGTTGGATCTTATGCGTAGGGAATAAGGTCGATTTTTGGTGGAACTCGAAACATAACTTTTGGTGCTTATATCTCGAGACCTAGGCTTTATCGAGTTATGACCTAAAAACGCATTGCTAGGTTTAAGGCCTACTATCGAATGGTATAAATCAAATTAAGAAAGAAGAACCAAGTTGCACCTCGAATAGTCCCAAGCGATGACGTGTCATGAACCTATGACCCATGCAAACAGGCGGCATCGAGAACAATGTCGAATTACCGTTAGCGAGCGTAATTCACTAGAAAGTTCCACTCTCGTTTTAGGCGACTATAAATAGAGCTCCGTGTCCGCCGCCGAGTCAGTGTTTCTCAACTATCGTTCGAAACGACATATCGAGGCGACATCAAGGCGAATTACGAAGACCACTACGACGACTACTGCGAAGACCTTGGATAGAAGAACTCTGCGATTCGGGAACGTTGTTATTGAGTGAAGCGTGTACCTTCGGTGACTACTACGCGAGTACCTACTTTGAGGGCGACTACGAAGATTAGGAACCGCCGTAATTAAGTTCGCGTGTTCTTGACATCTACTTGTACGAAGAAAAATAAACTCTTTGCACCCTTAACGTTAACCCTTAACCCTTTGCGGCATCTTATTACCCTCAGCTCGTAACAATACTATTCCTTATAATACTATTCTTCTAAATATCATAGTATCCTAAATAACATAGTATCCTAAATAAAGAAAGCCCATGAAATTTAACATTCAATTCACTGTTCAGGAAAATGAATAATAGACTTTTCTCAGTCAAGTTTTAGCCATAGACTTTATAAATGACAGAACCAGACGCCGTTTTCGAGCAGCAACGGTGAGCTAAATCAGATAACCTGACTCACCTATACATACAACACACATTTATTATCACACAAGCTGATCAGTCGTCATTTCATTAGAAAACAGCACCCACACATCTACATTATATTTGATTTTATTCGTCTCACGCCGCCGTTGGAATCTTAGTACAGGACAGGCTGTCTGAAGTTACGAAGTCTATGTTTTTATCATTATTATTCATTTTATTTCCTTATCATAAGTACATTATTAAAGTTATATGTGTTTTTAATAGGTACTTGTTGCAAACTGAATTTAGACACATTATTTCAAAATATTAAAAAGAAAACAATAAAGGTCTGACCACATTGCAGGATTCGAACCCGCGTACTTCGGCGTGATAGACCTACACTCAGCCACTGTGCTTTTGAGAAGGTAAACTCTGCTGCAAAATTAAAAAAGTTTAGAAGTTTTAAGTGTGTGAAAGACGGAGAAAACGATTTTTCCTAGAATTGAGACTAGCTAGGTCGACTTTTGCCCCCCTCAATCCCTATATTTAAAATTTCATCGAAATCGCTCAAGCCGTTTTCGAGAAAGCGATATCAAAAATATATAGCTATATACAAATATTGCTCGTTTAATATAATAGTGGATATACTTAAAATAATGAAATTCAAAGTATGCCTTTGAATTCTAATATCTATTTTCAATTCGAACCATTTTCATAAAATTCTTTGCACTGCGGAGCTATGTACCTATTTTGTTTAACCCTTTTGGTAGGTGCTAATGGCTCTTTTGTCCCGAGAGGGCGAAACTTCTTCTTGTCTGACAAATTATATTTTGCGGTCTTGACAAATGGACTATCGAGTTTTTATAGTATAATATAATAATTTCGATTTCTTATTCGTTAAAATATTATTCGACGGCAATTTTTTAGCTTTCCCGTTGTGCTTAGACTTCTTGAAGCGTATGACTTTGTAGTTTTATAGATATAGAACTAAATTATCAGTTTCCGATTCCTATAAGATCTAGATTTTTGGTTACTAATGAAAAGGTAATATACGTATAGTTTTCGGTTTGTAAATATTAACGTTAAATCCTTTGCTGTTCAAGCGGTTAGACTGTGGAATGCTCTTCGTTCACACATTCGAGAAAGCCTGTCCATTGCTTGTTTCAAGCATGCTGTTAAGGAGCACTATGTGAAAGATGTACCTACGTTAAACTTTTATTTATTTATTTACAGCTTCAAGTATATTTATCTGTCCCTATGTATATATTTATATTTATGTATTTAAAATATAATAAGTATTATATTTGTGTATAGTATAAATATGTAATTAATATTAGTGTATTTTATTATCATTATAACAAGTACACACAGTGTCTATCTTTGCTATTTTGAATTTGTCACTCTCGCAGGTCTGCTGGTAGAAATTTCTTTTAGAAATAAGCTGTACCTTTTGCTCATCCTTTCTGTATGTATCTTTTTGTAATGTTTGTGTGTGCAATAAAATATAAATAAATAAATGAATTAAACGTTTAGTATCAATATACTAAGTTGTAAATATTGAAATCCTTAATAGGAGTAGACTGAGGCGTTTTAGATTATCATGAGGTAATTAGGGACATTACCTTATGCGTTGTACTTTTATTGAGAAAGTAACATAAATTCAAATTAACCGTTGCGTTCGAAGTTCGATATAACTAATGATAATTTGTTTGACCCCTCCGTCATAAAAAAAAACGATATTTTTCATTTGAAATCAGACAGTTTATTAGTCAAGGTTTTTATTATTATTATATATGTATGTTTAGTATTATAGTATAATACTACAGATTAATTAGTTACTAACGTAAAATAATACGATAGATAAAAGATTTCAGTTTTAAATAAACTAAGTAGAACCTTCCATTTTGCAACGCAATATAAAAACATACATACTACAATTCAGTGTTTCATTTTTGAGTCGTCTATGTCCCCTGTGCATAGTGTCCGTTTAAATTTTTTTTTTTTTATACCTTAGTTACGTTAATTTACTGTGATGCTTTTGAGTTGTTATTTACAAAAAAAGTGTAAGTTACTAAGAATAAACTTCATGCACTAATAGGTTAATAATCTTTGAAATTCACTTAAGATTAATACATTAAACAACATGTTAATTTAGTTTATTAACGTTGTAAATACTTAGATTTGTACCTACTACAATGGTTTTACGTTAGGTCAGTGACAGATTAAATCATTTTCAGAGTTGAGACACGTTTCATTTTCTGTATTGTTCTTACGCAGAATATTATAGTTCAGGCAATTTAGTTCAGTTTGGCAATTTCATCCGAAGTCGTCATGGTATAATGTTCGTTAAAGATGTTGAAAATTAATTGAGTGAAATATTGACTACAAAACAAGTCAATATTTGCGCATCTGTCTTGAACAAGTACGTTACATATTTATGTATAGCACTGTAGTGTTCGATATTATTATTATCACCTGTGCGGACTGATCCCGTGAAACATTTCGAAAGTCACGTTTTTCCATTTTCCTATTAGAACGTAATATATGAGTGTTGAATGTATGTGTATTATTTTTGTTTGAGTTTAATTTTTTATTACAAGTAACTACCTATTTACAATGGATCACATACGACGAACAGAATTTCTTATATTGCCGAGTTATAAATTCCTTGTAATTCGATTATATGAAATCATCTTTATGTTTATATTGATCGGCCCGTTGGTGCCGTAATTAATGCTTCTGACTTAAACTGAGAGTCCCGAGTTTCAATTCTGGTCATATTGCTCCAGAAAACCTTTTCTAAATTGTCTTAGAGCATGAGTGTTATTGAGTGCTTCCCCAATGCTTTGTGTGGTACCCGTAGTGCACCCATTCCCAAAGTGGGCGATAACGCCCCCCTGTGGGCGCTGCAGGCCTAAAGGGGGGCGGTAAGAGACCCAGAAAAAAATGGGGGCGTTGTGTAGAGGCCTGGGGGGTGATTTGTAATTTCATTTAGCTAGGAGGCATCTTAGACAACGACTGCATGAGCTCTCGACTCAGTAGACAAAATAAGTTTGGGAACCTAGACCGTAGTGCTCGTAAGACTCGCATACCTAGGCGAATTTGTGTGAGGAGAATGATGAGTGATGAGATTCGAGGATTTGAAAACAGTATGTAAGGACCGCGAAAGTTGGCGCTCCGTTCTCTGACTACCCCGTTAGGAACAGTGTGAAGATATGTATTTATTCGTAAATTGTACACAGTCTTACAAATGAGATGTAAAATAGACGGGGTTCATCACGCGATCCAATGCAGATTAGCAAACGTAGACTCAGTAATCTACTACTGACAGCAGGATGGTCTGTGGTCACTACTAGCCGCAGGCAACCTGTAAGGCTTTTGATTTTTTCTTTTTTAGTTACGTGGTTGAAACTTTCAAAAGGTATCTAGACCGCTAGGAATGAGACTGTGATGTGGATTTTTACACACTGAAACTCGCGGTAGTCGGTCTTGGTACATTGTCAAGGGACTCCGGGTTCTTCTACAGATTGCACTGGAACTCCTTTTGCGCTGTGCCGAAGCACGATTTGGAGGTAAAGGCATATCCTCCAACACCCTCATAATGCAAGACCTGTACATACGCAACGCAAGGCACGCGGAGTTGCTCTCCTCTAGACTGCATTGATGTACGGCCAGATTCTCCATTCTCATCAGCCACGACCCCGAAGGCCCATTTTTAGTTACTTCATGTGCTGGACGAAGGATACCGTAGCGTTATTCTGTTTCTGGAGCTGCAAGGCTGAAAGCCTTTGACTTGACTTAATGAGTACCGCTATGTAGTAATAATCGAGACAAACAGCTTTTACGTGTCTTCTACACGTAAATTATGGAGACGTTCTATATAGTTGCCATCAGATCAATTATAGAATAAGTGACCATACTCAACATTGCTTATACCTTGATGATGAAATTGTTTGGGTACCTTCATATGCATAATATTCAAGATCTAAACGTAGGTAATGCATGAATTTGTTATCAGAAGTTATAATTTGTATAAAATACTGATTTAGCCGCGGATAATATTTTAATAATGGATTTTTATTGGATATCTATAACAGATCTGAATCCAATATCCGTTACTGAGTTGCGTTCCATTTTTGACAGAATTGAATCTATGTGTTACAAAATTAAATGAATAATCGTGTAATATAATCGTGTAAAAGGAATATTTTGAAGAAATTCCTTAATGGATAAGCGTAAGGATATGTATGTATTTATGTATGTTATTAATACAGAAAAGTGACTTTCGATTCACTACTAGCGATAGCCCGTGACTTCATCCACGTAGAATTCCAACCGTTCTTTCCCTAAAAACCTTAATTACTACGAACATTAAAAAAATTAGCCGTACAATTCAAGCCGTTTTCAATTTATGTGCTTACCATAACGAACTGCGTTTAATTCTTATTTATGCAGGTATAATGAACATTAATTTTTTGAGCTGTATTTCCTTATTTCCTCATCAGATTTCCTTAGTTTGAACAGTAGATTAAATGTCAGAAACGGGTAGAGAATACTTCATTCATAAATTCCTTCGGGCCAGGAAAAATTACGAAACAGGAAAATAACTCAGTGAAAATGCAATGGCAAGTGGGAACAGTCGTAACTTAATTATAAACCAATTTGCCGTAATGAAATCATAATACTTACGGGAACTTATCTGTGAGTTTCTTTTGTTCAGATAACAACAATAGAAGTTTAGGTACATTTGATGTTTTAAACGGTGCTTGTTCTGTATATTGTGATAAGCTGCCTCCATATAATAAGAAATAACTGTAAATATCACGTGTTATTTTGTGAGATCTTGATAGAGAATAACCAATTTTTCCAAAGTCGTCTTCGATCACGAATATATGTGATCGAAGAATGTTGTAATTTTCTTTATTTGATGTGCAGGTCCCACCAGACTTGTATCACTGCGACCAAAATTGATCTATTGAGATCGCATGTCGTATTTGATCATTTCCTAACACATTCTTGGATAAACTACATCGGAGTACTTACCGCTACATTGTCATTTGTGGTTGTGCGGTTTTCCCATCGTGTAATTTTGACCATGGAAAACAACATTTTTATTATTATTATAATATTATTATTATTATATTGAATATGTTGACATATATTAATTTTTTACTAATGAAAGTCTATCATAGTTTGTTTCTTCCTTACAAATTGTTTAGTCACATTTACAAACGAGGTATTGAACTTGAACCTAATATGACATTAAATACCTGCTCGGTAAATAGAATAATGGCGTCTATTGTAAACAATGACTTGCAATTTCTACAATCCACGTAAGGTTTTAATAGTAAATTAATGATTTTGTACAAAATATCACAATTTTATTATCGACTAGTTAATTATTATGGATTTGAGTAAAATAACAACATAACATAACATAATAACATAACATAATAACATAACATATAACATATCTTGACGCTGTATCCCCAACGGGGTAGTCAGAGAGGACGTAGCTCCAGAAGTCGCGGTCCTTACACACCACTCGCTTCCTCAAATCTCATCATTCTCGTCACACATTTTCACCTACGTATGTGAGTGCTTTTGACATTTCCGTCTGCTAACACTCTCGCTATTTGATCTTCATAAGTCAGCCTTGGTCTTCCTTGGCTTCTTTTACCGCTCACTTTCGCTCTGTATATTTTCTTCGTCAGTCTTTCATCACTCATTCTTTCCATGTGCCCGAACCATCTAAGCCTTCCTTTCTTCATTTTTACAATAACGCTGTTGTGCAACCCTGTCATACTGCGTAAAATAACTTCTAGAATAATAGAATAATTCAATGAAAATAAGGGCACTGCAACCGAAAACATTTTTAGTAATTTATTTATTTCATTCGCGATCAAATACGCAGCGTTCGTCATTGACTATGGAACCCTAATGAAAGAACTATTTAATTTTTCTATTCCCTGATTTTCGTCAAATTTTATAGAGCATACAACAAGCATACAATGTGCGTAATATTGAAGTTTATTATATGTATTTACATAATACAAGTATTTTAGGTATCATAGGTATTGGTAATATGTATTTAAACGTAGGAATAATATATTATGCTATTCACTGACCGTTTATTGAAATTAGTAGTAATAATATAAGTGGGTACTACGTGGGTACATGTACATACTACGCTTTACTCATATGGCACAATAAAATCGACCGCTTATTTTTAGGGTAATTGACTTAAGTTATAGCTATTTATTCCTTGACCTTGCAGTGGTATCGACTGAATTGTAAATAGCCGACGTCGCTACCGCGATTGTTATGGGAAACTGATCGAAGGTCGTCGATTTATATATTAATGTTACGTGTTCGAATGTAGGTACATGGTATGTTTCAAATATATTATGTAACGTAACTTTACGCCCTTTTCTATTTGGCGTGGACAAAATATCAAGACGCACAAGGAGTATAAAATATCAAGACGCACAAGGAGTATAACATATCAACATGCACAAGGAGTATAAAACATCAAGACGCACAAGGAGTACAAAATCTCAACAGGCACAATGTGTCAGTCACACTTTGACGCCATCTCTACATACATACATATCCTAACGCTATATCCCTAACGGAGTAGTCAAAGAGGATGGAATGCCAAGTACTCGCGGTCCTTATTTTATTCGCTTCCTTAAATCTCATTGTTCTCCTCCTCACACACATTCGATCACAATATTAGATCAATGTTGGTCGCAGTTATACGGGTCTGGGTTTAGTCTGACCTGTATAGCTACTTAGGTACATGAAATAGTCCATCGCCCATATAAGTTTACAGTGGAACTTATTCATTGTTGAGTTTATGGTCTGCATGCGATGATAAGTAGTTGGTATACTCTACATATGATATATTTCTGTCTCTTATATACATACGTATCTATCCTCACGTTGTATCACTAATGGGGTAGACAGAGAGGACGGAGCGCCAAGCATCACGGTCTTTACATCTTTCGCCTCTTCGAATCTCATCACTCTTCTCACAATCGCCGATAAAATAATATTCTGTGTGAAATGTTGTTTATGAGCCTTATTGGGTGTCATAAAATATGCTTTACGTTACGGCTACTTATGTAATTCTAATGTACCATTTTCAAATTGGGTTATAATTGGTAGATGTACTAGCGTCAACAAGTTTTATCTTGAAGTATTCTTACTTATGTGGGGAAATGAAATGCTATATAATTAGGAAGTTTATTTACTTCCTAATTATATAGGATTTCCTTTCT
The DNA here is from genome assembly GCA_907165235.1 of Zeuzera pyrina. NCBI lineage: Eukaryota > Metazoa > Arthropoda > Insecta > Lepidoptera > Cossidae > Zeuzera > Zeuzera pyrina. The sequence goes on from OU015627.1 coordinate 7,364,165, forward strand.
ATATCTATTATTGATCCATTCCATATCTATTATTGGTCAACAAATTAAATTTTTTGAACATTCTAAGGTCTAATTCGAGTAACAAAAACTTTGGGCGTAAAAAAGAGTAAAATCTAATGCAAAAAGTAGAGTGTGGTAAAGTCAAGTTCAAATTCATGTTCCGTGGTTAAAATCTCCCTACTTTGAATTGACTACAGCAACATTTTAATAATAGTGAAAAGCAGCGAAGTTCTATAAACTAGAGGTTTGATTTAGCTGCTCTATATTAGAATTTATTACTTTTAAACGCCATCCTTAGAATAATAATGCCTAGAAATATCACAATATTGATTAACATGAGTATAACGATTAAAATTTAATACTTGCAGGTACCATATTTAACTTTTGTCTTTTTCTGATGTGTTATGACATGATTTTACTGCACAGATTGTCATTTTTTTGTATTTTACTTGAGCGAGATGCGATTGACATGTGTTTGTCCAACAAACGAAACCATTTAATGGCTCCAAGTAAATTGCTATAGTTTCATGTACTAAATCGGTTTTTAAGCGTTATTAATTTAAAGCCGGCCGTAAAATTTTTGTCTTCAAACTAATACTCTTTTCAAAGTACTTTTGATGGACTTAAACTTTACCTTTTGAACTTTAGTGTATTTTTACATAAAGTATATCTTTAAGCACTATCTTTCAGATGCGACAATCACTGTCATTGTCACATCCGTGTAGATCCATAAAAACATGGAATGTAGGTATATATTTTTACTATAAAATGACATCATAAATCATGAATAAAAACATCATCAAAGAACCTATTCACCTTAATCCCTTTTCTGTGTGACCTTTAAAAAAGTGATTGTACACAAAAATTTTGAATATTTATTTTGGATTCAGAGAAGCATACAAACATATGTTAATTACTGTTTTAAAAATATATAAATGTACACGGAGGGCTATAGATTAAAAATAGCATTCATACGTCCCATTAGATATATACTAGAAATGATATTGACGTATTTTCTAGTAATTATACGAATATTTTTTTGTTTTATAGAGCTGTGAGGATGCGATGGAACGCAGCGGCAGCGGTAAGGTGACCGCGAAGAAAATGGAGCATCAAAATACATTTGACAAATCATGGGCGGGCTAGACTGAAAAGGATAAAGATACGGCATTTTATTTGAGATGAACGAGACAGTAGAGACTCGAGGGGAGGAAGCAGCGGTGACTTTGGCTCTGAGCGTGGCGGTCACAGTCATATCTGCCATCGGGCTATTGCTTAATGCTTATATACTCTTCGTCATCGTCATAACAAAGCAGGTAAGTGCTATTTAGTAAATTATTTTGTAATTACATAATGCAATGAAGACTCAGGTAAAATCCTTGCCGCTCATAATTTTAGGACATTCGAATGACAATAATAAAAAAAATGTAGATTAAATTATTGGTATCAGTATCGCATTGTCTGTGAAAGTTTTTTTGTAATAGTATGTCACTGTATACCATGTTGGTTAAGACTTACCAAGAAGAAAAACAGGGTGAAATTGACTTCATTGGCGTCAATCAAATGGGGGTTCTGTTTACTTTTGTGAATACTTTAAATACATAAATTTATTTTGATAGTAGAAGGCTTTATTTTTATTAACAACTGGCTTGGCTTACCTGACAGACGTCTAAGGAGATATTTTTATTTATGAATTATTTTTTATTTTTTCCAATTTGTCTGTCAATTTCAACTGTCTTTTAAATTCACTTTCTTTAAATTGTTATTTTGTATTATCGTTTTTTTTGTATTTTTTTATTTCGTCGTGCCCTGATACTCTTTGCACCCAAAATGGGAAACATTATAACGTGTTGTGCGAATCTTAATTGTAAACAAAAAATAGTAAGTTTTGTATCGTGTGAACAGCTATCGATAATACTATTTATTATACATTAAATTTACGCGATTCGTAGTCGCATTTACTCAATTTATTCTAATTTATTGTATACTCCTAATCTTTGACTGTGGACATGATAAAATAACACTTTATTAGACGTGAAGTCTCACAGACCTTCAGTATTTTTTTTCCATCAAAATAAATCCGTATGATTAAAATCGTGTTGATATTTTGTTATACCCATGTAAGATAAGTGCTCCAGTGAATGAACAAAACGTCGTTTTTTTCAAAAAGTAAGAAATTAGGATATTTCTGCCCAACGCATTATTTTTTTTCGTAATTGGAACTCTTTTTCCTATTATATTGGCAACACTCATTTCTTATGTCATTGTACGTTTCAAAATGATGAACGTTTAAAGTTGTCGGTGTCGTGTAACTGTGTATTTGTTCGAGCAAGAATTTAGGATTCGGGTAAGACGCAACATTTTTGATATAACTTTGTAGCCGTAATTGAAGTATTTGCGTTAAGTTATTTATTAATTCGAATGAAGGATAGTTTTACTATACGTTTCAAACCAATTTCCTTGCCGTTTTAGCTAATTTTAAGTGAATAATTAGGTGTCCCACCATTGGAACTAAAAATCGTTTAAAATCCAAAGAATGAACAACTGTTCATTCACTGGACAAACGTCAATTTCATATTTTTATCTTAATTCTTTTTTCTATCATTACCATGGATGGCCCCCTTTAGATTACCATGGATTCCGATAAAAAGAAATACGAAAGGCTTCGATATACCCAAGAAACACTGGAAAGAGCTCTTAGGTCCATTGCTAATGGAGAACTAACTATTAATAAAGCAACTAATGTTTTAAGACACCAAAATCCACCCTACATTATAAAATCACTAATAAGGTTCCATTGCAAAGAAAAATGGGTTCTCCATCCGAACTTACTGTGGATGAAGAGGCTAAGATTTCTGAGTGGATAATAAATAAAGCCAAATTAGGTTTTCCAATGCACCCAGAGAAAGTTTTTGACACTGTTGAAAATTTTTTTGACTACTAACAATAGGGAAAGCAAGTTTGCAGGAAATAGGCCAGGAAAAAAGTGGCTTTCCTTATTTTTGAATAGGCATCCCGAGATAACTAAAAGTAATGCGGAAGTAATTTCCAAAGGTAGAGCCACAGTTACTGAAACAGCTATTAGGGCTTGGTTTAAAGAACTAGATCAGTTTTTGACCGAAGAAAATGCTTTAGATATTAAAAGCAATCCTAGTCGGATATTTAACACTGACGAAACAGGTGTTATGACCTCTCCTAAAACCGGAATCATATTGGGACCTAAGAATTATAGGAATACATACGAAATTGCTAGTGGAAAAGAAAAAGAATCTATAACAGTTCTTTGTACTTTTGTTGCCGATGGAAAGGATGTTCCTCCATTTATAGTATATTCATATAAGCGAATGCTACCAGCAGTGGTCCAAAGTTTTCCGGATACCTGGTATATTGGTCGATCGGATAGCGGATGTATGATATCGAGTACATTTTTTTCATATATTATTCTATGATTGGCTTGTACAAAATTATATTCAGTTACCCGTAATACTCTTTCTTGACGGTCATAAATCACACATAAACCAAGAAATGTTCGAATTTTGTCGAGAAAAGCGAATCTTTATATATTGCTTATATCCTAATGCCACGCACATCTTGCAACCTTATGATGTAGCTATTTTTGGGCCTATAAAGAAGAGTTGGATGAAAGTTGTACGAAAAAATAAGCAATCTTCTACGTCATCCACAACGAAACAAAATTTCGCTAAAAAATTTCAAGAAGCTTATACCACTGGTTTAAAAGTTAAAACTATAAAAAATGCTTTTAGAGCATGCGGATTATTTCCTTTGAATGTAGATGCTGTGAACTATTCAAAATGTATAAGCACTAGAAGAGAGGAAATAAATGAACAAAATCTAAGAAATCAACAGAACCAAATTCAGGAGGAGAGAAAAGATGATATGAGAAGTACAATTAAAGTCATTGAAACAGAAATTGGGCAATCTTTAAGAAATGAATTTGTTCAAACTTATTTATCGAAGCAAATGCATCAGCATCTATATTTTTTTTTATGGCTTAAATGTAGAAAAGGAATAGATGATACTAGAGAAATGGAGAGCTGCCTCAAGAAATTATTGAACCTGAATGTAATTCCGAAATAGTTATCGAAATTGCAGATAGTCAAAACAATGATACTCAAGACATTGATTTATCTATTCCTACTGTGACTGATTTGACTGATTTTAATAATATTACTAATTGTTCTCAATATCTTAGAGAGTGTACATGGAATTTCAATGAGACGACCGATATATAGTGGACTTCATAATTGATAATTAATTAAATCTGCCAACCGTGATTCCTCTTCCATGGTATGACACTCCATTAGTTGGCACAATGCCAGAGAGCATAGGTATTAATACAATATCAACTACAAATCCGAAATTTTGACTAACTAATGCGCATTCTACATCTTCTGCACCTGAGGTTTTTACTGCAAAGCATCTGGAAACTGAAAATGATGTTCCTGCTATTGACGTGTGTATGATTAATGAGCAAGAAATACAACCAGGGATGGATACCGATAAAATCGAAAGTTTTTTAAGCTACCCAACAATCACTTCAAAGAAGAAAACAAACACAAAGAAATCTAATCCCATGCCATTTGGATTAACCGGTCAAAGGTATAAAGAACATATTGAAATAATAGAAGAGGAAAAGAGAACAAAAGAAGAAGAGAAAAAATGAAAAGAAAAGAAAAGCAGAGGCGAAAGTAAATGAAAAAGAAGAAACAGGGAGAAAAAGAAAACAAAAAGAAAAAGAAAGAAGACGAAAATCTTTCGCGAAAGCGTAACGCTAAGGAGCACGTAGAAAGTTCTGAAAACAATCTAAAAATAAAAAGGCAGTCAAAAAAGTTACACCACATGATGATATTGAAATCGATGAGTCTATACCGGCATCAAAGGATTTATACGGGAAATATATTATACATTTACATACAGTTACATTTAGAGATATAGAATAGAGAATAATCTTCAGAGACTGAGACTGTGGGAGACGGTGTGTGACTGTATTGAGACTGATTAATGTGATTCTAGTTATGTTAATTACTTATTAATGAGGCTGATTAAAGTTTAAGTAAAATTTTAACATTTACGTCTAAATTTACATAAGTTACCTAGTTAATAAGGTATTAGATTTTTTATATTTGATACAAATATATTTTATATTTTCTTTGAATTAAAATAAATTAAAGTGCCTGCTAGGCCTATGAAGGTTAATGATGATTAGGTAAGATTTTGAAGGCTTTCCTTTTGTAAAAAAAAAATCTTTGATTTAGAAACAGAGGATTTATGTTCGTTTATTTAGTTGATTGTTGGACAGCATTTGTTGTATTTTTTATGTTATACTAATTAAAGAAAAATTGTGTTCATTTACTGGTTTTATTCGGTTCATTTACTGGAAAATTTCGTTTATTCATTGGGGTTTTAGGGTATATTTCGATTTATTGCTAAATAACTAAGAAAGTATACAGCTTATGTCGATAAACGAATTAAAAATTATTTTTTAATATAATCATAATACCAAATTACAGGTTTGGACCGTATCCCTTAGAGGCAACATATTGTAATTATTTTTTGAAGTTCGAAAATCGCTTAAGTGTTCATTCACTGGAGCACTTACCCTAGTAATAGACAAATAAATAAATGTAATCATATTTTATTGCTATTTATGAAAAAAAAATAATCAACAATTACAGTTACTGTTCAGCTTTATTGAACGTGAGATTTACATTTTGATATTTTGGGAAACGTACGTGTTAGGAAATCGTAGCAATAGATGGCGCTGTCTCAGCCGTATATAAGTAGCGGAGCGCCACTAGTGCCCTCTGTTCTATCTGCGCTAGATTCGTTTATGTAGGTAGTATATTATTTCTCATTTTAAACGTGTAACGAATTTTTGTAAAAAAATAATAATATATAAATTTCATAAAATTGTTGCGCCTTATTTTAATTTGGAAGAAGTCCAAACAGTACGTGTAATAACTAATAAGACAAAATTAACATCTTTTTTTAAACATGTTGTACATAAAGGTATAAAAAAACCTGAAAGTTACTTCGAACAACAAAAAATAAAAATTCTGAAAATGGTCTAATTTGACATAAATCACTGGCAGTGACAGTGGCATAGGGGGCGAGAACTTTGCAAGTATACGGGTTCGCAGAACCGAATACAAGTATACACAGTCATTCTCTGCTGTTTAGGTGGACGAAATTTGCATGCCTTTTTTTTATCTTGACTAATAGTTCCTCGATTCTGACGGGTTATTCACACACGTCGGAAACTCAACTTTCCGTATTCGACATGTAACCTTTCGATGATTTTGGCTATACACGATTCACAAATTCACAATCGTATTACATTATTATATTCGTGCTTCGTCCTCGAGATTAGCATATTAACCACATGTAGTAACGCATATTGTGTTACCATCTACACTATATTTTAGATAAATTGTACCGGTGTTTATTTATTTTTTGACAACGCACCCCCTCCCAGGTAACCAGCGTCAGCGCTGCTCTGCAAGCTCATTCGCATTTTAGTGCTCCGCCATTTCACACTCATTGTTTGGTTTCATTGCAAAACAAAATAATGAAAATGCAAAAACGAAATTTGTTTAATAACGATTACAATTATTATAAAAGTAAAACATAGTATTATAAAATTAAAACATAGTAGCCAAAAGTGTAACAATAGGACAGAAGACGGCGATACTTCATGTTCATGCAAGGTAATTTTTATTCCTGTAATATTATTCCACTGTCTCGAGATAGAATAACAATACCTATACCGTGAAATGGTCTTGACGACTATATCAAGTGTTCAACTCGTGTTTTTATAAACAAAAAGTCTGTTGTTGATAAGACGTTTACATGATACCTACAAATGAATAATATCTTTAATACTAAAAGGGATTGTATCTTTACGATAATATGTCTGAGTGCAGTACATTTCGGACTGTCACTATCTCTTACTGTGTTGCTTATAATAAACGTAATTACACGTTTACTAAGAAGTGCATTTTTTGGTATTATTTTTTACGGTGTTACGTAATTAGAGGTTTGCGGACAGTACACTTGAGACTGTCTTTTACCTTATTATATTGCGTAAGTACGTAACTAGAAGTTAGCGGACTACACTCGGGATTGTCTTTACTTAATTTTGATTATAATCTATGAATAATTAACAAATAAAACATATCAAAATAATAATATTACGGTTTATAAACAATTTCGTGGGCAGTTGCATCCATGAAGTTAAAACCTTGTTTATTAACAAACACCCACTAAATATCCAAATGTGTTTTATAGTATTAAAACAATCCACTCTCTTTCTGTATTTTACTAAATTACAGTATTAATAGATTTTTAACATAATATTTTATGATTACTTCGAAATGCGTATTGCGTATTATGACGAATAATACTATATCAGGGGCTGCAGTCCCGACATAGCAATTATTTTCATAAACTACCGATCGATAAAAATAATGAAAAAAAAAATCGCTTGACATAACGATAAGCACTAAAACTTTGCGAGCTGTCAAGTTTGATCGTAAAAACATTATCAGCCATCGTAAAGTTGACAGTTAGATTCGATATGATTCCAATCACAATCGATAGTCTGTTCTAATGCAGAGACTTGCCAAAATCGTTAAAAATTAATCGTTATGACTTATCAACCGAAATCGGTCGTAAAGCGATCGAATCTACGTCGAGACTGCAGGGGCAAGACTGTTCTTTACGATGTAAATAACATGTATGCCGACAGTACATTTAGGACTGTCTCTTACTTTGACATATTGCGTACTAATGTACGTGTAACTACAAGTTTGCGGGCAGTACATTTGGGACTGTCTCTTACTTTGTCATATTGCACACTAATATACGTATAACTACAATTTTGCGGGCAGTACATTTGGGACTGTCTCTTTCTTTGACATATTGCGCACTACTGTACGTGTAACTACAAGTTTGTGGGCAGTACATTTGGGACTGTCTCTTACTTTGACATATTGCGTACTAATGTACGTGTAACTACAAGTTTGCGGGCAGTACATTTGGGACTGTCTCTTACTTTGACATATTGCGTACTAATGTACGTGTAACTACAAGTTTGCGGGCAGTACATTTGTGACTGTCTCTTACTTTGACATATTGCGTACTAATGTACGTGTAACTACAAGTTTGCGGGTAGTACATTTGTGACTGTCTCTTACTTTGACATATTGCGTACTAATGTACGTGTAACTACAAGTTTGCGGGTAGTACATTTGTGACTGTCTCTTACTTTGACATATTGCGTACTAATGTACGTGTAACTACAAGTTTGCGGGCAGTACATTTGTGACTGTCTCTTACTTTGACATATTGCGTACTAATGTACGTGTAACTACAAGTTTGCGGGCAGTACATTTGTGACTGTCTCTTACTTTGACATATTGCGTACTAATGTACGTGTAACTACAAGTTTGCGGGTAGTACATTTGTGACTGTCTCTTACTTTGACATATTGCGTACTAATGTACGTGTAACTACAAGTTTGCGGGTAGTACATTTGTGACTGTCTCTTACTTTGACATATTGCGTACTAATGTACGTGTAACTACAAGTTTGCGGGCAGTACATTTGGGACTGTCTCTTACTTTGACATATTGCGTACTAATGTACGTGTAACTACAAGTTTGCGGGCAGTACATTTGTGACTGTCTCTTACTTTGACATATTGCGTACTAATGTACGTGTAACTACAAGTTTGCGGGCAGTACATTTGGGACTGTCTCTTACTTTGACATATTGCGTACTAATGTACGTGTAACTACAAGTTTGCGGGTAGTACATTTGTGACTGTCTCTTACTTTGACATATTGCGTACTAATGTACGTGTAACTACAAGTTTGCGGGCAGTACATTTGTGACTGTCTCTTACTTTGACATATTGCGTACTAATGTACGTGTAACTACAAGTTTGCGGGCAGTACATTTGTGACTGTCTCTTACTTTGACATATTGCGTACTAATGTACGTGTAACTACAAGTTTGCGGGTAGTACATTTGTGACTGTCTCTTACTTTGACATATTGCGTACTAATGTACGTGTAACTACAAGTTTGCGGGTAGTACATTTGTGACTGTCTCTTACTTTGACATATTGCGTACTAATGTACGTGTAACTACAAGTTTGCGGGCAGTACATTTGGGACTGTCTCTTACTTTGACATATTGCGTACTAATGTACGTGTAACTACAAGTTTGCGGGCAGTACATTTGTGACTGTCTCTTACTTTGACATATTGCGTACTAATGTACGTGTAACTACAAGTTTGCGGGCAGTACATTTGTGACTGTCTCTTACTTTGACATATTGCGTACTAATGTACGTGTAACTACAAGTTTGCGGGTAGTACATTTGTGACTGTCTCTTACTTTGACATATTGCACACTAATGTATGTACGTGTAACTACAAGATTGCGGGCAGTACATTTGGGACTGTCTGTTACTTTGACATATTGCGTACTAATGTACGTGTAACTACAACCTTTGCTTGCAGTACATTTGGGACTGCCTCTTCCCTTGTTATTTTGTACAATCACGTACAACAACATAATATGACGTATGTGCGTAACCAGTACATACAGGACAATTCGAATAAGACTCAATTAGATTGGGCATTCAGGACTGTCTCTAACTTCGACGTCTTTTTCGACGCACATGAGATGTGCATAGCTAAAAAGCAATCACTGATTCAGAGGTGTCTCCTATTGACAGACAGCCATGAAACCTTAGATGGTATGGTATGGCTACGCCGAGGATAGCATTTAAGGATCCAGAATTCCTGAACATTACGTCATAATTATGTAGACATTAAAGCAAATTATCGTGCTTATATATCGGGTGATAAATGCATACATACATATATATCCTCGCGCTGTATCCCTGGCGGGGTGGTCAGAGACAATTACATATACAGTAAACTGAATTCATGAACTTAGAATCCCATACGTACGTTACTAATTTTGGGAGAGAACCCATCTGCAATAAGTGTTGGTGGATTTGTCTTTTCAAAAAGGTTTTGCTATATCAAGTTCTGTCTGTGGGTCTTACAAAAGAACACCCGGTTACTGCAGCTTTCATTATTGATACTGAAATTAAGGTTGCACTTTCAGACGTAGCTAAACAATATAATATATAAAGTAGAAATATCTAACTTGATTTAACTAATTTTCAATAAGAGCTATGCCAAGCGCAAAACTTTGTTTAAATAAAACCATTTATAGAAAATCTAGCAGACCTGAAATATGTTTCCTCCATCTAAATCAAATCTAATACATTTAATAAAATAATAATAATTACATTAAAAAACTTCCGCCGCGTAGGTTGAGTGCGAGTTTGCAGGACAAAAGAACCTGCGCCTACGACGGCGACAATGAGATGGATGTTCGTAGACCCATTCTTAGAAGCCGTCATCTTGGAAACCGTATTCTTGCCGTCATTAACGCCAGCACAGCAGCAAATAATTAGCTAACAAACTAAATCTTTAATGATTTATTAGTTAATGATTCTGTTGTATAGCTATACCTAAGATATGTCTAAGGATAATACTTGAATGATTACAATATCTCTTTATCGATGGTTAGTTTCTCAACTTATTATGTTTTCAAAAAACACATACATAAGTGTTACATTTTGAAATAAAGCAAACACAATTTAAAATTTAAATTTAAAGATTTAATCCATTTGAATTTTACCAATGAGTAACCATATCAGGATATAGACCTGGATGCCTAAAATGGGTTTTACATATATATTATTTATGTATACCAATATTTTTGAAAACAAGATTAATCTTTATTTTAAAAGAATTTTAGAAATTTATTTAGATATCAAGATGTCAAGAGATTCCTTTACTGCACTTTAGGATAAAAAGCTGCATATTATTAACAATAGTGCATATGTGCTGCTTTCTAGATTACGCGTTTACTTAGTTAAGTTTACAGTGGAACACTAAACCTTGTAAATTTTATATTTACTATTTGATCTTAGTATTCCATATATTAATTAAATCAGACAATCTATAACAAAATAGTTACGAACAAGCGGTCAGGCTTTAATTTATTATTAAATGATTGTACATAAAATGTATGTACTTAAATCATATCACTGATTAGTCGGTGCATCCGATACAAAAATATACTTAAAATATGCATCGATCAATCAATTAATAAACATACGCATCACATACAATTTTAAACGCTGCTATTGCTTATTACATAGCAATTAAGTATATGATTTTAAGTGCAAAATGTAAAAAAAAACTATTATGTTTTATTGCACTTTAAATTGCTGATTATCCTGTTGATTTCTGAGCAATGCTAATAATGCTCTTTAGAAAGTATGAAAATTCGTCAATTACCTCAACAACGGAGCGCATGGTCTGTGCTCACGAAACTACTATTGGGCTGAGAATTAAAGCAGAACATTGACATTCACATTTTTTTACAACGAATAATTCCGCACTACGAGTATGTGTATACATTAATCGTACAAGTGGTATTAAATAAATACAAACGAACTGATTACGTACTTACAAACACTTAAAACAGAACTCTGGCAATGGTTCGAATGTCATCACTTGAATGTTTTCGATTCATAATACCGCACAAAGGCGCCCTTAATTTATAATAAAAATGAATATAATAGGTATTCCCTATAGTTTATTTTTGTTTATACATCTTCTTACTATTGTAACTGTCTTGACAATAACTAGTTTGAACAGACTTTAGCCCTGTTCGTTTCCATTCTAACATAACATAACATAACTTCACGCTCTATCCCCAACGGGGTAGTCAGAGAGGACGGAGCGCCAGGAGTCGCGGTCCTTACACACCTCTTTCGCTTTCTCAAATCTCATCATTCTCCTCACACATTTTCGCCTAGGTATGCGAGTGCTTTTGCCATTGCCGTCTGCTAACACTCTGGCTATTTGATCTTCATAAGTCAGCCTTGGTCTTCCTTGGCTTCTTTTACCACTCACTTTCGCTCTGTATATTTTCTTCGTCAGTTTTTCATCACTCATTCTTTCCACGTGCCCGAACCATCTAAGCATTCCTTTCTTCATTTTTACAATAACACTGTTGTGCAACCCTGTCATACTGCGTATCTCATCATTGCTTATCCTGTCAGCAAGCGTGACACCGCACATATTTCGGAGAGACCGCATCTCCACAGCATTTAACATACTTTCACTCGATTTTGGGAATATCCAGCCCTCACTACCGTACAACAAAGTTGGCACCAACACCGCATTTATATTCATACTACCCACTAATGCGGACAGAGCACCGTTCACTTTATTGCCAGCTGCTACCCGTCTCTCCACATCCAACTCACATCTTCCATCCCTCGAAAACGCACTCCCCAGGTACACAATTTCATTCACCTGTTCTAGACATTTTCCATTTACACAAATCACACATTTCGTTTGTACCGCTTCTCTTTCAAACACCAGAACCTTAGTTTTGTTCACATTCATTTTCAATCCTTTTACTTCACAATCTTCTTTCATGCACGTGACTGGTGTCTGCAACTCTGCTTCTGATGGTGCTATTAGCACAGCATCGTCAGCGTACAATAGGCAGTTTACCACTGTGTCACCACATCCCATACCACTCATATTACCTTTCAATCTCTGGAGGCAACTGTCCAAATACAGCACGAATAGCCAGGCAGACATCACGCAGCCCTGTCTGACACCAGAACAGACTTCAAACCAGGGCGACATGTCCCCGTCTATCCTTACACAGGCTCTGTGGTCTCGATATAATGACCTCACAGCCTGCAGTAAGGAGCCCTCCACGCCATATTCAGGCAGAAGACTCCACAATTTCTTCCACACTACTCTATCGAATGCTTTTTCTAGATCCACGAAAGCGCAGAAAACTTTCCGACCTAAAGCTAGAAACCTCGCCACGATAACGTGAAGCGAGAAAATCTGATCCATACAACCCCTACCGTTCCTGAATCCACCTTGCGCCTCCCACAAATATCTTTCTGAAACGCCTTTCATACGTTCAGTCAATACTTTAGTATAGACTTTACTCGCTAAGCTGACCAAGCTGATGGCCCTATAGCACGCACAGTCTAGATAGAAACCTTTCCCTTTATATAGAGGTACTATGACTGCCGTGCGCCTGTCCTCTGGAACCTCCCCCTTCTGCCAACAAAGGTTGCAGAGTGCACAAAAGGCATTCCAGACCCTAGGACCACCATACTTGATCATCTCAGCAGTCACCTCATCAATTCCCGCAGCCTTTCCACATTTCAAACTTCTTATCACTTTCTCAATCTCTTTCATACTAATAGCACAGCTAATAGCGTCCTCCAGTCCCTGGCCCGAGTGTGGCAATTTATTAGAATCGCTCTCAGTATCAGAGACGGAGTCGCAACTCTCATACAGTTCTCCATAGTATTCACTCCATCGCTGCAGAACATCCTTTTTATTTGTAAGCAGGTTGTTTTCTTTCGAACGCACTTTATTCATTCTGCAAGGTGCCGGACCACTTGGGTACTTACGTACTTCTTTCCAAAATAATTTGGAATTTTCCTCGAAGTTGTCCGACATCTTGTTTTCATCTAACACCCTACACCTTTCACGCTTCTCTTTTACTAGTGCCTTCGTTTCTGCTTTCTGCAGCTTATACCTGTCTTTCATCAAATTCTTCATATCACAGTCATTAGTAGCAAGGTAGTCTCGCCATGCTTTCTTTTTCTTATACACAGCCACTTTCACCTCATCATCCCACCACACATCACGCTTTTTGCCGTTCCCAATCTTATTCATTCCACACACTTCTTTCGCAGCCTCAATCATACTATCTCTAAGGTTCTGCCAGCATTCTTCAACATCATCGCTCATCACTTTCAATCTGTCATCAAGCTTACTGGATAATACCCTTTCATATTCATTCCTGCTGGTCGCATCCTGCAGTTTCCGGCTTTTAATGCGCCTAACCGCTGCAGGTTTGGACACTACGCGATGTCGCCATGCTGCGAACAGACCCCTTATTCTGGTTATCACCAGAAAGTGGTCCGTCCCGAGATCGGCTCCTCTATACGCTCTTGTGTCCATTACCTGCTTCTTAAGTCTGCTATCCACCAGGAATAAATCAATCATACTTCTCGCACCCTTTCTTTCCCACGTGTACTGATGGATCCTTTTGTGCCCAAACATGGTATTAGCCACAAAAAGATCCTTTTCCATACACAGTCCTAACACAATCCTACCAGCATCATTCACTCTCCTATCTCCATATTTGCCTAGGACAGACTCAAATCCTGTTCGAGCTGTCCCGACCCATCTATTCATGTCTCCACACACAACAATTCTTCCGTTCTCTTCAACCGTCGCTAGAACTTCTCTAACATTCTCCCAGAACTGCTCCAGTTCAGCCAAACCGACAGAGGACACTGGGGCATATACTGGCAAAACAAAAATTCTTGTCAACCCAATCTTGAGGCGTACCCAGAGCAGTCTGGGATTTACACATTCATACTCAGTCATACAATTAACCATACGAGAGGACAGTAAAACGCCTACCCCTTGGCATCCCCTATCTCCTTGTGGTACCCCTGACCACAAAGCGATGCCTCCTCCGGGCAAGTCGGCAAGTTCACTGCCGCCTCGCTTGGTTTCACTCAAACATAGCACATCCAATCTTTTCTCTTCCATAATATCAATCACTTCATTCATCTTCTCGTCAATCCCACCTCTCACATTCCACGCAGCTACTCTGCACTCCTCCCTCCACTTCCCGCCGCTATGTGCACAGCGTGTTGGGTGGCGGTCCCCAACGCCGAACTGCACTCTGCACACACCAGCAGGGACAGACCGGTGTACGTCGCTTTCGGGGGACGTCCTAACATTATCATTGCCGTTGTCCCGCATGGTATGCACAGAAGAGGAGTTGCAGCCCTGAAAAGGGCTGGCAGGGGTCGCGACGAGCACGCTTCCTCAGTTGACCCCCTTTCCATTCTATGGTCTTAAAAGTTAAGGTAAAACAATAATCATAGATCAAGATCAAAAGGATCAAGCAATATAGTTTCTACATGCTTTGCCTATATTAGCTGTTCGAGAAATTTTTACTATACAATAATGTCGTAATAATTTTTCCCTAACTGGAAAAATTACACCAAAAAGTCAGATGGTCTCCTTTCTTTTAAAACTCATATAAATTAAAAATATACATAGGTATATTAAAAATAGGTATATTCTATTAAAAAGAGAAGAAGTGTGTTACCGCATTGTATGCTGTATTTGTATGGAAATCATTTTAATCTGTACTAAGACTATTTGCAAAATAGTATTAACTTGTTGCTGAGTGAATCGCCTAAATAAAAACTATAATTTATGATTTCTTGCGCGAAAGATCGTAACAAACAGCTAAATAATACATACGTATTATTATTTTGTTCGGAACAATAGGTAATAAAACATATACTGATATCGATTATGTAAATAAATAAATAACATATTAATCATGAATCATGATTATCTTTGTTATATAAACAAATATCTTAACGTTCATATATTTTACGATTATGTGCTCTAAAAGTCTACATGTGGTTAATATGCTAATCTCGAGGACGAAGCACGAATATAATTAATGATTAAACGAACTTACCTGTATGTGAAGTTCTATCATAATTATATGAAGTGCTTCGTCCGAAGAGATTAGCAACCCGCCCACCCTTGCCTGTGGACAACCCTATAACCATAGATAATACATAGCCTATAACTATCGTAAAATATTTGAATGAAGCCCTGAACTAAATGAGCTTGCAGAGCAGCGCTGACGCTGGTTACCTGGGAGGGGGTGCGTTGTCAAAAAATAAATAAACACCGGTACAATTTATCTAAAATATAGTGCAGATGGCGACACGATATGCATTACTACATGTGGTTAATATGCTGCTAATCTCTTCGGACGAAGCACTTCATATAATTATGATAGAACTTCACATACAGGTAAGTTCGTTTAATCATTAATTATATAGTTAGTTATTATATAGTAATCCAAGCCGTCGGATTGAATTTATGCTTTTCGAGGATCGACCTTTCCGCCACGGAAAGTTTGCGACGTTTGTGAATAAGCCCCCTGGACATCTTCTTCGACCATATCATCACTCTGAACTCTCTTCATAATCAACTGCAACTCTCTCGGCAGTTCAGGTCTATTCTGACGAGCAAATTTTACCTTTAAATTAGAAATTTTTCTAGTATTAGGTGGGGTCTTAACCCGCTTACAACGATTTTTAAATAGTTTGATCGTCGTGATTCCGAGAGGAGGGCGTCATCTTCGTCATTTTCGGAACTATCACAGCCAACTTATTTTGGAATGACGTGACTTTCCTCCGCGTCTTCATCCTGATCATTTTTATGATGTTGTATAACTTCATTTTCAGATATTATAAACTCTTTATAATCCTCCTACTTATGTGGTTCATCAGAAGCTATCATCAGAGTACTGATCTCCACTTCAAAACACAGATTGTCTACTCGTAATATTTTTCTTTTCGAGGGATCAACTGAATAACTTTCGGTTTGTCGATTCTGAATAAGCTGATGACGGTTTTCAGCCATTTTTTCTAAAAAAAATCTAAAAAAACAAAATATTAGTCTAAAAATATATTGTACGACAACAATGGACATATAGTCTGACAGACTCTGTCCGATCTTTCGATGAGTATTATTTGTCACACATCCAGCGACGTCTCCGACGCCTTTCGTGATTGTTTCACTACTAAAACAAAAGCTACTGAGATGCTCGGGCGCAGCAAGTGGGGGGAAGTGTTCGATTCTAGGAATTCGTTAATCGCGCGAAGCCTGTGAGTCTCCACGTCACAGCCACAGTTAAAGGCTAAGTTAGTTCACACAGTCCAAATATATATTATATCTTATGTTTAAACATACATAGCGCTATACCATTTCTCGTTCAGGGTATACAGCGCGTCGAGATGACAATATCATACCCCAACTCACAAACAACAATCAGAGTACAAATTACCAATCAGAGAGTGATAGGTAGCTAACTCATTATCGGTACAATCGCATATATCAATAAATCTTAAATCTTTTGACCGATCTTCCGAGAGAAAATCAATTGTCATTTTGAATTTGCTTTTTTTCTCAGACCATCATACGTAGAAGCATGTTTATACATTTTCAGGTGTACATAAAAGTAATTTATTTTTCCTCTACATTTATAATTTTATCCAAAAACTCTACAAGCCATAAAGCCGGATACGCGTCGTTATACATGGTATGATATCTTTTATTATACCAAATTCTAATTAAGCTTCCAAGAGATGTCTCTACGCTTAATTAAGCGAAATCCTTTATGTTGTCTTAAAGATGAAGAAGTAATGCTATTAGCTGTGTTCTTATTGCATTTTTCATCATTAAAAATTAGGAATACATTCTATACACGTACATACGTGTATAGAATGTAAAAAACGAAAAAACCCTGTCAGAAAAAGAAATATTTAGAAAGTTCACTTTTTAATTTCGTTTAATCTTTTCGTTATTTTTAATAAAGTAATTTAATCCTCAATTTTATCAACGTCCCTTACTCGGAACAAGAACCAAAAGGAACGGAGCATTTGCTATAAGTAAAAGTTAAAATATTTTGTTGTTGGCGTTAGTAAATTGTGGTGACGCAGTGATAAACAATAATTTAATCTAAAATAGACCTTGTGCACCATACAAATGTGCACGCGCTAGCTGACAAAAAAAATCGAATATACAGGTATTTTCGATTATTTTAAAAATTATAACATAACATAACATAACTTCACGCTGTATCCCCAACGGGGTAGTCAGAGAGGACGGAGCGCCAGGAGTCGCGGTCCTTATACACCTCTTTCGCTTCCTCAAATCTCATCATTCTCCTCACACATTTTCGCCTAGGTATGCGAGTGCTTTTGACATTTCCGTCTGCTAACACTCTGGCTATTTGATGTTCATAAGTCAGCCTTGGTCTTCCTTGGCTTCTTTTACCACTCACTTTCGCTCTGTATATTTTCTTCGTCAGTCTTTCATCACTCATTCTTTCCATGTGCCCGAACCATCTAAGCATTCCTTTCTTCATTTTTACAATAACACTGTTGTGCAACCCTGTCATACTGCGTATCTCATCATTGCTTATTGCTTATCATTGCTTATGCATATGCTTATAATGAATATTATTAGCAGCCAAAACACTTAATATTTACGAGTATCTTGCAAATAATTATTTCATGACCGACTCGTGAGCTGAAATTACACTGACAGTGCAAGGTTGCCATACTTAGTATAGCTAACTGTTTTACTCTTGGTTACGCTCAATGAGATAGAAAGAGACACGAAAATTCGTTTGTGACACGGTGGTAAGAGCGGAAATTTATTACGGCTCCGGCCATTATGTTCTTGGTCCGGGGTCTCTTATAATTATGACATACATAGATGTATCAAAACACAGAACAGCTTTGATTAAAAATATAAAAATTATTTGGATAATTTTTAACTAATAATTATTCTATAAACAATAATATACTTTTTATTTTCATTATTGAAAACACGTGTCCTGAAATATTTATATGAAAAGTTAACGTGGTCGTCAGGACTGCGAAGGCACTTACTTAATACCCCAAAACACGCTCTTGTCAACACCAGGGGCTGTTTCAAATTTGCAGCGACTAAATGTTAGAATGATTTACTTCCACCTGTGTGCGATTCGACATCGCTGTCAGCCTTTAAAAGGAAATGTAAGAAATGGTTGTTATTGAAACAGCTCCTGCCCAAGCAACAAAAAGTGGTGTAGTAATTATCCTGAAACCACCAATTTATCAGGACTATAACCGGATAGTAAGCGCTGAAAACAACGGAAAAGGGCCAATTTATAGGCGTATTTATACTAATAAAACACTCATAGTAGACTTGGTGACTACCACATAGACCAATAGTAACCTTATAGCTAGACTACGCAAAACTATCTGCTCCCGTGAAGATAACTATAAGCGACTAACAAAACCAAACACGACTCTAATGTACCGCGTGCTTCTGTTACAAGCTCTTTCAATAACTGTGACTTTGTGTGGAGATGTTGTGAATTTGTGCGGACATTGATAAAAAATATTAAGATATTAGATAAAAAGGTAGCTATCTACCCATTTCCTTTAAAAAATATTGTATTTATAGTGTGTTATGTACAAAATGTACATATGTCCGCATGGCAAAATAATATTTTCGGTGAACTATACTATGTTATAAATCTAAGTTTTTACTCGCCTCTTGAAATTAGCATATTTAGTAAGTAACATTTGAAAATAATATTGTTTTCAATAGGATACGCCATGAAAAGTTGCCATTTTTTTAGAACTAGTATTTTAAAGTACATTACCACACCCTTACAGGGGTACTTGGTTTAATAATGGTGTTCATCAGAACCAACGGCATCATCGCCATATTGTTAGAAATTAGGGTTCCGCAATACGATATTCAAATACTTTTGGGAAACCATTTAACATTATTCATTATGACGTGTTTTAAATACACAATATTAATATTTCCTGTCGAGTTACTCTATTTCCAGTAAAAATACAAACGTCCACATTACATCATTTTTCAGTAAATAATCTCTAAATTGTATTTGCTTTAGCACTTGTTTGTATACAGTGTACTTATTTTTAAGTGATCATTTACAAATGGTAAACAGTGCCAATGTGCATAAATACATCGAAAAATACTGTCTGATAAATCTTGACATCATGACGTTATAGCGTAGCAGAGCGGAGGTCATCACGCGTTTTTTGCTTTTGAACACTTTTGAACACTGGCAACCTATCAATATTTATATTCAAAGAAATTTCATCAGGTGGAAAAGAAAGCTGTCGAAAAATGTTCAAACTTTTGATTAGGCCATTATGCCAATATTCTCCTGGAGCTGAAAAAATTATGTCCAGATTTTCTTTATTTGTGTGAAGAAGTGTTCGAGCGTCCTTAGGTAGTAGTCTTGCGCATAGTCGTTCGTGACCGGGATCGCTCAGTTTAGTTCGCAGCTCCTCAGCGAACTAGTTCGCTCTTCTAGTTCGTTAGCTCACTTAATTCCCGTTTCGCACCAGAAAAAGACAGATCGTTCGCTCTCTTAGCTACTACTACTGAGTATTAGACTTTCTTTTGTTTGTTAAAGTAGCTATTTTGTTGTTATTTCCATGTTTCTAATGTTTTTATTCTAAGTATATATAAATAGTAACTTTAACTTTATATTATGTAAAATATAGTGTAATTGATGCAATAAATGTAGGCCTAATTTGTTCAGTGAATAAAAACACTCTTTTATAAATTATCAACATTTATATTTTTAATTAATTTTAAGGAATATTTAATTGACAAAAAGTAATTATACTGTAAAGTACAGATTTAGTACTATAAGAGAGATACAAAATAAAAATAATTAACTTATTATTTTTTACAGAGAACTGTTTCTTTTTTGATGACATTGTAAAAAACAACCTAAAACAAAACACATTATCCCTGTAGGTAAACTGATAATAAACTCCTTGAAATTTTGAAATCTTGAAATCATCGCATTGTAGAAATTAAATAATATTATTTTTGTTAATAATATTATCTTTGTAATGTAAAATGTACATTTTACATTACAAAGATATTTTACCTGTTATCAGTGCGAATAATTAAAATAAACTCATAACCGTCCCCCATAAAATCCCGCCAAAAACTTTAAATCAAAGACCAACATTTTTATAAACATTACAACTGAACGAATGGCGAAATGAACTAACAAGCTAAAGAGCGAGAGATCTGGGAACTAGTTCCCGTAGGTCGCCTGTGGGAGCGCTCTCACGAACTAGTTCCTTCGCGATCTACACAGCACTATTAGGTAGGAAATCTTTTATTTTTTTATTTAAAATTTCTAATAAAGAGTTTGATGCCGCATATCGTATATTGTATTTTACAGCCCATTTTCTAACATCATACGCAATTGAAAATTTATCTCATGTTTTGAATTGGACTCTTTCATCTTCGTAGAAAGATTCCTTGTTAAAACTCTCCTCGTGGTCTGAATCTAAATCACGTATTGTTGATAGAGGGTCATTTTGCACAGAACCATCAATATTTACATTTTGTTTAAAGTTTTCAAAGTGACTGTTTTGTCCGGAACCTTTGTCAATTTCTACGATACATCCTTTGCCTGATATAAAGCTAGAATCCGACACTTGCATTATTTGTTGATATATTTTCTGAAGTTTTCTCTTGTATGAACCACTTTTTCTCAATCGCTTCCATTTATTTAAATCCATTTTTGTAAACGATTTGTGGCCAAAGTAAAAGGAATAAAGAGAAAGCGAACGAACATACGATACAAGAAATCAAAATGTCCGTGATGAGACCATAACGGCATTTACAAGACCATTAAAAACAATTGAACTCTTTTACGGGACTTCACGAAGATGATTTTGGATACTAATTGTATCACACTAGATCCTTATAAACATGTTAAGATTATAACAGCATTTGAGTAATCCACAATAAAACAAGCAGACTTACTCTTGGAATAAGCCGTTAAATAACCAATTTATTTGTAATTGATCCACAAAGTGGACTTATAAACTCTTATTAATTCAAGTAACAAGTGCAAATGGTTTCCAGTACGTTTAGTTTTACTTATTGATCTTATTAGCATACTTTACTTATAATGGATTTATATTGCTTCTTATAAACAATTATAAGTATAGCTTACCAGAGTACATATTCTCAAACACATTTACACCTTTGAAACACTTTTATAAGACACCTTAACTTATACTGTGCCACTAATTTGGACTTATAGGCGATAATAAGTTAACTTATAAGAAAAGATGTGCTAGAAGGTCAAACAAACTCCGTGTATGCTGTTATAAGCATAGCAGCAAATACTAGAACCATTAAGAGAGTTATTAGTGCTAGAGGGCTATAAAGTGTGCACTACAGGATAATTTTGCTGCTTGGGTGGGATATGTACGATGCTAATAGGATGCTTATTACTGTTTTATTTATCTATTCTCTATATTTGACAATAGATATCGTTAATTTTATGTAATTCATTTTTAATCTATTAGTGTTTATTTTATTTTCTGTAATGTTCGCGAGTAGATATGAAGTGTTTTTCTTCTTTTGTACGTAATATGTACAGGCTATGGCAGAATATCGGTGGTTGTTGCATGCTTAATAACCGCCGAGTCGTAGACCTTGTTGTCTTCATATTTATTACATTCAATATTGTTTATCTATCATTTGTATGCTACTTATGTTGAAGGCAAATAAATACATTATGATTATTATTATTAATAATATCACACTTGTTGATCTATACATGTCTCATTCGGTGATTGTGATTTACTTACTAAAATACCTGCTAATTATTAATATGTCTTGGAGTTTTCAAATTTTAAATTTACCATTTATTTGACATTTTCCAAAGTTAAATAAAAGAAAACTGTTAGGTACCTATTTAAAATAATTACGAATTATAATTAACCTCATACTGGTCATCATTAGGCCTTCAGCTGCCAACAGATATCAAACTTGACGTTTTTAACTGTAAAGTGTCTAACATTCTTTTACATATTTGAGATTCAGAGCTGAATATCCTGAGAATGGCTGTACCGATTTCCAGCAAACATAGCACTTTCGATAATTCTTTTTTTTATGGTGGATGGGACAAACGAGCAAGGGAGTCACCTGATAGGAAGTGATCACCGCCGTCCGTGGTCATCCGCAAGCTGGTTTCATAAAATTGTTGTACATTGTAAATGTCGTAAAAAACCCACAGTTGTAGACCGCTATCCATCAAACTGGTGAAGATAGAAGGACAGTCGATTGCGTGAAGTACGGTAATGAAACTCAGCAGCGGGCAGTATTCCCAACAATTCCTCAAATATGATTTTGTTCACCCCAAATAAGAAATGGTGTGAGGCTATGTATAGAAAGGGATAAAAATTGACAAGATACAACCTATCCGGTTCGTAAACTCGGGAATACCATAAATATCAAATCAATACATATCCGTCTACAACGCAAAAATGAGGATTATGAGTTGTGATGTGAGTATGTTTGTATGTATGTTCGCCTGTTCCCCACAGAGCCGACTTAAATATATGACGTATATGTATGAGGATTCGTTACAATTACACGCGTAAACAATTTCGTTACTTTTTGAATACTTCAGTATGGCGCCTGTAGTTGGACACAGAATAAAAAATATGGTGTATGTAGTTGGACTAATAGAATAAAAAAATACGTCAATCGCCATCATAATGGGTATACAATTAAAGAGCTGGATAAGGCCATTTCAAAAACATGTAAAACATTAATTGAAATGATGTGATACAGAGCAATAATAATTTAAATAAAAATGTGTGACAAAATTAAAATCTGATAAAACAAGAATATTAACTGTTATTTCTTGAATTCATTGCTGGCGTTGAAATTCATAAGCAAGGAAAAAATAATTCCCTTCTCTTCCGGCTCCGACAATAAATTCAAGAAATACGACCACGTTATAACATAATTATAAATTCATTTTGTTTGCAGGTTTTTCTAAAATACGTAGTCGGAATTTAATTTCATTACTTTTATTTTTTGCTATGTATGAAAATATAATACATATAATTAAAGTGATGTATATTCATTTTTTCTTTTTTTTTTGTTTAGTCTCATTTTCAGCTAAAATATAAAATATATTCAAATAATATTAAATAATATTATAAAGCCAAAAAGAAAAGGTAATAAATACATTTTAGTTGCACATTACTATTATATATTTATAATATTGTTCAACATTAAGTACCATAAGAAGCGAATTACACTTTTTTAAATTAACTTGAAATTTAAATCATTAATAGTCAGTCAGACTGGCCCGTTGGCGCAATGGCATATGCATCTATTTCCAAGCTAGGGTCCTGGGTTCGATCCCCGGTCAGGTCAATTTAGGAAACGAATTTTTCTAAATTGGCTTGGAGTCTGGGTGTTACTGGGAACTCCCCCAGAGTTCGTTGTGTGGTACCATAGCTTACTGCTTAATTTGGGGTCACACAATCTGTGTAATTGTCTGAAGTATTTAAAAAAAAAAGTTAATGTTAACGTCGTTGTGAACGATTAATGTATTAAGATTTTTTTTACCCTAACTCATTACCGCTCCTAACTGTAGACGATAAGAAAAAATATCTTGTATTGGATGCGAGTTACAGAACGATAAAGGGCGGTCTGCCATTACGTTTTGATATTTCGCCAAATACGGAGTTTTAGAACAAACGTTCGCAGTAAATAATTTGAGCTATCATGTTACAAAATTATGTTTAAAACTGTTCAACCACGGGCTGAATTACTTTTGTTCTATCTACGTAATTATCAAAACATTAGTGTCGGAACAAAGTTAACATCTACGTAAACCACAAAGAGTTAAGTGGACATCACAGTACCCACGTCACTAGTAAATGCCTAAAATGCCACAGATATTTCTGTGCCTGCAACTATTCTGGTATAATTATAAATGAAATTTCACTTTGTTGTACACGCGCTGAACTTGCGGTGGTTGGCTCGACGACAAACTTACTGGTTTCTTAACTACACATACTAGCTCTTTTTAAAACCCGACACAAAAAGAGTGGTGTTACAACTTAGGAATCTGGATGTCTGTGCGTCCGTGTATATTTGTATATTATCTATAGGACTGCGATCGATTTGTACGCATTTTTTTTGTTTATAAGTTGCATATCTATCTAAGTATATGGGATTGATTATTACCGACGGCGAAGCGGATCCCGATCTAACGCAAGGACTAGCATCCTTTGTATGTAGAAATTCTTTATAACCAGCCCTCTTTGCTGATTTTTACTTTCCATTTTTTTCTTTTGTCTCTCCAGACCAGCATTTTACTTTTTTATAATTGGTACAATGACACAGTGTATATTTTATAAAAATTGTAAAGAAAGTGCAGCTAGAGGCGGAAAAATCTTTTCGGGTCATGCTGGGAAAAGTTGCAATGTAACTATGCTGTTTAATGAGCACTTTATTTTTAATATTCATGAAAGAAACGTTCGCAGCTCAGGTTTTCCACAGAGCTACAGCTAAGTCAAACACTACAGGCAAAGAATAATTAATAGGAGCAGAATATTCTTAATATGAATATACAGAGCGAAAGTGAGTGGTAGCAGAAGCTTATAGGAGTACCAAGGCTAGTCTTACAAAGATCAAATAGCTAGAGTGTTAGCTGACGGAAATGTCAAAAGCACCCCCATACTTAGGCGAAAATTTGTGAGGAGAATGATGAGATTTGTGGAGGTAAACGAAGTATGTAGGAACCACGAAGCTTGGTGCTCCGTCCTCTTTGACTACCCTCTTAGGGATACAGCGTTAAGATATGTATTGCTATTTCATACCGGCCAAGAGCGTGTCGGAACGTGTTCCGATTTCGTCATGAATGTTCACGGTTAAAATTTAAATAGGTACATAGTCATCTTTTTGGTTTTTTAGTGATGTAAGAAAAACCTGAACCCATGTACTCAGCCCACTGAGGGTGAGACTGAGTAATGTGGGGCTTTTATCCATTAAAACTTCTGCAGCACTTGTCCTCGGCGGGATCAGACCTCTCCCGTTTGCGCTCACTGTCCTCCTTCGAGACCATCGCGCTCTCACTAAAGGGAGAAATAGCCTTCCAAGATTCCTTTCCAGCCAGCATAGCCGGTGCTACTGCTGGCATATATAGATCTTGCCATATTCGGTGTATCGAGACTTGGGACTTGAGGGCCCAAACGGGGCATTTCTCCAACGTGTGCTGGGCGCTGTCCTGGTCCCTGCCACAATGGTGGCACCGTGCTATCCCTTCACGATCGATTCGATACAGATACTACCGAAGCAGCCGTTTCCGTTAAGTATTTGCGTCAGTCGGTATGTAACGTGCCATCGCCTCTGAAGCTAGGTCTCGAGGTTCGTCTGTGTTCGGAAGGATCGCGCCAACAAAATCAAATTACTTGGGTGATGGAGTCGACGTCTTTCAAGTTTTTTATAGTGCCATCTGTATTCTTCAATAGCTAATAAAAATGCATGAATATTACAAGCTTACTGCCGTCCCAACGTCTATGAGATAGCGCTAGTATCAATGTTTTTGAAAAAAATTCGTGTGATAACGAGTTTTTTTAAGCATTACAGCTTACTTGAACATGAAATATTATTTAGAGTGCAAAATTACATCCGAATCGTCCCAACTGTTTTTGAGAAATAGGAATAAGTCCGTAGTAGAAAATAATATAATAATAAAAAACAGAACATAGTTTATTCAAACCAATTTTCGTTGAAAGTGTTTTCTAAGTTTTACCAACTCAGTTTCGATTTTCAATTTTTTCAGAATTTTTAGTCTAATATTTTTTCAAATGAGAAACGTTAGAGGGGGACATACTTCTTATGACTTTAAAAGCGCATATCTCGCCAACTGTCGGATTAAATAAAATGTTTGAAACCTTTATATCATTTTAGAAGGCCTTTCTAAAGATACTCTACACCCTTATGTCCGCTGGATTTTTTTAGCCCTCTGCTACGTTTTTAATACGGGGACCTTTAAATATAATATTCAAATTAAGTAACATTAACAAATGAGAGTAACATTAACAGTAACAGTTTCATTAGAATTAAAAGTTTGTCGCGAGAATCTTTCACTTCCTTTTTCTTCCATCAAATCAGTTTATTATACCCAGTTATATCTAAACTTAACCCTATATTTAAAATATTCACATAATAATAACATTGACATAGATCTAGATCACTTTTGCATATTATATAGCTCCTTTTTGAATCCATTGGAAGCACCCAACACTGTTAAAATGTTACATTTCAAATTTATTTAATTTTAATAGAAGCTTGTTTGAAATAGTTTTTTTTTACATATAAGTATTCTCTTTTAGTGAAAAATATGCTTTCTATTTGAACGTTTATTTATATATACATACAAAATTTCAAGTCGATATCATTAACCGTTATAGAGTTCTCTCGCGAGGATGTCCGCAAAAGTCTATCGTACAATCGATCGGTGCGAACGAAATCAATTGCGTACTGCCGGTATTGCGAGACGTGTTTCATGGTCATTTTCATTGACCATAGCACCGGATTAAGGTTAAAAACAATGATATACTAAATCTATGGTTAAAACTAATGATTAAAAATATGTATTAGTAACAAAACCAAAAAGTATGCTTAACCGTTCAAGAGTTCTCTCGTGAACAGACGATCCCGCTTACAGCACCTAATCATAGTTATAACTGGTTATAACATTACGTTAATTGTTATCAAAATACCTATCCATAGAATTTTAAGACAATTTCAATCCATTGATTACAATTGCTGAGAAGTTCCTTCGTCAATAGATGATTCAGACTGTAGCACGATGATAACTATGCTTTGTTATCAAAAACAAACGTGTGTACAAAGTTCGAAGTCGATACTAATTAACGACTGAAGAATACCTTCGTGATGAGACGATCCTGGCTGCTGATAGAACGGTTTTGGCTATAATTTCCGATTTCTAGTTTAATTATTAGTCGAAATTCTAATTGCAAGATTTTTCCCCGAATATACTAACAAGGCCGGTTAAATAAAGGCTTGTACACAATAAGGTTTCCTAACGAACTGCTTAATTAAAGTAACCTTCGCTTATAACGAGTATTACCGCCACACAATTTTTTGAATTCTGTATTACTGCTACTTTTATATTCAATACATTTTAACAGATATAATGGCTTTATATTGCATTCAATGACAAAATTAGGGATTTGGTTTTATTGTTCAATATTTTATTTGTCACTAACTGTTCCGCGCGACTTCGTTTGCATAATCTTTTATTTACTAAATTAAATAGTTTATAAACTTTCACTGGCATACATACGCAGAACAACTCACCAAAGTTTCATCACAATCGGTTTAGGAACGTATAGAGGAACGTACAAAGAAACATGTACAATGTTTCTTTGTATGTCAGTAATAATTGTAATATAATATAATAATTATGTTACATATAAAAAGATAGATCATATTTTTGATTTTACATTTTTTACATTTCATAACTTTTTCATTTATTACGGATATCACACATGTTTTTTATTTATACATGTATATTTTGTTATGTTATATAATATTGACCGATTTATGTATCACTTCACTATTTAAAACATGGACAAAACTGAAAACATACTTATACACATACGAAATTCCCGTTTAGTAGAGTATAAAACAAATGATGAAAATGGACTGGCCTAGTTTCTATTTTTAAGTATCTGCCCAATAAATCGCGATTCCCACCTGAGCTATCTCAGTGATCTCCGTTGACTCAGCCCTCTTTGTTACCGTACTTGATATTCAGTCTAGTAGTCACTTGTCGACTCAAGAAAACTATGCATATTTTCGAATAGATTCACATTTAGTTTTTCTGCGATACTGGAATTTTGCTTATACAAGTTACTTATAATAAACCTGTCGTGGATGGATTCGATCGTTTTTCGACTTGTCTAAACGAAATTAGTCAAGTGTGAGCTCCATTCACGTAGAACGGGCTTCATACAATATTATGCGAAATGGTACATTTTTTAAATTATATTCGGAAGATCTATAAAACCTAGGACTATTTTTGTTATATTTTTTCAGTAAACTTTAGGGTACATAAGGTTTTCTGTTTCCCGAAATTATTAAATTTCAGATCTAATGGTTTTGGAAATACGAGTTTCGAATTTGATTATTTATATAAGTCGCTCCTTTTTTAATACTCCTATGAAAATTTTGAAATGTCAACTAGTGCAATATTTGTGGGTTAATATTCTAAGAGATTAGTATACTTTTGGCAACTGTTACCAGAAAGGCTGATTGGGTATTTGTTGGGTGGTGCCCTTCTTTGATAAGTACGGTACATACCTGCCGCATGCGGGCATACCGGCACATACCGGACACAAATACTGGATCAGACATAGAGGCAGATTATAGCAATCACGGCTGCGATAGGCCGTGTAGTAGATACCAGCCGCACCGTTCTCAGCTACATCCTTTACTACGTTATATAATATGAATTTACTCGTTCTTGGCCACGATTTTTGGCACGATTAGCCGCTCCTAATATATCGTCGTTCTAGACCCGAGCCTAGTCGGCCTTATGGGAAATCCGCCTCTGATCAGCCATTCTGATGATAGTAACCAAAAGGGAACTTATCTCTTAGGCTAAAACAAGATAGATCACTATGCCGATTGATTTGTAAGTCACATAGTTTTTGTGACGGAATGATGCACGGACGAACGAACGGACGGACACAAGAGTCATCTCATAAGAGTTCTGTCTCTGCTTTTAAGGCATGGAGTTTTAATAAATAACTAAGCTAGTATACGAGTATTATACTTGTACACTTCCCACTATCAGTCTGTTATCGTTCGATGTTTCCATTACATAGGTCTACTAATTTTATCTCGATTTATATGTACTACTCTGTCATGAAAGTACCGGGAAAAGATCAATAATACACGAAATGTTAATTATTCATCCAAATTTATTTTATCACCTTCAAAGTATGCTCCTTCAGAAACGATACACTTACGCCAACGAATAATCCAATCATCAAAACATTTTTTAAACATTTTTTCCGGAATTGAGTTCAGTGCTCGCTGCGAATTCTCCTTTATGTCTTCTACCGAATGAAAACGGGTGCCACGATTTGATAGTTTGAGTTTAGGAAAAAGAAAGAAGTCGGCTGGAGCCATATCTGGTGAATAAGGTGGTTGCTCGATGGTATTTGTTGAGTTTTTGGTCAAAAATTCGGTCGCAATGATGGCCTTGTGCGAAGGCGCATTATCGTGGTGCAAAATCCAAGAATTTTCGTTCCACAAATCTGGCCTTTTTCATCTGTAATGACTTATAACAACTAGTTGTAGTTTTCTACTTTACTGATAGCTCGCTTATAAATAGAGGCGGTTCTAAAGATATGTGATGCCACATGATACCATTATTTATTTTCACGAAAAATACGGCGTGAGATTTGAATACCGCATACTGGTTACGGTGAAAAATAAACTATTAAGAGTCCTCTACGCAGCCTAGCACAACTGAATTCGTTCATTATCCTCGCGCCCTATAAGTTGATTTTTACAGTTACGGTTTGATCATACTTTTACATATAATTGTATTTCTTTTTGCACATAATTGTATTTCGCAAGAAAACTACATTACCAATTAAAAAACTGGTTTTAAAGATTTGAGATATTAATTACCTATTCATTTTAGTAAAAATAATTTTAATATTTTGTAGAAATTGGTAGATGCAACTGGATCTTTGTACAAAACAGTGGTTTTTCTGGAACTTTTTTGTCGAGATTTTTTTTTCCAATTTGGTTTCCACGGTTAAGGATTTCAAGATAAAGAGTTGAAGTTCGATATACTACTCTGTCAAAAAAGTACCGAGAAAGATCAATAATACACGAAATGTTAGTTATTCATCCAAATTTATTTTATCACCTTCAAAGTATGCTCCTTCAAAAACGATACACTTACGCCATCGAATAATACAATCATCAAAACATTTTTTAAACGCTTTTTCCGGAATTGAGTTCAGTGCTCGTCGCGAATTCTCCTTTATGTCTTCTACCGAATGAAAACGGGTGCCACGAAGTAGTAATTTGAGTTTAGAATAAAGAAAGAGGTCGGCTGGCGCCATATCTGGTGAATAAGGTGGTTGCTCGATGGTATTTGTTGAGTTTTTGGTCAAAAATTTATTCACAATGATGGCCTTGTGCGAAGGCGCATTATCGTGGTGCAAAATCCAAGAATTTTCTTTCCACAAATCTTGCCTTTTTCGTCGAATTTGCTCTCTTAAACGTCGCATAACGCCCAAATAATATTCTTTATTTACCGTTTGACCTTCCAGCAAGAATTCCGAGTGCACAACACCGCGATAGTTAAAGAAAACAGTCAACATGACTTTGACTTTTGATCGACTTTGGCGTGGTTTTTTCGGTTCCGGTTCAGTTGGAAGGCGCCACTCCGAAGCTTGTTGACTAGTTTGCATGTCAAACTCGTAAACCTACGTCTCGTCACCAGTAACAATGCGTTTCATGAATGTTGGGTCGGAATTGACTCGTTCTAGCATGTCCTCAGCGACTCTTATGTGATTGAGTTTTTGGAGAAAATTCAGGTCTTTTGGGACTATCCGAGCGGCAACATGTTTCATACCCAAGTGATTGTTTAAAATTGTACGGATCGACTCGTAAGACATAGAAAGTTCGGCGGCTAATTCCCTCAAACTTGAAAGAGGATTTTCAGTCACTATTTCCTTCACTTTTGCGATGTTAACTTCAGTTGCAGACGTTGATGGCCTACCAGAGCGAGGCAAATCTTCCATCACATCTCGGCCGCTTTTGAACGCTTTGTACCACCCATAAGCATGTGTTTTTGATAAAGTCGATTCACCGTAAGCCTTCTGTAACATTTTCAGTGACTCCGAACACGAAATTCTATTGGTGATGCAACATTTAAGACAAACTCGATGTTTGATGTTCGATATTTTTGTCCATTATGAAATTCGCAATACACACTAGAATGATATAACTAAAAACAGCACTGTATTTAATCTAAATAACGGATGCAACTCAAACTCCACGCCTAAATGGAAAACAGTTGTGCCAATCTAACGACAACAAAAAAAACTAAAAATTGAATTTAGAACCATAAATAAATCATCCATTCCCGATACTTTCTTGACTGAATGTATTACGAATCGAGTAACTAGTTTTTGTCTCACTGCTATTTAATTATCGCTAAAAATTACTCGGAAAATATAGTTATGTATTCATTTCAAACGTAAATTATTGTATTTATCATAAAGCTAATGTCTTCCAGCGATATATTTGTATATTCTATCTTTCTTTACTTTAGTGGTTGTCCAGGAAACAAAGCGCTTTCCGTTGTCCAAGGGACAATTTTATTATTTTTTAAAGTGGTTTGGATCTTACAACAGTTTCTGTTCATAAAACTGCGATATATACTCGTACGTACAAATTTTTCTGATGAAATAGGTATTTGAAGTGAAAGAGCGGACAAAATTTGTATCTAAGTACACTAAAGTCAGCTACAATGTTCATTTCTGTATCATTGTTTGAATTTAGGTATTATGTAAGCTTATGTTATTATTCTATATTCTATTACTACGTTACTCATTTCAGAAAATCCAATGAAGTTATCGTGTCTGTATACAGAGATAAGAAAGCCTGTAGTGTAGCGATTACCCCAAATTAGGGCCGATTTTGTTTTGCAGTATTTGCGCTTTCTTCTAAGCCGAAGGTCTAATAAATAACTACTTGTGTACTCGTAGAGCCCGAAGACGGCTCTGCATTTATTTTACTTTCGAGGAAATGAGAGGAAACAATATTTGTCTGAGGTACTTAACAATTCATTTTGTTATAATAAAATCTTATTCAGATGTAAATTAAAAATCGATGACTTAAACCAATTCACATTGAAATTCTAAATACAGACTGGTTAGAACTCAGAATTGAATGTTTCTAATTTGATATTTTCTGACACACATATAAACCGTGTGCGCTACCTTTCTGTGGAGATAGCATACAGGCATAATGTTATATGTACACTGTGACTGCGGTATAAGACGGTACTAGTATAATGCGGTAACAATGGAAGAAAAAATGTGAAAAATATATAAATGAGCAACAGAATTATTAGTAAAACTCGAGCACAAGAATGTCTTATAGTAATTATTCTTGTACTTGAATTTTGATTAAAAAAGGATAACTTGACGATTGACGATCTCGATGGCGCAGTGATTTAGACTGCGTCTAAGCGCGGAAGGTCCCGGGTTCGATTTCCGGCCGGGATAATTTAGCAAACGAACTTTACTAAATTCTCTCGGTTCCCTAGGTGTACTGGGAGACGCCCCCAGGTGTTGTCGTCGTCTGATTCTCATAGCATAGGGAATGGCCTGGTTTGGTTTGAGACCAGATAATCAGTGAGTATTGTCTGGCGCATTTATTTATTTATTTAATATTTTGTAATTTTCGGTTTTTTATTTTGTAGTCGGTTTATGTGAGTTTCGATATGACAATAATTTCTTTCCGTAAAAGTGCGTTGCTCAGCACGCATTTATAAATATGACCTATCCCTTTTAGGTAAAAAGACAATAAATTAAAAAAAAAACGTTTTAAACTAACCAATCTCAACAAAAATAGTTGATTAATTCCCATTTATAGAAATGTTTTATTTCGTAGGTTTATTTTGAATTTTTTATTCTGACTGTGCATATATTACATACGCATGTGTGTATTAAAATGTAGTATCAATGTAATATAATAACATAACATATCTTCACGCTGTATCCCCAACGGGGTAGTCAGAGAGGACGGAGCGCCAGGAGTCGCGTAATATAAATACATAATACTATAAATAATATAATATAATAATACTGTTAATTTATTTAAAAACTAAGTAATCTACTTTATAATGACACCTCCACTGACAACAAGTTCTAGAGTTACTTTTAACTTTTCGCGCATTACTCTATCATGTTCCCTTTTAATTTAAATCAAAAGCCGCTGTGTAAACAAGAAAGCGCCTGTTTCGCAGTTGACTTACCCGCTTTGCAACTTTTAAGATACAAACTTTCTGCTGTCTTAGATATCTACGAACAAGTACGGAGCTGGGATAACATTCCCTTTTATTTAAATGAGAGGCATTGAATTGCAATACTTACTCAATCTTTTGGGTTTTGTGGGGGTGATACTAAATTTTTACCTACCAAAATACCACAATAGTCGTCCTCAGCGAATAGTCGCGGAGCTCCGGGATCTACGGA
Source organism: Zeuzera pyrina (assembly GCA_907165235.1). Lineage (NCBI taxonomy): Eukaryota > Metazoa > Arthropoda > Insecta > Lepidoptera > Cossidae > Zeuzera > Zeuzera pyrina. Next base: position 7,398,084 of record OU015627.1, read on the forward strand.
ACTCACAGGAGCCTCTCTTGCGCTGTACCGAAGCATTTCTTGGGGGCAGCCATAGGTCCTCCTTGCACTCTCGCAGTGTCAAGACAGCGCAGACCACATGCGCTTTCATCCTCCGCGGGGTCACTCAGAATGACGACCGCAGCCCCAATTCGATCGAGCGCGACCCCGAAGGCCTCTTTAGTTTCCTTATACGACAGCCTGGGGACATCGTAGCCTTATTCCAACCCGAACTATAAGGCTCGTATTTATCTTAATCGTTTTAAAATGGAAATAAAATAATAAGAATAATTAGTAGGTACATATTTTATTATGAAAATACAAAATGTCGTGAATTTAAGAAGAAAAAACAAAATTACAAGGACATTACTAAACTTGCACATAATTTACCTACGAATTATAAATCAAGTTAAAGTCGATTGTATAACAAAAAATTTGTCCGTTGTCAACTTTTGATATAATGTACTCTCATTCTTGCTTACGTAGCGGGTAGTTTCCGTTGTTTTACTCTTTTTTCGGTTAGATTGTTTGTCTTTGCTTTCAAAAGTACCTTTTCCGAACAGCGCAAACAGTTTGTTTACAAAGGTTCTTTCAAAAATATTGTTATCTTGGGCATTGTTTTCTTTAAGATCGTGATTCGTTTTATGTTCCGAAACTACATAGATACTTCTTTTTCTACGAACTGGAAGGCCTTTGTTTTCTTCCTCATAATCTTCTTCAGTTTTCTTCATCACCACTTGTTTAATTCTGAATGTAAACAATAAATTATAATTTTATTCTACAAAACTTACTACTTTATGAAGTCTTGATATAGTTAATTATTATTTGATATTATCTGTGCAATATTCGAAATTTATGGAAATTTATTGCAATAATAATTATTATGCCTACCTTGATGGACCTAGCTTGCTTAGTAGAAGTTTCTGTCTTATTGGGTCGGTTTCCATTTCATCATCGATCGACTTTGGAAGCGATGGTTCATCGCCTAGTGATGACTGAGTGGGACTTCTAGTTTGCGTCGATGTGGGTTTTCGAGGCGTACTTACTCTAGGTCTGATGGGTGATTTTGGTGTCACCGGGGAAGGTAACGTTGGTGTTAACATCTCGTATCCAAAAGGATCTGTTGTAAAAAATTTTTATTGATATATTATATAGTTTTTTCTGTGTATGTAAAAGCAATTTTTGTTTATTTTGAATTCAATAATACTAATTGTATGGCCCTAGAATTAAACACAAAGTTCAAGTGTCCAAGTCAATTTAGAAATACTTCTGGCTAACGACAGAAAACGGAGCCTTGTGGTTTAAGAAATATGATAAATTTCATTCAAATTAAGCCGATATTTTGCTAGTATCAAATAGTTAAAATAAGTAGGTACAGAGACGGACTTTAGAGAATCATCATCTCATGACTTCAAACTATTAATTAATCTGTAAAGTACACAAATGTTACTAAAATTCAGTTAAAATTAAGTAATTTGATTTCTAATATTTGCCTATATAATGTCTAATGTCAGGGTATTCAGGACGACGATGTGGCAACGACCATAACTCGGGTCGACCGATGAATGCATCCGGGACGGCATATCGGAGTGGGTTGAGAGAAATACCCTTTAGTCTATCTGGATCTAATACGTAGTTCATTCTTCTATCGACATTTGGTTTCTGTTCAAGAAAACTTGTTGTCGTCTGCGACTCTACTTTTTCAATTACTTTTGATTCCTGGAAATTGTTAATAATAATCAATTATGAATTTTATTTTATTATATCTTATTGTTTTGTATGTGGGTCTTTTGCCTTTGTATACTTCCTCAAACAATGGTGTTAATAAGCACTGCTGGTTTCATTTGCAACTGTTAAGCACTTATTCAGAAAGTCGTATTTTGTCATTTCATTTTCTGTTTGTAAGTATTAGATTTAAAAATGTCTAAAAAACGGGAAATTTTGCTTGAGACTACGGCCGATGCAATTCGGTCGAAACGTCAAGCCAAAATAAAAGGTTATCGCCTTAATTTCCTGTCTTTTAGATATTTTATAATGCGACGCGAAAGTTGAAAAGTTTATAGTATTAGCACAGAATAATTAGTTACTAACGTGAGGTATTAGATTTTGTCGAGGAATTATTACAAAGCTATTTTACTTATGTTATGCAATTTTATTACTTAGCCATCACTTTTCATTAATAATGAATAGATACAATAGAGATTACAACATCTACTATATAAATATCGCTCTTCGATCACAAGTAAAAAGTTCTTTATTTGTGATCGAAGATATATACATACATACATACATATCTTCACGCCGTATGCCTAACGGGGTAGTCAGAGAGGACGGAGCGCCAAGCATGGCGGTCTATACATAAGATATATCGTTATAATAATTTCACCTATGCTGGTTGCTAAATCTGATACAGTTAACGGACTCACGAGTAAGAAAATACTTCTTAAATGAGACTAATATTGCACTATAGGGACAGCATTGTTTTCTATGTACATGAGTAAATGAATATCCATTTCAACAGTACAATGAAATATAATTTTTCTTTGTTAGGTTAGTTTGTTGTGTTTTGGAATGTCATTCGTTGGATGTATTGCCTTGCCTGTATTGCTATCGAATATCTCAAACCAGAATTATTTAGACGTCATTACTAATCGAATCAGTCAATTAAAGAAGTCAATCTGAACCGAGAATTAGAAGCATCAATTATTATGTTGTTGTAAATCAAGTGAAATCATGCATGTTCATTTCAGTAAAATGCATGTTGGACCTTGAATCTAATGAACACTGTATTCTCTTCCGAAGTAATACCTCTCTTATGTTTTATTATTAAGTTAGTGCTGTAGCTTCTTATTTGTAGAAATACGAACCTATAAAAAAAATAATAATAAATAAAAATAAATGATGATAATAACGTTACATTGATAACTTTCCCATATTGTTTTACTCATACAAGAATAGACACACTCGTTTTTATGGTTGTATATACAATGTACAGTATATTGGTTGAACATAGGAACTACTACTAATAGAAGTTTAGAAATCACATTGATTATTAGATATTAAAACATTCTGTTGTTGGCGTTAGTAATTTGTGGTGATGCAGTGATAAACAATAATTTAATCTGAAATAGACCTTCAAAATATCATTGCAAGTATTTTATTTTCTCTACTTCTGAACTTGTATTGATTAAGTGTATACAGAAGTTAATGCAATAAGGCTTGTGTATACAGAAGTTAATGCAATAATAACAATTAGAAATTTTGACGACACGGATCTCAAGTTTTCTAAGTAATTACGAACCGTATGAAAGTGATATTTTGTAACCTGACCTGATAATCTGATTCTTCATTTCATTGACTTCATTTTGTCAGTTGCGATACACGATTGGTTGACTTGTGTAACAGAAAAAAAATTGTCAAAGGAACCTCTTTTAAAACAGAGATTTACATTTTTCGGTCTAACGGAACCGATTTATGCTTCAAAATTCTGTGTCGATTAATCTAAACATACTCTTCTAAATACCAATTGCGTTTTTTAAAATTAATTATAATTTTTAAAATAATCGAAAATACCTGTATATTCGATTTTTTTTGTCAGCTAGTGCGTGCACATTTGTATGGTGCACAAGGTCTATTTTAGATTAAATTATTGTTTATCACTGCGTCACCACAATTTACTAACGCCAACAACAAAATATTTTAATATCCAGTAATCAATGTGATTCCTACACTTCTATTAGTAGAAGTCTTTTCCCTCTGTCTTTGAGTAACTCAATGGTATCCGAGAGAGGGAAAAAGACAGAGGCAGACCACAAACACGGTGGGATGATGACATTAGAAAGGTCGCAGGAATAACATGGAGTAGAGTGGTCCAGCATAGGCTGGAATGGACAAGGTTGGGTGAGGCCTTTGTTGATTGGCAAGCAGACATACAAAAAGCGAGCAAACACCGTTAAAACAAAGTTTAAGTCAGAGTAAAATGCTTTATTAGTATTATTATTAGTAGAAGTTCCTATATTCAACCAATATACCAGTATATATACGACCATAAATACGAGTGTGTCTATTCTTGTATTAGTAAAACGAAATGGGAAAGTTGTTAATCTAACGTTTTATCATCATCATTTATAGATTCATATTTATACGAATATAAAAATAAAATATAGAGAATTACTTCCAAAGAGAATACAGTGTTCATTAGATTTAATGTCAAAGATTATAAACTAACGGTGTTAACAATCATACAGTGACATAATATACATTAATTGCTAACTTTCGATAAAAATCCTGTGTTTTTGCGTGATTTTTCATAATATTAAAAAAAATTAATTGTTCAAAACATCAGAATTATAAAAATATGTCGATCTTATTTTCATTTTACTTCACAGTACAAGAACTAGGATTTTTATCCAATACCTCAATTTCTTTTTCTCTTGATGTGAGTCGACTAGATTTTAGAGTTTTATCTTCTATTGATTTTGAAAAATCTATGTGGGTGTTTCTTTTGTTACGTACTGGAAGTCCTTCAATATGATCGTAATCTTCCTCATTTTGTGCCACTTCTTTGGATCTAAAATTATTTATAAATAAATAAATATTAAATATTAACAGTAGTTTAATCTACTGATTATAAATGTGATAGATAAAGAAAATACATAGATAGACCCTCCCACACGAAGCGAGTGAAGAAAACAAATCCAGAAGGGGATACAATTAAAATAAAATATTTTTCACAATAAGCTCATTTCACCTAGCCACACATTCTGTTCTAACATAATTTAGTTACAAAAAAAATGCGGAAACTTGTATTTTATTGAAGGTAACCTTTACAGACATTTAAGGATAGCTTAATAAAATTTCTCGCAATGATATTAAAATCCCAAACTGTGAAGAAGACAACTGGTATCCCTAAAAGCAATGTGGGAGAATTGCAATATCAATTTGTTTACCCGAAATGAGGGGTAACTTGACAAGATGATTAGTAACTAAATATTTGTTTTAAATTAAGTACTTAGTTATATTTGCTGTTTACTATTATGTGTTTACTGTTTATATATAAGGTTTTACCTTTTTATAACAGACTATTACTTATAAATATGAATTAGATTGTCACACCAGATATCTATATATACATAGGTAAGGACAAGACGGTTCAGTCTTTTTCTCCTCTGTTTGTCAACTGATTTTCCTTTTTTTGTTTAGTAGCTATTGACGAGCTTTAGTGTTATCAATACAAAAAAATTTTCAGAGATTATATAGTTATATTAGTCCGTAAAATATAGGATGAGCCCTGTGACAGATGGCATAGTGACATGCCTAGGGCTGCGACGATGTAAAAAATTGATCATAATAATTATCGATTATTGTTACTATTAACGATATTTGGATAATATTTAACTGAGTATAGTTATAATAAAATAAAACACTAGGAATGTAAGGTTACAAGTTTTTATTCATGTAAAGGTTCAGAACCCAAATCAATGTTTACGTCAAAATCAGATTAGGAGTTGCTGGAGCAGTCCTGCAGATTAATAATCAACTCTTGTTCACATATGTTATTGTCAAAATAAACATCACGCTATCTTCTGGCGAAACATATTCACATGCATTTTGCCAAATTGTTAACATTTAATTTGCCGTGAAAGGGGGGGTGCAGTATTATGTCTGGCTGCGTGACCTAAAAAGAAAAAGACAATAACAATTATTATAATGACAGATAATAATAAAATATGTTAAGATTTTAAAATAAAAGTCAAGAAAAAAAATAACACAAACCTTTGATTTGGGCCCAGATCAGTTAGTTCAGTTGCGCTGTACTGGCAGTGGTATGGTGTTAAACGGATGACTGTAAGCCCTTTTAGATGTTAGATTATTTAAATAATAATAATGAAATTAAATTCTGAATTTAAAATTTTACTGTTTCAGTTTCTCATAGTTTTATATTCTGTGGTTACGATGACTCGTCGTACATCACTATTCGTGCAGCCCCACCAATAAAGTACGATGTTGTCGTAGGTTAAATTTACCGTTACAAAATTCGGAACTTCATGGGCGTGATTTCGTTGACAGCTGTCACAAGATTCAAGCTATATTTTACGGACTATAATCCGTGAAACAAAACATCGGATGCCTTTTTAAGAACATTGCACACAAGGCAGAGTGTAAGATTTGGCATAGCAGTTCATACTGCCAATGTCAAAAAGACTGTCAGTGTCAAACTCATAATAGTTTGTGATCATAATGTATATGTAACCTCCTTGGATTAAACATTGGACCAATCAAACAGTCGTGCAAAGTAGAGATTGTCGTCAAAGAGTTTACATTAAAAGTTTATATTTATATTTACGCCCGAATTTCGACCACCGGGCGACCTCTAGTAACAATATAACAGTTCTACAAATGTTTAGTCGGTATTCTATTGGTGGGTGTAATAAATCTTATAAGAATATGGACAGTACCCTAATTTTGTTTTTTTTCGACTATTACCACCACCACCAACGATTGGATTTTGAGTAATTTTGCAGTTTTTTAAGAAATATATAAAATCTTTAATAAGTGCCTACGCTATTTTATACATTAAAATAAAATAAAGATTACTAACGATAATGATAACTTAGTCTTTGCACATACTTTACCATTATTATTAAGTATGATCAAAAGTTCAAATATTTTGTAAACATATTATGGAAAAGTTCGAAACGCTGTTCGGTAAAAAGTAAAATATGTAAATATTTTTTTAAATTTGAAAACAATTCACTTTCCGATCTGTATCAAATTAGACATATCATATTATGAGATACCAATTTGACGACGAAGAGTCGACACCTCTACTACAGCTATAAACTCAGAAAAAAACATTTAGAAAAAACGTATTGAACGCTATTCACATTTTATTATTACATACTATGCGTATTTTACTATGAACCTGTACGAAGTGCAGTACGAAAACCGGTTTTTTTAACAAGCTTGCAAAGCTTGGCTGCAAGCCAGCATGTGTGAGAGAGACAACTGATTACTCTTGATTATGTCTTGAGTGGTTGTTAGTGCCTGTTGGCTAGTTGTCGCGACTTAGGTTTAAATACCTGTTTTCTACCGTTATTTTCGTTTGACAAGTAATTCACGGGTATTTTTAAAACCGTTTGATAAACTTTAGAGTAGATACCTATTCATCATTTATTCTTCACTGAGTATTTCAATAAGCTGAGCCGGGCTTTTGGGCTTGTATGAAGTACAAGGTACGGTCAGTGGAGAAAAGCTATATTGTTTTTTATTATGAGAAAAATGTTACTAGGGTCAGTTTACAGTGTTCATAAATTAGGAATATAGTACAGGAAATCCTTTTTTGCAATCTTTAATTTTCAGTACCGAAAATATATTTAAAAAATAGTACCTATAATATTAAAAATTCGACTCGAATTATAACAGACAAGTATAACCAGAGTAAATTAGACGTAAATGCGGTAGTAGGGTTTTAAACTTCTTATTCATGATGTTATATATAATGGTGTTAAGGTCATGCCATTTCGAAAATATAATTACGAATTTAATAAAAAAGAGCTCTGTAACGTATTATTATTACGAAACAATGAACACCTCAGTAAAATGATATTATTTATTTGCCAAAAATAAGAATCTCCCGCTTTTCATTTTAGATGTGTTGTTTTTACAATTTATGAAGAAGAAATGTGACATATTCACTGTTAGCTTTTTCAAATATTACTAAAACAATGTGCATTCAAATACTCATTTGAGTGAACATTTGGATCGGATGTTTTTGGAGTGTTGATTGTATATCTAGTCTATTATTTGTGATCGAAGATTAAATGATTTATCATAGTAAAGTTCGTAAAGTTCGTAAAGTTTATCATTTTCAAACATTTAAAAAAACATTATGAGCCTTCATTCTGCTTTATGAATCTCTACCCTATTTCTTTACCTATGTCTCATATTTTCAATTAGTTCATTATCTGGAAATACCTGGTCTTACTGCATAATCATATTTAAGTACTATAACAAATAAAATGTAAAACTGTCTTAAAAATTCAAATATGGCATCACTGAACACATTCTTGTCTATCGTTTCAAATTTAGTTTTATTTTGAAAAAATAATAATTTAGAATGATGTTAAGGTGTTATTTGTTACTCTATTGGTTTTATTTGAGTTCTTTAATCTAATTCTGTATATTTCTGAGCTAGAATCTGACATATTGGGCGTAAATATAACATAAACGAATTGCACGAAAATCATGCGAATTATGTGACCACCATTGATAGAATGACGTAACAAGTAAGTGAACTCAGTCTTACGAATGCTTCACTCTTCGGTTCTGTTACTCTATGAATTTTTTAAATCTAAGAGTATAAAATGTTCTAACATTTAACCTTAATTAAAAATATCGTTAAAAAAATCGGGTAATCATTTCTTTGGAAGCCAGTTTAATGACCCTTTATGATGTTTACCACCTGACCTGCGATTATTGATATCGTTATATCGTGCGGACAAATAAATGTCGTGTACTTTGACACATTTGTATTTATACGCATTCGTATGTATGCCATTTAACAAACCAACAAAATCACTCCCTAATGGGTTGCTAACCCATCGCCTTCTACGAACTGCGCGGGAAAATAAGTACTGAATAATCAGATGACACACTCTCCATTTTTCTCACTGCCCGACCAGCGCAAGCGCGTGAAGTAAAATAGACATACCTAGACAATAGACATAGACATGAAGATGTAAACGAAAATGAAACAAAAATAATGTTAAAATTAAAAATTTTTTGGAATCTTCAATATTTTAATTTATAAAATATTAGGCTATTGCTTACATTCGCGTTGTAAGTACTAATTCAGAAAGCTTCCCCGACGTGCGCACAACAACTCACCAAATTGTAATCAAATCAAAGGCACGAACACATAGAAGACGAACATACAAATATACTGTTGTATATGTTAGATTATACTCGTTGCTAAATCAAATTATACTACCGGAACTGTGATAGAATAGAATCGATTCGACGACATGAGCTCACGCAGTTCTTTAGTCATTTGTCAAAATAAAAAAATATGAAGAAAGTACGTACATCGTACATATTATGTATAGTCCAAGATCCCAGAGCGATAAGACACAACTTATTTTCTAAAGCATAGAACTTTCGGTTCTAAGTAGTCTTTCGTATACTTTTAATACCTGCATGCATGTGGAGTTCGCTCGGTGACACCTGGCAGCTATCAGGTAAGAAAGGTAACTAAGTATCAGAAGCACTAAACTTACATTTGTATGACTGATTTTTATATATATTTTGTAGAATATTACTCTGAAGTAATCTCAAAAGTTTCAGACGCTTTCCATGGGCCAGAACTTTTGTCAGACGCTTTAAAGCTCTATAGAAAATAAATGAACTTTACTTATTTTTAAATGTCTGATTTTTAAATTACGTTATTAAGATAACTATTACAAACTTATATTTAATCAGTCAGACAAATTGTAATGACCAAACATCCCCTAAACACAAAAATTATTCAACCATGAGTATGAGCGCGAGAGCACTATACATACGTTTCAGAGTTTAAATAAGATGAAATTTTTAATTAAGATAATAATTAATCATTTTTAAAATAATTTAATATACTGCATATATATAGAGAAAAATGAATTACCACTACTACTAGCTGGACTTAAATTTGATGCTATAGCAGAATCCGGAGCTAGAAAATCAGTTTGTTGACTTGAGGTAGATACTGTACATACATCATTATTAGTGATATAAATAATTGGTAAGCTTGACGTCGATGATACAGATTTATTTTCAATAGTACCTGATTAATTTTTTTTTGAGCATTTTTTTGTTTTTCTGAGATTGGAGAGTAATATTTTTTCGGCAAAGCGGTAAAACATTTGTAACATTCATGATGGTAACCACTGTCGTACAAATCATCCGGTAAAACTACGTCTCTGAATTTTAGGTTATGTATTATTCTTTGTTTTAAAATATTTTAGCAATTTTTAAATGTCTTTGAAAATAATATTAATTTATCATGAGATTTTTTACAAAATGGACATATTCATGATTCTTCCATGATATTCTCTATTGAAAATATAATATCACTCACAAATTACACGATATAACTAACAAAAACATGTGGTCTCATAAACCCGAACTATACTGTATACTATACGGAGTGCGCACCTAGTATATACACATACATATACAGGAGACTGAAACAGATTGTGAGTTTAAGAGTTACTATGGATGTCTCACTCACTCTGAAAAGTATGTATAGTGCTCTCGTGCTCATAGTCGTGGTTGAATAATTTTTGTGTTTAGGGGATGTTTGGTAATTACAATTTGTCTGACTGATTAAATATAACTTTGTAATAGTTATCTTAATAACGTATTTAAAAATCAGACATATAAAAATAAGTAAAGTTCATTTATTTTCTATAGAGCTTTAAAGCGTCTGACAAAAGTTCTGGCCCATGGAAAGCGTCTGAAACTTTTGAGATTACTTCAGAGTAATATTCTACAAAATATATATAAAAATCAGTCATTCAAATGTAAGTTAAGTGCTTCTGATACTTAGTTACCTTTCTTACCTGATAACTGCCCAGGTGTCACCGAGCGAACTCCACAAGCATGCAGGTATTAAAAGTATACGAAAGACTACTTAGAACCGAAAGTTCTATGCTTTAGAAAATAAGTTGTGTCTTATCGCTCTGGGATCTTACTCTAGTAGAACTAGAAAAAATCATCGTAAAGATTTAGATTGTTAATAATATATATTAGCAATCTAAATCTAAATCTAAATCATCGTAAAGATTTAGATTGTTAATAATATATATTAGCTGCATATTTATAAAGAACTACTTTTGTTGGATTATCAATATTTACCCAGATGTCCTCAATTTCGGTGACATATTTCCTTGTCGTCTATATGGTGATTGATCTTGCCATTGCGTGCGTACAGGTCCGACCTTAACTCTAGTGGGTCTAATAGGCCCGACTGGAGTGACTGGTACGGGTAACGGCTGATCTAACGGTGTAGCGTGCACGATGACTATAACAATTTAATATATGTATGTATAACATAAAACATGTACAGATAGCCAGTGCACTGCGTGCGTACAGGGCCGGTCTTAACTATAGTGGCTTTAATAGGCCCGACTGGAGTGACTGGTACGGGTAACGGCTGATCTAACGGTGTAGCGTGCTCGATGACTCTACAGATACATTGTGTTAACAATTTAACATATGTATAACATAAAACATGTACAGATAGCCAGTACACTACGTGCGTACAGGGCCGGCCTTAACTATAGTGGGTCTAATAGGCCCGACTGGAGTGACTGGTACGGGTAACGGCTGAACTAACGGTGTAGCGTACACGATGACTACGGATACATTGTTTTAACAATTTAACATATGTATAACATAAAACATGTACATATAGACAGTATTAACTCATGGAATCGAAAACACTCACCTACCTCGGCGAAAGTATATGAGGAGAATGATGAAGGTTTGTGATAGTGAAAAAGATATGTGAGGACCGTAATGATTAGTGCTTCATCCTCTCTGTCTACCTCATTAGGGATACATATGTAATATGTATGTACGTATGTGTGTAAAACACGTACAATTTATTCCTAACGATTACTATACAAATACATTAACTAAATAGTTACAAGAAGTGCTATGAGAGTTATTGAACAATAAATATTCTTAAATCTCCGAATAATCCCTAAATGCAATTTCAAACTGAATACTAAGCCCGCATTATAGGTGCCACAGACCGAAATAGGAAAGAAGCTAGTATCGTAGGCTAAACCTGACCTATATTATGCACTAAACTTATAGTTTGAATGCCATATTGGTGCTACTAGAGGACGACGAATTAGTGAACCCGTATGAGACGAATAAACAATAACATTAAGCAGTGTACTTGAAATTATTGCTTTTTTCACTAGTTATTGTTCGCGACTTCTTCCGCGCGAAGTTTTTTAAAAACTAGCCTATGTCATTCCCCAAAGTTCGAGCTATTTCCATACCAAATTCACCAAAATCGGTTCAGCGATTTAGCCGTGAAAAGTATCAGACAGGCAGAGAAAGTTTCGCATTTACAGTATCAGTAGGAGATATGGATGATATATATTCTAATAAAATTTAGGATATAAGCAGTAATTAATTAATCTGCAATATAAAATCTGTTACATTATGACTGGACGATACCGAATCCACTTTATCTGCTGTGCAGTTTGAGTTTAGTCTCTGCGCGCAGTTTTAGCACTTGCAATATGCTGACGTAAATGTTCCGTTAAAGCATGCGCAGAGGTCTACCAGTGGGTCAGTATTAGTGAGTAAAATTCCCACAGAACCTAATCTCATACACGGAGAGCTGGATTTAACTTTCGAACTTGTATGACTTATATGAAACTGTAAAAAACATGTAAGATATGGTACGAACATTTCCTTTGGGAATGAGTCTCATAAATAGTCCGATGAATTTAGTTTGATATTAACTTGGATAGTCACAATTAATAACATTGTCTTGGCTTACTCGTGTCTCAGTAATTATCTCTTACGCTGTTGGCGTATGATACACAACATATTGGTGTGGGAGTAGAACTGAGTAGTGTCTTTGAGTTGCACTTGTACCTTTTATATTAATCGATAATGAAAACTAAATATTAAAAAACGTACTGTGAGTTGTGGTAAACAATTTTCGAAAGATTTCTTGTTGATCCCACGTACCAACATCATACTGCGGAAGGTTTGGAGATTTCTCAGTCATCATACGCCTGCCTGAGTCGGCAGGGAGACTTTGACCCAAATATGGTGATGGACCAGGTTCCAACTGATTAGCAAGGTAGTGTCTATCAATATGTTGTAACTCCTAAAAAGTGTTAAAACTATACTTCAAATTGCTTTATATGTACGCTACAGATATTATGGTGTTTCTTAAGAAATGCAAGGGTGGTCGCTAATCTATTCGGTTATTTTAACAAATTTTCAAAAAATTGCATCAAATTCGTGATCTCAAACTAGCATTATTTGTACTATGAATGCCACACAAGACACAACTAATACGTTCTCTAAATTGACTGGACCGAAAATTGAATGCTGGAACTTCGAATAGAAAGCCATAAGTGATCCTGCGCAGCGACGAGAGTGATACAGTTCTTAATTAATAATGTGTACCTAATATGTCTGAAATTAAAAATGTTATCATTACACTTTCCGTTTGGAAAAGTTTGAACAATATAAATTGTGTAACTTTTATTCGAACTTTTTATACTTTTTCATTATGGTATAACACCTCAAGCAGATTTATCTATTTAAAACTTTAACATTTAGTAGTGCTTGCTTACTTTAAATTTATTGTTTGAAGAAGCGACATACCGAGTAGGTACATTGGATGTATGAAACAAAAAGGTTATATGACGCTGTGTCCTCAGTAGACTACTCCTATTTCGTGTGAATGTATGCATGTGTGAATATGTATACAACCCATTTTTGCAACGCGAGATTAACCCTTCGTCCATACTAATACTAACATATTGAAACAAAAATGTAAACAACTTTCGGTTCTTTTTGTTAACCCGTCAGCCGCTGACGCATAAAGAAAGGATATTATAGCCTGGACATGACTACAGATTGTTGGTTTAATATTTAGAAACGAGGGTACTACATCGATGAGGTATTTTTTGCTTCGAAAAGAAAATAATATGCAGTTATGTGTGAAAATCGAAAAAGAAATATTTGTATCATATTACCGATGTTTTCTTGTCAAAATTTACATTTCCTGCTCTTCTTAGCGCTGATAAAGCTTTTGATTTTTTCTCGTTAATTATACCTTGTATTTGTTTAAGTTTGTCTATATCGTTCGGGAATTCAGATAAATTCTGAAACATATATTGGAGAGGTTACTTCAGACTTTAGTACTACCTATTTTAATGAAAATCGTTTGATTCTGTCAATAAATATATAAATTATTTTAAGAATGACGTCGTACATAGAGGGTTCGTTAAGTAAACTTTAGATTTACTCGTATTATAAACAAATAATAATAGGACGGTCATGTGCATGAAAAATTTGTACGAATAAGGATTTCAATTTTGTGAATTTTGTTATATCTTTCGTCAAGGATCGTTTAAATTATAGTAAATATATAAAATGTTACTTAATATTTTGATAATTTATGTTACTTATGACATTAAAGTTACAGTTATATTTAGCCCCTATGACGAGAAACCTAGGCAAACTCGATTCTTTCTCTCTCTCAAACTCGATTTAAGGATTGACATCTCACTTGCTCCAACGATTTAATAGTTGGTGCAAGCAAGATGTCAAATTCTTAAATCGAGTTTAAATAGTTGGTGCAAGTCACTCTAAGTGTCCCAAATTTAGTTTGTGATAAAAGTAGGTATGTACCTACTTACTGTCTCTCGATAAAAATTTGCAAGTTTTAAGATAAGCAAAAGATTTTAAGGGGTCGATTATCACGCCTCAATCTGGGATCATAATGAACTTATGGTCCCTGCCAAAGGTTATTTTGCAATTATGTGTAATTAGGAAAGTAAAATCAGTAAAAAGTGGTCAAATCAAAATTGATCTTATATGCAGATAGAAATATAGGTAGTAATTGGTAACATTATAAACATTAAACGGATTGTGTAAGCTTGCTTATTGTATGGGTGATCATATGGCGATATCATGATTATCACCGTGTTCTCCGAAACTCATATTAAGCAATCGTTTTCAGCTATAGCTAAATGGTAGTCATCATTAAGTAGCTCTAAGACTTTGCATGAGTGTTTTGAAAATTCTATCCTAGAAGTCTGTTAGCTAGTACTCTTATTCCACTGTTTTTCACTGGGTTTAATGGTGGAGTGAAGCCTAACTCCCTAGCATTGTAAGACTAGGTATGTGTCTAACAGCGAGACTTTAAGAACGTTAAGAAAAAGAGTAGAACGAACTTAACGAGACGTTAAGAAAAACAGTGGAACGACAAGTACTTACCTCAAGAAATTGATTGTCGGTAGAAAATCCTGTGGTAGTGCTTTGTTCTGGTGCTATTGCAGTTAGTTTCATTAGGGAACCTTCAAATCTATTATGGTCATTTGATTCTATAATGGAGTCGTCCAATCGTCTACCTGATCTCAAATATTTGTCTCCTTCATTTGACGGAGCAGTCATTACTGAAAACGAAAAGTTTAAATACATTTTGATATCTTATAACAATTGCTAAGTGGTCTGTTCATGTATAGATACAAAAATATAACATAATTTTTACATTTGTCTTCCTTAATAAGTCCAGCTACAGGCATGCGACCAGCTCGCCGCCAATCCATGTCGTCTGCTATTTCGTCATCGAATATACCCCTCTTCAAGTATACAGACACATTGGTTTCTAGAAAATAAAAACGTATTTATTAATAAGCAAAACAGTTTCAATTCTAGAGATCTTGATCTTGTTTATTGGTAGAGTCATAGAATTACGCCAACTGAAAAATAAAGGCTAAACGTGTTTCGAATTTGCAGTTTGTTCTGTGTCTTTACTGAAACTTATCAGCACTGATGAGACATTTTTTTTTTCTTTCTTTACAGCATGGCGCACACTGATGGGATATTCCGATGCATATTAACCTAAAATTGTGAAGTTGGTTAATATGGAAAGCATTTTTGTACCGGGATTCGGGGATCGACAATTTTATGTTCTGATCTTTTTATAAAATCGAATGCTTATTAATCTGAAGTTTGTTGACTAATATGGAGTGTATTTTTGTACAAAAAATCCCGATGTTCTGGGATCGACATATTTAGTATTCAAACAATATAATCGGGTGAATGTAAATCCTCTGCATCTGGTTAAATAGTTCAAAATATGACAAAAATGTTGTTTTTTATACAATATGAGAACGCGCTTTTATTTATAAGATGAAAAAAAATAGTTTTTTTAAAAACTAGCTCACTTTTTGTGCCGAATCTCGGATTAAGTTTATTCTTTTTTAATGTTAATGTAAAGTTTAATCAGTCACCCGGTGTCCCGGTTATATTAAGAACATAACTTTCATAAATTCATAAAGATAATGAATTTATTTTAGTTTTCGATTTATGCGATTGGCGCCGGGACAGTAACATTTCATAAAAAGAAATGGTAAAATTTTTCGTCAGTGTTTGAGCCACACAGTACAGATAGTACAGTATTTTTTTCTTAAATTTTCTTAATGTGTAGTTGCACATAATAAGAAAATTTATCATAATAAGAAACACTAATTTTACCGTGGTAATAAGTTGAAAACCCCGGTTTCCATAATTTTTTTTATAAATGTAGATATAAACATCAGAATAAAACCACTCCAAATGCATCTTTGTTTAAAAAAATATATATTTAGGTCGAGTTTTTAAAGACAAAATAAAACGTATTCATAGCGACGTACAAAACGATAAGCTATGGATACAATCGGTGAGACCACTGACTTTCTGGGCTGATATGTGGTAAATTTTTTAGTAAAACCATTGAATGCAAACGTACCGGGACGTATTTACTTATTAGCTTGTAAAAGTTTGGATGTAGCAAATGGTCGTTCCGTGTCAGAATTTGTGATTCAATGTCTTAAAAAAGTATGGGAGGATCAATTTAATAGCAAGGTGCACGATGTTGTCATGTTTTATACCGACAGAGTAGCGTATATGCTACTGATTGGAAAAATATTGAAGGAAAAGTTTCCAAATATGAAACATTTTACTTGTACTTTAGCTCATGTCCTACACAGATTAGCAGAGACTATAAATAAATATAAATAAATAAAAATTTACTTTATTTCTCTCACAAATTAAACAATAATCATTTAACAAATTCACAGTTTCAATGGTTGTAACATGTTTCCTTTGTGAGAGTCTGGTGTCTATACTAGGCATAACCTGTATTACAGAGCACCAGGCTCCCACCCCCGTTAGCATTGTGTAGATTATATTTAGTTAAGTGATTAGAAAGAAAGGTAGTCTAATAAAATAAGTAAAATCAGTAGAACAATTAGTGTAAGTAGTGTGTGTGTGTATGTGTGTATATGTGTGTGTGTGTGTGTGTGTGTGTGTGTGTGTGCAGTGCGTGTGTGTTTGTGTGGGTATGATGGGTATTGAAATGTTTTAAGTAAGTGTATAGCATACGATAGCATTTAATTTTGTAGTAAGCTATTATATAATACACTATGTTTAGGCTATGTTTAACTTTTTTGGTTATTTTATAATTTACAATAGGTTTTCCGTGCCTTCATAGTCGTATGAACGTAAAGTATTCTTAATTTTTTCTTTAAATTGATGAGAGGTATAGGTACTTAAGTTTTTTATCTTTTTATTTAATGTATTATAGATACGTGGTGTTACATAGTTATAGTGTCTTCGTGCAAAGGTACTTTTAGCGAATGAAACTGTACAAAAATTACGTCTTTTGTTATTTATCTCAAATTTAGGTATAATATGTTTGTGAAATCGACGTAAGCACTGGTAGATAAATAACTTTCTTACACTAAGAGTGTTGGAAATTTTGTACAGTTCGTTAGTTGGAAATTTATATGGTAACTTTAGCAAAACCTTCAAAACAGCTCTCTGCGCTCTTTCTGCTTCTATTAATAATGACTTGACAGCACCTGCCCAAGAGCAAATACAGTACATGGTGATTGATTCGCAAAGAGCTCCGTACACCCTTAAGAGTAGTTCAGTTTCAGTCACATGTCTGAGGTTTTTAAATACATATAGCCGTCTTATTCTGGATGAAATCATGGAAATTTGAGAGTGCCACCGTAGATTCTGATCTACTTGAACTCCTAAATATCTAATTGATGTTCTTCTGGTTAAATTTATGCAAGAGCATTGAGAACGGGTTTCCGCAGAGAGCCTATTACAAGGGTAAGTGTGTAATTTCACCTTTAGTTTAGTGTCAGGACATAGAGCTGCAGTTTTGCCAAAACATAGATATTTTGTCTTTGACGTATTCAGGGATAGTAGGTTATTCTCCAACCAGTGGGTTACAAGTGCCATCCCATTCTCGGTGAGAGATCGCGTTTCCTCCCAGGTACTGCCATGGAAAAGTATGACCGTGTCATCTGCGAACATAATGAGCCCAGCTTTTTCTAATGTTATCTTGCAAAGCTCATTAATATAGAGTAGAAATAATGTGGGTCCAAGCGTACTCCCTTGTGGAACCCCATACGAGCACGTTTTTTCTGCACTGACATAAGACTCAAGCCTCACTGACTGTACACGTTTTGATAAATAGTTTCTGAACCAACTTAGCTGGTTCCCTCTTATACCTATGTTTTCTAGCCGTGTGAGGAGGATTGGTATTGACACGGTATCGAATGCTTTTTGCAAATCTAGAAACACTCCTATACATTTTTCGCCATTATCAAGATATGTCGTAATTAATGATGTTAATTTCAGAACTGCGTCTTCTGTAGACCGGCCAGTTCGAAAGCCATATTGATTTTCTGCTAGAAATTTGTTACTTTCTATGTAGTTATATAATCTTTTATTTACGGTTTTTTCTAGTACTTTCAATAATGTGGGTAGAATTGAAATTGGATGATAGTTTGTGGGTAGTTTTCTGTCTCCAGTTTTATATATGAGTGTAACTTAAGTTTTTTTAAAAACTTCTAGGAAGATGCCGGATTCGTAGCTGAGGTTACACAGATGTGAAATGGGTTCGGCTATACTATATTTGATCTTCTTTAAAGTAGTTGTAGATAGACCATCATCTCCTACAGAATTGCTTGGTTTAAGTTCTGTTATAATTTTCAGGATCTCTGGTATGTCAGTCGGTAACAACGTCATAGAATGCAGAGGGGCATTATTTGAACAAACTTTTTGAGCTAGTTCAATATCAGTAGTATTTAGTTTTGTAAGTGTTTTATAAGCTAATTTTTGTCCTACAGATACAAAGAATAAATTAGTTTCGTCTAGAGAGGTTTTTGGGGAGTCTTTAATATTTAGTAGATCCTTAGTATTTATTTTGCTGGGTTGTGTGTTGCATATTTCCTTAATAATCTTCCAAGTTTCGCTCGGGTTCTTCGAGTGTAGTCTAAATTTATTTTGATAGTAGTTGCTTTTCAATGTTTTTACAATCTTGCTGCATCAGTTTCGGTATGTTACATATTGCTTACGTGCACTGTCATCATTCGGTTTTCGTTTTTGTCTGATATGTATTCGATCACGTTTCCGTAAAATTCTGACCACACCTGGAGTAATCCAAGGCTTCAGTGGAATATTTCTATTGGGAATCATCTGAGTCAACGAATTTTTGAGAATTACGTTTTTTAAATTGTTTGTGAGCCATTTTACAGTTGCGTTAAGATTTTTTGAGTTAGTGTAGTAGAAATCCTGCCAGTCAAGTTCAGATAGATTTTTATTTATCGCATCGTAGTTTAATTTTATATTTTTCATTTGAGATATAGGTCTAGATTTAACATTTCCATTTTGTATTAACAGTAATATAGGGGAGTGATCGGTTAAACTGTTGAATACAAAGGTGCACCATTTATTTTTGATTTTGATCATAAAGTGATCCAGACAGGAGGAACCTCTTGTTGGTATATTTATCCCTGGTAAAAGCCCAAAGGACGAGGTTATGCATAAATATTCACAGGTATGCCCGTTAAGGTTGTTAGGTAGGATGTCAAAATTTAGGTCTCCTGTTAGAATTATATCTTTCGAATGTATACTCCGCAGGACAGCATCTAGGGAACCAAGATATTTAGTAGGTAATTTATTATACTGAGGAGGACGATAAGTGCATACTATATTAAGTTCATTGTTGTTAATATTAAGAATTAGAAATTTACCATCTTCGTAATTTGGTTCCGATACTGTGACATTAATATTGGATTTGACATATGCCACTACCCTGTCATTTTGGTTAATATAGTTTTTAATATAGAACATATTGTAATTGCTTACAATAGGGGGGGTTAAATTATCATTGGTCCAGCATTCAGCAAGAATAAATATATCAATGTCGATTTCTAAAGTTGCTGAGAAGGCTACAAATATATCAAAGTTAGCGTTTATACTACATATATTTACCGTGAGTATGGACAGTGTTTTTCTTTGCACATCAGAACCAATTGTAAGTTCATTTGAATATTGAGAGGGATTATTTAATTTGATGCAGGGTTTATTATTATTTTCAGTGTCAATGTCCTTAATAATGTCATTATCTATAAAATTGAATGTTATTTAATTGTCGTAAAGGAACAAGAACAAAGGCATGGGACCATTGTAAAGGTATTTTTTATACTATCGGTAATCAATATAATGTAAACTATGAGTAACATATATTTCATTGAAGATTTGTATATATTGAAATTGTATATGTTTGTTTTAGTGTGAGTGTATAAGTGTGATTGACTTGAGATTATGTCAGTACAGTTAGTAGGTAATTTAAACAGAAGAAGAAATTTTTTATCAAAAAACACAACAAATTATGGCAGAAGACACAGGCAGCGCAGTGTATAATGATGAACACTTCTAGTCAGTCCTTTTTAGTTAAGGTAACTAAGGCACTCTCGTTATCAATATAAATCTTTGACGTTCCCTCATTCTGGCGTAGAAACACTCGTCCATGTGTAGTCCAGCAGAATCTATAGCTATTTTGAGCTGCAAAGCTTCGCGACAAATAGAAAAGTCTCTTTGTTTTGGAAGTTAAGACTTTCAGACAAATAGATAGGTATTTTAGACCCGCCTATATTTAAGTTTGATGTGCTGAGTTTCTCTGGTTGCTCCTTGTTGTATGTCTTGAAAGCGGTAATTAAATTATCTTTCGTTATAACAGTAGTAAGCTCAGCAATTATAGGTTTACTGGTATTTGCCGTATTGATGCGAAATATATCCTTTATTTCATGGTGTTGAATAGGCGTCGTCAATTTCTGACTCAAGTCCACTACGATCTTCATCAAATCTTGTCTTGTTTCACTTGCTTTGACAGGGATATTCCTCAATTCTAAGCTTGAGTTTCTTATTTGTTTCTCCAGTTGCTCGATTCTTTCTTCTAGGTATTTTATACATTTTTTATCTTCAGTTTTTTCTTTCTTTAATGCTATTATTTCCGCTATCAACACATCATATTTTTCTGATAAAAACTGAATGCTATACGTAATACTATACGTTTAAACTGTGGTAATGTAAACATGTTAATAAATAGTGTGAAAAAAATATGTTTAAAATCCAATTTTGAAAGAGCTGCATCCAAATTTACCCTTATCCTCACAGTCAGTTATTATTAGGTGGAGAACATGATTAGAGACGGCATTTTGCTGTGCCAAACATTTAGACAAAATATCAGATGTTTTAACTTTATTAGGTAACATTGAAGCTACATCTATTACAAATGCTAAAGAGGTATTAACTAAACCTAATTTGAAGAATAATTTCATTTCTGAATATTTCGAAATGTCGCAATTGCAATTGTAAAAACAGAAAAACGTGACCTTTCTATAACGCAATCATTCGAAATATTTGACGATGTAAGATAATTGTAAATCAGACATTAAACAATACATTTATTAATAAAATGGAGCAACTCATGGATAGAAACTCTGATTATGATGTTCTTAGGGAAATAAGCGAATACAATAGTGGACCTGGTATTTATAAATTTACACCACTTACTTGTGTAGACGTGAAAATATATTTTTCAACCTATAAGTGGATTTTAAATGTAAAAATTACTACAATACACTGAATGACACGGATTTGCTTCTAAGCAGCATGAAGCAGTCTGTAAAATCTGACTTAACAGCATCGTGTTCAACACAAACAGATACGTAAACTTCAGATTTTACATACCACATCATAGAGATAGACAGTGATTAAAGTTTACTCCTAAATAATCTATTTTAATTTAGTTTTTTTTTTTTTTTCAATTCCATTATCATTTATTTAGTAATGCTAAAATTACATTTGAAAGTCGTCTACTGTATCTTATTTTTTAACTACACATGCCCCTGAAAAGAACGAGTGCACGGGGACCAGTAAACTTTTTTAAACACACATGAACCTCTTTTCTGTTACACCCTACATGCACACATATTTTATTTAGTTAAAAATTAACTTTGAGAAGGAATAAATAGTCTGACAGCAATTTCAGTTATCTGACTAATTATGCTATCCCCGAGGATCCGGGGTCCCGGGATTATTTTTGCTAAAAAAATTCTCTTTAGAAGTCACTTATATATTTTTATATTTGAAAAAGCTGTAGGTAAATATGTAAAAGATCATTTTTGCAATCCTGGGATTATTTTTGTCAAACAAATTATTTTGAAAAGCCGCTACCTTATTTTTTTTTAGCCAAAAATTAACTTTATATCCCATCACTACTTATCAGTCACTATTTATTTTGAAAACTGTTCACTGAGTAGGTAAAAATAAAACATAATTAGTCGAATTTACTAATATTTCGTTAACTTAATATCTAACATCAAATCCACCTTAAAAATCATCAAAATTGTTTTTAGAAATCAAAAGTTTTACGTTAGGGTTTAATTTTTGTTCCCGAATTCTCACTGTTGTTCCTGAATTCAAAAATTATTTTGAAATTTAGTTACGTATTCATTTTATGCATAAACGTATTTATCATGAAACTAATATCCATCAATATATATTATTAAATTTGAACGATATTTCGATATTTTTCCCTGATTTAGTAGTTGTCTAGGAGATGAAGCAATATCAGTTATCCAAGGGACAATATTGCTATTCTTTCAGGTTTTTTCAATTTTACGTATAGTTACTGTTCAATAAAGTATGTTGCTTAATAAGGACTCATAAAAATTTAAATTATTATTTACCCTATTCAGTTATTGAGATAAATACATACATACATATCTTCACGTTGTATCCCTAATGGGGTAGTCAGAGAGGACGGAGCGCCAAGCGTCGCGATCCTTACATACTTCTATCGCTTCCTCAAATCTCATCACTCTCTTTACACATTTTCGCCTACGTAAACGAGTGCTTTTCACATTTCCATCCATCATTCTTTCTATATGACCGAATCATCTAATCATTTCTCTCTTCATTTTTACAATAAAACTGTCGTGCGACCCTGTCATACTGCCTATCTCTTCATTGTTTATCCTGTCCGCAAGGGTGACACCGCACATATTTCTAAGAGATCGCATTTCTACTGCATTTATCTTACTTTCACTCGATTTCGGTCATATTCAGGCCTCACTACCGTACTACCTAATAAAGTTGGCACCAACACCGCATTGTGGATATCCATTTTGGCTGTGTTAGATATATTCACGCTACCTACTAATGCGAACAGAGCACCGTTCACTTTATTGCCAGCTGCTACCCGTCTCTGCACATCCAACTTACATCTTCCATCCCTCGAAAACGCACTCCCCAGATATACAATTTCATTCACTTGTTCTAGACATATTCCATGTACTCGAATCTCGCATTTCATCTGTACCGCTTCCCTGTCAAATACCGGAACCTTAGTTTTGTTCACATTCATATTCAATACTTTCACTTCATATTTTTCTTTCATGGACGTGACTAGTATATGCTTCTGATGGTGCTATAAGCACAGCATCGTCAGCGTACAGTAGGCAGTTTACCACTGTACCATCACATATCATACCACTCATACTACCTTTCAATGTCTGGAGGCAACTGTCCGAATACAGCACAAACAGCCAGGCAGACATAACGCAGCACTGTTTGATGTCTGAATAAACTTCGAACCAGTGCGACATGTCACCTTCTATCCTTACACAGACTCTGTGGCCTCGATATAGTGATCTCACAGCCTGCAGTAAGGGTGCCATATACAGGCAGAAGACTCCATAATTTCTTTTGCACTACTCTATCGAATGCTTTTCCAAGATCCACGAAAACGCAGAAAACTTTGCGACCTATGGCAAGAAACGTCGCCGCGATACCGCGAGAAAATTTGATCCATATAATCCCTACTGTTCCTAATTATTACCGTTATTGAGATAATAAACAAATTTAAAAAAAATACTAAGCTAACCGACCAGTTAAAAAACAGCCCATCTGTAGTCTTTTTTTTATTTTTTCGATTTTTTTTATTGGACAGAGCGATATGACGTTTCCAGGGTAACCAGTTCTTGCAATTTTTTAAATCGTGATATCGCCCTATTTTGACTTCATTATTATTAGTCTATATATAGCAGTTGCTTCGCGGCGTTAAATCTCCTAAATCTTCTTTTCGGATCATTCCTTTCATGAGATTGCAGTAGCGTCAAAATGAATGAATATTCGTAGCAATAAAGAAAGTGGGTAAAATAGTAAAAAAGGAACAAAAAATGTAGACGTGCGTGTACGTATGTTAGATATTATACTTCTTTGACATTTTTAAGCTAAACTGGCCACATATAAAGAAAACAAATTGGCCACATAGAAAAAATATAACTTTTTTTACTTTTTTTTTACTGTTTTTTTTTGCGAGATTTTATTTGGACAGGTTAGGCGTTTATTTTAATTATTTGCGAATGGTTTCTAGTGGATATTGTGATTAAAAATTGGCGTACTTTTGCGTCCCAAGTATCTACTCTGTAGTGCTGTTATGTGAAATTGTTATAGGGCCTATTTAGTAGTGTGATGTTGAAATTTTTTTAGTGGCTTCTGCCTCAGTGGTTCTTGTTAGAAAGACTACCTCCATATATTTGTCGCCAGAAAGTCCAAGAAATATCTAAAATCTATTACGTCGACATTTTGATAGAAATAATGTGAAGAAATTATCTATTTATTACTGAACACGTCAGTTGTATGGGCTAAGATCCCTTTACCTTCTCTCCTAAGAATTGTACTACTAAAAAATTAAACAGCATAAATGATATAAAAAATAGTAAATTATATGTTACATCGACGCGCGCAACTTCGTCACACGCTGAAAAATATACTCTGATCTGTTTTTCCAAACGCGCCAAAAGAATATATCTTCAAAAAAAGATAATCTTTAATTATTCGAATTACTTAATACATTAGGAAATGACTACGCTACAAGGTCAGGTTAGCACCAAATGAAATGAACTAAATGTTAGATTAATCAATCGATTTAGTCGAATCGATATCGACTCAGTTCTATCACTTGATAACACTATTTTAGCTGGCTACATTATTTAGAACTTTGACACGTTGAAACGCATTTCAGGAGCCTTTTTGGCTGAAACGGAAGAAGTGAGGTTGTCATTTTATTCAGATTTATGAGATTTTCTATTTTTTACGTTTTTGGGAGTTTTAAAGTACAAAGGTGATAGTATATTGTGTTTTAAAATTCTGTATAAGTAAAAAAAAACAGAGTAGGTCTAAATAAACATGTGTTCCCGAAGTTCTCGCGCTATAACTTCCAAGAAGTTCTTTATAACTTCAGTAAAGCCTACTATCACTTTACTGGAGGAGTTTTACGATAAAAAGAACTAATTTACTTGCGATTCTGCTTATTAATACGTGATATTGGTAAATGCGCTAATCTGTGCGACATGCCATAAAGAAAGAACGAAAAATAAACTTTACATCGCTCTACCGAAATATCTATCGAATTAAATTATACTACATTTTTCTATTACCTCTCTAATATCTCTTAATTTTACGATCGAACGATCGAAGTTTCTCGCAGTGATACAACATGCTTGTTATTGGTACCCCATATAGCGACTAGTATAAAACATACATTATGTCTTTAAATATCGATTGCTTAATATTACGGCTTTAAAGTTGGATAAATTCGCGATATTGGTGTGGTTTGAACTGTAAACAAAAGAAATTGACCTTTCAAGTCGATGTACTCAGCCATTGAGTAATTGTAACCTAGCGCGACTCCCGACATGGACGCTGTAACGAGAGTACAACATACCGCTGAGCTGATGCAACATGACATTGCAAACACCCATGCCCTAAGGAAGAAACGAAAAAAAATAAAAGTTGTACATAAAAACTTTACTATGTATAATAAACAAAAACTTGCACACACAATTAAATAACTGTCGTTTCTTGAAACATTGCCGGAGTCAGAGGTTATAATTATACTTTCCCTTATCTATGGCCTACATATAACTTACTAGCAACCCGCCCCGGCGGCGCATGGGTAGAAATTTTTTTAAAAATAAAATGCAGCCCTTGTTACTCGTCGATAATGTAGCTTTCTACAGGTGAAAGAATTTTTGAAATCGGTTGAGTAGTTTTTGAGTTTATTACATACAAACTAACAAAGTTTACCTTTTTATAATATTGAGTATATATGCGATCTGTTTTTAGTGTTTCGTAGCCCAAAATGGCAAAAATAGAACCCGTATAGTTACGTCTGTCTGGCTGTCTGTATGTCACAGGTCACAGCCGACTGCTGAAAGTTGACAAAGAAATGTAAACTTGTAACTCAAAACGATAAAAATTAATTTTGATGCAATTTTTTTTAAATGTATCACACATACATATGTACGCTGTATCCCTATAATAGTGTAATTAGAGAGGATGAAATGCCAAGCATCGCGGTTCTTACACACTTCTTTCACCTCCTTAAATGTCAAATGTAACATTAATTTATTAATTTAACATCTATATAATTTGTCCCACATTACATACTACGAAGCCATAATTGTATAACTTATAAGTTAATGTGTTTTCGACACGCTTTTGGTGTTTCTTTTTATTATTCATTATGATTACTTTTAGTGGGAGAATTTGTCAATTAAACGTACCTATTTAATATTCAGATATCCAATCTAAAAAAAAATATTTTGCACTTCGATCGCAAGTTTAAAAAATTTTAACCGTTAATATAAAAATCAAGACTGCTATGTGTGATTTAAAAAAATCACATGACAACAGAAATATTTAAATTATATTTATTGCCAGTAATTGTTGTTTAATTAGATTGCCTAATATGGTCTTAAAAGACGACACTACTTTACTAGAAGATAAACTATATTATGATTATTATAATACATCATCAAAATAAAATAAAAACCTTTGAATCAGATCAACCATCCAACCGCAACAAGTGAATATGCAGCACATTGTACTTGTCTGTATTTCATCTCATCTAGGTCTAATAAATACATATGTCCACTACCTAAAAGAATGGAAACGTTCATAGACTAACTTTATGTAAATATTCATTAGCTTAATGACATGATGTATAATACGTCTGTCTTTCAAGCCGAAACGTGCAGGGCGCAATTCACAGCAAGGTTAAGAAATGAACTTACTGAGTGAAACCCACTCCGTTTCGTGCTATTCTTAGTTTGTTCCAAGACTGTATCATTATTGCAAAAAAATCTATCCTCAAAAACAGTCGATACGATGTAAGATATGTTAAATTACATAAAATAGTTTTTGACAGGACATTTTTTAATAAATTTTATTCCATGCCTTGTTTTACACTCATTTATCTAAAAGGACTTAAAAAGATCATTTACTTTTTTGCGAAATTAGATTGAGACCGTACTGTGAATAAATTTATGCCATTTCTCATTCAGGGTGGATAGACCATCGGTACAATGAAAGTAAATTTTAATGGCCTTTAGAACAATGAGGATAACAGACTACTTCAAAGCGCAACCCCGAACGATGACATGTGGCTAGACTTGCCTACACTAGCTTCTTTTTATCTAAGGATATATGGGTATTATAAGACATGCATATATTTTATACATAAATATTTATAAAGGTTTGGTAAAACGTTTATAACTTACAAACACTGCGCAAAAAATTTTAATTGCAAAATTTGGGAGGTGTGGTCGAGACATTTATGTGAACACCTCCAATGATTCCATTATCTGCTGTATTGGACCATTATTGCAGGATAAAAATTATACGTAATGGAAATTTGGATATTTATGTATTTTTGACATTGATAAGCAGTGGATTTAATTAATGTTATTCAGAATACAAATGCATAGACTTTCAGAGAAATGTCATGTAATACGTGTAATTTTACATTATCTTTGGTTTGCGACAACTTTGCGAAGTAATATAAAGGAGGTTAAATAATACTAAAAGAAAATTGAAGAAGCGTCTTTCAGTCATACACAATAAAGAGTTAACTCCGTACTTCAAAACTGAACCAATTAAAATAAAACTGCTCATCTTTCTTGATCCGAACTCCTTATCTTTACCATTGTGGACGGCCATTTTGGCAGTATGAAATATATTCACACTGCCCACTATTGCGGACAGAGCGTCGTTCACTTTATTGCCAGCTGCTACCTGTCTCTCTAAATCCAACTCACCGCTTCCCTTTCAAACACAAGAACCTTAGTTTTGTTCACATTCATATTCAATCCTTTCACTTCACGCCATATTCAGGCAGAAGACTCCACAATTTCTTTTGGATTACTCTATCGAATGCTTTTTCTAGTTCCAGGAAAGCGCAGAAAACTTTCTGACCTATAGCTAGAAACTTCCCCACGATAACGGGAAGCGAGAAAATTTGATACATACAACCCCTACCGTTCCTAAAACCACCTTGGGCCTCCCACATCTTTCAGAAACGCCTTTCATACGTTCAGTGAATACCTTACTATAGACTTTACTTGCTAAGCTGACCAAGCTAATGGCCCTATAGCACGCACAGTCAAAATGGGAACCTTTCCCTTTATAGAGAGGTACTATGACTGCGGTGCGCTAGTCCAATGGAACCTCCTCTTCTGCCGACAAAGGTTGCGCAATACACAGAAGGTATCCCAGACTCCAGGACCACTATACTTGGTCATTTCAGCAGTCACCTCATCAATTCCCGCAGCTTTTCCACATTTCAAATTTCTTATCGCTTTCTCAATCTCTTTCATACTAATAGCACAGCTAATAGCGTCCTCCAGTCCCTGGCCCGAGTGTGGCGATTTATTAGAATCGCTCTCAGTATCAGAGACGGAGTCGCCACTCTCATACAGTTCTCCATATTATTCACTCCATCGCTGCAGAACATCTTTTTTATTTGTAAGCAGGTTGTTTGCTTTCGAACGCACTTTATTCATTCTGCAAGGTGCCCGATAACTTCGGTACTTACGTACTTCTTTCCAAAATAATTTGGAATTTTCTTCGAAGTTATCCGACATCTTGTTTTCGTCTAACACCCTACACCTTTCATGCTTCTCTTTCACTAGTGCTTTCGTTTCTGCTTTCTGCAGCTTATATCTGTCTTTCATCAAATTCTTCATACCTCAGTCATTTTAGTAGCAAGGTAGTCTCGCCATGCTTTCTTCTTCTTATACACAGATTATTTCACCTCGTCATCCCATCACACATTACGCTTTTTACCGATCCCAATCTTGT
This sequence comes from Zeuzera pyrina, assembly GCA_907165235.1. NCBI lineage: Eukaryota > Metazoa > Arthropoda > Insecta > Lepidoptera > Cossidae > Zeuzera > Zeuzera pyrina. The sequence goes on from OU015627.1 coordinate 7,427,385, forward strand.
TCGTTCCTTCGTAGCCTCGATCATACTATCCCTAAGGTAATGCCAACATTCTTCAACATCCTCGCTCATCACTTTCAATCTATCATCAAGCTTACCGGATAATACCCTTCCATATACATTCCTGATGGTCGCATCTTGCAGTTTCCAGCTTTTAATGCGACAAATCGCTGCAGGTTTGGACAGTACGCGATATCGCCATGCTGCAAACAGACCCCTTATTCTGGTTATCAATAGAAAGTGGTCCGTTCCCAGATCGGCTCTTCTATGCGCTTTTGTATCCATAACCTGCTTTTTAAGTCTGCTGTCCACCAGGAATAAATCAATCATACATCTCACACCCTTTCTTTCCCACGTGTACTGATGGATCCTTTTGTGTTTAAATATGGTATTAGCTACCAAAAGATCCTTTTTCATACACAGTCCTAACACAATCCTACCAGCATCATTCACTCTCTTATCTACATACTTGCCTAGGACAGTCTGCAATCCTGTTTGAGCTGTCCCGACCCATCCATTCATGTCTCCACACACAACAATTCTCTTATTCTCTTCAACCGTCGCTAGATTTTCTCTAACATTCTCCCAAAATTGCTCTAGTTCACTCAAACCGACAGAGGACACTGGAGCATACACCGCCAAAATAAAAATTCTCTTCAACCCCATCTTGAACCGCACCCAGAGCAACCTGAGATTTACACATCTGTACTCAGTCACACAATAAACCAAACGAGAGGACAGTAAAACGCCCACCCCCTGGCATCCCTTGTCTCCATGTGGCACCCCTGACCACAAAGCGATGTCCATTCCGGGCAAGTTGGCAAGTTCACTGCCTCTTAGCTTGGTTTCACTCAAACATAATACATCCAATCTTTTCTATTCCATAAAATCAATCACTTCATTCATCTTCTCTTCAATCCCACCTCTCACATTTCACGCAGCTACTCTGCACTCTCCCCTCTACTTCCCGCCGCGAGGTGTACAGCGTGTTAGGTGGCGGTCCCCAACGCCGTACTGCACTCTGCAACACACTAACAGGGACAGACCGGTGTACGTCGCTTTCAGGACACGCACGAAAGACAGACGAACGAGGTACAACCGTTTCGTGTACGTTTAGTATTTATAAAAATCCTTGACTGAAGAGCTAAACAACTAAATATGTAAATGTAATAAGACACACAAACAAATAAACATAATGAAGAATAAAGTTGAATCGTATTGTACGCTATTCTTATTTTATTTCTACGTACTGTGTGCATTTTACTTTGCATCTCCTCTCAAGAGTAAGAGTAAGAGTTACTGTATGAACTCTCAAAACATAATCATAGTAATCAGTTGTCTCGTTACTGTCGGTTGGCTGGCTATTGCCATTGATTGTTCGCGACTTGGGCTTAAGAACCTGTTATTTCTGCTGTTTTAGTTTGACAATTAATTCACGGACTTATTTAAAACCATTTGATTTGCTTTAAAGTTGGTACCTATTCATCATTTATTCTTCACTCAGCGTTTCAGTAAGGCGAGCTGGGCATTTGAAAATGTTACTATGGTCAATTTACAGTGTTCGTAAGTTCATAATTAGGTACAGTAAACCCTTTTTACAATCTTTAACTTTCAGTACCGAAAAGAAAATATATTTAGAAAATAAGTACTTATAAGATTAAAAATTCGACTCTATTATTTAGAACGTAAATAAAAGCATAACTCGAGTAAATTAGACGTGAATACGTTAGTATGGTTTTAAACTTATTATTATTACTTTTTTTATGGCAACGTAGCCAATGTAATGGCTAATTCTGCCTACTTTTTATTCATGATTTTATACTAAATGGAATTTGTCAAAATGATATGACATTTTAATCATAATTTTACAGATTCAATATTTCAATTCTAAACAATAATAGGCAAAATGTTGGTGTGAATTGCAGTGTTCAAACATAATCTATAAATAGATTAATTGAAGTTAGTGACTTTTATTCTTGTGGCTGGTATCTTGTTGTCGCTGCTGCGTGTGGTGTTGTTGTGGAACTTACGCTACGCCTATCACAAAATTGCAGTAGCGACTCATCATATCCAGGACCTAATCCGTTTCTAGCAAACAATTCACCTGCCGGCCCACTTCGCCACCTTAATTGGGATAGTCCAGGAGTGAGAACCAGAAGTCTCCATGGTGCTTGTTCAATCATATTATTTATTCAAAAACTAGTATTTGCAGTGAAGTCTTCAGATGACCGGGGAATATTTGATCTATTGTAACCTGCTTGCTTTCTGCAGTTTGATAACATTTAGTCAAGTTAATATTTTTATATCGTATGTTTATAATCCGTAAATTATTATTATTATTTTGTTTTGTTTTTTTTTAGTACATAAATGGATATCTAATTATCTGAATCTTACGCGATGGATGTAACCTCAGGTGTAGCTCATACGTGCCCGTACTGCCCCATCGACTCCCAACGCCGGTTCATCACTAAGCGTGGGCTGACGATTCACATAACCCGCAAGCACAGATCGGAACACACACTGCCGCGCTCACCTTCACAACAAGACTCAGCACTCGCCTCTCTCTGGCTCGCAATCAGTGACCGTCAGCGGCCAGCCTGCTGTGATTTCTGGGGCACATCGACTGGATTGTTTAAGTGATTATAGGGCCAATGTAAGAGTTCTAAAGCATATACCGAAAGGCGCCAGAAATTTGGGACCAGTTAAGCTATCTCGTATATGGAGGCGGCCTTGAATGCCTGGTCAATAGTGTGTGTCCCACCGCCAATCAACCTGGCAATCCAGGAATGCAATGACAATGGGATGACCAACTGTGCAAGGCGAGGTTTTCGAAAATTCTTGAGGCGGCTTCAGGAGTTGATGTTGCTCGTCTTAAAGCAGTGGCTTACCGGGCGTCCGGAGCTTGGCGGCATGCCCACGCATCGGCACATTTTGGCACTGCTCTTGACCACGGTTCGCTGAGAGTGGCAGCGCCTCTTAGACTTGGTATCAAGATTTGTGAGCCTCACAACTGCATTTGCGGTGCCTCGGTAGACGCGAGAGGTCTGCACAGTCTTAGTTGCAGGAATTCAGTCGGTCTCTTCACAAAAAACCACATGGTAAATGAGGTGATTCGGCAAGCTCTGATATCCGCTAGCGTGCCAAATAACCTCGAGCCTCCAGGTTTAAGTCGTTCGGAAGACAAGCGCCTCGATGGTCTGACGTTGATCCCGTGAGAGAGAGGTCGATGCTTGTTATGGGACGCCGTATGCGGCCTCCCACCTTGTACGTACGACTCAGGTGGCCGGTGCTGCTGTGGAGTGGCCGGCTGTACAATAACATTCCAAATAAGAACATCTCAAAATTAGGTATATTTTTGTACCTTTCTCCGTAGAGATTAGTGGAGTATGGAGGCCAATGGTTTTATGCGGGAGTTGGGGTTGCGTCTGAGGAAGAACGGTATGGATCCCCGTTCCGAGTCGTACCTGGTGCAGCATATATCACTTGCAATACAAAAGGCAATGCTGCAGGCGTTATGGGCATGTTTGCATCAGGTACGATTCGGGGTGGTCTCTTTGACTAAGACTACGACCAACTAATTATTATTAGAGTTATTATGTTTGAAACACTGTTACGTTTTAATATTATAATTTTATACTTAATCATGTCAATTGGAAAATATAATTACGAATTTAATAAAAAAAAGAGCTATTTAACGTATTTTATTACAAAATAATAAACATGTCAATAAAATGATATTAATTATTTGCCGAAAATAATCTTCGGCTTTTTTTTAACATTCTGGATGTGTTGTTTTAACAAATTTTGAAGGAGCAATTTGACATGTTTGCTGTTCGCTTTTTCAGATATTATTAAACAAACACTTCGGGATTTTTGGAGCATTGATTGTGCAATTTGTTTTTTATCTCGATGATTGATTGTGATCGAAGAAATATACTATGTATAATGTGAGATAAAACCTCTTTTGGGCGTGATGGTAGAGAATGGTGTATTTTAGGCTGCAAAAGCCGGTTTGACAAACACAGAACGTCAAAGCGAGAGAGACTATAGTAGCCACATCAAGTCAATATCAATTTATTAGAAAATCTGTGGTAAACACATGTTTACATCATTATGTCTATATACTGCTACTTTATTAGAAAATGTTACCGCAAGTATTTAAATCACTCGCTTGAATGAATGAAATGGTGGTCGATTATTCAGCTTATTTCATTTAAATATGTTGCTTCACTTTTGAGCTACGTGACGCAGAGTTCATTTTTCTATTGTCTATGCCTTCAGTCTACATCACTGGTTCCCAAACTTATTTTGTCTACTGAGTCGAGAGCTCATGCAGTCGTTGTCTAAGATGCCTCCTAGCTAAATGAAATTACAAATCACCCCCCATGCCTCTACACAACACCCCCATTTTTTTTTCTGGGTCTCTTACTGCCCCCCTTTAGGCCTGCAGCACTCACAAGGGGGCGTTATCGCCCACTTTGGGAATGGCTGGTCTACATTATAGTATTTTTTTGCGGTAATGCTATAGCGGTATGGCGGTTTACGTGTTTAGACATTTTATTTTTCAGCCTTTCGGAGTTAGTAATAATATGTAGTGCCTTGTATTCTAGTTTTATATGCAAGTGTACGAGATTTGGAAAATCTAAATAGATAATATATTTTTTACTTTATTAAAAGTACTATGAGCATCGAATAGTATAAAAAATGTGAAATGAATCACGAACTCTGGAGTAGTAGGAAATAGACAAAAACAGACGAAAGCTTAAATCAGTTAGGCAATGATAGTTAAGTATTTATAGAAATATGGAAATATGAAATTATATTATGCAAAATGAGGAATCTATTTTTTTTGCATAAAGATACAGATGTACTCCCTCTTATACAATTGAATGAAATTGGCAGGAAAATTTCTAAAAAAAATTATAGTTGCAAGCTTTGATTGTTTACTTGTCTAGATGGAACGCTGTGAATAATCAACATACACAAAAACAGTTTCAATAATAGGGAAATTGCAGTATTTCCCTATTATTGAAACAAACTTAAAATGTACTTTTTATACATATGTATAATAAAGTTAAAAAACAATGTACAATTATCTCATATGAAAATATAAATTAAAAACTCTTCTTTTGTAAATAGGTACTCTTTTAGGATTTTATTTAGTGGGCTATATTGTCTGATTTACAAATATGGTGACATCTTATTTGTAAATATTTTTCTAACTCTTGTCTGGTGATCTATATTCGTCGCTAATAAAAACAAACACTGTAACAATACAAACAATATTAGCGTTTAATAAAATAAAAATGAATTAGTATTTGTAAAAATATAGCCAATTACGTAACTCAAGGTTAATTTCACTATTTTCATAAATTGTTAGATACACAACTAATATAGTCATTACTTACTTAGCCATGTATTTTTTTATTTTATCTATAAATATCTTGCACGGTACAGGCCCTTTTTTAACATTCGTAACCCCTTATTTGTATCATGAACATCACTAGCATTAAAATGTATAGATCACACAACAGAAGTGTTGTGAGATATCCATTAATATTCACCTCTTGTTTGCTGTATGACACTTATTCAGCTCTTACTTAGTACACGATCTATAAGGAATCTAAAACATTTATAAATAAATTCCAAAACATTTATTTAATAATTTGTGAAATTAGTACTTAGCAAAATTTTTATTTTTAGCAGATTGTAGTTACTCTGACATTAATCCGACAAATGGCGACTTCAAAAGTTATTACAACGGTATAATAAATGAAAACAATTTTGTTCCATTCTGTCGATTAGTCAAACTAGAGATATGGCCATCGAAAAAACCTAATCAGATTCCTTGGTCCTAGGAATCGAGTCTAATAATTTTGGTATATTTTTTTGAGCATTTCCAAACAACCAATGTGGTATCTAAAGATGGCAAGCTTGGGTAGAAAGTATGTATAAAAAAGTCATGTGAAATTAATTGGCAATAAAATAATGTTGCTATCATTATTTCAAAGCAAAATGGTTTATGAATATTATAAATGTCCTATGACTTTATTAAGTTCAGAACACTGACAAAGCTGCGCATATTTTATATGAGTTACAATCTGTGCTTCGTATTTGGGCATAAAGTAATAAAAATTGTTCCTCTTACATATACATATACGAACAGACGGTGTTTATTACTTACATATCAAAAACGCAACGTTCGGGGTATTTTTTTGCACCAAGCCCCGAATATTTATAATATTATATGAACATGTGACAGCCATTCGCATCAAGGTCATGAACATTCACGTCTACGGGACGGAAAGCTCTTTCCTCGACTTCCACTTGTTGCTCATTCGCAGGAAATACTCAGTTGAGGGTGTGAGTAGGCCAGGAAACGACGTCCGCAGCAATATCCGGTCCGAAGGCTCTCAACATCGTAGAGTGTGAACAGGAGATACAAGTATGAATTTAATTAAGTTTATTATGTTTATCTAAAAACATGTGAACTGTGAACTTTAGTGACACTTTGACAGACTTTGATTTAGATACTTTACTAGGATAGGCAGAAAATACACAGAAAATAGGGAAAAGAAGGATTTTTGATTATCGTATTGAAATCTGAACCTTGTTCATAAAAGTAATTTTATTCATGTAAGAAAAGAAGTATTAAAATTATGAATAAAAGTAAAAAATAAAATGAAGTTCTTTTTGTGATTGTAATTATGAAACGATATAGGTATTTGTTTTATATATTATCTAGATGTTATCGAGATAGTGACGAAGTGATGCACAATACACATACATACATATCTTCACGCTGTATCCCTAACTGCGTAGTTCAGAGAGAACGTAGCGCTAAGCGTCGTAGTCCTTATATACAGGTGTATATGAAAACGGGACAGTTACTTTAATGGATGACAGGGCATAACTTTAGTATGTAGTTACAAAAAGAATTATCGAAAAAAACGTATCCGTTTAAGAGTTATGACCGTTTTAATTTTCAAGTGTTATCCCCACCATTTCTCGTAAAATTGGGTTGATCGTGTACAGTTACAGATTTGAAATCTTATGTTTTTTTTTATTTTGTAATAATTTCATCCGTTACTGAAATACAGCCTGAAAACCATTTTCGAAAATAATGCCAATAACCCCAATGGGGGTTTTCAGGCTGTATTTCAGTAACGGATGAAATTATTACAAAATAAAAAAAACATAAAATTTAAAATCTGTAACTGTACACGATCAACCCAATTTTATGAGAAATGGTGGGGATAACACTTGAAAATTAAAACGGTCATAACTCTTAAACGGATACGTTTTTTTCGATAATTCTTTTTGTAACTACATACTAAAGTTGTGACCTTTCATCCATTAAAGTAACTGTCTCGTTTTCATATACAGCCTGTATACTTCCTTCGCCTCCCAAATCTCATCATTCTCCTTACACATTTTCGCCTAGGTATAAGAGTTCTTTTGACATTGTACAATTGCCAATGCATAATTTATGTATATGTACTAGAATTAAAGTACGTACCTACCTATTAAAATAATACCGTAATTAATTGTATTAAAATAAATCCGTAGTTTTGGTAAGGTGCAGTAAATATTACTTATGCTTATAATATACTTTTATCTTCGACCTCGATAGCGCAGTGGTTTAAACGTTGCACCAAGCGCGGAAGGTTCCGGGTTCGATTCCCGGTTGGATCAATTTAGGAAATGAACCTTTCTAGATGGTCTCGGGTCTGGGTGTACTGGGAGACGCCCCCAGTAGTCGTCGTCTGGTTCTCATAGCACAGGGAATATACCCTAGTTTGAGATCAGATGATTGGTGTGTATCGTATCGCATTATTATTATTATCTATGAATATTATGCGAGTAGGTATTATCCCGGCAAAAAATATTGTTACAAGAAATTCAAGTTCTAAGACCAAGTTCTCATCGTATTATTAAAAAAAAATATGAAGATTTGAGATGTAAAACTATGCCAAGTTTATTTTCTGTGACAAACTTAAAATTAAAAATTATTATGAGCTTAAAATAAAGCAACTTCACGTTTCAGTTAATAGAATACTAAGATTTGATCTCAATGGACAAGTTTCTTTTTAAACATGGTTAAATGGTTAGTTATAATAAGTTTAGCAACCTTACACTGTCTTTGTAATTCGTGTCAGCTCCGCGCATGATCGATTCGACGTACAAAAGATTACAGTATTGAAATAATTATCTGCAAAATACTCGTAAATCTTATGTGTTTCAGCTACCACTATTCACCAAAATAAATATATGTCATGTTCTGTTATGTATTGTTATACTGTAACCCTTTCTTAGTTAAGCACATTAGTAGTCTAGAAACTAGGTTAACAAAAACAGATACGCTCTTAGATCAAAAGCACCATCCGTTTTGAATCTTAGTCCCAGGCTAGCACGAGGCTTATAGAATCGATGACATGAGGTATTTACCATATCGCATTGCATAATTTACAAGAGGATAATACAAGAGGTATTAATAAAATTTTTTAATAAGCAAACATGACTGACGAGACCGAGAGGAGAGTAATGTACATGAAACAATTTCTTATTCATCTAAATGAAATTGTTATCAAAGGATGACGTCCATCTCCCACACAACTGTGGACTGGGAAAAAAAATGGGTACCATGAATATCTTGCTTGCGGTTTGATTTAAGTGGGTACATGAAGTTTAATGACTAAACGATATATTTTTAAAAGTCGGGAAAGTTGATAATCAGGCAAGTGAAAGTGTTGAGGTTTGACTTTTTGGCGCGAACGGAAGTGTGGTTGGTATTTTGTTCAAAATTCAGAATTGCTATTTTTTATGCTTTTGGGAGTTTTAAAGTACAACAATGATAGTATATTGTACGTAAAAGTCGTGTGCAAGTGACAAGAATTGGAGGAATTTCATTTAACAGTTTAAAACAGTTTAACATAATCCGTTTATCAAAGCCGAATGTCATGAAATAGATAAAGAAATTACACAAATACGAAAAACGACAATAAAAACAAGACGAAAACATCGATAAAATGACAGTTTGACTTTGAGGTTTGACAGTATCACTATCTCAATATTGTGCAGAACTAGCAATGCCAAAAGTCTAAACTCCACAGATGTGATTTCCAGATTCTCCAAACTTTGAAAGCGAAATACTCATGTTTTCCAATTTCCAAAAAAGAATCGTGTGAAAATTCGTTTTACGATTGATATTGATCTATTTTCATTAAAAGCTGGTAGCAGAATGACATTAATTTTATCTCTAAATCCTAACTCTTCTTTCTTTTGTATACCTATGTATCATTGTTTCATTATTAACTCTAAAATTCCATAATCCATAGCAAGGTAACATTTTCTACAAATCCAATCGGCTTGAAATTACCCATTATTTAGGAATTTCGTGAAGTAGATGAGTCACTATGATTCGTTCAATAAAAATGCTTTATTGATGCGTTCGAAACAAAATGTAACCACTACTTTTAAAAATCATTTTCTTTTTTTCACGTACTTTTAGTAAAATTATAATACAGCCAATAAACGCTTCATTACAAACAGTTTTGATATTGGTGACTTATGTCTCAGGTACTTTTTCAGGTCCAAGATGAGCATTCTCCTTTCTAATTTTATACAAAAGCATGTTTTTCTAGTTATCTAACTAAAGTAGTATTAATTTATTTTTAATAACTGTGCCGTGCGGTAGATGTTAGAGCCCCTTCACAACGCGAAGAGGACGACCACCACAAAAGATTTAGTGGATAGAAGTACCGCTTTACCCAGTATTACCCTTAGGGGGTTGGGTACCTGAGCTGGTTTATCTGCATTACCAAAGAAAAGGTACTCTTTGAAAAGTCTTCTACCTGACAATGGAAATCTCGTCGAAATCGGTTCAGCCATTTCGAAAATAAGCCCGAACAAACAAATAGACTTAGACATAAAATGAAAAAACGCGTCTGGATTTTGGTCGCTTGAATAACTAACTATAAGTGTTAGGAATAAAACATATTATTGTTTCTATTGTCTCTCGATACCAAGAGATGTTCCGTCAGCGCCGGTTTAGTTTATTTTTTTTGGTATGTGGGTAATTTAGTGTGTGGATTGAGTGTTGTTATAAATAGGTCTGAAAAAGGATCGATCGCTTTGTGATAAGAAAAAGCGAAAGTTTTTGGAATATTGGTTGTAAATCTCAATTATCTTTTTCTTGTTTTGGAGGTAAAAGAAATTCTCCCGTATCGTGTCTACATGTTATGTTATGTTCGCCGACTGGAATTGATATTTAATTGTTTTGCATTATATCGTTACTTTATAATTATTGAAATGGTAGGCAAAGAAGTTAGGAAGGTGTTAAGTGGATCTATCTTCCATTTTGTGGCTTTACGGCGCCGGAAGCCACCTCCGACTTCCACCACCCTGAAGACTAACGGACATCAAAGATATTTAGCCTCTCATATTCGTACAATTTTGTTTATTAGCGCCGCGTATCGCGGTCGATGTCGGCCCAGTTCGCGGCACGTTTGTTATCCTGCCGAAATTATAAAGGGCCCAGCACGCGCAGTGGTCGTGCCTGGAGCTGTACCGCACAATAAGCTTAAGATAAAAGTCTAAAATCACAGTCACTTCATTTTTTTTTTGTTGCATAAATAGATAAGTAAATGAATAGTTATACCTGTTAAAAGATTAGTATTAAATTTAATAAATAAAAATCGTTGCTCGTTTGTTCGTATTTTATGGGCTGCCGTACTGTTGATCTGATTGCGATGAAATTTAGTATGGAGATAGCTTGAATCCTGAAGGACATAGGCTATTTTAGTAGGCATAGCTAGTAATAAATAATAATTAGAAGGAGTAGGGAACGAATCGTAGCTTTTTGTTTGCTTTCTTTTACGCGAAATCTACTGAACCTGCTAATCTCTTTATGGACTACCGTTTCCCAGTATCCCGCGAGCGCCTTGGGTAAAATAAAATACAAAAATATATATAATGGGTCCGAAATACATTTCGGACAGACAGACAGACGGCCAGACATACAGGCAGACGGACGGACAGACAGACAGACAGACCGATAGACAGACAGACAGACAGACGGACAGACAGACGGGTAGGCAAACGGATGGACAGGCAGATGGACAGATCGACAGACGGACAGGCGGATGGACGGACATGACAAAATTATAAGGGTTTCGTTTTAGCCGTTTTTGCTGAAACCTAATTGTAAATTAGTTATTCTTACAATATTCTCGATGGAGGCAATTTGGAAAACAAGTTTTTCTAAACTGGCTCGGGTTTGAATGGGTCCTAAATCTACGATAAGTTGACTACCTGTCACGGTGAAAGATTGAAAATAAATTGGTTATAAATGGGTGTTCCTTGTAAAATCTCATAAATATAATAAAACAAATAGGTACATTATTTTAACGGACATACAAAGAAAGTTCAAAGTAAATACGTTATACATACATACATATACATATTTTCACACTGTATCCCTAACGGGGTAGTCAGAGAGGAGGGAGCTCCAAGCGTCGCGGTCCTATATAAATACATTATGCATGTGCAAATGAAGGAAACATAAAGCGTGTAAGAAAATCGTTAGTATTCCAGTATTATTAATTATTTCCAGGCAGCTCAGTGACTATTTCTCTTGCATTCGACGTTAGAACGACAGCACAAGGGCAGTTCCTTGAATATTTCATAAATGTTCGCAGCTAACACAGCGTTAATTTTTGTCGTAGATATATATATTTTTGTACATTTTTGTTTGTTAATTAACATGCAAATAATCGATTGAAATAGTATGTTTTTAATAAAATAAATAAATTGTCGAAACAACAATGAATATTAATTCAATTATACCAATTTAAACATTAAAAAAGACCAGCCAAAACACCAAATTAAACAAAAGAAAGGAATCAAAGCAAAAGATGACCATTGCGTCAGTCGGCCGGTATTATTTTTTACGTATAATGATGGGTCTTCTAATAATATAATATCTATATATTATACATATACCCGATTAGTATATCAATATAATATCATGTATTTAGTTGTTACAACATACTTTTCGTTTTATGAAATTTGGTTATCGGCTAGACACACATTATTTAATAAAATTAAACAGGGAAATATTTGTAAGTGTGTCATAGACCATTGCACAGTGAAGGATTCCGTAGTCGGAATATCTAATAGTCAATAGCTCGGTAGCAAAAATAAGTTTGTATTTCATAGTAATTCTCAAAGATACTGTGAAAAACAAAGTTCTTTCTGCGGACGCTTAGCGTGTCACCAAAAATATCCCATATCTCAAAAACCACCACATATTTTATACAAACCAGCTTTCATTGAAAATGTCTTCTAAATTTTACTAACTTAAATTTTTCAGAACTTTGCAACTTATAGTTGAAATGTTAGAGGAAGGATGAACAGTTGGACACACATTTTTCGATACTCTATAACGATATATATATTATGCTTTCAGATATGTGATATTTAAATGGGTAGTATGCTTTTGTATCTACATTATTCATATATATAAATCTTTGTATTAAATACCTGAATACCTAATAGAATATCATGGCACACATATGAAAAATACAGAAAAATGAAAGGAACAAGTCTACTGAAAACCTTTCCAAAAATACTGATAAAGCTCTCTGATTTTTGTCAGAAAGTATTTAAGCTAAAATATGAATGAAAATGTTTTTCCATATAACAAAGTTTGGTGCTTCCGAACAAAAAACATTTTTGCTAAGCTTTCTGGGATTATGAGCGTAACAACGACATGTTGAAAACTCTGAAATATTTTTTATTAAGATTCCTGCGAATTTATTCGCTAAAAAGTATTTTTCATTATTTCTATATATAATTTTTTTGTATAATTGACAAAGTAACATTTTAGGTAGTTTTTAAAAGTTGCAAATAATTTAACAATTATATAACTTATTACGAAATTTTTTCATGAAATAAAAAGGAAAGAAAAGATTTTAATAATAAAATTTGCCTTATAATATATACTACTGTTATTTATATTACATTAAATTATAAAACCAAACTCAGATTTTGAGCAGGTATTTCAGTGAACATTTAATTCCGAATTAATCTACTATTATATATATATATATATATATATATATATATGTATATAATATTGTATATAATCAATTACTTTAATTAATTACAATTTCTATTAATAATTAAATAAGAAATGATAACAACTAAATAATATTAATAATAAATTAAATAAGATAATAATAATTATTATTTTTATGAAAAATGGGGCAAACGAGCAAGCGTTTCCATCACCTGATGGAAATTGATCACCGCCGCCCATAAACACCCGCAACGTCCCAGGAATCACGGGTGCATTCTCGGTCTTTATCATCGGCATCGGCATCGGCATTCTCACTCACCGAACGAAACACAACTGCAATAGATGCTGCTATTTCACGCCGATATTCTGTGAGAGGGTGGTATTTCACCGGGCAAACCAGCCCAATTCGTGCTTCAATTCAATTCAATTCGCGCCAATTAAATATAATGTGATTGATGTCGATTAAAAACTACAAATGGAATAAAAGAGACCTTAAATATGTATAGGTATGTTATACTTCAGTGAACTTCTCTCAATGAGGGGACAGAAACCGTATAGGTCTCATATTTAAGGCCCTTACCGATGGATTTCTAGACCCAAAAAAATTCCTACCAAGCCATTATTTACATCGTAGATAATCATTATAGCGATTTTCCAGAATGACAGTACAAACTCATATAAAATTTACATATGTATATTGTTTCTGATTAAATAAACATAAAGAATGGTTCCTTCTCTAATCTTTAATATTATAATCAATTGGTGCGGTTATTAGTGCCCTCTAACTTTGAAGTCGAGTGTCTCGGAATCGATTTCCAGCAAGGTCAATTTCAGAAACGACTTTTCCAAGTTGTCTCGGTGTCTGACTTGGTTCGGGTTCCACATTCGAAGTAACTGCCTAGAAATTATTATTTATGAAGCGCCACATTTTATTTGAGTGGCCAATTTCATAAGAATACTAGCTGTATCGGCGACTTCGTCTGCGCGGAGAATTTTTTCGTGCCTTTCCCAGATTAAGTTGGATTGCGTGTGCAACGATTGTTTTTGCAGAAAAGCCTACGTCTAGCTTAACTCTGCCTCCGGGTGCGTACTATCTTTGTACCAAATTTCATCATAATCGTTTTCATCTCTCTTTTCACCCCCTTTTCACCTCTTTAGAAGTAGGTTTTTATAAAAAAGAAGCCTATGTCCGTTTCCAGGTGTTAAACTATCTCCATGCCACATCATTTTTTTTCAAAGATTTTTGATCAAAACAGTAGCCTACGTATTTTTGCTAAAAAGTCTATCACCGCACAAATATTTTTTTTACCGAGGTGTAGCATTTCCCATTCAAAGTTTCATCCCCCCTTTCGCCTTCTCAGGGGTAAATTTTTGTTAAGAAGAAATTAGCCAATGTTCGTTCTTTGATGTATGCCAAATTTTATCATAAACGGTTCAGCGGTTTAACGTTTTCCCTACAAAGTTGCATCCCCCTTTCACCCCTTTCGAGCTGATCTTCGATAAAAAAGTAGGTTCTTTTGCACAATCACATGTTCTTACTGTTTATCAATTTTAATCCATATACGAAAGCCATTCCTGAGTTATAAAAGAACATACATACATACAGACAGACAGACAAAAATTAAAAAATTATAGAATGGAAGTCAGTGAGTTCTAATGAACTCAAAAATGAATGAATGAAGAATGTATATTTATCACAAAATTTTACAGTAAAATTGAAATTACAGACAGACGCTACAAGTTTATATATAGTAATATATATCGGATCGAATTTGCCCACGTGGTAATATGGGTGAAGACGGAGCGTTGTCTTTACTCTGATCTTGTCTCTCCATAATAAAAATTCACAGTACGCAGTAAATTCCCACACACACTTTTTAAGTAATCACTATTTACTCACAATTTCACATAAATCACAAGATATTTACAAAGATATTTAGTATTAATGATTTTATTTATTAACGATTTTACTTAAAATGGTTCAGGCGTGACAATAGCACACTTAAGATGAGTGGAGCGAACGCTAGCACTGAAGTGTGTCTCCATAGGCATTGTGCCGTCTTTTATAAGTGAACTGCGTCCCCCTCCACTCAACTCCTGATCCACGGAGTGGTATAATTAATTGTTTGTGATTGCTCGATTTAACGTCGTACTTCTCAGGTAAATCAACAAGTAGCGCCATATAGGTTTGATTATTAATCAATTAACTACCCGCGTCGATTTTCTTTAATTACCCACGCCGATACGGCCATTCTGCTCGCAGGTCGTGCTCGACATGCCTTAAATAAAAACAAATAAAAAGTCTGCAGAAAAAACTATAGCAAGAAGGCTTTTGTTCTCAATTTGTAAAATTATTTTTGGTATTGCTCAACCCAAGTCAGCAAAAGGGTAAGGAGCCCCCTGTCTTTAACAAACTCTTACTACTTTCTTTACTAGATAATTAAGAGGCCCTGCCCTCAATTAACTATAGTATGCAGATAGTTAAGAGGCCCCTGTCCTCAATTAACTACAGTAGATCGATCGTTAAGAGGCCCCTGTCCTCAATTAACTACAGTAGATCGATCGTTAAGAGGCCCCTGTCCTCAATTAACTACAGTACACCTGATAGTTAAGAGGCCCCTGTCCTCAATTAACTACAGTACGCAGTTTAGTTAAGAGGCCCCTGTCCTCAATTAACTACAGTACATAGATCGTTAAGAGGCCCCTGTACTCAATTAACAACATTAGTCAGTTAAGAGGTTTCTGTCCTCAATTAACTAAAATCATGGAAGTCCTTGTCTTTGACATGATCTATGAGAAATTAATCAATGTACAACAACATGGCAAGTTTACTACCACAGAGAAACATTGTAAATGAAGAATAAGAGTATAAGGCTTACCACTATTTGTTAGATAAGTAGACATTATTTGACACATCGTCACGATTTTGTGACTGCAGAGTATCTTCTGTCTCCATCGATGCAAGTTCCAGAGTTTGATTGGCACAAGTTTCTGGTTTAGGAGCGATACGAAGTTGATCATGAGCCACTTTTTTGGGTCGTCCTCGTCCCACAATCTTCTTTATCTGATAACGGTCGTTTGGCAATATTTTCGTAATTTCGTACGCGTCAGGATATTTAAGGTCAAGTCCGATTTGTGTCCTTGGATTTCTTTTGAACAACACCGTATCGCCTTTCTGAAATCTCTTAACTTTGGCCTTTCCTGTATCAAATCTTTGCTTGTCTTCACGTGCTCTTTTTTCAATTCTTTGACGCATATAATTTTCCATCTGACCTCGATCTATTGTCCCATCATTTTCGTCAACTAGAGAAATCAGCTGGTACAGCACATTGTCTTCCCGTCAGTGCTTTAAGTGGACTCACGTTCGTGGTCTTATTTTTTGTGCAATTGATGGCCAATTGAAGTGCGTCTAAACCTTTCTTCCATTCATTTGTTTCATAGTTCCGTATAATCGTAAGACCACTTTTTACCACAGCCATTATTCGCTCAACTTGACCATTTGACCGGCTTACTCCCGGAGCAATGAAATGTTGATGGATACCATGTTCTTTACAAAACACTTCAAATTCAGCTTTAAAAGCTGTATCTTGGTCGCTCACTACTCGTTTTGGTGCACCGAAAAGTGAAACAACCTTTTTGAACGCCATTAGCATGGAGAGAGCAGTTTTGTTTGTAGCATACGACAATAATACATATTTGGTATAAGCATCGACGACGACAACAACGTACTCATGCTTGTTATTTCGTTTAGTCAGTTTGCCCGTCATGTCTATATGTACGGTATGAAAAGGAACTGACACTTTTTCAATAGGATACATTTGTACTTGTTTAGCTCCAGAAGGTCCCTTGCTCGTTTTACATATTATGCAGTTGTCTACAAATTGACGTATTGTGGAAGACATTTCGGGAAACCAGCACTCTTCACGAATTTTAGCCAATGTTTTTTCCCATCCAAAGTGTTTTAAAGCTGTATGATAAGCATTAATCATGCTCCACTGATACGATTTAGGAATCACCTTTTTCCAAGGATTACAGCCGGGTTCTTCGTTGGTATATCGATGCTGTAACGTAGAGTCATACAGACGATATTCGTTGATTTTTTCTCCTTGTTCTAGTTTCTTTATTATCGTTGATAACTCTCCATCACACCGTTGTTCGACCTTCAGCCAGGTATTAATATTATTCGCCAGGTTGATGCATGCCACAGGATTCCGACTAAAAAAGTCAGCATGCTTCATTCGACTACTTTGACGGTATTCGATCTCAAAAACGTAATGTTGGAGATACGCCCACCATCTATGAATTCTGGGCAGAAGTTCGTGCTTATGTATGCTTGATTTTATGGCATTACAATCCGTAACAATTTTGAACTTTCTTCCGTAAAGGTATTGCCTGAAGTGCTTAACCGCTCGAACTATGGCAAGAGTTTCCAGTTCGTATGAATGGTAGTGGCTTTCTGGCTTAGTAGTTCTGCAACTCATATATGCCACCACGTGTTGTCGCCCGTTTTTGATCTGGATAAGAATAGCTCCAAGACCAGTACTACTGGCATCTGTATGCAACTCGATTGGAAGGGTTTCTTGAAATATCGTCAATACTGGAACTGAAGTTAGACGTCGTATGATGTCAAGTCTTGCATTCTCGCAATCTGCTGTCCATTCAAATTTGACATCTTTCTTTGTTAAGTTATAAAGCGGGATCATACGCTCTGAAAAAGATTGTACAAAGCGTCCGAAATATCCAGCTAATCCACAGAATTGGCGAACTTGTTTAACGCTGGATGGCACAGGAGATTTTTCTAATGCTTCTATCTTCTTAGGGCTTGGCTTAACTGTGCCGTCAGAGATTATGTTGCCTAAATATTCAATAGATCGTTTGAAAAAAGAACATTTTTTTGCATTTACTGTAAACCCAGCTTCTTCCAAAGCCAATAGTACTTTATCCAACATCTGTAATCCTTCAGTAAGAGTTTTGCATTTGATCAAAACATCGTCCATGTAAACCAAAATATCGTCCAGGAATGGTCGTAGAGCCGCCATTATTGCTCGTTGAAATACTGCTGGAGCATTCATAAGTCCAAATGGCATCATAACATACTCAAAGAGACCGTCTGGTGTGATAAATGCCGTTTTTGGAATAGAATCCTCCTTGATCGATATTTGATAAAATCCTTGAGTCATATCTAAACTGATGAAAAAGTTGGCATCTGAAAGTTTGTCTATTTGGTCAGAAATAATTGGCAATGGAAACTTAATGGGTACTGTATTGTTGTTTAGTTCCCTGAAATCAGTGCACATACGATCATCCCCATTTTTCTTCTTTACGAGAATGACTGGGCTCGCAAATTCTGATGTACTTTCGCGTACAATACCTTTTTCAATAAGTTCACTAATTATTGCCTTGAGTTTCTGACGTTCAATTGGGGCCATCCGATAGGGTCGACGTGATACAGTCTTGGTAGGATCTTTTAGCTGAATATCTAGACATCCTGTAATAACTTTTCTACTTGGAATTCCAGTGGCAAAAACAGCTCTATGCTTTTCCAGTATAATTTTAAGTTTTTCAATTTCATTAACGTCTTCCAAATCCGTATCTAAATTGTGAATAAATTCGTTATCTGATGTAACAACCATAATACTCGGTGTTCTCATGACCGTAGCCCCTTGTCTTGTGATATTTACAGCCAAGCCAGCAATGTTGATTTTGTGTACTTCATCACTTCTTTTCTTGAAACAGCTTGATTCCACATGACCAATTTTATCACAGTAGGTACATTTCAATTTGGAGCGTTCTCGATGTCCAGTTACTGAAGTCGATGACTCAGCATTAGTTAATAATGGCTTAGGTACTGTAGAATTATTAAAAAAATTAGTGGTACAATTAGATTGAATGTGACCTATTTTCCCACATGAAAAACATTTAACAGCATCTTCTCGGTTCATTCGCAATCTAGGTCGTTTAGCTAGAGGTTCTCAGTGCCTATTTTCTCTTACTTTCATAGTTGATACAACCGATATTAATTCAGGAACACTTGAGCATTTACTTGACAATAGGCGTAGTCGTAATTGTTCGTCATCTACGCAACCAATAATTGCCTCCACGGCATCTTTTTCTTTATTGCCGCTGATTATACGATTCCATATGTTCCAAGCTTTTGTTACCGAATCGACTGGATTAGCAAAATCAAATCTGAAATGGCGGAATTTCAAAACATCATTGGAATAGCGTGCTTTAGGCTCAAACAATTGAATTAAAGCCTCACGCATATCTTTCCAGTTAGTGGACTTAACTAACCACGTGTCTCCGAAGCTTTTAGCACGGCCTTGCAACAAGCCTGCGATTTTTGTGCAGACTTCGTAATCCGTCAATTTCCAGTGTTTTTTAGCTTGGTCTACATGTTCGCACCAGTCCCGAACGGGTACTTCACCATCAGGGTTATAGGGAGCTATGTAGATATCGCTCAACCTCGGTCGCTGCGAGGAAGCCATAACCTTGGTGAGAATCTCTTCAAGAAACTCTTTATTAGATTGCGTAGTTACTTGCTGTTGCTGTGTCAGCTTTTCCAAGATACTAGTAAGTATTGATAGTCCGTTGTTAGAGTTAACATCGTTTCCTTCATTTTTGGATGTTCCGGCGATTGGCACTTGGGATGGCTCACTTCTGATATCGGATCGAATTTGCCCACGTGGTAATATGGGTGAAGACGGAGCGTTGTCTTTACTCTGATCTTGTCTCTCCATAATAAAAATTCACAGTACGCAGTAAATTCCCACACACACTTTTTAAGTAATCACTATTTACTCACAATTTCACATAAATCACAAGATATTTACAAAGATATTTAGTATTAATGATTTTATTTATTAACGATTTTACTTAAAATGGTTCAGGCGTGACAATAGCACACTTAAGATGAGTGGAGCGAACGCTAGCACTGAAGTGTGTCTCCATAGGCATTGTGCCGTCTTTTATAAGTGAACTGCGTCCCCCTCCACTCAACTCCTGATCCACGGAGTGGTATAATTAATTGTTTGTGATTGCTCGATTTAACGTCGTACTTCTCAGGTAAATCAACAAGTAGCGCCATATAGGTTTGAATATTAATCAATTAACTACCCGCGTCGATTTTCTTTAATTACCCACGCCGATATATAGTATAGCGTAGGTTACTTACTTACCATAGCATAGCTTGCGAGTCCGAGTCGCCGACAGTCGCCTCGCCCTTAGTACTAAGTAGTCGATACAAAGTGTTGATATTAAAAGTAATCAATAGCTAATAGTAAAGTCACCTTGTAATTTACGTAAAAACATACGTAATTGATAATAAAAACAGTTTCCGTTCAGTTTCATATTTAGACTTTTATTTATTACCAAGAAATAAAGTGATTAGATTGAATCAAGCGGTAAATTGATAAATTTATTTTATTAGTTACAGGCTTTAATTATTTACTTGTCTAAATAATCAAGTGTTATAGGCCTACTGTTATTAAATCCGGTAACATTAGAGCCGTTGTAAATCATTTGTAAATATTCTAGTAAATACAGAATAGTACTGATTTAATAGCGCTGTTAACCGGCAATAAAGATTGAGAACGCTTTTTAAGCTTTATTAAGACGACGAATTGGAAATGTTGACGCCAGGGATCTCAATTTTTCTAAGTGATTACAAAATGCATGATAGTGATATTTGGTAACCTGATTCTTTATTTCATTGACTTCATTTTGTAAGTTGCGTTACACGATTGGTTAACTCCTTTAACACAAAAATAAATATCAAGGAAACCTTTTTTAAAATAGAGATTACATTTTCCGGACTAACGGAACCGATTGATACCTTTAAATTTTCTGTGCAGATGAATCTAAACACACTCTTCAAAATGCCAGTTGGATTTTTTAACATTAATTATTATTTTAAATGTAAACGAAAATAACTGTTTTTTCGGTTTTTTTTGTAAGCTAGCGCGCGCACGTTTGTATGGGGTACATATGGGTGTTGAAGCTCTATTTTAGATTAATTTTATCGTTTATCACTGCGTCACCATAACTGTTATTTTTTAAACCGGTTCCGACGTTCGAGCCCTGTTTTAATTCATTACTTATTTTTGTTATCTTAGCCGGCATCTGCGTCGTCAGTGTTATTGGTACACCTTGGCGCCGTGGGTGCACTGGCCAGCGGCGCGGCGTTGTGCGGAGGCGGCGCCGGCGGGGCCTGCGCCTGCGGTGCGCTGCTGCACGCGCTCCATCCGCTCCAGCTATGGACGGTGTGTGGCCTCCATGCTGATAGGGCTGCGGCTATCGCGGCGCCTTTGCACTACGCTGCTATTGTTTCTGCGAAAAAGGTGAGATATATTTCTTACAATTAAGTTTAAATCTATTATAAATGTGTTGTTAATTTGTATTTTCTCTGATAAGGAAAAAGTGAAACCTCATCATTGAAAGAAGATATCAACATAAGAACACTGAAAAGTCCAAAATAATTTAACTATTACCAAAGTAGGTACAGTTTAAAACTGAGTTCAATAACTGTCAAATTTAATTATGTAGGTATTTACATTGTATTCATGAAGTTATTTTTGTACTTGGGTATTGATTAGTAAAGAATAGGTAATTATTTAGTACTTTCAGTGTTATTCATTTTCCCTGTTGAGTGACCTTGGTGTAAATAAATATTTATGGTAAATCTACAACAAACTTTTTTCCAATTCTGGAACGGAACATTAAATAAAAGGATTATCAACATATTTTAATATGCAAACCGTTGAGGAGTTCTTTTATTTAATCCATACTCCATCATCAGATCATAACTTAATTTCTATGGGACTGCCCTGGATCTTCGTTAGTCTTTCATCGCTCGTTCTTTCTGCACGTCTGAACCATTGAAATATTATTTTCTTCATTTTTGCAATAACGCTTTCATTATATTTACATATCCTGGATATATACCCTTTCAAATAAAAAAATAATCATCAAATTCATCCGATTTCGATTGATTTTGATCTAGACGAAAGGCTTTTTCTTAATCTCCAATGGTTATTTGTACATTATCAACACTCAAACTCATGTTTTTTATATTTTTATTTGTTTGTTTGTTTGTCCAGGCTCATTCCTGAAATTAGAGAACTGATTTTGAAGATTTTCATTGGTAGGTAGAGGACTCAGTACTCTGTGTTCTGCGTCAGAGTTAACCCGGAAATATCCTAAATTTAAAGCGTGTGAAGCCGCGAGCCACAGTTTATATCTACCTAATATCATATATATTAACATGCAATGTGATGTTGTGAACGTTTTTATAAGAGGCTTGAAAAACATTTTTTGATGCAGATGGGATAATAATGGGATACGACGTCTTGTTAAATCGCGTTAACCTTCAGTTTATCTTCAAAAATAATTATCTTGAAATTAAAGATTTTTAAAAGGTTTTCGTAAAAACCAAAATGTAGTGAATATCAAATTACGATGTACTTTTGAAATGAAAAATACATGAGGTTGATAACGTTTTTGTGAGAGTAATTTTGAAGTAGGTTAATTGCTTAATAAATTATTAAAGACTAGTTTTGCCTTTGTTTTACAGGTGATGATATGCGTAGCGAGTGGCTGGGTTGCAACAGCAGCACTTCTCGCTCCATTAGCGGCCGCCCAACCTCCTTTAGCTTATAGCGCTGGTTTCGGGGGCTGCGCCCCTGACTGTAGCGCGGGGCCTGCTGCATTAGGGTTCTGCCTGCTGTACGCATTGTTGACGTTATTAGTACCCGCTGCTCTAGTCCTCCTTTGCAGTCTGAAGATTCTCCGCATTGCTCGATACCATCGCCACAGAATTGCGGCGGCTATTTACGAAGTGACGTTATCTGCTCAAGTGACAGTTACACACCAACGTAACCCGTTTTCGCCGCCACCTCCGCCTCGGCGCCGAGCTCTCTCTGCGGTCTTGCAACCTCTCGGTTCCCTGGCAATACTTTATTTCCCGTACTACTGTGTGTTAATATGGCCAGCGATTGCCGTCCCACCACAGCCTCTAGCAGCTTTGTCTGCAGCTTTGCTTGCTGCCGCGCCTCCGGTTAACGGTATATTATACGGCATCAGAAGTCGAGCCCTCCGAGATTCCCTTCGAAATTACAGGCGAAAACGATTGACGAAAAGCGAAGTTACACAAGAGATTCAAGCACGAACACCTAGTGCTTGTGGCTCTAGACGTCCATCTTTATCAGCTAGCTCGGGTTGTATACGGCCACCTACGACGAGGCGGTTATCTGATGCAGCAGCGATGGGATCTCGTGGGTCGGAGCGACCTGCGCAGCGAGCTGCATCGTGTAATATGCTACAGGATTCGCAGGATGAGGAGCTGCCTCGTCCGCGGACGTCAGCCATTCCTATAATTCGCGCTCCGCCTCACGTGGTCTTGGGTAGAGCGCTAGGACTGGAAGAGAATATTGGCAGGGACCGAAGAAGAAGACGATCACCTCGTATAACTGTCACTAGAGCTATGTCAGACGAGAGTGAATCTCCTACGCGTCGCCCACTCTGTCGACAACAGTCGCGTTCGAGCGGCGCGTTGCTCGGTGGATTGCAATTTTCTTCAGCCATGTCAGAGAACATACACGGAGATCCTGCTGATGAGCAGTTATTGCTCTCGTGGCCTCATAACCAACCCGACGTAAACACTCACGACGCTTTATAAACGGGTATTAATATAGTTTTGCTAAATGTGTGTATTATGGACAATAAATTCAACGGTTCGAAGTCGAGTATCATATATTTAAAAATATTAGTTTTTACCGCTTCGTTGTCGACCCGTTTCTTCGACCCTCCGACCAAATAGTGACCAAATAAAAGTTTCCTATAGGTATCTATTAACTATTCCTAGATGTAATAATTTCTCCTACAGGGTTCCTCCATATCGTTAGCTTTACTACTGAAGTATTACTTTAGTATAACTAAATTGTTTCAGAAATATTCCATAGCTTTAGAGAAGTGATGATGAGATTATTAAATATATTTTGTCTTGTTATATTTTGTTATAAATAAAGACGCTATCTAAATATTTATTGTTAAGAGTAAAGTTAGTTTAAAAATGTGTTTTGTCTGCAAAATTTAATTTGATATTGCACCTAGTCTGCCATAAAGTCATACTCTCAACGCTTAGACGCAACGCGCGGCCGTCCAACGCTTGGAATTTATACTTATTAATTAAAATATATCTACTTGTAGTGTAATATATTTTGCAATATGTACTTGCATTCACTTTGTATTTCGATTTTAGGCAACGCCACTGTTTGTTATTGAAATATGTTTGATATTGAATCTGTAACACTATGGTGCCATAATTTTTCTAGATTTAATAGAGCTTATATAGTAAATATAGTGAGTTCTCCACTACGTGTCATCTGTTTTCACGGGTCTTGAAAATTTAATTTTTAATATGTAAATTGATCAATAATACTGAAATTATTTATTGTTTTGTTGACCCATGATAACAGAATGATCGTTCGACGTAACGGGTACTCGCTGATGTAGGTCTCTACATGATGAATGCTCATCATACTTTAAAATGTAAAATTTTAATTATTATAGTGTATCAGTTTCTAATTGACTGACAATATCTATTACCTTATTATACTGAGAAAACGAAATTCTAGACAATCCTTTCGAAAAGGTATATCATAAATTTTCTGTTAAGAATTTGATAATAATGTTGATAGGTACATTGTTTAATTGCGATTTATTAGTAAATTCTATATAACGTAAAATAGACAATTGTAAATGGTGGAATACATAATGTAGTAAATAAATTAGTGCAATTTATTTATGAAGAAGATATAATTGTCGTTATCTATTGATAAATGTTTAGATAGTAAATAAATATGAGTTGTTATTCTAGTCAGTGACTGTTGTTTTATGATGTACGAGTATCTACGTGTTTAATTATTTCATCTTTAAGAAATAAATGACACAAGCGAATATTATGTTCATTTCATTTCCTTTTCTACATCAGAACGAGCCTTTGACAAAGATAAACATAGAATAACATAGAAAGGTGGTATTCCGTTCTGTCAAATTTATTACAAATTCTTTGTTAAAAAAAAAAACTAAACTTCATGTGTAATTTCAGCAGAAGTAGTTTGCAGCCCTAAAATTCTACTTATTGTTAGATATGTACGAAATGTGCATAGGTTAAAATTGCGTCTGCCAAAGTGTTGTACAGTACATATATTGTGGCTTTGTTTAATACATATATTAAATGTTTAAATTTCACAAGCGCAACTCTTAATCTGCTACAAACATTTTTACATGTAACTTCCAACTAAAGGCACGGTATATACTGAGCCGGTCGGGACACCAAGTCTGACTGTCGCCTCTTCCCCTGTTTCCCTGTTGACCACAGCACGAAGCGTTCTATTGCTTAAATAACTTGCAAACCAATTATTCACCGGACCTCGTATCCCACACTCTTGTAAAATTATTAATTTGTGATCCAACGTATCAAATGCCCTTTTAAAATCTATAAATAAAACCACAACGACATATACTTTCTATTGTGAAGATGTTCATTGGCATCGTCTACAAACTTCGACAGTGCAGTACTAGTACTCATCAATTTTCTGAACCCATGTTGTGTGGACGACAGTATTAGATGCTTCCCTAAAAAAACACTAATTTGTCCTACAATAAAATTATTTCAACTATTTTATTTATGACAGATAAAATTGCTATTGGCCTGTAATTACTAAAGCTTAAATGATCATCCTGTTTATAAATTGTAGGTATAAGAATAGATATTTTTAACACATCTGAATAATTACGAGCTTTCGCACGCTTATATAATTTACAAATTTCGACAAAATTGGACTTAGATCTTTTTTTATATATTTTAGATTTTGAATGCGAATTTGTCTATTCCTGGAGATTTTCTATTACTCAATTTATTGATTACTTTTTCTATTTCATAAGATGCGCCCGGCAGCGCACCCACACATGGTCGATGCAAGACGCCACACGCCGCCCGGCTAATATCTCTTCTCTAGTACATTCATTGACAGCACAAATAAGGCCATGGGCACATGTCATGTTTTTATATTTTTCAACTATGTCACTGTTTTCCAATAGATTCATATCTCCCGCAACTATAATATCTTCTTTATCAGGTATTCAGTTAATAAATACATTATTTAAGTCTTCAACAAAATATAATTTGCTAGTATTTGGCGGTCTATATATTGCTGATATGTGTATATCTCGTTGAACATTATTTAGCTGACAGCGCAGTATTTCCGCTAGTCGTCCGCGTTGGTTCATAATATTGATATTTAATATATTTTTTGTATAAATTAGTAATCCACCTCCCGCCTTATTTCACGAGGGTAGGCGTACATGTTGTATCCATCAAGTTGGTATAACATTAGTTCTTGCTTTGTATTTGTGTATTTTA
This sequence comes from Zeuzera pyrina, assembly GCA_907165235.1. Lineage (NCBI taxonomy): Eukaryota > Metazoa > Arthropoda > Insecta > Lepidoptera > Cossidae > Zeuzera > Zeuzera pyrina. Next base: position 7,453,886 of record OU015627.1, read on the forward strand.
TATATTCGCTCCAAGCATTTATCTCATTATATCGTTCAAACGATATGTCAGAATTAATATTTGAAAATAAATCGTTGAATTTCAATAAATAAATGAACCTGTGTGTACCTCGGCTATCACAGCTGACAGCGAAGTGTTTATTAATTGCCTACCTATACTAATTCATCGGAAACGCACAATCGATGTATGTCCGCATCTGTACCTACGTATAATATTAATTTTCACATTTTCTTTTTTTACTAGAATTCTGTGATTTTGTATCCATATAAATGTAGACTTTCTTTTTAATAAGAGTTTCGCATTCCAGAAAATCTGACGCATCTTTTTAGTTAAACATTCATTAACGTACAGTCGCCCCTACTGCTATTTGAAGTCGAGAACAGCTGTACCATTCTTTCTCGAAGCGACTCACGGTACTTTTGATTCCCCCGTAACTTCGTTTCGGATAACGCTAGAAATCTGAAATTTCAGTGACTAAGAGGTCATAATACAACTAGATATATTTCCACATTACATTCATTTGAACCTGTTGTTTAAAAACCATAGTGCAAGTCAAATTTCCTTAATTTTGTCACTGACACATTCACCGATCATCAATATCCTAAGGTACTTCTAGCAGTCTCACAAACTTCATATTTGGAATTTTAGTTAGCGTTTAGCCTATAAAGGAAGGAAAAAATGAAAAATCCTGAATTCATTATTAATAAATGCTGCGAGCGCCCACATGCTGTTTGGATGTGCCCCGAAACGTATACGTTTACGATTTTGTATAGACTCGGTGTTACTTTGCGGAAATCCATTTCATGTGATAAATTCCCAAAATCTTTAGCTATTTTTTGCTCAAACTCCAAAAACCACCAATCGACATGTGTTTCGCCTCTCAACGAAGCATCCTCAGGACTCGGTGTCGACTCAGAGTCGGTGCTGGTTAGCTGAACGAATCCTATCTCTAGTATATCCTGAGGATGCTTCGTTGAGAGGCGAAACACGTGTCGATTGGCGGTTTTTGGAGTTTGAGCGGAAAATAACTAAAGATTTTGGGAATTTATCACGTTTACGATTTTCGTTTTATAATTTCGATTGCTATTATTGATTAAAAAGCTTACGTATTTATTTCCTGATATTATGTGGATAATATAAAATTGATATTATTTGTATATTGTTTGAATAATTTTAGGGCATAGATATCTTTCGGTACTTATCTACGCTTTTAGGTACAGCTGACGGGCAAGATAAGATATATTTATTACCTCAGAAAAAAAAGGAGGAAAAAGAAATGAGATTCCATCAAAAACAAAAAAATAAAAAAATGACAAGTCTCGCAACGCAGTTCTTCCACTACAAAAAGTTGTGAGATATCATGCAAAACCAATTCAGTTATTGTAGTTAGTGTCTATGGAAGCATCTATTCAACAACTTTGTTATAAATTGTTACCTATCAACATTTATAGTGACCGTATCAATATTAGACATTTTTATTGTTACAATAAATATAATGACTTGGCAATCGCACGGTAATATCTACCTAATATTAGCAACCTGAGTGTTTTGTGCTTGTTTACGTATTGCATAAATTAAGCCTGCTAGCACTATGTTCGATTAGAAGTAGTTTTAATAGTTGATTATTCTTATGTTATTATGTTGCCGTGCGATTGCAAAGTCACTATATTTATTATAGAAATAAAGATGTCTAATATTGATACGGTCACTATAAATGTTGATAGGTAATTGATTAGATAACAATTTATATCAAAGTTGTTGAATATATGCTTCCATAGACGATGACTAAAATAACTGACTTGGTTTTACATAACATCTCACAACTTTTTGTAGTGGAAGAACTGCGTTGCGAGACTTGGCATTTTTTTATATTTTTTGTTTTTGATGGGTTATTATTTTTCTCTGTTTTAAACAATAATTTTTGCCGTTTTTGAACAGAGCGTAACAATGATAAGTCGCGGCCGATTGTTCTCCGGTTTATTTCGATCTACCCTTTTCGCGTCTATTATTTGATTCATATCAATGTTTAATTTCTGAGCAATCTTTTGTACAATTTCCCTTATATTTTCATCCTTCATGTTTTCCATTCCAGTATTTCTACATTCTCTTCAACTTCCTTTTGTTCCAGCAATGCAACCCTCTCCTTCCAACGCGTCGTAATTTTTTAGTAGATTTATATTTTTGTTTTCAAGCGCCTTCATTTTGTTTTCTGTGACTTTTTTGAATTCTAACATTTTCTGGTACTGTTCTGCGTTGAAATCAACGGTATTTGTTAAATCATTAATTTTCTTTTCCAGAATGTATAAAATTTGCGACTTGTCGTTGATTTCTGCTAATATATTCTTAGTGGAACTTTTGTCGTTATCGATATTAATTTGAGGAGCCTACGGTTTTGGGCTAATTTCAAGCTTACACTCAACGCACAACAACTTCCGCATAAATTATTCGTTACTACATACACATTTCTTATGAAAAACAGACTCACAACAACCTTTGCACTTAATAACCTCATCTTTCGTGTTTGATAAGAAAAATTTACATTTCTTGCACTGCACCCTAGTGGAGTTATTACTTAAATATTTATCAATTTACAATACGCACGTCCACACGCAGAGCGTAAGCACGCGAGACCCCGTTTTTTTAATTTAGCCGAGAATTGATTATAGCCGTGTTTTTCATCACGCGGGACGGGGCTTCTAGGGGGTCACAGATTCTTGCTTGGGTAGTCATGGTCGCAAGCTAGGTACAGGTAAAAAGTTAGGGTTGTTGGTCCTACACTATGATAAAAATACAACTATATTAATGAGAAGGCTGTACAGTTTACATACCTGTTTATTATATATATACAATATAAAAATGAATGTTTCTTTGTATGTTTGCCCTCTATGTGTTCCTAAACCATTTATCCGACTGTGACGAAATTTTAGTGAGTTGTTCTACGTATACCCGTGAAGGTTTCTGAGATATTTAATTTTGTACAATGAAGACCACGCGAACTACTACACAAAACAACTAGATTAATAATAATTTGTCGCCTCCCGCGTCGCCTTTCTGCGGAGTATATCACTGCCAGTAGGTAGAACGCACACATCTATCTTGCACAGCGCACTTCGTTTTTTCAGCAATATTGACTCAATAGAAAGAAAATAAGAAAATATGTCGTCTTTTAAATCACTGACATAATTAAGTTAATATTACGCTAGTATATTATGTTTGTGGTTATTAGAGTCCTGGGGAGTCGCCAGATTTTTGTATTTGTGAAGAGACTGCGCATATTCAAGAAGGTTTAACATTAGATTATAAAAAACATTAATAAAACATTAAATAAAAGAAACATTTATGCACACAATTTTTTTACATGCACTGACCATTTTTCTCGCTATAACCTAATGAAAGCGAGATAGGTCTATCTCCTCTTTAGAGAACAGTTCATTTTCGTAGTCTTAATTAACATTTCAATTAAACACGACGAAATGAATATGGAATTCAGTTTGGAACACCGTCCTATTTTCGTGGTATTGTCATGTGAAATGTAGGTTACAGGTCAAACGTTTACAATAGTCGTAGATTCATGCCTTATTGAAAGTTTTCCTATTTCAGTTTTACTTTTTTTTCCCATTTTTAAAATAGCAATCGTCTTTATTATACATAATTTAAAAATGGAAAATATGTTTCTTCATTAAACGAATTTTTAAGATTCGTAGTCTCTGTCTCTTCCGTTTATATTTCAAAACATTTTTAATTTCTAAATAAAAAATAATTAATTGTCAACGCTTATATGATTGAAGTCAGCTTTGATAAAATATCTTAAAATATATCAAATACTCATATTACATTTCTGTCCTGATTTAGTATAGAAGAGTAATAGAATTGATTATGCCTAAAAATTGAAATCAGTAGGTAATTAATTTCCAAAGGACATAAAATATGTTTCTTGAATAGCAATGAATTACTAATCGCGTCAGGTGCACCTCGGCTCTTGTAATATAAGATTTATGATTACCTAAGGAAAAGTTACGGCGGCTGTTAATAGACGTACTAATTTAATTAAAATTGAAAAGGAGTTTTCAAATTAGGCAAAGACATAAAATTATTTGTCGAGATATGAAAACGGAATTATATTTCTCTAATGGACAACTAGCTAATTATTTATTAATTATTAACATTGATTGAATGAGAACAATATTTGCGCATCTACACATGACACACATTAAAATTTACGAGTTCCATAGCAAATTCGGGGAAACTTAAAAGTTCGATACATAAAAAACAAATCAAAATGGGTCCAAAACACCCTTTATAGTCCGATTAAATAACAGTTGAAATCGAAATTTCGATGATAACGCTGAGATGTTGATATAATGTTGAAATAAGAGTTTTAAAAATACTTGTAATATTTTAACACGCTAGCCACCCGGCTTTGCTCGCAAAACAAATAAAAAGAAGTCAAAAAAGCTTTGTTTTCTAAATTACTCTACAACGTTAAGCCATAAACAAATGAGTGCTATTCACAAATTATAGAACGAAAAGTTTTCCGTATAATTGCATCGATGTCTTTTTGTCGTAAGTGTCATATTAACCGAGTTAAGGCGGTTTGAAACTTAAGAAATGGGATATTTCTTGAAAACGTTATAGAACCGTAATAAGCTGTTATTTTTTGACTGGCCCGTTGGCGTAGTAGCATATGCATCTGCTTTCCTAGCTAGGGTCCCGGGTTCGATCCCCGGTCAGGTCAATTTAGGAAACAAGCTTTTCTTAATTGGCTTGGAGTTTGGGTGTTACTGGGAACTCCCCCAGAATTCATTGTGTGGTCCTCATAGCACAAGCTTACTGCTTACTTTGGGGTCACACAATCTGTGTAATTGTCTGGAGTATTATTAATATTATTATTTTTAACTCATATTTTGTAAACAGTTCACAAAAAGCTATAATTTTTTTTCTCATACAAGGAATTTTATTACCTATTATTTAAAAAAAGAGTTTTTCGCATTTAACATTTCAATCTATGATTTTTTAATCCATGATCTGAAAATAAATTATAACTTTTTGTGAATCGATTACAAAACATAAGTTAAAAAATAATAGTTTATTAGGGTTCTACACAATGATGTTATATTTACAAAAGAGGTATTATAACATCATTGGTTCTATATATAACGTTTTCAAGAAATTTTTAATTTCTTATGTTTCAAACCTCCTTAACTCGTTTAACACTTGCGACAAAAAGACGTAGAAGCAATTACACGTAAAACTTTACGTTACAATTTGTGCTTAGCACTCTTTTGTGTATGACTTAACGTTGTGGAGTAACTTAGAAAACAAAGCTTATCTGACTTCTTTTTATTTCCCGGAGTCCCCCGGCAGGCCGCCGGTTCTTCTAGCTGTAAGTTAGTTAAATTTATATAATTTATATAAGATCCAAGGGTTTAGGAACACATCTCTGCACAATAATACTGACAGATTACGATTAGAGTCACACAGTAGGCGCTCTCTCCCCCTGCCTATCCCCAGCAGGGAGGTCTCCTCACTCATCTTGGCGGCAACACCAGCGCCATGGACACTCTGAGGGACATAAAATTCCGCACGTTCGTGATGGCTCAACTGGACTCATCATATTCTTATATTAAGGACGTTTGGGACCACCGGGTCTAACCCACGCCCCGCGCCCCCGCCTCTTGCTCCGTCCCGCCCTCGCGTTTTACTACAGCGTCCGTCGCATCCGCCGCCGTTACAGTAGCGAAGCCGCCGCCGCGCGAACCAACTAAGCCGACCCCCGGAAGCGAATCGTCCGCTTCTCTTGACCCGTCGGAGGTCTCGAACTTCGAAGAGGAGATGAGGAGATGGACATAGCTCTGCTCTCCTGTTCGGATGGCGCTTAGTGTCCAAGAGGAAGCGGGTGAACTCTCCGACAGAAGGCGACACACCGGGCCTCCCCCCCCCCAAAACGAGGCACCGCGCTGTTGCCGCCGTGGGGGTAAGTCATGTCAAGCCGGCGGAGCATCTCAGGACCTCAGAGCGATCTCTCAAATCGGACATGGTCCAAACAATGCCATCTTTGACGAAACCGAACGGACAGAGAGATTTCGACGACGTAGAGAAAGCCGAACTTTTGGACAACATTCTGGACGCCCAATGCTCCCCTAGCTCTTAGCCTGTAGATCAGAACCATTTAGACATGGTCAATCGGAAGGTAGAATCCTTACCACCCACGACTGCCCCTTGCTAACTCATACCTGCGACGGTTGACGAGTTTCAGGACATTGTCAAGGCTCTCAAACCTAGAAAAGCCTCCGGTAGAGATGGCATCTCTAACCGAGTAGTAAAACTGTTTTCGATGCGAATCACGTGTTTCCAGCCGCCTGGAAGGAAGCGATCGTTATCGGATTTCCGAAACCAAGTACACCCCGCAAAATCCCCAATAGCTATCGTCCCATCAGTCTCTTTAGCGTGCTAGAGAAAATTTACGAATGGGTCCTTCCGACTCCTTTCAAAGCCCACTAAGACACTGCCAGTCTTCTCATAGATGAACAATTTGGCTTTCGAGTTAAACACTCGTGTATACAACAAGTACACCGCCTCACCGAACACATCCTGGAAGGCCTTAACCACCCGAGTCACTACATAGGCACGGAGGTTCTCTTCTTCGATGTAGCGTAGGCGTTCGACAGTCTGGCACGCCGGGCTGGTATACAAGCTGCACCGGCTCGGCATGCCGGATGATCTCGTATGTATAGTACGGGACTTATTGTACGACCGCTCCTTCCGCTATAGAGACGAAGGGGTGCTCTCCTCTCTCTGCCCCATCAGGGGAGGCGTCCTACAGAGCTCCATTTTATCGCCCACTCTCTACTCGCTCTACACGAACGACGTCCCTAAAATCCCCGGTGTAGAGCTCGCCCTATTCGCGGACGATACCTTTTCACATCAGACCGTAGTCGCCTCAGAGTCTTTCAACTCCTTCAGGTCGCGGTCACGAGCCTAGGGGAGTGGTTACGATTTTGGAGAATCGAGGTCAACCCCAAGAAAAGCGCCGCCGTGTATTTCTCTAGGGGCACGACGACCAGCCACGCCCACCCCGTTAACACTCTCCGCACGATTACACTCTACGGTCAGGATATCCCCTGGACTAAGAAAGTCAAATACCTAGGCGTCACCCTTGACAGTGCCATGACCTTCCGCCGTCACATCAAAACAGTTCACGACCGCGCCGCGTTCGTCCTCGGCCGTTTCAATGTGCTCATTTGCGCGAAAAGCAAAATGTCTCTCAGACATAAAGTCACCTTATACAAGACGTGCGTCAGACCTATCATAACGTACGCCAGCGTAGTATTTGCTCACGCTGCGCCTACTCATATCAACTCCATCCAAGTAATTCAGAACCGATTCATGTGCAAGGTCACCGGTGTCCCTCCTTATGTGCGCATCATAGATTTGCACTACGACTTAGAATTGCCCTCAATAACAAAGTATCTAAAAGAGGCGTCCCAACGCTTCTTTCACCGTTCCTCTCTACACCCAAACCCCCTAGTGGTCAGGGCGTCATCGTACCGCAAACGCTATCGAAGGACTAGACATGTGTTAGGCTACAGCGACGACGACATTGCACGTTCGAACTCGAACATGCCCACTTACACATTACGACCGCACCGCTCCTACCGGCGGAGGCGAGGACGTCCTCCGTGACATCCGTAGGATCTCACGTTTAGAAGTCTGATCACGTAGTACTACACGCACACACGCGAGCATTAAGCCTCATTGTAAACTGCCACGTAGAACGCTAGGCACACTAGCCGGCCATCAGCCGTCTCGCCAGCCGGGTCCGCTAGTGGCCCAGCCCGTATAGAAAGCCCGTTAAAATGCACGCAGGTGCGGAAAGCTTCCCTGGCGACGCCTTGAGCCTGAGGTCTGGCCTCCATATGAGATATACCTAGGCTGGAGGTACCCTCAGGCGGTCGACCATCTGGCAGGGCGCCTTTAGCGCTCGCCCAACGCGACCGATGACGCTGTAAAAGCCACTAGGGCTAACAGCAAAGAGGGGTTATTTTAGTCGGTTCGAGTCCGACAATACTCAGTCGGCGTAGAGTCCGGCTGAGTGTCCGTGGGGATTTTTTCACCTCTCAGAAACAAAAAAAAAACAACAAAAAAAAATATGCAGGTGGACAGACCACAGGACATTTGACGAAACTATAGATATCGTTTTAATAATTTCGAATATTACAGAACTCGAAAAAATAAGAGTAATTAAATAGTGTTAATAAATATTCAAGTTTTCTTTGGCGTAAGTTCCCCTATTTTAATATTATGTCTATAAAATAAATGTTATAAATATGTATTTTTATATACAAAAGTATTATTATAAATACTCTTTCCAATTGACTTAATTTTAATCATACACAGATTGCGTCTAATAAATATTATAGTGTTACATATTACATACAAGAAGGAATATGCTACCATTAGTATTTACTTCTAATAGGTACGTTCTTATCGATTTGTTCTTGCTACTCACAGGAATTGTTTTTGGTTCTTCCATTCGAAGTTTAGGTAAGATATATCGTCGGTTCTGCACAGACGACTTATAAATCTTGAATGCTTGAACGTGGAATAGTACGAGCCTTGTATATTATATGCAAGAGAGAGATTCATGTGTTCTATTTTTGCTATGAACAAACATTCAAATTAATTTAGAGATAACATTTTATAAAAAAATCAACCAAGTGCGAGTCGGAATTGTGCAATGAGGGTTTGCAACATCACACAGTATATTTGCATTATGTATTTACCAAAACAATTGAATTTTTTTCATTCAGTTTGGGGTATTTAATAGAGTAATTAGCACGAGTCCAACTCGCACCTGTCCAGTTTTTATCATTTGTTATTTCGCTAAATGGAAAAAGTAAATTTAACAACAGTGTTTGGACTTCAATCACACCAAGTTCGACGCTTTTGTTGACCAACAAAAGCGTCGAACAGCGTTTTTACGAGAGGGCAAAAACAAAAAAGTTAAATAAGGTTTCTTATACAGGGACCCTCTTCATTTTAATTTTTTTCTTTTTTTGTTATTTATTAGGATATTCGTCATAATAACACATATTCTAAAAAACAAGACCTACAAGACTGGCAATGTACAACTAAAAATTTGTCCACCTAAAGAGTAGTCGATTGGTTACAACTCATGTAGTCGATCACATGCAACTATCGAAACAGGTTGTCTGATTTGTGCGCGAAATATTTGAACACTTCATTAAAAACGCGTTTATTATTAAATTGCTTATTTGCTTGCTTATTAATTAACTTGTGATGTCTTCTGTGGTGATGTCTGATGTGTATCAATGTTTTCGTTTGCAATTGCATGTCTTGTAGGCCAATGAGACAGACAGGCAGATAGTCAAACAGATGGACCGACAAATGAGATAGACTTAGATAGGCTTAGTAATAGGGTTCTGTTGGCACCTTTTGGATATGTACTCTTAAAAACTGTTAGCGTTTTCACTTTTCACTGTTTGCTAATGTACAACCGCGCATATCCACGCACGCACGCACATGAGCGCGCACAGGCGAAAGAGCGGCGGATATGCGGTATACAGTATGTATTGCCGGTTGAATAATTTTGAAATAACCAATAAGAATTTTTATTATTGAAACATATATTATAGTAAAGACGTCACATGAAATGTTGAACCTCGTGTGAAATAAACTAAAAATTTACTGAAAAACCGAAGACTGGCCATAACAGTACCTACATACACATATGGACATATGTATATAACGCCATTTCTCATTCGGGGTGGATAGATTATTAAGGTGAAAGGCGAAACACGGGAAGACAAGTAGCTAGCATATTTTATACTTTTTTCTTTCCAAAATTAATGTACACTCTATTCTTAAAATTTCACAGTCATTCACAGTATACTGTTGAACCTATTATTAATACCCTCAAATAGTAGTATTTAATTTTATTTATATACACACATCAAAAAACTCTAAGCAACACCCATCATTTACAGAAACTACATGTTTTATTAATGGATAATTTATTTTTTTCTTACAAATGTAGATTGATATACAATCTTTTTTGTTTTCGGAAACATATACTGGCTGATTTTAAAAATAGAACCTTTTCGGTTGTGTTTTGTTTTCATTAAAATAAAAGCTAATTATTTTTTCCAGATTATGTGTTTTCGTTGCTTGATAAATTTGGTATTTATCGCACTTTTATCATTTTGAGATATACTTTGAGAGATATATTTTGAGAGATACAGTTTTTGAAAAAATTGAGTGGTTTTTTTGACTGCTGATGAAATGCAGAGAGCTATAGGAATGCTACAAGCGCGAAGAAATCAGTCCCAGGTGTCTCAGCATTTTGGTGTCAATAGGAGCGTGATTTGTCGTCTTTGGCAGCGTTGCGTTAATACAGGGGATCCTGCTTAGCAGCACCCAGGACGTGGAAGGAGTACAACTGCTCGACAGGACTGATACATACAACTGACTGCAAGGCGTCAGTCGATGTTAAACGCCTGGGAGATAGATTTAAAGCTACAATTCTCAAGCGGTGTTGTTGTTAGCCAACAAAGCGTGAGAATTAGGCTGCATGAATACAGCCTACGAGTACGACGCCCAATTAGGTGCCAACCTATACGCTATAGGAACCGCGCCCGTCGAAACGAATGGTGTAGAGAACACTTGACATGGACCCAGGAGCAATGGGATAAAATTTTATTTTGTGATGAGTCCCAGTTTGGATTTAGGCCTGATACAAGAAGGGTAAGAGTGTATCGTCGTCCCGGAAATGCTGAACGGCTGAGATTCGTCCAGGAAGTGCACCCTTACAGTGCTCCACAGTGATGGTATGGGCGGGTATTATGAAGAACAGACGAACTGAGCTCGCTTTTGTAGATGGCAATATGAACGCTGAAAGTTACGTTGAACATGTCCTCGGGCCTTATGTTCACCCATTTGCACAAAGTCTTGGCTGAGATTTGACGCTGATGCTTGACAATGCGCGTTCGCACACAGCTCGGTGGACCAGAGAGTACTTGGCAATGGAAAACGTCCGGGTATTGCCGTGGCCTGTACAATCGGCAGACCTCAATCCCATCGAGCACGCATGGGACATGCTCCAGAGACGTGTTCTAGAGAACCTAGACGGAGTGTTGACAATCCAACAACTGAAAGACTTGTTAAAATTCAGTTGGGATCGATTCCCGCAGGATCAGATAAACAATCGCTGGCGACAAGTTTTAAACAACAGAGGCGGTCACACTTTGTATTGAATTACCAAATAATTAAAAAATGTCGTTATTTAATTTTGTAAAACATGAAAAGTTTAATTTCGTTTTAACTTTATTTTATACTACGTATGTTACGGTACACGTATTGTTAATTACTGTGATTAAATGGACAATTGAATGAAGGATTTTGTTGCTTTAGTCACTAATGCGTCAAAAAATGCTTACTTATTATTTATAGAAAAAATATAAATATATTATAATAGTAAAAATCGTTCAAAAGTTCAAAATCGTACATGTTGCTTAGACTTTTTTGATGTGTGTATTTCCAACATTATTTGTAATAATAATATTATTATTGCTATTATAGAATAAGTGTCAGGTAATGTTAATATTTATAATAACGGCTGTATTAATTACTATCATTAATATTTTTTTATTAGCATTCCCTTTTATAAATAAATTCACATTCGCATGTAATTAATATACTGTATATGTATGTATGTTTATCTAGATCTTATACGTGGAAATTTTCAGATCAAACGGCTGGGTAATGAGACATAATTATAATTCTTTTTTCTTGATTATGTTGTTGTTGAGTCTTAAAGAAGTTAAGTAGTTTAGTAGAAAACAAAAAAGTTCATTGACGTTATTGGATATTGTCAATCAGTTTACAGGTTTACAGTATGGACTTTTTTTTCTAAATCCTAATATTTATGTAAACTTAGATTTGACTTGAACTTAGCCTTCACATAAAATCATAACAATGTCGGACTTCGGACAACAATAGAAACTTAATTCCATAAAGGAATGTTAACGAAAAAATGGGTCTAAACATAACATAACATAACTTCACGCTGTATCCCCAACGGGGTAGTCAGAGAGGACGGAGCGCCAGGAGTCGCGTTCCTTACACACCTCTTTCGCTTCCTCAAATCTCATGGGTCTACTTACTGATAATTAAAATTTTTTCTATTTATGGTTTTTAGATGTGAAGAACACGGAATAAATCAGTCGTGATATAGTTACGAACAGACAAGCAGATATGACGAAGCTATATCTATATAATTAATGAGTGAAGAGAAAACTTTATATCAACCTCGTGCGTGCGCAAAATATGCTTAAATATTTCGTGCACGAAGAAGTATGAGAATTGGCATGTTTAAAGTTAATATGGAGCAGGAGTGCAAGAAGCTAAAATTATGTATAATATGTGTTACAAATACGTTAAATAAAATAAAACATTCATTGTTTACGTGCATACTGCCATTGTCAAACTGTGTCAAACACATATGTTGTACTGTCTATGTCAAACACATAATAGTTTGTGGTCAGTGTCAGTCAAATGTCAGGCGTACAAAGTTAGAGAGTAGAGATTATCGTCAAAGAATTTTAAAATGCTGCCAACCAATGATGTTATAATACAAAAGACGTAGATAGGTTACATGCACTCGAAAAGTAGCACCCCCAAAACTTTCCTAATTAGCCAACCTGGACTTGGTCAAAGAATATGAAAAGTAATGTTACAGAATCAACAATGTCATGCAATGCCTATTGCGCATTCAAAATTCTAAAATATTTTAATAATCCAAACGTTTTTTATAATATACACGATCATGTGATGACGCAGCCACCGAGTTTTAATCATCGTTTACATTTATTAAAAGCAATAATATATAATTCATCATTTTCAAATTTATAATTAAAAAATGTTGGCGATCTTTTCAAATAAATATGTTCTCATGTACATGATTCAAGAAAAACGAAATTCGAAAAAAAGCAAACATAATTTTTTCCTGTCTAATTCCATTAGGTAACAATTATATTTTTTTTAAATGTCTATGCTGTGGAATTAATTACTAATATTCTATGAATTAGTCACCGATTCGCTTAAAATGTAGTAAGAAATTGAAATTGACCAATCACAATGATTTAGAGAGCTATGTGATTTGTTAGTTTGAAATGCAATTATATTTTACATTGCATAGCGACGCAGTGCAATGTATATTTGTCTCACTTTGTAACGTTGTAACTGGGGCAATATTTTATTTGGATTAGTACTAAGGTAACCTATCTACCTCTTTTGTATTATAATATCATTGCTGCCAACTAATATCATTGACTAACAGATTGATTGACTGAATAAATTTCGAGTTGTGAATTTTGTGCGATTTGCGTGCTGTGATCTGTTTCAAGTCTGTGGAGTGTGGAATCGAGGGAGAAAAGTGTTTATTTTATATTTACGTCCGAATTTCAACCACTAGGCGACCACTACTAACTACAAAAATGGAAATTTCTGCCGTTTTCGTTATGAACCCTAAAAAATAGAGGATACTACCCATAACACAAAAACGTGAAACACGAACGACTTTCTTGATGGCTCTCCTCTTTGTCGACTATTTCCAAGTTAGTAATGCATAAGACTTTAAAAACATTGCCCTCCTTCTTGCATATCCGGGTAAGAAATATAGAGGCATTTAAGATTTTCAGGAGAAACAACTCTTCAGACAATAAAATCAGAGTTGAATGGACAATATTTCTCAAATATCTGAAACTGACAAAACTAAAATTCAGAACTGATGTCAAAGCAAAGATGTGAGCAATTGCGAAGACCTTTAAGTAGATGATTATTGTTAAGCATATTTACAACTATACTCTATTCAAAGAATAAAAAAAAACGCACATAAGCATTTGCAAATCTCTTTGCGATCTGGTACACATGGGGTACACCGCAATGGAACAAAGGTTCAATATAAGCCACCAAAGAATGCACGTCGAAGGATTTTCACCGCTCAAACAATGTTACAATTGTCTACAGTTTGGACAAACTCGATCCAAATGTGAAGCAATTACAAATCCTTTCTCCTCGGTTTTAGTTTCTCTTCGAATCACAGTAAAAGATAACTTAGAGCAAGGACTTAGGGGCAGTGAAATGATCCAATTGTAGCATGTATATAACTTTAAGTTCAATGAAACCACCAAGCACAGTTAATCTTTGTAAATTTTAACGATTTGTGTATACACAATATAAATATATTATGCAAATAAATAACCGGATCTATATCCTGTTAATAGGTATAATAAAAACTTTATGGGCAGACTGCCCGTGACCACGATCGAGGCAACACGGTCAAAATGTCGGGACAGAAAAGACATTCTAGGTAGGTAGTGTAACTTCGAATATTAAAGTAATAACATTAAAATGAAGAAAAAGATTCAGTATGCCTAAATTTATTTTTGACATTAGGTATAATTGTCTAGATGTACGTAGTTGTTTTCACTTACGCAGTGTGTCCGATCACGAGTTAGCTACGAGGGCTACTATTTATGTATCCGGAACTGACCAGTTACAGAACAATATTAAAAAAGTAATTATAACATGTAAAAATGGAACTCTTTGGCTGAAGAATACAATTTGTTTCATGTAGCTGTCATTTGTTTATCCTTTGTGGCGTCATTTTAAAAATTGCGAGTCTTTATCAGCATGGATTTAAGTCGTGAAAATTTTCGTGCCATGATTTATTACGATTTTCGGCGAGGGCTAACTCAAAAACAGTGCATCGATCAACTCACTTCAACTTTTGGGGACCAAGCACAATCGAAAACTACTGTGTATCACTGGTTTAGTGAGTTTAATCGTGGGCGGTCTGTGCTCACGGACGGAGTTAAAGAAGGTCGCCCTAAATCGGTTGTTGTACCTCAAAATATTGATGCTGTGCGGAAACTAATAATGCAAGATCGTCATGTTACATATCGCGAGATAGAGGCGTCTCTGGGCATAAGTATGAGGAGTATATATAAAATATTACACGAACATTTAGCTGTAAAAAAATTTGTTCACGTTGGATTCCGCACAACTTGAGAATTGATCAAAAACGGGCTCATGTCGATTGGTGTGAAAAAATGTTACAAAAGTACAATCAGGTAGCGTCAAAAGCTGTCTATAATATCTACACAGGTGATGAATCTTGGATATATGCGTATGATCCTGAAACTAAATCTCGTTTCATTCGTTCAAAAAGCACTTTGAAGCAAATGGTCGCTTGTTTTTTTGGTATAAATGGACATGTAGCTACAGTGCCACTAGAGGATCGTAAAACGGTTAATTCTGAATGGTACACGACCATTTGTTTGCCAGAAGTCTTTGAAGAAATAAGAAAGAACAACCGACAACGCAGAATCCTTCTTCATCATAACAATGCTAGCTGCCACACATCGGCCGAAACAACTCGGTATTTGGAAGATCAAAAGATCGAATTAACGGGTCATCCGCCGTACAGCCCCAACTTGGCCCCCAACGACTTCTATTTATTCCCAATCGTGAAGAATAAATTACGTAGTCAACGTTTTTTGAGCCGTGAAGAGGCTGTTGATGTGTTCAAAATGCACGTTTTGGAGATACCTCAATCCGAATGGAAAAAGTGCTAAAGTGTGAAAGTGTGAAAGAAGAAAGAAAGAAGTGCGAAAATTGATTCCAACTCATGCAAAAGTGCATAGATCATCATGGTGAATATTTTGAAAAGCAATAAAACTATAATAAATGCTATATGTTTGTTTCACTTTGTTATTCCGGATACATAAATAGCAGCCCTCGTATAATTTAAGGGGACATAACACCATATATTTTGACGATAAAAGCACTCCCTTGGGAATACCCTCAGAGGTATTTTTTGTGTATATAAAATCTGTGGATCCTTAGAAATGGTATTTCTCTGCAAATTTACCTGAAAATATTGAAAGAATAAAAATGGCAATTATTTTAACAAAAACGGTATGATCGCCTAATGAGAGTTGTTGTGGAAGTTATCGTATTACATACCCTTAAATGATCACTAGGTCGTGATTAGACACTATATTTTATATAGAATTTATGATGGATTTGGGTGTGAGATGATTCATAAGAATATTCGCTTAATCAGTGCGGCTTTACTTTTTCTCAAAACCACTCGACTCGACTATTCTCTGGTGACAGCAGCAGGGTATAGTTACGCAATTACATCGTATTCCCTCGAGAATAACCGACAAATACGATAGGAACTGAAATCCTAACGATACAGTAGTACATATGTGATTTATAACCTTTCTGCTTATAAATGTACAATTATGTACCTACATACAGAAACAATTACCAACGGTTTGTATTGCTATCCATCTATTACAATAATAAATCGCGAAGTTATAATCTTTCAATGTGTATAATGTTTGATCATAAAAATATTGTAGTTTAGTTACAAATGATTGATAGTTTAGTTACAAACTGGATAACGCGAATTTCGTATCACGTTATTTTGATTCTAGCGCCAGGTTGTAGCCTTAAGTATAACTAAATTTCTCATACGATAAAAAACGGGGTGGGTAGTAACTACGCTACTATGGTTAGGTAGGTATGTGATTACATCAGCTCTGTAGCCCAGGCCCGGGAATAAGATGTTTTACGCCTGCTATAAGAGGTGACTAAAGGTACCTTCGGTCGCGGCCGATCGAAATAGGACATCCGGCCGTCCATCCATGCAACCCCGAGGAGAAAAACAACACCTTACAAATAAGCACGCGGGCGACCGAGATTTGCTCGGTGTCTTTAAGGTTTGATTGTAAATAAAAAAAATGAAAAAGTCTAACCACATTGCATGATTCAAATCCGTACACTTCGGCGTGGTAGACCTACGCTGTACCCACTGTGATATGGACAAAGTAAAGTCTGTTGCGAAATTACCAATCATATTTCACGGGCAAGTTTTCAAGTTTTAATTGTGCGAAAACACAGAGAAAACGAATTTTCCCAGAGTTAAGACCCAGCTAGATCAATTTTTCGTTTCCGTATACCCATATATTGTAAATTTAATCGAAATCGTTAGAGTCATTTTTGAGAACGCGATAACAAATATACAAATATTACTCGTATAATAGTATAGGATAGCAGTACGACGATTTCGTATAAAGCTAACGAACGCGGTTCATATGTGTGTCGCTAATAGGCATCCACCATGGCACGCACACAACGGCAATATTTAGTAAGATTATGACAACGCCCGTCGGGGTCGCACCGTAGCGTGGCCGTGGTTAGTCATTCATAAAATGTCGCCGCGCCGTATGGCACCCGCCTGTTGCATGACCGCTACTGTTTGTTTTTAAATCACAACCACAAAAATGTCAACATCACACAGTCAAACATATTTTATTGTCTCTGGATGCCGAAATAACAATTATTCGAATCTGTAAGAAATTAATTTAAACGAACATGAAAACGTATCCGCGTACATGGTTTTTCGTTATTATACTGTTACACATACATATATAACTAAACAAGATGCTGTCTGCATCTCACACTCTACGTACAACCCTACGTATCCGGCCGAGTGTAGGCAATTCAGTCACACATGGGGCGTGAGTCTGTTTTTTTTATTCATATTATATGATGACAGGGCATGTGGTCCGCGCTGTCGTGGCCACTGCTACGCTGCAGGCTGTCACTGCCCCGTCGAGAAATGTTTCGGCGCAGCGCGAGAGGGGCTCCGATGCATTCCGTCGGAGATCCTGGAGCCTATCGACAACGCGCCGAGGATGACTAACCCTGTTATTAATGCAAAATAACAACGAGGTTAAACTTCGGAATAAGTTTTTGTCCCTTTCCATCATTTTCTTTTATTCATAAGCTTGAGTATGACGGAAAACTGTTCCATGGTTACGTCGCGTTTATTAGTGAGGCCGTAAAAATTTAGTGGATAAAAGCCCCAGATATAACTCAGTCGCACAGGGGGTTGGGTAACCGTAACAGGTTTCTCTTGCATTACCAAAAAAATGTATATGATCGTGTTATTGACAAAGTTAAGTATGAAAAGAAAGAAAAAACAAAACTCAGACACCGTGAGTTACGTCGGCGGCACAGGTGAGAAGGTGCGAATCTGGAGATGAACTGTTTTGCTTTAATTTTATTTTCCTTTTTATATTATGGTTTATAATTGTTACAATGGTAGGGATACAAAGGTCTTATTCTAAATTCAAATTACTTCTTCGACTAACACCTTATCGCTATCTTAATAATAACACATCTCGAATACCCGACAGCTAATGGTTATACACATCCGCTCTTCAGCTGTCTGAACAAGGCCAGCTTGTTCTTACGGTGACGTAACTCGTGCCGGGAACTTTTCGGTTGTAAACATCTTTGCGAGTTAAAAAGTGTTTGACATTATTTCAAGACTTGAAAAGTGACAGTGTACCCATATACAAAACCATACAAAACACATACAAAACAACACTCGGTCCGATAACGACGCACGAAGTAAACTATAAGTCAGAGTTATTCAACGAGCCACGCGTAGAGCGCACACTTTTTTCCTCCTGGACAATGTAACTCCACCGCAAATTAATATGTCAAAAAAAATTAAAAAACGCATTGGCGTATTTGCATAGTGAATACATTGTAGCGTTTACATTTTAGGTAGCCCTCGTAGATACTGAGTAAAGTTACATGTTATCGACCGCGCCTAAGCTTTAGCCGGGGTCGATTACATAAACTACGTAAAATAACCTCAAAGACACTTTTTGCGAGTTAAGAGTGAAGCGCCAGAACAGAATCAGCTCTATAAGAACACTCTTTTTGGGTAGGTTAGGTTAGGTTAGCACATTGAATACGACGTGCGAGTCGAACGACTGTAGCGAGGGTGCTGCGGCAGCGGCGGGTGAAGTGTCAGAACAGAATCGGCACATTAAATTTGACTGGTCAATCGCAAAAATCGAATGTTATCATCGACACCTTAATAATGCACCTCATTATGTATATAAACACGTAAGCAGTAGTTAATTTAAAGTACTTCCTCGACCCCCTTTAATGGCCATATTTACCTGAATAGATATAAGAATGACAATACGAGAAAATTTTAAAAATTGTTCACACTACTATACCTATTTATTGCAAGAAAATAAAACGACACTTATTTTGTTAGTTACGTTGTGGTCCCTAAACTTCATTCTGGGCTTATTACCGGTCTGTGAGCTGGATCTAACGTAAAACAGAAGCATCCGGTGGCATTTGACGCCACCAGGGGCGCTACCTCCACGCTCTCCGCTTTACGCTGTGGTACGAGGCCAATGCAATAATCGAGTAATTATTATTATTAGTACTATTATTACAGTTTTTTAGCAGAATGTTCATAATCTTACGGTAACGTAATAGACTGAGAGCGCATTACAATAACCGCAGCCTATCAAGTAACAGACTAAATTGGATTTAAAATGTTGAAATTGAACTAAATTTATGTACAAATTTACATCTGCAGCTGCAGAGTATGGGAGAACGTGTCTTTCAACTGCAAAGTTAAATTTATTTTTGAATCCGACTCACATTTTTTTGGTAAATACATAACACAAATACATTATATGGTGGTAAGAAACTCTCGGCACGCAGAGTCCGACTCGTACTTAGCCAGTTTTTAATTCTATCGATACCAATCAATAGTACTTATACAACTTAATGCTAACAATGCGAAGCCCTAAAAGTTGCGTGTTACATGTCATTTTATAATTGACTTTATTCTCTTGACATAAGGTCCAACTGTAACTGTATGATATCAGTTTTTGACCTCTGGTTTCAGGAAAACAAAGTGGTGTGCCAGGCCCTTGTAACAGGCATTAACGTGACACACATATTTTCGTACAGAAAAAAGTATAGATTTTCATTTAATCTTAATTTAGAACTGTTACTCGATAAGTACATGAAGGTGCCAAAAAATAGACAATAAAAGTTGGTGTGCCAAAACATTGCAGCAAGATTAAGTGAGGCACGCCAACGTTTTTTCATGTGACTTTATGAATGCTATTTTTTGCCAGTAATTTTAAGCTGTTATTTCATAGGTACATTAACGGTGCAAAAATTACCTGAAGTGAGGGTATAATAAATATATGCTGTCAGTTACGCGCTGGCACACAATGATTTCTATTATTAATTCTATGAGTACCAACACTTTAAATCCATTTTAGCTAGTTACTTGATACAGTGGGGTTATTGTAATGGGGTGTGAATGGGCCTTAACATCTCAGTGTCTCCAAAACTGTCAACCTCACCCGCCCGTGGTGCACCCTGCTGATTAACGAACGAGGCTCTGACGACCGATCGATGGCGGGATACCCATCCAATCAACTGTGCTGTAAATGTAGCTGTAAATGGGCATCAGCGTCACATGCGTAAGACAGCACGGTACTGCGCTCGCCAATCCGACCTTGCCCAGCGTGTATGTATGGACAAATCTTCCAAAAATGAGCAGCACCACTAAAATAAGGCCCTCAGTTCCCGGCGGTCCCGCTAATCCCGGCTATCGTGGTAACGGCTGGAGTCCTGGCGGGACAGAGGGTGCGAAGAATCCCCGGGCGCGGAGTGGTCACCACAAACAACGACTATTTTTGGCGACCTACAATGCTCGTTCGTTGAAGGATGACGTTTATCTTGCTGAGCTCGAGTCAGAGCTAGGATACATAAATTGGCATGTTCTGGGAATATCCGAAATCCGCAGACAAGTGGAGGACACGCTAACCCTAGGATCAGGCCACCTACTCTACGAGAGGGCGATAAGACGTCACAGGGCGGGGTTGGCATGATGGTCAACAGAGTTCTCTCTAGCAACGTGATAGAAATTGGTAGTGTGTCTATACGGGTAGCATACCTCATACTCAGACTTACCAAGAGATATACTCTGAAGGTAATCTAGGTATATGCTCCCACGACGACACATTCCGATGAAGAGGTCGAGGCCGTATACGAAGACATAACGAAGGCCATACATGATACCACCAAGACCCACTTCACTGTTGTTATGGGGGACTTCAATGCCAAAGTGAGAGTACAAGAACGCGGAGAATCTGTAGTTGGAGCGCACGGTATCGGCAGTAGAAACCAAAGGGGCCAAATGCTGGTTAACTTCCTCGAATCCCAGAGGCTATCTCTGATAAATTCATTCTTTCAGAAAAAGCCTCATAGGAAGTGGACTTGGCGAAGCCTCGATGGGGTGACAAAAAATGAGATTGACTTTATCATGACGAATAGGAGATATATATTCAAAGATGTCTCAGTGATTAACAGGTTTAACACCGGAAGCGATCACCGACTTGTCCGAGCTAATTTGAATATAAACTTCCGACTTGAAAGAAATCGTCTAATAAAGTCTACACTCCGTCCGTCAACATGCTATATCGCTGCCGCATCCAAGAATTCCAGCTGGAATTGAGAAACAGATTCTGTCTACTGGAAACCACTGAGGACATTGTTCTTGTTGAACGTTGTTCAAGTTCACGACTGTTGTCCGAGAGGTGGGAGAGGAGTTCTGCCAATGGAGGCGAGGGAGTAAATTGTCCAAGTTCTCGGCAGAAACAGTAGATCTCATGAGACAGAGACGGGAGATGTCGACGGATGCGTCAGACTATCGCCTTCTCAATATGCGTGTAAAGAAGCAAATACGATTCGACATACGGCGAAGCAGTACTCGAGCAATTGAAGTTGCGATTAGTCGAAATAAAGGTTCGAAGGTATTTGCTAAGCAATTGGGAAGGAGTCATCTGACGAAACTTACGACATCCGATGGTCGAGTTCTCACAGCCAAGCCAGATTTACTTGTAGAAGCCGAGACGTTCTACGGACAACTATACTCCTCACACGCACCGAAGCCCACAACTCAAGTTACGGACGACAAACGTGCTAAACTAACCCGCCACTTTACAGACGAGCTACCGGACATAGAGATTCCCGAAATCGAGATGGCTCTTGCGCAGCTTGAAAACAACAAGGCCCCTGGGGATGACGGCATTACTTCTGAGCTTTTAAGAGCTGATGGAAATCCAGTCCTGGAACAGCTTCGGAAGCTATTTAAAACTGTCATCGAAAAAGGTAAAACGCCCGAGGTGTGGTCTAAAAGTGTGGTCACCTTGTTCTTCAAGAAAGGCGATAAAACGCTTCTAAAGAATTACAGGCCGATATCACTTCTGAGCCACGTATATAAGTTGTTTTCAAGAGTCATCTCGAATCGTCTTGCCCGAAGGTTTGACGAATTTCAACCTCCTGACCAGGCTGGGTTTCGAAAGGGCTACAGCACCGTAGACCACATACATACGCTGCGGCAGATTGTACAGAAGACCGAAGAGTACAATCGCCATCTTTGCTTGGCGTTTGTGGACTATGAGAAAGCATTTGATTCCATTGTAACCTGGGCCGTTCTAGATTCCCTGCAGCAATGCCAAGTCGATTGGCTCTACATCGAGGTGTTGAAGTGTCTGTACAAAGCCGCAACCATGACCGTATGAATCCATGATGTCCAGACAAGACCAATACCTTTGCAGCGTGGAGACCAACGCACTGGAGGACGTCTTCAAAACACTGGACTGGAACGGTCTGGGCATAAATATCAATGGTGAGTACATTTCACACCTACGATTCGCAGACGACATAGTAATAATGGTAGAGTCGCCGCAGGACTTGTCTGGGATGTTGCAGAGCCTAAGTATTTCTTCCAGACTGGTAAGTCTGGGAATGAACTTGGACAAGACGAAAGTCATGCTAAATTCATTCCTAGATCCAACCCCAATTACAGTCGATAATGTCAGCATCGAAGTTGTTCAGGAATACATCTATCTAGGACGTTATTCAACTGGGTAGAAACAACTTCGACAAAGAGGTTGACAGAAGAATACGTTTGGGTTGGGCAGCATTTGAGAAATTACGTCAAATCTTTGAGTCGCCGCTGCCTCAATGCCTAAAGTCCAAAGTGTATGACCAGTGCATCCTCCCGGTCCTGACCTATGGGGCGGAAACGTGGACACTGACAAAAGGCCTCGTCCACAAATTCCAAGTTGCACAGCGAGCTATGGAAAGGGCTATGCTCGGAGTTTCTCTGAAGGATAGAATCCGTAACGAGGATATCCGACGGAGAACTAAAGTAACCGACATAGCCTTGAGAATATGCAAGCTGAAGTGGCAGTGGGCGGGGCACATATGTCGCAGAGCCGATGGACGTTGGGGTAGACGGATTCTGGAGTGGAGACCACGTTCAAGACGTCCCGTAGGGCGGCCTCCCGCTAGGTGGACCGACGACGTGAATAGAGTGGCGGGAAGCGGATGGATGCGGAGAGCCGAGGACCGGATATGGCGGCACAATATTGGAAAGGCTTATGTCCAGCAGTGGACGAACACGGGCTGACGATGATGATGATGATGATTGTAATGCGCTCTCATTCTATTACGCGACGGTAAGATTATGAACATGTAATAAACTGTAATAATAGTAAAATAATTGACGCGAAAAGTGCTTCACAATGAAGTTTTATGAAAGTTTATATAATCGCGTTAAATTTTTATTTACTAATGCATTGGACGTCATACAATGGCATTAACCTTTTATTTACTTAGACATCTAGCGCTGATATTTCAAAAAATGCCCTGTCTCATCAGAGCAGATAGACAAGTGGCAAACGCTTCGTACAATCGAAACGCTTGTTGGCGTTATTGCTCGTCAAAAGTGTCATTTGGCTACGTTGTATAATATGGTATGGCTTTCATACGACTTTACTTTTCGTTTGATCTAATAGAAAGTTAGTAACCTTTGACTACCAATTTAAAATTCTCATTATTTTTATTATTTGTCATTCTATTCGACTAGCATTTACGACAATTGATCCACTTGTCTAGGCCCCCATTACCTACGTAATTCTACGTGCGTACGACAAAATAATTTGCACAAGCGAAGAAAAAAGACTTGTACTCTGCAGTGTAATTTAGAATCTAAATATGTATATATAGGTATAATCTTCTTCTCTTATATATAAAAATGATTATTTCTTTGCATGTTTGTCCTGTATGCGTTCCTAAACCGTTCATCCGATTGTGATGAAACTTTGGTAAGTTGTTCTGCGTACGCACGAGACGGTTTATGAATTATAATACTCCATAATATAATAATACTCCAGACAATTACACAGATTGTGTGACCCCAAACTAAGCAGTAAGCTTGTACTATGGGTACCACACGACGAATTCTGGGGGAGTTACCAGTAATACCCAGACTCCAAGACAATTTAGAAAAGTTCGTTTCCTAAATTGACCTGACCGGGGATCGAACCCGGGACCCTAGCTTGGAAAGGTTAGCATGTACCACTGCGCCAACGGGCCATTTAATTTAATAAATAAAAGACTACGCATACAAAGTCGCGGATAACAGCTAGTATTACATAAAGACCAGCTTGTAGGTGAGGTGTTCTAAGGTGTAAAAGTCTCATCTGCTCTCATCTACCCGAGAGTAATCACGGCTTAGTCAATTTAGGAAGCAAAATCTTTTTAATCGTCATGGAATCTGGTTATTTTTAGGTGCTCTCTCAATACGCTGTGTGATATCCGTAGTCCAAGATAAAGCTTTAGTTTGGAATCACACCATTAACATAATTATTTAGAATATATGTTGTTATTATTAAAAGTATCACAGGGTTGCACGACAGTGTTATTGTAAAAATGAGGAAAGGAATGCTTAGATGGGTCGGGCACATAAAAAGAATGAGTGATGAAAGATTGACGAAGAAAATCTTCAGAGCGGAAGTGAGTGGTAGTAGAAGCCAAAAAAGCTGTTTACGAAGATCAAATATCCAGTGTTAGCTGACTGAAATGTCAAAATCATTTGCATACCTAAACAAAAATGCGTGAGGAGAATGATGAGATTTGCGGAAGCGAAATAAGTATGCTCGACGCCTGGCGCTCCGTACTCTGTGACTACCCCGTTAGGGATACAGCGTGAATGTATGTATTCTACTAGCGTTTACGACAGGTGAGCCACTTGTCTAGGCCTCCAGTACCTACTCAATTTTACGTTCGTACGACAAAATAATTTGCACAAGCGAAGAAAAAAGAGTAGTTCTCTGCGGTGTACCTAATTTGGTACATAAATATGTATTAAAAATTATGGACATACAACAAAATTTAAGGTAGGTATTTACTAATGAAGAACTGTTGCATAATAAACAAGTGTGCGACATCACTAATAAGTTACGTCACTCTCATAAGCCGCAAAGTGGACACATCCATTTACTTTTACCTAATTAAGTGAAAATCTCTGTACATTTTCACTGAGCATTAAAAGCTTCTTACCGTACAAATTTAATAAGTATTCGACGTCTGAAATACTGATAAGTCTTGTTTTATTTAATATTAAGTCACCGATCGTGGGCGTAGAAATCGGATCTGGTGAGGGAGGCACGTCCCAATGGATCAACAGAGTTTTCCTCATGAGAAATTAGTACTTATATTTATCTAAGTGTGGTATAGCAGAATGTTTTATTGAGTACATATAAATACGCCTTATGTTATGTTCATAACGAAATAAACAGATAGAATAGATTAGAGTATAAGGTGGTATTCTTTTGCAACATTGATTTTCTTCGTTAAAAAACGAACATTTTTCGCCAAACGTATTTATGGAATGAATTTCATAATAGATAACTGCATGGTTATTCACTATGCATCGAAAACTTTCCGTGGAAAGGGTCGATCGTCGGAAAGCATAAATTCAATCTGACAGATTGGAAAATGCTATTCACAAACTCTATCGGTCTCATCGGAAAGAAATTTACGAATCCGAAAGAAAATGCCTTTATGAACCATGTTACAAAATGGTAGAAATTGTATTCGTTTTGTTAGAAAATATTAGTGTGGTTTAAACCTATGACATTTTGACAATCGCAATGTATTCGGTAATATATCATAAATAATAGTTACGAAAATGAAATTACTTAGTCTTTTTTAAGATTAAACATTTTTTGTAAATTATTTTACTTACATTCGAACTAAACACTTATGGTCTGTGCGTTTAACAAGTTCAAACAAATTACAGGTGTCGTTTAGTGAAAATGAAAATAATAATTACAATAGAAAGTACAATAGCGTTTTTATTTTTGATTGTTGTTGTGTTTCTAAAAATACCTCAAATATCTCAAACAATGGATTGCGTAGCTAATAAAATATGTTATCAAAATATAAGGGAAATTAATCCTTAGGCACGTATTTAAAAAGGGCACGAAATTTGTCTGATTAAATACGCGCACGCAATTTGTATAGAATTTTGACGACAGACGTCATAGATTATACACAATATATACATAATACATATCTTATATGAGAACCGACATCTTGGTGATGTCAGTGCCCCAACACGGTACACATTATTAGCTTATTCTTTCCTTATGATTTAAACGTAATCTAAGTAATAATCAACAACAATTATTAACCAAAATTTTAATTTTGTTGTCACGAAATCGTTTTCGACACTAAAAAGTTGTCGGAAGCGTCCGAAAGTTTCGTCCCGAAATAAACTGTCAAATCGTTTCGTTTCGGAATGGTTTCGTATTTGTGAATAGCGTTTAGACAAATTCATCGAAAAGTACCTGCTGAGCCTGCTGAGCCGAAAAAGATTTTTGAAATTGTCGTCAGTTTTAATTTATCTGTTTTCGGAAATTTTTCAAAATAGATAAAACTTTTCGAAATTATCTACAAATCTCATGGTACACCATGAGGTTTGTATATAATTTCGAAAAGTTTAATCTCATGGTACACCATGAGGTTTGTATATAATTTCGAATCGTTATTGTTTTTTTTACAATTTTTTTTACAAAAGGAACAATAACGGATTTTTTAATTGTACGAACGTAAAAAAAATATATAACTACGCGTCACGTAATTCGAAAGTGAACCAATCGAATTAAACCTGTCTGTAAATACATGCGAACCTTACCATAGACGCAGATTAACCAGTTACCATAGATATAACGTTACGCACATTTATTAATCGATCTGTATTTTTTATTAAGTTGTTTTAAATTTTTCTAAGATGTTTAGATTTTGGCGTATCCGCGAACCATTATTATAAAAAAGACGGATCAGCAAATATTGTAATATTTAGCAGCAACGGAATGCTTTAGTCCTTATACCTTTGTCTCATAGAGACAAAAATGCCTCAGAACCGGAGTAATATTTCTTTTACATAATACATATCATTTACCCTAGAGGAATTTTATGTTGGTCCTTACCATTCTGCAGTATTAAGTATAAAAAGTACGGCTCCAATGAAATAGTTATAAAATGAAACCATACACATGTTCACCTATAAAATGTATATAACTCTATGTACAACAATTATTCATAAGAAGATTGATTTAGCGTTCTGGTAAAAATGTAATTGGAATTTAAGGCAAAGCTTTCTTTAAAAAGACTGCACGAAACTGTTAAGGTAATATGTAACGCCAGTGTGTAACTATGGGCGTAAGAGTGTATTAATTAGGTGCGAGATTGTTTAGTAAACCTTAGTTTTTAGAGATAGTACTCTGCACAATAATCAACCACTTAAGGGCGCTACAACAGTAGAGCCGAAGCCTAGAAAGAACTCCCCACGTCTTTTTTTTTATTTGTTTCTGAGAGGGGTAGAAATCCCCACGGACCCTCAGCCAGACTCTACGCCGACTGAGTAGCGCTGGACTCGAACTGACTAAAAAAACCCGCCTCTTTGCTGTAAGCCCTAGTGGCTTTTACGGCGTCACCGGTCGTATTCAGGCAAACGCGTAAGGTGCCCTGCCAGATGGTCGACCGCCTGAGGGTTTCTCCAGCCGATGGACCTCGTATGGAGGGTGAATCTTGGGCTCAAGGCGTCGCCAGGTGAGTTTTCGGTACCTACGTACACGTACGCACGCACCTACGGGCTTCCTACTCGGGTGAGAGCCGGGCCTCTAGCGGACCCGGCCGGCGAGACGGCCGAGGGCCAATTCGTGTGCCGCCCCATCTCGATCGCCGATCTACAACATTTTATAAGAGGCTGTAAACAATAAATTCAGGTTGTGGGGCGGCGGGGATGGCGTATTCGACCAGCGATCGACTCAATGCACGTGCTGTTTACAGTAATACGATGACGTTGGGCCGTCATATTTACGTATGTATTAGTGTATACATGCATGCATGCATGATTGTGTGATGAAGCATGAACTATTTTCAGACTATTTTCAATTAATGAATACAATATTGAATTAGATACTGTGCTCAATACGATTATTCATCATAAGTATATCACCTTTAGTCAGTAAAGCTTTGACCTCTTAGATTGATTACCTCTCATAACAATGAAATATGGTTATATTATGTACTACGTTCAGGTACTTGTACCACTACTTATTCAGTCAATTAGGTGAGCAGAGCAAAATTTTAAATAATAACGTGAAGAAATTATAATAAATAATATGTTTGTTTGAAATTATTGGTTATTGCAAATGAAAGATATGTTATGTATTCACGAAAACAAATTTTAAAATATGAGGTCTATACTCGTTGGATTAAAGAAAGTTGATTATTGTAATGAATGCTTCTTTCAGAGTTTCACAGTATCGTGTCAGCTCCATAATGTAGCTCTGTAATGGGAAAATATACATACACACATACATAAATATCCTCACGCTGTATCTCTAACGGGGTAGTCAGAGAAGAATAAAAAATATAGAGAAAAAGAAAGAGCGAAGCGAGTGGGATGGATCATATATTACAACTAGCGACCCGCCTCGGCTTCGCACGGGTAGCATAGCCATTTTAGGAAAAACTTTCGTAAAATCCGTTCACAGTGAACATCTACACCGCGAAAGAAGTAACTATGCTAAATTTCAAGTCAATCGGACCTATAATTTCGGAGATCTCGTGATGAGTCAGTGAGTCAGTGAGTGGTACTTCGCTTGTATATATATAGATAATATCTTTAAATGATTACATACATACATATCTTCACGCTGTATCCTAACGGGGTAGTCAGAGAGGACGGAGCGCCAGGAGTCGCGGTCCTTACATACCTCTTTCGCTTCCTCAAATCTCATCATACTCCTCACACATTTTCGCCTAAGTATGCGAGTGCTTTTGACTTTTCCGTCTGCTAACACTCTGGCTAATTGATCTTCATAAGTAAGCCTTGGTCTTACTTGGCTTCTTTTACCTCTCACTTTCGCTCTGTAGATTTTCTTCGTCAGTCTTTCATCACTCAATCTTTCTAAGTGCCCGAACCATCTAAGTATTCCTTACTCCCTATCTCTTCATTGCTTATCCTGTCCGCAAGAGTGACACTGCACATATTTCTAAAAGATGGCATTTCTACTACATTTATCATACTTTCACTCGATTTCAAGCATATCCAAGCCTTGCTACCGTACAATAAAGTTGGCACCAACACCGCATTGTGGATGACCATTTTAGCAGTGTTAAAAATATTAAATATTGTCTGAAGGCATTACGTATATGATGTATAATGCAGAATACCCAATAGAATAGATAAATGCTTAATAGGATTTTAGGATTCAAAAGAAAAAAGGTTCAGCTTGTCAAAATATTAAGAAAGAAGATGAGATGGCTACACTTCCCATAACACATACTTTATTTCATTATTTAACGTTATAATGTTATTTTATATTTTTGTTTCAATAGAACAATATTTGTTTAATAAAGATCTTACGACTGAAGATGTAAACTGAGACACATCTGCCTGTATAGAAGTTCTACGTAATGAAATGTCCCCTAGCACAAGTCACTATGTAAATACAACTTCTGTATAGGCAGGATAAATAGCGGGAACCTCGCAGTAACACCAAACGTTGAAACTCGGACAGTTCCGGAAGTAAATCTGCTTTGTTTGGGGACCCGACTTTATGTTAGCTTATTGTTGGAGGTCACCGCACTTTGATGTTCTTTATATTAATACCTCTTTAGAGACGTCGACGGTTACAAGAAAATCCAATTTTCCGCTTTCTACGGCTTAGGTTAGGCCCTACTATGTTTACTTTTGAAGTCGTACAAAATACTAAATTGTAATTACTTATCATTTCAAAGTTCATGAAGCCGTAACTTTTTTAAGACAAAGTTATTTGTTCGACAACATTGGAACTAATTAAATTTGTTATAATATGTAGGTCTTCACATTTGAAATAAATTCCTTAGTACATAGAAATAATTTAATGTTACTTAATTTAATAACATTTTATCTTCTTTTATAGAAGATTATGTAAATAAGATAATACGATATATAAAATATAATAATTGTGTAAATAAAATAACACTTTCCTGTCATAGCTTTGCTGGAAGAAATTTCATTTTGAAATAACCAATACCTTTGTGCATAACTTACATTTCATGTCTCTTTTACAAGTGTAAGTGTACATAAATGGTTTAATAAATAAAATAAAATAAATATTAATTATCTCGTACTTCTTATTTCAATTTCCGAAGTTGGTCTTCTTTCTTAGAAAAGTTTAATTTTTTCATTTATAGTCTTGTTTACTACTGTTATCTGTTTTGTATTTTCTGTCACGCTTATAAAAAATAATTAAATATTTTAGGAGAAACCATTCGGATGTGAGTGAATTTCCCAAAAGGAATTTTTATGCAGTGTGGCTGAAACTGATAGTTTATAACGCAGATACAATTGCGATCTTTTTTTACAAAAAATAGACGCGGGTCTCTAAATGGAGACATAAATATTATTATGGAAAGTATATTAGAAGTCATATAAAATAAATGTTTTACCTCGCATTTCTAATTTTGGTGGAGCGTCCTAGATCCGTTTCATGATATATGTTTAACACTCAAAACAATTTGAGTAATTATATTTAAAGTGAACGGTTTTATTTGTGTTAAGCATGAACTGTTTTATCCATTAATAATTTTATTTTCTTAGTTAACGCCATAATTAATCTAAGAGCCTATCCAAAAGGACTGTCCGCGCGAAATTGTAAATTTTGGTGGGAATTGTGAAACACTACCTGCTTCGTATACAAGGAATATAAATGGACTTCACTACCCGTACTCAGTTTCGTTCAATCGACCTCTAACGCGCAGCTGTGACATATGTGTGCCATGGTTTTGCATCTTTCCGCCAAAAATGTAAGTAAATCATTTCGTACTCATCGGAAAAAATATTGAAATTTTGGTGTTCGTGTTTGAAAATGATAATACCAAATATTTTATTGTAATTTATATTATATACATTAAGATATTGTATTGTTTTGAAATCGTAGAAATGTGATCATTATAGCCTCATTAGTTTTTCTGAAATTTATGATTTTAGTCTCGATTCTAATTTTGGTGAAGCAGTTTTGGTGGTTTTGGTGGATTTTTAACGTCCGCCAAAATTGCTTATGAACACCAAAATTATGATTTTCAATTCAATTTTTGTTTTCAAGGCAGACTAGATAATTTATAAGGTTCCGTACCCAGCCCAAGTGTTCGCAAGGAATCCCATTGATATGACGATATACCGATACTGTGAATTGAACCCGAAACCTCTGCTTCAAGCGACTAGAGTTACTGAGGGAATATTGAGGCCCAAAAATTTTTTGTAGTATAAGTACCAACGCGCACACAGATGTTTCTTGGTTTAGTTGGATCAGTCACTAACGAATTATCAGTGCTATGTTTGGGTATTTCTCAAACTTCGTGCCAAAAGCATGTCCGGCGAAAGTTGAGTGTGTTATTGTAACTTATTTTAAACCACTTTTTTTTCTTGGAATCGTTCAGTACTAAGCTAATTACGCCTAATTATATTTACCTGTTAACATATTTCATTTACGAAAAATAAAAGTTTTTAATGCCAAAATCTCAACCCTCGGTGTCCATATAGCGATTACCTCGACATTTTATTTTTTATCATTAAATTAATGAAATATTACAAAAAATGAAGTATGTATAGGAATTTACTCATATATTTAACGGTTATACTTATTTTATTTAAATACTTTTTAAATCCATAAATATATTTTATTTCAATGTAAACTTTTACCAAAATATTTATCTCATTACCTTTGACAAAAATGTAAAACGTTAGAACACTCTATATACACGCATCTTACGTGTTAGTCCCGCCTCCAAGACCGCGCGATCGCTAGTCGCTCCGAATACTCCTAGAACACGTGCACAATAGCTAATCAAAAGATATACGCGACGAAAGTACTGCCGAAACAGTTTACCAGTGCTAGTGCTCATCACCTTCTTCGATTTAAGTAGGTAAGTTGATCAAATTAAGTTTTACTTTTAAGTTGGTGTGATGTACTCAATAACTTTAAAAACATTGTTATTTTTATAACTTGTTATATTGATGTTTTGTAGGATAAATCAATAAGAAAATCTATGAATCCTCATTGCCCTCGGTCTCATTACCGTCTTTTACCTTCGCTTATGAGAGCGATGGTAATGATGATGAATAGATGGTAATGATGATGAATAGATGGTAATGAGTGCTTAAATAGTATAGTAATAAATAGATTTTGTTGAAAGAAAGTAGGAAACATTGCGTTTTACTTAGGTATAAGAGCATATTTTACATATTAGATGTATTTTCATAATATTAAATTTTTATGTTCAGGTTGCCAAAATGCCAAAAAATAATGAAAAATCTAAAGAAGAAAAGTTAGCTAAGGATAGACTGAACAAGAAACTTAAGTATGCTGCAATTAAAAGTGACCCAGAAAAATATGCCATTCAGAAGGAAAAAGAGAGAATTCGATACTTGAAAAGAAAGGAACAGAAGAAATTGAAGAGCGTAAAAGACATGACGCCTAAAGCATTGAAAAATCAAAGGAAAAAATGGCGAGAGAACGCTAAGCGTCATTATGACAAAAAGAAGAAAGAAAAAACGATACGACCGCTTCTAATTGATAACTTTACACCAAGCAGTGACCAAGAAAGTGGCCTACAAGAAAATCCATTGGCAGTAGGTGCGTCGAAAAAGCCTAATTGTAAGCAGTGTGTAACAAAAGATAAATATATAAATCGATTACGATATTTCTACAAAAAACATATTGCAACTTTAAAATTAGAGCTCGAAAAAGTTAAGAGGGAAAAGGATGCAGTTAGAAAGATGTTATTCAAAGTTATGAAGAAGAACAGAAAGGAAGAATCATCAAATATTGATAAATTAATTGAGAAAGTGGATGAAGGCAAGCGCCATGAGGTGAAAAAAAAGCTGATGTTTGGAGAAATAATGACTAGAAGTCTCAAAGACGGGTTCAAAACATTACCTAACAAAGATAAGCGACAGTTCTTACTTCGACAGACAGTAACTTAATATTAAAAGAAAAGGAAAGTTTAAAAAAACATAACATATTGACCATAACAAGGCCATTTTCATTAAGTAATAAAAAAGAAATTAAACAAGATGTTGAAAGAGAATTAAACCAACAAATATTAGATTTTTATGAAGATGATAGTAACTCCGGAATAGCCCCAGACAAAAAAGAATTTATAAGGAAAAATAAAATTAGAAAACAGAAACGATACCTTACAGACAATTTAATAAATTTACATAAGAAATTTGTGAACACACAAAATTCTTGTGTAAGTTATTCAACGTTTTGTAAAAATAGACCGTTCTGGGTGTTGTATCCAAAGGAATCTAATAGAAGCACTTGTTCATGTAAAATTCATGTAAATATGGATCTCATAATAAAAAGTTTAAATCATAACAAGATTTTAAAAGAAACTAACGGAACAGCTCTTCTTGAAAGTTTATGTTGTAATATATATAAAGAAGCATGCATGAATAGAAGCTGCGAAATATGTAATCATAAAACGTTAAATTACGGAGAATTTAGTAATGACAAACCCATTAAATTCCAACAATGGTGCAGTAGCACTCAAAAACATACCATAAAAAACAAAGAAAAATTTAAGATTATTACCAAAAATAATGACTTCAATGACTATCCATTGAATGTTATAAGAAAGCTTGAAGCTGTAGTTCCCAATTATTGCAAACATTGCAATAACATTCTTACTCAATATAGAAGTTTCAAATCACTGAAGTCAACTATTGCTCCAAAAGAAGCTATAATTCACGTAGACTTCAGTGAAATTATTCCATCAAATTGAACGAGGAAATTCAAAGCTTTCACTTTGGTAAAAGACGAACACAGATATCTTTGCACACGTGTGTTATCTATTTAATTGACCCTGATGTCGGAATTATGAAACCCTACAGTATTTGCACTGTAAGCGAATGTACCCGACATGACGCTGCCGCGATTTGGGCACATTTGATACCTACACTTGAGTATGTTATAGAGATCTCACCACTGATTGACACTATTCATTTTATCTCAGATAGTCCATCAAGTCAGTATAGGAATCGATATATTTTTTATATGATTAGCCAACTCCATAGGGATTTATCACAGCTCAAATCGATATCCTGGAACTATTTAGAGGCAGGTCATGGTAAAGGGGCACCAGATGGTGTGGGCGCCGTCATGAAGAGGACTGCTGATCAAATGGTTCGATTTGGTAACGATGTAGGGACGATGGAAGACTTCCTGCGTACCATCAAAGGTCGTGTAAGTATCGAAGTACGTATTGTAATTCAAAATAATATTCAGGCAAAAACTTTCCCGGAAAATGTTAAACAATTCAAGGGCACGATATCTGTGCATCAGGTATTATGGTCAGAGAACAGTTTTCTGATGACATATAGAAAGCTGAAAGAGAAAGAGAGAAGAAAGAGCAGAATACCAGACTAATTTTGAAAATTTTATAGCCTCTACATCTGTTGCGGCACTTCCTAATAAAAACAATGATACACATAAAAGTGCATGGACAAACGATCAAAATTTGATAAATAGAGAAGATTCTGAAAGTGATGATGAAGAATTAACATATTTTGAAGTTTTTCTTTTATATTTATGAAGCGATGAGACTGATTGATTAATGAAAAGACTTATAAAACCATAAGATTGATTAAAATTATCCTAGTCCTATCATATTCACAAAAAATTGTAAATAAAATGCCTGTCTTTCATATTTTTGTCTGATAATATTATATTTTAACTATAATAAATCATAAAAATGAGAAAAAGAGTTTTGTAATGTTAATAATTAACGAGTAAATATAATTTAAAAAAGATTTAATTCGTATTATATTTATGTTCTCTTTTATTACAATGTCTTTACTTCTTTTAGTTTCAATGTAAGATAAAGTCATATTTTACTTAACTCTTAATTTTGAGCTTTGTTATTTCTTAATGAATGATTAAAATACATATATTATGTTTTTATTTAATAACATTATTTTTCCTAAAGATTTCTAGATTGTTCAAACTCATTACCATTTTTGTGTCACTCATTAACATCAAATGAAGACTCATTACCATCTTGTATGAAGATATTAATTACAAAATATACACATTAGAAAGGTAGAATTCATCTTAAGATTATTGTTATAACTTGTGGATTCCAATCAAATTACAAAACATAATTATTTTACTTAATTTCAAAATTCTATCAAATCCTCATAATGTGCACGAAAACGGAGAAATACCCGTTTACGATTATGATTGATGACATAAATTTATAAAACTTGTATCACCTATTTTGTTTATATTTTAGGCCTCCAAAGGAAAAAACAAAGCTAAGTAGAGAAGAGTGATTACAAAAGAAGAGGATTGCAGAAAGAAAAAGACAAGAAAAAATTAAAAGTGGTCCTATAAAAGCCCAACAATTGCGAAAAAAGAAAGAAAAAGACACCACAAATATAAACCTGAAGGAAAAATTGTATCCTTAAACAAAATGCCACCACGTACTCGCAGACTTCAAAAAAGGAATCTGATTAATTTTAAAGCTTATTATGAGAGAAAAAAACATCAGAAATATCAAGCAACACAAAAGCAAGACGATGAAGTCCGTGAAAAAACCGATAATGTAAAGATATCTGCTTCAATATTGACTCGATCCGATGAGCTTGCTGAAAGATGATGAACATAGTCGATTGTGTCCGGGGACTGCATTACAAGAAATAACCTAAAAATGCAAAAACGATATTTAACAGACTCTCAGAAAAACCTCCATCGAAAATATCTTGAAAGCGCGTGCCCACCAACTAGTTATGTAACATTCACTAGGTTAAAACCATTTTGGATCACACAACCGATTTTGAGCTCCCGTGCTACATGTTTATGTAAGTTACACTCCAATATGGATTTGTTGATCTCATCCCTGAAAATTAACAAGATTATAATAGAAGAAGAGCCAGTGACCAATTTTCAGTTGTCATTTCAAAAGTCTTGAAAGTGTACTGGCTCAATGTTTAATATCGGCTCGATAATAGAAACTACTTCTGGCAGCCCCTAATGGCCGGGGTAAATTACCCTAAAATTTTAAAGAGGGTAGAAAATAAGAATTATTTTAGTTAAAGTATCAGTCATGAAATTTATGCAGATTATTTTTAAAAGTATACTGAATGTATAAAAAATTCGCCAGAACATTTTCGTCCCTCCTAATTGTTGACAGAACGCTATAAATATTTATAGAAAATAGGTTGAGTTTTGTTATTTCATTCGTCTTCAAATTTTAACACAATGCAGAAAATAGGTATAGAAAATATATTATTGCATGCCAGAAATAAATTTCATCACTTACTATCTGCCAGAGGGAAAAACGTTCCCGTGCGAGTGCGAGCGAGACAGCTAAATTCATATCTATGAGTTGAAAAAAGAGCGCAAATGGACAGTAAAATATATACAAGTATAAATATAAAAAATTCGGTGGACAATTTATTTTTTACATCAGAAAAAGGTATTCATGTACAATATGAGTAATTATCATTTTTCATTCATCTTTGTCGTCGTATTCCTCTTCATCATCATCATTGTCGATATTTTCAATGAACATTGATTCATTTGAAAAAAACAAAAAATTGAATTTCGAACCATAAACAAATCATCCATTCCCGATACTTTCTTGACTGAATGTACATATACATATAAACTCTGCTTCCTTCGTGTCTGCTTTCTGGCGACTGACGGCCAAATGAGAACGACCACGAATACGTATCCCCCTTGCCTTGATGGTGTCCGCTAGGAGAGACCTTTCTGCTTTTTTTATTTATTAAATAACATGCCAACTGTGTCTCGCTAACATAGTAACAGAAGTTTTCGGCTGTAGGCTTGGATTTTTAGTGTTACTGGGGGAGTGGGGGCTTCCCTAGTTCGTTGTGGTACCCATAGATAGATCAAGCCTAGCGATTAGTTTGGGGTCACACAATTGATCTCGAGTGCCTATTTATTTATTTATTGAACAAAATAATTTTGAGAAATATTATACATAAACGAGCAACAGAATTAGTAATTTAAACTAAATTTATAATGAAAACTAATAGTTTCAACAATAAATTAATTTATAACCATCAATAACCTCGAACTTTAAACTTCATAGTTTTAACATTAATTTTTTTTAACTTGAATCATATAATTCATAGGCAAATGTCAATTGTTAGAAAGGCAGGAAAAATATTATTGGAAAAAATTGTATACTTATAAGTCGTATGTTTAAATTTTTTAAGGCTTACAAATATTTTATAACGCCGTTATATTTTTTAGTGTGTATTGCAAGTCAGTGTAGGTATATTAATTATTAATGAGGAACCTACAACTTTATTTTAGTGTTTTTTACTGTTATTTTTACCAATTACAAAATGCTTTTAAATACATTTGAATAGTTTTTTGGATCTACCTGTACATACATACTGTTAGTTCCACATTAATTTTATTCACATAAATTACCCACGTGTGATATTATGTAACATTTTAGTAACAAGAACGAGGGTAGAATGTATTTCCTGCGTGTAGTGGGGCTGCATAAAAGCCTGATTTTGGTCTTGTAAGAGTTCAGTTGTTGAGAAGCCGTCGAATAGTCAAGTACATAATAGTTGTGATGAAGAATTGATAGCGTGCTCATAGTGATCAGTGCTTCTGTTATATTTCATATTTAACAATACATATCTCACAGACTTGTCATCTTCTCCTTTACGTACCTACCAATTTAGATATTGGATGGCTCTAAAAAGTAAATGATGAAAAAAATGTCGTCGTTTATATCATATGCCTATTATATGCATATGCCTATGCATAAGCATGCCCCTATCTTTTCATTTTCAAAATTTGTTTTCATTTACTAAAATAATAATAATATATATGCAGACATACTATTATATAACTTCACGTCATTTCTCATTAAGGGGGACAGAACGTCAAGGCGCAAGAACACATATAAGTGGCATTTAGGAGTAAACTATACTAGCTCTTTATTTAACCATGTCTCCATATTAATTTGACCTATACCTGAAACAGGTATCGTATTAAATAATTTTCATTTTTCTCTACAAAAAATAAAACTCGTAATAATGTTAATCGAGCACTAACATAATTTCATATTAGAGCCAATGGCTCGTAAAAAGTTACACGACATAAAATATTATGGCCGAGTGTGTTACGCAACTGTCTAATAAAATTGCAGGTATTACTTCTTATTATGGAAAATCAATATTATGTTTACTTTGAAGGCATTCAAGGAAAATTGGCAAACCAATATATTAAACAGCATATCGATGATGAGCTATAAATGCCTTGTGAACTAAAACTTTTTGTTAGAATTTTCATTGAATTGCAGCGTATCATACGCATATCCCAATGGTAAGTCCTTTTTCATTTCGTATCATTTTTAAACCTACATATCTTCACACTCTATAGCGAACGCAGTAAATAGAGTTACCAAGCATCACTGTCCTTATATGCATACATTCATATTTGTCTCATTTCCTAAAACCTAGGATTCCTAGGATTTTTTACATTTTTTCCCAAATATCTTAATTTTTAAATTTCCGGTAGCTAACTTTAAACGGTAGCTTATTTTAAAGCGTTTTAAGGTTGTGTAGCCAAAATAGTAAAAATGGAACCTTCATCACGTCTGTCTGTTCATTCGTCTGAACGTAAGTCACAGCACAAGCCTACCTAGCACATACCTGGCACAGCGGTAATAAAACCAAAAATGAGAAATAAAAAATTAACATAATAAGGGAAATATGTAAACGAACACAGAATTTGTAACTCAAACAATAATTTATTACACTGAAAATTAAGTTTCCTCTAAAATTTACTATTACTGACTTTAATTAGGTACATGCAATTTAAAATCAATAGCTTCCACAATAAAATTATATTTAATTATAATCATCAGTTACTGCAAACTTTTAAGGCATTACTTTTAATAATATTTTTTTTAACTTTAATCATATAAGCCTCGGGAAATAATTGTTAGGACGACATCAGAAATTATGTCGTAAAAATTATCTATGGAGTTGTATCTCAACAGTACAAATTATTATTAGGATTGATTTATTTTTTATAGCTTACAATTATTTTACAGTGTCATTATATTTTTTCAAGTTAGTGTTTAAATTGAAGTGGTGACATTTTAACATAATGGATTATGTGATAAATAGCTTTTTTATTGTAATATCTACTAATTATAAAGTGATTTTAATTGCATCCCATATAATAAGTGCTTGGTTCAAGTACTTTTTTAATGAAATTTTTTGTTATTATTAACATCGTCTAGTATGCGTGTTATTTTTATGTATTTCAAAAAATGATCGTTTTTATTTATAGAAATTACACAAACTTTTAAGTTTACCGACTATACGAAATCTTTAATTATTTCATATAATTTTGTAAATAAATAAGGATTTCACCTACATACACAGTTTTATGCAAAATTCTCAAAGTGGGCAGTTGTGGTTGTGGTTTATCTTTTCATTCTACGTCGTAATTCGTAAGCTCGTAACGTATAGTGTAACTGTGTAACGCAAGTAACGAACGAACTCGACGGGGACGAACTCTGAACATTAACCACTTTTGTATTTATAATTTACAAATAATTACATTCTACCTCGTGCTTACATCAAGAATAAATGAAAATAAAAAAAAATAAATGAAAATAAACAGTGTTTCGTAATCATTCAGTAATCAGTGTCAGTAAATTGTACATTATTAAATAATTGTCGATAAACGATATGGCATTTGAATTTGAATTTGTCATTTTTAATTATATTCGATGTATTTTTTGTTCTCGAATTTCCATTTTAAGTATAATCTTTACCTGCACATTATTTTTCTTTGATATTTACTATTATTTTTCCCACCTATTTTTTATAAGTTGAAAATAGTGAGTGAAAGTTTATTAATTAAAAAATCATTTATGATTTTAGATAATAATGGAACTAGTAAAAGATCATTTATTAACAAAAAGTACATACATATGTTAATATTTACAAACTTACAACTACACATTATCTTAAATAATAAACTTCCTCAAAGTTGCCGCTTAGAAAGCTGTCATTGCTCAAGGTACCTAGCAGACTGGCAGCATTGCCTCTTTGAATAGCCAAACTGATTCGTTGGCGGAAGAAGCTGCCAGCCCGGCGGTCTCCCGAAGCCTCGACCAGTCTCTTACAAATATCAGAAACCAGTCGATGGGCTTCGGGGCCCCAGGGACCCAAAGTTTCGACTGCAAAGGGCGTAAATATGAAACTCTCAGAGAGAGTCGCATACTTACGCCGCTTCAAGTTCTCGGCAGTGCTGGCCGCGGCACCTGCTGACTTGGAAGTCGCCGGCACATGGGAAACAGCAAGTGTATCGACACAAGTGGCATCCCACACCAGCGATCTTCCAAGTTTCCAAGGAATGAGCGTCAAACCATCCGGTCTCCTGCCGTCGCTGCGCACAATACCTACAGGCTCTAAGACTGCAGGAACGCCAGCGGCGACAAGAGCCCGTCGAATGACGTCATTCAAGGCAGCATGTCGTGACATGCGGCCCGCACTACGTAAACAGGATAAACCGTGGTGACCTAGTACATCGACGAGATCACCACAGCGGCAACGGTGAAGAAGGTTAGTCCTGGCCGCCAGACGAAGGGATACTATGAGAGAAAGCGTGGTATTGTCGATTAAGGTTCCTAAGTTTTTGAAGGTATTACCTTCAACCAGTGTCCTGACTCCTTCTCAGAAACAGCTAGGAGGCGAGACCGATCTTTTTCGGTACTACAAGAATCTAAAAGTTGTAAATGAACATTTTTGCATAGAGGCTCATCCCAGTGTTTTTGAGAAAAGGTCGAGGTAGGCAGGTTAGTACTCGGACAAACACTTAACCAAGCATTTCGAGCTTCAGTCAAGCACGGCACCTCAACCGATCCTAAGGAAGGGTGAATAACAGATAGGAAAAGGTTTTCCGTGCTGTAGGCTGACGAAAGAAAAGCTGGCAGTGACACACTCGAGATTTTGCG
This sequence comes from Zeuzera pyrina, assembly GCA_907165235.1. Taxonomy (NCBI): domain Eukaryota; kingdom Metazoa; phylum Arthropoda; class Insecta; order Lepidoptera; family Cossidae; genus Zeuzera; species Zeuzera pyrina. The sequence continues at coordinate 7,495,256 of OU015627.1, forward strand.
TATGCCCAGGCCTCCATAACAGATGGGAAGCGAGGCTTGATTCCAGACCCTGTCATCAACAAAGGAGCAATTTAATATTTTAGATAATGTATTTTTTAGAATATTGTCTACAGATTTTAAAAGCGTTTGAAATTTAAAAAGCTGAGAACAGCGAAGAGCATATGTAAATTTTGGAACAAAAAGGCAAAAGCGGACAATGAGGAGAGCCATGTGGGAATTAATTTTGAAAAGTTTGTCTGAAGACTGGCTAAATTTTTGTATTTGATCATTGATAAAGCAGGGTATGGAGTCATCTAAGACGGGAGCACCTAGGAGGTACAGCGATCCTTTTGACAAGACTTTAATACCTGGTGCCAGATTGTTAAATTTATTAATTATTTCATTTTTGGTAATAGTTGGAACAGAATCGGAAACAAAGAGTTCACATTTAGAAAAATTTAATTCTAAGCCAATATCTTTAAACCTTTGAATGAGGGTTTTAAGGTCTTCTAAAACAGTAATTGCTTTACCTCCTATTGTTCCGTCGTCAAGGTACCAAATATTAAATTTGGAATTTAAATTACAAATCGCAGGATGGATAGCCAGACTAAAAATAGCTGGTCCGAGAGGATCACCTTGTTGACAGCCAACTTCAGAATGTAATAAATTATCTTTATATATTAATTTTGAAGGACTGCTGTAAGATTGCCAGAGGTAGGGATATATGTTCGGAACATGCTGTTTTATCTGTGTCAACAAGGTGGATCTATCAACAGAATTAAATGCATTTTTTATGTCTACTTTGAGGAGTACCTCACCTCCATCATGTGTCAAGAAAGCACGCGCCGCATGCACTGCCGCTTTACATCCTCTCTTTGAGCCAAAACCTACTTGTGTAGGACAAAAATAGTTTGATACGGTAGAGAGAATGTGACGGCAACAAATTTTGGAGGCAATGCGGCGTATAGTTGCACCTACGGCAATTGGCCTAACGCCACCGTCTTTTTTTTTCAGGGCACATAAATTGGCACCATACAGGATGTCGGTTATCTCCGGGGGCACCTTACCAGCCAGCATAACGTTTATTAGAGCTGTTAAACTAGATAAGAGTGTCTTACCGGTATCACCGAAAGAGCTTGTAATCAGATCTTTATAATGTTGTGGCGTTAAGCCATCGAGACCTCCCGCGGAACCGCTTTTAAAAGAATTTATTGCGGCAAGCACATCTTCCTCCGTAGCTCGAGTGGACACATCATTTGGATGTGGGGGATCTGGCAGACAACAAGCCACAGAGGAAGAGGGATGCTTTGATCTGAGAGCAAAAAGAGTCTCGGCCGTATTCGGTGCCAAAACATCGCTGGAAAATAGCAAGTGGGCGGCACCTCTTAGATCGCCGTCGCTAATTTTTGTTTCTATTTTTGGAATACTGTCTGAATTGAAAGATTTATAAATGGGCCGAACATGAATGCTCGGAACTGAAGAGTTAGAGCACTTATGTTTAATTTTTTGTGTTAAGGAAATTTTGTCTTTATCGTTTTGTTCCAAACATAATGTTCTATAACCGAAAATGAGCAGTTCTTCCCAATCGCATTTGTCATTTCGGTTTAATATTCTTTGTATTATTAAATTAAGAGATTTGGCAACGCTGATGCGTGCGCCACGTGGAATACGCTTTATTAAGCATACATTGTTTTTGAGCGAACCAATATATTTCCAAAAATATGTGCGATTGTGATTGGAATTTGAGGAATTAGTCAAATTATTGGACTGAGATGGCACTGATAAGGAAGTGGGGCCTGAAGCAATGCCGGCAGTGTCACACCGTTTGTGTACCCTGCCGACATGAATCTTCAAGCCCCTATTTCCACGAAAAAAACGAGGTTGGGAACACTGCTCACATTTTATTAAATTTTCCAACGATGTGTCATTAATTATAATATGTGAGCCAGAGGAAGGCGAGGATGTGAGGGCCGGGAGCATATCACGACATAATATTACGAGAAATTACAAAAAAACTACAGTGAAAAATAAGCTATAAGCGCTAAAATCTCTAAGCAACCGTTCTTGTTGACGTTGCTATGGCAGAACTGTCACACCCGGCCGGATGAGAAAAACCCAGCAATATGTGGACTGGAGCTGCGTCCACCACCTGAAACAAAAACACCACTGTGAGAACCAGATATGGGGAAAATGATGGTAATGAAATTTGACCAAAAAAAGGCGAAAGGACTAAAATAATTTTAAGAAAGAAGAGCCAAACAGTTGTCAATGATGACAATGACTTTTTTTTTCTTTTTTTTTTTTTTTCTAGGAACTAGTTAACTAAAAATGGAAATAGTTCCATGAGTAAATATTGTAAGATGTGTACAAGTCGTGAAAGTTTAAAAACATTAATTTATGATTTAGGTTTCTTTATAACTTCTATGAATCAAGATCTAAGTCCATATCTGTTATCTTTAAACTTTCATGTACTAACATAATGATTTATTAACATTCTACCCAATTTCATATGTGAAGTTCGAATTTGAGTTTAGAGACGTGTACATTAATTATAATGTATACATTTGTTTTACTATGTTATGTTGGTGCAATAATTATTCTGTAATGTTGCATATATGTTATAATTGAAAATGGTCAACATTCGACAAAAATGTTTGCTGCCGACATAGTGCTATTTAAAAAAAAACGAATAATTGGAAGTAATGTTATAGATTTTCAAAGTGAAAATATGAAAGTAGCACTAACAATAAAAATTACAAAGACAAAATGAATGAAAAACATCACAGAACAACAATAAATTTTAATAGAAGACTGTGAATTTATGGATTTTTCCTTTTGTTGTGCTATGAAGCCTTGTTTCTTGCCAAATTTCATGATTATATTTCAATTGGAAGTACCCTTTGTTTTTGTTTGAGCGCATAAATGGTCGAATCTTTTGATTAAATTGACATTGAATTTTAACAACTCCGAGGAACTATGGACCTCGGTATCTGATATAAATTTCAAATTAATACCTTTACCCGTTCTTGAAATAAAAGGTCTTGACTGATCAGACAAACGGATACATGGACACACGGACAACGAAGTAATCCTACGGGTTCTGTTTTTTGCTTTTGCGGTACGGAACCCTAAAAACAAAAACGTTTAATCGTCGTATTGTTCCCGTTCTTACATTTGAGTACCAAACGGTGCCAAACATGGGCGTTCAATAAAAACGAAGTTAAAAAATTAAAACAGCGCAAAGAAATGTTGAAAGGAATGGTTAAAAGATGAAATATCGAAAAAAGCGATAAGACAAAAAATAAACTTAAGTAGACCTTAAGGAGACATAATTAGAAACATATCAAAAAAAAGGAAAGAAAGTGGACTGAAAAATATACAACATGGTACCCAAGACACGCCGAAAGAAAAAGAGATAAAAAGCTTATAAGGTAGAGGGACGAACTGATAGATCAGCTGGGAGCTATGCTACCGGTTATCAGAAAACAGAAAAAAATTAAAAAACAAGCGAGAGGTCTTTGCCCAGCAATAGGACGATTTAATTAATTCAAAATATGTATTCCATGTAAATAATAATGAAACGTTATTAGTTGCTAAGCGCAAAACTTGAGAACGGCTGGACCGATTTGCCAAATTTCTTTTTACATGATTGTAATGGTCCGAGTAAGGTTTTTGTGGAAATCAAAATTGAAAAAGTTATTAGGAAAATTAGAAAATTGTGGAAAAACTGAAAGAACTTTTTTTTATAGGATTTTTGTATGAATTCATCAACTCACGAATAATAATATAATACCTACACTAAGGTACTCTTTGATACCTACTGAGCCAAAGTAATAACGCATGGCCGGGCACAGCTCGTGTAAAATATAAATTTGTGTAAAATTAGCGTTAAATAAATAAATAATGTTCTGTCATGTTATACCTCATACGTGATACCATTGTTAGTTTAAAAAAAATTACTTTTTTTTGAAGAAGTAGATTTATTTAGAATAAAATAATATTATGAGCTGTGATGAATTTCTAAAATCTTTAGTTATTTACGGCTCAAACTCCAAAGACCACCAATCGACGCATGTTACGCCTCTCAACGAAGCATCCTCAGGATATATCAGAGATCGGATTCGGTCAGCTAACCAGCACCGAATCAACAAAAATAACCATACTGTACTGTAGTAAAATAACTGCTATCTCTGATGCTACGGCCACATCGTAGGAAGAACATTCGTGTCGTATTGTCGCGATAAAAGTACATCGTCGGCCTTCAAATGTTGAGGCCACATATGAATACATGCATACGAACTTCGGTGTTTCCATTGTCACGACAAATACGAAGTTTATCCATAGACAAGTATAATACAGACTCAATGAATGAGTTCATAGAATACCAGCGTAATGGACGCAATCGCGTTAGATTATATGGCAGTAAATAATAAATTTTTCATCATTAGAATTTCAATGAAAAGAAAACAACAAAAATTAAAAATAAGGCGCTGGCGGATGTTAACAATTCACAAAAATAGAACAATGTAAAATGTCTTAAAGTTACGTAGCTATAATATATAACTATTTACATAGTTATAAGATCTCTCAATTTATATCAAGAAGAAAAAAAAAATCTGTATACATAAAAATGGAAGTTTGCACTTATACATATTTTTTCATGGAGAAGGTTTTTATGTTATCCCTTTTGTTGTAATTTACCACCACGCAGATGAAGTCGCAACGAAAGCTAGTATAATATGTAACAGATATCACATTTATCTATGACTAATGATCCGCACCAGCTTCACACGGGTAGAACTTTTTTCGAAAATAATATACAGCCCATGTTACTCGCTGATAATGTAGCTTTCTATAGGTGAAAGAATTTTTGAGGTCGGTTGAGTAGTTTCTGAATTTATCCATTACATACAAAAAAAAGTTTACCATTTTGTAATATTTTTATATATAACCACAGACTAGAAATATTATTCGCATCTGCGGAATTAAATTGACTAAGTGTAGCCGGTTGAAGCTTGGTTGAAGCCGATCGAACTTTGTCGCGGTCGCGATAATTCCCTTTGATGAGTACCATTTTTCCGACACCGGTGTTATCGGCATTCGTGTTCCCTTGAACCTAATAAAAACTTCGTGCAATTTACTAATGTTTTGGCTACACTTATCGTGATAAAGCAAATATTCGCCGAAGCCCGATAGTGTGGCCCTAGGGCGAGAGAAATTATAAACCTACTATTTTAAACCCATGTTATATTTAGAAAGCGACGTCGATAAAGTATTTGATAACGGATTTGCTGTCGGAAATAGGTACCTTAAAATTAAGATCTTATTGTTTTATTAATTTTAATATTTCTACGTATTCAAATCTGTTCATGAATGTCAAGTTATTCGTCTAGATTTACGTAGGTACATAAATCACACAATATTTTAAAATAAAGTTACATTCATTAGATTGCAAACGTACCCTATTTCTATAGTTAAGGTCGTATTTGAGACTGATCTGTCACTGTCGGATTGTTAAACGACATTGCATGTTAACATGTTATCTGATGATAAATCGGACGGACCGATAAAATTTGTCGTGTTATTTAATATTTTCAGGCAGTGGCTACAAGATCATCCGCCTGTCTCCTAACTGAAAAACACTGTATTGCTAAGAATAAGTACTAATATTGTTATAATCACGTCACTGTATTTGAGAGACATGAGATTTGTATAACTAAATCCTTAATACTCCTCCAATAAAATGATAGAAGGCTTTACTGGAGTTTAAGGACTTTTTGGAAGAACGCAAAAATTTCAGCTACTGTTTATTTAGACCTCCTTCATTCTTTTCATTTGCACAGCTATCGTTTTGTACTTTAAAATTCTCAAAAGCGCAAAAAATAGAAAATTTGAGCAACCACTTAATTTCTTTCGCTCCCGCCAAAAAATCCTTATATACTACATATTATGTAACCAAATATGTACATGTATTGTCATTATATTATAATGTAGGGGAGTTCTTGTCGAGATTTTATTAGGAGCAGGTAGGGGGCGTTCATTTTGATTGTTTGTAAATTATTTCCCAGTGGAAATTGTGATGTAAAATTGGCGTAGTTTTGCGTTCGAAGTGTCTACGCTGTAGTGCAATATGTGGAATTGTTAAAATAAGTGCTTACACAAGTATGTGAATGGTGATGACGATTAACATGGTGATGTTTTTTTAATGTTTTAATCTGCCTCGGCGGAGCCTATTGGAAATACTACCTCGATATTTGTCACCAGAAACTCCAAAAAATATTGAATGTATTACATCGACATTACAATGAATAATATGAAGTATATATATTCACCATTGATTACTGAAGACATCGACTATATATGGGAGTCGAACCCTTTGCCTTTCCTCTTCAGGGAGAAACATACAAAAAAGATTACGATGTAGATATCTGAATATCTGATAAAAAAAAAGTCGGGCTATATTTCATATTATATCCAAGCTAAACTCCTTGAACATCATTAAATATCTAGCGGAATATAATATAAAAGTTGCATTTCACGCCGCTATTAGTGGCACTGTTTCCAAACTCTCAGTTCTCAGACTGTCTCCGACTGATAGATATAAAGTAATAAATTCACGAAAAAGTTACTCTACTGTAGTTGTAAGCAGAAGTTACAAGAGTATGCATGTACGCATTGGAGGACCTCTGAACTTCAAGAACGTCTAAAATCACGTCAGGAAGTCCATGCATATAGTGGTGAAGCAATCATGATATGGGTGGGAATTTGGATCAGCGGAAGAACCGAACTGAAACGATTGTATCAGATGTTGTTATTCCTTAGCGGATCCAATAGGGTGCTTTCTTTCAGCTTATACACGTTTACACACCGCCAGAGTCGTTACAAACAAACAGTGAGGAAGTTAACATCAAGGTTAAGTTAACATAAGGATATGCTTCAAAGAAAAGCTCTGCCAAGTATGGATGCCGTACATACACTACTAAATCTTTTTCACCTATTACAGCAGACGTGGGCGGCCATTTCGCAATGTGATTTGGATACAGGAACACATATTGAGCATGCCGAATCGGTGCAATTGTGTTGTACGCATAAACGGTAGAAATATAGACTAATGGTTGTTTATGTTACGATTGCGTAACATGAACAATTAGTAACCTAAAAATAAAAACTGAGATAAACTTTTTTTTTAAGGTTTTATTGAAAAACCTTTGAATAATTTTATTTTTATCTTTTTATCACAGTTTTATGTCAGGATTAATGTAACTATGGTCTGAATAAAATACAATCTGAATTCCATATAATAAAAAATACGAAACATGCTAAATTTTTAGCAGATTTCAAAAAAGGAGGAGGTTTTGAATTCGTTTGCATTTCTTATTTTACTTTTTATGTATGTTACGCGATATCTTTTCTATTTAGGCATCGATTTTGATAATTAAAAAATGACATGTTTTCACGCTGTATCCCTAATGGGGTAGTCGGAGAGGACAGAGCGCCAAGCTTCGTGGTTCTTAATACTTCTTTTGCTTTTTTTCGCTTTTGATTTTAATAATGCTTTTATTTAATTGAACAAATGGAAATATGCTCAGTCGTAGACCTACCCTAGATATTTATTTAGGATAAAGCCACTTAAAAGGGAAAAATAAACAAGTTTTTGAGTAAAAAGTTAAACAGACTTCGAACTAAAAACACTGAAAATATATAATATAATAACTAACATAACATAACATAACATAACTTCACGCTGTATCCCCAACGGGGTAGTCAGAGAGGACGGAGCGCCAGGAGTCGCGGTCCTTACACACCTCTTTCGCTTCCTCAAATCTCATCATTCTCCTCACACATTTTCGCCTAGGTATGCGAGTGCTTTTGACATTTCCGTCTGCTAACACTCTGGCTATTTGATCTTCATAAGTCAGCCTTGGTCTTCCTTGGCTTCTTTTACCACTCACTTTCGCTCTGTATATTTTCTTCGTCAGTCTTTCATCACTCATTCTTTCCATGTGCCCGAACCATCTAAGCATTCCTTTCTTCATTTTTACAATAACACTGTTGTGCAACCCTGTCATATTGCGTATCTCATCATTGCTTATCCTGTCCGCAAGCGTGACACCGCACATATTTCTGAGAGACCGCATCTCCACAGCACTTATCATACGTTCACTCGATTTCGGGCATATCCAGGCCTCACTGCCGTACAACAAAGTTGGCACCAACACCGCATTGTGGATGGCCATTTTAGCAATGTTAGATATATTCACACTACCCACTAATGCGGACAGAGCACCGTTCACTTTATTGCCAGCTGCTACCCGTCTCTCCACATCCAACTCACATCTTCCATCCCTCGAAAACGCACTCCCCAGGTACACAATTTCATTCACCTGTTCTAGACATTTTCCATTTACACAAATCACACATTTTGTTTGTACCGCTTCTCTTTCAAACACCAGAACCTTAGTTTTGTTCACATTCATTTTCAATCCTTTTACTTCGCAATCTTCTTTCATGCACGTGACTAGTGTCTGCAACTCTGCTTCTGATGGTGCTATTAGCACAGCATCGTCAGCGTACAATAGGCAGTTTACCACTGTGTCACCACATCCCATACCACTCATATTAACTTTCAATCTCTGGAGGCAACTGTCCAAATGCAGCACGAATAGCCAGGCAGACATCACGCAGCCCTGTCTGACACCAGAACAGACTTCAAACCAGGGCGACATGTCACCGTCTATCCTTACACAGGCTCTGTGGTCTCGATATAATGACCTTACAGCCTGCAGTAAGGCGCCCTCCACGCCATATTCAGGCAGAAGACTCCACAATTTCTTCCGCACTACTCTATCGAATGCTTTCTCTAGATCCACGAAAGCGCAGAAAACTTTCCGACCTAAGGCCAGAAACCTTCCCACGATAACGCGAAGCGAGAAAATCTGATCCATACAACCCCTACCGTTCCTGAATCCACCTTGCGCCTCCCACAAATATCTTTCTGAAACGCCTTTCATACGTTCAGTCAATACTTTAGTGTAGACTTTACTCGCTAAGCTGACCAAGCTGATGGCCCTATAGCACGCACAGTCTAGGTAGGAACCTTTACCTTTATATAGAGGTACTATGACTGCCGTGCGCCAGTCCTCTGGAACCTCTCCCTTCTGCCAACAAAGGTTGCAGAGTGCACAGAAGGCATCCCAGACCCTAGGATCACCATACTTGATCATCTCAGCAGTCACCTCATCAATTCCCGCAGCCTTTCCACATTTTAAACTTCTTATCACTTTCTCAATCTCTTTCATACTAATGGCATCCTCCAGTCCCTGGCCCGAGTTTGGCAATTCATTAGAATCGCTCTCAGTATCAGAGACGGAGTCGCCACTCTCATACAGTTCCCCATAGTATTCACTCCATCGCTGCAGAACATCCTTTTTATTTATAAGCAGGTTGTTGTCTTTCGAACGCACTTTATTCATTCTGCAAGGTGCCGGACCACTTCGGTACTTACGTACTTCTTTCCAAAATAATTTGGAATTTTCCTCGAAGTTGTCCGACATCTTGTTTTCATCTAACACCCTACACCTTTCACGCTTCTCTTTCACTAGTGCCTTCGTTTCTGCTTTCTGCAGCTTATACCTGTCTTTCATTAAATTTTTCATACCACAGTCATTAGTAGCAAGGTAGTCTCGCCATGCTTTCTTTTTCTTATACACAGCCACTTTCACCTCATCATCCCACCACACGTCACGCTTTTTGCCGTTCCCAATCTTATTCATTCCACACACTTCTTTCGCAGCCTCAATCATACTATCTCTAAGGTTCTGCCAGCATTCTTCAACATCCTCGCTCATCACTTTCAATCTATCATCAAGCTTACTGGATAATACCCTTTCATATTCATTCCTGGTGGTCGAGTCCTGCAGTTTCCAGCTTTTAATGCGGCTAACCGCTGCAGGTTTGGACACTACGCGATGTCGCCATGCTGCGAACAGACCCCTTATTCTGGTTATCACCAGAAAGTGGTCCGTCCCGAGATCGGCTCCTCTATGCGCTCTTGTGTCCATTACCTGCTTCTTAAGTCTGCTATCCACCAAGAATAAATCAATCATACTTCTCGCACCCTTTCTTTCCCACGTGTACTGATGGATCCTTTTGTGCCCAAACATGGTATTAGCCACAAAAAGATCCCTTTCCATACACAGTCCTAACACAATCTTACCAGCATCATTCACTCTCTTATCTCCATATTTGCCTAGGACAGACTCAAATCCTGTTCGAGCTGTCCCGACCCATCCATTCATGTCTCCACACACAACAATTCTTTCGTTCTCTTCAACCGTCGCTAGAACTTCTCTAACATTCTCCCAGAACTGCTCTAGTTCAGCCAAACCGACAGAGGACACTGGGGCATATACTGCCAAAACAAAAATCCTTGTCATCCCAATCTTGAGGCGTACCCAGAGCAGTCTGGGATTTATACATTCATACTCAGTCATACAATTAACCATACGAGAGGACAGTAAAACGCCTACCCCTTGGCATCCCCTATCTCCTTGTGGTACCCCTGACCACAAAGCGATGCCTCCTCCGGGCAAGTCGGCAAGTTCACTGCCGCCTCGCTTGGTTTCACTCAAACATAGCACATCCAATCTTTTCTCTTCCATAATATCAATCACTTCATTCATCTTCTCCTCAATCCCACCTCTCACATTCCACGCAGCTACTCTGCACTCCTCCCTCCACTTTCCGCCGCGAGGTGCACAGCGTGTTGGGTGGCGGTCCCCAACGCCGAACTGCACTCTGCACACACCAGCGGGGACAGACCGGTGTACGTCGCTTCCGGGGGACGCCCTAACATTATCATTACCGTTGTCCCGCATGGTATGCACAGAAGAGGAATTGCAGCCCTGAAAAGGGCTGGCAGGGGTCGCGACGAGCACGCTTCCTCAGTTGACCCCCACTATTTGGAAATAATATAATAACTGACCTTTACTAATCAAAACTCAAATACAAAAATAATGCTATAAACACGATACAAATAGGTACGTATGTATGTACTAATTTTTATCATTAGTAATTGAAGTCGATGCCAAACCAACAAACGACAATTGAAAGTTTAGGTAGTATAGGTAGACCGCTTAAGTGAGTCCTCGCTCGCGCGGTACAGGGTTGCGGGGGTATGACGACAAAGGGGATCGAGGGAAGAGCGGACGGAAAGCGCGCGAGTGTGATACACAAGAGAGAAATTCGCACTGGACAGTTCTTGAGATATGTGACGTCATAGCGGTTAACGATGGTGATGTTTTTTTAATGAGAAAATAATTTATGACGATAATTTGAATGATAAAATTTTATGCTAATGTAAAAAGATAAAACCATTGGTAATAAACTTGTGTGCTATTATTTAATGCAAGGTATCAAGATTATAAAAGCTGTTCGATAAGGAGTACCCTTTTAGATTGGCATCTCTTAAATTTAAAACCTAGATCATGTAATAATTGCCTTAAATATTCCCTGCCGCAGTGTATATTTTCTTCACTAAGTATAGCATTCAAATATTTCAGAGTTGGTATGCTTTTACAAATTGTGTTAAATTGAGTAACTCTTCTTCGTATCACTCCTTTCGTGAAATCATCCACTTCCACTTAAATTTTTCGTTGTCTTTCAATGCCTTCCTTTGTTATACAATTCTAGATACAGACTTTTCCGGTAGTATATATCGGTATAGTATATATAAGTATATCTTGTTGATATTTAGCAGAAATTGGGGCCAGTTTTTTCTTCTAAAATATTCGTACACGTTACCAGGCATTTGCTTGGATTAACCATTAAGTTTGTGTCCGAAGATATTTCGACTTATCTTAAAATTGTAATATCATGTATAATTCTCACAAAGCCTCCGCAACTGTAAACACGTGTGATTTAGCGTAGCTAGCAAAATGAGCTACAGCAAGAATACGCCTGCTGCCCGCTCCCCTCTCGATCGCCTATGTCATCGACCCCCGCGCTCCTGTACAGTGCTTGGTTATACATATTAATCATTTATACAATTTAAAAAGGTATGTATTACATTTATTAAAAAAATATAATTTAAATACAACAATTAGGAATTTCTCCCGGGCGAGTCTCTTTTTATGGTTAGACGTTGAAAGTTGAGTAGTTGAAAGTTTATTATCTTTTAATTTAACTGATTTACGTCGTGTCATTCCTAATATACTCAGAAATAGCATGACTAATTTTGCAATTAGTTTAAAAGAGTAATACTGATTTTAAAATCACCGGTACCAACTACTTAATTCTTCCATTACTAAATGGTTATCGAATAAAAATCTGAGCGCAGTAATTATTTGTACAATATTATAGCGATTTCGTTCTTCATCGCCGCAACCTAAGATAACATCATTAGTCATTACCATATAAGCTAAATTTTCTTAATTTGGCTTTGATCATATTTTAACGCGGAAAGGACTCAAAAACTGATTTTGTAAATAATTATAATTTTTAAGAGAACTACATTATCAATTAAAAAACTGGTTTGAGCACTTGAGATATTACAATTGGAATGCTGTAAAAGGAGACTGGCGATCGTCCATACAAAATTAATAAATCAAATCAATTAAATCAATTTTCAATATTATTCAAGAGAAAGTAGCGTAGTGTTTGTGCATGTATGTACGTTTCATTATGCGCCATCTAACGAACAGATGGCGGGGACCTCATCGACACATGGAAAGAATAAGACTAAGCACTGTTCTCAAATTATCTTAAGAAATACATGTACATAAGTACATGTATTTCATTTCATGCTTTGTATCCCCATACTTCAAAAATTCAATTACAACTTTAACGGAATAAGATAAAATATTTAATTTTTAATGTATACTTCATGTTTGTAATATAACTCTATAATATCATAACATAATAGCCCATGTTTGCCAGTCTCCTTTCTGAGATCCAACTGAATTTTTGTACAAGATTTTTAAGGATTTTTCTTAAACGAATTTTTTTTTCCTTGAGCTTGACGCTTGAAGCTTATATAAGACGAACAGGAAGTTGCATATTATACTTATTCAAAGATCTAGTCTGCCTGCTTAGGCGTCAAGATCCAGGTCCGTCTCCGTCTTCATACACCACCAAAGTCCGCATATACTTTTTTAAGATTAATTTATAGTAAAAAAAAATACAGATCCCTCAACACTCGTATTGGCTCCTTAGATAGTTGCGTAAATTGAGAACAACGTGGAAATGAGATACGATCGCAGATGATAGTTCTCTTGGGACAACAGTTATCTAGTATTTAAAGTACGTCAACACAGCATTGACGCAATAAATCTAGTAGATAATTTTGCACAGATTCAGTGGCTCAATGACAGTCATAGTCATATCATAATATGATGACCTCTCTTTCGAAAAGATGATATAATGTAGGTACTAGGTAGGTATAGGTACTTTATAATTCCAATAACAACTTCCCACGTACGTGTTCGCACGTGGCACATTACAGTAATTTATCAATTGTAGTGTATATCTCATTTCAAGCTTTCATTTTGTTTACCACCTCACTCCACTTTCTAATTTGATTCCAGAAATATGTAATTCTCGTGAAGTACCGACATAAGTATATTTGATTTTTGTAATTTATATTTATTACCTTTGTAAATACATACAAATATGAAGAAAAGGATAATGAGGGGTATTATTATCAAGAGTACTTTAAGCCAGACGAAGCAACTCACACTGAAAAGAAATAATTAGTAATAAAAAATTAGTATTAGCACACCGTATTAAATAATCTTATACAGGTGTTTTTGGATGTTCAGATCAAATGAAACAGGGTGATAGAGAAGTTCATTTCCTACCTTTCCACGAGAAACACCGAAACAATACCGTAAGAGCAAAAAGTTATGGAGCTTTTTAATTTTTTTTTAAATAATACGGATAAAAAGAATTGTGAAAAGAATATTTTGGAGCTTATTACGTTCAAACTTGTGGTAAAGTATACTTTTAGCAAAAAACAATGTTTATCAATGAATTTAGCGAACACCAAAAGCTATCATCTATATTTGTAAAAATGCTTAGATAAGGCGCATCCCTTTGGAACCTATCTAAAAAGATTTCATGATAAAATATCGTTTTTATGAATTTTATTATTCGCGCAGTAGGTGGTATATGCATACATACAAATCTTCACGCTGTATCCCTAACGGGGTAGTCAAAGAGGCCGGAGCGCTAAGCTTCGTGATCCTTACATACTTCTTTCGCTTCCTCTAATCTCATCATTCTCCTCACACATTTTTGCCTAGGTAAGCGAGTGCTTTTCACATTTCCGTCAGCTAACACTCTGGCTATTTAATCTTCGTAAGTCAGCTTTGGTCTTCCTTGGCTTCTTTTACCACTCACTTTCGCTCTGTAGATTTTCTTCGTGAGCCTTTCATCACTCTTTCTTTCTAAGTGCCCGAACCATCTAAGCATTCCTTTCTTCATTTTTACAATAACACTGTCGTGCAACCCTGATACTGCATATCTCTTCATTGATTATCCTGTTCGCAAGAGTGACGTCGCACATATTTCTAAGAGATGGCATTTCTACTGCATTTATCATACTTTCACTCGATTTCTGGCATCAGGCCTTGCTACCTTGTTGGGTGGCGGTCCCCAACACCGAACTGCACTCTGTACTCACCAGCGGGGACGAACCAGTGTACGTCGCTTTTGGGGGACGTTCTAAATATACTACATTCGTTGTCCCGCATGGTGTGAAGAGGAATTGCACAGGAGAGGAACTGCAGCCCTGAAAAGGCTTGGCAGGGGTCGTGACGAGCGTGCTTTCTCAATTGAGCCCCTAATATTGTGACCTACTAGGTGGTAATATTGTGAATATTGCTATAACTTTTTGTTCTTACAGTATTCTCTACATGCTACTTCTCCTACATTTTCACCTTCTACATCCTGTTTCGTTTGATCCATTATTCCAGGGACACCCTGTAAAACATAAACAAAATATAAAATTCTATTAAACATTTATTCGAAATACCATTCTCTTCAAATACAATTCGGAGAAAACCACGACATTCAGTTGCAGGACACTTATTATTTATTTCTAATTATTTATTATTATTATTTTGATTTCGATTTATTAATGACTTACTTATATACTTTTCAGAAATATTTACATGAGTAAATGATGTAAAAAAATTTGTACCACTTGACTTGTGCATCGAGTAAAAATAAGGCAATGAGAATTAGAATAATTAAATGAAAACAAAGCAGCGCGGTGTGAAAAGTATTAGTACAAACATCAAGCCATTTGTCATTCGAAATGCACCTACAGAGTATCGATGCGCAACAAAACTGCACCTAAAAATTACTCCTCACAATCACTATTGGCTGTGCTGTTGGAGTTTATAGATGGTATAGCAACCAGAGCGGCTAGACGAGTGGCAAGCGTTTCGTACAACCGAAACGCTTGCTGGTTTTATCACAGTACAAGTAAGCATACAGTATTCTATGTTCATACAAACGCTCCCAAACGACGCGCCTCGAAATCTCAGCATTTCTCGGCATACAACAGTCGCGAGTGCGCCGCGGTTGTCGTCGCACGGTGTGAGACGTTCCCGCGTATTTACTGACGAAATATTATGTCAATCAAATTTTCGAGCATAATGTTCAGTCTATGGATGTTTGAATACATATCGAAACCGGAAATATTTCTCTGTTGCTAATTTGTAGGAAATATATTATCATAATGATCTAGTTAATTTATTGCTGATTTTTAATTATACTGCACACAAAATGCATTTTTTTTGTCCATTTCCACTAACTCACAAACTTTTGAAACTAGAAATAAAATACTAGTAGAATTATGTAAATAAAAACTTATTAAATTTGCAATAATATAAAATGAAAAGATAATATGACAATTTAATATAGTACCTATTATCAAATACATAACCCAAGAAAAACATTCAGTCAAAGTCAGTAGCCCTATTGCGTGTTTACGTACCGAGCGACCGTAGGTAATTATCTCTAGGACACTGCCGAGATAGAATACTGTTTGCTTACTTGTACTGTGGTTTTATTGCACGTCAAAAATGCCACTTGGCTACATTTTATACGGCGGTTTCATACAACTTTACGTTTCGTTTCGTATAAGAAAGTTTATACCATTTGACTACCAATTTAAAATTGGTTACGCTAGATTCCGTGGTATTTGTTATTCTATTCTACTAGCGTTTACGACAATCGAGCCACATCCCTAGGTCCCCTGATATTAATAGGTTACTAATCCATCGCTTATACAAGTTTTTCCTTAACCAACTTATACGGTCAGCACGACAAGATGGTACCTACATTTTACATTTTTCTTACTTTCAGATTGTCAAGAAATAATAAAATATTCAGATGTGATACTGTGTATATAGTGTAGATTATGATATACAATAATACTCTTAAAAGAACATGAATACAAAGTATTTTAATCGTTCATTTTTTAATTCAAGTAGAAAACGTTAAAATTATGTTGAAGTACTATTTTTCAAAAGAAGTTATAAAAAACGATGAAACTTCATAGTTCAACGCTTACCTCTTTCGGATTATGGTAATTCTAATCACGTTAAAAAACTCCACTTTTCTTTGAGAATGTCGTATAAGTTAACACTCAGGCACATAACGATGAGTACAGGAATTAGAATACAAAGACATTTGCATACAAAGAACACGCAACAACTGAAAAGTGCGTACATAATACTGAACAGTTGGTATAATTATCGTATTTTCAATTATATATCGATCACTGATATTCCTGAATATTTATTAGGTTAAGTGCAATATGAAACAAAGATATTTTGACTAATTACTTAAGATATTTTTCTTAATCATTTTAGGGGTCGTAGTGAGATAGATAATTTGAATAACAAATTTCATAAATATGCTATAGAGCAGTATTATAAAACTTTCTCGCAGAAAGTTAAGTTTTATATGAGATTATTTACAAAGTTCGAAATAATTAAGACTTTTCTGAGAAAAATAATAACATCATGCAATCAAACAATAACATCCTACTGTATGGGAGATAATCAACTGAAATTAGATTACTGACTAAACTAAAATAACCACTAGAAATCGACAAAATATTCTTAACTGAGTATGTTTTGCCGAGAATAGTCCAATATTCTATACAACAACAAAATATTGCATATAACATTTTTCTGTCTCATATATTATTATTTAATTTAGGAGCTTAACATGTTATATAAATCGTTCCATTGCTTTAGAATTTAGATGCTACAGCGTTGGCATATGGTAAGAAAATGTACCTATACAATTTTTATTTTTAAGTTTTGAAGCAGTTATTACACTGCTCTATCAAAGATCTCCTAACTAGGGTGGTGTAATAACAGCTAGAGAGACAGGCCCTTCCTCCAGGGAAATCAGGTGCTACCGTCCACGCTTGCCCTGTAGAAGTCAAAGGCTGGACTAAGTCCAGTAGATAGAGTACCTACTGTAATAAGTGGCTTGTTGACTATGTTGACTTCGGTTGTTAGATTTAGCAGTTATTTACATTAGGGTCTTTTAGTTGTCGCAATAATTGAAGCAAAAATTTGTAAGTAGTCTTATTTGTTACTACACGATTTTGAATTAGAATTACGCCAAATTATGTAACTGTAAGTTTCAAAATTTTTTGCTATTACATTAAGGTGTAAAATGAATCGATAATTTTAAGTTTCAAAATGAATTGATTGGGTAAAACCAAAGGCAAATTAGTTAATTTATAGACCTAACAACAAAAAAAATTACTTCGAACTACAAATAAATGACGTGATCAAATTGAAAGAAGAGTCAAAACAAAAATATTATTATCAGCCCACGAATTTTTTAGTCTAATATAATTATGATAATTGATAACATTAAAATTCAATTTAACAGAGCATATACAATGTCAGTAATCTGGTATATAAATCGTCTTTCCTTCAACTAAACCTCAATTAAGCTTTGGCTCTGAAGAAATTGCTGACAGTAATCCAATGGTATTTAAATTGTGATCTTCATAGGTTTCCTGAATCCACTAAATAATTTACCTGTTGGTTGTTTTCATTTAATAGGATAGTGAGAATTGAAATTGACAGGCTTACGGCTGAAATTTTGAGATAATGTTTGCAAATGTGTGTTAATACATACTTAGGAACGATTTCAACCGTTGTCTGACTGGACTATAATCGAAAAGCTCACCTATTCCATAAAAACACGTGTAGGTTAAGAGAGACGACATTATAAAACTAAACTATGATATTTTAGGTACTGTTTTGAAATCTTTGAATAACTTGCAATTTGAAATTTGTAATTAATTTTACCACATTCGAGATATAATATATTCGCATTTACAGCTAATAATATATGTATGAAAATATCAAAGATAATATAAAGTTACTACGAAAATATAATAGAAACTTCTGCGATGACACAAGAGAATGTATACCGCAGTGCCTAGACACTTCATACATTCATACATTCTGACAATGTTTCATTGTATAGCCACAGTGAAATGTAGCCAACTTTTACAAAAAAAAAATGATTTCATTACGTTGCCTGCTTTAACTGTCATTATTTGACAAATTTTCAAATTCATTTTAGTTTGAAAATTTTCGTTTCGTTTTTTTGTTGCTATCATATGTTATTAAAGTGAATCGTTTTAAGTATCGCTTGTGTTTAATGATATGTGATTTATTCGTCGGTGCGTTAACAAATACATAGTAAATAAATACCTAATTGCCTACTTCATATTTATTCTATGGGGGCGAAGTCACCACTGAGGAAGCCACGAGCTCAGCTATGGTATATAAAAACTTTATGGATTTGTTTTTGTTGGTATTTGTGTTGTAAATTTATAGTTTTTTTTAATATTAACACTATTTTATTCCAGGTTTGCAAAATACCCGATACTGTGAGTGTGATTTATACTCAATATGAGTACCCGATCATCAAATAAATATACCATTTGTAATAAACGGAGAACGTCTAATTCTGGCGTATTTTTAACTCGTTTGCCTATTGAACCTAAAAGGTATTTTTGTTTGTTTTTTATTAATCAATTACTATCTACGCACATTATTGACACTTGTGAGAATGATGAATGAGATATACATACAGTTAGTGATAGTTTGATATGTCTCAGGCTGTCCGAGTTTGATTCCAGGCCGGGTCATGTATTTAACGATATTTTTTAACATACACTTTATGGATACTTTAAAATAAAACAATACAACGTGATGCAATGACTACGGCCTAGAACAACAGCTCGAAAAATATGACATCTCCACTTCAGACATGCTGCTATGGTGGCATCTAAGTCGCCTCATTCTCCTGGTGTCTCTTGATAGGAATATATAAGACAGAATATGATTATAATTACTTTCAACAATATTTGTTAACTAAATGCCTCTTTTACAGATGTAAATTGTGCGTACAAGCAATTGGACAAGAGGACTTGGTGTATTTACCAATTGAAAAGTTGAAGTTGAAGTTTGTCTGTGCACTTCATTTTACTTGTTCTGCTTTTAATAAAAAAGGAAATCAACTACTCAAGTTTGCCGTACCATCATTGTTATTGCCATTCCACCTCTATGCGAAGAACTATTTAAAGAGTTCCCTTTACATGTCGGATATAAAAGAAATCAACTGGACCATGTAAGCAGGTATTCAAATCAATTTATTAAAGTAAACCTAATTTCAAGGTGTTTTTGAACATTAAATCTACCTTACTTCGGTTCAAAAGAAAGCCTGTACACTGAAAAGAACCAACAAAAAGTTTCTTTTCGATAATCTCTGTCACGTATCGTTTTTCAACATTAATTTACTCTAGGTATATTAAAATACTATATACAAATAAATGCCCACAGTACTTACGAAGTGTTCTCTATTATTATTATTTCAGAGCTTAATGTTGCTAAAGTATCTGATATACTGACACAGCTGCTGAAGCATCAACAGCAGCAATAGAGGTCTGTGCAAGCACAAGCACAGGCACAAGCAATGATGAAAAGACAGAGGAAGTCTAACAATGTCCCTGGTTTGTACAATAGTTTGACTTAACTTGATACAAATACTTGTTTTGTAGTTTATTTTTATTTTAACGTGCTTTTATTAGCTTCACCTGTAACTACGTAAAAAAATCTTGGAAGTTAAATTTGACCCACTTCCCGGTTTGAAATTAAAAGCTTTAAAAATGTAATTAAGAAATGAAATGAAAAATGTATATGTCCAGAGATTATTAATAGATTTTTTCTGTTATTACTTAGTACAGTATCTTCATTATTGTTATTATCATTTTTAATTTTTTAAATTTCAGTTACACGAGACTTATGTACTTATGAAACTTGACTTATGAAAATTGACTTATGAAAAAAAAATTTAAAAAGCTTGCACATGCTAAGTGTTCATTGAAAACCTTAGCAAATACATCCCTAAATGTGGACAAGTTGGAATCGCCAGCTTTGAAAAACATCATGTTGAATATTGTTAAGAATTTAAAAAAATGAATTGTTGTCACTACATATTATAAAGCAAAGTCCCCCGTCGCGTCTGTCTGTCTGTATATTCGCAATAATCTCAAAAACTACCGAACGGATTTTCATGCGGTTTTCACCAATAGACGGTATGATTCAAGAGAAAGGTTTATGTATATAATTTGTTAAGGGTTTGTGTAAATTGGTTGAAATATGACCATGATTGTTGAAGATGTCCAAAAAAATCAAATCGACTGGGAGCTTTCATCGAAAACGCTGCCTAATCCGTTTGACAAAGTATGGTAGGATTGTTTCTCTTTTATAGGTCTTTTTATCGTAAATTAAAAACTACAAAGAAAATAAATTCAAGCCGTCTCGCCCCTGTCGGGATGTTCTGTGTAAATGTGTAAAGATAATTTATGTATTGTTAAATATGAAATGTAACGGGAGCACTGATCACTATGAACACGTTATCAATTCTTCATCACAAGTATTATGTACTTGACTATTGACGGCTTCTCAACAACTGAACTCTTACAAGACCAAAATCAGGCTTTTATGCAGCCCCACTACATGCAGAAAATCCATTCTACCCTCGTTCTTGTAACTAAAATGTTACAAAATATCACACGTGGGTACTTTATGTGATTAAAATTAATGTAGAACTAACAGTATATTATTATAATAGATAAGTATGTGGGTAAAAAGAAATAAATCAGTCAGTATGCAACTACAGTCGTGTTTATGTTGTCTCCTTAAATGTAAAGAAATAACAACCTCAACGCGGCGCCAATTTTATTAAGGGGAGTATTGTACCAGATATATATAGTTAGTCATAGTTTGATATGTCTCAGGCTGCTATGGTGGCTTCTAAGTCACCTCATTCTCCTGGTGTCCCTTGATACGGCAGATTATGATTATAATTACTTTCAATTTGTTACTAAATGCCTCTTTTACAGATTTAAATTGGGGGTACAAGCAGATGGACAAGAGGACTTGGTGTATTTACCAATCGAAAAGCTACATGAATTGAAATTCGTCTGTGCACTTCATTTTGCTCATGCTGGTTTTAATGAAAAGTTTGGCTATTCAAAGAGGTAATACTGCCAGTCTGCTGGGTACCGTGAAACAGTAGAGAAGGACAGCTTTCTAAGAGGTAACTTTGAAGAAGTCTATTATATAATATAACGTTTAGTTTTAAGTTTGTAAATATTAACGTTAGGGTATATATGTAGTTTTTTGCACATACATACATAAATATGTATGTCTATATATAATACATATACATATATATGTGGGCGTCCAAGCAAAAAGGATCCAGTAGTGGGGTATTGAATTAAGACTAGATTCAGAATTTAGAATAGTCAATTGATAATAAGGATTAAAAAAATATTCAAAACCTGCCATATATTTCTTTAATAGACATTTAAAATTGAAACTGAAAAAGCATGTTTTGAGAAAAAGCATTATTAAAGTTTTATTGACAAAAAAAACATTTCTACTTGTTTGTTACGTAGAATTTGATTTATTTATGTAGATCAAGATATTCTGCATGAAATAAACTTATAATTATATTTGTAACATTATAGAATAAACAATTACAATCTAAACAAAGGATTGATACATAGTTTAGTAAAAAGGTCCACTTGTCGGAGTTTAGTACAGTGAGTAAATACGACAACATAATGAAGTAAAAAATTAAAATTAAGTATTTTTACTCTATTTAAGAACTAAGATAAGACCAGATTATTTTTATTATTATTTGAACAAAACAATGAATCACTATAGATTACATAAAAGGTACCAGTAGCTAAAGTTAAGCATAGAAATTGTTCTAGCTGGGAATCTTACTTAGATCTAACTTACGTTTTGGACAAAAATAAATTCCTCCCAGTACCTGATTTCTATGACCAACTTGTTTGCAATACGGAAATGTAATTAAAACATGGTATTAAAACGTATTTTATTCCAAATATTTAGACATACTAACCACTGGAACCTTTAACTAAACTTTTCTTTTATAAAATTTGCTATTTAGAAACATCATTTGAAGTCATTTACTATATGAACTTGTAGATAATTGAGCATTAATTGATAATCAATTAAAATCGCGAAATGTTACTTTTCACTACAAAACTGCGTACCTATATCTCCGAAGCTAAATGTCGATACTTGACCCTTTTTGCTTGGACGCCGACATATAATATCTTCAAGCTGTATTCCTAATGGGAAAGTCAGTCATGTTTATGTATATAAATATGTTTTTGTAAATATTAATACATATATACTAGAAATAATATCTCTTTTTGAAATAAATATTACCGTACAAAGGTGTGTTTTATTTAATTTCAAAATTACTATGAAATAATTTGAGATGTTCATAATTATCGATGCTTTTTTTTTATTATATCGACTTTTCCCGTCACTATTACATCGATAGCACGCTCTTTGTTTCTGTACATCACTGTCTCATTTGCTTATGTTGGTATTACGGTTATTACGTAATCATTAATTGTGTGAGGTTGGTTATAGGAACCTTTTTAATACGAAAGCTTCAAGCCGTCTTCCTGAGTGGCCGTCTCATAAAACGTAGTGATTACTTACTCAGTGGTATACCGCTAGTATGTGATACACGGTGTATTCACTTTCATAGTTTAATTTTTTATATGAAATTTTTTAACTTGTCACATGACCAATAGAGAGCGTTTTCTATTAATTGTTATTATATTTATGTAAATATTTATTATATATTTATTGCTTATTTATTACATATTATCTATTTTATATTATATATACACATATAAATGTTGTTTATTTGTTATTTTCATATTTCTAATTTTCATTTAAGCTTCCTAGAACGGAACGCATTTGACATGGCAACCATGGCGGCTAATGGCGTCTATGTTTAACAATCAAAAATATTGAGATTTTTTTTGAAAATTGCTTGAAGAAAAGTTACAGGTTTAAAACATTTTGTGTAAAAGAGAAAGCAATTTGGGGAAATTCAAAAAATTGCATTCTGAAAACTTTTTGTTTCGGAAACAAGTAGCGATTTTTTTCTCTGAGCTTCGAAATGGAATATGTTCTTTGCTGCTCATTTGCGTTTATTGACCCTTTTTTTAAGTACTAGCTGGACTCCGATTACTCCTGCTACCACATTTGATATTGGCTTGTACCTACTTTTGAATTGGATCACGCCGCTTACATATCAACTATTGCACTATTGTACTCGTATTGTACTCGTATTTAGACTTATGGACGCTGTTGAAATGCCTTGTGATAGGAAGTGTTGTGTACCTAATTGCAACAGAATTGATAGGCATTTTTAAAGTAAGTTACAAACTCAAATCGCCAACCAGTTTAGTTTCTTTATGTACCATCATGTTATTGTGTTACAAGTTTACATTAACATAAATAGTTCATATCTAAATCTTAGGTGACGCCAGTACTATACCGCACGGTTTTCCTAATTCTGACAAAGATACAGAAAGATTTAAGACTTGATTTATGCTGTTGGAGGCAGTATATTAGCTTCAGGCAACCAATCAAAACGTGTCAAAAACGTATCAAAACGTGTGCTATCATTATTTCGAAATAAAATATGACTTGAAGCAAAAGGCTGAGTGCTAATGCCGTTTCTACTGAGTTTACAAGGTAACTTACTTGCTACTTATTTCATAACCATTTTAATAAAACACGTAAAGTGTATTTACAAGAGGGCAACCTGAAGGTTTCTGGAATTATATCTGCAATATACACCAATGTATTATTTATTAGCTCTTGTCTGAATTTTGTTATAATAATAAAGAATAAAAAAAATAACTTAATTGGCAATCTGTGTGACAATAAGGAACATATTTATCAAAATATATTTTTGTTGGTTTATGTAGATGTAGAATCTATCTAGGAGCATCTCCCAAACCCTTAAAACCCTTGAAATTCAAGATTAACAAACACTCAATTTCATACTTGAAACTCTATCTGACATCTATCATAAAAAATCAAAATCTCTGTAAAAACCTTTAACGTCCATTGTTGTGCGACCTATTCGTAAAAGTAGTTAACATTTCAAATTTGTAATTCACTTTTTTTTACGAAAATAAATAATAACTGACTACCCCGTCGGGAATATAGCGTGAAGATATGTTACTTTTCAACTTTGTAATTGTTACCTTCTTTTTGCGAAAATAAATAATAACTGACTATCCCATCAGGGATATAGCGTGAACATTTGTAATTTGTAATTGTTACCTTCTTTTTACGAAAATAAATAATAACTGACTACCCCATCGGGGCCATACCGTGAAGTTATGTAACTTTTCAACTTTGTAATTGTTACCTTCTTTTTGCGAAAATAAATAATAACGGACTATCCCATCGGGGATATAGCGTGAAGATACCTTCACGTTTCATTGTTACCTTCTTTTATCCTTTCGCTGGACAAGTAAAAAACTAGGAGCAATGATATTCTAAGGGAAAAAAGTGAAAAAGTAGGTCTTATAATGAATTGGAATAAAACAAAATAAATGACCTGTACTAAAACAAAAACTATCATCTTAAATGGAAGACCTTTGGAATATTATGTGACTAGGTATATTTAGCTGAGAATGAAATATCATAAAATGCGAAGAAGTAGAATGTCGCGTATCCTTGAACTGGAAAAAATTAAGCTAAAAGAGATCCTAAAAAAAAGATTATAGTGGATTGCTCCTGTATTCTACCGACCCTTACACACGAATGTCAAACATAGATCTAGCACTAAGACAAAATCCAAGTTGGTCACATACCAGAGAGCAATGGAAAGGAAGCATACTGAAAATAAGAAAAATACACAAAGTAAGAAGTGAACTTAAAAGATATAAGACAGAGAACAAAGCTAACAGGTGCTTTAGAAAGAGATGATTATTATATGTACAAACATAAAACTATGTGAAAAATATATCGAAAAACAGGATGGATAAAGTGTTTTATTTATTACTTCCCTGTTGTTTTAACAGGCTTTGTTCATCTACAAAGCGTAGGCAATATTGCGCTTTGTAGACGAACAAAGCTTTGATTATTTTTAGTTTAAAATGTTAGTATAGGAGAGTATGCGTACGTTTGTACAGAGTATTCAAATTGATAATAGATGGCTCTCATCGTTTAAAAAGACTGATTATTCTCAGTATATATAATTTTCCCTATGATGTGATATTTAAGTACATACATATAATTTTTCTATGGTGATATTAGTATTCTGTGATTTATAAGAGTAAGACGAGTAATAACACTACATAGTATATTCAATGACTAAAGAGTCTATTTCAATGAGAATATTATATTTCTCTATGATTTATACACAACCTCGGACCAAAAATCATATTGGACGGAGCTATCCATTTTTCGTTGGTGTGAGTTTCTAAACTTGTATATGTGTGACTAGACAAGGGTCACACTCCCATAATACACTATATTTTTATTTTTGTGAATACAAGTAACGAAAACACTTAAAATTTACGAGTACTTATTTTGCAAATAATTAGTTTAGTGCTACAATGTTTTGTACGTCGAGCCGGTCATGAGCTGATATGTATTACACCGACAGTGCAAGTGCGGCAGTGCGAGGTTTCCAAACTTAATGTAGCTGTCTTTTATTCGTAGTTACGCACAATGAGATAGACGGAGAGACGCAAATATTCGTTTGACACAAGATGATAAGAGCGGCAACTCGTTATGGCTCTGTTTATTAAAATTCTTGGTCCGAGTACACAACAGTCCAAAGTACGTCCATTACACGTCCATGTCTTGACAAGAATCAACCTAGCAACCAGAAATCCAAAGAGTATTAATTATGACGCATATTGTATAGACTCAGTTCAGGTAGATTCAGTGTTACTTTGAACAAGTCTACTTAAGATTAAATGGTCAAATTGTGTACGTTTTTTAGATCTTTCGCCTAAAGTTTCAAAGTTGTTGATCGACACATGTTTAGAAATTTGGTGCTGGGTTGCCGGGTAGCCGCCAGAGATTCGTTTGGTTTCCTGGTTTCCTCTGTAATTTCCTGTGGATATTACGTTGTTAAGCGAAACACGTTTAGATCAACGAGTTTGAAGCTTCAAGGAGATGATAGCTTATAAAATATATACAAATTGACCAATTATTGTGTTTATAACGAAAGGAATAAAGGAATGCACAGATCGAACTATATAATAATAACTAGCTGTACCCGCGACTTCGTCTGCGCGGAAATTTTTTTCGTGGCTTTCCTGGATTGGGTTAGATTATATGTAAATGTGCATAGTATGTTTCAATTAAAAAAAAAAAGTCTACGTCTATCATAATTGACACGGCGGTTTAGCATTTCCCATTCAAAGTTTCATCCCCCTTTTCACCCCATTGGGGTAGTTTTTTTGATTAAAAAGTAGCCTATGTCCGTGTCCAGGTGTACAATTATTTCCGTGCTACATCATAATTAGTTCAGCGGTTTAGCATTTCCCGTACAAAGTTTCGCCCCTCTCCCTCTCGTCCTGCTTTTCACAGATTTTTGAAAAAAAAACTAGCCTTTGTATTTTTGATAAAAAAAGTCTTATCACCGCACCAAATTTTATCATTACCTAGATTTAGCGTTCCCCATACAAAGTATCATTCCCCTTTTCACCCTCTTAGGGTAGATTTTTCATGAAAAGTAGTTATATCCGTTCTCTGATGTCGAACTATCTTCTTGTCCAATTTCATCATAATCGGTTCAGCGGTTTACCATTTTCCATACAAAGTTTCATCCCCCTTTTCACCCATTTAGGGGCAAATTTTCTAAAAAATAAGTAGCCTATCATGAGCGCAATCACATGGTCTTACTACGTACCGACTTTCGTCAAGATCAGTCAAGCGGTTCTTCAGTTATAAAAGGACATAGAGACAGACAGACAGACAGACAAAAATTTTAAAAATGGTAGAATCGAAGTCAGTGAGTCACAAAACGACTATTTATCACAAAATTTGACAAAAAAAAATTAAATTACAGACAGACGCAAGAGATTTATATAGTAGTATAGATTATCTGAGGTAAATAATTACATAAGTTACATTATCTTTATCTCAAAACGACCTCGATGGCGCAGTGGTTTAGGCAAAGAATACAAGCGCAGAAAGTTCGATTCCCGGTCGGATAGATTTAGGAAATGAACTTTTCTAGATTATCTCGGATCTGGGTGTACTGGGAGACGCCCCTGGTAGTGTCGTCCTCTGGTTTTTATAGCACAAGGCATATCTAGTTTGAGACCAGATGATTGCTGTGTATTGTCTGACGTATTGTTGTTATTAATAAAATGTAATTTATTATTTATAATCAAATAGCCAGAGTGTTAGCAGACGGAAATGTCAAAAGCACTCGCATACCTATGCGAAAATGTGTGAGCAGAATGATGAGATTTGAGGAAACGAAAGAAGTATGTAAGGACCGCGACGCTTCCGTCCTCTCTGACTACCCCGTTAGGAATACAGCGTGAAGATATGCATGTATGTATGTATGTAATTTATTATGCTCGCTAGAAAGCAGCGTTTAGTGTAATGTTGCTGAAATTAACTCAGTTGTATTGTTTTAACTTAACATTGAGATTCAAACTCTCCTGGTTTTAACAAACATAATGTCTACATATCTACATACAGCGTGATTGTTTTTTCATCGAAAGCTTATACTTCCATATATTACAAAATATCAAAGAAAGTTATTCTTATAACGTGTAATTTATGTTATAGAAACAAGATCCAGTATTATTGTCTACACGTATGAGTACTGTACAGAACTGTAATAATTACGGTTTGTTTTGTGGCCAATTGAATAAATATATTTTTTATGTACTTTGTAATTATTAGTTTGTAATTATATGAGTAAATGTGGCATTAATAGATGTTTTGACGTTACCCTTATAAGGGACTTAGACAAGGATTTAGATAATGTTCAGAAAGAATGGGTTTTCAAATTTTACGAACCATCAAGAGAGTTTCATATATATTCTTAAGGCGACGCATTGGATATTATGACGGCAGGGATCTCAATTTTTATAAGTGACTACAAACGTATGTAAGTGATTTTTGGTAATCTGATTCATCATTTCATTGACTTTATTTTGCCAGTTGCGATACACGATTGGTTAATTTTTGTAACACAAAAAAAATATCAAAGAAACCTCTTTTAAAACAAAGAACATTTTCGTAGTAACGGGACCGATTTATGTTTCTAAATTTTCTGTAAAGTTTGATCTAAATATATTCTTCATATTCTTCTGGATTTTTTAAAATTAATTATTGTTTTTAAAATAAACGAAAGTAACTATTTTTTCTTATTTTTCGTAAGGTAGCGCGCGCACTTATGCATAGAGCAGAAGGTATACTTTAGATTAAATTGTTGTTCATCAATGTGTCGCCTTAAGTCACTTCGTACGGTGCGCAGTTTTTCGAGGCTATGTCTTTTCGAGGTGCTGGGGTTAATAGCACAATTAGCGTTATAGTCGCTATGTAAGTTTGGAAGGGCCGGTGGGCTTTACTTCCGAATACATTATGTATGTAATCAATTACATACAGACGTAATAAAAAGTCTGTGCAAATGCGTTGAAACTTTGTATATTCAATGCATTTTGATACGCTGATTACAAATCCGACCGTTGAAGTGACCGTAAATTACTGCGCATTTTCATTTTATTACGATATAGCACATGTTTGTATCTAAAAATTCTTATCTTTTCTTATTCCTAAAATAAATTCTTCTCTTTTTTCATTCATTAGTCACTAACACCCTCTAGTGAAACGATAGTAGGTTTTAGTGAATTACTGTCTTTTCGATTTAAAGTTTCATTTTACGGAGTTCTTTTCACTCAAGAACGACTTCTGATAATTAGGTGTGAAGGCGCTTCAGTGTAATCAGCCTATACATCGTAGTTGCTTTTTTAACGAATACGAAATGAAGTCGAGATAGGATCAAATGCGTTGGAGCTTGGTATAGTTATGCATTTCATGGCTCGCTTATTACTTTGCAGTCAACATTCGCCAGCTAAATATCGCGCGATATCTGCTGTCAAAACGAGAATTTGTGTGATGTAATTTGTATAGTGGTGCTAAATCTACCGCAAAAATTGCATTTTACGGTCATGGCGCAATTAGACTTTTGTAACTTCTTATTACGATTGGTCACCAGTCGCGCAGGATCGCGTGGCTGTCGCTGTCTGCAATTTTTTTGGTAATAAGTAATAAACCCACAGGTCGTCAATGTGATCGCAAATTAAATAAAATAAATTTGTTTTTCAATAAAACTTTGTTTTGCCATAAAACGTTTATTTAATTTTGTAATCAGTGTGACCGAAATGCAATAGGTGTATGTTCGGTCATATTGTCGTATTCAGAACTTTATCCTATAGGTAACAGCAATGAAGATTTCAGTGTTATTCGCTCTATTTCTTTTGCACTGCTTCGACCTTTCTCAAACAGTTACAAAAAAACGGCCAGTTTACAAAGAGAAATTGATGCTTTCGCAGCATAGATCTCCCTTCAACTATGTTGTGAAATCTAGCAGACGGGGCAAGAGTTTTTATTAATAAATCTATTTATATAACGAAAATTATTTTCTTTGTCCTTCAATAACGTGAGAAATACTGAACGTATCTGTATGAAACTATGACCACTTAACGCGGAATCGTTTGTAGATGGTTTTAGTAAGCTATTTATTTTTTGAATTCCGTTTCCAATTCACCATTTTTTAAACAAAAATTTACTACAGGTATACAATTTTCTTTTAAGACAAGAAAGTGGGCGGTTAACGGCTTCTATCTATACTAATGTTATAACGAGGTAAACTTTGTTTGTTTGTATGTAATGGATAAACTCAGAAACTAATCAAGCGATTTCAAAAATTCTTTCACCAGTAGGAAGTTACACTAACAGCGAGTAACATGGGCTGTATGTTATTAAAAAAAAAAGTTCTACCCATGCGCAACCGGGACGGGTCGCTATTATTAATAAATAATAATTTGTGAAACAAATTCACATTAATTTTGTGAGACTCCGAATTTTACATTTGTATAGTCTGACAAGAAGTGATGCCGAAAGTAAAAGCTTACTGTTTAAGGTGACTGAATTGATCTCTAGACCCTCAACTCGATAAGAATACATATCGGGCCCCTACTGATCCAGTAATTTCTCACCAGTGTAATGTTTCCTAGTGTTTTCACCTCATCTGAAACAATTGATCAATCATATGTTGAAAACCATTTATGAATTATTAATTTTCTGATTCAATTTCGACAAATTTAACCTATTTTTTTCCGTGGATGTCTAAAACAATAGCGGATGTGTTAAAATCAAAAGTCAATCAATAAAACTAAACTATGTAATATAATATACGTACTTATACATGTTACTTTCCATAACATTGAAAAATAACCTGTTTACAATATTCCTTTGAATATCAGTGTTAAGAATACAATAGCTTTATTCGCGAGCTCTTTGAGAGTTTCATTCTTTATAAGATCAAGCTCTGGTGCTTTTCTTTTGTTGAACAGTTTTGTCTGATAATAATAAGGAAAGGAATTATTTTAGGTGGTAAGTCAGCAGACAGAACTACATATTTGGATTAACGCTTTCGAAGTGTCAACCGAAGATATGTTCTTTTTTTAATAATTCCAGACACTCTCAATTCGACGACTTCCCGTTGTTCTCACGAGTGGAATAAAACAATAAGATAAAACTGGAAATAATCAATGGTAAATAATAAAGAAATCGATATATTCGCTTGATTTTGTTTTGTTTTTAGCGGTAGATTTTTGTTGACGATTTGTGAAATTTTCATTAACGAAGAATATTTTAAGAACTATTAAAATTGCAACGGACCCGAACACCGTTTTTGAAAAGTATTAAAATACATTCATTTTTATGAAGCGAGTGTATTAAATGATTGTTAAGTACAGACTGGTGCTTAAACGATACAATGATCGACACCTTTGTTACTCAAAAGTGTCGAGTAAGTAAAATTATAAGTCAGCACAGCGGAACTGTGTGGGCGACCAGACGCTACACTCTGATAAGGACGGCACCTGGGTGCATAACTCCGCCCTTCCTAAGTTCGAGATTATTTCAAGGATTATCTCGAGTCTTACACACACAGTTTACTTTCCGAATTGTAATATCTTAATATTAACGTTACAAGAATTTATAGTAAAAATTAACTAAATTACAATGTTTCCTATGCGTTAGCATAATTAGCGTAACTTTTATAAACGCTTTTGTATCTTTCAACTTATAATAGTTTTATATTTCTTTCTTAACTAACGGGATTTGCATAATGAATTTAATCTGGCTTGTTTAATATAAGCTTTTAATTCTATACATTGTTCAATCTTAATAACATTTTTCGGATTAACGGGAAAGAGCAATTTATAATTTTCTTTAATTCCTTTCAGTAATGATTATAATTCGTCAGAATCAATAACAAGGCATCGTCATTATCAGATTGCCCGTAACCATTTTTATCAAGAAGCCGAGAGGATTTATCAATCTACATCTTCTTCTTGCTGAAGGAATTAACTGCTTGTATTTTTCTATGGTTATTGTGCGGTACAGCTCCAGGCACGACCACTGCGCGTGCTGGGCACTTTATAATTTCGGCAGGGTAACAAACGTACCGGGAACTGTGCCAACATCGACCGTCCTACGCGGCGCTAATAAACAAAATTGTACAAATAAGAGAGGCTAAATACCTTTAATGTCCGTTAGTTTTCAGGTTGGTTGAAGTCGGAGGTGGCTTCCGGCGCCGTAAAGCCACAAAACGAAAGATAGATCCACTTATCACCTTCCCAACCTTTTTGCCTAACACTTCAAGAATTATATAGTAACAGTATAATGCAAAACAATCAAATACCAATTCCAGTCGGCGAACACAACATAACATGTAAACACGACACGGAAGAATTATTATCTTAGACATAGACATAGATATCTTTTAGACATAGACATAGACAGACATTTGTTTGGGATCAATCACGCATTATAACAATTTATACAAAAACAAAACAACATGGACACAGATTAACATTACTTATACACTACATACCTAAGACTAAATACAATTTATTAGCCCATGTGTGATGTGATGCCAAAATTGGACACCGACTCAGCATAAGCTGACGCAAGCGCTACAGCACTGATTTTCTGCGGTGCCCGCACAGAACATATATAAAATCAGGAAATGTTGCTTGCTCTGTATAAAAAGTAAATACCTACATAAATTTGCTTGATATATAATAGAATAATATATTATATGACCCAAATTAATAAATACTAAGATAAAGAAAAATAAATTAATGTAAGATATAAATTTATTTAAGAAATTATAACAAATATATATGTAATATATATGTATTACATAATAAATATATGTAAATAAACATTTAAAATCTAATATATACATGTGAAATAAAAAATACAAAAATAAATATCACTTATTAAAATACATGTGCGTGGAAATAATAAAAGGCACTCATTTGACTATACTATGGCAAATCGCGACTTCCGATGACGCGCTAACGGAACGTCGGGGCCGGCGCTGACGGTCTGTTAGACTATGGCGGCCGGTGCGATAGCATTTCTCCGACGGATCTTTTGCCATTATTAAATTTCCCAATTACCTACGTAATAATTGTTACAAAGAGTTTTCTGTCGTTTGCACATTAACTTTGTCTTAACGTTGTATTTTATGGAGTAGTTGGCCTCTTGTAAGATTAGGTACCTATTTCTCATGGCTGAGTTGCAAAAGCACGAATTGCTCCGTGTCTTTTCCAACATATATAAATAACCTAGTCGATGAGTTGATTTATCAATGAAAGCGTTTATCACTGGGAAACATGCTGGAGCAATTCGACCACCACAACTAAAGCAGTCTTCTTTCCTGGTACAGTAGATGGTTTTTCATCTTTACTTTGAAAGTACCGACCGCACAAAATTTCACTTTTAGCTTCAAAACAAAAAAGATAATTGAGATTTACAACCGATATTCTAAAAACTTTTCCTTTTTATTATCTTAAAGTGACCGACCTTTTTTTAGACTGCTCCATTATAGCTCAATTCACACACTAAAATTACCCATATACAAAAAAAACATAAACTAAACCGGCGCTGACGGGACAACTAGCGCCATCTCTTGGTATCGGGATACAATAGAAACAATAATATGTTTTATTTCTAACAGTTATTTTCATTAAGTAATCGGTTTGAGCTTCTGCACCAATCAATTCTGATTCTAAAACCTTTCCAATACAGTTCTGAACCTGATCCCTTGGCTGTACATACCTATTTGTCTTTCATTCTAGTTCCTCATAAAGTAATCTTAAATTTAGTACCTTAATTACGGTCCACTTATCGTAACTGACATAGGTTTGACCCTCGCGGACGGGTAATAATTCCGGATTCTTGTCAATCAGGTGTAGTTGAAGGGCCTGGCTTCGGATCGCGTGGATCGCTAGTAGGATCGCGTGGATCGCGTGGATCTGCGGAGGACGCTTCATGTCTTTAATAGGAACTTTAGTGCTTCGTTCACCGATAGTTATAGGAACAATGTTTCTATGAACGTCTCCGGTAACCCGCGCTCTACAATAACGTGGCTTATCCTTATTACGTCTAACATTTACCCTACATAAACATAACCCTTTAAAGAAAACAGAATCTCCCTCGTTAATATCAAATTTTGTTTCTCCTCCGCGTTATTCATTGATGGATTGCTTTTCCTGAATCATTCTATCTGTCAGGTAGTCATACAAATGTTTAATCTCTTTTACGTGTTCCTTAACAAGCTGTTGGGTAAACTTTTTGTTAAAATCAGATGAACTATAAGATTCGGTGTGCCCAAATAAGACTTCAAACGGGGTCAAGTCCGTAGTAGCATGGATCGAATGGTTGTATGACATAACCGCGTACGTCACAACGGAAGCGGCATCCGTTATTTTTTGAGCGTAATTCGCTATTTGGTATATTTCGATTATAGTTGAATGGAACCTTTCGATTAAGCCCATAGAGTTAGGATTATGGTATGTCCCGATGTGAAGGTCAATTTTATAAATAATTCAAATAATAATTCTTGCATCAGGGTATTGTTAAATTCCATTTCAGGGTCAGAGCTTATTCTGCTTGGTGTGCCGTGAAAGAAAAGTATTTTATTAATGCCCTTATAACCTCAGGTGTAGATTTGTTACTAATTTCGAAAGCTTGACCGAGCTTACTAAAAGCGTTCATGACCGTTAGGTTAATTTTACCTTCTATTGTAAAAGTGTCTATAAACATTTCCTGAAATGGTTTGGTTTGTGTTTGGAATAGTTGTTGTAAATGTAGTTTTAGGTGTTTCCGAACATATTTCATCTTTTTGTACAGTTCACACGCATTTATAACGGTCAGATCCATGTTGTTCCAGATAAACGTACGTTTAAAGTGTGCTAGGGTCTCTTTAATACCTCTATGGAAGTTTTTAGCTGTATGATACTTAATAATAATTTGGCGTTGCTCATCTTCTTATTCTACGTAAATGATACACTCATAGAGTTTAACGGAATCCTTTTTGAAACGCGATATAATAATTGTTGAAAACTGTTTTTTGTGAATTCCACTCTCAAAATAGAAAAAATGTTTTACTTTAGATTTTGTGTTCCATGAGAAACTTTTTTATGAGTTCCGGATTGTCTTCAGGTAAATGGACTTCTAATAAGTGCTGTTTAGGTCTAAGATAAGTTTTTAACAGTTATTTCATTTTTGTTCCAGGTGTAAACGAGTATTTAATTTGGCTTAGGTATTGTCTGTGGCCTCTTATAAAATGACCATACCTTCTGAATCCAAATCGCGAGCAGATTGGACAGTATCAGTACTCTCACTGCTTGGTTTTCGGACGCTGTAGCAGTTGTGCTGTCCATGGATGGGATCGAACATGGAGATCGTCTACCCCGTGACTCTGGGATGCTTACGGTCTCATCTGAATTGATTACCACTGTTTCAGGAGGTGGTAATCGTTTAGGCTCATTACTTCGATGTTGTCGTCTACCCATTGTTGCCAACTCCTCAACTACATCATCTAAATGTTTCTGAAGTCTGTTCTCTCCCGTCTAAGTTAACTTCCATTGATTCGTCATTACTTCCACCTAACGCTTTAATTCTTATACGGGATAACGCATCTGCGTTACTATTTTGTTTACCGTTTTTGAACACATCATAATCAAATTCCAACAAACGTAACTTTCATCTCGTGATCTTACTGTTTGGCTCAGCTCACAGACGAAATGACACGGACCCTTAACTTAACGGTTTATGGTTCATGTATATGGTGAATCTTTTTCCATATAAATAGGGTCAGAAATGTTTCACTGCCCATATGATCGCTAGTATTTCCTTATCTATTGTGCTATAACGTGTCTTAACGTGTGATTGGGCCTTGTGACAGGATCGCGCCTAGTGCGTAATTTGACGCATCATCATCATCATCAAAAAATACGAATATTACGATACTTGAATTAAACAAAACTGGATAAACGCATTTAGTTATTACTTAAGCCGTCGATTTTGGGTCGGAAAAATGTAGGAAAAGATAAGAAACAATGAATACAGATGTGAAGAGGTCTACTCACTACCTGCTCAACTCATTATCCTCCTGGTGTGAGTCTGTTCTTGGCCACTTTATGTTCTATCAAGTTGGTGCACCGCTTCTATCACCAATTGATTTACCAGTGTACACGCGTCGCGGAAGTTCATTTTGTTCGAGGATACCCGAGCCTTACTGCGCAGTCCTAAGAGCAAAGAGCCGATTTTGAGATCTTGCAGTAAGGTCTGGCAGCAATTTAACGGATATC
The DNA here is from genome assembly GCA_907165235.1 of Zeuzera pyrina. Lineage (NCBI taxonomy): Eukaryota > Metazoa > Arthropoda > Insecta > Lepidoptera > Cossidae > Zeuzera > Zeuzera pyrina. Next base: position 7,531,581 of record OU015627.1, read on the forward strand.
CTACCAACTGCACCACTCAAATTGCGACGGACCCGAACACCGTTTTTAAAAAGTATTAATATACAACGATTTTTATAAAGCAAATATATTAAATGATTGTTATGTACAAACTGAGGCTTAAACGAAACAATGATCGACACCTTGTTACCCAAAAATATCGAGTAAGTAAAATTATAAGTGTTGGCACAACGGAACTGTGTAGGCGACCAGACGCTATGCTCTGATAAGGACAGCACCTGGGTGCAGAATTAGCTATTAGGTATTATTTGTTCAGATGTTTACAAACACCCTAAACGTATGTTACATAATGTTGACTATGTCAAAAATGTATGAGAAACACACACATATTGTGCAATTTTAATGTATAAAGTTTTAAGTTTTTATTTTATTTAATACTGTAGTTATATAATAATACTAATAATAATAATAATAGTAATAATACTAATAATTCTAATAATAATAATGATAATAATAATATTAATATTAATTTCAATGGCACAACACAGTATATGACTCAATTATATAGTAAATACAATCAATGAATGAATGAAACAACGCTGTCACGCACTGTGCTACGTCCCCTGAACATGGTGAACACTCAGTATGATGTCGCGACCAGCGCGTATGTATGATTGTAACAGCATGTACACATGCACAGCATGTGACTGTATGGATAAACGCTTTATCTATCTATCTAATCAAATCGTAAAAGGCATGTATACTTTAAATCTTGTACCGTCACTTGTATCATAGGACAGCACAATATTCAGCAAGGTTAATTTAAATATGTAAATAAAAATGAGAAAATATATCTTTCATCTACATACGAAAGGACCTTTTAACACGAATTTGTAATAACAGAGAATGAAATTGTAATATGAGTGGTACTATTTTTTATAATTTATTATATCTAGTAAAGCAATTACAAAGAAATGAAATGGAATAAAGTTAGTAACAAATTATTTTATAAAATTTTATGCATAAATGTGTATTAAGTAACAAAATTAACTTATTTATAATAGTATTTTACGGTCTCTCGTATTGAAATAAAGGTATAATTTATTTTATTCACTCGTTATATTTCGCATAAATCTAAAGTTTTAAGTACTTCAATGCTAATAATTTAGTTTTTATAGTCTTAAGTTTTGCAATTGCGTTTTTATTGAAACTATTTTATTCAATTTGCAGAAACTTTCAATGACTAGAAGAATAAAATAAAATTTATAGTTCAGAATAAAACATACCTACTTATGCAATGACCGATTGTCAACAGCAAAGCTATCAATAACTACAACCATTTTTAATGCAATGAACATGTTGAAAAGTTTTATTTTATTTTAATTTTCTTTTTCATAGCTAAAATTAATTTCTGTACCTGTAGGTAATACAAAAGGTTTGTACTTCATTACATTTCAATGACTACAGAATTTTTTTATTATTTTTCTTTATTTGTCGCTTAATTTCTTTTCAATTTTGGATAATATATTGGCATTCATAACACCATTGTTTCAGTATATTTAATCTCATATATTGAATTTTCGTAGTATAGGTATCACATTATAGTTATACTAATGATTCCACTGAGTGTTGCTATGAATAAATAGTATGAACACAGAATCATTAGTTACTAACGTAAAGTATGAAGGTGATTGATAGATTCACAAAGTTACTGAAATGCGCCGCCTATAAAAAAAATCGCGAGTTAGTCACCAATAATATTGTGGCTTCAAACTGAGTACTAAATTCGTATTATCGATGCCACCTAAGGAACTGAGGGACTTCCGGTAATACTCAGTAATTACAACTTTGAAATCATTGTTTGCCATTATTTTAAACAAAGACTTTTTTCATGATACAGGCTGCATTAGAACTAAAGTTACGTAAATCGATTAACATAAACCGTGTGTTCGTAATTCTTCTCCTAAATGGCTTGACCGATTTTGATGAAATTTTTTTGGTACTTATGGAGTTACTTCGGTGGTTTTTAACTATAGTTAGATAAGTAGGTGGCACTGTTGTCAAGATCCAGAATTTTTATTAAATTTTCTGAATAAATATTTTTTAAACACGGAGTGCAGGCGACATTGACGCACGCATAAAATCCACGCAGACGAAGTCGTAAGCAACAGCTAGTATTAAATAAATCTTCAACCCTGAAACTGTGAACTCGTTATGCAACAATGCATGGAAAGACATTTTATGGTCGCCATCGTTTTCCATCAAAACCATCTCGCAACTATGCTGCCGCGCTGTATCTTGACTCTTGATGACTAATCTGCCAGCTGTGTTGACTGTTGACCCACATTATTTATCGTCAAGCGTGTACTCCGGTTCTACCCACAATCGATGGGGTTATTACTCAAAAAATTGCAGACAGCGATAGCCACGCGATCACTGCGCAACCAGTGACTAATTATAATAAAAAAATTGGTATCATATGTTACGATTGCGTGTCTATTGCCATAGGCCATTGCCATGACCATAAAATGCACTTATCGCGGTAAAGTTTGCGTCACTGTATAAATTAAATTATACAAATTCTCGTTTTGCCAGCAGATATCGCGCGATATTGGCTGTCACATGCTGACTGCGAGTTACGTAATAAGCGTACGGTTTTGAACCGCTGAAGCAACGGTAGGTGCCCGTTGCTTCAGCGTGTTAATGATATTAACAATTTCTTTGTAGTCCCATAACTAGTGCATAAATAATAATTGAAATATCCCGGAAACATTACACATACCTATTTCAAGTTACTTTGAATTGTAAAACATCTGGACCTAATTTTAATTAGCTGGAAATGGTCATTGTACAAAATGTACCTATCTGACTAAAGTTAATCATTGAATTTTAAATTTCATGTTGATAATTATGTTCAGTCAATAAAAAATAGCATTAGCATTCTGATTGTATTCCATAAAGTCAAAGATTTTGTCTGTGACTCACACTGTACTTATGAGATAGGGCTTTTGTAATTATTTCCAAACTTAACACATGCAATAACGCGCTAAATAATATTTTACTTATTATCCCGCTGTTAGGATATTTACATAGGTACATACGTCATTGGAAAGTCAAAATATGTCTAAATATTCCATGTTTATGAACCTAGGACAAAGAAACATACATAATTACTGTTAAAAGCTTACAGATGGCCTTTGATTATTTACATAATCCAACCCCATCGCCCGTACAAGATGCTTATAGCTCCTCGTTTTTCTCTCTCCTACATAAACATGGAAGCAGCATGAAGCTTAAGATTTAAGTTATACATAATATGAAGTCAGTATACGCATATTACAAACATACTACCATCTCCATACCTTTGAATATTATAAAAATCAAAGCTGTATTATAACAAGATTATACCCTTCTTTTGCATTATAACATCATTTATTTTACCTAACCCTAACATAATATATTGTTACCACGTTGCGTAGAATCCAAGTTAATAATGTAAACAACGTTATTATAAGCGCTTTGTTATTATGCTTATATAACATCATTGTTTATAATCATTAAAATTACTGCGCCTGAGGTTTGAATCAAATAATTATGTTTCTAGGAACGGTCCTACAAATATAATATTATTTGCTCAATGACTACTGAAAAGTGACAAGCGAGTGACCAAATGAGTGACAACAGAAGCTTTTTTTTTAATTTCTTTATGGCATGGCTCACAGTTTAGCGCATTTGCCAATGTCACGTATTAATAAGTAGAATCACACGTAAATTAGTTTATTCTTATCGTAAAACTCCTCCAGTAAAGTGATAGTGGCTATACTGAAGTTATAAAAGATTTCTTGGAAGAGCGCGAGAACTTCAGCTACACATGTTTATTTAGACCAGTCTTTCCCAAAGTGGGCGATAACGCCCCCTTGTGGGCGATGCAGGCCTAAAGGGGGGCGGTAAGAGACCCAGAAAAAAAATGGGGGCGTTGTGTAGAGGCCTGGGGGGTGATTTGTAATTTCATTTAGCTAGGAGGCATCTTAGACAACGACTGCATGAGCTCTCGACTCTCAACTACAACTTGTGAACATCAACTAATATTAATTAAAAGATTGCTCAAACTCGGTTCGATATTTCTCTCCGCGTAGTTCATATATCTGTCCTGTTTTATTGAATACACCAAATAAAAATCATGTCAATCGGTAGTTCCGTTTCGAAATGAAAGTAGACACAAACAAACAAATAAAAAGGCAACAGACACACTTTCGCATTTTAATAGTTATTAGTACTCCCAGATAGGTAATTTTCGTAGATAATAGACCGCGGGCAATCATGTTTTAAGAAGTTTTTGTTAAATAACCCGAATTGTGCATTCCTGTATCAATCGGCTGGTTCATAGAATACTTGTTCTGACTTGTTGAGTACGATTGAGCGTCGAATGAGATAAACGAGTTTATGCATGTTTGTTTTATTCCTGTCGGTGCATGCTGCTTATGCAATCCTATATAAACAACGTAATATTTATTTTATTTTCATTTGCGGTTTCGCGCGCAATAGATGAGCAGTACTTAAGTTTAACTCTTACTTACGTATTTCTCAAAACAAAACAATGTCGGAAGTAAAAAAAGAAGAGACAACAATACTGTGCGGAATATATTAAATTCGGATTCATTGAAAATCCGACAAACCCATCGTCGCCTTTGTGTCTTCTATGTCTAAAAACATTTTCGAATGAAGCAATGAAGCCTTCAAGACTGCAAGATCATTTGAATAAAATGCATCCAGATAAGAAAGACAAGAATGTAGCATATTTTCAAGACCTAGAGAAGAAGCATAATACTCAGCCAAGTGTAGCAAAACTATTTTCGGCGGCTGCTAAGCAAGATGACGACGGACTTCGAGCTTCGTACAATATCTCTTTGTTAATTGCTCAAAAAAGCAAACCACATAACATCGGAGAAGAGTTAATTTTGCCAGCAATAAAGGAAGTAATAACTACTGTGCTTCATAAACCAGCCGCAGATATTATCCGAAAAATTCCTTTGAGTAATAATTCTGTGCAAAGACGAATTGATTAAATGGCTGAAAACATTGAAGGATCATTGTGTGATCACCTGAGGACAAGTCAATTCTCAATTCAGCTCGATGAGTCCACTTTACCGACTAAGGAAGCATTGTTGCTGTCTTACGTGAGGTTTATTAAAGATGAGAAAATATGTGAAGAACTATTCTTTGCTAGAAATTTAGAGACCGATACAAAAGGCGAAACCATATTCAATACATTGGAAAAGTTTTGTGATAAGAAAGAGATTCCCTTGAAAAATATTATATCAGTTGCTACGGATGGCGCTCGGGCTATGACAGGGTGCCATAAAGGCTTCATAGCGTACTTAAAAAATAAAATTCCAGATGTCCTTGCTGTACATTGCGTTATTCATAGACAACATTTGGTTGCTAGAAACTTAAGTGAACGACTATTTCAATCACTGCAATATGTCATCAAAGCAGTCAATAAAATCCGCAACAGCTCTTTGAATGATAGATTATTTCATCAGCTTTGTGTTACTAATGACGAGGATTTCAACCGTTTGTTGTTTCATACTGAAGTTCGTTGGCTATCAAGAGGCAATTGTCTGACTCGATTTTACAACCTGTTTGACTCTGTTATAGAGTTCTTGGAAACTAAAGATACAGAATTGCACAACAAGCTCATTACATCAAAGAATGATATAGCTTACATGACAGACCTGTATAAATTGTTCAACGACATGAATCTCCAACTGCAAGGCGATGAACTAAATTTAATTAAAACAAAAAACGTCGTTGCTGCTTTCGCAGCCAAACTGCTTCTACACATAAAGGATATGGGCAGACGTGAGTTTCACAATTTTCCGAATTTATCAGTATCATGCAGTAACGACGAATTGTTTGCCTACTGCCAACATTTGGAAAACCTCCACATTGACTTCACCGAACGATACCAGGACATTTGGAACTTGAACTTTGAACCAGACTGGGTGTTGGATCCGTTTCCAAATGTCAACACAGCAATGTCACCTCAGCTGGAAGAAGAACTTATAGAATTGACAACAAACGAGGAAATAAAACTCAAGTTCAAAAATGGTTACCAAGAATTTTGGCTACAAAAACCGATCCCGCAATTGTACCCTGGATTGTGGTCAATCGTTCAGCAATTCTTGATAGCATTCCCATCGTCATATTTGTGTGAACGTGGATTTAATGCTGTGGCAACACTGCTTACTAAAAAGAAAAATCGTTTGCATGTTACCAAACGTGGCGACTTGCGACTGTTCTTGAGTAAATTGGAACCTGATATCAACAAACTTATTAAACAGCATCAGATTCATCCTTCACATTAGTTTTTATATAAGGATCGATTATATTTGTTTTATTTTGAATAAAAGATACTCTGTTTGAATACTATAAAGTTGCGTTTCAATAATCATACTCATTGGCAGGTGTATCCCGTAAGAGTTAACTTGAGACCTGAGCGCCGTTATGTATTACCTACTGCGCTCAGGTTTCAAGTTAACTCTTACGGGTTATAGTAAAAGTCTCGTTTGGAATTAATGTTTAATCTCCGCTAATATAGCTCACAATAATTAATTAATTTAATTTGAAGTTATAGTGGTTTTTCAGTAGGTGAAAAAATGGGGGCGCTAAAAAATAATTTATTCTCAAAGTGGGCAGTAGACAAAATAAGTTTGGGAACCCCTGATTTAGACCTATCCCATTCTTTTCACTTGTATAGAACTTTAAAACACAATATACTGTTAGGTATATTTGTCAGGCCGACTATTGTATGTAACAGAATTACCATTAATGATTATTATTATTATTGTATTATTAATATTATAATATAGTATATTATTAATATTGTATTGTCAATTATTCTCTAACTACCTACTTGTAAGATGTTGTTGAATGTCGACTGTAATTTCTTAATTTGTATTAATCGACTTTCTATTGTTCGTAAATGAGATCTGTAAGTTGTGAATAACAATAAGAGGTTTCTTGATAGAAGTAAACCGAAATTAGAGCAGTTTATCTTGTGATTGCAACGAGAGATCTTGTCGAAAATATACAATTAATACTCAAACAATATTTATTCGGTCGTCGCTCACAATACTCACTTTTATACTTTAAAATTCCCAAAATGTAAAAAATAGAAAATCTAAACAAAATATCAACGTCACTTCTCCCGTTCCCGCCAAAAAGTTACAACCTGTGACTGCAGAAAATGCTACAGAGTAGATGTTATATACAGGGTGTATATGAAAACGGGACAGTTACTGTAATGGATGAAAGGGCATAACTTTAGTATGTAGTTACAAAAAGAATTATCGAAAAAAACGTATCCGTTTAAGAGTTATGACCGTTTTAATTTTCAAGTGTTATCCCCACCATTTCTCGTAAAATTGGGTTGATCGTGTACAGTTACAGATTTTAAATCTTACGTATTTTTTTATTTTGTAATAATTTCATCCGTTACTGAAATACAGCCTGAAAACCATTTTCGAAAATAATGCGTATACCCCTCGTATACCCCTTAACAATGTTTACAAATCGCTAAGGTCATGAACTGTCAGCTGTTCAATATGGCGGATTGGCGGTGTTACATCATAGAAAGCCACCGTAAATCACACGTCGGCAAAGTCAAAGGCAGAAAGTATTTTAGTGACGTCACAAAGATGCCGACAAAATGTAAAGGTGTGTACATACGAAGTACGAATTGATTTTTTAATGAATGAATATTTTTGAAAGTTTCTATGAAAGTGGACAAAGAGAATAAATTGATGAGGTAAGAGCATTGTTTCAAGGAAGCTCGGCTTCTCAAGATGAATTTCAGTAAGATAAAATGTTATCAAAATGTACCAAAGTAGTTCGAAGGATGTAAGACACAACGACATTATCATAACAGGCCAGTAAATAACATCATAACATAACATTATACTGTAGGTACTTACCTACAATAATTACCTATTTTCTTATTAATAAAAAGTTAATTTAATATTAATAAGTTAATAAGTAATTTTAAGCAGATAAAATAATGAAATCACTAAAAACAGTACCTAAATCGATCGAATGTTACAAAGAAATAAAAATGGTTCATGATTGTTTATCCCTAGCTATTGTGATCCGACCTTTATCTACCTATGAATAATAAGGATTTTTTTCAAAAATTATTAAATTTTTTCAGATAGCGCGGCGTGCACGTGCATGCATAGAAGCGCAAGGCCGCAATTTTGAACATTTACGTTTGTGAACTTGTGAATGTGTAATTACTACGGACCTCAATACATATGGAAAAAAAAGTGATGTGAAAAAGTATCAAATTGTAGCAGTGTTATCGTGCGACATTTTGTGATTTACCCACATTGGTAATTTGCAGCCTGAATACAAGGTCAGAGTCTATCTTTTGTTTTTTTATCGATTTCTTTCATAACCATTTGTACGTCCGCAGTGAGAGGTCAGAATCATTGCGACGAGAACGTGGCGACAAAGGCACACTACCTACCTATCATTCTAATCTAATTTAAAACTACGTTTTTCCACATACACAGGAATATCAACCTTATTGTTACATAAATAAAAGAGGTTCTGTGGATTTGTGAAATTAGGTAAAAATTAAATTTCGGTGTCTTTTACTTGTGTTAAGGGGAAGCACAAGTGAAATAAATTGTGTTTTAACCTGTATCTTTGTTATTATTGCATAATAATACTTTATTAAATCGTAATCAAGATGAATTCTCGATATACTATAGCATATTCAAAAATATGTCCCGTTTGTATGTAAACCCAAATACCTAATTTAATTTTGATTTTTTCTGTTTTTTTAGTAATATAGTAGGTCTATATTTCAATTAGTTTAATTAATTTATATATCTAGTTCTTGAATAGCTCAAATTAAATAATAAGTAATTAATTTATAAAATATAACCTACTCAACAATAACAAACTTAATTAAGTTTTGAATCAATTTAATTATATTCAATTTAATTTAATTATTAATCAATTTAATTGTATTGGGAAAATGAAATGCTTTTGTGACAGACTTCTCAAGTTTGGAAGTGAAATGGTAGATATATGACTTCCATCTGTAACAAAGAGACTTCGAAACTAAATAGTTTATTGAAATTATTATTTTATTGAGTATAATAATATTATTTACTTCTAGGTACTCGCTTATTGATCTAATATAAAATTCAACAATTATAATTTAAAAAATTAAAAGCTCCTGACACAATACATAATCTGAACCCATTTAAATCGAACAAACATGAAGAATATTTTCCAAACTTGTAGCTTTCGAATAAAGAAAAATTATAATACCCTATTTACTATCGGGGGGCTAATTAATAATCTCCATACACTAAGCTTGTACCTACTATGGGTGTTACGCTAAGAATTGGCGGGTAGGAGGTACCTATTAACACCAACACTTCAAGCCATCTTAGATAAGCCCATTTGAAATTTGGCAAAGGCAGAAAAAGTAAAACTAAGCATTTTAGATATTTGTCCAATAGATTTTCCAATAATTTAAGAGCTTTTTAAAGTACATACATACATGTATTATCTATACATCTAAACATATAAATAACATTAAAGTGTCTGTCCGTGATTTCGAAATAAGACTTTTAATTTAAACTTATTTGGTTATTTGCACGTAACCGAAATCTAAACGCGCTTTTTTTTAGTTTTTGTCTGTCCGTCCGTATAATATCTGAAACGGCTAAACGGATTGTCACGCGACGCGATATTGGCAGATAGTGGACTTTTCAGAGTAATCTAGGCTACTTTTTACACCGAGATAATATCAAATTTAACACAGGTGAAACCGCGAGGCACAGCTAGTTCTACAATACAAATATACCAAGTCCAGTGTCATTTCTTTACATTTCAGATACGTATATAATATATAGTACCTTGACGACCGAGCTTTATTCGGTATCTTACAAAAAAATATCAAAAATCTAACCACATTGCAGGTTTCAAATCCGGTAGCACAGTACGAGTAACCGCTAGTGAGCTAAATCAGATAACCTGACTCACCTGTACATACGACACACATTATTATCAGATAAGCTGATCGGTCGCCATTTCGTTAGAAAACAGCACCCACACATCTATATTTTATCTGATGTTATTTGCTATACTTCGTAATATGGGATAGGCTGTCTGAAGTTATGAAGTCAATGCTTTTATCATTATTTTTCTTTTTATTTTCTTATTATAAGCACATTATTAAAGTGATATGTGTTTTTAATAGGTACTTATTGCAAACTAAACTTAGACATATTATTTAAAAAAAAAAAAAGTTCTGACCACATTGCAGGATTCGAACCCGTGCACTTCGGGGTGGTAGACCAACACTCAGCGACTGTGCTGTTGAGAAGGTAAACTGCTGCGAAATTAAAAAAAATTAGATGTTTTAAGTTCAGGAGTTTTATGAGTGTGAAAGAAGGAAAAAACAATTTTTTCCAGAATTGAGACCTAACTATTTTTCGCCCCATCAACCCCTATATTGTAAATTTCATCCAAATCGCTCGAGCCGTTTTCGAGAAAGTGAAATCAAATATATAATATAATAATATAATATACTCAGACATTTCACACAGCGCCATCTAGTCCCAAAGTAAGGTGCATAGCGCTTGTGTTATGGGTACTAGACAACTGATATACTACTTATATACTTTTCTTTTGTAAATATATACATATTATACATAAACACCCAGACTCGAGACGGGAATCGAACCCGCAACCCCCGTTTTATTTTCCAACGTAAAATGTACAAATATTGCTCGTTTAATATAATAGTGGATACAAAGTTTACACCATTTCAGGATGAATACAGCGTGAAGACAACACATTAAATGAAACGACATCAACATATCAAAATCACACCATGCTTGACGCTACTTATATCAATATATAATTGAGTTCAAAGATGCCAAAGTAGAACCAAATACAGATAATGGATACTATCACCTTTGTCTATCACCTTTCTTTACATCAAATAGCTTCAGAATATAATAACTGTGACCCTTACATACGTAACTCAATTGTAACTACGGATTATCTTTACCAACCAAAAACTACATTGCTTTTTAAACGACTTCAAAAAAAGGAGGAGGTTCTCTATTCGTCTGTATGTATTTTTTATTTATGTTCGAGCATAACTTCTTTGTTTGTGAAGCGATTTCAAGATTCTTATTTCGTTGGATTCAGTATAGCTCCAAGGTGGTCCCTTTAAAATTTCACTACTATTGGAGATTGGCCTTCGAAGATACACCAAATAATCCGAACGGCTTACAAGGGTTTATTTATATTAATATTTATTTAGTATATCATTCCGTTTCAGAATTAGAAAAGAAGTTAGTTGTTGACCTACTCTAAGTAGTAGCTGTAAAAGGAGGAATTAAAAACTTTTTAAGAAAAAATTAAACAGAAGAAAACGGTACAAAGTACAAAAAAACTCTCCTTTACTAATTAAAACTCAAATACAAAAATAATTTTATACATACGATAAATTTTTTTGTGAAGGGTCAATTTTCAAATAAATAATCACAGCTAAGTTAAAGTCCAGTAGTCATTTTTTTCTAGAACTATAATAATAAACTCATTAATTTTCCTAGAATTTAAAGTAAAAATCTGTTCTTCCTTACTCCGGTCATCGTTTACAGATAAATGTTTCAATTTATTTTAATTCTTATGAAAAGTACAAGTAACCTAAGGTATAAATAAAAAGTGCTTTGAGAACTCTGTTGCAAAAATTGATTTAATGTTGAATATAAACAATAGGACTCTTCAAATAATACATTTTCCATATCATGACAATCGCATGTTTGGAGCACATTTGTTACAAGTTTTGACATATCCTGCGGACGATCACATGTTTCGTAAACGACATTCTCAGCTTCCATGCTTGACTTTTCTCTTTTCATATTTTCTCTTTATCAATAATAAACACGATGTTTATTTTGCATATAATCCTGGAATGTTATCATAGACAAATTAAATGAATATTAAAATGAATAAGAATAAACATACTTGCAAGTAGTGTAACAAAAAAGTCAATGTTCTCTGTACGTATGTACATAGATCTAAATTTAAAGTTACAATAACGCCTTTCATATTGAATAGGTACATTTTCTAATATCGTACATTTTAATTTATAACTACAAAATATAGTTTAAATCGCAAATAAAAGTTCCAATTTTATCTTTAGCCCAGGCGTATAAGAAGACACAGGTCGTGCAGCTCAGCACTGCGCAGAACAGCTTAGGTTTTATTTACCTACATTCCATTACTATGATGCGTAAGCGTAATATTAAACAGTCGCAGGCAACAGCGACGCAGGTACGTAGTAGCCTACGCGTAAAAGGAGACGCAGGTCGCGCAGGCGATGCAGTTCAGCACGGCACAAACCAGTATGTCCATAATTAAAGCATTGTGTTATTTTATAATGTAAATAAACCTGTCTAAATTTTGCGAGGTGCGCAACAGTGTGCTGCGGTCTAATTGATCATTACGTTGCGTGGATTTATTTATACAACTGCATGTGGTCTACATTTCCACTACAGCGCACACTGTGCACGAAGCTCATGGTACCTTTATTGACTAATTTAAGGATTTTCGTCTTTCCAAACATGAGATATGTAGAAGTCATCTATTGTCCATCTTAAGTTCAAATGTAATATGACGACCTCGAGTGGTTTAGTGTTTAGTGGAGTGGAGTGGTTTAGGCGTCGTGTCTAAGTGCGAAAGGTTCCGGATTCGAATACCGGCCGGGTCAATTTAGGAAACGAACTTTTCTAGATTGTCTCAGGTCTGGGTGTAGTGGGAGACGCCCCGGGTAATTGTCGTTCTCATAACACAGGGAATGCCCTAGTTAGAGACCAGATGATCGGTGGTATTCTCTGGCGCATTTATTATTATTATAGTTATTAATTATAGAAAAAGAAAGTGGTATTGTATTTGTATACTGTACAGTGAATAAAATTATGTATCTATCTAAATCAAATCCAAAAAAGCCACACGTGAGGCAGTTACGTCGGTCCATGCGTAAGCGTATTAATATCGCAACCGCTGCAAGTGCGCGGTGCGCTCGCCTGCATTTTGACACAAAGCAAATCTGAGATTTTTTTTGGCATGGCGCACAGATTAGCGCATTTGCCAATGTCACGTATTAATAAGTAGAATCAACATGAAGCACATTCGAAGTTTTCGTTTATTCTTCTTGTCGTAAAACTTCTGCAGTAAAGTGATAGTAGGCTTCACTGAAGTTATAAAGAACTTTTTGGAAGAGCGCGAGAACTTCAGCTACACATGTTTATTTAGATCTTCTTCTATCTTTTCACTTATACAGAACTTTAAAACACGATATACTATCACTTTTGTACTTTAAAACTCCCAAAAATGTAAAAAATCTAAATAAAATGACAACCTCACTTTTTCCTTTCCCCAAAAAGTCCAAATCTGAGATTCTGAGTACACATGTGTAACGTTCTCGTGCCTGTGCGCCGCAGCGAATTACTCACGTCAAACTCTAGCGGGCGACACGTGGAGGGCACGTGAACCGCGTGGAATACGCCAGTACCTACTACTATTAGGTACTACAGGACCTAATACATAATAGGTACTGACTACGCGCGATTAGTTTGTGATCGAGAAGTTCCGGTGGCGATATGGGCTTACAGCGTTGTAGTGTTGTAGATGGAAAGTTCATATAACAAAGCCCAACTACACGAGAAGCAGTACTGATCGAGTGGTGGATTGGTTATTTATTCTTATAAAAAGCGTTACAAAAAGCAGGCCATTTAGTATACAATACAAACAGCGATAAAAACACAATGTGTACGTAAAAATACCATATGTTACAACATCCTAAGTTATAAGCAAAAAAATTATATAAGGTAGGCTTGAGTCAAAAGATTGAGCTAAGCATTACATTAACTATATTGTTTTCAGCTTTGACATTTGATAACATAGTTATTGTTCTCGGGAGCTGATGTTTTCGATAATAATCAACTTTTTTTGTAACTATGCGAAAGTCTTCTAACAAAAAACAAATTCTTACACCGACACCTCAATAATACACCTCATTAAATGTAAAAACACGTAAGCCATAATTATTGTAGTGCTTCCCAAAACATACCTTACGATACGAGTACGTTTAAGTGAATAGTTTGAGGACTACACTCAAGACAGTAGTTTAAAAAATAACTAAAGTACTTACAAATGACTTCAATAGCAAATAACAACAGCAGAACGAAAACTATGAAAACTACAATGATCGCACAAATTATCACAAGACCGACGGATTGCAATGCGTTGGAGCTTATATAGAGGTTACCCCAACTGAAAAATGATTCAGATCTGTAATATAAAGTCAGCAGAATACTTGAAGATATTTTCAAGCAATAACCATTAAAATTACAAACCACATCACTTGCCCCAATTATCTGTATTTTACAGTAATTTTTGTTCATTATTTATTTGTTATCTTTTTGACGTTAACATTTTTACTAGAAATGCTAGAAATAGAATATCTCGGAATAGCGTTCTCTCGTGACAATTTAAAAGTCAATTGACTTGACGTATTAGGTTGCCATGTTTTAAGCCGGTTGTCTACTGCCTCATAGTACCTATCCTATTAATCCTATAGTATCTATTATCTAACCAAATAATCAAAACAAATAGCAATTATTTTTATTCATATTAGAACATCGACATCAAGGGAGCATGTGTAATGTCGTCCAAAAAATCGAAAATACTTGCTATCTACTGAAGCACTTCTTAGTGATTTATATTAGAAAACCTGAGAAATTACCTCAATATCTCAATATCTTTATGTTACCCCTATTAGAAATAGATGAACTACATAATAAATATATACATATATGTATTTATGTAACAAATATAATGTAACAATGTAACAAACTTGTAACAAAGTACTCTTTATGAATTCGTTACTTTAGCTCTACCCAAGTAAAATATCTAAATCAAGTATTATAAGCAATCTTATACCTTATATTATTGGAAGATTACATCACTTTACAAAGTTAATATTTGTATGACGCGTTACGATATACTCGTGTATTATTATCAGCAGATCGATTGTCAGGACCTGTGGCAAAAGCATAAAAATTAAAGTAACAAATAACTTCATAGAAAGAAGCGAAACATTGCGTTATAAGTTTTTAAACTCCTATAGTGCGGATAAGTTAGAGTTAGAGCGAGGTGACGCTACCGGACTGTGATGTCACAAACTCATAGCAGCATTGCCTCAGCGCTAAGAGTGATAGAGACAGAGCGTCCATCCCTGTTCCATTTCCACTACTTGACTTTAAAAGCAATAAGTCCTGAACTGACACCTCATAATTGAATTCTAGATATTTTTAACAGTTGTGTTTGTTTATTAAACATATATGTCAGTTTAAAAATTTGTAAAGAACAGTTAAATAGCCTCTTCTTCAATAAATGGTTACATAATATACCTACGTATATTTAATCTATACTACTGTATAAATCTGCAGTGTTTGTCTGTAATTACAATTTACTGTCAAGTAATAGATAGTAATTTTATGACTCACTGACTTCGATTCTACCATTTTCTAAATTTTTGTCTGTCTGTCTATCTGTCGTATGTCCTTTTAAAACTCGGCTTGACCGATCTTGAAGAAAACTAGTATGTAGTAAAAACGTGTAATTGTACAAATGATAGGATAGCTATTTTTCAGAAAATCTACCCCTAAAGGGTTGAAAAGGAAGATGAAACTTTGTGTAGGAAATGCTAGGCTGTACCACCAACTGAACCAATTATTGGTACAGAGATAGTATGTGCCCGGAGACAAACGTATGCTAGGCTTTTTTTCTAAAACAGTATTTGTACATGTACACGTAATCTAACCTAATCTGAGAAAGCCACAAGAAATTTTTTTGCTCAGACGAAGTCGGGGATACAGCTAGTTATAAGTATATCACTTGAAAATTGTGGGCGTCCAAGCAAAAATGGTCCAGTGGTCGGCATTTAGTTTCCGAGATTATACGCAGTTTTGTAAAGTTGTGTGAAAAAATGTCATTTGGCGATTGTTAATTGATTTTTAATTAATGCTCAATAATCTACAAGTTCATATAGTAAATGACTTTATATGATGTTTCTAGGTAGAAACAAACAAGTAGAAGTGTGTTTTTTTTTCATTCAAACTTTAAAACTGCTTTTTTTCAAAACAAGCTTTTTCAGTTTCAGCTTTCAATGTCTGTTAAAAAAATACACGCCGGTTTTTGAATATTTATTTAATCCTTATCATCAATTGACTATTCTAAATTCCGGATCGAGTCTTAACTCAATACCCCACTACTGGACCCTTTTTGCTTGGATGCCTACAATTGGTTTCCTAATTTAAATTCATTATAAACTGGAGCCGTATAAGCGTTTGTATTCGTTCGGTCTTTCATGAAAAAATGAAATAATAGATAGCTCTCTTTACAAGATAAAATCTAATTAGCTGCCCGCATCGTCCTCATGTTATTTTTAGAATACAGCAATTCACTATGTTACTGTGGAACAGTTTACTGCTCAAATATCTATCTATCTAGTAAAATCTACCTAGTAATTTTCAATGTCTTGTACAAACATACGGACATAATCTGCAAATGGATAAAAACGCTACTTGAGATAGGCTATCAAAACCGTTTACCCAGTCACTAGTGAAAACCTATTCAGCTTTCAATATTTATCTTTAATATTTCTCTTAATTTAATATCTCATTTATTTTTGTTATTTCTAATTTTTTCTTTTTGCTCTTTCTTATTGCTCTTATTTTACTTTCATTTTAATAGTTCTCGTACTTAAATATAATAAATAAATTACCTTTTGAATATGTTTAAGATAATCTATTACTGTCTGATTTTCTTCTAATTTTACTAGTAGAAATGGCACTACAGACAATTAATCAGGGACGCATTCCGTGAAGTGAAGGGAGAGCTATTTTCTATCTCTATTACAGTCACTAAGATTACTTGAAAGCGTGAGTGATTTTTTTAGAAGATAAAAAATAATTAATCTCAGTAGAATCAAGAATCCTATTCTGCTCTCCCTAAACCAACGCCTGGATACGCGGATGATTAGTTGACATACTATAATATACAGAAGATTAAATTATAACTAACAAAGTAAAGATTCAAAGAGGAGTATGAGAGCTCCAACAAGGAGAGCCAAAAAAAGGACGCAGCAGAGACACTTGCACAGTAGCTCAGCACAACAACTGCAACAGCAGGCGCAGGGGTTCGGGATACAGCTACCACCGCCGCCGCCTATCACGACGTTACGAACACTGGAACATGTGACCTTTTTACACTCTGTATAGTGCGCGTTAGAGGTGGGTAGGTCCGACATTTTAAAGGATACCGAGTGCGATTGCAGATCACCTCCGCGGATACACTGGATGTACGTCAGCTGAATCTGGATGGTTCGGTGTCCGCAGACCTATGGATCCGATTTAGAATAGTTTATTATAACTGTCGACGACCGAATATTTTTTGTTTCTAGCGATGTTCATCCAGCTCAACGGACCTACATATATCCAAGTTTCATTGACTCACATATAACTAACGTATTAAATACTTTTATGTAGATTCAACCGCAGAGTAATTATTTATACCTCCCCACCACAGAATGTTCTTGTCCCCACGTGCGGGGCTTACAAATTACATATATATACGTTCCGTTCCACTTTGCGCGCAAACATCTCGTACTAAAAGATAGGTGTCTGGTTAGTACATAGATATACATACGTCCATCAATACCGTACGGGGTACAGGTTCAGAAAGACGTATCCATTCAAACCTACCCATCTCTAATGTGATTGCATAACTAAGTAGGACAACGATTCTTAAAGTGTGTCCCGCGGAGCAGAATGGTTCCATGTATAAGTCACCAGGATTTCATGAATATTTATAGTCAATCGTTGGAATATTTTGGCTGCTGCAATCTGTGGCAAAATTATTTTTGGCGTAAACTTAAGCTAAGCATACACATTGATCAACTCTGAACCACTTTTAATCTTTAGTAGGACCAGTAACATGCTTGACAATGCTTGATTCGAAACCTATTATTGTCCGGCCGCTGAGAGAATGCGTTCCTGACGTCTGTCAGTTGGTCATAACTAGTAATGGGCAAAAAATAACACTGTAATATTATTTCTTCAACCGACCCAAGAAAAGAGTAATATAAGTTTCAATACTTGTTTTTCTGGCTTCTAATTTTTTAATGTAACTAGCGTAAAGAAAATAAAAATGCGAGAGTAATATTCAGAAGTATTTAATATACAAATCAACAATTAAAATACCTTAAAAAATATTTTCGACTGATAAACGAACATGTTTTATCAAGATAACGTTACAATTGCCTGTTATTTTCGGCACATTATATACAATAATATAGTTTTTAATGATAATTATTCGTTGGGCAAATAAACAATGAACATATTTTTATCGTAAATTCACCGCCATTTTAAAGTAACGTCGTCCATTCGATCACAACCTGTCAGAAACGCATTCTCTCAGCGGCCGGACTGTAATTCTATGTTTTAAATATTTGTAGGTAATTGATTTTCACTGTTATTTCAATTACAATCGTCTATTTCTTACCATTCTGTTTGGGCTTCTATAAAATAAAAGGGGTTTATTGAGTGTTCCGTCGCCTTAAAAATTTAAGACCCGCTGAGGTTGGGTATACGAATTGCGCAACAAGACGAAACACTCACGCTAATGATCTAATGTCCAAAGGAGTTTAGTACTGTTCTACAAACACCTGGACTAATCAATCATTAATCAAAATGTAAACATACCATTAAGTTCCTCATAGACACTATTACCTATTTACGCCTTGATTACGAATCTTTTTTGTACAACAAAGAGGATTGCTGCGGACGTTATTTAAAAGATAGGCTCTCAAGAAAGTCCGCGGTAATTTGAAATGATATTGGATTACTTATGCATTATGCGTTGTTTCTGAAGGATATTAATGTTAATAAAATACATTTAAATTTTTTTTTCATAAACTCATTTAGTCCTTGTTATCATGAAATAATAAGAAATTAAAAAAATTATGTCCAATTTCACCAAAGTCCCGTAATACTTAGTGAACTCTTAAAACCGGATAGGGGTCCGCTAACGATGAAAATTAAGACTAGTAAAATCGGGCATAAAACATCTATTTTAAGTTGAATGAAGGTCCGTATTCATAAAAATTATAAAACTTTTTTATGCTTAAATATGCTTTTTCTTCATTTTCGTTTCGAAATGAAGGAGACTAACGATATCTTACCTAATGTAGGTTTTTCATTCATTAAAACAACACAATTTTGATAATTAATAAAGTTAATACTACATTTTATTAATTAGCGCGAACCCCTAAAACCGGAGACTGGAGATTAAGCACGATTTAACTAGGCAGTAATAATTATCACTTAAGGAATTTTATTGCTATTATTCGGCTAACAGGCGTTTGATGTAGGGTTTCGTACTACATTTTTTTCATTCGTTTCGCTAAATTTAATGTTTAACATTTAAATTAAATTAAAGTAAAAATTAAAATTTGTTGATTTCGGTCGAAAACATTATCAAAACAGTAACTGTTAAATAATTTGTGAAAGTTCACAAACAGGTAAATTATAACTACTTGTTAAAAATATATTAATTTAAATATTAATAAAATAAATTGACTCTCCGTCTCCTTGTTGTTGTTTACCTCGTTAGGGATACAGTATGAAGATATATATGTATGCATACATATGTATACAATCTGACATAGAGCACTCTTCTATCACGTTTAAGGGATTTTCAAATACATACACATTTCTTTTCTCGTTCAAGTGAAAATCGCGCGTCAGAATTAGCGAAACAGTAGACGAGGACTTTAAAAACGGTTAACGGAGCTTTGGTATAGTAAAAAGAAATATAAAATTAGAAAAAAAGTTAATAAATGTATGTAAGTATAAATATGTAATATGGTCAAAATTATAGACATTACAGCTTTAAATCGTTTTGCTTTTATTTCGGACTAAATTGTAAATAAGAAATTCATTTCATTTATTAGTATGGTCTGGCAGAACACTGCCTGAGCATTACATCCCAAAGGCGATAGAATTTAAGTGTTATTAGTTGTTTTCCAAGGTATCTTGCAAAGGGTTTATTTACTAAGAGGTGCTTATATTGAATAGGTTAGCGCTCTCTCCACAGGACGATGAAACAAGATTGTTATTATTTCAATATTATTCACAATATTTTAAACCAATAATATCGTAACGTAAATTATTTATATGGCTAATAAAATAAAAATAATATAGTCCAGCAAAAATACGATTTGAAACAAAATAATTCGTATTAAAACATTTATTTTTATAATCGTTAAATATAATATGCATGTATGTCATTTTACCGTACTATATCGATAAATCCATACAGATATGTATAAAATTATGGCCACATTTAAAAAAAAGTTATACGTATGCAATTAACGGTTTACGGAAATATCAAAAGCACTGGCATATCCAGGCGAAAGTGTGTGAGACGAATGATAAGATTTGAGGAAACGAAAGCAGTATTTAAGAACCGCGATGCTTCTCGCACCCCATCCTTCCTGATTACCCCGTTATAGATACAACGTGAAAATATGTATGTATGCGAAACAGTTTATTTTGTCGATTGACAGTTTAAATCTTATAAAAAAGAGAACTATGGACAATTGATAAAGAGGTCGCCCCGAGGTCCGCAGAGTGCTGAGAGTGTGCAAGAGTGCCGTATATAAAAGGAGTAACGGACAAAGTTGGAACAGCACTAAAGATATACTACAGTAACTGTGTATAGTCCGCACTCTAAAATGGCAAAGCACCTGCGTACTCCAAAGGATGTCATTCCCTTCCAGACACCTGGTGTCTACAAGGTGGATTGCAGCTGTGGTATCCTACATCGGACAGACGTAAAGAACAATAGCAGAAAGAGTCAAAGAACATATTATAACTGTCAGAAAACGACAGACAAATAGGTCAGCCATTGCCGAGCACTTGCTGGAGTCAGGACCCAATCACTGGATTGAATTGCATCCACCACAGGTCCTTTCCACCGATCGACACTATTATTCCAGAATAGCACGAGAGGCGGTTGAAATCAAGAAATACCATAATTTCAACCGGGAAAATGGATACCTCTTATCAACATCATGGAATCCTGTCATCAGTGAGTGCGTCCGGAGCCGGAAAACCGGACGTCGCCAGTGTGTAGATGTCGTTAGTGTAGTGTGTCGAAGTACCGACAGTGACAATAACAAAAATTAAGAAATGCATTGAATGAGTGTGGGTAGTTGCAAAAAACCGCACGCTACGAAGACGTCATTCATCCTCAGCAGTCTGCCCGTGACCATGATCGGTGCAATCCGATCGAAACGTCGGGATAAAATAGGTAATTAGCCTTAAAGTATAAACGCGACATAGACCCGTTAGTAAATATCATAAGATGTGTACAAGTCGTGAAAGTTTAAAAACATTCATTAGTAAAGATTTGAACCTATCGCAATTTTATGCTTATGCGCAGTAAGTTATTAAAATTCAATTTAAAAATTATTTTTTTAAAGTTTAACGAATTTTTTAAAACATATTCCGTTCAGAAATGTTGATTGATTTGATGTGTATAACAAAAACAAAAATCATTTTTACAAACTGAAAAATATTCAATCGATTTAGATTTTTTATTATTTTTAGAAATCAAAATACTACCGTCATTTATTTCATTTAAAATATGTTCATGTATTGTTTTAGTTGGATTCGTCAATATTTATTAATGTCTAATTTGATCTTCGAAACAATAAATTAGGTATTATAGAATTTTTGCATTTTACTGTATACTTAGTATATAACGATGTCGCAACTTTACAGGGCTAATATAAAACTTGTATGACAAGTATAAAGTTGTTCAAATTTATGGAACAAAGATGAAAAATAATTCGGCTTAGAGTAATTCAGTAAGGGTGCAGTGAATAACTGTACCATAGATATAAGGATTCCGTTTTTCTTATTAAAGAACCTTTAAGTTTCTCTGATCTTCTCCAAACAAATGCACATAGCATTTTCATCTCTTCGGGCTTCACTGAAAAATCCCTGAAAGGATTTCAATATAAATTGCACAGTCCAAAGACCATGTTACTTAATCACTGTAACTTATGAAAGTAGGGTAGATATATATCATAACGTTCTCTTTTCGACAAGCATAAATAACGTTATAGAAATCCAAAAGTAATGAATTAATGTAAATAGGATATTAAATACTTTACTGTAGGCAATCCACATAGACGATCCGGACAAAAGCCAATACATATGTCGTACATATAAACATGTATACGTACAAGTAACACGAAAAGTATATTTATTTGACGACCTCCGTGGCGCATCGGTTTAGCGCGTCAGAAAGTAAAACGGGGGTTGCGAGTTCGATTCCCGTCCCGAGTCTGGGTGTTTATGTATAATATGTATATATTTACAAAAGAAAAGTATATAAGTAGTATATCAGTTGTCTAGTACACATAACACAAGCGCTATGCAGCTTACTTTGGGACTAGATGGAGCTGTGTGAAATGTCTGAGTATTATTATTATTATATTTGTACGTTAATAGAACGTTAAAAAACATTACATTTAAAAGTACGTTTATCTCTTTTACAGATTTCTTCGATAAAACTTAATTATTAAGTGTAAATTAACTTAAAAAGTGTAATTAATGAAATAATATGTACGTTTTTTTATAAATTAGGCAGACAGGCACATATGGTATGTGGATTGATCAATTACTTTCATACTGGTCGGTTAGTTTTGTTAAATTTTATTTTTGTTGACTTAATAACTGAAAAGAATATATAATAATAAATAACGTACAATATGTAATTATGAACAAGAACTACTATAATATCGAAAAAAATTTAAAAAAGTAGTAAAATTGTTCCTTGGTCAAATGAAAATGCTTTATCTTCTGAAAAACCACTACTTACTGAAAGACAGAAATATAGTTAAAAATTCATTTAATATATTGATGAGATAAATAGGTATTAGCTTATGATAAATGAAATGAATTTATAACTATATTTATCGAGTTAATTTTCCAGGGATTCAGGGACAGGGGTCAGACAAAAAATAAATAGTTGATTGACTTATGTATTAATCCTTTGAATACCCATAAACTATGAAGCTCACTGTAAAATCTCCTCCTTAACTTATACTGTTATTATGAAATAAGTTCACATTCACAAACGGAAGTTTATGAACTTACCACATAATTTAAATGCAGACAGCGAAATTGCATGGCCTCTAGCCGTAGTATGATCCATAGGAATTTAGCTCTATCACAGTAACTACATTGCAGATTTTATTATTTTGTAACCAAAATCTCTGAAAGATTGAAACTTAGGACTTGACAGAAATTATGTCAATGATTTTTTTTCATAGACGCAGGATATGATACTCATAGGGCCATGGTTTTCGTTTGATCTTTTTACATACCTACTGTTCGTATCTCATGTCATATCACGAAACTATTATGGATTGAGTATACCATAAAGTATATATACATTCATGTCCTGTGGTTCGTATCGTATACTTATTCCTTTATGTATTTTTTATGGACTACAAATACTTATAAAATTTACGTTGCACTAGTAGTAAAAATAAACGAATGAAACAACGCGATTTCAAAAACGAATAGCTCAACCGATTTCATTTAAGACGATAATGTCATAGTATTGCAACAGAGTTACTAGCGTAAAATCTTACCATGAAACACAAAGTAAAAGAATAATTACAATTTTGCTATGACATACATACTTAAAGTGTTCTAATTCTGAGAAGCATCTGGGCAGAAACTGTGGGAATTGTGATCAGATACCTACTCGTCTAAGTAGGTAACAGATCTAAGTAGGATTATAATATGGCTCTCTAAACCTGTTACAGTTCTGTCGCTTTCATTTCTAAGAGCAATTCGTTACGACTTGTAGTTTCACCGAAATTAATGACAATAAAAAAATTAAACCGACTTTAGAAAAAACACTAAAAATTACGAAATAACTATCCTTTACTAATCAAAACTTAAGTACAAAAATATCTTTATAAATACGATACAAATACCCATGTAATTAAATTTGGCAGTTAATGAAGTCGGTGCCAATCCTACTAAATTAGTAGACTTTCTGTTGTTACACATTGATTTGGCACCGACTTCAATAATTGTCAAATTCGTATCGTCGTAAATCGTATTATTAAAATCGTTTTAATAAAACTATTTTTGTACCTACTTAAGTTTTATTAGTAAAGGATAGTTGTTTCGTACTTTTCAGTGTTTTTTTAGACGATTTAATTTTTTAATTATTTTTTTTTATTTCTCCCTTTTGAGTGACCTTGGCCTAAATAAATATCTAGAGTAGGTTTACAATTTAATTCTTTTCTAATTCTAGAACGCAATGACATATAAGAGAATCATCAATATAAATAAATAAAAGTTCGCGTTATTTGGTGTATCTTCGAAACCCAAGCTCCAACACCGGTGAAATCTAAATGCGATCGATCTGGAAATGTATCCTTTCAAATAAAAAATCTACTTTCGAATCGGTTCATAAATGACGGAGTACTGAGGTAACAAACATAAAAAAAACACACACCCGTATTGAGAACCTCCTTTTATTGAAGTCGGATAAAAAGTATACTTAATAACTCTCTCTTAATATCGTTGAGATGTTCATTGTATTAAGATACAACGAATATCTCAACGATATAAAGAATACTTTTTAAACATTTCAAATTTAAATATGTTTAAAAAGTAACAATTTATTTGCAATATTTACACATACGAATATTGTTTTCGTTATAGACTTGCAAATAATTATGATAATAACAAAGAATTAAACCAAAATAATGTTTTTGTCATATATTTAAAAAAAATGAAGCTTCAAAAATAAGCGTAATTATTATATATTAAAAATATAAAAGATACATTAAACGAAAAGTATAAATCAATATTACATTTATGACGACACAATCTGTAATGAGAAATTTTTGTTTTCTACACTTAACTTTAACAATAGAGATGCTAAGTCTGAACTATTTAATGGTAGAATTAACTTTGAAACTAAAGTGGAACTACTGGTGGTACTAGTCTTATACTTAAAAGAGGAACCAGCGGAAATTTCATTTGATAAATTTGATGTAACTCTCGTTATCAGCACATTCATGGGTGTGCTTGTAACATCTTTTTGATTATAAAGGATGTCTGTTCCACTATCAACTTCTAAATCACTGATTTTTTTAAATTCAGTAGTATATTCCGCAGTATTGTTCCGAGTAGAATTACTATCAATGTTCTCTACAAGACTGTTGTTATAGTTAGAGTAGAAACGTTTGTGTGGTCTATACCCATGATTCCAGGGATAGCGGGTTTTCCATTCGTATACGTATTTACCAGGTACTGTAAAAAACCAGTAACGAAAACATTTTATAGTTTATCATTTACTAATTTAAATTTTAGTAAATACAGAAGCTGTACTTGATCTAAAGTACTTCCATACGTTTAATGGAATAAAGTTTTAGTTCAAACAATCGCTTAAGCAATTTATATTTACCTCTTTTTTTAGCCTTCATCTTTAATTCTACGACAGCGTAGTTGTAGCCGAGACCTACACCCAAACCCAATATAACCAGCAAGGTGGATATAAGACACCACACCAAAATAGTGCACGTACATATTTTAGCGAGTCTGAAACAGTGAAAAATTGTTCAACAACATGCCTCCGAAATATTTCTAAAAAATATATGAGGAAGAAATGTTATTTTCTCATTATTTAAAATTAATAATATGATAAATGATACGGTACATTGCTGAAAAATTATCTTACTTTTCCGTTAAGTACATAACATTCGACAAGCAGCTAGCAATTGTATTCCGAAAAATACACATTTTACTAATCAGTTTTCTAATAAAATCTAAATGGTTAGACTGGCTTTAGATCTAAATGTTCATGAAGTTAATATACCTTACGGAATAGAGGAACAACTATGAACTACGTTTATGTAAATATTAGTTTTCTTCAAATGTAGACAGTTTCCAATAACCGTCAGTAATGTTGACACTTACCTTGGATTGAATATTTTTTTAATTTTTATTATTTAGAAAATGTAACAAGGTAAAATCATGGGTAAAATAGCTGATAACTAAGAGCTGATAATAACTAAAAAAACAACTTTTGCATCGCAGATCTACCACTAATTTTACCACACAAATATCTACACCATTCATCAAGGGACTTTTTGGCGGGAACGGGTGAAGAAGAATTCATTTAGATTTTCTATTTCTTGCATTTTTGCAGTTTTGGGATTTCTAAAGTAGGTACAAAAGTGACAATATGTCCGTTAAAGTTATGCGTAAGGAAAAATAGAGAAGCTAAAAATAAACATGCGGACCTGAAGTTTACATGCTCTTTCAAGAAATTCTTTTTAACTCCAATAAAGTCTACTATCACTTTTCTGGAAGAGTGTTATTCATTTAGTGATAGGAGAAATGATTACTGAAGATATCGGCTACATGGGCGTAGTACTCTTTGCCTTCCCTCTCAAGGGAGAATCTTAAGAACAACAACAACCATTCATCCAGGTATATCAAGGTACAAGAACACATCGACACTTTTTCCAATAATCAGTATTCATTTGGATTTATAGACGGTATAAACCCGGTAGGAACCCATGGGCGAAACCAGATAACGACGGATCAATAGTAATCCTTTCTTATAAGAATAAGTTCTGTTCTTTGGTCGACTCTTACCAGAGAATATGTAAAAAATAAGGTTGACTCCCGCCTCATGCGTAACGGAATTGGCTACTCTCGGCCGGAGACGTAGGGCTTTTGTGTTAGGAGAGTATCTCGTTTAGTTATACATTTAGTATATAATAATATAATAATAGAAATAAAAAGAACAATACAAACGGATGTTTCTTTTATTTTTGTTGAATTACATTTCTTGTAGTTATGTTGAAGAATGATAACTGGATTCGTATAACTACAATTATTTAGGGATCTAAGGACATTATAATTTGATTTATGTGATTTAGACATTTTCGTATTTGCAACGATGTGAAGAACAAATTAAAGACAAATGAAAGTGGTTATATGTTCGTGTGCATGTTCGCATCGCGTGCGACCCCGCATTAATTACTATTAAATTTATACTGTGACTCTACTGCCTCCGCACAAGTCTAAAGCAGTTGGAATGCTCTTTGTATTTCATCTGTGTTCACAATGAATACTGAAGTTTCTTTTCGTGATAGTCTGGGATAACGCAATTTTATAACCTTTGATGGTTTATAACATTGTTATTAATTGTGAATTTTAAATAAGTCTCAGTTACGATATCTTTCAGATATCACAATTTTTAAACACTAATTTAACGTAGCTTCGAAACTACGGAACAATTGCTCCACCTTCAACTTACCCGACAGCATCCCGACAGAATGAAATTTAGTAAACAATGTTTAGAAAAATTTACGTCATTATTTTTCGTGTAAAGTCAACGACAATATTTATCATTACAATCATTGACGTATACAACAACACGCAAATATTCATTTACGGACAAATATAAATTAAAAATTGTGTATGAGTGCATATGCAATACAGTCAGAAATAATTAAAATAATATGATTTTTATGATTGTTACTTTAATTTATAAGATAACTTCGTATGCAATATAAGTTCAACGAAATCTTTGTAACTTTAGGTCTATATGTCTATATGTTTCACAGAAGTTCTTTACAAAATTGTAGAAATAATTACAGCAATAATTTGACAAGTCTTTTATTTTATGAAAAGTAAAAGCGGGCAGCATGTTCATTTACAATGTTTATTATAAGTATATATATATATATATATATATATAACTATAGCGCTACTAGTTCTAGCGTTGTATTTTTTTTAAGCATTCGTATTTTTGTTAATAACTCTGAGAAATCGATATCGAAGTTCAACGGGACGATCATAGTAGGCTTTATCGTCTTAATTTCCTTTGCTGATTTTCTCAAACTATTTGCGACATTTTCATCATAATCGTCATCATCATCCTCTTCAAATATATTGTTTCTTAAAATGCCTGGCGCTGATGGCTTTGACGTAGTACTGTTTTCTCTTTTTCCGCCTAATGAAATTTAAAAATCAGTTATTATTTCGCCTATAAGCTTTTGTTATATGTTACTTCTGTTCTTTGTTGTTACGTTAAAAATACTAATTGACAAATAAAAATATAATTTATAGCTACAGAGTAGGTATTAGGGAACAAATAATATACCTGCTTGTACATCGACGAAACAGTAATTGTATCCAATACCAATACCGATAATAAGAATAACTATCGTAGTGGCTACAAAGCAGGATATCACTGCAGTTATAGCACAAAAGCTTGCAATCCTTTAAAGATGAAATTGCTATGTTTATTTATAAAAGCTAACTTGTTCGTTTTATATAAGTTTTGTAATTTGTGCCTAAAAAAATAATTGTTTTAAGAACAACCAGGTCTACTGCCTTTATACAAAAAGCTTAACATTCTATAGGCTATCTAATCATGTTCATAGAAGACAACAAAACTAGTGAAAAGGTTTACCACTAAACTTACTAAAGGTTTTGCTGTAGGAGCAATAATGTTAGCTGTTTTTACAAAATAACAATGTCTGTACAAATCATTGTGTTAAGTATTAGCAATACCATTCTACCTGCTTTACAAATGCTCTATTTATATATTTACTTTTCGACAGCATACATAATCCTTCCAATGAAACCAACAACGGATGCAGTACAACACATGCTTGTTAAAATATTTCGCTGATTATATTATGTAAACGATGTATAAAAATATTGTAAAATTGTATATTAATACTAAAAAGACTAAAAAATAAAAAGTAGAAAAGCTTATGTACATGTAAATAAAAGTGACATGAAGCAGAAATGATTAATGATCTCACACTTTTCTCACACAGATCCAAGCACAGATCTCACATCATGAAATACTATTAATTTTTTGTCAACCTTCTTCCGTTTATGATACTGGCTAAAATATAATTTATTATGTGTCAGGAAAAGAAAATATTTACAATTCGTTTTGTGTTGATTTATGTATTTTTATTTTTATACAATTTTTATTTTTATATTCTTTATTCTTCGCAGGATGATGGGTTACTCAGTTTTGGATATGGAGAAAGTTCCAGATTCCTTAGAAGAGTAAGATATTTTACTTGCCTTTAAATAAAATTAAAAGATTTAGACGGCACTATTTGAATACCAAATTTCATAGTTTGGAACTAGATCTATTATTAACATCATAGAAATGTGTTGTGTAAAACAAGTGTAAGACCTTCAATAAATGTTCTGCGGTAATTGTCAAACAATAATACCTACATACATACATATCTTCACACTGGATCCCTAACAGGGCAGTCAGAGAGGACAGAACGCCGAGCGTCGCGGTCCTTACATACTTCTTTCGCTTCTTCAAATCTCATAATAATAATATATATTCTTTATTAAACACAAAGGTTACATTAATACGTATTTAATTTTGACATTTGGTACAAAGGTAAGCTTATCTCTATAAGAATTTCCTTCCAGCTGGTGGTGCAATTACTGTAGAGATTGTTTCCACCCACGAAAAAGCCAAAAAGATAAGTTCAAATTCAAATTCAAATTATTTATTTGTCTGTGATTGTAGGTGGATCATATAAGTATAAAGTCTCGCGACCCCTTTACTATTAAATTATAATTATAATAATATTTTAATTAATAGTTTATTTATACATTTTATTTAAATTTTCCATTCTCCCTCAGGTGATAAAAACGCAAAATTTATAACACTACACTAAAATTCATTCCTTTAATAAACGAATCTTTTGTATATGTCTTATTTTTTTTAACAGACTGCGACCACCTTTAATAACAAACGGGACCCTCCCAAGGGTCGTGACCCCCAGAACGAAATAAAATTTTAACTAAATAGCTAGCAATTTATTCTACTAAAACCACAAGCAGCTAAATAATATATGTATTAAAAATATTAAATAAAAAAAAATTCGAATTAAACGGTTAAATAAAAAAATAAATGTAGTACATACAGAAATCTGTACTAATAATATAAAGAGAGACAGAGAGAGCGAATTTTGTAAGTTTTTTTATATGTGGAGAGTAATCTCTGGAACCATTGCACCTTTGAATAATTCTTTCACCATTTGAAAGGTACACCAATCCAATCCATCCATCCAATTCTAGATGGACATAGGCTATTCATCATGTATTCAACCCAGGCGAAGTCAAGACAGGCCGCTAGTATAAATATAAAAAAAAACATGAATACCTACTGAAATGATAGGTAGGTATAGTACTCTTTTAAACGTTTTTCGAGAGAAGTTACTGACGAAATTGTTCACAGCAAGCCAAAGTGGGTGACTTGTGCAGCGTTTACCATGGGACTCATTATGATCACAATGTCAGCAATAGCTGTGGGAATGTTCATTGGATATACGTACTGTTACTTCGAGCATAAGACAGGCATTAGCGATTTTGGCGGGTTCAGAACTGGTCAGAATATTTTCACTAAAACGTTTTAGTATATGATTCTTCATAGCCTATTATACATCTTGTTACACAGAGCCTCATAGAATATGGGTACTTTGCATAGAGCCATTGTTCTTGCGCTTATTTTAATGTTCGTTGATGCGTTTAACTTCAGCACCTAAGTGTGTAACTCATCTACAGATATTTTAGTAAAATAATCTTATATTCACAGGAAACCTCACAGAATCAGCAAACCTTAAAATTGTTCACTTACCAGTTGAAATCAATGAATCAACGAACAACAGAACGATGAACGGCGCCTTATTATATAGCATTATTGTTTCTAGAATCTTAAATATAGGTCACGCTTTCATGGATGACGAGTACACTCCTTGGCACAGTAATGAAAATTTGAAAACAATCCGTCGTTTTACGTGATTTTCATTATTTATATTACCGCAAGCCGATAAGTAAACTAATGTAATGCCAGGAGATTTTTGGCTTCGTACAAGAAGCAGGTATGCTAGCGTTTATAATGTCTATTGACACGTCCGCTACACTTATTATATTTAGATTTATTAAAACTGTATTTATATTCATTTCGAAATTATGTTTCCATTTAAATGGCACAATATTTTAATGTAAACTTTTTCTATTGAAAGGCATAAAAAAAATTTTGGTATCGATGTGCAGATCACGCACAAGGCTGGGCGTAATAAAATTTTGAATAATAGTGGTTTTATTTGTTCATTCTGTCCAGTAGCTGAGCACAGGTCGTCTCTTCTCAATAATGAAGTGAAAAAGTGACTGGTCATCATCCACCACGTTGATCCAATGCACTTTGATCGAAGTATTTAGACACCAATCTAATATCAGAGGTTACAATTTACCTAAATAAGGTTTGATCTGACTTAAAAAGTACCACAATTGTAACCAATAATCAGGATCAACGTCTTAACCGTGCATGACTAGATCACGCATCTCCTGAGTGATCCGTGAACTGTGTCCGAACGCGCACGCACCGTTATTTTACTCCAGTGATCATATCAAACACCGAAATACCCAAGCATTTCTCTATTATTTCATACAAAAACCCTGACACAATCTTTACTACTATATAAATCTCTAGCGTCTGTCTGTAATTACAACTTTACTGCCAAATTTTGTGATAGTCTTTTTATGACTTTGATTCTACCATTTTTTAAATTTTTGTCTGTCTGTCTGTCTGTCTATATGTCCTTTTATAACTTTTATAAATGGCTTGATCGATCTTGATGAAAACCGGTACGTAGTAAGAACATGTGACTGTGCTCACGTAGGCTACTTATTTTTTAGAAAATCTACCCTGCGGAGTCATTCACAAACGTCGGAAACTCAAGTTTCCGTATCCAACAGGAAACTTTTCGACGATTTTGTCTATACGCGATTCACGAATCCGAAATATTATTATATTTATAATATATGTATATCATAACACAACTAGTTGTATTCACAAATCCAAGCCGTCGGATTGAATTTATACTTTTCGACGATCGGCCTTTGCGCCACGGAAAGTTTCCGACGTTTGTGAATAACCCCCCTGAACGGGTGAAAGGGGGAATAAAACTTTGTATGGCAAATGGTAAACCGCTGAACCGATTATGATGAAATTTGGCAGGGAGATAGTTTCACATTAGAGAACGGACATAAGCTACCTTTTTTCAAAAATCTTCCCCTAAGAAGGTGAAAAGGGGGGTGAAACTTTGTATGGGAAATGCTAAATCTTGGTAATGATAAAATTTGGTACGGTGATAAGACTTTTTTCATCGAAAATACATAGGCTACTTTTTATATCAAAAATCTGTGATAAGGTGGACGGGTGAGAGAGGACGAAACTTTGTACAGGAAATGCTAAACTGCAGAACTGATTATGATGTAGCATGGATATAGTTTGATACCCGGGAACGGACATAGGCTACTTTTTCATCAAGAAACTACCCTAAAGGGGTGAAAAGGTGGATGAAACTGAATGGGAAATGCGACCCGCCGAACCAATTATGAAGTTTAGTACAGACATAGAATGTGCCCGGAGACAGACGTAGGCCAGACGTAGACTTTTTGTCTAAACCAATCTGTCTTAATACTTAATTTTAAACTTACATGTGCATATAATCTAACCATTATCCGGGAAAGCCACGAAAAATTTTCCGTGCAGACGAAATCGCGGGTACAGCTAGTATATCCATATATTTCTGTACAACAGTACATTTTCTAAGTGTTCTGAATGTACTGCTCATTCATAGCTACTTTGTTACAATTACATGATTCGTGAATGCATCATGATGACTCATGTATTTTTTTGAGAATCGTGACCAATTGATTTTAACTGTTTAGAACCAATTAATGTTGATAAGCACGAGACCAAACTGCACGTAATGATTACTTCATCTAGGTAATTGTAGTACAATTGATTGTACTCTAATGAATCCAATTTTAAAGACTCTTAGCCTGCGTACGTAGACGCAGGCTGCACGAGTGGCATGGTCCAGCACAGTACAATCTATTTTACTATAAGTCTGAATTATACGTGCCTGTGTGTCTGCATCTGCATACATTCATAATAGTCATAATGTACAGTTTACATAAACCTGTGTTGGGTTAACTGTATCTTTTGTGGGGCCTGCGTCTTTGTATACATCTACAAACAGTACTTGTTTCGCAATCGCCAAATAAGTAGTTGTATAAATATTCAGTAAGTTAGTTTTCGTCTGAAGATATCTGCTAAAAAATTTCAGATCTTAGATATTTATTATTAGATAGGCCCTTATAATCTTATGCTTTCGTAAATACGTAGAGTGGAGATTTTAATACTTTATTTGACAGACGATTTACAAACGTTGAGTGTAGGATTTTCGCTACCATGTCGAACGATCACTATGTAGAGTATGAAAAATTATTTCTAATTAGACGTTACGTAGGTATGTACACATTACATGTTAAATGTAAGTACATTACAGGAAAATTTAAATAGTATATCCATAATTATTTCCTAGTCTTCCAGAATTGCTACAGTTGACTGAAGCAAAGCGTTTTACGTATTTATGTGTATTGATGTTAGTTGTACTTAATATGTTACCATAGCCTTTTTAAACCCTAAACAATCACATCAATCATGTGATTTCAAACTAAGTACTAGGTTTGTAGCATAAGTGCCACATAACGATCTTAAGGAGTACCCGATTGTTGCACCCAGGCCCCAAGCATAGCCCCAAGTCAATTTTGAAGTTCGTTTACCTGTGCCAATTTGATCTGGCCGGTGACCTAGTTGCACAACCTTCGTAGGTGTAATATGGGTACATACTCTACATACTGCTGTAATTGGCTGTAAACATATATGTATCTAAATGATATTCACAATAGAGTATTATAAAATGTCAAATTGAGAATCATTTAACCACAATAGAAGTATGCAAGTGAGCCCCGAGATGGAATTCGAAACCCTCGGCAAATGAAGCACTAATCTTTGACACACTTTGGAACACCGACACGACAGTAATATTTTAATTTACGTACATCGTAATATGTAATTGATCCATTTTTTCTTTTTACTTGTGCCTACACCCACATAAAACTTGTGATAATGCAGCAAATAGGTTTTAACAAGCAAACCCATGCTTGCAAATCTGAGTGTATTAAAGCAATATCTTCTTATTTTAATGAAACTTGTCATTTCGTTGAAATTAAATTAACGTTTACTTTGATGATTGCGAACAAATACAATATCCATGTTATAAAAAATGTAAAATTTTCTATGTAAGGTTTATCTAATCTTACATTTAAACCTTAAAGTTGATCTCGTTGTAATAAAAGCAAATAAATTTATCACTATGTTGTAACAATTCCGTTTTTGTTTTAAATAAAGAAAAAAATCAGCGCTGCCCTTGAAAATTTTTTTGTGAGTCGTCGCTAATATTATGATACGAGACTGAACCTTTAATGTAATATTCAAGGTACCTATTTATTAAACGTTTTAGTAAAACACTAAAACAAAATCATAATAATTCTACTTACATGTAAGAAAATTGTTTTTAATATAGATAGCTTTTATTCGTGAGTTTATACAGTTTAAACAACGATTAATTGCGAAGCTAATATAGCATATTAAAAATATTAAATTAATAAATTAAGAATAGCATTGAATTGAAAATTTTATGCGTAATTGTGGGAAATCGGTCGGACACCATTTTTTAGTCATTCATGGACATCATACAAATTGAAATTAGTAAAATTATAATTGTTACTTTGAAATTCGTGTTATAAATGTAAATTCGATATTTGCAGTATTCTTGTATTTTATTTGTCTTAACTAACATAATGTCCATATGTACATACATACATACATACTCATGCTGTATCGCTAACTACAGAAAGGACAGAGCAACAAGTATCGCGGTCTTTACATACTTCTTTCATCTCATCAAATCTCATTATTCTGAAAACCATTTAATCCAATTTTCAAAAATGTAACATTAAAAATGAAATTATGAAATATAAATAAAACCCGCATTCTCCGGAGAGCTCGATAACTATGTAGGCACCTACCTACTTATCTTGATTTTCATTGAAACATTGAGTAGAACAATGGTTGCGAAGTTATGGTACAATTAGACAAAAGCACGAAAAGAATCAAGTATGAAATATAAATGTGGTACTTAATAAATGTATATAAATGTAGTAATAAGAATAAGACAAACCCATACCGATAAAACTACACGGTCTTGATCCGTTGTTTATTAAAATATGAACAACACCCTACAATACTACTACAACTGCATTCCTAATAAGTCGACTTTCATACCATGAAATATCGCTATTTACTACTTAGTACAATTCGTATAGTTTCCAATAAACTATGATTATATTTGAATTATGTATGACAGGGCTGCACGACAGTGTTGTTGTAAAAATGGAGAAAGGAATGTTTACATGGTTCGGGCACATAGAAAGAATGGTGATGAAAGACTGACGAAGAAAATCTAGAGCGAAAGCGAGTGGTAAAAGAAACCAAGGAAGACCAAAGCTGACTTACGAAGATCAAATAGCCAGACTACACAGCGTGAAGATTATGAACGTATAGGTAACTATTTGAGTTCACATTCTACTTTTAAAGGAATTAAAAGGTTTAACAAATTATATTTCACTAGCAAACCCGGCCCGTTTCACTGGGCGTTATTTAAAATTAAAATAAATTAAACAGTTTTTATAATTATTTCGATACTGCAAAAAAAAACAAAAAAAATTCTACTGATCCGATCTTTACCAAACTTTACAGGAACACCCGCTGGGCCAATCTGAAGGTTCCCTGAAAATTTCATCGAAATCGGTCCAGCCGTTTCGGAATCCATAAGGAACATACATACATACATACATCGCCTTTTATATATATAGATAGATGAACGATCTTAGCTGTTTGTTATAATTACAATACTCCTTAGATCTATAACTAAGTTACTAACTTTCGAGCACAAGTTTCGTGTCACGTATGCTTCCAAGAAAAGTTATCGCTTGTCGTTACGTTGGTTGGGTGAATGCCATTGGTCCAGCACACCCCATGCTTATATTATGTAGAGACAAGTTTCTCAAAAACATAATATAAACAGGTATCATACATTGTCCTACTATGAGGAAAATCGCATTCATATTTTATTAAAAATACCAGATAGATATATTGTTATTATACCTAATGTGTTTGTTGAAATACAACACATCAATCCAGTAAACGTTGAACAATAAAATACTGTAGAACTAAATACAATAGCCTGTTTTATACAAGATTTGATTAGGTACCTTTATTACAAGTATCTACCTATTACTTTTTATTGTTTTACGTTATTCAATTTAATAAGTATTCGGTAAACATAGTTTAAAAAAGAGATTTACACGCGCCAATTCATAATCCCGTTCTTAAATTGCTTGACTGAACCCTAAAAAGGATGAGTATATAAAAAAGTGAAGCAGTCAGTAACTTGCTCCCGCGCCGTTCCATGTGATCACACGCGCAGGCGTGAGCGGGCGTGCGCATCGATGTACGGATCATCGCTTGAATATTTTACACTCGATTTAATCGGTTTTCAGTTAAAATTTTGTTACTTCCACTAGTTATTGCGTGAAAAAGTTTTGGATAACTGCATTCTTTTACAAATGTCTTTATTATTGAGTTTCTTCTATTAATTTCGTGTTCAGTGACTGTCAACGCTGTGTCAAGGTTAGAAAGTGAAATACTATAAACATTGGACGGTGTAATGTAGTAATAATGCATAATAGTTTACGTATTCATTGCTAAATAATCTTCGTGGATGTGAATTTGTGATTTCTTCCCGTGTGTGACGTTATTACGTAGTTGATAAAAAAGTAAGTAATTGAAAGGTAATTTTTAATAGTGATGTCGAAGAAATTTTCACTTACGCAAACTAGAGAATTTTTTGGATTTACTTAATTTTTCTTATTACAACATTAACATCGATAGATAACATTTGGTTTGACGGGTAGGTACTATGCTTAGTTTGAATTTGTTTTACTTTTTAACACTCTTTTGTAAATATTTATTTATTTCTAAATGTACATCAACGAAGTTAAAAATGCAAATTTTAAATAAACACGTGTATAATTGTAAATTACAAACTTTAACATATAATTATACCAATAAAAATACTTTTTAAGAGGTAAACTGGCATCGCTTGGCGTGGTAGGGTGCATAGCAAGTGACCAAGTGACACCGCTTAATGTACTTTTGCTATGTAATGTATCGACGAGCTGAATCAGGTATAATATCCGATCGAATTAGTTGAAAAGCTCCTTTTTTTGCCGAAATTCGGAGTTCTATTTAAAAAAGATTCTTTGCTAAATTATATTTCTACTAATGAACCCTTAATTTGCAATCTTGAGTTCCGAATGAACTCACTTGCACCAGCTGTTCCTTCATAACAGCTAAAAATAGTTTTTTTTTTGCACAAATTTCATACATTTGTAACTTGTTGTATAAAATGTTAAGTATTTTGGAGCTGTTGTTGTTGTAGTCTCTAATATGAGGTGAATTACGAGATATAGGTATTGATATTTTTCGTGTGCTGTTTCTGTTTGAAACTCGTCGCTCAAAAAGAGTTCCAACCGCAATAAGGGAAGTAGGCGTAACTTTTTAAGAGGCCTGGGCCAACGCTGTCGCTCTGTGCAAAAATACCACATTTTAACATTAACATTTTCAATTATTTTTAAGGGTTTTGCTGGTTTCTGGTTTTGTAAGTCATAGTTGGACTACCTATTGAAAAATATAATCATATAAAAGTTCTTGAAATCATGCCCGAGAAAAGTTAGAGGCGTTTTTCGCAAATACCTTTTTTGCAAAAGCTATGTTTGTGCAAAAAACACAGTTTTTGGAAATTTCCGGCGGAATCTCTGGCTAGCGCAATTACGTTCGATTCGAGCTCATTTTTTATCTTTTTATTACGCATTTTTTTACATTGCAAATTTTTCCTCCAAGCTCCAATTTTATTTAATTTTTTTTAATTTTTCACTTTTTTTTGATCATTTTTCTGACACTTGTTCATTCAAGCGAAAAAACTGTTTATAATGGAATGAATAGAAATTTGTTAGCGTAAAAAGCTTCAAACAAATAAAAACCGCATGCAAATATCGGCTCATCCGTTCATGAGCAATGAAGTCATAAACAGATAGACAACTTGGTCAAACTTATAACACCCATCTTTTCGTTACTCTTTTCATTTTAGCACCATAAAATATCGTTTATATGTTACTAGCAAACCCGGCCCGTTTCACTGGGCGTTAGTTGAAGGTAAAATAAATTAAACAGTTTTTATAATTATTTTGATACTGCAAAAAAAACAAAAAAAAATTGTACTGATCCGATCGTTACCAAACTTTACAGGATCACCCGCTAAAAATTCCCTGAAATTCCCTGAAAATGTCATCGAAATCGGTTCAGCCGTTTCAGAGTCCATAGGGAACATACATATGTACATCGCCTTTTATATATATAGATGTGCCCAAGTGCTTATGGTGATTTAACTATTTGCTGTCGTTTTGCTTTCTACAGTTAATCCAACGAGTATGGTATGGTAACTTCTAGTAAATGTTTTTTTTTGTTTGTGGACATAGTCACCTCTTAATGTAATTACATTTGGAATACCTTTTTCTAAGCTTAAAATTCCAGTACTCTACTGCAGCGACTATTTCTTCATAATTTTCAAATATGGTAGACGTCCTCTCAAATATTTTCAACTTCGGAAATAGAAATCTCTAAGGGTGATCTGGTGAATATGAAGGATGTTCAAGCACTTCAAAACCAGCATCTTCGATTGCAACAATCGCAACGGCGGATTTGTTACCTGGGATGTTATTTTGATGAAACAAGACAGTCTTTCCGAGTTTGCCTCGACACTTTTCGTGGAATTTACAGCGCATTTTTTTTATTTGTTCTGCATATAATGCACTCGTAAGACTCATAACGTAACTGTCTATCATTACCGCCCTTTGACTATTGCAGAAAATAGAGCCTATGATCTTACCAGCAGAAGAACTCACCTTGAATTTCTTAGGAGTTGGAGATGGTGGTGTTGTCCAAGTCATATCCAAGTCATTTCAAGCCTATGAATTTACCAGCGGAAGAACTCACCTTGAATTGCTTAGGAGTTGGAGATGCTGGTGTTTTCATAAGACATAAACTGTATACTTATTCGCTTCGGGATGGTCGTATGTCGAAGCCATGTTTCGTCATTATTAAAAATCGATCCAAAAAAACTTTCAAATAACGTCGGGAAATATTCAGTCTGATTTTTTGCACATCGGTAAGTATTCTAAGTACACAAAGCGTAGATACCTTTTTCATCCCAAACATTCTGTATATGTATGTACATATATGTATAATCGAAGCGTGCCAAAATCAGCGATATTCTATTCGTTATTCTCCATGCGTTACGAGATAGTTACTTTAAACTGTGATTCGTACATTATCGACAAATTAAACGTGAAAGTAACCTGCGAGGTGCGACGGGTGGAGTGCCAAGAGAGGAAAGTGAGGAATGAGGAGAGGAGAGAAGGCTACATAAGCGAGATATGATGACGCAGACGTGGTTTGTACAGTGAAGTGCATATGGAACGGAGGAAAATGGAATTATTGTATTATTCAATTTTTTGATTAGGTAATAGAAGTGTGTTTCAAAGTGAGTGTTTTCTTTTTTATAACAAATTTTTTAGCTATTTTTCTCCCAAATAATAATAATTAAATAATAAATAAGTGCGCTGGACAATACACACTAATTATCTGTTCTCCAACTAGGGCATTCTCTGTGCTATGAGAATCAGACGACTTCTGGGGTCGTCTCCCAGTACACCTGGGACCTGAGACAATCTAGAAAAGTTCGTTTTCTAAATTGACCCGATCGGGAATCGAACTCGGAACCTTCCGCGATTAGATATAAGACCTAAACCCCTGCGCCATCGTGGTCGTCATATGTTCGTAACTTTAATTTCTAGAGATCTGTAAGAACTGTGAAGTTCTAGAGATCTGTAATATCTGTAAGATCACTAGAAATTTACAAAAAAAATTACAATAACGAAACTCCAATATTGTTATTTTTTCTGTATATTTCAGTCAAAGTCAAATCAATTTATTCAAGTAAACTCAACTGGAAGGTGTTTTCTAACGTCAAATCTATTTTCGGTTCGAAAAGAAAACCTGCACACTGAGAAGAACCGATCGTTTTACAAGACGTTCATTAAAATACGATATTCAGAAAGCCACTAAATACATGCGCGGAACAGATTATCTCCAGACTATTGCTTTGTATTCAATTAAATTGTTTATTTTATAGTATGATTTTTTTAATTAATGTGCGTTTTATAACGAATCTATTTTTGTTAATTCGATGAATTGGAAATTTTGACGGCAAGGATTTCAATTTTTCTAAGTAATTACAAAACTTATGAAAGTAATATTTGGTAACCTGATTCTTCATTTCATTGACTAATTTACCAATTGCATTTCACAATTGGTAAATTTTGTAACAGAAAAAAGCATCAAAAATACCTCTTTTAAAAAAAAACAAAGATTTACATTTTTCAGACAAACTGAACCGATTCATGCTTTTAAATTTTCTGTGTAGATTGATCTATACACACTCTTCAAAATGTCAGTTGGATTTTTTAAAATGAAACAGTTTTTAATATTAACGAAAATAACTGGTTTTTCGTATTTTCCGTTTGCATAGTGCGGGAGTTCTATTTTACAGTTAGATTAAATTATTATTTATCAATGCGTCGCCTTAATTCAGTGAATTCCCGAGGAAAGTTATTATAAAAACGAACGCAGTTACCCAAAAATGCGACATTTGACTAATGTAATTTCTGTAAAATGATGTATTAGTATACCTTTTAAGCTCCTAGGTTACGTCGTAATTATCGATCGCCGATCGATCGTCTATCGCAGCCAAACTTAAAAAATATTCTTTTATGGGTTAAAAGGTATAACTTATAAACAATGATGTTATAATACAAAAGGGGTAGATACCTACATGCACTCGAAAAGTGGCACCCCAAAACTTTGTTAATTAGTCAACCCGGACTTGGTCAAAGAATATGAAAAGTAATGTTACAGAACCAACAATGTCATGCAATGCCTATTGCGCAATCAAAATTCTAAAATCTTTTAACAATCCAAACGTTTTTTATAATATACACGATCATGTGATGACGCAGCCCCCCAGTTTTAATCATCTTTTACATTTATTAAAAGCAATAATATATAATTCATTATTTTCAAATTTATAATTAAAAAATGTTGGCGATCTTTTTAAATAAATCTGTTCTCATGTACATGATTCAAGAAAAACGAAATTCGAAAAAAAGAAAACACCATTTTTTACTGTCTAGTCCCATTAGGTATCAATTAGGGATGTTACGGAATGGTTTTATCGGAACCGAAGTCGGAATCAGAGTTTGTAAATTTGATTTGTCGGAACCGGAACCGGATTCGGAATTAGAGTCGGAGGTGGAAGCAGAAGAGAGATGAAGAGCAAGTCTAATAAAATAAAATAATACGAACATTAATCAGCCTCTTTAATTTTAGTTCAATAAATAATAGACCTACTTAGGCCTAGGCATTGAAAATAAAAAAATCAAATTTTCTTAAATCTTAAACAGTACTAATAGTAAATCAAATCAAATGAAGTGACTCCAAAAGAAACATATTATATTTAATGAACAAAAGTTTCGCTTCGTACAAAGTTTACACTTTGATGATTTCGCACAAACTTCATTGAAGCAGTTCCAAATAATACTTGTTTTTGGCTTCATTATTTAATTCAAATAAATTTGTCACACATCAAATGAAACGCACTAACACTTATCGAAAATTCGGATAAGTTTCATTAAAGCGCGAACAGAAAGCACGTAAGGAGAAGGCTTCTCTTCAAGAGAAACATTCACTTGTTCATACGCGCTGACCATGGCCGCAGCCGCCAAGTCACTGTGCTTCGACCTCCGATTATAACCTCCGATTTAAAATTGTCGGAGCCGAAGTCGAAATCGGAACTGTAATATCAATCGGAAGTTCCGACTTTTCGAAAATCGGAATCGAAGCTTCGTAACATCCCTAGTATCAATCATATTTTTTTTAAATGTCTGTTCTGTGGCATTAATTACTAATATTCTATGAATTAGTCACCGATTCGCTTAAAATGTAGTAAGAAATTGAAATTGACCAATCACAATGATTTAGAGAGCTATGTGATTTGTTAGTTTGAAATGCAATTATGTTTTACATTACATAGCGACGCAGTGCAATGTATATTTGTCTCACTTTGTAACGTTGTAACTGGGACAATATTTTACTTGGATTAGTACTAAGGTAACCTATCTACCTCTTTTGTATTATAATATCATTGCTTATAAATATAATCTTTGGTTATAAGAATTATCCTTATTAAAAATCAAGAGCAATAACTTGGTAATACAATACAAAAAGAATGAGCAATCGCGGGACACCTGGCAGATGTGAAACATCGAAACTATTTTGTACAGAAAATATGCATGAAATTAAATAAGATTAAATATTCAGTTTTTTTTTTTTGAAAAAAAAAATATTCTTTAAAAAACACAGGCATCGTGTTCCGAAGTGAATAACAACACTGCATACGTTATATGTTTACGAGCACGCGACAAGCGCGCGTGGCGACGCGTCGCCACGCCAAAGGCCAATCTCGCCTGCCGCATAAGATGTTCCACACAAAAAAAAATATTCCAGGAATACGTTTTTCTGAACATTGATTAGTTCTTATAAAGATACTAGTACACCCCGTGACTTTACTTCATTCAAAAATCGCTGTTTTTTTTAGGACAAAATGTAGCCTAGATTATTCTTTGAAAAGTCCTGTATGCCAATAAATGTCCCGTCAAAATCGGTTCAGTCAGATTAGCTTGGCCAAACATGCAAACATAAATTTAAAAAACGCGTGTTTGGATTTTGGTAGCGTGCAAATAAACCTAATATTTATATTAGTTGTAGTAATTTTGTAATGAGAGTCTCTAAATAAAATCAAGCTTCTCTAAAGGCCTTCCTTGTCATATTTAGTGTATAATTACAGGAACCAAAAATCACGTGAGTAGGTAAGTAGGAACTAATGAGTTAATGTATCGAATCGTCTGATTTGAATATTGTGTCCGTGAGTGAGGTATATTTGCACACGACTTGCACTAACACTCGAAGCTTGTAATATTTTACATTTCAGGTTTTGTTTTTTTTTTGTCGAAATCGCTTCAGTGTTTAACTAGTTGTTTCGCCGTTAGCTAAAACGAAATGAGAAACAAACTGGCGTTTATTATAGTATTAGTTCCTGCAAATTACACTACACTCGAAACTTATTTCTATCTATTAATTTCAAAATACAGTAATGTTATCGGGTTTTAGACATTATAGGTAACTTTTGTAGTTTTATTAAGAGATTTGATAAGGAGAATTGACAAAAAGTCAAGAAAGATGATTAGAGAGTTCACTGTGATCACTTATATTGTTCTTTCACTTTCAATATTAGTTATTGACATAAGATACACGGA
This sequence comes from Zeuzera pyrina, assembly GCA_907165235.1. NCBI lineage: Eukaryota > Metazoa > Arthropoda > Insecta > Lepidoptera > Cossidae > Zeuzera > Zeuzera pyrina. The sequence goes on from OU015627.1 coordinate 7,575,275, forward strand.
TCTATAAAATCAAGTTTCCATTACAGATTTGTTGTCGAAAAACTTCTAAAAACAAGCCGGATACTTTTATTGTGTAGAAATGTAGAAAGTATGTAGAGAAAAATAATTAAGCTCTAAAAATGATTTTTGAAAATAAATTTGAAGTTAGGTACTTATTACGTAATAGCGAATTTATTTTTACGAGAAGTAAAGAAATCACCATTATTACTCTTTATAATAAAGGGACCTGTAGCTTCATGTATTTTTTTTCACATCTCAGTTTGAAGTGTAACCTCAAGCAGAATTTTTGTCTATTGTTAAAGCAGGAAAACATCGTTATCTATTTACACATACATAGGCACTAATCCGGAAGTAACTCACCTCGACAAGAAATCTACGCTGACGCTTCAATTAAAAGTGTAATAGGTACATACCTACCTATTACAATACCTAAAAATCGTTGTATCATTCTTGCGTACAGAAAATCAGCGCTGTGCTGCTTACTTTGGGACTAGATGGCGCTGTGTGCAATGTCTGAGTATATTATTATTATTATTATTAACTGTAATTCACGTAAATATATTTCAAATTAGAAGTTTTGTGTTATTTGGTAAAAGCAATACAATGTTAAGGATTCTTTTAACATCGTGCACGTATTAGATCTTTGTAATTTATGGCTTTTTCGTTTAGTAATAATAATAAAAAAACCCAGCTTCGAAAATAACTGGACTAGTATAAAAAAATTCCCGAAGTTGGAAATTATGAGCAATAGAATGATGGGTAGATAAGTGTTACTATATATAACTAGTTCTAATGAATAAGGTAGAATGGGGGAGGTCGTCGACGAAGCTAAAATAAACGGTAGTGCGTGTGGTATGCGCTTCTGCAGCACTGGAATCATAATAGCACTGGAAAGGTACTATGGAATCGCTAGCCCTCTCTGAAATGCTTTCGTTGCGCGTGCCCCGGAGTTCGGTTTCCTCCAACATGCGTCGATGACACCCATCCTAAAACTTTTATTGGATAAAAGACATATTTCAGTTTCACTTATCGTGTTTTGAAGATTTCTCTCAAGTGATTTTTTTTTATAATGTTTTAATAATTATATTTTAAGTTAATTACCCAACTGCCTTTTTGTTTACAAAACACGCTTCTTAGGAAGCATTCTTTTCACAAGAACTGTGTGATTTGTATTGTTAATACATCCTTATAATGAAAAGGGTATTTACATTTACGACAATCATGAGAGGTGAATTGAATATTTCCTGTGAAAGCAATTTAAATGTAGATACAAGGTACCTGTCATCTTGTTGTAATCGTGTATGTACGTATCAGACACTAAGTAATTATAAATTGTAAATAGTTTTCTAATTGTAAATTACAATATGTGTTATGTAAATAGATTGTTTTACAAAGTCCTGAATGTTAATAGTTTTAAATTAAGCTCGTTAGTAATTGAATCAACTTTATTACGGTGAGCGTCTTCAAAAGTTTGAAGAAAAGCTTCTTTCAAACTTAATATAAATATAAGAATAGGTTCAAAAAATAACTTCACAAAATAACTTCAAACAATGTATTTCAAAACGTAACAACAACATTACTTTAAAGGTATGGATTCTTGAAATCACGTGGCTTGCTTTCTGCTTTAGTAGTCAACCTCTACAAATTTTGGCTTTACTTTGAATACACAAGCTATAAAATCGTCTGGAAATATGTTTTTCTCATTTTACGCTATTCTCTGACTTCTAAAATGAAGATGAAAACTTAACATTCATATTATTTTTAAAAACGTGATTTAAAGTTGTTTTTGGCGCTTAAAGTCTGATGTTGCAACAAGAGTTTGATTTTTAGGTCGTTTATTTAATATTTGCTATACTTTAATTTCGGTGTTTCGTATCGTAACATACTCTGTATACGGAATCTAAGCTTTCAGACATATATTATGTATATAAAGTAATTATAGGGGGTCAACTGAGGAAGCGTGCTCGTCGCGACCCCTGCCAGCCCTTTTCAGGGCTGCAATTTCTCTTCTATGCATACCATGCGGGACAATGGTAATGATAATGTTAGGGCGTCCCCCGAAAGCGACGTACACCGGTCTGTCCCTGCTGGTGTGTGCAGAGTGCAGTTCGGCGTTGGGGACCGCCACCCAACACGCTGTGCACCTAGCGGCGGGAAGTGGAGGGAGGAGTGCAGAGTAGCTGCGTGGAATGTGAGAGGTGGGATTGACGAGAAGATGAATGAAGTGATTGATATTATGGAAGAGAAAAGATTGGATGTGCTATGTTTGAGTGAAACCAAGCGAGGCGGCAGTGAACTTGCCGACTTGCCCGGAGGAGGCATCGCTTTGTGGTCAGGGGTACCACAAGGAGATAGGAGATGCCAAGGGGTAGGCGTTTTACTGTCCTCTCGTATGGTTAATTGTATGACTGAGTATGAATGTGTAAATCCCAGACTGCTCTGGGTACGCCTCAAGATTGGGTTGACAAGAATTTTTGTTTTGGCAGTATATGCCCCAGTGTCCTCTGTCGGTTTGGCTGAACTGGAGCAGTTCTGGGAGAATGTTAGAGAAGTTCTAGCGACGGTTGAATAGAACGAAAGAATTGTTGTGTGTGGAGACATGAATGGATGGGTCGGGACAGCTCGAACAGGATTTGAGTCTGTCCTAGGCAAATATGGAGATAAGAGAGTGAATGATGCTGGTAAGATTGTGTTAGGACTGTGTATGGAAAAGGATCTTTTTGTGGATAATACCATGTTTGGGCACAAAAGGATCCATCAGTACACGTGGGAAAGAAAGGATGCGAGAAGTATGATTGATTTATTTCTGGTGGATAGCAGACTTAAGAAGCAGGTAATGGACACAAGAGCGTATAGAGGAGCCGATCTCGGGACGGACCACTTTCTGGTGACAACCAGAACAAGGGGTCTGTTCGCAGCATGGCGACATCGCGTAGTGTCCAAACCTGCAGCGGTTAGCCGCATTAAAAGCTGGAAACTGCAGGATGCGACCACCAGGAATGAATATGAAAGGGTATTATCCAGTAATCTTGATGATAGATTGAAAGTGATGAGCGATGATGTTGAAGAATGCTGGCAGAACCTTAGAGATAGTATGATTGAGGCTGCGAAAGAAGTGTGTGGAATGAATAAGATTGGGAACGGCAAAAAGCGTGATGTGTGGTGGGATGATGAGGTGAAAGTGGCTGTGTATAAGAAAAAGAAAGCATGGCGAGACTACCTTGCTACTAATGACTGTGGTATGAAAAATTTGATGAAAGACAGGTATAAGCTGCAGAAAGCAAAAACGAAGGCACTAGTGAAAGAGAAGCGTGAAAGGTGTAGGGTGTTAGATGAAAACAAGATGTCGGACAACTTCGAGGAAAATTCCAAATTTTTTTGGAAAGAAGTACGTAAGTACCGAAGTGGTCCGGCACCTTGCAGAATGAATAAAGTGCGTTCGAAAGAAAACAACCTGCTTACAAATTTAAAGGATGTTCTGCAGCGATGGAGTGAATACTATGGAGAACTGTATGAGAGTGGCGACTCCGTCTCTGATACTGAGAGCGATTCTAATGAATTGCCACACTCGGGCCAGGGACTGGAGGATGCCATTAGTATGAAAGAGATTGAGAAAGTGATAAGAAGTTTGAAATGTGGAAAAGCTGCGGGAATTGATGAGGTGACTGCTGAGATGATCAAGTATGGTGGTCCTAGGGTCTGGGATGCCTTCTGTGCACTCTGCAACCTTTGTTGGCAGAAGGGGGAGGTCCCAGAGGACTGGCGCACGGCAGTCATAGTACCTCTATATAAAGGGAAAGGTTCCTACCTAGACTGTGCGTGCTATAGGGCCATCAGCTTGGTCAGCTTAGCGAGTAAAGTCTATACTAAAGTATTGACTGAACGTATGAAAGGCGTTTCAGAAAGATATTTGTGGGAGGCGCAAGGTGGATTCAGGAACGGTAGGGGTTGTATGGATCAGATTTTCTCGCTTCGCGTTATCGTGGGGAGGTTTCTGCCTTTAGGTCGGAAAGTTTTCTGCGCTTTCGTGGATCTAGAAAAACCATTCGATAGAGTAGTGCGGAAGAAATTGTGGAGTCTTCTGCCTGAATATGGCGTGGAGGGCTCCTTACTGCAGGCTGTGAGGTCATTATATCGAGACCACAGAGCCTGTGTAAGGATAGACGGGGACATGTCGCCCTGGTTTGAAGTCTGTTCTGGTGTCAGACAGGGCTGCGTGATGTCTGCCTGGCTATTCGTGCTGTATTTGGACAGTTGCCTCCAGAGATTGAAAGGTAATATGAGTGGTATGGGATGTGGTGACACAGTGGTAAACTGCCTATTGTACGCTGACGATGCTGTGCTAATAGCACCATCAGCAGCAGAGTTGCAGACACTAGTCACAACTCTAGTATGCTTCTAAATTTTATGTGTAGATTCGTCTAAATACTTTTCAAAATATCAGCTTATATTTTTCAATATATAATAATAGCCTACCTAACAATAAACTGTTTTTTCGTATTTTTTGTAAGATAGCGCGCACACGTGTGTATGGGGTACATATGGGCGCAGAAGCTCTATTTTAGATTAATTATCGTTTATCACTGCGTCACCTTACAATATTAATGAAAATAATAAAAAAATTAAAATTATTTTCAGGTGATACAGCGACATATCTTTTTTGTTCCATGGACATATCAGTGCTACAAAATCCTTATTCTTTGTGTTCTTTACATTTCTTTATGTAGGTAGAAATGAACAGTTAACGAAAGAACAAAAATTAGTGGAAATTTTATTCTGATTGTTCGTATAATATTTAATCGCTAATCTACAATTAAACTTACCAAAACATCGTAGTCGGATTAGACAAAAAAATTGTCGACTTATTTGAATTTTAGTGTTAAAGTTCGTCGACTTTGAATTTTAATGTGCGTGTGTAAATATCTTATTTTTATTTTATTTTATTATTTTAAAGAAACTTCCAGTTATTTTACAACTTAGGAAAATTAATAAATAGTTAACAGAAAGCTAATTACAAGTTTTCACGGATAACTAATATTATATAATATAAAATTAAATACTTATGATGATGACTGTACTTCAGCGTCGTTGTACGAATTAGGTATTGTCAATATTATCTTCATATACTCGTATAAAATTTTTTACGTGTATTTGTCACTGAACTCCTCCTAAACCGTTGGACCGATTTTGTGTGAATTTTGAATTTTTTTGTGTGTGTGAGTGGGTCCATGGATGATTTAGTTGCATAATTGGCATAATTTTTATTTCGGCCAGGACACGGTCAGTCGGATCTGCTAGTTTTACATAAAATTATTCGAAACTTATCCATTGAATACTTGTTAATGTTATTTCTGTACATCGAAAATTATACCCTCATTTATTTTTATACATACATCGTAGTTATATGTAATATATCGAGCCCTGACCGCCGACTTATCGTAAGCGACAATTTTTTGAAAATCCGATTTGTGTTGAAACCGATATCTTTAATCCTAGCGGACATCGCCAAAATTTTTTATAAACCCCAGAATTACAGATCGAAATTAATGACGAATACAGATTTTGTCGTAAGCGTCCATTGATTTAAAAGTTATAAAGTAAACGACATACTTAGCTATTCATAAGTCATTTTTCATAAGTAATTTACTAATTCAGGTAGCGTATCATCTGAATCAGCAGACGAGGGAGGTGGATGCCATGAATCCTCAGAATCAAGGCAAGGGTAATCGTGAGAAATAGGCATGTCTTCTGGTTGGTAAGGAAGTGAACTAAAACTCGTGGTTTTAAATAATTTTAATTTTCACATGACCAAATTGAATGGAGTCATTTTCTAGCGCAAAGTCAATTATTCGAAGATTCGTTTACAGCTATGGTTGTATTTTGCATATCAAGATCTATTAGGGTATATAAATTCTCATAGCCAGAATCATTATAATCCACAAGAAGTTTTTTCTCGATTTCTGCTGAGCTACCTATTCTTTTTTGGACTTTGTTCTAATTGGGGTGATTCAAATGTAGGTACTGTTTGGAAAAGTCACTTGTGATGAGAGATCTTTGAGTTCGTAATCATAGATGCTCTCTATTGCGAGTTTCGTATGAGTGGACTTACATAATAATTAATTATTAATTGCTATTACTTGTGTTTCTATTTCTGATTGCATTAATTATTTTTGTTTCTTTTTTTTTTAAATGAAAAGAAATTTAGTCACGAAATAATTTTTTTTTTTTAGAAAATTAAAAAAAGGAAGGTAATAATTGTCGTTTGTGTTACTTTACTGGACTGCATTTTTTATCGTAAGTACAATATTAAACGCCATTAGGTAATATGGTGTCTTTAGTTTTGAGAGCAAAAATATCGCTACCGTCATAAACTACTTTAAAGTGTAATCTTTTTAATAAATAATTATGCTAATACATAGTCACTGCAATACATCAATTTCGTACGAAGTTTCAGGATTGTAAAGTCTCGTTATGAAAAAATAAAGAAAAAACCTCTTGTAAAATTACATTTTTGTCGCTTACCATAAGTCGGCGGTAAGGGCTCGATATCTTCACGCGATTTCCCAGATGGGATAGATTATATGATTATATGAATCGCGATCCTGAGACAACTATTTCAGTGCCTAAAACCTCATTCTGTTTTTCAACAGAATAAATAACATGAATACGAATGCAAGTGACGTCAATATTTTCAATAAAGTTTCATACTGCTGTTGCATAAAATTCAAGGAAACTGATTAATAATGCAGTTCCATAAATGAAACAATCGTAGTTAACTGGTTCTATAAAATAAAATTTTGAGTCACGTGAATAAATTTGTTGAAGGTGAATCGATGGAACAAATTACATATTTGACTGATTGCTCCTTAACAAATTTTTCAAATAAAATTTAATTAACTGCAGTTGTTCGTCAGCACTTACATAAAACTTTAATTGATATGTGTGTGTTGATAAATACACTTATGTGTGTATGACGTGCACATACATTATCAATATGTACATTGGACAATGTCAACAATTGTCCCTAGCGCGAACTGCCATTTCAGTGGAATTCTTCAGAATCAAACTGTTAATATCGATTTTTTTCTTCTCTTACATATACTGGCAACTCGTTTCATATTTATTGAACGCATAGAGAGCAAACATACAAAGAAATATTCATCCATGAGCAAACAGACTGGTAATTTTGGAATAACAAAGTAGGTACCAAATTTCATCGTAATCTGTTCAGCGGCTTAGCATTTCCCACATAAAGTTTCATCCTCCTTTGCACCCCTTAAGGGAAGATTTTTGACAAAAAAGTAACCTGTCTTTTTTAAAAAAAAAGTCTATCTCTGTACCAAACATATGAATCAGTTCAGCGGCTTAGCATTTCCCATACAAAGTTTCATCCCCTTTTCACCCCATTAGGCGTAAATTTTTAAAACGGTATACCCTATGTCCTTCCCCTGATGTCAAACTATCTCCATGCCAAAATTGATCAAAATCGGTCCAGCGGTTTAGCCGTGAAAACGTACCAGACAGACAGATGTCACATTTATAATATTATAGTATGGATGGAGTATGGATTTAGTTTTGATCAATTTTAGAGTATATTAAAACAATACGTCACCGTTATAAGATCGCTCATGTATCCGTCTGTGCGTCACAGCCGATTTTCTGAAAAACTAAGTGACTCCCAAGTCCCGAGCTTTAAATTTAGCAAAGCGATACATCTTTTTAACCCACGTACCACTTATTTTACACTAGTTAACATTTTGTTGAACAAATCCGTTCCCATCGCCTTTCACTACTAGATCTAAAACTTTAAAAAATTCAGTAAATGTAAAGCCTTAGGTACCTAAAGTTCACAGGAAAATGTCTATATATAGGCACAGATTAATTAGTTTACTACCGTAAAATATAGGTAACGAAAGGCCTAAGTCTTATAGATATACAAAAATTAAGTTTATAAATTTACCATTTCACAAATAGTATTTCTGGGCCCTCTTGCACTTGGCAAATTTTTAATTTAAATTAATCTGCAGTTAGTAAACATCATATGTTCTGTACGCGCAATAATATCTTAAATAATACTCTCAAAATCAAAGTCAAATCAAAGTCAAATCAATTTATTCAAGTAAACCCAATTACAAGGTATTTTTGAACGTCAAATCTACTTTAGTTCGGTTCAAACGGACACTGAGACGAACCGATCAGAAACTCAGTCAGGTAATATACCCTCAGATTCAATATAAAATAATGTGGCATTCCGTAGTACTAAAAAAATAATTAATTGAATGATTAGCATTATATTTCAAGAGATTTGATTGTTATTGAAATAATTACTTAGAAAATAGGTAGAGTCAGCATCAAAAGTAGTTGTTCAAAGTAAATGTTCAAATATAGTTATAGCTCTCTACTTGAGACTCATAATGAGTCTCTTGTTATTCTCAAGTGACTCACACATTTTCCAAATAGATAATAATATGTTAGGACAGTACAAATTTTCAATTTTTTTCTTACTATAATGTAATTAACAATGAAATTTTGAAGCTATAATTTTTTTAAATTATTAACCACTTTTAGTACTAACTGTACTCGTACACATGCAGCTCTAGTCATTACATTACATTACAAAACAAATTAAAAACGGCCATATTTATTTAGCTCGGATACGGTTCAAATAGCAAACATTTAGTACTAAATTCATTGCAAATGCTAATAGGATAAAATATCACAAAAGGTTATTCATCACCTAAAAAATCGACGACGTAGTTGTAATAGGATATGATTCAGAAGTACTAGTAAAACAAAAAATATGAAAATATAGACAGATACGTGTGTGCGTCTTTGGGTGTGGTCTTGGCATTTGTTGTTGTATATGTGTATGCATGACTATATTATGCTTTTTTATTCTTCGTGAGTCGATTGTTGCAGATTGACAATCATATGCTACTCTGCATACTGTTGAGCAGTACAATATTACAGAATCCATCGAAAACTATTATCGTAAGTTGACAAGGCTCAATATAGGGCTTGTTATGAACTGTTATAGCGATATGGGCTAGCAATCGCAATAGCAATAGCAAACAATACTTTAAGCTACAGGTAACGTCAAGATGTATATGCTCTATCTATCCTAAATGAGTGAAAGAATGAGAGTGAATTTATTATTCTAATTTCAAAACTGGCAAAATGGAATATTTCTCGTTAGTAGTAAGAAAAACTAATCTGTGGTAAAAGTATCGAGACATTACTTTAGTCGTTCTGATGTACAGCGTATTAAACACAAGAAAAAAAACTTGAATGCGGACTGTGGAATTTCAAAAAGTCTAATTTGTGAACTATATAAATATCGAGATAATTCGATAACTTTTTAGTATTTTATCACCCTAAATATCAGGTCTTATTTTATTAATCATATACATATCCACCCCTGTTTCCCTAACGGCGTAGTCGGAAAGAATGGAGGGCCAAGTATCACGCTCATTTCTTTTACCTCCTCAAAGCCTCGTTGTTCTCCTCACACTTTCGAAGAGATATGCGAGTACTTTTGATATTTCTGTCAGCTAACACTCAGGCTACTTCCTAAACCTAAGTCCACATTCGTTTTCCTTGACTTCTGCTATAACTCGCTTTTGCTCTGTAGATTTTCTTCTTTAAACGTTCATTCCTACATCGCATTTTTTCTTTGTGCCCGAACTATCTGAGCATATGGAGGTCCGGAGCATACTTTCTGTACGTTTAAAATACGCTGTCATTCAACCCTGCCATACTTTTACATAATAGTTTACTAATCGCAGTAGAAAAAATATTTTATTTTTTGCATGTTTTGCTAATAATTATGGTGCTTTAAGATACAACGTATTAAGGTTCAACTTTTAAGTTTTTTTTATACTTGGGACGTAGAAGATTCAAAAGCAATTTCGTTTATTATAATCATTGCACAAATCCGAATAAACACTAGTCCAAAAACAATTTTTAAACAAATTGAAAATATAAAAATACTCATTTAATTCTAACTGACAAAAAATTATTTATCAACGATATGTTTTTCTTTGCACTCAATAATTAGTGAGAGTTCAACATAAAATGGTCCAATATCTTTTCATTCAAATATGATTTAAAATCGGACTTTGATGATATATTTGACATGAAACTTAGCCTATCGGCTATAAAAGATGAAGTATATTATAGTAATTGCCATAATTTCATATGTTAGTGTGCTGTAATACAGTGGTTCCTAAACTTTTAAGGCACTTAGAACACTCAATATATCCTTTTCATTTCATGGAACCCTATAGCATACTATAACAATAAAAAGTACCTACTGCAATTTAAAATAAGAGTCCTTCTCCTTCCTTTATTACAGTTATTTTAAATTAATATGACGAATTCAATTATTTCGCTGCTTCCTATAAAATCTATTAATAGGTCTGTAATCGAACATTTTTACTGTGTAGGACCTACTACAGAACAAAAATGGTTCAATGTTTGTCAATATGAGTGCTTAGATCAAGTTCCGGCCAAAATATAATGTTGCCACAAATTACGGTAACCAAAATATTCCAACGATTTAACTATCAATGTAATAATTGAGGAACCCTAGTATCTTTTACACGGAACCCTTGGGTTCCGCGGAATCCACTTTAGGAATCGCTGGTGAATACGTTATATAGGTACACAATGACGTATGTATTCGCATCTATTAGAATAATAATAGTAATGATATTTTGTTTCAGATAAACTAAACCGTAAAGATGACGATTCAGAGCATGACTGTGACTGATGCCCATGACGTTACGACAAAACGTTGTTGTAGAAGGTGAGTTTATACTGATAAAAAATAAATTTGATATGTATTATGAAAGGCGTTCATGCACAATTCAGGACTTCCTGCTTCTGGCACTCAATACTAAGCCGGAAGTAAGAAGGTCACAGAGTAATCGTTACTTATATTTTTTTGACTCACTTCACGGAAATCTTCAATTGATAATAAACAAAACGTAATCAAGCAACAACTACCTGTACAATGAACCTACATTATGTCCATTTTCAAGTTTATTGGAATTGTGTTTAATCTGTGAAGAAGGCACCGAAATCGCTTTATCAATAGCTTTATCAATCAATTCCAATTGTAGCCAGGTGATAATCGAAATTTAAACATAGCTTATGTTTCAGTCAAGCTGGAAACAATACTTCAGTGGAAGATCAAGTAAAACAAATCGACAATTAAACAGAACAACATTAAAATTCTAAATAATGTGGCTGCTATAACTTTTGAACATTAATTTTAGTTAAATAATATACAAATCTGTTAGTTTCGTAAATAATTAATGAGTAACATTACATCAAAATGACCAATTTGGGCTATAATTTAGTCTTACGTGTGTCTACGTGGTATTCGATAATAATATTATAACATTAATTGGGTAAGCCTTGGCTGCGGATAGGGGACTGAACCGAGGTATAACGTCATCGCAACGAAATTAAATATTATGTATATTGTATGTACATTACATACATAACTACACTTGAAAGTTATAGTACTGTGATGAGACAGTAAAACTAATGTTGTAGTGATCAGAACCATCTATAGCCCCTAGTAGTGATGGCCGAATGTGAACGAATTATTTAATTACTTGCTCTTCGAATTATTCCTCTGTGTGAAATATGTAAAATGAAAAAATGTGTGAAATGAACTATTCGAATAATTCTAATGAAAATAATTGTTCCAATAATAAAATGAATCAAATGTCATACCATTTAGGTTATTAGTTAAAATTATGTTTTGTTTGTATATCGATATCAATGCATCGAATCTCTAGTTTCTTTTCACACATTAGCGTGGACTGCGCCCTACGGACACTATGTAATATCGTAGTAGTTCTGAAACTTCACACTATATCTGCGATGCCACGACAAACTGTATTCTGCAAGTATATTTACACGTATATAAACACGTGTATGTAGTATTATATATGTATAATATTATACTGGTTGGAATTAACTTGCTTTTATTCGAATGATCATTCAAACGAAAAACATTCAAATACCGAAAATTAATTCGACTGAAATTTTATTCTTGAGGTAGTCCCCAAGTCTTAAGTATCGCCCAATGCAATAATACACACGATTTGTTTTCTTAGCTGGTTATATGGTTTTGGATGTTGGAGTGAAACATTGGAAACTAGGTTCGTGCCTCATTGATGAGTTCGAAGATAATAAATAAAAATGTTAATAGATTACTGTGGGTACATTTAAAAAAATATTACAGTTTTGCGATGTCAAACTATCAAAAAGGAAATTGTTAGTTTTAATTAGTTTTTTCCGTAGTAAAATCGTATTCTGATCTCCTACAAGAGTTTTTATTTATGGGAATTGATTTCTGGACTTGTCGAAATTACGCGACGCTCTAAACACTCATGTACCCACTGAGTATAAATGGCACTGGCAGTGATACAAGTTTCTCATAGCTGACATATTAGCCATTGTTATAAAATATGTTATTCTATCCAAGTTTTTCTCAAGAAAAACTCCAAGGGATTGTACGTATTCTAGACGTAATCGCATGTCGACAGATTTGTTTTTCTATACAATTACAACATTTCGAAATGTCAATTCTAAGATAATATTATATTACACAAATGAATACGAAAAAGAATGACAAAACAAATAATATGAGCTTAGAAACAATTAGTTGATATTAAAGAGACGCACTCTTCGATTTTATTAATATTATGTAGGTGTATGGATACGAGATCATAAAAATCTTTAAACGTCAAACGTTACGAAATTATGGAACATTTTAAATTCTTATTTAATTTTATTTGGAATTGTAAAACGAAGGAGACACATCTGCGCAAAGAACGACTGCGAATAACTGCTCTAAAGTGTATCAATTATCAGGATACAGAACAATACAATGGATACTGAACGCAACTATTAAAGTTCATCATGTCTTATAATATTAAATCAAAGGAACATGTGAACATAACTTTATTACGAATGACTGACTCTTTTTGTAAGTTTATTCTCGACAAGTAAATCAAATATTGCACACAGACTTGCTAATTGATTTCATTAGCAAGATAATGTGAAACAAGATTTCCATTCATCCATATCCCATTCAAATTCAATCCTCATGTTCATATATTGTGCGCTTGTTTGTTCGTTATCTAATTTCACTTCAGTGAAGCTAAATGAAATTATTGTTCTCTAAATACATTCATTTATAAATAACAATTTCGTTCGAGAATGTGTACGATGTAAATATAATTTATGTTAATTTACTCAACCTTAAAATACAAATCAGACATTTAGCGAAGATTTACTTCTGTCTCAGGAAGATTAGAATTTTACACCTCCGACAAGCTTCCGACCCTTTGAAACGAAGATTTTACTAAAAACTAGTAGCGATTGGCCAAGGTGTTCTGGCACATAATATAAAGACTATAATTAATTAAGTTACAATAAAATGTCAACTGTTTGTCTCGGCTTTCTTGTTATCCGAAAATAAAATTACATAAATTCTGTGTATTCAATTCCGTTTTCGATCTGGACTGGACTAAAAACGAATTCTTTTATTTCCGAAACGAAAAAGTACTCAAAGGAGTATGTTAAGAACAGTATTAACATACTGTCTCAAAGTCACAACTATACAAATTTAAGCAAAAACATATACTATTGTGATATTTGTAATACATTTATTGAAATATTGTAATAGATAAAATTAATCAAATTGATCAAATCAAAATGAAAATCAAACGATTCGGTGCTGGTTAGCGGGCTGAGTCCGATCTCTGGTATATCCTGAGGATGCTTCGTTGAGAGGCGAAACACGTGTCGATTGGTAGTTTTTGGAATTTGCGCGGAAAATAGCTAAAGATTTTAGGAATTCATCACATGAAATGAATCAAATGTCTTACCAATGCACTTACATACGTATTACATATCTCTAAACATTAATATTTACAAACTTAAAACGAAGTATTATCTTAAATAATACACTTCCTTAAGGTTGCCGCTTAGAAAGCTATCATTGCTTCGGGTGCCTAGCAGGCTGTTCAGCCTGCCAAACTGTAAATCAGCCAAACTGATTCGTCGACGGAAGAAGCTGCCAGCCAGACTAGCTCCCGAAGCCTCGACCAGTATTCTTTCTTTATATAATACTACTACTATGAACTTCAGGATAATTATATATATAATGATATTTTATATTTTAATAGGCAAACATACAAATTATTTACACGCTATATCCCTAAAGGGATAGGCAGGGAGGACAAAGAGTATATATATATATTAAACTGTTATATATATATTAAACTAGCAAATGCTAGTTATCATAGAATTATTATAAATTTAAATTTTATTTCGTTTACTTAATTATTAAAAATAGCTGTCATGAAATTACTGCAATGGAAACAAGAAAGGAAAAATTATCTTTTTTGAAACATAATATGCGCATAGTACCTATTATTTGTTCATAGTCATTGTTTAATATTTAGACAATGTATTATTCGCAAACTGAGCATCAGCCTCTAATTGGAATTCCCCATTATGGGAAGTTCGAAAGATGTGATGAAGTCATCTGTAATTTTAATATTAAATAATAATTACATGCTACAAGAAAAATCAGATTTCTATGTTATTATTCTTCTTTTCTCTCCCTTTATTCATCCATATTATCATCATAACAGGAAACAATTACCTAAAGACATATTATTTACTTGGTATATTCTCCGTCGTAACATATCCAACTGTGCGTAATACCTTAACAAGATATTTTTCTGGTTGTATAAGCGCATTAATCGTGATAATTTTATGGCAGATTTAAATCGACGATATTATGCCACTGTGATAACGTTTACTAGCTAGGTACTTCTTAACAAACAGGAAGGTAATTGTTGCATTACGTTTTTATCATCTGCACAGAGTCTATGCGTCTGTGTCTGCGCGCTTATATCTTGATAAGTATCTTGAGTTCTGCTGAGCAGACGTTGATTTAAAGATTATAAGTACCGAGACTACGGAATGAAGATGACATGAAATTTGTTTAATCTCTATTACTATCTGATATAGTTTTTGTAAATTGTGTCCAAATAGACAAACAGTTGAGAAACAATTTATTCCTTCTTAGCGCTATTTACAATCCAATTAAATTGGTTTTGTTAAAGTACTATTGCAATGTAATTAGAGATAATATTTAAAATTTTAACCTTTATAAACTGTTCTGTGAATGTAAATTCTTTATTCCGATAGTTACATGATATAACAATTAATGTGAAAATGGGTTAAACAGCAAAAGTTGAACACTTCAACATTTTTTTTAAATTTAACCATCTCTAGCTAAATAAATATTAATTTTTAGTATTAGTGTACATATGTTTTCCCTTTATTATAAAATTTAAAAAGGAGTGGTCTCTTTAGTGATTTCATTACCAAATGTAGCCAGATTTTCGTCTAAAATCTGCATATGTACTGAATGACAGTGTATGTGAGATTGTGAGTAGATACTTCGTAAACTGTAACTGAAATATTTTAGAAATTCTTTTAGAACTTTAATAGGTAAGTTATTTTACGCTGAAAAATCTACAATAGGTTTACGATTGTGCTGTATATTTTTAGTATTATAGTTATTATAAAAATAATTGAATAAAAATGTATTAATAACTTGCTTTAAAGTAAATGAAAAAATGTATAATTGTTTTTTTTTAAAACAACTCATTGTTTCTCGAATGTATATTTTAAAAATGTCACTGGTCACATGTTCCCATTAGCAAACATAGCAAGCTTGCGAACTTGTCTATAGTTTCTTTCCTGGTAAGAATAATTTAAAAACCGGTAGATGAATAATTTTGAACGTCATTGATCTTACATTTTTTATTTCATTTCCCCACGTGATTTCGGTGTTTCTTTTTTGCAATTAGGCGCGTGATTCTTCACAATGACCGGCTCAGGCGCAGGGTTCTGCCTAATGGTAAAATTTGGTCAGTTCATGACCAGTCACTGGTGGAATGGGCCGTATCCACATCCAACGGCTACCTACTCTTATAATCGTCGTAATGTTATCGTGTGAATATTTGACTTAAGTAGTGCAATAGTGCGTGATTTTACTGTCGTGGTTCAATATTTTACTAGTGGTGCAATACAGTACTGCACGCTGTTGGATGTGTGTGCATTTCATTACCTAGGTTTTGTATGTGTGGTGTTGTAAAAAATACAGTATTTTATACAAGTTTTATACAAATTTCTCCTTCTACCTATTCTACCTAAGAATGTTGACTCTGACTGATATTTTCGACATTTTTTAAATTGATCATAATTATACTCACACAAAAATTGTAATTATTTTTATATTTTCTAATTTCACATTACATTTTGACACTTGTAATGCTTAGTTTGATGCATCTTACAGTACATTTTTATTCTTCCTTAGCACGTTTTTCTGTAGGTATGAACCTATTACATGCATTATATTTAATCTAGGTATAAATGCGTAACCAATGCGAAGCAATCACAATGGATTGTTATTATTATTTTCCTATGGAACTGAATTCCGTTTATTGATTTCTATTATAATATAATAAGATACCTTAATTCGAAAAACTTAGTTTATATAGAATAGCAAACGTTATACATACAATTTCAGTGAGAAGTACGGTTAATGGAATAGTTCCGTTATTAATTCAATAAATTGCCTTAAAAGCTAACCGGTCCAGTAATAAAATTGTTTACTCCGTATAATCGATTTCCAGCCTGCAATCTATGTAGTTTTAAATAATAAGTAAGTATATAGTTACTAATTAGTATAAATTGCGAATAAAATTTTTATTGCTAAAACTGTAGAAAACAATTACTAAAAAGTGTCCAATATTCAAGTTAGTTACATACTGTGTATACGCAAATCATAATTGTATGACGTACATATATATCTCGCCTACATTAGTCATTATAATGGGTTTGTGATTCGGGATTGCTAGCAGGATGTTCGCGACAGTTAACTGGCCGGAGGCGTACCGACGACTACACTAACTGAATAATGCAATCTGCTGCAATAATTCGATAGTAACAAGTTATAATTTAACTACCATCTATTCTTGCGGTAATCTAATGGTTATAGTTAATAAATCTGTGGTTACAGTATTTCTTTAAAAGGAACATCGCTTACTCAAATGATCTGACAGACAATAAATATGAACACTTTAAAAACACTAACAGAAAGAGGGATTATAAAAGTTAGAAGCTGTTGTCTGTTTGTTGTTTGTTCATGGCATTGAATCTCTTAAATAAATGAACCAATTAGCATTTTTTGTACGAAAGCTGCAGTTTAAAAAAATGTTCTTAGCTGTATTTGGTGAAATCGATCCACGGGGTTATTCACAAACGTCGGAAACTCAACTTTCTGTATCCGGAAAATTTTCGATGTCTTTATGCATTGTATTTACGCGATTCACAAATCCGAAATCGTATTATATATATATGATATGATATATATAAATCAAATTACATATCGTAATCACAAATCCAAGCCGTCGGATTGAATTTATACTTTCCGATGATCGGCCTTTCCGCCACGGAAAATTTCTGACGTTTGTGAATAACCCCCCAAATTATTTCTTGTCCCAAAATGTTTACATTTGAAATGTATTCAAAACCTACACGAACCTGCACTAAAGGAAGATTTTTATATATTATATAGATATATTATCGATAATTATAAATGATTTTTGGCCGCAACTTCATTAACGTGGATTATGGAATAAAAGTATCACCCTGTTGAAATCACTTTCATATTTGTTGAGTTCAATAGCTTTACCAACTCTTATAACAAAAATCGCGTAATAATGTGAACAAAAATCCTAAGAATGTTTGCTTGGAATCCGACAAGCCTAAAAAACAATTCCAATATTTTTTTTAAAGATCAAAGGTCCGTTCGGTTTTATATTAACTATAGTATAGATATCGTACTTCATTGATTTTGGTGTTAAGGTGTGTTAATAACAGCTTAATAAGACGAAAAATTATAATTCTATACTTCTGTTATAATAATTTTACGTTTTGTTAAGCTGTTATGTTGTTTGCAGCTACATGCGTTAATATATTGCGAAGTTAATAGTTCAACTGTATACTTTATTTACATTAGCAAAAAGTACATACATATGTTAACATTTACAACAATAGTTCAACTATATAACGATTTCATAATCAAAAAAAGAAACCGCCAAATTGCGAATCCCCTAGAATCGGCTAGGCCTAGAATAAATAAACGTAGCATTGTACTTTTGTAGATACCTACTATGAAAAAAACATCTAAATGAATTTTGTCAATTGAAATGTTTTAACTAACGTCCATTACTACGTTTATTTATTATTAAAACCCTTGTCACCCTTGCGGACAAAATAAGCAATGAAGAGATACGCAGTATTGACAAGATTGCACGACAGTGTTATTATACGTGTAAAAATGAAGAAAGGAATACTAAGATGGTTCGGGCACATGGAAATAATGAGTGATGGAAGACTGACGAAGAAAATCTATAGATCAAAAGTGAGTGGTAAAAGAAGCCAAGGAAGACCAAGATTGACTTATGAAGATCAAATAGCTAGAGTGTTAGCCGACGGAAAAGTCAAAAGCACTCTACCTAGGCGATATTTCGCCCCTCAACGGAGCATCCTCAGGATATACCAGAGATAGGACTCGGTCAGCTAACCAGCATCGAATCGGAATCGGATTCGGTGCTGGTTAGCTGACCGAGTCCTATCTGGTATATCCTGAGGATGCTCCGTTGAGGGGCGAAACACGTGTTGATTGGTGGTTTTTGGAGTTTTCGCGGAAAATAGCTATAGATTTTGGGAATTTATCGCACTAGAAAAGTTCATTTCGGACTGAGAATCGAACCCTGTAATTTCCGTGCTTAGATGCAACGCCTAAAGCACTGCACCATCGGGATCGTTGTCAATAATTTTATACGTAGTCTTTGCTTTACACCTTAAAATTATAATCCTACTTATAAACCCAATGAACAACAATTATAATAATAACTTATATAAAATTAAATAAATAATTATAATAATACTATAATAATAACACTCGCATACCTAGGCGAAAATGTGTGAGGAGAATGATGAGATTTCAGGAAGCGAAAGAAGTATGTAGGGACCGCGACGCTTGGCGCTCCGTCCTCTCTGACTACCCTGTTGGGAATACGGCGTGAAGATATGTATGTATGTATGTAAGAATATTTAACAAAATTTGGCGCGAAAATAAGAGATCACTATGAATATTCATATGAGAATGACAGGTTCCAAATTCAAATGTGTATTGTTTTCTTTATTGTAACAGTATTTATGGCCAGACTGTATACGTTATTTGATTATTGTAGATTATTTATACGAATGATATTTGAGAAAGCGAAAGAAGTGTGTAAGTACCGTGATGCTTGGCGCTCCGTACTCCTTGACTACCTCGCTAGGGCTACAGCGTGACGATATGTTATGAATAATACACGTAGTAGTATTTTTTCTTATTTAACACTAATAAATAATACGACACTGATACAGTGTGCATTACATTGTTATTTCGCAATAAAAGTAAATAATCGTAACACTATATTATGGTCATGTTTACGTTATTTTTAACTCTTACAGATATGTTTACCGAGACAATTTGAGACGTAGTCTGATTTGGAATGTTTTGAACATATTAACGAAGGAAGAAATATAAAATACTGACAGAATTAAGTTACTGGAGGCCTAAGGCTGAAAGATGAATTGCTACTGAAATGCGATACGATGTTTTTAATATTACTTACTTGAGATTAGATATTTTTTATAGGTATGTATGGTCATTTTTTTCGTTTTTGGTCAGAATATAAACAAATAATGTGACGACTATGATATTTATCACATATCTAGAGATGGGGAAGTTTAAACTCAGTTGTCATTACTCATTAGTTACGAGGAAAAATAAAACAACTTTGTTATGAAGGAATGTTATACTACTATACATTTCAATATATTGTACAAGTATAATTAATAATTAAAATAAATGCCTTTTTGCCATGCGTTTTGTTTTATAAAATTAAAAGAATAATAACCATCATGATAAGTTGAAACGTTTGTGCTTTTAAAATAGAAATTGTTATTTTTTACACACCACAAACAATAACATTCTTCTGCTATTGTATCTTGCATTTCAAATATTTCGAATGGATTGTGTCACTCACATATAAGAGTGAACTTAATATGCTAGGAAAACAGACAACACTACAAATTAAAAACAAAACGCTTGAGAATAACTTTAATTTTTTCAATGCTGTACTATATTAGGTAATATTAGTGTTTTTGTGAATATTTCATAGTTTATTGTAAATAACAAAAAAAAGTGTTATTAAAGCGCTACGTGTAAAGACCAGCGTATGATGAAAACTTAACGAGATACTGATTAATTTCTTATTTATTTAAATTCTGGGCGAAAAAAATAGACGAAAAAAAATAGACCATATTTACTAATAGATCATATCCAACCTATTTGGGGTGTATATTGGAATTGATGGTAGTTTGGTATAAGAGTAGCAAGTTGGCAACACTGATGGAACGTCGTTCGTTGGTGTGTCCGCACCAAGCTCCGCAGTCATTCTCGACACGAGATTTCGACAAGCATATCTGCCGAGACGGGTCGAGACCCAGAGATGCTCAGCTGCTGTAGTCTGCGACAGCCAGAGCCTGTAACATTATGTGCTTTAGGCTGTAACTTGTTACGATTACTTGACAATTTATGAAAAAAAAAGGTCAAAAGTTCCACACAAATATATTAGACTTGCCAAAATAAATAGTCTACTCTCTCGTATTTGGCAACTTTCATTGAATTTTGCCGAGAATATAGAACGGGCTTATCTACTGCTTACCGATCAGTTTTAAATTGAGAGTGGCGGGAACCACACATGTTTGAAGGATCGCCGACATCATAGTTAATTAATCCCTTAGTACTATAGGATTGGTACATAATAGAACTAAAATTCTTTTATCTCAAGCGAAAAGTACTAAACCGATCAATCTCAAATGTGCTGTGGTTGTAAGTACACCCCTGACCAAAACACATATCTGCCTAATAAATTCAAATCAATTTATTTGTCATATTGATATGTACTAGTTAGTACCTACATGGGTGTAATAACCGCATAACAAGCGAAACCTTGAATAAAAGCTACACGATTTTTTTATGTATCGGTAATCTAGGTATAGTATTTTAAATAACATTATAGGTGGATAGATTAGAATATTTAAAATAAACCTTTAGCATAAAATAAGAAAGAAATTAAACACAGCTATACGATATGCATTAGACTAGATCAGCCATTCCCAAAGTGGGCGATAACGCCCCCTTGTGGGCGCTGCAGGCCTAAAGGGGAGCGGTAAGAGACCCAGAAAAAAAATGGGGGCGTTGTGTAGAGGCCTGGGGGGTGATTTGTAATTTCATTTAGCTAGGAGGCATCTTAGACAACGACTGTATGAGCTCTCGACTCAGTAGACAAAATAAGTTTGGGAACCAGTGGACTAGATAGTGCCATAACCTATTTGGAGACCATAGAGATACTTCGATAGCTATGTCGCCGAAAGATGGCGTATCTGTATTTTCGAGAAGACGCGAGAAGTTTTGCTAAAACTCGGAATATCGCGCAAAGGAAGGTCTTATACGCGATTATACTAAAGGAAAGTATTGTCGTAATTTCACGAAAACACAAAACACTTAGTACGTGTTCACGTAAAATTTCGACCATTGTTCCGTTGGATAAAAACACATAATAAGACTTCCTCCACGCGATATTCCGAATCTTAGCGAAACTCTTTGCGTCTTAGATATATAGATTACGTGATTCTACGTCTTTGCAGAAATATTGATTACGTGATTCTACGACGATATATAAACAATATACCTATAGCTCGATTATGTAGATATCTACAATGTTACGTTAATTAATTAATTGTACAACATTACATACCTAAAATATTATTCTACTGTATTAATACCATGAAATCAAAACCATATCATCTCACAGTTATTCTTTTGTTGTTGCTTCACATTACATTATCCACGCAGCATGATTCCATTATTTGTAATGAATTCAGGATTTAGAGTTCGTAATACATATCCATTATAATTCATAATTTTGTCATTTATAGATGTTAGACTTTTGAATAAAATATTATACACTGTACAGTAATTGAGCCACTGTCCCCTGTAATCAAACCGATAAGATTTGTTTTATTCGAAATTTATTAACGAACAAGTCAGTAGCTTCTAATGCTTAATTTTAAATACTTATTTACTTTTTTCTAATTTATCAATATAAGTAACAATATTATTAATTTTCTATTTCTATGCATAAGTATTACACACACATACACATTGCATACATGTATTACCTTACATTAAAAAACTTAAGTTTCTTAATTATAAGTTTATGGAGCATCGAATCATAATACTCATACCTTTTGAACAACAAACGGAACAAGACATAGTGACAGATTGAGGCTCTTATCTTTTTTTAGGTAATGCATGAGAAATCTGAGCACAGGAAAAAAATCTCTGGGGGAGAGACTGAATTATGTAGGGCTTTCTTTTACTCAGTAAAACTCGTGCGGAGGTTGTCCTCAGCGTGTTGTCGAGGGGCTCCGAGCTCCTCTTGCGTTATGCCGAAGCACTTGTGGAGGAGTGAGAGGGGGGGCGGTAGCAGTTCTCTTAGGAACCATATGTATGAACGGAGTCCCACTTCCCCCACTTCGATCAACCACGACCCTGAAAGCTTCTTTAGTCGCATCGTATTACAGGCGAGGAATACCATAGCCTTACTAGGTATACTAGGTATATAGAGAAAATATTGTATAGACTCAGGTGTTACTTTACGGAAATCCATTTCATGTGATGAATTCCTAAAATCTTTAGCTATTTTCCGCTCAAACTCCAAAAACCGCCAATCGACACGTGTTTCGCCTCTCAACGAAGCATCCTCAGGATATACCAGAGATAGGACTCGGACAGCTAACCAGCGAATCAATGATTCGGTGCTAGTGATTCTGGTTAGGGATAATGCATAAAAAACCGTTCTATTACAATAAAATAAACTGGATACAGTTATGTAAAATTAGAAATAGTCATAATATGTTGCTGAAATAGAAAAAGTAAGTTAAAGTAACATAAAATAAAATAGCATGTCATCGTTGTGTGACAGGCTGCTTTAAGGTAATACAAGGATCACATAAATTAACGTTTACCCATGTCAGTGCGGGAATAGCCATAGGTACGCATAGCACCATATAATATTCCATATTATTGAATATAAAGGTTACGTTTTGAGGTACCTACTTACGCAAAACTACGGTGTTGCGACGGATTATGAATACATACATACATATCCCTAAATTGTACATTTTTATTATATTTTTCTTTGTGACTTTGTATATTTGTACTGGTGCAATAAAGTGTATTGTATTGTATCCCTAAAGGGGTAGACGGAGAGGATGAGTCAAGCATCGTGGTCCTTACATACTTCTTTCGCCTCCTCAAATCTCATCATTCTCCTTACAAACTCGCCTAGGTATGAGAGTGCTGTTGATATTCTATTTGATCTTCATAAGTCAATTTCGATCTTTCTTGACTTCTCCTCCTCGTTTTGTCGTAGGTATATAAAGTTGTTGAGTTGAGTTGAAGATTATGGTCTTTTCTAAGTCGTAGACTGTAATTTCGTTTCGTTTTACAAAGACGTGACGACCTCGATGTTGCAGATGTTCAGGCGTTGTATCTAAGCGCAGAAGGTTCCGGGTTCGATTCCCGGCCAGGTCAATTTAGAAAACGAACTTTTCTAGATTGTCTGAGGTCTGAGGGTACTGGGTGACGCCTCCAGTAGTCGTCGTCTGGTTCTCATAGCACAGGGAATGCCCTAATTTGAGACTGATTTGTCTGGCGCACTTATTATATTGTAATATACACAGCACTTATTATATTATATTATATTAAAATATACACATAATTAAAATTATATCGATTCTATTCCGTCACGCGGACGTTATTAAAGTATAATTTATGGACCGTAATGAATAAGCTCATATTTCAATGCATAGCAAAATGCACATGTAATAAAATACTCATAAATCTATACAAAGCAAAGTTGTTTTAAAATGTGATGTTAGAATGTAATGTTGATTGTGTAATCACATGGTTATCGACCGGCTAAGCGCGTGGTGGGCATAACATGCATAAGTATTTTCTAGTCATACATACATCATTATATTACCTGTATCTACACGTCATGTCATGAAACAGTAACAAAGCTGTCTGTACGTTGAAAAAGTTTCTGAATAATGGTTCTGAAAAAGTTCTGAAAACATTTTTAGGATTCTTGTCTATATGTTTGTCTATTTGTTTGTCCAAATATTACTGAAAAACTAGTGCATAGATTTGAATATGAATTCTACTGTTCGAAAGACTAGAACCCCAGTCTTTGAATATGATATAGGTACTTGTACATTACATTATTGTCACCATTATAACGAAAATAATGCCATTGAACTTTGAGAGTACAAAGTATAAAGGTTAGGGCCATCTCGGTATCAAGTGCGGATCTAAGGGGGGGTCATTGGGGTCATGACCCCTCTTGGGCTGTGTCTAAGTTGAGTAGTGATAATTTTTCTAATCTCATTGTAATGTAATTGGAGCCTGTCCTGACTAAATGTCTACTATATGACCTCCCCTGACTTGAAAGCTGGATCCGTCCTTGTCCGGTACCTACTAGCACAGAATTCATTATAATATTACGTAATAGGTATTAGACTATTTATTAATCCTTATAAATAAAGTCGTGAACAAAAACTAGTAAGTAAGAAGAATGATCTTTTACCTCGAGAAATTTATGATCGTTATATGAATGCAGTTCTTAATCTTTTTTCAGTTTAGTTTAGTTTAGTTAGTTTCAGTTTAATTTTATTGTCAGTTAAAGAATCATGTATCTATAATGATTGTATTGCTTTGCAAACCTTAAGTATTTAAACTTATCTTTAATATTTAAATTTTTGACAATAGAATAACTTAATAGCAAAGACAGTGAATGTTTGATCACTAAACAGTAAACAGTTTAAATCAGATCGAAATAATTTACAACGGGTATTTTAAAAACCTTAAACCCTTGCTGTGTAGACTCGCCATATATTAGGTGCAAAGTAATTTAACTTTCATAGTGTTAAAAAAGGAAGGTATTAAAAACGATTTCTTAATTTTAATTATATCCTTATTACACTTTTTAATCAAATATCGAGGAATACAAACGAACGGAAAGATGGAAAGATGGTTAGAAGGTAGATTAGATCTCAGTTGATACATTGTAACAATTTGGTACCTATACGGTTTTCTATTATCTAGAAATTATCATTTTACCAAAAATATATTTTATACAAAATGTTTTTCGCTACGTAAACATTTCGTTAAGCACCCATTTTAATAGCAATTTGTATTCTAGTTAAAAAGCCTTTACCGAAATAAAAGTAGCTACCTATGTATTTATTTATATGTGTTTGTCTACAAGCATAACAGGGTAATACATAATACCTAATAATATTCTGTATGTAGATGATGTCACATAAATTAAAAGTGAAAGTAAGTACTTAACTGCTAAAAGGCTATAAGAGTATGCTGTCTTCTTTTTTTACGTAGGTATATTTTGTTCAAACACAAAAACATCCTTATTTTTTAAAAAGATTTGTGATAATGGATAATAGTGATTATAATTATTCACCCACACTTACCTTGAACAACTTTATAAAAGTATTTATATACGCTATTACACTTACAACTAGCACTATAACGTAACATAACTTACCGGCTTAGGTATCGAAAGTTGCACAATACATACTACAAATGCGTGTAGAAATTCTGTTTTTCATTATATTTTTTCAATCATTGTAATATTAAATAAAAATCGCTACAAAAAAGCGGTCAGTCCACTATATCTCACGTGCAAGGTCAAATTATGTTTATTTGTATTTCCCATATATACGTACACACATTATGTCAATATCTAGCTTCCATTTGATGTGGACGGTTCTCGTAATTTTTGTGCGAATTTTTTTTTGTATTTTTTTGTATTTATATACTTGCGACTCACAATGTGAACAAACGACGCATACACTGAAATCATTAAATCAATTTAGAACGGCGTGAGTGAAAAATTGAAAATAAATCAAGTATGTGCGACAGTGATAAGTTACCGTTAAGAAAAAGTTCTATGAAGAAGCCGAGATCTTCAAATATTAGGAAGGTTAGCAAACATGTCCTAATAAATGTTCCGGTTCCAGAACATGACAGGTGGGTATAAACATGCTTTATATACACAATAATATATTAATACAATAGACGTACTGTGTAAGTTAATTCAATTCATTCATTATTCCTTGCGACTATTTCATTTTAAAGTCATTTATCTAAAGTATTCTTCGTTGCTCTGAATTCAATAGCGGCCAGTAGGTTGATGGCGGCAAGTTAGAAAATAATTATAAACGTTAAAAAAAGTTTATTTACCTGTGAAGTATGTTTGAAGACTGGTGTTCGTTAATCTGTGTTATACCTACCTGTGATTACCTGAACAGTAGGATACCTGGGAGGTTAATGACAAACGTCGGAAACTTTCCGTGGCGGAAAGGCCGATCGTCGAAAAGCATAAATTCCATCCGCCGGCTTGGATTTGTGCATACGACTATATATAATATGATATATGTATAATATAACTATAATACGATTTCGGATTTGTGAATCGCGTATAGACAAAATCATCGAAAAGTTTCCTGTCAGATACGGAAAGTTGTTTCTGACGTTTGTGAATAACCCGCTGAGCAATAGATATTTTTACTATTACCGTTATTTCAGATAATTAAATTATAGGACTATATTATTATCTCAGAAATGTTTCGCCATGTTTCTGAATATTTTAATAGCTCTGTTCATCCTCTAATTAAATTTAAAAAATTACCTTAATAAAAATTTTATGGATTTTCAGCTATCCGATTTTTTTTCAGAATCACCTACTCTATATCTATAAGTTATAACTTATTATGTTTTAGTGACACTGAAGGTACTATCACAGGTACAAATAAATTATAATTTTATACTGTGTCTATACTCTCCAGGAATATTATCCAGGAAAGATATTAAAAATATTGAAATCACAATGAAATAACTGACACAGGTTAGAGTAGGGTTGCCAATATTTCTTCGGTTGATTATAGTATTTTTCAGAATAAGCCATATAAAAAAATATTTAGTATTTTACGGAAAATTAAAATTAGACAAAGATATATATCCTATTTTTTAATTTTTGACTTTAATGTAAACAAATAAGAAACTAACCAAAATTTCGCTCACCGTTCGATGTTTCGCCGTATTACTCGTAGCACTCTAATAACACTGCTTTTCTGTTATATACACGAAACTGAAATATTCAAAAATAATACTGTTATACTAGTACAGGATTAAAAATTTTTGATTATTTGTCTTGTTTTTAATTTAAAGGTTGCTTTATGTTTCTAGGTGAAATTAGTGTCATAAATCATTTCATTCGAGTTCACTCTAATATGCGAATGACACAATTCTCTCTAAATGTAAGACAAAATAATAACAGAAGAATATTATTATATGTGCAAACAATAATCTCATATTCTTTGTTTTTAAGTGTTTTTAAAAATACAAATTATTAAACTTATCTCAATATTAAGAATATGCAGTACGCGGACCCGAAAAATAGTACAATACTATACTATAAATATTATAGTACGGTTGGTAATCCTAGGTTAGATATTTATAAAAAATCATAAATACTTACTTAAAATCAAGTTTCGATAAAAGTTGAAAATTCGTTCAACTTTTATAGAAACTATTCTTCACATAGATATGATAGAGCATTCGAATAAAGCTATTATCAGATTTAGTTCGACGAAAAGTTTTTAGAACATGTTATATATAATTTCATTGAAATAAAAACTTGTATAATTTATTAATACCTAATTTTTTAATACTACATATGAACTAAAACCTCCAAATTAAGATTTTTGGTGCTATTGAATTCAGCCAGCCATCTTATTTAACGTTTTTTAACTCCATTCTTGTAAGCAAAGATAGTTTTCGTACAAGTTATTAAAAAAAATTATAATATATAAATATAAGATATAACTACATCTACAAATGAGTTCGTAAATATAGGTAAAGTTAATCTGTAACATTAAATTAGTTGCTACAGATTTACTACTAATAGATATTGCGTTGATGTGGCCATTATCATAGAGTTAGTATAACGCTAGTATATTTTATGGGCCACTAAGTATATTCTTTCTCGCTTTGAAAATCTGTTTGTCGAACCGTCGAACCCAACGAACCGGCCTTTGCAGACTAAAATACTGCAATCTACCATCGCGCCCTAAAGAGTCTATTTCACAAATATTTACAAAAAAAATTATAATAATTTATCACTTATAAAGTTAAAAAATATAATTAGAAACCTTATAAGTATTAACGAACAAAGACTTGTTTTGTTCATAAAGGCGATATCTATGGTAGGTAGGTATTACAATCAATTGGAGAATATTTATTTTTTGCAAAAAGATATTTTATACGAAAATTGAGCCTTAGATATGACTATTGTCCCTAATTCTAGTCGTCTCATATGACACCAAGGATTTTACACAAGACAAAGCTATTTTTATTCAACAAATAGTAACAAAATTTAAAGTTTAAACTAGATTTTAAACTTAGTAATTATAATTAATCTGTGGTTTAAAGTTCTGTACTATAATTTCCATTGTATCATCAGTTTTTAAAATTCGGGTTTTCTCTAATTTTATAGAAGTGCGTATTATTCATGAAATAATATTTCATTTAATTCTTAGCATGCCTGAAATATTTCTTATAGCAAAATAACCATTCCAAACAATTGCCATTGCAAATAATAATGTATAGAATAAGAGTACAACAAAAAAACGCACTTACGTAAAATAGAATAATAGGTATTGAGGAAAAATATTTATTTCGAACAGTCATTTACATTTGCGCGCCATCTAGCTTTTAACAAAAATAGTTCGAACGAACTTTGAAACAAGCCGGTATTTGAACAGCTGTTTGTATCGATTTTCTGGTTACCCGCAATCCGCAAACAAATTCACTGCAATGCCTTCTGACACCGACATGCAGTTCAAGCGTATGTCAAAGTCAATAACAGCCAAGTGTATAACATGTTATTCTATGGTGTTAGTACGTAACATCAATTACAAATTACGACTCTTGGCCTTTGAAACAATCAATTTTTAGTATAGTTAACAAACGTATATTATGTTTTAACATTCACAAGTGTAATCCTAGGTTATGTTATATTTCTAGATTAACATCGAATAATAAAGACTGATTAGCTGTCTTTTGAACTATTAGTGTTGTGGGAAAGAAATTTTGACAATATAAATAAATATGAAGCATACATTAAGGAATGGTTTACATAGAAGAAATTTTATAAGCTCCCAAATAGACGATATTCCTATGGATACTATCCGTTTAGTGCCTATTAATAGGTTTACTATATTTCATGGGAACTTTAGTCACGATAATGATAACTATCCTACGAAGTGAGTGAATTGTGTTTATAGCCGGTATAAAATTGTCTTCGTAAATGAAAATATTACGAAAAGATAGGCTGTAGGAGCATAAAAATAGAACCAGTGATTTTATAGCGTTAAATAACAGATGGCGTTGTATCTATTTCTTTTCTAGGCCCATCACATTCAGAACCAAGGTGATAATATCAGTTCTGGTCATCCTAGTATTATTATCGGCATTAAGTGGCTACTTGATCGGAAACGCAGAATATTCAGCACGGAAGAGACTAGAGCCGCCAGATCCAGTAGAGCCACTACCGCCATCACCATCATGGCTACACGTGTTTCAACGAGCAGCTGTATGCACAGATGCACCACATTGTTCCCAAATCGGCAGGTAAGCTGAAACATTCTTAAAGTAAATAAATATGTATTATGTATATAGCTTGGCGCTCCGTCCTCTCTGACTACCTCGTAAAGGATACAGCGTGAAGATATGTATGTATTATATAGAAATCGAAATTACATAAAACTCAATATTTTGCATCGAAGCTCCCATGCCCGTTATCTTTCCGAGTAAGCTGCACAATAAGGGGGCCAATGATGACCTAGTATCCTTTGAGTTATGGGCTCCTTTTTATTACCTGTGAGGTCAAAAAGTTCTCATTGTTAGAAATGACGTCAAAGTAGTACGCCAATAACTAATTAATATGTGGTCATGATTTTGTTGCGCCTTGATGTTCTGTCTACTTCGAATGGGAAATAGCGTGCAGTCATTGAATGTGTACGTATCTGCCAAAGCCATCTTTAGACGGCTAACTCTCAATATTATAATGATATTATTGCTGTACATAATATTATACCGCGCAGCTGATAAAACTAGGTTTAAATACCTCGAACTAAATGTTTACTCAATCACTCCAAAGATGGCAATAATATGACACGCTTTTTATTTGACAAACACATTACAATAAATTTTAAATAAAGGACTTTTAAGTTTTACAAATTAAAAATGATTTCAATATATTTTCACTTGATTGGATTATATTTTTTGCGTTGTAATTGCATCATCTGAATAAACATTACTTTACATGACTACATCCGTAATACAACATTTTACACACACAGCAAACTTCAGCAACAACCTACAATACGGAGTATTGCCACTTTATAGAAAAAACCTTTTATAGGGTATAGAATTATAAAAAGCGAGTATTGAACAAAATGAAATAGTAGAATATTATTAATGTAAGAAAAAAAGTTACGTTTTACCACATGGCAAAATGCACATCATGTCGAATAATAATAATAATAATATTTATTGAACACTGTAATAAAAGAAACAGTTCAATGAGTTCTGTCTCTTGAACTAGGACTATCTGTATATCAAGAGGCAGTCCCTCACAATCATAATATGCTACTTAATGTCATAAGCCAAGATAAAAAAAAACTCCAAATTAGGGTTCTCCAGCTATATAGTCATTTTCACATCATTGTTTTTATTTCACTTATTATCTGTATTATTACTTCTTTTATATTTTACCTTTTTTTCACTCTCTCAACTGGTGTTACGCGTTTGATATTCTAAACTGATTTCTTTGCTTTTTCGTCATATTTATTATTTTTTGTTTTTACTTATTTTCGGAAACATGTATAAAAGTATAATAGGCCAATTAAAAAGTTTCGCCAATAACAACAATTTAGAATGTCAAACAAGTAACAACAGTTGAGACAGTGAAAAAAAGGTAAAATAAAAAAGAAATCACTAGCTCGTCGCCTTTTCCACTTCGATATCCTTAGTATCCATCTGATAAATTATTAATTTCATCTTCGTATTAGTATTCGTTAAACAAGCGAGCATTTTTGAATACATTGTCGCAACAGCAGATTATTTATATTACTTATTTTATGTGTGAGTAGAAAATAAGTTGTTTTTTTCAGTACTGCGACGAGTTCTGTTCAGTATTGACGATGTTAAACACAATTCAAAAATTGAATGTAGCAAATCTTAATTTGAGCTGGTATCACAAACTGGCTTGCTCACACATATACAGAATTCTATAAACAAACATCCTTTCGTAATCTGGTCGCTGCCGATGTTTCTCGACCAATCACGTTTAAGAATATCGACGACGCGCATGCGGTCAATGACGTGTCACTAACAGAGTATATAAAAGAAGACGTCTAGCCGGCCAGTACGAGTACTATTGAGTAAAATCGCGAGTAACGTTGTCAGAACGACAAATTTTGAGTGTATTTATATAATCTCGTAAATATGTCCGAAGCTTTCTTTGATGAATACGACTACTACAATTTCGATCACGACAAGCACATTTTCTCTGGACACAGTGGCAAACAACGTACAAAGAAAGAGGTGAGCGAACACACAAATCACTTCGATCCGTCCGGCCATTCCAGAAAGATCGTCACGAAGTTGATGAACTCTGAACATAATAAGAAAGCTACAAACAAACATTAGATGGATAATTGAGAAATAAACGACTATGGCATGTCAAAGGACCGTCGATTTTATGCCGAGCAAAAGGAGGACTTTGTGGCGGATACCTGAGGAAAGCTCGGGACGCTTCTCTACGCAGAGATCAGTGGAACATCCAAGGCGGTTCCTGATGACGCAGTGCTTCTACTTCGCACACCACAGCAACAGGACACTGTGCTGGGCGAGGCTGCGACATAGGTAGCGAACCGTTTCGTCACGGCCTGTTAAATTCTATTATTGGAATTACCATCGTTCCGAAGACTGATCTCAATAGGGCTTGTTGTAAAGCTCAAATCTGCTGTGTTATTAATTCCTAGTTAGCATATTACTATTACTTTTAATTTTTGTGTCTTTTCACCCAGTCATATGTTTTAGGGGAAATTGATACATAAAGGACCGTAATAATAATTTAATTATAAAAATAAAAATGGTAAACCATAGCCGCATGTTGTTTATTTCATTCTGTAAGTCAATAAATAGTAGCTAATTAGGTCATTGTTCGGCATCGTAAATACTTCTACATTGAACGAACACCTACATGCATATGTGACTTGGTGACTTGTCTCTAATCTATAGCATGTTTATATACAAGTACAACCTTGAATCAGCCGGCTGTTGTGGCTGGCCTCGTCTACTATTATCAACGACTCGATTTCATTCTTTTGCGTCGTAAGTAAATACAAACTGTAGTCACGAGACACAAGAGCCAGAAAATATATTGGATTTAAATAATTTAAGCCATTATTGAATATAATTTATAATTCTTAGACATGAACACATCTATAATGTATTAAAATAAATGGTATATTTATAATATGAAAATAATTTTAGAACACAACATTATAGTTATGTTTTAATATAGTTGATTTTAGACATAGGAATTCATAACTGGTCCCACGTTCGCAAGGAAGGAAGAAATAATATCAAATCAAACTATAAATCGTATATTATGGAAACAACTTACCTACACACATGCATTGGGTTACAATGTGCTTGCGTAGTACATTATAACTCAATGCACATAATATTATGTTTCCTTTTCCGTCGAAAACAGGTTAGCGAGATCGAAAATTGGAAACACATAAACACGTGTATGAGCCATAGACAGTGTCTGGAGATTTTTCAGGATAACGTACCGAACAAAATAAAATTGAAACCGTTAATGGGATTCAATGAGATCTAAGCACAGATGTTTCAGTGTCCAATATTGTCATCGGTTATATCATCATGAAGTAGTATATTCCTTGATCATCATTCATCACTCACATCACATGAGTGATGTGAGTATAATGATTATGAAATCATAAGTATATCGCTGTCACTCATCAACGTTTTTAAATATTCGATACCTAGATAAAAGACATTACAACCATGTTATTTTATTAAAAATATTTTATTACAAAATTATTATGATATAAAGTTTATGTCAATGGCTAGGTATAATACTGTCTAGCCAGTAAACACAACCGTACGTGTATTGTACACGGGTGTTAGCTTAGTTGGCTACAAAATACGAGACTAGAAATAATGTGATTTAAAAACAATCAAATACATACTAAAAGCATAAAAAGAATACTTACAATATTGATTTTTTTTTAAACACTATTTGGCAAAATGCATAGAGATATTATACAATATAAAACATTTCCGTATTTTTCGTCTGTATCTAACTATTAAGAAAATTTTTGTGTACTTAACTTATCCGTGATATAAATCCTATCTAAGTTCCTATACAATTATTTATATATGAACTTAGCTAAATATTCGTACCGGTCGTTCCTACGAGTACAAACTAAACTGTATGTACAAATAACAGATGTTTCCATTGCAATTTTTTGTATCTTTTCTAGTATTGCAGATTGATAGGTCATAGCTCGGAATGTGTTAATGACACTATTCAAACCACAGTTTGATTCGAACACCCGTAATTAGAAATAGTTTAATGGCTTGATGTATGAGAATCTATCTATTTCGCATACCTATGCGAAAGTGTGTGAGGAGAATGATGAGATTTGAAGAAGCGAAAGAGGTATGTAAGGACCGCGACGCTTGGCGCTCCGTCCTCTCTAACTACTCCGTTGGGGATACAGCGTGAAGATATGTATGTATGTATGAGAATGGTTATTATTATTTAGTATGTGTTACCTTATTTTATTCTTTCTAATTACTACAAGTTAATATAAAACATCAGCTTTCTATAGGTGAATTTTTGATATCGGTTGAGCAGTTTTTAAGTAAGTATATCCATTACATATATACAAACAAAGAAAGTTTACTTCTTTATAATATTAAAAAGTACCTATAGATAAATCACCCGCACGACGTAAGAACATACTATTTTAAAGAGAACTTAGGCAAAAACGAAGCAAGGTCTGTTTAACTTTTTTTTCTGCTAAATTGAGAAGTCGCTCCTATTACAACGACATTTTTGCATTACTAGTTTATATATTGAGGTGAAGGTATCAAAGCCTCTGGAGTAGCTAATTAATATTGTCAATGTTTGTCTTTCTTGCATTACAAAGTAAACAGTACATTTTTTGTGGCTCCAGGAAATACAGACTGCCTTGACATTAACGCTATGCTATAGCACATACATCATACGACACATAAACTGTGATCTTAGAATTATTTACCACTTAGCTGGTCAAATCACCGAGTTACTTATGTAAGACATCCTTAAAAATCTTAAATAACCCTACCTAGGTACATTCTCTTTGTAAGTATTCATTCTGAATGTGTTTTATAAATACAGACTTGAACTGAAAATTTAATTTTAATATTTGCTTTTTCTTGAACAAATGTAACATAAGAACATATTTCTTAGAAAAGAGTGAGCAAAAGATGCAATTCACTTTATTTAGTTTATAGATTTTTAACAAACAGAAGTGAAAATTGCTGAACTAAGTATAAGTATTTGGTTCCTAATTTGACTACAAACCCTAACACACATAAGTTACTTATTAATAGGTACCTACTTACATTAGCAATCTATTATGGCACTGATGATCAAATAAATAGTATCCTAAAATATTTCCAAAGAACCAAGCTATATAAATGTGAAAACTTTACTCAAATCCCTTGTCAATCAATTCATATAGGGATGCATTTAATGGCACTTCAAAATTGGTGAAAATATAGGCATAATTGATATGTATCGCTAATAAAAAATACAATGTTATACGATAAAATTACTCCTTCATTAAAAAGATTTAAAAGATTTAAAAAATTTTAAGACGCTATAAAATAATTATTGCCAATAAAAAAAAATAAGTAATCATTTAAATTAATAGATTTCATTTAAATTAATAGATTATGTTTCAAGATTAAATTATGTTCTCCTTAGAATGCGGACTCCTATTTCAATACTGCTCCTGGAAACAACTCGGAATTACACCAACTAGTTTATATAAGATTGCTGTATATAAATACACCAACAACAAAAGATAAAAAGGGATGGACGATTATAGAGATGTTTCGAAGTTAAAATTTTCAACTTCAACTATCTCTTTAGAGGGCGGATTCCTGTTTCAATACTGCTCCATGTATAAAGCGGATTCCGATCTGGTGCTTCGCTGGCCGCTGCCGCAGCGCGCTCGCTTCGCTCGCTCGGGTCCCTTTTTTTTTTTTTTTTTTTTTTGCGTCAGGAAATGCTTTATGCATCCCGTCCTGCCGTAGGGGGGTGGCAGGGGGGTATGTGGGACTCCTCGACATTAGGGTGCTAGGCCGAGTCTACCCACTAAAACCTGACGGTGTTCCTCGAGAGCCTTGATGCCGGGGCAACGGGAGCGCGTTGGCATTCTGCCGCGACCCCGACGGCTATGCCCAGCCTGAGCCGGGCCCTCCTCCCGAGGCCATTGGTGAGGCGCCTTCCCCCGAACGACACCCCAGGCCTCCGAAGTGGCGGCTTCCGCACCCCGCCTACACCACGGCAGGGGCGTCAGCACGCCCACCTGATTTTTACGTGTTTACTCACGGGTTTTTACAAGTTTTCCTTCTTCCCGCCTCTGATTTTAACGTGTTGTCTCACGGGTTTCATTTCGAGTTTTCCTTCTCTCCACCTCTGGTTTTAACGTGTTTTCTCACTGGTTTCATTTCGAGTTTTCCTTCTCTCCACCTCAGATTTTTACATGTATCCTCACGGGTTTTTAAAAGTTTTCCTTCTTTCCACCTCCGGGGCCACAATACCCTTCCTGAAAGAGGGGCAAGTGACCCCGACACCTGACCCCCGCCCTCACGCAGAAGACGGGGAACACAACTTGTCCCCATAAATGGGGACATTCCCCCCCCGGTCCGGGCCAGGCTCTTTCGGCACTGCAGCCTCATCGGCCCCGACCCGGTTCCTTTCCTCTCAAGCATTTGTTATCACCATTACACCCAATGATGTTATAATAACATCATTTATTACACCACATTAAAGTTTCAGTGGTTGATGTTGTAACCAAAATTTTATTGTGAAAACTGTTAATTTTGAAGTTTACCATTTTTTTTATAGCAAAGACCATTAATTTTGAAGTTGTGATTTATATCAAAAATAGCAAATTTATAGAGAAAACCGTCAATTTTAAATATTGAGATTTGAAGAGAAAATTACTAATTCTATAGCTCTATTACGAGTATATATCACATTCATATATATAATATGTGTTATGCAGTTATGCATAGGACACAAAGGCATGACAACGCAAAAAGCAACTTATTGCTTGTTGATCAACTAACTTTTTGAACTAGTAGGTTAGTTTGATAAAATATTATTTTTAATTTAATAACTTAACTAAAATAGGATAGATAATAATTTACATATTTATTTATCCATACTAAGCAAAGTACTTTTATGGACAGGAATTACTTATTATAAAATCGAAAAAATCTCGAAAAATAGTAAAACTGTCCCTTGGGCCCTTGATAAACGAAAGCGCTTCATGGACGACTAAACCAGGGAAAAATATATTTAAGAAAAAAAATTAAGCCGCCTTCAAAAAAAAGCACTAAAAAGTACAAAATTACTAATCAAGACTCAAGTACAATAAAAATAACTGTATGAATACGATACACACACTTATATGTATAACAAAATTTGACAGTTACTGAAGTCGGTGCCAAGCTTACCAAAATAATAAACTTATTGTTGTTGCGCATTGATTTGGCACCGACTTCAATAACTGTCAAATTTAATGATATAAGTATGTGTATCGTATTTATACAGTCATTTTTATTGTAGTTGAGTTTTGAATAGTAAAGAATAATTATTTTGTACTTTTCAATGTTTTTTTTTTGAAGGCGTTTTAATTTTTTTACTTAAAACTATTTTATTTCTCTGTTTTGAGTGACCTTGGCCTAATTAAATATGCAGGGCAGGTCTATAATTAACTTATTTTTAATTCTGGAGCGCAATGATATATAAGAGAATCATCGATATAATGGTTATAACCAGTTCGTGGTGCTTGGTGTTATTTGGTGTATCTTCGAAGGCCCAGCTCCAATACCGGCAAAATTTAAATGGGACCACCTCGGAAGTATACCCTTTAAAACAAAACAAAAATTTTCGAAATCGATCCAGACGATTAATGAAGTTGTCGGTGAACATACATACAGACGAACATAGAACCTTTTTTTGAAGTCGATTAAAAATATCGAAACATTGTTAAAATTTAATTTAATATGTTGATGAGATAGATATTAGTTTTACAACTACAATATGAAGTGAATACGTATTTATATTTTCCGAGTAACTTTGTGGGCCAAAAAATAGTTACTGACAGGATATAGTTAAGGTTACGAGTACTTACAAAAGTTATTGTTTTTTTTTTTATTATCAGTGTTATCAAAAATTTCCAATATTTCAAGAATTCTTTCATGATTTTATTTTTCAGTTTGAGTGTAACGTTTGAATTTGTTTTCAGTCGCATCCTGTCCAATAATGGATCGGCTGTGGACGCAGCAATCGCAGCTATGTTTTGCAACGGGCTCTTGAACCAGCAGAGCATGGGCCTCGGAGGTGGTTTCTTCATGACGGTCTACATAAAGGACGAGGAAAAGGCATACAGCGTTATAGCTAGGGAGACTGCTCCGGCAGCAGCCACACAAAACATGTTCCATGGGAATTATGACAAAGCTTCTAAAGGTAAGATCTATTTGATTTATGTATGAACCTATAGGTAGATGGCTCTTTAACATATCTGTAACAGAGTAGATAGAGGGTGGAAAGGAAGGGAAGGATAACACGCAAAATATAACAACAATAATCTCATAATTTATTCATAAATTGTCCCGCGTTGTACTTATATGGTGGTTTATCGATATTTTTTTCCATAAGTCTTAAAAACACGGTACTCTGTCGATACGATACTTACATACATACTTTTATGTAATGTAAGTGCTTATTTAAATTATTTAAAGTTTGTTACTAGAAGCTATACGGTGGGTTAACTTTTTACTTTGGTTTCATTTGCTTTTTTTTGGGCTTATAGTATTAATTAACTTATCATTATTGTAATTTTTAAGTATATGAACATTTCAGTTACATTATAATGTAGGTAACGAAGAGTTTAATCACAATGATATTCAACTTTCTTTCTGATGCCTAATAACCATTAAAAAGGAACAATAAAACAATCCTGAAGAGAAGTAAAGAAAAGTGCAATTGTTTGAACTATATATAAACCATTTCTGACACTTATTAAAAAAATAAAAACTAAAGATCGATGTAATATTATGGTTATTATTATATTATTGTTCGTTAAAAGTACGTAATGTTATAGCTATACAACGTACATTATATTAAGTCTAGATAATATCTACGTGTACATCTAGTACATTTCTAATAAATTCAATTACGAGTACGTGACTAAATGGTTAAAATGCTGTTTACGGATATTTTATACTTTTTATGTTCATAAAACCGATAAGATTATGAAGTTACGCTTTTTTTGATCTAATTTTAAACTGATATATTGTTATCAGTTTAAATTAGATCTCATATCTACAGTGTAATAGTATTTGTAATAGTATTTGATTTTATAAAATCAAATTTTATAAAAAAAAATATAATAAAGAATAGTCAATTATCCACATTGTGTGACCCCAAACTAGGAAGTTGTACTATGAGCATTGGTAATATAACGAACTAGGAGAACTGGGGGAAACTGGGGGAACGAAGTCCCATGAGCCTATGACTTTCAGACTCACAGCCAATTTAGTGAACTTAATTTTTTAAGTTGCCCTGAAGGGAATCGAACACAGGACCCCGGCTTGGAACGTAGATGCAGATGCTCTGTCACCGCGTCAATGGGCCAGACATTTAACATTACAGACGAGAACATTCTAAAAATATGTTTATTCTAGAAAACTTCATTTTCTTTTGATACATAATGTAGGTATATCAGTAATTGCAATACATTGTTACTGAAACATTTGTTTAAATACTATACCTATTCGTAATGATTTTAAAAACAATACATAATAAAAAAATAATATTTTATAGAACGTTCGTTTAGGTATTTCTGTGGAGCACTTGAACAATTATTATTAATCCAGTTTTCAATTTACGCCTAATTTTGTTTAAGAAACCACGCTATTGTTTAGGTTCTATCCTGAAGTTCTTTAATACTCTCATAATAAAAACACTCAAACGAAAAATGGTTTGGTGATGACAATAGGAGTACGATTAATCAATATACGTAGGTACTTAGCAGCTATTTTTATTCAAACGTACATTCCATTATTTTATCACAACCACACGCGATGTAGTCAGAAGGGAGAACCAATTTTAATACACATATGGACTTAACAGTAAAAAAATAAATTTGTTATTGAATAAATAAAATGGGAATCTGTGTCATTTAAATATTTATGTTCGTAACTATTCTAAAACAAAATGCAGTTTTATGTTTACAGAAATATTGTCAACGGCAATTTCAATTCAAATTATTTGTACTTTAGTTACAAACAGCTAATAACAAAATATACACGCGCGCCATGAATCTTCGGACACGTCCTAATTAGGATCTCATGCAATCAGTGCGCCCTATAAGGACGCATGCATTCTGATCATAGATTATAAATGCAGTGGCATTGTACACTTAAACGGATGTTGAAGAGTTACAATACCACAAACAAAGACACAAACAGACACAATGGCGTTAAACTCGTAACACTCCTCTTTTCGCCAGGAGTTAAAATCTAAAAATATCTAAACAGTAAATTATATTCCGTGATACGTAAAACGTACCTACTATAATATCTAATTGATTAAATTAAAATCTAAAATCGAGCGACCAAAATGTTTTATTAATTACTTATTCGAGCTCCTTTCAATTTCGTCGCACTACTACCTCTATAGTGCGACTGATGCAATGAGTTTGTTAGTAGTAAAATATCGAAATAAAGAATTATTTCGATTTTTTACTAAAAATAAATGCGTAGTCAAAAATAAAATTTAAAAATCGTGTTTGGTAGATGAAAACTTAGAATTATAAAATGTTTAAATTATTTTTTAACTTCACGTATGATTTTATTCGGTTTATTCAGCGTTGAATGCGTTTCTTAAGCTCTAATTAAATTTGAACTGTTAAATTACTATATGTATATTTGAAGTAGGTATAATTAAAAATATGTGGAGAAATTGAGACACGAAATTCGAATGCTCTGTTAAACGTTAATGCAAAATTTCTCTTAAGCTTTCTCTTCAAGCTGGTTCCAGTCATAAGACCTAAGATAAGACGAGGCCTCGCACCATTGAATTTCACTGTATTGTCTGTAATAAATAAACGTGTAATAAAATATACCTAATAATTTTTATATGCTAAACACATATATATGCAATAGGTACATGTGTAACTTACACCTTGACTTGCGAATTTTTTGTAGATTGTAAAAAATCTTCCGCTTCCGCATGTTCCATTTATGATTTTCTAATGTTCTGTACTTCTGTCATAAGGAGTAATTTAACGATCAATCCGCTTGTACGATGGTGTCTGCTAGGGCATGCAATTATCGAAATGTTCCGATAATCGATAAAAAAAAATTATCGTTTTTTCCCCGATAAAAACCGATAATTACCGGTTTTTATAATATTTTACAAAAAGTTCTTTTTTCACATGTAGGTTAACTATACAATTACCTAAAATGAACCACTACATTAAAAATTAAACAATTTTTTTTGTAGGACGAGATATATTTTTTTAATCTATACATTTTTGTCATCTAATCAAAAGTCCATTTAAAACATTGCGATAGAACTCTGGAGAACTGGACTCCACAAACTGTGGGAGAGCATTTTGTACTGCTTCCTGGGAAGAAAATATTTTCCGTACAAAAAATTGTCCAAATCGCGGAAAAAATGGTAGTCGGTTGGGGAGTATTGAGGATGACAAATGGTTTCTAACTGCAGGTTCTGTAGTGTTAAAACTGTTTCTCCAGCAGTGTGAGGTCTTGCGTTATCATGGAGCAATAATGGTGAAGATCAATTGACGAGTCGGGTCTGTTTTGCTGCGAGAATCGCCATCGTTTTTCAGAGTTCTGCACAGTAGATATTTGCTGTTATTGCTTGACCGGATCGGGGGAAGCTGTAGTGATTTACACCATGAAGTGACCACCAAATAGTTACCATCATCTTTCTATGGGTAAGCTTCGATTTAAAGCATTGGTGTGGCGTTTGACCTGGAGTCAGCCATTACGTTGTTTGCTCAATCCAATTGTCGTCACACGTTAGAATTCAGTCCAAAACCCCTT
Source organism: Zeuzera pyrina (assembly GCA_907165235.1). Taxonomy (NCBI): domain Eukaryota; kingdom Metazoa; phylum Arthropoda; class Insecta; order Lepidoptera; family Cossidae; genus Zeuzera; species Zeuzera pyrina. The sequence continues at coordinate 7,617,108 of OU015627.1, forward strand.
CATTTCTGTACCGGCTTAACAAGTTCAAGGCAGGCAAGTTTCAACGCGCGCTGCTCACTGCAAATCAGTCAAATCATGAAGCACCCAGTTTCCAAGGTTTTTAATACTACCGATTGGCTGCAAATGGGTCAATATTGTGAGTATGTTAATGTCAAACGATGCCACTGATTCCTTGGTAGGTTGATACGGATCGGCTTCAACCATAACCTTTAATTCAACGTTGTTTTCTCTAGTGGCTGGTCTTCCTCGTGGTTCATTCTTCAAGTCTAAGTTTCCACTACTAAAGCGGTTAAACCAAAAACGCACGGTGCGTTCTTTAGCCGTATCTTCTCCCAACACAGCATTGATGTAACGAGCTAGTTTCTGCTACGTTAGTCCCACGTCGGAACTCGTATTCGAAAATGACTGGTTTTCGCTGTATCCATCTTCACGTTAAAAGCTGAATGTAGAAACAATTGAAAGTCCGAACAATGAAGAAAAATTAAAATGTTATAGTTTTCGTGTGAAAAAAGTTACACTCTGAAATCTGACACTATGCGGATTTAATTTTAATTCAAAGTGGACAGTGCGTTAAAACGACAATTTCATACTTTAATCCCTATTATATAATTAAAAATAAATATTTAAAAATATATTATTTTTTTAAATCAACCATTGTATTTCTGAATTAAATTAAATACTAAATATTGAAATCGACATTTTGAAATTATTATAATCATTAGTTATATATTGTATTAGTTATATATGTATCTTATAGGTACATTTTATACAATATCGTGACCACAAGGTACCACCAATAGGTAGTATTAATTTTATCTAATTTTATTTTAACGTAAAAACAATTTACCGAACTAAAAGTACATAAAAATATGTAAAAACTTAGATTTATAGAAAAATATTACATTTTACGTATAATTTGCAGAAAAAAATTTGATACACAATTAATACAAACTATTTACAAATTACCTACGCATTGTTATTTTTTCAGTTTTTAGTTTAGAGTATTATTTACCACTTCTCGTTTAATCGTTGTGGTATATCGAAAACACGAAAACAGCTCTAATGATTGGAAAATAACTCTAATATGATTTTATATTTTTTTATCAAATACCGACATTTATCGACTTTTCTTTCGATATTTATCGTTTTTCAAAATGGACCGATAATCGATAAATAACCGATTATCGATTATCGGTTTGCATGTCCTAGTGTCTGCCCTCTAAGGCGAAAGTCCAAAGTTTGATTCCCAGTCAGATCCATTTGAAGAAGTGAACTTTTCTTAATAATTCTAATCAAGGTGCTACTGCATTCTCCCCCCGTTCACTGTGTGGTATAGAACAAGCCTAAATACCCTCACGCAATTAGTATAGTTTGAAACATAAACTTTTAAATCGCCATAAACAATGATATTCATATATACATAATATGTGCATTATAATATGTACTCAGGTAAAATAATTGGAAATGAAAATATATACAGTTTTATACCGCCTCTATGCAGTTTTATTTCTGGAAATTTCTTGAAAGAAAATTGGTATGGTAATACAGGCATTATCTATTTCTCCTGGAATAATGTCGTGCTTTAGCTAGGAATGATTGATATTCATCGTCACTATCGAAACAACGATGTCAAATCTGAAGTCATTGATGTTTTAACATCGATATTAGGTCCTCAAAAACATTGATACTTCGAAAATATCGAAAATCGATATCGAAGATCAACTAGCTAATGATATATCATTAGCTATAAAATAAATTTGAAATTTTGAAATGTCTTTTAAAATATCCAATTATTAATACTTTGACGAAGTAGTTCTTAGTTTTTATGCTATAAGATGTCACCAAAGGATAGGTATTTCTATTTCATTTGATTTCAGCACCAAAAATCGATGTTTTTATTTTGATATTTATCGGACATCGATTTTTACTTACTAATGTAAATATTGATGGCAATATCGATATTTTTCTATTCTATTTTAGAAATATCTCTATGCTCATAGAACATATCTCTATTGCAAATCATAAAACTTTTTCGTATAGTCATAATTCCAGACAAAGATAACATTTTGGGGAGGACATGTTATAAATTACAACAGGCGTCGAGTCTGTCTATCCTTTTGGATAAATGCCATAATTACATACTATATTTGTATATATAATAGAACATTAGATCAAGAGCCTGTTTCTGTACGATTAATCTCAAATGTCTGGAAAATTATTATCTTAATGCTGGCTATATCGCTATTTGATGATAATAAAATGGACGTACTTATGTAAATGTATGGAATGCGTAACATTACCTAAAAGTAGTTTAATAACAATACGAATGTAGAGAAAACAACACCATGACGAACGTTAGAAAACGATTTAAATATTAAGAAATACGAGAGGTTGTTCAATAAATATTATTAAGAAAAAACTAAACGAGTTTAAAAAATAGACAATTACCTATAAATAGCAAGCTCCCAAAAAGTTTCTTGCGGTAGGCTCCGCCCTCACACTCCGCCACCGGGACGCGACATGTATAACTGGAATATTAATTCATATAATAAAATATCCTTTAGCCAGTATTTAGTACACTGTATTGTCTCCCTGTTAGCCGCAATTTTATGTAACTTACTCAAGTAATTTAGGAGAAATAAAAATCTTTCAAAAAGGCATCACATTGCAGAAAAAAAGTATCGAATGAAAATACATAAATTACGTTATGATTTTAGGCAGTCGATGGAAAAATGTATAAATAAGTACATATTTAAATTTCACATTCATTAAACGTGTGCCGGCTCAGCAAACTTATATAAAAACGCTTAAAAATTTTAACAGTCGAGTCTTAAAGTTTCACCTAAGTAAAATGTACTTCGCACTAAACTATACTTATAATTAATATTTAAAAACTTACTAAGAATAAGAACTATAGGAAAGTAAAAAAAATATCATAATTTCTTTACAATTTTAAATACCATCTTAAATTTAAATTCTTTAACTCTAAAAGATATGTATAAAATCAGAACATAACCGCTATTATCTATATGATAAGTTACCTCGAGATGTTTAATAAATGTTTAGATTTTTTTTTAATATGCTTAAGCTTACAAAGGATTCGAGAGTTAATTCTACAGAGAGGAAGCGAAAATCTTCATTCGCCAGCAGAGTCATTCCACTACTGGTTAAATTTTCCAAAGTGTGATCAGGTGAAATGGACTCACCTGATCACCTTCTAAGACATACCATCCAGTCTTGAAATAACTTTTAAATAATAAATTATAATATTTTAAATAATAAAATCTAATATTTCTGAATAAATACTTGCTTCATAACTTTTAAATAATAAGATATTTACTAGGGAGGATATACCAGTAGATCTACATTGAAATCCACTGTACCAGGAAATCGTATCAGAACAGAACACTTATTTAAAAATAAAGTATTCTTGGAATAATATGGTCAGAAAATTTGTGCAACCTAAGAATAGTGTATCCTAAGAATAATGCATCCAGAGAACCCTGTAACAATTCAACATTCTCAGTCATTTGAGTTCCAATAAGTGGGAAACGTCACTAATAAAATATTAAATAAGCTCCACTTACCATAAAAGCAATCATACATACATACATACATATCTTCACGCCGTATCTCCAACGAGGTAGTCAGAGAGGACGGAACGCCAAGAAATCAATCATGGGACAATAAAATTAAAATATACTAACAAACTAAAATATTATAATAAATTGTTATCATCTAAAATCCAAAACCTACTTAACATATATACTGTAAACTTTACATGGTTATTATATCATCTAAAAGTATTCAATAGGTACTCGTTTTGTTGAAATAAATTTATCTACTTCATATACCTCAACTCATGGACCGTCAATAGCCATCGTACCTCTATAAGAATAATCGATATATCTCGTGAATTTAGTAGGGGAGACCGGGGTCAAAAGTAGCACGGGGCAGTGGTACCAATGGCTATAACTCCCAAAATACAATATTTAAAAGCGCGAATACTTGATCAATTAGGCGTGTAACAAGTTTGGACCTGTCGCCAGTCAAGCCGCATAATGCGGAACGATGTCGATGTCACGGCCGACCTTTTTTTATTTTGTAGCTCAATAGTAAATACGATTTATCATATTTTCTCTTCATTTATGTTTTACCTGTGTTTATTGAAAACATTTGTAATTTTAACATGAATAATCATAGTTCTGAGATGCTATTGTACTGGTATTAATAAGTTTACATTCACGAGAACAGTTTTTATTTTAATAATTATTTCAAACTGGCCGCTTGGGGGCAATAGTGACAAATTTTGCGGGTACAATTGTAGCGTTACAATTGACCCTTGGTTACTAATGACCCCAGCTTACTGTTATCTATATCCGGTTTTACTTGAGTCATTTAAGATTATTAATTGATTTTTTAAATTATATTTTGCCAATTATATTGGGTACACAATGTAATTGGAAACATTAAAAAAATTCAAAAAATCAACGATTCAATGATGCATACTTGATGTGTAAGTACGTATGTAAAGATTTTTAATGAAGCGCGCATTTTCGAATGACAACTGACTATAGGTATCCACTAGGAGGGTTTTTTGAGTTTCTTGTTTCTAACACCAATAAAACCAAGTTTTTCAATTTTCAGAAAATTCGTCAAACTTCACATAGTACCAATATCTAAAAAAAAATATAAATTATAAAATTGTGCCATAATATGGATTGTTACTTCATGTAAGCTCAAATATGAATTTAGGGGACAGTTGTACCATAGGGTCAATAGTACCACCTTACTTTTCATACGAATTCTTTTCTTTTTTAGTTAATTCACTTGAACCAAGTACCACAATAGTTTTATTTATACTTCAATTTCGCGATATAATTGGAAAAACTTTATATAGATAATTATAGTTTTGTCGCGGTTGTAAGACAGACAAAATTTGTCTTATACTTAATTATTTTTATAAGAAGCTTCTTTGAGTTACCAAATTGTAAGTTCATATGGTATATATATAATACAATATTAAATTGTATATAATACAATATTAAATACCAATTTTTCGTCATCGATTTCGATGAAAATTATTGCTTTCCTATTCGTCACTGACATCCAAATATAGAAGTAATTTATACCCAAAAAACTATTTTTTGATCTGTATAATTATTTGTCTCTTTATCTGATATTCCAGAAATATAGCGTCGAATAAAAATTGTAACTTTTGACCCCGGTCTCCCCTATATCAATAGCAAAATTCAAAAACAGTATAGGTACATATATTAAAAATGTGCATATATCTTATTCAAAGTTTATTGTTTTATTATATACTGAGATTTAAATAGATTGTAATTTTAATAAATTGATTAAAAGGAAAAACTTAGTAAGTGATTGTATCCTACGGTCTATTTTTATTTATTTAATTCTGCATAGATATAAAATACGAACGAATTCTGTTCGTGAATGACCTTGTAACAGCAACTGACGATGTAAACAAACACAGCAAACCTAAAAAATCACAACGTTGAAAAAAAAGTGTTACAAGCGTTGGTGGCAAACTTTTCCTCGTACCTACTCGATTCAGTAATACCGTTAGTAATCAAATCTTGTAATAGGCCAATTTTTAATCCATACTATAGACCTTCCTTGAAAATTGCAAATTATAGCCGTTTCATAGAAATCTCACGCAAATCTGTTTATCAAGATTAGTCGTACAGACAGACAGACGTGCGCCGAAGACTTTCTTTTATACTATATGATATTTGAAGGACGGAAGCATTTGAGATTGTCATTAATTAAATAGGAAGACTTTCTCGACTGTATTGTATTCAAACTTTGCATAGCTGGTATGGTAAGCCTATTAGCTACTAAGGACACAAGCAGATCCGAGACAGATTATAATGATTCGTCTCTTTAGTACAAATAATAAGCATACAATAATGTACTTAACTCATTTCACAAATCGAATACACTTCACAATTTTTTTTTCCAGGTCCTATGTCAGTGGGTGTACCGGGAGAATTGCGTGGTATGTGGGAAGCACATAAACGTTGGGGAAAATTGCCCTGGGAGAGTCTGGTATCACCTACTTTGGAATTCTGCAAATATGGTTTCCCCATATCTAAAGCGTTATACGATGGACTAGAAAGTGCTGCTTGGATCAAAAACGACCCGCATCTAAGGTAAGTTAAATGTCACTGTTCACGAGAGGACACGAGACGGGAAGATCCTTGATATTGTTTCTTGTTCCGCCTTATGCCAACTCGACCTTTATTTAATCTTGCTATTACAATTAGTGAGTTTTACATCAAATATAAGTTAACTTATTATAATAATATGCTTTGGTGCACTTGCCTTTAAACAATAAAAAATTTAATGAATAATAAATATGCTTTGAATATGAGAGCTGTTTACCGCGAGGACAAAAGACGCGTCGATGTGCTTCTGCTTGAATAGAAATATACATTCCATATCAAGTCAGATAATAAAAATTATTGAATTTATCAGGAAACAATACTACAATCCATCTAAAGGCCAGTTTTACAAAATGGGCACAATAGTAAAACCGAGCGAAGCTCTATGTACTACTTTACAGCGGATAGCGGAGCGAGGTGGAGACGAACTTTATAATGGAAGCCTAGCCACTGACTTTCTTGGAGATCTCAACAGAGTTGGTAGCATCATTACCGCCGATGACTTGAGAAACTATCAGTAAGTATGACTACAATTACACAATATGCAATGAAACGCCTTTGCGCAGATTAATTAGTTTTTGATCTATTGCAATCGACACTAGAAGTATGTAAGAACCGTGACGCTTGGCGCTCCGTCCTCTCTAACTACCCCGTTAGGGATACAGTGTGAGGATATGTATGTATGTATGTATGCAATCGACACTTACATAGCATTTCCAATACCCACGCGGCGAGGCGTATAATGTTGGAATTGGAATGACTGAAGATCTGAGTGTTATACCATTTCCTATAATAAAAATTAAAAACTCTTAAATTTTACTTACAGTTTAAGAAATTAATAATGAAGAATTAAAAATTGCAATCAACGTAACTTATCCTTGAGAAACTAGTAATGAAAAATTAATATTTAAAAAAAAATAATGATACCTGAGTTACTTGAGTGAATTTCTTGCCAGTTTTTTTGAATAGATATTTTTCATAGCGATACCATTGCAGACTTGATTTTTGACATTACGAGGGCAGCTATTTATGTATCCGGAACAACAAAGTGAAACAAACATATAGCATTTATTATAGTTTTATTGCTTTTCAAAATATTCATCATGATGATCGATGCACTTTTGCATGCGTTGGAACCAATTTTCGTAGCACTTTTTCCATTCGGATTGAGGTATCTGCTAAACGTGCATTTTGAACGCATCAACAGCCTCTTCACGGCTCGAAAAACGTTGACCACGTAATTTATTCTTCACGGTTGGGAATAAATAGAAGTCGTTGGGGGCCAAGTCGGGGCTGTACGGCGGATGACCCGTTAATTCGATCTTTTGATCTTCCAAATACCGAGTTGTTTCGGCCGATGTGTGGCAGCTAGCATTGTCATGATGAAGAAGGATTCTGCGTTGTCGGTTGTTCTTTCTTATTTCTTCAAAGACTTCTGGCAAACAAATGGTCGTGTACCATTCAGAATTAACCGTTTTACGATCCTCTAGTGGCACTGTAGCTACATGTCCATTTTTTGTAACATTTTTTCACACCAATCGACACGAGCCCGTTTTTAGTCAATTCTCAAGTTGTGCGGAATCCAACGTGAACAAATGTTTTTTACAGCTAAATGTTCGTGTAATATTTTATTTATACTCATCATACTTATGCCCAGAGACAGAGACGCCTCTATCTCGCGATATGTAACATGACGATCTTGCATTATTAGTTCCCGCACAGCATCAATATTTTGAGGTACAACAACCGATTTAGGGCGACCTTCTTTAACTTTGTCCGTGAGCACAGACCGCCCACGATTAAAATCACTAAACCAGTGATACACAGTAGTTTTCGATGGTGCTTCGTCCCCAAAAGTCGAAGTGAGTTGATCGATGCACTGTTTTTCAGTTAGCCCTCGCCGAATTTTCATAGCACGAAAATTTTCACGACTTAAATCCATGGTGATAAAGACTCGCAATTTTCAAACTGACGCCACAAAGGATAAACAAATGACAGCTACATGAAACAAATTGTATTCTTCAGCCAAAGAGTTCCATTTTTAAATGTTGTAATTACTTTTTAAATATTATTCTGTAACTGGCCAGTTCCGGATACATAAATAACAGCCCTCGTATCTAATACTTAAAGGTAATAATTTTAATTTTAGTAATCTAAATCTCATTTTTGAGCCTATCTAGAAATCTTTGCTTTTTTGTTACCTACTATATAAATTTTAAATGAAGAAAAATACGTGAACAACAGAATGAGTAATTATTATTATTCTTTAGCGTCATTATATTTTTCCATATTAGTTTATTTTAATGAAGGAATAATATTTTATTATAATTTATAACTCATTATATTTTCTTAGAGTAAGAAATATTTTTATTGTTTATTTACCAATTTTATAATGCTTTTATTTGCGTACCATTTTAAATTGTAATTGTATCTATATGTATAATGACCAACGGGTTTATTCACAAACGTCGGAAACTCAAGTTTCCGTATCCGACAGAAAACTTTTCGATGATTTGTCTATAAGCGATTCACGAATCCGAAATATTATTATATTTATATTATATATATATCATATTATAAATAGCCGTATTCACAAATCCAAGCCGTTGGATTGAATTTATGCTTTTCGACGATCGGCCTTTCCGCCACGGAAAGTTTCCGACGTTTGTGAATAACCCCCCAGATGTGGGCCGGGACTTTGGCTACGTGGATTCCGAAGAAAACATTGCTATAACTAATCAATATTAGTATACGTAGGTTTTACGTAGGTACAATATATGTATGTTGTTTAAGGACGCAGATGTAGTGACCGGTCTCCTTCGAACATATTACTACTATTTTGCTTGAATGACTTTTAGAATAACATTTCATTTACATTTGCAAGTGCGCATTTACTGCAAATATTTGGCGCTGTACTAGTCAAAACAAAGGAATAGGGAAATCGGGCAATGAATTTATATATGTATGTTGAATATATGTATGTTGTTTAAGGACGCAGATGTAGTGACCGGTCTCCATCGAACATATTACTACTATTTTGCTTGAATGACTTTTAGAATAACATTTCATTTACATTTGCAAGTGCGCATTTACTGCAAATATTTGCCGCTGTACTAGTCAAAACAAAGGAATAGGGAAATCGGGCAATGAATTTTCAAGATTGTTTGTGATTCTTCATAAAAAAGCATTCAAACACCTATTATATTATCATTATCCAAACGTTTACTTATATTTTATTTCGTTAAATATAAATAATATAAATTGATATAAGTATAAAAAAACCGTAATTTTATTTTTCCGTTTATACTTCCGCGACGTCCCTTCCGCAACGGATTACGCAATATCTAGAAATTCTTGGCTCGTTTTCAAACCGTACGTCCAATTTTTTCTATAATTAACGTCGAATCTAAAACCTCCAGCTAACTGACAAATAATATAATAATATTCCACTAATAGACTAAACTTTTAAATTTTGATTATTCTTCACCCTAAAGATAACGTAATCACATCAGGAGAAATTACGTACGCCTTATTAGGTAACTAAATGGAACCTTAGTTTTTCAAATCGCGTAATTTGCATAAAAATTTATGGGTATAGTTTCTTAGTGGAGAAACACGGCTTTGTTGCTATTTGTGGGCGTCCAAGCAAAAAGGGTCCAGTGGTCGGCATTTAGTTTCCGAGATATACGCAGTTTTGTAAAGTTGAGTGAAAAAATGGCATTTCGCGATTTTAATTACTTTAATTGTAGATAATTGAGCATTAAGTAGAATTGAACATTAATATGCTCAATTATCTATCATATAGTAAATGACTTTATATGATGTTTATAAGTAGAAACAAACAAGTAGAAGTTCGTTTTATTTTCAATCAAACTTTAAAAATGCTTTTTCTCATAACAAGTTTTTCAGTTTCAACTTTAAATGTTTGATAAAAAAAAATGTATGCCAGTTTTTGAATATTTTTTATCCTTATTTTATTTATTTATTTTTATTTATTTATTTATTCTTCATTGTACATAATGTATACAAAAGGCGGACTTAATGCCTAATGGCATTCTCTACCAGTCAACCTGAGCTTTACTGTCAGAGAAATAAGTAGCGGTACAATAAAGTCACCGAAAAATAACTACAATACGTATATACCATACATATAGATAATCATACACATACATATATACATACATACATACATACATACATACATACATACATATATACATACATCCACATATACATACATACACATATACATACATACAAATACACATATACACAAGAAACCCTCCATACATATTTATGTATGCGTACAAGTACACACCCAAGTGCACAAAAAAATTGAAACGATAGTATAATAAATAAGATTAGGATACAACAACAATACATTACACACAAACAAAATAATACATTACAACATAAGAAATATAACAGATAATAATCATCAGCTGATCAGTTTGAGCAGATGGTCTTTAACTTTCATCTTAAAAGTTGACTTGCTCGGAGCATTCATGATGTCAAAGGGAAGGGCATTCCAGATTCTGATAGCTTGAACAACAAATGAATCAGACATGAAGCTAGTTCGATGAGAGGCAATATGGAGCAAGAGGCTGTCAGATGACCGAAGATTACAATCATGGAATGTACTCCGAAGTCGAACTCTTGATTTTAGGTATTCTGGCGCCAGTGGATCATTTAAAATGGAATAAAGCGTGCAAAGAATCCGTAGGTTACGACGCTGACGTATAGTTAGCCATTTAAGATGTCGACGATATTGGGATATGTGATCGTATTTACGCAGTCCAAAAATGAAACGAATGCAGTTATTAAGGAGGCGATCCAATTTGTTGAGAAGATCTTGGTTAATGTTAGTACAACAAATGTCCGCATAGTCAATCAGTGGTAAGACTAGAGTCTGTATCAGCAGAGTCTTAGTTTTCGTGGGTAAAAAGTTCTTAAAGCGATATAAATTTCTGAGAGTGACAGTGACTTTACGACTGATCTCCACCACCAAGGGCCTCCAACTCAGAGTTTCATCAACAATCAGGCCTAAATCTTTTACACAGGAGCAGTAGGGAATATGGTTTTTGTTAAAAACAACAGGGGGTGTGGTTTGGTGATCCAGTTTAGAAAGCTGATAAGGAGCACCAATTATAATGGCCTGGCATTTGCTTGGGTTTACTGAAACTCCAAAATTGGCAGACCATTCGCAAACAGCTTCGAGATCTTTATTTATTTTATCGACGGCACTCTTTATATTGCTCACCGCGGCTTGTGCGTACAGTTGGAGGTCGTCAGCATACAGATGGTATGAGCAACCCAGATCAGCCGTAATGAAATTAATGAAAATAGCGAACAGAAGTGGAGAAAGTATGCCACCTTGCGGCACTCCAACATCCACCTTACACCAGTCAGACAAGATCCGATCCGCACAAACAGCTTGTAAGCGGCCGCGAAGATAGGAGTTGAACCAGGCCAACGCATCAGAAGAGAATCCCAAATGCGATATTAATATTATGAATTGACTATTCTAAATTCCGAATCTAGTCTTTAACTCAATACCCCACTACAGAACCCTTTTTGCTTGGACGCCCACATTTTATAATAATGTATAGATGTCACCACTATGTGTGTTTATGGTGTAAATTACAAAGTATACGATCAACGAAAAAACCCACATTATAGGTTTTTTTTTTTATATCAGAGGGGGCAAACGAGCAAGCGTATCATCCGATGGAAAATGATCATCGCCGCCCATGGACATCCGCAACGTCCAGGGAATCACGGGTGCATTGCCGGCCTTTAAGGAAAGAGTAGGCTTGTTTCTTGAAGGTCCCTAAGTCGTAACGGTCCGGGAATACCGCCGCTATAAGTTGGTTCCACAAAATTGTCGTACGTGGTAAAAAAATGTCGTAAAAATCGCCCAGTTGTAGACCGCCATCCATCAACGTAGTGAGGATGAAAGGAGAGTCGATTGCGTGACGTACGGTAACGGAATTCAAACATGGTGCAACATGGCTAATTAGATCTGAGCTTATGGACAACGGATCATGATAAACCAAATTACCATAATGCGAGTAAAGTAACTTTAAAATTTCTAAAAATTATGTTTTGAATTTTACTAGTGTTATGTATCATTTTTTCGTTTTATTATAGATACGTATAGATTATTTAAACGTGTAAGACAATTCTAAGTACGTAGGTACTTATTTGTATTTTTACTGTAATCTTTATCGTATATACTACGCGTTTATAATACTCACGTGGTTTCTGATAATATTGAACGTTTTATCTAAACTACAATGTATTGCATTAAGTTTATTTAGATACACATAATTGTAATATTTTTAGTTGATTGATTGTATGTAATAACTTTTCAATAAAATTCTGATATTAAAATATTTTTTAAGTATGTATGTCTCAGTCTCAATGTTGCTTAAATTGAAATTCTTTAGAAGTACCTAAATATATTTATATAAATAGCTGATAGGGTGAATGAAGCTGATACTTTTATCTTATTTTTAATTTTTAATTTATAAATATCTTTTCAAAATCATACAATTTCTGAAATAACTTCAAACAAATAAATGTTTCTTAATTCTATAAAGTAAAAATGTTAAAGTTAAGTACTAGGTAAATACTTCCTACTAATTATGATTACTAATTATTTTACTTATCTATAGACTAAAAAGGCATAAAAAATACATACATACATACATATCCTCACGCTGTATGCCTAACGGGGTAGTCAGAGAGGACGGAGCGCCAAGCGTCGCGGTTCTTACATACGTCTTTCGCTTCCTCAAATCTAACCATTCTCCTCACACATTTTCGCCTAGGTATGCGAAAGCTTTTGACATTTCCGTCTGCTAACACTCTGGCTATTTGATCTTCATAAGTCAGCCTTGGTCTTCCTTGCCTTTTTTTACCACTCACATTCGCTCTGTATATTTTCTTCGTCAGTCTTTCATCATTCATTCTTTCTATGTGTCCGAACCATCTAAGCATTCCTTTCTTCATTTTTACAATAACAGTGTCGTGCGACCCTATCATACTGCGTATCTCCTCATTGCTTATCCAGTCCGCAAGGGTAATAAAAAATATATATTAAAATGCATATATAAGTATATAACTTAAACATTATTTCGTTAGATTGTGTTTTACATCTTACACGGTATTTATTTGCGTAATCGATTAATACAAGTCATTGATAAAGAGAATGCCTCGTGATTTATAAAGAAAAATAATGAATCAAACGTACAACATTGAAGTCATTTGTTTCAAAAATATTTATGTCGAACACCTGTGTAAGTTCGTAAACGACAATTAAATGAGTCATTCGTTAGTTCAACATCAATGTAAATTGTGAAATGACTGCGATAAAATATTACCTGAATTAATATTTGATTTCACAAAATGAATAAAAATTTATACAATTCCAGGTATTAATTTCATAATAATTACTAATAATATTGTGTAAAAAATAATATCAAAATTGCTGTGAAATTACATGCAATGGGTATGCCTATTGGTATATTAGTTAAAATTATAAATTTGAGGAAGCGAAAGTGGTGTGTAAGGACCGCGACTCCTGGCGCTCCGTCCTCTCTGACTACCCCGTTGGGGATACAGCGTGAAGATATATTATGTTATGTTGTTTTATATTAGCTAAACAGATTAACACAACCATAACAGACAACCGAAGTATTCATTTAGAAAAGATAACAACAATGTGTTTACTGTGGAAATATACAATGACGCGTTCAATTAGATAAATAATTATTTATGTCCAAACCTACTTACATCAACTGCATAAGTTCCGTTTAAGCATCTTTCATTTAACAATCTAGGGTCTATAAGGTAAAATACTGCCATTATTTTTCCTTTTGAAAATCAATAACGGTCTCTATAGCAATGCATTGATTGAACTGATGTACGTATAACCCGAGTATTTATATTCTTTACGATAATAAAATCAATGTCAATACATAAATGCGCCAGACAATATACATATCAATCATCTCTATTAAATTAAATTAGGGTATTCCCTATGCTATAAGTACCAAACGAAAACTACTAGATACTACTAGAGGCGTCTTCCAGTACACCCATATATGCGAGATAATCTAGAAAAGTTCTTTTTTTATAGACTCAGGTGTTACTTTGCGGAAATCCATCTCATGCGATAAATTCCCAAAATCTATAGCTATTTTCCGCTAAAACTCCAAAAACCACCAATCGACACGTGTTTCGCCCCTCAACGGAGCATCCTCAGGATATACCAGATAGGACTCGGTCAGCTAACCAGCACCGAATCCGATTCCGATTCGGTGCTGGTTAGCTGTTTCGCCCCTCAACGGAGCATCCTCAGGATATACCAGAGATAGGACTCGGTCAGCTAACCAGCACCGAATCCGATTCCGATTCGATGCTGGTTAGCTGACCGAGTCCTATCTCTGGTATATCCTGAGGATGCTCCGTTGAGGGGCGAAACACGTGTTGATTGGTGGTTTTTGGAGTTTTCGCGGATAATAGCTATAGATTTTGGGAATTTATCGCACTAGAAAAGTTCATTTCGGACTGAGAATCGAACCCTGTAATTTCCGTGCTTAGATGCAACGCCTAAAGCACTGCACCATCGGGATCGTTGTCAATAATTTTATACGTAGTCTTTGCTTTACACCTTAAATTATAATCCTACTTATAAACCCAATGAACAATAATTATAATAATAACTTATATAAAATTAAATAAATAATTATAATAATACTATAATAATAACACTCGCATACCTAGGCGAAAATGTGTGATAAGAATGATGAGATTTGAGGAAGCGAAAGAAGTATGTAAGAGCCTCGAAGCTTGGCGCTCCGTCCTCTCTGACAACCCCGTTAGGGGTACAATGTGAAGATGTATGTATGTAATAATAACCCCAGGGCTAAAATATGTAACTTCCGTTGACTGATAATGAGAAAGAATTTGATTTTTCAGACCTATATTAATGACCGTCAAATAATTTATTTCGTTATTTTTACAATGGGGAAGCCAAAATAAATGGTGTACTGACTCAGTGAGGGCTAAACGTCTTCAGAACCTACAACAAAATAAATAGTAGATGTGTATCACCAACGACCACAGGCAGTAAAAATGATAAATCAGCAATATAAATCGCGGGTTGTGTGCATTTTTCACATTCGGTCAGTTATTTGTAACGGATTCATCGAATGTGCATCCACAGGGTTTCTGCGCTCGGCTCGTAGCTTATCTCTTACTAGATCTCTATTCATTTCCAGTCATTGGAATTGTGTGTGTTATGTGTTTACAATGTCGATTTCTTAATCATCGAAATCGTAGCCATTCAAATCTAAAACTTGTAAATAAAATGTCCATGTCACTTTAATAGACCTATCTAATTAAACTGTTTCTGTCTTTTCCAGGGCAAAAATTACTGAACCTATTATGGTACCCCTGATGGATGGTGACACTTTGATAACGCCACCACCGCCAAGCAGCGGTCTCATTTTGGTCAATATTCTGAACATCCTTAGAGGGTACAACTTCAATAGCAGCTATATCAACGGCACGGACAATAAAATACTGACGTATCACAGAATAATAGAGGCTTTTAAATACTCTTATGCAACAAGAACAAAATTGGGTGACGCTGACTTCTTGGATTTGAAGGAGGTATGTACGACCCTGTCTCTGGAAATTGAAAGAGGTGTTACGAGCAGTTCGAAAATTAAAAAAACAATAGAGACGGTTAAGTTTTTAAACTACCTTATGGTGAATTTGACTCACAAATAATACAAGGACGACGTACTGGGTCTGCGTGGGGTCGATACCACGCGCAAAACAATAAAGATGATAATCAGGGGCGTAACTACCGTCGTATCAGCCGTCAAATAATACGGGGCCCCCGAACTACCGTGGCTCCGACATGTGTCAGCAAAAATTCGTCTATTTGCAAATAGTATTTGTCTAACTCAAGTTAGGGTAATCTGTTATTGGCCTTTTGTGTATTACTTGCTTCTGTATATTATTATTAATGAAATGGCTGTTGATTACCTGAATAAACAAAAATAAAAATAAAATAAATAAACTCGGATCCTAGGATTATTGTTTTTATGTTTTATAATAGCCCAAGAGCCCGTGAACTACGTTTCATAAACGGTTTGATTCAGGTAAATATTTTACGTGGTAATATCAACAGGATAGACGAATAGGTAATGGAGAGTTTGCTTGACTTACCTGGGTACGGCGGGTACAGCGCATATGAGGAAGGCGCAAAAAATGTTGTGCCAAAAAAGTATTTGATTCATAAACCAACAAGTACTTTTCGTTCAAGTTCAATGTTAACCCCTCCAAAAATGTCCACCTTACTATTTTTTATTCTACTTACACTAACTTAATTATCGAAAAGTACTTGTTGGCTTATGAATCAAATACTTTTTTGGCACAACATTTTTTGCACCTTTCTCATATGCGCAGTAGGTACCTGCTGTTCCCAGGTAGGTCAAGCAAACTCCATTACCTATTCGTCTATCCTATTGATATCACCACGTAAAATTTCTACCTCAATCAAACACTTCATGAAACGTCGTTCACGCTTCACGAGCTCTCATACTATAATACATACTTATGTAAGAAATTGTATAGTAGTACTCTTCTAATTTTAAATATACTTATATTATTAACGAGAGTACGTATTTCTCATACTATAATACATACTTATGTAAGAAATTGTATAGTAGTACTCTTCTAATTTTAAATATACTTATATTATTAACGAGAGTACGTATTTGTTCAATTTATAAAAGCATATTAAGATCCTTTTGGGCCTTGCCGCAGTCGGTCGAATATAAAGGAGCCTCCAACGAATATTGGATACACGCCCATTTAGAACTAACTACGCCACTGGTGAAAACAGTGCCGAAGCATTTAAAGGAGTAAGTAAATACTTATTGTGCTTAACAGGCACAGTGGCGAGTATGACCAAGAATAGGAAAACGAGTCGGTCAAACCAAGGTTGCGGACACGCTGACACAACTCATTTGATTGAGTCAAAAATATCACAAGAGCGTGCAAAATTATAAATGGCTGTAAAAACCATAAATATTTGTATCAGTAACAGACATAATCCAAAGATGTCGCACCCTTACAATGAAACTGACCTAATTCCAAATTTCAGAATTTTGAGTCGTGATAATTAACTTAGCTTACCTACTAAGTAGATATAGTATGAATTTACCTATCTGTTCGTCCCGTTAGCTACATATCGTAAGAATATTTAAACATGCATTCGTGAAAAATCCGTTTTATTATTTTAGTACAATTAATTGTCGTAACTTGCCAAAACAAAATCTCACAATTTTGAGTTAGGTCAGTTTCATTCTAAAGGTGCGATATATGCCACATTTCCGCGTCGCCTTGTTCAAAAATGGAAAAACCAGAATAAGCTGGCATGCCTGTAAAGTAGAGACTTGCAATTGCATTATTACTGCGACGATATCAATCCGTAATAGCAATTGATCGGCTTGTTTGATATGTGTGTCGTAATTACAAGGCAGATTGGCTTATTTTGGTTGCTTAATTTGGTGTTATGTATTGTCTGATTAGAAAATGATTCCTAATAGCGATATTAGAACTTGAACTAGGATCATCGTTGCGCGAACATTTTCTAACCTACGGCCGCTTTCATTCTTCCAGTTAATAGCTAACGTGACTAGTGCTGAGTATGGAACTGAGATCCGTTTACGGATCAACGATACGATGACCAGTAACAACACGGCGACGTACGGCGCGGAACAATTCGACCGGCCGGACGCCGGCACCGCTCACATATCCATCATAGCGACTAACGGCGACGCCGTGTCGGTCACTAGCTCCATCAACTACTAGTAAGTCACACGCTCCTTGGAGTACATTTGTTCTGTGGTCATACGTGTCAACTCCTAGATCTTCAATAAAACGATTGAGGAAGAAGATTCACACAGGGAAAGTAAGTCATTACAAGCTGGAGAAAATTAGGACAAGGCAAGATATAAGAAAATAAAATAGTACAATGTTTGTGTTTTAACTTTCACGACTTGTACACAACTTACAATATTTATTCACGGGTCTATGTCGCGTTTATACTTTAAGGCTAATTACCTATTTTATCCAGTCGGAAAACCGGACGTCGCCAGTGTGTAGATGTCGTTAGTGTAGTGTCGAAGTACCCACAGTGACCATAATAAAAATTAAAAAATGTGTTGAATGAGTGTGAGTAGTTGCAAGAAACCGCACATTAAGAAGACGACATTCATCCTCATCAGTCTGCCCGTGACCACCAAATCTGAGAATCGTTTATATTTACCAACGAATTCGGAAAATATTTATTAAGAAACGTTTATACACGAAGCACTGCAGTGTTTAAAAATATAAATTACTTCTACAGCGTCATCTATTTCTATCTATTTTTCCATCTATTCGACCTCGATGGCGCAGTGCTTAAGGTGTTGTATCCCAGCGCGGAAGGTTCCGGGTTCGATTCCCGGTCGGGTCAAATTAGGAAAAGAACTTTTCACTATTTTTCTGATCTGGGTGTACCGGGAGACACTCCTAAAACTCGTCGTCTGGTTCTCATAGTACAAGGTGCCTATACTCAATGCCCTAGTTTGAAGCCTGGTGATTGAAGATTGGTGTCTATTGTCTGGCGGGTTTATTTATGATATTTATAATTTATTTTTATTTATCAAATTTTAGTATACCTATGAAACATTGTTTCAATAAAGCAAAATATGTCGGAATATGACCGCAGTCGGCCGAGTCGTTCAAAAGTTATACGATAACAGACGCGCTAACGATGATATAACTATATAAAGTGTAGCAACCAGTCTGGGCTTCGCAGGCGACCTGATTACAATACGTCAAGATTTATGTGGTATCGACTTCTTCAGGCTTATCTAACCTAAAAGTTGAACTACTCGGTAGTTCAACTAAACATAATTCATAAATGACTACGATAACACCACCTATAGGTTCCTACCATAACTATGAACCATTGTCTCGACAAAATAAATATGTATATTTATGTTGTGGGAATATGACCCCAATCGGTCAAGTCGTAAAGTCACACGTTTATTAACAGACGAACCAACATTAATTCCGTAGATAATATTGCACCTCTAGAATGAATCTGACCTAATTTAAAATTTGAGAATATTGAGTAATAATAATAGACTTAACTAACCTATTATATACAACCTAGATATCAATTTACTTATCTATCCGCCCCATATGAGATTATTACTTATGGTAAGATTATTTACACATGTATTTGTGAAAAATCCATTTTATTATTTTAAGTGAATTCATCGTGACGACCGAGATGGCGCAGTGGTTTAGACGTTAACCCAAGCGTGGAAGGTTCCGGGTTCGATTCCCGGTCGGGTCAAATTAGAAAATGAACTTTTCTAGATTGTCTCGGGTCTGGGTGTACTGGGAGACGCCCCCAGTAGTCGTCGTGTGGTTCTCATAGCACAGGGAAATACCCTAGTTTGAGATCAGATGATTCGTGTGTATCGTCTGACGCATTATTATTACTGTTAAATACATTATATATCATCGTAGCTTGCCAAAACAAAATATCAAGTTTTATTGTAAAGGTATGATACATAAAGACTAATGATGCGTCTGGTCTTCGTAAGGAGACTTCATTACAACACGTCAACATATTTATTAGGCTAAATGTGAACATGTTATACAAACATATAAACCTTAGTAATATTCCATTGAGAATATTATATTTTTATGTTTTATATGATGAATTCCTAAAATCTTTAGCTATTTTCCGCTCCAACTGCAAAAACCACCAATCGACACGTGTTTCGCCTCTCAACGAAGCATCCTCAGGATATACCAGAGATCAGACTCTGTCAGCTAACCAGAACCGATTCGGCGAGATGAAGCAGAAAATAGCTAGATTTTAGGAATTCATCACATGAAATGGATTTCCGCAAAGTAACACCTGAGTCTATACAATTTCTATGTTTTCTTTATTTAAAGTTATATTAATTGATAGAAATTATGTTTTAGGGTTCACTTTTATTATTATAATTTTAATTTAAATAAGTTATTAAATCTACAATTTATGTGTTCTTTATCTAGTGCATAACTTATGACGCTACACAAGTAAGCATTGGTGGACAAAAGAACGACTGTCGACTGGTCTGTCAGCTACACTTACATACATACATACATATCTTCACGACGTGTCCCTAACGGGGTAGTCAGAGAGGACGGAGTGCCAAGCGTCGCGGTCCTTACATACTTTTTCGCTTCCTTAAAACTCATCATTCTCCTCACACATTTTCGCCTAGGTATGCGAGTGCTTTTAACATTATCGTCGGCTAACACTAGCTATTTGATCTTCATAAGTCAGCCTTGGTCTTCCTTGGCTTCTTTTACCACTCACTTTTGCTCCATAGATTTTCTTCGTCAGTCTTTCATCACTCATTCATTCCATGTTCCCGACATACGCTTCGCTTACATACTTTTTCAAAATTGCTCAGTCAACAAAATATGTCGCTACGACATATCCTTCCTTGTTAAATGTTGAAAATAATGAAGAAAACAGCGCTAATCCAATAAGTAGTTTAAAGGTTATATCCGTATGCACAGACAAACATGGATTGCTACATTGTTTTTATATTATTACATTTAGAAATAGCGAGAAATCCTGACAACAGTGTTATTGGTTATTTCTAAATACATACAAATGTTACATGTAAATATTGTTAAACAACTTCAGAGTATAGTGTAAAATTATTTTTAAAGCTTGCAATTATATTGGCAATTTCTCACACTGTAAATAATAATTTCCTTAGGATAATTACAGTTAGAGCTTCACTCAAAAATAAAATTGTAATATATCATATTTTTATACATTGTAAATTGTATATCTATAAAATAGTCATGCAAGTGAATTATTTTAAAACTAGATTATGCACTAACTTCAACAAGCTATCAACATAGTTTTACGAAGATAGCTTTTGACTTTTGTACGTGTCAATGTATCTCCTTTGGGTGCAATAGATAGGTAGAATACTTATATATGCTTACATGGTACATTCGTACAAGTCGAGCATAGAGCTAAGATAAAGAAAGACATTAACGAAGTCCCAAGTACAAATAAAAAATCACACAATAAAAAGAAAAAGAAAATCATTAGTCAGGTTTATAGATATATCTACAACACAATTCATCAGGCATATCTAATTCAGCATATTTTGAATAAATGAATTTTAAATCGCATGAGTTCATAATGAAGTCGCCAATATAAATAAACTTAGAAAAACCACATCTACTTATCTAATAAAAAGAAAAATAAAATTAGTCGCTCAACTAATAATATCCAATTTAAAATTTTCCACAATTCATTTTCTGTATCAAGGTCTCGTTGTTATAAAAATAATAAAACATATTGCATTATGTTTTTTTATAGATTTTCAAATGAGATATAAACTCGTCTTGCTTTTTATTTGATATAAGTGGCTATGCAGTCACGCCTCACGCCAGAGCTGTATCACTGCGATCAACAACTCAAGTCTTAGGAAAACCTAATGAAGTTAATGAAGGGATAATTATAATAGAAATAATATCAGTATTCTATCATTTTTATTGATGGTTTCCTTTTTTCTCCAATTAAAATTATGTGCTTGCGTGCGTGAATTCCAATGACGGTACTCGAACTGTAGTTATTATCGTACATTACGATCCTCAAACCACAAACCGTGGAAATTCCTATTTCGACATAGTATATACATAAAAGCCGTTTCCCGCCCGCTTCGCTGGGCGTAAGTGAAAATATTGTAAGTAATAGTACATTTTTGTTTGAAAAATGGAAAATGGTTGATGGAATTTAAAAAATAAATAGCTTAAAACCATCTACAACTAATTCCGCGTCGAATGGTCATGGTCCCATGCCGATCGGTCCAGTAGTTTTCAAGTTTATCGCGGTCAAAGAAAAAAAACTTTCATTATTATATATACATATAAAATCGATTCATATACAAATTATATATATATATATATATTGACTACAAAGGAGAATTTGACAGCTGATTGGTTGGAACTTCTAAGCGTAAACCCTACTTTTTATAGATTAAACTTATGCCAACCAATAAATCTCGTTGCGGGTTGAATATACTATACTATATAGCTCCAAAAAACTGTATCATGCGAGAAACAAATATGAAATTTATTTGTCGATTAGCATAGATACCATTGATAATGGTTACGGTTTAAGCCAAACGTCAAAGGAAAAGTTGCATTATTCTATGTAATACGAGTATGTAGTGCTATAATTGAACTATTTTGTTTCAGTTATGGCGCTGGCTTCACGACTCTGAATACGGGAATCGTAATGAACAATGTCATGGACGACTTCTCATCTCCCGGCATAACGAACTATTTCGGCCTAAAACCCTCGCCCGCCAACTTCATAGCGCCAGGCAAGCGGCCCCTGTCATCTATGAGTCCCAGCATCATAGTTGATAAGAGTGGAAATGCCAAAATGGTGATAGGAGCGTCTGGAGGCACGAAGATTACGACAGCTATCGCATTGGTAAGATAGATTACAAATCTTACTTAAGGTCTGCTTCTGAACCATCTTATATGTAACAAGAAAATTATCTGATAAATTATAGATTTTTTTTTGACTGATTAATGCTGAATAACTGTTAAATCTAGGAATAGGTATTAAGTTAGGTAGCCTATGTTTAGTAATCGTACCTAGTACATTATATACCAAAACAACATTTAGATTTTCCTAAAAGAAATGCATGTACATTAACAATTAAAAAAAATCACACACAATACCATTATACATGTTTAACGGCTGTAATACATTAGGGATGGAGTCATTCATAGTCATAAAACTAATTAATCTGTGGTCATACATTGGTAGTCTTAAAAAAACTATACTCGAATCTTATTGTATTTTAAATGTACATAGATTTAAGATCATGTAATATAAATATAGATAATACATAAAAAAGACATCCTTAAGACCTTTTTAAATAAATCTATTTAGTTACGTTTTAAGACTTCCAAATTGTGATTAATATTCTTAATCAAGCGCATAGCCACTTGTTAGGGGAGAAGAATGAGGCAGGATCTACCAGAAACAGCGGTGGCCTTGCAAGAAAATAATCAATTATGTAGTGTTTTAAACTTCTATTGAACAAGTCGATTGTGAAAAGAAACTAAATATCAGCAGTGTGATTCTCTAACGCAAATTAGTCGAATCCACTTCTGAGTCAGCGGTGACATTGTCAACTGTGAATTGGTATTCTCTGAAGTCAACAGAGATACTAGCGCCGAGCGCGCCGCCTCGTAGAGTACGGCGGTGAGTAACACTAGCGTAAAGGATTTTTTTTACGTTTCGCGAAATATAACAATCTAATATAAATAAAACAAGTTTTATTTACCGCAAATATCTCAGAAGTTAAAATACACTAACACGAAATATCAACTGAGGTAAATTACTCTTAAAGCAATCCCCGGCAAACTCTCATCTAAGATAACTTCACTTCGCTCCTAGTATGTTTGGTCTAGTTTAGAACCTAGTTTCTCAACCTGGGGGTTGCGACCCCTGGGGGGGGGGGGCGTATGTTATTAAAGGGGGTCGCAGTCTGTTAAAAAAAGACCTATATATAAAAGATTTATTTGTTAAAGTAATGAATTTTAGTGTTGCTCAAAAACTACTGAACCGATTTTGACGAAACTTGCAGTTTCCCTAGTCCTAGTCCAACTAAAAAAGAATTTTTGCAATCCGACTTATAGTTTTTGAGATATGCGCGGACAAAGATACAAACATACATACATACACTTATGAAATTTGCCACACATGTTTAGAAGGTGGTATAGACTAACATATACAAAACCTGTGCAATTCTGACAATATTACATACATACGGGTCCAAATGATAACCCTTTTTTTTTAAGTCGGTAAAAATAAACTTATAGCTCACTTTGTTTAATTAAAATGATCAATCGTGAACATTAATTAATTAATGCGATGGTTGCCTTTGTTTCCCATATTAGTATTTCTATACATAAGTAAATTATTTTCGAGTGATAAACAGACGATTTCTGTATTTGGTTTTCAAAGCCACCATAGATGAGAAATCTTTTTCGCACAGGTAAAAAGTAGCAAAGGTTTCGAATGTTTCCAAAGCTTCTGTACTCACGTCGTCGTGCAAGCCAAAATTTATCTAAATCTTGAGATAAAAATTCCAGTTGTAAAGTTTTATCAACCGATAGTTCAATGAGTTGATTGTGAGTCTCGGTTCGTAACTTGGCAGCTGCAACAATATTTTCATCAAACGGATTGAGAACCCATCTTTTCGAGAAAATATTGTCACCTGGAAAATATTCCAGTAACTGAATCTTTAATTCACCTAAATGCATTTTCATGCTCTTCAACAGGCGGTTAGTAACTGAAGTTTCTGAATTTGCATTTTTGTTAACATAATCAGAAGTTGCAGTAAATGCATCAAAATTTCGTTTTTCAAGGTGTATAATCCAAATACTAAGCTTCTTGATAAAGGCATTTACTTTATATGTCATAAGTAAAATGTTTAAATTGCGCCAAGTTCGACACGTCTGTTGACTCGTCAAACTGAATGGCATAAAACTCATTTAATTTAATTTTTTCGATTATTTGGTTGGGAATATCGATGGCCATTTCATTAATACTTCTCGATATTGTATTATTTGAAAGGGGTAAAAATTTTAATGTTTTAGCTTCTTCCGGACTTATCATAATATTGACCATATCAATGGCAGCGGGTAAAATGAGTCTTTCCGCAATAGTATGGCGCTTAGATTCCCTCGCGACTCGCAGTGCTACTAAGTAGGATGCATGAAGTGCTGCAGTTCATTACGGCTGGATTTTTTTATAGTAATTTGTTGATTTTTCAAAACAAGTGACTTACGCTCGAAGAATTCTAACGGTTTGCTTTGTAGAGACGTGTGTCTTGTTTCCAGATGCCGGAGTATTTTGAAGGTTTCATGCTTTCTGCGGATAGGACTTGAAAACAAACAACACATTGTGGCTTTTCATGCAATGCAACAAATCCATATTTTAGATATGTGTCGTATAACGTTTTTCTTCACTTTTCACCAAACGTAGAAAGCATTCGTTTTGTCACAAATTTGTCCATATTAATTTAACTTTTTTACTGTTGGGTGTGTGAGATAAGATCGTTGTTGTAAGTAGGATACTTGCTTCCCTGTGCTACTTCCATAAAAATGTAAATGACAATGAAACTCTGCCTCGCGGCCCTTTGTTTTTATAACTAAAGCATTTAACATATACGAACCTGTCTAGCGCACGCGGCTTATTTGACAAGTTCGTGCAAGTATAACGCAGGTTAAAACCTCGCCGAGACAGTAATTTTAGACCCTCAGACAGGCGGTCGCGATTTACGCGCGAGATAATTTATATTTGTAATGCGCGATTTTGCGTTTTTATCGCCTGAGGGAGCCTTGAAAATTTAAATTAAACATATGTATAAACTATTAATTAAAATTATTATAATTATATAGTGAAGGGGTCGCAAGACTTTATACTTAACTTTTTGGCTTTTTCGTGGGTCGCGACACAAAAATGGTTGAGAAACAATAGCTTTAGAGAATTCCATTTGAAGGCCAAGTGACTTCGAATGAGAAGTGGAATGACTTGTCGAGCGAGTCTTGCTTGTGGGATTCGAGTTTTTACAGAATTTGTTGGTTGGTTGGTTGTCCTTTTAACGCTCACCCTAGGAAAAACTACACTATTTTGTTTTCAGGTGACGATGCGCAAGCTTTGGTTCGGTCAAACTATAAAGGAGGCGGTGGACGAAGCGCGCTTCCACCATCAGATATTCCCTATGAATGTTGAATATGAATACGGGATCACTGAGGTAACGCATCGTCTCTAAATCAACTTAAAATATTTATAGAAGTCTGATATATCTTGATCAATAAATTTTGTTTTTCAGGACATAGTGAAAGGTCTAAGGGCTAAAGGGCATGGTATGATCCGATATCGAGGTAGAGGCTCAGTTATATGCGCCCTCTACCGGAACAGAACTGGCATATACGCCAACGCAGACTTTAGGAAAGGGGGTGATGTCTCCGGTATGGACTGAGCTTGAAGCAGATTCGTAAATTTCCATACTGTGTAATACGTGAAAGTTATCGATGTGATATTGTCAGGCTTACATCGTTACTGAAATTATAGATTTTCAACTGTATAATATACAGATATAAACCTACCATACCTACTTAATGAAAAATCGAGCAACATTGACTGGTCAAAAGACGCAACTTGCAAAACAATAAGTTTTACAGAGTTTTTACTATTAGTAAATGATAAACTATTACCAATAACTAGAAGTTTTCTTCTTAGATTTTTCAATGACGCGTATTAAATACGACATATTTTCGGGTTTTATTAATAAAAAAATGTAGAAAGTGACTTTGATTCACGTTGGTTTTATTACAAAAATGGATAGCACAGAATTGTAATCCTTTGTTAGTATTGTATAGTTAAATCATAAAAAAAATTTTGCACTAAAACTCATATCATAAAAACAATATGATCTGAGCACCAAATCATATCCTTTTATATTACATGTTTACGTGATCGTTATCGATATTTTTATTTTTATTTAGAGTAACTAAATTATTGTTCCTAAAGTTAGGTGTTGGAAATGGAAAATGTACTTATAATAAAATTAACAACCTACTTGGAATATTCAAAATATAAAGTAGTAATCCACAAAAGCTTAATATCAATGAAATTGTGATAATAATGGATAATAATATCGATAAATATTAGGAAATATGTTTGATGTTAAAAACTGAAGCATATATTTAAGACTTGTTTCACCGCTTTATAAGTAGTTCAATTACGAATACTTTAATAAGTAAAAACCGACGAAACTGAATGTAATATTTACTATTTATAATTTCTAAATATGTAAAAAAAATATTACAAGCAACAAAAATACTCTGTAATTAAAGTCACTGGTATAAAGGATATATCGGTCGGTCACCTCCTAGTTACAATGTACCTATTTATTTATTGATTATTTATACTTAATACTTAATAAGTGAATTCAATACATTATGTATTTCGTTTTTTAAATTCATGTATTCAATATGACGCGGTCAAAACAACAAGAACTAGCTAGGATAGCTTAGACATTATTTTAAATATGTAAATAATATAGTGAAATCTACTTTCAAATTTACTATACAATTTAAAATTAATAGATAATTGCTTAGCAAGATTTAGAGGTAATGTTCACTTTTAAAAAAACTCTAAATACAAGCTGCTTTCGGTTAAAATAAATGGTATTAATTATTAAAAAAATACAAACCGAATGTATGAATATTAAACAGTGGCGCAATTCGTTAAAAAAATACAAAGACCATTTCGCAATGTTAAATTATGTAACATTTTTATTTAAATACCTACACACTTTGTTTTACAACAGTGTGCCAATGATAAATCTTTAAAATAGCTTAGGTCCCAATAAATCTAGCCCCACATGTGTTATTGACTGATATTAGTCACTTTTAACTGGCGATATTCCCTGCCAATGATAATAGCAGCTACTAATCGCATCTAACAATTCCAGTGGAATAAAGAATAATATTATGTCGAAAATATTCAATTAATCCAACAAGCCTATTTAGGTACGCAGATATCCACATAATATACCTAATAGAATCAGAAATATAGTTAAATCACATGCTAAAAGCTTGTCTTAACTCAATTAATAGTTTTCCGTTTCTTTAAACAGTAATTATGTAACCTATGCATAATTATAACCAGACAGTAATGTCAATGAAGTGAATAGAATGTAATATTTTTTATACATTGTTTTATAATCTTATTTATTAATTAATTTATTTATGTACATACATATTTAAAGAAAAAATATAACACAAAGAAAGGTGCTGCTTATTTTTCAGTAAAAATTCCTTGATGATACCTATCATTATATTACAAGTGTATTACTTTGCCAGTATATTGAAATTTTACTCATAACATAACTGACTATGTTTTCATATTATATTATAATTTATAATTACATTGTATTACCTAGTTATTTTATGCTTTAAATAATTTTTATTTAAATAAGAAATTTATAAGTTATTTCAAAGTGTAATAGTATTTCTAATGTTATCATTAGATTTTCCTTCCGTAAGTGCATTTAGCAGTATTATTGTAAGGGCCTAACAATCTTGTAGGATGAAGTATGTTCACACTTATGCCGAGCATTATAATAAAATAAATGGTACATGGAAATAATTTATACAGTACCACTCGTATACATCTTGGTCGAAATTGTCATCGTTTACTTATTAAAAAGTTGCTACATCCGATTTTGGTAGGCTCTTAGATATTGTAAGATTATAATAACAATTATGTCTCAATTAGTTATTAATAAATAAGACTTTTACATGTTATAACACTGTTTCATTAAAGCATTTATTTATTTTCATTTTCATTCATTTCAATTTAACTTCAAGAAGACATGGTAGTAAATAAACACATAATACAGGTAACCTTTATTCGTATGTTATGATTTTTTATCCTTTTCACTAAATGCATTTCTTACACTCATAAATTATTATTGTTAAATACGTATTATAGGTGAAATAACTAATATTATACAGTATGATTTTCAGTTAGCGCTCCGTCCTCTCTGACTACCCGTTAGGGATACGGCGTGAAGATATGTATGTATAATTCACTAATAAGAAACATGTGTTTGTAATAATATCGTGTCGATCACATTTTGTTAAAAATTTGCAGTAATCACAATAATCATAAGTAAAACATACCTTTTTTTAGTCAGTGTAAAATGAATTCGGTTGCCTTACACCCAGTTGCAAGAAATCCACTAAAATTAATGCCTTATAGTCCCCATTACAAATCATGCCGTCTGTATTAATTTTATGATTGTGAAAAATTAACAAAATGACTTTTAATGAGGCATTATATTGAATGGCCTTTCTCGTAACTGAGCGTTGTTCAATAAATAATATTTTCCTTCAAAATAAGTACAACACGTCGAACGTGTCTCATAATCACGTCTGTATAAAGCAACTATGTCTTACAATATACAGGTTGTCCCGTAAATAATGGATCAACCTTAAGGGAAAGGTAGAACATCTAATTACCTAAAACCTATTTGATTAGTTTAACAAAAATTTGTCTAATTA
Organism: Zeuzera pyrina; assembly: GCA_907165235.1. Classification (NCBI taxonomy): domain Eukaryota; kingdom Metazoa; phylum Arthropoda; class Insecta; order Lepidoptera; family Cossidae; genus Zeuzera; species Zeuzera pyrina. The sequence continues at coordinate 7,646,561 of OU015627.1, forward strand.
GCCCCTACATCAGATTAATAGCAATAACTTTGTAATGAGAAGGACTAGACGAAAGTTTTATACTATTTTAGAAACCTTTATAATCATAATAATCATAAACACTTCAGTGTAGTACATTTTTTTTCAGGAGAATTTATCCAATTTGGGTTATCATAATTTGAAAAAAATAATTTCTTCGTATGTGGTCTTCTTTTTTTTTAGAAATAAAGATAAGCTAACCAAGTCATTATTAAGCTACATAAGCTAACTATTCAGCAATATTTTACAAAAATCAGATTTAAAAAATGTTATCATTTGGAACAACAGCATTAGAAAAACTGAAGCCTGGCGGAGAAAATGGTCAAAATATTGAAAAAAAAAATTCTCGGTAACCCTGTTTTTTTTAAAACTACTCAAATAGGTTTTAGGTAATTAGGTGTTCTACCTTTCCTTTAAGGTTGATCCATTATTTACGGGACACCCTGTATATTATATAAATAGGTAAAAGAGATGGACCCACGATAGTATACCTACATATATTGTGACGATAGTGCGAGAATTAGTACTTACCTACGTTTACCTGAGAAAGTAATGATACTAGTTTCGATCTCCAGTGAGTCAATTTTAGAAAACAAACATGGAATCTAAATTATGTTACTATTGGTAGGTACTTTCTAACTTCAATCGTGTGGCATCTCTAGTAGGGTCCGAACGAACGTAGTTTTTACAATCGAAACCGACCACGAATTTCGATTTGTTCCAACAGTGTGATTCTATAACGTAAAATGTAACTAATTAATCTGTAGTAAAATTCACTTTTACTCACTTCTGAAATTGTGAACTATGGACTGCTATTCTTTAGTCGACAGAAATACTAGCGCCGCCTCGATGAGTGCGACGGCAAGTCGTACTATCGTAAATGAATTTTTTAACTTTCCGCTAAAAATAACAATCAAAGCTAAATATAACAAATTTTATTTAAGGTAATTATTTCAGAAGTTAAAATTAACTAAGACGAAAATAATATCCATTAAGATGTTTACTTTTAAAGCGATCCTTAACAACTCGCATCCAAGGTCAACTTCACTTAGTTCCTAGTATGTTTGGTTTAAGGAATTCCATTTGAAGGCCAAGTGAGTTCGAATACGAAGTGAGGTGAAGCGTCGAACGAGTCTCGCTTGGCGATTCGAGTTTTTACAGAATTGCATGGCTGTTCAGAAACAGGAAGTTATTTTTTATGGTTATTCTTTTGTACATTTTTTGTTCATTAAACTAACATATCTTCACGCTGTATCCCTGACGGGGTAGTCAGTGAAGACGGAGAGCCAAACGTCGCGGTTCTCACAAACTTCTTTCGCTTCCTCTAATCTCATCATTCTCCTCACACATTTTCGCCTAGGTAGAGAGCTTTTGACATTTCCATCTGCTAACACTGGCTATTTGATCTTTATAAGTCAGCCTTGGTCTTCCTTGGCTTCTTTTACCACTCACTTTCGCTCTGTATATTTTCTTCGTCAGTCTTTCATTACTCATTCTTTCTATGTGCTCGAACCATCTAAGCATTCCTTCCTTCATTTTTACAATAACACTGTCGCGCAACCCTGTCATACTGCGTATCTCTTGATTGCTTATCCTGTCCGCATGGGTGACACCGCACATCTTTATTAAACTATTTGCTAATAAAAAAACTAAATATATTTAGGCAGTATTTTATTAAAAAAGGCCAATGAGATTGTTGAAGTTATGTACAATTTTTAATAATCTTATAGTCTAGATCTGATTACTGCATACTACTCATACAAATAGTATATCAAAGTCATGTCATTCAAATGAGAATCAATGAAATGGTTTCTATTACCTATGTAGCGACCTGGCGATGCTAAAAATGCTGAATTGCGTTTTAGTAGAATATAAAGCAATTTGAACGCATGGCTCGCCAGTCGCTTACATACCATCGCCCTGTCATGCCACTTTGTACTTGTTCAATTGTGTAATAGGAAATATAAACTTTGATACCGACATGTAATTTATTTATTTGGAGTTACAATAAAAGAAGACAAAAATGAACACGAAGGCTTATCCTAAACCTATACATGGCGGCCCGCGCCGCAATTAAAGTAAGTATATGTAGACTCCTCTAGAGTCTGTAGCTACATCCCCAACAATTAGTGTAATTATTTTTAAAAAGCAATATCGTTATGTAGTTATAATGAAATATTGAATCCAGTTGTCTATGGACGTCTAAATTGTCTAAATTGATTGTCTAAAAGCAACTTCCAACCTTATAATAAGGTACCAACTTATAATAAGGTAACAATCATTTATATCACATTAATGTTCTAGGCAAACGCAACAAAAAAGCAACGATCTGGGAATGTTAATGAATTAATTAGTTATCTTAGTAGAGCTTTACAATAGCGACATTATGGAGAATAAATATTTTACTTTAGCTAATAAGTACAGTATTTTATCGAGTTTATAGTAAACCCTAATAATATTGCATATGATATACCATTTGAAATATGAAATCTTTATTACAAAAAGATAAGCTTTCCTGAAGTTAATTTTACTTACGGCCACCAAATATTCAACCTCGATTGAACAATTTTAATTAGAATAAAGTACCTTAACTGTTACATGTGTACATAGAAACAATAAAAAGACGAACTCCGCGTCATGTATTTCAAGTAACAATCAACATAAGCCGGCCCGGCTATAATAAGCCAATAAATAAACCGATCGACCGCCGGGCCGTTTCGTAAGAAAACATCGAAATATAGTAATAACACAGGTAATAATTTGAAAATCATTGCTTAGTGCGCTGTTTTCTAGTGAAATGGCGGCTTACTGATATTTATATAGAACACCTAATCGTCCTAATCAATAGCTACATAATTTTTATGCCGCTATTCACTATACAGGGTGTATTAGAAAACAGGACACCTTCTTAAACCTCCTATAATATACCGAGAATGTATCTTGGTTACGCTTCAAGTATTATTATGTAATAATAACAAAGATACAGGTCAAACCGACAATAACATTTATATTAATTATATAATATAATAATTTCACAAATCCAGAGAAATCTCCTTTTGTTATGGTTAACGATAAGGGTGATGTTCCTGTGTATGTGAAAATAACGTATTTTTAAATTAGAGTTCAAGATCGCAGAGATTTGTAAACATTGTTAAGGGGCATATGCATTATTTTTGAAGATGGTTTTTATGCTGTATTTCAATAATGGATAAAAATTACAAAAAAAAAAAATTCGTTTTGAAATCTGTAACTTTTACGAACACTGGTGGTAATAACACAAATTTAAATGGTCATAACTCTTAAACGGATACGTTTTTTTCCATAATTATTTTTGTAACTAAATACTAAAATTATGCCTTTTCCATTATCCATTAAAGTAACTGTCCCGTTTTAATATACACCTGTACATAAAGCAAGTGTTGAACAACAAAAAAAGTTTACCTATTATCTGCTTTGTTACAAGTACACATTTTTATATGTTTCATTAATAACTAATGTAAATAAAATAGTTTAACACATCACATGTTTGCATTGTAATTGCATTGCAATATATCTCTCGCAGCCAATTAACTTAATTAACCATTTTATTAACTTCGAATTCTCGAACACACGTGACTACGTGTGTATGTCTTTTGTCAATCATTTTTATTCACTTAAGAGTAAGCTCCCAAAAAAAGTTTCTTACGTAGGCTCCGTCTTCACACTCCGCCACTCGAAGGCGACATATATTGTTATAACACGAATATTAATTCATATAATAAAATATCCTTTAGCTAGTATTTAGTTACACTGTATTGTCTTCCTGTTAGCCGCAATTTTATGTAACTTATTCAAGTGATTTAGGAGAAATACTTAAAAATCTCTCAAAAAGTCATCTCATTTCAGGAAAAAAAAATACCGAACGAAAATACATAAATTGCGTTATGGTTTTAGGCAGTCGATAGAAAAATGTATAAAGAAATATATATTTAAATTTCACATTCATTAAACGTGTGCCCGCCTGGGTAAAATTATTTAAAAACGGTAAAAATTTTGACAGCCGGGTCTTAAATGAAGCACATTACGTGGCATTTTTGAACATCAAAGAGTTCGACACGAACCTGTACTGAGTTCTGACAAGAAAGTAAAAACAAAATATAATTGTTTTCATCTCATGGTACTAATCATAGTGTCATAGTAGTTCTATCATAGTGACTAATGTTAGACGATTCATTATCGTATTAGCTCAACGTCTCAAAGGCCGTTAATTAAACGGCATCATTAGGCTTATGTACTAAGGAGAGGTCAGTAATTGAACGGCTAATTAAGCTACTTCGCTGCAATATATCCCTAAAATTAACACTATCAAAAACTTGAATAAAGAGTGAAGATATTTTTTTAGTTAATGTACAATATGTTATTAATAATAATTGATACTGGTACATTATCAAGAACAAATACATTTGCTGTTTCAGTGACGACATTAAGATATTTGCGATAAATTACACATACTGAGTACATACATCAAATCGAATCGATCAAAGATGAAATCAAAGTTGATCAAACGGTGATCTAATTTTTTAGGTATAAATAAAAATTGGCGCTCAGCGCTAAAAATAATTAAAAAAAAAAATTAATTACTAAAATGTTACTTTATACACTTATCATATAAATATTTATGATCCTTTTATATTTATGAAATGAATACCTATTTACACAATGTTTGAGTAGTTCTATAATAGCATATCACACACATTATCACAAAAACAAAATTTGTAATCGCTAATCTACAGTATGTTTAGAGGATTTAGTAATGATAATTTTATTATAATATGGTAAATAATTATAGATAACATTACTAAATGCATAAAAGCAAATTTATACATATATATTTGCGTCGTAAACTCACAGCAATATATTATTGACAACAGTATAACAATGTAATAAAAATAATAATATTCCAGAAAAAAATACACAGATTGTGTGACCCCAAACTAAGCAGTAAGCTTGTACTATGGGTATCACACAACGAATTCTAAGGAAGTTCCCAGTAACACCCAGACTCCAAGCAAATTTAGAAAAGTTCGTTTCGTTTCGACCTGACCGGGGATCGAACCCGTGACCCTAGCTTGGAAAGCAGATGCATATGCCACTGCACCAACGGGCTAGTCTAGTAAATATAGTAATTATTACTATTGTTCATTGTTTACTGTATGGACTATGGAATACACTACCAAAAATCTAAGAGCATGTTATACACGTTACACAAACTGATCACACACAATAAATGAGGTGAGATTTTTTTGGTCTGGGGGTTATTCACAAACGTCGGAATCTTTCCGTGGCGGAAAGGCCGATCGTCGAAAAGCATAAATTCAATCCGACGGCTTGGATTTGTGAATACTATATATAATATTTATAATATAAATGTAATACGGTTTCGGATTTGTGAATCGCGTATAGACAAAATCATCGCAGTTTCCTGTCGGATACGGAAAGTTGAGTTTCCGACGTTTGTGAATAACCCGCTGATCCCGTTAACAGAAGTATAATACAAAGTCAACAAAAAATACGCGCGTTTGTAGCATATTTTACTCGTACTCGCGTTCCTATCGATACAAACGCGCACAAATCTACTATAGCAACATATTTATACCCCATAAAAACAAGTGTGCTTTATTATACTTAATTAAAATAATCATGTGCTTACGCCATAAATTGCTATTTTTGATAAATACATTTTCTTTACATTTATTATAGCTTAAATTAAAATTATAGTTACTTACCTGGAAGTGCCAAGATGACAATTTAATAGGGCGTTATAATTAGGTAAGTCTGATTCTAGCCTAAGCAGCCCGGTACCGCTATAGCGCTAGTACGTCCCTCATGGCCTCGACAGGATTAACCATCTTAGTTGAACCAATAAGGAACGTAGTATCGACGCCGCTAGTGATCACGCTTCGATGTAATCTCTTACATTCCTCCGCTGTAATGCCACCCACCACAAACAGTATAACTATAGGGTTGTCCAACGGATGTTTTGTACGCGTCTTCTTACTTGTGAGAATGCTGAAAATGATATTTATTTTTAATATATGCACGAAACTTTCTCCTCAACTTCTACAAAACATTTTAATAGTACTTTAGTGCTATATATATATATATATATATATATATATATATATATATATATATATATAATAAATAAGTAGTATATCAGTTATCTAGTACCCATAACACAAGCACTGTGCTATGGGTACTAGATAGAGTATATTATTACTATTATTATTGTATAAATAAATGGACAATGGATGGAAACATATGTATAAAAAGTCTAATTTAGTTAAGTCATGTCTTGCAATATTTCTGAGAAAAGTACAAAATCCAATAAATTTGACCTTACTCTACATACTTACATTTTACATATTATTAAGAGTGTTTTTGGACTCATTGGCAATTAAACACTAACGTTATGTAAATTGATAAAAATAAAAATAGAATAAGACTTCAACTCGAAAATCTTTCATTCATCACACAGCCGTGAAAAGACAATTCAAGTTTGCTAGAGTTTGTAAACAAAAATACGCACCAAATGCAGCTTCGTGCTTTACGATATGCGTCCTTCTATCCACTGTCCACTTTCCGCTACCAAAATTTGAAACGCAGTGCACTTGGTGTACATAAGGGCAACATTAATATATAATAACAATAATAATACTCCAGACAATTACACAGATTGTGTGACCCCAAATTAAGCAGTAATCTTGTACTATGGGTACCACGCAATGAACTCTGGGGGAGTTCCCAGTAACACCCAGACTCCAAGCCAATTTAGATAAGTTCGTTTCCTAAATTGACCTGACCGGGGATCGAACCCGGGACCCTAGCTTGGGAAGCAGATGCATATGCTACTGCGTCAACGAGCCAGTCAAAATATATTCACTTACTTTAATCCAGTTCGCAGTAGGTCCTTGATGCTCTCGTTCCTGTGTCTTAAGTCACTCAACTCAGGCCGTTCGGTATCCACTAAATCTTCAACCAATTGCTGTAAAACGCCTTTATATTCGTGACCAACACCTGTCTCGCAAGGTTTCAATACTGAATTATATCTGAAAATAAAAACATGTTCACCAAATTGAAAGCTATTCGTTCTTCTAGGTTTCTAGGATGTCAAAATGGATGGAAAAGTGGATACATTGAGATATAATTAAAAGACGCGCTTTCGCGTGTGTTTCTCGACTGACTTATTTTTTGACATTAAAAAATAGCATATTATTATTAAGTAGTAACACACTCAAAATAATAGTATTGCCATTTGTTAACGATTGTGATTATAACAGTTGATAACGAATATTAAGAATAGCTAACAAAATACAACAGTAAAAAAACTCATGCATCACTTTTTTCAACATTGTCTTTATTTAAATACATTATTTTTTTCAATCATACATTATTCATAATAACAAAATGTCTTACTTATTCAATATTTTCCTCATTTGCGCTACATCCTTCAATCTTTTCATGATATTCTTCGCTATTTTATCGCATTCTTCTGGTGTTGCTATATGTCCTCCTTCCTCCTTAATAAAGAGATTCTTGCTATCTTCAAATATAGCAACACTGAGTGTTTCAGAGAGGCTATCTTCGTGTTGTTTTAGGAATGAAACTTCTGTACCGGTTAGCGAATAAATGTGAACTATCAACGCTAACAGACATTCAAGAGATAGTGAACGATCTTTGCGTGATTTAATTAGATGACTGATCTACAAAAAACCGAAATGTTGCTTTTAATAATTACCACATGTACACGAATAAAAAATAATGTATATGGACTATATCAACATTTTTAATCCTCATTCCTTTTAGAAATTATAAAAACTATATAACACATTTAAACTTCTACCATTTTATAAATTCTTAATCGGCATATTAAGCAGTATATAACGCAACATACAAATTATATCACGATGTCACTGTGCGTCTACACTAGGGTTCCCAGTTGGCCGGGAAATCCGGGATTGTCCTGGAATTATGTGTCTTGTCCCGTGTCCAGGAATTACACTTATTTATCCCGGATTTCGATTACTACTTTTTTTTCACGAAGATACGACTAGGTACGCTGCGTACCGTTCGCCCTCTACGCTTCGCGTTTTTTGTTAGATAATATGTGGGCGTCCAAGCAAATAGGGTCCAGTAGTGGGGTATTGAGTTAAGACTAGATTCGGAATTGAGAATAGTCAATTGATAATAAGGATTAAACAATATTCAAAAACTGGCATACATTTTTGTTATCATACATTTAAAGTTGAAACTCTGAAAAAGCTTGTTTTGAGAAAAAGCATTATTAAAGTTTGATTAAATAAAACACACTTCTACTCGTTTGTTTCTACTTAGAAATCTATATATATATAATGAAAGTTTTTTTTTCTTTGACCGTGATAAACTTAAAAATTACTGGACTGATCGGCATGGGACCATGACTATTCAACGCGGAATTAGTTGTAGATGGTTATAGGCTACTTATTTTTTTAACTTTTTTTTTGCCAGCGAAGCAGGTGGGAAACGGTTTGTATCATATAAAATCATTAACTATATGATCTTGTAGATAATTGAGCATTAATTAATACTTAATTAAAACCGCGAAATGCCATTTTTTCATCCAACTTTACAAAACTGCGTATATCTCGGAAACTAAATGCCGACCAAAGGACCCTTTTTGCTTGTACGCCCACATATTATAATCTGGCGTTGATTTTCTACCAAAGTTTAAATGAATAAGCAAAACGAGGTGCGGTGCTCAATTTTTGTTTTAAGTTTTCTTTCTATAATATTTTAAAATACACTTTGTTGTATTGTATGTATGTGTATTGTGTGCAGTTAACATAGTAGGTAACATAGTTTTTACCTTACGTATAATAGTATGTTTGTAAAATATCACAAGTAAATCTATTATAGCGATAAACAAAAAGAATTATTTATTTTCATATACTTTCCTACCGACCATATCCGGAACACTCGAATTGTCCCGGAAATGAAAAGCCTGTATCTGGCAACCCTAGTCTACACAGAAATATTGTCTGAATAGTTAGGTAACGGTTAAAAGTTTGAAGTCTATTTTCGCACACATATGGGTATTAGTACTAGTGGTTACTAGTTTCAGCATCCGTCCTTCGTAGCGCCCACGCAGAGTAGTCACCTAAAGCGGTATGGGCTTCATTACTTACAAATCTATTCAGGTCGTAATACTCTTCTTCCAAAGGAACCTTTTTTGGTGGACGTCTGACTCTACGTGTACATAGCGTAACCAGAGAAAAGGGTAGAACTCCTGTAATAATTCCCTTTGCTAATACGAGTAATAATAGATATAATTCTCGATACCATCATTAAATTTTTTGTAAATATATGTTACTCTATGTTTTCGTATGCAGCTTTTGTTGTAATATTTATTTCCTGCGATATTCGGCCTTACTGTCTTGTCACAAGGTCCAAGGTGTAACAACATAATAACATGACTTACGGATAATTCATACCTGTTGCAATACACTGGTGGATTCCCTGCTTGTAGCGAGATTCTGTACCACTTGACGTTCTAAGTTCATGAGTAGTTCGATTTGTGCTCGCTGTGGAGACTTTAGAGTTTGTACTACAGCCAGAGCTTGTTGCAGTATACCAAGATGCTTGCTGATAATATCATAATTACCTTTAAAATTGCAATTTATTCATAGTTTAGTACAACCCGAACATATCATTTAATTTTTCTTAATCTACAAAATCAGTTCATATAGCAACACTAAAGTGTAAGTATTTTTTATACCTTTGTTCTGCAATTTCTTTTTCTTCCCTGTGCTTTCATGAGTTAAAAGGCTAATTTCAAGGAGTTGTTACCTATAAATCTTGCAAATTAATATACAATACTAACCATTGCTGGCCGACACAATCTTTTCAAGGCTCTGTGGTGTGACTTTCAGAAGAGTTTTAGGACTTGGCGACCTCTGCACATCAATTCTCGACAATTTGTTGTAAAGATCGAACATGACTTCCTTCTGGGATTTGTTGACCATGTGATCAAAGGTTTGCAGACACGATTCATCATTAGCGTGGAATAAACAACCAGGGCTCAATTGGACGTCATCAGCATGTGAAATTCTGTAAAGACCAGTCTTAGTTATGAAAAACATACATAATATGTGATCCAACAAAAATTTTTGAAGGTAAAAAAACTAAATGTAGAAAAACAGATTATCATATGAATTGCAATCGTATTCAAAAGTAATTTGATGCCACCAATATTATTTCATCGATTTTCACAATAATTTATAACGACTTGAACGTTGAAAGTTGAGTCTAATGAATGTTCCTTTTTTGTTTTATGTGCATATATATCATGTTTCGGTCCTGGTAAAAAAACAACTATATCCTACCGTTAAATATTCCGAAATAAACAAATATATAATAATAATAAGGATATTTTTCATTTTTTTTCGGATGTAACAAAAACCACAAATATTTTATTTTATATAATATTTTATATAATGTTAGTACCACAAATATTTATTGCGAGAAAACAAGTTTTTTATTTTTTATCACGTTATGTATTGAAAATATGAAAAAACGGTTAAAAAATATAAGTTTTTATTTTAATTACTAATAGCTATTCTGCCTATTCAATAGTCGCAAGGGTGAACGTTGTTTATCGGTTGCCAAAACGTATCTTTGGACCAAAGAAGTTTAAACCGATTACAAAATAAAAATACTGAAAAGTACAAAATAATTAACTTTAAAATTTAAATCAAATACAAAAATGACTTCTTAATTCGTCCGTTCAATCGCGAGAGAGTGTATCTGACAAGTCATCGATTTTGAGTTAGTTCCACCATTATATTGCAATGAGCATATTTTGTTATATCTCCAAAGGGCATAACCAGAAATTGGAGGAGCCCTAACTTATATTTTTTAATTTTTAAATGTTACGTAAAGGCGTAACCCAAGCGCACGTAGTAATTACGCCTTTTTATGAGAATATTATTTTTCGTGAAATGGTGCATCCTATTAGATGCGAATTGAACAATATATTTACAAAACAAAGTTTCTATAATTTCCTCAAAATGCTCTACATTCATATTCTTATATAATCAAGCTGTACATATATTGAGATCTAAGTTCCTTACTGCACTAATACTTTGAATCGCCAATGTTTAATTTCGATATATTTTAACAAATTTAACGAGGTTGCTTATATCCGTATAGATATTATGTAAAAATACTCGTGTAAACAACCATGGATAACCATTACATTATCCCGGATTACTTTGGACCGGCACAGTACACGTTGATAACATTCCGTTATTATTCTTGAGTGGAATTATTGTTCAATAAGAAGGTAATCATATCCAAACATAATTCCGTCGATATGTGCTGAAAATCGTTAGTACCACATACATACATATCTTCACGCCGAATCCCTAATGTTAGTACCACAATTAATGCAAATTGATAATCTAATTCTACTGCTCTAGTAGTAGTCTGTTATAACGTCAGCAGTCATTTTTAGTTAAGTATGTATGATGTATGTTTTTTGAATAAACTATATATTAACATATTATTTACATTAATAAATGTATATTAACGCAATGAAGCATCAACATTTCAATTGCTTATTTAAATCTAACAAAACCAGTTTAAATGGATAAAATGAATAATAAACCAGTATGAGGGAAATAATATAATAGATAATATTTAATTTAAGTATATCTAAGAAAAAATTAGTATTTAAATTTTTATTGCACTTCTAATTGACTGCACACGGCGATAGTTAAAATTAAACTATCTCTAACTCAGATCAAGAACCAATACGAGTATGGACTTAGCTTTTGCTCTAAGATTGTGTCCATTTTTTGTTGACCTAGTTTCTAGACTTGTACTAATGTGCACGACTAGGGAAGTTTCACAGTACAACAATACACAGCTGAACATGACATATTTTTGACACAATGTCAATTATTTTTGACACAAATGACACTGACGGTGCGAGGTTGCCAAACTTACTATATAGTCCGGTCAAAATAGACATTCAAGGTTACGATAATTCACATAGAGCTGAAAATTCGTACGAATGTTGGGAACACCATTATAAATGAAATGTGAAAAGTCCTCGTCTAACCCACATCTGCAAAAAATATATTCAAAGTTAAAGTTCGCAAATATGAGTTTTTTTGTATTTTTCAGCCAAACGGTAAGTTTTATCATAGAAATAGGTAGACGAAAATTGTAGATAATGTACAACCTATACCAATTGTTCTCACACTTTTTTCCTAAGAATCACCATTTCTGAGTTATAGTGATTCAAAAAGATGAATAAGTTGTGTTCTCTATAATATGCACACATTACTACGCCATCTGTGAGGTAGTGTACTTGCCTCGTTTTTTTTAACGTGATTCCCCCGGTAACCTTATCGCACGATCTATTATGGTCCTGTTTAATTAAATAATTATAGTATTAAATAAAAAAGGGTACTGTTGGAAACGTTGAAAGCGGTGTAGGTAAATTAGGAGTAATTAGGGAAAACTATTCGTCCGATTGTATATCGAATGGAACTTCAAGCGTATTCTCAGAATCGTATAATTTGCACGTATAAGTTACACAGACTAATATTTTTACTTGTTTTACGGGTCCAGTGATGTATATAAGCGGCGTACTCATGCATATTACGGAGAACACAACTTTTTCAACTTGTTGAATCGCTATATATCAGAAATAGTGATTCTTAGGAAAAAAGTGTTAGAACAATTTTTACAGATAATTGCATGATCTACAATTTTAGTCTACCCATTTTTATGAAAAATGCAAAAAACTCATGTCTGCAAAATTTTACTTTGAATAAATTTTTTTGTAGATGTGGGACCGATTGGGACTTTTCACATTTCATTTGTTATCGTGTTCCCAACATTCGTACCAATTTTCAGCTTTATGCGAATTATTGTAAGCTTACCCCTATTTTATGAACTAACTTAACCAGACTAATAGCCTACTGTTTACTTTAAGTGATAAGAGCGGGAACTCATTATAACTGTTCGTTATGACTCTTGGTCTTAGATCTCCAAGCTCTGACTACCTTCTGTATTTATATACTTATGTTATACATTAGCTACTCATAATCCACTTCCACCAAAATCAACAAAGCATCTTTAGGAAAGTTTAAGCTCTATCAGTTATCTGTAGAGAGAGGAGAAAAAAAATACATACACATTAGCCTCACAAAGCGGCGACATGTCTATAGCCACGTCAGTAGAATGACCGGGGAAGCGCGGCAACACTGCTATAATTTTATCCAAGACTGACTCCATGGAATGGGTCGTTGCACCACACAGATCAAGCGTACGGTCTAGAATAATTAACGATGCAGGATTGGAACAATTCTGAAATTAAGTATTAATTAATTAGGAATTATTTCATAATTTGTCTTCCAAGCTAAGGGTCCAGAGTTAGATTCCAAAAAAATTTCAAAATCATTTTGACCCGTTGGCCCTGACTGGCCCGTTGGCGCAGTGGCAATTCTAAATTGGCTTGGAGTCTGGGTGTTACTGGGAACTCCCCCAGAGTTCGTTGTGTGGTACCCATAGTACAAGCTTACTGCTTAGTTTGGAGTCACACAATCTGTGTTATTGTCTGGAGTATTATTATTATTATTATTTACTTAAGTTAACACAACAACAAGTCATTTTTATTAAATTTCAAGTTTACCGCCAATTAGAAATGAATTAGAACAGACTTCTCCTCGAGCCAAGTAACAATAGACGGAGCATTTTGCTCTAAAAGCATGTCCTTAAAGTGCCTTTTTTTGTTAACAGACTCTAGATTTTTACTAATTTGTGTGACAGTGCAACAGTGCACAGCTGAACATGAGGTATATTTATTTTTGTGATTAGTAGTAGCCAAAACACTTACCGTCTTACTACAAAACATATTTTAAACATTGGTCTAACACGTGTTTAGGTAAATACAGTTTTAGAGATAGACATAGTTTAAAAACATGTAAAAAATGACGTTAGCAAAGGCTAGTGTCAATATATTACAGCGTTTCAGTGCTTTTAGTCACACGTTAAACTAGCTCCAGCTTGTGTTTACATATAAACGTAGTCTACGCCGTCTATCTTTTTTGTAGTAAGACGGTTAAGATTTACTAGTATTTTGCAAATAATTATTTCATGACCGAGTCATTAACTGAGACGAATTACACTGACAGTGCGAGGTTGCCGTACTTACTATAGCCGACTGTTTAACTCGTGGTTACACTCAAGGATATAGAAAGAGATAGGAAAATTTGTTTGATACTCGGCGGTAAGAGCGGCAACTTATTACGGCTCAATCCATTGTTTCTTGGTCCGAGCTTTCCTCATTGTCATGGAACCCGGGTGTCAATCAATGCCCATATTTTTTATTTTAATTACTCATATTTTTATCGTGTCCCATACTGATGAAAAAAATACAAATGTAGTGAAAACAAAACACTAATCAATAAACAAATGACTGAATTTGAAAATACCGTAATACCCTATTATTATAATAAAATTCATTTGAATTTGGAATTTATTGCCAGCCATACACAAATTACATTTCAAATGGCCAGTATTCTAGAACAGTAGAAATAGTTTGTGCTAAACATTTCATATACCTAATTAAAATATAATTTATTCCAACCGTTTCCCAACACATTTTTTCCTTTCATCCTGACAATGATAAACCACAATTTCTATGATATTTACTTATGCTAAAGAAATTGGCTATTTATTTTAAAGTTTATTTTCATGGATAAAACTGGAAAATGGCCACGGCATTTTGGGCCCCCTTTTGCCAACTTTGTCTGTCCACAGATTAATTAGCTACTAGCCCAAACCCTTGGACTGAGAAATATAATGGATGGAGCCATAATAAGTTGCCGCTCTTACTACCGAGTGTCAAACGAATTTTTGTGTCTCTTTCTATCTCCTTGAGCGTAACCACGACTAAAACAGTTAGCTATAGTAATCATGGCAACCTCGCACTGTCAGAGTAATTCATGTCAGCTTATGAGTTGGTCATGAGATAATTACCATATATGCAAAATAGTCGTGAATCTAAAATGTTTTGGTTACTACTTATTCACGAAAATAAAAATATGTCATGTCCAGCTATGTTTTGTTGCACTGTGACCTTCCCTAGTCACGCACATTAGTAAAAATCTATAAACTCAGTCAACAAAAAAAGGTCCCAGCCTAAACTCATGTAATTTTAAAGCTCTTAGGTATACTTCATTTCGTTTGGTCTTCGATCACAAATAAAAAACTAGATACACAATCAACGCTCCAAAAATGTCCGAACCAAATGTGCGCTCAAATGAGTATTTGAGCGCACTTCTGTTTTAATGGTATTCGAAAACGCCAACAGCGAACATGTCAAAGTGCTCCTTCAAAAATTGCAAAAATAACACATCTAGAAGGCTAAAAAAACGCGAGATCTTATTTTCGATTAATAAATAAATAATATTATTTACGTGTTCATTATTTCATTATAGTAATAACGTTACATAGCTTTTTTATTAAATTCGAAATCATATTTTTAAATATTGCCTGACAATATTTGTCTTATCCTTGTCACTCACGTAAGAAATCAACGTAGCAACATAGCAACGCAAATAGATTATTTGAATTATATTTTATGCACAAGACGAAAGATTGCATTTTAAATATTTTATTTAACAAACTTCGTTTCAATGTCATGCACGAATCGTTTACGAGCGTTTATAACCTTATGGTTTGACAGTAAGGTCTACTTTAGATTAACACAATATTGCCGATAATACTTTGATATTAAAAATATATACGTCAATTCGGACAATAATTTGTTTAAATTTTATAGGAGATTGTGAATATAGTTCTTTATTTGTGATCGAAGCGTTTGGTACATTTAAAGAAAATCATAAATAGATATACCTTATTCCAAACCATGGCAATTGAGTTCTAATGAACTGCGAAAATGAGAAAATTGTGTTTAATACGCTTTTTAAACGAGTTTTTAAAATATACCTTAAATAATTACTTCGCCTTTACTATCGTTTGATTTTAACTTAGTTGTAGTAAGAAATAAAAGCAATATCCCAAAAGCTTTCATGACATGGATCAGTTCGCTTTTCGAAAAAGTGGCCTCACTTTGTGGTTCATACAAAAATATATATTTTCCATTACAAATTCATACTTTAAATATATTTTTTAAAACACAATTTTCTTACGTGATTTGTATTTAGGGCGACCGATCTTATTTTCAGGGATGATAATTTCTAAGTACATAAATTCTCTGTAATAATTTCTCAAACAAAAATATCTTAATGTAATAATTTCTCATAGCAATAATTTCTTATGTAAAAAATTTCTACGGCTACGGCTTTCATCTTATATTCATATTCATATTTTTAAGTGCCGGCGAAGCGCCAGAACAGGATCCGCCTTATAAGAACACTCTTTCTGGGTAGGTGTTAGGTTAAGTAAGTGTATAAGGGTCAAAATACTTTTTGATGACTAAAAATCGGTCTCTTCGGATGAATTGCACTTCTCATGTAATAATAATACAAAACTGTGAAAAAATACAGTCATTCATAAATGTAATAAGTACTATTTTATTTTTTAACAAGATAAAATATAACCAAATTTTTTATTATTTATTGCAAAATTACGGTAACAATGTTGTATTTCATAGTAACGCAGTTGTTTTTCATACAAAATATTGCTGTCCCAGAGCACGAGTCTTAATAAGTTATAAGAAGCAATTTCTCGTAGATGGTTTGTATTTGAAAATAGTTATTAAAGTTAATATGTTTTGAACTTTATTACTATGCCAATAGATATTTTTTACTTAAAACGTTTAATAAAATAAAAAATATTTCACATTGTGTCCCCAACTAAGAATAAAATCTTAACTACCTTGCGTTACTATATGAAAATATACCTTAAAGTAAGTGTATGACAAATTAATATATCTCAGTTCGCTCGACTTATTGTAACACTTAAAACAAACAATGGTCGCTACATGGGGGGAATAGACTAGATGAATCAGTCGCTTCACACTCATTGGGAGATGTGCGTGTGTTTATTACGTGACCGCTGAGTTACCGCCGTCGAAAGGTAATTACTGACTATATTCGGATTATTATTATACTCATACACAGTTATTTAGGTATCAGTTTTGATAGTGACAAAATATTTGCTTTTTGTTTTTCCTTTTAGCACAGATTTACAAAAGAATTATATATTTACTACCGCGTTACTACTACACTGTGTTACTATAAAAAGTAACGCAGTTCGTTTTGGTGTATTATTTAAGTTATTAATACATTGTTAAAACCAGAATACCCATAAATTATTATTTGTTTTAGTAAGAAGTTTCTACGATAAATAAAAAGCAACGTCGCTATAGACATAGGTTAAAGCTGGACCGCGTAAAAAATGCTGAAGCCAAAAGGAAACAACTTGAAAGGTACCAAAAAAAGCTTGTAAAGATATGTCGGAGTAAGAATATAGAGCTGCATGTATCCAACATATCAGCCAGTTCCTGTTCCTGTCTTGACACAACCAAAGAAATGAATTATTCATATGATGCATAGAACGAAGAAGAAGTACTGGCTAATATATCCAATATCGTTGCCATATGTAAAAAAAACTTACTACAATACGGTTTATTCCTCATCTTCCAGCTCTGACGATGAGCCCCTTGCAAACTTTGTCCAACCATCACTTTCTAACGTCAAAGAAAAGCAGCTAATTGAAAAGGACAAAGACATTCATCCATAAAAACTATCGAGCGATGTTCATGTTTTGCTTAAAGTTTCTATTGTTATAGACGAACATTATACTTACCTTGGTGTCGCTAAAAGTAGTTAATGAAGAGAGAAATTATGATCATGTTTTATAATGCTGTAGACAGTACTGGTAAAGGATTCAAAGCCGTAGGGACTGGTATTTCTTACGAAGCTTACGATAACATCTTGGAAATTGTTCCTAATTCCAAAATTATAGTGAAAGGTAAACAAATATACTTTGATTTTGATAAACCATTGAATGTTTTTCAAAAATAAGACTGATTTCCCAAAATGCTTATAATTTTTGATATACTTTTGTTGATTTGCTTTCGTGCAACTGATTCATAGAAAGAATTTCAGATTTTTTTTTAAATTTTGTTTAATACATACTAGACTGTTAATTTGAAGTTATTTTATGTTGCATCAAGTCCTCAGTAGTTTGTTTTTATTTTATTTTCTAACCTACTTAGACCTGCTTCATGAAAATACAAAGTGAGTTACTACTGTATTACTCTAACGTTACTATACTATACTGCGTTACTTTTTTGTCCCCAGTTTTTCATAGTATTTACAATCATATTTAGGCTTTCGATTACTTAAAGATGTCTTAACTTCTTATGTACTTATTGCTCATCATAAGTCGAAGCTTCTATTGCTAATTTATATTTGCATTTGTTTTTTTTGGCGTTATTTTTGAAAAGTTTAAATTGTTATATAAGACTTTGGTAACGCAGTGATCTAAACTATAAAAAATATTTAATTGAAGTGGTCATTTTTGTGATTTAACTTTATGGTAGATTAATATTAGTACTATAGTTTAAAATTTCCATCTTAGCGACCTTAATTGTATAATTTTATAAATAAAATTTAAATTTATAATAAGTCACGCAGTTGTTTCATTTTTCGATCGCTTCGTGTATAAATTGCCATAAATATAGTGATTTCATTAAAAACTTCGCTGCAAAGGTAAGAATATTATAGATAAACATATTACCATTCTATATCAACAATAAATAATAAGAAAATATTAATTTAAGTTTTCAATATTTTTTTTAAAATTGCTGCTTGAATTAGACCTCAAAAAGTATTTTGGCCCATAAACCACAACGTGCAAGCCGAGCGAGCGAAGCGAGCATGCCGCAGCAGTGGGCGGCGAAGCGCCAGAACAGATTTCGCCCTATAAGAACACTCTTTGGGTAGGTTACGTTAGATAAGTATGTGAGAATATATTACTCTGAGAAATATTTGTACTGAGTAATAATTGTATGAGAAATTTTTGTCCGAGAAATATTTGCCTGAGAAATACTTTTGGAGAGTAATAAATAATTGCGTGAGAAAATTTTGTCCGAGAAATTTTTGCCTGAAAAATACTTTTTGACAAAATGATGTTTTCAAGATGTTTCATATAACATAGGTCTCATCACTGTTAGACAATATTGGTAAAATAGGCCCAAGGTTCATACAAAAAAGCCCATGGTCTTTCGTTGTGATACATAATAATCAATTTTAAATTATTTACGATTTAAATGAAAACTAGTAAATGTATAGTGTAATTTATTAACCTTAAATGAGATAAATTGTAGTTTGAATTACTAATTCTGTTGGCTTTTAATATATTTTCCATTTAGAAATACACAATCTCTGTAATTTTTGGAAACTTTTACTAGTCCCTAATCAATAAAATACCTCACCTTCTTTCGAGCTAAGCATACAGGAGAGTTTTCCAGTATTCCAGTTATTAATGAACTATAAGTACCAATATAGAAAATATCTTCTTTTAAGTTCATAGAATCCATCATGCTATTAAGTCCACTGGCTAATCTTCTAACTTGGGACCTTTCTTCACTGGACAGAGAGTAAAGATCTAGAGAAGGGGAGTTGGGTGTTAATTTACCTTCATATGATGGGTATACTTTATGGAAAGGCGGAGTAAGGAATATTATGTTAGTTAGTGATATTGAGAAGATAGGTATGTGTACCACTTCTACTGCACATTGCTGAAAACAAAACAAAATCAAAATAATATCCATTGTATTCAAGTAAACACAGTTAAAATGTAATTTTGACCGTCAAAACCATCACACATCGGTTTGAAAAAAATACTGACAAAACAACTCAATCGGATAGTTTTTTCAACATTATTTTACAACAATAAAACACAATATTCAGAAAACCAGAAAATTACATACATACAAACATATCCTCACGCTGTATCCCTAACAGGGTAGTAAGAGAGGATGGAGCGCCAAGCATCGTGGTCCTTACATACTTCTTACACCTCCTCAATCCTCATAATTCTTCTTACACACTTTCGCCTAGGTTTCCGAGTGCTTTTGACATTTCCATCAGCTAACACTCTGACTATTGATATTCATAAGTCAGCCTTGGCTTCTGCTACCACTCACTTTTGCTCTGTACATTTTTTTCATCAATATTTCATCACTCATTCTATGTGCCCAAATCTAAGCACTCCTGTCTTCGTTTTTACAAAAACACTATCGTCCAACTCCCAACCCTGTAATACTGCATATCTCTTCACTGCTGATTTTATCTACAATGGTGACAACCGTACAATAATGTTCGTACCAATGGCCAGTAAATTAAAATATTAATTTAAACTAAGCTTCTACAAGTAAATAAATCATAGTCCCACACCGATACATTCAGTAGTTTTTATGTGATTGCATGACAAAGAGAACCATTTTCATTTTATATATACCAATTACAGATGTATACATAAATCTGCATTTAACCGAAACAATAGAGACTAAGTTAATCTGTGTTCTTACTTCTTATACTACTTTTATGTCCATGTTTTATATTTAACTACTTTTAGCAATTGATGAATATTAATGTTAATATATGTTAAAGAGGTGTGTAAGGACCGCGACTCCTGGCGCTCCGTCCTCTCTGGCTACCCCGTTGGGGATACAGCGTGAAGTTATGTTATGTTATGTAATGTTAATATAGTGTTAATGTATTTACTACAATGCATTATCGTTTATTTTTCAAATAAAATAAAATGTAAGTATACATAGCTCAATAGAGGTAGATACATATGTAAACTGCAAATACAATTATTGTCAGATATAATAAAATTGTATTATCGTATTTACAACAATTTATTGGTATCAGGTATAGGTTAGGTACTATACTGTAAGTTCTAGAAACTACAGTAAAATTTTATTTTTTAATGTAGTAAAATTGTAACACCAAATTTTATTTGTTAAAACTTTTAAAAGCAACATGATTTGATTTTTTTTATTAGAATACAAAGCTTTATTCTATTCATCAGTTTTTCCATCCTTTGGTAGCAAGTATTAATAGAAATAAGAAAATATGATAACATTTTCTTTAATTAAATAACATACCTTTTTTCCGATCCATTCAATTAACATAGATTCTAACAATTTTTTAGCATCAGAAGGGGCTCTGCCAGCTGCAATAACATCGCTCACATCCTTGCCATCATTGAGCTCAAAGAAGACCACATCCAAGCTAACGGTTGATATCAGTATACAGTGTGAGAGATCAGAATTATGAATAATTTCACAAATTGTTCTCAACTGGGTAGCTGTCGTTTGAGTTATGAAAACAGCCTTCTTGTGGTCTTTCCTAGAAAACTGTAACACAGTGATGTTGTCACTACAGTTTTAATATCACTAAAACCGTAAAGAGAAACAACTATTACATTGTTTAAACTTTGTATTGAAATCGCTTCCCACTATCAACAAGTGCAATATTATAAACTATATTTTTCATCTTTGACTTTAATGTAAACAAAAAAGAAACTAACCAAAATTTTGCTAGATTTTCACCTTTCGCTGGTCTAATATATTAATACATGTAGCACTCTAACAGCACTCCGCTACGTATACGAAACCATGAAATATTACCAATAACAATAAATATTATGCAATATAGTAGAGCATTGAAAAAATTATGCTTATTTGTCAAGCATTTTGTTTTTTATTTGCATGTCACTTAAGGGTTGCCTATATTCCTACATGAAATTAGTGACATATATCAGTTCGCTTAGGTTCACTAATATGTGGATGACATGATTCATTCTAAATGTAAGACAGAATAACAAAAGAATATTATTGTTTGCGATGTGCAAACAATAATAATTTCCTATTCTTTATTTTTAAGTTTTTTTTCAAAATACAAATTTTTACACATGATGTTTCAATTCTTCGTAGTTTTCATTGAAGCACAAACACACAAACCGACAGAAATTCTAAAAATGTTTTGTTTTACTAATAACAAATAAGATACTAATAAATATGACAACCGAGTCAAACATTTGCGAACTAGCCCATCTCATCTCTCGTTATGTTATAAATGTCATAGTCTCCACATTTGTTTACATTAAAGACAACAATAAAAAATAAGATATACAATATCACAGTAAAGGACAAATGTAATGAACATATTCAGTAATGATCAGTGATCGGATAATCGAGCGCTAATATACCTAAATTTCATTTTTATGCCTACGAAAGAATTGCCTTTTAGAATCCCGGATCCCGGAATCGTTTGAAATTCCTGATTGCCAAAAATGTTACCTGCATACAAAGTAGTTAGATCTCGTTGTGAAAACGATATATTTTCTTTGAATAATGCTTACATACCCTCTTGTACTTTCAAGACGGCTGTTCCTTGTTAAACTCTCATTGTAATTTTATTTAGATTTCAAAAGCCGATTCTAATGGAACTTTTAATTTACAATAAAAGTTTTTATGAAAACTGGATTTGTAACAGGCCAGCAATCTAAACTATGTATGGAATTGAAACAATTGTGATTTTATGTCTAGCATCATTTATTTTCGTACAAAAGCAAATTATAAAATTATAAAATCTTTCACAAAAAGTATTAAATCTTAAAGATGTACTTAAAAATTATACTACACAGAGTGTAAGGAACGGTTGTCCTTATTATTATTGTCTGATAGTTACAAGGGTGGTCTGAATTCATTTTAAGGATAGCTGTTCCTTACACCTGTTAATTAATTTGATCGTACGTTTCACGAAGTTAGCATTTCTGTGTCAGGCTGTTGTGAACATGAGGCAGAAACGTTAACGTCGTCATCGTCTGCTTCTACTTGCTTCGAAGTACTCTCACTTAGGACATTCATTGAGTTAAAATAAATAATCATAATTTTCTCTAGATTTTAAATTTTTAACCAGTTTCTCTTAACATTTAAAATCCACTTATATGTTGAAAACGACCTTTCAACATCAACGGAAGTAAGTGGCGCAAACTTGTAAAGATTAACGTCACTTACTTCCATAGAGCTTAGGGCTATTTCGCTGACTACGTCAAAATTGGGATTTCTATCCATGAGTTGTTCTAACTTATCTGTCAATTCATTATTTGATGTCCACTCAATTAGCGTTCTTAACTCGTCAAATATTTCGAATGCCTAGGATATGGACAAATCATTTGTTTCCAACTTTTTTATTGCAATCTGAATAATTTTAAAATGCTCATCTATAAATTTTAGATCGGGTAACAAGTTTTTTTAGTTAATACATTTTTAACATGTTTATGGAAATAGCTTCATTGCTATTTAACGAAGACATAACGTTAGAGATTTCATTAAAATATTTTGCGTAATAAAATGCCGCCTCCAACCAAGTACTCCATCTAGTAATAACGTGCTGTGGAGGCAACGGTAAATACATGTGGTGGGTACATGTCCCTTAAAATTTTTACTCTATTGGGACATTTCAGAAACACTTTTTTTACATTTGATATAAGCGTATCCACGTCCTCGTAATCTAAACGTATTTTTTCTGTTAACCTATGCAATGCATGAGCTAAACAAGTAAAATGCTTCATGTTAGGGAAAGTTTTGTTCAATATTTTGCCAGCAAGTATCATGTACGCTACACTATCGGTGCACATCATAAACAAGTTTTGAACTTTCGATTCAAATAAGTCTCCCCACAAATTCTTCAAGCATTCAATGACAAATTGAGATATTGATTGTCCATTCACAGCGTCTAGTCTTACAGGCCAACATATAAGTCTGTTTAGGTTCATCCTCAATTAATGGTTTTACTAAAAAATGCACCACATTTCGATTCATAAAATCTGTAGTTTCATCTAATGAAATCCATAATTTACAATTATGTACATCGTCATGAATACTTTTCATTTTAGCCTGGAAAACACGATTTAAATATGTTTTTCTCAATAAAGATTCACTAGGAATAGTACGATTTTGTTTGCAGTTACAAATATATTTTCGAAAAAAGTTTCGAAATGTGGGATTTTCTAGCTTTGACCAAGGTATGTTGCAGATTATCAGAAAATCTACAAAATCAAAATAAAAATCATCTGTTTGAAGATTTCCATGTTTCTGCGACTTTATGTGCCGATCAACATTTGTCTTCTTTGCCTTCACAGTAGTTTCTCACTTACAACAAAATATAGTTTTACTTGCTGCGTCGTAAATCTCAGGAATATCCTTTATCCATGACTGGGCAATGTCTTCGACTGGAATCGGGTCTGCCATTTTAATTTTACAAAAAGGATCGAGGACACAGCCAACCAAGATGCAGTAATCGCAGACTGAAATAAAAAAGGAATTCAAAATAACAAATCAATTTCGTTTTCATTTAGTTACGCATTATTCTAGATTATTTAGCGCAAATGGTAAATTATCGAACTACAGGGTTAACTGAAAAACAACTGAATGGTAACATTCTGTATTTAAATAAGTATATTATCTTTTGCTATACAACTTTGGTGACACTGCAATTGCACCGTAGAAAATAAGAAGTAAACATTTCTTACCTTGTAAAAAAACAAATAATTCAAGCCAGGTCGCAGAGTGACGGAGTCCGTGATTCGTAGCATAAAGTTGTCGTTCCAAGCAAAACAGATATCCAGATAACTATGCAAATCAAAAACCGTGGGAACGCCAAGTCGTTAGATAAAGGAGCAAAACACAACACAACACCCGAACGCATGAATAGACAGACAAGCAACGAATGAACCTAAATATGCGCGGGCGCAGGGTCGAACACCCGCCCCCTCCCTACTTCAGTATCCGCTCATCCCTTCGTAGCGTTATCGCAGCATTTTTGCTCTAATTGCGTCATTTCTGTTGGTCGTCTAATTATGTTGGCCAGGTAATATTATTTGCTGTTTCACTCATTTACTTGCACTTTGCATTTGAATGAATAGATTTTGATAGTCATCTACTCATATGTAGACTAATGTTTTTGTGTTGCTTGCTTAGAAATATTAATAATTGAAAAATACAACTGAGAACTTTTTTTAGCAGTCGGATGACAGTTTTTTTAGTTAGAAAAAGTTTGCAATTTTTTTACGGTGGTTTTGGACAATTCAGGTATTCTATGTCACTCGAGATAACCTAAGGATTCTAACAATACCACACACTTTTAAATCGGTTCAGGCATATCGGTTCGGGCATTTAGAAGTTATAGTAAAATAAACAAAAGGACAAACATATGTATACATAAAAAATATTACAATCCTTTTTTTTGGCAGTCGTGTAATAACTACAAGTAATATTTTTTAGTCTTCTATTCATATAAAATACAATAAATTAGTCGATTCGATCACTAAACTGTTAGATAAATAAATCAATTTCCACTACTTGACCACATTGTGCACATTATCATTTTTTATTGAAATTCCATTTATTTTAAATAAAATAAAGATACAATCAAAATAACCATTGCTATAATTTCATTAAGTTACTTATAGTTGTTTTTACAAAATCGTTTAATCCCGGGAATCCGGGATTACTTATTAATTCAGGAAGGTGTATCCATATTATTCTTTAAGAAAAGAAGTTTAGGTATATAAGCGCCCGATTATCTGATCACTGGTAATGATACAGAAAATTGATGAATAATTCAAGTTATTGGATTCTAACTTACTGGCTGCTATTCTTAGCCTTTTTTACATCAGGCTGAGATTATATTATGGACAAAATCAAAATGTAGAACAGTTTCTATTTACATGTCAACCCCTTATGTGGTCTCACTGAGGCTCTTATCAAAGTGGCACTTAGCATGTGTCGCTTGCGTTCTGAAGTACCCATAATGAAGTGATGACCACTCCGACATACTTATATAAAACATAAATTATTTGTATTTTGAAATATTTTTGAATTTTATGGGATATTTTCAACTACAACTTCAAAGACAAGTTTAAGGTTTAAAAATAGTAAAGATAAATACAATAATAATGTCTGGAAAAGTACGAGATAAAGAAAAATTAAAAAAGAAATGCAGAGTAAAATAAAAGTAAAAAAGTATCTAGCAGTTAACCTCAAAAGGAGATAAACTTTTTACAGCTACCGCACCACCGGACAGCAAGTTATAGAGTCCGCCATCCCAATGAAGACACTCAGCACTAGCATCATCCAAAAATACAGTCGCACCTATGATACGGTTGTAAACCTCGGACCAGCATGTCTTATTAAAATCTTTTAAAGATGAGCTAAACATAACGGGAATTGAAATTATACAAAGTTGATGAAACTTGTTTGAACACTAGTTTCTTTTTTTAATAACGTTAGTTAAACTTAAATAATAATAAGAATTATCAAAATATTGAAATTTTGAGAACAGATGAGAGGTGTCACAGACATGTCAGATGACTATTTTTTTTAGTGATTCTCTCTTAGGATAGGAGGGAAGGTAAAGGGTTCTTTCTGTACCCATATAACCGATGTCTTCAGTAGTAATATATACACACCGGCACAATTAGCGGAACAGAAAAAAAAGTGAGACTATGAGATAATAACGCATATATTTGACGAAAATGTAATTAGACACAAAATAACAAATTGATTAACATCTTTTAACAACGGCTTTGAAAAGTCTTCGTTATTTTTTATTGAAAAATAAAGAAATTTGAAATAAGTGAAATTTTTAGATGATTATGAACCATCACAAAAAATAAAAAAAAGTAAGCATTAAATGATTTAACAATAAAATTAAAGCAAAATTAATAACGAGTGTTTCCCCCTCTTGCTCTGATTACGGTTTCCATTCGTCTGGGCATGCTACAGATTATGTTATCGATGATTTCTTGAGGCAACCGCTCCCACTCCTCAAGTAATGCGTTTCCAAGTTCATTCAGATTGTTGGGGGGTGGCATTCTGGATTTAACCCTTCTTTTTAGCAAGTCCCAGACATGCTCTATCGGATTCATATCGGAGGAATTTGCTGGCCACTGCATCACCGGTATACCTACGTGGCTCAGATATGCCTGTACCGATTGTGCACTATGAGCACGAACATTATCTTGCATTAGAATAAAGTCGTCACCAATAAATGGGGCAAATGGTACAACATGTTCTTCTAAAATGTCTCTGATGTATCGATCTGCTGTCATGGTCCCTCCTGTGACTATCACTAACTCCGTGCGAGCTCCCAAACATATCCCTCCCCAAACCATAATCGAGCCGCCATCATAAGCCACTGTGTGTTCAAAATTAGACTGTATGTGGCGTTCTCCTTTGCGTCTCCATATTCGCTGTCTCCCATCGATCTGTTTTAAAAGAACTCTGCACTCATCAGTAAAGAGAACCTGCTGCCATTCGTTCAAATCCCAATGACGATGTTCTCGCGCATAGCTTAATCGGTTTACGCGGTGACGTCTCTCAAGTTTTGGGCCTTTGGCAGGTATATACGACCCTAAACGAACTTCTTCAAATCTCCTGCGAACTGTACGCTCACTTACTCGTACTCCTCGAACGTCTTCCAGTTCATTTCGAGCTTGTACAGCCGTTAATCGCGTATTCCTACGAACTCCAAGTTGTAAAAAACTGTCATCTCGCCTCGATGTACATCTTTTTCTACCTTGACCCCTCCTCCTCACAAGAGAATTAGACGATCTGTACCGCTGGATGCTGCGATGAATCGTTGATACTGGTCGACGAAGCCTTGAGGCAATCGATCAGTAGGTATGGCCATTTCTTCTCATTTCATCAGCCCTAATGATTTCCAGTGATGTTAAGTCAGGCATAATAAAGAGCTTTTAATAAACAAAATTGCCTATAGAATAACAAATTTATAAAAAACCATTAAGTGCAATTTTTCAAAAAAATTACAATTACGTAGTTATTACTCGAACAAGTTGACAAAACGTATTGTTCAGGAAAATAAAACAAATGAATGAAAAAAGTGTATGTCATCTAATTTTCTATTTTCAAATTTGACAATAAATTAAAAAAATATCATAACTGGCCAGTTCCTCAAGTAAAAGATTTTAAAATCCTGCTTTTTTTGTGTTCCGCTAATTGTGCCGGTGTGTATATAATATATAAATTCTTCATATTATTTTTTTAAAACGTCGACGTAATACATTTTAATGTCTTGGAGTTTCTGGTGACAAATATATTGAGGCAGTATTTCTGGGAGGTTCCACTTGTTAGCTATTATCAATATTCTCGATTAATCGTTCAAATCATAATCGTTAACAAATGGCAACACTGTTTTTTTGAGTGTTGCTACTTTCATAACATGGTATTTTTGAATGTCAGAAAATAAGGCAGTTGAGAAATTCACGAGTTAGCGAAAGCACGTCTTTTAATTATATCTCCTCATCCTACGTTTCCATCCAAGTCAACAAGTCATAATCAACGTCAACATCTTAGAAGAAGGAATAGTTTTCATGAAAACTATTCCTTCTTCTAGGATGTTGACGTTGATTATGATTAGAACGATTGATCGAGAATATTGATAATAGCTAACACACTGATGAAAAAAAAGTGTAGACTATGCGCCATGTGGTAATGCTTCCATAAACTAAAATTACTGGGATTTAAATAGTACTCTGAGCGTATTTTCTTAGATGACTAAACTAAAAAAAATTAGCGAAAACGCTTATTTTTTTTTAGTTCAGCGTATAACGGTAATGGACTTTGGAAAGTTAATAAAACAAACAGAATTAGTGATAATTTTATTATTTTAAATCACGAGTTCTGATTACAAGTGGATATAACAACAACAATTTCTAATTATTTATTATGGAGAACAAAAGTACTTTTCCTGTCCTTTCAAAAGTCACTGTCTTGATCCACAAGTCTCAACCACACCGATTCGAGTTTCATCAAGCGATCAGGGGGAGAATAGATCGTGCGAAACACAGAAAAGCTAAAAACAAATAGAAAAAATAATCGACGGTTATGAAGAAAATTTTTCGATTTGTAGTTTTTGACATTTCATCAAACAGGGTTGCTATATTATTGAATTCAATTAGTAGTTTATTCGATTATTAATATCGATAACAAAATGTGTTATTTTTGTTCAAATTATTTATAAATAGCTTTGTTCAATGAAGTAAAATATTTTATTATTGTCATTTTTATATATAGTACTCAAATAATCATAATAACGAAATAAATGAAATTTCAATATCAATAATCGATATCAGTACATTGATAAATAATATCAATAAATTATATTTTGTAATGACATCCCTGGTATTTTCTATCTTTCTTTCTACATCTCTTGTTACACATTTTGTTTCCATATAAAGTCTGCAATAGCTCCATACAAAGTTGACACCCCCGATTGAGGCGGACTAGGCCACTATAAGTCTCAACGTAACGCTACTAAATTAACACTTATTTCAACAATTTCACAACAATATACAATAGTGTAGACACTGGGATGCAAAACTATGACAATTTTATATCACAATATCCGCTAGAAACAATTTGCAAATAATTAAAATAAACGCTGAACCGCTCCTCATAAAATCCCGCCAAAAACTCTTTTTTTTATACGATTCTCCCTTGTAGAAGGCAGAGGAATCTATGCCCATGCAGTCTTTGTTATCAGTAGCGAATAAATATTCTTCATATTATTTCCTTAAAATGTCGACATAACACATTTCAATGTTTCTAAGTTTCTGGTAACAAATACATATATTGAGGCGGTCTTTCTAGTAGGTTACACCGAAGCAGATTAAGCCACTAAATATCTCATCATGCTACTTAGTAAGCAATAATTTTAACAATTCCACATATTAAACAATAGCGTAGGTATCTGGGCCGCATAATTACGTTAATTTAAGAATTTGCAAATAATTATAACACCGCCCAACAGGTCTACATAAAATCCCGGCAAAAACTGATTAGATTACAGACTCACAGAAATTGAGTAATTACAGATGACAGATATTTGTAAAGCTAAGAGCTAGTCACAGATCTACCACTCATAAGCTAAAAATAAAGTCAAACTAAAGTGTAATCTATATATATAAAAGGCAATGTATGTATGTACGTTCCCTATGGACTCCGAAACGGCTGGACAGATTTCGATGAAATTTTCAGGAAATCTTCAGATTGGCCTAGCGGGTGATCCTGTAAAGTTTGGTAGCGATCGGGTCAGAAGAATTCTTTTTTGTTTTTTTTTTTTGCAGTATCAAAATAATTATAAAAACTGTTTATTTTAAATTCAACTAACGCCTAGTGAAACGGGCCGGGTTTGCTAGTGACTAATAATCTAAATCTCTTGACCTAAATCACTGTGCTATCAATATATACATACACAAAAATTACATTTTTAAAAAAGCAAACAATAAAATTGCCCATTGTGTTTTATGAATTTTTTATTGACTTATCACAATTCATAATTTTGTATGCTATTTGCCACCATTCTCACATTACTAAATAATCTGAAAAATATTACAATAATTTAATGGTCGTCTTCATAACCAGTGGGCAAGGCGTTAACATGAGGGTTGTGGAAGAGAGACTTCTGACCATCACCCCAAGGAAAGCGCTGAAATTAAAAAAATTTTGTTAATATTAGAATAAAGACAGGAAAAACTAAAAATCCAGGTTCTCGTGATTTATTAAGGTCTCATGTTAAAATTATTGTAACGTAAATAGGATATTACAGTAATAAAAATACCTTTGTGCGAATACGCATGTATTCATATGGAACAAATGGAGGGCGTTCATGATGCTCTTGATGTGCAAGGTATGCATTCAGCATGCCGAGGCCAACAGCAGGGAATGCCACGAAGAATGATAATTTCTTCCACAATTTGTGACCACCTGTAAAATTGTATTATTCATTTGTAAATAAATAAACAGTTTCCATACTATTCATTACACCATTTCTATGATCCAAAACTAAACTATGAATTGATTTGGAAAGAGTTGATGGAACACTTAGTAATATCTAGGATCTGAGTCAATTTCAAAATATTTCACTAAGAATATAATCATTTAGTCCCGTCACTTGGTTTTGAAAGAATGGTACATTATCTATTAAGTATATAAAATTTGGCACTTTCAATAATCATCAATAAATTATCAAATTGAAAAATTAATAGTGACAAAAGTTTTGTTTTTTTTTATCCTTATCTATAAAATGCAGATATGATCTGATCACTTGTCTACCTTACATAAATAAAAGTTAATGTCTCTTTGTATGTTTATACTCTATGCGTTCTTATACCATTCATCTGATTATGATGAGACTGGTGAGATGTTCTGCGTACACCTGCAAAGGTCCCTGAATTATTTACTTTAGTAAATAAAAGAGTAAGCAAACATAGTTCCAGGCATAATTAGATAGGACTTTGTCTGTTTAGACCTAATGAAAATGTGAAAGGGACCAATGGATTCTTCTTTATTTGAGTAGCACAATTGCGATTACACATGTTGCCTAATGTCAATGTTATGTAGTAATATGTAGAACCACAACACAAGATAGTTAAAATGATTATAATCAAAGTCACAATTACTGATTTAATGATAATAACGGTATAAATAATTCTGTAGGTAAGTACTATTTTTAGGTAAAATTCCAAATTCTGAAAGATTAGGGCATTTTTATTCTAAGGGTGCCAAGAAATGTGTCTTCTATTCTTATTGATTACTAGTGTACGGATACTTTAAAAGAAGAATGATACACAGAAATAAAGATAATTTCAATGCGTAAATAGACGAAATACATCAATGAATACCTGCTCTGCAAGGAATGTTAATTTAAAATTCAGATTGTAGTGATTACATAAGTTCAAATTCTACACACAAACAACATATTCTCACCGCCATGTCCGCCGGCGGTTGCAGAGTGCGTGCTAGCACGTGCGTTGTTTTTGAGGTATAATGTAGCAGCTCTTTGGAGTACAGAAGCCATTTTTACAATAAATAAATTCTGAAGAGCGCCTTAAGCCACAGAAATTCTTTTAATCCCAGTTGTCAATTGTGAATTTTGATTTTTGACATAAAACTCAATGTTACCAAGGAACATATAAAGTTACTATTATGCACATCATAACTACCAACCTACCAAACATCAGAGAACCATAGGTTATAGAGTTATAGTAGGTAATACAATATTCTACCCTGCGAACAAAAAAAAATAGCGTTTTTGCAATAATCTAATATTGGGTCCTTACATATGAAATTGGCGTTTTGTACGGGAGGAATATAAAGTCAATTTTTTTTTGTAAAATATATTTAATTAATCAAAGTATGCACCGTTGTTATCTATGCACTTTTGCCATCTCATAGGTAGTTCACTGATCCCTTTACTAAAAAAACCATGGGGGCGAGAATCAATAAACTCTTTGAAGGCGGTTTGGACTGCCGCATCGGTGTTGAAATTTTTTCCTTGTAAGAAGTTGTCCAATTTCCGGAAAAAATGGTAATCTGTTGGAGCAAGGTCCGGGGAGTACGGTGGATGTCGCAGACATTCCAATTGTAGCTCATCTAACTTAGTGGTTGTTTGTTGTGCAGTATGTGGTCTTGCGTTGTCGTGAAGCAGCAGTGGCCTAGAGCGATTGACCAATCTCGGTTGTTTAGCAGCTAGTTCTTCCTTCCTGGTTTGCAGTTGCTGACAATAGATATCTGCCGTAATCGTTTGACCAGATTTTAGAAAGCTGTAGTGAACGACACGGGCGCTAGTCCACCAAAGACTCACAAGTAACTTTTTCTGAGTCAATTTTCGTTTAGGGCAGGATTTGGCTGGGTCTCCAGGGTTCAGCCATTGCGACGAGCGCTTCCGATTATCGTACAGTATCCACTTTTCATCACAAGTAATGATTCGATTTAAAATCCCTTCATTATTGTGTCGGTTGAGCAAAGTAACATAGCAGTCGACGCGTGTTTGCAAGTTCGATTCACTCAATTCATGAGGTACCCATCGTTCAAGTTGTTTTACTTTCCCGATTTGCTTCAAGTGGATTAATACAGTTTTGTCACTTACCCCGAAGCCTGCAGCTATCTCTGAAGTGCTTCGTGATGGATCTGCTTCCACAATAGCCTTTAATTCTTCATTTTCCACATTGGTTTCCGGCCGTCCACGGGGTTGGTTCTGAAGGTCGAAATTTCCAGAACGAAAACGTTGAAACCAAAAACGTACCGTGCTTTCTTTTGCGACACCAGCGTCGTACACATCATTAATCCTTCGAGCTGTTTCTGCAGCACTGGTGCCACGGTAGAACTCGTACTCGTAAATATACCGATATTTCATGTTTTCCATTGCGCGGTAATAAGCGACGCCAAAGAAAAAAATAATCAGGAAAAAACAAATGAATGACTGTTTTCAAAACTCAAATGTACCAGATAAATGAATTTATAAATTGGAATTTGGAATTCTTAACCAAAGAGGAGATATTTCAGATCAAAGTGGTCAGTACGACAAAACGCTAATTTCATATGTAAGGACCCAATATATAAAAATCAATATTTGTTTGTTCGTATTTTATGGGCTGCTATACCGTTCATCCGATTGCGATGTTTTGTATGGAGATAGCTTGAATCCCGAGGAAGGTCCTAGGCTATTTTAAAAATAAAAAACGCGGATAAAGTCGTGGGCATCAGCTAGTAATAAACAAGTTTTTCGTTTTATGTCGAATAAATGAAGCACAAAAATGTTACAAAAATTTATATTGCTGTAATTAATTGCTTTTGATTAACCAATTTTAGTAAATCTATGCCATTATTGTTATTTTAACAGGTATGCGCGATGAGAATGATGAGATTTGAGAAAGCGCAGCAAGTAAGGACGGCAACGCTTACCGCCGTCCTCTCTGACTACCCCGTAAGTGACACAGCGTGAAGATAGTATGTAGGTATATTGTATATGTATGGTAACTTTTATCTAAAACGATTTTATAACCCCAAACTCCATATTAACTCCTGATAACCTGTCCCCGTGTGCCGCACTATGAAGTGAGGCAAATAAAATGAAATATCAATGTGTGAACGATGTTTTCTAACGAAATGGCGGTCTATCAGCTTATCTAACAATAAATGTATCGGTGACAAATATGTGTCGTATATACAGGTGAGCCAGCTTAACTGATTTCCGTCATCGTTGCGGCTAAGACACAGTCTGTGGTTATTTATGAAGTTTACGGGACAAAGGTTTATTGTGGCCCAGCTACACACTCCGCCTTACTTGCGCAAACCAGTTTATGCAAATAAGAGCGCGTCTGTGGATACCAACACAGTAGCTCGTGCGAGTTCGAAAGTGCGGTTTGTGCAATGATTGAATTGCTGAAGTCTGAAGATTGGACATTGGATTGCACAGTTTTTGGTTTGCACGGTTTTAATTGAGCGCATGGATGGTCGGTCAAGCTGCGCTTTGTTAGGCTAAATTGTTTTCGACAACATACATATATCTTTAAAATGAGTGATGTACGAATTTTTTCGAAGGAATTTGAAGATCAAACCCAAGGAATATTCCGATAGGAACAAAAAACTGACGTTTGCGCAGAAGTTTTCACGTAGGTACTTAACTCTTTGCAATGGCCACTATTCCGTGTTCCGTCTTTTTGTACAGGTTTGACTGTGCAATTTTACTTGTGTAGCCATGTCGGAGCGTTGGAGTAGTGGTTGGAGTGTCCTGACATACGAGAGGCAGTTCTCTCAGGTGGATGTTTTCTTTTTATAGAGATCTCGATTCGTGAAGGAGATCTGTTGATGATTTGTAAACAAAATATACATCCACATGCATTAATTATTATTTTCTCAAACTAAAACTTAAAACAGCCACTTTCTTTTAAAATCATCAAAACCAGAGAGACCTAATTAATTTATATAGACTATATCATAAATAACCTACTTCTATGTTGCCACATCTAAACTTAAAAATAAACATTCTATCTCAACAAGATCATTATCATATTAACATCAATGTAGGGCATTTAAATTTTACACATACACGCCTTTTTACACATAAAGCACACACAATGACACGCACTCAACATGCTGACACAAATGCACACACATACATATATACATACATACCTGCGTATACATAGATACGTTTCCGTTTTTAATTATCATCACGCACACACACTTTTATACACGGAAACAATTATTATGTGGCTTCACTCTTGTATTGTATAAATGGTTCGTAATTTGTCGAACTTCATAATTGGCAATTTAAATGTTAATTCAAGTACCTATGTTTTTTTAAATGTATAGCTGTGGAGTTTGCTAGTAAAGTAAGTGAATAAATAAATAAGTGTAATCGGAGCTTTGTGCTGTTAGAGCAAAATACGCTCTATTCCTTTAACGACTACATTTAAAATTAAATGAACGTGAATAAGGCGCAGCTACCGCACGTTAAACGCGCAGCAACCGCGCGGCAGTATTTGGCAAAGTGTAACTGTAAAAACAATTAACAATTAGCAATTAAAATTATAATTGTAATTGTGAACTACAATTGGAATGAATAATATACAGAGATACGCAAAATAGTTTATTAAAAGTATTTAAATACAAAATGGAAATACTTTTATTTTTTTACTTCAAATATAATTACAAAATGGTTTTGAATAAAAGTATTTAAATACAAAATAGGTATTTTCAAAATATTTTCTTCAAATCAAATACTTATTTCAGTGATTTTAACAGTAGTTTGTTAGAAGAGTTCATCTTTCATGTTCCGTCTATGTGGCCTCATAATTATTCTACCAAACGAAAATAGAGGTGTTTCCAGGTCTATTGTAGTATTGACATTATTGGCATTAAAAAACTGTGCCGTCATTCGAAGCCTATAACGAGAGTGGCAACACTTGTTTTCCTTGTGTGTGACGGTTGATCACGTGATCTAGCTCAAATTTACCCTCTTTTGCTTATATCTTCTCCCTACCAGGCAGCTACAATCGACAATAATTTTCAAGCAAGCAGCTTGAGCTCATTGGCGTTTTGTATTCCGCAGTGTACGGTTGTGGTAACTAAACTTTGCTTGTTTTATTTTACCTTTTACTTTTATTTTAAAAATTTAAATTTAAATAACTGTAATAATAGTAATTTTGTTCTTTAATAATTCAATTGAACTGTTAAATATTCAAACGGTATTACCGTTCATAAATGTAATATTAATTTCTTAATTTATAATAGCTTTAATCGTGAAATATTTTTCACTTTCCAGTTCAAAGTTTACTATTACAGAAACAATATGGATAACGACTCTTCATCATCAAGCTCAGAGTCGTTTTCATCTAGTTCGCCCTCAGTTCCAGCACGTGGACATCGTAATATGGCGGCTGGTAAGCGACAGGCCGAGAATCCAGACAACGGCGCACGCCAAAATAAACGCCATCGCCGTCATAACGATGGCGATGCATTACGACAGCTTGCCAGCGAGGTGAGTGTGATCAAAATTTTATATCAGAATATGCAAGTACCCTCAAGTGCGTCTGTACCACCTGCCGTTAATATCCCTTGTGAACCGATAGATGTGCCGCCACCTCAATTACTCATTGAGCAGGATATCTTGCCGCAGACACAGAGCAATAAACGTATTCATGACAGCTTAGACCAAGAAATAATAGATCTTAATGCCAGCGGCGAACTTTTCTCCGATCGTGAAGATGAGAAAAATGGCGAACCTAGTTCAATGATCTTACCTTTCAATTTTAACACGGTTTTAAAGGAACCGTCTGTGGCAAAGACTTCTGATGAGCATATTAAGTTATTAAACAGTTTGCAACATTTTGATTCTCCAAATTGGTGAAATGTGAGATATTCTGAAGTACAGAAAAAATATTGTTCTACACCCGGATTTACTGAGTTAGAGTGTAACGACGAACTAAAGCCTTACGATAGATTTATTTCTTTGAGTATTACTGAGAAAGGATTCGCGGCTATAACCCAAGCCCTTGTGAAACAAAGGGAAGCCATGCAGACTGGTTTAGACTCTTTGTTGTCTTGGGCAACTACTGCCGATTTTTTGACACCTGCAATTCTCAAAAATAAAATTAACGAAATTTTCGTCTAAGGCACTTTCAATACGATTTCTATGGATGCCCTTCAACTCGCGTGTGGGCACAGAGCCGACATGATCCAGCAAAGGAGGGATAGTATTATCCACTATGTCAAAGACAAATACATTCGTGGCAGTATACGCAAAATCCCACCTACATGTGAAGTTTTATTCAGTAAGGATACTTTGGTATCCACTAGAAAAAAATGGAGGTGTAAATAAGATCTTTTGGCCTTTACGAAATACGTCCTCTTCTCAGAGACCGCAATGGTCCGCTGCGCAAGCGGGTCCATCTCATACTCATATGCCCGCCTCGGGCCGACCAGACTTAATTCAAAAAGGACAATCTGATAAATTTTACAGCAATCGTGGTCAAAATACTTTTGCTAACTACCAACCTAATCGTTTTACCCAAAGACGTGATTAGACGTGATAATTTGAAATCTAATAATTTTGATAATTATAAAACACCTCGTCAAAATAAATCGCGTCATTTCGATGAATCGCGACGAAACCAATCAAAAAGCCATAATTCCAAGGCCTTTCGTTCCAAATGTAAGCAATGACTCCACACCATTCAAAGCCGGCCGCTTAGTAGACTATGTACAAATCTGGGAGACGATGGAGGCACAGAGTTAAATTCTCAATATTATAAAAGGCTACAGGATTCCGTTCAAAACGAAACCTCCACTATACATGCCACAAGCCCTGCACGGACACCTTCAAACTCGGACTTCTCCTCAGATGAGCAAAGCAATAAACGAAACGCTAACCACAGGTGTTCTAGAATTTGCAGAAGCTTCTCCCAGTTTTGTGTCCCCAATGTTCTTATCTTACAAATATCTTAGCGTTGCAAAATTCAGACTGATAAATATGAATCGGATTCCGGACTTCCTTCAACCATGCGACTGGCTTGTAAAAATCGATTTCTCGAACGCATATTTTCACCTGCCTGTTTTTCAAAGCCACAGGAGGTTCCTGAGACTGATATACGAAAACAAATTATTGCAAATGACCGGTCTCCCCTTTGGACTTGCGACTGCACCACGTGTTTTTGCAATACTAAGCAATTGGGTTGCTCAGATTTTAAGAAACAAGGGTTTCAGAATAATAGTCTACTTAGACTACTACCTTCTTGTAAATCAGGACAGGAACATATTACTGCAACACACAAAAGAACCTGTTCGTGTCTTAGAAAATCTCGGTTGGCAGCTGAACTACCAAAAATCAATACTAATACCTTGGACGTGCTTAGAATACCTAGGCGTCGTTTGGGATCCCTGGACAAATTCGAAACAACTGCCCTTGAAAAAGCAAACCTCTTTGAAAGACAAATTGCTCCCATTTTTGACTCGAAAAACTGCTCACTTAAGACTTACAAAGTTTAACAGGTCTAGTCAACTTTGCCAGTTTTATTGTACCCAGAGGCCGTCTCAACCACAGAAACCTTTTGAAATTTTGTCGGAGCCTTGTAGACACGAGCTTTTATCACCGTTACGCAATGCCAGAAGCGGTACTCAAAGAGTTGAAATGGTGGATAAAAAATTTCAAGATGTCCTCACCCATACACATTCCACCCATCTCCCATTTTTTAACGACAGATGCGTCGGGATTGGCATGGGGAGCCCGCCTAGACAAGCTAGAAATGCAGGGAATATGGTTGGAACAAGAGAAGAATTTCCATTCCAATGTAAAATAAATGCTTGCCCTACTATACGTTCTCAAAGAGCAAGGTCGTGCCCTGGCAAACTCCTCGGTGATGTTTCAATGCGACAACAAAACTGTAGTCTCCTATTTAAGGAAGGAAGGTGGGTCCAAATCTTTACATCTAATGAACTTAACAAAGCACGTGTTTGCACTGCTCGACAAACATCAAATACAAATTTTTCCTTATTATCTCCCAGGAAGTTTGAATGTAGAAGCGGGCCGATAACGAAGGTAATTTTCGAGAAGTGGGGAACACCATGTGTAGATCTCATGGCATCGAAACTAGCTCATGTGGTTCCACGATATGTGAGCCTAGATGTCACGGACAGGAACGCAGAGTTTCACGATGCGTTCAGTCGAATTTGGAACTTCCCTTTGGCATGGATTTTTCCGCCACCCTTCCTAATGCCGAAA
The DNA here is from genome assembly GCA_907165235.1 of Zeuzera pyrina. Taxonomy (NCBI): domain Eukaryota; kingdom Metazoa; phylum Arthropoda; class Insecta; order Lepidoptera; family Cossidae; genus Zeuzera; species Zeuzera pyrina. Next base: position 7,685,746 of record OU015627.1, read on the forward strand.
ATTCTGACACACCTCAACATGGCAACCGGGGTCTTTCTAATTGTGGCTCCAAAGTGGGACAAAGTGTTTTGGACACCGGACCTCAAAAATCGAGCCCTGGCAGCTCTCTTTACGATACGACACCTACATCGAGTGTTAGTAGACACGGCGACCGGGCGACCGGGCGACCACCGGCGAAGGTACACCAGATGACCCTGCAAGTATGGAAATGTGGGGGTGGATGTCGAGCCTATCGGACTAGACAGAAGAACAGAAACAGCTGTTGAAATCTAGTTGGCGTAAGTCTTCACTTAAAACATATAAATATGCGTGGCATAGATGGATACAATGGTCTCGTGATAATAGTGTCTCTGATCCGTACAATCCCAATGGTTTCCAGTTTGCGCGATTTCTGTCTGATCTTTTTAAAATATACAAATCAAGTTACAACACTATACTCGTTTATAAGTCTGCTATTTCAACTCTGTGTAGTCCAGACGTATCGAACCGTTTGAGCTCCCATATACTGGTTAAACAGATTTTAAAAGCCATAGCGACCCAAAATCCAAAAGAAAGTAATAGAGCACCCATTTGGGATGTAGATGTTTTAACTTCTTGGTTAATGAATAATCACTGTGACGACACGAATCTATTTCAATGTTCTAAAAGAGCTGCAACGCTTTTATTACTTTGCTCAGGTCGTAGAGTTCACGACTTGACTTTGCTCTCTATTGATAATAAACATTGTGAAATATCAGAAAACTTCATAATTCTCTGGCCAGTTTTTGGGTCAAAAACAGATAATAACTTTACAAGTTAATCTGGATGGCGTTTATTCTCCAATAAAGAGCAAAGAGAAATAGACCCCGTATATTGGCTTAAAAAAGTAATAGGTTTATCTTCGACTCGTAGATCTATTTGTAAAAGTAAAAGCCTGTTTCTTACAGCTTGTGGACCACCTAAACCCGCTACTCGAACAGTGATAGCAGGTTGGATCAAAAAACTTTTAGGGGAAGCCAATATTAAAGCCAGCCCCGGAAGTATTCGACCCGCTGTCGCTTCCAAAAACTGGATATCTGGCTTTCCCATTGACGAAATTCTTGCCCGTGGAAATTGGCGATCAATAAATACTTTTTCTCGTTTCTATAGTCGAGAAATTATACCTACTAATTTACAGACTACAGCAGTTGTAACCTCATTTACACCAACATGAGTATGTTTTTGGTAATCAAATGTAATGTGGATTACTGTTACAATGAATGATTAATTTTATTTTTGTTTTTATTTATATTTCATTACATGTGTTCATATTATGATTTAGAATTTATTTAATTTTATTATTGTACTCCTTTCATACCATTTTGGTAAAATTTATGTTCTACGCTAGTAATGTATTATTACTTATTAATCAAATAATTATTATTGTTGTCGTAATTACAATTACCAATGCTATTTTACGTCAAACTATTTAATTTTTGTAGTTTCATTTATTTCTAGAATAAATGTGTTCAATAATTAAAGACAGAAGCTTCTGATTATAAGAATACACAATGTTTCATTTTTCTATATTCCTAGCATTTAATTGTTTTGTGTGTATAGCACGAAACACTAGTATAAAATCAGAAATTATTAGTTCCTTTTTAAATTTATTGCACTTTTAGATTTCATAATTGTTGCGATAATTAAGAATACATACTCGCATAGTCACTTTTACATTTAATTTCTCAATAATTAATAGCTAACTACAAACTATAACACGTTGTCACGGATAGCCGACGACGAACAATCAACAGTTAAAGCCGCAGAATGATATAGAATGATCCACATCTTAGCACGCATCGACTTATATAGACTTGCTAACGTCACGCCTTGACGACAACCGATGTGGCAGGCAGGATGTGATGTCAGCTAGGCAGACCCGGTGACAGTGACGTCATCTTGCTCCGTTACACTCGGCCATCCTGGGACGATTGCTACCGCAATTGTAAACAAAACAAGTATTAGTTCTCATGAAGGAAGGTCAATGAGATTTTCAGTCTCTAGCTGTTTATCCATACTGCATTTACGCTGTGACATATTAGCTGCATCTACTCGTTTATATTAAGGCTTAAAGGAATCTACCGAACCAGCTCTGTAAACTTATTATGGCTTATAAATCCCTCTAATCTCCGCATTCTACACCTATCGATTTAATCTCTATGTCAGGGTCAGTATCTTTCATATCAGGGTCAGAATAGACGTCATTTAACTTCGAATTTACTTTAATAGTGTTGCAATCTGGCTCTTGCTTCCACAGCATATAAACCACTTTTTTTTATTAAATACCTACTTGCTTTGACGAAGTGACAATTCATCAGTTTTAGGATTACCCATCGAAACGGATTACGAAGACTACTATACGACGACTACTACTATGCTAGGATTTTGAGGGGCTACTACGAAGACTAGAACTAGAACCACCGTATTTGAATTCGGTTGTTTTCAGTACCCACGTGTGCCTAAGGAAATTAACTCCTTGCTCCCTTAACCGGCAGTTTATTACCAACAGCTCGTAAAACATCATACAATATCATACTCTAATAAACTAAATTCTAATAAAAATGATATCAAAAGTAAATGAGAACTATGCTTTATAAATAAGTAACTTTTGTTAAATTTAGGGCATCATATTGTGAATGTGACCGTGCCGACGCATCGCTGCTTATTTTTATCACCGCTTACCTTCAGTTGTTGCACATGATAAAATGACTATTATTAACAATTACCCCACACGAAGATACTGTATAATATCATCGTAATTTCATGCTGCCCACAGAAAAACTACAAGGTTTTAGCCTGCGCAGTTTTTTTTTAATACATAAAATAATAAGTCGTATGGTTTGTAACTCGTTTTTCCACCAATCGTATTATTTATACACTATCATTTTCAGTTACATTGACCTTAAGTGATTGGAAATTCTAAGTTTGTGCTGGTCACACAGAGTCAAATTTGTACACAGTCGACTTGATCACTCAGTATGAATTTATACACATAACCGTCTAGGTCATATGGTGTCGAACTAGCGCACATAGCCGTCCTGGTTAGCCAGTATCGAACTTGTACACAGTCGTCCCGCAAAACCCAGTATCGAACTTGCGCATTAATCCTCCCGGTTACTCAATATCGAACTTGTGATGTCAAATTAACACTGACTAGCCTTTTTGCACTTATACTTGCACACGAAATCTATAAAAATGTAAACAACCAAAACTCATTATTGATAGCAAAATGACGTAATCTCGTGCCGAGCGTTTGGAAAGCAGAAACACCATGTACTAGCTATGATGCCTCTTTTATGGCTTCCGTTTTCGCAGCTGGCCGGCAACAGTGGCAAAAGGAAGAGCTCGACCATAGCCTTTAAAATCCCGTGACCGCCGTGTCACATATGCTTGTCTGGCTGGCTTATGCTCGACTATATCACCACCACGTGGGCACAATGCGTAACAGTAGCTACTGTAAATGCTTTCCCCTCTAGCACAGTTTACTTTTGTCATATGCATCGTTCATTTGGCATTGTTAAAATTGGCAAAACGATATCAGAATTGTGACTGCATGTAATGCACGACATATTACGTGCTACCGCGCTACTTAAGCATTGCTCTTTTCTAATTCTTTAATATACCATCTATAAGAATAGCTCTAACATTTTGTCTGCGAATTGTATGACATTCTACATTTACAACACGATTGGTGGCAAACAGGCTCATATACAGACGGTTTAATAGTACAACAGTTTGAAGAGTACTTCTCAAGTAGAAAGCGTGGCATTGCATAAAGTTACCCGCAATTTGGAGACTTGATCATCAAATACACGATATTTTCTGTACAGTGAAGTATGCTAGACTAGATTCTTTAATAACGGCTTCTAACTGCTCTGAAATAGTAACGACATTTTATTTCTCCAGATTGGCGAAAAACAAGCTCATATGAAGACAATTTGATATGAATTTGCACTTAATCCGAACAGCCTAACTCAATTATATTGCCTGCCAAGCAATTGTTACCCTATAAGACTAAAGAAGTGCATTACGCTAAATACTGCTGAGAGAAAGAATTAATTTTATCTAAATGTACCCCCAATTGTAGCAATTGCTGTTACCTAGCAAGCTAGGCTTTCATAAAAATGGTCCAAAGGTAAGCTTAACCTCATCATGAGACACAATGTAAGGTAAGTATAATTGGCGCAATCACTTACCCAGCTTCAGTTCATATAGCAGGCGTCAGGACATTTCCCTCCTAGAGGACAGGCTAGGACGCGTTGCTGATAACCTTGAAACAGCTTCCGCCGCCGCGGAGCTTTTTTCCTTAAAAGCGGGTATGTTGCTATTCACTGGTTTCTTTGCTGCTACTTTCACAATAACCTTTTGAGTCTATGCGTACGCGTTTCTCGTTTCAAAGCTCACAGTTGTAGTTATTACGACCACCAGGAGTGCCTCGTATAACTCGTCCGATTGTCTACACCACAAAGCTCCTCAATCTATTCTAAACTCTTCGCCAAAGTAAGACATGCAGGCCCTTTTTAGTTTTCTTCTTAATGCGGCCAAACCTTTCTTCATTGTTGTATGTTCATACCACTTCTGAATTGTTGCGATAATTAAGAACGCACACTCGCATAGTCACTTTTACATTTAATTTCTCAATAATTAATAGCAAACTACAAACTATAACACGTTGTCACGGATAGCCGACGACGAACAATCAACAGTTAAAGCCGCAGAATGATATAGAATTATCCACATCTTAGCACGCATCGACTTATATAGACTTGCTAACGTCACTTCTCGCCACGCCTTGGCGAAAACTGATGTGGTAGGCAGGATGTGATGTCAGCTAGGCAGACCCGGTGACAGTGACGTCATCTTGCTCCGTTACATAATACAAATGCATACATTATCTTATACAAATGTATTTCCCGTCACATTGGCGTATGTCGGTAGCTATGTATCTGCTACCTCTACACTAATCTTCTCCACCAGGCGATAACAAACAGATCTTGTTATAGGCTTCGAATGACGACACAGTTTTTTAATGACAGCGTTTTACCTAACAATAAAACTTATTAAACAACTTGCCTCATTCGAAGCCTCAATTCTCACCTCTGCCTGGTGTATAACGAGATCCAATGAGCTCAAACTGCTTGCTTGAAATTATTGTCGATTGTAGCTGCCTGGTAGGGAGAAAATATAAGCAAAAGAGGGTAAATTTGAGCTAGATCACGTGATCAACCGTCACACACAAGGAAAACAAGTGTTGCCACTCTCGTTATAGGCTTCGAATGAGGCAAGTTGTTTAATAAGAGTTTTATTGTTAGGTAAAACGCTGTCAATGGCACAGAAACAGTTCGACTTGCAATGTTGGCATTATTGTTAGCAACATTTAGGATGGGTGCGTTCTTAAATAAAGTCATTACGAATTAAGAATGAAAAATACGAAATATGAATTAATAGTATATTGTGCAACAAGTGCGGTAAGTTGTCGATCGCTCACTCTTGGCTCACTCTAACGAAGTTCATTCGCTTGAGTGGGCATTTGACAACACCGCACGAGCTGCAGATACTATTTTTTATTAATAATGCGGAGATAATTTCGGTACAAAGAAAAATTATAGAAAGTAATAACTTTATCATTATTTATTATTATATTAAACTAAAACTTCAAAATCAAGATTTTCTTTATCTTTCACACTGATGTCAATGGGTACTAAAATCGATTGTTTTTTTTAGATATTCGTTTTACATTCTTTTTTTAAATCGTAAATTTGCTTGTGCCAAACAAAATTTACGTGCGACAAGTAAACTTGTCGTACTCAAATTGTAAAATGAGAAAATAGCTATTTATCTACCACAAAAAAGTGCGTTTAGATACTGTTTATCCCTCATGAGTAATAAAAAAAATTAACAAAACCATTTTGCATTTTACAAATAGTAAATACTTATGTAGATTATTTCAAATAAAACACAACGCATTTTGAAAAAAAGTAGGTATATCAAATGCAAAATAAAAATAGGTATTTGCATTTTAAATAGATGTATTTTAAATAAATCACATCTCTGATAATATACCTATATATATAATATATGTAATAATTGCGGTTTTTGACAATTAACAATTAATAAATTGTAATTGTGAAATATTATAATTACAATTAACGAATTGTAATAGTGAAATTTTACAATTGCAATTATGCTTTATGCACTAATCCACTAATGCCTTAGGTACTCATGATGCAATCTGAGATAGAGAGAAAATAATGGTAGTTCAGATAAAAATAATAAATGAACCTATGGATAGTCTTTATTCGATATAAATGTAGGTATATATAAACAATTGACATGCATATAAAGTAATAAAGTAGTTGATTCTATGTCGTAGGTACCTAATGCTTTACTGTTATAAAGGATATTATTACTTAGGTTGAATAATAATTGGAGCGTGATGTATTAATTGTTATTAACAATTAAATTAAATTGCAATTACGTTAATTGTAATTACAATAATTGTAACAAAATTAATTGTAATAAAATGAATTGTAATAAAGTTAATTGCAATTAAATTAAGTAATTGCAGTTACTAAAAGGTGGGTTCGTTTTCCATACAAAAAGAAATCTTAATATACTGTTTCAAGTGCTCTTTGTAAATCTTGCAAGCAACTGTATTAAGTAGATACTTTTTATTACTCACTATTATTATAATAACAACGTTGTATATGGGGTAATGTACAGCATCATCATTTATCAACCTCTAGTCAAGTCGTAGCTATAATATTATTATACCTAAATACGAAAGTGCCTATGTCTGTCTGTTACGTTTTCACGGCTAAACCGCGCTGGAACGAGAGTGGAAGCGAATTATATTAAGCCCTAGTAGGACATAGCGTACTTTTTTACTTGTTTTCAAATTCCACGTGGACAAAGTAGCGGGCGACATCTAGTGCTATTATATATTCATGTTGGTTAGTATTCTATCTATAAATCATTTCATATAGAAATTTGAAATTTATAAGTGTTATCTACTTGTTTGTTTTAGCGACGTCTTGTCATTTCTCTGAAGCCTTCGCTAAGTTTTGGTATGGAGCAACCATATGTTAATGATGTTAATGTTAATAAATTATGTCGCCGATCAAGAGCACTTAAACTTGGATGACTAGCTGCTTAAAAGAAAATAAGGTAAGAGACCTTAAGTCAATAAATGTAAAAGTGGCAATAATACTGGTTGGTTCCATTTATAACACTAGCAAATAAGTTATTATTGTCAAAAACTTCGAACAATCACGGAAATTGTCTATAAACTCTTGTTGTGTATTATATCATTGGTTTTAAACGATGGCCGCTTGATCAAATGTTGCAAATGTTTGACTTGTAATGCGAAGATCTTCTACAAAGGGTTCTGTCACTTCATTCGAGATGTGGCTCTCCAAAACTGAGAGAGGCGAGACCTGTTGAAATTAAGTAAAAATAAATTGTCTGTAATGTATTAACTACTAACTATAGTAACTAACAATAAATATGTATCTCCGCATGTGCACCACTGAGCCCTATAATATAATAATTAACAACTCTGATATAAATCAATTCATTGTGAAGAGTAATTCAATTATTGTGAGAATAAATGTAAATGGTAAAATGTGATTTTCAATAATTTTGTTATAGAAGAAAAATATTTAACCCTAGACCAACATATTAAGTAAAATATTAGTTATTTCCTCTACTACTTAAGTCACCCATTCCTAAAGAGGGCGATAACGCCCCCCTGTGGGCGCTGCAGGCCTAAAAGGGTGCGGTAAGAGACCCAGAAAAAAAATGGGGGCGTTGTGTAGAGGCCTGGGGGGTGATTTGTAATTTCATTTAGCTAAGAGGCATCTTAGACAACGACTGCATGAGCTCTCGACTCAGTAGACAAAATAAGTTTGGGAACCTAGAACTTAAGTATACAATATATTATTGTATAACAACATGTTTTAAATGGGAGGCGTTTGGGACAGTAGACTAAAGATCAATGAACAGAACATCGACAACAAATCACAATTTGACGCCATTTTTTGCAATGGGGCTTACAGATGGTAAAGTACAACTCGACAACAATAGATGTATGCTTGCCCGGCACCTAGAAAAACCGGCACGTTGCCACCATTTTACCATGGAAGGTCCAGCAAATGCTGTAAGAGTGCTCTGTAGAAATCTTCAAGCCCCGAATTCTGGTCCGCCAAATCAGGCAAGATACTGTTCCTGTCAGTAGCAATAGCGACTATGCTAGCAGGTATAACAGGAGGCCACGTGTTCCTTCTACGATGATTCTGTCCAGGATGACGCCGAGCAGAAGCGGGAGAGGGCTGATCACGCGCAGAAATTCGACGTCACGCCAGGGTAGTGGCGACGAACGCCACGGACCATCAGCCTTGTCGCCCCGGCCAGAGAATAAGGCTACGACATTTCTTGATTGTCGTACAAGGCGACTAGTCGATCGGAGCTCTGGCGTTGGTGGTTGTGCAATGTGCAAGCAATGTGAAGGAGCTGAGAGGACGGTATTGACCCCGCGAGGCGTGGTTCTACACAGTTCGAGAGAAATTTCAGTATGTTTTGTAGATCTCGGAAGCCCTCAACTATGCGCCGAGAATGAAGCTTTCAGAAGTTGGTAAAAAGCACCGTATATTCCGAAACCCAGTGTCATCTTTAGGGCGCTGGATACCTGTGTCCGGACTTCTCCTGTGTTAACAAAAAGAAAGTGCATCACCTACGCAAACTCCTATATTAGAATATAAAAATTCCAACATTGGTTGAATGTGGTTTAATCATAAATAAAAGACTAGAAGGTCCTTTTTATGGTGCAGGATAACCAGCACTCACACCGTTATTTTTAAAAAACAGTACGAAATACTAGCCTTAAATTAAAATTCCTGGTATGTAAATTATTATCACTATGCTATTAAACAAGGTATGCTTTAAGCGTATAACAAATTATAGATTTGTTGGTGTTATTTGCTACGGACGGTACACACTTTGGTGTTCAATGTGTGCAGCCTATTTTGTAGTGTTTAGTAGAAAATACATTTGGACATCTCTGTTTAGTGTCTAGTGTATAGCATAGTACAGTCTTAGAAACGTCTTCTATTTTTCATAGACTAATAAGTCTCTCGCACACTCGCGCTTCCCGTCATCATCCTGACATCCGACATTATTTGCAACTAAGCACTACTATATGTATTGCAGTTACGCACTATTACATTTGCATTTAGTGTTCATCTTATATAGTAAAGACTAAAGGTCAAGGCTCATTTAGCACCCCTATAGCCGATCAGCACCGCTTCACCGCTCGTCGTCCTCTCATTGTCAACATGTAGTCGATAAGTGACGGAGAGTTGACGCCTCGCGCTCAAGGAGCGGACATCGCGCGATCGGTGAATCAGCACCGCGCGGTTGTCATTAAAACTCTCGTGAATCGCTCGCGGGCAACGCGCGAATGTCGCTCTGGTGTCGCGCGTTCACCCCATGGTTCACTCGCTGTCTACGTATGGAATTCTCGCAATCGAGGCGTTTCGATGGTAATCAGTTGCTAAGAGAGCGTATATAAATAATAACAGTAATAATACTCCAGGCTATTACAAAAATTGTGTGTGTACTATTGGATACTACGCAACGAACGAGGGGAGCAGCAACATCCAACTCTATGTGCCCTATATAACCATAAATTGAACCCGACCGGGGTTCGAACCCGGGACCTCGGCGTGGAAGGTAGATGCTCGCTACTGCGCCAACGGGGCAGTCAATGGAAAGATTATATAACAAATTCCAGCCAATGGAAAGTGCATAAACATTCAGTCAAGAAAGTATCGGGAATGGATGATTTGTTTAATTCAATTTCCAAATTCAATTTTTTGTTTTTTTGTTGTTGTTAGATTGGCACAACTGTTTTCCATTTTGGCGTGGAGTTTGAGTTGCATCTGTTATTTAGATTAAATACAGTGCTGTTTAGTTATATCATTCTAGTGTATATTGCGAATTTCATAATGGACAAAAACGACGAACAAAGAGTGTCTTAAATTTTGCATCGCCAATGGAATTTTGTGTTCGGAGTCACTGAAAATGTAATGTTAGAAGGCTTACGGTGAATCGACTTTATCAAAAACACGTGCTTATGAGTGGTACAAAGCGTTGAAAAGCGGTCTACATGTGATGGAAGATTTGCCTCGCTGTGGTAGGCCATGAACGTCTGCAACTGAAGTTAACATCGCAAAAGTGAAGGAAATAGTGACTGAATATCCTCATTCAAGTTTAAGATAGATAGCCGCCGAACTTTCTGTGTCTCACGAGTCGATCCGTACCATTTTAAATAATCACTTGGGTATGAAACATATTGCCGCTCGGCTAGTCCCAAAAGACCTGAATTTTCTTCAAAAACTCAATCGCATAAGAGTCGCTGAGGACATGCTAGAACGAGTCAATTCCGATCCAACATTCATGAAACGCATTGTTACTGGTGACGAGACGTGGGTTTACGAGTTTGACATGCAAACTAGTCAACAAGCTTCAGAGTGGCGCCTTCCAACTGAACCGAAACCGAAAAAACCACGCCAAAGTCGATCAAAAGTCAACACCATGTTGACTGTTTTCTTTAACTATCGCGGTGTTGTGCACTCGGAATTCTTGCTGGAAGGTCAAACGGTAAATAAAGAATATTATTTGGGCGTTATGCGGCGTTTAAGAGGGCAAATTCGACGAAAAAGGCCAGATTTATGGAAAGAAAATTCTTGGATTTTGCACCACGATAATGCGCCTTCGCACAAGACCATCATTGTGAACGAATTTTTGACCAAAAACTCAACAAATACCATCGAGCAACCACCTTATTCACCAGATATGGCTCCAACCGACTTCTTTCTTACTTTCTTTTTCCTAAACTCAAATTACTACTTCGTGGCACCCGTTTTCATTCGGTAGAAGACATAAAGGAGAATTCGCGGCGAGCACTGAACTCAATCGCGGAAAAAGCGTTTAAAAATGTTTTGATGATTGGATTATTCGTTGGCGTAAGTGTATCGTTTCTGAAGGAGCATACTTTGAAGGTGATAAAATAAATTTGGATGAATAATTAACATTTCGTGTATTGATCTTTTCCCGGTACTTTCTTGACAGAGTAGTATAACAAATTCTAACCACTCCCGGATTGGCGGTACTAATCGGGTGCCGGTAAATTAGCCTTATACTTAAAGATACCTATTTCTTTTTCTTAATGTTTTATTCTTATAGTAGGTACAAGTCTGGTAGTTTACCCCTAAATCCATTCTATCGATTCATTCCCATCTCCACAGTCGAAGTGTTGTTTGGAACCTAAATTTTTATATATAGTTCTTTAGAACCTAACCTAACCTTACCAAAAATATAATATTGGTTCGGTAAATTAACCTGACCAAAAATACTATCAAATCTGGTGTAAGAGGTAGAGTGACGCAGTACAGAAATAGCAGTGCAAGTGCTAATAACTCCTACATGAGTAATTTTATATGCTTTATAGGTCGAAATCGATACATTTCTGCATATTGTTTGTTATCTTTTAAATAAACATGATTTATAGATTTCCATTTTAATTTTTTTACGACATCTATTGACACCTTCTGATTTAGTAACGGTTTTTTTTCTGTTGTCATAGCATTCTCATAGCATAGATCTTTGAACGTAAACCAACGAGTTCCACAAAAACTTTACCATTATTCTCATCTAGGGAAGTCTTTTTTAAGTTCATGATATTGGTCATCGTTAAGATTACCAGCTAGAGAATCTAAACTACAAGACAAAAAATTTAAAGGAGTCTACAAATCTTAAGCTCACACTTTAAACATTTATGTTCAGAATTTTAGAAAAAGAAATATATTTTTCTTTGTTCTGAGTTATGATCTGCACCCACCTTCGACAAAATTTAATACATGTACAATAAAATGTGTATCGTAATTACTAAATCGATACATTTCTGCATATTGTTTGTTATTTTTAAATAAACATGATTTATAGATTTCCATTTTAATTTTTTTTACGACATCTATTGACACCTTTTGCTTTAGTAACGGGTTTTTTTCTGTTGTCATAGCATTCTCATAGCATAGATCTTTGAACGTAAACCAACGAGTTCCACAAAAACTTTACCATTATTCTCATCTTTGAAACCTAACCAAAAATATTATCAAATCTGGTACAAGAGGTGCAGTGTTAGAGTGCAGTAATCGCTATGCAAGTGGTAATAATCCCTACATGGATAATTTGATAGGTAGAATATAACGTTTCGAATCGTTAAATGACAAACACATTTTATTTATCTTTTGAGTAAAAATCACATGCTTTATAGATCGAAATCGATACATTTCTGCATATTGTATATTATTTTCAAATAAACATGATTTATAATTTTCTATTTTTAATTTTTTACGACACTCTTATTGACACCTTTTGCTTTAGTGATTGTTTTGTTTTCTGTTCTCATAGCTGCTCAAATATTCTAACTTCTTTTTGTTCATTAATGGAAATCCATAAATGTTATTTGAGAGATAATCGAAAGTATCAAAATAATTAGCGACATCACAATTATTATCTTTATAAAAATGAGCACAGTATATTTTATAAACTAAACTATCTGTATCAGTGTACAACAATTTAACATTGGAAAACTTACATTTCATATATTTATTGTGAAAATTATACATTAGGATTTTTTATATGTCTCATTTATTAAAAACAGTTTCGTTTTACATATTTGAACTGCAACCAATCTCTGAAAATATTGAAAGATTATGGAACTCAGGTCGAGCTACGAGACTTTGTGGACCTTGCATTTTGCCACGGTTTTCTGGACTTTGCTTAAATTTTAAAACTCTATGCACTTTATTAATCTTTAAACCCAACTCTAAATTTTGTTAAATATTTCTATAATGTATTTATTCTTCTTATCATTTAAATTTGTTAACAATTTACTTTCTTCGTATTTACCAATATGAATATTTTCGAGCCATAACGGGTAGTCAGAATATTGATCATGGAGAGAATCAGGAATCAGCATTGGTCATGGAGAGATCAGGAAATGATTCTAAGTCTACCTCAAAAATATATAACCGATGTCTGAATTAATCGGAACATTATAATTAAAATCAGTACTCTTCGACTCGAATTCGTTAATGAGCTGGATCCAAATGATATCTGTTCAAACAAACGTCTCTAAAGTTTTCAAATATGTTGGTTAAAAGAAGTACATCTGTTTTTAAATAAATATCAGAATAATTAGTATGACAATTAAAATGATTCCATACTCTATGAGCATGATTGTAATCGTCGATGGAAACAGTGGTCTCAGTAAGGGAGCTATAAAAGTCTTCGATAGTCGATAATGAACTACATTTTAATGATTCAAATGAGGATATACACTCATAAGGAAAAATACCTTTTCGTTTTAGTAAAAGATAATCATCATTACTAGGGAAGTCTTTTTTAAGTTCATGATATTGGTCATCGTTAAGATTACCAGCTAGAGAATCTAAACTACAAGACAAAAAATTTAAAGGAGTCTACAAATCTTAAGCTCACACTTTAAACATTTATGTTTAGAATTTTAGAAAAAGAAATATATTTTTCTTTGTTCTAAGTTATGATCTGCACCCACCTTCGACAAAATTTAATACATGTACAATAAAATGTGTATCGTAATTACTAAGACACGTTAGTAACTAACTAATCTGTGCTAAGACTGTGTAAAAATATTGGTATGAAATATGTTTTATAAAATTGCCTACTACAACTTTCATGAGATACACCTATAAAACGACCTGTATGCCAATCATAATCAATATGTCGCTCCGAGATGCTTTTTTCAAAAATGTGACAGACAGTCGCTTCACTTATAAATTTTTTATCTGTATCACTAAGTGGAAGGGGACAAACTTGTGAAGTATTTTTCTACAAATGACTTTGATATGTTCATATATCATTGTATCCAAAAATACTATAACACAGTTTTCGCCATTATAAGATACATACTTTGACAGTTTGTCATCGTATGAACATTTTATACAATATCCGAAACTATATGGTACATCGTATCTTTGAGCATTGGAAGTTGATGATAGACTAGGATCATTAGGGCAAGATTTAATTGGTTTTAAAGTTTTCTCCAAGCCAATTTTTCTTAAAAGTGTTTGAATTAGACATATCGGTACGAACATTAAAACAATCATGAACTTTGTGGTTAGAAAGATTTTCCTTGTTGTAAAATGTAATAAACCACCATCGCATATATGAATGGCACAGTTTCATGAAGTAATCTGTCTACTTACTAACCGAGATAAATTTTTAATAAAACAAATATGTTTCTGTTTCAGAGAACTCGTAAAATATAATGCTTCGATTACAGTATTACTTTTACTCTTAGCATTGAACTCTAAACTAAAAACATTTATACGTATATTATTTAAACGTTCAAGTTCTTGGATGTCTGATATTTTAGCTGGAAAAATGATATTCCATTGAAATTTAATTTGTTTTCGTGTTCCATGTAAGAAGTAACTCGATCAACATGATTTGTTGCAGAGTACAAAGCTGAGAGTAAAGCGCACTTCAGACGTTATACATCAATATTTTTTAATATTAATTACAGCCTTTTTAGCTCTAACATCATGTGACAATTCTATAAAAGATGATCCACGCAGGAGATATTTATTGATGTTCATCTCCAAACCAGTAATGTCTTTAACACTCCTACCACTATCTTTCTTGTCAAATACACTGATTCTATGTGATAGATATTCCTTTAAGGTGTTAATAAATATATCGATGTTATCGGATTCATTAATTAAATAGTTTGATGTTTGAAAATCAAAGTTATTTAATAATCCCTTTGTAGGTTGCATGAAATTAACATGAAGAATGAAATTTAATTTAAATGTGTTCAATTATTTTATGTGGATCAAAACTTTTAATTTATCTTTTATAGAATCGATAAATAATTCGACATTTTCAATACCTTTAGCATCTGTTGATGAAGTAATCCTGTATGTGAAAATTCTTTTTCCAAACGCTTTTCAATAAATAAAAACGAGTGTTAGCAGACGGAAATTTGAAAAGCACTAGCATACTTAGACGATAATGTGTGAGGGGGATGATGAGATTTGAGGAAGCGAAAGAAGTATGTAAGGACCGCGACGCTTGACGCTCTGCCCTCTCGCTGACTACCCCGTTATGGATACAGCGTGAAGATATGTATGTAGATAAACCGATTGACAAACTGTGATGAATTCACAGAGCGTTATTTTATGTGCGTTGCTATTAAGGTGATTATTGAAGTACCTTTTCTGTAACAATATGTAATACTTATTGCAGATCGTGTACTCTCTGAAATTTCTTTTTCCAAATGCTTTTCAATTAATAACGAGTGTTAGCAGACGGAAACGTCAAAAGCACTCACATACTTAGACGAAAATGTGTGAGGAGAATTATGAGATTTGAGGAAGCGAAAGAAGTATGTAAGGACCACGACGCTCCGCCCTCTCTGACTATTCTGTTAGGGATACAACGTGAAGATATGTATGCAAAACGATTGACAAACTGTGAGGAGATTTGAGGAAGCGAAAGAAGTATGTAAGGACCACGACGCTCCGCCCTCTCTGACTACGCTGTTAGGGATACAACGTGAAGATATGTATGCAAAACGATTGACAAACTGTGAGGAGATTTGAGGAAGCGAAAGAAGTATGTAAGGACCACGACGCTCCGCCCTCTCTGACTACTCTGTTAGAGATACAACGTGAAGATATGTATGCAAAACGATTGACAAACTGTGAGGAGATTTGAGGAAGCGAAAGAAGTATGTAAGGACTACGACGCTCCGCTCTCTCTGACTACTCCGTTAGGGATACAGCGCGAAGATATGTATATAAAACGATTGATAAACTGTGAGGAGATTTGAGGAAGCGAAATAAGTATGTAAAGAACACGACGTTAGGCGTTCTCTGACTACTCCGTTAGGGATACAGCGTGAAGATATGTATGTAAAACGATTGGCAAACTGTGAGGAATTCGCAGAGCGTTATTTTTATGTACGTTGCTACTAAGGTGATTATTGAAGTACCTTTTTTTTTTCTTTAACAACATATTGCAGATCGTACGCTCTCTCATCTCGCTATCAGTGACATTATTTGATGGCTCTGGCGACTCATGTATACCGCGTGATGTGATGTTGACGATACTTTAAAAATCATAGTCGATGACAGTTGAAGACGTCAATTAAAAAGTTATTACCAGCAAGCATTAATTAGGTCATTAGGATGTCGCGAGGTGGCTAATGATAGTAATGGATTAATGATAGCAATTAATGTAATCATCTAGGCGTGCAGATGAGAAATCTATACAGAGGAAACGGAGCGAGATACGGCTCTGGGACCCAGCGCAATCGTCTCAAATGGGGGTGTTTCATTTTTTTTTTTTTTTTTAGCGGTGGTTTAAAAAATTATTAAAAAAAGTGAGGTTCCAGAAGCAGTGGTCCGGAATCCCTCTATACTTACTACTACTGAACATTATAATACGGAACATTGTGAAACACGATCTGTCGCTGAACAATAAACTAAGCCATTACGCATACAGACATACATATTTTAATTTATACTTAGTTCATTTAAACTTGACTATAATATCACGATTAAATAATGGTGTCATATATTACGTAACTACCTTTTTAGTTTTAACGTGATCAAAATTAAATCCCATGTAGAAAACGGATTGCTGCAGTTGTCTCAGGCTTCTCATGCGAACACGCGGATCGCGTTCCAATAAACGCATTAACAAACCGCGAGCTGCATTCGATATGTCTCCCGCGCCGTTGGGTAAAGTGCCTACTACTGTTTGCACTTGGTATGCCGCTTGACTAACTCTGAAAAAAGTCAGATATACCGTCAGTTTACTGTTTCTACATACACATAATTTATGCTTATATAATATCAAGCGGTTTTCCATTTGGGGTGGACAGAGCATCAATCCACAAAAAAGGGGAAGTGCGAATTTAACTCATGAATAGAGGTTCAGTACAATAATTTAGAGGAATATGAAAAATTTCTAAATTTAATTTCTGAAGATCTATTAGGACTTAGGGCTGTTCGTTATTTTAAAATGTTCCGTACCTCAAAAAATAATGGAACCCTACAGGATTACTTCATTGCCCGTCCGCGTGTCTGTCTGTCCGCCCAGTCAAGATCCTTTATCTCAAGAACGGATAGAGGTATCGAGTTCAAATTTATATCAAACACCACCACATAAGCACCTACTGCAGATATTAGTAAGAAAATCTGTACTTACCTGTTAGAGGTAACAAGGTCTTTATTTGATTTAATAGTATTAACTTTAGGGTCGTATTCGATGACATTATTAGCTGTCTCATCAACCACCGGTGTCGGGAACTGAAAAAAGCAATTTAAATAAATGTACATACTTCAAACTTATAAGACCAACCAAAAGTTACTGCTAAGCAAACTTTTAGACAAAATAAACTCAGTTATCCACAGGTTTAACGTAACAATGAAAAAAATTTAAAATTTAAAAACTTTTTAAATAAATCTGATAATCTGGACCGATTACACCAAAACATTATAAATAACGTCCTTGAAAACAGCGGTTTTCAAACTAAAAAAATCATCATCTTCGTCCGTATGGTATTCGAAAATACCATTGCCTCGGTCAGTTTTATTGTAGGGCTTACATGTACATTATTCCGTAGTTATGTCGTTCAGAAAGCACAGAGACAATCAATATGCGATGCTTAGCTCACTGTGAGAGCAGTTTGCAGATCAATGCCAATAGTGCGTAGCCTCTGACCGTGACTTTGCTGATAAACACTAAAATCAGAGGAAACTAGATAGTCACGGGAAAATGTGTTTATCCATTTAAGAGCTTTAAGTTAGGACAACATAAACAAACACACAGACAGACAGGCTAACACAGACCTTCGAGATTTAAAAACATCCCTTTTTCGACGAGAATGAAAAAATGAACCCTGATAATTAGCAACACTTATATCAAAGTAATGAGTAAACTATGTACCTACAATTTAATCACATAGTAAGAAGACGTTGGTATAATCCGTCAGAACATATTAATACCAGTAAAACTATACAGATACTTATTTTAATGCAAAGTAACTTTGTAGGAGCCCTAAGGTTTAGGGGGAACGACATCACAACCCGTTTCAGCTCACTTGTTTGCGAGCAGAAAAAAGCAAACTTCGTTCGTTGAGCTAAAAATAGGAGGGCTTAATTGCACCCTTGGAATTTACTGCACGTTTTAATGATTGTGAGTTCATCGAGATAAATGCACCTTAACTAGGGCTGCCATAAAAATTCTAGAGATAAGATACAGTAAATGTGCTACTGTTTTTGCTAATTTTGGCGTAAATAAAAAGAGACATTAGCTGCTCAGGAAACTACAAATATTTACCTATCTGTTGTGAATGCTTTAAGACCTCTGCAGTGTAATTTTATCTATGACTACATGCATAGCATTATGATAGAAATAATATCTATAAAATTATTATTGTATTTACACAATATAAGTACCTATATAACTTTAAAGTAAACTTTTATACGTCAGCCCTAACTAAAATTACAAAGGCGAGTAATCGAGGATAAAGATTTAGGAGATAATAAACTCTAAAAATCAGATTAAATAATTATTTATTTGAAGTTTGGATGTTGTTACACAGAGTCAGTTACGTGGACTTGGTTTTTATCTGAATATAAGAAAGAGCGATTGATTGTATGAGTTATGGAATACGATTTAATAACAACGACACATCTACGCACTGTATCTATAATTGGGCAGTTCAAGATAATTGAGCGCCATGAAAAAAAATGCCAGGATAAATTAAATGAAGATTGCTAATTTTGGTTCACAATAATGTACTGCCAAGTGCCAGCCCAGATTAATATAAATTGCCAGTACAGTCAGTCCTCGTTTTTACGTCATGTTAAGTACCAGTGATTAGAGACGTATAAAACGAAACGACGTAAAACGAGTCATAATTTTTCCTACTTTTGTATGTAAAAAAGTTAGTTAGGTTCTTGTAAGTGAAAAAGTACAAGATTTTAAAAATTTCAAAAACTTTTATTTATTAAAAAAATGACACGTTTAAGAAATATATATAATGCACATACATATATACACAGGAATATGAAAACTAGATTTTTTTTGAAAAAAAGTCTTCTGAACGCATTTCTCTTGAGTCTTTCTTTCTATTTTCGTAAATTTCTCTATAACATTTATAGGCGATAGAAATGTTATTATTAACTACAAAGCTTCTGTCAAAGTTGGGATCATTTACTTCAAATATTTGCGTTGCAGCTTGGATGTAATTGAAAGCTTCGATCAATTTTTTGAAGTTAATTGTTTAATTTCAATACTAGTCAACCGTCAATTGTGACGTAAAGCGAATCATAGAGACGTTAAAACGAGGAATATTGTCAAAATGTTGACTGACGTAAAACGAAACGGCGTAAAACGACTGCCTGTACTTATTGGGTTCTTCACATTATGTACTGTGCATTATCTCTTCAGTGTGATACTTAACGACATAACAATAAGGTTAAAAAATATGTGCCTAGTTTAATCGATCTAGGAATTGTTATTTGCATGTAATATAATACGTAAAAACATTTAATGAGTAATATTTTCATTCTTAGTGAAGTTTTTCTACGTCGATCTTTTACATACATACATACACATCTTCACGGTGTATCCCTAACGGAGTAGTCAGAGAGGACGGAGCGCCAAGTGTCGTAGTCCTTACATATTCTTTCGATTGCTCGAATCTCATCATTCTCCTCACACATTTTCGCCTAGGTACACGAGTCCTTTTGACATTGCCGTCTGCTAACACTGGTTATTTGATCTTCATAAGTGAGCATTTACCACTCTTCTTCTTTTACTACTTTCACCACTCGCTCTCGCTCTGTAAATTTTCTTCGTCAGTCTTTCATCACTCATTCTTTCTATATGCCTGAACCATCTAAGCATTCCTTTCTTCATTTTTACAATAACATTGATGTGCAACCCTGTCATACTGCGATTCTCCTCATTGCTTATTTTGTCCGCAAGGGTGACATCGCACATATTTCTAAGAGATCGCATTTCTACTGCATTTATCATACTTTCACTCGATTTCGGGCATACCCAGGCAGGCGTCGATCTTTTCTTGCAAATAACTCTGTAACTTGACACATTAGGATATAGCGACCTCAGTAGTTTATTCCGTTCCGTTTAAGTGTATATAGGTATTATCATGCTCCGCAATTTTCAAAAAAAAAGGAAAGAAAATGGCAGCCGTTGAGTATGCCAGGCTCGGAACAAAAGCTTTCAAACACCTTTTCGAGTTTAATGACACTACCGGCCTTTATTATAAAGATAGTGTAATAATATACCAGAGTATATGAATATGGAATTCATTGCCAGTCCGAAATTTTTAAGTCTAACCACAGAATACATATAGTGGTAAACTGCACTGAACATTGCATTGACCTTTTATACAACGTAAACTGCATTGAAATTCATAAGTTTTATAATAAAGTTCGATCACACAAACTCACAAACAGGCTAAAGGATTTTTTTTAATAATGTTTGTTGTGAAATTTTTTTGAAATCTGAAAACTCAAGACCCTACCTCAACACATACTTTCTCAAAAATATTCTTAATGTAGAAACTCGACTCTGTTACTATTTCTTTTTCAGTGATTAGAAGTGCAATAATTTTATTGTAAGAAGTTTTTCTAAAAGAAACCAAACATGACGACGAACTAATTTAGTTTAAGTATATTGTGAAGGGATGCATTTAAAAGCACTTTATAATTGAAATAACGCTAAAATACCTACTATTAATCGCTATAAAAAAGAAATCTACTCAATAACACCACTTAGTTGGAAATAAATAATTTAAAAAAATATAATGATGTTATGAATCTATATTCAGCTAATAAAAATTAAAACAATATAAAATATTAAATAGGTAGTACTTTAAAAAATACAAATCATACATAATTTTCTCCAATATAATTTTGGTTGTCATCCTAACGTAACAATGACTTTTGGCCGTGATATAAGTGAAAGAAAATAATTGTTAAATTATTAAAGTTCGCAATCTTTAATTTATAACGGAAATTATTAATTCTAAATATAATAAGTTGTACCTTGATTGACTAATCATATTTAGTTTCTTGTTTATTTATTTTATAAATGATTCATCAAAATTCGTGGGAAAGGAAGGCTGAGAGAAGCATAATTGATTTATTTATGGTGGACAGCCGGCTTAAGGACCCATAGACACAATTATATTACATTGAGCCGATCTGGGAGCAACCACTTTTTCGTGGTAACTAGAACAAGAATGTATGCAGCATGGCGATATCGCGTAACGTTCGTGCCTGCATCGGTCTGTCTGGTGTAGAACAAAAAAGATTGGAAATGGTAAATGTGTGGTGGAATGATGAGGTGAAATAGTCTGTGTACAAGAAGAAGAAAGCGTGGCGAGACTGCCTTACTGCAAAAATACTCTAAACTTCGTGTATGAAAGAAGAATGTGAAGTGAAAAGATTGAATATGAATTTGAACAAAACTAAGATTCTGATGTTTGAAAGAGAAGATGTACACGCGAAGTGTAAAATATGGGTAAATGGAAAATATCTAGAACATGTAAAGGAAACTATATATTTGAGGGTCCGTTTTCGAGTGATGGAACATGTGATTTGTATGTGTAGAGACGGGTAGCAGCTGCCAATAAAGTGAACGGTGCTATGGCCGCATTATAACAGGCAGTGTGTGCACTATATCTATGTTCGCCAAAATGGCCATCCACATTGCGGTGTTGGTGCCGAATTTACTGTATGACAGTGAGGCCAGAATATGCCCGAAATCGAATGAAAATAAGATAAATGCAGTAGAAATGCGATATCTCAGAAATATGTACGATGTTACACTCGCGGACAAAATAAGCAATGGAGACATACGCAATACAACAAGGTTGGATGACAGTGTTATTGTAAAAATGAAGAAAGGAATGCTTAGATGGTTCGAGCACATAGAAAGAATTTGTGATGAGAGATTGACGAAGAAAACTACAGAGCAAAAGTAGGTGGTAGTAGAAGCAAAGGACGACCAAGGCTGTCCTATGAAGATCAAATAGCCAGTGTTAGCTGACGGAAATTTCAAAAGCACTCGCATACCTAGGCGGAAGTGTGTGATGAAACTTAAGGAGGTGAACGTAGTATGTAAGAAAAGCAATGCTTGGCGTACCATACTCTATGACTACTGCTTAGGGATATAGCGTGAGGATATGTATGTGTATTTATATATTTCTCTATTGTGAGTGAACTGTACCTATTTGAAACCACAAACATTTAAAAGGGTTCCACACAAAAGAAGACGATGCATCTATAAGTAAAGACACTGAAAATATAAATACGTCTTCCTGCACTTTTAACTCTTTTTCAATTACAAAGTGATAAATTACTTACGACCACTGGTTTTGTAATTAGGAACAAAGTACCGTTAGTATGAATGCTCCGAATACTAATCAACTGTTATCTGTCTTTATCAAAGTTACCAACACGGTCAGAGACGTAGTTAGGTCTTTGACAATAGGGGCCTTAGCCTTATGCCGTTTTCACCAACCAACCGTAAATTTTCTCTTTAGTAAGTGGTTCTGAGTCCAAGGCATACCATAAAAATATATTATACCTGTGTACTGTTTTATAACTTAGGTGTTTCCATATTCGTGAAATCGAAGCTAACGCGAAGTGTCAATTAAATTGTTTAAGGGTTATCATCACTTACGGTATTTCAGCTCACAGATGACGAAACGAAAAGATATAATTCTAAGTTCAGCCTATCGCCTATACAGGTTAATTTTCTCCCGGGAGAAAGAAAAACGTATAATGTCCCACATAATGTGTCGTATTTATATGACATAAATATTTTATAAGTATTATAAAAAAGTCATTAATCATTAGTCATAAGTCACAACAAAAAAAAATCCACGTCAGAAGGCCTACCTTGCGATTATTTGTAATTACATTTCAATTATAACAGAACTATGAATACCTTCTATTTTTTCCTCCAGCACTTTTTTGTGCTAATGAATTCCTCTTTGTCATACGCTTGCCCTAAAAGTAACTGCTAACTTACTTCCGAACCTTCTTTCATGTCATTTAAACCATATTTTATTTATTTTTTATACTTCACTTACAAAATTAAACTTAGTTTCTTTTATACAGTTTAACATAACTCATCTCAAATACGTTAATTTAATTCAAGCTACTACGGTATTCGTTGTACTGTAAAACAGGCATTTACTTAGATAGAGGATCTCGGTGTTTAATTTAGTCATCAATTTGTAGTACGATGAAATTGTTAAATGACTACAGCCTTTAAAATTCGCGACACTTCATCACTTACATAGCAAAGATAAATAAAAATACATTAGGTACGTAGTATAAATCACAATTAGAACAATACATTCGGTGTCGTTATTCTCGTTATCTTGTTCATTTCATTGGCATTACAATAATTCATAAGTATGTATAATTTATCAATCATTATCAGACATTTCATCTTATCCCTAGGTCCATCTCTGTCAACAAGATACAAAAGGTGTTTACATTTAGATCTGGTCACGATTCGACCGCATTTGTGAATAAGAAGTGACCACCAATAAGGCAGTTAAATTGCTGTACCACCAGCTAACTTGCAAAGTAAATGCTTTGCATTACCAGAAACAATAAAATTAAATCATCTGCCCATCAAGTCATTTCTTGGTATCAGATAAAACCCTCATAAGAACTTGCACTTGTACTCTTAGGTGTCTAGCTAACATGCATGACAGACTAAGCCTTTACTATAAGCCGCTTATAATACTTAATTGATCTGCAACAATCTAGTCTACATCAATATAATAAAAATAAGTAAAAAAACTTATTGCTCTTAAGAGCCAAGAAAGATCAAAAATACCCATCTTATTCTACAATAAGTTTTGCTCGCAACTTTAACCTAGTAGATTACGAGAAACATTTCTAATTTTCTACCTATTAAGATTAATGTAATAGTTTAATCTCGAATGGAAATACTCCTTTTTTAATAAAAGAAAGCATACTAATCATAATAATATATCCTATTATGTAACTAGAACCCTAGTTTTTCCAACGACAAAGGCTGCATTGAAATCGGTGATACTCGAACGAAAAAAAAGTTTACAAAGTTACAAATTAACGGCGATATATAAACGCAAAAGTTACAATTTTTTTTTCAATTCGGTTTATACCAAAAATATGAAATTCACAATAAATATATTTTCAATGTACAGACATGGTTTTTATTATAATTACTACAGCTAAAGATAGATAATGCGATATGCGACACAGTCAAAACATGGTCGAAACAAACGGTAAATCCAATATAGAGAAAGCAGATTACAAGTTTTGTCAGTATAATAACTGTTTTGTCAGCTGTCACGGCTGCCGAAGCTAGTAACATTATTATTACATTATGATTTACATTTCATTTTATTAGGAACAAAATGCCGAATGTTTATTTGCATAATGACTATATTATCTACTTAGTTCGCGATTCGTGACATTATAGTTATAGCAAACTCTCTTGTTTCTCATTATGAAGCTTCGGTACTACTAGGTACCTACTACAATTACTTTTTACATAATATATTACGTGAAAGAACTAATTTATTAGGGAACTAACAAAATGGAAGTGAAGATTTCGCTACATAACGTTATCAGTATAGAATTAAACTTATAATAGAATGACAAATTGACGATGCATTTGCAAAGGTTGAAACCAGCGAGTAGCGATACTGTTTTCTTAGAAGCACCTACCTAAACTAATTTTTTCTTTAAACTCAGTCGCTTTATCGTTAAAGATAAAACATGTTAACATGTTACATACATTTTAAAAACAGACAAAAAAAAGTTTGTACTTATTGAAGATAATATATTAGAAAACAGTAACAAAAATTATAAGTACATAGTTTATGTACATACTATGTAGAAGGTACTTTATCCATTAGAACTCAATAACTATGAAGCATTCTGTCGATATATAGTCAATTTAAATAATAAATAGGTGCAGGCTTGTAACAATTTTAATATTATTCGAAGTTTAAAATACAGAGAAGCACTTGAATAGTTCAGCCTTTAGACTCAGTGCACCCAGTCGTATGACTGCAAGGTTAGAAATGCTAACAAAAAACTGTTTACAAAAATGTTTTAGTTCGTTATCTACACGAAGACCGAACGAACAATGATTTGTAAGGTCGTTTTATTCCTTGTCATTATTCATATAACTTTTTTATATTTAGATCTAAGCTATTAAAAATTACTATATTTAATTAAAGAAAATTGTATAATAGCTATATGGATCCAATCTATTTTATTTTCGCTTTATCTATAAATTGTTTGAAGCATTGTAAAGGTCTATTCGCATTAGACCGGACAGAGCACGGACGGGTATGAAAAGAGCGTCGACAGACGAACACAGCACGGGTCTTTGATGACACGTCTTTTTCTTCAATTAATAACTTAAGTTGAATAATAATACCTCTTTTAACCTAAAATTTTTAATATTTTATTTAAAAAAATGTTAAAATTAGAAAAAAGTTTGTTTTAAATTTATTTAATATATAATATATAAATTTAATAAGCGCAACCCCGACTGCAGTCGCAGTGTTCAATGAAAACACACACGTCAATCAATAAATATAAACTGACGAATTTTTCTATAGTTGAATTAGTTCCTATTGCTATTGCACTGATGAATATTTATTTTAACTTGCAATCGGCGGCCCACGGGCGGAGTTCGGACTTCGGACAAGCGCGGGTGGAGGACGAATGGTACGGGATCCAAACGAGTGGCACGCGGGGCGGGCAGTGAACGGACTGAAATTTTGGACGGAACGATCGGCCGGCCGTAAGATTATTCTATTCCCAACCGATGTGTTAATATGGATTATTTTACATTGCATTCGCTGCGCCCGCCCGTTCTCCACCCGATCTAATGTCAATAGACCTTAACTTATATCTGTAACATGGTCGTTTGAAGCATTGTAAATAATATCTGTATCATGGTTGTTTGCAGCATTGTAAATTTGTAACTAATTTATGTATCTGTAAATATTAATACAATAATAGTTATTTATATTTTTAATAAAATAACACCTATCACCTTTTCCTTTTTTCGAAACATGATACAAGTTATACATAACTTATAATATACTTGACAATTAGAGAATTCCAATAAATAGATGTTAGGTATTATAGGTCACGTTAGTTACAACTTACAAATAATAATTATTTTATCTCTAAGCATTTCATTCGTGTTATCTGATTTTGATCATAAATAAGACAAAAAAAGACCAGGAAGTTCGCAAAATAATTAAATTCTTAATAGGTACTGCAAATACTTATTACATTACCTCTATATACTACAGTAACTGCAATTAAATATAAATATAATGCCTATACACAATCATTTAGTGATTTTATGAACAATAAAACAACAATCTCCAGTCAATTACCCAAACCAACATTGTGTAAACCTAAACCAAGAACGAGGCCTAGCACAAGGCTACTGCTTCTACTATGGGTTTACAGAAGAAACTGGGGAGGCATCCAGTAACACAGACTCCAAGACGACTAAGAAAATTTCGCTTCCTAAATTAAAATAGTGATCTAACCCGGTACCTTCGCTTGGAAGGCAGCTGTGCTATAACCACTGCACCAATGGGTCGGTCAGTCAAATCGAGTAAGTAGCCGTAATAAGTAACACAGCTGTCGCTTCTATAACCGGATGTAAAGGGAACATTATTCTAATTCTAGATGTGTCTATGAGAGAGGGTTTGAAATGAGGTCTTCAATCAAATGACCATCCGCAATGGTCCCTTGCCGTCTGAATATTAAATTGACATACTCAATATACCTAACATAATGTTCGCATTATGTATCGTAGACTTGCATTTCCTTATATAAAATATACGAAGAGTGACGATAAAATAAGTAAAATCTATTATATGAATTTACGGAGAAAGATGTTTATTGTTATTGCATACGGCTGTTAATATTTACGTTAAGTGCTTCTCTGGTATGTAATAAAATATTATTATAATACAATGTTCATGATACACTTTTTCACTCAACTTGAAAATGTATGACAGTTAACGGTTTAATGATAACTTGATAACGATAACATATTAACAATTATGTTTATCCCATATAAGAGATGGACCGTAACTACTACCAAGTTTAATTATTTTAGGTTAAAAAGAAATATTAAAAAATATTTTAATACGATACAAAAAATTTATAGCACTTATGTTGACTGATATTTTATTTAGCTCGCGGTTATTGCTCATGCGCAGGGTTGTTTGTAGATGATTACAATGTCCAGTGATGGACGACGCGTAGATCATTCACCTCGTATGAATTGTACAGAGTTTAATATTTATCCAGATAATGCATCTATTTTATAAAGCGATCCACTTCAGCTTTGCGAGTACGATGTAATGTATGTATATTTGTTAACAATGGCACGTCATTTGTTCACCCTCACGTAAAAATTTAGAACGTAACATATTCGTCTTTATTAAAGAACACACACAAAAAGTGACACTAAAACTTCTTTTTAAATCGTAACTGACTTAAAAAAATACTGGAAATAACATAATAACTATCCTTTACCTACTTATCAAAACTTAAGTAGAGAAATAACTTTATAAATACGATACCAATATCTACAAATTTTTGAGTTACTGAAGTCGGTGCCAAGCCTATCAAACTAGTAGACAATCTGTTGTTGCACATTGGTTTGGATGGACTTCAATAATTGCCACATTTAATTATAGAGGTATTTCCATCGTAATTATAAAGTTATTTTTGTACTAGAGTTGTGATTTGTAAAGAATAGTTATTTTGTACTTTTAAGTGTTTTTTCTCATTCGTTTTATGCATTTTTTTCTTAAAAAGTTTTTTATAATTCCCCTGTTTGAGTGACCTTTACCTAAAATAAATATCTAGTGTAGGTCTACAATTAACTCCTTTTCTAATTTTGGAGTGGAATGTTGTACAAATGAATCATCAATATAAATAAAGCTTATAAACAGATAGCGTTATTTGGTATATCTTCAAAGTCCAAGCTGCAACATCGGTAACATTTCAATGGGAACACCTTGGAGGCTATACTGACTTAAGGGAAAAATAATCATTGAAATTGGTCCAGAATTGACGAAGTTATCGGTGAACATACATAAAAAAAGACATACAAACGAACATAGAACCTCTTCCTTTTTTTGAAGTCGGTTAAGAAGTGATCAAGCTCTCTGTGAGACTATTTCATTCGGATAAACGTTTATTCCTCGAGAATGCTCAACCAAAATAATAATCTAATGCTAATACGTCAGATTATTATTAGTCGATCCTAGGACTTTAGTCCTAAGAAATCGCATTGAAAAGTGAACATCTTGAATTTGTCGTGAACGCACAGACATGCAATCCGGATATATTTAGGATTCCGTAACCTAAATGCCAAAAATGGAACTCTTACAATTTTGTCATGTCTGTCTGTTCGTCTGCCTTTTTGTTTGCATGTCCGTATGTGAGGCAGCTTTATTTATTCCGCCTTTACACCTGCTGAGCTGTTTCCTACAGAGGTAAAGTCGTAATTCATACCCAGAATTAAAAAATTACAAGTTTATTTATTTTTATTAACGTCTTCTTTATCTGAAATTGCTGCGGAACCCTGTTAATGCGTGTCCGACACGATCTCAGCCGACTTTTATTCCATAACACCGACACGCTTGCACAACCGGTTATCAACAAACAACTCTAAAAAGTGATTGGTGAATAAGTTTATACCTGCGTTGAACATTTTTTTTTTAATTGCATTAGTGGCTTCTGATTATTTAGTAGTCTTTAAGACAAAGATAATATATACCGTTCTTATGTTTTTTGTTTGTTTCTATTATATAATATATATAATATACTGGCTTATAACTGAAAATCCAATAAATGGGTTATCTCCATTACTGTAATCTGAAAAACTATAAAATACTTTTACTTCCGACCAAAGGCTTTTTATTTTGTGTATCGATGAATTATTTATTCCGCGAATTCATTTCTAATTGAAGACATATCTTTATTGAGCATATTTTGTAATGATTGACGAATAATACATATTTTCATAGGTTCACTCATAGACCATTATTTCACATTATATTAATTTCGAAATCACTCAAGCGAGAGAACTCTAAAACCTTCGATTACAAGTTATGTATTTAATATTCTTCTTATTTCTTCTTATATCAAAAAAATAATGTTTCTTCATATTATGTTTGTCCTCTATGCGCTCCTAAACCATTGCTCCGATTGTGATGAAACTTTAATGAATTGTTTTGCGCACGCCCGCAAAGTTTCTGAATTATTTAATTTAGTATATAATAGACTACATGAACAAAGTCGCGAACAGCAGTTAGTATTACTTAAACATTTTAAAACGCACAAAAAATAATCTAAACGATTACAACTGACGAGACGATCCACCTTAACTTATCTATCTATATACAAATAATGAAAGTTTTTTTCTTTGACCGCGATAAACTTGAAAACTACTGGACCGATCGGCATGGGACCATGACCATTCGACGCGGAATTAGTTGTAGATGGTTATAGGCTATTTTTATGTTTTAGGCTATTTTTTGAACTCCATACTCTTCACCATTTTTCAGACAAAAATGTACTATTTCGTACAAAATTTTCACTTACGCCCAGCGAAGCGGGCGGGAAACGGCTTGTATTATTATAATTAAAAATATTTATAAAAACATATATAGTTATAAATAGTTCTTCCGTTGACAAACAATGTCACAAACGAACAAACAGACGTTAGATAGGAAGACAATGGTATCAAACTTATAGCATCTCTCTTTTTACCAGGAGTTAGAAATAAAACATTGGCAATTTATTTTTGTTCCGCATAGAAACTATTGAACCACTCAATCCCAAATACGCAATGTAACTGTACTTGTAAAGCAACAAAAACAATCTACCAGTCAGTAGCGAATTACACGTGAGAGCAGCCGGGTGTAAAGCTAGTTTGCTATACATTCAAATTCAGCTTTAACTCGGCTTTTCCTAACGTCGAAGTAATTTTTAAGGCGACGCATTGGAAATTATGACGGCGGAGATCTCAATTTTTCTAATTGACTACACAACGTATGAAAGTGATATTTGATACCCTGATTCTTCATTCAATTGTCTTCATTTTGCCAGTTGCAATACACGATTGGTAAACTTTTGTAACAAAAAAAAAATATCAAAGAAACCTCTTTTAAAACAGAGATTTATTACATTTTTCGGAGTAACGGAACCGATTTATATTCGTAAATTTTCTGAATAGTTTAATCTAAACATATTTTTCAAAATGCCAGTAGACTTTTTTTTAATTAATTATAGTTTTAAAATAAACGAAAATAACTGTTTTTTATAGTTTTCGTAGGCTAGCGCGCGCTCGTTTGTATAGAGCAGGTCTATTTTAGATTAAATTATTGTTTATCAATGCGTCGCCTTAACAAACTGTTAATTAAAGCTGATTATTGTGTTATTGTGTGACTGTCAAAGTTACTTAAGTTCATCTTTATACTTAATATCACCACACATAGCTGCCCTTGACTCATGACCGCTGCTCGCAAGACACGTTGTGAAATTTTTTCGCAAATATCAAATAACTGAATCATACGATAAAAGCTGTAGGGCGGTACTAACATCATCACGATTCCTTTTTTTGGACAATTGGAAATATTGGACCTTTATACAATGCCTATAAAGACCAGTGTCTAGTGCAATAGGCTAGTCGGCTGTTCTTAATACTGGTTTTTATAGAAATTGAGTTATTGGTTTTTAAATTTCAGTAGAGGGAACAGAGTAGGGTAAGCTAGGGGAGTAGAAGTGACAGAGACGGAAGTTGGAAGTTGTTCCCGCTGCTAAAGTTTAAAAGCGAATAAGTAATTTTTCCTTGTATTACGAATATTTTTTCAGTTTTATTTATGAAACTACAGCTATCTTTTAATTAAGTTTTTAAGAAATAGTTAACTAGCCTATTGCATTAGTATTCCGTACAGAAATTGGATAAACGGAGCACTAATGGGATCCCCCATCGAAATCTGTTTACTACAGATGTATTAGATACGATATTTTAAAGGATACGACTCCAAATACACCTACATCTAGCTCCGCGGATCCATATCCAGCTCCGTGGACCTACAGCCAGGTTGCGTGATCCCGAAGGCATAATATATTAGTGATCGACCTCAAGTCACTTATAAAACTCTCGGACGCATGTGATCCATATCATGCTTTCATTTACTCGCCGCCAGCTAGATACGTGTCTGATTTGCATTTGGATGTACGTATAATATTTATTCATCACTATCACAAGGAACTCAAATCCATAAACATGTATCCATTTGGAGATTACCGTCTCCATCAACACAACACGTAAATATAGATTTATGTAGAATTTTCGAAAATGAATTTTCACTCTCGATGGGGTTTAATTTTAGTTAAATACAAAATACAAATACAAACTTTTAAATTACGAATTGAAAAATGTATAATATTTACATTACAGTACAGTACATACAGTAATATTTAATGTAAATATTATACATTTTACATTCACATACATACATTATGTACGTTGTACGTGTTACTTTTTGTAAACACTTTTTAGGTTAGGAAAAAACTCTTAATTGCGTCTCTCATCATCATCTACTTTGTCGCTCAAAAAAGCTATGAAATGTCAATTGAATGAAAATAATTAGGATTGTAATATGTGACATTTTTTAGATAAAAAGAAAGCTCTGAATTTTTTTTTCCGTTGGTAACATAACTGGACAGTACGAAACACTAATTTAGTAAGTACGACTTGCACTTGGCTGGTTTTTTTGTTCAATTTCATCAGTGTTTTTTAGTTATTCAATAATCTAAAAGGGGCAGACTATGTTTGACTGAGAAAAAGTACTCATTATCTAGATAATTAATTTTTTTTGGTGTTTTTTATTCTTTGGTGCTCAATAAGATCATCAGTTTGTGAAATTTGGTAATGATCTTCCTGATTACATTGTAAATCCCAAATACTTTTTACTTAAATACGACTAAGCTAACAGATACTAAATGTTTTTTTACGTATCAACTTTAACACCATAGAAAGAGCATCAATTTTATGTATTTATGTACCACCTAAGTATATTAACTCTAGGAGAATCACGGAATAATGAGATCATGTACATCTAACATTGCAAACAGCAATAGTAGATACCATTCTTCATATTCTCATATTGCGCCATATACATACTTTGTATCTTACATACTGTATATAATGCCAGCGAGATTCTTTTTCTTTCGTAACACAGGAGAAATCTGAACACAGTAACCCAGTCCCTAGGGTGAGATGGGGTTATGTGGGCCTCCTATTCACTAAAATTACTGCGGTCGTCATCCTCAGCGCTTTGTCTAGGGGCACCGGGATTTCCTATGGAACGCATTGGAGCCACTCTGGCGCTGTGCCGAGGCACTTGTAACCTTCGCATTGACACAACACGACAGTGTGAACGCCGTACCATTACTCTACAAGCAATTGCTTGCGACAACTATACTAAATGCCCGAACTAGTCGTAGATTTGCTTTCATAAATAATATACATTGTAAAAAATCATTCCGTACAAGATATTTAAGAAAGAAGAATTCCAAATATTCTTATCACAGTAAGATACAATTGTACTCGTAATGTGTTTTTGCCTTTGTCTATTTGCCATATACTGTGATAAGAATATTTGGAACTTCAATGTAAAAGTATCCTAAAACCGCTTCTATCACCTTTCAGGAAAAATATGGGAGTTTCCGTAAAAATGTGCAATTCAGCCGTTCGCAAAATAAATACAATAGTGGTCAAATGGTAAGTTAAGAGTACGGACGATACTATGATAATTATGTTGTATATAGGTATATCCTCACGCTGCATCCCTAACGGGATAGTCAGGGAGAACGGAGCGCCAAGTGTCGTGGTCTTTACATACTTCTTTCGATTCCTCAAATCTCATGATTCTCCTCATGCACTTTCGCCTAGGTATGCAAGTGCTTTTGACATTGTCATCTGCTAACACTGGCTATTTGATCTTCATAAATCAGCTTTGGTCTTCCTTGGCTTGTGCTACCACTCATTTTCGCTCTGTAGACATTCTTCGTCAGTCTTTTACGAATCGGTTGCTTTTATGTTTGTTAATTTTTTATTGTATAAGTCTAATATGTTTCATAACTGAATGTACATGTGTATTTTTTTTTTCGAATGTTCTAATTTTTAATAGTGTGTCGAATAAATGTGTGTTTCTGTTTCTGTCTTTCATCACTCATTCTTTCTATGTGTTCGAACCTCCTAAGCATTCCTTTCTTCATTTTTATGATAACGATGTCGTGCAACACTGTCATACTGCGTATCTTTTTATTGCTTATCCTGTCCGCAAGGGTGACACCGCACATATTTCTAAGAGATCGCATTTCTACTGCATTGATCTGCCATGACTCGATTTCGGGCATATCCAGGCCTCACTACCGTACAATAAAGTTGGCACCAACACCGCATTGTGGATGGCCATTTTGGCTGAGTTACATATATTCACACTGCCTACTAATGCGGACAGAGCACCGTTCACTTCGTTGCCAGCTGCTACCTATTTCTTCCCTCGAAACGCACTTCCCAGATACACAATTTCATTCACTTGTACTACACATTTTCCATTTACCTAAATCTCACATTTCGTCTGTACCGCTTCCCTTTCAAACACCAGAACCAGAATTAGAACACCAGAATTCTGTTGTCACAGGTAATATACCCCTTTTATAACAAGAACAAATTAATCACTACGAAAAGCCGAAAACTGAAAATCACTGTGAAACCTACACCGATTTATAACTTGATAACTAACAATAAAGAAACAGATCTGCATTCACTCAGGTAGAACAGATGGTCTGAATAATTTGAACACGAATAAGAAATCCAAAGTCAATGACACTAAACGACTCCGGTTACATGACAACGGGAACAGGTATTTCTTTAAAAACGTTGTAGTAGATTAACATTATATTGAATAATTATAAATTTTTGGAGTTCCATACATTCCCCTGAATAAAAATAACTATAGCCATTCCAAAACTTGCTTGTAATATTATTTGAATAATTTGCCATCATAATTTTTAAATACATTAATTAAGGAAATATAAAAATAATTACAAAACATCATACCAATTTGCTGTGAATTCAAAGAGGCCGCTGACGATTTTAATGAAAAAACACATTATGGGATGATGGGTGAAATAGACTGCTACCTATATTACACGATTGAGCTCTTTTATTACATAGTTTGCATATCGGTATACAAACCAATTATAATTTAAAAAGTAATATGGCAATGATTTGCTATCGTTATCATGTTGGTGTACATTAATTGGGTATATATGTATTATAAGACTAACTGCGCCCTGCGGTTTTATACGCATTCAATATACTTGTAAATCTAATCTAATCCGGGAAAGTCGCGAAAAAATTTTCCACACAGATGAAGTCGCGGATACAGTTAGTATACCATAAACATGATATGTTACATAATACGTAACAAACATAATATCTATATACGAATAAATATGGGATAACAGACTAACAACCTATCGCTAAGGTTGGTTGCGCTTTTCCACTTGTAAGCCCAATATAGTTTTAAGTGGCTTCAGGTGTTATTTTCTCTATTTTGATTTTAAGTCTCTATTTTCTCACTATTTTGATTTTAAGTTTAAAAAAATCCCTACAAGGGCATATAGTTACAACTTATGTGGGGTAGTATTTCTTAATCAAAGTTTCACATAAATTGTAAATCTCGGCATTACAATCACATTAATCGAGTTTTTTGATTTTAAATCAAGGTGAGAAACAGGCTGATGGACCACCGGATTGTTACGGAATTTCAAATAACTTGATCTGCATATCATCCGAATTTTGTTGTGGATTCAAAGAGGTTGGTTAAAGATTTTAATTTAAGACAAACATAATAGGAAAATGGAAAACATTGCAAGATTAAAAAATACGATTAAGTTCTTATTAACATAGTATGCATTTCTTTTTTGGTATTACTAAACTACTACAAAGTTGTTTCTGTACATTGAAGATATTTTTGAAAAAAAAAACGACCAAGTGCGTGTTGGAGCATGCACAGTGAAGGGCTTCGTAGTTGGGATGCACGATATTCATTTAATCGGCAGCAAAATTAATTACATTTTACAGTATATCTCAATAACTCTGTGAAAAGCAAAAATATTTCTGCGGTCACTGAGTGTGTAACCGAAAATGTACCATATCTCAAAAATCGCACAACATATCTTGTTCAAACCGATTTTTGTTGAAAGTGCTTTTAAGTTCTGTCTAAGTTCTATTTTAATTTTTCAGAGATACCTAGAGCGATCCCTTTGCTGTAAGTGGATAAGGATTTGGGTATCTTGCTGATTCCAGATGACGCTGCGGCATTAGGTCAAGGTTACCATGTTATTGTAATATCATTGAAGTCACAGGATGCTAAACTTCGAATCGATCAGACAAGTAGAAGTTGCTCACATCCCTTCAACAATTAGAAAAGAGTTGATAATCTTCAAACGACTGAACGGATTTCCTTGAATCATAGCTAAGAACACTTTCGATCAAGTCACCTTTCAAACAAAAAAAAAATTCAAAATCGAAGCTACAATGCCACAGACAGACATACAGATACACACGTCAAACTTATTACACCCCTCAGCGTCGAGGGTTAAAAATTACCATTGCGAGAAAATGTAAACCGTTTGCTCAAAATCTTAAATCTCTCTGTCTCTCTCTTTCTCTTGCATTCGATTTCGCGCATGTTTTTATATATTTACTTAAAATTAATATATTTAATATATTAGTAGTAGTAGTAAAATAATAAAAAGGATAGAGTCTGCAAGAGCAAGATAATTATCGCGAAATTATACAAAATAAACCATAACATTGTAGTTTACATAATATAATAGTAAATATTATCTTTATTACAGTTAATAACTGCAAATTGTGCACAAACAAGTGTAATAGAAAAATTTCTGTCTCATTATGTCAGTAGCAGAAGATTGTATTTACACCTATAATTATTATGTATTTAGACAATATTCAAAGCACTCGCATACCTAGGCGAAAATGTGTGAGGAGAATGATGAGATTTGAGGAAGCGAAAGAGGTGTGTAAGGACCGCGACTCCTGGCGCTCCGTCCTCTCTGACTACCCCGTTGGGGATACAGCGTGAAGTTATGTTATGTTATGTTATGTTATGTTTAGACAATATTTCCAAACTAACTTTTTACTCGATGGTGTAGAAGTCATAAGGAAGGTTAGATAATGTTTTTTAATCATATTCGTCTTCTCTATTGAGTTTTCCCAGAGTACTTATAATGTACCTAGTTAGTTACTGTGTATAAGTAGATGAAAGATGAACATAATATTCTCTTATAATAGCGGCAAAAATTAAGTCAATAGAACTCCATACGTCATCATATAGCAATATTGTCTTTAAAAACTTTGTAACTGGGTACAGCATTTTATTGGCAAGAACATAATTCATACGAGTAACGTTATTTTTTTAGCGTGAGTTTTTAGCATGATAAACATGAGCAACATGATTTCTAGATTGTTCAATAAACACATAAATATTACTACTGGCTCAAAACAAAAAGAATTCGTAAGCCTTAATTTTAAATAATAATAATATACTCAGACATTTCACACAGCGTCATCCAGTCCCAAAGTAAGCAGCACAGCGCTTGTGTTATGGGTAGTAGACAACTGATATACTACTTATATACTTTTATTTTGTAAATAAATACATATTATACATAAACACCCAGACTCTTTTAGAATTTTAGATTAGAATTTTAGAATTTCAGAATAATTTCTTATAGAAAATAATGCAGTATAAAAAAATGTTTTGCAAATCAATTTGAGAAGTCGAATAGATAAAAAAGTATTGAAGCCGTCAGTTTAAAACCACCTGAAGTTTGCGCCAGCGATTAACACGTTGAAGCAAAAGAGGCTGGCGATACACGAAACGTGGAGGAAAACAAGAGGTTGGCCGGTGGAGGTGCGGAGCTTGCGGTCATCGGCCTTGACATTGTGCCCGTTTTTGTGTTTATTTATAGCTTATGCATTTACATATCTGAGTATATCTATTACGTACTCACATCTAGGCAAAAAAGATTCAAAAGCAGAAGTTGCAAAAGCTTTACACTATTAGAAAAGAAAGAGAAATTCAAAGGAACGTATTTCGTATTTCCATCAGATAACAAAACAGATGAAATTTACTAAAAAGATACAATGAGGAAATTTGGGACGGTTTATTATGAAATAAAATAGAATAATTGTAAATGTAAACCATAGAATGCTTTTATAAATTTACTAAGCTATTAGTATTTTAATAATAAATGTAACATAATTTTAATAAATAATTAAAAATAGAAATTTTAAGTTTTACGCTTCTTAGCACAAGTTTTTCGCGATTAGATGAATAGTACCATAATTTAAGAATTTTATGCAAAAATATAGGCTCCAATAACTATTCAGATCATGACACGATGACGACAAGCAGTTACAGTTGCGAAGAAATTTTAAATAAGTTTCTGATTTATAATTTTATTAATAACTCTTCGGCAATAAAAATGTTGTTTAAAACGGTAAAATAAAAACGTAAACTTATGTTTAAATAATTCAGGATTTACTATTTGTAACAGTTGAGGTCAAACTAAAAATTAAGTATTCATTCCTGACTGACGGAAAAAAATCTTCCTTTTCAAGCAGCTAATTAAATTATGAATATTTACATTGACCGCAGACGTCAATTACATTTGATTTGTTTAAACATCTCTAGAATTTTTGAAAATAGTTGTTAACGAAAGAATACATTCATAAAATAGAAAAAGTATAAACGTACATATTATATGTACCTATATTAGTAACTTGTATCGTCCATGCAACAAACTAATGACCAAATTTGTGTGACAAAGCCACAGTAGACAGTAGGCAATAATCATCTATCTTTTTCCCGCAAACATGTTAAAGACACGGAAACGACCTTCCTGCGATTATGCATCGTTAACTCAAACTATTATTAACTTAACCATAATCATGTGAGGAATCCACAACGTGTACTAGTTCATTTACTGAAGTCTGTCTAGTTTGACAAGAGGCTAGGATATTTTTAGATATTGAAGAATTACCTACCATCATTTACGACAAGTTACTACAAGAAGTAACCAGTTGTGGAACGCACATAAGATGAAATATAAAACTGAATGTCATAAGTATTAGAGAACCATTTTACGGCGCGTTCCAACTCGCAAATAAAAAGAATATTAGACGTATGTATTTTAAGATGTCCCTTTGTATGTGGCGATAATACTAAATCAATATCAACGTGAAATTGTATAAAATAAAATAAAATACAATTAACCTGCAATACGAAATCTTTTTTTATTAGCGAGTTACAATTACGAGTAATCTATACAAATATTATAAAGAAGTAAACTTTGTTTGTTTGTATGTAATGGATAAACTCGAAAACTACTCAACCGATTTCAAAAATTTTTTCATCTATAGAAAACCTCATTATCAACAAGTAACATGTGCTGTATTTTATTTTCAAAAAAATTTCTACCCCTGCGAAGCCCGGGCCGCTAGTATTTAATAAATAAATAAAACAGAATTCATTGTCATATTAGAAAATCATCACGTCACGTTGTAACAGCTTGTATCTAAAAAAATATATATTTCGTATTTACTTAATATCTGTACAACTAAAATGTCGCTTTGATGCTGCGATAACATTTAAATACCATTTTTCCATATCAAATTACCGTGAATTTGTTCAAAATAAAAAACAATACAATGATCGTGCAACGTCAGGCAAACAACTTTGTAATTATTAATATCATATAAAAAATAAACCTGACTAAGCACTAAGCATGTGCTTACCATCTAAGGATACAAAAAATTAAAGCTGCGCAAAAATGTATATCGAAGAAAATAATTAGAGCTAAAAAAATTAATTAAACCCTGTACTTTAGACCAGAGTGTAGGGTTCTACTTGTCATCGTGAATTTGCAATGTTACAAAAATGAGAACAAACAGACCTTGTAATTAACACAAAAAAGTACCAATAGATTCAGTTTCAAAAAAGAAAGCGTGAAGTTTATTAAACTGGAACTTAAACTTGAAATATGAGATGAAACATGTCAACGTTTTTTAATCAATAGAAATAATAATTCGAGATACTGTGGTAACGCAGTAAGGTAAGGAGTCGTTAGCGCGTGAATTCATTGCCATTACCTCGCTGCGCCGGCGCCGATGGAGTCTCGAGAACGCGACGGAAATCGCTGCATTATGTACTTAACTGTACATCATTCGATCAATAAACAAGAGCTAATGGCCGTTGGTATCGCTCAAATTGTAAATATCCATGTAATAATGGTAATTTGTCGAAGGAGTATATTGTAAGAAAATGAATAATTTTCTGTAATTTAACTTCACGACTGGTCAGTAGTCATTGAATGAAGAACAAATTACTGGTACAATATTCTGCTAGAATTTACGTTTTATACTTTTAGAGCAATATAAACCGACATGATCTTGCATGATCAAAGAACAGATACGTCTAAATAGACATAAGAATATTTATCGTAGGATATGATTTCTGAAATAAGAATGAATTGCTTATGGTCTGCGACTTTGCATGGAATGCGTAAAGCTGTTTATTTAAAATGTGTATAACTACTATTTCTACCCCGTTGGGTATACAGCGTATATGTCTGTATATAATCTATAAAACCAGAAATATCCTAAATCAACATCTGTATTATAGGTACGCAAATTTTCAGTACAAGGCCCATCTACATTGATTTAACCGTTTCCAAAATAAAGTTGAAAATACATTTATTACATGCGATTCAGGTTTATTCTAATTTAGATAATTATTCAGATTCTAATTTTAACAAATAATTCCAAAAACATTTGGACCCTATCGTCATACATATATATATGAACATAGTAATAAAAATTAATACATAGGTGTACATACATGTACCTACCTACTTATTAGTAAGTTGTCATAAGTACGCTATCTTTTTTATTAAGTTACTTTTGACGCTAACTGTACAGATGATCATGAACTATGTACTTTACTTCTTTTAAAAAGAATAATAAACCTTTTTAAAAGATGTAGATACTTAAAGCTATTTTTTTTAAATTTTACAGCGTACATAATACAAAATCAAATAAATCAAGCATTCCTTTAAAAAAATATTTGCCTAAGATGTTCTCAAGTCAAAATTCACAACTAAATTGCACATAATTATCATTACAAAACAGATTCCGGTAGTGTGATAAAAAATGATAATAGTACTAAAAATCGCATATTCTAGGAAAAGACTCATTTAAGTGGAGAAACCCTGAAAACTAATCTCAAACGTACCTATAGTAATTTCGGTTTATACGGCTTTAAGGTAATGTAGATGTAATTATATGCATAATTTTATATAATATAAATATAAAATACAATGTAGCGTAGTAAATGACAGAACAGGTTTTAGGAATGGTAGGGGTTGTATGGATCAGATTTTCTCACTTCGCATTATCGTGGGGAAGTTTCTGGCTAAGGTCAGAAAGTTTTCTGCGCTTTCGTGGATCTAGAAAAAGCATTCGATAGAGTATTGCGAAAGAAATTGTGTAGTCTTCTGCCTGAATATGGCGTGGGTGGCTCCTTACTGCAGGCTGTGAGGTCGTTACATCGAGACCACAGAAGCTGTGTAAGGATAGGCGGAGACATGTCGCCCTGGTTTGAAGTCTGTTCTGGTGTCAGACAGGGCTGCGTGATGTCTGCCTGGCTATTCGTGCTGTATTTGGACAGTTGCCTCCAGAGATTGAAAGGTAATATGAGTGGCATAGGATGTGATGACACAGTGGTAAACTGCCTATTGTACGCTGACGATGCTGTGCTAATAGCACCATCAGAAGCAGAGTTTCAGACACTAGTCACGTGCATGCAAGAAGATTGTGTAGTAAAAGGATTGAAAACGAATGTGAACAAAACTAAGGTCCAGAACCTTAGTTTTGGGATACGGCGTGAAGATATGTATGTATGTATGTATTTATGTATGTATGTATACATAGACACATACATACATACATATCTTCACGCCGTATCCCTAACGGGGTAGTCAGAGAGGACTATGTATAGTTACGAATAAAGGTGCTAAAAATATTTTTTAGCCTTAAAAATGAACTGGCCCAATAGAAAGCAACACCAATAAAAAAAACTACCTGCGGAGTGCGCGATTAATGCGCCGCATAATCCGCAATGCAATCGCAACGTGTAACAACAAAAAGACAGTTTTAACATAACATAACATATCTTCACGCTGTATCCCCAACGGGGTAGTCAGAGAGGACGGAGCGCCAGGAGTCGCGGTCCTTACACACCGCTTTCGCTTCCTCAAAACTCATCATTCTCTTCACACATTTTCGCCTAGGTATGCGAGTGCTTTTGACATTTTTAACCATAGTAATAAACAAAAAGTAAAAATTTACACTGGAAATTCAAACAATACACAGCCTCAGAATGTGACATTCAATGAACTGCTTACTAGGACCTAGTTACTAGCTACTAGGTACTTATATATATTAATAACCAATTTTAGCTGCAGATGGTTCAAATGTTAAAAGGTCAAGAGTTCAATGAATAAGTACCTCTAACTGTAATATGTGTCTATGTATACATATTATATACAGCTAGTAATATTTGTATACCAGTATTTCCTCAAGTGTGGATTGCCACTTCCGGCGGGTTGCGTTGCGTCACAGAGCAGTTTCGGGGAGTCGCAAAGCAGTTAAGTGCCTAGTTACTAGGTACTTATATACAATACTTAATGTATATAAGTACCTAGTAGCTAGTAAGTAGGTCCTAGTAAGTAGTTCATTGAATGTCACATTCTGAGGCTGTGTATTGTTTGAATTTCCAGTATAAATTTTTACTTTTTGTTTATTATTATGATTAAAAATATCTTTTTGAGAAGTCCCGATTTTATTATGCCCGTCCTGATTTTTTCCCATTAAATCCCGAAATATTCATTGGGAGAGTTGGCAACCCTATCTACTGCTAATAGTCGTGCTTTTTCCATCCTGAATGAGAAATGGCGCAACATTATGTACCTATGTTCTAAAGATCTAACCTGCATTATAATGTAATAACTAATAACATATCTATAAGTAGAAACATAGCGCGAAGATGTATGTATTTATATAATAATGCAGAATAATCAGAGAGGGCTAAGGATGGAGCTCTCAGCACCGCAAACCTTAGTATTTCCTCTTTCGCCCTTCAAACTTCGTCATTTTCTAGAGAAATCTCGCCAAAGTATGCGACTGCTTATTACTATTCTATTAACACACACAGAATAATTGATCATTATAAATTTTGACGACCTTCGTGGCGCAACGGTTTAGCGCGTCGGAAAGTAAAACGGGGGTTGCGGGTTCGATTCCCGTCCCGAGTCTGGGTGTTTATGTATAATATGTATATATTTACAAAAGAAAAGTATATAAGTAGTATATCAGTTGTCTAGTACCCATAACACAAGCGCTATGCAGCTTACTTTGGGACTAGATGGCGCTGTGTGAAATGTCTGAGTATTATAAATCGGTCCCGACCTTTCTCAGGCTTCTACTATCACTATCTATCTGTTCTTTCTTCATCGAACGTTGATTCTCATTCATTGATACACGAACTCATTCTTTGATACTCGAACCATCTAGGCATTCTTGTATTAATTTTTACTGTACCTAGTACTTTGATCCATACTGAATAATGTAGATTTACAGTATAATTGTATTATGTTCTAGAAAAAACTTATTAGCGTCACATCCATTACCGTTTCGACGCGACGCCAAAATAATATTCTGACGACATCGAATATTTTTGTATCATGTCTGTTGGCAAAGAAAATAGATTCAGTATGAACATAAGCTTTTGGGAGATTTACTTGCGTTTGAAGTTTATTTACCAAATTGAAAACTGAAGTGCTTAGCGTATCAAAAGGTAAGAGATATTTTATTCTGTATAAAAATATGCTCTCTTTCAATCCCTATCTCTACCAATATTACAAAAATCGAAGCGGTTTCCACTTGCTTTTCTTTCACATGAAAACAACCGAACTCATCAAATACTTATTTATGTGCTTAGTGTATGAAAAGGAAAGATATTTTATTCTGTATAAAAATATATACTCTCTTACGATCACCAGAAACGAAGCGTTTTCTAATATTTGTTTTTTTTAACCTCAAAGCTCATTAAGTGGCTGTACTCCTATAGACAAAATAAAGGCTACATATCATTTGGCAGATGTTAATATAGACATAGTTCTGACTTTTATCAATACATAAATACTGTCATTAATAATGTATAATGTACATATTATACTTATTTCGTCGTACGATAGCGATGATATATCTGGGTATTTCATGAAAAAAATCAACTAGTAATACGTTCTATATCGTTTAACGATTCGGTCAGTTATAGTCGGCACAACGATTCTATAGAGTGTCTAAAGTATTAAAATATAAAACAAATATATAATTAAGTGATTTACTTAAGTCTTATGTTAAGTTGTAACTTCTGTTCACGGCTTAGTATAGCATAGTAAAGTACTTTTATCGTTAATTACTGTATTATCCACTATTACATTAAATGAGAAATATTTGTGCACAAAATTGTAATTTGCAAGATAACTACATTACCAATTAAAAAACTGGTGTTAGAGATTGGAGATATTACAATTACCTATTCATATTAGTAAAAATCATTTTTAAAATCTGTATAATTTCGGAGATGCAACTGGATCTTTGTACAAAACTTCTTTCTGTTTCTTTTATCGACATTTTTTTCTCCAACCATGTTTTTCCGTTTATGGATTTCAAAACAAAGAGTTCAAGTTGTATGTATCCAAATGTCTCACTCTCAGTCTTCTTAGATATTGAGTTCCAGTTCACCAAACACACCCAAGTCTGCATATGTGGACTCTTCAGTTACAATTATAGCAATATTATCAAAAGCGTTCACAAGAGACAGCTTATGGAATGGTAGCGTATGGATCAGTTAATATGAAATAGTACCAAAATACATATATATCTTCACGCTATATCCCTAATGGGGATGAAACCAAAAAACTGTTGACATTTTTTAATTGTATTCTAATTCCGAATTCGTCGCAATCGAAACAAATCAAGAGTTGGTATATTTTAAAATGCGTTTGAGTCATAAAGTTAATATTATTCTAGTAACCATATACA
Organism: Zeuzera pyrina; assembly: GCA_907165235.1. Lineage (NCBI taxonomy): Eukaryota > Metazoa > Arthropoda > Insecta > Lepidoptera > Cossidae > Zeuzera > Zeuzera pyrina. The sequence goes on from OU015627.1 coordinate 7,730,257, forward strand.
CACTATGTTTGTGGTTTGAGTACTAACTTAAGAATCACATTATTTAAAAAAAAAAGCTCCTATCGTGTTTTTCATCATCTAACAAGTCTATGTCGGAGCGGAAAAATTAACAAGAAAATTCTTTGAAATATTAACATTAATTGTCTTCTTCATAAAAATTCGTTAGCAACTTCCTGAAAATTGGTACGCAAAACACATTTTCATTCATGTGACAAAACTTCTTGGTGACGTGGTCGCTATAATGGTTATTTCACAACAAACTTGGTAAACAAAAACATTATTCATTCCAATAATTTGAAAATCAAGCAACGGTAGCCGCGGAGACAATTCATATGCAAATATTAAAAAATCGTCAATTGCCTTTACAACACTGAGACACAAATCGGTCGAGAAGACATAGAATTACTTTACATTTATATGGATAAACAATAGAATGTTTACTTCATAGTTATATATAGGTACGTACCTAAATGTCCAGCTCAATTTTAAGACTGTGTAGAGACGGACGAGTTATATTCGTGATTCTATCAAAAACAATCTTTGTAAAAATGATAAACCAAATCTCAGGATTCTTTGACAGTAAAAAGTTGTAAGATTTCATGTAGGTAGAGCCAAGTCTCGCGTTCTTATTACCCTTTACTCTGCGTTTAACGAAATCTAAAATAAATCACAGAACCCGATTAAAGGCCACCTACCGGGTCTGATTGTGAATCTAAACCGTCCAGAGACCCATTCAACCCGACAGACTTTCTACCGCCTGAAATAAAAAAAAACTAGGACCCGATTGCAGCGCCACCTACCGGGTCCAATTGTGAATCTAAACCATCCAGGGACCCCCTAAAACACACAAAAAATTTCGTCAAAATCGGTCGAGCCATTTCTGAGTTTTTGACAGACTAACACACAGCCATTTTTTTATATATATGTACATAACTACATATAGATTTAAAGAGAGTACTTTGTGTTTGGCATTCACGCGCCACAAAAAAAAATTACTACGTACATTGGTATCACTGAAAAAGCTTAGTGGTACCTATACGGTAATAAGTCAGTATCACATTGGTTCCTAAAACCTCTCATATTATCAATTCTAGTTAACAATCTACTCGTATGGATAAGTGACGACGAAAAATGTTCGTGTTAAGTCGGTATCGTAATTCTGTCTTTGATAATAATAGGTTTATAAATTAACCTTTATGTCTATAAACTGTGACTAAAACCATTTTTAAAAATTTTTAGAAGCCTAATAACATTTTCAATTTTGCCGAAATACAATGAGTCTTGGTCATGCAGTTCTCTATTCTTGAAAAAAATGCAAAGCCAAGATCGATTTATTTACAGGTATAAATTAATAAATTCAACAACCTTGAAGATCATTTGCCGGATTAGCTTTAAAAAAAAAATGCATGTAAAAAAAATATCTTTCTCTTTCATAACCTTCAATTAAATTGTAAGCTGAGACCAAACTGGGCACCCATTACGATATTACTTTTTCACACAACATTAAATGGACAACATATTGTTTACGTTACGTTACTCTGTATTTGAAAAAAACATCAACAAGATGTAGTTACATCTTTTGTCTTCTACAACATTCAGTGATTCCGTCATGTTTTCAAAATAAATAAAGAGTACCAACATACAATACGATGTTACCTTTGTACTTTATTTTTAGTTTCATTTACACATGATACGAGTAACTTCTGACTGTAAAATCTAAATATATATACGTAGATACATAAAAACTTATTTGTACACTCCATAGAAAGTTATCCAATAGTGCCTTCGTTTTTTACAACTATCGCCATAAGCGACTATTACTTACAAATAAAAATTCCTTGTCACATTATCAAAAAGTCAAAATGTATGTGTTCATAAATGTGTGTTCATAAAATAATTTTAACGTATTTATACAACTTTTTAGCTTATTATGAGATAGTGTCATAACTACAATCATGTAAACCAATGAAAAACATTGTTATTGACGGAAGCGTCAAAAGCACTCACATACCTCGGCGACGAGAATGATGAGGTTGGAGACAAAAAGATATTTAAGGTCACCGATTTCTGGTGTTTGTCCTGTCTGTATGTTGTATTATATGAGCATGAAGTTTTTCATTTATCCTAATTCATACAGTTTACATTACCTTGTTAAACTATACCATATTGGACCATCTGCCATTATCTAACCATTCTATTAGTCGTGAGTAGCTACTTATATGGAGTAACAATATAATACTATTGTACTTCATGTAATGGAATATTTATTAACATGTAATTAGCGCATTCCTTATAGAAACAACAACAAAAATTAACAAAGGACGGGTCGCTATCTGGACTATTTACGCTTGTAAAGATTAAATCCTAGGATTTAATGTGATATGAGATTATAACTAGAAAGATTTCGTGTAATTCCAAATTCCTTGTAAATGTTTTAATTAAAAATTATATCGAATATTAGGTTCTTACTTCCCTATAATTTATTTCAGTTAGTGTATTACACGAGCGAAATTGTTTAAAAAATTGTTTTTTAAATAATTTCCTTTTTCTTTCTCTTTATAGCATGAGCTTACAGAGTTCCGAGTCTTTGACGTGGACGCCCTAAGTCTTATTAATGTTATCCTTGAATGTCAACGTAATAACAATATACTCTACACTTGATAATAAAATTCTTACTTCGTTTTATAAATAAAAGAAGTCTTGACATATTCGACGCAAAATATCATTGAGAATGCGAAGTAATAGCAGGTGTACCTTTTCCGGTACTATCAGTCACGATTTGGTGGATGAGTCAGCCACTACTAAATTTTAAGGCGATTTACCCTAACAACCTTTAAGTAGAGATATGCGGTCGAATTAACCTTTACGCTTCGGCCGCGTTTTAAGTGAAAAAATGTCGTGAAACAACACGTGACTAAATACCGTGAATGATACTTAATAAAACTGGCTGTTTTAAAGCAAGATGATTGACCAATTCAAAATTAGTCAAGGAAATAATTGGAAAACGTGTTACACGAGTATCGTCTGCATTGACAAAAATGTTAAAAAGCAATAATATGCACCAATCAATCTATATTATGTATGTCAATCCTCTAAACGAGACTGCCCTACTACAAACTTTTAGAAACTTGAGTTTAATTGAATCAAAACCAAAATTACTATATGTAGTATGGTGTGATATGGATCTACCTTTAGAACAATAGGGGAGGGACTTACAAGCCTACATCATTTAATTATTCTATTCTATCTTTATATTTAATTATTTAATTTCAATTAACTAGAAAATTACATTTTTATTATTCGTTTTCTTTATGTTTTCACACACTTGAAAGCTCTAAACACTAAGCTCTTCTAATTTCACAACAGTGTTTACCTTCTCGGTAGTACAGTGGCTAGAGCGTAGATCAACCAAGCTGAAATATGCGGATTCGAATCCTGCAATACGGTCAGACTTTTTTTTTATTTGTTTTTGTAAGATACCGAGTGAAGCTCAGTCGCCCAGCTATTCATGAAGTTAACATATATATGTATATACAAAAATAAATTACAATACCTCAAATAATCATATTTTTGTAGATCACATCATACAAATGCTATCATTTAAGTAAACTGTAAGAAAACAGGTTTTCTATGCCGAAAAGTGTTTATTGTAAGAAATTTATTAATCTTTATAATATTGATTGTATCTTGCCTTCACTGACTTAAATATTCTGTCTCTAGATATTACTCAAATTACCATAATTCACGCTTCATTGTGACTCAAACATAATAAACAATGGCGTTAAGTTAAACTCTATAATAAATTCTAAAATAGAAAATATCTTTCAATAGTATGTCTGTGTGTAGTATGATAATAGTAATAAATAAAAAATATGTAATCAGGATCAATGTCAAACTGGTCGGTACGCGGTGCATACAGTGCCTAGCGCTAGAGCGATGAACGGTCGCTCGATAGGATTCAAGCATAGAGGGAGTATTATGTACAGAGTACGTAGGTCCGTGGCCACATGAGACAAAAATGTAGTATATATTTCCATACAGCTTTGCTATTAGTGTCGCCAACTGATATTTATTACCGTATAAAAAGTAGGTTTCTTTATAATGACGCAGTCAAATAATAATTTGCTTAGCGGTATAATGGCGCTTGGCATTGTTTTTGTTTTGTCGACAAATAATTAAGACGTTAGATTTTTATAAAATGAATGAAGCTAATTATATCATTTCGGAATAATTCTGAAGAAGCATTTAAGGATGAATATTTTCATATACTTACCTACTAAAATGCTGTGGGAAATGAAGTTTAATAATGTAGAGAAATAATTTTCCGTGGCATTTTCACTATACTTATTTTATACCGTATGGACAAAAGTGATAGTTGGTAGTCCCAACACTAACGGGTTTATTTAGCACATTAGTGTGCTGACCTTGAAAAATTCGGCACGAGCTAAACGATAGAAAATACTGTATCTTTTTTGCTTTCGTCTAGGTTGCATGTGGTTAGTCTATTTCCTATGTGAATGAGATAGAATATATGGCGTAGTCTATAGGTTTCTCTATCTTCGAATTCAAGGGATAGTTAGTAGGGTAGGTGCAGGTACATTAAGTGCACACTGCACACAAACATCAGAGGAATACAAATATTTTAGACACGTAAGGTAGGTATTCATTGTATATTAGAATTTATTTTATCATTACATAATTCACGTTTAGATATTATACTACTTAATATAATTTAATTAAAAATAAACTAATAATAAATAACGTGTGCTTTGATACTGGTATGGAAGAGTAAGAAAAATATATATTATATGTGCCAGCTGTATATCGTCTCCGTCGCAAATATTGGTCACTATAAATATAAATAGGTTATTATGGAATGATACAATTAAGAAAACTTCCACTGATAAGACTAAAGATAAAAAAGTTATTTATCGCCACTTAAAATACAATATTGTGTGTTACATAATTATAACACTACTAACAATTTTTGAGATGTTTTTTGAAAAGGTCAAAAAACATCTCAAAAATTGTTGAACCTAGGAGGGGGTTACCCTTATCTCGAAAAATATCGGACTCGGATCGGAAAAAAACATAAACATTGAGAATAAGGTGTAAATTGAAGAAAATTATCCAGACTTCATTACGTTAAATAGGTACCCATTTTTTATATTAAAAGAAAGCGCCACAGTAAATTTTGTTCTAGGGTTACCAATTGCTAATAACAGACAGTAAACCTTCGTATTCACTGGATCAAATATCCCGCGATACGTGTCGCCAGAAACGGCCAGAGAAATCACTGGACATCGCGTGATGTCGCCAGACCACAGTATAAACATAACAGTACGGTATCTTCATAGAAAATTAGCGTATGCGGTTTATATGTGTGCGCGCTAATACGCACGCGCCGTGGCACGCACACAACAGCAATATTCTGGGTGAATATGGGTAATTATTGTGGGGTCGCACGCGACGCGAACATGCACACGTACATACAACCACTCTCATTTGTCTTTAATTCGGTCTCCACATCGTTGCAAATACATCGTTACACATCGTTAAAAATGTCTAAATCATATAAACGAACGTATTATATTGTCCTCAGATGCCTAAATAATTGTAGTTAGTCGAATCCAGAGTTATCATTCTTCAACATACCTACAAGAAATAAAATCTAACAAACACGAAGAACTTATCCGTGTGTATTGTTTTATTATTTTTATTATTATAGTATACTAAATGTATAACTAAACGAGATGCTCTCCGTATCATACTCCCAACACAACAACCCTACGTATCCGGCCAGCCGAAAGTAGGCAATTTCGTTACGCATGAGGCGAGAGTCAACCTTATTTTTTACATATTCTCTAGCCAGACATTTTGACTCTCGACTTATTTCGTGGGAGTAGTCCCTCTACGACATCTACAGCCGAATGTATCATGTCGTACGATGTTGCCAGGCATGACGTACGAAGACTGGCGACGTCGTTCTACTTTAAGCGACATCTCTGGGTACACGTATCGTGGGACATTTGTTCCCTAGTGAGCACGAGGCAAAGAAACACTAATAGCAATATTACGCACTTAGGGTAAGAATGGGTAATAGCGTTCAATAAAGGAGAAATAATCACGAATCTGATAATAATCAATATTTCTTTATTAATCTTTTTGCTGATTAAACTTTCACTATTCTTCTAACTAAATCACAACAATTTAAATCAATAAGTAAAACAAATTTAGCGTAAATAATATTTAAAAAATAAATGACTGACCGTTATTAAACTCCATGACAGGTAATACCAGTCAGTCACTAGGTTGGTAATACCGGTCAAGCTTTATTCAGGCATAAATCGCAGATTTAACCCTCAGGAGAGTCATATCCTGATCACTCAGTGTGAGCCCATAGACCACACAGCACACATATATACCACAGCTCTTTGTTTTACCCATAATCGTCGCAGAACAAACATTTATTTTCCAGATCCTCATCAGCGTCAATATCTTCATCTTCAGGCAGGTCTGTCATTTTTATTTCGTACTTCATCACTCATCATTCTTGTTTTTGTCTTGAAGCACTTTTTTTAGCCTTTTTCACATCGATCGATTTTAGTTTTTTTTTCCTTGTCTTTTTTCAGTTTTTATTTTGAGTTACTTTTTTTCTTCTCTTTTGTCATTTTTCTATTTTCTTTTTCGACCAGAGCTTCTTTGTTAGTTTTTTACCGAGGAACTTAACTTGAGAAGCAATTTTATCTTCTTGTTCCCTTGTATCGATTGGACTTCTACCCGACTGTGGGCTATCACGATCCTTGTTCTTCAATCTTTCTTAAAGCGTTGAAAACGGCGCGCCAGTAGATCAAGCTACTTCTCTAATAGGTTTTACTTCATCCACTAGTTCACATCATTCTTGTTTTAGGCATTCTGAAATAATAAACAAAGATTAAAATGAACAAAAAATCTGACCACGTGTTAATTTTTCCTGCGGGTAGTACCGGTCAGCGTGACTGGCATTTCCCGCAATAAGAAACATTTCCATAAAAACATTTTTAGATTAAAAACTTGTCGAGACAAATTCAAAATCTATTTATTACTTTGGATGCTTGATAATTCTACAACAAATATTATAGGTAACAATGTAAGAATTGTGAAATAATGAACACTCACCTCTTATTATTTGACCTCGAAAATTTACTTCAAATAAGCTCGAAAATAAGTGACGTGGGTTCATCCTAGATGTTGTCTGGAAAATAAGCGGGGGCCGGTGCATCGGCGCGGAGTAAGGTCGCGGCACCTGTTTGGTACCTGTGACTGTGCGGGAATGCAGTAATATGGGAGAAATCGTAATGACCGGTATTATCTCCTGACTGGCATTACCCGGTTTTACCCTATACTTATGACTTGCACTGGGCCGGGTTTATCTTGGATTCTACTCTTTCAAATTTTACATATTCAAATTATATCAATATATATCTATATATATAAAAGGCGATGTATGTATGTATGTGTTCCTTATGGACTCGAAACCGATTTCGATGAAATTTTCAGGGAATCTTCAGATTGCCCTAGCGGGTGTAAAGTTTGGTAGTGATCGGATTAGTAGAATTTTTTTTTGTTTTTTTTTTTTGCAGTATTATAAAAACTGTTTAACTTATTTTGACTTCAACTAACGCCCAGTGAAACGGGCCGGGTTTGCTAGTTACATATAAATTGTGTGCACTTTTATAATAAACTAACTACTGGTGCCACTCTGTGTGCCAATAGGTTTATTGGGTCAGTAGCTTTCGGGTGAAATAAGAACAGGCACAGATCAGACACGAAAAATTATTGATTTTTAGGGTTCCGTATTTTATAGGAAAAACTGAACGCTTATAAAATCAATCACGCACCCGTCCGTCATATGATTTTCTCAGAAATAATGTATTATACATGTATCACGTACGAAATAAACGTGTTTGGCATAGTAACATCTTATCTACCCACTTAAGTATTTTGCACTAGTTAACATTTTATAATATTCATAATAGAATTAAAGAAGCGGTAAATTATAGGGTATTCGAACTCGATCATCGCGCACGTCCTTAATCCTTCTCTTAAACTATTAAAAAGAATTTAAAAAATTCAGGAAATTTAAGGTTTTTAAAGTTTACGGCAAAAATAAACCGAAAGTAGATAGATCGCCAAATATTGAATTTAGACACTTACTATTTTGTAAATATCGTACAGAACCCTTGATGTACGATTCGAACTCGCACTTAACTAACTTTAATAATATTAGCGAGGATATGTATGTATTGGGACTTAAATACTAATACAATTTTAGTAAGCAAGTCACGTACATAATGACGTCTGACGGTAACATCACTTCCATACTTACTAACGTTATAAATACCTATGTGTCTGTCTGTTACGTTTTCACGACTAAGCGCTGGACCGACTTTGATTAAAAGAATGGAGTTAGATTAAGCTGTGGGGAAGGGCATTCGTTACTTTTTTTTAATTCTACGCGGACGGCCAGTAAAGGGAGCCAGTAAAGTCGTAGTAAGCAGCCAGTACCATAAATCATTAATCGGAATGCATAAGACAAAACTGAGTGGTTACGTTAATTCTCCACATCTACGTTTTTTTACAGTACCTACGTACACGAAACCGACATGATACGTTACGGAATGTGAATTCATTGTCAGTGTATGGAATTCACGGTAATATTTCATTATACACATACAAATTATGTAGAGTTAATTGTTTGAAACAACTGAAATACATATCACACTTTAATGAGCCCAGTAGCTCCAGAAAATCCCTTGTGTAGTCCATGGACATAATGTCTCATTGCCGTTCTATTGCCTGTTATAAAAATAATAATTAATAAAATATTCCAGAGCATAGGTTCTGACTTCTCATACTAGTGTTTGGATAATAAGTGTGAGAAAAAAAACGCCTAAAGCTCATAATAGAATACGATACATAATCCTTCTCATACTATACATATGTTACATACATATATATATGTAAAATCTATACTAATATTGGAGAGCAGATTTTGTAAGTAAAAAAAATCATTTAAAAATTTAATGACAGTACTAGCGTCTATAGATCTCTCAGCCCTGTAGCCTGGGCCAAAGAAGTCTACAGTGTTCCCCGCCTGTCGTAAGAGGCGACTAAAAGGGCTTTGGGGTCGCGGCCGATCGGAGTGGAACTTTCGGTCGTTCATCTATGCGTCCCCGAGAACGACAGCGCGGAAGGTGCGCTATCGGGGCATTACTAGGGCGCCGGTAGGCTTTATCACTGACCCCCCGGTAGTGCTTCAACATAGCGCGAAAGGCCCAGAACCCCTCAACAACGCGCCAAGGACGACCACCGCAGGAGCTTTGGCGAGTAAAACTCCACATAACCCGGACCCACCCCCAAGAGGCTAGGTACCTGAGTTCCGGTTTCTCTTGCGTTACAAAAAATAAAAAAGGTAATAGACCCAGCTATAAATTAATTTTAAAAACATCACTTTTTAATATGACGCGGAAAAACTTATCACTTTAAAATATGAACCTTTACGCGAATGTCGAATTTGTCCTTGACGAAATATTTTCTCTGTATCATTTATCTAAACTAGTGTCTAAACTACATGAATAAAATAATTCAATATAAAGTATTAAATCATTTTCAGAAATAAATATATAGTAATATAGTTACGTTTATGTTTATATATTATGGTTTACTAATAATGTGAAAAATGTTTACAGGTACCTAGTCATCCACTTAATGTACCTAGCATTTTCTTTACCTAGCATTTTCATTGCATTTCTATATTAATATTATAAAGAGAGAAACTTTTGTAATTGCATGTAATTAATAAACTCAAAAACTAATCAACCTATTTCAAAAATTCTTTCACCTATAGAAAGCTACATTATCAGCGAGTAACTTGCGACCACCCCGCCTTCGCACGGGTAGAAATTTTTTTGAAATTTTTTAATTTCAAAAAAATTTCTACCCGTGCGAAGGCGGGGTGGTCGCTACTTCTTAATAAAAATCAAAACTTGTTTCATTCGTTTTAGTACATAGCTAAAATAAAACTTGTTTTTATTAAGTTTTTTTTTATTTATTTTTTCTTCGTGTTGTTTCTGTTACGACCTATGTACTTGTTTCTATTTTTCACATTTTGTTCCCAGGAGTATCGTTTTTTATTATTTATATTTACTTTGTGTGGTTTCTGTTACGACCCACTTGTTTCTATTTTTCACATTTTGTTCCCAGGAGTACCGGATAACTATACGGTGGACCCCCCCCCCCCCCCCCCCTCCCCCCTAGCCCTCTAGCGATTCGGGTAGGCGGGCAAAGGCTTAAATACAAGAGGGTGTGCCCCGGTACCCTGAGGTGGTTCGTTTACGACATTATATTTCTCGACACCCTATCGTCATTCAGTCCTCGGCACAGCCTCACCTTAACTAGGGTGCGTTACATTCCGTCGCTTATTTGAGGTTGGACCTTACTCGCACGGTGCGCCTGACAGCAACTTACATCCGAGTTTGACTTTGGAGTGCTCCTTCTCCTAGACAGGTTATCAATATCAATAACAACGCCCATCTTATCGAGCAATGCAGTCACTAACCGTTTTTGACACAAGTTTCGGCATCGGTAGGTACCTTACTTTCAGTACAGACTTAACCTACCATTTGGTACTCATATTATGGGGTTTAAAAATAAAATTTAAACCGCTATCTTGGGGCGGCGGCCATATTAAATTAAGTATTGAGACATCACTCACTTTATAGTTTTCTACTCTTCGAGCCCTTTCATTCGATACATTTATTAGAAGGATTGGATTGTAAAGAAAATGTACCTAATCCGCCATCTTAGAGCGGCGGCTATATTGAAATCAGTGTGATGTCACATGGATGTCACTGATTATCATTTTCTACTCGTCAAGCTCTTTTATTTGATACCCATATTAAGGGGGTTGACAAAAATACATCATATGCCATCTTGTGCCGGCGGCCTTTTTGAAAAAATGTATTATAATATTGAGTATTGCATATGGTATTGTCACCAGAACTAAATGTGTACCTATGTGCAAAATTTCAGCAAAATCGGTTGGGAGGAACTACTCCAAAATTCAGTTGCAAGATTTGTCCCGAATATACTAACAGGTGAAGTTACCAAAGCTTGTAAAAAAAATAAGCATAATAAATTCGAATCATACAGCAGGTATGGTATGGCAGGTATGTAACCAAACTACATACACATGTATAATAATTAATAAATAATATAAAGCAAAAACAAGGAAAAGATATTCAAAAATTAGCGTCTTATCGAGGTGTTTTTAGTCTTATAATATTAATGTAAACTTCCAATAATTTTAAAAAATTAAAATAATAATGCTAATAAAATTCATACTTCTAACGTGTCACACTTAATTACGTTAAGTGCTATTTTCCTTACACGTTCTTATTGTTAAAAAATATCTATATGTACTATACAAATATATTTGTACGTCAGCAAAAGTTAAACACGCATTTTTAAATTTTTTGTCTGCCGGCTTGTTTGTCCGGGCTAATCTCTGAAACGGCTGACCCAATTTTGACAGGACTTTTATTCACAGATAGAAGACTTTTCAGAGAGTAATTTACTTTTTATCTCGGAAAATACCAAATATAACGCGAGTGATACCGAGGGGCACAAATAGTTGAAAATTAATCTAATACAGACCTTATTATGTTGTATTCAGTAGTTTCGACTACTCTATACTTAGAGAACCTCATTCCGTAACAGCACAAACGCTTCGTACAATAGAAACGCTTGCTAGTGTTATCGCTCGTCAAAAGTGCCATTTGATTACGTTTTATACGGCGGTTTTCACAGGACTTTCCTTTTCGTTTGATGTAATAGAAAGTTAATAAAGTTTGATTTCCAATTACAAATTCGTTACGCTAGAACACGTAGTATTTGTCATCTATTCTACTAGCGTTTACGACAATTGAGTCTAGGCCTCCGAGGCCCCATTTGGACATGAATAAAACCGCGAACAAAACATAGTTATTAAAAATATCTAAGATATTGCAGACAGTATAGATTGGTATAAAGCTAATAAACACTAGTTATATTATACATCACTTTCAAACAAAAATTAATAATAAGTAAAATATTTTATACGCTAGAATCTGGAAACACATAATTGTTAAGCAAATGTATCACTTTAATTAACTGTACGCGTCGTATAACCTCTCCCCGATCTTAGACGGAAGGGACTTTATGGTGTAACGTGATAATAAAAAAACATGAACATTATTTACAGCGATAAACGGATAAGATTTCTACATATTTATGTAACTTTCACGTTATGGAAGGCGAAGAGCCAAGGTCAATACCTATAGTAAGTAGTTATTAGCTATTAGCCATTACCATTACCGTTCATTCGATTACAGTGGACGGATATATGCTTGAGTATATTTATTTACCAATAAGTATAAATGCCGATTTATACTTATTGATAAATAAATATACTCAAGTATATTTATTAATATTAATAGTAATTAGTTATCACTACTTGTAGCGATAACTAATTACTTCGAACATACAACATGTATTTACATATTTATATTGGAATTTTGGAAATAGCTGGTACAAAGCAAAAGTGCATATATATTACACGTATATTTAAAAAAAATTGTTGGAATTAGGGATACCTACTATTCCATGGATTATTAAGTATTTAAACGGACTCCACCCCAACATAAATAAAGAACCTTCTCTTTAGTAGTTTTATCACAGATTAATTAGTTTACTACCGTAAAGTTTTATGATAAACTTTTAATAAAAACGGATTTTTAACCGTTTTCAACAGGCGCATTTCAATTTAAATGACTATACATATGTGTAATTTATACACATATTTCATTTATATTTTATTATCTACATATCAGAAACTAACTTCATCACATATACAAACATAAATTTATATCATTCCCATTCGAGGTAGACCAGATTACATCTTGATGCTATCTTTAGCAATAAGTATTTTGGGTTTAAAAGATATCATAATAGTAATTCTCCTACACAATGCTTTTTTTTACCGCGGCATACATATTTTCACGCTATATCCCTAACGGAGTAGTCAGAGAGGACGGAACGCCAAGCTTCGCGGTTTTTACATATTTCCTTCGCCTCCTCAAATCTCATCATTCTCCTTACACATTTTCGTCTAGGTATGCGAGTGCTTCTAATATTTGACATGAAATGGAATAATATGCAAAATAATATAGCAGTGAGATCTTCGATCAAAGTGAGACAGTAAAAATTGTGTAAAAACCTTACCTTAGTTTTCCCTAGTAACATTACTAACATATAGATGACACACGGATGTCCGATGACAACTTAAAAAGTTTGTATTGCTGTTTTCCTAAGGAATTAACTTTATTTGAATAGATATTCAAATAGAGCATTTCTGCTATTTCACTATATTAGACTTTGGTATTAGTTTAACGTTTTCAAACTCATTCTGCTGTCTTACTTTAATATAAATGTACAAGCTATTATTATATTATGCATGGTAGTTTTAATTTTGATAGCATTCGATCGCAATTAAAATTGCAATCGAATGCTATCCTTAATGCTAATATCATATTATTATATTATGCATGCATAGATATTAGCATCTAATATTCTATAATATTTTATTACAAAAAAAAAACCAATCGAGGTGTGTAGTCTATACAATGAATCCATGAACCAATGGTGTGAAATGATTCTAAAAAAGTCGAAGGAATGACACGATTCTACCGACTGATATCGTGATATCAGAGAGTAAAATTGAGTAATAACTGGATGAATATAATTCCACAAAAAAGCGGAAAGGTTTACGACGGCCTTCAGTAGCAAATAGCAATGAAGATTACGAGATGGCAAAAACTCAACAGACCAATATCATAATACTAATTTTAAACTTTAACACAGGGTAATAACAATAACAAGACAAATATAGGTAACCCCGAAATAAAAAGGCATGAAAAAGTTTATACGGGCCTTATTGTTTTGTTACGTAGGAGAAACTTGCGGATTCACAACGTCCTGGGGAAGAGACTGAGACACTTATGCGAGCCCTTCTCGCGCTGTGCGGAAGCACTTCTGAGTGAGGCTGTGACAGAGCCCCCTTGCACCCTCGCAGTGCCACGACAGCGCGGACCATACACGCTGCCGTTCTCCTCGGCGTCGCATGGGGTAAACGACCAGAGCCCCCTCCGAAAGGCTGAGATCCCGAAGGCCCCTTCAGTCACATCTTACGGCAGGCGGGAAACATAGCCTTGTTCTCTGGCCAGGGCTACTCTACCTCTATATACTAACATGTCAAAAAAACTAAAATGAAGTACTACATACAAGCTCGTTTTCTTTAATATGATAGTAATACACCCTAGCCTCAGATATGTGGAATAACAATTCAACTTTAATTTAATAATTACGAAATAAACCGAAATTGATATGCATATAGTGCGTGTTATTCCTTCACTCGTTCATCACTGGCATTCACAAAACTTTTTTTCACTCAATTGTACTTATTGTTGCAAATAACGAAGTAAATATAAACAAACAAGTATACATTTATATATATTGAATAAAGAAGTATTATAAATGTAAACATCAGCGACGTTATTGAATTTTTCGGATTTTTAGACAATAGTTCTCCGGAACCATAAAATTTAGCTTCTACTAAAGAGTATAATTATTATTAAAATTCACGTTTTAAGTTTTCTTTTAACTAAACGATAACTTTAAAAAAGGAACCTTTACTGTTTGATTCCACTCCTCAAAAGTGACCTTTAAAACCAAAGCTTTCCTTGTCATACATTATATTAATATATCTGAAATTATATTAATATATCTGAAATGGGACCGGCTTTCTAAAATTATAACAAATTTGAGTTGTCTCTACATTAAATAATGTACGAGTCTGCACGACAAACATGATACAAATGATGCATAAACCAGAAGGAGGTTTTTCTTTTTCCTAATTTTTAAAATGAAACATCCAATCACAAAAATGCCCAAAAATTCAGCTTTCTACGAATAAAGACTCCAGATTTAAATAAAACTGTACCAACTTGAAATATACATATTTTGTACGTAGGACCACTATTGAATCTACGGTTGGCAAATAATTCCAGATAAAAATACTAAATAATTCAATATCATGACATATATACGAGTGACGCTTCACCGCCTAAATCAATGAACAATTATTTTAACAGAGATAAAAAACGAGTTATCAGATAAAACTGCATAATCAATACCTATTGCACTGTCCAAAATAAAATACATAATGTGCTGAATTCAGTTGACATGACAAAATCTAATTGTAAGCTTTTGTGAACTCATTTTACAGCTAGTGATCGTTGTGTTTAGACCTGTCAGTTAACATCTATGTATTATAGCTTTAAAAGACGATGTTATACAAAATGAACATATAATTACTGATTTGCAAAGTTTTCATCATTATTATTTCAACTTGTTTTACGCGTCGTTTAAACTGATTTATCCAATAACACGTTACCTAATCTTACACTGTTCAGTAATCAAAATAATCTTTAAGTAAAAATTGAGATAAACAAAACAATGAAACGAAATATGTAGTTAAATACATTTTCTTTCAAAGTCAAACACAAATACAGTTATTATGAAAGACTTGTTGTTGATTTGATGAATCGGGCAACTTTATGTATGACAAGGGGCTAAGATTGACTGCACGAAGCTCCCACTGCCTGGAGATGGTCTAAGGCAGGCTTCACGCTGTGGCTTTGTCAACGAGCCTCCCGCACGTGGTATATAAGTACGGGATTTATCATCGCCCACCAATACATTGCCGGCCGTCAAAGCGTTCGTACATTCCAAAAGTAAATATTTTAACGTTGTTTTTTATTTACCAGTGACAGTGGTTGCTTCTTCAACCAGTCTTTTTTCGTGACAGGATCTAAACTTCAGGTGAGTTTAAAAATAAATTCAGTGTTTAAAAATTGTTGATTGGTACATAATAATTAATAAATAATTGTCCACCCAGTTATTATTTATTAAACATTTTGGGATATTTGTGACAACATAAACATCAAAATAAAAATTTTAATATACTTGTGATGTAATAAATATTTATTAAAATGTGTAAACCTAGATGAAGTAAAATTAAATAACTTCATAATATTACACAAATTTAACGAATCGTTTGTGCCTCCCAAAAATTGAGGAATAATATTTAAACAAAAATTAAATTTAAATTCTGCCAGTCTGCTAGGCACCCTAAGCAATGACAGCATTTTAAGCGACAACTTTGAGGAAGTCTATTATTTAAGATAATGTTTAGTTTTAAGTTTGTAAATATTAATGTTAGGATATGTATGTACTTTTTAGTTATTAATAAATCGTTTGCCATAAAAAAAAACAAAATATTTTTATACTCAATAACGATTGTTTAAGAAAATTCGCTCACAGCTTCAAAACTCACTAAAGTGCAACAATTTTTTTTTATATTAGTCTGCAGATACTGGTAGATTTTACCAAAAAAAAATGAAATTGTTAATATATATAATGACCTAGCATAAAAACAAAAACGTCGGAAGACTATTATAACCATTAAAATTAACAATTGCTTTAACGGTATAACAAGTAAATATTAGTAGTACTTTTCACATTAAAATCTAGCCAAGCCACAGTCAGAAAATAATTTGAACTAACAAAGACCTTTCGATAATATTGGAACGCCCTTTCACGCTAGGGTGACAACGATAGTATACCGGTTCATCGGACATGATCGATAAAACGTAAACACTCAATTAGGTGTCACGACAATCACATAATATGTCACACTCCATTAAATACGGTAAGTAATAATATTAATAACTATTGTGCCTTTAATAGACGCATCACAAAATACAAAAATAATGTCTTATTAAACTAAAAAAAACTTAGAAAATTGAAAACATTTAAAAAAATAATATGAAAAATAAAATACTCAGGTTTAAGCAAACATATTAAAATTCGAGAATGAAATCGTAACAACTAAATTAGAAACAAACTCAAAAAATGAACACAATGTAACTAACTTAAGATTAGAAGTGCTATAAACAATAACAAAAGTTTGAAGACAGAAGACAATGCCATAACATTTCCTCATTAAGGTCTCAAACAAACCTTCATTAGTATGTACAAGAATGCATAACTTATGACCGACGGCCGAGACTAATCTGAGATAAATTGATTGCCAAGCGATGTGCCGGGTTCTTGGAATTCAGACACCCATAAACTTTTTTGCGACAATGAATCATAATACTAGAAGAGGAAATGATAATAATTATCTAATTATGTGGTCATTACATTATGGCTTCCACCGCTTGTTAACTTTTTTGTAACAGGAAAATGTAAAAAACCTGTAGAAGATAATAAAAGCTTAATTTTTGTAAAATATTGAAATATGAAGGCGTTCTTTGCCAGTTATATGTCATTTATGCATATATGAAACTTTCGGTTTCTTAAAAAAAGTTCGCCATTTTTTGAATTGATGAATTTATGATCAGATAGATTAAAGCAAAAACTGTGTTAAATAGCAGGTACGAAATTGTGACAAATTTTAATGAGTCAGTTTCAGTAATTATTCACACTTAAGTAAGCAGTGATATCAAAGTTAAACCGTGGCCGAACTAACCGAATGGAGCGGATCAAAACCGCGATAAAAACAGGCTGCCAATCGAATCCATCGGCTGTCAAGTTGCACACGTGATAATGAGAAAAAGCGATTGAGTTAGAACTGTGACTCAGCACTCAAGGCATGTAATTTAGAGCAAATGTAAAATAAGTCTATAACTGCTGATGAGTAGACAACGATTAGTCGCACGTAACAAAAACTATTTCAACAAAGACAACACCAAATATTTATAAAGAGTGCAAAAAAGCATTTAATTCAAAAATCACATGCAACAGGTCGATAATTAAATATGGCATTCGCTCTATTTATAATCTTTTAATGATTTGTGAATTGTGTTTGTTACACATGAGCAATATAATTTGCGCAGTACATTTCCATAGCACGTGTACAATGTACATCTACGGACCATAAACCATTGTAAATTCATCATCAAACTGTCAACGACCATCAGAAATTCCGCAACGTTAACATTATACATATTAATTCGAAGGTACCGAAGTATTTACACCGGAAAATTTGGTTTTAATTTGAAAACTTGTTGTTACACTAGTTGGAATAAATAACAAACGAGTTGCGTACCAATTTATGCAAAAACCTAAGCACCTGGATAATGTTAAGGAGTGTTATTCAAGGTAACTTAGCGTGTCTATAGCTAACAACGATTTCCACCAATCAAGAATAATATATTGTCACAACAATATCGAACGAGATTCCTAACATTTTTAGCATAGCAAAGCATTTGAATTTTAAAATTCAAACATTAACTGCGACGCGAATCCATCGAACGCAAATTTTCAATAAAAATATTAAATTAATATACTATCAAAATAAAAGTAGCATTTCAATGCTAAGGTCGAGAAATACATAATATAATCATTAAACTCCAATAACCTGTAGCTTCAAAATAAATACCATATTTTAATTTATGAGCTCTAAAGTTAGCTAGGAGTTAGTGGTTTTGTTGACATTTCACACTCGCTTGTGCCGGTTGATGCCGTTACACAAACTTGCTGTGGTTTAGCTTCCGCTGGCAATGACCTAAGCTGTTTTTAAACTGAAGACTACTTTACTTATGCGGTTTATGTCTGTGGTCTTCATTTTTATGATCGCCTCTGGTCCACGCTTTTACTTTGTTGACTCAGTGCCTATTTTACATTTTAACTGTCATATTTTCTTCGCTTTAAATTAACAAACCCACAATAGAGAATCAGAATTTCTTAGCTCTAAATCGTTATTGTGTGTTGTGTAATATTATTTTTCAACTCAATTCATGCAGCCTGGTTTGCCATTCAAATAAATAGAATCTATTCGTCACGGAAAATACATAAACACAACAAAATTATACACAGTGTATGTAATTTATTTTATTAGATAGGCAAGACTCGGATGAAATACAAAATATTCGTAACTTAAGCTACGAAAACCTGTCATCATATCGACAGATGATTTATGTTGAGCGAAATGTTATTGTATCGAATCCAATAATAGGTTCGATCCCAATAGGTCGACAATGAACCGTGGGTCGTAACATTGCACAATCAACCTAACCTACATCTCGAATAACGGGTTACAACACATGGTTGCAAGCACTTATAAAAGAGCTTTCCTACTATAAAGATCATGCATAAGCACAGTTTCTACCGTTGTAATCGGCTTGAAAATTACATGATATTATTGATTACACAGCATAGAATTTAGCACCGCTAGAAAGTCGACGAACTAGCGACCTAGACCGTCAGCTAGGTCACTTTTTGTAGAAAGCGTTACAACGTGCGCTGAAAAAAGTTAGTCTGGGTCGTACGAACAGGTGGTCACGTTACTAAAAAATGTTTATTCCAATATTACACGCCTCCACACATTTACAATGACATTTATTGTGATTTACGTACGATTGTACACATTCACGATAATGATGCAAGAACGTATACATATAATAAAACACGTGTATATGTTAATAAAATTCATAATGTTTCCCAAGTGTTGCTGTATTCTGTAGGAGAAAGTCAAACCAGTTTTGAGATTTTGTAATGTCGGGATGACTATGACGTCGATTATGAGACAAAATTTATCGAGTTACTGCGTGCCCGATGAGAATTCCCATCGGTGACATCTCAAGAACCATCTGACTTTTCTCAAATGTTAGTTTTTGGGCAACTTACTCTTTTTTGCCCTGTGGTCGCAGAAAGAAATAGAATCCTAAACAGTCCATATAGGCAAACTAGGTAATGGCTTAGAATCCTTCTTCGGAGGCGGCATGGCCAGAGTAGTAAATGTACATACGCAATGAAATAATTAAAAAAATATAGTATTATTATTAATTCATTAATACTTGGTGGAATCATCACTAGCTACTGTACACAATTGCTGTGATTTCAGTCCATTGGAAAAATTTTAAACCTGGCTCCATTTGACAAATTTTCTTTACCATTTCGAGATTTTGATACAATTTTTTTAGTATGACAAAAATTACTCATTTCAAAATAATTGACATTGTTTGTGAGGTAACACAGTAAAATTTTCTTTCTCTTACTTTGAAATTACGTAAATGCCAAGAAAATCGACGCAAGCGCATCGCCCTCCTTTACGATTGAGAATTTGTATCTGGACTTTTATTATCTACGATCTTTTTGACTTAAATTATTTAACTAAAGATTACATTAGTATTGTACGGTTATGTTTTATTTTTCAGCGAAATTTTTGTTTCAAGAGGCGCTATTCAAGTCGTTTACCTAGGGCGCCGAGTTAGCTTGAGCCGGCGTGGCTCTAAGCCAAAACACCAATGTTCATACGACGAATTCCATGCTAACGTTCATCTTCTACGTAACCTCCTCGGAGAATAAATTAAAAAATGAGTGCATTTATGTTTATAGCACTCGTGTACTAAATTTCATGCTCTAGACCCACCGGTTTATATGAATATACCCATAAACTTAGTACTAAGTTTATGAATATACCTGTGCTGTGCGTCATCAATCGGTCAAGTGTTCTTTTTTTCAATATTTATCCTCAGATACCTTTTTTTCAGTCCTTGTTTGGCTTTTCTTAGTTTTTCTTTACATTGATTCTTACTATCTATGGTTACTTTCGTCAAGTCAGTTTAATGGTATTTTCACTTGAAAAGAATCAAGAATACAATGAATTAATAAACCTAGTAATTTTGTAACATATGCGTAAGTACAATGAGATCACATCAGTTAGCGCGGAAAAGAGCAATAAATATAACATGTAGATTTAATTATATTTCATACCGATTATTACAAAGTACATAAATTGATGAGACTATTTGTCTACTTTTTTTATTATGTCAAATAAATATTCATTCCCACACATAATGTTGTTTGTAAATGATTTATATTACAATAACATGCTTATGAAAAATATGTCTCTGAAAGTAGAACTAACGACTTATTCTTAACGTCAACAAGTGCCTTGTCTTAACTTAATTACAGTACCTACCCAGTTAGGTTTCACCGAAACATTCATATGGACTCCACAAACTTAGCGATCATCATCATATTATATTACGTAACATTACCTACACGTGTAAATAAATGTAAATACGAGGTGTTGCACTTCATAGTTAAATAACAATATAAGTATCAGTAATATGAGATATGGCAGCTTCTTACAGATAAAACAACCAATTATTATAATTACAATTATAATAAAAACGTGAGAGTTATGACATGAACATCCTTGTAACATTTTAGTCTCGTGTAATTAGCGTATTTGCAAGCGTAAGACTTCCATGATTCACGGTTTATAAAATTACAAATAGATATCCTTTTCACAGAAAACACGAAATGACTTGTATAACTTTAATATATCTAATTTTTATTAAAAGAAACGTGATGAAACCGTGATGAATATTTGTAAATAAGTATACAATAAACTATTTATTGTAGATATACATTGTAAGTAAATCACAATTAAAACGATATTGCATAGCTTACAGCTGAGTAGAGACATTAGTAAAGTGTATGATTTCGTAAAAATAACCGGTCAACCGTAACATAATGTTGTAATGAATGCCACGACAACATAATAGATTGAAATTTACAAGGCCTACTGAATCAGTTGGAGACACAAGTGGGAACAATTATACTGCAAGTGCAAACAATACAATATTAAGTTTAATATCCTTCTTACACATATTATACAAATGCTTGGATTCTACATTTAGTTCTTTTCTCACTCTTTTACTTAATCAGAATGATTCTAACCATTCACTTCTGAATCCAAGTGAAATTCTATACTTACTTAATTTACCAAATGAAATAACCTCACTTTTCTGACACAAACTTCATATTTCTTTTTTCCCACATTGCGAAAAAAGTAGCCTGTGTCCACTCTCTGATGTTAAACTATCTCCATGTCAAATTTCATCACAATCGGTTCAGCAATTCCCATACAAAGTTTCATCCTCCTTTTCACCCCTTTACGAGTAGATTTTTTAAAAAATAAGTAGCCTGTCATGTGCGTAATCATATGCCTCTCACTATGTACCAATTTTCATCAAGATCGATCAAGCCGTTCTTTAGTTATAAAACGAAATATAGACAGACAGACAGCCAGCCAGACAGAAAGACAAAAATTTTAAAAATGGTAGAATCGAATTCAGTTAGTCATAAAACGACTATCATCACAAAATTTTACAGTAAAATTGTAATTATAGACAGACGCTAGAGATTTATATGGTAGTATAGATTGCTATTCAATTACTTATTTAAACACAATTTGAAGCAATACGATACAAAGTTGTGATTTGGCTAACAAAGAACATCTGTGCTCGTACTAACAGATGGTTGCCGACAAATTTTTTCATTGGCGCAATAAGCCGTATGCGCTGAGTTTCAATTGAAAGATTACTGTCGTGTGGGAAGACAACAATTCCTGCCCTCAGACCATCGAGGATATCCTTCCAAAAAATTACAACAAAATGTTACGCGTAAATCGGCATGAAAAAAATATGTATACACCTTATTTAACATTGTAACAATTTTATAGTGTGAAAATTAAAAAATATTTTCAACGCGAAAATAAATAAATTAAAAGGTAATCCGAACCATACATCGTCCGTTGTGGTGGGAGAGTGCAACAGAGGCAAATGGCCGGGAGTAGCTCATCGGTTATGGCTTAAACCAGTTTCGCAAACTTGATAAGCATTTTTATTTTTTTATCTCACAGTTTATTCTTTCAATTTTATAAGGTAATTTAACATCGCAAAATATTAACGTCATTACAAAAATATTTATTTTTTAGTTTCTTTATTTCGCTAATGTATTTTTACGTTCATATTAGTCTTGTGTAATCGAATATTTTAATTTTAAATTATTATACTTTATTCTCTTAGTAATAAATGAAGTAGTGAAAACAAATTGATTGATTGAAAAAAAGATAATCAATAAAAAAAGTAATGATAAAAATAAAACTGACAATTAACAAAAGCAGGGAATGCAAAAAAAATATAATCAGCTAGAAGTTTACAACATATACATGGTTCGACAAAAAAAAAACTGCAAGCGTGCCAATTATGTGAAGTAAGAACAGGCTGAGCGCGTAATAACAGTAACCAGCGAGAACGGAGTTATGAAACCAGCCCTCATTACGTATTGAACTTGAATCTGCAATCGCAAAAAATAAAGAAAAATAACGACCATCCTGTCCAAGAAGCAGATGTAACAAAGTGGTCACGCACACGTAATACACGTTTTAGCACAAACCTTGTTTCTACAACAATACCCATGTGAAACAAAGTTTTAATTTTAATAAGGTAATTTTGAACCAACTTCTGACGCGACAAATGACGTACGCGCAACATATATGTACATGTACTAAATCCATAAGTGGCGTGTGAATCATTCATATGCTGCCATTTATTGAATTCTAGTTGCCAATTCAATTCAATGAGCAAATTAAAATTCAAATAATGCGGTGCGAACGTCTGGCCGGATCATCCATATTTTTAACGCGCATTTCGCATCCTGTTACTGTGCACGCGCTAGGAAGTGTCTATCATGCTAAAAATTTATAATTCTGAAATCTATTTATAATTTACACTAAATATACAGTATTCCTATTGATTGTTCTAATGACAGATTTTCTTTTTCGAGTCGCAGAATGTTAGTTATAAATATTATTTCTGCTTAAGTATGTAATTATTATAATAAGTAGATACTTAGTTATTTTAAGAAAATTATCCCTCAGAAAGGAGTTATTTATTTCTGGTGCAGCGCCAGACCGCATTCCTTGAGGACCTAGGATAACGCCTTAATGCCTTACCGCTACTAACGACTCTCGTTATAAATAGACTCGGCGAGGTACATGACCTATCAAGTTAATAGCAAATAGATGAGCTACTCACGACACGACTACAAAAAATTAATGCATTTTCACTTACCTAACTATGCAGCAATAATATCAACCTGTTATTAAACTTTTCATGCGCTCTATAAATTTTTAGTGACATAACATATTTGAAAAGCAAATTTAAAAGATCGGTTTCGTTTACAGCCTTCGTATCCGTAAAACTGTAGTCTTGTTTGATTTTATTTCTTGAAAGCAATAAAGGTCCATTCACTAGTGGCATATTAAACCCTTAACTAACTTAGTTTCAACTAGAAAATTACAGTAAATCATTGAAATTGACATACGCGCAACATTGGTCTTACTGCACCAATACTGCTCTCACGACTTGTAGCCGTGCATTTGAAGTTATGTTAAATGACTCTAGCGTCTCAATAATTTAAAATTACTAATAACATAATTTTCTATTTTTTTTCAGGATGAAGGTCTTCTTACTATGCATAGCCTTAGCAGCTGTGACTCTGGCGATGCCGGTGGCTGAGAATAAACCGGAAGTTCCTGCCACTGCCGAACCGATAGCAGAAACTAAAACCGAAGTAAATCCTAAAATCGATTCTCAACCCGTTGCTCCTGAAAATAAGCAACCAGAGCAAGCGACAGAAAAGAAAGAAAATAAAGCATCAGAGAGTGAGGCTAAAAAAGCGCCTACTGTAACTGAAGCCGAATCTCCGGCTGCTGAGCAAGCAAAATCTGAAACCGCGCCTGAAAAACCTCAAGATGTATCCGCAGCATCTGCCGATAGTAAACCTGCCGACAAACCTGACGTTAGCCAATCAGCTGAACCCAAATCTGTAAATACGGAATCTAAACCTGTGGCCAAAGAACAATCAACCCCAGCACAATCTGAAGCTATTGATATTTCGGCTAAGTCTATCTTACCTGAAGAATCCATCGACGTAGTGAATGCTGTTAAAAACCCTGCTGCCGTGGCTGATGATGTCGTAGATCCTGCTGCCATTATCCCTACACCTCAAAAGAAAATAGATTTGGCTGCTAACGCTGACAAAAATGTCGAGGCAGCAAGTAGTGACAAAAAGGAAACAGGCCCAATCCCAGCCTCAGCTAACTCTGTAGAAAAAACTGAAGGAAAGAAAGAGGAAAAGCCAACTCAAACCGCTTCGCCATCGGCGCCTGCTGCCATTGATTCTGCAACTAAGACGGCTGACGCCGCAGTGGCCCCATCTGAAGATAGCTTGCGTGTAGTTCGTGACACCGTTGACGACAAGGCTAAGGTCGCTACTAATGCGGATGCATCATTAAATGCGAATATTAAAACTGCTGAACCAGCCTCTGTAGCTGAAGTGCCTAAAGACGCCGAGAAGAAAGAACAGTCTGCAAAAAACTCGGAAACAAGTAAAACTGCTGCAGAAGTGAAACCGAATGAAGCTGCGACCAAAGATGCTCAACCTGCATCCCTGGAACCCGTCAAGCCCGCCGAACCTCCGAAGGCTGTCGACTCTAAACCCAATGAAAAGCCCGCCGCTGATGAGCCCCAAGGTAAAAACAGTTCGGAAGAAAGCAATGAGAGCGGTGAACAGAAAGAGAGCAGTGAAAAGAAAGACAACAGCGCTGAGAAAGATTCTTCAGAAGAAAGTTCCGAAAAGAAGGAGAAGCCTGCTAAGTCTTAGATAAGATTCGCAGAACTGTTGGCGGCGGGCGTGTGTCGACGACTCTCGACACGCGCCCCCCGCCTCGTGTGGCCGCGGGACGCCGCAGGCCACCGCCGCTAGTGAGTGTATCGTGACGTATGACCGAGTGAGTGTGTGAGCGTCGACTGGTAGCCACGCGGATGCGTCTGCATGGGCATCCCGATTTTTCAATAGATCTAGTTCTAGAGACTTATTTAAATAGCCTAACCGAAAGAAATTACCTACGTTGTAATTATTAATTCAAAAATAAATTATCGAATTTCTGGTACTATAAGTAATAAAATATGTTTTATAATAATCTGTTTTTTACTACAAATAACATCAAGCACATGCAAATAAATGAATATGTTAGGTAAACACACATACAACCTTTTCATATACAATATAGTTATGAAAATGTACGACGTAATTATATATAACACTTATAAATACAACGATGTATGTATGATGAAATCAAAACGACAAAATTCCGCAAATTTAAGGATATTTACGTAAATACAATTACTTATTATCTGTCCAGGGAAGCGGGTAGTAAGTGGATCTCTCTATTCCATTAGTTTACACAATAGTCGTCAAATTCCATGTCGTAGATTGTTATAACATTACTTCTACATTATTTAGGTATATATTATTAATTACAACACAAACATTAACAAAAATAATTGAGTAAAACTTTTTTTTTACTTTTTTTATTTCCATAAAAATCACTATGCTGTTTCAATAGCGACATACGATTTTATAAGAAGTTTAAAAACAGTCACTAAAGACCTTAAGTCATAAATTAATGCATTAAAAGGTTAGTGAGTAGTGAATGTCCTCATTTTATTGAAAATCTAGCTTGGCAATATCGTCCGTGTAGACTACAGAAAAAATAACTAGTATGATAATATATTTTTGTATATTGTAGCCATTACAGCAAGTTCTTAAATATCATCACAACTGTAGTATTAAAAACTAAATGTATTTACAATTGTTAGAATAGCAATCATCGATCTACCGATATAATACTAGAAATACTGGTTAAGGCAATGCATTGATAAACAATAATTTAATTTAAAATAGACTGAATAAATAGATCTGTTTTATGCAAACGTACGCGCTAGCTTACGAAAAAACAGTTACTTTCGTTTATTTTAAAAACTATAATTAATTTTAAAAAATCCAAATGTCATTTTGAGGAATATGTTTAAACTATAAAGAAAATTTAGATATATAAATCGATCCCGTTGCTCCAAAAATAATAATCTCTGTTTTAAAAGAGGTTACTTTGATATTTTTTTTTGTGTTACAAAAATTAACCAACCACTGCAATTGTGACAATAAAGTCAATGAAATAAAGAATCAGGATACCAAATATCACTGTCATAAGTTTTGTAGTTACTTAGAAAAATTGAGATCCCTGGCGTCAAAATTTCCAATACGTCGCAGCTCCCAAAAAAAGTTTTTTTGAGACCTCACACTCCGCCACCCTAATGCGACATGTATCGTTATAACTGGAATATTAATTCATATAATAAAAAATATCCTTTAGCCAGTATTTAGTAAACTGTATTATCTTCCTGTTAGTCGCAATTTTATGTAACTTACTCAAGTAATTTAGGAGAAATACTTAAAAATCTCTCAAAAAGGCATCACATTGCAGAAACAATCGAAGTATCGAACGAAAATACATAAATCGCGTTATGGTTTTAGGCAATCGCTAGAAAAATGTACAAAGAAATATATATTTAAACTAGCCGTACCTGCGACTTCGTCTGCGCGGAAAATTTTTTCGTGGGTGTCCCGGTGTAGGTTAGATTATAAATGTGCCTGTAAAGTTATTGAAAAAAGCCTAAGTCTAGACAGGCACATACTACCTTCATCATTTATCGTTTATCGATTTATTTATTGAAATTTGATCATTTATCATATATCACCATAGTTCAGCGGTTTAGCATTTCCCATTTAGTTCATCCCCCTTTTCACCCCCTTAAGGATAAGTTTTTGATACAAAAATAGTCAATGATCGTTCTCAGGTGCCAAACTATCTTCATATCACGTCATAATCAGTACAGCGGTTTAGAATTTCCCATACAAAATTCGATCCCCCTTTTCACTCTTTTAGGGATAGATTTTTGATAAAAAAGTAATATGTCTTTTTGATTAAAAAAAGTCTATCACTGCACCAAATTTTATCATAACCGAGGTTTATCATATTCCATACAAAGTTTCATCTCCCTTTTTACTTTTTCAGAGGTAGATTTTTAATAAAATAGCAGCCTGTGTCCGCTCTCTGACGTTAAACTATCTCCATGTCAAATTTCATCATAATCGCTTCAGCGATTTAGCATTTTCCATACAAAGTTTCATCCCCCTTTTCATCTCTTTAGAGGTAGATTTTCTAAAAAAAATTAGTAATCTTATCATGTGCGCAATGACGTGCGCTTACTACGAACCAATTTTCATAAAAATCAGTCAAGCCCCTCTTTAGTTATAAAAGGACAGACAGACAAAAACTTTAAAAACGGTAGAATCGAAGTCAGTCATGAAATGACTATCTATCACAAAATTTGATAGTAAAATTTGTAATTACAGCCAGACGCTACAGACGCTTATCTATACTACTATATAAATCTCTTGCGTCTGTCTGTAATTTCAGATTTTTTGTCAAATTTTGAGATAGATAGTCGTTTTATTACTTACTGATTTCGATTCTACCATTTTTAAAATTTTTGTCTGTCTGTCTGTCTTCAGTATGTCCTTTTATAACTAAAGAACGGCTTGACTGATCTTAATGGCAATCGGTACGTCGTAAGAACACGTGATTGCGCTCATGATAGGTTACTTATTTTTTAGAAAATCTACCCCTAAAGGGGTAAAAAGGGGGATGAAACTTTGTATAGGAAATGGTAAGCCCCTGAACCGATTATAATGAAATTTAACACTGAGATAGTTTGACATCAAAGAACAGACATAGGCTACTTTTTTTATCAAACACCTACCCTTAAGGGGGTGAAAAGGGGGATGAAACTTTGTATGGGAAACGCAAAATCTTGGTAATGATAAAATTTGGTGAGGTGGTAAGACTTTTTTTTATCAAAAATACATAGGCTACTGTTTTTATCAAAAATCTGTGAAAAGAGGAACGAGAGGAAGGGGGACGAAACTTTGTACGGGAAATGCTAAACCGCTGAACTGATTATGATGTAGCATGGATATAGTTATTGTTATTATTAGTTAGGGTTATAGGTAGTGTTATTGTAAAAATGAAGAAAGGAATGCTTGAATAGTTTAGGCATATAGAAAGAACGAGTGATGAAAGACTGACAAAGCAAATCTACAGAGTGAAAGTGAGTGGTAAAAGAAGTCAAGAAAGATCAAGGCTGACTAAAAGCACTCACATATCTAGGCGAAAATGTATGAGGATAATGATGAGGTTTGAGGAAGCGAAAGACGTAAGTAAGGACCGCGACGCGTAGCGCTCCGTCCTGTCTGATCTCCGTTAGGGATACAGCGTGAAGATGTATGTACGTATGTATGTATAGATATAGTTTGACACCTGGGAACACATATAGGCTAAACTAGCCTTAAAGGGGTGAAAAGGGAAATGAAACTTTGTATGGGAAATGGTAAACCGCTGAACCGATTACAATCAAATTTAGCAGGAAAATAGTTTGACACCAGAAAAAGGGACATGAGCTACTTTTTTTTATCAAAAATTTACCCTTATGATGATGATGAAAATGGCGATGAAACTTTGTGTGGGAAACGCTAAATTTTAGTAATGATTTAATTTTACTGTAAAATTTTGTGATAAATACTGATTTTATGACACAATGACTTTGATTCCACCATTTTTTAAATTTTTGACTGTCCGTCTATCTGTATGTCCTTTTATAACTGAAGAATGGGTTGACCGATCTTGATAAAAATCGGTGCGTAGTACGAAAATGTGAATGCGCTCATGATAGACTACTTATCTTTTTAGAAAATCTACCCCTAAAAGAGCGAAAAGGGGGATGAAACTTTGTATATGAAATGGTAAACCGCTTAACCGATTACAATGAATTTTGGCAGGGATATAGTTTGACATCAGAAAACGGGCATGGGTCACTTTTTTTTATCAAAATTTTACCCCGAAGAGGGTGAAAAGGGGGACAAAACTTTGTATGGGAAACACTAAATCTTGGTAATGATAAAATTTGATGCGGTAATAAGACTTTTTTTATCAAAATTAACAACTTAACAACAACATTACAACAACAAAATTAACAAAGGGGGACGGGAGAGAGGGGGATGAAACTATGTACGGGAAATGCTAAACCACTGAACTGATTGTGATGTAGCATGGATATAGTTTGACACATAGGAACGGACATAGGCTACTTTTTTATCAAAAAACTATCCCTAAGGGGGTGAAAAGGGGAATAAAGCTTTGAATAGGAAATGCTGAACCGCCGAACCAATTATGATGTTTGGTACAGAGATAGTATGTGTCCGGAGACAGACGTAAGCTTAAACGTAGACTTTTTTCAGAAACAATGTTTAATCATGCTATGCATATTTACATATAATTGAACCTAATCCGAGAAAGTCACGAAAAAATTTTCCGCGCAGACGAAATCGCGGGTACAGCTAGTACTATATAAATCTCTAGCGTCTGTCTATAATTACAATTTTGGTGTCAAATTTTGTGATAGATAGCCATTTTATGACTCACTGACTTCAATTCTATTATTTTTAAATTTTTTTTCTGTCTGTCTGCATGTCCTTTTATAACTAAAGAACGGCTTGACTGATCTCGATGAAAAACAGTAAGTAGTAAAAACATGTGATTGCGCTCATGATAGGCTACTTATTTTTAAGAAAATCTACCCCTAAGGGGGTGAAAAGAGGGATGAAACTTTGTATGGGAAATGGTAAACCGCTGAACCGATTATGATGAAATTTGGCAAGAAGATAGTTTGACATCAGAAAACGGACATAGGTTACTTTTTTTTAAATATACCCCTAAGAGGGTGAAAAGGGGGATGAAAATTTGTATGGAGAACGCTAAATCTAGGTAATGATAAAATTTGGTTCGATGATAAAACATTATTTATCAAAAATACATAGACTACTTTGTTTATCAAAAATCTATGAAAGGGGGGACGGGAGGGAGGAGCACAAAACTGTACTGGAAGTACTAAACCACTGAACTGATTATGATGTAGCATGGATATAGTTTGACACCTGGGAATGAACATAGGCTACTTTTTATGAAAAACCTACCCCAAAGGTGGTGAAACGGGGGATAAAACTTTGAATGGGAAATGCTGACCCGCCGAAACAATTATGATGTTTGGTACAGAGATAGTATGTTCCCAGAGACAGATGTAGGCTAGACGTAGACTTTTTCTAAAACAATCTTTGAACATGCTATGCACATGCACATGTACATATAATCTAACCTATTCGGGAAAAGGCACGAAAAAATTTACCGCGCAGACAAAGTCGCGGGTACAGCTAGTTATATTATAGAAGTATAGATATTAGACATAGATTTCCCATACAAAGGTTCATCCCTCTTCTCACCTTCTTAGGGGTAGATTTTGGGTAAAAAAGTAGTTTTATGTCCGCTCTCTGACGTTAAACTATCTCCAGGCCAAATTTCATCCTAATCGTTACAGCGGTTTAGCGTTTCCCATAGAAAGTTTCCTCCCCCTTTTTACCCCTTTAGAGGTAGATTTTCCAAAAGATAAGTAGCCTACATGTGGGCAATCACATTCTCTTACTACGTACCAATTTTCATCAAGATCGGTCAAGCCGTTCTTCAGTTATAAAAGGACATACATACAGACAGACACAAAAATTTTTAAAATGGTAGAATCGAAGTCAGTGAGTCATAAAATGACAATTTATCACAAAATTTGACAGTTAAATTATAATTACAGACAGACGCTAGAGATTTATATAGTAGTATAGATTTTACATTAATTAAACGTGTGCCAGCCTCAGCAAATTTATTTAAAAACGCTCAAAATGACAGCCGGGTCTTAAATTGAAGAATTTCCTTTTTAGTGGTTAACTTTACTTTCACTAATATATTCTATGCCATTTCTAAGCCATAAAAAGGTGAACAGGTAGAAGTAAAAGACGAAATGTATGAAATGGACATCGAAAACAATGTAATATTAGGTCTTTACCTTGAAATTGTCGTTTAGTATACAAAAAGTTAAAGTATTTTTTTATATATTTTTTTTTATTTCTTTTAATCAATGTATGCCCCCATTCTACCGATGCATCTCTGCCAGCGCAGTGGTAATTTTTGAATACCCTTCTTGAAGAAGTCGTACGGGAGGCAATAAACTCTTCAGTCATTTTGTACTGCCTCTCGGGTATAGAACTTTTTTCCTGCCAAGAAGTTGTCCAAATTTAGAAAAAAGTAAAAGTCTGTCGGCGCATAGTCTGGTGAGTACGGTGGATAACGCAAAACTTCTAATCCTAGTTCTTGTAGCTTAGAGACCGTCTGTTGTGCCGTGTGAGGTCAAACGAGGCCGAATGAAATATCACCTTGATACCTGGCTCGCAATATTTCTTGTAAGCTAGCATTACTTTATAACATTTTTGTTTAACTTAACTGCTAATGATTAGGTACATTTAAAACAATTTTTACGTGCCTAAGAAAAATGCAGGAAATCAGAAAGTCATAATAAGACTCATGGAACAGACACTTAACACTTGATCAAAACGATTCAGTCGGCATATACAGGACCCTATTTAAAGTTCCTTTTTACGATCGCTCGGAGTATATGCTCTTAGTTATTCAGTAGGGTACATCGTGGGCATTATCCGGCTTCAGTGATGGTTTGGTGGGGTGTTAGCTATTAAGGAGTGACTGAGCCATATTTTTGTGAAAAAGGAAACAAAACATCCGCCAAGGATACAAGATACGATTCTTGAGAAGATAGGTAAGTCTCTCAACAACACGATGTTCCATAATCAAGAATGGTTCTTTCAGCAAGACTCAGCACCGGGTCATAAAGCTTGATTCACACAAGCGTGGCTAGAAAGGAACGTTTCTGCCTTCATCAGAGCTGAAGCCGTCATCTTGTCCCGATCTCAATGCACTTGATTATGATGTATGGTCTCTTTTAGAAAGCATGTCATGCTCTAAACGCTTTTCCCCTTGGGGGAAGTGCGTGTTTCAATCGATAACTGGCCACAAAGTTTCAAGAATCGTATTAAGGCCAATTTTGAATGAACTTCATATTTTTAAAATGCTATTATATTCAAAGTCCGCTTATGCCGCCCAGCGCAACCGAATTCATTCGTTACCCCCGCGCCCTATGGCGATAACGATAAAGTTGATTTTCGCAGTTGCAGTTTTATCACTTTTTAGCGCGGTGATATCTAAACGAAAATATTTAAAAAAGTATCAAAACACGCGAAAGCGATCTATATCGCGAATAATATTAGAAAGTCAGACAATACGATAAAGGCTACATGGAATACTATTAGCAACGAAGTTGGTAGTAAATAAAACAGAAATAACGAAGATTTTTCAATACAAATTGGTAATAAAATTGTTACTAATAAAATCGAGGTTGCTAATGCTTTTGAGAATTATTTTTCGAATACACCTATAGAAACAACTAATGCTTTAGAAGCGTCTTCGCAAACAGCAGAAACATTTTTGAGCAAAAATGTTGGAAAATGGTTCCCTAATTTTCAATTTAGGTACACATTTTCACTCGAGATAAAAAAAATTATCAAGCAATTAAATAAAAAGAAAAGTGAAGATTTATGGGGACTATCAGTTTATGTAATGACTGGTGTAATACCTATATTATCGCCAATTTAATGAAACACAATAAAATTATTCCATTATTTAAGACAGGTTCTATGCTGAATTCAACAAATTATCATCTGGTGTCAATATTACCAGCGTTGAGTAAAATATTCGAAAAAAAAATACTCAATCAAATGCTGGCACATTTTAACATTCACAGGGTGTTTCACGGTTAACAGTACGGGTTCACGAGAGGGTGGTCAACAACTTATGCGGGAACAAGCTTGATCAAGTCTGTACTTTAGGCTTTGGAGTCTCGTATTTGTATGGCCGGGAGCAAAAAGTGAGTGTGAATGAGGTTTTGTCTGTTGCTAATTAGTTAAAAATGGGTGTTCCCCAAGGATCAATTTTGGGACCTTTCCTGTTTCTAGTCAACATTAATGGTCTCTCATTTATGCTCAAGGACTTATGCGAAATAGTATTATTTGTTTGCACTTCATTGCTATTTAAACTGGACAGAAAGAACTTACCTAGATATTACCTGGGTGAACGGGATCATAGCAAACGTCTCGAGTTGGTTCGCTGTTAAATTTAACTTTCTAATGTACCCAGAATCCAATTAGAAGTAGTTAAGTGTGCCAGTGTTCTTGGTTTAACAGTAGATAGTAAATTGCAGTGGGAGGACCATGTCGGGGCATTGGCTGGTAAGCTCGGTTCCGCGATATATGCCATTAGGCGCATTAGGCAATTGACGGATGCGGATACGGCTAGGTTGGTGTTCTTCGCATATTTTCATAGCCTAATGTCCTATGGCCTTTTGCTGTGGGGATCAGCGGCGCATATTAACTCCATTTTTATTTTACAAAAAAGAGCGATACGTGCCATCTATAGTATGAACGCACGAGTATCACTAAGAGATCGTTTTAAAGACATTGATGTACTCCCCTTGCCGACCTTATACTTCTTTGAAATTATTATGTATACGAGGAAAAATATAGATCTATTAATAAAGAAAAGCAATTTTGGTGGTATGGAAACCCGAGGTCGTGATAAATTGGTTATTCCAAAATTTAAATTACATAAGTCAAATGTTTTATTTTTGGGTAACTGCATTCGTTTTTATAATTAAGTTCCTCAAGAAGTCACTCAATTAACAGAAAATAGATTTAGATTGGTTATAAAACGTACATTGAGTAGACAATCATACTATAAAATAAACGATTTCGTTGAAGATAAAACAATAGTCTGGAAATGATCTTCTCTGCACATGCATTTACTGGCTCTCAATATTTATTTTAATAAACCATTTGTAAAATGATGTTGAATAAAATATATCTGGCTGAATTTCTTGTCGGTTCTTCTCAGTGTCCAGGTTTTTCTTTTCTCTTCTCTTTGAACCGAACTAAAGTAGATTTGACGTTCAAAAATACCTTGTAATTGGGTTTACTTGAATAAATTGATTTGACTTTGACTTTGAACCATACCTATGTTTTTGCACATAATTGTAATTTTCAAAAGAAAACTTCATTACCAATTAAAAACTGGTTTTAGAGATTTGAGATATTATAATTACTTATCCATTACGTAAAAATCATTTAGAATTTCGGAGATGTAAGTGAATTTTATTGCAAAACAAGGTTTTTTCTGGAATTTTTATTATCGAGATTTTTTATCCAACCACGTTTAAGGATTTCAAGATAAAGAGTTGAAGTAGTATGTATCCAAATATTTAACTCTCAGTCTTCTTTGATATCGAGATCCAAGTCACCAAACACACTATAGTCTGCATAGGTGGACTCTTAATGTAGAAAATATTAAAGTATAAACTAGCGTACACTGTAATAATTAATATTAATAATAATTAATATTTAATGTAATAGAAAAAGAACAATGTTTTCCTTGTAACAATATTTATGGTAAGACGAGGTACATTGTGTTCTGTGGTCGAGATGGAGAGTTGACAGTGAGTACGCAGTGAAATCAATTATCCTTTTATGTTTTGTCTTTAATAGTATGAAATAAATATTCAGTGTACGTCTACAACTAAGCTTTTTCCAATTCTGGAACGGAACGTTAATTGAAAGGATCATCAAAATACACAAGCCGTTGAAAAGTTGTACGCCATCATCGGATAATAACTTTTCTGTTCCTTTTCAAATAAAAAAAGGACCATCAAAATCACGTGGTTATCGCTGATCATAAATAAAAAAGAGATTAACGAATGAGAACATTGCGTCCTCTTTTTGAAGTCGGTTAAAAAGGCTATGAGTAATTTACCTCGTTGGTAAGCATGCGGCAAGCGATGACTCCTAATGACCACCAGTCCACAGCATGCCCGTAGGGTTCACGACTGAGCACTTCAGGAGCTGTCAACAAGTTTAGAGCATTATAATAAACATATTATGCTCTAAATAATAATATCGCTCAAAAAATCTTCATTATCATTATTAAAAGGTTATTATTAGAATATTATGATATAAAACAAAAGTGGCTAAGAACTTGTTAAACACACATTAATTTAGGGGTCTATAGCAATTTCAAATAAACTAAAAGTTTAACTTAATAAATTCACATTCAGTCAAAATCGGTTCAAAATTTTCGGTTCTAATTTTTTGATCAGCATTTTTGACTTCGGTTACTAATTAGGCTGTGACAAATTTCAACTTAGTAGGTGCAAAGCGTTACGAAATAAATATATTGTGATATACAAAAAGACAGACATGATGAAATATAAGGGATTCGTTTCAGCTGTTTTAGCTACAAAACTAAAAATTGATACGTTCTTTAAAATAAACATTAAAAAGAAATTAGAGACTGTTTCGATCGAAGCACTAAAAGATTTTAATTTACTAGCTGTAGTCTGCGTGGATGTACAATATACAGCTTTTTTTTTACGTCAGGAAATGCTTTATGCATCCCGCACCCGCTCGGGGAGCGGCGGGGGGTATGGGACTCCTCGGATGATGCGTGCAAGGCCGAGGCTGCCCACTAAAACCTGACGGTGGTCCTCCGGGGTGCCTATTGCCAGGACAGCGGGGACACGTTTGCACCCTACCGCGACCCCGACGGTAAACCCAATATCTCATGGTGTACCTAGGCGGTAACTCATCCAAGTACTAACCATGTCCAACGTTGCTTAACTTCGATGATCGGACGTGGACTAGCGTATACAACGTGGTTTGGACGTTGGCAATATACAACCTATGTCAACCCTGAAGGTCCATTCTAGATATTGGTGAAAGAATTTTTGAAAACAGGTGAGTAGTTTCAGAGATTACCTCCTACATCCAAAGTTACAAAGTTTACCTCTTTATAATACTAGTTTAGAAGAAATTATGGCAAACAAAAATAAAACCGTAATCTAGATTTGTCTGTAATTAGTAATTACAATTTTACTGTCAAATTTTGTGATAAATAGTGATCTTATTCTTACGACTCACTGACTTGATTCTATCATGTTTTCAATGTTTGCTTCTTTCTGTCTGCATGTCCTTTTATAACTCAGGCATGGCTTGACCAATCATGATGAAAATTGGTGTATACAATATATGATTACACAAAAGACTAAGCTACTTTTTTTTATCGAAAATCTTCCCCTAAAAGGGTGAAAAGGGGGGTAAAACTTTGTGTAGGAAATGCTAAATCGCTGAACCGATTATGATCAAATTTGGCATGGAAATAGTTTGACATCAATGAACGGATATAGGCTACTTTTTACCAGGAACCTACCCCTAAGGAGGTGAAAAGGGGAAACAATTATGATGAAATTTGGTACAGAGATAGATTGTAGCCAGAGGCAGACGTGGCTAGTCGTAGGCTTTTTTTCAAAACCAATTGTTGTACATACATATATACATGTAATCTAACCTAATACGGGAAAGTTACGAAAAAATTTTTAGCGCAGACGGAGTCGCGGGTACATCTAGTCTATATATATATATATATATATTACATATATGTACCTAACATTTCTTTGTGTTTGTCCTCTATGCGTTCTTAAACCATTCATCCCTTTGTGATGAAACTTTAGTGAGTACTGCGTACGCCCGCGAAGGTTTCTGAATTATTTATTTAGTAAATAAAAGAATACGCGATCAAAGTCGCGGGCAATAGCTAGTAATTTATAAATAAACCACGATTTATCGTTACATAAACACATTTAGATAATCTAGCTTTATTAATAATAGTGTTTGGAAAAATGACTTATTTTTTATTTTATTTTCATTTTTGTGTACATAAAAACATTTACCAGGATTTCCTAAATGTAAAATGTTAGGAACATCCGTACTTTTTGTAGTCTACGTAACTCACATTTTCCCATTCATACTAAATAAATAATTTATTACAAATAATAACAGTAGTAACAGTAGAAGAAACTCTCGACGACGTGTAGCTCACGAAGTGCTCTTGAATTATAAATATAATACACTTGATACCATTTAGCAAGCATATTCATACAAACATACGATTTATAAATGAAATAAATATACACTAAAACAAAACAAAAAACCTACCTAATGATGTCAACAATCATTGTAGAAATTATATTATCTTCTAGATTTCCACGTGAAGACGCTTGTGCCCAGCCCAACTTACAGTGAACTTTAATCTGTTTTTAATTTGATCATTTTTTTATATGTAACATTTTTTTTTTTATTTATTTGTCGTAGTTTCACGCTGCCATCCCTAATGAGGTATTTTTTTAATAATTATCTCATTTTGGTCATTATGACAAATAGCAATACGTATTGTTTTCATACTTTTAGTTATTGTCATTCAATTTATAAAATAAAACTAATAAACAAATACTTCATCATTTATTTATATATAACTATATATATAAATTATCACAAGACTAATTTTTTTATTTTTTTTTTTGAACTTATACATCACAACATATACCTCGTGGCTCATTTATAATAAACTCTAATATGTAACAGCCCTTATGATACACACTTAAGACAACATTTCATTTCATATAAAATCATCATCAAATAAGGCCATACCAAGTTACGATAATCACTTATGTGCATTTTAAAAAACTAAGAGATATTTACAAAGTGCCTAAAATGAGAGACACATAGTGAGTAATAATTAAAAATATAGATATTATTAATAGAATTATCACCACTTTTGTGTAAATAAGAATTTTAACTAATATTATAGGTACATCACGTAGGTACTCACTGATATGGAAAATACAATATATCAATCAAATATAAAATAAAATAACTAGGTACATCTGAAGTATTCCATAAGAAGTACATAAAATATAAGACCATTCCTTTAATTTCCTTCCCGATAATAGTTTCACGATCATATTTTAATATAATTAAAAAACAAATTCAGAGATAAAATTGCTATTAAACAGCCTCATCTTTGGTGGCAATAAGTCTGATAATATAAAAAAAATCGGATAACACATATTTCCAATTGAGATGCATTAATTAGACTAAAAGCTTAGTATAACATTAGGTAGGATACTACCAAAGAAGTTTGAATATGGACTCAATACACAGTACGATAAAAATCAAAATATTTGCAATTCTAAAATAATATAATGTAACAAATTATGTAATCAA
This sequence comes from Zeuzera pyrina, assembly GCA_907165235.1. Classification (NCBI taxonomy): domain Eukaryota; kingdom Metazoa; phylum Arthropoda; class Insecta; order Lepidoptera; family Cossidae; genus Zeuzera; species Zeuzera pyrina. Next base: position 7,769,275 of record OU015627.1, read on the forward strand.
ATTAGTCAAATAGAAAGTATAATGCTCTTGCGCTTTATTATTAACTACGTAAAAAACTAAGAACGCAAAATCAAAACCAAGCAAAATTGAAGAATGCCACACAATTTTCATTTTAACCTCATCTCAATAACCAAGACTGCACATATGACCATTCGTGTGTTAGTTTTGCATCACAAAGGTTGGTCCAATTTTAATACCGAAAAAAATATTGTCGAGAAGGTTCTTAGAATTAAACAATGTTGGTAAGACGTCGAGTTTATCAACTAAGCTTTAGGAGAAGCATATAGAATTATTTGTAGATTAGACTAGATAGTGAATCTGTGAAAAAGGAACGAGCTTCATATCATTTAAAAATGTCACATTCTATCACCGAAAATGTGAATATGAAAAAAGCTTGACATAACTATTCATAACTTTTTATATTAAAATATTTAAATCATATTAAATAAACTTTATCTACTACAAATATTTGATGAAAGTTCGCAACACAATGAAATTAAATAAAATCCTTGTAAAATAAAATGAGGATGTACTCCATTTTCCTTTCCTTTTGGTCATGAATTATAGACGAAAAGCTACTCATTGCAGGAATAACAATAGGAAATTATTAATTAATTGGTCTCGTAAATCACAAGAACAGCGCTATATTGCACCATCTCTACAATACAACATTAAAACGGAACACAAACGCATAGGTAAAAACGATACACGAGCATATTATAGTAATATTTAGATAAAGCTCTCCATAATTTATCCACTTATTATTATTGAAATAGTTATCATAATGACAAAACCATTATGTACATTTTCTATAATTTTATACATAATGAAAAATAATATAACTATCTACTCTACATATCGTTAAAAACTCAATTTGATTTATTATTATCATTATTAATTTGTTAAAATATTAGTCTGCAATATCACAAAGCCATTTTAATATAAAAAAAACATAAGCGAAGTAGTCAAAGGACTATACTATATTATATCGAGTGGATAATGCACTCAAAGTATTATTATCATAATATTTACTTAAATAGCTAGCGCTCAATTTCAGAACATCGTTAATATTACATATACCTTCGCAAATAAGAATACCGATGTGGTTTTGAGCGTAGTATAACCTTAGTAGATACAAATAACCCAAATTACAATCTTCGAGATGCGGCCGACCGTCCGAGGTTTGTTCTATAAATACCGCTATGGCAGGAAAAAAACAAATTTTTCAATCGCAATATCTTTTACACAATATCCAGGTACTTACATCACATTATCGTATCTATCCAATGTGCACGGAGAAGTCGTTTAAATACCAAAATTATAACTTAAGTCGCAGTAAACAAAGCTTAAACAAAATGGACATGCGAACTAGAAATTCTTACAAAATAACTATGACTACTACATCAACCATTACACAACGGAAACCTGTAAATATAACCTAACACAATCAAATTAAAATTATTGCATTGTCAAAGCTAACAATCCTATTTAGGACAATTATTATCAATAAAGTTAATGAATTAGATTTTAATATTAAGTTCACATCATCACAATTTTACATTTTGTGCATTGTAAATTATAATCATAAGTACTCATATTGTCCAAAATATTCATTAACATTCCATCACAATCTCTGTAATACTGTCATTATTGATATTGTTTACAGAGATGAATCTACAGATATCGTAATACATTATTTTAATTAGTCATACATTATTAATAGTTAATGTAATAAAATAAGCAAACATTAAATATTCTATTTATTTACATTTCAATAAAACGGGGTCGGATTGGATTACCAATATGTCATCAATTAAAACCAGTAGTCAATGTCACTGTCAATGTCACTCACTATAGCGCAGTCATATCACAAAATCTAAATGGAAACCGTAAAGAAAAAAGTTTTACATCACAAAGAAAGCGTGTCCCGAATCAATTTCCGCACCGTATTGCCGACGGACGTCGGCGGCGCACCGGACAGATTATAGTGTATCTTGAAAAGGTACGGCTGAATGTCCGGATAAGAGGTGTCGAAAATGAGATCGGTGTCTGAGCGGCTGGGCATCTTGGGCACGTACTCGTGCTTGTTGATGATCTCGGTTATGAAGACGATCTTGTCCTGCAGCATTTCGACGACGGTCTCATGGCGCGAGGGCGCGGCGGCCAGCTCGCAACACACCGTCCACACCTCCCAGGGCACGCACTCCGGCTGGAAGGGCCAGCGCGCGCGCCGCCGCTGAAAGAACTCCAGGCTGATGGAGCCGCGCGCCGGCGAAGCGCTCGAGCCGCGCAGCAGCTCCGAGAACTCCGAGATCTCGCGCCGCACGTTATGCACCAGCGCCTCTGACTGGCAGCACACGTACGTGAAGTCGATGAAGTCGCAGTCCACATCCAGGTAGTGCACAGTGCGAATGGAATAGCTCTCCTCGTTGTTGTAGAAGAACTTGCCGCTGGAGCGGTGGAACAGCACCGTGTGGAAGATGCTGGCGACCACCTCGTCCACCTGGCTGCCCTCCATGGCCAGCTCGAAGGCGATGCTGCGAGCGTTCATCGTGCCGCTGCCGGCATGCTCTGTCAGTGCGTCCCCGCGCGCCGCCCGCGGCCCGCTGTCGCCGCGCCCTGCGCGCCCTGCGCACCGCCCATCGCACGGGCCCGCTCACCGCTCACCGCTCACCCCTCACCGCTCACCGCTCACCGCTCACGCGCTGCTGGAATTTATAACCACCGATCTTCATTTGAATAGAATCGAATACGTGCTATTGTTAATTATTTTAAATAGGTGGCCTTTATTTCTATTATTAACATTGAATATACTTACCCAATGAGCTAATTAACTTGACACACTACTTGAATTAATTTTAATTATTCATCGGTTTTAATGGCGCGGTATTACCAAACGGAATGATCTCACGCAACGAATACTATTATATTAGAAGCTTACCTATGTATCTGAGTGTGCCGCAAAGGGTGGTGGTGCGTGATCCTACGGAGAGCCACTTAGAGAGTCCGAAGTCGATCAATTTTATATGGTAGTCACAATCAAGCAGTATGTTCTCAGGTTTCAAATCGCGATATATCACCCCTGCGTTGTGCAGAAAATCTGATGAACATATGTTGCATTAGAGTCTTGTGATAAAACCTTTTAAATAGCTTTTTCAAATACAATGACTTAACAAACAAATACGGTTTTAGGGAGCTTTATCATTGAAGATAAAAAATATTTTCTTTTGCAAAAAAATCGACCCATTTTTCTTTTCAGCAGGACGGATAGTAATTTGAATATTTCACATGATGATTCACATTATTTACATACAAAAAATATTGAGACTGAGACAGATATTGTGTTTACTTGAATTTTATTACCCTATTGATACTGAAAAGCGGACCGATTCGATACTCGCAAGTATAAGTAGATACATATTACATACATGTTATAACATTATTCTTAGCCGTCGAAAGCCAGTTTGACATTAGGTCGAACAATATTATTGAAAGTTGAAATTTATATGATGATATGCATGCATTTGTATTTATGCATATCTCGCAAGTATTTTACCTACATGTATGTGTACCTATATTACAGCCACCATCTATATGATTAATAATCTAATAATACTAATATTATTCACGATATAAGATATATTATCATGAGCCGTCTAAAACTAAATTAATGTTAAAAATCGATAGATAATTACTCCAATTTTTTTAGGTAGAATATTTATGTGAATGAATAAACCTGCATATTTATTAAGGTTGCTTTAGGTACTTCAAAATAAGTCTATCTCACACTTGGATTAAGTAATTACAAAAGAATTCTTATTTTCTTTTTGGTACTTATATATGAAACAAAATTTGTTTTTAGTTTACATATAAACCAAAACTAAGTTTGTTCTACGAATAACAGTGCTGTGCTGTGATGCGCCATTAGCGATCGCATCTATTGGACGCGTTGTACACACAAAACTCGACCTCACCTATAGCAAAAGCGATCTCTGCCACAAAAATCTTCACTAATTCCTCAGGTAACTTTCCATATTTATCAAGTAAAGCTAACAGCTCTCCGCCAGGGATATATTCTGAAACTAGACAAAGAACAATAGTTTGTTAACTGTTCGACTAGCTGACCGAAAAAAACGGCCGTAAAGCAAAAAGAAACGTTGTTCATCAAATAACAATAGGTATTATGTACTAAACAAAATTATTTTTCATCACAACTCATTCTCTTACTTATTCTCGTTAAGTCCTAATAATAAAACAAGGTCAAAAAGGTTCTATTTTATTATCCCTTTGTTCTATTTAACAAAGCACGAACGTTTTCGAGTACTACCTGTAACTCCCCTCGCGGTAAACAATATTGACAAAAAGACAGATAAATACAATTAAATTGTCTAAAATAAATTCAGATAAATATTGTTTATATTAAATGCATGTTGTAAAGAACGTCTGAACCGAGTGACTATGCGTTATCGTCATATTGCTGTTATAAATAAACAAAATCCACGCAAAATGTATTATGTACCTGTAAGTACATAATACAGGTTGTATTTTTTTTAATGTCGAAACACATGTCGTGACCTCTACATGAATAAGAAAATCGAAAGTTCATCTTTTTGCAGAAGACACTGGTTACACAAACTGACCTATCTCCTAACAATTTACAATTGATGGCCAGCCAACCAACACATGTTAGCTAAATAAACTAAAGCGATAAATATAATCTATTTAGAACAATCACCTTTATATGTAACTCTTATCAAAAGCACGTGAAATAAAATGATTCGTCCGAATTAGTTATCTCCATGAATATTTTTATCCTATCTACAGAAATTACTTCCCCTATATTACATTACAGAGCCAGCACTTAGCACAGATACGGAAAAACGCTTTAGGTAAATTAAACATTTTGTAGTTACAATCGCGAAGATCTGCATTGAATTCGAACTACAACTTAAATGTGAAATCCTCGCTGGTCTGAACATAAAGGTCCCCACCATCCCGCAAATGGACAAAGCGTTTGTCCGATACCTGTTTTTTTTATTTTTAAAATGACTGTAAAGTATGGGACCCTATTCAGAATTTACAGAAAAAAAATCAGGCTGAGCGTAAAAAAAAACTAAGAAACAAAAACTTGAACATAGACGTAATAAAAAGATAAACTCCGACAAGTCGACGCACATGTAGTTAATAATAATAATTAATTAACACATTTACACCAATGAAGCTAATCTGCCGCTATTTCGCTAAAACAGTCCATCGAGCAATAATATTAATATGTACTTACGATGGCTTTTCTATGACAGCCAATAGGCTTATTTGATATAAATGTGTGTCGTATAGGCGAGCTGGCTTATTTTGATTGCCACATTTTTGAGATGCACAATGTGGAGTCTTTTTATCCTTTTATTATTATTATGTCTATTGTAGACTTATTCAATATTTAACACCCACGAAAACGAATAAAGTAAGTCACATTAAAACCGTTTAAAAATGCTACTGTTTCAATTTCCACATACTTACTCAATATAATATCTTGAGAATATTTAAATAAAATTTTGTAACATTTCAATTTAAAATATCGGAACTATTTCTATTTGTGTATAAATACAGTAACGTTTTGCAATAATATGCATGCAAAATCAGTTCGTTTATTTTAGCCGTGACATGTATCGTGTCAAATATAATTAGAAGTAAAGATAACAGAAACACCCAGCGATCAAGTGAACATCACAACTTAGCCCAGTGGCACGTGGTGTGCGTAAATATTATTAATGTAAATAATATAGTTTGGTGAACTGTTTGCACAGCACACCTCACTGTACATCATGCCATACAAAAAATATAGGTGCAATATTCATAATTTTGCTATGATATTGATTACAAGAACGTTAAATGAAATCATTTTTAAAACAAAAATAGGTGGGTACACATATACTTAAGATGTTCACGAAATGAGCACTAAAAATTTAATAAAATGAGGTCAGGTTATTTTAAAACTAGTACTCGTACATGTTGAGGAAGTAGTAGGGGCACTGACATTTTTACGTTCCATTCCCCTCACTTTTAATTCTTAAACCTAATAAATATATCTAATGAGTGACCGTTGAACATTTTATGAAACATGTTTTATTATTTCATCATTGTCATCATCATCATATCAGCCGGAAGACGTACCTATACTACTGGACATATAGCTCTTTGCGTAAATTACCAAAACATGAGGTAATATTATTTACATATAAAAATAAAAAATACAATAAAATAAATGTCTTACCAATACACTATAGTCTTGTCTTTGCCTGGCAGAGGCAATATTAATTAAATATACAATAAAAAATTTAAGAAAATAAATGTCTTACCAATATATAGTCTTTTCTTGGTCTGCCAACGAGACACAGCATTAGCTATAAAGGAATAATGACCACATACTGTTTGTATGCGTGCTTCTTCTTTCACTTGTCTCACTGCGTTTTCACTTATTACCTGAAATAATGGTGAAATAATTAATATTGTTTTAAATCTTTCCATGAAATAAAATACTTTATTAAAAATTTAAAAAAAAAATAATTGAGTGTAGTAGTATTTAATATAGAATTGAAAATGGAATAACCTAATCAATACATAACAAAGTAGACAACTACAATACGAAAATGTGTATTAGTACTAATATATATATATATATATGTATGTATGTAGGTCTATAAATACATACATATATCACAGCCATCTTTATTAACTTTATTAAAAATTTAAAAAAAAATAATTGAGTGTAGTAGTATTTAATATAGAATTGAAAATGGAATAACCTAATCAATACATAACAAAGTAGACAACTACAACACGAAAATGTGTATTAGTACTAATATATATATGTACGTATGTAGGTCTATACATACATACATATATCACAGCAATCAACTCTGACCCAATCCACAAAATAAATTTACATTTGTTTACTAAAAAATGACGCTAAAACAATAACGTGATGTGATACAGAAATCCTGTTGAAATATGTTAAAAACATGACAGAATTATTAAAAATATTAATTATGACAGAATAACATTCATCTGAGTAAGTTGGATGGAAGGTAAAATATCTTCGTTTTTATTACATGCTCTTATAAAATGAGGGTCCAATTCGAGGCAATTATTCTATTATTTACTCAAGAAGCACAGTGGATGATGGCTAGTTATTAAAGAGTAAGATCATACTTTGAGTCATAACTGTAATATTTAATGCACGAAAATGGTTTTTCTCTTTGAATTTCAACAATATACCTACAATTTAAATAATATTAAATATGTAGTTATGCTGTTTATTTATTTTAGGCTATTATTATTATTATAAATATGTAGTTATTTCTTACAACACAACAATGTTTCATTGGCATTGTAAATTCATAAACACTTATAGAGCAATGACACATCCTATGCTTTCTGTTAATGATCTTAGACTATATTATATTAACATACATAAAGGTCAATAGTTCGTAATTTAAACTAGTTATAACTAATTCTACAACAGGTACAGAATATGGAAAACTTTACTCTGAGTATAATCTATTGGTCTACGAAACAGGATAAACATTAAAAAAGTTATTACTGTAATATTCATCTTCTACCAATACATAAATATGATTACATTAAGGTGACATTACAATTATCATGCTACAGAGTTTATTGACATTAATTAAAACCTTGATACAATCAAGTTCGATGTAGGCAAACTCCATACATACATTTCTATAAAAAATTGCTAGTATTCATCTAACACTGACAAGCAAGTTTTTTGTTGCTGTACTAGTTTGAAGGTCACTACAATTTCCAGAGATAAGTATTGCAACATCAGGACTATTTTATTGATAATGTTAGCCATCATGCAAGGTATTGCTTTATTCTTCATTAAATATTAGCATAATTAACTGTCACATGGGCAGAAAAATCCACACAAGCAGAAAAATCTGTCTACCTACAGATATTAGTAGGGATATTAGCTTTCTTGCCTTTAAAGAAGTAAATATTTACTTCGAAAAAATACACTAAGTTGTTTATAAGATTACAATGGAAAAATATTTACATATACAAGTAGATATATTATTATTGTTCTTACAAACAAATCTCCAAAACAGAAAATAACTAAGTATTCTCTAAGAATGATTTACATTTCTTATCATCCTAATATAAGACATAATAATATAATTTCAATTATGAGGTTCAATGATAAGGTTTCTTTACCTAATTATATGATTAAGTTACTTATTGTTTTTTATCACTGATTATGATGTCTACCACATATCAAAACAGTTTAAAGCTATTTAGCACAGACAGTAAATAGGTCAATGGGATAACTTAATAACTTATTACTCTGTATTGAAGTTAAAACATAAAGAGTGATTCCTTGAAATAATAGTCTATGAATCACATTTCAATTTCACATGATGATGCAATAGCCTTACTTTTAAACTAAACCTAGTGAAAGATTATTTTTAATCTGGCATAAGTCTGTTAGTGATTGTACTAAATATAAACTCAAATATGATGGAACTTTGAACAAAAGTGTATATATGCTAAATGTCTGGTTACAACACATAAATTAATTTTTAATGTAGAAATAATTGACATGCCTAATTAGCTAAAAGTAATGACTTCATATAATTAAACGAATCTCGATTATTGAATAATGAGTAATTTAGAAGAAAATCTACATCAGTATAATTAAAACGATATGATTCCTTACTGATGTGATTTTAACTTAACAGTAAAAGAATAACCATTGACATATAAAAACCACAGTTTTAAATCATGTAATTTGTTTGAATTGTTATAAATATAATAATATGAGGAAGCGAAAGAAGTATGTAAGAACCACGAAGCTTGGCGCTCTATCTTCTCTGACTACCCCGTTAGGGATACAGAGTGAAGATATATGTGTGTATGTATGTATTATTTAATAATTTTTATATAAATTTTTAGTAGGTATTAATAATAATACTCCAGACAAATTACACCAATTGTGTGAGCAGTCTAGTTTTTAACAAGACTACCTCTCAAAATACCATACAACATAGTATCTATTCATACAACCCAGTATTTCAAATTTTTTTTAAAATTAGCTAATTCTTTTTCATAAAAAACTACACACAATGATGTGACTGAGCCGCAGGTACAGATGCGTAACGTTTTAAATAATTTTACACTTTAATAACATAACAATGATATATTTACATAGTAGTATCTTTTTTATACCGTAAAGGTGGCAACTGGCAAACGAGCATATAGCCCACCTGATGGTAAATGGTTACCATAGCCCATGGATGTGTGCAACAGCATAGGTATCACTTGCAAGTTGCCGATTCATGTTTCTATATTCATGTCAAATTTATAATCATTAACATTAAAATTATTTTTATTCTTTTAATTCCCACTATTTTTAAATAAGTAAAAAAGAGAAATACCAATAGTACTCACCTGAGATTTACTCAAAACTTTCAGGGCATATGTCTCATTTTCACTTATTTTTTTCACTTTATAAACCTCCCCAAAAGCTCCTTTAGCTATTGTTTCGTAGATTTGGAAGTCTTTCTGGAGTAAATCAGTAGTAATTGGAAATTCAGGTAGAAAAATTGATTCCTTGTGAGCAACCGGCCAAGCTGTTTTACTTGCTTCCAAAGGATCTGTTAGTGTTGAATCATTCCATCTAAAATATCAATATATCAAACCACTGACAGCAACAATAAACTTTACTTATGGCTTAAACATACTATTGAAAAATTATAAGTTGGTAGTATAAATGGTAATATTTGTAAACAGTATTAGAAGAAATGTACATAATTATAATACTTTGTAGAAAATAATGTAACATGATTCTAGAAGTAATGGAGTAAATACTTTTATTAACAAATTAATTACAACATACTATAAAGTACATAAATTGATAATATGCAGATACAACAGAAATGCTTTGTTTTGATGAATAGATTATGCCACTAACCTTCGTCTAGAAACTCGAGACCAAGGTCGCGATGCGCTGTATACCGACTGGTTACTAGTGATACTGACAAAGGAGCGCCCACTGAGGTTACCGACGAAATGGGACAAACCGAACTGTAAGATCAAAACAAAAACATTTGTTTATTAACAAAATATTAAATATTAATCAGCAACAAGGGACTGCCTAGCTTTGATAAAAATAAAACTAAGCTCCCAAAACACAGATATGTGGAAATAAAAATTAACAAGCAAAAGTAAACAAAGACCGAATCATTTCTTGCGTTACATATTCAGCTGGGAATGACATTAGCAATTTCAACGTAATTTACCTGGCTCGTGAAGGCTTGACCGTCGCGGTCTGGGTGCGCAGATTGTTTGTGACCTCTTTGTTGACTGCTTTTGTTATGAAAATTTCCCATTAAAGATATTTATATATTATTTACATGCTTTTACTGTTTATAATTGATTTATTTTTACATTTCTTGAAGTTATGCTGTGACCTAATTATAACCATAAACAATCAAGCAACAGACAATGTTACTATCACAAAACTTTAACTACTAAATAATAATACCATTTAAAAAATTAAATTTCTACTAATTCAATAAAAATTAATTAAATATAATCACTATTCACTATTGAAAATAATTGCTAACAAATTAATGTTATATTGTTTGAAATGATGCATCAGCATATTTATTTTTTCTGTTTTCTATTCTTTTTCTGCAATCTCGGTGTCTTCACAGCAAAAGTTTGTTTCCGCAATTGTAATTTCTTGTTCAAATGAAGTTCGTTTACACTTTTCAAACGCATTAGATAATATTTCTAAAATAAAAATCATACAACTGAATCCAAGAAGCAACCAATAACATTTAAATATACCAAAAAGATCATCCATTCCCAATGATTTTATAGGAGCTTCTTCTTTTATGTCATTATATCTATATTGTTCCCATTTTCTTATTATACCTGCTTCTATTAATAACTGCATATACTTATTAAATTGAAAAGTCATCGGAGAATTTTTAGGAAATATCATATTCAAATAGTGACTATGAATCCTATCTTCAGCGATATGAAGGTATTGTTCTCCTTTTTCGTTTAATTTATTTCTCTCTAAATATCGACCTACTGCACAGTCTATTAAACAAAATTTTCGACTATTGTTACTCATATTATTGACACATGCAAATATACCCGGTATTGGGACTAATTTGGAATTTATTTTTCGAAATCTTTCTTCAGTTTCCGGAAGTACTACATCAGGCGAAGCCATTCCTTCTATTGCAAATCCTTTTTCAATGATGTCTTCAAACGTATCAACTTCCTTTCCTCTTTTGAAAGCCGTAAAAAATGAAATTATAGTTGCTTGAATAGAAAAGTTAATAATGAAAAAGCACCACAAAGATATTGTTAAAAAAATGCGGAAAGACTCTCGCTTTGGTGGATTGTATAAACTGATTGTCAAAACATTTCTAACTGTATTAACAAAATCTTTTCCAAGTTGATCGAAATTGTAACAACCATTTTCCACATATTTGAAGGCAAAGAAGTTAATCCAAATAGCGACGAAACACATACTAAACAGCACTACCAACAAATAATTTTTTTGAAGTAATTTTACATCGAAGAGAATGGTTTCAAATCCTGCGCGATGAGACATGAAACACACTCCGCTTTCCTTAAATGCGATAGTTTGGTCTAATTCTACTATCACTAAATCGATTTGATAAATAGGAATTAGAAATAAATCAGCCTTTCTGTGAGCAAAAGAAAAAATTTGTTGAATGTTTAATTCGAAATTAAAATTTAATTTCATTACACTCGTACTGGGAGACAAATCAATACTGAAGTTCATAAGTTTAGAAACAGTGTTCCAAATCATGCCGTCTCTGGAGTATAGAGTGTGTGTTCCATTATCATGTACTGTTATTCCCATGAAAGGTAACACTTCAGTTACATAAGCTCTCAAAGTAAAACCATGCAAATTTTTACCTTTATCTTCAAATAAATTAAGTTTTCGCAAAGATTCCAAGTCACCATAGGAAACTTTGTGTGTGATAAAACCAATGCATGTCCCCAGATTGTTGGCTCGTAATTTTGATCCCGCATCAGTAATATTGTTACAACCTTCTACGCACTTAAACGATTCTTCAAATTCTGATACAGGAATGCCAATTTTTTTTACTGTCCAGCAACCAAAGTGTTTACCGAATTTATATTTTTCATGAACATAAGGGCTATATCGTGAAATAAACATAGAACTCTCAGAGGCATCGTAATGAACTATTATAGCGTTACAGGCTTTATAATACCATAAGATAAAAAACATTTTAGCTATAACGAGACTGTTTTCTGATGTATGATAATAAAGAATGATATTTGAGTGAGGATGCCAATAAGGATATGAAATTATTTTCATCATAGCGTCTTGAAAATGGTCAAAATTTAATAAATCCATTATTGTAGTATCAGAGTGGTACGGTACTATGTCCTCATTTTCATTTTCGTCACTATCTGTATTCGTTATAGCAAACGTGAAGGGAATATCTTGAATTTTCTGATAAAATGTGTCTGGCAAACGTCCCATACAAAGAATGTTATTCCATCCATTATTTTTTAAATTGATACTGATTATGTCAATCTGAAAGTAAACGAATCAGTTATTCACTAATTCTTATAATCCAACTCGAACTGTTTCTTCTGGTCTAGTAGATTCCAGTAAGATCCAGATAAACATACATTACATGGCCCTAAACTATATCTGGAAGTGAAGGTACCCAATAACATCCTTATATGGATCTCAGACCATTTAAGATAACTGGTCCGAGATATTGATATTATACTATAATATATCTACCACGACTAAGTTTTAGCGAGTCATATGTGATCATCTAGCACATAGGTTCTCAACGTGGGTGATAACGCAGCCTTGTGGAAATTTGAAACTTTCAGTGGGGCAGTAGAAAACCCAGAGATAATCAGGGGGCGTCGAGATGGCACAGAGGGGGCGTGGACAGATAAAAAAAAATATTGTCTAAAAAATACAAAACACGCTAATCACGTACTAAAATAAAGTAAACTGTAATACTGGTTAATTTTTATGATTGTATGTATTGTAATAATTTTTATCACGTGTGTAAAAATTCACATATTTTTATAGTTTGGGAAGTGGATGAAAACTGAACTGAAAGATTTCATTACATTAATATCTAAGTATATTAAATTGGATGATATGAAATATTTTAATTTTTCATTTGAATTAAAAATTTTCAAACCTTCCGATTTCACGTGAAATATCTTATAAGTAAATACAGGTGAAGTTAAGAAAAGCCTGTTAATTAAAAAATAAAATACATAGCAAAAAAAAAGGTTTGTAGCAATTAAGTTATAACAAGTTTTTGTTAAATATTACGATTTTTGCGATCCTGCAAGAATTGACAGTATTATCTGTGCTCGTTCTAATTTTCTCAGTGCCTTCGGGGCATTCTGGAGTCAGCAAGTGAGCATACATGCGCGACGAAAGTGCTGAGCCCCGCAGCCCCCGACTCACACTCTGCTTCCGCGTCGCCCTTGCCCGCCCCGCGCGGCGCCCGCGCTTTACTTCCGCGCCAGGCGTTACAAACGAGTGCAGACTGCATGTTTATCTTATTCCTGTCGATGAGTGTTACATGTCTCCAAAAAGGCTGTGATCGTTCATTTTATTTTCATTAGCATTATCGCGCGCAATTGATAACAAGGTTTTAAAACTTGATCTTTTACTCGCGTATCTGTATAGTAAAAACTTAAATACGGATTTATCGAAAGTCACACAAATCCATCATCGCCAATGTGCCTTATTTGTCAAAAAACATTTTCAAATGAAGCGATGAAGCCTTCTGGGCTTCAAGATCATTTTAATAAAATTCACCCGGATAAGAAAGACAAAGATGTGATCTATTTTAAAGACATGAAAAGGAAGTACGAAAATTAGCCAACTATGTCAAAACTTTTTTTATCAGCTTCTAAGCAAGACGATGACGGACTTCGAACTTCGCACAATATCTCATAATTTATTGCTAAAATAGGCAAACCACATACTATTGGAGAAGATTTAATTTTACCAGCAGTAAAAGAAGTAATAATCACTGCGTTCCATAAACCAGCTGCAGATATTATCCGAAAAATTCCTTTAAGTAATAGTTCTGTGGACTGACGAAGACGAATTGATGAGATGGCTGAAAACATTGAAGAAGCATTGAAGAAGAAGGATGAGTCCACTTTACCAACCAATGAAGCATTTTATTATTGTCTTACGTGAGTTTCATCAAAGATGAGAAAATATGTCAAGAACTATTGTTTGCTACAAATTTGGAAACAGATACAAAAGGAGAATCCATATTTAATACACTAGAAAAGTTTCGTGATGAAAAGGAATTTCCTTTTAATAATATTTTGTCAGTTGCTACGGATGGCGCACCGGCTGTGACGGGGCGTCACAAAGACTTCAAGTACCTGACGTGCTTGCTGTACTTACATAGCGTAATTCATCGCCAGTATTTGGTTGCGAAAATCTGAGTGAACCCCTCCATACATCAATGCAATATGTTATCAGACCAGTTCAGAAGAAGAAGAAATCAGAAGTAACTAGTTGAATCACAGCTTATTTAGTCAGCTTTGCATTCTCAATTATGAACATTTCAACCGATCTGGCTGTTAAAAGGTACTCGTTTGACTCGATCGATTTTACAATCTAATAGAGATAATAGAGATTCTAGAAAACAAAGACACAGAATTGCGTGACAACCTCATCTCACCAAAGAAATGGTTCTTTGCGTACTTACTTGACAGACCTGTATAAATTGTTTAATGATGTCAATTTCCAACTTCAAAGAGACTACTTAAACTTGATTAAGACAAAGAAATAGCATTGCTGTTTTCGCATCCAAACTGTTATTATACAAAAGAAATTTCGGCAGACGGGAATTTAATAATTTCCCAAATTTATCAACAGTATCATTCAAGAACGACGACTTGCTTGTTTACTGTCAACACTTGGAAAACCCCCACAGTGATTTCAAGGAGCAATTCCAGGACAATTTAAACATAGGCATAACAGACAGGGTTTTGGATCATTTTTCGAACGTCAACACGACAGGATCATCCCAATTAGAAGAAGAAGTAATAGAACTGACGACAAAAGAAGTATTAAAAAATTAAGATATAAATTTAAGAATGGCTACCAAGAATTTTGGCTGCTGAAGCCGATTTCCCAACTGTACCCATTATGGTCGATTGTACAACGATTTCTGACAGCATTCCCATCGTCCTATTTAGCTGAATGTGGATTTAGTGCTATAGCTACGTTTGTAACTAAAAAGAGAAATCGGCTCCATGTTACTGAACGCGGCGACAGATTGTTTTTAAGTAAAATCGAGTCTGATATTAACAAACTCCTTAAAATGCATCAAATTTAACCTTCTCGTTAGATAAGTTATTTTAATGTATGCGTTTTAATTGTTCTCATTAATATAGTTTTCTTTAAGCTCAGAAATAGGATAGGGGTCATATCCTATCTTACGACTATACAATAGTACACGTTTAAGTATAATCGTGGCAATAGCTGTTTCAGATTCGCGACAGATGGTAAATAATAAAAAATTGGGGGCTCTAGAAAAAAAAACATTCTCAGTGTGCGGAGGGCAAAATAAGGTTGAGAACCTATGATCTAGTATATTATTCATAGGCTTCTATCTGCAACAGTTATAAACCTATACCTAGGTATACGTATGTAGGTATAGCTACTTGCAATTTACGAAAACTTCTAACAAGTACTAGGAACTCACAATGAAATCCATTCTTTGACTTTCTTCAATTTCTGGAGTAAAAAGAGAATAATTTGCACAAACATTACTAAAAAAATTGAAATAAGAAATAGTCAGAGTAAAATATGTATGAAACTTCATGACTGCGTCGTGTCACAAACTTATTTAATAAAAATAAATAAGTCCAATTCCTAAATATATATAATCCATTGTACAAACCACATACATTATTAATATTAATCACATCACCCCTACATCAAAGATTGGATAGGTTTAATACTAGGTACCCGCTATATAACAATCATGACATATCGTGATCCATCAATCGTCTATCATTATCTTAAAATCATTATTATTAGAAAATTATACGCATGATTACATGGTGTGGTACATACCTACATAAGTACCTACATCATAAACCAATTTTTTAGAAACGGAAATAATACGTTTACCCAGTTAGGTAATATTATGATATCTTCATGTATAGGGTCGAGTGTCTCACATTGAGCCAGGCACCTACATTGAGCCACCGCTATATTTCCTAAATGTGACGTTGCCAAATCGTGTTCATTCAAATAAAAGAGACATTTATGCACATTCCCTTTTTGCGTAGTAATTTGCGTGGTGATCGCAAGTGAGGTGCTTGAGCGCGGAGCATTTTTTTGAAAATCGAACATAAAAGTAAGTATTCAATACAGTTTTCATTATTTTCTTACATTTTTTCTGAAATAAATATTAATTATTTTATTTTCACATTGAGTTACATGGTTATTTAGCTTTCATACTGACTATATTTCGTTTCGAATTGTAATTGTTTTTTTGCTCAAATTTTGAGGTTAGTTATAAAACGTGGTGTGTCTCACATTGAGTCACTTGAAGGTGGTACTCAATTAACCGCGGTTCAATGTGAACGCCACTGGATTTTTTATGGCAGTTCATTAATTAACCGCTGCATGCGGCATATAATTTAGAAATATAAAGCAATTAAATATTTGTGAGTCTCGTAGCAGGCCGAGAACGCCATACTACATTTATGCATAACAGTTCAATTATTATTTTTTTTTAATTTAATTTTAATTATATTTGTATATATAAATTTGTTATTTCATTTCATTTCATACTCAATGAAACAATAGTTAGATATTTTATCGTATTAGTATGTATTTGTTACAGAATGGCACAGAATAGAGTGACTGAGCGAAAAAGAGAGGGGCATACATCTTCCAAAATGCTTAAAGCGCTGAAATTGCAAAAGACAGGTGAAAGCATAAGAAAAGCTGCAAAAACATGCGGTATTGCTTACCCTACCTTGCGTCGCTATGTAGCGCAGAATTTGCATGACACTGAAGAAGATCTTGTTAACAAGAGACTGTTACCGAATTATGAAAATCATTTGGTTTTTAGTGAAGAACTAGAAGAAGTTTTAAAAGAATATATAAAAGATTGCACTTTAAAATTTTATGGACTGACTACAAAGGATTGCCGTAAAGTCGCATACGACATGGCCAAAGTAAACGATATCAAAATCCCAGATAGTTGGAAGCGAGACGGTATGGCAGGAAAAGAATGGTTTTGGTCATTTAAAAAACGCCATCGTGATGTTTCAGTAAAAAAACCGGAAGCTTGCAGTTTAGCACGCGCGACATCTTTTAACCGGAACAGTCAAATCATTTTTTAATAATTTGAAAATAGCGATGGGTCGTCACCCGTCATTCGGTAACGGTTGCCGTTTGTATAATTTAGACGAAACAGCCACCACAACTGTCCAACGTCCTCAAAAAGTTGTAGGGCCTAAAGGTAAGCATAATATTGCAAAGGTAACCAGTGGCGAAAAAGGAATTTTAGACAGAACTTGCGCAATAGTATGCGCTTCTGGTCAAGCATTGCCACCTGCGTTTGTGTTCCCAAGAAAAAAAATTCAAGGATGTGATGTTAACAGGTGCTCCGGCGGGTTCTCCATGTGTAGCGCATCCTTCTTAGCGTTTAGATCAGCCTTTCCCAAAGTGGGCGATAACGCCCCCTTGTGGGCGCTGCAGGCCTAAAGGGGGGCGGTAAGAGACCCAGAAAAAAAATGGGGGCGTTGTGTAGAGGCCTGGGGGGTGATTTGTAATTTCATTTAGCTAGGATGCATCTTAGACAACGACTGCATGAGCTCTCGACTCTCAACTACAACTTGTGAACATCAACTAATATTAATTAAAAGATTGCTCAAACTCGGTTCGATATTTCTCTCCGCGTAGTTCATATATCTGTCCTGTTTTATTGAATATACAAAATAAAAATCATGTCAATCGGTCGTTCCGTTTCGAAATGAAAGTAGACACAAACAAACAAATAAAAAGGCAACAGACACACTCGCATTTTAACATTTATTAGTATTCCCAGATAGGTAATTTTCGTAGATAATAGACCGCGGGCAATCATGTTTTAACAAGTTGTTGTTAAATAACCCTAATTGTGCATTCATGTATCAATCGGCTGGTTCATAGAATACTTGTTCTGACTTGTTGAGTACGATTGAGCGTCGAATGAGATAAACGAGTTTATGCATGTTTGTTTTATTCCTGTCGGTGCGTGCTGCTTATGCAATCCTATATAAACAACGTAATATTTATTTTATTTTCATTTGCGGTTTCGCGCGCAATAGATGAGCAGTACTTAAGTTCAACACTTACTTACGTATTTCTCAAAACAAAACAATGTCGGAAGTAAAAAAGAAGAGACGGCAATACTGTGCGGAATATATTAAATTCGGATTCATTGAAAATCCGACAAACCCATCGTCGCCTTTGTGTCTTCTATGTCTAAAAACATTTTCGAATGAAGCAATGAAGCCTTCAAGACTGCAAGATCATTTGAATAAAATGCATCCAGATAAGAAAGACAAGAATGTAGCATATTTTCAAGACCTAGAGAAGAAGCATAATACTCAGCCAAGTGTAGCAAAACTATTTTCGGCGGCTGCAAAGCAAGATGACGACGGACTTCGAGCTTCGTACAATATCTCTTTGTTAATTGCTCAAAAAGGCAAACCACATAACATCGGAGAAGAGTTAATTTTGCCAGCAATAAAGGAAGTAATAACTACTGTGCTTCATAAACCAGCCGCAGATATTATCCGAAAAATTCCTTTGAGTAATAATTCTGTGCAAAGACGAAATGATAAAATGGCTGAAAACATTGAAGGATCATTGTGTGATCACCTGAGGACAAGTCAATTCTCAATTCAGCTCGATGAGTCCACTTTACCAACTAATGAAGCATTGTTGCTGTCTTACGTGAGGTTTATTAAAGATGAGAAAATATGTGAAGAACTATTCTTTGCTAGAAATTTAGAGACCGATACAAAAGGCGAAACCATATTCAATACATTGGAAAAGTTTTGTGATGAGAGATTCTCTTGAAAAATGTTATATCAGTTGCTACGGATGGCGCTCCGGCTATGACAGGGTGCCATAAAGGCTTCATAGCGTACTTAAAAAATAAAATTCCAGATGTCCTTGCTGTACATTGCGTTATTCATAGACAACATTTGGTTGCTAGAAACTTAAGTGAACGACTATTTCAATCACTGCAATATGTCATCAAAGCAGTCAATAAAATCCGCAACAGCTCTTTGAATGATAGATTATTTCATCAGCTTTGTGTTACTAATGATGAGGATTTCAACCGTTTGTTGTTTCATACTGAAGTTCGTTGGCTATCAAGAGGCAATTGTCTGACTCGATTTTACAACCCGTTTGACTCTCTAATTATTGAATACGGCTTTACTCACATGTAATCGGTATAGGTAGTTCGCGCGGAGTTCGTCACCATCGCCGGCGCACCCCGCGCCCCCCACCCTGTCAAGCCGCGCGTTGCGAGCTCAGGCGCGCAGTGCGAGACGGGGCGCGGCCGCGAACTCATCCCACTCACCCTGATGATGGACCTCCAATAGGTCCGAAACTAGTCGGTACCTATACCGATTACACGTGAGTAAAGCCGTATTCAATAATTAGTGCGTTAATAATGTCTCACGAAAGTTTTAATAATTTAACTATTTGACTCTGTTATAGAGTTCTTGGAAAGTAAAGATACAGAATTGCACAACAAGTTCATTACATCAAAGAATGATATAGCTTACATGACAGACCTGTATAAATTGTTCAACGACATGAATCTCCAACTGCAAGGCGATGAACTAAATTAAATTAAAACAAAAAACGTCGTTGCTGCTTTCGCAGCCAAACTGCTTCTACACAAAAAGAATATGGGCAGACCTGAGTTTCACAATTTTCCGAATTTATCAGTATCATGCAGTAACGACGAATTGTTTGCCTACTGCCAACATTTAGAAAACCTCCACATTGACTTGACTCCACACCGAACGATACCAGGACATTTTGAACTTGGAAATACCAGACTGGGTGTTGGATCCGTTTTCAAATGTCAACACAGCAATGTCACCTCAGCTGGAAGAAGAACTTATAGAATTGACAACAAACTAGGAAATAAAAATCAAGTTCAAAAATGGTTACCAAGAATTTTGGCTACAAAAACCGATCCCGCAATTGTACCCTGGATTGTGGTCAATCGTTCAGCGATTCTTGATAGCATTCCCATCGTCATATTTGTGTGAACGTGGATTTAATGCTGTGGCAACACTGGTTATACTTATACGGTTGGGACGGTTGGGAACCCCTGGTTTAGATGGATGATATCTGATTTATTCATTCAAGTCATGAAGCACTTTTCAAGCACACCGCTGCTAGTCTAGAAAACCCAGCACTGTTGCTTTTAGATAATCATGAATCACATCTCTCGATAGAGGCCTTGGATATGGCAAAAAGTTCAGGAGTGACTATTCTCACATTGTACCCTCACACCACTGCGAAGATACAGCCCCTAGACGTTGGGATAAATGGCCCATTTAGTCTACTACAACAGTGCAATTGACTCTTGGATGATAAGACATCCAGGTCAATCTATAACTATTTATAACGTGGCTGAGTGCGTAGGAGTAGCCTATGTTAGGGCAATGACGCCGGTAAACATAGCCGCTGCTTTTAAGAAGTGCGAAATATTTCTTTTCAACTCAGATGTATTTTCTGACATTGATTATTTACCGTCAGATGTGACTGATGGACCAGAGCAAGAGACTGAAGACCCAAACATAATTTCAAATTTAGATTTGCAAAATGACGAAACCCAATATTTAAACTCTGATGACACATTTTGTGAAAACGAGCCAACGAGTCCATCGTTATTGGACACTGAAAACGTGACGGAGACTTCATCTTTAGATAAACCTACGGTCACCACTTCGAAGCTGCAAGCACTAATTGTTCAAAGCTTACCAGTAGCAGGACCATCGAATATCTCTTTGATTTCACCAAAGCAATTTATGCCACCACTCAAAGCTAAACCACGGACTGGAAATAAACAATCTAGAAAGAAAGGAAAGAGCAGGATTGTAACGGACACTCCTGAAAAAAAAAATTACGGAAGACAAACAAAAACGCATGGAAAATAAAGCGAGTGACAAAAATTAAACGTGCTGTGCTTTTTAACAAAAAAGAAAAAAGAAATATCCCCAAAAAAATAAAAAAGAATAACAAAAGAAAGAAGACTGATAGAAATGAGTCTACCTTCGAAGAAGAGCTTGAAATAGTGCCAGAACTTAGTGAGACTGATGTGAGTGAGAATGACGAATCAGAAGATGATGAAGAGGTCCCAATAATAAGAGGAAATTTTGAAAAGTTGACCCGAAGGCCAGTTGTTAATGATTATATTCTAGTAATATTTAATGCAAAAAATATTGCAGTTTACTATATCGGAAAGATTATTGAAGTGGAGGACGAAGATAACTATGAAGTTTCATTCATGCGGTTATTAAATAAAGAAAATATGAAGTTCCGGATACCTTTAGAACCTGATTTGGCAAATGTGAAAATAAAAAAAATAAAATGATTCTACCGCCGCCGAAAATTAATAGGACAGAAACACGAAACTCAACTTTTAGTTTCCCGGTACGCGTTGTTCCTACTATAAACTTGCGTTAAGTTCAACAACTTCAAAAAAACTTTAGTTTCGACTAGAAGGATAGCGTTATCTGTTTGTTATTTAATTTGACATTATTTAGATAGGTACCAAAGGCTAATCTTTGCATATTCTCTTTTTAGTAAGTGGACAAAACGATGATCTCTATTTTTATTATTCGTTTTACATTTGTTTTAGAAGTTTTGTTTGGTTACCTTAACATTACGACTTGTTGATTATTTAAATTTACATTTAATTATACATTTTATTGTTAGCTTACAAAAAGTAATATCTTTATAATTCACTATAGTTCGTATACTCATTGAAAAACGAGAGAAAAAACCAAATTATAGAGACTGAAAATTGTAATAATAAGTATTGTTCTGTAAAAATAAAGACTGATTACCTTAAGAAATATAACTTCTATTATTTTACGATTTCGATGACATTTACAATATATGGCTTTATAGTGGTCAAAAATCGATCTAACTAGGGTCCAATTCTGAGAAAATTGGTTTTCTCTATGTTTTCACACACTTAAAACTTCTAAACTCTTCTGATTTCACAACAAAGTTCATCTTCTCAATAGTACAGTGGCTAGAGCGTATACCTACCAAGCTGAAATACGTGAGTTCGAATCCTGCAATGTGGTCAGACTTCTTTTACTTTTTTTGTAAGACACCGATTAAAGCTCTGTCGCCCAGCTACTTTTATTTAAACCTATAGGGTTACTAATCTTGGTACTCAAACTTAGGTAAATTGAGTGGTTGACAATCATAATTTATATCGTTTACATTCACATGCCTATATTGTTACGTCAAAAAAAATTCATACAATGTATAATATCATAATGAGATTTAAATACTTGATAACTATAACGGCAATCACGACGATGAAATGACTAACGAGGATCTAGAAGCGCATCAGCTTATTAAGTGGTTATCGTACCTTTAGAATGAAACTGACCTAACTCAAAATTGTGAGATTTTGTTTAGGCAAGTTACGACAATGAATTCTACTAAAATAATGAAATGGATTTTTCATAAATGCATGCTTAAATATTCTGAAGATATATAGCTAATGGAGCGGACAGATACGTAAATTCACACTATATCTAGATAGGATGTAGGTTAAGTTTATTATTACAACTCAAAATTTTGAAATTTTGAATTAGGTCAGTTTCGTTATAAACTTACGCACTTCTGTTACCATTTTTAACGTCACCTCCCCACAACATGAGAACAATAAGTGCGGCAACGTAGTGATTACTTACTCAGTATGCGGCAGGCACTAGTATCAAGAAACATAATTCTTGGTCCTAGGACAGGCAGTCATAGAATGTGACGTTTTGGGCTGGGTCGGCAATAGTGGCGCCGCCTGACGCCATTACACTACATTTACGGGTGGCCGCTTTTGCTATGATTACTACAGACGAACGTAAGTTGTCGAATTTTTGTAGTGTAGTGTCTTTACAATTTTAACTTCTTATTAAATTCGAAATGCTCAATAGTCGTTTATTTTAAGGTCTCATGTTATTGTACATGAGTCAAGAGCCAAATGTCTATGACAGTAGTTTACGTTAGTAACTAATTAATCTGTGACAGTAGTATATTTCTAGATAACTAGTTATGTTCGCGGCTGCGCTCGCGTGAACTATGTAGTTCTATTAGTATGATTATTTTTACATTAAACTTTTATTGTTATCGATACATCCATCCATCGATCTATCCATCTATACGTTATATAAAACACAACAATTCTCCGTCTGTCTGTTTATGTGCTTATAACTCAAGAATCGACCCTAGAACGGGGATAGATAACATATTTCCATACAAAAAAAATGTAAATTATGGGACTACAGACACATATTTTATATGTATTAGATACACTATACTATGCCAATGAAAATTAGGAATACCTCGCCATAAGCAAACTTAGTTACTCGAGAAAATAAAACACAAACAAAATAAAACTTTTCTAATTTTTCCAAACATGAACAAAATACATATAACAGTATTTGATGTCTTAATTGATAATAATAACTAAGTAATAAGATAATAATAACTATGGTATAAAAGGAAAATGTTTTATTGTATAATTGTATGTATAGTCAGGTGTTACGTATAATATGTGTAATGAATTCCTATAATTTATAGCTATCCTCCGCCTAAAATTATTGTAACGAACGACACGTGTTTCACTTTATAACGAAGCTTCCTCAGGATATTACTGATATCAGTTCATAGTGCGTTAGTTCTGTACTAGTGTGGAGGGATTAGAAAATCTATGCAATCATAGGCTACGATTTGATAGAACCACATGCAGCGCAACAGAGAAAATAAATGTACATAAGAAAAACGAACTATTTTTTCGTTGGCTCTTTAATGTAAATTGTAAAATTATTTTCTTGTGTTCAAGTATTCCTGCAAGTGTTGCCAGGCTCGGTCGATCTGTGCCTGCGTGTACTCGTAGCTCCAGTATGGACTAAACACGATGTTGGCGTGAGCCACTTGCTCCAGATTGGATGGCTGCGAATCAATACGTTGCCTTGCCTCCTCCTCTGAGAGATTGTTACGTTCTTGCAGCCTTTTTATAGCCTGAAATTTTTTTAACAATTTATTATAATAATATACACTGTAATAGATTGTTAAAATTTATATAATACAGTATTTAAAACATATCATTTATTTTTAGGTGGATTCAGTAAATATTTCATAATAGCTTAATTTACCTTTCAATTAAAACAAGTTGTTATTACAGGATTTTTGCGTTTTACCATTATAATGATGTCGTTCGTAACTTTGCTGTAAATTATTATTATAGGCGTGGCTTACACCAAATATTTAAACTCGATTTAAGGATTTTACATATCGCTTGCACCAACCATTAAATAATTGGTGCAAGCGAGATATCAGCGGGGTTATTCACAATGCTTCGAAAATTTTCCGTGGCGGAAAAGACCGATCGTCGGAAAGCATAAATTCAATTCGACGGATTGAAAAATGCTATTCACAAACTATCGGAATCTCATCGGAAAGGACTTTACAAACCCGAAAGAAAATGCATTTATGAACCATGTTAGAAAATGGTAGAAATTGTATTCGTTTTGGTGGGAAATATGTGTGGTTTAAACTACAATAGAAATGCAATAGCGTTTTTATTTTTGATTGTTGTTGTGTTACCTCAGATACCTCAAACAATGTTTAGCTATGGATTGCGTAGCTAATAAAATATGTTATAAAAATGTAAGGCAAATTAATTCTTAGACATGTATTTAAAAAGGGCACGAAATTTGTCTACAAGTCCAGATTATATATGCGCACGCATTTGTTTAGATTTTTGACGACATACGTCGATTATACACTATATACATATATGAGAACCGACGTCTTGGTGATGCCAGTGCCCCAACATGGTACAAATTATTAGCGTTATCCTTTCCTTATGATTTAAACGTAATCTAAGTAGTAATCGACAATAATTGTTTGCCAAAATTATTAATTTAGTTGTCTCGGAAACGTTTTCGACACTAAAAAGTCGTCGGAAGCATCCGAAGGTTTCGTCCCGAAATGAACTGTCGCATCATTTCATTTCGGAAAGGTTTCGGATTTGTGAATAGCGTTTAGACAAAATCATCGAAAAGTTCCCTGTCGGATACGGAAAGTTGAGTTTCCAACGTTTGTGAATAACCCGCAGTTCCTTAAATCGAGTTTAAATAGTTGGTACGAGCCACCCTAGATCTCAAAGCTATTATAGAACTTCGAGAAGTTAGATTTACCATTAAAAGATTTATAAATACCGATAAGATAGTATTACATTCAGCATTTCTATGAGATCCTTAATTTTATGTCACATTGACATAACAAAGGAATATAACTTAATTCTTATTTTAGCAGAAAAAATTAATAAAAAAGATGTCCCTACATCACATACGTAACGGATATTATACTGTTAAATATTGCGTGTGTTACAGTAGTGTAAGCAACAGTACAGTAAATGCAAGAGTGTATGTATATCAGAATTACACAAAATAATTTCACTACAATACAAAAGTGTGTAGATAGGTACCTTTTGGACAAACATGATTTATTTTAAGCCTTGTCTACGGCAGTGGCGTGCATATAGGCACAGAGACACTGCCTACCCCGCCAATTTAAATGAAAGTATTTTCGATGTCTACCATTTATATTTTATAGACAATTTAAAATTAAACAGCAATTATTTAAAAATAGCTCCGTCTAATATGCCCGTTCTTCCGTCCTTAATCTATTCGTAATCGTATTTCGTATTTTCACCTTGCTGTATTTTATTTTTAACAATCATGACCATCTATCGATAAAAAATACGCAGTACATAACTTATCCACGAAGGCACGTCGATCCGGTGTCTAGAATTCACGCACACATGTTTACATTTCACATACGAGTACACGAAATAATCTTTCCAATGTGTACTATTTTATACTCAAAAATTAACTTTGAATGTGTGTTAAACACACACTCAAAGTTAATTTTAAAAAACACACTGTGTTTTAAGGACATTATAGAGTTAAATAAATTTGATAAATTCAACACTTTTCCAACTAAAATTACTCGTTTTTGCTTTATATTTATACTTGAATCAAAATAATCCTCCATATTTGTTTTGTTCGTACAAGTGTTTTGTTGTTTTAAGAGTTATTTAAAAAAATTATATTCTTCTTACGAATCCTATTTGAAGTAAAATATCGGTATATAAGAGATAATTTCGGTTGTATTTTAAAGAATGGAATGTTTTACCTGTGAGAATTGTGTTGGTAGTGTGTGTTTACAATAACCAAAACAAGCCGCGTTTTCGAAATTTTCATACAGTGAAAAATTACAAACTATACCTAAAGGCGTTCCAGAGTTGCATTTATATCAAAAGTCAGGTAATGTGTAAGGATAGGTGACTTGTCGCCCTGGATCGAAGTCTGTTCAGGCGTCAGACAGACTGCGTGATGTCTGCCTGGCTATTCGTACTGTATTTGGACAATTGCTAGGGATAGCCAAAATTGGTTGTGGTTAATCTTGCAGCTTTTGTAAGATCAACAATGATCTTAGACACAATATGAAGGTGTATTTCACGGGAATGGGGAATTTTGATTTTGAATTTTTTAAACAATCAATTGAAAAATATAAGGTACGATAGTGATAGTAGGTACATTAGGTTAATTCTGTGCTAATGTGAAGGAATTATAAAATGTAAACAAACATGTGCCATTGAAGTTTCCGTCTCTTTCCGAGAAATTCTTTTTATCCACAGTAAAATCTACTACCATTTTATGTGGGGGGAGGATTAGAGATAGAAGAAAAAAAATTTTCAAACAAAACTGGTTTCAGACTGTTGACCTTCCTTATGGTATAAATAACTGAAAGGTAACATTGAAGTACAGATACTGAGGGCAGAGGTTAAACTCATCTATCTATTGAAGAAGTTTAAAAATCTTGACCTCAACTTTTTGGCGGGAATGGGAGAAGTAAAGTTGACATTTTATTTCGATTTTATATTCTTTGCATTTTTGGGAATTTTAGGCTGCAAGATAGTATCATATATTATTATGCATTAAAGTTCTGTGCAAGTGTTAAGAATTGGAAAGTTTGAATAAGTGCAACAGAATTTTAAGCGCTCTTCCGAATAGTCCTTTTTAACACCCTACTAGTATAGCCTACTATCAATTTACTGGAGAGTGCTAGGGATTTAATAATAAGAAGAAAGACCTTTTACATAAGAGATACACCATTTTTTTACTCGAGAATGGCAGATATGTTTCTAATAAATATGAAACAAGTTAAAAGAAATTAAAAGTAGTAGCCAGTATTTAAAAGAAGAAACTTGACCTCTCGCGGCGGGATGATGACGGTCCACAGCTGGTGGCAGCGCGAGAACCATCGCGCGCGCACCATCACGGCCGCCTCCATCACTACCACCCTATAGCCCAGCTCGCCCAGTGCCCGCACGCGCCTCTCCGCTTCCTCGATCACCGCTGGCCAGATGACCTCATTCAGTTTTTCTAATTGCTCCTGAACATTGATCAATTAATACTATTAGCCAACACATATAATCGTTTAAAACTTTGTCACAATTAAGTTTAAGGAAGAAATATATGTACGAGAGATGTAGTTAGTTTTAAATCCACACACATCATGTACACTTGTTCGTAGACAAAAAACATTAGTAATTTTTAGTGATACGCAAATAAAAATCTTACAAAAAATGCAAGATTTTGAAAGCATCGATACTACTCGGTATCGGGTACCTTATTCAAAATGGTTTTAGCGTACCGTGTTTTCATTTATATTATAACACAGAACACACACTGTATAAACAAATGAATCGATACTTGAAAAATGTACACATATTATATTTGAAAAACGATTTGAATAAAATAGGCATTTTAAGCTTTTTCGATTCCAAATATACCTTAGTCTTGTAATATTGTTACTAAAAAACATCGTTGTGTTTTCTATTACATAAAACATTCATTACTGCAGTGTGCGCTAGTTTATACTCTAATATATAATATGTTTTAAATATGAAGCTCATATCTCCATTGGACTTAATACAATACTTTAAACGTTGTGGCCAGTTATCAATTGAAACACGCACTTCCTCCATGGGTAAATTCGCCATTGCCAATTTTATGGAATGTTTTAGGGACTCCAAATTATCACGGCGTTTAGAGCATACCATACTCTCTAAAAGACTATAAATCACAATCAAGTGGACTAAGATCGGAATTAGACGGCGGCCAGTTTTCAGTTCTGATGAAGTCAGAATCGTTCCTTTGGAGCCACGCTTGTGTGGATCGAACTTTATGACCCGCTGCTGTCTTGCTGGTTATGAAACATAGTGTTGTTAAGAGGCTTAACTATCTTCTATAAGAATCATATTTTGATACACTTGGACCGACATTTTGATAGCTTTTTTACAAAAATATGGCTCAGTAACTTCTTGATAGCTAACACCCCACCAAACAATCACTGATGCCGGATAATGCTCTTTCTCTAGAACTTCGAGCATAAACTCGGTCATTATGCTGATTAAAATGTTGCTCTATAATAAAAATTTTCTCGTCAGTACATAAAATTATTCTGTAACCTCTTTTTACGTACCACCTATGAAGTTGATTTGACTTTTTTGATTTTTTCCAGTGTGTCTCTTATAAGTTGCAAGCCCTAAGTCATCTTTTAAAATCCGCGACATGGTTCTGGGTGCTATTTTTATTTCCCTAGATAAAATCTTTTGCTTTTGGACAGGATTTCCTCGGATTCTTTCCTTCACTGCTTTGATCGCCTTTCTCAAATTTCCCATTCTATGCATGCGTTACGTAAAATTATTGGCAACTCTCATTAATTAAAAAGTTATGAGCATATTTATTAGAAGGTCGCGTTTTTAGGATTTCCGAACTTTTAACTTTTCAGTCATCTTTAGCATGAGTATCTATCGACCAGTTATTCAAACAATAGTATGATGATAAATCTAAAAGAAAACGACAAAAAATTGGTCAAAAACAATAATTAATTTGATAGTTTGATTAATTTTATGGCTTAGGTTTAGATTGCTTCAGATTTGAAAAAAAATTGTAGAATTCTTTTGTAAAATTAAGCGCGAAGATGATTTGTTATTAAATATTTGTTTTAAATTAGGGACTTGACAGTTATTACCAGTGATCGGATAATCGGGCGCTTATATACCTAAACTTCTTTTCTTGAAAGAATAATATGGATATTCCTTCCTGAATTAATAAGTAATCCCGGATTCCCGGGATTAAACAATTTTGTAAAAACAACTATAAGTAACTTAATGAAATTATAGCAATGATTATTTTGATTTAGTATCTTTATTTTATTCAAAATAAATGGAATTTCAATAAAAAATGATAATGTGCACAATGTGGTCAAGTAGTGGAAATTGATTTATTTATCTAACAGTTTAGTGATCGAATCGACTAATTTATTGTATTTTATATGAATAGAAGACAAAAATATTACTTGTAGTTATTACACGACTGCCAAAAAAAAAGGATTGTAATATTTTTTATGTACACGTATGTTTGTCCGTTTGTTTATTTTACTATAACTTCTAAATACCTGAACCGATATGCCTGAACCGATTTAAAAGCGTGTGGTATTGTTAGAATCCTTAGGTCATCCCGAGTGACATAGAATACCTGAATTGTCCAAAACCACCGTAAAAAAATTGCAAACTTTTTCTAACTAAAAAAACTGTCATCCGACTGCTAAAAAAGTTCTCAGTTGTATTTTTCAATTATTGATATTTCTAAGCAAGCAACACAAAAACATTAGTCTACATATGAGTAGATGACTTTATCAAAATCTATTCGTTCAAATGCAAAGTGCAAGTAAATGAGTGAGACAGCAAATAATATTACCTGGTCAACATAATTAGACGACCAACAGAAATGACGCAATTAGAGCAAAAATGCGGTTGCGATAACGCTACGAAGGGATGAGCGGGGACTAAAGTAGGGAGGGGGCGGGTATTCGACCCTGCGCCCGCGCATATTTAGGTTCATTCGTCGCTTGTCTGTCTATTCATGCGTTCAGGTGTTGTGTTGTGTTTTGCTCCTTTATCTAACGACTTGGCGTTCCCACGGTTTTTGATTTGCATAGTTATCTGGATATCTGTTTTGCTTGGAACGACAACTTTATGCTACGAATCACGGACTCTGTCACTCTCTGCGACCTGGCTTGAATTATTTGTTTTTTTTTTACAAGGTAAGAAATGTTTACTTCTTATTTTCTACGGTGCAATTGCAGTGTCACCAAAGTTGTATAGCAAAAGATAATATACTTATTTAAATACAGAATGTTACCATTCAGTTGTTTTTCAGTTAACCCTGTAGTTCGATGATTTACCATTTGCGCTAAATAATCTAGAATAATGCGTAACTAAATGAAAACGAAATTGATTTGTTATTTTGAATTCCTTTTTTATTTCAGTCTGCGATTACTGCATCTTGGTTGGCTGTGTCCTCGATCCTTTTTGTAAAATTAAAATGGCAGACCCGATTCCAGTCGAAGACATTGCCCAGTCATGGATAAAGGATATTCCTGAGATTTACGACGCAGCAAGTAAAACTATATTTTGTTGTAAGTGAGAAACTACTGTGAAGGCAAAGAAGACAAATGTTGATCGGCACATAAAGTCGCAGAAACATGGAAATCTTCAAACAGATGATTTTTATTTTGATTTTGTAGATTTTCTGATAATCTGCAACATACCTTGGTCAAAGCTAGAAAATCCCACATTTCGAAACTTTTTTCGAAAATATATTTGTAACTGCAAACAAAATCGTACTATTCCTAGTGAATCTTTATTGAGAAAAACATATTTAAATCGTGTTTTCCAGGCTAAAATGAAAAGTATTCATGACGATGTACATAATTGTAAATTATGGATTTCATTAGATGAAACTACAGATTTTATGAATCGAAATGTGGTGCATTTTTTAGTAAAACCATTAATTGAGGATGAACCTAAAGAGACTTATATGTTGGCCTGTAAGACTCTAGACGCTGTGAATGGACAATCAATATCTCAATTTGTCATTGAATGCTTGAAGAATTTGTGGGGAGACTTATTTGAAACTAAAGTTCAAAACTTGCTTATGATGTACACCGATAGTGTAGCGTACATGATACTTGCTGGCAAAATATTGAACAAAACTTTCCAGCATTTTACTTGTTTAGCTCACGCATTGCATAGGTTAACAGAAAAAATACGTTTAGATTACGAGGACGTGGATACGCTTATATCAAATGTAAAAAAAGTGTTTCTGAAATCTCCCAATAGAGTAAAAATTTTAAGGGACATGTATCCAGATTTACCGTTGCTTCCACAACCCGTTATTACTAGATGGGATACTTGGTTGGAGGCGGCATTTTATTATGCAAAATATTTTAATGAAATCTCTAACGTTATGTCTTCGTTAAATAGCAATGAAGCTATTTCCATCAAACATGTTAAAAATGTATTAACTAAAAAAAACTTGTTACCCGATCTAAAATTTATAGATGAGCATTTTAAAATTATTCAGAATGCAATAAAAAAAAGTTGGAAACATATGATTTGTCCATATCCCAGGCATTCGAAATATTTGACGAGGTAAGAACGCTAATTGAGTGGACATCAAATAATGAATTGACAGATAAGTTAGAACAACTCATGGAGAGAAATCCCGATTTTGATGTAGTCAGGGAAATATCCCTAAACTCTATGGAAGTAAGTGACGCTAATCTTTACAAGTTTGCGCCACTTACTTCCGTGGATGTTGAAAGGTCGTTTTCAACATATAAGTGGATTTTAAATGTTAAGAGAAATAGGTTAAAAATTGAAAATGTAGAGAAAATTATGATTATTTATTTTAACTTAATGAATGTCTAAGTGAGAGTACTTCGAAGCAAGTAGAATCAGATGATGACAACGTTAACGTTTCTGCCTCATGTTCACAACAGCCTGACACAGAAATGCTAACTTCGTTAAACGTACGATCAAATTAATTAACAGGTGTAAGGAACAGCTATCTTTAAAATGAATTCAGACCACCCTTGTAACTATCAGACAATAATAATAATAAGGATAACCGTTTCTTATACTCTGTGTAGTATAATTTTTAAGTACAATTTTAATTTTTAATATTTTTTGTGAAAGATTGTATAATTTTATAATTTGCTTTTGTACGAAAATAAATGGTGCTACACATAAAATCACAATTGTTTCAATTCCATACATAGTTTAGATTGCTGGCCTATTACAAATCCAGTTTTCATAAAAACTTTTATTGTAAATTAAAAGTTCCATTAGAATCGGCTTTTTAAATCTAAATAAAATTACAATGAGAGTTTAACAAGGAACAGACGTCTTGAAAGTACGAGAGGGTATGTAAGCATTATTCAAAGAAAATATGTCGTTTTCACAACGAGTTCTAACTATTTTGTACGCAGGTAACATTTTTAGCAATCAGGAATTTCAAACGATTCCGGGATCCGGGATTCTAAAAGCCATGTCTATATTATTCTTTCGTAGACATAAAAATGAAGTTTAGGTATATTAGCGCCCGATTATCCGATCACTGGTTATTACTTACATTGACTGTTATATTTAGTATAATGTATTTACCTTATTCTTACAGACTATTACTAATAAATATGAATCATAGAATAGTATGTTCATGATATGAATTAGGTTGTCACACTAGATATACCAATAGAAGAGTTCTACAAATATTTATAGTCAATATTCTAGTAGTGGGTATAAAAAATCTATACAAATACGGACAGTGCCCTAATTTTGTTTTTTAACTATTACCCACGAATAACTGAATTTTGAGTAATTTTTCAGTTTCTTAGAAATATATGAAATCTTCTGTGCACTGTGCAACCTTTGTTGGCAGGAAGGGAAGGATTGATGCACCGCAGTCAAAGTGCCTCTCTACAAAGGGAAAGTTTCTCATTTAAACTGTGCGTGCTATAGGGCAATCATCTTGATCAGCTTAGCAAGTAAAGTCGATACCAAGATATTGACTGAACGTATGAAAGGCGTTTCAGAAAGTTATTAGTAGAAGGCGCAGTAGAAGCGCGGTGGTTTTAGGAACGGTAGGGATTGTATGGATCAGATTCTCTCGCTCCGCGTTATTGTGGGGAAGTTTCTGGCCATAAGTCAGAAAGTCTTCTGTGCTTTCGTGGATCTAGAAAAAACAGTCAATACAGTAGTGCGAAAGAAATTGTGGAGTCTTCTGCCTGAATATGACATGGGGGGGGGGGCCTTACCGCAGGCTGTGAGGTTATTATATCGAGGCCGCAGAGTCTATGTAAGGATAGATGGTGACATGTCGCCCTGGTTCGAAGTCTGTTCAGGCATCAGACAGGGCTGCGTGATGTCTATCTGGCTGTTCGTGCTGTATTCGGACAGTTGCCTCCAGACATTGAAAGGTAGTATGAGTCGTATGATATGTGATAATACAGTGGTAAACTGCCTATTATAAGCTGACGATGCTGTGTTTTAGCACCATCAGAAGCGGAGTTGCAGACACAAGTTACGTCCATGAAAGAAGACTGAAGTGAAAGGAATGAATATGTATGTGAATAAAACTAAGGTTCTGATGATTGAAAGAGAAGATGTACAGACAAAGTGTGATATATGGGTAAATGGAAAATGTCTAGAACAAGTGAACGAAATTGTATATCTGGGGAGTGCATTGTCGAGGGATGGAAGATGTGAGTTGGATGTAGAGAGACGGGTAGCAGTCGGCAAATAAAGTGAACGGTGCTCTGTCCGCATTAATAAGCAGTTGAATATATCTAACTCAGGCAAAATGGCCATACACAATGCGGTGTTGGTGCCAACTTTATTGTATGGTAGTGAGGCCGGAATATGGCCGAAATCGAGTGAAAGTAAGACAAATGCAGTAGAAATACAATCTCTTAGAAATATGTGCGGCGTCACCCTTACGGACAAAATAAGCAATGAAGAGATACGCAGTCTCACAGGGTTGCAGAGTGTTATTGTACAAATGAAGAAAAGAATGCTTAAATGG
The DNA here is from genome assembly GCA_907165235.1 of Zeuzera pyrina. Classification (NCBI taxonomy): domain Eukaryota; kingdom Metazoa; phylum Arthropoda; class Insecta; order Lepidoptera; family Cossidae; genus Zeuzera; species Zeuzera pyrina. The sequence continues at coordinate 7,803,664 of OU015627.1, forward strand.
TTCAGGCACATACAAAGGATGAGTGATGAAAGACTGATGAAGAAAATCTACAGAGTGATAGCGAGTACTAAAGAAGCCAAGAAAGACCAAGGTTGACTTACGAAGATTAAATGGCCAGAGTGTTAGCCAACGGAAATGTCAAAAACACTCTGGTAATGTAGTAAATATGTATTTCTTTAATTCTTATTTGTTAATATATATTATAATGTATAATAATTTTTACCTTGTCTAATATTGTGTTAAGTTTCTGTTTACTTTGTCACTTATTATATATATTTTACTACAGGCTTGCATCTGCTTTTTCTGTTTGTCATTCTAAAATCTGTATTATTATCCTGTTTATTAATGTACCTTTCTTTATATTATTCGTATAATATTTTTTTGCTAAATTATGTGTTTTGACTTTTATATTTGACATATTCATACATGTTTACTTTTTATAGTATTATGCCAAAATTCTATAGTTTTAAAATAAATGTATAATAACTTTTGATATAAAATAAGTCTGTATAATAACTCATTTAGTACTGGCCGGAGTCAGTGAAATTTGAAATTTTGAAGAGGGAAGGCGGAGAACAAAAAAGGGTGAGATTAGGGAATTGATATGAAGAAAAGTGGAATTTCCTACCTTTCTTTTCGTAAATTAAAAAAAAATAAAAGAATACATAAATAGAAGATTTCCTCTGTGGAAATAACTCAATAAAAATAAATACTGAAATTATTGTGAGGAGTCCAATAACAAATACTACGTATCATGATATCGAAAATTCAAGCTACCTTCCATACTCCATCAAGTTACCGTTCCTATTCAGTTCGGGACTATCCGACATCATCGCCGTTTAGTAATAAAAGTAGTTATATTTATTTTTTTACAAAAATTCTAATTGTACATTTTAGAAACACATATTTATACTTATGTATGTAAATTTTCTTTTTAAAATTTAATTATTGTCGCTACACGACAATACCTAAGCGAAAATGTGTGAGAAGAATGATGAGATTTGAGGAAGCGAAAGAAGTATGTAAGAACCGCGAAGCTTGGCTCTCCGTCCTCTCTGACTACCCCTTAGGGATACAGCGTGAAGATATATGTGTGTATATAAAATTTTTAATAACCACGTCATTTTATGCAAACAAAGTTTAACAAAGTTTGCCAACGATAATGATAACTTAGTCTTTCGAAAGATAGCAACCTACTTTATCACTATTATTATGTACAATGGAAATGTCAAAAACACTCGCATACCTAGGCGAAAATGTGTGAGGAGAATGATGAGATTTGAGGAAGCGAAAGAGGTGTGTAAGGACCGCGGACTCCTGGCGCTCCGTCCTCTCTGACTACCCCGTTGGGGATACAGCGTGAAGTTATGTTATGTTATGTTATTATGTACAATGCCCGAAATCGAGTGAAAGGATGATAAATGCTGTGGAGATGCGGTCTCTCAGAAATATGTGCGGTGTCAATATAAGCATATTGCGATAAGCAATGATGAGATACGCAGTATGACAGGGTTGCACAACAGTGTTATTGTAAAAATGAAGAAAGGAATGCTTAGATGGTTCGGGCACTTGCAAAGAATGAGTGATGAAAGACTGACGAAGAAAATCTACAGAGCGAAAGTGAGTGGTAAAAGAAGCCAAGGAAGACCAAGCCTGACTTATGAAGATCAAATAGCCAGAGTGTTAGCAGACGGAAATGTCAAAAGCACTCGCACCTAGGCGAAGGTGTGTGAAGAGAATGATGAGTTTTGAGGAAGCGAAAGAGGTGTGTAAGGACCGCGACTCCTGGCGCTCCGTCCTCTCTGACTACCCCGTTGGGGATACAGCGTGAAGATATGTTAAGTAGTTATGTTATGTTAATATGTACAATTAAAAGTTAAAATGTAAACATTTTTTGGAAAAGTTGAAACGCTGTTCGGTTCGGTAATTTAAAAACAATTCACGTTTCGATCTTCTGTATCATGTCAGAAAAATTTTATTATCATATATCATTACATCATATTTATTATCATACCACTTTAACGACCAAAAAGTCGACACCTCAAACAAGAAAACATACAGAAAGGAAAATTATTCAATTAAATAGCTTATCGATTAGGATTTCGGAAAACACTATATTTAATAAGAAGTAAAATATACAAGCCGAAAATAGTTTCGTTGAAGTTCTCGTTTATTTGAGCGACACCTAAACGTTTTCTTTTTAAATAAGAACTGAATACTATTGAATTAAATGATTTATCGATTATGTTTTTTATTAAGTTTATCATTTTCCCTAAATTAACAAACAAACAAATGCCAGAACAGATTTCGCCATATAAGAACACTCTCTTTGGGTAGTTTACGTTAGGTAAGTATGTATGTTTATTTATACTGAGTAATAATTGTATGAGAAAATTTTGTCCGACAAATTTTAGCCTGAGAAATACTTTTGGAGAATAATAATTGTATGAGAAAATTTTGTCCGAGAAATTTTTGCCTGAGAAATACTTTTTGAGAAAAAAAGACGGGGAGAGTTAAGTGTTGGTAACCGAAACACTTTTAAAAAAATAAAATATTTATTTATTTAATATAATTACATTAATTTATAATACTAAAATATTATTAGACAAATTACACGAGACTGGCTTACTAAAGTAATGTGTATGTGTATTTATAATATATTCATGTATGTTGCAATAGCTGAAATTGCAGAAGTTGCATACTGCTGCCTAAGCGCGATCGTAGGTTTATGCTTCTATAACTGGAGCCGTTCATTTTTTTTACCAGTTATTGTAAAAAAATATTGATAAATGCATCCCATATTAAATATGTTTTATTTTATTCGTATTTAACAAATAATATTTATTTGTATTTGACAACTAATATTAACATGATGACTTTCTCAAATCGTAATTTTATGAGTCTTTTAAATTGCAGGAGTCAATAAGTGTGAATGTCAAAAATTGCTGCTAGGCGGTGGATTAATGCACGCGCTGTTTTCCTGTTTTATTGTGAAGTATTGCGTCGCGGATGTCGTGGCAATTACATTTGGCCACACCCCCACGGCTCGAAGCTCAAGGTTGTTGAGGACTACACGCGCCTTAAGCTAATTTCATTTCTGAGCCAGAATCTGACATCTTGGGCATAAATATAACATACCTATACGAGTTGCACGAAAACCATGCGAAACATGTGACCGCCATTGTTAGAATGATGTGACAACTGACAAGTGAATAGACTTACGAAGGCTTCACTTTTCGGTTCTGTTGCTCCATCCGTGTATTTTTTTTATATTATAGCTGTCCTTAACACGGTCAACCTAAATGAGTAACTCCGGCGTTGAAATAAACGAATCACAAGATGAAATAATAGACGAATTATTCATACCTAACTTTGACAAAATTTACATAGGTTTATTGTTTTTGAAATCTTGTATTAATTTGTTACAATTTTATTACTCATACGTACCTTATCACTAAATACAATTTGTCCCAATTTCCGCCTGTCAACTTCGCCCGTCTCTGTGATAATGTGTTTTCCAAAAACTTCCGCTATAGTGTTGTTGAGGGGCAGCCCCGGCTTGTATAATTCATGTGCAATTATGTCACAATTAATTATGACCGCACCTTTTGCTCTAAACCAAGTAGTAGAATTTTTTTTACAACAGAATAATATTTTTTTACTACATTTACTACAGAATAACAATTTATTATTAGAACTAGATTGGGTACATGACAACTTTGATTGTTTACTCTCTAAATTGAACGTTGTGGTCTATCGAGGGCCTCGAAAAAGAAAACAGCTGTTACCCTATAACGCGATTGTTTTATCAAGGCATATTGTCTGGTCGCGCGTTGAAATTTAGTAATTCAAAATGACGTGTTGTGTTATAAAAGTGTGCAGAAATTATAAAAGACGAATAAAAACAGTCCATAAAGTCACCTAACATCAGTAAGTTAGTAAAAAATTAATCATATTTCACCTTCGATCACAAATATATAACTAGATTCACAATCCTTTATAAAATTGGAACAAATTATTGTCTGAATTGACATATACATTTCTAATATCGTATAGTATTATCTCAATATTGTGTTAATTTAAAGTAAACTTTACTGTCAATGCACATAAAGATTTTATATTCACGTAATTTATTTGTTTCGTTATTTACGTCATTATGATTTGTTAGATGAAAGTGACAAGGATAAGACACATAGAAATTATAATGTTAGACAAGGAATAACATGTTGCATGTCAGGCAATGACATATTCAGACGCAATATAAGAATAGAAAAAGTGAGGGAGCAGCATTGTTATACAGTTATTAATATTTTTTTATTTTTGGTTCTTCGATCACAAATAATAATTCACAATTTTCTTTAAAATCTAAATACATAATTACTGTCCGAATTGACATATACATTTTGAACATCGTACAGTATTATTGGTAATATTCTTTTAATTTAAAGTAGACCTTAAAGGTATGAAGTTGTAAAAGCTCGTATAGATCCTTCTAAGGCATTGAAACGAAGTTTGTCAAAAAAAAACTTACGTTTCGTGTTTAAAGTATAATTCACGTAATATGTTTCCATCGCTGTTTACATCATTTTGGTTTGTTACGTGGACGTGACAAGGATAAGACATAATATTTAAATTAGGCGAGACAAGGAAAAAATGTTGGATATCAGGCAATGACGTAATCTAGGAATACAGAGTGAAGTCGCAATAAAGTGCTGATATTTTTTTTAATTTTTCAATGGGAAATCGTATGCTAGTTATTATTTAATATATGCATACATATCAACACGCCGTATCCCTAACGGGGTAGTCAGAGAAATATGTCATGACTAGAAATCTTAACTTTGATAAAAACAATTAAAAGATCTAAAATCTTAGTTTCAAACGATTTAGTGGCAACGTTAATCTTCTAACAATGCCACAATACAAATAATAACTAACTGTCAAATAGAAATGCAGTACAGGTTTAAGTAAATACGTAATATTATGTAGCCTTTTTAAGCCTTTCGCTGTGACATATTCGTTACTTTCTAAAAAGTGATCAGAGCAAACTACGGTTCGTTCATTTGGTATGAATTATTCATCACATTTTTGGCGTGCTACTATAGAAGTCTATTTTTCACATCGAATAGGATCTCGAAGAAAGCTATATATTTTTTTATATGTTCGAGAAAATAATGCAATAACTTGCAGTGTTTATAAAAAAACACATAATTACATAAATTACATTAAAATTTATAATTAGCAAATCCTATACTACAGTCATAATTGAAATTTCAACACCAAAAAATATATTTAAAAAAATAAGTGTAAGACTAAAAATTCCATTCTATAATTTTAGAACAGAGATAAAAGTATAATCCGAATAAATGAAATCTGAATGCGGTAGTATGGTTCTCAATGTCTTATTCACGATCGTATAATTAATTGTATTATGTAGCTCTCATTTGAAAAATATTATAACGAATTTAATAAAAAAAGAGCTATATAACGTTATTATTATAACGAAATAATGAACACGTAAATAAAATAATCTTAATTACTTACCGAAAATAAGAAACTCCATCTTTTTTTAACGTTCTAGACGTGTTATTTTTACAATTTTTGAAGGAGCACTTTGACATGTTTCCTTTAGTGTTTACAAATACTACTAAGGACTGAGTGCGCTTAAATTCTCATTTGCGCGCACATTTGGTTCGGACATTTTTGGAACGCTGATTGTGTATCTTGTTATATATTTGTGATCGAAATATTTCACAGATTAAATTTTAAAGATTACATTTGTACTATTTAATGTGTCATTTTTGGTGCTGCCAGTTGTTAAATTCAAAATTCCCTTTTCCCGCATTGAATTTGGTAATTTAATACAACAAACTGACAAATGTTTTTAATTTCAGAATACCTAGTAATCCTATAATAGTTATATTGTCATTGGTTAAACATTATAATATTATAATAATAGTTTGCATTTGCTGTCTTTATGATGTTGAGCGCAGTAGAATGCGCGTTTAAATGAAGTGAGTGGAGACCGAAGTTCGCGAAACTACGCTAGCTAGCTAGTGGACAAGGGTACCACCCGCTTGGGTCTTCTGGTCATTTCTTTTTGTTCAGAGACAATTGCCATCACAATACAAAAAAGAACACGAGACAAGTTACACTTACTTTAATTTTTCGGCAATGTTGCTCTTCCCGCTCGCGATACCACCAGCTAAACCGATAACATATGGCCAATCGGGAATTTTAGGATTAGGCTGAAACAACACATTTTTCCATGAAACACATAGTTACAGTAAACATATTGACGATTTGGTAATCTTTATAGTACATCGTATAATCATATGGTAATAGTACCCCCATTTTGACTCAAGAATTTTTCACCGTTAACTTTATATGAAATTTTAACTTAAGTTCCACAAAAATTGTAAGAGTTTTAGTAAATGAAATTTGTAAATTGTAACTTGAGTTTCTTGAGCAAGTTATAGGCAAACCACATATTACTCAAATGAGAATAATAAATATAAAAGGATATTAATACGTGAAGCGAAAAAAATGGTTCCGTTTTTAAGAAAATTGCGCGGACGGAGGAGTGTGAAATTTGGTACACTTAAAGTTTATATAGAGGACTGGAGAAAGCTAAAATTTTTATGTAATATGTGTTGCAAACAAGTACATTAAATTAAATAAAACGTTTATTGTTTACGTTCATACTGCCAATGTCCAAAAGACTGTCAATGTCAAATTCATAATAGTTTGTTGGATCAAACAGTAGCACGAGTAGATTGTCGCCAAAGAGTTTATAAGTTTATATTTACGGTCGAATTTCGGCCCCAGAGCGACCTCTAGTAAATATAAAAGGATAAAAAAAAAGGCTTAAAATTTTAATGTAATCATTACAATAATGTGTAGGGAGTCATAAACACAACAGCTATAGTTGAAAGTTTGTTCAGAAGAAAGAGAAAGAAAAGCGAAGAAAGAGAAAGTGACACTAATGTCACTTTTTACTACCTCGGACCAAGAACATATTTGACAGAGCCATAATAAATTGCCGCTCTTATCACCGTGTGTCAAATGAATTTTCGTGTCTCTTTCTATCTCATTCTGCGTAACCACAAGTAAAACAGCTATACTAAGTATGGCAACGTTGCACTGTCAGTCATGAAATAATTATTTGCAAAATACTAGTAAATTTTAAGCATTTTGACTACTAGTATTCACAAAAATAAAAATATGTCATGTTCAGCTGGGTATCGTTGTTCCGTGACCTTCCCTAATCACGCACATTAGTAAAAATCTAGAAAGTCGGTCAACAAAAAAAGGACACTTTAAGGTCTTTAAGGCCACATTCTTAGAGCAAATGCTCCGTCCTTTGTGATACTGGGTCCGAGGTCCCTACACACTTATTCTCCATATCTGTCACTGTCATTTAAACGTTTATGAGTGGCTCCCCTTTCTCTAATTTATTGTAATATTTCTATAATTTCTATTTCGATGATTGGATAAAAAATGATACTACCACTGGCGGTCTCAAAATTGTTCCCAGCAGTCTCATACGTTGATTACTGGAACTAATCTTTGTCTCTTCTTCATCAGATCGTTTGGGATGTGAATCCTCAACCAAATTTATGGTATATGTGTCTAATGGTGGCAAATCATTCTCTTTTCTTTTCTCATTAATTTTAGCAGCAGCGCGGAACGTTTCCTCGCTAACCACAAGCAACTATAATAAAATAGAAATATTAGTTCAAGAAAAAAACAAATAGATTGAAGTGGAAAAAAATGAACATATCAACACCTTCAAAGAACAACACTAACGCAGTATTTGACAATTTTGAATACATTATGTCATGACAATCATGTCCACACTAAAATAAAATAAAAACGATAAACTATTCAAAACGAATTACAATGTTGTTCTTTGAAGTTGTCGTATAACTTCATAGGCACAATTTCCAAATCAGTGACCAACATCAGAATAGTCATCTGACAAATACATAATATAATTATTAGAAATATAAGAACCTAATTTTATGTACTAAATTCGTTTGAAATTTCTTAGCAGCTTCATTGTATAACAGTTGTAAAAAGAACATCACATTATTCATAAGAAATCACACAGTAAACTCCTTTTAAACCTCTAAAATACCTGAATTCTAGGATCATCTTTAGTTGGGCCATACATATCCTGTATAGGGACAACATTGTATTCCAGATTTGGATTTATATCAGTAAGAAAATGTAATACTGATTTAATCCTCTGTTCAACTGGTTCTATTAATTCCCAAAGTTTCTTAGCTGAAAAAAAATTAATATTGTCATTCAACAATATTATCAATTATTGATAGTGATTACATGCAACTTGTATATATAAGAAAGTGGAGATTTTTTAATTATCTGATCAATGAAATTATAATTGGCCACAGTTTGCTTAATGGAAAGCAATGATGAGACCAAACTAACTTTTATAATTCAAATTTTAAACTAATACCTTAATTTTAGCGATTCTCAAATTTTTATTCAATTTATTTTTCAAGAACGATATAATTATTTAAATATTACTGTAGGAACTACAGTACTATCATTTTAACTAGTATATTCAAATTTAAACGCATTCATTTCCAGGCTTTAAAAGCGGAATCAAAAATTTTTAATCCTTACATTGTATCATATTAACATCAGTGACACCCACTGTGACATGTTTGGTTGCCCGTAGTACTGCCTCTGACAGCAATATTTTATGACCATTATGTAACCTGTCAAATGTACCCCCAAGAGCAACATATTCAAAGCTTTTCACTGATTCAGCATCGAAACTGGCAGGCATGGGGTCTTCAGAATCTAAAGATAAAATATTTATATATGAATACTTCATTGCTTCCAGACGAAATCAATCCCATGCTCAATAGACTATTTCATACTATCAAATATTCAATCGATCAAATTAAAACAACAAATCAGTAAATAAATGGCTTTAAAAACAATATGAGTCATAAATATGAATTTAATAGCATATAATGTAATGTCTTGTAATATGTCATGAGATCATTTGACCATATATATTACAATACTGTAGAGCAGAAAAATCGACCATCAACAGTTGTCATTAAATGGCAAAAAAGGCAAACATTATACTCTCCCATTGTTTGTCTGTCTATATTAAATAAAATTTGGAAGATAGGTGTATTCTACTAGCTATGCGATGGTCTAGTGAAATTTAAAAAAAATAACATTAGGGGTGGCACTTTATCATGTAACTGAGGGATAACAAAAAATTCCAGTGTACATAAATGTGTAGGGTATATAGGTCTTCGAAAACGATACATATAAGTAGAGGTTTCAAACTGACTTTTTTAATTAAGTCAATAAATAAGCGCTTCTAAAAAATGTGTCCTGCCCCTCTAACTTTTCAACTATGGAATGGAAAACTGTAATAAAATCAAAGATACTAGAACTTAAAAAGTTCTTTCAACGAAAATTGGTTTTAATAAGATATGTTTTTTTTTCACTGTATCCACAGAAATTGTTATTTGAGAAATGCTAAGAAATACAACTTTATTTTTACGGCCTACTAAATGAATATTGTTTATCCCAACAAAGGAACCCTTTATTGTGTGTGGTTTGACACACAGCCGGTCTTTAAAATTTTAGATAGAAATACCACCAGAAACATCACGCAAACTTTTAATTCAAGTTATGATCGATTGTGATTGAAAACTGCAGTCATTTTTTTGTTTACAAATACATAGCTATGTATTTGTAAACCTGAGAATAGCGGTCATCACTGTCCCGCCGAGGGACCTCTCGCAAGATCAGGCAGACCAGCTGAGAGAGACCATCGACGATGGCATCTTGCAAGCTGTGCTGTCCCCACCGTCTCCCAGTGCGCAAGCTCCATCTTTCCGCGGACACCCATTCCTAATGGATGGGTGCTAGCGATGTGGTGTGAGGATGCGAATGCTCTCAACTGGCTGGAACGAGCAGTCAAAACAAGGGCATCACCTATATCCGGCACCAGCCTCGCTGTCATCAGACAGTCAGATATGAAGAAGAGGCTTAAAGCGGGCCTCCTCATCCATACCCGCATCACCGAAGCTGCCACTCTGCACAGGGTCCTATGTGCCCAGAACCCATGGTACAAAGTAGACTCCTGGCAGTGTTACGACATGACGGTGGATGATAAACCAACAGAGGTTAGTTCCAAGGAAAAGGTGGTCCACTTAATCCTAGGAATCCCTGAAGACCAAAAACAGACCATATTGGATAGAGACTGCCGGGTAGCCCACATGTCTGGAAGTGGGTACATCCGCTTCTTCTCCTCAGAAGAAGAAGCAAAGGCCGGAAACAAACCAGCGACGAGTGAGACCTCAAAGGAGAGGACATCAACTCCGGAGCCGTCCACCTCAGCTCCCCAACAGGGTCCGAGCGAGATGGAGACGAACTCGCCGCTGCAGCCTGAGGGACACACTAGTGGTGAAGATGATGTCCTACGCAGTCCATAGTTCCCTCAATGTCACCCAAACAAACCTCCAGCACAAACAAATAGCGGCGGTCACTTTACACAGGGTGCTGGAGGCAGATAGCAAGACCGTCGCCCTGATCCAGGAACCCTGGATCCGAAACAGCAGAATCTGCGGTCTAACATCGGTGGTAAGTTACTGCTAAACACAACTGTTGATAACCCAAGAACTTGTATTTTTGTGCCTAAAAACATAACAACCACTGTGCTTAACCAATCCTGTTCTAGAGACCTCACTGCAGTGAAAATCCTTACAGAAAATCAAACTGTCCTTGTGTTAGCTTCAGTGTACATGCCGAGCGACGGCGAAGTTCCTTCAAGAGAGCTAGCCGAACTGGTGCAACACTGCGAAGCACACAACTGGGAACTGATCATCTCCGCAGACTGCAACGCACATCATCCTCTGTGGGGAAGTAAGGATACAAACAAAAGGGGTGAGTTATTAACTGAATATCTATTCCAAACAAACCTGAATATTATGAACAAAGGTACGGAAGCTACTTTTGTTAACTCAAGGTATCAAACAATTATAGACATTACTTTGGCAACACACGCGGCGGCCAACCTTATTGAGGGATGGCACGTGTCTAACGAGCCATCCTTTGCAGACCACCGCCGCGTGTGTTTCCATATACAGTATAAGCAAACAAACCCTGTTCCATATCGTAACCCCCGTAAAACACATATTACAAGGTATACAAATCTATTAACCAAAGCACTAGGCGACACCCATCCTACTGACATAACGCTTAGTACACACCACATAGAATCAAATGTACAATTCTTAACTGAAACACTTTTAAAAAGCTATGAACTGGCATGCCCTGCCATAATACCTAAAGACCTGGAGAAGAGTCTCTGGTGGGGGCCAGAACGTGAACGGTTGCGAAAGGGACTCAGAACGCTTTTTAATAAAGCAAAAAGCACCAGAACTACTGAGGACTGGGACGAATACAAAGCAGCACAGAAATACTACAAAAAGCGGATCAGATTCCGGAGAACGGAGGCCTGGCGAAACATTTGTAGTAACATCAACTCAACAAACCAAGCCGCAAGAATAAAGAAAATCCTAGCTAAAGGTAACCTAAATCTCATGGGTTCTCTCAAAAAGGAAGTCAGCACTTACACAAATACAGATAATGAAACCAGCGCAATACTGCTAGAAACACACTTTCCCGGATGTGAAATCACATCAGACCTAGAGTGGGAAGACGAGCAGCACAGCGTACCATCAACCCAAGATTGGGAAATTGCAAATAAAACAGTGACTGCGGATAGAATAAACTGGGCCCTAAAAAGCTTCAAACCTTTCAAATCCGCAGGGCTGGATGGAATATTCCCGGCATTGCTACAATGGCAAACCAATCAAGTTATAAAGTTTCTATTACCAATCTACAGGGCCTGTATTGCCTATCACCACTTTTATGGAACTTAGTAGTGGATAGCCTCTTAAAAAAGTTAAATGATAGAGGATACACTACTATTGGTTATGCAGACGACCTAGCAATACTGATAAATGGGAACGCTGAAAATGTATTATGTAAAGTAATGCATTCTGCACTTCAGATTGTAGAAGAATGGTGTGACAAACATCAACTGTCAGTAAATCCGAAAAAACAGAACTCATCCTTTTTACCAACAAAAGGAAGTTACCAGAACTCTAATTACCAACATTATTTGACACCAAACTCTCCCTATCAACACAAGTGAAATACCTGGGCGTTATCCTCGATAACAAATTAAATTGGGCGAGTCATATCGATGCTAAAACAAGGAAGGCCTGCATAGCTTTTTATCAATGCAGGAGACTAGTTGGTAAAAAATGGGGTCTCAACCCAAAAATCACACTTTGGGTTTACACATCAGTTATCAGACCTTCCTGGACATACGGATCGGTAGTGTAGTGGCCCAGAACACGACTGATCACAGTGAAAACGAAACTCCAGCGTCTACAACGCTTAGCGAGTGTAGCTGCTACCAGATGTATGAGAACCACCCCATCAGCTGCACTAGAGTACCTCTTGAACTTAAGACCGCTAGATCTTGTTATACAGGAGGAGGCAAAGGCAGCCGCCCTAAGGCTAAGAGCAAATGGGCTATGGAAACAAAATATAGAAACAACACACTCAAAAATTCTGGAGGGAATCCTGAAGGAAATACCATTCCTTGAGGCACCCATGGACAGAACACAGAGTCATCACATATTCGATAGAAGATATAATATCCAACTCACTGCAGAATCAACAGATAGCTCTGGCATCAATGAAGTTAGGATATATACAGACGGCTCCAAAACCACACAAGGTACGAGAGCTGGCGTCTTCTCGAAAGAATTGAATATTAAAATATCAACAACCCTTAGTAAACTAAACACAATCTTTCAAGCAGAATGTATTGGCATTACCAGAGCGGCACAGGCGGTTGCAGCCAGAGATGTCAGAGATATCAATATAAAAATTATCTCAGACAGTGCTTCCGTGCTTCAGGCCCTACAAAAGAACACCATAACATCTGTCCTTATTCTGGAATGTCACAATGCACTCCAATCCATTGCAACTACGAACAGAGTAACCCTGCAGTGGATCAAAGGACACAGCAACTCACTGGGTAAGGACGCAGCAGATGAACTGGCCAAAAGAGGATCAAAGACAACAGTACAGGGACCGGAACCACTACTGCCCATACCTCAGGCCCAAATAAAAACATGGCTGCGTTTAAAAACAGAAGAAACTCACCATACAGAATGGGGAAACAGTGATAGTTGCAGGCAAACAAAGAACGCAGTTCCGGTGGCTTCAAAAAGACTTGCCCGTAACCTCACCAGATTAAAAAGGGACAAGATCCGCAAACTTCTAGGTATTATAACCGGCCACTGTCCCCTGAACAAGCACCTATTTACCATAGGTGTTACAGACAGCCCTCTATGCAGAGGATGCATGGAGGTAGAAGAAACGCCACAGCACGTGCTTATGGAGTGCAAGAGCGTGGCAGATCAACGGGCAAAACTTCTCCAATTTCCTGCATCGCTCCCAGAAGCCTTTGGCAGTCTGGAAAGACTGCTAACTTTCTGGGATGACCTGAGTTGGTTGGAGTAGGAAGACAACAGGACACACGCACAATGGCCCAATCAAGTGCGGAAACAGCCCAGCTAAACTAAACTAAACATAGCTATGTACATGTAATGTTATGTAGTTATAGATCAAAACTAAAGGATATTGCTTTAAATATTCTATTAACATAATAAATTAACTTTGATAGTATTTGATAGTAATGCTTTTAAGAGTATTATAATATTGTAAAAACATACCCACCTACACTTTGTAGTTTAAATTCTGTATTCAATGTTTCTATTGATTGCTTTAATGTCTCTACTTCATTGGCCAATTCACTGTCATATAGAATCATATCTATTGGATAATATGTTTTAATTTTCTTTACATTTTCGTTTGGCTTCAATATTAGTCTTATATCTATGTTACCGCTTTGACTAGAGCCCTGCATAACAGAGCAATATTTTACTTATGAAAATAGAATACTAAAATTTAGCAGAGTTCTTCTTGGGTGATAACTGATAAGATTATCATATATTATATAAATAAATTGACTAAGTATTTATATTAGATACATATTTGTTTTTCTTCATAAAAACAACAAATAACTAAATAATATTAAAATTAAAGTAAACATAAAATTGGCTAAGGCTTAGATTAAGTATGGCATGCTTTAACACTTGCCACAGATTTATTTCTAATTCATGGGAGGCAACACTTTAGCCATATAAACAATGATTTCAATATTATTCAAATTCCAAAAGCAGTTTCACTTCATTAAACCCAAAAATACTTTTGGTAATGTTACAAGTAAAGTAAGAGGATTGTAAAGCGTAGATGCGAATCTTCTAAAAAAATTATCAGTCATAGACACCCAAATCAACATCTCGTTATAATACAAAAGTATATGTTATAATACAAAAGAGGTAGATAGGTTATGTTAGTACTAATTGAAGTACACTTTGTTTATGCACACTAATAAAACAATGAAGTGTAAACAAGATAGCATGACACCATAAGTAAAGTAAGTCTTTAAAACCATTGCGATTGGTCAATTTCAATTTCTTACTACATTTTAAGCAAATCCATGACTAATTTATAGAGTATTAGTAATTATTGCCACAGAACAGACATTTTCGAAAAATATGACTATGACTATGATGCCTAATGTGTTTAGATAGTAAAAAATTATGTTTGCTTTTTCTTTGAATTTAATTTTTCTTGAATCATGTACATAAGAACAGATTTATTTATCTAGATCTCCAAAATTATTTTATTTGAAATTTGAAAATGATGAAAATGAAACAACTACTTTTATATTAATGGATATTACTTTTTATTATGCATATCAAATAAATTAATTTTTTTCTAATGTCTTTTTGGTATTTTTTTCGTTTAGGGCTATTTTTACGCATAGAATGAAGTTGGTCTTTGAATTGTATTTTTCTATTATTGCTTTTAATAAATATTATGCATTTTAGAAAAAATATTTGAATTAGGTAATAAAAGATTTTAGAATTTTGAATGCACAATAGGCACTGCATGACATTGTTGGTTCTGTAACATTACTTTTTATACACTTTGACCAAATATAATATACGGTTCTCTGTGGAACTTGGTAATGGGTATATTAGCTGTCTCATTTTATTTTTTTATGATATAATATTTTACTAATGATTTAGATTTTGGAAAAAATAGTAATACAAATGATTTAAATGAGTATAATTACGCATGACATGTGATTCCTAGACCTTTAGAAGTCTTACTAGTATAGGTTCTGCACTATCAAATGGCACAAGACAGCATTTTAATAATAATATTAAGAACATGTGTGCGAGTGGACACTGTCAATAGTGTTGGCTACTTAGAAAAATTTTGGGGTGCTACTTTTTGAGCGCAAGTAACTCACCTACCCCTTTTGTAAATATAATATAATTGCTAATAAATATCAAAACACATACCCTAACTAAATCACTTCATAAAAGAAATTTCTTACCTTAGAATATAGATTAACTATCTGTTTACTTATTATAGGGAAAGCACCTTCTGTATTACCATTTATTTTTATATATAATACTTTATTTACATATTTGGAGGCTTTCACAGAAAAGTTATAAATTTTAGTTGCATTTGAAACAAATAATAATCCATTACTCGCCATTATTTCTGCTGTAATAAAATAAATTAATGACATATTTATGTTACTGAAATTTGAATTTAAGTTTTTATCAACCAACCTGTTGTATTGAAATTGATCACAATTAAATAAGACACGATAATTGAAAACAATACAATAGTAAATGGCACACCAAATCCAATGTTACTCATTACAAAATTACCGAAGTTCAAAGATTATCAGATTATCACAATCATTAATTATTTATCTTACAAAAAGTTTAGACTCACGTTTTATATTCGTTCTATTTAGCGTAATAATTACAATGTTATCTGATTTTCTACGTCAACATAACAAGTTTCATATGTTATAAAGTATCACCAAAGGCTTACACTATTTTAGACTATATTTAATTTTTTATTACTTACGTAAGTTTTACAAAATTATCACTCTAAATTAAACTTTGCAACAATAAAAAACACTATTACTATTATTAAAAGGTATACAGGTAGATATATGTTCTGTAAAATTACAAAGATCGCTATTTATATTATGCTATAGAATTAAAGTTTATATGGTGAAAACAAAAGTTAGGTATGTATATCAAAAAGTATTTTCGAAAAACCAAATCAAATGAAAATAATTATGGAGATTGAATAAGAGAGAACTGTTGACTGTTCTGTGCTGTTGACACTTGACAGTGTTGCCAGATCTTAATTTTTCTTTACTTTCCTTGATCTCTAACCTAGAATTTGAGTTGATTTGAAAAATTGCCCTAATTTTGATACAACCAGAACACATTTAATTTTTTAATTTTTAACATATATGCCACAGAGGCACAGATTTATAAACGGAAGCAGATCAAACATAATTCACTCACACATAGATACCGTGTAAGTAATAACACTCACTTTCATTGTAGTTTAAAATGGTATATCTTTATCCTTTTCTTTCATTTGTTGCAACACAATGGCACACATAGACAATTCCGAAACCGTGGCAGCCGCCATCTTCCGCTTAAGTCAAAATAAGCGGAGTATGGCGTCTGTTTACTTGTGTAGTACGTCACATGTTCGATGAGTAAATATTTCTTGGTGTATAAACATTATTTTGGTTATTTAAAGTGCAAAATATGATACAAAAGTGTTGTACCCCAATAGTTGCAACGTCTCATACAGAAAAGCCCCGAAAATAACCTTCCATCGGTAAATAAATCTGATGTTGCAAATTATTTGATTACTGCATTCAGTTAGCTGATATTTTTGTATTTCTTGGCTCCGACACTTAAATATGTTGCAAACTATTAAAATTAAAGTTTCCTTATATTGTTTAAGGTTTTTTTTATAGGTTTTTTATATTTTTGTACCAAGTACCTAACCAATTTTGACATTATTAGTACTTGTACCTTAAAGAGGGCCGAATTCAGAGAAAACTGAGTCTCGTAATAAAATTATATATTAACAGACAGGTACCTAAGGTTAAGCAACTATCTATTTTTTGCAACTATCTTTTGATTTTGATGTATACCTTGTTAATTGCGGGTTTCTAAAGGATGAAAATCTCCAAATTTTTTGGTTAAAGAACTATATAAAAGAAATTCATAAGAAAGGCTACATAGAACAGTCAGCCCAATTCTGGCAGTGTCTTGTGCTCAAAATATTTTAAACCCCATTTATTATGTTAAAGAGATACCCGTAAAACCCTGTTGTTGTTTGACCATGAAATTTAACATACCTATTAAAAATAAACATGCTATCGCCAAATTAATCTCTAATCGCTATGCTGGGCTGAACCTGGACCAGTGTTGTTTAGAAAAAAGCCAGCGCTGGAATCCATACTTTATAATTACGAAATAATTTTTAATTTATCTATAAAATAATACAACTTTCTTGCTTCAGGTAATCGAAGATGGACTTTATATGCATAAATTGTGCGTTCACATGTAAAAATGGTGAAAACAAATATGGATATCTCGAGGCGAATAATGACAAATAATACCTACGATTACTTGCAATGGTAATCCTTAGCATATCTGAGCTAGCTACTTCTGGCACACATTGAAAAACAGTGAAATGATGTGTTTGATGCACATCTATAATGAGTTCTTAATGTAATAAGAAAACAATCCGATTAATAAATAAAAGACTGAAAACATTCTTTGTTTTATTGTGTAAGCTATTTTAGTTTTTATTCTCAATGTGATCGATCACCCTCCCGATTTCTTTTAATTTTTGAGTTTTATGCGTAGTTTAGAGAAAATAATAATCAAAGGACAAGGCCTAGCGTTGAAGAGTTATTTAATAATTTTATAAAACATTCACTGACGCTTATCTCCTTAGAAAAATAGTTAACTATAACACTCGTCTGATATAACACTTGTTCTATTTTCTCATAACTAAGTCTCTAACACTTACAAACAATACAATATACTAAAATTTTTGCACTTAAAACTCCCAAAAGCACAAAAAATAGCAAATCTGAATTTTGAATAAAATGACAACTACGCTTCTTTTGTTCGCGCTAAAAAGTCTAAACTCAAAACTTTAACTGGCCTGATTATCAACTTTCCCGACTTAAAAATATATCGTTGTATGTCATTAAACTTCATGTACCCACATAAATCGAACCGCAAGCAAGGTCATCACAATGTACATGCGGCCTAAGACCAGCAGCGCACAGCCGTCGGGCCTCATGTATCGAACGAACAATCATAATATTGTATCGTGGAGCCATTGGGAACACTCCAAATTACATCCTTCATGTGACAAAAACTATCTACAAAAAGGAATGTAATAAAGTAATAATCTCTAATACTAGTATATCAATTAATTTTATCCTTATTTACATTAACAAAAAGTACATACATACGTTAATATTTACAAACTTAAAACTACACATTATCTTTATTTTATCCTTATTTTATCACAAGAAAAATATAATTTGGAGTGTCCCAAATAGTCCCGCTCTAAGATAATATAGATACCCACTCCTTAATGCGGCCCTGAGTTCTGTATGTGTGTGACTAATATTTGTTAGTGTTAAATTTGCCACGCATTTTGAACCGATAGGTATAGTCTGCTTCCATTTCAAAGTCTATGCACAGAGGCGACGCTATTTCATTTGATTTATGTTGACAAATTGACATTGACAGTTCATTACTCATTTCATCATTTTTTGATAACAGAAGGTAAAAATGCGTTATGAATAGACTGATTTCTAGTTACTAAAAATATACCACCACTTTTATGTAAGTGTTTTCCAATTTTAGACTACGTAATTTATAAACTCATTATTTTCTACGACTGCTATTTGTTTCGCGATGAGCTTTAGTTTTCACGCGTTTCAGGTGATGCAAAA
Organism: Zeuzera pyrina; assembly: GCA_907165235.1. Classification (NCBI taxonomy): domain Eukaryota; kingdom Metazoa; phylum Arthropoda; class Insecta; order Lepidoptera; family Cossidae; genus Zeuzera; species Zeuzera pyrina. The sequence goes on from OU015627.1 coordinate 7,822,697, forward strand.
AAGTTTTCACGGCTACGTTGAAACTTGCATACCTCGAGTGAGCGAGCAAGCAAACGATATTTTCGTATTTGATTTTTCCGAAAATATCTGTTAGTATCATTGATTTGATTGACTTAGTATCACGACCAATCCTCTTGAAAAAAATGGAGGTTCTGGGAACAAGCACTGGTTCAAATCATACTTGACGAACCGGAAACAGAGAGTTCCCTTGGGGGAGTGGATGAGTGATAGTGCAGATGTAACTGTTGATGTTCCACAGGGGAGCGTACTTGCGCCTACCCTATTCATAATTTTATATTCAAATATAAACCAGGGTAAAATTGTGACATTTGCTGATGATACAGCAGTGATCTTTCATGCAGATAGCTGGCACTTTTGCATACGAGCAGCAGAGAAGGGGTTGTGGCGGGTCACGTCTTGGCTGCAAGACAATCTCCTAACATTAAACACATCTAAAATCAAATATATTACATTCAGCATTTCCCAACGTACAGCACCCCGAACTCCTCCAGCTAATAAAATCCATACCTGTAGTGACCAATTTGTATGTCCGGAGTTAGAACAAGTCAAGAATATCAAATACCTAGACGTCTATCTGGTTGAAAGACTCACATGGAACAAACAAATCGAAGCACTCAGTGATCGCATGAGAAAGCTAATTTATATTTTAAAACAACTACGCAAAGTAGCTGACACTAACACCATCAGGATGGTATACCTAGCCTTGTGACAATCGATACTCAGCTATTGCGTGGTAGCATGGGGTGGAGCATACAGTACTTATTAAACTAGAACGTGCACAACGATGTATTTTGAAAGTTGCCTACAAGAAGCCATATCATTATCAGACAGTCTCTTTACACAGATTGTAAACACCTCACTGTGAGGCAGATTTTTATCATGACAGCTATTCTGCGATATCAAAGAACTGCACTGGTAAATGAACCAATAACTACAAGAACTCGACGTTTAAAGACATGGCCTACCCCCAGACTAAAATGAAATTTGCACAAAGATCTCCCTCCTTTTATTGTCCTTTTCTGTACACTATGGCTGAGTGAAAATTAAAAATAAATTGTTGTTCCCGCTACATTTGCGGAAACAAAATTCGAACGTGGCTATTGTCACTTAATTACATCGATACCAAAAAACTGCTGGAGATTTCTATTTAACCACAAGCAGATGGATGGATGTGATGTGTGATCATATTACATCCATCCAGCTTACAAATACACACACACACACACACACACACACACACTTACGCACACACGTACACAACCTCATACACGTCAACACATACATTCGTGCATGCGCTAGCACTTACATTTGCAAGCCGTCATACACATTATTTTAATGTAGTTGTAAGTTATTTTATATACACATTATATAATATTATCTATGGTGGTCATTGGACGTTTTCTTAAAGCCAAGTGAAACGATTTTTGAGCTTTTTTAAACTCTCTTAATGACTAATTTTTAGTCGAAAGGAACCTAGTTATCCACACACAGAGTATCCTAATGTGGAAGCTAGAATTACTGTCGTAATATTGTGTAAAATCCATTGTATCTGTACCTGAATAAATAAATATTTCATTTCATTTCTTTAGCAAATAAAACATGTAATTAGAAGAATAAATTAACAGCACACTATCATAGAAAAAGAAAATAACGTTTTAGTTTGAAGTTTGTCAATTTTTGTGATGAACACAGTGTGGTGATGAACACCAATTTTAGTAAATATATTTAATAAACGTGTTTATTAGGGTGAAGATTTCGCAGGTTGAGATAGAAAAAACTTTCAAACAATCAAAAAAAAAAGCTAAGATATGCGGGAACTGTCACTTCATGTATTGGCAGATTAACATACTTCCGTCATCGGAGGCACATGGGGTATATATACACTATGATTATCTGACGTGCTCGAGTAGGTATTTCCATGTGACTGCTTTTTTAAGTTTTTGAAAGCCTGTAATAAACCATCTAATATTAAAAATCGAAGAGGTAAACCCCTCTTTGCATCGTGAGTTCCTCTATTACAGTTTCTTGTCGTTCTTTTCGAACCGAACTAAAATCAAACAGATTTGACGATTAAAAATACCTTGCAATTGGGTTAACTTAATAAATTAAATTGACTGACTAAAAATTTACGAGTTACGAGACGAGACTTAAAATTATTGGCCTAAAATTACAGTGTAGAGCGGTTTAGGTTATTACCGGCGACCCGGTACTCCCTGATCGGCTTGACTGTCTGACCCCGAAGAGGGACATTGCGTCCCTAAGCATACTTTACCGCATCTATAATGGGGAATGTGCTGAGGAATTTTTCGGAGTACTACCCGCTGCTGAACTCCATTACCGTATGTCGCGCAATCGACTGTCCTGCCATTCCTACTGACGTGTAAATCCAATACACTGTAAGTTAAGATACAGTGTTTTGATTTAACAGTGTTTATTACGTTTCTCTTACTGTGCTTCATACCCCTAAATTTTTATTATCCAGATTTTTCTGATCTAGATGAATTTATTACAAATACAAAAACACTATCGAAAAAACTTATGGGAACTGACACGACAAAACACTAACTACTTTAGTTGCAGTGTCTTGTTATAACCCCGCCAATCGCAGTTACTAAATACAGTGTTTAGGTCAAATGTGCGTCAAAGGAAGGCGTTTCCAAAGAGATAGAATTCCAAAGCGTCTTAACATGTTTCTTTCATCCATTTCGTGAGATGGGTTTTTATAATTTTTAGCAGACTTTCCTTCTAAATCTAATTCGGAGCTAATTATCCGACACAGTCTGATCTCTTCAGACTGCTTCGTAGACAAGTGAAATTAACAAGATTGAAATTTTAGGGGGGGAGATTGCTAAACATTGTAAGAATTCATCACTGATTCACATGGAAATTTTAACAGTAATTTGTAGACCGCTCCAAGATTTGTCTATAAATTCATTTGAATGTTCATCAGCAAATATAAGATCTTAAATTAATAAAACGTCCAAGTATAACAGAGAAGGAGCAGCAACTTCTAGCGACATGTATCAGCTGCCTCGCAATTTAGGTATTGATTTCAACTAAAAAGTAGTGACGATATCTTAAGTAATTCACGTTATAACACAGCCCGGAAAAACACGTCAGCTACCTTAGAAATTGAGTCTGAATCTCCTGAAAAAAATCAAAATTAAGCAGTCTGTTCTTAACTCCGCTGTTAGTGACGATCTCCCAAGTCGTTACGCAACATATTAGCCCGGACAGGCACGTCAACCTCCTCGCTACTTGAGTTTCTATCTCCTGTAAAAATAGTTAAAAAGAAGAAAGACGTGTACACCACCAATGAAATGTCGATTTCTTGAGTCATTCACACTATACCTTGCAATCGCAAATAGCTACCTCGCAAATTGAGCTTCCATCTCTTTCAAAAATACATTTCAAAAAGCATTATGCAACTCTAACGATCTTCCGAGTCATACGTGCGACATAACAACCACTTCGCAAAAAAAAATCTTTACTATCTACTATAAAAATGAGAACAAAAGTTCTCTGCAACTCTGCTGGTACTGACGATATCCCAAATCACACATTGCCACACATCAGCCAAAGCAGCCATATTGACCATTTCACCAGTAGAACCGCAATCTAAAGCAGAGTCAAAAAGGCAAAAGAAGTAGATAAGGAAAACCAAGAAAAAAGTAATAAGCGCCCTATTTTGTCACCATGTGCTTGTAAGTGCTACACCAGATCCTTCAAGATCTCTATCTTTGACTTGTCGCACTTCTTCAATTGCATTTCCTGAACAATATAAGATTAAATGGAAATCTTTATTCAGAAGGATGATCCCTTTCAATCACATTCGCAATATTAAGTATGCATCGAGTAGTCAGAGAAGACGGAGCGCCAAGCGTCGCGATCCTTACATCTTTCGCTTCCTCAAATCTCATCATGCTCCTCACACATTTTCGCCTAGGTATGTGTTCGCGACGTAAAATTATAGGAAATAGTGTTCAAATAATTATAGATGTATAGAAAAGAATAACGTTAACATGTAAGCTTATAAGTAGACATAAGACAAATAGATAATAAAGAAATAGATATAACCGATAGCTCAAACAGATACGTGATAATGTAGACATGTTGTTGTATAATATAGATATATTCTCTTTCCCTATGGAAAGAGAATTATATAGCATAGTTAGATATAGATATAGATTATAAGATAATATACAGGTAGTAATAGTTTGATAATAAATATGTATACGAAATAGTAATAAGAAAAATCAATAAAGAGAGCTTACACACATACACACACTTACGCATCATACAAACTCACCACATTTACTCACCCGCCCACTGAATTCCCTTGCCCAATAAGCGACCAATCAGAAGTGTCCGCAACGCGAAACACCCGGTCAGATAGAGACAGATACAGTCCATAGAAAGAGATAGAACGACTGACCAGGCGACCCAAATCGATATAACTACAGCCCCCGCCAGTTGCGGACATATCGTTTGGTATTTTGTTTTGGTATTATCGGGGGTAAGTCGCGCCGAGGTGGAGCACATCAGGGCCAATGCCGCGGCCCCCCTGCGCACCCAGCGCAACCTAAGGCCGCTCCTATCGCGACCCCCGCACCCACGCAGCCCGCGCACTCTACGCCAGTCAAACCCGCGCCCTCTGCGCCGTCACAACCCGCGCCCTCCGCGCCAACTCAACCCGCGCCCTCAGCGCCGACCAAACCCGCGCCCGCGCGCGCTCTACCGGCCCGAGAGACCATAGCGCCCACGCCAGCACAACAACCGCGGCGTAAGGGGCCCGCGCCCCAAACGCGTTCAGCGGCGCTGGCTCCTTCAGCGCCGGCGTCCGATATCCTCGGCGACATCCAAATGCTCGCCGACCTCGTTAAGGACATCAACTTTAACGAAATTAAATTAGTCGCGCGTAAAATTCGCGACTGTAGAGACGCGATGGGACGGCTCATCATACTTGCCGAGTACGCGTCCCTTCTGGACAGCCTAAGCGGCTTCACGGCGCCCCCTCGTAGGTTATAAAACCGGGCACCCACGAGACAACTCCCTCCGCGCGCATCAAACCGCGCGGGCTCTCAATCTCCTTTTTTAACGTGGACGGACTCCGCAGGCAACGCGACCTCCTTCACGAGTTTACGCGAGACCACCAAATAGATATAATGCTAGTCCAGGAAACCTTTTTGAAACCTAGAAATCGCAACCCCTGTCTCTCCGGGTTTAACATCGTGCGCAACGATAGGGTGCCCGCACCCAAAGGCGGCACTCTTATCTACTACAGAAGGTCTCTACACTGCATTCCGATCGATACGCCCGCCCTCACCAATATAGATGCGTCGGTGTACCTCTCGCTCCAACGCGAAGTCAAAGACCGAATTTTCGAACTTAGGGAAAATAGGTGGAGCGATCTGATACGAGAGATCCAGCCAACGCACCAGGCTTACTGGAAGTTGGCCCGATCTCTGAAATCGGACACGTTCCAAACAATGCCACCTCTGACGAAACCAAACGGACAGACAGCTTTCGACGACATAGATAAAGCCGAACTCATGGCCGACACTCTGGAGGCCCAATGCTCCCCTAGCTCCCAGCCTGTAGATCAGAACCATTTAGACATGGTCAATCGCGAAGTAGGCTCCCTACCGCCCCCGACCGCCCCTTGCCAACTCAGACCCGCGACGGTTGACGAAGTTCAGGACATTGTCAAGGCTCTCAAACCTAGAAAAACCCCCGGAAGAGACGGCATCTCTAACTGAGTAGTTACACTTTTTTCGATGCACTTTCTCGCGCTCTTAGCAGCTATTATTAATCCCGCCATGGCGAACCGCGTCTTTCCAGCCGCCTGGCAGGAAGCGATCGTCATCGGAATCCCGAAACCGGGTAAACCCAGCAAAAACCCCAATAGCTGTCGTCCCATTAGTCTCCTTAGCGTGCTAGGGAAAATTTATGAACGGGTCCTTCTGGCTCGTCTCAAAGGCCACTTAGACACTTCCGGTCTCTTCATAGACGAGCAATTCGGCTTTCGGGCTAGACACTCGTGTGTACAACAAGTGCATCGCCTCATGAAACACATCCTGGAGGGCCTTAACCGCCCGAGTCACTACATAGGCACGGGGGCCCTCTTCTTCGATGTAGCGAAGGCGTTTGACAAAGTCTGGCACGCCGGGCTGGTGTACAAGCTGCGCCGGCTCGGAGTGCCCGTCGATCTCGTACACATAGTACGGGACTTTTTGTCGGACCGCTCCTTTACTCACTCTACACGAACGACGTCCCCCCGGTGTAGAGCTAGCCCTATTCACGGATGATACCGCACTTTTCATATCAGACCGTAGTCGCCTAGGATCTCTCAATTTCTCCAAGTCGCGGTCACGAGCCTAGGCGAGTGGTTCCGTCTTTGAAGAAACGAGGTCAACCCCGAGAAAAGCGCCGCCGTGTATTTCTCGAGGGGCACGACGACCAGCCGCGCCTGCCGCGCTAACACTCTCTGTACTAACACACTCTTCGGCCAGGATATCCCCTGGACTAGGAAAGTCAAATACCTAGGAATCACCCTTGACAGTGCCATGACCTTGGGCCAACACATAGAAACGGTCCGCGACCGTGCTGCGTTCGTCCTCAGCCGTCTCAATATGCTCATTTGCGTGAAAAGTAAAATGTCCCTCAGACATAAAGTTACTCTATACAAGACCTGCGTCAGGCCTATCATGACTTACGCCAGCGTAGTATTCGCTCACGCTGCGCGCACTCATATCAACTCCCTCCAAGTTATTCAGAGTCGATTCATGTGCAAGGCCACCGGTGCCCCTCCTTACGTGCGCAACGTAGATCTGCACTACGATCTAGAATTGTCCCCAATAACTCAATATCTAAAAGAGGTGTCCCAACGCTTCTTTCATCGTTCCTCCTTAACCCAAACCCCCTAGTGGTCAGGACGTCATCGTACACCCCTAAATCCCGCGTCCGCTAACGCTATCGTAGGCCTAGACATGTGTTAGGCGACAGTGACGACGACATTACACGTTCGAACTCGAACATGCCAACTTAATACTACGACCGCACCGCCCCCACCGGCGGAGGCGAGAACGACCCCCGCGACACCAGAACCTCATTTTTGTTCACTTGTTGAATCCTTTCACTTCACATTCTTCTTTCATGCACGTAACTAGTGTCAGCTACTCCGCTTCTGATAGTTCTATAAGCACAACATCGGCGGCGTACAAAAGGCAGTTTACCACTATACCATCACATGTCGTACCACTTACACTACCTTTCAATGTCTGAAAGCAACTGTCCAAATACAGTACGAATAGTCAGACCTACATCACGCAGCCCTGTCAAGCAACCAGTGTGAAAAGTCGCCATCTATCCTTAGACAAGCTGTGTGGCCTCGATATAATGACCTCACAGCCTGCAGTAATTGGCTCTTTACGCCATATTCAGGCAAAAGACTCCTCAGTGTCTTTCAAACTTCTCTATTGAAGGCTTTTTCAAGATCCACGAAAGCGCAGAAATTTTTCTGCCCTATGATCAGAAACTTCTTCACGATACCGCGCAGCGTGAAAATCTGATCCATAAACCCTTATCGTTTCCTAAAACCTCCCACAAATATATTTCAGAAATGCCTTTCGTACGTCAATACCTTGGTATAGGCTTTACTTGCTCAGCTGATCAATCCGATGGCCTTAATAGCTCCGCAGTCCAAATGGGAACCTTTCCCTCTATAAAGAGATATTATGACTGCGGTGTACTAGTCTTCCGGAACCTCTTTCTTGTTATGGTAGCTAAAATTCATAATTGTTTAGTCAATCCAATACTCTGCAATTTGAATTACAGTTTCTTGTCATAACAACGTTCGAACAAATCCTTAGGGCGTGTGCTGACAATACAAGTTAATTGTAATATGTATCTTCATAATAAAGTATGTTTTTCCAATAAAATGTATATGGCTAAACAGAAAATAAAATTATCTATCATATAAGTTTAACACATAGTTATTTCAATCATAAATTAATACCCAAAGCAGCACAAAACTGATAAAAACTTAAAAAAATTTTATCTCAAATTCAAGTTTTGCGAGATACAGTGTATTGGATTTACACATCAGCACTAACTTGCTAGTTTGCCCCCTCCTCTATAAAAAAAACTCTATAAATTATATCGAGGCCGCAGAGTCTATGTAAGGATAGATGGTGACATGTCGCCCCGATCCGAAGTTTGTTCAGGCGTTAAACAGGGCTGCGTGATGTCCGCCTAGCTATTCATGCTGTATGTGGACAGTTGCCTCCATACATTGAAAGGCGGTATGAGCGGTATATGTGATAGCACAGTGATAAACGTCATAGCAACGTCAGCGTACAAAAGACAGTGATAAACTGGCTTTTGTACGCTATATTATATTGTAACCTCCTTGCCCGCCGCAGCACTCATCGAGACGGTGCGGCGCTAGTATCTCTGTCGACTTTAGAGAATACCATTTATTTACTCCCTCTACTCCTCCCTCCTGGCGCTCCGTCCTCTCTGATTACCCCGTTGGGGATACAACGTGAAGATATGTTATGTTATGTTATGTTACTCCCTCTACGGTTGCAAGTTACGAAAGTTTATACATTATATAAATAGTTTGTTTTATTCGGTTATATCTCGGATCAAGAATATTTGGTTTGACCGTTTGAGGCTTATTCGGTGACATGTGACATATTTTGAAACTTAAAAATTCAAAAAACCTGACTGCATGTAAAAGAACTGAAACAATATGAAACAGTTGCAGACAAGACATATTTCTAATGAAAATAAAATTCATACCTTAGCGGCCAAAGTATAGCTTAAATTTTAGAGATTAACTATTTAATTTTAAAATTTACGTAAGTTTCAAAGATTCTTCATTATTTTTCGAAAGACATTGAGATGGTCTAAATTTGCTTTTTATTACTTCGTTTTGACTTGAAATATGTTTTGACTTTGAGTTATACTTAATACAAGTTTTTTAGCACAATACAGTTTTTTAGAATTTTGCAAAGATACTAATCGTGTAATATTAAGTGATAACCTAGGTACTAACTTATACTCGTATATTTAAATCATGATCACCAAACTTCTGTAATAGGTATATTATCTAGATTTAAAATTTGTTCGATATAAATTAAAATAAAAAGTATTTTTATAGGTTTATTACAATTTTATTAAACTATTATATTAGGTATGAACATGGTAAACAAAATAAAATTAAGATTTAGATTTAAGGTAACATATATAGTTGCATAAAGCCGAACATTCAATATCAATCACAAAATATAGTGTTTCTCTTAATTCTCCTCTCTCCTCTGTTACCTACTAGTTATTTATAAGACTGACATATTGAACTATAATTTTTTTAACAGCGTTCTTATAATTGTAAACATTTATCTATTTCCTACAGTACATATCAGTAAGTACCTACTTATCTGTATGTGTAGGTACACATGTAGGAGAAAAATTTAATAAAGACATTAAACCGACTTAAAAAAAATCACTGAAAAGTAAGAAATAATACTTTTCTAATCAAAACTCTAGTAGAAAAGTAACTTTATAATACGATACAAATACCTACACAATTAAATTTGACAGTTACTGAAGTCGACGCCAAGCTTACTAAACTTGAAAGATTACTAAGCTAATAAATAGGCTTTCTGTTGTTGGTGTCAAATCAATTGTTGCACATTGATTTGGCATCGACTCAAGGAGTATTGCACCGACTTCAATAACAGTCAAATATAATTATATAGGTATTTGTATCGTATTTATGAAGCTACTTTTGTACTTGAGTTTTGATGAGTAAAGGACAGTTATTTCGTAATTATCAGTGATTTTTTTTTGAAATCGGTTTAATTTTTTTATTAATTTTGTTTATTTCTACCTTTTGAGTGACCTTGGCCTAAATAAATATTTAGGGCAGGTACCATCCATAATTAACTTCTCTTCTAATTCTGGAGCGCAATGACATAACGAGAGAATCATCAACATAAATAAATGAAGGTTATCAACAGTTCTTGTTATTTGGTGTATCCAAAGCTCACCAAAAACCCAAGCTCTAATACTAGTTAAATTTAAATGGGACTAATCTGAAAGTAAATTCATTCAAATAACAAAAGAAATTTCCAAATCTGTTTATAAATAAAGGAGTTCTGAGGTACAAAACATAAAAAATTATACAATCGCGAATTGAGAACCTCTTCCTTTTTTTGAATCGGTTAAAAATCGCAACATTAGCAAATAAATAAAATATTAATTAAGTACTTAACTATGTATATGGCAACAGTGAGGTGGGTATACATTTAGCACAGACTTTTACATTTAGACATTTAATTAATCTATCCTTTATTTAACATTCTTATATTATTATCTCGTTTATGATACCTCTCTCTCTCTTTCTCGTTTACATTTAAAAAAGGATACACACAAAAAGTACCTACATCTTTGTAATATATGTTTTACAATTTTATTAATTGACTATGGTAGTGACGGGAGAACTAATGAGTCAGTTTTAGTTCCCACGGGTTTAAAATGATAATGGCGATAGTCCGTAAATGTGTTTTGTGTGTTTTAGTAGATACCCGAAATGGAAACAACAATTATGTTCTTGAATATAACTTGATTACGCCATTAAAAAGCGTTCTAACTAGGTAAACTAAATAAAAACTAGAGAAAAGGATAAATCACGGATAAATATATATTGTAACTACTTTATATCTGTCCTAAAATCTTTGCTTAGATATAAAATCTTCGTGAATTCTTTCGAGAAGTCCATGATGGCATGAGTATTTCTGTTTTTTTATTCATATAGGTGAAATGGAATGGAACAAAAAAACAATATTGAAACGAAATCGTTCTTAATGTTTTTGTATTACTTTTGCAAAGCACCTAATGGACCGTTCAAGCAGATATCTATCTTAAGTTAACATGAAAAGAGAGGCGCTTTTGCTTTGCATGTGTTTTTTGGCATACTTTTACTTCGTGCATCATACTCAGTGTTGACTTTATAGAGCAACCCAGGCGGTTGTTGGGGCTCCAGGGCTAGAGGTAGGACCAGAATACTGGTACTCTCTTTCACTTGGCAACATTACAGAAAATGCGGGAATTCCCCAGACATAAATTTAGTTCACTAATAGCCAGAAAAAATGAGGTTCCACTTACTTTTATTTGTAGGGGAAACCGGGGTCAAAAGTTACAATTTTTATTCGACGCTATAATACTGGAACTAAAAAATACCTATACAGATCAAAATAATAGTTACTTGGGTATAAATTAATTCAGCAACAACATATTAATGTCAGCAACGAATAGGAAAGCCAAAACTTTCATCGATAACGATGAGGAAAATTTGGTACAATACCACTACCCGTGGTCAATTGTACCATGAAATAAAAATAAATAAAACTCTGATAACATTCATCTCTGTTATTATTTATTATTGTATTATATTTCTATACCATACGAACTTACATTTTTGTAACTTAAACATGCCTCGTATATAAATAATTAAGTACAAGACACATTTTCTTTGACTTACAACCGTGACAAAACTAAATGTCTTCATAAAGTTTTTGCAATTATGTCGGGAAATTGAAGTATAAATAAAACTATTGCGGTACGTGGTTCAAGTAGATCAACTAAAAAAGAAAAGAAATAAAAGGATAAGAATTTGTTTGAATTAAGGTGGTACTATTGACCCTATGGTATAACTGACGCCTTAACCCGGCGTTCGTCGCTACTGGGTAAAAACTACCACAGTGGTAGTAAAAACACATATATTTATTTTTCTGCGTAATTTAACAACTTGCCGCTTTAGGTACCTTTCTGTATAGAAACAAGAGACGTGCTCCCCATGCGGCTATCAGTTGGCGCTACGCACTCGGTTGCATTAGAGATGTGAAGTAAGTATGGGTGAAAAATACCCAGCAGCGATCATTCGTGTAACTACTTTTTTTGTTATACTCTTAGTGTCTGTATTTATTTTAGTGCTTCATTACTATAAATCTCCAATTGAAAGACAGTATTATAGAAGATATTTTACAAGAAGAAGATAATGAGGAAGATATCGTATCTGAAACGAGGATCATGAAGAGTACAGTACCACAACAGCGATATCGAGCAAGAAACCGATTCTGATGGTGTTTCTGATATTGCCTTACAATATAAGGTAGACCAAGAGCCAACGTTAACTGTGCAACGGGTAAAGACTATTTAGAAAATGTATTACTGAAATATATCAGGCGTAGGGAATTCATTGGCCGAAATATACGATCTCAATGTCTTATACAACAACCGTCACTAAATGTACGTACGGGGTCTCATAATTTTATTATTCATTTGCCAAGACTATAAGAGTAGCGAAAGATTGTTTCACCATTTCAGAAGATTAGAATTTATTTTTTCGGATGAATATTTGCAAAAATTGTCAATTACACCAACATCCATAATATACGTCTCACTATGAAGATTGTAACTGGAGAAAAGATCAGAAAACAAAGACAACTTGTGAAATATGTACCAAAGGAATATACCAAGAGCATAAAATACTTATTTCTGACAGTTGTTGCCATAAAGTAAAGTAAGGTTAATTAGTTTTATTCAGAATATAGACTGAAAATTTTTCGATTTGTGATTTTTGAAGCCGATTTACTTCTAGAAATTCTATTACAAAAGTACAATTTATTTTTGCTAATTTGTAAGAACATTTCACCTTTTTTTATCATTTGATCTTATTTTGAGTGTTTCCAAAGAAAAATATACAACAGTTGATAAGTTTTTAAGATTACTTAGAAAATTGTTAAAAATGTAGATGTCTTAAATATGTGTGGCCTTAAATAATTTAATAAGTGTTTAAATAAACACTTATTTATTATAAATGTTACTTTTTATTCATCATATCACTTACAGTTTAAACAAACAATACAAAATAATAAAGTTTAATATGAATACCCCTGTATTTAAATAGGGAGCTAAGATAAATGTGGTAATTTTTACCCGGTAGCGACCGTTTGTGTTCGCACTTGCCTAGCGATGAACGCCGGCTTAATTTATATTTGTACTTACATGAAGTAATAATCAACATTATGGCACAAATTTATAATTTTATTTCAGATATTGGTATGTAAAGTTTGACGAATTTGCCGAAAACCGAAAAACTTGGTTTTACTGGTGTTACAAACAAGAAACTCAAAATTCTTGGTAGATATCCAGTCAGTTAAGTAGTCAGTAGTCAGACAGAAAAAGCGCTTAATTAAAAATATTTACATGCGTACTAGGTACTACACATCAAGTAAGCATCATTAAATCGTTTATTCTTTGAATTTTTTTAATGTTGCCAATTACATTGTGTACCCAATATAATTAAAACATTAAAAAAAATGAAATAGAAATCCTAAATGACACAAGTAAAACCAGATATAGATCATAGTAAGCTCGGAGTCATTAGTAACCAAGTGTTTACAATCGTACCCGTAAAATTTGTCACTATTTCCCCCAAGCGGCCAGTTTGATTTAATTATTAAAATAAAAACTGTTCTCGTGAATGTAAACTTATTAATACCTGTACAACAGCGTCTCAGAAGTATGACTATTCAACAGCGTCTCAGAAGTATGACTATTCATGTTAAAAATTGCAATTGTTTTCAATAAATACATGAAACATAAATGAAGAGAAAATATTATGATAAATCGTATTTACTTTTGACCAACAAAATAAAAAACATCCGCCGTGACGTCGACATCGATCGTTTCGCATTACGCGAATTGACTGGCGACAGGTCCGAATTTGCTAGACGCTTAATTGGTCAAGTGTTCGCGTCATTTTAGTTATTATATTTTGGGTGCGCCTTTAGATATTGTAGTTATAGTCATTGATACTACCGCCCCGTGCTACTTTTGACCCCGGTCTCCCTTAAGTACCATAATTATACAATACATTTTATTAAAGTATGAATACCTGATGTTGAATTATTTATTAGAGCCTTAGAGGATTGATAGGCACTTTCGTATGGAATTAGGGTGTAAGACCAACAGAATTGGAATTATTGTCAGCAAGTACATATTCGAGTGGTTATCATGTAATTTCATATTTTACATATTTACCTAATATTCACTGGGTTCTGTTGACAAAATGAAAAAACCAAGCAAATCTTGTATCTCGACGACATCATTATGGAATAGAATAAACCTTTCAAAATTGTATATAAAAAAATTAATGTTTGTATGTATGTTTGTCCTCTATGCGTTCATAAACCATTCATCCGATTGTGATGGAACTTTGGTGAATTGTTCTGCCGACGCCTGAGAAGATTTTGGAGGCTACGCAAACGAAATCGCGGACAACAGCTAATAACACCCAGTTATAAGGACAATAACACCCAATTATAAGGACAATGATAAAATATGTCAACACCAACAATTATAGATGAAGAAGATCTTGCAAACGAGATGAAATAACTGTAACTTAAATTCATCCCTAAACTCGAAACCATGAGCAAGAGACAGACGGTTGAGTACAATGGAACTCCGAATTCGGAATTAAATTCAAGGAAATACAAGTATATTCCAAGTTCTTGATGAATAAGGAAGTCGAGTTTTTAATTTTTTTATTATTTTAAAATATTGCTCTATTAAAGACAACGAATTATGCTTTCCTAAAAAGATTGTGTACACAACATTGTGTTGTGTTGTTTTTGTTTACGTATTTGTGGCCAAAATAATGAGACAGTATCTATGTAATAATATAGTTTTCAATGTTGATGGTTCTACACCTATTTTGCTCATGATCCTCCCTAATAAAACTGATAAGAAATACCTACATTTACCATGTTTTTTTTTTAAATTGTTAACTTTTATGATTATGAAGGAATACCAAATGGCATATTTACCCCAGGGCCGTGAGGGCGCCGCACGCCGAATAGCCAACCTTTATAATGAGATATGACAGTATCGTTGGCGTTGTCAACCAATTCGTGAATCGCACGAAACGTAAATATTTAATAAATAGTGTTTATTCTGTTGTATGGTCTCTTTCGTTAATAAAATATTTATGATTTAATATAAAGTAGGGGCCTTAAATTGTTCATCGTAATTTTTGAGGTAGAGACTAAAATTTTCATTCGTATCTATAGAGTACGAGAATTTGGAGAAGCTATAGAGTCGACTCGAGCCTATTATTAGAATACAGGGAAAATTTGCGCATTATACCACAAAATCATAGTCACAACTCACAAGAAGCTTGAAATTCCTCTTCCTGCGCCTGGAGCTTCGCCGTAATGCCTTAGAGCGGGACCTGTTACTTTCTACAGTTACTTAAATCTAGTTAACAATTGTTAAATTTAAAAGTACAAGCTAAATGTTATTAACATTTTTAATTTTTCACGGTTTGTGACTATTGTAAGGGTTATTGCTGTGAAAGTGGGAACTTTATACACTTTGCGAAAAAGACGCCGTGACCACAAGTAAGCCGCGACCGCGACCACAAATAAGTAAGGCCTGGGAAGCAGGTAAATACAATAATTAAGTATTATTGATTGCTATCGATTATTTATTACCATCCTCCAATAATAAGATACATATGAAGATCTGTAGTATTATAAAAAAGTAATAATGGCTATAATACATCGAAGATATTTATGAGGAATATTAGAATACTGGCACCCGCCCCGGCTTCGCGCGGGTGCAATTCTTATCAAAATAGAATGTAACCTACATCAGACGAAGATAATGTAGCTTCCAATTTGTGAAAGAATTTTTGAAACGGTCCAGTATAGTACCAGAGATTAACCTCAACATACAAACAAACGCATAATTTTACCTCTTTACAATGTTAGTATTGTTATAGATAGGCCTTTTATTTATAAATGTATTTGTTTTTAAAACTAATATAATACTTATTTAGAAATATTAATATTTGTTTGTTTTTTTGTTCGAACTTTACTGAAAAGCTACTGAATCTATACTGAATGTTTTTCAATGCTCACTCAAAACTGAAAAGTTTAAATGACTCAGGGTCCAGATCCACAGATTAACAGACTACATAGTTACATAATACAAGTACATAACTATGTAGCCTATTATTTATTATTGCTATGTACATACATATATTTATATTATATGGAGCTAGATATCGATTAAACTCTGGAAATATATGAATATGATCTTATTAATTCTTAATAAAATTTAAGGCTTCAACCGACTTTATTTTTCATTCAGAAAAAAATGGTCCCATTTTTGCAGACTGGCACAAACATGATGGGTAAAAAATAGTAAATACTAGGTAGATATTATGTAATATTATGTAGTTCAAGCCTTAAACATTTATACTAATCTGTACAAACAAGAGATAGTACTAAAATAAAGCTCGATGGGTCTAACTAAAATTAAGATCATGAACTGAACATTTAGAAAATCGTAGATATAGAATCGGAAATAGATAAATTAGGAAATACGACGAATATAAGATTAAGTTACGATTGTCATGATTTGTTTTTTTCTTTGAACTCTGAAATGCAATTATCAGTTACTTATTTTTTAATTAAACTGACTAGTATTAAGAGTAAGAACGATACGTGTATTATCAAAATCGTAAGAAATTGATTTCGAATTCACAGGCTTCTCTTCTTTTCTGAGGATTCTTTCTTCTACACAAAGACATTTCTTGTACGTACATATTAATCTGAAAAAGATAGGTAAGTATATATTACATTCAAAATTACATAAAGGAAAGTGCCTACTCTACTTACATCTGTGCTTTTTTGAATATCTATACTTAGTCCATAAAAAATAATATTCAGTATTTTTCTATATATTAAAAGCCGCTCAAGAGTAAACTTACGTAAAACGTCATTGGATGATTAATTTCCCAAATTCTATTATAATCATAGATCAGTCAATTTCAAAAGCGAAAAAAATTGATTATATCATTATTACAGAGCGTTGTTTCTCAACTATTTTTATGTCGCGACCCACAAAATAGCCAAAAAGTTAAGAATAAAGTCTTGCGACCCCTTCACTGAAATTTTATAATTATAATAATATTTTAATTAATAGTTTATTTATACGTTTAATTTAAAAATTCAAGGCTCGCTCAGGAGATAAAAACGCAAAACCGCGCATTACAAATATAAATTATCGCGCTTGTGAAATCGCGCCAGCCTGTCTGAGGGTCTAAAATATATATAGGTACATTACTCTGTCTAGGCGAGGTTTTAACCTGCGTTTTACTTGCACAAACTTGTCAAATGAGCCACCTGCGCATCCCGTGACACGCGCGCTAGACATATTCGCACATGTTAAATACCTTAGATACAAAAACAAAAGGACGCAAGGCAGTTTCATTGTCATTTACATTTTTAGGGAAGTAGCACAAGGAAGCAAGTACATACAACAACGATCTTATCTCACTTACCCAGTGCTTAATTTTTATAAATAACAGTAAAAAAGTTAAATTAAAATGGACAATTTTGTGACAAAACGAAATATGCCTTCAATTTCTGGTGAAACGGTGAAGAAAAAGACCAGAGCGGCTAGACAAGTGGTAAACATTTCGTAAAATCGAAACGCTTGCTGACGTTATTGCTCGTCAAAAGTAGCATTTAGCTATGTTTTATACTGTGATTTTCATACGAGTTTACTTTTCGTTTGATTTAAAGTAAAATTAATAACGTTTGACTACCAATTTAAAATTCGTTGCGCTAGATCACACGATATTTGTCATTCTATTCTACTAGCGTTTACGACACTGAAGCCACTTGTCTAGGCCCTCAGGTTATACAACGACACATATTTAAAATATGGATTTATTGCATTGGATGACAAGTCACAATGTGTTGTTTGTTTTCAAGTCCTATCCGCGGAAAGCATAAAGCCTTACTCCGGCGTCTGGAAACAGGACATCCGTCTTTACAAAGCCAAACCGTTAGAATTTTTCGAGCGTAAGTCACTTTTTTTGAAAAATCAACATATTGCTTTAAAAATCCAGCCGTAATGAGACTGTAATACCTCATGGATCCTACTTAGTAGCACTGCGAGTCGCGAGGGAATCTAAGCCCCATACTATTGCGAAAAGACTCATTTCAATATTATGATAAGTCCGGACGAACGTAAAAAATTAAAAACTATACCCCTTTCAAATCATACAAAATCGAGAGGTATTAATGAAATGGCCAAATTAAAAACTTTTTCAAAAGTTAAATTAAGTGAATTTTTTACCATTCAGTTTGACGAATCAATAGACGTGTCGAACTTGGCGCAATTTTTATGTTTTGTCTGATATAAACGCGATAAGTCTATTAAAGAAGATATGCTTTTTTGCAAATCAATTTCTGGTCCGAGCATCTGGCGAAGGATTTTTTAACATATTCATTGAATCAACATAAAAATGAAAACTTGGACTGGAATAAATCCAATGCGGTGTGTACTGATGGCGCGGCGCTAAAGCGATAATTGAGAAGAACAGTGCCGTGATAGTAAAATTAAAAGACCTTATGCCGCATGTGGAATGGATGCACTGCTTTCTTCACAGACTAGTACTTGTAGCAAAAAAGATGCCAAATAATTTACAAAATGTTTTATAACAAGCTGTTTCAACTGTGAAATAACTATAATTATTGTTACTGAAATAAATATTTTGTATTTGTATTTGTTAAAATTGTTAATTTTATAAAAGCCGACCGTCGCAATCTGTGTTCCATAAAAAAGAAATAATTTACTCACATCCTCACTGACAGTCTATTTGTGAACGCATCTTTAATCATGTGTTAACGCTCCTATTGGTTTTTGATACTTAGCAGTACTATCAGTTTTTAAATATTAGTAGATTCATCTTAAGCGTGTTAGAGGTTCTTTTAACAAAGAGTTTAATAAATATTCATGCTCATGAGTTACATTTTCAATCGTCATTTCCTCATGTCGTGGAATAAGAAGGTAATTACGTTTAATTGATTATTATTTTTATTACTCATGCGGGATAAACAGTATCTAAACGCACATTTTTGTGGTTAATTTTCTCATTTGTTTTTTGGTTTTCTCATTTTACAATTTGAGTGCGACATATTTACTTGTCGCACGCAAATTTTGCTTGGCACACGCAATTCACGATTTATTGACATCAATGTGAAAGATAAAGAAAATCTTGATTTCTATGTTTTAGATTAATACCTATAAAAATAAATAATAATAAAGTTTTAAACTTCAAAGCATTATACTTTCTTATATTATACTTTACTTATAAAAGTATACTTTCTATCATTTTTCTCTGTACGAAAATTATCTCCGCATTAGTAATAAAAAATAGTATCTGCAACTCGTGCGATGTTTATCGATTGGCCCACTCGAGCGAATGAGCGCACTCACTTTGCCCGTGCGGTCGACTTCGTTCGAGTGGGCAATCGACAAGTTACCGCACTTGTTGCACAATATACTATTATTCAGTGAAATAAATTCTTAGGAGCATTAGCTTCGTACAAAAATTCGATACTAATGTAAGATTGTGTCGCGAGTTTTTGTTCATTATTTAGGATTTTGTCATTCCCTCATCCATCATTCCCTCATATAAATTCCCTTTTTTACCATACATTAATCCCCATGTAATTATGAGACACCTCTATTTTGGAGACCACTATTTTATTAAATACTAGGAACATGGGTAATATCAAATGCTCGAAAAATAATTACAAATTATTTTTTTTTTTTTATTAATTTATAGCCACCTACATATCATCAAACCATTTGGAGTGAACAGAGCATCAAGGCACAATAAAATCTTTAAAGGTTTGGTAAGTAAATTCTTTTTTGGTCTTGTCAACATATTAATAATCAAAAAATAAGAGTTTAGGCGACCATCAAAGCTATAGTTCGTAGCTATAATATTTATTTCGTTACTAGATCATAGGTTTATTTAAAAAGAACAGTAAACATTAAATATACCTTATACCTTAAACATGTAGGTACTTACATATGTTGGTACATTACTTAAATTTTATAACAAAATTCCTCAAGAAGTTACTCAAATCATGGAAGAGGTTTAAAATCTTTATTAAACGCACACTTATTCGAAAAGCATACTAAAAATTCGCGATTTCATTGAAGACACATAACAATAGTCTGGGAATAATCCTCTCTGCACATGCATTTACTGGCTTTATGAATATTATATTTTACTACTATTGTAGAATGATGTTGAAAAAATTATACCTACGTATAGATTTTCTTTTCGAACCGAACTAAAATAGATTTGACGTTTGAAAATACCTTGCAATTGGGTTTACTTGAATAAATTAATTTGACTTTGACTACTCATATTTATTTTTCAAAAATTTGTTTTTATTAGAATTTAGAAAAGTACCTTCAGTTGGCAAATTCGTATCTACTAGTTTTCTTCAATGCATGTCTTTAAGCTTGATAGCTGACTCATCTGCAGAAACGCGTGTATCTTCGGTAGGTGCGGAACTCGAGCGTGTTGCCCAACGGCCTGTGTTACTTGAGTCTTGCATTGATGATGGCATATTATTACGACCGAACAACCTGTATCACATAATATATGTAAACATATTAACTCGATCATCCTAAAACGGATAACTTTAAAAAAATTAATTATATGGGTCTACACTCATATAATTAATTTTCTTAGTTTTTTAAAGGTTTTCTTTCAATCCTTAACATTAGAGCCATAACTAATATGTGTATCTACTGCTACTCTGTTACTTATATAAAATTATGTCGTTTTATACTTATGTAACCACTGATTCGATTTACAATATTCACAAAAAAAAATAACTTGATTTTATTATGTACTGCTATTAATTTTAAAAGTTTATACGTATCGGATTGTAGTCAAATGAATGAACTGATGTTTTGCTTATCCCGTGTTTCCCCAAAAATTAAAATATTCTCATACATTGTATCTAACAATCATACTTTGTGTAGAGAATCATTTCACGTCAAGTTTGCAACTGTTTTTATTTCTATTTTTATATATACATTTTTAAAATCATTTTATTCTACAAAGTAAAAATAGGTTGGTTAACTAATATTAAAATAGGTTGGTTGCGAACATGGCCCCCGACTGTGTGAACACACAGTAATTTGGGACTCCTTCGTTTTTCTGGTCACACATCCGCTTCCAGCTTAATTGAGTCCCGTCCTATTGTTCTTGATGGAAAACATCAGATAACGAAGCTGCTCAGCGATTTTTATCACATCGCATTCGCAAACGCAAATAATGAGATCATCGTGAATGAACTTCAGCAAAGATTTTACATCATTGGCCTCAGACCCGCTGTAAAACAAGTGGCTTCAAAATGTCAAGCCTGTAAGATACGAAAAGCGAAACCTGTTACGCCACCTACAGGGGACTTACCTAGCGCACGAATGGCCCATCACGAACGACCATTTACATATGTTAGCCTTGACTATTTTGGTCCAGTAAGCGTAACAATTGGTCGACGAACAGCCAAAAGGTGGATCGCTTTATTTACCTGTCTTACTATAAGAGCAGTTCACTTAGAGATCGTCGAAAATTTGTCGTCAGATTCGGCAATAATGAGTTTGTGTCGTTTTATTGCCCGTCGAGGGTGCCCGACGTGTCTCTATTCGGACAACGGGACTGCGTTTGTGGGTGCTGCTAAACTACTACCTGACGTATTTGACTTTGCATCTACCAGAAGGTTACAGTGGAAATTTGTCCCTCCTTCAGCGCCGTTTATGGGAGGATGCTGGGAGAGACTAGTGAGAAATGTTAAGAACGCTCTCAATGTCACCCTTTTGACTTTTAGAGACTTTTAGAGAAGTCGCCCAGAGAAGAAGTCTTAACAACGTTATTAGCTGAAGCAGAAGCTATCGTAATTCTAGGCCACTGACTCATATGCCCGTTGATCCAAATTCAGAGGCAGCGCTGACGCTATTCACATTTCTAATTGGCACATCATCTAATGATCTAATTCCAACACAGCAGTTCCAACACACAGCACACACAGTGACGAAACTGACCTTTCTGGTAGAGCTCAATGGAGGAAGGCCCAACGGTTAGACGATCATTTTTGGCAGAGAATTGTGGCGGAATATTTGCCAACTTTAGTTCCTCGCCGAACTTCAACACATGAAGCACCAGTATTGAAAGTCGGTGATCTTGTATGCATTGCAGACGGGACTTTACCCAGAAGATGCTGGCCTAGAGGACGTATAATAGCAACATTTCCTGGAAAAGATGGAATTATGAGAGTAGCAGATGTGGTAACGAAAGGGGGTGTGCTGCGTCGCCCTGTAAGGAAATTGGCTCAGTTGTCGGTAGCTGTTTAGTTACTGTGTGTTCACACAGTCGGGGGCCATGTTCGCAACCAACCTATTTTAATATTAGTTAACCAACCTATTTTTACTTTGTAGAATAAAATGATTTTAAAAATGTATATATAAAAATAGAAATAAAAACAGTTGCAAACTTGGCGTGAAATGATTCTCTACACTTTGTATAGAGTGCTCGTACTTTGTAAAGAGCTAACCGCCAATATCGATAATAAAATCAGTATAGATAAAACAAATAAATATATAACTAACATACATACCTCTTCCTAAGTAAATTGCGTACTTTGTTTTTCCAAACGAATATCATGAAGATCAAGAATCCTAACGCTATGTTAGAGACGTCCACTATCATCCAGTACCAATTGGAGCCACCCACTGCGAAACTTATCAGTTCCACGGTCCAGTTAACACCCATTACCATGAACAACTTGAGATATAACGCGTACCTAGGGAAAAAAAATTTAAGAATATTTTTGAAGAGGTACGGAGGTCTGAATTGTTACTAGCGTGGTTGCACGATGCATTGCAGTAACCACGACAGCAACAATAAATCTTACATTTAATGAAAACAATATTTTTAGTATTTCTTCATAATTATATCAAAATATTATATCTTAATGTTGTATGCATAGTGGCGTAGTCAGAGTGAAAAGAGTGTCATGCATCGCGGTCCTTATATCTTTCTTTCGCCTCTTAAAATGTACAGTAATACAGTTATATGTAACACACACATCAAAAAGTCTAAGCAACACGCATCATTTACAGAAACTGAAAAGTAGATTGGTATACAATTTTTTTTGTTCTCGGAAACATATACTGGCTGATTTTAAAAATAGAACCTTCACGGTTGTGTTTTGTTTTCGTTAAAATAAAAGCTAATTATTTTTTCTCGATTTCATGTGTTATCGTTGCTTGATAAATTTGGTATCTATCACCCTTTTATCATTTTGATATCTCAAAATGCCTACCTACAGTTTTTGAGAAAATTGAGTGGTGAGTCATTTTTTATGTTATGGAGAAGTCAGGGATGAAATCAGTCCCAGGTGTCTCGGCATTTTGGTATCAATAGGAGCGCGATTTGTCGTCTTTGGCAGCGTTACGTTAATACAGGGGATCCTGCTGAGCAGCATCCAGGACGTGGAAGGAGTACAACTGCTCGACGGGACCGATACGTACAACTGACTGTAAGACTTCGGCCGATGTTAACCGCCCAAGAGATAGGTTTAAAGCTATAATTCTCAAGCGGTGTTGTTGTTAGCCACCAAACCGTGAGAAATAGGCTGCATGAATACGGCCTACGAGCACGACGCCCAATTAGGTGCCCACCTATACGCCATGGGAATCGCGCCCGTCGAAACGAATGGTGTAGGGAACACTTGACATGGACCCAGGAGCAATGTGATAAAATTTTATTTCGTGATGAGTCCCGGTTTGGATTTAGGTCTGATACAAGAAGGGCAAGAGTGTATCGTCGTCCCGGAAATGCTGAACGGCTGAGATTCATCTAGGAAGTGGACCCTTACAGTGGCTCCACAGTGATGGTATGGGCGGGTATTATGAAGACGAACTGAGCTTGTTTTTGTAGATGGCAATATGAACGCTGAAAGTTATGTTGAAAATGTCCTCGAGCCTTATGTTCACCCATTTGCACAAAGTCTTGGCTCAGATTTCACGCTGATGCATGACAATGCGCGTTCGCACACAGCTGAACCAGACAGCGGTGGACCAGAATGTACTTGGCAATGGAAAATATCCGGGTATTGCCGTGGCCTGCACAATCGCCAGACCTCAATCCCATCGAGAACGCATGGGACATGCTCCAGAAACGTGTTCTAGAGAACCTGGACGGAGTGTCGACAATCTAACAACTGAAAGACTTGTTAAAATTCCATTGGGACCGATTGCCACCGGATCAGATAATCTTATAAATTCAATGAAAAATCGCTGCCGACAAGTTTTAAACAATAGAGGCGGTCACACTTTGAATTGAATTACCAAATAATTAAAAAATGTAGTTATTTAATCTTGTAAAACATGAAAAGTTTAATTTCGTTTTAACTTTATTTTATACTACGAATGTTACGGTACACGTATTGTTAATTACTATGATTAAAAGAACAACTGAATGAAGGATTTTGTTGCTTAGTCACTAATGCGTCAAAAAATGCTTACTTATTATTCTTAAAAGAAATATAAATATATTACAATAGTAAAAATCGGTCAAAAGTTCAAAATCGTACATGTTGCTTAGACTTTTTTGATGTGTGTAATTGTATATATACGTAGTACATATACACATCTTATTGCATATTAACTACAAAGTTACGTACATAGATACATAAACCATTCATCATTCGGGATGGACAGAGTATCTACGTGCACAAAATCACAACTTCACACCACAACTAACTAATAAATATTTGGACTTTCAAATGGCAAAGTGGAACTAGAAAGTGTCACGTTACTTTTGCTAGCCTATTACCTACAAAGCTACATCGATCTTTTAGGGCCAGCGCGAACGACGCGAGGGACTATTATCCGTGACGAACAAAAGATCGTTAAATGTCCGCCAACAATTGCCACGGACTCAACGCACATGATGTACAATCATTTGTTTGGTGGAATATTAGAGAAGCGCACGCTATGGAAGTGAATATTTTGAGGTTACGTTGTGTTGCAATGTACTTAATGTTTAGGAAGAAGACGTTTCCAGAGAGAATAATGTGTACATCTCTATTTATCAATATATTAAAGTTCTGTCGTGATACTCTCTTCTTTACGTATCATATAACGTAGTTTGTTTTAACTTCGTTAATTAGAACTATTGGATCGATCTCAAGAATTAAAGTGTTCTATCAAATGGTACAGGCATAATTAAAAATTAAAAACAAAGTTGGAAATCGAAGAAATTAAATCGAATTCAAATTAAAAACACTGAAGTCTCCAAATGATCTATCGTTTATTAATCAAAACTCCAGTACAAAAATAACTTTGTAAATACTACACGAATACTTAAATTAATTAATTTCACAGTTACTGTAGATTTGGAACCGTTATATGTACGTGAAGCGTGTACTACCTACTACGCAGGGGCTTCGAGGGCCGACTATGAAAACTAGGAACCGCTGTAACTGTAATTGAGTAGTCTACGTACTTATTACGGTGTTACCTGTTTGTGTATAGAAATGTACTCTGTACCCTTAACCAGAATTCATTTACTCGAAGCTATAAAATGATATAACTACATTCTTACCTTTGCTTATCTTTCTTTAATTTGTCACTCCTAGAAGACTCTGCACTCTTTAATATAGCGGTCTCCTGCTTGATGGATCGTATACGATGAGCTGTTACCGAGAACAGCACTACATTACAAAACACTAGTACCAGAACGGGTATGAAGAAGTACATCATTTCGCTTAGCCAATCTGCGAAACCAAATAATTATTTAGGATTTCACACCTCCATATTTATGTAGGTACATTGTAGATTGTAAATAATATCTAAGTATAATAATAATTATAATTACCGAGAGTAATATCGAGAAGGCTCAGTGTGGGGAGCTCTAAAACCACAGTTTAACACCAAAACTATAAGAGATAGAGAAATATGTTCTAAGGCACCACGTCGTCGATTTTAAAGGTAAGAAAAACTGCATTCGAGGATTAAAAAAAATATCATACACAACTTGAGAATGGAACCCGCAGTGGCGTAGCGCAGTGGGGGCGGCAGAGGCGGTCCGCCTTTAGGGGGCGGCAAAATTCCACAATAAATAATAATAATATCATGTAAATATTTGAACCATTTCATATTTTTGTCGCACCTACGATTTGGACCAATTGAAATGAGCACGGAATTTTTCATTACTTGTACTGTGACGAAATTAGGGGAATCCCCTTTCTTTAAATGAATGTATATTAATAACTTTTTGCTCATTGTAGCGAATGGTAACACTGTCTGTACTGACTTGCAGGGATTCCCCGTATTTTATTTTGTGCTTGGATTATTTATGACTAATATTCAGCGAGAATGAGTTCTATCGTATAAAGAATAGTGTTCAATATTGTATAATAACACCTGCAAATTATGTTACAGTACGGATAAGTCCCTTCAGGGAAGTCCGTGAGTGATGCTTTGACAATTCAAAGAAAGTTGATTGATGGATCGTCAGTTGTCCAATTCACATTAACTTAATCGTATCGTATATATGTTTTTATTACTCATGCGGGATAAACAATATCTAAACGCACATTTTTGCGGTTGATAAGTAGCTATTTGCTCATATTACAATTTGAGTGCGACAACTTTACTTGTCGCACGCAAATTTTGCTTGACACACGCAAATTCATGATTTAAAAAAAGAATGTAAAATGAATATCTAAACAAAACACAATCGATTTTAGTACCCATTGACATCAGTGTGAAAGATAAAAAAAATCTTGATTGAAAGTTTTAGATTAATATAATAATAAATAATAAAGAAGTTATTACTTTCTAAAGTTTTTCTTTGTACCGAAATTATATGCGCATTAGTAATAAAAAATAGTATCTGCAACTCGTGCGGTGTTGTCGATTGCCCAATTGAGCAAATGAGCGCACTCGCTTTGCTCGTGCGCTCAACTAAGTTCGAGTGGGCAATCGACAACTTACCGCACTTGTTGCACAATATACTATATTGTGCAACAATACGCTTTCCAAACTGTGACTTTAGTGCTCATAAGTACGTGTTGTGATTGTTAAATTATTCAACTTCATGAAAAATTGTATTGGTCGTGTACGTATACATTCAACTATGTGAGTATTAAATATTTTATTCATTTTACGTTTTTTATTTATGTAATTGTATGTTTTACTATCTGCTATGTTGTTCAAGCTTTAATTTATTAAAATAAAAAATCAGAACAAGTAAATTTCAGTAAAGTAAGTTACATTTTTTTTAATTATTACTAATTATTTTAAAATGTTCTGCGATAGTTTCGTTGACGACTCCAACTTGTACTTTTATTATTTATTATATATGTGCCAATAATTTTTTTCTGTTTTAGCTAAGTTGGAAAATATTAAAAAAATGAAGGGGCTTTACTTAAATACGTAAAAAGTCCCGTTCCTGAGACGTCAGATTCCACGTTTGGCTTAAATTCCTCAAAGACAACTGGGCCTTCAAACCCAGAACAATTTAAAAAAATACAAGAACTTGACACTGTTGATCTGGTTCCTTTTCCTGAAAATCATATTCCAACAGCGTCTACTTAATTAGAGTCTGCATCTGTATGCCTAGACATGGATTTCGATAGCTTAGAAACAGAGACTGATACAGCATCGGCATCTGCTATTCAATAGCAAAACTTGAACGATATTGGAAAATGGCCTAAACACAGAGATGAAAATATGTAATTGCATCTCATTCAGTAAGGTCAGGAAGTTGTTCAGCATATCAATACTAACTTCGCCGAAGTGTCGACAGTAACACGTTCAGATTCGTGCTCTTTGACTTAAAACGAGCGACAAGACGGCTTACCCAGGAATGGTTTCACCGCACATTGACCAACGGCGCATAAGTTTTACGTACTTGGATGGCTTATTCTCCTAACAAATCATCGTTATTATCTTTTTGATATCATTTATTGGAGAACGTAAACACACCGAATGGATCAAAGTTTTGCTCATCTGATGGATTTAATACTTGGTGGAAATTAAATCCTAAGGTTACAAGTCACGATCACGAATCAAGTGCACTATGCAACCAAAATTATTGCTAATGGAAGAAGTTGGAGAGCAGACTTCAAAAACGACAGATTATTGACAAGAAAGAGCAAAACTTAGTGGCAAAGGAAACAAAAAATTGACAAGAAATTCTTATCAGAATGTTTGATATTACAAAATTCCTTACAAAACAAAATTTAGTTTTATGTGGCCATACAGAAAACGACATCAGTATTAATAGAAGAAACTTTTTAAAATTAGTACATTTAATTGCAAAATACGATCCTGTACTTCGTGAACATCTTATAATATCTAAAATGTGTGGCAAAATTTCAATCACGTATAATATGTCGCCAGAAATCGAAAATGAATTTATTGCAATTTCGGGAAATAAAAATCCTCAACATATCATCGGACAAATAAAAAAGGCTAAACAGTATTATTCGATTATATTCGACAGCACAGACAGACATTTCTCATAAAGATCAAACAAGCCAAGTATTAAGATACGTAGTGACTGAAAATCAGGAAGTACAAGTGGTAATGGATAGATAGTGGAATCTTTTATAGATTTCATTAAAACAAAAGATAAAATTGCTGAAGGAATTTCAAAGATGATTTTGAGCAAGCTTGAAGCTGATGGCAATATAGGCAACTGTAGGGGTCAAGCATATAATAATGGTGCTGTTACGACTGAAAGGCATTCAGGAGTTCAGGAGAAAGAATTAAAGAAATAAATTCCAAAGATGAATTCGTACCTTGCTCAAATCATTCGTTAAACTTGGTTTACTTAAACGCTGCCTCAGTTGAAGCGAATTCAGTAACTTTTTTCGGCATATCAGAACGTTGCTATTCATTTTTTTCCATGTCCACACGTCGTTGGGAAGTTCTGATAGCAGCTACAGGCAATAGTTTAAAAAAGGTTTAAGACACGCGATGGAGTGCAAGAGGCGATGCCGTAAAAATGACATGGCATCATTACAAAGACATTCTCGTCACGTTGGAAAAACTGACAGAGACAGGTGAAAGCTTAAACACAAGAACAGATGCCGGAACTTTGCTAGTTACCATGCAGTCATTTTTCTTTCTGTTTCTTGGGCCTCTGGCAACCGGTGCTACATGAAGTGAATGACGCGCAAAAATATTCACAAACAAAGGGACTTGACATGAGACTGTGCGCTCAGAAAGTAAATGCTTTGCAGATAGTACTGATAGTGAAACGAGAGGAATGGGCAGATGGCGCTGTAAGTTATGCGAGAAATATGTGAAGAACTTGGCATTTCCATGGAACCTCAGAGGCGCATAAAAAGAAGAAACATTTTTGATGACGGAACCAGAGATGTTAATTTGCCTTGTGAAAATGAGTTGACACGAAGCTGTTTTCTTCAATAGATGGAATCATTTTAGAAATTCGTGAGCGTTTTCAGCAGTTACAGAATTTGGCGGATAAGTTTGCTTATCTAACACCAGCTTTATTACTAAATTCGGACGACATTAAATGTAATCTGGACTACGCATCTGCCGAAATTGACAAGCAGCACTTTAAGCTGGAACGACTTCGACTGCGGACTATCATTGCTGCCACAGGCAATGAAAATAAATTAATTAATCACTTGAATTATTTAAAATTTATTGTGAAATCCTAGCTGGAAGATACTCTGCCCAATATTATAATAATGCTTCGAATATTCTTCACAATTGCCATAAGCAATGCCAGCTCTGAGAGAAGTTTTTCAAAATTGAAATTGATCAAAAATTATTAAAGATCAACAAAGACTACTTTAAGGCTAACCAATCTGGCTATCTTGTCTATTCAGCAAGAGGTGTGTGATGCTATAGACATTGATAGTGCAATAAAAGACTTTGCTCTTAAAAAAAGTAGACAAATAAAGTTTTAGTTAGACAAATGTTTTGTTTTTGAATCTAACAAGTATATTTTTCAATAAAAATATAAATATTAACAGTATCGTTCTAGTTCTAATTGGAAGTCGATTGGGTTTTAAATTCTAATTCGCTAATAACTTAATCTTATCGATCGTCGAGGTATAACCATAACTGTTCTATACCCGTTATATCAATGTAAGTGGCATACGTGTAAGAATTTTTGTAATGAATGTGATCATTATATTGTAAAACATATATATATGTATATTTTTATGACTTTTTTTATTAGTAACCTGTACAATAGGTACACAATAATGATGACCGTTCTTGCCGAAAAGTTCTTTATAATTACTGTATATTATAGTCTTTTAAATTGCAATATCGAAATAAGAGAGAGAAAAATTTTACCGCCCCAGGCGGCTGACACCCACACTATGCCACTGGAACCTGGTTATTTTTATTGAAAAAAAGTTATTTTAGCATTCTCTTACTTTATTATTTTCTTCTTATTCTCTTACTCTCTCTTATTACTCTTATAATTTAAGAGTGCCTCATACTGACTCTTCCGATGTTACAGTCTGTATAAATAGATCACACATACATCAAAAAGTTTATGAATACTGAAAGCCTAAGCTATTTAGCTATGTCTACATATTATATCGTAGAAATACGAGTAACTTACGTATAAACCAGCAACGTTTCTCCCCAAATCTTGGTCTGATGATGTTCTCAGGTAAATCTTCAGCGAATTGCATGAAAACAGTGCAGATAGTCAGAAGCGCTGGCACGCCCCATGCGTAGGCTCCATACAAAGCGAACCGCTTGCGCTCGCGTCGTTTAGTGCTGCCGCCGCCACGGTACCCACTGATATGTACAAAAAATATAAAATTAGTTGGAGTAAATGTTACAATGAAATATAGAAATAGTATGATAGATATACCTAACATCAATAATCTCTAAATCGTCTAATTGAAGTTATAGAGATTAAAACTTTGAACTAAAGCCTATTCGCGTACTGTACATAAGTACCTAAATTATAAAAACACGTCACATATACGTATATTAGCCATATATTAGCATTATTATAAAATATATACATATCTTCACGCTGTCTCCCTAAGGGGGCAATCAGAGGTGACGGAGCGCCAAGTTCCACGGTCTTAGTTCTTACATACTTTGTCCTTATTTAAAATATATAATATAAATATATAAAACATACATATAAATCAAATAGAAAAGATCAACGCATTATACCAGCAGTAAAATGTGAATCTTATTAGGGCCGCCTTCGTAGTATGTAGAATGATAAGCTACTTGTACAGCACAGCTATCATATAGCTATGGTATTGTAGTAATAAGTTACAGCGCTGTGCTCTGTCGCAATAAAATTCGTAACTGCTACGAAAATTCTGCGTAGCTTAAGCTTGTTGTAAACTTATAATACAAATAGGCTGCACATTCCATAGATAAATATAATATGGTCACTTTTCAAATTGCATCTTACCGTTGCGAATGTTGTGAAAAAGAAACGCTTCCTGTCCTTTTGTTTCGTTTGCGTTAAACAAAGAAATATTACAATTAGAATAATTAAATTCAACATCACGCAACCAAACAGGCAAACTGACATCTAATACATTTTAACAAAGTTAATTCCACTTAAGTGTAATCAAGACTCAACGCACAATTTATTACGTCGGATAAATAAAATACTGGTGTTATTTACGACAGCGTAAGTAATTTACAGTCATGCTCCTAGGATCGTAGACGTGAGAGGTGTGACACAGTGACACATGCTTCTATTTGGACACCAATATTTTAAATGTTTATATAATGAAAACAGGTAAAAAAATTGAAGAAAAACAATTTAAAGGCGATGAAAACATATAGAAACAAACAACAATAAGTTCTCAAGATTTGTACGACAAACGACTAGTAGGGCTAGCACATAACAGTCATGCCAGTGTTACGGACATCGACCTGAAAGCTAGTCACTTGGGGACCTACAGGTGGGCTCTGGAACTCGGCGCTGTCGGTGTGGCCGATCTGTAATCCACACCACATAAATACAATGTAGAGGCGAGTACATCAGGATGGATACATGTCGATGGATTGGTACTAATTGGTGTAAAAAGTTTTCTGCATGCGACTTCTTTCGAGTGAATTGAACATTCCGCAAACTATTGTATAGTAATTTGTCCAATATAATCAATCCATTTTGAGCTCAATCGGTCAAGTGAATATACGAGTTTTTAAGTGACAGGTTATAATACCATAAATTTTTTAGTAAGTTGTTTGCCGGCGGAGTGAAATGGGACCTATGGAATGGGACGCGTTCGAAAAGAAGTAATGAAGTCATTATAAAGTACTCTGTGGGTGATCCCATGCAGGTTCGCAAACACGGGACCTAAATGTAGATCCGTGAAGCAGAAATTACATCCTCCATCCAATCTCAGTCAGAAAAAGTCATATATCATACAATTTTTGTATATATTTAACACGGGCTTCTACCCTGGAGTTCGTACCCATAAATAAGATCAGTCTTATACTTTTAAAATTCAGTCAGATCAGTCTTATACTTTTAAAATCATTTAGGTATAACGTCTTTTCAATTTCTGACGGATGGTGGTACATAAGTGGTAGTGGTTTTTCGGAAATTTAAAGTTATTTAATTTGGAATTTGGATTTAGACGATGCGACGGACTCTGGGCAATGCAATTTATAATTTATAATTGTGAATTATATTGTGCATTAAAGTAAAAGTTAATTTAATGAAACATTCTAGTCAGACATCAACTATTGTCAATTATAAGTAGTAGTAGGAAGGGTCTCGCTTAGGAGGAAAGGTAAAAGGATCTGAGCCCATACAACTAATGTCTTCAGTAATAAATATATAAATTCTTTATATTCTTTCATTAAAATGTCGTAATATATTTTAAATGTTTCTTGGAGTTTCTGGCGACAAATATGTTGAGGCAGTCTTTTTAGTAGGATCCGCTGAGGCAGACTACCACAAGCCACTAAAAAAATCTCAACATCGCACTAATAAATAAGCACTTATTTTAATAATTCTACATAATGCACAACAATGTAGATACTTGGGACACAAAAGTACGCCTATTACATCACAATATACATTAGAAACAATTTGCAAATAATTAAAATGAACGCCTAACCGCTCCCGATAAAATCCCTCCAAGAACTTGTCAATTACAATTGAAATTTAAAAAACGGATTTTAAATTCAATCTAGATTTATAAAAAGCCCAAAAAATCTAAATTTTTCGGTTTTCTTTTCGAATTTCGAAGTATCCGGATTGCAAACCCCATCAGCGAACATATTGGTGTCCCTAGAAATATGGATCAAGTAATTAAATAGAAAGGCATGGAAGAGGTTCAAACCATGATTGCTAGTCCTATTTTTTTACGATTCTTAAGTTATGATGTTTGATTGTTTATAAGGCTTCACTATTATAGTTGTTTAATTACTCAATTAATGAAGCTACCAGCTTATTATTTTTTTAGGAAATTATAAAAAGATTTGCATTTCTATTAATATTACAAGTATTACTATGCAACTGGCGAATATGATTGAAATAAGAAAAAATTAAGTACAAAAACTCGAATCTGACAAAAATACTACTCTGTCAAGAAAGTATCGGGAAAAGATCAATAATACACGTAGTTGTTATTCATCCAAATTTATTTTATCACCTTCAATGTATGCTCCTTCAGAAACGATACACTTACGCCAACGAATAATCCAATCATCAAAACATTTTTTAAACACTTTTTTCGGAATTAAGTTCAGTGCTCGCCGCGGATTCTCCTTTATGTCTTCTACCGAATGAAAACGGGTGCCACGGTGTGGTACCTAATTTGAGTTTAGGAAAAAGAAAGAAGTCGGCTGGAGCCATATCTGGTGAATAAGGTGGTTGCTCGATGGTATTTGTTGAGTTTTTGGTCAAAAATTCGTTCACAATTATGGCCTTGTGCGAAGGCGCATTATCGTGGTGCAAAATCCAAGAATTTTCTTTCCACAAATCTGGCCTTCTTCGTCGAATTTGCTCTCTTAAACGCCGCATAACGCTCAAATAATATTCTTTATTTACCATTTGACCTTCCGGCAAGAATTCCGAGTGCACAACACCGCGATAGTTAAAGAAAACAGTCAACATGACTTTGACTTTTGATCGACTTTGGCGTGGTTTTTTCAGTTTCGGTTCAGTTGGAAGGCGCCACTCCGATGCTTGTTGACTAGTTTGCATGTCAAACTCGTAAACCCACGTCTCGTCACCAATAACAATGCGTTTCATGAATGTTTTATCGGAATTGACTCGTTCTAGCATGTCCTCAGCGATTCTTATGCGATTGAGTTTTTGGAGAAAATTCAGGTCTTTTGGGACTATTAGCCGAGCGGCAATATGTTTCATACCCAAGTGATTATCTAAAATGGTACGGATCGACTCGTGAGACACAGAAAGTTCGGCGGCTATCTCTCTCAAACTTGAATGAGGATTTTCAGTCACTATTTCCTTCACTTTTGCGATGTTAACTTCAGTTGCAGACGTTGATGGCCTACCAGAGCGAGGCAAATCTTCCATCACATCTCGACCGCTTTTGAACGCTTTGTACCACTCATAAGCACATGTTTTTGATAAAGTCGATTCACCGTAAGTCTTCTGTATCATTTTCAGTGACTCCGAACACGAAATCCATTGGCGATGCAAAATTTAAGACAAACTCTTTGTTCGATGTTTTTGTCCATTATGAAATTCGCAATATACACTACAATGATATACCTAAAAACAGCACTGTATTTAATCTAAATAACAGATGCAACTCAAACTCCGCGCCAAAATGGAAAACAGTTGTGCCAATCTAACAACAACAAAAAAAATCAAAAAATTGACTGTGGAACCATAAACAAATCATCCATTCCCGATACTTTCTTGACTGAATGTATAGCGGTCACAGCTTGTTGTATAAAAGCGTTTGAAACTATACATCTTCGCTATATAGACCTATGCAGCAAAAATGACCTATTAATAGTTTTCAAATGCCTATTATAGTCTCAGTGATATATTTGTCACAAAGACACTTTTTTAGAGTAGAATTGTTGTATAACGATTTTTATAGTTCCTCTAATACACAATGGTAATATAATAAAATTTCTATCTCTTTTATGATATAACAACGGCACATGAAGGTAGATAAATGTCACTTTTAAATGACAATTATGTTCTGCAAAGGAATTTCTATTTCGCTTATAGAGGTACAACAAAACTTTAACATTTTGACTCATAGTGCATGTATTTTAAATTAATTTTTGCATATTGGTAATGCTTAACACCTACGTAAACACGTGTTAAAGTTATATATATATATATGTGTATGTAAATGGCACAAAGACAAGCTTATAAGGAATCTAAATTTTAATATTGTCATGACCAGTACTATAGTAGCCTTTTAGAAATCTCGAAGTAATTTCTTGGCCTGCAATTGATAATTCTTTTGGCAAAAACTCAATAATTCGAGGGGGCACTGAAAAATCTTCGTAAACTTAACCCTAGCCTATCAATAAAATTGCGGTCGCACATCATTTCCACCATATGGGACGAATCATTTAATAACAAAATAAAATATATCTTATTCACCATTATATACTTGGTATCCTTTTTAAGTCAAAATTATTTAAGTTTCTGTAACACTACGCTGTGACCGAATGTTAAAAGAATGAATGATGAATATTTGTGAGGTAAAGGAAACATGAACATTTGTACAGTATAAAAAAGTACTATAATAGCGTTGCGGTGGCCCGTACATCACAAAATTGAGATCTGCGTCACTGTTACATCAATTGTATAGGCCTAGATTGTCATGCTTGATACTGCTACAGGTCCACCACGACACTGAATAGTAATGTAATTGCGTCACTTTCTTTCTGACTGACCTTTCTTTAATAGAACCACCAAATAGTTTTTACGGAACATTCTATGGTCTTCTATACAACTAGCTATTACCGGTTGGGTGTGTACTATAGATACTTATACTATATATATCTCCTACATACTAATCTTGCTTTTGCATTTAATTTATTTTATTGTAAAGTATAGTAAATGTTAATTATTGGGTCATTTTTTATTTTTTTTATTTTAATGCTTATTTTAAATGTTACAAACTAACAAGATACAAGACAAGAGAAATATTATATCTCAAAAAAATTCCCACGAGAATAATCTCCTTACATAATATGCTTATTGAATAAGATTGATAGTATTTACTGAAATACGTCACAATTATTTTGAAAGCAGAAGGCGTGAGAATGGTTGGTTGGACGGATGTAAAACTGTGGCATGTGGTCGTTAGACATTGTTATTATTCTGTTTTAAGATTATGTATAAACAACTAGTGAGCCGCCCTGGCTTCGCTCAATTAGCTATCAACGTGTTTTTATATATTTCTTATTTATACTGAAGAAGCATTTAGGTATTATGAGCTAAATACGGTTTCTGTAGAATTTTTTGTGATATGTAGTCCTGTAATACATTTTTAGCTTCCAATTGTAATCGTTTTGCCAACATTTGGCAGAAATGCGTTAGTAGGTACCTATAGGCACTTAGCATTGATTTTGTCACTATCTTTTTGGAAAATTAGGATCAATTATTCAGACATCAATATATCAAAAGCTTCTAACGATATACGATAAATGTTTTAAATCACGTGTATCACATGTAGTAAAAATTTGTTTGCCGAGTTTATAATAACAAACCCCTAACAGAAGTTTTTCAAGCGCTCCAGCCCAGAGGTGGGACAGTATTGCATGTGAGGCCTAATCTGTGCCTTGTAAAGTTGTAGGCGATGAGTCGGGGTGAAATACTGTCCCGCTCTACCGAGCACACCCAGCTTATTCGAAGCTAATTTAGCTTTACCCTCCAGCTGACCGCAAAACTGAACGTCGCTCGAGATATCGACGCCAAGGACTCCAATAGCCGGCTTGGCGTCAAGTGAAGTACCTTCAAAACTGAAGGATAAGACGAAGAGACGCCTTTTGGTTGAATTAGACTAAGGTTAGTCGGCCCCAACTTGAGACATGACTTAAAATGTTCTCAATATTAGACACAGGTTTGTTCCAGTTCTCAATAACGTTTTCCAAAGAGAAATTAGCACCTCCGGTATAAAGTGCATCCAGTACTGTCATCCGCATAGCAATGAATGCCGCTATTGTTATGCAGCATGTCATTGATATGCAGAAGAAAAATAGTAGGAGAAAGCACACATTCCTGCGGGACACCAGCGTTCACGGGCTTTAAATCAGAGCCTCCCCTTTACTCTCAACTGCCTCCGCCCAGCGATGTGTAAGGTAGACTAAAAGATCACCAGCTGAGCGGCCACGGCGGAAACCGTACTGGCGATCACTAATCAGCTGGTGCTCCTCTAGGTACCCGAGGAGCTAGCAGTTAAGATTACTGTTATATATTATGTATTTTGCATTATTTATATTGCTTCATATGGGATCATATTGTAGATAAAATTAACTGTAATTTATATTACTGTATACAAATACATTATTGTATTTATTGTATATCTATATACCTAACAATGATGTAATGTTAATATTATAAATAAATAAATTTATTTTATTCATGAATTAGTTTAAAATTCCTTGTAAATATTACGATTTTAATTTATACTGCCATATATTTAATATGTCATGATCAAGAAACTTCACTTATTTTACTTTATATGTAAATATTTGATGTATAAATACATAGAAGTTATAATCATATTTATAAAATGTAAACGGTCATCCCTATTCAATTCTCGTCCTTATTGTATGGTTTCTGGTTTTATACCAAGCAATATGTTTATTGTTTTATAATGCAATAGATAACACAATGTACTACTTGAATAATCAGTAATACCTAGACCAGAAAACAAATAACGTTTAAATAAAAGGCGATAATATTCGAAGTCGCATGATTCTTTGTTCAGAAAGCAGATAGGTATGTATGTTTGGAATATATTTATATAAGTAATTTAATAAAAAGTACATACATATGTTAATATTTACAAACTTAAAACTACACATTTTGTATGTATGTATGTATAGGTATGTATGTATTACGTAGATATGTAAATGTACCTATGTTTAGCAATTACTTAAATGTTAAATACCTACCTATACCTACCTACTGTCATTGTCCAAATACAAGCAACGTTGAAGTTCCTACTGTCGAACTATTTGTCGAAGTATTTGTCATAAATATCGTTTGAGAAAAAATAGAGCACCGAAATTAACGTTCCATTTCGCTATTTCTAAATTAAAATATATGTAAATAAATAATTTACCTGAAAGTCCTCCAAATGTCAAAACACATAACATTCAACCAAAAGAAACTCGTTTGGAATGCATAGTAGACGATGAACGCTGAAACAAAGGTTAGAAATTAAATATTATGTTAAGAAAGAAATTCATATATGTATTTATGTAATAAATAATACACAGACACTAATCAATTACCGCATCATCATGAAAATAAATATTGCAAAAATAACTAAGAAAATAACGTCATATCCGCTATCGAAGATCACGCATACTCTTTCATCTCGACGTTCCACTTTTTATGTTTATCAAGAAAGCTACCTACCTAAAGCCAATAATTTTAAAAGAACTTCTCATATGATAATAGCTACGTAACCACAACATTTTCCTTATTTATTTTAAACAGGTATGTGAAGCTTTGAGCATATAATTCTATTTCAAAAAATCATTTCATTCAGTTTCCTTATGCAATGGATAGTATCAGTAGGGTTAGCGATGTTTCAATTTACATTAGAAAGGTTTATATTTCGTAAGCTAAATATTTCTCTCCACATTTATAATCTGTATCTCTTCTATCTCTATTACAACATAATTTATGCGAATAGGCTTAAATGCGTGTCTCTGACTGTATGTCTGTTACGTTTTCCGCTGAGTTGATTTTGATAGCCTGGAGAATGGAGATAGATTGAATCCTGGAGAAAGGTGTAGGCTACTTTTTGTTAAATTCTACGCAAGATGAGTTATTGGTTTCCCGGCCGGCTCTAGTATTCGACCAATTGACTGCCTCTTTCATTTTAAAATGAAATAATAGTAGTCGTAGTTCTTTTTATACTGTCAAATTTATACGTGGACAAACTTTAATCTTATAGCCCTATTATAATAGAATACTAAAGGTAGAAAGAATAGACACTAATAACTACTCTAAGTTTAGTTTAGAGCCCACATCCGCGCACACAAATTGTATCTGCAAGTGCAT
Source organism: Zeuzera pyrina (assembly GCA_907165235.1). Lineage (NCBI taxonomy): Eukaryota > Metazoa > Arthropoda > Insecta > Lepidoptera > Cossidae > Zeuzera > Zeuzera pyrina. The sequence continues at coordinate 7,861,911 of OU015627.1, forward strand.
AAAAATTAGTGACGAGATAAAAATTGCACGGGCAAGTTTCAAGTTGTTTCGTGAGTCGTACTTACACAAAAGTAAGTTTGTTACTTTCTTAAAACCCTAAAAAACATTTATATACTTACTTAATTTTTCATTAATTATTTGAAGCATATTTACCTTCACATGAAGGATTACGAGTCATACTGTCCACTGCACTTACCCAGTGAATTTCACTTGTTCTTTTTAAAATCGATCGGAATACTAAACATATATCCTAACTGCAGAATTGGAAATAAACTGCTCCAGGTCTGTCATCCTAGCTAATACTTATAAATGCAAAAGTTTGTTTATTTGTCCTTTTATCACGTCACAAGTTACTACAGAGCAATGGATCACTATGATATTTTGCACCGAGATAGTTATACGGCCAGAAGCAATATGGGCACCTTCTCACTTCTAAAAGCTCATGAAACATAATATTATATTGACAAAACCAATATTATTACAAGAATCCAAACCAGAGTCAGAAAGGCTTTACACCATTTGAGCCAGTAAAAGCCAATGAACCACTAATAGATGATCAAGCGTTTTCAATTCTTTGACTATCTGATAGTTAATTAGAAGTCTGTGTCATAGTTTCACTAGATGACATCCTAACTATACCAACCCAAACTAGTACGCTAACATTAGAAAACAATAACCTCTTTCGTAAACATTTATTAGTCCTAACGCTAATAATTAAAATTAAAAACAAGTTTTAAATAGGTATACTTGTTTTTAGTCTCAACTTCCTCCAAGCTGAAGATGAAATTGCGACTGGATCTTTCTAGCTACAATTTCATCTTCAACTTGAAGGAAGTGCCACGAAGATAAAGTGAAATCAATTAAGAAAAGAATGACGCATCTAAAAAGAAACGACTAGAAAGATGTGAGAATCACAAATAGAAGTTGTTGAAAATCAGAAAATTAAGACGAAAGAAAGTATTAAGAGAAAAGTTCAAGTTTCAAGCGAAAACTCTAATGTTGAACATGATGACTATGACATGACAACAATTAGGATTTACAAGTTGAAAAAGCCGGTGATGCAAAGAATGATCGAGATATTGTAAACGTTACATTGAAAAATCATGGGCAAGAAAATTAAGTTAAGGATGAACTTTGTTAGTGATAACAGGTGAAAAGTAATCAAAGTAATAATGGTAATTGTGGTACTGATAAGATTGAAGAAGATTTACTTATACATATGAGAATAAAATTAAATTTTGTTATAGAAGATACCTACTGAAAGACTGATATCATTTCGTATAAAACAATAAATTAAACGTGATTTTATTTATAAAACTCCAACTCCGTCAACGTAGACTGAGAAGTGTATTCGTGATATGGCCGAAAACTGATTTAATGCTAGTCGAAAACTAAATTTAGTGGTCGAAAACTGGCGAATTAGCTTGATTTTTGGATTTATTTACTTATAAAAAATAACGTGAAAACATATTTGCTTTGTTTTTAATAAAAAACCATCTAGACTATATTTACAACCATATTGCATATTTTTAATATATTTTTAACATGTAAAACTATTTTTTTTATTGCTCAAACTTAGCAACTCCACTAATCGGTCGAATACTAGCGCAATGACCCTATGTCGCGGGTAACAGTTAGTACTGAAGGAAATCCCAGAGCATCTCGACAACACGCTGAAGACGACCATGCACCGCAGCAATTTTAGTAAATAAAAGCCTCATATTAAACAGTCTCACTCTCAAGTAGGGCTACCAACCGTACTCTAATATATTCTATTGTACTGTATTTCGGATCTGCGTACTATATACTGTTGAAAAAAAAATACTATGTTTTAGTTGGATGGATCGCGCTTTAAGATTCCTACCTTTCGTGCAACGAATTCGGAAATACAAATTCGTTGATTTAGTTTCGATTGATACGAGCGACGTCCGTGTAACCGAACGCGCCTCAGTCTTGAAATGAGCTTTTGATCAGTTGCTCTACGTTCATTTAAAAATCGAATGTGATAAAGCATATTATGATATTTTATCATTATTGTTAAAAAATGCAAGAAGTGCAAAAAATATAGTTTCTATGAACATAATATTTTATTTGTACGCTGACGATGCTGTGCTTATAGCAACATCAGAAGCCTCTGCTTCTGATGGTGCTATAAGCACTACTAATCAAGTCTGCAACTCTTTGCAGACACTAATTACGTGGATGAAAGAAAACTGACTGAAAACAGAGAGTGAAAGTATTGAATATGAATGTGACCAAAACTAAGGTTCTGGTGTTTGAAAGGGAAGATATACAGACTAAGTGTGTAATATGGGTAAGTAGAAAAGTCTAGAACAAGTAAACGAAATTGTATATCTGGGGAGTGCGTTTTCGAGGGATGGAAGATGTGAGTTGGATGTGGAGACACGGGTAGCAACTGGCAATAAAGTGAACGGAGTTCTGTCCGCGTTAGTAGGCAGTGTGAATATATCTAACTCAGCCAAAAAGGCCATACACAATGCGGTGTTGGTTCCAACTATATTGTAAGATAGTGAGGCCTGGATATGCCCGAAATCGAGTGAAGTAAGATAAATGCAGTAGAAATGTGATCTCTCAGAAATATGTGCGGTGTCACTCTTGCTTAGATGGTTCGGGAAAATCTACACAGCGAAAGCAAGTGGTAAAAGAAGCTAAGGAAGACCAAGGTTGACTTATGAAGATCAAATAGCCAGAATGTTAGCCGACGGAAATGTCAAAATCACTTGCATACTTAGGTGAAAATATTGTATAGACTCAGGTGTTACTTTGCGGAAATCCATTTCATGTGATAAATTCCCAAAATCTTTACCTATTTTCCGCTCAAACTCCAAAAACCACCAATCGGCACGTGTTTCGCCTCTCAACGAAGCATCCTCAGGATGTACCAGAGATAGGATTCGGTCCTTTTGAAGTGTACTATGTTTATATAGCTTATTCATAAAAATACTATAACCAGCCGAAGAAATATTGGCAACCCTACCCTCAAGGGGCAGGTTACCTCATACCTGTGATGAGCTTTCTCCTGCATTACCAATTACTAAGACAACTCTATAATGTGTAACTACTCCGAACAATTCTTTACTTCAAAAAATAGTCTCTGTAAAACCGATGTGACTGACGACCAGTACCCAGGCTTTCCGTTTTTCACATTTTCGAACGGAACTCCAATAAACATGAAAATATCATTACGCTCGTATTTTGGGAAAGAATCTTCATATAGCGACGCAGTCGTTGAACATTAAAGAGAAAATAGCCTATTGTCTCAGCAGTGGAATGAGTTGGGTTCAATTATATAAGGAGTTATTGAAACGATAAAATAAAAAACTTGACTCGATTGCGCTTGATATTGTTCTATAGAAGACACTTACTACAAATATTATTAATGGTAAATGGTAGTGGTGAAATTGAACATAATCCTAATTTCCTGTATTACTTAACATACTAAATTTATGTTGTGAAATTTGATCACAGTGCAATGTATAGTTTCATAACTATCAATATTAATATTATAAATATTAAATAAATTAAAAGAAAAACTAATAATATAATTATAAATACTTCGATTGTTCACCGCCGGCCACACCCGCAGCTATCCCTATAGACGTCAAAGTTGCATTCGTCTGCAAGAACCAGGAAATTCACGAAATAAAAAAAAAATTCCTCTCTTGAAAATCTTTTCAAGGGCGGTTAGGTAATTCCCAGAATATTGATTGTTGTTGCTAGCGAATAGTTTACATTCGCCATTAATAAATACATGAGAATGGTAATCGCGCCGCCTACCGCCGCGCGGCGGCCGCAAGAAAATTCGTAACTCCGTTAATATTGTACCTACCACCCATTTCCTATCTTCTATTTCGTACCATTTTTAACCGACATTAAAAAAGAAGAAGGTTCAATGTTGTCGTATTTTTTGTATGTTCTGGCATAATTTCTTTGTTTATAAACCGATTTCAATAATTATTTTTCCGTCAGAAAAGAAGTTGTAGACCTAAACTATATATTTATTTAGAGCAAGGTATCTCAAAAGAGAGAAATAAACATTTTTTTAAGAAAAAATTAAACCGAATTCAAGTTTTCACTGAAAAGTACAAACTACCTATCTTTTACTAATCAAAAGTCAAGTGCAAAAATAACTTCACAATTATAATACAAATATGTACCTACTTAATTGAATTTGACAGTTACTGAAGTGGTGCCAAATCAATGTGTAACAATACAACAGAAAATCTACTACGTATAGTTTGGTAGGCTTGGCACCGACTTGTATCATATATTTATAGTCGGTTTAATTTTTTTCCTAAGTTTTTGAGTTATGTACGTGAAAAATGTGTTATTTTCATATCTCTTTTTCTTCAAGCGAAACGAAACGGAAGCGAAATGAAGTTAGGACGTTAAATTTACGCATGTTTAAAATATAATAATAAATATCACCCCAAAATTACAGATATATGTACACTGTCTGAAATTTCGATTTCAACCCTTATTTGACTGGACTATAAAAAGATAAATTCAATTTTATCTGTTTAACCATAATAATCAGGAAAATATATTCTAAGGCGTTTTACGTTTACAGGAAATTAAATAAAAATAGAAAGTAACAAAAAAAATCATTTAATATTAAAATTGTGAATTAGAAAATAAAAATGCTAAAAACTTTTTTTAACAATGTCTAAAACAAAAATTGTGTCTGAAAAGAAATTACAATTTTTTGTTACCCAACTACAAAAAACAGTTAAAAAATAAGAAATTTTCTCTTTCTTTGGGCTTCGAAACATCTTAAATGACCAAAAAATATATCTTATGTAAATTATTTTACGTATTATAATTTTGCTTAGAACTTTTCGTCTTTCATGTACCATTGCAGATTGATTAAGACAACAATGCTGTTCTTACTTTTATGTTTTTCGAAAACGGTCGTTTTTGTTTTATTATGTTAAAACATTGCATGATATTTGCATGCATGTTTAAAACGTATTTACCATGGGAACATTCAGCCTTATTGCTATCTGTTTCATCCGCTGTTTGATTGGACTAATAGCTTTGGTTATATATACATATATATATATATATATATAGTTAGCAATAACCATGGAGCACTCAACATATAGAGATGAAATAACGGACCATGTTATTCACCACTGTTCAGTTTATTTACACTAACAAATATCAACTTTCGCTCGCATTAAGCAGTACACACCTCTGTGTGTACATCTCTTTATGTTCCGACAGTTATTTAAATATTAATGTAATGGCTTACTGTTCTTTTCGGTGGTGTGGCAAAAATAGCAAACAAAATCAAACTATAAAACAGAACGCAGTGACCGCAACAATGTATAGACGTAAATTGTTTTCATACAAACTAAATGACATTGCCACTCTATAGGTTGAGTGTTTAATGGCAACAACATTATGACGTGTAGGTAATGGATGACGAACATTACCGATTACACATGTATCACATTACGTATCTACTCTTACGTTACATACATGTGCCCAGTTTGTACTCGCAAAAATTTTGTCACTAAATTTCCGCAAGTTGAACAAAAGTTCCTATAATGATTTCGCTACTTGGAGACCTTTTGACAAGAGATTATCAACTTACGTTATTTCAAATTGTTAAACATTATGTATTATGAATTTTTTAAGACCATGTATTTCCAGGTAACGAAGATTTGTGAGGATGAGGAGAAATATGTAGTTAATTTAGAGAAAATCATAAAGTTAATGAATAATATAATCGATAAATAATTTAGTTTAATAACATTTAGATCATATTTCAGAAACAAAGTTTTATTATTTTATTTTCGCTTAAATAAACTAATTTCAAAAGGAAACTTCAGTTATATTCGATTTTGAAATTCTATATTTTATCTCTATTTTATTGACTATTTTTTCTTCGTGCATATTTTTTCCTAAGTTTCAAGCAGACCGGTTTCAAGGCCGTGTAATGAGATGGCACAGTGCTTGCCTCACGGAGCCCTATATTATTAGCCCGATATTAAATGTAAAGCAATAATAATAGTGATAAAGTTCCAGGACTCGACATTTTTCTTTGGAAATTTCTCTAACATAATCTAATAGTTTTCAATTTATATGCAGAAACTATGATTTTTTTTAAATCTTTAATTAATAATAATAATACTAATACTCTAGACAATTACACAGATTGTGTGACCCCAAACTAAGCAGTAAGCTTGTACTATGGGTACCACACAACGAACTCTGGGGGAGTTCCCAGTAACACCCAGACTCCATGCCAATTTAGAAAAGTTCGTTTCCTAAATTGACCTGACCGGGGATCGAACCCGGCAGATGCATATGCCACTGCACCAACGGCCCAGTCAAATGTTTAATTGTTTGTAACCTTTGCAATAAGTTTATGTGCGGTTTTGAAACATTAGCAAATTTTTCTAGAATGTCCCATTACCATTTCAATGAGCCTTCACACGTATTTTTATTCGCTTTATAAAAAACTAGCGGCCCATCCCGACTTCGTCCGGGTTGAATGCATAGTATAGAGCTTATGTCCATCTGGAACAATGTACTTTCAAATGGTGAAAGAATATTTCAAGTCTGTGCAGTGATTCCGGATCCGGAGATTACCCTCCACATATAAACAAACTTACAACATCCGCTCTCTTTCTTTATAATATCTAGGCTACTTACTACCTACATAATGGTAGTATGACATTACTATACTATACTATATAACATGGTAATATACATTCACAGAACTATTGGTAGATAATAAGTAATTACTATTTTTTTTTGTTTATTGGAAGGGAAAAACTCTGCACGAACACCCAACCGCTCCTCAAGCCTCAGGAGAGAACGTGAGGACCGGCTGGATAGTGTCGGACTTGAACCGACTAAAACAACCCTCCACTCCCCACTTGACCATACAGGCCGTCGTAGCGCACGTTGGCGGGGAGCACCGGAAGGCACTACCCGTAAAGGTCGACAAAGCCTAAGGGACCCTCCATCCGGGGAGTAACCGGGACGGAGGACGGAACTTCGGCTCAGGTTGTCGCCGGGAGAATATACACCTATGTGCTGTCGAGAACTTATACGGGTGAGGGCCGGTCCCAGAGTGGTTATAACCGGCCGACGATCTATTGGCTAAAGGCCCGAAATGGTGGGTGCCTATCGTGTGACGCAGCGCGGGCGGAAGACCCGCGCTCGAGTGAGGCACTATCGGAGGGAGTGATGTAGTTGAATAGAACCTACTAAGTAAGTAAGCTAAGCTAAGTAATTAGTGTATGTTACACACAAACACAAACATACACTATATTTTACACACTACGGAATTCGTAGTTACTATTGCATTAGGTGAGTGTGATAAGTAACTATAATTAATATCTAACAAAACAATACCTATAGAAATTTTTAACAATTAATTTCACTACTTATTTGGTTTGATTTTATTTCAGATATTTTCTAAATAGCTGCATTATATTTATTTTTTTTAGAAAAGCCCTGTTAGTTTCTTCTTATATGCAAAAACGTAGCGGTCGGGTGATCCCCATCAGAAACGAAGTTTCCATGTACAGCTTCCATTTCTCAAAACTTAATTGCAATAATGAGACAATAAAACACATATGATTTAAAACAAAAACAAATAAGTTTTAACAAAATTTACTCGTGTAAAATAAGTAGGCTACAGGTTATACAGCCGTTAGAACGCGCTGCTCGTCTGCTTGAATCTCGATACTCACACGCGCACACAAAATTGTATATAATAGAAAGAGATAGAAAGATCACTGTGATTCTATCTAACGAACCTAACGGCGCGTAGTGTGCGGGTCCAGTCCGGCCCCACATTGTTCAATTAACTAGCATATTTTAGGAAAAGACAGAGAGAGAGTGAGAGTCGCTGAGAGTCGAATGGAAGGGGCATAGGGTTTCTTGTTACATGACGATTTCTACCACCTCACATCTCCCGCAATGAATGTTAATTGTTTGGTCTCTATGCGTTTCGAAACCATTCATCCGATTGTGATGTTTGTTTTTAATGAAACGTGATTGTTTTGCGTACGCCCGCGAAAGTTTCTGAATTATTTAATTTAATAAATAAAAGACTACGCGAACGAAGTCGCGGGCAACAACTAGTTTAACATAATCACAAAACGTTTCGTAATAGAATTTTGTCCGTTTATGTTATGTGTCTTTTTTACACATTCATGCTTACTTAAACACGCCCTAAAAACGGCTTTTAATTAGATTAGCACATTATCTTCCTGTAATGAATTTTAGTATATGCAATTCATTTATGTCAATTAACTTAATTTCAGGCAGGGGAGTGGTGCGTTAGCGTTATTTTCCTGGTAATAATGTGTAATGAAGTAAGTGATTTGCATGACAAGTAGGCATAGGCCTTATTAATTTGTAACTAGAAAATACATTAAATATAGCAGTCAGTTGTATCTATCACGAAACCATTGAAAAATTTATTGCAATAAATTTTCTTAAAAAGGTTTTTTCGATAACTTAGTTTTATTGAGTAATAAATGGTATAGCTACGTACTTGTTTATTATAAGATAAAAAAATATTTGTGAAATTGTGAACAGGCTAAAGTGAAATCGCGAAAAAAGGAAAAATTATTGATAAGCATGCTCTATTTATTTTAAAAACATGTTTTCATTTTTTAGAGCAATTTGGTCATTTTATGGTTATTTATAATTGAATACGAAAACATCTAGTTAAAACAAAAATTTAATCTGTAAATAATATGACAATATTATTTAAAATTATGTTGTATCTGTATTTAAAGCTAGAATCTTCGAACGTATTATGCATTTAATGCTACCTCCCTCCATGTATTACGCGACAGAGAGCGAATGGCGAATGGCCCAATTCAAATAAACAATTTCGTGCCACAGTATAAACTATATGCAATTTAGACTAATATTTACTCCGACAATATTTACAGTTTAACAATATTTAACTTTGTACCAACACGAAATCGGCGCGCTTATCACCAAACTCGTAGTTAGCATGCGACAGCCAAATATCGCGCGATATCTGCTGTAAAAGCGACAATTTGTGTAATCTAATTCATATAACGGCGCTATATCTACCGCAAAAAGTGCATTTTACGGTTATGGCGCAATAGACACGCAATTGTCATACACGATATCAATTTTTATTACAATTAATCAGCGGTCGCGCAATGATCGCGTGGCTGTCGCTATCTGCGAATTTTAAGGTAATAAGTAATAACCCCGCGGATATTTCTAATAGCAGTGGAACGCAGTCAGTAAAAGTGACAACTACTTCTCAACCGTCTGGCGGGCCGCGGGCTACTAAAGCGAAGCGCGCGTAATTAGTAATTACATCGTGTTTTAAATGAATAAAAATTGTATTGGGAAAAGAAAAAAAATTACTTACGTATTTAACCATTTTCTTCTAAATGTCAACTTACCTATTTTTTGACAAATTTCTTGAAAGTTTGATAAAATTTAAATACGAACAGAAAAACTATCAATAACTTCCTCGTTTTCATAATATTTTTTGATCAAATAAAGTTGTACATACATACATACATATCTTCACGCTGTATCCCCAACGGGGTGGTCGGAGAGGACGGAGCGCCGAGCGTCGCGGTACTTACATACTTCTTTCGCTTCCTCAAATCTCATCATTCTCCACACATTTTCGCCTAGGTATCCGAGTGTTTTTGACATTTCTGTCAGCTAACTCTCTGGATATTTGATCTTCTTAAGTCAGCCTTGGTCTTCCTTAGCTTCTTTTACAACTAGCTTTCGCTCAGTAGATTTTCTTCGTTAGTCTTTCATCACTCATTCTTTCTAAATGCTCGAACCATCTTAGGCATCCCTTTCTTCATTTTTAAAATAACACTGTCGTGCAACCGTGTCAATATTGCATATCTCTTCATTGCTTATTTTGTCCGCAAGGGTGACATCGCACATATTTCTAAGAGATCGCATTTCTACTGCATTTATCTTACTTTCACTCGATTTCGGGCATATTCAGGCCTCACTACCGTACATTAAAGTTGGCGCCAGCACCGCATTGTGGATGGCCAATTTGGCAGTGTTAGAAATATTCACACTGCCTACTAATGCGGACAGAGCACCGTTCACTTTATTGCCAGTTGCTACCCGTCTCTCCACATCCAACCCACATCTTCCATCCCTCGAAAACGCACTCCCCAGATACAGAATTTCATTCACTTGTTCTAGACATTATCCATTTACTCAAATCTTACATTTCGTCTGTACCGCTTCCCTTTCAAACACCAGAACCTTAGTATTGTTCACATTCATATTCAATCCTTTCACTTCACATTCTTCTTTCATGCACGTGACTAGTGTCTACACCTACACCTGCTCTACGTTACCAAGTTAGTAACGAGGTTAACTAAAATTTTTACTTGAAAGAGAAACGAACAAGGAAACGACAAACGGACATTTTATTTTTAAATATTATAGTTATATCTATAGAAATTTATAATGCTAGAATTATCCGTAGCTATGACTTGTGTTACTACAGTAATAAAAAAGTATTTATCAATGTACTACTACTAGCGATCCGCCCCGGCTGCGCACGGGTAGAATTTATTGAAAATAAAATACAGCCCAGTTACTCGCTGATAATGTAGCTTTCTATAGGTGAAAGAATTTTTGAAATAGGTTGAGTAGTTTTTGAGTTTATCCATTACATACAAACAAACAAAGTTTACTTCTTCATAATATAAGTATACTCGTATAAGTACGTATAAATGTTCTAAGAAGTTCTTTCATTTTCAACTATTGATAAAGATATGAGATCAACCATCAAAACAATGATAAATAATTTACTCACCGATAACCAAACATCCAGTTTTCGCCACTCCTATTTTTCCACTGTTCAGCTTTAGATAGGCCAAGAATGGATAAGCTATAATTAATCCGGCGCAATATGCCATCAAGCACATTCCATGAAGATTTCTTAACTCTGGTATATAAGCATATACTATGAACGTAGCCAGTAGAAATGGAACAGACAATAGGAGACCTAGAAAAAAGAAAGTAAAAGCATATTATATGAGGACTAAAAAAAAAATTTATTCATCACTATGAATAATTTTTTTTTTTCAATCGGAGTTTCAATCGGAGTAGAGGGTCCTGTACCATTCAACATAATGTCTGCAAACTTCAAGTAGGGTATTATATTACCTGACTTCTATTATATCTCTGATCCAGTAGTTTACTCATCTATCTATGTAAATAAAAATGAAATATAAATGATATGTTGTTCGTTGCTAAGCGCAAAACTTTGCCGACGTTAATAGTTTTTACGATTTAAAAAAAATTTGTTATTATTCAGTTGCATATTAATGTACCTAATATGTGATGTGATGTGGTGGTGTGCCCATGGTGTGCCTGGGTCGAATATGTTCACCTTAAGAGTTCACATCAGATTTCTTATATTTTTTAAAATTTAAGGCTATTAGTTTGTATTATAGGTATAAAGAAAACAAACAGCTCGTAAACAAATTAAAAAAAATATAACGTTTTTTCAAAAACGGGGAGCGGCCATATTTTCCAACTGGCCATATTCGACCCGGGTAGGTACCTTATCTATTAATTTCATAAATACACCAGTCACAGTAAGTATTGAATTGTAAATTATCTCTTTAAGGAGTAAAAAGTTACTAAAAAAAGTTATTAGTGTTGTTACATAAATAAATAGTTATAGTAATAAATAAAAACCTGTGAGATATTCGCAAATTGGGAAAGGCAATAAATTTTTATCGGCAATTATTTTAATGGTGTGTCAATTGGTATGATTCAGACAACGATAATACACCCTCAGTAGACATAAACCTAAAACGGGAAATTAACGCGATTACCGTTTATTTCGGCTTGACGTTTCGACCGAGTAGCATCGGCCGTGGTCTCAAGAAAAACTTTAGACATCTACAGTAGAGATTAGTAGAGTATAATGTTTCTTCATAAAACGCATTGTAAAATTTCGCAATACTCGAGTTAGGTACTTCATAGTGACAGCGGTAACGTTTTATTACTGAGTCTGAAACTGATCGGTTTAAAATTAAGCCAAAGCCAATAAAATTAATTATATTGGCTTTTATAGTTCGTAAAATAATTACAATGGAAAAGAGAAGAAAAACAGTTTTATTCATAACTATAATATCACAATTTAAAAGTGCTGTTAGTATGAATACAGGATACCTTACACTAACACCTTATCACTGATAAACAAACGGATATTCGAATACTTTTGGCGTCCGTTCCTCAAAGATTAAGAAGGCCGTTGTTTACAGTAACGCAGCGTTTATAAGTATGTACATACGTAACTCGCGACAGGAATGTTTAATATCCAGATTATACTCTCATTTGGTAATGAGATCTATATAAATAGGTACTTATTGCAAATCTTGGACAAGTTCTAATTTCTAATAAAGGAAAGCCAATTAAGAACCATTCATTCTTAAAATAAATACAGCGGCAAAAGCGAAAATAAAAAAAAATACAATAATTATTAAAAACCTGCAATTACTTTAAACTACACATTTGAAATGATAACTACACATTAGAACAATTGAAGAAAAGAGATATAAATAAAAAAGTAAAATGTTATTTTATTTGATCTCGAGTAAATTAAGAAAAATGTAGTTATGTTAATATTAAAAGGTAATCAATAAAGAGTATTATGGAGTAGAAAATTATTATGAAAAAAATTTACGGTAACTAACTTAAAAAACTTAACTTAAATAAAAACTCTATATGAAAATTGGTTTGAGCTAAATATATTACGTTGTGCAGCTTTTGATATAGGTAGGTGTGGGACATTTTCGGTTATACGCGGCTATTTTGAGTTTAGCGACAGCGTCTTTGCGAAATAGGTAAATAATATGAAATAAAATGAATGGGCACGTTTGCATCAGGTACGATTCAGGGCAGTCTCTTTGACTAAGGCTACGGCTTAAGGTTTTGAAAAGCTTATTATCAAGTCCTCTTTGTCTAGTTTTTAATTATATATTATTCATATTATATTATTAGATTTAAATACCAATTGTAATTTATTATTGTCAATTTATATAACAAAAAGTTGTTGGTCTGAGAGTAAAAATATGAAATAAAAACGGAATTTTTCTATCGATAAGATGAATATTGTAAAGATTGTACACGTGTCAATAGACGACTAGAATTTTAACCGTGAATGTTCATCTCGTCGCTGTATGTGGTCTGATACTTATGTAGTGGGTTTTTTCCAATTTTATTTGAAAAAGATGCGATCGATAATAATTGCTCACTCAGCAAACGAAGCCACTTTTTTGTCAAAACGTTCGTTTCGTTCTGATTTATTGCCGAAGTTTATTGACACGAATAACGTTCAATGTTTAAAAACATCTTATATGACAATAGGTAAGTTTTAATTTATTATTCAATAAGGGTTGTACTTACTTGTACAATATGGTCTTTTCTATGGTATAATCGTAATAAAATACAATCGCATAAGGGTTTATGACACTGCATTACATCAGTTTTACTTCGAAGTACTGGTTTGATTTCAAGCTAAGAATTTATAACCGATACTTACGAGATGGTATTGACATTAATTTCAGATAGCCAATAATTGTCAAATAAATTTATAATTATGATACCGATAAGAACAAATCATTTAAAAAAAATTTCTACTATCTCCATCATTACAATATCTAGATTCAGTCAGATTTTTATATACTAAGTTAAATTAAATGGAAGCATTATTCTTACCAATTGCATAAGCAATATATAGAATAGGGCTGTCGTCTGTTATTGCTACAACTTCAGGATAACAAACAATGGCCACCATTCGAGCAGGAACTGAAAAATCGTCCACCATCATGTCGACGCAGAAGGTGCCTGGTGAATGCCATAAGTCGCCACCTCGCGTCACTTCGAAGAGCGTACCGTTCTAGAATGAAATATTTAAGGTCAAAGGTGCATTTCATAGCGCAGTATTATTACTTTTTATTTTATTGACTTTTACAATTAGGTAATTATTCTAAAACTCTATTCTATGCAATACAGAAAAAAATGAAATCAAAAAAATAGTAACTATGTATTACATGCATACTATAATTTACATATTTTATGAGACCGTCGTTTTTTAAATATCTTTTTATTAACGGCCAAGCGGCTTAGTTAAAAAAAGTGGTTAGAAAGGAAATGTTTATACAACAAAAAAAATTATAAAAATATTTTATATTTTTATAATTTTTTTTTCAAGGCTGAAAGATATGCGAGTTTTTTTTAATTGCATTGGCGAAATATATTAATCATTTATACAGAATATATACTAACGTCGTTGTGTCAGCGCCTAAATTCATCTCGAAAAATGTATTATTTATATTGGTTACAGGTCAGGGAGTCATGGAGCCATTAAATCATTCACTAAAATTAGTATGTAATTAAAAGTATTATTTATTTATTCAAAATAAACATTTCGTCCCACAATGTTCAGATACAATAAAATGGATTCGAAATATGTACAGGTACCTAATACTTTTAATTTATTATTTAAATTTTATTATAACAATTACAAAGTTGTACGTATTATCTAAACTTTAATATTTACAAACTTAAAACTAAGTATTATCTTAAACAATAGATTTGATAAAGTGAGCGACATTCGCATCTGTGGAGTGCGTTTTCTGAGGATGGAAGATGTGAGTTGGACGTGGAGAGACGGGTGGCAGCTGGCAACAAAGTAAACGGTGCTTTGGCCGCATTAGTACGCAGTGTGAATACGTCTAACTCAGGCAAAATGACTATCTACAATGTAGCGTTGGTGCCAACTTTATTGTACGGTAATGAGTGAGGAAATCAAATGAAGGTAAGACAAATGCAGTTTTAATGCGATCTCTTAGAAATATGTGCGGGTCACCCTTGTGGACAAAATAAGCAATAAGGAGAACTCAGAACAATAACTCAGAATAATTGAACCCCAGGAAAGGCGACACACCTGAAGCTGTCTAGTCTGACGATTTGGTGTCTACGGTGTCGCTCCAAGTGTCCGCGATCCAGACTGGCATCCAATTAGGTTTTTTTCTTCGCTAAGATAAAGTTACAATGGGCCTCAGCAAAGTCCAGTTTCCACTCGCACAATACAGTCACTTATCTTTAAATAAAATGTTTGTGCAACATAAATACTTTATGAAACAGTATAGTTTAACAACCGATTTTTACAACAAGGGTTTATAGCAATGATGCCAGTATCTTATTAGTGGGGTATTAGATACGCAGTATAACAAAATTGCACGACATTGTCATTGTAAAAATGAAGAAAGGAATACTTAGATGGTTCGGGCATATGGAAAGAATGAGTGATGAAAAACTGACGAAGAAAATATACAGAACGAAAGTGAGTGGTAGCAGAAGCCAAGGAAGACCAAGGCTGACTTAGCTGACAGAAATGTCAAAAGCAGCCGCATACCTAGGCGAAAATGTGTGAGGTGAAAAATGAGATTCGAGGAGGTGAAAGAAGCATGTAATGACCGCGAAGCTTCGCGCTCCGTTCTGAATATCCCGTTAGGGATACAGCGTCAAGATAATATGTGTATGTATGTATGCATGTAATAGATTTCCTCAAAGTTGCCGTTTAAAAAGTTGTCATTGCTTAGGGTGCCTAGCAGACTGGCAGCAATACATTGCATTATCTGTTCGAATGGCCTCGAACTATAATAATAATAATTTATTTATCAAAAACAGATTATTCATGTAGATTAAATTACAGCGACCCCCACACTAGGCTCATAATTATAATATATTTTTATACATTCAGTGATAATAAAAATCCCTGATCCTCTGATGCTCTGGCCATTGTTAGTCAATAAAAATATAATCGACCCACTGCAACCCACTTAGACCTAAGAAAAACATTTTTTAAATTATATTAGTCGCCATGCAATTCTGTAAAAACTCGAATCGCCCAAGCGAGACTCACTCGACAATTCCCCCCATTTGGCATTTGAACTCAATTGGGCCTCCAATGTAATTCTTTAAACCAAACTTAACACACTATTAGGAGCGAGTGACAGCGAGTTTGTCGGTGATTGATTGCTTTAAGAGTAAATATCTCAGTCGATATATCATCTTAGTGTATTTTAACCTCTTCTGAGATAATTACGTTAAATAAAATTATTTTATTTAGATTAGGTTATTATATTTAGCAAAACATCAAAAAATTCATTTAAGATATACATACGTTTATACTTTATAAAAAGTGATTTACAAGCATCATGTGGTGCAGCACCGCTTATAGCTCTCACACATTTTTTCTGAGCAATAAAGACTATTAAAATTTATGTTCGTGCTATTACCCCACATGATCAAACCATAAATCAGTGACATATGATAAGTAGCCAGAGTTTTATTTTAATCTGTTGTACTTATAAGTCTGTTAGAAAATATACAAATCTGTTAAGTTTTGTGCTTATTTTTTTCTATATGACTTTTCTAATTTATTCTTTTATCCAATAATACACCCAGGAATTTCACATGATCTGCTTGTTTTATACTAATATATTAAAATGGAGTGGGGTGATAATAAGCGGAATGACCGAGTTTATACTCAAAGCTCTACAGAAGCTTCTCAATTAGTCAGTAGGGTACAACGTGGGCATTATCCGGCTTTAATGATGTTTTGGTGGGGTGTTAGGTATCAAGGAGTGATAGAGCCATATTTTTGTAAAAAAGGTATCAAAACATCGGCCCAGGTGTATCAAGACAGGATTCTTGTGAAGATAGTTCAGCCTCTTAACAACACCACGTTCCATAATCAAGAATGGTCCATTCAGCAAGACAGCACCGGATCATAAAGCTCGATCCACAGAAGCGTGACTGGAAAGGAACGTTTCTGACTTCATCAGACTTGAAGACTGGCCGTCATCTAGGCCCGATCTCAATCCACTTGATTATGATTTATGATCTCTTTTAGAGAGTATGGCATACTCTAAACGCCATGAAATTTGTAGTCCCTAAAACATTCCATAAGATTGGCAGTGGCGAATTATCTCATGGAGAAAGTGCGTGTTTCACTGACCACAACGTTTAAAGGATTGTATTAAGGCCGATGGAGATAATTTTGAGAGCTTCATATTCTTAAAATACTATTATATTAATGTCTAAACCAACGCACACTGCAGCAATAAACTAAAAAAATTTATGAGAAGACTAGGTATACCTACGTAATGTACAAATAATATAAACTGTGCGTAGAGTACGTTTTGCATTAGAACTTTAATCTTTATCCATTAATCAACTCTGACATCAAAATTTACTAACAACTCCTAACATCTAACTAGATACTTACAATGATGACATGATATCAATGTGTGTTTATATTTTAAATTCTATTTGTATAAATGTATACGCTTCAGTAGAGGCACTTCACTTCAAGGTTTCTAGGAATAATTATGAATAAAGTATCTAATCTAAGCAAAGTTGCTGGTCGTGGTACTTACGTATGTATTTGTATAGAAAAGCAGAGGCAGCACAGGTGACTGCTAAAGCTTAGTGCGCGGTTATATACTTTAAGCCCTAGAGTCTGTCTATATTTTCCTAAAATTATATTGCTGTGAGATGATTTTTATGCAATAAACATATTTTACATAACAACGTTATGTATTTTCAAGGTTATAAAAAACCTTACAAAAAACCTCACCATGTTGCGAGAATATTGCCCTCCATCAAACAAGGGAGATATCAAATGTAAGTACTTACCTGCTACTATTTCAACGTTCGTTAAAATTTAAAAACAATAATACGTACTTTATATGTAACAATAACATACTCTTAGCGTTTACTTATTAAAACTATGTGTTACAAATTATTGCATCTTCATGATGAGACTAATAATATACCTAGTTAAAATACTTCTGTTTGCAATAATAACTGGTTTGTACATGTACTGGGTTTAGGACCTACCTACCAGTCATACTAGACAAACTATTGGCATTGCCATTTCAGACTTGATCTTTGAAAAATTGGTTACGAAACACTTAAAAAATGTATATCCAACAACTACTTATAACTAGCATAACCAATAAATAACAAAGATTTAAAAATCGGTAAGTAGTTACTAGTTAGTACTGTAACATAAAACGTCGGCTAATTTCAGTTTCAGCTCGTTGAAAAATTCTAGGTCCATTTTGTTTAAGCATAATATACTTGGATATTTGATATTAACTTGTCAATTTTAAATATTGGCATTAAATAACCATGTAACGTTGGATTAAAATGTACAAACAAGGCAGAACCATAGTTTGAGATGAGCCACAAATACCTCGACTAATGTCATCAACTATATTAGAAGCGTAAGTTAAAACAGGAGAAGCATTTTCTACGTCAGTCACGTAGAGTGAGTACTGACGATCTTTCCACCCTTCCTAATTAAAATTCCTCATTCGACTGTCATAGAGTACTGAATACTGACTGAAAATTCCACTCTTTTCCATAAATTTGCAGTCTAAACACAGAACATGCTGATTTCCGTATGAAATTGCACGTTGTCATTATGTATCGTACCGCCGCGTGCCGTAAGGAAAATATACTCAACAGGTTCAAATGTATAGATGAACTTTTGGGTCATGTTTTATGCTCCTCTGCAAAGACATCAATCAGTTTTTAAGGTAGCTAATCATTTTAGCTTATGTACGTAATAATTGTTCAATATGAACAAAAGATACCTACTACTGATAGTGGCCATAGATATTAGAGAGATTGCTTTTTAAAGAAGTTGCGTTGAAAATGTAGAGAACTTAACTGAGAACTATAACTGCGCTTTAAGTCAGTCTTGGAAAATAATAGTTTTAATTGGGCACAAGCACAGTATCATGTAATGAATCTAGTAACTAGGTACATAATGTACATGATAGTGCCAAGTCAAAAAAATCTAAAATAATTTCGAAATAAATACTGAAATATGGATAGAAAATATGCAGTCGCATAATTCTCCGATTATGAAGCCATGTGATTTCAATTGTTATAGCCACGTTAAGAGGAAATTTTCAGGTAGTCGATACAGCAACAAAAAGGAGTTGGACAAATATTAAACTGAAAAATATTAATTGCAAGTTGTATGTAGTACTTACTTTGAATGGTGTTCAAAATTTTTAAGCGAACTATGAGAGCGCCTAATCAATAATACGGGATAACTAATTACAATAAAGTTTGATAATTAATAGTGGTTAGTTTTTGTAAAATTATAAAACATAAAAACTATGATAACTGAGGTGGGATGACCTAATACTAACCATCCTCACAAATAAGGTAATGCTTTTAAGGTTTTATCTTTGTAATGGAAACAATAAGCTGTTATTATGATAACAGGACCCTCAAAAAACATTCAGAATGTTTTACGAACTCATTGTCGAACTTTTTGATAACATATCATAGGTATCACATAACGTCATTAGGTACAACGAACAAACATTAGTCAACGAGGATTCACAAGGAGCATGGCAACAGCACGTATGTATCTAGGCGATTTAGCTAGTACTTACCTACATAGACATTTTTAGAATAATGAAGTCAATTGTTTTAGCTATGTTTGGTAGATATATTTTCTGATTACTGTTTGTATCGGACTTTTAATATTTTCTATTTAAGTTTTATTTAACATCTTATCTAATTATGCGATCTGCACAATAAAAGAATCCTCTTAAAGTGAGGCGGTACTTACTGAAAAAATTGCACTAAATTATTAAGTTTTTGTAACATTTGTTAATTCTCACGCTACGAGCAGCAAGTACCAACCAGGAATAACACAGTTGTAACAATAAACAGAACATAATATGTGGTGATTATTTAGACCCAGTGCCAATTTGTTAGCATTCCAAACCAGAAACCATGGTTTGTATAGAAACATTTGAGTCTTATTTTAATTCTACACACAATACATAATTTACAAATGTTGAGTTTAGGATTTAAAGTATTCGTGAAGCTCTCGGCTCTGCAACGTAAATACTAACGATACAAACATTGTGTCGGTACTCTCGGTACTTCGTACGATTCATTACATACTGATGTGACCGTTGTTTATTTTACTACTCGGAAAGGGTATCGGTTTATTTTCTGCAATTAATTATATGCGTAATAGATTATACCTATATTACAAAAAACATATTTAAGATTTATATATTGCCTACTATTGTAAGTATTATACTTTTAAGTAAAAAGAATAATGTTGTGTTAAACGTACTGTTTATTTTTTACAGTAGTCCGAAAGAAAGAAGAACTGTACTTTTACATTGAAATAATGTGTGATCAGATGGTGATGAGACAATCTGCCCGTTAAACTTCTTATCACCAAAAGCACCACAATTAAAATATATTATAATTTGTAACAAAGTATTTCAGTTAAAATGTAAAATGACGCAGAAATAAAATCAGTCGAAAAATAACGGAACCAACCGAAAAATTCTGACGAACGACTCAAAGCTCATGACGATTTGCGATTTTTAAGTGACAATGAAATTCGTGGCATTGTGTTAATAATCACCTTAGTCATCAAAATTACTATTTTCAATAATTTGCTGTGTTGGCTGCCTATCTAAAAAAGGTGTAATTTGATGGCTCAAGAAACGAAGTGTTTACTTCGTCCAGGAAAAGAGAACGTCTCGTTCAATACAGGAGGGAAGGTTGCATAAGTCAAGTTACATTAAAATGATTGACAAAAAAAATCAAAATGCTTGGAATTGATAACGATATTGTTATCCAAATGTATATTAATATCACAAAATCATGCCGTAATTCATACCTTTAAATGCATTTTCATTTTCTGCTGGAAGCAGTTGCGTTATATTTATAGATTTTTTGTTTATGTTATCGTAATGTGTTACAGATACACACAATGCGAAGGATGAGTGCACAGAACGACCACTTTTATCAACGAGTCGTAATATCTTCTAATTGTGAATGGTTGTTTACTTAACTCGTAAATATAAGTCGTATAAAAATACGAGTAGTACTTGTCACTCCTAGAAGCCACCACTTAAAAGTTGATATTTTAACCATATAGTATAGCTTAGGTACTTTGTATCCATGTTTAGATGGATCCTATTTGCTTAAGCGACAAACGCTTCTTATAATTTTCAGTAAAATTATACCGTAGTAGGTATAAACAACTAACTGTTGCCTGTGACTTTTCCCGCGTGGAATTTGTAAATTTTTGAAATCGGATTAGTTACAGAACTTTACTTTCTACATCCAAACTTACAAACTTTACCTCTCCTAAATATAAGGTAAAGTATAGATTAGTATTTATGAGTAGTTCTCGCGAAATCCCGAAATTCATGTTAAGAAATTAATAAAATATGAATTTAATTTGAAATTATTTTTCGAGTATTTGATAGTACCTATTAAAATAGTGGTCCCCAGAATAAATGTGTTTCAAAAATACATAGATAGGGCTTAACGTATGGTAAAATAAAGAATGAACACAAACTCGTGACATAATCCTTATTTCAGTATTGAATTTTTGTGTGAAATTAATACACCAAAATTCCATTTCACTGAATAAATAATATTCAGCATGACATGAAGTAGTAACGATTAAAAATGTAACTCTTGAAGAATAATTATTAAGTAAACCTTTTGTTAAAAGAATTTCTAACTAATATTTGATATTACTAATATATTGTGAGAAGAATGATGAGATTAGAGGAAGCGAAAGAAGAATGTAAGGACTAAGGACTGCGAAGCTTGGCACTTCGTCCTCCCTAACTAACCCGTTAGGGATACAGCGTGATGTACGTATGTACTAATATTTAAAAATTAATAGTGAGACTGCTTGCTTAGTATCAAAAATCAATAGGAGCGGATGTGAGGAAATGATTTTTTTTCTTGGGACACGAGTAAAAAATTATTTATCAACTTAATTTTTTTGTTTTAAAACAATAATACTTTCGAAAAAACATTCATATGTATCGATTCATAAAACTTCCAATTAGTTTTATGAAGGAATTATTGAGTTAAAAATCCAAAAGTGTTTAAATCTGGAGTTTGGGACAATGTGAGGGAATTATTTTCGGGACTCAGCATTTAAAAAAAATTATATTTTGACATATGATTCAGAAATCATAACTGACACTAGCCACAGCAATGGAGCTTACGAGGATTTAATAGTTACCGATAGAGGTTGGTTACATTTTTGTTAAATCTAAAACAACAGCAATTGCGGGATTTCGTGAGAACTACCTTTATATGGAGCGGAAGTAGGTAGTTCTCGTAATAAATGTCCAGTTTTAACCCCAGATTTTAATTTTAGGAAACACTCCTGTATAGTTAAGACTTTGTACTTTAATTCTTATATCTACATCGATTTCTAATTATACGCATGACTATAACAGCAGGTATCATAAGTAAGGTGTGAAAAAATAAACATATATCTTTCTGTCAAAATTTTGTGTCTATCATTATGCTATCAAGTGTCTAATAACCTTAAAGTTAATAATTCTAGGCATGTTTATCTTTTTAAAAAAGACCATTAGTCAATTTTTTTTCATACAGAGTCAAGAAAATAGTATACAAAAATAAGGTAAGTACATAAAATAATGGTTTAAAAACGTAAAATAGATACATCTATTTTTAAGTAACTGTTTGCACTAAAACATTTATTTACTGTATGTAGTTCGTACAAACACATAGTTATAGGTGATAAGAAAAATCCACGTGCAGTGTCGAAACAGTAAACAGATTTCGCCAAGCCGTGTATGTTACACCTATAAATATAATATTTAATTTAATGTTTTAATAATCATATACAATTTAAACAAACTGATTGGTGCATTAAATAATTTTAGGACAGTGATAACAATAAATATCAGATGCTAAACAATTAAAACATAATTCATAGAATAAAACGATATAAAATAGTTGTTAGGGATACAGCGTGAGGATATGTATGTACATCTATTTTTTTTATATAGGAATTCAATTATTCAAGAGTAGAAACGGTGCGGGAGGCGCGACGGGCAGCGACGACGATCATTGGTCAATAGTTTATTCTACTGGGAAGATAAATGAGCAAACAATCGACGACAAGTGGACTGAGGCTCATATGCATTAACAATATGAAGGCTAAGAAAGCAATTAATGCGTTGGCAACCCCGAAAACTTAATGTTTCATTTACATTCAGCCCCTGCCGCTGCTACTCACGCTGCCGGCAGACTGCTGGAAAATACTGCCGCGGCAGGACTCAGGGCAGTGACTAGGGTGAGAGGACATACTGCTCAATCATTAACTTCGCGTTGGACTTTAATAGAAGATGTCGAAATAATTACTGCTTCAGCGGTTTAGCTTTTTAGTGTTTATAACTATGTATGTGAACTGCTTAAATGGTAATATTGTGGTCTTTTGTCAGAATTTTCACAAAGCACAAGCACTGCTGTTTCGTGATAAGATTAACGAGTGAGATGATACGACGCGATATAGACGGACCCCACGCAAGGTCCAAGCACTCCCACACCACAATATGTGTGAGTAAAGGCCTACACCTATATTCATACTTCTGATAGGCGACCGTGGTCCCTCGATGGCCTCGACACCAGTGTTTCAATACCGCCACGACTTTGCTTGCATAAATTGCTTTAAAAATTACATAGGCCTTAATGATTTTTTTTTTTTTAAGTATAGACGATAACATTTGATCATCCATATTAGTCTATTCTATACCGTAAAGTTCTTTTATAATCCTACATCAAAATATAAAAATATTTTTAGGGTTTTATCGTGCCTAACTAATCTCCGATTTGAACAAAAATGAAAAGTTCGTTGTTAAGCGCAAAGCTTTAAGATCGGACTGATTTAGCGATTTTTTTTTATGTGTTCGTAATAGTCCGAGAAAAGTTTTTATGGAAAGAAAAATTGGAAGTTGCCCAAAAAATTGGAAAATTTGGCTAAAACTGAAAGCACTTTCAGTCACTTTTTTTCTATGGATTTTGTATGACCTCAAGACCAACTCGCGAATAATAATACAAATGGATATACCACTCAGTCAAGAAAGTACCGGGAAAAGATCAATAATACACGAAATGTTAGTTATTTATCCAAATTTATCACCTTCAAAGTATGCTCCTTCAGAAATGATACACTTACGCCAACGAATAATCCAATCATCAAAACATTTTTTAAACGCTTTTTCCGGAATTAAATTCAGTGCACGCCGCGAATTCACCTTTATGTCTTCTACCGAATGAAAACGAGTGCCACGAAGTGGTAATTTGAGGTTAGGAAAAAGAAAGAAGTCGGCTGGAGCCATATCTGGTGAATAAGGTGGTTGCTCGATGGTATTTGTTGAGTTTTTGGTCAAAAATTCGTTCACAATGATGGCCTTGTACGAAGACGCATTATCGTGGTGCAAAATCCAAGAATTTTCTTTCCACAAATCTGGCCTTCTTCGTCGAATTTGCTCTCTTAAACGCCGCATAACGCTCAAATAATATTCTTTATTTACCATTTGACCTTCCGGCAAGAATTCCGAGTGCACAACACCGCGATAGTTAAAGAAAACAGTCAACATGACTTTGACTTTTGATCGACTTTGGCGTGGTTTTTTCGGTTTCGGTTCAGTTGGAAGGTGCCACTCCGAAACTTGCTGACTAGTTTGCATGTTAAACTCGTAAACCCACGTCTCGTCGCCAGTAACAATGCGTTTCATGAATGTTAGATCGGAATTGACTCGTTCTAGCATGTATTCTAGCATGTAGCATCAGCGACTCTTATGCGATTGAGTTTTTGGAAAAAATTCAGGTCTTTTGGGACTAGCCGAGCGGCAACATGTTTCATACCCAACTGATTATTTAAAATGGTGCGAATCGACTCGTGAGACGCAGAAAGTTCGACGGCTATTATCTCTCTCAAACTTGAATGAGGATTTTTAGTCACTATTTCCTTCACTTTTGCGATGTTAACTTCAGTTGCAGACGTTGATGGCCTACCAGAGCGAGGCAAATCTTCCATCACATCTCGACCGCTTTTGAACGCTTTGTACCACTCATAAGCACGTGTTTTTGATATAAAGTCGATTCACCGTAAGCCTTCTGTAACATTTTCAGTGACTCCGAACATGAAATTCCATTGGCGATGCAAAATTTAAGACAAACTCTTTGTTCGATGTTTTCGTCCATTATGAAATTCGCAATATACACTAGAATGATATAACTAAAAACAGCACTGTATTTAATCTGAATAACAGATGCAACTCAAACTCCGCGCCAAAATGGAAAACAGTTGTGCCAATCTAACAACAACAAAAAAAAATCAAAAAATTGACTGTGGAACCATAAACAAATCATCCATTCCCGATACTTTCTTGACTGAATGTGTATACATATTTTGTATTAATACTGTTTAACATTTGTCAGTATAAAACTCTTAAATTTTGTATGCAGGAGTACCATTTAATTATGTAACATTATATTTTTTAATAGCAATTCATAGCAATTTTGTCTATATTTTCACCAATTTTGAAGTGTCATTAAATGCATCCCATAATATAATACCTACTGAGCCACAGCCATAGCAACGCGTGCCCGAACATAGCTAATAATAATTAAAATTCGGTCATGTTTACCCCAGAAGGAGTAATTTCGTGACTGAAAATTCCGTCATGAATAAACTGGATTAAATTGAAACTGTTATTTCCGTTGGTGATTTGATGAATGTATTTAGCAAATAACAGTATATTGAAACGTAGTCTTTGTATCTTTTTGGGAATTACTATTAGACGTTATTTATAATACATATAAGTATTGCTGCTTGCAGCTGGTCTGTGTGAGGGGACAAAAATATATGTTAGCCATTTATCTTCCCACGGAGGTCATGATAGTCGTCCAAAGCATAAAGCATTAGATTTCTTTACAATGAACTGATATGATGAGCGAGGAATCTGAATATGTCACTACCTAGTTCTTTACCATCATCTGTAAGCTCAAATAATAGGTACTTAATGTCACACATCATTTTTTAATGCTGCCAAAGAAAGTGATCTTACGGTATACTCTTCATCTTTGTTACGCTCCCGAATAGAAAATAGTATGATGGTTTATATATTTATGCATTTGAATTAAATGTTTTTGTATAATTATAAAAAATGAACTTGTGTTTGATGACCTTGAACTCAATAGCGATCAACTAAAAATAAAATTAAAGTTACGTGACCAAAAAGCGTTTCCCGCGACAACCATGACAGATAGTTTTTCTTAGAACGCCTGAATCAACAAACTTGTAATTAATTTCAAGGTCTCACTGAATGAACCTCTTTCCTTCTTAATATTTTATTTTTCTTAGATATTAAAATAAACCAAGTCACACAACAAGAGATAAATCTGTCAATGGGAACACCCACAACTCGGTTATGGGTTAAAGTACATTCTGTGCGGAAATGGACGCAATTAATTACGTAGAAATGGTGTTGGAACTGTAATTGATTACACCATGAACATTTCCAGTGAAAGGTCGAAGTCGACTTTTTATTAAAAATACCTATGTTATGCTTATCATAGTAACTAAAAATCCTGAAAAATAAGTCTTAATATTGCAGACAGTAAGTATACCAAGTAGAAGATTTACAGAGCTGTGTTTGCTGCCTAACTGGAATACAAATTTATATAATGAGGTGAGGATCAAGATGACGCCAAAAGTGTAGAATGCTACAATAAACCAAGAAAGATTAAGTATTAACTATCTGAATTAGTTGTTAAGCAAAAAAGCGAATGCAAATCATTTCTTCCGTTCGAGAGTTACGACACCACAGACAAACATAGACAGCCAAAAAACCGACCTCTTTTCTGTTAGGACTTATACAGTATCTACATGGTTATATGTTTCTATTTATACATCTTTCATATTTTAATAAAGTTCCGCAAAATATTTACATATTTTACACAGTTATGAGTCAATTGAAAAATACTAATAACCTCTTAGTGCAAAATTCCTGTCATCATACCTAGCAACTTTTGTTCTACGACTTTTCTCAAAACTTAATACGTTCGCCAAAAACATTTGTTGAGTTTGGTTGTGCTGTCTGAAACATAATTACTCTGTACGTATTTCCAATGGTACAATGCAAGCGCACCGGGCCTCAGCCACCCTCAGCGCCGTGCCGTAAAATTTTGGTTTTCTTTTTAACCCTTAAAATGATTCTGTCCGTTTTAAAGGACTTAATAATTACACGCACACAGAAAAAAAAATTCCATGTCCGGAAGCCACGTACGTACTTTACAAACTAGAGTAGGCTGTCTCTTTCGTGATCACACATTATTTTTCGACGACGTAGACGGTTATCAAATAAAATCATTTTAAAAAGTGCAACGGTCGAATCCGTTTACGCGTCCGATAAATGTGATTAAAAATGTAAGTATATTGTAGATTTTCGTTTATTTTTTTTATACCTAGTTACAGTAAAATATGAACGTAGGTATTGATTGGTAATATTATTTTTTTAAACATTTTTGAAATTAGTGCTAATAACTAGGTTAATTAAAAGTGTCCCATAGAACGGACCTTACCAACTAGTACTAATAATAAGGATTTTATTTGTTTGTCCCATGTAACGGACATTGCCAGCTGGGCGTAGTTATAAGCTTTTCTTTAACTGTCTTAAGTAACGATCGTTATCAATAAGTTATTGAATAGATCGTTATGAGACAGGCAGTTTCATTTTCACAGTATACTTTGATAACTGGTTTACGTCACTCGAGCTTATATATTACTTGCACTATGAGATGGGCATTTTGTCTTTAGGCACTATCAGGAAAGATAGATTGCGTAATTGTAAATTTATGACTGACAAAGCTATGAAGAAAAAGGGACGTGGCATATCTGAGGTAGTTTGTGATAATTCCAAAAGATTAGCAGTCACTAAGTGGATGGACAGCCGGTGTATTTACATAGCCAGTTCATTTTGTACCCAAGATCCAGGTAGTACCATAGAACGATACGACAAGAAAGAAAGAAAGAAAATGCCTGTACCCTGTCCAAATGTAATAAAAGTATACAACACTCACATGGGTGGTGTAGACATTGCCGACAATATTAACTGCTATGTACAGAATACATATGAAGACAAGACGTTGATATATGTCAATATTTGCCCAACTATTGGACATCGCGCTTAATAACAGCAGGCTAATAATACATCGTAGAGACTATGCTCAACTTGGAGAAAATAAACTGACTCTGAAAAAGTTTTATGTGTAGTGCGCTCTTGCGTTCATGAAAACCAAATTCAGTCTTAAAGACACAATATAATGACTAGTTCTCCTAGATCTGCCACAATTGCAAAACCTCTCCAGTCAAGACCTGTAGATGATGCACGGCTTGATTGTTTGGATCACTTTTTTATTTTTTCTATACAGGGTCGTTGCCGTCTTCGTAAGAAAGGAAAAACCGTGATTATTGGTACAAAATGTGAACAAAGACTTTGTTTCACTGTCAAAAAAAAAACTGTTACCTTTTATTCCATAAGGAAAAGAATTTTTTTTTGTCTTTTTTTTCGTACAATTTATATTAATGAAAAATACATAATTGTTTCGTTTTCTGTATAAGCCAAAGAATCGTTGTTTTGTTTGTATTTTTGAAGATGTAAAATCTTACTTTAAGTTTGATGCTATAAAGTTCCTAATTTAAACTTGATCTCTTATTATTGAATATTATTTTATGTTACGGGTAAATGCCTATTTATTTTTTTACACTAGTGCAGTTCGTTGTAACGTGACATGACATGTATACCTAGAATAACTTATAGCTGGCATTGTCCGTTTTATGTGACTTTCCTAGGGCTACCATGTGTAAACAATTAGTGGGCAATGTCCGTTTTAAGTGACTAAAAAAATAATGAAAAATATATTATTTTTGATAATTTTAAAAAGATTTTTCTTTTCTATCCCTATCTTAACATAGAACCATGACAATATCATAGAAATATTCTTGGGCTCAACATGGGCAATGTCCGTTTTAAGTGACTAAAAAAATAATGAAAAATATATTATTTTTGATAATTTTAAAAAGATTTTTCTTTTCTATCCCTATCTTAACATAGAACCATGACAATATCATAGAAATATTCATGGGCTCAACGTGTCCAATTTAAGGGTTAAGAAAATTGCGCGGACGGGCGAGTGTGATATTTGGTACACTTAAAGTTTATAAGGAGAATAGGTAGATAGGTTATATGCACTCGAAAAGTGGTCCCCTCAAAACTGCTAATTAGCCAACCCGGACTTGGTCAAAGAATATGAAAAGTAATGTTACAGAACCAACAATGTCATGCAATGCCTATTGCGCATTCAAAATTTTAAAATATTTTAATAATCCAAACGTTTTTTATAATATACACGATAATGTGATGACGCAGCCACCCAATTTTAATTATCGTTTACATTTATTAAAAGAAATAATATATAATTCATCATTTTCAAATTTATAATTAAAAAATGTTGGCGATCTTTTTAAATAAATATGTTATCATGTACATGATTCAAGAAAAACGAAATTCGAAAAAAGCAAACATCATTCTTTACTGTCTAATCCCATTAGGTATCAATCATATTTTTTTTAAATGTCTGTTCTGTGGAATTAATTACTAATATTCTATGAATTAGTCACGGATTCGCTTAAAATGTAGTAAGACATTGAAATTGACCAATCACAATGATTTAGAGAGCTATGTGATTTGTTAGTTTGAAATGCAATTATGTTTTACATTGCATAGCGAAGCAGTGCAATGTATATTTGTCTCACTTTTTAACGTTGTAACTGGGACAATATTTTACTTGGATTAGTACTAAGGTAACCTATCTACCTCTTTTGTATTATAATATCATTGAGGAGAATGCAAGAAGTTTATAAGGAGTGCAATATTAAGATTTATTTTTCAGGATTTTTTTGGTAAAAGCTAATATTTTTACATAATATGCATTAGAAATACATTAAATCAAAAAAATCTCATTGTTTACGTTCATACTGCCAATGTCAAAAAGACTGTCAATTTCAAAAAAAATCTCTACCCTTACGAAGCCGGGGCGGGTTCCTAGTATACAACATTTATAACTAATCTTATCAGGGAATAATTAAACCATATTTTTGTTCTTCTGTTTAAGAGTCCGCCTGTGCAGACTTTGGTGTGTTTGATGACCTGGATCTCGATATCTAAGAAGACTGAGAGTTGAATACGTACAACTTCAACTCTTTATCTTGAAATCCTTAAACGTGGAAACATGATTGAATAAAAAATTTCGATAAAAAAAAACGTAGAAAAAATCCTGTTTTACACAGATTCAGTTGGATCTCCGAAATTCTACAGAACTTTAAATGATTTTTACTAAAATGGACTGTCGCTAAAATTAATTTTAATGAATTTGAATTGTAAAAATGAAGAAAGGAATGCTTAGATAGTTCGGGCACATAGAAAGACTGATGAAGAAAATCTACAGAGCGAAAGCGAATGGTAAAAGAAGTCAAGAAAGACCAAGGCTGGCTTACGAAGATCAAATAGCCAGAGTGTTAGCCGACGGAAAAGTCAAAAGCACTCGCATACCTAGGCGAAAATGTGTGAAGAGAATGATGAGATTTGGGAAGCGAAAGAAGTATGTAAGGACCGCGAAGCTTGGCACTTCATCTTCTCTGACTACCCCGTTAGGGATACAGCGTGAAGATATGTTGTTGTCTTTGCTAAAAAATAATAATTTAATTAATATACTACGTTTTTAAAATGGAATAAAAAGTATAAAATTACTTGAAATAGCTATGAAAACACCTTAAATTTAAAAAATACATAGGTAGAGCAACAGAAGCAAAAAGTGAAGCATTCGTAAGTCAGTGCATCCACTTACTTGTCACGTCATTCTATCAATGGCGCGTGGCGGTCACATAATTCGCATGATTTGTGCAATTCGTGTATGTTATATTTACGCCCAATATGTTAGATTCTACCTCAAAAACATGCAAAATTAGATAAAATAACGCAAACAAAACTGATGGTGAAACAAATCACACCTTATAAAACATCATTCTAAATTATTATATTTCAAGATAAAATTAAATTTAAAACTATAGACAAGAATTTGTTTAGTGATGCCAGGCTTGAGTTTTTTTTTACCCAGTTTTACATTTTATTTGTTATAGTACTTAAATACTATTATGCACTAAGACAAGGTATTTTCTGATCATAAACGAGTTGAGAATGTGAAACAGAGTTGAAGAAATAGGGTAGAGATTCATAAAGCAGAATGAAGGATCACAATGTGTTTTAAAAGAAATATTTAAACATTTGTAGAACTGTTATATTATTACTAGGAGTCGTCCGGTGGTAGAAATTCGAGCGTAAATATAAATATGTATAAACTCTTTGCCGACAATCTCTACTTTGTCCGACTGTTTGATTGGTTCGAGGTGTAATCTACCTAAAGACATTACATATATATATTATGATCACAAACTATTATGAGTTTGACATTCACATTGACAATATGAACGTTGAACTATGCCAAATCTCACACTGTACCGTGCGTGCAATGTTCCTAAAAAGGAATCGAATTTTCGCTTCACGTATTAATATAACTGACTCAAAATTTTTTTTTATTGATAACACTGAAGCTCGCAATACCTTCTAAACAAAAAAAAAAGAAAATCATGTGACAAATAGAGGAGAAAAAGACACTGAACTGTTTTGTCTTTACCTATTTATAGACAAATATCTGGTGTGACCAGCAAAGTCATATTTAATGGTAATAGTCTGCAAGAAAAAGTTAAAACTTTACATATAAACAATAAACACACAACAGTAAACAGTAATTATAAACAGCAACTTAATAGAGTATTTGAACTAGAGTATACTCTAAATCCCTAATTTAACACAAATATTAAATAACAGATCATCTTGTCAAGTTACCCCTAATTTCGGGTAAACGAATTGGTACTGCAATACTCCCACATTGATTTTAGAGATACCAGTTGTCTTACATACAGTTTGAGATATTAATATGCGAGAAATATTAAGGTTTTCTTATATATATGTTTGTAAAGGTTACGTTCAATAAAATATATATTTCCACATTTCTGTCTAACTAAATTATGTTAGCTTAGAACAGAATGTGTTACTAGGAGAAATGAGCTTGTTGTGCAAAATATTTTATTTTAAATGTAACCTCTTCTCGATTTGTTGTCTTTACTTGTTTTATATGGGAGGGTCTAGCTATGTATTTTTTTTAACTAAGGAAAATACACCTAAAATTTGAAACGAAAAACGCGGGACGCATAAAATATCAATAGATAATATGTATTGTAATTGTAATCGC
Organism: Zeuzera pyrina; assembly: GCA_907165235.1. Taxonomy (NCBI): domain Eukaryota; kingdom Metazoa; phylum Arthropoda; class Insecta; order Lepidoptera; family Cossidae; genus Zeuzera; species Zeuzera pyrina. Next base: position 7,894,239 of record OU015627.1, read on the forward strand.
GGCGGGTCGTTAGTCACAAATAATGTTGTTGCATTGTAAATGATAGGAACTGTTGATACACTCTACACTCCATACTATTATAAATATATTTTGTATATCCCTACTATTATATTTAAAATAATTTTATACTTTATAGTGCATTTTAAATACGCGATAACACCTATATTTTTTTATTTAAATAACTATTTTCTGCTTTTTATAATGTACTGTGTTTGGGAAATTTATGAATTGATTCTAAACGTGAGATTATAGCACTTATTGGTAATAGGTTACTGTACGGAACCCTAACGAACAGACAGACTAGAAAACAAGTTAATATTACATTGGCATCCAGTTCTGAGCTATGTTCATTTCAAGGCTCTAGCTAGCTCGTCTTGAAGTTTGGGCACAAATTTATCGGTTAAAAGTGCTATAAATATACTAAGATCATCGTAAAAAACCTAAATGGTCGTAAAAATATCGTGTGAAAGCAATGGGCACCTCAAAATAGTAATAGCAGTGCCTTTACTGGATGCATAATTCGATCTAAAATAGACCTTCCGCACCATACAAAGCTGCGAATAATACAAAAAATAGTTATTTTCTTTTACATTAAAAACTATAATTAGTTTTAAAAAATCCAACTTGTATTTTGAAGTGTTTAAAAGCATAAAATCGGTTCCATTAGTCCGAAAAATGTAAATCTCTGTTTCAAAAGAGGTTTTGATATTTTTTCTGTTACAAATATAACGAATCGTGCACCGCAACTGGCAAAATGAAGTCAATGAAATGAAGAATCAGGTTACCGAATATCATTTTTATATGTTTTATAATTACTTCGAAAAATTGAAATCCCCGCCGTCAAAATTTGGAAATCACTGATTTACGCGCTGATTACGCGATTTACTGAATCACACGCGCGTAAAAATATTGTTAAAAAAATTAAAACAGTTGAAGTACACATATTTTTATCTCTACTTTAATATGTATTTCTTCCTTAATAAGCTTTCAGACATTCTATGTTCGCCCTGTTTTTAAATTAACTTGCGAAATTTTATTTTTCAATTAAGTAAGAGAGCTGGGCTGGCAGCTTCTTCCCCGCCAACAAATTAGTTTGGCTATTTAAAGAGCTAATGCTGTCAGTCTGCTGGGCACCATAAGCAACGACAGCTTTCTAAGCGGCAGCTTTGAGGAAGTCTATTATTTGAGATAATGTGTAGTTTTATTCATTTTATTTCTTGGCGCCAATATGGCGACGACCTCCATGGCGCAATGGTTTAGCGCGTCGGAAAGTAAAACGGGGGTTGCGGGTTCGATTCCCGTCCCGAGTCTGGGTGTTTATGTATAATATGTATATATTTACAAAAGAAAAGTATATAAGTAGTATATCAGTTGTCTAGTACCCATAACACAAGCGCTATGCAGCTTACTTTGGGACTAGATGGCGCTGTGTGTGAAATGTCTGAGTATTATTATTATTATTATATTTAATATTTTTGTGGGCCCTGCTATTTCTTGAACATTAACAAATTGTATTTAATATTAATTTATCAACTGAAATGAATCCGCCATTATAGTCATTTAGTTTTCATTACAAAGCATTTACTCGACTTTGAATAAAAGAAATAAGATTTTGTTTATACGACATTTTACAAACACGGAAACAAATTTAGGGGTATTTAGCGCTTATGATAAATCATTTTTGTAAATAACTTTTAAGAAAAATTATACTGTAGATTTAAATCTACAGTATAATTTTTCTTAAAAGTTACATATGCAACGTGTACTAAGATCTTGAATGTAAACTGTACTTGGATGTAAACTCGAACACCTTTTTAAAGTTAATCAATCCAGTGTCTCGGTAAATTCCTTAGCCAATAGCTATTAAGTTAATATTTGTCGTATTCGTTTTCAAAAGTGTTCGTGGATCTTGTGGCTCAATATATGCTATTCTATTATTTAAAATTTGTGTCAATTCTTTTTAGACATCATTTCCTTTGGTATATTCCTATAATATTTCCTTGGAGTGCTCAATCAAAAAATGGTCTTCGTTAAAAAATTGGAAATAAATAACTATCGAAATCTACGGAACCACTTTATTTGTGGATGTTTGACCGTCAGTTGATTGTTTCTGCTCGGCCAAAGTCGAAACAGAAAAAAACGTCTACAGATGTAGAACTCGAACTTAAGAAAATGGCGTGCATAGTAGTGCTTAGAAAGCTTTCAAATATCATTTTTATTACTGTTCTGCTGTACAATGGGTTTAAAATCACCAACGTTGCTTCATGTGCTGTGACAGATCATTCTAGCTTTTATTCAATGTCATTTGATAGGTCGAATAAAAGTCATTTATTGAACCTATAATCTAATGAACTTTTACGAGGGCTGCTATTTATGTATCCGGAATAACAAAGTGAAACAAACATATAGCATTTATTATAGTTTTATTGCTTTTCAAAATATTCACCATGATGATCGATGCACTTTTCCATGCGTTGGAACCAATTTTCGTAGCACTTTTTCCATTCGGATTGAGGTATCTCCAAAACGTGCATTTTGAACGCATCAACAGCCTCTTCACGGCTCGAAAAACGTTGACCACGTAAGTTATTCTTCACGGTTGGGAATAAATAGAAGTCGTTGGGGGCCAAGTCGGGGCTATACGGCGGATGACCCGTTAATTCGATCTTTTGATCTTCCAAATACCGAGTTGTTTCGGCCGATGTGTGGCAGCTAGCATTGTCATGATGAAGAAGGATTCTGCGTTGTCGGTTGTTCTTTCTTATTTCTTCAAAGACTTCTGGCAAACAAATGATCGTGTACCATTCAGAATTAACCGTTTTAAGATCCTCTAGTGGCACTGTAGCTACATGTCCATTTATACCAAAAAAACAAGCGACCATTTGCTTAAAAGTGCTTTTTGAACAAATGACTTTTGTTGGGTTCGGCTCATCTTGGAACACCCAAACCGTTGATTGTTGTTTAGTTTCAGGATCATACGCATATATCCAAGATTCATCACCTGTGTAGATATTATAGACAGCTTTTGACGCACCCTGATTGTACTTTTGTAACATTTTTTCACACCAATCGACACGAGCCCGTTTTTGGTCCATTCTCAAGTTGTGCGGAATCCAACGTGAACAAATTTTTTTTTACAGCTAAATGTTCTTGTAATATTTTATACATACTCGTCATACTTATGCCCAGAGACGCCTCTATCTCGCGATATGTAACATGTCGATCTTGCATTATTAGTTCCCGCACAACATCAATATTTTGAGGTACAACAACCGATTTAGGGCGACCTTCTTTAACTTCGTCCGTGAGCACAGACCGCCCGCGATTAAACTCACTAAACCAGTGATACACAGTAGTTTTCAATGGTGCTTCGTCCCCAAAAGTCGAAGTGAGTTGATCGATGCACTGTTTTTGAGTTAGCCCTCGCCGAAAATCGTAATAAATCATAGCACGAAAATGTTCACGACTTAAATCCATAGTGATAAAGACTCGCAATTTTCAAAATGACGCCACAAGAATAAACAAATGACAGCTACATGAAACAAATTGTATTCTTCAGCCAAAGAGTTCCATTTTTAAATGTTATAATTACTTTTTTAATATTGTTCTGTAACTGGCCAGTTCCGGATACATAAATAGCAGCCCTCGTATGTAACATTCAGTGCTGTAAATAGTAACCGAATAACTGTTTGATGACAAGAACAGAATAATGCTGAAATGAAGCTGTACTGAATTTTAGTTCTATAGAAGTTACCTAGATGACAACTCAGCTATTCGTGAGCGATTATAAAGCTATTACACAACTAGTAATCTTGTAAAAGTAACGATGCGACATCATTATACTTTCATCGAGTAAAAGCGCTATAAACGTGGCAAGTAAATGTTTACTCGACAGTTTTATATGACCTGTGAAGTGAAAAATGTTGAACTGTTGTATAATCCTTTTACATGACTACTTATATTAAGATCTTTACTTACTTTCTCGTTTCTGGATTACTTACTTGTAAAAGCCATCCCACATACGACTAATTTAGTACCTACGTATGTATATAGCTACTCTCGTAGGTAAGTTTTAACTGAAAATGTTACGGACAGCTACATCCGTAGACATAACTCAATACGTACCAAGTGGCAATATTATGGTAAAGTCGTAAGAAAAGAATACACGGAACTACGGCACCATTCACGGAGACATCAAGAAAATATTAGATCTCTTTTCAGACAATGGTAAAAACGCGTGTTTATCAAAATATATTTATAACCAGCTTTTATACGCGACTTCATCCGCGTCGTATTCAAAGAAACTATTGCTACAGTTTTTATCTTAATGTAAGGCTTTTATACTATATCTATACTATATTACGTACTCATGTTATCTCGAAGATATACTGTATGCAGAGCTGAGAGCGAACATAAAACTTTTAGCTATTCTAACTGTGAGAGCGGCTTGCAGATCAATGCCAACAGTACGTAAACTCTGACCGTAGCTTTTTTGATAAACACTCAAAGGCGAGGAAAATGCGCAGTCACAGGAAACTTTAGGCACCTAATTGGACGAGGGCTTCATATTCAGGGGATAGATCTCTCGGATTCACACATAAACTGTTCGCGTTACAGTTTATAATGTTTTGTAATATTTATCTTTAGGTCAGAATAAACATCGTTGATATAGCGATGCACAGCTAAGACCGAAATTAAATTTCTCCGCTTACATCCAGCTTGGAATTTAGGAGGAAGATAGACATTATAAGAATTCATCACATGAAATGGATTTCCGCAAAGTAACGCCCGATATAACGGCATATATACCTGTTTGTATTGGGGTTATATAAATGTTTAATTTAATTTTTATAGGACTGTAGTTGTTATATACAGATACAGTAAGACCCCGCTTAACGATGTTTCGTTTAGCGCTCTTTCGGTTTAACGCTCTTTTATTGGAATTGTGGGATTCCCCGAAATTGCACGCAGCGTTAGGCTTGAAGCAGTTTATCTGTGTTTCTTCTTTGCTGCGGTGTTATACGAACGTATTTTTATCGCTTCAAACATTTGTTGACGTTATTGTAATTATAAATTTATATAATATAGCGATTGATATGCCGACAAATATTGTGATTTTTAGTTTTTATCATTAGTTTATTACCCATGATTTATTATAAAAGACACGAAAATAAAGCAACAAGAAAAAGCATTTCACTAGAAACTAAAATGCAAGTGTTTAGAATATTAGATACTGGTAAACGTCGATCTCAAATTGGTGCAGCATTGAATTTGGCAAATGAATGACTGAATGATCTGAAATGTAAACATACTAACTTAGAATTTTATATATTTTTATATTGATTATTTTTCTATATTTGTAAGAAATAAATTTTTGTTTTATTGTTATAAAAACATAATTAATAAATTTAATGGTAAAATACCTGACCAATTTTCTACCCATCTTCCCCTAACCCCATTATTTACATGATGAGATAACCTCGTTTAACGCTGTTTCATATTACTCTCTACTTTGATGGAACGTATATCCCGCGTTAAGCGGGGTCTTACTGTATTAGTTTTGTGTATGATATATTATATATATATGAATTTTCATTTGGTGGGGGCACCCCCTAACCCTCTAGCTAAATCAATGACAATTTTATGCTATCTGTATCAGACATGACTCATATTTAGTTTGTTTGTCGCCAAAGATTCGTCACAAGAATCGAACGTACACAAATACAAAGATTTCACAGGTGAGTAATTTTCCTAACATTTCGGTTGGCTCACTTTTATGACTCAGTGTTGCCTAAGTAAACTATTCTCCCAAAAGCGAGTTTTGTTACAACCAACAATTCACTACAGCGTTAAATTATTGACAGAACCAAAAGGAATGTTGATTACTAATGAAGTACATATGTACTTACCTAGTTACATAGAAGTTCTCAATTCTAAAATCAGTTTAATTTAACGATTTATCTTCCAACTTATTATACCTTTGAAATAGACGCCTTTTAATAAACTAAAGCATATTTTAAATTTTATTAAATCCGTATAAGAGACTAGTTTTTAGTCGCAGTTCCGCTCGCGCGGAATTCCTTTTTAGAGTAATTTAATTTTACGTCTACGAGGAAGGTGAGAATTGATCGAGTTCATCTATTTTATAGCTCAATTTTCAGTTATTTTCATTTACATAGTAAACCAAAAAACGATTGCTTTAAATACAAGTAAGTACATAATTTCTACTGAATTATCTGATAAATTTGTATCTAATAGGTAGGTTATTATTTTATTTCTCCTTTTTTTACAAAAATGTTTAATTTCGTATTTGTTAAAAAGAAAAGGAAAAGGTCTACCACCAAAGTTGTTTACACTTTTTAGGTCTATGTAGGTGATTTAGCTTGCAACTAATAAATTAATGGTCGTTTGCCTATCATATTACTAGTGTCATTTTAAAAAATATTAAATTACCTCTTGGATATATATTTCTTCAATATTAGAGCTGGTATCTACCAGATATCTATCTTCGCAGAGTTGCTGCTCGAAGAAGTAGAACAAATTTTGATGTGCCACTGCAGCAATCGGCTCCTTCCCTATCCATAGTTGTGGACTGAAGGGATTAACTTCGCTTATGTTACTTTCCTTACAAGATCGGTTGTAATGAGCTTGACCGTTTTTACAACATTTCCATAGGCAAGGCTTTAAAATACAAGGGCATCCAAGTTTAAGGAGAACCCCGTCATTCTCTGTTTCATACCATGAACCATTATAGTACTCTAAACCATTGAACACTATTGAACCGTTACTGAATACTTCACCAGTGCCTATATCAACACTTGCCTCCCTTTTGCACGGAATACAAACCACTATGTGCGTAATAGAAAAAAATACGGATATAACGAATAAAAATGTCTTCATTTTGTGAATTAATAAAATGTTCTTGTCCAATATTTTGTTGCACTTTTTATTCTAATCACTTCACGTTCAAACCTCGGTATAAAGTTACAATTACTACTTTATGATACATTTCGCGGTAATGTTGTCAAAAATTATACTTATAAACGAAATATGTACATATATATAACAATGAAATCAGTCCGCAATGGGCTATCGGTTATCACGAGTGCTGCGCTTGTTATCACGATACTCATGAGTTAATTCAGTATCATTTTATAATGATAAGAGATAAGGATAAGTGAGTCGTAAACGCAATGCAAACCCGGTACTGGGTTGAAGCGTCTTACTAAGACGATGCCTGTTTCCCGACTGGCCAATTACTCGTCACTGATTTCAACATAAAAGCGGACGCTACAGACAGACAGAACTCTTTTCTTTGTGTTATCCTTACTTGATCCTAGTTGTTATCTATTATAACAAAATATCAAAGTTAACAAATACGAACCATAAGAATAAAATTGGCATTCGTGAGCAAGTCCTAACATAAAAATTAGATCAATTATCTAAAGGGATATGTGTAATGGAGTTATAGAATTAGTAATTCTATCTACAACTCACATACACACATACATATCCTCACGGTGTATCCCTAACGGGGATACAACTACAACTCACAGTCTTTAAAATTAATGGGTTTCATTATATATTTGCTACTGTTCATGTTAATGACATGTACTTTAAAATTAATGGTCTCCGCAATAAATTTACTATTTTTATCCACTAAATAAGGCAAATTTGTAAATTAACAGTCGCTATAAAATTTTGTTAAAACTTTAATCACTGGAACATTAATGTAGTGTAATGGTAATAATAAATGCTTGGAAGGCATTTGTGAAGATAAATACAGGCTAAAATTTTTATTGCTTCAAGTTGGGTAAATTTTGCAAAATTGACGTATATTTTTAACACAAGGCATTCGGTCAGCCCGCGGATGTATGAGGGGCAAGCCGGGGCACCTGCCCCGGGCGGCAGTTTCAGGGGGCGCCAAAATCATAGTGTTTGAAAATTGATAAGAAATTATTTAAAAAATACTTTTTAAATATATTATTATCCTTAATTATTCATTAAAATTAATAAATTATTTAAATTAAAATTCTCGCGATTAGTTCGATTTTTGAACGCGTACATTTTTTGAACGCGTGCATTTAGATGCACATCGCGGAAATTTTAATTTAAATAATTTATTAATTTTAATGCACTTAGGTGCGTAATGTCTTTATAGTCTAATCAATTTACGGAAATGCTCCAGATAATTGAAGGCAGGAAAAAAAAATTATGATCGTGTAGAACAATAAATTCTAAGAAAGATAGCGTTTTTTCGGATTTTCAATGGCAAACCTTATCTAAAAAATTCGCGAAAGTCCAAAAAACAGTTTTTTGCTAATAAAACAAAAAGTTGAGTTTGAATCCCAAAAAGTTGAATTGGAAAGTTGTAGGTGATAAAATTATCTTTCGATCGATGTCCTGTGCAATATCGATTTTTGCCTTATAGTCCATTGAAGTGTTACATTTTTTTGGGCTTAACGTGCAAAAATCAGACCACGCAATTTTATTTTTTGGATGCCGACAGAGAGTTAGTGTAAAGTTAAATCCATGTTTGTGGGGTGTGACCCCACAAACATGGATTTAACCCTTGTCCCGCGGCCACCATCTTGTAAAAAGATCTGCGAATGGTTTTTATGCTATATCGGACAAACTATTTGTCGTACAGAAAATTTGTGAATACATTTTTGTTGCAAATTAAATTCTCTACAACTTTAATTCAGTAACTTTTAGTCGTAGAACCAAAAATAACAAAGTTATTAACGAAAATAGACAATAAAGTTTGAAAACAAATTTTCTTAGGTTCATTTTGATAGAGGGGTTTTCAAGGAATAATTTCCATTGCAAACTTTTTCCAAATTTTATTTATTAGGATTTTACAACGATGCGAAACTTACACTATTCTCCAGTACTCGTAAGTATATGCTGCTATTTATATGAATGATTATGCATAGTTTTCTCTCATCTTTCCATTATTTTTATAAGAAACATTTTAATGACTGACATTGCAATATTGTTAATAATTAGTTATAGACTTTTTTCCCCACCCTCTACGAGGTAGTCTGGTGTATTGGATACAAGCTCAACTTTTTGTTTTATTAGCGAAAAACCTTTTTTTTACTTTCGCGATTTTTTTAGGTTAGGTTCGCCATTGAAAATCCGAAAAATAAAAATGCTTATCTATCTTAGAATTTATTGTTCTACACAATCTTTTTTTTTCCTGCCCTCAATTCTCTGGAAATTAATATAGTGAATCCGTAGATTGATTGGATCTATTACCAGGGGTATCCCCGTCGCATCTAGAAACTAGGGCCCACGAGGAGCCAAATAAACCCGAAAGATCAAACATCAAGCGACGATCACTATTCACTGTTTATGTGGTTGAATGCGTGTGCGAGTAATCAGTGTTATTATAATAATTATTAGGGAAATCATAAATTTAAACTACCATAGCGGAAATAAATAAAATTTACAGAAATAATAGGCAGAAAAGAAAGCACGCCGTGTAAAGCTACACAGCAAGATTAGAAATAAAAAATCCTGAGACCTAAAGATTGAAAAAATGTTTTGATTGTTGGTCTTCTTTGGTGGTTATATATTTCCTATATTTAATTTTATGTCACACAAATAAAAAAAACTCCGCAGGAGCACCCAACCGCTCCTCACGCCTCAGGAGAGAACGTGAGGACCGGCCAGAAAGTGTCGAACTCGAACCGACTAAAACGACCCTCCACTCGCCACTTGACCCTACAGGCCGTCGTCGTAGCAAACCGTACGCGTTGGGGAGAGCATGGATGGCCCTCCGCCCGGAGAGGTCGACAAAGCCTGAGGGCCCCTCCGTCCTGTGAGTAGCCGGGACGGAGGACGGAACCTCGGCTCAGGTTGTCGCCGGAAAAATATGCAGCTGCGTGCCGTCGAGAACCTATACAAGTGGGGGCCGGTCCCAAAATGGTTATAACCGGCTGGCGATCTATCAGCTGAAGGCCCGAAATGGTGAGTGCACCAGAATCAGTCGCAAATATTGATCGTCATGCTTCACTTATCTGTATAAATTTGCAGTGTAAAGTTCTTAATCATTTTAAGATTTTTTATAATAAATACTTGAATAACGTACTGTGATTCAAAGATTTTTAATTTAATTTCTCTTACGTACACAGTCGACGACTATTAAGGCCTACCTAATTTAAACATAGGTTTTGTTTTCCTCCTACATCATGAATCAAATTTTATTTGTTTCATAATGTATTTCATATAAATTTCGAGGTTTTACGAATGTAAACAAGTAGTGTGTAATTTAATGCTAATTGAACAATCGTTAGTTTTAGTGTCTACGACCATAGGCATCGTGGTTACAGAATTTTTAATAATTTTTAATGTAATTGCTGCATTTATGCAATTATTGATCTCAAGTATTAAATGTATAATGCGTAGTTTGATTATTTAAGTATATAGAGCTGTAGATTTTATTACCCTACCATAGTAAAATAAGGCCTATCGGCAAGGTTTTCAATAATGTTTAAATTATTTTTCATTTAAATTTTTCATTTAGTTTGATCCAAGGAGGATTCAACGCTTCGTATACCACATATGATTACCTAGGGCAATGATGTTATATTTACAAAAGAGGTAGATGAGTTATTGCGCTCTAAAACTGGCACCTCAAAACTTTGCTAATTAGCCAACCTGGAGCTCATTCGTGTAACAACCTGACAGCGTCAACTCGTATGTCCGTTCCTAATATTAATATTAAAATGCTGTCCTATGTTATAAGATACTGCAGAAACTATACTAGCAAGACTTCCAAAGATTCACGAATCACGTATCATGTGTAAGTATACTTATTTAATTCATTTGTGTCACCATTCTTTCCAAAATCTAAAATATCAGTAAAATAATAAATCATAAAAAAATGAAATGCGATGGGTAATACCCCAGTTACCAAGTGCGACAGAGAGCAATATATTATATTTGATCAAAGAATATAGTTACAGAACCGTCAATGTCATGCAGTGCCTATTAAACATTTGTTTACGTTTATTTAGTTGGTATATAAGATATAATATACGTATTTTTTAAACGAATCAGAAGTTTTAGCAGCGAGTCTAATATCCCAATAATCTCACACAATAAAAAATATTTTACATGAAAATATCTAGTGTTTTATTTTTATTATTTTCAAATTTATAACAAAATTGTTTTATAAATGTATGTACTTAAATAATTCTGTTTACAAATGTACATGACTCAAGAAAAAATAATTTTAAAAATCAAACATAAATCCTTTTTACTATCTAAACCCATTAGGCATCAAACATATTTTTCGAAAATGTCTGTTCTGTGGTATTAATTACTAATATTCTATGAACTAGTCACGGATTCGCTTAAAATGCAGTAAGAAAGTTAAATTGACCAATCACAATGGTTTTAGAGAGCCGTGTGATTTGTTAGTTTGAAATGCAATTGAGTCTTACATTCTATAGCGACGCAGTGCAATGTATATTTGTCTCACTTTGCTTATGGTAATTGTCATGCTATCTTGTTTACACTTCATCATTTTATTAGTGTGTATAAACAAAGTGTATGGCTTATGTGTGTGCGTAACCGGGACAATATTTTACAAGCATTAGTACTAACGTAACCTATCTACCTCTTTTTTAAATATAACATCATTGACCTAGGGCCATTGAGTACCTACAACGGGAGTCGCAATTCACAGGCAGGATTCACAGGCCTCTGTCAAGGTTTTAAGTAAAAAAATAGCCACCGCTCAATAAAAACTAGTTATGAATCAATCTGTTACCATTTCTATAATCGAAATCAGTGCGTCAAGTGCTCCACAAAACTGTCGTCTTATACCGTCACGAGGTGCAACGAAAAATCCACCATATCTAGGCTAGCCAAAGAAGGAATTATATTCCATAAGTAAATATAATTTTTCTATTAACTACTAGTTTTCTATTTTTTATATTTTTTCAGAATCGTTTCATTAAATCTGTTTTGAAAGTTTTGTATGAGAAATAGCGCGTATGTCGCCGCCCGTTGTAGGTACTCAATGCGAAGGGTGACAAATTAAGTCTTTTTGATATTGACAGTATGAACGTAAACAATGAGTATTTCTAATGCACATTATATAAAAATATTAGCTTCCTCCAGTCCGTCTCCATATAAACTTTAAGTGTACCAAATTTCACGCTCCTTCGTCAGCGCAATTTTCTTAAAAAGGGAACTAAAGTTTTCGCTTCACGTATTAATATGTATATAGAAGATTATAAACAAGAGAAAAAAACTGTTGTAGTACCTGATACGAATTTTATTTTTCAAAAAAACATTAGACATTGTAAGACTTTATTACAGGTAAGTCTTTACATAGTGTTCTTCTTTTTCATTAGTACTCAATTACAGTTTCGTTAAATAATTATGTATCAGCATAAACAGGGGGATGCACCACCTGTCATTGTGCGATATCTGTAAAAAAAAATTACAAATAAGATAAACTTTTATTTATATATATTTTTATTTTTATTTATATAACCGATGAAGTAATTAGGAAAATTGTAAAACGATTTATAGGTTACTATTTATTCCGTTGTTTTCTTTAGTTTAAAATAAAATCGTGAGATGCGCTTAGTAGACTTTACTTTTTATTTAGGAAAATCTAATGAGTACCACTTTCCAGGGGTAAGTATACTTTTTTGGTTCACTGTATGGGAGTGGAATTCGATTAGGTTTACTGGCCACGGAAGCGTGTAGTTTCCACGGAGCACTCAGCCTATAGAGCCGAAATATCGGACCATCCTACTCACCACTTCTTAGTGATATGACACTAATATCAACTTTTTTTTATAAAAGAGGGGACAAACGAGCAAGCGCACCTGATGGAGAGTGCCCAACCGCTGTCCATGAAGAATCACGAGACATCAACCGCAACATCTGAAGAATCACAGGAACGTTGCCGGCCTTTAGTGAAATAGGGAAAGGAGTGACAGGGTGGAAACGGATGATGGGCCACCGGCACTCTCCCTCACCGAACGAAACATATCAGCAATAGACGCTGTTATTTCACGCCAATATTCTGTGAGAGGGTGGTATTTCATCGGGCGAGCCGACCCTATTCGTGCTGCAATGCAGCATGGCTCTACCACTCACATTCTCAACTCTCGCTCGTATTAAAACAGTAGGTACATAACTAATACTGGACCTGTGTGTACATCTTCGTATATTCCGAAAGATAGTTAGATACATACATAACGGCTTCCTATTCTATTTGGTGGTGTGGCAAAAACAGCAAAAAATCAAACTATGAAACAAAAACAATCTCATTTCATTGGTAAGTAACAGTAAGTATACAATTTTTAAATTGACATTCATTTTATCACGGGTTTAAACTGGGGGCCTGGACAAGTGGCACGATTGTCGTAAACGCTAGTAAATAGAACGACAAATACGAAGTAATCTTGCGTAATGAATTTTAATATGGTAGTCAAACATTATTAACTGTCTTATATATCAAACAAAACGTAGTAGTGTGAAACCCGCCGTATAAAACATAGCCATGTGGCAGTTTTGACGAACAATAACGCCTGCAAGCGTTTCGATGGTACGAATTGTTTGCCACTTGTCTAGCCGCTCAGGACACTCAATTGACGTGCTCGATGACGTGTACCCAAGCATCTCGCTTTCACTGGTGCAACCTCTATTACCTTATTTACGTTGTCTCCGTCTATTTATAAGCACGTTTAGGTCTTCTAATAGTGTGTGTATAGTTAACCTATCGGAACGCAGTAACCGCAGCAGTATTTAGACGTAAATTGATTTCAAATAAAATAAATGACATTTCCTCTCTATAGGTTGAGTGCTCCATGCGTAGCTTCATAGACGCTTCAAAATACGACGTGTGGCTTGTACAGCCTGGCTACTAAAGTTTGTCTTTATTTATTGTTTTGCAAACATATATTTTCTCATAGTTTAACATTTCTTCACTTTTATTTTGAGTCAAACATCAAAGGGATTGCACACTAAGCAGGTACAGAAACTTAAAAAGTGTACACTTGGGTATAATATGTTCCATAGCTATATTTTTTTAATCCTTTGCAAAATAGTCAAACTAAAATATTTAAGTACCTACTAAGGGTAGATTCGTGTATGTCAGCATCAATTCGTATTTAACTGGACGGTACACGCATCGCAACTCAAAAACTGAGATAGGCTACAGTATACTTTCAGTTGCTATAGCATGTAATAGGATGCTATCGCATGTTATATATATATAACTTACTAATAGACGCTAAAGAGTATATTTGTGTTTATGCCATGCCGCAATTGATTGGCATTAGTATATGAAATAAAATAAAAATAATAATAATAAAATATTTATTTCATAACACATACATATGTCAACACCATAATTGAAATGTGCAAAAAATCAGGTTAGTGTTACCTACTGAGGTTACTTTTGTAGGTGGACAAAGGTTAATCCGTTAATCATTAATTAACGAAGTTAACAATTTGATTAACGGATTCACTTTTAAGTTAACTCAAAAAACGTTAACAACTTTCGTTAAACTAAACTTCCGTTAACTTTAGTCCGTTACATTGGTTGTTTGTTGATATGTTATTTTTTTTGTTTGAATTACGCGCAGTGCCACACTCGTACGTTCGGCGAGTCGAATGGTCGAAGATATATTATGCGAAATGCGCGTGCGAGTGTGATTTAATACTGTTATGTATTCTAGACATTGCGTGAGTGTGAGCAGGAACACTAGAGTTGGTGTGGAGTTGTTGAGAATGTTTATAAAGGGCAAAATGCACCTAATGCAAATTTATGATCAATAATAGATATTTATTCACATAATTTAATTTGTTATATTATTATCAGACTGATTATCGAGGAATACAACTCATACGACGAAAATCATCTGCAAGACATCGAACTTATGAGATCTCTACCAATGGACGACCTACATTAGCACCTAGTATAAGTAACGATCGAGTCATTGAATAGTGTGAAACCCGCCGATGTAAAGAAATTAACAGATGACACACCTAAACTCGTAGAGAAACGCCATCAGATGAGGCTGGATTATCAGACCCATACTCCGGAATACCGGGCTCTACATAATGATATTCGCCAAAAGCTGAAAGAATATTTGCAGCAATACCAAGGAGAGACATTTTTACGAGACATTGTACAAAAGTAAAGTACCATTCTCTGGATCGCAAAGCAAGAGATGCAGGCCACCTGTTACTAATATCGGTTCGGAGGAAATTCCTGTCGTGTCTGTTGAGGTGATACAGCTAGCGCTTAGCCAAATAAAAAACATAACATCTCTAAACCAAGATAACATAATAGCCGAGATTTTGAAGCTACGGTCAGAGGTGCTATGGAGAGCTCTAGCACTGCTGTTTACAAACTGCATATTAAACCGTAAGGTACCTGAGGTTTGGCTTAACGCAGTAATACTTCTGCTCCACAAGAAAGGGGACAATTCGAAAAAACAATTTAAGTGTTTAATCAGTGTATCCTGCCAGTTTTCACGTATGGAATTGAGACAGCAACTCTCATCGAAACATCTACTGAGAAAATCAGAGTTACACAGAGGGCGATAGAGCTACAGATGCTCGGAATAACGCTCATACATCAAAAGGAATGAGTAGATCAGGCAGAAGACGAAAGTAAGAGACATGGCAGAGGAGATTGAGCGTCAGAAGTGGAGATGAGCAGGGCGCATTGCCAGGATGGACTGCGGTCGATGAACGAAAAAGACTTTGGAGTGGAAGCTCTGCGTGAGAGTTATTCGTTCTTCTAGGATGTCGACATGGATGGAAACGTAGAATATATTGAAATATAAATAAAAGACGTGCTTTCGCTAGCTCATGTAATTCTCGACTGACTTATTTTTTGACATTCAAAAATACCATATTATTATTAAGTAGCAATCATAATTGTAACAATTAATCACGAATATTGACATCCTTATAGACGATCTCGGCGATGGCTGGATGACATCTGACAACAGGCGGGCATGAACTGGAAGAAAGTGGCAAGAGATAGACAGGCGTGGAAAAAAAGAAAGAGAGTAGGCCCATGTCCAAAGACGAGCGCATCAAGGGCAGATATAGATAGAGATTCATATAACTTTATTGTTTTCTTAGAGCTAAATAAATGTGTATTTAATTGTTAATTCTACATTACCTATAATAATTAATCTACCCACTTATTTTGTATTAATTTTGGATGGTTAACTTTTAACGGTTAACTTTAACGCGTTATATTTTCGAAAATTTAACGCTTTAACAACTTTTTAATTAACGAATTAACGATTAACAAAGTTAACTTTTTGATTAACTGTGCCCACCTATGGAAATGGACAGGTCGATTGTGAAATCCGTTGTAATAGCGTGCCTTCTAGAAGAAAACAAATGAAAAAAATGCAAATGGACGTGAATCTAGACGTGGGTCGATCCATTTTTGAGAAAAAGAGAATCTATGAAAACCGAATTTATGCGTTAGCCTCTCTGTACAAAATAGCCATTTTCAATAAATAAAATTCGCATCGATTCTGACAATGTGGAATCGGGACCCTATGGAATCGTGTTTTAAACCACGAAAGAAAAAAAAACTGGAATTAGCATATCGAATGCGAATGCATAATGCTTACTCGTCGTAATATTTTCACTACATATCTAGTTTTGACTGGTATCACATTGTGGAATCGACAAGAGGTCTCGTTATAACAATAAAAGCTATTTTATCGAAACTTTATAAAAAATATCAAATGTTTGAATTAGTTACGGGCGTAACTGGGTGAGTCATTTTTTTCAGTCCTTCAATGAAGAAATACGTCTGCTGATTGTGAAGAAGAGGTTTTGCTGTTGTTAGCGATATCAGAAGAAGAATATCAAGATTCAAAGTACGACATGCAAAGATTTTTATTGTTACATTTCCTACTATAAAAAAAACATCTAAGAAAACGTTTTTTTCTTTGGCGATTTGATGTTGCATCCTGATCAGACTTTACCATTTATTTTAAAGTAACGACGTTTCTTATTTTCTGTATAATATGTAGTTGTTAAAGTAGTGTCACAGAAAAAAAGACGTTAGTTTCACGGTTACGCAAACGGCAAAAAACGGAACCCTTATAATTTCGTCCTGTCCACCTGTCCGGCTGTCCGTAAGTCACAGTCATTTTTTTCGGAGAAAATTACAATATATACTTAAACGAAACTGCTACACAATGATGTAGTGAAATTAAAAAAAAAACTAAAATGAATGGTGGAACTTCATACCTATAACAGCGAGATAAAAAATCTAGTACACAGAAGCAGGTGGGGTAACTAGATATAATTGGTCTTCAAAAATTATACAGAGGTTTCAAATAGCCTTTTTATGCAAGTCAATAGTTACCGAGATATACGCTTCTAAATTCAAAGTGTGGGCCCCTCCTTATAACTTTTCAACTAAATATGCAGTAGAAATTCAGAAAAAAATTGAGTTAGAGATAGTGGACCTTAAAAAGAACTCAACGAAATTCAGTTTGAATAAAGTGCGTTTTGAGAATTGGGTTATTTTCAGTTACACGCTCAACGACTGCAGAAATTATTTTATTTCACAAAGCGACAAGCCAACCCAAGCCAAGCTTCACATGGGTAGAATTTTTTTTTTAAATAAAATAAAGTTTATGTTTCTATTCGCTGGCAATGTAGCTTACTTCAGGTGAAAAAATTTTTGAAATCGGTTGAGTGATTTTTGAGTTTATCCATTATACATACAAACAAACAAAGTTTACCTATAGTATAGTGTCACTGAGAAATACTAATTTATTTTTGCTGCCGGTTAAATGAATATTGTGTATCCCGTCTATACGGAACTCTTCACTGTACGTAGTGGTCCAACATACACTAGGCCGGTTAAGATCTTTAGCTTTTTCTAAAAATAATTTCATATCGAATGGCATTGCAAGATTAAACGCCGACGTCCCCCACTCAATTTTCGCTACAAGTCATAGGACTATTCGCGCCAATGTGAACACGTCTATACAAATTAGTTGAAGCAATCAGTGCGAGCGAATCGCATCCCTCATTCCGGCGTGTGATACGGCTCAGTTTGTGTAGAGCTAAGCACAGTAAGCACCTTAAGGCCTCTTTCTTGTCCACGGTAAGAATTTTGCCGGATCCGCGTACGAAATCTATATGACATCAACGTCAGGTGTCAATGATGTTTATGTCGTAAATTTCAAAAAAAACTAGTTAAAAAAATATTTTACTAGCAGTGAAATCACCAATAAATTATAAAAAAAAAATTAAAAAAAAAAAAGAAATCTGACCACATTGTGGGATTCGAAACCGCGCACTTCGGCATGATACAGCATCACCGAACCGTTTTTAAAACACAGTTATATTATTATTAAAATCATACTTTAATGGAAAATAATAATTTTTAATCTTGCTCACCCAAAGACAGATCCCAACAATAGTAGCTATTCCTATTCGTAACTACTAAACACTAAACTAATCACAAATGTAGATTAGTCTAAACATTAAACTTTCGATCGCCTATAACCAAAACAAAGGACTCACATGACTAAAACTCATTAAATTACAGGTTGCATTAGAATAGTAAATCAAAACAATGATCATTGATCATGGCGCTACGCGATGGCAGAATATGGAAGTAGCTCTATCTCCTCTAACTCGTGGTACTTCGCCGTAAGTACAAGCGAGACAGTGCTATCGTTTCGTCGCTCCGTATGGGCAAGTCCAATTGAACGTACCACAGTGGACTTGTTCACCATGTTTTAATTTTGCGTATTTACGCAATCTAATATTAAATTGAGTACATATTAAATATTTTTTTTTTTATTACATAACATAAAAACAGCACACAAAAGTAAAAAAACACCAATTGTTCTATTTACTCATAGTTGTAAATACAAAATTTTGTGAAATACGTTACGTTGTTCACTGTATAAGCGTCAAAGTGCATGTCAGCTAGGCGTGATTCCCGAACTGCAGTTGAGTGGATCCGATGCTTTCAAACAACGAAGCATCGTCACTCGTCAGAAAATTCAGATTCGGTCACGTAACTAGCACCCAAAAAGCATTTTACTACTGTAATAACATAAATCTGACTTCGGAGTTATTTGTGCATGGTATGGCTATTGGCAATATAAAAATATAACTTTAACCATGTAATATTGTATAAATCAGTGACTGACAAGATTCACTCTCTCTCTCTCTCTCTCTCGTTTTAATGTTAAGGTTTATTTAATAAAACATAGTCTTGTTTAATTAAATACCGTAAATCCCAGTTTCAGCTAACTTCATCCCGCTATTTTGAAGCTTTCGTTAGCCCGGTATACCGGTATTCGTACGTGTGACCACCAATTTTTATAGAGGTATTATCACTAATTATTTTCATGTATATGGATTGAAGCAACTTAGGACTTAGTTATACTTATTCGTTGGTTTTAGTTTCACTCAATACGATGGCGTTATCATGAGCCATTTTAAGATATTTTTAGTCTTTAGTCATATATTTGTATATATGCTGCAGTTTTTGATAACATTATAGCCATATGCTATTCACGTACGAGACGTATCCGACGGGGCCGTACACTCAACCGGTTGGAGTGTAGATAAGTATCTAGTTTATTCCCTCAGAACAGTGCGAATCCACATTGATCAGGGGTAGATAATGATGGTTAGTTTATGAGATTTAACTTAGGTAAGCATTATGAAAGTGTTTACCTAAAAACGAAGTTAAGGTGTAGGAGCAACCATGGCCGCAGCCGTCAACTGCGAAATGATGCTGCCGGCCGCTAAATTCCCATAATAAGATTGCGCAGCTGCGGCGGCACTATGAGCCGCGATGCCCGTGTTGGTAAATCCCAATATCGGACCTACCAATGGCGTCAAAATACCGGCAGTGCCATAAATGGCTGCTGCTCCAATGACGTTTACGGCAAGTGCTGCTAATAGTCCCATTTTTATCTGAAACGATATAAACGATTATCAAGTTCTCGTACATCGATCTTTTACTGCATATAACTCTGTAACGTTACGTTTTAGGACATAAGGATTTTTTATTTGTAAAAGTGTCCCCAATCGATATCTATATAGATTTTATCGTGTGCCGCCATTTTGAAAAAAAAAAACAAAATGGCAGCTGAAAAGTATGACAAAATCTTCGAACCCCTTTATGATTTTATAACTTATGATTCTGGTACTAAGCGACACTAAAAAAAATACGCAATTTTTATTTTCAACATCTTAATATTTAAGTTTGTGTAGTGCAAAAAAATTCTCCTATATATATATATGTTTGTATGTATAATATGTATTTACTGACATTATTTACTAATTTTACAATATTATTAGCGGAAATCAATTTTTTGACTGTAAATTTTTATCGGAAGTGGATATGATGGGAATTTTATTTATTCATTTAGAATAGACCATATCGTAAATGGGTTAAGGATGTAATTATTTTATCATCAAACGATCTACAACTAATCTACATTACATTAGCTACGAGGTACAACAAAGGTACAACATTTTGTTCTCATTTCGATAATTGGATTAGGTTAATTTAAATAGGCAGTTATAGTTATGTAAATCTAAAGCAATAAAAGTAACGAAAAATTGGAAATTTACAAAATATCAACGCTATTATAATATATTATATTATAATCACCGTTATGTTCCACCATATTAATGAAATAAAAATAACTGTTAAATAATAGAAACGGAAAGCCAAGAGGCCAAGAAGAGGCCAAGAAGATTTAATACAGACAATAGTATGAAAAATTAACGGATCATAATTTATAAGAAAGTTTAAGAAAATAAAAAAAATACTTACGAAAACTAAAGAACGGCAAAAAAAACTCGGTAGATTTGAAAATTAGTAAAAATGCTTGTTGTAAGCAAGAGGTGGATCAAAATCCGCAGTGTAAACTGGAATGTTCGGGACTTTGTTTTTTCCACAGTACTTAAACATTTTACAATGCGTATTATACTACAAGTTTCAGTTCGTTACACAGTCTCTCAATGACACATGTATTTACAAATCAAAAGCTTACAACAAGCAATCTGCAAGCTACGTACTTAAATTGTTTACGTTATAGCATCCTGTGTTTGTGTTTCGAATTGTCTATGATCTGGAATTTTTGGCAGTGTGACCAGATTAAATTTTACGAAAATACCTTAATCACATTGATACTAAAAAATAACTTTCACATCTAACACACAAAAATTTTTAAAACATTTTATTCATCATTATCAACAAAATAAATGTTAGAATTATATTTAAACATTCCATTCAAAGGATTATTTACATATTTAATGTTTTCAAGTTAGATTTATGTCTTTCAGCATCACGTGTTGTTTTATAAAAGCTAATCTGCTTTGAATATTTATATTAAGTACATCACTATACATTGCAATATATGCTTTGCAAAAGGCAAAACTCATTCTTATTGTGTGAAAGCAACGAAGAAAATTGTGGTACTTGTTCCCATTTTGATAGATAATTGGACATATTGGGCGCTTTTATAATTTACTGTTGAAACATTTTATCGTCACGATTTTACCATCCATGATATAATAGGGGAACAAAGATAATAGGTTTATAGTCGGTATACTAATTATTATTCGTGTCAGCTATTTTGTTACACGCATTAGATTACTATTGCAAATATACTCTTATAAAATTAAGTACCTATGCATAGTACACCTACAGATACATTTTAATATCTAAAGTCTAAACGAAAACAGGATATTACGAGAATTTCGATTAGATTTTTTTTACATACCTACCTACAATAAATTTGAAATAATTAAGGGTCGGTACATCTAAATCGCGCCCGACGAGGTTTGGCATTCCGTGTTTAGACATAGGTGGGCAAAGTTAATTCAAAAGTTAACTTCGTTAATCATTAAAGCGTTAAATTTTCGAAAATTTAACGCTAGTTAAAGTAAGCGCAAAAAGTTAACCGTCCAAAACTAATACTGCCTTTGGGTTGGAATACTAAATAAGACAAATATAAGCGGGTACCACTAATTATTACAGGTAATGTAGAATGAACGAATAAATACACATTTATTTAGCTCTAAGATACATAACAATAAAGTAATATAGTATTTATACGACCTTTTTGGTCCTGATGCGATGTACTATATTCGAAATCGTACGTAAAATATACGATCTTTTCAAAATTATAAACTTCAACAAAATACTCGTAATATAATAATTTTATATCAAGTTCATTTTGTCGATTTAAAAAATCAGTTGTTAGCTACGATATAATTAAATAGTAAGTTGGATACTTAGAGCAATGGAACACCCCAAATTTTACTTAAATTATCGATTAATCGATTAATATTAATATTTAATAACAATTAATAATTAATTAATTTGCATTCGAACACTTCGTGCTGCAGTCGTGAAGGTAAAAACAATAGAGAGACGTGGAGCGCCCAAGTTTTGATTTATATAATCTCGAGCGGTAGTGGAAAACAAGCCGTGAGTCGTTCTTTTCTATGACGTTACGAACACTCTGCACGTCGTACTCTGCTAGAGGGCGCTAGTGTTCTCCTTTATGTTTATTTGTCGGTGTTGCTAACACGGCCATGCTGCAAATTACCTGCCCTCAGGCACCTCGCTGAAGGTTCTTCATCACCACCCTTGGCGCCAGACTCTAAACGTTCTTCACAATTATAGAAAGCGAACAATATAAATAACATTATTTTCTTTCTCTATCTTCCATTTTCAAATCGCTCGGCCCATCATGATTTTCTCCTTTATGTTTATTTGTCGGTGTTGCTAACACGGCCATGCTGCAAATTGCCTGCCCTCAGGCACCTCGCCGAAGGTTCCTCATCACCACCTTTGGCGCCAGACTAAACGTTCTTCACAATTATAGAAAGCGAACAATATAGATAACATTATTTTCTTCTCTATCTTCCATTTTCAAATCGCTCGGCCCATCATGATTTTTACAACATTGAGAAACAATTAGTAAAGACTACAGTTTGGTAACCATCGTTTTTAAGTAGTAGGTAGTCTTAATTTACCAGACTACCCCAATCCAGGACGTTCCTTTAGGCTTGCAATCAACCTAACGAGCTCCTTTAGGCTTAGGACACTCTTAAGGTAATTGTCATTAACTAATCGCGGGACCAATAAACTACGAAAAACCAGAACGTTCCTTTAGGCTTAGGCAACGCCTGGAATCAACTTAACTAGCTCCTTTATATATACAGTCTATAAAGCTAGAAGAGTCAAATGGACAGAATCACTAATTTTTTAGCTCAAAAACATCTTGCGTACTCTATCAAGTCTGCTGTATTAGAAAATAAAAAAATATTTATTTTCAACTAAGTTTCTCTGCTATATAAGCAGCACTTATTGAGCACTTAATAGTTATTCG
This sequence comes from Zeuzera pyrina, assembly GCA_907165235.1. Classification (NCBI taxonomy): domain Eukaryota; kingdom Metazoa; phylum Arthropoda; class Insecta; order Lepidoptera; family Cossidae; genus Zeuzera; species Zeuzera pyrina. Next base: position 7,917,647 of record OU015627.1, read on the forward strand.
CCCCATTTTGATCATTCCAATACGTAGGAGCTGTTATTTTACTCACAGCTTGCTTACGCCATCAAGTTAGCAATTTGCAGTATTGAAAAATAAAAAATATTTTTTTGTATCATTTTTTTAGCTGCTTAAGCAGCACTTATTGAGCACTTAATAGTTACTCGCTCCATTTTTTCGTTCCAATACGCAGGAGCTGGTTTCTTAGTCACAGCTTGCGTACTCTATCAAGTTAGCAGTCTGCATTATTGGAAAATAAACAAATACTTTTTTCTATAATCTTTTCCTACTGTACAGGGAGCACTAATTGAGCACTTAATTCTTAGAATTGATATTTTATGGTGTATCTCTTCGATCCGTTTGTTTGCGTAAGTACACTGCTACCTTAATGAAAAGCTAGCAGTGTCCTTATTTTGTGGTCATCTTTTATAGCTTCAAATTTCAATTTTTAGCATTAAATTAGTACTAAATTTTGAGCTAAAAATTAGTGATTCTGCCCATTTGACCCTTCTAGCTTTATAGACGTCTAAAAATGCAAAAAGTAGAAAATCTAATTAAAACAACCTCACTTTTCCCGTTCCCGCCAAAAAGTCTTCGGGTGTTAGTATCGGACAATTTATTTATTTATATTTGTTAAGGCATTGGTAACAAGACCATCAGCCTAATGACGTAAGTTAGAAATTTAACTATCCCTAACGCTTCTCCAGTAAAGCGATAGTAGGCTTTACTGAAGATAAGATCGCCATATCTCATATTGTTTACAACGATGACAACGAAAAACTATTTTTCCCAGAAAACCTCAATTTATTAGAATATTATAACAGAACTTATCTACAAATTAACAACATAACAAAAGCGTGATTTAAATATTGAATTTTAAAGCATTACACCATCTATTAAACTATTATTTCTTAATAGACTGTACTAGTGTTGCGATTATATTGATACCACAACCACAGACTTTTAAATGGAAGCAGATTATACCTATCGGTTCAAAATGCGTGGCAAATTTAACACTAACAAATATTACTAACACACATACAGAACTCAGGGCCGCATTAAGGAGTGGGTATATATATTGTATATTATCTTAGAGCGGGACTATTTGGGACACTCTAAATTATATTTTTCATATGAGGAAATAAGGATAAAATAAAGATAATGTGTAGTTTTAAGTTTGTAAATATTAACGTATGTATGTACTTTTTGTTAATGTAAATAAGGATAAAATTAATTGATATACTAGTATTAGAGATTATTACTTTATTACTATATTCCTTCTTTTTGTAGATTGTTTTTGTCACATGAAGGATGTAAGGAGTGTTCCCAATGGCTCCTCGATACAATATTATGATTGTTCGTTCGATACATGAGGCCTGACGGCTGTACGCTGCTGGTCTTGGGCCGCATGTACATTGTGATGACCTTGCTTGCGGTTCGATTTATGTGAGTACATAAGGTTTAATAACACAAACGATATATTTTTAAAAGTCGGAGAAAGTTGATAATCAGGCAAGTGAGTTTTGAATTTAGACTTTTTGTCGCGAACAAAAGAAGCGTGGTTGACATTTTATTCAAAATTCAGAATTGCTATTTTTTGTGCTTTTGGGAGTTTTAAGTGCAAAAATTATAGTATATTGTACGTTAGTGTAGTTGTGTACGAGTGAGAGGAGTTGGAGGAATTTAGTTTAACAGTCCTTTGTAACTCCAGTAAAGCCTACTTAGCATTGCTTTACTGTAAGTGTTAGAGACTTGGTTATGAGAAAATAGAACAACTTTTATATTAGACGAGTGTTATCGTTAACTATTTTTCTAAAGAGATAAGCGTCAGTGAATGTTTTATAAAATTATGAAATAACTTCATCGCTATGCTTTGTCCTTTGATTATTATTTTCTCTAAACTACGCATAAAACTTAAAAATTAAAAGAAATCAGGAGATAGTCGATGGTTGATCGCTCACATTGAGAATAAAAACTAAAATAGCTTGCACAATAAAACAAAGAATGTTTTCAGTCTTATTTAATAATCGGATCGTTTTCTTATAACATTATCTAAGAACTCATTATAGATGTGCATCAAACACTTCATTTCACTGTTTTTCTACGTGTGCCAGAACTAACTAGCGCAGAATGTCAGATATGCTAAGGATTACCATTGCAAGTAATCGTAGGTATTATTTGTCATTATTCGCCTCGAGATATCCATATTTGTTTTCACCATTTTTACATATGAACACACAATTTATGCATAATAAAGTCCATCTTCGATTACCCGAAGCAAGAAAGTTGTATTATTTTATAAATAAATTAAAAATAATTTTGTAATTACGAATTATGGATTCCAGCACTGGCTTTTTTCTAAACAACACTGGTCCAGGTTCATCCCAGCATAGCGATTAGAGATTAATTTGGCGATAGCATGTTCATTTTTAATAGGTATGTTAAATTTCATGGTCAAACAACTACAGGGTTTTACGTGTATCTCTTTTACATAATAAATGGGATTCAAAATGTTTTGAGCACAAAACACTGCCAGAATTGGTCTGCCAGTTTGTTCTATGTAGCCTTCCTTATGTATTTCTTTTATGTAGTTCTTTAACCAAAAAATTTGAAGATTTTCATCTTTAGAAACCCGATAAACAAGGTATACATCAAAATCAAAAGATAGTTGCAAAAATTGATAGTTGCTTAACCTTAGGTACCTGTCCGTTAATATTTAATTTTATTACGAGACTCAGTTTTCTCTGAATTCGGCCCTCTTTAAGGTACAAGTACTAATAATGTCAAAATTGGTTAGGTACTTGGTACAAAAATATAAAAAACCTATAAAAAAAACCTTAAACAATATAAGCAAACTTTAATTTTAATAGTTTGCAACATATTTAAGTGTTGGAGCCTCGTAATACAAAAATATCAGCTAACTGAATGCAGTAATCAAACAATTTGCAACATCAGATTTACTTACCGCTGGAACGTGATTTTCCGGGCTTTTCAGTATGATGCGTTGCAACTATGGGGGGTACCACTTTTGTACCATTTTTTGCACTTTAAATAACCAAAGTAATGTTTATACACCAAGAAATATTTAATCATCGAACATGTGACGTACTACACAAGTAAACAGACGCCATACTCCGCTTATTTTGACTTAAGCGGAAGATGGCGGCTGCCACGGTCTCGGAATTGTCTATGTGTGCCATTGTGTTGCAACAAATGAAAGAAAAGGATAAAGATATACAATTTTAAACTACAATGAAAGTGACAGTGTTATTACTTACACGGTATATATGTGTGAGTGAATTATGTTTAATCTGCTTCCATTTATAAATCTGTGACCACAACAGTGACTTCAACCCATGGCTTCAATCTCTGTGCTGACTTTTTGACGGGAACGGGAGGAGTGGTTGTCATGTTATTTGAATTTTCTATTTTTTACATTTTTGGGAGTTTCGAAGTACAAAAGTGATAGTATATTGTGTTTTAAAGTTTTGTGTAAGTGAAAAGAATGGAGTACGCGCTCTTCCAAGACGTCTTTTATAACTTCCGTAAAGTCTACTACCGCTTTACTGGAGGAGTTTTACGATAACGATTCTAATTATTAATACAATACGTGACAATGACAAATGCGCTAATCTGTGCGTCGTGCCATGAAGAAACAACAAAAAAAAACAATTTTAACATTCCTATATTAGACCGCTCGTGCGTATTTGGAACTTTTTAATATTAGTGTTTATTAAGAGTGATTTGTATCTACAGTTAGTATAAATATATAAATCTGTACAGTGTATATTAACGTAATATAGAGTTATGCGTAAATACTGTTTTTACTGTAACTTTAACTTTAATGCAGACTGCATTTAAAGTTTTTGTTATGCTTTCAATACTAACTTAGCTTTCAATTCTAACTTAACTTCAATACTTATTTGTATTAAATGAACGTTTTTATTTATTTATTTATTTATTTTATTTATTGGATTGCCAACAGATATTACACTGTAGACTTAAAGTTAAACAATTTCATATCACATAACATAGTGTAAACCCAATTATAGGCAAACTCGACATTTCATTTAGTACAGATATTTATGACTAGAGTGTTAAACTAAAATCACACAACATTACAGTAACCATTTGAAATGAGATGCTCAGCTATAACTTAGCAAGTCCCCGTATATAAATTAATGTATGTATACACGAAATACAGTGAACGTTTTTTATTTATTTTTACTAATAATCTGAAATTCGTTAGGGTGTGGGGACATATCAAATATCCATGACGATGTCGATTTGCACAGCACCACAACTATCGATAATGAGGTGGGCATCACTAATTTTATGTTGGTAGGCTGGTGCACGTAATTGTTTTATTCCATTGTGGTATTGATTTGCGGTCTAACATAACTAACAGAAACTGTTGTTCGAATTGCCGTCTCTTAAAGCGTATTGATTATTATTCTCTTTGTCTACAGCTAAAGAGGTAGAAGTAGGTAGAGGTAGATCTGAAAACATCGAGTTTTTGGCGGGATTTTATGGGGAGCGGTTATATGATTATTTTAATTATTCGCAAATTGTTTTTAGTTTTCTAGTGAATATTGTGATATAAAATTGACGTTGTTTTGTGTCCCAAGTATGTACGGTGTTGTGCATAATGTAAAATTGTTGAAATAAGTGCTTATTTATTAGTGTGATGTTGAAATATTTTTAGTGGCTTAGTCCGCCTCAGCGTATCCTATTTGAAAGACTGCCTCAATATATTTATCGCCAGAAATGCCAAAAAACATTATAATGTATTACGTCGACATTTAAATGAAATGACATGAAGAATATATAATTTTATTACGGAAGACATCGGCTGTATTGGGCATAAATCCTTTCCTCTCGAGGGAAACAAAAAAAATGAGTTTTTGGCGGAATTTTATGGGATACGGTTGTGTGTTTATTTTAGTTATTACAAATGGTTTCTAATTGAGATTGTGATGTAATATTGGCGTAGTTTTGCGTACTAAGTGTTGACACTGTTGTGCTGTTATGTGAAATTGTTGAAATTGGTGCTTATTTAGTAGAGTAATGTTGATATTTTCTTCTAAAATTCTAATTATTACTAGTCGTGGACGGATAAACACGTTATTTTTGTTTTGTACAGTTCTCCCTTCAGCGGAAGGACAAAGAGATTTATGTCCATAACAGCCGACATCTTCAGTAATGAAATGGTATGCCCTTCATGTGATTTCATCAAAATGTCGACGTAATACATTTTAATGTTTCTTGGAGTTTCTGGCGGCAAATATATTAGGGCAGTCTTTCTAGTAGGATCCACTGAGGTGGATTAAGGATGACTTGCTACAGAGGTTTACCAATTATTTAATAGTTAGTGCAAGCGAGATGTTAAATCTTTAAATCGAGTTTAAATATTTGGTGCAAGCCAACTTTAGCCACTAAAAAAGTCTCAACATCACACTACTAATTAAGCACTCATTTCAACAATTTCACATAATGCACAACAGCATTTGTGACAACAGCGTAAATACTTAGGATGCCAAAATACGCCAAATTTACATCACACTATCCACTCTGCGCGAAATTGCACGTGTTCTTCGATGTTGCTCGTCCATTTCAATGACTAAGATCCATTTCGACGGAATAATGTCACTTGAGTTGTTGTAATATAATAGTATAAACCATATAAACGGTCACTGTCCCGGCCAAATTTTCTCTATGGTATAGTGATCTGTTTGGTCCCGGCGCTCGCCACTCGCCAAGCACTCCAAGCACTGTACATGCTCATGCCACTCGCCACTGTCCTTGTCTAATGTAAACAATTATTATCAGTATCAGTATAAATTACTCTATGATATCAGCTAGTCAACACTGACTAAATAATCACTTTAGTTACCACGTACACGTAGTGATTACTTATTCAGTGTTAGTTACTTACTCAGTGCTCAAAGGTAGTCAATTAAATAGAGAAAATTATTAATACCTACGTCATTTATTTTGAATTATGTTTGTATTATAACATCAATGGTTAAGCAAATAAAGTCTAGGATAAATTTTGTTAGGTATTTTGTCAGGACAACCATCGTAATTCCTAATCAAGTAATCATTTGTCATTTTTAATTATATCATAATTATATTTTGTAGCGTAACTAATGCGTTTTGTAGCGTAAACTTACAAAAAATAAATAAAATAAGGTGATCGTAAAATATAAATCATGGTTGTATCAAAGAAATATGTTGTTTTAAAACCATTTATTGGTGAGCCAAAACGCAGTGATTTCGAAATTGAACAAGAAGATTTACAGCCACTAAACGAAGGAGGTGAGTAGACAATGACTACAAACAGGTATTGTGAAAAGCTGTCCATAACAGTAACAGCTCGTTCAATTCTGTATCACAGTCACCAGCGGTTACATTCTCTTTGATTGTCACTTGAAAGAAATAACGTAGGCGGTGTTTAAATAGCTTGATGCTCTCAGATTTAAACAGGACAACTATAAATTCCTGGGCTTAGCTTTACAATACAACTGCTTCCCATTTTGACACTTGACAATAGATATTGTTAAACTAACTCTTGGCAACCAAAACTATTATTGAAGGTGATAGTGCTTACAGTATTAGTAAAATTTAAAAAAAAAGTTTCGCTTTGTAAAATCTTTTCTACCCAAAAACGACTTATGGCGGTTAGGTTTATTAATACGGCGATCGCTTCGCTACCACTAAGTAATCACAACGTTTCGCTACCACCTTCACTATGCTACCCGATCTCCATAAACGTCTATCTTAAGTTTTTTTTAACTATTTGAAAGTTTAAAGTTAGGGATACGGCGTGAAGATATGTAGGTATGTATGTATTTGAAAGTTCATCAAAAGACAAATTCTATAACTGATACCTCAGTAATACATGCAATTACACAACTATTAAAACAAAGAGAATGTACCTATATAAAAACACGTAAGCAGTAGTTATTGTAAAGTCGTTCCTTATTTATTCATATAGATATAAAAATTGGATGTTTCAGAATTTTTAGCTGAGGCTGCATATATAAGTGTTGATCCATATCAACGAATGAAACTGGGTAATATATATCCATGTGATATGATTGGAGGCCAAATTGCAAGGTTAGTACGCTATTGTCATAGCTCATGAGACCCATTATAACATGAAAGTAATCATTTATAAAAATTAAAACTTTCCAGAGTAATAGACACCAAGAATCCTGAGTATCCCTTGGGTGCTTGGGTTATGGGCCACTTTGGTTGGCGAACACATACAGTTGTAAACCCAGAAAATGCAAAATTTAGCAATCAACAACCATACTTGTATATTTTGCCAGATTTTGGAGATTTACCTATTTCTTTAGGACTAGGCGTTTGTGGAAGAGTTGGGTAAGATGTACGTTGTTTATCTATATCACTAAGAATTTTTAAATTACAACATTGAATACATAGATCCTGGACAGCTTAATTTATACACAGCTACATAAAGCTTATAAATTCTAAGCTTTATCTTCTCCGTCTTAGCATAACTATACAGCCATACAGCTTATTAGCTCTATGTTAATGTGCCTACCCTCTTAGTATCAGTCTGTCAGATGTAAAACTATTTGAATGTATAACTGTGAACATATTCAGACCAATTAAAAGAGTAGTTTAATCACCCTCTATGCTCAACCAACACATCATTGATATTACTGTTAGATTACTATTAGATCATATTACTATTATTATGTTAGTAACTAATTAATCTGTGCTATTATTATTACTATATTACTATACTTTTCTGATTTTTTTTACTTCGGGCTCATTACTATTTCAATAAACTCACAAAAATAAGCCGTAAGAAATTATTAAATATTGAATACTTCATGTCACCATCGTAATTAAAATGCAACAAATTTTTGTGAAATTGTAATATTAAACTAAATGTGACTATAGAGAAACACCCGTAGGTGTCACTTGTTGTACGTCTGTCAAGACCATTTTTCTCAGGAAGGGGTAGAGGTATAGGGAATAGAGGTATTGAATTGAAATTAATATTGCAAGTATTAAGTTTTACGGTTCCTTGGAAATGTAAAAAGTTTAAGCTTTTAAGACAACACATTCAAATGATACAGACATTTTATTCCATATTCACAAACTCACTCATGAAAACCTATATACACTTCCTGTTGACCTAAAATCATGTGCCAAGGCCGTAGCACGAGAAAAGGAAAGAATTTGAAAATTATAAACCACCAAAAATCGCTAATTTGTAGTGGTTTGTGGTTTTATCACAAAAATTTATATTGCTTGTTTTAGTTCTATTAAAATGGCAATACATACAAGCATCAAACTTAGTGTGATTATATGTTACGGATACGGTATCGTGACGAAAGCATTGATTTTGTACTTAGTACTAGTATCGTATGAAATGTATTGATGCCAAGCAAAGTATCAAAAGAAGTATCTATACCTTAAGGTATCATATGCTTTGGGCTTTATTATTAAAAAAGAGGTGCATTTAATGGCACTTCAAAATTGGTAAAAATATAGACGAAATTGCTATGAGTTGCTAACAAAAAATATAATGTTACAAAATATAATGTAACACCATTAAAAAGATATTAGCTTTAAAAAATTTTAAGACGCCATTAAATAATTATTGCCAATAAAAAGAAATAAGCAATAATTTAAAATAATTTTAAATAATAGATTGGGCTGTGAAAAATAACATTTTCTATAAACTAAATAAATAAACTTGACAAGCTGTCATCCTGACAATGCCGACACATCCGGCGCACTGAATGGACTTGGAGTTGTTGCTCTCTTCCTAACTCTTGGAAATAACTCTGAAATACACCTATATACATATATACAAGATTTTTCTCAACTTCAACCACAGACTTCAACTATCTCTTTAGAGTGCCGACTCCTATTTCAATACTGCTACTGGAAATAACTCGGAAATAGACCTACTAGTTTATATAAGATTGCTATATATAGATATACCAACAGCAAAATATGAAAAGAGATGGAGGATTATAGAGATGTTATGAGAATAAAATTCTTGACTTCAACCATTTGTTTAAAGTCGGACTCCTGTTTCAATACTGCTCTTGGACTCAAAAATTCAAAACTTTTCTTTCATACAAAAATTAAAATACATTAAATGTTTCTGAAAATGGCACCTACTCTATCCGTCGCTAAAGCGGGTTATATTCTCTTTGTAATGCGACACACACATAGCGGGGCACGGGGCGGGGGGCACCGAGGCCCTCCCCCCTCAGGGAGGTGGGCCTTAGGAGCATCAGGAAATGTTAAATATATCATATCAACAGTATGTAATTAATGTAATCAACAGTATGTAAGTTAAGATTCAAATCTCTGTTCTTATGGATACCTATATAATATGTATACTAGTGTATGAAATATCCACAGAAATAGTGCATATTTTGGATTCACTCAGCTATGTAATCCTGAACCTGGAGATACTGTTGTAGTTTCTGGGGCTGCTGGAGCTGTTGGGTCACATGTTGGCCAGATTGCGAAAATAATGGGTACGTAATTAAAGTAAAAATTAATAATAGTCGTGATTAGCCTTATTTTTAGATGTAGCCTTATTTTTAGTTACTGGAGGTCGCCCTGTGCTCGAAATTCGACCGTAAATATAAACTTATAACATAAAATCTTTGGCGACAATCTACTCTATGCGACTGTTTGATCCAAGGTTACATTACATAAATGATCACATAACAAACTATCATGAGTGACATTGGCAGTATGAACGTAAACAATGAGTGATTTACCTATTTAATTTAAGTTAATGTATTTCTAATGCATGTTATATAAAAGTATTAGCTTTCTCCTGTCCTTTCTTCATATAAACTTTAAGTGTACCAAGTTTTACACTCCTCCGCCCACGCAATTTTCTTAAAAAGGGAACTAAAGTTTTCGCTTCACATATTAATATATAGATTAAATGCATATTACCAAGAAGTAGAGATGTTAGCGCCATTTCGTATTTTATTGTGACGCGTATAACCTACGATTAGAAATGTTTAAGTAAGAAAAATAACTTATACGAGGGCTGCTATTTATGTATCCGGTGAAAAGTGAAATAAACATATAGCATTTATTATAGTTTTATTGCTTTTTAAAATATTCACCATGATGATTGATGCACTTTTGCATGCGTTGGAACCAATTTTCGTAGCACTTTTTCCATTCGGATTGAGGTATCTCCAAAACGTGCATTTTGAACGCATCAACAGCCTCTTCACGGCTCGAAAAACGTTGACCACGTAATTTATTCTTCACGGTTGGGAATAAATAGAAGTCGTTGGGGGCCAAGTCGGGGCTATACGGCGGATGACCCGTTAATTCGATCTTTTGATCTTCCAAATACCGAGTTGTTTCGGCCGATGTGTGGCAGCTAGCATTGTCATGATGAAGAAGGATTCTGCGTTGTCGGTTGTTCTTTCTTATTTCTTCAAAGACTTCTGGCAAACAAATGGTCGTGTACCATTCAGAGTTAACCATTTTACGATCCTCTAGTGGCACTGTAGCTACATGTCCATTTATACCTAAAAAACAAGCGACCATTTGCTTCAGTGCTTTTTGAACGAATGACTTTTGTTGGGTTCGGCTCATCTCGGAACACCCAAACCGTTGATTGTTGTTTAGTTTCAGGATCATACGCATATATTCAAGATTCATCACCTGTGTAGATATTATAGACAGCTTTTGACACACCCTGATTGTACTTTTGTAAAAAATTTTCACACCAATCGACACGAGCCCGTTTTTGGTCAATTCTCAAGTTGTGCGGAATCCAATGAACAAATTTTCAGTGAACAAATTTTTTTTACAGCTAAATGTTCGTGTAATATTTTATATATACTCGTCATACTTATGCCCAGAGACGCCTCTATCTCGCGATATGTAACATGACGATCTTGCATTATTAGTTCCCGCACAGCATCAATATTTTGAGGTACAACAACCGATTTAGGGCGACCTTCTTTAACTTCGTCCGTGAGCACAGACCGCCCACGATTAAACTCACTAAACCAGTGATACACAGACATACACAGTAGTTTTCGATGGTGCTTCGTCCCCAAAAGTCGAAGTGAGTTGATCGATGCTCTGTTTTTGAGTTAGCTCTCGCCGAAAATCGTAATAAATCATAGCACGAAAATTTTCACGACTTAAATCCATGGTGATAAAGACTCTCAATTATCAAAATGACGCCACAAAGGATAAACAAATGACAGCTACATGAAACAAATTGTATTCTTCAGCCAAAGAGTTCCATTTTTAAATGTTATAATTACTTTTTTAATATTGTTCTGTAACTGGCTAGTTCCGGATACATAAATAGCAGCCCTCGTAGTCACAAATGCGTCAATATAGTCTGTTATTGGAATAGGCTGAAAATTTATATAAATGTGTAAGTATTGGAATACTACAACAACAAATACTATAACAATGCAACAATATTAGGGGTTAAAGTATGAAGTTGCCGTTTCGTACTGAAAAATTAAAACTATTTTTTTGTAGTATGAAATATATTTATTTAATCAAAATATTTACTCTGGTCTATACGTGTTTGCTATCTAATCGGAAGATCGTTTAAACCTTTGCGATAGAACTCTGGGGACCTGGACTCTACGAACTGCGTGAAGGCATTTTGTACTGTTTTCTGATGGCTTCCTGGGTAGAAAATTTTTTCTGTGCAAAAAAAACTGCCCAAAACGCGGAAAAAGTGGTAGTCTGTTGGGGCGAGGTCCTGCGAGTATAGAGTATGACAGATGTTTTCTGACTGCAGGTCTCGTAGTGTTAAAACTGTTTCTCGAGCAGAGTGAGGATCTTATCATGGAGCAATAATAGTGAAGATCGATTGACGAGTTAGGTTTGTTTTGCTGCGAGTTCCGTCATAATTGTTAGAAGTTCACAGTAGACATTTATTGCTTTACCGGATCAGAGGAAGATGTAGTGAATTACATCATGAAATGACCACGAAACAGTTACCATCACCTTTCTATGGGTAGGCTTCGCTTTAGGGCATTGGTGTGGTGTTTGTCCTGGAGTCAACCATTGCGTTATTCGCTTGCGATTATCGTAAAGAATTCACACGTCGCATTTCGGTCCAAAAACCCTTTATTTCTGTTCTGGCTTAACAAGATAAGGCAAGCTTCGACGCGCAGTGCGCTCTGCATATCAGTCAAATCATGTGGCACCTATTTTTCAATTTTTTTAATTTTACCAATTTGCTGCAAGTTTCACTCTGAAATCTGACATCATGCAAGTTTAATTTTAATTCAAAGTGGCCAGTTCGTTGAAACAGCAATTTCATACTTTAACCCCTATTATGATAACAGTAATCTAATGATTCACACAGAAACCCCTCAATTGCTGACAGTATAAACTAAATTTTATTTGGAGGTTTTGTTGTTCATACTGGCCTGTTGGTGCGTTGGCAGGGTATTTATCTTCTAAACCAGGGCCTTAGGTCCGATCCCCAGTCAGGTCAATTTAGGAAACAATTTTTTTTTAATTGGCTTGGGGTCTGGGTGTTACGGGCTTTCCGCCAGTTCGTTCCGTGGTACCCATAATACAAGTGAAAACTATTCGTTCTTCTAGGATGTTGACTTGGATGGAAAAGTAGGATGACGAGATATAGCTAAAAGACGTGCTTTCGCTAGCTCTAGCTCGTGTATTTCTCAACTGACTTATTTTCTAACATTCAAAAATACCATGTTATTATGAAAGTAGCAACACCTTCAAAAAAGCAGTGTTGCCATTTGTTAACGATTATGATTACAAAGATTAATCGAGAATATTGATAATAGCTAACACAAGCCTAGCGCTTAGTCTCAGATCATACAATTTGTGTAATTGTTACAAAATGCAAATTCAAGTTTAGCATAATATACCGTTAGCAAATACAGTTTTATGATCAAAACTCTTAACTGGATTGATGTTATGATAAAATGAGTATCAACAGATAATATGTACCTAGGTATTAGTCCAAATACACAATGCATTTTCATTATCAGCTTAACCTGTGTCAGATTATATAGGTATAAAATCAGCCTTTCCCAAAGTGGGCGATAACGCCCCCTTGTGGGCACTGCAAGCCTAAAGGGGGGCGGTAAGAGACCCAGAAAAAAAATGGGGGCGTTGTGTCGAGGCCTGGGGAGTGATTTGTAATTTCATTTAGCTAGGAGGCATCTTAGACAACGACTGCATGACTCAAAGTGGGCAGTAGACAAAATAAGTTTGGGAACCTAGAGTATAAATGGAAATCTTCAGTGTTGATCGTTGTCAAGGTCGTGAAGTACCTAATATATTAGTTATTTGTGTTGAATTGCCTACAGTTTTGGCTATATCTAAGATAGAATCCAAGATTATTTCCAAGTATATCTAAAATGGGTGTTATCATATCATGCATTTTTATTCTATCTCGTATCTCATAAGATATTGAGCTACTACTAGATTGAAAAAATATTAGCGCCTTGATATCAGCAACTCAATTACAGATGGCATGATAAAACAACTCTTAAGACACAGTAAAATTCTGTCATCCAGGTACTTGTGTCACTTTAAAACATATTATTGTGTATGTACACACTATACACAGCCCTGAAATTTGGTTTTGAATGAGTCTTATGAATTTTTTACGTTATAATAAAAAAAAAAGAAATAGTGCCAGGTATCGTTTAACAAACATTGATGTTTCAAATTAAAATTAAATTTCTTTAAGTAGCGTGTTTTGTTCAACAGGTATGGTTTAACCCTTTGAGAAGAATTTGTTAAATGTTAGAAGCAAAGACGTAAGACAAAAAATGTTTAAAAAGTTTATTCGATATCTCGTATTTCCTCCCCGAGCTCTAATGACTGCTTCCATGCGGTTCCTCATGGAACGGATGAGAGTCACAATCTTGTGTTGTAGAATGTTATTCCATTCTTCTCGTATAGCTGTTTTAAGCTGGCCAAGCGTCTCCGGAGCAGGATCTCTCGCTCTTACTCGTCTCTTCAACTCAGCCCATAGGTGTTCTATGGAATTCATATCCGGGCTTTTTACTGGCCAGCCCATAACCGTAATACCGACTTCGTTCAGGTATTCATTTACAATGCCTGCGGTATGAGCCTTAGCATTGTCCTGCATAAAAATGAACCAATAAAAGCCAATAAAATGTGCGTAAGGTACCACATGAGCCTCCTGACACTCTTCGATGTAACGTGACCCATTTAATCCCCAAACCGTCCATGAACCGCCACCGCCGACTGTTTCTTCAATGTAGCACTGTGCAAAACGCTCTCCCTCTCGATACACCTTCTTTCTTCCGTTGTTACCATACAGCATCATCTTGCATTCGTCAGAAATGAGAACTTTGTTCCATTGAAGGTATGACCAATTTGTGTTCACGTGCAAAGTTAAGGCGCGCTCTTCGGTGGTCTACCGTCAATTTTGGCCCATTAGCTGGTTTATGAGGTTTTAGGCCACGCTCCGCCAATCTTCTTCTAATGGTAGAATCGCTCACAATCAATCCTCGAATCTCACAGAGCCGCTGCTGCAATTGAATTGAGTTAAATCGACGATTTCTTGGAGAAACTGACACAATATACCGGTCATCTCGTTCAGACGTGACTCGATGTCTACCAGATCCTGGACGGCGAGTAAACATACCAGTCTCCCGATAACGCTGATACACTCTATTGACAGCAGAGAGGCTAAGATGCAATTGTGCAGCCACAATTCCAGCCCTGAATTCAGCTACGCCACTACTTGGGCGGCTTCCGTGGGCGAGGTATCCATATTTGTTAGGAAAATAATATCCTTGGTAGGACGTTACAAAGCTTTGTTAACAATCACTATTAAAAAAACGATATTTTTGGCAAAAAAATGTGATTAAATGCAGAAATTCCCACGGAATACATATTGAAAATAATCTTCACATTGAGCTCCACATCCACTTATTCGATGAAAATTCTAAAATTGAAATTGAAATTTGAAATTGTGGTACACCATTGTGTAGACTAAACTGCCAGCTATTTATTGGAGTATTTTTTTAATGATATCAAACCTCTTTTTTATTTAAAAGCCGCCTGAATAGCACTTGCAGTAGTGTTTCGATTTTTTTGATGAGAAGTTTATTATGTAAAAAAATATTATTATATTCGTAAAAGCTTTCATAAACTTTGAAAAACAAAATGAAGGTTTGTAATAATAAGTTTTGAAGATAGTTCAATAAGTTCAGTAAGCTGACGACCTCCGTGGCGCTACGGCTTAGCGCGTCGGAAAGTAAACAGGGGTAGCGGATTCAATTCCCGCTCAGAGTCTGGGTGTTTATGTATAATATGTATTTATTTACAAAAAAAAGTATATAAGTAGTATATCAGTTGCCTAGTACCCATAATACATGCGTTGTGCTGCTTACTATGGAACTAGATGGATCTGTGTGAAATATCCGAGTATATTATTATAATAATATTTTAATAAATAAAATTACAGGTTGTAAAGTAATAGGTTTTGCTGGTACAGAGGAAAAATGCAATTGGCTTGTCAAAAGTCTTGGATTTGATTATGCTGGTAATTATAAAACATTGGATATTGCTGAATTCTTAAAAGAAAAAGCTCCAAATGGAGTAGATTGTTATTTCGATAATGTGGGAGGAGAACTTAGTAGTATTATTATATCACAAATGAACCCGTTTGGTAGAGTTGCTTGCTGTGGTGCCATATCAAGCTACAATGAAACAGATTCTGAAAAGCGAAAAGGTAACTAACATGTCCACTGCCTAGTCAACTCAAGTTTTTTATAAAAATAATAAGTCTCTATTATATGGTCCCACTGTTGATCCATAGGCCTTGTAGTGACCTGGCGATGCTAAAATATTGAATTACATTTATGTGTATCTGATGATGCAACCACGTTAAACATGTGGCTCGCCAATCGCTTACTTAACTCTATTCCCGCCCTGTCATACCTTGTTATAATTTTCAATAGGATTTATACGTGTATTTTTTTATATTTTGATTCGATAGGTAACATCGCTATATAATAAAATAATATTAAATGCCAAAAAAGTAACTTAAAGTAGTTTAAAAAAAAGTTAAAAATAGCCAACCGACACGGGCACTTTAAACGCCCGCCATTTTGACGCGCTTTGTGTGACGTCATAGCCTATAACAACAAACAAGTGGAGATTTCGCATTATTTCTTACAAAAAAAAAAATTTTTTACTTTTAAAAATGCAATGAAATCACAATAAAACTGACTAAATCGCAAATACTCAAAAGCAAACACCTTTAAAAACGCTCTCGGTGACAGGTGTCATAGATTTGACGTCACATTCGCTCTGACCGATGGTGTCGCCTTTCAAATATTTGAATTTCCCACAATTTTTTTGCACTTTTTAAAAATAAATTTCTTACTCAAAGAAATTATAATCAAAAATATTAATGCAGGCATTATATTGAAGTAATAAAGTTTATTAAAAAAATATTTGACCCTTATCTGAATCACAAGCACATCCTTATTGTCTAGAACGAATAACGTTTCGCCAACTTGCAATTTATTTCTTGGAATTTAACGTAGCGTAACGTATACTTTTTTAACCTAGTTTTTTTTAGGTAGACATTTTTATTCCGCTAAAAGCAGGCTGTTGATAGTCTTGAAACGAATCGCTGAATGTTTAAAAAATTTTTTTGTTTATGTTTAACTTGTAATGTATCCTCTTCTTGAAATAAAGTTGAAATTTTTCTGACTCGACATCTCATTAAAATTCGCGCTCTAACATGTCCGTAAAGTTTCTTACACAATTGAATTTAAAAGTCCCTAAAATCCCTTCAGTCCGCGTTCAGGTTCATCAGTTCATAATAATCATTTAACCAGAACCAGGTAATTCAATAAATTTTAGGGTGGCTTGCACCAACTATTTAAACTCGATTTAAGGAACTGGCATCTCGCGATCGAATCGAGTTTAAATAGTTAGTGTAAGCCTCCCTTAAAGTTGAGACCAAATTATTGAACAACTTCGTTATTCAATATCGAATTATTCAATTACAGAATACCATTCAATTACTACACTGGCTGAGATTTATAGAGCGTACTTTGCCTTTATTTAGGCTTACCTTTGCAGTAAAGTTGAACTGACGAAAATCGAATTTATAGTCTGTTAAGTAGGATAAACTAGCTAGTTATCGGCACTTAAGTATAGTTCCTAACTTTTGTGATTAATTTACGGTCTACAAGCATTATCCGATTAATATATATAAATTAGAATAATCCAAAATAGTCAACAAACACAAAATACGTACAATGTAGTATACAATATAATTAACAGATATTTTATTAAAAATATTTTTTTTTATCAAATTTGGTATTTTCCCTGTTTTCGGCCTTAGGCGATTAGATTTCGGCCGACTTAAAACTGGCTAAAACTACAGCCGAATACTAATTACAAACGAGAACGAAAATTGATATGCAGTTGTAAATTTTTAAATTTTAATGTTAAAAGTAATAGCATAATTTTTTAAATACTTCCATTCTACATTCTTATAATGTCTCTAGTTGTTTTGGTATTTTTTTGTTATAATAAATTTAAAAGTTAATTTGATTAGTTTCTATTTTCATCATATTTATTTGTGCTTCAGTCTTTGTTTATTCTTCATCTACATGGATATTACCTTTTGTTACTAAGATCTCAAGTTTTGTTTATATTTATTATTATGATTATAACTTTTCCTGACTCTCATTGCCGTTCAGACGTTTGTCTGGATCATCGATTATATTTATACCCGCAATTTCTCTCAAATTTTCATCAAGATCTTTAATCCAAGAGGGGGTCAATTGAGGAAGCGTGCTCGTCGCGATCCCTGCCAGCCTTTTCAGGCCTGCAATTCCTCTCCTGTGAACACCATGCGGGATAACGTATGCGAGTTAGGGTTAGGGCGTCCCTCAAAAGCGGCGTACACCGGTTTGTCCCCGTCGGTGTGAGCAGAGTGCAGTTCAG
Organism: Zeuzera pyrina; assembly: GCA_907165235.1. NCBI lineage: Eukaryota > Metazoa > Arthropoda > Insecta > Lepidoptera > Cossidae > Zeuzera > Zeuzera pyrina. The sequence continues at coordinate 7,935,641 of OU015627.1, forward strand.
CGTTGAGAACCGCGACCCAACACGCTGTGCACCTAGCGGCGGGAAGTGGAGGGAGTTCCCACCGCTAGGAAGTGCAGAATAGCTGCGTGGAATGTGAGAGGTGGAATTGAAGAGAAGATGCATGATGTGATTGATATTATGAAAGAAAGAAGATTGGATGTATTATGCTTGAGTGAAACCAAGCGAAAGGGCAGTGAACTTGCCGATTTGCCTGGAGGGGGCATCGCTTTGTGGTTAAGAGTACTGCAAGAAGAAAGGGATGGCCAAGGAGTAGGCGTCTTGCTGTCCTTTCGTTTGGTTAATTGTGTAACTGAGTATAAGTGTGTAAACCCGAGACTGCTCTGGGCGCGTCTCAAGACAGGGTTGACGAGGCTATTTCTTTTAGTAGTGTATGCCCCAGTGTCCTCCGTCGGCTTGGGCGAGCTAGAGCAGTTTTGGGAGAATGTTAGGGAAGTTCTAGCGACGGTTGAAGAGAATGAGAGAATTATAGCGTGTGGAGACGTGAATGGATGGGTCGGGACAGCTCGAACAGGATTTGAGTCTGTCCTAGGCAAGTATGGAGATAAGAGAGTGAATGATGCTGGTAGGATTGTGTTAGGACTGTGTATGGAAAAGGATTTTTTTGTTGCTAATATCTCATTTAAGCACAAAAGGATTCATCAGTACACGTGGGAAACGAAGGATGAAAGAAAGTATGATTGATTTATTCCTGGTGGACAGCCGGCTTAAAAAGCAGGTTATGGACACGAAAGCACACAGAGGAGCCGATCTGGGAACAGACCACTTTCTAGTGGTAACTAGAATAAGGGGTCTGTTCGCAGCGTGTCGATCTCGTGTAGCGTACAAACCTGCTGCGGTCTGTCGCATCAAGAGCTGGAAACTGCTCGACGCGGCCACCAGGAATGAATATAAAAGGGTAGTATTCGGTAAGGTTGATGATAGATTGAAAGTGATGAGCGAGGATGTTGAAGAAAGTTGGCAGAACCTTAGAGATAGTATGATCTAGACTGCGAAAGAAGTGTGTGGAACGACTACGATTGGGAACGGTAAAAAGCGTGATGGGTGGTGGGATGATGAGGTGAGTGTCTGTGTATAAGAAGAAATCATGGCGAGATTATCTTGCTACTAAAATGACTGGTATGAAGAATTTGATGAAAGACAGATATACGCTGCAGAAAGCAGAAACGAAGGCACTAGTGAAAGAGAAGCGTGAAAGGTGTAGGGTGTTAGACGAAAACAAGATGTCGGACAACTTCGAAGAAAATTCCAAATTATTTTGGAAAGAAGTACATAAGTACCGAAGTGGTCCGACACCTTGCAGAATGAATAAAGTGCGTTCGATAGAAAACAACCTGCTTACAAATAAAAACGATGTTCTGCAGCGATGGAGTGAATACTAAGGAGAACTGTATGAGAGTGGCGACTCCGTCTCTGGTACTGAGAGCGATTCTAATTAATTGCCACACTCGGGTTAGGGACTGGAGGACGTCATTAGTATGAAAGATAGAAAGTGATAAGAAGTTTGAAATGTGCAAAGGCTGCGGGAATTGATGAGGTGGGTGCTGAGATGATAAAGTATGGTGGTCCTAGGGTCTGGGATACCTTCTGTGCACTGTGCAACCTTTGTTGGCAGAAGGAGGAGGTTCCAGAGGACTGGCGCACCGCAGTCATAGTAGCTCGATATAAAGGGAAAGGTTCATATGTAGACTCTGCATGCTATAGGGCCATCAGCTTGGTCAGCTTAGCAAGTATAGTCTATACTAAGGTATTGACTGAACGTATGAAAGGCATTTCAGAAAGATATTTGTGGGAGGCGTAAGATGGTTTTAGGAACGGTAGGGGTTGTATGGATCAGATTTTCTCGCTTAGCGTTATCGTGGGGAAGTTTCTGGGCATAGGTCAGAAAGTTTTCTGCGCTTTCGTGGATCTAGAAAAAGCATTTGGTAGAGCAGAGCGTAAGAAATTGTGGAGTCTTCTGCCTGAATGTGGCGTGGAGGGCCCCTTACTGCAGGCTGTGAGGTCATTATATTGAGGCCACAGAGCCTGTATAAGGATAGATGGGGACATGTTGCCCTGATTCGATGTCTGTTCATGCGTCAAACAGGGCTCCGTGATGTCCACCTGGCTATTCGTGCTGTATTTGGACAGTTGCCTCCAGACATTGAAAGGTAGTATGAGTGGTATTATATGTGATGGTACAGTGGTAAACTGCCTATTGTACGCTGATGATGCTGTGCTTATAGCACCATCAGAAGCGGAATTACAGACACTAGTTACGTCCATGAAAGAAGACTGTCTTAGTTCTTAAGAACTGAGAAGTGAAAGGATTTAATATGAGTGTGAATAAAACTAAGGTTCTGGTGTTTGAAAGAAAAGATGTACAGACATGATGGAAAATGTCTAGAACAAGTGAACGAAATTGTATATATCTAACTCGGCCAAAATGGCCATACACAATGCGGTGTTGGTGCCAACTTTATTGTACGGTAGTGAAGCCCGGATATGCCGAAATCGAGTAAAAGTAAGATAAATGCAGTAGAAATGAGATCTCTTAGAAGTATGTGCGGTGTCACCCTTACGGACAAAATAAGCAATGAAGAGATACGCAGTATGACAAGGTTGAACGACAGTATTATTGTAAAAATGAAGAAAGGAATGCTAAAATGATTCGGGCACATGGAAAGAATGAGTGATGAAAGACAGACGAAAAAATCTATAGAGCATAAGTGAGTGGTAAAAGAAGCTAAGGAAGACCAAGGCTGACTTATGAAGATCAAATAGCTAGAGTGTTAGCCGACGGAAAACTCAAAAGCACCATACCTAGGCGAAAATGTGTGAGGAGAATGATGAGATTTGAGGAAGCGAAAGATGTAAGGACCGCGACGCATGGCGCTCCGTCCTTTCTGACTACGCCCTTAGGGATACGGCGTGAAGATATGTTTGCATCTTTAATTCATTCCCTTATTTGTTCTTCACTTTATTTTATTTTGCTCGTGCTTGATTTTATAATCTCAGGCTCACATTCATATTGTCTACAATCTTTGAATTGTCTTAATTACGATCTTAGCTACAGCATCCAGAAGTTCGTCTCTATTGATGGGATATACACATCTTGCCATATTTAAAATCCAATTCGATAACTTCTCTTCGTTTTGTTTTTATAAAATAGTATCTGTATCAACCTTTCAACATTCGAAGCTGTACGACCATCTGTTTTGAACCTTGGATCTTGGGACCTCGCAAAAGCTTTTGACATTGTCTGTTATATATATTTGCGATGACTTTTCTCAAGATATCGTCAGAATACTGAAAAATAGATCTGTTTTTGTAATCAGACTATGATTGTGGCTTTTATATACATCTCTTACATGGAACCATTTACAAGAGAAATATTAAAACTATCATCAATCAGCAAGTTAAATATGTTTTGTCCTAAATTTTTTTCATAAACAATTTTAAGAGGAAGTAGTGGATGAGAATTCGAACACTGCCATTCAAGTATAGGCTGTGATTTTTAAACAACACCCGACAACTAGGCAATTCTTGATCACTTTTCGGCAGTATTTGCAAGATGGTGGCCGACATCTAGACGCTCATTTACCAGTTTTCGGCCGTTAAAAACATGAATTAACAGAAGCATTTTACCCAAGAATTTAAATATGATGGCCGAAAAATGGATGCAATAGAGCAGTGACATCTTCGAGCAAAAGAGACGAATTAATTAATACCTATTACATTACAAAAGAAAGAGACAACATTCAATAAGAAAAAAATACCCAGCTGCCGGACACTGCCGAAAATTAGTAAACGCGATTTTTTTGGTCCAGTTAGCCGGCCATCTTAATTTACAAAACCAAATTATTCTAATAAAGGAAATATGGCTAAATCATTAAATTTGGAATATTTTTAAACCAAATATAAGCATTACATCATCAAATAGCATAACAACGACTCTTTGTCTCCTTAAAAATAGCGCGACAAGTTAAGTTTTCTTTAGTTTTCGGGATTAAGATACTGACTACTCGCTTGTCAGCTTTGTACTGTCTAAACGGCAGAGCCAATGATATGACAATGGTTGAATAGGTAATGAAGGAGAAATTAACGAATTCTTGTCTTTAATTGATTTCGTAATGACTGTACGTTTATTATTCTTATTATTCTGGTTTGAATGCGTGGTGGCCAAAAAGTGGTAACGGCTGGTAAATTGGCTAATTTACCCTACGACTTCGCGACAAGCTTAAGCTTAGCAAAGGTAGTCGTCAACATCGGTGACTAATTATTTAAACTCGATTTAAGGATTTGACATCTCATCTCGTTCACCTTGCATCGTTCCGCATAAATGCAATTGAGCATTTTAGCATTGTCAGGCTGCTGTATCGTCTTTTCTCAAATGAGATGAGAATAAGAGCGAATGATTCTTATTGTCATCTAATTTGAGAAAAGACCATATAATAGGTAGATAATGGTCAGCCTACTAGTAATAAGACGATAATAGACATAAATAGCGGCTTATAATACACAGGCCTAATATCATAATAGCTTAACCCATTTCCAAGATTAAAAAAGCTTGGGAATGTGGCGAAGCAAAATTATACTAATGGTAAAAAAACAGTGGCGCTTTTTTGTCTCGTCATAAATCCGCTGTAAAGTGAAAAACAGAAAAATTTTCTAAGTTATGGTTCTATAAATAACTTTAATTTTATTTACAGCAACTGTTCTTCAACCAATGATTGTTAGTAAACAATTGAAAATTGAAGGATTTTTGGTAAACAGATTTGCCAATCAAACTATGGAAGGTATAAAACAAAACTTACAATGGGTAAAGGAAGGAAGGCTGAAATACCAGGAACACATTTACAATGGGTTCGATTCTGCAGTGAATGCTTTTATAGGATTATTCAGGGGAGAGAACATAGGAAAAGCTTTAGTAAAAGTGAATTGATTTTATTGCCCAATAAATTATTTTCTGTTAAAAATATGAACATTGTACATACTAAATACATCTAACTATTGTACATATTTATTGTTTTATTTCTATAGATTAAATTTAAAGAACAAACCTGTCTTAACCAGTATAGTAAATCACTGATCATCACCTATACCGTCTTCGTTTTGACCTCTGAGGATATGTTAGCTCTTTCTGTGTATATTTATTCAAAAAGAGTTCTTCATAAATTAAACTGTTTGCCTGTGGACTTAAATACTGTGATATTTCTTTATACAAGTTCTTTTTTTGTATTTCTTCAGTTATTTTGGTTTGTGTAGAAACAGAAGTGCTCCTATTAGTACATGTTATAACATTTTTTAATTCCTTTATTATCTTTGAGTTTTGTTCTATTTTATTCAACAAATTATTTTCCATGCTCTGTAGTCTTGCTTCCATGCTAGCAAGTGCATATTTTGAACTATTTGACAAGTCAGAGGTCCTGGAAAGTAATTGACTAACTTTTTTCTTTGTATTTTCTTTTTTTGCAATTGTATTAATATTTTTATTTTGATTTGTAATTTCTTTCTCATTTTCTTCTAACTGATTCAATTCAGCTTCTATAATATCTCTCAATTTCATATTAAATTTCCTTTTCTCTTGAATTTCAGCAACCCTTTCTGGTGGTATTTTATTTTTCAAATGCAACAGACTTGGAGATAATTCTTTGCATGAATTACTACAAGTTTTTATAGCTTCAATTTGTGTCTTTTCTATTCCAGTTCTTATCTTTGGTAAATTTTTTTCATTGAAATTACTATTTAATAATGCCACTTTTCCAAATTTATAATCTGAATCAGTAGCATTAACTTTATTTCTATCCAAATGATCTGTAACTGATTGTGATATTTTCTCAGATTTGTACTTCTCAGGAGTTATATCAATTTTTCTTTCATATGAATCATTTAATAATGGTATTCGTTCATATTTATTTTCTTCAAGATTTTCACTAATATTATTATTCATAAATGGCATAGGTTCAAGTTGATTTAGATTTGTAACTTGATTTGAAGAAAATTCCACTGGTACTAATGTTAATTCACATTTGTTATTGTATTCACTTACCATTTCTATATTATCATGTTGCACTCTTTTCTTTTTAGGATATAGTACTAATGAAGGTGATATTGGTTCAAAATTCCCTGTTATTTTTAATGGTTCACATATTTTTTTCTGAGAAATTATTCTCACTTTCTCTGTTTTTATAGTATTATTTGGTTGAATTAGTTGACTATTTTTCATATCAGGCTTTTCATCTTTAGTTTGAAAAGCATTGACGGAAGATGCAACAGGATATCTTACATGTTCCACAATTTGGGATTTATTATGTATTATGTTATCTGATTTTACTACTGTATTTCCACATTCCAAATAAGGCTCAACTCTAAGCACTGGTTGACACTTTTTACTAGACTCCAATAAAGATTGCATTTTTTGACTGAACAGAATATTATTTGTTTGAAACATTTTATCTAAATTTGTATCATCAACAATTTCTATATTGTATTTATCTTCAGGTATGGTTAGTGTTTTGTCTAAAGTTAACATACTGAGATCAACTAGTTCACTATTAGTTAAAAAATCTGCATATTTCATAGACATATTTGCTTTTTTGTCATCACTATTCATATAACATTCATTTTCAATGTCTTCTACAGTTATGGGATATTTCAAGACTTGATTTATGCCATTGTAGTCTGATTTAGTAGGATCACAATAAGGACCATCTTCAGTAGGTATTGCATCGAAGGTTAGTTTATCCTTCTGAAATTATATTGTTTCATATTACATCTATACTACAAATTAAATTTATGAATTAATAATATTACTGCATTGATAAGTTAAAAAAAGGAAGTTTTAATTTCACAATATCTGCTAAAATATTCAGAACTTATCTCAATAGTGTAAAACAGATCCTAAATCATTTTATTCAAGTAAACCCAGTAACAAAAACCATCTTTGAATGTTACAACTAACATTGCACCAGTTGGAAAAAGCTTGTAGAACTGGAAAAAATGCCAAGCCAATACCTGAATGGTATTTACATTTGATGTGTAAAAGCAACCTTTTTTAAAATTGATCTGATTTGAATTTGATAAAAGATTTGAGATGTCATTTGCAATGGAGGTGGCAGAAGTAGATATGTAACACTCATGATGTTTTGCGCTCCATCCTCTCTGACTGTTAAGAATACAGCTTGGTGATGTATAATGTATATGTAGTAAATAAATAAAAAATATTTGAGAGGATTTCAACATTTCGGAGTCCCTGGGTTAGGTTGGTTATGTGTATTTTGGGTAAATATAGAACTGATTATTATGTCACCATGATTACCTTATAATTCATGAAGTTATCAGGTCGAAAATGATGCTGACATATCACTCTGTTTTTTAGTTGTGATACTTTTAAGTTCAGGAAGTCTAATCGATGTGCATTCTGGAGCCATTGGTGACAACGTATCTTGTCAAATACAGGGTAATGAAACATGTGCGTTTTCCCATCATATTTAACTGTACAATTACGATATGTACACCGACAACCTCCCATCTTGTGGATTTAACTGTAATGCATAAGGAAAAAAATATTCATGTTGTGTTGCCATTGAAAATTAATATGTAACATAGTTTGAAAGTTGAATAATTATCTTAGCCCCAATTTAATTATTTTGTGGAATTGTTTTTTTTGTCTCACATAAATTTCTTCAATGCAGGAAAAAATATGAAAATGCAACCAAATCGCACATTGACATCATATCTAATAATTATTTTCACCACATAATTATACCATTCTTCTTCATAGCTTTTCACTTTCAGAGGCACAATGAAACCAGATCGTGATAAGTTACTACGCTTAAACTTAAACCAGTATTTACCTTTTATTAATGACTCCAAATCTGTAAGGGGCCTACTCAAAGCCCTGTCAGCAGGTCCATACATGAATAGCACCTGCCAAATCGTTTAGTACGTATTGATGTAGGTACAATATTTTGCAGGTCACAAATTAAAAATATCCTGCAGGCAGGTTACTCAGTAGGCCATTTTAGTCGACTATTACGACCTAAAAAGATAAGTTGTCACATTGGTTCTGTATCAGCCTCAGATCAGCGCGACAGCAAAAGTTAGCGTCCTAAACTATTTAACACCACGATCTAATACTTTTTACCTGTAGAATTTTATTATTAAAGGCAAAATCATTTTGCAAGAATCAAAGAAATTCCCATTCAAAGAAGATCGATGCTAAAATGCAAGCAAAAAATTGGTCAAACTACATTGTGTGCCAATTAAATGGAATCATCAATATATTCTGTGTATGTACCTTTTCAAAAATATGTTTTTTCGAAAAATACAATACGAGGTAAAAAATATAAAGATCGCAGAACCCAGAACATATACAGTCCAAGAGATACGCGAATACATACACAAAACAACGAAACCAAAGAGAATGTAAAATTACTACGAACGAAACAGAGTAGGATATCTTTCTTTTTTTTCTTTGTGGCGTAGCGTATAGTTAGCGCATTAGCCAATGTCACGTATTAATAAGTAGAATCCAATAAAATCACAAGTAAATTATGTTTTTTCTTACCGTAACACTATTCCAGTAAAGTGATAGTAAGCTTTACTGAAGTTATAAATGACTTCTTGAAAGAGCGCGAGAACTTCAGCTACACATGTTTATTTAGACCTACTCCATTCTTTTCATTTAAACAGAACTATAATACACAATATACTATCTGTTTTGTACTATAGAACTCCCAAAAATTAAAAAAATAGAAAATCTAAACAAAATGTCAAATTTCGGTACTTCTTGTTTGATATATCGATATTATCAGACGATATATTGTAATTGGATATATCAATGTAAAATGTCAAGTATCGAAAACATATTAAATGCGATATTTTTCTAATCTATGAGTAGAACTTTGAAAATGCAGACTTTACTAAATGCAATTTTTATTGTAAAATATGAAAATCTTGAAGTACAGCATGTAAACACTGCACAATATAAATTTTAATGTGCAATTGATACTAAATACGTAAATTGCGCGGGGCGACGGCAGGAGACCGGATGGTTTGACGCTCATTCCTTGGAAACTTGGAAGATCGCTGGTGTGAGATGCCACTTGTGTCGATACACTTGCTGTTTCCCATGTGCCGGCGACTTCCAAGTCAGCAGGTGCCGTGGCCAGCACTGCCGAGAACTTGAAGCGGCGTAAGTATGCGACTCTCTCTGAGAGTTTCATATTTACGCCCTTTGCAGTCGAAACTTTGGATCCCTGGGGCCTCGAAGCCCATCGACTGGTTTCTTATATTTGTAAGAGACTGGTCGAGGCTTCGGGAGACCGCTGGGCTGGCAGCTTCTTCCGCCAACGAATCAGTTTGGCTATTCAAAGAGGCAATGCTGCCAGTCTGCTGGGTACCTTGAGCAATGACAGCTTTCTAAGCGGCAACTTTGAGAAAGTTTATTATTTAAGATAATGTGTAGTTTTAAGTTTGTAAATATTAACATATGTATATACTTTTTGTTAATGTAAATAAAGAATGCTAAATACGTTTGATTTCAACATTTAATGAAACGTTCAAATGGTTATGAAATCTTACTGATATATCGAAATTATTTTTTCGACATATCAATATCCTAATTAATATTTAATGATAAATCGATATGAAATACGTCGATACTTTTGGCGCTTCTGACATCCCTAGTTTACGAATTTTATTTATTGTTCCTATGGCATTGGTAACAAGACCATCAGCCTAATGACGTACCTTTTGGAGAAACATTTTAATGTACATGAGCTTAGTAAGCGTTTCATACAAATCTCTTTTTCATATCTATGTATGAAAGTCCCGACATCCATACTATCCATACTAATCATCCATATCCATACTTCCATACTATCCATACTTTCATACTTAATATTATAAATGCGAAAGTCTTTCTCTGTCTGTCTGTCTGCTTGGTTTTCACGGCTAAACCACCGGACCGATTTTAATAAAATTTGGCATGGAGATAGTTTTTTTTTCGAAAATCTACTCCTAAAGGGGTGAAAAGGGGGATAAAACTTTGTATGGGAAATTTTTCACCGCTAAGCCGATTAAGATGTAATTTAGTACAGAGATACACCCTTTCCATTAAAAAACATAGTTTTCTTTTTTATCAAAAATCTACCCTTAAAGGGGTGAAAAAGGGGATGAAACTTCATAGGGGAACTTTATAATGCTAAACACTAACAATATGGGTATCAAATGAAATGAAATGAATAAGCAGGGGAAGGTAGATACATATGTGACGTCACCATAAATCCAATATGGCGGATGTTATGATATTCATTTTCAAATCCAAGATGGCGAATATTACTTTTTTGGATAAATCGATACGGGTATCAAATTCTAGGTTTCTCAGGGTGCTGATTACGAAAATGATTTTCACTTTCAAATCCAAGATGGCGAATATTACTTTTTTGGATAAATCGGTATGGGCGTCACATTATAGGTTTCTCGGGATGCTCATTACGATAATTATGTTTATTTTCGAATCCAAGATGGCGAGTATTATTTTTTTGGATAAATCGACATAGGTATCATATTCTAGGTTTCTCGGGGTGCTAATTACAAAAATGATGTTCATTTTCAAATCCAAGATGACGAATATTACTTTTTTTTGGATAAATCGATATGGGTATAAAATTCTAGGTGTTTCGGGGTGCTGATTACGAAAATGACTTTCATTTTCAAATCCAAGATGGCGAATATTACTTTTTTGGATAAATCGATATGGGTGTCACATTATAGGTTTCTCGGGGTGCTGATTACGATAATTATGTTTATTTTCGAATCCAAGATGGCGATTATTATTTTTTCGATAAATCGACATAGGTATCACATTTTAGGTGTCTCGGGGTGCTAATTACGAAAATGATGTTAATTTTAAATCCAAGATGGCGAATATTACTTTTTATTGGATAAATCGATATGGGTATCAAATTCTAGGTTTTTCGGGGAGCTGATTACGAAAATGACTTCCATTTCAAATCCAAGATGGTGAATATTACTTTTTTTTTTATAAATCGATATGGGTATCAAATTCTAGGTTTTTCGGGGTGCTGATTATGAAAATGACTCATTTTCAAATCCAAGATGGCGAATATTATTTTTTTGATAGATCTACAATAAGGTGTCATGTTCTAGGTTTCTCGGGGTATTGTTCAATACCAAACAATATGGGTATCAAATGAAATGGAATACGCAGAGGAAGGTTTTTGTATATGTGACGTTATCATAAATCCAATATGGCGGATGTTCCATGATAGGAAATAACTTTTTCGTTCAACACCAACAATATGGGTATCAAATGAAATGGAATACGCAGGGGAAGGTTCCCGGACATGCGACGTCATCATAAATCCAATATGGCGGATGTTTCATTATAGGAAATAAGTTTTTCGTACGACACCAACAAACAATATGGGTATCAAATGAAATGAAATACACTGGGGAACGTTTCTGGACATGTGACGTCATCATAAATCCAATATGCCGGATGTACCATAATAGGAAATAATTTTTTTGTTAATTACCAACAATATGGGTATCAAATGAAATGGAATACGCAGGGGAAGGTTTTTGTATATGTGACGTCATCATAAATCCAATATGGCGGATGTTCCATAGCAGGAAATAACTTTTTCGTTCAACATCAACAATATGGGTATCAAATAAAATGGAATACGCAGGGTAAGGTTTTTGTATATATGACGTCATCATAAACCAATATGGCAGATGTTCCATAATAGGAAATATTTTTTTTATTCAGCACCAACAATATGAGTATGAAATGAAATGGAATGTGCATGGGAAGGTTTTTGTATATGTGACTTCATCGTAAATCTAATATGGCAGATGTTCCATTATAGAGAATAACTTTTTTTTAACACCAACAATATGAGTACCTCGGGTAACCTCAGTAACCTAAAGAGGTCAAGGAACATTTTTCCACGCGGACGAAGTCGCGGGTACAGCTAGTAATATAATATGCTCCTTGGATAGAAGCATGGAAACACAGATCTACATAGAAAAGACAACAAAAATTGTCAATCACAGAATACATTTCACATTGACACGTAGAAGGAGTATCGAGTATTCAGACCAAGAAACATTATAGACGGAGTCATAATAAGTTGCCGCTCTTAGTACCATGCGTTAAACGAATTTTCGTGTGTCTACTATTTCATCAAGCGTAACCACGAATAAAACCGTTAGTTACAGTACGTATGACAGCCTCACACTGTCAATCTAATTCGTGTCAACTCATGAGTGTTATGAAATAGTTCTTTACATTCTACTTAATAATACTACTATCATAATATTTATTGTATTTTTACATACTCAATATCTACTTCATACATTTTCGCTTTTATTCCTTTAAATTCTAGGTGCCCAAACTTATTTTGTCTACTGAGTCGAGAGCTCATGCAGTCGTTGTCTAAGATGCCTCCTAGCTAAATGAAATTACAAATCACTCCCCAGGCCTCTACACAACGCCCCCATTTTTTTTCTGGGTCTCTTACCGCCCCCCTTTAGGCCTGCAGCGCCCACAGGGGGGCGTTATCGCCCACTTTGGGAATGGGTGCTTTAAATGAAATACTTTTTTTCATATTTAATCGGTAACGTGTATATATTAACATTAACACTTATTAGGTGTCCTTAATTGCTGCATTTTTTTATTTTTCTACTGACCCTTCAGCTTCTTTTCTGGAACTTGTGATTATGACACTTGAAAGGGATCCGAAATGTCAGTAGCGAAATGAAAATAGAACTAAATAAATAAAGGCATAATATTGATTAAATGAGACTAGAAATAACTCATATAATAAAATTCAATCAAACTTGGATCGGATCGAAATAATAAGATATGTATCAAATCAATAAAATCATATGTATTCTGAGCACTTAATTATCCTATTATTTCTATCCAATCCAAGTTAGTTTGAACTTTACTATCTATGCAGCACAAATCTATGCAGCACTACTTCATATTCATGACAATGTTTTTCAATACATTTGAAAAAATTCGTTCAAAGATTATGATTAGAAAAGGTATTTACGTGGTATTTATTTTTCTTTGCTTTCAGTGAAAAATATTGCTGTTCAAATCCTTAAAAAACCAGAAAATAATTAGCTTTTATTTAAAAGCTAAAATGCCGCATGAAACGATTATCAAGTGAATAATTGATACTCCAGTCTTGATAAATTAATTTGAACATTTACTAAGCAAATGTGCAGTCATTGTATTTCAATTAATTGTAAGTACTAAGTCGACTTTTTGGCGGGAACGGGAGAAGTGAGGTTGTCATTTTATTTAGAATTTTAGATTTTCTGTTTTTTTTATTTTTGGGAGTTTTAAAGTACAAAAGTGATAGTATATTGTGAAGAAGTTCTTGCGCTCTTCCAAGAAGTCCTTTATAACTTCAGTAAAGCCAACTATCACTTTAGTGGAGAAGTTTTACGATAAAAATGAACTAATTTACTTGTGATTCTACTTATTAGTACGTGACGTTGGCAAATGTGCTAATCTATGCGCTAATCTGTGCGCCATGTCATAAAAAAAGAAAAAAAAAGTACTGAGTACCAGGGTTGCCAGATTGGGCGATAAATCGCAATTTGGGCGACTTAAATTTTTTGGAGCGATATTTGGGCGACCTGGGGCGCTACCTCATGATTACATTTTCAGATATTTTTTGGCTATATTTAGGCGACTTGTGGTTCTTACTTTTTATTTGTTATCAATATCTTTTTTTCGTATCGTTGGCTCATCGATTTGTGCGGTTTTGGGCGATTTGAGCGCCATATGTGGCCGTGGCAAAACTTTCATTCTCCCCCTAGTGACAAGTCAATGACAGATTTCCTCTTTCCACTTTCTGTTCTCTATAGTGTCAATTTCCGACTGTTTTCTTCTCCCGTTCAAATCGAATTTGGAGCAATTTTAGACTCATGGGGAAGTGGAGAAAGTATAAGAAAAGTTATTTAAAAAAATGGGAAAGTGAACCAGTAATGAAAGGTAAGTACATCGCAATAGTAACGTAGTAAAAAACTGGGACGAGAGCTGCTCGTGAATGCGATTTTGGGCGACTTGAGCGCCATCTGTGCGCGACAGCTCAACGACTAATCTGGCAACCCTGCTGAGTACGATTAATTTTATTGTTTGATCGAAGTACTGAGCACTGAGTAAGTAATCACCACGTTTGTACTGAGTACATAATTTTTTTATGTTTTTATGTAATAACTAGGGCATGCAAACCGATAATTGATAATCGATTATTTATCGATAATCGGTCCATTTTGAAAAACGATAAATATCGAAAGAAAAGTCTCGATAAAAAAATATAAAATCATATTATAATTATATCACAATCATTAGAGCGGATTCCGAAATAAAACACCGATTATTCGGGAAGTGTTAAAAAAAGACTAACTTAAAAACTGAAAAAACAACATTGCGTAGGTAATGTGTAAATAGTTCGTATTAATTGTGTATCAAATTCTATTCTATTTTTATATAAATCTAAGTTTTTACATATTTTTATGTACTTTTAGTTCAATAAATTGTTTTTACGTTAAAATAAAATTAGATAAAATTAAAACCACCTAATGGTGGTACCTACCTTGTGATCACGATATTATATAAATATAAAATGTCCAATTATTATATAATTCCAAAAGGTTGATTTCAATATTTTGTATTTCATTTAATACAGAAATACAACGAGATTTAAAAAATACTTTATATCTTAAATATTTAAATATTTATTTTTCAGTATGTAATTGGGATAAGTATGAAATTGCCGTTTTAACGCACCGTCCACTTTGAATTAAAATTAAACCTGCGTAGTGTCAGATTTCAGAGTAACTTTTTTTACACGAAAACTATAACATTTTAATTTTTTTTTAAATCATGACATTTGACTGTTCGGACTTTCAATTGTTTTTACATTCAGCTTTTAAGAAGATGGACACAGCGAAAACCAGAGTAATTTTCGAATACGAGTTCCGACGTGGGAGTAACGTAGCAGAAACTAGCTCGTTACATCAATGCTGTGTTGGGAGAAGATACGGCTAACGAACGCACCGTGCGTTTTTGGTTTAACCGCTTTAGTAGTGGAAACTTCAACTTGAAGAATGAACCACGAGGAAGACCAGCCACTAAGGTAAACAACATTGAATTAAGGGTTATGGTGGAAGCCGATCCGTATCAACCTACCAAGGAATCAGCGGCATCGTTTGACGTTAACATACTCACAATATTGACCCATTTGCAGCCAATCGGTAAAATTAAAAACCTTGGAAAATGGGTGCCTCATGATTTGACTGATCTGCAGTGAGCAGCGCGCGTTGATGCTTGCCTGCTTTGAACTTGTTAAGTCGGTACAGAAATGAAAGGGTTTTGGACCGAATTGCGACGTGTGACGAAAATTGGATTTTTTACGATAATCGCGAGCAAACAACGTAATGGCTGACTCCGGGTCAAACGCCACACCAACGCCTTACAGCGAAGCTTACCCATAGAAAGGTGATGGTAACTGTTTGGTGGCCACTTTATGGTGTAAATGAAGCTTCCCCCGATCCGGTCAAGCAATAACAGCAAATATCTACTGTGTAGAACTCTGAACAACGATGGCGATACTCGCAGCAAAACAGCCCCGACTCGTCAATCGATCTTCACCATTATTGCTCCATGATAACCTCATGAAGACCTCACACTCCTCGAGAAGCAGTTTTAACACTACAGAACCTGCAGTTAGAAACCATTCATCCTCCGTACTCCCCAACCGACTACCATTTTTCCGCGAATTGGACATTATTTTGTACGGAAAATATTTTCTTCCCAGGAAGCAGTACCAAATGCTCTTCCACAGTTTGTGGATTCCAGTTCCCCAGAGTTCTATCGCAAAGGTTTAAATGAACTTTTGATTAGATGGCAAAAATGTATAGAAAACGAGGGGAACCTAATTATTTTGATTAAATAAATATATCTCGTCCTAAAAAAAAATTGTTTAATTTTTAATATTGTGGTTCATTTTAGGTAATTGTATAGTTAACCTACATGTGAAAAACAACTTTTTGTAAAATATTATAAAAACCTGTAATTATCAGTTTTTATCGGGAAAAAAAACGATAATTTTTTTTTATCGATTATCGGAACATTTCGATAATTGCATGCCCTAGTAATAACTGCAGTTGTAAAAGCATGGAATGCACTACCAACAGGATGTCGTTTAGTCTAAAAGTGTAAACGAATTCAAAAATAAACTGGACGGCATTTACAACCACACAATTACTTGTATGGCGATTAACTGGATACAACCTGTGAGGTAAACCTCCAGGCACGACCACAGCGCGTGCTGGGCTTTTTATAATTTCGGCAGTGTAGCAAACGTGCAGGAACTGCGCCGACATCGACCGCGATACGCGGCGCTGATCAACAATATTATACGAATAAAAGAGGCCAAATACCTTTAATGTCCGTTAGTCTTCAGGGTGGTGGAAGTCGGAGGTGGCTTCCGGCGCCGTAAAGCTACGAAACGAAAGATATACGCACTTCTGACCTACCTAACCTTTTGGTCTACCACTTTTGAATTATGCGGGTGTAGGAAACTGTAGGATGCGACCACCAGGAATGAATATGAAAGGATATTATCCAGTAAGCTTGATGATAGATTGAAAGTGATGAGCGAGGATATAGAAGAATGTTGGAGAACCTTAGGGATAGTATGATCGAGACTACGAAAGAAATGTGTGTAACGAATAAGATTGGGAATGGTAAAAAGCGTGATGTATGGTGGGAGAAATGGATCTATTATAAACTGCCAGCAGAATATTAAAAAATCTTAAGGTTTTTGAGAATTAGAGCATCAAAATCAAATATCAAAATATCAGTATTTCGCATAAAAATGTGGAAGGGCTTAAGGAATAACACAAGACGACTTCATCGAAAATATTCACATTATTAACTTCTGCGAATGATCTATACGAACGAGTGATTGTTTCTTTATGATTATATTGTCCTCTGAACCATTTGAGTGACCTTCCCTTGCTTACTAATAGAATGTTTTACAGAAAAGTATAAAAAAACAGGTGGCGCTTACCGGCATTCAGTTTTGAATAAAGTTATGTTTATTTAATGAGTAACATAATTATTAATTATAGGTATGTTTTAATTTGTTGTTAGCTTTACAAGTTTGCAAGTAGCAATTTTGCTAACGTTGAAATATTTTTCAAAATAGTTCTGGTGAATAAATAATGTTACGTAAAATCATTTATTACATACAAATTATAAGTACCTAACGACGTTGGTGAGTTTTCTTTTTGTCTACCTTATCGAAAATGTCTGTGCATGTGTAGTACGTCAATAGTGGCTACGTACGGCGGATCCTAGAGATGAGAGAAGACGACGACTACAGCTACGGACCTACGAAAGAAAGAAAGAACAATTTATTTCACTGCCCAGTATAAAGTGAACAGTCTAAGCAGTCACAAAAAAAACACGAACAAACGGTGTATGGCAGTGAAAATAATAATAATAATAATAATGCTCTCAGACATTTCACACGGCGCCATCTAGTCCCAAAGTAAGCTGCATAGCGCTTGTGTTATGGGTACTAGACAACTGATATACTACTAATATACTTTTCTTTTGTAAATATATACATATTATACATAAACACCCAGACTCGAGACGGGAATCGAACCCGCAACCCCCGTTTTACTTTCCAACGCGCTAAGCCGTTGCGCCACGGAGGTCGTCAAAAAAGTACGACGTTCCCCGCCTGTCATAAGAGGCGGCCAAGTGGGCCTTCGGGGTCGTGGCCAATCGAAGTAGAGGCACGGATTAGATAATAGTTGCGATGAAGGCTCCAATCGTCCATGCGACCCCGAGGAGGACAACATCGCGTGTGGTCCACACGCGCCGTTGCGGAACTACGAGGGTACAGGGCGACTCTGTAATTGCCACCGAGAAGTGATTCGGCACAGATACAAAGCGAGAGAGGCTCCGGTATGTTTCGTAGGAGATCCCTGAGCTCATCGACAACGCGCCGAGGACGACTACTGTACGAGTTTTAGTGGGTAAAAGTGCCACGTAATACAGTCTTATTATTTTATTATTGTTAATGAGAGACGTCTGCCAGGCCCAGACGGGTGATCAGTCCTTTTTTGGTCCATTTCACCCAATTCCCTACGTGGAGTACGGTCTACCGATGGCCTAGAAAACGCTCCCCATCAAACCTTCTTGTACGCCTACAAAATTCTATTATATCCTCGTAGCTGAGAGATTTCAGTTCTTCCTCCCCAAGTAGATCCTTTCCGAAAATTTCCCATCTTGTTCTTGAGTACATTACACATTCCGTTATGAAGTGCTTGCTAGTTTCTTCTTTGTCGCAGTGCGGGCACTGTGCACTTTCACTTCCCTTACTAATTAGAGCCTTGTGCCTATTTACTGAGTTGTGTCCAGTTATTATTCCTGTGATCGTCCTAATGTTTGTTTTGTTCATACTTAGGATCTTCTGTACATTTTTTTTATCTATTTCCTTAAGGAACATCTTTGACTGCCTGCAGCCTACTTTATTTTTCCATGCTTTGAATGTTTCTTTCCTAGCTATGGTTTTAATGATTCCTTTTGTTATTCTTTCTGATATTGGGAGAACGGCTTCAGGTCCGATGAATCTCCTTCCCGCTCCCACCCTTGCTAATTCGTCTGCCTTTTCATTGCCCTCATTCCCTTGGTGTCCCGGGATCCAGGCAATGGTTACTTCCATTGAGAATGCTAGCCGATTTAACATTCTTTTGCATTCTAGTACCAAAGCTGATTTGGTGCTAGATCTATCCAGCGCCTTTAGTGTGGCTTGACTATCTGTGTAGATTACCACATCTGTGTACACACTATTATCTTCTTCTAGTATCTTTTGAGCACATGTCAGTACTGCGTATACCTCTGCTTGGAACACGCTGGTGTATAGGCCTAGCGATATGCTCATTTCTTTTTGTTCTAACTTGGGCATATAGAAGCCCGCTCCCGAGAGTTTTGTGCTCTCTCTGCGGGACCCATCTGTATAATATATCCTATTAGTGTCTGTGTATTTTTTCTTGTCTCTCAATCGTCTCTTTCGCCGATGTGTATGCTATACTTCTTGACAAAAGTTCTTAGTTTCTTTATTAGGTCATTGTTTTGTAATACCATTGACAGTTTCCCCGCATATATGGTATCTATTTCTGCATGTCCCTTGTCTAAATGGTTTGCTTTCCATTCTTTGTGTATTTTCATGGCGTACCATTGTTCTGTTGCTTTCTTTTTAATTTCTATTTTGAGTGGATTCATGCCTAAGATAATTTCCAGGGCTGCCGTTGGTGTCGACCTTAGCACTCCTGTAATCATCAGGCAGGCCATTCTTGTATTCTATCCAATTTCTTTTGATTGCTCTTGATTTGTGCTTTGTGCCACCATACCACCGCGCCAGAGCTTACTCTTGGTAGTATTATGATTCTGTATATCCAGTGTGTCATGTGAGGCTTTATACCCCAGGTTTTCCCCACCGCTCTTTGACATTGTATTAGGGCTGTTTTAGCTCTAATATTTACTTCTTTAACATGACTACAGAATCTTAGCTTGTCATCTAGATGCATACCTTAGTATTTGATTTCTTTGACTATCTCTAGTTTCTTGCCTGATAGCACTATGTATGCACATTACCATTATGTTCCTTTTCTTGGTGAATACTACCAGTTTGGTTTTGTCCGGGTGTATCCCCAGACCTCTGTCCAGGCACCATTCTAGAACAGTTCTTATTCCTTTCATTATTACTTCTTTAATACCGTTCAGAGATTTTCCCGTCACTAGTATTACTCCATCATCCGAGTATGCTTGCATATATATGTGCATTTCGTTGATCTTTTTCATCAGTGAGTCTAGTAGTAGGCACCATAATAGTGGAGACAGACATCCTCCCTGCGGGAAACCTCTCCTCGCCTCCGCAGTGTATGTCGTGTTTCCTAATTGTGCGGTAACTATTCTATTTTTAATCATTTTTATTGTCCATTCTGCTATGCAGTTCGGTATGCCTTTCCTGTTCATCGACCTTCCAATGGATTCAAAGGTTGCTCTATCAAAGGCTCCCTCAATATCGAAGAAGCATGCTACTGCGTATTCTTTGTCGTTACTTATTGCTCTGTCTATCTTTACAATTAGACTATGCAGTGCTGTTTCTGTTGATTTCCCTGTCATGTAAGCATATTGATGCTTGTGGATTGGGAATTTGCTTGCTTTAAGTAGTGTTCTAATGTGATTGTCTATTATTTTCAGTGTTTTTAACACAAAAGAAGATAAACTAATACATCTGTATGCTTTCGCTTCTTGGTATGTCTTTTTTCCAGGTTACGGAATGAAGACAACTCTCACTCGTCTCCATGTGATTGGAACGTATCCCAGTGCTATACTTTGTGTGTATAGGTTCTTTAGTGTGGGCATAATTTTCCTCAAGCTTCTTTGTAGAATTTTGGGGAAAATTTCGTCTGGTCCCGCCGCTTTGAATGGCATGAACGATATTACTGCCCATTCTATCCGTTGTTCTGTAATCATCTCCTTTGCTACTGCCCATGCTGGTTCTTTGTTTTGTTCACACATGGTTCCTTCGGCAGTGTATTCTGTACTGTCTGGGAAATGTGTTTCAATCATTTTCTTTAAAACTTCTTTTGGTTCCCTGATAAGACGGTTACCATCCTTAATGCTGCTCAGTGCGCAGGCTGTGTTGCCCGCTAGTACTTTCATTATTCTAGAGGCTTGAGAGTGCGTGGAGATGCTCTCGCAGTATGTTCTTCATCCTTTCCTACTTTCTTCTGAGCATTTCTTTTTAAAACTATTTCTTTCATTTCTATATACGCTCTAGCTATCTTCGTCACCCTTATGAAGGGCTATCTTCAGGGCTTTTCGCGTTTTCTTCCTTAGCTTGCCGAGTTTTTTTGTCCACCATGGTTGTCCTTTCCCTACTTTAATTCTCGTAGTGGACATGATTCGTGATATGATTGCTTTAATAATTCTTTAAGTTCCTCAGCTCCTTTTTCAAGGTCCTGAGTATTCCCGAATTCTGCAGTCCTGGGTATCCAATAGTTAATGATTGAATCAAATTTATCCCAGTCCGTTTTTTTGGGGATTCTTATTTTCTTTATTTCTACTTTACTATCTAACTCAAAAAAGATTCTTCTATGGTCGGAGAAGGCATAGTTAGTATCCACTTTCCATCCCTTCACAAGTGAACTAATCTGTTTCGAGCTATAGGTGATATCTAGTACTTCCTTCCTATTTTTGGTAACAAATGTAGGTTCGTTGCCAATGTTTAGGACGTCTAATTCATTAACTAAAATAAAGTCTAAATATCTTTCGCCTTTCCAGTTTGTGTCCGTGCTACCCCAAACAGTGTTATGAGTATTAGCATCGCACTCTACCAGAATAGGAACATTCTTACCTTTACATCTGTTGATCAGTTCTTGTACCTTCGCCGCAGGTGGGTCGAAGTCTCTTTCACTAGGAGTGTAACTTGAGGCCACGCAGATACTCATGGCTCTGCCTTCCTCAGTTTTCGTAGGGACTTCTACAGCCACTAGATCTCTGTAACACATAATGGCCGTATAGCCTACGTTCTTTATGTTCTTACCAATGTATATACATGCTCTGGGAGGGAGCTTACCTTCCGTGTGGTAGATAATTTCACCCCCCAGAGAACCGACTCCTATTACCCGGTTGTTGTACGTGTATAGTCTAGTAGAATTAGCTCAAAATAAGGCATGATTTTGCATTAATTGTGGTACTAATGATTTTTGGCACATCGAAAGAGTTATGTCTGTGTATGATTACCTTAAATTCGCAACCGATTTAGAAGTGCGGAAAATGGTGAAAATTGAGAAAATCTTGGATTTTCGAATAATTCCAAAACAAAAATTGTGGTACTAGTTGCGAGAATACCACGTGTTTGGAGTACGAATACCTACCTACTCAGCAATTTGGACCGGTTGCGACATACGGAACATACCTACCTAAATTTAAAAAAAGTGATTTTTCGTCTTTATCTCCTAGGCAAAATTTGTGGTACTAGTTGCGAACTCATCGGAGACTTGTTTTAGCTTAACATACTTAGTTTTAAGTTTGCAACCGGTTGCGACCTATGGAACCCTAAAAAAATACTTTTTTCAAAATTCTACTTCCAGCAAAATTAGTGTAGTCAATATTATTGCTTATATTACATTTATAGGTCCTATTCCAACTGCTTTGTGATCGTAACCTCTGAAAACACTACAGAACCTAGTCTATTTTGTAAATAAAAAGTACGTGTAATTACGAGTCTTGCGAGGGGAATGCGGGCAGCGCGCGACTGGCGATACAGGTACGGGACTAGCGTTGAAATTAGCGTTGCGTATAACTGTTTTTAATATTTGAAATCCCGTCTTAACTAAATTTTTATTGAAAATATATTCCAATAAAAATTTAGTTACTGCTTAAACAAAAGACTTTTTATGTCTTCTTTTTTTTTCGAAAAATAATTTAGATTTTTTTTGTTTTAACAAAAATTCAGCGTATCTGTATTTTACTGACTATACAGGACAGTGATTTAAAATAAAGCGATTTATTGTCCTAACTATAGTCTAACGTTTTTACAGAGCTTAAAGAAGCATCATTTAAAATAACAATTAACTATTTTTATACGCGTATTTGAAGATGTATGTATCGATCGCGAAGCGTGGCGCTCCATCCGCTCTGACTACCCCGTTATGGGATACAGCGTGACGATATGTGTGTATGTATGTATACGTGTATATTCATTTTAGTTTACGTTTATTTTTATTATCTTTTCATACATATTTCAATATGCAAAATTTAGTAATAATTAATTTATGTCCAACAAGTCAGCTTGAAATAAAATTAATTGAAACAGAGTCCACTTGCATCAAATTTTTTTGAATAATCTATACACGTCTTCGATCACAAATAAAGAACTAGATTCACAATCTCCTATAAAAGTTAAACAAATTATTGTCCGAATTGACGTATATATTTTTAATACCGTAAAATATTATCGGCAATATTGTGTTAATCTAAAGTAAACCTTACTGTCAAACCATAAGGTTATAAACTATCACAAC
The DNA here is from genome assembly GCA_907165235.1 of Zeuzera pyrina. Lineage (NCBI taxonomy): Eukaryota > Metazoa > Arthropoda > Insecta > Lepidoptera > Cossidae > Zeuzera > Zeuzera pyrina. Next base: position 7,958,810 of record OU015627.1, read on the forward strand.
AGTAACCTTCCTTTGCGTCTTCCATTTCATTTGATACCTATATTGTTGGTGTTGAACAAAAAAGTTAGTCATATTAGATTTATGATGACGTCACATATACAAAAACCTTCTTCTGTGTATTTCTTATCATTTGATACCCATATTGATGGAGGTCTTGAAAAAAATTTCCTATTACGGATCATCCGCCATATTGGCATATCATTTTGTCTATGATGACAAATGATATACAAAAACATATCATTTTTACAATCACAAAATTTTTTGAAAAAATAGCCTACATTTGCTTTCGAGCAATTACTATCTCTGTACCAAATATCATCATAATCGGTTCAGTGGTTTAGCATTTCCCATACAAACCTGCGTTTCCGCACCTGCGTGCATCTTAACGGGCTTCCTATTCGGGTGAGGGCCGGGCCTCTAGCGGACCCGGCCGGCGAGGCGGCTGAGGGCCGGTTAGTGTGCCTAGTGTTCCGCGTGGCAGTTTACAATGTGGCTTAAGGCCCGCGTGTGTGCGTGTAGAGCTACGTGATCGAGCTTCTAAACGTGAGACCCTACGGGTGTCGCGGGGGTCGTCCTCGCCTCCGCCGGTGGGGGTGGTGCGGTCGTTAGTGTGTACGTTGGCATGTTCGAGTTCGAACGTCTAATGTCGTCGTCGCTGTCGCCTAACACATGTCTAGGCCTACGATAGCGTTTGCGGACGCGGGTTTCGGGGGTGTACGATGACGCCCTGACCACTAAGGGGTTCGGGTGTAAGGAGGAACGGTGAAAGAAGCGTTGGGACGCCTCTTTTAGATATTGAGTTATAGAGGGCAATTCTAGGTCGTAGTGGAGATCTACGTTGCGCACGTAAGGAGGGGCACCGGTGGCCCTGCGCATGAACCTATTCTGAATAACTTGGAGGGAGGTGATGTGAGAGCGCGCAGCGTGAGCGAATACTACACTGGCGTACGTCATGATAGGCCTGACGCACGTCTTATATAAGGTAACTTTATGTCTGAGGGACATTTTGCTTTTAGCGCAAATGAGCATGTTGAGACGACCGAGGACGAACGCGGCGCGGTCGTGGACCGTTTTGATGTGTTGGCCGAAGGTCATGGCACTGTCAAGGGTGACTTCTAAGTATTTGACTTTCCTAGTCCAAGGGATATCCTGGCCGAAGAGCGTGATAGTACGGAGTGTTAGCGCGGCGGGCGCGGCTGGTCGTCGTTCCCCTCGAGAAATACACGGCGGCGCTTTTCACGGGGTTGACTTCGATTCTCCAAAGACGGAACCACTCGCCTAGGCTCGTGACCGCGACTTGGAGGAGTTGGGAGACTCTGAGGCGACTACGGTCTGATGTGAACAGTGCGGTATCGTCCGCGAATAGGGCGAGCTCTACACCGGCACCGGGGGTTCTGGGGACATCGTTCGTGTAGAGCGAGTAGAGTGTGGGCGATAAAACGGAGCCCTGTGGGACGCCTGCCCTGATGGGGCGGGGAGAGGAGAGCACCCCTTCGACTCTATAGCGGAAGGAGCGGTCCGACAAAAAGTCCCGTACTATGTGTACGAGATCGTCGGGCACGCCGAGTCGGCGCAGCTTGTACACCAGCGCGGCGTGCCAGACTTTGTCGAACGCCATCGCTACATCGAAGAAGAGGGCCCCCGTGCCTATAGGCACGCACCGCCCGAGTCGCACTATAGTGCGACTCGGGCGGTTAAGGCCCTCCAGGATGTGTTCCGTGAGGCGGTGCACTTGTTGTATGCACGAGTGTTTGGCTCGAAAGCCAAATTGCTCGTCTATGAGGAGACCGGAAGTGTCTAAGTGGGCTTTGAGACGAGCCAGAAGGACCCGTTCGTAAATTTTCCCTAGCACGCTAAGGAGACTGATTGGCCGATAGCTATTGGGGCTACTGCGGGGTTTACCCGGTTTCGGGATTCCGATGACGATCGCTTCCTTCCAGGCGGCTGGGAAGACGCGGTTCGCCATAGCGGCATTGATAATAGCTGCTAAGAGCGCGAGAAGGCGCATCGAAAAAAGTTTGACTTCTCGGCTGGAGATGCCGTCTCTACTGGGGGCTTTTCTAGGTTTGAGAGTCTTGACAATGTCCTGAACTTCGTCAACCGTCGCGGGTCTGAGTTGGCAGGGGATGGTCGCGGGCGGTAGGGAGCCTATTTCGCGATTGACCATGTCTAAATGGTTCTGATCTACAGGCTGAGAGCTAGGGGAGCATTGGGCCTCCAGAGTGTCGGCCAAGAGTTCGGCTTTATCTACATCGTCGAAAGCTGTCTGTCGGTTCGGTTTCGTCAGAGGCGGCATTGTTTGGAACGTGTCCGATTTGAGAGATCGGACCAACTTCCAGTAAGCCTGGTGCGTCGGCTCGATCTCTCGCATGAGATCGCTCCACCTGTTATCCCTAAGTTCGGAAATTCGGTATTTGACTTCGGGTTGGAGGGCGCGTAAGTTGCGTTTATTCGTTTCTGAGGGAAACGAGTCGCAAGCGCGGGTCGCGGCGTTCTTGGCTCTGATCAGCCGACGGATGTCTCCAGGGAGCTCCTAACGGCGGTCATTCGCCGCCGGGACCTCACGGGAGCACGAGGAGACCGATTCGAGGATGTGGGTGGTGACCGCCCTTTTTTTTTTTTTTTTTTTTGGTTTCTGAGAGGCGAAATGAAACCCCCGCGGGCTACCCAGCCGGACTCTACGCCGACTGGGGAGTGTCGGACTCGAACCGACTAAACAAAACCCCTCTTTGCTGTTAGCCCTAGTGGCTTTTACAGCGTCACAGGTCGCGTTGGGGCGAGCGCTGAAGGCGCCCTGCCAGATGGTCGACCGCCTGAGGGTTCCTCCAGCCGAGGGATGCCTCGTATGGAGGGCGGACCTCGGGCTCAAGGCGTCGCCAGGGGAGCTTTCCGCACCTGCGTGCATCTTAACGGGCTTCCTATTCGGGTGAGGGCCGGGCCTCTAGCGGACCCGGCCGGCGAGACGGCTGAGGGCCGGTTAGTGTGCCTAGTGTTCCGCGTGGCAGTTTACAATGTGGCTTAAGGCCCGCGTGTGTGCGTGTAGAGCTAAGTGATCGAGCTTCTAAACGTGAGACCCTACGGGTGTCGCGGGGGTCGTCCTCGCCTCCGCCGGTGGGGGCGGTGCGGTCGAAGTGTGTAGGTTGGCATGTTCGAGTTCGAACGTGTAATGTCGTCGTCGCTGTCGCCTAACACATGTCTAGGTCTACGATAGCGTTTGCGGACGCGGCGTTCGGGGGTGTACGATGACGCCCTGACCACTAAGGGATTCGGGTGTAAGGAGGAACGGTGAAAGAAGCGTTGGGACGCCTCTTTTAGATGTTGAGTTATAGAGGGTAATTCTAGGTCGTAGTGCAGATCTACGTTGCGCACGTAAGGAGGGGCACCGGTAGCCCTGCGCATGAACCTATTCTGAATAACTTGGAGGGAGTTGATGTGAGAGCGCGCAGCGTGAGCGAATGCTACACTGGCGTACGTCATGATAGGCCTGACGCACGTCTTATATAAGGTAACTTTATGTCTGAGGGACATTTTGCTTTTAGCGCAAATGAGCATGTTGAGACGACCGAGGACGAACGCGGCGCGGTCGCGGACCGTTTTGATGTGTTGGCCGAAGGTCATGGCACTGTCAAGGGTGACTCCTAAGTATTTGACTTTCCTAGTCCAAGGGATATCCTGGCCGAAAAGTGTGATCGTTCTGAGAGTGTTAGCGCGGCGGGCGCGGCTGGTCGTCGTTCCCCTCGAGAAATACACGGCGGCGCTTTTCTCGGGGTTGACTTCGATTCTCCAAAGACGGAACCACTCGCCTAGGCTCGTGACCGCGACTTGGAGGAGTTGGGAGACTCTGAGGCGACTCCGGTCTGATGTGAACAGAGCGGTATCGTCCGCGAATAGGGCGAGCTCTACACCGGGGGTTTTGGGGACGTCGTTCGTGTAGAGCGAGTAGAGCGTGGGCGATAAAACGGAGCCCTGTGGGACGCCTGCCCTGATGGGGCGGGGAGAGGAGAGCACCCCTTCGACTCTATAGCGGAAGGAGCGGTCTGACAAAAGTCCCGTACTATGCGTACGAGATCGTCAGGCACGCCGAGCCGGCGCAGCTTGTACACCAGCCCGGCGTGCCAGACTTTGTCGAACGCCTTCGCTACATCGAAGAAGAGGGCCCCCGTGCCTATAGTGCGACTCGGGCGGTTAAGGCCCTCCAGGATGTGTTCCGTGAGGCGGTGCACTTGTTGTATGCACGAGTGTTTGGCTCGAAAGCCAAATTGCTCGTCTATGAGGAGACCGGAGGTGTCTAAGTGGGCTTTGAGACGAGCCAGAAGGACCCGTTCGTAAATTTTCCCTAGCACGCTAAGGAGACTGATTGGGCGATAGCTATTGGGGCTACTGCGGGGTTTACCCGGTTTCGGGATTCCGATGACGATCGCTTCCTTCCAGGCGGCTGGAAAGACGCGGTTCGCCATGGCGGCATTGATAATGGCTGCTAAGAGCGCGAGAAGGCGCATAGAGAAAATTTTTACTACTCGGTTGGAGATGCCGTCTCTACCGGGGGCTTTTCTAGGTTTGAGAGCCTTGACAATGTCCTGAACTTCGTCAACCGTCGCGGGTCTGAGTTGGCAGGGGACGGTCGCGGGCGGTAGGGAGCCTACTTCGCGATTGACCATGTCTAAATGATTCTGATCTACAGGTTGAGAGCTAGGTGAGCATTGGGCCTCCAGAGTGTCGGCCAAGAGTTCGGCTTTATCTACATCGTCGAAAGCTGTCTGTCCGTTCGGTTTCGTCAGGGGCGGCATTGTTTGGAACGTGTCCGATTTGAGAGATCGGGCCAACTTCCAGTAAGCCTGGTGCGTCGGCTCGATCTCTCGCATGAGATCGCTCCACCTGTTATCCCTAAGTTCGGAAATTCGGTATTTGACTTCGCGTTGGAGGGCGCGTAAGTTGCGTTTATTCGTTTCTGAGGGAAACGAGTCGTAAGCGCGGGTCGCGGCGTTCTTGGCTCTGATCAGCCGACGGATGTCTCCGGGGAGCTCCCAACGGCGGTCGTTCGCCGCCGGGACCTCACGGGAGCACGAGGAGACCGATTCGCGGATGTGGGCGGTGAGCGCGTCTATCGCCGCGGTCGCGTCCTCGGCGGAACGGATAACGTCCGGTATCGCGTTAAGCCGCGGCGAATTCTCAGAGTTTAGCGTTTCGTCTAAACTCTGCCAATCCGTCACGGTTTTTGTGAGCGTCCTAGTGTCTATCATAGGTCCTAGTTTGAATAATACCGGCCTATGGTCAGAGTCTAACTCGTGTAACGCCTCTATTGAGTGCAGCGTTAGAGCTACGTTCTTTAGAAGCGCTATGTCGAGTACGTCCGGTCTGTGTGTTGTAACTCTGGGATAGTGGGTGGGCGTCATGGGGGCGATAACGTCAAAGTTAAGGACATCGGTTAGTTCGTCTAAAGCTCTGCCATTTCGCGAGGTGGTGTGCGAATTCCAGCGACGATGTTTAGCGTTGAGGTCGCCGGCGAGTATGACAGAGTCGTCTAAATTTAGGAGGGCCTCTAGATCGCTTCTAATTAGCGCTTTACCGGGAGGGAGATAAACTGACGCGAGTGTGACAGGCGCGTGCCCCGTGAGGGCCACCCGGCACACCGACGCCTCTATGTTGGTGAGGGCGGGCGTATCGATCGGAATGCAGTGCAGGGACCTTCTGTAGTAGATAACAGTGCCGCCTTTGGGGGCGGGCACCCTATCGTTTCGCACGATGTTAAGCCCGGAGAGGCCGGGGTCGCGATTTCTAGGTTTCAAAAAGGTTTCCTGCACTAGCATTATATCTATTTGGTGGTCTCGCGTAAACTCGTGAAGAAGATCGCGTTGCCTGCGGAGTCCGTCCGCGTTAAAAAATGAGATTGAGAGCCCGCGCGGTTTGATGCGCGCGGAGGGAGTTGTCTCGTGGGTGCCCGGTTTTATAACCTACGAGGGGGCGCCGTGAAGCGGCTTAGGCTGTCCAGAAGGGACGCGTGTTCGGCAAGTATGATGAGCCGTCCCATCCCGTCGCTACAGTCGCGGATTTTACGCGCGACTAATTTAATTTCGTTAAGGTTGATTTCCTTAACGAGGTCGGCGAGCATTCGGATGTCGCCGAGGAGATCGGACGCCGGCGCTGAAGGAGCCGGCGCCGCTGGACGCGTTTGAGGCGCGGGCCCCTTACGCCGCGGTTGTTGTGCTGGCGTCGGCGCTATGGTCTCTCGGGCCGGTAGAGCGCGCGCGGGCGCGGATTTAGTCGACGCTGAGGGCGCGGGTTTGTTCGGCGCTGAGGGCGCAGGTTGAGTTGGCGCGGAGGGCGCGGGTTGTGGCGGCGCAGAAGGCGCGAGTTGTGACGGCGCGGAGGGCGCGGGTTTGGCTGGCGCAGAGGGCGCGGGCCGTGTGGGTGCGGAGGTCGCGGTAGGGGCGGCCTTAGGTTGGTCTGGGTGCGCAGGGGGGCCGCGGCGTTGGCCCTGATGTGCTCCGCCGGCTCGGCGCGACTTACCCCCACGGCGGCGACGGCGCGGAGCTCTCGGGCAACCGCGATAGTTCGCGGGATGTCCGAGCTCTCCGCACAGTACGCAACCGGGAGGGTCAGACGTCTCCGGCGTGCGGGAGCACTCGGGGGTGCCGTGGTCTCCGTGGCACTTGACGCACCTAGGCCGTGCGAAGCAGTTGCGGGCCGAGTGCCCGTACAATTGGCAGCGGTGGCATTGACCCACCGTGCCGCGCTTGTGCGGGGCCTCTACGGAGAGGCCGGAAATCCTACATACGGATTTTATGTGGAAAACGGCCTTTCCCTCGGGGGAGAGGTCGAGTACGACCAACACGAGGTCGAAGGCCTCCTTCGAGCGAGGCTTGTAAAGGCGGTGGACTTCACGCGCCGGGAGGTTTTGCGACTTAAGGTCGCCGAGGATGAGCTCTTCCGGGAGCTCCTTGGGGAGGCCGCGGATGACCACGCGAAGCTGGCGCTCCTCCGGGAGCGCATAAGTGTGGAAACCTATGCGCTCCGAGCGTAGGAGCGCTGTGAGCTCTCGATGGTCAGCCGGGGTGGGGACCTGCACCTTAATGCCCTGTGCAGTGTTGCGGGCGGAAACAAATTTTATGCGGCGCGCGTCTAAGGCCCGAGAGACCCTATCCCACGACGCTTTTTCTTGTATAAACACCGGCGGCGGTGTTTTGATTTTGTCGGCCTGAGGGGCCTGGATGGCCTGTGAGGCAGGCGCTTTTTGTTCGGCCAGAGGGGCCGCGGGAGCTCCGGAGGCCTGAGGGGCCGCCTTCGTCGTTTTGGGGGGCGGGCTGGGCGTGTCGCCTTCCCTCGGGGAATTCGCCCGCTTCCTCTTGACCACTAAGCGCCAATCGGCGCTCTTAGTGGCCTCGTCCTCCGAAGAGGAGGGAAGCGCTATGTCCATTTCCTCTTCGGAGTCCGAAGCCTCCGTCGGGTCAGGGGAAGCGGGCGAATCGCTAACGGGGGCCGGCTTGGTTGGTTCGCGCGGCGGGGGCTTCGCGACTGTAGCGGCGGCGGAAACAACGGCCGAGTAAGACGCGGGGGTGGGGGCGCGGGGCGCGGGTGAGACCCGGTGGTCCCACAGGTCGCGAATATGGGAGTGTGATGACTCGAGTTGAGCCATCACGAACGCGCGGAATTGGGTGTCCGTCAGCGTGTCCATGGCGCTGGTAGAGCCGCCAAGTTGTAAGAGAGGACCTCCCTACCGGGGATAGGCAGGGAGGAGAGTGCCTACTTTGTAGCCCTGGTCGTACTGTGCCTGTCTTATTGTGCACAGATGTGTACCTAACACCTAGGTCTTATATAAACTTCACTAACTTAACACTAACACTTAGCGATACGAGTTGGCGCGGCCGCGACGCGACGCGAACACACTATTAATCACTACGCACGATGCGCAGTGAGTATAGCGGTGGCAGCGCACGCGGGCGCTCGGAGAAATCGTAACGATTCGAGTTGGCGCGGCCGCGACGCGAAAACCCGGTCAGCGCTACGGGGAGCGCAGGCGCGACGCGATAACCGGTCGGCGCTACGCGGAGCGCAGGCGCAACGCGACACGACACGACACGAACGCACTAATTCGCTACGCACGATGCGCAGCGAGTAGAGCGATGGCAGCGCAACGCGGGCGCGCGGAAACGGCACTGAGCACTGAGAGGCGAGGCGAGCGAGCGAGCGAGCGACGCGTGCGTCTCGTACGGCGGCCGAGAGCAGACTGTGGGTGACCGCCCACTGGTTCCCTGCCTACTAAAGTACCAAACGATGTGTCCGCAACTAGCGCGGTCTGTAGCGATATCGATTCGGGCGCCCGGTCAGTAGCTCTATCTCTATCTATGGACTGTATCTATCTCTATCTGACCGGGCGTTCCGCGCTGCGGACACCTCTGATTGGTTACTTGTTGGGCAAGGGAAGCCAGTGGGCGGGTGAGTAAATGTGGTGAGTTTGTGTGATGTGTAAGTGTGTGAATGTGTGTATAAGCTCTCTTTATTAATATTCCCTTAATACTATTACATTTCTATATATCTATTTCTATATCTAACTATTAACTAATAATACTATATAATTCTCTTTCCCTATTACAATATGTCTATATTAACACATATATCTATCTATTTCTTTATTATTAACATCTATTTCACTATCTTACTCTCAACATAGGTCTATACTTAATTAACTATCTGTACCTATTATTACTATTTCTTTATATATTACTTTTTATTTACATTTGCGTTATTATCTATAATCTAATTTTCTACGTCGCGAACAGAAACGGGGATAAAACTTTTGTGGGAAATGCTAAACCGGTGAATCGATTACGATGTTTAAGACAGATAGACTTTTTTAAAGGAAAACACAAAGGCTACTTTTTATGAAAAATCTACCCATAAAGGGGTGAAAAAGAAACACTAACTCGGAAATGTCACGGAAATTTTTTCCACGCGGAAGAAGTCGCGGGTACAGCTTGAACATCAATAATACAAAAACAAAGAAGAAGTGGAACCCAAAGTCATTACCTTAATCGATTTTTTTATTAGATCTTTACCTATAAAATCATTTCTTAATACCTATGATTTCAGTGTTAATATCGATGTCTTTCATTGTACTTAGAATTCCAAATTTAAATTAAATTTTGATGAGTAAAATTTTATCAGTTCGCGTCACGACATGATATTTATTCTTTCTTTTTATATTTGACCTCTGCTATACATAATGCAATGAGATCGATAATATTTTCCTCGTGGATATCAAAATTAAAAAATCTATTAAATTTTATAACAATTTTAAATTCATATATTAAATTTTCAGAAATATGGTTACTAATGCAAAGTTATTGTTTATTACCTTATATTATACAAATTTTAGACTGAAAAATTTGCAAAAAAGCCTTAGATGTTCAATTCAAACCTAGTTATGCAAACTGACTTTCATTTTTTTCAAATTTAGGGTTTATTAGCAAATACTAACGAAATTTCAGGTAGAAAAATATACGTAGGAATATTTGAAAATAAATGTAATTTGAATTGAAAATGTATAATAGTCTGACTGGACATAATTTTTTAAATTATTTCATAATTTTAGGTTTTCACTTCTGTCGGCAGTCCTTAATGACTGCCTATTTTTTTTAACGAAAACTAATCGGTGTAATTTTTTTCTACTGTCAAAAGTTGTTAAGATAAAATTATTACCTATTTCTCATAATCATAAAAAGAAAACACTCCACCATTCCGACTTTTGGGTCTACGTCCATCTATTTTCAATTTGGAATAATAGCTTGCTAATGCGTTAATATTTAACAATGTATGACTGAACCGCACGGCGAGTCGTAGTCGCTCGAGCCGTACCCTGTCTCCCGCGCCGCTCGCATTCCCCTCGAAATATGCGTAATAAGCGTATATTTAATTTACAAAATAGACTATGTTCCGTAGTGGTTTCAGAGGTTGCGATCACAATGCAGTTGGAATACGACCTATAAATGTGATATAAGCAATAATATTGACTACACTAATTTTGCTGGAAGTAGAATTTTGAAAGTATTTTCTTAGGGTTCCGTAGGTCGCAACCGGTTGCAAAATTAAAACTAAGTATATTAAGCTAAAACAAATGTCCGATGAGTTCGCAACTAATACCACAAATTTTGCCTAGGAGATAAAGACGAAAAATCACTTTTTTTAAATTTAGGTATGTTCCGTACGTTGCAACCGGTCCAAATTGCTTGAGTAGGTAGGTATTCGTACTCCAAACACGTGGTATTCTCGCAACTAGTACCACAATTTTTGTTTTGGAATTATTCAAAAATCCAAGATTTTCTCAATTTTCACCATTTTCCGCACTTCCAAATCGAATTGCGAAATTGCGAATTTAAGGTAATCATACACAGACATAACTCTATCGATGTGCCAAAAATCATTAGTACCACAATTAATGTAAATTGATAATCTAATTCTACTGCACTAGTATGGTTCTTGTAGGAGTGCTATGTCAATATTTTTCTCGATGATGGTTTTGCAAAGGTCGTGCATCGCCTATTTGCTATGGTGAAGATTTATTTGACATATTCTTATTGATCTTTGTGTTTTGTGTTGTGTATTGCGTGTCGTGGACTGTGTGTTCTGTGTGCTATACTGTGTGTTATGTGTGCTATACTGTGTGTTATGTGTGTTATTCTGTGTGTTATGTGTGTGTGTAGTGTTACTGTTTGCGTGTTTGTCCATTTCCGTTCTTTGTCTTGAAACCGGTCCTAGGAGCCGGACCCCCCTAGACGCACTGCCCCCGCCAGTCTTGGCGCGGCCAGCACACCCAGAGAAGCACCCGCCCTCCGTCGGTTTCCTCTGTTCTTTGTTGTCCTGTCTCGGTCCAGTCGGAGTACTTAAAATCCTAATGCTGTCATCTTCCTGCACCCGCGTGAACTGATGCCCACCCCCACTCGTAGGTGTCTCACCCACATTTGAGGGCGCGCACCTGTGCACGCACTTGCATACGCATATTTGCATCCTGCCTTCTTGACTACTGCATCTTTGGCCTCACTTCCTCTCAGGTTTGACCTGAGTAGTCTTATCTGGACTTGGGTTGCCTGAAAGCTTAGCCAACGATGGTAGTCCTTCCAGCTTTCTGCATCTTCGTGAGGAATGCCTACTATGAGGCGCGTTCCCAAAGGCAGTAGCTCCTTTGAGATCTCCGTCCAGTCGCATGTCCTCGTGTCTGTCAGGTGTCTATTCTGTCTCACCAAGAGCCTGAATGGGTCCTTGGGGAGGTGTTCTTTCGGGCCCGGTATCCACACCATGGCCTTAGCCCTGTTGACTCTCCGCGCAATGATAGAGACGCCGTCGTGGTCTCCGAAGGAGCACGCCAAGAGCCAATCCCTCACCCCCTCGTTCATTAGTGTCACAAGGTAATGACCTTCCGACACCAACCCCGAGGTGGCAAAAGAGACCCTCGTTGTATTTGCATCCTCTTCTTCCACCGCCTTCTCTATCAATTCGCCGAGTTTTTGTCGTATGACAGAGGCCAGGGCTTCATCTACCGATTTTCCGTCTGTCTTTCCTATTGCGATGGCGAGTCCCGTCTGTCTTCGCGAGAAGCCGCGCGGTCCGTCATCGTTCTCGGCAGCTCCCCAGTTACGCGCTTCGGCGGTGGCCTCAGCTCCGGGTCTGTGCTCTGTCTCTTCATCTTCATAGGTCTCTGGGGGCCAGAGGAAGTTGATGGTGCTGTTAGCTCCGCATCACTGCTCCTTTCGGCTCGTACCTTCCTCCGACGCCGTGCCTTCTGCATTTTCTTTTCTTCCTTGGCGGGAACTCGACTGAAAGGTTCCCCCTCCTCCATAGTGTTACCTGTGGAAGTGGGACTTCTCCGAAGTGTTTCCTCTTCTAAGTGCAGATTGGCAAGGGAAAGTGCATCCTCAACCTCAACTGTACTTGGCTTTGATTCTATTAGTTCTTTAGGAGGTACTCCCTCAGTGTTACCTTCGGGCTTCCTTATAACGTTTTTATTTGAATTATCCATGCAACATAAGGTTTTTATGGTGAGAAATAAAATAAGGCATCTCCGGCAGAGCTCCCTTGCCCAGATGCCAGCTACATTTCGCGATTACAGGGGGCGCCGCTCCCCTGTACTCAGGCTCGCACGACGCAGACGTTATGAGTGCTGGGTTCCTCCTCGGGTTCGGAAAATTACTCGGCGAGTTTTGACTATCTGTATAATCAATAGGTACCGGATGAGTAATACCTCTTATGGCCTCCTCTACTTTCCCTACCTTTCTTCAGATGTCTCCCTCCGAGTCCCTTCCCGTCCCCATTGACGAATCCAGCACTCACGACCCCCGTCTACGAAACGGCTCGTGAGTTGGATAAGCCAGCTCTTGAGCCGCGCGATCGTTGGCACGAGCTCTCCAACCGTGACCCCAGGGGGTGCAAGGATGTTGGGATTACACGTCCGCCACCTCCTCGCTTTAGTGACGGGTGTAGGAGCAGGATAAGGATTTGGTAGGATGGTTTGGATTAGATTTGGGAAGGTGCTAGGAAGGGGGGGGGATTTTGTGTATCACATACGGGGTTTTCCTCCGCATGTGATGCACAGCTGTGAGGATAATATCTGAAACCGAAATTCAGATATCATCCCCTGTGCCCTCCTCCTTTATCCGGGCTTGGGACCGGCACGATACTGGGGTTTTTGGCTGAGACATAATTCGTCCCATCCAGAAAACCCAGCATCGAGGCGGAGTTTAATCCAGTCTTACTCTCAGGAGACTTGTTACTTGTATTCAATTTTCTTTTGCGTTGCCAAAAAAAAGGTAAGTACATCCTTTACTGACCTACCCATTCTAATATTTGCGTACCAGTAATAATACTTACATAAGTTAACTAAATACATAACTAATTGTGTAGGTATACTTTCTCTACATGTATAATTTCCTTAGTAATTTTCACGATTCCCTTTAATTTTTTATGTAATTCGTTAGGTATGTAGGTAAGAGGTCGGTACACATCGATGTCACGCGGCCTCATTAGGTAAGTGTACTACAGATATAAGGTACTCTTTAATAATTGAATTTCGAAATGACAGAAACTCGCCCGCGGATTTGTTCGTAAACTTTTAATAAAAAAAAGTTACAATAAAATTTTTATAAAACTCGAAATCATTACCCATCTATACTACTATACAAATCTCTAGCGTCTGTCTGTAATTACGATTTTTAACCGACTTCGAAAAAAAGGAAAAGGTTCTCAATTCGATTGTATGTTTTTTTTTGTATGTTTGTTACCTCATAACTCCATCATTTATGAACCGATTTCGAAAATTCGATTTCAATACTGTCCAATTTAATTATATAGGTATGTGTTTCGTATTTATAAAGTTATTTTAATTGTACTTGAGTTTTGATTAGTAAAGGATAGTTTATTTATACTTTTTCAGTGTTTTTTTTGAAGGTGGTTTAATTTTTTTTAATAAAAATTTTTTATTTCTCCCTTTTGAGTGATCTTGACCTAAATAAATATCTAGGGCAGGTCTGCAATTAACTTCATTCTAATTCCGGAGCGCAACGATATACAAGAGAATCGTCAATATTAATAAAGGTTCGCATTTTTCATTTCATGATTTAATTAAAAAGGTTCTCAATTCGTCTGTATGTTTTTTTTTTGTATGTTTGTAACCTCATTACTCCGTCATTTATGAACCGATTTCGAAAATTCTTTTTTCGTTTGGTAGGTAATACTTCAGAGGTGGTCCATTTAAATTTCACCGATATTGGAGCTCGGATTTCGAAGATACACTAGATAACACAAATACAAAGTAATTTCTATTTCATAATTATTATTTATGATCTATTACCGAATACATTGTGATTGTCAAAATGTGATACGTTTAAACCACACTAATATTTTCTACCAAAACGAAAACCATTTCTACCATTTTGTAACATGGTTCATAAATGCATTTTCTTAAAATCTAATTAATTTAGTTGTTTCGGAAACGTTTTCGACACTAAAAAGTCGTCGGAAGCAACCGAAGGTTTCGTCCCGAAATGAACTGTCAAATCATTTCGTTTCGGAAAGATTTCAGATTTGTGAATAGCGTTTAGACAAAATCATCGAAAAGTTTCCTGTCGGATACGCAAAGTTGAGTTTCCGACGTTTGTGAATAACCCCGAATAAGTAAGTAGATAGCATGTATTGTAATGTAAGTATCTTATAAGAAGACAAATAATACACATATGAAAATGTGAGATCTAGTCTATAAGCCACTGTATCATTGTATTAGTAACAGTTTTCGATTATATAATAGAATAAATAGAATAAGAACATAGTCTTTAAATTTAAGAAATAAAGATAAGAGAATATTTTAAATAAAAATGAAAGAAAGAAAAGAAAAAAGAGCAAAAACAAAGACGCTGACCCACCTTATGCCAGAGGTAATTTATATATATAATATATATAATAAGTATATATATATATATATATATATATAATAAGTATAAGTAATAAATAAGTACAGGCAGTCCTCGTACTTACGGCATGTTAGGTTCTCGAAATACGCGACGTAAATCGAAGCGACGTAAGCCGAGACATATTTTTTCATATGTTTACATGTAAAACTCAAGGGTTAGGATCCACACGGACTCAAAATTTAAAAAAAAACTGCATTTATAACAAAGGATATACATACTTTATTATCAAAAGTAAGTTCTTAAAATAATTATATATGCACTTATGAAATTGCTAGTTATTTTTGGTATTTATGTATTATTAATTTTAATAATAATTATAAAACTTGCCACCTAAACAAGACTACTGTCTTGTTTAGGTGGCATAGTTTAAAATTCACTTAAATATGATGTAACAACAAAAACTGTCAAAGATGCAAAAAAAACTAATGTATTACGTCTTGATTGTCCGTTGTTCCTGAAGTAACTAAACAAAATCAGCAGCATGTGCGGGGTAATCCCCGTACGCCGACACCGCGCCCCGCCGGCCCCACGGTCATTGACATCGCGACAAGTGAATTCTCCTATGCCGGAAATCGAAACAAATGACGTAAGCTTGAGGAATAGTGTCAAAACATTGTTCGACGTAACTTGAAACGACGTAAATCGAAACGACGTAATTCGAGGACTGCCTGTATAAGTAAGGTATAAATAAATATAAGTCCACCAGCTGGCAACAGGTATCTTCTCGCAAACGCGATGAGGGCTGGCTAAGACGTGATTGCAATGTTTTTATTACTTATACCTTGTCAACAATTAATTAATATAAATATAATATTAGAACTACTATATTATCAATACCCACTAACTTCTAAGTAAGTACCACATTATTGCATTGTCCTAGTCATAGCTAATAGATAATCCAACGAAAATATCCATAGACTATTATGTATTGAATACTTAAAAATTATAATATTTAGTTTAGCTATCTTCCAGGTCGATGTATCTTCCATCCAAAAATTATCAATCACGTTTCGCTTCTCAACGAAACATCCTCAGGCAGGTCATTACATGGAAAGCCGATCAGTTATCAGCTAACCAAAACCGAATTTGACCTAGCTATTAGCTATCGGTGAGAAACATTCGGATAGTTAAAATTTGGAAGCTTATGACCAAACAAACATTTACATTTTTTTTATATAGATTATTTATTATTACGAAATAGGTATATATATGTAAGTAGATATGTCAATCCAATCATTCGTCATAGTAATTGACATCTCTACTTACACCATCAATATAGCTACACGTAGGTACAATAAGTATGATGTTATAAATGATTCAACGAATTCAACTTAGAATTCGATGTTAAGCGATTGTCATTCATGGGTGTCATTCCAACATATTATTATTATTTTTATTCTTGTTCAACATGATGTACAAAGCTAGGTAGGTACAAAATGGACTGCAGGTAATATGATATATAAGTAAAGTTTTACACGTTGTTAACAGTTTGAATCTAAATACAGGTAAAGTAAGTATGCTATAGATAGTAAGTACATAAGCATACATATTATTTACTTGCCTATATAACTAACTACATAAAAATCAATAGTTAGATAGCCACAAAATATTTATCTAAAAGCCATTAAAGATAAAGAACTCTGTAAGTATATTATTATGTATATTTATGAAACTTATGTGTATTAACCTGCGAGGACTCTGGAGCCCTGGATCCCTGGAGCCCTGGGTCGAAGAGACCCATAGCTGCATTAATTCAGTTTTTTTTTTTAATACTCCAGGCAATTACACAGATTGTGTGACCTCAAACTAAGCAGTAAGCTTGTACTACAGTCCCACACAACGAACTCTGGGGGAGTTCCCAGTATTTCTATAATATTTGTTATTCTACGGCGCCATTCTTGATACCTTCAAACCACATTATAAGCTATCCCCTTTGCCCGTGGCGGCCACTGCGGCCAGTTCTCGGCTGGTGTTTGCTCAGGACTAACGTATAAAGTGTTTTTGGGTGTTGTGTTAGTGTGATGTGTTGGGACCCGCATGCGAGCGTTTACGTAAGTGTTCATTCCAATATAATTTTTATGTTTGTTTTTCTTTTATGTACAGAATGTAACGTAAACGTGTAGTGTTATCGAGGACATTTTGATGGAAAAAGATATTTCAGAAGGTGATTGCTCTGAGGAAGAAGATAACCTACAAGTGAACTACGATAATTCAGATTTCCGTCAAAGTGAGGAAGATAACTATCCTGAACCACTTTCTCCGGTGTTACCTGCACGTGCCAATGTGTCGGTTGACTTAGTACATAGACCTGATTTGAGAGACGTTCTACTTTTATATATTCGCCAAAGTTATCTCACTGATAAGGACAAGGTCACACAGTGAATCTTTTCATCAGTATCAGTAGAATCAGTGAACTTTTAGTCACACGTCACAATTTGGTCCAAAATTCTTTCACATCTGTATAGGTTAACAAGTTCAAGGCAGGGAAGCTTCAACGCGCGCTGCTCTTTGCACATCGGTCAAATCATGAGGCACCCATTTCTCAAGTTTTTTAATTTTACCAATTTGCTGCAAATGGGTCAATATTGTAGGTATGCTGCCGTCAAACCATGCCACTAACTCCTTCGTAGTTTGATACGAATTGACTTCCACCAAAACCTTCAATTCATCGTTATTTACCTTAGTGGCTGGTCTTTCTCGTGGTTTATTCTTCAAGTCGAATTCTCCACTACCAAAGCGGTTAAACCAAAAACGCACGGTGCATTGTTAGCCGTATCCTCTCCAAACACAGCATTGACACAACGAGCGGTTTCTGCTGCTTTAGTCCCACGTCGGAACTCGTATTCCAAAATGACTGATTTTGCTGTATCTATCTTCACGTAAGCTGAATGTAAAAATAATTGAAAGTCGAACAATCAAATGTCATGATTTTTTAAAATTTAAAATGTTATAATTTTCGTGCGAAAAAAGTTTCGCTCTAAAATCTGGCACTATACAAGTTTAATTTACCCACACAATCTGTGTAATTGTCTAAAGTATTATTATTATAATTTTAATTCAAATTGGTCAGTGAGTTAAAACGGGAATTTCATACTTTATCCCTATTATGTACAGAAAAATAAATTTTTAAAAAATAAATAATTTTTAAAATCAACGATTGTATTTCTGAATCAAATTAAATAAAAATATTTAAATTAACATTTTGGAATTATTATAATCATAAGTTATTTTCTTATACATACATTTCATATTTTATCGTGACCACCAACGCTAATGCTACCAACAATAGGTACCTTTAATTTTATCTAATTTTATTTTAACGTAAAAACAATATAACTACGTAAATAAATAGATAGTTTAGGTTAGGTAGCAAACTTTACTGAATTGAATTTTACCTTACTTGAGTTAAATGGTAAAACAGGATTCTGACCTAATATGTAAAACTATACTATGTACGTAAAAATATGTAAAAACTTAGTATTTTGTGCATAATTTGCAGTAAGAATTTGATAGACAAATACTACTAACAATTTACAAATTACCTGCACGATATTTTTTTTTTCAGTTTTTAGGTTAGTCTTGTTTAGCACTTCCTGTTTAATTGATGTGGTATCTCGGAATCGGCTCTAATGATTGGGATATAATTCTTATATGATTTTATATTTCTTTATCGAATACCGGTATTTATCGACTTTTCTTTCGATATTTACATTTCGATATAACCTTTATATTTCTAGCCGGCAAAAAACTATGCAAGAGAAAGGGATTGCTCCTTCGCGGGAAATGGTATATGTGTATATGTAACAGTAAAATAAAAACGTCTTGCCAATATTGCAGAGAGTCTATGTCGTGATTACAATTTGTTCTTTGATAATTTAGGGTGGTTTTGCATATGTTTCTTATAAAAAAATACATAACTTTATATATTTTTGTTCCTTATACCAAAAAAATTAAAAAATTTTTGGATCTCACCTTAAAAGCAGTTTTGTTTATACTGTTTTGATAATAAATATAAAAGACTTAATGAGACTTAAATATAAAATATGCATTTAATTCTGTCGATAGATCTACCTTGTTGACACAAATAAAACAGCATGTTCCGGACATCCCTACCTCTGGCAATCTTACAGTAGTCCTTCAAAATTAATGTGTAAAGATAATTTGTTACATTCCGAAGTTGGCTGTCAACAAGGTGATCCTGTCGAACCAGCTATCTTCAGTTTGGCTATCCATCCTAACATTTGTAATACAAATTCCAAATTTAATGTTTGGTACCTTGACGACGGAACAATAGGATGTAAAGCAACTGTAAAGTTACTGTTTTAGATGACCTTAAAACCCTCATTTAAAGGTTCAAATATATTGGCTCATAATTAAATTTTTCTGTGAAATAATTAATAAATTTTACAATCTGACACCAAATGTTAAAGTCTTGTCAAAAGAATCGCTGTACCTCCTAGGTGCTCCCGTTTTAGATGACTTCATACCCTGCTTTATCAATGATTAAATACAAAAACTTAGCCAGTCTTCAGACAAACTTTTCAAATTTAATTCCCACATGGCTCTCCCCATTGTCCGCTTTTGCCTTTTCGTTCGTAAGCGGCAACTTTGAGAAAGTCTATTATTTAAGATAATGTATAGTTTTAAGTTTGTAAATATTAACATATGTGTGTACTTTTTTGTTATTAAAGGCTTAATTATACATTATTTTGTTACCACTCATCCATTCTATTATAAAAAAGGTCCTGACTCATTGAAATCACGTTATTACAAAAATCTAAAAACTGGGTCTTTACAAACCACTAGCGTCCGTCTCCGATCTAAAATGAGACGCGAGTCCTCGTGGGTTAAATATCTACCTATTCTATCTTCTATGACACGGCGGCGGGCCAGTACGAATGCTTGTTTTTCTTTCCACGTATTTTAGGTATTTTTATCAATTTTCTGGTGGCCCATTAAATATGACAAGGTGAATGTTTGTGTAAGTATTAGTATGTATGTTTATCTAATGTAAGTGAACTTAATAGGGTTTCCAATCTTTTCAATAAATATAATATCTATGTTTCGATCATTTAAAAAATTAAAGCTTCATTAATGATCAAACATGGCTCAATGTAAATTGGACAACAGCTAATTTCGGCAGATAGGTACAAGAAACACAGGTAAGTAGATAGGCTTAAATTGTGAAATAAAAATATTAAAACGTGGAAGTAGGTAATATGATATGGTGTTGATTGTTATAAGTAAAAAGTAGTTTCTCATGTGGATTGTATGTAATTGAAGTCCTTATATGTTTAAGTAAAGATTAAATGCTGTATTATCTTGAGATATTGTTCTGTTCTCACTTGAGAATGGCTGCACTAATTTGGCAATTTTTTTTAAATGTTAGTCGATACTGGGCACCTAATATTCCGAATAAGATTTTTAGTAAAAGAAAAATTGGAAAAGTTGCGCCGGAAACTTGAAAAATTCGGAAAAACCAGAAGTGCTTTTTTCTATGAGATTTTTATTTATTTAAATTTGGACAGGACAACGTCTGTCGGGTCAGCTAGAGAATAAATAAATACCTTATCCATGCATGATGATTACTTTATACACTTGTGTGATATAGTACATATATGTGTGTACAATTAAGTTGATGTATATAAAGCAGCTACCCATTACTTAATGTAATGAAATGAAACTCGTTAAACTAATATTTTTATTCGACGAGGAGTGATGGTAGAATACATTTTCAGCTTTTTGTTACAGCAATGAAAGTCAGTGACGTTACAGAAAGAGTTAAGAGTGGAAGAACAATGCACGGACCGAGTAATACAAGAAATAATGTTTACAACAGTCCTTTAAATGGCCTATTAAAAATATTTTCTCTCAATTACGATGTGCAACGAGGATCGCATAAGACATTCGCTTTGTTTAAATGCTGTTTAACCGCCGCTATACTAGGCTCCTGCACTCTATGTACCTTTTATTTTAAAATTGTACATAATATATACAGTTTACTTAACATTTCAATCACTTTAACCGATGCAATTCAAATGATTTACGACTATTGCCAATTAATCGTAGACATATTTTTTGTTTTTAAATATGGAAGAGCCACCAGCTTAGAATACTATTCGCAATACAGAAGTATTGATGATATTTTGGGCACTTCTCACAACAATTTTAGACGCCAAGTGATAAATATGATGATTTGCTTTGGCTTGATTTGGTCTACGAGCTCAGTGTGCGACTTTGTGGCGTGGGTATTCAGTTACGGATGGAAAATATCAATATATTTTGCTATATCGTATATATACTTGTTGATCAAAATCTTAACCGTTCTGGACCTCGCTTCACATGTCATGAGAATTAAAAGCCGTTTGCAAACAATGGGTGACGTGCTGCAAGATTATTATCGTTCATTTGATAGCATTGTAAATTCAATCGGCGATTGCATTTCTAACAGGAATTGGTTGTATGCTACAGGACCTAGGTCCTTGAAATTACAGGAAAGAAACCCATGTAAGATAAATGCTCTTTCAAATAGCCCAAGTGAGAAGATGAAATGGCTTAGCAGATGTTATTTACTGTTGATTGAACAAACGTCATTCATAAACAGCATGTATGGCTTAAGGGTAAGTTTAATGATATCATGATTATCTTTACAAAACACGTCATTTATCATTTTCAATTCAGGGTGGTTAGAATACCAAAGTCAGCGCCTGCTTTACATATGGTGCAGGGTGTGCGACGCATACGGGCGCCGCAGGCTCTTAGGGGGCGCCGAGCGCCGCTCGTGACGACTCATGCTCTTGGACATTCTGTAGACTGCAGAGATCGTGAAGCTATGTAAAAATAATTATGGATATTTTCCATCTCTTTAGGAGAGCCCTCCCTTATTAAAATGTACTTTTTGCTCTCGAATCTACTCGTGGTTCCAAGGGGGCCTACCGCAAGCTAAGTAAACGGGCTATAGCTTCCCAACATCATTTATAATTGTACCATTTGCACTCGAATTTCTGATTACTGGTCAAAATTTAAGGTATTCTATTTTAATCGCGCGCCTATTAGAGGGCGCCGGGGTATTTATTGCACCCTGGTGCTACATTGGCTAGAGCCGGCGCTGACTAAAGCGCAGCAAAATTACACCTTGATGATATGAGTTACCTACATTTACAGGTGACAAATCCAAACCAAATGTGGAAGGTCATCTTAAGACATGACCATTGATCATATATGATAATTTATACAGAATAAGAGCCGGTACCTACGTATAAGTTAGACTTATAGGCAGGTACCAGTTCCACCAAGTACCAAAGAGGTAAATAAGATTTAGCGATCTTATATAATTAATTAAACATGAAATGTTAAAAATTAAAGACGCATCGAATGTCCGGTAATTAGTTGGTATTCCGCTTTTTTTGTGGAAAAGGATCGATTATATTAAAGTACAATTGTATTTTTAATTCGGTTTAATTTTCAGTTACCAAATAAACAATATTATAGGTAAGAACTTATTATTTCATATTAATCACAAAAACATTTTAGCTCAACAAAATCAAAATCACTATAGAATATCTAAGAACACAATAAAATGAACGCAGTTACCTGTTATTTGGCTTGACTAATACCAATTATTGGATAGAATTTCATCGCCCACAAGTCTTTTCCACTGGTCACCACTTTTATACAAGAGTCGCGCGTGAAGCGATTGAAAGCCAGACACACAAAAATTGATTCGGGAAAACAGATACAATTTATCAACGGAGTGGATTCCTGCAATGATTCAAACAACAAAACGTCATTTCTCACATTAGGTTAAGTGTGGTGTGGACACTGTGAGTGTAATATGTGTAGGAACCCTAATAATTTTATTTACGAATATCGGGGGTAGATGATATAAAATCTGCCTCGAATACGGAAGGAAGCTCGCGCTGCAATAGCTTACTTGAGACCACGGCCGATGCAATTCAGCCGAAACGTCAAGCCAAATAAAAGGTAATCGCATTAATCTCCCGAGTTTTTATATATTTTATAATGCAAAGCGAAAGTTTAAAAGCTTATAAAATCACCTTTATAAAGGTCATAAATAACTTCTTCACTACATCATAGTGACTACCTATATAGTTTGTAGGTATCATATAGATGGTTGTCCAAACAGAACGGGCAGCGATAGGGCACCATTTCCTACATTTGCCCCAGGGCTCCAGAGAAACATTTTCTTTCTTATTTCTGGAAAAAACTCCAAAGTTCATAATTTAAACTGAAATGAGTTCTGTTTAAATCCATCAATATATTATGCTGTTCGTATGTCAACTGTAGTTATGTGCAGACTCTTTAACTTCACAAATAAGTGGTAAGAAGTAGAAGATAGGAATTTGTTCGCTTTGTCCCGACTAGGATCGTATATTTGAATGTCTTTGTGTGCAGATTACAACTAAAAAAATAGTTACAAAATGACAAAGTCAGTGAAAGAGTTAAAGAAAAAATAAAAGTTCATTTTTACATTGAATTTAAAAAAACTTGTAGATTTCATTAGGTAGTAAGGGTAGTACATACAAAGGTAATTATATTATATAATGACACAGAGTAATAATTTATGTTATACACAATGTGCGGTCATGGTGCGGTGTCACCCTCGAGGACATGATAAGCAAGAGATACGCAATATAACAAAGTTGGACAACAGCGCTATTGTAAAATTGAAGAAAAGAAAGCGTAAAGATGGATCGGCCACATTTATAAAGAATGAGTGATACCGGAAGCCAAGAAAGACTAAATATCCAGTGTTTTATAAAATTGATCGCAAGAAGAGCCTTTTTTACGTTAGAAAATGCATCACGTATCCCGGTCCCGCCTAGAGAGGTCGCGGGTCGGTATGTGGGACTCCTCGGCTGAAGAGTGCAGGGCCACTAAAACCTGATGGTGTTCCTCAATGGCCTTCCTCAATGGCCTTCGCGCTGGAGCAACGGGGGCGCTTTTGTATTCTTCCGCGGCCTCGACGGCTATGCCCAGCCTAAGCCGGGTTCTCTTTGTTGAATACTTCTCTCACCCTTTCTTTCTCACGTGTACTGATGGATCCTTTTCTCCTTAAATACGGTATTAGCTACAAAAAGATCTTTTTCCATACACACTCCTAATACAATCCTACGTAGTGGAACGCACCGGCGAGCTGTCAAAATCAGCTGCTTATAAAATTTATTTAAAAATTAGTTAATTTGTATTAAATTAATCCTAAAGTACTATAAATTGATGTAAATAATCACAAATACGAAGAAAAAGTGTTGGTGATTAATTTGGTGGCGAATAAAGTTTGCAATTTTACTTCAAGTGGAATCGGCACCTGTCAACGGATATAGTGTTTGAATTGTTTTGAATTCGACGTAAACCCGGGGAGTATTGTTTTATGTTAATTAATACCTTGATTATTTGTATTTTAATACATATAATGTATACTATACTATTATATACTACTATTATATACTATTATACACTATACTATTATACATAAAATTATTTTCGAACAAACACCACTTCCCAGTTCTCACTTGTGAGGCACGTCCAATATCACACATTTGGCAGGTTGCGATCTCTTTTTGCTTGACTATATGTGGAAGCAAAATTGAAGTATAACCAACATATTGCCGCAGACATTGTTTACCGCTGTACTCCACCCATTACTCAACAAACTTCTACTGAACAAAGTTATATTATATACATATATTAAATAAAACACATTTTAAAGTTCACTGACCTGATAATAATTTTATAATAAAACTTTTACGTATGATAACACATTGAAGCTAAACTCATAATAACTTGTAAATTACATTCCAAAATTTGCTTCTAAATGTAAATATATGTAAATGATAGACAATTATTATTAACCTTCCTACAAAAAAAAAAAAATAGATATAGTAACCGTTAACAATTGTAAACAAAAGTGAGTACAATATCCTTGAGCACCAAATTTGTTATAATAATATTAACTAATTTCAGAGTATAATAATGGCAACTACAACTGGAATGATGACACGTAAGACAGCTTCTCGTGACTTAGAAAACAAATTAAAGTCTGCACTCATGCAACTAAAAGAGACCCGTGATGTCAACGAACAATTGCTGAGGGAGCGTGAGGAATATGAAGAAGAGGCTAAGCGTGTTGTCGACCAGAATTCAGCTCTAAAAGGTCAACTAGTGGAGTTATCATAATAATATCAAGTTGAGGAAAGATCGCAGGGATCTGTTAGACCAGCTGGAAAACTGCACACATCAATTACATGAGAGTAGGGAAAGGTATGATGTGGAGACCAAAGAGCTGCATGGGTTCATAGATAGATTAAAAGAAAACATATCCGATATCAACAATAAGTACAAATTAGCTCAAAAAGAATATAATGATCTTAGACTTTTATCTGAAAGATTGGAAAGGGAAATGTTATTATATAGAAATTTAAATACACCTAAATCATCACTTAGCTCAGATATGTCATACTCACAGATTATAACTAAGAGGTATGGTGACTCCAACCCACATAATAAAAAACTGACTGACTATAGTAATGTAAAAAGTAGTGTTGCAATTTTTTCTGATAGACTGGGATTAGGGTTGGGCAGTCTAATTAATAATAATGTCAGTCAGTGCATCACTAATTACTGTTATCCAGATGCACCCATCTCACAGATATTTAAATTAATTGTAAACAAAAAGTTTAATGTGAACACTACCATAGTACTTATATTAGGAAATTCTATAAACATATCAGAACAAGAATTAACTGATAATATAGATTCTTTGGCTAAATTAGTAAACGTGAACAAAATTATATTATGTGCGTTCCCTTATTCGTCATGGTTGCCAAAGAATAGCAATAATCATATTAAAAATTTAAATAATGTAATGAGTAGGGTGACACTTTGTCATAGCAATTTTATTTTTTTGGACACCAATAGGTATATTAGTAATATTTTACTCAAATTTAGACTGACAAGAAGTACTTTGTACTTGTCTAAAAAAACAAAAAGTAAACTCGCTACGTTAGTAGCTAAATGTATTAACTCAGTTATAGGTACTATAACTAATGACATAATTAGAGACGACGCAAGTTTTAGTAGTAATACTAATAGTAATGCGGATAATATTTTTTTAAATTAAGTAATAAGACAACAGAGAAACAACATTGTAATTTTATTATGTTAGCACACCAAAATATTAATAGTTTCTCTGGCAAAATATTAGATACCGAATTATTAGTAGACAAATATAATATAGACATCTTGTGCCTCACCGAGACGTGGTTGAGGGCTGATAAGATGTCTTTTAATGTAAATAATTTTAAGGTGGCCAGTGTGTTCAATCGAGCGTCGACAGATGGCGGCGGTAGTATGATTTTGGTTAAAAATTCTCTCAAAATAAAAAATCGCAAAGACATAGTTGCTCGCTCGGTTGAACGTGTATGTGAAATGTCGTGTGCGGAGACGGATCATTACATATTCTTATGTGTTTACAGACCTCCCTCGTCCGATTATTCTCAATTTTTAATTTCTGTAGAGGAGAGTCTTACCATGCTTAGCAAATGTAACAAATCAATCATAGCATGTGGTGACTTCAATGTGGACATAAAATAGCTCTAAGGAAAGGGAGATGCTAATCTCACTCTTTCTTTCATTTGATCTTGTGCACATTTTTGATGAACCGACCAGGGTTACATACCATTCGGCGACGTGCATTGATAATGTTTTTATGAATAAGAGCAGGATTAGAGAGCACAAAATTATTAGTGGTATTCGATCAGATCATCAAGCTCAATTAATTAAAATAAATTGCATGAAAAATAAATTAGAAAGAATAATTGAGTTTAGACCATTAGGCGGGAATCAGTTAAAACGTTTTACCAACGAAGTAACAAAATTAACAAACATCGTTCCCTCTGTTGGCGATCCAAATATCATGTATAAGAGTTTTTTGAAAAATTTAACCTACATATTTAATAAAAACTGCCCAAAGAAGAAAAAAATAATTACTGACAACAAGTTACATTTCTCTGATTGGGCGACAAAAGGTATTAGAAAAAGTAGGGACAGACTTTATGAGTTGTATGACGAAAAATCATACACATCGGATGAAAACTTTCATAGCTATGTCCGCAATTACTCAAAAATATTTAAAAAGGTATCAAAGCACGCGAAATCAATTCATATCGCCAATAAAATTAGTAAGGCAGATAACACAGTAAAAGCGATATGGAACACTATTAACACAGAAGTAGGGAAACAAAATAAGAAAAACGAAGACCTCTCAATATACGTTAATAATAAAATCGCTACTAATAAAAAACAGGTTGCTGATGGTTTTGCTAAATTTTTTTCAAATGCACCTGTACACATTACTAGTGGTCTAGCATCCTCTGCACGTACAGCACGGGCACTATTAAGCCAAAATATAGGAAAGTGGTTCCCTAGTTTTCAGTTCAGGCACACGTTTTCATTTGAGATAGAGAAAACTTTCAAAGAATTAAAAAAAAAGAAAAGTGAAGATTTGTGGGGATTATCTGTTCATGTACTGGCTAATATAATGCCAATAGTAACACCGATTTTAGTAAATATATTTAATAAATGTGTCGATCAAGGTGTGTTTCCCGATTTGATGAAGCATAGTAAAATTATACCAATATTTAAATCGGGTTGTAAGTCAGATCCTACAAACTACCGCCCAGTGTCGATATTGCCAGCGTTGAGTAAAATATTCGAAAAAATAATGCTCAACCAAATGCTGGCACATTTTAACATTTGCAGGATTTTTCATGGTCAACAGTACGGTTTCACGAGAGGGCTGTCAACAACACATGCGGGAGCAAGCTTGGTCAAAAATATACTAGAGGCTTGGGAAGGGTCACGAGATGCCATTGGCGTGTTTTGTGATCTTTCCAAGGCTTTTGATTGTGTTTGTCACAAAACTTTAATTTACAAGCTGAAATACTATGGAATACGTGATAAAGCTCTCGATCTCGTGATTTCATATCTGGCTGACCGAGAACAAAAAGTGAATGTAAATGGGGTTACATCTGTCGGTTCTAAATTAATGATGGGCGTTCCTCAAGGATCAATTTTGGGACCGTTCCTATTTTTGGTTTACATTAATGATCTTCCATTTATGCTTAAAGACCTTTGTGAAATAATATTATTTGCTGATGACACATCATTATTATTTAAAGTTAACAGAAAAGACATAGATATTAGCGGACAGAATAGGACCTTGGCGGATGTCGCGAGATGGTTCGCTGCCAATAATTTACTACTGAATGCACAAAAAACCAATTGTGTTAAGTTTTCCCTATCCAATGTACCCAAAATTCATAATGGACTGAAACTGGATGGGAAAGAATTAGAATTAATGAAATCAGCTACTTTTCTTGGTTTAACAGTAGACAATAAGTTACAGTGGGCGGACCATATCGGGACTTTATCTAATAAGCTCAGTTCGGCAATATATGCTATTAGGCGCATTAGACAGTTGACAGATGTAGCTACGGCTAGGCTGGTGTATTTCGCATATTTCCATAGCCTTATGTCTTATGGTCTGCTACTGTGGGGATCAGCGGCGCATATGAAATCTATCTTTATTTTACAAAAGAGGGCAATACGTACCGTCTACAGTATGAACGCACGTGAGTCGCTGAGAGAGCATTTTAAAGACATTGATGTACTCACCTTACCCTCGTTATACATCTATGAAAACATAATGTACACTAAAAAAAATTTAGATCTATTTCAAAAGAAAGGCGTTGTTAGTGGTGTGGAAACTCGTGGTCGTGATCAGCTAGTTATTCCTAAATTTAAATTACAAAAGTCAAGTGGTTCATTTTTGGGTAACTGTGTTCGTTTTTATAATAAAATTCCTCAAGAAATTACTCAATTAACGGAAAACAGATTTAAACTTGTCATTAAACGCACACTGATTGGAAAAGCATACTACAAAATTAGCGATTTCATTGAAGACACAACAATAAACTGGAAGTGATCCTCTCTGCGTATGCATTTACTGGCTTTATAGATATTGTATTTTTAAATATCTATTGTACAATGATGGTGAAAAAATGATACCTGACTGAGTTTCTTGTCGGTTCTTCTCAGTATTCAGGTTTTCTTTTCGAACCGAACTAAAGTAGATTTGACGTTCAAAAATACCTTGCATTTGGGTTTACTTGAATAAATTGATTTGACTTTGACTTTGACTTTGACTACCAGCATCATTTTACTCTCTTATTTCCATATTTGCTTACGACAGTCTCAAATCCTGTTCGAGCTATCCCAACCCATCCATTCATGTCTCCACACACAACAATTCTCTCATTCCCTTCAACCGTCGCTAGAACTTCTCTAACATTCTTCTAACACTGCTTTAGTTCACCCAAATCGACAAAGGACACTGGGGCATACACCGCCAAAATAATTATTGTCGTCAACCCCATCTTAAGGCGTACCCAGAGCAGTCTGAGATTTACACATTTA
Source organism: Zeuzera pyrina (assembly GCA_907165235.1). Classification (NCBI taxonomy): domain Eukaryota; kingdom Metazoa; phylum Arthropoda; class Insecta; order Lepidoptera; family Cossidae; genus Zeuzera; species Zeuzera pyrina. The sequence continues at coordinate 7,987,759 of OU015627.1, forward strand.
TATTCAGTCATACAATTAACCAAAAGAGAGGACAGTAAAACACCCACCCCTTGACATCCCCTGTCTCCATGTGGTACCCCTTACCACAAAGCGATGCTCCATCTTGGCAAGTCGGCAAGTTAACTGCACCTTCACTTGGTTTCACTCAAACATGACACCTCCAATCTTTTCTCTTACATAATATTAATCATTTCATTCATCTTCTCTTCAATCCCACCTCTCACATTCCACGCAGATATTCTACACTCCTCCCTCCACTTCCCGCCGCTAGGTGCACAGGTGGCGGTCCCCAACGCCGACCTGCACTCTACACACACCAGCGGGGACAGACCGGCGTACGTCGTTTTCAGGGGACGCCTTAAATGTAGCATAATCGTTATCCCGCATGGTATGCACAGTAGCGGAATAGCAGCCCTGAAAAGGGCTTGCAGGGGTCGCGACGCGCACGCTTCCTCGGTTGACCTCCTTAGACATTATTAAAATTTAAAATAGGTACATGTACATAATAGTTTTAGACATAAATTAATTACCAAACAAAGACATTTTGAAACACATTTTATTTTATTGCAATAGGTACGTTTTATCTAAAAAGATAGTATCAATAAGATTATTTATCCGTTTGGCAAAATGGATTGAAACGGCCCATAAACTTGGTACTTATAATTATTTGTACCTACTTACCTACTTAAGAATCTCTCAGACCAAGGGGGTTATTCTCAAACGTCGGAAACTTCGCGTGGTGGAAAGGCTGATCGTCAGAAAGCATAAATTCAATCCGACGGCTTGGATTTGTGAATACGACTATGATATATAATATGATATTATGATATATATATATATATATATATATATATATATATATATATATATATATATATATATATATATAATATAAATATAATACGATTTTGTATTTGTAAATCGCGTATAGTTAAAATCATCGAAAAGTTTCCTGTCGGATACGGAAAGTTGAGTATTCGACATTTGTGAATAACTCCCCAGCACATTATTCACAACGCTTCGAAAACTTTCCATGGCGGAAAGGGTCGATCGTCGGAAAACATAAATTCAATTCAACGGATTGGAAAATGCTATTCACAAACTATCGGCATTTCATCGGAAAGGAGTTTACCATTCTGAAAGAAAATTCATTTATGAACCATGTTATAAAATGATAGAAATTGTTCTCGTTTTGGTAGAAAATATTAGTGTGCTTTAAACGTAGTTACATACATACATACATATCTTCACGCTGTATCCCCAACGGGGTAGTCAGAGAGGACGGAGCGCCAAGCGTCGCGGTTCTTACATACTTCTTTCGCTTCCTCAAATCTCATCATTCTCCTCACACATTTTCGCCTAGGTATGCGAGAGCTATTGACATTTCCATCCGCTAACACTCTGGCTATTTGATCTTCATAAGTCAGCCTTGGTCTTCCTTGGCTTCTTTTACCACTCACTTTCGATCTGTATATTTTCTTCGTCAGTCTTTCATCACTCATTCTTTCTATGTGCCCGAACCATCTAAGCATTCCTTTCTTCATTTTTACAATAACACTGTCGTGCGATCCTGTCATACTGCGTATCTCTTCATTGCTTATCCTGTCCGCAAGGGTGACACCGCACATCTTTGTGAATAACGTTTAGACAAAATCATCGATAAGTTTCCTGTCGGATACGGAATGTTTAGTTTCCGACGTTTGTGAATAACCCCGCTGAATTGTTTTCAAAAATGTTCTCGTGCAAGTAGAAGCTCACCAGAAATGTAACTGCAGATGCAGAAGTAGAAAAATTTCCTTCTTGAACTAATTTTGCCTAGTAATCCTTAAAAGGGAACATTGTGCGGAACGCAAGCCAGCATGACAGAGCAAATGGCTTATCGGCTTATAAAAGGCTTACATTATCTCGTACTTACAGAATACAAAATTAAAATAAAAAATAATATTGTAGGTATTATACATACATACCTATATCGTTATTTTATTACATACATATTACTGAAATAAATCAGTATACCATAAACCATAAAACATATCTTAACGTTAATATTTATAAATTTAAACCTAAGTATTCTTAAATCTTAAATATGCGCTATTAATATACAATTTCTTCATTCGTTTTCAGATCTTATTAAATAGTCTAAGTCTGCTTATAGACATGGTGAGATTTACAAATGTAGCCGTGAGGATCCTCATTGGCTCACAGGTTCGTCACAAAATATCGACTACACACAAAAATATTTTTTAGATGTAACTATCATTATACTCCATAAAATTGTTAATAAATTCACAGGTAACCACATACAATTCTGGCTACTATCCTGTAATATCCAGCATTATGCGTATGCTGACCTGCGCTGCGGTGTTCATTGCTTTAGTTGAACACTGCGAGCTTGTTTACCGTCAAAGGGACAGAATCGTTAGCATTATTGACCATTTACTTGTCAACAAAGATCTTAGTAAGATATTTTCAGCATTTTTAAATTGTTACCTACAGTAGGTATAAGTATTATACGTAAGGCTACAAACTTTTACCCATAGTTTCGCTTGGGTGGAATTCATTTTAGTGCTGATAGCAATCGTCCATGACTTTGTCCACTCGGAATTAGTAAATAAAGTACCTGCAAGAATCCAATCCATACTAAAAGACATAAACTTTGTATGTTTGTATTGAATGGATAAACTCAAAAACTTCAACCTTTTTTAAAAATTCTTTCACATATGGAAAGCTTCATTATTAAGAGTACCATTGGCTGTATTTTATTTTCGAAAAAATTTCTTCCCGTGCGAAGCGGGGGTGTGTCGCTGGTGTAAAATAAGTTCGTTAAAAATATATTATGTACCTCCTACAGTCTATGTGTACTACCTTCCACTGAAAATCCTTTTTCTGTTGTTAAACTGAACAGAAAAATAGTAAAACTGTTTGATTTCTGATCTTTACAAATCCACAACTTTTTAACTGACTTCAAAAAAAGGAGAGGTTCTATGTTAGTCTGTATGTATGTTTTTTTTATATATATTCACCAATAATTTCGTCAATTGTGGACTGATTTCGAATTATTTTTTTTGTGTGTAAGGGCATACTTCTGAGGTGCGTTCCCATTTAAATTTCACCGGTATTGGAGCCTGGACTTCGAAGATACACCAAATAACACCAAGCAACGAGAACTGATTATAACCATTGTATTGTTGATTCTCTTGTGTCGTTGCGCTCAAGAATTCAAAATAAGTTAATTCTAGACCTGCCCTAGATATCTATTTAGGTCAAAGTCACTTCAAAAGGAAGAAATAAAAAAATATTAAGAAAAAAATTAAACCCCCTTCAAAAAAGCACTGAAAAGTACAAAGCAATTATCCTTTACTAATCAAAACTCAAGTACAATAAAAATAACTTTATAAATGCGATACACATACTTATATACCTAATTAAATTTGTCAGTTATTGAAGTCGGTGCCAAATCAATGTGCAACAACGGAAAGTTTATTAGTTTGGTAGGCTTGGCACCTAGCTTGTCATCGACTTCAATAACTGTCAAATTTTATTATATAAGTATGTGTATCATATTGTAAAGATATTTTTATTGTACTTGAGTTTTGATTATTATAAGATAGTTATTTTGTACTTTACAGTGTTTTTTGTAGACGGTTTTTTATATGCAAAAGGTACCCATTACACAGGTTAATAGGTATAACGTCCTTTCGCCCGCGACTTTGTTCACGTGGATAGCGAAGAAACATACTATTCTGGGCTTTTGTGTAGGTATCAGCCAAAATTGAACATGTGATGCTTGGCTCCATGTGAGAACTGTAGCCGTGACTAATGATAAAAACTCAAATCAAAAGAAACTGATGTACAGTGTGCACAGTTACTATAACTGACACAGACTAACGACAATTTCATTATGAGACGCCTTGAAGGGATGAATCTCTTACATACATTATTTCGTACTATTTCACGCTGTTTTGTGCACAATGCTGGCTAGGGACCAGGGATGTTATGGATATGTATGGATAAGCATATATGAATAATATTGTACCGGTTATGGATATGAAATTATTTCGGATAATCCGATACTTTCGGATAATTTCAGTTAGGTCCGTGTATTTTTATAAATTGTAACAGGAAAATACGAATAATTACGAGGCAACCATTTGACTTTTTGACTTATTTCTAGGTTATCATTTGGTAATTGGTACTGCGATCACAGTAAAAAATAATAAAAACTGTCCGAAGACTTGTTCGGATCTGAACAATGTAAGCGACGCGCCTAATGTGTCGGCTAGGCCAACGAAAACATGTAATATGTAATTTGACTGGTCATTTGGTTCGGTAGCAGGGCATCTGCTTTCCATGCCGGGGTCCCGGCTTCGATCCCCGGTCAGGTCAATTTGGGAAATAAAGTTTTATAAATTGGCTTGGTGTCTAGGTGTTACTGGGAGCTTCCCCAGAGTTCGTTGTGTGGTACCCATAATACAAACTTACTGCTTAATTTGGGGTCACACAATTTGTGTAATTGTTTGGAGTATTATTATTATTATTTCAACTAATCGCATTTAGACTCCGTCCCTATTGGAAACTATCGGAAATTTTATATCAGATTCGGTTACGGTTTCAGTTACATTTTTGTTTCGGATATCCGATAGTTTCGGTTACGGTTACGGAGCACCTTAACATCCCTGCTAGGGATTTTTTTTTATCATATTCTGTTTCCCCTGACATGTGTAAGGTATTCATCTTTTGCATTCTCATCATTCTATTATTTCTCCTAGATTTATTCCTCCTTCCATACTTTCCTATCCTTTATGTCTTTATTTCTGACCTATAATATCTTTATCATTTACAACTCTTGTCCTATCATATTGCAATCTATATCTAATTATGTTATATTCCTTATCTAGTACATGTCTATTTCCTTCTCCACTTTAATTCTCATTTCCCTATTCTATACATTCTATTACTTATTTCTAATTACATCTATTATCACAATCACTACCTAATTTACAATCTTACACTACTATCACGGTTTACAATATTACACTTACTATTCTATTTTTAGTCTTTTACATTGAAAGGTGCATGTTATTACTATTCTTTGTATTATACCTATTTCTATTTATTTATTCCTTTTTATTACTTTTAACACTACTTCTTTACAATATTTCAAGAATTTATCTCTTTTGTAATTATCTGTCATGATAGAATGTATATTACCCTTTTATATTTTGCTTCCTATTTCCAATTCGAGTTTGAGCCTTTCGTATTTAAATATAGGGCACTCTACAATCACACTTATCGCAATCACACTCTCATCGCCACCCGTCTCACAAGGGCATTTCGGATTCTCCTTGCGTCTAAAACGATATAGATACTCAGAGAACCCTCCGTGTCCCGTCAGGATCTGGACAAGAATGTGGTCCACATCCATCTTGCGTATCACCGGATAGGCGTTTGCGGCATCAGGGAAGTATATTTTAGTAATCGAGGCCGTTTGCTCACTTTTATACCTACTGTTCCATTCGTCAATCGACTCTAATCTTATTTGTCGCTTGACAAATAAAACAGGGTATGCTTCGTACTCCGGCCCCGTTTTCTTACCCCATGCCGCGACCTTTCCCAGTTCGTCGGCCCTCTCATTTCCATCCATCCCCGCGTGTGCTTTGATCCAATACAAATTTAATAATTTGCCCTGTCTCTTGATCTCATCGATGCTGGTTCTTATTTTGATCGTTAGGGGATGAAGGGAATTACCACTGTGCTGTGCTGCCCGCGAGTCGCTATATATACCGTAACTGGATGTGGTGCATCCCTGCTAGGGATTACAGCGAAAATGAATTTTTAGAATTTATATAATTTGTCTTACTTCTACATTTGCGTAAGCTGAGTGCCAACGTCGGTTGGCACTCAGCTTACGCAAATGAAGAAGTCGATACTCATTGTCGTTTTCGTTAGCAAAAATATAATTTTTTAATGGATTCGAGATATAATTTTATAATAAGTTACGTAACCTTTCGTCAATTAATGTTAAATAACAACAGTACCTATACATATAGTTTAAATGAGGCCTTCTCCCTATAAGACGTGTATTCTCTGCGAAATATTTGTCTACAGGTGACGATGTACGAGCAACCACTACTGAACTCCTGTCTCTAGTTCAATCGCGACCGCTGTGCTTCACCATGGCGCATTTCTTCCGCCTTAATTACTCCTTCTTGGTGTCCACGGCGTCGGTAGTTGTCACATACACCATTATATTATTACAAAATGTGTAGTATACACTTTAAGTCATCATTTCACGTAATGTAAGATTTTGTGTTAAATTATAACATATAGCTGCAAATTTTTTTAAATGTATCTTGTAAATGTAAAATAAAATACCTACATATAATTATATAGATACATAACAAAAATAAAATGATAAGCTCCATACAAACAACGATAACAACAGAATTGTATGGTATCAAATGAAGTTTTATGGTTCGTTCCATTATTATTAACCGACTCAAAAAGGAGGTTCTGTGTTCTATTCTTTTTATGTATGTTCATCGATAACTTGGTCAACTGTGTACCGATATCGAAAATTTTTTTGTTTGTTTAATAGGGTATACTTCCGAGGTGGTCCCATTTAAATTTCACCAGTATTGGAGCTTGGACTTTGAAGATACACCATATAACATATAACACATATAATTATTATACACGTACAATTATAATATACACATATAATTATAATTTGACATATAATTTGACAGTTATTGAAGTCGAATTATAATTTGACAGTTATTGAAGTCGGTGCCAAATCAATGTATACAACAACAGAAACTTTATTACTTTTGTAGGCTTGGCACCGATTTCAGTAACTGACAAATTTAATTAGGTACATAGGTAAGTACGTGTATCGTAATTAATTATTAAAAAAAAGTATTCATTTCATACTTTTAAATATTATGGTTATCACAACGCTAATACCTATTAACATAATATTTTTTAGTTAACTTTTAACAATATTTCGACGTTTTTCTCTACTTTAGTGGTTGTTCAGGAGACGAAGCGCACTTTTAGTTGTTTAAGGAAATTTATTATTTTCTGAAAGTTTTTTCAATTTCACAATAATTCCTGCTCATAAAAATATATACCTACGCTGCTCCGCACTGATTTAAAGTACATAGGTACCTATATAAATTATTACCTATCCTTTTCAGTACAATTGCAATAAATAAATCAAAAGACATATTTTACAAAACTAACCGACCAGGACATACATATACAGTTGTTGACCCATCCTAGTAACTTTAGACATGCGCGGACACTATAGGTCACAGGTAGATACCACTGGGCAGTTGCCACCATCAGGCGCATTCATATCATGAGACCACTGAAGTAATAATTTCCCAATAGAAATAAAAACCAAAAACGGGAATTAATTTATCAGAAAATTTCCTACGCTTGACGCGACGTATTGGATATTTTGACGGCAGAGATCTCAATTTTTCTAAGTGACTACAAAATGCATGAAAATTATATTTGATAACCTGATTCTTCATTTCATTGATTTCATTTCGCCCGTTGAGATACACGATTGGTTAACTTTTGTAACACAAAAAAAATATCAAAGAATTTTATTAAAGCATAGATTTACATTTTTGGGAGTAACGGGACTGATTTATGTTTCAAAATTTTCTATATAGTTTAATCTAAAGATATTCTGGATTTTTAAAATTAATTATAGTTTTTCAAATAAACGAAAATAACTGTTTCTTCGTATTTTTCGTAAGCTAGCGCGCGCACGTTTGTAAGAGCAGAAGGTCTATTTTAGATTAAATTATTGTTCATCAATGCGTTGCCTTAAAATTATCTACGTAAATATAATTCCGAGAAATTACTTACATTCCAAGGAATTAATGTCACATTTCTTATGTTCTCGCGCCTCAGCTTAGATACACCCATTCCCAAAGTGGGCGATAACGCCCCCCTGTGGGCGCTGCAGGCCTAAAGGGGTGCGGTAAGAGACCCAGAAAAAAAATGGGGGCGTTGTGTAGAGGCCTGGGGGGTTATTTGTAATTTCATTTAGCTAGGAGGCATCTTAGACAACGACTGCATGAGCTCTCGACTCAGTAGACAAAATAAGTTTGGGAACCTAGAGCTTAGAAGGTACTTGTTTATGGTGAGTAATAGGTATTCGTTTAAGGTTTCGTAACCAAAATGGCTTTAACACTTTCATCATGTACGTCTGTCCGTCCATAATAATATGTCATAGCCGATTTTTGACGTCATCTTTACACTGAATTAGAATTCAGTACTATAGGTACTTAACTTAAAGCCAGAAACGAGATTAAGTGTGGCTTGCACCAGCTATTTCAACTCGATTTAAGGAACTGGCATCTCGCTTGGACCAACTGTTAAAGGTTTGGTGCAAGCGAGATGTCAAATCCTTAAATCGAGCTTAAATTGTTGGTGTAAGCCACCCTAAAATTAAATCTACCCCGATTAATTGGTTTTTGGACTAAATCGTAGCTATGAAGATACTCTAGGCACATCTATCATAAACATAAACTTTCGCAGAAAAACATGACGAAATTAATATTATAACTTAAATGAGTTCCTTTACCTTTGATGACGATAAATACATAATTTATGTGATGTACACATAGCACACAGGGTTACCAACCATACTACAATTTTACGGTAGTAGCTAATTAAACTGTGCTATAATACATAGTATTGTACATTCGGGTCTATATACTATTTACTGTTGAAGAAATATATAGTATGCAAAAATAGTACGATATACATATTTCAGTTGGAAGGATAAATCTTTATGTCTCGACTGACGCGATACGCGTGTAACCGAACGCTATAGTAGACAAAAAATTGTTAAAAATTGCAAGTGCAAAAAATATAGTTATTGTAAAAATAAATAAGGAACAAATATATCTTTGTCTATTTTATACTTTTTTCATAAAATACTGTAATTTTTTGAAGTGTACTGTATATAGTATATTTTTTATAGTTTGTTCTGAAAAATATTATAATTTAATCAGCCGAAGAAATGTTGGCAACCCTATGTACACATGATGTACATATTATCGACGATTATTTATCGATCACTATCAATCACGGTCACGAAACATGCTCCACGGCATACCTACCTACTTATTCGTGTAAATTCAAACCAACACAACAAGGCGTGCTACGCATTCAATCGTAAACCTTAAAATATTGTGAAATTAAAACGCTGTAAGTTTATCTTAATCTTTTAATAGGACTAGATGCGAAAAATGTAAGATAACGTTATATTTATGCAAGGATTAGGGGAGATTGGGGGAATTGGAGCCATGTAAGGAAAAGTTTAAAAAATGCAAGTTTGTGTCGCAATAATTTATTTTTTTAAACACTATAATTAGTCGTTTGGTTATCAGTCTTTTGGTGATTGCTAACAAACATTTAAAAAAATTGAACTCATTTTGGTGCACGTAATAAAAACCTAAACGAATCACCATTATAAAATTAGCAACAAAACATTATAATCAACAAAAATAAAGCTTTTCTGAAAGTTAAATATACAACATAAAGTACGTTTGCCATTTATAGCGACAGGGCGACCTTATTGGCGGTCATCAATGAGAACTCTGTCGATCCTCTTGCCGTGGAGACCAAGGAGGCGCTTCGATCCTGCGGAAAGCGGAGTAAAAGTGTCGCCCTATTCTAGATAACATCTCATGTGGGGTTTGAACGCAATGAACGTGCAGATGAGTTAGCCAAAGAGGCCACGCTGCGGTCTAAAAAGAAACCAGATTGTGATCCTTGCCCTGTCACGTTCGTCAGGCGCTTCATTCGTAAGTCCGCGCTTGAGCAGTGGGATAGGCGGTATGGGGATTCTAAAATGGCATCTGTTACAAAAATTTTCTATTCCAATGCGATTGCGTCGTACAGCATCGTGAGAAAGATAACGCCTAACAGTATATTAACGCCGATTATGACGGGCCACGGAGGGTTCTCCGAATATCTGCACCGGTTTGGGCGTAAAGGACACCTCTCGTGCCCTTGCGAACCCGGAATTCCAGAGAATGTGCCGTATATTATGTTCGAGAGTCCCATCTTCGCCAAAGAAACGTACGATCTGGAACAGAAGCTTGACATAATACTGAACGCCGTCAATGTTAAAGTCAAGTAATGTCAAGCACTGTTGTGAAATAGGAATAAAGTTAAATATACAAATATACATAAGATACTTATGGTGCATGGGTACTAGTGAGAAATATAAGGGGAAGTCTGTTATCGGAGTGTTAGGGAATAATTAAGGAACTATGTGTAGTAATCAGTAAGAGATAAATAATTAATATGTATTTAGATTGGTTGAGGATTAAGAAATGCACTAGAAAAATGGAAAATAAATGAATAAAGGGCGTTATTAAGAGAAATAGGTGTGTTAAATTATTGTGTAAGGAAAATGTTAACAGTCTAAAAAAGTTCTTGAATTAAGATAAAGGGGAGGCGAAAATAAATAAAAAACAAGGCTTCCAAGAAATCTAAACAAAAAATTAAAATATAATCTACGGAATCAGCGAGCTGAACGTTCAGAATAAGCCCATTTTCCACAGGCTTTGCAACAGTATCATAACTCTTAATTTTCACAAACATCGTTACTGATGCATTCAGTTTTCACCTCTATTTAGAATCATTATCACACATATTATTTTCATTGAACATACCCATCAAAAATTCTGAATGTTGCTTGTTTCTATTGATCTTTGTAGTATTTTAATATTAGTGGACGAAGACTTAAAACATTTAAGATAAATGCAAAGTTTCTAGAATTTCTGTGTAGGTATGTTGTCGTGATAATAGACATTTGCAACGGCTTTTGAGAGGATGTCAATTGTAACGTAACTGTAGCTATTGTTTCTATTCTATTGATGTTAAAAAAGTGAGTGAAATAGAGTAATAGTAGTCATAGCGGGATAATGAGAGCGCTTTCTAGCTCACATTACCTGAATGTAAACATTTTGAATTAATAAAACTAACATAAACAAACTTTACTAAATCATCTTTCTTCCACGTTTATTACAAAATTTATGGAATAAGGCATTTAATAAACACAAAACACAACAGTATATTAAAGATTCGAGTACTTAATTTTGTTGTTAGATTTGATATTTTTTTATAACGATGAGTCACAAAACTAACTTCTTCTCGTTGCCGCCATACGCATGCAACTGAGCTGGCCAGCGGCGATCACGTTGCATAAACGAAAATTTCAAAGCCGTTTGTGTCATTTCGGCTCACCTTGTACGTTCCTATATGAGTAATAGCTCCCATTATCCGCTAGCTCTCATTACCCCATTGTCCTCTAATATGATTCAGTGTTAACGTTGGACTAATTTATGGACTAATTAAACCTCATTACAACTTAATTATGGAACAATTTTTGCATAATTAAGTTGTTGTAAATAATAATAAGATATTATGTATAAGTAGGTTTACTATAGTTATAAAGTTTACTACAAAAGCTATCGCTAAAATAATACATACTCTATGACTCGTAATTTTTGTAATTCTTATCATCAGAAAATTTGTAGATCATTGTATTAAAATTTACTGAGAAGTTCAATACTTTTTTTACATACGTACATATCCTCACGCCGTATCCCTAACGAGGTAGTCAGAGAGGACGGAATGCTAAACTTCGCAGTCTTTGCTCACTTCTTTCGCCTCCTCAAATCTCATCATTCTCCTCATACGTTCTCGTCTAGATATGGGAGTGCTTTTGAAATTTCTGTCAGCTAACACTCATTATTTGATGTTCGTAAGTCAGCCTTGATTTTTCTTAGTTTCTGCTACCACTCACTTTCGCTCTGTAAGTTTTTACGTGATTCTATCATTACTCATTCTTGATTTTTACAATAACGCTGTTATGCAACCCTATCATATCTCTTCTGTAACGAAGCAAGGCGCCACATTGCCGATATTACCGAGTCAGGATAGTCAGCCTCACCAGCCAACCCGTGCTAACCAGCTCCGCCGGGCTTGCCAGCCCCGTCGGGTTAGCCAACCCCACTAGTTAGGCAGCCAGCCAGACAACCTAACCTATTACTTTCAGCCTTCCAATACTTCTTGCCGCCTAGTTGTAAAAAGTGAAGTCATGCCAGCCTGACGAACGGAGCGAGGTGCCACTACTGGCGTCGGATCGGGCTAGTTGACGATTGATGTCACATCCCGCTTGCCACACCTACTGTCGCTAAGTCACGGGAGAAGTGACATCAGCAAGTCCATATAGCCGATGCACGTCAAGATCTAGAACATTCTGCATCATTCTTCGGGATTAGCTGTTAATTATTCGTCGTTAGCTATTCGTTACAGCATGTTAGGTATAGTTTTTTAATTTCTCTTTGTTATTGAGAAATTAAATGTAAGGGTGTTCTTTATTTGCTGCAACACTCCATTGCTTATTTCGTTTGTAAGATGACACCGCACATATTTCTAAGTTATCGCAATTTTACTACATTTATCTTACTTTCACCTGGTTTCGGGCGTAGGTATTCAGGCCTCGCTACGAATTTTTTTTTGTTATGAGTTTATGGCTATAACAGCAATAAACCATCGTGAAACCATCACTGAATTCGAAAGCTCAAAAAAACAAAATCGCGCAGCGGCCGCGGTGGGCGCTACTATATAACATACAGGATTAATTTAAAAATACTATTGTTAAATTTCTTTTATATTTATGTTTATATTTACTACTAGCTGATGACACCACTTCGACCGCGTTTTTTATTTTTAAAATAGTCTAAGTACCTATATGCTTCCTCGGGCAATCCGATGAACGATATGGCAGTTGGAAGCCCATAAAATTGGCAGCACAAACAAACATTGATATTTATATTTATTAGATTATATTTTGTGTAGACATATTATTAGCACATACTTATTTAATTGCTATAATATATGTTTAGTGAAGTAGTATTATGTGATGTTATACTTCAAGTGTGCTGTCAATTTGTCTAATAAAATAAAATATTCTTAACATTATTCCCAATAACTTTTGTTCTTTTGTTCCACGACTTTTAATAATAATTCATAATTTTTTTTCACACAAAAACAAAAATATATTAGTTTCTGAAAATTGCACAAGATTGCACCTGTCTAATCTACGAGTACCCGCACGCTTATTACGTAACTTGCAGACAGCATGCGACAGCCAATATCGCGCGATATCTGCTGTCAAAACGAGAATTTGTGTAATGTAATTCGTATAGTGGCGCTAAACCAGCCGCGAAAAGTGCATTTTATGGTAATAGAACAATAGATACGCAATCGTCATATATCATATCCTTTTTTTATTACAATTAGTCACCCGTCGCGCAGTGATCGCGTGGCTGTCTGCAAATTTTTATATAATAATCCCGCCGGTCGCTAGCCGCGCACGCTCTGCACACGGCACAGGGGCCTAATTCACTATGACCATTTAGCGATTCCTTGCTTCTAAACCACGTCAATTCCATACTTATCTGCGATATCTGCAAAAAGCGTATTCCGTATGACACATTTTACGAAAAAAATAAGATTTTCAGTGATTGTACAATAGAAAAGTGGAGTGCCGTGTGGTTGGTTGCAAGTCACATTCAAATGAATGCTGTGATACTATAAAAATATCACATTTTATGTATAAGTATCAATTTATACAATATTACATCGAAAGTTCTAGAAAGTTTTCTTGTTCGTGTAGGTGTTACTATTCGTCGACAGATGTCAATTTAATCGCCCTTTAAAATCACATTTTGCACTCAAATATAGCTAAACATATTTAAAAACCTACCTGTTTACTCCTAACATTGCTTAATTGTTAATTTAATTCATGAAACTATTTGTAAAAAAGCTACATCGATTCATTTACACCGAGTGAAGTGACCTCTGTTGGGGAAAAAAAAATTTGTGATAAAACTGACATTATCACCAGGACCGCACGCAGGAGGTAGACGTATTTTTTTTTTGTTACGGAAAATTTCTGTTGGGGAATAGAAGTTACTTTTCAAAACTAACATTATAAGGACCGCACTCAGACGTATCAATACTAAAATATACTCTTTTATAAAGAATAATTAAAGCCAAAGAAGACCAAGGCTGACTTACGAATATTAAATAGCCAGTGCTGTTAGCTGACGGAAATATGAAAAGCACTCGCGAAACTCGTGAATGTGAAAACCTAGGCGAAATCGTGCGAGGAGTGATAATGAGTGATGAGCTGATGAGATTTGAGGAAACAAAAAAAGTATGTAACTCTGACTACACTGTTAGATACAGCGTGAAGATAATATGTTGTTGTTGTTGTTGTATAAAGGATAATTTTATATGTATTTCATAAACTAATTCATTCAATAATAACTGTACTTAATTCATACTTTTTGTAAATATGTTCTATTTTTTATTTTAAAATATCACAATGCTTTGTTCTGTTGTTGTAAAAATAATACATATGTCAGAATTTTAAAGAAACACGAAAAACATGTTTTATTCAATTTTTTTAAACTAATAAAGCAAAACCAAATCAAATAAAAACACAAAGACATCATTCATTGGTCCTTCGAGCCGGATTCAGAAAAAAATTCTTGTACCGGCGACGAAAATTGCACATACGAATACAGGCAATCTTCGCATCGATTTTACAAGTCAAAAGAATCAAAAGCAAACGACGGCGAATACAATTATATTCTGAATTAATACAAAAGTTACTGCCTAATAAATTTCCGACAAGACAATTAACCTACATAATAAGTGTAAAAAAGGGGAGAACGCAAACAGTGACTCCGGATTGAGTGTATCCTTTTCAAATTTTCATTAAATATATTATTGATTTATATTCTAAAGCAAAACAGTGCTAAGGTTTTATACGTATTTCTCCTTATAAAGTCATTGCGAAAGTCATCATAAATCGACAAATATGATTTCAATTTTTGAAAACTCATATTTCAACCATTTTGTTTTTTGATTTTGTTTCAAATTATGAATTTCAGTTGACATTATTTGTCAACTTATTGTTAGAGAGACTATCATTTGTAAATCACTCATTCAACATTCAATTTCATAGTTTTCATTTCAAATTTACATTCATTTAACTGCAAGTTTTATGTGTTTATTGTCTTAAATTGTGTCTTCATAATAAATACCAGGTAATTGTTACTATACTTATAACGTATTAAAATGATAAATATGGCGGAACTAAAAGAACTTGCTAAAAGACCAGCCAACTTAAAGCGCACACTAACAAGTTTTGAAAAATTTGTTTTCAGTGTTGAAGATGTTTTTCAATTTAATCAGAAACCTGAGTTAGAATTACGAACTGAAAGAATTAAAGACATGTTAACGGAGTTTGATAGTGTAGTAGAAATGGAGCGGTTGTCGGCGTCGGAAGAGATGGATGAACAAGTGCGCTCCGACTTCGAAGAAAGGTATCATAAAGCGTTAGGAAGGGCCGTATTTCTATTAGGTGAGTCAAAATCGTCTGATATTAAGCAAAATAAACCTGAGCCAAATATTAAGTTGCCACCAATTCAATTGCCTACATTTTCTGGAAATTATGAATCATGGTTGGAGTTCAGAGACATATTCAAAAGCTTAGTTTACAATAATACAGATATCGATAAAGTTACAAAAATGCATCATTTAAAATCAGTATTAAAGGGCAGTGCAGCAGAAGTTATACACAGAATACAAGTGTCAGAAGACAATTATGAAACTGCTTGGCAGCTATTGTGCAGTCGCTACGACAATAAAAGATTACTCATAAACAGTCACATTATATTATTGTTCAATGTACAACCAATTACAAAGGAGTCATATGACGCTTTGTTGTCACTTGCATCACTCAATGAATCAGTAAAACATTGAGATACTCGTGTTATATATTTAGCAAGCAGCAAATTGGATAGCATAACACATAGGCTGTGGGAAGAACACATTCCCTCACTGGAAAAAATCACATTTGATAATTTCATAACATTTCTTAGGAATCGAGCAGACTTGTTAGAAACAATGCAAAAATCGAGCACTACAGCAAGTGTATAAAGCTTCAACGCGCCAGGTATTTCATCACGTGGAGTTGCATATGCTACTGCGCTACTGCGTAGATCGAGAGAAAGAGGTTTCCTAGCAGTTAAAAAGCAGTCTGACTCACGAGGAACACAACAGGTAAAGCCAAGTTGTCCTAAATGCAACGGTGATCATTCTCTTTACTCATGCGATTCATTTCTTAAATTAACTACAAATCAAAGGGCAGAAGAACTATCAAAGTTGAATATTTGCTTTAATTTCTTGAGCCCAGGTCATTATGCAGTTAATTGTTGGCGTAACGGGTCTCGAACCTGTAATAAAAAACATAACACATTAGTGCATGGATATCAAACACAAAACACAAATCAGACTTGTAATACAATAACTGCGGAATCTCAATCTGCACCTGAAAATTCAAATGTCGCATTAATCTCAAGACAAAACAGTGGTCAAGTTTTATTATCTACGGCATTAGTACAGATATACAACCACAATGGAGTGCCTATCACAGCACGGTCTATTTTAGACAATGGCAGTGCACCTTGTCTAATCACTGAATACTTACATGAACAACTTAACCTACCTACAATTCATGCGAATACTTCAATATTTGGAGTTAATAAGCAGCAAATAAAGCTCACGAAAACCTGTAAGGCAAAAATTAAATCAGTGATTAATGATTATGAATTTGAAAGTCCTTTTTACATCCTACCTATTATCACTAGAAACTTACCAACATCCAAGGTGGATGTGAGAACCTTAAAGATTCCATCTGATGTAATCCTTGCAGATCCAGATTTCCATACACCGTCAAGTGTTACTGGAAGTCAATGCATTTTGGGATTTACTGGAAAATGGGAGAATGAAGCTAGGGCGGAATAAACCAATACCAGACGAAGCTTGGCTGGCTCATCTTCGGTTTCTGTCCCACAAGTCTACAGTCAGTTGATAATAAAGTAAGATGCAATTATATATATCATACAGACAATTTAGATGAAATAAATCACAATCTCAAAAGATTTTGGCAAATTGATGAATGTATTATAAAAACACAAAAAAGTTATTATACACAAGGCGTGTGAAAACCATTTCATGAAAAACACAACACGAATGCCTGATGGCAGATTCTGCGTTAGGATACCATTAAAGCAATCACAAGATTCTTTAGGAGAATCATATTGCAAAGTACAAAAATGCCTCTTACATTTGGAGAGACGGTTGCAGAAAGATAACACACTAAAAACAATGTATGCACATTTCATGCATGAATATGAGCAGTTAGGAGATATGACAAAAGTCACAGATCCAGAAAAACAAATAAAGGATCATTTCTTACCACATCATGGAGTTCTGTGACAAGACAGTATTACCACCAAGCTAAGAGCAGTTTTTAATGGTAGCTCTCAGACGTCAACTGGAGTATCCGTTAATGATATACAAATGGTCGGACCTACTATTCAAGATGACATAGTAGCAATACTATTAAGATTTCGATCTAATCCGTATGTTTTCACAGCCGATGTAGATAAATTCTATCGACGCGTGCTGGTACATCCTTTAGACAGACACTTGCAACAAATACTATGGCGTACTAATCCAGATGAACCTGTGAGTACTTATCAACTTAATACAGTAACTTATGGCACAGCCAGCGCACCTTTTCTTGCAATCAGATGTTTAAAACAACTCTCAATTGAATGTGAAGACCCATTAGTAGCTGAAGCTATAGCAAAGGATTTTTATGTTGATGATTATTTAGGTTCAGCGTCATCGAAGGCCGAAGCATTGCGTCTAAAATCAGGTATCGCGATGGCATTAAAAAATGCTAGTATGAAATTGAGGACATGGCGGTCGAATGATTCAACTTTAGTGGAAACCGTGATTAATCAAGACAAAGACTTAACCTTAGAGCTAGAATAACTTAACTTATAGCTGGTATTGTCCGTTTTATGTGACGTTCCTAAGGCTACCATATGTAAACAATTAGTGGGCAATGTCCGTTTTAAGTGACTAAAAAAAATAATGAAAAATATATTATTTTTAAAAATTTTAAAAAGATTTTTCTTTTCTATCCCTATCTTAACATAGAACCATGACAATATCACCATAGAAATATTCATGGGCTCAACGTGTGCCAATTTAAGGGTTAAGCACTCATGAACTCAATGAAGCTATGAAATTATGTATTAAGTTGTCGCAAACCAATTATTTTGCTAATGAAATTGAATTGTTATTAAAACACAAATCAGTTCCAAAGACTAGTAAAATTCATGTGTTAAATCCTGTATTAGATGATGCTAATATGTTACGAGTTGGAGGTCGTTTGAGGAACGCTAATATACCCCAAGATTTTAACACCAATAATATTGATGCATAAATGTCATTTCGCTAAATTAATAGCTTTAGATGCACATTTAAAAACACGGCATGGTGGACATCAGATTACCTTAAATACCTTAAGACAAAAATATTGGATTGTAGGTGCAAAAAACCCAGTTCAGAAAATTGTACGACAATGTGTTTCTTGTTTTCGTCAGAGAGCAGTGCCTATTGCTCCTTTTATGGGTAATCTGCTGCAGTTTGGAGTTAACCCTATGCGTCCATTTCGTACAAGCGGCGTTGATTACGCCGGACCTTTTACCATAAAGTTGTTTCCAGGTAGATGTAATAGAACCTGTTAAGCATATGTTAATTTATTTGTATGCACCGTGACGAAAGCCATCCACCTGAAATTAGTAAGTGATTTGATCACAGCTACATTTTTGGCAGCATTTAAGCGTTTTACAGCTCGTCGCGGTCATTGCAGCGAAATTTGGAGCGATTGTGGCACAAATTTTATCGGAGCCTCTAAAGAATTAGATCTTATGTTTAAAAATAGTAAGTCTGAAGTGATTAATGAAATTGCACAACTTTTAGCTAATGACAACACTACTTAGCATTTCATACCGCCAGATACTCCACACGTCGGAGGGTTATGGGAGGCCATATGGGAGAAGTTCCTACATTAGTACCCGAGCAATGCTTAAAACACAAACGTGTGAACCATTTGAATTGATGGCAAATGATTCAGGAAATGCAAAATTTGTGGCGACGTTGACAGTCCGAGTATCTCACTACTTTGCAACATCGATACAAGTGGTCTAAATATCGTAACAATTTTGAATATCGATGCGGTGGTCTTGGTGAAGGACGAGCGTCTACCCCCAGGAAAATGGCTTTTAGGTCGAGTAATAGCAAAGCATCCAGGCACAGATGGCATAACCCGCGTTGTTTCTTTGCGATGTAATAATAATATTATCAAAAGACCAATCACTAAGATATGTCCTCTGCCTAATCAGGGGGATGGTGTTTAATCCTTACGATGATATTATTGTTTATGTTTTATTGAACTTTTGTCATTTTACTTTTGTTTGAGTTTTAAAGGGCCATAATAGTCCTTGGGCGGCGGGATGTTTAGTTTAAATATATTTTACATTTGTTTCATTATTAACCATGAATATGCATCAGGCGTTTTCTAAATTATTCGAATTGCGAGGCTGTAGGTAATACAAATTATGATTATGAAGGAGTTAAATTTTGTGTTCCTATAATGCAAATGTGATTTTTTCAATAAAGTGTGTTTCCAACCTAATAAATACCTACGTATTGCTCGTTATTGTGTTAAACAAATGGCATTGCCAAAATTGTAATTTTTTATTGTATGATTTTTTTATCTGTATTAGGAATAAGGTGTACCTACAATTTATTTATTCTTTAGAATAAGTAAATAAAAAAAATAAGTACGTATAACCAACCGCAAAAGCCATTGGACGTATTAGATATTATTATTAGCTATTAGATTAAAAATATAAATTAAAACTATTAGATAAAAAAATTATATTCATCTAGACTAGAGCTAGAGGTATTCATACTCTACATTCGTTGGTAGGTGTATTAGGCACAAAGCACCTTTTTAATAAGTATTAGGTAGGTACTCTTTCGTGATTTGAATTTTTTTTTCCAATATGACTGCGAAGATTCCTCTTTTCACCGATGACGACAACTATCCATTTTTAGATCCGTTTAGTTCAACAACTAGTTATTTAAAAGCCCTCATGTCAGAACGAGTGTCTATAGGTTATGTAGACAGATTATTTTATCATAAACTTTATTATATCTATATTGTACATTATATTTATTTTATCATAATGATAACACATATCAAAGATAGTTTGGTTCCGGCCAGAGTAGAGACCGAACGTCAAACAGTTGATTATCAGAAGAAAATAAAATAAGTACGTGATAAATCACAAATCGTGCAAATGATATATAGTGAGGTAAACCTTAATAAATAAGAATAGTTCTTAAAACAAATTACATACCTATAGTGTAGTTCCAATAGCGAAATAAAATGAAGAAACCAGACGGATGGGATAAACACTCCAGTAAAAAATACAAAGTAAATGATGTAGCCAAAGACGAAATAAAAAAGAAAAAATCATCGAAACTGAAAGACATGTGAGTATAATTGTAATAAGTTACTATGTTCTTATTTGTTTCACCGCCAATTTCACAAGTTTCACAATATATAAATAAGTATCTCTGCGTACCTATTGCCTTCGTATGTATATCAGATACTTATAATTGCAAAATGCACGTAAGTTGACGGATTCGTTAAAATATTCACCAATATAGATTATAGGGATAAATATACTTTGGAATACGCAAAACAACAGACAAACTAGACTAACTTATGTATTTTTAAAACAGATGTTAGACATAAATAGAACATTTAGATAGGTATATGCCTTAGTCATTGGTATATATGCATTGATTGTTAACGCGAGCGGCGCACGCAAACCATCAACGTAATGATAATAACATAACAACATTGATCGACGTGCATACGGTATATGAAGGTGAAAATGTTCTGAATGTTTTAATGTTTCAGTAAATCTGAGGAAGATGTTAAACCAGATGATGTTCCTAGTATATCCTTTGCCACATTGGTAAGTAAGAACTTTCTACTTTATATAACAATGGTAATATAATTCAATGAGATGCATTTAAAAGCACTTTAAAATTGGTGAGAACGACTACATGCTAAAATGCTATTATTTACTATAAAAATATAGTGCGAAAATACTTACTTACTACTACTTACGTGTTTTTATAGTTAATGAGATATATTTATGGAGGTGTCAATGATAGAATTGATTTTTTGATAGCAGACTTTTGAATGGTTAAAAAAAACTTAACATCGAAGTCTAAGGCGATCGCTTCGCTACCCTTCGCGATTGCCAGACCTCTATCCTAACCGCCAGAAGTCGTTTCTGGGTAGAAAACATTTCGTTAAGCAAAACTTTGTTTTTGAAGTTTGATTAATACCGAAAATATCATCTATACAGGCATAGTTTTGGCTGCTAAGAACTAGTTAAAAATATCTGTTGTCAAGTGTTAAAATGGGAAGCAGTAGTTTTTCTAAAGCCTAACCTATTATGCTCTATAATAAAATGATACCACGTCATTAAAGACTAAATAACAAAAATATATTGAGACTATAATATAATTATAGGCTATACAAAATTTTGAAACAACATAAAATAATAGTTTATAAACACTATTAAATTACAGTATGTATATAATTTTAGCCATTATATCTGCTGTCACTGGAATAATGCCATTTTTAGTATTAAAGTATCACTTAATTTTAAAGTTTGTAGTCTTGGACCAAGAATTAAAATGGACCGGAGCTTTTGCCCTAAGAGCGTGTCCGTTTTTTGTTCACCCAATTTCTAGACTTTTATTATAATATGCGTGACTAGGGAAGGGTCACAGTACAATGATACACAGCAGCTGAATATGACATATTTTTATTTTCGTGAGTACTAGTTGCCAAAATTTATAAGATTTACGAATATTGCATTTGCATAATATTCCAGGGGCTGCAGTTCCGACATAGTGATTATTTTCGTACACTACCGCACGCTTATTACGTAACTTGCAGACAGCATGTGACAGCCAATATCGCGCGATATCTGCTGTCCAAACGAGAATTTGTGTAATCTAATTTGTATAGTGGCGCTAAATCAATCGCGAAAAGTGCATTTTATGGTCATGGAATAATAAATACGCAATCGTCATACATGATACCAATTTTTATTACAATTAATCACCGATCGCGTAGTGATCGCGTGGCTGTCGCTGTCTGCAAATTTTTAGGTAATAACCCCGCCGATCGATAAAAATAACGAAAAAATCGCTTGCCATAACGATAAGCACGTACACTTTTGTGAGCTGTCAAATTTGATCGTAAAAACATTATCAGCAATCGTAAAGTTGACAGTTAGATTCGATATGATTCCAATCACAATCGATAATTTTAATGTAGAGACTTTCAAAAATCGTTAAAAAAATTAATCGTTATGACTTATCGACCGAAACCGGTCGTAAAGCGATCGCTATCTATGTCGAGCCTGCAGGGGCAGGACTGCAATATTTTTTTGCAAAATATTTAAGTACTGCAATATATTTACGTCATGTCGGTTATTTATGGCTTATGAGCTAACACGAATTACAACGATAGTGCATGGTTGCCATAGTTACTATCGCTAACTGTTTTACTCATGCTTAAACTCAATGGGATAGAAAGAGAGACACGAAAATTCGTTCGACTAGCAGCAACTCATTATTGCTCTATTCGCTTTGATTCTTGGTCCAAGTTTGTAGTAGCCAGTAGTTAAAATTTTTAAGTAGTAAAAAAGTAGTTTCATAACAAGTGTAATTTTTATCACAAATATTACATTTGTAGTCGAAACTATGTATTACATTTGAATATAGTATATAATAAATTGTAGTTAGAATTTCTAATTCTAATATTGCTCATTTATAATCGCATACAGGATGTAACATATTCTCCAATAACAATCAGGTACCTACTTAAATTTGTGTTTTTACCTAGACAGATACTTATGCTGTCTAGATATCTATATATTAAAGGGCTGTTATTTTTGTTATTTTGTATATTTTATTCAGTTTACTACTTGTAGCATGTCTGTGATGAATTGTGATATCCCAGAATCTGCAAATTTTAAGTTACATTTATTGTAACTAATACATCAATTCGTGTAATATTTAGCTATAGATATTAGATATACTTCAATACGACTACCGTACAGATTTGGAATAAGTGTAATAAGTAATAATCCAACCTAAAATTCTTCGTAACGTTCGTGAACATTGTAGACATAGGATTTTACTATAGCATAAGTGAATTTAAAACTTTAGAGCACGTGTATTATCCAATCTATTTTAATGTATCTACAAGGTTAATGTGAAAGGGGGTATAAATCCAACGGGTTTCAACGTGTCACTGTTGTTATATTGCAGATGTAATACTTACGGCGGGTTATTACCTAAAAATTTGCGGACAGCGACAGCCAAAGCGATCACTATGCGACCGGTGATTAATTGTAATAAAAAATTGATATCATGTACGACTATTGCGTATCTAATATCATATGACCGTAAAATGCACTTTTCGTGGTTGATATAGCGCCACTATACGAATTACATTACACAAATTCTCGTTTTGACAGCAGATATAGCGCGATATTGGCTGTCGCATGCTGTCTGCAAATTACTTAATAAGCGTGTGGGATATGTTTATTGGTTTTTCCATACAAAAAAAACATTCATTTAAATGGAAAAAAAGTACAAGCCTATTATTATGCACTGTATTCCAAAGGTTTGCTAGCGAAGCGACGTAAAAACACTGTCATTAGGGTTGCCTCACCTTTATTTTTTTTTAACTTTGAAGTGTTACACTAGAACTGTTGACTATTGGCGAAGTTGTTGTGGTAGAACGCAGGTTTTTGGTTGTCATGAGTAGTCAATACCTTTTCGTATTTACCCATCCTTTCGAAATAACCTTGTATAAGTACTTACGTATGCAGAACATAAGACTCATGTCTATTAATAACGATTAAATATTGTAGGTTAACGAGTACAGAATGTCCTCGTTTTTGTTAACGATTTCACCTTACTGTAACACCTAGTTCATTCAAATATTCTTATGATACAATATAACGAATTATAAATTTTCATTGTCGGCTTTTAAGTATCATCTCAATCCAAACTCATTGACTTACTAACTACTTACATAATTATTATAATTCCACATCTTGCCACCTAGTGTTGCCAGGTCCAGTATTCCAAATGGGTCGGAAGGCCAAAAGAAACCCGGTTTTCAGTTTTACAATTGGAACAACCGAAAAAGTGGGTGCTTATAAAATATTCTATAGCGAAAATGTAAAGGTACTTATTGTCTAATCTCAAAATTCAAATGAATCAACCGTGTTAGCTCTAAACTCTTCTAGTCTAATAACTGTTTAATTACCAACAATTCCTAGACTCTAGGTAAATCCTAAATAAATGATATTTAGCGCTAGTTTTATTATCACCAAAGTACCAGCTGTAATCACGTTTCTCTTACGTGACGATGAAAAATGTTCTTACTGAAGGAACGATTTTGAGTTGGTCGATAAAATGAAGTGTCTTATTTCTGTATGGTCGCCCTGTGTTCGAAATTCGACAGGAAATATAAATTTATAATATAAACTTGGCGACAATCTACTCTGCGCGACTGTTTGATCTAAGGAGGTTACATTACATATGTTCACAAACTTATTGACACATTGACAGTCTTTTAGACGTTGCAAGTATGGACGTAAACAATGAACATTTTATTTAAATTAATTTAATGTACTTATTTGTAACACATATTAAATAAAAATTTTAGCTTTCTTCAGTCCTCCATATAAACTTTAAGTGTACCAAATTTCGCACTCCTCCATCAATTGCAATTTTCCTAAAAAAGAACCAAAGTTTTCGCATAGATTTATAATTTTCGGCAGATTTAACTGCTTTCAGAATTGGATTTAACCTGAAATTGAGACATTTGGCATCTCGATTATAAGTAGGTAATTTGATCTCGGCCCTATTTCAAATCCCGGGATTTCGGGATTATACTTAGTTAATCCCGGGATCCTGGAACAATTTCGGTATTGAGGGTTACAAATAAACAATAAGAAAATCTTACATAAATGAGCTCTTTAAACAACAAATAATAATTTAGACAAAAATCAACGTATTTTATATACCTAGCTAACTTTGCCCCACTGCTTGCCTCTCATTTCATTTGAAATAAAAATAATTTAATATCGAGCTAGCATTACCTGTGCGCTTGCTTCAGCTATTCTAATTTAAAATACAAGAATTTGTATTGCATTGCATTGCAAGCATCACCGAGTAACCCATTGTGCTTGCTTACCTATAATTTTAATTAACGTTACAAGTATTTTAGTCGCAAATAAGCATCCCTAAGTAACACAGTGAGAATTCCTTACCTATCATGTTTAGCCCCGGATGCAAGAAAAGGGGCGTTATGAGTTTAACGTAAGTTAATTGTACGTCTTTTGTTATTATTGTATATCTTTTGTTATCTTTTATTATTAATGTATCTGTGGTTCTGCGTTTCTGTCTGTGGCATCATAGTTCCTAAACTAATGAACCGATTTAGTTTTTTTTTT
Organism: Zeuzera pyrina; assembly: GCA_907165235.1. Lineage (NCBI taxonomy): Eukaryota > Metazoa > Arthropoda > Insecta > Lepidoptera > Cossidae > Zeuzera > Zeuzera pyrina. The sequence goes on from OU015627.1 coordinate 8,013,372, forward strand.
GTTTGAAAGGTGACTTGATCGAGAGTGTCCTTAGCTATGATTCAGGAAAATCTTTCAGCCGTTCGAAAATTATCAGCTCCTTTCTAGTCGTTGAAGTGATGTGAACAACTTCTACTGATCTAATCTATCCAAAATTTAATATCCTGTGACTTCAATGATATTGCAATAACGTGGTAACCTTAACCTGATGCTGCAACATCGTCTGGAATCAACAGGATACCCAACTCCTCACTAACTTACAGCAGAGGTATCGTATTTAAGGTCGTTAGAATAATCTCAATGCATAGGTTGTAGATAGATAGATGGTGATCAGTCTAATGATGGAGCAGACAACTATTGTCAGAATACACAGATTTCGACAAGGCAGGATCTCTTGTCGCAATTTCATTTATCGTCCTGGAAAGTATTTGTGTGAATGTGGGGTAGTGTCAGTCGTCGCGTGTTTAAAAAGCGTGAAATAAAATTGAAATAAGAAATTAAAAAACCCGTGACTCAAAGAAAAAAATACTAAGAAGTAAAAGAATAAAGAAGTAAAGTAAAAAAACAGAATACGACTAAAAATGGTAAAGCACTTACGAAATTAAAATAAAAGTAATTTACTTAACGGGCTCTAGACGCGATGACGCTTGGACATATTACTACTACTATTGATATTACAACTTATCATAAACTTAAGGGCCAATAGGTACACTTAATTTTTTTACTTTTAAGTGTTTTGTTTTGAGTCGGGGGTTTTTTAAATTATTAATTTAAGTTTTAGTTCAATGTACAAGAAATTTTATTTCAAGCAATCATAGCAAGCATAACTAAGTGAGTAAAGAAATAAACTTGATAAGTTGTCATCTTAACAATGCTGTCACATCCGGCGCAGTGAAAGAGTTATAGGAGAGGAGATATTCCTTGATGGAGTTGGTCCAATAGCGCAATGTCTCTTCCTATTATTAATCTCACTGTTATATTACTAAATTACATATATGTATATACGCTTGAGTATTTAACTAGCTCGATGTAATAGGCAATCTTCGCTCTTTGGCAGCATAAGGGCGCGTTTATTTGACACGAATTTCTTCGCGCCAATATAACGTGACCGGCGCACGGCCGCCGCGATATAGAACAAAATACACTATATATTTACAGTACCTGGTCGACCGAGCTTTACTCAGTGTCTTACAAAAAAAATTACTCCTGAAAGTAACTCGAAAATACACACTAGTATATATAAGATTGCTATTTATACATATATCAACAGCAAAAGATGAAAAGACATGGATATATAGATGTTTCAAGATTAAATTTCTCGTCTTCAACTATCTTCTTACAGCCTTTCTCATATTATATGTATATCATACGCACGACAAAGTAATTATGACGTTATATCAAATTTTCTAGCACATGAACACGGGCGCGATAGGGCACGGTGCGCGCGCTATGCCATTCGACCGCTAACGTTATAGGGACTTGGACGTGAAAATCTCCCTTTTTGCTTATAGCATTGAAGGGATGGATCCAATATATTTTCTCTCGTGTACTGCGAAGTCGACGATAGCGACGTCGTTACAGTATGAGTAAGGCTGTAATAGTAATACTAATAATCACATTTAGGCCAGCCATTCCCAAAGTGGGCGATAACGCCCCCTTGTGGGCGCTGCAGGCCTAAAGGGGGGCGGTAAGAGACCCAGAAAAAAAATGGGGGCGTTGTGTAGAGGCCTGGGGGGTGATTTGTAATTTCATTTAGCTAGGAGGCTTCTTAGACAACGACTGCATGAGCTCTCGACACAGTAGACAAAATAAGTTTGGGAACCAGTGCTTTAGGCTATTACCTCAACAATCGTCACCAGATGAACGTTGACGTTGCGCAATTGGGCCAACTCTATCAAGAAATATCTATCTCCTTTCCTCTAACTCTATTCACTGTGCCGGATGTGCTGGCATTGTTAGGATGACAACTTATCAAGTTTATTTATTTAGTTTATAGGAAAGGTGAATTTTACATAGCACATTCTATTATTTTAAATGATTGGCTATTTTTTATTATTGGCAATCATTATTTTATAGAATCGTAAAATTTTTAAAGCTAATATATGTAGATTAATGAACGAGTAACATTTTATTGTATGACATTATATTTTATATTAGCGATTCATAGCAATTTTTCTATATATTTCATCAATTTTGAAGTGCCGTTAAATGATACCCATTCTTATTCTGGATGGATTTGGGGGATCTTCTTTTTCTGTCTCTTTTTTGTGAGACTGGGACGGCATCGTGCTAGGAACTCCTCGCACTCGGGCGTCGTTTGGAGGGGGCATGAGTGTTCGGTGACTTTATTTTATTGCTCTAAAGACTGCGATTTTGAAGAAGTTTGGATGCGGGCCACCATGCCCGCCTTTGTGATCCTTAGCTCTTTGCGACATATAGGACACGTAGGGCAGTTGGCACATGTTGGTGAGTTGACTATTGGGCATGGGCAATTCCCCACCTTGTGTGAGCCTACACACCGGACGCATGGAAAGAGCACGGCGCCATCCCATGACTTTTATACGGCTACCGCGTGCGTGTGAGAAGGGTCTAAGGCAAGACTTACTTAGTCCGTTCAAACAAAACTAAACTATAAAATAAGAATATTCCGATACAAATGTCGACTGACTGTTGACGCCATAGTAGGGCATCCTCCTTCCAAATCAAGAGTCTCGGGTTTGATTGCGGGTCAAATAAATGTAATAAGAACCAAAGTAATTTTTTTGGGAGTTTGAATGTCTCACTGGATAGATACTCCCCTAGTTCATCGTGCCGTAGCCAATGTACAAACCCACGAGCTAGGTACTAGGGCTAAGTTTGTTTCTCAGTATTATCTTTATCTATACACTATACGCACGATTTTTACATATTATCTATACATATATATCGTTCAAATAGATAATTTGGACGCAAAAGAACAAAAAAGCTTTTGAATTTCGTATTTAATTTAGCCACAAGTTTAATATAGGTAAATACAGACTCAGAATACGTATGCAACGTATACAATGCAACGCTACACTTGTCCCACGTATGCAATGTTTTGCATCAGATGCTGCTGTCGCTTCCTTCGCATAGAAGGTACCTACACTATGGTACTATTATGTACAACCGCTGTACAATGTTCTCCGATTCTGAGTTTGAGAGCAATATACTGAGTTTATTCTTTTTAAATGAATATGTCCACATCACAAAAATAAAAAAGTTAAAAAAGAAAATATTGGGTTCATGAAATAAATTAGAAAGGAAAAAAATATGGAAGTACATATATAGATGTCTCTAAGTATAAGATATTGAATTGAATAGTCTTATCTCTTATATACGATAGATACTTTTATTGAATACGAGTCGGTTAGTAAAAGTATCTCTTACTTCATTTTAGTACCTACTTGAATAACGATATATGTACTATAATTATCAACAATTAATAAAGCTATTTCTAGTGTGATGGCAAACATCCTATCGTCTTACTAATCAATCATTTATTTATCTCTCATTTTCAAAACGTAAATTAAATATAAACCCATGTGTCGATGTTCTATGTGACTGACGCGATGAGAACGTAAGTTTTAGAAACACAGTGGTCTTAAGCGTGTGACAGGACAGCGTACTGTCATCCCCTCCATCTTCCCATGCCGATCTGGAGACTGCAGCTCCATGTTAAGGATGAAACGATACGAGTAAATACAAGTACTTACTCGATATTTCCTTCCGATACCGAGTACTTTTTGTATCGATACTTTGAAACGAAGTATCAAGTAGATATCGGTCAAAAGTACTCGTATCGTTATGCCAATGTCACGATTTTAATGATTATGTTGTGAATCAAATATTGACATTTTTGAACGCTTCCTTCCTAGTCCTAATTTGCGCAGTTGGTAAATTAGGACGTTCGTAATTCTATGACTGTCATCATTGTTTGTTATGGTTACAAAAAATTAACTTGTTTTGTGTTGATAAAGTATTCTATTTTCTTAATTTGAATGAAAAATGACTGAGTGAAAATTGAATAACAAAAAAAATCAATCGATACAAGTATCGATACTTTTTAATCAATACCGAATAAGTATGAATACTTTATGACACTATGGGGTGAACGTATCAATACATCCCTACTCACGTTGCGTGGAACGCGTGCAGCGTAGCGTACAACAAGTATTTCTATTTCTAACTGAACCTTATACTTGTATACTATTTAAAATCCAGATTTCATAATGCATTGCATGTGTTGCGTACATGTATACACTAAGTCTGTCTCTACTCTCTACCTTAATTTAAGTAGGTATCCTGATTAGCTGATTATTGTAAATATTTTTGAAAAATCTTTGTCTACTTATATAACATTTTAAATATTCTAAAATAGGTACAAATATTGTATTGATAAATGTAAATGGACATTAATAACATCTATTTTTTTCTATACAGTTCAGATTCGCTACAAGAAAAGATACATTCTTCATATCCTTAGCTTTGTTATTCTCAATAATATGTGGATGCACAACTCCAATAAATACAATTCTTTTCGCATCCGTAATACAAAGCATGGTCGATTATGGATTCTCTGTAATGAATGGTGTACCAGAAGATGACATATTTTTACAAGCTATCTTAGACTTCGTGATATACAACTGTATTATCGGTGTCATACTCGTCATTCTATCGTATGGAGCCACTGTATTAATGAACATATCTGCATATAATCAGGTAAATATATCTAAATATAACTAGATAACATAATACGAGTATAACGACATAAGTAGGTCCTACCTCTAAAATAAGCAAGCTTACGGTTACAAACAGAGCGGTGTTTTTCTGATATGTGTACTTTTAGCACACTTCACAGAAATAATTCTTATAAGAGATGTTAAAATAAAGTATACGATGATTATGAACTATGGTCAGTATACTAGGGATCATTTTTACTACCAACACGTAATACCATTCTTTAAAGTTATTTTTGAGAAATGGAAATTAATCCGAAATAAAAACTTTAGTTCGAGAAAACCACAGAGAGAAAACATTGGAAGTCGGTTGAAGTATTTAAACAAGATTTAGAACAGCGCAGTGCGGTGGGGTTATTACCTAAAAATTTGCAGACAGCGACAGCTACGCGATCACTACGCGACTGGTGACTAATTGTAATAAAAAATTGGTATTATTCTATGACCATAAACTGTACTTTTCGCGGTTGATTTAGCACTTCTATACAAATTACATTACGCGAATTCTCGTTTTGACAGTAGATATCGCGCGATATTGGCTGTCACATGCTGTCTGCAAGTTAGGTAATAATAAGCGTGCCGGTGACCCGCGGGCTTATTCACAAACGTCGGAAACTCAACTTTCTGTTGAAACAATAATAAAACAGTTATTGTTCATATTCTAACGTTTTATTAAAGACCCATCTTGTTACACAATTAGCAGAGCACACACAGAGTAGTAACAGGAAACGGAAGAGAGAGAGAGCTAACAAACTGTTCAGAAACGATACATATTCTAACATTCCGTATCCGACAGGAAACTTCGATGATTTTGTCTATACGCGATTCACAAATCTAAAATCGTTAATATTTATATATATATATATAATAATAGGTCTTTTCCTATGAAGTTGCCGTTTTGCCGCCCGAAAACTAAAGTCAACAACAACAAATTAAAGGCGATAGTGGAAGCTGACGATACTCAATCTACTGCTGAATTAGTATCAGCTTTCGATGTTAGCATCAAAACAATATTGGTCCGTTTGCGTCAAATTGGCAAGGTAAAAAAGCTTGATAAGTGGGTGCCGCATGAAATGAACGATCGCCAGCGCGACGAACGCGTTGAGGTATGCCTTGTGTTGCTTAATAGTTACAGAAACGAAGGGATTTTGAACCGCATTGTCACTTGCGGTGAAAAATTGATTCTTTTTGACAATCGTAAGCGGTCATCATGTTGGTTAGACCCTGGTTCAGCACCTAAACAATGCCCCAAACGAATACTTACCCCTAGAAAAGTGATGGTAACTGTTTGGTGGTCTAGTGCCGGTGTAATTCATCATAGCTTCTTACCAAATGGCACGAGCATTACTGCGGATGTGTACTGTGAGGAACTGGACACAACGATGGACAAGCTCGCAAATTTCCGGCCAGTCTTGGTTAATCGCTCGTCCCCGCTGCTCCTGCAAATGCAAGAGCACTTGCAGGAGCAGCGGGGACGAGTTACAAGAGCTAGGGTTGGAAGTTTTGCGTCATCCACCGTACTCACCAGACCTTGCGCCGACAGACTTCTACTTTTTCCAAAATTTGGACAACTTCTTGGCAGGAAAAAAGTTCTATGCCCGAGAGGCAGTACAAAATGCCTTTGAAGAGTTTGTTGCCTCTCTTCTTACACACCTGACTTCTTCAAGAAGGGCATTGAAAAATTACCACTACGCTGGCTGAGATGCATCGATAGCATGTGTGCATACTTTGATTAATAGAAATAAAAAATATATATATAAAAAATACTTTAACTTTTTGTATACTAAACGGCAATTTCATAAGCAAAGACCTAATATTATTAGTCGTATTCACAAATTCAAGCCGTCGCGCGTCGGATTGATATTATGCTTTCCGACGATCCGAGAAATTTATGCGCTCTTCATAACGAGCGATCGCAAGCGAAAACATTGAATAGTGACCCGTATATGTCGTATGACTTGTTTTGATCCAGTGTTTACTTCTCTGTTCCACGAGTCTATTATGACTTTCTGATTTCCTACATTTTTTGTTAGGCATGTAAACATTGTGTTTTAAATATAATCACTAGTAGTAAAGTTAAATAAAAAAGTTCTAAAATGACCCCCTAATGACCTCTCCTATGTAACTTATTACTTATTATTATATTGTGGTGACTGGGAAAAAAAATGTGAAGATCAGGCTGGAAATAGCAGCAGTAGAGTACGTGAGACCAATAATGATGAAACGATGTGAAAATTGGCGCTTTTTAGGTAGTTTCATGGAAATGTCCCATTAAACATACTTAACTAGTTAGGTCTTAGTTTGAAAGCTTGGGGGAATAAAATCATGCAAGAGATTCTGAATTTGAATCTCATTACAAAATCTATCTATAAGTTACTTAATTATGAGTACATATACCTTTAGGTACTTAGGTTGAAAGAACATTAGTGATGTGGTAACCACGATTGTTATTATTATTATTGTAAGTAGGGTAAGAATTTGATGAAATTTCTGTATTAACTATACTTAAGTAAGTAATGAAATCACATATAATAAATAATATACACTTACAAATATACTTACTTAATTTCATAATCATTTAGAATATGAACCTCAAATAAAAGTTCCTACGAATTGAAAACCTACTCCTTTTTTGAAGTCGATTGAAAATAAAACTGTTCAAAATCTTTTTATATTTACGTAGACGTACATACGCGATATTCTCATTATCATAATTTCTTATCGATACCTTAGATTTACAGAATGAGGCAAGAATATTTGAAAGCAGCTTTAAACCAGGACTTTGAATATTATGATTTGCATCAAACTGGAGACTTTGCTGCAAAAATGACAGAGTAAGTGTTTTCTTAACTTATTGAATTACATTTAGATGTTAGGTATATTCAGCCCTATTGCCTGGGTCAGAGAATAAGGTAGATAATAAACTTTCTATTACTAAAAATTTATAAGTATAGGTACATACTTATATATTAAGTATGTAGTCATTTATCCATTTATGTATAAAACAAAATAAAAAATGAAATAAAACCAAAAATATTATGTAACAAATTTATGTATTTATTACAATAGCAAACAATACAGTACAATTGTACAGAACAGTACAGCAGCTTAACTTGTATTTTCATAATAATACGAGTATGTAATAAATGGACATTGCTTGTTTTGCAGCACAGTGGTGAAAGTAGAAGACGGAATTGGAGAAAAATTGGCAACATTTATTTTCTTCCAATCTTCCTTCGTAAGCTGTATCGTTATGGCTTTTATCAGAGGGTGGAAACTCACTTTATTATGCTTAATTTCATTCCCTGTTACACTGTTCCTGGTAGGAGTAGCTGGACTGGTATTTATATTTCAAATATTATTTTAAACTGTAAAAGTTTAAACATATTTATTACGATTTATTATAACTATTAATATGATGTCAGTGATCCTTGTTTTCATTAACAGTCACGTTCATTTAAAAATGCATAACTACTTAAGTATATTACTTATAATACTTTGTACTTCCGTCACCAGTTTTGTTTACATCATCTAAAGTAATCTAAACGATTCTTTCGGAGAGAAGGCAGGGGAATTGTTAAAGTTTTCGAAAAAATGACAAAAAAGTAACACAAAGTAACGTGTCGTGCTCGTGTTATACATATTAACCTCCAACGAAAAGGAAGATATTATAAGTTTGAAGCCGTCGTGTGTTTATCTGTGACATATTATAGGCGGTTCAGATTCCAGATCAATTAAATACTAAAGAAACATTTATTTTTATGTATTTAGATATAGCTAAATTACAAGTGGACACATAATCAGACAGGTTTCAAAATTATTCCGTAAGTGATTCGTCTAACGAGTTTTAGTATGGAATAGGTACTTTTTTCGTAATAATAATATACGTAATACATTGGTATGTACTTTGACCCACTAAGCCTTTGTTGCCTATTATACTAAGTATAATGTACAATAGGTTTTCTGATTTCTATCAACAGGTCGCTTCTAGTTTATCAAAAAAAGAAGCTTTAGCATCAGGAAAAGCTGGTTCAGTTGCCGAAGAAGTTCTCTCCGCTATCCGCACTGTATATGCGTTTAGCGGCCAACAAAAAGAAATAGATAGATACCAAGAACATCTCGATGAAGTGCGTAGGATTAACATTAAAAAAGGTGACAATAAAATGAAATTGTTTTAAGATAGTTTTGACTTTAGATTACTAAAAAATATTATAGATGCTATTATATAGACTCAGGTGTTACCTTGCGGAAATCCATTTCATGTGATAAATTCCCTAATTTTAACTATTTTCCGCTCAAACTCCAAAAACCACCCATCGACATGATCAGATTCGGTCAGCCAACCAACACCGATTCGATGTTGGTTGGCTGACCTAATCTGTCCTCTGGTATATACTGAGGATGCTTCGTTGAGAGGCGAAACACGTGTCGATTGGTGGTTTTTGGAGTTGGAGCGGAAAATAGCTAAAAATTTGGGAATTTTTCACATTATAGATACTGTTATGTTTATTATGAATGCAACAATAAGAACTGACAAGAAAAGAATAGTACTAAAAACATTTCATTTACCTACCTACTAAGTTTATTGTTGTTTATGTACCTACTTATTATTTTTTTTAGGTTTTTTCAATGGTATAGCGATGGGTATGCTTTTCTTTTGTATATTTTGTTCATACGCATTGTCTTTCTGGTTTGGATATCAACTAATGCAAGAAGAACCTGAAAACTACGATGCAGAAACCATGATCGCGGTACGTATTTTTTTTTAAGCCACTTGTTAAATATCAAAATTTATTTTAAATATTCATTAGCAAAATATACGTTACAGGTTTTCTTTGGCGTCTTAATGGGCTCAGGTAATTTCGGTATATCGTCAACATTCATGGAAGTATTTGGAATAGCACGCGGTGCCGGAGCGCAAATTTTCTATTTGATTGATAATGTTCCAAAAATCGATCCATTATTAAATCGTGGAATTACACCCTCTTCTATTGATGGAAACATAGAATTAAAGAACGTAGTATTTCAGTATCCTTCTAGACCAGACGTACCGGTAAGTCATAAGGCTGGAATTGCTTTGTAAGTGTGACTTGACTAATTTTAGTGATAACAAATATTATTCATTACTGATGATAACTTTCAAATGAACGTTTATTATTTTGTTTGTATATATTTTTTTAATGACAGGTGTTAAAAGGCGTTAATTTAATTGTAAAACATGGACAATCTGTTGCGTTAGTAGGACATTCCGGATCCGGGAAATCTACGATTATACAACTCATATCAAGATATTATGATGTCGTTGATGGCAGTGTAAGTCTATGAACTTGAGCATTCCAAAACAATATAATGTATAAAAATATTAGTTTATGACCTTTCAGGTCGCGTCACTATTAATGTAGCTATAGAATATCATAAAAAAAAGAAAAATTAAAATGAGCAATGGGATTCCATCAATGATGTTATAATACAAAAGACGTAGATAGGTTACATGCACTCGAAAAGTGGCATCCCCAAAACTTTGCTAATTAGCCAACCCGGACTCGGTCAAAGAGTATGAAAAGTAATGTTACAGAACCAACAATGTCATGCAATGCCTATTGGGCATTCAAAATTCTAAAATCATTTAATAATCCAAACGTTTTTTGTAATATACACGATCATGTGATGACGCAGCGACCCAGTTTTAATCATCGTTTACATTTATTAAAAGCAATAACATATATTTCATCATTTTCAAATTTATAATTAAAAAATGTTGGCGATCTTTTTAAATAAATATGTTCTCATGTATATGATTCAAGAAAAACAAAATTCGAAAAAAGCAAACATCATTTTTTACTGTCTAATCCCATTAGGGTATCAATCATATTTTTTTTAATGTCTGTTCTGTTGAATTATTTAATAATATTCTATGAATTAGTCACGGATTCGCTTAAAATGTAGTAAGAAATTGAAATTGACCAATCACAATGATGTAGAGAGCTATGTGATTTGTTAGTTTGAAATGCAATTATGTTTTACATTGCATAGCGACGCAGTGCAATGTATATTTGTCTCACTTTGTAACGTTGTAACTGGAACAATATTTTACTTGGAATAGTACTAAGTATCTACCTCTTTTGTATTATAATATCATTGGACTCCATGGTAACATTTGTGATGGTGTGCTTATAGCAATCATTTGCTTTTAATAGCCGTTTACGTACTTGTCAATATGACGTTATGTCGTTTGCATCTAAATGCATAGTGGGGTACTTAGGTACCATAAACAATCATCACGCGTATTGACAATGGAGAAGCATTTGTGTTTATTTTTATTTTATTTACGTGCATAATTTTATACTTATTTATTCATTTAACCTCTAAAATTACTGTGATCTATATGACACAACGTATATTTTAAATGCCGTTGACTAATATTGTAACACATTATAATAAATATGAGAATATTAGGTACTATGAGTCACTGAACAAAAATTAGTAACATAGTACACTATTAGGTATACCTACACCTTTACATGTCATCATCGTGACTAACCATTTTAAAGTAGTATGATTATTTATATTCGTAATAATTATGAATATTAGATTGTAAAAAAGAGATAAGTGTAGGCTGTACAACTATAGATTGTCGTCCGTTAGCTATATCAGACAAACAGCAAAAACGATACAAATATAGCGCTTACCGTCTACTATCATTTTAGATAGGTAGTAGGTACCAAATTTAATTTTCGATGAATATACAAATTAAGGTGTTTATCGTATGTTTGTTTAGTATCGTAACAGATAAGTTGTACCTACTCACATTACTTTTGTAACTAACAATTGTTCACGTAGTATTTGTAAATCTTTTTGTATCTTATCATATTAATCTCTAATTTTTGCATGATTTTTTCAGCTTGCTACAGTTAGTTGCATCATAATTTTTAGAACGTATTATTTATCATATTATCTATAGTTATCAATTACCATCAAGCTATTATTATTTTGTTTTTTTAAATAATTTATCTATATGAATTTTTATCTGAATTTTTTAATAGGTGTCCTTGGACGGCAACAATGTTAGTGAATTATCTGTGCGCTGGTTACGAGCTCAGATAGGCCTTGTGGGCCAGGAGCCTGTACTTTTTAATACAACAATACGAGAGAACATACGTTACGGAAATGAGAACGCTACAAATGAAGAAATCGAGGAAGTGGCAAAACAAGCCAATGCCCATCATTTTATTACAAAGTTACCCAAGGTAAATATTATACAGACAAGAATTATTTTAAAAATAACTGTATTTCTTAGCGTAGGTACTCAACATTTTATCTCATACAAGTTAATTTTCGTTGAAAGTGCTTTTTGAGTACTGCTATATTAATTTTTTTCAGAATTTTCAACTACGTTGAAAAGTTAGAGGGGAACACTTTTTACATTTTTAGAAGCGCATATCTCAGGAATAATCTACTTGAATAAAAAACTTTGAAACATCTGTAAATTTTTTGAAGAGCTATCTAAGATACCCCACAGGCTTATATGTGCAGTGCAATTTTATTCATCCCTCAGTTCAATAATATTACGTATGGATTGCCACCACTAATTTTATATTTTTTTAAATTTCACTGCACTTTTGTATAGTGTTTCATAGAACTTCTTCCAAACTACCTACGTATAATATTTAATACCAATAGTCTCCAAATGACTGTGACATACGGACAGACAGAAGGTCCCGAGTCAGACAAGCAGGACGAAATTATAAGAGTTACCCTTTTTTTGCTATGGCTATTTTGCTAACTGTAATTAAAATATTTCACTTATTTACCTACATCTTAACACTAAAAACTACTGTTCAAGTCAAACGTTTTTTATTGGGATAGGTATCTGAATTTTTAAAAGGCACTTCAAAATTAGTTAAAATTTGGACAAAATTGCTATTTATTACAATTAAAAAACACTAGTGAGAAACAATAAATATGACTTCTTCATTAATAACATATTTTCTTTAAATAATTTATAGATGCTATAAAAATATATTTAATTTATTTAATATATTTAATTTTATAATTTTAAATAAGACACGTTTGTAGTTTGAATTACTAATTCTGTTGCTCATTTATATGTTTATATCCTTTTTCTATTCATTACATGTGTAATTCTGCTTTCACAGGTGATTACCACTAGGTACTTGTGCCTCTTAAAAAGTAATAATAGTAATGTAACAAAAATTCTTGTAATCGATACACAGACTGTTATACCTAGTGTTTGTCAGCCTGGACAAACAGCAAACAGGACATTATATAACCGCTATTTCAACTCATCTTCTAACACAAGCATATATCGAGCCCTGACTGTCGACTTATCGTAAGCGACAATTATTTGAAAATGCGATTTTTGTTAAAACTGATATCTTTAAACCTAGCGGACATCGCGGATAAACGCCATAATTACCGATCGAAAGTAATGCTGAACACGGATTTTATCGTATGCGTCTATTAATTTAAGATTTATAAAGTAAACGACATAGCTATTCATAAGTCATTTTTTGTAATCGTCAAATAATAGTAGCGCAATGTTTCATTTTTGGCCATTACTACGTACAGTATATGTAGGAATCAAAAAATGTACAGAGAACAAGGTTATTTCAACAAAATATTAATTTATTGCTAATTTCACTAGTAGTAAAATATTTTCGGTTCTACTGCAACAGCCATCTATGCTCCTTTTTTAAAAATTTCTTAATGACGTTGGAGGAATATAAAATGAAAGAACTATACTATAAGGAATTATAAAATGAAATGTCATCTGTCTTAATCTAAACAACTAAAATTTGTATTGTTATCTAGGTGTGCATATCCGTTCAACTATTCAAATTCATAACAAAAGGAAGATTTTATGGGTTTCCTATCGTGTACTTACGTACATTCAAATAAAGAAGAACAGGTTTAAAAAATAATTCAGTATCAAAACATCAATCAGTAATGTTACTACTACACTGACATTTCGTCCGTGGACTTAACGTATAATCATAGAAACTAATTTACTATCGGCAAATCAAGTAAAAAGGACTAAAATTAATAGGCAGACAGCATTCCGTACGACATTACCTATGTTTTGTGATATTGTACAATATCATGGTCTGAACCCCGTACAAATCTAAAACATTTCTTTTAGAGAAAAAGTTTTAAATCACACCTTACTACTAATCCAACTTTTGAGAAATAAACCCTTCGAATTCTGAAATGACCAGTATAGTGCGTTTTGTATTTTGCATAAATTAGTACCTCCTATAACATTTTGCTATGATGTTAATAAAATAAATTTTATTTTAGACTACCTAGATTATGAACTAAAAGATCATCACAATTAACTTTTCCGAACAGTACATTTGAGTCACCCAAATAAGACCAATGTCCTAAAAAGAGCTCAGCACAAGAATTGTCACATTTTTTCTATGCAATGATTAGGTTTAATAGCTTTTCTAACTCCAGCTTGAAATTTTTTCTTATTTAAAAGTCTTTTTGGTATTGATTTTCCTTTCCCAACACAAGTCTCCTGTGTGTTGGGAAAAGAAAATCTTCTAATTCAGGCGGCTTATTGGCTGAATCAGTGGACGAGAGAGGTGGATGCCATTAATCCTCAGAATCAAGGCAAGGGAAATCGTGAGAAATAAGCATGTTTTCTGGTTGGTAAGGAAGTGAACTAAAATTCGTGGTTATAAATAATTTTCACTTTGTAAATGACCAAATTGAATAGAGTTATTTTCTAGCGCAAAGTCAATGTGACTATTCGAAGGTTCGTTTACAGCTATGATTGTATTTTGCATATCAAGATCTATTGGGGTATATAAATTCTCATAGAATCATTATAATCAACAAGACGTTTTTTCACGATTTCTGCTGAGCTACCTACTCTTTTTGGACCTTGTTCTAGTTGGCGTGATTCAAATGTAGGTACTGTTTGGAAAAGTTACTTGTGATGAGAGATCTTTGAGTTCGTAATCATAGATGCTCTTTACTGCGAGTTTCGTATGAGTAGCATTTACAAAAATAATTAACAATTGCTATTACTTGTGTTTCGAATTCTAATTATATTCAATTATTTTTGTTTCTTTTTAAAAAATGAAAAGAAATATAGTCACGAAATCGTTTTTTTTTTCTTAGACAATTAAACAAAGGAAGGTAATAATTGACATTTGTGTTACTTTACTAGACTGCATTTTTTATCGTAAGTACAATATTAAACGCCTTTAGATAATATGATGTCTTTAATTTTGACAGCAAAAGTATCGCAACCGCCATAAACTACTTTAAAACGTAATATTTTTAGTAAAAAGTGATACTAATACATAATAACTGCAAAACATGAATTTCGTACGAAGTTGCAGGATTGTAAATAGTCTCGTTATGAAGAAATTAAAAAAAACCTTTTCTTGTAAAATTACATTTTTGTCGCTTAGAATAGGCCGGCGGTAAGGGCTCGATATTATGTATATTGCTTAATAGAATATTCCTAAATAATATGATGTAAATTCCTTTCAGGTAATAAATAATATTTTTTTTTATTTATCTTCTGAGAAAAAAATCGCTTCAATTTTCTTAATTAAATCTACCCAGTTAGGGAAATACCATGAAGAAATTATACCATTATTAACTGATTGAGTGCTATACAAATTTAGAAAAATTTACTGAAATCATTGTGTATTTTATATCCAGGGTTACGACACTTTGGTCGGCGAGCGTGGTGCATCACTTTCTGGGGGCCAAAAACAACGGATTGCTATAGCACGAGCTCTAGTACGAAACCCTAAAGTGTTACTGCTTGATGAAGCTACTAGTGCTCTTGATACTGCTTCAGAAGGCAAAGTAAAGAAAGCCCTGGACAAGGTAACAAACTTTTTAAATACGAAAACTTCTACATTATGCAACATGCTTCTACACAAAAAAAATGGTGCGTGTCAACTACGACGCGCGACTTTTACTCCTCAAGAGAGCAGTAAGTTGAGTATATGCATATACACGCTTTCAGAGTCCGCCTATGCAGCCCAGTGCAACTGAATTCGTTCATTACCCCCACGCCCTATGAGAATAACAATAGAGTTGATTTTCACAGTTGCAGTGTGATCACATTTTAACGCGGAGAAATCTAAACATTTATTTTAGCACATCATTGTAATTTGCACTACATTACCAATCAAAAAACTGAGATTTGAGGTATTATAATTACCTATCCATTTTAGTAAAAATCATTTTAAAATTCTGTAGAATTTCGGAGATGCAACTGAATCTTAGCGCAAAACAGGTTTTCTGGATTTTTTTTACCGAGATTTTTTTGTTTAATAATGTTTTCACGTTTAATCCGGCAGGTGTGTGGTGACAAAAAACTACTTATAATATGTGGCGGGGTGTGACATACCCCGTAAACCTCGTACGGCATGTAAAATAAGTTTTTCACTAAAATAACATCAAATGACTGCTGTATATTATATTTAGGGATTATTTAAGTGTAATTAAAATAAAAAATAATGTAAATACTCTATATTTTTATTATTTTACTTATAAATAATAAAAATTTTGGTAATTTTGGTAACAAAAATAATTATCCTCATTTTCAACAATCACTAAAATTAAATCTTAGATAAAATAAAAATATAAAAACTTAGAAAGTAGTTTAGGAACATATTGGGAATTTAAATCAAAATCAGTACAATTTTTACAAGAACAAATTGCATGTTCTAGGCATATGGCTTTTCCACAGCCTGTACATTCGTATTTTGTTTTCCGGTCTCTCTTGCGTGAACAATCTACACATTGAGCATAACGTCCAGGAACAGGAAGAAATTCTCTGCCGAATGTAAACGGAATGTTTTTTGATCTTCTCGTAACTGGAAATGCATATACACCAAACTTAAGCCCAAGTTACTGAGAAATTCTGTACATTTATTTGTTTTGTTCGCATTTTCTTTAAATATTATGTTAGCATTGATAGCCGCCATATTGCCAGCGCTTGCTGTTGCGGGAGACATCATAAGTTGCGCTCAATTCGTCGATAACATCTACTCCTGCTTTTGTCGAGTTTTACAATGTAATGATTTCCGGTTTTCTCTTGTCTCCAATGTCCTCATCAATTTTCTTGTCGTGGTGAAGTGGGCAACAAAATTACCACTTTATTCTTTTAAGGAAAATAAAAGACTAAAAAGATATCTTTTTTGGAAACCAAACATTGAACTCGCTGGTTGTTTTCTGGTCTTCAAAAAAGCAAGTGGAATGCATCGTTTGTTGTTGCGAACAGTTCCAGTGGAAGTCAATCTATGCTCAGACAACAGATGCATCATCTATCCGTAGCTGGTTAATCAATTGTCAAAGGTCAAATTGCGGTTTGACTTAATATGGGTTTAATCAACCTTTCCACCACAGCAAAAACGCTATTACTCAGATTGTACATCCCTACGGGCTACTTTCCTGCATATACTTCTAAATTCAAACTGTAGTAAGATTTAGCATCAACAAGTGCTTGAATTTTGATTCCATATATTCAGGTTTGTTTTGAATGTACACTCGAAATAGGCAGCGTCCTCTTAACGCCAATAGCATCTCATCAAATGTCATGTACTCATGTGGAACATAGGCTTCTTGGCTACACTGTACAAATTTCTCAAAGAGCGTTCTAATATGAGTCATATTGTCTATTGCTTTTCGCTCCTGCCTAGTCGATTTGTCGTCAAAACATTCGTTTTAAACAATTAAAAAAAAATTTAAAAAAAATCTTTGCAATGACATGGTAGTGCGAAATATGTCACTCCTGTTCCATCTGTTTTCCACAAGTCTTTCAAACTCTGGGCGGCTTGATTTTGTTAGACCATCAATGTTAATAATCCAATGAATGCATCGACTTCTGTAGAGGTCGTTTCTTTCATGTTATATAGTTTTGTAGGGTCTTCACAAATTGCTTGTCGTTTCAAGATTTCTTCGTTAGTATGCACCAATATAACACTCGTTCATTTCCTCTGTAAAGTAAATATTCCACCACTCAGCTTCGGTTTTAGCATCTTTTGCTATCCCTTTGTCTCCAAGCTTCTCATCAATTACACTTTCCGATGGAGTTCGTATATTGGTATGTGGATCTTGTTTGTACCACTTTTAACCATCTTTAGATTTATAGTGAAGTGCATGAACAGTGCAGTGACAGAGAAGCGACGTTTCCTCAGAGCTGAAAGCGGGATATTATCGTCCGAATCGTATTCACTGCTGCTTTCCACATGATCGACATTTATCTCGTGTATCAGATTCCTGTTCGTGTTCACTCCATTGATCAGGTACTTCTGACGAGCTTGATTCATCTGAATAATGTTCTAGAACTTCATCCAACAATGACCTAAGTCATCTTGCACCACTTTCCACTGACATTTTTATTTATAATCTAAAAAGAAAGCAATAATTAGCTAAAAAAACCAAATCAAACGCTAAACAGATTTGTCACAAAATGTATACACGAACTATGTGGCGGAGTGTGACTTACTCAACGGACGTTTGCACACGTGTGTTCCGAACGCCGCGCCGGCCGGTGTAACACTGCGATCACGCCACTTGCCCCTCCCGCAACCCCTTCCCTCCAGCTACATGAAGCCGCTAAAATGTAGCATAGCAAATTAAAAAGATATACCCGTGTAAACTGTATTAGTGGTATGCCATTCATAACCCACCACACTCGCCGGATTAAGGATTTCAAAGTAAAGAGTTGAAGTTGTATGTAACCAAATATTTAACTCTCAGTCTTCTTAGATACCGAGATCCTAGTCACCAATCACACCAAAGTCTGCATAGACGGACTCTTCAGTATAAAATGTGCGAATATGTTGCGCGGAGGGGCGACAGGCAGATTTACTACTACCTACTAATAGATATTGCGTTGATGCGATCACTATAATTTTTCTTAATTTTAGCCTATATTTGTCAAACCGACCTTTGTAGTCTAAAATGCATTTTTATTATTCATGCAGGATAAACAGTATCTAAACGCACATTTTTACGGTTGATAAGTAGCTATTTTCTCATTTTACAATTTGAGTGCGACAAGTTTATTTGTCGCACGCAAATGCTTGGCATACGCAAATTCACGATTTAAAAAACAATGTAAAATGAATATCTAAAAAAAAACACAATCGATTTTAGTACCCATTGACATCATTGTGAAAGATAAAGAAAATCTTGATTACGAAGTTTTAGATTAATGTAATAAATAATAATAAAGTTATTACTTTCTATAAGTTTTCTTTGTACCGAAGTTATCTACACATTAGTAATAAAAAATACTATCTGCAACTCGTGCGGTGTTTGCACTAGCTTCGCTCGTGTGCTCAACTTCGTGCGAGTGGGCAATCGACAACTTACAGCACTTGTTGCACAATGTACTATTACCATCACGCCCAAGAGTCTCGCATAGATTTACAAAAATATTTATATCAATTAATATTAATCACTGGTGAAGATCAAAAATAATTAAAAACCTTAAAAGTACTAACGAACAAAGATTTGTTTTGTTCATAGGTCTGTCGAATGCAACAGCTAAACAGTCTTAAAACATTGAGCATACGAGAGACGAAATACGTGTATTTCCATCCCTTTCTATTACAGGGTTATGCCATATATTTCTTTCAGTCTAACAATTTGCGACGTGTAAAAGGTACATAACATAACATAACGATTTCATATCTAAAAAACACGAGAAATTAACGCGATTACCTTTTATTTTCGCTTGACGTTGCGGCCGAGTTGCATCGGCCGTGGTCTCAAGTAAACTGTCGCAGCAAGCTTCACTCCGTGTTTTATTTCATCTACCCCCGATATTTGTAAATAATTATTAGGGTTCCTACACACAACACTCACGGTGTCCACACACTTAACCGGATGTGAAACAAGATTGACAGGATTCCACACTGTTGATAAATTGTATCCGTTTTCCCGATTGAAATTTTTGTGTCCCTTGATTTCAATTGCTTCACGCACGACTCTTGGATAAAAATGGCGATCGGTGGAAAGGACTTGTGGGCGATGAAATTCTATCCAAGGATTCGTATCCGTTTGGAGAAGATGTTCCACTATTGCTGATTTGGTTGTTTGCTGGTTTTTTACAGCTGCAATGTGTTCCTTAATCCTGTCCGCAATAGTCCGCTTCGTTTGGCCAATGTATGAGCTATCGCAACTGCAATCTATTTTAGACCCCTGGTGTCTGCAACGGCAAAACATCATAAAGAGTAAACTCCAATAAGCGTGTTCCCTTTCATCTTACCTGGGGCTAGTAACATTAATCTATGGCCAGGGTATATGGTAATTAGAAATAAAGCGAATTGTATTATTTAATTATGAACTCCTGTTTATGAACAACACTTCTGTCTTTTAAGAATTAGGATGACAGAATAGATCTCAGCTATATATCCATTATTCACTAACCTAATTTATACTAATAATAAATCTGTAGCATCTGTCTAAATTTACAATTTTACTGTCAAATTTTGTAATAGAAACTCATTTTATGCTTAACTGTCCTAACTGACTTTGATTCTACCACCTTGAAAGTTTTTGTCTTATCCATTTATAACTCAAGAATGGCTTGACCGATCTTGATGAAAACTGGTACATAGCAAGAACATGTTGTGATTGCGACAACACATGATAGGCTACTTATACTCATCTACGCCTAAAGGGGTGAAACTCTGTATGGGAAATACTAAACCACTGAACCGATTATGATGAAATTTGGCATGGAGATAGTTTGACATCAGGGAACGGCCATAAGCTACTTTTTTTATCAAAATACTACGCCTAAGAATTTAAAAGGGGAATGAAATAAGGGAAATGTTTAACCTCGGTTATGATAAAATTTGATGCGGCGATAGACTCTGTTTAACAAAAAGATGTAGTAGGATACTTTTTTTATCAAAAATCTCTCCCTAAAGGGGTGAAAATGGAGATGAAGTTTTGTATGGGAAATGTTAAATCACTGAAACGATTATGATGGGAGATAGTTCGACATCTGGGATTTTTTTTTTTTGTTTCTGAGGCGAAATTAAACCCCCGCGGGCTACCCAGCCGGACTCTACGCCGACTGGGGAGTGTCGGACTCGAACCGACTAAACAAAACCCCTCTTTGCTATTAGCCCTAGTGGCTTTTACAGCGTCACAGGTCGCGTTGGGGCGAGCGCTGAAGGCGCCCTGCCAGATGGTCGACCGCCTGAGGGTTCCTCCAGCCGAGGGATGCCTCGTATGGAGGGCGGACCTCGGGCTCAAGGCGTCGCCAGGGGAGCTTTCCGCACCTGCGTGCATCTTAACGGGCTTCTTATTCGGGTGAGGGCCGGGCCTCTAGCGGACCCGGCCGGCGAGGCGGCTGAGGGCCGGTTAGTGTGCCTAGTGTTCCGCGTGGCAGTTTACAATGTGGCTTAAGGCCCGCGTGTGTGCGTGTAGAGCTACGTGATCGAGCTTCTAAACGTGAGACCCTACGGGTGTCGCGGGGGTCGTCCTCGCCTCCGCCGGTGGGGGCGGTGCGGTCGTAGTGTGTAGATTGGCATGTTCGAGTTCGAACGTCTAATGTCGTCGTCGCTGTCGCCTAACACATGTCTAGGCCTACGATAGCGTTTGCGGATGCGGGTTTCGGGGGTGTACGATGACGCCCTGACCACTAAGGGGTTCGGGTGTAAGGAGGAACGGTGAAAGAAGCGTTGGGACGCCTCTTTTAGATATTGAGTTATAGAGGGCAATTCTAGGTCGTAGTGGAGATCTACGTTGCGCACGTAAGGAGGGGCACCGGTGGCCCTGCGCATGAACCTATTCTGAATAACTTGGAGGGAGGTGATGTGAGAGCGCGCAGCGTGAGCCAATACTACACTGGCGTACGTCATGATAGGCCTGACGCACGTCTTATATAAGGTAACTTTATGTCTGAGGGACATTTTGCTTTAAGCGCAAATGAGCATGTTGAGACGACCGAGGACGAACGCGGCGCGGTCGCGGACCGTTTTGATGTGTTGGCCGAAGATCATGGCACTGTCAAGGGTGACTTCTAAGTATTTGACTTTCCTAGTCCAAGGGATATCCTGGCCGAAGAGCGTGATAGTACGGAGAGTGTTAGCGCGGCGGGCGCGGCTGGTCGTCGTTCCCCTCGAGAAATACACGGCGGCGCTTTTCTCGGGGTTGACTTCGATTCTCCAAAGACCGGAACCACTCGCCTAGGCTCGTGACCGCGACTTGGAGGAGTTGGGAGACTGAGGCGACTACGGTCTGATGTGAACAGTGCGGTATCGTCCGCGAATAGGGCGAGCTCTACACCGGCACCGGGGGTTCTGGGGACGTCGTTCGTGTAGAGCGAGTAGAGCGTGGACGATAAAACGGAGCCCTGTGGGACGCCTGCCCTGATGGGGCGGGGTGAGGAGAGCACCCCTTCGACTCTATAGCGGAAGGAGCGGTCCGTAAAAAAGTCCCGTACTATGCGTACGAGATCGTCGGGCACGCCGAGCTGGCGCAGCTTGTACACCAGCCCGGCGTGCCAGACTTTGTCGAACGCCTTCGCTACATCGAAGAAGAGGGCCCCTGTGCCTATAGTGCGACTCGGGCGGTTAAGGCCCTCCAGAATGTGTTCCGTGAGGCGGTGCACTTGTTGTATGCACGAGTGTTTGGCTCGAAAACCAAATTGCTCGTCTATGAGGAGACCGGAAGTGTCTAAGTGGGCTTTGAGACGAGCCAGAAGGACCCGTTCGTAAATTTTCCCTAGCACACTAAGGAGACTGATTGGGCGATAGCTATTGGGGCTACTGCGGGGTTTACCCGGTTTCGGGATTCCGATGACGATCGCTTCCTTCCAGGCGGCTGGGAAGACGCGGTTCGCCATGGCGGCATTGATAATAGCTGCTAAAAGCGCGAGAAGGCGCATCGAAAAAATTTTGACTACTCGGTTGGAGATGCCGTCACTACCGGGGGCTTTTCTAGGTTTGAGAGCCTTGACAATATCCTGAACTTCCTCAACCGTCGCGGGTCTCAGTTGGCAGGGGGCGGTCGCGGGCGGTAGGGAGCCTACTTCGCGATTGACCATGTCCAAATGGTTCTGATCTACAGGCTGAGAGCTAGGAGAGCATTGGGCCTCCAGAGTGTCGGCCAAGAGTTCGGCTTTATCTACATCGTCGAAAGCTGTCTGTCCGTTCGGTTTCGTCAGAGGCGGCATTGTTTGGAACATGTCCGATTTGAGAGATCGGGCCAACTTCCAGTAAGCCTGGTGCGTCGGCTCGATCTCTCGCATGAGATCGCTCCACCTGTTTTCCCTAAGTTCGGAAATTTGGTGTTTGACTTCGCGTTGGAGGGCGCGTAAGTTGCGTTTATTCGTTTCTGAGGGAAACGAGTCGTAAGCGCGGGTCGCGGCGTTCTTGGCTCTGATCAGCCGACGGATGTCTCCAGGGAGCTCCCAACGGCGGTCGTTCGCCGCCGGGACCTCACGGGGGCACGAGGAGACCGATTCGCGGATGTGGGCGGTGAGCGCGTCTATCGCCGCGGTCGCGTCCTCGGCGGAACGGATAACGTCCGGTATCGCGTTAAGCCGCGGCGAATTCTCAGAGTTTAGCGTTTCGTCTAAACTCTGCCAATCCGTCACGGTTTTTGTGAGCATCCTAGTGTCTATCATAGGTCCTAGCTTGAGTAGTACCGGCCTATGGTCAGAGTCTAACTCGTGTAACGCCTCTATTGAGTGCAGCGTTAGAGCTACGTTCTTTAGAAGCGCTATGTCGAGTACGTCCGGTCTGTGTGTTGTAACTCTGGGATAGTGGGTGGGCGTCATGAGGGCGATAACGTCAAAGTTAAGGACATCGGTTAGTTTGTCTAAAGCTCTGCCATTTCGCGAGGTGATGTGCGAATTCCAGCGACGATGTTTAGCGTTGAGGTCGCCGGCGAGTATGACAGAGTCGTCTAAGTTTAGGAGGGCCTCTAGATCGCTTCTAATTAGCGCTTTACCGGGAGGGAGATAAACAGACGCGAGTGTGACAGGCGCGTGCCCCGTGAGGGCCACCCGGCACACCGACGCCTCTATGTTGGTGAGGGCGGGCGTATCGATCGGAATGCAGTGCAGGGACCTTCTGTAGTAGATAAGAGTACCGCCTTTGGGGGCGGGCACCCTATCGTTTCGCACGATATTAAGCCCGGAGAGGCCGGGGTCGCGATTTCTAGGTTTCAAAAAGGTTTCCTGCACTAGCATTATATCTATTTGGTGGTCTCGCGTAAACTCGTGAAGGAGGTCGCGTTGCCTGCGGAGTCCATCCGCGTTAAAAAAGGAGATTGAGAGCCCGCGCGGTTTGATGCGCGCGGAGGGAGTTGTCTCGTGGGTGCCCAGTTTTATAACCTAAGAGGGGGCGCCGTGAAGCGGCTTAGGCTGTCCAGAAGGGACGCGAGTTCGGCTAGTATAATGAGCCGTCCCATCCCGTTGCTACAGTCGCGGATTTTACGCGCGACTAATTTAATTTCGTTAAGGTTGATATCCTTAACGAGGTCGGCGAGCATTCGGTCAGACGTCTCCGGCGTACGGGAGCACTCGGGGGTGCCGTGGTTTCCGTGGCACTTGACGCACCTAGGCCGTGCGAAGCAGTTGCGAGCCGAGTGCCCGTACAGTTGGCAGCGGTGGCATTGACCCACCGTGCCGCGCTTGTGCGGGGCCTCTACGGAGAGGCCGGAAATCCTACACACGGATTTTATATTGAAAACGGTCTTTCCCTCGGGGGAGAGGTCGAGTACGACTAACACGAACTCCTTCGAGCGGGGCTTGTAAAGGCGGTGGACTTCACGCGCCGGGAGGTTTTACGACTTAAGGTCGCCGAGAATGAGCTCTTCTAGGAACTTCTTGGGGAGGCCGCGAATGACCACGCGAAGCTGGCGCTCCTCCGGGAGCGCATAAGTGTGGAACCCTATGCGCTCCGAGCGTAAGAGCGCTGTGAGCTCCCGATGGTCAGCCGGGGTGGGGACCTGCACCTTAATGCCCTGTGCAGTGTTGCGGGCGGAAACAAATTTGATGCCGCGCGTCTAAGGCCCGAGAGACCCTATCCCACGACGCTTTTTCTTGAATAAACACCGGCGGCGGGGTTTTGGTTTTGTCGGCCTGAGGGGCCTGGGTGGCCTGTGAGGCAGGCGCTTTTTGTTTGGCCAGAGAGGCCACGGGATCTCCGGAGGCCTGAGGGGCCGCCTTCGTCGTTTTGGGGGGCGGGCTGAGCGTGTCGCCTTCCCTAGGGGAATTCGTTCGCTTCCTCTTGACCACTAAGCGCCAATCGGCGCTCTCAATGGCCTCGTCCTCCGAAGAGGAGGGAAGCGCTATGTCCATTTCCCCTTCGGAGTCCGAAGCCTCCGTCGGGTCAGGGGAAGCGGGCGAATCGCTAACGGGGGCCGGCTTGGTTGGTTCGCGCGGCGGGGGCTTCGCGACTGTAGCGGCGGCGGAAACGACGGCCGAGTAAGACGCGGGGGTGGGGGCGCGGGGCGCGGGTAAGACCCGGTGGTCCCACAGGCCGCGAATATGAGAGTGTGATGACTCGAGTTGAGCCATCACGAACGCGCGGAACTCGGTGTCCGTCAGCGTGTCCATGGCGCTGGTAGAGCCGCCAAGTTGTATGAGAGGACCTCCCTGCCGGGGATAGGCAGGGGGAGAGTGCCTACTTTGTAGCCCTGGTCGTATTGTGCCTGTCTTATTGTGCACAGATGTGTACCTAACACCTAGGTCTTATATAAACTTCACTAACTTAACACTAACTTAACGATACAGGTTAGCGCGGCCGCGACGCGACGCCGTAGGCCGGTGGGCGCTGCAGGGATAGCGGGCGCGACGCGAACACACTATTACTCACTACGCACGATGCGCAGTGAGTACAGCGATGGCAGCGCACGCGGGCGCGCGTAGAATACGCAACGATTCGAGCTGGCGCGGCCGCGACGCGATAACCCGGTCGGCGCTACGGGGAGCGCAGGCGCGACGCGATAAACCGGTCGGCGCTACGCGGAGCGCAGGCGCGACGCGACACGAACGCACTAATTCGCTACGCACGATGCGCAGCGAGTAGAGCGATGGCAGCGCAACGCAGGCGAGCGGAAACGGCACTGAGCACTGAGAGGCGAGGCAAGCGACGCGTGCGTCTCGTACGGCGGCCGAGAGCAGACTCCTTTTTTTGGACATCTGGGAATGGACAGAGACTACTCTTTTATCACAAACCTACCCTTAAGGAGGTGGAAGGGGGATGAAACTTTGAATGGGAAATGCTAAACCGCTGAACCAATTATAATGAAATTTTGGTACAGAGATAGTATGTGCCCGAAGACAGACGTATAACTAGACGTAGGCTTTTTTTAAAACTTGTTATCTTTAAAACTTTTATCTTTGTACATATTTACATGAACATGTAATCTAACCTGATTTCCTATAATTGCCTATAATTCGGGGAAGCCACGAAAAAATTATCCGCGCAGACTAAATTGCGGGTACAGCTAGTGTTCCATTTTCAATATAATGTATACCTACTGTATAATATGTTGTCATATGATCGTTCACTGGGTAGATCACAATGTAGTTGTGTATTTCGTGAAACTTAACTGGCCATTTTATGAATTAACCCATTTGCATTGTCTACTCGTGATACTATGATGTAGCTGATGTACCTATTCAATAAAAAGTCGGGTAGATCGATGAGAGCGATACCACAGATTTTAGTTGGCAATACAGTTGTCGATAGTCGAAACTAAGTGCTTCGCCACATCATAATCTGTATTCTGGATGGGCGTAAAGTGAAACAGTTGCACTACACGCCACTAGTGACGCTGTATCCATGTTCTCCAATTAGTCCACGTGTGCGCAAAATGGCTGCATGAGAAAATATTCAATATTTTACCCATGTTGTCCCAAAAAAATTGTAGTAATTAGACGAGAAAAATATCATACCTTTATACTGAGCCTATGACCATAAGTTATAAGATTACAAAATTTGTGCAGGGCACACTTTGCATTTAGGTAATTTTCAGGCAGTAATAGCAGTAACTAATTAATTTATGCCTATACTTTGGGCACCCTACAGAACTGATGTGGCCAACTATAGCTAGGCGAATCGTCAAACGAATTGAATTGACCATTTCGTGAAATGTTGACTTTTCACGAAACGCCCAGGCTGCTCAACGCCAATTCTACGATATATATACATATTTTTATTACAAAAACAGGCTCAAGAAGGACGAACGACGATAATTGTTGCACACAGACTTTCAACCATTCAGAACGTAGACATGATTTATGTATTCAAAAATGGAATCGTAGTCGAAAGTGGAAATCACAAGGATCTTATGGAAAAACGAGGTCACTATTACGACATGGTGATGTTGCAAGCGTCTCCGGATGTAGACGAAAACAAGGGTACCTACATACTACACTTTCTCATTATACCTGCACATAAAAAGTTATCTTATTACTTCTTTTTAAATGTATGAATAATAAATAATAATATAAATACGTAAACGTTACAGATGGGGAAGCAAACTTAACTAAGACGGAAATGTCAGTAGTCAATGAACATGATGAAGATGAAAACATACAAACAGTTCCCGAAGTAAGTAGAACATAAAAATGTAATGCAATTGTACATACATATTTATATGCTTATATGTACTGACAAAGTACTAACTACTTCTCTACAGGATGATAATGTCGATAAAGATCCTCCTAGTATATCGTTCTGGCGTGTAATACGTTTGAATGCTCCTGAATGGAAGTCGATAACAGTGGCCAGTATATGCTCATTCGTTAGTGGATTCTCTATGCCATTATTAGCAGTGATCTTCGGTGATTTTCTTGGTGTAAGTTACGCATTACGAGCATGTGTGAACTTGTGGTCGTACAAAACTCCGTAATATTGGTCGTTTGCTAATTTATGTTTATACTTCAGATTCTAATAAATCCAGATGAAGAAGAACGCTTGGCTGCAGTAAGGAGGTTTGCACTCATATTTGTGGGAATTGGTGTGTTGACAGGAATTGCAAATTTTATACAGGTAAGTTAAATTTCCAGGTAAGTACAGGTTTCATATTAAAAAAAAATTAAAGTTTTCTTTTTAAGAATAAAATTCATCTCTTACTTCAGGTATTTATGTATGGAATTGCTGGAGAGTATTTAACGGAGCGCTTACGTCGTTCAATGTTTGATAAATTACTTAAACAAGAAGTAGCATTTTATGACGACAAAAATAACTCCACGGGTGCATTGTGTGCGCGGTTATCTGGAGAAGCAGCTGCAGTACAAGGGGTAAATTAATATTTATTATTATTATAACGCATTATTTATCTGACTATCAAAACTAAAGCTATGTTATAAATATATTATATTAACATTTACCGCTAGATTTGCTTATGTGAAAATTGTAATGTTTGCGTGAGTACTACTCTGTCAAGAAAGTACCGGGAAAAGATAAATAATACACGAAATGTTAGTTATTCATCCAAATTTATTTTATCACCTTCAAAATATGCTCCTTCAAAAACGATACACTTACGCCAACGAATAATCCAATCATCAAAACATTTTTAAACGCTTTTTCCGGAATTGAGTTCAGTGCTCGTCGCGAATTCTTCTTTATGTCTTCTACCGAATGAAAACGGGTGCCACGAAGTGATAATTTGAGTTTAGGAAAAAGAAAGAAGTCGGCTGGAGCCATATCTGGTGAATAAGATGGTTGCTCGATGGTATTTGTTGAGTTTTTGATCAAAAATTAGTTCACAATGATGGCTTTGTGCGAAGGCGCATTATCGTGGTGCAAAATCTAAGAATTTTCTTTTCACAAATCTGGCCTTTTTCGTCGAATTTGCTCTCTTAAACGCTGCATAACGCCCAAATAATATTCTTTATTTACCGATTGACCTTCCGGCAAGAATTCCGAGTGCACAACACCGCGATAGTTAAAGAAAACAGTCAATATGGCTTTGACTTTTGATCGACTGGCGTGGTTGTTTCGGTTTCGGTTCAGTTGGAAGGCGCCATTTTCTAAGATTGTTGACTAGTTTGCATGTCAAACTCGTAAACCCACGTCTCGTCACCAGTAACAATGCATTTCATGAATGTTGGGTCGGAATTGACTCGTTTTAGCATGTCCTCAGCGACTCTTATGCGATAGTGTTTTTGAAGAAAATTCAGGTCTTTTGAGACTAGCCACACTCGTGAGACACAGCAAGTTCGGCGGCTAGCTCTCTCAAACTTGAATGAGCATTTTCAGTCACTATTTCCTTCACTTTTCCGATGTTAACTTCAGTTGCAGACGTTAATGGCCTACCAAAGCGAGGAAAATCTTCCGTCACATCTCGACCGCTTTTGAACGCTTCGTACCACTCATAAGCACGTGTTTTTGATATGATAAAGTCGATTCACCGTAAGCCTTCTGTAACAATTTCAGTGACTCCGAACACGAAATTCCATTGGCGATGCAAAATTTAAGACAAACTCTGTTCGATGTTTTTGTCCATTATGAAATTCGCAATATACACTAGAACGATATGACTAAAAACAGCACTGTATTTAATCTAAATAACAGATGCAACTCAAAGTCCGCGCCAAAATGGAAAACAGTTGTGCCAATCTAACAACATCAAAAAAAACAAAAAATTGAATTTGGAACCATAAACAAATCATATATTCCCGATACTTTCTTGACTGAATGTACAATTGTAACACCTCTCCTAATGCTCCGTTACGTCGATTCTCAAAGATTTCGAATATTTAAATCTGCCTAAAAGTCTATCTAGTAAGATTCAAATGATATGTATAATCGTAACTGTAGAATTATTTGGATTTAGCAAAGATTACAAAATATATTTTAAAATTTTTTTAACAGGCAACCGGCCAACGAATAGGCACAGTTTTACAAGCAATAGGAACCTTTGGATTTGCATTATTCTTGTCGCTCATATACGAATGGAGAGTGGGTTTAGTGGCATTAACTTTTGCGCCGATTATGGGTTTCATTCTATACAAAGAAGGAAGAATGGTCACTGCTGAATCATTTGGCGCAGCAAAAACCATGGAGTCAAGTTCTAAGGTGGTTTTATAAAATGAAAAACATTCAAAAAATAGATTCATAGGTATTTAGAAACTATACAGTAAACTAAAAATTCTAGATAGCAGTAGAAGCAGTAGCGAATGTGAGAACAGTAGCGTCGCTTGGTAGAGAACAAGCTTTCCTAAAAGACTACGCCGATCAACTTTTACCGGCATTAGTCCGTGCTAAACGGTTGACACATATGCGTGGTCTTGTGTTTGGCCTTTCAAGGGGCCTTTTTAATTTTGTATATGCTGCAGCTTTGTACTACGGTGGAACACTTATTGTTTACGAACAAGTCGAATACGACGTCATACTCAAGTACGTCACCGCTATTTTTTACTAAATGATATTACAATGTATAATATAAATTATCTACCTAACCTAAATCATTACAATTTTAGATCTGCTCAAGCACTTCTAATGGGCGCGTCTTCAGCAGCACAAGCCTTTGCTTTTGCACCGAATTTCCAAAAAGGAATACAGGCTGCAGGGCGAATTATTGTACTGCTCAACCGACAATCTAAAATAACTGATCCTAATGTACCAGCCATTGAAAATTTCGTAAGTTTTATAAATTACATTTAATTAGTTTCTAGTAAAAATTTCACTACGTAGGTAGGAAAATTTTACAAAGTGATTTGTTTAGAAAGGAACTGGAGAAGCCAGCTTTCAAGAAGTGAAATTCAAGTACCCAACGAGGCCAACGATACAAGTTTTGAAGGGATTAAATTTAGAAATAGAAAGAGGCAAAACGGTAGCCTTAGTTGGTACGAGTGGTTGTGGAAAAAGTACAGTAATACAATTGCTGGAACGGTATTATGACACAGAAGCAGGTATTGTGGTAAGTTGAAGATAAAAATATGCATTTTCCTCGGAAATCCTTTCCACGTCACAAACGCAAGGCCAAAAAGTATATTCTACATCGTTCTAAATTATTTGTTTTTCATCAATCTTTTAATTTATCAATTTATCAGGCTCAAGATAGCATACCTCTGCCAAAGCTGCGACTAGCTGATATGCGACGATCAATAGGATTGGTGCAACAAGAACCCATACTATTTGATCGCACTATTGAGGAAAATATCGCGTATGGGGATAATTTAAGTAAACCTAATATGAATGAAATCATACAAGCTGCCAAACAAGCTAACATACACAACTTTATCACTTCTTTGCCTCTGGTAAATCAGCTACCTATTAAATATTAAGATAAACCTAGAGAATTAACATGTTATAAGAATGACAACGTTCCAGGGATATGACACAAACATTGGCTCGAAAGGCACGCAATTGTCTGGTGGTCAAAAACAAAGAGTAGCTATTGCTAGAGCTTTAATAAGACAGCCAAAGATGTTACTTCTAGATGAAGCTACTAGTGCTTTAGACACTGAAAGCGAAAAGGTAATATAATAATAGTCACGAATCAACACATAAATCACAATTTTGTTTGACGCATATTTTCTTAACCGATTTCACACAGAAAAGTAGATAACGTATATACGCCCGTTTCTTTTAAAATTATATATTATTCATAAAAAGTTTCATGTGTCCTGAAATAGGTCCTACACATATGCCCTATTTTATATTATATGTGATAAATTCCTAAAATCTTTAGCCATCCTCCGCTCAAACTCTAAAAATCACAAATCAACACGTGTTTCGCCTCTCAACGAAGCATCCTCAGGATATACCAGAGATAGAATTCGGGAATTCTATCTCTTTTTATTCGATTCTTAGAGATTCGATTTTTAGAGTTTGAGCGGAGGATGGCTAAAGATTTTAGGAATTTATCACATGCGATGGATTTCCGCAAAGTAACACCTGAATCTATACAATATTTTATATTATATTTCCACATACATATTGTATACAACATGCTGCGGATGTTCATCAGTTCTATATGGTGTAGTAGATTAAGGCTTTTGAAGCCTATGTACATATGTTTGGGTTAATTTAAAAATACTAATAACCTCTGGCATATAAGGCTAAAAAAACGCACATAATAGGTAGGTATGCCCTTCGATATCAGGGCATTTTCATTTCAGGTTTTCATTTTCAATGATCCTAAATATTACTTAAGTCGTAATAAAAATATAAAAAAACACGGAAGAGTAGAACCTCAGACCATAGAAAAAAGGAGATATGTGCATGTTGACATTAAATCTAAGTAGTACTCTGATTAGCACGCACACATGCTGAAGCAACTAAAGGCAATAGCTACTATACTCAAATAAATCGAGTGTTCATATTCTATGCTGTGTTAGTGATTATCATTGGTCATAGTAATATGAGTCACATCGAGGCCTTTAGGGGCAAGTCACATAGAAGAGGCATAAGGCGAGGACGACACAAAGACGAGACTAAGACGTGTCCTTTTAATGTACTTTCAAACAAAATATTATAAAGATGCGTCGCGACGAAACACATATACCTAAAGACGCGGACGTCATGCTTACTCATCTGCGCCCTATTTGCAAATCATGTACAGATGAGGTGCAGGCGCAAAGAGGGTACGGGCAGAGCGCCATCACATTTAATTTTTTATTTCATTTAATTATTAAAGGAAATCAATTGAGTATACGAATTAAAAGAAATACAGTATAATACATAGAATATATAGTTTTAGCAAGCCTAATTATAGATTTCCACATAGATATTGTATACAACATGCTGCAGATCTTCGTCAGTTCTATATGATGTAGTAGATTAAGGCTTTTGAAGCCTATGTACATATGTTTGGGTTAATCTAAAAATACTAATAACCTCTTAGTATTTTATACTAAACATTATCCCCAATAACTTTTGTTTTACGACTCAAAATTCATGTTTTTTCTTTCATACAAAAATAAAAATACATTAATGGCACTTACTCAACCCGGTCGCTAAAGCGGCACACGCTCAGCGCGGCGCTGAGGCCCGGTGCGATTGCACTGCACCATTGGAAATACGTACAGAGTAATTACGTTTCAGACAGTATACAGCAAAACTTAACAAATATGTTTTGAGGAACGTATTGAGTTTTGAAAAAAGTCAGAACAAAAGTTGTAAGTTATGTTGACAGGAATTTTGTACTAAGAGGTTATTAGTATTTTTAAATTAACCCTCACGCTTATTACGTAACTTGTAGTCAGCATGCGACAGCCAATATCACGCGATATATGCTGTCAAAACGAGAATTTGTGTAATGTCATTTGTATAGTGGCGCTAAATCTACCGCGAAAAGTGCATTTTACGGTCATAGAATAATAGATACGCAGTCATAAATGATACTAATTTTTTATTACAATTAATCACCAGTCGCGTAGTGATCGCGTGGCTCTCGCTGTCCGCAAATTTTTAGCTAATAACCCCGCCTGTATGTACATAAGTGAAATACCGCTCGCTGACTGATTCATCACGAGATCTCCGAAACTATAGGTAAGATTGACTGTAAATTTAGCATAGTTGCTCCTTTCGCGGTGTAGACGCTCACTAGGAACGGATTTAACGAAAGCCCTGTACAAAATGGCTTGGCTACCCGAGCGAAGTCGGGGCGGGTCGCTAGTAGCCAATAAAACAATCTTTCATAATAATACATACCTAACATCCATACTATCCATACTAATATCCATACTATCCATACTAATATTATAAATGCGAAAGTCTCTCTGTCCATCTGTCTGCTTGGTTTTCACGGCTAAACCGCCGGACCGATTATGATAAAATTTGGCATGGAGATAGTTAGACACCAGGGGTTGAACATAAGGTACTTTATTTTTCAAAAATCTACTCCTAAAGGGGTGAAAAGGGGGATGAAACTTTGTATGAGAAATTTTTATCCGCTGAACCGATTAAGATGTAATTTGGCATAGAGATACACCTTTTCTATTAAAAAAACATAGTTTATTTTTTTTATCAAAAATCTACCCCTAAAAGGGTGAAAAAGCGGATGAAACTAAGTCGCTGATCCGATTAAGACGAAATTTATTACATAGATAAAACCTTTTCCATTAAAAAACATACTTCTTTTTTTTCCAAAAATCTACCCCTATAGGGGTGAAAAGGGAGATGAAACTTTGTATGGGAAATTTTAAACCGCTGAACCGATTTATATATAATTTGGTACAGAAATACACCTTTTCTAATAAAAAAACATAGTTTTCTTTTTTATCAAAAATCTACCCCTAAAGGGGTGAAAAAGGGGATGAAACTTTATAGGGGAACTTGATAATGCTAAACCCTAACAATATGGGTATCAAATGAAATGGAATACGCAGGGTAAGGTAGATACATATGTGACGTCATAATAAATCCAATATGGCGGATGTTCCATAATAGGAAATAACTTTTTTGTTCAATACCATCAATATGGGTATCAAATGAAATGGAATACGCAGGGGAAGGTTTCTATGTATGTGACGTCATCATAAATTCAATATGGCGGATGTTCCATAATGGGAAATAACTTTTTCGTTCGATACCAACAATATGGGTATCAAATGAAATGAGTACGCAGGGGAAGGTTTCCGTATATGTGACGTCATCATAAATCCATTATGGCGGATGTACCATAATGGGAAATAACTTTTTCGTTCGATACTAACACAGACAAATTAGCCTAAAGACAGGAAATGAAAGGGCACCGTTTTCTGCCATCGATGCGCACAAACGCTCATATAACTTCAAACACAAACGCGCGCTCCTTTAGTAATAACCAGAAAGCAGATCCGTGACCTGTTTCTAATTGTTTTAAAAAATATAGTATAAATTACGTAAACAATGCCAAATTGCGC
Organism: Zeuzera pyrina; assembly: GCA_907165235.1. Taxonomy (NCBI): domain Eukaryota; kingdom Metazoa; phylum Arthropoda; class Insecta; order Lepidoptera; family Cossidae; genus Zeuzera; species Zeuzera pyrina. Next base: position 8,047,947 of record OU015627.1, read on the forward strand.
TGTAAAGTGGTGTGGTAGTGACAGTCGTAAATATAGTTTCAAAAAGGATAATATCACGTTTCATCGGTAAGTATAAAATTAATAATATAAGTTTATATCAAAAAAATGCAGAGCTCTCATTATACTGATCGGTGGTAGCTTTGAGTCAGCGTTTGTCCTTGTCTAGCAAGCTATAATTACATGTTGCGTCCTCACTCTTGCAAGATGGCACGTGTAAGTAGGGACGCGAAAAAACGTATCGATATATCAATATATTTTCTATTAATTTTGAGAATTTATAATGACTACCACTCTTTGAAATTATATACCTAGTTCCATCCATACTATCCATACTATATAATAATATAATATATAATATATATAACATATAGTTATATAATATATTAATATATAATATATATAAACATAACATAACATAACATAACTTCACGCTGTATCCCCAACGGGGTAGTCAGAGAGGACGGAGCGCCAGGAGTCGCGGTCCTTACACACCTCTTTCGCTTCCTCAAATCTCATCATTCTCCTCACACATTTTCGCCTAGGTATGCGAGTGCTTTTGACATTTCCGTCTGCTAACACTCTGGCTATTTGATCTTCATAAGTCAGCCTTGGTCTTCCTTGGCTTCTTTTACCACTCACTTTCGCTCTGTATATTTTCTTCGTCAGTCTTTCATCACTCATTCTTTCCATGTGCCCGAACCATCTAAGCATTCCTTTCTTCATTGTTACAATAACACTGTTGTGCAACCCTGTCATACTGCGTATCTCATCATTGCTTATCCTGTCCGCAAGCGTGACACCGCACATATTTCTGAGAGACCGCATCTCCACAGCATTTATCATACTTTCACTCGATTTCGGGCATATCCAGGCCTCACTGCCGTACAACAAAGTTGGCACCAACACCGCATTGTGGATGGCCATTTTAGCAGTGTTAGATATATTCACACTACCCACTAATGCGGACAGAGCACCGTTCACTTTATTGCCAGCTGCTACCCGTCTCTCCACATCCAACTCACATCTTCCATCCCTCGAAAACGCACTCCCCAGGTACACAATTTCATTCACCTGTTCTAGACATTTTCCATTTACACTAATCACACATTTCGTTTGTTCCGCTTCTCTTTCAAACACCAGAACCTTAGTTTTGTTCACATTCATTTTCAATCCTTTTACTTCACAATCTTCTTTCATGCACGTGACTAGTGTCTGCAACTCTGCTTCTGATGGTGCTATTAGCACAGCATCGTCAGCGTACAATAGGCAGTTTACCACTGTGTCACCACATCCCATACCACTCATATTACCTTTCAATCTCTGGAGGCAACTGTCCAAATACAGCACGAATAGCCAGGCAGACATCACGGAGCCCTGTCTGACACCAGAACAGACTTCAAACCAGGGCGACATGTCACCGTCTATCCTTACACAGGCTCTGTGGTCTCGATATAATGACCTCACAGCCTGCAGTAAGGAGCCCTCCACGCCATATTCAGGCAGAAGACTCCACAATTTCTTCCGCACTACTCTATCGAATGCTTTCTCTAGATCCACGAAAGCGCAGAAAACTTTCTGACCTAAAAACGTGCAGGGCGCAATTCACAGCAAGGTTAAGAAATGAACTTACTGAGTGAAACCCACTCCGTTTCGTGCTATTCTTAGTTTGTTCCAAGACTGTATCATTATTGCAAAAAAATCTATCCTCAAAAACAGTCGATACGATGTAAGATATGTTAAATTACATAAAATAGTTTTTGACAGGACATTTTTTAATAAATTTTATTCCATGCCTTGTTTTACACTCATTTATCTAAAAGGACTTAAAAAGATCATTTACTTTTTTGCGAAATTAGATTAAGACCGTACTGTGAATAAATTTATGCCATTTCTCATTCAGGGTGGATAGACCATCGGTACAATGAAAGTAAATTTTAATGGCCTTTAGAACAATGAGGATAACAGACTACTTCAAAGCGCAACCCCGAACGATGACATGTGGCTAGACTTGCCTACACTAGCTTCTTTTTATCTAAGGATATATGGGTATTATAAGACATGCATATATTTTATACATAAATATTCCTAAGGTTTGGTAAAACGTTTATAACTTACAAACACTGCGCAAAAAATTTTAATTGCAAAATTTGGGAGGTGTGGTCGAGACATTTATGTGAACACCTCCAATGATTCCATTATCTGCTGTATTGGACCATTATTGCAGGATAAAAATTATACGTAATGGAAATTTGGATATTTATGTATTTTTGACATTGATAAGCAGTGGATTTAATTAATGTTATTCAGAATACAAATGCATAGACTTTCAGAGAAATGTCATGTAATACGTGTAATTTTACATTATCTTTGGTTTGCGACAACTTTGCGAAGTAATATAAAGGAGGTTAAATAATACTAAAAGAAAATTGAAGAAGCGTCTTTCAGTCATACACAATAAAGAGTTAACTCCGTACTTCAAAACTGAACCAATTAAAATAAAACTGCTCATCTTTCTTGATCCGAGCTCCTTATCTTTACCATTGTGGACGGCCATTTTGGCAGTATTAAATATATTCACACTGCCCACTATTGCGGACAGAGCGTCGTTCACTTTATTGCCAGCTGCTACCTGTCTCTCTAAATCCAACTCACCGCTTCCCTTTCAAACACCAGAACCTTAGTTTTGTTCACATTCATATTCAATCCTTTCACTTCACGCCATATTCAGGCAGAAGACTCCACAATTTCTTTTGGATTACTCTATCGAATGCTTTTTCTAGTTCCAGGAAAGCGCAGAAAACTTTCTGACCTATAGCTAGAAACTTCCCCACGATAACGGGAAGCGAGAAAATCTGATCCATACAACCCCTACCGTTCCTGAATCCACGTTGCGCCTCCCACAAATATCTTTCTGAAACACCTTTCATACGTTCAGTCAATACTTTAGTATAGACTTTACTCGCTAAGCTGACCAAGCTGATGGCCCTATAGCACGCACAGTCTAGGTAGGAACCTTTCCCTTTATATAGAGGTACTATGACTGCCGTGCGCCAGTCCTCTGGAACCTCCCCCTTCTGCCAACAAAGGTTGCAGAGTGCACAGAAGGCATCCCAGACCCTAGGACCACCATACTTGATCATCTCAGCAGTCACCTCATGAATTCCCGCAGCCTTTCCACATTTCAAACTTCTTATCACTTTCTCAATCTCTTTCATACTAATGGCATCCTCCAGTCCCTGGCCTGAGTGTGGCAATTCATTAGAATCGCTCTCAGTATCAGAGACGGAGTCGCCACTCTCATACAGTTCTCCATAGTATTCACTCCATCGCTGCAGAACATCCTTTTTATTTGTAAGCAGGTTGTTTTCTTTCGAACGCACTTTATTCATTCTGCAAGGTGCCGGACCACTTCGGATCTTACGTACTTCTTTCCAAAATAATTTGGAATTTTCCTCGAAGTTGTCCGACATCTTGTTTTCATCTAACACCCTACACCTTTCACGCTTCTCTTTCACTAGTGCCTTCGTTTCTGCTTTCTGCAGCTTATACCTGTCTTTCATCAAATTTTTCATACCACAGTCATTAGTAGCAAGGTAGTCTCGCCATGCTTTCTTTTTCTTATACACAGCCACTTTCACCTCATCATCCCACCACACATCACGCTTTTTGCCGTTCCCAATCTTATTCATTCCACACACTTCTTTCGCAGCCTCAACCATACTATCTCTAAGGTTCTGCCAGCATTCTTCAACATCCTCGCTCAACACTTTCAATCTATCATCAAGCTTACTGGATAATACCCTTTCATATTCATTCCTGGTGGTCGCATCCTGCAGTTTCCAGCTTTTAATGCGGCTAACCGCTGCAGGTTTGGACACTACGCGATGTCGCCATGCTGCGAACAGACCCCTTATTCTGGTTATCACCAGAAAGTGGTCCGTCCCGAGATCGGCTCCTCTATACGCTCTTGTGTCCATTACCTGCTTCTTAAGTCTGCTATCCACCAGGAATAAATCAATCATACTTCTCACACCCTTTCTTTCCCACGTGTACTGATGGATCCCTTTGTGCCCAAACATGGTATTAGCCACAAAAAGATCCTTTTCCATACACAGTCCTAGCACAATCTTACCAGCATCATTTACTCTCTTATCTCCATATTTGCCTAGGACAGACTTAAAACCTGTTCGAGCTGTCCCGACCCATCCATTCATGTCTCCACACACAACAAATCTTTCGTTCTCTTCAACCGTCGCTAGAACTTCTCTAACATTTTCCCAGAACTGCTCTAGTTCAGCCAAACCGACAGAGGACACTGGGGCATATACTGCCAAAACAAAAATTCTTGTCAACCCAATCTTGAGGCGTACCCAGAGCAGTCTGGGATTTATACATTCATACTCAGTCATACAATTAACCATACGAGAGGACAGTAAAACGCCTACCCCTTGGCATCCCCTATCTCCTTGTGGTACCCCTGACCACAAAGCGATGCCTCCTCCGGGCAAGTCGGCAAGTTCACTGCCTCCTCGCTTGGTTTCACTCAAACATAGCACATCCAATCTTTTCTCTTCCATAATATCAATCACTTCATTCATCTTCTCCTCAATCCCACCTCTCACATTCCACGCAGCTACTCTGCACTCCTCCCTCCACTTCCCGCCGCTAGGTGCACAGCGTGTTGGGTGGCGGTCCCCAACGCCGAACTGCACTCTGCACACACCAGCGGGGACAGACCGGTGTACGTCGCTTCCGGGGGACGCCCTAACATTATAATTGCCGTTGTCCCGCATGGTATGCACAGAAGAGGAATTGCAGCCCTGAAAAGGGCTGGCAGGGGTCGCGACGAGCACGCTTCCTCAGTTGACCCCCCATAATATATATAATTATATAATATTATATAATTGTATAATCCATATCCATACTAATATTATAAATGCGAGTCTCTCTGTCTGTCTGTCCGTTTGTCTGCTTGGTTGGCTGGTTGCTTAGTTTTCACGGCTAAACCGCCGTACCGATTTTAATAAAATTTAGCATGGACATAGTTTGACACCAGGGGGTGAACATATGCTACTTTATTTTTCAAAAATATACCCCTAAAGGGGTGAATAAGGGGATGAAACTTTGTATGGGAAATTTTTAACCCCTGAACTGATTTAGACGAAATTTAGTATAGTACATAGATAAAACCTTTTCTAATAAAAAACATACTTCTTTTTTCCAAAAATCTACCCCTAAAGGAGTGAAAAGGGGATGAAACTTTGTATGGGAAATTTTTAACCGCTGAACGGATTAAGATGTAATTTGGTACAGAGATACACCTTTTCTATTAAAAAAACACAGTTATCATTAAAAAGATGTCACCGTTCTTTTTTCAACCGACGAAAAAATGATGGAGGCTCTCAAGTCGATGCATATTTTTTTTTGTATACAACCATGCGTAGCTTTTTACAGAGTAGTCTGATTTTTATGATTCTCTTTTATTGGATAGAATATATCTTGAGTTTTGGGTTCAATTTAATTCGGAAAAAATTTAAGAATACAATTTAACCGACTTAAAAAAAACACTGAAAAGTACAAAATAACTATTCTTTACTAATCAAAACTCAAATACAAAAAAAAAACTTTATACATACGATACTAATACCTAAATTCGACAGTTACTGAAATCGATGCAAGCCTCCCAAACTAATAGACTTTCTGTTGTGGCACCGTAATTTGGAACCCACTTTAATAACCGTCAAATTTAATTTTGTACATACATACATACATACATACAATCTTCACACCATATCCCTAACGAGGTACTCAGAGGGACGGAGCGCCAAGCGTCGCGGTCCTTACATACTTCTTTCGCTTCTTCAAATCTCATCATTCTCCTCACATATTTTTGCTTAGGTATGCGAGTGCTTTTGACATTTCCGGTGGCTAACACTAGCAAATTTAATTATATACGTATTTATATCGTATGTATAAAGTATTTTTTTTATATATTTGAGTTGTAATTAGTAAAGGATAGTTATTTAATACTTTTCAGTGTTTATTTCTAGTAGGTTTAAATTTTTTCTTAATTTTTTATATTTCTCCCATTTGAGTGACCTTGGTCTAAATAAATATATAGGATGGGTCTACAACTAACTACGTTTCTAATTAAAGAACGAAATGATATAAAAATGTATCATCAATATAAATAAAGCTTATAATTAGTAATTATTATTTCGTGTATCTTCAAAAGCCAAGCTCAATACCAGTACAATTTAAATGGGACCACCTCGGAAGTATTTCAAACAAAAAAAAAAATTTAAATCGATACACAATTGATGAGGTTATCGGTGAACATACATAAAAAAACATGCAGACGCACATAGAATCTCCTTCTTTTTAAAAAAATACATATAGACGAAAAAGTTGGGTGGTTCTATCACCGAAGCTTTTCAGTGTCGTTTTTTGTCAATTTAATTTTTTATTAAAAAGTTTTACATTAGGAGAAACACTTACTATCCAAACGAATTTGATTTGCATTTCTATTCCAAATTTTTGATATTTTTTGTTTCGAAATAAAGAATCTTGTTTTGATTATATACATATACATATTTTATTATTTCTATTTTTAAAATAAGCTTATGAAAATAATTCTTGTATTTATCGATATATACAATATCTACGAGTACATCACTATTTCGTTTAGTACGTGTCGTTACCTTGCCGCCCGCTTACGTCTCATTCCTCTAACCTTTACAAAATAGTTCGCTTAGAAATTCGTAAACATTTCAGGTCTCTAGGGTAGTTTGTCTGTGGATACTAACAATATGGGTATCAAATGATATGGAATACGCAGGGGAAGATTTCTGGACATGTGACGTCATCACAAATCCAATATGGCGGGTGTACCATTACATAGAATGACTTTTTTGCTTGACACGAGCAATATGAGTACTTTGGGTAACCTCAGTAATCTAAAGAGGTCAAGTAAAATTTTTACACGCGAACGAAGTCGCGGGTACAGCTAGTAATAACATATACCTAAAAATAATATATTTAATAGGGTAAGAATGGATATTACCGGTCACTTAAGGAGAAATAATCACGAATCAGATAATAATCAACATTTCTTTTTTTATATATTTGCTGATTAACTTTCACTATTCTTCTAACAAAATCACAATAATTGAAATCAATAAGTAAAACAAATTTAGCATAATCAATATTTAAAAAATAAAGGACTGACCGGTATTAAACTCCGTGGCAGGTAATACCAGTCACTAGGTTGGTAATACCGGTCAAGCTTTGTTCAAGTATAAGTCGCAGATTTAACCCTCAGAAGAGTCATACGAGTCATCCTGAGTACTCAGAGTGAGCCCATAGATCACACACATATACCACAGTTTACTGTTTTACCCATATTTGTCGCAGAACATACATTTATTTTCCAAGCCCTCATCAGCGTCAATATCTTCGTCTTCACGCAGGTCTGTCATTTCTATTTTGTACGTCATCGTTCTTGTTTCTGTTTTGAAGCACTCTCTTTTTAGCCTTTTTCACATCAATCGATTTTACTTTTATTTTCCTTGTCTTTTTTTCAGTTTTGATTTTGAGAGATACTTTTTTTCTTTTCTTTTGTTATTTTTCTATTTTCTTTCTCGACCAGGGGCTGCAGTCCCGACATAGCGATTATTTTCGTAAACTACCGATCGATAAAAATAACGAAAAAAATCGCTTGCCGTAAACGATAAGCACGAACATTTTGCGAGCTGTCAAATTTGATTATAAAAACATTATCAGAAATCGTAAAGTTGACAGTTAGATTCGTTATGATTCCAATCACAATCGATAGTTTTAATGTAGAAACTTTAAAAAATCGTTAAAAATTAATCGTTATGACTTATCAACCGAAATCGGTCGTAAAGCGATCGCTATCTATGTCGAGACTGCAGGGGCAGAGCTCCTATGTTAGGATTTTATCGAGGAACTTAACTTGAGAAGCCATTTTATCTTCTTATTTCCTTGTAACAACTGGATTTCTTCCCGACTTTGGGCTATCATGATTCTTGTTCTTCAATTTTTCTTAAAGCGTTGAAAACGGCACGCCAGTAGATCGAACTACTTCTCTTATAAGTTTTCCTTCATTCACTAGTTTACATCATTCTTATTTTAGACATTCTGAAATAATTAACAAACATTAAAATTAACAAAAAAACTGACTCGTATTAATTTTACTTGCGGGTAGTACCGGTCAGAGCTAGAAACATTTTTAGATTAAATATTTGTCGAGACAAATTCGAAATCTATTATTACTTAGGATGTTTTATAATTTTGCTACCACTATTATATGTAACAACGTAATAATTGTGAAATAATAAACACTCACCTCTTATTGTTTGTCTTCGAAAATTTACTTCAAGCAAGCGCGAAAACAATTGACGTGGGTGGGTGGGCGAAAACAAGAGCGGGGGCCGGTTCGTCGGTGCGGGGTAAGGTCGCGGCACCTGTTTTGTATGTGTGCCTGCGCGGAAATCCAGTAATATGGGAGAAATCGTAATGACCGGTATTATGTCCTGACCGGCATCACTCGGTTTTACCCTAATAATTAGCAAATTTAAGCCGACACATGCGCTAGGCTCGATGTTTTTGCGCCGACTGAAATGTGGCTGCGCAAGACGCAAGTAGATTACTGACAGCAAAGCGATGTGTCCTCGGATTCGCCCAAAGTACCGAAGTCTTCGCGACAATTTGGCTACACATATCGCGATAACGCGAATATTCGCATTATCATGCACGGTGAGTGTAGCCTAAGAGGTATAGTAAAATCCAGGTTCTTATAGGCCTTGTTAGTTTATTGCGTCTAATGTTCGGTCATTAGTAATTTGGCATTCAAATTCAAACCCAGTTCACGTACCTATAGATTTCTCACAAAATCATAATATGCGTCCTTCGAATACTGTAAGAGGTCCATATTTTATTTTGCGAGTGATTGTAATTTGCTAGCATTTATTTATTTTAACAGTTTTTTCTTGATAATAGTTATTCAGAGACGTTATTTAGATCATCTTATTGCTTCTCATAGTTCTTCAAGTAACATATTTCCTTGAATATCTTCATATCATCAGCATAATACATAAAAAATTTAGTTTAGTATATCGAAGTAAAACAAAAATATTAAATGTGACCCCTCGGACATGCCAAATGGAATATTTACAACATTAGATCTATATCTTTTCTCCCCGTAACAGCCTGTGAACGATTATAAAGATATGGACTTAACGTAAAAATTCGCCATGAATTCCGAGATGGTATATAGTTTCTGCAGCAGTATGCAGCAGCAGCCGGTTAAATGGCCTCTTCAGTTTGCTTGTTTATTGTCATACATAGTTATGTGGATTATTATAAAAATGCTTAAATTGGGTATTGTGGATCTCCCCTTCAAAAACCATGTTGTTCATTTGGAATGCCATTTCGAGTATATAGTTGAGAATATGATCTTCTAAAGCAATTTTTTCAAAAAGTTTACTAAAGACATTTAAGACGGAGATGGGTCTATATTCTAAACTTTAAGTCATGAGACTTTTTTATGTATCGATATGATATGTACTTCCTTTGATGTTTTAGGAAAAGTAGCTTCTTTCATTGATTTATTGAATATCAAGTACAGAAATGATGTCAACGCCTGCGAACAACGTGAGATAGATGATGGCGGTAATTGATCACTATTTTACCTGCACTCTTAATAATATCAAGTGTTTTTAATATTTATAAGATTTTCGTTTTCAGAGAAGTGCTTCATTGTAGATACGAATGGAAGAGGTGGTACTAGCAGATGTTGATGAAAGATCAGTTTCTTTCAGGATATTCATAAGCTGGCGAGACATATATATACCTACACAATATATAGTCTTGAAGGCTTGAGTATTTTTTCCCCCGTGGTTTTATCGTTTTTTATATCGTTCTTTGTAGATGTCGTAATAATTTAGCTTACCCCACCATTAAACTTGGTCGCCCAGGTAGTAAAAGGTAGTGTTAAGATGGATTATTGAAGGATGAGGGTTTGGATTGATTGATATATCCGAAACATCAACAACCACTACTGAATGGAAAACGTCCTCGCGCAGTAAATGGAAATCTGACTTTTTCATTTCTTGACAAGTTACTGAATACTAAGTGAAAAATATTATCTACCATATGAATTCATAAAATTGTTGTATTGTTAAAAACCAAACTGTGAAAGTACATTAACATTTCTTGACCCGCATTTTGTATTTTAACTTCGCCAGGTTTGTGAGTGCGCTTGCAAATGCGGTAGCGGTATAGCATTTAATATTCGATTTGTTTCGCGCCCATCTCTTGTATAGTTTAAGAAGTCACGTCTGTGCTTCGTCCGTGCGCCGCCGGTTTCGTCCTTGCCTTATGCTCGCCACAAACTATCAGTATGCTTGATCAAGCACGTCCAATTAGCATGAAGCGTTGTTTAGCATGACGCCTCTACAATGCCACACATGATCAAATTGACTTGATACAATCTCCGCTTCATGCAAATTGGACGGGCTTGATCATGCATACTTGACCGTGTGTGGTGGGCATTAGGTACGTCTTCTCTACCTGGCTTGTGCTTTAGATTTAGTTTGCATTCCTGCCCTGTTTCTTCTGTATAAGTCGAGTCGTTGCAGATAGTATATAGCCTGGTCAAGTTAGCTCAAAAAAATAGGGGTAAGGTTATAAAAATTCTCATAGAGCTAAAAATTCGTACAAATGTTGGGAACACCATTATAAATGAAATGTGAAAAGTCCCCATCAATCCCACATCTACAAAAAAATTTATTCAAAGCTAAAGTTCACAAATATGGTTTTTTTGTGTTTTTCAGCCAAACGGTAAGTTTTATCATAAAAAAAGGTTTGTCAAACATTTTAAAAACTGTTGTTTGACCCCTCCTGAAAAATGCTGATGTCGTATCGCAGCCAGTTATTGCGTGTAAAAATATTATGCTTTTGACACTGCAAAAGCAGATAAACTTGGATGAATATATTTCCGACTGATGTTGAACTTTCCCAGGTTTTAAAAAATATACACCGAAAATATTATAAAAAATATAATTTTTTAGGTGTTGGAATTCGAGCAGTTCTATTTTGTATGTTATCCAGACCAATATAAAAATATTTTTAGTTGTATTACAGCTCCAGTGATGTATGTACGCGGTGTACTTATGCATATTATAAAGAAAACAACTTTTTGAATAGTTATATGTCACAAACGGTCACTCTTAGGAGAAAAAGTGTAAAGACAATTTTTATAGATAATTACATGACCTACAATTTTTGTCTGACCTATTTTTATGATAAAACTTACCGTTTGGCTGAAAAGCGCAAAAACCTCACATTAGCGAACTTTGACCTTGAATAATTTTTTTTGCAGATGTGGGATTGATGGGGAATTTTCACATTTCATTTATAATGGTGTTCCCAACATTCATACCAATTTTTAGCTATATGCGAATTTTTGTAACCTTGAATGTCTATTTTGGCCGGGCTAATAGTATTCTGTGGTCCTTGTCTTACATCTGTTCTCACTTATGCCTTAGACTCCTTGTTAACATCAATGATTAAAATATAGTATTTCGAAGTAAATGTCGCTCATTTTCAGGTAAGTATATTAAAAATGTTAATAGTGTTATTATCTTAGGTGGTACAAGAGGCTCTGGACGCGGCGAAAGCGGGTCGTACTTGTGTACTGATCGCACATCGACTCAGTACCGTGCGTGATGCAGACATCATCTGTGTGATAAATGATGGACGTGTTGTTGAACAAGGAAAACACCAAGAACTTATGGATCTCAAGGAAATGTATTACAACTTAAATAGACGAGGATATAGTTAGGCAACGAAACAGATAATCCTACTGATTAAGTAGCCAATACAAACTTATCATATTACTTATAATAATCTATCTATACGATGACAATGCAATGTGTTGTTTATAACTTATTATAGGTAATTTTACAATATTATAATTTTTTTCACAAGACATCCTTGTCACTTAATGGTTGCATCTAATAACAATCTATGCATACTACAAAACTCAACGTCTCTCTGTGTCCGTTTATGTTCTTTTCACGCGAGAACCACTAATTAGATTTACATTTTCTTTTTAATTAATAGTTGGCCAGGTTATAGGATATATCTTGTTAAATAAAGTAATGTACGAAATAAGCAGTGAGGATAATAGTGAATCAAGTCGGAAAGAAGACGATTTTGGGCACTTAAATGGCTTACGCTAAGTAAACTACCATGAAGGGATATATCCAATGAATGTACTACTTAAGGCGACGCATTGGAAATTTTGACGGCAGAGATCTCAATTTTTCTAAGTGACTACAAAACGTATGACAGTGATATTTACTAACCTGATTTTTCATTTCATTGACTTCATTTCGCCAGTCGCGATACACGATTGGTTAACTTTTGTAAAAAAAATCAAAGAAACCTCTTTTAACACAGATATTTACATTTTTCGGAGCAACGGGATCGATTTACATTTCTAAATTTTCTGTATAGTTTAATTAAAACATATTCCTCAAAATTAAAAACGAAAATAACTGTTTTTTCGTATTTTTCGTAAGTTAGCGCGTGCACGTTTACATAGCACAGGTCTATTTTAGATTAAATTATTGTTTATCAATGCGTCGCCTTAATTGTAGATTTTAGAAAGACCTTACAAAAACGTCCGTGATACCACAGTACAAGTAAGCATACAGTATTCTATCTCGGCAGTGTCCTAGAGATAATTACCTACGGTCGTTTGGTACGAAACACGCAATAGGGCTACCGATTTGGGCTGAATGTTTTTCTTGGGTTACGTATTTGATAATAGGTACTATATTAAATTGCCATATTACCTTACCATTTTATGTTATTGCAAATTTAATACGTTTTTATGTATATAATTTTACTAGTATTTTATATCTAATTTCAAAAGTTTGTGAGTTAGTATGGTGGAAATGGACAAAAAAATGCATTTTGTGTGCAGTATAATTAAAATCAGTAATAAATTAACTAGATCATTATGATAATATATTTCCTAGAAGTTAGCAAAACAGAAATATTTCTGGTTTCGATATAGATGTATTCAAACATCCATACACTGAACATTATGCTCGTAAACTTGATTGACATAATATTTAGTCAGTAAATGCGCGGGAGCGTCTCATACCGTACGAAGACAACCGCGGCGCACTCGCGACCACAGAACACCTCGCGACTGTCGTATGCCGAGAAATGCAGAGATTTCGAGCGCGTCGTTTGGGAGCGTTTGTATGAAGATAGAATACTGTATGCTTACTTCTACTGTGGCGATAGCATAATATGTCTATCCTCTAAGGATCGCCCCGATAATCATTTTTGTCTATAAAATAACCGGCGGGCGGCCGCAGTAAAGGGGTACAGTAAGGGCGGGCGACCGCGGCTGAGAGTGGGAGCAACACGATTCGCGTGTGCAATCGATCGATGGCATTCAAGCGCGCCTTGCACCCAATAAAAAAGAGATTGTATATAAAGTGGGCTTGATATAAACAAAATATGTTTTCAAGTTAGGAAACAAAAAATCCATCAAATACCTAAAAATATAATATAAAAGTATGTTTAAATAAAAATATTTGTCAATGTTATTTATCTCATAATTAATATAGGTACCTAAGTAAAATTTTACTTTATTTATAAAAAAACCTAGACTGTCTACGCGAACGGGGACATGGGCACAGCTTGTATATTATGTAAATAGCTTGTATTATATATTATGTGTTGTGCAAATGAAAGAACTTTTTCTTTTATTTATATTTATTACTACATGATATACAAAGTGTATTAATTAATGTTTATCAAGCCGAATGAAACAAGTGGTACCATCCTGAAAATCCTCGCAATTATTTCTGTTCATTCTAATATGTATATATGGACCAAACATTACATAAACATATTTTAAAAAAATATTAGTCTTTATAAGAAATTATTATGTGCAATATTTGAAGATTGTCTGTTTATTCGCGCATCACATACCTACCTAGTAAAAGAGATTTGATTAAACTTAACAAGGTGATAGGTCCTAGGTCATCACTTAGGATACTTTTTTTATTGCACACGAAAAGTCACAGGCAAAGATTTATGTCTGCTTGAACTGAAAATTTGTAGTATTTTTCACAATTTTTATTTCTGTATTATTATTCTGTACTGTATTTTATTTTATAAAATATGCAAACACAATAAGTGAAAAATAAAAATGTTGTATTACTAGAGTATTTTATACTTAATATAAATAAACTAGATTAACCTTATATTGATGTTCAAATACAAAAATGCATGCAATTATGACTTTCTCTAAACACCTTTTCTTTTAGTAATTAAATATCGAAATATCTTACTAGGAATACTTCTTCTCGTGTTCTATCAGCCATTTTTTTCTTTCAATTCCACAACTAAAACCACCCTTGGAACCAACAGCCACTAATCTGTGGCAGGGAATTACTAACAAGTGCCCATTTGCTCCACATGCAGCACCAACAGCTCTTGAATGGCTTGCAGATCGGCCCATAGTCTTAGCGAGATCACTATATGACTGAGTTGAGCCATAAGGAAGCTTGCAAAGTTTATCCCATACTTCCTATATAAATAACTATTATTAAATTTTCTTCTGTTATGTTAACTATTATTATATTGCTGTACTAAATTATCTCCTTATTGTAGGAGGGAAGGATGGATGGAGAAAAGTGGGAGGGTATGTGTTCTCAGACTGCCGACACTGACCATAAATATAAAAAAAATAAAGATTAACTCCCAGAACAATGACATTGGCATTTCTTTCATTTATCCCAACCTTTGTGCTTTTGTCAGATAAAACTCATATCCACCTAAGTAACTAAGTACATATGTATGTAACTACAGTCGATTCTCATTAATCTGGCACTTCAATAGTCCAGCATGTCTAATTATTTATCCGGCAACCTCTGCCCGCGGTTCCCTCTTTGTGAAAAAAAGAAAAAGTTGTTAAACAACTTGCAAAAAACAAACCTCAATTAAGGATTATTTTAAAACTAATTAGTTAATTGTAAGATATCACACTGTTATAAAAAAATGTTTAGTACATGAATACAAATATATGTATTCCCTTTATGAAATGATTTTTTATTTATTATGAATTTTTCTATACAATCGAGTAATCCGAACATTCCAATAATCCAGCACCCCGTTTTTAATAGTGCGGGATTAGTGAGACTCTACTGCACTCAAAAAAAATTTTTTATTTAAATAGGTAGGCTAATCTACCTACTTAATAATTTAAAGATAAAAAAAATGTTTTGGGAAGTAATTTATATTACAGGAATAAAGGAGCGAGGAAGGATGGGGCGGAGTGTAAAGTATGAGACAACAACCTCCTGTCCTGGTAACAGAACAAGTTACAGAAGTTACCTAATTTTCTTAATATATTTTTAAGTGTACGTAATTTTCACTTGTTTACAGGTTTGTTTTGAGTACCTCCTATAAAAAATTCCATACAGTTATTAAAGATAATAATCCAGCCTCATTTAAGAGCTTTGACACTATAAGTTGATGAGTAAGACAAAAAGTATACTAAAAATAATAATGGCTTTGTGGAACTACCTTGTAGTCTTTTTACGGGTAGTTGCCTATCGCAAATAACAAAAAAATCTGTCTATAAGGTCAATACATAGGTCATGTAATGTGTAACCTTAGCCCTTTTTTATTACATTTAACTATAGTGCATAGATTGAAATTATCAAAACACCTTAAAACACAGACCTTCTGAAATTCAGAGCCAATAGTCTTCATAGGCATGGTGAAATGCTTAAGTTTTCCTTGAAAATAGTTTTTCAGTTCATGCCCGAACTTTTCTAAGTTAGTATTCTTTTTCTCGATAAGACAACAATTTAATTCTTCAACAATAGTACCAATTTTCTTTTCTAAATTTTTAGAATCGAAGAACAACACCATGTAAATGAAGTCTTTATCAGCAGCAGCTATAATTTTACCTATAGGAGAATCAAATGTACTAAGGTACACTACTTTTGAAGAATATTTTGAATGCTTCATTACAATATTAGTAACAGACATCATTAGAACGTTGCGAACACAGATTAAGTATTTGGTTGCGAAGTGCAAATTAATTGTTGTTTCTAAAACTTCTAAATTATATAAAATGATGAACTGGGAATTGGTAGGTTCATAGCAGTATTACCTTATAAAACTAAAGAAGTCTGTGTAAACTGCAAAAAACATTATTATATATTAGAAGTCTATTTTCCTAACGGTAGTGGCAGTGACCTTGGCAGTGACAGTGATAGCAGCACAGATTTGATAGCAGTTCACAGCACAGAACAAATATACTTATTTTCTTATAAAAGCATTGGTATCAATGCCTTTGTAAATAACCATCAGTCTAATGGTGTAACACTAACACTACCACTCCTCCAGTAAAGTGACAGTGGGCTTTACCGAAGTTAAAAAGGACTTCTTGGAAGAGAGCAAAAACTTTAGCTACACATGTTTATTTAGATCTCCTCCATTCTTTTCACTTACACAAAACTTTAGAACACAATATACTATCACTGCTGTACTTTAAAACTCCTAAAAGTCTAAAAAATAGGAAATCTAAATAAAATGCCAACCTTACATCTTCCGTTCCCGCCAACAAGTCCGAACAAATATACCCGTATATTTAAGTTACTCTATGTCTATGAAATACACTCCAAGAAGTTCACAGACTACTTATAGAGGCCATTCACGTTACAACGGTCGCAAAGACTGTCAGTCGAACCGTTGCAATGCCAGTTCTATTACCACACATACGTTGCGACTTGGTCGTACAGATTGTCCTGCAGAAATGTATCACAGTTGTCAGATGCTTTTAGTGTGAAGTGGGATGTTCTTGCTTAGATATATCAATATGAATATTATAAGTAAAAAGACAAAAGCTGCACTTACTGTATCATTATTAGAGTGCATGAATGAAAGAAAAAGGAAATGTAAGTGGTCAAAAAAATGGTTGCACAGAAAAAATATAAACCGACATGAGCTTGCTCAATGAGTTAGCGACAAGAAAAAAGAAAGAAGAAAAAAGAATTAGCTTGGTCGCACGGGCCGTCTCAAACTCACGTTACGACCGGTGTGATCGTGTCGCAAAGTTTGATGACTATTTCAACGGACTTGCGACATGACCTTGGTCGTACTGTCCGCTTTACGACCGATACATTCACGATCGAACTTGTCGCATACGACAAAAGTTCGTGAGACGGTCCGTACAACCGTTGCAATGTGAATGGCCCAATGACTAAGGAAACTAAAGGACATGAAACAGGTACAAAATAAACGTGCATACCTAAACCTCGACTGTCGCAATTAATGGCTGCCAGTTAATGATGTACCAAATTTCTACTATGTAGATGTCGTTAAGTCAGTTGTTGAAAGAAGTTTTGTTTCAGCATCAGTATTGAAATAAAAATAATTTTGTATGATATCTTCAGAAAAAGGAAGGAGTTTTTTTTTGTGTCATAGATTTAAACAAAAGTACTGAAATATTATTCAAACTGCAAATAGCAGTCAGCGTAGTTCGGTGCTGTCGGCATGTAGTTAGAATCTACGCTTAAGGCGATTTTAAGGTGTTATTAGCAACAATAGCAACAGTCGCCTTCAAGGATAGCCCCTTTCTGTCCTTTGATCATTTTTGTATGGAACTTTAAATGAACCCTACATACAAACAAATTACTTAGGTATCTCTTTTTGTAATACTTAATAGTACGTCCATGATTGTTACAGAAATACAACGCTTTTTAAAAGAAACCCATATTTTCATGAAGCGCTTTCATAAATGTTGAAGATCAATGAAAATAGTAGTAGACTAATGAACAGTGCAATGAACATAGATCAATGAACATTGGCAAAGTACTTGAAGAACAGCACAGTCCTTTTAATGCTTTTCTTTTGTTTACATGCATAACGTTACTTCTTCTAGTGGTGATGGTGAAATTAAAGTGCTATGAGAAACATACATACGGACCGACCAAATCTATAGCCATGGCGTACTGTAGCACTTTGATAAACTAAATACTAGAATAATTAATTTTATAAAAATTAGTAGCCTTATCACGTTATCACACAGTAATTGGGAATAACATTTCAATTGTGAATAGAACACTGTGGACTGCTATTAGTCGAAGAATTCTCAAACTCAGTTAAGTACTTCCAGAGGTTATCCCATACATACAAACAAACAAATTTTATTTCTTTATATTGTGAAGAAATAAGTAATATTATAGTTTATAATATTATCTAGCGTAGAAAATCCACAACATACCGGGCTTTTGAATAAATCTTTTAAAAGTTAAGACAGTAAATTGCTATAGGCACTGCAAGGGTGTCCAGTGTCAGACTAGTCATATCTAATGTACCTATGGTAACATATTTTTACTGGGTTTGAAAAATAGAACTGTTTGTTAATATTATTATTTATAAAATAATATTTATATTAAGTACATAAAACTTTTAATAACATATTCACAAAATAAATAAATATAGCTAACTAAATAGCACAATTTTTTTAAATAATTTCTGAATGAAAGTTTTGAATACTGCGATTTGAATTTAAGCAGTCATTGTACTCATCATGTCGCTGTCGTTTTTTTCTACGTCAAGAAAAGAATGAAATAGTTTTCGACAGCTTCGTCTCTTATTTCTGCTCTTAAAGTTTTTAAAAAGATTCTTTAAATTGTACCGCATCTGGATTATTAGTAAAACCACTACAAGCTCTTATTGGTCGCAAAAATAACTCGGCGTGGTCTTGATTCACATCATTCAGAAGCAGATATTTAGAACTATGAGCAGATTTTTCTCTCTCGGAAACATCAAATCAAAGTTCAGCCACATTCTGTAAACAATTAATATTTTCCTATTACTTTTTCACAATGGAGGATTCACATGGTCAGGAAATTATAAATTAATTAATTACCACTGTAAATATTTTCTCTGATTCCCAATTAATGCTTCATATCGTAAAATTATTTTCTTAATATTCTAATTAAAGAAGCTTCTTCGAAATGCAAATAACATAAATATATATCATGAATACCCCGTTGGGGATACAGCGTGAAGATATATATGTATATATCATATGGGTTCTATTTTCTTTTCCGATTATGTCAAGCCACTTTTCTTCCAATAATACATGATGGTAATCTGAAACGAGATAATTACGACATATAAACATGATACCTGTATTTATCGATATTTTTCGATATTTTATCGTGGTGCAAAATCCAAGAATTTTCTTTCCACGAATCTGACCTTTTTCGTCGAATTTGCTCTCTTAAACGCCGCATAACGCCCAAATAATTCTCTTTATTTACCGTTTGACCTTCCGGCAAGAATTCCGAGTGCACAACACCGCAATAGTTGAAAAAAACAGTCAACATGACTTTGACATTTGATCGACTTTGGCGTAGTTTTTTCGGTTTCAGTTCAGGTGGAAGGCGCCACTCCGAAGCTTGTTGACTAGTTTGCATGTCAAACTCGTAAACCCATGTCTCGTCACCAGTAACCATGCGTTTCATGAATGTTGGATCGGAATTGACTCGTTCTAACATGTCCTCAGCGACTCTTATGCGATTGAGTTTTTGGAAAAAATTCAGGTCATTTGGGACTAGCCGAGCGGCAACATGTTTCATACCCAAGTGATTATTTAAAATGGTACGGATCGACTCGTGAGACACAAAAAGTTCGGCAGCTATCTCTTTCAAACTTGAATGAGGATTTTCAGTCACTATTTCCTTCACTTTTGCGATGTTAATTTCAGTTGCAGACGTTGATGGTATACCAGAGTTCCATCACATCTCGACCGCTTTTCAACGATTTGTACCACTCATAAGCATGTGTTTTTGATAAAGTCGATTTATCGTAAGCCTTCTGTAACATTTTCAGTGACTCCGAACACGAAATTCCATTGGCGATGCAAAATTTAAGACAAACGCTTTGTTCGATGTTTTTGTCCATTATGAAATTCGTAATATACACTAGAATGACATAACTAAAAACAGCACTGTGTTTAATCTAAATAACAGATGCAACTCAAAGTCCGCGCCAAAATGGAAAACAGTTGTGCCAATCTAACAACAACAAAAAAAATTGAATTTGGAACCATAAACAAATCATCCATTCCCGATACTTTCTTGACTGAATGTATAGCGATGAAGTTATGTAATAATTTTATAAAACATTCACTGACGCTTATCTCCTTAGAAAAATAGTTAACGATAACACTCGTCTGATATAAAACTTGTTCTATTTTCTCATAACCAAGTCTCTAATACTTGGAGTAGAGTACCTGGTACTCTATGAGGTACCTACCTACTTCTGCCATGGAGAATCTGTCATATTGGATTTATGACGATGTCACATACACAGTAACCTTCCCCTCCTTATTGCATTTCATTTGACACTCGTATTTCTGGAAGTCTTGAAAAAGTTACGTCCTATTGCGGAGCATCCGCCATATTGGATTTATGATGATGTCACATATACAGAAACCTTCCCCTGCCTATTCCATTTCATTTGATACCCATATTGCTGGAAGTCTTGAAAAAGTTGTGCCCTATTACGGAGCATCCGTCATATTGGATTTATAATAATGACACATATACAGAAACCTTTCCCTGCTTATTCCATTTCATTTAACACCCATATTGCTGGTGTTGAACAGAAAACTTACTTCATACCGTGAAACATCCGCCATATCGAATTTATGACGACGTCACATACACACAGAAATCTTCCCCTGCTTATTCCATTTCATTTAGTACCCATATTGTTGGTGTCGTACAAAAAAACCATATTCGATTTTGTTCCGGACGGCCGGAGCGTAGAAAACATTGAAAATCAAATAATTTAGTAGGGACTGTTTACCCCCTTAGTTTATAGACTTAAGAATTTACAATAAATATTTTCCTAATTGTGTTTTATTTTCCAATAGTTATAAGTTTAACGTGTAATAGATACATAATAGATTTTAAATAGATATATTGTAAGCCGACGCTCTGCTCGCCTCGGGAGGGAACGCGGGACGCAACGCGCATGCGCACTCTGCGCACTAGGTGGGTACCGATTGGTCGGCCGCAAACAGTATTATCACTGGCGATCCCGCTAGTTGCGGCCCTCCCGAGGGAGGATATAAAGAGCGCCGGTAGGCCGTAAAATTCATTCAAAAGGTGTCAGTAGAGTCTGCTCTCGGCCGCCGTATGAGACGCACGCGTCGCTCGCTCGCTCGCTCGCCTCGCCTCTCAGTGCTCAGTGCCGTTTCCGCGCGCCCACGTTGCGCTGCCATCGCTCTACTCGCTGCGCATCGTGCGTAGCGAATTAGTGCGTTCGTGTCGTGTCGCGTTGCGCCTGCGCTCCGCGTAGCGCCGACCGGTTATCGCGTCGCGCCTGCGCTCCCCGTAGCGCTGACCGGGTTATCGCGTCGCGGCCGCGCCAACTCGAATCGTTGCGATTTCCCCGAGCGCCCGCGTGCGCTGCCACCGCTGTACTCACTGCGCATCGTGCGTAGTGATTAATAGTGTGTTCGCGTCGCGTCGCGGCCGCGCCAACTCGTATCGCTAAGTGTTAGTGTTAAGTTAGTGAAGTTTATATAAGACCTAGGTGTTAGGTACACATCTGTGCACAATAAGACAGGCACAGTACGACCAGGGCTACAAAGTAGGCACTCTCCCCCCTGCCTATCCCCGGTAGGGAGGTCCTCTCATACAACTTGGCGGCTCTACCAGCGCCATGGACACGCTGACGGACACCCAATTCCGCGCGTTCGTGATGGCTCAACTCGAGTCATCACACTCCCATATTCGCGACCTGTGGGACCACCGGGTCTCACCCGCGCCCCGCGCCCCCACCCCCGCGTCTTACTCGGCCGTTGTTTCCGCCGCCGCTACAGTCGCGAAGCCCCCGCCGCGCGAACCAACCAAGCCGGCCCCCGTTAGCAATTCGCCCGCTTCCCCTGACCCGACGGAGGCTTCGGACTCCGAAGAGGAAATGGACATAGCGCTTCCCTCCTCTTCGGAGGACGAGGCCACTAAGAGCGCCGATTGGCGCTTAGTGGTCAAGAGGAAGCGGGCGAATTCCCCGAGGGAAGGCTACACGCCTAGCCCGCCCCCCAAAACGACGAAGGCGGCCCCTCAGGCCTCCGGAGCTCCCGCGGCCCCTCTGGCCGAACAAAAAGCGCCTGCCTCACAGGCCACCCAGGCCCCTCAGGCCGACAAAATCAAAACACCGCCGCCGGTGTTTATTCAAAAAAAAGCGTCGTGGGATAGGGTCTCTCGGGCCTTAGACGTGCGCCGCATCAAATTTGTTTCCGCCCGCAACACTGCACAGGGCATTAAGGTGCAGGTCCCCACCCCGGCTGACCATCGGGAGCTCACAGCGCTCCTACGCTCGGAGCGCATAGGGTTCCACACTTATGCGCTCCCGGAGGAGCGCCAGCTTCGCGTGGTCATCCGCGGCCTCCCCAAGGAGCTCCCGGAAGAGCTCATTCTCGGCGACCTTAAGTCGCAAAACCTCCCGGCGCGTGAAGTCCACCGCCTTTACAAGCCCCGCTCGAAGGAGGCCTTCAACCTCGTGTTAGTCGTACTCGACCTCTCCCCCGAGGGAAAGGCCGTTTTCAATATAAAATCAGTGTGTAGGATTTCGGGCTTCTCCGTAGAGGCCCCGCACAAGCGCGGCACGGTGGGTCAATGCCACCGCTGCCAACTGTACGGGCACTCGGCCCGCAACTGCTTCGCACGGCCTAGGTGCGTCAAGTGCCACGGAGACCACGGCACCCCCGAGTGCTCCCGCACGCCGGAGACGTCTGACCCTCCCGGTTGCGTACTGTGCGGAGAGCTCGGACATCCCGCGAACTATCGCGGATGCCCGAGAGCTCCGCGCCGTCGCCGCCGCGGGGGTAAGTCGCGCCGAGCTGGCGGAGCACATCAGGACCAACGCCGCGGCCCCCCTGCGCACCCAGCCCAACCTAAGGCCGCCCCTACCGCGACCTCCGCACCCACACGGCCCGCGCCCTCTGCGCCAGCCAAACCCGCGCCCTCCGCGCCGTCACAACTCGCGCCCTCTGCGCCGCCACAACCCGCGCCCTCCGCGCCAACTCAACCTGCGCCCTCAGCGCCGAGCAAACCCGCGCCCTCAGCCCCGACCAAACCCGCGCCCGCGCGCGCTCTACCGGCCCGAGAGACCATAGCGCCGACGCCAGCACAACCACCGCGGCGTAAGGGGCCCGCGCCGCGCGTTCAGTGGCGCCGGCTCCTTCAGCGCCGGCGTCCGATCTCCTCGGCGACATCCGAATGCTCGCCGACCTCGTTAAGGACATTAACCTCAACGAAATTAAATTAGTCGCGCGTAAAATCCGCGACTGTAGCGACGGGATGGGACGTCTCATCATACTCGCCGAACACGCGTCCCTTCTGGACAGCCTAAGCCGCTTCACGGCGCCCCCTCGTAGGTTATAAAACCGGGCACCCACGAGTCAACTCCCTCCGCGCGCATCAAACCGCGCGGGCTCTCAATCTCATTTTTTAACGCGGACGGACTCCGCAGGCAACGCGATCTTCTTCACGAGTTTACGCGAGACCACCAAATAGATATAATGCTAGTGCAGGAAACCTTTTTGAAACCTAGAAATCGCGACCCCGGCCTCTCCGGGCTTAACATCGTGCGAAACGATAGGGTGCCCGCCCCCAAAGGCGGCACTGTTATCTACTACAGAAGGTCCCTGCACTGCATTCCGATCGATACGCCCGCCCTCACCAACATAGAGGCGTCGGTGTGCCGGGTGGCCCTCAAGGGGCACGCGCCTGTCACACTCGCGTCAGTTTATCTCCCTCCCGGTAAAGCGCTAATTAGAAGCGATCTAGAGGCCCTCCTAAATTTAGACGACTCTTGTCATACTCGCCGGCGACCTCAACGCTAAACATCGTCGCTGGAATTCGCACACCACCTCGCGAAATGGCAGAGCTTTAGACGAACTAACCGATGTCCTTAACTTTGACGTTATCGCCCCCATGACGCCCACCCACTATCCCAGAGTTACAACACACAGACCGGACGTAGTCCACACAGCGCTTCTAAAGAACGTAGCTCTAACGCTGCACTCAATAGAGGCGTTACACGAGTTAGACTCTGACCATAGGCCGGTATTACTAAAACTAGGACCTATGATAGACACTAGGACGCTCACAAAAACCGTGACGGATTGGCAGAGTTTAGACGAAACGCTAAACTCTGAGAATTCGCCGCGGCTTAACGCGATACCGGACGTTATCCGTTCCGCCGAGGACGCGACCGCGGCGATAGACGCGCTCACCGCCCACATCCGCGAATCGGTCTCCTCGTGCTCCCGTGAGGTCCCGGCGGCGAACGACCGCCGTTGGGAGCTCCCTGGAGACATCCGTCGGCTGATCAGAGCCAAGAACGCCGCGACCCGCGCTTACGACTCGTTTCCCTCAGAAACGAATAAACGCAACTTACGCGCCCTCCAACGCGAAGTCAAATACCGAATTTCCGAACTTAGGGATAACAGGTGGAGCGATCTCATGCGAGAGATCGAGCCGACGCACCAGGCTTACTGGAAGTTGGCCCGATCTCTCAAATCGGACACGTTCCAAACAATGCCGCCCCTGACGAAACCGAACGGACAGACAGCTTTCGACGATGTAGATAAAGCCGAACTCTTGGCCGACACTCTGGAGGCCCAATGCTCACCGAGCTCTCAGCCTGTAGATAAGAATCATTTAGACATGGTCAATCGCGAAGTAGGCTCCCTACCGCCCGCGACCGCCCCCTGCCAACTCGGACCCGCGACGGTTGACGAAGTTCAGGACATTGTCAAGGCTCTCAAACCTAGAAAAGCCCCCGGTAGAGACGGCATCTCCAACCGAGTAGTCAAAATTTTCTCGATGCGCCTTCTCGCGCTCTTAGCAGCCATTATCAATGCCGCCATGGCGAACCGCGTCTTTCCAGCCGCCTGGAAGGAAGCGATCGTCATCGGAATCCCGAAACCGGGTAAACCCCGCAGTAGCCCCAATAGCTATCGCCCAATCAGTCTCCTTAGCGTGCTAGGGAAAATTTACGAACGGGTCCTTCTGGCTCGTCTCAAAGCCCACTTAGACACCTCCGGTCTCCTCATAGACGAGCAATTTGGCTTTCGAGCCAAACACTCGTGCATACAACAAGTGCACCGCCTCACGGAACACATCCTGGAGGGCCTTAACCGCCCGAGTCGCACTATAGGCACGGGGGCCCTCTTCTTCGATGTAGCGAAGGCGTTCGACAAAGTCTGGCACGCCGGGCTGGTGTACAAGCTGCGCCGGCTCGGCGTGCCTGACGATCTCGTACGCATAGTACGGGACTTTTTGTCAGACCGCTCCTTCCGCTATAGAGTCGAAGGGGTGCTCTCCTCTCGCCGCCCCATCAAGGCAGGCGTCCCACAGGGCTCCGTTTTATCGCCCACGCTCTACTCGCTCTACACGAACGACGTCCCCAAAACCCCCGGTGTAGAGCTCGCCCTATTCGCGGACGATACCGCTCTGTTCACATCAGACCGGAGTCGCCTCAGAGTCTCCCAACTCCTCCAAGTCGCGGTCATGAGCCTAGGCGAGTGGTTCCGTCTTTGGAGAATCGAAGTCAACCCCGAGAAAAGCGCCGCTGTGTATTTCTCGAGGGGAACGACGACCAGCCGCGCCCGCCGCGCTAACACTCTCAGAACAATCACACTTTTCGGCCAGGATATCCCTTGGACTAGGAAAGTCAAATACTTAGGAGTCACCCTTGACAGTGCCATGACCTTCGGCCAACACATCAAAACGGTCCACGACCGCGCCGCGTTCGTCCTCGGTCGTCTCAACATGCTCATTTGCGCTTAAAGCAAAATGTCCCTCAGACATAAAGTTACCTTATATAAGACGTGCGTCAGGCCTATCATGACGTACGCCAGTGTAGCATTCGCTCACGCTGCGCGCTCTCACATCAACTCCCTCCAAGTTATTCAGAATAGGTTCATACGCAGGGCTACCGGTGCCCCTCCTTACGTGCGCAACGTAGATCTGCACTACGACCTAGAATTACCCTCTATAACTCAATATCTAAAAGAGGCGTCCCAACGCTTCTTTCACCGTTCCTCCTTACACCCGAATCCCTTAGTGGTCAGGGCGTCATCGTACACCCCCGAACGCCGCGTCCGCAAACGCTATCGTAGACCTAGACATGTGTTAGGCGACAGCGACGACGACATTACACGTTCGAACTCGAACATGCCAACCTACACACTAGGACCGTACCGCCCCCACCGGCGGAGGCGAGGACGACCCCCGCGACACCCGTAGGGTCTCACGTTTAGAAGCTCGATCACTTAGCTCTACACGCACACACGCGGGCCTTAAGCCACATTGTAAACTGCCACGCGGAACACTAGGCACACTAACCGGCCCTCAACCGTCTCGCCGGCCGGGTCCGCTAGAGGCCCGGCCCTCACCCGAATAGGAAGCCCGTTAAGATGCACGCAGGTGCGGAAAGCTCCCCTGGCGACGCCTTGAGCCCGAGGTCCGCCCACCATACGAGGCATCCCTCGGCTGGAGGAACCCTCAGGCGGTCGACCATCTGGCAGGGCGCCTTCAGCGCTCGCCCCAACGCGACCTGTGACGCTGTAAAAGCCACTAGGGCTAACAGCAAAGAGGGGTTTTGTTTAGTCGGTTCGAGTCCGACACTCCCCAGTCGGCGTAGAGTCCGGCTGGGTAGCCCGCGGGGGTTTAATTTCGCCTCTCAGAAACCAAAAAAAAAAAAAATAAAATAAAATTCATTGGAAAAATCACAGTCTGCTCTCGGCCGCCGTACGAGACGAACGCGTCGCTCGCTCGCTCACCCGCCTCGCCTCTCAGTGCTCAGTGCCGTTTCCGCGCGCCCGCGTTGCGCTGCCATCGCTCTACTCGCTGCGCATCGTGCGTAGCGAATTAGTGCGTTCGTGTCGTGTCGCGTTGCGCCTGCGCTCCGCGTAGCGCCGACCGGTTATCGCGTCGCGCCTGCGCTCCCCGTAGCGCTGACCGGGTTATCGCGTCGCGGCCGCGCCAACTCGAATCGTTGCGATTTCTCCGAGCGCCCGCGTGCGCTGCCACCGCTGTACTCACTGCGCATCGTGCGTAGTGATTAATAGTGTGTTCGCGTCGCGTCGCGGCCGCGCCAACTCGTATCGCTAAGTGTTAGTGTTAAGTTAGTGAAGTTTATATAAGACCTAGGTGTTAGGTACACATCTGTGCACAATAAGACAGGCACAGTACGACCAGGGCTACAAAGTAGGCACTCTCCCCCCTGCCTATCCCCGGTAGGGAGGTCCTCTCATACAACTTGGCGGCTCTACCAGCGCCATGGACACGCTGACGGACACCCAATTCCGCGCGTTCGTGATGGCTCAACTCGAGTCATCACACTCCCATATTCGCGACCTGTGGGACCACCGGGTCTCACCCGCGCCCCGCGCCCCCACCCCCGCGTCTTACTCGGCCGTTGTTTCCGCCGCCGCTACAGTCGCGAAGCCCTCGCCGCGCGAACCAACCAAGCCGGCCCCCGTTAGCAATTCGCCCGCTTCCCCTGACCCGACGGAGGCTTCGGACTCCGAAGAGGAAATGGACATAGCGCTTCCCTCCTCTTCGGAGGACGAAGCCACTAAGAGCGCCGATTGGCGCTTAGTGGTCAAGAGGAAGCGGGCGAATTCCCCGAGGGAAGGCGACACACCCAGCCCGCCCCCCAAAACGACGAAGGCGGCCCCTCAGGCCTCCGGAGCTCCCGCGGCCCCTCTGGCCGAACAAAAAGCGCCTGCCTCACAGGACACCCAGGCCCCTCAGGCCGACAAAATCAAAACACCGCCGCCGGTGTTTATTCAAGAAAAAGCGTCGTGGGATAGGGTCTCTCGGGTCTTAGACGCGCGCCGCATCAAATTTGTTTCCGCCCGCAACACTGCACAGGGCATTAAGGTGCAGGTCCCCACCCCGGCTGACCATCGGGAGCTCACAGCGCTCCTACGCTCGGAGCGCATAGGGTTCCACACTTATGCGCTCCCGGAGGAGCGCCAGCTTCGCGTGGTCATCCGCGGCCTTCCCAAGGAGCTCCCGGAAGAGCTCATTCTCGGCGACCTTAAGTCGCAAAACCTCCCGGCGCGTGAAGTCCACCGCCTTTACAAGCCCCGCTCGAAGGAGTTCGTGTTAGTCGTACTCGACCTCTCCCCCGAGGGAAAGGCCGTTTTCAATATAAAATCAGTGTGTAGGATTTCGGGCCTCTCCGTAGAGGCCCCGCACAAGCGCGGCACGGTGGGTCAATGCCACCGCTGCCAACTGTACGGGCACTCGGCCCGCAACTGCTTCGCACGGCCTAGGTGCGTCAAGTGCCACGGAGACCACGGCACCCCCGAGTGCTCCCGCACGTCGGAGACGTCTGACCCTCCCGGTTGCGTACTGTGCGGAGAGCTCGGACATCCCGCGAACTATCGCGGATGCCCGAGAGCTCCGCGCCGTCGCCGCCGCGGAGGTAAGTCGCGCCGAGCCGGCGGAGCACATCAGGACCAACGCCGCGGCCCCCCTGCGCACCCAGCCCAACCTAAGGCCGCCCCTACCGCGACCTCCGCGCCGTCACAACTCGCGCCCTCTGCGCCGCCACAACCCGCGCCCTCCGCGCCAACTCAACCTGCGCCCTCAGCGCCGAACAAACCCGCGCCCTCAGCCCCGACCAAACCCGCGCCCGCGCGTGCTCTACCGGCCCGAGAGACCATAGCGCCGACGCCAGCACAACCACCGCGGCGTAAGGGGCCCGCGCCTCAAGCGCGTTCAGTGGCGCCGGCTCCTTCAGCGCCGGCGTCCGATCTCCTCGGCGACATCCGAATGCTCGCCGACCTCGTTAAGGACATTAACCTCAACGAAATTAAATTAGTCGCGCGTAAAATCCGCGACTGTAGCGACGGGATGGGACGGCTCATCATACTCGCCGAACACGCGTCCCTTCTGGACAGCCTAAGCCGCTTCACGGCGCCCCCTCGTAGGTTATAAAACCGGGCACCCACGAGTCAACTCCCTCCGCGCGCATCAAACCGCGCGGGCTCTCAATCTCATTTTTTAACGCGGACGGACTCCGCAGGCAACGCGATCTTCTTCACGAGTTTACGCGAGACCACCAAATAGATGTAATGCTAGTGCAGGAAACCTTTTTGAAACCTAGAAATCGCGACCCCGGCCTCTCCGGGCTTAACATCGTACGAAACGATAGGGTGCCCGCCCCCAAAGGCGGCACTGTTATCTACCACAGAAGGTCCCTGCACTGCATTCCGATCGATACGCCCGTCCTTACCAACATAGAGGCGTCGGTGTGCCGGGTGGCCCTCAAGGGGCACGCGCCTGTCACACTCGCGTCAGTTTATCTCCCTCCCGGTAAAGCGCTAATTAGAAGCGATCTAGAGGAGGGCCTCTAGATCGCTTTTAGAAATTAGAATAAATTTAGACGACTCTGTCATACTCGCCGGCGACCTCAACGCTAAACATCGTCGCTGGAATTCGCACACCACCTCGCGAAATGGCAGAACTTTAGACGAACTAACCGATGTCCTTAACTTTGACGTTATCGCCCCCATGACGCCCACCCACTATCCCAGAGTTACAACACACAGACCCGACGTACTCGACATAGCGCTTCTAAAGAACGTAGCTCTAACGCTGCACTCAATAGAGGCGTTACACGAGTTAGACTCTGACCATAGGCCGGTATTACTCAAACTAGGACCTATGATAGACACTAGGACGCTCACAAAAACCGTGACGGATTGGCAGAGTTTAGACGAAACGCTAAACTCTGAGAATTCGCCGCGGCTTAACGCGATACCGGACGTTATCCGTTCCGCCGAGGACGCGACCGCGGCGATAGTCGCGCTCACCGCCCACATCCGCGAATCGGTCTCCGCGTGCTCCCGTGAGGTCCCGGCGGCGAACGACCGCCGTTGGGAGCTCCCCGGAGACATCCGTCGGCTGATCAGAGCCAAGAACGCCGCGACCCGCGCTTACGACTCGTTTCCCTCAGAAACGAATAAACGCAACTTACGCGCCCTCCAACGCGAAGTCAAATACCGAATTTCCGAACTTAGGGATAACAGGTGGAGCGATCTCATGCGAGAGATCGAGCCGACGCACCAGGCTTACTGGAAGTTGGTCCGATCTCTCAAATCGGACACGTTCCAAACAATGCCGCCCCTGACGAAACCGAACGGACAGACAGCTTTCGACGATGTAGATAAAGCCGAACTCTTGGCCGACACTCTGGAGGCCCAATGCTCACCTAGCTCTCAGCCTGTAGATCAGAATCATTTAGACATGGTCAATCGCGAAGTAGGCTCCCTACCGCCCGCGACCGCCCCCTGCCAACTCAGACCCGCGACGGTTGACGAAGTTCAGGACATTGTCAAGGCTCTCAAACCTAGAAAAGCCCCCGGTAGAGACGGCATCTCCAACCGAGTAGTCAAAATTTTCTCGATGCGCCTTCTCGCGCTCTTAGCAGCCATTATCAATGCCGCCATGGCGAACCGCGTCTTTCCAGCCGCCTGGAAGGAAGCGATCGTCATCGGAATCCCGAAACCGGGTAAACCCCGCAGTAGCCCCAATAGCTATCGCCCAATCAGTCTCCTTAGCGTGCTAGGGAAAATTTACGAACGGGTCCTTCTGGCTCGTCTCAAAGCCCACTTAAACACCTCCGGTCTCCTCATAGAGAGCAATTTGGCTTTCGAGCCAAACACTCGTGCATACAACAAGTGCACCGCCTCACGGAACACATCCTGGAGGGCCTTAACCGCCCGAGTCGCACTATAGGCACGGGGGCCCTCTTCTTCGATGTAGCGAAGGCGTTCGACAAAGTCTGGCACACCGGGCTGGTGTACAAGCTGCGCCGGCTCGGCGTGCCTGACGATCTCGTACGCATAGTACGGGACTTTTTGTCAGACCGCTCCTTCCGCTATAGAGTCGAAGGGGTGCTCTCCTCTCCCCGCCCCATCAGGGCAGGCGTCCCACAGGGCTCCGTTTTATCGCCCACGCTCTACTCGCTCTACACGAACGACGTCCCCAAAACCCCCGGTGTAGAGCTCGCCCTATTCGCGGACGATACCGCTCTGTTCACATCAGACCGGAGTCGCCTCAGAGTCTCCCAACTCCTCCAAGTCGCGGTCACGAGCCTAGGCGAGTGGTTCCGTCTTTGGAGAATCGAAGTCAACCCCGAGAAAAGCGCCGCCGTGTATTTCTCGAGGGGAACGACGACCAGCCGCGCCCGCCGCGCTAACACTCTCAGAACAATCACACTTTTCGGCCAGGATATCCCTTGGACTAGGAAAGTCAAATACTTAGGAGTCACCCTTGACAGTGCCATGACCTTCGGCCAACACATCAAAACGGTCCGCGACCGCACCGCGTTCGTCCTCGGTCGTCTCAACATGCTCATTTGCGCTAAAAGCAAAATGTCCCTCAGACATAAAGTTACCTTATATAAGACGTGCGTCAGGCCTATCATGACGTACGCCAGTGTAGCATTCGCTCACGCTGCGCGCTCTCATATCAACTCCCTCCAAGTTATTCAGAATAGATTCATGCGCAGGGCCACCGGTGCCCCTCCTTACGTGCGCAACGTAGATCTGCACTACGACCTAGAATTACCCTCTATAACTCAATATCTAAAAGAGGCGTCCCAACGCTTCTTTCACCGTTCTTCCTTACACCCGAATCCCTTAGTGGTCAGGGCGTCATCGTACACCCCCGAACGCCGCGTCCGCAAACGCTATCGTAGACCTAGACATGTGTTAGGCGACAGCGACGACGACATTACACGTTCGAACTCGAACATGCCAACCTACACACTACGACCGCACCGCCCCCACCGGCGGAGGCGAGGACGACCCTCGCGACACCCGTAGGGTCTCACGTTTAGAAGCTCGATCACTTAGCTCTACACGCACACACACGGGCCTTAAGCCACATTGTAAACTGCCACGCGGAACACTAGGCACACTAACCGGCCCTCAGCCGTCTCGCCGGCCGGGTCCGCTAGAGGCCCGGCCCTCACCCGAATAGGAAGCCCGTTAAGATGCACGCAGGTGCGGAAAGCTCCCCTGGCGACGCCTTGAGCCCGAGGTCCGCCCTCCATACGAGGCATCCCTCGGCTGGAGGAACCCTCAGGCGGTCGACCATCTGGCAGGGCGCCTTCAGCGCTCGCCCCAACGCGACCTGTGACGTGTGAAGAATTAACACGTAAACAAGTTGAACTTGCCGCCGCTCGTCTTGCCGTCATAGAAGCCGCTGAATCAGATTCAGAAGAAGACGACGACACCGTGATCTCCGGGCAAGACACCGCGCAACTAGTAGACATGTGGCTTCATACTAGTCAGCCACATCTGCTAGCGATAGCCAACGAGCCGCACGTCACTGAACAGCAAACAGAAGACGTCGGCCGTCCACAGCTACAGGCGGACACGCCGCAGCAGAACCAGCCGGCCCCGCTACCACTGCCAACTACAACGGCAGAGGTGCATCAACAGCATCCACCGGCAGTACCGAAGAACTACGCTTGCGCGCAGCCGAATCCCTATCCGCAAGCATCGTTCTACAAACAGCGTGAAGCCCCGCCAGTCGTCCTACAGTCGGCACAGCCAGTACCGGCGGGAGCAACCGTGCCTGCTACGTCACTCCAACCGCAGCACGACCTTTCACAACTATCACCTGTGCTATCAAAGTGGCACAGCAATCGACGAGTCCACGCTTCACTGCAGAGCTACCAATATTCAACGGTGCTTATCAAGACTGGCTGTCATTCAAAGCCGCCTACAACGAGTCATCGAGCAACTACACAGAATTCGAGAACTTAGCAAGACTGAGAAGAAGCCTGAAGGGGGCCGCAAAAGAAGCAGTCAGCGGTCTCTTCATCGGTAACGTGAGAAGCCGGGACGTCGTGAGGAAGCTAGAATCGCGCTACGGAAGAGCAGACTCCATCGCTCTCACCGAACTTGAACGGCTACGCGCACTACCACGCCTCACGGATGCACCGAAAGACATCTGCATCTTTGCAAGCCGAGTCTCCAACAGCGTCGCGACACTGCAAGCTCTCGACAGAGTTCATTATTTATACAACCCCGAAGTCACAAAGCTCACAATAGAGAAGCTCACATCGACTCTACGAAGACAATGGTTCCAGTTCTCCGCCAGCCAGCCGAAAGATGAACCCGATTTATTGAAGTTAGCACGATTCTTAGACTACGAAGCCGAACTCTGCGGTCCGTATGCACAGCCAGAAGCGATTGGACAAGAACATGCAACGGTGGCGCCGCAGCGACGAACACAGAAAACATTCGCCGCTACAGATAGAAGTCAACCTAAGTGCCCAGTATGCTCGGGTACGGGTCACGCCACGCCTGAATGTAAACAGTTTAAAGAAGCCGATTCTCAAGAGCGTTGGGACTTAGCTAAAACGCATCGCCTGTGTTTTCGGTGCCTCCACTACCGCAATAAGACGCACCATTGCAAGGCAAGAAAATGTGAAATCGACGGGTGCACGTATTTTCACAATAGACTACTTCACTTCTCACGTCAAGCGAAAACAGAAGCCGTGGCCTCCACATGGACGCCTAAGAGGTCGCAGTCGTACCTCAAAATATTTCCTGTGCGCGTGTCGGGACCGGCGGGAGAAGAAGATGTTCGCGCGCTACTGGACGATGGGTCTACAGTTACGCTCATAGACTCCGACCTGGCCAATAAAGTCGGAGCTACAGGCCCAGTGAAGCCGCTGAACATAGAAGCTATAGCCGATACGAAGATCGCCGCCTCAACATCGAAACGCGTCGCTCTCATTATACGCGGGGCGACCAACAGTCACGAGATACACGCCCACACTATCCGCAAGCTGCAGTTATCACCTCAAGCCGTCGCCGAGAGAGACATAGCCGCCTGTCACCACCTGCGCGACATAAGCACAAACCTCCAGTATGAGTATGCTGCGCCGAAGATACTTATTGGTCAAGACAACTAGCATCTACTACTCGCTACGGAGGTGCGACAAGGACAGCGAGATCAGCCGGTCGCCTCTCTCACTCCGCTCGGATGGGTCTTGCACGGCGCGCACACTCGTTCATTGGGGCAGCGAATTCACTATGTTCGTCACCTCACCTCTACAGAGGACAGTATGGAAGAACAGCTGCGTCAATACTTCGCGATAGAAGCACTAACAGTAAACCCGAAGAGGCCTCAGTCCGATCCGGAGCAGCGCGCGTTGAAATTACTCGAAGAAGGTGTGAAAGAGACAGAAGATGGGCGTTATCAAGCGCCGTTACTATGGAAACGAGACGACGTTGAAATGCCCGACAACTTAGATAACGCGTTGAAGCGATTAGCGATTACAGAGAAGAAAATAAACAAAGACGCTAAGCCGAAACAAGCCTACTGAGAACAAATAGATGCCCTTATCACTAAGGGCTACGCCGAGCCTGCGCCGCCAGTGAAGTCGAAAAGAAGAACGTGGTACCTGCCGCACTTCGCCGTCCTTAATCCCATGAAGCCTGGAAAGGTCTGCATCGTGCACGACGCAGCCCCTAAGACAAAGGGGGTCTCTCTCAATGACCACCTACTCGACGACAGTGGACATCTAACTCGAAAAAGGTTCTACAGGAGTTCGGCTGTGACGATGTACAACGAAAAGCAGTCGGCCTCGGAGAAGAGAAGAAGATAGAACGCGTCCTGGGCCTCGTGTGGAAGCCCCTCACAGACGAACTCGCCTTTAATCTCGACTTGACGCGCATCCAGCCTGCAATATTAAGAAGCGACGCCCCTACCAAGCGTGAGGCGCTCAAGATCGTCATGTCGCTGTTCGACCCGCTCGGCCTCGCCTCACCCGTCACGGTACGAGCCAAACAGATACTACAGGAGGTGTGGCGCCGCGGGACCGGATGGGACGAGAAACTCGACTCTGACTTAGCCGCTCAGTGGTTACACTGGATGACGCACCTCGAGCGCCTGCGCGACGTCTCCGTACCGAGATGTTACATTGGCTACGCAGACGCCGCTTCATTGCAGCTGCACGTCTTCGTCGACGCCAGCGAGTCAGCCTACGCCGCCGCACTGTACTGGCGAGCCGTGGGACCCGACGGACACGTGACCACAGCGTTAGCACTGGCGAAGGCACGCGTAGCCCCACTGAAGCTCACATCAATACCGCGATTAGAGCTACAGGCGGCCGTGATGGGTAGCCGCATGGCCGCGGCGGTACTAACAGAACATCAACAGAAACCCGAGTCAACCACCTATTGGACAGACAGCAAAACCGTACTCACCTGGTTGAAGACGGGGTCACGGTTTTAAAGACCATTCGTCGCGCATCGCATAGCGGCGATTGAAGAACACAGTACAGTAAGCGAGTGGCGGTGGACGCCTACTAAGCTTAACGTAGCCGACGATGCAACCAGGGACGTTCCACGAGACTTCGACTCCAACCACCGGTGGTTCACCGGACCCGACTTCCTACGCGCGGACCCGTCTACGTGGCCAACAGACCCGCCCGTAGTGAAGATAGAAACAGGCGAAGAAAAAACACACTACATCACAGAGAAACGAAGCATACAGAAATTGAGTGAGAGCGTTCCTGAGCCCTCACGCTTCTCGAAATGGGAGCGCTTGCTGCGGGCGACGGCCAGAGTATTACAATTTATAGAACTCTGCCGACACCGCAAGCATAGAACTCACTATAAGCGCACTAAAAAGCACACAGAGGTCGATCCTACCTGGAAGCGACAATCCCGTCGAACTACGCTCGCAGACAGAAAACAACTTAAGAAGAGCGAAAACTCCATCAAGTACCTGCCTATCGATGCGAACTTACTCCATGCCGCCGAGACGCTTATAGTACGTGCTAGTCAAGAAGAAGCATTTTCACAAGAAATGAAAGAAATAAAAAGCAACAAGGGAATATCCAGTACTAGCCGCCTACGCTCGCTGTCAGTGATCTGTGTGAACGGAGTAATAAAACTTAATAGTCGCATCGGCGCCGCAGACGGAGTGCCGTCAGAAATCAAAAGCCTCCAGTGCTCGACGGTAACAGTTATTCGACAAAGCTATGGATCGAATATACTCACAGATAGCTGTCGCACGCCGGAGTAGAAACAACTATCAACGAGTGCCGACAACATTATTGGATTTTACGATTGCGGCCTGTAACTCGCATGGTCATCCACCGATGTCCGCTCTGCCGCATGAAAAAAGAGAAACCGTCACAACCTCCTACGGGAAACCTGCCGTCGTGCCGCTTAGCTCATCACCAGCGGCCATTCACCTTCACCGGAGTCGACTACTTCGGCCCGCTTACTGTGACGGTCGGCCGCACTTTACAGAAGAGATACGTCGCAATATTCACATGTCTCACTTCGCGCGCCGTCCATCTCGAGCTCGCCGCCTCGCTCAACACCGATTCCGCGGTGATGGCTCTCCGACGAATGATAGCTAGAAGAGGCTGTCCAACAGAAATATGGTCTGACAACGGCACGAAGCTACGAGGCGCAGACAAAGAATTACGACAAGCAATCGACGAAGCTACAGAGGAGGAAGCGAGTAAGAAGATAATTACTTGGCGCTTCATTCCCCCCGGCGCACCCTTCATGGGAGGCGCATGAGAGAGACTGGTACGAGCGGTGAAGACAGCACTCGGAGCGACGCTACACGAGCGTCACCCCACGGAGGAGGTACTGTCAACCGTCCTAACAGAAGCTGAATACACCGTGAATAGTCGGCCGCTCACCCATGTATCAGTCAGCTCTGAAGACCCGGAGACCATCACACCGAACCACTTCCTGCTCGGCGGCTCAGCACGAGTTCCTACACCGGGGACATTCGACGACTCGGACATTGACGGGCGCGCTCGATGGCGGGCCTCTCAACGCCTCGCCGACATCTATTGGACGAGGTGGCTGAAGGAGTACCTGCCCGACTTACAACACCGGCGGGAGCCTCACGGCAGAGGTCCAGCGATAGCAAACGGAGACGTCGTCCTCATAGTGGATAGCACTCTACCTCGCAATACATGGCCGCGGGGCGTCGTTATAGCTACTTACCCCGGCAAGGACGGAGTCGTGAGGATAGCGGACGTAAAAACAAAAGGCGGCGTGCTTCGGCGACCTGCGAAGAAATTAGTCGTACTTCCCACCGCACCGGACGTCCTACAGCAGGCGACGGGAAGCTGCAACGTCGACGCAGCGACGATGCACGGCGGGAGAGATGTTCCGGACGGCCGGAGCGTAGAAAACATTGAAAATCAAATAATTTAGTAGGGACTGTTGACCCCCTTAGTTTATAGACTTAAGAATTTACAATAAATATTTTCCTAATTGTGTTTTATTTTCCAATAGTTATAAGTTTAACGTGTAATAGATACATAATAGATTTTAAATAGATATATTGTAAGCCGACGCTCTGCTCGCCTCGGGAGGGAACGCGGGACGCAACGCGCATGCGCACTCTGCGCACTAGGTGGGCACCTATTGGTCGGCCGCAAACAGTATTATCACTGGCGATCCCGCTAGTTGCGGCCCTCCCGAGGGAGGATATATAGAGCGCCGGTAGGCCGTAAAATTCATTCAGTCTGCTCTCGGCCGCCGTACGAGACGCACGCGTCGCTCGCTCGCTCGCTCGCCTCGCCTCTCAGTGCTCAGTGCCGTTTCCGCGCGCCCGCGTTGCGCTGCCATCGCTCTACTCGCTGCGCATCGTGCGTAGCGAATTAGTGCGTTCGTGTCGTGTCGTGTCGCGTTGCGCCTGCGCTTCGCGTAGCGCCGACCGGTTATCGCGTCGCGCCTGCGCTCCCCGTAGCGCTGACCGGGTTATCGCGTCGCGGCCGCGCCAACTCGAATCGTTACGATTTCTCCGAGCGCCCGCGTGCGCTGCCACCGCTATACTCACTGCGCATCGTGCGTAGTGATTAATAGTGTGTTCGCGTCGCGTCGCGGCCGCGCCAACTCGTATCGCTAAGTGTTAGTGTTAAGTTAGTGAAGTTTATATAAGACCTAGGTGTTAGGTACACATCTGTGCACAATAAGACAGGCACAGTACGACCAGGGCTACAAAGTAGGCACTCTCCTCCCTGCCTATCCCCGGTAGGGAGGTCCTCTCTTACAACTTGGCGGCTCTACCAGCGCCATGGACACGCTGACGGACACCCAATTCCGCGCGTTCGTGATGGCTCAACTCGAGTCATCACACTCCCATATTCGCGACCTGTGGGACCACCGGGTCTCACCCGCGCCCCGCGCCCCCACCCCCGCGTCTTACTCGGCCGTTGTTTCCGCCGCCGCTACAGTCGCGAAGCCCCCGCCGCGCGAACCAACCAAGCCGGCCCCCGTTAGCGATTCGCCCGCTTCCCCTGACCCGACGGAGGCTTCGGACTCCGAAGAGGAAATGGACATAGCGCTTCCCTCCTCTTCGGAGGACGAGGCCACTAAGAGCGCCGATTGGCGCTTAGTGGTCAAGAGGAAGCGGGCGAATTCCCCGAGGGAAGGCGACACGCCCAGCCCGCTCCCCAAAACGACGAAGGCGGCCCCTCAGGCCTCCGGAGCTCCCGCGGCCCCTCTGGCCGAACAAAAAGCGCCTGCCTCACAGGCCATCCAGGCCCCTCAGGCCGACAAAATCAAAACACCGCCGCCGGTGTTTATACAAGAAAAAGCGTCGTGGGATAGGGTCTCTCGGGCCTTAGACGCGCGCCGCATAAAATTTGTTTCCGCCCGCAACACTGCACAGGGCATTAAGGTGCAGGTCCCCACCCCGGCTGACCATCGAGAGCTCACAGCGCTCCTACGCTCGGAGCGCATAGGTTTCCACACTTATGCGCTCCCGGAGGAGCGCCAGCTTCGCGTGGTCATCCGCGGCCTCCCCAAGGAGCTCCCGGAAGAGCTCATCCTCGGCGACCTTAAGTCGCAAAACCTCCCGGCGCGTGAAGTCCACCGCCTTTACAAGCCTCGCTCGAAGGAGGCCTTCGACCTCGTGTTGGTCGTACTCGACCTCTCCCCCGAGGGAAAGGCCGTTTTCCACATAAAATCCGTATGTAGGATTTCCGGCCTCTCCGTAGAGGCCCCGCACAAGCGCGGCACGGTGGGTCAATGCCACCGCTGCCAATTGTACGGGCACTCGGCCCGCAACTGCTTCG
Source organism: Zeuzera pyrina (assembly GCA_907165235.1). Lineage (NCBI taxonomy): Eukaryota > Metazoa > Arthropoda > Insecta > Lepidoptera > Cossidae > Zeuzera > Zeuzera pyrina. Next base: position 8,087,205 of record OU015627.1, read on the forward strand.
CACGGCCTAGGTGCGTCAAGTGCCACGGAGACCACGGCACCCCCGAGTGCTCCCGCACGCCGGAGACGTCTGACCCTCCCGGTTGCGTACTGTGCGGAGAGCTTGGACATCCCGCGAACTATCGCGGTTGCCCGAGAGCTCCGCGCCGTCGCCGCCGTGGGGGTAAGTCGCGCCGAGCCGGCGGAGCACATCAGGGCCAACGCCGCGGCCCCCCTGCGCACCCAGCCCAACCTAAGGCCGCCCCTACCGCGACCTCCGCACCCACACGGCCCGCGCCCTCTGCGCCAGCCAAACCCGCGCCCTCCGCGCCGTCACAACTCGCGCCTTCTGCGCCGCCACAACCCGCGCCCTCCGCGCCAACTCAACCTGCGCCCTCAGCGCCGAACAAACCCGCGCTCTCAGCGTCGACTAAATCCGCGCCCGCGCGCGCTCTACCGGCCCGAGAGACCATAGCGCCGACGCCAGCACAACAACCGCGGCGTAAGGGGCCCGCGCCTCAAACGCGTCCAGCGGCGCCGGCTCCTTCAGCGCCGGCGTCCGATCTCCTCGGCGACATCCGAATGCTCGCCGACCTCGTTAAGGAAGTCAACCTTAACGAAATTAAATTAGTCGCGCGTAAAATCCGCGACTGTAGCGACGGGATGGGACGGCTCATCATACTTGCCGAACACGCGTCCCTTCTGGACAGCCTAAGCCGCTTCACGGCGCCCCCTCGTAGGTTATAAAACCGGGCACCCACGAGACAACTCCCTCCGCGCGCATCAAACCGCGCGGGCTCTCAATCTCATTTTTTAACGCGGACGGACTCCGCAGGCAACGCGATCTTCTTCACGAGTTTACGCGAGACCACCAAATAGATATAATGCTAGTGCAGGAAACCTTTTTGAAACCTAGAAATCGCGACCCCGGCCTCTCCGGGCTTAACATCGTGCGAAACGATAGGGTGCCCGCCCCCAAAGGCGGCACTGTTATCTACTACAGAAGGTCCCTGCACTGCATTCCGATCGATACGCCCGCCCTCACCAACATAGAGGCGTCGGTGTGCCGGGTGGCCCTCACGGGGCACGCGCCTGTCACACTCGCGTCAGTTTATCTCCCTCCCGGTAAAGCGCTAATTAGAAGCGATCTAGAGGCCCTCCTAAATTTAGACGACTCTGTCATACTCGCCGGCGACCTCAACGCTAAACATCGTCGCTGGAATTCGCACACCACCTCGCGAAATGGCAGAGCTTTAGACGAACTAACCGATGTCCTTAACTTTGACGTTATCGCCCCCATGACGCCCACCCACTATCCCAGAGTTACAACACACAGACCGGACGTACTCGACATAGCGCTTCTAAAGAACGTAGCTCTAACGCTGCACTCAATAGAGGCGTTACACGAGTTAGACTCTGACCATAGGCCGGTATTACTCAAACTAGGACCTATGATAGACACTAGGACGCTCACAAAAACCGTGACGGATTGGCAGAGTTTAGACGAAACGCTAAACGCTGAGAATTCGCCGCGGCTTAACGCGATACCGGACGTTATCCGTTCCGCCGAGGACGCGACCGCGGCGATAGACGCGCTCACCGCCCACATCCGCGAATCGGTCTCCGCGTGCTCCCGTGAGGTCCCGGCGGCGAACGACCGCCGTTGAGAGCTCCCCGGAGACATCCGTCGGCTGATCAGAGCCAAGAACGCCGCGACCCGCGCTTACGACTCGTTTCCCTCAGAAACGAATAAACGCAACTTACGCGCCCTCCAACGCGAAGTCAAATACCGAATTTCCGAACTTAGGGATAACAGGTGGAGCGATCTCATGCGAGAGATCGAGCCGACGCACCAGGCTTACTGGAAGTTGGCCCGATCTCTCAAATCGGACACGTTCCAAACAATGCCGCCCCTGACGAAACCGAACGGACAGACAGCTTTCGACGATGTAGATAAAGCCGAACTCTTGGCCGACACTCTGGAGGCCCAATGCTCACCTAGCTCTCAGCCTGTAGATCAGAATCATTTAGACATGGTCAATCGCGAAGTAGGCTCCCTACCGCCCGCGACCGCCCCCTGCCAACTCAGACCCGCGACGGTTGACGAAGTTCAGGACATTGTCAAGGCTCTCAAACCTAGAAAAGCCCCCGGTAGAGACGGCATCTCCAACCGAGTAGTCAAAATTTTCTCGATGCGCCTTCTCGCGCTCTTAGCAGCAATTATCAATGCCGCCATGGCGAACCGCGTCTTTCCAGCCGCCTGGAAGGAAGCGATCGTCATCGGAATCCCGAAACCGGGTAAACCCCGCAGTAGCCCCAATAGCTATCGCCCAATCAGTCTCCTTAGCGTGCTAGGGAAAATTTACGAACGGGTCCTTCTGGCTCGTCTCAAAGCCCACTTAGACACCTCCGGTCTCCTCATAGACGAGCAATTTGGCTTTCGAGCCAAACACTCGTGCATACAACAAGTGCACCGCCTCACGGAACACATCCTGGAGGGCCTTAACCGCCCGAGTCGCACTATAGGCACGGGGGCCCTCTTCTTCGATGTAGCGAAGGCGTTCGACAAAGTCTGGCACGCCGGGCTGGTGTACAAGCTACGCCGGCTCGGCGTGCCTGACGATCTCGTACGCATAGTACGGGACTTTTTGTCAGACCGCTCCTTCCGCTATAGAGTCGAAGGGGTGCTCTCCTCTCCCCGCCCCATCAGGGCAGGCGTCCCACAGGGCTCCGTTTTATCGCCCACGCTCTACTCGCTCTACACGAACGACGTCCCCAAAACCCCCGGTGTAGAGCTCGCCCTATTCGCGGACGATACCGCTCTGTTCACATCAGACCGGAGTCGCCTCAGAGTCTCCCAACTCCTCCAAGTCGCGGTCACGAGCCTAGGCGAGTGGTTCCGTCTTTGGAGAATCGAAGTCAACCCCGAGAAAAGCGCCGCCGTGTATTTCTCGAGGGGAACGACGACCAGCCGCGCCCGCCGCGCTAACACTCTCAGAACGATCACACTTTTCGGCCAGGATATCCCTTGGACTAGGAAAGTCAAATACTTAGGAGTCACCCTTGACAGTGCCATGACCTTCGGCCAACACATCAAAACGGTCCGCGACCGCGCCGCGTTCGTTCTCGGTCGTCTCAACATGCTCATTTGCGCTAAAAGCAAAATGTCCCTCAGACATAAAGTTACCTTATATAAGACGTGCGTCAGGCCTATCATGACGTACGCCAGTGTAGCATTCGCTCACGCTGCGCGCTCTCACATCAACTCCCTCCAAGTTATTCAGAATAGGTTCATGCGCAGGGCTACCGGTGCCCCTCCTTACGTGCGCAACGTAGATCTGCACTACGACCTAGAATTACCCTCTATAACTCAACATCTAAAAGAGGCGTCCCAACGCTTCTTTCACCGTTCCTCCTTACACCCGAATTCCTTAGTGGTCAGGGCGTCATCGTACACCCCCGAACGCCGCGTCCGCAAACGCTATCGTAGACCTAGACATGTGTTAGGCGACAGCGACGACGACATTACACGTTCGAACTCGAACATGCCAACCTACACACTTCGACCGCACCGCCCCCACCGGCGGAGGCGAGGACGACCCCCGCGACACCCGTAGGGTCTCACGTTTAGAAGCTCGATCACTTAGCTCTACACGCACACACGCGGGCCTTAAGCCACATTGTAAACTGCCACGCGGAACACTAGGCACACTAACCGGCCCTCAGCCGTCTCGCCGGCCGGGTCCGCTAGAGGCCCGGCCCTCACCCGAATAGGAAGCCCGTTAAGATGCACGCAGGTGCGGAAAGCTCCCCTGGCGACGCCTTGAGCCCGAGGTCCGCCCTCCATACGAGGCATCCCTCGGCTGGAGGAACCCTCAGGCGGTCGACCATCTGGCAGGGCGCCTTCAGCGCTCGCCCCAACGCGACCTGTGACGCTGTAAAAGCCACTAGGGCTAACAGCAAAGAGGGGTTTTGTTTAGTCGGTTCGAGTCCGACACTCCCCAGTCGGCGTAGAGTCCGGCTGGGTAGCCCGCGGGGGTTTCATTTCGCCTCTCAGAAACCAAAAAAAAAAAAAAAATTCATTCCGTACATTCCGCTTAACAAGACAACATAGTGAAAATAAATAGAAGAAAGAAAAAAGGTGGTTTTCTTCCAATCCAGTGATAGAAAAGTACGGGCAGTCAACAGTATACAATAATAGCAGCACTCGTCCCGTACAGATTTATGATGACGTCACATATACAGAAAGTGTTCCCTGTGTATTCCATTTAATTTGATACTTATATTGCTGGAGGTCTTTTCCTTCTAACAGGGAGCATTCACCATATTGGATTTATGATAACGTCACATATACAGAAACCTCCCAGGCGTGCGCACAACAACTCACTAAAGTTTCATCACAATCAGATAAATGGTATAAGGAACGCATAGAAAACAAATGTACAAAGAAACATTCATCTGTAAAGAAACAGACAGACAGATTTCGCATTTTTTGAAAAAAAGAAACATTCATCATTAAATAAACAGACCGACAGACTTTCGCATTTATAAAATTAGTAAAATTAGTAGTAATCATTCAAAAATATTTGTAATAAATATTTTAATTACCTAATTAAGTTTGTAACAATAGTAGAAAAGAAACAAGATATTATAATAGGGAACTAGGTACATAATTTCAAAGAATGGTAGTCATTATAAATTCTCAAAATTAATGGAAAAGATATTGACAATCGATAATCGCATCCCTATTTACACGCGCCATCTTGCAAGAGTGAGGACGCAACATGTAATTACAGCTTGCTAAACAAGGACAAATGCTGACTCAAAGCTACTAGCAACCAGTATCACTAAAGCTCTGCATTTTTGTGTTATAAATTTTTATTATTAATTTTATACTTCCCGATGAAACGTGATATTGTCCTTTTTGAAACTATTTTTACGGCTGTCACTACCACAGCACTTTACAGCGCAATTTGGCATTGTTTACGTACTTTGTTCTATATTTTTTAAAACGATTAGACACAGGTCACGGATCTGCTTTCTGGTTAATACTAAAGGAGCGGGCGTTTGTGTTGAAGTTATATGAGCATTTGTGCTAATCGATGGCAGAAAATGGTGCCGTTTCATTTTCTATCTTTAGGCTAATTTGTCTGTGGTTCAACACAAACAATATGGGTATCAAACGAAATGGAATAGGCATGGCAAGGTTTCTGTATGTGTGACATCATCATTAATCCAATATGGCGGATGTTCCATAATAGAAAATAACTTTTTTGTTTAATATCAACAATATACGGACGCGTATTTTAAAATTACGTATCCGCGTATTATCGTAATACGCGGACGAAGTCGCGGGTACAGCTAATATATTATAAACATGTCAGTGGTAGTGGTAACACTTGTTTCGGTACGAAATTTTTAAAAGCGTAGGTAACAAAAATAATTACAAAACTTGAAATACTAATGCTGACTTTTTACCGAACTACAGCGATGCAAAAAGAAGAGTTACGATTTTAGCGGCGTAAGTATGTTGTACATCTAAATTTAAAACGAAAGACTAAAAAGAATTGTATGTACAATTTTATTTTATTTTACTTTAACAATAGCCTTTCCAATATTTTCTCCTCTTAGGATTCCAACTAAAGCATCAACCATATTTTCAAAACCATAATACAATTTTTCTTGATATTTGAGCTTTCCCTCCCTTAACCAATTTAAGTTTACATCGATTCCTTCGTCCCAACGGTTCGTCCATCGGTTAACAAGAAATCCTTCCATTTTAAGTTCTTTTAGCACCAGAGCTGGTTGTAGAATCGATGCTACAAAATAATGTAAAAAAACAATAGCGTTAATAAAAGGAAAATATTTACATCAAGTTAAAAAAACGAACGTTATTGTATATTATACATAGACATATATTACATTTACCTTTAGGTAATGAAGCATCGTTGTAAGATGATATAGAACCGCAAACTGCTATTCTTCCATACTTATTCATGTAATTTATAATAATGGAACTAATCTCACCACCAACCTGTGAGAAATAATAAAAAATTACAAAGTTGTTGTATTGAGGTGTTACACCGATAATAATAATAGCATATGCGAACAAAACGAAACCTATAACATCAATGTAATATTATATGCAGATACATACGTGCTTGCATACATACATAGTACACATATCTACATATCCTCATGCTGTATTCCTAACGGGATAATCAGTGACGATAGAGTGCCAAACATTATGATATGTAGGTACTTACATTATCAAAATAACAATCTACTCGTTTTGGAGCCCCTTCCTTGAGAGCAGATTTGATATCTGCAGTTTTGTAGTTCACCGCAAAATCAAAACCCAGTTCTCTTTTTAAGTATTCACACTTTTCATCCGACCCAGCAAATCCCACGACTCGACATCCTTCAAACAGATAAAAAATATAGAACAGTGTTCAATTTATAACAAAAATTTCGAAGTAATAATATTACTATAATTACGTCTATGAAAATTACCTAATATTTTACCAATTTGACCCACATGACCACCAACAGCACCAGCTGCACCAGTAACCACAATCGTCTCACCAGCCTTTGGCTGACATATCTCCTTTAGTCCGAAATAAGCAGTATTGCTAAAGTAATAACACAAGTTGATATAAATATATATGAAGAAGTATAACACCACAGTCGCGCTCTGGTAGTACAATAGCATTTGTGCCGATTTCACGGACTGGTGAAATCGGGCATTAGACCATCACTATCATGAATTGTAATGTAGCAAAGCACATACATAAAAGTAAAAACCTTACCCAGGCATTCCAAGTAACCCCAATCCTAAGGAGACAGGATGAGGACTAATGTCTGGTAAAAGTGTAAGAGGTAGAAAACCCAGTTGAGGAGGGTTATCAGGATTACAAACGGTATGTGTTCGCCATCCGAATGACCCCGTTACATATTTTCCAACTGGATACTTATCATTACGACTGTCTATAATTCTGAAATATGTCAGTTAAGATATGAATATAATGTATGAAATAATTATTTTCCACTATTTGATTTAGTATGACGTTACTTTGCAATTTGGCCTCCTATCATGTCTGTAGGTAGTTTGTATCCTATCATATAAGCGCGCATGTACGGATCCACACTGAGGTACTCTGCTTCGGTTAATATTTCTAAAAATAATATTAAACAAGAACTATAAACTTTCATGTTATTTGAAAATAATTTATTTTAGTGTTCGAAAATTAGTGTTACCTCCAGCTCTTAGTTCAGGAAGCTCTTCTTCTATTAACTGAAAGTCGGATTTTTTTGGTTCACCTTGAAAATACTTTGTAAGAACATATTTTTGTGCACGTACATTTTTTGTAGCTCCAGAATATAAACGTTTTGTCACATGAGTTATGTTAAATAGTTTGGCCATTGTAACAAGTTCGGCACTTTTCTGAAATTTATTAAATTTGTGAAATGGAATAATAATAATATGAGTACATTGTTATACATATCGCATGGAATTCTGTAATACGGATTGTAACGTGCCTCGTTTAAATAATATACACTTAAATTGCAATATTTATTGATTTTACTTGAGAATTAATAAAGTAGTACTACGTACTCAATTGCGAACAAATTTCTGAACGCGTTACCTATTAATATTGTATCGCAGACAATTAACATCTTTCACACACTAACCTTAACGATATCACGGTGGAATGCAAATAAAATTTGTGATCGAGTGTTTTGTATGTAATGAACCGTAAGTATAAACCTACAAAAAAAATGTGTTACAGGATTTTGGTACAATTCAATGAATTTTAATATCTCACCTTTATTCCAAGCCATCACTTCAGTTCACAGATTTCTCCTTTTAAAGGGGAGATTCACGTTACAACGGTCGCAAGGACTGTCAATCGAACCGTTGCAATGCCAGTTCTATTACCAGACATACGTTGCGACGTTGCGAATGCTAATTGTAGATAGCACCGGTTTTGTAGGACATACGACTATTCATCTCGCTTAGTGCGACTTGTACTATTGATTACGACAAACGTTTTGTGTTGCTCCCTCTCGATTTTTACGTGCTGTGAATTTGGACCTTGTTTTGTTTAACGATTTGGACTCTGCTTATTGAAATTATGAGTTGGTGATCTTAAGGACTCTGAAAGCATTGTGAACGACTATCGATTGTAGTGTTTTAGTACAGATTGACAGAAATGCCGCGTCAACAGTATACGGCACGAGACTATTGTAACATGCATTTTATTTACGGAGAATGCAGAGGTAATGCGAGAGCCGCTGCAAGATTATTACGTGAAAGTTATCCGCATGAGCAACGTTACCCAGACTATCGAATTTTTATTAGAGTACATATCTCGTTCCTCGAAGGAAGATTTCCTGGTTCCGAAATCGGTGGTCCTAGTGAAGGAAGACCGCAACGAGTCAATACTCGAATATTAGAGGAAATCGAGAATGACCCGACGACATCGGTTTGTGCCATAGCACGACGCACTGGTGTGCCTAAAACAACGGCGCATAGAGTATTAAAAAGACATCGGTTGCACCCATATCATTATCAACATGTTCAAACGTTACAGCCGAGAGACTACGCTCTAAGAGTTACGTTTTGCCGAAGAATGTTAAGAAGGATTCCAGATGATCCGCAATTTTTCAATAAAATTTTGTGGTCCGACGAGTCTTCCTGCAGACGCGATAGCTATATCAACATGCGCATGAATTAGATAACCCCCATTTGATGAGAGAAGACAAAAGCTAACATCAATTTAAGATAAATTTATGGGCTGGTATTATCTGTGGCCAAATAATAGGTCTATTTGAATTGCCAGCAACTAACTGCTGATTATTATTTGCATTTTTTACAAAATGTATTGCCCACACTGTTGCAAGATGTCCCGGAAGAAGTGAGAGAAACGATGCGGCTACAGACGACGGATGTCCCGCACACTATGCAACGACAGTAAGGCGACACCTAAACGCAGCCTATCCTGACAGATGGATCGGCCGCTTAGGACCGATTTTGTGGCCGCCAAGGTCTCCCAACCTAAATCCCTTGGACTTTTTTTTATTGGGGATGCCTTAAAAATTTGTATCACGAACACTCAATCGCGTCAATAGACCAATTGCGCCAGCGTATAAACGCTGCCGTAGAGTCCATTAACCGTAGAAATTGCATACGCCGTGTAAGGGCTTCATTCATAAAAAGATGCAGGGTGTGTATTTTAGCAAGGGGAAAACAATTCTAATACCTATTGTAAGTTTTTAGTACTAAATAATTCTTTTATAATTTTACGTTTTTCTTTCCAAAGTAACTTTTTAGTAATAAATACTTTTTTTATATTTTTTTGTTTTTCTTCCAAAGTTTTTTTTTGTTTTAAGTCCTATAGAAATTTTATCACGCAGATAAAAGATTATAAAATATACAATAATAAACCTGATAAACACACAGTTAGATCATTTTCTTTAAATTAAGTTTTGGTAATGTAACCCCTTCATCAGATTAATAGCAATAACTTTGCTATTAATCGCTTGAATAGCAATAACTAGATGAAAGTTTTATACCATTTTAGAAACCTTAATAAATGTTCCAGTTTTTAAAATAATGGGCCACCTCAGTGTAGTACATTTTTTTACAGGAGAATTTATCCAATTTGGGTTATCATAATCTGAAAAAAATAATTTCTTCGTTTGTGGTATTTTTTTTTAGAAATGAAGATAACCTAACCAAATCGTTATTAAGCCACATAAGATAACTATTCAGCAATATTTTACAAAAATCAGATTTAAAAAATGTTATCATTTGGAACGACAGCATTAAAAAAAACTGAAGCCTAGCGGAGAAAATGGTCAAAATAATAAAAAAAAAATTCTCGGTAACCCTAAGGTTTTTTTTTAAACTAGTCAAATAGGTTTTAGGTAATTAGGTGTTCTACCTTTCCCTTAAGGTTGATCCATTATTTACGGGACATCCCGTATAGTGTTTCCATGAATATGTTCATGGAAATCCCGGGTATACACCGCTAGGTTGTTATTTTTTTTCTTCTTCACGTATTGTAATAGTATAGAATCGTTATCTAAAACGTTAAAACTTCTCCAGTAAAGTGATAGTAGACTTTACTGAAGTTTTACAGGACTTTGTCGAAGAGCGCGAAAACGTCAGTTACACATGTTTATTTAGACCTACTCCATTCTTTTCACTTACACAGAACTTTAAAACACAATATACTATCACTTTTGTACTTTAAAACTCCCAAAAATTAAAAAAATAGATAATCTAAATAAAATGAGAACCTTACTTCTCCCGTCCCGCCAAAAAGTTCTTGGTTGTTCTTAGCCGCTAAGATAATAACTAAAGTTTAGGTATACTAACTTTATGGCTTTTAAAGAGGTCATTCACATTGGAACGGTTGTACGGACCGTCTCACGGACTTTTGTCGTATGCGACAAGTTCGATCGTGAATGTATCGGTCGTAAAGCGGACAGTACGACCAAGGTCATGTCGCAAGTCCGTTGAAATAGTCATCAAACCTTGCGACCTTGATGTTTGAGACGGCTCGTACGACCAAGCTAATTCTTTCTTCTTCTTCTTTCTTGTCACTAATTCATCGAGCAAGCTCATGTAGGTAGGTATATATATTTCCTCTGAGCAACCATTTTTTTGACCACTTACATTTCTTTTTTCTTTCATTCATGCACTCTAATAATGATACAGTAAGTGCAGCTTTTGTCTTTTTACCTATAATATTCATATTGATATATCTAAGCAAGAGCATCCCACTTCACACTAAAAGCATCTGACAACTGTGATACATTTCTGCAGGACAATCTGTACGACCAAGTCGCAACGTATGTGTGGTAATAAAACTAGCATTGCAACGGTTCGATTGACAGTCCTTGCGACCGTTGTAACCAATGTTGTAACGTGAATGGCCCCTTTTACACAAAACAAAGACAACATAAATACGGCCGTCACCACTCACAGAGTACATTCACCACTATTCTACTTCTTTTTTACATACTGGCAATGCGTTTCATATTTATTAGAAACATTTCTGTAAAAAATTCGTAATACCGTAAAAAATAGGTGTATGTTATTTAGAAGTCCCTACACTCTCCAGTAAAGTGATAGTAGACTTTACTGGAGTTAAAAAGTACTATTTAGAAGAATGCGAAAACTGCAATTGCACATATTTATAAACTTTCCAATTCTTAACACTTATACAGAAATTTAAGGCACAATATACTATTACTTTTTTTATTCAAAACTCCCAAAAACACAAAAAATAGAAAATTTATTTATAATACGAACTTCGCTTCTCCCATTCCCGCCAAAAAGTCCATTCTACAATTACCACTCATCAGCGAGCAGCGACACATTTACTTCGTGTCTTCGTGACGCATACATCGCATACAGTAGGGATGTTTATATTCATCGATATTATCGAAACATCGTTTTTGCGAAGTGTGAAAACATCTGTAATTTGAGTTTTACGATAACGATTCAACATAATAAATACAATATGTAACATTGGCAAATGCGCTAATCTGTGCACCATGCCTTGAAGACAGAAAAAAAATCATTAATATCAATGTTCATGGAGTTTTTGGCGGGATTTTATGGGTGAGCGGTTAGGCGTTTATTTTAATTATTTGCAAATTGTTACTGGCGAATATTGTGTCGTAAAATTGGCGTAGTTTTGCGTCCCAGTGTCTGCGCTATTGTGATTATTGTGGAATTGTTGAAATAAATGCTAATTTAGTAGCGTGACGTTGAGATTTTTATAGTGGCCTAGTCCGCCTCAATGGAACCTATTAGAAAGACCGCCTCAATATATTTGTCGCCAGAAACTACAACAGACAATAAATTGTATTACGTTGACGTTTTAATGAAATAATATGAAGAATTTATCTTATTACTACTGAAGACATCGGTTATACGGGCACAGAAAGAACCCTTTACCTTCCCTCCTAAGGGAGAACGGCACTCTTGTTACCACAGCTAAGTAAGCTAAATAAATAACTTACAGATACAGACAGCATGCGACAGCTAATCGCAAGATATCTACTGTCAAAACGAGAATTCGTAATGTAATTTGTATAATGGCGCTAAATCTACCGCGAAAAGTGCATTTTACGCAATGATTAAGGAAACTAAAGGACATGGCATGTTGATCTATAGCAACATTTAGTTATATATATTCTAACGCATGACTTTCAAACGTAGTGTTGTCTCTTTTTGACTTACGGCTTCTTGCGTGTGTAAGAGAAAACAACAGTACTTTTCTCAAAGAGTAATTTTTTTATGTGACATCATTGTAATGTCATAACGTGCCAGTTCGCCATTTATTGCGACACGCTGACAAGTACACGAAGTGTCAAAACATATCAATGAATTTAATATTTTTTAATGTTTCTGTGATTTTGTGCTGGATATTGGAACTGTTTTGATAAAAGAGAAGCTGGCATAATGCCACAATAATTTCTAAGTGTAGTGTGTTAGGATGCGGCTTGAGGAAAAGCAATAATCAACGAAATCTGTAATTGCACTGGTACGTAACAGAAATTCATTGATTTAGTCTGATGTAGTATATATTTCAATCGTAATTACTGTGTTTCTTAGTTTACTGTATTATAGTCATGTATATTATTAGTTATTAGCAGTTTTTATTCATATAATACAGTAAATTACTTCATATCAATTTTCGTCGTTATTGCAGTTAGGGCTGTCCATGTACCTATATTAAAAAGATATCGATAAATACAGGTATCATGTTTATATGTCGTAATTATCTCGTTTCAGATTACCATCATGTATTATTAGAGGAAAAGAGTGGCTTGACGTAATCGGAAAAGGAAAGGAAAACTCTGTAAAAATTACATGCATGTATATGATATATACATACATATCTTCACGCTGTATCCCCAACGGGGTATTCATGATATACATTTATGTTATTTGCATTTCGAAGCAACTTCTTTCAATAGAACATTAAGAAAATAATCTTACGATATGATGAATTACCCTCGCAAAGATTATTGGGAATCAGAGAAAATATTTACAGTGGTAATTAATTACTTTTTAATTTCCTGACTATGTAAATCCTCTATTGAGAAAAAGTAACAGGAAAATATTAATGGTTTATAGAATGTGGCTGATCATTTGTTTTGATAGTTCTAAATATCTGCTTCGGAGTTATGTAAATCAAGACCACGCCGAGTTATTTTTGCGACCAATAAGAGCTTGTAGTTGTTTTACTAATAACCCAGATGCGGTACAATTTAAAGAATCTTTTAAAAAACTTAAAGAGCAGAATTAAGAGACGAAGGTGTCAGAAACTATTTTATTCTTTTCTTGACGTACAAAAAACTACAGCGACATGATGAGTACAATGACTGCTTAAATTCAAATCTCACTATTCAAGTTTCATCCAGAAATTATTTAATAAAAATTGTGCTATTTAGTTAGCTATATTTATTTATTTTGTGAATATGTTATTAAAAACTTAATGTACTTAATATAATTATTATTTTACCAACAATAATATTAACAAACAGTTCTATTTTTCAAACCCAGTAAAAATATGTTACTATAGTATATTAGATATGACTAGTCTAACATTGGTCATCCTTGTAGTGCCTAGCAATTTACTATCTTAACTTTTAAAGGATTTATTCCAAAGGATGGTATGTTGTGGATTTTCTACGCTAGATAATATTATAAACTATAATATTACCTACTTATTTCTTCACAATATAAAGAAATAAAATTTGCTTGTTTGTATGTACGGGGTAACCTCTGGAAGTACTAAACTGAATTTGAGAATTCTTCGACTAATAGAAGTCCACAGTGTTCAATTCCTAATTGAAATGTTATTCACAATTACTGTGTGATAAGGCCACTAATTTTTAGTAAAATTGATTATTCTAGTATTTAGTTTATCAAAGTGCTACAGTACGCCATGGCTATAGACTTAGTCGGTCCGTGTGTATGTTTCTCGTAGCACTTATTTTAATTTCACCATCACCTTTAGAAGAAGTAACGTTATGCATGTAAAGGAAAGAAAAGCATTAAAAGGACTGTGCTGTTCTTCGACTACTGTGACCTATGTTCATTGATCTTCAACATTTATCAAAGCGCTTCATAAAAATATGGGTTTTTTTTAAAAAGCAATTTTGTTTCTGTAATAATCATGAACTTACTATTAAGTATTACAAAAAGAGATACCTAAGTAATTTCTTTGTGTGTAGGGTTCATTTAAAGTTCCATACAAAAATGATCGAAGGACAGAAAGGGGCTATACTTGTAGGTGCCTGTTGCTATCGTTGCTAATAACACCTTAAAATCGCGTTAAGCGCAGATTATAATTATATGCCGACAGCATCGAAGTACGCTGACTGCTATTTTCAGTTTGAACAATATTTCAGTACTTTTGTATAAATCTATGACACAAAAAAAGCCCTCCCTTTTTCTGAAGATATCATACAAAATGATTTTTATTTCAATACTGATGCTGTTACAAGACTCATTTCAACAACTGACTTAACGACATCTACATAGTAGATATTTGGGACATCACTAATTGGCAGCCATTGTTTGCGACACTCGAAGTTTAGGTGGCACGATTATTTTGTACTTGTTTCATGTCCTTTAGTTTCCTTACGGCCGCATACTCAAACGCTTCTTAAATTATTAAGAGCTTCTCAAACATACTAAGGCATAAGGCAACCTTAACTCATACTCAAAAGAAAAATTGAGAGTAGCTTAACTTTTGATACATCCTTAATTTTAAGGCCGTCTTAATTAGAAAAAACATCAGAAAGCGCATATTCAAACGGCAATTAACTTTTGACAGAAACACATAATAAAGATATATTATAGTATACACTAATAACTAAATAGCAGCTTTTAGTAATTAAATAGATTTTGTAAAATATGCTAAAATATAAGTTACTTGCTTGGAAAGAAACGTTGTTGTAGTACTATCGAAAAGGAAACGAAAACGGACTCGTTTGTACTGGTGTTGCCATACAGTAAGCGTTTAAGGTCTCCTTAGTTATGCGGATACTTACAATGTATGAGATACGTTTGAAAATATCAATTAAATTTGAGACCGTCCTTAAACTAAGGATAACTTAACTAAAATTTTATTTAAGAAACGTTTGAGTATTCGGCCGTTAGTCATTGATTTTACGGTCATAGAATAATAGATACGCAATCGTCTTATATGATACTAATTTTTTAATACAATTAATCACCGATCGCGTGGCTATCGCTGTTTGCAACTTTATAGGCAATAATCCGCCGTACTAAAAAAAAAAATGTCAATGTTCATTGCTTGATAACGCAAGATGTCGTTGTTTTTAGATGTTCAAAATCGCAAAATGGTCGGCATGTAAATGATAGGCTTGCTTGATTTATTTTATATAAATGAGAGTCTGTCATTGCTGTTATTATAAAATGAGATTTAATTAGTGTATAGTGCGACATTCTATTACTCATTAAGTTTTTGATTAAAAAATAAGACACAAATATACGGAAGGAGCAATGTTTGGTTTTCTGTGCTTATAATAATATTTTATGCAGTGGTAAACAATTACATGATAAATTAAACAATTATTTAGTAATAATATGGCTTCTGCCGAGGAATTTAGTTGTGTCTTTTGTAAGGAAAGGTTTGTTAATAAAGAAGATTTACAGATACATTTCAGGTATGTACCTACGTACTGTTTTGGCAACAATAATAAAATTAAAGTACTATAGTTATCTAAATATTAATTGCAATACACTGTTTTATGAACAGGAAACATGGTGACCCAAAATTCAATCAAAGTTTAAAGAACAAAACCAGATTTCAACATGAAATAGACACATCAACTGAAAATGTGGACGATAAGGTTGAAATGATTGGTTGTGATGTGTGTACTGAAAGGTTTCCTACGATATCTAAGGCAATAACTCACAAACATAAAGTGCATCCTGATCATGATGCTAAATACTTTTGTCCTTGGTGTGGAAAACTGTTCACAATGAAGGTAATTAACAGTTCCCATAATCTCTTGAAAAAGTGGGAATATGTTATACACTTAGTACATATCATTTGTAATCACTTATGTCAATTGCTGAATTTTTACTGCATCTGTCTTCATATTGCTATTGTTGTATGGAGATAATAGTTGAACCCAAGCAAAAACTTTGCCATCTTAAAAATCCAGTTGACAATAGGTTTACGTTTAACTTATCTGCCATATGTCTAACTGTTAGTTTAATTACATAGTTCGAAACACGCAGCTACTCATGTGATTATTTTTTTACTCTCATATATAACTATTAATTCTTGTTTGATATAACTGCACAGTTACTCTTACATAATATGAATTAGCACAAAATTGAGTGAAAATTAAATGTTTTAGAGATTCAGAATATATGATAAAATAAAAATGACTTGAGTTGTTACCTAACTTGAACAAAGCATTTAGAAAATTTCAATAGTATTGATGAGCATAAGTAAAATATTAACTGATATTTATAGAGTACTATAAAATATACCATACTGAATGGGGAGTATGATTAGAATCACTTACTTGCATTGAATAAGAACTTGAGTTCGATTTAGTTCTTATATCAACTTAGAGATTTGTTGGTCACCAAGACTATTTGACCTTATATGTTATATTAATTGCATGAATGAGATGAGAGAAATATCATAACAACATTGACGTTTTAGTACTAAAATTAAACATGAATAAAAATCTATTTCTGTATTAGTCACATTTAGCATAAAATGTAAAAACTACTATGTTCATCAGTTTGAGATGTGCATGCACTGACAGGTTGACATTTTAAATTTGCAAATTTCAGATTTTTCTATATACCCTGCAAGCTTGCATAAACTTCATTTCATTTTTACAACAAACATATGTGGAAACATTGATTTACTTAACTCTGTTGAAGTTTACAAAAATGTTGAAAACATAATAATAAAGACTATTCTATGCCCTGAAATAAGACCAAACCCTTAATTTCCTCTTTTAATGACCAATATTTGAATAATAAAATTTTTTGATAAAATTGCACTGTACATTGGTTTCTCTTTTTATATATAGATGTGTAGTTTTTCTTTTTGTTGTCTTTTATCAAATTTAATTTAATTTGTTAATAAATTTTTATATATTATACAAACCAGTAAGCCCTACGACGTTGTTTAAAGCTTTACTTTCGAATATTCCCCAGCCCTACTATGGATTTACTTTACTGTTGAACCATGTGTGGTGAACATCATGTCCGACATTATTATTACTTGTATGGTTGTTTCGATGGCTCACACTTTGAACTTTGGTATGCTGCACAAGTCTGGGTGAAGCAGCGGGCCATTTGGTGCTTAGTTGTCATTCTGTCTGTCCACACATGCAATACAATATATACAAAAATCTTTATCATCGAGATCTTTTTACTCCCACATGACTTGTCTTGTTCTGTTTTTAGGTAAAAACTTTGACCATTCCTTTCTTTTTCCTTTTTATTTGTAGCGGTGATGTTAATATTATAACCACAACTAACACAATTTTAACCCATTCAAATAAAATTGGGAGGCATGACATGTTCTCATTCAGCTGTTTCATCTGCCTCTACATGTCCCCTGCAAAGAGGACTTCTAGTAACACCAATATTAAAAAGACTTTTGTTATAAGGACCATTTCCGGTTAGAGCACCCATTATGGTACGATTCTCCTTAGACCTAGTAGGCATCATGACAGTTGGCAGTTTACCTTAGGTAGTGCCTCTTTAGCTTGCCTACATTCATGAATACTAGACGAGTGCATGTCCTCTTCTGCTTTTACCTGTTTGTGCACTTGCATGCTCCGTATCAGCCATAAGGTATGGGAAAGCTAGGGTATGGGTTGGAATAGCCGTAGGTGCTATGGGTTCCGGACCAGCTATAATTAAACCGAATCCTCTCCTAGCTAGTTCATTTACTGCATCATTGCTGCGTGATTGACTGTCCCTTAATCCACTGGAAAATTAGTGCTGTATTCACATACTCTCTTTAGTAGTTGGTAACACTTGTATATTAGACTTGAAGCAATAGTGTTACTTTTCAAGGCTGATAATACTGCCATACCATCAGAGAGTATCCATATAAAGTATCCTTTTACATCCCTAAGAGTGATTGCGATTGGTTGGTCCATATTCAAATGTCAGTTAAAGCTATTATGAGGGCATATACAATATATTGTTCAGTAATACTTAAATGGGTCACAAATCTCATTGCTCTCCACTCTCAAATATTCAATATACTATCTCAATATGACCAATCAGATCACAGTATATCATCGCACACTGCTTAGATCCTAAAACATTTTTTATTTTTACAAGTCGACTTTGATTTAATGAACATATATAAAACATTGTCTATGGTCTTACTTGTCCATAATGTAGTGATGTTATATCAATATGATAATAACAGTGATTGCCAATTATTGTGATAGTTATATTTTTTAATAATTGTTATTTTTCAATATTATCTTGGTGATATATTCTCAGCAGGCGATTGGTTTTCATTATCTACACCATGGTCACTTTTGGTTTCAAGATATAACATCAATACAGTGGTATTTATATCATTATTTTCAACATGTGAAATGTTTGTTCAAAATGTCTGATACATCAGCGAACCTACCTACCTATATTCATAATTAAATTTTGACCCTACTGTCATTGAGAATCATGATTGAATGAGTTAACACCAACTTCCCATTAGTTTTTCAGTTATTACAAGAAAATTTACGAATTTTAGATTTTAACTGCTCCGCTATATTATATCTATGGCTAACTCTTGTAACTTTCTTCACACTATGCTAGAATGTCAAATTATTCAGTGCTAATTCCTAGCAATCTTTAAAAATTAATTCATAAATTCCATCCCTTCAGTCATGTTTATAACGCTTGATTCTGGTTTTGCGGTCAAAATCTATAATATGTATGTCAGATTTGTGAATAATTTAGTTTCAGTAAATAATGAGTGAAAAGGAAGACATAAAAATCACTGTGATTATAATATTATACATTTATCAATAAATAATATACCTAATTGGATAATATAAAAAATAACCTTTTCAAACTGTATGTAGTTACTCCTGCCGAGATTACTTATACGCTTAATTAGTAACACAAACTAGCCACTAAAAATGTTCAAACGCGACTGAGAATCTAAGAACAAACAGTGAAACGTGAACGTTCGAAGGTCATAATTGTTACAACACGTCATTCGAGAATTCGTCCCGAGCGAATGGCGCGAAATTTTTAATACGTTATCTTACATATCAATGTGACAGTGTGTGACACGATTTACACTTTTTCACCAATACTGACCCAGAATATCTAGTATAGATATATTTTGGTTTGACTATTTACTTTTATCATAATGTCTAAACTACTTTTATACAGGTACTTATCACTTACCTTTCTAATAGCACAGATTAATTAGTTACTAACGTAAACTAATAGGTACTTACTTATCTTATATTTGGATTACCTTCCATATCAGTTTATCACGTTGTGTATTTATCACTAAAAATAAAAACAAAATATGTATTTACCTTTGATTAAATAAAAAAATTGTTAATATTAA
This sequence comes from Zeuzera pyrina, assembly GCA_907165235.1. NCBI lineage: Eukaryota > Metazoa > Arthropoda > Insecta > Lepidoptera > Cossidae > Zeuzera > Zeuzera pyrina. Next base: position 8,106,826 of record OU015627.1, read on the forward strand.
CGGTAGGTAACAATGTATGTCAAATATGTATTTAACTAACATTAATATTTTTTCCGATTTTTCAGCACCTATATAACAGACATTTAGAAACTACCCACCAAGACATGGCAAACAACAATGAAGATAAGTTTCATTGTGACTGTTGTAATGTGGACTTTTGTATCCCTTCTGCAATGCTCCATCACAACAAGTTTTACCATCGGCAAGATACTGAATTGCCTTCTATTGGAATATCAAAAAAACAAAAATTATTTAATCAGGTATTAAGTTATATATTATTTAAAATAAGCAGAAGTTACACTTACAGAGAAATTAATTTGTCACATTACCATGTACCTTTTGCGATCATGTGATTTGTAGTCTATTGAAGCTCTAATAATGTGATGAATTTTATACGTATTTGCTTTCTTATGAGATTTTTTGAAGAAGTCTATCTCATTTCTAACAAAATAAAAATATGAGTTTTTTAACATCTGAATTAAAAAAAAATACAAGTTGGTTCTTTTAGTATAGGTAGTTGTTTAAAACAGTGTTTTTAACCTTTGGAGGTGGTTGCAGTCTTGCTCGGGAAGTTGTGGTGGCAAACTATAATAGATAAAAATAAAAAGCAAGGGTTGCAGATACACTATAATAAAAATACAACAATTTTACTGAGAAAAATGTGCCTGGTTATTTTTTAAGAATTTGTTGCCTCCAGCGACCAATAATACATCACTGCCCACCTATTTTTAGTATTCCATCCTGTCAGTACATAATTTGTGATTAAACAAAATACCTTAATATGTAATTTGAGATAAGTTACCTATGTGGAGGTTTTTAACGTTTCAGGAGCTGCTACAAATATATTACTGTCCTTTTTGTGGTGAAGAGTACTATAACAAAGTTAACCTTCATGTGAGTACATTTAATTTTCTTTTCTGTTAGCATATCTACTCATACTTATATTTAAACACCAGCAAGACTTGGTAACAGCTGCTGTCGTCTATCCGAACAATAAAAATAAAAACAAAATAAGTACTAGATTCATAAAAAGTCACATTTAAACAACTAATACACCCAACTCAAGTTATGATAAGGAATTACGCAATATATTAGGTAGCTGCGTGGCTGTTTTATCTTTGAACTAACATTCCTGTACATAATATAAAATGACTCACTCATACAATTGGTCTATTTGTTTTGATTATTTGACGACCTTCATGGCACAGTGGTTTAGACGTTGTAACCAAGGGCGGAAGGTTCCGGGTTCGATTCCCGGTCGGGTCAATTTAGGAAACTAACTTTTCAAGACTGTCTTCAGTCTGGGTGCACTGGGAACCCCCCTAGTAGTCGTCGTCTGGTTCTCATAGCACAGGGAATGCCCTAGTTTGAGACCAGATGATTGGTGTGTATTGTCTGGCGTATTTATTTAATATTTGTATGCAATCTACTAGGGTCGGGTCTCATTACAACCTTGCTGTTGCTGAAACTCGTTATTCGTGGACAGATGAAAAACTAAGAGTGAATGAGAATAGTCATTAATAACATATATACATAGAGGTTTTATTTTCATAAGTTGTAGCCTTGATCTGCCTTGGCTTCTGCTATCACTCGCTTTAGCTCTGTAGATTTTCTTCTTAAATCTTTCATCACCCATTCATTTATAAAAATCAAATAGCCAGTGTGTTAGCTGATGGAAACGTTAAAAAAACTCGCAAACCTAGACGAAAGTATATAAGAAGAATAATTAGGATTTAAGAGTAAGAGACGAAAGAAGTATGTAAGAACGGCGATACTTGGCGCCTCGTCCTCTGTGACTACCCCGTTAGGGATACAGCCGTGAGGCCGTGAGCCGATGTACATCCTACTAATATTATAAATGCGAAAGTTTGTGAGGATGGATTTGTTAAGGTTTGTTATTCTTTCACGCAAAAACTACTGAACGGATTTTGATGAAATTTAACAGTAATATAGCTTATACATCAGAATAACACATAAGCTGTAATTTATACACGAACAAAGTCGCGGGCAAAAGCTAGTATTACAGTAGTGATACAGAGGTTTCCTCGAAACGTTGCAGAGGTTCCAGCAGGCACGTCATTCAGCATATAACTCAACGTAAGCTAATAAGAAAAAAATCTTTTAGAATAATAATATTAACAAGACTGTGTTGACTACATAATATTATGTATTTCATTTTATAAAAAACAAACTTCCAGAAACATATGACTGATGAACATAATGATGAAAATCAGAGTCCAGAGGAAATATTACGGTGCTCACTCTGCGATGCTGTGTTCTATCATCTAGATGCGTATGAATTGCATCTAACATTTCATTCCTTTGATGACATGTACAGTGAAGAAAGTGAAAAAATGTAAGTAATGTTAACTTTTTAGTAGAGTTTTTTTTACCAACCAAGGACCTTTATTGTTTGGCTAAGTTTAATTAGCTTATATTAATATTTTTATAATTCAACAGAAAAATACACGAAATAACTGAATTTTCTTTGGAGTCAGTGCCACCGTTAATGGAGAGTGTAGAAAACTGCGTGGGTGAAAGTATGGTTATTGTAAGTGTTTTTTGTTTCCTTAACTAAAATAATATTTTTTTGTAGGGTTTAAAAACTTCTTTATTTTTTTTTTCAGAAAAATCTTCTTGCTGATGATAATTTAAATAATGAGTATATTTTTGGAAAAATCAAGAAAAAACACAAAAAACATAAAAAAGCAAAGAAATCAGCTATAACATTAGATGAATTTTTAAATATGAATAAGGATGTTTTTGGTGAAGGTTTAGATTTCCAGGGAATCGAAGAAGTACCTACACGGGCAGTTACTAAGCAGTTAAAAATTAAAAAACAGAATGTTAATAAATCAGCATCAACAAATTTAGAAAAATTAAAAAAGCAAGGTATTATTGTCAAGGTAAAACAAACACAAAACCCACTTTTTTCAGAAGATCAAAAAAGTGATCACAAATTTGTTGCTAAACCAACAAAGTTGGTTAATAATTTATTAGACGTAAAACCTGGTACACAAAAAAAATCCAATGTTTTAACGACCTCTAATGAAGTATTATCAAAATTGTTAAATCAGAGTAATAATCAAATAAAAATTGTAAAAAAACCCATTCAAAGTAATCTTGAACAACTAAGAAGTTTATCACCTGAAAAAATAGAAGTAACTTGTGACATATTAAACAATATGGAATTTTCTTCTGATGGAGAAACTGAAAAAGAGAGAAAAACGGAAAAGGAATCTGATGACTTAAATCCTTTAACCAAATCAACAAGCGTGAATAAAGAAATTATTAACAGTCTTCAAAACGCTGAACATGAAAATGAATCACAAGAGTCACAAGAAAATTCTGAGACATCCGAAAATGCAGGTGAAACACAAAAGTTTACCATGGATAATGACGAAAATAACAAATATGATAGTGACAACATAACAGAAACAAGTAATGCTCTTGAACAAGAAAATCGGAACAAGAGTTCTATAGATGCATTAAAAAATATAGGTCAGCATATTACAATAAAATCATTGTGTCAATCCCCAAATAAATTGCTTAATTATGTACAAACTTCGGAAAGCTGTAAAGGCGATGAAAAAATATCTCAAGCAAGTGTTTCTCCAAGTGAAGGAATACATGAAAATAATTCGGTAAATATTATACAATACAAAAATGACTCTAAAAAGGATTCTATAAAAATGTTGAAAAATTTAGGTCAATTTATAACAGTAAAACCCATAAATCAATCTATAGAAACATCAAATGATACTGAAAAAATAGTCGAGCCCAAGAAAACCATAAAAGAAAATTTACTAGGCTATTTAAGTGAAGAAGGTTCACAGGAACCCATAAATAATTCACAAATGAAATCTGAAGATATTAATCAATTAGAAACTAGAAGTTTAGAGCTTTGGAAGAATTTAAATAAAAAAAATATCACTATCAAATCTATGCCACAATCATTGCAGCCATGTAAAAAGTCTATTGATTATTTTTCTGATACAAAACCTGATGAAAGTGACGAAGATACTGACTTTGATACAAATGAATCGCATAAAACTCAGACTAAAGTGTTAGTGAAAAATAGTAATTTACAGACAAAACTATGCGACCAAAACAGTACAAAGAAAAACATATACCCTCTTAAGAGTCTTGGTCCAGAAATAAGTATAAAACCACCAAACCATTCTCCAACATTGATAAACAAAAGTTTATCTGAAACTCAGTCTCATTCTAAACAAATTTCTAATGAAAAAGAATCTAACATTTTGAATAATTCGCAAAATGTAACTACAAAACCTTTAATTGGCATGAGGAATGTAAATAAAAAAAGTGACACAAGTTATAGCCAATCTATTGATACCAATAAAAGCAACATATTTCAGAAATATACACGAAAAGAAGAACAAAGTGAAGTAGAAATATTTAACATTGATGATTCAGATAGTGATGAAATACCTACATTAGAGTCTTGCAAAAGCCAAATAAAATATAAACCAAATGTTAGCTATTCGGATAAAATTCAGAAAAAAAATTACGGCATGAATTCATTAAACACCTTGAAGAACATTAGCAAAAATATTGTTATTAAATCCACAAATCAACAAAATATACACACAAATAAAATAATTGAAAGAGAGCCGCTCGGTTTACCAAAAAACACATACGAGACTGATTCAGACAATTCTGATGTTCCTAATAATTATGAGTCACTTAAGTATAATGAAAATAAACGAATGAGGAGCAATGTTCCACTTAATGCGTTAAAAAATTTAGGAAAACATATAACGATTAAGACTCAAAAATCTTCAAATAATCTTAATTTTAAAGGCCACAGTGCAGACGAAACAAATAATGAACAATTGAATTACGATACTGATTCAAATTCGCATGATCGCAAAATTGCTGAAATAAATGAGTGCAATGACAGTGACGATGAAACCTTATTAAAACAGGATAATATAATTAAAGAACCCATTGTACAATCTCCAAGTGATTCAGATGATGACACTCATCATAATTATAATGAAGAGATAGATGAACAATTGTCAGATTTTGAAAGTCAAATAAAAGTGAATAAAGTAAAGAAACATCAACAAAAGACATCCCAAAATTCTTCAGGTTTGGAAAGGTTAGGGAAAAATATAGCAAAAGAAACTAATATTGATAAGAAAATAATTACTAAAGATGAATCAAAATCGGATTCCAAAAAACAGAAACCAGTTCTCACTCTTCCACATAATATTTGTAAAGAATTATCCATAACACCTTTCAGACAAAACATGTCTCAAGAGGACAGTGATGCCATTCCAAAGGCAACTAAAAATAATAATACCAGTCGTACAGTAAATCGTAGTATGAGTCAGCTATCAAAAAATCAAAACAATGTTTCAATGAATGCAATGAATACTACAACAAATAAAGAAGTAACTGTGAAAACTATTCAGACTGAAACAGTAATACAGGAAATTACAACAACAGTCACAAAAACAATAAGAACAGTAAATCAAACTGTCCAACAAGTTGGAAACACAAGTGAAGCTTCCACTTCAATGAAATCACTGAAATTGAAACAAGATATGCCTTCTAATAAACAAGTTAAAAATTATCAAGGTATGAAAATTAAACACTCGTCACCTAATGTTAATCAAGTTAGAAGTCCGGTGGCTTCTACATGTAGACCAGTAGTCAATACTAGTGTCAAACCATCTAATCAAATGGTTTCTGTTAGACCTGGAATAAATCCTAGGCCTATGAATACAAAAACAGCGATGAAAATAACGCCATCTGCATCACAACAAACATCTGTGAAAGGGCAACAGCCAATGGTAGGAAAACCACTAAAAATATCTCCAAATGTTTTAAATTCCCCTATAAAAAGGCCTGCCCAAAGAGAAGGTAATGGACCTTTCAGTTGTTTTAAGAAACCAAAAGAATCTCTGATACCTATTTCAGATGTTCCTACACTTAGTGGTGAAGAGGATTCTACTGTACATTGTGCATCTGCTTCATACGAGACTAAATCTAATTATACTAGTACTGTGTCAAAAACTATCAAAGGAAACTCTATGGTAATGACTCAAACTAAAAAAATTAATTGCAGTTCACAGCAACAATTAACAAAATTGAACAACATATCTGGTTTAAAGATAATGAAAGCTAGTCAGAAACAAGTTACTCAAAGTGAAGAAAAAAGTGAAGTTAGTGCATCAAAACGAACTACTTTAGAGGCAATTGAAAAGTTACAGAAACAAGGACTTCTAGTGAAAAAACCCCGTGTAGACGTTGATTATAGTGATAATAATAATTCTGATAATGATATCGAACCACACATAGAAGAAAATGATGAATGAGTGTTCATTTGATGATATTTTTGTGAATATTTTGTAACAAATTAAGTTATTTTGTACAATTAAGGGTGTTTTTTACAATTGAAGGTAGAACTAAAGGTCGATATAAGTTGTAAACTTTCCCTTATATATTTTTTTTTGTTTACCAAGCATTGCAATTCTTCTAAGCTAGAAAGATGTATAGTGTATAAATATAAGGCTGAGATTGTGCCGAGCGGCCAGAGCGGGTGAGACGGGGCGTTGTGTATATACTTCTATTGATACTGATTGAATATCAACTATTAGAAATCCGTAACGTAGAGCTCGCAATATTATTGAAAAATGCAAACAGTGACATCTAATATTGTGATTTGTTTACATCGCGCCGCTCAAACGCCGCCGTCCCGCCCCACCGTCGCCATATTCCAAACATCAGACAACCTATGTTTGTTACTCCACCATCGCTCGTCCACTTCACCCTGTCCCCACCGTTCGGTTCGAATCCTCAGCCCAAGTGGTAGTATATAATAAATATATATTTGTTCCCATTGTTACAATTATTGACTTGTTTGTTAAACTAACAATCTATCAAAAATCTTGCGAAATTAAAGCCATGTAAATGTCACAAAAGTAAAAATTATTTTTATGGTGACATAACAGCATGAAGTAATTTCATAATGTACAGGTTGGTCTCTATAAAACTGTAACTCCTGCTTATTTCGGCATTTCCTTTATTTCCATAAACCATAAACATATTTATTTTGAAAGCAAATCTATAAGTATTTTATATCATTGTATTCAGAATGATAAGTAAAATCTAAATATTTAAAAATATACAGATTATTCCATTCATTCCATTCCATTTGAGGAAGCGAAAGAGGTGTGTAAGGACCGCGACTCCTGGCGCTCCGTCCTCTCTGGCTACCCCGTTGGGGATACAGCGTGAAGTTATGTTATGTTATTCCATTCAAAAAAAATGTTGTTACCCTCCTGTATACATTTGAAGAGTATTTAAAAATTTTACTGCAGAATCATAATCTACGATGAAAATCATATAAAATTAGTTTTTGAATCTTTAGAATATGTTTTAAATTATTGAAATAAAGGTGGTTATAGTTTTATAGGGACTACCCCGTACATTTATATTACTTATTATGTAATAATAATTTATAATGTAAAAGCCAATATTAGTGTTTTAAGTTACTAAGGGAGGTCAGTTCTGTAAACATTATTCTTGTATTGAGAAGTAATTCTTAAGTTAATTTAGGTTCTTTTTTCAATAGACTTGTAATAGTTGGGAATAAAAGTAAGCTTTTGTAAAGAATTAAAAAAACATGATTATTTATAACTGTATTTATATGTAATATAATAAATACCATTATATTTCCAAACACTAAGATACGAAAATATAAATTGTTTATTCGTCGATCTATTTATAAAGACATTGATTGATATTAGTAGGTACATTTAATTATTGGTTAAAATCATGCAGCCGAACAACATCGTTACTCAGATTTATTTTCCGTTTTATTCTGTCTCCATTTTTGGTCCTGTAATTGACAAAAGATTTGAAATTCAAATGATATAGAAGATTAAAATATATACAAAATGAAGTTAAAAACCCGTTAGTAGTTTATAATTTTATATTACAACTAAAAATTTACTGCAATTCAAACAATGTATCATAGAGATACGAATCTTTGATGAAAAACAATGTTATTGTTAATTGAATAGTATACAAAATATTCGTAAATATGTTATTTTTAGAATAATAATTGTGTAAATAAAACTAAATGTTAATATATACGTGCTTACAAACTAAAAACCACTACATACACACGATACAAATGCAAAAAAATTTACAACATAATGTTCTAGTAACTAAATAATCTGTGATAATGCATATACCAGGATTAAGTTTAATATTGACTTTCATTGTCTTTGGTGAAAAAGAATATTTATCATGTTGATTTAGTTCCCATCATATATTTGGCATTTTAAACCACACCATGATGAAGCGCCCAAAAATGCTTGCTGAACCCAAAACAAGCGCTTTTAGCAAAGCTAAAATCACGACTTTGTAATGACAGTCTATTACAATAGTAATCGTAGCATTGGATGTAGCTATTTAAGCAAATAAAAATAATATTATCATTGTGTATAGACTGGGTTTTTCTGATTTCAAAGAGAATAATTAATAACTTAATTGGTTGCAATTAGACATCTACAGAATGTAGGTATTTAGATAACTGTGTGTAAAAGATCTAACTTAAAGTATTAAGGGAGCAGGGTCGTCACTAGTCTTCAATGTATACAACGGCTTTTTACTAAATAGAAGAAGCAAAAGCTAATATTAGAACGTAAATACATATCAGAATACATTGTGGATAATCATAAATAAACTTTCTACTGAAATAGAATGTAATATTATATACCTACAGAAAAGATCTATCAAACATTCCAAAATCAGCACACATATTTAATTTCATTGATGTCAAATCTTCCGTCAAATGAAACGATTCTGAATTACGTCGGTTTTCCTCAGATACTTTTACATAGCACAAATATATGCATTTTCAAATGAGTAAAGGAATATACTACATACTATTGCCGGTTATTATATTGATACCTTCAACTACAGCTACAAAGCCAGGTTAGCTATAATATATTGCAACTGAACCGTATAACATTTTAGAAATGTACTTACCATCACCAAACCTTGCACCAATGAAGTGGACAAATAAAATGGACATAACGCAAACTTAATAAAATGAAACAGTGAGAAAACACACTTAGCGAGTTTCAATGTTGTCACGGTTAAAGTTGTGTTTTTATCCTGTTTTTAACAATTAACATTGGAATAAATTGTTTTTTTACGTTAAAACATGACAACTTTATAATGTTTAGCTTCAGCACACAATGGACAGATTTATACATTAAACTCTTCGCAAAATTAATTTACTTCTTATTTTTTAAAAAGCTTTTTTTGAAACGGTAGCCATATCCTACCTAGGGCTACTATAATTTAGGTACCTAGTCACATAAACGAATCTGCTTCTGTCGCATAGACCTTTGTCGTGATTGTATCTGAATCGTCCCAATAACTGTTTGAGTAATTTATTTTTACTTGTACTTCCGTATGGAGAACAAATTATTATTAAACACTACATTAAAAAGTGTAATCATAGTGTTATATTAAAAAAAAAAAGAATGTGCTAACACTACATACCACAGTAATAAAAGTAGCCGTTTCTGCGTTTAGGTACCCTTAAGCGATGTTATCCTTTATATAAATATAGCATAAAATGTGCACGTGAGACGTATTGTCTCTAACACGTACCAACATAGCGAGTTCATTGGACAGACGATACGCTATTGCACGCAATTTGTAGCGCAGTTTCAAACCACTCTGCGTTTTCTTGCGCAGTGTCCTCATTATTGTGTACATGTTGCCGCAGTGCAAGACAAGAAACAAAGCTGCTAGGTAAGACACCTGTCAAATAGCGCAAACAAAAAATAACTAAAAATCACAAAACTAGGCTCATAACTGAAAAATAAATTTATTATCGATATTGCAATAATAAATAACAAATGAGCGGTAAAAAAACAGCTTGTAAAAATAATGAAATAAAGCACGCTAAGTACAATATTATTTTCACAAATTTTATTTGATACAGTAGTAAAAATGTACACAACTTCATCAATTTATAGTATAAGATTTGTTTCTAATATAAAATATATAAACAAATATTGTATAAAAGTTTACATATCACCTAGGCAATAAGAGATTACATGCATACCATTATAAGTACAAAATAATGTAAATCATACACAGTTAATAATATGACTAGTTCATATTAGTAAATCAGTTGAAAAACAAATTTGAGATGGACTGTCTCGCATATCTATTACGTACATGACTTGGGAATTTATGGGTATCTAACTAAACCCCCTACCCTAAAATGTGATGCTGAATATTACGGTAAAGATATAATTATTTTAACTACACTAACAATTTGTGCATTTAACTACAATATTACAAATAAATCCCTGAATTTAAAATCACAGCATTAACACTCAATTCCTTGACTATACTTAACATTATAAAATGTAAAAAAAAACTATTTGCGTCCAACTACAAAATTACATTGTCTAACTAAAGAACAAAACATGCTTTAAAACCATCCATGCAAAATCAAATGTTGCAATAAATATATGCTCAAAACGCAAACAAAAATGTCGTTTGGCACGGTTATTGTGATATCATTTATTGTACAATATATTGACTGAATTTATAAATATTATATTACGAAATAGCAGCAGAAATAAGTTTCTATATTATAAGAAAAGAGACTTTTGTCATATAAATTTCCTAACATGTTTGAACAACATGTAAATAATGTATAAAGTAATTTCCAGTATATACAAAATAGTTTCTAATAAGAAATATGACAAAGGTCATTCTTCTTTGGTCAGATCCACAAGTAATACATTATTTTTATAATATTGTGCTAGGCTTTCAACCCTACAATTCGTTTATGACCTCGGTTTTTGCGAAAACAATGAATTTCGATCCTACAAATTTGGGTACACACAACTAACGCTAGAACATCAGTCTACATATTTAATGCTGGTATTGGCAGGGTGTTTTTGTACCACTGCCTGATGCTAATAGGATCCCGCTCTCAATGGTATTAGTCGTGCAGAATCCCTCTATCGTAGGATTTCAGTATATCAAGATTAAAAAGCTCTAGTAAGTTTAATTTCAATAACACTATGCTGCTTTACATGTCGATCTGATTACAAATAAATTCACTACGTACATCCTATATGGAACTAAATTGGTCCACATTTTGAGACTACAAATGCATTCGAATTAAATTTTAAATGTGCCACTCAAATAAGTTATTTAACTTGAATAATTGTGTTTAATTTACGTATATATTTGCGTATGCGCTTTAAAAACTGTAATTAATTTATATTTAGAAATAAAAATTGCAGTCGAGTATTAACGTTTTGCGGAAAATATGTGAATTATTATGAAATCATATCTTTTTATAGAACATAGTTTCTGGATTACGTTGACAATTAGGCAAGGCTTATTTAAATATAATATGTTGTATATTTTAAAATGTAACTTATTACTGTGGCACTATTGCTCTTTGACTAACTAAATACTAAATTAAATGCGTGTAGATGCCGACGTCACCGGTCCGCGTTGAAAGCTCTTAGTTCCACTGTACCTGTTCGTTTAGTTTCTGCGGTATCACGATGAGTGTCGTAGCAGTGTTACCGATGCCGAGTAGCAGGAATGACATACTTAATGCTGCCACCTGTTGTTGGTTCATTATAGGGAAATACATTTTATGTTTGGGACTCTAATACAAAATAAGACATGTTGGGTACTGTCGGAACAACAATAGGGACTCTAATATAAAATATGTTGGGCAAGTACTGTCGAAAAAACAATAAGTACAAAAACTAGTTTTAATAGAAATTAACATATATAGCATATAAAAAACCCTGTCTGATCAGAAAGGGGTTTAATGTATCCCCAAGACATTACCAAAAAAATTACATAGAAAATTATATTATTTAAAAGAAAAAAAACTATATTGTAATTTAAAATAAGTGCACGTTTTAAGTATCCAATTACTCCAAAATCTAGCAAATTTTTTAATTGTGATAAAGATAACACTGTCATCGGTGGCGGTGCGCGCCAATACCCTATAGGCGACGCGTGCTGATCCCCGCGCTGTTTTGCCATGCACATTTTTATTCGCAGTATATTTTTTTTGCTTATTATCTGAAAAGGATTACATAAATACAACCGAATCGCAATAGCTAATAATATAATAATTCCACGGATCGGACAGGTTTTTTTTACATACTGTATTTGTGGCCATTAAAATGTATGAACAGGAACACTCATAATATGTGCATTTGCTCATTCGTTTGTTATAATAATAGATATCAAATATATTTCGATAAGGACATAGTACTAAAATGTTTATGTACATAAAATTTAAAAACGCACATACCTGCCAAGTAGCTTCAGGATTATAGCTTAGATTGTATAATGTGTAAGCAGTGTATAATTGAAATACATAGCCTCCGAAAAGAAATGGCAAAAGGTAGGACAACCCACGCCACATCCATGAGTGAAAACCTTCTATGGTTATATCCATGTTATGACGAGCTCCTAACGCCTTCAGCCTGTATAATACCCCGCTCTGATATCTGAACTGCAAATACTGTACTACACCTGAAAATTACGAATTAGTTGTAGCGAAATCGTTGGTAAACCAATATGAAATTTTAAAACTACATGGAACCTTTATATCACTATTGTATATCCCAAACAACGGGCCCAAACTACACACTGAGCGTTTACTACAGGTGCTACATAACGAACTAGGTGAGCGTCCAGCAACGACCAGGCTCCAACTTAAGGCGACGAATTGGAAATTTTGACGGTAGAGATCTCAATTTTTCTTAGTGATTACAAAACTTATGAAAGTGATATTTGGTCACCTGAACCTTTATTTCACTGACTTCATTTTGCCAGTTGCGTTACACGATTGGTTAACTTTTTTTTAACAGAAATACAATAATATCAACCTCTTTCAAAACAGAGATTTACATTTTTCGGACTGACGAGACCGATTTCTACCTTTAAATTTTCTGTGTAGATCAATCTAAACACACTTCAAAATACCAGTTGGATTTTTAAAAATTAATTATAGTTTTTAATAATAAAAATAACTGTTTTTTCATGTATAAGCGCAGAAGCTCTATTTCAGATTATTGTTAATCACTGCGTCATCTTAATTTATAAGTGTTTATTTTCTAAATTCATTTGGCCATAAATCGAACCCGGAACCCTCAGAAGTCACAAAACCACTAGCTTTAAAACGTGGTCTAAAAAGTACACTCGTATTAAATGGGGTCGCGTAATCCGTAGGCATAGGCGTACCGATTGGGGTGTTGTGGGAGTTCAAATCGCCGCCTCCCCCTCCCTCGAAATAAAAACCCATAATGAACGGTCTTCAGTCGAAGATCATTATCCAATTTGATTTCACACCGCGCGACGAGAATCTGCAGACAGTAGTGGCGTGCATTCCATAGTGTCTACCCTGACAATACTAAAAATATTATATTTTCCAAAATTCCCGCGCTCGCTTTATCTTTATCAAAACGCGACAAGAAAACGTCACTGCAACCGTTCGCTCGAAAGGATGATCAAAGCTCGAAAGGAGAATTCGAATCATGGCTGAATTTACTGAATTTACACACATTCAAAGCTTTTCTAACACTGTGTTTCGTATAATTATACGCGTGCTTCTATAGTGGTGGTGAATATTTATTATGGTCAAAACACGCACACAATTTAATAAAGAGTCACTTCTCTAGCCAATAGCAGCACCGAAAAAAAATTGTCAATAGTTTGAATCTTATTGGTTATAATACTGTTAGTCATGATGATTAATTTAACACATAACATAAAGTAACTTCATTAAAATATTCACGTTTATTAACAGTTATACAAGGTGTTACACGAGTTCGGGTAATCCTTAAAGCGCGATAGAATGTTACAAACACTGAAACGAAAAGTGTGATTATTTTGTTTTAACTGTTAGGATTTCTGAAATAATTACTATCGAAGTTTTACAAAACAATCGACATAATTTCTTAGGAATCCCATCCCTAGTGATCAGCTGTTCGTCAAGTTCAAGGTCATCAACCTCAAAATCATAGATTATATTTTTTCAGATTGGGGACATTTGTAAGTAATTTCTGTCTAAGCTTTCGTGTGCAAGATGTAATTGCGCTATTTGTATTGAACAAACTATTTTGACTTTTTTTAGTGTCTGTATGTGATGTTATGTCTGTGTCTTTTGCGTTGCAAGGCTAATAAACGAACATCTAATACTAAAAGATGTAATTAAAGTTTTTTCGGCAAATTATCTTAATTAGATTTAGAAAATGAAAATTAAAGTACGGATTGTTACGCTTCGGTTTTTAACGATACCGCACTTATTCCATAGGAACGCGTATTATCTAGCTGTTTCACACATACCCATCTCCTGTAGTTTAATCTTTGTAAATACCAGGCAATTAGAATTTGGCGCTATTTTTTCAAAGCTTTTTATTTTTTCTACATGGGTTCCGTATAATAATCAAAATATGATACAATGGTTTGCTTGATATGGAACTTCGTTCACTAGACCAGAAGATGTTTACCAGGAACGACCTTTACAGTTTACGAAGAACAAAATAAACAATGCAAATAAGTAATTGAACTCTCTTTGCTCAGCAACATCAATTAGGCATCCAAGTTACATTGCAGGATACTTTGTGACATTTTTAAATTTCACTTTCATATCAATCAAACGCATCAATATCGAATTTCGAAAGACAATAGTTTTCATTTCATTTCAGTTAAAATATTTATCGTATCTTATTAGCTTACGATAGAAATACCGTTGTTGTAGTTGTTTTCTTGAGTGTGAGTAGAGTAGTGAATACCTACGAAACGCAGCAACGCAGCCATTTTTCGACAGGCTAGGTTGTGCGTAAAAGACAAAGGACGACACTTTGAACCTCTCCTCTAATTTTGAATTACTTAGAAATGTACCTACCGTTTTTGGTGTAGGTTGTTTGTCTGTTTATGTAGTGACTTAAAACTTTCCTTCATTGATTTTCGAAAGTAATCAATAATACAAAGCAATTATCTTCTTTTTTACATATCCCTTACTTTACTGTTTTAAAATTAATAAATTCATTTCGCATTAAAATTATTTTGAAAACGGGACCCTAATAGTATTCTGGAGGGTTCGATATTCCGGCCTCTCAACAGGTAAATTGCGCAATTGCAAAATTACACAACCCACAGAGCACAGCTAAATTGCATGTTCTCCTGGTATTTGGCTTCCTAAATTAATTTTAAGGGTTCCGTACTTTTGCATGATTTTTGATAAGTATTGTTCATTTAGTTTCGAATCGTAATTACGCGGATAATCACATTTTCAAAATAGTACTACAAAGTAATGTTGATTTTATACATTATTTATTTCTAATTTACTTATGATTTCTTCTCGTTACTTTCATTTACAATTAAAAAGACGTACAATTCTTTCTTTCATAGATGACTGTTTATTCATGGCCATTATTTATTTCTAATATTTACTTATGATTTGTTCTCGTCCCTTTTATTTACATCTAGCGACCCGCCCCGGATTTCCACGGGTAGAATTAAAAAAAAATACAGCCCGTTACTCGCTGATAATTTAGACTTCTAAGGTGAAAGAATTTTTGAAATCGGTTTAGTAGTTTTTGAGTTTATCCATTAGCATACACATAAACAAAGTTAACCTCTTTATAATATTAGTGTACATTAAAAAGACGTACAAGGGTTGCTTTCAAATAAAAAAAAAATGAAGCACTCGATACGAAATATGAGTTTGAATCTTTGAAGATTCTGTTTTTTTTTTTTTAATATTGTTCTAAAGACGTTCTAAAGAACTAAAGTATTCGAGTTTTTTAGGAATTGTATGGTATTTAAAAAATCAGTTTCTTAACTCTAAAACGGCAAAAATTTTGTTATTCCAAAAGATTTTTAAAATGTGTAGTTCCATTGTTAATACGGTTATAACGGGGTCATGGGACTCATCGTATTAATTTTACATTACTGTTTTTAATCACTGAAATTCTAGTTCCGAACGCCTACTATGAAATCGAATGTAATTAAATTATAAAATTTAAAACGGGACCCTAAAAATGATTAGTTCTCCCCTTTCTTATAATACATAAAAACTATAATACCAAATTGCACACAAAATATGCAATAATTTCATTGGTTTGCTTCGACCAATCACAACTGTTTGTCGGCACCTTTGACTGCCGGAAGGCGGAACTTATTATTTTAGTCAGAGCTCTGAGCTGCTTACGTAAACATCTAATTTTTATTTATTTTAATTGTGAGTGAAAATGTGATAGTACTAAAGGAGACTACTATGACATGATATTGTGCTCGGAGCCATTAATGGAAACTTGTGTGCCGCTTGTCGAATTTACGAATATCGGTTTTGCCTCAACAAATCAGAAGCAGATGGGAGGCTGCTTCTATGTTTTTGGAAATGTTTCGCAAGATGACACAACGTTTGCATACCGCTGATAGTGTTCTCAGTTCTACTAGAGAAGGACTTTCTGTCACACAAATGTAGACTTCGAAGAACAGATAGATATTAGAACACTTTACAACTGAGCCCAGAAGTAATAAACAAAGCGCTGCCGCCATCCTCAGCACGAATCACATGACCGTATGGCGGATTCTAAACATTGGTGCCCAGTACCATCAAAGTACCATTTCCATTTTCAATATATCGGAGCGAACCGCTTTGTTTTGAACGGCGACAGAGACAGCTTTTGTGACTTAAAGAGTGCATGTATTATTGTTTGTGTTAGTGCGATTAATCGAACGGCAACTTATGTGTTCTTTCGAAAGGCTGCCAAATTCCCTTGGATGGGTTCAAAGCGGCTGCATTGAGTCATCAAACTTTCAGTATGTATTTTACATTATTAACTATGAACCTTTAGCAATAGGTTAGTGCGAGTTATAATTGCAAGCAATAGGTATGCTTTTAATTATTTTATTCGCGCGATATAATTGCTAACAGTAGGTACATATGTACTTTGTAACGGGCACGAGCCACATGCCGTCGGAACGTAGCACAACTCCGAGAGTATTTCAAGACGTATTTTTATTAAGTAGCTTTTATTTATTTATTAAGTAACACATCTGTACAGTATAACCACACCTATTATTTATTAAGTAGGTTTTGCACATACATATCTTCACGCTGTATCCGTAACGGGGTGGTCAGAGAGGACGGAGCGCCAAGCTTTTCGATTCTTACATACTTCTTTCGCTTCCTCTAATCTCATCATTCTCCTCACACATTTTCCCTTAGGTATGCACATACTTAGGCGAAGCAGCTTTTATTTTTTTTGATTGTTAAGTAACGTACGATTTAATTGCTTACAGTAGACCTAAATGTAGCGGGCGCGAGCCGCTTGCCGACGGCACATAGCATTTAACAATAGATATAGCTATCCCTATCTAGCTGTGGGCGTGGTCGCCTGGTAGATGCCTAGGAAAGGAGGTATTTAGCTGGTAACTCACTACTCCCTGGGGTCATGAACTCAAAATAGTGATGCCGGCAGTTTAGTCGATATTTTTATTTATCATTAAAATTATTTAAATTTTATCAAAATAAAAATATCACGGGAGGACTTTTGTAACCTCATAGGTGGACTCTCTACTTGACATGCTACAATACCTTACAGGGATTTAGTGTTTGTTTGTAACACCTTGTATAACTTATAACCTTTTTAATGAATAAAATGAGCGAGCCATTGTTTCTTTCTGATTTTAGCGCCCTCTTTACCACTTCACTGACTTTCCCATGCTAGCTTATAGAATGTTTAATAGGTAAGCCAAAAAAAATAACGGATGACGCTTACCCGTATTCGGTTTTGAACAAAATTATGTATATTATAATGAGTATTTTACGAACGGTAGCGGTTGTATGGATCAGATTTTCTCGCTCCGCGGTATTTTCTGGCCATAAGTCGGAAAGTTTTCTGGGCTTTCGTGGATCTTGAAAAAGCATTCGATAGAGTAGTGCGAAGAAATTATGGAATCTTCTGCCCGAATATGGCTTGGAGGGCCCCTTACTGCAGGCTGTGAAGTCGTTATATCGGCGCCACAGAGTCTGTGTAAGGATAGACGGTGACATGTCGCCCTGGTTCGAAGTCTGTTCAGACGTCAGACAGGGCTGCGTGATGTCTGCCTGGCTATTCGTGCTGTATTTGGACAGGTGCCTCCAGACACTGAAAGGTAGTATGAGTGGTATAATATGTGATGGTATAGTGGTAAACTGCCTTTTGTACGCTGACGATGCTGTGCTTATAGCACCATCAGAAGCAGAGTTGCAGACACTAAGTTACGTGCATAAAAGAAGACTGAAATGAAATGTTTGAATATGAATGTGAACAAAACTAAAGTTCTGGTGTTTAAAAAGGGAAGATGTAAGACAAAGTGTGAAATATGGATAAATGGAAAATGTCTAGAACAAGTGAATAAAATTGTATATCTTGGGAGTGCGTTTTCGAGGGATGGAGGATGCGAGTTGGATGTGGAGAGACGGGTAGCAGCTGGCAATAAAATGAACGGTGCTCTGTCCGCATTGGTAGGCAATGTGAATTTATATATCTAACTCAGTCAAAATGATCATACACAATGCGGTGTTGGTTCCAACTATATTGTACGGTAGTGAGGCCTAGATATGGCCGAAATCGAGCGAAAGTAAGATAAATGCAGTAGAAAATAGGATCCCTTAGAAATATGTGCGGTGTCACCCTTGCGGACAAAATAAGCAATGGAGAGATACGCAGCATGATAGGGTTGCACGCCAGTTATTGTAAAAATGAAGAAATGCTTAGATGGTTCGGGCACATAGAAAGAATGAGTGATGAGACTGACAAATAAAATTTACAGAGCGAAAGTGAGTGGTAAAAGAAACCAAGGAAGGCCAAGGCTGACTTATGAAGATCAAATAGACAGAATGTTAGCTGACGGAAATGCCAAAAGCACTCCCATATCTAGGCGAAAATGTGCGAGGAGAATGATGAGATTTGAGGAAGTGAAGAGGTATGTAAGGACCGCGACGCTTGGCGTTCAGTCCTCTCTGACTACCCTGTTGGGGATACAGCGTGAAAATATGTATGTATGTATGTTAACGGTCCGTTTATTTGGCCTAATCTTCAAAACGGCTGACCCGATTTTAATGTGACATTCATTGAAAATAGGGAATTTATCAATAATAATCTTAGTTTCCCTATGTAAAAATTAACAAAGTTACAAGTACACTAAGTTGATTCGCACCTGTTAATTAAAGATATTAATAAAAATAACGCGAGAGGTACGCATAACACTAATGGGAACCAATACATATTTTTTATAAATTTAATGTCTGTCTGGATGTACAATATATTATAATATGTACTTAAGCATCTCACAATAAGTACTACAAGAATTTAAAGATAGTTTTCATAATTGCATCTCTCGGAGTCAAGTTGCATATTAGGTACGTTTTATCGTGATCCGCCGTCTAGAAATTGAGATCTAAAATGAGCTCTCTTTATTTACGTTGCATCTGTTATGGATTTCGATTTATTTTATAGCGGTTTTTCTGTTGATACTATATTTTTTACCGTAAACATACATAAGCATAGCAAAGATATTATTTTATTATAAAACAGCAACAAAGCCATGTCTGTACACTGATGATCTTTTTAAAAATGAAAGAACTAGGCATTTTAGGCTATTCTGATTCCAAAACAAATACTTATAGAATTGTTGTCCGTGTGTTTGTATGTTTATTTCTTCAAAGCTACGAAACTGCCATTGAATTTCTGTACGAATCTCTCTGTTAGAAAAACTCGATTCTCACTTACTTAATGAAGTGCATATCATCACTTTTACCTTTAATAAAACGGTGCGAAGTTATTTTTAATTAGTAAAGGATGCGAACTTGAGTTTTGGTTAGTAAAGGATAATTAGATCTAATCATGACTACGTAACTAGTGGTTTCTAGTTAACCGATCCTAATACCAGTAGTGCTAGACAGTTAAATATTTACCTCTATTCAATCTTCACTTTTAAAATAGTAGGTACCTACATTAAACATAATAATGTGTAACGAAATAGAATATTAATTTGTGATAAGTAATGTTATTGTATTTCCTTTACATGCATTTAACGCGTCGCGAACACTTAATTACAAAAATCGAAACTTGAGTTGTCGAAGTGAACTCAAATGAGTATTTGAGTGCACTTTTATTTTAGTAGTATTCGAAAAAGCTAACAGCGAACATGTCACAGTGCTCCTTTAAAAATTATAAAAACAACACATCTAGAACGCTAAAAAAAGACGGCGCTGCTTATTTTCGGTTAATAAATTAAATAATATTATTTATGTGTTTACCATTTCGTTATAGTAATAACATAACATAGCTCTTTTTTATTAAATTCGTAATCATATTTTAAATATCGCGTGACGATACATGTCGTAACGTAAACAGCAACACAAATAGATTATGTGAATTATATTTTACGCACGAGACGTAAGATTGCATTTTAAATATTTTTTTAACAAATTTCGTTTCAATGTCATGCAAGAATCATTTATGAGATTTTATAACCTTATGGTTTGACAGTAAGGTCTACTTTAGATTAACACAATATTACCGATAATACTATACGATATTAAAAATATATACGTCAATTCGGACAATAATTTGTTCAGATTTTACAGGAGATTGTGTATCTAGTTCTTTATTTGTGATCGAAGAGGTAACCGAAGGTAAGCCAATCATGTAAAGCAACCTAATTCGTCAATTTACCAATTTTAATTTCAACCTAGTTTTTCCAGTTTCGATCTGTAATTTCAATTAAAAATATGAATTTCAATGATACTTACTGATGTAAGCAATGAAACTGAAGAAAGTGTGTCTAAATTCATTCCACGCCGCATTCTGAGGCCATATCAATAAAATGCCGGCGACTACAGTCGATATAAAATGATGGAGCCGCCACCACCCTTTAATTCTGGAGCCGTTCACCTTGAGGATGCTCTCACGGATCGTTAAAGTACAATAGTACCATACCAGAAGAAATATCAATATGAGTTGCAATGGCCTATATAAATAACAATCATAGATAAAGCAAGACATGTTTAAAGATTGTAAAATACAACACCAAATAAAAAGTTCCGTTGCGAACTGCATCGAGTCTTGCTGCTCTTGAATAAAAATCTAGATCAATTTTATTAGTCGAACGAAACTTTGTATTTGATTTAATTTAACATTAACAATATACAACATAACAAAAGGTATAGTCCGTTTCATAGGTCTGTTTTAATCCAATTTGACAAAAACAAAAACAATTATTAAATCTTTTTAGATAAAACGGACGGTTTGACATAATTTATATCATAAACTATTTTATGCGTTTCAATAAGTACATCTCATTTAGTTAAATACAACCGTAAGTCTTATTTACCTTTTTGGCGAACTGGATTGAAATTAACTTTACTTAGGGTGGCTTGCACCAACTATTTAAACCCGATTTAAGGATTTGACACCTCGCTTGCACCAAGGATTTAATAGTTGGTGCAAGTGAAATGTAAAAACCTTAAATCGACTTTAAATAGTTGGTGCAAGCCACCCTTGATATCTAATTCTGTAATGGAACAAACAGACGAGATGTACACACAAAAATTCCTTCAAGGTATGATGTACGCCGAAGAATGTCTAATGTATGAAACCTGTTTTTAATTTAGATAACTTCATCTTAACTAATCATAATATTTAATTTAAAACAACGTGACGCTCAGAGTAAACGCAAATTATTTAGGAAATGAAGCATGTTTATGATATTAATTGTAAGTACAATTAATATCGTAAACTGTGATTGTTCCGTTCATACGTTCATAATACCGTTCATAAAAACCAATGAAAAGCCTACTCTAAGAATTTTTCATGACAGTGATGAAACGCAACAATGGTGTAATATAGGTGGTGACCTACGTTATAGCACACTCAGTAATTATTCCATCGCACCAATATTTTTGGGAACTAGATAAGTATCATAGACCTACCTTAAAAAACAAAGACTAAATTTTATTTTTTGACGTACCTAATTCATTTAATTTCAAAATTATTCAAATTGTAAGTAGCTACCACCTACCAGTAAATACCCGTCCAACACGTGTTATATTATTTACGCCCTCAATATGCTTTGGTTTTATTGACAGGTAATTAAGAACTTTAACTACATACAATATGGTATAAAACTTAAAGTGAGTTCTAACATTGCAACATCCACGGCTTCTAGGATTTCGTGTTCTCTCAAAATTGTAATCCAAGTTATTTCGGTAAATATAACATAATGAATAGGCCAATGCTCAATCAAATGAACAAAAACATTAGAACATTTAATTTGGTTCCACATGTTTCGGCAAATTATTATTATTTCACGGCTCTTATTAAGTTTTAAGCCTATTTTATGGCTTGATCATAAAAGGCCTTCTGGTAAAATGTATAGCGATATGCTGTAAGTAATTCAGAAACACTATTTTGTTTCTCGTTTCACTAAATGACCCAAGTAACAACCACAAAGACGTAATAATCCCATAACTCTCATAACCCCATGAACGTCACGTTGCGTAATAATAATTATGTATATATCTACACGCATAGGTTGTATAAATAACTTTGTTCTGTCATTGAAACTTGGACTACAGCGTTTACGCAATGATAATAGCAGCAATATCATTATTTAACTTTCACGAGGTATTTGCTATTCTGTGGTGCAATGTCGCGGATTACGTCTATGGTCACGGAATATCTACACGTGGACTGTGGAATCTCGGTCAATTGACAAGACGAAGTACGTAGGTACGCGTACATATACAAATAAAGTACAAAGAACGAAATGACGTAATTACATTATGATAACGTCTGATGAAAACACAACTTCTGAAATAATTTATCATAGTGATATGTGATAATTGTAATTCGATAAAATCAGCTATTGTATGTATTAATTAATTACTAAGCACTCTTCATCCACATTAATAAATGATTACATAACATAAACATGAATGATAACAATTTCAACTATTTTTAAGAAATTGGTATTAGGAATTATATTGTACTGCTGGGAAAGAAAAAGTAACATACCTGAAATCAATGTAAAGATTGAATACAGCCAAAACGAAGGCTATTGCGCTCAATATCAACTTAAATTTTTCATATTCATCCTTATACTTGAACCTGAAAAAATTTGAAATCGATTTAATGTAAAATGAAACCTCTGAAATTGTTATGTAAAAATAAAATATGTAGTATTTTATTATTTAGAAGGACCAACTTAAAATTAACTTAATTAGATGTTTTAGTGTATTGGAACATTCTAGTAATTATATAATTTTAGTAAGTAAATATTTAAATTGAAATGTTAATTATTCTAGAAAACTTTAATACAAATATGATGAATGGTTATGATAAGCTCAGAAAATATTTCGATTACCATTAAAGGAAAGCAAAGGGGTCAAATGAGAACGCATGCTCGTCGTGACCTCTGCCAGCCCTTTTCGGGACTGCAATTCCTCTCCTGTGCACACCATGCGAGACAACGTTAAGCCCGCCCACAGGTGTGTGTTGATGGTGATCAAGTATGCGTGATAAATCCCGTCCAGTATGCATGAAGCGGAGGTTCCATCAAGTCATATTGATAGTGTGTGGTGCCGATTTGGCTTGATCAGTCATACTTGACGGAAATGGTTTTGCCCATCTTCCGTGAATCCATCAAGCCATCAAGTCAATCTTATTTTTACATGTTATTACAAAACCAGTAAAAATAAGATTTGAAAAAAACAATCGTATTTCTTTTTACAGTTAGTTAAATATCTATAATATGTATTTTTAAGAAATTATTTGCGAATACACCTACGCATATGGTCGCATATTTTATTTTCATTCAATTACAGCGATTTATTTGGAGGGTTCACATTTTAATCTTAAAAAAAGAGAACATTGAGTTTTTAAAACGTATTCCGATCAGAAATATTCTTTTATAAAGTGCGTTTATCAAGGAGAAAAACTATTTTTATAAACTAAAAAATTGTCAAGTGATTATCAATTACCAATTATTATACCATACATACATACATATCTTAACGCTATATCCCTAATAGGGTAGTCAGAGACAACGGAACACCAAGCTTTGCGGTTCCTTCGCTTACTCAAATCTCCTCGCCCTCCTCACACATTTTCGCCTAGGTATGCGAGTGATTTTCGCATTTCCGTCAGTTAACACTCTGGCTATTTGATCTTATTGTATTGTGGAAGGTCAAATTAGTAGTTATTAAATACATTTTAAATTAAGTAAATAAAAACATTTTAATTCTAAAAAATATAATCGAATTATAATTTTTAATATTTTTTTAATTAATTTTTTCAATCGATTTCATTGATTGACTTAATTTTATTTATTGATTTAATTTTTATCAATTGATAATAATCGATAATCAATACATAATTTTTTAGTTTACAAAAATAGTATAGGGCTATATTGTAATAACATTAATTTATTTTATACTTAGACATTCGCGAAACCGTCAAAACAAACTGGATGGCGCATCAAGTGCTTCACGCATACTGGACGGGATTGACGTCAAGTACAACGGATCGTGTGTGCGCACTAGGAGCGTCATGCTAAACGACACTTCATGCATACTGGACAGACTTGATCAAGCATACTGGATGGTGTGTGGCCGGCTTTAGCGATAAAGTTAGTTAGTGTCCCCCGAAAGCGACGTACACTGGTTTGTTTCCGCTGGTGTGAGCAGAAAGCAGTCCGGCGTTGGTGACCGCCACCAACACGCTGTGCAGCTCGCGACGGGAAGTGGAGGGAGGAGTGCAGAATACCTGCATGGAATGTGAGAGGTGGGAATAAAGTGATTGATATTGTGGAAGAAAGAAGATTGGATATGTTATGTTTGAGTTTCAATCAAACATAACACACCAAGCGAAAGGACAGTGAACTTGCCGACTTGCCTGGAGGGGACATCGTTTTATGTTCAGGGCTACCACAAGAAGAAAGAGGATGCCAAGGGGTAGGCGTCTTACTGTCCTCTCGTTTGATTGATTTTGTAACTGAATATACATGTGAAACCCGAGACTGCTCTGGGTGCGTCTCAAGACAGGGTTGACGAGGATTTATGTTTTGGTGGTGTATGCCCCAGTGTCCTCTGTCGGTTTAGGTGAACTAGAGCAGTTTCGGGAGAATGTTACGGAAGTTCTAGCGACGGTTGAAGAAAATTAGAGAATTATAGTGTAGTATAGAGACATGAATGGATGGGTCGGGACAGCTCGAACAGGATTTTAGTCTGTCCCAGGTAAGTATGGAGATAACAGAGTGAATGATGCTGGTAGGATTGTGTTAGGAGTGTGTATGAAAAAGTATCTTTTTGTTGCTAATACATTATTTATGCACAAAAAGATTCATCAGTACACGTGGGAAAGGATGGACGAAAGGAGTATAATTGATGTATTCCTGGTGGACAGCCGGTTCAAAAAGCAAGTTATAGACACGAAACCACACAGAGGAGCCGATCTGGGAACGGACCACTTTCTAGTAGTAACTAGAATAAGGGGTCTGTTTGCAGCATAGCGATATCGCGTAGCGTCCAAATCTGCAGCGGTCTGTCGCACCAAGAGCTGGAAACTGCAAGATGCGACTCCCAGGAATGAATATAAAAAGGTAGTATCCGGTAAACTTGACGATAGGTTGAAAGTGACGAGCGAGGATGTTGAAGAATGTTGGCAGAACCGTAGAGACAATATGATCGAGGCTGCGAAAGAAGTGTGTGGAACGAATATGATTGGGAATGGTAAAAAGCGCGATGTGTAGTTGGATGGTGAGGTGAAACAGTCTGTCTACAAGAAGAAGAAAGCATGGCGAGACTACTTCGCCGCCAAAAATTGCTGAAGTATGAAGAACTTGATGAGGGAGAGATATAAGCTGCAGAAAGCAGAAACGAAGGCACTAGTGAAAGAGAAGCGTGAAAGGTGTAGGATGTTAAACGAAAACGAGATGTCGGACAACTTCGAGGAAAATTCCAAATTATTTTGGAAAGAAATATGTAACTACCGAAGTGGTCCGATACCTTGCAGAATGAATAAAGTGCGTTAGAAAGAACATCATCTGTTAACAGACAAAAGATGTTCTGCAGCGATGGAGTGATTATTATAGACAACTGTATGAGTGGCGACTCTGTCTCTGACACTGAGAGCGATCGTAACGAATCGCCACACTCAGGTCAGGAACTAGAGGTACTCATTAGTATGAAAGAGATTGAGAAAGCGATAAGAAGACTGAAATGTGGCAAATGATGAGATTACTGCTGAGATGATCAAGTATGGTGGTCCTAGGGTCTGGGATACATTCTATAAACTGTGCAATCTTTCCAGGCAGAAGAGAGAGGTTCCGGAGGACTGGCGCACTGCAGTCATATTACCTCTCTATAAAAGTTAAAGATCCCATTCAGACTACGCGCGCTATAGGGCCATCAGCTTGGTCAGGTTAGCAAATAAAGTCTATATCAAGGTATTCACTAAACCTATGAAAGACATGTCTGAAATATATTTGTTGGAGGCAGAAGGTGATTTTAGGAACGGTAAGGGTTATTTGGATCAGATTTTCAGATCAGATATCGTGAGGAAGTTTATGACCATAGGTCGGAAAGTTTCTGTGCTTTCGTGGATCTTGAAAAAGCATTCGCGATTGAGTAGTGTGAAAAAAATTGTGGAGTCTTCTGCTTGAATTTGGCGTGGAGGGCCCCTTACTGCAGGCTGTGAGGTCATTATATCGGGGCCACAGAGTCTGAGTAAGGATAGATGGTGACTTGTTGCCCTGGTTTGAAGTCTGTTCAGGCGTCAGACATGGTCTGCCTGGCTATTCGTGCTGTTTTTAGACAGTTGTCTCAAGAGATTGAACGATAGTATGAGTGGTATGCTATGTGATGGTACAGTGGTAAACAACCTTTTGTACGCTGACGATGCTGTGCTTATAGCATCATCAGAAACGGAGTTGCAGACACTAGATACGTGCATGAAAGAAAACTACGAAGTGAAAGGATTGAATATGAATGTGAACAAAACTAAGGGTCGGTGTTTGAAAGGGAAGATGTACAGAAAAAGTGTGAAATATGTGAAATATGAGTGAACGAAATTGTGTATCTGGGGAGTGCATTTTCGAGGGATGGAAGGTGTGAGTTGGATGTGGAGAGACGGGTAGCAGCTGGCATAAAGCGAACGATGCTCTGTCTGCACTAGTAGGCAGTGTGAATATATCTAACTCAGCCAAAATGGTCATATACAATGCAGTGTTAGTTCCAACTTTATTGTACGGCAGTGAGGCCTGGATATGCCCGAAATCGAGTGAGAGTAAGATAAATGCAGTAGAAATGCGATCTCTTAGAAATACGTGGGGTGTCACCCTTGCGGACAAGATAAGCAATGAAGAGATACGCAGTATGACAGAGTTGCACGACAGTGCTATTGTAAAAATGAAGAAAAGAATGCTTAGATGGTTCAGGTACGTAGAAAGAATGAGTGATGAAAGACTGACAAAGAAAATGTACAGAGCGAAAGTGAGTAGTAAAAGAAGCCAAGGAAGACCAAGGATGACTTATGAACATTAAATAGCCAGTGTTAGCAGACGGAAATGTCAAAAGCACTCGCATACCTAGGCGAAATATGTGAGGAGAATAATGTCGCTCCATCCTCTCTGACTACTCCGTTACGGATACGGCGTGAAGATATGGAGGAAAGCATTTGAGTTGCTATTTTAAGTACCTACATATTTCTAAAACATAGCCAAAATATCGAATTTAGTATAATATTATCTAACATCCCCAAACCTATACCCGACAGGATCTAGATAACACTACCTACTCGTATTTTATAATCCGCAAAAAATTGCATCTTCCACGTAATTTACCACAGTATGAGTACTTACTTGTCATTTTTGTTAAGAATGGACACATTCACATTGCCAAGTATGATGCGTAGGTAGAGGCTATTCTGTCTAGGAAGCGTCGCTTCTATTTCGTGCAGCATGGCTTTCCTCTTCATGATCTCCTTTTCGAGGTTTGCAATGCGGTCATCTTTCGTCACACCTTTTTTTTCTAGTCTATAAGAAAACAGTTTCATAACTGTGTTAATTATTGTAAAATATCGCATTTCTTATATATTGCACGAACACTCATGGTACTGGTTTCATAGTTTTAGAATTGTTATTCTAAAAATATTACCCAGTCACCGTTATAATTTCGTATTTAGTTAACAAACACGCCCATGTTACATTAAAGAAATTACATATCCTTGTAGCTAGGGCTTATTATTTGAATATTCGTAGTGTTTAGTATTCGAATATTTTTCGTTGTAATATTCGAATTGAAACGAATATTTGGAATAATTACGAAAAATACTCAATACTACGCGGCGCAGATTTATCTATGGGTTCTGCCGGGCTTTACAGGGTATTAATATCTAACGCTAGTAAAACCTGAAATCCCTATAGGTTATGACCATGACTGAATGTTGTAGTGCGCTTTCTCTTCCTATGAGGTAGTTATTGAGAAGTATTTATGTATTATACTTACTCGCTCTTAGCGTTTCCTATTGTTTTGTACTGTGTTCGTAATGGGGGGACAACAAGGTACCGTGGTGGTTGCTTGGGTTCATTTGGGGAAACAGTTCATTGCGACATTAGATATATGAGCAACTATCAATGTAGTTTACTAGACGACTACACACTAAATACAATTGCCATTATAGCGTTCTCGCTTTCTATCAGGAACTGAAAAAGATTTAGACACATTCTCTATTACACACTCATAAACCAACTTACACATCCTTCATACCCCATACTCACTCACAAATACACATTCTTTACACATCTATCTTCTATTTATATAAATAAAAATCAATTCCCAAAAGGCTGCAGGTGAAGGCTTCAAACAAACTTCAAACAAACAAAACTGGAACATGAAATTTAATAGAAATGTAGTTGCTTAATATTTACAACACTAAATTATAATGGCCATACACAATGCGGTGTTGGTTCCTACTTTATTGTACGGTAGTGAGGCTGGATATGCCCGAAATCGAGTGAAAGTAAGATAAATGTAGTAGAAATGCGATCTCTTAGAAATATTTACGGTGTCACCTAGCGGACAAAATAAACAATGAAGAGATACGCAGTATGACAGGGTTGCGCAACAGTGTTACTGTAAAAATGAAGAAAGAAATGCTTAGATGGTTCGGGCACATAGAAAGAATGAGTGATAAAAGACTGACGTAGAAAATCTACAGCGAAAGAGAGTGGTAAAAGAAGCCAAGGAAGACCAAGCCTGACTTATGAAGATCAAATAACCAGTGTTAGCAGACGGAAATGTCAAAAGCACTCGCATACCTAGGCGAAAATGTGCGAGGAGAATGATGAGATACGAGGAAGCGAAAGTAAGGACCGCGACGTTTGGCGCTTCATCCTTTCTGACTACCCCGTTCGGTATACAGCGTGAAGATATGTATGTAAATTGTAATGTACATACTATGTTAAAATGTAGCCTATGACACTTGCGATAAAACCACCAATGATACTTCTTACTCAGTGGCGTAGCGTGCCTTGGAGGGGTCCTGTATCAAAATTAGTTTGGGGGCCCAAATGAAGGGTAAAGATTTCTTACAAAAGGAAAAAAAATGCTCGTATTAAATTAAAATAAATATTTATTGATCATAAGTTATCACTTCCTCCTAGAAATTGAGCTATCCAAACAATAAAAATTAAATATACACTTTTCTTGCCTTTTTTTATCAGCAATAATTCCATGAGTTCCTTAATGGACTGAATTGTTTGAGTTTCAGATTTGAAGCATGTTTTCAGAGCAATTAATTGTTCATAAAGATTAACTGAGATGTCTTTTATCAGACGAACAAGATTGTATTGTATTACAATGTAATAAAGTTTGAAACGGAATGAAATAAAACGCGTAAATATTGCTCTCCGTGGTAGGTCATTGTAGATCAGTTATTGCGGGATTCCCCCGTTTAAGTGAATGACTTAAACGGGGGAATCCCGCAATACCGATGTAGGATGTTGCCAACTTTTGGGCGCACGCTTAACCCGGGAAAAAAGAGATTGATTTTTTTGACTTTTGTCATTTCTGAAGTGAAAACTCTATAGGCACGTATGACAGTTTTTTTTATATGTTTTTTCCCGGGAGGCACGAGATTAAGTGACATTGTGGATAACATTTTACTAATTTTTGCTTACATACGTTAGGGGCCTCTGTAGGCCGGGGGCGCCGTATCATTGATACGGCTGATATGACGGTAGCTACGCCCCTGTTCGTACTTTAAAATCCGTCAAGCCGTTAAGTTTCACAAAAAAAACAGACAAAATCGAAAAGGTATTTTACCCCAGTTCTAGGGCGATCGGGTAAAAACATATTTAAATACCATACCCCGTATTAATATACATTCAGTCAAGAAAGTATCGGGAATGGATGATTTGTTTATGGTTCCAAATTCAATTTTTCGTTTTTTTTTTTGTTGTTGTTAGATTGGCACAACTGTTTTCCATTTTGGCGTGGAGTTTGAGTTGCATTTGTTATTTAGATTAAATACAGTGCTGTTTTTAGTTATATCATTCTGGTGTATATTGCGAATTTCATAATGGACAAAAACATCGAACAAAGAGTTTGTCTTAAATTTTGCATCGCCAATGGAATTTCGTGTTCGGAGTCACTGAAAATGTTACAGAAGGCTTACGGAGAATCGACTTTATCAAAAACACGTGATTATGAGTGGTACAAAGCGTTCAAAAGCGGTCGAGATGTGATGGAAGATTTGCCTCGCTCTGGTAGGCCATCAATGTCTGCAACTGAAGTTAACATCGCAAAAGTGAAGGAAACGGTGACTGAAAATCCTCATGCAAGTTTGAAAGAGATAGCCGCCGAACTTTGAACGCCGAACGCCATGTCTCACGAGTCGATCCGTACCATTTTAAATAATCACTTGGGTATGAAACATGTTGCCGCTCGGCTAGTCCCAAAAGACCTGAATTTTTTCTAAAAACTCAATCGCATAAGAGTCGCTGAGGAAATGCTAGAACGAGTCAATTCCGACCCAATATTCATGAAACGCATTGTTACTGGTGACGAGACGTGGGTTACCAAGTTTGACATGCAAACTTGTCAACAAGCTTCGGAGTGGTACCTTCCAACTGAACAGAAATCGAAAAAACCACGCCAAAGTCGATCAAAAGTCAAAGTCATGTTGACTGTTTTCTTTAACTATCGCGGTGTTGTGCACTGGGAATTCTTGCCTGAAGGTCAAAACGGTAAATACATAATATTATTTGGGCGTTATGCGGCGTTTAAGAGAGCAAATTCGACGAAAAATGCCAGATTTGTGGAAAGAAAATTCTTGGATTTTGCACCACGATAATGCGCCTTCGCACAAGGCCATCATTGTGAACGAATTTTTGACCAAAAACTCAACAAATACCATCGAGCAACCGCCTTATTCACCAGATATGGCTCCAGCCGACTTCTTTCTTTTTCCTAAACTCAAATTACCACTTCGTGGCACCCGTTTTCATTCGGTAAAAGACATAAAGGAGAATTCGCGGCGAGCACAAAACTCAATTTCGGAAAAAGCGTTTAAAAAATGTTTTGATGATTGGATTATTCGTTGGCGTAAGTGTATCGTTTCTGGAGGAGCATACTTTGAAGGTGATAAAATAAATTTGGATGATAACTAACATTTCGTGTATTATTGATCTTTTCCCGGTACTTTCTTGACAGAGTAGTGCCTGTAATTATTTTTCATTTACAATCTCATATTATTAATGTTTACCATATGTAAAAATCTTTTTAAATTAAAAATAAAGATTTTCTCATAATAAACAATAATACATTTAGAATGTCTACTACATGGAAAAATACTCAACGAGTGTCCCCCATTTATTACACGGGAACGGTCCAATTTATATCTAATACATTCCTTTATAGATGAAATACTTAGATAATATTAACTGTTTGTTTTCAATATAGAATCTACATTACAGATAATTAATTACAGTACTATTTATCACTGATAAAACATTAAACATGTTATTAACACTTTATACCTTGGATTCTAGCGAAGGCTATCAATATGTTTATTATTTCAAAAATTTAAAATGTTCTACAATAATTGAATTTTTTTCTGTACATATCATTTTACATGATACTTAATCATTTACTCATATAAACTGGTTTATAACAATTTTTGTTCATCTGTACCCTCACAGAGAAGAAACCATTTAACCAGCTTTTACATATTGAGACATCATTGAATTCATCTCAATTGTCTGCAGGCCAGGTTGTTTTTGGTTATTTACTCTTTATGGTATAATTGAGTAATATCATTGATTGAGTAATATAATATCATTGAGTAAAACAAATTTTAACTAACCCTATTATAATAATGGAAATCCAGTTCAAGAGCTTAAAAATCATTTCAAAAATAAAAAATACATACGGCACAGTATGATGTAGAACAATGTTTTTACAATTTTTGCATAATTATAAACAAAATCTACTTAAATAAAACTTGTATACCTAGATAAAAATGTGCGAGAAGAATTATATTTGAGGAGATGAAGGAAGTATGTATGTAAAGTATGAATAGCTTGGCGCTCCGTCCTCTCTGACTACCCCGTTAGGGATACAGCATGAAGATATGTAAGTATGTATGGAAAAATCTAATAGATATAAAACTTAATTCGGACTACGTAATACCATAAGGAAAACTTGCAAACAAGATAAAATAACTGTATTTCCTTGGCTGATGAAAGCAGAAAACAAGATTGACAATGAACACAGACAAAACAAAAATAAGGACTAATAAATTAAAAGTAAAAATTATAATACACTACTTGATGCCCGCGACTTCGTACGCGTTTTGTATTTTTAAAATAGCTTGTCTTTCTTCAGGATTCAAGCTATCAACATACCAAATTTCATCGCAATAGAATGAACAGTATGGCAGTGCATAAAATACGAACAAATAAACAAACTGATTTTTATATATTAGATGATACTGAAATAGATCATGTAAAATAATATATAATATATGGTAATAGCTATTAAAGTATGAAATTGCCGTTTTATTGAAAAATTAAAACAATTTTTTTGTAGGATGAAACATTTATTTAATCAAAGTATTTACCCTCCTTCATTGTCTATACATTCTTGCCATTTAATTGGAAGATCATTTAAACCGTTTCAATAGAACTTTGCAGACCTAGACTTATCAAATTGTGTTTTGTACTGCTTCCTGGGGAGAAATTTTTTTCCGTGCAAAAGATTGTCCAAATCGCGGAAAAAAATGGTAGTCGGTTGAGGTGAGGTCCGACGAGTATGGAGGATGACGGATGGATTCTAACGCAGGTCTTGTAGCGTTAAAATTGTTTCTCGAACAGCGTGAGGTCTTGCGTTATCATGTCGGAGCTGTTTTGCTGCGAGTTTCGCCGTCATTGTTCGAAGTTCTGCACAATAGACATCTGCTATTATTATTTGACTGAATCTGATGAAGCTGTAATGAATTACACCATGAAATGACCACCAAACTAATACCATCATCTTTCTATGGCTAAGCTTCCCTTTAAGGCATTGGTGTGGCGTTTGACCTGAGTTCAGCCATTGTGTTGTTCGTGTGCGATTATCATAAAGAATTCACTTTTTGTCACACTTTACAATTCGGCCCAAAATTTCTTCATTTCTGTACTACCAGCTTAATCTAAGCTTCCATTCGCGCTGCTCTAAAGGAAGCTTCAACTCATGCTGCTCACTGCAGAACAGTCAAATCATGAGGCACCTCTTTTTCAAGTTTTTATTACCAAATATTGTAGGTATGTTAACGTCAAAACATGTCGCTAATTCCTTGGTAGTTTGTTACAGATCGGCTTCCATAACCTTCAATTCATCATTACATACCTAAGTGGCTGGTCTTCCTCGTGGTTCATTCTTCAAGTCGAAATTTCCACTACTACAGCAGTTAAATAAAAAACGCATAGTGCGTTCGTTAGCCGTATCTTTTCTAAATACAGCATACATACAATGACATTAAGAAAATTTTCTTCTGAATTATTCCCATGTCGGAACTCGTATTTGAAAATTACTCTTTTTCGCCATATCCATATTCTGCCATATTCACGTTAAAAGCTGAATGTAAAAACAACTGAATGTCAAACAAACAAAAATAATTATTTTTTAAATTTAAAATGTTATAGTTTTTATGTAAAAAAAGATTCACTGAAATCTGACACCATGTTTAGTTTTAATTCAAAGTGTATTAATTAAAGGGCAATTTCACATAATTTTCTTTAAGATATTTCACCTGTCTTAAAGAATTACTAGAGTGGTATCCAAGAGAAGGCTCAAGGAAATGGGGTAGACCAAGCTTAAGATGGGATGACGACATAAAGAAAACAGCAGCAGGAAATTGACTGAGATTGGCTAGAGACCTAACTTATTGGAGATCACTGGAAGAGACCTTTGCCAGGAGGCAAACTGAAGACACGAAATGTGCTTTAGTTAATAAAAGGTTTTAATAATAATAACATTGATTTTATTTAGAACATATTTTTATAGTAATTTACAATAGTCTGTCCACTCCGCCGAAAGACGGCGTGATGTTGATTAAATTTTATGATTTCTGTCTTTTATTTTAGTTATAGCTTTACGAATAGATGCTAAGAAAAAAGTGATTGAAAGTATAAAATAATACCTGGAAAAAACAATAATCCTTGAAAAATATTATGAAATACAAAAACAACATTATTACAACAACAACACTAAACAACATTACCAGAAAGTTTTCTCTCTAACATAACATGATTATGGCTGTCAAAATTCAAACACATGGTGTTAAAAAAAAATTGGAATAAAAACTAAGTATGTCAAAACTATGCAAATAAAGATGTTAAATATAAATATGAGATGTGTACAAAAAGCAATTTAAAAGTATTAACAAAATTTTTAAATGAAATTACAAGAATGAAAGTAATGTTGGACTGGCCTTTTCATTAACCACACAAAAGAAGAAAAGTAATGGAATGGTATCCAGACAAGAAAAAGACAAAACAAAGACAGGTGAAGAGATGGGAAGATGACCTAAAAAATAATGGAGGGGAATGATTTTTAATAGAGTACAGTGGAGTCTGATTAGCTCCTGGTGTCTATAAGTCTATATCATGTTCATATTTTAGTTATGATAATCAGAAATATGAGGCTTATTGTATAATTTATTTATTATATTTTCTTCTTATATGTGTTTATATTACCAGCCAAATCATACTACAGAACAAAACAGTTTCTCCAGTCAGGGTCAACGTTTTTTTTTTAATTTCCCAGTCCCAGAGATTTATATTTCATGCGAATATTTTAAATAGAGGAATAATCAATCAGACTGAGGCCAATTCAAATAAAAATGACGTAAATCATTTTTGGTATATCATCATCGAGATACAAACTCTTTGGATTACATGATGAATGTTGATGTGTCTGTTGTTTTCATGAATTCAAACAGAAGTCTATTATGTAATTAGATGACTTAGAAAACATTTTTACATGAACAATCAGAATAAAAGCACTAATAGATCTGCAGATACCATAAATGGATAATAGAAGTAGACTAATGCTGTAGACTTATGACGAAAGTTCAGAACATATTATGTATACGATATGGTCAGTGAAATGTATATTTTAATTTTTATTACTTAAATTATATCATAAAGAATTTAATTTTTGTTGTTTGAATTTATTTATTTATTTTTGACCAAACTAATATTTTTATAATTTTGACAGATTATGTAGCATAAAAATACTTTCTTTACTCGAATTAATAGATTTAATTCTATTTCTATATCAAAATAATAATTAATTGTTAATGCAAAAGTCATTTTACTTATTATTTAACACTTATTTGGTATTACCGATAACAATAATTATTATAATTTATTATGTTTTACATTGATGAAATCAGTATGTCATGATGATAGATCTGACCTTTTAAGTGCTCCAGCGATAACTGACATGCGATATCTCTGATGGCTCAACTCCTTCATGCATGATGCTTGTAATTCACCCACTGATTCTAATTTTGCAGCATATTCTTTGTTGACCGCCTGTTTAGTATTTATAAACGACATACATTATTCATGGTTAGATTTTACAGAGGTCAATTGTGTTATTAGAATATTAGTAAGTATTAAAATGTTTTAGTTCCCCAGAGACGTCAGAGTAAAATTTATGGAAATAATAAATATACATATATTCAAAATATGTCTCTAATTAGATATTCTTTACATAGATATTATAACAATTAAAATGTGATTTTATAGAAATCAGGTACATCAGTAACGTAGACTGACCTCCAAGCGCTTATAATCGGACATTAAATCTTCCCATTCTTTTAAAGACTCTTCTACATCCATTTTCATTAAATAGAACTAATTGATTATGTTCAAAAAATTACAGAAAATATTAAATACGAAAAAAAATTAGAAAAAGCATTGCAAATCTAATTAGAAATTCAAGTTTACAACACGTCTATAAGGCCGTTGCGCACTTTTCTCTATGGTTCAAAGAGTATAGTTAGTACGGTTCCTTCCATGGACGTATCACTAACAAGACTGCTATCAAAAATGTTAATGAAAAAACAGAACTCACACTAACATATAAGACTCAATTTAGGCTACCGACAGGTAAAAGTAAAAGGAGCCGAGAGCGATAGCTACCTACAAGGGATATTTGTCCCTTTCTAACACTTGCCATATGATTGAAATGTGATCTTCGGTAGTAATTATTTCACTGTTTCAAAAACAATTTGACCTACTATAAGCTTATTATAATATTAATCGTAACAATTTGGATACGCATCTTTATTTTCATCCCATATACTTACAAACATATTAATACATAAAATAAAATTATTGTTCGAAATTGTCTAGTAATATTCTTCATGGTTATTATGGTAACTTTGTCAGTTTCTGGCACAGACTTTGTTTGTGGTTTCCGTGTTCGTTTTCCTGATGCGGAATTCCGATTCGGGGTTCCGTGTGCTTAGCGCAGACGTTCGTTTTTTGATATTAGGAATTTATATTATTCGTGAAAGCACGTTCAACATGGACGACGACGAATTGATTGCTATTGCACTTTTATTGATGCTAAACAAGATGAAATGGAAACGTCATTATTGGTTACTCAAATAATAAAAGAGAATAAATTATATTTCAAACAAGCAAAATTACGAACACACCCAGAAGAATTCTTCAAATATTACATGATATGAAATTCTTTGCTGAGCTTATTAAAGGCATTAAAGCTCATCGACTGATTTAATTGATAAAAACAACCTTAGTAAAGAGTGCGAAATTATTAGGTAACCTACACTTACACTCGGCATAGCGCTGCGCTGGCGCGGTTCTGAATTGAGTATCCGTTCGTGTGTGGTGGGTTATCAAAAATGTATGCTAGCGCTGCGTTCGGGATGACGTCATTCGGGTTTTTTCCGTTCTTCCGAACCGAACGCGCGGCTCAATTTCGGAACGAACGTCCGTGTTTTTTTCCGTTCGTAAAATATACGAACGTGTGCGTCTTACCGAAGATTTTGTATGTCAGGTCTCCGAATATGAATTCCTGATCAGGAAACCGTATGTGAAGTTTTCGCGCTCTTCCAAGAAGTCCTTTTTAACTTCAGTAAAGCCTACTATCACTTTACTGGAGGAGTGTTTGGGACAGTTAATTATTGTTTCTCCAGAAGTTACGTCATTAGGCTGATGGTCTTGTTACCAATGCCTTAAGAAATATAAATAAAAAAAATACAATTTGTTTCATGCAATGACTAAGGAAACTAAAGGACATGAAACAAGTACAAAATAATCGTGCCGCCTAAACTTAGAGTGTCGCAAACAATAGCTGCCGATTAGTGATGTCCCAAATTTCTACTATGTAGATGTCGTTAAGTCAGTTGTTGAAATAAGTTTTGTTTCAGCATCAGTATTGAAATAAAAATCATTTTGTATGATATCTTCAGAAAAAAGGAGTGTTTTTTTTTTGTATGTCATATATTTATACAGAAGTACTGAAATATTGTTCAAGCTGAAAATAGCAGTCAGCGTAGTTCGATGCTGTCGGCATATAATTAGAATCTGCGCTTAAGGCGATTTTAAGGTGTTATTAGTAACAATAGCAACAGTCACCTTCAAGGATAGCCTCTTTCTGTCCTTCGATCATTTTTGTATGGAACTTTAAATGAACCCTACATACAAACAAATTACATAAGTACCTCTTTTTGTAATACTTAATAGTACGTCCACGATTATTACAGATATAAAATTGCTTTTTAAAAGAAACCCATATTTTTATAAAGCGCTTTCATAAATGTTAAAGATCAATTAACATAGGTCAAAGTAGTTAGAGAACAGCACAGTCCTTTTGATGCTTTTCTTTTCTTTACCTGCATAACGTTACTTCTTCTAGAGGTGATGGTGAAATTAAAATACGTGCTATGAGAAACATACATACGGACCAACCAAATCTATAGCCGTACTGTAGCACTTTGATAAACTAAATACTAGAATAATTAATTTTACTAAAAATTAGTGGCCTTATCACACAGTAATTGGGAATAATAAATTCAATTAGGAATAGAACACTGTGGACTTCTATTAGTCGAAGAATTCTCAAATTCAGTTAAGTACTTCCAGAGGTTACCCTGTACATACACAACAAACAAATTTTATTTCTTTTCATTGTAAAGAAATAAGTAATATTATAGTTTATAATATTATTTAGCGTACAAAATCCACAATATACCGGCCTTTTGAATAAATATTTTAAAAGTTAAGATAATAAATTGCTAGGGCATTACAAGGGTGACCAATATCTGACTAGTCATAACTAATGTACCTACAGTAACATATTTTACTGGGTTTGAAAAATAGAACTGTTTGTTAACATTATTGTTTGTAAAATAATATTTATATTAAGTACATAAAATTTATAATACATAACGTATTCTCAAAATAAATAAATATAGATAACTAAATAGCACAATTTTTATTAAATAATTTCTGAATGAAACTTTTGAATACTGAGCTTTGAATTTAAGCAGTCATCGTACTCATCATGTCGCTGTCGTTTTCTTGTATGTGAAGAAAGGAATGAAATAATTTCCGACACCTTCGTCTCTTATTTCTGCTATTAAAGTTTTTTAAAAGATTCGTTAAATTGTACCGCATTTGGATTATAAGTAAAACCACTACAAGTTCTTATTGGTCGCAAAAATAACTCGGTGTGGTCTTGATTCACATCATTCAGAACAGATATTTAGAACTATGAGCAGATTTTTCTCTCCCGGAAACGTCAAATCAAAATTCAGCCACATTCTGTAAACAATTAATATTTTCCTGTTACTTTTTCACAATAGAGGATTAAATGGTCAAGAAATTAAAAAGTAATTAATTACCACTCTAAATATTTTCTCTGATTCCTGATAATCTTTGCGAGGGTAATGCTTCATACGTAAAATTATTTTCTTATTGCTCTAATGAAAGAAGTTTCTGCTAAATGCAAATAACATAATATATATCGTGAATACCCCGTTGGGGATACAGCGTGAAGATATGTATGTATATATCATATGGGTATATTTTCTTTTCCGATTACGTCAAGCCACTCTTTTTCTCTAATAATGCATGATGGTAATCTGAAACGAGATAATTACGACATATAAACATGATACCTGTATTTATCGATATTTTTTTTATATAGGTACATGAACAGCCCTAACTGCAATAACAAATAAAATTGATATGAAGTAATTTACTGTATTATATGAATGAAAACTGCTAATAACTAAAAATATACATGACTATAATACAGTAAACTAAGAAACACAGTAATTGCGATGGAAATATATACGACATCAGACTAAATTAATGAATTTCTGTTACGTACCAGTGCAATTATAGATTTTGTTTATTATTGCTTTTCCTAGAGCCACATCCTAACACACTACACTTAGAAATTACTGTGGCATTATGCTAGCTTCTCCTTTAACAACAGTTCCAATATCCAGCACAAAATCACAGAAACATTAAAAAATATTAAATCCATTGATATGTTTTGACACTTCGTGTACTTGTCAGCGTGTCGCAATAAATGGCGGACCGGCACGTTTTGACATTGCAATGATGTCACATAAAAAAATTACTTCTTGAGAAAAGTACTGTTGTTTTCTCTTACACACACAAGAAGCCATAAGTCAAAAAGAGACAACGCTACTTTTGAATGTCATACGTCAGAATATATATAACTAAATGTTGTTATAGATCAACATGCCATGTCCTTTTTTCCTTAGTCATTGGTTTCATGTAGCTGTCATTTGTTTATCCCACAGACAAATTAGCCTAAAGACAGGCAATGAAAGGGCACCGTTTTCTGCCATCGAGGCACACGAACGCTCATATAACTTCAAACACAAACGCGCGCTCTTTTAGTATTAACCAGAAAGCAGATCCGTAACTTGTGTCTAATTGTTTTAAAAAATATAGTATAAATTACGTAAACAATGCCAAATTGCGCTATAAAGTTGTGTGGTAGTGACAGTCGTAAAAATAGTTTCAAAAAGGATAATATCACGTTTCATCGGTAAGTATAAAATTAATAATAAAAATGTATATCAAAAAAATGCAGAGCTCACTATACTGATCGCTGGTAGCTTTGAGTCAGCGTTTGTCCTTGTCTAGCAAGTTATAATTACATATTGTATAGATTCAGGTGTTACTTTGCGGAAATCCATCGCATGTGATAAATTCCTAAAATCTTTAGCTATCTTCCGCTCAAACTCTAAAAATCACAAATCGACACGTGTTTTGCCTCTCAACGAAGCATCCTCAGGATATACCAGAGATAGAATTCGGCCACCTAACCAGCACCGAATCAACAACTTTTTTTTTTTTTTTTTTGTTTCTGAGAGGCGAAATGAAACCCCCGCGGGCTACCCAGCCGGACTCTACGCCGACTGGGGAGTGTCGGACTCGAACCGACTAAACAAAACCCCTCTTTGCTGTTAGCCCTAGTGGCTTTTACAGCGTCACAGGTCGCGTTGGGGCGAGCGCTGAAGGCGCCCTGCCAGATGGTCGACCGCCTGAGGGTTCCTCCAGCCGAGGGATGCCTCGTATGGAGGGCGGACCTCGGGCTCAAGGCGTCGCCAGGGGAGCTTTCCGCACCTGCGTGCATCTTAACGGGCTTCCTATTCGGGTGAGGGCCGGGCCTCTAGCGGACCCGGCCGGCGAGACGGCTGAGGGCCGGATAACGAATCAACAACTAAATCAGCTGCACGACTATTTAAACCAATTGTCCCCCTACCCACGCCGAAAAGTGAGTGACCAATTAGAGCTTACCACTAATGGCCCCGCCCACTCAATTTGGACGAATTAGTAATTTGTGTTGAAATCAAAACTAATTTTAAGAAGTAAATATGTCTAACAATGGCGAATAAATTGAATTTCTTTGTTCATTTAACAAAGCATTGTTGTTTTTACGTTTACTTATTTCTAGTTGTTCCAAAATATTCAACCTAACACCTTTGTCACATGTGTGTAATATTTTGAATGTATGACTATCTGATAAATTGTGCCCTGTTTCTATAAGATGTTATCATCCTGAAAAGTTCCACTTCGCACAACACACTTCGCACAACATCTTATTTTAGAGTTTGAGCGGAAAATAGCTAAAGATTTTAGGAATTTATCACATTATAATTACAAGTTGCGTCCTCACTCTTGCAAGATGGCACGTGTAAGTAGGGACGCGAAAAAACGTATCGATATATCAATATATTTTCCATTAATTTTGAGAATTTATAATGACTACCACTCTTTGAAATTATATACCTAGTTCCATCCATACTATCCATAGAACTTCCTTGGCTTCTTTTACCACTCAATTTCGCTCTGTATATTTCTGTATATAACATAATATATAATGTAATGTATTAATATATAATATAATATACATAATATATTATATTATATACTATTATATAATTATATAATCCATATCCATACTAATATTATAAATGCAAGTCTCTCTGTCTGTCCGTCTGTCTGCTTGGTTTTCACGGCTAAACCACCGTACCGACTTTAATAAAATTTAGCATGGACATAGTTTG
The DNA here is from genome assembly GCA_907165235.1 of Zeuzera pyrina. Taxonomy (NCBI): domain Eukaryota; kingdom Metazoa; phylum Arthropoda; class Insecta; order Lepidoptera; family Cossidae; genus Zeuzera; species Zeuzera pyrina. The sequence continues at coordinate 8,149,074 of OU015627.1, forward strand.
ACACCAGGGGGTGAACATATGCTACTTTATTTTTCAAAAATTTACCCCTAAAGGGGTGAATAAGGGGATGAAACTTTGTATGGGAAATTTTTAACCCCTGAACCGATTAAGACGAAATTTAGTGTAGTACATAGATAAAACCTTTTCTATTAAAAAACATACTTTTTTTTTTCAAAAATCTACCCCTAAAGGAGTGAAAAGGGGATGAAACTTTATGTGGGAAATTTTTAACCGCTGAACGGATTAAGATGTAATTTGGTACAGAGATACACCTTTTCTAGTAAAAAACATACTTCTTTCTTTTTTCAAAAATCTACCCCTATAGGGGTGAAAAGGGAGATGAAACTTTGTATGGGAAATTTTAAATCGCTGAACCGATTGAGATATAATTTGGTACAGAAGTACACCTTTTCTAATAAAAAAACATAGTTTTCTTTTTTATCAAAAATCATTAAAAAGATGTCACCGTTCTTTTTTCAACCGACGAAAAAATGATGGAGGTTCTCAAGTCGGTGCAAATTTTTTTTGTATACGACCATGCGTAGCTTTTTTTGTCTGATTTTGATGGTTCTCTTTTATTGGATAGAGTATATCTCGAGTTTTGGGTTAAATTTGATTCGGAAAAAATTTAAGAATACAATTTAACCGACTTAAAAAAAACACTGAAAAGTACATTCTTTACTAATCAAAACTCAAATACAAAAAAGAATACTTTATACATACGATACAAATATGTACCTATATAATTAAATTCGACAGTTACTGAAATCGATGCAAGCCTCCCAAACTAATAGACTTTCTGTTGTGGCACATTAATTTAGAACCCACTTTAATAACCGTCAAATTTAATTATGTACATACATACACACAATCTTCACACCATATCCCTAACTATTCAGAGGGACGGAGCGCCAAGCGTCGCGGTCCTTACATACCTATTTCCCTTCCTCAAATCTCATCATTCTCCTCACACATTTTCGCCTAGGTAAGCGAGTGCTTTTGACATTTCCGTCTGCTAACACTAGCAAATTTAATTATATACCTATAATTATATACGCACATAAAATCTCCCTCTTTTTAAAGTTGGTTAAAAAAATGCATACAGACGATAAGGTTGGGTGGTTCTACCATCAAAGCTTTTCAGTTTCGTTTTTTGTCAATTTAATTTTTTGTTAAAAAGTTTTACATTAGGAGAAACACGTACTACCCAAACGAATTTGATTTGCATTTCTATTCCAAATTTTTGATTTTTTTGTTTCGAAATAAAGAATCTTGTTTTGATTATACAAGGTGTTACACGAGTCCACCAAATCCCTGAAAGGTAGCTCTCGCAATCTGTGCTGCTTGGCGACGGCTCGCCGCGGCCTGCTATACATACCTACCTATTGCTTGCAATTATAACGCGCACTAACCTATCTCTAAAGGTACATAGTTAATAATGTGAAATACATACTGAGTTTGATGACTCACAATGCAGCCGCTTTGAACCCATCCAAGGGAATTAGGCATCCTTTCGAAAGAACACGTAAGTTGCCGTTCGATTAATCGCACTAACACAAACAATAATACACGCACTCTTTAAGTCACAAAAGCTGTCTCTCTCGCCATTCAAAACAAAGCGGTTCGCTCCGATATATTGAAATTGATGTTTAGAATCCGCCATACGGTCATGTGATTCGTGCTGAGGATGGCGGCAGCGCTTCGTTTATTACTTCTGGGCTCAGTTGTAGTGTTCTAATATCTATCTGTTCTTCGAAGTCTACATTTGTGTGACAGAAAGTCCTTCTCTAGTAGAACTGAGAACACTATCAGCGGTATGCAAACGTTGTGTCATCTTGCGAAACATTTCCAAAAACATAGAAGCAGCCTCCCATCTGCTTCTGATTTGTTGAGGCAAAACCGATATTCGTAAATTCGACAAGCGGCACACAAGTTTCCTTTAATGACTCCGAGCACAGCATCATGTCATAGTAGTCTCCTTTAGTACTATCACATTTTCACTCACAATTAAAATAAATAAAAATTAGATGTTTACGTAAACAGCTCAGAGCTCTGACTAAAATAATAAGTTCCGCCTTCCGGCAGTCAAAGGTGCCGACAAACAGTTGCGATTGGTCGAAGCAAACCAATGAAATTATTGCACATTTTGTGTGCAATTTGGTATTATAGTTTTTATGTATTATAAGAAAGAGGAGAACTAATCATTTTTAGGGTCCCGTTTTAAATTTTATAATTTAATTACATTCGATTTCGTAGTAGGCGTTCGGAACTAGAATTTCAATGATTAAAAACAATAATGTAAAATTAACACGATGAGTACCATGACCCCTGTTGTGTAATGAAACGCTTGAATGTTCTGTAACAACTGACTTATATATTTCTACCTACAATACCGAATACAATAATCATCCGGAGTTACCCACAACATCTTCCCCTTTAAAAACAAGACAATACATTTACATTTTCCTTCACCCTTAAATAAAATACTTAATTATAACTTAACATTACAAATCATGAACTACTCACATCTTCCCCTTTAAGACAAAATTTCTTTCACCACAAAATACAAATAAAGCCAATATGTTTTATGAACGAAAATTAATTAAGTTTATATACATTTTTTACCATACAGAACATAGAAATTGCATATTATAATTTATTTAACATTTGCTCCTTTGCTTTAGCACGTCTGCGTGTGAGTGGCGGCGATGCACGAATTAATAATGTTTGTTTTTGTTTGTGACTCGACGATCCACTACTACTAACGTTATCGTTAGTATTTTTTCGCTCAGAGTTGTTTCCTTCGCCACCGCTCACACCACTATTGTTCTCTATATTACATGAATTATGCGTGTTATTGTTTAATAACTCGTTGCTAGTTAACTTTTCATTAAGCGGTAATTTACATTTTATCAAATGTCGTCTATTTCGCCTGTATTTCGATCCTATTTCATTTTGTACTATATATGATCTAGGCGTGTTAGCTTGACCTATTATTAAACCCCTAGTTTTATTCTTGCCGTTTACACAAATAACTTCGTCGCCTATATTCAGGGATGGCAATAATTTAGATCTTTTATCATAATAATGCTTAGATAACATTTGATTATTACACAATTTTATATATTCAGACGGATCGATTGGTTTGGGTTTTAATAATTGCGGATTAGTCGGCAATTTACATCTTAGTTGTCGACCCATCAATAGCTGTGCAGGAGAGCTCAAACCGTCTCGGGGTGTGTTTCTAAAATTCAGTAGACCTATATGAAAATCTCCCTTACTTGTTATTGATCTTATTAGCAATTTTTTTATCGTTTGTACCGCACGCTCACTTTTGCCATTCGCTTGTGGATAATTAGGTGATGAAGTAATATGATCAAAGCCCCATTCGCTAGCAAAATTTTTAAACTGTCTACTACTATATTGCCTTCCATTATCTGTAATAAGAGTTTCCGGAATTCCATGACGACAAAATATCTCTTTCATACTTTGAATGACAGAATTGGATGTAATATTAGTTAATTTTCCAACTTCGATATAATTCGAATAATAGTCCACAACAATTAGGAAATAATTCTTCTTAAACTCGAATATATCTGAACCAACTTTACTCCAAGGTAGCGAGGGAATTTCTATTGGTATCATGGGCTCTTTGGCTGGTGCGTTTGAACTCTCCTGACAAACATTGCACAATTTTACAAATTTTTCAATGTCACGTGACATACCGGGCCAATACATGACCTGTCTCGCGCGCCGCTTACAACGATTTATGCCCATGTGACACTCGTGTACAATGTGCAACAATTTATTTCTTAATGCTGGTGGAACCACTACCAAATTATCTTTAAAAATCACGTCGTTTACCACAAATAACTCATCTTTCATTGACCAAAATATTTTAAGGTTGTTATTAATAAAAAAAATTTACTGAGTAATTAGGGATAAATTTAGATAAATAATTAATGGCACCTAAAAATCTCTCTAGACTTTTCCTGTCTGAAGGAGGAGGCATTTCCTTTATCGCTCTGATCTTATCATAATCAGGTCTCATGCCGTTTGCATCAAAAATATGTCCCAAGTACATAACTTCCGATACCCCTATTTTGCATTTATTTTTATTAAATTTTAAATTTATTTCTCTAGCGCGTTTTAGTAATGCATTTAATCTTGTGTCATGTTCTAATTTTGTACTACCCCAGACAATAACGTCGTCTATGAAATTGTCTACACCCTCTAAGTCCTCTAAATGTTGTCGCATTTTTGCATGGAAAACCTCACTAGCGCAATTTATTCCAAATGGAAGACGTAAAAACTGATAGCGACCAAATGGTGTTGCAAAGGTACATAGGTCAGCGCTTTCCTCATCGAGCTGCACGGCCCAGAATCCAGAACTAGCATCTAAAACAGAAAAGTAACGCGCCCCTCGTAATCGTGCCGCTATTTCAGACACTGTGGGAAGTTGAAAATGTGCACGTTGAATAGCACGGTTTAGCTCGCGCGGATCTAAGCATACTCGAATATTATTATTCTTTTTCGCAACTATTACTAAGGGATGGACCCATGCAGTAGGATGAGAAACCTTCCTGATTACCCCCATGTCTTCCATATTTTTAAGTTACTGAGATAATTGATCTCGAAGGCTCAGTGGAACTTTTCTCGAGGTACATACAACCGGACGTATAGACGCATCTACTACAATGTGATATTTACCAGGGAGGCAACCCAGACCTTTAAACAAATCACCATATTCCGATAATTTAACGGACTGTATGCGTTTTATGAGACCCATTTCTTCACACGAATTCCGTCCCAACACACTTTGACATTTCATTTTGACTATAGCAAAACTAAGATCATACTTATTATTTTTATATAGCCAATTTAATTTACAAACACCTTTGATGGGAATTAAGTTACCACTATATGATTCTAATTTAATTTTGGTTGGTTTTATTAGATTCTCTTTAAATCCTAATTGTAAAAATCTCTCAAACGACATAACATTTATGTCTGCACCCGTATCTAATTTAAACTTTTCAATTCCACCTTCACATAAAAGACTTTCGAACCACTCTTCAGTATTATTATTTGAATTTGCAATTACACACACATAAAAAGATTCACTCTCATCCGATACACTGGTTTCATTAATTTGTTCTATTTCGTACACTTTTTTCACTCTGTCCCTATTATTGTATACATTCGACTTACATACCTTTCCAAAGTGTCCGCGTTTGCCACATACATAGCACGTAACGTAAGTAGCGGGGCAGTCCCCTGCCACACATCTTTCTGTACCTCCGCAATATGCACACGGCGACATAGCACCGGCGCCGCCACGAGACGCGCGCGCGCGTGGGAGGGGCGGGCCCGCCTGCCGCCGCAGCTGCGTGCCCGCGCCGACCCGCGCGGCGCCGCCGCGCCCGCGCCAGCCGCGCCCGCCGCTACTCGCGCCACTACGAGCTACACTATCCAGATGAACTATGTTCTGATTCCCATTACTATTTATCTCTCGGCCGCTTTCTTGTGACATTTCCTCCGCTTGACATAATTTAATAGCTTTATCGAGTGTAAGGTCTTCACATCTCAGAAGTCTATCTCTGATTTTAGCACTTTTTACACCACACACGATGCGATCTTTAATTAACTCTTGTTCTAATATCGAAAATTCACAGTTTCTGCTTAGTAAACGTAACGCCGTTACGTATTGTAAAATAGACTCCCCATCATCTTGGTCTCTTGTAAAAAATCTGTATCTGGCTAAAGTAATGTTGGTTTTTGCACCGAAGTAAGCATCAAACTTTTTTAAGAGTACCCGTACGTCGTCACGTTCGGTGTCATTCTCGAATGTGAAAGTTTGATATATGTCGAATCCATCAGGACCTATCAGATTGACTAGTAAACTCGCTTGAACACTTGATGCTTCCGATTTCACTCCCGAGGCCTTTAAAAACAGCTCAAATTGTTGACGCCACCGTTTCCAAGCGTCAGCACGAATAACGGGACCGCCTTCGATATTTAACTCGGACGGAGGTCGCGCATGCTCCATTTTTACACTTTATTTCTCACACTGCACTTGTAAACTTTATTACATATACACAGACGATAATTTTTACAAGTTAATATCTAATATTTTAAGGAATTTCATGAATATAATATATATTTTTTACCGCTGTCACCATGTTGTGTAATGAAACGCTTGAATGTTCTGTAACAACTGACTTATATATTTCTACCTACAATACCGATTACAATAATCATCCGGAGTTACCCACAACAACCCCGTTATAACCGTATTAACAATGGAACTACACATTTTAAAAATCTTTTGGAAAAACAAAATTTTTGCCGTTTTAGAGTTAAGAAACTGCTTTTTTAAATACGATACAATACCTAAAAATCTCGAATACTAAGAAACTCGATTCAATATTTAAAAAAAAAATAGAATCTTCAAAGATTCAAACTCATATTTCGTATCGAGTGCTTCATTTTTTTTTATTTGAAAGCAACCATTGTACGTCTTTTTAATGTAGACTAATATTATAAAGAGGTTAACTTTGTTTATGTGTATAGTAATGGATGAACTCAAAAACTACTAAACCGATTTCAAAAATTCTTTCACCTTAGAAGGCTACATTATCAGCGAGTAACATGGGCTGTATTTTTTTTTTAATTCTACCCGTACAAAGCCGGGGCGGGTCGCTAGATGTAAATAAAAGCGACGAGAACAAATCATAAGTAAATATTAAAAATAAATAATAGCCATGAATGAAATGAGTCATCTATGAAAGAAAAAATTGTACGTCTTTTTAATTGTAAATAAAAGTAACGAGAAGAAATCATAAGTAAATATTAGAAATAAATAATGTATAAAATCAACATTACTTTGTAGTACTATTTTGAAAATGTGATTATCCGGGTAATTACGATTCGAAACTAAATGAACGATACTCAAATCATGCAAAAGTACGGAACCCTTAAAATTAATTTAGGAAGCCAAATACCAGGAGAGCATGCAATTTAGCTGTGCTCTGTGGGTTGTGCAATTTTGCGATTGTGCAATTTAGCTGTTGAGAGGCCGGAATATCGAACCCTCCATAATACTATTAGGGTCCCGTTTTCAAAATAATTTTAATGCGAAATGAATTTATTAATTTTAAAACAGTAAAGTAAGGGATATGTAAAAAAAAAGATAATTGCTTCGTATTATCGATTACTTTCGAAAATCAATGAAGGAAAGTTTTAAGTCACTACATAAACAGACAAACCACCTGCACCAAAAACGGTAGGCACATTTCTAAGTAATTCAAAATTAGAGGAGAGGTCCAAAGTGTCGTCCTTTGTCTCTTACGCACAACCTCGCCTGTCGAAAAATGGCTACGTTGCTGCGTTTGGTAGGTATTCACTATTCACTACTCTACTCATATTCAAGAAAACAACTACAACAACGGTATTTCTATCGTAAGCTAATAAGATACGATAAATATTTTAACCGAAATGAAATGAAAACTATTATCTTCCGAAATTCGATATTGATGCGTTTGATTGATATGAAAGTGAAATTTAAAAATGTCACAAAGTATCCTGCAATGTAACTTGGATGCCTAATTGATGTTGCTGAGCAAAGAGAGTTCAATTACTTATTTGCATTATTTATTTTGTTCTTCGTAAACTGTAAAGGTCGTTCCTGGTAAACATATTCTGGTCTAGTGAACGAAGTTCCATATCAAGCAAACCATTTTATCATATTTTAATTATTATACGGAACCCATGTAGAAAAAATAAAAAGCTTTGAAAAAATAGCGCCAAATTCTAATTGCCTGGTATTTACAAAGATTAAACTACAGGAGATGGGTCTGTGTGAAACAGCTAGATAATACACGTTCCTATGGAATAAGTGCGGTATCGTTAAAAGCCGAAGTGTAACAATCCGTACTTTAATTTTCATATTCTAAATGTAATTAAGATAATTTGCCGAAAAAACTTTAATTACATCTTTTAGTGTTAGGTGTTCGTTTATTAGCCTTGCAAAGCAAAAGACACAGACATTACATCACATACAGACACTAAAAAAGTCAAAATAGTTTGTTCAATACAAATAGCCCAATTACATCTTGCACACGAAAGTTTAGGCAGAAATTACTTACAAATGTCCCCAATCTGAAAAAATATAATCTATGATTTTGAGGTTGATGACCTTGAACTTGACAAGCAGCTGATCACTAGGGATGGGATTCTTAAGAAATTATGTCGATTGTTTTGTAAAACTTCGATAGTAATTATTTCAGAAATCCTAACAGTTAAAACAAAAATAATCGCACTTTTCGTTTCAGTGTTTGTACATTCTATCGCGCTTTAAGGATTACCCGAACTCGTGTAACACCTTGTATATACATATTTTATTATTTCTATTTTCAAAATAAGCTTATGAAAAGAATTCTTGTATTTATCGATATATACAATATCTACGAGTCCATCACTATTTCGTTTAGTACGTGACGTTACCTTGCCGCCCGCTTACGTCTCATTCCTCTAACCTTGACAGAATAAGTTCGCTTAGAAATTCGTAAACATTTCAGGTCTCTAAGGTAGCACAGATTAACTAGCTAGGGTAGTTTGTCTGTGGTTTATCCTTTGTGGCGTCATTTTGAAAATTGCGAGTCTATCAACATGTATTTGTCGTGAAAATTTTCGTGCTATTATTACGATTTTCGGCGAGAGTTAAGTCAAAAACAGTGCATCGATCAACTCACTTCGACTTTCGGGGACGAAGCACCATCGAAAACTACTGTGTATCACTGGTTTAGTGAGTTTAATCGGTTTAATCGTGGGCGTGGGTGGATCGTAGGCGGTCTGTGCTCACGCACGAAGTTTAAGAAGGTCGCCCTAAATCGCTTGTTGTACTTTAAAATATTGATGCTGTGCGGGAACTAACAATGCAAGATCGTCATGTTACATATCGCGAGATAGAGGCGTCTCTGGGCATAAGTACGACGTGTATATATAAAATATTACACGAACATTTACCTGTAAAAAAATTTGTTCACGTTGGATTCCGCACAACTTGAGAATTGACCAACTGGCTCGTGTCGATTGGTGTGAAAAAATGTTACAAAAGTACAATCAGGGTGCGTCAAAAGCTATCTATAATATCTACACAGGTGATGAATCTTGGTTATATGCGTATTATCCTGAAAGTAAACAACAATCAACGGTTTGGGTGTTCCAAGATGAACCGAACCCAACAAAAGTCATTCGTTCAAAAAGCACTTTGAAGCAAATGGTCGCTTGTTTTTTTGGTATAAATGGACATGTAGCTACAGTGCCCCTAGAGGATCGTAAAACGGTTAATTCTGAATGGTACACGACCATTTGTTTGCCAGAAGTCTGAAGAAAAAAGGAAGAACAACCGACAACGCAGAATCCTTCTTCATCATAACAATGCTAGCTGCCACACATCGGCCGAAACAACTCAGTAATTGGAAGATCAAAAGATTGAACTAACGGGTCATCCACCGAAAGCCCCTACTTGGCCCCCAACAACTTCTCAACCGTGAAGAATAAATTACGTGGCCAACGTTTTTCGAGCCGTGAAGAGGCTGTTGATGCGTTCAAAATGCACGTTTTGGAGATACCTCAATCCGAATGGAAAAAGTGCTACGAAAATTGGTTCCAACGCATGCAAAAGTGCATCGATCATCATGGTGATTATTTTGAAAAGCAATAAAACTATAATAAATGCTATGTTTGTTTCACTTTGTTATTCCGGATACATAAATAGCAGCCCTCGTGTGAATAGATATAGTACGTATAAGAAATATTTTTACTTTGCTATTTGGTTGCGAATAAAGAAAAAGAAATAACAATACACTGCAGTAAATTATTTATTCAATTGATTTATTTACAGAAAATAGTAAACCAAATTGTATTACATATTGGTTATTAATTTCTATAGAAATGACGAAGAGAGTAATTATGTTAAAGTACAAAAATTCTCTATTATTTAATGGTTACCTTCTGTTACACAGACACATATATGCTTAAAAAAGTATTGTATTTGTTTAGGTAGAGAATTAAGCATTTGTAGATGTTCCTTCTGAGCACATAATAATTATTAGACAAGAGTGCAGATATTTAATGACTAATTGCAGTAGTCTTCTAATTTACTTCTAAACATTATCAATTGAAGACAATAAATCGATATAATCAGCTTTATAAATGTTTACTACAGCTTTTAGTAGAGCATATTTTCTAGACAGTAAAGGCAAACAAACAGTAGCCGATGTAAAATTGTGTATTTACGAATTTACATTGATCTAGGCAAATACAATAACCATGCTGTATACAAATTACCACATGTCTGGTACAATATGATACAAAGCCAGTCACTGTTTTTTATATTATAGCAATTTCTTCAGCATGGTTGTGGTACTATTATTTTTGAGAACATACGCAATATGCATATATGCGTCAACATGGCAAAGCTCTAGGATTGTGTAAACATACTTGACTACGACTACCTCTAATACATATTCAAAATACGGGGCAACTAAATTCTTCAATGCCGTAATAAATAACTACTGTAATTAACATAACAGGCATTTATATTTGCATCTAGCATCTCAAATAATCAATAAAACATTTATCACACATTTTAATTCACAAAAATGCTTGTATGATATAAAATGAAAATAATTATATCGATTAAAACCAGGTATTTAATGAGAAATCTAAATAGTTGTATTATTTTAACCACTATCCTAGCAATTAAAATGCTAGCTAAATAAACCACAATTCTATTTGAGACATTGAAATTAAGACTCAAAGATATAAATAAATAGCTAACAATTTTAAATTATAACGCTCTAACTTATAGTTAAAGTTTTGAATTGCCAAAACTTAAAATAAGTCCCTATGAAACTGCTAAAAAAAAGCGCGCACCTACTCCAATATTTCGAGCTGGTTGATTTATATTAGTAATCAACAACAGTTTCGCAGTCTCCATAGATATCCATTAATGCTGTTAGCAAATTTGCAAACAAACATAATGAAAATCGCATCGAGTAGAGACATTAAAAGCTTTTATATACAATGGGAATGGAGATGATTACGATGAAAACGACTGGTAGATTGTCATGAATAACCATCAATATCAAATTTATGTAAAACTAAATTATCAATAAACAAATCAAGGTACAAGTTTTTCTAGAATGGACAATAGTAAACCATTAACTATTTTATACCAAATAAAAATTACATCTAAACACCTTATGAATAAACAATAACTACAAAATAAAACATAGAATAATGAAATTATAACACAGCTTTTTACTCCTCATTCCATCGTTCTGATCAGTTTACATGACGAATGCTACGTCACTATTTAAAACTACATTTTTCCAAATTTTCTTAAAACTTGGCAAATATTTCATATTAACCTAAACATTATACAGAAACTACAATCTTTACATTTTAATGGAATGTGTGAACCCAGAGATACAGAAAGTTATAACAGTATTGACAAACATTTTCGACTATTAAGAAATAGAAAGACATAGCATCGTCAAGTATACGGAAACAGATCACAATGAGTAGGAAGAAACATTATCAATAAATTATCAAAACTATTTCTCCATTCTAAAATGATTTATATCCATTAAATTCAATTCACAATTCATATCTCTTTCATTGCAGCTGAAACGTGAAAAAATAATGATAAGGATATCATCGGTGAGTTTAAGTTACTAAAATGGCAACGCTCTTAGCGACACTCCCAAACTTTGACGGTTTGATCGACGCTGCCTGATATCACGTATGGCAAGTTCTTATGGAAATCTGAAAACAAACATTTACAATTTAATTAAAACAAATTTAAGTTAGCCACCTGCGTGAGTTCGGTTACATGGTAGACAAAACCCTTTGTGTAGCTCATTTCAATTATTGTATTGATAATTGCTATGATGGTAAACAAAGTACAAAAAGATTGTCTGCCATTTAACAAAATTTTAATGAAGTTACATTTTTTATTAATTTGCATTAGGATCCGGCAGTCAGAGCATATATGCATATATAAAAGAAGGCAGACTTCCGCCCCGCGTATGACTTAATTGCCAACTTTCGGCCGGATACAAATTCTGTAAAATTCAATTCTGTAAAAACTCGTCGCCCAAGTGAGACTCGCTTGAAAATTCACCCCACTTCCCATTCAAACTCACTTGACCTTCAAATGGAATTCTGTAAACCAGTGCAGCCGTGCGATTCTCTAAAGTGAATTAGTCGAATTCACTTCTGAATCCGCGGTGAGATTGTCAAATGTGGACTGGTATTCTCTAATGTCGACAGAGATACTAGCGCCGTCTCGATGAGTGTGGCAGCGAGTCATACCATCGTCAATGAATTTTTTGACGTTTCGCTAAATATGACTAATCTATAAAATAAAATAAGTTTTATTTATCGTAATTATCTCAGAGAAGTTAAAATACACTAAGACGAAATATCGACTGAGATGTTTACTCTTAAAGCAATCCCCGACAAACTCGCATCTAAGATCACTTCACTTCGCTCCTAGAATGTTTGGTTTAGAGAATTCCATTTGAAGGTCAAGTGAGTTTGAATGCGAAGTGGGATGAATTGTCGAGCGAGTCTCGCTTGAGTAATTTGAGTTTTTACAGAATTGCATGGCAGTAAAGTGATATCGGATGCGAGTTAGTCTGGGATTGCCTTAAGGAGTTAAACCTCTTAGTCGATATTTCGCCTTAGTATATTTTAACTTCTTCTGAGATAATTACCGCCGAATAACAACTCGTGAGATTGCTGAGAGGTTAAATTTAAAATGTTTATACACAAAAAAAATCGTGTTTCGTTTTCACCAAAAAAACCGAAATGACTTTCCGAACAACCATATATAGTTTAGAAATCAATATAATAAATTTTGTGTCCTAAAAATATACATTCGATATATTTTATGACTAACTGCACGTCACTATTGACAATTATAAAGAACAGCAATTTGCTCCTTGAAAGGTATTCTTCAAAATTAATTTATACGAAACTTCATGAGAGAGTGAGAACTCAAATACCGGCTCTTAGATACATAAATAAATTTAGTTATTCGAATTCAGTTATTGTTCTTCAACATAACTACCATAAATTAAATTTAATAAACATGAAAACATTATCCGTATGCATTGTTTTTTATTATTATATACTAAACGGGATGCTCTCCGCATCTCACAGCTAACGCAACAACTCTACGTATCTGGCCGAGAGTAATTGGCCGGTATGAGAATGAGGCGGTAGTCGGCTTTTTCTTCTACATTATTCTGTGGTTTAGTGCCCCATGGCGCTCACTGACTTTTTGGCGGGAATGGTAGAAGTAAGGTTGGCATTTTATTTAGATTTTTTATTTTTTATATTTTTAGGAGTTTTGAAGTACAACAGTGATAGTATATTGTGTTTTAAAGTTCCGTGTAAGTGAAAGAGTGGAGATCTAAATAAACATATGTAGCCGAAGTTTCGAGTCAACTACAACGCCCACACACAATACATGTAGTATTTTCGCTTAATTTGTAGCCCATATTCCAGAACGATACTCAAGCGTAAATCTCTGGATTTTTTGGCGGGAACGGGAGAAGTGAGGTTGTCATTTTATTTAGATTTTCTATTTTTTATATTTTTAGGAGTTTTAAAGTACAACAGTGATCATATATTGTGTTTTAAAGTTCTGTGTAAGTGAAAAGAATGGAGTAGATCTAAATAAACATGTGTAACTGAAGTTCTAACGTTCTTCCAAAAAGTTTTTCAGTAAAGCCTACTATCACTACTAAAATAAAAACAAATAATAAAAAAATCACGGAGAAGTTTTACGATAAGAAAAAACGAATTCACTTATTCTTTGACTAATGAATAGGTGACATTGTCAAATGCGGTAGTGTACGCGGCATGTGACGAAGGAAGGACGTCGCTGAGTGTGACTGACCGAGGCTGGTGGCGAAGTGGTGGTGCGCGTAGAGCGTCTTGAGGCAGCGCGTGTGCGCCACGTCCCAGACGCGCAGCGTCTTGTCGTCGGAGGCCGTGAGCAGGTAGCGGCCGGCCGGGTGCCACGCCGCGCCGCGCACCCAGTTGTCGTGCCCAACCAGCGTCGCCAGGCACTGGCCCGTGCTCACGTCCCAGATCTGCGCACGCGCCACGGACCATGGACCACGGACCACACACGCACATTCTTTATTTACTTATTTTTTGGAAGACCAACAGCATAATATAATAATAATAATACTCCAGATAATTACACAGATTGTGTGACCCCAAACTAAGCAGTAAGCTTGTACTATGGGTACCATACAGCGAACTCTGGGGGAGTTCCCAGTAACACCTAGACTCCAAGCCAATTTAGAAAAGTTCGTTTCCTAAATTGATCTGACCGGGGATCGAACCCGGGACCCTAGCTTGGAAAGCAGATGCATATGTCACTGCGCCAACGGGCCAGTCTTATTTCACAATATGTCACAATAAAAGTAACAATATGTTTGAATATGACATATATTGCTAATGACAGGTCTCCGAGGATAAAAAATACAATAAAAATGTAAGTATGGATATTTGCCATAGGAAATTAAAAGTTATCCATACATATATGCATATAAAATTGCTATACGTTATTGTTAGCAACACCGATGAATAAACTTAAAGGGGAACACTGGCGCCCTCTAGCAGAGCGCGACGGTGTTCGCGACGTCATAGAAAAGAACGACTGACGGCTTGTTTTCCCCACGCTCGAGATTATATAAGTCGAAACTCGCGCCTCGCGCTCCACGCCTCTATTGTTTTTACCTTCACGACTGCAGCACGAAGTGTTCGAATACAAATTAATTAATTATTAATTGATATTAAATATTAATATTAATCGATTAGTCGATAATTTAAGTAAAGTGTGGGATGTTCCATTGCTATAAGTATCTCAATCACAATTTAATCTTATCGTAGCTGACATTATGCCGCTAACAGCAAACACACAATTTTAATTGTTAAAAAATTGCTTAGTTAACATTCTTCTCGCCGATGGTACGCATTCTTACATATACATGCATACATATATCCCATTCGGTTTGTATGGACATTGTAAGTATGTTAGAAAAGACGAATCAGCAGTTTTGTGTGCAAGCGTGAAGAATGCGAGAGTCGACGGCAGTTACTGCGCACTGTCCGATCGGTATGAACGTGACCAATATTCTGGTTCAATTGGAAAAATAAATTTGGACAGAACTATCAAATTTACTTCTTTATTTCTGCCAGTGACTCCCAGTACAACTCACACGAACATAGGTATATCCTAGTTTCATCTTTGTCTTTAATGTGAACAAATGACTTGACTCAGTTATCATACTTAACAACTCACACGAACATAGGTAGATCCTAGTTTCATCTTTGTCTTTAATGTGAACAAATGACTTGACTCAGTTATCATACTTATTAGTTATTAGTAAAACAAAAAATTTTTAGAATTTTTGACCGTTTGTGCTTCAATAAAAACCATCAAGAATTAAAACGTCATGGACAGGTGTAAAAATTTGTATTTTTAAAAACCACTTAAAAATAAAGAGTAGGAGAAATATATAGTTTGCACTCTTTGCACATCGCAAACAATACTATTTTTCTGTTATTATTTATTCTGTCTTACATTTAGAATGAATTGTGTCATTCCCATATTAGAGGGATGATTTGTAGTATGACACTAATTTGATCTAGAAATATAGCCAACCTTAAGTGACATGCAAGTTAAAAACAAAACGCTTGACAAATAACCACAATTTTTTTAATGCTGTACTACATTGGATAATATTTAGTATTATTTCTTAATATTTCATAGTTTAGTGTACATAATAGAAAAGCAGTATTATTAGTGCTACGTGTAATACCTCGGACCACAGTGAAAATTTAGTGAAATTTTGGTTAGTTTCTTCTTTGTTAACAATAAAGTCAAAAAAGGAAAAAATAGGATATATACATAAACGAGACCATGCGCGCCGTCAGCATTATAATCAGAAGTGTATTTCTGTCAATTAAATTAATGTCAAATTCAAATCGCGTAGGTATTTAATATGCGTCGCATCATTGCTGGGAGTCCCGTCTACTGCGCCTGACAGGGGGGTGCAAGCGCACCCCCTTGCACCCTCCTGCCGGCACCCATGAACGACACACTGTTTACTCAGAATTCTGAGGTAGACAGTCCTAATATCACAGATTAGTTAGTTACTAACGTAAACTAATATGTTAATGCAACTCTGGTAAGTTAACCTCAGAAATTTCTCTACAATCCAACTTTTAATTCTGTAGAGTAATTTGACGTTTCCAGGATAATCAGTTCTTGCAACTTTTTAAATAGTAATGTCCCCCTATGTCAATTTCGTTATTATTAAGTCTGTAACAGTTGTCTCGCAGCGATATCTTCATGAAATCTCTTTTCTGGATCATTCCTTTCTTGAAATAGTGGTAATGTCAAGATTTATGAATTTTTGTAGCAATAAGGGAAGTGGGTAAAATACAAAATGAAATAAGATATTTATTTATTCGAATTATTGAATATACTATGAAATTAAATGAATTAAATGTTAGACTACTCGATAGATTTAGTTTTAATTGGTATAGATTCAGTTATATCACTTGACGACACTGTTAGCTGTTAGCCAGACATATATATATTATTTAAATATTTAACATATCGAAACGTCAAAGCACTCTACCAAATTAAGTTAGACTAGTGTACTATACAGTGTGTATAAATAAATACATGTCTGATCTTTTGTTTCTAATTGTAGCCTACACGCAAAATCGATTTTAATTTTTAACAAACAATGTATTTAACATTCTTTTATAAAAAAATACTACAATTTTTTTTAAACATACAAAATAATAAAAAGTTATTCTTGCATTGTGGACTGTGAAAATGATTAAAAAGATGTAAACGAGATTTATTGAATTCATCGCATTGAGTCGGAGGCTCATTAATTATATTTAAACATCTTTCTGTCTCAGGCGATAAATTGGATAATAACAGGTTTCGACGGATATTATAATATAAAGCGAAATAATGTTTTACCTTAACGGATTTGTCACGTGAGCCGCTGGCGAGGAAGGGCCCACTGTGGTTAGCGCGGCGGTTGTCTCCGCCTGCCGCTTCATTGACTGCTGTCGCGGCCGATTCGGGCGCCCACGCCACGCACTCTACTACATGCTCATGTTCTCGGAGTTCCATCTAATAAATAGAGAAATTGGGGCGAGGATGATAAGATGTTAGAATATTATTGAATTGAAATTGAAAAAGAAATTGGCTTGGAGTCTGGGTGTTACTGGGAACTCCCCCAGAGTTCGTTGTGTGGTACCCATAGTACAAGCTTACTGCTTAGTTTGGGGTCACACAATCTGTGTAATTGTCTGCAGTATTATTATTACTATTATAAAAAACAAAATGGATTTCTCTATCCGTCGTCTCTGCCCCGTTAGTGATACAGTGAAAATATGTATATATGTACAAAATGTATTTCAGTAATCTATATACAGGTTGTCCCGTAAATAATGGATCAACCTTAAGGGAAAGGTAGAACACCTAATTACCTAAAACCTATTTGACTAGTTTTAAAAAAAACTTTAGGGTTACGGAGAATTTTTTTTTTTATTATTTTGACCATTTTCTCCGCCAGGATTCAGTTTTTTTAAGGCTGTCGTTCCAAATGATAACATTTTTTAAATCTGATTTTTGTAAAATATTGCTGAATAGTTAGCTTATGTAGCTTAATAACGATTTGGTTAGCTTATCTTTATTTCTAAAAAAAAGGAGACCACACACGAAGAAATTATTTTTTTCAAATTATGATAACCCAAATTGGATAAATTCTCCTGAAAAAAAATGTACTACACTGAAGTGGCCCATTATTTTAAAAACTTGTACCATTATTAAGGTTTCTAAAATGGTATAAAAGTTTCATCTAGTCCTTCTCATTACAAAGTTATTGCTATTAATCTGATGAAGGGGCTACATCACTAAAACTTAATTTAAAAAAAATGGTCTGTGTGTTTGTCAGGTTTATTATTGTATGTTTTATAATCTCTGTAATATAAAAATTGCATTTCAAATTTAGATTAGTTTAAACCCTGGTCAACTTAATTTAATAATCAAACTTTTCTAAATCTGTGAAGATCGAGAGTGGAGTGAGAGCATAAACGGAATGGGGAGTTATAAAAACCACCATTTTAATACTACGTCCCAATCTCCTCAGTACATTCATTATAGAACATTCACAGAATCAACTTCAAACTACTATGTTCGAAATCAGTCGCTAAATCCACTTCAGGTTCATTTCATTAATTTCATCATCTTTAATTTCAATAAACTAAAATTAAATTAATGTGGTTTATTGTCACACAAGTTAGTAAAAAGAGAATTAATCTTTCGTAATGCACGATAAAGCATATTTTTGTGTCGATAGACTAGTATGTAGCTTCTAACATTTCGTACACAAAGTACAAATGACACCATATAAAGTTACATAGTTTTAGAAAACCTCTTGATTTTTCGTTCAACAACAGTAAGGCGAGCACGAATTTTCGACAGTTTCGTAACGTAAACGTATCGAGTTTACTATACGATTACGAGAGTCGCAGCACGAAGCGCATTTTACCAACTATCGAGAGCTCGCTACGATTACGAAGGTGACGTCATCCTAATAGTAACTAGGAACTGGCAAGTTTGAGTAAACTACACAATTTATTGAATGAAGGGTGCGTTCTAAAACGAAATCAGAGAAAGTTTTAGATTTTTATTTGAATTGTAAAACTCTATTATAATAAATCTATAAAAAAAGGAGTAAATCTTTAAAAAATATATTGTATTAGATATTTATAACTTATAAATATATAAAACAATATATTATTGTTTTACAATTGTGCATTATTTTTCAAAATAAAATTAGTTTTTATATTATGGTTGATAGTTTCGAACGGCTTAGATTTGACGGTTTTTTGACTTGCTTGTCGTTTTAATAACCTCTCGACTATTGAGACTTGAAACATTCTTGCGGAAAAGTTTATTGCGTTTTTGGTGTACGTTTTCATTTTAATTTAATCACATGAAAATGAAAAAAGTCCCACACGTTTTATTATCATTATGAAAAAGTATTTGTGCGTCTGTCATCGAGATTTACGTTACTGTACGTCAAAATAAGGTTTGTACTCCTGATTTTACTCTATTTCAATACAAATGGCTTACGTTACCTTTACGTTACGTTACGAAGGCGATACGAAATAGTTCTTTTTACGTCCTACAGGGGCGCTGCACTAAAAGTCATACAATTTGCTTACGCTTACGATACGAATACTTTGTCGATAAGATTCGTGCTCGCGCTACAGTAATACAATCGTTAGTTTTAGAAACAGATTTTTCACGAATTATTTTTTTATTTTTTTTTATTAGGACTTTTTAAGCTATGTTTTGTGTTATGCTCTTACTCATTCATTATGTAACGATATTCAAAAAAAAAAGCTCGCTCAGTTCTATCACAGTTAAAACCCTTTACGTGCATATGTATGCACTGGGCTTTACTGGGTCCTCCTCAGTTTGTTGTGTAACATCCATAGTATGATTAGAACTTAGTTTAGGAGACAAAATTTGTATTGTGTGAAGACTGTGATTCATAAAATCACCAACCTTGCATTCATTGGTATCAGCATTCCATATGCGCACAGTTTGGTCGTTGGAACAGGACGCGAGAAGAGTCCCGTCCGACGAAACACGAACCATCCGCACCCACTCACGATGACCTTTATATGTCTTGATACAGTAGCTATAAAAATACAAGTTAGGACATCAATAAACCTCATAGTGCAGACAGTAAATTAACGACTGGTTATACCAAATGTTTAAATAATGAATAAGACAATAAGTAGTAGACAATAGAATCTGCAAATATCATGCATGAACAATATAATATCTTTTATACCGTTTAATCACGTTTCACAGTGATTAGATAAATTTTTGCGCTTTTATAATGAGAACATGTGCAACGACATTGTTATAGCGGCGCAGCGAAGCATGGTCATTACAAGACGCGTTTGTGCATGAAATTGAAATCATTGATATTAACAATATCACCTACATAAGTACTATCTACTGATATCTATAGCATGAAATGTCGAATGAATATATTATCGAGTTAGACGTAAGAGAATAAACTGTCAATGAGGATGTTGAACATAGATATGAAGAAATTCTGAATCATATAGGTATGTCACTAAAGTTGTAAATTATTGTTTTAATAATATGAACATAACCTTTTATGCTCTTTTGATTCAGGTTTTACTACATAATTGTTGTAAATTAGTTTGACAGTTTAAAACATTTATACATAAGTTCAAAGTAATTTCTCATTCACTGTAGGCAGAATACAAGGCGCAACAAAGCACACCAGGTTGCTAGCCTATCGCCTAGCTCTTTATAACAAGCCCTATCCTTTGACCGACTTTATGTACCGGTAGGAAAGATAAGGAAAGATAATTTTTATCCATAGATTTTATAAAAACTTCAGACGACGTGTCCGAGCAGTAACGATGACGTAAGTATGCAGATTCACCTGTACATACATTATCAGATAAGCTAATGCCGCCGTTACGTTAGAAAACAGCTTGATTTTATTTATCTCAGTTCGTAGTACGGAACAGGTTGTCTGGAGTTTATGTTTTTATAATTTACATTTATTGTATATATTTCAAAAATACCGCCGCGTTTGTTCAAAATGATTCTGTACAGAGAAAAACTAACAAGAAACTCAGTAAGTATTTCTCAAAAAAGAATTATTTTCTTACCCGGTAGCAACCTCCCAAGCTTTGATAGTCTTGTCCCGACTGGCTGAATAGACGATATCACCGCTTGGTGAGAAAGCCACAGACGACACATTGTGGTCGTGTCCATGCATAGTCTTTATGCATTCAAATGTTTGGTTGAAGTCCCAAAGTTTGATTGACATATCTGCACTGCATGACACTGAAATGAAAATTTATTAACAAACGTCAATAAATAAAAATGAATGTTTCTTTGCATTTTTCTCCTCAATGCGTTCCTAAACCATTTATCCGATTGTGATGAAACTTTGGTGAGTTGTTTCGCGTACGCCCGCGAAGGTTTCTGAATTATTTTAGTAAATAAAGATTATGCGAACAAAGTTGCGGGCAACAACTATTACTTAAATCAATTGTTTCTACAAAAAAGCACAAATCCTAGTTTTATGGAAAAAATTGAATTATGGTTTTGTGGAAAAACTGAATTAAGATTTTCTGTTGTTGTTTCCTTTGGTACTATTTTGCTTCTGCTATGCTAAAAACTCCCTGACAATCTACATATTGGTAACCTGAAATACATATATAAAACATCTATTCCTCCTTGCTACGATTGATTTTTTAACATAAAATATTTGAACATATTCCTCAGGCAGAGCAACCCTCATGTGAAATGCTAGCAGATATTTAGATATCATAGGACCGATACACGTTTTTTTATCTCTTTAATTCATAGTCAATGCCATCCATCTCTTAAAATACAAATGGAAACTGTCTTTATATATTTTGCGATTAAATTTCAGATTTCGATGACATTTGACGGAGAACGTTTCGAGTGCTTAGAATGAAGACCAAAATTATAAAATACAAATATTTTAGCAATAATTATAAAATATTTGTCTCTAAATGTACATATCTTTTTTATGTTATTTTTTTATTATTTCGTACAATAAGTAGCCAGGGCCCAAGGGGCCCCTTAGTTTCGATCTTTCAAAGTTTTTGAAGCGGTTTATACGCATTAAAATTATTCTTTTAAATTTATGCGTTTGAATTTCTATTTTCGCAAATATTTAAAAACTTCAAAAATGTACCTATTTTCAGTTTACGGATAACAAAAACGTAAAAATAATTTGATTCACAAATATTTCAAGCTTTTGTTTAATAAGTACTTTTAACAGATATCCATAAAATACTTAGGACCACCAAGGCCTTTTGTTTTAAATTTCATATTTCTTTAAAAATAAATGTAGGTAATGTATTCTCTTAAATGATGCGTGTTATTCAAGAGTTCGATTAAATTTAAGTTTCGTAAGGCATCAAAAACAGACATGATTTAACCATGTATATGACAATGATATTAATAAACCTTTAATAACCAGTAGAGCTCACACACATTAGAGCGTTGTGGCGATGAGACGCAAAAATCGGAAGCGCGCCTCCATACAAATAACAACGAACCGCCAAAAGTGGCTTTGTTGTATTCTTCATATAAATTCACGCGCTGCGTTGCGGTGCCACGCTGCGCCATTTTTGTGTGTAAGAATAAAATTTTACATGTAAAATTATGGTAACTTGTGATGGAGCCTTTTATGATTTTTATTAATTTGACCAAATGTGTGTACCACACTTTGAGCACTTCGAAAGAAATAAATAATATTCTATTCCACTCCATTCTATTCTCCAATCAAACGGGGGCCCTCGTAAATCAGTTTTAGGGACCCGTTTTAGCAACTCTATATCATTCCGCTAATGAAGTTTGGTTATTTATGCTCCGTAATTTCCGATCTCTGTTTATCATATATATAGTAAAATAGATAATCAGTAAATAGTGTCCGTCCGAATTTTCGGTTTTGATTTTGATTTCGGCAAGTTTAGGCGCAACATTGAGTTTTGATTTAATTTTGGTTTCGACCGCCAACCTTCTGAACCCGAAACTATGACCGAAAACCGAAGATACGTTCGTGAGTTTTACGCTGCCGTCAAATGCGACAGACGTGGTGGAAAAATGGAAGTCACTTCACTCCGTACCACTAGATGTTAGAAAGTATTTATTAGAGCAATAAAACTTATAATTTGTTAAATAACTGCTTGTGTGAACATTGAACATAAACATATTATATATTACATATATGTCGGAAAAGACACGGGGCAATTCGTGCTCTTGCGACTCAGCTATGAGAAATAGGTACCTAGTCTTATAAGAGGCGAACTACTCTATAAAATATCACGTTAAGACAAAGTTAATGTGCAAATGACAGATAATTCTTTGTAACAATTATTACGTAGGTAACTGGAAATTTAATAATGGCAAACAATCCGTCGAAGAAATGCTATCGCACCGGCCGCCGTAGTCCATCAGACTGTTAGTGCCGGCCCCGACGTTCGGTTAGCGCGTTATCCCTTCCAAACCGGAAGTCGCGTTTTGCCTTAGTAATAGTCAAATGAGTGCCTTTTATTATTTCCACCGACATATATATCATTTGCAATTAAAGTGCAGAAAGGTCGGCCGGCGGGGTGTTTATCTAAAAATTTATATAAAATAATAAAAAATTAGTATCATGTATGATAATCACGTATCTATTATTCTATAACCGTAAAATGCATTTTTCGCAGTTGATTTAGCGCCACTATACCAAATTACACAAATTCTCGTTTTGACAGCAGATATCGCGCGATATCGGCTGTCGCATGCTGTCTGCAAGTTATGTAATAAGCGTGCGGGTCTGCTAGACGCTCGGTCCGCACCCGAATAGGAAGCCCGTTAATATGTACGCAAGGTACGAAAAACTCCTCTAGTGACGCCCTGAGCCTGAGGTTCGGCCTCCGTGCGAGGTATCCCTCAATTGGAGGAACCCTCAGATGGTCCACGTAAAAGCCAATAGGGCTAAAGGCAAAGGGAGGGTTTTTTTAGTCGGTTCGAGTCTGACACTACTCAGTAAATTCCGGGTCCGAATGTCCATGAGTATTTTTTCCCTTAGAAACAAAAAAAATTGTGCAGACAATTCAAGTGTATGAAAGAATTACCATAAGATGAACTTTCGGTTTTGTTTTCGGCCGCAACTAAGATGGTCTATATTTATGTTTCGGTAAAATCTACTACTTCGGTGGGATTCTATTTATAACTATAAAAACATAACCTATTTTTATATGAACATATACATAATTAAAACTCACCTAATAATTTCCCATGGTGATCGAAGGCAATGTCCTGAACGGAATCGGTGTGCCCCTTCAGGGTTCGTTCGTACTCACCGCTCTCAAAATCCCATACTTTGATGGTTGCATCCTCACTCGAGGATACCATCAAACTAAAGACAGGGTGAAATATTACCTGTACAAAAATGTTTTAATAAATGAGTTATAATTATTTTCGCTATATAACTTTAGTGCTTCATGTGAGTATGTAACGTATTATGGTATTATTATAATTTAGAACAGCCATTCCCAAAGTGGGCGATAACGCCCCCTTGTGGGCTCTGCAGGCCTAAAGGGGTGCGGTAAGAGAGCCAGAAAAAAAATGGGGGCGTTGTGTAGAGGCGTGGGGGGTGATTTGTAATTTCATTTAGGTAGGAGGCATCTTAGACAACGACTGCATGAGCTCTCGACTCAGTAGACAAAATAAGTTTGGGAACCAGTGATTTAGAAGATCAAAGAAATTAAGAATCTTCCCATTGATTTTATTTTACTAATATTAATTACCATTAAAGTTTTCGTGGAAGAAAAGCGTAAATAAAGGATTCACGGCTCGACCAAACAAACATCTCGTGATTTAATCACACATGTTAAAATTTTTTATTTTTTTTTCTTCGAAAATGTAAATAAAGGGGATTGGTCTACGATATGTTCTCATATTTAGCTAAAATGTAGGAAATCACATAACACATTTCTAGATTTTTAAAATATAAATATTAACTTACACAATTGTAATTGCGAATTAATTCATATCTGATTGAAATATTGGTACGTTAGTCTCAAATCACATACATTAATGTTACGCTAGTGACTAATTAGTACATGGTGTATTGTTAACCTTAGTAATGGTAGCACGATGTCCAGTCAGGCAAAACTTTTCTGGGGGACGTGGGATCCATTCCGTGGGCGTACGTTTAGCTCGCGTCGGTGCACCCTCAATATATTCTTTCTGCGCTTCAGATAGTTTCGATTCCAGTTCCATCACCTTAAAGAAATAATTGCGCCACCGTTAAATATACAAACGTATGTATAAAAGCTCTCGTATAAATATACAATAGTTATCAATTTGTCGTCAAATAGTCAATAGTCATGAAAACAAATGAAATTAATGTAGTGGTAGACTTATATTCTGAATGACGTCATGTAAAATGTTGAAAGCCCAATTTAGTATTCACGCACATTTCTTATTTCGGATACATAAAACTTAATAAATTAAAGCTAAAATGTATTTGTCATTTCAAAATCCTATTTAACAATATGTGATAGATACGATTGATATGTCTTAAAGGTCTAACCTTGGGGTCTAACCCAAAATTTGACTAAATATTTGACATTCATTTATCGTCATATAATATATCCCGAATGAAATGAGACAGGCTGATAACAATGTTTTGACGATATACATACACCCTTGACATCTATATTGTTATTGTTAGCATTATTTTTTCTGCGGATATTAAAGTAATTTATAAATCCTGTCAGTGTGATACAAAAGTTCCACGCTGTTGGTCGCATCGACCTGCTTATAAGAAAAATTTACTGAGCGACCTAGAAACGTCGACCCACGGCGCTGAGATCGATCAGCCCCATTGCCTAGAACAGACAAAACGTGTCGAGATGTTGCTTTAAACTTTTTATACAGTCATTAACAATGAAAGTGTTGAAAAAAGTGATAGCAAGAGCTTTGACTGCATGTTTCCGGAAAATTAATAATGGTTTGTGCAACAATGTAAATGTGCCACATTAGTGAACGTTTAAGATGCGATAACATTTTGCGATGGTCATTTATGTGCATGCAACTTTATGTATCACATACAAAAACACGATAAATGATAATTATCCCTCAAAAGAAGTGACATAAAAAAATTATGATTTCAAGAAATAATACGTCACTTCGCTTTTTTTACTTGATCCTTACTTGATCTCATAAGTTACCTATTACTCGAAAACCCGATCTCGGCATAACATGTTTTTGCAAAACGAAATTATACGAGTACATACAATACTTTCTGCGCGTGTAGTGTGGACATGTCTACTGAATATATCACGAGTATAGGAAATACAATTCCAAAATGTGTATTGTATAGTCCTGAAGTTACCTTTTCCTAGGTAAAATAAAAATTTGTATATAATTAACTTCAGTAAATTACTTTATATGCTGGTATTACAACTACAACGAATTATTATTATTATGCGGGATTAAAAAAAAATTCAACTTCTAATTCAGTGATCTGTATCAACAATAAGGTTGCATAAAATGTCAAGGCGGAAACAATTTCAATTAGAGTTCTTAAAATGTCGGCATACCTTTTTTTGGAGCCTGATAACTGAAGTCCATTTTTTCTCGAGTAGGCCTCCGAACTTGCGGTCCATTTCGCCGGTCATGTCAGCTTCCTTTTTGAACGCTTCCAGTGCGTCCGTGTAGCCATTGCTGCCAAGGTAATCGGCGATCGCTTTGTTCCTGTAAGCAAGAAGTATTTTTTGTCATTTCCATGATTAATATTTGACGTTACCAGTAGTAATCCATGAAATTATTATCTATATGTAAAAACAATTTTATATTTAGTTTTTCCAAAAATAACATGTTATAATATACCATATAACTAACTCTAAATGAAATATACAAACGGCATTTATTTAAATTGTTTTAAACAAAGTAGTACCTACCTATTATTATTTTTTAAGTTTTATCACATTAAGTGTCAATAGATACCAAATAAAATGACAAAGACCTATTTATTACATTGTTTTAAGTATGAACCAAATAAAGACATTTTTAAGGTTCCATATCTTCACGCTGTATCCCCAACGGGGTAGTGAGAGGACGGAGCGCCAAGCGTCATTTTTTAAGGTTAAAAATAAAGGAATTAAGCGTCATTTTTAAGGTTCCGTAGATGTTAAGACATTTCCGAGTCTTATTAGAATTATAGATGTTAATTATACGTGTGATTTTTTATTATATGTTAATTAGAATTACAACACATTTGTTTAGACAAGATTAGGTTATTTCAGACAAGAAATGCGTTTGTGAAAAACTTAAAAAAAAAAACTTTTTTTAATTTTCCCGTGCCTTACTAGAATAATGTACAAAAAATAAGTACATATGTTTGATCTCAAGTCGCAGTTATCTAAGAATTATTTCTGAACTAAAACTAGCTGATTACGTTAAATGAGTCTATCATTTATCATTTAGGAGACTTTGTCTGTTCAACAGAGGTTAACTTTAATTGGGGGCCGTGCAACCCCCACGATACCAGTTACGTATGTAAAATTTACAATACCTGTTAAAGGTTAATTTAGGTCTTTGATATCGAATTGTTAAGTATGTAAAATTTACAATACCGGTTAAACGTTAATTTAGGTCTTTGATATTGAATTGTTACGTATGTAAAATTTACAATACCGGTTAAACGTTAATTTAGGTCTTTGATATCGAATTGTTACGTATGTAAAATTTGCAATACCTGTTAAAGGTTAATTTAGGTCTGATATCGAATTAAACTTAAAAATTAGTCTTACAGAAAATGAATCACATGACGCTCTCTATAAGTTTGCTGTATCAATATCATTAGGTATAACTATTATACAAAAACACTAATGTTTCGGATTTTTCTGTCCCAAGTTGATTGCGTAATTTAGTGCGAACAATGTCAAATGTAAAAAAAACTCAACAAAAGCTGAAGAGGCTATCGCCCCAAATACAGTTGCCTCAATATAGAGTAAATCATTTTTTTGTACCATCCATCCACCACTTTTTCAGAAAAGACTTCAAAGAAAAAAGAGTAATCTTATGGTGTTTACAAAGCACTGCGCGGGAATGCCCCTTTTCTCGGGCACCAAAGTGCGCGTTCCATTTATGCAAAATTGTAATCTAATATATGTTAAAAATCATGATTAATTAAGACTAAAAAAAAACATAATTGAAATATTGGATTATTTGAAAAAAATCATAATTTTCTACAAACGAGATACAATTTTTATTTTGCCGTAACCCTTAGCAATTACGATATTTAAACCAATAATCTACACTCTAACATGATAAAAATCATTTCAACGAGTACTTATTAATCATACGATTCTTATTGTTAACTTAAACTGTATCCATAGATTACAGCATCTTGAAATTAATTTAATTTTATCTAAACACTAACATAAAAAGTATATAGCTTTGATTACAAAAACCGGATTTGCTGAAGGTTATGGTAAATTCAAATTTTCGTTTTGTCATAACTCCGGGTTTTGATCCAAATTCAGATTTCATCATAGCATACATACATACATCAAAATATAAAATAGACCTATAGACAGAGAATGAAATAAAATTACAGCAGGTTTTTCACTTGTAAAAGATGTTATAAAAACATCCAAACTTAAAAAAGGACATTGAGTAAAATCTTTTCTGGCAACAAGCCAAAGAATGTGCATTCAGCGATGTTCTCTAAGAGCATCCACACAAAATTTTTGTCTATATTAGTTTCCACATTTTTGGTTGTTACGATTCCATGAAATGTGACATCGATAAGGGATTAAATTAGATAACTCCACGTTTTATTTCTTGTTCGTGGTTTCATTTAAAACGGAAAACAAGAATTACCATATTGCGTGAGCCGATCTACTCATCTACTACTTATATACTCATGCTGCTTTTTTATTCACCTCCCTAGTATAAAAATAAATTTTTCTATACATAAAAGTGAAACACAAAAACAACGAATTCAGAAATCACAAAAATTATAAAAACTGGTCAAAGAACTAACAGCTAGTAACGAAAATATTCGATAGAAATATTCAACAAATATAATTGTTTAAAACTATAAAAAACGTAAACTAATATTATACGTAGCGTACGTATTTTAATTATCATTTATCACTACTATTACATTAAAAACATTTAATATACATATTACAATACTAATAAAAACAGGTCCACTAAAATTTACACTATAAATAACATATAATTAAGACACTAGCGTCCAGTCCTGGCTTTGCACAGGTGCAATGTACTATTGTGACATCGAGTGTCCGAATGATTTAGATTAGACACATCATGTACTATCCAAAGTAGTATTTTACGTTAGTAATAACTAATTAATCTGTGGTACTATCCGATCTATTCCATGGCGCTTTGACGTTGACATCGTTATAAAAAGTGCGTTTAGCAAATAATTAAGAAATAATTTTATTTTACATAAAATGTTTTGTTTTTTTTAATTTATTGAAAAATTAACCACTCTTTAAACTTACAAATGCAGCATAATTATAGTAAAAACTTTAAAATGTCTCGAAATCGTAAAAAATCAGATTACTAATACAATAAAAAAAACCAGATATGATTTTTGGATTATTCGACTGAATCTTTTTTTCGTATCTTTCAAAACGAGTGAAAGATGCGATCGTTCAAGTGTATCTATTGATATGATACAAGATTCGATCGAATGAATAAAAAACATAGGTGTAGCTAGCAGTTTTTTCTAAATTCTCTATACACGAAATGAATATAAGTCAGTGGTAAAATTTGAATAATGATTTTGAATTGATTCCAAATTCATCTTATCTTGCAAGTGATTGCGCTACTAATGGTTAATTTACGAATGTGATTTGATACAAATCGATAATAAATAATCAAAGATTATGAAATTTAAAACATAAAAAATTATAATCTGGAATTCGTTTTTTTCATGGCTGATCAAAATAATGTAGTTTAATGAAATTTTCCTTAACATAATATTTTTAGATTTTTATTATATGTAAAGCAGTGTCGTTATTAAATTAACTAACATTCTAACAAAACGCAAAGCGGAATGTACAATTACAAAAAATATTGAATTTTTTCATCTTCAAGTGATAATTAAATATTAAACATTAATATGCAATAAGCAGTTACACATGATTAAATGTGTGGTCAGTGTAGAATCCACGATCGCCCATACAGGAAACGTAGAGCCGAACGAGTTATACATTGTATTATAAAGCTTACAAGTGACAACACTCACAATCGTTATGTAAGTAGCTTATTTAACATGACCCAATGCGAAGCAGGTAACGTAGAAATACAATGCAGATTTGACATGCAAAATTACTACAAACATTCGTATGAATTACATGTTTTAATCTATTTAAACTCATATAACATTTCAAGGCTACAAAAAGTTTTTTTATTTAAATAAATAATAAAAGAGCAATTACAGATAATAAATTAATAGTCACAAAATTAGCCACACATCGGTAAAAGATATTAACTATTTAAAAAAAAAGAACACTGATTACCTTATATTGTTTGATCAAGTACGAGTCCGATTAGCGCGAAAATTTTAAATCTATTAAATATTGCTGAAAAAAGTACTGAACAATGAGAATAATCTAATAAAGTAGAGATAGAATGATAATTATTAATGTGTCCGACTGGAACTAGGTTTTACAACCAAAACAGGAACATCCTTAAAAGGCAATTGTTTTAATATTCATTAAATCTTTGGTAATTCTATTCATTTTACCTAGCTGCAAATATGTGTTGGTGTTCATACAAGCACTTACATATTTGATAAATTGCCGCCGATGGCAACACGAAAACTTACGAACGCAGCTTCGGTTTTGGTTAGTTACGGAAGGTTGGCTGCCGAAACCAAAACTAAGATTAAACTCTAATTTTACGCCGAAACTTGCCACAAGCCACAACCGAAATTTCAGTCAGACACTAGTAATAACTGACTTTATGGAATATTACACTTCAAGTACAACAATATTACTATGTTACATTTTTCTTTTTCTATATATAATCTTATTGTTCCAAGAAACACACTGGATGTATTAAAAAAAGAAACAGCTACGATTGCTTTTTTTCTTAAATTAAAATCAAATTCTTGTCTTTGAATTTAAAGTGGGGTTGGCTTTGCTCACAAAATTCTTAGTTTTTGGAAAAAATTATCATTTCAACGGCAAAATAAATACAATTTTCGAGGTTTTCACCTTCTGAAGTATAGTTTACACGTTACGGAACAACGTCATTTGATGGTTGAAGAATTGTAAAGAGCTATAGAGATGCTTCAAGCGGGAAGAAATCAATCTGAGGTATTTCGGCATTTTGCAATAAATAGGAGTGTAATTTGTCGTCTTTTGCGTCATTATTCTAACACAGGAGACCTGCCGAGCAGCATTCAGGTCGTGGAAGGAGTACAACCATTCGAGAAGATCGTTTTATAATATTGACTACAAGACTAGAGATAACTTTAAGGTTACACGCCTCAAGTGGTGTGGTTTTTAATTCTCAAATTGTGAGAAGTAAATAGGCTGCACGAGTATGGCCTACGTGTACGACATGCAATCAAACCTATCCATCACGGAAATCGTGCACGTGGAAACGAGTGGTGTAGGAAACACACGGCATGGACCTAGGATTCATAGGGTGAAATTTTGTTTTCCGATGAATCTCGTTTTGGATTTCGTCCTGATATGAGACGTCTAAAAGTTTATCGTCGTTCTGAAAATGCAAAACGACTAAGGTGCGTCCAGGAAGTGCACCCTTATTGCGGTTCGAGTATGATGTTTTGGGCAGGAATAATGAAAATTAGACGCCCTGAGCTCGTTTCTAAAAGTGCCCACGTAACAACTAATGTGACATCGAGTACGTTCTAAGACCTTATGTTCACCCATTTGCACAGTCTCGGCTCAAATTTTATATTGATTCATGACAATGCTTGCTCCTATACAGCTAGGAGGACTCGAGTGGTTGGCAAGGTAAAACGCCCAAGTATTGTCATAACCTGCACAGTCACAGACCTTAATCCCATCGAACACGTATGGGACATGTTGCAAAAACTTGTTGTAATAGATTTGGACAGAGTGAAGACAACACTACATCTGCAAGAATGGCTAAAATTCTATAGGGAACGTTTTGCCGCAAGTGCAGAATAATCTTATTGATTCCATGTAAAATTGTTGTCGACAAGTTTTAAACAGCCAAGGTCATTCCTCTTTATTGATTTTCATTTACGGAAGAATTAATTATTGCAATTTTTTTCTCATTAAGTAAATTAGTTCACTTTGTACAATGTAGGCGTACATGTAATAAAATATAGTTTTTTATTATAAAATTGTTTTTAACAAGATACTGTTTTTCTTTTACTAAAAAAGATAATAAAGTTATTACTTAATTAACAAAAAAAAACGCAGATACAAAAAAATCGTTAAAAAGTTATTTTAACTTTTTTATATGTAATTTTTGTGCAGTCGTCAATGCGAGTTTTATTTCGATATAGGTACATATTATGTACTTTTGAGCGTTTTTTTGATCAAAAGAAAGCTCCGATGGCACTTGCATTATTTAATATTCTGAAATTAACATGATTGAAACCGTGAGCAAAATTTGAAACCGTTTTATACATAAAGCTATTAAACATTAAGCTCGTATCACATACGAGTATGTACATAAGTATAAAGGAGGCTTCTAAATTAGGTAGACGCTACATGAGTAACTGGAATTGTCAGTTATTTGTGGAAAGGTCGTCGTCCCAGCAGACGTCGAACTTGTCCCAATTCGATAAGTCGCCCTTGTGTGTAATGATGAAGTATAATGGCTCATGTATCGAACTATGTCACCATGTACGAGGACATTAGGTATTTAAGTTACCTAGTTCCACTTACAACATCCTATACTAATAAATAACTACTTAACTACTTAGAAAATAATAACTGCATAGAAAACTGTACACAGAAAAATGTGATGTGATGACCTGTGATAAGTGATGACCATACCGTCAAAAATGTTGGTGTAGAAAAGTCACCGAATTTCTCGTAGAACCAACAAGGAAAAGACTTAAATAAAACTGAATCATAATCCTAACTGTTAAACATTATCCTTATATTTTAAATCAGGATTGATTTAAGCTTTTTCGAATTTAGTCTTTATGAGATTAAGTTACATTGAGCCACCGTCCAACCTACCTCTCGCTAGTTACGCCTATGTTGAAAGAAAAACTATGATTTCTAATTATATTAATCAATTAACTATAAAATAATACAAGCATTTATTTGCGGAAAGGCACGATTCAACATTCTATGTCAAATCATCGGTATGAATTGCATGACATACCAATTTATCGATTCGTTGATGAGGTCAGCAATTGAAGAAACACTATTCATAATCTTATATAAGAAACACAAAGATAGCATTTTGTTCGCAATATTTAAATGTACTTTGCATTCAGACATTGACAGGCACTTAGATGCTTTAACGAATTACATTGGGTTTACTCAATACAGACATTATTAAACATTATTTACTCATTTATTTATTACCAAGTATTAGCTGCGACAATAAAAACGGTGAAAATGATGGCGAGTACTGATAGTGCGGTCAGCAAAAAAAGTAGTGTAACACAATGAAATTGTACTTGTAAAATGATTTCGTGGGTCGTATACTATTTTGCATAAACGATCATTTAAATTGAGTTTAAAATAAATTAATTTGTTTTGTACTGAAATATTAATGTTTGATATACATTTAAGTAAATACTTAAGTGACAAAAAAAACAGTTTAGAAAGACAGAACAGGGTAAACAAAACAATGGAAGTTGAAATAAAAACTCAAGTACAATAAAAATAACTTTATAAATACGATACACATACCTATATAATTAAATTCGTGAGTTACTGAAGTCGGTGCCAAGCTTACCAAACTAATAAGCTTTCTGTTGTTACACATTGATTTGGCACTGACTTCAATAACTGTCAAATTAAAATATTATAGGTATGTGTATAGTATTTATAAAATTATTTTAATTGTACTTGAGTTATTTAGTAAAGGATAGTTACTTTGTGCTTTTCAGTGTTTTTTTGAAGGCGGTACAATTTTATTCTTAAAATTTTTTATTTCTTCTTTTGAGTGACCTTGGTCTAAAGAAATATATAGTGCAGGTCTACAATGAACTTCTTTCTAATTCTGGAGAGCAACGACATACAAGAGAATCATCAATATAATGGTTATAACCAGTTCGCGTTGCTTGGTGTATCATTGAAATCTGAGCGCCAATAGCAGTGAAATTTAAATGGGACCACCTCGGAAGCGTACTTTTTTAAACAAAAAATAATTTTCGAAAGCGATTGACAATTGACGAAGTCATCAGTGAACATACATAAAAAAAACAAAAAAAAAAATTAACACATACTATCAACATAGAGCCTCCTCCTTTTTTTGAAGTCGATTAAAAAGAGGTAAAACGTTACGTATATATGCTACTTGTTTCTTCACCAAGTTCTGAATAATTGGCTAGGGGTTTAAACCTCATGGGGTCGTCCTCGATATGGTTTGAGGTATTTAAACTTTTGTCATTAATCAGTATCGCTTATCATGCCGAGTTTTATCATGAACTCTTCTAGTTCATCTTCATATTGTACTCAAGGGTAAATCGGTGGCTGTAGCTGCGCACGCGTTACAATGTTCCAATAGATGATACCGTTCCAAATTCTTTTCCTATTCGAAGTATTTTAATATGACGCTAAACACAATTTCACGAGCATCGTTGCGAAGAATTTTTCTACGTTTCCGTGTACTCATACTCGTAGTCCAAAAGAAAAACAATAAAATTTAACAGTATAAAAATAATAACAATTTATTTTTTAATAATAGATAATAATAGAATATTTTTTTGCATACGGACCCGCGTGATGTGCGAAAATAGACGAAGCTATATTATTGTGAGCGAGATTGACGATGAGAGTGGACGGCATTTATCCTTTTTTTAATGACGGGTAATAAGTAATTAAGTAATAACAATATTTGTTAAGGTTTTTGTGCTTAACAAAGATAAAAATTGTTTGTTTTTACTATATACGTGGACAGTATGTCACTTTAATACTTGGAAAAGTAATAAAATACAGATCGTATATAGATAATAGAGATCTAGAATATATGGTTTCCTGGCTGCAGTACATTGCAACATAAGTATAATGAAAATAATTGCAACTAAGGGATTATTCCTACGCTGCCCACTAAAACTTTCTAATAGAAATGAAGGTAGTAGGTACGTAGACATGTCTATAGAACTGTGTAATATGTGAATTGTGTTTATTGTCATATTACGAGTATCTAGATAGTAGATACATGTAAAGGTTTGTAAGTATACAGAATTTACAATTGACTATTAAATAATAATACTCCAGATAACAATACAAATTGTGTGACCCCAAACTAAGCGCTAGGCTTGTACAATGTTATTCGACAACTGAGGAGCTGAGGAGCTCTCAACAACAACTAGACTCCAAAGCCAATTTAGAAAAGTTTGTTTCCTAAATTGATCTGACCGGGGATTAAACCTCGGGCCCAGCTTGTTAAGCAGGATGGCTACCGCGCCAACGGGTAAGCAGGTTAATCTAATACATAAAAATCAATGTTTGTTTGTTTGTGCGTATTTTATGCGCTGCCATACCGTTCAGCTGATTGCGATGAAATTTGATATGAAGATAGATTAAGCCCCGGGGAAGGACATAGGCTATTTCGAAAATAAAAAAAAGCGGACGAAGTCGCGGGCATCAGCTAGTTAGTTATAATTATAAAATCGTCTGGCCGATAAATTCTCAAATAAATCAGATAAATAAATGGTACAGTTTGGTTGACTAATACGCATAATCACAAAAAGTTTACCGGAGTAGTTATTGTCTTTCCCAATTTGAAGCGAACGCAATCTCTTATTACAACAGTACTTACAAATTTTAAGAACAATTACATGCACGACGTTGATTTACAAATGAAGTTCAATCTAAACAGTTCATTTTTGGTATTGTATACTAATTTTCATTATAATAGTCCTTTCAAAATGAAAGAGTACGACATGATAGTTGCTGCATTAATTAAACGTATTGTTCGGTATCTTTAGTCATTATATTAAGGATATAAAATATGTATATCGACTATTATACTAAACGAGCAATATTTGCATATTTGATATCCCTTTCTCGAAAACGGCTCTAGCGTTTTAATGAAATTTACAATATAGGGGGGCAAGCAAGTTCTCCGTCTTTCACACATTTAAAACTTCAAAACTCTAAACTTCTAAATTGTGGCGGACAGCGAGAACTGATTGTGTACAGATAACATCAATAAATAAATAGATCAGCGTGTAAATAAATTTTGTATTAGGTTTCATTTCCCATTATTCGTTTTTGTTATTATATTTCTTCAGTTATTATGTTGTTGTATGTTGATTTATAAGGGAAATATAAAGCGCAATTCGGTAATTGTTTAAAATCAATAATTTGCAAGCTTATATTTTATTTGAATTATGTCTGGGAGGCGCGCGGTTTTCCCGCGTTTCTCCCAGGAAAGTGGGTAGGTAAAGCTGCCCACACAACGAGAAGGGCCCGGCTTAGCTTGGGCATGGCCACCGAGGCTACGGATGAATGCGAAAGCGCCCTCTTTGCCCCGGCTCGAAGGCTATCGAGGAATACCGTCAGGTTTTAGACTTGGCCAGCCTTGTACCCGTGTTCGAGGCAGATTTTATATCATCTACCCTTGATATTTGTAAATAAAATTATTAGGATTCCTACACACAACACTCACAGTATCCACAGATTTAACCGGATGTGAAATAAGGGGTATTGTTATTTGAATCACCGTATTCCACGCTGTTGACAAAATGTAGCTATCTTCCCGATTGAAATTGTGTCTCTTAATTTCCACCGCTTCACGCACGACTCTTGGATAAAAGTGGCGATCGGTGTAAAAGGACTTGTGGGCGATGAAATTCTATCCAATGATTGGTATCCGATTGGAAAAGATGTTCTGCTATCGCTGATTTGGTGATTTGCTGGTTTTTTACGGCTACATACATTGTCAGCGAAAAACAGGGGCTGTACTTTATTTACAAAAAAATTTTTACCCGTGCGAAGCCGGGGCAGGTCGCTGGTATTTATTATAGCGGTGAATAGCATTTTTATTATTATTTCTACCAATTACACAGTGCTTTTAAATGCATCCCATTGTATTCAAAACCAGTAATAACGGATATCGAATTTAATGTTGGTTCGGATTAGTTCCTCCCCTAATTGATTGATTGTGCGCAGTGCGATATAACAATGACAAGTTCATGTAACTTTTTAACCGACCTCAAAAAAAGGAGGAAGTTCTATGTTCGTCTATCTGTATTTTATTTATGTATGTTCACCGATAACTTCGTCAATCGTGCATTGATTTCAATGATTATTTATGCGTTGGGTTCAGTATAGTTCCGAGATGGTCCCATTTTAATTTCACAGATATTGGATCTTGGGCTTCAAAGATACACCAAATAACACTAACAGCTTCAAAGTTTTATTTATATTGAAGATTCTTTTGTATATCATTCCGCTCCAGAATTAGAAAAGAATTAATTGTAGACCTACCCTAAATGTTTATTAGGTCAAGGTCACTTGAAAAAGGAGAACAAAAAAAACACTGAAAAGTACAAAATAACTATCCTTTACTAATCAAAACTAAAGTACATAAATAACATTATAAATACGATACAAATGCCTTTATAATTAAATTTGACGGTTATTGAAGTCGGTGCTAAATCAAAGTGCAACAACAGAAAGTCTACCAGTTAGGTAGTTTTACGTAAGTTTCTAAGTAGTTTGGTAGGCTTGGCACCGACTTCAGTAACTGTCAAATTTAATCATATAGGTATTTGATCGTATTTATAAAGTTATTTTTGTACTTGACTTTTGATTAATAAAGAATAGTTATTTTTTACTTTCAGGGTTTTTTTTATAAGTCTCCTTAATTTTTTCCTTTAAAAGTTTTATATTAAGTTTTAGCTTGTGTGACACCACAGTTTGACATATAAGAAAGTAATTCCAATATTGAATTTACGCAATAGATAATCCTGAGCGTTAAGCATTGATTGGCGATACTTTCGTGCATTTCAGACAGGAATTCAGCGAAACCTGTGACTTGAATTCTTATTTTAAATTGACGAGCCAAGCGTTTCGTCTACACGCCTCTATTGAATGAAGATAATTTTCTCGCTTGTTTAATACGTTAGGTAGCCGCTTTGAAGAAGTGAAATTTAAATCGATTCAAAAGACAATGAGTCTCGCGGGTATCCCTATTGTTTGCGTGGGAGTAATCAAGTACCTTACATTTTGTATTAGTAAAATTAAAACATGCATTATTGTCAGTAGCAAATTAAACTAGACAATATTGATTTTTTTAAGTAGAAAGTAAATGATCATTCGATAAAGCATAACACTTGTGATGACTAAGAGAAAATTTATTAGGTGTAGATAAATACATTTTTAAACAAAAATTATTACTGTATAATAATCTAAAAATTATAGCATATAAATATACATATAAACCACACACAAGGACTAAAAATTAATTGTCATTAATTACAAATACTTAAATTAAATGCAAATATTTATAGGATCGTTGAAAAATTAATAGTCATTCATTAATCATTACAAATACTTAAATACAAATATTTAAGGGGTCACTTCAAATGAGGTTAATGTGTTTAATTAAATGAATAGTCAAAATAATTGGCGAAATACATACATATCGTAGATACATGTCTTCACGGTGTATCACGGATTTGACAGAGGACAGAGTGCCAAGTGTCACGGTCCTTACATTGGCGAAATGATATCGAAAAATTTTCCTGGGTGCCAACGAATTCGGAAATATTTGGGGGCATTGTAGCGTTTGCCACTTGTCTAACCGCTCAGTGGTTAGACGAGTGGCTAACGTTGTGTATTATCGAAATGGTTGCTGATGTTATTGCTCATCAAAAGTGCCATTTGACTACGTTTCCTCCGAAGATAAAATGCGTAAATTAAAATAAAGTCAAAAGTTTCGATTTATTTGAATGTAAAACAACGACATTTTGCTCATTCGCTAAATGTTATATTAAATATTTTGGTTAAACGTGATTTATATTATCGATTTATGACGCCATCCAATTAATTGCCTAGGAGACAAATTGGTTGGCGATCAAATTGTGTAAATTGCTGCGAAACATTGAGCCTATTTATTAGTAAGATGTTACTAAATTTGTATTTTCTTACATTACATTATTCATAAGACAAAATACAAAAAAGATTGAAATCAAAATTCGAAAGTAGAATCTATAAATTGCATAGTATAAAACAAAGTCTGAATACATTGTGTGGTGTATTCGTTTATTATAACTTGTCTTAATTGGTCACATTATCTACTCTTAAGTGAATTATTATTATATTATTTTTAACTGCAAATCAGTTATTTGGCAAGCACATTATAATCTACATTTCATTTACTCGGAAAATCATTTAAATATACATTATATAGGTAGTAAGCACCTCAGAATATATTGTTACAGTTTAAATACGAACTATGAAACTAATACAACACAGTTAAAATTTAAACGTTTGAAATTTGCGATATTGATTACTTATTGTTATCTATGTATGTTTTGATACTATTGCAAGTCAGAACTATCATCACTTGGAAGGTACAGGGAAAGTAGCTATGTGCGTTAGAGACGCAGGTCGAACGGGGACCGCCTGAGAAAATAACTTTCACGGTATCATTCCGAGTTATGACCTAGAATGATTGTAGGGACAAGTTCAGACGTATTATTTCAACGAATAAGTAATCGATATGTAGGAAAAAGATTGAACAGAGTACAAATCGTTATCGCATAAATAAATCTGTTTCACTAAATATTTCCAACGATCTCAAAGTTTTCATCTTGTTTGATATAAACTAGGTATAAAGTTTACAAACATGACGAATACCAAATCGACATGCCATTCCCATAACTTTTAATATTACGTGACAATAGATACCGATTAGCAATTCAAATATGAAGTGGTGCCCGATTGAATAATATTATAATACATCATATCATGTCGTCGTATATTATGTTCACAGAGATGTTATTTTTTGTTACTAAGGAAATCTTGTTCCATTTGTGATTAAAATACTCAAATACATCATAAGTGAAAGCGAAAGTGAGTTTATAGCTCCACATTAAAATTAATTAAGAGTGGTAATTTTTGTTGTTTTTCTGTGGATTGTTGTTTACTTGTGTAATTTATCGTCTGATGTGTTGGGTTCATTGCTTTTAACGAGTTCGTATAAATATTTCTCAAGAAAAAGTGCAAATTGTGTGCGTAAAAGTTTATCTTTGAAAACACTAATGATCAGTACTTTTATAGTTGAAATCCATTTATAAACTAACAATAATCATCTGTGAGTCTAGCAATAGAAGACATTCTAGAAATTAAACAATATTAGTGTAAAATAAGAAAAACAAAAAACTTTTTGGCCTTTTATGACAAATTGTGTTGGTGAATATCAAAAACATTTTCATTTATCAACTACCTTCTTATTGAGAACAAATACGCTCCAGCTGCCAACAATACTTTAATTTCGTCAAAATATTGTAAGACTGCGTGGTATAGTGGTTAAACACTTCGTAATACGCAATCGACGCGAGTTCGAGCCTCACCAAATAAGTTGTGTAATTTATTTTCTAAAATAAAACTCGAAAATTAATTATTTATTATTTTAACAAAATAATTTCTACGATGAAGTTTGCCTGCTGTAAAGCCACCACAGATGGAGCCGCGGGGATGTTGACTTGTTCCAAATGCAAAAATAATTATCATAATGCATGTATATTTCCATCTAATAAAAGGAGACAAATATCTAATATATCTAAAAGGAATTGGGTATGTCCG
The DNA here is from genome assembly GCA_907165235.1 of Zeuzera pyrina. Lineage (NCBI taxonomy): Eukaryota > Metazoa > Arthropoda > Insecta > Lepidoptera > Cossidae > Zeuzera > Zeuzera pyrina. The sequence continues at coordinate 8,189,787 of OU015627.1, forward strand.
GAATGTTTGCTCGGTGACCCAAGGCAGGTTATAAATGACAATACCCCAGTGCGGTCAAACATTAACGCCCAACCGAGTGACAACAGCGGCAGTCCGAAGAGCATGAGTAAGGGTACCACCTCCTCATCGCCTACTGATTTGTTGCCAGGCTTTCCACCAGTTTCTTACACCGTCGATCTATCTAAGACTTCACCGAATCATGGTTCTAAGAGTGTTGCTATTCGTACGGATATCCCAGCTAAGTTTACGTCGTCTATTGATGTACTCGATGCCTCATCATCTGTTACGTGTGATCAAGTTCGGGAAATCATAGCCACTGAGTTTGATAAGTTGTGGTTAAAGCTAAATTCGACAATGGCAACTACCATATCATCTCAATTGAAACCACTCAAAGATGAGATAGCAAGTTTTAAGGAGAGCATCTCTTTCATAAATAACCAATGTGAGAACCTTATTAAACGTGTTGACTATATGGAAAATGATATAAAGACGTTGGTCTCATTGAAAAAGGAGGTTGGTGAGCTTAAAACGGCGCTGAAAAAAAACGAGATCGAAAAAAACAATCAGGAACAGTGGTCAAGGCGTTCAAATGTGGAAATCTACGGTATTCCAGAAAAGAAGGGTGAAAATTTGGTAAAAATTCTAAAAACAATATGTGAACGTCTTGACTTCCCATTAAATACTGACAATGACTTGGACTTTATTACACGCGTTGCTCCTAAGAATAGTGATGCTAAAAAGAAAATAAAACCTATAGTTATACGGTTCTTGGCACGTTATAGAAAGGATGATTTTCTAAGTAGAGCTAGAAAACTTAAATTAAAAGCTTCTGATTTTGGATTTAGTGGTAATAATTCTAATATATATTTCAATGATCACTTAACTAGTACTAACAAGTTGCTTCTACAGCGTGCTAGGGATAAAGCTAAGGAGAATAACTTTGCTTATGTATGGGTTAAGAATTGTTCCATTGCGGTGCGTCGCTCTGATATAAGTCCCGTTATACACATATCTAACTTTGATGATTTGAAAAAGATAGAGTAAGATCTTTATTGCTGTATACCTTATTTACAGGCTATATTAATTCTCTGTACAATGTTCATGGTTTTGTTTGTTTTTTGTTATCATTGGATGATTGTATTACATATGGGTACTTTTACCGTGGGGTCCTTGAGGACTGCATTGTATTTAATACTTTAATGACTGGAGTGATAAGTATCTGGTCTCTTTGCGTGATTATAATGCTGGTGGGTCTGATTTGTGAATGTTTCAACACACTGATTTATTTCATTCACTGTATAAGTTTTGTTTTTAAATACCGTTATTGCTTTTTAATTTTAATTTATGGCTAATCTCTCTATTTATTATCAAAATGTTCGTGGTCTGCGTACCAAGACGAACATTTTTTATAGAAATATAATTTCGGTTGATTATGATATTATTTGCTTAAGCGAGACCTGGTTGCTTCCCGGAATTTATGATGCAGAGTTATTTGATAGTCGGTATAATGTATACCGCTGCGATCGCGATTATTCAGCAAGGGGCGATCGGTTCGGTGGTGGGGTTATCATAGCCGTCCGACGTGAGCTCTCTGTTATATCCTCTAAGCCTTTAGTATTTTCAGGCGCCACTGCTGATGTCGTTGAGGTCGTACTTAAGCTAGATGCTGTCTCATGCTTGAACAGGCTACACTTAATTTGTTGTTACTTTCCACACAGCCCACAGCAGTCGGATACTATTAGCACTTTTTTGGATTCAGTTTCGGACACCTATATAAATGAGTCCAATAGTTCCTACTTGATAATTGGAGACTTTAATATAACCGCTGCCATTTGGTCTAACACAGAATTTTGTTCTAGCAACGTTATCAATTACAATGACAATGACGTATTAGTCAGAATGATGCATAATTTCCTTAACTTCACTAACTTTAATCAATATAACCTAGTACCCAATTTGAATAACAGGCAATTAGATTTAGTTATTGGTGGAGTAAAGTGTACCGTCGGTCGTTGCAATGAACCTTTGGTCAGTGAGGACTCTCATCATCCAGCTTTGTGTATTAGTGCATGTGTGGCTTTTTCTCGTTCTCTTCGCTCTCCATCACATTTGGTTCGGGTCTTTCATAAGGCTGACTATGAAAAGATAAATGAAGAGATAGCTCGGATTGACTGGATTGGTGCTCTTGATACCGCCAATATAGAGAAGGCGACATGTAAATTTTATGAATTAATAAACTCGATAATTTCTAAATATGTACCTGCTAGAAAATCATTCGGGACTCGTTATCCTCGGTGGTTTTCAGGAGCATTAATAAAAATTATAAAGGAAAAACATAAATATCACAAGAAATGGAAAACGTATAGAAGGGCTAGCGATTGTGATACCTTTAAGTGTTTGCGTGATCGTCAAAAGCGAGTACAAAGAGAGTGCTATGAGAAGTTTATTCGTAAAGCTGAGGATGATATCGGGCGAAACAGTAGAGCATTTTGGCATTTTGTAAAGTCTAAGAGAGCGTCGGCTGATTTGCCTGATACTATGTACTTTAATGGGGTTGGTTCGTCTGATGGAATCGAGATTTGTAACCTTTTCAATGATTATTTTCAGATGTCATTTGAATCGGATTCACAGAATGCTTTTAATGGCTTACCGACAGTTGAGTGTATGTATTCTGAAACAGTGTCCATAAGTTCCATCGATTTAACAATGGATTCGGTGATAAAATATTTGAAGAATCTTGATATTGATAAGTGTGCTGGCCCAGATGGAATACCCCCATTGTTTTTAAGATCTTGTCACAGAACTCTTGCTCGACCTCTTTTTGTGCTATTCGATTTGTCGTTGAGAACGGGTTCTTTACCTTTAATGTGGAAGCAGTGCTTTGTTACTCCTGTTCACAAATCGGGTGACAGGCAACTTATCCAAAATTATAGACCGATTTCAAAGTTAAACGTTATTCCTAAATTGTTTGAGAAAATTGTTTATGATAAATTATATCCGGTTTTAAAACCTATTATAATAGTACAACAGCACGGGTTTATTGGTGGAAGATCGGCGGAGACTAATCTATGTGAGTTTACGCATAGATTGGCTATGGCGATTGATAACGGGGGACAGGTGGACGTCGTGTATACTGACTACTCCAAAGCCTTTGATAAAATTTCCCATTGCTTATTAGTTAAGAAACTTGGGTCGATCGGTATACACGGCGATCTGTTACGTTGGCTTGAATCGTATTTGATAAATCGCAGTCAGGCTGTATCCATAAAGGGGTATAGTTCTACATTTGTGCCAGTTACTTCGGGTGTACCTCAGGGCTCTCACCTTGGCCCTTTGTTGTTTAATTTATACATTAATGACATAGTCACATATTTTGAAAACTGTATAGTACTGCTATACGCCGATGATTTGAAAATTTTCAGAACAGTAAAAACACGCCTTGATTGTATGTTACTGCAGAGAGATCTCGAAAAATTATGTGATTATTGTAATAGAAACCTTCTTTGCTTGAATATATCCAAATGCAATATTATAACGTTTACGAGAAAAACAAAACCTTTACTTTTTGAATATAATTTAAAAGATATTCCGCTAACTAGAGTATCTACGGTTAAGGATCTGGGAGTTTTTCTCGATAGCAAATTAACTTTTTCTCATCATTTTGATCATATTACCTGTAAGGCTTACAAGATGCTCGGATTCATTTTGAGAATTGGCAGGGAGTTTAAAAGCTGCTTGACTCTTGTCTTAATTTTTAACTCATTTGTACGATCTATTCTCGAATACGCGTCGACCGTTTGGAATCCCCAATATAATGTTTATATTAGCAACATTGAGAGATTGCAGAAGAAGTTTTTGAAGCATTTACAATTTAGAACTGACTATTCTGAATCAATTGCAGAAAAAATATCTCCGTTAGTAACTCGTCGACGCCGAAGAGATCAGATATTTCTTTACAAGATAGTTAACAATATTCTAGATTGTCCCTTTCTTTTGGGTAGTATGAATTTTAGATGTCCTCGGTTGAATTCACGAAATCAGTCATTATTCCATGTGCCCATTTGTAGGTGTAATTATACAAGTAATACATTTCTACATCGTGCCTGTCTAAATTATAATAAAAAGTATTGTCAGATTGATATATTCCATGAAAAAATAAGCTCCTTTAAGAAACAGCTTTTAAATTTGATTATTACTACTTAAATGATAATGGTTAAAATAGTAAAGTATGGATTAATGATTTTAAATTAATTATAAATAATAATTAATGATTTTAAATTGTAGTTGTGTAAATATTTTAATTCACTGAGATAGCTCCATTTAGTATTAAATATTAGTAATTAGTGGAAACTTAACTGATGTATGTATTATTGTATTGTTTTAAAATTATAAGTGTTTTTATATTGTATGTTTCCCAAAAATAAATAAATAAATAAATAAATAAAATATATTATACTTTATATTGTAAAATATATTATACTATGAAAACGAGATTAACAAGACATCAGAATACTTTACAAATATTACTCGTATTTAGCGCTTATTCATGATTGTTTGCTGCACAATTAGCTGAATCAATTTGCTGACTGTCAATTGATTACATCGTACCTATGTAAATAGTATCTGGAGATATTTGTACTGTTTTATTTTGTCGATAGGCGCTTTTACACTGCAATCTATTATCTGCAGCAGGCTGATAGCAAGGAATATCGTGAGTTTTATAGAAAAGCTAATTTTAACAACATTGAGAGTTATTTTATACTTGAGTTTTGATTAGTAAAGGTTTATTTGATTTTCGGTGTCTCTATATATATAAGTTAGATCTACAATTAACTTGTTTATTAATTCTGGAAGTCGAACGGTACATTAAATAAAAGCATCATCAAATTATACAGGGTTAATTTAAAAATACTAATAACCTCTTAGTGCAAAATTCCTGTCATCATACCTAACAACTTTTGTTCTACGACTTTTTTCAAAACTTAATACGTTCACCAGAAAATATTTGTTAAGTTTTGTTGTACAGTCTGAAACGTAATTACTCTGTACGCATTTCCAATGGTACAGTGCAAGGGCACTGTGCGTAAGCCACTTTAGCGAACGGGTAGAGTAGGTGCCATTTTCAGAAACATTTAATGTATTTTTATTTTTGAATGAAAGAAAAAACTTATGAATTAATGAAAGAAAAAACTTATGAGTTTTTATAAGTCGTAGAACAAAAGTTATTGGGGATAACGTTAAGTACACAATACTAAGAGGTTATTAGTATTTCTAAATTAATCCTCTATAAGCCGTTGAAGAGTATTTTTATTTAAGTCCTATGACAAATCGTAAGCACTTGAATTTACACTCATGTATGCGTGCAACCTTCGTAGTTTTATTATATTGTGAGAAACGGAGCGACTTCAGAATAAAATATAATTTTGATACTTCTCTGAATTAAGTTTCGATTTTTGTTAGATATTACATTTTTTCGTTTTAGATAATTAAGTATTCTCGACGCGTTCCTTACCACATATTAATATTGTATTTCGTTACATATTGTTGTTTAATATAGACACTATTTTAAAAGCAAAGATTGAACGGAGATATGTATTTACCTGTCTAGCACTACTAGTATTAGGATGGGTTACCTAGAAACCACTAGTTATGTAGTCATGATTACATATAATTATCCTTTATTAATTAAAATTCAAGTTCGCGTGCTTTACTAATTAAAAATAACTTCGCACCGTTGTAATAAAGGTAAACGTGATGATATGCACTTTATTAATTAAGCGAGAATCGAGTTGTTCTAACTGAGAGATTAGTATAGAAATTAAATTGCAGTTTCTTAGCTTTGAAGAAATAAACATACGAACACACAGACAACAATTCTATAAGTATTTATTTTGGAATCAGAAAAGCCTAAAGTGCCTAGTTCATTCATTTTTAAAAAGATCGTCAGTGTACAGACATGGCTTTGTTGCTGTTTTATAATAAAATATCTTTGCTATGCTTATGTATGTTTCCGTTAAAAATTATAGGATCAACGGAAAAACCACTATAAAATAAATCCAAATTCATAGCACATGCAAATTAACTAAAGAGAGCTCATTTTAGATCTCTAACTTCTAGACGGCGGATCACGATAAAACATACCTAATGACCAACCTGTCTTTAAATACTTGCAGTACTTATTGTGAGATACTTAAGTATATATATATTGCATATCCAGACAGACAGACAGACAGACAAAATTTATAAAAATATGTATTGGTTCCCATTAGTGTTATCCGTACCTCTCGAGTTATCTTTATTATATATCTTTAATTAACAGGTGTGGATCAACTTAGTTTACTTGTAATTTTTTCAATTTTTACATAGGAAGCTCAGTTATTATTGAAAACTTCTCTATTTTCCTGTAAATGTCACGTTAAAATCGGGTCAGTAGTTTTGAAGATTAGGAAATAAACGGAGCGTCAAAAATTAAAAAAAGCGCGTTTGGGTTTGGTTAACGCGCAAATAACCATATAAGCTTAGAAGAGTCTTTATTTCAAAATTATAGATAAACGATTCAATTTTATTTATATGTAAGATTGTTATATGTGCAATAGATATCATCTTGATACCCGGCTTGCAATACTTCTTGTAAGCTAGCATTACTTTAGAACTTTTTTTTAACTTTACTACTAGTGGTTATATGTAAATCACAATGTTTTCAAGTCTAAGAAAAATGCAGGAATTCAGAAAGTCATATTAGACTCATAGAACAGAGAAATCAACACCGGATCAAAACAAGTCAGTCGGCATAAATATGGGTTGCTATTTAATGTTCTCGCTTACGATCGCTCGTTACGAAGAGCGCATTTTCTTGTACAGGTCCTACCTCTACAAGTGCTCGCGCGGGTCTGAGATATACGCGTAAATAATGCGTATCTATTTTATACTGATTTAGTTATGTTTATTATACTTATTACACCGATTAATTTAAAAATATAAATTAATTTAATCTGACTATCGCGTTAGGGATACAGCGTGAAGATATGTATGTATATATTAATTTAAAAATATAACACTGGTCAACAAAAAAAAATGGTTTCCTGTGATTTTTTTTTTGTTTCTATCTCAAATTGACGCGTATTTTTTGAATATGGCAACAATTTTTCTCTAACAGCTTTTGTTTTTGAGTTACAGCTAACTAACCTCATTTACTATTTTTACTTAGATTTGCGTTTTTATTGGACACTGAAATATATTTTGTTGTTGTTTTCGATATGGCTACGTCAAGATGTGTGCTTAATCCCGATTGTTTTTGCTACATTCGTGGTGAAAATGTAACTTGCAAGTGGTGCAACATGAGCATAAAAATCCACTTCCTGCACTCGCATTTAGACCGATTTCCACAAAATCTGGGTGATTTTAGTGAGGAGCAGGGTGAAAGATTCCATCAGGATCTTCGGACAATGGAAGAGCAGTATCAGGGGCGGTGGGACTAATATATGATGGCAGACTACTGCTCGAGTTCGCAACGAGATCTACCTAAAGTCGTTTATTCAAGGAAATCTTATAAAAGATCATTTGATATTAGAAATTTTGTTAAAGTAATGTATTAATTCATTTTTTTGTCAAAATAATAAAACTGTATATTTCAAAAAGTAAAGCTGTTAGCAATCTCCCAGTATTTTTTTCATAGTCAGGGCCATAGAAATACACAATAACAGAAAAAAAAATAAAGGAAACAAGACTTGTGTTGACCAGTGTAATTTCTGTCATATACTGTACATTTAATGAAGTTTTATTTCATATAGTTATTTTTACAAGTTATTACTTTATTTGGAACTAAATCGACGTTTAATCTTGACACTTTATCTTTAAAATAAGCCTATTTAAATATTTATTATGTAAAAAGGAAGAAATTTATGAAATTTCCACAACAACAGTATTTAATAAGAATATGTACTTGATCTCGACATAATTTTAGAAATTGTTAGAATTCGTCGAAACACTGTTAATTAGGAGCTCAAAGTAGCGCCTCTAAAAATTTTCCTTGTAAACTGATTTCACAGAATGGTTATTGTAAGATATTATAAATTAAACATAAAAATGTGCAACACCGACATTCAAGAAGGGAAATGGACCTACTATAAACTGCCGGCAGAATATTAAAGAATCTTAAGGTTTATGAGAATAAGAGCGTCAAAATATTACTATTTCGCACAAAAATGTCAAAGGGCTCCTAAGCAGTACTCTATGATTAAAACTTAAGTACATTTCCGAGCGACCATCCCGGACATATATACCCTTTCAAATAAAAAAAATCTTCAGTCTGTGTACCTTAAATTCGCAACAGATTTGGAAGTACGAGAAATGGTGAACACTGATTTGATTTTTGAATAATTCCAAAACAAAAATTATGGTACTAGTTTACCACGTTTGGAGAACCAATACTAACCTACTGCAGCAATTTGGAGCGGTTGCAACATTACGGAACTATGGATTGAAGACTGGCTATGGCTATTTTAACTACGGTCTTGCTTGTTCCTTTACTTCTGTCGTGGAAGTAGATACAAGTATATTGATTGAGATAAATATTTACTTGTACGTTGTAGCTGCTCTATAATAAAGATAGCTTAATGATATTAAGTACCTGGAAACAGTCTATCAAACAATACAATTTGCATTCAAATTTTGTTGATGATTTTCATTAAAGCTAGAACAAACAAACACGCACACACAAACATTCTGAGAATGTTTGATTTACTAATTAATGACTAAAAGCATATTTGTTTGTTTATATTCTGGTCAAAAATAAAAAAAATGAATATACATACTATAAATAAAATTGATGTATCTGTCTGTTATTTCGAAACAATTTTTCTTAAGATTATGTGGTTATTTGCATGTAATTCAAATACGCTTTTTCAAAATCTTTGTCTGGCTGTTTGTCCGGGCTAATCTCCGAAACCGCTGAACCGATTTTGACGGAGTTTACATTGGCAAATAGAGGACTTTATAAGAAGTAATCCAGGCTACTTTTTATACCGGAAAAATACTAAATTTAACGTGGATGAAACCGCGAGACATCTATTAAGTAATAAAATCGAAAATATGGCATTTAACAGTACAATTATAGTGCAACTCTAAAGATCTGCGTATTAACGTATAACGGAATACGAGAGAGTAAATTTTTTTGACTAAAACGAAATGCCAAGTAGTGTGTAACCTGTATTAAGAGCACGTAGCATCTGATTTACATATGCCGACGTGTCTCGGAAAATATTTCTCAGTTCTGTCCAACCTAAACTCGCTATGTACCTACTCAGTCTCAGTATTTGGAAAGGTTTCTGTAATTATATTCGTAGATTTGACAATTATAAGTGAACTAGCTGTACCCGCGACTTCGTCCGCGTGGAAAATTTTTCCGTGACCTCTCTCCCATATTGTTGGTGTCGAACAAAAAAATTATATCCTATTATAGAACATCCGCCATATTGGATTTATGATGACGTCACACATACAGAAACCTCCTCCTGTGTATCCCATTTCACATGATACCCATATTATTCGTGTTGAACAAAAGTTATTTTCTATTATGGAAGATCCGCCATATAGGATTTATGATGACTTGACATACACAGAAACCTTTCCCTGCGTATTTCATTTCATTTGATACCCATATTGTTGGTGGTGAACAAAAAAGTTATTTTCTATTATGGAACATCCGCCATATTGTATTTATATGATGACGTTACATATACAGAAACCTTCCCCTGCGTATTCCATTTCATGTGATACCCATATTGTTGTTATTGAACGAAAAAGTTATTTCCTATTATGGAACATCCGCCATATTGGATTTATGATGACGTCACATATACAGAAACCGTCGCCTGCGTATTCCATTTCATTTGATATTCATATTGTGGGTGTTAAACAAAAAAGGTGTTTCCTATAAATAGAACATCGGCATATTGGATTTATGGTGACGTCACATATACAGAAACCTTCCCCTGCCTGCCTATTCCATTTTATTTGATACCCATATTGTTGGTGTTTTATGTAAGTATGTATGTATTGTTGGTGTTGAATAAAAAAGTTATTTCCTATTATTATGGAACATCTGCCATATTGGATCTATGATGACGTCACATATATAAAACCACGTCATTTTTTAAAATACAAAGTAGCCTGCGATTGATTTCGGTTTGATTTCAAATTTCATCATAATAGGTTCAGCAGTTTAGCATTTTATGAAGTGGGAGATTTTTGATAAAGTTTTATGTTTTTGTAATAGAAAAGGTTTATCTCTGTACCAAAGTTCATCTTAATTGGTTCAGTGGTTAAAATTTCCCATACAGTTTTCACCCCTTTAGGGGTAGATTTAAAAAAAAAGTAGCCTATATGTCTCTTGTGGTCAAATTATCTCTTTGCCAAATTTCACCAAAATCGGTACGGCGGTTTAGCCGTGAAAACCAAGCAGACAGACAGAGAGACTATCGCATTTATAATATTAGTATGGATAATATTAGTTTACGTTAGTAAACTAATTAATCTGTGATATTAGTATGGATTTATACCAACGCAACTATAAATGGAACAAATCTAGAATCATCTATCCATGTTAGATAATTCAGGATAAGAAAATTCCTTTAAACCATGAAATGGTAACTATAAAAAACTAGATGAACTATTCATATTCAGTTATAAGTAATTATATATTTGATATCTACATTATATATATTACATACGTATGTTTATCTAAATGATTTCTATTATTGGAGTACTAAGGTTGAGAATATAATATGTAAGCTTTTCTTTGTGGCTGAAGGGGAGGTCGCCCACGCGACTGTTATATCGATCGTCTCCACCAGGCGCCGGCTGGCTACGTCAGAAACCGACTACGTCACTGCGAATCTTTTCACGGGCCTATTCAATCAACTTCCCTTGGGTAAAGACAATAAGTCAATGTTTTTCGTGACATAATAAAGGTTTTGGACTCGCGGGAAATACATATACCGTGAATGAATGGGAATATAATTTGGTAAAAAAGAATGCATAATATTATAGGCACTTAAGAACTTCACGCCAATTTTTATTCGGGGCTCTGCCCAACCCTGTTAATTTAAGATGTAATCAATAATCACATACATACTTGACGTCATGCCATTTCCAATTTAGGGTTCACAAAGCGTCAAGGCGCAAAAAAATTGCAGGTTATACCTGTGTCAATAGTCCATTTTCAAAGATCCCATCTGTGAAGTATTGATATGAAACAAAATCCATCAAATGATTCAATCATTCGTTCATTATTACGCAGATACAGTTTACGTAATTTCGTTTAACATGAAAGATCAAACTATAGTGTGAACATTCAGTCAAGAAAGTATCGGGAATGGATGATTTGTTTATGGTTCCAAATTCAATTTTTTTGTTTTTTTTTGTTGTTTTTAGATTGGCACAACTATTTTCCATTTTGGGGCGGAGTTCGAGTTGAATCTGATTTAGATTAAATACAGTGCTGTTTTTAGTTATATCATTCTAGTGTATTGCGAATTTCATAATGGACAAAAACATCGAACAAAGAGTTTGTCTTAAATTTTGCATCGCCAATGGAATTTCGTGTTCGGAGTTACTGAAAATGTTACAGAAGGCTTACGGTGAATCGACTTTATCAAAAACACGTGATTATGAGTGGTACAAAGCGTTCAAAAGCGGTCGAGATGTGATGGAAGATTTGCCTCGCTCTGGTAGGTCATTAACGTCTGCAACTGAAGTTAACATCGCAAAAGTGAAGGTAATAGTGACTGAAAATCCTCATTCAAGTTTGAGAGAGATAGCCGCCGAACTTTCTGTGTCTCACGAGTCGATCCGTACCATTTTAAATAATCACTTGGGTATGAAACGTGTTGCCGCTCCGCTAGTCCCAAAAAGACCTGAATTTTCTTCAAAAACACAATCGCATAAGAGTCGCTGAGGACATGCTAGAACGAGTCAATTCCGACCCAACATTCATTAAACGCATTGTTACTGGTGATGAGACGTGGGTTTATGAGTTTGATATGCAAACTAGTCAACAAGCTTCGGAGTGGTACCTTCCAACTGAACAGAAACAGAAAAAACCACGCCAAAGTTGATCAAAAGTCAAAGTCATGTTGACTGTTTTCTTTAACTATCGCGATGTTGTGCACACAGAATTCTTGCCGGAAGGTCAAACGGTAAATAAAGAATATTATTTGGGCGTTATGCGGCGTTTAAGAGAGCAAATTCGACGAAAAAGGGCAGATTTGTGGAAAGAAAATTCTTGGATTTTGCACCACGATAATGCGCCTTCGCACAAGGCCATCATTGTGAACGACTTTTTGACCAAAAACTCAACAAATACCATCGAGCAACCGCCTTATTCACCAGATATGGCTCCAGCCGACTTCTTTCTTTTTCCTAAACTCAAATTACCATTTCGTGGCACCCGTTTTCATTCGGTAGAAGACATAAAGGAGAATTCGCGGCGAGCACAAAACTCAATTCCGGAAAAAGCGTTTAAAAAATGTTTTGATGATTGGATTATTCGTTGGCGTAAGTGTATCGTTTCTGGAGGAGCATACTTTGAAGGTGATAAAATAAATTTGGATGATAACTAACATTTCGTGTATTATTGATCTTTTCCCGGTACTTTCTTGACACAGTAGTATAATCGATCTCACATTTAAAACGACAGATTTCTTACTATTTTGATTTTTTAGTTTTTACTATACATACTATAATTAAGTAATATATCGTAAATGTGTTAGTTTATGTTGTTTCGTTTGTATTTCTCATACATTTTTTTCCTTGCACAGCATACACAGTCAATTTAATATCGACTAGTAGATCCAGTCTGTCGAATGATTCGAGTCGATGAATGACACGAATTAATGCTTTCGAATGATTTCAATAAAATTACTAACTGAATCACGAATCTACTAGTATTTGGAGCCATAGGTGGCAAAGCGGACTCAGTTTGCTACTTCCTAGCCCAAAGCCCATCGTCCAAAAGTTCCGTATTATTAGAGCCCAATCGCTTAGTGGATTTTTATGAATTTTCGTGAGAATATGAATAGATGGGCACATATTCTACCTCTTCCAGAAGCGTGGAAGTTAATACACGACGTTTATGTAATACCTAATAATATATTGTCAATTTAGATTCCTATCCAAATACCCTTCGTGATTGAAATAAGTTATTCTAGTTGTTTTAAAAATACTATGTTATAGGTATGTATATTACAGTAAACGTAAAGTATTAATTTTATTTATTTATATGATTTGTATATTTTCTTACATACATTGAATCTTTTACGTATGTATATTGAATGGTGCCGCAATATTTTTATTTTTATTTATGACGAGTTTATAAAAAACGGTTTTAACAACATAGGGATTGATAGCACAGTAAAATATTGAAACTGAAACAGCTTTTAAGGGAATAAAATGTACATAATATACAACACAGAGACAGTCAAAGACTTGAACAAAACACCAAATAAAAATCCAAAAAAGGTAAAAAAAAATTATATGATATATTAAAATTCATATATGATATTGAAAATCACGGTAATAAGCGGAAATTTTTATAAAAGTGACAATTACATATAATCGTTACTGAATAATCTCAATTTGTAACTCGACAAGTAAATCAATCGGAAAGTAAATCCTTCCGATAACTTGCATTGCGTTTCACAAACATCGTACTCATAATTTTAAGTGCTAAGTAGTTGATAGTTGCACAGTAGGCAGATCGGCAACATCGCTTTCGTATGTTCCGTTTCGCAAAAGAATTACTCAATTATTTTTAAAATATTGTAAATATGACAAAAACATATTTATATCTTCATTAATATGACATCGATTGTTCGCTTCTTTAATAAGGGATAGTAATTAACGAAGATATTAGAGTTTCGAGATTTTTTTAACGTAAATTAATTGTCATAAATTTTGAGTTTTGTGTGTAACGAAACCCGAAATCCTTTGAGATATTATAATATCTCAAAAGAATTTCGGGTTTCGTTCAAGAACAAGAAAGAAGAGATGTTATAATATCTCAAAAGAATTTCGGGTTTCGTAACACCTAAAGGTTAGTTATATTATAATATTGTGTTAGGTTATTTATCTTTCTTTTGTGTTTGGTGCTTGTTTGTATGTTATTTTGTTTTGTTTTCCATTGTTTTATTTAATATTAATCGGGTGGTTTTACATGAAATGTCGCAAAAACGCGAGAGAAGTATTAATTTCACAAGGGAGGAAACGGGCTTACTTATTACTTAAACTCATCGAAGAAAATAAACACATAATAGAAAACAAGAAAAGCGATGATGATACATGGAATGAGAAGGAAAGTTGCTGGAAAACGATTGAATTCTTTTAACAGTGCTATTGGTGTCACATACCGCAATGCGAAAACGTTGAAAATAAAATATGAAGGAATGAAGAGGGAGATAAGAAAAAATCTGCTATTATACGAGCAGAAACATACCGTACTGGAGGAGGTACTAGCACTGCTCCAGTACTAACATCATATGAAGAAAAAATTAAAATTCCTTTTCAAAATAATAAAAAATCTATTAACAGATAATGTTATATTTTTTGTTACATACCTTTCAGAAACTGTGGATATCTTATTATCAATTTGGGAATATACATAATTTACGGCTTCTTTACCTAGCCATAAACGCATCTTAAAATCTACATTATCCATTGTTTGCATATAGGATGATCTACTGCGAAATACTGGCTCTCTCCATGGTCCAGTAAAGCGTTCAAAAAAAATCGTCGAATTCGTCTTCTATCATATCGAATATATCCATTTTTAAAGAAAAATATAAAATTGGCACGGTCACCCAGGCACATTATTTGATATATAAAGCTGTCAAATTATTTACTTGTGAAGTAACGGCGATACTTGCCACTTCATCTAGCCTTTAAATTACACGGAACTTTAAGTGATGGTTAACTCTACTCAGAGATTGTAAAACGCAAAGGGAGTATTTACCTGACGATTATGTTACGAATAGCTTAGTCGGAACTTTACTCACAGATTGTGAAACAGACCCTTAGTCAAATAAACAGAGAAATAAATGTTGCGCATAATCGAGTTTTTTCCTCAAAAGTTAAAAGTATACAAAATAATAAAATTAAAGTGCTTACAAAATAACGAATGAAATTCAGGTATATTATTTTAGACCGAAATTAAACATTTCATTAACCAAACTCAAACTAGTGTTTCGACATATTATTTTGTAGTGTTCAGAGACATTAACCTAAAATGAGATTGCAGGATTATAATATACCATTACCATGTATGGCGTATTTTAAATAAATAGGTAAAAATTAATATTTTAGAAAGTTAACTTTTGTTATAATAAAATTACATAGTAATACAGTATTTCAATTAAAAACATAATCATGCTTAAACAATTAAACGAAGGTTTAATGGTAATGCCTATGTATTAAAAATGGAATGAACAATATTCTTCCCATACGATTTAAAATAAAAAATGAATAAAATATGCAAAAAGACCAAGGTATTCGATAGAATAGTGTAACTAGGGGAGACCGGCTACGGACTGCATTCCAGGCGGTCCGCGGCGACCGGCGACGCAGTCGATTAGCAGCCATCCACTATCACAGGTCTTGGCTTTCAATATGTTACATATTATTATCTCGATTATTATTTATGATGACTTACATTTTATTCTCGCTCCAAATATTACTTTAAATAATGTACAACAAGTTAAAAAACTACTTCAAAATGTAATGACTTCTTTCTTTGATTTTTAAAACAAAGCTGGACATTAAATTCTAGATTCATTCTACATTCATCTAATTCATTCTTTCATCTACTTAATATCGCCACGATTACAAAAATATTAAAATAATTTTGGTGTTTTTAAATAAATTACCTAATAAAGAACAGGTTGACACTGATGCAACTGTATAATAAAGATAATGCATCTGATGATCTGATGAGTCACATTCGTTTATAATTTTATTATACATAACAATCTATAGATATCTACTACATAGAACGGTCAACGAAACATCCAATGTTCAAGGTCTTACGCCGACATGTGATTACTTGGGGTACAAAATTATTTTAAGAACACCTGACGAATTCATGCGTAATTTAGTGTATTTATAAACATATGTGACAAAGCTGTCATCAAATCCTTGTAGAGTTCACTGGGTGAGAACAACGTGCCAAATATTTGGCAACAACTTTCTTCATATCTACTAAATTATGTAAGCCAGATATGATCTTGATCGATTATGGTAATAAACTATGATGTAAGCAGTTTTTTGTTGTTTGGGTGTTCGAATGTAAGACAACTCTCGATTCGACCTGGTTCATTCAGAGCCAACGGGTGGTCTTGTATGGCGGAAGGTGTAAGAGATGTTATCTTAGTGATTTGAATACACTGTAGATAGAAGAGCAATACCATTGTTACCATTAAATACTTTCTATCTTTTTCCATTTCGAGCTGTTTATAATACACATTTCACTAGTGCAGAATGATAGACGATTTTTTATTGAAAGTTAATTACACGGTAATATATAAACTTTGTTAGTTGTAAAACTTATTTGCGAGAACTAGGTTTAGATGAATAGAAAGAGGTACATATTTAATGAGAATGTGCTTTCTTTTAGGGTTCAGGACCAATCAAATTTTGTTCACAGAATAGATTCAATTACTCTAATCATCTACTCTACTAATTAACTATTTTACGGTCATAGGTCTACGTAATAAAATATGAATATAGCAAAAGGTATATAAAATATAATATACAATAGGCATTCAATAAATAAAAAAGTGAGAATGAGGTACAATCTCTTCGGAAGCTAAATACTGGCAGGCAAAGCAAAAATTGTCTTCTATTAGATACCACAAAAAAAACGGATGATCCCATGGACGTAACAGTCAAGATTATTACTTTTGATTACCTTTGGTTTTGAAGTAGTTTTTGGCGGGATTTTATGAGCAGTTGGGCGTATAGACAGCAGTTGGGTGTAGTGAATATTGTGATGCCAAATTGGCGTAGTTTTGCGTCCCAAGTATCTACGCTGTTGTGGCAGCATGTGGAATTGTTAAAATAGTGCTTATTTAAAAAGACTGCCTCAATATATTTGTCGCCAGAAACTCCAAGTAACATTAAAATGTATTACATCGATATATTAATAAAATGACATGAAGAATATGTATATCTCTTTATTACTAGCTTTGGTTTTTTAAAAATAGGAGTCGGTTGCTTATCGGTTGATCACTATTTAGGGTAGCATGTTAGCTTGTGATGTTAGCCAAAATGGAAAAAATATGAAATGTCTGTGCTTGAAAAATGTTACGACGGAACAAGTCAATCAAGATTTAAGGGATACATTAGGAACAAGCGCTCAGCCAATTTCTAGAGTTGTATGTTGTTGCGCCGAATTTATTCGTAAAGAACATCCACTAAAGATTACCCTCGCTCAGGACATCCTGGGACAGCGTTTGCCGAATAAATAGTTAAAAAGGTAGTGTCTAGAATAGAATGCTTATCGAAGCGCAACAACAAATCAGACTGAACATTTACCGACGTTCCCGACGCTCTTTGGGACTGTTGTGACAAGATTGTGATCGCCTTTTGGCTCGGTTCATAACAATGGACGAAACGTAGCTGCACCCATACGACCTTGAAACGAAATTAGTCTATGACTTGGAAATGACCATCTTCCCCGACTCCTAAAAACATCAAATCGGAGTCTTTCCGTCGGCGTCATCGATACAATACATGGATCTATATGGTTACGGGCACGTTATATGCAGAACAAATAAAAAAATTGCGCAACGAAATCAAAATGGCGAGGCCGAGTCGCAAAGACTATCTTGTTTCATCAAAATAACGCCCCGGCTCACAAGCTATAAAGTTGCGATGGCTGCGATGCCACGCGATGCTTGCTTTGAAATACTAGAACATCCTCCATATTCACCAGACCTTGCCCTTAAAGATTTCTATCCACTCCTGAGGTTGAAGAAGTATCTAAGAAGACTGCGATTTAAAGACGATTTTCAGATTGAAGAAGTATCTGAGAGGACAGTGACTCAAAGACGATGAAGCAGTCGTTGCTGCAGTATAGAAATTTCTAGGTACTTAGGATGAAAATTTCTTATAGAAGGGAATTTTAAGCTTAGAAAAAAGCTACTCCAAATGCATTACACTACGTCGAAAATAAAATGACGTTTAATAAAAGTTACTTGTAACATATTCATTCTGACTTTTTATTGAACGCCCCTAGTAGGTATACCTTTCATTAAATGTATTAACTCATCGCTTACCTGTCAAGAGCCTGGCAAATAAATACAATCTTTTAGTCATCTCATTCGTAGTGAAGTCATCACTAAATCAAGATATTATAAACGAAAACGAAACAATATTCATGCCACAAATCGCAAGCGTATCTAACAGCCGAAACGGTGTTACGGCAGTCTTTGATACTGGGAGTATCGTGGATCGTGGACCATAAACCATTTAGCGAAACATGCCTGTTACAGTTTTAATTTGTGATCGTTATTTTTAATCAACAAGCGTTCATTGACTCCGAATCGTAACGGAGCACATTGGGATGGAACGCGGAAACATCTTGTCGTATTAAGATTTATCAATAGTTTCAAGAATATCTGCATTTGTCGCAGGTTCGTGTCAATTCGGTCGTTAAAAGGCTGTATGACGCAACTAGCTCTCTTACGTATCAAGAGATTGTTGTCGTTCCAGTGCGGCACTTTTAACGAAATCATGTTAAGAGCACGATCACATTTCTCTAATAAGCTTACATAAGCTTGATATTTTAATACGGACAGGTTACACCTCAAATAGTCACTTGTTAAACAATACCGTACCGTGTGAAACAGCTTGGCCACATCTTAAGAACTCTATGTTGAGGAACGTGAAACGTGGTTCTCCTTTCACTTGTAGTGCGGCGAGTCTAAAGGGTATTTCAAGGAATGTCAGGGCATTTTAGGTCACGATGCGGTATAATGAGACATAAACGTTAAATGAGATATGTATATACAAAGATTACGTAGAGTTTTTATTTCGAAAAGATACGTAGTATGACAGGGTTGCACGGCAGTGTTATTGTAAAAATTAATAAAAGAATGCTTAGATGGTTGGAACATGTAGAAAGAATAAGTGATGAAAGACTGATGAAGAATATCTACACAGCGATATCTACAGAATGGTAAAAGAAGCCAAGGAAGACCAAGACCAAGGAACACGTAGAAAGAATGAGTGATGAAAGAATGACGAAGAATATCTACACAGCGATATCTACAGAGTGGTAAAAGAAGTCAAGGAAGACCAAGGCTGACTTATGAACATCAAATAGTGTTAGCCGACGGAAATATCAAAAGCATTTACATACCTAGGCGAAAATGTGTAAAGAGAATGATGACATTTATGGAAGCGAAAGAAATATGTAAGGACCGCGATGCTTGGCGCTCCGTTCTCTCTGACTACCCTGTTGGAGATACAGCGTGAACATATATGTGTGTGTTTTATTTCGCGTTATCGCTCATCCAATACACATAATACGATTCAACTTCTTACTATAAACGATCCTGTATTCTTTCCTAATGATATGACATTATTAGGATTATCAAAGGTAAATAACAAATGTTAGTCGTAGATTTTAATAGAAAATATATTGTCGACATTTACTGATAGCAAATGTAGCAACGCAACGCTCTTATAATGATGGGAATTCTAGGTTCAAAGAAAGTTGTACAAGTGCAGGTAGGCGCCAACGATGGGGTCGACGACATGCCTCCACAGAACACTGTTACTTTCAAAGGTCGACCGGCACGAACGGGTCATACTTTACTACCGACGATAACACCAAAGATAGGTGTAGATTTAAAAATATCCACTTTGTGATTCACGGAACAATAAAAGTGGGTATTTAATATTCATATTGTAAAAATGACAAAACTGAGTAAGTACTTTAAGGACTTGTACACAATTCAGAAATATGAGGACTGCAAAAAAGCAGTTAACTACTCCGGAAGGAAGTCAATCGTTTCAATACGGTTACACAAACATAAGTGGATTTTGCAAGTAATTGAAAACGTATAAACTTAGGTAACGGACGTGATGAGTGGGTATCAATACTTAGTTACAAAAGCGATATTTCGGTTAGATATTATATATAAAAGGCAAATTCCCGATTGACTGCCTGACAGAGTCATCATCGCCCAGTCCAAATCGTTAAGGATAGAAATTTGGAGAGGGTGTTGACTTTATATTTTTATAATGTAGGCATCGTTTCAAAAAAAAATTTCAAAATTCAACCCATAAGGGAGGCCAATTCATAGTCAAAACTTGAAACTTGGAATAAATATTTACTCTTCGACACAATTGATGAAATAGGTGTTTCGGCGTTTTTTAAAATTCAACTCTTAGGAATGAAATAGGTGACAAAGTTTGTCTGGGCAATAATATTTTTCTGGTCAGATTTATTTTATCTAGTATTAATGTTCGTTGACACCTCGTTGACACAATGAATAAAACGTACATTTTGATGTTTTGATAAAAACAATCTGTAAGAGCATGAAATAGAGCAGAAAATTGTGTACGAGAATTTTTTTTCATGGTAAAGAGATGGTACACTTTGTATAGACAGGGCTGAATTTCTTCTTATAAAATCGCGGCGCGAGGCGACAAGTAGATTTAAAATAAAAAAATATACAAAACTTATATGTAGGTAGTGTACGCGAACGAAGTTATAGGTGGAAAGCTAGTCTATTATAAGTCTCTAATAAGTTTTCTTTGAATGTAAAAATACATAGTATGCAGTTATGGTAAAGGTACTGTTACTGTTGGCACTGTACACCAAATTCAGTTTCTAGTAAAACGTTTGTAACGTTGCGTTATTAACATGACCTTGTTGCCGCCGCAACTATTTGCTTGACCGAATTCATTGTAACTTAATTTTGTTGTTCCAAAACACAACCTAAATTAAAACGATGTACTTTATCTATTGGTAATCCAGCAACCTCAATAAATTTAGGCTCATATCCAACAGCGAGTCAAGCGAATCAGAGAATGGGGAAAAAAGCGGCTAAGTGCGTGTCGGCTCACTTACAGTAATAAATTAAATACTTTTCTTATTTATAAATCTGTACTAAGAAAATTTTTATGAAAATGTGTAGGTAAACGAAAATACCCCAATCTCAAAAACTACATAACATAATATCTTATTCAAACCAATTTTCGCTGTTTTTCAAGTTCTGTTACCTAAATTTTTCGGAAGTGGAAAACTTTTTACGACATTAGAATCATATCTTATCAACTATAGACTGAACTCAACGAATTGACTTAAATATAAAAAACATTTTGTAACTTGTGAATTCTTCTACATTTTTACATATATTCCGCCAAAAATATTAAACTTATTAAGCGACACTTGTTTCGCCTCTCAACGAAGCATCCTCAGGAAATTCCAGAGGTCAGATTCGATCAGCTAATTAGCATCGAATGAAAGAATGAGTCAACTGCACGTCTTTTTACTGCACGTTTTTATTTCCTAGATATCTAATCCTACATATCATTGAAGACCTAAAAGATACTCAACACGCGTGTACGGGAACTTTTTTTCCATCTTTCCATTACATACATGGTACACGGAGTGCCACACTTAATTTAATTTTTTTTATTGTATAATTTTACTACACCATTGTATAGCGGTTCATAGAAAAGACAGACGAACAGGACGAAATTATGATAAGCCGTTGTTTGTCATTTGGCTGCGGAACTCTAAAATCCTTAGTAAATAAGAGCAAAAACTGAACGCGTGTTTAACACTAAGAGACAGTAAAAAAATTAACAAGTAGTATTTTTAGATAATTCCAAAATGCCTTTTTTAATATCCCATTGAGTAACACAAATCAATAAGGGCCCATAATTGAATTTAATGTTTTTTTTTAAATTCATTTAGCTATTAAACAGCCGCACTAAATGATAAGACTTTTAAGAAGAAAATCAAACAGACTTTCAAATAAAAATAGTGAAAAGTACAGAATAATTATCTTTTACTAATCAAAACTGAATTACAAAAACAGCATTATAAATAAGACACAAATACCATATAGGTAATTAAATTTAATAGTTACTGAAGTCGGTGCAAAGCCTACTAAAGTAATTCTGTTGTTTTTATTAATTTGGCACCGATTTCAATAACTGTCAAACTAAAATTGCCAAAAATTTAGAACCTCTTTCTTTTTGGAAATCGGTTAAAAATGCATACGAATAAGAACCGGTTCCTTATTTTGAAGTCGGTTAAAAATAATATTCAAAATAATTTACGAGTACTTACAACTCCTCTCGTTGCCGTTGTGACAACACCATTTTCATCGTGGTCGGGTGGCGCTTGAGGCGGCGGGCCCGGGAGGTTCACTGTACTAGGGTCTTCACTTGTTCACGCGGGCGACGACGAGAGAGCCGTTGCCATTATCACACCTGCACAAATATAAAGTTGAGTAAGTTTGGGAGGTACCTACTTCGATGCCTTAATTTCCATGCCATATGCTGCCATATGATTGCATTACATGCCATATGATGCCATAAGAGATGACTAAAGGACCTCAAAAACTTCAAATAACATTCAGACACCCTAAAATTAATCTATAAAGAAAATGTGTTAGAGTGGTAACCAAAACAAATTGGTAGGCAAAGTTACTGATGATTATTCCGCACTGAATGCACACCTAGTCCCTGAACTTAAAACAGCAGAAATAAGACTATAGCATCAAATTAAGAGCCAGGTGATTATTCCAAATTAAATTGACACCTAGTCACTGAACTTAACATTGTATAGTGTCAAATTGGTAGGCATCATTACTGGCGGTTATTTCACACTATATCGAAACCTAGTCTCTAAACTTAACATTATGGAGAGAAAAATAGAATGTTAAAGTGGTATTCATCATTGCTGATTGTTATTCCAAACTAAATCGGCACATAGTTCCAAAAATTTATATTGTCAAAAGAAATCTATAGTGGAAAATTAGTAGGCATCAATGCCGGTGGTTATTCCAAACTAAAGAAAGAACTAAGAAAGGAGACACTGGAGACCACCGACATGCACGGTATATGACAACTGTGCAAGATTTGGTAGATTAAAGTTGCATATAACCCAGTCGCTTCCTAAGAGACTGGGTAAGTAACTTTTGTTTCTCTCGCATTACTAAAAACAGACGTCAATAGGTTTACAACCTATTGTGGTTTGTTTACCAGGTACCGGGTGCAGATGAAACTAATACATTCTTACAAAGGTTGTGCTACAAAAATCTGGTCTGGATATTTCTGACCACGCTCTCAAGAACATACATATAATATAGCAGTGAGCCTTCAGTGAGCTTATGTATACATAATGTTTTATAGTTATTCACTTGTTATTCCAAAATTATAAAAATAACCAATTCACATGTTTTCATTCAGTACATAACAAGAAAAAAGATGGTACTATTTCATATTTTCTCTCAATAAAATTCTTAAGTAAAACATAATGCTTAGAGAAAATTATTACTTCTTGTATTTTTCCTGTAGTATTCATAAAACTGTAAAAAGCTATAACTGTCAGTCCATAATGAATTTTACTTGGATTTAGTTACTTAGAAAAGTAATTTAAAATTATCAACAAATAATATTTAAATATACATACATACATGGTATTTAGTCTTAAAGTATAAACACGACATAGACCTATTTAGTTAGGATTGTAATATAAATACATAATTCTGTAATTGTTGCTATTTTTATTGTAATCAATTTT
Organism: Zeuzera pyrina; assembly: GCA_907165235.1. Classification (NCBI taxonomy): domain Eukaryota; kingdom Metazoa; phylum Arthropoda; class Insecta; order Lepidoptera; family Cossidae; genus Zeuzera; species Zeuzera pyrina. The sequence continues at coordinate 8,213,605 of OU015627.1, forward strand.
ATTGATGGCTAATTTTAAATTTAATAGAATCAAAGTGCAATCACAACTTATGCCAAGTTGTGATTGCACTTTGATTCTATTAAAAAAAAAAACTGGCAAACTACTGGCAAAAAATGTATCTTGGATGTTCATTATCCTGTCCAAGGTTAAACATCGCAAAAGTAATAGACATAGATATTAAAATAAAACAACTAAAATGGAGATGATGCTGACATAATATGATGAGAGCTGATGTGAACAAGTGGATTAAAGCCATTACTGAATGGTACTCAAGAGATGGAAACAGGAAAAGGGGGTTGACATACAAAAAGGTGGAATGACTTACCTAATAAATGGTGAAGAGTTAACAAAGTAATCAATGGCGATCACTGGAGAAGTCTTAAGTACATTAAGGGACAATTTGATTTATTTGTAAGATTTATCAGTGAATAAAATCTTCATTATTAATTAGTGAACAAGGCCTCATATTCACTAGGAGACTAATTATCCCGCGACACCTGTCACCACAAACGTTGGGCGAAGTCACTGCACATCGGCCTTACGACGCCAGACATTATGCCTCACAACCCATTTTCTCAACATCTACTTCCTCTACATCTATATAGCCGCTTCTATGATGTCGTACGATATCGCCAGGCATGTCGTGGGAAGTCTGGTGACGTGGTTCAAATGGACCCGAAGTCTCTGGCGACACATGTCGCGAGACATTTGTTCCCTAGTGAATACAGACTTGAAGGCTATTTCCATTTGATTTTCTTATTTTATTACGAGTGTGTCAGTTATACCATCTGTGCTGTAGCCAATTTCAGCAAAAACTTAAATTTTAAAAAATTTGGTGCTATTATTATTTCATTTTTTGTTATTTATTTTTGTTTATTGTTGTTTTGTTCTAATGTCTAGGTACCAACTACCGAATTTCAGTTCAGGTGAAAAGATGATGGAATAAATAAATTGACTGTGACATAGGAATAGACTGACAGACAGATCGACTAGATGAAATTAAAAGGGTACTGTTTTACTCATTTTAGCTACAGTACTCTAAAAAAGTTGTTATTTTATGCTTCACTATTATATGAATTTGGAAAATTGTAAAAGAAATGTTGATGAGTAAATGAAATCAGTTTGGCTATTCAAAGAGGTAATGCTGCTAGTCTGTTGGGTACTCTAAGCAACAACTTTTAGGAAGTCCATTATTTAAAATAATGTTTGTAAATATTAACATTTTGATATATGTATGTATGTACTGATTTTCATCAATAAAATAATTAACAAAGATAAAAAAAGTTTACGAATTATTATATAATAAGTATCTATTTTATATATATTTTACAGTTTTTATGTAATTTTTTAACTAAATAAAATGTTCATATACTACTAGTAATATTCTTAGAAAAATAAATTATAATTTGTTATCAAAGGGTGAGTAACACAAGCTTTTATTGTCAATTTGGGAAAAATATCCATAAGCACATAAATTAGATTTCATCATTACTATAAATTAAAGGTACAGCCATTTTTACTGTCACTAAATAACAACACTAAATTATATAGACACAAAATAGAAATAGCTAATAAAAAAGTAGGTAAATTGTGATGTAGATAATAATACAATAACAAAGTATATTTTTTGTGTACAACAATCACTTTTCAGGTTTCATATACTTAATAGACAATTTTAAAAGTGCTTTACTTGTGTTGTACAAGTAATTTGATATGTGTAAACAAATTATGGCTTCTATGTCAAGGGTAAATCACCTTCATTTGGGTGTTACACAAACGAAGCCATAGGTTGTGGGAATAGCACAACATAAAATTGCATAATATCAAAATTAAGATGTGAAGTTTAATAACTATATCATTCTTTATATACACTATTCATTGAAGGATAATTATAATCAAAATTAAACAAGAAATTGTTATAATATGATCTTTAAATAATTAATAATGACCTATTGACTTGGTGAATAGTGTATTTGCATCATAAACTAAGGGTCCTAGGTTTGATTTGCAGCTAGATCAATATAAGAAATATACTTTTCTAATCTTGGAGTCTAGGTGTTCTCCTCTAATTCAATATCTGATACTAATTGTGCTTAGTTTAGGAATTACACAACAAGTGTTTAGAGTCTAGGTTCCCAAACTTATTGAGTCTACTGAGTCGAGAGCTCATGCAGTCGTTGTCTAAGATGCCTCCTAGCTAAATGAAATTACAAATCACCCCTCAGGCCTCTACACAACGCCCCCATTTTTTTTCTGGGTCTCTTACCGCCCCCCTTTAGGCCTGCAGCGCCCACAGGGGGGCGTTATCGCCCACTTTGGGAATGGGTGGTTTAGAGTATCTAGGAGTACTTTAGATTAACTACGACTTACACATTTTTACACTTAATGAGGTGCATTATTGATATGTCCATGATAGAATTTATTTTTTGATAAAAGACTCAAATAGTATAAAAAAGGAAATACTTTACTTCCACTACTGCTTACATGTTTTTATACTTAATGAGATATATTTATTGAAGTGTCAGTGATAGAATTTGTTTTTAGATAGAAGACTTTCAAATAGTAAAAAAAAAAAAACTTTACATCGAAGTCTAAGGCAAAGGGTAGCGAAGTGATCACCATAAACTTCTAACGTAACCACCAGAAGTCATTTCTGGGTAGAAAAGATTTCATAAAGCAAAACTTTGTTTTTGAAATTTTAATTAATACCAAAAACATCATCTATATAGGCGCAATTTTGGCTCCCAAGAACTAGTTTTCAATATCTGTTGTCAAGTGTCAAAATGGGAAGCAGTAGCTTTTCTAAAGCTTAGCCACTGTTTTTGAAATTTGATTAATACTGAAAACATCAACTATATGGGCTAATAAGAATTGGTTAAAATATATCTGTGATCACTTATTAAAACAGGAAATAGTAGTTAATCTAATACTTAGTTAAATATGTAATATATACACAATTCTAAATGTTAATTTTGAGTCACCATTAGAAGTTAAATATTAGAAATTGTAGTAAAAGCTAGAACACATTTATTTTGTTTTGGGATATACACCATAGCTTCAATGTAGTGTTTGTTTACTGTGGCAAAAACAAATATTGCCTAATATCAAGTATTCAGACACATGATATAGATGCATTTCAGTTTGAATACATAATTCACTGTTCAATGTATTTAAAAAATATCAGGATGAGAATATTTATTTAGTTTAAATTAAGATATACACAACCTATGCATTTATGACAAGTTTATGGTCAATGGAATATATGTTATCATGATAATAGTATGTATCTGGTATAAACAGATAAATTAATTAAGAAAAGTGTGAGAAATATTGTTAAGCTTGTACTTACCTCTATACAAAAAAGTACACTAGACGTTTTTCAAAAAAGACAAAAAATACAACGAAAAAATACATAGGTATGTTTGATATACTATGGAATTTATAATTACAACAGAGATCTAAAGACTTATTATTTAAATGCAAAACTGGACGAAAGATAAGCAGCAGTGCGAACTGCAGCGAAATGACTCAGAATCAATCAAACGTCAAATCTAATATTTCTGTCATCTTGCCACATCAACTAAATCCATAAATCTGGCTAAATGTGAATTTCACGAAACACCCTGGATGTGAGATTAATATGTTATCATAGCAAAACGATAAAAATCAAAATTTCAAGAAACAAGAGAATATTAAAGTAGAACGGCCATATTGAACAAATTAAAACGGATGAAACTGTGCAATCACTGCGCAAAATAATAATATGCTTTTATTCACATTTAAATAAAAAATTATGATCAGTTTTACTTACAAAACGTAATTACACAAAAAATACACTTGTCTTTCGAAATAAATAAAATATCACACAACAAACACTTTACAAGACCCAAGACAGAAAACGGTTGTAATGGCTCAACATTACCGAACAGCAGTTTCGATTTTTCTATTTCTCGCCCTGAAGGACGCAACGCCATCTACATTCAAATATGTTGATGTAAGAATGGTAGTAATCACTGAGTCATGAGCAGCAACACTAGATTTTAAAACAAGAAAGATATATCGAAAATGCGCAAGTGCAACAAAGAAAGCTTATTAAGTATTGCTACTTTAATAAAATGAATCAATTTTTCCGATTTTTATTCTCGACTCCGTAGTGACATCACTATGAATGGTATTTTATATAAATTATTTGATATTAGGTTGACTATTTTTAAAATTCGAAAAACGACGTGTGTAATATCTTATAGTCCAAGAGCCCGTGAACACCAGTCACCAAACCCTACGTTATAGTTCAAAAGTTAATTTTTTTCTGTGCAAATGCATTACAGCAAAAAAGTTGAACGTTCGGTTAATAAGAATTGAAGCTTGCGTCGCAGTACATGCGGTAGCTGTAACATGTAACGGCAAAGGTGTTTAATAAAATTGCTACCCAAAAACATAATAGTATAAAACATAATAAGCGTGACTTTTTTATATTATTTTCAACAGGATACTACTACTACTACTACTACTACTAGAAATTGCGTCATCCGTTGCCACTTGCCATGTAATTTTTTTTATGGAAAGCTTCCGTCAGACACTTAAAAATGTTAATAAATAACAATCGCACTTGCAAGTCTCACTTTAAAATCTGAATTTTATGAATAGGAATTGGATTACTATTTAAAGTTGTTTCGCAAGCTACCTGACAGTTTCGAAGGTTCTATCACCCTGCCAGACATGGATGAAGGTCGCCATTTTACTCCGAGACTTGATACTTTAAACAACTTTGAAAGGTATATTTTATAAGTCGTTGTACCGGTGCAGGTGTAGTGAATTTAGAAAACAATTAACTTAGTGAATGGTACTCCATACTGTGATATGGAGGTTACGGAGACTTTTTAAGTTAATAGTTGATAATATATACTCTTCTAATGTCATAAAAAATGTGTGTTTCCTTTTAACTTTTCGCTTACGGGGTGGAAATCTTTGAAAAAAGGTATTTAGCACAACTTAAAAAATTTTTTTATGAAAGTTGATTTGAATAAGACATGTTGTGTTGTTTTGAAATATGGGATATGTTCCGTTACACACTAAGCAACTGCTGAAATTACTTTGTTTTTCACATTGTCTTTTAGAAATATTTTAAAACACAAATAGATTTTTCTGACAACTAAATTAATATTGTGCATCCCGACTTCAGTGAACCCTTTGGTTCAGCTTCGGTCGGTGTAGTTTCCAACTCCAACCGGAATTTGTTCTTCTATCAGTCGAAACCTAAACTTCCCTTTAAGATAATTTCTTTTAAACTTTTTAAGTTTCTGGTTATTATAGATGATTATATACAAACATAAAAAAAATCTAAGCAACATGTACGATTTTGAACTTTTGAACGATTTTTACTATTGTAATATATTTATATTTCTTTTATAAATAATAACTAAGCATTTTTTGACGCATTAGTGACTAAAGCAACAAATCCTTCATTCAATGGCTCATTTAATCGCAGTAATTAATAATATGTGTACCGTAACATACGTAGTATAATATAAAGTTAAAACGAAATTAAACTTTTCGTGTTTTACAAAATTAAATAACGACATTTTTTTAATTATTTGGTAATTCAATACAAAGTGTGACCGCCTCTGTTGTTTAAAACTTGTCGCCAGCGATTTTTTATTTAATTTATAAGATTGTTTATCTGATCTTGCAGCAATCGGTCCCAATGGATATTTAACAAGTCTTTCAGTTGTTGGGTTGTCGACACTGCGTCCAGGTTCTCTAGAACACGTCTCTGGAGCATGTCCCATGCGTGATAAATGGGATTGAGGTCTGGCGATTGTGCAGGCCACGGCAATACCCGGATGTTTTCCATTGCCAAGTACTCTCTGGTCCACCGAGCTGTGTGTGAACGCGCATTGTCATACATCAGCGTGAAATTTGAGCCAAGACTTTGTGCAAATAGGTGAACATAAGGCCCGAGGACATCTTCAACGTAACTTTCAGCATTCATATTGCCATCTACATAAACGCGCTCAGTTCGTCTGTTCTTCATAATACCCGCCCATACCATTACTGTGGAGCCACTGTAAGGGTGCACTTCCCGGTTGAATCTCAGCCGTTCAGCATTTCCGGAACGACGATCACTCTTTTCCTTCTCGTATCAAGCCTAAATCCAAACCGGGGCTCATCACAAAATAAAATTTTATCCCATTGCTCCTGGGTCCATGTCAAGTGTTCCCTACGCCATTCGTTTCGACGGGCGCAATTCCCATGGCGTATAGGTGGGCACCTAATTAGGCGTCGTGCTCGTAGGCCGTATTCATGCAACCTACTTCTCACGGTTTGGTGGCTAACAAGAACACCGCTTGAGAATTATAGCTTTAAACCTATCTCCCGGGCGGTTAACATCGGATGACGTCTTGCAGTCAGTTGTATGTATCGATCGATCGTATGTGTCCTGGGTGCTGCTCAGCAGGATCCCCTGTATTAACATAACGCTGCCAAAGACGACAAATCACGCTCCTATTGACACCAAAATGCCGAGACACCTGAGACTGATTTCTTTCTGTAGCATTCCTACAGCTCTGTATTTCATCAGCAGTCAAATGGCGTCATTCCCTAACATAAAAAATGACTCACCACTAAATTTTTTTAAAAACTGTATATAAATAAATACCAAATTTATCAAGCAACGAAAACACATGAAATCGGGAAAAAATAATTAGCTTTTATTTTAATGAAAACAAAACACAATCGAAAAGGTTCTATTTTTAAAATCAGCCAGTATATATTTCCGAGAACAAAAAAGATTGTATACCAATCTTCTTTTCTAAGAAAAAAATAGAGTATCAATTAATAAAACATGCAGTTTCTGTAAATGATGCGTGTTGCGTAGACTTTTTTGATGTGTGTATAAAGTAATTTTTGAAAAATTAATAATTTCTTTACTTAAAAACAAACATATTATTTTATTCTTTCAAGTGCTATCATGGTGTAGGCTAATGCCGCTGATGAACTGTGCAAACAAAATATTCTGTCTTACAAATAAACAAAACAAAATGTCTTAAGTTGCCTATGCACAAAATCACTTCCAATTTGTCACAAATAACTATAGGCCGCAGTCATAGTACTTCACTATGAATGGAAAGGGTCTCTTTGAGACTGTGCGTGCTATAGGTTCATGTGATCAGCTTGGTCCGCTTAGCTATTGAAATACCTATTAAAATGATATACAGAGGTATTGACCGGACATATGAAAGGCATTTCTGAAATATATTTGTGGGAGGCACAAAGTGGTTTAAGGGACGGTAGGGGTTGTATGGATCAGGTTTTCTTGCTCCGCATTATTGTGGAAAGTTTCTGGTAATAGGTCAGAAATTTTTCTACGCTTTCGTTATCTTGAAAAAGCATTTAATGGCGTAGTGCGAAAGAAGTTGTGGAGTCTTTTGCCTGAATATAGCATGGGAGGCCTCTTAATGCAGGTTTTGAGGTGATTATATTGAGCCCGCAGAGCCTGTGTAAGGATAGATCTTGACATGTCGCCCTGGTTCGAAATCTGTTCAGGTGTTAGACAAAGATGCGTGATGTCTGACTGGCTATTCGTGCTGTATTTGGACAGTGGCCTCTTTAAATTGAAAGAAAGTCTGAGTAGTATGATATGTAATGGCACATTGATAAACCTTTTATACGCTGGTGATGGCGTGCTTACAGCACCGTCAAAAGCAGAGTTGCAGACACTAGTCACGTGCATTAAAGAAAAATGTGAATCGAAAAGATTGAATAGGAATGTGAACAAACCTGAGGTTTTGGGAAAGGAAAGATGTAAAGAGAACAAAGAGCAGATGTACAGACGAAGTTTGAAATATGTGAAGAAAAGGTAAATGGAAAATGTATAGAATAAGTGAATGAAATTGTACATCTGGAGAGTGCGCTTTCGAGGGAACATGTGAGTTGGATGTGGAGAGACGGGTAGCAGCTGGCAAGAAAGTAAACGGTGCTGTGTCCGCATTAGTAGGCAGTGTAAATATATCTAACTCGGCCAATATGGCAATCCATAATGTGGTGTTGGTGCCAACGTTATTGTACGGTAGCGGGGTCTGGATATGTCCAAAATCAGGTGAAAGTAAGATAACTGCAGTAGAAACGCGATCTCTTAGAAATACGTACGATGTGACCCTTACGGACAAAATAAGCAATAAAGAGATACGCAATATGACAGGGTTGCGCTATAGTGTTATTATAAAACTGAAGAAAATAAAACGTCAATGATTTGGGGACATGGAAAGAATAAGTGATGAAAGACTGATGAACAAAATCTACAGAGCGAAAGTGAGTAGTACAAGAACTCAAGGAAGACTGAGGCTGAATTATGAAGATCAAATAGCCAGTGTTAGCTGATGAAAATGTCAAAAGTACTCATATACTTAGACGAAAACGTGTGAGCAGAATTATAGGGTTTGAGGAAGCGAAAGAAATATGTAAGATACGCGATGCTTGGCGCTCCGTCCTCTCTCACTACCCCGTTAGGGATACAGCGTAAAGATAAGCATGTGTGTGATTAGGTCTTAAAGTAGACCAATGTCTTTAATCGCAATGTCAAGATACTTTCGAGCCTTTCTATAACTCAAAAATTGGCATAGCCATGATTATATACCATATCTGTTGAAGGACTCTAAAAACAGAAAATAAAAAAAAATATCTTTCATAAATGACATTAAGAAACAACATTTTTAAAAATGAAGTAATTTCAAAACCAAAATGTAAATATTTCCTTGTAGCGAAAAATTGAAATTCGTAAATGTTTAAAATACATTCTGGAGGTACGCATAGGTGACGAAGGCTTTATAAAGGAAATATTTAATTTCTTGTACGAAAACGTAATACGTTTAAAAAAGGAGAAGAACATGGTTTAAGCTTTAAGGGGTTACGTATTATATTACGGTAATTCGCATGATTTCATAACTACGTAGTAGTAAAGCGACGATACCGAATTGAAATCTTATTAAGGCGCGTAGTGCCGCAAACAGGCCTAATTACGGTGATTTTTTAGCAATAACAAAGTTGTTGAAAAAAAAATATATGAATCTACATGATATTTATAATCAAGCAGCCAGGAAAAATAGCATTTAAAGTAAATTTTCTTGATAAAAAAAAATCCCAAAGTAACCTCTGAACAGAATTTATGAGGAAAAAAGCTGTTTTCGTCGTTAACATATTCTAATAAAATTCGGTAAATATATGTCTTTTATGAATATTAACACATCAATCAAGTAAGATTTTCAATGAAATCAATAGTTAAGAAGAAAATACATGGTTTATTGTTTTTTTCTCAAGCCATTTTATTTTGAGCGATGTCGCGTTGTTCCTTCTCTTTCACTTCTATGCGACTCGACAGTGATCGCTGAGGCGTGTTGCTAAACATACTTGTGTCACTTGTTCCTCTTGAATTTTGAAATTATAATTGTCCGAATTATGTAATGTTACGTAGACGTCGTGTATTGTTGCTCATGGCGCTTTAAATACAAAATTTTGGCACCTTAGAACAATGTGTGTTTAGCTCATTTGTTTACTGTTTTGTGTTAATTTCGAAAATCATCATTATGTTGTGAGTTCAAATTTCGACTCGGTCACTCTACATTTTTTTTTCAATTTTAATTTCAAGACAGTTTTTTTATCGGCTGTTGATAATGTTCTAAATCCATACTTTATGCTACAAATGAGAAAGTCTGTCTGTATGTCTGTCTGTCTGGCACGTTTTGACTTAGGCGTCGGACCGATTTTTATGAAATTTGACATGGCGATAGTTTGACACTAAGAAATGGCCATATCCTCCTTTTTTTTAAAAAAATCTACCCCTAAAGGGGTGAAAAGGGGGATGTAACTTTGTATGGGAAATTCTAAACCGCTGAACTGATTAAGATGAAATTTGGTACAGAGATAAACCTTTTCAATTAAAAAAACATAGACTTCTTTATTATCAAAAATCTACCCGTGAAGGGATGAAAAGGGGATGAAACTTCATAGGAGAATTACTAAACCGCTAAACCGATTGTGGTCAAATTTGGAACAGAGTTAGTATGTACCCAAAAACAAATTTAGGCTAATTTGTTTTTTAAAAAATAACTTGGTTTTTATGTATGTGACGTCATCATAAATCCAAAATGGCGGATGTTTCTCAATAGGAAACAAATTTTTTGTTCATCATCAAAAATATGGATATCAAATGAAACGGAATACGCAGACAAAGGTTTCTGTATATGTGATGTCATCATAAATCCAATATGGCGAAAGGTCCATTATAAGAAATAACCTTTTTATTCAATACCAACAATATGGGTATCAAATGAAATGAAATACGCAGGGGAAGGTTTCGGTATGTGTGACGTCATCATAAATCGTATATGGCGGAAGGTCCATTACAGAAAATAACATTTTAGTTCAACATCAACAATATGAGTATCAAATGAAATTGAATACGCAGAGCAAGGTTTTTGTATATGTGACGTCATCAAAAATCCAATATGGCGGATGTTCCATAATAGAAAATAACTTTCTTGTTCAACACCAACAATACGGGATCAAATGAAATGGAATACGCAGGGGAAGGTTACTGTATATGTGACGTCACTATAAATTCAATATGGCGGATGTTCTGTAATAGAAAATAACTTTTTCAAGACCTCCAACAATGTAGGTATCGAATGAAATGGTATACACAGGGATTTCTGTACATTTGACGTCATCATAAATTCAGCATGGCGGATGCTCCACAATAGAAAATAACTTTTTTCAAGACCTTAAAAAATATAGGTATCTCCGGTATCCTCCGTAACCCGGAGAAGTCATGGGAAAACTTTCCGCGCAGACGAAGTCGCGGGTACAGCTAGTATATAATGTCTGTGTAATAATATACTACTAGATATGTTCAAATCATTTAATAATAATTGAATTTTTCAAACAATGAGTAACAAACTTCGTTCTTTGGTGGAGGTCCCGCTTGTTGCAAGGACTAGTTGTAGTGGTGTTGTAGTCATTTTGCGTAAATAGCGATAAAAATGCTATTTACCGTTGTATACCTAATATAATCCACTACAATACGATATATCCAATGCATTATACATATTGCAACATTTTTTTTTCCTATTGTACCTTTTTATGAGCTTAGAGGTTGTCAGAGAAATTAATTGTAGAACTGGCAAGTTAAAAATTAAAATATGTTTTTTTGGAAGAATAGAGAAAATTTTTGAAGAATAGAAAGGAAACAAAAGCGGGGATGAGAAGGGAGAATATGATGGAGTGAGGACATGATTTTTATCCTCTAAATGATATTCTATTTGATTATAAAAACAAAGATGATATAACGAGTTCAATAAAAATCGGAAAAAGTGACATGATTTGAAGAAAATAATCAAGGCAAAAATTCTATAACCAAAAATGGTAAATAATTACTATTAAAACCAATGATGTTATAATACAAAAGACGTAGATAGGTTACATGCACTCGAAAAGTGGCATCCCCAAAACTTTGCTAATTAGCCAACCCGGACTCGGTCAAAGAGTATGAAAAGTAATCTTACAGAACCAACAATGTCATGCAATGACTATTGGGCATTCAAAATTCTAAAATCTTTTAATAATCCAAACGTTTTTTATAATATACACGATCATGTGATGACGCAGCGACCCAGTTTTAATCATGGTTTACATTTATTAAAAGCAATAACATATAATTCATCATTTTCAAATTTATAATTAAAAAATGTTGGCGATCTTTTTAAATAAATATGTTCTCATGTACATGATTCAAGAAAAACGAAATTCGAAAAAAAACAAACATCATTTTTTTCTGTCTAATCCCATTAGGGTATCAATCATATTTTTTTTAAATGTCTGTTCTGTGGAATTAATTACTAATATTCTATGAATTAGTCACGGATTCGCTTAAAATGTAGTAAGAAATTGAAATTGACCAATCACAATGATGTAGAGAGCTATGTGATTTGTTAGTTTGAAATGCAATTATGTTTTACATTGCAAAGCGAAGTAGTGCAATGTATATTTGTCTCACTTTTTAACGTTGTAACTGGGACAATATTTTACTTGGATTAGTACTAAGGTAACCGATAGAGGTAGATATACCTTTTTTGTATTATAATATCATTGATTAAAACAGTATATATGATTATTTTGTCACCTCGCCGAGACATATGTAATAAGTTTCGAGATTTATGTAGAAGATTAAAGAATTACGAAAAGGTGGTTGAAAATTTGAAGACATAGTTCGAGAGTGAGAGTGAAATGTGGAACAATAATATCTAATATAAGCCAATAGTTAGTGTTTTTTATCATATGTAAATTATAATTTTAAAGGTGAATGTAAAAGGTATTTATATTTAATTTTATAAACTCCACACCACACCATCACACCCACTTTTATACTTTTCTGTTGTTTTTTTCATTTTAAAATTAATATTGTTTTTCTTTTTAAATTTCATTATATATATTCCTTTTCAAAAAGAATTTTATTTTAAAAATTTGCAATAGTTACAAAATTTATTTTATCCATTCCCTTTTCGTGGCATCCGGGTGCGAATGGTATAATATACTAACTTGATAAAATACAATACATAGGCACACACAAAAATACGTATCCTCACGCTGTGTCCCTAACGGGTGGTCAGAGAGGCTAGACTTTAGCTAACACAAAAAAATATAATGACTAAAATAATTATAAGCTATGAAGAAAAATTGAAACAATATGAAAGGGAAACATTAAAATCAGCAAGGCGGTGATTCATGCACGCGCTGTTTTATTGTGGTGTGTCGCGTCGCGGAGTTCGTTGCGAAAAGTATTTGGCCACGCCCCCTCAGCTCGATTCTGGCGCGATGCTCAAGGTCTTTGACGACTACAAGCGCCTTAATATTGGGACGATGACGGGCAATTGACTACAGACTGAAATTTGTTAGCTGTCGGTTTTAGTTGGAAAAGTTTCCAAACCAACCGAAAAATGTTTTTTTTCTTTTTTCATGGCATGGTTGCACAGATTAGCGCATTTGCCAATGTCACGTATTAACATGTGAAACATCACATGAAACATGAAACACGTTCTAAATTTTCTTATCATAAAAGTCTTCTAGTAAAGTGATAGTAGACATAGATAGTAGTAGTTTATACGGAACTTTAAAACACAATATACTATCGCTTTTGTACTTTAAAACTCCCAAAAATGTAAAAAATAGAAAATCTAAATAAAATGACAACCTCACTTCTCTCGTTCCCGCCAAAAAGTCCACCGAAAAATACCGAATATTAATAAAGTTAGTTAACTGCGCTGCAGACGTTACAATGTATAGGCGTCGTTGGTTGAATGTTTCAACAAATTTTAACGTCCATAGGTACTATTACGCACAATCAATAAATCTGTGCAGATCGGTTTGCAGTTTATATCGTGTACAATATTGAAATTACAAGTTTAGTCGGACGCTATTGCTAATGACTTTATAAAAAAATAAATATTTTAGATTTCTGAAATGAAATAATGAAATATTTTAGAATTTTAACCATTGTTCAAAAAACTGCATTGCACGTTGATAACCACATTAGTTGCGAAGACTGAGTCGCAGCAATTAGCGCCCAAAAATCTACGAATATTAGTAAGACGTTCTAAAAAGCTGATGCTAAAAACCTACGTAAGTAGGTAAAACTGAGTAAAACTAGTCAAATAAATCTTAATTAATAATTAAATAGAATATTAGTAGGCAGATGTGTTTGCATGAGAGTGTGTGTGTGTGTGTGCGTGCGTATATTTCTATTTATAAACAAAAGTGTCCGTTTAGATGTGATAAAGGATGCGTCACAGGATAGGTTTTTTAAATGACGTTTGTTCAAAAATTCAATACTTGACATAAAAACTAGTAGTGACATCTAATTATTAGAATCTAATTATGAGACTACGGACTACGCTAATAATACAACGGCCAAAATTCATGTGAAAATTTTTTTTGTATGGAACCTGGAGCGAAATGATCCCGCCGACAGCCAATAAATTGTAACGTCTGTAGACGATATTACTTCTACGTTACTGTGTGAAGATTTTTAATTTACCTCATACAGAAATTAAAAACTATTAAAATTACTATCTACGTTGAAAATGGCTAAACTAATCTCATCACATTCTTTTTTTTATTGTTTACGATTTCTATGACAATCGCAATATATTGGATCTCAGAGATCAGTTTCTGTACTACAGATTTTTCTGTACCTAATATTGACATGAAAAAGACCTAAAACAGATGAACTACGAAGTGTCTAGTGTCTACTGTCTACCATCTACCTACCTAACAAAACAAATGTCCGATTATCCGATCCGTTCGCCCATTTCCTAAGTTCCTACAACCTTAATTCCAGTAACGCGTATTTATTATTATAATTGTAATATATTGAGAATATTCTGAGATGTTATTGTAGTGAAACAAAATTGCAACAAGTATTTGTGATTGATTTTAGGTTCAAAATTTGTGTTCTAACTTCATCGTCCATACTTAGACGAAAGGAATCAAGTTTCATTTAAAAGTAATGGTGTTAGCATAAGTGTTACAACATTAAATCTTTTTTAAATATCACAAACTTATCGCGCGCGAAACCTCAAAAATTGTGGTTGATCTTCAAGATGGCAGTGATTAGTGCACCTTTCACCTGAACAGGTTGTAGTATCTATTCTCGATGTGGTACTCGTCACTTGGTGCACCAGGTACGGATGCTCACCCTGAGGAGCGGTGTGTGCGATGGTGATAGCAAAGAGTAAAAAAATTAAGCCACAAATGAACAACACTATAAAGAACATGGATTACAATTGGACACCTGGTCCAGAACCCCAAAACAATCAGGAGGCAGGTGTCCCGAGGGCGATTTTTATACCACATTCAAATTCTTTGCCATTTGAAGAGAGACGTGTCACTTTGGAACAACCAGTGAAGGTAAATTGTAGTTAGTTCCAAAAACAGCATTTTAGGTTAATGACATACCACTCAATCTCTGCCTACTAAATCATTCAAATTTAGGTATTCAATATGTGTTTGTACTTAGATGAGGGAATATGTGGATAATTTTTAATCAGTAGTGCTAGTGTTAGCATCTGCATAAGGTGCTAAATATTACTATTTTAGATTCATTAGTATACACTTGTTAAATTGATTCAACCAAGTGTTCTCTATTTTGCTAATAAAATGTATACATATATACAAGAAATAAGTTATTGCTACTTTAGTATGAAATTTTAAAATAATTATTACCAAACAGTTACAGCTGTGCTGAAATGAAGATGATATTCAATGAATAAATAACAATGGTGATAGGCATTTCAGACTTTCCTAGTTCCAAAAGAAGTTTTTTAGAATTTTTAATATACTGTTGTGTTTGCAAGTTTGCTTGTTTTAAACTTCTCTTAAAAATTCTTGAATGGATTTCAATACAGGTTGTACTGTTTGAAAGAATCACTTCCTATAGTTACATAATATCTTATTATGCTATCTTTATAACAGGGATGGGCTGAGCCACTGAACTCTAAAAGCTGGTAGAAAATAGGCCATTTATGGCCAAGAGTTAATAATTTATACAAATAGAAATTAAAGTTTAAAAACTGATTTTAAATGTTCTAAGTGATGATCTCTAAAAAAGCACAATAATTAAGATACTAAAGCACTATGGAGTAGGTCTCGAATTCAATTCCTCTTCAGATCATGTTACAAAATTGTATTATAAAGCATATACACACATGGATGTCTCCTAAGGCAACTTTGTTCAGATTTCATCTGGCAATACTGCATAAAGTAGACTGTCTTATTAAAATAATAATATACATAATTACATATATCATAATTTTAGTACTAAAATACTATTGTACTAAAGGTATTCAGTCCAGTCAAATAGATTGCTTCTCCGTTCTTTCATGCCACTTCTCTGCAGTACTTTGTTGGACTGAGTAAGGATAGATCGGTTTGCTCAAGTTTTCAATCATTTCATTCAACTCTGAATGAGTATGAGCCCAAAATTTTATAAGAAATGACCGAGTTTTAAAATTATTATTTATAATTGTTTTAAAAGTATGATTGTAAAGATGTATCAGAATACTAAATCTATAACTTTTAAATAATATATGAAATAATGTATGTATATACTAATTCTTTTGTCCCATTTTCTTTTTCGGATTCTAATCTCAAGTGGACTCTTGATAAATGTTATCTGCATTGACTTTGTCATTTAATGTTTATCTTTGTTTATTTTCTCAATTGATCTGCACAAAATATTTCTATCTTTGTGATAATCTATAACAAAAATCTAAAACAATATTCTCTTATAAAAGTAGATATCATTTATTAGCATTTTAGTTGTCAAATGAAAATGTCAAATGCATACTTAGGCGAAAATATGTGAGGAGAATGACGTGATTTGAGGAGGAGAAAGAAGTATGTAAGGACTGCTATGCTTGGTGCTCTATCCTTTCTGACCACCCCTTAGAAATATAGTGGGATGATATGTATTTATTTTAATTTTATAGTCATTGTATTAATGATGATTGTTATAAGCAACTCAAAATATGGTACAAAAGAATTGCTAGCGGAAAATTATACAATATTGTTATTTGGTTTTTCGATGTCCCCTAAGAAAAAGTCATTAGTTTAACATAATATTAATTATGTTAGGAGTTTTTATTAAGGGTGGCTTGCACCAAGTATTTAAACTTGATTTAAGGAATGGCATTTCGCTTGCACTGATCACCAAATAGTTGGTGCAAGAGAGATATCACATTATTAAATCGAGTTTAAATAGTTGGTGTAAGCCACTTTGAGTATATTAATATGCTGATATGACTAGAAGATATTCCAGCTTTGCTTTACAATAACTACTGCTGCCCATTTTGACACTTGACAACAGATATTGCAAACTAGCTCTTGAGAGCCAAAACTATGCCTGTAGAGATGGTGTTTACGGTATTAATAAAATTTCAAAAGTTAGGTTAGTTAGTTTAGTAACTTAACATCGAAATTTATGGCGATCGCTTACCCTTCGTATTGCCATAAATTTCAATGTTAAGTATTTTTAATTGTTCGAAAGTCTTATCAAAAGACAAATTCTATAACTGATATCTCAGTAATACACATCATTTAGTATAAAAACACTTAAGCAGTAGTTATTAAAAAAAAAAGTAAAGTACTTCTGATATTCCTATTATTTTAAAATTTAAAAACACCAGGGGAAATACTTAGCCAGGGGAGTGATACCGTACCCAGAGTAGTGACATATCGCGACAAAGAAATCACAACTGCTTATGAGAAGTAAATTTAAAATGAAATAAAACACATATAAACAGTTAAAGTTTACTTGTGTACTTTATTAAAATGATAAATTATCAGTCTCTTTGTTAAACTAGCTGTACCTGCGATTTCGTCCGCGCAGAATGTTGTTCCGTGACTTCTCTGGGTTACAGAGGTTCCCCGAGATACCTATATTGTTGAAGATCTTGAAAAAAGTTACTTCCAATCACGGAGTATCTGTCATATTGGTTTTATGATGATGTCACAAATACAGAAACCTTCCCCTGCGTATTCCATTTCATTTGATACCTATATTGTTGGTGTTGAACAAAAGAGTTATTTCCTATTATGGAACATCTGCCATATTGGATTTCTGATGACGTCACATATACCGAAACCCTCCCCTGCATATTCAATTTCATTTGATACCTATATTGTTGGTGTTGAACAAAATAATTATTTCCTACTATGGAACATCCGCCATATTGGATTTGTGACGACGTCACATATACAGAAACCTTCTCCTGCGTATTCCATTTCGTTTGATACACATATTGTTGGTGTTGAACAAAAAAGTTATTTTCTGTAATGGAACATCCGCCATATTGGATTTATGAATTACGTCATATACACAGAAACCTTCCCCTGTATATTCATATACATATTGTTGGTGTTGACCATAAAAGTTATTTCCTAATATGGCATGCCCGCCATATTGGATTCATGATGATGACGTCACATATATAAAAACCACATGTCATTTTTAAAAAACAAAGTAGCCTACATTTGTTTTCGGTCACATACTTCTCTGTACCAAATTTCATCATAATCGGTTCAGCGGTTTAGCATTTCCCCTGTAAAGTTTTGTCCCCCTTTTCACTCCTTTAAGGATAGATTTTTGATAAAAAAAGAACTATGTTTTTTTAATAAAAAAGGTTTATCTCTGTACCAAATTTCATCTTAATCGGTTCAGCGATTTAACATTTCCCATACAAAGTTACATCCCTCTTTTCACCCTTAAACCCCTCACCCTTCACCCCTTTTAGGAGTAGATTTAAAAAAAAAAGTGGACTTAATCCGTCCCCTGATGTCAAACTATCTCTATGCTCGGTCCGGTAGCCATGAAAACGTACCAAATAGACAGACTGACTTTCGCATTTTTTATGTTATTAGTATGGATACCAACAGCAAAAGATGAAAAGAGATGGAAGGATATAGAGATTTTTCGAGATAAAATTTCTGGACTTCAACTATCTCCTCAGAGTGCGGACTCCTATTTCAATACCTGGAAATAACTCGGAAATACACCTACTAGTTTATATTATAAGACTAGCTGTACCCGCGACTTCGTCTGCGCGGAAAATTGTTTCGTAGCTTTACCGGATTAGGTTATATTATATGTACATGTGCATAGTATGTTTAAAGATTGTTTTGCAAAAAAGTTTACGTCTGGCCTACGTTCTCTCTGTACCAAACATTATAATTGGTTTGGCGGTTTAGCATTTCCCATTCAAAGTCTCATTCCCCTTTTTATCTCATTAGGGGTGGTTTTTTGATAAAAAAATAGCCTGTATCCGTTCCCAGGTGTCCAACTATATCCATGTTTCATCATAATCAATTCAGCGGTTTAGCATTTCCCGTACAAAGTTTCGTCCCCCTCCCTCCCGTTCCCCCTTTTCACAGATTTTTGACGAAAAAAGTAGCCTGTTTTTTTGATAAAAAGTCTTATCACTGTATCCAAATTGTATCATTAGCATTTCCCATACAAACTTTCATCCCCATTTTCACCCTCTTAGGGGTAGCTTTTTTATAAAAAGTACCCATGTCTGTTCTCTGATGTCGACTTATCTTCTTGCCAAATTTCATCATAATCGGTTCAGCAGTTTACCATTTCCCATACAAAGTTTCGTCCCCCTTTTCACCCCTTTAGAGGCAGATTTTCTAAAAAATAAGTAGCCTATCATGAGCACAATCACATATTTCTACTACATACTCATTTTTATCAAGATCGGTTGAGCCGTTCTTCAGTTATAAAAGGACATACAGACAAAAATTTTAAAAATGGTAGAATCGAAGTCAGTGAGTCATAAAATGACTATGTATCACAAAATTGGACAGTAAAATCATAATTACAGACAAACGCTAGAGATTTATATAGTAGTATAGATTATATATACGAATACAGAATGTTTTTTTTTAACTGGGACAGTATGGAGAAATCCGAATCCATAAGAGATACAGGGAAACTATCTAATCTAATTTTGGCATTATCAATTTTTTGGTAAAGCGTGAGATGACCATAAAAATTAGTAAAATTGGCAAAAGTTGGTTAAATTTAATAGAATATTTTTTCATGCAATACAGTATGGGGAAATCCGAATCCATAAGAGATACAGGGAAACTATCTAATCTAATTTTGGCATTATCAATTTTTTGGTAAAGCGTGAGATGACCATAAAAATTAGTAAAATTGGCAAAAGTTGGTTAAATTTAATAGAATATTTTTTCATGCAATACAGTATGGGGAAATCCGAATCCATGGGAGATTCGTTCGTCACATTGTCCGTTTTGTGAAAACAATTTGGACCTTATGAATTTTTGGTCAAGCGTGAGTTGTTCATAAAAATTTGTAAAATTGAGTATTTATTTTTTTAAATGCAGATCGTCTCAGTATCACGTAAGCGTCATTTCATCGTATCGGACGAAATAAATCTGGACAGCAGAAGCTTTTTTGTCAATAATTTTTTTAACGCGAATCGGCTTAGTTTTATGTAAGCATCATTTCATTTTATTGGAGGAAAAAAATCTGGGCAATACTGAGTTGATCCGCGTTAAAAAAAAATTCTCTCTTTGGAGCATATCCCATGCGTGCTCAATTGGGTTGAGGTCTGGCGATTGAGCAGGCCGCGGCAGAACGTTGATGCGAGCATCGGCAAGAGTGCGGGTTACGACTCTAGCCGTGTGTTGACGTGCTTTATCGTGCATTAGTCGAAACGAATCATCCAACCGGTTTCACAAAGGGATGATCACGTCTGAAACAATCCTCTCCGCATAAATCTGAGCATTGAGGTTGCCCCTGATCCAAATGAGATCGGTTCTTCCACCGATCCAAATTCCGGCCCGAACCATTATTGTTCCCCCTCCATATGAATAAATTTCCTAACAAGATTTCATGTCAAGAGGTCTTCCAAACTCCAACTTCCAAGCAAACACAACGCCAGTCTTCTTCCTCCCAATTTCTGTGTTTGCAAGTCCATTGTAAACGGGCCCTACGATTGCAGGGTGCTATAGGCGGAACTCTCAGCGGCCTTCGGGAACGCAGACCCACTTCATGTAAACGATTTTAGATGGTTTGGTCGCTTATCAGCAAGGGATCGCAAGCCTAAAGAGCTGTGGAGCCTCGTAGCCAACATCATAGCAGTCATGGTACTATTCCGTCGAGCAGTATTTTGTATGTACCGGTCCTGTCTGCGAGTGGTGATGCGAGATCATCCTCCATGTCGCTCGGCCACGCTGCCCGTGATACGATAGCGTGTCCAGAGACGGCTTATGACGCTCTGTGTAGTGCCAAGAGCGACAGCCACAGTACATTGCCAGGAACCAGCTTGCAACATTCCGACGGCTCTCATGATTTCTTCTTGTGTCAAATGATGTCGTCGCTCCATATCGATGCAATTTTTTTCAGTTCCGATGCAGAAATTGTAATGGTTTTGTAAAAACGCTATTACACACTTTTATAGGAATCCTGATTGACAGTTCATTTTCTATTCTTAATCAAAATTTAAAGAAAATTCTTTATTCAAATAGTGAAAATCACTAAAAAGAATCAATAACGATCCAAAAAAGTTAAAATAATAATCCTCAATTGCGGCGATACTCTAAAACAGCCTTTCCCAAAGTGGGCGATAACGCCCCCTTGTGGGCGCTACAGGCCTAAAGGGGGGCGGTAAGAGACCCAGAAAAAAAATGGGGGCGTTGTGTAGAGGCCTGGGGGGTGATTTGTAATTTCATTTAGCTAGGAGGCATCTTAGACAACGACTGCATGAGCTCTCGACTCTCAACTACAACTTGTGAACATCAACTAATAAAAAGATTGCAAAGATTGCTCAAACTCGGTTCATATTTCTCTCCGCGTAGTTCATATATCTGTCCTGTTTTATTGAATATACAAAATAAAAATCATGTCAATCGGTTGTTCCGTTTCGAAATGAAAGTAGACACAAACAAACAAATAAAAAGGCAACAGACACACTTTCGCATTTTAATAGTTTTTAGTACCTACTCCCAGATAGGTAATTTTCGTAGATAATAGACCGCGGGCAATCATGTTTTTGTTAAATAACCCGAATTGTGCATTCCTGTATCAATCGGCTGGTTCATAGAATACTTGTTCTGACTTGTTGAGTACGATTGAGCGTCGAATGAGATAAACGAGTTTATGCATGTTTGTTTTATTCCTGTCGGTGCGTGCTGCTTATGCAATCCTATATAAACAACGTAATATTTATTTTATTTTCATTTGCGGTTTCGCGCGCAATAGATCAGCAGTACTTAAGTTCAACACTTACTTACGTATTTTTCAAAACAAAACAATGTCGGAAGTAAAAAAGAAGAGACGGCAATACTGTGCGGAATATATTAAATTCGGATTCATTGAAAATCCGACAAACCCATCGTCGCCTTAGTGTCTTCTATGTCTAAAAACATTTTCGAATGAAGCAATGAAGCCTTCAAGACTGCAAGATCATTTGAATAAAATGCATCCAGATAAGACAGACAAGAATGTAGCATATTTTCAAGACCTAGAGAAGAAGCATAATACTCAGCCAAGTGTAACAAAACTATTTTCGGCGGCTGCTAAGCAAGATGACGACGGACTTCGAGCTTCGTACAATATCTCTTTGTTAATTGCTCAAAAAGGCAAACCACATAACATCGGAGAAGAGTTAATTTTGCCAGCAATAAAGGCAGCAATTCTTCGCGCGTAAGTCAAAAAATCAACAAATTGCTATAAAAAAATCTAGCCGTAATGAGACTGCAGCATCCTAATCCTACTTAGTAGCACTGCGAGTCGCGAGGGAATCTAAGGCCCTTACTATTGCGGAAAGACTCAATTTACCTGGTGCCATTGATATGGTCAATATTATGTTAAGTCCGGAAGAAGCTAAAAAATTAAAAACTATACCCCTTTGAAATGATACAATAATGAACGCATTGCTTTCTTCACAGACATGCGCTTGCCGCAAAAAATGCAAAACTATTTACAAAATATTTTATCACAAGCTGTTAAAATTGTTAATTTTATTAAAGGCCGACCGTTACTGGATTGCTTATACTGGAAGTGGATTGCTTTCCACACTGCGAAGAAATGGATGCCAAAAACAATTTACTACTTTTCTATACTGAAGTGGGATGGGTGTCGCGAGGAAAGGTTTTAACAAGGCCTTTTGAATTGCGAGATGAATTAAAAATTTTTTTTGCAGATAAAAACAGTTCATTTTTAGAATTTTTACAAGATACATACATACATATCTTCAAGCTGTATCCCTAACGGGGTAGTCAGAGAAGACGGAGCGCCAAGCGTCGCGGTCCTTACATACCTCTTTTGCTTCCTCAAATCTCATCATTCTCCTGATACATTTTCGCTTAGATATGCGAGTGCTTTTGACATTTCGGTTTGATAACACTGGCTATTTGATCTTCATAAGTCAGCCTTGGTCTTCCTTGGCTTCTTTTACCTCTCAATGTGCTTCTGTAGAGTTTCTTCGTCAGTCTTTCATCACTCATTCTTTCTATGTGCCCGAACCATCTAAGCATTCTTTTCTTCATTCTTACAATAACACTGTCGTGCAACCCTGTCATACTGCGTATCTCTTCATTGCTTATCCTGTCCGCAAGAGTGACTCGATTTCGGGCATATCCAGGCCTTACTACCGTACAATAAAGTTGGTACCAACACCGCATTGTGGATGACCATTTTGGCAGTGTTAGATATATTCACACTGCCTACTAATGTGGTCAGACACCGTTCACTTTATTGCCAGCTGCTAGCCGTTTCTCCACATCTAACTCACATCTTCCATCCCTCGAAAACGCACTCCCCACACAGTGATACACAGTTTCATTCACTTGTTCTAGACATTTTTCATTTTCCCAAATCTCTCACATTTCGTCTGTACCGCTGCCCTTTCAAACACCAGAACCTTATTTTTGTTCACATTCATATTCAATCCTATCACTTCACATTCTTCTTTCATGCAAGTGACTAGCGTCTGTAACTCTGCTTCTGATGGTGCTATAAGCACAGCATCGTCAGCGTACAATAAGCAGTTTATCACTGCGTCGTCACATATCATAGCACTCATATTACTTTTCAATCTCTGGAGGCAATTGTCCAAATACTGTACGAACAGCCATGCAGACATCACGCAGCCCTGTCTGACACCTGAACAGACTTCGAACCAGGGTGACATGTCACCTTGTATACTAACACAGGCTCTGTGGCTTCGATATAATGACCTCACAGCCTGCATTTAGGAGCCCTCCACGCCATATTCAGGCAGAAGACTCCACAATTTCTTTCGCACTACTTTATCGAATGCTTTTTCTAGGTCCACGAAAGCGCAGAAAACTTTCTGACTTATAGCCAGAAACTTCCCCACGATAACGCGAAGCGAGAAAATCTGATCCATACAACCCCTACCGTTCGTAATACCACCTTGCACCTTCCACAAATACATTCAGAAACAAGATTTTAATAGGATTAAGAATCTTTATTACTGTTGGCTTACTTGAGTGCTATATTTTCACATTCGAATGACTTCAATACCAGTTTACGAGGCCGTAACAAAAACATTTTACTTATGACAGATAAAGTCGATGCCTTTATCAAGAAGCTTAATATTTGGAATATACGCCTTGAAAAACGAAATTTCGATGCATTTACTGCAACTTCGGATTAAATTAACAAAAATGCGAATTTAGAAAATTCAATTATTGACCTCCTGTTGGAGAGCATGAAAACGCATTTAAGTGAATTAAAAATTCAGTTACTAGAATATTTTCCAGATGACAACAATGATTTCTCGAAAAGGTGGGTTCTCAATCTGTTTGATGAAAATATTATTGCAGCTGGTAAGTTACGAACTGAGACTAACAATCAAGTCATTGAACTATCGGTTGTTAAAACTTTACAACTGGAATTTTTATCTCAAGATTTAGATAAATTTTGGCTTGCACGATGACCTGAGTACAGAAGCCTAGTAACGGAAGCTTTGAAAACATTTTCGAAAATAATTCTGTCCAGTCTGCGAGTGGTAACAGGCTGTATTTCAGTAACGGATGAAATTATTACAAAATAAAAAAAAACGTGAGATTTAAAATCTGTAACTGTACACGATCAACCCAATTTTACGAGAAATGGTGGGGATAACACTTGAAAATTAAAACGGTCATAACTCTTAAACGGATACGTTTTTTTCGATAATTCTTTTTGTAACTACATACTAAAGTTATGCCCTTTCATCCATTAAAGTAACTGTCCCGTTTTCATATACACCCTGTATATAGGTCTTATTTTTTTAACAGACTGCAACCCCCTTTAATAACAAACGCGTCGCCTCCAAGAGTTGCGACACTCATGTTGAGAAACTAGGACATAGATTGCTTATGAATACTAGTGGTAAATATACACTTCTTTCCCTTGAGATACTCTCCACAGATATGAAACGGCTCACATGTTACAGCTCACAATTCACACAAAATGCAGCTCGAAATTCATTCAGTTAAATTATTATTTGTTGCATTTTAAAATTTTTTGGTGACTATCTCTACTCTGTGCGACTGTTTGACTACAAACTATTATGTGTTTGACATTGACAGTATAACTATTATGTGTTTGAAATTGACAGTACGAACATTAACAATATATAAATGTTTTATTTTATTTCATTCTGTTACTAGTAAAGTCTGCAACAATAATAATTCTCCAATGTAGGAGTATCAGACATAAAAAAATGAACTTATGTTCCTTATCAATAAGTTTCAACCTGCCATTCTTGCTGTCCAGGAGATGTGGCTTAGACCTGGGTCTCATTTTAGAGTCTCAGGCTACTCATGTCTCTGGAACGACAGGAGTGATGCTCATGCAGGTGCTTCCATCGTAGTTTCCAGGTCTATTATATTCTCCCTCTTTCTCCGCATAATGACTCAATATAATGTTTCAATGTAATTGTAGTAAGAGCTTTGAATATTTCATTTATTTCTGTTTATGTCCCTGATCCAAACATTTAATTGTGTCTGACCTTAGATCAATAATATCTTCCCTCCATTCTCCTATTATCATTTTAGGTGATTTTAATATCCATCATACCTCATGGGGATCCCATTTCTGTGACTCCCTTTCTTACCCATTTTTAGACCTCATAGATGACTTTTCTTTCTGCATTGTGAATGTTGGCTCCTCCATCAGACGTGTTCCTCCATCTCAGAACATTAAGGCCCATGTGCTCTTCTGACCTTTCTTCTTTACTATCTTGGAAGACCATTTCTAATTCCCAAGGTAGTGACTATTATCCTATTTTAATCTCCTTTCCTAATTCCTCTGGTCGTCCCATTCAACATACACCACGAATCAAATATAATCTGTCAAGTGCTGATTGGTCCCAATATAGTCTTATATCGGACCAACAAATTCTCCATCTTCCTGCTGTTAATCTGGATAATGTTCAAATGGTTTACTTGGATTTTAAAAGTGCCCTTTTAGCCGCTGCAGACCAGTCCATCCCTCACAAAAAAGCCCTCAGAAATAACATCTCCTGGTGGGACAAAGATTGTTCACAGGCGGTAAAGAAAAGAAAAGAAGCAGAACATTTATATTCTAGGGTTATGACTAGAGAAAACTACGTTAATTACCAAAGGATTGCTACTGAAACTGTGTGGCTGCTATCACAAAAAAAGAAACAGGACTGTTATAAATTTTGTGAATCTCTTTCACCTGGTTCCTCTCAGTCCTTTGTCTGGAGCAGTATCAGAAGGTTCCTATACTCCATGTCAATTAATCAGAACATCTCATCCAATGACTTCTCTGTATGGATAGACCAATTTGCTCATAACCTCTAACCTCCGCCAACTGTCCCAACGTTTGAAGAATCTCTAGTCTTTCACTCCTTTTCTTTTGAATCTTCTGAGAGATTCGAGATGAGATGCTCCCTTTTCCTTTGAAGACCTTCATATAGTCTTAATGAGCCTCAAGAGATTCCTCTCCTGGAATCGAGGTCGATACCAAATCAATGTGCAACAACAGAAAGTCTATTAGTTTGATTTGCTTGGCTTCAATAACTGTCAGATTTAATTATATAGGTATGTGTTTATTTATAAAGTTATTTTAATTGTACTTGAGTTTCGTTATTAGTACAGAATAGTTATTTTGTACTTTTCAGTGTTTTTTTCTTAAAATTTTTATCTAACCAATTCCGTAGGAGATTTAAGGTCCCACTAATCCTCATAATTAAACATTCCCTTTTTAGGTGTCACCTAAAAGGAATTCAAGTTTGTCTCGTTTGGATACCAGTACGTAGCGGTATTGAAGGAAATGAGGCAGTTGATCTCCTTGCTAAAGACGCCATTCATAGAGGATGTAGTTCCCAGTTCCTAACATGTTCACATGATTTAATAGCTTTTGCTAGAGTGAAATAACTCTCTTCTTGGGATGAGGTCTGGAAAAAATCACGGAACTCGTAAGGGTAAACATTATGCCTTTATCGAAAATAATTTACCAACTAAACCCTGGTGTTTTAAGTACCGTGATATCAATAAAAGAGCAAATTCCATTATCTGCCGTCTTAGATTGGGACATGCTTGCACCCATGTACATTTAACGCGCGTTCACGCTCAGTGCTCCATGTAATTCAAGACTCTTCTCATATTTCATGCATGTCTGATGGGATTCAAGTTAGGCGGCTGAGTTGGCCATGTTAAAATGCAAATATTTTCTCATTGTAACCATTCCTTAGCATGCCTCGTTGTATGTAGATGGGCATTGTCCTGCATCAGTGCAGTCTCTGACCCCTTTAATTGTTATAACAGACACACATATAGAGTCAAAGTCTCCGGGACGCTTATTACGTAACTTGCAGACAGCATGCGACAGCCGATATCGCGCGATATCTTCTGCCAAAACGAGAATTTGTGTAATGTAATTTGTATAGTAGCGCTAAATTACGGTCATAGAATAATAGATACGCAATCGTCATACATGATAACAATTTTTTATTATAATTGGGTACCGGTCGCGCAGTGATCGCGTGGCTGTCGCTGTTTGCAAATTTTTAGATAATAACTCCGCCGGCCGGCCTTTCTGCACTCTAATTGCAAATAGATATATATGTCGGTTGAAATAATAAAAGGCACTCATATGACTATTACTAAGACAAAGCACGACTTCCGGTTTGGAAGGGATAACGCGCTAACGGAACGTCAGGGCCGGCGCTGATAGTCTGTTGGCTTATGGCGGCGGTGCGATACCATTTCTCCGACGGATCGTTTGCCACTATTAAATTTCAAATTACCTTTAATTTAATTAATTTTTAGGTAATAACACCGCGGGTTATTACCTAAAAATTTGCAGACTAGTGACAGATACGCGATCACTGCGCGACTGGTGACTAATTGTAATAAAAAATTCGCATGTATGACGATTGCGCGTCTATTGCGCCATGGCCATAAAATGCACTTTTCGCGGTAGATTTAGAGCCACTATACAAATTATATTACACAAATTCTCGTTTTTACAGCAGATCGCGCGATATTTGGCTAATAATAATGTAATAAGCGTGCCCGCTGCACATAATTTTCAGCATTAAGGTTGCAGTTGCTAAAAACGAGCTCAGTATTTCGGTCTTTAGGTTATTTGAGCCACTATATGTGTGGACTTCCAGATCTTAGACAGTTTTTCCTAGGCTATGATACACACTAACTCTTTTTGTATCAAGCCTGAAACCGAATTGAGTTTCATAGCAGAACGGTCTCTGCTTTTGCGGCACTTGACAAGCTCAAAGCCCGTGACAGATAGGTGGGCGACTAATTGAACAATGAGCACAGACTATACGCATGTAATGTGTATATCACACTTTGGGACCAAATAGCAGTACCGTGAGTATTCTGTAACCTTGATGAGCCAAAGTTTTGTTGAAGAATGTATGATGTTCAAAGAGGTTTGATAAATAATCAAAGACGAATAAAGAAATCACATTTTATTCTAAAAAAATAATGTGTCGCTCTAAGTTACATTTTTATGTGTACTTTACTGCAATTTTGCTTTATTATTTTCAACTATAGCTATACTCGACCATGCGTTATTGTGGCCCAGTAGGTAAATTAGGTATATTATATGTATATAAAAAAATGCGCGTATTCGAATGCAATGTTGATATAGATTTGAACAAACGAACATTTAGGGTGGGTGGCTTGCACCAACTATTTAAACTGGATTTAAGGAACTGACATCTCGCTTGCGCCTATGATTTAATAGTTGTTGCAAGCAAGATGTCAAATCACAAAATCCAGTTTAAATAGTGCAAACCTTCCTTATATTTTTACTTATATCTACAAATATTTCATACTGTCAGTTATAAATAACCAACTGCCAATTACTAAACAAACTTTGTCGTAGTGACTTTTTATGTTAAAACAGTAGTTTTCAAACAATGTAATCCTGATAATTTTTCTTTAATGTCTTTAATGTTCATAATTTTTCATATACTTTTGGAGTTATGGTGAAGGAACAGCAGTTTTCAAGTTTTATAAAAACTGTTCAAAAAATTGTAACACAAAGTAATGTGACAATTTACATTATGTTTGAATTGATAATATTAATTTCATGTGATACCCCATACGATGGAAAAGTAATTACTCCAGCTTTCTATTTAAGCCCCCATAACAAATCCCCAAAGTCAAAACTCAATAATAATTGTCGAAATTCATGTCTGGATTTGGATCACTATTTTCTAGCAATAGTATAAAACTTTTCCTAGACTGTTTGTTACATCAAATAGATGGTCTGGGAAATAGTTACTTTTGCAAACCTAAATACAACCAAAAGTAATGTCAGGGTGGCTTGCACCAACTATTTAAACTCGATTTAAGGATTATAAGTTATAAGATTTTAAGAAGGAGCAAGCGAGCACCCTTGGCGCAAGCCACCTTTGATGTATAATTTCGTTGTACTTGATTGATTCTGTCCACGCTGAAAGGGATATGGCGTAACTATGTATTTATCTATCAATATAAGGAATTGAAGTGTCTGTTCGTGAGTTCGAAATAAAGGCTATTACTTGCACCTATATAGTTATTTGCACGTAACCAAAATCTAAACACTGTTTTTAAATTTTTATCTTTGTCTGTCTGTTTGTTTGTCCGAGCTAAACTGTGAAACAGCTGAACTAATTTTACTGGACTCATTGGCAGGTAAAGGACTTTTCAAAAGTAATCTGGGGTACTTTTTATACTGGAAAAATACCAAATTTAACGCGGGTGAAACCGTGAGGCACCGCTGGTAAATTAATAAATGTTGGTGCAATAAGAAGATATAAATATATCCAATTTTTTAATTTTAATTGACATCGTTAACGTTTTTCGGAAACAAAATAATCCAGCAATAAATAAAGTACATAGTATTAGTCCTTGTCTCATCCGCATTGTCATTTCACTTACAGTAAATTGTTGCGTTTCTACCCACGTAATAAATTGAAGACCATGTTCTTATACTGACTCTAATAAAAACCGAATGGGAGCTTGAATTCACTAACAGGTCTTCTTGCTTAATATTTTCAAATGATAATATTGTCTGTATGCATTTATTACTTTATATGCAATTCACGCATGCTTGCTCATGTGTGCGTGCTTTGAGTCACAGTGACCCGAGGTGCTTGAGACAATTTATTGTGCATTGGCAATTAAATTTAATGAGATAAAATTGTGCTATTTTGGACCATCATCTGCTGGACTAACGGAAGTTGATTCTTATCTGTATGTTTCATGGGTACAGGAAGTTTAGTGTATTTACTAAGGCCATAAAATTAATCAACATTACATATTATTATTAGTTGTTTAAAAATATAAACTGACATACTGGATACTAGAATTGAATATGCATTATTAAGTGCTGAAGTTATGTACGTAATGTAAACATTCGGTATTTGAATTAAACAAAGGAATAATGCATCTGATCTACTTGCTATGTACTGATATATGTAAGTAGATGAGTTGCATTATTTTTTTAAATAAACTATACACGTAAATAAACAAATAAATTATGTACACGCATCGACGTTGATATATATACATATACCATAACGCTTTAACTGTGTAGTATATCTATTTAATTTAAAGTAATAAGGATTCTGTTTTCAAACATTAATTTGCACTGTTCTACATGTTGTCGTCCTTGCTTTTTGTAATAATGAAAGAAATATTATTTAATATAGAGGTACCTATTTTAAAGTTACGAGAAGGATAAGTTTGAAACAGGTAGGTCTTTTTATCTTATTTTTATGTGTATAGCTTTTTACAAACGGGTACTTATATCAAAATGGAAAGTCCATGTACCTACATATATCTTTTTATTTGTAATTATCTTAGATAATTATTTTTTCAAACACTATCTTGATAATTATAGCGATATTTTTTACTCTTAATGATAATTACGGGAGGATGATTTTTATATCATGATAAAAATAACTTTCATGCTGTTCTGAAAGAGAAAAAGGAACAGAATATTTCATCTGTATATCTTCTTGTGCAGAACGGCCAAGCGGTTGGGCGATTTATAGGATGGGTTCGCAATTTATCACCATAAGGTTGCGCTTTAACTTCTGTAAGCCCAAGTGGGAGTGGTAGAAAATGTAATGTAGTTTTAAAAAAAAAAGGATTTGAAGAATTGTTTTCATTGTATACTGTATTGAAAGTATTATTATATTTTTACATCATAATTACTTAACTAAGTACTTTGTAATGTTTCAGATCGGACGTAATGTGTATCGAGCAACTCCCAGTCCCACAAATACAATCTTCGAATGTCGGGTGTTGTCGCGGCACCATGCTACGCTCTATTATGACAAGGGACACTTTTATCTTGTGGTAAGAATCACTACTCTTCATTCTTAGCTCAAATAGCACGATCAAACATTTTAAGAGGCATATTTTTATAAGATATGTAATTCATTTAAAATCACTTGCTGGTTACATAATATCTGAATACCAGGGATAGTTTCTGCTGTATCTGGCTTGGCTTGCATTTGCACAGGTGTGAAAGAGATAAATAATCGTCACTTTTGTAGAATACTCGTCATTTCAAGATTATAGCGTTATTAACTAAATGATAATTATATACGGTAGCTCTTTTATTATGTTCCTAGCGTTAAGTTGTGAAGAACGTTAAAGTAAGTAAGGTCATAAAATGCATTATAATGCTGCAATACGATTTTCACTTTTAAGTGTAACATTGATGTTACGACATCTAAGACATCAACTCATCCTACATGATACGTTGAGAAAGAACCTTGGGCAGGTAATGGCAGGCTCCACAATGGGTCGACTCTCGCTATTTTCCGCCCACTGATGGATTTCTATGGGCGCATGTTTCTGTTGTCTCTATGCTAATTCCGCTTACTAAACTGTGTCTCCGGTTTAAAAGGTTGTTTGCGGACTGGCCAACTATCGCTTTTGTTTGGTTAAGGTCATTTTTCAAGAACTAAATATTGGTCAATAAAAACTTACTTAATTAATTATAATTTTGAAATCAATTTATGGGTAACGGAATGTGATAAAGATAACATTATTGAGATAATGAAGTCATAGTCTTCAAAAATTTGTCTTATAAAGTTATTTTATTAATTATAAATTAAAAATTTTAAATTCGAAACAACTATATTTCGTTATCGATTTAAATAGCTATATCATTCAATAGATATCTACAAATATTATATTTTACTGATTCATAGTTAATTGTTTATATCTTGTTGTGTTGACTTTGATTGCGTTTTATCAATGCAATACTTAATTATCGATGCGCAAATAAATGCATAAATATGTCTCACATCTATGTATAAGTACTCGTAAATATGTTATATGCTTCTATTTAGGTTAAGTTGAAGTTAATACAACGTTTTTTGTTCTATCAATATGCAAACTAAAAACAGGTTTTTAAATCCAGTTTTATTAGAACGTAAGCATATCACAATTGCCCATCTCTTGCATAATTTAAAATGCGTGAATATGACATTTCTTCTAATGTCCTAAACAGAGTAGTTACATTTATTCACACATAGGTGAACAAAATGTATATATTTAGTTGTAATGGTCCATAAAAGTTATTTTATGACAATGTAATATTTTCTTTAAATGCAATTGTGTCTACATACTTCATCATATTTGTGGTTACGTCTATTAAAATAATTAAAAATAAAAAGAAGGAACTGACCTTCATTTTTTTTCAAATTTTTTGTTTAATGAATTTATTGTAGTCCGCGTTTTTGCTTTTGAAATTATTATGTTTCGTTTAAACTTTTGTTTCGCGTTTCTAAACATATTATAATAATACACTGCAGCAGAGTGAAAAGGACTTTTATTGTAATCTCTTTGGCTGTAAAAAAGAGTATCGAGTCGTCATGTTCAAATTGAAATTTTAGTTTTTGTAACTTCACTATCTTGTTATGAACATTTTTATTTTGTTTATTTGGAACACCAAGAACATACTTATACAATAGTATGAATTACAGGTAGAAAGAAAAGGGATACATGTAAAATGTTTTCAGAATTGGTGAAAATGTGGACAAAATTGCTATTAATTGCTATATCAAAATATAAAGCCATACAATTAAATGTTACTCCTTCAATAAAAATACACTAACTTTAAAAAATTTATAGACGCTGTTAAATAATCAAAGCCAATAAAAAAAATAAGCAATCATTTAAAATATTAGATTGAGCTATGAAAAATAAAATTCTCTATAAACTAAATTAGTAGTCTGTGCTTTTCTTGATGATCATAGGGTAATTAAGAAACCGAACATGAAATGTATGGCAAGAACTTTCTGAAGTGGTTCGAATTCTCAAACCCTGATTACTCGCTCCGATTTAAGGTGTATTCAAGAAAATCGAAATATATGCATAGTAATAAAATAATAAAAATGGTATAAAACTTGTCATTACATCTGTATTTGGGAAGCCTTTAGTGTACTTCCAGTGTAAGAGAGGATCAAGGGAGGGTAGGGACATGAGAAAAGAAGTAACTAACACTCTGGTAAGGGGGAAAATTAAGTTTATATAAGTGTTAGTTACTAAGTTTATATGTGTTCTTATAGAGCGGTTCTGATCTGGCGCTTCACCGGCCGTTGCCGCCGTACATTCGCCTCGCTCGCTCGGCTTTCGCGTTGTGGTAGAAATACATAACATGCCCTAACCAAAAAGAGTGTTCATGTAAAAATTAAAATTAATATCTTAAAAATGTGAACTTGTGAAGCGACACTTTAAATCTGGAATACTTATAGCGAATGCCCTGTGTTAATTAATGTATCGTCATGTACGTGTTAAAATATCGTTATGTTGCATAATTATACAAAAAAATTTTGCTAAATTTTTCCCAATGTGAAACAATCTAAACATTAGCTTGCATTCGTCTTCATAATTACTACCCAAGCATTTATTATCACCATTACACTACATTAAAAAGTTGTAACCAAAATTTTATTGTGAAAAGTGTTAATTTTAAAGTTTACCGTATTTTTATTGTAGAGACTATTAAAAGTAGATGTGATTTATATCAAAAGTAGCAAGACAAAACCATTAATTTTAAATATTGCGAGTTGTAGCCAGAGTTAATAATTCTATTGCTCTATTATATTATATATCCCGAAAGATAATACAATAGTCAATTTAAAGAACTCGATTTTAACCGGTAAAGGATATTACTATGGCAGTGCTCATGCGCTCAAATTTGCCGGTGCTACTACCAACCCTGCAGATCTTTAATGCATAGTTTTAGTATTTCTTGTTTTATTCTTGTTGACATATATTTAGTTTTGTTTGTAACTGAATTGAATTTGCGAACTGAACTCTACAATTGAATTTCAATTGAAATGTTATGACTTATGATTATGACACAGTGTTTGTTTTCTTGTATTTGTTGACATATTTTTGTTATTTGTTTTTAGGACAATCAGAGCAGCAATGGTACGTTTATCAACAACAACCGGTGTTCGATATCCAAGGAACAGGAGCCGCACGAGGTGTTCTCAGGAGACGTCGTCCAGTTCGGCATTCCGGTCGTTGAGAATGCAGGAAATTCGGAAAAGGTGATAATATGTACCAATTTCAATAATACAACAACAGATTAACTGCAAATAAGCTGGCTTGCATGATGTGAACTGTGTAATTTATATTCAATAGGAGTGGTTTGTCGCTATATATAATATTCTTACATAGTAGATTCCTTTTTAGGATTGGTGGCGATCTAATTGGAAATGTGGCTACGAAAAATAGCCACTTGCTGCTTATTTAGTAGTGTTTTATTCTGAATCTGCCGCAATTAATATTACTGCTGCAATTTAAATTTTTTACGTGTTGTAGCGGGAATATTACTTTTACTTTGAACAATTTTGAACAACATTGAGCCGATTATAAGAGTAGCATTTAAGTCTACTCGTGTTCGAAATGTTCTAGCGGCTGCTATTAGTCGCCGTGTTTAATTTTGAGATGTAAGTGCGAGATTCGATTACTATTACATTATTCAATGTGTAGTGGTACAGTCTGTTCGGACCTGTTTCATTCTATATAGCAACATTATCCACTATACTTATAATATGAGTTTATCGAACTTTTAATGTGATTGTACCTTATTCATATCGGATAACGGTTATCACGTTATCAAATGATAAAATTTTTGATTTAATTACAACACTGAATTGTGCATTATTATCAATGAGTAAAAATATTTTGCAGACCGCTTTTTTGTTTTTGCATAAAAATAAATATACAAAAGGAAAGTAGTTTATAAATAAATTACATTAATAATTTCAGAATACGTTCCCACCTGTCGTCGCGCTCCTTAAGTTGTACCATCCAGATGGCAAGGAAGCGAAGCTCTCTTTCAATCCCACCATGACGACACCATTGCATTTGAAGGAGTTGTACCAACTTAACAATTTTGTACAGGTAAAATAGTATTTGATTATTAAAGTGCTAATGTTATGTGTTAAAATAAACTCGTACTTACATACTCTCTTATTCGTCGGTATCTTCATACCTTCATGTCAATATTTTTAAGTTCAGTTGTAATTATCTTTTATTTTTTTACATTTACACAGATGTGTATGTGGTATTTCTACTTACGAAGAGTAATTATAGGAGGTGCAATAATGTTAGACGATTGACACACAAATGGCCAGTGAGCCGTTAATGTCGGGTGACGGCGATGGTCAGTCGTCCTATGGCATTTATGTGAAAAATACGAATGCGTAACGGATCAAAAGTTCAAGAATATAATATCCATTATGGTCAATAATTTTTGAATGATAACAATATTTTTTCCAAGTCGTTTATCATATACTCCAAAATTACTTTTTGGTTACAAACAAGGTTATGAAACAGGATATGGATACATAGTTTATGTAATTTGTTACAATTGAACTTTGTTTATTAACTTGGACGTTTAATTATTTTCATGGACAAAGAAAACTCATAAAAATGCTCGCCGAATTTTTCTGTATTTTTTAGGTATTTCAACCGTTACGTTAAACAAGTTTGCAGAGACCTTTAAAGTGCAGCCCATTACTTGTCAACTTTTACTTTGTACTTGTTGTAACGAGTCTATTGTGAGCGAATTTAAAGTAAGGTGGGATTTCTCAATTCCACGAAAACGTTGTACTACCTCCCACAGCTACAGTTACAGTGATAAAAAATTAGATTAATTTTAATAAAATTGTAATACAAATTGTAATAAAATTTTGTCCCTATGATTTTCAGATTCAGATTTCAGATTTTCCCTATGGTTGATTTTCAATGTTTTTATGATCAATATTTTTAATCAAATGCTATCTAATACCTACCTGCTATGTTTTCGACGATCTCATCAAGTATTATATAGTATTTTGTTCAGTATTTTTTGTACCTGGAAGAGGTTAAGCAAGTCAGTTCATGGAATACGCCAAGTTTAAGTAATGGGATTCGTTACTGCCTAGTAACATAGCGGCTATTACAATAGATTAAGAGTTACAAATTGATATAGGTCTGTTATAATCGGTAATATAAGCGATCAATAGCAATACGATGTTTATGAAATAGTAAATTTCTAAATTTCATTTCTGAAAATGTATATGATCTAGGACTTTTATTATATTTTTCTTGTAAACTTTAGGTAAGCTTTTATATTCCCTGAAATGTACATATTAGTAAGTACAGTAGTTTCGGAGTTAAGGGGGATTTGCTGTGGGAAGTGGGGGAGGCGGAAGGGGGAATTGTCAAGTATAGTATATAAATGTTAATTAAAAACAAATGCTGTAAAAGGAACATGTAATGTTATTTAAAAACGTAAAAGAATATGTGCATCGTGCTAAATTACAGGAGGCGATACAACGGGAAGCATCACTTGAAACTCGTTTACGCACACTGCGCGAATGTGTAGAACGCACGCGCGCTGAAGCACAAGCGTCGTGGGAGTTGTTTGTCGGCGAACAAAGATTACTAATGCGTGTTCACACGTTAGAAACGATGCTTGCAGTTGGAAAGCAACCCGACGCTCAGCATATAGCGCAGCTATTGAATGATAAGAGGAACTATCAGGTGCGATTGTTATTTGTAGTGATTTTAAATAATTTTGTAGAAATGTAAGTTAAACATCACTAATCTATTCAGTGCAAATAAATAAAATTGAACTGTCTGTCTGCGATTTCGAATTAAAGGTTTTTTTCTTGAGCTCTTTTAGTTAATTGCGCTTTATCAAAACCCAAACACGTCCTTTTTAAATTTTTGTTTGTTTGTCCGGGCTAATCTCCGAAACGGCTGAACCGATTTTGTCAATTTTATAGTTGTCAATGAACTTGAAACTTTAGAATTTAGTAATACCCATTGATAGATAAATAAAACCGGGGAGCTTCATTCGAATACTTTGGGTTTTGGGTGTGGATTCTACTGAGTAATAAGCGTTGCACAGTGAGTTGTGTAGCGCGTGTATGATTTCTTTATGCATAATAACTTTCACTTAATCAACACAGTATGTTCCGTGTACTTGAGAACATATTCGTCATACATCTTACTTCTCGTAACTACTTGTAACAAACTTTACGACAAAAGTATGGGCAATGGGGATCCACAATACAATGTCGCATGTTTAATATTTTTTTCTCCAGTTCGTTTGATAATGTATGTATGTATTTAGGGAATGTTCATTATTACAAATGAATATACAAAAAGTATAAAGTCATGAGTCTGTATTCCAGACCGATACTCAAGTGTGAATCTCTGATCGACCACAGTTAGAAAAGGATGCCGTTACACACGGTGAATAGCAGTTTGCAACATTTCTTTCTAACTATTCTCAAGCAGAGATTTACGCTTGAGTATCGTTCTGGAATATGGGCTACAAACTAAGCGAGAATACTACATGTATTGTGTGCGGGCGTTGTAGGAGGTGGCTCAGGAGAGTCTCCGAGCGGCGCACGAGCAGCGGTTGGCGCTGGAGGAGGCGCTGGAGAGGCGCGCGCGCGAGGCGGCCGCGCTGCACCAGCACAATTGTACACTGCGGCTCGCCGCCAACAGCGCCACCGCCGAGCTGCAGGTGCTGCGTCACACCACACCACACCGC
Source organism: Zeuzera pyrina (assembly GCA_907165235.1). Classification (NCBI taxonomy): domain Eukaryota; kingdom Metazoa; phylum Arthropoda; class Insecta; order Lepidoptera; family Cossidae; genus Zeuzera; species Zeuzera pyrina. The sequence continues at coordinate 8,251,757 of OU015627.1, forward strand.
ACCACACCACACCGCACCGCACCGCACCACACCACACCGCACCGCACCACACCGCACCGCACCACATCACACCGCACCACACCACACCGCACCACACCGCACCACACCGCACCGCACCGCACCGCACCACACCGCACCGCACCACACCGCACCGCACCACACCGCACCACACCGCACCACACCGCACCACACCACACCACACCACACCGCACCACACCACACCGCACCACACCACACCACACCGCACCGCACCACATCACACCGCACTGCACCACACCACGACACCCATCACACTATACACACCGAGGTCACTCGCGGTGGACACACCACAGCAGGTTTTTTTTTTCTTCATGGCATGGCGCACAGATTTAGCGAATTTACCAATGTCACGTATTGTAATAATATAAGTAGAATCGTTACATAAAACATTAAAACTTAAGTGATAGTAGACTTTACTGAAGTTTTACAGAACTTCTTGAAAGAGCGCGAAAACTTCAGCTACACATGTTTATTTAGACCTACTCCATTCTTTTCACTTGCACAGAACTTTAAAACACAAAATACTATCACTGTTGTACTTTAAAACTCCCAAAAATGTAAAAAATAGAAAATCTAAATAAAATGACAACCTTACTTCTCCCGTTCCCGCAAAAAGTCCACAGCAGGTTTATACACTACACTACCACTATACCTAAAGTGACCTTTTTTTTTGTCAGAGCGGGACGCTTGCGAAATTTAGAAAAAAAAAGTTTACTTTACTATTTATTTAAATAAAAAAAATGAGAACAATGTATTAATAACTATGTAATTTGAAATAATCAATATTAGATTCAGTTGCACTCTTTTGTTTCATATTTGTCGGCGGAGCAAATATGTTTCAAAATGTCGAGTCTAGTTTTCAAGTAGGAATAGAGCTTATCACATGATTTGAAAATAGGTAGGTAGGAGTATCCGTACGGTACGTATTATTATCGTTTAATCTGTTTGCAAAAGCGGGACAACTTTGCTTTAGCTGGGGACAACGGGACAGGCAGCCTGAAAACGGGACGTATGGTCACGTTAACTATATCACACCGCACGCCACGCCACCTCCACACCATACACACGGAGGCCATTCACGGGGATTTACCACATAACACAGCACGTCACACACTACACTACTCCATATACCACAGAGGTGCTTTACACTGCTTTTGAGAAGAGGCCTGTCTCCAGCAATAAGACCTATATAATATGGTCGTACTGTAGTACTCATAATAACAAATGTTTATTAATGAACACAACAATAATTTAGTAATGGGCGTAATCTCAAGGCGCAGTTTCTTCATAATACAGGCTATGCTAGTGTGGGAACTAGTGTTATAGCTGAAATATTGTGTGCTATTCTTTGTACATCAAATTATACAAATCAAAAAAACTACGGCCCTAACCCAAAACTAAGGTTGTTTCTTCTTTGGGTATCACAATAAACTAAACTTGCCGCGTTGTATAAGGCACTGAGGAGTGGTAATATTCAAACTTACTAATCTAGAAAAGTTGGTTTTTTAAATGCGATAGTCAATCTATATTCTTCTATTCATTCACCTGTCAAATCTTTACTGAGGTATGATTGCAGTTGTTGCTTTCTGTGTAAGATTGAATTGCGAGCGACAAAGCAGTGTGCAGTGGAGCAATAATGTAAATCGAACCTTACATTACTTTGCAGAAGTTAGCAGCGCGGTGTGAACGCAAGATGTGCGCAGCGCGACTTGCTATTGCGACTGCAGAGGAACGAGAGCAGGCTGTGCGCAATCATTTGCCACTTGCTGTGAGTGAACATTTGATAAACTATTTCTATCGCTTAATATGTTATCAGTTCAAACAATTGTTGATTATTTTTGTTTGGTTTGTCATGCCCGTTATCGAAATTGTTCCTAATCTGTTATAGGCATAGAATTGGCACGATCTTATTTCATCGTATTTAGTTAGAAATCAGTAAAAAGTCAGATAAACAAATCACATTTACTCAGAAAGTATCAATGGTACTTCTGAGTAAATGTGTAAAGTAAATGACTGAATTAAAGCAATGGCTTTGGAATGCTTTTTTTAAACGGTAGCATGAAGAAAAATTTACGCATTCCACACATTCCAAAAATTTCGCGTTAAAAAAAAGTAGTTCTTCTTACCATATTAATTTCTATTTATATTATGTATATATCTATTGTATTCCTTCATAACTGTATGTTTTAAAATAACTATATATTTTTCTGTTATGATTTTCTCATCATATATTTAAAATTTTTATGCTATTTAATGCAGCAATTGAAAACACATTGAAGTCTACCAAAAAGTCATTAGCGTTTTTCTATGCACATTAGTAAATGAAATGATCAAGATATAATTAAAACGTTTTATTTTTTGGATTCACGTTTTAATCTTGTAAGAAATATGAACAACCGAGGAAGACCGCAAATTTTTAGTGTGTATATGTATAGTGTGTATGACGACAATTGAGGAGGCGAAAGAAGTATGTAAGGACTGCGAAGTTTAGCGCTCTGTCCTCTCTGACTACCCCGTTGGGGAAACAGCGTGAACAGTAACGGATTTAGGGGGGGGAGGTGGGGATCTAAGGGCTTGAGCACCCCAAAAGCATCTGAGTCCCTCCATCAAAAATTTAGGGTCCCGGAACGTTCTACCCTCATTGGGTTCAAGCCCCTCCTAAACCAAGCTTCTGGATCCACCACTTAGCGTGAAGATATGTAATGTATGTAAGTTTTTAAAGTCAAATGAAACAAAAAATTTTTGAAACTTATTCCCTCCGAGGATGTTGGTTGATTTTGTGCGTAAGTGTACCAAAGAGACCAACTATTAAGAGCCCTTTGACATTTTTGTGCGAAATGGTGATATTTTGACGCTCTAATTCTCAGAAACCTTAAGATTTTTTAATGTTCTGTGCAGTTTATAACAGATACATTTCTCTTCTTGAATATTAGCGTTACGTGTTTTAAAAAGGATAATTATATCTATGCATGACTACATAACTAGTGGTACTTCAGGAAACCGAAGGTACTAGTATTAGTAAATATGTACTTACCTCTATTCCATCTTTATTTTTAACATAGTACCTATATTAAAAATAATAATATGTAACTAAGTATATGTGTTAAGGAATGTGATTGTATTTCTTGTATGTGCATTTAATGGGTCGAGAACACTTGATACTAATTGCAAATATTATATGTATTTATCTGAAACGAAAAAAAATTAAACATAAATCGAAACTTTTGATTCGGAAAAGTACGAAAGTCGCACGCATACATGAGTATTCGAGCGCGGCAATACCTAAATTCAAGTGCTTACGATTCGTCATAGGGCTCTTAATACAAACAAAAAATATTTAAATAGTGTCCTTTTTTATGTTCTTTAAAAATTAAGATATATTTATACGGGGACCGCTAGAAAATAGAAGAAAACTATATTAAAAGAAAGCGATTCCCGAGGCTCTTCTCAATTTGCTAACTCCACTATTAAAGCATGAGTTTTTCAGAGTGTATAATAGTAAAATGTTCATTTATCGCTTTTTATGGGTACCTGCTTATTATTTTGTGTCGAAGATTTTTTATATTTGTTATTTTTTTTATGACAGTATTCAGTTCAAAACGGCGAAGCAAAGATGCTCGTTCTTAGTACAGACAGTAACAAGCTACAAGAAGCCAAACGCGGCGCTTCACTAGAAGATGCCGTGCGTGCTTTGCCAGACTATATCAAGTTGTTGCTGCCGCAGCACATCCTTAACAAGGTAGGTATATATTTACAGTATTACATAATGTAGTATTGTATTGCGTATTCATCTTGTATTAATATATACATTTTGCAGATGACATTTTTTTAATTTTTTAAGCTCATGTAAATGAGTAACAGAATTATTAATTCAATCTACAACTTATAATATTTAAAATTAATAGTTTTCACTATAGATTTGCTGTTTCTGATTTAAATCATATGGACTTTAAAATTAATACCTTCCACAATAAATTTATAGCTTTAATCCACTAAATATGATCAACTTTAAAATTACCTTTTTTCTCATCATTTGGTTTTTTGCTTTACTCACATTTAACGAGCGTCTCGCGATAATTCGAACATAGCTGTGGCAATTGCAGATAGGGAAAATATACTACTCAAAAACGATTTCTTGCGGTTAGATAAGATATCTAAGAAATTCGTTATTAGGTTTTATTTTTTCCTGTTTGTAAGTCTTATATCAATAAACAAATTCTAAGCTCGAACTGTCGCGTGACGCTTGTAAACCTTAAGTCAGATGTCATTTTCAGGATAAGGGCTTGGAAATGTCAAGTTTAATCATTTATTTTATTAATGTTAAAGCGCAGCATAAGGTGGTTTTAGGAACAATAGAGTTTGTATGATTTTCTCGTTTCACATTTCATAGGAATTTTTCTGGCCATATGTCAGAAAGTATTTGCACTTTTGTGGATCTAGAAAAAGCATTTGATAGAGTAATGCGAAACAAATTGCGGATTCTTCTGCCTGAATATGGCGTGGGGGCCCCTTACTGCAGGCTGTGAAGTCATATATCGAGGCCACAGAGCGTAAGGATAGATGGTGACGTGTCGCCCTGGTTCGAAGGTTGTTCAGGCGTTAGACAGTGCTGCGTGAATATCTGCCGGGCTATTCATGCTGTATTTGGTTACCTCCATACATTATAAGGTAGTATGAATGATATATGTAATGGCACAGTGGTAAAGTGGCTTTTGTACGCTAAAGATGCTGTGCTTATAGCATCATCAGAAGCAGAGTTGCAGAGGCTAGTCACATGCATGAAAGAAGAATGTGGAGTGAAAGGATTAAATACGAATGTGAACAAAACTAAGGTTCTGGTGTTTGAAAGCGAAGATGTACAGACGAAATGTGAAATATGTGAAACGTTCACTTTATTGCCAGCTGCTACCCGTCTCTTCACATCCAACCCATATCTTCCACTCCTCGAAAACGCACTCCCCAGATATACAAATTCATTCACTTGTTCATTTTCCATTTACTCATATTTCACAATTCATCTGTACATCATTCCTTTCAAACACCAGAACCTTAGTTTTGTCGACATTCATGTTCAATCCTTTCACTTTACATTTTTCTTTCATGCACGTGACTAGTGGTTAACAACCCTACTTCTAATGGTGTTATATGCACAGCATCGTCAGCGTATAAAGGTCAGTCTATCACTGTGCCGTCACATATACCGCTCATACTACCTTTCAATTTATGGAGGCAACTGTCCAAATACAGCACAAATAGCCAGGCAGATATCACGCAGCCCTGTCTAACGCCTGAACAGACTTCAAACCAGGGCGACATGTCACCATCTACCCTTACACATGATTTGTATTTGTATTTCTTCAATTCAACGTTATGTAGGTTACATTTAGTAGATTTAAATTTTTATTACATTTGCATATACAGTGCATAGATGACTTGAGATAATTATAACAACTCTGTTATTGTTTTCTTTTAGGTTGGCATTAAAGCTATATCTGCTGACGGCAAGTCTGCAAAGGAGTTCGAATTAATATTGAAAAAGAATAACATTTACGATTCAGAAACGAGAGGTAAATAAGAATTGTTTTTAGATTTATATACTTACCTTGCCCTCTTACACATCTGTGGAAATGTAATGCACTAGAGAAAATATAGATCTAGTTAAAAAGACGATATTAATGGCGCAGATTAATTAGTTACTAGCGTAAATTAATGCTATGGAAAGCCGAAATCGTTATCAATTAGTTATTTCAAATTTAATTGGATCATTATTGAGTAACCATGTTCTTGTTGTAATAAAGTTCATCAAGAAATCACTCAATTCGCAGAAAAGAGATTTAAACATGTTATTGAACGTATAGTGATTGAAAAAGCATACTATAAAATAATTGGTTTCGTTGAAGAGAAAACCATAACAACAAAACCACTGACTGATAATTCACCTCTCTGCACATGCCTTTACTGGCTTTCTGAATATTGTATTTTAAAATACCTATTGTATGTCGAAAAAGTGACACCTGACTGAGTTTCTTGTCGGTTCTTCTCAGAGTGCAGTTTCATTTAGCACCGAAATTAGATTTGACGTTCAAAACACCTTGCAATTAGGTTTACTTGAACAAATTGATTGTGCTTGCCACATTAAAAGCCATTACATTAAAGTCGAAGTAAGTTGATTAAATTGATTTGACTTTGCGGTCTTTTAGTACATGTAAAGTTCGTTTCTGTCCAATCTGCCAAAACTGTAAATATCATTAAATATTTCATTTACCTACATAATTAAGTAAGACATTTTAAAGTAGACAAAATAGTTTTATGATATAGGTAAATTACTTTCCCTAAAGATATTTCTCACTAAATTTAATTTCATGAAAACGCCTGATTTTGTAACAGCAGTTTTATCTAAATAGACTAACGATTATTTATCTTTTTGGCAAATGTGATTGCAACGGAGCATAATGTTCTTAATACTAAGGTTGCTAGTGATTTTGTTTTCGATAGGATCACACTGATCATGACTAATAATGCATGTCAACATTATATGATCTTACGGCAACCATATTGAGCGTCTCCTTGCTTCAGAAACTTCGATCACAAATAAAAAACTAGATACACAATCAACGCTCCAAAAATGTCCGCTTCAAATGTGCACTCAAATGAGTATTTGAGTGCTGCACTTCTGTTTTAATAGTATTCGAAAACGTTAACAGCGAACATGTCAAAGTGCTCCTTCAATAATTGCCAAAACAACACATCTAGAACACTAAAAAAAGACGCGAATCTTTTTTTCAGTTAATAAATAAATAATATTATTTACGCGTACATTATTTCATTATAATAATAACGTTACATCTTCGATCATATATAAAAACAAGATGCACAATCAACGCTCCAAAAATGCCCGAACCAAATGTGCACTCAAACGCGTATTTGAGTGCATTTTTGTTTTAGTAGTATTTGAAATCTCTAACAGCAAACATGACAAAGTGCTGCTTTAAAAATTGTAAAAACGACACGTCTAGAACACTAAAGGAGACGGGGATTCTTATTTTCGGTAAATAAATTTTATTTACGTGTTTATTATTTCGTTATAATAATGTTGTTACATAGCTCTTTTTTATTAAATTCGCAATCGTATTTTTCAAAAATGGCCTGACAATATATGTTTTATTCTTGTCACCTTGACGTAACAAATCAAAATGACGTAAATAACAACGCAAATAGATTATTTGAATTATACTTTATGCACGAGACGTAAGATTGCATTTTAATTATTTTTTTAACAAACTTCGTTTCAATGCAAGAATCTTTTACCAGCTTTTACAACAATGCATTGACGGTAAGGTCTATTTTAAATTAGCACAATATTACGGATAATGCTATAGGATATTAGAGACGTATATGTCAATACGTACAATAATTTGTTTAGATTTTACATAAGATTGTGCATCTAGTTTTTTATTTCTGATCGAAGCGTTACATAGCTATTTTTTATTAAATTCGTAATCATATTTTTAAATATTGCCTGACAATATATGTCTTATCCTTGTCACTTTCACGTAACAAATTGAGAAGGAGATTGTGAATCTAGTTCTTTATTTGTGATCGAAGTTCAGAAGGGACGAAACTATTTGTCTCGGCTATTGCCGTAAAGGTGTAAATGTAATGCCAGGTTAGAGATCATACAGGCAGTTCGAAAACTTTTGATATTACGTGGCCATTAACCTTCATCCATCCAAAAGAATCTCAAAATGTCTTTATTTTTCGAAGGAACTTGAATCCATATAATTTTTTTTTCTTTGTACGTGGATTGCACTTACCCAGTAACACCCAGAATTTAAACCAATTTAAATAAGTTCATTTTCTTTCATTTGACGATATAGACGCAGCAAAGGAGAGGAGATGGTGGGCCTGGCCCACACCGACATCCTGTCCCAGTCGAGAATGAAAATGATTCTCATTAAAGTGTATCGTTTTTATTGTCTTTATTATTATGTCTAGTCAGTCAGCAGCAGAGGTTTATAGTAAAATTTGAAAAGGCAGATGTACTAATTATTCTAACTAACGGGCCAATGTTGGAATGGCTTGTGTTGATTCAATGCGTTGTTCACCAGTGTGTACGTTGACAGAGAAGCAATTGGCGGAGGAGGGCGGCGTATGCGGCGGCGACGGCGACGACAAGTGCGGCCCGCCCGACTCGTGCACGGACGACGAGAAACAATCGCGGCTCAATCATGGTTATTTTAATTACTTACTCGCTGATGGCCACGACTTCGCCCGCTTTTTTTATTTTTAAAATAGCCTATGTCCTTCCTCAGGGTTTAAGAGCCCTTTCACATTTTTGTGCGAAATACTGAAATTTTAACGCTCTAATTCTCAGAAACTTTAAGATATTTAAATATTCTGCTGGCGGTTTATAATAGATCCATTTCTCTTCTTGAATATTGCTGTTGCATATTTTCATATTTATTTTATAATATCTTACAACAACCATTCTACGATGTCAGTTCATAAGGAAAATCCTTAGATGCGCTACTTTGACGTCCTAATTGACATTGTTTCGACGAGTTCTAACAATTTCTAAAATTATGTTGAGATCAAGTACATATTTTTATTAAGTATTGCTGTTGCAGAAATGTCATAAATGGCTTCCTTTTTACAGAAAAAAGTATTTAAAAAGGCTGATTTCCAGGATTAAGTGTCGTGATTAAACGTCGATTTAAAAAAAGCAATGACATAAAAAAAACGATATGAAATGAAACTTCATTCAATGTAAATATATGACAGAAATTATTTTTTTTTTAATTAATGAGCGTAATAAATATAATAAACGTAACAAAATCAGTAAAAAATACGCGTTGTTGACGCGTGTATCTCAGACACGCGTGAGCGCTTGTAGAGGTAGGACCTGTACAAGAAATTTATGCGCTCTTCATAACGAGCGATCGCAAGCGAGAACATTAAATCACCACCTGTATATGTCGACTGACTTGTTTTGATCCAGTGTTTACTTCTCTGTTCCATGAGTCTATTGTGATTTTTTGATTTCCTGCATTTTTTGTTAGGCATGTAAACATTGTGTTTTATATATAATCACTAGTAGTAAAATTAAATAAAAAAGTTCTAAAATAATGCTAGCTTACAAGAAGTATTGCAAGCCGGGTATCAAGATGATACATTTACATTTATAACAATCGATACAGATTTTAACGTGTATATTCACAGGAAGATAGAGAATTTTTCAATAATAATCTGTGCTTCCTATGTAAAAATTGAAAAACTACAAATAATTAAACTGTAAGTTGATCCACACCTATTAATTAAAGATATATAAAAATAATAATCCGAGAGGTACGCATAACGCTAATGGGAACTAAAACCGTATTTTTAGAATTATTATCTGTCTATCTGGATATACAACATATATGTACTTAAGCATCTCACAATAAGTACTGCAAGAATTTAAAGACAGGTAAAAATTATGTATGTTTTATCGTGATCCGCCGTCTAAAAGTTGAGATTCAAAATGAGCTCTTTTTAGTTCAGTTGCATCTGTAATATGTACATACATACATATCTTCACTGTAATATTTGTTTATCTTATAGTGACTTTTTCGTTAATCCTATATTTTTACCGTAAACATACATTAGCATAGCAAAGACATCTATCTACATCTATACTACTATATAAATCTCTAGCGTCTGTCTGTAATTTCAATTTTTTTTGTCAATTTTTGTAATAACTAACGGTTTATGACTCACTGGCTTCGATTTTACCATTTTTAAAATGTTTGTGTGTCTGTCTGTGTGTCTTTTTATAACGAAAGAACAGCTTGGCCGATCTTGATGAAAATGGGTACGTAGTAAGGGCATGTGATTGTGCACTTATTTTTTTAGAAAATCTATCCCTAAAGGGGTCAAAAGGGGGATGGAACTTTGTATAAGAAATGCTAAACCGCTGAAATAATTGTATCATATCATTTGGTTGCTTACTTTTGTAATATGTGACACAGAGTCCATCTTTTCATTATGTCTATGGTCTAGTTATACACAGCCCTTCCATAGTCATATTTTTTTTAAATAGATATTTTTTTAATTAATCTTCAGACAAACGTAAAACAAAGTAGTTTATGTTTAAGGTCGAGGTATAGCTACTCTATGTAGATTTGAGATCAACCAAGTTTATTTTTTTGACAGAAAAAACATTTCATTAGTGGGAGATATTATGCTTTTATATTTTAGTTTAATAAAAAGCTGTTAATAAATTGTTAAGAGTTTTTATATTTTACTGAGATAATAAATATACAACATGAGTTTCAAAGTAGGTACTTGGGTGATAATGTGATGAAGGTATCAGTAAAATGCATCTGCATAATACCTAGTAACTAATTAATCTGTGATAATACTATGAAATTTCGTGTATTACCACCTTAGTTTGTTTCATCCTTTATGTTAATATTATTACATACATACATACATATCTTCACGGTGTATCCCTAACGGGATATTATTGTAAGATAATAATATACTTTTTGAATACAGACACGAGCCATGACGAATCATCGAGCCCTTTGGACGGTGAATTGCATCCTGACAACAACGCCAATTCAACATTTACTGAGCCCGGGATCAGAGAGGATTCACCGGTTAGTTATTTGTATTTGGTCTGATGCCTTATTACTGTTGTAACTTAAGAACATTTTTTGCGAATCTACTGTTATAAATTTTGATTGTGTGCTGTTTTTTTTTCAATCAGATTTTACTTGTAGTTTTGTTTGCATGGAAATGGGCAATGATAGTCTATGATTCAGCAAAAAGTGAGGTTCAGCTACTCTGTGTAAAACTTTTTTTTTACATCTAGGTTTTCACATAAGAAAAAAATTAAAACTTGCTATGTTTCGTTCTCATAATGGTAGGGAAGTATGTATAATTATTTATTAGGAAGGATACAAATGAATAACAAATGTCGTTTTTGAGTTTTAAATACTATTAAACAAAGAATTATTTTATGTATGTGTATATTATGTATATGTAATTGGTTTTTCGAAAACGGCTTTAATGTTTTTGATGAAATTTTGTTTGAATAATGGTTTGTGTTTCAAGTTTATCTAGATAGGTGTCAACCTTTTTGCGGTTTTCGTAGAAAGATAAACAGCTGGCAGTCTTGCACATTCTATATTTTTCTTTATTTCCCGGACCAGCATATTAGTTTGTAGTACACGTGCACAATAACAAGAGACCTAAATCTGGTGACCTATAGGGAATACAAACATCGTGGTTGTGATTCTTGCGTAAGATTACTGAATTAAATAAAAAATAAGGAATGACGTTCCTAGCGCTACAACCCAAGCAAAATAGGAGAGGTGCGATGTGTAGCGGGCGGGGTTATTATTTCTTACAAGTCTCATGTTATCGTGCATACAGTAAACAGTATGTATTGTATGTGTAGAGCCAGCCAGTGTGGTGTGGAATATGCAAGCTTCTTGCGCTTCAATAAACGGTGTGTATTGTGTGTGTAGAGCAAGTGCGGTGTGGAGTACGCGAACATCTTGCACGCCAGTAAATTTTAATGGTGTGTATTTTGTGCGTAGAGTAAATGTGGTGTGGAATACCCAAACATCTTGCGCGTCAGTAGACGGTGTGTATTGTGTGCGTAGAGGAAGTTCGACGTGGAGTACGCGAACATCTTGCGCGTCAGTAAACTTTGTGTAGAGCAAGTGCGGTGTGGAGTACGCGAACATCTTGTGCGTTAGCTAATGGTGTGTATTGTGTGTGTAGAGCAAGTGCGGTGTGGAGTACGCGAACATCATGCGCGTAAGCTAATGGTGTGTATTGTGTGTGTAGAGCAAGTGCGGTGTGGAGTACGCAAACATCATGCGCGTAAGCTAATGGTGTGTATTGTGTGTGTAGAGCAAGTGCGGTGTGGAGTACGCGAACATCTTGTGCGTTAGCTAATGGTGTGTATTGTGTGTGTAGAGCAAGTGCGGTGTGGAGTACGCGAACATCATGCGCGTAAGCTAATGGTGTGTATTGTGTGTGTAGAGCAAGTGCGGTGTGGAGTACGCAAACATCATGCGCGTAAGCTAATGGTGTGTATTGTGTGTGTAGAGCAAGTGCGGTGTGGAGTACGCGAACATCTTGTGCGTTAGCTAATGGTGTGTATTGTGTGTGTAGAGCAAGTGCGGTGTGGAGTACGCGAACATCATGCGCGTAAGCTAATGGTGTGTATTGTGTGTGTAGAGCAAGTGCGGTGTGGAGTACGCGAACATCTTGCGCGTCAGTAAATGGTGTGTATTGTGTATAGAGCAAGTGTGGTGTGGAGTACGCGAACATCTTGCGCGTCAGTAAATGGTGTGTATTGTGTATAGAGCAAGTGTGGTGTGGAGTACGCGAACATCTTGCGCGTCAGTAAATGGTGTGTATTGTGTATAGAGCAAGTGTGGTGTGGAGTACGCGAACATCTTGCGCGTGATGGCGGGGCTGAACGAGGAGATCAAGACACTGCGCGAGCGGCTGGCGGGCGCGCTGACGGAGAATGAGCAGTTGCGCGCTGTGCGGGACGAGCTGCTGACCGCGCGCGCCGACGAGCGCGCCGCCCCGCCCGCGCCCGCGCCCGCGCCCGCCGACGGGGACGCCACCGCCGCCGCCGCCGCCGCCTGCGGCGCCCAGATCGCCGAGCTGCAGGTGCGCCCACTCCCATCACTATTATGGCCGACTTCACCAGTCACTTAATATTTAGCGAACCCTAAAAAAGGATAGGGGTCCGTTAACGATGATTTTGCATTGTACGTGGAATTTTTCATCGTTAGCGGACCCCTATCATTTTATAGGGGTTCGTTAAGTATTAGGGGACTAGTTAAATCGGGCATTATACTCTTAAGCCGGGTACAGATTATTTGAAACACAACATGCAATGATACACACAATGCAACGTTTTCCATACATTTTGATGCGTTCGCGAAAACACAAAACCTCGCGCATGCAATGTATATTCGCGGCGTGCTCGTGGATTCCCACCGATTGTCGGTTTTTCGACGTACGCTTTCACTTGAGCGAAGTGTGATTTGGACGGCCATTCGCGTACGTACGTGTGCACCGCGAACGAACACCTACCTCTGGGAGCCGTTCGCAGTTAAAGTGCGTAGTGTGCACACGGACCGTCCACATCATGTTCGCTTTCCATTGTAAATAATCTGTACCCGGCGTTACACTGCGCTTTTGCTATGATCGACTATCGCGATAGCACGGTGACGATGCTACTAGAACCACAGTGCTTATAGTAACACGTAAGTACAGTTTGTAGATTATGTAGGGACGGTCACCAGGTAGATCTTGGAACCCCTCGACCACATGCCGAGGACGACCACAGCAGAAATTTTGGTGGATGAAAGTTCCACATAACCCCAGTCTCACCCCCAGGGGGCTGAGTATTTGTGTACAGACTTTCTTGTGTAGCCAAAAAAAAGAGACGTCCACCAGCCTGCAGACAGGCTGTCGGCTTCTCTCAAAAGGTGGCCATTGAGCCTGTTTTCTCGTTTGAAGCTCCTGTTTCTACTGACTGGGTGGTCCTCCTCCTCTGTTTCATCCGTGAATCTTCCTTAATGCCTTAATATATGGAATCTAATGTTCGAGTACCTAATGTATTCAGCTACAAAGTGTTTGTTTGTTTCTGCTCTTTTGCATTATCTGCATAGGGGATCCGATGTTAGTCTGAGCATTGATAAGTGTATATTTGATGTACAATGTCCTGTGATGAAGTACAGTGTCCAGTTTAAGAAGCAGAATTTACTATGTACTCCAGATACATCAAAAACGGACGTAAGTTGCATATATGCGGTGCGACTACACTGCATTTGGTGTGATGTTCCATATAGTGTTTCAAATCCTGACTGTACTGTATACGTCTCACAGCCGGACTGTACCGCAATTGGAGTAGCTTACCTTTTAGCGATACTAAATGATTGTATAAGGTTTTCAATTGATTAAATGCCATATACTGTATCTCTCATTCAAAATTGTTACAATGCTACATTTAGTCAATTTCAACGTGCAATTAATTGATTCGAATTCGTATTTGAACTTTAGGCTCAACTTGCACGGTCCACCGTTGCCGACGAAGCGAATCTCGCCGAGATCCAACGACTGGCGTCAAGTGCGGCCGAGATGCAGGCGGAACTCGCATTCCGGCCGACGCGCGCCGACATCGACGACTTGACTGCGGTAGTGGGCAAGTTGCGCGCCGAGCTCCTCGCTAAGGACCGCCAGATCGAACGACTGCGGGACGTCACTGCCAGCGAGAGGAGCGTCGTGGATAAGAGCGTCGAGACCTCCCGGTCACTCGACGATCTGCGCGAGTCTGCCGTCGAGCCGGAGATCGAGAGTCCGTCCGACGACAGCGACATAGACACGAGTAAGATCTCGGAGGAGATCGACGAGTTGTTCCGACTGGACTACGAGGACGACGAGGACGACAACGACAACGACACCGAGTCCGCGGCGACGGAGGTGGAGCGGCGCGGGGCGGCGGGCGCGGCGGGCGCGGCGGGCGCGGCGGGGGCCGCGGGGGCCGCGGGCGAGTTCGTGCGGCTCGACGACGAGCAGCGGCTGCGCGTGACGCTGCAGAACGGGTCGCTGCACGCGCTCGAGGAGGAGCTGGTGCGCGCCAAGGAGCGCTGGGCCGAGGTGAGCGCCGAGCGCGCGCGCCTGGCCGCGCAGCTGGCGCAGCTGCGCGCCAAGCCGCCGCGCCTGGCCGCCGCGCACGCGCTGGCGCTGGCCGTGCCGCTGCTGGCCGCCGCGCTCTACTACCTGCTGCTCACCTACGTCTCCTGATGGACGGCCACCTGGGACCCGCCCGGGTACGCGTAGCCGCACGCCCGACGGACGGACGGACGGACGGACGGACGGACGGACGGACGAACGCGGACGGACGCGGACGGTCGCGCCCCACTTGTTGCTCGCCGGATTTCCGTATTCTCTGTGACGTGTTTCACCGACGAACTAGTGTCAGACGGACGATGTCGATTCGCGCCAGCTTCTCCGCTGCGGGTACCTTATTGATTCGAATAGTATATTTATATGCGCGCTTAGTTACGATTGCTGCCCAGGGTTATTTATGTTTATGGATATCATAATTTAAACTTTATTATTTGATTTAGATTATTACGAACGGTGACTATGTTAGTTAAATTATTATTTTTGCTCCTGAGTGGTAATCGATGACTGGGAGGCGGGCGCGATTCGAATGCGAGGCGAAGTCGCCGGTGTGAATTCGGTGCATCTTGTGTCGAAGTGCCGTTTACCTCGTGATGGGGACGTCACGAGCCACGGGGTCGATGGGCGTTGTTATCGCATGTATATATATCTAATATTGTTTCTGTAAAAAAGCGTCAGTATCGTATCTATAGATATAAATCGATTGTTGATATCTGCCATAATAAATATCTGTAAATTATAAACCTTAAGGCCTAACGACTGTCCTAAGTTATATAATTATTGTTGTAAGAGGCGCATCCAAACTTCAGTCCAGCGATGTTACGCGACGAATCGGTTCTGCCACTTTTCCCACTTTGCGTAATATAATTTATGTAAATGATACTCGCTAGTGTTCATGGGTTACACGGGGTGTGTTGCCGATCGCGGGACCGCAGAGCTATCGCACTCGACCGCGCAGCGCGTCGTAATCGAGGCTGAACATATCACTCATGTTAGGTTACTTTACTTTTTGCGCCTCTATTAGACTCGCTCGGTTTCGTATTGTTAGCATTTTTCTAGTCTTATAGAATTGAGTCGCATTAGTTGCGTGACAAAGTTTCCCTCCTCTTTTAATCAATATTACTTTGGAGCAATTATTGAGATGAGAGCATTTAACATGCGTCTTTTTCATTTTTGTATAGTTTTCGAATAGTATTTAGATTATATTGCATTTTTAACTTTGATTATGGCATAAATAAATCTGTACGTTAGAATAGTTTTTGCGTATGGGTTTGACATTTAGTTTTGCATTCAATAAACTACTTTGTTTCTCCTGGGACAAATAACTCGTGAGTTTTTGAATGCGTGAGTATTATGGTTTATTATTTGTTTTGATGCGCGTATCATTTATTATCACGTAGCATTGTGGTCCTCTGCAAGCCTTAATATGTTATCGGTCGACCCTTGAGATCGCTTAGCTCTGTGATGTGAAGGCCAATAGATAATTTTGTAACAAACTTGTATAACTAACATTACATTGATTAAAAAAAATATATCCTTAGAATTACTATAACTATACTACGTTGAAGTCCACTATCTGATATTTATTATTATTTTTATTGTTGCACTGATATTTTTGTTATGTTCGGAGTTTTATGTTAGTTTAAACCACCTGATTGTAAATAGATTTATATTATACTCGTTCTTATGTTCTATTTCATACTGTCAAGACTTTGTTTTATTTTGTGGAGTAAAATAATATTACATTAAATGTGGATGTACTGATTTTATTGGAAATAATATTGATTTGTTTAGATAATCGTATTTTAATTTAATATTTTTGAGCATTTAAAACATTACTACAGTTTTAGCCACAGTAATTGTTTTGACGATAGTTTGGCTACAATTTCAACTACCAACCATAGAATTATAATATACCGACTCAATTCTGTACACTATAACGACTCAACTCTGTTATACCAACTCGACTCTGTATACTATACCAACTCGACTCTGTGTACTATAACAACTTGACTGTGTACTATACCAACTTGACTGTGTACTATACCAACTCAACTCTGTTATACCAACTCGACTGTACTAAACCAATTCAATTCTGTATACTATACAAACTCAAATCTGTACACTATACCAACTCAATTCTGTTATACCAACTCGATTCTGTGTACTTACCAACTCAATATACTATACCAACTGGACTTTGTAAACTATACCAAAACAACTCTGTATACTATACCAACTCAACTCTGTATACTATACCAACTCAACTCTGTATACTATATCAACACATTGGGCTTGCCTTGCGGGCACATACTTTTCATGTTTCCTGTTAGTCTCCGATGAGAAAATATCTATGTATAAGGAAAGCCACGCGAGATCTAAGAGGTGTGATGACATTATATTTCAAAAAAGTTTGCCATAGAGAAAAAAACTGCCTAAAGTGTGGTTCTTAGAATAATAACTAAAGCTGTCTATGGCAGTGTACACGAAACTACCACGAGAGCTCCTTCCATCTTAGTCTTTTTTCCAAGGTTTGGTCAAGGCTTGGAATAATAAAATCTTTACAAGGTTCAAGGTTTGGTCACAAGATCACGTGATCCTTTTTGATAACTTTATGTTGTTAGTACTGGCATTTATTAAAAACTCACGACCCGACCCGGCTTCGCCCCGGTGGCATATTGAATGTTTGCTACATACCAAATTTATTTTATTGAAATTTTCTAACAAAAATACCATCCAAATTTGCGAAACGTGGATTTTTAAAAAATTTTCTCTCATGCGAATCTTATCTTGACAATTACAAACAACAAAAAAGAAATCACCCAAATCGGTAGAGCCGTTCTCAAGTGATACTTCGTCATACATGTGGCAATTGATTTTTATTTATAATGATTCGTCACATTGCGTCAATGACTAAGGTTCCGTAGGAGTTTGTATCTCAATGCGTCGCGTTGCGTGACAATGGAATACGTTTGTCTAAAAAAGATACAAGCCATTATCTGCGGCTTCGCTTTCTTAGAATTGGAAATTGGTAGCCTATGGTTTGGTTGATGGTGCAGCCACTCTGTGTGTATTACGTTGATATAAACACAAAGATGGAGTAGCCAGAGACTTAGCTGATACAAATGTTAAAAACATATCATTGAGCATATCTCGCCGACATTGTGTGAGGAGAAAAATGAACTTTGAGAAAGTAAACATGTAAGGATGGCGATGGGCGATTCTTAGCACTCTGCCCTTCCTGTCTGCTTTAAGGATATAACCTTTTCGGCATTTGTTATTATTCGACATTTATTATCTATACGTTTAATTTATTGGAATGGTGTTTATGCTGCATAGCTTTTGTTAGGTTAGGTTAGGTTAGTGGTAAGTTTTCAATGTCTTTCTTGAAAAAGTCAGGTGTACGGGAGGCAATAAACTCTTCAAAGGCATTTTATACTGCCTCTCGGGTATAGAACTTTTTTCCTGCCAAGAAATCCAAATTTTGAAAAAAGTAGAAGTCTGTCTGCGCAAGATCTGGTGAGTACGGTGGATGACGCAAAACTTCCAACCCTAGTTCTTGTAGCTTAGAGACCGTCTGTTGTGCCGCGTGAAGTCGAGCATTGTCGTGCAGGAGCAGCGGGGTCGAGCGATTAATTAAGTTTGGCCGGAGATTTGCGAGCTTCTCCATCATTGTGTCCAGTTCCTCACAGTACACATCCGCGGTAATGCTCGTGCCATTTGGTAAGAAGCTGCGATGAATTACAACGGCACTAGACCACCAAACAGTAACCATCACTTTTCTAGAGGTAAGTTTTCGTTTGGGGCATTGCCTAGGCGCTGAACCAGGGTTTAACCAACATGATGACCGCTTACGATTGTCAAAAAGAATTCATCTTTCATCGCAAGTGACAATGCGGTTCGAAATCCCTTCGTTTCTGTGTCTATTAAGTAACAAGGCATACCTCAACGCGTCGCGCTGGCGATTGCTCATTTCATGCGGCACCCACATCGAGGTTTTTTATCTTGCCAATTTGACGCAAATGTTGGTCCATTTTGGTATTGTTTTGATGCTAACATCGAAAGCTGCTGCTAACTCAGCAGTAGATTGAATATTGTCAGCTTCCACTATCGCCTTTAATTCGTCGTTGTTGACTTTACTTTTCGACCGACCACGGGGTTCATTTTTCATATCAAAGTTTCCATGTCGGAAGCGTTCAAACCAATAACGGTTCGTGCGTTCGTGGGTAGTGTTCACTCCCTACACGTCGTTAATGTTGCGAGCCGTTTGTGCCTCATTGCTTCTGCGACGGAACTCTATTCCGTAATTACTCTTATTTTTGTCGTGTCCATTCTGATGAAAAAGTTACAAATGCAGTGAAAACAAAACACTAATTAATAAACAATAGACTGAATTTGAAAAAAAAATCCATATTTTTAAAATAAAATTCATTTGAATTTAGAATTTATTGCCAGCCATACACGTATTATATTGTTAACTACGTTTCGCCAAACTTTAAAGATCAAAATATATGTCAAGAAAGTTTGTACCAAGTCGCTTACCTTGCAGCTAAAGAAGTATTTACCCATTTTAGTGCAACGGCGGTAGATCAGACAATGTAATACACACATCAAATGTCTAGGGATCAAGTACGTTTTAGAGTATCGCCGCAATTGAGGATTCTTATTTTAACTTTTTTTGGATCGTTATTGATCTTTTTAGTGATTTTTACTATTTGAATAAAGAATTTTCTTTAAATTTTGATTAAGAATAGAAAATGAACTGTCAATCAGGATTCCTATAAAAGTGTGTAATAGCGTTTTTACAAAACCATTACAACTTCTGCATCGGAACTGAAAAAAATTGCATCGATATGGAGCGACGACATCATTTGACACGAGAAAAGATCATGAGAGCAGTCGGAATGTTGCAAGCTGGTTCCAGGCAACGTACTGTGGCTGTCGCTCTTTTGGCACTATACAGAGCGTCATAAGCCGTATCTGGACACGCTATTATCGTATCACGGGCAGCGTGGCCGAGTGACATAGAGGACGATCTCGCATCACTACTCGCAGACAGGACCGGTATATCTAAAATATTGCTCGACGGAATCGTACTATGACCGCCATGATGTTGGCTACGAGGCTACACAGCTCTTCAGGCTTGCTGATAAGCGACCAAACCATCTGAAATCGTTTACGTGAAGAGTCTGCATTCCTGAAGGCCGCTGAGAGTTCCGCCTATAGCACCCTGCAATCGTAGGGCCCGTTTACGATGGGCTCGCGAACACAGAAATTGGGAGGAAGAAGACTGGCGTTGTGTTTGCTTTTCCGATGAATCTCGTTTCGGTATGAGGCCGGATACAGAGTTCGGATACAAGACGTACTCGAGTTTGGAGGACCTCTGGACGTCAAGAACGTTTGAAATTCTGTCAGGAAGTTCATTCATATGGAGGGGGAACAATAATGGTTTGGGCCGGTATTTGGATCGGCGGAAGAACCGATTTCATTTGGATGAGAGGCAACCTCAATGCTCAGATTTATGCGGAGACGATTGTTTCAGAAGTGATCATCCCTCTACGAAGCAGAGAGCTCTGCCGAGTATGGATGCCGTGCATACCCCACAACAACTTTTTGACTTGTTAGAAAGAAGTTGGGCGGCCATTCCTCAAAGTGATTTTGATGAACTGATTTTAAGCATGCCAAATCGCTGTGATTGTGTAATTCGTGTCAATGGTGGAAACACAGATTATTAATTTTTTCATCTTTACAATAAAAATTTAAAAAACCTTATTTTTGCCTTTTTTTTTGCCATTTAATTGACGACATTAACTTAGGTTAATTTCCCACAATTTGCAAAAATTTTAATTTTTCTTAATTTTTACAATATATAGGGATAGGTTGTTAACTTAAACATAGGAAGTAAAGTAAGAAGCCAGTCTGGAATACTGGATTTGATAAATACAATAATAATTGGATAATTTTTATAGTTAAAAATGTACTTGATCCCTAGTGTTAATTATGAAATGTAACGGGAGCACTGATCACTATGAACACGTTATCAATTCTTCATCACAACTATTATGCACTTGACTATTCGACGGCTTCTCAATAACTGACCTCTTACACGACCAAAATCAGGCTTTTATGCAGCCCTACTACACGCAGGAATTACATTCTACCCTCTTTCTTGTTACTAAAATGTTACATAATATCACATGTGGGTAATTTGTGATTAAAATTAATGTGGAACTAACACTAGATACTTTTGATGTGTGTATTAAAATAACTAATACACTCAAGCAATTTCAATATATCAAATTCATAGAAAGAAATTGTGACGAATATAAAGCACAGCACGCGTTTTGTCTATTTATAATGACAAACAGGAATGCGGGTATGCTATTTTGTGTTTATCATGTTTACGGCTACACAAAGTTGAATACCTTTGAGATAGGTGTCTATTTATAAGATATTAGCACAGTGTATTTATCTGGGAGAGTTATACTTTAAGGTCGCATGGCGGAATTATTGTTTTATAAGAAAAAATATACAGTAAATTTTTGATTGTACGTATATTTGTTACGTAATCATGTTTCCGAATACCTACTTATATTTTAATACATGCCTAGTCTTTCCATAAACATTGTTACAAGGAAAACATCGTTTTTTTTTTCTATTAAATAAAACGTTTATTACTGCAGTGTGCGTTAGTTCATACATTAACATAATAGCATTTTAAAAACGTGAAGCTCATTCAAAATATTTCCATTGGCCTTAATATAATCCTTTAAATATTGTGACTAGTAATCGATTGAAACACGCACTTTCTCTATGGGAAAATTCGCCACTGCCAAAGGTACGGAATGTTTTCATTATCATGGCGTTTAGAGCATGCCATACTCTTTAAAAAGAGACCATAAATCATAGTCAAGTGGATTAAGATCGAGACTACATGACGGGGCGTCTTCAGCTCTGATGAAGTCAGAAACGTTTCTTTCCAGCCACGATTGTATGGATCGAGCTCTATGACCCGGTGCTGAGTCTTGCTGAAAGGACTATTTTTGGTTATGGAACATACTGTTGTTAAGAGGCTTAACTACCTTCTCAAGAATCGTATTTTGATACACCTAGCCCGATGTTTTGATACCTTTTTCACAAAAATAAGGCTCAGTCACTCCTTGATAGCTAATACCCCACCAAACCACCACTGAAGCCGGATAATGCCCACGTTGTATCCTACTGACTAAGCTTGAGAAGCTCTAGAGATTTGAGCATAAACTCGGTCATTCTGCTTATTAAAATGTTGTTCGATAGTAAACATTTTTTCGTTAGTAAATAACATTTTTCTGGAACTTCCCTTCGCATACCGCCTAAGAAGTTGTTTTGAGTTTACCTCCGTATTCATTTTTAAATACGTCATTTTTAAATAAGTCATCTTTTAAAATACACGACATGGTTCTGAGTGCTATATTCATTTCCCTAGATAAAATCTTTTGCTTCTGGACAGGATTTTTTGGGATTTATTCCTTCACTGCTTTGATCGCCTACGTGAACGGCCAGATCTTTTTCTGTCACAAACATACGTTTCATTATATTGATAGTCCGGTACACAAACATTCGACAAATGCCAAGCGGATAGAGTTTCAAAATTTGCATTTGGCTCCATACCTACGTTGCGTAATCCTATCACAGCAATTCGGTTCTTTATCACCCCACTCCATTTTGATATCACAAGAATATTTAACAAAGATTGGCGCGAAAATAAGAAAACACTACGAATATTTATTTATATGAGAATGACAGGTTCCAAATTAAAATGTAATATTATTGTTATTTTTTTATTGTAACAGTATTTATGGCCGGACTATGTAAATTGTATTTATAACGTGACCATACGTCCTGTTTAGAGCGGCACAGTCCCGCTTTCAGGCTGTCTGTCCCGCTGTCCTTAGCCAGACCAAAATTGTCCCGCTTTTACAAACAGATTAAACGATAATTAATACATACCGTACGGGCACATATTCATTGCATTCGAAATGCGCACCGGAAGTAACGCACCTGTCGAAAGAGTTTTTTCTCTAATGAATAAGATATGGACAAATGACAAAACAATTAAGTGTCGCAGTTCCGAAAGCCATTTTAATTACCAAAATTAACATTAATAAATCATGTGATAACCAGGATTATAAGCTCTATTCTTGCTTGAAAACTACACCTGACATTTTGAAATTAATTTGCTCCTTCGATAAATATACAACAAATGCGTCCGCAACTGAATCTAATGTTGATTAATTCAAATTACATATTATTAAAACATTGTTCTCGTGTTCTTGTTATTGAATAAATAGTAAAATAAGCTTTTTTTTTTTCGTGAACGTCCCACTCTGAGAAAAAAATAGATGGTGACGTCATATACATAAAGTTAGTGGTAGCAGGAATGAAGGCTGACTTACGAAGATTAAATAGCCGAGTCTTAGCTGACAGAAATTTCAAAAGCACTCACATGATGAGATTCGAAGAGGCGAAAGAAGTATGCTCCGCCCTCTCTAACTACCTCGTTGGGGATAAAATATGTACATATGTATGTACATAATTTCACGGCAATACACATTCAGGGTGGATAGAGTATGAACGCATAATATAATCACACTTTCGTGTTACTTTTATTAAGAGTATTTGCACTTAAAAATGACAAAATGCAACTAGTTAGTAAACAGGTTACTCATTGTCTATAATACACAAGTTCCTTGTAATGAGTCCTATCGTTTGACCGACTTTTACGGTCAGCGTGAGAAGATAAGCAGCTTGCTCATTTTATATTTATGTAGTACTTGGAAATTTTAAATAAAACAAAAAATTAATTTATTCATCAAAGTTCATTTTATGCTTGTTAAGAGGTCCCATTGTTTACAATATAACTAAGCCATTGCTTCACCCAATCCTACATACATTTTTCGTAGGCCGATTGAGGCATGGCCTTCAGCTCCTTCAGTGAATTCTCTTTTATAGCTTCAATTGACTCAAAATGTCTTCCTTGAAATGGTAAACTAACCTAAGTCAGACGGGCCGTATCAGGTGAGTGCTTGGTTGATGACATTATTGAATTTATCGCTAAAATCTCTTGCACAATAATGGCTTTTTTTGATGGATGATGGAGCATTATCATGGCGTAAAATCCACTCTACAAGTCTGGACCTTTGTGGCGGACACTCTCGCGTAGACGCTTTATAACGTTTAAAGAATACTTATGCACCGTTTGTTCTTTATGCACCTTATGCACCGTTTGGTCCTCTGGAATAAATTCGGAGTGCACCACACTACGGCAATCAAAGGAAACAGTCTGAATGATGCGGTATTTATACACGCATGTCTTAAGGCGCTTGTCCAAAAACTTGGCAAGTACAGACAAGTCAAATTCGACATCCATACGCTTGCCAGTGCGGTAGTATGTAGGTAGTACCTATGCTCTGAACGTCCAAGTATGGTGTACGTCGAATTTACCACGACATGGCTATATTATAAAAACAGAAAATAAAAAGAGGATAATTAAAAAAAGATATGGATTTTAGAATTTATAGAAATCGTATGAAACTGCGTCAGTCAGTCGAAAATTCGGAAGCTGTACCAACGTGTGGATATCTCGCCACAAGTTTTCTTTCATTTGTTGAATGTACACAAAAGACCAACACGGCTTGCAAGTCTATGCCACAGATCAATCCATCTACACAGACCAAATAAAAAATGAAACACAACGCCGGCGCGAACTATATAGAGAGACCGGCAAACCTCCTCCTCGCCACCTACGTATAAAGCAACACGCACACACATGCCAAACTACGCCTCGCATTATTAGTTTCAGCTAGTCTGCGTAATTATAAATTAAAGGAAGTAAATCGCGAGAAAATTCTAATACTATTATGAGACTGTACAGGAAGTACCTGTAACAATGTTGGTACAATACACAACGTCGTATTATAAAAAAACGTTACAAATGAAACAACGTTGTCGGTAGAATAGCGTCATCAATGATAACATTATGTTCGTAATAAGTGGGGTAATAAGATCAATATGGCAACACAAGCTTATGTACCACACAACTACCATAAAAACTAGGCCTCACTCTGTTGTTCAGCATTACGCATTTTTATTTCGTCTGACGTCTACGCAAACCAAGTCAAAGCGTATAAAAACATACGGATGTGCCATTATGAATGAACTTAGAGACTGATATGTTTACCTCTTGAGCCAACTCGCTAAGACTCATACGACTTTTTAAGATTTTCGACCACCGGCTTCTTGATTCTGTCGATGTTTCGTCATTTAAAGTACATACGTACATATCCTCACACTGTATCCCTAACGGGATAGTCAGAGAGTAAATTACATTTAAAGTAGAGACTCAAAAACATCGATACATCGATGTAATGAACGGAAATATTGAAAGTCGATGTTTCCTCATTTGTTTGCTGTGAAGTGAAGTTAAGCTGATGCAAAACATCATTTCATAAAATTTATTTTTTCAAATTTGGGTTGTTGACCGCTCGAAATTTACAATTTCGGGGGGGGGTCAACTGAAGAAGCGTGCTCATCGCGACTCCTACCAGCCCTTTTCAGGGCTGCAATTCCTCTCCTGTGCACACTATGCGGGACAACGATAATAATAACGGGAAGTGGAGGGAGGAGTGCAGAGTAGCTGCGTGGAATGAGAGGTGGGATTGAAGAGAAAAGATTGGATGTGTTATGTTTGAGTGAAGCCAAGCGAAGAGGCAGTGAATTTGCCGACTTGCCCGGAAGGGGCATCGCTTTGTGGTCAGGGGTACCACATGGAGACAGGGGATGCCAGGGGGTGGGTGTTTTACTGTCCTCTCGTATGGTTAATTGTATGACTGAGCAAAAATGTGTAAATCCCAGACTGCTCTGGGTGCGCCTCAAGATGGGGTTGACGAGAATTTTTATTTTGGCAGTGTATGCTCCAGTGTCCTCTGTTGATTTGGGTGAGCTAGAGCAGTTTCAGGAGAATGTTAGAGAAGTTCTAGCGACGGTTGAAGAGAATGAGAGAATTGTTGTGTGTGGAGACATGCATGGATGGGTCAGGACAACTTGAACAGGATTTGAGACTGTCCTACTCAAATATGGACATAAGAGAGTGAACGATGCTGGTAGGATTGTGTTAGGACTGTGTATGGAAAAGGATCTTTTTATAGCTAATATCATATTTAAGCACAAAAGGATCCATCAGTACACGTGGGAAAGAAAGTGTGCGAGAAGTATGATTGATTTATTCCTGGTAGATAGCAGACTTAAGAAGCAGGTTATGGACACAAGAGCGCATAGAGGAGCCGATCTGGGAACGGACCACTTTCTGGTGATAACCAGAATAAGGGGTCTGTTTGCAGCATGGCGACATCGCGTAGTGGTCAGACCTGCAGCGATTTGTCACATTAAAAGCTGGAAACAGCAGGATGCGATTGATGATAGATTGAAAGTGATGAGCGAGGATGTTGAAGAATGTTGGCAGAACCTTAGGGATAGTAATGCGAAAGATGCGAAAGAAGTGTGTGGAACGAATAAGATTGGGAACGGCAAATAGCGTGATGTGTGGTGAGATGATGAGGTGAAAGTGTCTGTGTACAAGAAGAAGAAAGTATGGTGAGACTACCTTGCTACTAATGACTGTGGTATGAGGAATTTGATGAAAGACAGATATAAGCTGCAAAAAGCAGAAACGAAGGCACTAGTGAAAGAGAAGCGTCGTGAAAGGTGTAGGATGTTAGACGAAAACAAGATGTCAGACAGCTTCGAAGAAAGTTCCAAATTATTTTGGAAAGAAGTACGTACGTACCGAAGTGGTCCGGCACCTTGCAGAATGAATAAAGTGGGTTCGAAAGAAAACAACCTGCTTACAAATAAAAAAGATGTTCTGCAGCGATGAAGTGAATACTATGGAGAACTGTATGAGTCCGTCTCTGACACTAAGAGCGATTTCAACTTTACTGCTTTCAACTTTCCCGACTGCGGGAATTGATGAGGTGACTGCTGAGATGATCAAGTATGGTGGTCCTAGGGGCTGGGATTCCTTCTGTGCACTGTGCAACCTTTGTTGGCAGAAGGGAGAGGGAGGGAAGGGAGAGGGAAGGGGATGCCAGAGGACTGGCGCACCACAGTCATAATGCATCTCTATAAAGGGCAAGGTTCTCATTTCGACTGTGCGTGCTATAGAGCCATCAGCTTGGTCAGCTTAGCAAGTAAAGTCTATACTAATTACTAAGGTATTGACTGAACGTATGAAAGGCGTTTCAGAAAGGTATTTGTGGGAGGCGCAAGATGGTTTTAGGATTTTAGAATTTATAGAAATCGTATGAAACTGCGTCAGTCAGTCGAAAATTCGGAAGCTGTACCAACGTGTGGATATCTCGCCACAAGTTTTCTTTCATTTGTTGAATGTACACAAAAGACCAACACGGCTTGCAAGTC
The DNA here is from genome assembly GCA_907165235.1 of Zeuzera pyrina. NCBI lineage: Eukaryota > Metazoa > Arthropoda > Insecta > Lepidoptera > Cossidae > Zeuzera > Zeuzera pyrina. Next base: position 8,278,958 of record OU015627.1, read on the forward strand.
TATGCCACAGATCAATCCATCTACACAGACCAAATAAAAAATGAAACACAACGCCGGCGCGAACTATATAGAGAGACCGGCAAACCTCCTCCTCGCCACCTACGTATAAAGCAACACGCACACACATGCCAAACTACGCCTGGCATTATTAGTTTCAGCTAGTCTGCGTAATTATAAATTAAAGGAAGTAAATCGCGAGAAAATTCTAATACTATTATGAGACTGTACAGGAAGTACCTGTAACAATGTTGGTACAATACACAACGTCGTATTATAAAAAAACGTTACAAATGAAACAACGTTGTCGGTAGAATAGCGTCATCAATGATAACATTATGTTCGTAATAAGTGGGGTAATAAGATCAATATGGCAACACAAGCTTATGTACCACACAACTACCATAAAAACTAGGCCTCACTCTGTTGTTCAGCATTACGCATTTTTATTTCGTCTGACGTCTACGCAAACCAAGTCAAAGCGTATAAAAACATACGGATGTGCCATTATGAATGAACTTAGAGACTGATATGTTTACCTCTTGAGCCAACTCGCTAAGACTCATACGACTTTTTAAGATTTTCGACCACCGGCTTCTTGATTCTGTCGATGTTTCGTCATTTAAAGTACATACGTACATATCCTCACACTGTATCCCTAACGGGATAGTCAGAGAGTAAATTACATTTAAAGTAGAGACTCAAAAACATCGATACATCGATGTAATGAACGGAAATATTGAAAGTCGATGTTTCCTCATTTGTTTGCTGTGAAGTGAAGTTAAGCTGATGCAAAACATCATTTCATAAAATTTATTTTTTCAAATTTGGGTTGTTGACCGCTCGAAATTTACAATTTCGGGGGGGGGTCAACTGAAGAAGCGTGCTCATCGCGACTCCTACCAGCCCTTTTCAGGGCTGCAATTCCTCTCCTGTGCACACTATGCGGGACAACGATAATAATAACGGGAAGTGGAGGGAGGAGTGCAGAGTAGCTGCGTGGAATGAGAGGTGGGATTGAAGAGAAAAGATTGGATGTGTTATGTTTGAGTGAAGCCAAGCGAAGAGGCAGTGAATTTGCCGACTTGCCCGGAAGGGGCATCGCTTTGTGGTCAGGGGTACCACATGGAGACAGGGGATGCCAGGGGGTGGGTGTTTTACTGTCCTCTCGTATGGTTAATTGTATGACTGAGCAAAAATGTGTAAATCCCAGACTGCTCTGGGTGCGCCTCAAGATGGGGTTGACGAGAATTTTTATTTTGGCAGTGTATGCTCCAGTGTCCTCTGTTGATTTGGGTGAGCTAGAGCAGTTTCAGGAGAATGTTAGAGAAGTTCTAGCGACGGTTGAAGAGAATGAGAGAATTGTTGTGTGTGGAGACATGCATGGATGGGTCAGGACAACTTGAACAGGATTTGAGACTGTCCTACTCAAATATGGACATAAGAGAGTGAACGATGCTGGTAGGATTGTGTTAGGACTGTGTATGGAAAAGGATCTTTTTATAGCTAATATCATATTTAAGCACAAAAGGATCCATCAGTACACGTGGGAAAGAAAGTGTGCGAGAAGTATGATTGATTTATTCCTGGTAGATAGCAGACTTAAGAAGCAGGTTATGGACACAAGAGCGCATAGAGGAGCCGATCTGGGAACGGACCACTTTCTGGTGATAACCAGAATAAGGGGTCTGTTTGCAGCATGGCGACATCGCGTAGTGGTCAGACCTGCAGCGGTTTGTCACATTAAAAGCTGGAAACAGCAGGATGCGATTGATGATAGATTGAAAGTGATGAGCGAGGATGTTGAAGAATGTTGGCAGAACCTTAGGGATAGTAATGCGAAAGATGCGAAAGAAGTGTGTGGAACGAATAAGATTGGGAACGGCAAATAGCGTGATGTGTGGTGAGATGATGAGGTGAAAGTGTCTGTGTACAAGAAGAAGAAAGTATGGTGAGACTACCTTGCTACTAATGACTGTGGTATGAGGAATTTGATGAAAGACAGATATAAGCTGCAAAAAGCAGAAACGAAGGCACTAGTGAAAGAGAAGCGTCGTGAAAGGTGTAGGATGTTAGACGAAAACAAGATGTCAGACAGCTTCGAAGAAAGTTCCAAATTATTTTGGAAAGAAGTACGTACGTACCGAAGTGGTCCGGCACCTTGCAGAATGAATAAAGTGGGTTCGAAAGAAAACAACCTGCTTACAAATAAAAAAGATGTTCTGCAGCGATGAAGTGAATACTATGGAGAACTGTATGAGTCCGTCTCTGACACTAAGAGCGATTTCAACTTTACTGCTTTCAACTTTCCCGACTGCGGGAATTGATGAGGTGACTGCTGAGATGATCAAGTATGGTGGTCCTAGGGGCTGGGATTCCTTCTGTGCACTGTGCAACCTTTGTTGGCAGAAGGGAGAGGGAGGGAAGGGAGAGGGAAGGGGATGCCAGAGGACTGGCGCACCACAGTCATAATGCATCTCTATAAAGGGCAAGGTTCTCATTTCGACTGTGCGTGCTATAGAGCCATCAGCTTGGTCAGCTTAGCAAGTAAAGTCTATACTAATTACTAAGGTATTGACTGAACGTATGAAAGGCGTTTCAGAAAGGTATTTGTGGGAGGCGCAAGATGGTTTTAGGAACAGTAGGGGTTGTATGGATCAGATTTTCTCGCTTCGCGTTATCGTGGGGAAGTTTCTGGCTATAGGTCAGAAAGTTTTATGCGCTTTCGTGGAAAGCATTCGATAGAGTAGTGCGAAAGAAATTGTGGAGTCTTCTGTTTGAATATGGCGTGGAGGGCTCCTTACTGCATGCTGTGAGGTCATTATATCGAGACCACAGAGCCTGTACAAGAATAGACGGTGACATGTCGCCCTGGTACGAAGTCTGTTCTGGTGTCAGACAATGCTGCGTGATGTTTGCCTGGCTGTTCGTTTCGTATTTGGACAGTTGCGTCCAGAGATTGAAAGGTAGTATGAGTGGTATGGGATGGGATAACACAGTGGTAAACTGCCTATTGTACACTGACGATGCTGTGCTCATAGCACCATCAGAAGCAGAGTTGCAGACATTAGTCACGTGCATGAAAGAAGAATGTGAAGTGAAAGGATTGGTATTTTGTATTGTGTTTTAAAGTTCTGTATAAGTGAAAAGAATGGAGTAGGCCTAAATAAACATGTGTAGCTGAAGTTCTCGCGCTCTTCCAAGAAGTCTTACATAACTTCAATAAAGCCTACACTTTACTGGAGGAGTTTTACGATAAGAAGAAAAAAGGAATATACTTCGAACGTGCTTCATGTGAATTCTTATGGTGGCACTTCACATGGCTATTTGTGTTTGCTATTGGGTGTTTGTTGTATTTGGAAAAATATATGACGTACTCGCAAACATGCAAATACAGTTAAATACGACCATCCACATGGCAGCCAAATAACAAACACACAAACATTTGGCAGCAGAAGAAAATGTGTTCACCAAAACTATGGACGTGTTTCAACTTGCAGCGCGGGATTTTATTATTTAAATGCATGTAACTATTACATGCAGTGCGTGAAAAAATACAAAGTAGTGAAAAAATCATGGAGAGCAAGGCTCTGATGGATGCTGACTATGCATAAAAATTTGCATTTTCAATAATTGTTCCAGTTCGCGCTCACAACACAGACACAAAATACTGCACGTCCATACAGATCCACGGCGCGTGCGTTTCTGAATATGGCCATTGTGTAGACGGTTTATTTGCGTATTTGCCTATTTGACCCCTTTGATGTGCGTCGAGAAACCGACAAGCGCACGGTAACGCGTATTTGGTATAGGCCATATTTGTCAAATAGGCAAATAAAGTCAATACTTTGTCAAATATACTCTCCACACGTGGTAATTGTTTGCCAAATATGCCAAATACGCAAATACAAATAGCCATGTGAAGTGCCACCTTCATATGTGACATTGGCAAATGCGCTAATCTGTGCGCCATGCCATGAAGAAAAAAAAACAGCGAATGTCTTACTTACCATAGAGGGTTTAGGGAAAATTATTTCGTAATTGGTAGAAATAACAAAAAAGTTATTTATCGATATGTAAAATCCACTTCAATAAAATATTACCACTTCATAAAAATATCGGTGTACTAGTTTGAAAAAATGTAATGACGTTATAAAATAATTGTACCTAAGCTATAAAAAAATTTAAAAAATGGAAATACGAATTTGCACTACCGTTTATAAGTATATCGCCATTTGTTTTATATTAATTTTAAATTGCAAAGGATTAATTGAGATCAAAATTAGCAAAATAGTGGAAATTATTACTATTAAATGTAATAAGTTGCAGTTTAATTGCAATTTGATTGCAGTGTTGACCATTTATATATTTCCTTACTATAAACTTTAACATTTCAGCTTTTTATGTCAGTCTCTGAGAATACGACTGATAGATAGAGACGACACCGAGAGGCGATTCTACAAGTGTTCTTTTTTGCAAATGGCAGGTGCGCTATATAATAATAACACAGATTAATTAGTTACTAGCGTAATATAATATTATATTCTAGATAGCTGTAGTACATACAATTGTAACCGAATTTACTAAAACGGTCTTTTGTTGTAAGCAATTATTGTACCTATGTATGTATTTAGTGTACTTATTACTATATACATAAAGGATACTAATAAGAGTAAAAATATGTTAAATAAAAAACAGGAAAACGTAGTTTGAAAATATTTATATTACTTATTATACAAAAACATTTAAAATTCGTAACATACAAGAGTGATGAAAAAATCATAATGTGTAAATAACATAGTATTCTCATCAGCATTATTAAAAGTGTGAGTGATCCCGAACAGTCATTATCGGCTACAAAAAATGTATAACATACTATGTTGTACAGGTCCGAAGCGCATTTTTTTTTACTTAAGGCTCCTTGTTGTTATTAAAATTAGTCCTACAAATGACAATTTAAATCTCGTAAGGGGTTAAACTGTTTTTAAATTACATATTTAAAAATGCCCACTTCTGTACTTTTACAATAAATTAGTCCTGCAAAGTGAATCCGCTTAGTCTATTGCAGATTTATAGCAAATTACATTCGTGACAGAAACTGTGTACATTTTTTTTCTAAATGAATTCGTCTGAAAATCGAATTATATGAGGATCTCTATTTTAGTGCGTTAGTTGCTTAATCACTGAGCCTAAAACCTGACGAGATGGCAATAAACAGCATCTCGGAAATTCTTTCTATAGTTAGTAGTAAAAATGTCCTTTTGAAAAATAACCCCAGGTACCGCCGAAAAAACTATTTTAATTTAGAAAATAAAAATACATTGCCGGCTATAAAACTTAAAATCAGGAAGCTAAAGAGTGATGTACTATTGGATATGTTATTTATGATGATGTATTAAATATCATGTAGGAATACGTACATTACATTCATTGTACAGTTAATTTCTTAGGACTATAATATATACGCATGCATAGTAGGCAATAAGTGTCTATTTATGCATAATTATTATTACAATGTCAACTGGAAATACCTACACACACCAAAAACACATTATTATTTTTTTTTAGAATAAAACCACCATAACTCGTCAAAGTCGTTATATTCAGTTATCATCGGGATGGTAACTAATGTTGAATTCTCGAGGGATTGGATCAAAGCAGAATGCTAATGGCACTGTTTATCCCCAAACTGTAAAACAGATTGTATGAGTATGGTCGACGTGCACCGTGCACGTAGCCTACCCATCCGTCACGGGAATAGAGCTCGTCGAGTTCAATGGCGCAGACCACGCTTAGTATGGCCACAAGAACGATGGTACTAAGTTTTGTTCTGCGATAAATCTCGATTCGGTTTCAGGCTTGATACAAAGAGTGAGGGTGTACCACCATTCGCATCGGAAACGCTTAACGTCTGAGATGTGTCCAGGAAGTTCACCCATACAGCGGCTCGACAGTAATAGCCCAAATTCTACTGTCCTTAGTGTTTTTATTACTATATTTGTAATTAATTGTGCATTAAAGAGTATTTTATTGTATTGTAATGGTTTGGGCTAGGATAACTAAAGACCAAAGAACTGAGCTCCTTTTATAAATGGCAACCTGAAGTCCTGAACGCTATGAAAATTACATGCTATATGTTTTGTCTCTCTACGTACGTCCCTTTTCACATTATCCATATACAGCGAGGTGAAATTAGGAATGATTATAAAGAGAAAAACATTTACGTTTTACCGTGGCCAGCTCGGTCGCCTAACTTGAATCCCTTCGAGTTTGCATGAGATATGCTCTAGAGGAGAGCTTTGAAAGACTTCTATGCAGTTAGATACAAAAAATAGTATTTGTAGAATATAGCTAAATAAGTACTACTTAATTTTTAGATCGTTATGAGAATTTTAAGTCATCAATATTATTTTATAATATATAACCTCGTATATTATTATTGTTATTATTATTTTATATGAAACACTCATATACCTAGGCCACAGATTAATTAGTTTACTCCTAGGTGATAATGTGTAAGGAGAGTGTGTAAGGATGAGATTTGAGAAGGCGAAGGAAGAATGTAAGGACCAGGAAGCTTGGCACTTCAACTTTTCTGACTACCCCATAAGGGATAGAGCGTGAGATATGTTTATGTATGTATGTATGTCTATAACCCAATCTCGAAATATTACTTATAGGTAGGCATATTTATATAAACACAACGTAGAGTTATAGAGAGAATATTTTACATATTAAACGCGCTATCCACAGACCGTTATCCGATTTCAGAATAACTTCGTAAATAACAATATTGAAATGTATTCGTTAGTAGACTCAAAATATTAAAAAATACGTTCCCCACCAGATCATAATGTACATTTTTTTGAATAACCAATGAACTTATGAATGCCTTTTCTGCCATCGTACATCGTAATGAAGGAAAACAATAATCTAGGAGCAAATAAATAAATAATCAAATAAAATCGGTACCGATTTTAAATAACAATATCATTGTTATCATATTACACATAAACATATAATATATCCATATATGCATACATGAAATAGAATTCCTTATTAATTATAGATATAATACATACTCCATAGATCATAGCATTCTGATTGCTAACTGATCTGACAAATGTACATTTGTATATATTTGTTTATATATTATTTGTATATTAAATATGTCACTAAGTATTATAGACTAAAAATATTAATAATTAATTACCGTTACTAAAAGGTTACTAATAAAATAAACTGAATACAAAAGTTCATGTAATTTTTTGTACTTTACTTTATTAGTTTGCTTTTTCTATTTTCTCGTTCTATTCACACTTGCTCTTATTCTGTACTGCTCTATTGTATAATATATAATACAAATATATATATAAATGGTATTTTATTACGTTGGAAAATAAAACAAGCAGGTTAATATAGAATATTCATAATAACGACGTAGTTATAAAAAGCAAAATATTTATGTATTTATAATGAAATCATTTGTAAATATTAAGAAACACCCTAGATATTAATATAATATTACAGATATTAACTAGGTAGACAGATATAAAATAAATTTTGCTTTTTTTAAACACTGAATATAACATAGGTAATAGCACGACATTATTACGATATTATTAAATTGTGCTAATATATCGTAACATCTTATTATCGGGGTAAAATATTTCTAAGGTTTCGGATGATGCTTAAATACATACATTGACGGTTGAATACATTTCGATACTTTTACATTATTTGGGATTACATATGTAAGAGGTGCATATTTTATGCTGTAAACTTTGCATAAAATATTTGGTAGTTTTTTGTAGTCTTCTTCGATATTTTAAGCATGTGAATATAGGCTTTTCTAGAAAATTCTTGATAATTGTACGGGACGATATTTAAAGGTGACATGACATCAACTCGCGACTGTCTACCAGAACGCGTCGCGTTAACTTCATGGCACCTCTTAAGCCTAACGTAGTTTTATGTAGGCCTAAATTCTTCTCTCGTCGCACGGTTTTCCTCGTTCAGACGTAAGGAACTCGGTGAAGTTAGTAGATAACACATAAGCGATACAAACGGACGAAGATCCCACCGACCCGTGAATGTCGGCCGGTCGTGAAGTTCGTCCGGGCGTAGCACTTGATATACTGGTCTTCTTTCTTCGTTGCTCTGTATTGTTTCTTCTTTTTTGTAAAAGCTCATTGTTATTTGTTTAAATGTTGTTTACAATAATATTTAATAATTACTACACACATTGACTTGTAAATTAAACATTCTAGGATATAAGAGCGTAATATACACGAATCAATGTTATGGAAAACTAACCAACGCAAAAAATATGTAACAACGTAATACAAGATAATAATTTATAAATATCATACATTTAGCACATATCATATATTTAGCATTAACACAGTAACTAATATCCATTTACAATATGAATGTAATTCACCTGTAATAAAGAGTGGATGCTAACAAATGAATCTTCAGCGCGCAGTGGGTAAGATAAGCGCTCTACCTTCCGTCGACCTTCGATCGGTGCGAAGCGAACGAGTGAGCGATAGTCGGAGCGCGGCGCCCGGCGTCGGCGGTGAACGAACTCACCTTGACAAATGCACCATTTGGCATTGTTCGCGGGAAAACCGGCGGCCTTGCGCGCGCGCCGCCACTGCGTCGCCGACCAATAGCGAGCCTTCGCGCCACAGCCTGCGCCCGTTTTGGCGGGAACCACTCGTCTGAACATTGCCCGCGCTCGCCGCGCGACCTGCAGCGCCACCGTTTCAGCGTGACGACCTTTCATTCAACGTGTTCATGTTGTCTTCTAATGATTGTGAAGTGAATATCATACGGGTATGGGGGCTTAGTAACCGCGTATTTTCTGTAATTAAAGGAAAAATAACAACATGTTAAAAGTATTGTTCTACCACGTTTTACTAAATACACGGCAGCGATTACCCTCACTGTGATTAGTATTAGCCGCAGAAATAATTATTTCTGTGATATTCGTGATTATAAATGAATTGATATTGCTATACATAATAAGAGGGTTAATGTTGTTGTTTACTTCGATTGCACGTATCAATTTTATGAAAAAAAGCCGTCTAGCGCATTTTACTTATCTAGCTAGTTAGCACAAATATGTAGACGTAATAGTCATGGTCGACCGACTTTGTAGCTAATAAACGAATATTAATAAGTAGCGATTAACGAATAAGTGTAATTTATGGTAGAGCATCTTGGAATATAATTAAAATATGTATGTTTTATAATCGGGCCAATTGGAGATTATTTTTTAAATTGTAATGAGAATGAATAGTTAAATCCGTGGTTAATATCATCTGCATGACATCTTTTTCTGTGTAGTAAAAACACCACTAGATTCAAGTTCACGATTGTTGGCTCAATATTCTACTTCAAGCGCGAAAAATTATGCGCGTGAGTGTCAGTAATTATATATTTTATTACCAAAATGGCGGATGCAACTTGGTCACGTGACGTCAGCGACGGCGTCGACAAATAGAATTCCTGTTTATTTCATGAAACTGGAGACGTAACAATGAATTTATCAAAATACTTTGTTTGTAAGTTAGAAACAATAATGAATACTATTATTACCTCGTATTCACATTTGTAAATACAACGTTTTATGTACAATTTTGTGTGATAGGTATATTTCATTACAATTCTATTAAAATGTATGTATTATACCTATAAATATTTAAAGACGGGTGCACGAATTGGAAGTTAAACGTTTTGTGAAAAATCATATGATAGGTTTCAATTTGGTGGATTAAGCCAGATATTTAATTGTAAATTGGGAATTTCTTATAAGTAAATTCTTAAAATCTCTTGTCACTTCATGTATAGTATAATTGATACGACAGGTTGCCTGTTATCGCAGCTAATCGCAGTATTAACAGTGTGGGACGTCGGTGCAGTTCAACCAAAATTAGATGTAAATCGACTCCTACGCAATAATTCGCTGTTATTTGATTTAATGTCGCACATAAGTTCTTTTGTATTTTTTGAATAACTTTGAATAACATAATGGATAAAAAAAGTTTATTTTTTATTTTATTATTAGTTTTTATTACAATATAACGAATTAATCGCGAAAAAAATTGCTTATGTGCAGATTAACATGCGCACAGAGGATTCCGTAGTTACGATTTCTATAAAATGGTAAAGTAAACTTAATTTTTGGAGATCTAGAACACCTAAGACTTGTTACATTTTTCCTATACATTTTAGAAAAGGTTTTATATTTACTGAAATGTTTAAAATTCTAGACCCAGTAGTTTCAGAGATAAGGGAGCGAATGATCATGTCAAGGTCACATATCTAGTTTGCTTATCACTGAATTCTCCTATGAATATTTTAAAACGGCATCTAGTGCAAAATATGTGAGTTAACAAGGTGTGTTATTACCTATTATGCTCAATGTCAAGTTAACAGGTCAGATAGTTACTGAGAAAATCGACCGTGACAGACAAACGGACGCACGAGAGATGTTATAAAGGTTTCCGTTTTTCCTCTAGAGGTACGAAAACCTAATAATTAAATTTCGACAAAGCCAAAAGCTATAAAAAAGTTATGGCTGTAATAGAGTGTATATTATGTAGTAAAAATGTTCGGTCAATTTTTCTTGTTCATTTAATTTTACTAAGAATTAGAGTAGCTATAGTAATTTATTAATGCGTATGTATATCGTCATTTAATTTAATTTTTATTTTAATTAATCATTTGTAGTCTACGAATGACAACGCTACGGCGTAGCAAACACATGAAACAACATGAATTTGACGTTCAGTACATAATTTTTAGGTTCTTAGGTTATATTTGGACTATATTAATTTAATTCACAGGCTCTTAATATTTCGTAATTAATTCGTAATTACAGTTTACATTAATGTTTCTTCAGTAGAACAAAATAAATAAATTTTTGTACCTTTTTTAAGTATATTGCGTTCACGGAGGAGTGTGCGATTTGGCATAGTTAAAGTTTATACGAAGAAGGAGTGTAGAAAGCTAAAATTTTTATGTAATATGTGTTACAAATACATTAAATTAAATAAAATGAAACATTCGTTGTTTACGTTCATACTGAAAATATTAAATACCTAACAGCTATACCGTTAATGTCAAAGATAGTTTATGGTCAAACAACAGACGCAAAAAGTGGAATTTATCGCCACAGAATTTTAAAATGTTTAAAATGTGAATTTTATGTGATTTGTGAGCTGTGAGCTGCTTCGAGTTGGAATGTATGTCAAGGATAAATAGCGTTTATTTTATATTTACGGTCAAATTTCGATCAATGAGCGACCACTAATTTTTTATTATAACGAAGAATCAAAGACGACATCAGGACATTCTTAAACAATCAGCTGTAGATTTGGATGGAAAGATAATTAAAGTGAAGTCCCCATGAAGTGCCATTTCCTATCTTCAATATTTATAGTCCATGTTCCAAAGGCATTGGACACTAAAACGTAACAGGTAATATGATTGGTGAAGTTTATACGAGTTCAGGATATCGTTAATTTATTTATAAGGTATAAAAGATATCCGCTCACAGCGTGAATTATAGTTATAAAGATTTGTTTAATGTAAGTTTTTTTATGAGAATTAAATGTATTACTTAGATAAAATCAAAAAATACTGTTTCTTTGTTCGAATCAAAAAATACTCTTTAAATAATTTGTCTTATGTACTAGGGACTCGTCTCGTTAAAATAAATTTAAAATAGGTGCAGTGGTTCCGGAGATTAGTCTCCACATATAAACAAACTTTCAAAATCCGCACTCCCTATTTTACGATTAGTATTACAGTCTTTCAATTACAATTTGCAATTCGTTTTGCGAACTATGTAGTTTCAGAGGAAGGTTACATAAGAAAATCTTTGTAAACGATTAAGAAGTAACAAAACAATCTTGTGAGACAGTAATGGACTAACGTAAGACAACCATCGGCAACTGGTTACTGGTCAGCTAAATGAGTCATGTCTGCAGTCGCTGCCACCGCGAACCTGCTTCGCAGCTTTCGTTTAGAGGTCGTCTATTTTTTTGTTTGACAACGGAATGGGTATCTAACTGGCAGTTTTTAGTTACGTATTTTTTAATTTACACAATTTTCGTTGAGATCGCAAATGCGCTACATTTTATGATTTTTACTTTTGTTGCGATATTTTCAGTAATTATTTATTTACTTGTATCGATATCTAGTATAAATTGCGTATGTACATACCTATGTACCTACATTATGTTTCTTTTAAATATTACTTATAAAAGTACGCATATTTGAATTTAACAAATATCTCAAAGATATTTATTTACTTTTTTACTTATTCATAAATTAAGTACCTACCTACCTATTTACGTTATATTTTGTAAATAGTTACATACCAATCTCTATCTTATTTTATTTTTGTTTTCAGAGTAACTTACAAAGATTAATTGTAGGCTTAAATTGTACATTTTCATTATATTTTTCTTTGTGACTGTGTACTGGTCCAATAAAGTCTAGGTATTACATTATATTGTACTATGTGTATTTTAACGCTTCCTTAAAATGTGTGAATATTATGTTTGCAACTGTATGTATAATATACCATAATTACTTTTATTATTAATTTTAGGTTTGGTACATAATAACTAAATGCTTGTGAATCGTATTCATGAATAACGAGCTCTAGGCAACTCCGTTTATCGGCGAACATTTCACATTCACATATCACAGAAGTGGAGATACGAATAAAATTATCAACTGTAATAAATACTCAAACAAGCGGCGCGTTCGTGTAAAATGTCTTCAGCGGCGTGCGCAGGCGCGGGACGTGAGTCAGGTGTCGTTCACCCGGCCGATGCTGCGCGTCATCACAATACCTAGCCCGCCATTATACTTTATGCCACTTTTTATCTCATCTAGCTGCTGACCCCGCCTCGTTTCGATTGAGGAGAGAGCTTGGGACATGTTGAGTGCTGCTGATCGATTTATCACTTATCGTTCATACACATTTAACATAAGTACTAAAGAATAGTATTCAGATATTCAGAAAGAAACTAGCCCTCAGCGCAAAAATCTTGTTAGTAAAAAATTTTTTTTAAATAAGCTTCATGGGAAAAAAGGAATATATGCCTTATAGTTATAATTTTATAATTTAACGTCTCGCTTGCTTCTCGCTAAACATTTTTGTACGAACAAGCACAAGCAAGTCTGTGCCTGTTGAAGGTAAAAGGGTAACAAAAACATGTTACCCTTCTGGATACAACATACTACCTACTGGATATAACATAATATCTGTTTTAAACGAAACAGATATATCCAGTAGGCAAACTTTAGTATAAATCCTTAGAAAGCAAACTACATTTTGTAATTTGCTCAATTCATAGGACATACAATAATATACAACAACAACGATGTAAATTGTATTTCAAATTTAGTTGCTGTATCAACATTTATTTTATAGTAATTATCACATATTATTTCTGATGATATATTAACAGTCTAAATACGTATTCTATTTTTTACTTATTTGTTACAATATTATTTCTTGTTATTTTCACTTCACTCAAAACTTGTTTCAAGCCTCTCCTTTATCTTTTAATTTTAAAATAAACTAATAATTGCCGGATGACTTTTTTATTAACTTTCTATATAAGTAGATCAATGATTTCGCAGCGGCATCTGTCATGAGAGTTGTGAATCAATGAATACAGTGTTCTTATTGGTCGATTTCATTATTAGAGTTTTTAATGACAACAATGTTTGAAAGGGAAATTATAAATACTGTAAACTCAACTTAATAAACTCAATTTAATAAGAGATTTGCTAGATTGATAGAGAAATGTTACAGTTAATAGAGAGCTGATAGAGAGTTAATAAGAGTGGATGGAGAGTTGCTAAGAAGTTCATTATGATTATTTCCTCAGTTCCTTTTCAGATTTCATTTTCTTTTTAGTTCTAATAAAAAGTATAGTAAAGTATAGTAAGTATATGTACTTGTTTGGGAAATAAATTGTTTTGTAATTAAAATATATTTTGAACATTTATTTCAATAAGAACATAAATAAATATAAAAATGTAAATAGCCCATTTTATTAAATATGTCATTGTTTTTCGCAATATTTTTAAAAGGACGGCTTATATTGAGTAATAGTATTAAAATAAATGTGCTAATACTAATAACTTGTGAGGTAGTTTCTTGAGTCATTTTAACCGCGAAGTTATGAATGATTCTTTTATGAAAATCGGTATTTCCAAGTTGCGTTTTTAAAGAAAATGGGATTTTCTGAAATATGTAGTTGTCTACTTTAATATTGGTTTTAATTTTTGGATTTAACAGTTGTTAGTGATTAGATTTATACTTAAATAAAGTATATTATGTTAGTAAAAGTATTTAATATTAGTAAGTATATTTTTTCATTTCACAGACACTCCGTACTTGTATATAAAACGTTACTTAACCGATAGCTTGTAGTTCATACGTAAAAAGAGTGCTAAGAGTAAAAATTGCAAATAAAGAACTAAAGTGGGTGTCAATTTAAAAAGTCGCATTTATAATCTAATACCTTCGAACTCCAGGTAGTTTCTAAAAAGCTGCGAAATACCTAAATTGTGTTCTAGGTTTCATAACTTCAGAAAATAATATTATGAATATGAGTAATATTATAGTTATATATTTATAACAATTGAATATGTTGCCATAGTGGAATAAATAATTTCCGGAGAACAGTAGATTCCCATATAAATAGTTTAAAATCTGTTCCTAAAAATAATTTAATGATAAATTTAATGATAGTTTCATTTAAATGGATTTAGTAATCCCTGAGATTAAGTTCGGCGAAGATATTGGTGTAATATTTATTATAATATGCTTAATCCGTGTTATGTAAATAAACGTATTATGGACTAAAAGTTAGGATTATAGTATATTAATAATAGTATTATTTCGAAATGACACAAATATTTTATTTTTATTTACCCGAAAATCTTGAAATGAACATCGTAAGGTATAGCATTTCTTCATACTAAAGGTAATATTTCTTGGAAGTAGCTTTTTAAATTTTACTCTGAACATTGACCTCCAAATATGGTGACCACGTCCTTCCGCCAGTGCGGACGTGGTTTTTAATATTCGGTACATGTTCCTTGTGACTGAATGAGATAATTTAGTATTCCGTTATCATGGCACTATGATTGAATATATTACACATTTTATTGATAATATTATAATGTAATGTCGCTTTTGTGAAAGAGGTACAAAGTTATTGTGTTCTGTTTTTACGCGAAGCTTCATAACGCTCGTTGGGATATCTAAATTATGAGCCCTACCAACATCCTAACACCTAAATCAAAAAAAGTGAAACAAAAAACGAACGCAACGGAGTGTGCAAAGCCAAGTATGCAAGTATACTAATTTCTATTTAGTTGAATAGATATCTAAGTTTTTCGCAATCGATGTTGATCTCTCTGTGGCTGGCGGCACAACGCTGGAGCGCGTGACTTCCAAATACTAGGTTGCGGTGTCGTGTGTTCAAAACACTAGGTATAGCGCACTTCAAGTACGGCCATATATTTCTCATGTTCGTTTGTAGACGAGGTTTTTCCTAAAAATATCAGTATAATAATTTACTACTATGCTCATATTAATTTACGTTACGTATTAGAAATAATAACAATGCGTAAGAAGCTTTACTTCCATTGAATGTACCACAACACCTCGCATTTTAATTTTTATTGTATCGAAAATTTTTATTGAAATAAATCAGTCGATACATAATTAAACTTTTAATTATTACAAAGTTAAAACTTGTGTGTTATTTTTATTATTATATTAGTTGTTATTCAGGCTAACCACATAAATGACTGCTACCAAATATTGTTGTTGCTCCTACATTTCAAAAAGCACTGCAGATAGCAACCGCAGGATTTTTTTTCGGCGTGCTGAGCCTCTCTCCCTAGATTTATATGTCTAGAAAATTATGACCGAAGCAGGCCAAATTGTCTAAAACATATAGAACGATTGTAGTGTTTCGTCGGCTCATTTTTGTACCAGAAAGCTCCATAAAACTCCATTAGACCTGTGCCTATTTTGTTGGTGTTATTGTTTGGTAGTTAACAATACTAACAGAAGAGAAAATTTTTTAAATACTATATAATATGAAATTAATTATAAACTAAGGGATTAGGTATTTATTTGTAGTTATAATCACGAATTAAGATTTCCGCGAAATCATAAAAATCGATAAAAGTGTTGATAAACTAAGCATTAGAAATAATTAAAATAAAAACGTACCTTTTACGAAAACAAATTTTAAATTTTGTATACAGAATTTTCTCAATTTTCTCTACAAAACCACCGTTTCAGACCTGTAGGTAAAAAAGGTAAATTATTTTAAATCCTCCATTTGAAAATTACCTCGTAAACTATGTTATTAATTAAAAGATAAAATACATAGGTAAATTAAAAAATATTAGATAACGTCGATTTGGGGAAATTATTAGGTCACCGGTAAATATCTCTATGAATAAATTGTGGATTTCTAGGAAAACAGTTAGATACACCTTGTACGCGGCCAAGTGTGATTTTAATCATATATACATTGCTCAATAACTGCATGATGTCACCCCTGAATAATGTGACTCAAGATATCTTTTTCTGTGCTGTTGTTTTCTTTATCCACTTTGTTACAGTAGTATGCATTATTAATAAATAATATATTACTCGATTTTCCTGAATAAGTCTTGCAAAATAATATTCCGTATTTTATAGGTTTTACAATGTAAGCACTTATTGCATTGACTATTGGTTCGATAGTCTTCCATAATATCTGCAAGCAAGAAAACAATATTGAGGACAGAATCACTGCAATATCGACTTTTTCAAGAATAATACACAATAGGCAAGTCATAGATTACTACTTCAATTAATAATTAAGGAAAACTAAAATATTGTATTAATAACTATTGAATTGCAAGTAACATAAAGTTTTGTATTATCTAAAAACAGTATTCTTATAGTGTACTTAAATAAGGTTAATAATAAAAAATATTTATATTAAAAATATCGATTTACGTGTATGCAAAAAAGTACAAACTTTTCTCACATTCATTTTTACTTCAAACTCCTTCTCATTCCACTGAATTCTTTTCTACCTAAAATGGGTCTGCTGGAAGAAATAACCAAAGTAAGCTGTACCCTTTCCTCATCTTCTCTACATATAACTTTCTTTGTATATAATATGTGTAGGTATATGTATACATTATATATTATATATATATCATGTATTTATATTATTTTATTCTTGTATGTATGGATGTACACACAGCGTCTACCTTTCTTCCATGGAACTGTCAATCTCGTGGGTCTGCTGGAAGGTACAGCCAGAAATAAGCTGTACCCTTCTCATCTTCTCTACATATAACTTTCTTTGTGTATGGTTTGTGCAATAAATATTGAAATAAATAAAGTTTTCTTAAATAAAAAAGATGCTGTAACAAACAACAATATTTTTTCATTTCCTGAAGTTTTTAAGACCATGTAAAGTATTTCGTATATAATTGGTACAGATGAATTAATATGCACTTTTTATTCGGTTAGCGTTATCATTGACTACAATACTTTTATAATTTTTTTTATTGAAATATAAAATTAAAGGTATGGAGATATTGATGAACAAATATTTCGAAAATTGAAAAATTAATTTGGTTTAGAATTTTAATGTTGTGTGAATATAGTTCATTTATAAAAAAGATCCACTGAATGAAATCCATAACCAAATACCTATTAGCTTTACCTTTTACTAATTTCTCTTTCATATTGTTATGTCTTAAAATAAAACTTTAAAGGCATGTATATAAACAAATACAATAATTAGATATAGGTAGATACATAACATGTAATAGGCGTAAATTAAACTTTTACTGGAAGTGTACACACAGATAGAGTTTCCTATCGCTGTCTCTGCTGAGTCCCTACTTGGCTAGTAGTGGAAGTGGAAGGCTCACCGTACCCACGCAGTAATTATAGATTGACTACAACCTAATGTTTCATTCATGTTACGCGTGTTCTATTTATAAAAGCGACTAGGCTGACGGAGGCGTGTGTTCGCGATAACATTTACATGCATAGCGTTTTATTTTTATAAATTAACACATTACACGTTTACTTAACATCAATTTCAGGCTATGTCACGTGTTAGCGGTTTACGAAAGCATCTCGATATTTTTCATTACAAATTGTTGTGCGATTCTGAATAAATAAGTTAGGTGAATACTCGGTTTGATTTCATTCGACTCATTGTGAAGTCAATAGTTTTGCCGCGAAAGTTTTATTTTAGGGTTAAATTTTTTTCTCCTAAGCCTCAAAAGTCATTTTTGATAAGTATATTTGCCCTTTCTACAATTGCGGAGCCAAGGTCGAACTGTCGCGACTCGCGAGATGCTCGTTAAAGCGACTAAAGTTAAAAGCAAAATTATATTGTGTAAATGATTCATTTTAAAGTTTACCATATGTAGTGGATGATATTTAAAAGTGATAAATTTATTGTGGAAATTATACATTTGAAAGAACATATGATTTAATTCAGAAACAGCAAATTGTAGTAATACTATTCATTTTAAATGAGATAATTTGAAGTTTAAACTGTTCATTCCGTTGCTCATTTATATATTATGTTCCTTACTTCGGATTCACGAACATCTTTAATCAGAGGTTGAAAGTATTGATAGATGCAAGTAATGTTTTTAAATAAAGTAGTTTTACATAAAATAACATTGTTGTTTTGGGTTTTATAGTTTGTTACAGACATTATTTAACGGTTTATTAATAGCAGTAGTTATAATAACGGTTGTTTTAGGTAACGTACTCGTACGATTTGTATTACATTTTGAGGTACATCTTTGACGAGAATCATTTTGAATGAGGACGCACACACCTACCGTTATCACATATGTATGTTAATCAAAACATATGATTTGGTATATTATTTGAGTCTGTGTGGGTAAGTCACGTTATCGTCATGTCAGCCGATAATGGCAGTGTCATGAGTTACGTCATCGTCAGCTGGGCAGCCATTTTGGGCTGTATGCCGCGTTTCGTGGTAATTTGTTATGAACAGGTAATTAAGATTGATTCGTTACCGACATTATAAGTAAATTTCAATGTGATAATCCACATAATTCTCTCAATAAATAATATTGAAAAAGAAAGGATATTTAGTTAAACTTGTAACAGTAATATTATGGTTTCATGAAATTCTATTAATTGCTAATTTTCTACATGATAAAAATTAACTGGGCGAAGTCAATTTAATCTTAAATTTTCCGTTCTGATATCTATCCATCCTAATATTACGAAACTATTTGTGTCATCTCATATCGGTACATCAGGTACCACCAAACAAACAGTTGTTGTTACATCACGCCGCGTCACAAACAGCTGTGAAACAGGTTTTAGGCAGTCAGCATTCCTGAGGGAACGCCAACATGGTGCGCCAACGCGATGCCACTATAAAAACCTAATTACCCGAAAAAATACTATGTACTAAAGCTAACTAGTGGGCGTTCTGATAGAATAACTCTGTCAACAGAAATTGATAGTTGCCAAGTATTTGTAAAAGTGTTTTGGCAGTCCATTTGTGTTGTTTAAAATTGTAAAGGTTTAAAGTTCACGTAGGTAATTCTAAGTGAAATAAGTATAATAAATAATTAATTATCCTACTATTTTTTTAATACCAATGCGTTTATTAGTGACAGGATGGTTGTTCAATGTACGATGTACATTATTATTCAACATTGAACAAATCCAGTCGATATTAAAAAATTATCTACCGGTAAATATGAATAATAATATCAATATTAGTTATAAATAATAAATAAAAGACTCTTTACACATTATATTTGTACTCGTCACATTAGGTTTCTTGTGACAATTGAGAAAACCCAGCAGTTGTATCAAACAGAAATGCTCATTACGAGACTACAGAATGTTAGTCTGCTCTTTTTTGGCGATCGGTGGAATCTATCTTGAAGCGTATGACAGGTGTCTACTCACTTCGTTTGACTTAACAGTCCGTTAATACTACTCTTATCATGTAATTATGAGTCGCTGGGACTGCTTTTTGAAATAGTTTTATTATCAAAATTCTTAGAAATGTATAATTTCGTGACTTATGTTGTTTTGATGGATCTTTTTTACGTATATATGTAATATACGTAGATTAAATTATCTCAAAATCAACAATAATTTATCGATATCCTCATTTCGATTTGATAAGAAGTTTTAGTTTTAAATGTATGGGATATTAGCTGAAATTCTACATTTCAACTTTAATAATTAAGCATAGGAAGAATGTAGACAAGCGCCTATATAGATTTTTTCAGAGAAGCTTTTAATTTCACATGATTCTTAAATTATAACTTTTGTAGACTTTTTTAATGTGTCTAATAAAGGTTTTGTCATTTTGTCGCGATGACGTCGCGGTTCACTTTGGCAGTACCTACGTATGTATTTACGAAAGTAACATTTTACATCCTTGATTGTATCTGGCAAATTATAAGTTGTGCAAATTAGCTAAATTATGTACCTTGTATGGATGCTGTAAACTCTATCTGCGAGAGAGTATAATATTACTTAATCTATCCTCGGCTGTTACTTGCAAAGTACAAGTGATACCTACATGCAATATTTTTATTCCATCACGTAGTTCAGGACCTCAGCTAAATGCCGGTAAATTTGGTGGCGGTAATTTCCCATCCTTCATTTATTTTAGAGCTATTCTGTTGCTAAATGCTCTACTTCCTATTAGTACTTTAACTCTTTTTAAGTTTTTCTCGACTGGGTGTGCTCGAAATCAAATGAAAGTAAGATAAAAGCAATGGAAATGCGATCTCTTAGAAATACGTGCGCAGTCTCACCTTGCGGAAAAAATAAGCAATGAAGAGATACGCGGTATGACAGGGTTGCACGACAGTGTTATTGTACAAACGAAGAAAGGAATGTTTAGATGGTGACTTCAGCTAATTGTCCTCGCTGCATCCTTTATGGAATGGTATAAACTCTATCCTCTAATGTATTTCGCAAACTACATAGGTACTTATAAGTGTACAATATGCTACTTTCTTATACCTACTATTGTGAGGCTTAAGACCTCAGGTAAATATCTCAATCTATTCTAATTAAATAATAAGAGAGACGTTGTCACGAGCATGTGAGGCCGTGTAAATGGGTATACAATATGCTATATTCTTATAGTATTGTGAGGCTTAAGACCTCAAATAAATGACCAGTCTATATATTAATAGTATCTTTTTAAACGAACGTATTGCGCGTACGTAAATGTGAGATTTGATATAGTTAAAGTTGATATGAAGTAGGAGTGCAGAAAGCTAAAATTTGTATATAATATGTTACAAATACATTAAATAAAATAAAATAAAACATTCATTGTTTACGACATTACTGCCAATGTCAAACGCATGTCAAAAACAATAGTTTGTGGCCAAACAGGGTCAAACAGTAGTATAGAGCAGAGATTATCGTCAAAGTATTTTAAAATGTCCCCAACAAATGATTACTGATATATTGACTGAATGAGTTTTGAGCTGTGAATTTTGTGTGATTTGTGAGCTATGAGCTTTTTCGAGTCTGTGGAGTGTAGGTCAAGGATAAAAAGCGTATCTCTAAATAGTATAAAGTGAAGTCGCTGTTTTCGTCTGTCTGTTTCTCCGCTAACTTCTTCTAAACCACGCAACGGATTTTGATACGGTTTTCACTACCATTTAGATATTTTTTTCCGGAAGGTTTATATGTATAATGCATGTATATTACAGAGGAAAAAACCGGGAATAGTAATTATAACCAAAATAATATTCTACGGAATTGTATATCTTAAAACGGTCTACAGAAAAGTCTGCCATTGTATATGTCTATTTCCTAAGGATAAACCACAGTAACCATTTTTATCTTTTACATATTTCTAAACAATAATGGGTTATTTACGAAGCTACTTTAAACAATAAGTATTAATCCTTATCTAATTAAATACATTAGGTACGTGGTGCATTTAATGTAGATCAAAATTGTTCTTCACAGCATATCATTAAATTTAATATCTTAGAAGATATCACAGATTTAAAATTATTAATCGTTCGCAGCGAAGTAATAATTATAATAATAATTTATTTATTCCTGTTACATATACCATATATTTTGTACAACACATACACATAGCCTTAATCATTATACTAAAGTTTAAGGTTTAACACGTCCGGAACCCGAACTAGGCAAAAACCTGTGTTTCAGGCTCCAGTGCCCCGGCCCTTGAGAGTCGTATATGTCAATAGTTTTTTAAATAACAATAGAAGTGGAAATAGCAGAATGTATACAAAAATGACAACTTATTGTAAAATTTAATATTAAGACACGTACGCATCTGTTAATTTCTTTTTTTTATCGTTGATTGTTGATTGAACTGAAGATTGTTGAAAGTAATAAAAGTGATCTTTTGCGATGTGTAATTACTAATTAGTGTGATGTATGATATATAATAATTGAAAGCTGTTTATCTGTAAATGGGTATTTATTTACTTTTCCCCAGTCAATAGTCACGAGTATGAGAGTATAATGATTTTGGGTGGAGAAGATCTTCAGTGGCGTCATAGGATTTTTTCAGTAGCAGTGATACTATCTCCTTTTTGCATTTAAATTTGTTAAGTGATTATATTGGTATTTTATGATAAATTTATTTATAAAGAAAGGGACCAAGAAAACAGAAGAAACGGTGGCTGAAAGAGGTTCTGAATCGATCTATAGACAATTCAAAAGCCAACAATCTATTGCCTCTCGCAGAATTTGGGGGGTTATTTGATAATTGAGTGCTGTTTTATAATTATGCTTAGTACAATAAGCTTACTGAAAGTACTTCATAATATTTGTATAAATTTAAAGAGGGATATCGAAAAGGTTTAAAGATACTAATTTTCAATAGCACATTCTATGCCGTTTCAAGGGGTATGAAATGTGATTTCGCAACACCGCCCCAAGATGTGATACAGTATATTATAACCGATTGGACTAATGAATAATAAACGCCGTTAAGTATGTTGGTGTCAGTAATGTTCCTTAGATGCCTAAAAGTAAATACGACCTTACACAGTCTAGAAGAGAGAATATTAATGTGGGGTGAAAAAGTTAAATTCTCATCTACACCCAAATATTTAATGACATCTGTCTTCTCATTCTGAGGACAATCACAGTCTGTGATTATGCGCAGAAAGAAATAAATTAGAACTGTCAAAAGACTGGACATTACGTATAGAGTAAGTAATGTATCTTGTTTTAACAATGTTTAGCGTTAATTTATTATGACCAAGCCAGTTTCTTACTATATCCTGACCCTCTTGAGCCACCCTATAGGTTTCAGGCCATGATTTTGGTGTAAATATCAGAGAAGTGTCGTCAGCGAATGTTATGGTTTTGCTCTTTTTCAATTGTAAATTGTACATATCATTAATATATACAAGACATAGTGTAGGACTCATTATAATACCTTGTGGGACTCCAGTAGTGATAAGTAGGTCTTCACTAGCATTGTTGCCGATCTTTACACGCTGATATCTATGTGATAAATAGTCCATAAAAAGATTTTTTTGATTTTCTTTTACTCCAAGTGATTTAAGTTTTGTTAATAACAAAGAAATTGAGATAGTATTAAATTCCTTTGCAATGTCTAAATAAATGATTAACGACTATATTGTTGTCAAGCGAACTAACAGCATAATTGTTAGACCGTTAATATAGCATCAGCTGTTGATCTATCTGCCTGCTTTAAATCCATATTGTCCATCGGCCAACAGGCTGTAATTTTCAAGATAATTAACCAATCTACTATTAATAACTTTTTCAACAATCTTAGAAAGAGCAGACAATATTGAGATAGGTCGGTAATTATTAAGACATACGTACTGACTTCCTTTATGAATTGGATGTATACATAAGTGCTATTTTGAAAATATCAGGAAATTTGTCTTTTGGTAGGCACAACTTAGATATGAGTGATGAGGTGGTGTAATAATATCTTTATGCATTTTGAGTATATTAGACGATATACCATCCCAACCAACAGCACAATCACTTCTTAAGGAACTAATAAGACGTTCCACTTCATGAAAGTCTGTCAGTAACAAAACAAAAGGAGCCTTTTTTGTGTGTTGTTTGATATTTGTAATAAGGAGGACTATGACTAATAGCATTATTATTAAGTGACTTATCAATGTTAACAAAATATTTATTTATCTTGTTTACAGAATCTTAAGGTTTGTCGTCAAGAGTTTATATAACTTGCGGAGTAGTTTTTAATTCGACTAAATTAGTAAGATTGTGTATTGTTTTCCAAACTTTTTTAAGTTTCCTTTCCTGCTTTATTAAACTCGTTCCTTTCATAATCACGTTTTCTCTTTATAATTAAATTATTTGTAAAATTACGTTTACGTTTATATGAGACTTATAGGAAACAGTTATCAGGAGATTTTTTAAATTTAAGGTGAATTTTATCACGATTTGAGAATTCCTGGTGTAGTCCATGGTTTTATAACTACTTTTGTACCTTAACTGTACTACTTTCTCTTATTAATTTATTGAGAAAGTTGACGAGAAGCGAAGCGTCAGTTTTAGGGTCATTTGTATTACATATAGCTGTATAATCCATACCTAAGATCATCTGATTAAGCTTAATATAATCAATTTTGGATATTTGTCTGAGTTGAGGTGGTTGTTTGTAAGTAAATAACGCAAGCATAACAGCATAATGATCCTTAAGTGTTGACTCAATAACAAGGGTAGTAGCTTTATTATTAGTTTTGTTTAGGTAGTGGTCGAGACACGCTTCATCTCTAGTACAAAATGTATGTGTAAGAAGGAGACCATGAAATGCAGCAAGCTTCAAATATTGAGAGGCTTTTGTATCAATTGAGTTTGATTTAATATTAATGTTTATATCTCATCTCACATATTTCTAATATCTCGCATATTTCTATCTTATATCTCACATATTTCTAAGAGATCGCACTTCTACTGCACTTCTCATATTTTCACTCGATTTCAGACATATCCAGGCCTCACTACCGTACAATAAAGTTGGCACCAACATCATTGCCATTTTGGCCATTTTGGCAGTGTTAGATATCTAACACTGCCAAAATGGCAGTGCAATAAAATGGCAGCATTAGTAGGGAGTGTGAATATATATTCACAATGCCTACTAATACAGAGCAATCTTCACTTTATTGCCATCCCGTCTCTCCACGTCCAACTCCCATCTTCCATTCCTCGAAAACGCACTTCCCAATTATAGATACACAAATTAATTCACTTGTTTTAGACATTTTCCGTTTACCCAAATCTCATCCAAATTACCCAAACTTCGTCTGTACCGCTTCCCTTTCAAACACCAGAATCTTAGTTTTGTTCACATTCATATTCAATCCTTTCATTTCACATTCTTCTTTCATGCACATGATTAGTGCCTGCAACTCTGCTTCTGATGGTACTATAAGTACAGCATCGTCAGCATACAAAAGGCAGTTTACCACTGTATCATCAAATATCATACCACTCATACTACCTTTCAACGTCTGGATGCAACTATCCAAATACAGCACGAACAGCCAGGCAGACATCACGCAGCCCTGTCTGACATCTGAAAAACTTCGAACCAGGGCGACATGTACCATCTATTCATATACAGGCTCAGTGGCCCCTATATAATGACCTCACAGCCTGCAGTAAGGAGTCCCTCACGCCATATTCAGGCAGAAGACTTCACAATTTCTTTCGCACTACTCTATTGGATGCTTTTCTAGATCCACGAAAGCGCAAAAAAACTTTCTGACCTATAGCCAGAAACCTCCCCACGATAAAGCGAAGCGAGAAAAACTGATCCATACAAGTTCGACCGTTCCTAAAACTACCTTGCGCCTCCCTCAAATATCTTTCAGAAACGCCTTACATAGGTTCAGTCAATATCTTGGTATAGACTTTACTTGCTAAGCTAAGCTGATGGGCCTATAGCACGCACACTTTAAATGAGAATATTTTACTTTATAGAGAGGTACTATGCGCCAGTCCTCTGGAACCTTCCCCTTCTGTCAACAAAGGTTGCACAGTGCACAGAAGGCATCCCGGACCCTAGGACCACCATACTTGATCATCTCAGCAGTCACCTCATCATTTCCCGCAGCCTTTCCACATTTAAGTTCTTATCACTTTCTCAATCTCTTTCATACTAATGGCATTCTTCAGTCCCTAACCCGAAAGCGGCAATTCATTAGAATCGCTCTTAGTATCAGACGGAGTCGCCGCTCTTATACAGTTCTCCATAGTTCACTCCATCGTTCATTTTTTTATTAATCTGATAAATATCTACTTTTGTAGGTCGATGCTTTATAGTCTTAATTTCGAAAAATCCTTGTCTTAGTGAGCATCTTCTACCACATAAAATGAAATTATTACTTAACCGAAAATGAATTTAAATATGGTGTTCTCGTTTCTATTTTTTTTTACGTAGGTACCTGTAGGCATTTGACAAAAATATATTAAAACTAATTTACTGGAATTAAATTCTGGGGATTAGATGTGGATTACGTTATATTATTATCTGTAGCATTTCGCATAATAACAGCGTACCAATCCATAATATCTTAGATGGCGAAACGTTGGCCATATATTAAAGCAACTTGGCGCATCGCGTTATGGCATTCCCTTCAATGTAATTCGGGACTCACTGCTAGTCTATTATTGTCACAAGTGCGGTCATCCGCTTGTTTACGAGTACATTTCTCACAGTTTGCTACGTGAAAGCATTATAACTAATGTTTGCGGAGCTGTGTGACGAAATACTCAGCACTACGCGTATAATTGCTGGCAAATGATTTAAAAAGATATTCTCAGCAATTACATGGCAACAAAGACACTTTCTGTGTTACATGTAATATAAATACGGAAAAATTTGTAATCAGATTCCTTATGAATTCTATATTAAAAGAACAGCGCGGCTTGGCTCTTGAGGACTTGATACTACCTATACTATGCTATTAGCATTTTTTGTAATAGAGTATTTTTTCAAAGCAACTACGTTAATAAAATATTAACATTTAATTGAAAATTACTATAATCGAAACCTTTAAATTGTCGTGTTAGAACTATATAATTTCCGTTTCAGTTTGGACTACGTATGTTCGATTTTTCAGTTAGGGAACTATTAATTTTAATATTGTTGAAGAAATGTTACAAAAAATAAAAATGATTACTGTTTTATGTGACTTAATTTTAGTAAACACATTTTGCATATTCGATTATATTACCTATTGGCTATTTAGCGCTTCGGTGAACGTCGAATTTAAAATGTTTCTATCTTGGCTTGTAGTGAAGTGGGCATCTTATATCGAAATTCGAAGAAAAAAATTCGAAGTATTTTAGATTTAATTTGTAAATAAATAACATGTACATATTTTCCTGCAACTCTGTTCACATTGTGATGACTACAATACATGATAGCGCAAATAGATATTTGACTTCGGATTTTCTCGATGTTGTAGTGCCAATGTTTTTCATATCCTGTAGAATGTACTACATTACTATTATTAAATTAATTAAATCGTTACATGCACAACATATTTAAAATAACCTAAACAGATTATAGATTAGAGGAGATCAAGAGTGGAGATAGAAAAATTGCCAACATACTGTTAGATCTTCCACACTGCTGCGCGCTTATCAGCGCGCGGTAGTTTAGGGCAAAACAAAAGAACGTTATGTTCCAAAGTATTAATGAAACACTATTGTGTAATTCTAGTTGTATAATATTTTTATGAAAAGTATTAATAACGTGTTTTATCCATGTTTTGTGATATTCACCACGTTCTATAACTGTTTAATTTAAAGCCCTAGTTAAGGAGTTCTAAGCGTCTGCCCGTCACAGTTCGTTAACTAATTAGATTGTGCACGAGCCAGAAACGATTGTCTACATACATAGATAAATGCTTGTTTTAATTTCATTGCAATTTAATTTTATAAGATGTTTCGAAGTTTCCTGGAGAACAGTTATAACATAACTGAATATTTTCAAACAACAGTAGGTATTGTTTCAATTGTTACATTTCAGGTATAATCATCACGAATTAATTTATTATTACAATAACTTGGAATAGATAGAGATGAATGTCGTTCATTTTTAAAGTTACATTACAAGGTCTTCTGAGGAAATACACGTAGGTACTTATTGCAAGTCTATTGTAGCAACATTGAAGTATTAGGTGGACGTTGCAATTATGTGGTAACCGTGACTTGATGCTGCAGTAAGTGTGTTGGGTTTGGAAGTCATTCAACAAGGCGTTTAGAAGGAATTATTTGCAATATCATTTATCGTGACAGCACCATCGACCAAAGCAATAACAATTTTTACAAGTTCATATTATACACATAAAACCCTTGAAATAAAAGTTACCTCCTAAAAATTTAAAAAACCCCAGATATATAATAAACACAAGTAAAAGGTAAAAAAAAATACCTTCCGCTTTTTTACTAAACGGCGTCGAGGATTAACGAGGGGGAGGGGGGGGCAATTAACTTTGCATAATTAAAATAAGTCATTTAAAGAGCTTTCTCCAATGTATCAAATATCGATTATTCTTTTCTACAGCTTACTTCCTATTTTCTGTAAAATTATTTCTGATCCACTAATTTCACATTTTTACTTAACCCATTGACTATAAACTAACGTTGTTTCTATATGGACTATCCAATTTTAACGATATACATATATCGAGTAAAAGAAACCTAATGTCGCTTAGTCGTAATTTTACATGAGTAAATAGGCCTGAAATTGTCTCGTGATTCAGTGAGCGCTGACGTGGGTAGAGCAGCATCATCGAGCGTCACTATCTCAGAAACATCGTCACTAATATATTTAGAAACAATATAAAAACTATTTATTCGGACTACAGATACGTCCATACTTTATACAATCGTCAACTACTTTGTACTATGAACAGCTTCTGCGGATTACCAAATACTTATTATCGTATTAGAGAGAAACTTGCTACGTTTCGCACTTTATCACAATTTAATATCGGTTTCTCTTTCAGTAAGACATGGAACTCAACATCTTATTTAGTGCTGTCTCTTGAGTAGCGTACAAAAATTTTAATCGCGTCAAGAGTGAAACGTTTTTCTAACTAAATATTATAAAGACTGGACAGCAATATTATATAGTAGGCACTCTTAAAAGTATACGTATTTGTAATATCTATAATCTATATATTATGAAAGTTTTTTTTCTTTGACCGCGATAAACTTGAAAATTACTGGACCGATCGGCATGGGATCAAGACCATTCGACGCGGAATTAGTTGTGAGAATTAGATGGTTTTAGGCTACTTATTTTAAGAACTTTTTTTTTTTGCCCAGTGAAGCGGGCGGGAAATGGTTTGTATTAAATAAAAATTATATTTTCCTGAGAGTTGGCTGTATAGATACATTAATTCTTTATATAGTATATATATCTATCTATACATCTACATCTATATATCTATACATTCATACATATAAGTAAATAAAATTGAAATGTCTATACATGTGCTTTCGAAATAAAGGCTTTTTCTTATGCTTATATGGTTACAAGCCGTTTCCCGCCCGCTTCGCTGGGCGTAAGTGAAAATTTTGTACGTAATAGTACATTTTTGTTTGAAAAATGGTGAAAGGTCTATGGAATTCAAAAAATAAGTAGCCTATAACCATCTATAACTAATTCCGCGTCGAATGGTCATGGTCTCATGCCGATCGGTCCAGTAGTTTTCAAGTTTATCGCGGTCTAATATATATATATATAGATTTGCAGGTAACCAAATCCAAACACGCTTTTTTTTTAATTTTTGTCTGTCTGTGTTTATTTGAACCGATTTTCACGGGAATTTCGATGGCAGGTAAAGGACTTTCGAGAAAGAGTCTAGGTTACTTTTTAAACAATCGAAAAGAAAAAAATCAAATTTGACATGGGTAAAACCGCGAGGCACAGCTAGTCTAAAATAAAGCTATTACTTTTTAATGTTATTTTTAAAGTATGGTTTTAGCATTATTATTTTATAATGTCTTAGAATTATTTTCCTTTCATTTTAATGAAATCGTATAGGTAAACGTTTCAAAGACTAGTTTATTATGTCTATAGCAAGCTTATGGGTAAATGCAACTCGGGTTAGAATAATTACTGTTCCGTGCAAGATTAATCGATTTTAAATTACCTCGTCATTGACTGGTACGAAATAAAACATAATGAAAGTTATTAAAAAACCATTGTACTTAGATAACATGATGCTGATATTATGTATAATCAATGTAGGAATCATGATGTGTTTTAAAATTTTCTAACATTTTCTAAGTTTTCACCAAATATTTGAAATTAAAAAAAAAACTGTAAAAAGTTTACAATAGAGACACGAATTATATACAAGGTTATTGTGAAAGGGGGTATAAATCCGCCGGGGTTCCAATGTGTCAATGTTGACTGTTATATTGCAGATGTAATAATTACGGGATATATTTATTTAGTTTTCCATAAAAAAAAAAACAATAATTTAATGGAAAAAATATACAACCTTATCATTATACCCTATATTCCAAATGTTTGCTAGTGACGGGAAAACGCTGATATTAGGGTTGCTTCACCTTTATTTTTGTTTAAACTTTGAGGTTTTATACTAAAACTGTTGACTTTTAGCAAAATTTCCGTTGTTACGGGTTCTTTTATACCCTTTCATATTTGGGTAAGGCTGTACATTTTGCCATTTTTTGTACAAGTAGTAAGATTCCTACTAATATCGGAAACAGTTTATTCTCTTTACGAAGTAAATACCCTTATCCTTTAGAAATGTATTTAAGATAACAAATCAGTTTACAGTCCGTATAATTCTATTTTCTTTAAAAGTTTTAAATAAGTTGATGTTAAAAAATTTCATATAAAAGATAAGTTAAAAGTTAAAACGATTTGAAGACATTCAACGATATGATTGATATTTTTCAATGTTAGCCTTATAGTTTTAAACGTAAGGAAAAGTACAATGCTTGAGCTGCCTAATGCGATATTACAATATGCTTTAACACCACCTACTTATTTTTTATCCTAGTTTTAAAACATGTATTCAGTTTTTATACAATTATGTTACGTTTGTGATAACATAACATAACATAACATAACTTCACGCTGTATCCCCAACGGGGTAGTCAGAGAGGACGGAGCGCCAGGAGTCGCGGTCCTTACACACCTCTTTCGCTTCCTCAAATCTCATCATTCTCCTCACACATTTTCGCCTAGGTATGCGAGTGGTTTTGACATTTCCGTCTGCTAACACTCTGGCTATTTGATCTTCATAAGTCAGCCTTGGTCTTCCTTGGCTTCTTTTACCACTCACTTTCGCTCTGTATATTTTCTTCGTCAGTCTTTCATCACTCATTCTTTCCATGTGCCCGAACCATCTAAGCATTCCTTTCTTCATTTTTACAATAACACTGTTGTGCAACCCTGTCATACTGCGTATCTCATCATTGCTTATCCTGTCCGCAAGCGTGACACCGCACATATTTCTGAGAGACCGCATCTCCACAGCATTTATCATACTTTCACTCGATTTCGGGCATATCCAGGCCTCACTGCCGTACAACAAAGTTGGCACCAACACCGCATTGTGGATGGCCATTTTAGCAGTGTTAGATATATTCACACTACCCACTAATGCGGACAGAGCACCGTTCACTTTATTGCCAGCTGCTACCCGTCTCTCCACATCCAACTCACATCTTCCATCCCTCGAAAACGCACTCCCCAGGTACACAATTTCATTCACCTGTTCTAGACATTTTCCATTTACACAAATCACACATTTCGTTTGTGATGTTACTGATATTGCGAGTTTGGTGTAGTCTTTGTATACAATTGGAAAACATTTCTACAATTTTCTATGGCAATCAGAATTTTAGACGTAGTTACCTACAAATTATTTGAGAAAATTAACAAATGATTGTTATTTTCATAACATGTGTTTTTTTGAAATTGACTTTTAGACCTGTGATGCAAATCATGCAATCTATTATCAGGCATACAAGAAAAAAGTCTTTTAACAAAATGATTCAAGTTCATACAATTCTAGGCGTTTGTTTCACACAGCTCTGATATACTATTTGCGTGTGCGAAGACAGCACCAATCAGTAACGTATTTTGCCAAAATGAGAAATGAGAAAATAAACAAATAGTTTAATAAATTAAGAGTAAAACTATAATGTGATTTCGGAATAATATATTTTCAATTCTTACAGTTAGTGATTTGATGTTAAAAAGTAGTAAGTACCCTACACCTATGGTAAATGCTTTGGTTATTTACTAAATAATCAAGGGGTATATGCTTTTACAAAGAAGATCGGCAGAAACCTATGTAGTATCAGTGTAGCGTATAGAGTTCGCGTTTGTTAATAAAAATATCTTTAAAATGTACATTTGAGTAATTATAAAATTAAATGTACCTAATTATAACATATTTTTCCGAAATTGGGTTTATACATGTGAAGTACTTAAGTGATTTTAAAAAAGAAAACAACATTGAGTATCAAAATGGTTTAATATTATTCAGCAATCTTCGATCACAAAAATATTTGTGATCGAAGTCAGCAATGTATAGGTAATTGAATTGAATAATAGTGATATGGTGATAATTCAATTAAATATATAAATATCGATTCAATACCTTCTAAAAAAATTTTTGCTATGAATTTTGGTCTTTGTAGTAGTGTAGTCTAGTATAGTTAGATATCGCCACTAGTTTTTTATGACAAGTATTGAACTTTTTCGTCATTATTTTAATAGCTTAGTTTCATTTAATGTTGCTTGTATAAAGAGCTCCTTTAACATTCAAAGTTCAAATCTTGATGTACAAGTTCAATTAATTTTAATTCATTGTTATTATAATTTCATTATTATTCAATTTCATATTATTATACATAGTTATTAATCAAGTAATAACATTTTTACGTAGCTTTGTTTTATGTATTACAATTGAATCACAATTGAGGTACAAACTCTCTTACTTTTATTCCTTAATCATTACCACAGACTAGTACCTATGTCATACCAATTGATTACAATTTGCAATAACAATGATTAAAAAGCTGATTGTTAACCCAAAAATCAGCGAGGATTATGGCGAGGATTAAAAATACACAGCAACAAAACAAGGGTGACAGCTGACAGCCAAATGACACATGACATCATGACATTGGGTTATAATGTTGCCAAAATATTCTCGAAAAGCGTATGATTTTATATACTTTTAAGTTTTATATGAAAAACATTATTATTTTTACTAATATAACACTGAATCAGTATCACTAACGTGACTATGATTTCCCTATCATCTACCTTTGTTGTTAATGTAATAAAATATATTGTTGTTAATATTTGAATGAACAAACCATTAGTGTAATTGTGTACTAAAATACAAAGTATGGCAACTATATTAGTTTTGAGTTTTGATATTGCTTCATTTACTACAGATGTAACATAGGTAATCTTTTTTATTATTTTTCTGGTTGTGCCACTTTATAAAAAAAACTAATTGATTGAAAATAAACCATAGTATGTGCTTTATAAAAGGTATATACTTTCTCTTACAACGACACTGGAACAGCCATTCTTCTTTAGTGCTATTTATAAATTATTATTATACAAGTTTTATTACAATAATTGCTTATTAAGTTCAGCGTGGTTATTAAATACGTTCTTTTTTCTATTTTAGGTAAAAATGAGCTATTAAAACTGGCATACAAGTTATCAACTTATGATTATAATATAGCATTTCAATCTCAGATTACAATGGAAGGGAGAAAGGTTTGCCAATTATTTTTGCACGCGACAGGTTTCGTGACCCATCAAATGACAATAAATTGTCATTTGATTACAGAAACAGATCTGATATTTTACTCAAACAGTTTGTCCGTCCCGGATTCCCTTTTTTACCGCGTCGTGCGCTGTAATCGTTTTCGTTCTCCTCGCCAGCGAATAAAATTAATTGGTGGTTTGTAAATATAGTAATATCATTAAACTCTTTGGCGTTAACATATTTTTTTCTAAATGAACATAAAGTTTATTAAAAATAATTAATAATAAAATAAAAAAATTATAGTAATAGGTGGTGAGATTTCTAATTAGAGTCCTCAAAATGCAGAACTACCGATCCTTCCAGACTCCGTTCTTGTGAAAATCTTATGACTAGAAGTCATAAAATATACGTACACATAGGTTTTAGCTTTAGTTAAGTTTAAATAAGTATTATTATATGTACTTCTGAAATATGTATAATAATACTTATATGTATATTTCAGGTTTTCCTTTATTAGATTCATTTTATCCGCAAGTTACATAGGCACCAATGTAAACGGTGTTGGTCATATACTTAACCGAAACCGGTGCGTGACTCATTGTCGAAGTCGAAGGACTCTGCTTTTGCTCTGCTAATGGACCTGGGTCGCGTTAATCTAAACCTTGTTTATAAAATACTGCATAGAACTGTTGTGTTCCTAACATAATCAAACGTTTGTACATGTTTGTAATACATAATAATTTTAAACAATGAGAAATACCTAATCAACAAAATATTCTAAAAGCGAAATATACATAAGTACTTACCTATGTGAATATTTTTACATATTTTTTTTTAGTTTAGAAATTGAAAATAGATATTTCAAATGCCATTCTCCAATAATTTCCCTAGTTGTTTTTTTGTTTTATCATCGTTTTCTACGTTCTTCAAAAAAATAATGATCTGGGTTTATCTTTGCTGAAAGGTAAGGAATTCCTTGAAATAACAAAATAATAATTAATAATATATACTACCGTACTTTGCAGCGTTTATGCATTTTAAAGTTTAAATCTAATAACGTTAAATTCCAGATCTAGATTCTAGAACATCCTGTCTGAGTCATGTAGCGGTTCAACAGCGGTGTTTGACATTATGCGGCCGCGACAGGTCTCGACTTGAAGCGGCGATCGCCCTCTCCGGGACCTAGCGATAACCTCCGCCTCCTACCATTATAAGCTTCGGTTTTTTTTAATATCAATATTATAGTTACACATGTATTTTGGCTTTACCTAATGTTATTTAAAGCCTTATATTTGTTGATTTGTTACTCACTTAGAACTACTACGAGTAGGTATATAGGGTATATAATATACCCTATATAATAGTATCCCTATTTCTTTCTCTTTAGTTTCACATGGATTTTCTTTTAAACTTTCGAAATTAAAACAAAAAGCAGGTACAAGTTCTCAGCGCTTTCATTTTTCGGTTTTTCCTTATAAGTAGATAATATATCGCTTAGTTCTGTTCACGCTTAAATATTCCTAAACGCATTCAATTCAATAAGGAAAGAAGTCATTTTTAAATAATTAAAATCATTTATATTACTTTAAAATTAACCTTACACAAAGAAAAATCTTTTAATTATATCTGACATTGTGTCACTTTAGACGGAATTAGTCAATAAAGTATTGTTATCTATGACAATGTCGCAAAGTTCATAGCTCGGCGGCGCGGGCGCAAGCGAGGCTCTGACGTCACGCATGATAGGTGTCAATTTTATCATTCACATATAATTCACATGTTCACCACTGACTGCTCTAAAGAAATTTTTTTATTACTTGCAACTATCTACAGTTTATATTACAAAGCCACTAATGTATAACTCACGACCATATCACGAACTTTTCGGTGCTACAAAGAGATATCTACCAACCAGCTATTGTATCAATAAATACAATTTTTGCATTACGTGTTGTTGTAAAAATATTACGTGCATGCAATTCATATTGGACTTGTTAGTAGTGTGTGTTTTGTTATTTTTAATTACTGCTTAGAATACTTGAAACTAAGTTGCAGGAAACACTGACATTTCAGCATTTTATGATTATTCTGCTTTAATCGGCAAAAATGTATTTTAGAATCAAGTTACTTTACCACGTTTCGTGCCAACCGCTAATACGTGAGACAAATTACTTTCATCGATGAGCAACCGGTGGTCGCCCCCATAATAATTGGCCTGTGGAATTATGTATGACGGAAGACACGGTTACGTCAGAGGAAGCGCTTTTTTTTAATGGCTCCAAAACGGTGAGACTTGATAAAAAGAGAAGCGGAAATGCTTGTCCGTCTGTCAATGCAGCGACAATGTCGTGCTATTTGTGTTAAACGAACGATTTATTTCAGTCGGTCGTGGCGTGAACGTCCGCAAAGGAATTTCGGTCTAGAAGAATTGTTTCCGTTAGCTCGCAACCGTGACCACCGCCGGCGTAGTTGATAGGCCCAGATACTTGTTGCCAGGCGCTATTAGTAACACCGTATATGACATTGTCATTTTGTACAAAAGGAAAATTCGAGATGTGGCTGACTCATCCTCGCGTTCACAAACGCCTCGCACTTTAAGCCCCGTCACACTTTACATTGTATTAAACACACAATTTCGGCATCCATTTCTAGATGCCGACGGCAAAATTTTCGCCAACGCACATTTTTCCGTGCCACCTTACCTTGGCAGAAGAACATCCACACGATAAAGTTAGTCAATACGCAAGTCGTTCCAAGCGGTACGGGTTCACTCACTGCATTGCACAGTATTCCGATCGTAAATCACACTAGAACGGCATGTGTTCGCGAATAGGTAACGTCGCTGCGCGTGCGACGTTCAGACGGTGCGCGATCACGGAACAGACTGCGCCGGCGCTCCATTTGGGTCACTGTCATGCAGCGGTGGGGCGGGCACACGTTCTCTGAAAATTTATTAGCGTCTCGCGAATATTTTTCGTCAACGCGGGCGTTTTTTCCTCGCATCGTGCACCAATGCGCTCCGCTCACTCGCAGTGACGATTTTCGGCGGTCTACGGCTGCGCTGCGTGACTTCACATCATTTTTCTGTATGTACGCAACTGATGTCTGTATACTTTTTACTAGACCATCCAGTTAATACTCGATTAAGCGAAACCTGAAAGATGCCGTAGCTCTCTCGTTTTCGATCAGTAACATTAACAGTCTCAACTAATTAAGGCTCTTGTAAGTGCATCGTAAACTTATTACTTCTTATTACTGTCCGATTCAAATGCAGCACTCGGGCATTGTTTAGCTAAGTGCTTATCTGGCATCGAGATACGCCTTGACAACTGTATCCGATAGACTGATTACATTATAATGAATAATAATATGATGCAAGTACTTAGAATTATTTATGCCCTTACGTGACAAATTTTCATTGTTTTTTTTAATGCATATATGTTTATTAAATATATTAAATAATGCATTATTAAAGTGTATTTTGGATTAATTGGAAATTGGAATTCGAAATATATCTAAATGCAATGAAGTGATCATAGATCAAGTAAGTAATGCTGGTTTTTAAACAACTCTAAAGAACTTCATTGAAGAGATTATAAACGTGTATATATGTATATAATTTTGTAGATAGGGTCTAGTGATAAAATTAAAAAACATAAGTTTCATTCAATGTAAATATATCTAAATGGAAATTGATACATACATACATACATATCTTCACGCAGTATCCCCAACGAGGTAGTCAGAGGACAGAGCGGCAAGCGTCGCGATCCTTACATACTTCTTTCGTTTCCTCAAATCTCATCATTCTCCTCACATATTTTCGCCTAGGTATGCGAATGCTTTTGACATTTCCGTCGGGTAACATTCTAGCTATTTGATCTTCATAAGTCCTTGGCCTTTTTTGCCACTCACTTTCGCTCTATAGATTTTCTTCGTCAGTCTTTCAAATGGAAATTGATGTTGATGTATTTTTATAGTAACATAGTTCAAATGTCTACACAACTAACAGTAGATACTTAAATATTTTGCATACGTAATAACGGTAACTGTTGTGTAGGCCCAATTCTACACAACGTCTACAAATGATTTTAGTGGTGCTTTAACTACATATTTACATGAAATAGCTTCTATTCGTGGCTTCGGTTGCGTTGTACTGGCAAATGCTAGCCTATGATTTAGGGTGGCTTGCACCAACTATTTAAGCTCGATTTAAGGAACTGACTTGTCGCTTATACGTATTATGTCGTAACGTATTATGTCACGCTTCTTCGGGTCGAGATGACATATATAAAACTATTGTGTGAGTAATTCGTTCCAGTAGTTCTTGTGTGAATCGTATATAAACAAATATTAATTTCACCTTGAACTTCTCTATGATACGTAATTATGTAGGATATTTGAAAACAGTTTACTGAATGTTTAATTCAAATCTGATTATTTTTAAAGTAATCGTTAGATACAGTCATTTTAAAATGTCTTTAAAAGAATCAATTGTATTATTGTTATAATAGCATTACCTATAGCTACAGTCGGGGTAAGAAAAGGTTCGTTACCTTAAAGTCGACATTTGCGCCATTGCACCAAGGTAATTTTATCAGTCGTGCCAACATTTCATTTCAATCGAAACAGAATATCGCATTGACGACAGGCAGGTCCACTAATACAGATAGTACTTAAGATGTAGTGTAGGGAATGTTTTGTCATCGGGAAACTAGGAAACTACGACTAATCCCGAAATGTCAATCAATTATCGTATTACGTTATTGACGTGTTTATGTCCATTAATATGAAATATTTAGTAGTTTATATTGTTTTTTAAAGAAATAAAATGAATAGTAGTAATTATGGTAAAATTTATTCAAATAAACAAAACTTAATTAAAAACGAGTATCTCCGTTCATTCACATCAATTACAAAGCCAATAAAGCGAGAGAATATATCCGTTCCTCTGAAACTCTCCCAAACACTTCGGCGATGCTCTTTGACAGCTGCCTTGATTCTCCCGTTATTATTTCTCCACCGCTGTACCATCAAACCCATAATTTTCATCACCACTACTTCAGGTTGCCGATGGAACCACTCGTTCACGATATGAGCTGTGTGAATGCGGGCGTTGTCGTGGACATAATTACATACTTACATACATATATATCCTCACGCTGTATCCCTAACGGGGTAGTCAGAAAGGACGGAGCGCCAAGCGTCGCGGTTCTTACGTACTTTTTTCGCTTTCTCAAATCTCATCAATCTCCTCACACATTTTCGCCTAGGTATGCGAGAGCTTTTGACATTTCCATCCGCTCACACTCTGGCTATTTGATCTTCATAAGTCTGCCTTGGTCTTCCTTGGCTTCTTTTACCACTCACTTTCGATCTGTATATTTTCTTCGTCAGTCTTTCATCACTCATTCTTTCTATGTGCCCGAACCATCTAAGCATTCCTTTCTTCATTTTTACAATAACACTGTCGTGCTACCCTGTCATACTGCGTATCTCTTCATTGCTTATCCTGTCCACAAGGATGACACCGCACATCTTTCTTAGAGATCGGATTTCTACTGCATTTATC
Organism: Zeuzera pyrina; assembly: GCA_907165235.1. Classification (NCBI taxonomy): domain Eukaryota; kingdom Metazoa; phylum Arthropoda; class Insecta; order Lepidoptera; family Cossidae; genus Zeuzera; species Zeuzera pyrina. Next base: position 8,318,439 of record OU015627.1, read on the forward strand.
ATACTTTCACTCGATTTCGGGCATATCCAGTCCTCACTACTGTACAATAAAGTTAGCACCAACACCGCATTGTGGATGGCCATTTTAGCAGTGTTAGATATATTCACACTATCTATTAATGCGGACAGAGCACCGTTCACTTTATTGCCAGCTGCTACCCGACTCTCCACATCCAACTCACATCTTCCATCTCTCGAAAACACACTCCCCAGATACACAATTTCATTCACTTGTTCGAGACATTTTCCATTTACCCAAACCTCACATTTCGTTTTTACCGCTTCCCTTTCAAACACCAGAACCTTAGTTTTGTTCACATTTATATTCAATCCTTTCACTTCACATTCTTCTTTCATGCACGTGACTAGTGTCTGCAACTCTGCTTCTGACGGTGCTATAAGCACAGCCTCATCAGTGTACAATAGGCAGTTTACCACTGTGTCAACACATATACCACTCATACTACCTTTCATTCTCTAGAAGCAACTGTCCAAATACAGCACGAACAGCCAGGCAGATATCACGCAGCCCTGTCTGACGTCTGAACAGACTTCGAACCAGGGCGACATGTCACCTTCTATCCTTACACAGGCTCTCTGGTCGCTATATAATGACCTCACAGCCTGCAGCAAGGAGCCCCCCACGCCATACTCAGGTAGAAGACTCCACAATTTCTTTCGCACTACTCTATCGAAAGCTTTTTCTAAATACACGAAAGGGCAGAAAACTTGCTGACCTATAGCCAGAAACCTCCCCACGATAACGCGAAGCGAGAAAATCTGATCCATACAACCCCTACCGGTCTTAAAACCACTTTGCGCCTCCCACAAACATCTTTCTGAAGCGCCTTTCATGCGTTCAGTCAATACCTTAGTATAGACTTTACTTGCTAAGCTGACCAAGCTGATGGCCCTGTAGCACGCGGTCTAAATGAGAACCTTTCCTTTTATAGAGAGGTATTTTGACTGCGGTGCATCAGTCCTCCGGAACCTCCTCTTTCTGCAAACAAAGGTTGCAGAGTGCACAGAAGGTATCCCAGACCTTAGGACCACCATACTTGATCATCTCAGCAGTCACCTCATCGATTCCTGCAGTCTTTCCACATTTCAAACTTTTTGTTACTTTCTCAATCTCTTTCATACTAATGGCATCCTCCAGTCCCCGACCCGAGTGTGGTAATTCATTAGAATCGCTCTCAGTATCAGAGACGGAGTTGCCACTCCCATACAGTTCTCCATAGTATTCACTCCATCGCTGCAGAACATCTTTTTAATCTATAATAATAATAATAAACTTAGACATTTCGCACAGCGCCATCTAGTCCCAAACTACGCAGCACAGCGCTTGTGTTATGGGTAGTAGACAACTGATATACTACATATATACTTTTCTTTTGTAAATAAATACATACTATACATAAACACCCAGACTCGGGGCGGGAATCGAACCCTCAATCCCCGTTTACTTTCCGACGCGTTAAGCCGTTGCGCCACGGAGGTGGTCTATTTGCAAGTTGTTTTCTTTCGAGCGCACTTTATTCATTCTGCAAGGTGTTGGACCACTTCGGTATTTACGAACTTCTTACCAAAATAATTTGGAATTATCCTCGAAGTTGTCCGTCATCCTGTTTTCGTCTGACACCCTACACTTTTCGCGTTTTTCATTCACTAGTGGTTTTGTTTCTGCTTTCTCCAGCTTATACCTGTCTTTCATCAAATTCTTCATACCATAGTCATTTTTTGTAGCAAGGTAGTATCGCCATGCTTTCTTCTTCTTAAACACACGACTCTTTCACCTCATCATTTCACCACACATGACACTTTTTACCGTTCCGAATCTTATTCGTTCCACGCACTTCTTTCGCAGCATGCTTTCTTCATCTTATACACAGACTCTTTCACCTCATCATCTCACCACACATCACGCTTTTTACCGTTCCCAATCTTATTCGTTCCACACTTTTTTGCAGCCTCGATCATACTATTCCTAAGTTTCTGCCAACATTCTCCAACATCATCGCTCATCACTTTCATTCTATTATCAAGCTTACCGGATACTACCCTTTCATATTCGTTCCTGGTGGTCGCATCTTGCAGTTTCCAGCTTTTGATGCGACAAACCGCTGCAGGTTTGGACTACTTGATGTCACCATGCTGCAAACAGACCCCTTATTTTGGTTATCACCAGAAAGTGGTCCGTTATTAGATCGGCTCTTCTATGTGCTCTTGTGTCCATAATATGCTTCTTGAGTTTGTTATCCATACTTCTCTCATGCTTTCTTTCCCAAGAGTACTGATGGATGGATCTTTTGTGCTTAAATACAGTATTAGGAACAAAAAGATCCTTTTCCATACACACTTCTAACAGAATCCTACCAGCATAATTCACTCTCCTATCTCCATATTTGCCTAGGACAGTCTCAAATCCAGTTCGAGCTGTCCTGACCCATCCATTCATGTCTCCACACACAACAATTCTCTCATTCTCTTCAACCGTCGCTAGAACTTCTCTAATATTCTCCCGAAACTGCTCTAGTTCACCCAAATCGACAGAGGACACTGGAGTATACACCGCCAAAATATTTTCAACCCCATCTTGAGGCGCACCCAGAGCAGTCTAAGGTTTACACATTTATACTCAGCCATACAATTAACCAAACGAGAGGACAGCAAAACGCCCACCGCCTGGCATCCTCTATCTCAATGTGGTACCCCTGACCACATAGCGATGCCCCCTCCGGGCAAGTCGGCAAGTTCACTGCCCTTTCGCTTGGTTACACACAAACATAACTTATTCAATCTTCTCTCTTACATAATATCCATCACTTCATTCATCTTCTCTTCAATCCCACCACTCACATTCCACGCAGCTATTCTGCACTCCTCCCTATACTTCGCGCCACGAGGTTACGCCACAGCGTGCTAGGCGGCGGCCGAACTGCACTCTGCTTACACCAGCGGGGACAAACTGGTGTCCGTCACTTTCGGGGGACGCCCTAGCTCTCAAATCTGCGTTGTCCCGCATGGTAAGCACAGTAGAGGAATTGCAGCCCTGAAAAGGGCTGGCAGGGGTCGCAACGAATACGCTTCCTCAGTTGACCCCCTAATGTGACCCCGTAAAGTGGACATAATTGAACTCTGTTTTAGTTCATTAGCTGGAAATAACGTACTAACGCTTGGAAGCATACTGTACTCCAGAACCGTTACGTAATTTGCTGTGTTTGTCGTAAGCGGAAGGTCAACAAGCTCGCCTACTCCATCAGCCGAGATCCAACCCCAGACGTTGGGCAACGTGGTCCTCAAAATAGCTCGTTCTGTTTATTCTCCACAAGTGTAGTCTCCCATGTTAGGATGATTGAAAACTCTTTTCATCAGTAAAAATAGTGTGGCTCCAATCGAAATTGAAATATGTTCGGGAAAAATGTAAGCGTTCTGCTTCATGAGCACCAGTTAAAGTCATTTTTTGGCAGGACGTCGGTGATGAAGTCCCATACAGTGCAACGCATTTCTTATTACTCGCGGCGATACGTCAAACATTTCGGCGAAATAACTAGTTTTTATGCAATCATTTTTATATAGTAAGATTACCCTCTTCCGCATGTCTCCTGATCTAGAACCTTACGGTGTCTCTAGTAATATTTCGCTAATATTCGCTGCAATAATTGCAGCTCTTTCCACACTTAAATTCCTCGGCATTATCATATATAATTTTCTCTCTGGCATTATCATATTTTCTCTATGGCATTAAATACGACGCAGAGTTATTATTATTATTGATCATAAGAAATGCAAGAGTAAATATATGATACTGACACACACAGACAATTACATAAATAGAACATATTTGATTCGAACTTCGGAATGACTAGACCATTAAAAAGATTTGATATTTATATGAAACTAGATTATAGGTCGAAGATGTATACTATATTGAACCTTATTATCATATCCAGTAAGTATAATTTTATATGCAGTTGTCTGCTTAGTGCTTTAGTTTCAAAAAGTACTAAGAGTCTACGACTTGATAAAGGTATTAATTTGAAAACTGACGAAGGTCCTCCGACTGTACCTGTATTAACGTTTACACAATGTTTCACTGAGAGCTTTTTGTTATAAACAAAGTTGTATTCTAAAGTTCGAAACGGAAATAAATGAAAGTGAAACCTAAATGAATTATAATTAACATTGAAACCTGAGATGACGCCTTTCAATTAGACAGTGACACAGGACAGTGAGACAGTGGTCACTAAGACTGAATGAAAGAATAATTGTCTATTCTCATTCATAAGCCGCGGCGCCACATCGTCTGGTCTTTTAAGAACCATGCCGTGTGGGTTTGTCGCGCTGAGAAAGTTCTTACTGAGTACTCAATCAAAGCGAAGTACGTCTTTAATGTGGCCGTTCACCCGTACCTCGTTCATGTCAAGTTAACTAGACGATTCTCTAACGAACAGATTCCAAATAGAAAATAATATTTTTATTACGCTGGAATTAATAATTCCTGTATGTCAAAAAATGAAACATTACAATAGCTAGCTAAAAGGTTTAAATAGTTGATGTAATCAAGAGTTTTACTTAAGCATGTTAAATTCGCATTCTTTCGAGATTCAACAAATATGTTTTCTAGCATCTAATATACATATACTCAAAGTGCAATCGAATATTGTAATCGATACCATGTACGACTTACTTCTGCTCTTAAGCTTGAGAATGTTTATGATTAGAGTTATTTTACATACACATTCTGATGACCAAATACCGCAACCGTGGTAATCAGAAATATCCAGGTTATGCCTGAGATATGTATGTAAGTCCGTGTTTTGCAAGAATTTTTTGGTTTTAATTTTAATCTGTCTAGGTCATTGACGTAGAGTTATCGGGTGCACCTTCAGTTCACTGTATGCGTTAGATTATTTTGAGGCCATACAATAGCTGCGAAGAAATTCCTCTGTCCCTCTCAAGAAATCCCTTATCCCTCTCAATACTACAAAAAGAAATTGCCCGTCGATTCGTTTTCTTTTGACGTCAAACCTGCTGAAGCAATCAATCTGAAATTTTTAGCACGAAGTGCAGTACTTCTTAACACATCGTAGACTACCATTTACTAGAACCATATGGACAAAGTCGTGGGTAGAAGTTAGTAACCTTTGATAAGTTACGAAAATAGCTTAGTTATCTGATGTATTTATATGGTAAAAATTGATATGTAATATTATAGATACGGTACAACGTTGCGATAATAAAGCTTTTTAGAATTTCACGGTATAAATAAGTTCTAAACTCTAGAAAAACTCTAGAATCTGAAGCTATTTCTTTAAACTGATACGTAACAGGTATGATATTATTTACACTGAACAAAACGTAACAGGTAGTACTTATGATATTATTTACACTGAACAAATATTTTATATAAAATTGATAAAAAATATCATTTTTATTTCGGTTGTTTTCATTCACCATAGACGTGATTTCGTTTACAGGAACTGATTCATTTTTGAATATAATTTAACGATTTTATACAGCACCTCGGTGGCTAACAATTTTCATTCAATACGTAAGCAATTTAGTATATTGAGTGATTAGTCAACTCTGTGCTCGGTGCGTATCATAGTTATTTGAAACACAATAAACTTATACTTACATAACAAATTACAAGACGATATTTGAGTGCACGCCTATCATATACCATAGTTGTTCTGGTACTGGTCATGCAGCATTCCTACGGATAAGAAGTACTATCAGCACTGATTGATATAGTTTAGCCCTGTAAGAGTTCGGTCAGAGAATGCAGACATTTCTCCATTGCTACGTCTCCATCAAAGGTCATTTTGAAATTGCAATACACTTAATATATATACATAATGTTCTATTCGGTGTAAACAGAGCATTAAGGCTTAACAAAACCGTACCTGGACGCTACTTCCACCAACAAGTATTAAGATTACCGGTGTCAGAGAAAGTAGAATCAGATAGTGACAAATTGATTGATTGGGTGGGCCTTGCTTCTCTGTCCACTCTGAATTGAAAACGATGTAGCTTCGTGTAGGTACATAAATCTGGCAAAAACAAAAATATATAATACGCAGCACAGAAGACAGACCACTATATACGACAGGATTCATTTACATCAAGAATATATTTTAAAGTGTAAATAGTCTTATAACATAATTCCTTGACCTTTGTAAATTTCTTAGAAAAACTTGCAATTGACTTCATACCACTTCCCATTTGGGGTGAACTGTCCTTGGGCAAGCCATCAAAGTACAAAAAATGTACACCTTTAGGCTATTTCTAAAAGTGAAAGGGTATTTCTATAAGTATAAAGCGAAATCAGATAGAACTAAGATGCTAGCTTATCTTATTTCTTATACCAGTTCCTTATAAGCGCAGCCCTTTAATTCCATGGACGAATATTACGACATGTGTACCTGTGTGGGAAGAGTTGGCACCCATATTTTTCCTTCCCTTCCAGACCAGTATTTATGGAAGGAAGATGGGCAAAATAAATAATAACCTTTATATTATTTATATTTATATAAGATTACAGTAGTAGGACCTATCGTTTTAAATTACGTTAAATTTATACAGTAAAGACTAGTACCTAATATTAGGAAAAGTATTTTTTTTTCATCATTTATTATTCAGTATTCCATAAATTTATGTAAGTACATTTATTATTGTGAATCTAAATCCCATCAAAAACAGAAAATGTAAAAAAATGCCAATCTCGCAACGCAGTTCTTCCACTACAAAAAGTTGTGTGATCTCATGTAAAACCAAGTCGGTTATACTTAGGTTAGTGTCTATGGAAGCTCCTATTCAATAATTTTGTTATAAATTGTTATCTAATTAATTACCTATCAACATTTATAGTGACCGTATCAATATTAGACATCTTTATTTCTATAATAAATATAATGACTTTGCAATTGTACGGCAACATATTTTACTAATTAAAATACTTATTCTTAAGAGCATCGTTTAGATTTACTTAGTAATCGAAATAGTAGATTTTCCTTTAATATTTATGGTGCCGTGCAATTGCCGTCATTATAATTATTATATAATTAAATCATTATTTTTCATTTAATGAGTGATGAAATTTCCGGATTTTTCGTTTTTTTCCTTTCTTTATAGGCTGAACGCTAACTAAAATTCAAAATTTGAAGTTTCTGAGACTGCTAGAAGTACGTTAGAATTTTAATGGTCGGTGAGTGTGTCAGTGAGAAAATTAAGGAAATTTGAAAAATTTCGAGATTTTTCATTTTTTCCTTCTTTTGTAGGCTAAGATTTAAAATTACGCTGACTAAAATTTAAAATTTGAAGTTTGTGAGACTGCTGGAAGTACCTTAGAATTTTAATGATCGGTGAGTGTGACAGTGATGAAATTAAGGAAGTTTGACTTGCAATGATTTTTAAACTACAGGTTCAAATTGAATGTAATTTAGAAATATATCTAGTTGTATTATGAACTCTTAGTCACTGCAAATTCAGACTTTTACCGTTATCCGCAACGAAGTTACAGGGGGGTCAAAAGTGCCGTGAGTCGCTTCGAGAAAAGGATGGTATATAACAACGGGGAAGTTATATTAACAACATAAGAATGTAAATTATAACGTGTGTATTAACGTGAAGCTTTGCTGTGTACCGATATCGAATATTTAGCATTATTTTTTTGTTACGAAAACTATAAATAGTATAAGTTCGGCCGGCTTTTAGACGAGGAATTCTTAAATGAAAAACAAAAAAATTTAGTCTTTTTATACACAATTCATAACTTTATCAAATACGATATTGTTTTGTAATGTTCTTGCATTACGAAGTCCCACTATGCAAGAGTTCTAATTTCTATTATATATATTCTAAATTCAAAAATTCTATTCTAGGTAGTTTTCGTTTTTTCATTTTTTAAAACATTGGGTGACTTGCACTTGTGGTTAACTGAAAGTTACTTAGTATAATTCTACTATGCTCATTAAAAACGAGTAGCGAGAAACTTAAAGTTATCAGGCACGTAGTTGGTTATCTCTAACGGAATTAAGCGGACCGTCTACATGTTCCGATTGTCCAACCTGATAACAAAATATGGAAGTGAGAGACTAATGTAGTACAGAAGTGGATTGATACTTACCAATGTTCAGAATTATAAAATGACATAAGTAATTTTATTAACGATGCAAGGTTTTTAAATTGATCTCTTAATGTTATTATTAATTGACCGATTTTTTTACATCGACAGTCTCTATTTCTCTAATATGCTTACTAAACCTTAGGTACCTACCTAGTTCAATACAATAATTATAATTATCACTGTTCTGACAAATGTAATTTAAATTATAATGAACTTTGAAGTATCAATGTAGGACTTTAACCATAGCAGATTTCAATTTATAAAGAAAAAAATTTGTTCTTTAAGAGGTTGATTGCTATTGTACAGTTTTGTATATGGTATATTAAAATATATATCGTATTAAATACTCCTAAAAATATTATATTATACATTTTTTTAAATGTTTTCTATATTTCATTTAAATGTTGCCTTTTTCATATTAGTCACGATTATATCATAGACATACTACATGTATAAATCTCACTAACATAAAATACATTGGGTATCTCATTAAGTTTAGGGGAGAATTATTCTCTATGTCTGCTATCTTTTGAATAAACCTAAATACGTACATATTTGTATATACGACTAAATATGGGTATATATACAATACAAGTGAGATGACTATTTGCAGCGCTATTTACTTTTCCTCAGAAAGATGTTGTCATAGTACCTACCTAGATACTGTTGTAGATGAACATAAAATGTATTATAATTATTTGTGAGCGAAGATTACAATTCTAAGGAATTAACCAACGAATTTTGTCATAATGTTAACGTGTCATGAGAAATTACATTACTATTAATTCCAATACTAATTATATTATTATTAAATTACATTAATTATTGTTAGTTTTTTTAAGGATTACAAAAAAATTAAACATAATAATTAAATGATATATTTTATAAATAATACTGTTTAAGATAATTTAAATTAGTTTTAAGTTTGTAAATATGTATATTTATTTGAATAAGATATGTTGTGTAGGTTTTGAGATATTAAATAGTAATTTTACGAAAAAACATAATCAATCTTAAAATTCTTAGATTCGTAGTCACAAATAAGTACACAGTATTATTTAGTTATTATAGATACTTTGAATGTTTAATATTTCAGCCACATTTAATTTTATTAGTTGCGAATGTGTTGAATCCATATTTGTGGCTAATAGCAGGTTATAAGTATTATTAATTGCTAATCTTTCGAAAGTGGTCTCACAAACTGTGATTGACTAATAAGGATTGATTTAAATAGGTAGCGATTTTAATAGGTTGCTATGTGTGTACCTTGTAAAGGTCTCTTTGGAATAGACATTCACATCGCAATTAAACAAATATTGTATTGAAAATATATTTTTACATTTATTCTCTTAAATTACAATTCAATTTAATTTTGGAGAGAAATATTCGAAATATTTTAAGTAATTATATTTTCATTATCATATTTTTAAAACAGTCCTTTAAAACAACTACGATAAACAAATAAAAAAGTAAAGACATTGTTTTGTTTATCGTCATAAAAAAAAATATTTTAATGGATAATTTGTTGTATTCATTATATGCTTAGGAATGAGGAATATCATAATTAAAATCAAAACGTCATTTAAAAAAAAAACTTAGTAAATTAAGCCACTAGGAAAATTGAGGCAATATTTACTTTTCTAATAAGACATGTTAGAAGAGAATTTTTCTGTCAATTAATTCATCATCATCATAAAATAATTTTCTCGCAATTTTGTGTACTTCCATGTTTTCGTATGTTTTTAATAATCCTAATTTTATAATTACAATACCTTAAATGTAACCTGTGCTCTCGTATCTCGAAATCAATTGTTTTTTTGACATGATAAATGTATGGAATATTCTACAACCTATTTTATCATAACCCCGTAATTTCTTATTATTATTGTAAATAATAAGGCAGTTTCGTTTTCTAATATTAAGCGAAATCCGTCATTAAATATATGCATGATCGATTTAAATATAAATTTATTATGATAATTCCTATCACAGTGACTAAATGCCAAATAAAAGTGATGCCGATATAACCGGTCTATCCAGTATGGTAAACTATCTCACCTAGAAGAGGAGATAAATGAGATCCATGATTTATTGTGTAGGTTTTTATCAGTATAACTATTGACTTATGTGGGTATCAAATTGAACACTCATGCGTTACATTCGCTATTCATACTCTACCAAATTCACCAAAGAATTTTTTATTAGCAGTAGGCAGTAGTACCTAATTAGCCTACAATTTTTTCAAGAAGTGGTGAGGTAACTTTTCAGGTGTCTATTAATAGAAGTACAATGATATCACTACTATTAAAAAAATGCTCTTTCTAAAAGTAATAAGAGTGAAATTTTCTAAAATTATTCAATAATAAATAAATAACAATATATATCAACGATTTTAATCTTTTTGTAATTTTCTGAAATACTTGCAAGACTACTGCTTTGACTTCTTAATGGTATATAAATTGATTTCATTCGTAGGTTTTAATATTCACTTTATTATTATTATATTTGCAAGACCAAAATCATTCCACTTTTTGAAAATCTCTTTCCAGAGGAATGACTCTGAAACATTAATGAATGTTAATTATTCATTATTAGTTAATTATTCATTAATAATTTTCCCCGTTGGGGATACAGCGTGAAGTTATGTTATGTTATGTTTATAATTTTCATGTATATTAAAATTTTAAAAATATCGTGGCCAATAAAATTATTTTACATAAATGACTACTATTTTCATTACCGACGGCAAATGTTGGTTCAGTTTGTCAAATATCGTTTTCGTTTATTCATATAAGTATATTATATACAATATTTGCTCTGGCACCTAAATTATAAAATACAATTAAAGAAATTTGTATTAGAAAAGACATATTATTCCATTGACGAATTTTTAATGATGATATTTAGAAAAACTTTTTTTTTTATATTGACACGTATTTAATTTTAATTGCAATGTAATGACTAACGAGTAACGATTATATAATAATTAATTACATTTTAAATCCAATTTAATGATATAAATTTAATTCCAATTTCAAGGACTATAATAATAACATTTAACATATTTATCAGAGTTATTGTTTTGTTATTAATGTTTATAACGCCATGCATGAGGCGGAGCACAGAGGTTCTTATAGTATATTGTAACACTAACACCATATTTGTACCTGTGTATCACAAAATGACAAAATGAATACATAAATAAATGAATTATATTAACGTCCGGGAGAAAGAACGAAATCTGAACGATATGCAATTTTCACCCTCGTAGATAATAATATATATTATAATTTGAAACCTAAGATATTAATGTACAAATATCGTTCGAATACAGATGAAAATCTTTTACCAACGACCGTGTTCTAAATGTAGATAATTATATCAGAGATCGTTTTTGAAATACGAAATTACAGAGTTACTTAAACAGATCTAAATAGACAACAAAGTTTATATTTTTCTGGTAAAAAAATATAATGTGTTGTGAATTTGTAATATAACCACAGAGTATTTTAATGGATTTATTACATTTATGTTTTAATGTAAGAACTAGATACTCACAAAAATATAATTAAAGAAAATGCGATAAAGATTTCCTGTGACAAAGGAAAGCGAGTTCCAATTCTTTCACATTTCATGTTTTCTATAAATAAGATTAAATTAATAAATCCATTGTTCATGTTTTATCAAGATAAGTAATATTTCTTTATATCGAATGTATAATAAGTAGTTACAACAGATATCATATATTTGTTAAGATTATTTTACAGATATTTGCTGTTTTTTAAAGGTGTCTGTGACTTGTAAATGATAACATAGTCTAGCTCTTAAAGTTATACCTTAATACCTGAATTAGTTGCTGTGAATTTAAGTGTTAAACATTTCTAATCGTAATCATATTTGTCACTTCACCTATAAAATTATTAATCATTAAATTGCCTGATAATTTATATTCTAATTGGTGATTAATTACAAACGATCTATAAAAATCCAATATAATACAATACATTAAAAAACTTACTTAAAAAGTACATACATATGTTAATATTTACAAACGAATAAATATTGTAGAAATATTTTTCTAAAAACTTACCGCAGACAGTTTGGTGCGTAATAAAAGTCCTGTTACCGGTGTTAACGCATTGGAACCACGTTGCGGAATTCTCGATAGCAATCCTTCTTAGCTTAGTTAAGCCAATTACGTGATGACGGTAAAAAATTTTGATACAAGATAGATGATTTCGAGTAGTAACAATAGGTGTGATCTTATGTCACTGTACTAAATTGTGTCGAAGGCTTTACTAGTCGTGTTAGTCATGACTCCACTGTTTGGCAACACATTAGAATGACGCAGACATGGTCTGATTGAAAAAAAAAAGCGCGGCAAAATCATGGCTGGCTGGGCGGAGCGGGGGCGGGAAGGGGCGTAGCGCCCTTGGTACCGCCCCCTGACTCACCGGCGCCGGCGCAGGCGTCGGGTGCGCCTGCGCAACAATCAACGCCATCGATACCAGCTTACCTCTATGTGAATGAACTTGATATTGCACAATGCATAAAATCTTCTAAGTTTCTCTATTCTTTATTATAAACATATAGAAAAGAGAGTTAATATACGAGTAACTATTCTTAGGACAGTGTATAATGCAGTAATAAGAACAATGGTGTTATAGTAGATACACCAATAGATACACGAATATTATACGTAAGTATTTATTATGGTGAGCCCGTTAATACAATACGTTTTATGAACGACGGGTTATATGGGTTATAATAAATGATTGTACATTATTTAACAAAATGCTCAATTCATGGTTGATGTTTATGTATCTATCTTATTAATAGTTAACGAATAAAATACTGCTAAAATATCGATAGGTGACTCACGAAACCTGTCTACAAATCTGGTTTCAAATGTAGATACATCCGTGTATGATATAACTCAGGTAATATCGTCATGTTTATGTTGTTTGTATTGTATTGATTAAAATGTATGAAAAAAGAAGAATAGTAGTCGATTAAAGCAGCAATGTATATTATACGTTACGAAAGTATATCTTATTTTATTTTCATAATGTACAATATCCTGATTAGATAGATGTCACGTACATGTATAATATGTACTATGCAAAAGAAGTATAGAGCCTTTCGGCAAGGACGTGCTACATATTGCTGAAACGTGGCCTCAAAATAGATACATTAAGTAAGTGTTATGAATTTTAAAATATTTAATAGTGATTTTATGGAACAATTTAGATTTTAGTATTCAAATCTTGTCTTCTTATATCGATGGAGAACTTAATGAAACGTTGATGTCTTCTATATGAATAAACAGAGGCCTAATGTTCATGACTCTCTTACATCATTAAAATGTTAATTTATTCAAAAATAGGTGAAAGAATTATTAAATACATTTGGACTTTAAAAAAATATTGAGAAGATTTCATATCATCAAAAAGTGAAAGAAGTTTCCTTGTCGGTCTTTCCATTAGTACCCTGAGTACCTAATGGAAATTGTTAAATTTCTTAATTTTGAAATCATAATGACAAATGACTCTTAGGGATTAAAAAGCTCAAAAAATATTTATACTTATCTCCAGGAAAATGTAAATTGAGTACAAAAAACTATAATTTAGAGAATAAAAGTGTCTGTATGCTCTGAGCACTCTAATCGCTAAAATGATTTCTGTTAAGATTCGCTTCACTAAAAGGTAAATCTCTATATATTGTAGATTAGTAATTGTATTCTACCTTACATACGTATGTCTAAAAAAAATCATCTTTTTGTGTTAGTTATTCTAGTAAGTAGATACTTAATAATCAATAAAAATAGTAAATACTCAATAAAATTAACGATATAACATAGTTCGCTTTTTCTGAAAATGTTGTGTAATGTAAGATTGTGTAATGTAATGTAATGTTGTGTGTGTTCCTGTATAAAAACACAGCTAGTTACTAATAAGTAATTGTACAATTAGTGCTTTCTGTTATCAGTTGTTACCAGCTGCCAACCACAAAACAAAGTTCGGTAAAAAACTTTTTTTTTGTAAAAAAGTAACTAATAAAACTCAATTCTGGTAATTCTCTTTCAGCGTATACCCTTTTCGTAATATTCACGATACTTTTTTATTTTTTTTTGACCGATAGTTTTCGAGATGAAGTAAATAGAGAGCAATATTCAATTTTTTTCGAAAAATCGTTAAAAAAACTGAAGTAACATGTTATATATTTTTGAATTCGTACCATAAAAACTTTTCGGTTGATATTAAAAAAAAGCAATGTTTTTTTAACTTTTTTTAATTTAATTGTAAAATTCAACATTAGAAGTTCTCGTTTATGTTCTAGCCACACGTTCCGATGCCGTTATCCCTGTGTAAACCTCTGCCAGAAAGATGTGAATTTTGACTCTACTTATTTTCAATAGATAGCCAGATAGGCTATTGTATTTGTACATGGTTGCATAATGTTTGATGTACATAATTACAAAACGAAAGAGATAGTTAAGATTTTAATGATAATATTTAATTTTAGTAGGTTTTAGGTTTTAATTATCTCCTCCCTCCCCCCCCGAGATGTGGTAACAACGTACGGTGTAAGAGAGCTTCGGTGTATTTCATAGAGGACCTCGGAATCCCTTGACAAGCATTGAGGATACGAAAGCCGCGGGAATTTCAGCAGTGAGCTGGGTAACTTTTGAAGCCTTTTGTCGCATTCCTAAAAAAATGGTTTGTGTGGTTGTGCGTTGTGTACAAAATGATAAATAATCAACAAAAACTCGCGACATAATCTTACATTAGTATTCAATTTTCATGTGAAATTAATACTCCCAAAATCCTTTTCCATTGAGTAAATATTATTCAATTAAACGTAATTACCTTTTTGTTCGATCAAAAGTCATGTAACTCTTGAATAATATTAATTAGACCTTTTGGTAAAAGAACCTTATCACGGTTTAATTGAATCTACTAATATTTAAAAATTAATAGTACTGCAAAGTATCAAAACCAATAGGAGCGTTAACGCATGATTAAAGATGTATTCACAAACGCCCTAAAAAACTTATTTAAAGGTTAATTAAATTTTATATTTTTATTGTCATTCTGTGTATTTACATATTGTATAGCGTTACCTTTTAAGGTTACCCATCATAAACCAAAGCAAATATATATACTATATATTGCATGAAGAAATCCATCCAAGCCCATGAAGAGTTTCGTAATCGGGTTGCAGAATATTAATTTAGCCAGCAGCGAAAATGAGTGTATTTCATAGCATTTCTCAATGCACTGTGAATATCGAAGTTATTTCTGCGGTCGCAGAACCTGTAACTGTAACCTAAAATACCCCATATTTAAAAACTACACATCGTATCTTATTTAAACCAATTGTCGTTGAAAGTGCTTTTTAAGTTCTATTATTTTAATTTCTTTCTGAGTTTTCCGCCCCATACTTGAAAAGTTAGAGAAGAGACGCCCATATTTTTCGACTTTAGAGGCACACGTCTCAGTAAATACTGACTTAGATTAAAAAAGTCGCTTTGAAACCTCTATATAATTTTTGAAGACCTATTTAAAGATAGGTCTTCAAAAACCCCACACGCTTATGTGCACTGGATATTTATTTCAGTAAAATAAATTTTGATAAAAAAAATAAAATGAGGGTGATACTCCATACTTGTAACTAACTGTACATGTATGGAGTAGGTACCATATATGGAAAAACAGACGGACGGATAGGACTGAATTACGAGAGTTCCGATTTTTGCCATTTGGCTACGAAATGTTTTAAATGAAACCGGTCCATGTATTTTAAGCTCGTTTGTTGGTTTTTAACTGCCAATAGTTTACATAAACAATTACTCTCTGTATATAAAAAAATATAAAAGATGTAACTTTGTACAGTACTAGCTGCGCTTCGCAGTTTCACTTGTGATAGTCTCCTACTACGCCACCTGTCGGATGGTCAGACGAACGAACGATTTTATGAATAAAGATTAACTACCCCTGTTTTATAATTTAAATTTTAATCCGCATATGTTTAAAAAAAATGTATACTGTATATGAATTTATGTATCTCCAGACATCAGTTCTATGGCAAATTTCACAAAATGGAACACTTCATTTGTATTGTGGGTATCTCATGTCATAATAGACTGGGAGAAATCTCAGCGACACCCATATTACAAACCATTTAGAAAAGTTCCTTTTCTGTACTGATGTGTACGGGATTGGAACCCGAGATTCCAATGGGCTATACAAAATTATAGCACAGACTTATAGCGTATCGATAACACGGACTCTTGACATGAGCCGAATTTTTTTGACCGATTTAATTTGCCCGTAGTGTTGTTAGTTGCTATGTTGCACCGCTCGCACGGTCGCATCACATTCATACATACATACAGCCTTCACCATCGCAGGTCGAGCTCACGGTGAGTCACGCTCGGAGGGAATGATGACGTCATTCAACAACCTGATCCCGTCGCATTGGCTCAAGTGCTAGACCAGACCCTATCTTCGGTTACATTCTTTCCAAGAAAATATTTTTAAGTTCAGTTATTGATTTAGTTAGATTTTGAGGGACTTCACTTTAATTCGCTTAATTTTATGTTATGTTGAATATGTTATACTAGTAATAATAATGTGAATAAAATAAATGACGTTACTAAGTAATAATACTGTTATGAATTCATACTATACGCATTATACGCTTTCTAAAATATGTATTAATCTGGATTTTTTTTACGGCAAATAATACAACTAGTCATAATAAATAAAATACGAGGACTACGTGTAATTTGTCTTATGGATTTCCAAATTTCTAATATTTGAGGATTTATCTTATAAATTACAGCAATATTGTTCAGAATTCATTAAATACATTGATGTTACATTTTTTGTAGTGAATATAAAATTATTCCAACACTATATCTTGAAATTAACAAAATCTGGCCGCGTTGCTCGCTCCGGTCCGGGGAATGACCGGGCGCGGGTGAACGACCGCCAAACCGCGCCAATCCGCCATCTTGGATTCGTCACGGCGCTCGCGCATTATGTCTTCTGCACATTTGCCAGTATCAATGGCATTTTCACTGCACGGAGATTTGGTAAGCTGAAATTGCTATAACATCGAATACGTGATTATCAATTAAACAAAATATAATAAATGAAGCCTTAACTTATACTAAATCTATACCTGCAATGACTAACAATACTTCTGTGTCAAAACCTGCCATAAAAATTACATTATTGTCAAACGATAGGTAACTACATGTGTTAAACGGCTTTCGAGATTAGTATACAGTCACAAATTACACACTTATCAATCACAATTTCTATTTTTTTTTAATAAAATATTATCAAGTAAAATTTTTTTAGTAGAGTAAATAGGTATAATAGGTTTCTATTATCTTATTATTATTTCGATATTTGTGACAATGTGTTTAGTAAATTAAATAAATAAACTCGCTGGGATTTATAACGTTTTATGAATCATTTCATATCTTGTTTCCATTGTGCAGACTGCAGTCTGTAAATCTGTGCTTAAAAAATAGCGAAATTTAACGTTACATAACGCCGCGTCAAATTAGTTCTCTCGCTGTGCCTATGATTCACGAAAGAAATTTTTATGGATTAGATAGTAAGTAAACAAATTTAACAGATGTATAACAAAAAAATGAACATTTATGGAACGTATTATTATATTTGTATAAGTAAATGGCTTCGGTCCCTGGATATAATGAATTACTAAAAGATAGTTTCAATTAATATACAGCGAATGTAACACATCCATTATGTTCCTTCGTTTTCGGCTTAGTAACAGCTGCTGTTGAAATGTTAGTCTCGTTTGCCGCATGATTTGAGCCTGAAGGTGTCTTTAGCAAATGAAAACTTGGGCTTACTGCTTCTCGTTGCGGAAATTGTAAAAATATTGGCTGATAATTTCTGATTTTTATCGTTGTTTCAAATAAAATACTTACAACGAAAAAAATAGAAAAGTTTACTTATATAGGTACAGTAAGATATGAACTGTGAATTACTTACAAATATTGGTAAAGTAATATAAATTAGTCAACAACTGTGACGTAAATTATTGTTATCAGATCCGGCAATATCAAATTCCACGAAACTGCATCGGTACACGGATTACAAATTAAATTCTATGAGGTATAGTATTGCATGTAGGTGACATTCCTTGCTAAGGAGAAACTAGTCGGGCAGCATTCACGTAAAGCCCTTAACCGACGGCGACGCCAGGCCTGGTACCGTTGTTGCTGTGGGGCTGAGGGTTGTCTACACGTCGCCTAGCAACACCGAGTTTATGGTTACTGTAAATATACGGAAGCTGTTCTCTTTACATCTTGATGTCAGATAATTAAATAATAACGAATAGAAGAAATTAAATAGTAATATAATATGTTCATGTATATTGTATATATACAAACGTGAAGTAGGTATGCAAATTATGTGAGAGGTTAAAAGAAAAAGCTAATAAACTTATTCGTCTTATGAGATATTTTATACAATAATAAGTAAAGCTGTTTTCAACCTTCCAAAGAATATTACGTTTTAATTTTTTAATTATAAAAATTCCCTACGAAAGAAATTTTAATCTATAGAATAAAAATATAGGTAAATACTTTGTAATGATGTTAAACAGGTTTCATTTCTTAAATATATTATGTACAATAAATACACCGTTCGAGTTAGCAACCCTGATTGGCGAGATTTATACCAACACTATTGGCATTCATAGAGGTTGGCACGATCTGTTCTATTGGACTGGCTCTCATGGACATTGGCATGCGCAACTGGCTCCTCTGATATTAGATTTATTGGACGTGGAAGCACTCTATTGGTGTTGTTTGTAGGTACTGTTATATATTGCTTAAAAATTATAAAATGGTAGTTGTGATTGATTAGATTAAAAAAGAATTATATAGGTATTTATGTTATGTATGACGTAATATCAAAAATAGAACTGTAGTTTAAATTAGACTTATTAAATATGTTAGTTTTAAAGTATGTATACGTACTTAATAAATAAACAACTTAGACCGATTGTGTGACATGCAACAAGCGAAGAGCGAATAGTCGGTTCCGAAAATGAACTTTTTTAAATATTATTAGACGGTATTCGTTTCAAATTTCTTTTTCAGGACCAAAAATAAATCGAACTCGGACTATAGTCACCGTCATAGCATCAATAGTTACGGGTCAGTCAACATCTATGCTCCACTTTGTCAAAATTTAACAGTATTCGTGAAACAATCTTCATTAGTTGTGGATAAACTTCAATTTTTAAGTAGCATCTATGTGGCGCGATCGCGAAGTATATGAGGAAGGAACGACCGGCCTTGAGGAATGCCGTTGATGTATATTGTAAGCCAATTCGCGTCCGTCCGCAGCTTCACAGCGAGATATAATCGTATCTACGAGTTTCATCTGCACACAGCTCCCTTGTAGTCGACTTAAATAATAATTAATTAGCCTCTATTGTATTGAAAATTGTACTAAATTTATTTTAAACATCTGTATCAACCTTACAATAAAAGGCTTTGATGGAATAAATTTCCAATATCAATTCATTTAAACATTCAGGGTGGATAGAGTATTCAACCAAGAATTTCGTTATAAAATATTGTATCTGTAAAACGATATTTAACGGTATAAAATAAATATCCCAATCCCTAACTTAATACTTTTACGGCTCCCAAAAGATGTAGATAGTGCCTATATTCATCTACATTCTATATATACGTGAAGAGAAAACTGATATTGCGCGCACGGAAAGAGTGTGAGATTTGGTATATTTAAAGTCTATATGTAGGAGTGCAGAAAGCTAAAATTTATAGGTAATATGTTACAAATGCATTAATATATTAAAACAACTAAAATAAATCATTGTTTACGTTATACTATCAATGCCAAACACGTAATATTACAGTTTGAGTTCAAACCACGGACCAACAATCATAATGGACGGAGTCATAATGGGTTGCCGCACTTAGCACCATGTTTCAACAAATTTTCGTGTCTCTTTGTCTATCTCATTCAGCGTAACCACGAGTAAGATAGTTAGCAACAACAAGTTTGGCAACCTCGCACTGTAAGTCGGTGTAATTGATATCAGCTCATGACGGGCTGCTGGTGGAAACATTGCAATACTAAAATAATCATTAATCTCTAAGTGTTTTCGCTACTAGTTTTCACAAAAATACGTCATCTTTAACTGTGTATTGTTCATCAAGAACAATAATAGAAGAAGTAAAAACTCAGAATTATCATTGCATACGTAAGTCATAGTTGTAATTTTCTCTAAAAATTGTAACAAGATAAGAGATTAATTATGTTTTGTGTCATATAATTAAAAATCATAGGATAAATTGATTATATAAATCAATAATTTCAATTAATTATTTTGGCCATCACATCTAGTGATTTTTTTGTTATATCGTTATTCTGATATAAAATCCTGAACTGTCTTTTTAGGTTTATCAAATTTTTTGTGAATCGAAGCTGTAATATTCTAGGCTTTGTTCTAAACACTGAAAAATCCAGCTTTGTTACTTGATTATCAATAAAGAAATTAGAAACTGATGCAGTACCGACTATTTATTAAAGTTATCCGAAATAATATCAATCGGTAAGTGTACATGTATTTGTCTAGGTACCTACTCATAATCCCAATTATTAGTTGTGTGTACATTATGTTTTCAAAAATGTATAACGATGGTAATGTGAGTCTTTAAAACGATCTCTCAGCGACTCTCGCGTATTCATACTGTAGATGGCACGTATTTGCCTCTTTTGTATTATAAAGATAGAAAGATAGATAGATTTTTCACAATAGCAGGCCTTAAAACTTAAGGCTATGGAAATATGTGAAGTACACCAACCTAGCCGTAGTCACATCTGTCAAATGTCTAATACGTCTAATAGGACATATTGCCGAACTTATTAACCAAAGTCCCGATATGGTCCGTCCATGTCAGTTTGCATAGATTCGCTATTAGGTTTGACTGCCAAAAAAGAGCACGTCACTACGCCAACAATTTCAAGGGGAAAGTCAGTGGGTATGTAATACTTTTATGTTTTTCTCTTAAAAGCATGTACTGACATATTTTTGAAGGTGATGAAAAAGACGAAACTGTCTGTGCTCGGTGATAAAAGCTAGAAATTAGCCATAGCAGAGAGAAGAAGATGCAAGAATGTGATGTCACAATAGAAGACAAATTGTAACATATGACGAATGGTGGCATTGAGTCGTCTTAGAGCACTTAAAAAGATGCTTTGACAGTTATCCACTTAATTGAGAACTTCTTATAATTCTTATTATTTGTCAATAATGTTTGGATTAAACTGAGCGTAAGTAAATATTAAAGAGGGTTTACCTCCTTTTTATAATTATAGAAGAGTTACAGTTACCTACTTATTAATAGCTCAAGAATTGTATCGACAGAGATTTTGTATTGTAAGACTGTGATCCTTCCCCAGTAATATATATTAGTACAAGATTTTCCCGGATACAAGTCTAAAACCTAAGTCCAACAAAAACGGAAACGCATTTAAAGCAAAAGCTTCGTCCATTGTTATGATTCTTGGCCCAAGGGTCAAACAGTCGCACAGACACAGAATAGAGATTATCGCCAAACTATTTTAAATGTCGCCAACAAAATAATTGTTGACAGATTAATATAATGAGTTTCGAACTGTGAATTTTGTATCATTTTCTTAGTTGTGAGCCGTTACGAGCGTGTGTGTATTTCAAGGAAAAAAGCGTTTATTTTTTATATACAGGTGACCACTGGGTGACCAACCAGTTTTTCATTATTTCTCAGAGCAGTATTGAGATAATACGGTTATTTTGAAAAAAGTATGCTTTGGCACTATTGCAATACACTATAATTAGAGCATTGCAATAGTTTAGTCGTATAATTTAGTGATGCAAGACTACTTTCAAATATCTACTAATATACTTATTAGTAGATATCGAAAGTACAATACAATACTTTTAAAAATATTTTTTATCAATAAAGGTTTCTTTTTTTGTCAATAAAGGTCTTATATGTATTCAGGTACGTGTCAAACCTATTTGTATAGTGTTGCCATTTGTTAACGATTATGATTATAACAGTTAATCACGAATATCGATAATAGCTAACATACTGATTTTCCTTTTCGTTGACCTCATTTGAAACAATACGCATTTTGAAACAATATTTTTTATTTGAACAATTTTTGTCGAATTAATGAAATTGTTTTGTTGTTCAGTTTTAGCTCAGTGTTGTACGAATTTTTTGAATGTGAAGAGGCGGAGAAGCAAACAAAGCTAAACATCTATAAAAATAGGTAAGTACTCACCACATTTTGTTTGTCGCACGTTGAGTATTGTGTTGATTAATCATATGATTTCACGTTTTGTTTTGTTTGTTTACTGTGAGGGGAGGCGACCAGTAGATAATGATGCAATTCGCGGAGTTTGACTCACCTCGAACCTCGAACGACCGACTAGTGATTCACTGGTTGCGTGATGTGCCAATTTCACTCTGATTCGTACACAATTCGCATTCGGGGTTAAGCGCTTATTGTGTAGTCATTGCACGTCTGTGCTTTAGGTAACATTGTACCTAATGATTTACTTTAAATTGAGTCTTTATCTGTATTAGTAATACCATTAGTTATTAGTAAGAATTACCTATTTAAATAATGCTATAGAATACAGTCATGTAATATGTACTATACTGCTTGTAATGACGATATATTCTAAGGGAAATCTGTGGAAATAAATTTGAAATCTGTAATTACGCGTATTCATATCATAAATACGAGCACATTTATATCGGGCGCCTCTCTAGGAGGTAGCTAGCATGTGGCAGCCTGAATGAAAAGACTTAAAGATCGGACTCAGTGGCGTGAATTGGTAGAAGCTTATGTCCGTACTGGACTACCACAGGCACAGGCAACATTTATTCTTTTAGATTGTCTTTTAATCATAGATTACATACAAATGTTTAACGAAAAGTCACTAATACGTTCTTTAATAATACTAAATCGGGAATTATTGGGAGTTGAAAGTCTAACTTTTTTTTTAAAAGAGGGGCAAACGAAGAAGCGAGTCACCCGATGGAAAGTGATCACCGCCGCCCATAGACACCCGCAACGTTCGGGGAATCACGGGTGCGTTGCCAGCCTCTAAGTAAAGGAAAAGGAGAAAAGAGATAGGCCACCGGCACTTATTCAGCGAACAAAACACAATTGCAATAAATACTATTATTTCACGCCGATATTCTGTGAGAGGGTGGTGTTTCACCGGGCGAGCCGGCCCAATTCTTGCCGCAATGCAGCATAGCAAAACTAATCTTATAGAATTTTTTAAGTGAATAAACTAAATGGCTTATACATTTTAAACAAGAGTGAAGCCAACGGAGAAGCTAGTGTTATATTGTGGCGTTGAAACAGGTTAAAAATGAAATCAAAATTTAACCAAATACTTCAAGTGAGATAGCGTCAATGTCCTCGTCCGCAGGGCACTGAGCGTGACGGATAACAGGCGATATTTTTAATTTCAGATAATTATTTTTTCGAGGTATGTTGGCTAATTAAAGTTAGAAAATAATTGCTTTACGTTCTAGTTATATGATTTACTTACTTTTGCTCTGAATTTGCCTCTA
This sequence comes from Zeuzera pyrina, assembly GCA_907165235.1. Classification (NCBI taxonomy): domain Eukaryota; kingdom Metazoa; phylum Arthropoda; class Insecta; order Lepidoptera; family Cossidae; genus Zeuzera; species Zeuzera pyrina. Next base: position 8,342,236 of record OU015627.1, read on the forward strand.
TCAGTGTTAAAACATGTTAATTTTTATGTATGAGTACCTATTTATTAAAATATTTCTATGCAGGTCTAGAAGAGAAAGAAAAATATACATTTCGTCAGCCTTTTATCTTCCCATGCAGGTTAAAAAATTGACCGAGGAACCTATTATAAGAAACTAATATGGGTAATGGGCCAGCGACAGTCAGGTTCCGCTTTACCGTCTCTAAATAACTACTTATTGCTAGAGCCGTGTGAAGGTGTGACTTTGTCGATCTCGGTGGTCTCTCCGTCCTGAAAAGGAAATACCATGTACTTATGTATAATACAATATAATATAGTATTCAAATAATTAATTCACTATTATAGTTACAAACAAATAATATATGTGTTGTGTATTAGATAGATATACTATAATACTACAAACAGAAAACATACTTTTCTTCTTTGTTTTGGATAAAATAATATATTAGCAATGCCCAGTAGGCACTGCCGTCTACTGTAATATTAATGAAATTTAATATTATAATCTTCGTCTCTTTTCAATATTAGAAAGGTCACTTAAAAGATAAAAAAGAAACGAATATTACCTTTCGTGGTTTTTGTTGTTTCTTTATTGTACAGTATTTCAGTATTTATCTAATTTGTCATTTGTATGCAAGGAATAATAAATAAAGTGAGTGCTAAAAAAAGTAACAACAATGAAACAACTTCACGTTAAATATTTATTGCCGAAATTAATGATATAAACGTTATTGTAAAGAACTCAATTACAGTTTATCTGTCCTGCAGAGCTTCACATCTCAGTGATCACCATAACACCGAATAAGGGATTAATTAAACTAGCGGCAAGACATGCTAGCATTGAGATCAAAGCGTTATCGGCACAGACAGTCGCCCAGACGCGAGAAGCAGGGTGGGGTGTAGCGGGAGGGGGTAGTAGACGTCGCGGGCACTGCGCGGGGAGAGGGCGGAACGAAGGCTGCGTTACGTCAGCCGCATCCGGGTTCGCGGCCGCCGCACGCGCCGCTAGCGTCTATTGTCCGCATCTCACTGCTGGGCAGGTGGACCTCTCACTCAAACAAATAAATCTCATTTTGACGCCATCTCTTTTGATATCTAGTCAACTAATACGACCATCGATAATTATTACATTCGCTATCATAAGTTGCTTAGCATGTAGAGATGTAGATACAGGAATATTAAATAGAAATTGATGGAATTATGTTACAAGAAAAATGCATAAAGTATTCGTGTTGCTGCTTCTAATGCTTTTTGGAAAACCGTAGGCCTACTAGTAGGTCTAATTTATTTATTGACATTATTTCTTTACTTAGAATAGAATAAATCACTTTCTTGTTTTGTATTTCATATAATATGATGTCCGTATCATCATACCGTCATCTCGAATGTTCCAGATCAGACTCCGATAGAACTATTACATTTATTTTTTTATTTAATATGGTATCCACAAGGCTGTCCTCATTTTAATTATGATGTAATCGAAAACCGAGTAAATCGATTGCTAAATGAGCCAGCTGTATAAACTTTATAAAACAATCATTATTTTCTGTAGATTGCGCGGGCGCGCGCTGTGCTGCCTATAGTCGCCTGTTGCTAGGTCGCTTCGACTGAGGCAATCGGAAATTGTCTAAATTCTAGGCCATTGCGAGAACATCATTGCTCTCTGTCTCACCAGCACTATTTCATGTAAATAACTATATAGAGATAATCGGATAAGCTGATATATAGGAATATATTGTCAAATAAGTCGCGTAATTGAATATATATGTATATTATGCATGTTTAAGGTACAGTTACAGACAAATATTACTTGTACTGTGCCAATATGCTAATGACATCATAAGGGTCAGATTTCAATGATCATTTAATCTTATGATAGCTGCAATAAAAACGATATTAGATAAGGTACACTAAAACTATTAGATATTTGTAACAATTAGAACCAATTTTAAGTGGTACTCAGGAAGTAGGTTATATTACTATTGCAACAGAAAGTAGTCACATAAAATGTATGTAAAAGTTTCAGCCTTTACTTTCTATTAATTTAGTATTCATATGATAGTTACTTCTTCGTAACATTACGACTACATATTTTACCTACTGAACGACTCGTTCAAATTTCTCCGACATATCAAGTTTGTACTCAATTTTGCTCGACAATTCGACATGATGTGCCTGTTGGCCGCGCAGATTTATCGATGTCGTCGGCGAAAGTTTGCAGCCATTGGTTGAATCGCGGAGGTGACGGCATTAATGTTTTATTAAGGCGTAATGTGTCTGGTTAAAAATTGTTTTCTTATTTATTATCTTTCTATAGAGTAAAGTACGTATTGACTTCATTCCTTAGCACGTTTGAAAGAAGAAAATAGCTAAATGTTCGTTGAGCTTGGAAAGTTAATTTATTTATAGGAGCCATTTCATAAAATTGCGAATAGTTTACACGTTCCGTTCTATTCCGCATTTTATGTTGTTCGTTCGTGTTATACATTGGCGCCGTTCCAATAGTGCCATTTTTTAGCTGATACAGTGAACCGGTTACCGAAAGTTGCGCGGGCGCATAACGGCATAGTGACGGGGGGAAAGAGGCTGGGGATCGGGTCCGTGGGAAGCGCGAGTTCCGGCTGTGCCACTTGCGCCACGCCTTTCACCGCGCAGGCGCAAGGTCGCTGCGCGGCCGCGCCACTTTCTTTTATATAACCGCGGCGCGATTGCGTTCGCAAGCGGAATGCGACACCCGAATTTATGGCGGTGACGTCACAAGGTGATTCACCGCACCATTAGCCAGCCCGACGGCTCCTAGCGTGGATTATCATATTATACCACTTTATGTAAGCAATAAAAAACTAAACATGTAAATTGACATTGTGAATATTAGAGAACAAAGTGTGTAAGTATAGTAAGGAACCGTTTTGAATTAATTCTCATAAAAAGTATAATATTATAATTTGAAAGTATAATAATTAAAATAAAAATAAAATGATATGCTTTGAATTCGCATACATACACAGAAATACCTGTACCTACCTGCCTACATACACTGTTATATGTTATTATCTAGAAATAAGACGTAACATACGACACAAAATACATTACACATAAAAGTCCACCAACAATAAACCTCAATGGATACTATTACAATTAATGTAATTTATATGTATGCATATGGCATTTTATGTTAAACTAGCGACGCGCCCTGGCTTCACACGAGTAGATTTTTTTTTAAAATAAAATACAGCTAATGTTACTCGCTGATAAATGTAGCTTTCTACAGATGAAATAATTTTTTAAATAGATTGAGTAGTGTGAGTTTATCCATTACGTAACATCGAATATAGGATTACCTACCTCAAATAACTCAAAAAGAAACAAATACAGTTTACCTCTTAAAATATTACTATAGAAGTATAGATAATCAAAATTTGATTTTTGGTTGTTTACAAGGAAAATTTTGTTTGTTTCTTTACAAAGTTTACAGTACCATTTTAAAATGATGTAAGTTTGTACATAATAATAAGAAGTATCGTACGTCATACATACCAAGGTATAAATGTCTGAATATTAGACCTTTTTTTCAAAGAATAAAAATGTTACTTGGGGACCCGAAATAATCTTGCACGTCGACCTTACACTCATAAGTCTGGCGTTTTATAATATTGTAACTTTGAGGATTGTTTATTATACATTAACATTGCATTGATCTCAAAGCGATCCATTGTTTAAAAAATAAATGAAATGGTGGAAAAGTACCAAAGGAAGGCCCAAAGTTTCGAACACCTCTGTATGATGTGCGTTTAATCAGTATGAGATTTAAAACTAGTTAATTTCAAGAAAAAACATGTGTTATAGTCAGCGCGCATTAGCATTTTTATATCCGGTATGTATCCGGACTGACGGTTGGCACTGACGAAATTGAAATTGCCGAAATGGCTGCCGTTAGAAAGTAAAAAGTACATCCGGTATGTTCCGGAATTGCGGTGCACTTCTTATGAGACGGTATGCGATTACGTCATTGTATCATTCGATTTATCTTTAACCGAGAACTTCTGCTGTAGCGTTAGGTATATATGTATATCAAATTCTAGAAAGAGCCACCTTTTGACATTATTTCATTCAGTATATAAGTACCTACTTTTAAACGGGGCTTTGAAACGATGGCGATTTTACGCTATCATCAACACTTAGTAGATAAACCTATACCTAATTATAATCTTCAACAATACTTAGTAGATATAAATATACTTTTATTATATTGTAAACTATTGACAGTGTATTTTCAGAACTTTTTAGCTATTATATTTTACCTGTAGTAAAATTAAGCAAAAGGTTTCTTAAAAATTTTTTTTAATCTTAAGCAATAAATTGTTTTTTTTAAAACCCATCATTTCGCAACAATACCCAAGAAGGAAAACATTATTAATACCTACTTATTAAAATTAAAACAGTACCTAAAATCAAGAGCACTAACATTATTATAATGTTTGTGCTGTTGATTTATTATTCTTATTTCATATATTATTTAAGGTACTAGTTATTATATATATAATGGAGCAATACAATTAGTAATTTTGGCTACAACTTGCAATATTTAAAATTATCGGTTTTGTCTATAAAGTTAGTTTGGATATAAATCACATACATATACATATCTTCACGCTGTGTCCCTAACGAGGTAGTCAGAGAGGACGGAGCGCCAAGCGTCGCGGTACCTACATACTTCTTTCGCTTCCTGAAATTTTATCATTCTCCTCACACATTTTCGCCTAGGTATGCGAGTTCTTTTGACATTTCCATCTGCTCACACTCTGGCTATTTGATCTTCTTAAGTCAGCCTTTAGTTTAAAATTAATAGTCTCCTGTAAAAGTATGGTGAATTTAAAATTAACAAATTTCATAATAAATCAGAAATCAAATCAAATCATGCAAATCATTGAATCTTTAAAGTGGTGTAATGGCGATAGTAAATGCTTGTGAGGAAATTATGGAGACAAATGGAGGCTAAGATTTAGATTGTTTCACATTAGGTATAATTTTGCAAAATTGTTTTGTAATATTATGCAACATGACGATATATATTTATAACACAAGATATTCGCTATAAGTATTCAAGATTTAAATTGTCACTACAAGTTTACATTTTTAACATAAATTTCAACATGAATACTCTTTTTGGTTTTGTTATGTATATATATTCTGTAATAATGCGATGGAACCCCATTGAGTTTGGGCTCATTTGATTTGTCTTGACAAGGACTGGTTCTAGATGATATCCAGGGTCTGATGATGGAGAGAGAAGGTGGCACCCTGGAAGGCGGTCGTGGGAACTCTGTAGTAAAACGAGGCAAGCCATCGAGTTTGATCTGATAATTAAGTTGGTCGACTTATATAAAATAATAAAAACCTCACATACACAAATATATCCAATTTAAGCTTTTTAACATTAGATAGTTTGCTAAAATGCTTGCTATTTAAATGCTAATTGCTTTTTAACATTAGATAGTTTGCTAAATGAAGGTAGGTACGCTTTATTTTTTCAATTTTTTTCAATTGAACAAGCATATTTATATCTATAGAATTATGGAGTAAGTACGTCTCCTATATCATACTATGACTTGTGGTAATTTGGCGAGATGGGCGTTATTAGCATTGGTTTGCAATCTGTCTAGAAGAAGAAAAGCTCCAAAATCAAACCCGGAACTGTGTTTCGTTAGGTTTGTGCTTAACCTTCAAGCTGAAAAAATTACTAGTAAAAAAATATTTTTAGAAACAAGCTTGAAAAGAAGAAAATAAACTTTAAATTAAATCAAATCTATCAATTTATTACATTACACAATTTATATGATATAAAAGCTTGTCGTGAGATTTGTCTGTCAATAAACAAGAATCAATATAACTTGATCTTGATACAAGTTGGTCTTGATACAAGTACAACAAAAAAATTTATGTATTTCATAAAATAAATTTACACAAGTAAATCTCGCAACAAGCTTAAACAAGCTTTATCATATTAATTGGATAATGTAATAAATTTATGGAAGATGTGATTTGGATGTGGAGAGACGGGTAGCGGCTGGCAATAAAGTGAATGGTGCTCTGTCCGCATTAGTATATAGTGTGAATATATCTAACACTGCCAAAATAGCCATCCACAATGCGGTGTTAGTGCCAACTTTATTGTACGGTAGTGAGGCCTGTATATGCCTGAAATCGAGTGAAAGTCTGATAAATGCAGTGGAAATGCGATCTCTTAGAAAGATGTGCGGTGTCACCCTTGCGGACGGGATAAGCAATGAAGAGCATTGCTTATCCCTTACAATCAGCACGACCCTGTCATACTGCATATGACAGGGTAGTGTGACCCTGTCGTACGTACAGTATGACAGAGTCGCACGACAGTGTTATTGTAAAAATGAAGAAAGGAATGCTTAGATGGTTCGGGCACATGGAAAGAATGAGTGATGAAAGACTGACGAAGAAAATATACAGAGCCAAAGTGAGTGGTAGAAGAAGCCAAGGAAGACCAAGGGTGACTTATGAAGATCAAATAGCCAGAGTGTTAGCGGATGGAAATGTCAAAAGCTCTCGCATACCTAGGCGAAAATGTGTGAGGAGAATGATGAGATTTGAGGAAGCGAAAGAAGTATGTAAGAACCGCGACGCTTGGCGCTCCGTCCTCTCTGACTACCCTCTTAGGGATACAGCGTGAAGATATGTATGTATGTAATTTTTTTTTTGGTCACTAAGTATTCATAGAGATAGTTTCATGATATCATAATTGGTTTCGTTTATTTTTGCTCTAATCATGTTATAATTATATTTTATATCAAAAAATAGCACTGTGATTGACACGCTCACATATTGCAATAACTGACATTAATCTATACCTTCCGCTAGGTATACTTACTTTATGGACTGAAGTCCTATCGACAATTACATATTATAGTTATATTGCCTGCTAATAAGAGAAAGAAATAAGTACTAAATAGTCGAATCCAACATGAATGGGCATGTGCAGCGTTTAAAAATTGTAGGAGGTGTTAAGGAGAGACATTCCAATATGCTTAAAGTGTAGACATAAAACCACCATCTCGACCATAAAGTTAATATACTTAGATTTCGACTAATGTCAACTATGAAATACGTTGCAGAAGCCTGAATCTATACCCGGCAAAATGTACACCGCCTGCAAGAATTACAATGAGCAATGTAGAGAGCAAAGTTAGAAATATCATTGATAGATCGAGTGCCCGATGTGGTGATCCGAAAAAGGACAGGTGTGAGTGTGACTGATATCAATCAAAGAATTGTTATACTTAAGTGGTGGGCAGGACAGGTATATATCATAGAAGAAATAGACGATAGACTTCTAAGCTACAGGAGTAGAAATCGAGAACAGGTCACAAGAGTGTTGACGGACCACCAACCAGCTGTAGAAACAAATCTTGAAGCGGAAAGTAAGTGGATAAGAATGGCGCAGAAAAGAAGCAAATATAGTTCGCAAAGGAAGAGGTTCTGGTCTAGCAGTGGACAAAACAGGCTGTGGATGATAATTACGAAAGATATCAAGATATATGAATAGAATTCCTGTAACATACAATGTTCTTGTAGCCAGGGAGTAAAAGGTTACCGTGTTACGTGTTGGTGTTACCCGCCTGTAGTGTACTGGTGTGAAAGGGAAAGAAGTATCCTGTGCTCCCCCACGCACAAGTGACAGGGCCACAACGCGGTGGCTGTCCGAATACTCAAACGGTAATCAAATCTCTCTTCAAGTAAAGTCTTCATTAAAATTGATCGTAGGTAAAATTTAACTGGTATACTGAAAGCTCAATTAACATAAAGTAATGGTCCATTTACTAATGCCTTGTCAACGTGTCAACAATGGCAATATTCATAACATATCTGTCAAATTTGTGTCTTGCACAATACTTACCGATATGAACTGCGTTAGTGAAATAACATACTAAAGTTTATTTTATATTTTTATACACATAATAATCACATTATGGTCTTAGTATTATCTAAGTATATTACTAGCGACATTTCAAACTAAAATTATTTATTATTTTATTTTTCAGGTAAGGCGGACTGTGAAAAGATTTGAATATATTAAACTAATAATATTGTCTGTGTCATGTATCTACATGATTGTAATACAGAAATAAAACATTTTATCAATTAGAATAATAACTATTATTGAATTTTTTGTACTACTTATAATTCCTATTTAATGTTATTTACGATCTATCTAATACCTCTGGCTTAATAATAAAATCTTCTGAATCTTCATAACTATCGATCATCAATCCTATCAATGTTATAAACTCGAAATTTTGTGAGGATGGGTGGATATTTGTTACTCTTTCAGTAAAAATTACTGAATAAATGTTAATGAAACTTTACAGTAATATAGCTTATACATCAGAATAACACATAACTACATTTTATAAAGATATATTATGTAAATTGAGAACTTCGCGCAAACGAAGTCGCGGGACTTAATAATAATAATGTTACTCCAGACAATTAAACAGATTGTGTGACCCCCAAACTAAGCAGTAAGCTTGTACTATGGGTACCACACAACGAACTCTGGGGGAGTTCCCAGTAACACCCAGACTCCAAGCCAATTTAGAAAAGTTCGTTTCCTAAATTGAGCTGACCGGGGATCGAACCCGGGACCCGAACTTGGAAAGCAGATGGTATGCCACTGCGCCAACGGCCAGTCTTTTAGCTATGTTATGAAGCACGGCGCAAGCTCTTATTATTACAGGTACATTCTTGAGTTGTACTTTATTTAATATTTAGAGAAAACTTAGGTAAATTTTTGAGCTTTTAAAATTTTTTTTTAGTTTTTATTCAAAGAAATCCTTAATGGAGGTCAAAAGCAACTTTAAAATTAATGGAACTTCAAGTCATTTCACGTGCTGTCAAAGTGTTGTCAAACGTCTAATTATTGTTGTAGTATACCATTTAACGAGATAATGGTAGATTAGATTTGATGTTTATCCAATTTTGATGGGCCATCAAATTCGTATTTTACTATTGTTTCAGTATGAGATAATGACGAATTAAGACTTGATCTAAGATCAAATATTTAATTAGCCTTTGAGTAAGTATTCGGCCGTTTTTTAGTCCAGTAGAATTAGCTCAGAATAAGGCATGATTTTGCATTAAATGTGGTAGGTACTAATGATTTTTGGCACATCGATAGTTATGTCTGTGTATGATTACCTTAAATTCGCAACCGATTTGGAAGTACGGAAAATGGTGAAAATTGAGAAAATCTTTGATTTTTGAATAATTCCAAAACGAAAATTGTGGTAGGTACTAGTTGCGAGAATACCATGTGTTTAGAGTAAGAATACCTACCTACTCAAGCAATTTGGAGCGGTTGCGACATACGCAACATACCTAAATTTAAAAAAAGTGATTTTTCGTATTTATCTCCTAGGCAAAATTTGTGATACTACTTGCGAACTGCGAACCATTCAAGTCCCGAGCGTTCATTTTAGGCGACCCCGAGTAGGAAGACTGCGCGTCGGGGCCGACTTTCCGAGACGTACGAGTACATTGGTATAACGTTAGGGAGAATTTACAGCATTTTAAAGATTCCTAAGCGATTTATATTAGTTTTTCATACTATCCTGATTTCCAACTTTCTACGAATATTAATTAAAAAACCGTTCTAATGCCCGATTTACATTGGTCTAGTGCTTAGCGAAGTAGATAAATATAGTACGTAACTACAGTGGTGTAAACCGATCGGACAGTAGCGAGTCAACTTGGCTTGCAAGCTGCCTTGCAAGTGGATCCAAATAGAATCGATTTCCATTTTTTGGATAAGCGATGCCCTTCGCGCGCGCGTTTTTCCTCGCACGGTTCTTGACTCGCCACTTAGCGTAGTGTAAACGGTCAAATTTAGTATAGTGCAAGCATAGATTATACACTATTATATTAGTGCAAGTGACCGGCAACAGGAAGGTCCGCGTGTGCTGTTTTATGCAGTGATATTCTAAACAAAGCAATGAGAAATAAAATGATATTTTATTTATTACAAGAGAAGAAGCAGATGCATTCATTTTTGTTTATAAGAGAAGAAGGAGATAACATTTTTTCTTTCATCTTCTCCACTGTAATAGAAATAATTTTGGGCGAAATTACACTTATTTTTCGACGTTGCTCGTCCATTTCGACGAAGTAATCCCACTTGACTTGTTGTAGTGTAAACGGTCGCGTTCGCCACTCGCCACTGTACATGCATTCGCTACTCGCCACTGGCCTTGACTAATGTAAATTGGGTATAATGTAAGTTTCACTTGCTTATTACCAGAGATCGGAAATTAGAGAGCATAAATACCTAAATTTCATTTGCGAAATGATATAGAGTTGCTAAAACGAGTCTCTAAAACAGATTTACGGAGGCCCCAATTTAATTTCTAGATATTGTAAATGTGATGTTGCCAATAAATTCTCTTAAATATACAAGTAGAAACTGTCTTTATACATTTTACGATTAAATTTGAGATTTCGATGACATTTGATGGAAAACCTTTCGAGTACTAAAAATGAAGAACAAAATTATAAAATACAAATATTTTAGCAATAATTATCAAATATTTTGGTCCCTAAATGTATATATCAGATTTTTATGTCATTTTTTAACATTTCATACAATAAGTAGCCAGGGCCCAAGAGGCCCCTTATATTTAAATATTATATTTCTTAGTTTTGATATTTAAAAATTGTTGAAGCGGTTTTTAAACGCATTAAAATTATTCTTTTAAATTCTTCTTCTTCTTCTGTTTTCGCAGTTATTTAAAAAATTTCAATAATGTACCTATTTCAATTTACGGATAACAAAAACGTAAAAATAATTTGATTCACAAATATTTCAAGCATTTGTTTTATAAGTACTTTTAACAGTTATTCATAAAACAGTTAGGACCAATGCCCTTTGTTTTAAATTTCATATTTCTTTGAAAATAAAAGTAGGTAATCTATTCTCTTAAACGTTGGAGTTATTCAAGAGTTAAGAGTTCAAGAGTTCGATTACATTTAAGTTTCGCAGGGCATCAAAAACAACAAAACGTATTAAATTTGGATAAAAACTACAATAAATAAGTACTTCATGTACTAATTTATTTACAATCTTGTCTTATTCATAAAATAAATAGCACGCAATATCAGCAATATTAAATCAGTTTTAGGAACTTGTTTTAGCAACTCTATATCATTCCGCAAATGAAGTTTAGGTATTTATATTCCCTTATTTTCGATCTCTGTTTATTACTTTATAGCGCGCAATACGTATTGCTTCTTTCAGTCACATCCCATTTCATAAAGTAAGGTAAGGTAAATAAAATAAGGTAAGGTCAATAAAAGTAAACTTATGACATAAAAAGTCATAAAAAGCAGTGAGTTTACCATTAGTTGCCATTATTATTCCATACAATAATCGAAGACTCAATGTTTAGTACCTAACTATGCGCTTTATATTATAGTTATACTAGCGACCTGCCCCGGCTTTGCACGAGTAGCAAAGCATATATGGCTAAATTTTTTTCTGTCGTAGTTTCGTATCAGCTTGTTGCTTCGAGCGTATGGATTAGATTTAAATGTAACATTATGTTCATCCTACTTAGAGTATTTTTAATATAGTTTATTTATCATGTGACGGGGCAACATACAATTGTGAAAAGCATTGAATGGTTAAGTCAATTCCAGCCACTTTTAAAGTTCGACCTTGTGCTTTATCAAAGGTCATTCCAAACACAAATTTAATTGCAAATTGGAGCCGTCTGAACTAAAAAGGCAATTCTAATGGTATCATCAGAATAATATTTTATCACGCGTGTCGCGTCGGTGTGGGACCACTTGAATTTATTTTGTCGCGCGATAATTTTAATTTTGCGATAATACCTAAGATATTAATTTAAATTGTATAGTGCGAAGGGTAATTATAATGTGCATGAAATGCTTAAAAGTTAACTAGCGTATTTAATTTGATAAGAATTAATATTTTATCCGTCTAAATAGCTTTCCAATTACCACATTACATGTGTTTAATTCAATAAGACATGACACGACACGACACGACACGACACGACACGACACGACACGACACGACACGACACGACACGACACGACACGACACGACACGACACGACACGACACGACACGACACGACACGACACGACACGACACGACACGACACGACACGACACGACACGACACGACACGACACGACACGACACGACACGACACGACACGACACGACACAAGACCCACACTCATTTTATTGAAAAAATCACATTTGCTATATAGGAACACAAATTTTAACTCCTTCGTGATCATAATTCGTATTACACCATCTACAATTTAAATAATTTAGAAAACACCAGATACATATTTATCGTTAATACAATGAAACGAAAGTAATATATATCTAAAACTAAAAATCCCGCCGCCCAAGGATCTTTTAAAATTTATTATTCTGTCTATTATGGTCTTTCAAAATTCAAACAAAAGTAAAATGACAAAAGTCCATTAAAAAATAAACAACAATATCCTCATACGTACTAAATATCATCGCCTTGAATAGGCAGAGGACATATCTTAGTGATTGGTCTTGATAATATTATTATTATATCGCAAGGAAACAACGCGAGATATGCCATCTGTGCCTGGATGCTTTACTATAATTCGATCTAAAAGCCATTTTCCTGGGGGTAAGCGATAATCTTTCACTAAGACCACCGCATCGATAGCTAAATCATTACGATGTTTAGACCACTTGTATCGATGTTGTAAAGTAGTGAGATACTCAGACTACCAACGTCGCCACAAATTTTGCATCATTCGCTGAACCATTTGCCATCGATTGAAATCATTTACACGTTTGGGTTCCAAGCATTCCTCGGGTAGGAACTTCTTCTACAAGAAAATGACCAGGCGTAAGTGGCAGTTCATCTTCTAAGGAACTAATTAAGGTAAGCCGACGGGAGTTCACACAAGCTTCAACTTGAGTGAGAAGAGTAGAGAACTCTTCGAAAGTAAGATAAGTTTCTTGGACATCTTAAGAGTGTCTTAAGACACTCTTAAGATGTCCTTTAACGGACCTTATACCGGTCTCCCATAATCCTCCGAAATGCGGAGCACCTGGCGGTATGAAATGCCAAGTACTATTGTCATTCGCTAAAAGTTGCGCAATTTCATTAACGACTTCCGACTTACTACTTTTAAACATAAGATCTAATTCTTTAGAGGCTCCGATAAAATTGGTTCCACAAACGCTCCAAGTTTTGCTACAATTACCACGACGAGTTGTAAAACGCATAAATGCTGCCAAAAATGCAGCTGTGGTTAAATCACTTACTAATTCCAGGTGGATGGCTTTCGTTACAGTATATATAAATAAACTAACATATCCTTTACAAGTTCTATTACATCTACCTGGAGACAACTTTAAGGTCCGGCGCAATCAACACCGTTTGTACGAAATGGACGCATAGGAATGACTCTAAACTGCGGCAGATTACCGCAGCTAATTATTGACAACTATTAGATTTATTGCTATTGTTATATGAATAAATAAAATTGATAATTAGAAAACACAATTATGGCAATATATCAAGCGCTGAGAAACAGCAACCCCGCGTAGGCTACAACACGCGAGTGCGAAACTGCAAAATGCTGCAGCTGGTGAGACGGCTTTCCGTGGACTACCATCACTGGCACTGGCGCCAACTTTTGTACCGCGAGAGTTCCAGCAAACCTCAAATATACCTCCAGTACCCTTGTAGGAATGTACGAGTCCACCTGTCTGTGTCGACCATATGTGTACGCACTTGTCAAACGATCCACTGGCCAGGAATTTCCCATCAGGTGAGAAGGCAACACTATACATAGGCTCTGTATGTTTTGTTAAGGGATGTATACACGCACCCCTTTCAACATCCCACAACCATACTGTTGAATCAAATGAAGCACTAGCCAATATTAAGTTCATGTTAGAATTCAATGTCCCTGGTCCAGTGGGTGACCATTTGATTGCATAAATTTCTTTAGAATGGGCTTTTATGAGTCATGGACACAGTTGTCCTGTTTCATAGACCATATTTTTAATGTCATATCATCTGAACATGATGCGAGCAACTGGCCTTGTGGGTCCCATTTAATAGCATTGACTTCATTTTTATGTCCTTGGAAGCTTTTGATAAGTTTGTCATGATGTAAACGACAAACATGAATTCACTGATCAGTTGAACACGATGCAAAAGAAGTATTAGTTTGCCAGTCTACATCTAACGCTGGAGCTGAATGGAAAGAGAATTGTTGAGTACATTGTCCAGATGCTGCATCCCATATAATAGTAGTCTTGTCAACCTATGGTAAATGTAAATGTAATGTAAATTAAAGGAAATGGTTTATGACAGCTTAATACATAATTTCATAGCTTCGTTGAGTTGATTAGTGCTTAAATATGTAGATAAATTAAGTACGTTTTTTTATTTTTTTGCTTTACACAGTTCAACAAATTTAAAGCAATAAGCTGTAACACAAATTGATTTAAGTAGACTAGAATATCTTTTCAGGTACACGTGGAAATAATTTTTAACATCCGAACAAACATAATTACAAAGTTTGTTCTTAGATTCTAGTGCAGTTTCAGATATAACAAAATTCAAATGACTTAATGTCCACAGTATTCCTAAGGAAAGCTGGACCCTTCCACCACAATTGATTCGCTAAGTTCGCTTGGAGTTGTGCCCCGAGAGGCACAATCTGCAGGATTATCCACGGATTTACCATGATGCCACTGACCACTACATATAATATTTCAAATTTCAGTAGTACGATTGGCATTAAAATTTTTCCAAGTATTAGGATTTTTTCTCAGCCAAGACAAAACAATAGTGGAATCTGTCCAAGCAAAAACACAATAATCATCAATTTTCAAAGTTATTTTAACATTTTGTAACATCTTAGCCAGTAACACTGCACCACAGAGTCGTGGCAATGAGATCTGTTTAACAAGAGCAACTTTAATTTTAGCTACGATCAAATTTGTTTTAATCTCATTGTCATCGATAACCCGGGGGTACAGCACACCAGCATAAGCAGCACATGAGGCATCACAGCCATCAACTCAAGCCACATCAAGCCATGTAACTCGACTTTAACATTTTGATTTGTTGTACTTAACCATCGAGGAAATTCTATACATTTCATATGTGTTAAGTGATCAAGGTAAGAACTCCACTCATCTCTCAGATCCACAGGTAACTCTTGGTCCCAGTTTAAACCAGCTAACCACTACTTTTGCATAAATATTTTTAATACAATAACAATGGGAGCAAGCCAACCGAGTGGATCGAATGTTTTAGCAATAGTAGATAATACAGTTATACAATGATTGTTAGAATTAAGAATAACATTAATTTTTAGTTCAAAAGTATCACTTTTTGGCTTACATATTATACCTAAGGCTTTAACATAATTATCGATTTCAAAATATTGAAAATACTGTAAATATACAGTATTTTGAGACACTTTAAGATTATCAGCAATGTGACTTAATAAAAATTCACTGTTAGACGACCACTTGTGTAACAAAAACCACTTCGCTCCAGCAACTCTGTTACACGTTTCTGAAGTTTCACTAACTTCATTTCAGTATATTCACCATTCATTACCTACATCAGGACACTTTTCAAATTCATCGTCGGATAACTGATGTAATGTTGTTATGGCCAGATAAAGCGCACAAGAAGTGCTATAGGCGACGATATGTAAACTGTATTCTCTTATCGGATCGTTAACAGATTCTCTCCATACTATTCGTTGAAAATCAGTGTCCTTTTGTGATATTGTTATCTGTTGGTACATCTGCTGAATGTCCGCTACCAAGCAGTAATTGTGTTGTCTCCATCTTGTCACTAAATCTCGAATTTCTTGTTGTAATGGAGGACCTATTAAGAATTCTTCATTTAATTAATTTCCTTTTGCAGGTTTATTTCTGCCGTCGAAGACTACCCTTAACTTGGTACTGATACTTTCTTCCTGAGAAACAGCGTAATGAGGTCAGTAGTAAGTATTTTTACAATATTGTTCTTTTTCAGGTATCACCTCCATATGACCTTGCGACCGATATTGTTCTAAAAATTTACAATACTCATATTTAAAATCAGGTTTGTGTGTAAATCTTCTTTACATCTGTAATAAGCGACTGATTGCTAAAGACTTTGAATCACCTAATTTTGGGTTTTGTTCATTTTTAAAGGGTAACTAACAACGTAGCGACCATCAGTGTTACAAGTGTGAGTATTGTTGTAATGCTCTTCACACTGTGTCTTTAAACATCGGTTTCTTGGTAGGTAAGTACTCTTCAATCTCCCAAAACTGCCTGAGTAACTGATCCACTTCTACTTTAGTATGTGAAACAATTACACCATGTGATTGCGAATCAGTTTGTGAAACTCGTCCGGATATTAACCAGCCTAAGCTAGAGTTGAGAGCAATAAGAGATTTGTGTTTCTTTAATCCATCTAACACTATTTGTGCATGCACGTCGGCTCCTAGCAATACATCGATAGAAGCTGGTTTGTGATATTGTGGATCAGCAAGTTCCATTAATTCAGAAGAAGGCCAGCAATCTGATGCCAGTTTATGTGCAGCTAACAATGAGGTAAGTTTTTTCAGAACAAAAGCTTCTGTACTAAACAGGTGAAGAATTTCTAGTAGAGTGGAAATTCAATGTAACCATAGCTTTTGTTTATATCGGTGTTGTATTTGATATTCCAGTGACTTTTCCATTTACTATTCTGCGATCAAGATTGAGTAATTGTGTAGCTTCTTCTGTCACAAAAGAGGCCTGAGATCCTTGGTCAATAAGAGCCCGGAGAATGTAAGTACTACCATTCTTAGATTTGACGGCAATTTGTGCTGTAGCTAATATAACACATACGCTTTCTCTTTCAGCCTTCATGCTAACTTGCTTTTCTTGGGTGTGTGATTCTCAGGAGTGGATGTGGCTTTGTAAAGGTTTGTAATATGTACCAAAGTGTGATGACGCCGACCGCATTTCTTACATGTTGTGCTTTGCCTACATTGTTTCACGGAATGACCTTTAACAAAGCAGTTGAAGCAAATACCATTTCTTTTAATAAATTCTTGACGCTGTATAGGGTCTAATTGAACAAAATCTTTACAATGCCAAATATAATACTTTCGAGTACAATATGTGCAAGTGACATCCATTTCTGTAACAAATGTTTTCATAGTATTGTACTTCCGTGGGTTGTGTATGGTTTTACTGTCTCTTTCCTGCGTGTATTTCTTTGTGCTGCATTCACCATTGTCGTTACTCTGAAGCGATTTTCTTACTGTGAAGCTAAAAATTCAAATGTTGGAATTTCTTGTGAGGAACCAAGCGACTGTTCCCAAATTTTGCGTGATTCCATGTCTAATTTAGAAACAAGCATGCAATGCACTATAATTGCGTCCCACTTAGCAGTTTCTATTCGTATATTATATAAGGAATTTAAACACTTCTTCGTAGTGTCTACAAGTTCCTTTAAACTACGAGCACACTCTGATGATATTTTCTTTTGATTAAGTAACCGATTTAAAATATTATTAACAGTCATACGTTTATTATCGTATCTGTTTTTAAGTGCTTCCCATGCTTTATCATAGTTGGCTTCAGTCAGAGCAAAATGTTTTAATAATTGTTCAGCTTTACGAGATAAATCCGATCTCAAATAGTGGTTTCTCAACTTTTGTTAACTGCTCATCTTTGTGGATAAGTGTTGTAAATAAAGCTTTGTAGCTTAATATCATTGTACTTTCCGGAAAATCTCGGAACGGGAAGAGGCGGCAGTGGCATTTATGTGTTGATTGTTTAACTGTGTAACTGTGATTGTTTACCTTTAGCAGGTATCGAAGCGCTAAGTTCATTTAGACAATCCTTTATTAATGTTTTCGCCTCTAAATAACCTCTTTTTGTAGTATATCATCTGTAACGTCATATATCATTTCCTCATGTTGTGCCAAATACCTAGACCAATACTGTTCTAAAGTCTCCAAATGTGTTTCTAATAACCTTTAGTATATCTGGTTTTGGATGTCTTCTTAATATTTATGTATAGCTTTTCAATGTTATTGAATAAAACTGTGAGATTTGATAAGTTTCGCCATGAAAATAAAACTTCAAAACAATTATATATACAAATTCAAAATCCAAATTCACAGTATTAAAAGTTCGAAACGCAACAAATTTTCTTAGTCCGAAAACTCCAACTTAAAATTTTACAAGGCCACGATGACACAAATTGCACGAAGTTAATAAAGAGTAATTTTTCTAAGTTGATGAGAAGCAAAATTTTACTAAGTAAGCAACACAAAGTTTTTCCAAATCAACTAACTCGAATTTTTTTTTATTTTTTTAAGAAGCGCGGAGTGGGGAGTACACGCTTCACCAATGACTAAGGAATAGTCATTGCGCTGTAGGACACATACTTACCACACTACGCTACATACATATATACTTACACTTTATTTATATTTGACAGAACGCTTCTGGCTGTGTACGAAGCGATAAAGTACTTCCGTCATATGGTTGAAGCCAGAACCTTTGCTGTATTTACAGACCACAAACCACTCACGTTTGCCTTCTCAACCAGCAGAGAAAAGTGCTCGCCTAGACAGTTCCGATACCTAGACTTCATCGCACAGTTTACTACCGATCTGAGGTTCATACCTGGAAAAGAAAACGTAGTCGCTAATGCCCTGTCTCGTGTCGAAGTTACAACAACTCTCGACTACCAGATTCTTGCACGATCTCAGGACAAGGATCCAGAACTGCAAGAACTGCTTCTCCATGGCTCGTCTCTGATATTGAACAAAGTACCATCCCTTAGTAGCGACTTACCGGTGTACTGCGACACTTCCATGCAGTCACCACGTCCGTTCATCACTCTAGCGTTCAGAAGACAAGTTTTCGACATGGTGCATAATCTTCATCATCCTGGAAGTTCAGCTACAGTTCGACTGGTCACGCAAAGATTTGTGTGGCCAGGGATTCGAAAAGATTGTAGAGAGTGGGCTAGGCTATGCTTGTCAACTTGTCATGCCAAAAAAGTAAAATCTCCCGACATACCTCTCCTCTATCCACTTTTCTGACACCTTCCTCGAGGTTTTCACATATACACCTCGATATCATAGGGCCATTACCACCATCTTCTGATTACAGCTACTGCCTTACGATCATCGATAGGTTCACATGATGGCCAGAAGCAATTCCCATCAAAGACGTCACTGCAGAGACCTGTGCAGCTGCTCTCGTATCTGGCTGGTTTGCCAGATTCGGCTGTCCTGCGAGGGTGACTACAGACCGTGGTCGCCAGTTCGAGTGCCACCTCTTTAAGGCTCTTACTACCTTGATTGGTGCCCGCCACTTCCGCACCACAGCTTACCATCCTGCTGCAAACGGCATCATCGAGCGTCTTCATCGCCAGCTCAAGGCAGCCATCATGTGCCATGCCTCCTCGTCACAGTGGACCGAAGTTCTTCCACTGGTACTTTTAGGCATGCGCAGCGCTTGGAAAGAAGATCTCCATGCTTCTTCTGCTGAGCTTGTGTACGGAGAACCACTACGCTTACCTGGTCAATTCCTGTCTCCCGAAGATGACTACAAAACAACTGATGTCACAGAATATACGACGCGCCTACGCTCTTCTATGGCCAAGCTCACACCAAGACCGACTTCATGGCATACTTCTACTTCGCCATTTTACATACCAAGTGATCTTCACACTACATCTTATGTATTCTTCCGACAAGATCACGTGAGAAGACCACTTGAACCACCTTACGCTGGTCCATATAAAGTACTGGAGAGAACACCAAAGTACTTCAGAATAGAAGTCCAGGATAAAAGTACAACCATCAGTATCGACAGATTGAAACCAGCCTACCTGAATAAAGAAGTAGTAGATGCTCAACCTACTAGCACTTCATTACCACCACCGGCAGTTCAGAAATCTCCTGAAGGAACCAGAGATGGCAAAGACGTTCATCAGCCTCAGGAGAAACGCACACGCAGCGGTAGAAGAGTTCGCTTTCCTGATTATTACCGACTCTCAGCGGGGGAGTGATGTAGGACACATACTTACCACACTACACTACATACATATATACTTACACTTTATTTATATTTTATGTAACTATTTATATTATAAGAATATTCATTAATATACATACACACAAATCTACACAAATATAAAATTTATATATTTAAATAATTTAATATAATTTATGAACATGCAAACATTTTATATACGTATTTTATTTTACACCTACCGACACTTTTAACATTTTACACGACACTGTGCACGCCCGTGCGAACAAAGAATAACGTTTGCGCCAACACAGTGCACGACACAAAAAATACATTCTGCGTTCGTTTTCAACGATTATTACATGTTAAAATCGTACTAATTTTATTCGCCTTGTTTATATTCCTTGATATTTGTTGTTATTTCGTTATTATTGTAGTATCTGCGTGTCGCTTGTATGTTACTGTAATTGTGACTGTAAATCGTGTTCCTCGAAAATATATTGTTGACTGTGAAGTGTTCGTCTCAGTTATTTGTGCTCGTCAACTAAGTGTCCTTTTCTTTTTATGTGTGTGGTGTAGTTAGATAATCATATCTACACCCCCACAGCGCTACACTGCAGCTGCGCGCTAAACTTTATTGTCGATTTTTTTACTTCAGCTTGTGGAAATTGACAGATTATATATTTCCCGTTATCCTTGAACTATTTCCCTCAAATTAAAAAATATTCGGCCGCGCTCGAGAATGTCAAGGTGATTTTTTTTTTGCAAGTTTGTGACCCTCCTATTCCCTTAGGTCACGCTCAAGTCGTCAGATTATTGAAATGCACACTTTTCGGCATGTAATTAACCCATTATACCTTAATCTGACGCGCTCGAGTATTTCCAACTATTGATTTTTATTTAAATCCCAAAATCTCTTATTGGGCTCCCACCCTCCTTTACGTAAGATGTATATTATTCTTATTTCGGCTCTGTTTGCAGGCTGATTAAATAGTTGCCAATGCCTTAACTAAAAAAGTTACAACTGTCATTAGAGTCAAAATATTGACATTGATCATTGACACTCATTGTCGTTGTCATTGACGCGTTGTTTTATTTTTTTGATTTTGCGTTTTAAAAGAAATTAAAAAATTATTAATGTCCACAAATGATTGTATATAGGTGGAATTTTATTATGCATTTTAACGTGTCAATAATATAATCGGCACATTTTAATATTAAGTAGTATATGATCCCTGATTTTCTAATCAGTCAATCTATAGAGGTGATCTAATCTATCAAACACATAAAAAACATCATGGAACATGTAACGAGCCCTAAAAAAATAAAAAGTCCGATCCAAGATCCACTAATTGGTTGTAAAACTTCAGTCACGTAAGTAAATGATTACTCTCAGAGAGGATAGTATATACTTTATTATACTATTGTCTGTACTTGTATGGCTGAAAAATTAAATTTTACGTTTTAGATGCACAAATGTCCCTGAAGGTCTGTTTGATGCCACTGCAGCGAAGAAGCATTTTAGCAAGTTCGGGCGAGTTCAAAAGATTCGGTTGTTTCCTAAAAAGAATATGTGTATTATTGAGTATGAACAGCCTTCTTCTGTGCAAAAAGCCGTGCTGAATGCTGGTGCATTTGATGGCTTCATGTTTGACGTCACTCGTACCAAGCTACGAACGTATGTAGCCTACTTAAACATTACCTAACTAATAATAATATGGTTATATCAGTGACATTTATTAATCCATACATAAATAATATTATTCCATAGTTGGAAACAACAGAACATTAATGTGCAACAAAATATCACCTTGATACCATTTTAGCAAAAAGCTTATAGACGGCTAGGTAGAAGTTAATAGTGACAGGTTAATTATCTTCTATACAAGTCTGTCTGTTCTTAACTTTTATGCTGGTGGTAGTTTAAAAATAAATCATGTCGTTAATAAAATGTAATAATAAGCCTTTTTTATTCCATGGTTCTAATAAATTTTACAATGCAAATGATGCTAGAGTATTATTAGTATAATTTAACATATTCTATATTAGTTATTAGGTATCATAGATCCCTCTCTGGGTGAAGGCCTCCTCTAATTTTAACCACTCCTCTCTGTCTTTTCCCTTCGTTTCCCAATGTCTACCTACTACTTGTATAATGTCATCTACCCATCGCTTGTGAGGTCTACCGACATTTCTTTTGCCGTCTGGCCCTCGCCAACTTATAGTTCTTTGAGTCCATCTATTGTCTGACATACAAGCAACATAGCCAGCCCATTTTCACTTTTGATTAAGTATGTGTGTGAGAGCATCAGTGATATTAATTTTTTCCCTAATTTTTTATTGTTTTATTTAATCTTGTTTCTTTACTATTAACATGTTCCTTTCCATTGCCCGTTCAGTGGTTCTAATTTTGTCTTTAATTTTGTTTGTGAAGACCCATGTTTGTGCACCATATGACAAGCAAGGCAGTAGAGAAGTATCATACACAATTTTTTTCAATGTCAGGTTGTAGTCACCTCTAAAAATATCTTTCAAAGACCAGTATTTTTTCCAAGTAATGTTCACTCTTCTTGTTACTTCTTCTTCATTGTTAATAATATGTAATCGCATTTAATTATTCTTTATAACTGAATCATGTTCTCATATCACTAATTATTAGGTAATCAAGAAAAAGACCTAAGAATTTTGTAGTGACAAACAGTAATTCTACTTCTTTAGTTCATATTCTTAGTTTCACAATGATGACTTTGTATTTACTAGTGTTGGTCTCTGAATTAATGTTTTATATAATAAATAATGATTGTAATATTGTCTCAGGTGACTTGTGACATATTATATATTAATATTTTATTAAAAAGTACTTTTAATTTTAATATAGTAGGAGACGTAGTAAGAAAGAAGATGATCCAGATTGGGTCCCAGACTCAGATGTAGAAGAGGAATTGTCAGCTATGAGCACTACACCTATATATAGGATTACTCGTCAAAAACGTAAGACCGTTATTAATTTTATATTTTAGTTTAAAAATGAATGCTTTGATTTTTAGAAACTAAATGCATATGTGATTTTTTATTCTATGATCTTTTAATGAAATATTTGAATACTATTTCATTATATGATATAGATAGAAATTTAAAATGATTGTTTCCCATATTGAATTAATAATTAAAAATAATATACTTAATTGCTGGCGGCCTAAAATAATAAATTATTATTATAAAATATAAAATAATCACTAACTTTTACACCCTAGAATTGCTTCTTTTTGTAGTATTATTATATTTTTGTTCCTAATTTAAATTGTTTCTCAAAAATAGTAAACATAGTTATTACCGATCTCCCATGGTCGACAAGCTTGTAAGACTATCAATGATACCTAACTTTAATGGCGTATGCTACTTGAGCTTCTTCCTTGCGCCTAGTTGCTTCTTGCGACCTCTACAGGAATGTATAGTATGGTCTAATATGATATAAAATATGTGTTATTGAAGTATAAACTTCTTTAGGCGCACTATGCGAATGGTTCAGTTACGTTCACTACTCAGAAAGATCTGAACAATGAACAAAACTGAATCGTGAACCTCGGATTAGTGACGCTGAATGAGGTATCAGGTAATCGGGCCAGCTTCATTGATACTAAGCACACTCATATATGTATTTTAAAATTAGAACGTCATATAAATTTTCACTTTATTATGTGGTCTAAGCACACACCGAATTTTTTACAGCAATGGAGTTAGACAGTGCACAAAGTGCAAGTAAAACAGTTACAAAATTAATAAAACCCACTACAATCACAAGAGTGGTGAAACAAACAGCACCATTAAAAAAAGTTGTGAAGAAAGTTCCTCGAAAGACAACTTCGTAAGTTTTCTCCTCATTCTTCCTCATATGTTGATATCTCCAGACTTCTCAGTTTCAAAAGTATTTATTACATTCTTCATTATACTTTATTAGTATTTTGGAAATAGATGAAATTGTATATTTATGTAATGCATTTCCATTATAAATGCATTCCACTGTGGCATACTTAACAATTTATGATTTTATATGACCATGGAGTGACTGTTACAGAAATTATATCTATATATAGCAATTATGGAAATTTACGTTGCTCCTTTCACAGCCCATATAAAGTATTCCATCTCGCATGACATTTGATTTTTGTCTATAGTTCACAAATAAGCAGTGGTATTGAGTCACCAGTGTTAGTGTCCACAATGCAAAGCAGCCTCACAACTTCAGAAGCAGCTAGGGAATTGCACCAGTTGTGCTTTAAGGTGTCATTGACACCAGATGAACAATGGCGAATATTAGACGCAAGGGACAGGTATGAGAAACTATATTTTGAAGTATATAGATAATAAAACAAAATGTTATATTTTTGTTTCAATTTCACCTAAAAAATACAATTCAGTTGAGATTTAAATTTGAAAGCTTACACTTTATTTAGAAATACCCACAATTCAATAATATAAAATGACAATCAAAGATCAACATTACATCAATACGTAAAATAATAATAACAATAATACATAACATGCCTTTCTTTCATAATCAGTAATGATCATAACTTTTTAACTAAGTGCAAGAAACATAAATCTAAAGAACACAATGACTTGGATACAATTAATCAAACAGAATTAAGTATACCTATAATCTCAGTTCTGGTGGTGGCAATACAATTGGTGGTGCAGATGATGTTGACGATCTTCGATTCCCTGCTGAAGGTGATCGGACCCTTTCCTCGTTGGCATTTTGATCACTCAATTTGTTCATATCCAGAAAGTCATCTACCTGTATGAGCTATTATCTGATCGACATGTCTCTAATGTAACTCGCCATCTTCCATCCTCACCATATATGTGCTTGGCACACTGACCACCTCTACTTTCGCCCTCGGCCACTTTTTACCAGGGCCATACGCTCGCACCAGTACTGGTTGGTCCACCACAAATTTTCTATTTGGAGCGTGTTGTGCCACCATTTCTAATTGTTAGTCCGAATGCAGCATGCAGAATCTGCATGTAGTACTAATATTTTTTTGGACAAGGATAATCTTTATAAAACATATAGATAGAATTAGAATTATAAAAAATTATATTTTTTATTCTAAGTCACTATCAAATAATGTCAGACTATTTCGAGATGTCATATTATAGCGTTTATAAATAGTATAAAGATTTAAGCGTTTAATACCTGCTTTAATAACTGTTTTAAAGCGTTAAAATAGTTTCATTTTTCGTGCAAACAATGACTAATGTATTTAGTAAGGAACTCAATATTGACCTCTTTGCAACTATCGTACCATTGGCGAGAAGAATGCTAACCAAGCAACTTCTTAACTATTAAAATTGTGTTTATTATTGACGGCATAACATTTAGCCTATAAATACTTGTAATTTCTATTGTATATAAATTTTTATTGTATTTTTTTGTCTACGGAGACCTGTCATTTGCAGTAATATCCAATTCAAACATATTGTTATTTTTATTGTGACATATTATGCTGTTGGTCTTCCAAAAAATAAATAAATAAAACAATTTGATAAAACACATACTTAATTTGCATGTACGTAATATGGTCTAGCTGTATCTCTAATGTATTAATGCAAAATGTTTTTGTATCTACATAATTTACGAAAACACTTACAGGATTTTAAGGGCATGGGGCGGTGCTGGATCTCGAGTCAAAATTGGTGGTGCTACTATTGGTACATGTCCTAACATGTGTCCCGAGAAAGAACGCTTGCACAGGCAATCTGAACATCAGGTAATCATTGTCAATTGTCTATGTATAACTTGTTAATTCTTTTGTAATTGTGTAATTTTCTGTAATCATGTAATCATATTCTTCTGTCTTCTGAATAATCACTGTTAATCATAATTTTGGAATTTAACTTTGACCATACCTCTTTTAAGTTATGTTCAATTTTTAAGTTTTTTTATGTATCCTGTTTATTAACATTTTTTTATTACAGTTGATTTTTACATCAAATAAACATTTTTTTATTACAGTCAATTACAGTTTTATATTCAATAAAATTGTTTTATAACAATAAGACAGTTTTGTTGAATATAAAACATAAAACACTGTTATTAAACAAATCAACTGTGAAAAAAAAATTGTATAAACCAATAACATTTTTTTAATTTACAGGTGATGACCCTGGAAACAGTTGTGGATTCAGACGGACAACTAGAGCCGTGGCGTGCTG
Organism: Zeuzera pyrina; assembly: GCA_907165235.1. Taxonomy (NCBI): domain Eukaryota; kingdom Metazoa; phylum Arthropoda; class Insecta; order Lepidoptera; family Cossidae; genus Zeuzera; species Zeuzera pyrina. The sequence goes on from OU015627.1 coordinate 8,368,570, forward strand.
TAAAACAGTATAGCCGTTCCTCTGCTGACCAAGAGATACCGATGTGTTACGAATTACGTCCAGCGCCTGTTCTTGCTCGCACATGTGCTTATTTGCTGCATGAAGTAGCTGACACTGAGAGGCAGGTAATAAGAGACATGTAAAATATATATATCTATTAGAGGACAAGGGCATTGTTGCAATAATGCCAGCCAATCGAGTAACAGGTTAAAATGAATATAAAGTTTTAGTTCTTACAGAATTAATGATAAAAATCATTGTGCCAGCGTTCAACTGTATGGGTAATTTTTTATACCCTTACTTCCGGTTTATTTTTTGGTACCTTTATTATACCTATAAAGTAACAGTTTAGAATCACTGCCAAAAATTAGCATTGATGTTGCTGCTGTTTCGGCACACCAACTTTTTTACCTATTTTTTGGCATGCTCATGTACTTATCGAGTAAGTCAGATTCAAAAGTAAACTTAATTTTGTAGTCGAATCGCAGAGTTCTTCTATCCAAGGTTGTCGCAGTAGTCGTCGTAGTAGTCTATGTAATTCGACTTGATGTCACCTTGATCGATAGTTGAGAAACACTGACTCGGCGGCAGACACGGAGCTCTATTTATAGTCGGATAAAACGAGGGTGGAACTTTCTAGTTAATTACACTCGCTAATGCCCGCCACACACCATCAAGTATGCATGATCAAGTCTGTCCAGTATGCATGAAGCGACGGTTCCATCAAGTCATATTGATCGTGTGTGGTGCCGATTTGACTTGATCAGTTATACTTGACGGAAATCGTTTTGCCCATCTTCCGTCAATCCATCAAGCCATCAAGTCCGTCCTGCATACTTGAACGTATGTGGGCGCGTCATGCCGTTTCGTCAGTTCGCTCGAAATTTTGGTTAAGGGACAGTTTTGCGAATGTCTTGATTTATTTTATTGAAATATGTATTGATTTATTGAATTATATATCGAAGCGTTTAAGATAAATAAAGAATAAATTAATGTTATTACAATACGAGTAAAAATACGATTTGAAAAAAAAAAATCATATTTCTTTTTACGGTTAGTTGTTAAATATGTATAATATGTATTTTAAGAAATTATTTGCGAATACACTTATTAGAAATTTTTATAGAAGAAATTATTCGCATTTGGTCGCATATTTAAATAAGTTATTTTCATTTAATTACAGCAATTTATTTGGAGGATTCACATCTTAATCTAAAAAAAAGAGAACATCGAGATTTTAAAACCTATTCCGTTCAGAAATATTCTTTTATAAGGTGCGTTTATCAAGGAGAAAAACAATTTTTATAAACTAAAAAATTGTAACTGAATATCAATTACCAATTATTATACCATACATACATACATATCTTCACGCTATATCCCTAATGGGGTAGTAGTAGAATGGAGCATCAAGCTTTGCGGTTCTTACATACTTCTGTCGCTTCCTCAAATCTCCTCGCCTTCCTCACACATTTTCACCTAGGTATGTGAGTGATTTTCGCATATCCGTCAGCACCTCTGGCTATTTGATCTTCATTCTTTCGTGGAAGGTCAAATTATTTGTTATTAAATACATTTTAAATTAAATAAATAAATAAATTTTAATTCTAAAAAATACAATCGAATTGTAATTTTTAATCTATTAATATTTTTTTATTTAATTTTTCAATCGATTTCATTGAATGACTTAATTTTTTCTATTGATTTAATTTTTATCAATTGATAATAATCGATAATCAATTGATAATTTTTAAGTTTACAAAAATAGTATAGCTATATTGTAATAACATGAATTTAATTTTTACTTATCTTGAACATAGCTCTCACTTCGATATATATTTCAATAAAATAAATACGATTTTAAAAAGGTAATTGTAATAATACATTCGCACAACCGTCCCTTAAATGCTTCATGTAAACTGTGCGGCGCGTCAAGTGCTTCACGCATACTGGACGGGATTGACGTCAAGTACAACGGATCGTGTGTGCGCACTAGGAGCGTCATGCTAAACGACACTTCATACATACTGGACAGACTTGATCAAGCATATTGGATGGTGTATGGCGGGCTTAAAGTAATTCGACATTGTTCTCGACGCCGCCTGTTTGCATGAGTCATAGGTACATGACACGTCATCGCTCGGGAATATTCGAGGTGCAACTTTGTTCTTTTTTCTCAATTTGACATACCATTCGATAGTAGACCTTAAACCTAGGAATGCGTTTTTGGGTCACAACTGCAAAGCCTAGGTCTCGAGATATAAACACAAAAAGTTATGTTTTTAGTTCCATTAAAAATCGACCTTATTTCTTACGCATAAGGTCCAACCGTAACAATATAATATAGTCAGTGGTAAAGGCACTTCTTCTTGTATGTCTGTTTTGTTCCAAGTATATTCAAAGACTAGGAACCGTCTTAATTTAGTTCGCGGGTAATCGGGTAATTAAATGCGGATTAAGGTTGCAAAAAGTTTATTTTCGTTCGTACAGACAGATGTTAATAACACGCGAACTTAATTAAGGCGGTTCCTAGTTGTCGTAGCTGCCTCTCGAAGTAGGTAATCTCATAGTAGTCACCGAAGATATATGCTTCGCTCACATATAACGTTCCCGAATCGCAGAAGTCTTCGTAATTCGCCTCGGTATCGCTTCGATCGTTAGTCGAAAAACTGACTCTTTGGCGGACATGTTCTATTTATAAAACAAGGGTGGAAATTTCTAGAGTAAACTCGAATGCTGGCAATAATAACGCATAGAAATAAAGACAGTTCATTTCGCGCGCTAACAATAATACGACATAGTTCTCGACGCCAGATTGCATGAGTAGGTATATGTCACGTCATCGCTGCGGAATTTTCGAAGTACAACTTTGCACCTGTTTCTTAATTTTGCTTATACCAATCGATAAATAGACGTTTAAACCTAGCGATGCGTGTTTAGGTTATAGGTCTGCAAAGCCTAAGCTCGAGATATAAGCACTAAAACTCGCATGTCTTGTGAAATTTAAAAATCGACCTTATTACTTAAGGTCCAACCGTAACAATATTAAAGTACCTGAACTTTGCTTATTTTTATTATAAAAAAAATACTTCAAATTTCTAGTCCTAATTTCACTATCTTCCATTTATAATCGGAATTTGGATATAATCTACTTCAGGCGTTCTTGTTCATGAAATGAATGATAATTTATAATTTATTTCATTCATTATTTACTTTTCCAGGTAACGCTAGCAGATTGGTTTCATTTTATGTGGGACAGATTACGCGGAATTCGTAAAGATATTACACAACAAGCCTTATGTTGTGCAGGTAATACTATTATTTTGTCAAATTTTACATTAATGCCTATTACTGTTAATGATATTTTTTCTTTTTTATGAACATTTTTACAGAGTCCATTCGTCTGGTCGAAATGTGTGCTCGATTTCATGCTCACTGCGCTGCTCGTCTTGCCGACTTAGAACATACACAATTTGATCAAAAACTGAATACGGATAATCTAACAAAATGCCTGCAAACCTTAAAACATATGTATGCCGATGTTCATTCTGAACATAAACCGAATGAGGCGGAATTTAGAGGATATATAGCGTTGCTTAATTTAGGCGATGCTAATTTCTGGTGGGAGGTTAGTAAAATTTTAGAAAACTTATTTTTATAATTATAATTACATGCAGCATAATGTATTTCATTTAAGGATTCATTAATCTCATTAAAAGGTTAACCGGAAGACCGGTATCCCACATATTTGATTAACTCTTAGCAGGTTAGCCCTTGTTTCTGTACATTCTGATTACATTTAATGTTAAAAGGTTACCCTTAGGGTAACCTTTTCAGTCCCCAAATTTACTATGTAACTATCGAAAATTAAATCTTTTCTTTTTTTATAGATTAAACAACTGCCACGAGTGATCCAGAAATCTAAAGATATTATGTTTGCCATACAGATATTTAACGCTTTGGACAATAATAACTATGTGAGACTCTTTAGGCTTATTAAAGAGAAAGCTACTTATCTTCAAGCTTGTATTTTGTTACGTTATTTCAACGATGTTCGAGCACGTGCATTGGCAAGAATTGTAAAAGCTTATGCTCCTAGAGGTGGTTCCAAATACCCTGTAGAAGATTTAATGAATGCGCTAGCTTTTGAATCAACTGAGAGTATGAAATCTTTCATTAATCACTATGGTTTACATTGCGGAAAAACAGACGATACTGAAATTTCTATTATATTAGATAGAAATCAATTTATAGAAGACAGCGATCCATATCCTCTTGCAAGAGCTATAAAATTAATTGAATCAAAGAGAAAATGTACCGTTGGTGAAGTTATTGCAGGTGGTCAGTTACCCAAACTGGACTACGAAACTTACAATCTTTATACTAGTTTCAATAAAGATGGAACGTTAAAGACGTCTGCACTAATTGCAGAAGATCAAGGATATAATACGTTAAATGATAGCAATAAGGATCTTCAGGTTTTGAAAGCTGAACTTCATAATCTTTTACAAGGTGGAATATGTGAGACAGATGGAAAAGTAGTAGGATTTAATAAAGAGAGCATTTTCGTAAAACCTGAATCTAATCCTTTCAGTCCACCGAAACAATCAAATACTTTTGGTGTTGTCAAGGAAGAATCTCAACAACTTGAACCGAAAGTGTTTTTATTTAAGCCAGCGATTCCAGTAGCTCCAATTGAAATTACAAAAAAATCACCTGAAAAGATATTTGATGATGTAAACAATACATTTACATTTTCTAAACCTAAAGTATCCATGGCATCAAATCTATTGACTAATGAAAGAGGAGAAGGAAACATATTTAATTCTTATGCAACAAAAAATATATTTAAAATCGAACAAAAAAAAGATGATAAAAATAACAACAAAGAGCCTTTTCAAGTTTCACAAAATATATTTAAAATTTCTAAACCTGATGATAATATTTTCAAAAAACTAGATGGTGCTAAATCTGTATTCAGTCAAAATGAAAATTCCATTAAGAATACAACATTTAATAATATTTCTAAAAGCCTATTTACGAAAAACGACAATGGAAGCAATGAAAATCTCAATGCATTTGGTGTCAAAAATGTTTTTTCCAAACCTACAGATAACATATTCGCAAAAAATGATATCCCTGCTGTAAGTGGTAGTATATTTGGGAAAACTACAGGATTACAAAGTGGTGATGAAAGGGTATCTGCCAACGTGTTCCTAACTAATAGCAAAAGCGACACATTTCCAGCTGGTGCTAACATTTTTTCAAATATAGTCAGTGATAAAAAAACAAATTCTTTCTTTGTAACCAATGGAGAACCCATAAATAAAAATGTTTCACCAAGTAGTTTATTTAAAAACACTTGTAATCAGCTCAGCGGATCGGATTCCAAAACCTTTTCAATATTTCAAAGTAAAAACAAAATTCCATCAGGAACAGATAATATATTTAAATCAGTAAATGTGGTTAATAGCGATATTTACGAATTTAATCAAGAAAGTGTAGAAGAAAATCGCAAATTGCAAGATGTAAAACGCTTTGAGGAAAATCTCAAAGAAGAAGAACTACGTCAAGAACAAAGAAGAAAAGAAATAGAACGTCAAGAAGAAGAGAGACGTAAAGAAGAAGCACGTAGAAAACAAGAAGAGTTGAAAAGACAAGAAGAAAAACGTAAGAAGCAAGAACAAAGAAAGCAAGAGGAATTGAAAAGAAAATTAGAAGAAGAAAAGAAGGCAGAATTAAAAAGAAAGGCTGAAGAGGAGCAAAGGAAATTTAAGGAAAAAGTGGAAAAAGAATCCTCAGAAGTTGTACAAGAACTGATTGATGAGATACGGAATGAAACTGTTACTTACATTATGAAAGAAGAAATAGAAAAGCTAAAACGGTTAATGTCGTACGCTCAGGATGTAACAGAAGAAACGTTACTTGAATTATGTACTGAAATTTGTTATTCTGAAATAAAAGTGGAAAGATTTCGGAGAGAAAAATTGTTGAAAAAATACATAACTATATGGAAACATCATTTCTTTATAAACTTACAGAGAAGAAGTCTTTTAGCAGATACACCAGTTTGGTTAAGTGATAAAAGTTCATTACAAGAAGCTCGTCTTTTAAGGAAAACAATTGAAAGTGCAGTATTAAAAAATATGAACGCTATTCATAGAGGTTATAGATTTACTGGTGAATTAAAACAGTTACCTCCTCCTGATACATATAATATCATGGAAATAATTAGATCTTCGTTGCTGAAGCGCATGAAACAAATTAACTATCCCTATGATAAATGCTATTTCTGGAAAATTACATTAGTATCACCAGGTACAAAATGGTTACACAGGAAAATAGATATTGAAAAATGGTTGCTTGCTGCTTTTTGTGATAAGAATAAACACTTATGTGATAGTTTGATACATGTTGGCTTGCAAACTTGGAATAACTTGATGGATTTTGCTATATCAGTTAGTTTAACAAATAATGAAAAACAAAATAATTTTGGAGAAGCAATGGAAGGTACAAATGGTATTGTGTTCTATGCAACTGAAATGGAAAACAAATTCACTAAAAATATAGAGAAAATACTTCAACGCAAACATCTGTATCAAAAAATACCTGTAGCAGTTCTACTACCACAGATGGAAGAATTTCCAGCTTCTAAAAGGCTAGAAGCTGCCTTGAATAATTTAAAAGACAAAAATATAATATCAGATTACAGGATTTTTGTTGTGGATCATCAAAATATTGCCGAGTCAATGAATACTTTAACGAAAAATGCATTAAAATGGTTAGCAAAGAAGTTTCCGGAGAGTCCACCACTAGAAATAGATTCTTTAAAATCAATTTGTCAGAGATATCTTGGCAATGAAATATGGTACAAATTGAAAATGGAAAAAGACAACCGCATTGACACTATTGTCAAGGATCTTCCTAAACTTATTAATTGTTATAACTTGGCTGTAGATAAATTGACTGAAGTAATCACAAACGAAGACTTATTTAATTATTCTTCATTTCCTCTAGAATTTAAAGAGTTTTTAAATCAAAATTCACCATATCCTAAACCTTACGAGTTTATTCCTAGCAATGTAAGAAGCTCTGAAAATATATTAGCAATCAAAAATATAATGAAGCAGATAAAATTACCTGTTCCATTACTGGAATTTCAACCAAGAAATATTGTAAATATGCAAGATCAGATACAAAAATACTGCAAGCAAATAGGCTCTTTTGAAAATCCTGAGAAAGTAGTGTGTAAAATTGTGACAGTTCTACCAAATAAACTTTCTGACTTGAATACGTCATATGAAGAATTCAGTGAATACTATAAACATTATAATCTGATAGATATTTTAAATATATTAGTTTATGAAAAAATTAACAAACTGAATAACTTTGACAACAGATACGCTATGTATGAAAAATCAATATTAGAAAGTTACCGTAATTTTGATTGGATATACGAAATAGATATGATTTCTAATATCAAACATAAAGCTTCTGAATATAAAGATGATATTGATACTTTTTTGGAAGTAAAACGTCGTAAAATAGCCTTTGATTCGATGGAATATCTTATGATAGAAGAAAAAGATAGTACTATAGTTGAACAAAGCATACAAAAAGCTGAGGACAGTATATCGAAATATAGTAACTTTAAGGAAACTGTAAGACAACTTGACAATCAACTAGAACAAGAAAAAAATAAATCAATGGAACTTGAGAATTTATTGAAGGCTGCTTTATCTGATGTGTAGAGTGTTTTATTTTTCTCTGTAAAATATATGCATCTTATCTTATTAATAATAAAATTGAGTTTTATAGAATCATTGTTTTCATTAATAACAATAAGATTAATAAATAATAGCAATATTTTATATACATTCACGCTGTATCCCTAAGGGGGTAGTCATAGGACAGAGCGTCAAGCTTCGCGATCCTTACATACTTCCTTCGCCTCCTCAAATCCCATCATTCTCCTCATACATTTTCACCTAGCTATATGAGTGTTTAATACATCAAATTTGCATCATTAAAATAAATAAGATAATTACGATCTGGTGAAGCCGTGGCGTTGCCTAATAGGCATATGAATTTAGTAACGCTGTGAATGAACTCAAATGAATTCCTGATATTTCAATATAGTGCAATGATCCCTTGTTCTATGTCTCAAGTGCTTACGTGCCTTCTCTTTGTCCACACGCACGCTCACCCAGTGTGTTCTTGGACCAAATACTTATGAATAAACTGAGGTAGACCTGCTCTACTCAAAAAAAACAAACATTTTTATGCAATACTCGAACTAAAACATTGACTATATTACACATACAAACAATATTTTCGTCAGTGTAATTAGAAAGCAATATATATGAAGACATGTAAAAGTAAAAGTAATTTATGCTGTTAAAAATTTTCGAAACAACTCACTTTATTTCAGTTTACATATTATTAACAGAACTTATACTTATTAACAGAGATTATAAGAAGCATAATAGTCATCATTATAATCAGTATTAAACTGTTAATTACAAAAATACTTAATATTAACACAACCTCAATTTTAAAGATATTTAACTGTTTTTATCATTTTCCTGCGGCTGTATAACTTTCAAGCAGGCATCCACTAATTCTGTGAATATTGGTTCTTGCATGTATTCTTGTAATAATGCATCTGGATGTGGACTTGTATCTAATTCTTTTAATATATGTCGCACATGAGGATTTTCAAGGCACATTTTTAATTCTGTGGATTGTACTGAAAAGAAAAATAGTTTAATGATCAAATTATTAAAAAATAAAGGTAAATAGACTAAAAAAACTCTTTTACATAATATTACATGAATTTTTAAAAAGTTATTGTTTAAAAATATTTACATGAAAATATCTAATAACTAAGTTTAGACTTGAACAAATATGTCTTGACACTCGTATTATATTAAAAAGGATATGTGATGTGAGAATATGTGTGAATATGGCACATTTGAAATAAAATGGTGCAGTCAACAAATTGAGTAATTATTGACTTCTGGCAGTGTCACGAGATGAGGAGTAGGAAAATAACCTAAGAACACCCTATAACTAATAAAGCAGTGATACAGACAATGAATAGTTATAGTGCTCTGATTTGGAGGCCTTGAAATGAAGTTATGACAACTGAGCAGACTACAAAGTTTCCAAAGATTAGCTTTGGGGAATTGGGGAAGGGGGAATCTGTATGTATGAGCACAACACTGACAGCTATCTCTTTATGAACACAGACTGTGGCACAGTTCATAGTGTTCATAAAGAGATGCCACAAATATTCCGCTTCTATTAACTATTTAGGCTATTTGGCTATTTTTATATGTATTTGGTATTCAGCTGAATACAAATAATGAAAAAAAAAAATGCACATATTACTCAAAAATGTACATCTTTTAATGACAAATGATTAATACTTAAAATCTATTGGTGGTAAGTTGTAATGATGAAAACTGTATTTTCAGCATTTTATATTATTTTAAATTAACAATTAACTATAAATAATAATGGTTGAATATTATCACATATTTTTTTAGTAAAATAATAAAAACATTTTGGAAATTTCCGCTTTAAGAATTTTTTTTTATAATTTCCTTAACATTAATATTTTTTGAGTTATTTCCAAAAAACTGGATTATATAACCTTTAGTAGGTACATACCAAGCAATTTTAGTTTCTCTGGTGGTACAGTATCCTCTGTGGCAAATTCATACGGTATATTCAATTCTTCCGAAACTTTATCTTGAGGTGGCGGTGATGGTAATGAACAAGGTGTCTCTTTATGTTTTTTACAACATGCGACTGAACAGCTAAAACATAAAATATAATATAAACACATAATATACAAAACCTAAATTTTATGTAGGTACATACTTTCTTTGATTATTTATACATTCAATCCTTTTTTAGTATATCTTAATTTTTTCATTTTTGTCCATAATGTAAACAAGAAACTAACAAGTTTTCACTGCTTCACTGGACTGACATATTACACATAGTACTTACTTTAATAACACTACATTCTGTTACATACACAAAGCTATGAAATTTTCACAAATAACGCTATTATCGCTATTATCTAATATAGTACAGCATTGAAAAAATGAGGTTACTGACAAGCATTTTGTTTTTAATTTATAAGGTTGGCTAAGTTCCTGAATCAGATTAGTATCATAGATTAGTTCACTTTAATATGCAAGTGACACAATTCATTCGAAGTGTAAGACAGAACAAGTAACAACAATATTAATGTTTGGGACATGACATTTATTATTTTTTTAATCTTTAAAAAAGGACCGCAACTCCTGGCGCTCCGTCCTCTGACTACCCCGTTAGGGATACAGCATGAAGATATGTATGTATGTATGTAAAAAATCTAAAATTGGCTGCCATTGTAAACCTATGGATTGAAGACTTTGGTTATGACTATTTGAACTATATTTCTGCATTTCTGTTGTAGAAGCAGTGAGAAATATTTTTTCAGATTAATATTTACTTGTAGCTCTATAATAAAGAAAGTGTAACGATATTAAGAACTTGGGACCTTAGTCTATCAAACAGTGCAATTTTGCATTGAAATTTTATTGGTAGTTTTTCATTACAACTTGAACAAATACACAGACAAAAATTCTAAAAATGTTTGTTTTACTAATTCTCTTTGTTACTAATATCTAGCAACTGAGTAATGACAACTGAGTCGATCATTTTTTAAACAACCATCTCCAGCTGTGACATAAATGTCATAGTCGCCACATTTGTTCACATTGTCGCCAAAAATGAAAATATTGAGCTTAAAATAATAATTTATTTAAATTAAATTAAAAATGTACTCACTATGGCTGGCGACATGTAGGGCATTTATATTTTGAGTGTTCTCTGCATTGTATGCAACTCATTTTATCAGTTTGTTTCAATTCTGAAATAGTTTTTAAAATATTTATGCCAACTATAATGTATGCAAAGCAAACTTTGCAAAACGATAACTAACGTAATTGTATGTAGTCTATGTACATAAATTAAATCGACGAAAAACTACAATTTTAAACATTAAACAATAAATTAAACAATTTAAACATGCAGCGATTTGAGATGGATTTGACGTTTCACAATTTTGTTTATATTTTTAAGGCATTGGTAACAAGACCATCAATCATCCTAATGACGAAACTTCTGGAGAAACATTAGCTAACACTCCTCCAATAAAGTGATAGCTTAATCTGTGGTGATAGTAAGCTTTACTGAAGTTAAAAAAGGACTTCTTGGAAGAGCGCGAAAACTTCAGCTACACATGTTTATTTAGATCTCCTCCATTCTTTTCACTTACACAGAACTTTAAAACAATATACTATCACTGTTGTAATTTAAAACTCCTAATAATTTAGAAAATAGAAAATCTAAATAAAAATGATAACTTTTCCCATTCCCGCCAAAAAGTCCTCAAATGTCAGTTCTGAAAAATGTTGCCAGTTAAAATAGTGATGTCCATTGATAGAACTTAATCGATAGATTTCATCGATAGATTCAAATGAATTGAATAATATTTTACTTACCGATGGAACGTGATTTTCGGAGCTTTTCTGTATGAGGTGTTGCAACTATTGGGGGTACAAGACTTTTGTATCATATTTTGCACTTTAAATAACCAAAATAATGTTTATACACCAAGAAATATTTAATCATTGAACATGTGACATACTACACAAGTAAACAGTCGCCATACTCCGCTTATTTTGACTTAAGCGCAGGGCCGGATTTAGAGGTTTGGAGGCCTCGGGGCAACAAAGAAGTGGAGGCCCCCTGGCCCCAAATTATTTTCCAAATAAAATGACTAATTTTTTTCAGTCGAGTTTTTCAATAAATAACTTATTGTGAAACCAAGTAGATTCTTTTAGTATTTAACAAGCATATATAAATATTATCGGAAACAAGAATTATCTGAAATTAAATTTTAGTGTTAACGAACGGAACCTCCGAGCTTTTTTCGCCAAAAAATCGTTGATGAGTTCGTTGAAATCCAGTTCCCGAAGTAAATCGCTTTCAATGCTCAGGAGAGAAAGTTTTGATAGACGGTTTTGTCTCATCGTGGTTCGAAGCCTATTTTTTATAATCTTCATTTTTGAAAAGATTCATTTTTGAGAGTAGGTAGGTAGGTTGAGGTAAAGGTAAAACCGCGAAAAAAAATATCAAAGGAAAATATGTTTACTAGTGTTTACTAGTCGGAATTTGAAAGATTTTTTTTCTGAAGTCTATTGTGGGGGCCCCTCTTTTGTGGAGGCCCCGGGGCTGTCGCCCCGGTTGCCCTCCCCTAAATCTGGCCCTGCTTAAGCGGAAGATGGCGGCTGCCACGGTTGCGGAATTGTCTATGTGTGCTATTGTGTTGCAACAAATGAAAGAAAAGGATAAATATATACAATTCTAAACTACAATGAAAGTGACAGTGTTATTATTTACACGGTATCTATTTGTGAGTGAATTATGTTTGATCTGCTTTCACTTATAAATCTGTGACGTCATCACAGATAACACGGAGCAATCGTACGACGCATGCGGGGTGTCGGGCGTGCGTCCCTGAGGTGTGTGCACCTAAGTCACTAATTCGCGTTCGGGCTCTTTCCTTCAGAAGTGCCAAAACCCAAAAATAATCACTTGCGCGTACTTTTACATTTTCTAAAATGATTAAATGATACATACTACTTGCACAGTTTACGACACAAATCTTCACATAAAAACAAATATTTGTACTTTTAGTCACAGGAAGGCAGTGATTTTTTTTTTAATAAACTGTAATTTAAAATTTTATAATAAAATAATAAGATTATGTCGAAGGATAATTATTTGGTTGTCATATATGAATTATTCGTGTCTGCTAATAATTGTTTTAATTATATTACAGTAATATTGGATTATTATTGTAAACATAGCCTTAAAAATAACGTACCTGTATCACAGATTAATTAGTTTACTACCGTGTATAGTTACGTACCGATGGGTACGTATTTAGATATCTAAACGAGAACAGAATAATATGAGAATTTTGATAAGATTTTCTTTTTAAGACTCCCATATTCATGGCATATTTCGTATTCATTGTATATCTACTTACAAATAATTTGAAAGAATTAAAAATACCTACCTATGTATTATATTATTATGTTATGTGACATTTGCATTTTTTTTTCTTTTGCATTTAAATGACTGGCCCGTTGGTGTGGTGTCAGAGCTTCTGTCTACCAAACTGACATGCTTATTACGTAACTCGAGTCAGCATGCAAACGACTGTGAAAAGTAGCTTTTTTAATAACGAAATTAAAAAGTTACCTCCTATACTTTCGTTAGTATGAGGTTCAAATTACGAAAGATGTTGTCAAAAAATTTTCGGGTCCGTTCGGATCACTGATGAGGTTCAAATTACGAAAGATGTGTTGTCAAAAAATTTTCGGGTCCGTTCGGATCACTTCGATCACTCGTAGGGCTTAGAACGAACGAAATGTTACCATTATCGGGGCCATTTAGAATGTATGTCATGGTATGAATCGTAAGGCAAAGTGATCGCGCCTACGTAAGAACGACGATTGTGTACTAATTTACATCGGACGAATAAAATAATTGTTAGTCGTCCGCTAATCGGATGGATAATATAAATTAATGGGTGTTGCTAATCGTCCGATTATCGGACGAGTAATTTATTTTTAGTCTAGAGACTAGAGACATATGTCCCTTTGCCTACAAGACGGATCCACGTTAGATAATTACGCGTGGTCATCAACGACAATCTATAGGAGTGTGTCCTTGACGACAGACGTATGTCCGAATAGTGTGACTCGCTACGTCGAAATCCTACAAAAATATGGAGTTAGACGAGTAACTACTACATCCTGTCCTCCACATCCTACTACTACTACATCCTGTACATATATAATAGAATCATAAGGCTCGTACTATGGGATAAAACCATTGAGGAACGTAAAGATAAACGCCTTACTTTTGAGGTATGAAGGGGAAAAAGTGTCATATATTTATTTCTCCGGAAAATTTTACAGAATTCTCTTTAGCGCCAATAATTAGTTAAATTTTACTTTGTTATAAATAATTTTTGTGAACTTAATAGTGTTAGTACGCAATAACAAGTTTTTTTTTCTTCAAAGTTGTCATAATACACGTCCTTGTGAGATCATCGAAATAGTTCTACTAATAGTCCAATCAATCTACGGATTCGCTTATGTTAATTTCTAGATAATTGAAGGCAGGAAAAAAAATACAATCGTGTAGAACAAAAAATTCTAAGAAAAACGTTTTTTTTCCGGATTTTCAATGGCGAACCAAACCTAAATAAAATTCACGAAAGACCAAAGAACGGTTTTTCCCTATAAAAACAAAAAGTTGGGCTTGTATCCACAAAAGTCGAATCGGAAAGTCGTAGGTGATAAAATTATCTTGCGATTAATGTCCTGTGGAATATTGATTTTTAACTTTTAACTAATTATTAATAACTTTTCATCAAAGCAACTTAGAAACTTGTGTATTTTTTAAATTAAATGTTTGAGTTGTAGTATTTTTTTTTGGCGCGAAATTTTGAAAATTGGTTAAGAAAATTTCACTTTTGCGTAAAAAACGTTTTTGTTAAACTGTTCTCCGACATCGGAAGGCATTTTTTTTGGAGCTCTTATGACTTTGGTAAGAGTTGTACTATCACGCGTAATTGTTCAAAATTTGTTTTTTTTTATTTTAAGTACAAAAAATTGCACTTCAAAAATATCAACATTTGGAGGTTAGGTTTTCGCTGTAATTTTTTTTTATTTAACATTTATCGAAATCAAACTACTATTTCATGATAGTTTATATTTTCTAACGCATTTCTGAAATAAAATATTACCACATAAACATCTTGAGCTGAAAATTATTTTTTTCTGAAAGTTCCTGAGCCTTTTGTCTTTATTGAACGCCTAAAATGAGACGATGATTGTTCAATACTTACTGTCTAATAAAAAAATATGTTTTTGAGGTTTATATAAAACGGATCATGTGCTCACCGTGCTTTTTGGACTAAGCGAACAGATATTAATACCCCATGTTTGCACATAAGGGGTCAACTGTCACACAACACAGCTATTTTTAGTAGCAAACTAGTCTCGCTATGCTTTCTTTTCTTTCTGCACAGATTTATACACAGACTCTTTCACCACACATCACGCTTTTTACCGTTCCCAATCTTATTCGTTCCACACACTTCTTTCGACACTGGACACTGGGGCATACACAGCTAAAATATAAATTCCCGTCAACCTCATCTTGAGCCATAATGAGAGGACAGCAAAACGCCTATCCCTTGGCATAATATTATCCTTAATATCCCTGTCTTCATGTGGTAACACTGACCACAAAACTATGCCCCCTCCGGGCAAGTCGGCAAGTTCACTGCCCTTTCGTTTGGTTTCACTCAAACTTCACTTCCCGCCGAGAGGTGTACAGCGTGTAGAGTGGCGGTCCCCAACGCCAAACTGCACTCTTCACACACCAGCGGGGACAGGCCGGTGTACATCGCTTTCGGTAGATGCCTTAATTATATCATAATCGGTCTCCCGCATGGTATGCATAGGAGAGAAATTGCAGCCCTGAAAAGAGCAGGCAGGGGTCGCGACGAGCACATTTCCTCAGTTGACCCCCTATGCGCAAACACGTAATAATATTCTGTTCGATTAGTCCAATAAGCACGGTGAGCACATGATCCGTTTTGTGTAAACCTCGATAACATTTTTTTTATTAGACAGTATTCAACAACAATCTGTCTCATTTTAGGTGTTCAATAAAGAGAAAAGGCTCAGGAGTTTTCAGAAAAAAAAATTCTTAGCTCTAGTTGGTTATACTTTGCGTTTTGCGTTAAAAAATATAAGCTAATATTAAATAGTAGTTTGGTTTCGATAAATGTTGAATTGAAAAAAATTACATCGAAAAACCTAACCTCCAAATGTTGATATTTTTGTGGTGCAATTTTTTATACATACTTAAAAGTAAAAAATTAAATTCTAAACAATTGCGCATTATAGTACAACTCTTAACGAATAAATAAAGCTCCGAAAATATGTCGTACGATGTTGGAGAACTGTACACGAATAGTTTTACAAGATGCTTTTTTTAGTAAAAATGTAATTTTCTTGATTAATTTTCAAAATTTCGCGCCAATAAAAATTCTACAATTTCTATTAGCCAAAATCAACATTCTCAACAAGTAACAAGTTTCTAAATTGCTTGGATGAAAAGTCATTATTAAATGAAAAACGCGAGTTTTAACGGTTTTTTGAATTTTTCCATGTGTAAGGCAAAAATCGATATTTCACAGGACATCAATTGAAAGAATTTTATCACCTACAACTTTCCAATTTAACTTTTTTGGATACAAGCCTAACTTTTTGTTTTATTAGCAATAAATCGTTTTTTGCACTTTCGCGAATTTTTTAGGTTAGGTTCGCCATTGAAAATGCGGAAAAAATAGAATTTTTCGTCCTACACGATCATTTCTTTTTTCCCTGCCCTCAATTATCTGGAGTATTTCCGTAGATTGATTGGACTATAAGACCGCGCATGATTTTGCCTCTGCCGTAGCTACTTCCGGCAAGTCTTATCGTGGACAAAGATGTCGGTGAATACATTTCGTATGCGGCTAACATTCTTAACAGAGAAGCTAACAAAATTTCGGTCCGAAACTTCATAATTGCACTTCATGCCTTCTCTAAATTTGATTTTCTCATTATGTTGGTACTATCAAATACTATCAATTCGGTAGAGTTTATATAGTTATGTCGGTACTATCAAATACTATCAACTCGGTAGAGTTTATATAATATTACTATATAAACTCTACCGAATTGATAGTGTTTGGTAGTACCCACAGCGAAAATTAAATGTAGTACCAGGTAGTACCGGTAGTACGTACGACTATTGCAACTTTCGCTAAAATCTTAAAAAAATATGCTTCAGTTATTATTCTAAAGCTAATAAATTAGCGGTGTTGCTCAGAGACCTAAAACATAGTTTAACTTAAACTCCTAAACTAGGATCAATAGTTCGCACCTCGTCATACCTTCGAATTGCGAACATCAACTGAATAAATCATAAGTTAATAAAATAAATACATATGTTTTCGCTTTGTACTTTATTGTCTTTATCAATTGTGCTATTTACATGCTTTGACTAAGTTGATTTTAAACAATCAACTAAAATTTATATTCTAATTTTATATTATACCAGTATATTGTGATCCAACTTAAAAATAATATCAAATGCATATTACCTAATTATTTCAATTTTTATACTAAGTATTATTATTTATTGTTGACTAACTAAAAGTAGGTGTCTTAGATTATTATTGTTTGCATTGTTGATAGTTAACATTGCTTGCATGGAGCACTTAACTAATCCTACTCACCACTGCTCAGTTTTTTGTCACTATAAATTACACCTCTCGCTCGCATTAAAACAGTACTTAACCATTACTGGAAGTACTTCTGTGTACATCTCTGTATATTGCGACAGATATTTAAATACTTTATGTAATAGCTTACTGTTCTATTCGGTCGTGTAGCAAATACAGCAAAAAAAAAATCCCTGGTCGGCTGTATCCTTGATACAGCCGTAAATTTTAGGTAGATACGTCTATTTATAAGAGGATATTCGGGCAATTGGAAGAACAATACGAATTAATGTTTCGAACTGAGTTTATTAAGCACAGGGTCGATGATACGAAAATATACGAAATAAAAGAAAAAAATAAATAATTTCATTGAAAACAAGAATATGTTTGTGAATGACACTTGAGTAGCATCTGCTATGTATTTACTAACTTTTATAAATTGTAACGAAGTTCAACTTAACATAAAAGCTAGGGGCGACGTCTAACTATGCTGGACTACACTACTACAAAGGCCAAAAATTCATATGAAAATTTTTTGTATGGAGTGAAATGACCCTGTCTCATACTTATCGACTTCGTTTACTTATGCACCAACTGATGGCGTTAGTGCATAAGCTCCTGTTTAGGAAATGACCCCTATTATAAACAAAAACATAGACGTATCCACGTCAAAAATCATACTGTAAAACGGATAAGTAGCAGTAAATATACGATTTTCAATTTTACATTAATTTTATCACGGTTTAAGTTAACTGGATTGGACAATTGATAAATTGACATGCTCGATGACGCGTATCTACGCGTCTCGTTTTCACTTGGTGCAACCTCTGTTACGTTATCTTAGCCTGTTCATACGCACATGTACACACAGGTTTTGTTTGATTTTAGGGCACCTTCAATTAGACACTTGAAAAAGCGCTGCTGTCAGCGCCGGCTTTAGCCTATGGAGCGCCCGGGTGTAATCAATACCCAGGCGCGCGATCAAAATGGAATACTTTATATTTTCACCAATGGTCGGATATTCGGGTCAAATGGTACAATTATAAATGATGTTGGGAAGCTATAGCCCGTTTACTTCGCTTGAGGTACGCCCCCTTGGACCCACGGAGTAGACTTGAACGTCAAAATTATTTTTAGGAAGAGGTGGCTTAAGAGTAAAAAAGCACAACTTCGTCGCGAGTTCAAAAATATTTCATTTAAAAACTAAATGTAAATTAAGGGACGAAGTAGGCATGTATAAAATTTCGCAGAAACACACCACAGAGTTCAAATTGGTAATTTTAGTGAGTACAAAATATGTACATTGAAACCTGTGTTAGCTTAGCTTAAGGGCAACCACAGGTATGTATCTCTTTAGAAGAAGACCTCATTAAATCTAGTTAAGTAGATTTAATGAGGTCTTCTTCTAAAGAGATGCAAAATGTCCATAATTACTTTTTACATAGCTTCGCGATCTCTACAGTCTACAGAAAGTCAAAGAGCATGAGGCGTCACGAGCGGCGCTCGGCGCCCTCTAGGAGTCCGCGGCCGTGTGCGCCCTGTACCATAGGTAAAGCCGGCACTCGCTACTGTGGCTCCACTGTGACGCGACACTCGTGCTTCTATAGTGTGACAGTACATCATCATCAATATGATCAATAAAAATAAAGATCATCATCATCAATAACATTTTCGATTTGATCTTCATTTGCAGTTTTTATACAAAAAATGCATGCACCATTTCACTAGTTCAAACTGTAACTGACTTGCGCGTGTGTCACGACAGTGGCGCTGCGGCAGCGCATCTAGAAATTATATCAAAATTTGTAAAGACGCGGCTGACACGCCAGTGGCGCCACAGCAGCGCTTCTTCAAGCGTCTAATTTGAAGACGCTTTTAATTTGAAGAAGAATTGAATTAGGCTGACCAATTGGCTCTCAGTAACTGCAACGGTTTTTAAATGTAAATGGTTTTCAAACAAAATAAATGACATTTCAACTCTATATGTTAAGTGCTCCATACTTGCTTGTTACAATAGGGTTGAACTATACTTGGTCAGTGACAATATTCATCTTTCTCATTCTCAAGACGTTTCATATGATGCATCATTCCATGGATAATTACCTAGTTCGCACTTTGATTCACCGTGTACTGAGACAAAAGTGCCAATACGTTTTTAGGCGCTTAAGCATACGCCTCCATAGTAAATGGAACAAATTTATACCTTTTATTACTTCTACGTGTCTTTTTTGTTCATTTTTAACTTTTTTAAAAATATAAGTAATATCACGACGTCGAATTGGGCATATCGTCTTGTTCATATCGCATTTGAACAAAAACTGATTGTGTTTCCTGTCTTCCCGCTCATCAGTAGGCTACAGTATGCGATCACACGGCTCTCTATAGAAAGCTTATAAGTATGGCTTAATGTATTCGTCAAAAAGTTGATGACAAGTATAGTTCAATCTTTAGAAGCCGTCACACGCTACACGCTCGCCGAGCCTAGACAAGCATTCACAAATTCGAACACATGGATCGGACGCTTGGCATGGCTTGCGTGGACTTGCGAGCGCTTACTACCAATCGGTTGGTCTTTTGAGCTCGTCACAGAAAGCCTGAAGTAAGCGCTTGAGAGGCATCTACACATTGATACAGCTTCCGAACTCTCGACAAATGGAGACCGTTTTCACTATTTTTTCTTTCAACTATCTAATTCTTTGTTTTTGTTTTATTTCATTTCATAACAAAAATAAGTTCTAGGCACATAACAGCCGACGTGGTAACTTCGACGTACGCCATGCTTGGACGTTCAAGAAGTATTCGCATACGGGCAAGGGTGTAGATCTCAATATTTGGCTAGCTTGCAATTGCCAAGTGTTTGGACAAGTGGTTTGTGACAAACATAAAAGTAGTAAAGCTACAGATATTTAACAATCTTTTCTTATTGCATACATGACAATTTCTAACAATTTCCATTTTTGTAACTGCGAGGGTGAGTGGACGCGTATGTACATATTATGTTACCATCTTCACTAAATATTTTTCATATTGATAGTATTCTTGACACATGCATATAATATGCATAATCTTAAACGGACGGATTTTTTATTTGTATATTTGTGCTAGCAAGTTCTATTTACTTATGGTTATTTATTTTTCTATAATTTGGTAATAAAATTATTATAATGGCAGAGTTTGTGCAGCCTCTACAATTCTTCGTGTCTAGCTGGTTTGTTGTCGCTGACGTAGTAACCGATTTCAGGAGGTGTGGCGCCAGTGTCGGCAGCAGCGATCGCAAGATATCTTGCCCTTAAATGATGAGCTGAAGCTTTCGGTTGTCGAGATCGAGTAAAGATGCCCTTCTTGTTACCACCAACACGTGTTATTGCTGCAAATGAAACGTTTTCAATTTTTTTTATTGTATTCTATAATTATCAGATAATAATTAGACTGAAAATTAAATAACAAGTTGATTTACGGTGAGATAAAAAACAATGGCTTCGTTTTCGTTATAGGTACAATATGAAGAGAACAATAATATTCAAGAGGTGTTGCTCTATTGTGGTAATAGAAATATGACCATAGTAATGTATTATACTTGTAGGATGGCATTTATTTAGAACTCTCAAACTACTAACTCTGTGCAGTTTTGAAGTCAGCAAAATTCCATATGAACTCGCCAACAAAAAATCCAGCTCGTCGCAACTTATCAAATGCTTTAAAGTGTTCAGACATGAGGGCAACTTGGTATTCTTCAGACCAAACAAATTCCGGCACCTGGAATTACAATAGGAAGAATTAAGTAAGCTCTATCAAATTCGGCTCTAGCAATTCCGTCAATTTTATAATTAAGTAGTTTTTGATCACGTTTAATATAGATGAAAAAACAAAATATGGCCTATTTGCACAAGTTGCCAAGTAAGCCAAGAAAAATATCCTAAATTGCAATATGCTTCGTCGTTTAAACAATATTTTAACATTTCAGTAGGTATTTGACTATACGTAATATAATCCAATATCCAATATTTTGTCAGTAATAACATACCAAATGTAAACCTGCAAGAGTATCAGCCCCGTATTCGGTCATCAAAACGGGCTTGTTGTGTTTCTTATGCCAGGCTGTTGCCTCATCAACAACGTTACTAGCAATATTGAGCAATGATCCCGTGTCGTGATACCATCCATTGTATCGGTTGAAACTAATGATGTCCAAGTGTTGACCCTAAATAAAAAATGTTTTGTGGTAATTTTCTTTCGCTTATATAGGAATGATAACAATCTTTATTAGGTACCATTCAAGAAATATGGGATGTAAGTACATCTATATATGTATGTATGTATAATGTATACTATAATTACGTGTCTTTGATATGGTATTTCTACAAGATAAAGAGGTAATCCAAAGTATTTTAGGTAACTAAGGACGCAAATTTTTTAGTCAATCTGTTTTCTGTGTATGTAAGAACCGCGATGCTTGGCACTCCGTCTTCTCTGACTACCCTGTTAGGGATACAGCATGAGGATACGTATGTATGTATGTATGTATGTATGTACATATAAATGTACTGAAAACAGATAAAGTTTTCAGTAGATATTTCAATGTGGCCGACTTGTTACCGAGTATTTAGAACCTAATAATAGTATATATTTGCGTGTTGCTTGTGTGCTTTAGTTAAAAGGAACATAAATAAAATAGATTTCTTCATGTCTCGACTAAAAGTTAAAAGTCAACGTCAAAACGTGACGAGTACCTAGAAAGTCTTTGGCAAATGTTTTGAGTAAACGTTTATAAATTAACTGTCTTCAGCATTTGTAATCTTTTTATCACGCTTTAAAGTGTCATCACAATTGTAGAAAGTGAAGTTTTTATTTTAATAACGATAACTCTTATTACAATGCCAGAGAAATGAATGCAAGGTGGAAAAACAATTTTGTAAATAAACGTATTTATTTTATGTTGAGCAGAACTTACTGATTTATCTGCTACGTAATTTTGTGAAATAGCAATAGTGACAGGTCTTGAGAGATCCATAGACTTCACGTGTTTCACCACATCACTGAAACGATGAAAATAATAAATTGGATTTCATTAAACATTTTGTGTACAATGTTACTGTTGTGGATAGCTGTTACATAAAAAAATAAAGTCATGGATTTACAAAATATGAATATTATCAAATAAAGTTATGGATGGATTTATATGAAATGAAATTACGTTTTGTGTTTTAAAGGACACAAAGAACTATAGATAGGTAGAAAGTAGGAAAAGATTGGTAAATATTGTAAAATATTTACAAAACTTCATGAAAAGTAACGTAATAAATTCGTTTCTTTGTTTAAATAGACGATATGACAATTTTACAATAATTAAGTAGTTAATATACTCACCCAAAGTAAGCATCTGCTAATTTGTTAAATGAGCGAGGCTCGTTTGATATCGACCACATGATAACGCTCGGATGGTTTTTGTCGCGTCGGATAAGTTCTGTTAATGACCGTTTATGCTTTCTTAACAGCGAGTCAGTGAATATGCTGTAAAGGAACGTGAAATACATGAAATATTGAAGCATAGAAAAATATAATATACTACCGAGACAGAGTGACCTCTTACAGTTTCAAGTAATCACGTGTCAAGTAGGAGGGTAATTAAATTTAAACATTTATTTCTGAATTACTATTTTAAGAATAATAATAAATAAATGGTATCAAAATATTCATATTTCTTAGACTTGTCTTGTTTTTAATAACGTGTAAAAATAATATTTAAAAAAAAAACAATAGAAATAAATAAAATGTTACTAATTACTTTAGTATCATTTGAAAATAGGATTTCCTAATTATCTGTACAATAAACAACGTAAATAATATTTTAGATTTACTTACTGCAATTTTCTTCTATAACGATATCTTTCTCAACGGTAAATACTTACTCGGTGTCGACCGAAGGACATTCATCAATTATCATGATTCCGTGTTCGTCAGCCAGTTGATATATTTCCTCAGCGTACGGATAATGTGATGTCCGAAATGCATTAGCGCCCACCCATTTTATTAAATTGAAGTTTTTGACCCATAAAACTGGGTCCCAGCCTTTTCCGCGTAACTATAAAAAATCAAATATTTTATAAAGACGTCTGATGTCAGTTTACGTAAAAATTATTACTATATGCATAAACTAAACTTCAATAAGCTATAAAAATTAAAAACTAACATCTGAATCTTCATGCATTCCAAAACCTCGGAAATAGAGTGGTTTTTCGTTCAAATAGATTGTGGTATTGGTCCATGTCACTGTTCTAATACCAACTTTTTGACTGTACGTATCTATTATGTCTCCATGCACTCCTATAAGTGAAGCCTGAAATGACATAAATTAATTACATAACACAATAAAATTCAGATATTTATATTTTAATTTTCTGTTGAATTTGGTTCTATATATTTTTACTCATATATTTAGCTACTTAAAAAAAAATGCAAAATATTATTAATCTTTGTATAAGCATTACCTACTGATTTTTATACAATTTAAGAATGAGTTACTTTGACGGTAATCAGACAAGTAATCCGTAATATACTACGAGAAGTAATCAGTAAGGTAATCCGACAAAGGAAAAGAAGGCAGATTTAAACCATACTATATACGTAGCGCCGAATTAAAATAAAAAAACGGAAGAAATTTCGTGAAATATCCAAAATGTTAACTTTTTAAAATAGCTGGGTATTTATGGACTGTATATTTCGGTTAACATAAAAACATTTAAATACCTTTAATGTATACAAATATCCGGGATCAGGATGCATAAGATAGGGCCACCAGAAGTTAGCATTGCCAATTTCTAGCAAGCCGGTGCAATCTTGGGCTGCTACTACTTGTGTATCATTTCTGTCAAATATTTGTACTAAGCATTGTACGTTATCGGTACCTTTATGAGTAATGTTATAGACTACGAAACCTAAAAAAAGTGATTATTTATTTTTAATAATAATAATAAAGCTTAGAAAAACAAGAAGTGAACTTCAAAAGTTGAGTTTCGACTTTTCGGGGTTAGTTTTGAGCACTTATCTACCCACACAGAAAAAAATTTGACCATCGAGCTCTCTATAGACATATTTAAATATGTTAATGTTGTGTTCCCCTTTTCTGAAGACATTTTTAACAAAATTTTACAAACTGATGTCGTACCAGGCTGCTCCATCGTTAAAAGTATCGTTCAGTAAAATACAAAAAAAATCATTATCATTCAGAATAGCGTGTCTGTTGACGGACATCTGTCAGGATTGCATTATGTTTGTACTTTTGTACATAAAAATAACACTACGAGAAACAATATTTTTACGTTTGGCGTTTGAAAACAACTTCTAACTGTATGCTAAAAAATGTTAATATGAATTATTAAAAAACCGGTGAAGCGCAATGACCGGTTTTTTAATAATTCATATTAACATTTTTTTTTCTTTCAAGGAACGATTGAAAATATTTTCTGTATTCTATTCCAAATTACGTATACGATTAGTGTGTGGCATATTAATATAATTTCTCGTTATATAAACGACTTAGGTAATTGCGTAGTGTTAAGTATTACCTGTTAGTCCCTGAATATCGGTATTAACAATGACATCGTCTATATATGTTTGTGGCGTAGAGTAGAGGAATACTGATCGGTGGATGCCAGCGTAGTTGAAGAAATCGAAAGTATACGACTGTTCCAAGCGCACTTTGTTATTACTGCATTCAAGACACAAAACAAATTATTACAAACTAACAGTGCCCCGCGGCTTCACCTGCGTTAAATTTAGTATTTTATCGGGATAAAAAGTAGCCTAGATTATTCTCAAAAAAGTCCTCTACCTGCTAATGAAAGTCCCGTCAAAATCAATTCAGCCATTTCGGAGATTAGGTCGGATAAACAAACAGTCAAACACAGACAACAATCCAAAAAAGCTTGTATGAGTTTTGGTAATGTGTACATACATTAATCTAAACAAAAACTGTATCTCAAAATCACAGACAGACACTTCAATTTTATTTATACATACAAACATATCTCCACGCTGTATCTCTAACAAGTAGTCAGATAGGACAGATTTATTTACGTGTATGTTATAGGTAATGTCAAGTTTACATAAGACATATATATATATTATTGTCAAATATAATTATCAGTGTATCGAAGATAAGAAAAGAGTATCCATATGTAAATACGCTTGCAATCTGTAGTTAAAGTACTATAAGTAATGAAAGTACAGAAGTATGAAGACATATCTACATATCATTTGTTGTGGTACATGAATACATTTAAGTTAAATTTTTACGATACCACCATTTATTTCAACTCATTCCAATCAATGCAACAGCAGTAAATAGTTTTGCATTCTAACAGTCTCAACATACCAACTAGTTTCAAATAAGTAGAAACGAGGTTTTCCCCTAATAAATGTACAAATTAGTATGCGTAATGTAAACTTACTGATGTAACTAGAGTTAAAAACGATGTGAATTTAGTTTTAGGTACGTATCGGATTATTAAGGAATACAGATGTTTATAAAGAACGCTGGTTTTGTTACTAAAGGAAGGTTGATAACATTGGCAGTTTCGTGAATTGAATTTATTACTTTATGTCCTAAGCAATTAATTTCGTATTTTAATCTCAAATTTCTTTAATAAGATTGTATTTTTATACAAACATAATGTATATTCCGTTAAGGATATATTGTCGTGTTTAGATCGATGGTCGTTTTCAAGTAATGACAGTGAGACCATTTCTAACTTGATCAGAAATAAATTTATACTTACTAGTAAGAATAAAACGTGTAAACGTTTTATTTAACTTACATTACGAGTACCTAAATAAAAATAAGAATTAATAAGATTAATTCAGAGAATAGGTACAAAGTAATCTTGATGAAACTTTTACTAATACGACCGTAGTGGCGTTCGTTGAATGTTTCGTTTCTAAGAAGTAATAGAAAAAACCATAGACGTTATAAACACTCCATACACCGCGTCCCGTACAGTACTGGTGAGGCAAATTAGATAAACCGATTCACCTATACTATACATACGACACGCATTTATTATTACATAAGCTAATCGGCCGCCATTTTAGAACAATACCATATGACGACGGTTGTAGGTTGTAACGAATAATACC
The DNA here is from genome assembly GCA_907165235.1 of Zeuzera pyrina. Lineage (NCBI taxonomy): Eukaryota > Metazoa > Arthropoda > Insecta > Lepidoptera > Cossidae > Zeuzera > Zeuzera pyrina. Next base: position 8,395,127 of record OU015627.1, read on the forward strand.
GCCATACATACATACATACATATCTTCACGTCGTATCCCTAACGGGGTAGTCAGAGAGGACGGAACGCCGAGTTTCACGGTCGTTACATACTTCTTTCGCTTTCTTAAATCTTATCATTCTCCTCATTCTCCGCCTCACCTAATAAAATATTGCAAAAATAACTTCTTCTGACAAAAAACAAACACGGAATTACGTTTCACAGGTAAAACCTAGTAGAGTTAGTATATCTAGGGTAAAACACAGAAAATGAATCTAAAACTGTTTTCTATAATTAAATCAAGCTAGTGTTGGTAGAAACTAAATGGTCGATTACGAAAACAAACGCGAAAAGATATTTGTTTTTTTACATTCAAAATATTTTTAAATTACTTTTAAAGAATAGATTCTCGAGTAGAGGTAAAATAACTTTTACTTATACGTGTGTGTATGTATGTCGTGAATATTTAAGGTATTGAGAACGAATGTGTTTGTAAATTTATGTAAATTTACTAATGATATCATTTAATTACATTATCGTTACGGAATAGCAAAAAAAGAACAATTAGTAATGAATATATTTAGTACCTACCTAAGCTTAATGATTTTTAATATACGAGTATAGCTTTCTGAAACCAAATTCTGCGCAAGTATAAAAACTGCATCAAAACTTGTCCAATAGAACTGAAGTTATGAGTAAGAATTTTTCATTATAGATTTTATATTATAAATTAGTGAATAAAAATATTTCAATAATGCATGAAAAAAAAGTGTTTTTGGCTGTTATAAAAAACATAATTTTGGGGAACATTTGCTTTATATGGTATCCCTCAAATACCTACATCTATATTTTATTTGATTTAATTTCCCTCATTTGGTAGCACAGAATACGATGTCTGGAGTTTTTATAACGTCTGTGGTTACGTTACATGAAATGAATTTCGAGAAGAATGTATTAATTTTGTCATATATTAAATCATTTATTTGCTTTTGAATAGGGTACATGATATATAGATGGTATTTAGGATTAGAAGTTGAAGTGACCGCCTACTCAGCCAATAAATACATGCAAATACACAACTTGGAACTGTAATTCATTAGGTACTTAAAGAATATAACATAATAAAATTACAAACTTTTGATACGTACACAACGATTTCTCTAATACTGCCTTGAGGAACTGTATCACTGAGTAGAGTATTGTCTGCGGCAACAGTGAGTAGGTTACTGGTATTGTAAGAGACAAGGTCAGTTATGTCTACTTCAAAAGGCAGGTGTCCAATCTCATGGTAAGTCGCTGGCTCTCCATTCACCCACTGCAAATACGATGCAATTTTAAGAGATTGTTATATCTACAGTGGTCTATAGTGGTTCAGTATACATATATTATGCACACCTATGTACCTAGCCTTATTAAATTATTACACAATAATATCTGATGATATTGATATTTGTTTTTTTTGTAATATCGATAATTATTAAGGAATACATTACATATCACTAATTTTATAGATTACAAATGTTTATATTCAAATACATAACTTCACGCCTTTTTTCATTGGAGGAGGACAGACCATCTAGGAAAGGAAGACATACAATGACAAGTTGCTAGTAATATCCAATTCCTCGTAACAAAGTACTATCACTAAACCAACCTCAGGTCTACTTTTACGACCAGCATGAGATGATAAGCAGGGTGAGAAAATAAAATACGGACTGTACTAGTCCGTATTTATTTTCTCACCCCGTTCAGTATGGAAACTCTATTACTGTGGAACAAAATTTATATATTACCCATATCTAGTTAATACAGTAATATATAATTTATTGTGGTGTGATTGCAAAATTGGGCACATGGTATAACATAACTAGGTACGCATTTCGCGAAAGGCCCTCATTTCACGCAATGAATTAATTATTGTCTAGCCGTTACATAATGATGAGTATTGCATTTTTCTATTTTTCAAGTTAAATAGTTACTTCGCCCACATCATGTCCTGGCTATGCATGATGTGAAATAGTTACCGTTTGCATCGCTGGTGGGCTGTCTCCATGCTTTCTGGTTGGTTTACATGTGTATATGGTGATTGCGTCAAAAAAAACTGAAAAAATGTCATTAATTTCGTTTATTTTAATAATTAAAATAAATGAAATTAATGAAATAGTTAAATAAGAATTGCCTAATGAATTGCCACACTCGGGTCAGGGACTGGAGGATGCCATTAGTATGAAAGAGATTGAAAAAGTGATAAGAAGTCTGAAATGTGGAAAGGCTGCGGGAAATAACGAGGTGACTGCTAGATGATCAAGTATGGTGGTCCTAGGGTCTGGGATATCTTCTGTGCACTATGCAACCTTTGTTGCAGAAGGGAGAGGTGCCAGAGGACTGGCGCGCTGCAGTCATAGTACCTCTCTATAAAGGGAAAGATTCTCATTTAGACTGTGTGTGCTATAGCGCCATCAACTTGGTCAGCTTAGCAAGTAAAGTCTATACCAAGGTATTGACTGAACGTATGAAAATTTAATTATGTAGGTATTTGTATCGTATTTATAAAGTTATTTTTGTACCTGAGTTTTGATTAGTAAAGGATAGTTATTTGGTACTTTTCTGTGATTTTTTTGAAGTCAGTTTAATCTTTTCAATAAATTTTTTAAGCAGAAGTTTCAAGAACTATACAAGCATTTTTATTTACTGAATACTTTGGTCACACTACAGAGGATTTACTTAAAATTAGAAGAATCGTCAAATAAATTGCAATGAACGATATGATGACTAGCATGAGGGATATTACAGTTAGCCATTTCATAAAATCGTTGGTGTTTCTCAATTCAGTATTCGTGTAACGATGTATGTATGTATACGAATGTAATCTTTTCATATGAGATACTTAAACATAGTTCGTACATTAGGTACAGTTAAACCCAAGTGAAACCTTAAAAAAAGTACACTCCGAAAACGAATAATTTACTAGTAATTATACCAAATCATTTGCGAAAATACTTATTTACGAGTCTAGTTATTTGTAATAGAAAGTGAAAATCAATTGGCACATTGTACACGGAATTCGTTATGATTATTCAACTAAACATAATGATTTCACTTTTTCATGGGATCAATAAAATTAAATCTCGATAAACACAACTTTAAAAATAATGTAATCAAGTAGAGTCAAATAAATTCCAACAATAAAAGTAAATCTCAAGCAAAAATTTTAAAAGTAATGGAGTGTTGTAGATTCCACAAAAATGTCGGTGAAATAAGAACCCGATCTAAATTTAACAATTTATAAGAGCGATAACCCCACGTGGGTGTTGTAAAAAATTTTCGAACGCTAAGTATGGAATCAAAAAAGGAGCGTAAATTCTATACAATTTTACAGTAGTCTGAGCTATGCGACGGCGATTTTCGTGACATTTTACGTATATATGTTAAATTAACATAAATGGATCTAAATGAGGGGTTATTGAACGTAGTAGTCTAAGATCCGGCTGAGGTTGACCTTCCCTCATCGAGTTTCCTAATAGATTGGTGATAGATTTTATAGAAACTGCATAACAGTAATTATTGAAAAAACTAATTAAATAATGTTTAATTCAAAATAGCTATGCAGGGATTGGGGTGGCAGCCCTAGCACGTTTTGTTTAATTATACATTATATTATATAAAATATTTATTTTATAGGAAACTCGATGAGCAAAGGTCAACCTTATTCGGATCTTGTACTATAGTTCCAGTAGGTACTTATTGTGTGCGTATGTGTGTGATGTCTTTCGAAATTACGTACCTGTATTAAATTTGCCATTTAATAGAAAACGAAACGCATTTAGACTTAAGCAGTTTTGAAATTTTTGTCTGTGCATCTGTTCCTTTATGTTAATCTTTGAAAATATAGGAGCAAATACAACTTTTATTCGGGAGTAAAATTTTTTACAGGATATAAATTAGACTATATTTAACATTTCTGCAAAATTGTTAACTATTTCTATAAGGCTCTCATTCACAATTCAATTTTATTATACATACTTGAACGTAACATTAATATATTCAAATGTAACGGTATTATAAGCTTAAAAGACAGAAAGGAAGGGCACATTAGTGTACTATAATGTAGCATGAAGGCCATTTCGTCTAACATCATCCATCAAGTCAGGGTAGTGAATCGAAACAACGGGAAGTTTTAGCGAATGAACCGACAATTTTTTGGATAAACAGAGCGATGCGAAGTATGAATATTCATGAAGTTTCCGCTTGGTCAATATAGGGTACCATTTGCGTGTTTTTATTTAAAAAAATTACATTTACCTAATTAGGCTTAATTCATAATTTCGCGTTCGTTTAATGTACTTAAATAAGTATACCTACTAACAGCTTGTAATTTAATAAAACTATTGGATACATATATGGTTATATATATAAGACACGAATCTAGTGAATTTAAAAATTCTTTTTAAACCGGCTTTTAATTGAAACCCTCGTCATTTCATCATTAAATACAAGAAAACATCATACCTATTACTATATAAATAGATTGTTCGATTCTAACTTTAATCTTTATCTTCTTTATTTATCATCGTGATTCGTGAGATATCGAACACCATTCAGATTTACAAAATTATAGACCAATTATACGAGTATAGACCACTAAATCATAATGCACACCAAACAGTGACACGTTTTGTATGTATAGCTTTTCACGAATTATTCGTGGATTTTCCTCACCATTGAAACAACTATTCTGTTTATTAACAGCCACCATTTTTAAAATGTGCTTCGTCGGAAAAATAGATTTTTTAACAAAAACCATCTGATTGTTCTTTGTGCTCTAATTAACAAAAGCACGATGTTTTGAATGATCCAATGGCTTTAGTTCTTGTTATTTTAAATTTATGTCTTAAGATACAAATCTTTCTATAAATTACGCCACGTTATGAATTCACTTATTCCAAACTTATTGTGAATGTTTACTAATGGAGATTTCAGGATCTTCAGTAACACTTTCATCAACTAGGGAGTGCGAGGTTCTGCAAATTCGACAGCTTTTGATCTGGAGGTCGGTTCTTAAGGTTCATTCCAGCATCCGTTCCTTTGTCAATTATCAGAGTCTACTATCTAAAAGAAGATTCGCGGTACCTGTTCCTCAAGTGAGGACCTCTTTTGCTCGAAGATGCCCTTATCGCCTGCTTCCTTTATTTTATAATTGTGTCGCCCGTTCCTGTAATATTTCACAGCTGGCTACTCGGGAATCAAAAGTTAAGTTACGATAGTTCCTTTTGTACTTAATTACGACGAGACAGAATTACTCATGACCATTGTGCGATAAACATAACCACTTCCACATTATGATAAAATGCAAATATTCAATAATATTATCCTCTCATATATGCAACATTCTCACATTTCTTTTCTTCATTTGGTCCCCACGATACAGGCTTAGCCTAGTGTGGGGGTCACTGATACTTCACTGATAATGTAAGTACATGAACAATATTTATATTATATTATAAATTATTGTATTGTGTATGTTATTGCTAAATAAATAAATATTGGCTGAAAAAAAAAACTAAATCAATGTACTCTTGTTAATGACCACTTATACGACTATGTTTTCCTCTTTTCTTATTTCCTTAGTAATTTAGATGGGCAATCATGTAAACCATAAACAGCACGTAATTTTTTTTTTCTAAAAATATATTTCACGGATACGTAAATTTTCTTAAAATAATTCAATAATTTTGTTTAGTTCGTAGTAGCACAATACCATTATGAAACTGGCTTTTTATGGTAACGCATTTATTAGTAAATCTGAGGTTGTTGTTGTGGATATTTATCTAGATATGTAAGTAAACAATAAATATTATGATATTAACTTAATAATACAAGAATAAATTACTGATGTAGCGAAGATTTATTGTACCTACATAATTATTTGTGCTCTATGTGCTCTTGGGCGTTGAAGGTGGTATTTTTAAATGAATATCACGGTATCGATATCTCTGATGAAAATACGACGTAATAGTGTTATATTACAGACCAACGATATGATGTAAACTTGAATAATATGAGACTGTATATTAAAAGAAAGATATGTAAATAACATAATTTTATCAAATTAAGATGTGTCGTGTCGGCTTTAAACAAAAAAAAATTGACATTTTACATAATTAAAAAGATGATAAAAAATTGATACAAAAATTTAAACAACATCGATAATAACACCTAATTGACATGGCGGGGGTCTCTATGATATCATTCATTAAATATTACCACTACACATGTCGACAAGGAAGTTGATTGAGTAATGTCGTGTCTCCAGTTAAGCGAGGTCAGTGATTCTTGCCCTCTTGTCTTATAGTTAAATTGTCGCCTGAAAGATGCCCTTCGACGACCTCCGGTTTCATTTACAGTTCTGTATTAGGTAAAATAGTGCATGGTATGTTCGTGTGAATTAGTAGTTACTTACAAGGGATATTAATATATCATTTTTTTTTCGCAATTACAAAAGACATTGTCACGTTTTCACTTATATTGACTATGTTAATATGTTATAGTATGTTCTTATCTTATTAACTTACCCCAATTTATCAAAGCATTTATGTATTTATTAAAATATTCATGACCCTATAATTGCTACTGATTGCTCACAATAAGTTGAAACATTTTGTAAAGGATTTGTTTTGTGTAAAAATAATTTATTAATATTGATAGCTGTCTTTTAAAACATATTCGTGACAGATATAACACGATCAAACTCACATATCTAATGGGTGTCGGTTGACAAATTGTTCAATTACAATTTAGCAGTGGGCTAGCAACAACTGAATGAATAACAATAGACAGGTACTTGTTATCCAGACATATTTTGTTTAGGCTAAACCGCCCTTTAGTATAATATATTAAACTTACTCTGCGTACAAATCTGATTTCCCCGTACAAAATAATAACAAATGATTAAGTATCACTACAACAATACAGGTCCACCTACTGATATTGAACTTGAAATATGTATGTATCAATGAGTCGTTGGCGGTCTGATTCACCGATCTCAAATGTTGTGATGCTATCGAAAATAAAATGTAACGACACATTCGGAATTTAAATTATTAAGTTTTTATAAACAATATAATTGAATTTAATCTTCATCCAATAACAAAAATAATGGATGAATTCTAGAGATAATTTCACTAAAAGTTATTTCGGTAGCTGGTTATGTTTTCAACCGACTTCAAAAAAAGGAGGAGGAGGTTCTCAATTCGACTGCATTTCGTTTTTTTTTTGTATGTTTGTTACCTCATAACTCCGTCATTTATGAACCGATTTTGAAAATTCTTTTTTCATTTGGTAGGTAATACTTCAGAGATGGTCCCACTTAAATTTCACCGACATTGGAGCTTAAACGTTGAAGATACACCAAATACCGCGACCTGGTTATAATCTTTATTTATGTTGATGATTCTCTTGTATTTCGTTGCGCTCCGAAATTAGAAAGAAGTTAACTGCAGACCTGCCTTAGATATTTATTTAGGTCAAGATCACTCAAAAGGGAGAAACAAAAAATTTTAATGAAAAACCGCCTTCAAAAAAAACACTGAAAAGAACAAAATAACTACCCTTTACCAATCGGAACTAAAGTACAATTAAAATAACTTTATAAATGCGATACACATACCTATATAATTAAATTTGACAGTTATTGAAGTCGGTGCCAAATCAATGTGCAACAACAGAAAGTCTATTAGTTTGGTAGGCATGGCACCGATTTCAATAACTATCATATTTAATTATATAGGTATGTGTATCGTGTTTATATAGTTATTTTATTTGTACTTGAGTTTCGATTAGTAAAGGGTACTTATTTTGTACTTTTCAGTATTTCTTTTGAAGGTGGTTTAATTTTCTATTATGAATAAACAGTATAAATAAATAATTATTTACCAGGTTTTTAGTTTTGGTAGTGGTATTTCTTAATCGTTGTGACTGAAGGCAGCGATTAATAGTAATGTATCTAAATATAATATTTATATTTTTTATTAAGGTGCAAAATATTGAACCCCTAAATTCAGTGTGCCCGGGGGCTCCTGCTATGGCTAAAGAGCAAAGACCTGTGAGGCGACGTCATTATAGGTACGGTTGCTAGTCGTCCTGTTTTTCCGGGACACGTCCTGGTTATAACACGGTGTCTTGGGTTATCTTGGGTATTTATTAATAAACATGCTGAATTTTTAACTCGTCACGGGACGTCCTGTGTTTTGAGATTCGTTACATTTCCTTCCGTAGATTAATTATAATAAATAAAGTTGCGTTTGTAGTATTTGTATCAATGTTATTAGCCTTGGTAGTATTTGTATCAATGTTATTAGCCTTGGTAGTATTTGTATTAATGTTATTAGCTATTGTTATTATTCGTGATAAAACGTTACAATAATAATCATTAATAGATGGTCTTTTGTGAATATGACAATTTATTCGTAATTGACAGTTGGTATTTTTGAACGGCTGTTTGAAATATAAATTAAAACAAGGTAAGAAAAATTTTACTTAGATATAAGTATAGAAAACAAGTAAGTAAAAATTTTATGTTTATAATAAGGATAGGCAAACAACTGATGTAAATAGAAGTAAGAAAAATAATAAATAAAGATATAAATAAAATAGATAGGAAAGTATGGAAGGAAGACATTATAGGAGAAGAATGACAGAAAGAAGGAAAAATGGAGAAAATTATATATAAATGTCCCAATTAGTTGATTTTATCTTAACATTGTTCCTCACTTCCAATTAATAATAAAAATAATATAATAAAATGACATAATTTAACTAATATATTAGCATTTATAGTGTGGTCGTTTATATGTTAATAAATAAACATAGATAAATGCATTGATAATATCAGTACCGACTTTACAGTGGTACAAAAACATAACGAAAATGGACGCTTTTTAGAAAATCAGAAAATAATATTTAAACAGGTGTATTTACATAAGACTCTAATGGATAATATAAAAACGTTGATTAGCTTTTGTGTACTACGAAATATAGCTCGAATACTGTAGAAAAAGAAACTAAAAATTATTCCATGTTGGTCTAAAAAAAGACAAATAAGTATAATTCATGTAAAATGTGCCAGTTGCTTAAGTTCTCGTGCAGATTGTAAAAGTAGGTTACGGGATAGAGTTTATTACTTGCAACGAATCTGTATCGCCAATGGGCTAGAATAATGTCATTATATAGCTCCGCTTTATCAACTAGGCATTTTAGTTGGTGTGATTTCATGACGTCTTAATACTCCGAATGGGAAAAGGTGTGACTTAATAACGATAATAACGTGTAATACACGCATAGAAATATATTCATCTAACAATACAACAGAACCGAATTGTTTATTAATACATAATTTTAAAATTTTATCCTTTAACTTACTATTTGCGCAGCGTAATGTATACTACTGAACCGCAACCACACCCTCTGTTCAGCTCGACCCCACCAGGGAGGTACGTGGAAGCGCCGGTCGTACCACACGAGCCCAACATGGTCCCTTAGGGAGGCGTCTTCTCCTACATCGTTGTATGATGACGGTACCGGCATAGGTATAACAGGACCAGTCTGTAATAACATCGTTCTTTTAAAGTTTAATCACACAACGCTGCACTTAGTGCGACGGATATAATGTAAAGAATCGAGGCGGTAGCGCGCGGCGGCGGCGGTGCGGCGTTGAGGCGTGAGAACTGGGGAACGCGTCTCTGAGCCTTGGTAGTATTTGTAACAAATTTAAAAAAAAAGGAACCTTAGGGAATTACTTCGGTGTCAGTCTGTCTATGTATCTGTCACAGTCCTAATTCTCTATTACACTATTCGACGTAGACAGCTGTTTAGAACAGTTACAGTATGTAATGGCCCAAAGAGAAACGTGAACTTTGACTTTTGGGGGCTGGTTTTGGAAGTTTGATATCAAATGAAAGTGAATCAATGAATCATTACGATTTCAAAAAAGTGTAAAGTATAACACATTAGTTTGAGTCACTTTATTAATTTATTTGAAAATACGCCTGGATGTTATTTCCAAGTACAGCTCAGAAAAATTGGAAAAAATCATTAACATTGCTAAGATGTAGATTGAAGGAAAATAATTATTAGGATTGCCCTCTTGAGTTATATTTTTACTGTAGGTATACGTGTAAATGTAATATTTACCAGTTCTTCGAATACACAAATATTTTCTTTTTGGTAAATGCAAATAATAGATACCGTTATTTGTTAGGACCGATAAAGTCCGATAAAGGTAAAAATGAGGTGACCCGATGGGCAATATATCTGCTCATAATGTTTATTGGCAGAACGAAAATAAAAATATTTTGAAATTTTGAACTTGATTCCTAACGTAAATGAAAAATAATGTTCTTATATATATATATATATATATATATATATATATATCTTATACAAATATTTAAAAAAGTCGCAAATGTCTATAAAAGCAAAATACATTATAAAGGTAGTTTTTAATGGCATTCAGATTAAAAAAAGTAAACATGAAGTAGTAAATGAGAAAAAGATCGATGCTGACAACAATGGTCCGATTCCTTTATGAATAAATTTCATTGAATATGAAATAATAATATAATGTTTGGCAAAGATTCAAACTCAATAATTACATACAGTTCAATCCAGATAAATATTTATAGACTTATAGAAGCAGTCAAGGTCTGTTACGTCGCTTACGTCTAATTGGGAATCGTATGTTATGTATTTACTATGTATTATTTTGTATTACCTATTTGGGTTTTATAGTCAATATTTCATGTTGAGCGCATTAAGACGACATATTAAGGAAGACGGCTAATTTGTGTATACCTGGTATGTATGTTCTAAAAATTTAGATTTCAGTAAATGTTAGCTTGTCATTTCAGATAAATTTCAATATCTTTATAGATTCAATGTTAATAAATAGTTAATATAAAATTCAATGAAATTTATTGATTAATAATAGGAAAATAATAAAATTTGAGTCAAACAGCTAAAATGTCTTATTCATATGTACCGCGGTAGAAATGTTCCAGTAACTTATAATTTTCTTCGATTTCCGTTCATCCTTGAGTTTTAAGATCTAAGTTCAAGATTTCTTTACTATAATTAGTGCTTCTTTTAAAAAAAAGACCATGGTAGGCGTAATAACCTATTTTGATCTAAAAGATTAGTAAGTAGTAAAATTGAAGTGTCTATAAGGCTTTTTCTTAAGTTAATATGATTACTTGCACGTAACCAAAGCCCGAATAGGCTTTTTTAGCATTTATTTCTGTCTGTCTGTTTGTTTGTCCGGGCTAATCTCTGAACGGCTAAACAAGTAGCAAACGCTTCGTACAATCGATACGCTTGCATGCATTATTGCTCATCAAAAGTGCCGCTTGGGTACGATTTATACGGTGGTTTTAACACGACTTAACGTTTCGTTTGATATATAACAAAATTAATAACGTTTAACTATCAATTTCAAAATCGTTACGTTAGATTACGTGGTATTTGTCATTCTATTCTAGTTTACGACAATGAGCCATTTGTCTAGGCCCCCTGAACGGCTGAACCGATTTTGACGGGACTTTCATCGGCAGGTAGAGGATGTTTCAAAGAGTAATCTAGGTTTCTTTATATATTGAAAAAATAATAAATTTAACGGTGGTGAAACTACGAGGCACAGCATAACTAAATATACATAAATATGGAAAATGCCATGAGAAATTAAAATGCAAAAAGAATTTAATACTCCTTACGGAATACAGAATAAAAATGTATGTGTACGTAGTTAATTGAGATATCTGGCATAGATCTCAGGCAAAGATCTAGATAATATTTTTAAAAAGAAGATATTTAGTATATAAATAAACAAAGAGGCACAAACTTAAGTCTTAAGAGTAGTTACATTAATAATTGTCATGTGGTACGACTACATGTTAAAATAAAAATACTATAATATATCTTTGTTAAAAGCGCTTCAAGTTTAAGCAACAAAAATGAAATGCAAAAAAGTGATTAAATTTGAACCTCTTCTAAATCTGTCTGGAACCATTTTTGGAGAAAACCCGGTTCACTCTGAGCATATTTGATGAAGTAGTCCTGTTGTAATGGGATTTCCAAGAACCAATCTTCGATTATCAGAACCCAGCATCCAATGAAGACGTTAAATATATTGAAGAGTGTGACGAGGTACTGGCATGTTTCTTGTGAGCGAAGACTGAATAGTAACACACACGTTGCTTGTACCTTGGACATTAATTTTGATGCATATTGTGCCAAACAGTACATCCATCCCATAACGAATTTATATTATATTATTACTTCTTTGATTAAGTATAACTTGAACAAACCTTGCTTAGATCTTGTGTGTACCATCCGTTTCTATATCCATGCTCTGGATCAGTCGGTGACTTTCTGAAATTCCATATACCATCTAGCGTTCTAAGGTCTCTACTTTCTGTTACTTGTGGATATAGAGTTCCCCCGTTACCTGCTGCCCGTTTCTTTTGTAAGTTATTTATCTCGTTGGCACTGCTTGAACCCGGGACAATGGCATTTGTTGATATAAATAGTGTCGTAATAATGTGTAGCAGTCTGAACTTCTTTAAAAGCATTATCTGTAAACACAAAAATTAATTAAACAAGGGAAGAGGCTACGGTATGCTCTAATCTAATGTCATAAAAATATATAAGTACCGATTTGTAATATCATTCAATAAAGGAATGTATCTACGTATTATATTTATATGTACATATATTACAAGGTAGATATTGTTAATTGAATATTATCTAAGAATATTGCTTGCTTGTTATTTCGTGTTTACCCTAAGGGCAAGTGGAGCACGAGTCTAGGGCTCTCGGCTTAGTTAGGGTTAGTTAGGGCTCCGAAATGCCTAAATTCATACCCACACATCAAGTTTTAACCAATTCAATCATCAAATGAACCAAAATAAAAAAAAATCGGCTTCACACATATAGGTAAAGCTGGCCATAATGACCGACAATTTATAAATTTTAAAAAACCCCTAATACCCTTTAAAGATATAAACTGGACCAATTTCATCAAACGTGGCTAAGACCATTCTCAAAAATCGTAGCTTTCCAATAAATATACCGCATGCACATCGGTACATCCGTTCAAGCTACTATGCCACGAACAACCAGAGACAATACAACAACATCAAATTAGATTATTAGAGCAACTTTCTTTTTCGCCGGGGGTTAAACAATGTACATTTTAATTTTTTTAATCACGTCTTTCGTGGTTTCTGGACTCCCAACCTCTGTATGCCAAAGAGCCCCTGTATGGATTAAAATTGCTCTGCTCGCATAATATCGATGTTTCTTGGGATAATGAATTCAGTGCAAAAGTGAAACATAGCATGCTTCAAGATGTGAAACGAGACTCCGTTGTACATACATGTATTGAATTTAATGTCACGAATAGTAGTCATATCACAGATTAATTAGTTACTAACGTAAAGTCATATCATACAGTTATATAGTCACATCATACAATGAAAATATAGACACACATTCATTCTTCAAAAAATTCTACGTCGTTATAAGATATGATCATATAGTTATGACAAATATGTGGTACAAATGGTACATAATTTGCACTTTTGCTTTTACACATATATTACACTAGCGACCCGTTCCGGCTTTGCACGGGTAGAATTTTTTTTGAAAATAAAATACGGCCCTTGTTACTCGCTGTTAACGTAGCTTTCAACTGGTGAAAGAATGTTTAAAACCGGTTGAGTAGTATAGAGTTTATCCATTACATACAAACAAACAAAGTTTACCTTTTTATAATATTAGTATAGACAATATATACCTATATGCATGATTACGTAATATTTCTGTTGTAATGTGTGTAACGTGATAACATAACTTTGGATTAATTTGTTTACTTTGAAATAATATTTTAATAAAATTATTCAAAGTCAAAGTCAAATCAATTTATTCAAGTAAACCCAACCACAGGGTATTTTTGAACGTCAAATCTACTTTAATTCTTATATTACAATTATACAATACATAGGCACTTTAAGGAAGGGAAAAAATGACTTTATGGATAATACCTAACAGAGAATACTTAACATATGTTTTGAAAACATTTTTTGTATTTAAATTATATTATTAGGTTGTACAATATTCTATGACCGGCACCCTTATTACGTAACTGCAGTCAGTAAGTGATAGCCGATTGTTACGCCATCGATCAATCGCGATAAATGTTAAATCGATAATACGATATAATGTCGCGAATCACTATTGCTGTCTCTGTTAATTAATCAGTGATTAATCAGTGTTGATTAATAAGTTCCCTAATTTGCAGTTGTCGCATACACCATGTCGAGAGGTGACTGTCGAGTAAGTTCCGGTAGTGGTAACGAAGGAAAATAATCACCCGCATTTCGCCAGTCGACCTGTGATTATTATGCTTGCAATAGCGACGAAATATCGGGAATTTACGTAAAACTTTTATCACAATAAGAACCCGCACACTTAATACATAACTTGCAGTCAGCATGCGCCAGTGAATATATCGCGCGTTATCTGCTGTCAAAACGAGAATTTATGTAATGTAATTTGTATAGAGGCGCTAGATCTGCCGCGAAAGGTGCATTTTACAGTCACTGAATAATAGATACGGAATCGTCATACGTGATATCAATTTTTTACTACAATTAGTCACCGGTCGCGCAGTGATCGCGTGGCTGTCGCTGTCTGCAAATTTTTAGGTAATAACCCCGTCGGTCATTTGCATCATAATTATTAATTTACAAGTTTCTTCAGACTGTAACAGGATACCTTCAATAAATTTGTCTATCGCCATGGGTGTTGTGTCCTTTGAAAAGAAGTGAGTGTAACAGACCATATCTTAGGACTTTTTGGCGGGAACAGGAGAAATGAAGTTGGGATTTTATTTAAATGTTCTATTTCTTGCGTTTTTGTGAGTTTTAAGGTATAAAAGTGATAGTATATTGTGCGTTAAAGTGGTGAGAATTGGAAAGTTTGAATAAAAATGTGCAACTGAAGTTTTCGCGTTTTCCTTAGAAGTACTTTCCAGTAAAGCCTCCTATCACTTTACTGGAGACTGTTAGAGGCTAAACAAAAAAAAGAAGACAGTTATTCGACATAGAGATGAGCCACTTTTTTACATGAAAATGGCAGAAATGTTTTTAATAATAATGAAACGAGTTACCAGTATATAAAAGAGAAGAAGAAGAGGAACCATATCTAATTACGTGTATTATTAATAACAATGTTGAAATATCTGCTCATCTATAACTAAACATTAATCCGATGGATTATCTTATCTACATAGAATTTTTACGTATATTTTAGGGTGGTGCGAACGGTGCGATTATACCAGGCGCCGCACCGTTATAAAGAGGGCGCGGCGCCAAAAATGCAATAACATATCGCCCGCGTAAAAATAAAACCCAAGCAACCAAGCAGTCTAATACTGCTTATTCCACATTCATCAAAATAATTTCTGTAACAACCCAGCTCGCTGTTTACATATAACTAAAACAAACTAGTTGTCTAGAAGAGTTACTGTTTTAAAAGCAAGAGTTTTATCTCTATAGTGTCGAGCTAGTTGTTGTTTTGTTACTTGAAATATTATTCAAGTAACAAAAAAAACGAGCCTTACAGTAGTCGCATATGATGTGTAACATCTGGCATCTCACCTTGGTAATAAGCAACATTAACATTATATCCTGAAAAAAATGATGACCATCTGACGGCTAACTCTACCATCGCGCGCGCTCCTTGGTCAAATCAAATAGCGCGCTCTTCCCCGGCTTCCTGTTACACACTTCCGTCCCTTTTCACGAAATCACTCCCATAGATTACAGGAAAGCGAGAGGAAAGATGTTAACACAAGCGCTTAATCATCCTACAACCCATTAAAAAATAAGCAAGTTTATTTTTTTGTTTACCGATTTAATTGATTCACTTGGGCTTTTTTCCAGTATAACTCGAATGGAAAAATTTTATTTTTTTAAATTTACGTCGCAATACATGCGTAGAAAATTTGCCAAACAAAGGGAGGGAGGCAATTTTGTGGCATCATTTTTTTGTAAATGTGAAGAGGAAATGTGGAAACTACATGTGGAGAGGCGCCACTGATATATGTATATACTAGCGCGATCATTTTATCAGGGGCAAAAAGTATTATTTTATACTTAAATGTAAGTTTTTATACCCATAATAAGTACATGTAAATGAATATCGATGTTAGTAAGTACATTATTACAGAATTTAATAACGGGAAAAACGGCATTGAGTTGATTTACAGTTAGAGTTAATGCAATTGACTGAGAGTAAACAAATAAAAAAGAAAAAAAATAAGAAAAATATAATTTATTGAAAAATGTCTACATAGTAATTTGTCAAAAATTATATGTATTTTGTTTGTACATGAACCATTAAATCTTGTTTATCTTTATGGCAAATTTGTAGAAACGGACTTTAAATTGGTTACAGCAAGTCTATATCTGTTACAAAACGCTGAAGCCTTCTAGTACACGTACGTAAACAATAAAGTTGCTGCTATATTGATCAAATTTCTGCGGCGGATTTCATGGTACCTAGTCTATTATATTATTTACATAAGTACCTACATTGCGGCCTGTTAATACAATATCGCTTAAATATAGATAATAGATTTATAAATCTTTTTCCTTTTATTATAATTTAGTATGTATTTTCGTCACATTTTTATTAACTCGTGTTCCTGTTTGTTTGTTTGTTCATCTGTTCGGTACAAATTTTGCGATCGATTTTTGAAACTAAATTTTCGAGAATTTGTGATCACATTTAAAAACGAGATACACAATCAACGTTCCAAAAACGTCCGAACCAAATTTGCACTCAAATGAATATTTGAGTGCACTTTTATTTTAATAGTATTCGAAAACGCTAACAGCGAACATGTCAATGTGCTCCTTCAGAAATTGTAAAAACAATACGTTTGAACGCTAAAAAAAGACGGTGATTCTTATTTTCGGTACATAAATAAATAAAATAATATTATTTACGTATTCATTATTTCGTTATAATATAACGTTACATAGCTTTTTATTAAATTCGTAACCATATTTTTCAAATATTGCATGACGATATGTATTGTACTTATCACTTTCACGTAATAAATCAAAATGACGTAAATAGCATCACAATTACGCACGAGACGTAAAATCTCATTTTAAATATTATTTTTAAAAAACTTCGTTTCATTGCCATGCCAGGATTTTTTACCATTTTTGCTTCGATCACAAATATATAACAAGATACACAATCGGCGTTCCAAAAACGTCTGAACCAAATGTGCGCTGAAATGAGAATTTTAGCGCACTCGGTCTTAGTAGTAATTTGCGAACACTAAAGGAAACATGACAAAGTGCTCCTTCAAAAATTGTAAAAATGACACGTCTAGAACGTTAAAAAAAGATGGAGTTTCTTACTTTCGGTAAGTAATTAAGATTATTTTATTTACGTGTTCATTATTTCGTTATAATAATAACGTTACATAGCTCTTTTTTATTAAATTCATAATAATATTTTTCAAATGACAGCTACATAATACAAT
The DNA here is from genome assembly GCA_907165235.1 of Zeuzera pyrina. Lineage (NCBI taxonomy): Eukaryota > Metazoa > Arthropoda > Insecta > Lepidoptera > Cossidae > Zeuzera > Zeuzera pyrina. Next base: position 8,412,719 of record OU015627.1, read on the forward strand.
TAATTATACGATCGTGAATAAGACATTGAGAACCATACTACCGCATTCAGATTTCATTTATTCGGATTATACTTTTATCTCTGTTCTAAAACTATAGAATGGAGTTTTTAGTCTTACATTTTTATTTTTTTAAATATATTTTTGGTGTTGAAATTTCAATTATGACTGTAGTATAAGATTTGCTGCTAATTATAAATTTTAATGTAATTTATGTAATTATGTATTCTTTTATAAACACTGCAAGTTATTGCAATATTTTTCTCGAACATATAAAAAAATATATAGCTTTCCTCGAGATCCTATTCGATGTGAAAAATAGACTTCTATAGTAGCGCGCCAAAAATGCGATGAATACTTCATACCAAATGAACGAAGAGTAGTCTGCTCTGATTACTTTTTAGAAAGTGACGAATAGTCACAGCAAAAGGCTTAAAAAGGCTACACAATATTACGTATTTACTTAAACCTGCACTGCATTTCTATTTGACAGTGTTATTATTTGTATTGTGGCATTATTAGAAGATTAACGTTGCCATTAAATCGTTTAAAACTAAGATTTTAGATCCTTTGATTGTTTTTATCAAAGTTAAGATTTCTAGTCATGACATATTTCTCTGATTACCCCGTTAGGGATACGGCGTGTTAATATGTATGTATATATTAAATAATGACTAGCAGACGATTTCCCATTAAAAAACTTAAAAAATATCAGCACTTTATTGCGACTTCGCTCTGTATTCCTAGATTACGTCATTGCCTGATATCCAACATTTTTTCCTTGTCTCGCCTAATCTAAATATTATGTCTTATCCTTGTCACATCCTCGTAACAAACCAAAATGATGTAAACAACGATGGAAATATATTACGTGAATTATACTTTAAGCACGAAACGTAAGTTTTTTTTTGACAAGCTTCGTTTCAATGCCTTACAAGGATCTAAACGAGCTTTTACAACTTTATACCTTTAAGGTCTACTTTAAATTAAAATAATATTACCAACAATACTGTAAGATGTTCAAAATGTATATGTCAATTCGGACAGTAATTACGTATTTAAATTTTAAAGAAAATTGTGAATTATTATTTGTGATCGAAGAACTAAAAATAAAAAAATATTAATAACAATGCTGCTTCCTCCCTTTTTCTGTTCTTACATTGCGTCTGAATATGTCATTGCCTGACATGCAACATTTTATTCCTTGTCTAACATTATAATTTCTATGTGTCTTATCCTTGTCACTTTCATTTAACTAATTATAATGACGTAAATAGCGAAACAAATAAATTACGTGAATTACACTTTAAGCATGAAGCATAAGATTGAATTTTAAATATATTTTTGTTAACAAACGTCGTTTCAATGCCATGGGAGAATCTTTTACAAGCTTTTACAACCTTTATATGCATCGACAGTAAAGTTTACTTTAAATTAACACAATATTGAGATAATACTATACGATATTAGAAATGTATATGTCAATTCAGACAATAATTTGTTCCAATTTTATAAAGGATTGTGAATCTAGTTATATATTTGTGATCGAAGCATCTTTGACAATTTTAGTCTTTGACATTAAGGTCTACTTTAGATTAACATAATATAGCAGAAAATACTTTACGATATTAGAAATGTATATGTCAATTCGGACAATAATTTGTTTAGATTTTACAGAAGATTGTGTATCTAGTTTTTATTTGTGATCGAAGTCGAGAATACGTGAAATTTTAAACATAGCCCAGAATTGGATGACAAACAAACGCACACACACAGATGATTTAAAAACATAAAATAATCATTTAAATAAAAAATAATTAACATTTTTTTAGTAGCTGTGATAAACTTGTAAGATTTAAAAAGAAAAAGCTTAGGGCGCATGAAATAGACAAATAGACAATCGATACATGAATAGTACTCCTAAGGGTCCTAAAAAATCCATTACATTGCAAAGGATATGAACTGTTTGCTGAACGACAGGTGGTACTCTCTACGCTCTTTATAATTATCCACTGCATGTGCCCCACTTTTTTCGTTTCAAATCTCGCAAGTGTTTTCATGCTAATCACAAATGATCAAGACAATCTGTATGGGGTTAGGAATCTGAATGAGGTTATAAATTTGTATGGGGCTCGGAGAAATTAATAATTTTCAGAGTAAGTAATTACGGTAAGTAATAACGGGCTCACATTATGGTTAAAAAGTTGTTCATTCGGTTATGTAAAAAATATTTAAAGCAATTTTCAAATAATAAACCTACTTAAATCTTTGCATAAATTTAGACATATATATATATTTACCACAAACTAACGAAACAATTTAATTTCAATACCTATTTAGAAAATACACAATTGGTATCTATATGTCTTTACCTTCTAGGTACAAGCAATGCATGCCCACAATAATTCTTTTTCAAACTTTTTGCGGGTCTAACTCAAAATTTATTTGCATTCATAACAGATGTAAAAATATCTGATATTCTAAATCTACGAGATGTTTAATTTTCTAATTTTTCCTCTTAGGTCATTCCAGGTCAATTGGCGGCAACCTCTATATAAGTTCAGTTACCTCCAAGAAAAAACATTGACGTGCCCACATCGTATGTAACTACACGAAAACTTAATTAATAGTATCTATATATTTAAGTATTTGAAAAAAAATAACGCAAACTGCCATCAAGAGGTCAGCGGCTTTAATGTGACGCAATCCTTTAAAATAAACTGTTGCCAATAATGTACAGTTACGTAAAAGATTTAATTGTTTTCGTTGCAGTCTATCGTCCGAAAAATTGACTTATAATTTGATTGCAATTTAGAGTATGATTACAAAAGAAAAAATCGTATCGTATATTGTGTTAACATTTATTTCATTTCCGACAATAACTAAATATCTTAATGCAGCCGCCATGCATAAACCATTAAAATTCTCCACCCTTATATCCTACCAGCTGAATAGATGTATTGTACCCTCAGGAATGTTTTATCGTAGATCTCTTATAATGTATAACCAATAACAAAAGTGTCAACTTTCGTTGAACCTACAATTGAATTATTACATAAAATATGTGAGCATTATGTTCAACATTTTACTATTTTTACTATACTTTTACTCAGGTGTCAAAGGCCTTTATCATTTTAGAAAATACTCGCGTTTGTCAAATTGTTTGTGCCATTTTTCGACAATACAATTTTTGACAGATGGTTTAATTTATATACACCATTGTACACGACTGTACTCTACAACTAGTGTGTCTGCATCATTTAACGAGCTTATCCGTGGGATCATGCGGTGGTTGTACAGTCAGTTTGTTGGAATTGTTCACACTAGTCAGAATTTACGTATGTGTATAAGCATTATACATACATAATGCAGTACTTCAATCTTTGTTCAAATATACATTTGTAATAAATTTAATATTATTTACATGAAAGTTTCTAATAAATATGAATAACTTTAAAAACTATTGTCTATGAACCTATGAACTAAAAATATTTAATGTCGTATAGAGCTATTAGATACAGACAACATTGACATTAGATAAAAATAATAGTAACGACTTTGATTGTTTTCTGCATGGTAGATAATAATTTGAAGAAGAATTATGTACAATTTAAACGCTATTAACATATTAACATTTGTTAACATATTGAATCTAAATTGACTTTTTATCTCCTGTCTTTATAAGTAGGTATACGCAAGATAATCGTATATTTATTTTCAATTAGTCTTAAAGTGAAATATTGATATTTTAAAAAATACCTTGGGTCTCCAGATAAAAAAATCTGCAATACTTATAACAAATTTCATAAATATGGTTCCTTTTACTCAGTATTATTATCTAATCAAGAGTATATGATTTATGATTATGAATATGATATGATGAGTAGATGATTATAGATGAAGATAAGAGTATATGTGTATATGAAAGGTGACGGTTCCCGAAAGCAACTCTCTATTCGTGAATCATAGAGATTTCAAATCTATAAAAAATATATGTTATTTAACAATCTTTCATGTAATTATGTCGAGCGTTTGATACACGATCTGTTTTAATTCACTGAATCAAAAAAAAAATTTCAAGCAGTCGTGTAATTTGTTATCTAAATATCAAACCATTCGAGTTACACTTTCTTGGTTGTGGGTGTTAAAAAATGTACCAAACTAATTGTCATTTAATGGGTCAAACATTTCTGCAATCTTAATTTTGTTAATTGAAAATGCATTTCTTCAATTCCACAATACCTATCTACAATCGACGCTTGTGGAGCCCACGCGACGTTATTCGCTCTCTTAGATTATTTAGTCTACGCTTGGGAACGCACTCCTTGATATACCATACATAGTTGTTGGAATGTTGTACAAATCGCACTTTGTTTGAGATATTTACTATGGGTTTTATTATAAGCGAAATAAAAACTAAACGCCGGTAAAATAATTTTGAGTAATCAGCAATTTCTATGCTTTCTATAATATATAATTTAGCTAAGGCTTCAAATAACTAAAGAATTTAGTAGTTACTTTTTACGTACTGTAGGATTTCTAAACTTTTCCAGGTCTCCGTCACAGACATCGGAAAAGTTAAATTAAGCATTCGTTACAAATGTTTGGTGAGGTTTTTGTTTTTCAAAATAAGCAAAGCAAAACTAGTTTACGTACCGATATATACATATACATTATTTTTTAAAGTTCTCGTGTCATACATTATAAGCAACAACAATGTTCACGGACCGTGTACCTACGCGTCGTTTGTTACTGATGTTTTAAACCACAGTATTGTATTGTTTATAAATAGTTGACCCTGTTTCGTGAAAAATGTCTCATTAACGCAATGAGCTTAATTACTTACTCTGAAATGTTTCCGTTAGATCAGCAGTCATTGTAGTTTTGTAAAATAATTTACTTAAATAATATGGTTCCATAATTTCATAACTTTATTTTACATTTATTAGGCGTTTACTCTTTCGTTCACTTAATCAATTCAGTACAAGAAATTACATATCGTACGAACTACTTAATCTATATTAATCAATATTTAGTAAATTACTCTGTCACAGTTTCGCCAGTGTGATGAAAACCGTTACTAATTATTTATTATACAAAAACGAGTAATTATTATGTATACCAGGTGTCAAATGGTGTCAAACACTGATTAAGTAATCACTACGTGTGTGCTACGTGTGTCAAAGTGTTCATAAATTCTTTGATGTATTATAAAATGTCATTATCATATTGTTTTCTTTTCTGCTACAAAACCTTTTTGTTAGAACCTCTAATTTTTAAATCAAGAGAACCTAAACGACGTTTTTTGTTAAAAGTGATTTTATATTTCTATTTTCGAGAAGCATTTACGACCAATTTACGACAAGAAATAATGGAATCAGTGCTTCATGTGCTGTGGTTAGCGCATCTGCCAACTGCCATCCAAATTACAAACGATTATGGTCCAGGTCGTTGCAAGAACTTATTTCCATAAACTGCCTTTGTGTCTGTATCGGATGAACTACGTTCTAATTTATTGCACTAGTCTTCATAACACCAGTTTGAGTCTATAAAATTTTCTATTAAACATAGGTCGATAAGTAAATAATTTTAATCCAAAATTTAAAACAAAAAGCTAAGATTGAGTACATTTAATGTACTTAATTTTATATCTATTTATTGTTTTTGTGAAGAGATATCTACAATTTCTATCTAAAATTTGAATAAATATAAAGTACAAACTTAACATAGGTACTTATTAAACATTAGAATTGTCGTATCTATTCTTCGCGCCAAATAATGAAATATAGGAAAAAATATCATGACGTTCTAGTATTATGATAAAAGAGAATATAAAATTACTATATAAATTAAGTATAAGAGAGGAAAAATTACATTATTGATTGATCGCATGATTCAGTGAATTACTATGGAGAAACGAAGAACTAGGGACGCATTGCAAAAGAATGAAGTCGAAAAGGAATGGTACATAATTATAATAAAGCAGTAACAAGGGCACGCGTATTCACGGTAGTCGCATTAAACTTATAAAATTTTGAATTTGTAAATGTTCTTTACGTGTCCTGTTATAACAAAAACAAGTGAGTGACCTAGTTTACTTAGCAGTAAACACATGGTATACCTTATAGTATAGGTTTAAAGGCGTCATTTCACGCAAGCGTTTAATACTTTTAACGAGTTTTGCGTAGCTTTTACGATGTGATAGGCGGCGCGGCGGTTGGTGTAAACTTATGAAACTATAAGCTACGCGGGTTATTACCTAAAAATTTGCAGACAGCGACAGCCACGCGATCACTGCGCGACCGGCGATTAATTGTAATAAAAATTAGTATCATGTATGACGATTGGGTATCTATTATTCTATGACCTTAAAATGCACTTTTCGCGGTAGATTTAGCGCCACTATACGAATTACATTACACAAATTCTCGTTTTGGCAGCAGATATCGCGCCATATTAGCTGTCGCTGCTGTCTGCAAGTTACATAATAAGCGTGCGTATTTGAAAAATACAGTTTGTTTCGTTAATTCAAAATCTTATTTTAGCTGATGTAATCAATACTCAAAACGTATTTCAGGTGATGTTTCATCAATTAAAGTAATATATCAATATTGTAATAATAAATGACCATTATTATCAATACGCATTATAAAAGGAAGTCCCCGGAGAGCGTCTGAGCGCCGCGCTAATCTCGAAAACCACTGACCGTATTTGCATGCGATATGGGATCTGTATATTAATGGTATTAGTGAATCATGTCAGTATAAAATTTGCCACTAATGCGCTCTCATGGAAAACGCTGCCTAATTTTGAAAAAAAGAATTGTGTAAAATTAAATAAATTGTACATAAAAATTAGCGATAGCACATCTATTATCTATATATTATATATATCTAATTTTTAAGGATAGGTTAGGTTAGATTAGGTAACCATTTTTTTTTTTTTTGGGGGTGCTGGTTTGGGCAACCTCCACGTGGTGCATCCTGGGCGCCGACCGATGACTGCTCGTTGTTTAATGGTTTGTTACTGGGCGGCGGCTAATAGCCCGACCAACGGGGTGGTAAGGGGTGTCCATCTGCGTGTATCCTGAAGGATGCACGTTGATGGACTTCGTTGTGTAGTCGTCGTCACCTTACCCCTCTGCTTTCAGAGGGGAATGGTCGTCGTGCGCTTGTTTGTCTTTTTCTGTCCTCTGCGGAGGACACAAAGTCAAGAAGACGTGAGGTGGAAAGAAGGAAAACTTTTAAAAACCCGTGAGGAAACACATAAAAATCAGAGGTGGAGAGAAGGAAAACTCGAAATGAAACCCGTGAGAAAACACGTTAAAATCAGAGGTGGAGAGAAGGAAAACTCGAAATGAAACCCGTAAGACAACACGTTAAAATCGCAGGTGGGAAGAAGGAAAACTTGTAAAAACACGTAAAAATCAGGTGGGCGTGCGGACGCCACTGCCGTGGTGTAGGCGGGGTGCAGAAGCCGCCAATTTGGAGGCCTGGGGTGTCCTTCGGGGGAAGGCGCCTCACTCAATGGCCTCGGGATGGTGCGCGCGGTGTTCCCGCGCGCCTCCCAGGAGAGCGGGCAGGTCAAACTGCCGCACACGGGGAGGGCCCGGCTTAGGCTGGGCATGGCCGTCGGGGCCGCGGAAGAGTTCAAACGCGCACCCGTTGCCCCGGCATTTTGGCCCCGTGGAGGAACACCGTCAGGTTTTAGTGGGTAGAATCGGCCTACCCCCCTGCCACCCCCCTAGGCGGGACGGGATGCGTAACTGAATAAAACTATTAATGTTGTTTATATATAAATATTATAAACCTCTGTCAATATATTATTTTCTATTCACAATTTATTCATTATATTATTATTTTTTAAAACAAAACTGAATCGGACGAAGCCGGGCCAGCGGGGTTATTACCTAAAAATTTGCAGACAGCGACAGCCACGCGATCACTGCGCGACCGGTGATTAATTGTAATAAAAAATTAGTATCACGTATGACGATTGGGTATCTATTATTCTATAACCGTAAAATGCACTTTTCGAGGTAGATTTAGCGCCATTATACAAATTACATTAAACAAATTCTCGTTTTGGCAGCAAATATCGCGCGATATTAGCTGTCGCATGCTGTCTGCAAGTTATGTAATAAGCGTGCCGGTGACTAATTGTAATAAAATATTGGTATCACGTAAGACGAAATTTACGTGTCTATTGTGCCATGGCCGTAAAATGCACTTTTCGTGGTAGATTTCGCGCTACTTTATAGCGCACTATTTATATTATGCAAATTCTCGTTTTGACAAGAGATATCGCGTGATATTCGGCTGACACTTGCTCACTGCAAGTTAGATAATAAGCGTGCTCCGGATATCATGACTAACTGTTCATGTTGAAACTGATTTTTTTTTAAACCAATTTTTATGACATTGAGTCTTGCAAATAACCTTCGATCATAATTGATCGAAGAAGATAACTCTATAATTTGATTTTGCGTTATATGACGAATTCTTACACTTTTTACCTATCTTTTGCTTAAAATTTCTAAATTGGTAATCGACACGTGTTTCGGTTCACAACGAAGCGTCTTCAGGAAATTACGGAGTTAAAATTCCGTCAGCTAACTAGCACCGAAATTCGAAATTTCTGTCTCCGGAATGACCTGAGGATGCTGAGAACATAAACATCTATATAATCTGAGATAGACGTGCTCTAAGCACCAAACTCTATACCGTTAATTAACAACCAATAACATTAATAATAAGTAATTAACAACAGTGCGTGCGAAACGCTTGTCACACGGTCTTGCAAAAATTAGAAAAAGTTTAAATTACTATCTTTTTGTTTTCATGTACTTATATTGCTTTTTAATTACACTTACGTAAATATTGTTAGTGTGTGTAATATTGTCAATGTTTTAGTTTCAGAACCCCGAAAAAATGTTCAATTTTTAGAGTATGTTTACCTTACTTTACATAGGTAAGTCTTTGGGTGAAAATAAATACGTGTCGACTATGTAGCTCGTGCATTTTATTGCTGTACTCTAAAATTAAACCCACTTGAGTTTGAAGTTTATGATAGTTGGTCTTCGAAATTAAGAAAGAGTCGATATATTATGAAGATATAGATTAGAGTATAATTTTATAAAGACATATTCTACAATGCCGAATATTTTACATATTGTTCTTGAGACAATACATAATTAAATAGTAAATATAACACACTTCATTAAATAGTCATTGCAAATAAGTAGTTTAAAGAAAATGTAATATTCATCGCAAGCACCCGGATGCTACAAGTTACATTTGTACTTCGATGGTACCTAAAGCACGATAGAACAAACTTAATAACATAAGTTTCCTAATTACCAATAAGTAATTATTAAGTTTATGATGTTCTTATCTGTGTTTACGCTATGTACTGTTGTTGCTCATAAAACATAAAACAATCAAAAGGTTCCACTTGGATTCAAGCTACAAAGTGTACTTTTATTTATTTTAGATTCACTTGTTGATGAGGTTAATTATGCATTTGACTTCCAAACCGAAGGTCTCAGATTTGTTTTCTGCCCAAGTAAATTCAGGGAATAAACGTTTCCGAAATGGTTTAGGAGTTTGGGTACCGGATAGCTTTGCTTAGCTTGAGGCCATACAGCGGATATAATTATAACCTCACGGCATTTCCTGTACGGGGTAGACACAGGATCCAGACGCAACAAAATCTATTTACTTTATTTATAAAATTTATATAATTTATTTACAACATTTATGCATTTACATATTGACTTTTCAATACTTATCGGGATTGTCTTAAATTAAATAAAGAACAATTGTCTGCTAAGGAATTTAAACATTTAGGTATGGTATAATGTAAGGTCTACCGCTCACCAAATATCTATAAATAAACTGTAAAGAATATTAACTCCTAAACATTCGTTCATTCGTTTGTAAATGGTATTCGCTCGTAAAGAAGCTGTGGCTGTGAGCTAAGTGGACATACTGAGAACATTACGCTTCTATTATTGGTAGATGCAATAAAGTTGTGGGACTCATATTCCGTACGGCAAGAGGTTTCAGATCACATAGCAGCGTTATACATCTGTATTTGATGGTTGTTAGGGATATCTTAGAGCACAAATCAGATATCTGGTCACAATACTACACTGTTTACATTTCCAGATTGGAAAGAATTTATATCGTTTCATAAACATTGCGTCCGTTCGTTATGGACTCTGGCGTTCACTTGATGAGAAATGTTTGAGATACTTTAAGATGGAGAGGTAGAGTACCAAAGAAATGTCACTTTGTATTACTACACATATAATAAGTTCTTTGTATACTATCTACAAATTACGTTAACCTAAAATGTTAAATAAATAAAATATGCACGCTTTACAATGATCTCTCTTGTATGAATAACAATTTAGATATACTTATTTGGTCAGAAACTGGGTGCGTTTAAGATCAATGTCAGATGTTTTTTGGTTTATATTTAGATTGTTTTTTAGGTTTATTTTAGTTGTGCTGTATTGTATATAGATTCGGTTACGTTTTATATGTACACTAGCTGTACCCGCGACTTCGTCTGCGCGGAAATATTTTTCGTGGCTTTCCCAGATTAAGCTAGATCACATGTACATGTACAAAGATTCTTTTTGAAAAAAGCCTACGTCTAGCCTACGTCTGCCTCCAGACATTTACTTCTCTGTACCAAATTTCATCATAATTTTAGCGGTTTAGCATTTCTCATTCAAAGTTTCGTCCCTGTTTTCACCCCCTTTAAGTAAAAAAGTAATTTATGTCTATGTGTATTTTTTAATAAAAAAAGTCTATCACCGCACCAAATTTTATCATAACTGAAAATTAGCATTTCACACACGAAATTTCATCTCCCGTTTCACCTTCTTAGGGTAGGTATTTCATTAAAAAAGTAGCCAATGCCTGTTTTTTGATGCCAAATTTCATTATACCTAATCAGTTTAGCGGTTTAGCATTTCCCATACAAAGTTTATCCGCCTTTTCACCCCTTTAGGGGTAGATTCTCAAAAAAAGTAGCCTATCTTTTACGCAATCACATGTTTTTACTACTTACCAATTTTCATCAAGTTCGGTCAAGCTATTATTCAGTTATAAAAGGACATACAGACAGACCGGTAACAATTTTAAAAATGGTAGAATAGAGTCAGTGAATCATAAAATAACTATCCATCATAAAATATGACAGTAAAATTGTAATAATTACAGACAGATGCTAGAGATTTATACAGTAGTATAGATATGTCAAAAGCACCCGCATATCTACGCGAAAGTCTGTGAGGAGAATGATGAGATTTGAGGAAGCGAAAGAGGTATGTAAGGACCGTGACGCTTGGCACTCCATCCTCTCTGACTAATCCCTTGGGGATATAGCGTGAAGATATGTATGTGTATGTATGTATAGATATAGATTATGTTTGCCATTGTATGCTGTAACTGTAGGTCAGTGACATAATACACATAATTATAACATGTAAGTTCCTGTAACTTACTGTGTAAAACAAAAAATAAATAAAAATGAAAAGATTGCATACGAAATTAAATACATTCTACATACACGACTTGGAAAAAAGAAACTTTTTTGTTTGTAAGCATTCGTAACTTTACGCCATTTTCAAATCACACCTCAATATTACTCACAATGAATGGGTATTCGGCCATACAGATAGCAAAAACTTACTTATGGACAGATTGCCTGTACACGTTCCTTATAATAAGCTCTATTATTTTATTACTTAATTTTTGTTTTTAATCATGTAAACCCCCGTAGGTTTAATGTATAATAATTATTTCTTTGGTTCTAATATACATATGTACATATTTGTATTTCTTGGTCAGATTCATAGAATTAATTGCACAATAGATATAGAAGAATACGACTTACAGTAACTGATACATACTTCATAATAACTGACATTGCATCTTCATTGTATGATCTCATCTTTGAGTCTTTATACGTTTTATAGTTATTGTACACAATAAAATGTCATAGCATGACATGGGAACCGCAAAATATTCCCATGTTATGAAATGGTTAAGAGCTTAATATTTTGTAGTAAATAATAATACATTTTGAAATAATAGCTCACTGATAAGTAAAAAGTAATAAGCAAGATAATCGAGAAAACAATAGTATGCTTATACGAGTACACACGTTATTGTTATTAAAATCCGGGCAAGATCGCGTTGGGTGCGCTGTCTATACACGGTTCCTTATTCTTACTAAAATTTTCTTTAATTTCAATTTAAGCCTGATACCCCAACTATTACAACACATCACAGACGCATTCAGCTTCCCAAAAATATAAACTTTTAAACTTTCGCGTTGCTCAGAATCTCAAAAACGGGAAGTTTAACACGATTAATAAGTAAATACGAGCAAACTGAGTTTGCTCGAGACCACGGCCGATGCAGCTAAGTCGAAACGTCAAGCCAAATTAAAAGCAATTGCGTTAAATTTCTCGTTTTAGAGATTTATTTCCAAAAATAGTTCCTACTTTGACGTGTTCGTTATAATGTATGTATTATTAAAATTATAACTTCACGCTGTATTGGGGTACTCAAAGCGTCCTCTTTGACTAGCGCCGAACTTCGCGGTCCTTACATACATCTTTCCCCTCCTCAAATCTCATTATTCTCGTCGCATATTTTAGCGTAGGTATGTGAATGCTTCTGACATTTCCGTCAGCTAACACTCAGGCTATTTGATAATCGTAAGTCAGCCTAGTTCTCCCTTGGCTCATGTTCAAGCTTTTCCCTCGATGGTTTAGAAATCACAGTGATTATGTTGTATTTTACATACATACATATACATATCTTCACGCCGTATCCCTAACGGGGTAGTCAGAGAGGACGGAGCGCCAAGCGTAGCGGTCCTTACATACTTCTTTCGCTTCCTCAAATCTCATCATTCTCCTCACACAATTTCGCCTAGATATGTGAGTGCTATTGACATTTCCGTCGGCTAACACTCTAGCTAATTGATCTTCATAAGTCTTCATAAAGCCTTCGTCTTCCTTGTGTTGTATTTAATATGAGAAAATAGAATATGTTACTAATTGAAATTAAGTTATTTGGATTTAAAAAATATTTTATATTAATTGCAACTTTCTTTCAACTTTTTGTATTCATTCACTCTTTTTGTATGGAAAACCCAATCTATGTGTTTTTTATCTAAGATAAGAGCACATCGGCGGTGTTATTACCTAAAAATTTGCAGACCGCGACAGCCACGCGATATCTGCGCGACCGGAGACTAATTGTAATAAAAAATTGGTATCATGGAAGACAATTGCGTGTCTATTGCACTATAACCGTAAAATGCACGTTTCGCGGTAGATTTAGGACCATTACATTATAAATTCTCGTTTTAACAGCAGATATCGCGCGATATTTGGCTGTCACATGCAGACTGCAAGTTACGTAATGAGCGTGCGGGTGTTGAGTGTTGACATGTTCCTGACTTTGAATATCGAAAGAGCAAATTTTATCTAAGTTTACAGCCTTTATTTAAAGTACAATAGCTCTTATTATGTGGCCTATGTATTGTTAGACAGAAAAGTTAATAATGACAGTCAATATTTAAGCATGAATTGACTGCATCCGATTGAACAGCCGACAGCAATAAATCACGGTAGTTTTGTCAATTCCGTTTTTGAATTGACTTCTTCAGAATGACATCAGAATGTCAATCACTTTTTTGTTGATATATAGTTCATATTAAAGGTACAGAACGTGAAAAATTGATTAAATCTTAACAGAAAATTGATTTATGATTACGTATTGTACTCGTAAAACAAAAAATACATATTTAAAATCGATGAAAGAACTTCATACACGAATTTCAATAATTTCTTAAAAGTAAAAAAAAAAATTAAATCGGAAAACAATATTACAAGTGTTAAAAAGGCATGTTGTCTTTTCCAGATTATTATTAAATTATTTTAAGTAATAACATTGTAATATTATAATAGTAACAACAAATAATGTAAACAGAAAAGTGAGACCAGTAGATTTTAATTTTTTTGTCAACAAATTGAGAATTCATTGAAGGACTTTTTGGCAGGAACGGGAGAAGTGAGGTTGTCATTTTATTTCGATTTTCTATTTTTTACATTTTTGGGAGTTTTAAAGTACAAAGTGATAGTATATTGTGTTTTAAAGTTTTGTGTAAGTGAAAAGAATGGAGTAGGTCTAAATAAACATGTGTAGCTGAAATTCTTGCACTCTCCAAGAAGTCCTTTATAACTTCAGTAAAGCCTACTATCACTTTACTGGAGGAGTTCTACGTTATTAAAAAGTAATTTACTTGTGATTGTACTATACGTGACATTGGCAAATGCGGTAAGATGTATACCATGCCATAAAGAAAGAAAGAAGAGAATTCATGTTATCTTGGTAGTAATAGACTATTACCTACCTAATTATTAATAACTATTACTAATAGTCATTAATAATTAGATAGGTATATTACACATATTGTATTCATACTAATTATTAGATATCAAGATATTTAAATCAAATGTATATGAATTTTCCAGAAAATTCTTCAAGATTAAACCCTGCGACATAGAAACATGTGTACTTTTTAAATATTTTTTATTTATATATATTTATTTTTAAACTTTTTAAATAGCCACGTAAGGACATAGGCTTTTTCCACACAGTTTTTAAAATTAGGGAAAGCACCTAAGTGCTTTGCATATAATAATTTTAAAGTGGAAGTATATAATATAAAATGTAACTACTATAGAACTATCTATCTAATATGTTTATTATATACACTATGTACACTAAATTATAATTGCTTTATTAATAAAAAATCAGTATTTTTTTACAAACGAAATAACTTAGCTGTTATTATAAGTAAATGAATTATTATTGTGTAATGTAATCAAAATAATATATTATAGGAAAAAATATGTTTTATGTTAATTATTTTGTTAATCGTTAATTATTTTGCAATGATAATTAAATCTTTATGTGACCATACAAAAACCAATAACAACAAGATTTGTTGTTCATTAAGTGTAGTCACTGTTTATTTTTTGACTGATTACACTGAAGCACAGAAGGGTTATGATTTTAGTATCACATGTATGTTTGTAAGTTATATTATATTTACAGAGCCGAAACCTGTTCATCATTTTTGCCGTATGAGGTATTCTTATTATTTGTCTCAATTATCAAATCCTAGAACTTGAAGCCATTTCAAAAAATACACAACAATAGGGCACAATGTGACAGAGCAATAGAGCGATATTTTTCATATTAAGACATTTAATTAAAAAAGTTATAAAACTAAGTAAAATATCTCCACATTGCGTTCACTAAACCTATTACTGATTTAACTATTAATTGAGAGTAAATTTGAACAACGACCGTTCGCGGATACAGCTAAAGGTATAGATACTAATTTTTATTACACTAGACTACTTCGGTTAAAAGACTTCTTTCCGTGAATAGCTTCCTAATAAGTATAATATTGATATACTTTTTGGTTTATTTACCTACTTATATTTACATTTCCATAAAATTATGCTATGTTTCATGGATTTGGTGAACACTGGCATATACTAAAAAAATGTACACAATTAAAAAAATAAAACGAAAATTTTTGTTTAATATTATTGATGGTAAACCTTTCATGATAATTTAATTGTTAATGCGGTTTCAAGGGTAACCTTGTGTAAAGGAACAAGTGGTTAAAAGGAAATAGGTATATCGTAATATCGTGTAATATATACGTTTGTATTAAACTTGTTTTAAAAATATCAGAGTTATTTCGAATTTACTAAGAGCCAGGAGGAATGTAAGTATCATAATATTAATCTGTTTCGTTGGGTAGCTCCACAGCTGAGAATAATATTGCGAAGCGTGAGAAAGTGTTCCTGAGCTTTTTAAGTATTATGTATCACATAGTTACCCAGATTTTATAGCTCCGCAGCCAAACAGCAAAAAATGCAACCCTTATAATTTCATGCTTTCCTTCTTTCTGTCTGTCTGTTCCTATGTCACAGTCATTTTATTCTGAGACTATCTATTGGCACTATTTATATATTCTACAATTCGCTACTTGTTTATACATATAATGTGGTGTAGTGGAATTCCAAAAAAATTAATTAAGGGGGCAGTATATACGTGTAACTCAGGGAAGAAGAAGCGTGTATATACCTTTAGGTTTTCAAAAAGATGCGTTTTTTTTAATTTAAGGACGTTTCGTTAGTGAACTATGTGTAAAGTCGTGTAAAAGTGACTCACCACACCACCACACACAAATTTGTCACCTATAGGATGGCAAATTCTAAAAAATTTAAGATAGTAAAACTTAAACGAAAACTAGAACGAAAATTAGTTTATGGTATATTTTCAGAACCTTAGGCACTGGCTTCACCTTGATTCGAGGCTGAGAAAGACGTGCCCGAACGAATAAGATTGGGAACGGTAAAAAGCGTGATGTATGGTGGGATGATGAGATCGAAGAGTCTGTATACAAGAAGAAGAAGAAAACATGGCGTGACTGACTACCTTGCTGCCAAAAATAGATGTGATTTGATGAAAGAGAGATATAAGCTGCAGAAAACAGAAACGAAAGCCTTAGTGAAAGAGAAGCGTGAAAAGTGTAGGGTGTTAGACGAAAACAAGATGTCGGACAACTTCGAGGAAAACTCCAAATTATCTTGGAAAGAAGTATGCAAGTGCCGAAGTGGTCCGACACCTTGCAGAATGAATAAAGTGCGTTTGAAAGAAAATCATCTGCTTACAGACAAAAAAGATGTTCTGCAGCGATGAAGTGATAATTATAGAAAACTGTATGAGTGTGGCGATTCTGTCTCTGACATTATGAGTGATCCTAATGAATCGCCGTGCTCGGGTCAGGGATTGGAGGAAATCATCAGTATGAAAGAGATTGAGAAAGTAATAAAAAGTCGGAAATGTGGAAAGACTGAGGGTAATGATGAGGTAACTGCTGTGATAATCAAGAATCGTGGTCCTAGGATCTGGGATACCTTTTGTAAACTGGCACAGTTTTCTTGCCAGTTATTTTTGATGCCAAAAGGGAGAGTTATCGGAGGACCGGCGCACCACAGTTATAGTACCACTCTATAAAGGGAAAGATTCTCATTTGGACTGTGCGTGCTACAAAGCCATCAGCTTGGTAAGCTTAGCTAGTAAAGTCTATACCAAGGTTTTGACCGAACGCATGAAAGGCATTCCTGAAAGGTATTTCATGGAGCCACAAGGTGGTTTTTAGGAACGGTAGAGGTTGTATAGATGACATTTTCTCGCTCCGCATAATCGTGGAAAGTAAGAATGCATTTTAAATTTTTTTTTTAACAAACTTCGTTTCAATGTCATCCAAGGATCTTTTACTAGCTTTTACAATTTTATGCTTTGATGAAGTAGACCTTGCTAATTTAAATTAACACAATATTGCCATTAATACTATACGATATTAGA
This sequence comes from Zeuzera pyrina, assembly GCA_907165235.1. Lineage (NCBI taxonomy): Eukaryota > Metazoa > Arthropoda > Insecta > Lepidoptera > Cossidae > Zeuzera > Zeuzera pyrina. Next base: position 8,430,202 of record OU015627.1, read on the forward strand.
AATTTATACTTCTATTCGGACAGTAATTTGTTTAGATTTTATAGAAGATTGTGAATCTAGTTCCTTATTTTTGATTGAAGTAGGCAATGCTATAAATACAATACAACAACGCGTTCAGGGTGCTGCTCGGCCTGCTTCGATATTGTAGTGCTTCGCTAATGTTGGCTGAAGCACATACGGATTGCTTCTATGCGATAATAAGAAAGCGATCCGCCTCCTTATCACATCGCATCAGAGGCAGCAAGAACAGCATCCTGAACGCGTTGGTCCAGCGCTGGGACTCGCCTCAACTGGCGCGCTGGGTGAGCTTGCACGCCGTGTGCGAGCCGACGTACCCGCGTCCGCCATTCAGCTGAGTCATTCTTACGTTGTAAATATGTACCTAACTTTTTACTAACACTAGGTTAAGACTTTTGTTACTAACATCTATGAATGAAAAATTCGAAATAAAATTATTATTATTATTATTATAAAATGCCTTTATATCTTTACTTGATTCCTAAGAACAAGTACGATCTGGGCTTGATTCTTTTATCAATATGAGTATTTTTTTATTACGTCATCGTCTCTAAATGTCATTTTCTGGGCTATCATTTTCTTTCATCATCATTAACATATTATCGGCTAATTTTCTTTGCTGTCAACTAAATAACCATTAAATATTTACGTGTCATTTCGAATTAAATTTTTTTTTAATTGCCAAAAATATCTGCTTTTTTAATAAAGTTAAAAAATATTACAATATCTTCGGTTAAAAATACGGGTCATATCGAACAAGGGTGCAGATAATCTGACGAGAGTGCAGACGACTACAGAAAAGATCATTTTCGACGTTTTGAAATGTTCGGGCAACAAGGGCAGAGAGTCCCCTCACCCTTTCAGAGTATAATATTGGGTCCTTAAATATGAAATTAGTGTTTTGTCGTACTGACCACTTTGATCTGAAATATCTCCTCTTTAGTTAAGAATTCAAAATTCAAATTTATAAATTCATTTAGCTGGTATATTTGAGTTTTGAAAACAGTCATTCATTTGTTTTTTTCCTCATTATTTCTTTCTTTGGCGTCGCTTATTACCGCACAATGGAAAACATGAAATATCGGTATATTTACGAGTACGAGTTCTACCGTGGCACCAGTGCTGCAGAAACAGCTCGAAGGATTAATGATGTGTACGGCGCTGGTGTCGCAAAAGAAAGCACGGTACGTTTTTGGTTTCAACGTTTTCGTTCTGGAAATTTCGACCTTCAGAACCAACCCCGTGGACGGCCGGAGACCAAAGCGGAAAATGAAGAATTAAAGGCTATTGTGGAAGCGGATCCATCACAAAGCACTTCAGAGATAGCTGCAGGCTTCGGGGTAAGTGACAAAACTGTATTAATCCACTTGAAGCAAATCGGGAAAGTAAAAAAACTTGAACGATGGGTACCTCATGAATTGAGTGAATCGAACTTGCAAACACGCGTCGACTGCTGCGTTACTTTGCTCAACCGACATAATAATGAAGGGATTTTAAATCGAATCATTACTTGTGATGAAAAGTGGATACTGTACGATAATCGGAAGCGCTCGTCGCAATGGCTGAACCCTGGAGACCCAGCCAAATCCTGCCCTAAACGAAAATTGACTCAGAAAAAGTTACTTGTGAGTGTTTGGTGGACTAGCGCCGGTGTGGTTCACTACAGCTTTCTAAAATCTGGCCAAACGATTACGGCAGATATCTATTGTCAGCAACTGCAAACCATGAAGGAAGAACTAGCTGCTAAACAACCGAGATTGGTCAATCGCTCTAGGCCACTGCTGCTTCACGACAACGCAAGACAACAAACAACAACAACAAACAACCACTAAGTTAGATGAGCTACAATTGGAATGTCTGCGACATCCACCGTACTCCCCGGACCTTGCTCCAACAGATTACCATTTTTTCCGGAATTTGGACAATTTCTTACAAGGAAAAAAATTCAACTCCGATGAGGCAGTCCAAACCGCCTTCAAAGAGTTTATTGATTCTCGCCCCCATGGTTTTTTTAGTAAAGGGATCAATGAACTACCTATGAGATGGCAAAAGTGCATAGATAACAACGGTGCATACTTTGATTAATTAAATATATTTTACAAAAAAAAAATTTACTTTATATTCCTCCCGTACAAAACGCCAATTTCGTATGTAAGGACCTAATACATATATATTTGGTAAGCACCAACATCTAATAATCTTAGTCTACGTAATTAAACTAAAATTATAGCAAACGTTTTTTATCAATTTTTTTTCTGAGATTTGAGGCGGCGAAAAAGTATACAGAGAGCTCGATTTCTGGTACTTCGTCCTCTGTGACTACCCCGATAGGGATACAGCGTGAGCGTGTATGTATGTTTTTCATCATTTTTATGTTTATCTCAACCATTTTGTTCATTTACAAAGATTAAAATAAATTTGTAAATTAAAAAAAAGATTAATTACCATAAGTACCATTTTTTAAAGAAGCTTGAATTCTTTTTAATTTTTATTTTTTTAGTTTACGTTTTTTTAAAGATGCGATATTTAATTGTAACATTACTGAAATCGCGAATAGTGAGTGATCAAATATTATCACGAATGTATGAACACGTAGGTACAATGAGAATGCCTTAAAAATGCTTTACGTCCCAATTACTTCAGGATTGTCATTGCACCTAATAATATTTTATATTTCTATGACTAATTTGATTTGATTTACTGAACTAAAATTTAGTACAGACTTATATTAGTAAACCAAATCCAGGTACGAAAAAGGTTTTTAAGGGGAATTTTGTTTTAATTTTTTTTATTTAATTCCTACTTTGTCCGAAATTGCTACAGAATCCTAAGTTATAGCTAAAGTATACATGATCTTTTAGCCGAAAACTACGACAAAATTTATTTAGCGGTTGGCGGTCAGTAATATCTGACAGTACAGAACATTAATTAAGGAGATACGGCTTGCATTTTCTAAATTTTTAACTCTTGCTAGGTTTTTAATTTTGTCTAACAGTTATGAAAAATGTTGTTCTACATCGTACGTACATATATTTTTGAATTGACATTTTCAAGTTCTGGAATTTCATACCGAACACGATGGGGTTCGATAATATTTTATTACCATTTTACTTTACGTAGTAGCGTATCAAGAATGTCCTATCAGATTAAAAACAGAAATGTAAGTATAATACGGGCGTAAATTAGAGCAATAGAGAGGAATTCAATAACGCCTAATGTGGTGAAATTAATTTAGTGGTTTTTTCTCTGTGAGGGAACTATAAACGTACATATTGTAACATTTTTTTTCCTATTGTACCTTTTTTATGAGCTTAGAGGTTGTCAGAGAAATTAGTTATAGAACTGGCAAGCTAAAAATTTAAATATGTTTTTTGGAAGAATAGAAGAGAATTTTGAAGAATAGAAAAACGATTTTGATGAATAGAAAAACGATTTTGAAGAATAGAATAAAGCGAGGATTGAAAGGAAGGATGTGATGGAGTGAGGACATGATTTTTTTCCTCTAAATGATATTCTATTTGATTATAAAAACAAAGATGATATAACGAGTTCAGTAAAAGTCGGAAAAGTGACAAGATTTGAAGAAAATAATCAAGGCAAAAATTCTATAACCAAAAATGGTTTAAAATTTCAAGACGTAGTTCGAGAGTGGAGTGAAATGTGGAACAATGAACTAATATAAACAAATAGTTAGTGTTTTTTATCATATGTTAATTATAATTTAAAAGGTGAATGTAAAAGGTATTTATATTTAATTTTATAAACTCCACACCACACCATCACACCCACTTTTTATACTTTTCTGTTGTTTTTTTCATTTTAAAATTAATATTGTTTTTCTTTTTAAATTTCATTATATATATATATCTCTTTTCAAAAAGAATTTTATTTTAAAAACTTCCAATAGTCTCTAAATTTAATTTATCCATTCCCTTTTCGTGGCATCCGGGTGGGAGTGGTATAATATATTATTCATACAAATCTTCACACTGTATCCCTAATGGAAACGTCAGAGAGGATAGAGCGGTCTTTTACATACTTCTTTCGCCTCTTCTAATCTCATCATTCTCCTCGCACACTTTTGCCTAGGTATGCAAGCGCTTTTGACCTTTTCTGTCAGTTAGCACTTTGGCTATTCGATCTTCATAAGTCAGTCTTGGTCTTCCTTGGATTTTGCGCTTACTTTCGCTCTGTAGATTCGCCAATCTTTCATCATTCATTCTTAATTTATTTTCTTTGTCATAATTCCCCTTCTTGCTTCGCCGTCGTTGAGTAAAAAAAATAAAAATAAAATGCCGTCACATAAAATTAATTTTGCAAATATTTCATACTATTTTACTTACTAATTGTTACTACCACTATTAGAACTGGTTGCATATTATTCTTATGTACGTTATTAATATAAACAAAATGCGGCAATTATAATATCATGACTGCGGGTACATTGAGCCGATAGGAAGTAAGAACTTGAAAGTTTATATTTTGTAGAACTAAATTTTGCTACTTCTTTATAAGTACACATATTCAATACAATACTAATATAATTATGAAGAGTATTGGTTACATCTCCCGGTGTTGTTACTAAATAAATTAAACCATATTTAATTAAATAAGTATTTTTTATAACGTGACGTTTACTTACGTTGTGTTGAATTTTCTTCTGCTGAAAAACACCTAGTTTATTCATTCACTCACGAACATTAAACGTTAGCTATTAGTCTTCTATGTAATTATTTAAGAATTAAAAATAAAAAAGATTTTTATTCAAAAGCTATTAATTCGCTAACATTGGCGAATGTTTTGTGAATTATATTATTCAGTAAACGCGCGCTCTCCGCCAGACGCGTGTCGGCGGACTAGTTGGAAATATAAATTCGCTGTCAGATTGGAACGCACCGGCATAAACCAACCGAATAGGAATAAACATTTTATTCAAACATCCTTTAGTAACAAACATACTATACACTAGGCTATCTTTATACCATTTCACTTTCTAACTTATGCATGATGTATATTATAATTCACAGAATGACTAGTAGGAGAGTGATAAAAGTAAATGTAAACAATCAATAAAACTAATCTGGTTTATATGACAACCTTAACCTAATACTTGTTCCGGTTAAAAGAAATGTGAACAATTATTATTATTGTTTTGACTTTAATTATAAGTTAATATTAATTTTTTTATTTAGGTGTATACAGAGTATTACGGAAACTTTCCGCGATACTGTTTATTCTCGTGCTCTATCATACATAGTATATGAAAAAATAGCCAACGTAAACATTTAATGAATTTCCAGCTATACAGATTTTTATGTTTTTTTTATATCTGTACTCTATATCACTTATTTTTCTTCGACTTCTACAAATGTTTGTGTATAAAATAATACTCTCCGCAAGCGAAGTCGGAGATTCCTGGAGTTCACATAACTGTTAGTATAAGTCTATTATCAATTTGTCAAATTATTTTTTGCAAATAACACATGTGACTCAACATATCTTTTTTTCGACCAAGGGTCTCATATACTATTCACGGCCAGTTTCATTTTTATAGTACGATTTTAATTAAAGAATTTTATTATTACCGAAACGAACGCGGTTACGTAAAACATAAATATTTCAATTTTTATTTTTATTTAAAAATCAAAATTATTTCAATTTTACGTCAGAAAAAAATACTATTTACAGAATAAATGTACGTAATATAATAAAATATAATACGCAAGTAATATTAATGATATAGTTTACTATAAGAAAACTTACTTACTTTATGTTGCATTAAGAACAGCTACTCGTACTATATATATAAGCATTTTAGATATTTTATTCAAATTTTATGGCATCGAAAGACGTGCTTTTTATATTTTTATTTCTGCTGTGCGAGTACTAGTACACTATACTTTAATTACCTACATAATTGATTCATCGTTCCAAAATTTTTTCAGGTAAATTCAATTGAGTTGTCAGAAGGCCCAATAAATACTTTTGCAAAGTTCTTGGCACATACCTACCTATTCATATTAGGTACTAAGTGAAACCAGTTTTGGAAAATTTCTTGGGCTGTAACAGTTCTCTACTGAATACACAGATGTGTACAGCGATATTGCATTGTAGTACTGAATCATTACGAATTATTATGTAATTAAATTAAACGCGTTAAAGGAAGTTATTGCTTACAAAAATTTCTTTTCGCACGTACCTGCTTACGAAATATTCGTAATAGTCTAGTTTGACTAGTTTTTATTATTAGCATTATATTGTTATCTTTCCTTGTACGCAAGAAACTTCTTTTTTAAATTACTTATATAAAATGAAAATGTAAGATATAGATTTTTATTATAACTTGGTGACTCTACATCAATGATTTCATTTCTTTTTAATCCCAACCTGTTACTACTCGTGCTTGACACTTTTGCAGGTTTTAGTGGGACCTATATTATTTAATATTTCTTAAAATCTCTACATCGAAGTCTCTACCTATACACGAGTCTACACGAGTCTTAAATATTTGACAGGTGTCCATAATTTTATGAATTTTTAGAGAGGTCCAGTTCGTTAAAGGTCACTAGTACCACTATTTCTGCTATTATAATAACTATATGTATGTATATGTAATAGTTCTATGTGTAGCTCCATCTACAAACATACCACATCAAATATGTACGAGACTGTTAGCAAAACAAATGCAAAGCGCTTTGGTAATTAGATACTGAAACTATTGACACGGAAACTGTGCCAGTTGGTCGTGTAATGCATTAGCCTCAAATTAACCTAAACTTAAATAGAGAAACGGTAATTAGTGTTATCTCTAAAAAATATTCATGGATTCCACTTTTTTATCCAGATAATTTTTCTCTATTTTGTGTAATATAAATTAATTACTTATAGTATTAATTTTCAAAATAAATAATATATATGTATGTTCATACATATCCTCACGCTATATCCATAACGGGGTAGTCAGAGGAGGTACAGTTAGAGGAGAGTATCATATATCACTATTTTCTGTAATGATAATTAATTACTTCTAGTACTTATTTTCGGGATAAATAATGTCTATGGACGTTCAAACATATCGACACGCTATATCCCTAACGGGGTAGTAAGAGGAGTTATAATCAGAGGAGAGTACCAAGCATCGCGATGCTTGTTACTCTTTACGTACAGTAAGTCCTTACATATTATTTACTATACTGCATTTATCTTTCTTTTTCTTGATTTCAGGCATATCCAGGCATCGCGACCGTACAATAAAGGTGGTACCAACATCGCAGTGTGGACGGCCCAATTTAGCAGATTTAGATATATTACACTGCCAACCGATGTGGACAGAGCACCATTAACTTTATTGCCAGCTGCTACACGTACATATCTCTACATCCAGCTCATATCTGCTATTTCTTAAAATCCACAGTTTCATTCACTTGTTCTAGACATTTTCCATCTACACATGTTTCACACTTCGTCTGCACATCTTTTCTTTCGAACATCAGAATCTTAGTTTTGTTCACGTTCATATTCAAACCTTTTACTTCACAAGTTTTCATTATTTTTCATGCAGGTGACTAAATTCTGCAATTCCGTTTCTGACAGCGGCACAAGCACAGCATCGTCAGTATATAGAAGACAATTACCGCTATGCTACCACAATTATACCATACTATTCATACTACTTTTAGTGTTTGTAGGCAATTGTCCAAATACATTAATAATATATAATATAATATTAGAATATTCAGACAGACATCATGCAGCGCGTCTATCGTCTGAATAAACTTAGCACCAGGGGGACATGTCTCCATCTACCCTTTGACAGGTTAGGCAATTGTCCAAATACATTACGAGTACTCAGACAGACATCATGCAGCCCTGACTATCGTCTGAATAAACTTAGCACCAAGGTGACATGTCACCATCTACCCTTTGACAGGTTTCGTATCCACTATATTGCTGCTGCATAGCCTGCACTAATAGCTCCCCCGCTCCATATTCAGAACAGGCCTTATTATTGTAAAATCAGGAACGAGGAGTTAGCACTGGAAGTTCAATGGCAAAATCTATTATTTTGCAGCCCACAATACTAATTCGATACCAACAGACAGAAGAAACAGAGTTAAATCTTATAGTTTGAGTAAACCTTACTACAGCATCAGGACTTGGGACTTGTAACCCTAAGTATAATGATAAAGTTTCTGTTTAAGACCGACAATAATAATTTTAAAACCAGCAGATTTTCAAGTCTCACGATGCACGCGGATTATTTTCTATCACTGTAGCAACACGTATCAAGATCGGATCGGAAATAGTCCCCGGTTGAGACCCATAATACTAATTGAAAACCAATAGATTTTCAAGTCTCACGGTTTGAGTATATCGTACTACTGTAGCATCAGGACTGAAAAGTTGGAAGTCGTAGTTCAGTGGTAAAGTTTGAGACCCACATTATTAATTGAAACTTACAGATTCTCAAACCTACTTGAGAATCAGAATTGAGGCGTTAGCCCTGTAAAGTCTCCATTCGAGACCCACGATATTTATTTAAAAGTCAGCACATTCTCAAGTCACGGTTTGATGCTCGAGGAGGATCGAGGAGTTGTAATCTGGACTTCAATGATAGTCTCTACTTAAAATCTATAATACCCATTTATAACTATCCATCATCATCCACTATAATGATCTTCAAGACTTACGTTTTACATAGGCAGCAACCCTGCAGCAACAGGATTTGAAGATCGAAGTTTAAAATTATCATAATGTTGAATTGTTATGACGGACCCAAGAAGTGTGCAGTTTCATTGTACTTGAAATATCGATCGCAAGATTTGATGCAAACAAATATACATGATGAAGATAAATAAAACCCTTTGAAAGTGAGTGGTTAGTGAGAAAATCGCAAACAAACTGACGGAGGACATTTTTTTTTAAAGAATGAAATTATCGTTATACGAGATGGAGTTAATTTCCTTACGCGGTATGCTATGTGACTTATTTTATTATATTTTCATATATATAGGCATACGTCTGTGCCATAAATATGTACATTGTACAGTATGGACCTACATAAAAAATAATGACAGGCAAAGTGGCAACTGGTAAGGTTACTATCCAACATAATACTAAAAGTCCACGCTAACCTAGTTGGTGCGGTCGAGGTCGCGGCCAGGCGAACCCAATTCCCAATTGTCCCGATCTAATTAACGAATACTTTTATGGTTTACATATCGGTAATATATCACATTTAATCGTAGGTGTGTAATAGTAAATCTAAAATTATCGGTAGCCAATATTCACAACGAAATGAAAATCCGATTGCATTTTTACTAAAAGTAAAAAGGTACAAAATGCTGCCGAAAAGGGTACAAATGGTATGCTCGTAGAGTAGTGGTGATTAAATTATTTTTTATTTTTTTATTGAGGGAAATTAACAGTGTATACATCTACAGACATCAAATATACAATAAAAACAAATTAGTGTTAGACCAATTACAGATTTCCATATTAGTCATATATATAAAACATGCTGCAGACAAATCAATAGGCGTTAGGTGGTTCACATTAACATAGTAGTGGGTGTGAGTGTGTACTTTTGGGTGTTAGATGTGTGTTTGTGCGTGCATGTGTGTATTCTTGAGTGTATGTATGTATTCGTGAGTGCATGTGTGTCTATGTGTGGTTATGTAGATGTGTGTGTATGGATAGATGGATGTATCATGAATGGAATGTATAGGTGAATGTGTGTGGGTATGTGTGTGCAATACTACCTGGAGAGATAATCAACACCATTTCTCTTGAACAACTGTCTTGACAAATAGAACAGATTTGTATCATTAAATTTTTCATTATACTTTCGTCTTACTTTCGTGCTATTCGGACCAGTGTGGAATTTTGCGTGTAATTAGTTCGACGATAGCGTACGTGAAATAAGTTTGTGTGACGTGTACGACGATATGGAACAGAGAGTCCTGCTTCTGTAAGTAACTCAGGACAATCAAGTCGATTATTTATAATGTCGTAAAGGAGCATCATGTCAGCCACAGTTCTGCGATTTTCCAGAGTAAGGTACTTATGCTGGCTACAATCTTCCGGATAAGAGTTGAAACTTGGGTGTGCTCTGTAGTTCAGATATCGTATGAATTTTTGTTGAATACGTTCAATACGCTGCTTATGGGTGACTAAATACAGCTCGCATATTCCAATGTACTCCGCACATAAGCATTATAGACATTTTTGATGCATTGGAGGTCAGTTATTGATTTGCATACGCGCATGATAGGGTTTATCATGATAAACCCCAGGTTCTTATAATTCCTATAGTTCCTTGTTAGTTATCGTGTCTATGTGCTGACTCATTCATAATTTTGTATCTAAACTCACACCCAGATGGCGCACAGATTTCACTCTTTCAATATTTGTCCCCTGAATACTGTACTGTACTGTACTGAAACCATTAAGTATTTGATTTTACGGGTAAATGTAATTTGTTGACATTTATTAAGCTTAACTGATCTGTTTTTAAATAATATTCAGATAGATTGTTTAAATCCTCTTGCAGTTTCACGCAGTCCTCCAAAGTACATATCTCCTTAAAAATATTCATGTCACCAGCGTACATCAAACATTTTCAGTATCTTATGCACTGATATATATGGTGTATATATATCATGTAAAACAAAGGTCCCAAATGTGACCCCTGGGGTATGCCAGATACCAATATCCATCCAGAACAACAGCCTGAGAACGATTGCGGAGGTAATACTCAATATTTAATTTTTATTTTAATCATTTTGAAAATGTAATGTATATACATAATATTCAATAAAATATTGCTTGACTTGTTACGCAAGACTGTGGCATGGTATAAACATAACAGTAGGATGTCTTCATAGAAATCTAGCGAGCGCGGTTTGTATGTGTGCGCGCTTATACGCACGCGTTGTGACACGCACACAACGGCAACATTTTGGGCGAATGTAGACAATTACAGTAGCACCAGCCGGGGTCGCATGCTACGCAAACATGTTACCGCTTCCGTTTGCCTTTAATACGTTCTTCACATCGTCGCAAATACAAAAATTGCATAAATCGCTTAAACGAACGGCTTATAACGTCCTTAAATGCCTAAATAATTTTAGTTAGTCGAATCCAGGGTTATTATTCTCGAACATAACTACAAGAAATTAAATTTAACAAACATGAAGGACTTATCTGTGCATTGTTTTTCATTATTATATACTAAATGTATAACTAAACGAGATGCTCTGCGCATTTCACACCCAACGTAACAACCCTATGTATCCTGTCGAGAGTAGGCAAGGTAGATAATACCGTTACGCATGAGGCGGAAGTCGTCCTTCTTTTCTACATATTCTTTAACTGTGGGCGCCTACCTACTATATGGGCGATCGAGTGTTTCCGTGCTTCGAAATAGTTTCGTTCTGTAGGAGATCCCGCAGCCCCTTGACAACACGCCGAGGATGCCCACCACAGATCTTTTAATGTTATGTTCAGCTTTCTACGGCTTTACCAAAAATAATTACAATTTAGCTAAAAGATCTATGTTGTTATTTATAACAAAAGTGAATATTAATAGGTATGTATGTATTAATTTAAAGTATAAACTCATTCGATAAATTCTGATTCTCATTGAAATAAAAAAAAAAGACTACAAATACACTAGGTTCATAATACTTAATGTCATTTTTATCATTTTTCGAAATAACGATTTTTCTAATAAACGAGTTCCGAACACCTTAAGTTTTGTTTACAAAATTGGTCTGACTGTTATTCCCGATATTAGTGACACAATGAGATTAGAAATATCGCCGATTTAAACACCTTGTTTCGACATTCTTGCCGTGTCATTGCTTTAATAAATTGATTCATTTATTATCTCCCGTTCTAAATATTTAGCTATTAGTACAAAAATTCTTGGGTAATAATAAACTGAGAAAAATTATGAAGTAACTTGTCATTGCTCATTCTTTTAATATAACAATGTCACGATGTGATTTATCGGACACGCTTTAACTAAAGGTTACATAATTTTAATAGCAATTTTGAACAAAGTAGAATAAATATTGGGTTCAAAATACCCATTACTTAACTTTTTATTTGTCATTTTTAGGTTTGGGCTACGATTTTGGTAATCAATGTATGTCTCTTTATCAAATATCAGCTCAGTAGACGACACAATAAATCGGCTATGGGCAGACAGACAGATGGAGAGACAGACATGACGAAACATAAATGTTAGTGGGAACAGGATCTCGACCGATGTCACGAGGTAGTTTGCTGCTCAGTGATGTCCACTGTGCCTAGAATCCATATTAGAACAGAACAGCATGGGAAACAATTAGAATTAAGTAGTTAAATAAACTATTTTTCTTGGTATGGGTTTAATAATAGGTAGGTAAGTAACTAATAAGTACAATGAGCGGACCATATCGTGGCTTTGACTAGTAATGTTACAAGAGATCGCGACTCATTTTTCATGAAGTGTTTGATTCATGTAGATACGTAGTTGTATCAATTAACGGAATGTTTGTCTGACCTATCTAGGTACGGCAGGTACTGCGCATATGAGAATTTCGTGCCGAAAGAAGTTTTTGTATCATATACCAACAAGTACTCTTCGATAGTTAAGTTAGTTTAGAATAAAGAATAACTAAGGCAGATATTTTTGACGGGGCGTAGCGTATCTCTCTCTAGCCCGTGCAACATTTATCTTGAAGTTTGCCAATTATTAAGTCCCGGAAAAAACGTGACTTTTTGCAAATATTTTTAAATACCTACTATATGTAATTAAGATGCTATTAAAATTTCAGCATGATTCAATCACTTCTCTTTTATTTAAAAAAATACAACTTTGGGGTATTTTAGTTCAATGTTAACCCCCTCCAAAACTGTTTGCATTTTTTTTTAACAAATTGGGTTAATTATGTACATAGTAGGCCTAATTTTCTTTTACTTTTAAATAGTATCTCATATTAATTATAATTTGAAAACGTTTCATGTGATAAAAAACTGGAGTAAACCAACTGCCGTCGTTTTGTGTTCAGATAAAATGAATAAACATGTCGAGTCACTTTGGCATACGTCAGTTTAGGCTAGTGTCTTCCAAGCAACACTGATCGGGACCTGTGTGAGGTATGATATACTTAGATATAACGTAGCGGGTTATAGATAGCAGTCAATGGTGTGTACTGTATAAATTTCAGACTGACGAAGATCCGTGACCGAGGTGTGTATCATTATAATTTCACGACCGTACAGTTACATGTGCATGTGAATGTTTTATTTTTATTACATTTTTATGATTTTTTAGTTCGTAAAGACGTTTTTTGTAAACATTAATGAATGTTAAAAAAGAAGGACAAGCAAATCGTTTTTGTGGTTTAGTTTTTGCGTTATCATATCCTTGACCGTTGTTTCTTTTGTTCTATTGTAGTGGTAGGTTCTCGTATATGTCCTTTGTTACTGCTTTGACTGCTACTATTCTTTTGGCATGCGGTTCATTTTAGAAGCCTCTAGCCCCTACTTTATTATTGATGATTTACAGCACAGTACGTCATAATAATAATTTTAATAATGTGCAAGCAGTCTTAACGTATTAGATTACCTTCATTTACCTGTATCGCAGTTTCAATAAAACTTTTTATTGTTATTCTCATACACGATTGCAGTATTTTCTGTGTAAATAAAGTATATTCAATAGTATATATGTAGTGAAAGTGTTAATCAGGTTTAATAACAACAAGTCTATGATAAAAGACTGCTTAAGATTTAGATGTTTAAATGTATAGAAAGTGTAGCGTTTTTTTAAATCTCTATTCCCTATTTACTGATACATATTATAAAAACGAAACGTTGTTAATTACTTATTTGTTTGCTCTTTTTTGGCAAGCTTTCACGCGAAAGTTACTGAGGCAATTAACATCAAAGGAAACATAACATATTTTCACGCTGTATCCCTAACAGAGTAGTCAGAGAGGACGGAGCGTCAAGCGTCGCGGTTCTTACATACTTCTTTCGCTTCCTCAAATCTCATCATTCTCCTCATTCATTTTCGCCTAGGTATACGAGTGCTTTTCACATTTCTGTCAATTAATACTGGCTATTTGATCTTCGAAAGTCAGCCTTGGTCTTCCTTGGCTTTTTTTACCACTCGCTTTCCCTCTGTAGATTTTCTTCGTCAGTCTTTCATCACTCATTCTTACTATGTGCCCGAACCATCTTAGCATTCCTTTCTTCGTTTTTACAATAACACTGTCGTGCAACCCTGTCATACTACATATCTCTGCATTAGTTATCCTGTCCGCAAGGGTGACACCACACGTATTTCTAAGAGATCGCATTTCTACTGCAATTATAATACTTTCACTCTATTTCAGGCATATCCAGGCCTCGCTACCGTACGATAAAGCTGGTACCAACACCAGATTGTGAATGACCATTGGGTGTTGTTACATACATTCACACTGCCTACTAATGCGGACAGAGCATCGTTCACTTTATTGACAACTACTACCCGTCTCTCCACATCCAACTCACATTTTGCACCCCTTGAAAACGCGCAGTCCTGTCTGACGTCTGAACAGATTTCGAACCAGGACGACATTCCAAGGGGCCCCCCACGCCATACTCAGCCAGAAAATTCCACAATTTCTTTCGCACTACTCTATCGAATGCTTTTTTTAGATACACGAAAACGTAGAAAACTTTCTGAACAACTGGCCAAAAACTTCCCTACGACAACGCGGAGCGCAAAAATCTGATCCATACAACCCCTACCGTTCCTAAAACAACCTTGTGCCTCTACAAATATCTTAAAAAAACGCCTTTCATACGTTCAGTTAATACCTTGGTATATACTTTACTTGTTAAGCTGACCAAGCTGACGGCCCTATAGCACGCACAGTCTAAATGAGAACCATTCCTTTTATAGAGAGGTACTATGACTGCCGTGCGCCAGTCATCTGAAACTTCCCCCTTCTACCAACAAAGGTGGCACAGTGCACAAAAGGTATTCTAGACCTTAGGGCCACCATATTTGATCAGCAGTCATCTCATCATTTCCTGCAGCTTTTTCACATTTCAGATTTCTTATCACTTTCTCAATCTCTTTCATACTAATGGCATCCTACAGTCCCTAACCTGAGTGTGGCAATTCATTAGAATAGCTCTCAGTATCAGAAACAGAGTCGCCACTCTCATACAGTTCTCCATAATATTCACTCCATCGCTGAATAAATCAATCATACTTCTTTCACCCTTTCTTTCCCACGTGTGCTTTCTTTACCAGGTGTGCTAATGGATCCTTTTGTGCTTAAATATAGTATCAGATACAAAAAGATCCTTTTCCATACACACTTCTAACACAATACTACCAGTATCATTCATGTCTCACATATACACACAACAATTCTCTCATTCTCTTCAACCTTCGATAGAACTTCCTCTCAAAACTGCTCTAGTTCACCCAAACCTATAAAGGATACTGGGGCATACACCGCGGTAATAAAAATTCTCGTCACCCCCATCTTAAGCCGCACTCAGAGCAGTCTGGGATTTACATATCTGTACTCAGTCATACAATTAACCAAATGAGAGGACAGTAAGACGCCTACTCTTTGACATCCCCTGTTTTCATGTAGTACCCTTGACCACAAAGCGATGCCCTCTCAGAGCAAGTCGGCAAGTTCACTGCCCATTCGTTTGGTTTCACTCAGCAAATCCAATCTTCTCTCTTTCATAATATCAATCACTTCATTCATTTTCTCTTCAAATCCATCTCACATTCCACGCAGCTGCACAGCGTGTTGGGTGGCGGTATCCAATGCCGAACTACACTCTGCACATACGCCCTAAATTTACCACAATTGTTGTCCAGCATGGTGTGCACAGGAGAGGAATTGCAGCTCTGAAAAGAGCTGGCAGGAGTCGCGATGAGCACGCTTCCTCAGTTGACCCTCAATTAACTTCACAATACAGTGCTATAACCTTTGCGCAAATATAGGTGGCCATTTTGCAGTAAAAGTATTGTGATATACAGCCTTCAATGTATTGAAAAAATTGGAAGAACTAAGTATTTACAAAAAAAAACTGCAAATGTGATAATACGTATGTAACGTACATACGTATTATCACATTTGCAGTTTTTTTTCACTTCACGCTGTAACCCTAATGGGGTACTCTGAGAGGATGAATGCCAGGCAGCGCAGTCCTTACGTCAATGCTGTTTACATAGGTACTTCTTTCGCCTCCACAAATCTCATCATTCTCCTCTCCTCACACACTTTCGCCGAGGTATGCGTCAGCTAGCATTGTTGCAGTAATGATAATAAATTATCACATCGCAATAATTAATTAATTTACAGTAATTATTCCTTCAAGGTAAGTATTGCGAATACTTTGCTATGTCTACTACGAATTGGAAAAAATTATATACACATATTTATCATTGTCAATGCCATTAGACCGCGCTGTTAATAGATTATTTGTTTGAGGTTAACGATCTAATCATTATGCACTTAATGGTTGTATCGTGATCGAAAAGAAATCAGCAAATAGTAGTGATATATCCGCTTTTCGCATATTAAATAAATAAGCCTTTTTATTTATCTACTTATTAATTAAGAGTTCAACATCCTAAGAAATGTGAATGACCAAGGTTTCTAGATATTTTAATATCGAAGCATTTAGTTTATAATAAATAAAAATGTATGTTTTTTGTGCTCAACGTAACATCTGCTACATATTGCAAGATTTGCGAAGTCGATTTATAAAATTGAAAGGTTTCTGTGTTTAAATGTACAATAAAAATTGATGCGACACAAAACACTACACGGTAGATATTTAAATGTTCATTTTATTATTCTTTTTATATATTCATTATTATTCTTTTTTTGTGTCAATCCTACAGTGTCCACCTATGACACAGTGAAGGGTATAAAATAAATTTGTAAAATAAATGTGTAAAATAAATTTAAAAAGCTAAGTTGCTATTCCGGTATTCAAATAGACTGCAATGAAACTGGTCTAATTAATGTACAAAAGAGGATTTGACAATTTTTTTACAAATTAATCAACTGTTGAATTATCTAAAACAAAAGACAAACACAATGTTAAAACGATTGTTAGTACCTTAGATTTGACAAACGATCTAAAAAAGTAGCTTAAAAGAGTATTGAAATATTCATTTATTTTAATGTTATCTCATCTCATATCTCTCAGACTGACGGCTAGCAACAGCCAGACAGCGAGATAATTTAATTGAAACACCTACATCTATTTAAAATGCAAATACAAAATGCAAAATATCTATTTTTATTTTTCATTTAAAATACTTTGTTTCAAAATGCATTTTGTATTTTATTTGAAATAATCTACATAAATATTTAGCATTTGTAAAATGCAAAATGGTTTTTTCATTCTTAAATCCATAATTAAGAACGCACCCGTCCTAAATGTTCTTAACAATAATGCCAAGATTGCAAGTCAAACTGTTTCTGTATCAAAGCCAATGCCAAGAATGCCGATACTATAATAGAGTTGGAAACAATTCTAGGTCTATTTTCGTTTGGTAGAATGATTATAAGGGCACATAGACGGAACATGAAAGATGAACACTTCGCCATAACTGGTGTTAAAATCAGTGAAATAAGTATTTCATTTGAAAAAAATATTTTGAAAATACCTATTTTGTATTTAAATACTTTTATACAAAATCATTTTGTATTTGTATTTGAAATAAATAAATAACTAAGCATTTGCATTTCGTATTTAAATACTTTTAATAAACTATTTTGCACATCTCTGCAGCCAGACTTACGTCGCAGTACAAAACGTAAGATTTTTTATGGGTTTACAGTTCA
Source organism: Zeuzera pyrina (assembly GCA_907165235.1). Classification (NCBI taxonomy): domain Eukaryota; kingdom Metazoa; phylum Arthropoda; class Insecta; order Lepidoptera; family Cossidae; genus Zeuzera; species Zeuzera pyrina. Next base: position 8,448,093 of record OU015627.1, read on the forward strand.
ATTCAGTACAGACTACAGGAGATCTGAACATACGGGGATTACGAACTTTAAGGTGGCTTTAAAAGCAAAGGTGCTCAAAAATAAGTATCGAACATGTCGAAGTACACACATTAATAAAAGTTATCGTCACTTGAAAAAATTGAAATTATATTTTTATGCTGAAAATTTTTCTGCCAGCAAGATACGTGTTCATGTCTGGAGAAAGCCTGGAGACTCGGAAAGACAAAGAACTGCCACTAGAACCGTTCGGCAAGGCAACAAATCAGTGTAGTTTTGGGGTGGAATAAAATAATGATGGCTTGTCTGACTGTATCTGAAACATTATTGTTTTTAATTTCAAAATGCCACGAGGATTATTGGAAGTTTAGCGAGCAGGAATAATAATTCTGAGTGAAGAAGGTTACTCTACGAGAGAAATAGCGCGCAGTCTCTGTCTCTCAAACTTGCGTCGTAACCACGTTGTAGAGGTATCAGAGTAGAGTCCGGATAATTTGGCTGATCAACCTCGTAGTGGCCGCCCAACTATTCTTCCTGCTATTCAGAAGCGTCACATCAAACTGCTGATTGCCCGTGATCCAACTGTGAACGCCACTCAAATCAGATTAGAGTTGCAAGCCACCATCGGACGTGAAATTAGCACTCAAACGATTCGAAATTGCTTACGCCAGCTTGGATTACGAGCATTGAGGTCCTGGAAAGCACCACTGAACACATGGCAAAAACGAAAACGCAAATTACAACGGACGAGACAGCGCCGAAGTGACGAGGACGAAGATATGTGGGTAAATTGCCTTTTCGTTGGCGAAAGCCGGATTGGTACTCACCCCGATAATCGTCGGGATGCTTTTAAACTGTCTTGAAAATTGGTGAAAATTGCTATTAATTGCTACATAATAATATGACGTCATACAATTAAATGTTACTCCTTCATTAAAAATATATTATTTAAAAAAAAATTATAGACGCTATAAAATAATCTAAGAATGGATCTTCAAAAAAAATAGAATCATTTGAAATATTAGATTTTGCTATGAAAAAAATTTTAACAAACATTTGAACCGTCTGCAAAAAAAGCACTGAAAAATACAAAATAACTATTCGTTACCAATCAAAACTCAAGTACAAATATAACTTTACAAATACGGTACAAATATCTATAATAATGAAATTTAACTGTTACTGAAGTCGGTGTCAAGCCCACCAAACTAATAAACTTTCTGTTCTTGCAAATTGTTTTGGCACCGACTTCAATATCTGTCAAATTTAATTATATAGGTATTTGTATCGTATTCGTAAAGTTATTTTTGTACTTGAGTTTTGATTAGTAACGGGTAGTTGTACTTTTCAGTGTTTTTATTTGAAAGCGGTTCAATTGGGCGCCGCTGAGCAACCCGCTGCTATATGACCCAGCTGAGCGCAGCGGTAGCGCTGTTCACTGCGGTCAGTCTCCGACGTACAGTTAGCCCTCAGATCTTCAGTCACCTGTTACATCGGAGAAGTCTCAGCTTGATCCTGATCCTGACATTGCCTGAGAACCAGCCCACCAATAAGCGACCACTCGCCACTTTCTCGGCTGCCTCCACTGGACAACGAACCCAAACAGAGACCTGGCGGGGTCCGATATAATTCAGCAACCGTGACTGACTTTATAGAGCATTCGCCGACTACGGCTGCGGATACCTCAGCCGCCGTGAGCGTATCGTTTCATGTAAGTTGTGCTTCTTTCCACCTCTGATTTTTATGTGTTAACTCACGAGTTTCATACAAGTTGTCCTTCTCTCCACCTCATGATTTTTACGTGTTTACTCATGGGTTTCATACAAGTTGTCCTTTTCTCCACCTCTTATTATAAAGTGTTTACTCACAGGTTTTTATAAGTTTTCCTTCTTTCCACTTCGGGGCTAGACGTCCCACACGCCGGATCCCCGCTCTCACGCAGAGGACGGGGAACACAACCTATCCCTCCCCGGGTCCAGGCTGGTCCTTTCGGCACTACCGCCTAATCGGTCCCACCCCTGATTTTAACGTATATATTGACGGGTTTTAATAAGCTTTCCTTCTTACCACCTCGGGGCTGGAGGCCCCACACGCCGGACCCCTGCCCTCACTAAGAGTACAGGAAACACAAACCCCTCCCCCTCGGTGCGGGCCGGGTACTTTCGACACCACCGCCTACTCAGTCCCAACCCGGTACTGAGGGCATCGCCGAAGCGACACTCACATGAGTGTTTATCGACTTTCCAGTCTAGATCCGCAGTGTTCAATGCGAACAGGGCCACTCGGAGGAGGATGTGGGTATGATATCCACGCACTGCGGTCTTAGGGTGGAATGTCTGCGTGTTTAGAACAAATTACGGACACCGATTCGTGTTTGTCGATGATAATGCGCCTTCACATCGAGCTGAACGAGTGAACACCGCTTTCCGAGAGTACAACGTTTCACGATTAGATTGCCCGGCCGGCTCGCCTGACTTAAACCTAACCAAGCACGCATGGTTATGCTCTTAAGCGAGCTGTTTGGAATCGCTGGCCACCCTCATAGACCCTGCCAGAGATCAGAGAAGTCGCCATTCCAGAATGGAACAGACTACCGCAAGAGTTACTGGATAACTTGATCTTCAGCATGCCCAGGAGGAGTCGTTTTGTATTAATTTGTTAAAAAAATAACTTTTATGTAAAAATGAATAAATCAATTTATTCATACATACATACATATCTTCACGCTGTATCCCTAACAAAACAACAAAACAAAAAAACAAGATAGCATTATATAGTTTATCATAACCACGAAATATCTTAAGTTTGCCAAGTGAATGAGAATTTTTTTTAATGTGTGTATAAGCGCTAACATTCGTATCTATAATATTATGTGAATCAACTGTTGCTAGCCACTTCGCGGTGGATTCTTTCCGTCAAACACTGTAGGACTCCAAAAAAATCAGGTGCACTTACGTCGTAGTACTTATGAAAGCTGAAAATTATTACTATATATTCTTCAGAAGATCTACAATATTTTTCTATTTATTATTATCTATTACATTTATAAGTAAGTTTTAACTGGACTATAGGTATGCATACCAGATAAAAATAAAACCTAACGGTTCGATCACATAAAGCGTCTATTGACAGCGTTCAATTCGTGAGTAAGATATAAACATTTTATGACAGTATTGAATTGATTTCGCAGAAAAGGCGTTTGGATAGAATAAGTATATTCTCACACGACCGGGCTCCAAATAACAATTAATATTATTCTATTATATATGTACTCGTATATGTAACTATCTACTGTTCACTGTTCTATTATAGATAATCTATAGTATATCTACTTCAGATGTAATATAAATATACATATTATATCTGAGGTAGATAGACACAAACAGAAAATAATGTTACGGATAGTTTGTACATCGCTTTGTAATTATCAATAAATAACGGCCATAGTATATGTCGGTCTGGAATGTTATACCTTTCAAATGGTGAAAGAATTATTCAAATATGCAGGTGCAGTGATTTTAGAGATTACCCTTCACATATAAACAATCTAACGAAATCTCCTCTCTCTCTTTATAATATTAGTGTAGATAGAACATCGATACAAGACTAAATTATTTAACAAAACAGAAAACTAGACTGCATTTTACAGTTTTTATTAGTTATTATATATTTGGAATTGGCTATTTATTACCTCACATTAATTTGATCTTCGATCACAACTAAAGAACCACTTGATACTCATATTCTTATATTTTCCCCTTCTACTTTCTTTTTTGCGCCATATTGAAATTTGATAGCCTATATCATTCCCACAATTAAGACGAATCTAATAACATCTCATATGTTAAAATCCGTCAAGCCGTCTAGGCTACAGAGTGTGCCAAAGAAATAGACGTACATACACACAAACACACATACATTCGAAAAATATAATCCTCTTTTGCAGTCAGGTAAAAAATAAAAGTAGGTGTGTACACAAATCCATAATAATCGATACTAAATATTATAAATGCGAAAGTGCCTCTGTCATTTGTATCATACATACGAGTATTACATTACGTTTTCACATACCTCTGGACCGATTTTAATGAAGTTTGGAATGAAGATCAATTAAACCCTGGGGAAGGACATAAGTTATTTTTTTTAATTCCACACTAATGAAATCGTGGGGAGCAGATAGTATAAAATAAAAGTGATAAAAATAATGTTTTACTCAATAGTACAGAACTTTGTACTAGTGACTGACTGAAACTAGTTTTTTCAACCGAAACCGAAACATAAACCGAATTTATATTTCAGACTCGGTTTCGGCAGAAAATGAAATCTGAAACTTCCTTTTAAGATAATTGTTTCGTACGTTTTTTGAGCTTCTGAATAATTTAGCGAATAGCAAATATTTAATTGCAAATATTCAGATTCTGTTCGCAGAAACATTTATTTATAAATTAATAGTTGTGTATAGTGGAATATGCATACACGGGCACGCAATTCATCTCTATCGTACCGCAGTTGGCAACTTTATTCTCTCTTCTTTAACCACACACACTTACAACACACACTTTCACACTTACAACTTGAGTACCTTCAAAACAAGAGTGAATAGGCATTTTCATCAAGCGTGATTAATGTTGGGTCTCGTCATTGCTTTCCATCAGGCAAGACAGCAATCGTTCGTCCATTTCGGTTAAAAAAAAAACAACATTTCTAGTACTTTTTTTATTATTATTTAATTAGTTTAAGATATAAAATTAAAAGCTAAGAGTTTTTTTGTTTGATAAAAAACGATGAAGGAGTTACATAACATACATAATACATATGTTATGTGACTCCTTACTAGGCATTTTAGACGTATGAACAATATTACAGACTCGCTCACTCACTCGTTGCTATTATACGACTAAATAAAATTACGACAAAAGTCGTAATTTGATAATCTCTTTTAATAATTTGATATCATTAGTGACTTCCCATTACGCTGATCACATAATTCGAAAACTCAGAAACATTTTCGGTCACATTTTCGCCAAGTTCGCTGACGAATCAAAAATTAGGCCGAAACTACAATTTTGCACCGAAAGTTGCCGAAACGAAATCTAAAGATTAGTCGGGATACTATTCATTAAAATTAACTACACATCTACACAAATATATTTGTAATATATTTATATTATATTATAAATATTATACAATAAGATAAAAATATATTTAATATATACCCTGCGATAGCTCGAAGCAAGCCCACTGCGCGTGCTGGGCCCTTTATAATCTCGACAGGGGACAATAAAAACGATAATATGTTTTATTCTTAACAGTTACCCTAAAGAAAGCATGGCGAGACTACCTTGCTACTAATGACTGTGGTATGAAAAATTTGATGAAAGACAGGTATAAGCTGCAGAAAGCAGAAACGAAGGCACTAGTGAAAGAGAAGCGTGAAAGGTGTAGGGTGTTAGATGAAAACAAGATGTCGGACAACTTCGAGGAAAATTCCAAATTATTTTGGAAAGAAGTACGTAAGTACCGAAGTGGTCCGGCACCTTGCAGAATGAATAAAGTGCGTTCGAAAGAAAACAAACTGCTTACAAATAAAAAGGATGTTTTGCAGCGATGGAGTGAATACTTTGGAGAACTGTATAAGAGTGGCGACTCCGTCTCTGATACTGAGAGCGATTCTAATGAATTGCCACACTCGGGCCAGAGACTGGAGGATGCCATTAGTATGAAAGAGATTGAGAAAGTGATAAGAAGTTTGAAATGTGGAAAGGCTGCGGGAAATGATGAGGTGACTGCTGAGATGATCAAGTATGGTGATCCTAGGGTCTGGGATGCCTTCTGTGCACTCTGCAACCTTTGTTGGCAGAAGGGGGAGGTTCCAGAGGACTGGCGCACGGCAGTCAGAGGACCTCTATATAAAGGGAAAGGTTCCTACCTAGACTGTGCGTGCTATAGGGCCATCAGCTTGGTCAGCTTAGCGAGTAAAGTCTATACTAAAGTATTGACTGAACGTATGAAAGGCGTTTCAGAAAGATATTTGTGGGAGGCGCAAGGTGGATTCAGGAACGGTAGGGATTGTATGGATCAGATTTTCTCGCTCCGCGTTATCGTGGGAAGGTTTCTGGCTTTAGGTCGGAAAGTTTTCTGCGCTTTCGTGGATCTAGAGAAAGCATTCGATAGAGTAGTGCGGAAGAAATTGTGGAGTCTTCTGCCTGAATATGGCGTGGAGGGCTCCTTACTGCAGGCTGTGAGGTCATTATATAGAGACCACAGAGCCTGTGTAAGGATAGACGGGCACATGTCGCCCTGGTTTGAAGTCTGTTCTGGTGTCAGACAGGGCTGCGTGATGTCTGCCTGGCTATTCGTGCTGTATTTGGACAGTTGCCTCCAGAGATTGAAAGGTAATATGAGTGGTATGGGATGTGGTGACACAGTGGTAAACTGCCTATTGTACGCTGACGATGCTGTGCTAATAGCACCATCAGAAGCAGAGTTGCAGACACTAGTCACGTGCATGAAAGAAGATTGTGAAGTAAAAGGATTGAAAATGAATGTGAACAAAACTAAGGTTCTGGTGTTTGAAAGAGAAGCGGTACAAACGAGATGTGTGATTTGTGTAAATGGAAAATGTCTAGAACAGGTGAATGAAATTGTGTACCTGGGGAGTGCGTTTTCGAGGGATAGAAGATGTGAGTTGGATGTGGAGAGACGGGTAGCAGCTGGCAATAAAGTGAACGGTGCTCTGTCCGCATTAGTGGGTAGTGTGAATATATCTAACACTGCTAAAATGGCCATCCACAATGCGGTGTTGGTGCCAACTTTGTTGTACGGTAGTGAGGCCTGGATATGCCCAAAATCGAGTGAAAGTATGTTAAATGCTGTGGAGATGCGGTCTCTCAGAAATATGTGCGGTGTCACGCTTGCTGACAGGATAAGCAATGATGAGATACGCAGTATGACAGGGTCGCACAACAGTGTTATTGTAAAAATGAAGAAAGGAATGCTTAGATGGTTCGGGCACATGGAAAGAATGAGTGATGAAAGACTGACGAAGAAAATATACAGAGCGAAAGTGAGTGGTAAAAGAAGCCAAGGAAGAGCAAGGCTGACTTATGAAGATCAAATAGCCAGAGTGTTAGCAGACGGAAATGTCAAAAGCACTCGCGTACCTAGGCGAAAATGTGTGAGGAGAATGATGAGATTTGAGGAAGCGAAAGAGGTGTGTAAGGACCGCGACTCCTGGCGCTCCGTCCTCTCTGACTACCCCATTGGGGATACAGCGTGAAGTTATGTTATGTTATGTTATTATTTTTAAGATAGTCAGTAAACCAAACTAAAAACGGTAGGATGAATATGGAATAATTCCAGTTACTTTTAAAATTTGATTTTAAAAGGTACCTAAGTAGTTATTGTATGTATACTTTCCTTATTTAGTGTATGTGTAGCAAAGTATAAGGTAATTTTCCATAATATTGTGTACTGTCCCTTTCATAAATATTCGAGTCCCTTTCAATGCAGTCCATTTAAGAAAGGGACAAAATACACATTTTTTAAGGTTGCGAGAATAAACAACTAAATATGAACAAATGATAATTATTGCATTTTATTTCAGTAGTAAAATAATAGAGGTTTCCCATTTAGCTCCAACTTGTTCAAGGTATTATCTCATTCGTTTACTAGAGCTTCTACAACAAAAATGTCCCTTTCAAACCACCTCTCCCCTATAATGTGAGGTGTTCCTTCATGGGTGTTACTTTACAGAAAACCATTTTATGTGATCAATTCTCATATTTATTAAGTATTTTCCGTCCGTAATTTAAAAATTGTTAATCGACACGTGCTTTGGTTCTCAACGAGACATCCCCAGGAAATTATAAAGAGAGAATTATAGTTCAACTAACCACCACCGAGGTATGATGCGAGAGACGTGTTGATTAACAAACTTAAATTTTGAGCGAAAGATATCTAAAAAAGTATGTGATAAATAAGAATTTATCACATACTATTCAGATCGTTACGATTCCTGTGATTTGTTTCATTGTTTTCTTTTTAATATTAGAGCATCTCGTGTATACGAATTCAGCCAGTGTGCGACTTATTTGTCATGCACTAAAATTCGTGTGTCAGTGAACTGAAAAGAATGCAAGAGAGACTGACATCACTATTTTGCAGTTCACGTACACAATCTGTATGTTTCCTCAATAATATAAAATGGCGAAAAATTATATATTTCGACATAAATATAAAACGTTTTAACCTCAAACATTGATTAAATAATCAAAGCTGAAATAATATTCTAAAAAAAATTTATCGATTTAAACTTTCTCATATTAGTCAAAAGATAAAAGTGCATGGGGTTTATGCAAATGTATATATGTACATATCTTCACGCTGTATCCCCAACAGAGTAGTCGAAGAGGATAGAGTGCCAAGCAACGCGGTCTTTGCATACTTCTTTTTCCTCCTCGAATCTCTTTATTCTGCTCACACATCTTTCGCCTAGGTATGTCAGTAGTGTCAGATTTACGTCAGCTAGCATTCTGGCTATTTGTTTGCGTCTTTACAAAATAGAGCACTGACACCGACTCTGACGGTGCTTGGGTTCTTCGGCATCCATATAAAATGAATTGTTACGTTTTGTTACATATCCATAGTAACGTCCAGAAATTGTTAAAAATCTTTAAACAAATCATCAAATTAGCACTCACAGATTTTCCTAAAAGTCTCGGGGATATTCGGAAACTTCCTAGAAGTGTAGTTTCCTAAAACCCCTTAAATAAAGCTAAATTATTTTAAAAGGCATACTTTCGAGCTACCAAGTTGTTTATGAATCATGATACAATTGTCTGTACATAGATATTAATACGTAGAATGCAGAATAAAAAAGCATATATATATAAAATAAGGCCAACTTTAAATTCGTTAATGTTACCAATTTTTTTGGTTTTGTAAGTAGTGGTGTCGCCCTACATCAATTTTATTATAATAATTAGTCTGTCGCAGTTGCCCGCACGGTTATCCATTTAAGAAAAAGGAAAAATAAGGAATAAGGAAGATTAAATAGATAAATATTTAAAAAAGGTAAAATGAAATATGTAATTAATATATTAATTATTAAATGACGACTCTTTATGGCCATTCCAACATCATTGCACCACGCACCGCTTTGCCACATTTTATGATCGGACTTGTGTACATGTGTTAGTATACCTAAAATAGTAACAATCAATATCACAATAACATTTCTTAGTTTTTAACAAGCACTTATTTTGGTGTTAATTCTTTTTATGTCCGTACAAAGTATACGTTAATTAGGTATGTAATAATTTTATAGGAGATACTAAGTACACAGAACCCGCACGTGAACGCGTGAACGTTTTTTTGGACGAGGACATCCTTAAAAAACTAATTATAAAACTTAGAATTTAGAGTTATTATAATTTATTTTTTTTATTGTAATCCACTTATCGAATTAAATGTTACACTAATTAATCAATTCAATGGAATCGATATCGATTCAGATCACTTACATCATTATTCTAGCTGGTCACATTATTCAGAATTTTGACAATTTGAAACGTCATATAAACAACAACAAATTGAAAGTTATATAAATAAAAATATTTTGTCACTTGTTATTACTAGTGATCAATACTTTCGTACTAAGAATTGTAAGCATCGGTGGTTCAGTGGTAGAATGCTCGCCTGCCACGCGGGCGGCCCGGGTTCGATTCCCGGCCGATGCAATTGCTTTTTTATTTAAAACAATTGTTTTTATTTATTTTCTTATTTCGTATGAATACAAGCAAAATAACTATTGACTTAAAGCTTTTGCTATTCATAACATCTGCGATTATGTGGAATTTAGTCCACATAGAATTTATTTTCCTTCTAACACTAGACTAATAACTTACTAATAAATGAACGTGATGCTACAAATGTACGTACCTACATAGCAACATACATATATCCAAATCGCATTCCTCGTGCTGTATCTCTAACAGGAAAGTCAGAGAGGATGAAATGCAGTACCTACTTAATACGTATTTCTTTTGCCACCTAATATCTCATCATTCTCCTTATACACTTTCGCCGAGGTATGTGAATGCTATTAACATTTCTTTCAGTTAACACTGGCTATTAAATCTTCATAACTCAGCCTTGGAGTGATTATCGCAGTGCTTTATTTATTTCTATGTAAAAAAATGTCTTCAGTGAGAAATGTGGGAATGATGATAAACTTGGAGATTAAGTGGAAGGGACAACAATTTCTCAAAATGTTCACTTTCTAAAAAAATTCGCTTTTTAGGTCACCACTTACTATAACAGACTGTTCCCATATTGTCACAATCAAAAATAGCTTCCGAGATAAACGGCTTTGATAGACAGACAAACATACAGAAATATGGACACCGAGAGCGACGGAGATCAAGCAATATTCGTTTGTTTGTTTGTTCGTATTTTATGGGTTGCCATACCATTCTTCTAATTGCAATGAAATTTGGTATTGAGATAGCTTGAATCCTAAGGAAGGACATATGCCATTTTAAGAATAAAAAACTTGGACGAAGTCGCATGCATCGGCTAGTTATTAATAAAATAACATAATGCATTAAAATTGATTTTTACATGATATAGCGTAATGTTGATAAGATGCCGAAACCTGGATTGAACCGGGTACCTATAGATAGCTTGAATCCTGAGAAACCACATAGGGTATTTTAAGAATAAAAAACTCGGGCGATGTCGCGGGCATCAGCTAGATTAATAAAATAACACCATATATTAAAATTGATTTTTACTATAGCAAAATACTGATTAATTGCCGAAACCCGGGATTGAACCGGGGACCTTTAGATCTTCAGTCTAACGCTCTCCCAACTGAGCTATTTCGGCTATAAATTCTTAGTGTAATTTATAAAACATAATGTGAAGTCAATTATAAGTACATTTGAAATGAATATCTAAGAAAATTTTATCTGGATTTTTCATTCTATAAATTATGTTGAAAATTATATAACCTTTTATAGATATTTCATTAAACTAAATGTATATAAAAACCTGTTAATATTTGCGAATAAATATTGTATAATGAGCCATCTTTGTAATTAAATATACACTTATGATTCAATCTCATATTGTTATAATATTTCTATTATTCACTAGATGGCGCACTTAAATATAGTCAACAATTTAACACTAGAGGGCAATGTTATGAGCTTCTGAGTACTCCAATATTGCAAATTACGAAAATTATTTGTAGGTATGTATTTAAAATAAACTTATCATTTTTGGTCTCGATTAAATCAAATTTATTTAAAGCTACTCAATTCTAAGAATTATTATGTTATAATGGTTTACGACATTAACTAATTAATTTGATAATTATTATGAATTAGTTTACATACAAATGGCATTGAATGGGTCAATGAGGAAGCGTGCTCGTCGCGACTCCTGCCAGCCTTTTTCAGGGTTGCACTTCCTCTCCTGTGCACACCATACGGGACAACGTATATATGAGTGAGAGCATCCCCCGACAGCGATGTACACTGGCTTGTCCCTGTTGGTGTGAGAAGAGTGCAGTTCGGCATTGGCGACCGCCACTCAACACGCTTTGCACTTCGGGTCGGGAAGTGGAGAGAAGAGTGCAGAATAGCTGCGTGGAATACGAGAGACGGGATTGAAGAGAAGATTAATGATTTATTGATATTTCGAAAGAAAGATTGGACGTGTTTTGTATGAGTGAAACCAAACAAAAGGGCAGTAAACTTGCCGACAAGCCTGGAGGGGGCATCGCTTTGTGGTCAGGAGTACCACAAGAAGAAAGGGGATGCCAGAGGGTAGTCATCTTACTGTCATCTCGTTAGGTTAATTGTATTACTGTGTAGTTGTAGTTATTGCACAGATGTGTAAATCCCAGACTGCTCTGGGTGCGGTTTAAGATGGGGTTGACGAGAATTTTTATTTTGGCGGTGTATGCCCCAGTGTTCTTTGTCGGTTTGGATGAACTAGAGTAGTTTTGGGAGAATATTAGAGAAGTTCAAGTAATGGTTGAACAGAATGAGAAAATTGTTGTGTGTGGAGACATGAATGATGCTGGTACGATTGTGTTAGGAATGTGTATGGAAAAGGATCTTTTTGTAGCTAATACTATATTTAAGCACAAAAGGATCCATTAGTACACGTGGACAAGGAAAGGGTGAGAGAAATATGATTGATTTAATCCTGGTGGATAGCTGGCTCAAGAAGCAGGACACAAAAGCGCATAGACGTGCTGATCTGGGAACGGACCACTTTCTGGTGGTAACCAAAATAAGGGGTCAGTTTGCAGCATGGCGACGCCACATAGTGTCCAAACATGCAGCGATCTGTCGCATCAAAAGCTGGAAACTGCAATATGTGACCATCAGAAATGAATATGAAAGGGCAGTATCCGATTTAAGAATGTTGGCAGAACCTTAGGGATAGAGATAGAGGCTGCAAAAGAAGTGTGTGGAATGAATAAGATTGGGAACAGTAAAAAGCGTGATGCGTGGTGGGATGATGAGGTGAAAGAGTCTGTGTATAAAAAGAAAGTATGGCGAGACTACCTTGCTACTAAAAATGTCTGTGGTGCGAAGAATTTGATGAAAGACTAGTGAAAGAGAAGCGTGGAAGTTGTAGGGTGTTAGATGAAAACAAGATGTCGGACAACTTAGTGGAAAATTTCCAATTATTTTGAAAATAAGTATGTAAGTACCGAAGTGGTCCGGCATCTTGCAGAATAAAGTGCGTTCGTAAGAAAACGACCTGCTAACAAATATAAAAGATGTTCTGCAGCGATGTAGTAATACAATGGAGAACTGTTCGAAAGTGACGAATCCGTCTCTGATACCGAGAGCAATTCTAATGAGTTGCCACACTCGGGTTAGGGATTCGAAGATGCTATTAGCTTTTTTTTTAAACTTCTGCTTCGCCTACCGTGTGTAATGGAAGGGTCTTTGTCCATCTGTTTTCTTTCCATCTGTCATTTTTCTTTCAATACTTATTCTAGGTACATCTATCCTCTTTCGTTTTCCCTACTCTTCATTTCCTCTCAATTTTCTTTACCTATCCTTATTATAATCATTCTACATTTTTCTCACCTATTACATTACATCTTTATACCTATTACAATGTTCGCTTACATTTATTTGCTAACTTATACACTAATTATTATTATCACAATCGTTTTTCCAACTCTTCATTTCCTATCAACTTTCTTTGTCTATCCTCATTATAAGTATTCTTCGTTTTTCTAATCTATTACATCCTTATACCTATTACAATTTTCGCTTACAGTTATTTGCTAACTTATACACTCTAATTATGCCTACCCATTTTATCATCTCTATTTTTTACACTATTACAGTTGTTTACATTTTTACCTTATATCTGATGTCACATTTATTTTCCTTATACTATTAATATTTCGATGCTATTAAGTTGGTACCTAAATTAATTAATCTGTGCTATTAGTATGAAAGAGATTGAGAAAGTGACAAGTAGTCTGAAATGTGGAAAGTCTGCGGGAAATGATGAGGTAACCGCTGAGATGATCAAGTATGGTGGTCCTAGGATCTGAGATACCTTCTATGCACTGTGCAACCTTTGTTGGCAGAAGGGGGAGGTGCCAGAGGACTGGCGCACCGCAGTCATAGTACTTACCTCTCTATAAAGGGAAAGGTTCTCATTTAGACTGTACGTGCTATAGACCCAAAAGCTTTGTCAGCTTAGCAAGTAAAGTCTATACCAAGGTATTGACTGAACGTATGATAGGCGTTTGTGAAAGATATTTGTGGGAAGCCCAAGGTAGTAGGAACGGTAAAGGGCTGTATGGATCAGATTTTCGCGTATCGTGGAGAAGTTTCTCGCCATAGGTCAGAAAGTTTTCTGCGCTTTCGTGGATCTAGAAAAAACATTCGATAGAGTAGTGGGAAAGACACTGTGAAGTCTTCTGCCTGAATATGGCAGGGCCCCTTACTGCAAGCTGTGAGGTCATTATATCGAGGCCTCAGAGCCTGTGTAAGGATAGATGGTGATATGTCGCCCTGGAGGACAATTCTCAGTTCCGGCGATATAATGTCTAAATAGTAATTAAATCAAATCTGCGATCTCTATCAAAAATGTCGAAAAATATGTCTCTGACTCTAAAAATGGTAGTCTCTGTGTTAATAGACATTAATCTGTACACTCCTACTTCATCTCTACGAATTATACGTCTCGTTTTTCTCGATTAAGTTGGTTAAATCGAGAAACGTAATAATTGCGTTTTTTATTGACATAAAAACTATGAAATATGTATTCTCATTTAAAAATGTTATATAATAAAATTAAAATAAAATGTTTGGGAACGTATCATAAAGTGTAAGTATTTACTTTCGTTGGAAGATCATACCGCGTAGTTGAACATGTAACAGGCTGGATTAAATGCATTAAGTACCTAATTATTTTACAAAGTTAAATTGAACATTGAAAATCTCTGGTACCTACATGGAAAATGTCTAGAACCGCGACGCTTGGCGCTCAGTCCTCTCTGACTACCCCGTTACATACAGGATACAGCGTAAAGAGATATATATGTATGTACTATGTGTGTACAAATGGCATTATATCATGTAATTTTTTTCTCTGAAGACAGCTGACCAAACTTGTATGAATAATACTTATCTATTACTCACTCTATATAAATAGTATGATAGCTTAAGATTGTTAAATTATAACTTTTTATTTAATTTTTGTGAATATTGTGTTTCTTCTATTGTTATGAGTTGCCATTGTCCACAAAGCCTTAGACGGCTTCGTAATGACGTGTCGACGTTCATGTTTGGTCAACTCATGTAAAGTTGTTTTTAGCTTTTTAAAGCCGGAATTATGTATAGGGGTATCGTTACCAAATCGGATTTTCGAGGTCCGTCTTTAGGGGCAAAGGCACCGTGGGTGTGGATTATAGGATAATTGGACACAAACCGTTGCCAATTGTTGTCAAAATGTTGTCGTAGCGTTGCTGGTTAAATAAAAATTAAAGTTACAATTCGAGTGTATAAGGACACGCGTTAGCAAATGCAGTCTTATTGGATTCGATGACAAGAAAGTTACATACTATCCACTATATCCTTAGACAACTCTGCCACAAATAAAATCAAAGACGTAGGTAATAATAGTACCTACAATATTGTATTGTCAAAATGAAAGGTTTTCTTAACCAACTGAGAATTGTCTTTTTTTAATGTAATACATAATAATTCATGTAATACATAATACCACAGACTAATTACATAGTTACTATTTTATCATTGTTATTGATAATAATCGATTATTATTTTTTCACAATAACACTGTCATGCAACCACACACACTGTAGTCGTAGTGCGCAATGAAAAAATACATAAAATAATGTTTAGATGGTTCGGGCATGTAGGTAGGAAAAATGAGTGATGAAAGACGAAGAAAAGCTACAGAGCGAAATTAGTTGTAATAGATGCATCATAAATTGCATAAATTATATGTAAAAATTGTAGACAACGACGACGGTGACTCAGATCTAGTGACACATAACATAATAATGTTATATGTTATTGATTATTTTAACAAATAAAAAATAATAATTAGTACATCCTGTAGAACAGATAGTATGAATAACACTTATGTAACATAGATATTATTATATCAATTTGGATTGCTATGATTGTAATACATCACTTACATGAGTTAGCGTTACCTACATTTTTTTGGTTAATGAATGAAGAATAGCAACAATTTTAGATTTTTGGTTCATAACATATTGATTCAAAAATAATAAAATAACGTGCTCAAATTATTTCAATACGTCAAAGTTCTTATTTAATTATTTATTAGTTAGATACGCAACGCCTGCTTTGACGCTATAGATATAGAACAACGTTCGGACAGTTCATTTTACGTTCCCTAGTCTTTACTCCTTATACGGCCAATGGGTAAATCTGGATAGATACTAGATCGAACTACAGATCAGACACATGTCCTCTGGTAAGAGGTGTTTGGCCGGTGGATTGGAAAGGAACATAGTGAGTGACTGGTGACACAGATTTATAATAAAATGCCCTGTGGTCGTACTTATAGAAGTTCGCGAAGACGGAACGTGGATATAGGTCCGCAGACATCTGGATATCTGGACCCATATCCCATGTTCTTCAAAATGAACATTTACACATCACTAAAGTCTACAGACATCGGACAATCATTAGCTACCACAGTTTTATTTACACTATATCATTACAGTAAGTGCAGCGTAATATATTGTAAATTATTGTAATGTCAAAAAACAAACGAAAATGCTAGAACTTATTGATATATCTATTTATGCAAAATACTTAGTCTACTATTTGGTCCTGGACAAAAACAGTATTTATAGACAGCTCCAATAAGACAAAATATCAAGAGATTACTACTGATATTCTTCATTGGGAATATTTACTTTTTAGCAGATTATCTGATATTAGACATATTTTTCCTTCTTTTTATGATTTGTAGCCCAAAGAAAGACCGTGCTTTTACTCGCCCGTATAATTCTCATCTAATATTGTTACAAAAATAACAATAACGTCAATGTAAATTAAATTAACATTGGAGTTACCACTTATATTCAGAGTATATGTGATTATGATTGTAAAAGTTTTAGTACTTAGCCGAAGGAGACTGGCCAAATTAGACTTAAATATTATGTTATATTCTTCGATCACAAATATATAACAAGATACACAATCAGCGTTCCAAAAACGTCCGAATCAAATGTGCGCTGAAATGAGAATTTTAGCGCACTCGGTCTTAGTAGTAATTTGCGAACACTAAAGGAAACATGACAAAGTGCTCCTTCAAAAATTGTAAAAATGACACGTCTAGAACGTTAAAAAAAGATGGAGTTTCTTACTTTCGGTAAGTAATTAGGATTATTTTATTTACGTGTTTATTATTTCGTTAATATTAATTAATAATAATAACGTTATATAGCTCTTTTTTATTAAATTCATAATAATATTTTTCAAATGACAGCTACATAATACAATTAATTATACGATCGTGGATAAGACATGGAGAACCAAACTACCGCATTCAGTTTTCATTTATTCGGATTATACTTTTATCTCTGTTCTAAAACTGTAGAATGGAGCTTTTAGTCTTACATTTTTATTTCTTTAAATATATTTTTGGTGTTGAAATTTCAATTATGACTGTAGTATAAGATTTGCTGCTAATTATAAATTTTAATGTAATTTATGTAACTATGTATTCTTTTATAAACACTGCAAGTTATTGCAATATTTTTCTCGAACATATAAAAAAATATATAGCTTTCCTCGAGATCTTATTCGATGTGAAAAATAGAGTATATATTATATAGTCTATAGTAGCACGCCAAAAATGTGATGAATACTTCATACCAAATGAACGAAGCGTAGTTTGCTCTGATCACTTTTTAGAAAGTGACGAATAGTCACAGCGAAAGGCTTAAAAAGGCTACACAATATTACGTATTTACTTAAACCTGCACTGCATTTTTATTTGACAGTGTATTTATTTGTATTGTGGCATTATTAGAAGATTAACGTTGCCACTAAATCGTTTAAAACTAAGATTTTATATCCTTTAATTGTTTTTTATCAAAGTTAAGATTTCTAGTCATGACATATTTCTCTGATTACCCCGTTAGGGATACGGCGTGTTAATATGTATGTATATATTAAATAATGACTAGCAGACGATTTCCCATTAAAAAACTTAAAAAATATCAGCACTTTATTGCGACTTCGCTCTGTATTCCTAGATTACGTCATTGCCTGATATCCAACATTTTTTCCTTGTCTCGCCTAATCTAAATATTATGTCTTATCCTTGTCACATCCACGTAACAAACCAAAATGATGTAAACAGCGATGGAAATATATTACGTCAATTATACTTTAAGCACGAAACGTAAGTTTTTTTTTACAAACTTCGTTTCAATGCCTTACAAGGATCTATACGAGCTTTTACAACTTTATACCTTTAAGGTCTACTTTAAATTAAAATAATATTACCAACAATACTGTAAGATGTTCAAAATGTATATGTCAATTCGGACAGTAATTACGTATTTAAATTTTAAAGAAAATTGTGAATTATTATTTGTGATCGAAGAACTAAAAATAAAAAAATATTAATAACAATGCTGCTTCCTCCCTTTTTCTGTTCTTACATTGCGTCTGAATATGTCATTGCCTGACATGCAACATTTTATTCCTTGTCTAACATTATAATTTCTATGTGTCTTATCCTTGTCACTTTCATCTAACTAATTATAATGACGTAAATAGCAAAACAAATAAATTACGTGAATTACACTTTAAGCATGAAGCGTAAGATTAAATTTTAAATATATTTTTGTTAACAAACGTCGTTTCAATGCCATGGGAGAATCTTTTACAAATTTTTACAACCTTTATATGCATCGACAGTAAAGTTTACTTTAAATTAACACAATATTGAGATAATACTATACGATATTAGAAATGTATATGTCAATTTAGACAATAATTTGTTCCAATTTTATAAAGGATTGTGAATCTAGTTATATATTTGTGATCGAAGGTTATATTACAAATAAAAATTGTTTACAGAAAAAAAAAATTCTTAATCCATTAGAGTAATAACTGACTTTTTTTTGCGTACGGGGATATAAAGCAATAAAAAATATAAATTATACGTTGTTAGATTGTAAGGGTGGCTTTCAGTTGCACCAACTATTTAAACTGACATATAACTATTTAAACTGAGTTTAAATAGCTGGTTTAAAAGCCACGCTAAAAGAACGGTGTTCTTCTTTCTGTTTTAATGAGATCCGGCTTGGGTGCGCTAGATGGCGCTCGGAACAACAACAATATTGCCAGCAACAACAACAACAACAATCGCGTAGTCGCGCCTCTTGGAAATTATTAAAAAAAGGAAAGACTCCTAGAAGATATTGATCGTCTTTCCGTTTTGAATGTTATAAAAGAAAAGTTTTTATTTTGGGAACCTGTGAAATCTGAACTCGACAATCTTTAAATTAGTTGGTCGTTGCAGTAATTGTAAAAATACAAAAATGTTTGTATTAGTGACAATGAATTTAATGACAACAGCTAGTGCGATGTCACTATTTTTTTTTTTTTTAAATGAGTGAGTGAGTGTACAAAAACGGTTTCTGTGTTGCTTTAGTTAAATGATGTATAGGTATCTAGTATTTTTTGGGAGTTTTCATTATAATAAATGTCAGTATTTGAGTCCTACCGGTGTAATGTTCTATTTAGTCATTTTTATATTTTCTCAATACATTTTTTTAAGTGAAAACATACCTATGTAGTAGGATCATTGAGCAATTTGTGGACATGTAAAATCTTACGAGTTCGGGTTACCGACATGCTATATATGTATGTATTTTTTCGTTTTTTGTGTTTGACCTACGGTATATGTACATCATGCAATTAGTATTTCATAGTGACTTAGGAGTTATCTTACTAGCATGGTAAAACAAATTTTTAATTGTTCAATAATATCTTTGCCACGGATTTTAAAATTAAAAATTCTATGAAATTTTACAACAATTTTAGATTTCTGTTTAATTTCTAAAATATAATTGTTAATACAAAATTATTATTTATTAGCTTACACCTTGCGGAACACCGACATCTTGCAGAACGAATAAAGTGCGTTAGAAAAACCATCATCTGCTAACAGACAAAAAATATTTTCTGCAGCGATGGAGTGATTATCATAGAGAATTGTAGGAGAGTGGCGACTCTGTCCCTGACACTGAGAGCGATCCTAACGAATCGGCACACTCTGGAACTAGAAGAAGTCATTAGTACGAAAGAGATTGAGAAAGCGATAAGAAGTCTGAAATGTGGAAAGATTACGGTAAATGATGATAAAACTACTGAGATGATCAAGTATGGAGGTCCTAGAGTCTGGGATACATTCTGTCAACTGTGCAATCTTTGCTGGCAGAACAGAGAGGTCTCGGAGGAATATAGTGCACGTCATAGTACCTCTTTGTAAAGGGTCATCAGCTTGGTCAGTTTGGCAAGTAAAGTCATTTAAGGTAATGACTGAACGTATAAAAGGATTTCTGAAAGATATTTGTGGGAGGTACGAGGTGGTTTTAGTAATGGCAATATTGTAGGGAAGTTTCTGGACATAAGTTAGAAAATTTTCTGCGCTTTCGTTGATTTAGAAAACGCATTCGATTTCTAGATCAACGAAATAAAGTCCATTCTTATACATCCAACTTAACAAATAATTATATTTATTCTTATGTATCCCCACGCTTTGTTCAAATAAATTTTATGTATAAGCGATCGCGAAAATGTAATTAAAGAATCATATAATTTTGTTTCTGTAGCTCCATGGCCCAGGTTTGTAAGGACAATTGGCGGTCTCCTTTGTCATTAATTCTCATGTGAATATTTTAAAGTGTAAATGAGTGTGAAATCTTCGTATCTACAAACTTCAGGATTCTGGAAAAATAGACTGGGATAGACGAACGGTGAGAGTGATTTCTTAAGGATTTCATTCTTTATTTTGAGCCAGTTTTTAAAGTTTATCGCAATAGTATTCTCATTTTTACTTAACTATGTACTTTTTCAATAGAAAACATTGACATTGGCGCCTGTATTACTGTATGAAAACAATTTGAATAAGCTCAGCCGGCACAGCCCAAACATTATGTCATTAAAAGTAACGCTTAGAATTAAAATTAAATATACATGAACAATATATATCGTATCTCATTAACCTTAGTATGATAAGGTTCTAGATTTACAGAGACAGGTATTAATTTGTGACTGTGTCTTTCGAAGACAGTGGTGCAAATTTTTCTCGAGCCCATCAGTATTCACAGTGTATCCACCGGAGGAAGTGGCACGCAGTGACAGTTAGTTTTACTTAGTGACGGCGCGGCGGCAACTAACGATAACCATTCTGCTCGACCGTATAACGTAACTAAAGAAATGCATCTAAAAGCAGTACAATTATCTTAATACAAAACGAACACACTGATTATTGATTTTTATGCATACATAATCTCACTCCTTTTGAAGTTCGAGACAAACAAGGCATCAAAGTGTAACAAAACATTTTAGTACAATTTCTAATGGTATTTGAGCTTAGAGATGTTAAAGTGAAACCAGATAGGTTGCCTAGCCCTTAGCCTATGCAAGTTCCTTATATAAACTAAGCGTTTTTAGCGTGCTTTAATTACGTAAGTAGTTGGTACATAAATTAGACCAGCGGGGTTATTCACAAACGTCGGAAACTCGACTTTCCGTATCCGACAGGAAACTTTTCGATGATTTTGTCTAAACGCAATTCACAAATCCGAAACCCTTCCGAAACGACATGATTTGACAGTTCATTTCGGGACGAAACCTTCGGATGCTTCCGACGACTTTTTAGTGTCGAAAACATTTCCGAGACGAGTAAATTAATGTAATATGTGTATAATCGATGACGTCTGTCGTCAAAAATCTAGACAAATTGTAATCTAGACTTCTAGACAAATTTCGTGCCCTTTTTAAATGCCTAACATGCCTAAGAATCAATTTGCCTTATATTTTTATAACATATTTTATTAGTTACGCAATCCATAGTTAAACATTGTTTGAGGTATTTGAAGTATTTTTAGAAACAGCAACAATAAAAAATGAAAACACTATTGTACTTTCTATTGTAGTTATTATTAATTTTTACTAAGCGACATCTAGTATAATTTATTTGAACTTGTTGAACGCACAGACGATAAGCACAGACAGTATAATTCGTATTTATAAAGCCTGTTTAGTTCTTCGAATGTAAGTAAAATAATTTACAAAAATGTTTAATCTTAAAAAAGATTAAGTAATTTCTTTGTCTAAGTTGTTTCTCTGTCTGTTTAAAATAATATTTTATCAAATACATTGTGATTGTCAAAATGTCATACGTTTAAACCACACTAATATTTTCTACCAAAAAGAATAGAATTTCTACCATTTTGTAACATGGTTCAAAAATGCAATTTCTTTCGGATTCGTGCATTTTCCAATCCGTCGGATTCAATTTATGCTTTCCGACGATCGGCCCTTTCCGCCACGGAAAGTTTTCGAAGCGTTGTGAATAAGGAGGCTGGGGGGTTATTCACAAACGTCGGATACTTTCCGTGGCGGAAAAGCCGATCGTTGAAAAGCATAAATTCAATCCGACGGCTTGGATTTGTCAATACGACTATGTATAATATGATATACATATAATATAAATATAATACGATTTCAGATTTGTGAATCGCATATAGACAAAATCATCGAAAAGTTTCCTGTCCGATACGGAAAGTTGAGTTTCCGACGTTTGTGAATAACCCAGAGCGGCTAGACAAGTGGCAAGCGTTTCGCCCAATCGAAACGCTTGCTGGCGTTATTGCTCGTCAAAAGTGCCATTTGACTATGTTTTATACGGAGGTTTTACACACGACTTTACGTTTCGTTTGGTATATAAGAAATTTAATAACGTTTGACTACAAATTTAGAATTCGTTATGCTAGATTACGTGGTGTTTGTCATTCTATTCTACAGCGTTTACGACAATTGAGTCACTTGTCTGGGCTCCCTGATTTACTTGTTAAGTATCGACATAGGTATAACTAAATACTTACCTGTGGTATTTAGACACTTAGTATTTTAAAAACAAATAACTATACTTTTTACGCAGTATTCACAGGACCTAGTCTTTAGAACTAAATACAGCGGCGACATTAACTTTTTCTTTCTTGAACTAAACGCAAAGATTAACGAGTGACTATCAAAGATATATAAACCGAGGTAGACTCGCCCTACTCCAAGAAAATAACATTTTTATGGAATCTTTGAATTAAAACGTTTGTAATATTAGGTATATACACATATTTACGTAAGTGTAATTTTTAATTTAAAATGTGTAATTTTGAATTTTTACTGTGTAATTAGAAAGCGATATATATGAAGACAATAAGAGTAAATGAGAAACCATAACGGCCGCCGAGAACACCATGTGAAACGAAATTCCCCATGGTTCGTCGTTCGTCAAGTACGATACTGCCAAAAAGCGAAGATTGCCTGTTACGTTAGGCGAGTAACTCAGGCGATATAAATAGTTGTCTGATTCAAAATTGCCGCTACATTTCTAATTGATTTTGTTTGAAGCAATATGAAAGACGTTTACTGATTTTATTGTATAATTGTCTGAGACTACAATTATTGCGGCTACAACTGTTTTCATCAATTGAAGCGCAGTTAAGGTGGCAAGCGTTACGAACCATGGGGAAAGTTCATAAGAGCCTTAAAAAACCGAAATTACTAAAAGTTCACAAATTGATAAATATCGAGGCGTTAATGCTTTACCACACCATTGGAAAGCAGTTGTTGAAAACACCTACTTGTAATTAACAAATAAATAACTAAAATACATATATAAACCACTTTTTAATTTATTGGTGTAATTGTATCGGTAAATTTGATTCACACAACCTATTAATAGTGAGATATAATATTAGGTGATATAATAGCGAGATTGATATTTACAAAGTTATTTAATAGAGAGAATTTACGTACATATTAAACTGTGGATACTTACGACAGAAATTAGTATGTCGTTGTAAATTTATGATCTTCTAAACCACGCGCAAAGTATGATGATATTTATGCTTTTTTCTAATTTTAAACAATACTTTTTTTAGGATCGCGTGACATACATACAATGATGACGTTTCGGCACAGTTTAAGAAAAAATCAAGTTTCAGCACCAGTTTAGCACGCACCAGTTTCAGCACCAGCCTTACACTCCAGAATTTGTTGTGATGGGTGCGTCTACTTCAATTTATATACAGAAGTCTTTGGTGTGTCGAAAAAAGACGAATGTATTTTCTGTAATAAAATTCGAGGATTTAAATATCTATATTATATCACTTTATACGTCAATTTTATGAACACTTTATACCTAAGAATTTTCTTCATAAAATATTTATCGTTACTCGTACGCTCGTACCTACATTTTTAATACTAATAATGAACAACAAATAAACTTCTAATTTTACAGAAACTAACACCGCTAATCCGCTAAGAGCATGTCGAACCACACATAACAGTACTTGCATAAATTTAAAAAAGTAAAAAGAATTGGGTCCATCATACCCATTATTTATTTTTTGTTTTCGGTTATTCTTACTGTACCAAACTGTACCAAACTCTCTACCAACCTCTCTCTAACAAACTGTTTAGTAGGACTAAAGATACCAGAATAAATCAGCTGTGTCTCTGTGACATACGGATTAACAGACGAGCAGACAGTTATAACGAAACTGTAAGGGTTCCGTAGCACAATGGTAAAACAGAATGCTTACAGTTAAAAGTATCTTATAAACTAGCCATTGATTAATCAAAGACTGATTTACAACTTCGAGTTAATAATATAACGTTTTCATTACATTATTTACGTATTATGTGTGACAAACCATACAGTAAATAGAAATTCTAAGACGGATTTCCGTTTTGAGTCACTCGTCTTTGTAGGAGTCACAGTCATAACTTACGGGAATATAGAAAAAAAATTAATTGACCCACTCGTTAACTAGACACCTGCTATTCTGTATATTCTGCGGTTGTTTCGTAATTCATGACTTGGTAAATTTACCAGTGGGTTTTCCCGTGATTCATCGTTAACAAAGTTTAAAGAAATTGTGATAGAAAGTTTCAAACAGTTCAGTTAAGTATAGCGTTAGTAATAAACGGTATTAGTAACATTATTAGCATACTGTATTACATTATACGTATTCTACTTATTTTTCAAGTGTTTATAATACTTTATATCATACTTTTTTAGTATAAAAAAAGAAAGTGGCTGATTAACGTAATCACAGCCTTAAACCGCTATGTTCTGAAACTTGGAATTTTGCACAGATGTTCCTTAAATGGCCTAGGCATTCACTAAGAAGGGATTTCTGGGAATTCAACTTCTAGACGTAAAATAGAGTACGTAAGTTTAAATGAAAATTCGTCATTTTTGAACATAAATCTATAAATATTTGGATTTCCAATTAAAAATTAACAAAGAAATATATTAGAATGTTTGGAAATTTATACTTAGCATGTAAAACAGAGGATAGAAATGGGTAAGAGTATTCCGTATTTTTGTAGAAAAAAAAATGAAAATCGAATTTAGTTTTTTATTACGCGCGCACTCACAGACAAACGCAGGCGCATGTCGTTGTAACGATTAAAAAAAGCACATACTAAAAGTGGCAAATAATTTATTTAAGTACGGCATGAAAACTTTGATACAGAAACTTAAATGATTACAGATGGATACGTGTCCACGGACCTGTACCCATTGCGGTACCGTGATTGTAGCTCTAAGTGCAAACCGAACATGTATCTGATGGAGTAAAATCAAACGAGCGTGAATGAAAGCGTAATACGGGTCACGCCCTCCGTGAGCTACAAAAATATACTTAGTTCGGTTCCATATCCCTTATATTCTTCATAATATCGGACCTATCTATCACTCTTATTTACTTACAAGCGAATAAAAGAAACGAAGCTAAAAAGTCATGCATGAACATTTGCTTAAGCAACGTTACGATTAAAATGTAATTTATACCTGTGAAATGCATTAATAGAAACTATATTTTTTTTCTTTCAATAAATATTTTTGTTTCAATAAATCAGTATATACTTATGTAAACGTTAATATTGCAAACTTAAAACTAAGTATTATCTTAAATTATAAACTTCCACATAGCCGCTTAAAAAGCTGCCTTTGCTTAGGGTGCCTCGCAGACAGAAATTTTATGTTTTTCCAATGTGTTATAAAAAAATCACTGCGCCAGATCGTCATTATTTCTATTTTAAAATGCTTTGGGCACGAGTTTGAGGCAAACGGAGCCCTTTTGGCTCCGAGAAAATTGCTTCAGTTTCGTGCGCTATATTGCTAAGCTATTACTCGTCTCCACTTTCAGTTTCTAAGCGTTATTATTTTAAGCCATTACTATTGTCCACAAATCTGTGTCCTGAATAAGATAAGGTAGTAGATAGTTGTAGACTTCTCATTTGTGAGAAGAAATTTGTGCTCAGTACTACAATTTAACTGTACAGAAACTGTACAGAGAGGCCTTCTGTAGGTACACATACAACTTCATATTAAGCATTCTAGAAATAAAAATTACGCTAATAAACCAATAAAGCATTTTCATTTCCACGAGATATTTTAATATCACGTTTCACTTCTTGAATTTCGAAGATCGATAATGTACATGTTGAATAATTTATGTGGTAGCTACGTAAATTATTTGTGCCACGTTTTAGATTAATAGGTGAGTTGTATATTTTTTGTCTTATAGACTAATATTTAATTTCCATATCGCTTCCTTAGAAGGTTAATTAAAAAAAATCTTTTTAAGTTGCTAAGTGTGGTCCCAACAGAAAGACAGACCCACAAAGCATTTAACCTATAGAGTGGAAACGTCATTTATTTTGTTTGATAGTAATTTACATCTTAACAGTTACTTCTATAAATATGTCCGTCAGCCCAAAATCCGACAAAAGCTGTGTACACGTGCTCATGAAATAGACTGAGATAACGTAATAGAGGTTGCACTAAGGTGAAAGCACATGTCATCGAGCACTTCAATTCGGACCCGTGATAAAATGAATGTAAATTTTATTTATATTTACTGTTACTTACCGATGGACTGAGATCGTGTCTGTTTTATACTTGGATTTTTTACTGTTTTTGAGACACCACCGATTAGAACAGTAAGTATTTAAATATCTGTCGGATTATACAGGAATGTACACACAGGTCTAGTATTGGTTATGTACTGGTTTAATGCAAGCGAAAACTGAGCAGTGGTGGGTAGGATGGTCCGATATTTCGACTCTATAGGTTGACAGCACAGACGGAACGTAAAAAAAGGATGTCATTGTCACGCATGGCATGACATAGACATTATACCTACTTCTTTTGTTTTCTCGAATCTTATCATTCTCCTCTCACATTTACATCTAGATTTATGAGTGATTTTGACGTTTTCTTAAGCTAACACTCAGGTCATTAGATTTCCATGGGTGATTTTCGTAATAATAACATATCTGTGTTTTTTAGTATCAAAATATCACGCTGTATACCTAATGGGGTAGTCAGGGAGGATGGAGCGCCAAGCGTAGGTGATGCACGCAACATTACTTAATCTAATATTTAATAAGCACCATTTCGTAATGAAGATAAACAACCTTACTAAATGAAGTCTCAATGTCCTATTTATCATTTACTAGGGTCGAAGACATATGCATAATACATTGTGGTAACCATTTGTCACCATAAACAGTGCATTTTATTACAAAATTTAATTATGCAGGTATTTGTATCGTATTTATAAAATTATTTTTGTACTTGAGTTTTGATTAGTAAGGGATAGTTATTTCATACTTTTCAGTGATTTTTTTTGAAGTCAGTTTAATTTTTTCGTTATTTTTTTTTTATTTCTCTCTTTTGAGTGACCTTGGCCTAAATAAATATCTAGGACAGTTTTACGATTAACTTCTTTTCTAATTCTGGAGCGCAATGAATCAAAAATGAATCACAAACAAGAGAATCATCAATATAAATTAATAAAGGTTATAAGCAGTTTGCGTTGTTTGGTGTATCTTTGAAATCTAAGCTATAATACTTGTGAAATTTAAATGGTAGCAATCTGTAAGTATATCCTTTCAAATAAAAAGAATTTTTCAAATCGGTTCATAAATGTCGGAGTTCTGAGGTAACAAATACAAAAAAAAATACAACCGAATTGACAACCTCCTCCTTTTTTTGAAGTCTGTTAAAAAAAGGAATTTATTTATAAGAAGGGTAAACTTTCTTTTCGAAAAGTGCATTTATGTACTTATACCATACATAAGTGTCGTTGTAAGTTTGTGCAGCGCGACTACGTCTGGCAGTGTAAGCAAAAATAATTTTCTTTTATCTTTCTTTTCTTAAAATTGAATCGAAGTCGCTTATTAAGGTTAATTAGGTTCATGTTATATTCCTCGGCGCAACGACTGCACTGGACATATCGAATCGTTCACCCTGCTTTTACGAGCGCATGCGACGGGTTTATGGCCACGGTAATAATATCCATGTTTGTTGTAATTAACTTATGTACTGTGTGTGATCAACCGCGATATGTTAAGCAATCTCGGAGGTCGAGTGACTTTGTAGTATTTTAATTTTAGCTGTCAATTTTATATTCCGTTTATTACTGGCTTTTAGCTTATTGAATGCCTCCATAGGCTCAATAGACATAGCAAATAGGGATAATGATGACGATAATAATAATTGGAAATTGTTTTCATCTTTTCACCTGTAGTCCAAATTAAACTAGATATGTTATTAGTTCTACGCAAGTGATAACAAAATCGATACTAAGTTACACAAAGACGCGATTACAACATTTTGAATAAATTTGATAAATTGGTAAAATAAATTTAATTTTCGGAGATCTATAAGATCTAGTAATTTCGATTTTTTTTTCTGTAAACTTTATATACATTCCTATATTCCCTGAAATTATTAAAATTTTAGGTAGGTCAAGGTCAATACCTGGACCAAGAGTTTTCCTAAACCACTGAGTTTTATAGATAACGGGAGGACGGGAGACGGTCAAGTTGAATTTAAGCACCCAACTTGCCCCTTATTTAATTAAAGCACCCAATTGAACCTTTATTTAATTAAATCATATAGTTTCCCTTTTTTAATTCAAACATCCAATTTACCCCTTATTTAATTCAAGCTGGAAATTCGCCCCTTATTTAAATCTAGCACCCAATTTGCCTCTTATTTCATTTAAGCACCCAATTTGACCCTTGTTTAATTCCCTTATGAATATTTTAGTAACTAGTACATGGTCTTTCGACAAGATGTATTATTTTGCCAAAATTTCAGTTAGTACGTCAATTTCTGAGAAAATCGACTGTGGCAGATGGACTGATGGACGGACGTATGAGTGGTGTTATGAAGGTTCCATATTTTCTTTTAAGATATGAGGGTCTGAAATCATATTTGTTGTTAATTCCGTGCTAATTCGAGACAGAAAAAATAATATAAAATGGGCTGGCTGTTTGACTTTAAGTTTTGCAGCTTTAAATTAACCGTTTATAAAAAGAAACTTATGTACATAAAAAGGGACTACATTCTTGTCACTATCTTGTTCCAACAAGTACTTATTGCTAAATTATATTATGTCTTTTGTGAATGGGAAATGGTTTTGATGTATACACTGTGTCTCGTCAGAATAGACTACATGATTATTTACTAATAACCCAATTAAAAGATACATTTAGTACTGTGACAAAATATTCGAAATACAGTAAAAACCTAAAAGTTATGCTCTTTTAAATTCAAGTTGTGGAACAGAGTGGGGATAAGTTTCGTCTCTGTCACTCACAGCGTTTGGTAATGTCCCCGCGATATTGAGACGCTTACAGACATGGAATGCTATCTCCCTTCATCTTATCACCACTCTGTTCTCACTAATGAAGTTCGAAACCCAATAACTCAATTTTTCTTTCGATTTTAAGAAGTTATTCACAATTTTATTCAAAAATGATTTTAATACAATATCTATGTCTTTACCTAATAATACAATATGAAGAAGTAAACTTTATTTGTTTGTATGAAACGGATAAACTCAAAAACTACTCAACCGATTAATGTTTTTAAACTTTCACGACTTGTACGAGTACACATCTTACAATATTTACTAACGGGTCTATGTCGCGTTTATACTTTAAGGCTAATTACCTATTTTATCCCGACGTTTCAACCGGATTGCACTTAAAGTATAAACGCGACATAGACCCGTTAGTAAATATTGTAAGATACTCAACCGATTTCAAAAATTCTTTCATCTACATAAAGCTATGATACATCGTCATTGAGTAAGTAACATGGGCTGATATATTATTTTCAAAAAAATGTCTAGCCCTTCGAAGCCGGGGCGTGTTGCTAGTATCAAATATACACTTTTCACTGTACACACTTTTAAAAGCAGTCATCTACCCTATTTAATTACAATTAAACTATTACCTTGAAGCTACTTTGTATTAATGTTTTTAACATACTTATCACTGATTATTATTTTTATTTTATAAATGCTTGATTACTCTCTAGACAATTGCGTAGGAGGGAATGAATAATCATAAACAATTTACTATAAAATGATGCATTAACACGTGTCATTTTAACAAAGTTAACTGGATGCACTTATATTGCTTGCTTATCGGACGAATGAGTCATTTGCAAATAAGCGTAAAACAAGACTTGATAATGGGATTAGACATGTTCATTCCGTAAGTCAGTTTGGTGCATCCAAAAATTCGATTATGTTACCTTCCAAAGAAACTTAAATTTTCATAGTCATGTTATTTGAATGGTTATCTGATATAACTATACTTATCTAAATGATATTTACTTTGTATTCCTACCTAAAAACAATTAAGAAAAGTTCGTCTAATCATAGCATTGTTATTGTAACCCACTGGTTCCCAAACTCATTTTGTCTACTGAGTTGAGAGCTCATGCAGTCGTTGTCTAAGATGCCTCCTAGCTGAATGAAATTACAAATCACCCCCAGGTCTCTACACAACGCCCCCATTTTTTTTCTGGGTCTCTGACCGCCCCCCTTTAGGCCTGCAGCGCCCACAAGGGGGCGTTATCGCCCACTTTGGGAATGGCTGTTGTAACCTGACTGAGTTTCTCAGCGGCAGTTCTTCTTATTGGGGACTTTACTGGGTTTTAGTGACTAAAAACGACATCAATTTGATATTTAATAGGTACTCATTGATGAACGTCAGTCAATGTATTTTTATAACGGAACTGTCATTTACGTTTTTATATTCATTTTCAGACAATGGGCATTGTGTAATTAGGTCCAAGCTCTCTGTGAACTGGTGGCAAGTTAAACTTAGAGCTGAATTAAGTTACATTATGTGATTTTGTTATTAGGTCGTTACGTTAATGTGTCTTATGCAGTTAATTTTATTTAGTTAAGTAATGTACTAAATATATGTATATTGTACATGGTATTCACTAATTTTGATGATACGTTAACTTTGTAAGTTTTATAATTGTTATTATAAACATT
Source organism: Zeuzera pyrina (assembly GCA_907165235.1). Lineage (NCBI taxonomy): Eukaryota > Metazoa > Arthropoda > Insecta > Lepidoptera > Cossidae > Zeuzera > Zeuzera pyrina. The sequence goes on from OU015627.1 coordinate 8,479,276, forward strand.
ATTATGAGACAATAAATACAGTTCCTTACTCCTCTGTTACTCGAGTGCAGATAATCAATTTTCGAAATAATAATAATAATACTTCACACAATTACACAGATTTTGTAACCCCAAACTAAGCAGTAAGCTTGTACTATGGGTACCACACAACGAACTCTAAGGGAGTTCCCAGTGACACCCAGACTCCAAGCCAATTTAGAAAAATTCGTTTCCTAAATTTACCTGACCGGGAATCGAACCCGGGACCCTAACTTGGAAAACTATGCCACTGCGCCAACGGGCCAGTCATCTAATGCTTATTTAGAGTGGAGATGTGTTTGCTAATAAAATGTAATGTATTATTTGTTTTAGTATGAGAATTTCAGTAACTGAAGTTCAAGTTATAACTGCTTTTAAAACAATAAATATGGATTACATATTTATTATTTGAAAAGCAAATTATTATGGTCTTACCTAATTTATAGAAATAAATTATTTCTTAAAATAGACTGACAAACTCAAATAAGTGTTAGGAACTAGCAAGCGTTTTTAATAATTAATGTTCGAGTTAAATACTTCTAGTAATATTTTCATTTGTTTTAAATATTTTTTACTTTTCAAGATAATTTAAAAAGAAATATAAATTCTTTTGCGTTGTTCATTGTTTCCTTTAATTTTAATGCTATCTGTGAACAAATAATATTATATTTTTAATATTGTATGGCACTTTTCTATTTCTGCTACGAAACTGGACCTCAGCATTGTTTAACCAATAAAAATTATGACAAATTCAATTACGTACTAACGGTTTTGCGGTCCTTTCCTTTCACATGAATGAATCATCAAAAATTATATTCACATGGAAAGAGGTCGAGTTGGGAATTTCGACGTTCATTTTTTTAACCGACTTTAAAAAAGGAGAAGGTTCTAAATTCGACTGTATATATTTCTTTGTTTTTTTTTTGTATGTTCGGCAAAACTTCTTTGTTTATGAACCGATTTCAAGTACTATTTTTCCGTTGAGTTCAGTACAGCCCCAAGGCGGTCTCATTTAAATATCACTGATATTAGAGCTTGGACTTCTAAGATACATCAAATAATCTTAACTGCTTATAAGCTTTATCGATGATTCTTTGTCATTCTGTTCCAGAATTAGACTAATTGAGTTATTTATTTAGAGCAAGGCCATCCAAAGGGAAATATAACTCTTTTTAAAGAAAAGTAGAAAACAACTATCCTTTACTAATCAAAACTTAAGTTCAAAAATAACTTTTTAGAAGCTTACCAAACTAGTTATTCTGTTGTTGCACGTTGATTTGGCACCGACTTCAGTAACTGTCAAATTTAATTATACCTCTATATAGAGGTAGAAATACCTATATAGGTATTTGTATCGTATGCAATGATATTATATTTTGTATTATAACATCATTGATCGTATGTATAAAGTAATTTTTGTACTTGAATTTTGATTAGTAAAGGATAGTCATTATACAGCGTGTATATGAAAACGGAACACCTTCTTGAACATGCTATAGTATACCGAGAATGCATCTTGATTACGCTTCAATAAAGTATTATTGTGTAATAAAAACAATGATACAGGTCAAATCACAATTTACTTCAGTTGTGCTTCCCCTTAACACGACAAGTTGTTTATTTCCGACACGGAAATTTAATTTTTACAATATTTTACGAATCCACAGAAATCTCCTTTATTTATGTAAAGATAAGGTTGATATTCCTGTGTATGTGGAAATGTATTTTTAAATTAGAGTTCATGATCGTAGCGATTTGTAAACAATTGTTAAGGGGCATATGCATTATTATTGAAGTTGGTTTTTATGCTTTATTTCAATAACGGTTGAAATTATTACAAAATAAAAAAATATGTTCGATTTAAAATCTGTAACTTTACACGTTCCAGCAACTTCTACGAGAAATAATGGTGTTAACACCTGTAAATTTAAATGGTCATAACTCTTAAACGGCTACATTTTATTCGATAATTCTTTTTATAACTACATACTAAAATTATGCCCTTTCATCCATTAAAGTAACTGTCCCGTTTTCATATACACCCTGTATACTTTTCAGTCAATGATGTTATATATAACATCATTGTTTTCAGTGTTATTTTTTTAGTTATGTCATTAAAACGGTGACACTAATGTTCCTTATCGTTATTTTGCTCACCACTTCGTTTCGTAGACTTAGGCTTTAAAAAAGTTTTCATTAAGGCGACGCATTGATAAACAATATTTTAATTTAAATTGGACCTTCTGTTCTACGCAAACGTGCACGCGCTAGCTTACGAAACATACAAAAAAATACGGTTATTTTCGTTTATTTTAAAAACCATAATTAATTTTAAAAAATCGAGCTGCAATTTTGAGGAATATGTTTAAAGTAAACTATACAGAAAATTTAGAAATAAAAATCGGTCCTATTGCTCCGAAAAATGTTAATCTCTGTTTTATAATAAGTTTCTTTGATATTTTTGTTTGTGTTACAAAAGTTAACCAACCGTGTATCGCAACTGCGAAAATGAAGTCAATGAAATGAAGAATCAGGATACCAAATATCACTGTCATACGTTTTGTAATTACTTAGAAAAATTGAGATCTCTGACGTCAAAATTTACAATGCATTTAAAATTATTTTTTCCAACTTTTTAAGGGGCTCATAAATATCACTATTTTTTCGTTAATTACTTCAAGGAAGTATAGTCATTTTTATAAGCAAATAAAGATAGTATAATCTTGAGTCATTGTCGTGCATTTTTTTTATAAATAACTAGCAACCCACCCCGTTTTTGTATGGGTAGAAATTAAAAAAAAAATGCAGGTAATGTTACTCGCTGATAATGTAGCTTTCTAAAGCTGAAAGAATCTTTGAAATAAGTTGAGTAGTTTTTGTGTTTATCCATTACATACAAACAAAGTTTACCTCCTTATAATATTAGTATAGATAACATAACATAACATATCTTCACGCCGTATCCCTAACGGGGTAGTCAGAGAGGACGGAGCGCCAGGAGTCGCGGTCCTTACACACCTCTTTCGCGTCCTCAAATCTCATCATTCTCCTCACACATTTCGCATTAGTATAGATATCATGAAAAATGACAAATATATAAATTGTATGAGTCTGATCATACTTTGATCATCGTATAATATGTATGTACTTGCTTAGTACATACATATTATATGCAGTACTTAAATAAGTTGGCTTGTGCTATTGTAAATATCACATAACCAACTAGGGTTCACCCTGAGACACCCAAACTCTAGTTCAGAGCACGTTTTCTAAAATTCACAGGAATTCAACCCCATATCCTCGGCTTGAAGAAACAATGCACTAACCACAGCATCTAGGAGAAATTGTACGTACGTTGTAATTATATACTATATCTATACAATTTTCAACATCATCAATTTTTTTTATCCTGTCAAATTCTTTCATGTTAAATCCAAAACATTGGAAAATTTAAGGAAGGGTTTATTAACATCGCTGAACTACTTTCATTTAACAAATTTATTTTGAAAAATGGTAACTTGTTCTGTATGAAGAGAGACATTTTGCGGTAATTATTTTGAATAAAAGCGGATACAGTAATCCTGTTGACACAGTTCGACTTTTGGATAATATTATGTCAAATATTTCCTGGTACGTAGATATGAATGAATAAGAGCGGCCTATATTGAATGAAACCTACGCGTACATGTTTTTAGAACGAGCTATTTTCAATACTTAGAGTATCTAATATATGTTACAAAGCTGGAGCTGAAATTTAATATTACAGCAACAGTTGCAATAAAATTTCACAAAATTGGATATTTCCGCTTCACTCTTTTCTTATAGAAAAAAATAATTCAAAATCAATAAATTTCAGGATAAACATATCAATTGTTCGACCCTAAATTAAGCTCCAAGCATGTAACTACACATGCGAAATAAAGAACTGGGGGAGTGTTCACCAACTCCCCGTGTTCACCAACACCTAAATTACGAAGATTGAACTAGGAACGTTGGTTCAGAAGACAAATGCATAAACCGCAGTGGCAGGTATATAGACATATATGTAATCCACTATTATATTTAAAGAGCAATATTTGTATATTTATTTGTATATATTTGATATCGCTTTCTCGAAAACAACTCTAGCGATTTCGAGCGAAATTTACAATTTAGGGGTTGAAGGGAACGAGAAATCGATCTAATTAGGTCTCAATTATGGGAACAATCGTTTTCTCCGTCTTTCATACGTTTAAAACTTCTAAACTCTACACTTCTAAACTTTTTTAATTTCGCATAAGAGTTTACCTTTTCAATAGCACAGTGACTGAGTGTAGGTCTACCACGACGAAATGCGCGAGTTCGAATCTCGCAATGTGGTCAGACCTTTTTGTTTTTTTAATAGGTGGAAATAATATTTCTAAGTTCAATTTGCTACAAGTACCTATTAAAAACACATATCACTTTAATATTGCACTCATAATAAGGAAATAAAATGAAAAATAATGCTAAACGCATAGACTTCATAACTTCAGACAGCCTGTCCCGTACTACGAAGTGAGGCAAATAACATCAGATAAAATATAAATATGTGGGTGCTGTTCTCTAACTAAATGGCGACCGATCAGCTTATTTGATAATAAATGTGTATCGTATGTACAGGTGAGTCAGGTTATCTGATTTAGCTCACCGTTGCTGCTTTGACACGGCGTCTGGCTTTGGAGTTATTTATAAAGTCTATGGCTAACGGTTATAGAGGAAAATCTATTATTTATTTTTCTGAATAATGAATTTTATGTTGAATTTCATAGACTTCCTTTATTTTATAATACAATGTTATTTAAAAGAATAGTATTATAGTAAGCAATATTTGTATATTTATAATGCGTTTTCGAAAACGGCTCTAACGATTTCGACGCAATTTACAATTACAAGCTTTAGCGTCCAATTCTGAGAAAATTCGTTTTCTCTATGTTTTTACGCACTTAAAACTCCTAAACTATGAACGTTTCTGATTTCACAAAGAGAGTTTACCTTCTCAATGGTAGGTACAGTGGCTAGAGCGTAGTTCTATCAAGCTGAAATACGCGTGTTCGAATCCTGTAATGTGGTCAAACTTCTTTTTTGTTATTTTTTTTTAAGACGCCCCGTAAAGCTGATCGCTCAAATACTATATGTAATAACACTTTCCCTTACGGTCTCCGACTCCTGCAATAAATTGAAATATTAACAATTATTTTATTTTATTTAAAGTTTTTGTTAAATACGTAATCGGGTTTTATATTTTAATTTTAACTTTTTTTTTACATTTCTTTGACAATAATTGCTTAAATTGTTGTTTAAATATTGTTCTTGATCATACTTTTGCAACTAATCTGTACTTTTGCTCCATGTGTAACAGGGGAAACGATCCAGTTATTAGCCGTTTAAACCACCTAGACTAATTTTTTTCTCAAGAGCAAGATGGCTATATGGAGATAAATAAAAATAACATTAAGTGGATCTTTAATTTTGTATTTATTGATTAATTTGAATTGATTACCAAATATCTTCTCAACTTCAAAATAAATTGATATCAAATATAAAAATAAAAAATATGTAGAAGTTGTCCGTATTGTTACATTACTTGGCCTCTGTTTATTAGACAACAGTAGAAACAAAATCTCTTTTTAAGATTTACATTTATTGTAACATTTAATAATTTCTATTAAATTTTCAACTTAACTACACAGGTATTGTAATTTCTTTTTTTTTTATATAATGCAAGCTGAATTGGTTAGCCTCCTAGTTATCATAAAAAAAAAGCCGATCCGAAGAAGGTACTCATAAGAATCTTAAAATAAAAGTTAAATTTAACTAGGTAAATTAAAAAAGAATAAAAGGTAATTAGCTAGTAGCTACCCACCGTGACGAACAAGTAACAAAACGTATCGTAACAAAACAACGATACCAAGTACTTATTTTGCGTTGCTTTATTTTATTTCCATAGCGAGCCCCCGACGCGAGCCTTTTAGTAAAAAACGGAAATTATAGCTTTAATTTTTACGGGTTATGTATTGGGGTTTTTTTATTTGGGGTTTTTTAATTGAACTGTTCAATAACTATATCGGAACAAATAACTGTGGTGTTTCCCTATAACTATATTTGAATTTGCCTTCTTAATGGGCTCGATGAAATTTCATATTGAATTTTTGGATAGCAGCCTGTAAACAACACGTGTATGTAATTGGGACGAATCCAGTGATACCTACCTCATACGTTGAAGTTGGTTATGTGGTTTCGTCGCTCTGAGGTAATGGAGGGCCATATACATATATAATATACATATGTCATACAACATCATAATATGCTATTAAAACCTCTTTTCGATCGGAGGTCAATTGCACTTTTTTTTTATTTCATCATGTTTGCAAGTTTTTGTTGCACACGTAATTCAGATTTAGTTATATTTCTTAAAAGTTTCTTATCTAAAAGTCTCATCAAGTTTATTCCTTATTGGTCAATTTCGATAATTATGTCTCCATTCTTAGCGCTTCTATAGTCACCAGGTTCAAGTTCAACATTTTCGGAACTTTGCTGGATCAACAATAGTAAAACGATAAAATTATATTTAGTACATATACCTGGTTACATTTCATGTAAGTATATAGTATTTTATGAAGTTTCGCCCATTTGCGTGTCAGTAATGTGGTCGATCATTATCATATCGCAGGATGTCACTCAGTCGGGTCGTTGGTCTGACAGACTGAATTGATTGTTACAAATTGTAATATATATTAAAGTAAATCAGAATTTGTATAAATTATTTAATTGAGACATGTATGACTTCGTTTAAAATCAGTATTAATAATGTATTTAATTATGTATTCTTATTACGTAAGTATAAATTATAAGGGATATTGGAAATTGAGAAATCTTAACAAGAAATTTTTCAAATTAAATTCGATTTTTTTAAAAAGTTGAAATTCCAAATACATTTTTCGTTTTATTGTAACTAAAGATTTATTGTCATTCCATTGATATTAATTTTTAATAATGACTTCTTGTGTTATTATCAACTTCATATACCTTATTTGTCTAATGTATCTGACATAAAAAGCAAGTACAATGCATAACATAATGTAAAAACATATTTCTTGATGAATCATTTTATTATCTGACGTTTGGATCATCATTTATTATCAGACAGGCATCGCGCAAAAATTTTATTTCATTTTGGATTCTGTTCCTTGGTTTCTTCTAAGAATTTATGCTGTTTAAAGGTGAGCCAAAAGTTTACAAAAGGTCAGTTTTTAATTTATGTTCTATTAAAAGATTTTTAAAGGCACGCAGGAAACGCTTTGAATTATAGAACGCTTAGCTTCGTCGAGGCTTAGAAGTTATGTTCGTAATGTTAATAAATAGTCCTTCATCCAAAAAATAATAAGTTTCTGATTTCTTTTCAATACATACATAATACGCATTAGTAATTTTAGTAAATACGTATATATTATAGATATATACGAAACTGTGTGAGGAGAATGATGAGATTTGAGAAAGCGAATGAAGTATGTAAGGACCGTGACGCTTGGCGCTCCGTTCTCTCTGACTACTCCGTTAGGGATACAGCGTGAAGATATGTACGTATGTATGTACGTATATATTTGGCTTTCACGCTTTCACGTTAATATTAATTAGGTAACACAAAAACAAGCACAAGTGCGAGTCGATACGGATCGACGTCACAGTCACACGCATCTGTCATCATCAAGATCAAAGACGTAATGTTAAAAAAATTGTAAAGGTCTCGTAAAGCGTAAATAGATATAAAAAGAAGTTATTCATGTCTTCATATATTTATAAATAGCTTATTATTATGTATTCAAATAACTATTTAGCTATTAAATAACAGAGAAATATGATTTTATCTGTTACTGGTAAATGTCAAAACTATTCGTTCATATTGGAAGTACACGCGTATGTATTTACTAATAATTGTATTCTACTGCTTTCATTTTACTTCATTCTTTAAATTGAACATAAGTATTCAATATTAAGAGTGGCTTCGTAAAATTTTTTTTTAATGTTGAATAGTAATTCCAACGTAAAAAAAAAATTTCAATTTAAACTTTATCTCTTTATAAATGTAACCCTTCTTATAATACACATCCGAGAACTATGGACTCCGCGACTAAGTGACCTGAATTACCATTACCAGATCAGAGATATTCGTGTTTCGCTAGTCGATAGGTATAACTGCGAGGTGAGAATTACATATTTTTTATCTCGTTAACGGTAATGCAAAACAAATGCAAATTGCTCATTTATCCTAAATAGAAATCGACGAGTCACTCGTAGTTGTAGTACAGACAAACAAAAACATGCAGAAGGCGTTTACGATTAACAGATTTATTAATGGATAGAGACACCACCGAGATATAAAGCACTGTAATTGAAATGTAACCCTTTTACATTTCCTTTTGAAGCTATTTACAGTTTGCATATTATATAAATTATTTATTACATAGGTATAATTGTATTTATGGTATTGTTTCTTATTTTAAACACAAATCGCCATTCATTTTTATATTACTATAACAAGTACTATAATAACTCAGAGACAACTCCAGTCGTCCTACTTCCTACATAAGTACATCATTATCATTGAAATTGACAAATGATTCGCGCCACAATCACGAAGTTGTACATTTCGCAAATCGTATTGTTTTAGTAACAGTCATTTCCTAGTCTAGTAAATATAAAAAATTGAAAACTGATTTGTTTGTTTGAGAAGCAAAAAGTTTTGAGTTTACACTTTGTAACTGCGAGGATTTACAAAATTCTATTAAAATTGAGATAGACACGAGTCACCAACTTTCTTTTGGGGTTAGGGTTTTAGAGAAATTTCTCAATTCCTCTTTATTTTTCAAAAACAGGGATGCCAATTTCGTAGCATATTTTATTGAGTATATGTGAAAAATTAAATTATTTAAAAGATACTAACACTGCGTATACACACAAAAACGTGTAATTTAATATTTTGCTTGTTTTATTTATTTTTACGTATGGATATGTAGGTATTGTAATGCAACCTTTGCAACTTTGTCAATGTTAAAATTTGTTCCGTACTGTCTTGCTTTTAATATTCCTATGGGGATTGAGCAAAATGGGGATTCATTCCATATTCTTAGAAATTCTGAACTGTGTTTTCTGTAAAACTTTCCTACCATTCTCAGGAAACTATATTAGATACATAATGTAATGTATGTTATGCACTTTTTTCACATTTCCGTAATTAGTGATATAACATTTTTATTTGTACATTTTTATATATGCTGTATGTGTGTGAGGAGCATGAAGAGATTTGAGGAGGCGAAAGAAGTATTAGTTTGCTAGACTCTATCTCGTTACTATCTCGTTAAGGATAGAGTGTGCAGATATGTATGTATGTGCGAATGTGCGGATATATGATATATGTCAATATATGGTATTTAATGATTACCTAAACTTGTACCCATATTTTCGACAATTGAATTGAATAAAAACTTTAAATTTCACTTTTTAGACTAAAGAGAAAAGAAATTCGAAATTAAGAAAATCACAGTCTACAAAAAAAAACTCAATACGTTGCGTTCTTTTTTCCAGTGTAAAGTAACATGTTAGCCAATATTAATAGGATAGAAAAAAATATTATAGATTTCGTATGTTATTTGATTTCAGAGAATTAAATTGCCTACCAAATTAGTTTGAAAAATTTTTCCCTAAGAAAAACAAACTCGTGGTTTTTACTGTACGTGGTTTTATTTAATCTGTAAAATCCATGTTAATCTTTTAATGCTGAAAAATACTTGTATCAATCCCCATTTTAGTAGATTTCTTCCAATTCTTTATTGAAAGTCTACAAATGTATTAAAAAATTGATACTCACCTAACGAATGTTTTAGGGTTCCGTAGTCAAAATAGCAAAACCACAACTCTTATAGTTACGTTATGTGTGACTATCCCTCTGTCTATCCACCTCCCCCGTATGTCACAACCGATTTAGTCCATCCCCTTTACACCAACTAAGTTGTGGGATAAAAACATTGGTAATCGAACAATAGTTATGAAACAATTTTTTTCTAAATTGAATTTCTACTTCGATCGAATTTGCTACGGATCTAAGTTAATGTTTATATTCACAAATATCAATCATAACTAATTTAAATTTCGTCACAGGGAAACAAGTAGGTACACGTTTTTTTTACTTGACTGACTTATTTGGCTTTATTAAAAAAATTTTTTTATTAATATAAACGAGGGGGAAATGGAGAGTGACCAGCGCCGCCCATGGACACCCGCAACGTTGGGAGAGTTACAGGTGCGTTGCCGGCCTTTAGAGAAATGGGGAAAAGGGGAAAGGAGGGAGAGGGTGATGGACCACCGTCACTCTCACTCACCGAACGAAACACAACAGCAATAGATGCTGTTATTTACGCCAATATTCTGTGAGAGGATGGTATTTCACCGGGCGAGCCGACCCAATTAGTGTTGCAACGCAGCATGGCTCTACCACACACTTAAAAATGGAATTTTATAACGATTTTATAAGCCTTACTTTGAATACTTTATTTTCCAGTACGTATTTCGGTATTCTAAAAATTATGGCACTTGTTTTATTTAGGCGCTAATAGTTTTCTGTGCCTACAGGCAAAAAACGAGATGTTTTGTGTATTTTTTTAATAGACGGACTTATTTGCCTTTATTGAAAACTAGCAGCCGTCCCTACTTCGCTCGGGTTGAATACATAATATATAGCCTATATCCATCTGGAATAATGCACTTTTCAAATGATGAAAGAATTTTTCATATAGGTGCAGTGGTTCCGTAGAATACTGTCTACATATAAACAAACTTACAAAATCCGCTTTCTCCCTTTATAATATTAGTTAATATCGTATACATCTTTATACTAATACTCGTATTAAGAACAAACATACATATGTAGTGTTTGTTAGTTCGGAACACAATCGATAATATCGATTGACATCAGTCAGTCGAATTGTATAGTCGAAAACTGCTGACCCTGTACTGAGTCGTTAACTCGTGAGGTAGGTAACGGTAGAACAACGCCATGTGGGTCAAGTACTAAAAAATTAGCGAGTCCACCCGTACTCACTTACTCATCAAACCGCTTGTCATCGTTGATAAATAAATAAACATGTTGAGGAGACGTTCCGCCTTCGAAAGTAGAGAATGCCTTTATGTAAGAAAATTAATGCATGTCATTATTACTATCGAAAGCTATCAATACTACAACTATATGAAGGTATTCATGACATGACTATTAAAATCTATTAACTGTGCATGTAGAAGTAATAAATAGCAACTACGTATAACTAAAAAAAATGCTTAAAGTTTTGATCCCAAGTGATAATATAAGAGGAGTGATCAAGTAGAAAGAAGCTGTAATTTTTATAGTCTGAGTTATAGAAATATTGGAAGAGAACATACACGCAAAACATTGTGTTTTGTTTTGAATATAATTTTGTTAAAAGGTTGTGCCAATTCATAAAACTATATTCAACGAACAAGACTAGATAATTTTTTTTGTGTTTTGTGTCAAAATTTTAAAAAGGGACACATGGAATCGACTCAGTGTTTATCTGTATGTTACAGGCATTTTTCTGACATACTGTTTAATGTAAGAACAATTGAAATTTGAAACAGTAATAGTTGGATAACAAATAGTGGCCAAACAGACATTAACACCAAAAGTTGCGTTTTGACTTTTGAAGATTAATTTTGAGGGCTTCAATAGAAAGTCAAAAGCAAGCTGGGGGCATCGTATGAGAATAACGAATCATCAACGGGATTAATGAGTCATCAAAAGAAAGTTCGTTACATGACGAATCCAAGAATATATAGCATGATACTTTGTACCTATTAATTTTAGGATTCGGAACATTAAAAGGAAAAACGAAATCCTAATAAGATCACACATGCATTTGCCTCTGTCACTGCCTTTTTCTCAGGAACTAGGTACGTGTGTCTAATGAAGAAACTGTTTGCCATCATAATACTTAATAATTGTTATCTTATAATATTCATATGGTAATTGAAAAAAGAGCAAATTGTATAGTCGAACTCGACTGGGCCATTCCTCGTTCCCTTATCTCCAAAACTACTGGATCTGGTATTTTGAAAATTTTCAGGGAATGTACGTATACACTTTCTTAAAGTTTACATGAAGAATATAAAAAAAATCCAAGGTCTTATACATCTCCAGAAATTAAGTTGGAAATTTTATATTTTATAAATATGATATGGAACTCTCTGTACGCAAACAGATTTCGCACTTGATCAATTTTTTAACAAATTTTTAAAACAAATTTACAATTGCTGTCCTACGCTTCACCTCTAAAACTTTCACTAAGAAAATTTTGAAAAACAATCATGAATCAAGATAAAAGGTACACATTGAAGATGTGCACCACATTGAAGAAAAATGATTATTATTGCATTATTCGGATACTTTTTTTAAATAATAAGATGTATCTATGACTAATTTTGTTTAGCGGTAGATGGTTGGTAAATGACAGTACGTAACATTAATGATTTACACTTGTTTTTTACCTATCTCACTCTTTACACCTGTACTTTGCTTTTTTTTCTATTCTTTTTCAAACATTGTTAATCAATTGTTAGGGTCCTTCATCATCTCCATTTCCCTGCATTTAGAAGTTAATCATCTTTAAAGTCGTAGTCCGTCACATTGATGGTGTTCCCTCAGTCTTGCCTAACTTTAAGAGCCTGTTCCATTATTTATTCATATGACTCTCTCAGTGTAGATTAAGAACACTTATGCTTTTGCTATATTACCATATGCTATATTACACACTTCCACTATGACGATGAAATATTTATTTTTATGTTCTCATTTGTGAACTTCTTATATAGGAAATATGTATTTTAGGATATATTTTAGTTTTATGTTGTGTATGTTCCTGGTTCGATGATTGTCTTGTCTTTAATTTCTTAATTAATAACTCAATTTCTTGGTTGTATTGCAATCATAGCAGTGAAGAAAACAAAGTTTGCCATCCTTATTCCTTGAGAATACAAAATGAAATTCCTATATATTACAATAAGAAAATTCGGTGTAGGTTAGCCCAGGCTTATTTGCGGTTTTCCTTTTTAATTGCGTATACACGCTCATTAGTCATTCTTACTATTGAACAATTTCGTTATGACGAATAATGCTTTAGAGCAACGAATTCGGAAACTTTAGAGAAATATTTACTTTGTAATATTATTCGTACAGAAATTTGCTCTACATAGTAACTGAACGACATAATTAGGCTGTGGCTTAATTATTTGGTAGGTGTATGTTGTGGTTTTTCCTGTGAATTAATAATTATGGTTACAAAGTTTGTACGTAAAACGAATTAATATTTAATAAGTACAACAAATATTGGGTCAGGTCAAGAAGTATGAAAGTAATACGGGGATCAGAAAATACCCAGACGTAACGACATCAAGACAAAATGAATCGGATAAATAAAAAAAAATATTAAATGTGGGTAGACATTTTATGATATCTACTCATACTCTATCTACCTATATCTACTTTCTTTTGTTTATCATGTATACCATATACATATATATCTATCACGATGAAAGCGAAATGGTTGTTTTACGACGATAAGAAAGACATGGTCACAGAAACGAGATAATGTTGATCTATTTATTTAATTTAAAAAAACGAGCAATAACCGTTGATATTAAAATACTAAAAATAATAATTTACTATAATGTCGGAAGTTACATTTGAAAACAATTATTTTAACCGCGACCGATCACAATTGATGCAATATATTATATTTGGTGTCACATCACTATTCACTGTAATATATGTACCATTGCAAATATTTCTTCAAAGTAATTATAATATTACGAAGTGTTTCTTAATTACGAACAGCAGTAACCATGTGGCATCGTAATCTAAGTACAGCAGTGCACTCAGGTCGTGGGTCAAAGTCACGTCTCTGGCGCCTCGGTGGATGCGCCGAGGCACGTACGATTCCTTATTTGATAGCTTCCATGCCAAAACACACCGTTTTCCTACTGTGATACACTGTGCCACTATTGTTACTTTAATACGTTGTACTGCATGCATAGCTCTGCGTTATTTGAAGCTCTATAGTTGACGCATTGAACTAGACAATTCGAAGACTAATCTATCTGTATATTCTATAATCGTAAGTCTTTACTATATAAAAGATTTTACGTAAGCCTACTCATAGTATAGTATATCTAGTTAATGTTATTGTTCGAAATTCTGTAACATCAACAAACTTAAATCGACTAGTGATGTGTTGATGGGAAAATTAAACAGAAATAAAAGCAAAAGTGGAAATTTTTTGTTGAAATTCCCGGAACTTGGGAATATTTCGAGAATTTATTCACTATTTTACCCAATTTTGGGAATTTTTCCGGAAATAACATATCTATATTTTCGACTAACAGTATAGCTAACGTTTATATTACTTTAGTGTTGTTAACATTATCATAAGTATAGTAAATTCGTTGGGCACTTGATCAAAATTATGGTATATGATAATGCAAGCATATCGATAGCCATAGTTACTTAGATAGCTTAGCAAGGCTACATAGATTGAGATAACGTACGTGTTTGAATATGTAACAATACTGGTATCATATTCAAATCACACTAACTCGCAGTGTGTTACCAGCGAAACAAATAATTATTTGTTTTAATTAACGATTATTTCATTGATAATATGTGAGCTATTTGTATAATTTCTTCTCTTTCACATACATATGTATCGTTGTTATTTACGCTTAAAGTTTTAAACAACGAAGCTTACTTTAGGGAAGCTTATTTAAAATGTCAATGAATACTGAGATATTTTGGTTGTTGTAATGATTTGTAGTCATTGTCATTTTTTGTACTAAAAATGAAATAATGGGAATACATTATGATTACAATTAGGATTTAGAATTTTTTCAACTAGGAAATCCTTAACTCGTCATGCAGCTGTGAAAGGACAATTTAAGGCTATTTCAAACAAAAGTGTCCCACCACCCTTACATCGGGCTATGCTATGTTTGCTCTGCCAAGTATTTTTGCATATTTTATTTAAGCAATAGTACTCTAAGCCCTAACATATGTTTAGCGGTAAATAAAATGTTAACTAGATACACATTCTTCGCTAATGTTACGGAATTTCACCTTATGTGTTACAGGCATTAGCCTTCATATATCAGATTAAGGTATCTTACTTGTTTGTCCAAACAGAGGCAATAAGCATTGCAGTAAACATAATATTGTATTTATTCTTTAGTTGATATATAATATTATGGATGTTTAAGAGTAGATGCAGGTACACTCAATTTAAAAAATCTTCAAAATATTATCAATAATTTCATTAAATTTTACAATAGGTACTGTAATGTACTAATAATAATAATAATGTATTTATTTGCCTTTAACATGAGTATGATATAAAATGATCAATAAATAATATTGAATAGAAAAAAAATGGAGACAAAAAGGTCTATTACTGTATACTGACACGCCAATGTTGTAAATCATGATATTTGGTTAATAATGTTTAATAAACTAAAAACAGGCTTAGAACCCTAGAATCAGTACTGTGGAAACTAGTGATCGATCACGATATAGTACTGAGATTTTATAAGTACGATTTTTAAAAATAGCCTATGCCACACTTATAAACTTATAAAACAAGCTACCATGCAATGAGAGTGGTATCCAAACAAACAGCCGTGTTTGTCTGCTTGCAAACAGACAGACAAATACGAATTTTACGATAAATTATTATTTGAGTTTGGCATCTTATAATAAAGAGAAAAGATAAAAGAGGAAAATTTTAATTGTGTTTATTTAATAATACATAAATGTAAACATATTTGCTGTAGTTTAGTTACCTGTTTTTTAGTTTAGTTATATTGAACTGATTTCACCCCAATTTATATTTTGCATCTACCAACAAGGAATTGTTTCAATCAATCTCTCACATTCATTTTTACTTCCGAATTTGTTTTCTGCTATAACTATTTCACTAATCGTATTTAATTCATTAATCATTATGCATCCCAAACTATACATTTTGCGCTTCCTCTTGCGAAGCCATGGGTGATCTAATAAAATTAGTAATGCAATGCAATAATACCAGTTATTTTAGTGGAAATCAAATATTTTCATGCATTCCACGTTTATGTTTCATGAGGAATGTTTAATTTTAACTTTCGTGACACAATGAAGAACATATGTATAATACGTTTTTCTTGTGTGACGTGTATTTTTCGATTTGATAAACTGTTGAAACTGCGTCATTTTTGCAAAGAATTAGATCACGATTATGAGGAAGGTAAAAATGATGATTTGTTATCATAAGAAATATATAAAGATAAAATCGTTACAGCGAAATATTTATACTTTTGCGTTAAAACAGTTCATGAAAGTTGACGTAAACAAAATTTGGTAGAATGATGATAAGGAAACTTACATACTTATTGATGTGAAGGATATTCTACAACAATACGTTTATAAGTATGTATACGCAACACGCGATTAGGTTTCACGTAAATTACTAATACATAGCATGTCATTCTTTATCTATTATGTAGTAGAGCTTGTTTAATATATTATGTAGTAGGTACCTATGAGTCTATATGAGAAAGCGATAACTCACATTTTGTAAATAAAACAAATGTTAAAAAATCCTTTACTGTTTTTATTCCTCTCTCATGTTTGTTTGGAACAGCTGTGGATGAAAATGAAACTATTTTAAAGCACAAGTTGTTATGGTACTGCAAGTCTAGACTGTACTCAAGGGAACCGCTTTTATTTCAGAAAAGGAATGAGGAAAAGGCTAGACACCAGCCAGTTTTCATTTTCGCTAATCCGTGCCTTCCTTTTCACAAAAATAAACTGTTTTATTAAATCCGATAGGAATAACTATCTACAATAAATTCTATTCTTATAAAAATTAATGCGAACAATATTCCAGGTCCTTGTTTTCTTTCATGCAATATGAGATCTTTACATTCTATGTTAATTGTTTGCATTCGTACCCCAAATCGTCGACTAATATGCGAGTTCCTCTTAATTCTTCATACACAAAGAGCATAAAGCTCCATCTGAACACAAAACAAAGGCAGCCACGCAAAAACCGAAAGAAATTTTAATCAAACAAAATTGCTTCTTGTACGCACTTCATTGTGCGTCGACACCGACAATAATAACCCACAAAGCGCCACACACACATCTGCGGATGGACTCGCAGACGAAGCACACATGTACCGTCGGCGCATGCACTAAAGTTTGTAGTCGGTTCCGTTCACCCGACCCGAAGTTTAGTAGTTAGTATAGAAACGCGCGTGTCGCGGCAAACGCGTACCGACCGCG
This sequence comes from Zeuzera pyrina, assembly GCA_907165235.1. Taxonomy (NCBI): domain Eukaryota; kingdom Metazoa; phylum Arthropoda; class Insecta; order Lepidoptera; family Cossidae; genus Zeuzera; species Zeuzera pyrina. Next base: position 8,496,689 of record OU015627.1, read on the forward strand.
CCGCTCATGGACGCTGTTTATTTTCACTTACGAAACATTCGGACTCAGTTTGAACTTCGACACAAACAGTGGCTCCATTCAATTAAAAACCATACTGTTCACTGCACTATACACATTCATTCTACCCGCGTTACCTTTATCGATTTTTTCATAAAACGGTTTTAGCTAACTCTACATTTTAGTCAACTTGGTTAGATGTGGAGTCTGTGTGAATTCTGAAAAGTTGTTAGTATAGCAGTGCTTTCAGTGTCAGCTGTGTAAGCTCGTTTGCTGTCCTTCTCGATTGTGTTGAAAGGGAAAGGAAGCCAGTGAGCAGGCCGCGTTGTTTTGTTTTCATCATTTTCTTTGCTGCGAATTGCAGAGCGGATTGAGAAAATGTAAGTTATCTGCACAAAATTTTACATATTCATATGATGTGTTGTTAGTTGAACTAAAGTTATTCTTCTCAACGTATTGTTTTATTAATGTGTATATATTTATATTTACATGTGAGTATTAATAAGATATACGTCATGCATCAATAAAATATTTATTGTTTTTCAAAAATATTATGACATTTGTTTATTTCTTTATTCAAGGAAATATGTTATATATACCATATACATATATATATTGTGAGGACAATATCTTGTCTTTAGAATGCTTTAGATTATATTTTATACAGATATGAAAAGAAGCTGTTAAGTATTCTCTCCCTACTTTGAATACTTAACAGCTAACGATAACCTACCTTTACGAATATCGTTAAGTAAGCTTTTAGTAGATAAGAATACATATATGCACAATAATATTAATAATTTAAGCAATAATTTTTAAATTAAGATGTTTTAGAATACAAAACTCAAACTTATGGATAGCTTGTATTAATACTTGCTTCGCATTTATTTTCACGTTCGTCATGTAAGCTTAGCTTAAGCTTATCAACTGTAAAGTAACTTTAGTATTGAGAGTACCGACGTTTGATAACCCCTACATATAATACTCACTTTAGTCTAACAGTAACATATAACGATTGCAAAATATGTAACCAAAATAATTAGCGCTGCATTTAGAAGATATACCTCTGCCGAAGTAGACATTTCGTATTAGTTTTGTATTAATTTATTACGTATTCAAATTTATAAATGTTTAATAAGTATCGTAATTTTTATTGATTTATGTAATATTACATAATATGGTATATACATAGATATCCAATATTTAAATATTATTTTCTTTGTTTATTTTACACATGTTGCCTCAAAATTTCTCTTCCAATATAATTAGACAACACTCCCCTCCTACGTTAAGTTTCATTACAGACAGATCTCCCTTATTTACTCGCCTCCCCCAAATATTTTGTTGTAAGAGAAAGCTATAATATACTTTTTAATTACTTCTTCAAGATTATTTTCTTTACTGACATGTTATTAGCTAATATTTTTAAAACAAAACATCTAGGAAAATAAGTTGTCTCAAGCTTATCATGGCTTCAATACATATATACATATGTATTATCTCATTATTATGAATTAAAATCCTTTAATAAAAGTAATAGTTATAAATGTAATAAATATGTGTACACTAGAGATATAAATTATGGAAAGAACATAATTCAATACTTATACCACTATCAATATCACTGACAATGTTTTATAGCAATAAATATTTTGTCATTCACTTGTAAGAGCTTTTGTTATCAATGGATTTCCTGTTTTTGTTATTTAGTTAAAAGTTATTATGATTCAAGTTTTTTTTATACCACGAAGGTGGCAAACAAGTATAGGGCCCGCCAGATGTTGAACGATTATGTAGCCTGTGGACGCCTGCGACACCAGGAGTATCACCTGCGCATTGTCGATCCTGTAAAAACCTTTTCACGCCAGTTTGAAGAACTCCATGCTGTAGTCTCATGGGAAAACCTCGACAGGGAGCTCATTCCACAATCTCAAAGTTTGAGAGAGAAAGCTCCTTTGAAACCGAACCTTTGGGCATCATGTCGAATAATTTCTCTGAACATAGCCTATAATATAAACGGTATAACACACACAGGGAGGCGAAGTCTCTCCTCTAACTTAAGTGTTCGAGACCGTTTGTAAGCCTGGAATGGTCGACAACTCTCACAGCTCGCCTTTGAATCGAGTCAAAATGAGCAAGTTGGTATGTGGATGCTCCCGCCCATAGGTGACTGCAGTACTCTACATGAGATGCCGAACTTGCGACTTATACAACAATAGCCTCTGCTCCGAAGTGAAATACTACTTCGCTCTGTTGAGCACACCGAGCTTTTTGGACACCAGTACTACCTTGTCTTCCAAGTGACTTCTGAATCGACACCAAGGATACCAATAGTCTCAGAGGTGGTAAGGGTGTCTACTTATAAGAATGTATGCATCTATATTATGTTATTATTTACAAATTACAAAGCTACGAGTACACTACACTGTAACTACTTGTCCATGTATTCTCTCACGTATTCTAACTCAATTATTTATTAATGCCCATACGAGCAAGAAAAATCAGCCTATCATATTAAGTAAAATAATATTTTTTATAGAAAATTAATCGTATCTAAAGATAAAAACATTCAATTTCAAATGAAACTGTAAACACTGGTGTTTTATGCTGTTTTTAGAACTCCAGAGAAAAAACTGTGTACAACAATGTATAAAATAGATTACGATCTATACAGAAATTTGTGAGGTAAACCAGTTTTTGTGCTAGGAAGTATTATGTATTTTTAAATTTTCGTATCGACAGGAATACATTTATAATTTTAATAATACAAAGAGAACGAATTGACGACATTGTGATACTTTAATACAAATACATTGTTTTAGTAAAAGTATGTCTTTACTCTTATCAGGTCACATGCATCAAACATTATCTTTGTTTTGTTGCAGAAATCGCTACGATATCTTGTGCATACAAGAATATTATAAGTAGAGAACAAACAGGCACACCGCCCACGTTGCGCGATAACGCAGCATCCCGTCCACAGAGAAATTAATCTGGCACACCGTAACAGGAAACATGCCGATAAAGTGCTCTGCACTGCAAGCAACATATTGAGGGAATCGTTTCACCGTAAGCACGCAACATGCTCAGCTGACACCTGTGTTCACAGTTCAGAGTTGCCATGTTCGATAACTCATTTATTGCAGTTGCCAATGAGAAATGTAGTGCATTTACACAACGTACTTCAAACTTAGAAGACTACACAAAATATTCAAACCGATCCATCTTTAAGCATCCATACAGCATGGAATCGAGCAATATTACGAAAAATGAAATGAAAGATAAAAAAACACAAAAATGTGTCATAAGGACTATTAATAGAAATATTAATAATAACAATCATTCCATTCAAAATTTAGACGAAATAAATGAACTGATCGAAATAAGTAGGTGTAGAATACAACATAGGGATAAATACGATTGCCAAAATGAATGCGAAAGACTAAACTTGTTTACAAGTGGAGAAACCGAACGATGTAAATTGCATAAGAAAGGAGACGAATACGGAAAAGAATCGATTATCCGAAAGAGCGTAGAGATGAACATATATGGCAGCTTAAGGTGGGCCGCTAATTTGAAATTAAAATGTGTACGGGATACGCAGGAGTGGACGGAAGCGGTCCAAAGGACAATGAGTGCGCGTATGCGCTCCCTCGCAGTTGTAGGACTATGTCTGGCGATGCTGACTACGTGTGCAGCGGCGCCAACGAGGCATCGACCCACGCGGAGTGCACACCACCAGACAGTGGTAAGTTATTGCAACATTCTTACGCATTTTATATGCACTTGCAGCAAACCTACTGCTCTTATGCAACGGTTTTACCTGGAATTAAAATTAAAATTATCTCGGCTCTCTGTAAGTGAAGCTTTTATAGAGAATGTTGGTAGGGTAGGCACGTCAATAATTTATGTGTAGTTGAGCCCTCATGTTCCGGCTCATGCATACTAAAGAGTCAGGGAGATGTCTCGACACTTGTAAACTTTTGTATTGTCTGATTGTAAGTCTCACCGGAAACTGACTGTCTGTTACGCCGGCATTGTTTGGAGTTATCTGAATCCTTATATAATTTACCAGACATTGTCATTGCTTATCTGTATATCTCCAGGACTGTATAGATTCTCTAAAGTTTGTATTTATAGCAAATAAAACACAAATAGTTGGTGCGTTATACTTTTTAAGCGCACTTTGTTTATTACACTTGATATTACGGCAGTAATGCTCTCATTGAATGTCTCCCTTTTATCTCGGGAATGTTTGATTCTTCCTTAAAAAGGGCCGTTATCCACTGACGGATTAACGGCCATTTTAAGGCGTATTTCCACCAAGAGCAAGTAATATGGGGACAAAAAGCTGGCGTGTCGTATTAGATTACTGGCAGTGACAGACGGACGGACGTTACGAAGAGATTAATGGGCTAAGTGACGAGTGGGAGGCGTTCCTTTAGCGTCCTCCACGAGACTGCGTGTCGGGAAGACATCTCCTCTCATTTATTTTGTAGACCGTTTCAAATTGTGAAAAATGGGAATCTAAGTTATACGAGAGGCTTAATCAAGTCAGTGACGAAATTTATTATTAATTGTAGACTTTATTATCGAAGTGACACAAACTTGTAACACCATATTTATTTCACGTGCGTCTGTAACATGTTCTACTCGTATTCATGTCAAATATATATAAAACTTTCCGTTTTCCTTCAACCTATGTTCTTATGATTACAAAATAAATCAGGCGAACGCCAGGATGAGTTAAATCAGATTTGAACCCGATTTAATTACAATTTAAACACGGCGTGACCGCGATGGTTAGCGGCTTCCTGCGCACGCGCAACTAGGTCATGTTTCTGTTTAGCTTTCGTTATGTAAGTGGTAACTGGTTCATGCAACACAACGCATAAGTTATGCATTTGAATGAGAAACAATAATTCTCTCAATTAATATTGTAAGTAGTAGCTAAAATAATAAATAACGTTAATATTGATGACCTTAGAATACTGAACGTTTCCTCAATTACGGCTTTAAAACCCACATTTAGGGAATAATAATAAAAAGAGCAATAAGGGTAAATACTCGAACTCGATTTGATCGTATCTCATACGGACCCACGGTGTGAGTTTAGATCATACTTGACTAATTTTTTTTTAATTCAATGTTTATTTTAATTCTTTTCGAATTCATTTGCAAATATTCGTTGCAAAACTAGTCTCTACTTATGTGCATAAATACTTAGTTTATATGTACTTTGTTAGCATTAACGTAGCTTTACCTATAATCCATCTACATAGTTATCATTCGAAAAAATTTATGGTTTACCTTTACTCTTCGACATGAGAGTTACTTAAAATAAACATTCTAAATACAACAAATGTTTTACTAGAGTCCTAAAACAAAAAATGTAGTCAAGCAGTCCTCTGTTATTTTACCTACCTCAATGTCATTAATTATTTTATAACTAAAAATATCGCGATCCGTATTTTCCCGTAGTTTAGGTACACGAGTGTATATTTTACTACAGCTATTCCCGATGTAATTCCCAGTATAACGTAAAGCTTTATATTTTTTTCTGAACTTCCTTATACCTCTTCATGAGAGAATAAAAAGTTAAAAATGTATGTAATGTATTGTTATATTCCAGTACCCAACCCTATAATAATAATAATAAAATCAATATACATTTACAAATTACAGTACATTACTTCACGCCATTTACCATTCGGGTCGGATAGAGCATCAAGCCATGATAAATTATGACCATGAGCTGTGGTACAATATATTCTTTGCTTTTCCGAATATCGTTAGATGCAAATAACATAAATCAAGTCTAAATTTTTTATTTTGATATCTTTTATTATAAAAAGATTACCTTTTTTTAATACATTCATATTTTACCGTGTATGTGGCCAATAATATTTCTGCACTCTACAACGTGCCGATTTGCGTGTTCCTCATAAAAATACACTTCCGCCATTATTTTACAAATATTATATACGTGTGTTCGGTTCAATTATTATGACTCGGTGCAAACAAGTATTATTAGGTATTAATACTAATTCCTTTTCATATACTTCATGAAGCACTCAACCTATAGAGACGAAATATCAGACCACCTTATTCACCACTGCTCAGTTTATTTAGACTAACAAATCGCATTATGGAGCAGAACGCTACTGTGTTCTGTTTTATACAACATCACCGCAATAGTATTTGGACGTAAATTGTTTTCATACAAAATATATGACATTGCGACTCTACAGGTTGAGTGCTCCATGACATAATTATTGAGTAAAATGTTTTTAGTTTGCAATACTTGCGTGCTTATTGGAAGCACATAGACAAACTGTGAATCGCGCATTACTTTATATTCATATTTTAGAATAAAATATTTACTTTATAATCATATTTTAGAATAAAATATGTATGTATTGTTTGATCTTCTTCCTTTAGAAATTTCATGCACATAATACGGTATAACTATATCGTATATACGTATATGTCTTCGAACAAAGGGCTGTCTGGATCGTTACAATAGCGAATTTCGGAACTAAAAGCGTTAGATGTCTGCATGAACTGCATATTTTTTAAACTCGAATATAATTTACGAGTATTTCATAATTTATTAGTAAATTAATATCTTAATTTAATGAAATAAATATTGTATAACCATGATGTAACTAAGTTTCGTGATAAGTTCAGTAGCAACATACATATATAGATACATGTACATAACTGTGTATATTTATATACATAGTATAGTATTCATATTCAATATAATCATAATCATTGAATAAGTCTTATAAAAAATATTTATTTTTGAACTAAAATGTTAAAGTTTTTCATTAACTCGTTTCATATTTCATTGAGCTACTTGTTTAAGATTATTATCGAAGGGGTTACAAAAACTGTCTCAAAACTGAATTAATGAAATTATATAACTACTATGCACAACGTACGTAGCCACTACTGAAAATTTTATGAACGAATCGTTCAACTATACTGCAAAATATAAGAGCTTTGTGTTAGACCACAACCGCTCCAGTCTGGAGACTACTTAATGTTGCCGGGTTTTATGCTCTACTGGCAAGGATAGTAAGACATTAATGACGGGTACAGCGTCTGGCAAGCGTACAAACGTACTTAGATACATATGTATGGTATACTCGGAGAGGATAACTTACTGTCAAATTGCGAAACAGTATTATTTACATAGTTTGTAGGTGATCGCGTGTTTCTTCATTAAACAATATGTAACAGACGTTCTAAAAAAAATATTCATAATTTAATCCGATAACTTTGTAGAGATCAACAAATGTAATCAATGTATAAAATTTTGACAGGCTTAGAATCTCCATTTATTTTATAGTAAGTTTAGCTCAAAACTGCTCACTTTTGAGTAAATTTCACAATCTAAATAAAATTTGTTCTCTAACACTATCATTTGAACTACTACCATAGTGTAAGAAAAAAAATGCTGCTTCTATTTAAAAGCACTTTAAGATTGCTAAATATAGCATATACATACATATCTTCACGCCGTATCCCTAATGGGGTAGTCAGAGAGGACGGGACGCTAAGCGTCGCGGTCCTTACATACTATATAATATGTACAAAAATACTGCTAACTTTAAAGCAACTATATATTGACGCTATAAAATATCAACACTTAAGCTATAAAACAATTAAAATAATTGTTTGTAGTCTCTATTGAAGTCTAGATTTCTGACATTGAAATACAATTCCGTATATAATTTTTCCCATATTATTTTTGATGATATTCTTAAAGCGACATCCGTGTGTGGTTAATATCATGTAAGCTAAGTAACAAAATGTAGCGTGAAAAAGTGTTTGCAAAAATTAATGGATAAATAAAGAAAATTTATTGGAAAACATGTATTTTATCTATGTATATATGATTGAATTCAAAAACTATTGTTTTAAATGTGATAAGTTTGAATCACTAATTCTTTAGCTGATTTAGGTATAATATATTATTTCCCAATGAAAAATAGACACAAATCCTTGCGTCTATTTTTCATACCATAACATTACCATTACCATAACATTAATCCAAAATCTTCAACGTACGTTACATGCAAAAATATTGAAAACATTGTTTAAATCTTAATAACATTCTAATAACTTCGTTATGTCATAATACCCTGTAATAATTTTAAATTAAAATGGCGTTACCTATAACAAAGATATTAAACTTTTATAGACTCATATTTTAGCCTGCTGTTCCCTGACCAGCCTCGTGAAGTTCGTCACATCGAGGTTATATATGTATTTAGTTCTACAGTTCACCAGTACAGTCTGATCACATAACAGTTCTATAATACAGTTCGCATAAATTTTTCGTTCAGGATAAGTGAACTCCATAAATATTATTATATTTTTAAAAATATTGATGGTCGAAAAATCGTCAAAATATACTAAAAAATTATTAAAATACTAAATAGTTGTTGTTTGTAAGATTCTCCCTTCAGGGAGAATGCAAAGAGAGCTTTAAATGAATGAAAATGGAATAGCTTTAGATTGTCGTTGTATCTACAGCAACTGTAAAGTTATAACGAGTTAATATTATCAAATGTGTTAACCCAATTTCACACCGAGCTTGTTAGCAATGTGAATGAATACATTTCATGAGACATGTGTTTCTTTTCATGTGGACATAAGTTAGTCACAGTTATTTGATTAATGTTTTAAGACGCATTGAAACAAGCACAGTTTGTGCAAACTGAAGTGTCTGCATAAATCGGATAATAATGTTTACGTATCGAAGCCGTCATTCAGGCAGGCTAGAAAACGCTCTATTTTCTTTTCATCAATGTAGGAAACATATATATATATATATTGCTTGAGTAGGTGCACTATTTTTCACATATAATTTGCGTTATTAGTAAATGAAAGTGAAGGTTTAGAAGGTGTAACAAATAGTTATTAGAAGACGATTACTTCGAATTTAACTTTTAATGCATGCCAATATATTTTTATGCGCATTGATATAAAAAAAATCACAGAAAGCCAAACAATAACGCAATGCCTTATTATTTAGCTCTCTATGAAAAAAAACACATGAAATGCGAAAGTAAACATAAATTATCATTTTTTCAGTGTGGTAATATCTATGTATAGGTTATTATTATTAAATATAAATCTAAAAAGTTGTCGCCCAACGTGGGGCTCGAACCCACGACCCTGAGATTAAGAGTCTCATGCTCTACCGACTGAGCTAGCCGGGCTGCGAGGAAAGCTATTGAATATGTTCTTTATATTCTTTTAAAAATAAATACATTATTCTTTTTGTGTTTTGAATTGCGAAGTTCTGGGTCGATTTGTCTAGTTATAATATTTGTTTGTATAAAATTAACATCTCAAATGTTCTTGTAATTTACTGTAATGTATTTGGCAAAAGATTCTAGTTCATTTAAACATCAGTCTTTTTTACTTTAGTTTTTTTTTAAGGGACTAATTTCGTAGACGAATCTACGATATTATGGGAAAAAGATTAAACTAAGAAAAAAGTTAACTTTATTAACCTAAATAAAATGCACATACTCATGTTTATTAAGTAAGATTAAGATTGATAAGCGTATCCTGTTCTATTTTATGAAAATTAAGTTTTGTTAAATAGAACATCTTTTACTAGATAAGTACAAACATTTTTTTTTATTATAATTATGTTGTAACTTTCGATACGCATACAGCAATTTAAATTTTTTTTATTGTCATGTGTCATCACTTTACATGCACCTATGCATGATAGACACTTTTTAAGCAGCTTGAATATATACACTTACTTTTTCATAATACTAAACCATAACGTGGTTAAAGGCAGGACGAAGTTTACAATGTACCCAAGGTATTCTAGAAAGTGATATCTACACTTTCTAAAAAATCTCGACTAATAAAAATCATAAAAAAATTCAGATGGTTAGACATCTATAAACATAAAAATAAATCTATATATTAATACGTGAAACGAAAATTTTAGTACCCTTTTTAAGAAAATTGCGCGGACGGAGGAGTTTGAAATTTGGTACGTTTAAAGTTTATATGAAGAACGGGAGAAAGCTAATATTTTTCCATAATATGCATTAGAAATACATTAAATTAAATAAATCATTCATTGTTGATGTTCATGCTGCCAATGTCAAAAAGACTGTCAATTTTAAACTCATAATAGTTTGTGATCACATATACGTAACCTCCTTGGATCAAACAGTCGCACAGAGTAGAAATTGTCGTCGATGAGTTTATATATAAGTTTTTATATTTACGGTCGAAAGTCGACCACAGGGCGACCTCTAATGCAAGTAAATTTATGTAAATTTCTTTGCAGAAATGACACGATGCAGATAACAATGATTGCACTGCATTATGTAACATTAACTGTTATATTTATGCACAATAGCCCTTTTAATTGAAAGCATCTTGTAGTTGGATATTAGAATTTAACTGATTTTGGCATTTATTTATAATAATATAAAATAATAATAATATAAAATATTATCATAAAAATGCTTGTAAGCAATAAACATTTTAGGAAATGAATGTACTAAACGGTTAAACGAACATAAATAAAAAATTTCATGAAGCTAAAACTATAATTTACATAACAAAGCCCTGGACTCGATATATTCACGTGAAATGCTATTATTATCAAAGATTACACGATCTCCTATTTGAAGTCCGTTTACGGTGTGCTATTTCATCAATTTATTTGCATAACAATTTACACACGATTTTTATCAAACACATTTTTGCGTTAATGTGTTTTTATAAATAATGACTTGTGCCAACTATAGCATAATGTATATGATCCATTATGCGGTAAATATAGTAATGTATCTGGATTCAACGATTCTTACAAATGTCTGTAAAGAATTTTGAAAATAAAATATGTATCCAAGAAAACAGAAAATTAAAGCTTATTATTATATATTAAACCTTTCGTTTTGGCTTGACATTTCGGCAGAGTCGCTACGTATTGGCCGTGGTCTTAAGCAAGTTTCACTCCGTGTCAGAGATACGAGGGCTTAATCTCCTCCTACATGAATTTAATATTTAAATGGAATATTGATTTGATATTGATTTGAAAAACAAATAAATCCACACACGAAGTGTGTAAATATGGCAACTGTAATGCAATTTATTTATATTGGTGAGAATACTTATACAAATATCTGCTTGTATGACTTGCATCTTGACAAACCTAACAAATCTTCACATCTGTTTTAATTTTCAAAAGGTGACAAAGGTATCCTATGTCTATTTATGTGTCTATGAAAAACATTATGTATCGCTCCTAGGTATATAAAAAATATACATTCGGATACATATTTTATGGAACTTTATATGGGTGTTGGACTAGTAACTTGTAATAAGCTGCTACCGCTTTACCATCTGTAATATTTATTACAAGTAGTGTCAAAGTGTCTTCTTATTTCGCCTTGATGCTCTGTCCACGCGGAATATAAATGGCACAAAGTTATCTACCTACTTTTGTATAGTATAAACACTTCATAATATTCTTTCAAATGAAAAATAGCGTTTAGCAAATTTACATACTCGTATGGTTTAACATTATGCCCTTACTAATATAAAACATGACATTGCTTAGTCCCTTCGTCTAGACAAGTTTGGGTAGAGGTACTATTATGTATGTAGTTGGTTGCTACAGACTGAATCGTTTGTGACAATGAGTGGAAAGAGAGGAAATGAAGTAAGGTACGCACGGTCCTGTTTTTTCGTTCAGTGTTTTTTTCTTTCCGACATTTATTATTTATTCTCACAGATATGAATAGATACTTTCGCTTGTACACAAATTACATCGATATTCCGCTTCAAAAATATACAAAACGTCCGTGCACACTCGTGATTCGTTTCTACTCCCTCCCTTCGGCGCCCGTATTTTACCCTACCCCCGAACCGCGAGATATTCTCTTAGAGGGTAGTTGGAGAATCGGATGACGGGCAGGAGTAATGAGGATTACTCAATGTCACACGTTAATGCTACTGATGATATGACATATACTATTGAGTATCGATACTTACTGTATATGATTACGATTACCAAATATTTTCAAAAATAAATATATAAGTTTGCGTCAGATGTATATCAGCGCGGCAGCGCGTATCTACTTTCATATAAGTGATTAGATTTGTTTACGAAGAAAATGCAGTCAGGTTCAATTTTGTTATTTCGATCTCCTAATATCGATCATACATAGTCTACCAACGCGGCAGCGCATATCCACTAATGTACAAGATATCCATACATATTGCTTCTTTTGATAAGGGCCTAGATTTTATTTGTCAAGAATATGCAGTTAGGTACAATTTTATTATTTTAATCTTCTAATATTGATCTTGCCTTTAAAATGAATACTTTTATGAGTAATCTTGAAGTAGATACAACAGGTACAAACGCTAGAGAGCGACAACTTCGTCTGTCGTAATTTCAACGAAAAACATTTTGTTTTACTTTATATCAAGTTGTCAAATCTGTTTCGATTAACTTAGTTTACCGCAACAATTAAAATTCATGATGTCGATGCACATTTATTTGAAAATGTGTTCTATTATATGTATGTACTTGTAACATGTTAAGTTTGAACTCGAGTTTGATTTAAAATACTTTCTTGTAGAAGAATTTCCCGTCAAGACAAGAAAAAAAGTGGTTTGTGAAAAATTTCACAGTAAGGCTAGTATGGAAACATTTTATATTTTTATAATGTTTGTTAGTATTTGATTTTATTTTTAAAATTAAATTTTAAGTTTTCGCTAATAAAACAAAATTTTTATTCCTTTGTAATCGTTAAGAGAATAATAAAGAGAATATGTAATAGTATAGTAACAGTATATGACGTAATAAGTGTAATCTATTAGTTTTTTTTCAAAGACTAACAATATTTATGTTTTCATATATGAAAATGAATTATTGAATAAAGACGACTACTTAAATGGTGGTAATATATGTATATCCTTGTTTTAGTACGAAATCTCCTTATATCTATAACAAATATGCTGAAATTAACAAAGAAAATATCGTGAGTCGTTTCATCTATTTAAGTACGTTTATTTAAATATTTATTACACGGCCTTAAGCGGTCCATAAAACTGCATAAACTTGTGCATAAGCTTCCAAAAATGGCTTTTACTTTCTTCCACACAAAATTTTTCAGTAGACGGTTTTCTACACCTATAGAAATTGTACTTCATGCATATATGTAATATGTAGATACGTGGTTTGCGCTCTCGAGCAACAATATTTGCAAAATTACTCGTAACTTAATTCGTGTTGATGAAGTTATTACTCTCATAGATTACAGACTTAGATAACGAGTATTATTTTCAAGTTCTAAGAATTTTAGTCGCCGTTCATATTGTAATATTTTTTTATAAACCAGTTACGGGTGGGTACCTTTATGAAAAATTCATATCTAAATGTCTATTAGAGATTTAGATACTTAGAAATTTTACTTAACAACGGTTACTGTTTCGTAAAAAACTGACGGGCGGCGAGCCACAGGTCTCGAGTTGGATATCCGATCGAGTCAATTGAGAAATCAGTTTTAGATTTCAGTTAAGCGGTTTTGAAGCTCTGCGAGGACCTAAATGTTTTTATTTATTATTATTATTATTAATATCGAAAAGAAAGTAAAAAAAGGCCATACAAATTCTTAATATAAATATTACGTTTTATAGGAGTTGGATTATCAATATACTCATATATTAACTGTAGTAACATTTAGTAATTCAGTTATTTTATAAGAATACACTGAAATATGAATACCCTGAATCATCCCTGTTCAAAAATTATTCGATCGCAGGTGTCCACATTACATTTTTCTGTCTATATTATTATAAAAACGTAACCTATCATTATAATTTCAATATTCTTAAATATTATTAAATATACACACATAATATTATGTGTACGTAAGTATTTCAAATATGTGAAATAACGCATGGGTTCTTAAATTAGATTATTTACAAGGAAACGAACTCTTTAGTTTATTTTTAATGCCAAAGAAGTTTAATTTCTGCACGTTTTTATTTCTGTATAGTGCAATAACCAGCTTCTGCCGAATGTCGGTATGTTCGGACCGGAAACTTCGTCTCGCCAGATAAATATAGTGCAGCAGACAGAGATAAACGACAAATTACTATATGCAAATCAATTTACTAAAAAGAGACAGACTGAATTTTTGTGGTTCACTGGTTCAGACGCAACCTCGTTTTCATTGCAAATACATATTGTACACAATTACATAATAATCACTAACAAGGTAATTTAATTAGAGATAAAAAAACATATTTTATTTTATCTTTTTTGCTTCAATCGAATGCAAAATTTTTTCGCACGAGTTCTGTGAATTGTTATTAGAATTCATGACAAGTCTTCTGTCTAATAAACGATCAATCTTAATTGCAGTAACATTAATTGACGTCAATTTGTTATAAGGAACATGTACATACAATCGATATAGTTCCACTTTAATTGGTATTCATAGTTCGTATCCTTTCGAGTTCACGTGAGGTCCGGACAATATTCGGCGCAATGTTCCGTCCGGTGACTCAGGCCTTGCATCCGTTTGTCATTATCTGCATATTCAATTGTCACCTCTATTACAATGAGAGAAGAGTTGTTAAAATTTGTGAATTTAAACAGTAGCGATGTTCCGCTGAACAATACCGCTTTTCTATTGTTATTCTAAATATGTGTATCTAGTGCTTTATTTTTAGAATATTCTTTTCGATTTTACGACCATGACGTCAGTTGACCTATATTTTCTATGACACACCCATCCTAAATAAGAGTTTTTACAAAGGACGATGCGTTATAATACTAACACTGGCATGGTGGCAAAAATGTCGGCAGTAATATACGAACGTTAATTTATGTATGAGCACGTTTTTTTACTATCCGACGTCGGTAACGACGAATCCACAGTCAGTAACGTCGCAATGGCGCGGCCTGGCGCTAGTTCTTTTTTTAATACAGAAGAAACCCGAACGAAGACGCCCAGGTCCCGGGAGTGAGACTGGGTTATGTGGTGCTTTTACCTACTCAACTCATGCGGTGGTCGTTACCGTAGGCCTGTCCTACAGCACTTGTCAGAGAGTCTCTAGCGCTGTGCCGAAGCGCTTTTGGGAATGGCAAAGAGCTCCCACTAGCAGCCTCGTAATGTTACAACAGCGCAGCAGCGACGTCCTTACGAGGTCGCATGGATTGATGACAACAGACCCTATTCTAATATTCTAAGAGGAGACCCCAAAACGGTCTCCTCTTAGTTGCCTCTTAGGACAGACGGAGAATACTTTAGCCTCATTCATTGACCCGGGCTACAGTGCTAACGTTCCAGGGCGTATGTTGCCACCACCAATTACAGTAGGGAAACATGATCTTCCACAACTCTTCGTCTACATTAGAAATGAATATTAAATTCAAATAAATTTAATTTAGTACTTTTTAGAATTCTTTAGCCAGTGGCAAAAACCTTATAATTTCGTCATTTCTGCCTGTCTCCGTCTGTCTCTCTGTCTGTCTGTTTCTCTCTGTGTTTTCATGTCTCTTTGTATGTCCGTCAGTACGTTACAATTGATATATTTCGTTATAATTACGCCTACTGAGCTGAAATTCAGCATAGAGCTTTTTCCAAAGTTGATTTTAACCGTAATTAAAGTTCTATCTTGTCCGAAATTACAACTTTGTGCCGTGTCAGTCTGTGACTCGCTCTTGGCACTATGATCCATAATGTCAAATTATTACTAATAATAATGGTTCTATGGAATAAATAGTTTATATAAAAACGGAAAGTCCGTTAAAATTTAGACTAATTAATTAATAAATTTCGAAAATAACATTGCATAAAAGTACATTTTTAGCACAATATCTGATGTTATTTAATCAACTAATTAACTAAAAACATACGCAAAAAAATAAAGTTCTCTGAAATTTTTCCTTGTAGGTAAATTGTATGTAAATGGACTAATATTAGTATCGATTCTTACTGTTCACAATACAGAACTAATTTATCTTTTTTAATTTTAATTATCTGTAATGACTAATGAGATTTGTTTTAAAAATATATTTTCATTCAATTAAAGACGTGTCTTTAATTCGAAGTAACATTGTTTCTTACTCACAATTTCTTAACAAAAAACATGATTAAAAATATATTTTATTGGGTCCTTACATATGAAATTAGCGTTTTGTCGTACTGACCACTTTGATCTGAAATATCTCCTCTTTGGTTAAGAATTCCAAATTCAAATTTATAAATTCATTTAGCTGGTACATTTGAGTTTTGAAAACAGTCATTCATTTGTTTTTTTCCTCATTATTTTTTTCTTTGGCGTCGCTTATTACTGCACAATGGAAAACATGAAATATCGGTATATTTACGAGTACGAGTTCTACCGTGGCACCAGTGCTGCAGAAACAGCTCGAAGGATTAATGATGTGTACGGCGCTGGTGTCGCAAAAGAAAACACGGTACGTTTTTGGTTTTAACGTTTTCGTTCTGGAAATTTCGACCTTCAGAACCAACCCCGTGGACGGCCGGAGACCAAAGTGGAAAATGAAGAATTAAAGGCTATTGTGGAAGCGGATCCATCACAAAGCACTTCAGAGATAGCTGCAGGCTTCGGGGTAAGTGATAAAACTGTATTAATCCGCTTGAAGCAAATCGGTAAAGTGAAAAAACTTGAACGATGGGTACCTCATGAATTGAGTGAATCGAACTTGCAAACACGCGTCGACTGCTGTGTTACTTTGCTCAACCGACACAAATAATGAAGGGATTTTAAATCGAATTATTACTTGTGATGAAAAGTGGATACTGTACGATAATCGGAAGCGCTCGTCGCAATGGCTGAACCCTGGAGACCCAGCCAAATCCTGCCCTAAACGAAAATTGACTCAGAAAAAGTTACTTGTGAGTGTTTGGTGGACTAGCGCCGATGTCGTTCACTACAGATTTCTAAAATCTGGCCAAACGATTACGGCAGATATCTATTGTCAGCAACTGCAAACCATGAAGGAAGAACTAGCTGTTAAACTATCGAGATTGGTCAATTGCTCTAGACCACTGCTGCTTCACGACAACGCTAGACCACACACTGCACAACAAACAACCACTAAGTTAGATGAGCTACAATTGGAATGTCTGCGACATCCACCGTACTCCCCGCACCTTGCTCCAACAGATTACCATTTTTTCCGGAATTTGGACAACTTCTTACAAGAAAAAAATTCAACTCCGATGCGGCAGTCCAAACCGCCTTCAAAGAGTTTATTATCAATGAACTACCTATGAGATGGCAAAAGTGCATAGATAACAACGGTGCATACTTTGATTAATTAAATATATTTTACAAAAAAAAATTGACTTTATATTCCTCCCGTACAAAACGCCAATTTCATATGTAAGGACCCAATATTAAGAGATTATAATGTTGATAGGAGGTAGTAATTGTCACATAAATAAAATATTTTGACATTATTAAAATCGCGCGCCGGGAATGAATAATATAAATCTTTCGATTCATGCTAATATTTTTATAAGAAAAATATAGTTATTAAGGTTTATGAGAAAACGACTACAAGTTAATAAAGAAATATTGTAAATACATTATTAACGATTTTGCATCAAAAATATTTTATTTATAAATACAAAACTAAAAAAATATTTGGAGTCGAAATGTTTTAAAAAAAGCTTTAATGTATTAATAATTATCTTTTGAATTTCGTTCATTTTATCAACTATCAAGGTGAGAACGTCATAGTAAAAGCATTATTTTTGAGCATTATTTTTTTTATGTGAGGCGTATTGTTGCACTAACTATACGTGGTTTGGTTTCGCAGTTTCTCCTGTTACTGTACATGCAATAGCAGCAGGCATCCTTAAAAGTGCATACGGCATTCTCGTTAACCGCCTTTTTATATGGTCAAGTTTATTTATCGGACCTGCTAAACAGCTTACAACGCACGGATAAACGTAATTAATATTGCGTTTTTATGCATTTGAACTTGGTTTAACATCTGTATTTATTAGAATTAAAAGACAAGGAATAGCAATATTACTTTAGCTTCCATTTATTGAAATTAGGAATTAGATGATCCTTTTTAAGTAATGAATAAGCTCTTATGGCGTAGTAACTTGTTTAAATGTTTCACAGCTAGCGTCGCCGCACGCGACATGACTCGTAAGTTCACATGTGAACTTCATGCAGAGCTTTTTGAATAATTCATTATAAGGTGCGAAATTCAACGTAAACATGCTATTTTAATGACTGTCGCGCTCACGTTTCTTGTAAAAACCGAATATCCTTTACGTATTGCTAATGCAATTTTTTTTTAATTTTTAATTTTATTGTAATGGATAGTACACATCATTGGGTATTCATTTTTTTATTCTGCGAGTTCTTTAAATTCTGACTTATTCCGAATTTTATAATATCGGCACAAATTAATTATTTACTAGATACAAGAAAATAATAATTAGTTTTGACAAATAATTGTAAAAAAATTTAAGGAAAATATTTTATATGTAAATAAAAATAGGTATGATGTCGATGAGTTCAATTCGCTTTTTTTTAAATGGTTCCTTTATATCTAAAGTATACTGAGGTTTAAGTGAGCAGCAATCCAGTTCATGCTACATTCATAAATAAATCCACGCTTCAAATGTATCAGAATAATGCACTTAATATTCACCACGACTGCATACAGCAGTTCGCCTGACTATCTACTCTAAACTTAGCAAAAGAGGGAGAGAGACGAGCTATTTTCGGAATAGTTAATCCGAATAATACTTTTCAGAGTCACTCGTATTTTACTAACAGCTAAATGGTTACCTTTTAAATTACTTTTTTTTTATTTATTCATAATTTTATTCTTTGCCTGCTAAGAAAGTTTCGAAGCTTAAATAAAGTTCTTAATAAGTTTGTTATCTTAAATCTTGTAGTTAGTATACTAATATTTTTTGTGGATAATTAGTTATTTTTATGATTTACTATAAGTACCGAAATAGAATATCTACTCTAAGTCTACTGATAATAAGAAAATAAATTTTGTTTCCTAGATGTGTTCAATATTTCAACATTAAAAATCCTAGGATATTCGATCGATATAAACGTCGTAAGCAGGTGTTCACCTATACCCATACATATACTCCCGTTTTCATATTAAATATTGGACAAATTGTTGCTTAAAAACTTTCATACGAACTTATGTATCTTGAAAATTAATTCTTATCTAGCAGGTATTAATGACGTCATCTATGTCTTATTGAATATTCATAAAATATTCCAATACTAGGGGAAAAATTTTTCATGAAAAATAGATTAAGTCAAAACAATGTTTTCGATATAGAAAACCTTCGTGATTCTTACTCTATACGTAAATGTATTTTTTCTTATGAAAAACTTATGAATCATTAATCTTTTAGTTGTTTTTTTTTCCTATTGAAAACGACAATTACACATCGATTTTTTACGGCACGGTAGTTTGTAGAGCGTATCAGTAAAAGCTGTGTTTGTAAAGGTCGGTGGAACCCCGTGTTCGTATAAATAGCTAGGCGCCCACGGGGGTTGTAAAAACGCGTCAGAGACGCCCCACTAGTAATATATCAAGATATCGAATTCCGAGCGTACCATCGACCCTACAATATAGTGCCCACTACTAGGCATATTATGCAGGCATTTTTAATCATTCTATAGAGATATATTGTATATTTCAGCTAATGGGTCTTCGTCTGGCCTGAACATATATTTTTGAAAGATTTTGATTTAACATTATAGCGCCTACTAAAACTAAAGAAATTCTTCTTATAAAGGGAAACTAAGACAGAATTCCCAGTCTCGTTGAATCATTATAATATATATAATACTTTAGGTCGTAACTATGGATAATAATTAATTTATTTGTAAATTAAAGTGCGTGTATCAATACAATTGAAATACGAAATAATACATACTAACTCAGTAATT
Source organism: Zeuzera pyrina (assembly GCA_907165235.1). NCBI lineage: Eukaryota > Metazoa > Arthropoda > Insecta > Lepidoptera > Cossidae > Zeuzera > Zeuzera pyrina. The sequence goes on from OU015627.1 coordinate 8,516,681, forward strand.
AAATGAAAATTCGGGGCTCGTATTTCACATTTTAGGTATATTAACCTACTTATTAGTAATGCTAGGAGATTGCTTGGTCACATTTGCGTACAACGGTGTACATATGTATACAAACAGTGTTCAATGTTATAATACGCCATGGGCAGGAAACAATCGATTGAAGGGTTCAATGACACAGGATTCAACCTTTGAACCATACAGCTGATCGAATATTTGCATCAATAAGTATAAACCACATCAATCCTCAACATTCAACATTTGGCAATCGAATACATAGTAGTAAGTTAAAAAAGAAGTAGGTAATATAATTTTCATTGGCAAATTCTGTTTTCAAATAGTGGTTTTGATCTTCTAGTTGTAAGATAAGTGTCGTCTGCCACACAGCCGTTGTTTTTTATTAGCAAAACATTTGTATTTCTACTGACAACTTTGTTTTGTGATATTCAGATATTTTCATGCTGTTGAAGTTATGTGACTCTATTAGTCAAGACATATATGTGTTAATGAAAGGAGGATTTTATTAAATTTTGTACTATGTGATGTAGTATAATTAGCGACTCCATGCGCTGAAAAAATATTAATGTGGGTATTCGTATTAATTTGCTAATTCAAGTGTGTTGTGCTCCTGACAGTGAAGAAAGAGAGTAAATCTACCCAATTAGTCAGTAGGAAGGGACTTGAATGAATGCAGTTCTTTGGCTTAGAGCCACTGATGCGTAAAATAAGCCATTACGGAGTCCTTTCATTGTCATCTGTTTGGATCACTTACTTTTTATGTTTTTATCATATTGTACTTAGTATTTATCTATACATGTATATGTAGGTATACAAAATGTACAAAAAAAAGAAGATATTATTAGGTATCGAGACTCGGTTTTATTTATATAAAAAAATACTCTAAATAAAATAAAATAAAATTGTATTAAATGAGAAAACTCACATGGCAATATAGGCGTAGGGACCTGCGCGCGTCGCCTATCGGGTACGGCGCGACCTGCCACCACGAAGATGTCGCATTTTAAAAGTTTGCTAGATTTTGGGGTAATTGTGTACAGAAAAGGAGTATTTTAAATTACGATCACATTTTTATTTTCGTGAATAATGAATGATATAATTTCCTAATTTTTCTGCAATGTATAAGTTGTTTTTAAATACTGTATATTGTAAACAATATGATCTGTAAGGGCTAAGTTTATAAAAAAATGTAGCTTAGTTTTATTTTGTCTATTTAATGTTTATAATATATAATATTGTAAGTAGTATTTGTTTTATAGATGTTTCATTCAAACAGTACGCGTGCATAAGTAATACCTAGCTAACTTTAAATGTGGAGTATCTATGGTGAAAGCGAAAAAGCATAATGTTAAAATATTTATAGTTCTTAATTGATGTATATAGTCGATAAAACTAGAATGACGATGATTCATAACAAAAACTCGCAAACCTGTTATATCAAGTAGGCCACTTTTCTCACAGTCCAGTAATGATAAATGCATTAACTCTTTATGGGTTAACTGGTAGTATTAAATTATGCAATAAACACTGTTTTTATATTTACAGAAAAACAGTCATAGAATGTTACGCATATAGATTTACTGTAAAATTAGATCTCTGTATATTTATACCATATTCGAATGTCTACAGTGCTTAGGTCGACTAAGAAATCACTAGCATTATTTAAATCTAAGACTACTTTTAATATAGATTACAATAGAAGTATTATAAATAAATACGGTTTGAACAAATATTTGATTTTAAAACCTTGAACTCGTCGTGTGGCGTTAAAAAACAATTCAAGGCGTTTAAAAAAATTCGCCGGCCGCGAGACGTCGCGCCGCCGCGCTTTCTTCCGTACACTTTGTCGTTCAATTACTATTCTATTATCAAGTTGTTCTGTTAACACTCCAGGAGTGTTAACGAAGTTGACATTATGGAACTCATGTGTGCTCACTTTCCACCTACTACGTTTGGGTTGCAGTACCTACACAAATAAGAGTTCGAGGGATCGCAGTGATTTCAAGATTATCATATATGTATCTATATGTAAGTATATAATTATTAATAAAATGACAGTTTTTTAAATAAAAGTTTGCCTACCTAAATTGGGTTTCTAATATTTCATAATTTGTTAATGAACGTAAAAAAATACTAATAGAATGACCGAAGATTCGATTTTGACCAGTTTCGGAGAAAAAGTTAAGTTTCGACCACAGTTTCTGTTTCGGCCAAAAATCAGTCGAAATTTCGGCCGTTGTTCGTAAATTGTCGCACGTCACTCGGTTAACTTCAGGTGAGTTCATGGCGTGTGTATGGTCGATTATTATTATTATTATTATTGTTGATGAGGGACGTCTGCCAGGCCCAGACGGGTGATCAGTCCTCTTTTGGACCATTTCACCCATTTCCCTTACATGGAGTATGGTCTACTGATGGCCTAGAAAACGTTCCCCATCAAACCTTCTTGTACGCCTACAAAATTCTATTATGTCCTCGTAGCTGAGAGACTTCAGTTCCTCCTCCCCAAGTAGGTCTGTTCCGAGAATCTCCCATCTTATTCTCGAATATGTTACACATTCCGCTATGAAGTGTTTGCTAGTTTCCTCTTTGTCACAGTGCGGGCACTGTGCACTTTCACTTCCCTTACTGATTAGAGCCTTGTGTCTATTTAGTAAGTTGTGTCCTGTTATTATTCCTGTGATCGTCCTAATGTTTGTTTTGCTCATTCTTAGGATCTTTTGTACCTTCTTCTTATCTATTTCCTTTAGGAACATCTTTGACTGTCTACAGCCTACTTTATTCTTCCATGCTTTGATTGTTTCTTTCATAGCTATGGTTCTGATGATTCCTTTTATTATTCTTTCTGATATTGGGAGAACTGGTTCAGGTCCGGTGAACCTCCTTTCCGCTCCCTCTCTTGCAAGTTCGTCCGCCTTCTCATTGCCCTCATTCCCTTGGTGACCTGGGATCCAGGCAATGGTTGTTTCTATCGAGGATGCTAACCGATTTAACGTTCTTTTACATTCTAGTACCAAGGCTGATTTGGTGCTAGGTCTATTCAATGCCTTTAATGTGGCTTGACTATCCGTGTAGATTACCACATCTGTGTACATGCTATTGTCTTCTTCTAGCATCTTTTGAGCACATGTCAATACCGCGTATACCTCAGCTTGGAACACGCTAGTATATAGACCTAACGATATGCTCATTTCCTTTTGTTTTGATTTGGGTGTGTAAATGCCCGCTCCCGAGAGTTTTGTGCTCTCTCTGCGAGATCCATCTGTATACCCTATACATGTTCTTGTATTGTTTCTTATTTCCCAATCGTCTCTCTCGCCGATGTGTACTCTGTATTTCTTGTCAAAAATTTTTTGTTTCTTTATTAGGTCATTGTTTTGTAATACCATTGACAGTTTTCCTGCATATATGGTATCTATTTGTGTATGTCCTTTATCTAGATGATTTGCTTTCCATTCCTTATATGTTTTCATGACATACCATTGTTCTATTGCTTTCTTTTTAATTTCTATTTCGAGTGGATTCATGCCTAGGATAATTTCAAGAGCTGCCGTTGGTGTCGACCTTAGCGCTCCTGTCATCATCAGGCAGGCCATTCTCTGTATTCTATCTAGTTCCTTCTTATTGCTCTTGATCTGTGCTTTGTGCCACCATACCACCGCGCCATAGGTTAGTCTTGGTAGTATTATGGTTCTGTATATCCAGTGTGTCATGTGAGGCTTTATGCCCCAGCTTTTACCCACCGCTCTTTGACATTGTATTAGGGCTGTTTTAGCTCTAGTACTTACTTCTTTAATATGACTGCAGAATCTTAGCTTGTCGTCTAGATTTATACCTAAGTATTTAATTTCTTTGACTATTTCTAGTTCTTTTCCTGATAGCACTATGTCTGGCATTATCATTATTTTCCTTTTCTTCGTAAATACTACCAGTTTGGTTTTGTCCGGGTGTATCCCCAGACCCTTATCCAGGGACCATTCTAGAATAGTTTTTATTCCTTCCGTTATTACTTCTCTAATACCGTTCAGAGATTTTCCCGTCACTAGTATTACTCCGTCATCCGAGTATGCTTGCATATATATGTGCATCTCGTTAATCTTTTTCACCAGTGAGTCTAGCAGTAAGCACCATAGTAGTGGAGACAGACATCCTCCCTGCGGGAAACCTCTCCTTGCCTCCGCAATATATGTCGTGTTTCCTAACTGTGCGGTGATTATTCTGTTTTTAATCATTTTTATTATCCATTCTGCTATGCAGTCCGGTATGCCTTTCCTCTTCATCGATCTTCCAATCGATTCAAAGGTTGCTCTATCAAAAGCTCCCTCAATATCGAAAAAGCATGCTACTGCATATTCTTTGTCATTACTTATTGCTCTGTCTATTTTTACAGTTAGACTGTGCAGTGCTGTTTCTGTTGATTTCCCAGTCATGTAAGCATGTTGATGCTTGTGAATTGGGAAGTTGCATGCTTCAAGTAGTGTTCTAATGTGATTGTCTATTATTTTTTCTAGTGTTTTTAACACAAAAGATGATAGACTGATACATCTATACGCTTTCACTTCTTGATATGTCTTTTTTCCAGGTTTCGGAATGAAGACAACTCTCACTTGTCTCCATGTAGCTGGAATGTGTCTCAATGCTATACTTTGTGTGTATAGGTTCTTTAGTATGGGCATAATTTTTTTCAAGCTTCTCTGTAGAATTTTGGGGAAAATTTCGTCTGGTCCTGCCGCTTTAAATGGCATGAACGACATCACTGCCCATTCTATCCTTTGTTCTGTAATCATCTCCTCTGCTACTGCCGCTGCTGGTTCTTCATACTGTTCACACATTGTTCCTTCGGCAGTGTATTCTGCACTATCTGGAAAATGTGTTTCAATCATTTTCTTTAGGACTTCTTTTGGTTCCGTGATAAGACGGTCGCCATCCTTAATGCTGCTTAATGTGCATGCTGTGTTGCCCGCTAGCATTTTCATTATTCTAGAGGCTTCAGAGTGTGTGGAGATGTTCTCGCAATATGTCCTCCATCCTCTCCTACTTTCTTCTGAGCATTTCTTTTTAAAACTGTTTCTTTCATTCCTATATACGCTCCAGCTGTTTTCGTCACCTTTATGAAGGGCTATCCTCAGAGCTTTTCGCGTTTTCTTCCTTAGCTTGCTAAGTTCTTTTGTCCACCATGGTTGTCCTTTCCCTACTTTAATTTCTCGTAGTGGACATGATTCGTGATAGGCTTGCTTTAGTAGTTCTTTAAGTTCCTCAGCTTCTCTTTCAAGGTCCTGAATACTCCCAAATCCTGTGGTCTTGGGTACCCAACCGTTGATGATTGAATCAAATTTATCCCAGTCCGTTTTTTTGGGGATTCTTATTTTCTTTATTTCTACTTTACTCTCTAACTCAAAAAAGATTCTTCTATGGTCTGAGAAGGCATAGTTTGTGTCCACTTTCCATCCCTTCACAAGTGAACTAATCTGTTTTGAGCTATAGGTAATGTCTAGTACTTCTTTTCTGTTTTTGGTAACGAAGGTAGGTTCGTTGCCAATGTTTAGGACGTCTAATTCATTAACTAAAATGAAGTCTAAATATCTCTCGCCTTTCCAGTTTGTGTCTGTGCTACCCCAAACAGTGTTATGAGCATTAGCATCGCACCCTACTAGAATAGGAACATTCTTACCTTTGCATCTGTTGATCAGTTCTTGTACCTTCGCTGCGGGTGGGTCGAAGTCTCTTTCACTAGGAGTGTAACTTGAGGCTACGCCGATGCTCATGGTTCTGCCTTCTTCAGTTTTCGTAGGGACTTCTACAGCCACTAGATCTCTGTAACACATAATGGCCGTATAGCCTACGTTCTTTATGTTCTTACCAATATATATACATGCTCTGGGAGGGAGCTCACCTTCCGTGTGGTAGATGATTTCACCCCCCAGAGAACCGACTCCCACTACCCGGTTGTTGTACGTGTACGGTTCTTGTAAGAGAGCTATGTCAATTTTCTTCTCGATGATGGTTTTGCAGAGGTCGTGCATCGCCTCTTTGCAATGGTGAAGATTTATTTGACATATTCTTATTGATCTTTGTGTTTTGTGTTGTGTATTGCGTGTCGTGGGTTGTGTGTTCTGTGTGCTATACTGTGTGTTGTGTGTGCTATTCTGTGTGTTATGTGTATGCGTAGTGTTACTGTTTGCGTGTTTGTCCATTTTTGTTTTTCGTCTTTGGTACCGTCCTAGAAGTCGGTCCCCCCCCAGACGCACTGCCTCCGCCAGTCTTGGCACGGCCAGCACCCCCAGAGAAGCACCCACTCCCCGCCGGTTTCCCCTGTCCTTTGTCCGCCTGTCTCGGTCCAGTCGGAGTACTTAAGGTCCTAATGCTGACATCCTCCTGCACCCGCGTGAACTGGTGCCCACCCCCACTCATAGATGTCTCACCCACATTTGAGGGCGCGCACCTGTGCACGCACTTGCATACGCATGTACAGCATTTGCATCCTGCCTTCTTGACTACTACACCTTTGGCCGCCGGAAGCTCACCTCCTCTCAGGCTTGACCTGAGTAGTCTCACCTGGACTTGGGTTGCCTGAAAGCTAAGCCAACGATGGTAGTCCTTCCAGCTTTCTGCATCTTCGTGAGGAATACCCACTATGAGTCGAGTTCCCAAAGGCAGTAGCTCCTTTGAGATCTCAGTCCAGTCGCATGTCCTCGTATCTGTCAGGTGTCTGTTCTGTCTCACCAAGAGCCTGAATGGGTCCTTGGGGAGGTGTTCTTTTGGACCTGGTATCCACACCATAGCCTTGGCCCTATCGACTCTCCGCGCAATGATAGAGACGCCGTCGTGGTCTCCGAAGGAGCATGCCAAGAGCCAGTCCCTCGCCCCCTCGTTCATTGGTGTCACAAGGTAATGACCTTCTGACACCAACCCCGAGGTGGCAAATGAGACCCTCGTCGTGTCTGCATCCTCTTCCTCCACCGCCTTCTCTATCATTTCGCCGAGTTTTTGTCGTATGATAGAGGCCAGGGCTTCATCTACTGGTTTCCCGTCTGCCCTTCCTATTGCGATGGCGAGTCCCGTCTGTCTTCGCGATAGGCCGCGCGGTCCGTCATCGTTCTCGGCAGCTCCCCAGTTTACTCGCTTCGGCGGTGGCCTCAGCTCCGGGTCCGTGCTCTGTCTTTTCATCTTTCTAGGTCTCTGGGGGGCAGAGGAACATGATGGTGCTGTTAGCTCCACATCTCTGTTCCTTTCGGCTCGTACCTTCCTCCGACGCCGTGCCTTCTCCATTTTCTTTTCCTCCTTGGTGGGAACTCGACTGAAAGATTCTCCCTCCTCCATAGTGTTACCTGTGGAAATGGGGCTTTTCAGAAGTGTCTCCTCTTCTAAGTGCAGATTGGCAAGGGAAAGTGCATCCTCAACCTCAACTGTACTTGGCTTTAATTCTGTCAGTTCTTTAGGAGGTACTCCCTCAGTGTTACCTTCGGGCTTCCTCTCCATTATATTGTTTTTATTTAAATTATCCATACACTTGGGTTTTTTAATGGTGAGAAATAAAGTAAGGCACCCCGGCAGAGCTCCCTTGCCCAGGTGCCAGCTACATTTTCGCGGATACAGGGGGCGCCGCTCCCCTGTACTCAGGCTCGTACGACGCAGACGTTATGAGTGCTGGGTTCCTCCCTGGGTCTGGAAAGTTACTCGGCGAGTTTGACTCTCTGGATAATCAGTAGGTACCGGATAAGTAATACCTCTTATGGCCTCCTCTACTTTCCCCACCTTTCTCCAGATGTCTCCCTCCGAGTCGCTTCCCATCCCCGTTGACGAATCCAGCACTCACGACCCCCGTCTACGAAACGGCTCGTGAGCTGGATAGGCCAGCTCTCGAGCCGCGGGATCGTTGGCACGAGCTCTCCAACCGTGACCCCAGGGGGTGCGAGGATGTTGGATTACACATTCACCACCTCCTCGCTTTAGTGGCGGATGTAGGGACAGGATGAGGATGTGGTAGGATGGTTTGGATTGGATTAAGGAAGGTGCTAGGGAGGGGGATTTGTACATTACATACGGGTTTTCCTCCGCATGTGATGCACAGCTGTGAGGATAATATCTGAAGCCGAAATTCCGATATCATCCCCTGTGCCCTCCTCCTTTATCCGGGCTTGGGACCGGCACCATACTGGGGTTTTTGGTTGAGACATAATTCGCCCCATCCAGAAAACCCAGCATCGAGGCGGAGTTGTGTATGGTCGATGGTCGCCAGCTGTGTTCACCGGCCGGCGTGACTGTGTAGAATTGAGTTTATGCCTTTTTTCTTGCTTTCCGTTGAGTTATTCTGTAATATTTTTTGTTGCATACTTCAAGTATTATTATTTATTTCATTTAATACGAGTTAACTGTGGGTATATGTGTAAACGTAACTTTTTAAGAAAAAAAAATTTAATCGATACAAAATAAAAACACTGAAAATTACAAAATAATTATCCTTTAGTAATCAAAATTCAAGTAGAAAAATCATTTCGTAAATACGATACAAATACCAATATTAGAGAACCTCCTCCTTTTTTGAAGTCGCTAAAAATACACTAGATTTTAGTATGTAATATAAATTTTAACAAGTCTAAATAAATTTCGATTTCGGCCGACCTTTCGGCCGGCCGGCCGGCCGTTTTAGACCGGGGCCGAAGATTCGATTTCGATTTCGACTGAAAATCCTGTTTTGTTCGGACTCTTCAAAATACCTAATAATAGTTACATCTGTCGATAGTCTTTTTCATTTTCGAATGTACATATAAAGCAATTAAGCTTTCCGTCACACCAATGGAGTGCGCTAGCTTTTAATTTAACCAAAGCGACCTCTTTATGACATGATTCTATTGATTCATTAGAAATGCGAAATGGCTTTGAACTTTACAATCTACTCCAAGCGCTCGTCATCATGAGAGGTTTTTCCTGTATATGTAAATTTAAATTAACGAATTCTCATAATCGTTACAATTAAATACAATTAAAATAATAATAAAATGAAAAGAATATTTGTTATTAACCATTATCATTATTATCATTTTGATTCTAATGAACAATGAAAATTGACAATGACTTTCTTCACTGTTTATTTTCGATAAAAACTACCTTATTAGGCCATGTTTCGTAATATGCTACGATAATAAGGCACGATACGACCATTAAGGGTATCTTAGCATTGTCCGGTCGTTGTTTTGTCATCCGCGGTCATCAATCAGTGTTGTTGATTGACATCATATGGGTGTTCGACAAATCAGTTACCAATATTGGTCCATTGTGATAGGTGAACGACTCATTTATTGTCTTGACATTATGTGATTTAATCAAACTAGAAGGGAAATTAGCATTAATTTGCTATGGAATGCTCTACTTATTGATTTGTTTAAACTGAAAATATGAAATTGATTCCCGGAATATTATTCTTCTCAGTAATATAGTGAAAGTATTTTTCGTGTCACTATTTTCTGTTTTAAAGAAATAGCATTAGTATCTACGTATTGTAATTGTTAAAGTAAAATATTAACTGAAGTACGAGATAAAGTATCTAAATGTTTTTATGTAGGTACAAATAATTTACGTAGAACAAATGCACATAAAATTATTTGTAATAGATATGTACCGCTCTCGCTCGCTATGAACGCTCTTCTTTTTAACGTTTCTAAGGAAGTAAATATTTCACTGTTGAAGTTTTTATTGAAAGCGCCAAGAGAAGGTATTAAAAGTATGCGATCAGTCGTCGTGAGGAACTTTATTGCCGTTTTATTGATCCAAGCTGGCACGTGTGTTTGAATTAATCATACTCCTCATATTCCTGATACAAAACAAGAGTAACGAAACTTTCCTAAGACACCGTTAATAAATTATTTTTAAAACTACTTAGTGCTTTTCTTCGAAAAATATAATTTATGTTTTACTGTTGAAAAAATCTATGTCTTATTAAAAATATGAAAATATGATGCCTTTAAAAAGAAACTTCATTTTTAAAATCAATAATTTTAGTTATCGGCCTTTGATATTAAAATATGCTTTACTGAAAATATCCCCGTTAAATTTCTTTGTTCACAAAAGCTAGCAATTTTATTTATTAAGTCGATAATAAAACTTGATGCCTTTCAGATTTCATATCAATTTATAGCCTGAAGGGTGGAAAATATCTGAATATTTAATAAAATCTTTTATTCTCTAGTGTTAGTGATAAATGAACGTAGAATACGATAGTTACTGAAGGCCTTTACCAATAAAATGATGTTCTCAAGACATTTCTAAAATCTCAATCTAGATCCACCATAAGAAGTACGTGTTAGCTGAAACATTATATTTTTAAGTGGTTGCAAAAAATGTTTTACATTTTATGCGTTATACTTTATGAAATAATGTGTTTTAGAGACTAAATATGAAAATAATACTCGAATACAGACCAAAGTTTCTCAAGCCACAAACAAATATACATAATAGTAAAAATCGATTATAGCTTATGATTCGAATTTATTATCGAAAATATTTGGTAGTGTATAAAAACTACATATGGTAGTCGCTTTATTAGTGAACAATGATATGGAGCACGTGTGCTTTACTGCAGGGGCTTGTCAGTTACTGATAGTTTTAGACCCTTGCAGGTTGTAAAAGTATTCTGGTATCTGGATCCTGACATTTTTATCCACATTTGGCATATTAATTTCTTTGCAAAATGTGATAAGTAGATGTAATTTACATAATTAAATTATACGTACTGCATTTCTTATTTATAATGATACATCAAATTAATTCATAATGTATAAATATATCATAATGTTTATATGTCAAAAGCATTCGCAAACCTAGGCGAAAGTGTGTAAGAAGAATGATGAGGATTGAGCAGACGAAAGAAGTATGTAAAGACCACAATAAGGACTGCGATACTTGGCGCTCAGTCCTCTCTAACTACCCCATTAAGAGATACAGCGTGAGGTGTACGTATATTTATACATCTAATAATACGTATCGTATAGCAGATTAAACACGATTGAAAAATTATAGATATTTTTTCTAAATACTTAGTAAATACGAACTTGTTTCATAGATATGTAGATGACCAGTTAATTTGGGTATATACATACAGACGTACATATATCATGTTAATTTTTGTTCTATTTTATATACCATATGCAACTATATAAAGTACAACTATGAAGTATGTAAACAAATGCAGAGGGTGAGTTTGTTCATTATTTATTCTCGAAATTATTTACGCATGTGCCGTAGTCACCACTTAATTCATATCAATCAACTACGAATTGCAGTACCACTGTAATTGAAACCACAGGATGTAACCCATCACACCCATTGGGAGCTTTTCTGAAGTTACCATAAAAAGACGAATTTTGAAATTTGTGTCTTATTAAGTTGACGGTAAAGATTAAATTCGAACGGTTTAAAACATCCAGTTGAATAGCAATGACCTTTACAATCATTATTAGATTGAGTGCATAGACTGTAAAGATAAATGTTATTACAATAGTACTACAAATTTCAATTAATAAGCTTAACGTATTAGGTTATTCAGTGTTAATAAGTTATATTTAGGCGTCAATGAAATTGATAGGCGTTTCATAAAAACATATGATCATTAAATAAGAGAATAAATATAATGTTTAGAAACTAAAGAAACATCTTATTATTATTACAGTAACAGGCTCTATAATGTGCTACACGGACAGCTATAAAAGCGGCATCATTATTGCTTCCTATAAAAATAGATAACCGGGTACTTGTAACCGATGACTGATGACCTATAAAACAAGAAATAAGAACTTCATACACTTTTTATTTCGCTAGATTAATGACAGCTTATCTTAAAGAGGATAGGTACTCGTATTTAAATACAATTACAAATTCACGGAACTGCCTTCATTTTCTCCCTGTAAGCCAGTTTTGCATTTGCAGAATTTGCATTTAATAAATTAATACGAAAATATATTTTGCTATATGTATAGTAATATTAAATCTACAACTCAGCAAGATGTTAACGCAGAAATCTCATTTCTTAATTAATTCGCACCAGTAGATGATGTCGTCAGTGTAGAAGTCAAAGGTACCATTAATAACAATATTACCGACAAAACGCGATACAATCTGCGTCCCAAACACAAAACAACCGATGAGTTTTTAATAAGGGTTCAAGGAACTTTTTCAGTCTCGTCAACCCATCAATCAATGCATTTCAGTTTTTACTGTAGTCTGGAACGAGCGTTTGCGCTCTGTTGTACTAGTAAAATTTTAGGGTTGTCTCATAAGAAATATTAATATTTTATTGCACCCATTAAGTAATCAAGTCTTAAAATTAAAATGGAAACTCCAAAAAATTACATACGTCAGTACTTTGTGTGACCCAAACTAAGCATTACTGCACAACGAATTGCGGGAGCACTTAGTAACGGGCTCCAAAACGAATTAGAAAAATTCGTTTCCTAAATTGGCTTGATCCAGAATCGACACCAGGACCTTCGGTATGAAAGATCAATTAATATAACTAAGTAATTCCTTAAAAACATGATTGCTATAAAATGGTATGCGTACTTAAAAATGCTAACGTCAATATTTAACTAAATATTTGAGAACCCTATTATAGAACATGTGAGTATCACGTAACTTTAAAAGGCAATGCTTGTTTCATTTTATGGTAACATTCTTACATCTACATCTGGTAGTTCCAATAATTTATATGTTCTTTTTATGCACGGAATACGTTGATGTCGGCAGAGAATATATAGGTACTCTTCAATATTAAGTACACTTATATAAGTAGAGCATTTTCGACTACAAATTCAATTTCCTTAATTTCCTCATATTTATTTATTATATTTATCGGTTTTCTAATATTTTTTACGATGACTTTAGTTGTCTATGAATAATAATAATATTGGACTACATTTCCATAAGATTTTGTAAGTATTTGTTTGCAGAAATCTTTTTCATTTATGTATAAGTATATGGTATACATATATGTACATAAGTAAATGATATAAGTATAAACATGCGTTTCAAAAATATTATGTAATGTAAGATTATATTAGTTAATTCGTTGTATGAAAATTAAAAATATTTTATCTTTTTTTTGTCGAGTTTTTTAGTTTCTCCACTGAATAAAAATATTCTGAACCAGCCGTTGCCCGCGACTTCGTCCGCGTGATATTAAAAAAATAGTTTTCTTTCTCCGGGGCTTAATCTATTTCCATTCTAAATTTTATCGAAGTCGTATAGGAGGAGGAGATTTACGAGCACGTGCACACCGTTGTTTTATATGTAAGGAGATTAATATTAATTATTTAAAAACTACTTTTAACAATTCAAATATTTTTTTCTTATATCATAGGTAGGTAATTTTTAATTTTGTAGTGCAGGTAAGCTTTCGATTCGACCATTCTAGTGACATTTTGCAGATAAGAGCACTTTTTAACACGTTCACGGACACAACTCGCCAATTATTTTATCGTCCTGTAGGATAATTTTACACGGTGGCTATAGACGTCGTGTCCTTGAACGTGTAACAGGCGAGTGGCGAGTTTAAAATAATTTTTAAATGGCGATAACTTTATTCACTGTCATTCAATTTCAATGAAACAAAGCCTAAATGTTGCTCCAAGCTGAGTTTAATCTACCTCTGAAAACCGCAAGAAAATGCGTTCACTATTTTCGGAGATTAGCCTGTACATACAGACAGGCAGACAAAAATGAAAAAAAAATACTTTTTTGTATTCTGTTACTCTTTTTTATGGCCCATACTCATTTTTAGATACATTTTTCAGTGTAAAGACACACGATTTCTACTGCTTTATTATGTGTGTAAATAAAATTTACAAGCATGAAGCGATAATTATAATAAGTTTTTGCAAGTTTACCAAAAGTGGTGGTTCAAGTAATACAGAATACTTAGGTATTCTGCATTTCTTTTGTACTTGCAGTACATTGACTCGCTGCTACATATGTATGCAATAATATGTTCTTTGCTGCACATTTAACAGATCATAATTTCTGTTTCATCACATTTCTTTGTAATATTATGTGCGTATCTATATGAGACAAATTGCAATGTTTTTTAGTCTCTAAACATAACTGTATACATAAAACGAACGTTAGTGTTATTTATTATAACATATGTATTTATATTTATACTGTAATCTTTTTTAAATAATACGCGTAATCTGAATGTCCTTATTAGAAACTGCCATATAAAGTTTAGGAACTCCAGAGTAAAGGTGTTCCTATTTCTAGCAATCAGTACATAAAAAATGACAATTTACGAAAATTGGAATACTTAAAATTCATACCTCCGTAATAGACAAAAATCATTTTAACTGATTTTAATAGTAAACAACCGTTCATGAGCCAAAACCAAATAATTAAATTAAAAAGCTTGTGTTTAAAATTCATGTAAGTTGGGGGTGATTAATTGTTCTTTGGAGGATGTAGTCCAGACGTTAGCTGGCTGTAGCGGGTGACGCGATGACGTGGCCGGTAGTCCATTGTTCTTGCTACACTTGAAGATTAATTGTATAATATTGATTAGTTCCGAGTAATATAATAGAAAGGTAATATATATCGATAGAGTAGGTGCTTTCTCTGGAAAGCACCTAATCTATCGATATGTATTTCCTTTCTTTCATTTCCTATGAGAAAACAAAGACAAGACTTGTTACAATAGGTCTCTAAAATATTTGTAGGTTGTGACTGGAAATGTAATACAAATATACGTCTTTAGCAGAGTTAGTACTATCTTATATAGTTCTATCCAGGTTTTCTTTTCGAACCGAACTAAAGTAGATTTGACGTTCAAAAATATCTTGCATTTGGGTTTACTTGAATAAATTGGTTTGACTTCGACTTTGATTTTATCTCATTAAAAAAATAAAAGTAATAAGGAACTAAGTTCTCATGTGCGCTACAGTCATTGAAGAGTCAAGGCACTTATTTTCGTACTTTATTTATATTTTATAGCCAGAGTGTTAGCAGACGGAAATGTCAAAAGCACTCGCATACCTAGGCGACAATGTGTGAGGAGAATGATGAGATTTGAGGAAGCGAAAGAGGTGTGTAAGGACCGCGACTCCTGGCGCTCCGTCCTCTCTGGCTACCCCGTTGGGGATACAGCGTGAAGTTATGTTATGTTATGTTATGTTTATTTATATTTAAAAGCTTGAAATACATCAATTGAACTGTTTGGATAACTTTTTATTCAACTTTCTTATATTCTGTACCTAACTTGGCTCTTTTCTTTATTGGATAGCACTTCTTTTGATGATGTATTTTATAGAAACGAGAACTTCACTCTTTTTTCCATACGTAATACGTATACACAGTCTGGCCATAAATACTGTTACAATAAAAAACAATAATACATATTACATTTGAATTTGGAACGTCATTGTCACGAAAATCATGAAAACGTCATTTTCATATTAGTATTTATACCTAAGTATACCTGTGTTTTCTCATTTTCGCGCCAGTCTTTGTTAAATATTTTTGTGACATTTAAAATGGAGTGGGTTGATTAAGAGAACTGAATTGCTGTGATAGCATTACATAAAGTAGGTGCCAAATGCAATTTTTGAAACTCTCCAGCTGCTTGATATTAGTTGAACGTTCGTGTACCAGGCTATTGATAGGTATAAAGAAACGTCCTCTATTTGTAGCAGAAAAAGATCTGGCCGTCCATGTAGTATTCGTATTAAATAGGCGATCAAAGCAGTGAAGAAAAGAATGTGAAAAAATCCTGTCCGAAAGCAAAAGATTTCATCTAGGGACATGAATATAGCACCCACATTTATGTCGCGTATTTTAAAAGATGACCTTGAACTTCCAGCTTCTAACAGACGCACTGGTCATTACTTAAACAATAATTTAAATGAATGGGGTGGTACAAATTCTTACCGACCAGAAAATATTTTCTATGGAGCAACATTTTAATAAGCAGAATGACCGAGTTTATGCGCGAAGCTCTAGAGAAGCTTCTCAATTAGTCAATAGGGCACAACGTCGGCATAATCCGTCTTAGCGATGGTTTGATGGGGTGTTAGCTAACAAGGAGTCGCTGACCCATATTTTTGTGAAATAGGTATCAAAACATCGGCCCAGGTGTATCAATATACGATTCTCGAGAATGTAGTTAAGCCTCTTAACAACACCATGTTCCATAACCAAGAATGGTCCTTTCAGCAAGTCTCAACACCGGGTCATAAAGCTCGATCTACACAAGCATGGCTGGTAAACAACCTTTCTGACTTCATTAGAGACGAAGATTGGCCGTCATCTAGTCCCGATCCTAATCCACTTGATTATGATTCATGATTTCTTTTCGAGAGTATGGCATGCTCTAAACGCCATGATAATTTGGAGTCCCTACAACATTACATAAGATTGGCAGTGGCGAATTTTTCCATGGAGAAAGTGCGTGTTTTAATCGATTACTGGCCACAACGTTTAAAGGATTGTATTAAGGCCAATAGAAATCATTTTGAATGAGCTTCATATTTTAAAATGTTATTATATTAATGTATAAACTAACGCACACAGTATTGATAAACGTTTTATATAACAGAAAAACTACGATGTTATCGTTCGTAACAATATTTATGGAAAGACAATAGCTTTTAGTGAGATAGTACTGACGTTACTAAAAATATATATGGGTACATATTAGATGCCTTGCCTTGTCCTAGGCTGACACATTACCGTGTTTCTCTATAATAAATGCAATAGGTACCTACTAAAAATACATATATTTTTTTCAGTACGAAAATACTAGGCACCCTAAGGAATGACTGATTTTCTAAATGAGGAAATGAACGACTGTTTTCGATCCTAACACAGAAAACAAAAAATGTCCTTTTTATAGCTCTTACTGTTAACTGTAAGGGGTGTATCTACTACCTACGTACATATATTGAATATATTTTTGAAATACTCTGACTTCGAAATGAATATGCTTAGATAGTTTTTTGTTATTCTGCATGTTTCTAGTCGGACAATAATCAACAATTACTTAAGTATATATATCGTTACGGTCTTTATTAAACAGAGCATATATGATAGGACTGGGATTAATAGTGGGACTAAGTAGTAGGACTTTTCCTCTGAAATTCCAATTGATAAAAAGATTAATTCTCACTGCAATACTGAATCATTTTTAACCGTACCATTTAATTGAACATCGTATTGCCATTCAAACACTGCAGTAAATTTTGCATTTACTTTCGTCAGCAATGGTCACCGGCGATGAATGTTTGAATGCAACAATGACGACATAAAAAATTCAAAAAGAATTATGTATTCATAAATTTAGTGAAACTGACCGTTTCGCTGGATATACTGAGGGATTTGTGTGTGGTTTTGACGTGAAAATTAAATTTATCGTCGCCACTTTATTGGCTTAAATTTAAGCCAAAGTGATAAATTTAAATTTCGGATAGTTGATTGGGTGATTAGCAGTTATTAAAGTATTATCAAAAATACTTAAGTGGAAGAAAAAGATATTTTTCAATCATAAAAACAGAAAATAACGCCTTCACCACAGTATTTTTGTCTGTTAATTATAATAATTTGTGTGACAGTGTCTAGCAATGAAACCACTTCTGTCTGCTATTCGCAATTATCTATTAATGACAAATATTTCACAATAGCAGCTGTGCAGACTGCAAACAACTTTGATCTGTTATTATAATCTATCAATACTTACATAATAGGTATTCCGTGAGACCCTGCTTCTTTAAATGGAATCGATATCAATTTAATATTAAGTTTTCTAAATAAACCTTATGTTAAATAAACTTACTTCATAATGTTTAAAGGTCATTTCCTCATTACTTTATTTTAAAAACTTTTTGTACAGAGTACACTAGGTGAGAAAAGTATTTGATTAGAGATTAATATTAACAACGATGCCTAAAAAAAGTTAATAATAATAATCTACATAGCATAATAACGTCCAATCTGGTTCTGTTATTTCATAAGTACTTATGCAAATAATTTCTCTTCATACAATGTAACAGCTTTTAAAAGCTTTATGAGGCAGATGCTTTTTAACGCTATACAGCCACTAAGTTCCATAAGAACATATGAAGCACTTTTATTCGACTTTTATTGAGCTATCACACTCGCATTTTCAAATGCGTGCAACAATATTATGAATAACGTACACGTCTATACCTACAACAGATTAAAGTTATAGCGTAATAAAAACATCAATTAGGCTGAAGACCTTACGAAAAAATGTCAGAACGATGTTTCGCATTCCATTTGATTTCCTTTTAAGTTTACGTAGCTAATTATAAACCCTTATAGTTTCAATGTAGGTACGTTCGTCCATGTATTTTATATTATGTATACGGCATCCCACCTATTTACCCATTTTTATATACATACTAGCTCCTTACCTGCGGCTTCGTTCGCGTATTATTTTATTTACTAAATTAAATAATTCAGAACCGTTCGCAAGCGTACGCAGAACAACAAGTCACGAAAGTTTCATCACAATCGGACGAATGGTTTAATAAGAACGCAAAGGACAAACATACAAAGAAATAATATTTTTTATTTATACTCGTAGTACCTGAGCGACCATTGACTTTGTTCGTTGATTATATACCTATTAAAGAGAAAACAAAAAAAGTCTGGCCACATTGCAGGATTCGAACCCCCGCACTTCAGTTTGGTAGAACTTCGCTCTAGCCACTGTGCTATTGAGAAGGCAAAATCTGTTGCTAAATTAAAATACTTTAGAAGTTTAGAGTTTAGAAGTTTTAAGTGTGAGACAAAACAGAGAAAATGATTTTTCCAGAACTGAGCCCTAGCTAGATCCATTTTTCGCTCCGTAAACCCCTATATTGTAAAATACTTCATTGAAATCGTTAGAGCCGTATTCCGTATAGCCGTAGAGAATGCGAATGCTCATATACATATATTTATATACAAATATTGCTCGTAGAATAAAATAATATAGATATACTAGGTTATATTTTGTCCGTTTAGATTTCGGAGAAACCGTCGCTCTAACTACTTTGTAAACCTTTTCAGTAATGTGTCTAATATAATCCATTTGAGCTCAACCGTTTGAACGGTATTCGAGTTTATATGAGACTAAAAGGTTGACATTAATTTACACATATATATAAACATATACAATATATGTCGGATTATAAGCGAGATGAAATTTAGGCGATGGGACAGCTATATCTTCTGCTTTGCCATCTGTAAGTCTGAATACTTATTTCTAGAAGTGATATCAAAACGATAATAATTGTTATTGTTATAATGTATAAACATTAATATTCGTTAGTAGGAATAAAAATGTGATGATAGAAATGTGTGATGTGAGTCTTATAATTTTTAGCTATCTTTCGCAAAAAACCTCCAACTATTAAATTGACACATATTTCGCCTCTCAACGAAGCATCCTCCTCGAAGCAAAGATCAGATTCAGTCTGCTAACTAGCACCGAATGTTAATTCAATTTGAATCTGATGTATCATTTATACTTACATGATTTCTCTTCGTACAATGTTACGGCTTTTATTAAGTTTAATGAGGCAGATGCTTTTCATCGTTCATTATAACATTTTAATGGCACATTATTTATAATAATGGAACATACACACTAGATATCTTCCATTAATACAATTCAGTAATACAATCCAGGATTATTCGCATGATTCCTTGCTTATTACTGTTCAGATGAAATTTGGAATACTTGTTGTAAGTGGTCACCCAAATACAGATATGAACTTAAAGAGTTTGAACAGATAGTTAAAAAAAATTTATAGGATAATTGTGTGGGGTAAATGAATATTTAAACTACAATACTTTGAATCGATATTTTTCTTAATAATTTTTGAAAATATGTGTCAAAGTTATTGGCCCACCTTATCTCAAAAAATATTGTCGCAGAAATTTGAAAAAAATCATAAATATTGAGAATAAGATGTAAATTGAAAGAAAATTATCAGAATTGCATAATATTAATAGTACTTGGGCGACCGAGCTCTACTCGGTGTCTTACAAAAAAAATAACAAAAAAAGAGTGACCACATTGCAGGATTCGAACCCGCGTATTTCAGCTTGGTAAATCTACGCTCTAGCCACCGTACTACTGAGAAGGTAAACTCTGTTGTGAAACCAGAACGGTTTAGAAGTTTTAGCTGTGAGAAAACATAGAGAAAACGAATTTTCTCAGAATTGGACCCTAGCTAGCTCAATGTTTGACTTTCTTTTTTGATAAACTGATCGGTCGCCATTTCATTAGAAAACAGCACCCACACATCTACATTTTATCTGATGCTATTTGACCTGATGTGATCGTAGTACGGGACAGGCTTTCTGTAGTTATGAAGTCTATGCTTTTATCATTATTTTTCATTTTATTTCCTTATTATAACTACATTATTCAAGTGATATGTGTTTTTAATAGGTACTTGTTGCAAACTGAACTTAGACATCATTTCAACTTATTGAAAAAAAACATAAAAAGGTCTGACCACAATGCAGGATTCGAGCCCGCACACTTCGGCGTGGTAGACATACGCTGTAGCTACGCTGTGCTATTGAGAAGGTATACTCTGCTGCGAAAATAAAAGTGAAAAAGTTTAGAAGTTTAGAGTTTAGAAGTTTTAAGTGTGTAAAAAACGGAGAAAACGATTTTTCCCTGAATTAAGACCTAACTAGATCGATTTCTCGGCCCCTCAACCCTTATATTGTAAATTTCATCAGAATCGCTAGAGCCGTTTGCGAGAAAGCAATATCAAATATATACACAAATATTGCTCCTTCTATGTAATAGTAGATTAGTTACAATTTTCATTTCATAAAATGTTAACTCCATTGCTTTGCTTTGCAATTGACAGTATTTTTTTCATGAAGAGGAAACCTTGACGGCAAAGTTTGTTTTACAATTGGCGGTCAGTAACAAAAGACAGTACGAACACTAATATTAAACAACGACTTGTATTTGGCCTGTTCATTTTTACTATTGATTCACAAATGTCGCGTCACAGATAAGGTCATGAAAAATGATTTCTCTTCGTTAACGCCGTTATAACCATTTTTCATATAAACTAATAACATTTTGCTTTCTAGGAAAGCGTTGACATTAATGCAATTAGTGAATATTACTCGAAACTCCCATATCATAATAAACGTGAAACTTTATGAAATTATACAGAAATGAGGCGTCGCGTTTAGTCGAGTAAATTTTGCTAAAATCTGCATAATGAATGCGGGAACACGCGTCATAACTTCGCGCCGAATAAATTAATTAAGTCTTATTTGTAAGGAGATTTTGTCACTCCATTGTAACTTCGAATTAATGCTACGTAATTTAGACTTTTGTTTTTATTGCAAACACAGACACTTGACAATGAAAATGTTGACTTAATATTCTTTGGAACTCATTTTCATAACCTGTTCATTATTACGACATTATAATCAATGGGCAATTATGTAACTTACATTACACTAAAAATGGACATAAAATTCATTCAATGTGACGTCTCCAGTGAAAAATGTATCAAATGTAACAATTCCCAAGTGTGTTTTAAGGTTTTACATTTAACAGGAATAAATCGTTTTAACATAAATTCTCACTCGGTAAGTGGTGAAGACATTTTTGACGATATTTTTCTAAATTAGATTTTCTCAACTAATGTACATCGGCTTTCCACATCAAACGAATGAAAATAGATTGTTCCGAGTTCCCTCGTCGTGTATTCGACGAGTCTGAAAGAGGGACGTAAACCAATAGGCGCCGGGACGACGCCTGAGTCACCCGACCTCGTTAGGCGCCTACACTTCCTCGGGATACCCGGGAGAGCTAAGTCACTCCTGTTCCCTAGCGACACATGAGTTGTACATTAAACCCTTATTAATAACCTTTATCAAGTCTTGAGTCAAACTCAATTATACTCCAGTAATAAGTGAACGTCGAAACATAAAATCAGCAGTCATTTCAGTCAAGTCAGTATAAGACACCCTTGCACATTGGTGTGGTGTTTAATGCATCAGCCTTCAAAGACGAATGTCTCAACTTCTATTCCTGTCAGGTCAAGTCAATTTAGTAAATTAGCTTTGGATTTAAGTGCTCGCTAGTTCGTTGTGTGGTTTAAACAGGTACATACCTACTAGAGTTTAGTTTGAGCTCGTACAATTAGTCGTCTAAAAATTAAATTTAAAATTTAAAAAACGTTGACGTACCTATTACATGTCATTCTTTCCTACAAAGAATATTATTTGATAATTTTTATACGTTTTTCGGTTAAAAATTTTTATTAATGTCTCTACTCTATGTCCATGTTCCGCTCTATAAACAGTACGAGTGGTCCGATTTATACAAATGGGAAATTAGAATGATGACCTTTTGAATAGCACTTAAGGTCATCACAATCTGTATAGGTACTCTGGTAATATTAACCACTATTTTGTTCATTATGACAAATTAGTTTCGACTTTCGTATGTGTTGCAGCTTGTTAATCAGCACTGCTACGCATCAGTCTGTAGACTTTTTAAGAGTATACATATAAAGCAGACACATCACGTAAATGAAAAGACTTTAAAAAGTTTAATTAATCCTCATTTAATTTTTAAATTTTGAAGCTTTTTAGGTACTTAGTACCAAAAGTACTTTCTAATAATTTATTACATCACTGCACTTACCTTAGCATTTTTTTTGTTTCGGAGAGGGAAAAAACCCCACGGAAACTCAACCGGATTCTACTCTGATTGAGTAGTGTTGGAAGTCCAACACTACTACTACTACTACTAGTCGGCGTAGACTCAAAACAAATTAGCGTGGAAGCAAAGAGGAGTTTTTAGTTGATTTAAATGAACCAACTAAGAACAACTTTCTTCTTTGCTGTTAGCCTTAGCGGATCTCTGAACGCATTGGGGTGAGCGCTGAAGACGAGAGGACGTATGGGGGACGGACCTCGGCGCAGGGCGCCGCCAGGAGAATCTGCCTTCGATGCATGTTAGTAGCTTCCTATTTGGGGGTATGGGCCGGTCCTCGAACGGAGCGGGCGAGCAGAGTGCGGTAAGCAAATATGTACGCAATGGGAGGACGATATTATATCTTTTCTTATTTTATATTAATATGGGTACGGTTGTCTTTTCTACAATTACTTTTTATTTGTTTGCAGCATTCTGTAGGCAAAAATTAAAAGAACGGTACGTTTAAAATTTCATTTATTTTTTTATTTAACTTCTAGTTTCTTTCCAATTGCTATGGTATCTTTAGTCTCTGAGTTTTTATTTCTAGATAAAACCTTTTGATGGTTTTTAAAATTACTTAAATGCATCTAAATACATAATATATTATACGGCTGATATTCCCTTTTTTATGTTCCGTTCCAAAATTATAAAAATGGAACACTTATCGTATCTCCTCGGAGCCTGGGTGTCTGTTCATCACGGTTATTTTATTTAATCCTGACATTTAATTTACAATTACAAGAATTATTCTTTGCAATACCTATCAGGTATTTAAAGAAAACACTTCAATGAAAACAAATTAAAATTTGAAGGGTCACATAAAATTAGCATAAAATTATACTCACACCGAGTAAAGTGTAGTAGGCGTTCAAAGCATAATTGACCTACATACGTCAACACTTTTTATAACCTGGCCATAATTTCGGCACTGCTATATTAAGTTTTATATCAATAAATATCACACATTGTACACTTGTCGATGAATTTTATTGTTTCGGTGTGGGCCGCGCGTTTTGACGATTCGGCAGTTCGGCAGGCGCAGGCGGGCGAACCGAAACATGTGTGTTTAACAGAAACCAAATTTACAGTATACCGTCTCGATCACATTTAACACATACTGTATAAGGTTTAACCTCAAACCATTTTATTACATTGTTTACATGGTGTAACTGTGTGGCAATCAAAATTTTACACGGTTAGTTTATTTTAATATATACTGATATGGTCACTTGAAATCTGAGCATAAGGTCGAGACATCGATTTTGATCTCTCACCCTTTTAAACACGTAAAATTTAATCTAAGGAACTTAAATATGCAAAACTCCGATGGCAGAGCCAATTGATAAAGCATATTTTGGATTTTAGAAACACGTTTAGAATTCAAGAAAAATTAATCAATTCATTTAGTTCATTTTTGAACTTAACGATATATCATTTAAGTATTCATATATATTGTTTTAATTACAATTTCACGAACGTTACAGTCAAAATAAATATTTAGCATACATATACATGTGTATATCCTTTTTTTCATTTTTCAGTTTAATGTAATGTTCAATGTAAACAAACAAGAAACTAACTAAAATTTCGCTAAATTTACACCGTTCGCTGGTCCCGCGTATTACAAAATAGCACTCTAATAACACTGCTTTACTGTTATACACACGAAACTATGAAATATGCACATATAACACTAATATTATTCATTATAAGTAGTACAGTATAGAAAAAATTGAGGTTATTTGTCAAGGGTTTGTTTTTAATTTGCATTGTTACCTAAAGATCAGTTCACTCTAATATGTGAGCGACACGATTCATTCGAAATGTAAGACAGAATAATAACAGAAGAATATTAAAATTAAAAAAATGTTTGTTTTACTAATAACAAAAAATAAGAGTAAAGCTACCTAAATTCCCACCAAGCTGAAAATCAGTAAGATTGTTTAAAATATGATTAAAAATAAAATTTGAAAGTTCCCCATCTTTCCCCTGTATGGAAAAAAAATTATTTAAGGTCAAAGGTCAAAAAAATGAGTTTTTTGCGATTTTCAGCAAAACGGTAAGTTTTATCATAAAAATACCTCAGACAAAAATTGTAGATCATAAAATTATCTACAAAAATGTATCAATACTTTTTTTCCTACGAGCCACCGTTTTTGAGATATAACGATTCAAAAAGTTGTAAAAGTTGTAATCGTCATAATATGCACACGTTTCCACGCTACCTGTGAGGTAGTGTACTTAGCGCGTTTTTTTTTAACATGGTTTACTGGTTAACTGGTTAACTGCGTTAATAGCGATGTATCGCATGTCGCCTCGTTGGAATCAAACGGATCCTCCACTGTTGGTGATTCAATATTAGAGCACGACCGGCCTTGACAATGTGTACATGCCAGAGAACAAAACAGTCCGACTTTTATGCAACCACATTTAGCACTGCACCCCTTTTTGCAGTTGCAAAAAATTGTGTTCAGCAGTTTTTCCGGCGCAGGTGGAAGTAAAGTTTGGACTGGTTCTAATGAATTGTTGACCAACTTCCAACCCCAGTCTGTAGGGTCTAGCTGATAACCAAACCACACTTGAACTTGGTAATGTAATCAAAAAGATATTGATGAGCAGCAACTGAGGTTGGAGGAGACAAGCTAATTGTACTTGTTTTTTACTTTTGGTATTTTTAACGAAACATGCGTATCTATACTTATCTAAGCAGGTAGTTTTTTTAGGAGCTCCGTACATAGAAAGAAGAAAGCGAATGCCGTTAGTGATAATTTCTCGTCGAGTTGAATTACTATATTTAAAAACTTCAGCACATTGAACTAAATTTTGTTTTTCAAACATTTTGAAAACTGTTATTTTACCCCTCCTGTAAAATGCAGATGTCGTATCACAGCCAGTTATTGCGTGTAAAAATAGTACATGATTTTGACACTTTGTAAAAGTAGATAAACTTTTCGATGAATATATTTCCGATTGATGTTGAGCTTTTCCTGGTTTTAAGAAGAAAATAGTTTTTTCAGTTGGAGTTCGAGCAGTGAGTAATACGAGTAAGTCTACATCTTCACCAACAACAATAGTTGTATTTGTCAAATTGAATTGCTCTATTGCTGTTTCAATTATCAATACATCAGCATCATTATTAGCTTGTTTTACCAATATATTTTCAGCAGTAAATTTTTCTTTCAACATTGAAATGAACCGAGACTTGTTGTGAGTATTTGTAAAAAAATTTTGTTGACTGGTTGGAACTGTCATATTTTCATCAAATAAAATATCAATTGATGAAGATGTTGCTAAAGTTCGACGACGTTGTTCTGCAGCTTTGGTATTTCTCGTGCAATCATTAAAGCCATCAAATACGACAGTAACTCTGGAACCAAAATGTCGACGTACATAGTGTACGTATTTATCGAAGATAACGTTGAATGTTTCTTCGCTATCTAATTAAGGGACTGGGTTTCATTTTACCTAATATTCTTATAGTTATAACTTATGTATATTTTATATTATAAGTGTAAGTTACAATGACCAATAGAAAAATATTTTAACATATATTACAACTATAGAGATGTATATACGTGGCGTACTCATGCATATTATGACAATTACAACTTTTGCAACTTTTTGAATCGTTTATCTCAAAAATGGTGGCTCGTAGGAAAAAAAGTATTGATACATTTTTTGTAGATAATTTTATGATCTACAATTTTTGTTGGAGATATTTTTATGATAAAACTTACCGTTTTGCTGAAAATCGCGAATAACTCATTTTTTTGACCTTTGACCTTGAATAAAATTTTTTCCATACAGGGGAAAGATGGGAAACTTTCAAATTTTATTTTTAATCATATTTTAAACAATCTTACTTATTTTCAGCTTAGTGGGAATTTAGGTAACTTCGAATGTCTAAATTGACCGGACTATTGTGGGCAAAAATGAAAATACATAATAGGATATTAAACATCATGGCCTTTCATTTTGACAGGCGTAATTTAATATGTATTATCAAACATACATATATATACGAGTATTATGTATTTGTACATGTGCTTATTATGTAATCATATTTAAACGGTGCACACCTTTAAAGAGGCGATTCAATCATATATCGTGTACCTCTAAATGAAACTAAATGCTACTCACGATATTTTATTTAATAAAACAATTTTTTTAATACCTAACAGTTAAAAAAGTTGCATTTTTTTATAATTAGTTCACAAATGCATTAATTGCATGGAGTGACAGCGGCTTTTTCAAAGTCAGTGAACTTTACGTTATGTTTCAGTTAGCCCGAATTGGCTTGTCTGTCTGCATGTTGTGTACAATATTAATCACGCTCGTTACCAGCAGTAAGGAACTTTAATAATGCCCAAGGACTGTTTCAATTTGTTACTATCCGACAAAGTCCACTCAACAATTATTGTTCAGTGAAAATGTAGTTAAAACATAATCTATTTACATACTTCGACATTTATTAACTTGTAAAGATAATCGTTTTTACTTTGCATACTCTATATTGCTAACATAAAATACGAAATTGCTATAAAAATCTCTTGTGAAGAATTTGAAATCAGATCTACAGTCTTGACTGATTCCAAATATTTTTTACTTAGTTTTTTTTATGTATTAGTCAGCGCCGTTGGTTACGAATTGTAATAATTTCAAAGAAAAAAGTACCGTGTTACGGGTAGCAAAAACGTGTACGTCTAGTTAACCGACGTCCGCAAATAATTGCACTTGTTTTGTAAAAAAAAAGGAATTAGAGTAATCGTTCGCCTTACATCTTTTTTATTGGAAGTTACGAATGTTTTGTCTGCCATTAACATGCTTGTCTGGACGGGATAGAATTAAACTGTAGGTAAACGAACGTTCAAAATTAGTTCCAGCCAAATTAGTTTTCGTATGCCGACGTATCATCGATGAACACTTGCAATGGATTTGAGACTTCACTCTTCCTGTAGTAGCTTCGTAATGACCTTGCTCACTATTTTAGCATAGCGACCTCGCACCATATGATCGTTGTGCAAGGGTCGTTGACTCATAAGTTTGTATAATAAATTCGGGGTGTGTGTCTACGACCTAATTTGTCACGCATTGTGATGTTACTTTATTAAAAAAACGGTTAATGTTTAAAAACTCGTCATTTATACTGCACGATTTATTTATAAGTGACTGAAAGTTACTGCGCTTACGAAATTTTTTTTTTTCCTTTTGATAAATTTTGAAATCAATAGCATGTATTCATGTACCTATTAGACAAGAGTGAACTGATATTAGTTACCTTCTGGTCAAGCGCGACAATCATTCCGCTCGTTCTTGCTTCCCATCAGACAGGACTGAGGTCAAACGTCCACACATTACGGTTAAAAAAAACCGGCTAAATGTTTGTCGAACCACACACAGTGTAGGGTTTCGTAGTCAGGAAGAACGTTCACGGTTAAAATGTACCTGAATGACCGAACTTCGCTCTGTTCTTCGAAATATTTTATAATGGCATCCGTTGTTTTTGAATAGCTAATATTAATGCATGAATATTTCAGCTACCTGGTACCTCAATATTAGCTTACTTGTAATACCTGTATATTCCATAAGATGGTGCCAGAATCAATATTCTAGAAAAGAAATGTTTTGTGCGAAAATGAGTTTTTTTCAAGGATTACAAGGAACACCTATTTTGAATTAAATTAGAAACGAAACTTTAGGAATTTAAGTGCAAAATTTTATCCAAATCTTTGCAGCTATTTTAGAAAAATAAGAATACACACAAAGTTATTATGCGTTGGCTTGCATTTAACCGAAAATATCCCATATCTCAAAAACTGCACAACACATCTTATTCAGACCAATTTTGATTAAGTGTTTTTTAAGTTCTAGTAAGTTAATTTTTTTCAGAAATTTCCACCCCATACAAAAAGTTAGAAGAGGAGACACTCTTTTTATGACTTTAGAAGAACTGGTCACCAACTGACTTAATTGACTTAAATAAAAAAATTACTTAACCTCTACGTAATTTTTGAAGACCTAAGTATCTAAAACTACCCCATAGGTATTATTATGCACACAGGACTTCTTTTACTACACTATATTCATTTCACTACACTATATCGTATAATGGTTAATAGAATACATCTACTCCATTTATAATAGTGCCAATAGCTTCTGAGTAAAATGGCTGTGACATACGGATGGACAAGACAAAATTATGAGGGTTCCGTCTTTTGCCATCGGCTACGGAACCCTAAAATGTAATCTTAATCAAAAATTTAGTATTCATAACAAATAAATATTGTCGCCATTTTGGCACCATATTGATATCATTCTCTCATGAATAACTGGCCACCGTCAGAATTCGTACAAACTAGAAGCTATTGATAAATAAAAATATAAAATACTAACGACCCGCTCTGGCTTCACACGGATAGCAGAGCGTATATGCCTACATTTTTTTTAACAGCTTGTTGCGTCAAACATCACGCTTGTCGCGTCGATGTGGGACCGCTTGAATGTATATTGTCGCGCGATTGTTTTAATTTCGCGATAGCTCCTAAGATATTAATTTAAATCGTGTGGCGTGAAGGCAAATTATAATGTGCATGAAATGCTTGAGGTAACTAACATATTTAATTTGATAAGCATTAATATCGTATCCGTCTAAATAGCTTTCCAATTACCACATTATATGTGACCATTTTTTTAAACATTAAAATGGGTATAGTAAGCTATCCTTAAAAGATAGACATATGCCATCGCGGACTTTTCTGTAGATCTATAAAAGAAGAACAAATCTAGCGTACATTGTTTAATTATATCTCAAAGGGGAGCGTTTTCGATGAAAGCTCCCAGTCGGCTTGATTTTTTCTGACATCCTCAACAATCGTCGTCGTATTTCAACC
This sequence comes from Zeuzera pyrina, assembly GCA_907165235.1. Classification (NCBI taxonomy): domain Eukaryota; kingdom Metazoa; phylum Arthropoda; class Insecta; order Lepidoptera; family Cossidae; genus Zeuzera; species Zeuzera pyrina. Next base: position 8,546,315 of record OU015627.1, read on the forward strand.
AACTTAAACAAAACATTAATACACACTGTACACATAACCATTCCTCTTGAATCATTCCATCCATTGGTGAAAACCGTATGAAAATCAGTTCGCTAGTTTTTGAGTTTATCGCGTTCAGACAGACAGATGGACAGAAAGACGCGGCAGAGGGACTTTGTTTTATAATATGTAGTGATATATAATATACTGGTATAGGTATATAGTGAAGTGATAGTGATATGTAGTGATAATGATAGTGATTACAGTTTGTTCGAGAATTTATAGAACTAATAGTGCTTCGCAGATAGGCCACTCACCGTAGTACTCGCTTCTCGTCTCCTTGGGCTCACCTGAACTAGGTTGCTGGTGGTATGTCGTAATGCTGGGTAGATGTCCAGCACTGCCGAATTAACAGAACAACCGACAGTTTGTAGATCAAGTCTTTACTCGATACTACAAAACTGGCTCGTTTCCGCAACTCCATGCATAATGCGCCTATTTTGCATCGCGATGAAAATGGTTCTACTCACGCCATCCTAGCTCGCCCAGGAAGCCTTTCACCTTTTTAATGTTGGCGGAACTTCGGCGAGCGATCTGACGAACCAAGATGTTTCGCCCGGTAAACTGCCACTCTGTTGCACTCCAGTATAACGTGAGTAGCTGTTTCATCTGCTATTAGACACCCCCTGCAAAGAGGACCGTAAGTAACTCTGATATTAAAAATATGTTTGTAATAAGAACCATGTACGGTTAAACCATTCGTTAGGGTATGGAACTTTGCTCTCGTTACACCTACTAGGCGTCGCGCCTCTTTGGATCGCTTACATTCATAGACACCAATGTCGGGCAAATTGTAATTGCAAAAACAATTACAATTAAAATTTGCAATTGTAATTGTTTGCCTATAAAATGTTTGTACCATTACATTTTACAATTACAATTTTTAATTGTAATTGATTTTACAATTACATTTTGCCCAACACCGATGGACACTAGACCAGTGCAAGTCCTGTTCTACCTTCGCCGGTTTACACACTTCTATGCGTAATCAGTCATAGGGTAACGGTGTTAAGGCTTCCGGGCCATTTATAATTAAACTGGATCCTCTCCTAGCTAGTTCATCTTTTGCATCATGGACGCGTTATTGACTGTAACCCTTAATCCACTGGTGATAATGGTGATGGTGATTTGGTGATCCAGTTTTGTATTCACATGGCTCAAACTATTGAATGAGTGTCGCCTACTACTAAGTAGACGACACTCATGTATTAGACTTGAAACAATAATTTTTAAAAATTCTGAGACTTGTAAAACTGCAATACTATCGGAGAGTATCAAAATAAAATATCCTTTTACATCTCTGACATTGATTTTCTTTACCGCTAGGATAACATGTACATACATATAAACGCATTCAGCTTAGAATACTGTGTTATGTACTCCGAGCGGCATGTAATCCTGGATGTTTAAGTCATCAGAGAAGACGACAGTTCCAATACGTGTCTCCGTTTTGGAACCATCTGTATCGATTTGGAGTTCTCTACTAGATGTAGCCCCTTCCTCCTCCTAAAGTCGAATTTTATATTTTTCCTATCATTTCATAAATCGAACGACATTGACATCCAACAAACAAATGTACGGTAACGGCAAAAACGCCCTCTCGGGAACGGACATGGACATTATAACCAATGATGCATTTCATAATTTTTGCAAAATTATTTAAAATATGTTAAATTTTATGTACTGACATTATTATAGAACTATAACTAAATTCTGGAACACAGTTATTTTCAAAACAATATCTACACGAGACAGTTCTAGCAGCCATAGAAAACGATGCACTCACAGTAATAATAGTTCAATGACTGATGAGTGCCCACAAACTGTACAACAGTAACAATGGTATTGCTTGCCAAGAATACCTATAAACGTCACAGTAATGACTCTTCCACCGCAAACTTATTTTTTACACAAACACCCCGATAGTTTTTATTGTAAAAGTGAACAGTGATGATTGTTGTAAAATAAGCTTAATTACATCGGTTACATTATTTTGATATATATTTATGGCTACTTTGGCAAAAGAATTTACTGCCAAAAAGTTTATAATTCACATAAATAGCTAATGAAATGATCTAGCGCTATGATTAAAGATATGTATCTCAAGGTAACTTACGTTAAAATCTCTTCTTTAACTACATCGTCATAAGTTGAGAGTTTTTAGATAGTATAATATGAGTATAAAAAAACTATGAAAGAACCAAAGGCAAAAATGAAAATGTCTGAAGTTTGTCGTGGAGCCCTCTTTTATATAGAAAATAAATATATTTTATGTATGTATTACGATGCGATCTCGAAATTTTCCTTCAACGTGCACTTATTCTCATTTTTTATGATTTCTTTCAAATAATAAGAATAAGATGAGGTGCTAGAAGTGTTAGAAAAATTTAACTCAAAGTGTTAATACATTGTTTTATTCGTGGTCGTGGCTTTCAATTGATACCACAAGCTCGAGAAAAATTTCTTAACTTTTAATTTAAGTTCCTTAAATCGACTCCAACCCAATCTTTATGCCACCGCTTAATATAGCCATATCAACTACACTATGTTAAAAACGTAACACTATTTATTTATTTAAAATTAATAGAAATATTCGTTATTTATAACATAATAAATTTCTTTTAGAAGTTACTTTCAAATTTTTTTTTCAAACAATTCTAATGAAATACAAGTGCACCCAAAGGACATTAGTCGTGAACCTTAAAAAGAATACTGGATGATAATGGAATGAAACGAAGATCCATTCCCTAAGCTTTGCCCTATTTGGAATATTCCTAATAAAGAAAAACATTCCTTTTGACATGCCCTCGTTCTCGTTCTAATCATTCTCGTCGTGGCTTCTTAAGATCCCGCACTTCATTATAATATTTGATACGTAATGGACATTCATCTGGAGTCAAACTTTTTTAATTTTTTCAAAAGTTTTGATAATAACACCGTTTTATAAGTTTTCCCTACTATATTTCTTTGTTTAAATCATCGACAAGCGTGTAAATGTGCTTAAATGGTTTTATTATTTATCGCATTTTTTCTCACTAGCGTCTCCCACAGTTTCGCTCGTGTAATACCAACTGGCAAATAGTAATATGTTTTGTACCCATACAAGAACTGTGTGTGTAAATGTTGAAGTTAAGTGCTTGAGTATCTTTAATGCAAAAAAATAACAAAAAAATAGGCCATTTTTCGTTTCTATAACATAAATAAGTAAAGAAATAGGAATAAACTATGATTTCCTATTATTAGTCACAGATAAATTAAGCGTAGCGTTATTATAACAATCATAACTTTATCTATCTATTAATGCCATAGTTTATAAGTTGTCGAGTTAGTCTTACCATAACAGACATTCCAAGCTTGTGGTGCAGCTGGATCCTGAATCACCACTTTTTATACTATGACTACTGCACAAACTATGGGAAACGAATAATAGTTGTGCTGTATGCCTTTAAATGATTACAATTTATGACACCGTTTTAGCTGCCGTAATTTAAAAATCTTTTTAATATATGTATTAATAAGAAAAAAGTACATACATATGTTAATATTTACAAACTTTAAACTACACATTATCTTAAATAATAGACTTGCTCAAAGTTATATAAAATATTATATTGATAAAACCATGATTAAACGCAAAAGCCGATTGTCGCTTTTAAAATGATATAACGAACACATAACAATGATTTCGATTTATTCTATTACTGCTTTCTACATACAATACTTGTATATTAAATATCTGTACTAATTGTTCATGTGATTAAAAGAATGAAAAGTAAAGTAAGTTACTGATCGTTTTCAAAGCGTTTCAAAATTATTATTTTTTTAATTATAATTGACACCTTAACATTGTTAGGCTCTTTTTATTATGTGAAGTGCTTGAGCGAGCCAAATGGAGTTGCATAGGTACTATAACTTAAGTTGATAAAAAAAAATATACTTGACTTGGTGACTATTTTTATTATGGTATATTATATAACCTGTCATTTCAAGTGTTGAGTGATATACACTAAATAGAAAAAAATAAACGCGACAGTGTGCTACATAAATTATTTCTAACTGATATTTTTTATCATAGCTTTGTATTTTTTGTCATACATGAACCACAGACGTAATAGATAGGAACATCATAGAATAATGGTTGTATTGAGAATATGAATACTATAAAAAAGCTAGCAGGCAATCTTTTAACCACACAAGTGCTATATTATATAGATACATGGACCTATCCAAACATAGGTTTGGGAAAAGTGGGACAGAACAAGCAAGAATGAATTATGTAACGTAAATAAAATAAATACCATTGCTTGTAATGAGAGTTTGATAAAGAAAATATACAGAGCGAAAGCGAGTGGTAGCAGAAGTCAAGGAAAAGCAAGGTTGACTTATGAAGATCAAATCAAATTAGCTGACGGAAATGTCGAAAGAACTCACATATCTAGGGGATATCTAGGGGAAAGTTTGGGAGGACTACAATATAATTTGAGGAGGGGAAAGAAGTATATAAGTAACGCAATGCTTAGGCTCTCTAACTATCCCGTTAGGGATACAGCATACAGCGTAAGGATATTATCCATAATATTTTAAACAATTATGACTGTTGAGCACTTGGCTTGTACTATGGATAACACGTAACGAAATGGGAAGTACCCAGTAACGCTCAGATTTCAAGACAATTTATAAAAGATCATTTTCTAAATTTTCCTGACCGAGAGACTCGAGACCCATAGACCCTCGACTTGGAAGGTAGTTGAACTAATCACTGCGCTAACAGATCAATAATTATAAATATGTATTTATATACTAACAGTATTATGTATACTACATGAACATCGTACAGTAAGCAACCACACAATGGAATATTCTACACTAATATAATATAACTTACACAACAAAGGTTGCAGTTATCTAGCTTTATATAAGAGGAAGCCTTTAAAGGCACTTTGAGGTAACCGCTCGGTTACAAAAATATAAGAAGATTATAAGGTACACGATGATTATTTAAACAATGAGAAAACATATAAAAACATTGATTTACAATGGATCTTAACTGTAATCCAAACCTTTGTAACTAAACTTTACAACTTCCGACCCAGCAGAGTAAGTAATATTGTTACCATCGGCCTCTCTCTCTTTCCTCTGGTAAATATCTATCCTGTAATATCTAATCTGTATCATATTATGTATATATATGTAAAAAAAAAATTAAACCGACCAAATAAAAACATTGAAAAGTACGAAATAACTATCCTTTATTGATCAAAACTCAAGTACAAAAATAACTTCATAAATACGATACTAATACCTATAATGGAATTTGACTGGATTGTATCGAGTTGATAAAGTTATTTTTGTATTTGAGTATTGATTAGTAAAGGATAGTTATTTTGTACTTGTCAATGTTTTTTTTGAAGTCGGTTCAATTTTTTTTTAATTTTGTTTATTTATCCCGTTTGAGTGTCCTCGACCTAAATAAGTATCTAGAATGGGTCTACAATTAACTTCTTATTTAATTCCGGAGCGCAACGACATACAAGACAATCATGAATATTGATAAAGCTTATAAGCAGTTTTTTTTTTTAATATACCTACTTCTCCTGACATGGGCAAAGTCAGGGTCCTTGTTTTTCTGGCATACCAGTTCTCGCTTTCATTTTTCATTCTTACCATCTGGGGATATACCCTTTCACTCTGTCTCTATCCTAACAGTTAGTTAGCTATCTCTATCTCTGCATCTGTAATCTTTACTTTCATCAAAAATCCTTATATCTATCTTATTATCTAATACAATTTTACTTACATTTAATGTTACAGCTATATATCACAGTTTCGGTCTTACATTCTACATTAACTAGTTAATCCTATTTTACGTACTATTTGCATTAATCTCTTAACATGTCAATCCTTACAGCTAATTTACAGTGATATACCATATCCTATATCACAGTTTTCTTATCCTCTATTATACATTTCAGTGACATGTTACTATATCACAGTTTTAATTCCTTATAATTGTAATATTAATTATAAGCAAATGAGTCACTTAACTGTTTTATTCCTATTTATTACCTTAGTCGCTACTTTTCTACAGTACTTAAGAAAGCTATTCATTCTGGTTTTATCTTGCATTATGTCACTGATAGTGTCCTGTCTTAAATCAATTCCAATTTCTGTCTCTATATCCTGTCTCTCACTGCTGTAGGCGGGGCATTCACATAACACATGCATCACGCTTTCGCTCACATTCTCGTCACAAACGCACGCCGGGCTCTCCTTGCACCTGAATCGGTACAGGTACTCGGAGAAGCAGTTCGCGTTATCTAGTGTATCTTCGAAATCCAAGCTCCAACACCAGTGAAATTTAAATGGGACCAATTTGGAACAAACAAACAGAAAAAATCCAACATAATTGAAAACCTCCTCCTTTTCTTGAAGTAGGTTAAAAATGAAAAGAATTTAACGAATTGTCTTCATAGTTTTTTATTTCGATCTATGTTATTGCTGTTAATAATTATTTTTTGATTACTCATACATATGTAAGCACATTGTATGGCACATTGCACATATATTTTCGAATTTTTCAAACATTTGTCAAACACACCGTTCTTGTTACGATAAAAAAAAAAGGAACACAAGAATTACTAGGTACAACCACTAAAGCAATAAGGTCTAGCAATGAAATGTTATAATACAACATAATTCAAACTTTTGTCAATGTTACAGAGAAAAATTAACTTTTAAAATGAACAAACTACTGAATCCGTACATTTATAGATAACACATACATTTTTATAAGAACTCTGAAGAAGAAGAATAACTTGCTTCCCTTTTCGTAGCATAATGTTCCAAACTTTTTAATAATAATTTTATATAATATAATTTTTTTTTTCTCTAATTACACAAGTGTTATGCCGGGAAAAATTCACGATTACAATTTGTCTAATTCTCATTATCAAACACCGAATTATAAGCTTCAGATCGATGGTCAAACCCAAAATGAAGTTCATTTTTGATATTAATATATTGCTGAAAAGATTAAATTACTAACAACATGTTGGTAGGTTACGTTATTGGATATCGCTCCTGTCCCGTAACATACGTCAGGATGGTTAGAATGCATGTCATTCAGCAAGACCTGCAGTTAGCGAGAAACTGATAGTAATCTGACTCCAATTGCCTTCACTTCAAGACCATTGTCAGTGCCCTGGAAATGCTTCAGAGAGCCATTGAATTATTTATTGCACATTAATTACAAGGAGACTTTAATACACACAAAGTGGATGTATAACTGTTTATTTTAATTACAATATTTATTTCCTTTTGTGTGTATTTACTTATACAATGTGCCAACTGCTTATTTTCCCGCGCAGATCGTACTTATCCGCCAAGGGATAGGGTTTGTCATTAAGAACTTGTATAGGCGATGGGTTAGTAACTACCACTATTTGTTTCCGTTGGCGCCGCTTTGGCATAAGTGAATACAAAATTATTGTTGTTAGAAGTGGCGAGAACACATGATTTAGTGGCCCCTTGATGGTTTGTCCACCTTAAATGGCAAATGGTGTAACATAATGTACTCGTATATGCGTATTTACATATATCCGTAAAGTTTAGTTCAATATTGAGCAGAACAAAACTTAGTTCGTAAAAAAAATGTAAAATGGTAAGTATTATGTAGTTCATTTTGTCTCTGTTTCATTATCTTTTGCCAAGGCTATTCTTTTAAACATATACTTCATTAGCATCATCATAAATAACATATCAAGCGCTAGGCAAGGTGCCAAAAATGAAGCAATCTACATCATTCTTCATAAAAATACCTATCTGTGTAACGATTTGAAAGTGTGAATAAAACAGGTAGATATATAATTTATGAAACCCATTTTTTATACGATGCACGTACTTTAAAAAGGATTTTCCCAAAAATAATAGCGTCTGAGTGGATTATAATAAGCTGATCATTTAAGAGCGAAACTAGATAACTTAAAAGTTTACGCTGTCTAGACATCGCGCAGTTTCACAAGTTAGACAACAGCATAATTCATCTAAAGAAGCTTTGCCGAGCTCATAAGATTGTAAATGGACAGTAAGTAATAGATATAAAAATCTAAAGGAAATAAATGAATACATATTAGTAATAAAATATAAATAAACTCGATAAAGAAATTAATCGTGAGATGTACATATTAAAATGAATTAAATATCTACATTTAATATTGATTAACAAGTGCACGAAGCTTTATTGCAATCCGTACGGTAAAATTGATACATATTTTAATATAACCAGTCATTTAATGTCTTATCAAAGCTTTAGTTTAACAGGTAAATAAAATGTTCATTTATTTTAATTACTAATATAATGTTATGCTATGAATCCACATAGTACGTAGGTACGTAATCACAAGGGAATTTTTATATGGACATTCCATAATATTTTAAACGTCTATCGTTCTTGTCCAAATAATAACGCATTTCCTTCTTTAATACTTTGCATAAATTTTAAGAATAGCTTCCAGGAAAATCCTGTGCGTTATAACGTATTGTACTTCCAATGCACAACTATACAATAAGTTAACGTCAGCAACATCACCGGAACAAACAAATCAGAGCCATTGTCTACTAATATAATTTCATATAATTTCTTGTGTCACTAGCATATTTGAATTTCTAATCCATAACTCATTGTTCCCGAATTTCGAATTTAGATTAGTATTTTGTAGTGTCGCCACCCCATGTTGAGGCACCAAACAGGGAACACAGCTATTGGAAATCAGTATTAAATATTCATTGGATTAATTATCAGAAACGTAGTTGCCATGAGCCCAACGTTACGTCCTTAGAGAATTCGTGTTAAAATGACATTCAAATTGCAACTGGGATAATGTTTATTTGTAGCACTGTATTCATTCTGACGTTCTCGGAACGTACTAATTTTACGGATTTAGCGGAAATCGTGGCAAGATGGTTGGTATTCCAGTGACATAATGTTGGACAAGGAAATGATGGGTTGCCTATGGTTTTAATAGAATGTCGTAGCTTGTTTCCGATTTTACTGAATGTAAATTTTATTTGTTCATGAGAATTTCACAGAACAAGTAATCGTCCTACTGTAGGTAGTAGACTGCCTGACAATATCAAAAAGATAACTTTTCATTTGCATGTATTGAAAAATTGACATACTGATTGTATTTGACTGTCGTCATAGACGGCCCTAGTTAAACGCTTTTATCAAGATTTGCTTGGTTGAATATATACATATTTTTACATATTTGAGGAACACAGATATCTTGAACATACATCTGTAGCTACATAAATAAACGTAATATTTACAAACTTAAAACTAAGTATTATCGTAAATAATAAGACTTCCTCAAAGTCGCCGTTACGAAGTATAATATACTATTATTTTTATTTCACGCACGCAACATGTAAATCTTTATATTTTATAAAAATGAAAGCCATCAAAAGTTGATTTGATACTATTTTAATGACAATAGGTATGAGGTGTGTATATTAGTTCGGAACGGCTTTTAGCTAAAACAACACGGGAGCTCCCACGCGTCTCTGAACACATTATTTTATTATCATTAATACATGTACAAAACAGATGTTCTTGTAAACGATGAACGACGACTTACTTGACCTGTTAACTCTAATTAGCTAATCCTTCGTAAAACTTTAGTGCTGAGTCACATCACGTTTAATAGCTCTTATAGCCGCTTATAACTATCTAAAACATATTATGATTGCTATTACTATTTCAAAGGCTTACAGCTAGTTCCAGGATACATTATTTTTTAAACAAATTTCAATTATTACGCCCGGGAACGGGGGAAAGACTCATTTATGTGGGTCTATCAACTATTAACGCTCCCGTGGTGACCTCCAAAGCGCCTCTTCAGACATCTCATATAGGATAACGTAGATCATATTCGCTATTAATAAAATTAAATATGATTAGATACAAAAACTCTTTCCAGCATTTACAATACACAAAAAACCCTGTACATACACGAGCTGATTTTTAAAAGGTATTATATCATCAAAGACTAATTTAAAACTTACGCCGAGTCGTCATTAATAACCATATTCAGAGAGGGAGTTACTTTAAGAATGACAGCTGATGTCAACAGGGTGTCGAAACGGCGGCGGTGTCTGGTCACCCTTTGCGCCCTCAATCAATGTTTGATTACCCAATGATGAGAGATATGCTCTTCGTGTGGGGTTGCATGTTGCACCACGGTAATGAGTCCATGGGCAGTGACTATGGTAATTATTTGAAAGCGATTTAATGAAAATTGATGAAGGGCTTGCAATGAATATTGAGCACTCCCTACCCAGTGAGATTACTAGTAATGACACATCATTTTATTTTTGATGTTATTATGTTATAGTCAATACAAAACTAAGGTAAATAATTTTCCTTTAAACATCACCCTAAAAACGTTTTATTATTATTATTGTGCACTAAAAAAAAATAAGAACAGCTAAGAAAGTAGAACTAGGTAATGATAGAGATTTGTCAATTAATTAGAGAACAAATAGACACAGTCACGGAACGTTTATTAGTGGTGATTCAGGCGCCCTACATCTGACATGGGTAATCATAGTCCCGCTACACTCCAAGTGGTTGGTGACAAACCACCACCGATTAAGACCCGCATCGATCAAGGCACGCGAAATTGTAATTTATAGTCTACGTTAAATCCCTAATTAATCCCGGACATAATCTGTTGTATCGTTGTAAATAATATCAAGCAATCTAAAAATGCTTTTAAAATTATATATTGGTAACTAAACTGATCTGTTACGTACAGATTCTCAGACTACCATACGAAACCGCAATCTTCATAAATGAAAGTGGTTTCTGAGAAACAAAAAATACTTAATTTGAGTAAGCGAAAGAAGTATGAAGGACCGCGACGTTCGACGCTCCGTCTCCTCTAGCTACCCCATTAGGCATACAGCGTAAATGTATGTGCATGTAACAAATTACTTTTACATTAAAATCATAATTTTGTAATTTTTAATGGCGGGATTACTGTAGCGATAAAATAATAAAATAATTAAGCTTAGATCAGATGTAGGTACTCATAGCTACTAAAAATTATCGTAAAAGAAATTAAAACTTATAAATGTGATGTACCTTTTACACGCGACTTCGTTCGCGTGAAGTTCAAATACACACAATATCTTTATAAATTATAGCCTATATGTTATTCTGATGTATGCGGTATATTATTGTAACTGACCGAGTCTGATCTCTGGAATATCTTGAGGATGCTTCGTTGAGAGGCGAAACACGTGTCGATTGGTGGTTTTTGGAGTTTGAGCGGAAAATAGCTAAAGATTTTAGGAATTCATCACATGAAATGGGTTTCCGCAAAGTAACACCTATAAGTATGCAATAGCAAGTAAATAATTTTTGTATAACAACATTATTATTATATGACATGGTAAGGATAGTATTTTTAAATGTAGGTATAGAGTATAGTATACATGGATTAAGGTGAAATTCGTTGTAATATTTCAATTCGAAACCAATCGGCATTATACGATTCTAGATTGTATCGATAATGGTATTAACCTAATTGTGTGCATATTTATATTGTTTTATGGGTTCGCACTATCTGTGCCAGTGGGCGTAAACTATGATGCTTAGATGCAAGAATTATGGAGGACCTGTTGACCTGATCATGTTTCAGCCACGTTACCCTACTTACGAATCAGGAAATGAAATGAGCACTAGATTATAGTACCTATCTATGAACACTAAGTATACCTTAGTTAATATTATTTCCAAGTAAATGATTTGCTTGAAAGCAAATAAATATTATAATTATTATATTTACTCCAAAGCTTAAAAGCCACTTTAAATAAGGTATAAATGACAACATATTCTTCTTCCCTAGAGTAATCTCACAGGATACATACATACATATCTACACACTGTATCCCTAATGGGGTAGTCAGAGAGCACGGAATGCCAAGCATCGCCGTCCTTACGTACTTCTTTCGACTTCTCAAATCTCATCATTCTCTCCGCACACTTTCGCCTAGATATGAGAGTACTCTTGACATTACGTCTTATAGGATAATTAAGGAATATCCCCTGATGATTTTTTTTCAGTAATTTAAGTTCACAAGTGTGTGCAGCCTGATTTCGAAATAGGTGTTAGTAACATCCACAATTAAAAAGAAGAGGACACTGCCGCCCTCTAGCGGAGCGTGACGATGTTCGTGACGTCATCAAGGAGAACGACCGACGGCTTGCTCCCCACTACGCCTCGTCTCTTTTTACTTTTTTTCTTTGCGAAATGTTTATACTATATACTAAATTAATTAATTAATCGAGATATAATTCCGGATGCTCCATTCTCATAGGTACGTAACATATTTAACACTTTCGCATTTATCATAGGACATATAGAAAGTTGAATAGAAAAATTAATTATCAAAACTACATAGGATTGAACTCAGGTTCGATCGCTTGGTACTTTACGGCATCGAAGTTATCGAAAACATATATTGGTATTGTAACATAGAGCCAATGAAATAAAGAATACAACATATGCACATGCCTATGCAAAACACAAAGTATTTTAATTGACCTCGGAATTATATGAACTGAATAGATTTTTTTTTATGACTGGTCACATTTTTTGTACTAACTTAATCAGTGGATACATTAAGGCAAAGTAAGCAAACGACGTACTGAGTCTACTAAGGAAGCGAAAAGACAATAATTTAAGCAATTTGACGATCCGACATATTTTTTTAGGAATAGGAAAGTTGTATTATTTATATTCTTTAAGAAAGCTGTATAAGTTTCAGGCCAAAATGTGTGAGGACAATGATGAGATTTAAGGAAGCGAAAGAAGTATGTAAGGACCGCGAAGCTTGGCGCTTCGTCCTCTCTGAACCCCGTTAGGGATACAGCGTGAAGATATGTATGTATGTATGCATAAAAATTTCATAAATTGAATCACTAACTAATATCATTTTACGTATACATATTTTTCTATAAAATGTAAGATTACATTTTAGATTGCATGTCTAAGTTTCAGCTTTTCTTTCGGTGTAATCTCATAGTACTAATCTTGCAAATAACAGTCTATGTGAAAATCTATACAAAGTTATTTCAAATGAATAAACAATATAAATATTTAACAAAACAGAAAAACGATAAAATTCAAAATGTTCAATAGATATAGTAGGTATGATGTACGATAGTCGATATCTAGAGGTACATAGTACTTATGTAAAAATTCATCGTGATTTTTAGTAAAACGTGGCTTGCACCAACCAAGGAACTCTCGATTTAAAGATTTGACATTTCGCTTGCACCAAGTATTAAATCGTTGGTGCAAGCGAGATGTCAAATCCTTAAATCGAGTTTAAATAGTTGGTGCAAACCACCCTAAGTCTGTGTACATTTGTAAGTCGATATTAATAGGATTAGATTAAGGTATTATGTGAAGAAATTCAGCAGTCCATTCGAGTCACAAAAAATGAATCCGACTTCTTTATCTCACGAATAAGGCGATTAATTAGAGTAGAAAATTAAAATTTGTAGCAATCATATCGCTTAATTAATATTTTTTTATGAGATATTCGCTTTTACTTAGTAATTATTAAATAATCTAACAATTTCATAAAAAATCTGCCAAGTGGAAGTTCGACCTACGCACAGGGGGTTCCACATACATCTTTATATATAAAATTCCAGTATACGTGTGTTCGTAATTCATCTCCTTTTAAACGGCTTGATCAATTTTGATGAAATTTTTATTTGTACTTACGGTGTCACATTGATGGTTCTTAGCTATAGTTGGATCCAGTAGATGGCGATGTTGTAGCGGTCCAGAAGTCCCCGTGCAAAGTCGGGACGGGTCTCTATTATTTATGAAATAATAAATAACTCGATTTCTGAAAAATCAATAACGTACGTATTCTGTTATATTTGTTCTATAAACTTCAGATAAGACTTTGTATTGACTGATTTTTTTAAAATTCTTCTAGTGTTTGCTCCTTTTATTCCTATGAATATTTTAAAATGTTTGCAGGTGCAAAGTATGTGCGTTAGGTTAACGAGATATATAAATAGATACACAAACATTCAATTTCAATTTATCCATTACATATTCTGAAAAAATCAACCTTGACAAATGGACAGATGCATGAGTGACCTTATAAAAGGTCTGTTTTTCCTTTCAATCAACATTGGTCACCATAAAATGCAGAATAAGCAAATTTTTTCTTCAGTCATACCCTGGCATTTCTTTTTCTGAGTGTCATTAGTTATGCAAATAGACAAAAGAAAATTAAAGAGTAGACGTAATAAGTTTGAATATTGGAGGGAAGATTGTTAAACAAGGCCTTTATTATTTAAATAACCCTAAAGCATCGTTAACTAACTTTACCGTAAACTAAGTTAACCGTTTTAACTTCGTGGAGTGTGGATGAAGTTAAATTATTCAGTTTACATTACAACCAAAAGCTACGGAGCAGGTCAGTTTTTTTAATAATTCTCAATTGTACGGGAATATATACGGAAATAACAAACTAACTGTTGCCTGCGGCTTCGCTCGCATGTAATTTAGACTAACTTAGTTCATATCCGTACTTTTGAGCGACATTCTAAATGACAAGTGATAGTTTTGAACTTAAATTGAAATAGTGAAAATGTGAAAACTGGAAAAAAATAATTACGAAACGAAAGCATATATCACTTCAAAGTAGTTATGTTTACACACGTGTCCTTTTCTAGATTTTCACGCTATATCGTTAACGGGGAAGTCAAAGGGTGAGGGCCGAGTACCTATCGCAGTCCTTACATACATAGACCTTTTGCCTCCTCAAACCTCATCATTCTCCTCACATACTTTCGTCTATAGGTATGCAAGCGCTGTTTGACATTCATAAGTCTATCTTGATCTTCCTTCCCATCTACTACGAGTACCACTTATTTTCCCTTTGTTAGATTTTCTTCTTCAATCATTTATCGCTAATTTTTTCAATGTCCCGAACTATAGTCGTATTAGGCGTAATATGTTATGCTGTTATGTAATTTTTTAATTCGCAACTATATATCATAACATTAAATTTATTATTGCTATTATAATTTGTTTGTTATCATGTTTAATAAAAGTAATTTAACGGTTATTTTGGGGAAATAAAATCAAACAACTAGTCTTACGAGGTCACCGATGTTCCTAAAATTAAAAAGCCGAAATATACGTTTAATTAGATAATTTCGAAAAAAATTAATCGAATTATGATACATTGCTAGATAAAGGTTTTATAAAAATTAACTTGAAGAAACATTTTATTATCTTCAACTAATAATTAATCATAACTCATCTAAAAGTAATAACTATTGGCGCAATTGAAATCAGATTGTAAGGAAATAAGTTGTTAATTAGACGAGCTCAGGGGCTGCAGTCCCGACTTAGCGATTATTTTCGTAAACTAGCGATCGATAAAAATAACTAAAAAAATCGCTTGCCGTAACGATAAGCGCGAACACTTTGCGAGCTGTCAAATTTGATCGCAAAAACCTTATCAGCAATCGTAAAGTTGACAGTTAGATTCGATATGATTCCAATCACAATCGATAGTTTTAATGTAGAGACTTTAAAAAATCGTTAAAAATTAATCGTTATGACTTATAAACCGAAATCGGTCGTAAAGCGATGTCGAGACTGCAGGGGCAGACGGAACATCTTTTCTGCATTCGAAACGATATAATACGTTGCATTGTTTTTGTCGCTCTTACTACGCATGATACCAATGTAATCGACATTTTACACTTTCGTCACTACCTTGCGATGATTGACGATGCTCTACGTTGCTGGTAGAATCGTGTTTGACGACCTAGATCAGCCATTCCCAAAGTGGGCGATAACGCCCCCTTGTAGGCGCTGCAGGCCTAAATGGGGGCGGTAAGAGACCCAGAAAAAAAATGAGGGCGTTGTGTAGAGGCCTGGGGGGTGATTTGTAATTTCATTTAGCTAGGAGGCATCTTAGACAACGACTGCATGAGCTCTCGACTCAGTAGACAAAATAAGTTTGGAAACCAGTGACCTAGATGGAGCAGTGGCTTAGACGTTAACCCAAGCGCGGAAGGTTCCGGGTTCGATTCCCGGTTGGGTCAATTTAGAAAATGAACTTTTCTAGATTGTCTCGGGTCTAGGTGTACTGGGAGACGCCCCCAGTAGTCGTCGTCTCGTTCTCATAGCACAGGGAATACCCTAGTTTGAGATCAGATGATTAGTGTGTATTGTCTGGCGCATTGTTATTGTTATTATTATTCCATAACAATATCAACCACTCAATGATTCCTTGAATTACAACTAGCGACATCTTCACTGTCAGACGCTTTCTCGAGCCGCTCCAATATGTCCCAATTCCTTTGTATATACTGAAAGCGAAAAGCAAACTAACCTACAGGTAATTATTATAGATTTACACAGCCAGACAAAGCTCTTTTTGTGTTTATAGTAAAAGTAATTCAATAATTATGAATTTACAATGCAAATACATGAAAATTATCTATAAAAAACAAAAATGAAATCATTTTACTTGCGAAAAAATGGTCACAAGGTGGTAACATGGATAAAAGCACAAGAAATTAGCGGCCAGAGAAGATTTTGTGTGTTAACACCACATGCATAGTATGGGGAAGCAGGAATCTAGTGTGAACCTATAGGCAAAGACGAGAACGCGTTGTAATCTCTAAGTGCACTTTTCTTTTGTTTGAAACTAAAATGACCTTATGCACCAAATCAGGAGTTAAGTAAAAAAAGTAAGTTATGAAACGAAAACCCAACCGCGCATTTATGAAAATCGTGCAACAAGGTGAAATAATAGTAATTCCTTGAATAAGTTGCCGGAGTCGGAGGCCTACTATTATACTTTCTCCGATTGATAGGATTTTTAAAACATTTTTGATTATTTATTTTTAGTAATTAATTCATAAAATATTGTTCTACATCGTACTTTTATCCTGTGTGTTATATTTATGAAATGTCCTTCTTAACCTCTTGAATTCGGTACCCATCATGATATGATGATTCAGTGACAATTTTATAGACGCAATACTAACTTTCTTAAAACAATCGAAACGAATCTAATACTACCTATCTCCATATTAAATTAAAATCGATTTAATAATTTCGGCTTTACAGGGGAACACACATTAACACTTATATACATAGTATACGTGTACGTTACTAAATCGTAATACTCTCCATTTGGTTTGTCGTAGTCGACTAATAAATACATATCTATCATATGTGTGTTCTAAGAATTTCAAATGAATTTCAAAACATGTATCTCTTCTTTAAATTGAATCGAAAAATTTGAAGTACTTGTTCATTTGTTATATTTCAATTACTCAATTTAATTATATAAATGTACCTATAGGGATGATCGAATTCTAGTAATTCCTTATACAAGTTATTTGCATGAAGTTATCGTAGTGAAAATGTTTTGAAGGAAAAGCAGAAGCTCATTTGACACCACTAATATCTTTATTAACTACTTCAAATAAGCATAACTACTTGAAGTAATTTACAATACCGCATATTGGTTACATCCGTGCTGTTCTAGTACTACCTGCTTAACATCCCGTGCAGTTCGTAAAAGACGACTAGTGGGGCTTATAATCCCAATCCTATAACCCGGGCCAGAGAATAAAGCTATGGTTCCGTCTGTCGAAAGAGGTGACTAAAGGAACGTTTGCGGTCACGGCCCCGAGGAGGACAATAGCTTTTGCGAGGGTACTGGGGGTGCTCTTGCCTCCCCGCCGCGACTGCGAGATGTGATAGGGGTTCTTGTATGTTCCGTTGGGAATTTCGGAGCCCTACGAGAACATGAGAACACCCGAGGGTGCCAGCGCAGGAATGTCAGTGGTTTAAAACCTCAAATAATCCATTGTCACTCGCTCACTCACTAACAATCACACACTACCACTCACTCACTGCCACTCACTCACTCCCAAGAAGTTGGGTATATGTGTTCAGATTTCCGCTGTGAGTCCTGCGTTAATAAATAAATATTATAGATTTATATAATAATAACACGTTTTATGGTACTTGTACAGGCGGCTAATTAGTACCCTGTAACTAACTATTTAGGCTTTGCTATCTGTAAGTTAAAATGTTTTTTCCCGGAAACATCTGCTTAGGCTCATTTGGCGTAAAGGTTAGGATTTTGTTGCGGCTTAGGGTGGCTTGCAACAACTACTTAAACTCTATTTAAGGGTTTGACATCTCGCTAGCACCAACTATTTAATAGTTGGTGCAAGCGAGATGTCACTTCCTTAAATCGAGCTTAAGTTGTTGGTGCAAGCCACCCTTAAAGATTTGCCCCAAAGATTAAAATCAAACCGAATGTTATGTAGATACTTGTAAATGTAATTCCGTAGTAATACTTACATTTATTAAATAGAGCAGCTCAATCAAAAAGGTTGACGTTTTCACCTAGATATATTATGTACCCCTATGACCTCCAACCGCTATTGAGTTTAATATGCTTTAATTTTAGTTTACTATTCAAGAAACAACTTACAGCATAAGTTAACAGATTCTGGAATGGCTTGTCTTTTATAACACGCAGCAGGAGAGAGTACGTTTATTATACTACAGCCCACACAGTGTGATCGTAATCTCTTTAGATCACTTTTTATTTACATTTTACCAGAAATGACAATAAAACGTGGAAACAAAGAATACACAAAGATATTAAAAATCATTGTCACACTACAACGTCGACATAGAAGCGGGTATTTGACGAGGGAAATGAAATTTGTTTAGGATGAATGAGAGTATTGTTATAAATGGAATTTTAGTTCTTTAATATTTGGTGTCATTGTTCTAAGTCCAAATATTAATAAAGCGAACCAAAAGAACGTTATTTATTTTTTAGTTTATGTCGATTGTGCAACGCTACAATATGAATACACCCTCTTAAAAATAACATACGTAATCATATACACACATACCTACACAATTTCCGGCAAAGTAAATTACCTTTTCGACTCCGCCGGGGTCGAATAAAAATAAATATGTATCCTTTTTTCGAAATTCATATAGCGGCATCGAACCTGAGACCTCTTCCGTAGGAAAACATGGCTGTGTAACTTATATCGCTAGTTATTTTGATTTGTTTTCTAATTGGTTACTTTCTTGTCACTTTCTGATTTGTTTCTTTTTTTTACAGAAAAGTTACCTTGAGACGTTTGGGTATCTGAAGAAAGGTCAGCCTGAGGTTGGAAATTTAGTCCATGAAAACGCTGCGCAGTTTTATGAAGATGACTTTAGGATTGCTGTCAAAACCTTACAAGTTAGTGCCTATATAAAACTAAAGATACTTTTAGAAAACAACTTATAAATTATCATACCTAGGATTACTGTCAAAACACTACAAGTTAGTACCTATATAAAATTAAAGATACTTTTAGGAAACAACTTATTAATTATCATACCTAGGATTACTGTCAAAACCTTACAAGTTAGTACCTATATAAAATTAAAGATACTTTTAGGAAACAACTTATTAATTATCATACCTAGGATTACTGTCAAAACCTTACAAGTTAGTACCTATATAAAATTAAAGATACTTTTAGAAAACAACTGGTAAATTATCATACCTAGGATTACTGTCAAAATACTACAAGTTAGTACCTATATAAAATTAAAGATACTTTTAGGAAACAACTTATAAATTATCATACCTAGGATTACTGTCAAAACACTACAAGTTAGTACCTATATAAAATTAAAGATACTTTTAGGAAACAACTTATTAATTATCATACCTAGGATTACTGTCAAAACCTTACAAGTTAGTACCTATATGAAATTAAAGATACTTTTAGGAAACAACTTATTAATTATCATACCTAGGATTACTGTCAAAACACTACAAGTTAGTACCTATATAAAATTAAAGATACTTTTAGGAAACAACTTATTAATTATCATACCTAGGATTACTGTCAAAACCTTACAAGTTAGTACCTATATAAAATTAAAGATACTTTTAGGAAACAACTTATTAATTATCATACCTAGGATTACTGTCAAAACCTTACAAGTTAGTACCTATATAAAATTAAAGATACTTTTAGAAAACAACTGGTAAATTATCATACCATATTATGTTGATCATACATTGTTGATGTTATCTGCTGTCGATACGCTCAGTAATTATAACGATCATCCTCCCACTTCAGAAATGTTAGCATATTTTATTATTAGATGACAAAAAAAATTAGAATTCGTTTGTGAATCGACGTCCGAAAACACTATCACTCACTATTGTCACTAAATATTAAATAATATGCCATATTTTTTCAGGAATTCGGTGGTATACCCGTGACGGGTGAAATAGATGAAGCTACAACAGAATTGATGAAAAAAAAACGATGCGGTAGACCGGACAGAGAAACGGGAGAAGATGAAAATGGACGTAGAAGGAAAAGATTTGCAGTGCAGGGGGAGAAATGGAAACACACCAATTTGACATGGAGGTACCTAGTTATTATTTTTATTTTTACAACAAAATAACACGCTTTAAACTATACCGCCATCTATAGACCAATTGGTGCAGTATTTTTCAGCGCCATCTAGTATACTCTTAATCAACTACGATCGGTACTATTTTAGCAATTGAATACTAGAGGGCAGTAGCTTTTCTGAAGTTAATGTCTGCGCCAGATAATACTAGCCATGATCACTATATAAAGAATAAATACATTTTTTATAATAATTTAATTATTTCATAGTGATATAATAACATCACCACTTTTTTACAAAGAAATGTATTAATACGAAAATAATATTTTAACAAAAATATCACGACAATCACATGTAACTACACACTGCCTCACAGCGTAATAGACAAAAAAATAAGTATAAAATAATATTTTAGGGTTTTCGTTGGGTGGTCGTTTCATTTTACGCAACCACTCCAGTTCCAGCCAGTATTATTTGCTTTAAGGCCACATAAAATTGATGACAAATAATAGTTAAATCACAGAGCTCGTAAAAGTTACGACGCTTTCCGCGTAGCCTAATTAAAAGAATATGTCCCACGGACGCCGAGGACGATGCGAGGACATTTATTTCCAACTAACAACAAAATAAAAGACTGACAATAAGATAGACTATTCTAAATATAATAATAATACAACTAAATGTTCTGCATGTTAGTAATAAACCAGTAAGTGGATAAAAAATCACAAAATGCCGAGAATAAATACACTATAATATTATAATAGACTCCTTCTTAAAAACTTAATTACAAAGATTATGATTCAAGATTTATTCGTTTTGGCGAAACTTCAACAATGTAAAATAGTCTCTACAATGTAGAAGCTAAAGTATGTAAAAAAAACTCTGTCCAATCCAAAAGGGACATTTAAGTATTCCAATGCAATAACCCAAAAAAATAATAATATTATATTATTAAAAATAACGTTACTATAATTTAAAATACACGTTTTTAGTACTTACCCCATTACCCCAAAATGTTGCAATTTTTTTAAATATGACAACATCGTCGTCATTGATGGCGGTGCACTTCGGACCAAGAAACATATTAGTTCTATCTCATTAGGCGTGACCACGAGTATAACAGTAAGCTATATTAAGCATAGCAACTAGGGCATGAATATCGGAATCTCGGAATATCGCAATATCGGAATCTCGGACCGTGAGCTCCGATATTATAATTCCGATACCGAGCAAACCAATATCGTAACATCGGAATCACTTTACTATTTGAGTTGTCAAATAAAGCTTTTAAGCGCGCCACAGGTTATTAATATAGCTATAACCAATGATGAAGAATTTGATGAAAGACAGATGTAAGCTGCAGAAAACAGAAACGAAAGCACTTGTGAAAGAGAAGCGTGAAAGGTGTAGAATGTTAGACGAAAACAAGATGTCGGACAACTTTCAGGAAAATTCCAAATTATTTTGGAAAGAAGTACGTAAGTACTGAAGAGGTCCGGCACCTTGCAGAATGAATAAAGTGCGTTCGAAAGAAAACAACCTGCTTACAAATAATAAAGATGTTCTGCAGCGATGGAGTGAATACTATGTAGAACTGTATGTGAGTGGCGATTCCGTCTCTGATACTAAGAGCGATTCTAATGAATTGTCACACTCGGGTCAGGAACTGGAGGATGCCATTAGCATGAAAGAGATTCAGAAAGTGATAAGAAGTTTGAAATGTGGAAAGGCTGCGGGAATTTATGAGGTGACTGCTAAGATGATCAAGTATGGTGGTCCTAGGGTCTGGGATACCTTCTGTGCACTGTGTAACCTTTGTTGGCAGAAGGGGAAGATTCCAGAGGACTGGCACACTGCAGTCATAGTACCTTTATACAGACAAAGTGTGAAATATGGGTAAATGGAAAATGTCTAGAACAGGTGAACGAAATTGTATATCTGGGAGTGCGTTTTCGAGGGATGGAAGATGTGAGTCTGATGTGGAGAGACGGGTAGCAGCCGGCAATAAAGTGAACGGTGCTCTATCCGCATTAGTAAGCAGTATTAATATATCTAACTCAGCCAAAATGGCCATACATAATGCGGTGTTGGTGGCAACTTTATTGTATGGTAGTGAGTCCTGGATATGCCCGAAATAGAGTGAAAGTAATATAAATGCAGTAGAAATGCGATCTCTTAGAAATATGTGCGGTGTCACCCTTGCAGACAAAATAAGCAATAAAGAGATACGCAGTATGACAGGCTTGCACGACAGTGTTATGGATAAAATGAAGAAAGGAATGCTAAGATGGTTCGGACACATGGAAAGAATGTTTGATCAAAGACATACGAAGAAAATCTATAGAGCGAAAGTGAGTGGTAAGAGAAGCCAAGGAAGACCAAGGCTGACTTATGAAGATCAAATAGCTAGAGTGTTAGCCTACGGAAATGTCAAAAGCACTCACATACCTAGGCGAAAATGTGTGAGGAGAATGATGAGATTTGAGGAAGCGAAAGAGGCATGTAAGGACCGCGACGCTTGGCGCTCCGTCCTCTCTGACTACCCCGTTAGGGATACAGCGTGAAGGTATGTATGTATGTGTGTATGTATGTCTGTAAATATAACGAAACGTATACGTATCTTATATCAATTTTGCCTACCAGTGTTGAAAGCGAGCGTGTTTTATTTATTTATATTTTTGCGATAAAATAAGAAGTTCACTAACCGACATAATGCTTGACGCTTTGTTATTTTTGAGAACATACTACCAAGAAAAACGTGCATTTAAAAAATAATCTAGTGTCGTTTTTAATTGTTGATTTTGCATGCATATTTTTAATTTTAAAAAGTTTTATTGATGTTGATTCTAAGTTAGTTTAATTAGTAATAATAGCATAATAATGAAAAAACTGTTTAATAAATTTTAGTATAACGACTGACTTTTGTAGTACAAAATTTGTACCAAAAGTTCCTACCAAATTAAATAATTTTAAGGGAATATATGTAATTTATGATGAATATGACCAATTGCGATATTAATATCGGAATTCCGATATTACGATTTAATATCGGAAATCAGTATCGGAATTGAAAACCTTCCGACATTACATGCCCTAATAGCAACCTCGCTCTGTCAATGTATTTCATGTCAGCTTATGAGTCGGTCATGAAATAATTATTTGCAAAATACTCGTAAATCTTAAGTGTTTTCGGTACTAGTATTCACAAAAATAAAAACATGTGAGGGTCAGAGCTGTGTATCACTGTGCTGTGACCTTCCGTAGTCACGCGCATTAGTAAAAATCTGAAAAGTCGGTCAACAAAAATAAGACAGTTTAAGTACACTTTTTAGAGCAAATGCTCCGTTCACGCGCCCATATAAATATGCGCGCCATATTTATTTCTAATGCACGCCGGTACCCGCACTATCTATATTGCCATATAAGTTTCCGCATTTAAATAAATTCTGTCCTATGTGGTCTATTTTTCTAAATTATTATTTGAAATAAATGGAACCCAATTTCGATACCCAATAATACCTTCACGAATCAGACAGGGTTTATTTTACAACTGTAGTGTCATCGTGCGCTAGACCGCCGCAGAGTAAACCGAGAAATATCGTAACCGTTAACTTCCACCTCCATTAACGTGGCTACACTTTTGTCTCCAACACGCAGAGTTTCAAGCTTCACTTCTCTCGGGTCCGACGTCCCTGGACGACATTTTTAATCTTTTATTCGTTCACATAGGTATATTATAACAATGTCTATGTTAGTATTCATTACTGCCCCAATTTTAGGAACACACGATCGAAATATAAAATACGATATAAAATACGATATTCAATATTTTAATTTAACATACAAAGTTCCTCACAGAATAACAAAGTTGGAGCATATTTGATGAACTGACTATCCAGTATGTAAAGAATAACAACTGACTGTTATCAACGATTGACACTGGTGGTTAGAAGTTATAAGCAAAGAGATGGTAGAGAGAACTTTTTTACACAGTTATAGGACTCAGGAATCACTCTTAAAAGATCTATGCACTATTCACTGTACCGTCACCACAATGTGTAACTTGTGCAACAGTCATATTTACAATATTTTAATAGACGAAAAACCATAAAACGTTTTCGACTTGTCAAAGGCGAATGTAGCCTATTTATTTCTTAATTTATTTTTTAAATTATATATATCTACTATTAAATCATGATAATCTTATAAACATATTACATTTATTTTGCTAAGTAGAAAATTGCAGAAAATTCAGCGATAAATCAGTGATTAATCAACTTGATACACTTAACAGTGATCAGTATCAAGGGTGAATCAGTGATTAACCCTTGATACCGATCACTGTTAAGTGTACCAAATATAGTTCTTTATTTGTGATCGAAACTAATATATCATAATTTTAATAGACTACTTACGTGATGACAGACGACCTGTCTCTTTCACCCTAGAAATATATTGTATGTTTGTAAGAGAAGAGAAAATATTAGGTGCTGTAGAGTTCTATATGTCGATTCCATGTATCCAACTCAACTCCAACACTCCAGTCCAAATAAAAAAAGAAAGTCGTAACGCTCCGATCAACACAATAAGGCCGGGTTTTTAGTCGTGTGGTATGTAGGCAATGTTGCCATATCGATTCCCAGTTAGGTTTTATGTTCGAAAGACGTTTTATTTTGATTTACTTAGGGTAGCTTGCACCAACTAAACTTAAACTCGAATTAAGGATTTAACATCTCGTTTGAACCAACAATTTAATAGTTGGTGCAAGCCACCTTTGTTATTATACAACTCATGTTTATTCTAAACATGAGTTTTTAAAGGTTTAGAATAAACATGAGTTTTTAAGTTTATTTACGTATGAAACTTGATTCTATCCTGCTTTTTATTCTTTGAAGACTGGTTCTTGAATCCTTTAACCACACAATTCGAAATTTTCGTAATAAAGTAATGTAATTTTTAATGACGTCGCGCTCCTTTAAGAGACTAGCTGACATGACATAACACAAAGCGTAGTTTGGTTGCGTGTGTGTGATTCTTGCTATTTATGTACATTGCAAGGCGTAATTTTGCTGACTTCACTATGTTACTTGCGGCTGCGTTGTCTTTCTTTTTTTATTTGGTCTGATGTATATAAAGAATTTCATTTTATCTATGTTTCGGTTTATTGTCTACGTCTTGTAAACAAATATGAATTACGAATCTATAAAAAAACTAATGTAAAAGGTGGAAATAAAAAGTCTTAAATTATTGTGGTTTGATATAAATACGCAAGAAAAGTCATAATAGGTAGCTGTATAATAAACTATTAATTATTTTGCATTATCTTTTATGATAATTATGTTACTACTTGTTGCCTACGACTTCGTCCGCGTGGAATTTGGTCTACGTGATTTAGATGATACAAATTGTAACATGATAAAAGTAATAATGAATTTTAACGGCATTGGATGCTAGAATCTATAAATGACAATATACTCGCAAGATCGGATGCAGGTCAAATGATTTTCAAAAATTCGTAGTAAGTTGTATCAGTCAGTTCATCCTCTATTTTACACCCTTAAGGTATGAAATTTGATAAATGCTGAAATATGCGTTTTATTATTTTTATAGATGAGTATTTGTGTAAAATTTTAAGTCAATAGATAAAGAATTTGTTTCCCATACAAATTTTATCCCCCTTTTCACCCCTTTAGAGGCTGATTTTCATTAAATCCCTTGTTGTTTCGCCTCTACGTCACAAAATGAAGCCACTGTCCAAATTCCGTGTTTTTATCTTTAGTAGTTTAAGCTGGACGATGATGAATCAGTCAGTCAGGACATCTTTTTTATGTACCTACATACATGATATTCTTAGGCCTGATGTGTTGTTGATTGTCGTGTATATCTTTTGTAGATACTGCCTTTACTTAGTTATTTTCGACATGGTATTCCGGAAATCTAATAATCGTGACTTGGTACATTACACTACAATTTGTTCGAAACCGCAATAGTCAAAGAACACGCGGCTAATTTGAAAAGTTCAGAATCACCTGCACTAGCCACGGTTTCAGCACAATTTCCTGTCGAATTAATGGTCTGTCAATATTGTACTCCTCTATTACTGCTTGTTGTGCAAACAAGTACTAAAACGGACAGCGCCATCTTACGGCGGGTTTACGAGTACATGGCGCCGCTGTATTTTTATTCAGGAGAAATAGGTAGCCTATCATAAATTATATATATTCAAAAACTATATAATACGTCCATGATCATCTATCACCGTGATCTATGCTTATCTATTTTAAAATATATTGTATAGATTCAGATTTATTATTTTGCGGTCATCATTTAATGTGTCATCACATATTTTAATATAAAATAAAAAAATGTGTATTTCGGTCCACCTGAAGTCCACTCACAGAGTACATTATATATAGGTCCTAGCTACATATTTTCTTTATCGTATCGAAACCCATATATAAAATAATAACAAAAATATTATATCATGTGTGAAAAACTGAAATCGGACGGGGAGTGAGATTGAATTGAATATCTTTTATAGTCAGTTATTGAAGATTCACCTGTTGAACTTTCACAAAGTAATAATATTGCAAACAAATGTAGCTATGTTTCAGACGTCCGATAACGATAGTTATTTCCATATAATGAAGGTATTGTTTTCGCAATGTCATTGACAGGCAAGTTAAGTGACAGGCGCGTTTCACCTCCTGCCGCGCGTGGCGCTGTCATCGCCACTCAGCCTAATGTTAGAAAATAATAATTTGGAGTTGTTGCAGCTGTTTATAAAATAAACATTGTTATATTGCTATTTAAATTGAATTAATATTTAAGTTGAATTAAATGTCATTTGCATTAACAGAATGACACTAATTGAGTATAATACATCGCTCCATCAAATAGTAGTGACCCTATACAAAATTTTGAGTTATATTCATGAACTCAAAAATATTACCTAGAAATAACTAATAAAATGGGTTAGTAGTTCGAATGCCTACCTATTTATCTACCCCATTAGGAACATAGCAATTAAAATGAAAGTTCTATTTTCATTATATGATTTAGATTAATTACATCTACCATCCTACACAATAACATACATAGAAATAAAAAAAAATTTGAATTAATTCAGTTTTTTTCTAAGGGTAATAAGTTATATTTAAAATGAATAATTTCCACTTTAATTTACTCCCGATTTAAAACCATAAGCAATTTTCATTTAATAATTTTTACAATTTAATTTTAATAATTTTAAAACATTAACAATTCAAACTTTAAAGTTAATAGTTTTCACACTAAGGGTGGCTTGCATCAACTATTTAAACTAGACTTAAGGAACTGACATCTCGCTTGCACTAACTATTAAATTGTTGGTGCGCAAACGAGATGTCAAATCCTTAAATTGGGTTTAAATAGTAGATGCAAGCCACCCTAAGTTTTTGAATATAAATAATTAAAACCACTGGTAGATGTCATTCTCAAGATGCCAGCAGAAGTTGTACTGAAAAAAATTATATTTTCAATTTAAGTTTTTCATGCTAGTATATTTTTAATTAAGTAGTAACATTTTATTGTGTGGTATTATTATTTTTCTATAAGGATAAATAGCCTTTGTATCGTTTCTTCCACTAGTTTGAATGTGCTTTTAAATGCATCTCATTTTGTATATATATACTGCTGAAGCTCCGTTATTAAGCTCTTCGACAACATCCACCAAGAATGGAAGAGTGAAACCATTCAGCACTATTGACTAAAATAAGGACAAGTAAAGTTAATGCCAGCTTTGTTAATAAAATAGTTGACGAGCCATTATTAATTGTACTGAGTGAGCCTCTACCCGTCTCTCCGCGTCCCGCTGTGGCCCCCTGCAGCCACTAACTGGGTCGACATTTCAATATTGAAGGCATTTCACAATTTCTATTGCTCTTTATTGCGACTGTACGACGTAATAAAGAGCTTATTATGCGTATATTGAATGTAGTAAACTGTCAAAGCATCTGAGGATTATTTTATTAAAATTATAACATGGTAACTCCTCCAATTATTATATTTTATATCGATAGTGTTGCGAGAAGTAACAAAGTAGATAGGTACAATTTTAGTCATATTTTTATATTAATTTTTTTTTATAAATGAGAATGAGAACAATTAAATCAAACCACACTACTTCTTAAGTATAAAATTAATAGTTTCCCATATAAATTTACTATTTCTGACTTTAATCTTACGCATTCTAAAAGTAAGTTTTAATATTTTTTTAAATGAAATCGCATAAACTATGAGAAAAAGTAATTAGCAGAAAAGTAATTTTATTTGAAAAAAATATACATGGATTTATATTTTAATAGTTGAAATTATGATTTTAAATCGCTTTCGTTTTTTATCGATTACAACTATTTTATGGTGTCATCATATTATCTCAAATTAACTAGTATTTTAAATTAAAGATTAAATCGTAGTGTTTTTTTTTTATAACAATAAATACCAGCAATTTTAAATTATGAAGTGATTTTACATAATTACATCTTTTTAAAATTTCATTGAAGCATGTATCTACATGCGTACTTAACAAAAACAATCATGTTATAATCTTTGCAAAAAACGTAAATTGGTATGTACAAATGTAATCCTAAATATTATTTGCACAACTTGTAGAAACTTCTACAGTACCTACACTTTTGTCCGCCTTTCATCCATCTACACTCTACACTATTTTACAATAGATCTACTTAAAAATTCTTTACAATAATACCACAGATTCATAAATTACTAACATAAAGTAATACTGTTAAAAAAGAGCCGCCGCGGGATGCCTGGCAGCCATGCAATTCTGTAAAAACTCGAATCACCCAAAGCGAGACTCGCTCGACAATTCACCCCACTTCGCATTCGAACTCACTTGGCCTTCAAATGAAATTCTCTAAACCAAACATCCTAGGAGCGAAGTGAAGTGATCTTAGATGCGAGTTTGTCGGAGATTGCTTTAAGAGTAAACATCTCAGTCGACATTTCGTCTTAGAGTATTTAAACTTCTTCTGAAATAATAACGTTCAATAAAACTCGTTTATTTAGATTGGATTGTTATATTCAGCGAAACTTCATAAAATTCATTTACGATAGTACAACTCGCTGCCGCCACTCATCGAGGCGGCGCTAGTATCTCTGACGAGTTTAGAGAATACCAAATCACAGTTGACAATCTCACCACGGATTCAGAAGTGAATTTGACTAATTTGCGTTAGAGAATCGCACTACAGATGTGGAACATCCATCGTATTTGGAAGGAATTCGTTCAAAATATTGAAACTATTTTGTAAAAAATATACATGAAAGGATAGTTTATTAAAGGAAATAAATATGTCATAATCAAAAAATATGGCATCGAATAGAGAACAAAATATTCAGATTTTTTAATGACAAAAATTATATTCTTTATTTAAAAAACAGGCAACGTCGTGTTTCGAAGTGAATAACAACACTGCGTACGCTATAGATATACGAGCACAGTACAAGCGCGTGGCGATGCGTCACCATGTCGCCACGCCAACAGCCAGTCTGACCCGCGTTTAAGATGTTTCACATCAATGACTGAAATATTGCAGAAATAAAGCCGTTATGTATTCATTACTTTTTTATACTACAGGAACGTTATCTCATCGACAAATAAACAGTAGGTACATTATCTTTCCGATGAACAACAAAATTCGACTGACAGCTACCGCTTTCACGAAAAACAAACAGAAAGCAATTTTCTGTCGTATCGTATTACAACTATTTGTCGTCAGTTTATTCCATAACATTAATATTCAATTTTATGTTCATTCGTTTTACAGGACTTGTAATAAAAATACATAACAGGGAAAGTAATTTTTCCTCAAATTTATGCAGTCTTTTTTTGCAAAAATTGAAATCAACCAATAAAATATTAATGTGGAAAAAAAAAATTTCTTTTCTTGAAATACTGTAAGTACCCCTGGTGGGACTCGAACCCACAATCCCCGGCTTAGGAGGCCGATGCCTTATCCATTAGGCCACAGGGGCTTAAAAACGTTTATGCAATTTAGGTATGTCTATAATAATAATCATAACATAACATAACATAACATAACTTCACGCTGTATCCCCAACGGGGTAGCCAGAGAGGACGGAGCGCCAGGAGTCGCGGTCCTTACACACCTCTTTCGCTTCCTCAAATCTCATCATATCTCAATAATAATCACTTGTAATAATAATTACATTACTGCCTAATTAATAATTATCTTATTATGCACGTTAATTCTAAATATTTCTTAATAAAACGGATAAGAAGGCGTAATAAAATATTGAACAAAAATATATTTCTTTTTTTTTTAAATAGAAAATAAAAAGAAGCTGACCAACAAAAACTTTCAATATTTTTTTTTTTAAAAACAATTTTTTTTCAAAATGACCTCTAATGTAAATATATCACCATTCAAAACATTTTATTATTCCTTACTATATCATATTAAATGTACAATTATAAATATTGAACAAAATTTTTACAGTGTAAGTAGCTCAATAATAAAATTCAAAACCAAAACGTAACAAGTAAAATCTTTAATATGATTCATAATTTCATAAAGTACAATATGAGCCCGGATAGCTCAGTCGGTAGAGCATTGGACTTTTAATCCAAGGGTCCAGGGTTCAAGTCCCTGTTCGGGCGGTATGTTTTTGCATTTTTTTTCGTGTTTGTCTAACATTTATGATTGCGAGCAAATTCATGTTTATATAATGACATCGGTATCAATTTAACAATAAATGTGTATTGAAATATACGCTAGCGATAAGTAAACTATCAAGCTAGGTACTAATAATAATTTTTACGTTAAATTACGTTACGAATATTTAACTTCCATTTCTTCATAGTCAGTATTATCCAACTTTATTTATTTTATAGGTATATCTGATATGCGACATCTCATTAACGCAGTTTTATATTACATACTAGGTGCGCCTCGTGGTTTCACTCTCGTTAAATTTGGTATTTTTCTGGAATTAAAAGTAGGCTAGATTACTCTTTGGATTTTAAACTTTTAAATTTCGCGGTGCATTATAAAATTATAAAATATCTAAAACAGGAAATTTAACGCGATTACCTTTTATTTTGGGTTGATGTTTCGACCGAGTTGCATCAGTTGGCTGAGACCACGGCCGTGCAATTGATTTCCCGTTTTAGATATTTTACTCTATGGATTACTCTCTACCTCTATTCTACTCTCTATTAATCTCTACCTACCATGAAAGTCCGGTCAAAATTGGTTTAGCCATTTTGGAGATTGACCCGGACAAACAAACAGACAAACAACAATTATAAAAAGCTTGTTTGGGTTTTGGTTACGTGCGAATAACCATCCCAGTTGGCACATAAGGTTGCTGTATACTTGATTTTTCTTTGTCGTCGTCGATTACAATTTTAAACATGACAAGGCAAGTTTTTGTCATTTAATGATTAAAAAGCTACTATGTCAAATATGACAACAAATTTGATAATATAACTGCAATCTTGTAATTTTTAGTACTTACCTAGTTATCAAATTTTTTTTTTATATTTTGGTACCTACTTTTGTGTATTGCCACACAATTGCCTTCTGGTACGAAGATGAAGTGTGATATCTGAATAACACCAGCACAAACCACTAATTGTCAGCATTATATCTTTGTCGTGTTATAACTAGAAAGTGTAATTCAAACTTGTTCCAAGTGTATACAGTTGCGTGACAAACTTGTCATACGCCTGGTTTAAGTCAAAATTGGTATCTGAGATATAAGCTTAAGAAAAAGCTTTTATTTCTCAATCATGGGCAGACACATCCGTAGATATATGCATATTATCAGGTATAATAACGACTAAAACAAAACAAAATAACATAAAGAAGTAAAAAAATCTAAATATATACGCAAATTAAGTACAGTATACATTACATATATACATACATACATTAATATGGAGTCCAATGCTAAGGCCTCCCGTTCACAAATGTCGGTAAAAAGAAAGCAGGCTCTACATACGCGGTCTTAGTGATAATCAATAAAGGTAACTTAGTAATAATTTAATCAACATAGTATTCGTACTACGTAATATAAGCAAAATACCGGCTGAAATATTAACTGATTCATCACGAGATCTCCGAAACTATAGGTCCAATTGACTTGAAATTTAGCATAGTTACTCCTTTCTCTGTGTAAGCGCTCACTAGGAACGGATTTTACCATTGGTTCCGCTATCCGTGCGAAGCGGGATCACTAGTTATATGTACATATAAGCGAAATACCACTCACTAACTGATTCATCATGAGATCTTCGAAATTATAGGTCCAATTGACTTGTAATTTAGCATAGTTTATACCTACGGATTTTACGAAAATATTGTCCAAAACGGCTCTGGTACCCATGGGAAGCCGGGGCGGGTCTCTAGTATATATAAATGTATGGCTGGATTTTCATAATACTTTCATAATATACATTACAAATGGCTGAAGTGGTTTTTGTATTAAAATACACTAAACTTATATCCAAAAATTAAAATCTTATAAAAATATACTTTAGTGAAATTCTAATGTAATCAACATCAGAAAACTTCAATGTTTAATTGTTGAGCACATTCTACCTACACCTGATTTTTTTTATTTGATGTAGTTCAAACAAATAGTACACGAAAAAGATTTTAATTCATTGTTCATCACTATAAGATAAAACAAATACCTACCGTGTACCTAGATATTTAACAGCTATAGTTGTAAGTACCGATAACGCACTAAATATTGTAAAGTAATAATCGAAAATGTTCATTGCTATAAGAAATTTGATTGAAATTGAATTTAAAAAGACTCGTCTATATACAATCTTATCGTAAAGTCACTGTCACCCTCAGAAACTTATATCGCTTTTAAAAACTGTTTACCCACGAAAACCAACTCTGCTGATATAGACTAGTCTTACCACTAATTGACTTTGTGGATATTAATTGTTATTCTGTTAGACTAACGTTAACCAAGATCTTCTCAATAAGTTGGATCGCCTCCTTAATAACTGCATTCGTTTCATTTTCGGGGTGCGCAAATACGATCAGATCAGATCATGTATAAATTATGTACAATGAAGACTTAATAAATAAATAAAACAATCTCAAACTTTATTTGTTAACCGACTTCAATAAAAGGATAAGGTTCTCAAATCGTCCTAATCTTTTTTTATATTATGTTCACCGATTTCTGCGCCGTCGATGCCCCGATTTTCATCTTTTTTTTTATTCGAAAGAGTATATATTGTATGTCTAGGTTGTTTCCATAAAAATATAATGAAGATCTAATGATGAAGTACTATTTAAACAATAGAACTCCTCAACGATTTATACGTTTTGATAATTCGTTTATTTAATTTTGCGTTCTAGAATTGAAAAAAAGTTGGTCGTAGAAAAGCATCTAATATTTTAAGAAAAAAATAAACCGACTTCAAAATAAAAACACTGAAAACTACAAAATAATTGTCGGTTTACTAATATTATAATCAATACTCAGGTAAAGAAATAACTTCATAAATACGATACAAATACCTTTGACAGTTATTGAAGACGGTGCCAAACCAATAAACAACAACAGAAAGTTTACTATTTGGTAGACTTGACACTAACTTCAGTAACTGTCGAATTTAATATTACATAGGTTTTTGTTTCGTATTTATGAAGTCTTTTTGTACTTAAGTTTTGATTAGAAAAGGATAATTATTTTGTAGTTTCCGGTGTTTTTATTTTGAAGTTCGTGTATATGTGTTATTCGTTTTATAAAAAATCTTTCTATCTTTAACTGTCGATCTAAATTGTCATCAATTTAAGTCTGATATACATATTTGCAAATATGATATACATACAGCACATTTTACATTATGTTACGAGCCACACGATTAAATTATTGCACCGTACAGGTAACATTGTAGGAAACATAAGTGTGGAGACTCTAATCCGTTGGATTGGCCGGTCCTTCACATTACTGCATAATACCCAATAAGTACGTAGGAAGATAATACGATTACCGTAGACGGAGCCAGCCAAACGCGTAGCAAAGCACACTTCCAACACCTAATGCCTTATAAGTATAACGGTCCAAATTGTATTATTTTTGTAACGTTATCCACAAATATCTTGATCCTGTCTATAACAGATTTGTGATAATGAACTAAGTTCATAATTACCTACCTATTTAACACTGTATTAAGATACTAAACGGTGGTTGAAAAAATTTAAATGTGGATGATGTCGTAGCATGCGTTACTGGCATCCTGTTCGGACTTGAATGCCGTCTCCGTACTTTTGTAACTGATATAATACATACCATAAAAATGTGAACCACAAGGTACGGGTAAAACTTATTTAAAAAAATATCGCTTACTAGACTACGTGTGTGGACCACACAGATACGATAGATCACAAACTTCGCTTATTATATAGAGTCTAGGTTCCCAAACTTATTATGTCTACTGAGTCGAGAGCTCATGCAGTCGTTGTCTAAGATGCCTCCTAGCTAAATGAAATTACAAATCACCCCCCAGGCCTCTACACAACGCCCCCATTTTTTTCTGGGTCTCTTACCGCCTCCCTTTAGGCCTGCAGCGCCCACAGGGGGGCGTTATCGCCCACTTTGGGAATGGGTGATTTTATAGAGTTATGAGTTCAAATGGACCAGTGAACTATTTTCAATTATACCTACTTAAATGAACTTTACAAACTGACACTTGAATCAATATATAAACGTAACTTTACCCATAACCCCTAATACAATATTATTATCATTTATCTATCATCTACACCGCTAATGCGAGGATTTCTAAAACAAAGTTTATTCTACGCTTTAGTTTCCTAGTTATAACACGAAACAACGTCGAGGTTTCGCCCATGTTTACTATTTACAAGAAGTAAAAATATAAACAACACTAGGTAGTGAATTAGAACCACATATAAAAGAGTTGTTCTAACATAATCGATTAAAGTGCAATGATTTTTTTTTTAAAAAGGATCAAGGGATTCTGATTACAAACATTACAAAATGTACTTATCTGCACATGTAAGTGCTTGCAGACAAAAAATTAATAATATGCATAAACCTTAATTACTTACTACACGTCGGTTTATCGCACAGCCTACAAAAGAAATTAAAAAAATTGTTTGGAATGTTAAATTGTTAAAGATTTTCCGAGAACAATCTTTCGCCTACAAATTCTTAGAAAAAGAAATTGAAATATATAATATGCATCACGTATATGTAAGATCTTAGTCTTACATAGTTGTATAGTTTAAACAGACAGTATTTTTAAAACTTTTTTTCAGCTGTGCAGATTTTTATGTCGTTTAAAATCAAATCAATGCTTCTTTCATAAAAGTTTACCTACTGGCCAACTTCATAGCATTCCAAAATCGTAAATCAAATTTTTAGGTTGAATCTCAAAGTATTTTTGAATATTAGAAGAAAAATACAAAACCAGTTGTTACCTTTACATGTTGTTATTATTTAGGTAAAACATTGGTCAGAAAATTATTCTCCATTGTCTAAATTCTACAGAACCTTGAATTGTATTTTTACAATTTTTAGCTTCGTCATGTCTGTCTGTTTGTCTGCATATCACAGTCACTGTCGATTTATTCAGCCATCTTTACACGTATTGAATTGAAATCGGAACAGAGATATAAATTGGTAACCTCAGAACCAGCGGGGTTATTCACAAACGTCGGAAACTTAACTTTCCGTATCCGACAGGAAACTTTTCAATGATTTTGTCTATACGCGATTCACGAATCCGAAATATTATTATATTTATATTATATATGTATATATAATATTATAAATAGTCGTATTCACAAATCCAAGCCGTCGGTTATGCTTTCCGACGATCGGCCGTTTCCACCACGGAAAGTTTCCGACGTTTGTGAATAACCCCCAGAAATGAAAAATAGCAAATGCAACAGTAGATATTTTGCATCCATATTTTTATTTTTTTAACTTCTACTTTTCCGTGTCCGACACACATTTGGGAATTTTTTTTATCTTTGCGTCTTTAAGATCTTTCTTTAGGTAAAAAAAATAGAAAGAAACCTACCAGTTTACAATAAGTAATTAGAATCTGTTTCTCAGTAAATTAGTAAACGAATGATTTCTATCTATAATCTCATCTCTGTGCGTTTGGCCATTTCGTTCCTAAATTTTTAAGTGGGAACAATCTTTGCCTCCACCAAGTATCCGCTGAATTTCCAATTAAGAGGAAGCTCTAGACAGGGTCTACGCTCAGGTCGGGTGCACGCGGCGATCAGTCACTTGCACTTTTAATTAATTTATTTATCGAGTTCGCGGATCGACGGCGCAACTCGCGCCACGCCCCGCCCCGCCGTCGGCTATATAATTCGTCGTAAAGCGGCGACG
Organism: Zeuzera pyrina; assembly: GCA_907165235.1. Classification (NCBI taxonomy): domain Eukaryota; kingdom Metazoa; phylum Arthropoda; class Insecta; order Lepidoptera; family Cossidae; genus Zeuzera; species Zeuzera pyrina. The sequence continues at coordinate 8,583,304 of OU015627.1, forward strand.
TCCGTCAGTTTTGTCAGGGACGCTTCAGGCTCCGGTCGGCCATCCGGGAAAATGTAACGGAAGGACGAAGGTTACTTTTTTAGTTTTGGAAAATAGCCGAAATGTAAAGAAGGGTCGTGTGTAGGGTTGATTAGAGAGACAGCGAGCAGGCGACCACGGTGGCTTTAGCGGTGACCTTGAGTCGAGGTGAGTGAATGCAGGCGCTAGGGCGCTTGTCGATAGGCTGAGTCGCCATCCGCCCACGCGTCTGCACTACAGCTGTTTTACTGTATAAACTGTTATGTTCTCGCTTTTCCTGTCATTTTCTATGCTCATGAACGTTTTATGCACCGCATTAAGTTCTTTTTTGCAATTTTAATTTTAATTTATGTGAAAAATAAATGAGTGTCAGTTAACGAAGACAAAATATGCGATTTTACTCCTAATATCTCATATTAATAAAATATATGTTTTGCACATTAATACGCCCTTGTTACAGTTGCTTTTTTATTATTAAGTCTTTTACTTTATTTTAATCAAAACCTTATTTTTATTATCTTCTAAAACTCTCAATCGGCAAAGTCGTTTTTCCGTACAAAATCCGCATTTGTAATTCCTGTTATTTAATTCGAATTGCAGTTATTTCATTTTAATATTTTTGTAGATTCGCAAAGTTCTACCTAAAAATTGAAATTATCTCAAAGTTTTCACTTCTTTTGCGTAACTGTCTTTAAATAAATCTTTAAATATTAATTACTATGTTACTAAGAAGTGTAATTTTTCAATAATTAAACTAAAATTATACTAAGTAGCATAACATTCATAGTCAGTCTATCTGTTTATACACCTATTATTATATGTATTATATTTTATATAATATACGGTAGGTAAAATAAAAAATGTATTATTTCCCATCCATGAAAAGATATTTCACAATGAACGGCTCCATTGTTGGTATTAAAATACTTACGTGCTTTTGTTAATATATCATAGAAACCTTAATTTCCCATAAATTTATCAAAACAAGAAATATGCCAAATGAGAATCATGCACTAAAATTAATATAAGAGAAAAATAAACGATTACGAGCGAAAATTTTTCACCGCGTCGTTGTTGCAGCACTTTACGATAACATTCATAATCCATACACCAACCCGTGGGGTTTGCATCAATTGAGTTTCGTTCGCGAATCGGGAAATCGGTATCCTCATAAATCCAGCGAGGCTAGAAGGATAACGGAACGTACGTACTTGGTCGGTGGCCAAATATAGACGCGCAGTAATTACTGTCTCAGGAGTCGGCTCTTAATTTGCTTAATTTACCCGGAGCCCTCTCTCTTGTGAGCTAAATCACACGATTTAATGGTATATTTGAATGATACGCATTGTTTAAACCGCCTTGTGTCTGCTCGGAACAATCTCTTGTTTTAACGTGACGATTTTATTCGTTGAACGTCGGTAATTGTTGGACACAACTAACTTTCAGTTAAATTATGCTGTCTTCGAAATTAAAAATTTGTAATTTGTAATATTGACAACACTATTTTGCATAGGTAGGTAACTGTTTGCATAACTTTGTTTTTAAAATAAGTAAAAAAAACTAAAGTTTGCTTTCGTGTCATTTGGAATAAAAGCCGACTAAATATGTGCTTAACCCTGAGGTTTTGTATTTAGTTTTAGAGCATACATCTTAGATACTACATATAACCGTGGACTACATAATTGAAAATTAACCGTAACAAAATAAATAAGTGAGTATATCAAGTGCAGTAGACACAATTTACTTTTACTTATATCTTGTCCTAGGATATTTATCTCCTATTGAATAAGAAACGGTTTTATCTTGCTTTCATTTCCTGAGTGTGATAAGCCTAACTCGACGCTTATTTCGTTTTACCAGGATATTCTCGGAAATATTTGAGGGTTTCACAATTATGGTGCAGGAATTTGAAAGGACTCTTCATACATTTACAATTGTTAATTCAAATATATTATTACAATAATGTTATAGTATGCGTGTATATGTAAATATAGATTATTATAATAGTCGGTGGACTGATTCCTGGAAATCTTATTAAATAGAGGTCTTAAATATGTGTTCTTTATTCGAAATAATGTGAGAAAGAATAATTTGATGAGGATATGAAAAATATTACTAACTGTGAGCTAAATTGGGGTCGCCGTCTCCAGATTTTGGAAAGCAACACAAAGGTGGTCGGGACAATTTAGCTTAAAAACAACATATGGTATAAAATTACTAGCCAATAGTAAATATGTATGCAATATAAACTCTAAATAAGGTCAATGAAACTTATCTAGAATTTAATTATAACTTCTGAGTTAGATTTGCCGCGTTTTCGTTAAAAGTGAACTTTCGTTTCGGTATGCTTGTAAATCTTTTGTCTAAACGACTCATTAACGACTGAAATAAGTAAATACTAAATAAATATAGTTACAAAGATATTTTTGTTTATTTTTAATGATCTCTCTCTATAACAAAGCTAAAAAAGTTATATAAAACTGACGATTGACAACGAGGTAAAAAATCCAGGACACATATCTTAAAAAATATTTAGTATGAATCAGGGCACCTTAAAAACCAGGAAGTGTCCTATGAAAACAGGACAGTTGGTAACTTTAAAGTATATAAAACCTCAGTAATATAATTTCGTAAACTCCTAACAATATATATAGTATTGGCATTTTGAATGTATATAAATATGGTCATGACTAAATGTTAAGTTCGAAATAAGTAAGGGTGTTTTATTTACTAAAACATCTTTCTTAGATGTCCATTTTTCTGTGCGAAACATGTAATTCCCACATTTGAATTATAAGGGCGACATCAGTAGGGCCTTCCAGCACGTCTTACTCGTTAGAAATATTAAGATTTATGTCGGCAGCCACCGCGGACCGTTGTAACAGTAAACAAGGATGATGTGACACCATTTAGCTAGAATGTTTTTTGTACAATAAGTAATTTCAGCTTAAAGCTGCCGCAGGGCTTTGGACGCCGCTCACACAAATAATTTAATAGGCATGCTCTTGCGTATTGTCATTGTAATAAAATTGCGATAAGGAAAGACAGCAGCCGCCATAATTAAAGGGAGAGCTTTCTTTTCTTCTTTAATGCTTTATTTAATTGCCGCTTTCGTAGTACATTCGGAGGTGTTAAAAAATTATCTGATACATTACCACACATAATCGTAGCATTATTGTAATGTCTACGATTTATGTTAATAAATGTAATTAAATTATTTGTGGTTAAAAGACAGTTGAAATGATAAACGATTGTTTTGTGGTTATTCTTTCTAGAAAAATAAATGATCTCTCATTTTGTGCAGAGTCATGTTAACAATAGCATTATAATCAAGTAAAACAACTGAACATTGCTCGATCTTGAATTCTAAAAAATTCTTCGTCTATTCCAAGTAAACGTTGCTAGGGGAACTCAATCGAAAACCGGAGCCAGCTAGTCCAGTCCCTACCTCTACATTACCTATTAACGACAGGGGCATAAGCAATGCATCACAACAAAAATTGCATTTTTCAATAAACACAAAAGTTTTCTTTTAATAACTTGCGAGTATCAGAGGGTTTTACTTGCGAGTATCATTCCTATCTATATACATATAATAAGTCGTCCTGACGGACTGATTCATAATCGCCCAGCGTAAACTACTAAAGCTGGGAACATGGGATTTGAACAGTAGCTTCTTTTTGTTACGTAGTGCTGAGATATGAAGAATTTTTTTGAAAATCAACCTCTAAGAGTTGAAAAGGAGAAGAAAAGTTTGTATGGGAATAAAAAATTCTTTACCAATAACTTAAAATTTGACACAAGTACACTTCAATCAAAACAATTAATTAAACACCTGTTTCAGTATTTACCATATTTTAAACTCTTAAAACCGGATGTAAAATAGGGGATGAATTGACCGAGTGAATCATCATAGCCCTCCAGATTACTGAAGCTAGGAACATGAAATTTGGACAGTAACTTTCTTTTATGACGTAGAGACTTAATAAAAAGGGATTTTGCAAAAATCAACAACTAAAAGGGTGGACAGGGATGGCAAAGTTTATATGGGAATTCCACGTGGACGAAGTAGCGGACGAAAAGTTTTAGTTAGCGGATGAAAAGTTAGTTTAGTTTTTCATATTTTGCAATTCTTTACCTATGTCAAAGATTTTTTTTTAGTAATTAAAGTTATCTGTGTACAAAAAATGTTTGACAATGGGCCATTTTTCCCCTACTTAGAAAAATTTTGTTTAAACTGTTTTACCGATTTAAGTACTAGGTTTTATGAACATAATTTTTATCTGGCTATACACGGCTTTGAGTTGTTTGATTTTTAAATCCGTTGACTTTCTCTTAACAAAATCAGAAAATGTTCTAATTATGCAGAGGATGTACACAGACGCGCGCGCCAGGTTATCGCCCTAAGATCCCTTTTCTTTTCCTTATAATTGTAAAAAGGAAATGTAGTTTCAGTTTATTTATTTTACATATTATGACTTTATTAATTAAAAATTTGAATGTTATTAATTGGAATGAGCACAAATAAAGGACCGGAGTAATATATTACACAATAGGCACTGTAATGCTTCACAAAATATTAAGTAACGGCAGGTTTTGAAAAAGCAATTGTAGTTTAATATAAATTTTGACCTCTTAACCACATAGTTACATTGCTATAGATCTTGTTTGCTTTGCTTAAGTTGGGTTTCAGTAAATCCCTTATATCACAGTAAAATGATCAGGTATTTAAAAATTGCCTTGTTCATAGTTTAACAAATAATTAGCAGACAGGTGAACTCTAACAGCAAGAAAATAAAACCCAAAAAATATTACGTTACTACTACAAGATTCAGTTAGCATTGTAAAGATTTATGATATTTGGGAAAACTTTCATACGTTATTTAAAAATGTCATAATTATATGTTATAGTTTTCATAGACATATAAAAAAAACAGGTATGTAGTTAGTTCCCAATATAAATTGAAAAAACTGTTTAAAAAATCAATAAGGTGTTTCACAGACCAAAAAAAACATTCGTTACCTACATACTGTACCATTTTTTTCCTATTTTATCTTTTTTATGACCATAGAGGCTAAGTCAGAAAAATTGAATGTAGAACTGGCAAGTTATAAATTTGAAATATTTTCTTTGGAAGAATGGAACATAATTTTTGAAGAGGAAAAACAAAAAAGAATAGTAAAGCAAAAACGATGGTGTGATGGAGGAGGACAAGATTCTTTGAGATGTAAAAAGGAAAATTTTGTGAATATGATAATAGATACCTATCCAGTTCAATAAGTTTAATAATGAACCACGGTTCATAGGCTTCAATAGATGTGAAAATAAACAGCAGATATTCCTATAACTAAGAAAAGGTATTTATTAATTATTTATTTTGCCACCTCACCTGGACACGTCTGACAGTCCAATTCAGAGGATTATATGAAACAAGTAAAACTACGGAGAACTTGCCTAAATGTGAAGATGTCATTCACGAGTGGAATTCATGTATATGGAACAGTAACATCTAGCATAAACCAGTTGTTAAAGTACCTTTTTTAATTACATGTTAATTATAATTTCAAAGTTAATTTAAAGGTAATTTATAACTTTTTTCAACACTATACCATCATTCTCACATTTTACACATTTTTTGTTGACTTTTAAAATTAATATTGTTTTTCTATTTATTAATAAGTTTTGCCATTATATGTTTTCGATTCCAAACAGAATTTTTATTTAAGAAATTTCCAAATTCTATTCAAAATTTATTTTATTCATTCTCTTTTCGTGGCATCCGGGTGAGAATGGTATACCTACTTAAAAACCGTCAATAATACATCATATGCGCGTGGAAAGCGTATGATGGAACACAAATATCTTGCAGTTCACATATATGTGTCATCGTTATATTATTTATGTTATTAATAACTTTGATTCTGAAAAGAATCGTTTATAGAAATCATATTCGTAATAAAGAACAATATCGACTGAAATTAAACGAAGGCTAATGAAAAGTTCTTCATTTCAATAAAGCAGACTTCTTGTTAATTACCAGGCAACAATGAATCAGATGCAGCTGAATGCGCTAACTACAGAATGCAAATTCACCGCGCGCTAACAAACGGACGCAAAAATGTTTACGTACCCGAACGCCTCACCGGTTTTAATTGTTCGTTTCGATGTAAATACGACGAGAGAAGTTTACGTTATTTTTATTACGTACCTTCCTCACTTACCTACATCGTTGAAATAGTGATAAAACGTATCTCAGTTCATAATCAAATCTAAGTAAATGTTACTATTGTAATTGCGATTAATAATTGTGTTAATTTTTGTAATATAATATTATGCCGAACTTTCACGGATCAAATAAATACTTTCATCTAGTTTGTGAGTAACAAATATAAAGTTACCCAGAAGGATACGTTTACGTATAGATGTTGTTAAGATAGTTAAAGCAAAGAGAGGAGTTAAGAATTTAGGCAATACCTTTTGTAGGCAAACAATTACAATTACAAATTGTAATTGTTTTTACAATTACATTTTACCCAACACTGTTTAATGGCTACCAATACACTTCATACAATCACCAATACATCAGTGGTATTGGTCGTGATTCGCAGGTATCTCCATAATTCAGAGTGCGTGTCAATTGAAGGTTCTATAGCTTTTAGTACAAAGAATTCTAAATTTTCTTGAAATCATAGTATTACTAAGAGCACACCCAGGTCCCAGTGCATATTGCGTTGCCCATAGAACAAGACTACTTCAGTTTAGAGTTATTCAATTATGTAGTGGCCCACGAACGACGTAGTTCGTACGACGAAGTCGCGAGCAACAACTGGTTGTAATATATTATTAATACAGTTCAGCCATTTTCGTTCCATTGCAACCAACATTGCAGAATGTATGTAAACACTGTAATGTTGGTTAATTCATAGATCACTGGTTTTTTATATCTTTTTAAACTTCCTACATATAGTCAATTAAGAACTTTTAATATCTTCAGTATTTCCGTTAGTGTGTATTTAGTTCTATTAATCCCTATCATGTGTCTAAAACACTCTTAGATAGTTTTTACATTGCCATTTAAATTGCCTTTATGAGTCTATACATAAACTATCTTACATGTCTCTAATTGCTGTAGTAGTAGTCTTTGCACACTTTCTATAGACGCATTCAACTATGCGTCGCACTCCTCGCGGTTCTATACGTTTTTCTTCAGCGTTATTTCTGGCGCGTCCCCACTAGTCGAGATGGCGCCGCTTTATATTATGCAAGGTCATTGTTGTCAACTTTCAACACTCCGCAAAATCATAGATACAATATTTGAAGTATATTTTATGTATAAACACATTCTACAAATACTTTTCTTTTTCTTTTACTTAAAATCACCAGTAAGCAATGACGGTAATTTACCGGTAGTAGACGGTAATTGAATCCTTAATAACCTCATTAAAATAATAACGCTTACTTACATGTTTACCAGTGTTTGTGAGTGGATTGAATGTATAACTACTCTATAGATTCGTAGAATGACTGCTACGGATAGCAACAGCAACAGTTCATTTTGTTTAACTCGATTCAGATTTGCTCCCATGCAAGTCATATTTACGTAAAATTGAACGGAACCAATTTTCATTGGGCTAGCTGCCTCAATATTTGAACACATTCGTTGATTTCCGGCGGCATATCGTACATTTCCTGTCATCTAGTCAGCATATGATTGCACCGCGCCGTTATGTTAGCGAGCCTAACCTATGTTCGGTACATTTCAAGCGACATTTTTATTTCATCATAATTCCGTTTTCAATTTCTAGCAGCGATGTTGAAGGCGAGATTGGCACGTAAAACTCGCGTAAACATTTGAGCGGTCGCAGAACGGTTACTCCCGACTGTAACTGGTTTATGCCGGCACAGAGTGTAAAGAGATAAGGTTCTTTATGTGTGTAATCATTTTGTGTTACGACGGACGTCGACTCGTGAGTGTTATTAAGGCGTTCCTGGTCTCTGCAAAGCTTTTACGCTTCGTGATTTTAAAGTGTCGGACGTGCACAATGTATGAACCGACCGTCAGTCGTCACAGTTTTTATATTGACATTAACACTTTGTAAGTTTATTGGTAATCTCTTTCATATAAAATTATTACGCTGTCAAGATGGAAGGAGTTAATACTAGTTCGTAGCTATATTCTACAGAACACACTAACAATATTAAAAACCATGTTGATTATTACATAAAGACATCAACGTCTATTTATTTTTACTACCAACACATGCCATTACTTTCCAGTTATTATTTCTCTTTTCAATTTTCATCACATATAAAGCTACATCATACTCGTCCATGAATTGGCGCAGTGTGATTACAAATTTAGGCAGTCGCAGCTAATATGAATGACAACGGGGCAACCTACTCGACATTCATTTCCCTCGGCGCACCTCTCTTATAATAACTTACACGACAACTTCGCCTTAAGGTACAGAATGTACGTAAGGGAGACCGGTGAAGAGCTTGTGAGACCCATATGACGCAACTTTACGATAAATCAATTTTTTTAAATTATGCAGCGAAAAACGGGAATGAGGTCCCAACAGAATATTTCCATTCCACAACGTAACAACCCCTTCTTATGATGCGGTAGATTGAAATCTGGTTTTAGTTGTGATCTTGAATAGGGTAAAATTAAAGACTGGCTACAATTTTCGGTATTTGAATTGCTGAGCCGCAAACACATTTATACGTATCTGATAAAGGCGCTGGCTTTGGCACCCTATAATCCAGCTTCGGCCCTTGAATGTGAGCGAATGAGCGGGTGGCCGAGGTTAGAGTGGCCCTTCAATCAGCCCCTCCTGCGGGCGGGTGAGGACGGGAGGGGGAAGAGCGACGCGAGCGAGGAGAGGGCACGAGGACCTTTGAGCTACAGGCTCTTTGACACGAGCCACTGGCGCACTCTTCAAGTAATGATTCATTCTGCTGATGACTGACGCGGCTAATGCGGCAGTTTTTTTAAATTTCTCCCTCAGCGATATTTGGCTAAAGATTAAAAATTCATTGCTAAAAATTAGAATTTTTTTTGGTTACCTCCTTTTAACTTTTTTTTAATAACTACTTCTTAATATAGAATAATGTACATATGTACGTAAGTTATAACGTATGTAATTTATATACAAGACAGGTATGTACTATTGCTTTTAATATTTCTTTATTCCTTATTTCACTGCTTTAAATGTTTCATTCTTTAGCCACATATATTTTTGATTAACGTAATAAAACGGCTTAGTGCGAGCTAAATGGCAAACAGGTAGATCAACGGCTGGCTCTCGATAAACCCTGTGACACAATATTATGAAACATCTAAAAGTGTACGACGTATATGCGTAATTTTGTAAGGCTCTCCCGATCATTTTCAGATAGCTATACGATAATGATTATTTAATTTTAACATAAAATATTACAATTATTATTTATTATTTTTTGTGTTATTACTAATAAAATAACACAAAAATTATTATTACTAATAACACAAAAATTAATAAATAATAATTGTAATATTTTATGTAAAAAATTAAATAATCATTATCGTAATAACGACTTATTACATGTAATATCAATAATAGGTACATAATCTCTAAGTCAAACTTGTTATTTAATTAAAAATTTACGAATAATAAGACCGTGTCGAACATGTATTAGGGCTCCTACCAATTTCGAAAAAAGAAGAAAGAAAAATTTTTTATTCTATTTTAAAAAAATCATCCAAAACATCCGTTAATTTTTTTTTCATTTTAGTACCTTTCATCTCTTTACCGTAGATGTACTAAAGATAGTATAAATCGAGATATGAAAGGATAGACAATCATGAAGAAATTGTAAGTTTCATTTTTGCCAGTTTACCTATAAATATGTATAAGTACCTGAAAAATATTTATATTTATTATTTTTATTTTAAAAATATATACGTAATCCGTGGTTAACACTAAATTAATCTCTCTCTTGTTATTGTAATTAATCGATTGTTAACGGGTTGATTTACCTTTTACACCGACAGTGCAAGTCTGCGAATTGAAGTGACTCCGCATCGCTGCGCAATGACAAAAGCTCTATTATTATTGTAATTCAGCTTTTAAGACAATAGCAACTGCATGTTGTATAAATAAATTTTATTCTTCAATCAGTATACAGAAATTATTTAATCCACTGCTCGACTGCTCTTTGATATCAATGTCAATTGAAAAATCTCAATCCCTCCTCTTTAATAGAACTCGTATAATGAAAGCCTTTATACAAACGAGGACGAGCGACGTAATGTTTGCTACATAATTTATAGCCTTCCCTCAAGAATTATTTATGAAAAAAAGTATAATACAGAGCGCCCGTATAATTATTATTCGCGATTATTCTGCGCTCTTTGGGCTTTACATATATTTTTGTTTATTTCTGACAAGCTCCACTGTAATAATTGTTTTAATCTACTGAAAATTCCAATTAAAAGTTACTTTATCTCTTTAAGAGCTTAGAGTCGGTTAGCAGAGACCGGGAATCTGCCTCGAATTCCGTTTTTTCTTTACATTTATTTTCCACGTTCCTCTTTATGTAATGCTTTTTTTATATAATGCAATACTAAGCGGATATAAGCTTTAATTTACTTTTGATTCACTCATGATATGTCAGAGTAAAATGAAAAACTACTTTTAGTTATGGATATACATACACACAGTGACCGGTAAGCCAAAGTTCCAGTGTGAGTGGTTAATAGAAGGATATGTGTACTAGGTACTGTCATATATCTAGAAAGTAGATAGAGAACGATCAAATAATAAATATAAGAAATCGTTTCGTACCTTTTCGGAATCTGAAATTAACGCACCGATCTTTGTCAAGTCATTCTACTTCATTCTAACTTTCCTATTACATTTTAAAATGTACACTACCATTTTCTAGTAAATTGTAAATCAGCTCGATATAGTGTGTCTAGTTTTAGGACGGTAGTCAGTAACGTTCGGATTATGATTTACTGGACACCCTGTATGTTTGATATATAATGAGAAATATAATAGTTTCCATATTTCAATATTTCTCTGTGTGGTTGTGAACGTGTATCAATAGGATATAATGTATTCAGTAGATATGAGCCGACTGAGGCGAATCGTTATCATGTCAAAGAAACTATCACATTATTAAACTCAAAGACTGTGAGTTTTTTGATGTAGACCATAGATTTAAATGTTTATCAGTATATTTCAATATTATATTGATAGAAATTAATGAAATTATTCTGCGACGAAAAGTGTGGAATGGTATGCGACCGTGTTCATAATTAAAATCTTCATAAAAATTAAATTACAAAGTTATCGTGGAATGATTGATTGAGCTGCAAATCGTGTGTGATCAACGCCAATCGAACACTGAGGCTATGACGGGGGCGTCGTTCGGTACATTCAAGCATCAACTCCCGCCACAGCCTTCGTAGCTAACTCGCCCGATTTGTTTTTGCCCTGACTTACTGACTATATTTTACCTCTATAAGAAATAAAAATTACCCAAGTAAAATAATAAATTCCATTACAAAATGGACATAATATTACGTCGTCTAAAGAAAGCGACGCATTTTGTATCATTTTATGTTTTTAACTCCTGACGCAAAAAAGGGGTATCATAAGTTTAACATGTGTATCTGTGTGTCTGTCTGTGGTATCGTAGCTCCTACACGGATGAACCGATTTTGATTGACTTTCTTTTGTTTGAGAGGTGATTTGATCGAGTCTTTTTACCTATGATTCAGGAAAATCTGTTCAGTCGTTTGAAGATCCTCAGCTCTTTTCTAATTACTGAAGGGCTATGAGCAACTTCTACTGGTTTTATCGATTCGAAATTTGGTATCCTGTGACTTCAATGACATTATAATAACATGGTATTATTGACCTGATGCTGCAGCATCATCTGGAATCAGCAGGATACGCAATTCTTCACCAAATGAATAGGTTATAGATAAATAGAGAGATGATGATCAGGGTCTGATGATGGAGCAGGAAAAAGTATTAAGGACAAATGGGTGACGGATTCTAAGCTACTTCACTCATTCAATCGATATGAAATATTGGTATACCATGTAGTACCGTTTGTGGCAAATTATTGTATGAATGTGTAAAGTTAATGAAAGAATGAATGTTTGAATAAAAGTGAGTGAATGAGTATACACAATTTGATATGGTAAGGCACGGTGGGATACGGTACGTAATACGACCGTGGAGGTGATTAAATGGAATTAAGTGAATGAATGATTACAATTTCGTATGATGCAATACAATAGGGTGTTGAATACATTGAGTGAATGGATGATGACAATTTGGTATGATACAGCAGGGTCCCGAGTACAGTACGGCATGGATGGGTATTACGGTAACGTGTGTAAATGTGGGGATAGAATGTCGATCGTAGCATGTTTAAAAAGCGTGAAATAAAACTTAAATTAAAAATGTAAATAACCCCCGTTGAGTCGAGGTCTTAATTATATTTACTTAGCGGTCCTCCGACGCGACGACGCTTGGATGTATATGGATACATAAGCTACATATTATTTTTTTACTTTTTAGCGGTTTTTGTTGTATGATATAAAGCCAAGGAAGGCCAAGGTTGACTTGTGTAGATAACAGAAATATGAAAACTACTCACATACCTAGGCGAAAATGGGTAAGGAGAATGATGAGATTTGAGATAGCGAAAGAAGTATGTAAGGACTGCGAAGCTTGGTACTCCATCCTCTCTGGCTACCCCGTTAGGGATACAGCGTGAAGATATGTATGTATGTTTGTATAAAAATTTCATAAATTGAATCACTGACTCATCATTTTACATATACATATTTATCTATAAAATGTAAGATTACCGACTTAGTTATTTTTCATAAATACGGACGTACGTAATTAGTATGCTTAATTAAAATACATATAATATATTTATAATATAATATGTATTTGTCAGCATCATAGTACATAGTTTGTATAAATTCGAAAAATAACCTAGATTACATTTAGAGTCGATATCAAAATATAAAATAAACATTCCATAAAACATCTCGAATGGCGTTTGAGTATATGTAAATTTCAATACACGTTCGGAATACCTACTTCATTTCGTTTACAACTCATACGCCCGTCACTCCAATCCAAATGTGATTTTTTACACATTCCTGAGGTGTAGCTATTAACGACTGATGTATTAACAACATTGGAAACAGTAATTTGAAATAGTAAAAATCTTCCTTAGTTTATCTAACATCTAATTTAATTTTTCTCTAGTAAACATGCATAACATATATATAAATATTACATAGAATACTACACATATACCCACAACCGTATGATGTTTTACATGCACTTGCTATCATACACACATGTAGACATATATTATTATACCATTCTTACTCGGATGCCACGAAAAAAGAATGGATAAATTTATATTTTAATAAAATTTGGAAATTTTTAAATAAGATATATTAATAACAAAATTTAACATAGAAAATTACAAGATTATTTTTATCAGAAACAGAAAACAGTTAAAAACAGAAAAGCATGAAAATGGAGAGTGATCGTATGGTGTTGTGTAATTGTATATGGTTACCTTTATATAATCCTCGAAACTATAACTAACATTACAATAAAAAGACTCTATCAATTGGCTTATGTTAAATATTACTGTTCTATATACTCGAATTTCACTTGTGACTAGTATCTTCACATTAAGGCAAGTTTCCTGTAGTTCCTTGTTCATTTCATAAAATGCTCTGAATTGGACTATACGTCATGTCCAAGCAAGGTAGAGAAATAAATAATTAATAAATACCTTGTGTTAATTATTGAACAATCAGCTAGTTATTCAGGTATTCAAATAAAGTCTATGAATCAGGCTTAGGCAGGCTTTATTATTAACATAGATATAGAAAAATACACAGATAGAGCATCAGAAGCGAAAAATGAAGCATTCGTAAATCAATCAATTGACTTACTTGTCACGTCATTCTAACAATAGCGGTCACATAATTCATATAATTTTCGTGCAATTCGTATTTACGTCCAATATGTCATATTCTAGCTCAGAAACATACAAAATTTGATTAAAGAACGCAAATAAAATCGATGGAGTAACAAATCACACCTTAAATATCATTCTAAATTAATATTTTTCAAAATAAAACTAAAACTATAGACAAGAGTTTATTCAGTGATGCCATATTCGAATTTTTTTTACCCAGTTTTACATTTTATTTGTTGTAGTACATACTTGTATATTATTATGCAATAAGACAAGGTATTTCCAGATAATGATCGAGTTGAGAAGTGACACAGAGGTGAATAAATAGGGTAGATATTCGTAAAGCAGAATGAAGGCTCGTAATGTGTTTTTAAAATGTTTGAAAATTATAAACTTGATAAAAAATGTAATTGATAAATCATTTCATTCATATTCAGTTCATATTTTAAAAGAAATCTTTTAGGTACCTATAGGAACATAATACGAAACGTATCTATAAACGTATAGGAACTACAGAACGAAACTTTTTTTCGGCTATTAAACTGTATAATTTACTTCTAATTGAATGAAGTGTTTTCGTAAATTCCGTTCAATAAAGTATTTAATTTAGTAATTTTTATTTCTGCATGATTTTTCTAACTGTTTTATTCGGAGTTTACAGCTGTAGTAGAGGTGTCAACTCTTTGTCGGTAAATTAGTTTGTCATAATTTTATGATGAGGCTAATATGATACAAATCGGAAAGTGAACTGTGCTTAAATTAAAAAAAAACATTTACACGTGTTTCTTTTTACCAAACAGCGTTTCGAACTTTTCCAAAAAATATTGACATTTCCATTTTAGATCGTACTTCATAAAAAATATTAAAGTAGGTACCTATCTTTCGAAAGACTCAGGTATCATTATGGTTAGCAAGCTTTATTTTATTCTAATGTATAAAATAACATACTTATTAAAAACGATGCCAAATCTCACACGCCTCCGTGCACGTAATGTTCTTAAAAAGGGATCCGAAGTTGGCACTTCACGTATACAACTGTGTAATATAACTGACTCCAAGTTTTTTTTATTGATAACACTGAAGGTCGTCAATAGCTACTAAACAAAAAAAATCACTTGGTAAACAGAGAAGAAAAAGACACTGAACTGTTATGTCTTTACCTATTTATGTAGAGATATATGGCGTGATAAACTCACATTAGTTTTAGGGATATCAGTCGTATTGCGCATAGTTTGAGATTTTAATATGATTGCGAGAAATATTATTAAGCTTTCCTTAAATGTTTGTAAAGATTAACTCCAGTAAATAAACATTTCTGCATTTTTTTGCAACTAAATTATGTTAGAACAGTTTGTGTTACTATGTGAAATGAACATATTGTGTAAAATATTTTATTTTAATTGCAACCCTTTCTCGATTTGTTGTCTTCACTCGTTTTGTATGGGAGAGTCTACCTATGTATTTTTTTTAATCTAAGATTATTAAATGAATTTATTTTTGTTAATTACTTCAAACCCTCTGATGTGTTAGCTCTTGTTATGTTATCTTTATTATTCTTTATATTTGGTTACAACTTGGTAGGTATAGGCTTTGATTATTTACTTGTCTAAATAATCAAGGTAGGTAGGTATACATCATGATTTTTTATAAAATTGTTCTTCCTCTCTTAAAAAGACATCGTTCTTCCATCATTACACAATTTCTCCTCTTTTTTCCTATTTTAAAATTCTATTCCATTCTTCCAAAAAAAACATTTTCAAATTTGTCACTTGCCAGTACTCCATTTTATTTTTCTGACTAAACCTCTATGCTCATAAAGAAGGAAGAATAGGGAAAAAATGGTACAATATGCAGTTTATTCATATATACATATATGTATATATGTATATATAGATATAGTTTAGGTACAAATAATGGTTATACGGAACCTCAAATATGATATAAACTTTCCTAAAATTAACGTGAAATTAAGAAAACATCTAAAATAAATACCTCAACAAATAAGTCCTTCATTAATATGAGCGGTTAAAGTATTAATTTCACCATTAATTTAGAGTAATTGCACGCTGCGTTATAATTTTGGCAGATATTAGACTTTAAATTGTGTTTTATGTTTGTGCTTTGTTTTTTCCGACCACATATTTCTGCTAATTGGATAAACGTGAATAATATTATGATGTATGGATGAAGAAAATGAACAGGATAACACAATTTCTAATTATACTCATAATTCCAGTGAAATTCATTCTGAAATGAAAACCTTGCTTAATTAATGCATTAAAGAATCAAATATCGTTAGTGAATAAATTAAGTTTATTACTTATCAATTGTAATTAAAATCAATTTTTAAAGTAAACAATAAATATTGATAGAGAATGTGTCTTACACGTGTAGTATTTTCCCTTTCATTGATAATACGCCTTTATGTAACTATTATAATGTTATATAGGTACGTATTTTATGTTAATATTTTTACTTTGTTTGTTTCAGGTATGTATATTTTAAAGTGGCATATAGGTAAGTAGTACTAAGCTGTATATTTAAAATGAAAATATTTCCGACATTATTGTAGTACGAAGAAATGTTCGCACGAATATTTGTCACCATTCGTTTAGGCGGAAACAGTGCGTCCGGTCCCGCGGGAGTCCCGGATTTTCTTACAACCCGAACAAGCCCGCAGGACAATCCCGAAAATACTTTATAAAAGATTCCATCTCAAGCTCTTGATAAATTGTAGCCGGATGTTTTATATTGATTTGTACTGACTACAAAAGGATAAATGGCAATATGTACAACGTACAACACTGGTGGATCATAAGAAGTTAATAATTTAATTCTGGTTGTCATAGTAATTTCTTTATAAAAAAAAGTCCCTTGGGATATAGATTTGTAGAGATCAATTAATACATTTTATTTTATCTACAGTAATAGTAAGTAAACGTATAACACTCAGGTAGGTCCGTCTACTTTACGCGAGAGTTATGATTTAAAAACATATGTAACTGAAATATGTTTACGCTTACTAAAGACTTTATTTATTGAGTGACTAGGCCTTTTTGTTAGTAAAATCACCATATATCGATCATAAACACCGTCATATTATTATTGTATAGATTAGGTTATACCACTAAGAGCGGACATGTGCTAATAATCCTACTTACGATATCGGGAACGTCTTCCACTCGTTACCTCCACATATAATATAAATAACAATCACGTATGTAATAATGCGGGATAGAAGGCGCATTCCTCACACGTCCCGGGGCTTCCCCGGCTTAGCCGAACTTCGGCCATTACCCCAGGCATCGGCCCGCGGAGAATCTAGTCTGGGAGATGCCGTACACTTTTGAACCTTCAATATAACAATGATATTAGCAAAGTTTCTAATATTCTTATGTTATTAAACTATATATCATGTAACCATAATTGTAAAATTACTAAAATTACTACTAAAATTAGTGTGTAAATTATTGCTTTTAAATTATATAAAATTTAAAACAAATACAACGTAGCGATATATTTCATATTAAGACGGTATTTAGTTAAAATATTGTTGTTTTTCACAGTTTACATTTATAATATTTCAATACTTCTAATTGTGTTGAAAATATACGATATATAAAAGTTTGGGAAAATAATAATGTCTAATCCGGAAAAGTATGTAAATAATTATGAACTACACTAATTATAAATAAAAATATTTTACGACATAATACAATTTTTAAGAATAAAACAACTTCTGTTTAAAATTCTAAAATATATCCATGAAGGAAAATAAACGTAAATAAGAAACCGTGAACGAAAATATACTTAAACTAGAAATGTGTGCAATAAATCGCTTGTAAAAATAACAAATCTTTGAAATACTTTCGAAAAAGTTATCGAGCAAAGTGAATTAAGCAAGCTGTTAATTTGCTGTGATATAATATAAAATACAACCACTGGATTAGTATGACTTTCATTTCTTTATTTCGTGGACGTTTGTTAAAGATATTATATATTAAGTTTACTAGTCCATATCCGATTACATTCTTCTTTTAAATGATCGACTGATCGTAGGTACTGTAACGATTTGTCTCTATAAATATGTAGTTTTCTATACAAAGCTTAAAAATGTTCGTACTATAAACGACGAAGTAATTTTTTCTCGCTAAATCATCTTACACTAAGCAATAACGTGAAACGTAATTTATGAGTTATGCCACTCCTAAGCTAAAGTAGAAACTTTGCACTACGATGGATTGGTGATGATTTCCTCTCTGAGCTTGATGTGTCTTTAATAGCAAACCACTTAAGACTGCAAGATATCACGAATATTGAACCTACGAACTTTTTCTTATTATAGGACACAATCTATTATGTGCAAGAATATCTATAATATTATAAATACAAGCCTTACCGTGTTCAGTATTATTACAGCTTTCATACTATTTATAAAAAATCTGAAACATTTAACATTTCGCAAAACACGATTTGTATTTTGTTCTCTTTAAAATTGTGTTTTGCCGAGCTATTTAACAGATCATATGGCACAATGTCGATTTTGGTATAAAGATTAAATAATTCGATTTAACAGTTGTAAATGCAGAAATCAGTGCAATTCGAATGGCACGTGCTCCCGGGCAACAGTTTATGTAAATTGTCTGCGGTGAACAATCTCAATTGAAGGTATTATGGTGATATCGGAATATTACGCTCGTTACAATTCTTCCAGTCAATGAACTAACAGACTAAGCTTGAGTAGACATTATACTAAATTGAATGCAGCGTCATTTAGTAGGTTTCGCTTATCGTTTCACGTTTTTAATGAGAGTTTTATTTCATTTGATAAACATTTTATTGATAACGCAGAAGAAGCAGAATACCAGAATACCCAGTCCTCTGGGAAAGATTGCGTTATGTGTGGCTTTTACCCACTAAAGCTCCGGCGGTGGTTGTTCTCGAAAAGTTGTCATGTTGGCACTGGGATCTCCAACGGAACGCACCGGAGCCCCTCTCGCGCTGTACCGAAGCAATTTTTGAAGAGAGAGAAGCGGTGCTAAACCCCACCTTCACTCTCGCAGTGCTGCAACAGCGCGGACCACTCGCGCTGGCGTTCTTCTCGGAATCGCATGGACCCCGCTCCGATCAGTCGCAACCATAAAGGCCCTAGTTGCCTCTTAAGACAAGTGGGGAACACCTTAGCCGTACCATCCGTAGCCTTATTCTCGGGCCCAGGCTACTGGGCTGGTAATTGTAGACTTACCTAATATAATAATTTATGGACAAATATATAATAAATTATATAATTACAGTTACAAGAAATAAAAAATAAAAAAATGTAGAAAAACACATTACTTACTTCTACTAGTTCATTATCTGAACTATCTAATTAAATATTTCATTGCTTTGTCACTTTATACAAAAATTATATTGGAGAAACTGATAATTATATTCTAATATTAGTTTCGACTGTGTATGGCCAGCTTTTCAATAGTTTGTAGGTAACCTGGAAATATAAATATTACAAGATTAATCACGTTTTTATATATAAATAAATATATACACAGTAGATTTCAAGATTACAACATACACAAGATTTGCTCAAACAAAAAGCAATCTGAATTTTACTTTAATTTTTGTTCAATGAAGCGTAAGCTTATTTATAGAAGAATAAGTCGTCAATTCAAATCTAAAAGAACGTACCAACTTTGCTTTATCTTAAATATAATATCTACATATCTTTTTATGCCTAAATAATTAAAAGTCCATAAATGCAAATAAGTCTACGTAACAGCTACGTCGTAGCACCTACTACAATACTCATATTTTTATGTATGCAAAAACACAAACTATCCTACAATTCTTGATAGCTCGAGTTTATAAAAGGTATTTCATACAATGAAAACACTTTTAGAAACGATAATGTAATTTGTGACATTGTTTAAAACGGCCATGTTAGTGGCTGTGTACCGTGGCCGAGTGGCGCAGGCGAAGTTGCCGTAATAATTTCGACTTTATTTGCAATATGGCCATTAGTGAGTTAATTATTTAGTAGGTTGAAACTCCGCACAACCATTGGTGTGTGCCTGTAGATACTCGTATTGCGCTCTGCCACTTTATTACTTTCACAACATACTCTTGTTATTGCAACAACAAAAACACTGATCGCTTTATCAATTTAATAATAACTATATCTATATTCATACATATATATGTTTACCTTTATCTTTAAAACTTATTTTAAAAAAAAAGATATTCAAAGAGTTTTCAATTCTTAATTGGTAATTTTTTAGCTCTGTTTTATGCATGTTACATGATGTGTCCGTTATTTGTGCACCTATTTTGATGATTCTTTTCCTATTTTAGTGTATATTTCCTAGGTGGTCCCATAGTTTAGGTAAGATCTAACGATGGAATACAAATTAAACGAAAGAACTCTTTAAAGGTTTCTATGTTTCAAATATTTTTTTTTTAGTTTCCGTTGCTAAATTAGAAAAACGAAACACTTAGGTAATCACCTCGGTGTCGAACAAAAGCAAACAGCTAATATTTGAAGTTCTTGCTAGTAAGTAGAGGCCACAGACATAAACTTTGTAAGTTTAGTTTTACTTCTAAGCTGCTAGTTTTGAGTGTTTAAATAGAAAGTTAAAAAACAATGCTTTTTTGAGTTCGTCGTGTAGAGTATTAAATGAAAGCTATCGTTTTGAATCTGTGCATGAAGTTCAAAGATCCTCCAGTGAACTCTTAATTTCTAGCTCTACTTTTCCTCAAACTGTACTGATTTTTGTGTTCAATTTTAGTATACTGCTTGTAGCTTTTATAAAGTTGTCTGTTTATCTGTCTGTTCTAGTTAATTTTGATTTTTAACGTATGTATTTATGCCTTACTTTTCCATCGTAATATTCGATTCTGCATATATTTAACTGTATATTTAAAGTTATATTCCATAGAAATGTTCACAGCTTTAGTTTGAAGTTAAAGGCATGTGATCCATGACCGAATTTCAAGACTGTTGTTGTAAGTTCGTCCACGAACCCTTGTCTGGTTAGAAGAATTAAATTTTTAAGTGTTTTCTAAGTTTGCGTATTTTATAATTGGTATATCGTTTTTAGGAATCGGTTTTATTATTTTACATATAGTGTAAATATGTATATTGAATCTCACGTTAAATTATTAGGTAACATCACAACAGCGTTGAAGAAAATTAACCATTTTGTACTGGAGAACTGTCAGAATGTCGTTAGCATTCTAATTACATATCTTCGCGATGACCTGCCAAAATGAGTAACTTTAAAAGCTTTGGCTTTCAATGTAGAATACATTGGACTGTAAAAAATATTTACCCTTTGGCAGCATGTTTCTGCGCACTGCGTACAATATGTTTGTACTCATTTTATTTAATCTAGTACAAAGTAACTGTTTAAGGTTTTATACAAAATATTATATTTTTCTTTACGCACTTATGACAGTCATTCTTTTAACAGATTATTTATATTATACAAAAGTCTTCTTGAAGTTTTTGAAACAAATACTAAAAAAAACTCTTATTTCACGCTACTTTCCTACTAATAACGTGATAATTAAACGTTACTTTCTAATTAATTCTTCAAATACAATTGCAACTGAAATTGAAGTGTCTGAAACTGAAAATGAAACTATAATAAAAATACAAGCATGACATTACATCTCAATTGTTGCTTTAATGGCTAAGCTAACTTTTATGTAATAATTACAATAGTGACCTACTAAATTCGTCCAATGAATAAACCCAGAGTAAATCTAAACTTTATAGATATTTTGTACGTTATATTGTACGTACATATATACATATAGTATCGAAATGGTTTCACACCCAACTCTGCCAACTATAATAATTTATTCACATGTTAACTCCATCCGCTTCTGCAACTTAGATTGGACTTAAACGAGTACGTTATGAGCGCGTATTATGCTTAATGAAGTTAAACATGTCGCTAACAGGGAACTCGACAACAGACTACAGCGAATCGATGCTACTGTAAAATTGTAGAAGCCTCTTATAATAACTGATAACTGTTAAAATACTGCGGTTAATGCCAGCTTTCAGTCATGAAAACTTTAGTTTAGTAACCACATCGAATAACATATGACAGTATTAATGAAACTTGCACCTCAATGCCTCAATTGTCAATCGCTCATTAATTTTTTGATGTATAAAGTGCTCGCTACTAACTAATGTTTCTTTTTAAATGTATCAAAAAGAAGTATCTACAAATTCAAATAGTTTGATGCTTCTAATGTATGAAGAATATAAACAAAGCACTTTTTTTAAAATATACTAGGCGTAAATGTGCTTTCCAATCTATTGCTTTTCCAATTTGTAGTCAATGGAGCTCCGTCTCTTAAATTGGAAAAATTAGTACTTCAAGAGACTAGAAGTATGTAAGTATCAAATTACACTGGAAGAATTTATCTTTAAAGTACCTAGACTACTAGACTACTATATACTATTCTAGAAGTATTTTAAAGTAAAAATAATAGCTGTTTGTGTGGATAGTTCAGTAGCGATACTTTGTGACCACACCAAGCTAACTATGTTCCAAGTTAGACTGAGCAGCTAAAAGGCCATTACTAGGCGGGCCGTATGAATTATTTGTAGGGGCTCCGGGCACGCGACGACTGGTCACCGCGTGTAACCAAATTATTGTATCAAATCTAAAGTAAATCCACAGACGGTTTCATAAGACCTAGATTTAGAAACCCAGCTTAAGACTTGAGTGATAAAGAAACTCATTTACAACTTAATTTTCTAATTAATTGAAAAATTTCTAAAGCTTTAATTTAACTTTTCATTTTATTTCGATTTGAAAACTGATACCAATACAAAGTTCTTCTTTTATCTAATGCAATATAAGTACAATGAACAAATGGCAGTATTTATAAATTAATTTAAAAATAGTGTGCAAATGTTAGGTACTCTAAAACCGTAACAGTGCCAGTAATTATTAAAGAATTAAGAGGGTGGTGCCGGTGCGGTTGCGACCGGACGGCTTAGCGTGTTTGCAGGCCATACTTCGTATCCTATTTGAACAATGACTGTCTTTGTAGTTTATAACTACTAAAATCGATTTGATGAAACTCGAATGTTTTTAATTAAGAAAATGGTAATGAAGTAGCAATTAATTGAAACATAACGAAGTTATTTTCATAGACGAATACGACGTAAGTAAAGCCTAAATCAGATACTTTTTCACATTTGATAAGTTTAGTTGATAGTTCAATTTAATTTAATTAATGTTAAATGTAAATTAATAACATAAAAATTGTGATCACACCCTCAAACAAATATCCGATCACTACCTGTTACATTTATACCCCACGCGAATGGTAAGAAACAGTTCTATTTCTTAGAGAATTATGTATGTATTATTGGTATATATATAACTCATATACACATATAATATGCAAATATATATAATATATGATATTATGAATTATAAACATCATAATATATCTATATAGATATATATATGTACATAATATCATATATTATACATATTTGCATACTATATGTGTCTATGAGTTATTCCTTTAATATAAGGTTTAATGCAAGTTCTAGGTTGATCTGCTTTTATATTTAAATAATGTATGATATTGTCAACAATGTCATTCAATCTTTACATAAAGTCTAAAGAAAAACATCACTAAAAACGTTACAATAAAACACAAAGTTTACTGCCGATGATGTGTAGCCGAAGTTCACAGTTTGTTATAGGCTTGTTACACGCGAATGCTTTCTTCAGGTGACTCGGTTAAACAAATTTAGTATTTAGTGGAGGAGACTTCAAATACTAAGCGAATAATCGGGGCGAGAGGATGTGTGAGACGGTCACGTAGTGCATAAGATATCATAACACATAGAAATTATGTAAACTGTGTTACATAAACAGTAACAACAGTTCAACGGCATGTAATAGTATTTTAAAACGATAACGTTTAAAACAAGATTTTTTTAGTCGGGGTTGAAATGCCTGTAACAGACGAACAGACGGCGAACTATACTATATACTTACAAAACCAATAAACTTTATTCATTACTCGCTGTTGTCCGCGACTTCGTTCGCGTAGTCTTTTATTTACTAAATTAAATAATTCAAAAACAACAAAACAAATCAAACGACAAAAGTTTCTTCACAATAGGATGAATGATTTAAGAACTCATAGGGGACAAACATACAAAGAAACATTTTTATTTGTATAGATAAAGATATCGAAAAAGCGAAAAAATTTCTATTTACAATAAATTACTCATTAATATTTTGTAACGTTATAACGTACATCTTGTTTCAAAATTTCATGTTATAATATAATCTTGTATTGTAGTATAATAAAAGAAGGGAACATTATATTCTAATAAGCAAATATTACCTTAACGGTAACGTTACGTTAATTAACGTTACAATTTTGATGTATTCTGTAGTTCCGCAATAGAGATATGAATATGAATGCAAAATAGATACCACAACTTATGTTTGAGTTCAGTCAAAAACCATCGACAGACAGCTAATGTTTATTAAAGTTTATATTCACGATTTTGAAACCCAAATGAGTGTGCTGCTGGTCGCTCGAGATGTGCAACTTTTCAGTTAGTCACGTTTCACTAGGTTGCTTGCCTATTAGACATACAAATGTTATACATACGTCATACATTATACGTACTTATTTTGGTACGCAGATGCTGAAATGCAGAGGTGTAAAAATAATGTTTTTAACTTGATCTTTTAAATACAGAAGGAGTGTCAGGTTTTGATTTTGTTGCGCTATGAGACTCTATCTACTCCGAATAGGAAATGACACGAATTAAGTAGGTATATGTGTATTATAATTTGCAAAATATGTGATCCTCGTAATAATTATTTGTATAAGAATAAAAAAAGTATGCGCGTAGAATCAACAAGAAACCACTTCACAAACACTGTACAAAGTACAAATATTCAGAAGCAGCTAGTCAAATGAAAGCGATATACGTCCGACACTTAACATCACTGGAAGTCAGTTCACTGCGATGATCACTCCATTTTTTTTTTACGTCAGGAAATGCGTTACGCATCCCGTCCCGCCTAGGAGGGTGGCACGGGGGTATGTGAGACTCCTCGACATTAGAGTGCTAGGCCGACTAGAGCTAGATCCACTAAAACCTGAGACGGTGTTCTTCCTCGGGGCCTTAGTGCCGGGGCAACGTGGGCGCATTCGCAATCGAATTCGCAGTTCGACCTGCCCGCTCTCCTGGGAGGCGCGCGGGAAAACCGCGCGCACCATCCCGAGGCCATTGGGTGAGGCGCCTTCCCCCGAAGGACACCCCAGGCCTCCAAAGTGACGGCTTACGCACCCCGCCTACACCACGGCAGGGCGTCCGCACGCCCACCTGATTTTTACGTGCTTACTCACGGGTTTTTACAAGTTTTCTTTCTTCCCACCTTTGATTTTAACGTGTTGTCTCACGTGTTTCATTTCGAGTTTTCTTTCTCTCCACCTCTGATTTTAACGTGTTTTCTCACGGGTTTCATTTCGAGTTTTCCTTCTCTCCACCTCAGGTTTTTACGTGTTTCCTCTCGAGTTTTTAAAAGTTTTCCTTCTTTCCACCTCCGGGGCCACAATACCCTTCCTAAAAGAGGGGCAAGTGACGCCGACATGTGACCCCCGCCCTCACGTAGAGGACAGGGAACACAACTTGCCCCCATAAATGGGAACATTTCTCACCCCCGGTACGGGCCAGGTCCTTTCGGCATCGCGTACTCGGTCCTAACCCGGAACTAAGAAGCCCATCAACGTGCATCCTTCAGGATACACGCTGATGGACACCCGGATGGTCGGGCTATTAGCCGCTGCCAAGTAACAACCCATTAAACAACGAGCAGTTACCGGTCGGCGCCCAGGGCGCACCACGAGGGGGTTGTCCAACCCAGTACCCCACGATGATCACGCTAGCTTTAGCCTACTACGAGTATAACCTTTGATTAATAGCATTTAAAAATATAATATAAAGTTAGTTAACTTTAGGTAAACCTGCATATTCCGCGTAATTTTTAAAATTCTGGGTCCATTGTTTCAGAGATAAAGAGAAAACAATTATTACAAAAAAGTTAACTGAGTATGTGATGGATAAACGCAAAAACTACTCAAGCAATTTCAAAAATTATTTTACCTATACAAAGCTACATTATCAGCGAGTAACATGGGCTATATTTCATTTTCAAAAAATTTTTAAATTTCAAAATATTAATAATACCGCAACAAATGCGGTAAGTTGTCGATTGCCCACTCGAACGAAGTTGAGTGCATGAGCGAAGCGAGTGCGCTCATTCGCTCGAGTGGACAATCGACAACACCTCACGAGTTGCAGATGCTATTTTTTATTACTAATGCGGAGATAATTTTGGTACAAAGAAAAATTATAGAAAGTAATAACTTTATTGCAAACAATGGACATATTGTTTAACAAGAGCAATTAATTATATTTTTCATTTAAATAAACAGTTATATTTGAACAATTTTAAAACGTAATGTAGATATTTTTTGAGTTTTTTGTAGAAATTGAATCTAAAACTTCGAAATCAAGATCTTTCACACTGATGTCAATAGGTACTAAAATCGATTGTGTTTTTTTTAGATATTAATTTTACATTCTTTTTTTAAATAGTGAATTTGCGTGTGCCAAGCAAAATTTGTGTGCGACAAGTAAACTTGTCGCACTCAAATTGTAAAATGAGAATATAACCTACTTATAAACCCAAAAATGTGCGTTTCGATACTGTTTATCCCGCATGAGTATTAAAAAAGAATAAACAGAACTTGACCAAATTGTATTTAAATACTTCCTAAAACTTATTAATTACTTAGTTAAAAAGTTTAATTTTATAGTTCAAAACTGATTGAATGTGTTACTTTGAAAGATTGAAAGTAAGGACGTTGAAGAATGTTGGCAGAACCTTAGGGATAGTATGGTCAAGGCTGCGAAAGAAGTGTGTAGAGTGAATTGGGAACGGTAAAAAGCGTGAAGTGTGGTAGGATGATGAGGTGAAAGAGTCTGTGTATAAGAAGAAGAAAGCATGGCGAGACTACCTACTACTAAAAATGACTGTGGTATGAAGAATTTGATAAAAGACAAATATAAGCTGCAGAAAGCAAAAACGAAGGCACTAGTGAAAGAAAAGCGTGCAAGGTGTAGGCTGTTAGACGAAAACGAGATGTCGGACAACTTCGAGGAAAATTCCAAATTATTTTGGAAAGAAGTACGTAAGTACCGAAATGGTCCGGCACCTTGCAGAAAGAATAAAGTGCGTTTGAAAGAAAACCACCTGCTAACAAATAAAAAAGACGTTCTGCAGTGATGGAGTGATTACTATGGAGAACTGTACGAGAGTGGCGACTCCGTCTTTGATACTGAGAGCGATGCTTGTGAATTGCTACACTCGGGTCAAGGACTGGAGGATGCCATTAGTATGAATGAGATCGAGAAAGTGATAAGAAGTCTGAAATGTAGAAAGGCTGCAGGAAATTATGAGATGACTGCTGAAATGATCAAGTACGGTGGTCCTAGGGTCTGAAATGCCTTCTATACACTGTGCAACATTTTATTATTGTTAGCAGAAGGGGGAGGTTCTAGAGAGCTGGCACATCGCACTCATAGCACCTCTCTATATAGGGAAAGGTTCTCATTTAGACTGTGCGTGCTATAGGGCCATCAGCTTCGTCAGCGTAGTAAGTAAAATCTATACCAAGGTATTGACTCAACGTATGAAATGCGTTTCTGAAAAATATTTGTGGGAGGCCCAAGGTGGTTTTAGAAGCGATAGGGGTGTGGATCAGATTTTCTCAGTTCGCGTTATCTTAGGAAAGTTTCTGGCTATAAATCAGAAAGTTTTCTGCGCTTTCGTGGATCTAGAAAAAGCATTCGATAGAGTAGTGTGAAAGAAACTGTGGAATCTTCTGCCAGAATATGGCGTGGAGGGCCCCTTACAGCAGGCTGTGAGGTCATTAGATCGAGGCCACAAACCCTGTGTAAGGACAGATGATGTCATACCACCCTGGTTCGATGTCTGTTCAGGCGTCAGACAGGGCTGCGTGATGTCTGCCTGGCTGTTCGTGCTGTATTTTGACAGTTGCCTCCAGACATTGAAAGGTAGTATGAGTGATATGATATGTGATGGTAGGTACAGTGGTAAACTGTCTATTGTACGCTTACGATGCTGTGCTTATATCACCATCAGAAGCAGAGTTGCAGACACTAATCACGTGCGTGAAAGAAGAATGTGAAGTGAAAGGATTTAATATGAATATAAACAAAACTAAGGTTCTGGTGTTTGAAAGAGAAGCGATAGACAAAATGTGAGATTTGGATACATGGAAAAGTCTAGAACAAGCGGATGAAATTTTGTATATGGGGAGTGCGTTTTTGAGGGATGGAATGTGTAAGTTGGATGTGGAGAGAAGGGTAGCAGCCGGCAATAAAGTGAACGGTGCTCTGTCCGCATTAGTAGGCAGTGTAGGCAGTGATAGCTAAAATGGCCATCCGTGGATGGCCATTTTGGCTAGTGGCCATTTTATTCGGTGCCGAATATGCGGTGTTGGTGCCAACTTTATTGTACGGTAGTGAGGCCTGGATATGCCCGAAATCGAGTGAAAGTATGATAAATGTAGTAGAAATACGATCTCTTAGAAATATGTGCGGTGTCACTCTTGCTGACAGGATACGCAATAAAGAGATACGAAGTAGTAGTAGTACTACGTACGTAGTAGTACGTACAGGGTTGCACGACAGTATTATTTTAAAAATCAAGAAAGGAATGCTTGGATGATTCGGGCATATAGAAAGAATTAGTGATGAAATACTGACGAAGAAAATCTACAGCGCGAAAGCGAAAGGTAAAAGAAGCCAAGAAGGACCATCGCTGACTTATGAAGATCAAATAGCCAGTGTTAGCGGACGGAATGTCAAAAGCAATTGCATACCTAGGCGAAAGTGTGTGAGAAGAATAATGAGATTTGAGGAAGCGAAAGAAATATGTAAGGACCGTGACGCTTGGCGCTCCATCCGCTCTGACTACCCCGTTAGGGATACAGCGTGAAGATAATTATGTATGTAGTTTCCGTAATAAGTGACCACAATTTTAGATGAATTGGTTTATATAAACCAATTATATAAACCAAACCGTATACGACATTCGTAGTAAGTACAGAAACTTTTAGCAATACACTGCCTTGGTTTCGTATTAAACCATTAAGCTTTCTTTCTAAATGTATAACAGCACATGTTAAAAGTGTGTTTTAAATAAATCTCAGTCCAATTTCAGTAAAATCGACAACAGCTAAAAATCGTTCCCTTAAACGAAACACGATTAAACACAATATTGGCTATTGAATTGCCCTACAAAATGTACTAGATTAGGGTTGCCAACACAGCTCGATTTTTTTACACTTTTTCATTAAGTAAAAAACCTTAAAATATAACGCTTATGTTTTTTATAAGTATGATGAACTAGTTAAAAACATAATTGTAACAAATTCCTACACGTTTCTAGTATAAGCTATCGCTTGTGCCCTTACGTAATCCGATTCGTTCTGACTTTTCAAATTTTTCTCGATTTTTGTTATGACAACACCCCTATTCTAAGCCAATTAGTCGGTCATTTTTGCAGTGGCACGGCCGTTCACAGAGAACCAGCCTAAGCTGACATAAGCCGGTTATGTCCGGTTCGAATCTAATTAAAGGACACCGTGTCTGTCCGAAACGCTGACAATGACCGTTAGACTTTTTTCTACCGCAGTAGACGTTTCAGTGCTCAAGTTAATAAGTTTATTTTATAATTCATTTTATTGTAATTTACACTGGGCAACAAATAGAAAATAAAATAAAAAGAAAAAGGAGTTGGAATGAATAATGTGATCAAGTAATGCAGCAACCGCAGTCGCTCAAAATGAATACAATTGTTTTGTTTTCCCTTGGTAAATTTATTCGTTGTTTAGAATAATGAGACGGGCGTATTTGCTCAGGGAAATCCATTCTCTAACAATTTAAGACGGAGCCGCCTAATGTGTTGCAATTTTTCGTGTATAATAACAGTATGTAAATTATGTATCCACGTGCTTTGAAGTGAAATACAGAAGATAACCTAGAATTTCTTTTGTAAATATTCTCTTAGCATTTATGTGGGTCAACAGTCATTCCTCGTTGAATAAAATAACTCGCATAAAACACAGAAGTAGTTTATCAAATACATAGAAATATAATCCGCTTATTAAGTATACCGTAGCTCGCTACCACCGGCAACATGTCCTCGACTCTACTAGCAGGCACGCTTCAGCAACGTACGACATTAAGTAAAAGAGTTTCGTGAGCTGTAATTTAGTAGAAAGCATTGAAATATTCGTGTATAATCTGAATAACATGCCGATATGAACAACGGGGGAATATGGGGAACGTTAGGGTGTATTTTATCCAATATTAAACGTTTAGGGAACTGCGAGTGGAATATTTTACGAATTACGCGAAGGCTTTCATAATATTCAATAAGATAATAGACAAAGATGTACTCGTATGTCTTCAAAATATATTTTCCAAAGTATTTTTCGCTTAATATCTTTACGATAAATGCTAAAATACGTACTCATACTGATATGAAAGTACTTAGGGAATAACGATTATTTTGCAAACGTACACAAAATTATGCTCAGCTAGATCTTTACTCTTTATGGCTTACTAATGTTATTATGAAAGAATAAAAATAATAGATAAGTATCTACACTTCAATATTATTTTGTGAGGGTAGCTGCTACATAAAGGACCATGCGTGAAACTAAGATATCTCGTGCTGTTTGCACGGATCAAAGCAATACAGTGGAGAGAAAACCTCAATTTCTCCGGGACCTTCGTAATGTAATTTTTCGCTTTTCCATTTTCTTTGCCCAAAAGTTAGAGCTTTATTGAAATATTGGATATCAAGTACGGTGGAGTTGTTTTTATTCGAAAGTTTCCGAATTCTTGGCTCGATCCTCCCAACTATGTATAAAAAGACCCGTCGAGTTTATTTTGATTTTTATCTTGAATGAAATTGGTTTAGCATAAAAGAAAAAGAAATGATAATATTGACAGTATACACAATACTACGGAATATCTTTATAGTTTTAGAAATAAAATCGTAAGGAATTATTTTCTTATAATTGTATGTTTCTAATACTTACAAATTATTTGTTACATTAATGCGAATCAAACCGTTGGCGATGAGTAATGAATATAGTGATAGTGACGAAAATCGATTAATCCGTCGTTTATCTACTTCTAAATAAAACAAAGATAGATCACAGATCATAGATAGATCATCACATAGATCTAAATAAACCTACAGAAGCTTTGAAGGAGGTATAATCATGCGAGGAAACATACAAAGGTATACGTATATTGTATATACATAAGTACGTATTACATATGCGTCTTGCGGCTTCCATTTGACCGCGCGAAACTTGACGCCAGCAACTAGACCCTATTGGGTATCATTTTCACATTGATATCGCAATGTTATTCTGGTTTTAAAATAATTATATTAAATTGGATGAAGAATAAATATAAAGTTTATTTATCGTTTTTTGACTAAAATGGCAAAGCATACCCTCATATAGTTTCGTCATATCTGACGGTTCGTCTGTCTATCATTAAATTTCACTTTAAATTGCCGTCGTCTTTGCACCAACCGTACTGAAATGTAATATAGAAGCGTAAAGTGAAAATGAACATGAAACATGAAAAAGGAAAACAAACTTTTCTAGATTGTCTCGGGTTTGGGTGTACTGGGAGATGACCCTAGTAGTTGTCGTCTGGTTCTCATAGCACAGTGAATGCCTTAATTTGAGAACAGATGATTGGAGTATATTGTCTGGCGCATTTATTATTTATTTATTAATTATATTAAACTTCTAATTCCTTTGAAACCACTATAGAACCCGACATGGGTGCGTGTGCGATACACTCTTAACCGGTTTTTATTACATCAAAATTGTAAACTGTAAACATTTTATTATGTAATTAACACATACAATATGTTTTATTATGTAACAATCGTAATTACATACGAAATTCTAAATAATAATAAATTTAAAATTTAAGTTAAATTAAGTATAGGTTACATTGCGTAAGATATACAGGATACAGATCTTTCTACATTAGACGCCGCGTCACAGAGGCGGACTAACACTTGACTAACTTCACTCCAGAGATAGTAAACAAAAGAAAATGAAAGCACATATAATGTGAAACGTAAAAGCTCGTAGAAGCCAAACGAATTTCTTCCCATGCCTTACAGAGTAAACCACTCAACTAGCTAAGAATTTTGCTTTTATTTCTGCACGGGCTGACACCCGATCGCTTACGACGCGGTGTCACTACGGCCGGCTTGATTTATGCGGCCAATATGGCGGGCGCTGTCACTCTCCGACCGATATTGAACCGCATATCAACTAACGTGATTTGCTTCACCAGTTTTCCAGTCATAAGTAACATTAATAATTTCATACCAATGCAAATGCTATAATCACCATGCAAACTGAGAACATTTTATAGATTTGTAACTGAATTGAAAGTAATTCTATTAAACTGTACATTATTTTAAATTTATAAATAAATGTGTAGTATATTTTTTTTTAATTATACATAATTATTATATCTTATGTAATAATATAACCTAACTAGATTATATTATAGTAATTGTTAAATCTTTACAGTGTTTTTTTCCATCATCAATCTTCAGTATTGCACTACTTAGTCATAGGTTTTCCTAGCGCGATGTGGTGAATACCTCAGCCTTCCATTAACAAACATAACATCATTTACATTTTACAATATCATTTACATTGTTTTAAAGTATTTTTATAACAAATGGAAACATTAAACATATGAAAGTAAATCCGAAAAATATTCTTAAAGGTAAGACGTGTAAAAATATTTCTGGCTTTGCGACATTATGTCACGATAATAACAAGTACGTGGCTACAGGCGACACCTCAGACTTCTCTCTTCTACTGCCACCTAAGTAGGTCGAATAATGTGATGGGCTCAGCATAAGTACACTTGACATCGTCCTCTCGCTATGAGTGCCCTCTGAACCGATCCTTCATAGTAAAATCGCTTAATTTGACATGATTTTAAATATCGATAATGAAATTCTGCTGGTAACTGCGGTTCCGTAACTACTATGAGCTTTTCGAAATACCTTCCAGTGACAGGTGTATTATATACATTGAAATTACATTTCATCCCAAGCCTTTAATCAAAGTTCCGTTGAATGAAACTTCGCTACTCCCAAACTTCTATGTGAACCCTTATTTTAAGAATTAATTAACATAATAATTGCTGGTCGATTACAAATGAAAATTAACTTTGAATGTGTAAACAATACACATTAGGTAACATAAATTATCTTAACTTCCGGAATAAATTAAATGAGTACATACAGGAATACCGAAAAACAAAATTTGGGAGTACTATTTTCTGACATAAACTGTGGTTAAACAAACCACAGTGATCCGATAGCGATTGGACATCAAAATGAATAATGTAGCGGTAGACCGAGATCTGAAACTAATTGATTCGGGTTATCGCGAGATAGGCGTTTGAGTGAGGAAGTCCATGCGGAGCGGTTACGACACTCGTGGCACGTACACACGACGATACTTTTGAACTACAAATAATATACATATGTACATGCAACAAAACTGGTCTATCAAGGAACAAATTAAGAGAATAAGTTATCTTGGTTTCTCTTTATAAATGGCAGAAAGATGAGTAGTTGTCATTTGCTTTATTATAAAATGTTAGGCATTTATTCTTTGAAAGTAAACTTATTATCACAACTTTTTCCACTTCTTTCAACGGCCTACGTAATTCCTACTTGAACTCTTACGTTTTACAAAGAAGCTAAAAACAGAGTGATGAACTTTACTGGAATGTATGTGGGTAGTACTGTATGTGGGTGGTTATGTATGTGGGTATGAATGTTACCTCCTACAGACTACTCTAAGATCATTTGAGTAAATATAGCATCGGTAAAATCATTGGTTAAAACCATGATAGTCTAGCCGCACCCATTCCCAAAGTGGGCGATAACGCCCCCCTGTGGGCGCTGCGGGCCTAAAGGGGGCGATAAGAGACCCAGAAAAAAATGGGGGCGTTGTGTAGAGGTCTGGGGGGTGATTTGTAATTTCATTTAGCTAGGAGGCATCTTAGACAACGACTGCATGAGCTCTCGACTCAGTAGACAAAATAAGTTTGGGAACCTAGAGTCTAGCGGATAGCATAGGATACATGAAATTCAGAAAAATCTTAAATATTATCGTGACACGGCCCACTATTAAACTGAAGCAAGTAGAAACACTTTCGCAATCAAACAACGTCTAAGTTGTTTGTATTTTAACCGACTTCAAAAAACGAAGGAGGTTCTCTATACGTATTTTTAATTATGTGTTAAACTTGTAACGATGTTTTAGATTTAATTAGGCACGGTTCATTGTATATTTTTGGTCGATTTTGATTTTTCGTTGAAACAAATCTATTTTACTTGTCAGAGAAAACGTGATATCATGCAATTATTTTGCAATAAATTTAATTGTCTACAAGTTCAATTATAGAGTATCTAAAGGTAACTAAATTTAAAAGTTTATATCAAATATAGAGTACCCAGTAAAATAATTCGAATTATTTTCATTTCTGCAATGATATTTAAGAGAAGTGCCGAGTCTATAACTAGGTGATGAGGGAGGAACGAAGTTCCGCGTATGTTTTTTTTGTTTTTTGGTTCCCTGAAACCAAAAAAGAAAAACACTACGAAGCTTACTTGTACTCATTAGGATATAATTTTTTTCTTTTATAAATAGCATACTAGATACGCATGTTTGTAGAAGACAATCATGTTCATTCACAAAGTGTGGATAATGGAACTGATTTAAATTTGTTGGGTTATAATCTGATCGAATGCTTAATTTAATAAACAAAAAAAGTCCATACAAGCTTCACTTTAGTCGTTAAATTCATTTTTGTGTACGACCTTACTGCAGGCTGTGAGGTCATTATATCGAGACCACAGAGCCTGTGTAAGGATAGACGGGGACATGTCGCCCTGGTTTGAAGTCTGTTCTGGTGTCAGACAGGGCTGCGTGATGTCTGCCTGGCTATTTGTGCTGTATTTGGACAGTTGCCTCCAGAGATGGAAAGGTAATACGAGTGGTATGGGATGTGGTGACACAGTGGTAAACTGCCTATTGTACGCTGACGATGCTGTGCTAATAGCACCATCAGAAGCAGAGTTGCAGACACTAGTCACGTGCATGAAAGAAGATTGTGAAGTAAAAGGATTGAAAATGAATGTGAACAAAACTAAGGTTCTGGTGTTTGAAAGAGAAGTGGTACAAACGAAATGTATGATTTGTGTAAATGGAAAATGTCTAGAACAGGTGAATGAAATTGTGTACCTGGGGAGTGCGTTTTCGAGGGATGGAAGATGTGAGTTGGATGTGGAGAGACGGGTAGCAGCTGGCAATAAAGTGAACGGTGCTCTGTCCGCATTAGTGGGTAGTGTGAATATATCTAACACTGCTAAAATGGCCATCCACAAAGCTTTGGTGCCAACTTTATTGTACGGTAGTGAGGCCTGGATATGCCCAAAATCGAGTGAAAGTATGTTAAATACTGTGGAGATGCGGTCTCTCAGAAATATGTGCGGTGTCACGCTTGCTGACAGGATAAGCAATGATGAGATATGCAGTATGACAGGGTTGCACAACAGTGTTATTGTAAAAATGAAGAAAGGAATGCTTAGATGGTTCGGGCACATGGAAAGAATGAGTGATGAAAGACTGACGAAGAAAATGGTGGTAAAAGAAGCCAAGGAAGACCAAGGCTGACTTATGAAGATCAAATGGCCAGAGTGTTAGCAGACGGAAATGTCAAAAGCACTCGCATACCTAGGCGAAAATGTGTGAGGAGAATGATGAGATTTGAGAAAGCGAAAGAGGTGTGTAAGGACCGCGACTCCTGGCGCTCCGTCCTCTCTGACTACCCCGTTGGGGATACAGCGTGAAGTTATGTTACGTTATGTTATGATTTATATGTCTACTTAATTTAAAAAAATCTATTAAACCTAGGACTCAGTATAATTTTGCTGTAAACTAAAGTGTGGTGTTATATTCATACATACATACATATCTTCACGCCGGATCCCTAACGGGGTAGTCAGAGGACGGAGCGCTAAGTGTTGCGGTCCTTACATACTTCTTTCGCTTCCTCAAATCTCACCATTCTTCTCACACATTTTCACCTAGGTATGTGAGTGCTATTGATATTTGCGTCGGCTAACACTCTAGCTATTTGATCTTCATAATTCAGCCTTGGTATTCCTTGACTTCTTTTACCACTCACTTTCGTTCTATAGATTCTCTTCGTCAGGCTTTCATCTCTCATTCTTTCCATGTGCCCAAACCATCTTAGCGATTCCTTTCTTCATTTTTACAATAACATTATCGTGCCACCCTGTCATACTGCGTATCTCTTCATTGCTTATTTTGTCCGCAAGGGTGACACCGCAAAAATTATCGCACATATTTCTAAGAGATCACATTTCTACCACATTTATCTTACTTTCACTCGATTTCGGGCATATCTAGGCCGCGCTAGCGTACAATAAAGTTAGCACCAACATCGCATTGTGGATGGCCATTTTGGCTGAGTTAGATATATTCACACTGCCTACTAATGCGGACAGAGCACCGTTCACTTTATTGCCGGCTGCTACCTGTCTCTCCACATCCAACTCACCCATTCCATCCCTCGAAAACGCACTCCCTAGATATACAATTTCGGTCACTTGTTCTAGACATTTTCCATTTACCCATATATCACACTTTGTCTGTATATCTTCTCTTTGAAACACCAGGACCTTAGTTTTATTCACATTCCTATTCAATTATTTGACTTCACAGTCTTCTTTCATGAACGTAACTAGTGTCTGCAACTCCGCTTCTGATGATGTTATAAGCACAGCATCGTTAGCGTACAAGAGGCAGTTTACGACTGTACCATCACATATCATACCACTCATACTACCTTTCAATGTCTGGAAGCAACTGTCCAAATACAGCACGAATGGCCAGCCATACATCACGCAGCCCTGTTTGATGCCTGAACAGACTTCGAACCAGGGCGACATGTCACCATCTATTCTTATACAGGTTTTGTGGCCTCAATATAATGACCTCACAGCCTGCTGTAAGGGGCCCTCCATGCCATATTCAGGCAGAAGACTCCACAGTTTCTTTCGCACTACTCTATCGAATTACGCCAGAAACTTGCCCACGATAACGCGAAGTGATAAAATCTGATCCATACAACCGCTACCGTTCCTAAAACCACCTTGCGCTTCCCACAAATATCTTTCAGAAACATCTTTCACGCGTTCAGTCAATACCTTGATAAAGACTACTTGCTAAGCCCGAGCTCATGGCCTTATAGCACGCACAGTCCACATGAGAACCTTTCCCTTTATAGAGAGGCACTATGTCTGCGGTGCGCCAGTCCTCTGGCACCTCTCCCTTTTGCCATCAAAGGTTGCACAGTGCACAGAAGGTATACCAAACCCTAATACCACCATACTTTACATCTCAGCGGTCACCACATCATTTCTCGCAGCCTTTCCACATTTCAGACTTCTTATCACTTTTTCAATCTCTTCCATACTTTCATTCATGGCATCCTCCGGTCCCTGACCTGAGTGTGGCAATTCATTAGAATCGCTCTCAGTATCAGAGACGGAGTCGCCACTCTCATACAGTTCTCCATAGTATTCACTCCATCGCTACAGAACATCTTTTTTATTTGTTAGATTTTCTTTCGAACGCACTTTATTCATTCTGCAAGGTGCCGGACCACTTCGATCCTTACGTACTTATTTCCAAAATAATTTGGAATTTTAAGATGTCCGACATCTTGTTTTCATCTAACACCCTGCACCTTTCACGCTTCTCTTCCTCTAGTGCCTTCGTTTCTGCTTTCTGCAGATTATATCTCTCTTTTATCAAATTCTTCATACTATGGTAATTTTTAGTAGCAAAGTAGTCTCGCCTTGTTTTCTTCTTCTTATATACAGAGACTTTCACATCATCCCACCACACATCACGGTTTTTACCGTTCCCAATCTTATTCGTTCCACACACTTCTTTCGCAGCCTCGATCATGCTATCCCTAAGGTTCTGCCAACATTCTTCAACATCCTCGCTCATCTCTTTCAATCTATCATCAAGCTTACCGGATACAAACCTTTCATATTCATTCCTGGTGGTCGCGTCTTGCAGTTTCAAGCTCTTGATGCGACAGACAGCTGCAGATTTGGATGCTACGCGACATCGCCACGCTGCAAAAAGACCCCTTTTTCTAGTTATCACTAGAAAGTGGTCTGTTCCCAGATCGGCTCTTCTGTATGCTCTCGTATCTATAAACTACTTTATGAGCCGGCTGTCCACCAGGAACAAATCAATCATACTTCTTTCATCCTTCCTTTCCCACGTGTACTAATGAATCATTTTGTGCTTAAATAAGGTATTAACTATGAAAAGGTCATTTTCCATACACAGTCCTAACACAATCTTATCAGCATCATTCACTCTCTTATCACCATACTTGCCTAGGACAGACTCGAATCCTTGTCGAGCTGTCCCGACCCATCTATTCAGGTCTCCACACACTATAATTATCTCGTTCTTTTCAACCGTCACTAGAACTTCCTTTACATGCTCACAAAACTGCTCCAGCTCGCCCAAGCCGACGGAGGACACTGGGTATACACCACTAAGACAAATATTGTCGTCAACCCTGTCTTGAGACGCGTACTGAGCAGTCTGGGGTTTACACACTTACACTCAGTTACACAAGTAACCAAACGAGAAAACAGTAAGACGTTTGCCCCCTGGCATCCCCTTTCTTCTTGTGGTACCCCTGACCACAAAGCGATGCCCCCTCCACGCAAATCGGCAACTTCACTGCCCTTTCGCTTGGTTTCACTCAAACTTAACACATCCAATCTTCTTTCTTCCATAACATCAATCACTTCATTCATTTTCTCTTCAATCCCACCTCTCGCATTCCACGCAGCTATTCTGCACTCCTCTCTCCACTTCCCGCCACGATGCACAGCCTGTTGGGTGGCGGTCCCTAACGCCGAACTGCACTCTGCTCATACCAGCGGGGACAAACCGGTGTACGTCGCTTTCGGGGGTCGCCCTAGCTTTCGTATTTACGTTGTCCCGCATGGTGTGCACAGGAGAGGAATTGCAGCCCTGAAAAGGGATGGCAGGAGTC
The DNA here is from genome assembly GCA_907165235.1 of Zeuzera pyrina. Classification (NCBI taxonomy): domain Eukaryota; kingdom Metazoa; phylum Arthropoda; class Insecta; order Lepidoptera; family Cossidae; genus Zeuzera; species Zeuzera pyrina. The sequence continues at coordinate 8,622,696 of OU015627.1, forward strand.
GCGACGAGCACGCTTCCTCAATTGACCTCCTGAAAAGGGCGTGTTATATTCCCTTACTTATTATAGTTTTTGGTCCACTAAGTTTGAAGACAAGGGAAAAATTGTCTGTTTCGCATATTTTTAAAAATATTATTTTAAATATGCTATATAAAAATATTTTAAAGTAATAACTAGTGATACGTGTGGGCATATTACTACACAAAACTTAAAGTTTCTAAGACGTATAGTTTCTGATATCGATTGTGAAAGAGCACGTACGCAATCTTGTAGGCGTTTCATTATTTCGTTATTCCTTTCGAGGTACACAACCTTAATAAATATTGTGTAAAATAATTTGTAATTGTTTGATAACGTTATGTAAACTAAAAGTATATACGTATGTACCATACATACATGTTAACGATAAATGGAAAGCAATGTACTAGCTACGTCACGAGGGGAGGTCGGCTGTCACAGTGGTTCGACACGCGCATCGCTCACACGTTCTGACGGACCGACTGAACTGAGAAATTGAAACGCGTCATCACACACAAAAAATCTTGTAGGAGCCCGTGTAGATTGCTACTTTATTTTCTCGGTTCAAAAAACGAATAATGTGAGCAAAATTTGAAATTATCAAACACAAATAAAAGTTGTACCCTTTTGAATTTAATTGACGCCAGTGACTAGCGCTGATGTCATTACTCGATGTGGTAAAACCCCTGTGTGCGGAATGTTAAAATAATTTTCACCATTTTCAATGTTCCTCTCCATTTCACAGACACGACCCGACTGAGAGGAGTATTTAGAGCGCGTGATAAATTGGTGCCGAAATCGATTTATGGCAAAGTCGCGTTTAAAGGAAAATGAAAAATTCGCGAAATCTGCCGGAATCTAATAATAGCCTTTTCATCAATCAATACAATGAAATTCGAAACTGACAAGGAGAGGAGCTATTATTTTCAAATCATGACATATTTTTTACGCGATAAATACTCTTTTTTACACATCTCTGAAATTTAATGGAGAAAGATGTTGGAAGCCTTTGTCTTTTTCATTGTTCAGCAAATAAGCCTAGTGGTTGGACAAAGGCAGCGCGTCGCGACGTCAAGCACATAAGGGCCCGCTTCCGCCGCGCCAGCACGCTCTTGCCGCGAGCTCGAGCCACCTCGAGCCTCAAGCTTGAATCTCGAGCCGCTCGAGTGCCTGTCTTGTCGAGCGCTGACGAAGTCCACTGGATAACTAAGATTATTGCGCAGTGCAGTTGCTAGGAAACATAATGCGGACAAGATTATAAAAAAAATTTACTAATAAATTAACAAAAGCACAATTTTAATTAAAAGCGATGTCATATTATCATAAACTCATTGGATTTACTGTTCTTACTTATTTATTGCGATTCTGTAAATATTACAAATACACAATACATATTATGATATAATACTTATATTTAACTTTCTGTATGAGAGAAATTACTTTACGAATCAAAAGAACAAGAACATATTTCGTAACTAGATAGTCACTAGCTGGCTGTGGCAGATATAATTTAATTCAGTTTTACGGGAGTAGACTGGAACAAATGCGGTTATCACAATTATCCTGCCGTGTTCAAAGTAACGAGCTGCATGGTTTGCATACACAGGAAACGTTTAAATTTGTAATTTCTATTGAAAATATTATATATTTTATCAATTTGTTGATAACATGCGGAATAATATACTATTGCATAGTGTATACCTAATAAGTTATCAGTATATTATTGTTCTGTTTGATGGTATTGTGTATATAAGACGAACCTTAAACAGATAAGCTTACATCGTTAATAATTAAGCACTGGATTTCACTACTCTAAAATAAATTCAAAACTTTCTGAAGCCAATAATTTTAACTCAAATACAACTGTAGATTGTACACAAAATAGACTTCATTAAGAGTTTAATCATCAAATTGATGTTCATAGATTGTGTCGTTAACCCCGGGAATAGACAGATATTTTTACTTAATTTGCCACGATTGTCTTTAAAAGAAATAAATAAAGTAGCTGCTAGAGGTAACCTAGAGGGGTAGTATACGACATCATGCGGCGCGTAGCGGGGTTCCAGAGGCAACGCGGGCGTCTAATGGACGGGCTGGGTCTCGCCAGGGGGCCAATGCAGACTTTGCTCTTATCGAATGAAAGCCAACACTTTCTTATTAACGGCTGGATCTAATACTCATTGCTAACCTTATTCCATTTAGTATTAGAATACATGATTTCTCTGTCAGAATGTCACTTTAAACTACTGCATCTCACCACATATTCAAGCTTAAATCTTGAAAAGTGTGGTGGAAGCAAGAAGCAAGTTTAACTACAGCCCACCGACATCTACATTCCTTGAAGTGAAATAGAGTAGATTCTCACCGCAGTCTGACGACGAAACTTCTGAGATCGACGTGTCGCCTAACAACTGTTCAATGCCTTCCACACCACATACAATTGTGTGCTCTGTTTGCTAAAATCTAAAGTATGAAATCGTTTAACGTAACTTGTTATTTAATTCTTTGACAACGATGTTTCACAGCCACTTAAAAGTTGTGAGTGAATAACAAATCTGCTACGAAAAGTCTGTTCGACGAAGTTAGCCTGTTGAATTGTTTGTCGGAAGACAGAGGTTTTAAAAAGTTGGGAGAACATAAAGAGTATTTAAAGACACCTAGACATAGTCACTCATACTCCGTGTTAGTCACACTGACTCTGTTATTAGCTATGTTTTCATGTCTATTATGGCACTCTGAAAGTTTTATGTAACCATAACATTTTCATTCCACTTCGGTTTATTACGCACGCGTGTAACACATAAAAAGTGTTTTAAACACACATTCTATGTTGAGTCCAAACTAAGGTTATGCATCTTTACGTAATACAAGTATAAGTAGGTACCTTAAGAACAGCGATATGAATTTTTACGCTATATTCTTTTTGAACAAACCATACGACGGCTGTGCACCCATTGGATTTTTTTTACTACTCTTTTACATAATTAAATACTCTAACTAGATAACAGGAATATTTTTGAATAGGAATCACGTTACAGAAAAAAGTTTTTATTTATTCCAAATAAAAATTAACTTTGATGTGGTTATAACCAGTTAACACAAACCAGTGGCGCGCCTTAGGCTTCAGAATAGACCAAGCCCGACATACATGTTCTTCATTGTTTTTGGAAAAGTATATAGAGAAGGCTAAAATAATATAGACTATTAATTAATGTTGACTTTGGCACAACTGGTGGACAAGAAGAGAGGAAAGAGAACGCTCCCCGCGTTGCTCTTGAATAATGTTCATAATACTTTGCTATTAAAAACATACAGGCATAAATAATTTAACAGTTCTTAACATATTAATTAATGTGTCTCAATTCGCTGTTTATCCAAATTACTAAAAGAAATCACTGTATTCATGTATTTATGTGAATTCATGTGTCTTTTTATAGTAGTTTTTTTAATCGTCATAACCATATATTTTCTCAACTCTAAATATTTTCATTTGAAAAAAATTTACAGAACCGATAATAATAAGTAGTATCACCTAGCTATAACTTGATGGGAGAACAAATTAAAATCCAATCAGTTTTGTAAACTTATATATTAAACTGTCTTTATGCGAATTATTAGTCAGAGAAACACACATTCGATTAGTTAAATAGTTTTGTACATTGAGTTATTGTCTTTTATGCAATTAACTAGTCGAGTAATACACAAATCAGGCATAGGTTATAAAGAAACAATTAGTAGTTTTTTCTATGCAAAGTTCAAAGACTTTACATTTGCTATGCCGATTAAAACTTGCATACTCTTTAAGTCCTCACAATGAACAACTTGTTGGATTTTTTATTACAAATTACCTCACTTATGATGAGAAATGAAAAAAATACTTATCGCTCGTCCACCGGCTCAAGCAAACAAAAATTTTATAGGTATAAACGATGAACAAAAATATTATAGGTATAAACAATTAACATAAACAATGAAGTTGAATTGAATTCGTATCGTATCAGATATCGTATCTGATATGAAACGAATAGATACGACGTATCTCTCAATCTGTACGAAGTTCAGTATGAAACGCGAGCTTTTCGCTTCATACTAATTGCTGTATAAACCTTAGTAAAAAAGCTACAGTTATAACGAGTTTTGCCATTAAAGAGAAAGAGAGGTTGCAAGTCCCATTGCAAGCCAACGCGTGAGAGTAAGAAGATTGATTACTTTGATTTTTGCTCTGATTATGCCTTGAGAGGTCGTTAGTGTCGATCGACCGACGCACTGATTGGTCGCGCCTTGAGGTCAAAAACTTGTTTTATTTCTCTGAGATTCCTACACTGTTTTCGTTTGACAAGTATTCGCGGGAATTTTTAAAACTGTTTGATATGATTTTAAGTTTTGAAGTTGATAACAATTACTCATTTTTGACACGTTAGTATTCTGTGTTGTTGACTGAACATTTTAGTAAGGCAAGCTGGGCTTTTGGGCTTGTATGTAGGTACCGCCACTAACACAAACACAATATTCGGTGTCGCTGTGTTAACTAAGTTTTCCTGTATTCACTATTCATTTTTAAGCAACTACTATTCGTGACTACCTTCAACCTTCAACAACTATCTAACCTCTTGCGGGAAGAGATTGGGTTATATAGTATATTTACCAACTGAATCCGCCACAATGCTCATCTTGGCGCATCACGAGGGGCTCCGGGGTTTCCTATTACAAAATGCACCGAAGACCCGATATCGCTGCGTCAAAGAGAGCTGATCAATCTCAGCAGCTCTCTTCAGCAATCTCGCACGGATCACACACGCCACCGTCCTTTTCGTAATCGCCGAAACCTCGAGTCGAAGATTGGAGCCCCCACTCCGATCGATCGCGACCTTTATCTGCCTTAAGCCTTAAATTTATCACAAGTGGCTATGCAATAGCTATGCAATAAAATTAATTGTGTTGTAAAGCAAATGCCCATCAATTTCACCCATGCTACCTAACTTATCAACCAACTTCGTGTCATCAAAAGTATTAGAAGTCGGATACCGGCTTTCAAATTGTATTCATAGGGTCCCCTAACACTTGATGAATGTTTGGTGAAATAGCATTAGCGGTTCCCTATTTACAGGTTCCCGAAATTGTAAGAAATAATCGTGAAAATGGATATAACACTTTTATAACAAAACCATTTGAACAGTGTACACCACGCAAACTAAAAAATATATTAGTACTTACTAGGTAACACCTATTATTTCAAAGCGGCTTGAATTAACCATAACGTTTGGGAAAACGTGTCGAAGTGGCAACTTGACAAAAAGCTCCACGTGATTGATGCTCTCTGTTCCCAACCCACCGGAGGAACATTAATAGCTATCCTCTTCGTACGGAGCACTGAAGCCTGCTTTACATATGTAAACTGTGAAAACTTTTTTCTTTCTCCTAATGCAGTCTATAGCGAACATAGATAATAGGAAGTGGTCACCGACGCTGATATAATTAATACATTCATACATACATATCTTCACGCCGTATCCCCAACGAGGTAGTCAGAGAGGACGGAGCGCCAAACGTCGCGATCCTTACATACTTCTTTCGCTTCCTCAAATCTCATCATTCTCCTCACATATTTTCGCCTAGGTATGCGAGTGCTTTTGACATTTCCGTCGGCTAACACTCTAGCTATTGATCTTCATAAGTCAGCCTTGGTCTTCCTTGGCCTCTTTTACCGCTCACTTTCGCTCTATAGACTTTCTTCGTCAGTCTTTCATTCTTTCCATGTGCCCGAACCATCTTAGCATTCCTTTCTTCATTTTTTTAATAACACTGTCGTGCAAGCCTGCGTATCTCTTTATTGCTTATTTTGGTCTGCAAGGGGTGACACCGCACATATGTCTAAGAGATCGCATTTCTACTGCATTTGTCTTACTTTCACTCGATTTCTGGCCTATCCAGGACTCACTACCATACAATAAACTTGGCACCAACACCGCATTGTGTACGGCTATTTTGACTGAGTTAGATATATTCATACTGCTTACTGCTGCTTACTGCTTAAACACTTAAAATAATTTCTCATTCATTTCATTTTGTTTTATAACTTATTTACTCGTAAAACTTACTTGTAGTTTTCTAGAATATCGTATTCAGCAGCATTTATAATTCCAGTAGATTTTAACAAAATTCCTTTTTACATTTTTTCAACTTATTTTTTTTTAATGCATAGATTTTTATTTTGTTCTCTTACAAGAAATTTAAGCGAATTGAGAACATTGTACATTTGTAGCAGGTGCCGAGTTGCACTTGAAACATGCAAGTACAAGTTACATAATATGTACTAAAAGAAGGGCGGTGAGTAAACGAAGCGTTTTATCATTCGGATACAATTCGTCGGACTGTTAACATTTATTGTTTTATTGGAAAAATCAAAATACCTACAAAGTCAATCCCCAACTGCGTTATGAATCTTGTAGATCTTTATCACAACTGGTAAGAACTGCAAAAAAATCAGTACGAAAGCATAAGATATTTATAAGCGCCGCAAGGAGAAACAACTTTCAAATGAATTTGGACAACTTGTTGATCTCGCATACTCCGATGCTATTGAAAGAATGAAAATGGAGGAAGATATAATATTTTTATGCTAATATCAGAATGCTAGAACGAGTGTTTTAACCACCGATCCAAGAGCCAATCTGACCCGACGCTATACCGAGGATATCCGAATGTTAGCCTGACCTGAGTACGGTTTTCAATCGAGTGGGCCTAAAAACGAACATGGAAAAGAAGAAAATCATATCAAATATCTATGTTACGCCTATGCCAGTGGTGGTTGGAAATTCTACCATTAAAAGCTGTATAGCACTATTTACATTTTAAACAAAAGATCAAGTTTGGTATATTTGGTTTCGAGAAAAACGTCAGTTGAAGAATCCAGCTCGGCTGGGCTGCGTTCGGAAAGCTACTTTATATTTTTTGGTTGGCTATACCTCACTGTCTGAAAATCGAAGTCTTTGATTAGCTCGTGTTACCAGGGATGACCTATGGTTCGTATTTGACTGTCAGCTTCATACAAAGGATCAAAATCGCACAGCACGCTGTAAAAACAGTTACGCTTGGTATTTATCTACGTGACAAAAAAAGGAACGAAGTGATCCGTAGCAGAACTTGCGTAACCGACATAGCTCTGAGGGTTAGTAAGCTGAAATGGCAATGACCAGGCTACATAGCATAAAGAGCTGATAACCATTGGGGAATTAAGGTTCTTTTGTGACGACCACAAACCGGAAGACACATTGTAGGACGACTCCCCACGGGACGAACCGATGACCTTGTCAACCAAACCAAACCAAACCTGCTGCATTTGTGATACCAAATGGCGCAGGTCCGTGAGCTTTGGTGACATATGGGGGAGGCCTATGTCCAATAGTGATCATCTTCTAGCTTATGATGATGACATTTTTATAGAAACGGTGAGAACCAAATCGATCAGGTCGCTCAGCGGGTGTAGATAAAAAATTACCTGAAAAAGATTAAAAAACAGGGTAAAAAATAAAAAAGGAGCAAAGAAAACTTAGGGTTATTTCACTGGATTTTGCATCAACCCCTTCAATATCGAATGAGCTGTTATCATTCAAAAACCGCACTGTAGGTCTCTAGTTGTGATGAAAACATAGACGAGCTTTTTCCCGCGACATCGAGTTCAATGCTAACTGAAACAATGACAAAAAAAAGAGAGAGAAAGAATTTTATTACACCTATGCTAGTTGTAGCTTTAGAGAAATTGCGGCTGAACGCAAGGAACGCTTATATTATTCAGGCTATTCTAGAAATGTAGACCTAAATGAATTTCCTATTAAAAGGTCGTCTGTTTAAAGAATCAGATTTTCAGGGTAAAACACCATTGGTTCATTGGAATGATGCACATTGTTACCTGGTTTAAACACTATAAGTTCTAAAGAAGAGCTTTTACGATCATTGTTTCCTTTGAAGAGTTCTTGCTGTGCCCAATCTAAACAGTTCAATGCGTAAAGGTCAAGGCCATTTTAAATTATAGGAACTACAACGATAAGGTGAAAGTAATGTGGTACCACAGCTTCCAATACGCTTAATTCTAATATCTCTTGAAAAGAACTTGTGTGTTCTTAGAACGAGAGTTAGAGAAAGAGCTTTTGCTATTTGCTTATCTCTGTCATATTTATGAAATGGTTCTAAGAAAGGTGTTCGAAACAAAAATACATCGAATTTTTAAGAGCCCCGATATCCTACTATTCAAACAAATAAGGAAACATGGAAAAGTTTTGACATTACATAAAGAAAGATATGCGCTAAGTTTGTACAACAACATTTTGATGATGCAGACATTGATCAATTATTATGTTTTTTAATACTAAACTGCTAAAATGATGACGATGAAGATAATTACCGTAAACTAATCGGGTTGTCTAATGCGTTTGAGAAAAGACAAAACAATCAGGCCACCTGGTGCAATGCATCAAACGATCTGCTACTTAGGCTATAAAAACACGTTTACTGCAATCTCAATTAAAAATTAATGCTAAAGACAAACTAGCGATGCAAAACATTTGCCTACTTAATGTGATAATGTATGTGAAGTCCTGGATGAGATGAAAATTAACAGTGAAGGCGCCATATCAAGATTTATGCTTTTTAAAATCATTAAAAGATTACATAAAAATTGACAGAGATTGGAGCAAATTTTGTCAACGCTTGTGATATTTATCAGATGAAATAACCTTATTATCACTCTTTGATGATTTCGTCTATAGAAAAACACAAGAGGGGAATGTGTTCGACTATGAGAAAACGTATGTTCCATCGAAGGTAGAATTGTGAGTTCACTGTACGGTACGTTAAATTAGATGTTAAATAAACATTGCACCGATTTGTCTCCGTGAAAAGCGAACATCGTTCTATTTTTTCGATTCAAAATGGAAAGCACTTTTCTTTAAGAAAATTATTCTTCGTGGGAAGAAAATGCTGCCTTTATGAAAGGCAAATAAAACATACCGTGAAAACAGTTAATATGGTTGATAATAATCTGTCAAGCTGGTGCAAGACTTTCGGCAGCCGACAGAACCGGCAGATGAAGAACAAAAGCAGTTTCTATTACATTTTACACGCAAATTCCATTTTAATAATATTAAAATGGAAGAGGGTATGCGTTAGAAAATAACCATTTGTCTCATATCACGGACACCCATATATTACCATACATTGCATATAGACATTATATATTTAGTTACAACAAAAAAATGTTTAAAAAGATTCCTTCTAATGTGTTGTGATGTGAAGCTAACAACACGTATAAGTATTTATAACTAGTGTACTTATAACGAGTATGTATGAATGCAAATAGTATGTAGGGTATGTATATCTGTGTGTACATACACAAAACAGTTAGTTAAGTATAAAAATATATTTTTACATGACGCTGTGACGGACTTTTTCGCTGACTCCAGAAACACACTAAATAAAGCATAATGACTCATAACAACCAAATATATATTATTTACTCCTTTTTTTACAAAATTATATGTTCTAATGTATTACTATTATTATATTACTAGATATTACTAGTGTTAAATATGAAATGTAACAGAAGCACTGATCACTATGAACACACTATCAATTCTTCATCACAACTATTATCTACTTGACTATTCGACGGCTTCTCAACAACTGAACCCTTACAAGACCAAAATCAGGCTTTCAGCAGCCCCACTACACGCAGAAATCCATTCTACCCTTGTCCTTGTTAATAAAATGTTACAAAATAACACACATGGGTAATTTATGTGATTAAAATTAATATGGAACTAACACTAGAACACTTCTTTTTGTGGATGTAAACCAACTTTAAAAGAATCACTGTAGAATTGTAAAATATAGTAATATTTGTCTGAAAAATATATATTACAACAGGAAAAGTGAGATTTTTGCGCATGCTTCCGATAAATATACATGTTAATCTCCCAGAAGAAACACTGGTTACACCACACAAGATTACGAAACATGCACGTAGTTGCACTTATTTAATTACAAAGCTAACAGTTGACAAATCTATTTAACAGTGGACGCGACGTTATCTTTTGTTGTCTGCGCCTGAGACCAATCAATTACGCAGCAGTCGCCAGCAGGGAGTTGATTGCTGTCCTACTAGAAATGCGAACTTAGCGACACTATCCAATCGCATTTTCGAAACACTTACCATGTAGAATCAAAAATAACTAAATATGTAGATTAGAACTAAATATATTTCCCATTTCACACATTTATGAACTTTATGACTATAAAAACTCACAGTAAATATAAAAACTAAGAGTAAATCGTGAACGGTGCATTACGTTCAGTAAATGTACTGTCACACTCCATAAAACAAACTTCCATTGAAAAGACGTCAAAAGATTTCTTATCTCGGTTACAGCCGCTTTGAATAACGATCTAAAGTGTAACCCTATCGCGGCGGCTCTTTGATGTCCTTTAATTATAAAAGTTTTTCTCGTAAAGAGGACCTTTAAAAACCCTCGCACCCAGATACCTTGTACATACAACTTAAACAGCCTGTGACTTTTAATTTTTTTAATTATAATATTTAATTGAGGGAAAGACATTTTTCGAAAAATAAAGATACTCTGTATGTAAGATATATATTTAACAATATAGATTATTACAGGGTAGCCACTCCTGATTATCATTGATAGCCATCAATTATATTCATTCCATTTTCACTTCCAATTCATAAAATACAGAATTTTCTTAACGTCTATAAATACTATTTATTTATCTCATATACATACATATATAAACAATAATAGCCGCAACGATAACGGCGTAATTTCAGTGAGTACTAAATATGACATGAATCGATTATTTTAGCAAAATTAATTTATGATACTTTCAAGCTTTGCAATAACAACTTTTCTTCGATTTTAATGAGATTTATATGAATTCAAAAAGCTAACGTTTTATTTAAACATCGCTACGTTTACCTTTATTTATAAACTTACCCCTTCGCGCTCGATTTATTTTACGACTGTTACTTCGCAATCTGTTGCCAAGCTTCATCTGAAGATTTCTCAATCAGCTTGAATACTGAATTATTAAACAATTTACTTCACTTAGGAACATTTTGTTCTCGGACAAAGTACAGTGTTATATTACAAAACACTCAAACTTTGCTCTCATGATGAATTGACTGCTGTATTCAAAATGAAAGCTGTATGGCAAAAGGAAATATAGTTGTAGCCACCAACGAAGTAGGGCGCGGTGGGCTGGCCGTGGGTATCGATCAGCGACTAAAACAGGCCCGACGCCGACGTCTGTCTAGTCGGCCTAGCGCACCCCACTATATAAAGCCTACATCACCTGCGACCGTCTGTATTCCTGGTACATTGACCCAGTAAACGATACTGAACTATGTTGATTGAAACTCGAATAGCAGACGTGTTTTCCGGAATTGCTTTTAGGAACGATTTAACTACGAATGAATGTTGTTGATTGTGACAAACAAATAATTACAACGGTATTATAGTAATTTCGAAAGATCGCCCATAGAATGATGTTTATGTGTTTGTATTAAATGTTATCTTTCTATTTTTCAGGTAAGTCAAAATACATTCACTCAGTTCCGTGAGTTCTCATAAAGTGTAAGTAAGTAGGTACACTCATCAATTATATCAAAAAAACGAGCACGATCTCTTTAAATCGTTATTTAAACATGATGAATGACAAAGCAATCAATGGAGAATAGGACTGTGAGTCTCAAATTACCAGTCGATATGGGATTTGTTTTACTTCGGAACAAAATCTCCCTCATTATTGTCCGATGTGATGAATCACCAAGATAAACGATTCGACACAAAGTCAATCAAACCGGGAACAACGAACTTTTATAACATTTATTTTTCATTTTATACGATAAATAATATCAATATAATACAATTTCAACTTCATTACTGAAGCGACCAAGTATAAATGAACAGTGCCTATTTTATAGCGCCATAAATAACACGTTGTTTACAGAAGTCTTAACCATAACATTAAAGCGGTCATTTCTAGAACTTGTATGGTAGCATTCAAGCTAATTTCCTTTTAATGAGCCGTCAGTGATATTACCATTCATGTCACTTACATATACGATGTACGTTTTCTTTACTGTCATGAATGTCCCTATGCACTTAGGTCGTCCATTAGGGCCAGTGATGCAGCGTTCGTTGACGGGACGCGACCGTAAAACCTCTATAACATTCTTCCAGCACTTGTAAATCGTTTCGAAAGTCCTCATCTACTTTATGAGATCTTACATTACCGCAAACTATCTACACATTTTTCGGTGTCTCTGTGAGACCGTCTCTGTTACTGCGTAGAGGCTTTCAATACATACACCACCATCTATGGATCTGCTGACTAATCACGTCAGGAATCTCTATGTCTCAAATAAGTTATTACAAACAAATTAGATTTATTCATAACCCAATACAAATATTCAAGTATGAAAATTAAGTTGCTATGTAGATATAGTACGAGCCGGGCGGCAAATCAAAAACTAACAAGCTTAATCCTACTAATATTATAAATGTGAAAGTTTGTGAGGATGGACGTATGGATGTTTGTTACTTTTTCACGCAAAAACTACTGAACGGATTATGATGAAACTTTACAATGATAAAGCTTATATATCAGAATAACACATAGGCTATAATTTATACGCGAACGAAGTGCGGGCAAAAGCTAGTATTACATATACTGGGGGCGTATTCGCTAAAAAAGGACGAAATCAGGATTACATTACTTCAAATAATAAGTTTTACAAATGAGAGCTTTTAGAAAAATCGTGATTTGTGAGGTGGTCCAGAGATAAGTTTAATCAGAGTGCCGTTAAGTTTTAGTGTCTCGCCGGGTGCATACGGTTTATGGAGGGTGGGCGACATTGTCAACAGATCTTGCGACGCTCTTTATAGCTGCTGAAACGTTGCTTTAACGGTTTTATAGTTTTCGTCGTTCGTCGCGCTGGCGGTCACGGCATCCTTAATAGCCGTCGCTAAGTGCCCGCTCGGGGCACCGCGCTGCCCTCTCATATCTTTGTATGTTTCTTAAACGCTTGCTTAGATTTCCATCTTTATAGCAGTTTTTATTTTTTATTTTACTGCACAAAGTTGAGCTTGTAGATTCGAAAGAATTACTTACAAATTAAACACGTAGCAAGATTTTGTTACATAATATACCCTTCTAGTGTTCCGTTCCAGTATTGCAAAAACGGAAGAAAAAATAAATACTTTTTTGGAAAATATATTTTGACTATTCAAATCTGACATTTTTCGTAATATTTCTGTTAACAATCTTGTTTAAATTGATTCTGGCGAAATTTATTAGGTACGGTCTTTGGTGATTTGCAAAACTATGAAACAAGAGCGAAAACCAGTCATCACTTGAAAGTTTTTTAAAGTCAAAGTTAAATCAATTTATTCAAGTAAACCCAATTACAAGATATTTTTGATCGTCAAATCTACTTTAGTTCGGTTCAAAGTGAAGACCTAGGCACTGAGAAGAACCGACAAGAAACTCAGCCAGGTATCATTTTTTAAACATCTTTTACAAAAGGTTTATTAAAGTGCAATATTCAAAGAGCCAGTAAATGCATGTGCAGAGAAGATCAATTCCAGACTATTGTTTTATCTTCAACGAAATCGTTTATTTTGTAGTATGATTGTCTAACTTATTTACATTTAAAATCTATTTTCTGTTAATCAAGTGACTTCTTGAGGAACTTTATTATAAAAACGGTTGCAGTTACCAAAAAATTAAACATTTGACTTATGTAATTTAAATTTTGGAATAACCAATTTATCACGACTTCGGGTTTCCATACCATCAATATCACATTTCTTTATAAACAGATGTATATTTTTCCTCGTATACATAATAATTTCAAAGATGTATAAGGACGGCAAGGTGAATACATCAATGTCTTTAAAACGATGTCTCAGTGATTCTCGTGCATTAATAATGTTGATACTGTTGAATTCTGTTCTAGTATTTTATGATTTGTAACATCATAAAACCATGGAACAAGAGCTAAAACCGGGTACGAGTTTTGTCTTATACCTATGTGTAAGAATAAAACGAAAAGCGCACTAGATAGACAAAGTGTTTTTCTAGTTTCATTTATGATGAAGTTGTAGATTATAACAATAGTAGCTTAAGGTACTGTCATTTTATAGGTCGCTTTAATAAAAAGTAAATTTTCCATTCCTTCCCGTGATAGTAAGTTACGTTTAGAACAATACTGCACTCTGCACTGCTATAACTTAGTAAAAGGCTATAAATTGAGATTATATTATTTCCAAATAAATATATTAATCGATAAAAATGCCGATAATATCATATATTACAACTAAAACGTATTGGCATATTTATTCGATAAAATAGTATTCGTGTATTTGACTACATTTGTCGATCAAATTATGTTTTCTATATTTATAGGTTATCTTTAATTATCCAAATTAATATAGGAATTGCGTAATGAAAGAACTTATAAACTGAATTAATCAGTACAAATTACCTGTAGCTTTTACTTCTTTACCTTCGGTAGAAATGCAATCTGGATTTGAAGTAATAAGACATTATAAATGCGTCTATCTTCGAAGGATTATCCGACTGTTTAACAAATCCACTTTCAATTAATTTAATTAATGATTACACGCATCAATTAATGAAAGGATTCGAGATAAAACACAATTATCGTAGATTACCTAAAAAAAATACCCAATATCCACACGAAGTACCTATTCATGTTCACAAAGACTTTAACGTCGGCCTGCGATCTATCCAAATTTTAATTTTATATTTCCCGCGTGCATACTTAATTGCATTTTCGTTTAATTATTTAAAACTGTATATCCAATAATAATAATTAGGAGAAAGTTATAATTATTTTAAATTTATTATTTATCAAAAATGTTGAAAGGAAAAATTGTTTAGGTTTTAATCAATAACAATAAAGATTATAAAAAATATTATTTTAATTAAATGCGACTCATGTGCATATATCCTATTACAGTATAGGTTTTTTATTATTATACACAGATAACAATCACATGCAACCATGGATACAACAACTGCTATATGAACATATAAAAATAAAATAGAGTTTTTGACTTTTTGGCGGGAACGGGAGAAGTAAGTTTGTCATTTTATTTAGATTTTCTATTTTTTACATTTTTGGGAGTTTTAAAGTAGAAAAGTGATAGTATATTATGTTCTAAAGTTCTGTATAAGTGAAAAGAATGGAGTAGGTCTAAATAAACATGTGGAGCTAAAGTTCTCGCGCTCTTCCAAAAAGTCCTATAAAACTTCAGTAAAGCCTACTATCACTTTACTGAAGGAGTTTTACGATAATAAAAAACTAATTTACTTGTGATTCTACTTATTAATACGGGACATTGGCAATTGCGCTAAACTGTGCGCCATGCCATAAAGAAAGAAAAAAAAATAGAGTTTAAGAATTTAGTCTTTAAATAAAGAGCATAACACTAATAGGTATGAAGGTACATTAATTTTTATTAAATTAGATACCCATTTAATTGGCTTGTTAGATTATTTAGAGTAGTTAATTACTCATTTATTGAAAGCAGAAGCGGCGTTTATGTCTTTTCTACTGGATTCCCCCCGTGGTTTCAAGCTCGAGTAATACTATTCTTATTCACCTTTGTGATTGCATCGTTCGGTCATATAGGTAAACTTTCAGTTCATTTTCATATGAAAAACGTTATTGTTGGTTAAATGGAAATCTACGTATATCGTGTCGCTGACTTTTTCTACATCTACTGATGACTAATATTTTTATTGCACATTATTTTCGTGTAAATTCAACCATTTGACCAGTGTATGCCGATAAAGCAGTTATCAAGCGGCGCTTTTTTTTATTTACAGATATTGAGATTGCAAACTGAAAACTTAGTTCTATCAATATAAAATATACCCTATATTTCTCACGGACAGCGTAGTTTTCTATTAATGAAAACATTTTTAATTACTCTCTAAATGTACATATAAACTAACAAATTTTACCACTTTATAAAATTTGTGTTGATTAGTCGTTTCGCTATAGGATCTGTATTCTTATTAGCTGTAGTGGTGTTCAAATCATAAATTAGTCCCCATCATTTACTTCTGTTGCTTATAAATCTTATAGGTCTTCTCTAATTAATTCCGATGCAGCTTGCAGTGACGAAAACGCAATCACGGAAGCCAAACATGTCGTCAACGTGCCGTTGCAACGCCCTTATGCAACCACACTATTAGTTATATAAATAATTATTGAATAACGTTACGTGACGTTTGCCACTCATTAATGAATCCTTCTCAAGTAAGTAAATATTAAAATTAAACGCATTTTCATTTAAACTGTCTAATTAGTTTTGAAAGAAATACATAAGTATTACTTATATAGTGATGTTGACATTTTTATCAGTATACAATTGGCAAAAAAATGCTATTTTTTCAACATCTTTTTTACCATTATTTAGTAATCGTGAAAAAGGAAGAACCACTAATTTTATAGGTATAAATCTAAAAATATTTTTAAAAATCATGGATTCGAATTGTCATATTCCTTCATTCGATACCTCACACGTAGGCTGTTTAACTTTCTATGCCATTTCTATGTCTAACATGGTCCAAAAATAATGGTCGAGAAACAAAAAAAAATTATTATTAAACCAAATCCATACGTTTTAATCCATCACAAGAATATTATGAAGAATTGTGGTTTTACTCTATAAGTGTGTATAACTCGGTAACTAGTTAGGTAATCTGTGACTCCGTAACAAATAACATTTATAATATGCGAAAATTACTTCAATAAAACTAGAAAGGATGTCACCTTATTATTGAAAATAATATCATTCATTCCTATTACATAAACCTCGACCAAATCCCATGAACAAAGACGTTTTGAGTTATTTTAGTGTGTTTCGAGATATATAAGCATACGTATCGAGGTGTGGTACGTATCCTAGTAAATACAGTCAATTTTTCATAGTTGGTATGCAGTCTATACGCAAGCACGGCAAGCCATCGAGATATTTGGAAGGAATCCGACTAACTTTCAAACGTACCCAAGTTCTAGGTAAATTACTGCATCACTGCACAACGCAACATTAATTTTGTCTTTTATGAAAGTTAATCTCCAAAACATATGTAGGTACTATAAATTATTATTACACAAACTGGTGCCCGCGACTTCGTCCGCGTGAAAGTCGGTTTTATTACGCACCCTTGTGTCCTTCAACGTATAACAGGCGAGCGGCGGATTTAAAATTATCTTTAAATAACGATAACTTTTTTCACTGTTGTCACGCTGTATATCTGACAGAGTAGTCAGAGAGGACAGAGTACCAAGTATCGCGGCCCTTGTGTACTTTTTCGCCCCCTCAAATCTCATCATTCTCGTCACACACTTTCGCCAAGGTATGCGAATGCTTTAACTATGCCGTCAAGTAACACAGAAAAAAGGGTAGAGCTATAAACTTGAATTTGTTAATTATAAATGTATACAAATAAATACAAGTTTATAGCATATTATCTTTATGCATTTATACATGTTCAGATACAGTGACAACTGCACTAGTCATTTATTGACTGTGTCGCAGTTACCTCTGCTTTCCCTTTTTACGTTTTGAAAATTTTTTATGACTAAGCTTAAAGTCTCATAGAATCTCGTGTAATCGGATCAAGACATTCGGGATCAAAGGTCGCAAAAACTGTTTTATTTTTGCAAATATCATGTCTCCTTTATTCTAAACGACATTAATTTTGAGTTATTAGAAAAACAGTAAAACACAAAATTCTTTAAAAATGTATTCTCAGGCAGTACGTTATACAATTAACCGTTTTTAAAGTAAAGCGCGAAGATTAGGTAGCCTAGTTGTATTTTAGATAACCCTGGGTTAACTGTGGAATTCATTATAAGACTTTTGGGTTAACTTGTAAAATGTCAAAGCAAAGATTTATACAAGTTTCACTGGACTAAGTACGTTCTGGTTTTCAGCGTACCACTCCTTTCAGGTAGGTCTCTGATGACTGTTTTACTTTTGCTCATATAAAAAGTGTATCTATTAGTTATAAAATTAATGAATGAACTAAGAATTTAAATCTAGAGTTAAGAATAATTAAGACGAATTAAAACTTTAACTACATACGTACATATGTATACGAGTATAACTTTGAGATAATGTGACATATTGCCAATAGAGCAATTTTCAATTTCATCTAGAAGCGTTGAAAGACATAATTCTTTTATAATATGAAGATTAAATAAAACTATCAGTTAATGGCGTCACGTACGAACGGTTATGACGTTTTACGCAACAAGTAAAGATGGCGCCTGGCGGCCGGCGAACGGTTAGAAAGGAATTTCAATCTGTTAGTAAACGGGAAGTGGCGCAAATAAATGTCTCTATCAAATGAGACGGAACATATCACGGTATACAGGATTATAATACAAAGACTAATTTTAAATAACGATTTAATATATGTATACATACATATCTTCATGCTGTATCCCTAACGGGGTATTCAGAGAGGACGGAGCGCCAAGCGTCGCGGTCCTTACATACCGCTTTCGCTTCCTCAAATCTCATCATTCTCCTCACATATTTTGTATGCGATATTATTTTGTATGTATATTTGTATGCAAGTGCTTTTGACACTTCCGTCGGCTAACATTCTGGCACTCTGGCAATCTGGCTATTTGATCTTCATAAGTCAGCCTTGGTCTTCCTTGGCTTCTTTTACCACTCACTTTCGCCCTGTAGATTTTCTTCATCGGTCTTTCATCACTCATTCTTTCTATATGCCCGAACCATCTAAGCATTTCTTTCTTCATTTTTACAATAACACTGCCGTGCAACCCTATCATACCGTGTATCTCCTCATTGCTTATCTTGTCCGCCAGGGTGACACACCACACATATTTCTTAATGATCGCATTTCTACTGCATTTATCATACTTTCACTCGATTTTAGGCATATCCAGGCCTCACTACCGTACAATAAAATCGGAACCAACGCCAACATATTCACACTACCTACTAATGCGGACAGAGCACCGTTCACTTTATTGCCAGCTACTACCAGTCTCTCCACATCCAACTCACATCTTTCATCACTCGAAAACGCACTCTCCAGATACACAATTTCATTCAATTGTTCTAGACATTTTCTATTTACCCAAATGTCACATGTTTGTTCGTCTGTATTTTCATTTCACTTCCCTTTCAAACACCAGAACCTTAGTTTTGTTCACATTCGTATTCAATCCTTTCACTTCACATTCTTCTTTCATGCACGCGAATATAGTAACATATATAATATATAGTATAATATATGTATGTACATACAACATATATTATATGTATGTACATATGTACATAATATTTCGATTGTTATTTAAATCTTAAGCCAATGAAGTCATTTCGAAATTATTTTATAAATAGATTCATCTATACATAATCTTTACGCTATGTCCCTAACTGGGTAACTTATTTTATAACAGATCTAAATTAAAAACTTATAAAATTACAGCACATCTTTGGTTTCTGGTTAGTAGACACATGTTTTCTGTAGGATGAATATGTAACATGATTGTAAAAAACTGAATGACTGCTGCAAGTATTATATTAATAACAATTTAATAATACCGAAAACGTTTTGGAAATATTATATGAAATAAGGTTTATTCTATACTTTAGCCAGGAATACAATTACCGTTCAATGCCAACAAGAATATGTATATAGGTATATTCGTGTTCAGAATAAAACCACAATACTCGATGTAATACAGTCGATATTGTTTAGTTGCCGTGTAAATTGTTATCAGGGAGGAGTCAGTCGAGCAACAAGTAGGGCGACGCGTTGGCGCCGACCGCTTGTATACGGAACGTGGATAAGAGAAAAATTACTATTTGAATGATTTCGTATAAGTAAAACGTTTATGGGAAAATATTGGGATAAGTCTGCAAATATTTCTCGTAGCTAAAGCAATTACAATTATAGAAATATCGAGTTTCGTTTCAAAAAGATCTTTAGTGATTTTATTATTTCTAATCACATTAAATAACAGAGGTCACATTTGACAAATGTGGTGTGGTCTTAGTTACCTTAGGTTATTTTCAAACGCAAAATTATACATAAATATATAAAAACATTCTAAATGTATAATGAAAACGGAGTTCATGATTTTCACTTCCAAAACGAAAACGACAAATCACAATTTGTTTTAAATTTTTAAAAATCAGATAACTTCATACTGACATGAAATCCTTTCCCGTTAATAACATGACAAGTAAAATTAATGCATAATGTAATAATTAAATTACCACTTAACCGTCTACGGTTCTACACCCTTCTTCTACACTTGCTACGTTACTACGATTGTGCTACGAATAATTGCTACGATACGTGAAAATGTGCATACATTATGTGTATCATAATATAAACTAATTCTTAATTCTAACGAACAAAGTTTTAGATAAATTGATGATTTTCCTAATATTTAGTTAAATAAATCACTCATTTTGTAATAAGTATTATCCTTGTCATCATCAACACACATTTTTTAGAAAACAACGTAATGATTTCTTTGTTGTTTAGGTAACTTTTTATTTTAATAACCATTCTTTAAATTTTCCTACGTAGGTCCATGTTAGATTTATATTTAAAGTAGACGTGATTAATGTTCAAATGATTACGACATAACGATTAAACATAACACTGACATCCGGTGGAACTGTTGTGGTCACCGTTGAATACTATAGAATGAACTCACCAGGCCGAGGAGGAAAAGCTATAAACCTAAAAGATGGGCTTCCAACAGGAGAACAGGACCCAGTGATGTGCACTATGAAATAGTATTTCCGACATACCTACCTAATACGCTTGTGTTAAATGTAAGTTAATCTAATGTTATTGGATTTTGATTTAATTCAGTTTTATTGTTTTCATTTTATTCAATTTTCATTTCTTATCGAGCGACTGATAAATGCAATACTGGAGATACCACCCTCCCTCGCCTTTTCATGTATAATAACAATAACAATAATATACTTAATATGCAGCTGGCTCAAAATCTGTTAGCGTTTTTGTTATATTGGCGATATGTCGATTGAATTATCCAATCCATGCCAGCAATGTCTAATCGTAGAACGAAAAATTATATTCACAAATGTCATTGCGTATACAGGTCAAGAAGATTACAGCTCTTTATATACGTGACGTAGAATGTCACAATGTCCTCACTCAATTTATAGTAACGGTGTCAATTTAATTTATAATAGTTTTCTCGTTCATACGAAAAATACTACGTTACAGCTTACAGTATACCTACTTATGTAACTATACACATACTTAGTATACTAGAGGTATACTATATCTATTTTTGCGATATGCATAGAGCATATCTATGCGTAGTAATTAAATATTATATTGTATCTGTACAAGGATTGAGTTATATATAAGTAAATTTCAATAATACCTACCTTTATACGATTAGTACTAACTGTTACAATACTGCGGTACGTCTCATCCACTTGAGCACGTTTATCCCCGAGCCGCTTACGACACGCCCAAATAGACAAATCCCGACGAATTTTAAATCCCACGTAAATAAATCTACTTCATTCCTTATGAAATTCTATTATGTTTGCTAGGGACAGCAAGCTCCTATTGCGTGTGCCTTGAAACAAGGTACATAGAAAAGCCATCTACTACAAGATTAATGACAACAACTTCGCTTGCATGACTTTCGGAACTTCGTAAACACATTTTTTGATATGTAAAAGCTTTTAGTTTAACATTTCTTTATTATCAATTTCTATGGTTTTGGATTAAATTGTAAAACCTCTATACTTAAATCTATAAATATAAAATGAAAATGGTTTTCCTTATCACGCAATCACGTGAAAACTACTGAAAGTATCGGTATGGCACTATAACCATTCGACGCGGAATCATCTGTAAATGATTTTAGGCTATTTATTTTTTGAATTCCACAGACAAAATTTTTTGAAAATCTCGAGGAAATAAATGAAATGAGTGTGATATACGCACGAACCTGTACTATGTTTTGTGTCAATGTGTCAATGAACCTATTGAATGTTTTACACATATAATTTTTTTTTTATATCAGAGGGGGCAAACGAGCAAGCGTGGCACCTGATGGAAAGTGATCACCGCCGCCCATGGACGTATAATATGACCATTGCTAAGTTTACAAATCAAACTAAAGTCATAAATAATATTATTGCACAAAGGTAACATGCATCCGTCTATTTGTTATGATGTTTACACAGTCCCCAAGAAATGAGTTTAGAAATATTTCCAAAAATATTACATACATTCTAAAGCAAATAGTTTTAGATTTTGTAATAAACTGCAAGTTTCTGTTATTTAGTAGTTAACATCAATAGTTTATGTTATATGGCCTACCAATTTATTGTATAAACTGTCCACTTACTGCAGATCAATTGTAGAGTAGACTAACGACTCACTGTTCGACATAATCTCTGGCGGACTTATTACCTAAAAATTTGCAGACAGCGACAGCCACGCGATCACTGCACGACCGGTGACTAATTGTAATAAAAAATTACTATTATGTATGACGATTGCGTATCTAATGACCGTAAAATGCATTTTTCGCGGTAGATTTACCGCCACTATACAAATTACATTACACAAATTTTCATTTTGACAGCAGATATCGCGCGATATTGGCTGTCGCATGCTGTCTGCAAGTTACATAATAAGCGTGCGGTTCTAACCGATAAAATACATATCTTATTGGTTTACTCCTTACATTACAAGAACTCATTTTCGAATATAAAAACAGATTCATTTCATCACATTTACATTTCATCTGAGATGCCCAATACTAGTAGACTAAACACTTGTCAACAAGGCATCCTCAAACTATAAACATTTACAAAGGTATAGTTCTTTTCATGTATGTATTAATACATTAAACTGAAGATTGAACCTAAAAATTGATAAATTTGCACGGACCTGTTAAACAGCCAACAGTTGTTTGTTTAAGAAGTAAAAAAATCTTAAGTATACGAACTTTAAAAAAATAGTTGTTCATGTTCGTTATTTACTAACAAATATGAACAACTATTTTGTTAAATTTTTTAAACTTTCACAAACATATCTTACAATTCTAACTAAAACTCTACACAATTCATAATAAAGTGGTCAAAACAAAAGTAAATATCTTTTGTTAGGATTATTTCAGTAAAAATGTACAATACACTAACAAAATAAGAACACAATATGATAACTTACTGATATATCTACGTATTATTTAAAATATATTTCTGTAAACATAGGTATCCTTGCTAGTATTATTGGTTTCCGTTGTTCTTGAACTTTCTCTTAAGTCACTTGTCGGTCAACGATAAAGCCGAATATTCGCTTCAACTTTAGTGGAACTCTATTAAAGGCAGGTTGTGGGGCGCAGGGTAATAGCTGTCCACTTCCGCATTATTAAATTTCTTTGCAAATACACTTTTATTGTCGACGACCAACGATCTTTGTAGAGGACATCGTTGTCTTCACGAGACGTTTGTATCGCATGCAAATAGCGGAACAAATGGAGCCACCCTTACTATGTTTTATGATTTTTATGAACGCTAGACTAAGAACATAACATGCAAAGGAGCTCGTCTCACATAAGAAATTGTAGTCGTCAAGAATTAGAAGAACAATCACGATATAAACTTCGAACTTTGTGCAGTGTATTATTTAATATTAGTAATGTTATTGAGCATAGTGGGTATGTTGAGTGTTCTATGGAAAGAATGTTAATGAAATTAAATTTTAACTATTAATAAAATGACATTGTCTTCGTGTTCTGTATTTTACATAGAATATTATCTATCGTCACATGTCTTAGTGAAACATATTCTTTACTCTTAATCTTATACTGTCGTCTAAATATTATTGAAAATGAACATAAATTCATATCGCCGTCAATATGTTACATTTACAAGTACAAAACATAAGTAGCAAAAAAACTCATGTACGCACATACACCTACATAAACTTGCTATAAGAGCAATCCGTGTAACACATCGACTTCATCGTACATTACTCCTTCGCACCCCGACTCATGGCTTCGTAATGAAGTTGTCGTGAGATCGCGCCTGTATGCGTGTATGTATGCTTTGTAATAAATCGTTACTTGATGATGTGTTTGTACTAAAAGCTATATTGACGAGTAGAAAGTACAAGTTTTAAGCTAAAGGTCTTACCGATCCATAATCACTTTTCGCGCGATTTCCTTCAATAGCGCAAGCGTAAACTTGTCTTAGGGTTGATAACATAATGTAATATAATATTTATAAAGAATTTTTAATATATATATAATATATACATTATATATACGTGTAGCTTTTTCACACAATTTTTGAGAAATATTAATGCAAGTAATTAAAAAGTCTATGTAAATGTCATTATATGTAAATATAAATCATGACTATCTACAAGATATCTCTACAAAGAATCTAAAATGTTGTTTATATAATTTTATTGTTTCATATAATGTGCTATAAACAAAATAAACATGTTATTGAAAACATAATTTAAAAACGTAACTTTCCGGGCACAACCCTGAGTCTTTAGTTCTACCACTCAGCCATGCTAGAGGTTCGTCTCGAACAAATTACCGTGATGCCCCCGCCATATTAAGTTAGCGTCCCTCTCTCCCCTTTTACTTCATTCGAACTCAGTCACTAAAGTCACTATTCTGCTTTATTAACACGAACACTGCACTATTAACTTGAGAAAACACATGATTGAAGGTGATAATGATAAACAAATTATACTCCCAGTTGGTTGATGTTTTGTTGATTTTAACGTTTACATACCTACACACATATTTTTCAAATACTCTCCGTTTTGCTAATTTCGTGACTCACGTATCGAAGATTTGATTATAATCAAATCTTCGATTATAGAACCAGGAAAAATGTAAAAATTAAAAGAATTTTAGTTACGATCGATATATAATTTCACAGTTTTAGTGCCATAACTACTTGCAGGTAAAGGAGTGAGTAAATGTCAGTGCTCGAGTAGAAAGCCAGGCCGGTGCGGGGTGTAGCGGTGTGGGGAGGGCGCGTAGAACAATGGCCACCATGACATTTAGCATGGAAGCCATTGTCACGGCCCGTTAGGCTCGTGAGCCACTCGGCGTACAACCGCCCTCCACACGGCTCCTCAAATACTGATCTTCACAAGTCCTTTTTCCCTTTTGTACCTTTTTTCGTCAAGTTGTCTGTCGCAGACACTTTATTTCAATGTAAATTTTCTCCGGAGTAATTTCACGTGAAGCAAGGGTACGAGATTTCAGAACCAAAATTGATACAAGTAATTCTTGCGCTCGTAAGCAACTGCGTAAGAATATGAAACATAAACTGTTTAAATATTTTAGGCGCATTTTCCGTGCAAAAGCAAAGCGGCAAAGTTTATTGGAAGAATAAATTGGGACTAAAAAGCAGGGAGCGTCGCTCGAGTTTTTTTCGAGGGCGAGAAAAACAAATTGTTGCTAGATGGTAAGTAATGTTGGGGACGTGCCACACTGAGCCGAATTATTTCATTTTACTTCGCTAGCCTGCAGGTGTACACCTAGTGGCATAACCGCGGCCGCACCGCAATGAAATTAAATTTTAATTGCCAAATGAAACACATTTATGCCTCTCTTTTTTATTTAACCCACCAACAAATTAAGCGGATTAAGTTATAGTGCCACAAAATGAAATCGCCACAACGCGGTCAGTGTAATTAATTAAAAAAAAAATCAGTGATACATAATATAATATCTATATTTTAAAACACGTTAGTTTACTTTACTTATACATACAAAGAATTGCAACAGGCTGTAATATTACAATAGCAGTTACAAATTATAATATACTATTTTAAACTCACAACACCATCCACTCAAAAAACGTTATCGGTCTTGGCAGCGACTATTTACGCTGACTCACGATAGCTGGAACGTCTTTCTGCTCACCTGGAGCCAAACACCTGCGTTGTTTCATTCATATAACACACTAAAAGAAAACAAATAAGATCCAACTACCGAACTTTATTTAAAAATAAAAATTCCTTAGGAGACAGTAAAAACTTCTTACTTACTAATATCAGAAATACGAGTCTCTGTCTTTTTGTCTGTTACATTTTTGCGGCTAAACCACTGGACTGATTTTGATGAAATTTTTAATGGAGACGGATTAAGCCTTGGAGAAGGACATACGCTACTTTTTTTAATTCCACGTGGACGAAGCCGCGGTCAACAGCTAGTCTATAATAAAAAATATTGTCCTAGAAAAATACAAAACAATCTTCATACTATAAAACTTCATAAGTAAAAACAAATTTGAAAAAGAAAGATACATTTTAAAAATATGTCGATCATCAAATTTTGCCACCAACTTTTACTTTTACCAAAACTTTATAATAAAATATATAGCTAATATTCCGCGAAAGCACAGATCTATAGCACTACTGATTTTATTAAGTGCTGATTTTAATAGACAAATAATAGATATCTAACAGGATTTTAATATATATAAACATAGGTATTTTACGTTGACTATTCTATTCACCTTAACATACTCGTATCATTATTTTTAATTTAAAACATATATCGTTTATATATAGTCGTCTATTTCTTATAGCACAGGGAAAGCCCTAGTTTGAAACCATGATTAATTTGTAACGTCTGGCGCAATTTTGTAAAAAAAATTATATATTAAAAATTGAAATGGTAATAACTGAAAACTTGCTTTTCTGAAACGTATTTCAGGTTTCAATAGTTTTTATTAAAAGTTTTTAGGCAGCAACAACTTCTTTGTAAAATGATTGTCAACAAGCCTATTTAAAATATTAATAATGAAATTATTACAATATTAAAATGTAATATTTGCGTTTGACAGAAGACATTCAGGAGCCTATTAGCTAATATTTACGTACACACTTACATACCTACAGTGTAATTATAATAATAAATTGTAAGACGGCTGATGTTGACAAGCATTAACAGATATAATCGTCTGCATTGTTCGCCAAATCCTTAATCCTTTTAAAGGAGTTATCTGCCGTCATTCGTGATGTAAACCAACTTTATTAAATTCCATTATTAATTTTGTTTCTATAGCTAGGCATAGTTACATGTACGTAATATCTCATGGTATTTGTTAAATTAATACGTTAACTATGTAATGTATGAACACTTCAATGTGCAGTTAATTTTTCAGTTACGATAAATAACTTGAATGTGATGCTACAAGTTAAATGATTTTGGTAACATTCTTCTATCCTAATACACTAAATAAAGATATTAACGAATTTTTATGACGTCTCCCTCCTTACCCCCTGTTGCTAACTGTGGAGGGAGGCTGTTACGTAGGTATTTTTATTTTATGCGGTGACACTTCCAACCCCAATAGGGAAATTGGATTGATACTAGTTTTAAGGGCTTTTTGTACATCAACCTTGGTTTTTATGTCCCTATCAATATTGCTCCACTGTGCATTTCATGTTTTATGATGATTTCTAACATTTTATTAGTTGCCATGACATTAAGGTTGTAATTACTGTTAGTGTTATATTCTCCTAGAAGCAATAAATCTCAGTTCGTTATGGCGGAAACGTTTATCACATTCAATCGGATAATAAATTGGGTGTGAAATAAACTTAAGTATCTGAAAGTTTTACAACATAAGTGTAAACGCCCGTAGCATTTGGTACAATTGTCGCGATGTGCGGAGTTGGTAGTATTGCTTGGAGTGTTGCCTGCGGCGCGGCGTCTACGACGGAGTTCTTTCATGGCACGTTTGTAGATTTAAATACAAAGTTTTCAATGTGTTTTCACATCAAATAATAAATCCATATTCATTTTACCGATATTTATTTAATGTGGTACTTGATAGATTTTCGTTTGTATTTTGTTCTGACTCACGTAATAAATAAAATTTTGTGGAACTGGTTGCTCATCAATCCTTTGGCAGATGCTACTCCAAAAGTCAATTTCCTCAAAATGACGGTATGTACTCGCAAACTTTTTTCTTAGCCACGCACAAACGAAAAAGAAATAAAACAAAACAACTCTCATCAACGTCAGCTCCGCTATCACTATTGATTTTTTTGCGGTGCATGACAAAGTACTTACATAGCACCAACATAGTATGTTATGATGGATACTAGATATGTGCTTATCAAATACTTATCTTCTTTTGCTTTTGCTTCAAAGTACATAAACTATTGATAGCTACATTTATTGTATTATTTATATACAAATACAAAATTACTTACAATTGCACGACAGTGCACGACAGTGTTACTGTAACAATGAAGAAAGGAATGCTTAGATGGTTCGGGCACTTAGAAAAAATGAGTGATGAACGGTGATGAAAGACTGACGACGAAAATTTACAGAGCGAAATTGAGAGGTAAAAGAATCCAAGGAAGATCAAGGCTGACACTTATGAAGATCAAATAGCCAGAGTGTTAGCAGACGGAAATGTTAAAAGCACTCGCATACGTAGGCGAAAATGTGAGGAGAATGTACACACAAATATACATACAAAATAATATCGCATGCAAAATGTGTGAGGAGAATGATGAGATTTGAGGAAGCGAAAGAGGTATATATAAGGACTGCGACGCTTGGCACTCCGCCCTCTCTGACTACCCTGTTAGGGATACAGCGTGAAGATATGATGTTTGTATGTACTTACAATCGAAAACCATTCAAAATATTAAAATATTAAAAGTACGAGTATGTACAAAACTTTTGACGAATTTGAAGTGAATTGAAAGCGTTTTAAAATAAATGTTATCGATTTTATATTTCAGGTGTTTCTATACTCTCGTTCGTTTAAATTTTCATAAAAACAAAATAATATGGTTAAATTGCTTGGAGTTAAGCATAGAAAACTAATAAAAATCATAATGAAGTTATTGTATCGTAATAAAGTTATTAGTATTTAAAGTATTGCTAAATTGTCCTCTAGTTCAATTTATCTCCACTAGCGTTCTGCAGTAGGGATGGTCGATATTCGTCGACATTATCGAAACATCGATGTTGAGTATGAAAACGTCGATATTGAGTGTGAAAACATCGATGTTTTAACATTTATATTAGCTCCCCTAAAATATCGATGCATCAGCATTTGAACATAAATATCGGAAATCGATGTTTAAGCATTCGTTTGTCGTAAAAATCAAATTAAGCTAATGTAAGCTTGCAAGGTATGAAATTTATTTTTCAAAAACCTAAAATTTCCGTGCCACTTTAAAATGTCAACTTATTATTATTACATTTCGAACTTTGACGAACGAAATAGTTCTTCGATTTAATACAAATACATAATATTTTTATTTCACTTTTATCTTAGCACCAAAACATCGATGTTGTGATGGGTCTGCTGGAAGAAATTTCTAATGGAAAAAAGCTGTATGTAAATTTTTGTTTATAAGTTACATACAGCTTTTCTATGTGTATGCAATAAATATTTAAAATGAAAAATGAAATGTTTTCAACGATGTTTATTTACCGATATTGATATCAATGTCAACATCGATATTTTTCTAATATCGCCCACCCCAGTTCTACAGTACATTTGCATAATATTATATTTTATTAATATCATCTACATACTGTACTTATTCTATTGTTCTAGAATTTAATATTGTCCAAACGACAGTTGTATAGAGCCTAAAAACGTGCAGGTATATTAAATTGCTCTAATATAAGTTCCAAAATATTTTTCTACAAGACTACTTCATTCAGTGTTAAAAATATAAATTATAATTCACAAAATGTGTCGTGTTATTATAATTAACCTATGTGAAATTTTTAAAATGACCAACTAAATTAATGAAAAATATATAATTAATAACTTCTTGTAACAAAACATTGTAAAATATTACATATGTTATTAAACTGTCGAGAATAATAATTATTAAACTGTCGTTAGCATCCAATGAATTTCCACACACTGTCTGCCTATGATAAGCTCCACGCATCGTCCGCCCGCACCAGTCTCATGCTTCCATTACACATAATATTATATCATCCAATAGTTCAAAGTTCAAATACTTTGTTAGTTGTACGTGATAATTTTCGTATCGTTTTACATTTAATATTTTCTTACTGTGAAGGAATAAATCGCTTTCGTACACAATCGCCGTAATTTTTTTGTGATAATGTTTAATTAATATCTATTTTATTGAATACTAGCTATTGCCCATGACTTCGCCTGCATGGAAAAAGATGAAAACGAAACGAAACGAAGAATTTATAGCCTATGTTCACCCTGAAAATCCATTCTAACCATCGGTGAAAAATTTTTGAAATCGGATGAGTAGTTTCGGAGATTACCTGCTACACCCAAACTTACATTTATCTCTTCGTAATATTAGTTTAGTTAGATGAAAATATTAAAAAATAAGTGATTACATTAGAAATTCTATCAATTTTCTATTTCAACTACCCCGAATAAAATGAACACAGTATTTTTAATTGCTTCCCTGGGTCAGCCTTCAGAATTTTACGATTGGTTTATTTCTGGATTTTGTATTTCCGTCGTTACGATCTCACAAAAGTAAGTCCAAAAAATAGTGAAATAGATTGCAATGAGACGGTGATAAAACAGCCTTGTCACTGAAATCATTGCAATTAAAATCATTATATCTTTCCAGCGTATTTTTGTGAGTGTAAGTAAAACCGGAAATTACAAGATGAAGCGATCTACCGGCAATCGCAAAATTCTGAAGAATATTGTAACGAGAAAACGCGTTGATGTTTCGTAATTAAAACCTAAAGTTATGAAAACGTGATAATCAACGATTGAAATAAATGCACGGTAAGGAAAACCACATCAAAGTGACACATTTTCTGTACTTCCACTTGCCACAAATTCAAATGTGCCATACGTTGTTGATTTAAAACTTAAACTAACATTTCCAACACCACGTGCGGTTTGCACTAATGCTTACAGTCACTGTTGGCTGTCCGAGGAGATACGTAAACAGAGCATCCCCTCCTGTGACATCTGTCCCAAACGATATTGCTCGCGCACGTAATTTTTAACATACTTTTACTTAACCTCACTGTGTCTGTTCTAAACACGACAAGGATAATCCCAAGATAACTATCACATTTCCTAATGTAATTAACTGAAATTCTATGAAGCACTTTAAAGTGCTTAAAGCACGAGCTTGAAGTTCAAAAAGTAAATGAAATGTTAGGTAAATGCGCGATATTAAAGATAATACCTAAACAAACTACAAAATCTAAACCGTGAAACCGCTCGTTTTCGAGACCAAGTGGACAGTCGCTGGCGTAGAACTTGAAGAGCCCCTCGGTAAAGTTGAAAATCAAATAAAGTGAGGCAGCTGTCGTCGCTGCATTTGCGAAGTACTCTGGTACACGCTCGTCTTCGTCACAGACGTAATATCACCGAATGCTACAGGACACGACGCCAAGAAAATGACACTGGACTAGAAAATAGGTGTATGAAGTTTTGTAATAACTGCAAAATATAAGATTAAACATTGTCTATTCTTAAAAGTCACAATTGAACTAAGATCGGCATGCAGCCATTCGACAAACCTATTTCATAAAGAGGCTACAACGTGAGGTCATCCGAAAGCTTATTTAGCGAGCGTGTTGATCTCCGCAATAAAAACTGTATTGCACCGCAAATATTAGGTCCAGAGACCGCTTTGACCCGACTCATTTCATCCCTTCTATCACAGGCTATCGCGTCCCATGTGGACTCAATTGTCTTCTCGCAAACCCTCTACTGCACTCGGACTCGTGACTTTTTCTAACATACATAACTATAAATAGCCATCCAATTTCAGACATTTCTTTAACTTTAATAATTATGAATTGAAAATCTACTAAAATGACAAAAATCTATTATGAAATTCTAAATAAACGACGGAAATCTATAAAATATGTTCAAAGCTTTATCTATTATATCATTTGCATTTGCCTTAAGCACCAAAATCGTATAAACTTTATTCGTACGCTATTGATTCTGGCTAATTTTTAAACAAAATATGAGAAACAATAAAAGGGATATACACAAATGGTGGAATAACAATAGAAACGCACAACTCTGACTCTAATCCCACACAGAACGCTGAAAGCACGCGCCAGCAGACTTTCACATAGCTTGTGCAGGATAATTTGCAATTTGTGTTCATACTTCTATCTAGAATTTCTCGCTTTAACTACAGTAAGAACACTTCTATGTATTCGTACTAATAACATTTCACCGATCGAGTGTTTGCAATCTTAAAATAGATCTCACTATAACATAAACTTTAAATATTCAGACACAAAGCGGCAAGTCTTGTATAAGGCACATTATTCCAATACATTCATTTTTTTAAACATAGCTTTCTCTGCTTGAGAGTATTTTTCTGTAATTGCAGCACCAGATTTCACTCAGTCTTATATTAACCCTCCGAAGTCTTCAAATTACAAGTTCGTGTTGCGGTAGCGAGTCTGTTGCTAATAAATGTCTTTAGGTACTTGCTTTTCCTATTTTTAGTTCATGTAATATAAGAGTTAAATTGTATATTTATAATATCTCTTATCTGTCTACACTAGCATTACAATCAATGAACATTGTCTCAAATTCGACGAGTAATTCATGTGATTGAAATGTAAATATGAATGAACTGCGGTGTGGAATTAATATTTTGATTGTATAAATCTATTAACGCAATATCCGACTCTACTCACTGTGACGTGATGTTATATTAATGATATTCTGTTTTATAATGAACACATTCAGCCCTCAATTAATAAAGACAATGTAACACAGTAGTTATCGGTTATCGTCAAGTATTATTTAAATTAATATTGTTTATCATCTCTAATCGTCTAATTCATCCAAGGCAGATTTTGATTGACCATTTCGACGTCCCAAAGACCTTTAAAGCACGACGGTATGTGCGTGACTTCATGTTAATGGTATTGCAGTGGACATTCAGGATATCTAGACATCCACGCAAGTTAATTTCGTTTTTATAACACCACAAACCGAAATGATCTGTTTACTAGCGGGTCAGTAATAAAAAAGGGGCCGTGGCCATTACAAGGCGCGTAGTTGTGCCGCCAGTGTCGCCCCCTATCGGATTGCAAGTGAAACGGATCGTGGGGGGCGGCGACAGATAACGACCAATATGGCCGTTGGTAATGTTAACCCGATATCATCTCATCTGAATCTCTAAGGATTAAAATATCATTTATTTATTGCAGTAGGTATGAAGATTATGTATGTACGTATGGTATGTATGTTTTACGCTTTATAGTGAGTACTGACTGATTCACTAGGTCTCTGTGTCCACGGATTCACTGCTCTTCCCGAATTTTTAAACTACTTCAAAAAAGAAGATCTTGTCGATTTGTCTGTTTACATGTACAATATACATAAATAGACAATATTTCTCTTTATATATGTTTGGTAATAACTTCTTTAATAAACATTTCAATTATTCTTATTTCGTTGGGTTCAGTATAGTTCCTAGTTGGTTCCGTTTTAATTTCACAGATATTGGACCTTGGACTTCGACGATACACCCAGGAGATAGTAATACTTCTAACGGTTTGTTTATTTTGATGAGTCTTTTATTTATTTCATTCCATAATTAGGAAGAAGTTAGTTGTAGATCTACCTTAGATATTTCTTTTGACCAAGTTCACTCCAAAAGGAAAATTAAATAACTTTCTGAGAAATAAACGAAACCCACATCAAAATAAAAACACTGAAAAGTACGAAATACGAGTAATTATCCTGTACTAATCAAAACTCAAGTACAAAAATAACTTCATAATTACGGTACAAATATAATATATATAATTCAATTTGACTGTTATTGAAGTCTATAACAAATAATAAACAATGAGAGAAAGTCTACTAGTTCGTTAGGCTTGGCACCAACTTCAGTAATTGTCAATTTTAATTCTATAGGTATTTATGACATATTTATGAAGTTGTTATGAAGAAGTTATGAAGTACTTGAGTTCTAATTAATAAAGAATAATTATTTTGTACTTTTCAGTGTTTTTATTTTAAAGTTGGTTTAATATTTTTCTTAATAACTACCAATGTTCCGCCACAATCCATAACGCTTGTAATAACTTTATTATTACACGATTAGATACATTTTTTAAAAAGGGTATGTACCATTTTTATCGATACTACATCGTATATTATTATTATTTATAATTATGCTATTCTTATATTATTAAATATTCTGTTCAAAATTAACTACAATTAAGCAATCACATTTTATATTGTAGGTACTATGGAAGTTGTACAGGACAGGACTTTGCATGGAAATTAAAGTGAATAAGTCATTGGAGTGGCATAAATAAATAAAAAAATGAAAATATAACGTTAAACAATACGTGTATTCTAATTTTAAACTGTCATATTTCTTTATAGCGAAAGTACTTTCTCTTTAAAAGTACACAAATGTTTCATTTAAAGTCTAGGTTCCCAAACTTATTTTGTCTACTGCCCACTTTGAGTCATGCAGTCGTTGTCTAGGATGCCTCCTAGCTAAATGAAATTACAAATCACCCCTCAGGCCTCTACACAACGCCCCCATTTTTTTTCTGTGTCTCTTACCGCCCCCCTTTAGGCCTGCAGCGCCCACAAGGGGGCGTTATCGCCCACTTTGGGAAAGGCTGATTTAAAGTAATTGTCATTAATAGCCTGCAAGACTATTAAAAGCCGTCTATGTATCTCGATTACATCTTTCATCATATCGACGCGTTCATCATCCATCATATTCAGACATGTTTTCCGACCCGTATTTACTGGCTATCGCACTACATGATCGCATTCATTATTCTGATTATGAATTTACGTATTCGCCCTACGAATGTTAAAAATTTACAAACAAAAAAATTATTATTATTAAAGTATATTATTTTTAAAAATTACATAGTCTAAAAATGTAACCTGATTAAACTTATAAAAAATACATGCCTAAAACAAATTGCAAGACAAAGTCCTATCCAGTGGCGTGCATCCCACATAGGCATAGAGACACTGCCTACCCTGAAAATTTCAATGAAAAGTATTTCGATATCTGAGTTATTTCCAAAAAATGTGGACGTAACACAAAAGAAATACAGACATTTCGTTATACAAAGGACTACAAAATTAAACAAAGAGTTTTATAAAAGATAATTCTAATAATAATAATAATGATATTTTCCGTTCATCTTAAAATGTTTAAGTTTGGTAAAAAAGACAAAAGTTTTCACTCACTTTTTGGTGTGGTTAGGGGGGCAACTGGTTTAAATAGTCGTGCAGCTGATTCATTTGTTGATTCGGTGCTGTTTAGCTGACCGAGTCCTATCTCTGGTACCTATATGAGGATGCTCCGTTGAGGGGCGAAACACGTGTCGATTGGTGGTTTTTGGAGTTTGAGCGGAAAATAGCTAAAGATTTTGGGAATTTATCACATGAAATGGATTTCCGCAAAGTAACACCTGAGTCTATACAATATCGCGCTATTTATCTTATCTGCGTCGGTCCGGAGCCTCCAATTCACACATACACGCACGAAATAGTCTTTCAAATGTGTGCTATTTTGTGCTCAAAAATTAAGTGTATGGGTGTTTTGGAGACATTGCCTACATCAACGACATTGTAAGAGTTGAATTTACTGATAAATTCAACACTTTTCCAACCAAAATTGTGTTTTGTATTACTTGTTTTTGCTTTCTTTATGGTTGATTTATACTCGAATCAAAATAAAACTCTGTATTTGTTTTTTTGCGTGCAAGTAATTTGTTGTTCTAAGAGTTATTTGAAAAAAAAATACTATTCCTCTTACAATTCGTATTTGAAGTAAAGTATCGGTTTATAATAGATAATTTCAGTTGTATTTTAAAGATTGGAATCTTTTAGCTGTGATAATTGCGTTGACAGTGTATGTTTACAAAAAATAAAACAAGCCGCGTTTTCGAAATTTTCATAGAGTCAAAAATAACAAATTATAGCTAAAAGCAGGTGTATCCCAGGGAAGCATTTTTATCAAAAGTCAGGTAATGTGACTCAAATTTTTAATTCTGAATAATGAAACATTTAACAGGCTGACGAGTTGTGCACATACTAATAATTTAATATTTTGATTTCCATGCATTAACTATATATAACAAATAACAACCACTACGAAAAATTAAAGTAATGGTAACGTTCTCTCTGGTGTCTTGTCGGTATTCCTGTTTATTATTAAGCATAATTTTTTTTTTTAATTATTTGTTATTTTGACTGCCTACCCTGTTGAAAAACCCTGCGCACGCCACTGGTCCTATCAACTTTTTAACAATTCGTACATATTGGTTAGTTACTTTTAACTTAGTAGCAAAATGATCAATAAACAATTTTCTCATCTTTATAAAATTTTGAACATTTTTTCTTTTCTTCTCGGGTGTAGAGAGGAACGGTGAAAGAAGTGTTGGGACGCCTCTTTTAGATATTGAGTTATTGAGGGTAAATCTAATTCGTAGTGCAGATCTACATTGCGCACGTAAGGAGGTAGCACCGGTGGCCCTGCGCATGAATCGGTTCTGAATTACTTGAAGGGAGTTGATATGAGCGGACGCAGCGTAAGCAAATACTACGCTGGCGTACGTCTTGATAGGCCTGACGTACACTTGTATAATGTTACTTTGTGTCTGAGGGACATTTTGCTCTTCGCACAAATGCAAGCAAGCATGTTGAGCCGGCCGAGGACGAACACGGCGACATCGCGGGCCGTTTTGATGAGGTGACAGAAGGTCATGGCACTGTCAAGGGTGACTCCTTTATATTTGACATTCCTAGTCCAGGGGATATCTTGACCGAAAAGTGTAATCTGAGGAGAATGTTAACGCGGCGGGCGCGGCTGATCGTCGTGCCCCTCGAGAAATAAACGGCGGCGCTTTTCTCGGGGTTGACCGTACCTATGTAGTGACTCGGGCAGTTAAAGCCCTCCAGGATGTGTTCGGTGAGGTGATGTACTTGTTGTATGCACGGGTGTTTAGCTCGAAAGCCAAATTGCTCGTCTATGAGGAGGCCGAAGTTGTCTAAATGGGCTTTGAGACGAGCCAGAAGGACTCGTTCGTAAATTTTTCCTAGATGGGGCGATAGGCGGTAGCTATTGAGGCCTTTGCGGGGTTTACCCGGTTTCGGAATTCCGATGACGACCGCTTCCTTCCAGGCGGCTGGAAAGACGCGGTTCGCCATGGCGGCATTAATGACAGCTACTAAAAGCGCGAGAAGACTCATCGAAAGCAGTTCTACTACTCGATTAGAGATGCCGTTTCTAGAGGGGAATTTTGAAAAAATTCTCGTAAACGTTATTTATACGACTTACTGATTTCATATACTAGCTTTTGCCTGCAACTTAATCCGCGTGGTGGCGACTTACGACAAAGGAGATAGCATAAAAACCATCTCCATGAAAAAATACTGACATATACTTTAAACTTACATGGTAATCGGTCAAGCCGTGTTGGAGTATAAAATATATAAATATGAATATGTATATATATGCAAACATCCATTTTTATAATACAAATAAGTATGTATGTAAGTGTGTTTAAATTTTATTTTCGTCCAAACAGATTTCATCCGAAAATCTAAATGAATTAAATAATTATCTATAATAGAGAATACAATAGAGGAAGTGTATACCGAATATAGAATACCATAATAAACACTTATACTAAATCATGAACATTTATTATTAAACACTCTTATTTTGTAATAGTGATGAAAATGCTAAAACAAACTTAATTTCTTCTCCAATCATCTTAACATAAAAACAATTAAAATGCACCACTAAAGCAATATGTACCGAATATAGAATATGATATTTCATAGAAGGTACACTTAAAAATACTCTAATAATAGAGTCAATAAGTTTTAAACTGATTTACTGAGTCTGTACAATGTCGTATAAAAAACATTGTAACGAACAAAACATTGCAAAATCAATTTTTTTTAATTTACAGCTTCTATGCTTTCCCATCTTATTATTATTCTAAAGATTAGCATTTTTCATTTTTTGTCAATTTTTGATGTCCAAATTATGTAACTGGTAATTGACCGATAAAATATCCACATGGAATAGTAGACTAATTTCCATATTAAAAACATCACACCATAAAATAAAACAAAATATAGTGTAACACGAGTAAACATGACTAAAATACACTGCACTGTAGTTGGCTACGAGATAACAATACACTATAAAGTGTTAAACGTAAAAGTTAAGAAATATAAAACGGAAAGTCGTATATAATTTTCGCTTCATCTTTCCCTTAAAAATGTAAATAGCGCTTGGCTCGCGAATGTATACTAGCCATGCAATAGTTATGGGATAAGGACTAGGGGGCGGTGGATTCACATATCTTGGATTGGATTCAAATAACTTGGAAAATCATAAATAATGAGACTGGAAAATTCAGAGCTCGCAAACTCGATTTCCAATTAAAAATTAAAGACCAAGTTTATAAAAATGATCAATAAGTTGCTGAATGTTTTGAAAAATTTTTTGCTGACATTCCGGTTTCAACTACAAATGTTCTTAATTCATCTCCCGCTCTTGCCGAATCCTTGCTTAAAGAAAATATAACAGAATGTGTAACTATTTTTAAATTTTGGTACGTTAATTGCGATGACATTTTGAAAGCCTTTGAATCAATTACAGTTCATGGTTTTTCTGTAAAAGTCATAAGTTCTGTTATAGATCAAATTGCACGTCATTTAGCTTGTATTTTTAATGACTGTATCAATCAAGGTATTTTTCCTGACCAGATGAAACACAGTAAAATTACGCCATTGTTTAAATCAGGTAGTACATCAGACCCCATTAATCACAGGCCAACTTCAGTACTACCTACTCTTAGTAAAATATATGAAAAAATAATATTGACACAATTAAAGGGTTATTTTTATAGCAACGATATTATAAATCCAAAACAATTCGGTTTCACTAAGGGTCGATCAACAACCGATGCAGGTGTGTGGCGGCTACGGTAATTAAGAAAAGTCGGGGGAGCACGCAAACACAAAGTTATTTTCGGTATACCAAACAGGGTCGGGGTTGATCGCCCGTCTAAGGTCCCTGCCTCGCAGCGCAGGACTTCCCTGACTGTCCGCGGTCGGCAGATAATCCGATTCCGGAAGTTGGTGATGCGGCTGCAGTCGCGCAGTTCAGCAGTATACACCCGACAGAACAGGTGTCGGGACACTACTGAACCCGTACGAAGGACCCTGGAACGTAGCATCCAGTGCATCAGTTGATGTTCCAAAATTTCTGTTATTGAACTACCGCCGCAAGCACAGATCGAAGGAAAGCTAATAAAGTAGGTAAGGTGGCGGTGTTCAACAACTAGACAGGAGTTTACAATTTAAATAAGCAATTAAGCAAATAATACATATATGTTTAAATTAAACAAAGAAAACAATCGTGAATATTATTACACTTCTAAACTTCTCGTAAATGCATTTAAACATGATTAAAATTGTTCTTCACTTACCCAATTAAATGAGGTGATAAATATATAATAAACAATGTTGTTCCCACGTAAATTACGTACACGAGAACGAAGACAATAACGATTACGTATTGATTATCACTTTTAAATATTTTTAGAACAGCAAAGCGACAATAACAATTTTTGAGCGCCGTCGATCAATTAGTTTGTCGCGCGGAATTGCAAAAACAATGGCGGTAGAACGACTAAGTACCTCGGCGCATAGCGAGCGAGAAGACGTACTGTCGCACAGATTACTCGTATTTTAGTTCAGAGACAAATTTATGCATTCTATAATAACAAATTTTATATTTGTTTATTATATTTGCTTATTAAAATAAACTTACTTAACTTTTATTATATTCAAATGCAAGATTGTATCACCAAAATTAAATTATTAAATAAGATGTACGTTATAACGTTACAGGTGTTGAGTTAATCAAACATATTTTCAGTGCTTGGGAGGAATCACATGATGCATTAGGTGTGTTCTGTGATTTATCTAAAGCCTTTGATTGCCATCATCACGATATTCTTGTTAGTAAACTAAAATACTATGGTGTTAAAAATAATGCGCTCAACCTTCTGAAATCTTATCTGAATGGGAGAATTCAGAGGGTGGTCATAAATGGCACACAATCATCTGGGTCGTCGGTCTGTATGGGTGTTCCTCAGGGCTCAATTCTCGGACCATTTCTTTTTCTAATTTATATTAATGACTTACCATCCCTCGTAAGAGATACTCATGAGATTGTATTGTTTGCTGATGATACTTCTTTATTATTTAAATTAAAAAGACAACAACTACATCTTGACGATGTAAACAATGCTCTCTCTATAGTAGTGAGATGGTTCACAGTAAATAATCTGCTTCTCAATGAAAAAAAAACGAAATGTGTCAAATTTACATTACCAAATGTAAGACAAGTCAATACAAATATAAAGATTAGGGGTGGGGTGTTGGGCCCTGTAGAAAGTACGACCTTCTTAGGTATTTCTCTGGATGCTAGGTTACAATGGG
The DNA here is from genome assembly GCA_907165235.1 of Zeuzera pyrina. Taxonomy (NCBI): domain Eukaryota; kingdom Metazoa; phylum Arthropoda; class Insecta; order Lepidoptera; family Cossidae; genus Zeuzera; species Zeuzera pyrina. The sequence continues at coordinate 8,663,357 of OU015627.1, forward strand.
GTCCTCACATTTCGGGACTAGCGAATCGCTCGGCTCTGCAATAAATGCTTAATGCTATTAAAAAAATCCGTCATTTAACAGACATAACCACCGCTAGACTAGTATATTTTAGTTATTTCCATAGTCTTATGACCTATGGCATCCTACTTTGGGGCAATGCCGCTGATATACATGCCATCTTTGTTTTGCAGAAGAGAGCGATTCGTGCAATTTACAGGCTGGGGCCCAGGGTATCACTAAGGGATAAATTTAAAGAAATTGACATTCTAACTTTAGCGTCACAGTATATTTATGAAAATATAATATATGTAAAAAAGAATATAACTGCATTCTTGAAGGTCTGTCATGTACATACATATAATACAAGAGGCAAGAATAAGCTTGCACCGCATACTACTAGACTCCACAAGGTTAGAAACTCATTTGTGGGTGTCTGTATACACTTATACAATAGGATCCCTGATGACATACAGAACTTACCTTTGAGTAGATTCAAAAACACAGTCAAGCGAAAATTGTGCTCTAAATATTATAAAATCTCGGATTATTTGAATGATAAGCATGCTTGGGATTAACCGCTCAGCCACCAAGCCGATTATTTCTTATAAGTATATAATAGAATATTTATGTAATAATGATTAAGACATATGTTTATAAGAGCAACCTCTGTGTTTCTTGCACGTTCTTCACAGAAGGAATACTGCATTAAGAAGTGTGGTAGATTTATAAATTATTATATATCATGATCATAATTATATATCATAATTCTCGACGATTTCAAGTGTATTTTAAAAATACTTACGAAATAAAAAAATTTTGACTTTGACTTTGACTTATCACGTAGCTCAGTTTAAGAGAAATGTCATTGGTCCATATTATATCCATTTTCCATAATCGGTACACTTCCTCTAATACTCTACAAAAAAATATATTGTGTAGATTTTTTGTACGACGCATCATTAGTAAATAAATGAAAAATAGAAAAGTGTAACGCAGAATCTCTTAATAGTAATTAATAGCTCGAATTTTAACGGGTGAATTTGTATACCTAAATGAAACTTTTGTACCTGCTTGGAAAAAAAAATTTCTGAACACCTTCAAGTTAATAACTGAGTCGGACCCAGGGTACTACCCTGGCTAACTCCCGATCTAGTGTAATATTCGCCAGACTCGAATCCCCCCACTCTGACAAACTGGTTTCTATCTTGTAAGTAGCTCGAGAAGAACTCCAGCAGCTTGGGCGCGAAACCGGCGACAGCCAGCTTCCGTGGCAGTATCTCGTTATCGACCAAGTCGAATGCCTTATGAAAATCAAAGTAAGCTACATCAACCTGTCGACCGGCATCCATCTCTGCAGAGACATAGTTGACAAGGTTTACCAAGTTAGTGGTTGTAGACCTAGCTACTCTGAATCCGTGTTGGCTGTCATGTAACAAGCACCCCACTTGTTGCCTAATCCGCCGGTCTAATATGGATTCAAAAATTTTTCCAAATGTTGACAGCACCGCGATAGGTCTAAAGTTCGTCACCTCCGTGTCTGAGCCGCTTTTTGGAACTGGTGTGACTCTAGATGTCTTCCACCGTGAAGGATATGTGTCCTTTTTAAGGGACAAATTAAATATGTGTAGAAGTGGGGCTTCTAAAACCGACAGACAATCCTTTACCATGAACGGGGGGACACCATCAGGACCTGTACACGTGTGCAGAAGAGGGCTCTATGCCAGCGGCGGCTTCTATCGCGTTTAGGCTTGGCTTCTCGTTATGGAACACTGAACTGAAGTTGCGCGCAAACTCATCAGCAGCATCCTGTCCAGTCAACTCTACCCCATTACTTATGAACGTTTTGTTTGGTCCCCTTTCTCTATGCTTGTCCTTCACATATTCCCAGAAGGCAGACGGTTCATCCAGAATTTTATTCTGAACAGATTCCAAGTGCTGCTCGTATACCCTGCTGATCAACACCTTAACACGCTGCCTATAAAACTTGTAAAGCTCCCTATTGAACTCTTTCCTCTCAGATTTAAATCTCTTTAAATGAAAGTGTTTTTGCTTTATATTACTGATTACCTCAGATGTGTACCACTTCGGATAGACATATCGACTGACTTCATGTGAAGGTGTCTTAAGAGGGATATGTTTATTTATACAGTCATATAACATCTCATATAATTTATCAACTGCTGCATTGACATTCTGTTCAGTTAAGATATCCGACCAATCCAAGTTACCTATAGCTTCATAAAGTCCGACAATATTCCCCTTACGGAAATTCCAATGAGGAGCGTGGTTGGAATGAGCCTGGTTACCTGGGAGTGTCGGTGTTGTAGTATTTACATCTTGAAGTGACATACGCACCTCTAGAGGCGGGTGGTACTTGTCAGGATGTACTAGTGCCTCATCGGCTTGTAACACCTTTATTTTATCGGTTCCCAACTCACTCAACACAAAATCGAGAGTGCTTCCATACTCATTAAGTATATTACAATGGTGATAAAAATCACAAAATGCACAGAAAAATGAATATTGAAGTTTTACATTTACACTTGTAGAATTTAGATTAAAGTCTCCCAAAACAACAAAGTTCAGATCTGAATATTTACAAGTAGCATTTTCAATGCACGTCAAGACATTCAAATATTGATCGTCCCTATAATTCGGTGGTAAATAAACAACACAACACATAAATTTTATGTTCTTATAGTTCACTATTGTATTTCCTTGTCAGACGTTAAGCCGTCTATGTCATTGATAAGACGCAAGGTTGCAGGTCAAAATGTCATTAATGTCAAAAGCACTCGCATACCTAGGCGAAAATGTGTGAAGAGAATGATGAGATTTAGGAAGCGAAAGCGGTGTGTAAGGACCGCGATTCCTGGCGCTCCGTCCTCTCTGACTACCCCGTTGGGGATACGGCGTGAAGATATGTTATGTTATGTTATATTACATATTTAAAGGATCGACATTTTCTATTTCTCATTAACTTGATTGTCTATTTTGGGAATAAAGGTCATTATTATTATTATTACATATATGTTCATTTAATACATATTATATATAAAAATTGCGTGTCACGTTGTTTGTCCGCGATGGACTCCTAAACTACTACTACTAAACTTGAAAGATAGGATAGCTTACATCTCAATTTATGGTCCCAATATTATTTTATTGTAAATATTAAATAATAAATGTCCACCCGTACGAAGTCGGGACGGGCCGCTAGTATTATATATATATATATATTATGTTCATAATACCAACCTTTATGAATGGTGATGAATTTATAAATTTTACATATACCTATCAGTTACAATATGAATTAATGTCACACTGTACTACTAAAAATTAGTTTAATATAATAATTCTGTTTTAATCCAGAAAGAACTTTAGACCAGCCGCATTTCGTCGCAATGTCGTTGACACATCCATTACAGTGACATTTCCCCACCCTTTTCCTTGTCACTTTTGACAGGTTTGAAAGCGACTTCTCCCCACGTTTGTCGCTAACCACTCGTTCTGTTCATATCTTCATGTGCTTCATGCACATAACGTCATTGGTCTGATATAAAAATATCACTAACATGTGTGTACCTTGTACCTGCAATCCTATATATGTATATTTTAAATCTAGTCTTTATTCACTTATTATAAGTTATAAACTCATAACCATACAAATCTTTTCTTAAAATTGCTAATTAAAAACGTAAACATCCCAACATTACATAAATGTAAAGAAAAAACGCCCGGTTTGAGTGGGTAACTAAAAATAAATATATCATTATTATAACCGCAGAATCATAGATCCATAAAAATATTACGTGACACATATAATAAGCATGTATATACCTAACATATTCTAGTGATTAATTATTCCATATTTATTCCATATATATTCCATAAAATTGGAGCTTCAGGTCATTAGATATTAGAAAGGGAACTTAAGTATATATGATAATTGATCATAATATCAGAGAACACATTGCCGCTCGTAGAAAAGTTTTACAATTTTATCTTTCAAAAAATGTCTTTAAAAAAACCCTTGTTACGTATATTATGTACGTAAAGATTATCTTAAAAATATCTCTGTACTATTTTCTTTTCTCAAGTACCTAATAATTTTATCGAATATGGTAATTATTATTTACCATTTTCGAATCCGATAAGGACCGCAATGCTTGGCGCTCCATCCTCTCTGACTTGAGGATCCCTTTGCAGCGTGAAGATATATGTATATGTGTATATATTTTCGAATCCTTATGAACTGTAAAAGCTTTTGAAAGCGCTGCAAAATTAGCTAAATACTTAATTAAGTTTATGATCAATTGAGGGATAGAAGTTGAACAACAAGAATATGATTTACTCCAAAAAACAAAGAAGGAATTTGGTTAAAAAAAGCGATGCTAAATATATTAATAAATCAGTTGTTTATAAGTTTATTTAACAGCCCTATTACCCCGAAAAAAGGTTACAAAAAAATAATATTAACACTTGTAGAATTCGCAGTGAAGTGACTGATACAGAGTAGAGATTTATAATAAAAAATAATAAAACTGCAGACAGCTATAAATCCTTGAAACTATGTTGTATACGTATTTTTTAGATATATGATAAAACATTACTACAATTATACTGGTGTATTTAGATTCAGTTTGGCGGAAGGTTTCTGGGACTCCTTGTACTTATACATGTTGTATTGTATACACGAGAAGGCTCATGACTTGCAAACAGACGGACAGATAGGCCAATACTATAACATCCTAGTCGAATACAGAACTCCAAAAATTATAGCAAACTCTATGCAACAACTCTTAGTGTAACTAAATTCAAGGAAAAAATACCTACTTTGATTTTTCTTAACCTCCTGAGCTTGATTAATTGACCAATCACCGGCATCCATTGACTCCTATGTGTCGTTTTGTAAGCAATCACTTAGGAACATAGTGTTAACGTCTCGTCTCGTATCCTACTGCAGTTATTTATAGACGCAATCTTCGAAAAACTGCCGTAGGAAAAATATTGCCACCTGCGTGACAACATTCTACAATTTATTGCATTTATTGAATCTAGATTTATTGTCTACGTAAATTATGGTCATAAGTAGGAGTAGGTTACCCCGTTAAGGATAGAGCGAGAAGATATGTACTTATGTATGTAGGTAGGTTACCCTTATTTAATAAAACGGTCACCAAACATTATTATTAGTCCTTGTTTAATTTATCTCGCTTGTTTTAACACAGTAATTTTAGCCTAGATAGGAATATAGATGCGACACATAGAATTATTGATCATTATTTCTTTTATTTTACAGGTACGTTGACATTATTGTAACCTGTGAAGCATAATGTAAGTAAATAAGCATACCTATACTTAATGTAGAGAGCATGGTTGGATATATCATATTAGATATACTTCGATAGCTTAACAGAGAAAGTCGAAAGCTCGGTGGCAGCCGCGAATTGCCTACTTCCAAGGCGGCCCCCCAGCGAGTCTTCCACAGAGCAGTTCGGACACTCCTCTGATTAGTGCTAATCTCTTCGGAATTAGGGTTCCGTAGAACTAAGGAATTTGTTGTAGTTAATTTTATAGTTTTATACACGGAACGAGCACTCGACTTGGTTCGCCATATTTTTCCGTGTGTGTTGTTACACCGATGGTGCGAGTGGGAAAGAGCACCATCTCAGTCCCTTTCAAAATTACATATATATTATAAAGTATGGAAATTGATTATACGCGAAATTTCGAATTTGGATTTTTTTCTAAAACTGAACACTTAAATTAATAATCTTCAAACAATTACCCGTTAAGCACTATACTAGGGTGCTGTAATGAAATGGGAGACACTTAAGACTTAGACTTAAACACTTAAGACTGCAAAACTATATTAAAAAGTTCTTATTTTATGAAATAACTTATACTACGAGTATTAAGTAAATAAAAACGGAACCCTTATAAATTGTCCTGTCCGCTTTTCTGTCTGTCCGTCTATCTGTCTTTCTGCCAGTACCTAGGTACATCATAGCAATTTTACTCGGAGGCTATTTAGCACTAATAGATGAAATTTGGAAGATAGGTGTATGTTGTGAACCGCTATCTGTTACCTATACAATGGTGTAAAGAAATTTTAATTAAAAAGTAGTGGTGGCACTGCATACATGTAACTGACAGATGGAAAAAAGTCCATTGCACTTAAGAGTGTGGGGTACTTTAGATAAGTCTTAAATATTATTATTTTTTGAATTGAAAACTTCTTTGGGCGCGCGCACCTTGCGCTCTTTCTGACAATTACAATTTTATTTTGGACTTTGACTTTACGTTTGATTTAATAGAAAGTGTTTAACTTTTCTAAATTCAAAAAATAATAATATTTAAGACTTATCTAAAGTAAATTGACTACCAATTTAAAATTAGATCGCGTGGTGTTAAAGCTAGATCACGTGGTATTTGTCATTCTATTCTACTAACGTTTACGACAATTGAGCCACTAGTCTAGGCTCCCTGAACAGTGAACTAAACTGAACCGTCACGCTCGGGTGGGTGACGCTGAATCGGATGTACTCGGTTCCAGTCGACATCAAGCGCGCTCTTATGTATATTGTAAAATAAAAAAATTATATAAGTTTTCAGTTTTATCGAGTGGTCACTAGCACACACCGAATTTTTCATTTATTTAAGTCAATAAAGTCTGAGATATGCGCGTCTAAAGTCATAAAAAGTGTGTCCTCCCCTCTAACTTTTTAAATATAAGGTGGAAAATTCTGAAAAAAATTGAGGGAGTAGAACTTCAAAAGCACTTTAGATTAAAATTGATTGAATTATAAGCATGTTTTGTAATTTTGGAGATACCTCTAAGGTATTTTCTATTGCACGCTCAGTGACCGAAAAAATCACAGCGACAGTAGTTTTGCTGCTGCTTTTCCGTAGTCGGGATCCATAATATTAATTTATAATATTATGCATCCCGACTACGGAAACCTTCACTGTGCCCAGCGCGACACAAACATAACCAGTTTTTTTTGCTTATAATAATGTTTCATGTAGCTCTTATTGCGTTACCTTTTTTATTCGCGATATACGTAGGTTGCTTTCGCGTATTTTGACACTTTTTAAATATTTTTAAGTAAATGCGGACATAATTATGAAAATTTTCATCTGTAGTGAAAGATATTTCCTTGTTGTTAATAACTACTTTCTTAATTTTTGGACAGTTTTTGATAGATGAAGTTTGATGAATTTTGGATAAGTTTTTGACTATAAATTCTCACATATTTGTATCATCAACATATTGCTACATCATGAGTACTGTTTTTAAGCTGCTGCTCTCCCAATGACCTAAACTCAATTATTTGTTCTAATTTATATTTGATGTTCTTTATTTTAATTAACTGAGCTTTGTGGTTGTGGTCTAGTCTAATTGAATACCAGTAAAAACAGCACGTTCTATAATTCCACTTTTATTCGTAAATATTATGTATATGTTAATAATACTTAGATAATATCTATGTATATATAGATAATATTTTTACGTGCATGAACGATATTTATTAAGGCTCAGTCAATACAAGTTATGCATTTCGGCCCCCATACTTAAAATATAGAACTAACGTCTGCTGATTCAACGATTTTAACTGCCTAACTATAACAGTTACGAAAGCGTTTAATAGTAAATTTTATACAGAAATAAACGAAAGCAAAAGTAACAAAACAAATACCATTTAAGTATTAAAATCGTGGATTCAAAAATAAAAATGCGAAAAACCTTTGTATCTACTTTTTATAAATATAAAATAAAAACTCTATTTATTTATCTGGAAAGAAATTATTAGTTTTTGTCAACTGATTTTAAAAAAAGTTAAAAATAATAGGTTTTTACGGTTTTCTGACGTTTTTAAAAAAAATCTAAACCTTGTTATGCTTAAAACCGTTTTAACTCCGTTAATATTACGCTTACGACGAGTAGGTGTAAAACAATTTCACGTAAAATTTTACGTTCTATAATTTTTACTTTATAATTTTTTGTTTATGACTTGCAATTGTAGAGTGATTTAAAAAACACTGCTTTTTTACTTATTTTTCTTTCGAAAAAAGTCAGAAGGTCGATGTTTTAAAATTTTGCATGTTTGAAACATATTTATTATCATCGTGTCTCCGTCTCTGTCTGAAACTCCGATTTCAGACGTTATTTAATTCAACTATTAATCGAGCCTGGTATATCGAGGAAGATTGAAGAGGAGGTAGACAGAGGAAGACTTACTAACTCTCATCACCAAGTTATATTTAGCCCACCCCACATATTTCTAGATTTTTAATACAAATGACAATCGCATAAGTATGTATTAAAAATTATATCATTACAAGTATGTAATGATATAATTTTTTGTACATACTTATTAAGTACTAAAAATTATACCATTACATACTTGTAATGTTGTAATTTTTAATACATACTTATACGATTCAGTAGATGCGAGACAGTAGTCTCAATTATTATCTTTATAAAATTACAGTACAATATACTTCCAGCTCTATTGCTGGTTAAAATTGAAATTCTCGAGAAAATTAATTTTCGAATGGGAATACTACATGTTTTGCTGAAATGGTGGCGCCAATGAACTGTCTGTAATAAATGTCATTAGAGTGCGTGACGTCACGTGGGGACATGGCTGCCGACTCTCCGCATCCAATTATGTCTCAAAACTGCCGGACATAAATTTCAATAACACAATTTGTCACAATTTGCGGCCGTGCTGAAACTGCCGTTTGCTTTGTTTTTCGACTGCGGTACGCATTGTACACAGTAAGTCTTAAATGAGTTTGCTAGTAACTGAGGGCTAATGCGAAACTCTATAAATAAAAAATTAATCTTTCCGTAATTAAAAAAACACAGTAAATCAGGAGTCGCTACAGCCAGTACAAGACACATTTAAAATAAAGTTTAAATCGAATTGCGGCGACTATATTATTATACCGTTACATTTTTCATCTTATCATACCTAATCTCTTTTACATAAATAAAAATGTTTTTTATACACAGTAATCTGAAAAGGAAAGATCTGATAAAATCCACCCTTAAAACAATCTATTTACTTCTTATTAGTTCATGAACATCGGCGAATGCATAAACAAATAAAATAATTATATGTATGATATAATAAATATTACAATACATATAATTACATAATTTTTGTAATAATGGGGTTCTGCGATCAACTGGAAATCCTTATTATTTTATTATAACTAGCTTTCCGCTCGTCTATATGTAATATCCCTCCCACTCTCTAATTGTTATACGGATAGATGTTTTTGATAAAACATATAATGTACCTAACAAAATTAAATTAACAATCTCTAAGCTAAAAGGTTTTTGAAAAATATGTTATATAATCAGGTGCTACTTTTGCTAAGAATCACTTCAGTAATTAATTAATATATATTTCATAGCTAATTTCCGCCAAATGTTTGATAGTATTTATTGATTGACGTGTTTCGCTTGTCAACTAAGCTTCAGTCACCAACACCAACGAGTCTGACCTCTGGATATCCCTAAGGATGACTCGTTAAGAGAAACACACGTCGATCAATAAGTATGAAATTTTGACGGATATTAGCTAATTAAAATAAATATATATGTCTATGTATATAAAATAACTTTATAAAAATATGTTTCATGTAGGTCTCTACACCGTAATGAAACCATACAAAACCATACAAGTAATGAAACCATAGGAAGAAATGTCAAACTAACATAATATGTCATACTTTTGGCCCCTAAAACGTGAAAAAAAACTTTTCAAAACTTACAATATTATTTCTTCCCTCAAGAATATTCACTTCTAGAGTTTATCAACATATCTCCTTCTATCTTATTTCTAAACTATCTTTAGTCTTTAGATTTAACAAAAAATTTGTATTTGCATCGAAAATTACATCGCGCTCTACAGCAAAAGTAAAATACGTAATTCGAAAATTTCCGACTACTATTTCTAAAGAAGAGTTTTTTGGAAATGAAGTAGTTTTTTTATCAAGATGTATAAAATATTAGTGAATATGGCTGTGGAACACACATGAGGGATATGCATACCAGCGTGAGCACTAGTATCGAAGGAAAACACGTACTTGGTTTTCATTCAATACTACAATACTTATAGAAATAGTATTTATTATTATTGAAATAACTTAATTGAGAGAGCCACACATTTTTGTAGTCTACGATGAGTTAAGTCTCCTAATTTTAATATTCAGATATTTCAAAACTAACTTTGACGAGAAAACGATAACACCTAAAGAATATGATAGAAATATTAATACTTTTCAAAGTATTTAAAAAAAGTAGTGGGAGACAGTACAGCGTTTTATGCAGTAGAAAGTAAAGCGTACGGCAGGGAATACCTACAAAAACGGATTTGTTTACGTATGATAACGCGACGACATCAAGGGACTGTTTAACTGATATAACATAAACTGTTAGCGTGTTGCCTGCGGCGCCATACCTCAGGAGCTTGAATCACGAGCAAGAATTAATCGCCAATGAAAATTGCCGTCGAGCCGTGAAATTACAATTTAAACGACGCCTGTTTGTATGCCGTAACATATCTAGCTATAATAATAGAGTGTAATACAACAATGTTACATGAATGTGACATCGAATCCTACATTTTGTGATAAAAGTATTAAAACAATATATATACGTATCCTCACGCCGTATCCCTAATGAGTAGTCTATGTAATAAGATTTAATATATATTAACAATGCGATCCTGTGACAGGTCATTGTTCCCACTTATAGTAATTTAAGTTTCATTTGTGTTAATAAACTTGCAATTGTCCATTTACAACTATCAAAAGTATATAAGTTTTTGTAGATGTTCATCCTACTATGTAACACAAACTCTACTATACTACTACACTGTACTACTATACTGTACTATACTAGTACTCCATACTACTTATTTAAAACTGAAAGCGACTTGCTAATTAAAAATACGCGTAACCGATTTATTTGTAATTTTTATGTTGACTTTTGTAGTCTACAATTCTTTCTGAATATTAAATATTATTGCCACAATGTATTTATTTTACGAACTCCGAGTAATCGAACCGTGTTTATTGTTTCAGTGTACAACTTTGACTATCTGTCGATCTGACATTTCACGAACAACAGTAGCCCCAACACGATTTAATAATGAGAAAGCCATTTAATCATTTAATCAACAAGAAAAATAAATTTGATAGAAATTATTACTGTTAGAACATTCATTTCATAACCATATGGATACCATTAATTACTTAGATAACTAGTGCACAAAATAATAAAAAAATTAAAAGTTTCAATTCTAGAAATTTAGAAAATATCTCATGTATGATAATTGACAACATCACGCTTTTCGCAACGATATTCTAAAGCGATCGAATGAAAATTATTCAAAAATCTGTAGGAACTGAAATCATTCGAAAATCAATAAATAATTTATGCTCACAATTTTTGAATGTAACAGATGCTCAACAGCCGACGACTTTAAAAGTGTAAAATGAAATATTTAAAAAAAGAGTTTTTTTAAATGGATTTAGCAACCAAAAATTGAATCTAACTAATTCGCGAAGTACTTTGTTATACCAATGCATCATTGATTTGCTACCACCTTTAAGTACAAATATACAATGTTACCAGTAAATATCTAATCAACGGTCATTTATTGCTTCAAATAAGTGAATAATGAAGCCAATTCGGTACTTACAAGTGCGAAGCCTTATCTGAAAGTCTTCAATCGATAGGGACTAACGCACTCGTATTACCTACCCTATTTAACAGACATTATAGGATTATAATTCACTTCATTCACACTATTCGAATACATAGGTATCTATGATCTATGATAGGTATGTACCTACTAGTCTGTGACCGCGGTTCGCTTATTTAAGCTTTGTAATATATAGGTACCAAAAGCATTGGAGATGTTGAGGGTAGAATAATATGTTATCACCCACACCTGTTCATAAAACTTATGTAATATATACTTGTCGCTCGAATTAGTTATAATATTATTGCTTGCAGTTTTTATTTCGTTTGTAACTTATTTTATGCAATTTTTATGTCCTTTTTTACTTAAGTACCAATAGTCCAACTTTTAATTCTATAGTGATTTGACGTTTTCAGGGTAACCAATTCTTGCAATTTTTTTAAGTAGTAATGTCCCCTGTGTCGACTTCATTTTATTAGTCTGTAGCGGTTACCCGTGGCGCTATCCGCATAAAATCTCCTTTTTGGATCATTCATTTCATGAGATTGTCAGTACTGTCGAAAATATGTGAATATACTAATATTTATTAGCATTAGCATTAAAAAAATGGATGAAATAGTAAAAAAAGGAAAAATAAAATATTATAATGTGTATTTATTCCAAATATTTAATTATATTATGAAATGGCGATGCTACAGGACCAAGTCAGCACAGAATTAAATGAATTAAATGTTAGATTAGTCGGTCGACTAAGCTGAATCAATATCGACTCAGTTCTTATTACTTGACAACACTATTTGAGCTGGCCACATTGCTTAGAATTTTTTTTTTCTTTGTGGCGTGGCGCACAGTTTAGCGCATTTGCCAATGTCACCACGTATTATTAAGTAGAATCCAGTAAAATCACAAGTAAATTAGTTTTTTCTTATCGTAAAACTCCTCCAGTAAAGTGATAGTAGGCTTTACTGGAGTTTTAAAGAACTTCTTGGAAGAGCGCGAGAATTTCAGCTACACATGTTTATTTAGACCTACTCCATTCTTTTCACTCATACAGAACTTTAAAACACAATACACTATCACTTTTGTACTTTAAAACTCCCAAAAATTAAAAAAATAGAAAATCTAAACAAAATGTCAACCTCACTTCTACCGTTCCCGCCAAAAAGTCATTACTTAGAATTATTTTGACACATTAAAACGTCAAATCACTCCATCCAATTAAAAGTTAGACTACAATATATACATATATAAAAATGAAATACTAACTCACTTACTGACTGATTGATTGATCACGAAATCTCAGAAACTACTAAAGCTAGTATCATGTGGTCATGTCTGATGATAGTTTGTGTAATATAGAGGCCCGCTAAGTAAGGACTTTTGAAATTTAGATTTTAAGTGGGAAAAGGAGGGGACCAAATTTCGTATTAAACTTTTATATGGAATACGGCTGTGAAATTGAGTACAAATATTGCTTAATAAAAATAATGAGACATGTGTTTCAATTTTTTTTAGATTCTACTCACAAACAAACTTTTCATGAACACATTTTTCCATGTGTTATCTTATGCTCTCTTAATATTTTTAAATATTTGAAACCTCTAAAAGTTATAACTAAACAGATATCGATGTTAATAAAAAATATGCATCTAATAAAACAAAAATTATCTAAATGCTGATAACAACTGTAAAAATTATGAAATTATGAATGCTCATAAAAGTAATATGAATACAGGCACCAAGCCCTTTTACAGATGTTCGTTATCTTTTGATAGGCATGTAAAGTGCAGCTTTTAATAGATACATGTGTGTAATGTGATATTATCGGTTATTTATCGGAGACGCCCCGCTTTGCGCGCTTATAACCGCCCGCCCGCCGGAACACTCGCTTGTAAGCGTAACGTCATGTGAGCGGTACTAACGCTCCCATCGACTCACCACACCACGCTCGGAGTCCGCGAGCCACGGTCGTACCGATGGCCTAATACAAAACATTTCAAACCAAACATTCGATTAAATTTGTACGTCTAGCGATAACAAACGTTTTATTACGGCCACTTTATATTCGTTTTTATTCGCGTCTCATAATGCAATTGCACTCGAGCAATACGAACGGTATTACATTTTAAGCGGTTACTTGTATTGGTTCTCTTTTTGTGTGCAATTGAAAATGAAACACGACGGCTACATAATGGTGAGTTACAAAAATACATATGTATATAAGTTTAACATTATAGTATTTTCTTTGAATAATATAATTCGTGACGGGTATATTTTTAATTCTCACATCCTTTAAACCACAACAGCAAACTTTAACCGCAATCAAGGACAATCCTATCGGAACACGTACCTACAATACAAATTACTATTAACAGAAATGCCTAAGACTTAGGTTCCACGTACACGAACAGAATTTTGAACAACCTCTCCATAATTTCACTGGTCATGCCAGTTGCTTACGCGCATTGTGTACCAATCAACAAACATCTATTAGACCATTTAAAGTCGGCTCGCTCAAAGTCGTTCAATAAAAATTCCGCCTATTTTAGTCTGCGGTATATTTGTTACTCTCAACTCTCATACACAAATAAGTAGATTTTTATACTATTGAACATATGAAAAGAATGTTGATAGATTGTACCTAATTACAACCTTTAATCAAAATTATCAATAATATTAAATTTTACATGAGTTACACTTCAAGTAGATATCACATATTTTTATTTATAATAATTAAAATTAATAATAATTAACAACGTATTATTAAAAAACACCGTAGTAACGGAGGAGGCGAAAGATATCCTCCTACCTCTCTATTTAATCCGTTAAGTATATAGCGTTAAACACGTAGCATACAATTGCATTTAATAAACATAGGTTTTTAATCATTTCAATAATACTTCAGACAATTAATGGTCTAACCCCAAACTAAGCACTAAATTTGTACTATGGGTATCACACACAACTAACTACGGGAGATTCCAGTAACACTCACACTTTAAGTTCTTCTAGAAAAATTCGTTTCCTAAATCGACCTGAGCAAGGAACGAACCTGGGGCCTCGGCTTGGAAGGTAGATACACTACCACCACGCCAACGGGCCAGTCGTTATTTGTTTGTCTATGTCGATTAAACACAGATTCATGTTAATTAAATGCTACTGGTAAAATAGATATCTCTTGTATATATAATATTATATATTATTACAGATATTAAACATAACATATTAATGTTGGTTCATATTAAATACTTACCCACATTGCATCGATTGAAGAGCAGCTTCCCTCTGGTTAGATAGCGGGTGATAAGATAGTTTATCTCGTCCGGGTCCGCCTCACGTCATCGACACCCCGCTACAAAAAAAAATGGAACTGCCTACTTAACGAATATGTCCGACACATCCGCTGACATAATTTAAAACAAAAACTTGAGTGAGAAGGATTTTTATAACTAAATCATGCAGGATGTATACATAAATGTGTACGTACATTTAAAGGTAACTATTTTAGAGGACCTGTCCTAATTATTCAAATAATTTAACAAAATATATTGTCTATAACACCATCAATCGAAAATAATCGATTACTTATGTATATGTAACTAGCGACCCGCTCCTTCTTTGCTCGGATAGAAATGCTTTTGAAAATGAAACATGCACTTTCTATAAGTAAAATAATTTTTGAAATCAGTTGAGTAGCTTTGGAGTTTATCCATTACATACAAACAAAAAAGTTTACGTTTTTATAGTATTAGTATAGAAATATAGACAAACAATCAAATTTTCTCTGTTTATAGTATTAGCTCTAGCTATACCCGCGACTTCGTCAGTGTGGAAAATTTTTCCGTGTCTTCTCCGGGTTACCCAAGTTACCAGAGGTTACCCATATTGTTGGAAGTCTTGGAAAATGTTACTTCCTATAGCGGAGCATCCGCTATATTGGATTTGTGATGATGTCACATATACAAAACATTTCCCTACGCATTTCATTTCATTTCATACCCATATTGTTGCTGCTGAACAAAAGAGTTACTTCCTATCATGGAGCATCCGCCATATTGGATTTATGATGACGTCACATATATAGAAACCTTCTCCTGTGTATCCTATTTCATTTGATACTCATATTGTTGGTCTTGAAAAAGTTGTTTCCTATCATAGAGCATCCGCCATATTGGATTTCTGATGACATCACATGTACAGAAACTTTCTCCTGTGTATTGCATTTCATTTGATACTCATATAGTTGGAGGCTTATAGCACCATTAGAAGCAGAGTTACAGACTCTAGTCATGTGCATGAAAGAAAAATATGAAGTGAAAGGATTGAATATGAATGTGAACAAAACTAAGGTTTTGGTGTTTGAAAAGGAAGCGGTACCGACGAAATGTGAGATTTGGGTACATGGAAAAGTCTAGAACAAGTGAATGAAATTGTGTAACTAGGGTGTGCGTTTTCGAGGAATGGAATATGTGAGTTGGATGTGGAGAGACGGGTAGCAGCTGGCAATAAAGTGACCGGTGCTCTGTCCACATTAGCAGGCAGCGTGAATACATATATCTCAGCCAAAATGACCATCCACATTGCGGTATTGGTTCTGACTTTATTGTACGGTAGTGAGGCCTAGATATAGCCGTAATCGAGTGAAAGTATTTTTGAAATCAGTTGAGCAGCTTTGGAGTTTATCCATTACATACAAACAAAAAGTTTACGTTTTTATAGTATTAGTATAGAAGTATAGACAAACAATCAAATTTGTCAAATGCAATCTCTTAGAAAAATGTGCGATGATGTTTTATAAAATATCCCAAATATATAACATCTTCTTATCCCATAAAAATAAATTACTCTAGGTAATCATTGTTTACACAAAAATAGTAAATGTACTCCTTCAAGATTAATTTTCTCGACCTCAACTACCTCTTCAGAGTGTGGCCTCCTATTTAAATACCGCTCCATGTATAAAGCAGATTCTGATCTGGCGCTTCGCCGGCCGCTGCTGCGGCACGCTCGCTTCGCTGGCTCGGCTTGCGCGTTGTTGTAATAATACTAACTTAACATAATCTAACCAAAAAGAGTGTTCATGTAGAAATTTGCTCGTTAAAATTCTGTGATCATTTACTGCATTTGGTTTTTTAATACAATTTGAAGTGCAGCTAGAACTTAGTTTTTTTTTAGTACAGATTTCATTTTTTTTGGCGTTTATTATATTTTTTAGGTTAGAGAATTTAGGGTCTCATAGTTTTTTTTGGTCGTCATCATATTTAATCTCTTATTTAAAGGTCAATCAATTTTTTTTTCACGTCTATATAGTCTTATACATGAATTCTCGACAATAATTACTTGAAAATAATAGCTATTATATAAACATATCATAGTATTTATCTAAAAGCTAACCTATTCCATTCATATATTAAAGTTTTTAAAATATTCCCTATTTTAATGGTGGTCTTAGGGACAGAAAGCACTCCAGTTGTCCCAAGGAACACTTACTATCCTTTTAGATTTGATTTGTTAATAGCTTCTAATAATAATAAAAGTGCGTTGATCGACACGGATTCTTTTTCTTACGGAAATAACTTATCTTTCCCTTTCAATTTTATGTAGCAATAAATCAAACGAAATATTTTACAAAACTGATCAACCAATACAAAAAAATAGTTGGTCTATCCAAAAACAGCATAAAATCTAAAAATCGGTTATTTAGTAATCTCTTGTCTTTTAAATACGAAACGATTCTAAGCACGTATAGAGTTGAAGAATTATCCGAAGAAGCTAATTAAAACATTCTTATGTATCCACCGACGTAATTATGATATTTTCTTAGAAAACTTCGTAACATTTTGTGAGTGCGTCGACTATGAACGAAATACAATAACACTAGGTATTAAGCACCAGCCAGCTCTTTAATAGACCATTATTTTCATAGACTTTCAATACTCATTACGAGCTCAGAATGCGGCAGTGTTGTTTTATAAACAAACACCTTTGTGTGAGTCGTACCTACTCATAACTTACTCCATCTCACACAGTGTCATAGGAAACTGTACTGCACTTACCTATCAATACAACATACGTTTATGACAAAACTTCTCATCTAGTGTAAGAAATGTGTTAGATTTTTATTACAACTAACTTTATGCGAAGTTAGCCCTTGTTTTATCACAACTTTTTTTTATCATAAAATTAATCCTTTGTTGACTTACGTTTGTTCGGTAATTTTAGAACATAAATAGTTACAAAAATATTTTTAAAGCTTAACTGTGCTGTGCTTGACCATGTTTCACTCAATAATTCTATATACAAGTAGTATCTTATTGAATTCTAATAAACTGAATCTCTATTATTGTTGTTATTTTCTATGACATATAGTTAACAACATTAGTAAACTTTAGATACATACTTGCAATAATTGCTATTTTTATTAAGCTCTATAAAAGTCAGAAAATACAAATATACCAAAATAATAATCGCTGACTGCAAAATTCCACAAAATTGCATAATGATTTCGGCTTAGTAACAACAAACACTAAACAATGACATCAGTAATATATTTGGGCATCATAAAGGATCTCACCAAGTATTACACCACTGAAGTGAAAACGTCTTCGTCAATTAGGAACAATTTTAGGAGGGGCTAACTCTAATTATCTATAGAGTTTTCCTCAAAACTTCCCACTCCATTAGGGAAGTTACTGAACTTCTTTTTGTGACATGTTACGTCATATCGCGAAATGAAAAAACAGAAAAATCATCGAAGAAACAAAAACAAACTAATAATAAATAAAAATTATAATACAACATAGGACAACAACTTTCTCGATGCTAACAATAAGGTTACCGTTCAAGCCTGTCTACCGAAGATGTCGTACTAACTCTTGCCACCTTGATCACTAAACAGCTGGATAAAGAGAGCCAATGTGCTTGTATCTTTCCAAATTTGCAAAAAACTTTCGATTCGATCTCTATACCCATACTTTTAATATATCTGGAAATCATAGACATCAGAGGAACACTGTTAATTGATTCAACATTTATCTTTCTGAACGAAAACAGAACATATGGTGAATTCTGTTGTGAATAATAAAACAACCTATTATTATGGCATTCTGCAAGGTAGTACGCTGGGACTTTACATGGATAGTTTAAATAAACTCAAAATAGAGAGCGCGGAGCTCTTTATGTTTGCTGATGACACGGGGATTCTTTTTAGTGGATCTACATGTATCGAAGTTCAAAAGTTCAAAGACTATCTAAGAGCGGCATGGTTAACAACATGGCTAACCTGATTGAAATACAATATTCTTTCCTTAATACCCCTAAAACTAAATTCACTTGGTTTTGTAAAACCGTTCGCTCTAGTCCTGACCACACTTTTACAAATGTTCATGCATATCGTTTCAACGCATATGCATATAGATATGCACATTTCTTCACTTTCGAATAGACTGAAAATACTCATCCTTTACAAATCGTTAGGGAAACCGTTGTTATCATATCTTATAGTTGCTTGAAGTGGTGCTGCTAAGTCTCATATAATAGAAGTTGAAAGAGCACAGTAATTTGTTCTTAAAGTTACTTTGAACCTACCCATACCAATGTATACTTATATGTATATTGATTTACATCAGAAAACCGAAATCCCAATCCTGAATCCAACTATAATAAATTTACTAATTTATTATAAGATACTTCTAATATTTAGTTTACTCTCATATTCCTGGTTCACGTTTGGTAAGAATTTGCAAATGTCCTATTCTCATAAATTATAATACTTTCGCTTAAAGATATTACTACTTTTTGACTCCTCGTTTCTGTAACATCTTCAATAATATTAACCGACAAGTATGACACTTGAGCAACATACAAATAAATTCTGAAGTCAACACATAGTTTGTCAGCTCTAATTTATTAATAAATAGCAGAAATAATAGTTTCAATCGTTGTCACTCGCTCACTGTTATATACACGTATAAACTTATAAGCATAAATCTATATGTAAACTCGTACAATTGCACGTACACACATTACTAAACAATCATCCGTAGATATAGTACAAATATAAATTTAACTTTTAAATAAAATGCACGTAATTTTTATTTTTATTTCACTTTGTAATCTTGTCATATACCTAATAGTCATATTTATTTATCATATTGTGCTTGTGAATATTCGTACAATGTTTAGGGAAGGAACTGGGTCTCAAGATACAGCTCTGCGCTGATTTGATGTCCAGGGAATTTAAACGTTTTAAACGATACACTGTTATAAATAAAGATTATTATTATGCTAGAACTTAGAGCTTAGTTTGTTAGTGCAAGATAAGTAATTATACACGTAAACATTTACATATTTTTACTGCGATATAATCATACGATATGAGTCACGTTCACCTACACGTAAAGGAAAACGAAACAAAAGAATTACGACCCAGTCACAACAGCACTTAGTCATTCAATGGCGATAAACTAAAGTGGAAGAATGGAATCACAACTTTGCAAAAAACACTATTAATATGTAAAAATATTTATTTTGAAAACTTATGATTTTAAACATTACATAAAATAATATTTCCTTGTGAGTAGCCCGTATTTGACTTACGCAACGTTATATTCTTCTAGGTTTCGTTGAAATATTCAATATCTTTAAACCCTCTTTTGCAAAGCCTACAACGACAGCAAGTTTAACTAGATATCGATGATTTTTCGTTACCACTATATTGGAAGGTACGAGTAACTGTTTAAAAAATGCCGTAAGATCTACTTGCCTAAACATTTTCAATGTGTCTTTCAACTTGTCTTTCAACTTAGCCTATTTTCAAATGCGACTAGCTTAAGTATACCTACTCGTTGACATAGTATATTTTAACCTTAAAGTTAAGTGCAATTACGACTATTTCTTAACGGTAATATAAAAAAATATTCGAAATGCAATAAAAAACGAGTTATTTGTTTTCAAAATTTAGTAGCGGGAACACAATAGGGAAAAGTTCCTTCGCTGCCACTCCTAGTGCTGTACAATATCATTGTGACTTTCTGACGCCACAGCTATGTAACGCTATCTCCCTCTAGCCCATCCCCATTCTGTTCCCACTACTGAAGTTTAAAACCCAATGGCCGCTTTTATAATTTTCCGTTGAACGTTATTATCGCCACGTTTTTACCGTCCACGGTACTATGGGGAAGCAAAATGTATGCAGTTGTATGGAGACTCTTTTATATTTCCGTGCACGATAACGTAATTCCGTGGACGCTGAAAAAGCGTCTTTATTTTCGAAACGATAGGGAAGCATTTTGCTTACCTATTGTATTTTGGACGGTAAAAACGTGGCGATAAAAACGTTCACCGGTAAATTATAAAAGCGTCCAATAAGTCGGTTTCATTCAATTATCTGGCAGGGCGCCTTTAGCGCTCGCCCCAACGCGACCTGTGACGCTGTAAAAGCCACTAGGGCTAACAGCAAAGAGGGGTTTTGTTTAGTCGGTGCAAGTCCGACACTACCCAGTCGGCGTAGAGCTCGGCTGGGCGTCCGTAGGGATTTAACTTTGCCTCTCAGAAACCAAAAAAAAAAAATTCATTCAATGAATGTCAATTACTTTTATCTCAGTCGTATTCAAAATATTTAATTATTTTAATACAATGTTTAAAATATACCACATTTAAGAGCAGTCATCTAGTGTATTATATGTACATATATATGTATGTGATATACATATACGTACATTCATTTACTACATTGCTACATATTTTAATAAACAACCACCAGGTTACAGCTGTTCCATAAACAAGAGACATATTAAAAATGACAAAGAAAACTAATAAATAAACTATTTTACAATTAGTAATTTAGTATTAAAACACGAGTTTTAATATTTGCGTTATTACATACACATTTTAACTTAACACTGTATCCCTAATGGAGATTTTATTTCTTCATATATTATTTTGACGATGAAATTTTAAATTGTTAAATTGTGAGTTGTTTTAAACTAACTATATGATATCAACTTAGATATAATATTAACATTATATTATTTGGATATACCTTAAAATAATGCACTATTATGAAAGCCTATTTCGTTTATCGTATCTTTATATTTTTCATGTAAATAAAATACTTCAGCCTGTGAAAGCTACTTCTTTGAAAGCGTATCACCCTTATCATTTAGATAGCAGTCGTGAAAAGAAGGTGTACGTAGTTTGAGTGTAGTGGGGAACACGATCCTCGCACAAATTGATTGAGAACGACATTTGATATAAAATTGTGTTGTGATTGATGCGAACCCCGCCTCGGAGCAGGCCCGCTAAGTGCTCTATCGTGGTGCTGCTTATACTTTTACATACATATGCATAGTTACAGAGCTTTACACGTGAAAATACTGATAATGTTACTCTAAGTGCTAGCACAATCTATGTATTATTTATATAGAGTTGTTCGTTTTCACGTTTTATAATCGCGTTTATAATCAAATTTCCTGATCAATGTTTTTTTCTTTTAATGCAATTATTAAAGCTGTATAAAACTAATTACATCACAAATATTGTACATCTATTGCAATTGCATTAATTACACTTTTTTTTTTCATTGAAAAATTGAAAATTCAATTCCGTTAACGTTCAGTGTTCCTTAATACGTGGGCAATTAACATTTATCACAGATTAACATTGATATAAATGATAACGTATCAAATTAAGTGCATAGTTTTTATTTCCCAACCTTAACCCAGCATGAAAATGACAGCTAGTCTTCAAATACCACTTAATTTCGCGAATAGCCAGTAAAAAGAGAGCTTATTTTCCTAGGTCCCTCGACCGAAAAGGGTAAGAAGAAGCGTTCGACAAATTGCTTCGCTGGTACGCTTAATTTCCTTTACAAATGCGCCGAAAGTTTTTAGCTGAATATTCTATCGGCTTCCAAAATTCTTTATTCGTAATGTGAACTGTGTTTCAACATTTATCAATTGCTGGAATGTGCACGAAACTTAAAACGAAAAGTACTTACATACAATACATATATTTTACAAAAGTGTGCATTACATGATTTGAGACTATAAAGTACACATGTCACACAGGCAATGTTTTCCACACACAACTAAACAATTTAAATTAATACATAATATTATCCATATTTATAGCGGATTCATTCGTCATCTCTATATTCATAACTTTCGCTCTTCTCTGCAGATGTTTCAATGTCACTTATATCTGGACTCACACGACGCACTTACTAATGAGCTGATAATTAAATTACACCCTGTATTACGATTGAATTCAACTTATAAAAAAGAAAATAATGTGATTTGTAATTATATTATATTATATATTAACTGAAGCATTGGAAGTGGTAACAGATTAAACACAAAAACATTTTAAAACGAGAATGATTTAGTGTGAAAGGTGACGACGCAGTCCCATATCTGCTATGCACATTATGCGAGAGTCTCGCTTACTGAACTCATCCTTTAACAGCCACGCCCTGGCAGCGGGTGAACGATGACGTGATTCGAACGCGATATATCGCCGTACAGGGTAATATTGTGTCGCGGGACGAACTGATAGCTTGGCCCCTTTAGCAAAAAATAAGGTCGACCGTTTACACGAGAGCAAAGGCTTTAAGTGACAGATACTAGATAAATGTTTTTTGCGTTTTAGATAAGGGCACATATAGCTGCGTGAAAAGGTCGTGCAAAATATATTAAAACTATACCATAGCTATAAGTATACCCAGCGATAAGTTAATATTTATTAATATCGTCGTTGAATGACATGGATATAATTGTTGATATCTTCGTAAATTTTGGGTCGGTCCTCATTTCATTATGCACGAGTGTAGAGGACGGGGACTGTCGCCAAAGTTAGATTGAAGGCGACGACGCGGGAACGTGCTTAAACTATCTCGGCTCACTTAGACTGAGATTTACAGCAACTTTGCACTGTATCTAACAGGCCGCCTCTGGAACGCGTAAGTCACTTATGTTTAAGAATACGTATATAAATTTTTGGTTATGAAAGCGTTCTTCTAACATTAACATTTTATACCTTAAACATAAAAATCTAGGTGCTTTGAAAACATATCATATTAAATAAGTTTTTTGTTTAAACCTCGATATTAGTAAAAATAAAATCTTTTTAAAATCAATGTTGTTTAAAAAAGCAACCTCGGGAAACCTTATCATATCTAACAGACGTCCGGACATTGCGAAAGGAAGTGTGTCTGTGGGCGACTTCCGCGACGCGTGCGCTCGTCCGCTGATACCCGACACTTGGTGTGTGGTGTACTGTTACATGTTGTATGGTATCAGTCTACAGCAGTCGCGCTGCCGCAAAAGCTCGTCAAGCCACCAATTGAACACTTGATACTCCTAAATGTCACAATTTTTGGACAATAGACATTAATTAATGTATGTATACCATTTTATAGTTCGTCCTCCGTTAATACGGTAATTAACGCACCTAACTTGGTTGAAACCAATATGGCTTTACTGTTTATTTATTACTAACCGCGTGCCCAATGGGATTTTCCATCGGCAACATCTTCGTAACCATGCGACTTTTCTCAAATTGGAGGTTTTATAGGTAACCTGCTCAGCCCATGCCCTTTATTTTACCCTTCGGTCTCGGCCAGAAATTACGAACTTCCGTACAAACTTTTAACCCCTACTTGACCGCCTTAAAGAATACATTTTCAAAAATATTTTCTAGTAGAGATGTAAGTTGACGATCGCATTAGATAAACGACAGTCACATAAAAATAAGTGACCAACGCTTTGGCCGCAAACGGTCTCTTTCGGCGTCCACGTTTTTAAACCCTTTTGTTATAATATTTTAATGCCAATCAATAGATCTAATCATTTAGATAAAAATCCATCTGGGACATTTTATTTTAAAACTAATACTTTTCGAGAAAAATTGAATTTAAAAATATAATGTATGCAAATATGCATGCGTATGCAATAATGTATGTAAATACGTATGCAATAATGTATGTACTTTTTTAGCTGGAACAGTATGGGGAAATTCAAATCTATAAGAGATACAAAGGACCCGTCTTAGGAATCATTAGATCTTTTTTGTGAAAACAATTTTGGCATTATACATTTTTTGACCAAGTGTGAGATGTCCATAAAAATTAATAAAATCGACATTTTTTTTTAAAATTCGGACCGACACTGTATCAGAAGAAAAAAATCTGAACAGCAGAAGATTGTCAATAAAATTAAACTTTGACTGTGACTTTGAAGAATCCAATGCAGTTATGAATTCAAAGAGACAGAATTCAAAGTCCAAGAATTCGCACCAGTGCTGCAGACACAGCTCAAAGGATTAATGATGTGTACGGCGCTGGTGTCGCAAAAGAAAGCACGGTATGTTTTTGGTTTCAACGTTTTCGTTCTGGAAATTCGGACCTTCAGAACCAACCCCGTGGACGGCCGGAGACCAAAGTGGAAAATGAAGAATTAAAGGCTATTGTGGAAGCGGATCCATCACAAAGCACTTCAGAGATAGCTGCAGGCTTCGGGGTAAGTGACAAAACTGTATTAATCCACTTGAAGCAAATCGGGAAAGTAAAAAAACTTGAACGATGGGTACCTCATGAATTGAGTGCATCGAACTTGCAAACACGCGTCGACTGCTGTGTTACTTTGCTCAACCGACACAATAATGAAGGGATTTTAAATCGAATCATTACTTGTTATGAAAAGTGGATACTGTACGATAATCGGAAGCGATCGTCGCAATGGCTGAACCCTGGAGACCCAACCAAATCCTGCCCTAAACGAAAATTTACTCAGAAAAAGTTACTTGTGGTGGACTAGCGCCGGTGTTGTTCACTACAGCTTTCTAAAATCTGGCCAAACGATTACGGCAGATATCTATTGTCAGCAACTGCAAACCATGAAGGAAGAACTAGCTGCTAAACAACCGAGATTGGTCAATCGCTCTAGGCCACTGCTGCTTCACGACAACGCAAGACCACACACTGCACAACAAACAACCACTAAGTTAGATGAGCTGCAATTGGAATGTCTGCGACATCCACCGTACTCCTCGGACCTTGCTCCAACAGATTACCATTTTTTCCGGAATTTGGACAACTTCTTACAAGGAAAAAAATTCAACTCCGATGCGGCAGTCCAAACCACCTTCAAAGAGTTTATTGAATCTCGCCCCCATGGTTTTTTTAGTAAAGGGATCAATGAACTACCTATGAGATGGCAAAAGTGCATAGATAATAACGATGCATACTTTCATTAATTAAATATATTTTACAAAAAAAAATTGACTTTATATTCCTCCCGTACAAAACGCCAATTTCATATGTAAGGACCCAATATTAAAAAAGTATTTCTAATTGAATTTCGTGTATCGACATGAAATTCGGTTATAGAACACTTTGAATGAATCGTTCGCGAGTAAGTCGACTATGATTTAGTACATTGGATTCTTTTATTGTTGAAAAAATTTTTTATTAAATTTGACCGACTTCTGCTATCCAGAACTATCCGATACCGTGAAATGAAGCTTACGTGAAACTGAGTCAATCCGCAATAAGACAAATTTTCTAATTTTACTAATATTTATGAACATCTCACACTTGACCATAAAAAATGAAACGTCAAAAGTGTTTTCACAAAAGAAGACCGAATGGTTCCTAAGATTTAACCCCTGTATCTCTTATGGATTCTGTCCTAGTAAGAAGAAAATTTTATGGATACTGTCCCGGTTGAAAAAAACATTGTGTAATATGTACATACGTATGTATTGAATGAAAAATATCCCGCTCTATTTCTTCTAACTCCTAACCAATCTTAAGTTTACATTACCTAGGTATTCTGCTGTAGGTGTTTTTTTAATATGAGATCATAAACTGCACCCACACACACCTACCTATTGGTCTGGCAGATAGTATTTGAAATAATGATCTTATGTAATAAATCTTTACAATAGTTATGGATACGGATCAGAGGATCAGCGTTTCAAATTCATCGATGTATTATGTGACTTTTATCAAGAGATGATAAATATTATATTTGAAACGATACAATCTTCTGCCTCAATATGTCGTGGATAATCATTATCACAGTAAAAGACAATTGACAAATACTTTACTAATGTGCGTGAATAGGGAAGGTCACAGTACAATGACACACAGCTAAACGTGACATATTTTTATTTTGATGAATACTAGTAGCCAAAACACTTAAGATTTAAAAGTGTATTGCAAATCATTATTGCATGACCGACTCATAAACTGACACGAATTACATTGACAGCGTGAGGTTACCATACTTACTATAGCTAACTGTTCCACTCATGGTTACTCTCAAGGAGACAGAAAGAGACACGAAAATTCGTTTGCACACGGTGGTAAGAGCGGCAACTTATATGACTCCGTCCTTTATGCTTCTCGGACCGAGGTTTAGGCTGTGCGTCGTCTGTCAGTTTTAGTTTCATTATATAGATAAAATTGTTATAATCTCAGCTGAATAACATCTATTATGCTTTTATATCCCACATTACATATAGAATTCATTTTTCGTTGTAAGTGAAGGAAATTAGATGAAATTACTAATATTTATTGCTATTAAGTGAACAAAATATATTCGAATTACTTTAATTAACGAATGTTAGAAATAACTTTGAAAAAATACATACAAAGCCAGTACGTATCTTCTACTAATACAGTAGGTAATAACCGCGCGGAGTAATAAACAGTTAACAACAAATGTAGAAACCTCACAATTGCTCTAATTACCGCCTCCGTTACCAAATCACGAGAAAATTCACGCCCTCAACCCTTAAACTCCACATCACAATGAGGGAATGGAAGAAGCCTGTGAAAAAGCAAATTAAATTAATTGTGATGTAAACGAGGGTAGGCGAGTGAGCGACTACCTACTCTAAATAATAGATGGCATTGCCGTCGAACCGCACACCCCTTTTTCACGACTAGGTTTTCACTCTGTATGTGACCACTTTGATATCAAAGTATTTGGTTTTCCTTCATTATGTTTTATGACGAACATCGATGGTTTTCTTAAATAAGTATAATACGAATGTATGGATACTGGAAATACATGTATTTTTAATTCTTCTAATTTAGTTTATAAAACGTAGGTTTATAGATACATGAAGGAATTTACAACTTTAGTCTGATAGTAAAATTCAACTCTAATCCATATAAATTCTGTACTCAATAGATTACGCTTCAGTAAATTTATATATATTTAATGTTCGTACCTTCGATAAACTATTTATTGTAGAAAAATACTATTAACATTTGCTATCGGTACCCTGTATAACATTAACGTGTAGAAAGCGGTCAAGAACGAAAAGTATCGTAACACTCACAGACTACCCAAAATAGCCGAAGTGAGAATGTTCGAACGTTTAGAGACTGAACTTAGGTTAAACTATTTTCATTCCCCATCAGACCAACCCGATAACACATGAATTTCTGCGATATTTTCTACGAAGCGGAATGCCGATGAAGACTCACGTAAAATTTTTCACATTAGGTTTCATTACTGTGATTCGCCGTCAAATAACAATATTTTCATATTAGTAAATATTACAAGATATGTATTATGCACATTTATCGTAATATGTATTACGGAAATGTCAAAAGCACTCGCATATCTAGGCGAAAATGTGTGAGGAGAATGATGAGATTAGAGGAAGCTAAAGAAGTATGTAAGGACCGTGACGCTTGGGGCTCCGTCCTTTCTTACTACCCCGTTAGGGATACGGCATGAAGATTGTATGTACCTATATATCGTGACATTTATTTGAAAAAAGTTACGAAATGTCTCCGTCAAGTCTCGTACATTTCTTTTCTTGTATTACTCTGTTAATAATTCTTATTAACAGAGATTATTACCATTGAAATAAAAACAATGTGTAACATGTTTAAGATAACAACTATGTACGTGTATATTATCAATTTCAGTACGTACCAGTAACTCAAACTCGTAGCGACAGTTACCTGAAAATGCCTCCGAAATTTCGGGACTGCTATTGAACAAGTGTAGATTTTCTGAAACGTTGTATTGAAATTCTTATTATACTTTTGTTTGAAGACGAGAAGACTTATTCGAAGAACGAAGAGAACTCGACCCCGGTGACTCACTCAACCTGGGTGTGATGTGTGCACTTGATGCTCGGCCCATCACAACCTCCTTGAGTGAGCGACCGTGGTCGAGAAGACGACTTGAAGACGAAGACAACTAAAACAAGTTATGTTTTTGTACATGTGTTCCACCTTAAATAAGATATCTAAAGAGAATACGAACTACATCAAGAGAAAAATTTACTTTTAAGATTTACACAAATACTCTATATTCTTAATCACATGAATAAAACACACTGTTAAATATGTTATTGTGTTAGAACACACTCTTTTATTTGTGTTGATAATTTTTGTCATGGTTTACAAATAGCCATATATTAACTAAGTGTAATAAATAATAATCTAAATGTAATAACGTTTGCATATAACTTTTTTTAATTGTTTATTATGTACTGAAATAAATGAAAATATCTATATGTACAATTGTACATCTACATTATATGACTCATAAAGTTAGTATACCTAGCGGTATACTATGTTTATGGTATGACTGGCCTGTTGTTGGGCGCACTGGCGCACTAGCATCTGCCTTCCTAGCCGGGGTCTTGGTTTCGGTCCCCGGTCAGGTCAATTTAGTAACTTAGTGCAAGAAAACTTACGCGAATCATTACTGTCAACCCTATTCGTAAATATTTCTAATCTTTCAGTTGTACGATATTTGAAATTTACATATTCCCGGAAACTCATGTTTGTCGCGCTTTCTTCCATTAAGAATCCATACAAATAATTCGGTTGTTTAGGTAATTGGATATTTTATTGATCATTTAATACGTAACTAACAGTCTTTCTAAAAATCGCGTGTTAATGTTTTTAACTGTACATTCAGTGTCGAAATTTTGATGAGAGAAACGATTGGGAACCGAAACGGAGCCGACAAAAATAGCAGCTCGTACATACACAAAACAGACGCACATCTATCGGGTGATTTATTCGTTATTGGCTACCGATTTGGCGGTTTACGACATCCACAGAACGAGTATCGCGATACATACACGAAGGCCGGCGAATTTGTCAAATAGCACAAAGTACAGGATATATTGTGCGTAAAAAGGAATTTACGTTTTCCTTGTGTTTTGGAATCAGATTTCAACGTTTTACTCCTGAAGTAGCCTTTATCTATATGTATAACGAAGTCAACACATTATAATTTAGAGTCCAATAGTTAGTTACGTATGTATTAGTACACTATTCGGTTTAAATAGGTAGAGGATACCAACTATTTACTGAATAACAAGCAAGTCAGTTTGATTAAAGTGGTTGTATTCCAACTCTATGGGCAGTCAATAAAGGATCAAGTTTAATGGTGTCAATCCATTAATTGCGGTCGGTACGGAATTCTAAATTTGCGAACCTGAATAGCGTTATGATTATACTGGGCGCCTAGACAAGATGCTCAATTGTCGTAAACGCTAGTAGAATAGAAAGATAAATGCCACATGATTCAGCGTAACGAATTTTAATTTGGTAGTCAAACGTTATTAATCTGTTAAATCAAACGAAAACCAAAGTTGTGTGAAAACCGCCGTATAAAACTTAGCCAGATGGCCCTTTTGACGACCAAAAACCTCAGCAACCGTTTCGTTTGCACGAAACCTCTCTTGACGCTCTGTTTCTGTAAATAACACCGTTGCTTTCTGCTCTCGTCATCGAATTAAGTGTAGGTATTATGCTAATTGTTTTTAATCCAGTGGCTCTACAATGAGTTAACGACGTCGATACTCGCTATCGACAGCGTAAAAACTTATATGAGAAATAGTGCAGCGCCCCTAGCGGTAACTATAGTAAACTCAGAATTGTCATACAATTCATTCAGTGCGATCGCTGTCGAGATCGAGTACCCACGGCGTAAGTTATGATTAGGCTACTGAATATTTGCCGCGTTTGAGTAATAATGATTACATTATTCTAATTAACTACATATTTTTAATTTTTTCGATCCAATTGTCTAAGTGTATCATAATAATAAATTGTAATAACATAAAGCATCATAAAATACAATGCAGTATGCAGTGATATACAATGTAATTAAGTGCAATATACTTTAATGTACCAAATAACGAAAAGACTGTAAAAATAACAGTTAGATACAGTACAAAAAGTGGCATTATCGCTGAAGAATAGCTTTTTCTACAGGATAGGTACAATTTTGTAAGGAAGGGGTCAATAATATATTAATTATTTATCAATTTTTAGTGAGTAATAAAGGGCATTACTAATACAAAGTAAATTGAATTCGAAATCAGGTTTTATCCTTTTGAGAACATTTTTCCAGACATTTTTTGTTAGTTATTTTTCTGGAACTTACAGATAATATTGCCTCTAACCTAAAGTAAAAAAATTATATTATCGTGTATTTTGTTTGAAGTAGTTATAAGGTTTTTAATTAACTAATAGAACGCGATGTGGATGTGGAGAGACGCGTAGCAGCTGGCAATATAGTGAACGGAACTCTGTCCGCATTAGACGGCAGCGTGAATATATCTAACACTGCCAAAATGGCCATCCACAATGCGGTGTTGGTGCCAACTTTAATGTACGGTAGTGAGGCCTGGATATGCCAGAAATCGAGTGAATATAGGATAAATGCAGTAGAAATACGATCTCTTAGAAATATGTGCGGTGTCACCCTTGCGGACAGGATAAGGAATGAAGAGATACGCAGTATGACAGGGTTGCACGACAGCGTTATTGTAAAAATGAAGAAAGGAATGCTAAGATGGTTCGGGCACTTAGAAAGAATGAGTGATGAAAGACGGACGAAGAAAATCTAAAGAGCGAAAGTGAGTGGTAAAAGAAGCCAAGGAAAACTAAGGCTGACTTGTAAAGATCAAATATGAATGTTAGCAGACGGAAATGTCAAAAGCACTCGCATACCTAGACGAAAATGTGTGAGGAGAATGATGAGATATAAGGAAGCGAAAGAGGTATGTAAGGACCGCGACATTTGGCGTTCTGTCTTCTCTGATTACCCCGTTGGGGATACAGCGTGAAGATATGTATGTTTGTAACGTATGTAATAGAACGTGAAACTTATCTACATTGTTATCTTTGAACTTTTAATTCCCGGACCACTCTAATATGTGATGGGTATCCCCTATACTGTCAATAAAGAATGAAATTGAATATTATTTAAATGTTATTAACAAATATACTATATTCTTACGAAACTGAGAAAAAACCTTTCTAATAACTAAATTATAACTTAGCATAACCGAATTCTGACTACCCCGTCAGGAATACGGCGTGAAGATATGTATGTATATATGTATTTGCGTATATATGTATAGGTGTTATCTTCTTATCCAATATAAGAAAAGCCTAATCGGACTCAGTGACGTACTTTAGGAGAGGTCTTTATGTTTTTATTATGTGCCCTGTAATTTTATAAAAATGGAAATGTATTAAGTAAATATGTATATTTCGCTTTACGAACAAAAGACAAGTATTGTAAAAGTTTTATTTGGTTAAACGAGTATATGCAAATTTCGTTTTGTTCCATTAGTAAGTACAACAGAAAGATGATAAACTTTGATAGGCAATTTTACATAATAGTTGTTATGTGTTAGTATTATCGTCTCGACACACCTGGTCGCATTGATATGCAACGCTATGCAGTTGATTGCACATGCAGCGTTTCACACCTATACGCTGATTACACGTTGTATGTACACCCGTGTGTTAACACAGATGTGACGACAAACAGATTCTAATCAATTTTATCGCTTATATTAATTCAATTAATAAATAGGTAAATAAGAATTCACTACATAATAGCTGTTATTTATTATTATAGATAATATAGTGCCCCATAGTTGGTTTTAGTAATACAATAAATAGTAATATACAAGTAAATATGAATTCTTCATGATATAGCTATTATTAGAATACATTCAGTCAAGAAAGTATCGGGAATGGATGATTTGTTTATGGTTCCAATTTCAATTTTTTGTTTTTTTTGTTGTTGTTATATTGGCACAACTGTTTTCCATTTTGGCGCGGAGTTTGAGTTCCATCTGTTATTTCGATTAAATACAGTGTTGCTTTAGTTATATCATTCTAGTGTATATTGCGAATTTCATAATGGACAAAAACATCGAACAAAGAGTTTGTCTTAAATTTTGCATCGCCAATGGAATTTCGTGTTCGGAGACACTGAAAATGTTACAGGCTTACGGTGAATCGACTTTATCAAAAACATGTGCTTATGAGTGGTACAAAGCTTTCAAAAGCGGTCGAGATGTGATGGAAGATTTGCCTCGCTCGGGTAGGCCATCAACGTCTGCAACTGAAGTTAACATCGCAATAGTGAAGGAAATAGTGACTGAAATTCCTCATTCAAATTTGAGAGAGATAGCCGCCGAACTTTCTGTATCTCACGAGTCGATCCGTACCATTTTAAATAATCACTTGGGTATGAAATATGTTGCCGCTCGGCTAGTCCCAAAAGACCTGAATTTTCTTCAAAAACACAATCGCATAAGAGTCGCTGACGACATGCTAGAACGAGTCAATTCCGATTCAACTTTCATGAAACGCATTGTTATTGGTGACGAGACGTGGGTTTACGAGTTTGACATACAAACTAGTCAACAAGCTTCGGAGTGGCGCCTTCCAACTGAACCGAAACCGAAAATCCCACGCCAAAGTCGATCAAAAGTCAGTCATGTGACTGCTTTCTTTAACTATCGCGGTGTTGTGCATTCGGAATTCTTGCCGGAAGGTCAAACTATAAATAAAGAATATTATTTGGGCGTTATGCGGCGTTTAAGAGAGCAAGTTCGACGAAAAAAGCCAGATTTGTGGAAAGAAAATTCTTGGATTTTGCACCACGATAATGCGCCTTCACACAAGGCCATCATTATACATGAATTTTTGACCAAAAACTCACCAAATACCATCGAGCAACCGCCTTATTCACCAGATATGGCTCCAGCCGATTTCTTTCTTTCTCCTAAACTCAAATTACCACTTCGTGGTACCCGTTTTCATTCGGTAGAAGACATAAAGTAGAATTCGCGGCGAGCACTGAACTCAATTCCGGAAAAAGCGTTTAAAAAATGTTTTGATGAATGGATTATTCGTTGGCGTAAGTGTATCGTTTCTGAAGGAGCATACCTTGAAGGTGATAAAATAAATTTGGATGAATAACTAATATTTTGTGTATTATTGATCTTTTCCCGGTACTTTCTTGACAGAGTAGTATTATGATTCAGTTACTTACAGCATCAAATTAAAAACTATAATTTATGGCTAAGAAATTCGATTCGATTTATTATAATTTTTAAATTTATTATTGTAATTGTTATTATTTTTTTTTCGGTTATTTAATGACTTTATTTACATTAACAAAAAGGATTCTTGCAGTACCGAAAAAGATCGGTCTCACCTCCTAGCTGTTTCTGAGAAGGAGTCAGGACACTGGTTGAAGGTAATACCTTCAAAAAACTTAGGAACCTTAATCGACAATACCACGCTTTCTCTCATAGTATCCCTTCGTCTGGGGGCCAGGGCTAACCTTCTTCACCGTTGCCGCTGTGGTGATCTCGTCGATGTACTAGGTCACCACGGTATATCCTGTTTACTTAGTGCGGGCCGCATGTAACGACATGCTGCCTTGAATGACGTCATTCGGCGGGCTCTTGTCGCCGCTGGCGTTCCTGCAGTCTTAGAGCCTGTACTGTAGGTATTGCACGCAGCGACGGCAGGAGACCGGATGGTTTGACGCTCATTCCTTGGAAACTTGGAAGATCACTGGTGTAGGATGCCACTTGTGTCGATACACTTGCTGTTTCCCATGTGCCGGCGACTTCCAAGTCAGCAGGTGCCGCGGCCAGCACTGCCGAGAACTTGAAGCGGCGTAAGTATGCGACTCTCTCTGAGAGTTTCATATTTACGCCCTTTGCAGTCGAAACTTTGGGTCCCTGGGGCCCCGAAGCCCATTGACTGATTTCTGATATTTGTAAGAGACTGGTCGAGGCTTCGGGAGACCGCCGGGCTGGCAGCTTCTTCCGCCAACGAATCAGTTTGGCTATTCAAAGAGGCAATGCTGCCAGTCTGCTGTGTACTTTGAGCAATGACAGCTTTCTAAGCGGCAACTTTGAGGAAGTTTATTATTTAAGATAATGTGTAGTTTTAAGTTTGTAAATATTAACATATGTATGTACTTTTTGTTAATTGTTATTATTTATTATATTTATTTATTTAATATATTCTACTCCATATTATGTTACTTAGTACGTGTATGCATGTACAACACAGTGCAAAAAAACTAAATTAATGTTTGTAAACTTTCACGACTTGTACTGCACATGTCTTACAATTCTAACTTAATACAGTAAGGCTAATAATACTTTTATCTTATTTTACTTGAATTCTAAAAATACAACTTGTTTCTTAAATAATGATAGTTCATGACATACTCTAAGTTCTAAGCAATATTTTTATAACAATATATCTGTATGTGTACAAATTTCTTTTCATGTAAAATTTTTATGTAAACATTTTTATAATTCTGAAATATTACAATACTGATATACTTGTGGTTGTGTAAAATGAAAAGTATTATGAGATGTATTCTCTTGCGTTTAAAATTCTGTGACATCAACCACAAGCGACAATATATTTCCTACGAATCTGCTTTATAGTAATGACAAAATTATATTAAAATCATCCGACCGTAGTAATTATAAAAGTTCTAATACGTTGTACTCTAAACGTGTTCTATGTGTAACTACACCTTAAAATACCAGAGAAAAGCGATATTTAAGAAGTTAGTTTTCTAAATGAACCTGCCATGAATCGAATCTTAGAACCTTAGATCTAAAAGGTAAACATGCTGACTTTTACACCTATTAGGATTTGTACACTACAATAATACTAATTTTAACGTAAAAACACATGTATTACATTTTTTATAATATTTATGTAACCATTCATTTACACATATACATAACATAAAATTTTTTACATATATATATATATATATACATAAAGAGGGAAAGAAAAATACAAAATACGTCAGCAGCTTATATTTTCCCTCAGTTCTTAACAGTTGGCCAAGGTTTAGCTTTTTTATAAGGAATTGGCATAAGCGAAAGATGAGCAAGCTATCACCATGGGGTTCCGCTTTCTCATTTGTATGCTCAAATTATTATTATTAGAAGTGACGTCAAATTTTGATTTTATTTCGTCTTAATGCTCTATCAACTCTAATTGGAATATAGTGTAAAATTATGTATGTTTTAAAACACAAAACTTGAATAATTGCTTACTTTTACAACCCAAGATCTGTACGGTGATGATACCTTTGTATTTCTACATATAATGGGCAGGCTTAACATTGGCAACTCGGGCGTCAATCGCTGCCAACTACAAGCTACGCAAATCCTATACGTCTTCGCTACGTCGTAGAGTGTCTACGAATTAATTAAATTATTTGTTACGTTCTCAGACAGGTGAGATAAATGATCGTATGTTATACTCTACGATCCTCAATATTTTCTTGATTAGCTCAGTTAAGCTATGTCTATAGATACATATATTATACCCAGTGGCGTGTATCCCATATAGGCACAGAGACTCTGCCCACCCTAACAATTTAAATGAAAGTTATTTCGATATCTACCATTTGTATTTTATAGACAATTTAAAAGTAAACAACAATTGTTTAAAAACAGCACCATCTAACATCCCCATTATTCCGTCCTTCATCTGTTCGTAATCGTATTTCGTATTTTTTTATTGCTGTATTTTAGTTTTAACTCATGCCAGCTATCGATATAAAAAACCCGCGATATAACACTTCAGTGAAGGCACAACGCGTCGGACTAGTGCCTACAATTCACGCACACATGTTTACATTTCACTTATACTACACGAAATAATCTTTCAAATCTGTGCTATTTTATACTCGAAAACTAAGTTTGTGTGCGTGTTTCAGAGACATTGACTACATCAACGACATTATAGACTTAAATGCATTGATAAATTCAAATTACTCGTTTTTGGTTTGGAATTTTTGGCGAAATTTTATGGGGAGCGGTTGGGCGTTTATTTTAATTATTTGCAGATGGTTTCTAGTGAATATTGTGATGTAAAATTGGCGTAGTTTTGCGTCCCAAGTATCTACACTGTTGTGCTGTTATGTGAAATTGTTCAAATAAGTGCTAATTTAGTAGCGTGACGTTGAGACTTTTATAGTGGCCTAGTTCGCCTCAGTGGAACCTACTAGAAAGACCGCCTTAATATATTTGTCGCCAGAAACTCCAAGAGATATTAAAATGTATTACATCTACATTTCAATGAAATAACATAAAGAATTTATCTATTTATTACTGAAGACATGGTTGTATAGGCTAAAATGCTCTTTACCTACCCTCATTAGGGAGAATCGTACTACTACTACGTTTTTGGTTGTTTATGGTTGATTTATAGTTGAATCAAAATAAAACTCTATATTTGTTTTCTTCGTGCAAGTGATATGTTGTTCTATGAGTTAGTTGTAAAAAATTATATTCTTCTTGCAATTCGTATTTGAAGTATTGGTTTAGAATATATAATTTAAGTTGTATTCTAAAGAATGGAATGTTTTAACTGTGATAATTGTGTTGGCAGTGTGTATTTACAAAAACTACAACAAGCCGCGTTTTCAAAATGTTCATGTAGTGAAAAATTACAAACTATAGCTAAAGGCAGGTGTGTCCCAGAGTTGCAATTATATCAAAAGTCAGGTAATGTGACTCGAAATTTTAGTTTTAAATATTATTAGACATTTAACTGGATGATGGGTTGTGCACATACTAATAGTTTATTTTGTTTTCCTTGCATTAACTACATATAACAAATAACAACCACTACGAAAAATTAAAGCAAAGGTAACGTTCAGTACAGAACAATCAGTATTGCTGTATTAGTAAGTATAATTATGTAGTAAAATTGCTTTTTTTTTATTTGTTATTTTGACTGCCTACACTGTTGAAAAAGCCTGTACACGTCATTGATTATACATGTTATTACTTCTGTTTTTTTTTTTTTTTAAAAGCTTCATAAAAATCTACTTTCTGTGCATATAATCTACGTTCATTCACAATTTCCTCCAAAATTACTAAATAAATCAAATAGAAGTTACACTATTCCAGGTTTTTCTTACACACTTTTTTAACCTATTTATACAATATTAGCAGTCTCCTAACGATTATCGATCCAAACTAAACTCTAAGCTTATACTATAGAAGCTACACATCGAACTGGTACATCGAACTGATCGGTCATCAACTATGTAGATAGATAGAACATACTACAACACAATTACAAATTATGTATTTAAATAGTTGATATACACAATACAACTTGTAGTATTGTATTACTGCATAAAAAAACTAAACCATCTAAAATATTTTAACTTTGTACTGTAGTTATAACATACAACTCTGGACAACGGCGTAATTGTTAGAACCAAACTACACGAAGCTAGTAATTTGGCACCATTGACATAACGTTTATTACAACGCCAAATTCATACAGAGAACCTGTAAATGAAATTGGCTTTGCTAACATGAAATGGCTAGAATTTCCCGTTAAAATATTAGAATTCCTTTGTTAGGAAATATTTGCTAACTTTATAAACATTAGGAATGAAAGATTTCTGTATATGTTATATTTTTATTTACTTCGAAATATAATATAAACAAAAAATTCTTATAAAATACCTACTTATCACTTAAATCTTCTACATTGCCACTTGATTTGCATGTAAATTTGGCAGTCTTCTTTTTCAAAACTTTCAAAACAATCGACACCGTCCTGTAAAATTAATCAAGAACGAAAGTTGACTAGTTAATTGTATTATAATATTATAAACTTTGGAGACATTAATTACGCATTCTACCAGTTTAATTTAAATGTACGTACTTATGTAACTGTTGTTGTAGGCAACTCTTCAAATGAAAATAGCACAAGTGTTACACAATTAACTACTTCTATGAAACACCTATATTTAATAAAAAAATAGAGTAAGGAATTTAATTCACATGAAACAACAAGTTGAGAGCAATTTAAAGACGAAGCTGTCTCTTGAGAACTTTGAAGACATTTTGTTTACGAACATCTGCATAAGGGTGAGTTGTTTACTGTCTCGCACTGGTCTCAACACAATTTGTTTGAGAGGTGTCGCGGCGCAATCCACTCAACGATAACCATAGATACCAACTACCTGTTCTGTCCTGTAACTACACATATACAAATCACTCCAAGAAAATCACACACTCGACCCACTTGCCAAACTGGACACGTTTTAAAACAACGTTCCCACTGCACCTCGTACTAAATGATGTTATAAAATATTCGCATTGCTGTCATTGAAATAAATTAAGGTTTGATGACTTTCTTGCAAATACTTAAACGTACTTCAACAAACAAATGTTCCAAATAAAGTTAATATCTGTAGATAGTTAGCTATTATATATTATTATAGAATTTCGTTATTGAGTAAGTTGCTTTTCTTCAGTTTACAATAGGTAATATCTAATAACTGGGTGCCTTCCTCTTTTCACATAATGAGACTCTTGACCAAGCATTCTTCATTATGTAGTGCGCAATAAACCGTGTCGAATCAATAAAAGATTGTTATAACTTTCCAAATATAGATGAAGTTGGAAAGCGATCAATGGTCCCATTGGGTTTCAGTTTCCATAGAGCCACCAAGTTAGAAGCACCGTAGAAATATTTTATCAAAGGAGATCGAATCAAAATATCTCTCTGGGGACATGATACGTCGAATAATTTCGTTACTCGCGACGAAATTTCTAATTACAGGAGATGGGAAAATAACGGAAAATTACTTTAAATCGCGGGTTATCTAAGCTCTTAGTCTTATTATTTCGTAGAAGGAGCGCGACGAGTTCGAAATTTAGTTAATTATGTTATAAAGATACCGATCTGAATAAAGTGGGCCCGTTGAGAAGAACATGCCGTGTCTTACAGCATTTACTTAGACATTTACGGTCTTATTTTTCATCTCATTTTAAAACTTACGTTATGTTGAATTTCGATATTTGCTCCACCTGTCTCTATAGATATTATTTTAAATTGCTGCAAGAATAACACCAACGGCAGATAACAGACTTGCGTAAGTATTATCGAAATGTATTTATCAAAATGACATTCACGTCAGAACCATACAATTTTGTAACTACAGATAATAGAATTTGTCCTGTTAATATCGGGACATGTCCAGTTCTATTATTACATACGCGATGCAGACTCAATCTCGTTAAGTTTCATACGTCGCTGAAATAGAAAACGAACGGTGATTAATTGCCAATTACTCCTACTGGCGAGCAATTTCAATGCCCACTTGTCGCCACGTTTGCGCTACGGTATTATTTTTCCAACGTACATAGTATGTATATGGCCCGTTGGCGCAGTGGCAGAGGATCTACCTTCTGAGTTCCGGGTTCGACTCCCGGTCAGATCAAATTAGAAAAGGAACTTGTCTAAATCGGCTTCGAGACTGGGTGTTGCCGGGAGAGCACGTGGTTTGTTCTATGGTACCCATAGTACAAGTAGTTTGGGGTCACAGTTTTTATATTTTTCTGGAGTATTATAGTTATCTACAATTGATTTTTTTATACAACTAAACAGGATATCTAAAATACCATATACTCCAAGAGATAAAGTACTTTTACTATAACT
Organism: Zeuzera pyrina; assembly: GCA_907165235.1. Taxonomy (NCBI): domain Eukaryota; kingdom Metazoa; phylum Arthropoda; class Insecta; order Lepidoptera; family Cossidae; genus Zeuzera; species Zeuzera pyrina. The sequence continues at coordinate 8,703,908 of OU015627.1, forward strand.
TTAAATACCTCTAATTATGAATTACAATATCAGTATAATTTATGTACATATACCTACATACTATTAGGGCATACATTTTACAACGAATAGTACTTATATAATATTTGAAGTGGCCATTTTCATCCTCGCAGAACATAATTCACGCTATGTAGTGTTACATCCCTATCGGAAAAGTGTAATTTTCCTTGATATAATTCAATATTTAGCGAGGTATAATTGAATATTTTTCCAATTTGTCGCGTGTAATGGGGCAAGATTGAGTTGACGGTCCCCCGCGGGCGGGCCGAAGCTCGTCGAGACATGGACAAACCTCATCATCACCCATAACCTTACGTCTTCAATTAATGTTTCATTTTTAAATTAACTTTTTATTTCGAATCCTTAACAACGTGTAAAACTACTTTTAAAATAAATATTTAATATAGAAGCCGTGTAGTAGCCACTATAACTATGGTTCCCGACTAATGAAAGGGATATTCCCCTTGTCAGCCCGTGTCTATTTGAGAAGACCAAAGGACTTCAAGTAACATACAATGCCTCTGTTTAACTATTTATATGAGCTAGCTTGCAATGCAATAAACGTAGAAACTATACACATCCCTAGCTGAATTCGATATCTCAAATCAAAAGCTAGGCATTTTGAATTTATAATAATACTAACGACTCGCCCCGGCTTCGCACGGATGCAATGTATATACTAATTCCTCGTATCCGTCTAAATAGCTTTCCAAACTCCACATCATTTGTATCAATATTTTTAAACATTAAAATGGTTATACAAGGCTATACGTATAATGCCATCTCTGACTTTTTTGTAGTCCTAATAAAGAGGAACAGTTTTGGAATAAGACAGCATTTTCGATGAAAGCTCTCAGTCGGCTTGATTTTTTCCGACATCTTGAACTTTATATCGTCATATCGTCGATTATATCGTCATATTTCAACAAATTAACACAAAACAATATTAAACTATACGTATAAACCTTCCTCTTCAATCGCTCTATCTATTGATAAAAACCGCATTAAAATCCGTTGCGTAATTTAAAAGATCTAAGCGTACAGAGGGACAGACGGCGGGAAGCGACTTTGCTTTATACTATGTATAGATTACATTAAAGTCCTGTAACATACACACTTTTATTGTGTAATTATTCAAAATAATAGTTATTAAAAATCTCTATTGTTTGGCTGCTCATCCAAAACACACGTTTACGATAATCAGACAACATTACAAAGTTTAAAGTAAATAAATAAGAATCAATATGTCGGTGCTCAATGCACAAACACTTACAACGTTTCCTAATTTTGATGTCTGATTTCTTGAAATTTCATTTTTAACTTGTGCGATATAGACTTGAGCTGAAGAATATGAAAGTAATTAAGGTGAACCATGTCATAAAATGTAAATTATAAGAAATGTTTTTTTTTACATTTTTTTTGTATTAATCTTTATGCAGAGTGAACCAAACCTAAATCAGATTTGTAGCTCACCACATACATAGATACTTAATATTAAACTTCACTTCCCATTCGGGGTGGACAAAACATTATGACGGAACCAAACAAATATTAAAGTTCTCGCCCCATATGAGTTTAGACCTAAATACTGACATTTTGTCCTGTTCAGCTGAACTATGCACGACACATATGTATAAAATATATTACGTAATGTAAAACCTTGATGGGCGTCATGCCTCACCGTCAATAAGGCAGATTACGGGTCGAATTCACACGCATATCCCATGCTCGTCACGCGCTGTTTTGAGCCATCCGACAAAAAGACCTCATCTTTCATTGGCCGATTTTCTCTCAAATAGGTTTATGATATCAGCATAATAATATTATCACCTTTAATATATATATTGGTGTTTCTAATATGTAAATAATAAATACGAATAGTATATCTACATAATTATATTTAAACGTGTACCTGTGGCAGTCAACAAACTTTTTCGATTTAATTGCCATTAAAACTATTCCTTTTATTTGTAGAAATAAATATAGAAAGTCAACTGAAAATTCATATTTATACATTATTGACCTTAAATAGATAATTATAATATCTCTTAATTAAATGTTAAAAAAATTAAATGATGACTCATTAGTAAATAGATTGATTGATATTACCATGAATGTTTAAAGAAGTTTATTTAGCTAATCGATAAAAGTCGTCTTTTGGGCTGTTTGAATGTCCTAAATAAATTTTGTGTAAGTAGTTTACAATATTATGCTATTACGTTTTGACGTAGCAACAGAGATCCGATATTGCGTCAACTCATTCCAGCGGTGGTCCACAGCAGCATACTAATATTCCCTGCGAGCGATTCCGTGTAATTCTGAAAGGTATTTTGAGCCGATTATGCAACTAGCATCTTGAATATGTTGCAATAATACCAAATTGGACGATACAAGAATGCTGACTAAATAAAATAGAAATATTTATACTTTCAGTTCATATCAATAGTCTCAAAAAATTATTAGGAAAATGAGAAATCGACTCAAACCGCTTTCCTTTATTAAGATATTTAATCTACTTACATGTTTAAAATCAAATTACTTTGTACTCAGAAAAACGAACTGAGAACATGATGTATCATGAATCATGATTCATGACATACAGTTTGGTGCATGTAACCCACACCACCAGAGGCTCAACAAACTGCTTATCGCGGCGCATAAATTGGCAACACGTCGTTAAGACAACCCGCACTGCGAGCCGCCCGGTTTTATCAGCGCATACTCGTAAACCAGCGCTCTTTGTTATTGCAACTCTGCTGCGACATTTTTTCAGTTTTTTCATATTGCTAGCCGATTGTGATTGCAATACGAAATGCCGTCAAAGCGCGTAAACGATTTAAATAAATATATCCATTTGGCAATGTGCTCCGCTCCAAGCTGGTATCAGCCGAAAAAGCGTGCCGCCTTGAGCGCTGCTGTAATTAGAGACCAATCGTAAAACGAAAGGGTTGCGCCGGAACGTCCCATCTGATAATGAGTGGAACTGGCTCAGCTCCAGCCGCTGCTCATATTAGACGGCTCTCTCCACCGCTATCGTTACGACTTTTACACTTTTACGAGTTGTTTAGTTTACTGAGCCGGCTGTGCACGACCGCGTACGTTGCCAAATGCTAGTTCGCGGCTCACCGCGCGCGGACCTCACCCTATATATTCCGCTACGTGTTAATGAGATGTACGTTCTGAAAATGTTTGGCATCGAGCGAATCGCTGGCGATATCCTCGGCTCATTACTTAAATAAAGTGCCGTCACGTCACTCTATAATGCTTTTACTTTTAATTTGGCTTAAAATATATAAGTCTTACGTTGACTATCTTACTCAAAACATCATCGTCAGATTCAGACGGGTTAAATAGACATCCTTTTACAATACCAGTGAAGGCCTCCCGACGATATCAATTTTGTTTCAGTAACTCTTAATTAACATTTTCTTTTCTTTCCTTTCCAGGTGAGTGAGGAAGGGAATACAAAATCGGCGAGCTTTGTGTGGCGTGCGCTGTGCCCGCCTCGAGACAAAAAGAATATTACAGCGCTTTCAATTCGAACACACAGAAGAAAAAATATTATCTCCACGTTTGTAAACGCAAATAAGGTTCGCTTTGAAACGTGGAACATAATTTAAATAATGTCGCTAGAAACTGAAAGAAATTCGAATGAAATGTGCCATAATAGTTACTGTGAACAACGCCTTACACCGACATCAGCATACAGATTGGGAATTTGATTAAAATTAATTAAAAACTCATGAATATTATGGGCAGATTTCAGACAAATTCTGTTGAACAAGTTTTCAAAGACATAAATTAAAAAGTATAGTGTACTTTTCTACTTAATACGTTAACATGAAAAGTGTTCGTTAATAAGAACAGATTACCTACATGTATTCTGGAAAGCGGTGCTCCAGAATGAAATATTAAAAGAGGTTATTTTCAAATTATTTGATCATCATGTGATACCTATTCCGTTTTTTTTAAACATTAATTTAAATTCATCAAAATAATAACTTCAAATATTATTAAAAATTATGTAGTGATTTACTTATTATTATATAGGTACAATTATGTTATAGAAAGATATTCGCATCCAACAAGATACTTTTCACGAAAGGTGTAAACGACAAATTTTGTAAAGTTTTGAAGACATCATTATATTGCAGGTGCAATAATAATGCACAATAGCTTGTCGATCACTGAGAGCTCTAACTGTGCCTGTATACACAGACATTATACGTTCGTGAACGGACATGTCGGAATTTGGTTCGACCTCGAAGTATGTAAAGATCCCTTTCTTCCAGCTCTCGTATATCTTCAACAGGTAATTGACCTCCGAATTCTATTACAAACATACCATTTAACAGGAAATGCTCTGCATAGTAGCTCGTTGCCTGTTTGATTTGGAATGTACCAAAAGCAAACATAATAAGGTCTTCTTCTGTCAAAGTGGAGAATGAGACCTCAAACTACATTAATTGGCTGAAACTGTGTACGTCTTCTGTTGAAATTATACACTCCCAGACCACTTTTAGCAGATCCCATAACGTATTCGGTACTTTTCGGTTAATTCTTTCTTGAATTATTCCTAAAAATGTCGGGGCCCGGACATTATCCACAATTAGTTCTTGATAAGCGTTTAATATTGCTGCAGCGATCTTAAAATAATACGATTGCTATGAACAATCAACCTTTTAACTTTTAACAACCATTAACGCGTTTCACAACCCAGCGACTCGCTCAGGTTCGTGACCACGACTTGGAGGAGTTCTGAGGCGACTATGGTCTGATGTGAATAATGCAGTATCAATCGCGAATAGGACGAGCTCGACACTGGGGGTTTTGGGAATGTCGTCTGTGTAGAGCGAGTAGAGAGTGGGCGATAATACGGTGCTCTGTGATATGCCTGCCCTAACTTTGTCGAACGCCTTCGCCACATCGAAGAAAAGAGACCCCGTTCCTACGTAGAGATGAGTAGTTTATTAAAAGACCTTTTTCTGATGTCAAAAACGTCAAAATAATATTTTAGAGAATTAATCTATTTAGAACTTCTTTGTAATCATAAAAAAATGTTTGTAATGTGAAGCTCTATTACAATGTAACTTTTTTTGTTGTCCGGCACTTTTAGAATCAGCACAAAAAACTATGGAAGCTGAGTGATATCATTTGTTTTAGTAAAAATGCTTTTGAAATCAATTTTCTTCAACAAGTTACTTTTCTGTCTGGTAAGCAAGTTTTGAACACAGACCTTATGTTGTCACAAAGAAAAACAAAGTTATCACAGTTTATTTTTTTATTGATTTTGTGTCAATTGAAATCCATTTGTTTTTTGTTCGCTCGCTCGTTTGTTCTAAATGAAATGAATTGAATCTTGCCACATTTTTGCTTATCTATTAATTTCAAATACATAACACATTTCTACAAATTTTGTTATAAAAAATTAATTATGACAGGTACCATACAGCGAATACCATTTTCATGTCAATCCAATCAATTTTTGCAATAGGTACTCGTTCATCATAATATAGCCAAACATATTCGTAACTTTTTTTGAAATGGTATTTTTTGCCTCGTCATAAATGAAATAATATTTTCAAAATTATTATTAGAGTAGAAGAAAACTATTTTAAATTTTAGAGATTGATAAATTCTTTAAACATATACAAATAATATTTTCAATCTGTTACAAATTCCAATATAAAAAGTATAGTCTCGTTACCGATATAAAAGAATCGGAAAAATCCAAATGTATAAAAAAATTATATTGAAAATGTTCTATACTTTCATATTTTCGTTGTATATGTCGTCATCCGGTCGTAGAATTGGGTAGGTCGAGGCAATACTTAAAATGCCGCCATTTCATAGAATGACCTATTGTCTAGCCGTCATATCATGAGGTGCTTAACAAAAAGTCAGGCGGATCGATAAGGGCAATACTTTGTTTATATTATAAACTTCGCTACATTATGATCTGATTGTGCATAACGTAAAACATTTTCATATTTCACGTCGCTAGCGGTGCAGCTCTACACTCTCCGCTCTCCGCTTTGCGTGCGCGTAGTATGGTTGTGTCCAAGTAAATTCAAAATTATCTCGAAAATTGTAATAAAAAAAAATGGACAAGAAAAATGCAAGTCAATAAAGTTTGAACAGACTTTGACTTATTTCATACAAGTGTTGGGACAGTGACCTCACTGTCACACTGTCACTGTCACAGTCGAAAATATGTGAGAACTTTTTCACTTAAATGAGCAGTTAGAATTTATAACTTCGATCTGCATAATTTTTTTTTGTTGTTGTTAGATTGGCACAACTGTTTTCCATTTTGGCGCGCAGTTTGAGTTGCATCTGTTATTTAGATTAAATACAGGGCTGTTTTTAGTTATATCATTCTAGTGTATATTGCGAATTTCATAATGGACAATAACATCGAACAAAGAGTTTGTCTTAAATTTTGCATCGCCAATGGAATTTCGTGTTCGGAGTCATTGAAAATGTTACAGAAGGCTTACGGTAAATCGACTTTATAAAAAACACGTGCTTATGAGTGGTACAAAGCGTTCAAAAGCGGTCGAGATGTGATGGAAGATTTGCCTCGCTCTGGTAGGCCATCAACGTCTACAACTGAAGTTAAAGTCGCAAAAGTGAAGTTTCTGTCTCACGAGTCGACCCGTACCATTTTAAATAATCACTTGGGTATGAAACATGTTGCCGCTCGGCTAGTCCCAAAAGACCTGAATTTTCTTCAAAAACACAATCGCATAAGAGTCGCCAAGGACATGCTAGAACGAGTCAATTCCGACCCAAAATTCATGAAACGCATTGTTACTGGTGACGAGACGTGGGCTTACGAGCCAACAATAGTAGTTGCAAACTAGTCAACAATCTTCGGAGTGGCGCCTTCCAACTGAACCGAAACCGAAAAAACCACGCCAAAGTCGACCAAAAGTCAAAGTCATGTTGAGTGTTTTCTTTAAGTATCGCGGTGTTGTGCACTCGGAATTCTTGACGGAAGGTTAAACGGTAAATAAAGAATATTATTTGGGCGTTATGCGGCGTTTAAAAGAGCAAATTCGACGAAAAAGGCCAGATTTGTGTTAAGAAAATTCTTGAATTTTGCACCACGATAATGCGCCTTCGCGCAAGGCCATCATTGTGAACGAATTTTTGACAAAAAAACTCAACAAATACCATCGATCAACCACCTTATTCACCAGATATGGCTCCAGCCGACTTCTTTCTTTTTCCTAAACTCAAATTACCACTTCGCGGCACCCGTTTTCATTCGGTAGAAGACATAAAGGAGAATTCGCGGCGAGCACTGAACTCAATTCCGGAAAAAGCGTTTAAAAAATGTTTTGATGATTGGATTATTCGTTGGCGTATGTGTATCGTTTCTGAAGGAGCATACTTTGAAGGTGATAAAATAAATTTGGATGAATAACTAACATTTCGTGTATTATTGATCTTTTCCCGGTACTTTCTTGACAGAGTAGTATGTAAGTACATAATTAATAATTGATATAAAATGGTTGTCCTCAATTATGGATGTACCAAATCATAAAACGATTTGAATGGAAATATGTAGCGGATTTTAACTGGCCATTGTACGCTGGTCAGTTCATAAAATGTTTGCACTGCACGAAATGCTTTGGCACATCGTGATCTGCCCAAATCTACGACCGTACAGTGAGATATGAAATGCGCTGATGTACAAAATCATAAAATAAATGCCGGAAAGAACACGAATAACATTGAAATAGTGCACATTTCTGTATTTTAATATACTTTCTTTGAATAAAACGTTCTATGAAGTATCTTCAGTATGTACGAACCTAACTCACCTTCACACTGACAGCTAAATAGTATGTTCTAACATTGTTTTTTGTACTTCTATCAAAGAGATTAGTACATTCTATGCAAAAGTCTGAGAATACAATGGTAACTAAAGACAAAAAATATAATAATCAATTACTACTGTATGGTCGATCATAAAACTACTGCACTGTATTTTTTTTAAACTTTAAAGTTGTTTACTTTGTTAATAGTGCCTGGGACACCAAGCCTTGCTCGAGTATATAGAAATAAAACAAAAATTTTGACCACATTGCAGGAGTCGAACCCCCGCTCTTTGGCGTGGTAGTTCTACGCTCTAGACACTGTGCTATTGAGAAGGTAAACTCTGTTGCAAAATTAAAAGAGTTTAGAAGTTTAGACTAGAAGTTTTAAGTGTATGAAAAAACGGAGAAAACGATTTTTCCCAGAACTGAGACCTAATTAGATCGATTTTTCGCGCCCCCCCAAGCCCTATATTGTAAATTTCATAAAAATCGTTAAGAGCCGTTTTCGAGAACGCGATTACAAACACATATACAAATATTGATTGTATAATAATATAGGAGATAGTGGATTTTGTAAATGAAACTACTAGCGAAAAGTAGTAAAAATTGAAATATCATTACTTTCGCACTTTGTTTGTTTCCGTTAGTAGTGTTCAAATATCTTTACCTGTACTATTTGCAAAATGTACTCAGAGCAACAGTGAAAATCGTAAAAGAAAACGAAAAAATATGTATGATGTACATATTTCACATGTATTGTATGTGTGTACAAGGTGTATAACTACATAATATATCGGTAGTTCACGTTCGCTTTAACGATATTAACGGTACAATGATATCGTTAAAGCTTAGTCAACGATATTATACAATATAAAAAAACATCGCCCCCCGGTCTATGACCTTCGAACTCGAAGAAGCTGTTGAACCCGATGTTACTAGTTCACTACGTTAATCGACACCGTCTTACCCTAAATTATTATGTCACTGTAGCTCATATAAATACAGTACATATCTATTGAATCATAATATTAATAGTTCAAAGAAAAATTTGATATTTTATCATATTATATTTTATTTATAAGTAAATAGAATGTACGTAAATGTACTGTGTAATACATGGACTATTGTATCGCGATATCCCTTGCCTTAGTAACTTAATTCAGAGGCACCACCTTCCTACCTAGGGGAACAGGAGGCAAGACAAAGAGTTCTAGTGCGGGCAAGCACCCCTAGTACGACAGTGCAGCGCCCTCCAGGGCCTTGCACCCTCGCGCACCACTCCGTTAGTTCACACGACTTGAGAAAATATACTTTACGTAACGGTGAAGCTTAGAACAGTCTAGAAAATTATAAAAATAGGATTACCGTTGCTCTGGCTGACAATGACAAATGAAATAGCTGGTTAACACATTTTATCGAGGTTTTCAATTATTTACAATAGACAAATTAGCTACGAGTACCAATCACCATGCAGCGACAAAACCGTTAAACATTTTAATAAATTATGGGTGCTACTATTTACTCTCCCAGATCGTTTCGAAGTGCTTAACTTACAGTTAGAATTTGGTTAGGGGCCATAGGGGACCATACAATATATGTTATAATAATAATGAGAATACGCAATACTGTCATTTTTGTAATAGACTTTTAATTTCGAATCATTATTATTTATGAATTATTTAAAAAATTACTGTCGATCTATATTTTTCGGTGTAGGTATGTCGGTACATGACAATCAAAATAAAGAGAATATTTAATATTCTTGAAAATATTAATAGCTAATACGAGTACAATCGATTAATCTGACTTAAAAAGAGAATAAAAGTTTTAATGATAAAGAAGTAATTTGCTTATTCATAATATTTAAATGACTTCACAGATAAAAACCTCAGATCGCTTCTAATAAGAATAAATTGCATAAGTGCAGTGCATGTCGACGACCATGAGGACATTGTACTCCTCGCGTTCTCAAACAGCACTCAAAGCTTGAACATTATGAGGAAACTATTTTCATATGATTTCCTTAATATTTCCAATGCACTTTATCATTAGAAAAGTTTCCACTCACTTTTAAATTAAAGCAACTGTTATTTCAATTGCTTTTTATATTTAAATACATAAAGATAGATAAAGATTCATAAAGAATGAAAAGATATATTATTATAACTGCAAAGAATTAATATGAATAATACGTGTTAAAAATTTGAAGTTCTTGTAAATTGATTATAATCTTCTTAACATAAAGAAACACATTGGCAGAATGATTATTGTTTTCTATTATTTTATAAATCGTTTTTATGGCATAAACTTTACACAACCATTCAACCTTTACACAAAATTTACCTAATACATAACTTACGTATGTAATTTTAAGACAATACCTAGACGTGTCAATTGTAATATTATCATAAACAAGTGTTACTTTTATTCCAATTTTATTTGTCCTTTCGAAAGTTAATAAGTGGTTATATTTAATTATACGTACGCACATATCTTTACGCTGTATCCCTAACGGTATAGTTAGAGAGGACAGAGCGCCAAGTATCGCGGTCCTTACTTACATACTTCGTTTGCTTCCTCAAATCTAAAGATTTTCCTTACATACTTTCGTCTGGGTTTGCGAGTGCTTTTAACATTTCCGTCAGCTAACGCTCTGGCTATTTGATCTTCATAAGTCGGCCTTGGTCTTTCTTGGTCTCTGCTACCCCTCTCTTTCGCTCTGTAGTTATATTTCATTAATTATGAACAAGTTAATAACAATTGAGGTACCTATAACACGTACTTCCAATCGATATCATACTTAAAACACCGAGACAACATCCTGTCTTCAAACCGAAAGTTATAAATTTGCTTAAACTTGTTTGAGTTACGAATTTCCACGATGTTTGTCCGGACGTGCGGGTCCATTTAGTCCCTAAAACTACTATTAACTTCTGAGCAAGCACAGATAACAATTAACAAAGATTTTATGATAAAAATAAAAATTTCTCTCGATTTAATTCGACTTATAGAAAGACTAAATGAAGAATCAATTAATAGCTAATACATATTTTGTATGTTTGAAATGCTTCTTATTTAGAACTTTTAATTTATATTTAGAACGTTTTCTCATCATGTACAGTTAATCTGAGATCTGATCATAATATTCAGCAAATCTAGTGTAATAAATATCGATTTATGATAAATTCATTATTTCTTTTTAATTTAAATGATGAAGAAGATATTACAAACACAAAAAATATATTGTTTCAAAATAGTTTTAAAACAATTGTATGCTTAAAATAAAGAAATATACTTAACAAAACATAATATCGCATTGAATCGAGCGACATCACTAAACTTTCTTAATTGTGTACGACATGTTAAGTTCTACGTAAACTCTGTTAGAGAAGTTTTCGAGCAATAAAATATGATGTAGTGTGTAGCAAGATATTATTTTTATCGTAAATATATATACCAATATTTGACGTTATTTGAAAAGACAAAATAAGTATAAGAAATAGAAAGTATGTGGCCAGATTAATATTTTATATTACCTCCACCTTCTTTCACGGCGATGTAATAAAATTCAGCTTAAAAGTACTGGCAACTGCGGTGGTCGCCTTTATGTGAAGTATTTTCCATTCAGAAATATTTTTAAAAGAGAAATGAACGCAATTATTTTTTTAAATATCATATTAAGTAACTGAAATAATATAAATAATATAAACTTTAGAAACATTAGAAGGAGATATTATTAGGTCTCTATCATAAAATATGTACATTGTAACAGAGGACGCACTAAGCGAAGTCATTTAATTTTAATATCCCAAAAGTTTCTGTTGGTTGCACCCAGTTAGAGCGCTCGAAAACAATCCCGACTGCGTTAATCACTTATTTACGTCTGAGATCCACTCCGCCGGCATACTTGTAATGAACGTTGGGAATTCTAAGGATTCGCAATGAAGCGTGGGAATTTCGATTCTAATGAAGCGACAGGAAAGGAACGCAAAGGACTTCACGCCAGCGATGACTTCTTAAATCGAATTGCACAAGTTTGGACATTGTTGCGGTGCATCGGGACCAAAGGAGGAAGTAATTCTACTCCCTTCCGGCGGATATATCTTCCCGGGCGGGACTAATCTGCTTGTTATTTCCGCAATCGACCGCCAGGACACTGTTTTGCATACTTGATGTTTAGCCCTTTATTTACACAATAACATTGCTCCGATATTTAATAGGTACAATTATAACTCTTATTAAATGAGAGATAAAATAAATTAGACTGTATTTTACTCTTAAAACTCTGTTTCTCTCTAAGACCTTGAGTTATTTACTAAATAATCGACTCTATTTGATATCATTCAACTTTTAGTATCGTCCTTTGACTGTTAAAAGTTCAATTGACATTTTAATAATTCAAAGTAAACACTTTTAGCGCGGCTACTAGTGAATAGTAAAAATAACTTAGAGCGATCGAGGTGCATCGAGTACCAAAGAAACATCAAACAATGTTCGTTGACTTAACCGATAGGGTTATTGGGTAGATAAACTGAACACAGCGACTGACAATAGTGGCTAAAGCAACCACTTATGATAATAAAATTCCTTTAAAACTTTTGTCCTGTTCGATATACAATATTTAACTACATATTTCAAATCCAACAATTAAGCCTCTTGCTTTCTTTTTGTATTTTATGATAACCATATATTTAATCCTGCAATAACTTTGTATTAAAAGATCATGAAATATATCATAAAATCTTTTTTCACTTTTGACAATAAAACTTTAAAGTTTACTATTATTAAAATACACTCAGTATTTCGTGTTCATTATGCGACAGACAGATAAACAAACGATAATATCATAAATGGTAATTCTGAAACTGCTTTATTACTTGAGAAACATACAATACGAAAACACTTAAAATTTTAAAACAATACAATAATACATAGTTTTTTACATCAATCAAGTTTTCTCTAATTACTAAATTTATTATTTTTGTATTTTATTATTTTATTCTAATTTTTCTATTGACTACTAATTTTATTTTATTATTGTTTATTTTATACATTATTTTGTTTAATATTAAATGGAGCTATCTCATGAATTAAAAATATGTTTACAACTACCAATTTAAAACTATCAATCCATACTTTATTATTTTTAACTAATTGTCGTTTAAGTAGCAACAACCTAATCTACAATAAAAACTTATTTTTTCATGGAATATATCAATCTGACATTACATTCGTTTATAATTGAGACAGGCTCGTTGTGTAAATATATTACTTGTGTATTGACACAAGTGGGCACCTGGAATAATGTTTGATTTCGTGAATTCAACCAAGAACATATAAAATTTATAATACTCAAAAGAAAGGGACGATCTAGAATATTGTTAACTAACTCGTAAATAAATTTGTGATCTCTTTGGTGTAGACGAGTTACAAACGGGAATATTTTTTCAGCAATAGATTCAGAATTATCAGTTCTAAATTGTAAATGTTTCAAAAACCTATTCTGCAATCTGTCTATGTTGCCAATATAAACATTATTTTGGGGGTTCCAAACTGTCAACGTGTATTCGAGAATGGATCCTACAAATGAGTTAAAAATAAGGACAAGAGTCCAAGCAGCTTTTAAATTCCCTGCCAATTCTCAAAATGAATCCGAGCACCTTGTAAGCTTTAAAGGTAATAGATCAAAATGATGAGAAAAAGCTAATTTACTGTCGAGAAAATCTCCTAGATCTTTAACCGTAGATACTCTAGTTGACGGAGTATCTTTTAAATTATAATCAAAAAGTAAAGGCTTAGTTTTTCTCGTAAACGTAGTAATGATACATTTGGATATATTCAAGCAAAGAAGATTTTTATTACAATGATCACATTATTTTTCGAGTTCGCTTTGCAGTAACACACAATCAAGATGTGTTTTAACCGTCCTGAAAATTTTCAAATCAACGGCATATATCAATATTTTACAGTTAATCAATAATGTATAAATTGAACAACAAGAAAAGGCCAAGGTGAAGATGGTTTTATATCTGTACATATGAAAATCCTCCAGAAGTATTTTTTATATATTTTCAATGATTTGACTCCGCCGTATAATTTTATTTATTGTTTTAATAATTTAATTAAAATAGTAATAGCGAACTAGTGATACTGCAGCGTGACGATATGTGTGTATATATAAAGAAAACATACTCGCTCCTTTTTCTCATAATAACTGCAAAATCAATACAGCTACCCAATAATGTGCACTCAGAACGCCTCAAACTTCAAATGTTGTGGGTAGAGCATACCATACCTATTTCTAAAGAATATTTGGCGCGTGCTACACTGACGCGCCCTAATCTCTTCATGTAAAGAACAGCCTGCACGAATATTTATAAAGTGCGCGTTCCTCACATCGCATCCGGCGGTTATCGACAAGACGGCGCCTCACCTTTCCTATAATATTATGTTGTTATCAAAAATATGATATGAAGGAAGAAATACTTTTATAATAGTATGTTCTTACATTAAAATTCGTTGTCTTACATTTTCTTAACAGACGATTTTATTTATATGAATATATAAATTTCATATAAAGACAAAAAGCTATTCGAGAGCGTCTCGCATACACGTTAATCAGGATTTCGTAACAGTTTTGGTCATAGACAAGTTTCATGAAATAAATGTTAGGTTTTAATAATAATAAAAAAATAGATTCAAAACGCTCATTGTTACTACTTCTGCACTCCTCAACCCTAATCTGCAAAATTACTATATCTAAAAAAATTTCGGTGAATATGAAGCCTTACCTTTTACACGAAAAATATAACAATTGTTCTAGATCTTATACATTTTTAGAAATCAAGTTTAGAAATGTATAAACATCGTACGGAACCCTCTGTGCGCGAGTCGAACTCACACTTGATCGAATTTTTTGATATGTGCGTAACTGTAAGTACGTAGATATAATAATGTTCATAGCGACCAGCGTATATGATATGACTCCGTTCATTTCAAACATATACTATCTAACATTAGAAGTTTTCACTGTCTCTTCCCATCGCTAACCTTAATTAACGAATTATCTCTGTGTGAAAACCAAGATTTATAGATTAAATTAAAGTCGTAACCGCACTCGGTGCACTTATCTACCAAGTTTAGCAACTGCATCAACCATCTTGAATTTCCAACGATATTTATTTAAACTTATTTGAATTATATCGCTGCTTAAGGCCTCACCTTACCTATAATATTATGTTGTTATCAAAAATTATGAAGAAAGAAATACTTTTATAATATTATGTAGGTACTTACATTGAGGAGTGTGTGAGGAGAATGATGAGATTTGAGGAAGCGAAAGAGGTGTGTAAGGACCGCGACTCCTGGCGCTCCGTCCTCTCTGGCTACCCCGTTGGGGATACAGCGTGAAGTTATGTTATGTTATGTTATGTTACTTACATTAATTTTCGTTGTCTTATATTTTCATAACAGACGATTTTATTTATGTGAGTATATACATTTCATAAAAATAAAAAGTCAATCAAGAACGTCTCAGATACACGTTCATTTATTTGATTAATTTAATTTCGTAAATATTATTTTGATTAATTTTATTACGCTTTCATTTTAAACTAGCTCACCCGACAGATGCTGTCCTGTCCGAAATAAAAAAAATTCTAGAAAGTGATTGCAGCGCCACCAATTCTAATTGTGAATCTAAACCATCCAGGGACGCACTCTACCCGATAGACATTCTCCTACCCGAAATAAAAAAAAGCCTAGGACCGGATTGCAGCGCAACCTACCGGGTCCAATTGTGAATTTAAACCATCCAGGGACCCAGTGAAACACATAAAAAATGACATCTAAATCGGTCGAGCCGTTTTTGAGTTTTAGCGAGACTAACGAACAGCAGTTGATTTTTATATATATGGATGTAAATATTAGGTAGACAGGAGTGCCTTGGTACCTCTTCGAATATGTTATTAGCACTAAAATGAATTAACATATGAAAAATATGTACGTTTAAAATAGTTTTTGGTGTAAATATTTCAGTAATGAAGCTATCTTTCGAAACTATAAAAGCATAGTTCGAATAGTTCACAATATACTGAAACGAATCATATATCATACTAAAATTAAACCGCCTTTAAAAAAATCACTGAAAAGTACAAAATAACTATCCTTTACTAATCGAAACTCAAGTACAATTAAAATAATTTTATAAATCGATACACATACCTATATAATTAAATTTGACAGTTACTGAAGTCGGTGCCAAGCCTACCAAACTAATAGACTTTTGTTGTTGCACATTGATTTGGCACCGACTTCAGTAACTGTCAAATTTAATTATATAGGTATGTGTATGGTATTTATAAAGTTATTTTAATTGTACTTGAGTTTCGATTAATAAAGGATAGTTATTTTCTACTTTTCAGTGTTTTTTTAAGGCGGTTTAATTTTTTTTCAAAAAATTTTTTATTTCTCCCTTTTGAGTGGTCTTGACCTAAATAAATATCTAGGGCAGGTCTGTAATTAATTCCGGAGCGTAACGACATACAGAAAATCATCAATATAAATAAAGGTTATAACCAAGTCGCGTTATTTTGGTGTATCTTCGAAGTCCAAGCTCCAATACCGGTGAAATTTAAATGGGACCATCTCTGAAGTATTACCTACCAAACGAAAAAATAATTTTCAAAATCGGTTCATAAATGACGAAGTTATGAGGTAAAAAATATACAAAAAAAAGAAAAGAAAAAAAAACAACACACAGTCGAATTGAGAACCTCCTCCTTTTTTGAAGTCGGTTATAAATAACGTCACACTATTGACACTTGACACTCTCTTGACAGTATTTGGTTTGCAGGCATTGGTGTATTCAACATATGACTTTAAGAAGAAAAGTTGAGACATAGGCGTATTCAGGCCACGAAAGACTATTCTGGAATAGAATACTATGATAGAATTAATATTTGATTTTGCTACTACTAGCTTGAAGATAACTATTCTTTTTGACTTCTACGCTTAGACATTTCTAAGTTTAAGTTTTAAACAGATTATGACAGATTGTTCTCGAATTACCTACACTATTTCATCAAATTACCATAGGAAATACAATACACAAAGTAAACTAGATATATAATATGTATTTCGTATATTATAATGCTTGAAAATCTAACGTCGATATTAAATGTAGGTAAAAGTATTAAACGATAAAGCACAAGCGTGAATTTCAAAAATGCTAACGCAGATCGCGAATGCAATCACGCCACTGAAAAATCGTTTCAATTTTGTATCAGTGCTTGCGCGGAAAATGCCTGCACGTACCGGGCGATGCCATTACCGTCATAACAACGTTACTCTCGACTTAATTCCGCCCTCGACGCTCTACCGACCACCCAGATTTGCTAATTTCTCTTATATGCACTACGAAGCATGAAAGCCCAATTTAAATGCATATTTAAACTCATATTAATGTTATTCGACAATAAAACGATATTACGTAATATCTTTATGACTATCATATAAAACAAGTCAACGTAGTTGCCTTTAATAAATATGACCGTGTACGCTCTCCATAAACGTATTTCACTTCTTACAATGTTTGCTAACACTATATTATGGATAATAAAACTTATCTATAAAACTCTCAATATTATGTATAATCTGTATCTATACTCTATACTGTCTATACTACTATTATAAATAGGTAAACTTAGTTTGTTTGTATGTAATAGATAAACACATAAACTACTCAACCGACTTCAAAAATTCTTTCACCTATAGAAAGCTACATTATCAGCGAGTAACATAGGCTATATTTTATTTATTTTTTTAATTCTACACGAGCGAAGCCGGGGCGCGTCGCTAGTAATACATATAAGTATTAATTACGGCAACATATGTATGTCTTCAACTCTGAATAAGAGTACTGCAGATCAATGAAACCTTAACATGAAGAAAGTTATCTCAAAATCGAATAATTCTGAGTTTGAGATTAATTTTATGGTGTAAGTTAGCGTTCTAGCATAGACACTAAACAATACAGTGATTCATCGTTTCACCATATAATAACCAAAACCAACTAAGCTTAATACCAAGACGCAAGTTGTTATTAATAAAACATAAAATATATTTGTATAATATATGTATGTACTTCAGAATTTTAGGTTATACCTACTTAAATACATTTACAAGTTTTCCTTTTTTTTATGGTATAGATCACACCATATCAGCTGTTCGAAATTGGCATTTCTTCGTACTTTAAATCTTTAAATCCTTTTATACATCGAAGAATAGAGGAGGTAGACTCCTATTGAAGTCCCCAGCGAGCATCAATGCCTATTGCCACGTCGCTTATCTACATTATACGCCAGCGCTAGAGTTGACGGCGGAGCCAGGGGATTTCGCGGGGCGGAGGAGCATTTCAAAGGAATGCATTATTGCAGGCGCTGAATTGATAAAGGTCAATCAGTTAGGTCGTATCGTGCGCCATGCAGGTCACTAGACCAAAATATAGTCTTAATATAATTATTAGAACGACATAATGATTCTCATTCGTTTTAACTTTTTAGCCTTATCACAAAACATCGATTCAAAATATGTAATTACTTACATAATACTAATGGTTTTTGATAGTAAATCATAATTGTAATATTTTTATGTAATTATTATATAACATGATTATTTTTACAGTGTATTATAAATGTTTATACCTACTGTTTAGGATTCCGTGGCCAAAATGGATCAACGGAACCCTTGTATCTGTATCAGTTTGCCCATATTACATTTGTTACATGTCCGGAAAAAATCGCAGCTCAAAACCAGAAATGAGGAAAAAACCAAATAATTAAATTTATATTTGAATTATAATTTGTAATAAATGTATATTACATGTATGTATTTATAATCCATTTTTAAGATTCCATAGCCAAAATGGTAATTGAAACCCTTATAGTTTTGTATGTCCATTAAGTCCGATCTCACAGTCCATTTATTCCGTCATCTTTGCATCTGCCACCTACTGAACTGAAATATGGACATAAATTGGTAACTTAAAGCCAGAAATAAAAAAAAATAATTTGTGGGTATTTTGAACCATTCGATCTTGTTTATTTTTGTCCGACTACTCAAGAAGGAGGGTAATGTTTTTCGGATGTATATATGTATGTCAGTTTCTTTATGACCTTCTGCAGGCTAAACGGTTTGATGAATTTTGAAGTGCAAAGTATCGTTGGATTGGTCTTCATTCAAGAATTGTCATAGGCTATATTTTAACCTCTGATATTCAAATTCTAAAATCTAAAAGTTTGGAAATAAAGAAAGTTAATCTAGATTAAAAAACCCGACCCGCAAAAACTATAAAAGCAACTGAAAAGATGTTAAAGTAATGTTAACAAGACCGGTTTATAAGATTCATGCTATTAAATCATAACATGCAGTCGGAGGCTACAAATATTTTTAGTCACATTGTGAATTAGATACCAACACACCTAAATAACTGGTGTAGCCTTCGACTGCATGTTTAGATTTAATAGCATGAATTTTTGAAAAAAGTATAAGAATTTCGAAGTATGAATTTTAAAAATTGTATTATCAACCTGTCTTGTTAACATCATGTTTAACATCATTTTAGTTCCTTTTACAGTTGGATTATTGATATTTTTATGTCATAGCCGGGTGTTCTGATGTTTTAATGAACTTTTTTTAATTTAATATTAAGTTGTTAACAGTTCCAAATAGTCTGAAATTGTTAGGGACCCGGATTTAGGGTTCTATTATGGCATTGGTTAAGATTTTAGGATTGTTTATTTTATTATTGCATTAATTAATTAAATTAAAGTTCTACACGCTCTTGGCTGGTTTGTTTTTGTTACTGTTAAAATAATTACGTAAACACTAGCGTGGCTTCTAGTTATGCAAATATCGTTAAATCCTAATGACACTTTTTGTGGCAACGCTTTACATTTTCTGTTTTAAGTCAGAATCCTAACTGACGCTCCGATTTGGCAGACGCCGATCAAATACCTGCTTCGGATAAACACCTACAAAAGTTCCAACCGTTAGCGATAGACTGACAGTCACTTTTTGCAGTGGAATAGTTTGGATGTCATGTAATCTGTGTTATTACAGCAGTATAGTATAGTTACAGTAGTTATGTAGGCTACTTTCGTACACGCCTTAGTTTTTCCGGCTTGTAACTTGTGCATGTAGTGACTTACTAGCGAATTCGAATTAAATGTAAATGTAATTCGAATTAAATAACATATGCTGACCAGTTTTTATTTAAAATAACATGAAGAAAATAAGATACCACGTGTCTGAATAGAGTATTCGCAATTTAGATGTAAATATTACCTTTAATGAGAAATACTTTCTCAAGTTATATTAATATGTATTAAAAGCCGGTAATTTTTGAAGCTGTATTTACCAAAATATACAACAAACAAACAAATATACAACAACAAACATACAAACATACTCTTTGGGGATGGTCAAGGACTGGAAGAAGTCATTAGTATGAAAACGATTGATTGAAGAAAACGATGAAAGTCTGAAATATGAAAAGATTGCGGGAAATGCTGAGTAACAGCTGAGATATCCAAGTGTGATGATCATAGAGTCTGGGATACCTCATATAAACTGTGCAACCTATGCTGGCAGAAGAGAGAGAGCTTACAGAGAACTGACATATTGCAGTCACAATACCTCTTCTTTGTAACGGGAAAGGTTGTCATTTAGACTGTGCAAGAGAGCCATCAGCTTGGTTAGTTTAGCAGCTAAAGTATTGAACGAATGTATGAAAGGTATTTCTAAAAAATGTTTATGGGAGGCACAACGTGTTTTAGAAACGGTAGAGATTGCATATATCACATTTTCTTGCTCCGCATGATTGTGGGATGGATCTCGATCAATTTTTTGCGCGAAACAAAAGCACAATGCTCACCCGATGGCGCTACGAGTGCAACTGGTCATGGTTCGATCAGATTCGACCGTCGGAATGGCGTCCACACACTCCGATTTGACAAATATATTAATTGTTAAATGCGCCAGCGAGCAAACAACTACCGACCTGTATTCATAATAATAATGTCGGACCAACTGCCTTATACACGTTATGTTTCGGTCGTGGTCGACTTTACGATGGGGGTCGGTCTGCCAAATCGGAGCGTCTGTTAACACTGTTAGTATTGTGTTAGGTACGCAGTTCTATCATTTAAAAGACGGCTGGTGAAGAAATGAACTTAGTACTATCCCACTGATATTTAATTTTTTATGTTAATTTCCACTCATACTACCGAATATAAGATATTGCATAGACTCAGGTGTTGCATAGACTCAGGAAATCCATTCCATGTGATGAATTCCTAAA
The DNA here is from genome assembly GCA_907165235.1 of Zeuzera pyrina. Lineage (NCBI taxonomy): Eukaryota > Metazoa > Arthropoda > Insecta > Lepidoptera > Cossidae > Zeuzera > Zeuzera pyrina. The sequence goes on from OU015627.1 coordinate 8,725,115, forward strand.
ATCTTTAGGCTATATTCCGCTCAAACTCCAAAAACCACCAATCGATACGTGTTTCGCCTTGTAATGAAGCATCCGCAGGATATTCCAGAAATCAGACTCGGTAAGCTAACTAAAAGCTAACAGTTCGATCAGATTCGGTGCTGGTTAGGTGACCGAGTCTGATCTCTGGAATATCCTGAGGATGCTTCGTTGAGAGATTATACACGTGTCGATTGGTGGTTTTTGTAGTTTGAACGGAAAATAGCTAAATATTTTAGGAATTCATTCATTCATACAAGCCGAATATAATTTTGTTAATTACTTGTCTTCCAAGTATTCGAATATGAAATTCCATAAGACAAAACATACTCAGTATAAATAAATAATCATTTTCAAAACGACAATTCTATGTTTGTACCTACCTGTACGTAAAAGTCAGAATAATATGGATGAATAATTTTAATGGGTCGCTGACAGATTATTTCAGAAAATTAAATTTAAGCTTCTTGGACACAAACCATAAAGCGCGTGCTTACAAATCTCTTTGTTACGACATCATAACGTGATTATGTCCGTTTCGTAGCGAAGACGTCGTCATGTCGTCATCACACAGCATGTTTTATTATTTCAAGCTATAAACGCAGTCGATTCTCGCTCTGCTAAATTATACAGAAACGTTTTAATGTGAGTATTGAACGTGGATCGTGACAGTTTATGACCAATAAATATAACAATGAGTTATTTATCGATGATTTCCGGGTGATACTGTATCTGAGCGATTTCTACAGAACTTTCTATGAAAAAAATTTACACTAAAATATTATCCTAATCCATATGAATATCGACATCTGTTAGCTGACTAACAATAAATTTACTGAATATTCGCATAGATATAACTATTGACTTATATTGTAGAGCAAGGATAACAACTGAATTCGCTAGTAACTTTCTACAAGTGTATCCAACGGGTTGCTAAGGAGACGCTGACCCAAGTATTGTCGTGGCTATGAAAGGATCACGTGGTCACGTGGCTTCATCAACCCCGATACACTCACGTGTTCAGAACTCAAACGTACACCCTCATGGATCGGCCTGTTTATTCTCAACTCCTTTAAACGACGACCTACTGACACAACGTGCCCCGAAGTCCTTGCAACTACTGAAAACTTATTTCGATATTCACGTGTTTTATTTAAATGGAATTTTGCTAGACCATTTTCGCAGTATTTTACTGGCTTCATCCGCTACAACTTCGAAAGTAAAGGCATTTAAATTGTATTACAATTTGTACACATACAAGCTTCTATAAACTCGATCGTTTTGTTTTTTAAATTTAGCAACAAAAATTATCGCTACGATGCGCAGTTAACTTTTTACAGCTTATTTTAGGCTATGCGATATACGTATTATACGAGAGTAAATCATGACAAACATTCATTGTCATGAGGTACGTAATGTAAGGACGACATGCTTGGACATGATTATTATTATCAAACAATTAGAGTAATACCGTGTGAGTTATATTGTAGGTACATTGAACGGTACTGCCTTTGAAGGACGCTGTTGACAAGTGGACGACCCGTATTGAAGAACATAGTTGTATGTGTTTGTGACACCAACTTTTGTAAAACATTATTTAGTTTTATTACATACATACATACATACATATCTTCACGCTGTATCCCTAACCGGGTAGTCAGAAAGGACGGAGCGCCAAACGTCGCGATTCTTACATACTTCTTTAGCTTCCTCAAATCTCATCATTCTCCTCACACATTTTCGCCTAGATATGCGAGTGCTTTTGATATTTCCATCAGCTAACACTCTAGCTATTTGATCTTCATAAGTAAGTCTTGATCTTCCTTGGCTTCTTTTACCACTCACTTTCGCTCTACAGATTTACTTCGTCAGTCTTTTATCACTCATTCTTTCCATGTGCCCGAACCATCTTACATCCAACTCCCATCTCCCATCCCTCGAAAACGCACTCCTCAGATATACAATTTCGTTCACTTGTTCTAGACATTTTCCATTTACCCATATTTCATACTTCGTCTGTACGTCTTCTCTTTCGAAAACCAGAACCTTAATTTTATTCACATTCACATTCAATCCTTTAACTGCACAGTCTTCTTTCATGCACGAACTAGTGTCTGCAACTTCGCTTCTGATACTGATGCTATAAGCACAGCACCGTCAGCGTACAATAGGCAGTTTACCACTGTACCATCACATATCATACCACTCATACTACCTTTCAATGTCTGAAAGCAACTGTCCAAATAAAGCACGATTAGCCAAGCAGACATCACGCAGCCCTGTCTGACGCCTGAACAGACTTCGAACCAGGGCGACATGTCACCATCTATCCTTACACAGTCTCTGTGGCCTCGATGTAACCTCACAGCCTACAGTAAGGGGCCCTCCACGCCATATTCGGGCAGAACACTCCACAGTTTCTTTCGCACTACTCTATCAAATGCTTTTTCTAGATCCACGAAAGCGCAGTAAACTTTCTGACCTATGGCCAGAAACTTCCCCATGATAACGCGAAACGAGAAAATCTGGTCCATACAACCTCTACCGTTCCTAAAACCACCATGCACTTCCCACAAATATCTTTCAGAAACATCTTTCATACGTTCAGTCAATACTTTGGTATAGACTTTACTTGCTAAGCTGACCAAGCTAATGGATATTAAAAATATCCATTAAGTAAAAATTAGTTTTATAATACATTTATATAATTAATTTTTACTTCCTACAGACTCCTATAGAAAGAGTAAATACTGGTATTTCTATTTCACTTTGATGACAATGTGTCCGAAAATTTTGACAGAATCTAAAAAAATATCTAAAAGTCTCATAAAGCGTGTTTGTGTGTGTGTATAAGTTGTTTGTTCTAAAGTTAAACCGCTAGATTGATTTTAAGGAATTTTAAGCATTTTGCGAGTATTTTAAGATTAAAATATTCCATATAAAAAAAATTTGTATACGGTATATATATCTGCAACAATTTTAAACGTGCTCTATATTTGTGTTATTGCCGTGCTACATCAATATGTAATAACTCGTTTTTCCAGGAATAATCAGATAAACGTACCTTTGTTGTCATGGAGCATCGTAATTTGGAATAAACGATTTGTAATCTTGAAATTTATTCAATTATTGTATTATTAACCGACTTCAAAAAAAGGAGGAGGTTCTCAATTCGGTTGTATTTTTTTATGTTTGTTACCTCAGAACTCCGTCATTGGTAAACCGATTGGAAAATAGCGAGTTTGGTAGGCTTGGCATCGACTTCAGTAACTGTCAAATATATTTATATTGGTATTCGTACCGTATTTATAAAGTTATTTTTGTAGCGAAGTTTTGATTAGTAAAGGATAGTTATTTCGTACTTTCCAGTGTTTTTTTTTGAAGTCGAATTAAATTTTGTATTCTAAATACACACATCAAAAAAGTCTAAGCAACATGTACGATTTTGAACTTTTGAACGATTTTTACTATTGTAATATATTTTTATTTCTTTTATAAATAAAAACTAAGCCTTTTTTGACGCATTAGTGACTAAAGCAACAAAATCCTTCATTCAATTGTTCATTTAATCATAGTAATTAACAATATGTGTACCGTAACATACGTAATATAAAATAAAGTTAAAACGAAATTAAACTTTTCATGTTCTACAAAATTAAATAAGGACATTTTTTTAAATATTTGGTAATTCAATACAAAGTGTGACCGCCTCTGTTGTTTAAAACTTGTCGGCAGCGATTTTTCATTGAATTTATAAGATTGTTTATCAGATCCTGCGGCAATTGGTCCCAATGGAATTTTAACAAGTCTTTCAGTTGTTGGGTTGTCGACACTCCGTCGAGATTCTCTAGAACACGTCTCTGGAGCATGTCCCATGCGTGCTCGATGGGATTGAGGTTTGGCGATTGCGCAGGCCACGGTAATACCCGGATGTTTGTTTTCCATTGCCAAGTACTCTCTGGTCCACCGAGCTGTGTGCGAACGCGCATTGTCATGCATCAGCGTGAAATCTGAGCCAAGACTTTGTGCAAATGGGTGAACATAAGGCCCGAGGACAGTTCCAACGTAACTTTCAGCGTTCATATTGCCATCTACAAAAACGAGCTCAGTTCGTCTGTTCTTCATAATACCCGCCCATACCATCACTGTGGAGCCACTGTAAGGGTGCACTTCCTGGACGAATCTCAGCCGTTCAGCATTTCCGGGACGACCCGGAAATGCTCTTACCCTTCTCGTATCAGGCCAAAATCCAAACCGAGACTCATCACGAAATAAAATTCTATCCCATTGTTCCTGGGTCCATGTTAAGTGTGCCATACGCCATTCGTTTCTAAGGGCGCGATTCCCATGGCGTATAGGTGGGCACCTAATTGGGCGTCGTGCTCGTAGGCCGTATTCATGCAGCCTATTTCTCACGGTTTGGTGAGACAACAACAACACCAATTGAGAATTGTAGCTTCAAACCTATCTCCCGGGCGGTTAACATCGGTTGACGTCGTGCAGTCAGTTGTATGTATCGGTCCTGTCGAGCAATTGTACTCCTTCCACGTCCTGGGTGCTGCTCAACAGGATCCCCTGTATTTACGTAACGCCGCCAAAGACAACAAATCACGCTCCTATTGACACCAAAATGCTGAGACACCTGGGACTGATTTCTTCCCGCTTGTAGCATTCCTACAGCTGTCTGCATTTCATCAACAGTCAAATGGCGTCGCTCCATAACATAAAAAATAACTCGCCACTCAATTTTTTCAAAAACTGTATATCTCAAAATGATAAAAGTGCGATAAATATCAAATTTATCAAGCAACGAAAACACATGAAATCAGGAAAAAATAATTAGCTTTTATTTTAATGAAAACAAAACACAACCGAAAAGGTTCTATTTTTAAAATCAGCCAGTATATGTTTCCGAGAACAAAAAGATTGTATACCTATCTACTTTTTAAGAAAAAAATAAAGTATTAATTAATAAAACATGCAGTTTTTGTAAATGATGCGTTTTGCTTAGACTTTTTTGGTGTATGTATCTCGGGCTTAGATGCGCGGTAAGTCATTGACAAAGAGATCGTTTGTCACTGGAAAGGAGAATAAATTAATCAAAACTGTGAGACCCTAAGCTAACTAATCCATTTTATTTTAGAATGGCAATGAAAGAATGTAATACATACATATCCTCACGCTGTATCCCTAATGGGGTAGTCAGAGAGGACGGAACACCAAGCGTCGCAGTTTTTACATACTTCTTTCGCTTCCTCAAATCTCATCATTCTCCTCACACATTTTCGCCTAGGTATGCGAGAGCTTTTGACATTTCCATCCGCTATAGAATGTAATAACAAAGAAATTATTCGAAATTTATTTACCAAATACAATTTGGTCTAGTTATGTCTCGACATAAAACGCTACCATTGAAATGCGGCTGGGAATTTCATCCAAGGCTTGCAATTAACAACTTGACTGATATAGTGTGTTAATACGACAATAATAAATTTTGACTGGGCTCCGTCTGTCACTCTCTCGCTGTAGTGTCCAGGGTCTTAACCGATTAAACTGACTAATTAATTATATTCATGTATCATTTTTAGACCTCACTTAAAAAACATATCATATAAATGCGTATCAGCTGCATTATTTGTATGCGTGTGAGTATAGACACATATCATTTCGCCATAAATCAGAGTAATTCGATTCAATATTTATAATGATGCAATTGTTTTTAAAAGGAAATATGGAAGATCGAAGCGAAGATCAATCAAAAATAATATTAGTTGTAATACTGGCTGTACCTACAATAAATAAAACTATGTTTCTTTTCAACTAAATCGACAAGCATAAATATTTAACATAAGTTTCTTATTAATATGAGTGTCATAAATGGGCTAAGAAAGCACCAGTAGCACCCAGGCCCAATAGAATGGCCGGGATCGAATCTTGAACCGAACATCACCAATCTTATAATATCACTTATATCCAAATTATTAATTCTCATTTAATTTTTCTTTTTTATTTATTTCATGTCATTTGCCATCCCTTTTCTCAATAAAATACTTTTTATTAATGAACATGAACGACAAATACATATCAGGCTAGTTATAATTATCCGCTTATAGTTTTAAATATCAGCAAAAGTAATGTTTCATTCGGTAAAATATGTTCCACAAATGTCAGCAAAATAATCACAACAATAGTTGTATATTGTGCTTATCATTGTTATTTCCAATGTAACGTTATTTATTGTTCGGAAACGAGTTTAAAATAGGGAGATGAAAAACGTAACAGAGATTAAAGTTTAATCATAGCAACAAATACCGGCTTAGCAACGGCGTTTTAGGCTCGGACTAGATCTCTTATTAAAACTGCGTGCAAGCTAATGAGACCGCCGTGTACATGACAACGCATAAATCCCGTGTAATGAACGCAGTGACCATTAAATAGGGCCGAGTCACTCAAATTGTCCACAATGCGATTATTCCATTACTCGGAAGCTGTGCGATCGCAATGTACCTACCTACATTTTGAAATAAAAGTATTAAGTACACACTCTAAAAATACCAAAACACATCGCTACCGTAAATGTATGTATTATCCTTTCTACATTCCGTCAAATATACGAGGCATGCCTTTTAAGTTTTGTCGTTTGAAGAAAAAAACACAACTAGAACTTTATAGCACTTTTTATTGTTTTTCAAAGTATTCACCACGTAGCTTAATACACTTTTCCATTCGCTCAAACCAGTTATTATAACATTTATTCCACTCTAAAGTGGGGGTGTTCAAAATGGCTGACTTGAAAGCGTCGACTGCTTCTTTACCGGACTGGAACCTTTGACCACGAAGACTTTTCTTAACTTTAGGAAATGTAAAGAAATCGTTAGGGCTTAGGTCAGGACTGTATGGAGGATGGTCAAGAATTTCTACTTTTTCCTGCTTCAAATACTCAATCGTTTGACGAGCGCTGTGTGAGCTTGCGTTGTCGTGGTGCAGGATGATACGTCGCTTTGAGTTAGATTTTCGAAGTTCGGCGATGACTTGTGGTAAACAAACTGTGGTATACCACTCTGCGTTAACCGTTCTACGATCTTCAAGTGCAATAGTCGCAACATGGCCGGTTTTTCCAATGAACGTGGCCACCATCTCCATTGAAGTGCTTCGAGAACGAAAACTTTAATCGGCTTTGGCTCGTCTTGAAAGACCCAGATTGTAGATTGTTGTTTGGAATCAGGATCGTAGGCATAGATCTAAGATTCGACACCACTGATGATGTCGTAGACGTGATTTGACTCTCCTCGGTTGAACCTTTGCAGAGTTTTCTTACACCATCTGACGCGGGCCGCCTTGTGATCGTCGGAAAGCAGATGCGGTATCCAACGGCAAACTAGCTTTCTCACACCAAGCGCTTCATGCAAGATCTTCTGAATGGTTGTCCTTGAGATGCCTAATAGAGCCTCTATCTCTCAATACGTCACATGACGATCTTCGAGATTTAGTTGTCTCACAGCAATGATGTTATCTTCAGTGAAGGCGGATTTTGGGCATCCTTCGCGAGATTTGTCACTAACACTAGTATGTCCACGCTGGAATTCTAAATACCAGCGTTCAATAGTCCGCAGACATGGGGCTTCATCACTGAACACAGATGTTAGCTCTTCAAAACACTGAACCCGTGTCAGGCCTCTTCTAAAGTTGTAGAAAATTATTGCACGAACATTTTCCTTAGAAAGATTCATTTTCGTACGTAACCTGACAGATTCCAATCGACGCTGTGACTAAACAATAGCATTAATCCTAATACTTTCAACTGTTTTGAGATTCAAAATTTAAACACATTCGAAAATAGAACAGTTCCAAATTCAAAATTGCCGGGAAATATGGAAACGACAGAACTTAAAAGGTATGCCTAGTACGAGTTTTGTCGCGTTTTACGGAACACCACTGCTTCAACTAATGCAACTTGTTGTTGTAGGTATATAAACAATAACAGAAACATTGTTAAATTAAACTGAATAATCTTATACAAATTTACTAGTAAACGCTAATAATAATTCGCAAGGTAAAAAGAGATGAACCAGCTTTATTAGAGAGTAAAATCCAACTCATTGAAATCGAAATATGAAATCCCTTGATACAATAGCGAAATCACATGTATTTTTTTTGTGAATCGTAAATATTAAGCGCTTGTGTGACCATAATAAAAACAGTAAAGATAAAATATACACAGATAATCTAAGAAAAGTGCGTAACAAAGCTCAGGCCAAGAATCAAAATAGGCATTTACTCCAAGAGTGTGTTCTTTTTTTGTTGACCGACTTTCTGGACTTTTACTAATGTGCGTGACTAGGGAAGAGTCACAGTACAATACACACATACACACATGCACACACACACACACACACAGTACACAGCTAACGTATTTTTATTTTTTTGAATACTAGTAGCCACTTAAGATTTACGAGTTTTTTGCAAATAATTATTTTAGTAATATACGTGAACTCGATCATGAGCTGACACGAATTACACTCACAGTGTGAGGTTGCCATACTTACTGTAGCTATTTTAGTCGTGGTTGGTTACGTTAAATGAGATAGAGACATAAAAATTCGTTTGACATACGGCAATGACAGCGACAACTTATTATGACTCCGTCCATTATATTCTTGATCCGTGGTACAAAGTCTATGTTTTGCGGTTGTCATCCCCATTTACGATATCTAAAATTAAGAAAGAAGAAATATAAAGAAGAATTTACTAAAATTTATAAACATTCATGATAATAAAGTATTAACAATTTCTTTAAATCGTAAAAGTTTAAAAAAACTATATATACACATACACAAACACATCTTCACGCCGTATCCCCAACGAGGTAGTCAGAGAGGACGGAGCGCCAAGTGTCGCGATCCTTACCTACTTCTTTCGCTTCCTCAAAAAACTATATCCTAATGATAAAATATTTCACTTAAATGACGGCGTTATCTAAACCAGTACAATGACACCAATTATAACTTCCTAAGTTCCTCTATTGAACCGACAATCTATTTCAAAAACTCACCACTTGATGCCACCGGACGATTTAATTATGTAACCTGAGACTTTGTCAATAAACATTTGCTTTTAATGACTTCAAAGCAATTCCAGCGAACGGCTCAGCCCTAACCCGTAGACAAATTCTAATTTATTTTAACAGATTGTTACAATAATCTGATATTAACAGATCACACAATAAAGAACATTATACATGAATGCCATGAAGTAAAATCTACATCAATGTATATAATCTATCTAGGTATATACATACGTGTGTAAAAGAAGCTGCCCTGACTAACAGATTCGTCATCACTCAGCCTAATAAAGGTACTACTGGAGGTATGGAAGGTACTGAAGAATCATGAAATTTGAACAGTAGCTTCCTTTTGTGACGTAGTGCCGAGATAAGAAGGGATTTTCCGAAAATCGACCCCTAAGAGGATTAAAAAGAGAGCAATGTTTGTATGGGGAGAAAAGGTTTTTATCTATTGAAATTGACTTGAAATTTAGCACAAATACACTTCAATAAAAAATATTAAACTCCTATCTCCGTATTTATCAAATGTCATACCTTTTAAGGGTGTAGAATAGGAGACAAATTTACTGACTGATTTATCATAGCCCAACGGAAATCACTGAAACTAGTAACATGAAATTTCGACAGTAGCTTCCTTTCATAACGCGATGACTTAATAAGAAGGATTTTCCAAAAATCAACCCCTGAGAGGGTAGAAAGGGATGTCAAAGTTTGTACGGAGAAAAAAATCTTTAACTTTTATACTCAAGCCGCAGTGTGGCGAGCAGGAGCTGCATTTTTTGTAAAATTCCACTAGCAAAAAAGGGAGATGAACTGTGTGCACAGATTGCGGTGTGACGGGCGAGAGGTGCACGTGGTTAGGTACCTATGCAGTATGCTAACCAGAATGGGCCGACACGTGCACGACACGGACATACGACATTGACGCACGTATGAAGTCTACGCGGACGAAGTCGCGGGCAACAACTAATAATGTATAAATAACCTACACGAATACAATGTTTTAAAACCAGTATAACTAAAAATACATACCGTAACACCTTACACGCTCATTGATACAGATAACAAGGTCTCCCTACTTTGATCTTATATTTTCTAATAATAGCTTTAAAATGCTTTAATAATAATACATTACATATTTTTATGACTTTATAACAGACGTACATGTGCGTTTTATTTGTATTTATATTTATATTAATTACCATTTTATGTTTATTATAGCCAAAAGAATAATGAATACGCTAATTTTATTATAACGTGTAGCGAACTTTACTAAAAGAATTGCTACGTCGCGCCGTAGCAAGTGACATGTCGTTCGATAACATAATATGTATTCCTACGTATTAGTTTAATACGTAGTTATGTTTTAAACTAAATAGTAGCTACAGAAATCCAAAATACGGTTCACATAACTACTTAAATCGTCAAATTATTTAAAGAAAACATTTCTCGCGAAATGTTAATAAAAATATTCATAATTGACTAAAAATAAATACTTTTAGCGAATCGATAACATTTTTGTTTAGGTACATTAAACATTTTCAAACATGATTTATACCATTTTATACATAACAAACATATTTAAACGTAAAATAATATAGGTATACAATTTGCTAATTTAAGTCTACTGGCGTCTAGTTAGTAGGCCTGTCCATAATAGGTTTTTTTTGTAGCAGTAAGATTTCCACGAAGCGGTACTCTTATACCTCTCACTGCTGAACTAAAGCTTCTTCTACAAAATGAGGTGAGAAAGAGACGGGTCACTATCACGCGGGCTCTCTATCGAGCTGGAGATAGTTTAGTAAACAGTTTTCGAGGCTTTGCTTGTTTTTTTCAAGGCGTTTCTAGAGTGATCTTATTTAATTACTGTTGTCGTGTAGTGATCTCAAACAGAGAACACTGTGTAGTTATCTCAAACAGAGAACACTAACAAGTGGTGACTGCACATAAATTTTTTAAAATCGCAGTGACCGAGTCACCCATTTTTGCACAAATACAGCTTCTCTACGAAGCGACAAGTAATTAACATACAATTTTGTATAATTAGTGATATATTCTATGTTTTGTTTTCACAGTCTGTCTTTGGGCCGCCGACCGTCGCAACTGGACCCGTACGGCACACGCAGCGTGCTGGCACGTGCACTCGATGTTTGGGAGCAAGCGTCAAGACTCACCTTCACGGAGATCAACTCCGACGATGCCGACATCGTCGTATCTTTCGCCAAGTAATATATCAAAATCATTATTTCGGTATTTGTGTTACATGCCGAACATTTCAGTCCATACTTAGGTATATTTATGTCTTATGTGTATAATAAATGCTTTTTCATTAGACAATTTCATTGCAATAGATTTACAAAGATAGACGTAAATACGTATCTGTGTATGTAAATTTCACTTAAACTTAGATTATTGGTCACAATCGTAAAATACACCATAAATTATAATAGCTGTTAAACTATTCACTATCTCTTGCAAGCATCAGAATCTGGTTCATGTTAATTAAATAAAAGTACATCTTGCTAGAATCTGTAGTTCTACTTCTGAAAGTTTCAAAATTTTTATTATATTGTCAGAAGAGTTTATTATCATTTTTTCATGCATGTATGTAGGCACCAATTTCGTAGTATGTGAACACCACCTTTAAAAAATTAAGAACAACAGTTCAAATAGAGCACGAGCAGCTAGGCACAATTTATACACGAGAATCCATACTATCAGACTTGATAATAGTACTCTTACCTACTAAGTAATACAAAATTAATACATATTTGCTTTTAAACAAACGTATTGGTAGGACTCCTTACGTTAGAGTTTTTCCTTCGGCATATAAATTATGAGATGAGGGAAAACTTATACTAGCGCATTCCTTGGGCGTGAATCGTGAGCCGGTCCTGGTGGCTGGACTCAACATCACGCGTTGAAAACCTGTTTGCGCAATAGACTATGCATTAACATCTGGCCACCAAGAAAATAAAAACTTAATCGAACTACGAATTTTTGAATACTCTGTCTTCGCGTGCACGTGAGTCACAGTAGTTATTCTGTAATATTAGTATTCTGTGATGTAGGTGGAGGTGCTCATCGCTAACATCACTTCATCAACGCTATACAACCATATACAACGCCTTTTTTCATAGAAACGTCCACCAAAAGGTGGGCAAGCAAGGTTCGCCAGGAGAGCACTATTGGTTTAATTATTTGGTTCCGTATTTTGTAGCAAATTTTTCGGAATATTTTAATTTAAAATTGGCAATTTCTTTTATTTATAACATTAAAGTACATATGTATCCTAACGTTAATATTTACAAACTTAAAACTAAACATTATCTTAAATAATAGACTTCTTCAAAGTTATCGCTTAGAAAGCTGTTATTGCTTAGGGTGCCCAGCAGACTGGCAGCATTAGCTCTTACCAATAGCCAAACTAATTCGTTGGCGGAAGAAGTCCGACGGTCTTCCAAAGCCTAGACCAGTCTCTTACAAATATCAGAAACCAGTCGATGGGCTTCGGGGCCCCAGGGGCCCAAAGTTTCGACTGCAAAGGGCGTAAATATGAAACTCTCAGAGAGAGTCGCATACATACGGTGTTTCAAATTCTCGGCGGTGCTGGCCGCGGCACTTGCATTTCGTTTCAAAAGTGTACCTAATATAAAAAATAAAGTTTAATGGTGCTTAGCTAGTTACAAGCTTCTCTACGTATCACAAAGCCAAATATGAAATAAACTTTTCGGTTTAGTATTTATTTATAGTATCAACATTTTCTATCTAAATAAAATCAATAATAACGCGTAAATGGGGTTGGTTCTTTTGAAGTTGTGCAATGGTATAACTATTTCGGGTAAACTCTCATGCTAGGTAGAAACAACTTCGATAGGGATACCGATAGGAGACTTCCAGTTGAGCTCAAAGCTGGATTGGATTGCATTTGGGAAACTCCGTCAGGTCCTCTCGTCGGTCAGCCTGTAATATCTAATGAAGAAAATCTTTAAGCAATGCGTGGACAGCGAAAAAAGGTTAAAAGGTTAAAAAGTTATGAGTCTATCAGCGTTTTGTTTGGAATAAAAGTGGGAACCGTACTTAGAGTTATATTAAAGTATACAAACGTCATAGAAAAGTCATAGCTCAAAAAATAAGCAATCAAGAGGCAGTGGGCTAATTGTATTTGTCTGAGAACAGATATCCACTGTGATAGACAAATTTTGAAGTGGTGACCACGTATAAGGAAATGTAATGTAGGAAGTTGCTGTATGAAAAAAACCGAAGATCGAGCTCAGTGACCTGTATTGAATAAGACCAAAGATTTAACGAGGACTGTCAAAGGCAAGTTATTTTTATCTATCAAACTTGGTTAAATCATAACCATTATAAGTATTATTGAACACCAAATCGACCATCGATTCGAATAGAATCTGTATTGAGCAATGAGAAAGACCGGCAAAAAACTCAGTTCTATTGTCATTTTTTCAACATTACGTCATATCACAATAAAATGTTATAATTTCAACGTAGATAACTACTAAAGGCTATCACTAACATGTAGTACTCCCTTTTGAAGACCTTTTGTTTGAAAATGATTATAGAATGACAAGTTACATAGGCGACTCCTGGGGGCACTTTAATGTAAAAACAAAATTTCTTGAAACACTTATTAGATTTTTGTAAACTTTATGCAAGTTCAAATCTTTTAAACTCAATTGACCATCAACTTTTCCGTTAATACTATGTAAATCCCTCATTATGTGTTAAAATATCTGGCAGAAAGAGTATTCCAAAATTCGTTGGCTGATTTATCGCGTTGATAATAAATAATAATCAACTAAGGATTTACAGAAACGTCCTATCCATTTTAAGGGGATTTGCGAACTTCTCGTGCGAGGCATCAGAATAAGGTTGGACTTACGAATACCCATACCAGAATTCAAATAAAAATTGCTACAATAACTCACACTATATGCAATAACATTAATATTAATACTTATAAAACTAGTGTCCCAAATGTATTTAACAAATACTTGAAACGTATTTTCTAATCTTGGTAACAAATACCTACTTCTTTGAAAAGTATGAATGCGTTAACAATTACTTAAACTTAAAACAGTCATCAGTTTTCCTGTAGAAATTGTAAAATAGAAATCTCAAATTCAGGTGCGTTATATTTAAATACATTCTGAAATATTATCTCGTTCAAACAAATTACTTTAGATTAGATGGATATGTATAATATATGTATTATGATGGATATGTATAATATATATATTATACATGCGTATATAGTGTAGATGTAGACCTACATTCCCGATATGACGTGGGGTCCTCAGATATACTTAGATAAATAATAATAACTGTTTATTTTAGTAGAAGCTTGCTTTCGTTACAAGCTTTTATTCACTTATATTTTTAACATAATCCCATAGGTATGTTAACAAGCTCTCTATGTAAGGTTAAAATTGTGTTGCTGACGCATCACTTCCCATTTTGTGTGGGACGGACGAACGTCCAGTGTACAACTCACTTTCCTTCGGGGACGTGACTTTCTCAAATGCGTTTTCCTTCTTATTTAATAGTCCAAACGGTAAACATCGTCTTTTCTAAAATAGCTCCACTTCTACCTGAGGAATTACTCAAGAGCTTGTTTATGAATGTAACATGACTTATACAAAATATTTGTGTGTATCACAGACATAAAAATGTACAGATATGCTTAATTATACATATTTGTACATACTCGTACTTACCCCATACATGAAAGTATAATTTTTATTTACCATTGTTATATCAAAATTATATGAAGTAAGACAGTGCAACAATATTAGATAGGTACAATAATTTGAGATGAAATAAAAATGAAGCAATATAATTTAAATTTGAAACATATCGACTGACATCTTTTCAGATAAGTAACGTAACGTTAAAGATGCTTTAATTTAAATTACAAAGAAAATTAACTTTTGTGCCACTAATATATCCCGAGCTCCCTCCATATTGTTGAGTATTCACTGCACGCGATAGTCATTCGTTTCAGGAGGAAACTCTCTTTTCATGTTTAAAATGTCAATTTCATGTTTAACTTAGTAAAACGAATTATAATTTTAAATATAAGACGTGTTTTGTTTGTATCTCATCGCAGTTTATGGTTTTCTATTTAAAAAAAAAAATTTCAACTTTAATAATGTTTAAAAAAAACTAGCTAAGAGTTGTAACTGTAGTGTAACTAACTTAGGGTTGTATAGCCATTTTGGACAAAGTGGAAGTTTAATTTAATACATGAATGCTCAAAAAAGAAACTAATATGCAAGTGGGTCTAAAATACCTAATATTTAATTTTTTATTCTTATTTTTGGTTTTGGATTACCAATTTGCGACTCTGTACCCTTCAGCTTAGTAACCGCAAAAGTAACGGAATAAACCGACTACGACATAGAAACAGACATGTTTATTGCGTTTACATACATATGTAGGCATCGAAGCAAAAAGGGTTCAGTGGTCGGCATTTAGTTTCCGAGATATACGCAGTTTTGTAAAGTTGGGTGAAAAAATGGCATTTCGCGATTTTAATTATATTAATTAATGCTCAATTATCTACAAGTTCATATAATAAATGACTTTATATGATGTTTCTAAGTAGAAAGAAACAAGTAGAAGTGTGGTTTTTTTTCAGTCAAACTTTAGAAATGCTGTTTCTCAAAACAAGCTTTTTCAGAATTTCAACTATGTCTGATAAAAAAAATATATGCCAGTTTTTGAATATTTTTTTAATTCTTAATATCAATTGATTATTCTAAATATACCTAGTCTTAACTCAATACCGCACTACTGGACCCTTTTTGCATGGACGCCCACATATTGTTATGTTATTCAAATAACACTTTGTAATTATAGGAATAAATACCTATATTACCTACTAGTAGTATACGCTGAATAATAAGGTATTCAGTAATACATGATTACTTATGAATAGTTTATGTTAACAAGTCGTATAATTGTAGCTTACATAATCTTAAAAACCTTAATAATACATTCTATAGTTAAAGCCTAGTAAAAATGCGATTTGAAAAAAATAATTAGTAATAGGAGATTTCTTTTTAAAATCGTTAAGTATATATCTTCTTAAGATTACTACGTATATTTAAAAATCCGCTCAGATTTATGGCTGCATATTTAAAAATTAAAGGCTTTAAGTAAGTTATTACCATTTTTTGTTGATGAGTAGTAAATTCTTGAAGATAAATTGAAAATAAAATTTTCAAAGTCAAATATGTTTTATAAAACATATTATTCCGTTCAGGAATATTGGTTGATTTGATGCGTATATCAAAGAGAAAAACTATACAAACTAATAAATATTAAATTGATGTTGTACATACTAATATTTGATTTTATAATTTTTAACAATTAAAGTACTTTTATTTATTTTATTTTAAATATTTCCATGTATTCATTTAGGCGAATTCAGTAAATATATATTTAATAACAGTAATTTGATCTTTCAATTAAAACCATAAAGTGACTATTATACGATTTTCGCATTTCACCATGTATTATGACGATGTCGTAACTATATGGCTATTAATAAAGTTTCTTAGGATATGTTGATAAAAAAGCGGTGTACAAAGTAGGTACTAAAATTTCTTACAAGAGTCACATATCGAATGAGTATAGCGCGTGAAGGAAGCTTGAAGTTTTGTTTATTAGATCGCCCTAGACCATGATATTAAATAGGAACAACACAAAAACCTCAACAGTGAACATATTGCTACCGCCATATTGCATCAACAAACTTGCAGCAAGAACTTCAATGTGGTCTGTGCATAATATTTTCTTTTTTCCAAGCTACCGACGTTACTTTGAAAGTTGCGGTCACGTGCGCTGTTTTATAACTTAATCGGAACCCTAGTCACGAACTCTGATATTATTTGATAACGATTTTTAACAGTATTCTTTGTAAACATCATTTTATATGATAAACTTATCATATATTATTTTTGCGGTAAACTTACTTCAGTTATTATTTATATAATACAATAGAAAAAGAGTCCGTGTACAAGAAGAAGAAAGCATGGCGAAGACTACCTTGCTACTAAAAATGACGTGGTATGAAGAATTTGATGAAACAGATGCAGAGAGCAGAAACGAAGGCACTAGTGAAAGAGAAACGTGAATGGTGTAGGATGTTAGACGAAAACAAGATGTCGGACAACTTCCAGGAAAACTCTAAATTATTTTGGAAAGTAGTACGTAAGTGCCGAAGTGGTCCGGCACCTTGCAGAACAAATAAAGTGCGTTCAAAAGAAAACCACCCGCTAACAAATAAAAAAGATGTTCTACAATGATGGAGTGAATACTATGGAGAACTGTATGACAGTGGCGACTCCGACTCTGATACTGAGAGCGATTCTAATGAATTGCCACACTCGACTGGAAGATGCCATTAGCATGAAAGATATGGAAAAAGTAATAGGAAGTCTGAAATGTGGAAAGGCTACGGAAAATGATGAGGTGACTGCTGAGGTAGGTAATCATGTATGGTGATCCTAGAGTCTGGGATACCTTCTGTGCACTGTGCAACCTTTGTTGGCAGAAGGGGGAGGTTCCAGAGGACTGGCGCACCGCAGTCATAGTACCTAGTGTAGCGCTAGCGAGTTCAATAATCAAATTCGCTCGTTTTTAGTCATTTAATATAATATTGAGCTAAGTCGTTTACTTAGTTTACTTGATCGTCAATTAGTATTAAATTTAATCACAGCAAATAGTGCAAGACTTCTGTAAAACTTCTGCTATCAAAATGCATCATTTACAAACCCCATTTAAATTGACTCAGATTCTAATTAAAATATAACTAGTAAGTAAAATTAATTATTGTACTTGATACATAATATTATTATGATAATTAATATGGATGCATGAAAATGTATGAGGAGAATGATGAGATTTGAGGAAGCAAAAGAAGTATGTAAGGACCGCGGCGCTTGGCGCTCCGTCCTTTCTGACTACCCCGTTGGGGATACAGCGTGAAGATATGTATGGATGTGTGTAAAAAATTATTAAGACGCTTGTGTGTATCGAGAACAGGATTATAGATGTGTGGTGCATATTTTGAACAAAATTTTTACCACTTACCTACCACACATAATTTATCAGTAGTAGGTATTTTATTTTTAAGATCACATTATTATGATACTTAGTATGATACTAGCCGTGGCTCGCAATTTCATCCTCGAGAAACCACCTACCAGGTCCATAGCTAATAACAATACAGGTGACCTCATAAGTACAGAAAATTTCATCGA
The DNA here is from genome assembly GCA_907165235.1 of Zeuzera pyrina. Lineage (NCBI taxonomy): Eukaryota > Metazoa > Arthropoda > Insecta > Lepidoptera > Cossidae > Zeuzera > Zeuzera pyrina. The sequence continues at coordinate 8,743,487 of OU015627.1, forward strand.
AATCGGTCAACCCGTTTAGCAGGAGAAGAATTACGAACACAAATAATGTAGGTGCCTACTTAGGCACATCAATGCAATTTTGTTGAACCCCTTTAAATTTCGACCATCTAGTTAGATGGTGTATTATACACAATCTATACACATACTTATAACTTACATTACAAAATAATCACCTCTATGATTTTATTGTGAATTTGGGACATTCTGAAATTAGAGTAACATCCCAGTAATACATCGCTATTATATTATACTTATTCGCATGTTCACTGTAATTTTAGAATGTCCCAAAACCAAAACTAACAGTTCTATGCCAGCTCACCTATAATTTCAAACTGAACACCGTAGTCTAGTAAGCACACTGAACAATACAGGTCGTTCCCATCAATATAAAATAAAGGATATCTTTTATGCCGAGTTTGAAGCGCTATAAAAACATTCTACATGGATTCCCAACGGGGGCCATAGCGCCCCCCAATGGGCGCTAGATCCTTCCAAGGGCAGCGGATCCAGAAGAAAATGGGGGCGTTGAGGCAGTTAAGAGGGGTGGTCAAATAAATAAATTAAATATTATTTACGTTCAGTCAAAAAAGTATAGGGAATGGATGATTTGTTTCTGGTTCCAAATTCAATTTTTTGTTTTTTTTGTTGTTGTTAGATTGGCACAACTGTTTTCTATTTTGGCGCGGAGTTTGAGTTGCATCTGTTATTTAGATTAAATACAGGGCTGTTTTTAGTTATATCATTCTAGTATATATTGCGAATTTCAATACATCGATCATTTACAAAAACATCGAACAAAGAGTTTGTCTTAAATTTTGCATCGCCAATGGAATTTTGTGTTCGGAGACACTGAAAATGTTACAGAAGGCTTACGGTGAATCGACTTTATCAAAAACATGTGCTTATGAGTGGTACAAAGCTTTCAAAAGCGGTCGAAATGTGATGGAAGATTTGCCTCGCTCTGGTAGGCCATCAACGTCTGCAACTGAAGTTAACATCGCAATAGTGAAGGAAATAGTGACTGAAATTCCTCATTCAAATTTGAGAGAGATAGCCGCCGAACTTTCTGTCTCACGAGTCGATCCGTACCATTTTAAATAATCACTTGGGTATGAAATATGTTGCCGCTCGGCTAGTCCCAAAAGACCTGAATTTTCTTTAAAAACTCAATCGCATAAGAGTCGCTGAGGACATGCTAGAACGAGTCAATTCCGATTCAACTTTCATGAAACGCATTGTTACTGGTGACGAGACGTGGGTTTACGAGTTTGACATGCAAACTAGTCAACAAGCTTCGAAGTGGCGCCTTCCAACTGAACCGAAACCGAAAAAACCACGCCAAAGTCGATCAAAAGTCAAAGTCATGTGACTGTTTTCTTTAACTATCGCGGTGTTGTGCATTCGGAATTCTTGCCGGAAGGTCAAACGATAAATAAAGAATATTATTTGGGCGTTATGCGGCGCTTAAAAGAGCAAATTCGACGAAAAAAACCAGATTTGTGGAAAGAAAATTCTTGGATTTTGCACCACGATGATGCGCCTTCGCACAAGGTCATCATTGTGAACAAATTTTTGACCAAAAACTCAACAAATACCATCGAGCAACCACTTTATTTACCAGATATCTCCAGCCGACTTCTTTCTTTTTCCTGAACTCAAATTATCACTTTGTGGCACCCGTTTTCATTCGGTAGAAGACATAAAGGAGAATTCGCGGCGAGCACTGAACTCAATTCCGGAAAAAGCGTTTAAAAAATGTTTTGATGATTGGATTATTCGTTGGCGTAAGTGTATCGTTTCTGAAGAAGCATACTTTGAAGGTGATAAAATAAATTTGGATCAATAACTAACATTTCGTGTATTATTGATCTTTTCCCGGTACTTTCTTGACAGAGTAGTATTTCTTTTTGATTGTGTTTATTTTTAAAATTTTAATAAACAATTTTATTGTACATTTGGTTGTAAAAAATATTAAACAGAAATTTATAGAGCGTTATTAATTTCTGCTTAATATTTTTTATTTCTTATTGTTTCAGTTAATTTTTTAAATTTTAATGAACAACTTTATAGTACACTAGTGACTCGCCCCGGCTTGGCACGGCTAGAAATATTTTTGAAAATGAAATACAGCCCATGTTACTCGCTAATAATGTAGCTTTCTATAGGTGAAAGAATTTTTTAAATCGGTTGAGTAGTTTGTGGATTTATTCATTACGTACAAACAAACGAGTTTACCTCTTTATAATTTTAGTATAGATATAGTTTTGGTTTTATTAATTTCTGCTTTGTGATTTTTAATAGATAAAAAACATATAAATTAGGTAAAAATAAAATGCAAGAATATTTTGATATTTCATGTAACAATAACTGTTATGGATTAAGGACTAGGGGTACGTTGAAATTTTTGTTCTCTTATAAATGAAGCGATGGTCCAGAAAAGATTGGGAATCTATGCTCTGAAATTACAATCTGATTTCATCTGTAACTATCTGAAACTGTAACCATATGTAACTAGTTCTGTAGATTTTCACTACTACCTATCACTACTAATATTAGTACTACAGTCAAAATGTCAAAAATCAAGTTGCTTCGTATCGAATTATTACATAATACCTACTAGTATTGTAGAGGTTAGTGATTAACCAGTACTAGCGTAGTGAATCACGGCAGAGTCGAATTCGGAAGGAACATTATGTTTTGAAATATAATTCCTGTATTCTATTTCTCCAGAAACTTTTCTCATTGTAAAAAACTTGGAAAAAACCAATCACATACGGGTATTAGTACCAAAATGAAAAACTAGTCATTTCACACGAACCAGAAATAAATAGAAACCATATCTTAAATTATTAGGTGGCTTGCACCAACTGTTTAAACTCAACTTAAGGATTTGACATCTCGCTTGCACCAACGATTTAATACGAGTAGTTGGTGCAGCGAGATGTCAAATCCTTAAATCGATATTAAGTAGTTGATGCAAGCCACCCTTAATTAATTAATTATTACAAACTTTTAAATAACATTAAGCACAATGCCTAATGTCATTATTCCAAATACAAGGGTATAAATGCACCTTCTTGCATCTTTCAGCTGGCACGCATCGATATAGAATCTATTACGGTTATGACGCCTGAAATTGATCTCTTATTTAGTAAGTTACCTATGTACCTGCCAGTCCTATATATTATAATTTATAATATATTATATATTTTGACCGTTACTTTTAATTTCATGACTTATTCTACTTAAATAATTTGCGCATTTCGGTCATATAGACTAATAGCAGAAGTTTTGCACTGAAACTCAATATAGCAAAACCCAACTAATATCGCGTGAAATATGCAAAGCAAGGTCTTTTCCCGTTGTGTTTTGTCCGCGCGAAAAATGATTAGATGGGTAGTGGGTAGCGTTGCAAGGACTCTAGGGACAGAAGTTTGATTACTCTGCACCACCGTCCACTCCGTCTGCTGTTGTTTATTACCAGTCAAATATACCTTACATGTTACTATGTACGTTTAAATACTATCGTCGTTGTCAGGTACATTATTGTTAATTAAAAAACGAAACACACATAAAGCAACAATACTTCATTTGTGAAAAAATGGAATTCCTAATTTTGTTATTTATCCTAATTAATATACTCAAAATTGTGAGATTTCGTTTTGGTAAATTACGTCAATAAATTCTACTAAAATAACAAAACAGATTTTTTACGAATGCATCTTTAAATATTCTTACGATATGTAGCTAATGTGGCGGACAGATTCGTTCATATTATATCTATATAGTAGGTAGGTTAAGTATAATATTACAACTAAAAATTCTGAAATTTTGAATTAGGTAGTTTCATTCTAAGGATGCAATATATTTATGAAAAAAAAATTAATACATATTTATTTTTTCTAGACGATACCATGACGACGCGTATCCATTCGACGGACGTGGATCAATCCTTGCCCACGCGTTTTTTCCTGGTTCCGGACGCGGTGGCGATGCACACTTCGACGATGACGAACTATGGTTGTTGCAGCCAAAGAACGACGATGAGGAAGGTGAGAATACGACGCACTTTTTGCTATTTTTGTCTTTACGGAAATGGATACGTACTTACGTATTTCGCTAAAATACTACTTATTTAAAGGTTACTGCATATGTTTGTGACGAATTTTAACCCTAAAGGAACAAGACAAGTCATTTTTCGAACAGTTTGTTTTATTTGAATTGTTTGTTTGTAGCTCTATCCACAAGGACAATGAATATTAAACATTATAAACAGTGTACCTAGTTATTCGATACTATTTTAGGGTGAACGTTTTCAGATTAAGCGAGCATGAATTAATTAAAGCCCGTCGAAATAGTTTTATATGAAAAGTTCACGCGTGTCCTTGTGTTTCGTTCGGAAATGAACATGTCGCGGTCGGCGTTGTTTTTAATTGGCTTTGATTTTGACTTTGAGAGGCTTCTTTCTAAAGATAGTTTATGTGAACGTAAAGGTAGGCAATCCTCAAAAATTAAGTGATGGTGAATGTGACTGGACAGTTGTTCCTATCACAATTAGTCAATATACCTAAATATAAATACTACTACTAGATACAACCAAGCTACATAATATCCACAATAAAAATGTTTTACTTTCAGGGACTTCCCTCTTTGCGGTTGCCGCGCACGAATTTGGTCATTCTCTAGGTCTCAGCCATAGTTCAGTGAAAGGCGCACTCATGTTTCCCTGGTATCAAGGAATCCAACCCAATTTCGTGTTACCTGAAGATGATCGTAACGGCATCCAACAAATGTACGGTTAGTAAGATCATCTGTTTCCCAAATATCAGCAATATATATTATAAATATTTGAGATCTATTATGTATTTTAATATATGGTATATTGTATGTATTTTATTAAAACTGTTTCAGGTCCAAAAGAGAGGCGAATATGGGCAAAAATACCTTATCATAGACCTGTGGAAACATCATCTACAACTACAACCACAACCACGACAACTACAACAACTACCAGAAGACCATACATCCATCAGCATCACCATAATAGACATCATTCAAATCACCGACCAGGTTATACACCGTACCCACGTGCTCCTAGCAAATATCCTACTTATTATCCAGAACGACCTAACGAACCCGAAAGACCTGGTTATCCTGCTCGTCCCACCTACTATCCTGATCGACGATATTACAATACAAGCGATGAACATCCAAGGAGAACAAATCACAATCACTACCCTCGTCCCAATCCTGAAACTACAACGCACCCCACTACCTACAGACCTCGATACCCTCAACCAAAGCCTGAGTACCCGATTTATCCAAAACCTAATTACCCAACTGATTCAGAGCAGGATTATCCGAAAAAGAATCCACATTATCCTGAAAAGACCACAGTAAAACCAACTCCACCGTCTGATAAACCAGATACCTGTGATACCAGTTATGATGCAGTAGCTTTGATTCGTGGTGAACTCTTCATATTTAAAAACAGAGTAAGTTACAGTTAGTAATAAAATATGTTTGTTTGTAATTGATGAATACGTTATAATTAACAAATACGTTTTTTTTACCAACATAGTACCATTGGAGGATAGGAGCCAATGGCCGCTATCCTGGATATCCCATAGAGATATCAAGAATGTGGTCAGGACTACCAAAGAATTTGACTCATGTTGATGCTGTTTACGAAAGACCAGACAGGAAGATAGCATTCTTCGTAGGTGAGTCATTTGATAATTTTTACTTATTATAACTTTAAGGAATTATGTTATTGACTAATCGTGCCCCGCAGTTTCATCCGCGTTAAATTTAGAATATTCCGGAAATAAAAAGAAGCCTAGATTACTCTGTTAAAAATTCTCTACCTGCCATTGAAATTGTCGTCAAAGTCGGTTCAGCCGTTTTGAAGCCGACAAACAGACAGACAAAATTTTTAAAAATACTTGTTTGAGTTTTGGAATGGGGGTTTTGGTAATGTTTTAATAACCATACGAACTGAAGATAAACCTTTATTTCGATTAACAGACAGACACTTCAATTTTATTTCTTTGTATAGATTTTGGACTACATTTTCATATTGTGCGTGCACTATTTTTGACAGCCCGCCGTCCATATACCTACTTACTTTCTTATTATTATATTATTTTTTTATTATTACCTATACCATATTGTTTTTATTTACTTTAAAATATATTTATGATTGCAGGAAAAGAATTATATCTGTTTGATTCACAATATTTACTACGAGGATATCCGAAACACATAGTGGACCTCGGGTTACCTGACAATTTAGTTAAGTTAGATGCTGCTATGGTATGGGGTCATAACGGCAAGACTTATTTCTATAGCGGCACTATGTATTGGAAGTAAGTTACAGATCGCAATATCTATTAATTAAACGTACTTTATTATAACAAAATACAAATTTATCAGATTTCAATGAAATTATATAACGGTTATTTTAATGAAAAGTAAATTCACTTTATATAAAATACAATAAATACTGATGTTGGCACAAAGAAATAAGTACTTTCCATATATTTATGTAAGTGTCGTCGGATCATAATCAATAATAATAATCACATTTCAACTGAGTTTTATGAAGAATTATGGGGTACCCTTATGGGGTTCTATGGGTACCGTTTGACTGGCCCATTGATGTGGTGTTTAAAACATCAGTGTTCCAAGCTTAGGGTCTCGGGTTCGATTCCCAGCCAATCAGTTTAGAAAACAAACTGATATTTTCTTGTAATCTGAGTGCTTCCCCAGTTTGTTGTGTGACAGCCTACTACTAACAAGACAAGTATTTAGTTTGGACACACACAATTATTGTAAATCTTTACAGGGTATTATTTATTGATTTCTATCTGTAACAGCATCATTGTTATTCCAATATTATTTTCACGTTGCACTTTTTGAACCACAAAACACTGATTTTAAGAATATCGTTCCCTACTTTTTAACGTGTCTTTATAGGTCTTAGATGTATCTGAAATAATTAATTGTCTTACAGATTTGACGAAGACGAAGGTCGCGTGGAATTAGACTACCCTAGAGACATGTCGATGTGGAAAGGCGTCGGTTACAATATCGATAGCGTTTTTCAATGGAAAGATGGTAAAAATGGTTTTAAGCATTATAGACAATATTTTTGCCAATGTTAGTGTCTTATATACCTATAATATTCTTGCAGGTAAAACATACTTCTTCAAAGGCAAAGGTTTCTGGAAATTCAACGATTTACAGATGAGAGTAGAGCACGAGAGACAGCTCTCTTCTGCCACTTATTGGATGGGATGTCCCGCGGAGCGCGCCGGGCCCCGTGCTCGGTACCACGCCCCTCCGGCCCCCGGCTCTACTCTTCGATCTCCCAGTTCCGCTTCCAAAATGTTAATTACTAATAGTTTTATTATATCTATTTCTTCACTCCTCTACATATTGACTAGTTATGTATTAAATTGCTAGTAATTATTTACCTAGGAACTTGGTGTCACTCATAAATAAGCTTTGACTGCCTAGTGTTAAATTATTAAATATTATAATGTGCCACTTTCTTAATGCTCCTATGTGTGTTAAAAATAAAATGCATAATATGTCTGAATCAACAAATACATATCGAAACTAAATGTCTGATTTGAGACTTAGAATAATTACAAAGTATTTAAATGCGCAAATAATACACTGCCTGTCTTAGTATTAATTAAATGGCTGCATATTATTGTTTAAACCGTTTAAAACTATTAGGATAATTCTAGTAATGATGCAATTTATTATTTCTAAATGTTATATGTACATTTTGATCTCAACAATGATCGAGTGCTTGATTTATTAATGACATATGTAAGGTATATAACACCATTCATTTAGCTTCTGTACAGTTTGTATTGTTCTTTGTTATCAGTAAGAAATTAATGTTAAAAATATATATTACACATTACTTTCATAAATTGCTTACCTATTACATAACATTAAATTACCTATATTACCTACATTAGATTACACACAATATTTTTATTTACATATATTTTTATCTTTAACTGGAATAACTAAACATCTAATAAATTAAAAAATTGCACTTTTAGATTATTATGAAGTAATCTTAGTTATTGTAATCGTAATGTGTTATAAATACTTATAAAAATCTATTGATGCTGGTTAAAAGAGGTACACACTGTTCAGTAACTTGTAATATACTTAAATACATACCTAATTGAGAATAATAATAAGTGTAGTTGCTTTATCATACATAAAATGTACCTACATAAAATATAATCTTGTCTTAAATTTTAAAATTAAGTAAGATTCATAATATTAACAAAACGGCCTTATAAGTACCTACTGTAAAATTACGCCAAAAACTTTAATTTTGATGATAACAAAACTATATACCTACTTACCCAAATTCAATTGTTCCCAATTTTGAAAATGAACAAAATTCAACTCAGTGGAATGTACATGGTGCTTGTAGATAGATAGTAGTTGTACAGAATAAATTTTTTTGAGATATTTTTGTATTGTGCTCTTGTGTTACTGTAACCGAAAAAATATACCTAATTCTTCTTTCATTTTATATATAGTGTACAGTAAATTTGCCATATATTTATTTATGGTTTATGAGATGTGTAATATAATAAACCAACTAAATATATTATTATTTCCAATCAGCAGTAAAAATAAAGATTACCATAAAAAACAATACTATCATATTATAGTTTAGGGAATATTAAATAAATAATGACGAAAACGCAAGGGTCACTTGAGATTACATAACTGTATACCTCTCAAGTCGCTCATTTATTATAATGTAATTAAATGTAATTTAGATTACGTTATTTTTCTTACTATTCCTTCGGTCACAAGTAATTTAATAATAACTGTGATATTTACTTTTAAAAAATGCCATAGATAAATGGCTATAAAAATTGAAATTTGTAATTGTCTACTTATTTAATTATATTACGCAATGATGGTAACTTCAATAACTTACTATAAGTTATTATATACATTTATGTTAAGGAGAGACAAATAAAAAACTTCTTACATGAATTTCTATAATTTTATTTGTAATCTATAATACCATAGGTATTAGGTACCCAAAGGTGCAGAAGCCATCTACCTGTAGGTCTGCGATGGGCCATGGTGGACTTAGAATATAACATTATCGTACCTATAATAATTAAAGCGATCTAATGAGACGTTTACTAATTTTTGGTTAAAAAAATTACATCGCTTTAATAAAAATTTATAAGAATATTTATGCGTTTAGTAATACTCTGACAGCGTACGCAAACGCAGTACCATCGCAGTACTACTGACCCTACTAACGAGGACCGTCGCTCGAGCACGTCAGTCAGGAGACCCATAAAGTAACTTATTTGAGACAGACGTGCTAGGGAATTTAAAGGAGTGTTTAGTGCGGCGCTGAAGCAGGAATCGATCAGACATGATTACGTACTATTGCGTCGAATTGTTTAACACCGGTACAGAACGAAAATTATAACAGAAGTTCGATTGCCACCAACATTATGGGATTTGTCACACGATTTATATAAAGATCGGGCGCCGAATTGAAAGCATGGCTGAAGTGTGTCTAGTCATGGTATTTTATAATTACAATGATGTATGTGTCCGAAAGCGAAAGAAATTCACCGATATTGCGTGGCATCCCTGACTTCCATTATGCTAGCTTGTGTGGTATCCTTGACTTCCATTACGCTTGTCTTCAACTCTACCAAGCTATTTAGCAATACTGGCATATGAAAGTTCGTGACTCCAGACGTACCAACATTATGGTGCCTCCAGACTCTCGACAAGTCACTCAGCGAGGCGCTCGAGTGAGCGTTGCCGAGACAAGCGCTAACGATCGTTACCGAGGCAAACGCTCACGATCGTCGACCGTCCATACTCGCTTTACTCAGTCTTTGTAGAGTTAGGCAGCACGCACTATAAAAATGAGTATCGTGCGAGGGCCTCTTTTTGCAAACGTGGTAGCATACTGTGCTAGCACAGTGTGTTGCCACGTTTGTGCCAGGCTGTAGTAACTGTGTTAGAGAAGGGGGGAGGTGTCCGTTGAGTGTTGAATGCACGGTGCACGTCGCACGCACGCACGCACTGTGCGAGTGTGCCTGAGGCGACGACTCGTGAGTAGCGAGCACAATCAAAAGAGGAAAATAAATTTTATACGTCCCCTCGCTCCCACGCAACAAGTACAAAAGAAATGTATATATTATCTAAGTATACCTACATTCACCAGCTTAAATTATCTATTCGTACGAAATTAATCATTATGTCGTTAGCCATAGATAATAACAGTTCGAATAATCATTCAACTCGCGGCTCACATCATCGCGGTTCGTGACCGGTTCGATCGTGTAACTGTGCTAGTGTGCTACCACAGTTTTATTCTACGAGGCCCTCCCTCTTTTTCGAAACTGTGCTGGCACAATTGTGCTTACTCGCGTGCTGCTTACCCAACGCTAAGTCTTCGCCTACACTTCGCAGATGACGGTCGATGAATTATGCTATGGGCCTAATTCATCGACCTAGGCCCATAGCATAATTCATCTCATATTTCATATTCATAATTCATTCGAACTAACAGCTTTGTACGCTCTCAGCTATTATAATCAAGTTCGCATAATTACGTTAAAAAGAAACGTAAACCCTAGCAAAAGAGAAAATGGTGGAGACTCTGTATTCGAAGTTCATGTTCTTTTTATTAGGTATATATTTATGTTCGCCGATTCAAAAGCTCGTGTCAATGATTTTGATGATCATTTTCCTATTTAAAAGGAAATATGTTCAGGGTCGACCTATATATTATATTAATTAAGACGAACTCTACGAACTCTATAAATTTTCATGATCTTTTTATTTAATATTTCGTTCAAGAATTATTTATTTAGACCTACCCTGGATATTTTATTAGGACAAGGCCACTTAAAAAGATAAAATAAATACCCAATTCAGAAAAAAATTTCACCGAATTCAAAACACTACATAACATAACATAACATAACATAACTTCACGCTGTATCCCCAACGGGGTAGTCAGAGAGGACGGAGCGCCAGGAGTCGCGGTCCTTACACACCTCTTTCGCTTCCTCAAATCTCATCATTCTCCTCACACATTTTCGCCTAGGTATGCGAGTGCTTTTGACATTTCCGTCTGCTAACACTCTGGCTATTTGATCTTCATAAGTCAGCCTTGGTCTTCCTTGGCTTCTTTTACCACTCACTTTCGCTCTGTATATTTTCTTCGTCAGTCTTTCATCACTCATTCTTTCCATGTGCCCGAACCATCTAAGCATTCCTTTCTTCATTTTTACAATAACACTGTTGTGCAACCCTGTCATACTGCGTATCTCATCATTGCTTATCCTGTCCGCAAGCGTGACACCGCACATATTTCTGAGAGATCGCATCTCCACAGCATTTATCATACTTTCACTCGATTTCGGGCATATCCAGGCCTCACTGCCGTACAACAAAGTTGGCACCAACACCGCATTGTGGATGGCCATTTTAGCAGTGTTAGATATATTCTCACTACCCACTAATGCGGACAGAGCACCGTTCACTTTATTGCCAGCTGCTACCCGTCTCTCCACATCCAACTCACATCTTCCATCCCTCGAAAACGCACTCCCCAGGTACACAATTTCATTCACCTGTTCTAGACATTTTCCATTTACACTAATCACACATTTCGTTTGTTCCGCTTCTCTTTCAAACACCAGAACCTTAGTTTTGTTCACATTCATTTTCAATCCTTTTACTTCACAATCTTCTTTCATGCACGTGACTAGTGTCTGCAACTCTGCTTCTGATGGTGCTATTAGCACAGCATCGTCAGCGTACAATAGGCAGTTTACCACTGTGTCACCACATCCCATACCACTCATATTACCTTTCAATCTCTGGAGGCAACTGTCCAAATACAGCACGAATAGCCAGGCAGACATCACGCAGCCCTGTCTGACACCAGAACAGACTTCAAACCAGGGCGACATGTCACCGTCTATCCTTACACAGGCTCTGTGGTCTCGATATAATGACCTCACAGCCTGCAGTAAGGAGCCCTCCACGCCATATTCAGGCAGAAGACTCCACAATTTCTTCCGCACTACTCTATCGAATGCTTTCTCTAGATCCACGAAAGCGCAGAAAACTTTCTGACCTAAAGCCAGAAACCTTCCCACGATAACGCGAAGCGAGAAAATCTGATCCATACAACCCCTACCGTTCCTGAATCCACCTTGCGCCTCCCACAAATATCTTTCTGAAACACCTTTCATACGTTCAGTCAATACTTTAGTATAGACTTTACTCGCTAAGCTGACCAAGCTGATGGCCCTATAGCACGCACAGTCTAGGTAGGAACCTTTCCCTTTATATAGAGGTACTATGACTGCCGTGCGCCAGTCCTCTGGAACCTCCCCCTTCTGCCAACAAAGGTTGCAGAGTGCACAGAAGGCATCCCAGACCCTAGGACCACCATACTTGATCATCTCAGCAGTCACCTCATCAATTCCCGCAGCCTTTCCACATTTCAAACTTCTTATCACTTTCTCAATCTCTTTCATACTAATGGCATCCTCCAGTCCCTGGCCCGAGTGTGGCATTTCATTAGAATCGCTCTCAGTATCAGAGACGGAGTCGCCACTCTCATACAGTTCTCCATAGTATTCACTCCATCGCTGCAGAACATCCTTTTTATTTGTAAGCAGGTTGTTTTCTTTCGAACGCACTTTATTCATTCTGCAAGGTGCCGGACCACTTCGGATCTTACGTACTTCTTTCCAAAATAATTTGGAATTTTCCTCGAAGTTGTCCGACATCTTGTTTTCATCTAACACCCTACACCTTTCACGCTTCTCTTTCACTAGTGCCTTCGTTTCTGCTTTCTGCAGCTTATATCTGTCTTTCATCAAATTTTTCATACCACAGTCATTAGTAGCAAGGTAGTCTCGCCATGCTTTCTTTTTCTTATACACAGCCACTTTCACCTCATCATCCCACCACACATCACGCTTTTTGCCGTTCCCAATCTTATTCATTCCACACACTTCTTTCGCAGCCTCAACCATACTATCTCTAAGGTTCTGCCAGCATTCTTCAACATCCTCGCTCAACACTTTCAATCTATCATCAAGCTTACTGGATAATACCCTTTCATATTCATTCCTGGTGGTCGCATCCTGCAGTTTCCAGCTTTTAATGCGGCTAACCGCTGCAGGTTTGGACGCTACGCGATGTCGCCATGCTGCGAACAGACCCCTTATTCTGGTTATCAACAGAAAGTGGTCCGTCCCGAGATCGGCTCCTCTATACGCTCTTGTGTCCATTACCTGCTTTTTAAGTCTGCTATCCACCAGGAATAAATCAATCATACTTCTCGCACCCTTTCTTTCCCACGTGTACTGATGGATCCTTTTGTGCCCAAACATGGTATTAGCCACAAAAAGATCCTTTTACATACACAGTCCTAGCACAATCTTACCAGCATCATTTACTCTCTTATCTCCATATTTGCCTAGGACAGACTCAAATCCTGTTCGAGCTGTCCCGACCCATCCATTCATGTCTCCACACACTACAATTCTTTCGTTCTCTTCAACCGTCGCTAGAACTTCTCTAACATTTTCCCAGAACTGCTCTAGTTCAGCCAAACCGACAGAGGACACTGGGGCATATACTGCCAAAACAAAAATTCTTGTCAACCCCATCTTGAGGCGTACCCAGAGCAGTCTGGGATTTATACATTCATACTCAGTCATACAATTAACCATACGAGAGCACAGTAAAACGCCTACCCCTTGGCATCCCCTATCTCCTTGTGGTACCCCTGACCACAAAGCGATGCCTCCTCCGGGCAAGTCGGCAAGTTCACTGCCTCCTCGCTTGGTTTCACTCAAACATAGCACATCCAATCTTTTCTCTTCCATAATATCAATCACTTCATTCATCTTCTCCTCAATCCCACCTCTCACATTCCACGCAGCTACTCTGCACTCCTCCCTCCACTTCCCGCCGCTAGGTGCACAGCGTGTTGGGTGGCGGCCCCCAACGCCGAACTGCACTCTGCACACACCAGCGGGGACAGACCGGTGTACGTCGCTTCCGGGGGACGCCCTAACATTATAATTGCCGTTGTCCCGCATGGTATGCACAGAAGAGGAATTGCAGCCCTGAAAAGGGCTTCATAAATACATTATAACTTCATAAATATATTATAGTACAATTATAATATCCATATCACAGAGTAATTAGTTACTAGCGTAAACTCATGTAATTAAATTTAACTGTTAGTGAATTCGGCACAACTAATAAACAACAACAGAAAGTCTAGGTACTAGTTTCGTAAGCTTGGCACCGACTTCGACACCTGTCAAAAATTATATGTACTTACAGGCATTTGCAACGTTTTTGTTGTGAAATCATTTTTCTACATAAGTTTTGATTAATATAGTAAAGAATAATAATTATAAAAATAATTATTATTTCGTAGCTTTGATAACATTGCAGTTTTTTATTTTACTATTTATTTAAAGATCTACTCATCGTATCTACGCATTCGCAGTATCATTCATGCTTTATAAAATGATTAACGTGCACGCAGCTTGAAGTAAAAATTCACATCACTGACAAACTCACAATCAGGCCTGTGACAGTTTTAGTTCCGAACGAGTTGTATTGGCGCTGTAATCGGTTCTGCCGTCTAGTTTGCTGTCAGTCTGACTCATACTCAGATTCTGGCTACTATTTTCTATTTCGATTCGAGTTTTGGTTTATCTTGTGTTTTCTTCGATTTTATGCTCGAGTTGAGAACCTTGAAATGCCTATTCTCCTCTGTTGTTTGACGTAAATAATCCCCTAAACCGCTGCGTTGGTGGTTTTTCAGAATCACTTGGACAGACCTACATCAAGATGTATAAAAAATATTGGTACGTACAGTCAAGGAATTTGATTCACCTACCATTTCAAAGATTTGTTGCCTGTAATTATGAAACCAATAAAGCTTATATTAATTTATACAATCAGATGTAGACTGTAGAATGAACATTACACCAAAGCAAATGAAGTTTGAAAATTTGACCTTAGATAGTGATGCGTTAGTTATAAATTACATTGTATTTAAACTTCATTTCATTGCATAAAAACTTTTTTGTCCTTTAATTAATATAAAAAAACTAAGGTTGAAAAATTAAGGTTGAAGATTGATTGAAAGTACTTTTTCTGTTCAATTGTCAGAGAACGACTGTGAGATTGTGGATCACCCGACACACAGAAGAGGGTAACATCGTCGTAGCTTCAACCATGGCATTCGGTTACTGACAGCTGAGCAAGTAAGAGAAATGCAGCGGCATTACGAGGAACATCCTTTTACGCAAACTCTGTACTTTGCGGACCGCTTTGATGTTTGCCTTTGGATTATACGAAATTATCTTCATGGTGTCGGCCTTCATCTTCGACAATACGCCCAAAAAGTAGAACTGACAGAGGCTAACAAAGCTAGAAGGCTAAATTTTGCACGCTAACATATAAATTTCGATTGGACTGATGTTGTGTTTACAGATGAAAAATCTTCCTGTTCTTCACAAGATGGTCGTTTTAGCTTATGGAAATATGATAAGACACGATATACAGAAGATCATGATCATGTTCCTAATAAAACGTCAGGCCGAATAAGCGTGAACATATGGGGCTGGATGACTTTCGCTGGCATCGGTGAGCTTGCTCAGCTTCATGCGCGAGTAAATGCTATAAATTATGTTACCACAATGGAACACATTATGTTGCCAACTGTGCGAAATGTATATCCGCAAGTAGAGGTTGCTAATATACATTTTGTACACGATAATTGTCCAACATATACTGCAAGAGTCACAGCCAATTGGTTTGATCAACATTCCGAATTTACTGTAATTTCGTGGCCCAGTAAATCACCAGATTTAAACCCTATAGAAAATATATGGGGTCTCATGGTGCAAATGTGGGAGAATAGGCAAGAAAGGACACGACACTCCTAAGAGCGACATTGTCAGGAAATCTGGGAATTGTTGGGTGGTACAGATATTTGTGCTCGCTTAGTCAGGTTCATGTCTGCCCGACTTCAAGATGTCATAGATAATAATGGTGCATATACCCAATTTTAAATAGTGTAAGATCTTACATTACTTAAAAGTACAAATATACGTACCACGCTAACATAATTTTCAGACTTCTTAGCAATGCCGCTCTAAGGCTTGTGTCCAGTTTTTATGTTGTCTGTTGTCCCACATTTGTATAATGGGAATCTATTTGTTTTCTATGAAGATCCACAGATGTTCCTAAATAAATAATCTTTACCAATGATTAAGTATTGTTTTAATGTTGTAGAATGTATAAGGAAACATATCAGATATCTAAACGGTCCAACATGAGTTAAGTCCTCCGTGATCATGCACTACACCGTAATAATAATCAGCATATGTATGAAACATTTTTTTAAACAGATCATAATGTTATTATTCACTTCCCTACATTTAGAGAGAGGAGCATGGGTAGATGAAGAGTAGAAAGAGAAAATTAGACAAAAATTATTTTAATGCATGCATTTATGAATAAGAAACGCATTTATTTATTTAACAGATATTTAGAGTAATTAAATAAGTAATATAATTGTAACAACTGGAGTTTAAGAAATGGCGCATATATAACAATTACCAATACCAAAAGCAGAAATCAAGAGATTAGAATATCGAGTTTAAGAAGATTCCATGATGATTCAAAGCAATTCAAAGTGAAAATAAATGAATGACACATTATTGACATCGTGTTGACATCACACTATCATGTCTAAATTAGAGAAATCAATAAAATAGATAAAAATAGTAATATATGTATATAGTCAAATTAGATTTGAGAAGAAAATGAACCTTATGTCAGAGGACTTTCGACTTATCGGTGGTACGTGAATTAAATTCCTTGACTGTACGTATATTACGGTTGTCAAAAACGTAGGCGATAGTGGCGCCAAAACGAAATAATCTGTGCTGACAATCACGACAGTGTAGTAGGCGCGCTCGTGTTGGCCACTCGCGTCCTTTGACTCGTGCACCAAATACTGACACGTAGTGGAGCGGCGGCAAGTCGACGCGAGCCAAGGCGAGCGGACACGAACGCAGCTACCAGACTCTCACTCTCATACTCGCCTCGACTCGGCAAAAGTGTGGTGTCAGAGTTAGCGGGCATTCGGGTGGAAACGGGCACTCACGCCGACACAGACGTTCCTGCGGTAGCGGGCGTTACGTCGGTGGGTGTGTCAAATAGCGCTTCCTCTTGACGCACCAAATCCATCGTTGCCTGACGTCTCATACGTACTCCCTGTTCATTCCTTGGCGTGATTGGCATCCCACTTCTGACATCAATTGTTATGCCCGCCACACACGATCAGGTATGCTTGATCAAGCCTATCCAATTGGCATGAAGCGTTGTTTGGCATGACGCCCCTAGACCACACACACGATCGTTTTACTTGACGCGCCGTTAGTTTACGCAATTTTTGTCTGTAGGGTGGTCGTCTTGCGCGCTATTTTACGATGTCGAGGGATGATGACATAGCAATAACTAGCCTCGAAGCTCAAAAAATCTATACCTACCATCTGTCCGTTTGTACATCTATACAAAAAGCTATTTATGGCTGTCAGTTTTTCAATTACAATTACAATTTGTAGGAGATAGGTGCATATCTCTGATAATCTAGAATTCTAGATAGTAGCAAAAATCATACATATGTACCTACCTACCTACCGATTAACCCAGTAAAGTTACGACATCGTGAGACATATTATGGTGAATGCAAAAACTCTATGATGAGCTAGAATTTTAAGAGCTGTTAGGCTAAGGTTTAGAAAGAGTTAAGATTAATTTCGTTTTTAAGCGCCACGATGATAATATTTGTAATAGTAATTATTCATACTATATGAAGTCATCTTTGCCTTTTACTCAAAGACGACTTCTGGTGATTACGTTAAAAGTCTAAAAAGCGTGATAGTGTTAGCCTTAGGCCTTTACCAGATAGCTGCGATATAACGGTCGATAACATGTGTTTAGTGCTTTATCTGTTTTTAGTACACTTTGTATTAGGGCGCGTGCGATAACAACGACGCGATAGAATTATGACCCAGTATATAAATAAGGTACTGCATAAGTCTGATACTGACGGGAGTCGGCTCGTGCCGACTCTTGGACTTTTAGGTCTTGGCCACGACCCTAGGCGGTGCGTCTTGCGGATGCGTATGTGTGTTGCGACCGCATGGCTATGCCACGAGCCAGTGGTGGCGGCGGCGGCGACACGATCGTCTCTAGAACCAAATTTCTTCTTCGTTGAAGATATTTTAAATTTACGGCAAGGAAACTCATCCACTTTCAGAATAAAGGTGTTGTATATTTAAAGTATATGTATAAAGGTGCGCAGTGCAATGTATATTTGTCTCACTTTGCTTATGGTAATGAAGAATGTTCACTAATTTTGATTTTTAACTCTCCGTATTCTCTATTGAAAATAAAAAATATGTGTGAAAAAATTATTTCGATATATCAAGTAGTTGCTGAGAAAATGAATTTCAAAAACAAGTGCGCAACATGGATTCTTCCGGCCGGCGTTCGCTGCGTGTGACGTCATAGTTCAACACTCGCCCAGTTCGTCGCGCGCTCCCGTATGTGCCCGTAAGGTCACTATAAGATTTCGCAACAAAAAAAAGATTTAAAAAACCCCCGACACAAAAAAAAACTCTAAAGTAAAAAGATAATATATGTATTATGTACCCATTGGCCTTTTAAGGTTAAGTAGTTCTAATATATAAATAGTAGTAGTAACATATCCAACCGTCGTCGCGTCGGCGGACTACTAAGTAAATTACTAGAATTTAAATTTCATACCTACTTTATCATTTTTCGTTGTTTTCTTTTTTTAACCCCCGACGCAAAAGAATGGGTGTTATAAGTTTGACGTGTGTGTGTCTGTGTATCTGTATGTCTGTCTGTGGCATCGTAGCTCCTAAACGAATGGACCGATTATGATGCGTTTTTTTTTGTTTGAAAGCAGGTTTTCTAGTGGTGGTTCTTAGACATGTTTTATCGAAATCGGTTTAGCCATTTGAAGAATATCAGCTCGTTTTTAGTTTTTAGGGACGCGAGCGAGACAGAGAAGAAAAGGCAGTTGATGATAAAGAAGTAGCGCTTTGTGCCTTCTTAGACATAGAGGGAGCTTTCGATAAAACCCCCTTCAGTACATTAGTTAGGGGTATCGAATCTAAAATGGTTGACACTACGACTACTAGATGGGTACGCTCGATGCTCTCTACGTTTTCCACAATGAGGGGATGTCCTCAAGGTGGCGTTTTATCACCCCTTCTATGAACCCTCGCTGTGGACCAGCTCTTGCATGAAATGGCTGACCTTAGGATTGACACTCAGGGATATGCAGATGACCTGGTAGTTATAGTCCGAGGTTTCAGCCTAACCACTATTTCTTGTGTTATGCAACGAGGCCTCGACACTATTATCACTGAATGGTGTAGAGAGAACGAGTTATCGATTAATGCTGATAAAACAGTAATTTTGCCGTTCTTGCGAATATTGGAAGAATATTCCAGGCCAGGAGCATTCCAAAGCCCTATAAAAAAAAACCATATAATCGCAAGGTGGCTTCTAGTGTCACGGCAATGAGCCGGAGCAACTTATACCTCATAGCACTTTAAATTTGTGATAAGTTTCAATATCAATATTAGTAGTAATATATATAAGCGTCGTCACGTCGGAGGACCGCTACTGGAGGACATATATTTTTTTTACTTTTTAGAGATTTTTTGAGTTGGGGATTTTCAAATTTGTAATTTAAGTTTTATTTCATGCTTTTTAAACAGGCTGCGATCGACTCTATTCCCACATTCACATAAATAATTTCCGAAACAATACACGAAATTGGGCACGAGATTTTACCTCGCCGAAATCTGCGTATTCTGGCAATAGTTGTCTGCTCCATCACCAAATCCTGATCACCATCTATCTATTCATTTAGAATCTACTAGCGAATTTATGAATTCGGTTGAATATTTTTGAGTTTATCCATTATAAACAAACAGTCGAATTTTTTCTTTTTATAATAATAATATATATTCATTGAGACCATTCCAATAAACCCAAACACGATACCTCTTCTGTAACTTGGTGAGGACTTAGGTATCCTGCTGATACCAAATAATACTGTAGCATCAAGTTAAGGTTACCATGTTATATCATTGAATGTTATACCTAACATATAATATCATTGAAGTCACATAATGCTAAATTTCGAACCGAGTAACTTCTTTGAACTGCTCCTGCAGTTCGATTACTTAATTTATTTAATACACTTAATTGAATTTAGTAATTGAATACATAATTAAAGTACGAACGTAACAACAGAATAATGCACGGAAACAGCAAAATACAACCTATATATAATAGCGCATGAGACCTACCCTAGTACCACTGAGCGCGGATCGCGAGCAGTGTTGGAAAATGACGTCACGCTCGAAACACGCGCCTGCTAGCGGGGCTCGCTATTCACGGGAACTTTAAACGTCTGTGAAATCATACTTGGTATTTTTGAATGAAACAAAAACTAGTGTATTTCTATACACATATGGTCTACTGTGATAAAGTTTCAAACGATTTTGCATACCTATTAACATTCTCCATTGTCATGCTATCTTGTTTACACTTCATCACTTTATTAGTGTGTGTAAACAAAGTGTATGGCTTACGTGTGCGTAACCGGGACAATATTTTACAAGCATTAGTACTAACGTAACCTATCTACCTCTTTTTAAATATAACATCATTGGTGGTAGTGGTCTATAATGTATATTATGATGTTAATAAGTAAATAAAGACTTTGTGTATATTTATATTTTATGGGAGCCTAAACTGTGCTCATATAGCTGATGTTTCTACTTTTCAGTATTAATCAAATTTCAAAAGCAATTTTTCACTGTTTATGAAATCTTTTCTACCCAAAAACAACCTCTGACAGTTATATAAGGTAAATCTAAGGTTTAGATTTTGGTTAAGTTCTTTTAAACTATTTGAAAGTCTTCTATCAAAAAACGAATTTTATCATTAACACCTCAATAAATACATAATATACCATAGATAAGTCTAAAGCTCTTCCATCATTACAAATAATAGTAGGAATATTACTGAAACCATCATGATATTTTAAGTCAATTTTTATTTATCATCCTGGATATATACAACGTCAATAGTCTTTGCTCATACCCGAAGGGGACAGTGCTGGCCACAAAATCATAATAATCAATACATATAATAGTATAAAAGGAAGTCCTCTGCAAGCATCTGTGCATATGTCTGTATGCATGTTCTTGCTAATCTTGAGAACCACTGAATGGCTTTGTATGCTATTTTTACTGTTATGGTCTACATTTTCCAGGAAGATTATTTTGTATTGCCCTAGCACATATTTTTAGGTATTAATCTACTTACATAAAAATTAGTTATAAGATTATATAGATAATCCTATCCTCTAAGGTAATATTTTTCAACCTGTGGGTCGCAACCCCCAGGAGGGCTTAAAATAAAAAATGCAAGGTTAAAGTAAAAAAAGGCATTGTACATCCTATACTTTAATAAAAATACAACCATTTTAATAAAAGAGCTGTACAATGTATACATATAGATAATTGTATAGATGACATCTCTTCATTATTTAATAATTTGTCACCTCCCCCATCTCTCTATATGCAGGATATATTATCATTGCCCCCAGCAAACTACTTTGCACAGTGAATGTTATCAATATCATACAGTATAATCACAATAGAAAAAAATTAAATATATTGTCTTTGAAATCACTGACATACCTAGTTTTATTATGGTCCTGATGGGGTCGCCAAAATTGTTTTATTTGTAAAGGGCTTGTGTATTCAAGTAGGTTGAAAAACAATGTTCGAATGATAATTAACACCAACCATTTTTATCAGCAAAATTTCTTCTGGAAGGTTTTGGTATAGGTATATTATATAATAGATCTCACTCGGGGGAAACTGAGGCGAATCGCTAATAGAAAATAAAATCTAAATAATGTTATTCCTATGCCTCTTACAATTGAAATACTTCCACAAATACTTACTATTACTTTTTTTGTTTTTCAAACCTGGTTACATTAAGTACATCTTTATATAAGTACACATGCTTATATTATATTCCATAAACTGAACAATATGACTCCAAAATTTTATAAAAAATGCATACCTATTAAAGAAAACTTATTTTTTCCATAACATTATTTATTATTACGAACGTGGTACAATTACATTAATTGTTATTAGTGCACTACGATAAAGACTGATTATCACCACTTAGTCATATCCTGTTCTCTTCTATCTGAACGTCACCTTCTTTAAATCCTAGTTTAGACCAGTCTTCCTTTGCCATAAGATTATTTTCCATTCTGCACGATAAGTAATCTTTAGCTTCAGTTCGACATAAAGAATTGTTACTATTATTATTTATTAGGCACTTCATGTACTTCACCATGCTTTTCTTACAAACACCCTCATGATCCAAAGGGAAACTTCCTTTATCTGGTGGTGTTGGAATAAATGTTTTTTGACCAAATGTCATAGCAGTTGACATTTTGAATACAATGACCCACAGAATAATATACTCTCTACGCGAGAAGAATATCAACTTCATAGAAACAAAATGTACCAAAATCTGGGGGAGGGACAGCGCCATCTGACTGAAACCCATTAAAACTAAATCTAGAGCGGGAAGTTTAAAATGGATAGTTTAGGCTGTGGTTTAGCTATTCTGCTACTGTGAATATATTTGATATAATAAACCAAATGTTACTACCTGCTTGTGAGAAAATATTTTGTCAATAATTACAAATAGAATAGATAGTAACAGTCGGTTCATCATATTAAATACATTCACTTTTTTATTTAACAATTTGTTATACAAATTATATTCGGCAAATGGGTGTGGGGCTGATGAATGGATGAACATGTACGAATTAATGCTTCTGTTAATTTAGTAATAAATTACAATATTTATAAATTATACTTTTTATTGCATCCACAATTGTGATTAATACATGTATTACATAAAAATTAATGTTAGTATATGTTATTAATAGATTTCGATACCGCCTGACTGATCATCAGGAAAGTTGGCACATATGATGTATTTTTCAAGGAGGTTTTTAAGTTATCCACAAAGGCGGGTGAAACTGTGGGGCACAGTTAGTATAATATGAAACGAAAAAGACATAATTCTGTATCAGTAATAAGTTAATGTCTAAGTAGAGTGCTTAAAAGCTGTGCTAGAACTATGTGAAACACCTTTTGTCTAAAAGAAAATATTTTTTCATGTTTACAAAGCTATAAATATGAAAAATTAATTTTCTTAAAAAACAGATATCCTGCAACAATATATTTAATAGCTCTAAATATGTTTGAGGATATCTATTTTTTTCTTTAATGATTTGCTTGCTGTTTGCTCAGCAAAAGACCGGTTTTTTAAAACTAGAAATCTTTTTATGCAAATGTGAAATATACATACAATAATTTTATTTACATTAAAATCAAAGTGAATTTCACACGGAGTTAAAAATGTAAAATCAATATTTGTTTTCAATGCGTTAAAAATTTTTTGGAAAATATTGTCTGAATGGGCTTCGTTTTCTAGAAATGCGTTTATAGTTGTAGCACAGTTTTCGACGCATTTGATTAAATTATTACTGACGTAACATAAACTTTCTTTGTTTTCATTATATTCCTTCATTTGTATGAAAGTATGAATAATGTCTCGGTCCTCTGTCAGTATCAAGGATTTACATGTTGCGCAGTTAGTGATAATTTTTTTTACAATAAAGCCACACACATAAGCACAAGCTTGCAATTCGGAGCAGATGTCTAGAGGCTCATCTCGTTCGGGTACATCAATTTTCAGTGTGTCCTGCAACTGATGTATTCCTCCGGACTTCAAAGGTGAACGACAAGAGTAATCTAGTAACGACTTAAAATCATCTATTATTTGCGTATCATCTACTTCACAGTTCATGTTCGAACTTGTGTTGGATAAATTGCCGAGGATTGCGGTTTTGAGACCTCCTACAAACTGCACTGTTGTAGGATTGCTATTAGAACCACAATTAGCTCTAATACAACCAAAACAGTTCTCAAGTGCATCCTGCTGCAATCGTCTTGTGGAAAGACTCCTAATATGAGGATATTTGTGTACCAAAATACGCCATATTTTTTCTATACCATTCAGTGTGTGAATCCATCCATCAAGCGATGGTGGTCTATTCTTAGCGCCATTGAATTTCGCAACTTTAAAAATGTTCTTCATTTTTTTTAAATGTTCTAAGTGAGGGGTTCTATTCGTTAAATTTGTCAGATATGGTTTTCCTCTTTTCAAGTCTGGGGTATCTGCATTAACAGCATCGAAGAGTTTATCCATATCGGAAATAATATTAGCTGTGGCCGTGGCGTCTAGCGGCAGCTCACCTGTAATTAGAAAGAAATATATAATTAAAAACGTTTAGTCCAGTAGGTAATGTTCTCGCTTCTCCTTCATGAGGTGCCAATTTCTATCCCTATTGGGTCCATACTAAATTCTTTGGAGTATAAGTATATAAAGATCAGGTATATAGTATATAAAGAGGCAAGTATATAAAGAGACCAGGGGCAATATTATACCTAGGGCATATATATATATATATATACATATATAGGGCAACACCTATATTTTATTGTAAATTATTGCATTATAATATTTTAAGTGTAGAAACTAAAAGTCAAGTAGATTTTTCATACAATTTATAGTCTGATTGAAAAGTCACTTCACTCCTACTAATAATATACAAATATTAATACCTTGGGATATTTTTGCAAACATTCCAGCTGCTACCGTGTGGCTGAAAATTTGCGCAGCAAATTTTACTTTCATCTTCTGTTTAGTATTTGGATTCAAATGTGCTTTAGTTAATCCTGGGGCAAATACGAAGTTAGGGTTTGCGCTATCAACTTCATGAAATGTTGTAATGTGATCCCACTTTGCATTTCCTGTAAAATTTATTTACATTTTTGAAAATAAGTTAAATGTTATCAATGTAAATTTGAAGATTTTTTAAAATGTGATGGGAAGTGTTTTGTGTAATGGTTGAAATACTGGTTGCTTACAATATTAAATAAACATTTTACATCATGCGTGGTCAACCTTTTCAGTAGCTAAGGCAAACATCAAAAACAAGATTCACTACTCATGCAATTATTTTTTTTGTAAATGCTACTTCTTGACCACTTAGTCGTTTTTCACCAAATGATGTAATGGTTAAACCTAGTATTTTGAAATCACCTTTAACATGAATTTATGAATATGAATATCTTGCTAAAAATCTCCGCGGACTGCCATAACATACCTACCTGTTAGACAAATTAATTTAACTGTTGTCCAAAAAGGATGTATGTAATAGCCTACATTTAAATGATTACATATGTTCTATAATAAAGGATAACAATTTACCTTCCCCATTCTGACCACCAATGTTTATAGGATATATGATATTATACTTTAAGAATAAATTCCTAAAAGATTTAAGGAGATGAGGTGTATCAAACATAGCAACAATTTCTTGTTCCGCAAAAGAGAAATATGACTTGTCAACAGTTGCCCCAAGCATTGACACTGCTCTTCTATTCACTCCATCTTGATCGCAAATAGTTGCCAATATTTGAATTCTGTATTCAAAGCAATACTTCAGAACCTGTAATTGAAACAAAATTAATGAATTTTTATCTTTTTATTGTGTATGTATAAAATCAAGTAGAACTTTGAAAAAGTAATTAAAACACTTAGTTTCTACTAAGTTGCATATATTTAAGTGTATTATAAACATAAGTTTTAATTTATATTGCGAGATAACTTTATGTAGTAAAGTATTATAGTATTATTATAACAATAAAGTTAAAACACTACATGTGCATTAAACTTACCTCTTTAATAAGTACTACTAATCGGTCAGCTGTCACATGTTCACCAGAAAAGTAAAAGGCAATAGGTTGCTTAATTTTCTTGCGTACTCCGCAAATCATGAATACTAATGCGTGTGTTGCAATTTCTGAAGAACGCCCTTGTGTCCCATGATCCTGATAGACATTTCGTCAAATAGTAACACACATTCCCTATCTTCTGGTTTTTGTGAATCCATGTATTTTGTTAATAGTTTAAAAATATTAATATTAATGCCAACATTTAAAGGTAAGTGTCTTAGTAATGATTTTAATGTAGTTTGTGCGGGTAAATGGACCATTCGTCGCAACAACCGATAACACGCTGGTGATCTCTTGTACAGGCGCAAAGCAATAATTTTTTCATCGAGGGTCCATCTTCTCCCTCTTGGTTTTACTTTACAATTCTTGAGTTGTGATTGTAACAGTAAAGCAAACGTGGCCGTCATTTTACTGCTCAATAAATCTTTAATGCAACTGTTCTCACTCAGAACAGTTAAATATGACTCTTTCTTAAGTTTATTTACTTTATTTTTTAAGCGAGACAATTGTTTCATATTTCTTCTACACTTCATGTACAGGGCCTTTTGTTTTAATGAACAATTATTTAATTTTTTCTTTTCTGTTGTGGACAATGAGAAGTACTCCTAAAACAATGTAAATTGTTTATTAATAAAACTAAAAAAAAATATTAAGATAGAAATTTTGTAAACATACTATGTTTGAGCATGTTTATGAAAGATGAGATGACATTTAGATAGTTTATTTCCCCTAAATTCATTCAACTGAATATTAGGCAACCATTCTGTTTATCACAACCGCTATAAGAGGAAAACTTTTACTTGCCTTCATGCAGCAGGGTATTAAATATTACATTAGTACCTAAGGATCTCTAAAATAAATACATACCTCTTTAGGATTTTTAGTGATATTATTTGTAACATCTCCTAACGCTGGTGGTTGTGTACTTTCACTAGAAGTTCCAGGCACAAGTTCCATAACGCCTATATTAATTTGAACCTGAAAATATGTAATAGTTTAAGTGATTAGTTAATTTTGAATGAATTAAAAACAGAAACATGTCTAGGACTTATAAGGATATGTATGACTTTAAACATGCTTAAGAATTGTGACACGCCATGTATTGAATTTCTGGCCCAAATGACCTGTCTATGACTACCTGATCTGACTTGACTAATGATATTGTCTGAATGTATGTACGTTTATATTATTCGCATTTATTTTATTCATACTTTTAAATTATTTATTTACATTACTCTTATTTAATTATTTATTTGCTTCAATATTTGTTCGTAAACAACTTAAGAAATTACTTGGAGCCAATTCTCGCGTAATAGACATTTTATCTATGATAGATATATAAATCGAAAATCGATATTTTATGTATGGGAAGCTTATTTGTCTATTCTCGGAATATCACTTGCGATATGTCGAAGGAACGTCGTTCGACTTACATCAATTGGTCTCTAACATTCGATATAATTAATTTCTATTGCTACACGGTAGTTATGGTAGATATCGTCTTTGAGTGACAAAAAAATTTGGTATTATTGGACATATTTTTTTTTTTTTTAAATTGTAATACATATAAGTATATAAAGAAAAATCAAATACAATTGCAATGGATGATTTGGTGGCTGCTTATATTATTGGAACTCTTGAAGAGGCGACAGCTGCCGCTTCTTCGGTTTCAAGACATGCTAGCTCTATTCGAAGAAATGCCTCAGAAAGTTGAGTTCAATAAAATGTTTCGCCTAAATAAAGAGTTAACAATAGACAATTATCGCGGTCTCTTCTCTCGTTTTTGCTTTGACGTGAAAAGTTACGTTTCATTACAACATTAACGAATCATTTTAAAATAAATAATAACTGTTTTAATTGTACAACTACCTTGTTTCCAAACTATTCGTTATTCATAGAAATACGAAAATTAAAGATAGTACTTAGTTTTATGAATTTAAAAATAGATATTAATAATGACTGAAACCGTAATTTAAGATCTCGAATTTATGTTGTCACAGTCGAGAAAAACGGAACGTAAAAACTCCTTGAGTTGGTAGTATTGTGATAGATATGTGTACATGCGTAGTCTCCTGCGATATATATGTCTATTGTGTGCGAGAATTGAATTTTAGTTATCAATAGATATTTTTCCTTCGAAATGATATTTTTACATGCGATAATTATAATTTTGGATAGAAATATATCTATTCGTGATATTTTGTCTATCATGTCAGAATTAGCCTCCTGATCCTATTTTATTGTTTCTTCTCTGTTTCTAGCACATACATAAATATTATACATGTATGTATAAGCATAAATTAATTAGGTATAAGTATAACATAACGAAAATCACTAAAACATGAAAAAACTCACCTCTTTAGGTTGCATAGTGATTTTATTTGAAACATCACTTAACGGTGGTCTAATATGTAGCTGTGCACTGGCACTAGAAGGTCCAGGCACTGGTTCTGTATTGCCTATATTTATTTCCACCTGAAATATTTATTATTTTATTGATGTGCTTTATATTTATAATCTTTAATTCATTGGGACAGTATGCAAAGATCTCAAATAAAAATGGTTATAAAAAAGCTGATCAAAGAAAATTTTCCTCTTTTTATTGAGACTAATATTAAAATAGTTTTATTTTTAATTGAGTATTTACATTAATAAAATTTAATATTTATTGATAAAACAAATTTGTGCATAAGCCAGTTTAGTTTTATGTTAGGGTTAAACTATAGTGTAATATCCTTGGATATATTGAGTATAAAGATAAAAAAGGCAGACAATGGCCCAAAAATGTAGTTAAAAATTTAAATTAACAACTAAATTTCAACTTTTGTACCTTTTCAAAATCCGGCACAGCATGCTTGTGTAACTTTTTAGTTGTATAATCAATAACGGATGATTCCTTAAAATGCCTGTGGCATAGCATTTTATGTGCAGTATACAGGTTTTTTTGAAAACCCACTGACGACCAGGGTCCATCCGGAAAACAATATTTTGCCCACATCTCACAGCTGGAAATAATATAGGTATTAAGTATAACATAAATAGAATTATACAGAATAAAATAAGCTTATTTTTATTTGCAAGAAAAAGAGTTATACAAAGATGGTAACAATATAATAAAATAAAATGATTACATTTGAATAGTACTAATAAATTTAGAAGAGCAATGTATTTTATTGTTCTAAAATTTGGACTAAACTAAGTAACCCTGAACTAAGCTAAAGTTAAGGTTTAAGGTTAAGGTAGGCTAAGGTTTGTTCCATGAACACCACACAACGAACTGGGGTGCTCCCAGTACAACCAGACTCCAGGTCAATTTAGAAAAGTTTGTCTCCTTAATTGATTTGACTGGGAATCGAAACCGGGAGCTCGATTTGGAAACATTCTACACCAATCGGTCAGTCAATAATTAAAGCTGTTACTTCATTTACATTTAACTCATGCAGCTCTCTTAGGGCTCTAGCGAATATTCCTTTTAGAATTTAGGTTTATATAATGTAACGTGAACTCACTCACCGTAAAATATTTTTAGTGCCTGGCTTTGGAAATCGATACAAAGTGATATCGGGATCGACAGCAGCACTTATCCCGCATATTAAACACTTCCTAGATCGTTCACTCATGATATAAAACTTAGGTACTAACTTACTAACGAATACGAACACATTAATGGAGTCTTTGTCTCAAAATTACATAAAAACACTGGTAATATAAACTACGATAATACGGAGGAACAAAATGCTCGACTCGACGTATGTTACAAGCGATAATCACAAAAGAAAAATACAAAAATCATAAAAAGAAAAAATCGAACAAGGTGGGGCATTCAAAATTTTCAAATAACACAACAGACATGTTGTTTGTGGTGTTACCATGTAAAAATCTGAACATTTACTAACTCTACTCCTTTATTTTTTTATATGGAATCACCGGTGGTGACCCAGGTACTTTTGTCCCAAGACGCTCATACAGAGTAGACGGTACGTGCAATGACCTCATTAGTGGATAACACGGGCTGGTACGTTCTAAAAACATAACGCTGCGTAAAATTTTTAGCCTGTAAGTCCGATACACTAGAATTTGTTTTGTACATATTTGTTGAGGCATTGGCAACTGGGCCATCAGCTAAATTAATCACGTAACTTG
Organism: Zeuzera pyrina; assembly: GCA_907165235.1. NCBI lineage: Eukaryota > Metazoa > Arthropoda > Insecta > Lepidoptera > Cossidae > Zeuzera > Zeuzera pyrina. Next base: position 8,773,741 of record OU015627.1, read on the forward strand.
AAAAAATATTGCTAAGATTATGCGTTTTCTTTAAATTTATGGTTCTTAAGATACTTAATCCCTTTTTCGGGATTATTTGAGTGACAGGAAACAACAGGTTAAAATAGATGAATACATAAGTGATGACATTGATGTTACCTATGGAGTCCCTCAGGGTAGTGTCCTGGGCCCAAATCTATTTCCTTTATACGTAAACGATTTATGTAATCTTAACACTGGTGGTCAGACTTTAGCTTATGCGGATGGTACTGCGATGGTTTTTTATGGTGATGCGTGGGATGAGGTTCATTTTCTGACAGAAAAAGGCTTGCGGCTGGTAACTACTTACCTTGAAAATAGTTTCCTAACCTTAAACACCTCCAAGACAAACTACATTTGTTTTTCCCTCAGAAATAGTACCCTGCCGACAAATGGCTTCTCAATTGTGGTTCATAGATGCATCAATTCAAAATCTAAGTAACTATAATTGTATTTCACTGGAAAAAGTTTTAACTACTAAATACCTCGGCGTCATGTCGGATCAGCGTTTGAATTGGTTTGCATACCTTGAATTGGTTGGAAATAGAATTAGAAAATTAATTTGGATTTTCAAAAACTTAAGACACGTTGCCTCTTATAACTGATCTTATAACTAAAATTTATTTAGCCCTTGCCCAATCTATACTTACTTACTGTGGTGCTACTAAGATTGAATTTCTTGGTATAGAAAGAGCTCAACGTTCCTTACTATCAGTTATACGCTTTAAGATTTTTAGATTTCCTACGTCTGAACTATACACTATTGCCGGTGTGGTTAGTGTTAGGAAATTGTACGTTTTAAACACCATCTTACGACTTGATAAGTCCCTTACTTTTGATCCTACTATACTTAGTAAAAGAAGGAAACATATAGTTGCCCAAATTGGCCCTGTAAAAACCACTTTTGCTAGACATCAGTACAGTAAACTTTCCTGTCATTTGTATAATCAAGTTAACAAAAAACTAGATTGTTATGCTAAAAACCTACATGACTGTAAGAAAACTATAATAAAATGGCTCTTTACACTTGAGAATGACGATGTAGAATCTCTTTTACAATTTGCTGTATGACTTTTAGTTTCTTACCATACACGCTCTCCAATATATTTACACTCACTCATACTTACACTCGCTCCCATATACACACATGCACGTACACCTACTCACTCTCATGCACTCACGTACATACACACATGCACATACACGCGCATGTGCACATACATTCACTACTCACTGATTTAGATCTTCCTAATATTTCATTAATGTGCTATATCGGTTTGTCTATTCTGGGTTCTGATAATCTATAATTACTTATATGTATAAAATTACAAAGATATTAATGGTGAAAATTGGGTGTCGCAAGCTAGAGTAGACATCCGGATCCTGAGTCTCATTGTTGTCATGGCAGAGATCTGATTATGTTATTTTTACTGTTTAGTCCTGTTTTATTTATTGTTAACTAATGTACTTGGTCCTATGGAGGAGCAGTATCTCCTGTCACAGGCAATTAAGCTTACTAGAAGATTCTGTCCTAATGTTATTATTGTAAACCAGTAAATAAACGGATTTTGATTGATTTGATTTTGACTTAATACCAGATCACGCTAAGGAAAAAGAAAGGAAAGGAAATCTGGAAACCCGCACATATAGTTCCCATTCATTAGTCGGGTAACAAGATTAATTGCGAAAACTACAGACAGCATTCTTTCAGCTGTTTCCAAAGTATTTGAATCATGGTATATGACAACCTTTATTACCATATTGAGTCATTAATATCAGTTCAGCAGCATGGTTCTGTAAAACTAAAAGCTACAGTCACTAACTTGATAGAGTTTAAAAATTTCATGTGAAATGAGTTTTCCAAATGTGGTCAAGTCGACGTCATATACACAGACTTCAAAAAAGCCTTCGATAAGGTCAATTATAAGCTTTTATGTCAAAAATTTGCCAATTCCGGTATTCATGGCAACTTATTACGCTGGGTGCAGTCATATCTCAGCAATAGAAGTCAGTTAGTGGCTTAAGAAGGAGCTGCATCTTCGCTTATTATTATAAAATCTGGTGTACCACAGCGATCGCATCTTCGACCCCTATTTTTCATCATTTTTATAAACGATCTCACTTCCTATCTTTTCTCTCCTTGTCTTCTTTTTGCTGATGATCTTATAATATTTAGGGCAATAAATAAGCCTTTAGATTGCTCCATCTTGCAGAGAGATTTAGATGCTGTATCCCTATGGTGCCAACAAAATCAGATGACCTTAATGTGAGTAAATGTCTATTTCATTTACTTGTAAGCGACATAAGACAATTTACACTTATCAGTTCGAAGATCAATTACTTCATAGAAAAACTGTGGCAAGAGACCTTGGTGTCTCAATCGACGAGAAACTTACGTTTTGAAATCATTATCATAGCATAGTTACAAGAGCTAATCAACTCCTGGGATTCATTATTAGGTCCACAAAAGACTAAAAAAACTGAGTCTTATTACACTTTTTAATTCTCTATCAAGAAATGTTCTCAAGTATGCGTCTGTTGTCTGGTCACGAAGTTATTCGGTGCATTCTGAGAACATCGAAGCTGTTCAAAATAGAATGCTCAAAATTCTTTGTTATCGGTGTGGTTTCGGTTGTCGGTTGCAAAACTATAAGGATAGGTTGACTAAATTTAATGTGACACCTCTTTACGTTCGGCGTAGACAAAACGATCTACTATTCCTACATAAACTTTTACATTACCAAGTAAACTCTCCATGCTTGCTAGGATATTTAAATTTCAACACCAGACATATTACACGTAATCTCAAGACTTTCATTTTGCAGGTATTTAAAAATAATATTTCGTATCATAATTCGATAATACGCATGTGTCCCCTCTATAATGAAGTTGCCATTAAATATGATTGTCTGGACATATTCGATCTCAGACACGTTGTATTTAGGAATATAATAAAAAAAGAGTATAATTAAGCTAAACCTCCTTACTGTTTTTGTTTGCAATTTCTCATAATATTTATCTATTTTCTGTTTTGTACCACTTACATTTTTTATATATCTATTGTGATAACATTTTGTTACCCATTATTTTAGATATATCTATCTGTGTGTACATGTTTTGGGTTGCATTCTTGTTCTAAACTTTTTAAGCATTTTTATCTTTAAATTTTATATGATTGTTGTCTGTTGTGTATACCTATTAAATAAAAATAAAAAAATAATAAAAGATGTTTTAAATGATTACTTTTATTGTCTTTCTGGTTTGGTTGTCACACTATTTCACATTAGACACAGTACATTATATATAATACTATAGATGTTCACGTAAAGAAGTAATGGCTTTAACACGTTAAATTTAAAAACTCGATATGACCTCAAAATTGGATTACCTAAAAATATATCCTTAATTAAAAGTTGAATTATAATTGTTGTATACTCTGTGAAATAGTAAGTAGTCTATGGATATAAGTTTTACGTCTTGCATGTCTTGTGATTGTAACTGAAATGAAGTCAATAAAAATAAGAAATAAACGCCCAGTCTTTCAATCAACAAATATAAAATATGGTGTCAGAAGTGAAAAAGTAAAAGTGCATAATAATAACTATAAGAATGTCGGAACAATCACATAATATTATAACGAACATAAAACCATTAAAAGTTGATACCAACGTTAATGAAAAATGGCGGCTATGGAAGCAAAAATATGAAATATTTTCTGAAGCGAACCAACTGGAAAAGCAACCAGACAGTAGACAAATCGCTATATTCCTGAATTCAATTGGAGACGAAGGATTAAACATTTTTAATTCATTTAATATTAACAGGAAGGAAACTACATTAACAGAAATTATAAAAAGATTTGATGAAAAATTCAATCCAATTAAAAATATTACGGTTGAAAGATGTAAATTTTTCACAAGAATTCAAAAATCAGATGAAACATTAGACGAATATGTTACTGAATTGAATAATTTAGCAAAATCATGTGAATTTCAAACATTAAAAGAATCACTCATCAAAGATACGTTTGTGATAGGTATAAAAAACACACAAATTAAAGAAAAATTGTTACAACAAGATGAATTAACTATAGAATTAGCTTTAAAAATTTCGTAAAATATAGAATTATCACAAGAAAGAACCACAAAATTACAACAACAAGAAAACAGTGTTCAAGTAGTAAGCTATCCAAGCAGAAGTCAAGGAAGTTTCGAGATGAAAAATATGTCAAGAAATAGAAATCAGTCCCAATCAAAAAGTCAAGAGAGAAGCCAACAGAATCAACGAAAATTTCAGTATGATGAACAGAGATCAAAAAGAAGCCAGTCAGAAAGAAGACAAGTCAATACATGTAGGCGATGTGCTCAAGTACATAAATAATATGGTGTAATAAGTTTTGTATATGATTTATTAATTTTTGGGGTTAATGAGGAAGAACATAACAAAAATCTAGAAAATGTTTTTAAACGTGCAAAAGAAATAAATTTAAAGTTCAATAAGTCTAAATGTCAATTCGGGTTATCAGAAGTTTGTTATGTAGGACATATATTTAATAAAGAAGGAATTTCTCTTGATAAATCAAAAATTGATGCTATAGTCAAAATGTCTAGTCCGAAAAATGTAAAAGAACTTCAAAGATTCTTAGGAATGATTAATTATTTGGGTTCATACATACCAAATCTTGCAAATGAAACTAGTGTACTTAGGGATTTGCTACAGAAACAAAATATGTGGCAATGGTCAGACAGTCATGAAAAACAGTTCAATAAATTAAAATAATTAATATGTCAAAGTCCAGTATTAGTTCATTATGATATTAAGAAACCCATAAGAATGTCAGTCGATGCATCAAAAAATGCAGTAGGAGCAGTTATATTTCATAATAAGAATCCAATCGCATATGCTTCAAAATCATTAACAAGTAGTCAAGAGAATTATGCGCAAATAGAAAAAGAATTGTTTGCAATAGTTTTCGGATGTAAAAAGTTCCACCAATATATATATGGAAAATCTGTATATGTAGAAACAGATCACCAACCCCTAGTAACTTTATTTAAAAAACCTTTATCAGATGTCCCAACTAGACTTCAAAGAATGATGATAGCTCTCCAAGCGTATCATTTAATTGTTACATATACAAAAGGTTCAGAAATGTATGTTTCAGACACATTATCTCGTTCACCAATAAATGAAAATTCAAAAGACACATTTGATTGGAACAATTTAGAAATAAATATTGAGAGTCAGGTTAATTTATTAGTTTCTAATTTAGCAATAACACAAGAAAAATTGAATAAAATTTTGGAACATAGTAACCAAGATAATACAATGCTTAAGTTAAAAGAATATTATAAAAATGGATGGCCTAATTGTAAACAACATTGTGATCCAATAGCGTTACCATATTGGAATCTGAGAGATGAAATACATGTTATTAATGATTTACTTTTTAAAAATCAGTCTGTAATTATACCAAAATCAATGCGAGCTGAAATATTAAATATCTTACATGAAAGTCATCAGGGCATGGAAAAAAAATGTTGCCAGAGGATTAGTTTATTGGCCAAATATAAATCATGAAATAGAGGAAAAAATTAGACAATGTGAAACTTGTATGATGTATAGTACAAATAAAACGAAAGAACCACTAATATCATACGAACAGATCAGACTTTATTTCCATGGCAGAGAGTAGCAATAGATTTATTTGATTATAAAAGCAAAAAATATTTAATTGTTGTAGATTTTTATTCTAATTATATATAAATAGCTCTTTTAAACAATGATAGTAGAAGTAATACAGTAATAACTCATTTAAAATCTATTTTTGCTAGACACGGTATTCCACTACAGTTAGTCAGTGATGGAGGTCCACCTTTCAATTCCTTAGGATTTCAAAAATTTTTTATTAGAATGGGATATTGAACATATAATATCAAGTCCACATTATCCTAAGTCAAATGGTCTTGCAGAGGTATCTGTAAAAATAATAAAAAACATATTTAGAAAATGTGATGAGTCAGGCACAGATCCGTACATAGGTTTATTAGAATATAGGACTACTCCTAGAGGTAATTTAAGTTCCCCTTCACAATTGTAAATGTCACGTCAACTAAGAACTAAATTACCATGTAAAGTCATTAGTCTAAAACCAAAAGTTGTCAGATATTCTATACATAATGAAAAGAAACAAAAGAAACTAGAAAAATCAAAATTTTATTACAATAAAAACTCGAGAGAATATCCAAAATTACATGTAAATGATGAAAAGTATATTTTAAGAAAAATCCAAAAGACATTATATGGTCAAAAGGTATCATTGTATCAGAAACAAAATTTCCTAGATCTTACCTAGTAAAAGATAGTTATGGAACCATATATATATAAAAGTCAAAATAGTCAGTTTAATCAGTCAAATATTCTAAAGCCAAAAAGTATTTTAAAAAATTATTATTATAAACAAGAGTTAAAATCAAAAGCTCAGATTCAGGAAGAGGATGATAAAATATCTAAAAACACGGGAAATTAACGCGATTACCTTTTATTTTCTCTTGACGTTTCGGCCGAGTTTCATCGGCCGTGGTCTCAAGTAAACTGTCGCAGCAAGCTTCACTCCGTGTCAGAGGCAGATTTTATTTCATCTACCCCCGATATTTGTAAATAATTATTAGGGTTCCTACACACAACACTCACGGTGTCCACACACTGAACCGGATGTGAAAAACGAGGTTTTGTCATTTGAATCACAGGAATCAAATCATTGGATAGAATTTTATCGCCCGCAAGTCCTTTCCACTGATCGCCACTTTTATCCAAGAGTCGTGCGTGAAGCAATTGAAATCAAGAGACACAAAAATTTCAATCGGGAAAGCGGATACAGTTTATCAACAGCGTGGAATCCTGTGATTCAAATGACAAAACCTCGTTTTTCACATCCGGTTCAGTGTGTGGAGTGTTGTGTGTAGGAATCCTAATAATTATTTACAAATATCGGGGGTAGATGAAATAAAATCTGCCTCTGACACGGAGTGAAGCTTGCTGCGACAGTTTACTTGAGACCACGGCCGATGAAACTCGGCCGAAACGTCAAGAGAAAATAAAAGGTAATCGCGTTAATTTCCCGTGTTTTTAGATATTTTATAATGCAGCGCGAAAGTTTAAAAGTTTATAAAGAGGATGATAGTTTATATATTATTACGTCCAACAGAAAATTAATTAATAATGGAATATGTGATGAAAGTAGTTCAAATATGTTAAAGCAAAGTGATATTCAGTCACCAGAATTTATAGATGTAGAAAATATGCAGGATAGCAGGGAAAATAATGTATCAGACAAAAATTTAGAAAGTTTACCTGAAAGTAATAGTAATCCTATAAGTCATAGTACTGAAAAGAAATTATATAGTAGCAGAAGGAGATTGTTAAAGAAAACAAAAACATTTGATTTATAAAATTTAATTAATTACATATTTTACAGTTTGTTGTGAGAAAAATTTAATAACCACTTAAGTGTAAGAACTTTGTAGATTATAATTTTCAGAATTAGTAAATATAAGAAGGCAAACAAAAATTGTAATTAAACAAATTAAAATGTAAATAAATATAAATGTCATTGTCAATTTGCCAACTGTCAAAACTGTCTTCGTTGAAAGGGGCATGTTGTATACTCTGTGAAATAGTAAGTAGTGTATGGATATAAGTTTTACGTCTGGCATGTCTTGTGATTGTAACTGAAATTAAGTCAATAAAAATAAGAAATAAACGCCCAGTCTTTCAATCAACAAATATAAAATAATAATGATAGTATGACAACACAGGTTGTCAGAGCGAGAGAGACTATAGTGGTCACACCAAATATTCTCTTTGGGAATATCTACTAGTGGTAAACCTGCGGCCTGTGATCTCAGATTAATAACTAAAATTATAGAGATAGAGCCTAATTTAAGCATACTTGACACTAGTATATTCGTAATAGATGCGTCAATTTAGCAGAAAGAGACAGATATAAAGAATCAAAAAGAAGTCAACCAAAAGAGTAAGCGTACCATATACGTTGAAGTTTCGCACCTATTATAATATCCATTTAGAAAGTCACATGTTATGTCGTCTTGCTAACATTAATAACATGTTGATAACTATAGTAACTGCGTTCATCTATTTTGTTCGTGTAATACGTCAGTCCGTGTCGAATACAGATACCGCCTTGGTTGCTTGGAAACGCTCAAAAAATGTCTACTGAGATTGGTAGACATACGTCTCATCTTATTATGTATTGTGCCGTGTAGGGATGGGCGACATATGTTGATAAAATACCGATATCAGTGTTTAAAATTTCAATATTTTAATATCGATAACGACGTACTTGGAAATATCGATATTTAGAATAGGTTGTCGTAATATCGATATGCCTCACCCCACCGTAGACGACCGAGGACGTTTTTACTAACCCGGACGACTACACAACAGTGGCGACCGACGCTCTGTTAAACATCAAAATAACGCTGCGACATCACACCGCCCCTCTCGGAGGTGGCGTCGATAAAAAAATAATAAAAAAAATATAATAAATTTTTTTTTTTATTATATTTTTAATAAGATATCGAAATATCAATATTTTTAACAAGATATGGCAATGACGATGTTTTTGCCAAGATACTTTAATGTCGTTATTATTTCATTTACAATGTGTTTTGCAAATAACGAAGTTAACAAAATATTCAACATAATATCTTAGAATAAATAATGTGTAAAACAACAGATCATGCCAATATTCTTAATTTACTACAGCCTATCTAGTACCTACCACATTCAAATAATGATAGGACATGGGTAACTAGATAACAGACGTCAAATTGTTCTAATCGATACTTCTGTGAACATCAATTAATTTTTTTTCTTAATTTGATTTTTGTACTTTTTCACAAAATATTATTAGAAAAAATATTCAACGTCTATTATCTTTTTGTATAATTAAATCTTAACTAAGTTACGGATGATAGCCTTCCATAAATATGAATTTAAATGAAATTGTTAAAAACCGCCGACGTTTTTAAAAAATATTAATATTTTAAAATATCAATATCAATCTATCGATATTAATATCGATCAATATCGATATTTCAGCAATATCGCTCATCCCCAGCTGCCGTGTGCACCACAGAGTACATTATATACAGGGAAACAGTTGTAGACAGAGAAACCTATAGACTACGCATTACTGTCCATCTCATTCACACAAGAAAAATACTAACTTATCCGCATGTAACGTAGAAGAAAGTAACAAAACTACAGTATTTTCTATTCTTTTGTGCGTGCCTGTTTTTTCAAGATTACACAATTATTGTGCTAAACAACACAGAGTATAAAGCTAAATAATCTCGTTCGTATCGGGGCTACTAGCCCCTTCGTACCACTTTTCCCCATACGATATAAAATAAGTGAAGGCAAAATATCGTGGAAAATTATTTTTTTAGTTTGTTAGACATAACAATTTTCCGCGGCATTTTACTATGAAATAAAATAGTGTTTGACTTTTACACAAATTTCAATCATGTACCCATGCATGTAATTATTATAATCTGTATGGTGAAATGATTATGTTATAAAAAAAATTCGTAATTCAACCCATATTTATTGGGAAAAAATTCTCACTTTCATGGACTATGGAGATTATATCAAAGATCCTATAATATTATAAAATAAGTTAAATAGTGTTATTACTTTAACACAATCTTCTATTTTAGAAAGGTAATATTTTAATTATGTCAGTATAACAGTGATAAAGATAATGTTTCATAACATTTTACTTGTATAGAGAAATAATTTTAACTTTTGTTCAGATATAACATGACACATAAGAAAAAAATTACAAACCTTTAAAAATTACAGTTTTAGATAACATTCTAAACATAACATAATGAACCCAACTTTATTTTTTTCGATAGAGCAGAGTAGCTTAGACCACTAGAGATAGATAGACTGATCTGAAATTCGAATCGCATTTTTCCTCTTCAAACGTTTTGCTGCAGAAGAAAATAAACAAACGTCGCTTACCAATTTCTTTGCGATTAGCGATATTAATACACGTCTGTATTACACTACTATTATGTTCGTGTTGAACGTGTTGTTATTTTTTACGTAGATGAGTTATATAACATCTGAGGGTAGTAAGGCGTTTTTTCATAAAATACGGTTTACTACTTAAATGCATTTTTCATAAAAAAAAAACAAAGTGTATTTAAAGGTATTAAATGCATATTTTATAGCGCTTTTTCTTAGTTTTGGAGCAATCATTTTATCTTAAATTGCTTACAGAATACAATCGACGGAGCTCAATATCGATAAATTTACAGCACATTACCCACATCACTATCAGAATTACACTAAGAAAATTAGAAAAATGCCAAATTACTTATAATTAGGTACAAATTAGGTCTTAAATCTTATTTCTAAAGACGATTAGCTTTAGCTATCCCTAAGCATTTGAAAAATCTACGATCAAACTTAAAAAAGTTAAACAATACCTATACAATTTATCTCATATGAAAATATAAATTTAAATCTCTTCTTTTGGAAGTAGGTACTCTTTCTTCTTTGGGATTTTATTTCGTGGGTCGTATTGTCTGATTTATAAAAATGGTGGCATCCTATTTGTAAATATTTTTATATCGCTTGTCTGGTGATTTATATTCGTTGCTGATAAAAACAAACACTGTAACAATATAAATTAATATTAGCGCTTAATAAAATAAAAATGAATTATTGATTGTGAAAAATGGTTAATTAGATGATCTAAGGCTAATTTCACAATTTTCATTATTTTTTAGATACACGATTAATATAGTCATTTTTTTTCCTTTTATCTTATAAATACCTTGCATGGTACGGATCCTTTTTTTAACATTCGTAACCTCTTCAGTGTTGCCGACTTAGTGGATTTTCCACTAAATCTGGTGGTTTGAACCCCCTTTTAGTGGGGGAAATATTGCGTTTAGTGGCTGGTGATTTTTCTGGTGGTTTAGTGGAATAGAATTTTTCCTATTTTTTTTTATTTAGTACATAATCACGCCAGTATAAAGTTTGGACGTTGCAGTTCATAATATTTCTAATTTATTTTAGGGGTATTTACTTTACTATGTGAGCAACACTAAATCTCTGTTGTCAAGTAACACAGGGATTTCCCTTAAAATATGTTGTTTATAGCAGTTTTCTGTCAGGTGAAGAGGGGATTTCCAGCAAAATATTTTTTATATTCTAAACTTTCTTCTTTCTCAAATTGGTCTTATTCACTGTCTGAAGTTTGTTCGCGAGGGATAGGTCACTTAATGAAAAATATGCCGAAACCTCAGTATTCTCAAAAGTTTCGGGATTCTTGGCTGCAAGACCCTGCTTTAAAAGATTGGCTTCAGATGATTGAAAGTACTACTGGCCAAGTAGCGAAGTGCAAATTTTGTGGTACCACTTTAAGGAGCCATTATGGAGACTTAAAATCACATGGAATGTCGAAGAAACATCAATAAAATGCAAAGGTAAGCTAACACGACTATTTTATTACGGTAAAGCATGGTCAATAATGTGTCCATGTGGTACCGCATTTAGCATTACCTCATATTATCTTCCTGAGGGTGTCGTAATACGTGTCTGAGGGATGTGAAAATGGCAGCAGTGCTTCCCGTGAATGCAACATTTTGCATTGTAGTGTTCATAAATCCGCCTCGCCTACCAAGTTTGATGAGTGTTAGCATAGTAGACAGAGTGCATTTATTTTTTACACGACTGCCCAAAAAAAGGAGTGTAATTTGTTTAGAGTTTAAAAAAAAATAGGGTATCGTTGGAATCCTTACATTCTTATCCCGAGTGACATAGGCTATATTTTTTTTTGGAGATAGCTGTCGTGTTTTTTTTTTAAATTTATTTTTTAAACTTATTACATTATTGTAAATTGCTGCAGATTATCACTGAGCAACCCAAATTACCATTTAAACCAGAACCCATTGGAAGTCAAAAAAAGGAAGAGGCCAGGCTTGCTTTGTTTACAGCCATGCATACGAGTATACGAGTAGTTGACCATTTAGGTGAGGTAATCAATCATAGCCATCAAAGGGAAATAGATAAAGTACAACTACACCGAACGAAGTGCACCGCGGTCATAAAAAATGTATTAGCATCACATTTCATTGAGGTTTTAAAACAAGATATTAAGGATCAATCATACAGTTTATTGATTGATGAATCAACAGATATTGCTGTTCAGAAATATTTGGGTTTGGTTATAATTTATTATAGTAAAGCACACCAAAAAATAGTATCTACATATTTAGACCTTGCAGAGCTGCATGAATGCAACGCTGAGGGTATTGTCTCCGCTATAAAAAAGACACTTAAACGATTCGATTTGAAACTAGAGAACTTTATGGGCATTGGTACAGACAACGCTTCCGTAATGGTTGGAGTAAATAATGGAGTTTTTGCGCAGTTGAAAGCAGAGGTACCACATTTGATTCTAGTGCGTTGTTTATGTCATTCCTTGCAACTGGCTGTTTCTGCTGCTGCAAAGCAATTTTTGCCGAGGAATTTAGAATTTTTAATTAGGGAGACCTATGATTGGTTTGCTCGCTCTTCTTCTAGACAAAGTGTTTATAAGGAGCTATACAAAGCAATGAATGATGGCCATAAACCACTTAAAATCGTTCAAGCATGTCAGACACGATGGTTGTCAATAGAATCAGCAGTCTCGAGAATATATACGCAATGGCTAGAGCTAAAAACTCATTTTTCTATAGCCAAGATCCACGAAAGGTGTCACACAGCAGAATTATTGCACTCTATGTATGCGAACGAGATGAATTACGCATATATTTCATTTTTATATCCAATATTAATTGAGATAAACAGAGTCAACAAAATGTTTGAGTCAAAAGATACAGACCATACCAAATTGTGCGATGAGTTGATCAACCTGATAGATATGCTTGTCAGCAAAGTCACGTTACCTATAAATAAAGTTAATATTTTCACTCAAAATATTCGTGATTTTTTGGATCAAAGATGTTATTTGGGATTCCGATTTGAAAAACAAATACAAGAGATGAGAGAAAAAGGATTACCAGCAGCAGAGGAAGTATCAATACGGAATCGGTGTATACAGTTTATAGTTAGTCTGATTGAAGAAATTAAAAACAGGCTGCCGGAAAATGTGACTTTAATGAAAAAGATTTCTCGAGTAAGTGTTCAACAAGCACTAAATCACAACAAAGAAGATCTAATCGACATAATGTCTCAATTAAATAAAAAAACAGACTTCATTGCAAAAGTTGATGATCAGTGGCGACAAATACATTTAATGAAATGGAGTGAAACCAAAGACACAAAAAAGTTTTGGATCGAAGTGTTGCATTTTAAAGACGCTCAAGGAGAAGCTAGATTTCAAGATTTAGCGAATTTTGCAATTTCTCTTTTAATATTACCACACTCCAATGCCGACGTCGAAAGATTGTTTAGCAGCATGAACATTATAAAAAATAAACAGAGGAATCGTATGAGGTTGAATCTTTTATGTGCCATATTAAGAGTACGCTGCGGTATGAGGGTGATAGGTAAATGCTGCAATGACTATGAAATTCCAATACACGTTATAAAAAAAATTGGCACCAATGAATCATATCGTTCCTTGGAAATTGATGATGATGGTGGCGGTGAAATAGACACATCTGATGACGATTTGTAATAATTTTAATATGTTTCATTTTCGTAATAAACGTTTTTCATATATCCCTGCTTATTTTTCTTTCATATTAACAATAAAAAAGATTTAGTGACAAATTTAGTGGCTTTTTAACTTTGGTTGTTTTTGGTTAGTGGTTTTCTGGTGGTTTTAGAAGTCGAATCTGGTGGACAGCTCGTTCACCTGTTGGCAACACTGAACCTCTTATTTATAACGTAAATGTCATTGGCATTAAAATGTACAGATCACACAACAGAAGTTTTGTGAGATATCCATTACTCTTCATCTCTCATTTACCGTATGACACTTATCCAGCTCTCAGTTAGTACAAGATCCACAAGGAATCTCAAACATTAAATAATTTGTGAAATTAGTATTTGGCAATTTTTTATTTTTTAGCAAATTGGAGTTACTCTGATATTGATTTGACAAATCGACATGATATCATAATTATTACAACAATTTAATAAATACAAAAAATATTATTTTATTCTATCGATTATTGAAACTAAAGACATTATGATCGAAAAATCTAATTAGAGCATTATGTAATAAAATTACAGTAATAATATTTGTTTCAGACCTAAAACCAAAATTACCTACAGTTGCGGCGATTTTCCTATTCAAAAAAGTGATATCACCAGGCTAATTCAGCTGACATAAAAAATATAAAAATAAGTACGAAAAAGTGAATACATTTTGTGACACCACTAGAAATATATCTTTAGGTTCTTATAAGATATATTTGCATAGTTGTGACACAATTTCACAGCACAAATCGACATAATAATTTATTATTGACAACCTCAATGTTTGGAAACATTACGCGTAAAAAGTGTTGTAAGTACCAATGATTCATAGACCGATTGCAAGTCAATTTTAGTTAAAACAGTTTTACAAAATAGTAAGTGCGGCAACGTTGCACTTTATCCTACCACAAACAAAATATACCTGGGAAGCAATTTTTCCTCCGAAGAGCAAAGTTTGCCCACCTCTGACTTAGAGAATACCTCTGTCACAGGGACAGATAATTTTGCCGCAATATACATTTTCTATGAGTTTAACTGTTCAACTTTAACACGGAATTGTTCATTTCATATAATTTACAATCCATCTTCAATGAGGCCCAATATGCGCTCTCTTTTCAACTCATAGATATGAATTTAGCTGTCTCGCTCGCACTCGCACGGGAACGTTTTTCCCTCTGGCAGATAATAAGTGATGAAATTTATTTCTGGCATGCAATAATATATTTTCTATACATATTTTCTGCATTGTGTTAAAATTTGAAGACTAATGAAATAACAAAACTCAACCTATTTTCTATAAATATTTATAGCGTTCTGTCAACAATTAGGAGGGACGAAAATCTTCTAGCGAATTTTTTATACATTCAGTATACTTTTAAAAATAATCTGCATAAATTTCATGACTAATACTTTAACTAAAATAATTCTTATTTCCTACCCTCTTTAAAATTTTAGGGTAATTTACCCCGGCCATTGGGGGCTGCCAGAAGTAGTTTCTATTATCGAGCAGATATTAAACATTGAGTCAGTAAATTTTCCAGACTTTTGAAATGACAACTGAAAACTGGTCACTGGCTCTTGGTCTATTAGGCTGATGGTCTTATTACCAATGCCTTAAGAACAATTAATAATAAAAATAAAAGAATTTGAGGTTCTACAAGAGGTCGGCATTTTATTCATTTTGATTTTGTCAAGATAGAAGATAGTGCCAACGTTTTACGTTTACCTATCTATCCAATGTTTTTCATGTTGTGTAGTGTGATGTTTATTTTATAGACATACATTTCATTGTCCAAGTTTAAAATGAAATTCTTGTATATTTTGTTTGTATTAGGGACATTTGTGAATTGTGATGAACATACACACACGTACAAGGATGGAGAACAAGTAGTGTTATGGATGAACACCGTAGGTCCATACCACAATCGTCAAGAAACGTATGCATATTTTTCGCTGCCGTTTTGTGTTGGCACTAAAGTTACAATAGGACATTACCATGAGACCCTCTCGGAAGCTCTTCAGGGTGTCGAGTTGGAATTTAGTGGCCTCGATATTACTTTTAAGGATAATGTTCCAGCTCAAAAATTTTGTGCCATAGAACTAAATGAGCAATCTTACAAAGCTCTTGTTTATGCCGTGAGAAACCATTACTGGTATCAAATGTACATAGACGATCTTCCTATATGGGGCATTGTAGGCGAGGTCGACGGCGACAATTATTATATTTGGACTCACAAAAAATTCGATATAGGATACAATGGAAATAGAATAGTAGAAGTGAATCTTACTGCTGAAAATAAAGAGCGACTTACTCCAGATGCTAAGATTCCTTTTACCTTTGAAGTTAACTGGAAAAAGAGCAATATTCGGTTTGAAGATCGGTTTGATAAATACCTTGATCCAAATTTCTTCCAGCACAGAATTCATTGGTTCAGCATCTTTAACAGTTTTATGATGGTAATATTTCTTGTAGGCTTAGTTTCTATGATACTTATGAGAACCCTCCGTAAAGATTATGCCAGATATTCTAAAGATGACGATCTTGATGATTTAGAGAAGGATCTTGGTGACGAATATGGCTGGAAGCAAGTACATGGAGATGTATTTAGACCTGTCCCACACTTGCCTCTGTTTTCTGCTCTAGTTGGAGCAGGCTATCAATTGACTGTTGTGACGTTAGCTGTTATTATATTTACCATTTTTGGAGAACTGTATACAGAAAGAGGTTCTTTACTCTCTACTGCTATTTTCATATATGCTGCCACTTCTCCTGTAAATGGTTACTTTGGTGGATCACTTTATGCAAGGATGGGAGGCAAATTATGGATAAAACAGATGCTGCTTTCGGCATTCCTTTTGCCAGTACTAGTTTGTGGCACTGCATTCTTCATCAATTTTATTGCTATGTATTATCATGCATCGCGAGCTATTCCATTTGCCAGTATGATTGCTGTAATGTCTATCTGCACCTTTGTTATTTTACCCCTTACTCTGGTGGGAACTGTCCTAGGCCGCAATTTAGCAGGACAACCTGACTATCCATGCCGCATCAATGCTGTCCCTCGACCAATTCCTGAAAAGAAGTGGTTCATGGAACCTGTTATAATAATTATAATTGGAGGAATTCTGCCATTTGGTTCTATATTTATTGAAATGTATTTTATATTCACATCATTTTGGGCATACAAGATTTATTATGTATATGGATTTATGCTTCTTGTGTTTTTGATTCTTATGATTGTAACTGTATGTGTGACCATTGTTTGTACTTACTTTTTACTAAATGCAGAAGACTACCGCTGGCAATGGACAAGCTTCTTGTCAGCTGGCAGCACAGCACTTTATGTCTACTTGTACTCTTTTTATTACTTCATCTTCAAAACTAAGATGTATGGCCTGTTTCAAACTACTTTCTATTTTGGATACATGGCTATTTTCAGTTTAGCTCTTGGTATTATCTGTGGTACTGTGGGTTATGTTGGAACAAGCATATTTGTCAGAAAAATTTATTCAACTGTCAAAATTGATTGAAGTTTTGTGTATGTGTTTTGGCTAAAGAACATATTAATATTTAATATTAATAGTTTGTTTTGTAAAATATCAGGATTTTTTCTGAATGTAGAGTTAACAACAAAATTAAAAGATAAGAATATTACATTGTAAAATTTAAATTCATTGTAAATGCATTCCTAAAGGAGATGGATCGATAAGGGCCATTTTTCGCCCATCAGCCACTATATGACATATATATATCTTTTAATAATATACCTTATGACAAATGAGAAAAATAACCATTGAAAAGAAAATTCTTTAATTGATGGGATAAATAAAATAGATAATTACATAGGTATTATGAGCATTTATTAATAAACAATTGATTTGTTTTAGCACAAAAAAATCTATTATAATTCAAACAATAATTGCAAGGTTAAAACGAAAGTTTAATGCTACTATTATTTGTTATTTGGAATATAGGAAATAATCAATAGTCAAAACGTTTCAGACACTTAGTGATATGTTTTAAACTAATCTTCCTATTTGCTTTTTTCATCTGAATCGCCATTGGACCATCCTTCAGCAGATTCAGTATGGGCATTTTCAACACTGGGTTAAATGACTTCGATTGAATTGTGGCGCTAGTAAATCAGAAACCATAATACTTTACATTAACAGTATCATTGTATGTCTGCGATGCTACTTCTATTATAGTTTTTGGAACTTGTGTGTTGTGATCGTAACTGAACTCGAAGAACAGATTCAGTTTTACGATGTATGAAAAGAGAGTTAAGACCTTCTTCATTTAAGTGCTCTTGAGTATTTAACTACTACAGTTAGCAACTGATACTCTTGTGCGAAATCTATTACCCTGTATTAGTTAGAAGCGCACACTGAACCAAAATAAAATAGTATTCTTATACAAGCCTAGAAAGAGTAGTATTATTCTGAGTTAAAATTAATATAGTTCATAGAACATATCTTGAAAAAATAATAATTAAAGATAAAAATGTTACAAAAATCCACAAAAAAGGCGAAACATTCTCTTTTTGGGCAATAATTCTACGACTTATTATATTATTTATCACATAAATTTCATTTAATAAAAAAATACATATCTTGAAATATACAAATGCATTTAAAAATAGCAGGAAACCGAAATTCTTTTTTTCGAGTGTATGTGGGCGGAAAATAGCTCTTATCAACACACCTCCTTTTTAATACCTTTAATTAGGTCTTAGAAATATAATACTATGTGGACAAGTAAAAAATCGCATACTATGTGCAATAAAACACTGATTATATTGTACAATATTATGGCACATGTGGTTACATTGAATGTAATCTATGTTTGCGCGTTTATGATATAAAAATACTTAGTAAAATAATGAGGCACACTATCAATATACCATTCGTTAATTTGTACACATAGGTACTAGAAAACAGACAGCTTATTTGTGAACTATTGATAACTTTATATTATGTCTATAACTAAATTGATTTTTTGTAGGTGATTAAAGTGATTTATTTTTCAACATATAATATATACTAGAATGTGTACATTGTATTTATGTCAAAAACTATCTAGGCGTAATGAAATTGTTTTATAATTTTTTCTATTGTATCTTGGTTCCATGCTCGATTATAATACAATAATACATGGATTATGTCCAAGACTATTTAAAAATAATTACTTATTGGGTTTAAGATATCTATATCATACATAAGCAATTAAGTCTCTGAATAGACAATTGCCATTTTCTGTAACTTATGTGATAGACATTTCTTTTAGTTTTTGTAAATATTAGAAAATGGTATTTATACATGAACTTGTTATATATCACAAGAAATGTTACTTTATTTTGTGTAAATGACATAAATAGATCATATTTTTGCCATCCAGCATGAATTTATTGTGTATGTATAGGTAATAAATAATTATTGTATTAAATTTCTGTCATGAAAAAGAATGTGATTCTTATTACTAATAATTCCTTTATCTGCTTAGTAATAACAGGTCAATGAACATGTATATATGTATGTTAACTGTTGATCTCTAATGGTTATTCATTTTTATACACATTTTGATTTCTAGCTTTAACACAGTAAAAGTGAAAAATCACCCCTTTACCTTTGCAAAATTACTAATGAGAGGCAATATAACTTTTTAAAATACATCTTTCTAACTCTCTTTAATCGAAAATTAAGACTTGCTATTTAAAGAGTTATTTGAAATACATGTCGCTACAATAAAAAGATATTCATAATAAACATTTTATTTTCCATCATCAACAAATGTTTCAACATCAACAGTAGCTTTTCTTGACTTTTTCCCTCCGGGCATGTGAGCATTAAAAGCTTCAGCTGTTCTTTTTCTTAATAAATCAATGTTTTCATTTTCATCTTCTTGGTCAGCCCATTCTAACACTAGTCGTCTTCCATACAAATGTGTTGATTGACATAGCGTTTGGAATGCAGTCTGCAATATATATATGTTAATAAATATGGTTTCATTCCAGGAAAAGATTGTACATGTATGTAACAGTGAAGATTGTTTATGGTTCATGAGGTCGTGGTAGAGGCAAACCCCTTTCATTGTACAAACATTATACTAAATACTTTTTTATAGTTTAATTGTTTATATTAAAGTTCTATCTACTAATAATAAGTTTTTGCCAAGTGCCCGATGTTACAACAGCGCTGAATAATCGGAAACTCGTCAAAAACTACTTACAGTAAAACCTTGTTTATTTATAATGTACCAAAGAATTATATGTCTTAGTATATTGAAGAATATACTAAGATCATTCATTACGAAATTTAGTTCTTTTATTTGAAATATAATACTGTGTGTGTAACCAATGATTTATAACATAGCTTTTATAAAAATAATACATGGGAGTTTATGCTATCATTCTAATATGATCAAGGATTTTTTTGGGACTTTTTAGCGGGAACGGGAGAGGTAAGGTTGTCATTTTATTTAGATTTTCTATTTTTTACATTTTTGAGAGTTTTAAAGTATAAAAGTGATAGTATATTGTGTTTTAAAATTCCGTATAAGTGAAAACAATGGAGTAGGTCTAAATAAACATGATATGTGTAGCTGAAGTTGTCGCACTCTTCCAAAAAATCCTTTATAACTTCAATAAAGTATACTATCACTTTACTGGAGGAGTTTCACGATAACGATTCTACTTATTAATACAATACGTGACATTGGCAAATGCGCTCATCTGTGCGCCACGCCAGGAAGAAAAAAAAAGGAAAAATTGATCAAGTCCCATTACCTGCATGGTACGAGGGCTGCTATTTATGTATCCATTTATATAGCATTTATTATAGTTTTATTGCTTTTCAAAATATTCATCATGATGAATGATGCATTTTTGCATGCGTTGGAACCAATTTTCGTAGCACTTTTTCCATTCGGATTGAGGTATCTCCAAAACGTGCATTTTGAACGCATCAACGGCCTCTTCATGGCTCGAAAAACGTTGACCACGTAATTTATTCTTCACGGTTGCGAATAAATAGAAGTCGTTGGGGGCCAAGTCGGGGCTGTACAGCGGATGACCCGTTAATTCGATCTTTTGATCTTCCAAATACTGAGTTGTTTCGGCCGATGTGTGGCAGCTAGCATTGTCATGTTGAAGAAGGATTCTGCGTTGTCGGTTGTTCTTGCTTATTTCTTCAGACTTCTGTCAAACAAATAGTCGTGTACCATTCAGAATTAACCGTTTTACGATCCTCTAGTGGCACTGCAGCTACATGTCCATTTATACCAAAAAAACAAGCGACCATTTGCTTCAGTGCTTTTTTAACGAATGACTTTTGTTGGGTTCGGCTCTTCTTGGAACACCCAAACCGTTGATTGTTGTTTAGTTTCAGGATCATACGCATATATCTAAGATTCATCACCTGTGTAGATATTATGGACAGCTTTTGACGCACCCTGATTGTACTTTTGCAACATTTTTTCACACCAATCGACACGAGCCCGTTTTTGTCAATTCTAAAGTTGTACGGAAATCAACGTGAACAAATTTTTTTTACAGCTAAATGTTCCTGTAATATTTTATATATACTCGTCATACTTATGCCCAGAGACGCCTCTATCTCGCGATATGTAACATGACGGTCTTGCATTATTAGTTCCCGCACAGCATCAATATTTTGAGGTACAACAACCGATTTAGGGCGACTTTCTTTAACTTCGTCCGTGAGCACAGACCGCCCACTATTAAACTCACTAAACCAGTGATACACAGTAGTTTTCGATGGTGCTTCGTCCCCAAAAGTCGAAGTGAGTTGATCGATGCATTGTTTTTGAGTTAGCCTTCACCGAAAATCGTAATAAATCATAGCCCGAAAATTTTCACGACTTAAATCCATGGTGATAAAGACTCGCAATTTTCAAAATGACGCCACAATGGATAAACAAATGACAGCTACATGAAACAAATTGTATTCTTCAGCCAAAGAGTTCCATTTTTAAATTTTATAATTACTTTTTTAATATTGGTCTGTAACTGGTCAGTTCCGGATACATAAATAGCAGCCCTCGTATGTGCGTATATTATATTTTCAAAAAAGGAATGCATCATTGCTACATTCATAAAAAAAATGCCTTAATTTAAACGTATGTTAAAAATTTGAAAATTAATAACAAAACAACATTTTTAAAAGCAAGCTTTTATTTAAATGCTACTAAAAGAAGAAAATAAACTTTAAATTAAGTCAAACCCATCAATGTATTGCATAACATGTACAATTTATATGATATAAAAGCTTGTCGCGAGATTTACCTGTGTGTACATTTATTTTATGAAATAAAATGCATTTTTTTTAGAATGACTTGTATCAAGGTCAAGTTACATATTGTATTCTTGTTTATTTACACAGGCTCCATCATCAGATCAGCTCCATGTCACAATAATATTGCATTGTCATCCGATTTACATATACATGCAAAATTTCACCTCTATCACAAATCGGGAAGCTGATCAAATTTAACTTGTAAGACTTGATTAAGGACACACAGACACCGAGACAGGTGAAACTAAATAAAAGCTTGTAATAAGCGGCAAGAAGTAATAATGACGTACCTTAGCATCAGCTTTAGAATAATAGTCGATAAATGCGAAACCACGATGTTGATCTGATCCAGGTGTTAACTTTTTCGGTAATCTCAACGATTTTATTTCTCCGAAAGCTCTGTAAATTATTTCCAGATGAAATATTTCAAACTTAATACACTCTGTATTGTTATGTAATGTATTGTCTGTCTGTTTTAATATGTGTGTTAGATTCTTACACTATGTAAGATACAAGAATAAACCAATATCGTTCACAAAATAACACATTTACAGTCTCATCAACTATTTAATATCTAATTAATATTTACCTGAATATTTCATGTAACTCGTTTCTATTAGCTTGGAAAGGAACATTGCGTACAAGTACTTTTGATCCATTTTGAATAGTAAGTTTACTACTTTTTCTAACTGATTTCAATGTATGTCTGTAAGAAAAAACTAACAGTATTTACACAAAATAAATTTTCATATTAGAACAAATATTCTTAAAATTTACATGCAATTTACTGGTTCCTTTCGTATTTATTAATATAACTAGGAAAAGTTAGTTCTGCAATATTTATTAATGACTAAAAGAGAAAAAAAATGTTTTTGTAAGTATGAAGGCTAGTAAATGGAATTGAATAATAAATGAAATTAATAAAAATACGTACAGATATAAGTAGGTATAAATATAATGCATAATTGCATAGAGATACAAACTATTCCTGTCTCAGTAAAAAAGGCGTTATTAAAAAAAAAATTGCTTACGTATTTCCTCTTTCTGATCGCTTTAATTCTAAAGTTTTATCATCCAAGGTAGAATTTTGAAGTAATTTTAAAGCTTTGTTAGCATTTTCCTTTGAATAAAACCTAACAAAACCATAACCCATAGAAAGAAGGTTACTAAAATTTTTCGGATCTTTCTTTTTAGCTATTATCACACTGTGTAGTTTACCACATTGTGAGAAATGCTGTAAAATAAACAAAATCAATGTTAATATATAATATAATTTCTCCAAATATTATTCTCGTACTTGAGTAAATACTTCATAGATGCCAAAACTAACCAATGCTAAAGTGTCTTCTGTCGTTTTGAAGTTTAAATTTTTAACAAATAACGTAGTATCATTTTCTGGTTCTAAATGTTCCTCTTCCGGAACAATTTGTTTTTTACAGTCTCCCCGGTTGTCACTGTCATCAGTATGTTTTTGTGTTGATAGTTTCTGTTCATCATTATTTGTCTCCGATTCTTGTTGTACATCTGTCACATTTTCGTCAGATTTTTCTGTTGGCTTACCAAATACATTTTCTGGAGCCCATTCCAAATATAACGGCGCTGATTTAAATTGCGAATAAGCTAATTTCGTAAATGCTTTTTTAGCTTCAAATGGCTCTACAAAATCCACAAGTGCAGTTATGCCATGTTTAGGCATCAAACATCTTGCAATATGTCCATGTTTTTCAAACAACGACTTTATCTCCATTTTATCAGTATTTGCTGGCAAATTCTTTACTAGTATACATGTTTTCGATCTTCGTTTGGTCGGCTAAAATGTAATTTTAATAATTTGAACTATTCAACGACAAATAACATTTTTATTATTTAAAAATTCATATTTACGTATAAAATACTATATATAATAGTTATAATTATAACCTTATACTTTTATTACTTACTTTATTAAAGGCATCTAAATAGACACCATTGTTTTCAAGAAATGTCTTTGTGTCATTGACTAACTGTGTTTCACCAAGAGCTAATCTAACTGCAGCTGTAGTATCTGAAAGAAAACATTTTATGATAATATGCAATACTGAAAAGCAATTCTATAACCGTGTTCTCGAGGCCCCTCAAGATTCAAACCAATATTTAGAAGATTTTACAAAACAATATTTGAATTAAAGTTTTTATGACAAGAAACATAGTAAAAAAACGTACTTTTATTTGTATCTGTAAGTAGTTGTTCTTTTGTAGTATCATAATTCGAAGCTATGACATCGGCGATGGCATTGGTGTTTAAAAACAGTGTATTCCAATTATGACTAGATTTTGCTTGTATCTTTAATTTTTTGGCCTTCTTCTCTTTGAACGTAAGTCCATCTGAAAATAAATGTAGGACATAATAATTAAATAAATAAAAGAAATAAAACTGTTCATACATAAGCACATGAAAATAAACCGTGTAGGGGCTAACATATTTAAACAACAATATATTTACCGTCATCACTGCCATCATCCATTTTTTCGCTCTTGGCTGGCAGTAAATGGAGCATTCTACCACAAAAAGCTGTTCCATCTAGTTCTGTGTATGCTTTTACTGCATGTTCGGGTATCATAAACGTGACTGTCGCGAATCCCTTCGGTTGTCGAAGTACAGTATCAATTGGCATATTAACATCAGCTAGAGGACCTGTTACATACAAACGCGTTACGAGAAACCAACCTTGTCCAGAAATAGCAATATAGGTAAAAACCCGCATCTATGCCTTCCATAAAAAGACTGCACATTACACATTACTGAATTCCGCTACGAATCGTGGTTATTCATACTTAGGCTTTGCAAGGCAGATACTCGTACTTAAGAGCCCATTATACAGCCCGACGCAACCGAATTCGTTCATTACCCCCGCGCCCTATGGCGATAACAATAAAGTTGATTTTCACAGTTGCGATTTGCTCATATTTTAGCGCGGAGAAATTTCAACATTTGTTTTAGCACATAATTGTAGTTTGCAAGAAAACTATTATCACCAATTATAAAACTGGTTTGACATTTGAGATATTATAAGTAGAATTTCGGAAACTGAAAGTTTGTGCAAAACAGGTTTTTTTCTGAATTTTTTTATCGAGATTTTTTTATCCAATCATGTTTCTACGTTTACCGATTTCAAGATAGAGTTGAAGTTGTATGTATGCAAATATCTAACTCTCAGTTTCTTAGATATCGAGATCCAAGTCACCAAGCACACCAAAGGTTGTATAGGCGGACTCTTAATATTTGCTACATTTTTATTTATTTTACATAGCTACGGGGTAAGGTAACCATTAAAGTGAGCTAGCAAATTTATTAGTCGTAAAAATCAATGTGTAGTTCTAAGAATAAGAATATTTCTCCTCTCTTCGTATTTAGACCTGTGATGGGAGGTTAAAATATCACTTTTTATTTAAGTACCTTCTTCGCAAACTAAGTCTGTATCTTACAAGAGACCTAAATAAGATGACTATTTCGAAATTCAATCTTTCAAACATCATGATTATTTGTAATTCAACTACATCCTATTTTGAAACCAATATTGAAAATGTATTTATTTTTAAAAATAAATACATTTTCAACCTCCAAACTAATTTTCGGTTCACTTTCATAAATAACCCGCAAGACTCAGAAATATGTGCTGTGCGTCTCACTCTCGCGGACAAAATTATCAATGAAGAGATATGCAAAATGGCAGAGTTGAATGACAGACGGGAAAATAAAAAAAATGAGTGTCGAACCATTGACAGAGAAAATATACAAAACGAAAATGGTAACATAAACCTAGGAAGCCCAAGGCTGACTTATAATGACTAAATAGCCAGTGTTATCTGACGGAAATGTCAAAAGCACTTGCATACCATAAACGAAAGTTTGTAAGAAGAATGATGAGATTTGAGAAAGGGAAAGAAGTACATAAAGACCGTGATATTTAGCACTCCTTCCTCAATGACTATCCTGTTAGGGATACAGCGTGAAATACGGATGTATATATTATGTTGTATGTCTGCATGCATAAGCCTACATAATGAAGAGACGTACCGTATTTTTCAAAGAGGCTTGTAAGTTCTTGTTCGGAAACAACATAAGGTAGGTTTCGTACAAAAATACTGCCGCTCTCGCCAATGGTTTCTTCACTGGTTTCTTTCTACAATGCACATGATAGATAAGATAAATAACAGTACATTTCGATACAAGTGTGGAAAGTATGTCATTTCTTCACTAGTCCCGGTTTGTTGATCCAAGCCGAATGCGGCGGGTCAACAAAAGGGACGAGTAGAATGACAATTCCGCACGTCCATCGAACGACGCTTTTTAATACATTTGCGAAAAAAAAATATAAATAAATAAAAAAATGCGGAATGCAATTTCGCGGGAGTGTTTCTTTTTTTTTATAGGACATGGCAGAACAACGGTTTCTATGCATTCAGCCAATTCAATGACAATAATTTATCTAAATTCAAAATAATTTTAATTGCGCTATTTATTTATTTACATTATACGTATAATATTCAAAAAATAATTTATTTTGAATTTAATTCATGTTTTAATAGTATTTACGCTGTAAAATAGTTATTTCATACAAAAATTTTCTACAGAAAACTTTTTGAATAAAAACCGCCATGCATTTGGATGTTATATGCAGGAGGAAAACAAAAAGCACTTGTGCGGAAAAGAATAACTTTCCGCACGCTAAACACACATGGAAAAGTCTACTTTTTGAGCAAATGTATTAAAAAGGTAATTTTATTTATATATGTAGCATAACACAACCATAATCATAAATATGTACTTATTTGACCTAAAATGTTTAAATTATTTTTGTGTTACCTCTTCTCTTTTTCTCCTCATATTTTGTTCATCTTCTTCTGCTGCTTTCTTTATTTGGTCCTCATATTTACGGATGTGTAAACGATGATTACCTAAAGTATAAAAATAACAACATACATTTTATTCTAATTATCACAAATACACAACCAACAAGCTTAAACTTCGTAAAATATAATACATATCATTATGTCAACGCAAGTATCACCTGATAAGTGCCGCTTTGGCAGAATATCAGTGCGATCACACAAAAGAGAATCAAAGACCAAAGATATTCGATATTGAGAGTGAGCCCGTGTTAGGCGCGTGGCGAGAAACTGTCCTATGTTTTGATAGTGTACATAATATAATCTGAGTGTATTGTAACAAGTGTTAGGAACAAAAGTCGTGAGGAAAAATAATGAAATTACTGTGCGCTTATAGTTCATTAAATTATTATTATATCTAGAACAGGTGGCAGCTATCACAAATAAAAAAGTGTGATGCACCCAAACACAAATTTATATTGTACGTGGATATATGTACAAATCGGGTCGGGGTGGAGTGCCCGTATAATAGTCCGTACCCCGCAGTAGCTGTACTTCCCCGGTTGTCAGTGGATGGCAGATGACTCGTTGAAGAAAACAGGTCCCAGGGTCAATGGTGGACCCGTAGGAAGCAGGTCCCAGAGTCAGTAGTGGGACCCATAGGAAACAGGTCCCAGTCAGTAGTGGAACCCGTAGGAAGCACCCCAATAAGGTGTGGTGATGAATATAATTTCTCACGTAATTACGTACGCGGAAAATGGATACGAAACAAACAATAAACAAATAATCAACAGGATTACGTATTGATTATAAAGGTGAAACAACAATAGAAAAAGTCACGAGCGTTGAGCACCGCGAACACTGTCTCCTTTTACGTCACTTGCAGGATGAATAAAATCAACCGTCGGTAGCAACAGTACTGTCGCTTACAGAAAACACTCACATTATATTTCTAGCTTTTTGTTTCTCATTGCTATTTGATTAAAAAAATAAGATGTACATTACAACATTACAAACAATGTCGCAATCAGTAACACCCCTCTTTTTTCACCCATTCATGTTTTATTCGCACCATACATAGCAGCTAACATGATATCCATTTTATTTCATATTAGAATAATATAAGAGAACTATTTCTTATATTAGTTAGTACCTATATATACCTACTACAAGAGAGAATGTTACGTAATGTGCACCATTATAAGCTGACCCATCGAAAATTGGTCCAGTTCTCGCATGCTGTGCGAGCGAGTCGATAAACTCTTTTGGCTTCTTATGGTACAAGAGGCCAAACCAATAACTCCAGCCTATCGATTAACCGGTTAGAATGGATTTAGAGTGTTAGTACTTACAGAATTAATGATAGAAATCATTGTGTGCCAACGCACAACGGATAGCATATACTTTTTATATCCTCATTTCCGATGAATTTTTTGCTTTGTCTGTTTTTTTGCCTGTGTCGTGGGAGATACCCTGTGTGGTGGGACGTGTCATGGGAATTATAACAATAGCGAAAGAATTAACTGTCTAGCCCTATATATTTTACCCTGGGTAAAAAGAGAGCGGAACCTCCAAGAAAATGACCACCACTAATAATCTTCTCGACCTCTTGCTCAATATAATAAGTATACAATGTGTCAGCGAAATAACACAATACCAGAAAGTAGTTTGATCAGTATCAAGAGGGGAATCGATTTATCTGCTTTTAACATATTAAATTATATTTTTTTATATTCAAGTGACCAGTCAATGTAGCATAGACTAGTTAAAACTTAAAAAAAAAACAAATTTGTGTTTCTCGTTCAAATTTCAAATCAGTTTTTCAAAACTTGATTCTAAAATCTCATCGACGCCAATAAATCTACTACCGCGTTGTAGTGGACTCCTTGTCGCTCAGCAGCTGGTACTAGGCGTATAACTGGCCGGACAGAAAAAAAAATCAGACAGATGATAGCCTAAGAAAGTGAACTAAATTTATGTACAAACTTACATCTGCAGCTGGAGAGTATGGGAGATTGTGTCTTTCAACTGCAAATTTAAGTTGTTTTCGAATCCGAGTAATATAATTCTGGTAAATACATAGCACAAATACATTATATGGTGATAAGGAACCCTCGGCACGGCACGGCTACAACTGAATGTTAACAATGCGAAGCTCTAAAAGTTGCGTGTCACGCGTCATTTTATAATTCTTGACATAAGGTCCAACTGTAATTGTATGGTATCAGTTTTTGAACTCTGGTTCTAGGAAAACAAAGAGGTGTGCCAGACACCTGTAACAGTCATTGACGTGGCAAACCTATATTTTCTTATAAAAAAAGTGTAAATTTTCATTTAGTCTTAATTTGGAGCAATTACTCGATAGGTACATGAACGTGGAAAAAAATAGACAATAAAAGATGGTGTGCCGAAACATTGCAGCAAGATTAAATGAGGCACACTAACGTTTTTTATACATATAACTTTTAGAATGGTAATTTGTGGCAGTAATTTTAAACTGTTACTTTATGGGTACATTAACAGTGCAAAAAATTCACTGGAAGTGAGGGTATTAAAAGTATATGACTATCAGTAGCATTCTGGCACACAATGATTGATGACAATGAATGATGACTGAACAACTAATTCCAAATCAATATTAAAACAATAAGATATTATTATATTTAAGATAAAAGTGAATGCAGAGATGTCTGCATGTACAATGTGAATCGGTTAATAATAACTTACCAAGAAACAATTTGTCTTTACTGAGTGCTTTCTTCAATTCTGTCTCAGTTCTGAAGCCAACATAACAAAAACCAGCAATCTTCTTTCCTTTGCCCAATGGAAGTCGAATTGAGAATGGCACCAAGGGCCTAAAAAACTCTTTGATATCTTTCTTTTTACATTTAAATGGCAAACCAGTAATCTGAAATATAGTCATAAAATATTAATATCATCAATTAATCTTGTTTTTTAAATTAAAAAAAAGTGCACGTCATATCTGCAAAATTGGTATCCTATTGTCAGTCGTTACCAACCGCCAAACGCAAAATATTGTTTGACGTAGAGCCCTCTTTTTTATATAAAATAATGGATCTATTGCAATCCTGATGATTTTCTTAAGATTTACACCTTATTCCCAATGTTCGTGATTTTTATGCAGATTTTTCTGAGCGATACTTTTGGAGATAACGTAGAAGAGTGGGCCAATATGGATAATAAAGATAATACTGAATAGTTTATAGCGAGCCTTTCGCAATAATCAACCTAATCCCAGAACGGGGGAAAAACTAAAGTGGAAGACAGAATTTTACCGAATAATTTGTTGCACATTATTTAATTAATGTTGTAAAATCCTTATTACATTTAATTTCATTCAATTTGATAAACATTTTTTTGGCTTTCTATTGAAGTCCCCAAGACATGCTAAAACAACTAGCCGCAAAAGTACAGGATCAAAAAGCTTCACATCTATTTTTAGGCCACTGCTTACTAAACTGTTCCACTGTTCCAAATAGCTATTTATGTCTAATAGTCCCTGAAAAAACCATTGACCGACAGACAAAAACCGAAATGATTTCATGTTTATTTTTTACAATTCAAAACGGAACAATAAATATTATTATTATACGATATTCATTCATTACTTAGAACAAAACCGAAATTTTAATAAAGCAAATAAAGCCAAATTCAAAATATGTTATCCATATTTACGTATTGTGTGCATACGACACCTTGCTTACTGACTGCTTCGTAGTACCAAGTTCGATTCCCAGCCAAGTCAATTGAGACAATAAACTTTTCAATTGTCTTACGAGTCCGGCTGTCACTGTATGCTATCCTATATTGTTGTGGTATACATAGTATAAAATAGAAGCCTAGTGTTTAGATTGTGTCGCACAATTGGTGTAAATGTCTGGAAATTATTACAATTTTACAATAATTTAATCTTACTTTCAGAACAAACAGTGGTCTATTTCTTATTTTTTTTGGTTTTTGGTCCACCTCCTTTTCTATTATTTGATCAGATGATGACTTATCGACCTTTTTCATTAATAATTTCATATACTAAAATAAAGAACACATCAATTAATAATTATTATTGAAAGTTTATGATAAGTTGTAATATAAATAGTAGTAGTAATATATCCAAGCGTCGTCACGTCGGAGTACCGCTAAGTTATAAAGTAAAAACCAACATAAAAACATACTAAAAATGATAAAGTAGATATGAATTTCGAATACAGGTAATTTACTTAGCGTCGCGACATATATATTACTACTATCATTTTATGTTACATCTTACCATAAACTTAAAATTTGAAGCACCAATTATAAGTAGGTGATGGAACAATAAAAAATCAATGAGCTTTGTAAACTTGCTTAGTAAATTTTTTTCTATTTACGTACTAATATCTATGTACTAGAACTATTATATACTATTTTTTCTATCTATGTCCTAGTCGGAGGAATATGCAATCGACGATTTCAAAGTCAAATCAAATCAATTTATTCAACTAAACCCAATTACAAGGTATTTTTGAACGTCAAATCTACTTTAGTTCGGTTCAAAAAAACCTGGACACTGAGAAGAACCGACAAGAAACTGAGTCAGGTATCATTTTTTCAACTTTATTTTACAAAAGGTTTATTAAAATACAATATTTTTATTAAGCCAGTAAATCCATGTGCAGAGACGATCATTTCCAGACTATTGTTTTATCTTCAATTGTTGTTGTTGAGTTGATTAATAAGTTTTGTATACTGATCAATTAAATTGTCTTTATCTAATTTACTAGTGTCAGTAATACACAAATCAGGCGTAGGTTTTTAGAAGGAATGAGTTGTTTTTTTTTTGTTTGCAAAGTTCAAAGATTTTACCTTTTTCTCGCCAATTAAAACTTTAGGTTGCCAGAATGGAATTTCTAATACAAATTACCTCACATTACATGATGGGAAATAGAAAACTTTTCAAAGTTGAACCATATTGTGGCTATTCCCATTTCACTCTTACAAACCCAGTTGCATTTCACTATGAATCTGTATGAAGTTCAGTACAAAAACTGGGCTTTTCGCTTCATACTAAATGCTATAAACCATACATACATATAAACCACAATAAATAAGTTACATTGAACTTGATGATGACGGGCTTGTGTCCGCAAACCGACGTCTTAGGCGCCTATTTTGCGTTACA
Source organism: Zeuzera pyrina (assembly GCA_907165235.1). NCBI lineage: Eukaryota > Metazoa > Arthropoda > Insecta > Lepidoptera > Cossidae > Zeuzera > Zeuzera pyrina. Next base: position 8,805,872 of record OU015627.1, read on the forward strand.
TTGAACTTTTTAGTGGAGAGAAATAGAGGTAATGCCCAATACAATGACTGTTTGCAAGTTCGTGCAAAACACTAGCTTAAGAGGGAGATAACTGATTACTCTTAATGTACCTTGGGAGGCCATTAGTGTCGATCGGCTGTCACACTTATTGGTCGAAACTTGGGGTTAAGAAGCATTTTAGTAAAGCAAGCCGGTCTTTTTGGGTTTATACAAAGACACTGCCACTATTTTAGTGTTTGTCCAGGAAACAAAGCACTGTCCAAGAGACAATTTTACTATCCTTTGAGACTTTTTATAATAACTCCTGTTTTTAAAAGTATGTTCGCAGCACATAATATTTACATAAATATGTAAATTATTAAGTGTCCTCTTCATTAATTAAGACAATAAACCACAGATACAAAAAATAATTGGACAACCCACCTATAATAGGAGAATTAATTTCAATAATATCATGTACTATTACAATAATATTCAAATAAAGAACAATTTATTATGTAAAAATACCTCTAGATCACTTATTGGCTTGTCTGCAACTTTATGTGTAATTTCTGTACATTTCTCAATATTCTCTACAGATTTAGATTGTATAGATTTACAATCATTAGACCCAAGAACTTCTTCAATATTATTATGGACGTTCCCCTCTTCCAAATCACTGTCTTGATCATCATCCTTAGATGCTTCTTCTAAAGCATTCTTTATCCACAACGTGTTGTCGTTGATGTGAGCTTCAATAAATTCTGCAAATAACGGATCATCTTTGTGCTGCAAAATTAGAAATAATTTTATCATAAAGTTATTCATTTGATATAGCTTCATTAAAATTATTAACGTTCATAATTATGTGCAATAATTAAGGACAATTAAGGTCCTTACAATTTGTAAGGACTTGATCACAATGTTACTATTCTGTAATTAGTCACAGCATCCCAAGCAGTAATCTGTATGCAGCAATGACTTGATGCTTCTGTGATCTGGATGTAACTATTTTCTAAGACCTTTGATCTATTTCTTCATTTGATTGTAGTAGTGGATTTTTAAAGACATTTATCTATAAAAATATAAATTATAAAATATGAAGGTTGAAAAAATAATTATCATATAAAAAATAATTATACTTAGTAATTATACTGTTATGATTGATTGGACTTTATGTCCAAGCAATAAGGTCGATTTTTAAATGGTGCTAGACACGTAAATTTTAATGCTTATATCTCGAGACCTAGGCATTGCACAGCTATGATCTAAAAACGCATTGCTAGGCTTGAGGTCTACTATTGAATGGTATAAGCAAAATTAAGAAACAAGAACATTGTACTCCGAAAATTCCTGAGTGATGACGTGTCATATCATGCATGACTCAGGCAAACAAGGGGCGTCGAGAGCAATGTCGAATAATAGTTACTTGATTTTTAGCGAGCTAATTATAGTAGCGGCACGCTATGATGGCCGTTTTGACACATTAGACATTACAATAGTGACGTAAAATGTCAATTTTTTATCGAAAAAAATATAATCAAATAGGAGTCGTATCTATAAGTTTTTGGATTTATAACTAGAATCGCAAGTAGTATAGTATGCGAGTTTGCCGGAGGTAGTAATTGTACTGGCTAGCGATCCTATATGTATATGTATTTCATTTTACGAAATTTCGAATTTCGAAAAACATAATGCCGAGTTGTGTGGTAAATAAGTACACTAATAATTATAATCTTTTATATCTATAACATAATTGTAATAATAATAGTATAATTAATTCATACAATTGACAGTACACTAACAGCTATTGCATACCACCATAGATGTACATTTGCATGCCACTGCAGACGCAGCAGCAGCTTGAATGTTCAGTTTTTGCTTACATTAGCACATTTGGAATTACACCTCTTATGTGTTTTTATACTTAATGAGGTGTACTATTTAGGTGTCAGTGATAGAATTATTTGTTAAATACTTTTAAAACATTTAAAAAACCTGATGCCAAAGTCTAAAGCTATCTAATAAATTTAAGGTAAACACGAAACATAGCGAGCACTCGCCTTAGACTTATTCAACTTTACACTTCAACAACTTAGACTTCTAACCTAACTCCCAGAAGTTGTTTTTGGATAGAAAAGATTTCGTAAAGTGAAACTGTTTTTAGAATTTGATTAATACCAAAAACATCAGCTACACACGCATAGTCTTGGCTCCCAAAAACTAGTTAACAATAGGGGCATTTCATGTGAAGCGGACAGAGAAAAGGAGGTTCAAGTTTCCGATTTCAGTTATATTCAAGTACATTACAACCTGTGCCTACATATTCTCGACATAAATACAAAATATTTTGGCAGTGGCAATCCTGGTTCACAAAATGACGGTCTTTAAACATTTTAAAAATGGTGAGGTATGTTGTACATCGAATACCATTATTTAGTTTAAAATAGGGATAGTAAAATGTACCATTGAATTTTATACTTAATTTTATGACCTTTTTAACCTCATAATTGGATTACAAAAATTCAAAAAAATAACCAAAGACAAAATGGACTTAGATTCCTCCAGATGGGAAAGTAAAATATGAAATTGACTACATTATAACAAACAAACCAAATCACTTCAACAACTTAGGTATAATTCAAAATCTATATTTAAATACGAACCATCGTATGGTACGCACCTGCCTCAACCTACACCCACAGAAACAGTCCAGGAAATTCATAGAAAATAGCAGAACATCACCTCAGGATCTAGACTTCAAAGGAACAGACCCGACTGCGATAACCTCCCTGACAGAAATCATTTAACTCTCAGATCCCTACAACAGAAAAATCCAAAAGAGTCGAGAAAAAGCTCACGGAACTAACAAAACCAAATATAAAGGGCAAAGCTACAAACAACCTCAGTGAAACAACATTAAGTCTTGTAGAAGAACGAAAGAAACTACTCTAAGGGTGTACACAGACGGACCGCATTTCAACTGCAATCCAACCGCAAATTGCAGTTCAAGTGCAGTTTGAATGCAGTTGACACGACTGCAATAGAACTGCAAACCAAACGCGCAGTCCGATTGCAATTCAATTGCAGTCGGCGTGCAGTTGTGTGAACTGCACACCGACTGCAATCGAACTGCACGGTTGGTTTGCAGTTCTATTACAGTCGTGTCAACTAGTGTCAAGTAGTGCGGGCGGGTGGGTATGGTGCAGTTTTCAAGTGCAGTTTGAAAACAGTTGACACGACTGCAATAGAACTGCAAACCAAACGCGCAGTCCGATTACAGTTCAATTGCAGTCGGCGTGCAGTCGTGTGAACTGCACACCGACTGCAATCGATGAATTGGTTTGCAGTTCTATTGCAGTCGTGTCAACTGCATTCAAACTGCACTTGAACTGCAATTTGCGGTTGGATTGCAGTTGAAATGCGGTCCGTCTGTGTACACCCTTAGAAAAAAGAAAAGAAAACCAAAAAAATATCTCAAACCTTAGCAAAAAAATTCGGGAAAATATGAGAAAGGAAAGTGAAAAGACTATAAACATTGGAAAAACATATAATAAGCACGGGAGGCATGAAAATGGCTCCGAAAGAACTAAGAGAGAAGGGGAAAGAATGGATTCCCAAACTAAGCAAGAAACATAGTACTTTAACAGAACAAAACAAATTCAAAACTTATCTACAGAATACTATAGAACCCTATACTCGGACCCTGCACCATGTCCGTAGAGTGATAATAGTATAGAAAACATACCTCTGGAGCAAAAAGACCAGATGCTGCCGATACTAATAGCGGACTTCAAACGGCTATAAAATCCCAAAAAGTGAACAAAGTGCCCGGGCCAGACATAATACCAAATGAGTTAATGAGAGGTGCAATAGAAGAACTCAGTCCAGTCCTAACAACTATTTTTAACGAAATCATTGTGACAGAAGCCATTCCACATCAATGGGGAGAATCTCATATAATGTTGTTGCATAAAAAGGGAGCCAAAGACAATATCGGCAACTATAGACCAATAACCCTAATGTCGAACATATATAAAATCTTTGCGAAAGTGTTACTAGAAAGAATAACCAAAACGCTTGATGCCAACCAACCAGTTGAACAAGCCGGCTTCAGGAAAAACTTCAACACAATCGATCACATTCACACTGTGAAACAAATTATGCAGAAGTATAATGAATTTCAAAAAACCCTCTATTTGGCCTTTATTGACTACTCGAAGCATACGATAGTATCATCCACGAGTGCATATGGTCGAGCCTGAGCCAACAAAGAGTCAACGAAATATATGTTAACATAATCAAAAAGTCTATAATATAAGTAAAAGCTGTATAAGACTGGAAATTACGGGCAGAAATTTCCCAATCAAAGGAAGTGTTAGATATCTGTGCTAGAAGAAATCTTTAGAAAACTAAATTGGGAACACTTGGACTTAAACATGAACGGAACTCGCATAAATCATCTTAGAATTGCAGATGAAATTGTGCTGTTTGAGGAAAATCCAAAAACTATAGAAGACATGTTAAGAGACTTAGATGTAGAGCAAGCAAGGAAATAGGTTTGAACTAAACGAAAGCAAAACAAAAATAATGACAAATTCCAAAGAAATAGACATTAATGTATACTAAAAGAAAATTAAATATGTGAGTGAATATGTCTACCTGGGTCAAATAATTTCGCCCAAAGACCAGATGTCGAAAGAAATTGACAAAAGGATAGCATGTGGATGGAAATACAGAACAATATACCTTAGAGGTGTATTTAAAAATCTTCAGTTTTATAAGCTATACAGGCACTTGTTTGTTTGATGATGATTTGATGAGGAAGTGGTTGGAATGAAAGTGTTACAATTTTTCTTGACAGGTATAATTATAGCAGATTCAAATTAGCGTCTGAGACTATATTGCTCGATTTCATCTTTATCGAAATAATAAATTGTGGTGTGATACAACAATGCAATTAGCCCATTATTGCCCCTTTAGTCCATTCATACAAACGCTTGGAACACTTTAAATCTAGTGGTAAATTTATTTGCTATATCTTTACTATATCTTTTTTAAACTAAACAAAGGCATTCGAAGAACTACATACCTCACCATTTTTCAAATTTTTGAAGACCCATATGTTTTACAATACTGGGCATTTGAAATGTAATTTGTGTTTGGCTGGCAATAAATACTAAATTCAAATGAGTTTTATTTCAAAAATATGGAATTTTATTTTCGAATTCAGTCATTTGTTTATTGATTACTTTGTTTGTTTTCAATACATTTGTATCTTTTTCATCATTATGGACACTATAAAAATATGAGTAATTATGGAATACGAGTTCCATTGAGTTCCATTGCGGTAACAATGCAGCACAAACGGCTCGTTAAATTAACGACGACGTGTACGGAATTAGCACTACAAACGAAAGCAGGACCCGTTATTGGTTTAAACGCTTGCGACACGGGAATTTTGATCTAAAAAGTGAACCCCGTGGTAGCCCGAAAACAGTAGCCCGAAAACTAAAGTCAACAACGACGAATTAAAGGCGATAGTGGAAGCTGACAATACTCGATTTACTGCTGAGTTAGCAGAAGCTTTCGATGTAAACATCAAAACAATATTGGTCCATTTGGCAAGGTAAAAAAGCTTGATAAGTGGGTGTCGCATGAAATGAACGATCACCAGAACAATGAATGATCGCCAGAACAATGAACGATCGCCAGAACAATGAACGCGTTGAGGTATGCCTTGCTTAATAAACACAGAAATGAAGGGATTTTGAACAGCATTGTCACTTGCGTTGAAAAATAGATTCTGTTTAACAATCGTAAGCAGTCATCATGTTGGTTAGACCCTTGTTCAGCACGTAGACAATGTCACAAAAGAAAACTTAGCCCTAGAAAAGTGATGGTTACTGTTTGGTGGTCTAGTGCTGGTGTAATTCATCATAGCTTTTTACCAAATGGCACAAGCATTACTGCGGATGTGTACTGTGAGGAACTGGACACAATGATGGAGAATCTTGCAAATCTATGGCCAGCCTTGGTTAATCGCTCATCCATGCTGCTCTTGCACAACAACGCTCAACCACACACGGCATAATAGACAGTCTCTAAGTTACAAGAGCTAGGGTTGGAAGTTTTGCGTCATCCACCATACTCACCAGACATTGCACCGACAGACTTGTACTATTATCAAAATTTGGACAAATTCTTGGCAGGAAAAAATTTCTATACCCCAGAGGCAGTACAAAATGCCTTTGAAGAGTTTGTTGCCTCCTGTACACCTAACTTCTTCAAGAAGGGCATCGAAAAATTACCACTGCGTAGCCAGAGATGCATCAACAGCATGGGTGCTACTTCGATTAATAGAAATAAAAAAAATATTTTAACTTTTTGTATACTAAACAGGAATTTCATAGGTAAAGAGCTAATATTTATGTCGAGAACATGTACAGGTATAACATACTCGAATATAACTGAAATTGGAAACTTGAACCCCTTTTTCTTTATCCGCTACACATGTGAAATGCCCCAATATCTATGATCAAGTTTCAAAATGGGAAGCAGTAATTAATGTAGTGCTTAGTCACACAATCGCTAAAAGAGAAGAATTTAACAATTTCAGAAAAAAACTATCTACATGAAATCAGAATTTTAAAAAAATTTAAAAATGTTTTAACCTTCTTCAGCAGCTGTATAATTTTACTCCTATTTTTCTCCACCTTTTTCTTTTCCTTTTTTTCATGTTTATTTTCATCATTTGGATTAAATTTCTTGTAAGCTGTACTGTCAGGAGCATATTTACTCCATGATCTAGGTTTGTTTTCTCCGCCTAAATTAGCACAAATGTTTACTTCTATCTTCATAGATTTAATGCAAGTACCATCGAAATAGTCTCTAGCTGCTGCAGCTTGCTCTTCTGTCCTGTACCCAACAAAACCAAAGTTTCTGAATTTACCAAGCTTTGTGTATTTCAGCTGAACGTCTGTCACTTCACCCTTTTGACCGAAGACTTCTCTGAGGCTTTCTACAGTAACCTTTAAAAAATTTGTATTTAAAATATTTGTTGAAATAATTAGAATTAAGAACTTCGACAAAGTTGACAAAACAAAATTGCTTACATTATTTGGTAAATTTTTTATAATGAGTCGAGACATTTTAAACAAATCTGTTGAATTTACGACGTAACAAAAAGTAGACCGGAGAAAAAAGTTTGGATCAGAATAGTACAGAAGTTACGTCAATACCTCAAACACTTCAAAATTATAACGTAATGGTTAGATAATATATTTAAGTGTATCCAATGAAAATAAGTCAAAAATATAAAATAACCTCAACAAATAATTTGACACAGATTATGAAGCTTATGTCTTAGGAGGAAAGGTAAAGGGATCACAGCACATACAACCCATGTCTTCAGTGATGAATAGATAAATTCTTCATATTATTTCATTAGATGTCGAAATAATACATTTTAATTGTTTCTAAGAATTTCTGGTGACAAATACATTTAGTCACTTTTACTAGTAGTATATCCGCTGAGACGAACTAAGCCACTAAAAAAATCTCAACATCACACTGCTAAATAAGCACTTATTTCAACAATTCCACGTAATACACAACAACATGGATACTGGGACGGAAAACTACGCAAATTTAAGATAACAAAATCTGCAAGAAACAATTTGCAAATAATTAAAATAAACGTCCGATTGTTTCCATAAAATCCCGCCAAAACTCCCCTCAACAAATAAAACAGACACATACTTCATTTTTTACATTTTTTTTGTGCAACCATCCAGGGAAAAGACAAAAAAATCTATGACCATAATAACCGATATTTTCAGTAATAAAATAATATGGTATTCCTTATTTAATTTCATTAAATTGTCAACATAATACATTTCAGTGTTTCTTTGAATTTCAAGCGGCAAATATAGTGAGGCAGTCTCTCTAGTAGGATCCACTGAGGCAGACTAAGCCACTAAAAAATCTCAACGTCACGTTACTAAATAAGCACTCATTTCAACAGTTACACATAATGCACAACAGCTTAGATACTTGGGACGCAAAACTAACACAAAATTTACTAGAAACAATTAGTGAATAATTAAAATAAAACTCCCTATAAAATCCCGCCAAAAACCCGTAGATAGAGAATACTATAGACTACACCACGCAGGCCATCTCATTCACACAACAAAGAGTCTAATTTATCCGTATACAACATCGATGAAAGTGACAAAGCTATAGTATTTTCTGTCCTTTAACACGTGCCGGTTTTTTCAAGATCGCACAATGATTATACTAAACAACACAAGTTTAACTAAATAATTCTGTTCGCGTTGGGGCTACCAGCCTCATACCACTTTTTCCTATAAAATATAAAATAATTGAAGTGAAAATACCGTGGAAAGTTATTTCTTTAGTTTGTTAAACTTCATTTTCTGCGGCATTTTATTAAAGCGAAATTTTCCACCTTAAATACTTCTTCAGAATTCTGTTGAAATATTGATGTATTTGATAGATTAATTTATTTTATAAAATTCTGATTTAAAAATTTCACTTACCGATGAAACTAAATAGTATTAACTTTTACAAAAATTTTAATTCAAAGAATTGCTCTCAACTTGCATATAAATGCCATTCTGATTTACATAATATTTGTAAAGTAAATGCAAAAACTAAAAAACAAAATTGCAGTAAAATAATTACGGAGTACAATATACACAAAAATTAATGACAAAAAACAGAAATAAATGTTATTTGACATTAATTTATTTCATGCTTGGACTGAAACATAAATGGATGGATCCATAATAAGTTGCCGCTCTTACTACCGTGTGACAAACGAATTTTCCTGTCTTTTTCTATCTCATCGAGCGTAAACACGAAAAAAAGAATTCGTGTCAGGTCATGAAATAATATGAATATGATCAAAACTAAGGTTCTAATAAGTGAAAGAGAGGATGTTCAGACGAAATATGGGTAAATGAAAAATGTCTAGAACAAGTGAACGAAACTGTGTACCTGCAGGAAGTATTTTTGAGGAATGGATTATCGATGATAAGAATCGGATGTGGAGAGATAGGCAGCAGCTGACTATAAAGTGAATGGAATTTTGGCCGTTGTAGTAGGCAGTAATCTAAGCCCGTCGTAATGGCCATCCCCGATGAGGTTTTGACGCGACTTTATCGTACGGTAGTGAGGCCGCAAATACTCGAAATCGAGTGAAAGTAACATAAATGCCGTAGAAATGCGATCTCTTAGAAATATGTGCGGTGTCACCCTTATGGACCAAACAAGCAATGAAGAAATATGCAATATGACAAGATTGTACGAAAGAATTATTATAAAACGAAGAATGGAATGCCTGGATGATTCGTGCACTTAGGAAGGAGTGATGAAAGACTGACATAGAAAATCTACAGAGTGAACATGAATGGTAGCAGAAGACAATGGAGACTAAGCTGATCAGACCAGAATGATAGCTGATCGAAATGTCAAGTGTGTGAGGAGAGTGATGAGATTTGAGAAGGAAAAAAAGTATGGAAGGACCAAAATACTTGGCGCTCAAGTCTGTAACTTCTATTAGAGTTACCGCGTGAAGATATACATGCATTATAAAAACACCTAATGAAATATATTCACTTTATTCAAAAATAGGCAAACAAATATTCAGATTATAACATAGATTTTGGGTGATCTTAAATTATGTTTCTTTCGTAGGCGACGTATGTTACTTACGATATTGCCGGTTGCGATAATTCAATTTTCCATTTTTTTAAATTTACTTTTGTGGATTGCGATAAAATTTGTTTTCGGTTATAATTTTGCCGTTTACGCAGATGCGACTACGAGGATCTTTGCGTTAGGATCTAAATTATTTAAGCTATACATTACAATGAAAAAGCGAAATATCTGCATTTTGTCGCTTACGATATTCTTCCATAACAGGCTCGATGTGTCCATTTTTTTGCTCCGTGTGTTTGATACCTAATCAATTTGATAATAAGTCTATAGCGCAGAGTGATGTTACATTCTCTTTGGCGCAATCTATAATATATTCTGTGCTCTTACTGTAGCAATGGTAGCGAGCCAAAGGACTCGTATCCAGCCATAAATAAATTAAAAAAAAGAGGTGGCGACTTTTGGCGGGAACGGAAGAAGTGAGGTTGTCATTTTATTTAGATTTTCTATTTTTTACATTTTTAGGAGTTTTAAAGTACAACAGTGATAGTATATTGTGTTTTAAAGTTCTGTGTAAGTGAAAATAATAGAGCAGATCTAAATAAACATGTGTAGCTGAAGTTTTCGCGCTCTTCCAAGAAGTCCTTTTTAACTTCAGTAAAGTAGAGTTGGGCAGCACACTTTTAAAAAATGAGTATCGTGCGAGGGCCTCGTTTTGCAAACGTGCTAGCACACTGCGCTAGCACAGTGTGCTAGCACATTTGTGGAGGCTGGAGAGGTGGGGAGGTGCCTGTTGAGTGTTAAATGCACGATGCACGTTGTACGTACTGTGCAAGTGTGCTGTGCATGAAGCAACGACCCGAAAGAGGAAGATTTATACGCTCCCTCGCTCGTACTCAATAAGTACGAAAGAAATTTTCGAAAATTATCCATCAATAATTAGCAGCAAATGTACGCGTTTTTCTTTGAAATGCCACCAAGTCAGTGCTAACGAAATGAAACGACAAAAATGTGAATTTTATTAAACCTTCAGTTACATATATTTATGCAGACTGCAATTTTTTACACTTGCATAGAAATTTAACGAACAAAATACTATTACTTTTGTACTTTACTATAATACTCCCGAAATGCAAAAGATGTAAAATCTAAATGAAATTAAACTGCGCTTATTCTCACCAAAAATAACCCTAGATACTACATAATGCACCAAATAATCAATCTCTATGTGGATCAATCACTCAACTCGCGCTTCACGACACGACATTGCTCCTCGCGTAATCTGTGCTGTGTGTGGCCTCGCGTGGCGCGTGCCGCCTCGGCTCGCGCTGCCTAGCGGCCGGTTCGATTTTAAATGTGCTAGTGTGCTACTGTGCTACCACATTTTTATGAAAAGAGGCACTCCCTCTTTTTCAAAACTGTGCTGGCACAATTGTGCTTACTCGCGTGCTGCTTACCCAACGCTACAGTAAAGCCTACTATCACTTTACTGGAGGAGTGTTAGGGACAGTTAATATTTCTCCAGAAGTTATGTTATTAGGCTGATGGTCTTGTTACCAATGCCTTAAGAAATATAAATAATAAAAAAATAAGCAATGGTAGCAATGTTGTTTTTATAGGTTATAAATAATTAAAATGGATCTAAACAGTGATTTGCCTAATTGTGTTCAAGCTAGATTTAAATCTGAATCTGGAGAAGAAACTGGTAGTCCATTGGATTTGCCATTGACTATTACTAGAGATCAACTTCAACTTATTTGTAACGCTCTTTTACAGGAGGTGAGTAAATTTCAGATGTTTCTTTCTGATGATGGTGTGTAACTATTGTAACTAATAATAATGTCTTAACATTTTTAAATTTTCAGGACGATAAACCTTTTATATTTTATGTTAAAGATGTCGAAATTACGTCTACTCTTAAAGATGCTATAGATATCGAAAAATTAAATTCGGAAGAAATTGTAGAAATAATTTACCAAGAACAAGCTGTTTTTAAAGTTAGACCCATCACCAGATGCACTAGGTATGTACATTTATTTAGAGCGACTTCAAACTAACAAATTAGACTTAAGCTTAAGAGCCCTATGACAAATCATAAGCACTTGAATTTCGGTATTGGCGAGCACGGACACTCATGTATGCGTGCCACTTTATTGCTTTATTGAGTTAAAGTGCCAGAGGTTCCCAAACTTTCTTTTCTCATAGACTACTTTCAAAATTTTACTGGTTTCGGTGGATCCTCTGCTGCTACATTTCTACCATATTCCCAAAACTCATCAAAAAATGTGAAGATTAGATCTAACAATGGAAATTTGCGTCACGGCTGAGTTCCAACTTCCAACCTTAAATTCGGAGTGGTAAAACTAAAAAGAAAAATAGTATATTTTCTTGTGATGAATTCATAAAATCTTAAGCTATTTTCCACTCAAACTTATGCAAATCAAGAATTTAAAAAACACCAATATTAAAAAGATGTTTATTGTATGGACCATGACCTGTTAGAGCACCCGTTAGGGTATGGAGCTTTGCTCTCAGACCTAGTACTGTTTAAAATGATATTATACCAAATACATTGTGATCGTCAAAATGTCATACGTTTAAACCACACTAATATTTTCTACCAAAACGAATAGAATTTCAACCATTTTGTAACATGGTTCATAAATGCATTTTCTTTCGGAATCGTTAAGTCCTTTCCGATGAGATTCCGATAGAGTTTGTGAATAGCATTTTCCAATCCGTCGGATTGAATTTATGCTTTCTGACGATCGGCCCTTTCCGCCACGGAAAGTTTTTGAAGCGTTGTGAATAAGGGGGCTGAACATCAAACTTATTTTTACGTTGCACAAAACGTCATTAGCGCTAAAGGTAAATTAATTTGACAGTTTGAGGTTAGAATTTTTAATGACTGCTCAAACATCCATTAACCTGGTCAATAGCTGTGAGAATATTATTTTCAAACCAATGTTTGTTTTTGGTGGATTTCAGTGTTTTACAATTAAATACAATGTCATTGTCTAGTCTTTCGTCTCTATCTGATCCAGAAGAATATGTTCCCAGACGTCGAATAATTCCAGATTGAGTAAATTTATTCGAAAAACATGATGGAGAAGATTTCCGTGTAAGGTACAGGATTTCTAAAGAGGTAGCTGTACAAATTTGCAGGATTCTCGATTTAGAACCGGAAACTAGAAGAAATAAATCCATTGATGGGCTCACACAGTTGCTGAACTGCCTGAGCTTCTTTGCTACGGGATCTTTCCAGCAGGTATTAGGTGATTTGATCAATGTGCACAAATCAACAGTATGTAGAATAGTGCAAAAAGTAACCCGCAAAATGGCAAACCTCAGTTCAACATACATTAAAATGCTTGACAGGGATGAGCTACGAATAGTCGCTGAAGGATTTTACCAAATTGATGGCTTTCCACGAGTAGCAGGAGCTCTAGACTGTACCCATGTGAAAATTGTTAGCAGAGGGAGGTCATTACCTGAACTATATCATTGTAGGAAGGGATTCTCAATTAATGTGCAAGCAGTTTGTGATTCTTCACTGAAAATGAGAGACATTTTTTAATGTCGCCTTTAGTTAAAGGACCTTTTAATGTACTGTCAAAAGCTTTATGCAACGTCTTTAAATTTGATGAATAATTAGCGATAATGATTCATTAACTAAAGTAGTATTTAAGGAGTTTTCTGCAACTGGGTGTATTTTTTGTAAACATTACCATCTCCGTTTTTTACAGGTTGACTGATAAGTTATATTTACTGCACCAGTCTTCCACAATATACAGTGCAGTTTGCATCACTTACTAAGTTTTCCCTGGTTTGGGTATAAAGATCACTTTCACTTATCGCCAACACAAGGGAATGTAATAAAAAGCTAGGCAAGCTTGTAGAACACCCATTATTAACCGAATGACATCCATTCCTCCCCATTGTAGGAGAACAGGAAAGACACCATCCAGTCCAGCTGCTTTGAAGGGGTGGAATCTGTTGATTGCCCAGTGTATTCTGTCAGGAGTTACTACATTCTGGGCAATATGCCAACAGCCAACCGTAGGTATTGTTACGGGATCCTCCCAGACGACATTATTAATCAGCCTACATCCGGGAAAATGGGTTCATGACAGGATTTCTTGCACCTGAACTGGAGAGCTAGTAGTGGTGTTATCTATTCTCCGAAGAGGCCGCGATTATGTTTACCAGAGAGTACTTTACGTACCCTGTTGCCTGTTGGTTGGATTTGATACCTTTACAAAACTTCTGCCAGGCGATTGATTTCCTGTAACGTAGACGCTTTTTATACCTCGATTCAACTCCCTTGTAGTTATCCTTGTCCTGGTCAGTGCCTGTATTTATTGTTCTGTTCCATAGTTTCCTGACTTTTCTTCTGAGCCGTGCAAGCTCAGGGCCCAACCATGATTGACAATGCCTATCATTGGGCGAGGGAATGGTGAGTGAACAGGCAGTTTCATAGCATTTTGTCAACAATTTAGTCAAGGAGTTGACATGCTGTTAAATTTGTTGTGTATAAATTGCAGGAGTTTCGATGCTCTTAAGCTTATCGCAGATTAGAATCTTGTAGAGGGAACAATCCATTCTATGTGGGTTCCTGCGCAGTTGTATATTACTAATAGCTACCTGAATGTCATACCTAATACATCTGTGATCAGAACACGAGGCCTCATCAGACACGTGCCAGTTTGTCACAAGGTTGGACGCAGAGTTAGTTGCCAGAGTCAGGTCTATGATAGTCTTACATTGTCTGGTCACGTATGTTGGTTCAGACCCAAAATTAACTATTACTAGGGTTGTTATAGAAAGGTATTCGACAAGTGTCTTACCTCCGTTGTTGATACTATCACTGCCCCATTAGGTGTGATGAGAGTTGGAATCTATGGCGATTATCAGGTCCAAGCCGTCCACCTCGCAGTAGTCCACAAGCCTCGTCAACTCATGTAGTGGAGGATCTTCATTTTCCGGCATATATGCTGATGCTACAACTAACGATCGATGGCTTGCTTCTTGCGTTAATGGTAGCCCTATGGCACATAAGTCTCTGAAACAGAACTCAGTTAAAGGCTGTCCATTTAATTTCCTAGAAATATAGATACAAATTCGAAGTCTGAATTCGTTAGTAACTATCAGCTTACCTCCAATATTGGAGATACCCTGTACTCTGCTGATTTTGGCGATCCACGGCTCCTGAATCATGGCAATAGCTGTTATATTAACCTCCAACCACTTCCGTAGTTGGGCCGTGGCGGTCATACTGTGGTGGAGGTTAATTTGGAGAACCGCACTAGCAGGTGCTAGAGGAGGGCAACGCCATTGGATAAGTCATCCTCGGCTCCTCCCTCCAGTACATCTCTTCTCAGTCCCTTCCTTCACCGGGTTCCGTTGAACTCAGCTCGGAATTCCCGCTGGCATCAGGGACGGAACGAGAGGCTCCAGGCTCAGCGCCGCTCTCTTCCGCCTGAACGTCCGTTACCGAAGTTGTCTCCATCGGCACAGGCTGTTGAGCCTGCTTGTCTAGGACAGATTCCGGAGCTGCAGCTTCGCGGTCAGGCCCCACGTCCGCGTCCACGGAGGGAAGGTCCTGGATCTTCCCCTTCTATTTTATACACGAAAACTAAGTTTGTGTGCGTGTTTTGGAGACATTGACTACATCAACGACATTATAGAGAGTTAAATGCATTTGATAAATTCAAATTACTCGTTTTTGCTTTATTTATGGTTGATTTATACTTGAATCAAAATAAAACTATTATTTGTTTTCTTCGTACAAGGGATTTGTTGTTCCATGAGTTAGTTAAAAAAATTCTATCTACTTACAATTCATATTTGAAGTAAAGTATCAGTTTATAATAGATAATTTCAGTTGTTTTGAAGAATGGAATATTTTAGCTGTGATAATTATGTTGGCAGTGTGTATTTACAAAAACTAAAACAAGCCGCGTTTTCTAAATTTTCATATAGCTAGTAAAAAATTACAAACTATAGCTAAAGGCGGGTGTGTTCCAGAGTTGCATTTATGTATATCAAAAGTCAGGTAACGTGACTCGAAATTTGAATTCTAAATATTATGAAACATTTAACTGGCGGATGGGTTGTGCAGATACTAATAGTTTATTTCGTTTTCCTTGCATTAACTACATATAATAAATAACAACCACTACGAAAAATTAAAGTAATGGTACCGTTCTCGCTCGTCAGTATTGCAGTATTAGTGAGTACAAGTATGTATTAAAATTTTTATTTTTATTATATATTTGTTATTTTGACTGACTACCCTGTTGAAAAACCCTATGTACGCCACTGCTCGCTGGGCCCGCGCCCCCGCCCAGGTCGTTCTGTGACCCTTCAGCCACTTGCGTGGGCTTAGAAGTGCCTAAAGGTGATGAAGAAGAAGCCGCCCATCGTTTAGCTCTCCTGCGCTTCTCGGAGTTCTGGTTATTTTTCGTCACCTTGTCTGAGCTCGTACCACTGACGGAGTCCCGAGCAGGAGAGCAGCCCGCCCCCTTCTTTTGGGGCAGTTTGCCGCTGCGCCTTTCCGGGCCAACGAATAAACCGAACATACTATCACTGTTGTACTTTAAAACTCCCAAAAATGTAAAAAATAGAAAATATAAATAAAATGACAACTTCACTTCTCCCGTTTACCCCAAAAAGTCTTCGCTAAAATTAGAAGTTTAAAGTTATTAAAAGGTAATTATTACATTTATTAATGTATGAAATATTATGTGTTAAAATTTGACTATAGTATGAACTTCTCTGTTTTTGAGGTGAAACATCTTTTGCGGGGGGTCAGACCGGCGTTGGCGTGGCGACGCTGATCGCCCGCCACGTGCTTGTACTGAGCCCGTATACCTATAGCAGTATTATTTTTTTGAGTAAATTGACACCGTTATTACGAAAATGATGTTCATTTTTAAATCCAAAATAGCGAATATTAATTTTTTGGATAAACCTAAATGGGTATCATTTTTTACGTTTCTCCGGGTGTTGATTATGAAAATAACGTTTCTCTTCAAATCCAAGTCGGCGAATATTACTTTTTTGAATAAATCGATATGGATGTCATATCCTCGCTTCTCGGGGTGCTGATTACGAGAATGACGCTCATTTTCAAATCCAAGATGACGAATATTCCTTTTTAGATAAATCGACATGGGTATCATATTCTAGGTTTCTCGGGGTGCTGATTACAAAAATGTCATTCATTTTCAAATCCAAGATGGCGAATATTACTTTTTTTCGATAACTCGGTATGGATATTAAATTCTAGGTATTCTAGGTATCTCACCCTTTACTTTTGTTAACACTATTTTATTCTCTATATAATTTTCTTACCGCGGGCTATAATATCTGAAAATCAATTCTTGAAGAGTAAATTCCAATAAATAATCAAAGGCAATGGGCTTCCTAGCTTGTTTGTAACGGTTTGAATGTTTTTGATCATCTTATCATTTTTCATCGAAACCAAGTAAAAGCAGTAGTACACCTACAGTGAATTTTTGTATTTATACACAAACAGAGAGCGAAATTTTCAAAACGAAGAGACGGAGCCTCTCACCTTGACAACCCGCGGGCGATTGAAGGAGGGAGCCTAGCGTTCACGATAGCATATAGGAAACCGTTTGTAAGAGAAAATCAAGAGGTCCGGACATTAATTAGACAATCATACTATAAAATAAATTTCGTTGAAGTTAAAACAATAGTCTGGAAATGATCGTCTCTGCACATGCATTTACTGGCTCTCTGAATATTGTATTTTAATAAACCTTTTGTAAAATGATGTTGAAAAAATGATACTTGGCTGAGTTTCTTGTCGGTTCTTCTCAGTGTCCAGGTTTTCTTTTCTCTTCTCTTTGAACCGTACTAAAGTAGATTTGACGTTCAAAAATACCTTGTAATTGGGTGTACTTGAGTAAATTGATTTGACTTTGCTTAAGAGCGGATAAATTTTTCGTACAGATTCTACCTCGTCAAGCGCTCGCCCTGGTCTGAGAAACACGCGTCATCGCGTATTTTATCCGGTTTTATTATATTTATTACGCTGATTAATTTAAAAAATAAATTCTGTCATATATTGTACATTAAATGAAGTTTCATTTCATATCGATTTTTTTTACGTCATTTAATCACGACACTATCCCTGCAATAAGCCTTTGTGAATTTTTTTTTTCTGTAAAAAGGAAGAAATTTAAGTTTCCACAACACTAATATTCAATTAGAATATGTATTTGATTTCAACATAATTTTAGAAATTGTTAGAACTCGTCGAAACAATGTTAATTAGGAGGTCAAAGTAGCGCGTCTAAGAAATTACCTTGTAAACTGACTTCGTGAATGGTTGTTGTAAAATATTATAAAATAAATATAAAAATATGCTACACCGATATTGAAGAAGGGAAATTGATCTATTATAAAAAAATGACAAAAACGACAAAGGGCTCTCAATATGACGTGTCTTTTTTTTTATTTGTTTTTCAGGTAATCAACAGCCATTTCATTAATAACAATACACAAAATCACGTAATACACAAAAGGCCAATAACAGATTACCCTAACACAGATAATTTGCGGAAATTACAGTTTTTTTTTATCCATCCATCCATTTTTCATCCCCACCAACCTGATATATGGCGGTCTACAACTGTTAATATTGACTACCCCTATTTTCAATTAAAATACGCCTAACCTGCCATCGCAAGCGGAAGCGGAAGGTCTTACAAACTTTATATGACAGCAAATTACAAAACCACATTTTCTATGTTATATATTTTATTATTGTAATAATTGTATTACCAATACCTCTATGGACCATTCTATGTAGTCCAGGGCTTCCCAACTTTTTTTTGTCGAGCCTCCCTAGATAAATAATGGTTTCCCGCCAGTTTCTGTCCCTCTTTTATTTATTTACACGCAAACGATGTGTATTTGTTTTTATTTTATGAGACATAAAAACAAATTCACATCATTTGATGGTAAATTTGTTGTTGTGTGTTATTGTTTTGGAACAACGATCAAGAGTGATTTTTTTTGAAAATGAAAATGCATCGGGCCTCTTAGAACTCTCTACGCCCCTCTAGGGACGCGCCCAACTGGTTGGGAAGTCTTCGTATAATTCCATAACTATAACATACTATTTAGAGATATAAAACATTATTATTCAACATAATAGCAAATATAACATGCAATCATCAGGTATTCAGTGTCATAAGTAGGAATCGAATAGGAATAATTGAGTGTATATCTACATTTATGTACCTACTATGATGATCCTATCCCTAGTCATAAGTTTTGTAATCATTAAAGATTTTTGAGTGTCTTAAAGTTCATACTTAAAATTATCAATTGATTTTTAAACGTAAAACTTTTAATTTCAGTTCTATACCTGGACATGCTGAAGCTGTAATATCTACTAGTTTCAGTCCTTCAGGAAGACAATTGGCTAGTGGTTCTGGAGACACTACTGTTAGGTTTTGGGACATACACACACAAACTCCTTTACATATTTGTAAAGGTGATATGCTTTTTATTTGAACTGCATTCTTTTTATTTTTATACTTTTGGTAATGTGAAAAAATACAGTTTTTTTTCCACAAAAAAATATGGAATATCGAAAATTCATTATTCAATAAGTTATTATATTTTTTTAGGTCACACAAATTGGGTATTGTGTATCAGTTGGTCACCAGATGGAACCAAGTTAGCATCAGCATGCAAGCAAGGCAGAATAATTTTGTGGGATGCACAGACAGGCAATCAGATTGGAAAAACAATGATAGGACATAAACAATGGATCACTGCCTTAGCATGGGAACCATATTACAGGTAAATATACAATTAAATGGTACATTTACATATTTAGAGCTCCAGATATGAAAAGAAAAAGGGAACCCTTATAAGATATCTCATGTGTGGGTCCTGGGTCAGTCGATTTTCTTAGAAACTGCTATTCAGAAATTAGAAACATGTGATATACAAGGTTATTTTGAAAGGATGTAATACGAAAGGGTATAAAAGTACTCATAACAACAGGAAACTCGCGTGCTACGTCTTTACTTAAAGTCAATAATTCTAGTGTAAACACCTCGAAGTTAAAAAAAAAATAAAGGTGACGCAACTCTAATATCAGCGGTTTTACGTCGCTAGCAAACTTTTAGAATATAGGGGATAATGATAGGGTTGTACATTTATTTTCCTATTAAATTAATGTTTCTTTTGTATGGAAACCAAAATAAACGTATCCCGTAATTATTACATCTGTAATATAACAGTCAACAGTGACACGTTGAAACCCTGGCAGTTTTATACCCACTTTCACAATAATCTTGTATATGTAAATGACTTCATTTACGGCTTGCTTTAAGGCAAAAGGAGAAGAGAAAACATAAAAAATAGGTAGTTTTATGCAGATTTTTTAAGAAAAATATAGCATGTGGAGTTTTGTAACTATTACAGTCGACATTTTATAGCACGCATCTTTACTTGGTCTTGGTGATCAGAGTATGTTCTACAGTTAAGACTCGAAAGTATTGAAGTAACAGTTATGATGACTTTCAATTCTACATGTTGTTCTTTGTCAAATCTTTTGTTTACTAGAAACTCGGTGTACTTGTCATTATATTCTGTATTAATACTTACCAAGTAAATAATTTTTAATTAAAGAATGCAA
This sequence comes from Zeuzera pyrina, assembly GCA_907165235.1. Classification (NCBI taxonomy): domain Eukaryota; kingdom Metazoa; phylum Arthropoda; class Insecta; order Lepidoptera; family Cossidae; genus Zeuzera; species Zeuzera pyrina. The sequence continues at coordinate 8,826,222 of OU015627.1, forward strand.
TATTAGTCATAGAAAGAATAGTACGAAAGAAATTGTGTAGTCCTCTGCCTCTTCTTCACAGAGCCTGTGTATGGTGTATGGTATGTGTGTATGATGACATGTCGCCCTGGTTCGAAGTCTGTACAGGCGTCATACAACAGTAATTAATTTATATGACATATATGCGACGATAACATAACCACCATATGTTATATAAATATAACATTGTGCACCATTACTAGACATGAAGCCGAATACACATTGCAGCGGCTATTATTACACGACGAGTAGTCAAACCAGCAACGTTTATACAATCACTAAGCGACCAAATATGTCTTTATATGACTGTTACACGAAACTCTTACGACGTTAAGTTATATTAAATGGGCCCTTATGCCGTCGAGTAAACGTCCTTACAGCACTTACACGATTATATTATATAACATAAAGTTGTCACTATAACGTCCTCTCGACCACATAATTGTTTGTTGGGTTATAACTTATATACCAACTAACTAAACGTAATCAAATGCTTAATAAGCACGGCATGACATCTACGGTTCTGTAACACAACTTTTTATATTCTTTGACCAAACACAGTATATTGCTCTCTGTCGCACTTGGTAACTGGGGTATTATCTATCGCATTTCATTTTTTTTATGATTTAATATTTTACTGATATTTTAGATTTTGAAAAAAATGGTGACACAAATGAATTAAATAAGTACTATACTTACGCATGATACGTTATTCGTGAACCTTTGGAAGTCTTGCTAGTATAGTTTCTGCAGTATCTAATAACACAGGACGGCATTTTAATATTAATATTAGGAGCGCACATACGACTTGACACTGTCGCGTTGTTACACAAATGAGCTCCAAGTTGGCTAATTAGCAAAGTTTTGGGGTGCCAGTTTTCGAGCGCAATAACTCATCTACCTCTTTTAAATGTAACATCATTGGTCACCTCATACTATAATACAGTTAAAATTCTTTTCTAGAAAAACAAAACTATGAATTTATGAGATATTTGGTTTTCTATAAGTATAAGTAAACAAAAACATAGTATTTGCAACTAGCTAAAATGAACAGAATCTTAAAAAAGTAAAAGGAATTTAAACAATAATTAGAAGGAACAACGCTAATATGGATTAGCACAGCCAGTTTCGATAATGGTTATATTATTTTTTTATCTAGAAACGCCCGCCTTACTTAGGTTAGACATTATGTCATAACCTGTGGGTTAGACCGCTCATGATGACACTGCCTCCATGCGGCCCCATTAACATGCGGGCAAACTTTAGTTTATTATTATTACTTTGACTACCCTGTTAAGGATACGGCGTGTAGTTATGTATGTATTATTCCTTTATATTATTGTGGTGTTATAAAGTCGTTGCAGTGGCTAAATAATGTAGTTAATTTAATTGTAAAGCAAATAGTACCTAAGCTATTATTTATTTAAAGTTTGTCTTTCTAGTGTACAGTATTACTGTAGAGAAGAGAATATTACAGATGATAAATAAGTGTTGGGTTATCGCACTTCTAGTTAATTTAATGGCTGCCAGATATTGCGCCATGTGATTCAAATATCACATATCACCACATTGGACATTTTTAGTAGCCCTAACACCATGGAGCATCTTAAATCTTATAGACATTTCTTGTGGTCAGCCATTATAAAATTAACAATATTATTTACAGAAATCCAGACTGCAGAAGATTAGCAAGTTCTTCTAAAGATGGTGATATTAGGATATGGGACACAATAACATGCCTTACTATCTTCAGTCTCACTGGACATTCAAAAGCGGTGACCTCAGTAAAATGGGGAGGAAATGGACTCATTTATACATCGTCCCAGGATAGGACAATTAAAGTATTATTTTTGTATTACGTTTGTTTGTCACTATTTATTAATAGTGGTATGAAATTAACCGGAACTTATTTAGGTATGGAGAGCAGAAGATGGTGTACTTTGCAGAACTTTAGATGGACATGCACACTGGGTTAATACTTTAGCTTTGAGCACGGACTATGTACTCCGTACTGGGCCGTTCCACCCTATTCTGGATCAACAAGGATTTAATAGCGATAGTGAGTTAATTTTGTAAGTTATTTAAAATAAAACTAACTTATTGTACTTGAAAATTGTTTAAGTATATTTGTTTAAATATAGAAAAAGTGCTACAACAACGTGCATTGGAGCGATATAATGCAGTCTGCGCACAAGGTGCCGAACGTCTTGTATCGGGGTCTGACGATTTCACCTTGTTCTTGTGGTTACCAGAAAAAGAAAAGAAACCACTGGCCAGAATGACTGGACATCAACAGTTAATAAATGATGTTAAATTCTCACCAGACACTAGGTATACTATTTCACACACTTGTCATATACATTTGTTTTGATAAACAAAAACAAGAATATCACACCACATAGACACACACACAGTAGTGTCGCATTTAATAAACGGCTGTCACTATATACGTAATACATTACATATTATATTTCTTTTATTATCTTAGCAGCAATGGAGCGTCATGCTTTCTATCCATGTTTTTGTTTATCAGAGATTTTATAAAATGAAAAATATTTCCACTTGTATTATCAGCATAATTCTAATTTTTTTTCTAGATTAATAGCATCGGCGTCGTTTGATAAGTCTGTCAAGCTTTGGGAATCGCAAACTGGAAAGTTTATCACTTCGTTACGAGGTCATGTTCAAGCTGTGTACATGGTTGCCTGGTCAGCAGATTCAAGACTATTGCTCAGTGCCAGTGCCGATTCCACACTCAAAGGTCTGAATACCAATTTAATAATAATAATAGCCTTTCATTTCCGAAAATCGAGATTCTGATACAAAAAAGAAATAAACAAACTTTTGTTATAAAATATTCCTCAATTCGGTGTGCCTTTTGGAATAAACCTCCTCCAAGTGACTCCATTGGTCTCTGTCAGCAGCAACCCTTATTTAATGTGGTCCCAAGGTCAGACAAATTCCCATTTTCTAGTCGGCCGCCCTTGTCTCCTAGTCCCATCTCTCGAGTAACCTGTTTGCTCCATTTATTTGTATTGCAACGAAACATATATCCTGTCCAATCCCATTTCTGATGGTCAATACGAGTAGGTATGTCAGTTACCTTGGTTTTGTGTCTTATTTCTGTAATTCTTATTCTGTCTTAAGTTTTATTCCCAACATACTTCTCCCCATTGCCCGTTGACATCTTACCAGTTTCTCTTGGTGTTTCTCTGTAAGGGACCAAGTCTCACAACCATGTTACATGTGGTAGACTACAGGTGTTAAACGTCTTTCTTTTAATATGGATGTTTAATTCTTTACTCTTCATAATTTCTTTATGAGCTCAATATTTCTTCCAGCCACTTGCTTGACATTATATCACTGGAGGCGATAATTTGTCTTAAATAAGACTTATACGTATTCGAACCTGTTTCCAGTCATTTCTATATCGATCTCAGTGCAATTAGTCAATTTTGTTTTGATTTTGTCATAATTTAGGATCTTCTTCCAGCAAGATTAAGACATCAGTGAATCTCAGACGATTTAGGTGGCTACCATTTATGTTAATGCCATAATTTTACCAATCTACTGTTCTGAAAATATTTTCAAGTACAGCAATAAACACCACACGTTGTTTAAATATACGTAGCAATAATTACAAAGTTTATTCGCCTTCGATTATGATCAAATTTTTTTAACAGTATGGAATATGAAAACGAAAAAACTGGAGTTGGATCTACCAGGACATGCTGATGAAGTTTATGCTGTTGATTGGTCTCCAGATGGATCTTACGTTGCTTCAGGAGGAAAAGACAAAGTATTGAAATTGTAAGTATGAGGAAAACCATCTAATTTCCACCCGCGACTTAGCTTGTGTGGTACTGGAAAACTACAACCCGTGTATTCGCCAGAGGTAAAGATAGTCAGTTTTTAAGACTATTTGGCGTAAAAGGAATACAAATGGACATTTTTTTTAATAACAATATAAAAAGTTATTGTAAAAGGGGGTATAAATTCGCCGGGGTACCAACGTGTCACTATTGACTGTTATATCACAGATGTAATAAATAATTACGGGATTTTATTTCGTTTTCCATACAAAAAAAACATTCATCATTTATTGGAAAAAAAATGCACAATCCTATCATTATGCCCTAAATTCCAAATGTTTTTTTTTTCTCTTTGTTTTGGCTTCGCAGATTGCATTTAGCCATTGACCAAGTAAATATGAGTCGAAAGTTAGGGAAACGAAGTTTCCCGCTCTTTTCCTTTGCTTCTTCTTCCTTTATGGCATGGCGCACAGTTCAGCGCATTTGCCAATTTCACGTATTAATAAGTAATCCATAGTGTAGAATCACATGTAAATCAGTTTTTTCCTATCATAAAACTCCTCCAGTAAAATGATAGTAGGCTTTACTGAAGTTATAAAGGACTTCTTGGAAGAGCGCGAATACTTCAGCTAAACATGTTTATTTAGATCTCCATTCTTGTCACTTACACAGAACTTTAAAACACAATATATCACTGTTGTACTTTAAAACTCCTAAAAATGTAAAAAATAGAAAATCTAAATAAAATGACAACCTCACTTCTTCCGTTCCCGCCAAAAAGTCCCATTCCAAATGTTTGCTAGCAACGGGAAAACACTGATTAGGGTTGTCTCACCTTTATTTTTGTTTAAACTAAGGTTTTACACTAAAACTATTGTCTTTTGGCGAAGTTGTAGAATGTAAGTTTTCCGTTGTCATGGGTATTTCTATACCCTTCCGTATTTACCCATCCTTTCGAAATAACCTTGTGTATATACTACTTATACTGGCCATATTGAAATATTTCTATCATAATGGTAACGAAAAAAAACAGTTACGCGGTTACTTACACCACAGTTCCTACAAAACATTTATTGAATAACCAAGATAAAATTATCCTGTATACATAAAATTAGTTCAAGTAGACTGATTGCAAATATACTGCCCTTACGAATTTACACATACATAAGTAAATAAATTCTTGTTATTATTATATAATAATTTTAAGCATATTTCAGATAAAATTAAGACTAACACAGTATACTATTTAATAATGAATTTTATTTGCTTGTTTCAGATGGCAACACTAAAAAATTACAGATTCATATTTATACACTTTAAAAATAAATTTAAAATTCGAATTATCTTAATTTGTATTATTTGATCTTAATGCTCTTTTTAACATTTGCCTTTATACCCGATGCTTCTCCTCCGTATCTAATTGTTTCCGTCCGAGGTTCACGGATGGCACCCTTCCTCCTGATCTTAGCTTTTCTGTACTTTAGTTTATGTTTCACTCTAGGATTCCTCTGCTCCTTCTTTCTATATGGGGTCAGACCTTTATTCTTAGCAATTTGATAAGTAATTTTACGTTTATCTGAAACTTCTGCTACCATTTCTTGTGATGAAGTTGATGGCTTATTTTCTTCATTCTCTGTTCCTTCAGGTGAATTATCATTGTTATCAGAGAAGCCACTCTCCTCGGATTCATCATTAGTTCTGAGAGTGTTCCCGGCTTTATTCTCAGACCTAAAGAAATCATTACCCTCATATTCATCTTCGTCATCTGATACTCCAGTATCTTCTCCATCATCTTTTTCTAATGCACTGATAAGTTTGAGTTTTTTTGGTTCAGTTTCAGCCGCTGATTTATCCAATTTACGTTTCTTTGCTTCCTGTTGTCTCTTTGATTCAGAGATATGTAATTCGATATTGTTACTTACTGCATGCAATATTTTATCTATTTGAGGCTTTATGACTTCCAAATATATAGGCTCCATCTTATTCAACATTTGTCGGTATTGATATAACCTTTTTATTACAGGATGATTCTGAATATTGATTCTTTGACTTTTAAGCAGTAAATAAAAACTGATATTTGTGCAATAATTTAAAATAAGATCATAATTAGTTTTAACAAATTTAGAAGCAGGACATTTTGGTAATTTTCCATCCTTTACAAGTTCTAGGACTGGATGTAAATCATCTTTTGCAACAGTCAATTTTGTTTTAAAATCATCTATGAGACCTGCAAATTCTGGACTTTCCTTTTCAAGAAGTTGTAGTTTTTGCCTTTTTGACATTTGACTAAAATCACTTTTTATCACAGATTCTTTTTCTTCGCTAGCTTCTGCTTGTTTAGTGAAAAAGTCTAGTGTAAAGTCATCTTCTCCAAGTTGTTCTAGCAACCTTTTTTGTATATTTTTTGCTTCTTCTTCCTCCATAAGGGCTGCCTCCTCGTCATGTTCATCTCCAAAACCTCCATAATCCTCATCAACATAATCAGTTGCATAGTAAGATCGTTTCTTTTTACCCCATGCTTTAAGGTTGGGCAAATCATCATCTGATTTCTCTTGGCCTTCAACATCACTGTCTGCTAACCCCAGAATATGTTTATTGTCAGAACCATCATCAGATTCTGAAAAAGCATAGACTTCCTCCTCACTATTAGAATCATGATGTTTTCTTTTACGTAACTTATGTAATAGTAATTTTTCCTTAGGTGAATATTCATCCTCAGAATCAGATGGTTCATAACTGGCTTGCATATCAAACTTTGAATTAATTCTAAAACAAACAAAGTAATTTTTAGTATTAATTACGAACACAACAAATAATGATGAGATTTGAGAAAGCAAAAGAAGTATGTAAGGACGTTTGGTGTTCTGTCCTCTCAGACTACCCCGTTAGGGATACTGCGTGATATATATTATGTATAACAAAAAATTTAAAGTTGTTAGTTGCATTAAATTTAATATACTGGATGTTATTATATTTACTTTAGTTATTAATAAGAAACATATTGTAAATAATAATTATGCTCTATAATTTAAACTCATTTTTTTTTTCATTTATGTCCAATATGTAACCAAAATCTCGTAAAATGTTAACAATCTAGACTAGACCAACGTAATATCTACACATAAAACTATTTAACACTGCTTTGCAGCTATATACACAAAAGTATGAAATATTCCAAAAAATACTAAATATCAGCCAATAAGTAGTACGGCTCAGAACAAATGTGAGGTTATCTGGTGTTTTTTTTTCTTCATGGCATGGCGCACAGATTAGCGCATTTGCCAATGTTACGTATTGTATTATAAGTAGAATCATTATCGTAAAACTCCTCCAGTAAAGTGATAATAGACTTTACGGAAGTTTTATAGGACTTCTTGGAAGAGTACGAGAACTTCAGCTCCACATGTTTATTTGAACCTACTTCATTCCTTTCACTTACACAGAAGTTTAAAACAAAATATACTATCACTTTTGGACTTTTAAAACTCCCAAAAATGTAAAAAATAGAAAATCTAAATAACATGACAACCTCACTTCTCCTGTTCCCGCCAAAAAGTCCTCTGGTAAGTGTTCCGTTTTTAATTTAGCAGAAACTGTAGTGTTGACTGTGTTTCTAGTTCAAATAAGTCAGTTCATTCAAAACAGCAGGATTACATCGCCACAAAAGAAGAATCGACTCAATCAAATTGAAGTGATCGGGTCGATTCATTTATGTGAGTACTGAAGTTAGTAGAAGTACATCATTGCTTAGTTAAGCGATTTAAAAATACAGATACTTTGTACATTTTTACTGATTCATTAATAATGAAAATGGTACAAAGTGAAAACCTCAAAACTTGATACATTTTCTTAGTCTTACTAAATTACGTGTGTACAATATATCATATATAAATATAAGTATGAAAATTAGTTTCTTTGTCCAAGTAACTATTAATTATGACAATTACTGCAAGTCATTCAATTGCAAACTAAAAACTTTCTCATCTCTAGTTTAAGTTGTAAAAACTTCAGTCGTCATAGGAATCTTTATTCACATAGTGGGCACTAATGAAAAAATGAGCAGGAATTATACACGAAATGAAGTTGAAATGTAGCCCTAATAACAGCATAATGCTTATGTTAATGTAAAAGATACTAGTAACATGCAACAATGAATGGATATTATAAACCTAGTTTAATAGTCTCTCAAAAATATTTATATGCACATAACACAATATAGAAATAGGGAAAAAAATAATTTCATCACTATGTAGCACAATATAATATAATTACGGTTCTTATATTATTGTTAACTGCAAACATTTACGGTCATGTAAATTATGAGTGTTATGTAAAGTAGCTATTTTTGTATGATTTTCATTAAAAAAACTAGTTTATGCTTTACTTATTTTATGGCTCTGTAAAATATTTATGTTTCAAAGAGGCTTCATTGACCAAAAGGTTTAAAAATCACTGGATAAGAGGGTATGACCAGTGACCACAGCATTTGATGCAAAATAATTATGGTTTTTATGTTTTAAGTAAACAATAAAATAGGTGCTTTACATAACAATGTACTGATTCCGCTGCACATTGATGAAATTGTTCCCATTTTTAATAGGTGGTTTAAAAAGTTGATAATATGTTTCCTTCTTAGTTTGATATTATTTCCGTGGAACCCTCCTACATGCCTTGTGCTAGGGTTACACAGAGCATGCTTTAAGTATACTACTCTACTCAATATGTAGGTAACATTTTTTTTATTTTAGGGAAGGACTAAGAATGTTTACAATTTTTTTAAAAAGATAATAAACGCAAAAAATTTATTATAATAATTTCAAAGGAGATTATAAGGTAATGACATGTTGACATTTATTGAGGCGTCAATGATAAAAATCTTTCAAATAATGAAAAAAACCTAACACTTCTTTTCAAATACTTAGTTACAAAAACGTAAGCTCAAACTAGATACTTCTAACATTACCATCAGAACTCATCTTTTGGTAGAAAGGGCTACAAGGAGTGAAAATTTAAATACTTGCCCTCTACTACAAATTTATCTTTGCGCAATCAATGATCAGACCTAAGCCAAGTTTAAAATTTTTATGTTCAAATTAATTAGGAAAATTGTAAATATGGGAAAAACAATGGTTATGGTTTATGTTATTAGATATAATTCTGTTTTTAAAATTTTGTAATAAAAATAATCTATTAACTTTATTAATAACAAAAAAGTACATACCTACATTAATATTTACAAACTTAAATAGACTTCCTCAAAGTTGTCGCTTAGAAAGCTCTCATTGCTTAGGGTGCCCAGCAGACTGGCAGCATTACCTCTTCGAATAACCAAACTGATTCGTTGGGGGAAGAAGCTGCAAGCCCAACGGTCACCCGAAGCCTAGACCAGTCTTACAAATATGAGAAACCAATTGATCTATAAACTAATTTTAATCCAAATATTATGTATCTACCTTATTTTATCTGCCATGCTGATGATAAAATGTAGAATTCATTCAAGACAATATTGCATGTGCTCTAATCGGAGGTTATTAATATCAAATTCAATTTCTGTTTATTAGTAAATTGAAAAAATTGAATATAGAATGAAAAACAACATGTTAAACGATTAATACACCGATTACCATTGTTATAATGAAAAACCAATTCAATATCCAAGAAATTCTAATATCACATAGGGAAGGGCAAGAAATATCAATATATCAAAATATAGATATTTTTTCAGAAAATAATCGATAGATATCGTCGATATTTTTAATTTCAAAATATCGAACATCGATATTTATTTCTGAGTATCAAATTCGATATTTTTTAAGATCTTCATTATATTTAATATTGATTATGTATTGTGTATTATGTCATTTTAATAATAATTTTGTTTTTTCTCTACTAATAATACTTCAATATGTATTTTTATAATAAATAAAGCTAATGTAACTGCAAAATGTGTCCATTTCTTTTTCACGTTCGAATATTTTGACCAATTTTTTAGGCCATCGCGCCTTGGGGCAAAAATATCAAAATATCGACACTTTTTGCTCTGCATATATCGATATTGTGTAAAAATATCGATACAATATATATAGATATATTTTTTCCATTTGCCCATCCCTAATTACCACAGACTACAAGTTCTAATACACAGATAAGGAGAAGATACTTTTTTTTTTCTTTCTTTATGGCATAGCGCACAGACTAACGCATTTACCAATGTCACGAATAAGTAGAATCACAAGTAAATTAGTTTTTTTCTTATCGTAAAACTCCTCCAGTAAAGTGGTAGTAGGCTTTACTGAAGTTATAAAGGACTTTATGTAGATTTTAGATCATTCTTTTCACTTATACAGAAGCTTAAAACACAATATATTATCACTTTGGTATTTTAAAACTCCCAAAAATGTAAAAAATAGAAAATCTAATTATTTAGATTTTCTATTTTCCGTTTCCGCAAAAAGTCCGAGAAGATACTCTAAGGAAACTTTAGTCATTGGTGTGCACCCACCTTTGGAGGTATTAGTTTGGTCCATACAATACGATGTGGACGGTGGACGTCAAGTTTGAAGTTGCGCCAATATCTATGTTTTGTATCTTATAACAAAAAGTCTGTGCAACTGTTAAGGTGGCACTTCACATGGCTATTCGTGTTCGTGTAGCAGTATTCGGCATGTTTGACAAAATATTCGTGTGAAGTCCCAAACATCACGAACACGCCATCCACACATGGACGCAAACGACAAATACTTGCAAATATGTTTGCTAAGTTTCATTTGTGTACACATCTAGCTATGGACGTATTGGAGTTTGCAAGTTATGTGCAAAATGCAAGGATGCATTTGGTATGTCATGCATGCACAAAATGCAAGGAAGCATTTGAATAACTCAAAAAATCACAACATAAGATTATTTGTCCAATCCATTCTACTGAGCTGGCTATGTGTGGACGCCATACGGATATATTTGGCATATTTGAATCCTTCGATTTGTGACCAAAAACCGACAAGGGGGCGTATATGCATGTTCGTGTATTTGTCTTGTTCGTGCAAATAAGACAAAGACAAATAAATTGTCTCTCATGGTGGTTCTCGAGCAAATAAGACAAATACACGAATACGAATAGCCATGTGAAGCACAGATTTATAAATGGAAGCAGATCAAACATAATTCACTCACACATAGACATCGTGTAAGTAATAACACTGTCACTTTCATTGTAGTTTAAAATTGTATATCTTTATCCTTTTCTTTCATTTGTTGCAACACAATGGCACACATAGACAATTCCGAAACCGTGGCAGCCGCCATCTTCCGCTTAAGTCAAAATAAGCGGAGTATGGCGTCTGTTTACTTGTGTAGTACGTCACATGTTCGATGATTAAATATTTCTTGGTGTATAAACATTATTTTGGTTATTTAAAGTGCAAAAAATGGTACAAAAGTGTTGTACCCCCAATAGTTGCAACGCCTCATACAGAAAAGCTCCGAAAATCACGTTCCATCGGTAAGTAAATTTGATGTTGCAAATTGTTTGATTACTGCATTCAGTTAGCTGATATTTTTGTATTTCGTGGTTCCGACACTTAAACATGTTGCAAACTATTAAAATTAAAGTTTCCTTATACTGTTTAAGGTTTTTTTATAGGTTTTTTATATTTTTCTACCAAATACCTAACCAATTTTGACATTATTAGTACTTGTACCTTAAAGAGGGCCGAATTCAGAGAAAACCGAGTCTCGTAATAAAATTAAATATTAACAGACAGGTACCTAAGGTTAAGCAACTATCTCTTTTTTGCAGCTATCTTTTGATTTTGATGTATACCTTGTTAATTTCGGGTTTCTAAAGGATGAAAATCTTCAAATTTTTTGGTTAAAGAACTACATAAAAGAAATACATAAGAAAGGCTACATAGAACAAACTGGCAGACCAATTCTGGCAGTGTCTTGTGCTCAAAACATTTTGAATCCCATTTATTATGTAAAAGAGATACCCGTAAAACCCTGTTGTTGTTTGACCATGAAATTTAACATATCTATTAAAAATGAACATGCTATCGCCAAATTAATATCTAGTCGCTATGCTGGGATGAATCTGGACCAGTGTTGTTTAGAAAAAAGCCAGTACTGGAATCCATACTTCACAATTACAAAATTATTTTTAATTTATTTATAAAAGAATACAACTTTCTTGCTTCAGGTAATCGAAGATGGACGTTATTATGCATAAATTGTGTGGTCACATGTAAAAATGGTGAAAACAAACATGGATATCTCGAGGCGAATAATGACAAATAAAACCTACGATTACTTGCAATGGTAATCCTTAGCATATCTGAGCTAGCTACTTCTGGCACACATTGAAAAACAGTGAAATGATGTGTTTGATGCACATCTATAATGAGTTCTTAGATAATGTAATAAGAAAACAATCCGATTAATAAATAAAAGACTGAAAACATTCTTTGTTTTATTGTGTAAGCTATTTTAGTTTTTATTCTCACTGTGATCGATCACCCTCCCGATTTCTTTTAATTTTTGAGTTTTGTGCATAGTTTAGAGAAAATAATCAAGGCCTAGCGTTGAAGAGTTATTTAATAATTTTATAAAACATTCACTGACGCTTATCTCCTTAGAAAAATAGTTAACTATAACACTCGTCTGATATAAAACTTGTTGTATTTTCTCATAACCAAGTCTCTAACACTTACAGTAAAGCAATGGTAAGTAAGCTTTACTGGAGTTACAAAGGACTGTTAAACGAAATTCCTCCAACTCCTCTCACTCGTACACAACTTTAACGTACAATATACTATAATTTTTGCACTTAAAACTCCCAAAAGCACAAAAAATAGCAAATCTGAATTTTGAATAAAGTGCCAACCACGCTTCTTTTGTTCGCGACAAAAAGTCTAAGTTCAAAACTTTCACTTGCCTGATTATCAACTTTCCCGACTTTTAAAAATATATCGTTTGTGTCATTAAACTTCATCTACCCACATAAATCGAAACGCAAGCAAGCAAGGGCGTCGCCAAGTGGGGGCAGGAGGGGGCAGTTGCCCCCCCTAGAGATCAAATATAGCTAGCCGCAAAGCGACCAAAGTGCGAGCAATTGACTTCCTTACCTATTAATAAATTCCGCATCGCATGACAAAACGTAAATAAATTCACAAGATTTGATGTAATTGTAGAAAGTATTGAAATATTCAGAATAACATTAAGATTTTGACATCCGTTTTTAAAATCGCCGCCATTTTGGCAAGGCCATTAAACAGTGTAAAAATATTGTTACAGTTGGACCTTATGCGTAGGGAATAAGATCGATTTTTGGTGGAACTCGAAACATAACTTTTAGTGCTTATATCTCGAGACCTAGGCTTTATCGAGTTATGACCTAAAAACGCATTGCTAGGTTTAAGGCCTATTATCGAATGGTATAAGTCAAATTAAGAAAGAAGAACCAAGTTCCACCTCGAATATTCCCGAGCGATGACGTGTCATATACCTATGACTCATGCAAGCAGGCGGCGTCGAGAACAATGTCGAATTACCGTTAGCGAGCGTAATTCACTAGAAAGTTTCATCCTCTTTTTAGCAGACTATAAATAGAGCTCCGTGTCCGCCGCCGAGTCAGTCTTTCTCAACTATCGTTCGGAGCGACATATCGAGGCGACATCAAGGCGAATTACGAAGACCACTACGACTACTGCGACGACCTTGGATAGAAGAACTCTGCGATTCGGGAACGTTGTTATTTAGTGAAGCGTGTAACTTCGGTGACTACTACGCGAGTACCTCGAGGGCGACTACGAAGATTAGGAACCGCCGTAATTAAGTTCGCGTGTTCTTGACGTCTACTTGTACGAAGAAAAATAAACTCTTTGCACCCTTAACCGGCATCTTATTACCCTCAGCTCGTAACAATATGTAGGTAGGTATGGTGTGTGTGTGCATTGCATTTCTTTCTACGACAGCCGTTCACCAGCATTCACGTTAGTTTCGTATAATTTGTATTTGGATTCAATTATCACCTCCTTTGAAGTACGTTTTGCTGAAGAAAACACGCCATCATTCGCATTATCTAAGTTACACCCGGCGCAGATGCAAAAGATGACAACTGAAAATCTGAAACAAACTTGTGAATCTATTGCCCAGTTTTAGGATTTACCGAACATAAAGAATGAAATCGAACTTTGGCAGCAATTGTGGCACGATAGGCTTAATCTAACAAATCTAACAGTTGTTGATGTCCTAAAAGAAACAAATTCCTTCTTTCCCGAAACGGAAAAAGCATTGAAAATTTTGATCGCTTTACCATGCACGACCTGTACAGTAGAGCGATCCTTTAGCAGCCTCAGAAGACTAAAACCATGGCTAAGAAGCACCATGGCAGAAGATCGCCTTAATGGTCTGGCCATGATGAGTGTACACAGAGCTATAATAAATAAAAACCTAAATAATTTTAATGATAAAGTGGTTGAAAGTTTTGCAAAAAAATCCCCGCAGGTTATGTTTTAATTAAATATTATTTTTGTTAAAATAAATTATTATTACTGTGTTTAAAAGTTTGATTTAGTTATTGTGCTGTCGAGGGCTTGTGAAGTTTTATACATTGATATTAGAAGCGTTCTTATTACAATCGTCATCGAGGCAAAGACTTTCAGTGTAACATATTTTTTATTCTCCATATATTACCCCATTGCCCCCCTTAGTCATAAGCTGGCGACGCCCTTGCAAGCAAGGTCATCACAATGTACATGCGGCCCAAGACCAGCAGCGCACAGCGGTCAGGCCTCATGTATCGAACAAACAATCATAATATTGTATCGAGGAGCCAGTGGGAACACTCCAAATTACATCCTTCATGTGACAAAAACAATCTACAAAAAGAAGGAATATAATAAAGTAATAATCTCTAATACTAGTATATCAATTAATTTTCTCCTTATTTACATTAACAAAAAGTACATAAATACGTTAATATTTACAAACTTAAAACTACTCATTATCTTTATTTTATCCTTATTTTCTCACATGAAAAATATAATTTAGAGTGTCCCAAATAGTCCCGCTCTAAGACAATACACAATATAGATACCCACTCCTTAATGCGGCCCTCAGTTCTGTATGTGTGTGAGTAATATTTGTTAGTGTTAAATTATCCACGCACTTTGAACCGATAGGTATAGTCTGCTTCCATTTAAAAGTCTGTGATGTGAAGTGCCACCATTACACGCTGCGCGGACGTAAGTCGTTGATGTGTGGACCCAACCTTAAAGTGCCTACACACATTCCAATTTGTTGGAACAACTTTACTAGTGATTGCGATCTGATATCGATTAATGGAAAAATTGTTCGATCAATCTCGAGTCACTACTCGAGATTCAAATCGATTTACTGAATTGATAGTGGACAGCCAAAAATGGAGTTCCCATTATATTTCTGTATTGGTAAGAACGCAACTATAAAATAATAAGCTAGCGTGGAATTTTTTTAATAAATTATAATACATATATATATATATCGAACAATGCCGACACTTTAGCGCTTTCGAAGCTAGATTTAGCGTCTTTTTGTCGTCTAACTTTTATTTTTCCCATGCAAAATTTTACAAAATCGTAGAACGATTTTTGAGTAGTCGATCTTTTGGATATCGATTCCTGTGAATCAATTCTAGACTGCAATTCGAATCAGTTAAAATTCGATCTATTCTGAAAAGAATCCCTAAACTAGCCGACGACGCCGATAAATTGTAATGTCTGTAGCGCAGATCGCCAACTTTATTATTATTATTCCGACATTTTTCGGTTGGTCGGGAAATCGTTCCAACTTGAGCCAATAATACAGTATACATAGTTTTAGACATATAGTATATGTTACAGCAGCGATGCCATATCTACCAACGTAGTCCATAAATCTACCTATTTTTAAAGACATTCTATTAAAAGTATTGTATTATATAAAATTACATATATTGTAATATATTTATTTATGTTTATTACACGTTTTCGTAATATTTTAAAAATATTTTGGAAGACTCGATTTTCATATATACTTAAATAGCACGGGGTACGGAAATTTTTATGTAGTGTAAAATCAAGCGTTAACTTAAAAAGTGAGGCGTAACTTTTCCTGTCGTATTCCAGGTTTTTCGAAGTGCCATCTACAAAAATGGTTCATTTTCAAATTCAAGATGGCGAATACAGATTTTTTGGATAAATCTACATGGGTGTCGTATTCTAGGTTTCTCGGGGTGCTGATTAAACGGAGCCTGAACTTAGGGTGAAAAGAAACGACGTATGGGGTTAAAAAGAAAAAAATGCTAGGGCTGTCACAGTTTTTTCAAATATGCATAGGGACCTACATATTTATATAGTTATGTCATATAAAGCAAAATTGAATTAACATAACATTTAACTTTAATCAACTTTTTTAATTGCACAGGAAATTTCGAGATCAATGTGGCTTAATGCTTAGGCACTACGTAATATATTAATCAGTCTTAATCACTTCTCTTTACACATCATCATCCGTTAAATCTTTAAGAATCTCATGATCACTTTTGTAGTATGATGATCGTCGTGTTGAAATAGTTTTCAAACCGCTTGTACTGGGTTGGTCTTCATCAAATACCTTCTTTGAAATTTGAAGACGAGTGTTTGGAAATATTTTTATGCATTTATTTAAATTGATTAGTTTATTTTTTATAGAAATATTCGACAATTTTTCGTTAGCAACAATTTTTATTTTATTCTTGTCGATTTCTTTCTTTATCTTTTGTTCTTTTTCTTCTTTTTTTGATTCTATATCTTTATACATTATTTCTATTTCCAGATTCTCTTCTTTCTGACTCCCTTCTTCTTTACAGCTTATTTCATTTTCTGCAACAATTTCATTTCCGTACAACAAAATGTCTTCGAATATTATAGGCATTGCTTCTATGTCATCTTCTACATAATTAAAACTATTTATTTCATTAAATGTTATATTTTGTGCCGGATGTTCTTCACAAACAAGTACATTTTCTTTTTTTCGTTGATCTTGTTTTTTAGTTTTCTTGCCTATATCTATTTCATTGAATGTTAAATTTTGTGTTGGATGTTCTTCATAAACAAGTATATTTTCTTTTTGTCGTTGATCTTGTTTTTTAGTTTTTTTGCCTATTCCTTTGCCTTTGTTATCTTTTTTTCCTTCCTTATCATAGATATCGATTTCTTTACTTTTGTTTACTTCCTGATTTCGATCAATAATTTTGTATGTATTCTTTTTTTTCTTCGCTTTTTGTGAATCTTTCTCCTCTGCTGTTTCTATGTAATCTTCACTTTCAGTACCAACACTTCGCCCAGGAACTACGTCCAATTTCCTTTTTCTCTTCCATTCTGTTATGTTCATAGTCCCGTATCTCATTTCCTTCAGAATGCCTAAAATCGATTTCTCTATGACGTCTTCATTTTTTTCGATACTATTTTCATCTGGTAATCTACTTAAAACCTGATTTGGATCAATAGGATTTATTCCAGTTTTTCTGAATCCAGCCAATATCTTTTCCTTGCAATTTGTACTAAGGTTTTCCATTAGTTTATTGAATAATCTCGGAAAACACCCCTTTGGAATTGATGCTTGGGTCTTACCATCAGTTTTTTTCCATTTTAATAAAATATTACGCCATGCAATCTTCATATGGCGGAAAAATGCCACATCGAGCGGTTGTGTAAGATGTGTACTATTGGCAGGCAAGAAAACAAAAGATATGTTGTGCTCATGACAAAGTCTTATTACATCCAATGATAGATGGGATGATAAATTATCACCTATAAGACACTTCTTTCCTTCTTTGTCTCTAAAATAAGGCAGAACGATCGTTTTTATCCAGTCTTCAAATATATTGGCATCAAACCATCCGGTTTGCGAACGATTATACCGTGTTCCTGGTGGTCCATGTTCAGTCCATGTATCATACATATTTTGGGCCTTGTACACTACATACGGTGGCAGTAAAACCCCATCTGCGCTAGCAGATATCATCAACGAAATGGAGGCCTTAGAGTGATTCATCACTCGCACAGGGTACTTTGTTCCACGTTTAGTAATAATTTTTTTTCGTCCTGGGTTGTCCGTCAAATTTGTTTCATCGTAGTTTATAATATTATTTGACTCAATTTCTGCCCATGAAATTTCTAATTCGCTGAAGTAGTCTTTAATTGAGTTTGCTGAGACTGCTGCTCTGTTTCTTTTTATGTTTTGACTATTTATTTGCGAAATTGTGTCTTTATGCCTTTTAAGGAAACTGGCGACGAAATCTGGACGACCTGGTAAATTATTATTAAACTTCAGCACTGTCTTGCCCAATTTATCAAGGTAACACTTAACAAGATATCTCAAATCTAATGAATCGAAAGGGTAACCCCATTCGGCACATATATTTACATATTTTATAATATACTCCTCGGTCTCTTCCGACAAAACTGTTTGACCTCCATGTTTTTTCATGGTTCTTGTACTGTGCCTATACAATACTGATTTATTAATGTTATACTTTTCAGCTACAGATTTCAGGGACATATTGTGAGTCCTATACTCTTCTATAGCTTCATTTAATGCATCATCACTGTATTTTTTATACCTTTTGCCTCTTGGATCAGGCTTATAGGTACGTGGCATATTGATTTGTATCTACAAAAAAAGAAAATACTGAGTTACATACTAAAGACAAGCTTATCAATTTTTCATTAAAAGTTTAAAAAATGGATTTGTGGCAGCCCTAACAGATATTTTTCTATTGACCTCTTACTCGTGTCCATTCAACCCTTCCTGTTTCTATTAACCCATACTACGTATCTATTGACCCCCTAATACGTATCTATTCGCCCCTCTTCCGTGTCTATTAACCTCAAACCTAATTAAAAAACCTCTTTATTTACAATTTTATCAATATCATTAAAATTTATTGGTTATTGTACTTACTTTTACAAGACACTTAATCCTAAAGAACTGCTGAATAATATAATCCGCTTTTCATAACACAAACCCCTTTTTTCTATTAAATAAACACAAAGTTTTGACGAACACAAACGAACATCAAACGACAAATAAGTTTCAAATGAGTTTTTTTAATCTATGGCTAACTTCACTAGAAATCAGTGTTGCCAATTCAATAAAAAAAATGTTACTCTTTTAAAAAATTGTACAATTTATTAGGTGTCTGTTCTTAAAATCAGGCAATTGCCTCCAGAAAAACTTTTTTGATTGTGTGTCTATACACCCTGGCAATTTTATTCACCCCTTTCTATGGTACTTATTTCATAACGCGTATTTACTTATAGTTTTATTGTCATTTCACTCTTGATGTTTTGGCGCCCTTCAAGAATCATCATCACAGGTTCCATAAAGCAAGCCGAAAGTTCAAGAGTAAAATAAAAATAAATTTGTTTCAATAAATTAAGGACACAATAAACTAATAATAAATGTTAACAAATACGCATTACCAATTAAATCCGCCAAAAATGTTTTGTTTAAAGGAATAATAGTGAAAACGTAAGAATTTGATATTACAGAGTAGAAAAAAAAATTGTTTTAGAATAGATTTAGCTTTATTTTTTAATTCCTAAAAATCTTCCAAACTTTAGGAAAGCTGTAAGTTAGGTTGATATATCGTTTCTTTTTTTAATCTACCAATGTCTTGCATTTCATCTACCAATTTTCTAAAATTAAGGTTGGCAACACTGTATTACAGTAATGTAATGATAATGACTGAGTGCAATGAATAAGTGACTTTTTAAACCTCGGACCAGTGTTCTTTTTTTGGCGATGTAGGTAATTTTACAAAAAATTAAATATTTCCTGTAGAAAGCCTTCGTGACCAATACGTATCTCTGAATGTATTTTTAGCATTAAAAAGGAAAAAACCAGTAAACTCCAGTCGTGCGTCGGAGCTGACACACACTTTTTTTCTATAAGAAAATATATTATGTGTGCCACGTCAATGCCTGTTACAAGTGCCTGGCACACCACTTTGTTTTCCTGAAACTAGAGTTCAAAAGCTAATATCATACAGTTGGACCTTATGTGAAGAGAATAAAGTCAATTATAAAATGACACGTGACACACAACTTTTAGAGCTTCGCATTGCTAACATTAAGTTAAGTGCCATTGATTAGTATCGATAAAATTTAAAACTGGCCAAGTGCGAGTCGGACTCTGCGTGCCGAGGGTTCCTTACCACCATATAATGTATTTGTGTTATGTATTTACCAAAAATATATTATTCGGATTCGAAAAGAAACTTCAATTTGCAGTTAAAAGACATGTTAATGCTAATTAATTGATTTCCAGTAATGTCAGCCTGTATTTCACAACTACAAAAACGTATTTGCTTAAAAATAGTGTTATATTTCTGAAATAGGGATAGCGTTGAAATATTATTTACTGAATAAATAACAAAGCACAAATTTTTCACAAGGTGATTAAAACTGCAAATGAGAAACTGAAAAGTTATTGCTTATTGACAATTCAGACCTCAACGACAAGAATTTTTCATCCCAGAAATCGTACACAAAAACAAACTATCCAACGATAATTTTGATACAAACTCCATATCAGGTAATCCACATAACTTTGAGGACGAAGATAACAATATACAATCTGGAATGGGACGCCCGAATGAAAAACGTTTTTAGTGTCGTTGGCCAAAGTATTTTAGTGCTACGAGTAGCGATTCTGCGAGTAATTCTAGCGATTTTATAATAACAAATAGCACACTAGGGATTTTTAGGGACGGTCGATACGACGATATAAGTTCTTCAGATTCAGAGAAAGATATAATTAAAAACTAATTGGTAAATAGTTTGATATTTCACCCCGATCTGTACCTTCTTGTGAGAACCTCAGCCGGTATAGATAGCTATCCAACGGTGATATTCAGTCATCCAGCATTTACATTCAGTTATCCTGCATTGACACTCAGTCAAGTTTTTGTCTATTTATGAGCCCGACAAAAATATAACAAGAATACTAGAGCAAGCTCGAAGAAAAAGGCTCAATGTCCACTCAAGAGCTTATACGACAGGATGGGTAGTTAACAAAATTTTTTAAAACACTCATGCATCGAATGCAAAAACTCTGACGAGTGATAGTCAGCATATAGTGCATGAGTGAATCAGTCACCGAGAATACAAAAATACTAAGAATATAAACAAATCCGAAAAAGTCGTCCGGTGTTTCGCAACAGTACTCACTAAAACAAATGATTATTTAGAATACAATGTACATAAAAAAGGGAATATTACAAGTAATACTTAAGGAAATTTGCAAAGATTCGTTTGTTTTGGTAAACTATTCTGAACACCAGAGCTTTGTATCAAAGTATTTTGTAGAAATTGTTACGAGATGTGGAGTGTACAATTGGTGTCCTATAATAAATAGAATTTTAAAAGGTTTAGATGTGACGCGTTTAGAAAATAAATCTTTGCAAAATAGGGCGTATAATAAGTTTTTGAAAAGATTAAAAAATAAATCTTCTAATAAGTAATATTGATGTTTTCTCTTAAACTGAAAAAGACGATGAACAATTTTTAATGGACTCGGGACGTCCAGAGTCCATTGCAAATTAATTAGTATCTAAAATTTTCCTTTTGCTATTGAACTGTAACTTTAACAGTAAGAAAGGCAGAATACAGCAGTTTCCTTTGAGCAAGCGAATACAAAAAAAAATGTCATGTAAGGCTGGAAATATCTACAATACATCATATATTCTTTGTTCTTGAAATTGCAGTCTGATCAAAGTCTGATACGTAGTCGTAGTCATAGATAATTACATAGGGATGGCGATCTGAGATCAATTAATCAAAGAATCCAAATAAATCGATTTTAATCGATATTTTGTAGTGAATCGATTCTGTGAATCGATACTTTGCCCTTGCAAATCGAGATTCGATTATATTTTTAATGATAAGAAATATAAAACTGTTTAGAATGAGTTGAATGTGGGAACTGTGAATTTAATAATTTTTTAATTTAAACATTATAATTTTTTTTATCTTAAGTAGAGGTTCTTATACATGTAACATTTAAATACATTTGTAATTGTTTAATTCATTAAAAACGATTAGATTGAATATTTTAGCGTCTTCCAAGTTTTCTATAATTACATTCATATATGTCATAAATACAAACTTATATAGTAAGTCGAGAAAAAATCGATTTTCGAGAGATCGATTTTTTAGACTACGATTTTTCTATGAATCGATTTTTCATACTTCGATTCGAATCGATTCGTAAATCGATATTTTTTCGAGAGAATCGCCTTCCCTATAATTAACTACATATAATATATTTAGTATAGTATCCCTTATTATTTATTTATATTTCTTAAGGCATTGGTAACAAGACCATCAGCCTAATGCCGTTATTTCTGGAGAAATATTAACTGTCCCTAACACTCCTCCAGTAAAGTAATAGTAGGCTTTACTGAAGTTAAAAACGACTTCTTGGAAGAGCGCGAAAACTTCAGCTACACCTATTTATTTAGATGTCCTCCATTCTTTTCACTTACACAGAATTTTAGGAGTTTTAAACTACAACAATGATAGTATATTGTGTTTTAAAGTTCTGTGTAAGTGAAAAGAATGGAGATCCAAATAAACATCTGCAGCTGAAGTTTTCGCGCTCTTCCAAGAAGTCCTTTTTTAACTTCAGTAAAGCCTACTATCACTTTACTGGAGGAGTTTTATGATAGGAAAAAACTGATTTACTTGTGATTCTACACTATGGATTACTTATTAATACGTGAAATTGGCAAATGCGCTGAACTGTGCGCCATGCCATAAAGGAAGAAGAAGAAAAGGAAAAGAGCGGGAAACTTCGTTTCCCTTACTGGAGGAGTGTTAGGGACAGTTAATGTTTCTCCAGAAGTCTTTAATATTTCAACTAAATAAAAATAAAAATGTGAACCACAGAGATGAAGCTTCGGAATTTCTGACGGGAAAGCGAGAAGTAAGGTTGTCATTTTATTTAGATTTTCTTTTTTTTACATTTTTAGGAGTTTTAAAGTACAATAGTGATAGTATATTGTGTTTTAAAGTTCTGTGTAATTGAAAAGATTGGAGATCTAAATAGCGTTTCTCCAGAAGTTACGTCATTAGGCAGATGGTCTAGTTACCAATGCCATAAGAATAAGAAATATAAATAAAGGACATGAAACAAGTACAAAATAATCGTGCCGCCTAAACTTAGATTGTCGCAAATAATGGCTGCCGATTAGTGATGTCCCAAATTTCTACTATGTAGATGTCGTTAAGTCAGTTGTTGAAATAAGTTTTATTTTAGCATCGGTATTGAAATAAAAATCATTATCTAAATATCTTCAGAAAAAGGGAGTGTTTTTTTTTGTATGTCATATATTTATACAATAGTACTGAAATATTGTTCAAGCTGAAAATAGCAGTCAGTGTAGTTCGATGCTGTCGGCATATAATTAGAATCTGCGCTTAAGGCGATTTTAAGGTGTTATTAGTAACAATAGAAACAGTCGCCTTCAGGGATAGCCCCTTTCTGTCCTTCAATCATTTTTGTATGGAACTTTAAATGAATCCTACATACAAACAAATTACTTAGGTACCTCTTTTTGTAATACTTAGTAGTACGTCCATGATTATTACAGATATAAAACTGCTTTTTAAAAGAAATCAATATTTTTATGAAGCGCTTTCATAAATGTTAAAGATCAATAAACATAGGTCAAAGTAGTTAGAAAACAGCACAGTCCTTTTAATGCTTTTATTTTCTTTACATGCATAACGTTACTTCTTCTAGAGGTGATGGTGAAATTAAAATAAGTGCAATGAGAAACATACATACGGACCAACCAAATCTATAGCCATGGCGTACTGTAGCACTTTGATAAACTAAATACTAGAATAATTAATTTTATTAAAAATTAGTGGCCTTATTATCACAGTATGGCCTTAATATCACAGTAATTGGGAATAAAATATTTCAATTAGGAATTAATCGAAGAATTCTCAAATTCAGTTAAGTACTTCCCGAAGTTACCTCGTACATACAAATAAACAAATTTTATTTCTTTTCATTGTAAATAAATAATATTATAGTTTATAATATTATCTAGTGTAGAAAATTCACAATATACTGGGCTTTTGAATAAATATTTTAAAAGTTAAGATAGTAAATTGCTAGGCACTACAAGGGTGACCAATGTCTGACTAGTCATAACTAATGTACCTATAGTAACATATTTTTACTGGGTTTGAAAAATAGAACTGTTTGTTAACATTATTGTTTGTAAAATAATATTTATATTAAGTACATAAAATTGTTAATACATAACATATTCACAAAATAAATAAATATAGATAACTAAATAGCACAAATTTTATTAAATAATTTCTGAATGAAACTTTTGAATACTGAGATTTGAATTTAAGCTGTCATCGTACTCATCATGTCGCTGTCGTTTTTTTGTACGTCAAGAAAATAATGTAATAGTTTCCGACACCTTCGTCTTATTTCTGCTCTTAAAGTTTTTTAAAAGATTCTTTAAATTGTACCGCATCTGGATTATTAGTACAACCACTACAAGCTCTTATTGGTCGCAAAAATAACTCGGTGTGGTCTTGATTCACATCATTCAGAAGCAGATATTTAGAACTATGAGCAGATTTTTCTCTCCCGGAAATATCAAATCAAAATTCAGCCACATTCTGTAACCAATTAATATTTTCCTGTTACTTTTTCAGAGGATTAAATAATCAAGAAATTAAAGTTATTAATTACCACTAAATATTTTCCCTGATTCCTAATAATCTTTGTGAGGGTAATGCTTCATTCGTAAAATTATTTTCTTATTGTTCTACTGAAAGAAGTTTCTGCGAAATGCAAATTGCATAATATATATCATGAATACCCCGTTATACGTGAGTAAAGTCGTATTGAATAATTAGTGCGTTGATAATGTCTCACGAAAGTTTTAATAATTTAAATGAATACCCCGTTGGGGATACAGCGTGAAGATATGTATGTATATATCATATGGGTTCAATTTTCTTTTCCGATTATATCAAGCCACTCTTTTTCTCTAATACATGATGGTAATCTGAAACGAGATAATCCATACTATCTATACTTCCATACTAATATTATAAATGCGAAAGTCTCTCTGTCTCTGTCTGTCTGTTCCGTTTTCACGGCTAAACCGCCGGACAGATTTTGATAAAATTTGGCATGGAGATAATTTGACACCAGGGGGTGAACATAGGCTACTTTATTTTTCAAAAATCTACCCCTAAAGGGGTGAAAAGGGGGATGAAACTTTATAGGGGAAATGCTAAACCGCTGAACCGATTAAGACGAAATTTAGTACATAGATAAAACCTTTTCTGTTAAAAAACATAACTTCTTTTTTTTCCAAAAATCTACCTTTAAAGGAGTGAAAAGGGGGATGAAACTTTATAGGGGATACTAATGTTATAAATGCGAGTCTCTGTTTGTTTGCCTGTCTGTCTGCTTCGTTTTTACGGCTAAACCGCCGGACCGATTCCGATAAAATTAGACATGGAGATAGTTTGACACCAGGGAATGAACATAGGCTACTTTATTTTTCAAAAATCTACCCCTAAAGGGGTGAAAAGGGGGATAAAACTTTGTATGGGAAATTTTTAACTTCCTGTACTAATTTGGTACAGAGATACACTTTTCCATTAAAAAAACATAGTTTTCTTTTTTATTAAAAATCTACCCCTAAAGGGGTGAAAAAGGGGATGAAACTTTATAGGGGCACTTTATAATGCTAAACCCTAACAATATGGGTATCAAATGAAATAGAATACGCAGGGGAAGGTGGATACATATGTGACGTCACAAATGCAAAATGGCGAATATGATATTCATTTTCAAATCCAAGATGGCGATTATTACTTTTTTTTGGATAAATCGATATGGGTATCAAATTCTAGGTTTCTCGGGGTGCTGATTACGAAAATTATGTTTATTTTCGAATCCAAGATGGCGATTATTATTTTTTTGGATAAATCGACATAGGTATCATATTCGAGGTTTCTCGGGGTGCTAATTACGAAAATGATGTTCATTTTCAAATCCAAGATGGCGAATATTACATTTTTTTGGATAAATCGATATAGGTATCAAATTCTAGGTTTTTCGGGTGCAGATTACGAAAATGACTTTCATTTTCAAATCCAAGATGGCGAATATTACTTTTTAGATAAATCGATATAGGTGTCAAATTCTAAGTATGTCGGGGTGCCGATTACGAAAATGACGTTCATTTTCATATCCAAGATGGCGAATATTACTTTTTTTGGATTAATCGATATGGGTGTCACATTATAAGTTTCTCGGGGTGCTGAATACGAAAATTATGTTTATTTTCGAATCCAAGATGGCGATTATTATTTTTTGGTTAAATCGACATAGGTATCATATTCTAGGTTTCTCAGGGTGCTAATTACGAAAATGATGTTCATTTTCAAATCCAAGATGGCGAATATTACTTTTTTTTGGATAAGTCGATATGGGTATCAAATTCTAGGTTTTTCGGGGTGCTGATTACGAAAATGACTTTTATTTTCAAATCCAAGATGGCGAATATTACTTTTTTGGATAAATCGATATGGCTGTCAAATTCTAAGTACCTCGGGGTGCTGATTACGAAAATGACGTTCATATTGTAATCTAAGATGGGGAATTTTTTTTTTTTTTGATAGATCTACATGGGTGTCATGTGCTAGGTTTCTTGGAGTATGGTTCAATACCAACAATATGGGTGTCAAATGAAGTGGAATACGCAGAGGAAGGTTTTTGTATATGTGACGCTATCATAAATGCAATATGGCGGATGTTCCATAATAGGAAATAACTTTTTCGTTCAACACCAACAATATGTACCCATATTGTTGGTGTTGAACCCTAACAATATGGGCATCAAATGAAATGGAATACGCAGGGGAAAATTCCCAGACATGTGACGTCATCATAAATCCAATATGGCGGATGTTCCCTAATAGGAAATAATTTTTTTGTTCATTACCAACAATATGGGTATCAAATGAAATGGAATACGCAGGAGAAGGTTTTTGTATATGTGACGTCATCATAAATCCAATATGGCGGATGTTCCATAGAAGGAAATAACTTTTTCGTTCAAAACTAACAATATAGGTATCGAATGAAATGGAATACGCAGGTTTTTGTATATATAACGTCATCATAAATCTAATATGGCAGATGTTCCATTATAGAGAATAACTTTTTTTTTAACACCAACAATATGAGTACCTTGGGTAACCTCAGTAACCTAAAGAGGTCAAGGAACATTTTTCCACGTGGACGAAGTCGCGGGTACAGCTAGTTACGACATATAAACATGATACCTGTATTTATCGATATTTTTTTTTATAGGCACATATCATATAGGCACATGAACAGCCCTAACTGCAATATAAACAAAAATTGATATGAAGTAATTTACTGTATTATATGAATAAAAACTGCTAATAACTAAAAATATACATGACTATAATACAGTAAACTAAGAAACACAGTAATTACAATGGATATATATACGACATCAGACTAAATTAATGAATTTCTGTTACGTACCAGTGCAATTATAGATTCGTTGATTATTGCTTTTCCTCGAGCCACATCCTAACACACTACACTTAGAAATTATTGTGGCATAATGCTAGCTTCACCTTTAACAACAGTTCCAATCACAAAAACATTAAAAAATATTAAATCCATGATGTTTTGACACTTCGTGTACTTATCAGCGTGTCGCATTAATGGCAGACCGGCACGATTTGACATTACAATGATGTCACATAAAAAAAATACTTTTTGAGAAAAGTACTGTTGCTTTCTCTTACACACACAAGAAGCCATAAGTCAAAAAAAGACAATGCTACGTTTGAATGTTATGCGTTAGAGTATATATAACTAAATGTTGCTATAGATCAACATGACATGTCCTTTACTTTCCTTAGTCATTGCTTCAGGCACAGAGCCACAGAGCAAGTAAAGATTAGGTTGCTTCACGAGCTTCCTAAAATCATAAAACTTACATACTTAATATAAAATATAACTATAAAAAAATTTGATATATATAAAAACTTAAATTTTTTGCATTTTGTGCATATTTGCTATTTAGAAATTGAAATTAATTTCAATTACCTAGTAAAAAGCAACCCTAGTATCTACAAAATATATATGTTATTTGAGCGAAAATTATAATGGTTTCTAATACATTATGTACAAATTATTTAATGTATTTGTTCGTCATTTGTAGTATAAGTCTCAGTAAAAAATTAGATATACCAGATATGAATTCTGTGACTAACATAGACCGTTGTAGACGTTGTAAAGTCTTAACAGATTCCTTTAATACTTGGATGGAGAAAACGTCTCGAGGAAAATACGAAGGTGGCGATGCCGCCTGGGAGGAAGCAAAGTTGAAGATTTATGCGCGTAGCGAAGTTCGTTTAGTTGAAATTCAAGAAGCTTTGTGCTCAGAAGTGAAAACATATCAAGATCATTGTTACACACTTGCTGAAGAAGCAGAACAGCCATTAGAGAAATGGTGGTTTTCTGAAGACCCTAATTCAATAGATTTGTATAGTTGGTTATGCATAGAAACTCTCCTTCATTGTTGTCCACAAAACCATTATGGAGAATTATGTAGTCCTTGTCCTCATACTACTGATAATCAAATATGTAGCGGACATGGTAAGTGTGACGGTGACGGCACACGTAGAGGGAATGGTACTTGCATATGTAAAAATGGTTACACAGGTAAATACTGTGAGGAGTGTGCTAAAAATTTTTATAGCATAAATAAAACTTGCCAATCTTGTCACAGAGCTTGTAATGGATGTACTGGAAAAGATGCAGGTTCTTGTATTGCATGTAAAAAAGGTTGGCAGTTAGAAGCTGGCTCCTGTGTAGACATAAATGAGTGTAGTTATCCGTCTACATGTAAAGATAATCAATTTTGTGTAAACAGAGAAGGTTCGTTCATATGTGAACAGTGTGATGAATCTTGTAAAAGCTGTATTGGAACAGGATCTTCAAATTGTACTTCCTGTAAAGTAAATTATTCACTTTGGAGTGGCCTCTGTGTGGATGAGAAACTAAAGAATGAGCTTGTTACAAATGCTCTAAAACATGTAGCTTTGTATTCAGGTCTGCTTACTATAGCATTATTTATATTCAGACACTCTAAAATGTTAGCATCCTTTACAGTGTTAATTGTAGCAATGTATATTTCCATATCTGAAAAAACAACAAAAATTAATGTTTTTGATGTTTTTCTTAATATATGCTTTTAAGACACAAAAAGTCCATATATGCAATCATTTTCATTTTTGACTTCATTGTAATTAAAAAAAATAAACCAAATTTTCAGCACTAATTATACTACTTTTCTGTTATATACACAAAACTATGAAATATCACATAACACTAACATTTATCCAATATAAGTACAGCACTAAAAATTGGTTATTTGTCAATTGTTTTGTTTTTAATTTGTAGTGTTACCTAAAGGTTGCTTATGTTTCTAGATCAAATTAGAATCATATAATCAGTTCACTCTAGTATGTGAGTGACATGATTCATTCGAAATGTGATGTAAAATACTGATATAATATTATTGTTTGATAATGATGTGATGTGCAAACAATAATGATTATTATTGTTTGCACATCTCAAACAATAATATTATTTTATCTTACTTATAGATTTCCTGTTCTTTATTTTTAAGTGTTTTTTAAAAATACAAATTTTTACACTTATCATGAGGTTTATTATTCTTTTATTTCTTGGTGGTTTTCATTGCAGCACAAACACAAATAGACAAAAATTATAAAAATGTTTGTTTTACTAATACTGAATAAGTATGACAACTGAATCAATCATTTGCGAAATAACCCATCTCTAGTAGTAGTTATGAATGTTATATAGTCACCAATTGTTTACATTAAGGACAAAAATGAAAAAATAGGATATACACAATTTGCTGTAATATTTCGTATGTATACATTTCACAGAACAAAAAAAATTACTAAAAGTCAGACAATATCAAAATTTTGTTAGGAAAACGAGCATAACTTGTTAAATACATGCTTACGCTTCGTAATATTTTCATTAGGTACATCAAATACCAATCAGCTATTTATCACACAAAAACATTCATCAACAGAACAAAAATAATTAAAAACAGACCTTATTCCAAAGTCTTATAAATGTATTTACTATGTGTTCTACAAGTGTTAATGTGTAAAACATTTTCTTTTTACATTCTTAGTTGCCAGGTTGCAGAATATTTAGACGTATTGTGCAAAATAAAAAATGTTAACAGTGAAAATAAGCATCTTTAAATAATATTATTATTAATACAAATATCCCTCTTGTTTAAAAAACAAAAATCTCTTCAAACTAATAAGAAATGACTACACTTGAAATGCTATACAATATTGTCAAATTCAGTTGGACTGGTATCATATTGTCGAATCGCTAGAGACGTAGACAGGTATCTAATGTAAGGTGCATTTATTAATAAAATAAATTTTATCAAAACGTAATAAAGAATATTAAATTTTTGAGTTGGTTATGCTTTCGCTTTGTATACACAATCAATTGACACTGTTTTTAACCAATTCAAAAATGAGGTTCTGAATTCAACTGTATGTTTTTCATTTTACTTTTTAAGGGTCATATACACAGCATCAAGCAAATGGTTACAGATTGGACTTTGAACTTTCTAAAATCAACAAACAATGAAAGAAAGAGATGTCGATATAATTTGCGAATTAAGATTACGAGTATTAATCTTGTCACCTCATTGATCCAAGGATGGCACCAGATGGCACTCCCTCTAATTTGACTTTGCCATTAATATGTACGTAAAAATTATGTAACACATTTGTAGAGATGTAGATTCTATATAGGGACGTCCGCCAGGTCCTTCGTTCCCTGTTTCCTACGAACATAAGGATGTCTCTTAGTTAGTTTACATCAGTTGTTCCTCTGTGTGTCTGAGCCTAGTGTGTGAAATCTAGTGTTTGAGTACATAATGCATTCAGCTATAAACTGTTTGCTTCTTTCTTCCCTATTGCAGTATCTACATCATAGGAGGTCTGATGTTAGTCTGAGTATTGATAGCTGTCTATTTAATGTACAGTGTCCTGTTGTGATAACCTTCCAATTTTCTTACATTACCTCTTTCCAACCTTAAGATGTACATACCTTGATTTTGTTTTATTTTTCCCGTCAAAGTACATCTTGGTTTGTCTACACATAGTCGTTTTTCTTCACTCTTATTGGTTTCTTCATCCATTATTTTCTCAAAAACACCTAGAGTCACCTTATTGGATATTGGTAAATATGTGTCAGGTCCTATTATAGGTGTACTACATTGTGCCAGATCATCTAAGTTTTCGTTGCCAGCATTACCACTAGGGATTGGGAGGTCTCGACAAGTCCCGGGACACGAGACGCCGCAGGCGCAAAGTTATGGGACTTCGAGATTTCGAAATAAGATTTTGCGAGAGACTGAAACGTATCAATAAAATACTTATTTTGGTAAAATCAACATTTAATTGACATGTAGAATAAAACCGAATTTTAATATTTGTAACGTTAAAGCAATTCTCAAGAAATATTAATAGTTAATAGAAAGTAATAAAATTCTCACATTTCTAATATTAATTGCAGTTTAACTAATTCCTAATTTTTTGATTTCCAGACATTAAAGTCAATCAATCAGCTTAAAAAAACTAAACGGACTATTTAATTAGCCTTCGTCGTTATCTACGTAGGAAGAAGTGTTTTCTTTTCCTATTTTAATAAAATAGGCTTCCAAAAAATCGGTGCATTGACAGCTTATCCGTCAATTTGTTTCTTATTTTTGTAATCAATGATGTTATAATGTAAATATAACATCATTGTTTGTATTGCCTCTGGACAAAGAGAAAACCCTCTCGTGTTTGATTAACATTAAAACAGATATGAATACTGTTCATATATTTCTCGACTCGAGCCTCGACTCAAAAAGTCCCGGGACTTAATCCCTAATTACCACTGTGTCCTGGGACCCAGATAATATGGGAGCATCTATTAATTACGTGAGGCGATTCGACACAACTCAACATTGCATTTGAGTGGCCCCTTTTACTTGTGGTAGTACCTCTGCTCCGGTAAAAAGTGGTAGAAAGTTTTGTATGAGAAGTAGCGCCTATGCTGTCTCCCGTTGTAGGTACTCAATGTACGCCGCTTTGGTCGAATCGCGCGTTTGGCTGGCTGGTGGTGGCTTAACAATCGAGGGACTACTGTGCTGCTTTGTGGCGTTCGTATAACCGTGATTAATATTATTGTGTAGGATTTAGCCATATTTTAGTGGAGAAACATGTTTTACTAAATTTAACCTTGTTTAGGGTTTAGGATGATTAAGTGGGACCTTTCACATCCGACTTTACTAGTTTTTCTTGTTACATATTGTACCTACTCCATATTGAGAAATAAGTACTTTAATGTGTTATTAGTCTTAGGGTGGCTTGCAGCAACTGTTTAAACTCGATTTAAGGATTTGACATCACGCTTGCACCAACCCTTTAATAGTTGGTGCGAGATGTCAAATCCTTAAATCGAGTTTAAATAGTTGGTAAGAAGCCAGCCTTAGTGTGTAAGTTGGATAGAATAAAATAAAAATAACACTTCGAAAAGTGTATTAAAAATACATTATTTTTATTGCAAAAGTTACATAACTATATTAGTGTCATATATACAAAAACTAAATACATTGTTGGGAATACAAAAATTATATTAATACATATGATACAATGGATTTCATAATAACAACGGAATATTTAGGTAGAATTTCAGTAATTATAATTTTAAAACATTGAACCAAATAATATTTGCAAAGACTAACAAATAACGAGGTCTAAATTAGTTTTGTCAGATAAAATTGGCAACTGTTAATTTGGCAGCAGTAAGCATAGTAAATGACTTCAGGCTGACAAGAAAATACAAACTTCAAAAATATCAAATTTGTTTCAATTATCGTATTTCATAAAAATGCCAAATTTTGTTGTTCATTTTTCTTGCTCCATATTGTAATTGATATAAAGCAAGTCTTTGGTGAATAGAAAAATGTTTTATAATTTATAAAAAAGATATCCTTCATTTTTCCTTAACATTAAATACAAATATATTACATAACAAAATTATTAAAATACAGTACATAATCTAAACAAATTAAAGAGTCAACAAAAAAAAGCCACGAAAGTACACTATCTTTGTTCTAAAATTTTTTATTTTTGGTAAATTTATATTTAAGTACTAATAAAACACTGTCAATCTAAAACTATTTTGTGAAATAAAACGCCTTAGCCTATACTAGTAAATTGTTTTCACGCTTGCGACACCACTGAAAAATAACAATATGATACTGTAAGGTAAGTAAGTCTACTAGTAGTGCAAATACATAAGGTAAGTTGATTTTTATTAAAATTATTATCTCTATGTTAAGTGAGCAATGAGTGAGGTGAGTACCTGCCAGATGGTATCTAAGATTTTCCAGATTTTCAGAAGACTATAATAATGTTATACAAATAGGTAATTAGAAAAAGTAATACATGCTCTATTTTTTTTTATTAGCCTACATTTGTGAATCACTGTTGAGAAAGGGCCTCCCTCAAATTACTACTACTCGATCGTATGTTATGTATTTTTAAATATAAAAACGAGCAGTGTGAGAGGAAAGGGAGGGAGCGTACTGAGAGTTCCGTACTACCACGAAATATATTTGTCTTATGTATTTACTAAAAATTGGTAAGGTAAGCACTGAAAATCACCCTAACGAAAAGGTAAGTCTGATTGAAGAACAAACTTTGCAGTGTTAAAAAATGTTCTACCATAGATCGGTCGATGCTCCAATAGTAAATTAAGTTTTTAGTGGTAAAAAATAACTTTTTCTTGTAATGTCATCAATAATACGAGAAGCGAAAACTTCGGATCCCTTTTTAAGAATATTGAGCGCACGGAGGGGTGTGAGATTTGGCATAGTTAAAGTTTATATGGAGAAGTGCAGAAAGCTAAAATTTTTGATGTAATATGTGTTACAAATACATTAAATTAAATAAACACTGATTGTTTACGTATATCATAAAAATAGTAAATGCCAGATTTTATACTGTCAATGTTAAAAAGACTGAATGTCAAACTCGTGTTAAACAAAGTTTGTGACCATTTGTAACATCCTTGGATCAAACACTTGGTTCGGGGATCAAACAGTCGCAAAGAGTAGAGATTGTCGACACAGAATTTATAATCTATACTACTATATAAATCTCTTCCGTCTGTCTGTAATTTCAAATTTTTTGTCAAATTTTGTAATAAATAGTCGTTTTGTGACTCACTGACTTCGATTCTACCATTTTTAAAATTTTTGTCTGTCTGTCTGTATGTCCTTCTATAACTGAAGAACGGCTTGACTGATCTTGACGAAAGTCGGTACGTAGTAAGACCATGTGATTGTGCTCATGGTAGGTTACTTATTTTTTTAGAAAATTTACCCTTAAATGGGTGAACAGGGGGATGAAACTGCATGGGAAATGGTAAACCGCCGAACCGATTATGATGAAATTTGGCAAGAAGATAGTTTGACATCAGTGAACGAACATAGGCTACTTTTTATGAAAAATCTACTCTTAACATTGTGAAAAGGGGGATGAAACTTTGTAGGGGAAATGCTAAAACTTGGTAATGATACAATTTAGTGCACCGATAAGACTCTTTTTATCAAAAATACATAGGCATTTTTTATCAAAAATCTGTGAAAAAGGGATCGGGGGGAGGTAGACGAAATTTTGTACGGAAAATGCTAAACCGCTGAACTGATTATGAAATAGCATGGATATAGTTAGACACCTAAGAACGGACACAGGCTACTTTTTTATCAAAAACTACCCCTAAGGGGCTGAAAAGGGAGATGAAACTTTGAATGGGATATATTGAACCGCAGAACCAATTATGATGTTTTGTACAGAGATAGTATGTGGCCGGAGACAGACATAGCCTTCTTTTCCAAAACAATCTTTAACATGCTATGTACATGATCATATAATCTAACCTAATCTGGGAAAGCCACGAAAAACTTTTCCGCGCAGACGAAGTCGCGGGTTCAGCTAGTAAGTTTATATTTACGGTAGAATTTCGACCACTGGGCGACCTCGAGTAACTACAAATTAACTAATTTCGAATTTTTCCTCTATTTGTGCTGTGAGACCTTGCATTTTGCCAAATTGTATAATTTTAGGTCAATAGGAAGTACCCTGTAGGTTTGGATGAGTGAGTTTCCGAGTATCAAAGTGTGACTTAAATAGCCATATCTTTTGATTACGTTGACTTAGAAGCTTGTGAACGTATTTGATTCTCATGAACGCTTAATTACCCGATCCTGAGAAAAAGCGATCTTATAATGGGGTTTTCCTTTAGAGGTATGGGAAATCAAAAAATTGGGTCAAAAATACGCAAATTTTTTTTTGTTTTTGAGTTAATTTATGTTTTTGTGCCAAATTTCAGCTCACCAAGTGTAAGGATGACGGAGCAAGTTACAATTGCGCAATGGTCTATGGATCTAATGGATCGAGAGGGCATTGCAATAATACCAGCCTATCGAGTAACCGGTTGAAATGGATTTAAAGTGTTAGTACTCATATAATTAAAGATAAAAATCATTGTGTACCAGCGCTGAACCGTATGCATAATTTTTTTTACCCTTACTTCCGGTGCATTTTTTGTACCGTTATTATGACTATAAAGGAAGTTTAAAATCACTGCCAAAAATACAATTCATAAAGTTGTATAAAAAAACGTTGGTATGTCTCATTCGATTTTGCTGCGATGTTTCGGCACGCCACCTTTTTAACTCCCGACGCAAAAGAAGGGATGTTTGACGTGACTGTGTGTCTGTCTGTGGCATCGTAGCTCCTAAACGAATGGACCGATTATGATGCGGTTTTTTTTTGTTTTAAAGCAGGTTTTCTACCGGTGGTTCTTAGACATGTTTTATCAAAATCGGTTCAGCCGTTTGAAGAATAACAGCTCTTTTTTAATTTTTAAAGGGACGCGAGCATCTTCTATTAGTCTAATCGATGCGAAACTTAGTATACTGTGACTTCAATAATGTCACAATAACATAGTAACCTTGACCAGATGCTGCAGCATCATCTGAAGTCAGCAAGATATCCAACTCCTCGCCACTTACAATAAAGGTATCATGTTTAGGCTCATTGAAATGATTTTTATGAATAGGTTATAGATAGATAGACAGGTGGTGATCAGGGTCTGATGATTGATCAGACAACTATTGTCAGAATACTCAGATATCGGCGATGGACGAACTCGTGTCGCAATTTCGTGTATCGTCCCGGAAAGTATTTGCGTGAATGTGGGGATAGATTGTAGATCGTAGTGTTTAAAAAGCACAAAATAAAACTTATATTAAAAACTAAAAAAACCCCCGACTCGAAAAAACCTCCAAAAAGTAAAAAAATAATATGTACCTCATAGTCCTTTAAATTTGTGATAAGTTTCAATATAAATAGTAGTAGTAATATATCCAACAAACAAAGTAATAAAAAGAGAATACAACTAAAAATGATAAAGTATGTATGAAATTTAAATACAAGTAAACTTAGCGGTAACACAAGCTCTTTGAAGCCATTGAAATCGACCGCCGTCCTAATTTTAATAGAGACAAGGGATGGGCCCTGCCGCCTACTTAAAAACCCGTGTTGTTTAACGCGACGCGGAAAAAGAACGATAGTGCTGACGATTATGTAGTGTACATTGTGAGTACATTTTGTGCGCCCGTAAACACCAAAAGTGACAAAAGCGTCGGTCTCGTCGTGTTTGTCATCATCGCCGGCACACCCCGCGCCTAAGTATCGCAGCAAGATTGAATGAGGCTCACCACCGTTTTTTTTACATAATTTAATGAATGCTAATTTTTAGCAGTAATTTTCAGTTGTTACTTTATAGGTATGTTAACGGTACAAAAAATTCACTGGAAGTGAGGATATGAAAAATATGTACTATCAGTTCCGCGCTGGCACAAAATGATTTCTATCATTAATAATAATTCTGTAAGTGCTAACACTTTAAATCCATTTCAACCCGTTACTCGGTAGGCTGGTGTTATTGCAATGCCCTCTTGCTCCATAACTTATTATCATCTGGCAAGTGATCACCAGTTAATATTTATTTAGAATATTCAGTTGCTCATATGAACTTACCTTAAGAAATTACACTGCGATGGCTGCTAGCTCTCGAGCTTTAGTACTAAAGTGGTGCAGCAACAACATAATACAAAATCACTACATTATTCACACGACTAGCATTTAAAATGCTACAATGTGGACGAAATCTAGCACGTCCATTGCTCATAACTAAAGTACATTCAAATAAATCCTAATCATACGCCTTTATTCACAGATCCACACAAGTACTAGTACTTAAAATACAAATATTTGTAATGTAAAATGAAGTATTTTGATTATGTTTACAAATCAAAAACAATTTGATCGTTTATAAGTCTTCTTTAGTGAATCAGAAAAACTACTGTTCACAATTTATAAATATCAGTCTGCTCCAATTTACGCTAATAATAATTATTACAATTATTATTTTTCGGTCCCTCTTCATAATACTTACGGAAATTATTTTCATTTCAAATCCGATTACAGTTTTATACCTTCAAAATGACATACAAAACCGTCTTCAGTTTCAATTACATACTAAATTTTGTGTAAATGATATATTTTCTAATCAATATCTATGATCAGTCTGTCTCCTTATTTTATGGAATGTAAATTATATTTTTTATTGAATTAATGGAAATAAAAGTAAATTAACCAATTTTTTACTACACGGTTTTTGCTGTATCTAACGCCTTAAAATTAATCATTAATAGGTAAATATATCATTGTGTGAACTACATTTTTAACTATTATTGCTGAATTTGGAGCTTTTGACAAAAACAACTTTGATATAGATGAACATATTGCTTCTGGATTTGAAACCATTACATTGTGATTGACAAAAATTAAGTGATAATTGTATATTATAGGCAAAATATAAGTTCTTACTATCTATAAACATTACGTTTTAAGGGTGCAACATCATTTGGCAGACTATCGAGCTAAATACAGCAAAGATTATTTGTATATTTTATGTTCTGGTTCTTAGTATACTTCTTAAAAACCGTTTATACTTATTACGATTTGAATTTTAATTATTTCACTGTGACGTATGGAAATGAGGTGAGTTAATCAAGTAAGCCAGGCCCACGGTGATGTGACGATAGCTGCGCGGCTAGTTGCCGTTGCTGTAATAAGCAGTAAAGTATACCGGCCTGTGCCATTGCGTCCACGGTACCGGCCGCTAGTAAGTCAGTCCGCTGTTTGGAGCCCGCGCCCGTGGTGCAAGGTCGCAGCAGCGTTGGCCCGAATACTGTCGCTAGATTGTGAAGCGACATTTTGTTTTCAGCTTCGTGTTGATTTACTCTGCAAACAAAAAATAAATATGCCGTAAAACGTTGTTTTCACGGTACCACATTTAAAATTACAAAAACAGATGTACTTACTTGACAAAGTGATTTAAAAGAAAGTCTATACAATTTTTATTGAGGTCAGGTAACTGTGAGTAGCACTTGAGTAACGCGTGTCGTCTTGTATGCGCTGGTCCGGAATCTACAGACGCACCTGCGCCCTAAAAAATCCATAAATTTGAGAATAAGTATAATTCTTAAAATATCATTAAATTATTCACACGTTAATTCTTGACCAATCTATTGTCGTGACCGCGTCACAAGTCTATCGCTGACAGACAATACAATAAGAAAGAAACAATATAGTGGATTTATTTTTAGGTTTGCATACCTCAAAAGGAAACTAATAAGACCAATAAAATATCCGCCTAATTATTATCACGGGTGGTTTCCGCAAAATCCATCGACATAAAAACTTTTATTAATCCACATACATGTTATGTTGCATTAGTTAACACATTAATACATACAGGCAGTCCTCGTTTTTACGTCATGTTAGGTATCAGTAATTAGAGACGTAAAATGAGTCATATTTTTTCATACATTTATATGTAAAAAAATTAGTTAGGTTAGTTCAAAAAACGAATTAGTTTTAATAAAAATTGACACTTTATACGTTTGACAATTTAATTTGACATAACTTTTTTGACATAACCCATTTTTATTCTCGGAAAAAAGCGCACATCATTGTGCTTTTTTCTATATGCGCATTTACACATGAGAGGTTTTTTCCTTGTGCGATTTAATCCATGTGTGCAATTTTCCACGTGTGGATATTTCTTCTGGGCTTATATAACATTGCGCTTTTTTCTGTGCGTTTATTTCCTTTGCGTTTTTTTAATTGTGCTTTTTTCCTAGATTCGTTTAATTTCGATGCTAGTCAACCGTTAATTATGACGTAAAACGAATCATAGAGACGTTCAAACGAGGAATAGTGTCAAAATGTTAACTGACGTAAAACGAGGGCAGCCAGTATTAAAAATAACTTTCTAAAAAGTGTGCAAAATTGATCATTCTCCCCCTTATTACCGAAACCAGAACTTTATAAATAAGAAACATAATGTGTTACTTGAAGTTTCAAACACAACTATAATGGTCTTATAGACATTTATAATTATTATAAATAGGAAACAATGTGTTACTTGAAGATTCAAGGAAAATTATAATGAGTCTCAGTCTTATAGACATTTACAATTTCATTTAAATATTCCAAATTTGATGCAGAATTTGAGACCTTGTACATAATACGTCTAATGTCATGGTCGTAACTGTCATAGAAAGAATGAGTGATGAAAGAATGACGAAGAAAATCTACAGAGCGAAAGTAAGTGCTAAAAGAAGCCAAGGAAGACCAAAGCTGACTTATGAAGATCAAATAGCCAGTGTTAACCGACGAAAATGTCAAAAAGACTCGCATACCTAGGCGAAAATGTGTGAGGAGAATGATAGGTTTGAGAAAGCAAAAGAAGTATGTAAGGACCGTGACGCTTGGCGCTCCGTCCTCTGACTGACCCGTTAGGGATACAGCGTCAAAATTTATATGTGTTTCATAACTCATACGATGTTTTACTTTTTTTTAAATGTGAGATATGAATCTTTTATATAAAAACTAAATGTAAATTGAAAAGATATGGAACATCATTATTTATTTATAAGTTGTTTTACAATTTCATTATCTATGAATCTTATTTACCTGTGTAGCTCCCCAAGCCCGTAATAACTCGGGATACAAGGCATCAGTAAAAAGAGCTTCAGGCAATTCTCGTAAATACAACTTTAATACACCAGTCACGGAATGGATGTCCACTTCTTTCAACAATTGTTCTGCTTCATATGCATCTGGTAAACAAAAGTTAAATTGAAGTAGGTATACAAATTTCTTGTGAAGAAATATAAGCTATTTTATAATAACTAGTATTTGGAAAAATAGGTATATTATACTAACTAGTCTCGAAACTTTTCTTGAGTCTGTTAAGATCAGACGCACTCCCGGAGACTCTGTAAACGCCCACTTCGTGTATTCCGCGACGTTCCACTTCACGTACGCACGCACTTATTATAAAGGGTATGTTCCGCTTTTCACGTCTGCAGAATTAATTAAAAATTAATTTTTTGAAAGAAATTTGAATCTTTTTCTTTGTAGAGTGGTATGGAACCAACGCAGCATTTTGATTATTTTCTAAAACGGCAGGCCGCAATCAGTCCGATGTTATTCAATAAGACGAGGCGTATAATACGCGTTTATGAGACACTTGAGACGCGATTTTAAGATCGATTTACGTGGGGGGACAAGTCGATATTTAATAAACCCAGCACTTTAGAATGTTGTAACTTTAGGAGATTGTTTGCATACTGACACAGGTCCCCTGTTATTTCCGGGGGTCCTATGGCTTCACGAGAAGTGCTTCAACATAGCGCGAGAAATCTCCGGTGCGTTTCGTAGGAGATACCGGAGCCCCTCCACAACAGGCCGAGCACGACCACCGTTGGAGTTTTGGTAGGTAAAAGCCCCCTATAACCCAGTCTCTCCTCGTGGGGATGGGTATCTGTGCGTAGATTTCTCCGGCGTAATAAAAAAAAAGGTCCCACGGTGTCAAGACAGCGGCCTGCTGTTTAAAAAATACTAAACGGCGACGTGCGCCCTATTGTAAGTTTCGAACTCCTACCACAATACTGTGTTGGTTCAAAAAAACATGTACAGTACTATAAATTTAGTATATACTGGCATATAGACGAACATAGAGTTCGTTGACGCGTGACGACTTTTAATTTGTCAATGTCACCTATGAAATGAATGATTCCCTTGATTATTGCGATATGTTACATCACATAAAGAATACGTAACAATTATTGAAAAATACAGTACTTCCTTGAAATAAAACAGGGATAATTCAAAACAATAAGATCAACAGCGTTCTCCACAGCGTGGCCACTTGTGATGACCTGTAATTCAAAATGGGTTACAATAGCGTCTCGTATGTTGTGTCCCTTTCCTAGTCGTGCCACTACCATAAAACATTACATTCTCACTCGTAGTGTTTGTACGTGTATACGCCAGTATAATATAGACAGTGGTGAGTGACTCACTTGGCGACGTGCGCGATCTTGGCGCCGAACAGCGCGCCCGGCTTGGAGCTGGGCACGCGGCGCGCCGACCGCTCGGGCGGCAGCAGCTTGAGGCGCAGCGGCAGCGAGCCGCCGCCCAGGCACACGGAGCGCGCCACGCCGCCGCTCGCGCTCTCGCTCACCCACTCGCGGCTCAACTGCCGGCGCACCGCGACACGGTTATTGTTATACCATTACTATATACAACTATTTTTTTTTTGTTTTATGTTTCGCTTATTATAATTTTTTTTTCTTTATAGCATGGCGCACAGATTAGCGCATTTGCCAATGTCATGTATTAATAAGTAGAATCCATGTAGAATCCACAAGTAAATTAGATTTTTCTTATCGTAAAACTCCTCCAGTAAAGTGATAGTAGGCTTTACTGAAGTTTTAAAGGACTTCGTGGAAGAGCGCGAGAACTTCAGCTACACATGTTTATTTAGATCTCCTCAATTCTTTTCACTTACACGGAACTTTAAAACACAATATAATTATTATCACTGTTGTACTTTAAAACTCCTAAAAATGTAAAAAATAGAAAATCTAAGTAAAATGACAACCTCACTTCTTCCGTTCCCGCCCAAAGAGTCCTTATTATTATAATTTATAATCACAATCATGAGTATGATT
Source organism: Zeuzera pyrina (assembly GCA_907165235.1). Taxonomy (NCBI): domain Eukaryota; kingdom Metazoa; phylum Arthropoda; class Insecta; order Lepidoptera; family Cossidae; genus Zeuzera; species Zeuzera pyrina. Next base: position 8,868,429 of record OU015627.1, read on the forward strand.
ATTATAAAAAGTATGGATATAGCCCAAAATTATATTCGTTAAATGAAATTATATTTAGTTCACAAGGTGATTTTTTTATTTAATTATTTAGAAATAGATGTTAAATATTGTTTATTTTTGAGAATTTGAGAATTGTATATTTTTCATTTACCGATTTCCAATAATTAATTTTTATAAATGTAACATAGATTTTATAGAGAAAGAGTTCGTATAATATAAGCGTTAAAATTATTCTCGTTCGGAAACCCAGTAATGTATTTACATCCGTTACTAGAGTCTCGAGTCGGACACCCTGGAATTTGGGGTCATGTTCATATTTTTGATGGTAATCACACCCACTCTGATTCCGATCACTACTTATAATTTAAGTATATATATAGCCTATACATATATATAACGTATATAACTGTAGTATCAATAGATAGATAACTACATAAGTCTCATTTATGATGAAAGTATAACATTTATATAGGTATACTTATAATGCAGCTAAAGAATTAGTAATTTTATCTAAAAATTTCAATATTTAAAATTGATGGTTTTTAAATTTGCTACTTTTGATATAAATCACATCTTCTTTAAAATTAATGGTCTTTGCTATAATTAGGTTAGGTTTGGTCTTTTTTTCACAACGCGCGAGCCGAGCCAGCTAAGCGAGCGTACCGCGGCAGCGGCCGGCTAAGCGCCAGATCGGAATCAGCTTTATACAATATAGCAGTATTGAAACGGGCGTACGCACTCTAAAGAGATAAGTTGAAGTCAAGAAATTTAATCTCGAAACATCTCTATAATCCTCCATCTCTTTTCATCTTTGCTGTTGGCATTTCTATATATAGCAATGTTATATATAATAGTAGGCGTATTTCTGAGTTATTTTCAAGAGTAGTATTGAAACAGGAGTCTGTACTCTAAGGAGATAGTTGAAGTCGAGAAGTTTAATCTTCAACCTGTGCTGTGCTGTGAAACTAGTACGTGTGTTTCCGAGTTATTTCCAGGAGTTAGGAAGAAACGTCGCGCAATTGCACCAACTCCATTCACAGCACCGGATGTGTCGGCATTGTCAGGACAGCTTATCAAGTTTATTTATTTAGTTTATAGAAAATGTTATTTTTCATAGCACAATTATTATTTATTTTAAGTGATTGCTTATTTTTTTTATTGGCAATAATTATTTCATAGCGTCTTAAAATTTTTTTAAGCTAATATCTTTTTAATGAAGGATTAACATTTTATTGTACCTATAACATTATATTTTTTATTATCAACTCAGCAATTTCGTCAATATTTTCACTAATTTTGAAGTGCCATTAAATGCATACCATTTATATACATTCGTAACATTTTTTTCGAGATATCAGTGTAAGTTGTAAAAGTCCACTAAGTTCAAGAGGATGGTAATAATTTGTTTCAGAGTTAGAAGTATTTATATTTACTTTAGTGACATCCTTATATATCTCACTTTTTGTCAGTATTTTTTCTTTTTGTAATAAGGTAATACTGTAATAAGTCTAGTAACTAAGGAAAAATAAGGGTTCATTTGTCGCGAGAACTGGCGTCTATGATATAATGTAACTGCCACCTGCACCTGTCCGTAATAGCAGATTGCGCAGTGAAATGCGAGTATCTTCGCTAGCAAGCGGTTAAATGTAGTGTAAGACACAATATAGGTAACAAGAAGTTAGGCGGCCGTTACACACTAAGTTGGCTCTCAGTTAAATCACGCGTCATAGCGCAGAGGGGCTCTGTTGCGTTCTGTAGATCACGGAGCCTCTGGATAACGTACTGAGGACTTTAGAGGATAAAAGCCCTACATAACCTAGTTTCACCCCAAGGGGTCTGAGTATCTGTATTCATACCTGTTTCTCCTGCGTTATCAAAAAAATACGAAGAACAAAACGTCGAGTGTGTTAGCTGACGGAAATGTAAAAAGCACTCGCAATATTTAGGCGAAAATGTGTGAGCAATATGATGAAATTTGAGGAAGCGAAAGAAGTATGGAAGGACTGCGACTCTTGGAGCTCCGTCTTCTCTGACTACCACATTAGGGACACAGCGTGAAGATAAGTATGTATGTACACAAGAAAAATAAAAAAAGTCCAGTGCTTTGAATTAATCTGTACTGTGGTGACTGAAATTCAGCGAAACATCATATCATACAATTGTCATTCATTTTGCATGACGCTTGCATGAGCGTGTAAAGGCCGCCTTAAGAGTAGTGTTAGGATAAATTCGTACACATAGTTTTGGTGGAAAATGTTATATTTCGTATTGAACTTTTGGTCTAGGTAATGTGAATATGTCAGGCAATCACAAAGATGTGTCACCCTAAATTAGGCACTCGCGTTTTCTGAACTATGAACTATAAAAGCATGACCCAGTAACATCCAGACTCCAAAATAACTTAGTTTGTTTCCTAAATTGACTTGGCTGGATATCAAACCTTCGGCTTAGAAGGCAGATGCACTAACTACCGTTCCAACGGGTCAGTCCACTCTGAAATCAACGAGTCAATAACTAATAGCGACCGGCTTTTATGTATTCAGAGAAGCTTAAAAAACATCTTTAAAATATGTAATAATGTAGATTTACACATGTATCAATTTTCATTGTAGTCTCTTTAAAAACTTTGGCTTTAAGGTTACTGAGGCTCAGTTTAAAAGTAAAACTCTCACCTTTAGTGTACATTTGCCCCTGAGTACTGGTCTGGCTGCATCCTCATACAATAGCAATCTTAAGTTCTGTGACCCTTCAAGATCAAGCGTGAAGCTCTCGTTCCACCGCGGCTGAGCACTGCGACAGACCAGCTTCGACTTCGCCTTTCGGAAGTAATGTCCGTAAGAATCTACCTCCACGACTATGTAATAATCTGTATAAGATACAATTTAATAAAAATTATACTGATATAAAAAAAGCCTTTTTAGTAGGGATGTTACGGAGGTGCGTATACCGGAACCGGAGGTTTTAATTCTGATTTATCGAAGTCGGAGTAGAATTTTACCACAGAACAAAAAAAACAACTGGAATTAGCATACCGAACTCCTGTTAGAAAAACCAGCGTAACTTGTTAAACACATGCATACACATCGTAATATTTTCACTACGTACAATAATGATCAGCTATTCCTCACGCACACAAACATTCGTCCTTATTCCAAAGCATTGTAGACATATTTATTGTAGCTTATAAGACAGTGTCAATGTCTGCAACATGTTGTCTCTATATTAAAGTTTCCAGGTTAAAGAGTTTTCATCAACATTGTGTAACATCAGTAATCATTAAATTTAAGCATTTATAAATACAATACAATTCATTATTAATATCAATACGCATCTTTTTTTTTAAAAAGATAATTCATTTATTGTTCTAGTTAAGAAATTACTGCACTTGAAATGTTGGAGAAAGTGGATATCACCACGTTCATCTTTATTAAAGCAGCGCGATGTTATTATTAATTAGTAAAAGATGTGAACTTGAGTTTTGATTAGTTAAAGATAAGTATATCTAATAAGATAATTAGTTAAAGATAAGTGGTAAAAGAAGTCAAGGAAGACCAAGGCTGACTTACGAAGAACAAATAGCCATAGTTTTAGCCGACAGAAATGTTAAAAGAACTCGCATACCTAGGCGAAAATGTGTGAGGAGAATGATGAGATTTGAGGAAGCGAAAGAGGTATGTAAGGACCGCGACGCTTGGCGCTTCGTCCTCTCCGACTCCACGTTACGGATACAGTGTGAAGATATGTATGTATGTATTAACAGAAATAATAAAAATAATTAATACATACCAGCGGGAGTATCAAGCGGCGCAGTCATCCCCCCGATATAAAGTTGCAGGTCGCCAAGTAGTAAGGAGTCGTCCCGTCCACTGCGAAGCAAGTACGAGCCCATGTCCGTCTGTAAGTAGCTGCGGCACGCGGTCACCCACGCCTGCAGCTCTAACATCGACACGGTCGACGCACCGGCGGGAGGAGCTGACGATGCCTACAGATAATTTACTCCTATGATCAGTCTTCGCAAAAAAAAAATTATCAGCACCAACGAATTTCCTTGTATTATCGATACCATTCACATTCTTTTTACCTTATATTTAATTTATCGTTAATGGAACTTGGAGATTATTGAATATTGACGTGGTCCATAGAATTGATGCAATAATTTGTGATAAAAGTGAAAAAAAAATGTCTATAAGACCATCCCACTTCCAATGTCACTACTTTAAAGTTTAAGTGATGAATTCTTATATATATATATATACCTATATACATAAACATATTGGCTTCTCGAAAACGACTTCAACGAATAGTAAGACCTTTTGTATTCATAGTAGATACCTATTGTTTTATTTTCAAAATAATCTATAGTCCAACTTTTAATTCGATAGTGATTTAACATTTCCAGGTTAACCAGTTCCTGCAATTTTTTAAATAGTGATGATCCCCCTACGTCGACATCATTATTATTAGTCTTTAGCGGTTACTCCGCGGCGTTATCCGCATGAAATCTCCTTTTTGGATCATTCCTTTCAGCGTCCAAAATATGTGAATATTTGTATTAATAAAGAAAATTTATAAAATAGTAAAAAAATAAAAATATGGTATTTATTTATTCGAATTATTTAATACATTATGGAATGCCGATACTACAGGGCCATGTCAGCATCAAATTTAATGTTAGAGTAGTCAATTGATTTAATTGAATTGATATTGACTCAGTTCTATTAGTTGACAACACTATTTTAGCTGGCCACATTATTTTTTAGAATTTCGACACATTAAAACACCAAATCACTCTCGAATTAAAAGCTAGAGTATAGAATAGGTGTTATCCTCAAAAAACTCAATTTCATATTTTTTTTGAGGTATATGAGGTACATAAAAATTCATACTACAATGTACGGCCGTACTCGTTCGACTTGGCTATTTGCCTAGTACAGACTATGGCTAAATATTGACCATATAAACGCCGTGGCTAAATACTGACCAAGGGTTTACTTCCATAATAGCTGTTTCGATGACGAGAAATATATCTAGTTGTTGCACGTTTTATTCAGTAGGACATAAAGGCACTGAATTAAGAAAGATCCAAATTCAAATTTTCATAATTTAAATCAAAAGAACAGATATCGTCTTTCTCTCTCCCACTACAAATAATGTTACTACTGAAATATTTCAAAATAAGGCAATTGGCTTCAAATTGCTAAGGATTGCCTGAACCTTAAGCAGCCTATGGAAGAATCACATGGTGATTGCAAGTCACGACTGATCGGTGACCGGACCTGTCTCATTATAAAAGTCATTGAAGTATTTATTTTCATTTTTCTCAACACTAGCTTCATTGTAAAAGACAATAACAATACGTAAACATTTTAAGCAAAACCTTAAGTACTATTTTAATGTGCAAAAAGGAAATGTGCGCTGACTTGTAATGCGTGTATGGAGTCGATCCACTGCGTCCTCTCGTACTCAGAGCTCAGGAAGAATATGTGATGTCGCTGCAGAGCGCCGGCGCCGGCGCCGGGCGCGCGCGCGCCCACGCGCAGCACCAGGTTGGGCGACGCCAGCACCAGCTGGCCCTCCAGCTCGGCCAGCTTCTTGCGCTGTTTCTCCGCCGCGCCGCGCCCGCCGATTCTTATTTTCTGTTCACATATTTGACGGTGGAATCAATAAAAGGCACTCTTTTGACATCGGACTAAGTATCACATTGGACGGAGCATTTGCTCTAAAAGCGTGTCCTAAAAGTGTCCTTTTTTTTGTGACCTACTTTCTAGATTTTTACTGATGTGACTAGGGAAGGTCACAGTACAACGATACACAACTGAACATAACATATTTTTATTTTTGTAATTATTATTACCCAAAACACTTAGTATTTACGAGTATTTTGCAAATAATTATTTCATTACCAACTCATAAGCTGACACAAAAAATACACAGACAGTGCAAGGTTGCCATACTTACTATAGCTAACTGTTTTACTCGTGACTACGCGCAATGAGATAGAAAGAGACAGGAAAGTTCGTATGACACGGTGGTAAGAGCAGCAACTTATTACGACTCCTTCCATTATGTTTACATTTGGTCCAAGCATTTGACTATACTAAGGCAAAGCACGACTTCCGGGGCCGGCGCTGCCAGTCTGCTAGAATACGGCGTCCGGTGCGTTAGCATTTTTGGGGAGTGCGATTTCGAAGGATGGAAGACGAGTTCGATGTGGAGAGAAGGTTAGCAGCTGGCGATAAAGTGAACGGTACTCTATCCACATTAGTAAGCAGTGTGAATCTAACTTAGCTAAAATCGCCATACACCATGCGGAGTTGATTCCAACTTTATTATAAGCCAGTGAGGCCTGGATATGCCCGAAATCGAGTGAAAGTAGGTCTGCCTGACTTTTTGTGCTGTATTTGAACAGTTGCCTCCAGACATTGAAAAGTAGTATGAGTGGTATGATATGTAATGATACAGTGGTAAACTGCTTATTGTACGCTGTCGATGCTGTGCCGATAGCCCCATCAGAAGCAGAGTTGCAGACACTGGTCACGTGCATGAAGGACGAATGTGAAGTGAAAGGATTGAATTTGAATGTGAACAAAACTAAGGTTTTGGTGTTTGAAAGGAAAGCGGTACAGACCAAATGTGAAATTTGGGGTACATGGAAAATGTCTAGAACAAACGAACGAAATTGTATATCTAGGGAGTGCGTTTTCGAGGCATGGAAGATGAGTTCGATGTGTATGTGGATTAGTAGGCAGTGTGAATATATCTAACTCAGCCAAAATGGCCATACACAATGTGGAGTTGATTCCGACTTTATTATACGGCAGTGAGGCCTGGATATGCTCGAAATCGTGTGAAAGTTTCACTCGATTTCGGGCATTCGAATTCAGTAGACATGCGATCTCTTAAAAATATGTGCGATAACACCCTTGCGGACAAAATAAGCAATGAAGAAATACGCAGTATGATAGGGTTGCATGACAGTGTTATTGTACAAATGAAGAAAGAAATGTTTAGATGGTTCGGGCACATATAAAGAATGAGTGATGAAAGACTGACGAAGAAAATCTACAGAGCGAAAGAGAGTGGTAAAAGAAGTCAAGGAAGACCAAGGCTGACTTATGAAGATCAAATAGCCAGTGTTAGCCAAGGAAAATGTCAAAAGCACTCCCATATCTAGGCGAAAATGTGTGAGGAGAATGATGAGATTTGAGGAAGCGAAAGAAGTATGTAAGAACCGCTTGGTGCTCCGTCCTCTGTGACTACCCCGTTAGGGATACAGCGTGAATATATATCTATGTATGTATGTATGTATTTTTTTGTTTACGTTCATACTGCCAATGTCAAAAAGACTGTCAAAGTCAAACTCATAATAGTTTGTGATCACATATGTACTCGTATATATCACCTCCTTAGATCAAACAGTCGCCAAAAAGTTTATACATTTATATGTATTTATATTTACGGTCGCATTTCGACTACCTCTAGTTCACATAAATCATCGACATACATATAAATAAAACGAAGTGTCTGTTTGTGATTTCAAAATAATAGCCTCTTATTAAGCTTATACGGTTATTAGAACGTAACCAAAACTAGAATACGCTTTTTTAAATTTTTGCCTGTTTGCCTGTCTGTTTGTTTGTTTGTCCGAGCTAATCTCCGAAATGCGTATCTCTAGCCTATGGTTAGAACAGATAAATGTTACATTTGTTATTATTATTTTTTCTTATCGATTTAAAATGAAGACATTTTATTTGTAACTATGTTTGTAAATAGTTATATTTACAACTTCTTTAGATATTCTAAATTGTTCTATTTTCATAATGGTTAATGTCCACCATCCATCGATTTTCTTTAGTTTTCTTATTTTCTTTTCATTTAAATAGTAATCGATTATTGATAAAAAATGTCTGTCTGTCTGTCTGGCTGTCTTTCTGATAAAAAAAGTTTGTCTCTGTACCAAATGTCATTATAATAGATTCTGCAGTTTAGCATTGCCCATATAAGTTTCAGCCTCTTTTCATCCCTTTAGGCAAAGATTTTGGGTTAAAAAATTAGCCTATGTCCGTCCCCTACTGTCAAACTATGTGTCAAATTTTACCGAAATCGGTCTGGCAGTTTAGACGTGAAAACATAATAAGACAGAGGGACTGACTTTCGCAATTATAATATTAGTATGGACGCATAAACTTAATAAATGGAAAAATTAATGTTTATTAATTAACCTGGTCTTAAAGAAATTTAAAAATACTTTAAATAAATTTAAAAAACCCTTGAAAGTTGTATTTACAAGAATCCCTTCTTAGAGCCATTCTACATTATGTAAGGGGTCTATGTCCACACTTTGGTATTCTTAGACCCAGGGGCTGTGCCTCGATATGTAAGCGAGTGAGTTAGTCAGTTCCTTTTTTAATATAATATGTAGAAGATTATTATCAAAACGAACCTTATCTTCGTGAGCGGCTCTCTCTTCGGCTAGTATCTGATCTCGAACAGTTGACGCCTGCGACTTTAATGCAACTATATTAGCTGGTGACGTCTCGCGAGCTTCTGCCATGCTCGCACCAGCGGCATCTTCTTCCACTACCACTATATCCGGTAGAGGTATAAACCATTTCAGTTCAAAAGTAAACTTGTCGCGACCTGAAGCCTGTCATTTAAATAATTAAATTAGTATTTCCATGGTTAACAGTTTCCATATTGACACAATGGTCAAACTTGCAAAACTTTTGTAACTTATGTATGCATGCAGTTGATATACTTAATATTTATTAGGTACGCTACTTAAATAAGCCGGAACAGATATTTTATTGTGTAAACTACATAATAGATTGAAATAATATTTGTTTTAAAAAAGTAAATACAGTAACTAACCTTGTATTTGGCGCAAGCGATAACATCGTTGAATAGAAATAAATGTCTTAATTTCCTATGTCCATCTGATAGCTCTACTATAAATGAGTTTTTTACAAGTCTTCTTTGAGCCCGATCAGCATTCTACAATAACACATGATTTATATAAAATTAAAGTCTATGAATCACCATTATTATTATCTTATTGTAAAAACAATACTTACAGGGAACATAGACTTTGTTTGTATAATATTAAATTCATCAAGGAAATGCTGGGTCATATTCAGAGCATCAGTCAACATCGCATGGTCAGGATGACTTGCTGGTGTATATTTTATGAGATCCTGTGAAATTGAATAATTACTTAGACAATATTGCTTCCAAGTCTAAATACTTATTGTTAGAAGTGGCGTCAAAGTGAAATTTGCGCCTTGACACTCTGTCCACCCCCAATGGGATATAGCGTGACGTTATGTGTAGTTGCCAGTTTCATTTTTGTTTTTATATTTATGTAGTAATGTGTAGTAATGTATACTGTATATATGTAATAGTGTCGGCCAGGGTTACAAAATAACATATATTTATTATAAACATTAAAATATATCCAATATGTTATATCAAAATGAATTTGAATTTGAAAAACGTTATATTATATACACGTTATATAAAAAAAAGAAAAACGTTATATTTAAGTATTTCACACTTCTGAAATTGCAAATTTTCACCTACTGTTAAATGTATTAATTGAATTTATGTTTCTATAACTGATGCACTGTGATCAAAAAATAACAAGATAGTATATATTAATATTTTTTTCTTCATATAAAAAATCAATTTCAGATAAACATACATTTAATTACCTTAGCCAACCTACAAACTATGTATGCCCAGTATTATTGAAATCTAAATTAATTATTTTTTCTTTCATACAAAAATTAAAATATATTAAATGTTTCTGAAAATGGCACCTACTCTACCCAGTCGCTAAAGCGGCACACGTACAGCGCGGCGTGAGGCCCGGTGCGCTTGCACTAGACCAGTGGTCGGCAAACTTATTAGCCAAAGAGCCAAATATGAACATTACAACAATTAAAAAAAAAATTGGGAGCCAAGTCTGCTTGTTTAGTAAACTTTTATTACACTAAATAAAACTAAATTTCATTAATGCGAACAATGTGCTTGCCATCTCCTTGGAAGGTTTGAGTAAGTCAGGTTTGTATGTTGTTGTTTTTAATTTTAGGCATGATTCCAAGTTCTCATCAATAAGACGACTTCTCAGTTTACTCTTGATAATGTTCATGCTTGAAAAAGATTTTTCGCATATATATGAAGAACCGAAAAGGTAAAGAATAGCAAACGCGAGCTTTTTCAGCTGATCGTAAGAGTCAGGAATACTATTCCAAGTGTTGAAAATGATTATGTCTTCCTTCTCCGGGTCATTCAAAACAGACCACTTGTGTTGTGAACTAGGATCACATTTTTTCTTCTCCAATATTTCCAATTCAACACAAAGACGTTCGAATTTAGATCGCCATATCTCCTTGTTTTTTAAATCCAGCAATTGTATTTCAAAGCTACCAATGTCAAATTCAAAAGGAGAAAATTTCAACTCGGTTATCGTAGTATTAAGAGGATTTTTGACAAATGCTAAAGTTGCTCTGCTGTTTTTAAATTCCTGAAACCTGCTGAGAAATGCTTCCCTCATATTTAAAATTATTGTTTTAAAATGGTGTTTATCAATAGAGGAATTATTTTCTTGGCGATGCTTCAGCAGACTCGGAAAGTTAAACAATGTTTCCCTTTCAAAATCCTAAGCAAAAATGGATAATTAGTTTTCGAATGTTATTACTTCTTCTAACATCGAAAAAATTAAGTTTCTTTTCCCTTGTAGTTTACGATTGAGCTGATTTTATTGCGCCTTCCGTGGATATTTGTGCCAGAGTCGCACTTAAGGAGCCAAAGAGCCACATGCGGCTCTGGAGCCGCACTTTGCCGACCACTGCACTAGACCATTGGAAATACGTACAGAGTAATTACGTTTTAGATAGTACAACAAAACTTAACAAATATTTTTTGAGGAACGTACCGAGTTTTGAAAAAAGTCGTAGAACAAAAGTTGTTAGGTATGTTGACAGGAATTTTGCACTAAAAGGTTATTAGTATTTTTAAATTAACTCTATATATATTATGATATACGTATATTCCATTTATATATATCCTCGAACCTTGATGCCAGCAGAATGTCGCGTGCGTCGATAATGCTGACCAACTAACATTTTTTTCCTTCTCTCTTCAGAGCCTGTACTCATTAGCTGAGTGGCCCAACTTCATGCATGTATGCAGTTAGCACTGAGCAAAGACTTACATGTAAGACGAGTGCATTTTTCTGCACTCTAGCGACTGGCTTGTGCAGCAAGTCGTCCAGCGAGACGGGCTGGCCGCGGCACGCGATCTGGCGCGTGAGCTCCGCGAACAGCTGCGAGGTGGCGCAGCGGCGCCGCACCGCGTCCGTGGCGCGTCCGTAGTTGTGCAGGAACGCGCCGTATATGTTTATGTTTTCAGCCTATAAATAAATGTTAACCATGACTTTTTGGCGGAAGCGGGAGGACTGAAGTTGACATTTTGTTCAGATTTTGTTGTTTGAGATTTTAGGAGTTTTAAGGTACAAAATTGATAGTCTTTAAAGTTCTGTGCGAGTGTTAAGAATTGGAAAGTTTGAATAAATTGTGAGGAGTGAAGAGTCAAGTTGACATTTTGTTCAGTCTTTGTTTTCTGCATTTTGGAAGTTTTAAGGTACAAAAGTATTCATTGTGCGTTAAAGTTCTGTGCGAGTGTTAAGAATTGGTTGAATAAATATGTGCAGATATTATAAATGTGAAAGTCTCTCTGTCGTCTGGTCGGCTTTCACTCTTAAACCGCTACACCGATTTTGATGAAATGTGGCACGAAGATAGTTTGGTACCAGGGGACGGACATAGGCTTCTTTCTTTATACCAAAAATTTAAACTTTAAGGGGACGAAAAGGGGACAGAAATTTTGTATGAGAAATGCTAAACCGCTGAATTAATTGTGATGAAATTTGGTAGACAGATAGTATGTCCCAGGATACAGACGTAGACTACCTTTTACAAGCTTTTAACTTGCCGTGTGTAGTATGTATGTTTGTGTGGGTCAAATCTTGGAAGCTAAATTAGAACCACTTCCTAACGTTCGATTGGGCTCAAATTTGGTATACTTGCGTATCTTTGGTGACAATGCAATAATATGGTACCATGGAGATGGAGCTGGTTAGATAATGGAGTCGGAAGGTGGTCATAGGAACTCCTAAACCAGACAAGATAAACCCATCGAGTTTGGGCTGACTCACATAAACTTTTCGCTGCTGGACAAGCTTATGTTGCGTTTAGTCAAATAAAATCTCTAGAAGGACTCCTCCTCATCGAAGAATTAGAATAGCTCGAGATTATCAGGAAAAATACATTCCAATAATGATGCATTACTAGAAATGCACAGATTAGGACAAAACTAAAAAGTTAAGAATAAAATGATTAATTATGAAAAAACTTTTTTAAAAATAAGATTTAATTCAAAAATTCTGTTGTACTAAAACGAAAATAATAATTTTTTGCAAGGGTTGTATATAATAATATAGATCGATCGAATTCCTGCATAAACCTATCTACTTATATAGGCACAATGTTAGGATAATCACTGAAAAAATTAATATCCATAATTGTACCTAATATTTTATTACATCAAACAATTTCAAAAGCTTGTAACGCAAATAGAAAATAGAGAAAGAGAAAGTTAATCTTAATAAATTTCTTGCGCGATACAAGCTTTTCAAATTATTTGATGTAATAAATGTAATCGTCGGGAAAATCATTGTTTTTCAAAGATGTATAACGAGGGTAAGGTGAGTAAATCAACGTCTTTAAAACGAACACTCAGCGACTCTCGTGCAATCATACTGTAAAAAACCTACTTATATAGGCACATAGTTGCGTTGTATGTTACGTAAGACCAAAAGGCTAGTAGTATCAAATACAAAAGCAACTGATTTTCCATACATACTTTTAATTAAATTAAAATAGGGATTTTACCTCTTAAAGAATAATTTTTAATATCATAAAAATCTAAAACGTTTCTTTATTAATTTCTAAGAGAAAAACCAAATACCAATTACTAGGGACTTATTTTCAAAAGTGACAGCTTTTCTATTTTAATAGGGGATGTATGTCTTGAAAATTAACCCGTTCTTAGTGGGTGCCTACAACATACAAGGAACCTATGTGCTATATTTCAAATTTCGAGACCCAGCAGTTTCAGCAGTGTTGATATATCAGTTAATCGACTTCTTCTTTTATCATTTATCATCAATTACGATGTAATTGATAACATCAATTACGATGTTATCAATTACATCATAATAAACAATTACAATATGTATAACATTTATGGACGTAGTGTGTTGTATGTATGAATAACAATCATATATCTTTACCATCTTTTTAAAATGTATGCCAACAGACAGAGGTTCTTCCCAACTAGCAACGGCAGATTTCAAACCTTCGAGAAAATTTTTATGTAATTCATGCAGCTCTGATATCTTATAAAATATAGTGTTAAACTCTTCCTCAGTTATCACCGGTGCGGACGTCGATAGAGTAGCTTTTATTGCATTCATATACTGTAACAAAGAATATAAGTAATTGATTTTTGTGTTTTGAAACAGACTGTAAAAACGAATACATACTACATCTTATTTTATATCATTTACCTTCTCCATAACATATAGGCATTCAACGTAAACTGTTTCGCTTTCGATAATACTGGTCACTATACATCTGTGCATTGTAAGTCGCTCTGCTTCTGCATTGCTGTTTGGGTCCTATAAAAATTGTTTCAAGAAAGAAATAATTAGAGAAGTGATGTTACCTAAATAAAACCGGCTAATTAATGACATGTTGGAATAAATATAATATTTAGTCCCTGGGCGACCGAGCTTTGCTCATTCATTGTATATAAAACGAAAAAATGCCTGACCACATTACAAGATTCGAACCCTCGTACTTCGGCGTGGTAGACCTACGATCTAGCCACTGTGCTGTGGTGCTCAATAGCATAGCAGTGGCTACAGAGTTTACCTCCTCAATAGAAGATAAATTCTGTTGTCAATTTAGCAATCGTATTTCGCGGGCAAGTTAAATTTTAAGTGTGTGATGATTGATGAATTTTTCCAGAATTGAAACTTATCTAGATCAACTTTTCGCCCCCAAATACCCCTATATTGTAAATTTCATCGAAGTCGTTAGAGCCGTTTTCGAGAACGCGATTACAAATATTGCTTGTATAATGTTTAGTATAAGAGAATATAGTGAAACGTATAAGTTAAATAAAATAAAGGTATCAAAACATTCGATTCAAAGCTATGAAAACCAAGAAGAGGTTAAGAAAACAAATATAAATAATATGGGTGGTTTCTAGTAACTGCGGAATCCTAAAGCTTTATCGTTTGTTTTCAAACAATAAAAGAACAAAAAAACCATAAACAAAGTACAGAAATGATTTGAAATTCAGTAACATAATTGTGCAATTTGCTCAGCAACTGTAAACAACTGTTAATAAGAAAGCTTTTGTTTAATACAACGAACGCTATAAATTGTAAACTTTCACAACAACAACTTTTAGAACAACAAAGAGACGGAAATCTAAAACCTAACATGTTCTTTCATTAAAATTCTTCTAAGAACACGGACTATGGCGCTATCGGTTATATTAATTGGAGTGTTTTCCTTAAATAAAATTTTATGTTACGACTCTGACAGTAAGTGAAATCTATGAGTATCCTCTATGTAAGTACATAAATTGCTATAAAAACTTCTACTCCATATATTTTCATTTTGTCTGTAGGTCTAGAAGTAAATAGAATAGATTTCACACCCTTTTACGACATGGTCATATTCAGTGATGTAGCCGATATTATAAACGAATTCGATAATAATGCGGTGAGTATTACATGTGAATACATATTTTTTATTTATGAAACTGTAATTGTTTCATTGTAACTATAATTTTTAGAATTCACCGTTAGATGCACTCGTAAACAGCGAAAGTGAAAGCAGTGAAGATATTGAAGATTTGCTGTTAGAATATCAACGGTATTTAGAAAAGGCTCATAAACAAAGAAGAGACTACCTAGAAACTAAAACGAAAAACAAAGTACCTATGTTACGTCATGATAAGTATGTAAGACCTAATCCTGTAATCTCCAATAATTACTATCAACCAAATACTATGAAAATTGTGCAAACACCGTTTAACAATCCTTTAGACTTTTTTATACCATTTAATAGCAAAGTGAAGTATATGAATACTGAATTCACAACATATGCTCCACATACCGGTCTTGAAGAAATGTCAAATCTAAAATTTGACAATTCGATTAACAGTAAGAAAAGATTACTAGATTTCCAATCTAATGTCCGCAAATCAACTCATGATCCAATTAAATCATCTTGTTTTTGTAAGAACAATAAAATTCCATGTGAATGTGATTGCAAACAGTGTCTGGTACCAATTGACCACATGTTCCAAAAGAACAATCACTACAAACAGCAATTTTATCAAGATAGAATATCTGCTCCAGAAAATGTATTTTTTAAAGACATAGTTTCAAAAAAGTCAGAATATTCAACTGAACAGTTTCATGACATGACCGATAACGTTCTCAATATAGGTATAAAAGTTGATATTCAATTACCGAAGGCTCAAGAATATACAGAACAATTTGTAAATAATAGTGAAAAAATACTTTATCGTGTAGATAATAATTCAAAAGAATATATAACATCATCTATAAATGTACCTCTCCCTTATTTCAACATACCAATCCCAATGGATTTATTCGGTTATAGAAAAACTAACATCAATAAAATACGGCCAACACCCCTACAAAAAATAACCATTCACAAAAAGAAGAAATCTAGAGCCACCAATAACAATAAAAAACACAGAAAAAAGGTAATAACATTTCATAACATCAAATTGGAACCTCAGAAATCATTAAGTAATATTTTTGAAGAAAGTTACAACTTCAATGATAACTATACCAAACCCAGTAATTTTAGTGAAATGATTCATTATAACGCGCAAAACATTACTACGCAAAAGGTAGAATTGAATAACAATATTATTAATCAAACTTTGGCAACTTCCCCTCAAAATAAAACTGTGCTTGAAGATACAATTTATTTAATGGTAAATATTACAAATAATAGCGATAACCAAACAGACGACTTCCACAAAAATGATAATAGTATAGAAATAGACTATTCAAAGAAAAGTAATTTAACTACTGAAAAAACTACAGGTTTGCGTAAAAGACGAGAAATTTTACCACAAACAGGCTCAACACTTACAAAAGGCGACTTGAACTTGCCTGTCATAAGCGTAACTATTGAAAACAACATACATAAAACAGCTTCACGATCTGTAAAAGGTTTAAAAAACAATAATAAGACTGTTCTAGTAGATTCAGAACTACTATACTGGCCAAGTAACCCCAGAAGTTCTTCTGTATTTACGTCGAAAAACATAACCTCTATAATATTAGAAAGAGAACATATGAAAACAAAATTGAATATAAGCAGAGAGACAATACGTAACAACCGCACAAGAGCTCTTGAAAAAGCAATATTTGGAGATGTGGATTGGAACGACGTAGATACAGTGGCACCAGTATTCATGTCGTTTGTAGGAAAATATATTAAAGGTATTCTAACATTCTGCTCCCAAAGTATCTGTCATTCCATGAAATGTGCAGAGAAAACATGTATGCATAGAATTTGTGTACCTGAAGAAAGATGGAATCACAGGGGACACTGTGCTGGATCTAACAGTACTGGTAAGATTTAAATAATATTTGTTTTAGGTTCCATACGTTAATAGGTAAAACGAAACCCTCATAAGATCACTAATGTTCGTCTGCCTGTCACAGTCGAATTTCTTAGAACTACATAATATAAGACGCTTAAATTTAAAGGAGATTGTAGATTTTGGCATACTCATCAGCCGCCGTTTTAATTTTTTTCAAGAATGACGGCGCACGATGTAATCCTCGGACCGAGATTCGGTTATTGAAGTTTATGTACGTCGACCTTTTCTTGCAAATAAGTCTGTAACGTGATACCTTAAGATATAGTAACATTAGTAAAACTGTGACATTAGTAATTTTTTTTTCGTTCGAGTGTCCCCAATCGATTTATCGTGCGCCGTAATTTAAAAAAAAAGAAAATGGCGAAAATGGTTTAATGATATACCTACTCACGTCTTGTTATCTCGCATATGCTGTATTAGTTAACATATTAAAATAGTCATACAAGAATTAAGAAGAATTGGGTACTCGATCTTCGACTTGACCGATCCTCTCTCACCCTTATATCCGAAACTACGGGACCTAGACATGGTACCAATTTACAGGGAATATAAGGTCTTAACTGTTTACAAGAAAAATAAAAAACGAGAGTTCTAAATGTTTTAAATCTCTAGAAATTCAATTTAGCAATTTAACATTTTTAAACCCCAAGCAAAAAGAGGGATGTTGTAAGTTTGAAGACTTTGTATGTATGTCTATATGTTTGTCTATGGTATCGTGACTCCCTAAACGAATGGACCGATTTACGTGCGGTTTTTTTTTATTTAAATGTTACAGTTGTCAAGAGTGTTGTAGCTATGTTTAATGGAAATCGCTCCAGCCATTCTTATATATTCAGGTCTGAATTTTATGTGTGAAGGAATCTTACGCACTTATCGTCGAGTTTGATCTGTGTTGGCAACCGAAAGTCTGATAATGACCACCATTATGTATTATTAAAAGTAGATATTAAACCTATTAGTTTTTTTATCTAACTCAAAAAATGTCGAATGAAGGTTAAACTAAAGAGCTTTCTTCAAAAACCAAGAAATATGATAAATATATCTCACTATCACTTGTCCTCTGAAAGATATATTTTAACAGTAGGGTAGTAGCAAACAGTAAGTTGGTAACAAATTAATAAATACGTCGGGGACCGCTACAAAAACAGAAGAAAACAATGTTACAGGACATATTAGCGGTCCCCGACGCATTTTTTAATTTTCTAACCCCACTATTAAAATACGAGTCTTTCAGAAGAGATTATAGTGAAATATAATTGAGATATTGCATTTTACGTGTACCTGCTAATTATTATTTGTCGGGGAATTTTTAAATTTTAGTAAGTAACTCACGAAAACTTCTCGAAAACGTTCTCAAGACAAACTCACAATTTAACAGTTTATTGTTATAGATTAGCTGTTAATTATAATGTAGATGGTTTGTGTTTACATATTGTTTCAATTTCAGACAGCGTCGCATCAATGGAGTCTATTATGGATTTACCTTCCAACGTTGCCTTCGAAATTGTAGACATATTAGAAGAAAAAATGTTAGGAAAGTTGTTCGGTAAAGTGACTCTTTGTATCAATACGAAATGCATAAGTTTTATAGCTTCTAAGAAAAAATTCATAAAAGCCAAATGTTTATTAAAAGAAATAAACAAGTTGGGACATTGTCCTAGTAAGAAAATTATGTAACTCATACAACATGGTAGCCATTGTTGACAAAATAAAACTATTGAAATGAGTTAGCATTTTTAATTATACTTACACTAGTGGTATAAAAATGCGATAAAGACGTATAACTAAGCATTTGTGATTACAATGCGTTTAGTGTTTGATACTGACTTATTAGTCATGTTGCTAATACTTATGTTACCAGTCATATTATCTGATGTAAGTGAAATAAAATATACACACATACTTTCAGATATTTATAAATAGTATGTTTATAAGTTAATTAATTAATTTAAGGACAATAAGATCTACTTAAATCCCTGGAGAAAACTTAATAAAAGCATACCTATGATAATAGAATTTGATTTAAATGGCACGTTTAAACAAAAGTATGTGCCGCACGAACACTTCATAAGCTTGAAAAGTGTACTTGGAAAAACTGAAAATAAATTGTTTCGTCTTGTAGATACAAAAAAATGGAATGGGACAATACAAAACACTTTTAATACAAGAAATATGAACTCTACCCAAGAAAAGATCAAAACAAAATTTTTTACACATTGCAACAAGCAATCCATAATGTGTAGATTTTTGACTTGTCCAAATGTAACAGAGTACTGTATATTATGTGAAGTAAAGAAGAAAAAAAATCAGCACCAGAATTTTACAAAATGTGAAAAAATAACGACGAAATTTTTGGTCGGGAAAGGGCTGAATTGAAAAACATTACATGAAAAAATTCATTTAAATAAAATAGAGCAAAAATAATAAATAAATAAAAGAAAAATAACGGTCAAGTGCAAGTCGACGATACTTGCGCAATTAGTGTCACGTACTGTTAGTTGCTACCAACTGCCTGCAAAACTGCAAAACAAAGCTTGTCGTAAAGTTCTCTATGTAAAAAAAGTATCTAACACAATGTAATCTTAATAATTTTCCTATACTGTACGTAAATCTTTTTCTCAACGTTCATGCTTTTTTATGTTTATCTGAACGCCATTTTTAGAATAAGGAATGGTAAGGTAAAAACGATACAGCGATTTTTAGACGTTTTTTCGAAAAAATATAAAACGAAATATCAAAATGTTGTACAATAACAAAAAAAACTGTTGTATATTTTTAAATTCATGCTTTGAGGAAATTACATTTGATAGCCCATACGATAATTCCAAAAATATATTTATTTATGCTTTTTAAGTCATACCTCACCTCACACCTCACCACTACATCAGAACACGACTATATAAGTATTGCTGACCTGTTTACGTCAAAAAATTTCTTAGAAGAACGACTATCGACAGACAGACAGACATTCTCAAAAATAATTCCGTTATTCCCATTTTGGAACGGAACGTTAAAAAATGATGGATAATACCTGATAGCTATTTCTGGAAAATAGATGAATGTTGACAATAACAGTAAACTAAATCAGTGATACCATGGAACCCAAAGTTCACTGTAAAAGAGTTCGCTGTTCCACGAGTCTTACATACATATTTTCGCTACCGTTATCTGTGGTAACATTATTTTTTCGCGGAACTTCGCCTAAACATACACATCAATAAACGCTGAACTATTTTTATTCTGTAGTAGTTCATACACCATAAAAATACTCAATTTTATACTTATTTATAGGAAAGTATTTTCATTCTCATTTTAAATTGCAGTGGATATTTTTCATTTGCTAACGCGTTCCGTAATTGATTCCGTCTTCTTGAACATGAATATATAGCGATTTTATATTGCCCTATTGTTCAATATAATCTGCGCGATACAATATTCTCTGGAAATCATTTGTAACTATCTTAATACTTCCAATGTTCTTATCCTCACTCGACAGTAAAAATATTAGATGACGAGAAAATTAAAAGATTTCTTTATAATATGGTCGTCCGTTGCTCATTAAGTAAACATTCCCGACAAAACCTTATCGCAGGATAGATAGGGACATACCTAGTTGAGGTAACTATATAAACGTGCCCTGGGACTAGACAAACATTTATTCTTAAAAGTCTGTGCCATGTTACTTGTCACCATGCTAACATCGAAGTTTTTTGTGTCTTTGCTAGTGTTATGTTTATTGCAGACGTCCTTCAGTAAACCAACGGAAAGTAAGTAATAAAACATAATATATGCCTACATAAATATTTCATAAAATTATTATCAGTGGTAGAACATCTGCCTTCCAAGCCAAAGATCATGAGTTCAGTTCCCGAACCAGGCAATTTAGGTTATTTACTTTTCTTAATTGTCTTGCTCTCTCGGCATTAGTGATCAGTGTGAATATATCTAAAGCCGCCAAAATGGCCACCCACGATGCAGTGTTGGTGCCGACTTTATTGTACGGGAGTGGGGCTTGCATTTGTCCAAAAGAGATCTCTTAAAAATATGTGCGGTGTTACGCTCGCGGATAAAATAAGCAATGAAAAGGTACGCAGTATGATAGGGTTGAACGACAATGTTATCGTAAAAATGAAAAAAAAAATTGCTTAGATAATTCGATACATAGCAAGAACGAGTGATGAACTGATGAAAGACTGACAAAGAAAATCTACAGTGCGCTGACTTACGAAGACCAAATAGCCAAAGTGTTAACCGACGGAAACGTCAAAAGCACTCGCATACCTAGACGAAAGTGTGTAAGGAGGATGATGAGATTTGAGGAGGCGAAAGAAATATGGATGTAAGGACCCCGATACTTGACGGTTCTTCCTCTTTGACTACACCCTTAGGGATACAGCGTGAGAAATATGTATGTAATTGTTTCGGAGTTTGAGTGTTACTGAGTGCACACCCACTTCATTGTGTACCCCTTATACTAGACTAGTGGTTAGTTTAAAGCCACGTAATTGGTGTTATTGACTGGATTATTTATTTATTTATTTAGAATCTGAGTTAAATTCTTCAGAACAAAAGAGGGAGAGATTATATGACTAACGACATCCCTTACAGGTAAAGTAAGACAAAGAAGAGGAATCGGTTCTACTATCTGGAGTTGGATTACGTATCCCTTTACAGGATGGGGTTCAGACCGCAATGAATCGCCGCCGGTAACGGAACATCTAATAGCATCTCCTACGTCACTTTACGATACCGTAGAAATAAGAAGGCTCAATGTCACCGTTTGGTGCAACGATCAAACGTGTACAACAATGAAATGTGACAGACATGGGTGTGTAAATGTTACTTGTAATATTTACGATACGGACTTGACTGGAGAATGCAGAGAATACAATATTAAGTTGAAATTAGAACCAGAACCCTTACGACCCAAACCAAATGTTTTTGTCACAAAGCTACCACCTACAAATAAAAATATAAGTGGACCAGAAAAAACGCCTGAAACTCTAATTGAAACTACGTCGACTCCACAAAATATCGCTGGTGATAACATTAAAATAGTCGACGAACAACCACTAGAACTGGAGGCCGTGTTATCATCTACAGTGACCGAAGGAAATAACGAAAAGGACGTAGTGGATGACAGCAATCAATCACATTTGTCATCCAATCCACAAAATAAGGTTAATGCTGACATGACTCATATTTAAAGCAAATATAATATGTATATATAACTTCACAGCATTTCCCTTCAGGGGTAGACAGAGAACTACGACACAACCACATCTCACCTAGACACAACTTCTAGCAATAAGTATTTGAACTTACAGATGACAAAGTGCAACCAAAAAAAGGTCACTAGCCCGTCGTTTATACAACGTCCATATAACAAACCCTAATTTTTACGACCTACGTGGAAAGATAACTAGTTGGCACGTTCTACATATTTCTTTCGCACCCAGGGCAGCACGGAAGTGCCATATAATTTAATAACATACAGGGCACAAAACCATACTCTATACGATTTCATTAAAATCAGACAAAAAGAACATTCTACATTAATAACTCTTATTTATGAATTAGAATTACACATGAATGGGTATGGTTTTGCACCTGGTAAGTTACATTTTCAGATTCATGAATTAGTTTAAATTAAGGAACGCAAACAAATTCGCGGGCAACACCTTCGCCGGTGTGTGCAAAATAAAAAATTATAAATAAATAAATTCATTAATATACATATTGTAACGTTGTGTAACACTTCACGTCTTTTTTTTAAATTTGTTACAGATCTAACTACCACAGAAAAATCATTCATATTTGTGGAATTAAATAGGATTTTCTCAAATTACATTCAGGCAACGCTAGAGAGCTACGCAACCAGATTAACAAATAAATTAATTACGAACCTTAACATGGATACTTTTTGTGTAGATGGAATATGTTATTACACATTTTGCCATTATGAAAATTGTATAGTTCGATACTGCAAGTACCACTTGATTTTAAACATTAAGAACTGTTCATTGACTAAACCATTGGGTACATTTGCGTTAAACGTTTTACATAATAAAGTAAATACTACTGATAAATATATATATAGCAAAGAAAATAACTCTCAGAAGAATGAGATAGACATAATTAATAGAATAATAAATTAGTAAACCATAAAAATTTACATATTTAAAATTTGTAGAGAGACAGAAATATGTTGATGTAACTCCACATTACTAAATATGTACTTTTCAACAAGCCTTTTCTTATCATCATAGCATTACGAGATAAGAAACATTGCTTGTTCATATTAGTGTTTTCATTACGTACTTCTTAATTTTTAAATATAAATTTACTTCATTACAATTTACTCAACATAAACTTGAAAGTAATAATTGGCATATATTATATTTTCGAAGACCAAATGTGTATTTTATTTCACGATTATATTTATTTTTAAATTAAATTATTTACTGTAATAAAATAGAATAGTAATTACAAAACATGCCTATATATATAAATATATAATGTCACAATCTTACCTGACTCTGCAACTTCCTTAAAGCAGGTGGGGTGGCACTGGCTTCTGTATCGGAAGATATTGTCCTAAGTAAAAGGGGTGTATCACTAGAATCTGCCAATTCGGAGTTAGCCTCACTTGATTCTGCAGCTTCACCCCCTTGCCTAGAAGACAAAGATTATATCCAAACATGTGACATATTTTGTAATAAAAACTGCTACAAATACGTTTATGACAGCAGGTATATTTGTGGATACTGTGTGTGTGTGTGGATATTGTGTAATAGAAGTGTTTTGCGATCGACTGAATCAATGCGAAATAAATATAAAAAATAATGTTATTTTTATTATATGTTATAAATGCAACAACATATAATAAGAATCCCTAAAATAAGGTATAATTGGCGTAAAAATTAAAAAATTGGTATTAACGTAAAAAATAGGTATTCATATTTATATCAATTTCTTTTACAGACACATGTTCATTGTCCTATTCCTATTCATTCCACTTCTAGAAGTAATGCACTCTGCAGCATACTTATTATTACACAAGCTGGTGCCCGCGACTTCGTCCGCTTGAAAGTCGGTTTTATTACGCACCCCTGTTGTGGCCTGGAAGGTATAACAGGCAAGCGGCGAATTTAAAATAATCATTTTTCACTGTCATCCGATTTCGATTAAACAAAGCGTAATGTTGTTCTAAGCTGAGCTTAATCTACCTATGAAAACCGCAAGAAAATTAGTCCAGTAGTTTCGGAGATTAGCATGTACATACAGACAAATACTTAAAAAAAAATACTTTTTTGTTTTCTGTTAATCTTTCTTTATCGCCCACACTCATTTTTTGATAAATTGTTTCAATGTACAGACACACGGTTTTTACTGTTTTATTATACGTACAGACAAGTATAGATAGCGTGTGTAGTAAGCATGCTCGTATATAGACATAGTATAAACATAACAGTAAGTTGTCTTCATAGAATGCTAGCGTACGCGGTTTGTATGTGCGCGCTAATACGCACGCACTGTGGCACGCACACAACATCAATAATTTGGGCGAATATGGGTAATCATCGCAGCGCCAATCGGGGTCGCACGCGACGCAAATATGCGACCATTTCCGTTTGTCTTTAATTCGTTCTTCATATTGTCACATATACGAAAATGACTAAATTGCATAAACGAACATATTACAATGCACTTAGATGCCTTAATAATCTTAGTTATTCAAATGCAAAGTTATCCTACAGACAGAACCTAAATTTAACGAACACGAAAACTTTATGTGTGCATTGTTTTTTATTACTATGTACTAATGTAGAACAAAACGAGATGCTCTCCGCATCTCACACGCGACACAACAACCCTACGTATCCGGCTGAGAGTAGCCAATTCCGTTACGCATAAGGCGGGACTAGGCCTTCTTTTCTACATATTCTTTGGTATAGGTGAGAGCCACTGACTGTATGAAGTAGTGTATGTTGACGTAGTTGGGGGCCACGGCGCAGGGAGGCGAGTCGGGTGCGCGCGGAGCCGTGGGCGCCGCCGTGGGCGCTGATGTCAGCGCTGACGTCAGCGCCAGCGTGCTCGTGCCGCTGGACGCGTCGTCCGCGCTCGAGCCCGTACCGCCTGCGCACCGCCGCACAACCAACAGAGCGCACCGTTTATTGACCAATACAGTACACTCAATCTGGGTAACTTTAACAGGTCAACGCTATATTTTTATCGGTATTCTATAGATTAAGGGTTATATACAAGAATGTTTTGTTTTTGAAATGTGATCTCTTAGAAGTATGTGCGGTGTCACCTTTGTGTATAAAATTAGCTAATAAGAGATAAGCGGTATGACAGGATTGCTTGAGTGTTGTAAAAATGAAGAAAGATGTGCTTAAATGGTACGAGCGCATAGAAAGAATGAGTAATGAAAATCTACAGCGAAAATGAGTGGTAGCAGAAGCCAAGGAAGACCAAGGAAGACTTATGAAGATTTTTAGCTGACGGGAATGTCAAAAGCACCCGCATATCTGATTTCCCACCCGAGAATCTCGTGTTTCATTACCTGCCACATCAATTTCAAAAACAAACATTTCTAAATTGTCTTTTGTATTATACTATTTTGTATTACTCTAACAAATAGTATTTATTGTAATACAAGCCTAATAACAGTTTGCTAAGTTAGTTTGGAGTTATACAATTGATATAAATAATTATACGGAGATTATTATTTACTAATAATACACATTGTAATATTTTTATAATGACTCATCACATAACACGACTAAGATTTTGAATGTACTTACATGTTTTACAATACTGCTGCTATTACTGATAAAGTTTCCTTTTCATTATTTAAAAAAAAACTTTGGCAAACGCTAGTTCCTAATTCGAAAAATTATGTCCTAATCAAAGTAAATTCTGATAAAATATATTTCCCGGATGCATGATTACGAGTAATAGTACCTGCTTGGATGTAAACGTATTCTCCATCGTTTATGTCTACCGGTACTTGGTCATAGTAAGGTTCGTCTTCCGCTATGGGCATAGCCGTTGGTAGACTTTCTAAAGATACAGGGGCAGATTTATCGTTATCTTCCTCAGCTAAATCTGGTGTCATTGATGTGACTTCTTCATCTATTGAACGGGGTGTCGCTGCTCCTCCTGAACGTTTACGTTCCGACGATAAGGAGTTAATGGACTCATAGCTTTTTACCTGGTAGACAACATTAATATAATTAGACTTGTTTCAGTACTACAATAGTATTAAGAGCACTATAGGATATAGAGAATAATATATGACGTTACTAAAATATCCTTAAGTAGATTCGTTTTTTTGCTTTTTAGGCATCATATACATATACATAAAAAAAGAAGTTTTCCAAAACGTTTACTTGAATCAGTTCCACTAACCCTTTCACTTATGGAAGGTGTAGATGCTCGACTAGTGATAGACTCGCGTGATTCGGCTCCGCGTATTCTTCTGCCCAGCGACGAAGGTGGACTGTCCTCTGCCATGCCAGATTCAGGCAGGGATGCACCGCGTTTATTGAACACTTTTGGTGGAGGCCTAATGTTTAACAAAATGGTATGAATATTTTATTGATCACATTCATGATGGTATTAAGAAAGCAGAATACTAGTTACATAATATAGTATATATAAATATACATACATCAGTGACGTGCACAGACATTTTCAGCAGGGCAGACAAAAAGAAACTTACCAAAATCGCCACTTATCATATAATTCGTATGTAATAAATAATGTTAATGTGATTTAATTTTACATTATTTATTCACTGGAACTACTTTGAAAAATATTTCAATGGTAGCAAAATTGCTACTTGCTATCTTATAAATATACAATAACAAAGAAAAATTAAAATTGAAAATTGAATGCCGGTAAGCGTCATTCGTTGTTTTTATCTATCTAATGAAGAGAACGTCACTACGAAAAACGATCAGAGGTCGCCAAAATAAGAAAAAAATATAATAAGAAATAAAATCGTATGTATTATTAATTAAAAAAGTTATAACACTTAACGAACATGTTAATATTTTTTATGAAGTTAATATATTATTGTTTCTAATAGGTTAAATTAACCTATAACTAATAAGATTCAAACCGTTGACAGTTTCTTTTTCCGGTGCTGTTATTGGCTAGACTCCGTCTCTTTATTAACTTGTGTGCGTGTTTTGAGCAAAGTAAACATTCACAACCAATACAAATGCACGCGTGCAATTATACGAAACAGAGCGTTAGAAAAGTTTTGATTAAGTGTAAATCGAGCCACGATTTGAATTTATCTCTAGGGCGAACGGCGGGGTTACTATCTAATAATTTGCAGACAACGACAGCCACGCGATCACTGCGCGACCGGTGATTAATTGTAATAAAAAATTGGTATCACGTGTGACGATTGCGTATCTATTATTTTATGACCGTATAATGCTCTTTTCGCGGTAGATTTAGCGCCACTATATAAATTATATTACACAAATTCTCGTTTTGACAGCAGATATCGCGCGATATTGGCTGTCGCATGCTGTCTGCAAGTTATGCAATAAGCGTGCGGTTGCCGTGACGCTTTCTTGTCGCGTTTGGATAAAGATAAGGCGAGCGCAGGAATTTTGGAAACATAGTTTTGGTTGCGATGTAATTTTTTTACTTTATTTAGTTAGCAAACTGTCAGGGTAGACAGTGTATATTTGTCTCTATGGAATTCACGCCACTGACATACATATAGTATAAAATATTTTTTTATTTGTACCTATTAACACTAGAAATAAATCGTCCTAGTTTTAGAACCTATTTTCATCAAAAAATTTAGATTTTACCTGCAAAATAAATCCCCGAGTCAGAAGAGGAATAATACATACGTATCTTCACGCTGTATCCCCAACGGGGTAGTCAGAGGAATAATCTTCATTAAAATAGGCGAAATAAAT
Source organism: Zeuzera pyrina (assembly GCA_907165235.1). Taxonomy (NCBI): domain Eukaryota; kingdom Metazoa; phylum Arthropoda; class Insecta; order Lepidoptera; family Cossidae; genus Zeuzera; species Zeuzera pyrina. Next base: position 8,896,172 of record OU015627.1, read on the forward strand.
GACCGCACAATATGTACTTATGCATACTTCTACAATTACGTGTTCGTCGTCGGCAACGGGTTCAACCTCACACTTTGAAATCGAAACAAACATAAACACAGGTTGTAAAATTCACACTGTCGAGGTTTTCCTTAGAGACTACAGCATGAAGTTCATTAAAAAGTGTGTGTGTTTTTACAAGGTTAGCAACACATTGCAAGTGTCCTCGAGCTATGGTAAATGCTTACCACAAAGAGGATCATATGCTTATTAGCCATCTTAGTGATACCACTAACAAAAAAAAAGGTATAAATATAAAACCCATTATCGAAACTATACTGGGTTTCATAATCAGTAATAATTAATTATTAGGTATTTATTAATACTCACTTAGGTGGGACTTTTTTCTTAGCACCTGCAGTTGGTTCAACCGGGCTATTTTCTGACGACTGAGGTGACTCTTCCGACTTCTTAGATGCATTTTCTGCTATTTTCAGACCATTAACTTCGATGACTGTTACAAAATCACCCGTTTGTGATGTCGGACGGTTTTTAACTGGTGTTGGACTTGTTTGTTCTACTGCTAATTAAAGTTAATTTTAACAGCAATTATTTAAATACAACAAGGAAGCTTTATATAAAAATACGGAAAATAGTTTATTGACAATCTATACCACTATATAAATGTGACAGGTGAGTTGTGGAAAAAGCCTTTAATATACCTACAATGAATTCGGAAATATTACTATGGAACTCGCATTCATTTAAAAATATGACAACGCAAACCCCAATCAAATGGGCAGAGCTAAAAAACCACAATCAACGCGCTACTTAGTCCACCGTGCGCTCAGTGATAGTCAGCCGTCGCAAATAAAATTGGTTTGTTGACGTGAAAACTGGCGAAATGTAAATTAAAAATGATCTCCTGCGTGGTTATGTAGTGTGGAACTTTGTAGAGGACAGAAAGAAGTCATGATATGAGAACTTATCATACGTATATAAAATAATTTTACGTTTATAAGAAATTAAATAAAAATATTGTGATCTGTATTATGCAGCCAGTTTTTAGTACGTAAGTTATTTTTATTGTATTTTTATGGTAAGTGTGGGAATTCTCTTTATTTAATTGGATGTTATAAATTTATTCCTTTAATTTTACCAAAAATGAACTTCGGTGATTACCAGAGATCGGAAATTTGGGAACATAAATACCTAAACTTCATTTGCGGAATGATATAGAGTTGCTAAAATGGTTTCCTAAAACTGATTTACGGGGACCCGTTTTAGCAACTCTATATTATTCGGCAAATGAATTTTAGATATTTATGCTCCCTAATTTCCGATCTCTGGTGATTACGGTTGATTAAAGCAATTCGCTTAGAAAGAAGAGATGATCGTTACCAACTAATACCAATAGGGTGTGCTCTATAGATTTTGAAAATGAAGAAATCTATTCTTGCTGTAGAGGCATCGCATATTATCTAATCGAAGACTGAAATCTTGCAGTACTTCTAAATCAATATTTCTCAAAAACTGTAAAATGAATAGACATAATTACAGTTATTAAAAACAAATAAACAGGAAAACCAGATCGCGACATTATTTTATTAAAAATTATTTTAAACGAGTAACAATTACAAGCTCATCTGTACTGTTTGATAAAAAAAGATTCTTTATTAAATTCTACAAGACAGGGACTAAATAAATAAATTACATTCTTAGGTAAAATAACACATCAAAAACTTGTAAATAAAATGCAGATGAACTTTCAATATAGTTTTTTTACCTTTTCAAATAATATTTAAATATTTTCTCATATGAGAGAATCAAAATAAAAACCTATTTAATTACCAATAAGTTGCGTTGCGATTTGTAGATTCCTATGCCTAAAAACACTCTCGCTTGCTAGTACTTTCCCATGCGAACAAGTGGTCGGTGATCACATGTGCGGGGCATCCAGTCACCGTTGACTTTGGAATGTAATATGAAACGTTTTAAATGCCAGGCTACAGTTGAATAAAGATCATGAAGGTTTAAAATTGAGTTAATTTTAAAAGTTAACTGTTGAGTTTGCGACCTTTCGTGTTTCGGAGTATTTGAATCAGATTCGCGGTACCGTGTTTTTCGGCCATAATTGTTCTGAATTACTCTTCCATAGTATTTCCAAATTCGTTGTATACCTATAACATTTAACCTATTTCTGAAATTCTAGACTTTTTATAATGCTCGGAAAACAAAACTTTCTAAAATATTGTTCTATTATTCTGAAATATTGTAGGCTTGCATATTTCGTGAAAATCACTAAGCCAATTCCAGTCGAACTCACTGATGTTTAGTATATATTCTGACTAGCATGTGTTATATTTTATCAAACAAATAAACTTGATATATGTATACTATATCTGTACCATACAGGCTATAGAATTATAATTAATAGAAAAATGATCATAAATGCAGTGGAAAGCTCGCTTTGTGTGATAGGCAGTGATCAGAATCATTTGTGTGATTACTATCAAAAGTATGGATATGACCCTAAATTCCTGAGATTTATTATTATTTTTATTTGATTTTTAGTAAAAGCTGTAAATTTCATTTATTATTGAGAAAAATATAGACTTTAACTTCGCGTTTCACAAAAGGTTTGGAGCCCCTATGTAGTTAAGGGATCCCCTTAATTTAAAACTTCGATTTTAGAACCCATTATGTGACAGTTTTGTGTTTTAGTTTTTGACAATATGGAGAAAAATTTATTATCAGACTTATAGAAACTTAGAAGTAAAACAATATCTGTTTCATTGATAAACTTTGGGAAAAAAATAACTTGTCACTATGGAAAGAATAAAACGTCACATAACAGTCATTACAAGGGAACCGTTAGATTAGTAAAAACGAATATTAATTAAGAACCGGTTTGGGAGTCCTTTTAATCTAGGTGGTACATAGTTACGTGATGACTTAGACAGTATTGAATGTTTAAGTCATCAATGTAATTATATGATTTTATAGAGAAAGATTTCGTATATAAGCACTCACTCAGAATTATCCTCATTCGGAATCCTAGTAATGTATTTACATCCATTATTAAAGTACAGAAACCCAGGACATCCCAGAAATTTTGGGTCATATACAACACAAAATAGTGATCACATCCATGATTCAGTTCACTGATGATAAGACTGGTTTATGCTTGTAACCACACAGTTCCTTTAAATCCATCTAACTATGTTATGTTCGGTCTCTTTAGATTATGAAATGCTATTTTTTGTCATTACTTTATTTCTGGCACCATATACTATAATTATACAAATAGATATAAAAATTTAAGAAAATTTGATCTGTGCATAGTAGGGTGCTAATTTGACTTGAATATTATCGGGGTAAATAAATATCACTTACCATTACTATCTTGACTGTTATCAGTTCCCTGCACAACTTCGCTATTACACCGTCTCCGAGCTGCTTCTGCCGCCAAGTTCGATGAGAGCTCATTAATGCATTGGTTCACTGAACTTCTTTCACCAAGATGTACAGGTTTAAGTCTGAGCTGTACTGGTGGTTCTTCACTTTCACTAGTCTCTGTCACTGCATTATCTGTTTTATTACTGCTAGCTACAATCGTCTCACTCTTTTTTGACAACGAATCCGTATTTGAAACCTAAAAAATTAAATAAGATGTAGTAAGAGAATAATTTTTTCAGTAACAACTTTTACGAAATATATAAAGCTTGAGTTTAAAATTATTATTATTCTTCTTTTGTGGCGATCCTGCTGTTTCTGCCAATAACACAGTAAGAAACGTAAATAAGTTTATAAAACTTAGCAAATATTTATGTATATAGACTGCAATGAAACTGATGTAATGAAAATACAAGAGAAGATTTCACCGGAAATTTTTCACAATAATTAGCTGTTGAACTATCTAAAACAAACAATAAACACAATGTTAAAATATGTGTTAGTAAGTTAGATTAGACAGACAATCTAATGAATAATATTGTTAGAATTAATGGTTACATAAAATATACGCAACAGGGGAGTTTACATAAGTCAACAGTTTAAGTTAACCTAGGAATAGTGGGGAGAAGGAGATCATAAAGGGAAAATGATATTTTAGAACAGTTAAAAAAAATATGATTAGGAGTTCCTCATCTATACTACATTCAAAAAGAGAACTGTCTTTGATCCTGATCTCAGTTAAATGTACATGGGTGCAACCATGTCCCAATCTAAGACGGCATATAATGGAAGTTGCTGTTTTATTGAAATTATATTATTAGAAGCTATAAAAGTTATAAAAATAATAGAAGCTATAAAAATTAGAGATAGTATGATTGAGGCTGCGAAAGAAGTGTGTGGAATGAATAAGATTGGGAACGGCAAAAAGCGTGATGTGTGGTGGGATGATGAGGTGAAAGTGGCTGTGTATAAGAAAAAGAAAGCATGGCGAGACTACCTTGCTACTAATGACCGTGGTATGAAAAATTTGATGAAAGACAGGTATAAGCTGCAGAAAGCAGAAACGAAGGCACTAGTGAAAGAGAAGCGTGAAAGGTGTAGGGTGTTAGATGAAAACAAGATGTCGGACAACTTCGAGGAAAATTCCAAATTATTTTGGAAAGAAGTACGTAAGTACCGAAGTGGTCCGGTACCTTGCAGAATGAATAAAGTGCGTTCGAAAGAAAACAAACTGCTTACAAATAAAAAGGATGTTTTGCAGCGATGGAGTGAATACTTTGGAGAACTGTATGAGAGTGGCGACTCCGTCTCTGATACTGAGAGCGATTCTAATGAATTGCCACACTCGGGCCAGAGACTGGAGGATGCCATTAGTATGAAAGAGATTGAGAAAGTGATAAGAAGTTTGAAATGTGGAAAGGCTGCGGGAAATGATGAGGTGACTGCTGAGATGATCAAGTATGGTGGTCCTAGGGTCTGGGATGCCTTCTGTGCACTCTGCAACCTTTGTTGGCAGAAGGGGGAGGTTCCAGAGGACTGGCGCACGGCAGTCATAGTACCTCTATATAAAGGGAAAGGTTCCTACCTAGACTGTGCGTGCTATAGGGCCATCAGCGTGGTCAGCTTAGCGAGTAAAGTCTATACTAAAGTATTGACTGAACGTATGAAAGGCGTTTCAGAAAGATATTTGTGGGAGGCGCAAGGTGGATTCAGGAACGGTAGGGGTTGTATGGATCAGATTTTCTCGCTCCGCGTTATCGTGGGAAGGTTTCTGGCTTTAGGTCGAAAAGTTTTCTGCGCTTTCGTTGATCTAGAGAAAGCATTCGATAGAGTAGTGCGGAAGAAATTGTGGAGTCTTCTGCCTGAATATGGCGTGGAGGGCTCCTTACTGCAGGCTGTGAGGTCATTATATAGAGACCACAGAGCCTGTGTAAGGATAGACGGGCACATGTCGCCCTGGTTTGAAGTCTGTTCTGGTGTCAGACAGGGCTGCGTGATGTCTGCCTGGCTATTCGTGCTGTATTTGGACAGTTGCCTGAAGAGATTGAAAGGTAATATGAGTGGTATGGGATGTGGTGACACAGTGGTAAACTGCCTATTGTACGCTGACGATGCTGTGCTAATAGCACCATCAGAAGCAGAGTTGCAGACACTAGTCACGTGCATGAAAGAAGATTATGAAGTAAAAGGATTGAAAATGAATGTGAACAAAACTAAGGTTCTGGTGTTTGAATGAGAAGCGGTACAAACGAGATGTGTGATTTGTGTAAATGGAAAATGTCTAGAACAGGTGAATGAAATTGTGTACTTGGGGAGTGCGTTTTCGAGGGATGGAAGATGTGAGTTGGATGTGGAGAGACGGGTAGCAGCTGGCAATAAAGTGAACGGTGCTCTGTCCGCATTAGTGGGTAGTGTGAATATATCTAACACTGCTAAAATGGCCATCCACAATGCGGTGTTGGTGTCAACTTTGTTGTACGCCTGGATATGCCCAAAATCGAGTGAAAGTATGAAAGTATATAAATGCTGTGGAGATGCGGTCTCTCAGAAATATGTGCGGTGTCACGCTTGCTGACAGGATAAGCAATGATGAGATACGCAGTATGACAGGGTCGCACAACAGTGTTATTGTAAAAATGAAGAAAGGAATGCTTAGATGGTTCGGGCACATGGAAAGAATGAGTGATGAAAGACTGACGAAGAAAATATACAGAGCGAAAGTGAGTGGTAAAAGAAGCCAAGGAAGACCAAGGCTGACTTATGAAGATCAAATAGCCAGAGTGTTAGCAGACGGAAATGTCAAAAGCACTCGCATACCTAGGCGAAAATGTGTGAGGAGAATGATGAGATTTGAGGAAGCGAAAGAGGTGTGTAAGGACCGCGACTCCTGGCGCTCCGTCCTCTCTGACTACCCCGTTGGGGATACAGCATGAAGTTATGTTATGTTAGAAGCTATAAAACATGCACTATAAGACATTAATGATGCAATATTGGATTAAAATAAATGGCGTATTCAAGTCCTACCTTTAATTACAGAATACCAGCATAAACCACATACTTTTCTATGAATAGGTAGTCCTTTAAAAATGTGTAATACTTACATATATATGTAAGTATTATATATATGTAAGTGTTAATTTTTCTTATTCCATAATCCAAACAAATTAATAAAAAAATTAAGCCTTATTTTAAAGGACTTTGAAACACACATAAGTTGTTGACTTGTAATACATTTCTATGAAATGTGTCAACCACCCAGTATTAACTGGATTATTGACATACTAACGCTATGTTTTTAAACAATGTCTATCACAGTTTTAATGTTAATTTTGCAATTTTCTGTTACTAATTATGACCTATTAAAAATATTATTCATTTTTTTTACATAAATAGTTGATTGGCAATATAAACACTCTTATTTTTAACTATGTCTACAAACATACGAAGAGTATATTATATAATAGAAACCATGACTGGCTTATGAACTATTAAAATTATGTCACATTGTTTTTATATAAATAATTGATTGGCAATATAAACACTTACTCTTATTTTAACCTATGTATACAGACATACAAAAGTTATATAATAGAAATCATAACTGGCTCATTATGAGCTAGGTCAAAAAGCATTTATGCTGGTTATTAAGGCAATACTTATTAGATTTATGAATTATAATGTAGGGACTACAAAGAAACGATTTTGGAATAGTCCATTTAAAAGAATCTGAAATAAGGTTCTAATTTTTGTGCAAATATTAGATTTTAGATTTTCTTAAATTCAAATTCACTTAATATATTATGTATCGACATTTGTAAGAAATGAAATAGCTGATGAATTGATTAGATGTATAGGAGATAAACCAGTATTAGGATCTGAAACATACATACATATCTAACAATATCAAAGATGATAGCAAAAAGAATTGCAGATAAAGAAATGAATGAGGGATACAAAAAATCATCATATCCAACAGTCAAAGCATTTTATTAAAGAAAGGTCAAGCAGAAATCAATCTATTCAGATTTCATTTAATAGAAGTAAATTTAGTGAGTCATTGCATGCTAGATCAATATCTATAGTCATTCGATATCTATAGTAATTTGGACTAGTCTCTAGTAGCCTGTCTGCAGCCCAGTAGATACAGTAGCCTAAAAATGGTTTTAAATACTTAACATTAATGGAGAGGATAAAATAGAAATAGTTAATTCTGCTAGAAACAACTTGAACTTCATACTGGAAGCATGTTAGATTAATATTATTGCTTACATGTTTTCATACTTAATGAAATGTATTATCGAGACTCTTAACCTAACTTTCAGTAGTTTTTGGGTCGAAAGGATTTCATAAAGTTAAACTTTGTTTTAGGAATTTGATTAAACCCAAAAAATGAGCTATATAGACATAGATTTGGCTACCAAGAACTAGATATGATATCAAAATGAGAAACAGTAGTTAAACTATTTTTATTGTATATTATTAGTTTATCCTCTCTTTCCATTTATGTTATGTCATTGCTAAAATATCAAATAGTTAACAAATATAATAATTTAATATATATATAAACAATAATATCAAACATCATAATGCAGTACTAAACATAATAATTAAAAAATATCGATTCGATCTTATTACCTTTATGCTATCAGAAGTCTTATCTTCAGGTTCGTTCACGTCAGTCGTCGAGGGCGGCGCCCCTCGATTACCATGAGAAGCTGCCTTATGTTTCTCGACATCGGATAATAATGTTTCTAAGTATTCTACATAAAACTCCTCCTTCTCCAGTTCCTCTCTAAGTACAGCAACTTTCTGTTTGTGTTTAGCTAAATTGGCCCTGACATCTTCCTCCCAAGCGGCTGGCAGTGCACTATCTGGAAAACGTTGTATCCACACGCGTTGAAAATCCCCGAAGACACTCATATCTTACAAAACGATTGCATGACAATTTTATGTTACAGTTTAACCATCAATAATGTTTAAACTCAAAAGTTAGGGTAACGAATATAAAAAAATTATTGGAAATTAGTAAATATCCATAGATTCATAGACAAACATGTACATATCTGTCAATTAAAATTTCCACAAATTGACAGTGTGTTACTAGTAGTAAAAATAGTAATTACATTCCAAAACGACTACTTGGCACTGGCATAAGCATATAGTGTATCAAAACGGTCTTCTTCTTCCCACCTAGAGGCCCTAGGGTTGACACATCCCACTAAATAGGGCCCCGCAGTGGTCGATGCGTGCGTGTCCCTACCCATCGACCAGCAACAGTGAAGGTGGACTTTTGATCCGAGCGTCAGCGTCAGTGTCGCGGCATTAGTAACACCGCGACACTGACGCTGCGACTGTGCGACAGTGTAAGTTACTATGAAAATGTATGGACCGGCGTTGGAGCATTGCGACACTAACGTGCGCGTCAGTGCTGCTGTGCGTCGCACTGTCGCAGCGACAGTGACATTGACGCTGCGACTGCGCGACAGTTTAAGTTACTATGAAAATGTATGGACCGGCGTTCGAGCATCGCGACACTCACAGCGGCACTGACGCGCACATTAGTGTCGCAATGCTCCAACGCCGGTCCATACATTTTCATAGTAACTTATACTGTCGCGCTGTCGCTCGGATCGAAATTTCACCTTTAATGAAGAAGCAAGTGAATCTCCACTCACTTGCCTCTGCTCCTGGGAGAGCCCGGCTGCGGCCGGGTATCGCCTGTCGCGGCCTGCGTGACGAATGCTAACGCACACTCGCGACCGTGACAATAGGCGCCGGAAGTAACACCGTCAGGTGTTAGTGAGTAGAATCTCAGTCTGCTCTCGGCCGCCGTACGAGACGCACGCGTCGCTCGCTCGCTCGCCTCGTCTCTCAGTGCTCAGTGCCGTTTCCGCGCGCCCGCGTTGCGCTGCCATCGCTCTACTCGCTGCGCATCGTGCGTAGCGAATTAGTGCGTTCGTGTCACGTCGCGCCTGCGCTCCGCGTAGCGCCAACCGGTTTATCGCGTCGCGCCTGCGCTCCCCGTAGCGCTGACCGGGTTATCGCGTCGCGGCCGCGCCAACTCGAAACGTTGCGTTTTCTCCGCGCGCCCGCGTGCGCTGCCATCGCTGTACTCACTGCGCATCGTGCGTAGTGTTTAATAGTGTGTTCGCGTCGCATCGCGCAAGCGCTCCCTGCAGCGCCGACCGGCCTACCGCGTCGCGCCGCGCCAACTCGTATCGTTAAGTTAGTGTTAAGTTAGTGAAGTTTATATAAAACCTAGGGTTAGGTACACATCTGTGCATAATAAGACAGGCACAGTACGACCAGGGCTATAAAGTAGGCACTCGCTCCCCCCTGCCTGTCCCCGGCAGGGAGGTCCTCATATACAACTTGGTGGCTCTACCTGCGCCATGGACACGCTGACGGACACCGAATTCCGCGGTTTCGTGATGGCTCAACTCGAGTCATCACACTCGCATATACGCGACCTGTGGGACCACCGGGTCTCACCCGCGCCCCGCGCCCCCACCCCCGCGTCTTACTCGGCCGTCGTTTCCGCCGCCGCTACAGTCGCGAAGCCCCCGCCGCGCGAACCAACCAAGCCGGCCCCCGCTAACGATTCGCCCGCTTCCCCTGACCCGACGGAGGCTTCGGACTCCGAAGAGGAAATGGACATAGCGCTTCCCTCCTCTTCGGAGGACGAGGCCACTGAGAGCACTGATTGGCGCTTAGTGGTCAAGAGGAAGCGGGCGAATTCCCTGAGGGAAGGCGACACGCCCAGCCCGCCCCCCAAAACGACGAAGGCGGCCCCTCAGGCCTCCGGAGTTCCCGCGGCCCCTCTAGCCAAACAAAAAGCGCCTACCTCACAGGCCACTCAGGCCCCTCAGGCCGACAAAACCAAAACACCGCGGCCGGTGTTTATTCAAGAAAAAGCGTCGTGGGACAGGGTCTCTCTGGCCTTAGACGCGCGCCGCATCAAATTCAACTCCGCCCGCAACACTGCACAGGGCATTAAGGTGCAGGTCCCCACCCCGGCTGACCATCGGGAGCTCACAGCGCTCCTACGCTCGGAGCGCATAGGGTTCCACACTTATGCGCTCCCGGAGGAGCGCCAGCTTCGCGTGGTCATCCGCGGCCTCCCCAAGGAGCTCCCGGAAGAGCTCATTCTCGGCGACCTTAAGTCGCAAAACCTCCCGGCGCGTGAAGTCCACCGCCTTTACAAGCCCCGCTCGAAGGAGGCCTTCGACCTCGTGTTGGTCGTACTCGACCTCTCCCCCGAGGGAAAGGCCGTTTTCCAAATAAAATCCGTGTGTAGGATTTCTGGCCTCTCCGTAGAGGTCCCGCACAAGCGCGGCACGGTGGGTCAATGCCACCGCTGCCAACTGTACGGGCACTCGGCCCGCAACTGCTTCGCACGGCCTAGGTGCGTCAAGTGCCACGGAGACCACGGCACCCCCGAGTGCTCCCGCACGCCGGAGACGTCTGACCCTCCCGGTTGCGTACTGTGCGGAGAGCTCGGACATCCCGCGAACTATCGCGGATGCCCGAGAGCTCCGCGCCGTCGCCGCCGCGGGGGTAAGTCACGCCGCCGGCGGAGCACATCAGGGCCAACGCCGCGGCCCCCCTGCGCACCCAGCCCAACCTAAGGCAGCCCCTACCGCGACCTGCGCACCCACATGGCCCGCGCCCTCTGCGCCAGCCAAACCCGCGCCCTCCGCGCCATCACAACTCGCGCCTTCTGCGCCGCCACAACCCGCGCCCTCCGCACCAACTCAACCTGCGCCCTCAGCGCCGAACAAACCCGCACCCTCAGCGCCGACCAAACCCGCGCCTCAAGCGCGTTCAGCGGCGCCGGCTCCTTCAGCGCCGGCGTCCGATCTCCTCGGCGACATCCGAATGCTCGCCGACCTCGTTAAGGATATCAACCTTAACGAAATTAAATTAGTCGCGCGTAAAATCCGCGACTGTAGCGACGGGATGGGACGGCTCATCATATTAGCCGAACACGCGTCCCTTCTGGACAGCCTAAGCCGCTTCACGGCGCCCCCTCGTAGGTTATAAAACCGGGCACCCACGAGACAACTCCCTCCGCGCGCTTCAAACCGCGCGGGCTCTCAATCTCCTTTTTTAACGCGGACGGACTCCGCAGTCAACGCGACCTCCTTCACGAGTTTACGCGAGACCACCAAATAGATATAATGCTAGTGCAGGAAACCTTTTTGAAACCTAGAAATCGCGACCCCGGCCTATCCGGGCTTAACATCGTGCGAAACGATAGGGTGCCCTCCCCCAAAGGCGGCACTCTTATCTACTACAGAAGGTCCCTGCACTGCATTCCGATCGATACGCCCGCCCTCACCAACATAGAGGCGTCGGAGTGCCGGGTGGCCCTCACTGGGCACGCGCCTGTCACACTCGCGTCTGTTTATCTCCCTCCCGGTAAAGCGCTAATTAGAAGCGATCTAGAGGCCCTCCTAAACTTAGACGACTCTGTCATACTCGCCCGCGCTTTTCAACGCTAAACATCGTCGCTGGAATTCGCACACCACCTCGCGAAATGGCAGAGCTTTAGACGAACTAACCGATGTCCTTAACTTTGACGTTATCGTCCCCATGACGCCCACCCACTATCCCAGAGTTACAACACACAGAACGGACGTACTCGACATAGCGCTTCTAAAGAACGTAGCTCTAACGCTGCACTCAATAGAGGCGTTACATGAGTTAGACTCTGACCATAGGCCGGTACTACTCAAACTAGGACCTATGATAGACACTAGGACGCTCACAAAAACCGTGACGGATTGGCAGAGTTTAGACGAAACGCTAAACTCTGAGAATTCGCCGCGGCTTAACGCGATACCGGACGTTATCCGTTCCGCCGAGGACGCGACCGCGGCGATAGACGCACTCACCGCCCACATCCGCGAATCGGTCTCCTCGTGCTCCCGTGAGGTCCCGGCTGCGAACGACCGCCGTTGGGAGCTCCCTGGAGACATCCGTCGGCTGATCAGAGCCAAGAACGCCGCGACCCGCGCTTACGACTCGTTTGCCTCAGAAACGAATAAACGCAACTTACGCGCCCTCCAACGCGAAGTCAAATACCGAATTTCCGAACTTAGGGATAACAGGTGGAGCGATCTCATGCGAGAGATCGAGCCGACGCACCAGGCTTACTAGAAGTTGGCCCGATCTCTCAAATCGGACACGTTCCAAACAATGCCGCCTCTGACGAAACCGAACGGACAGACAGCTTTCGACGATGTAGATAAAGACGAACTCTTGGCCGACACTCTGGAGGCCCAATGCTCCCCTAGCTCTCAGCCTGTAGATCAGAACCATTTAGACATGGTCAATCGCGAAGTAGGCTCCCTACCGCTCGCGACCGCCCCCTGCCAACTCAGACCCGGGACGGTTGACAAAGTTCAGGACATTGTCAAGGCTCTCAAACCTAGAAAAGCCCCCGGTAGAGACGGCACCTCCAACCGAGTAGTCAAACTTTTTTCGATGCGCCTTCTCGCGCTCTTAGCAGCTATTATCAATGCCGCCATGGCGAACCGCGTCTTCCCAGCCGCCTGGAAGGAAGCGATCGTCATCGGAATCCCGAAACCGGGTAAACCCCGCAGTAGCCCCAATAGCTATCGCCCAATCAGTCCCCTTAGCGTGCTAGGGAAAATTTACGAACGGGTCCTTCTGGCTCGTTTCAAAGCCCACTTAGACACTTCCGGTCTCCTCATAGACGAGCAATTTGGCTTTCGAGCCAAACACTCGTACATACAACAAGTGCACCGCCTCACGGAACACATCCTGGAGGGCCTTAACCGCCCGAGTCGCACTATAGGCACGGGGGCCCTCTTCTTCGATGTAGCGAAAGCGTTCGACAAAGTCTGGCACGCCGGGCTGGTGTACAAGCTGCGCCGGCTCGGCGTGCCTGACGATCTCGTATGCATAGTACGGGACTTTTTGTCGGACCGCTCCTTCCGCTATAGAGTTGAAGGGGTGTTCTCCTGTCCCCGCCCCATCAGGGCAGGCGTCCCACAGGGTTCCGTTTTATCGCCCACGCTCTACTCGCTCTACACGAACAACGTCCCCAGAACCCCCGGTGTAGAGCTCGCCCTATTCGCGGACGATACCGCACTGTTCACATCAGACCGTAGTCGCCTCAGAGTCTCCCAACTCCTCCAAGTCGCGGTCACGAGCCTAGGCGAGTGGTTCCGTCTTTGGAGAATCGAAGTCAACCCCGAGAAAAGCGCCGCCGTGTATTTCTCGAGGGGAACGACGACCAGCCGCGCCCGCCGCGCTAACACTCTCAGAACGATCACGCTTTTCGGCTAGGATATCCCTTGGACTAGGAAAGTCAAATACTTAGGAGTCACCCTTGACAGTGCCATGACCTTCGGCAAACACATCAAAACGGTCCGCGACCGCGCCGCGTTCGTCCTAGGTCGTCTCAACATGCTCATTTGCGCTAAAAGCAAAATGTCCCTCAGACATAAAGTTATCTTATATAAGACGTGCGTCAGGCCTAGTATTCGCTCACGCTGCGCGCACTCACATTAACTCCCTCCAAGTAGTTCAGAATAGGTTCATGCGCAGGGCCATCGGTGCCCCTCCTTACGTGCGCAACGTAGATCTCCACTACGACCTAGCCCTAGACCTATTGCCCTCTATAACTCAATATCTAAAAGAGGCGTCCCAACGCTTCTTTCACCGTTCCTCCTTACACCCGAACCCCTTAGTGGTCAGGGCGTCATCGTACACCCCCGAAACCCGCGTCCGCAAACGCTATCGTAGGCCTAGACATGTGTTAGGCGACAGCGATGACGACATTACACGTTCGAATTCCAACATGCCAACCTACACACTACGACCGCACCGCCCCCACCGGCGGAGGCGAGGACGACCCCCGCGACACCCGTAGGGTCTCACGTTTAGAATCTCGATCACGTAGCTCTACACGCACACACACAGGCCTTAAGCCACATTGTAAACTGCCACGCGGAACACTAGGCACACTAACCGGCCCTCAGCCGCCTCGCCGGCCGGGTCCGCTAGAGGCCTGCCCTCACCCGAATAGGAAGCCCGTTTAGATGCACGCAGGTGCGGAAAGCTCCCCTGGCGACGCCTTGAGCCCGAGGTCCACCCTCCATACGAGGCATCCCTCGGCTGGAGGAACCCTCAGGCGGTCGACCATCTGGCAGGGCGCCTTCAGCGCTCGCCCCAACGCGACCTGTGACGCTGTAAAAGCCACTAGGGCTAACAGCAAAGAAGGGTTTTGTTTAGTCGGTTCGAGTCCGACACTTCCCAGTCGGCGTAGAGTCCGGCTGGGTAGCCCGCGGGGGTTTAATTTCGCCTCTCAGAAACAAAACAAAAAAAAAATGAGTAGAATCGGCTATGCACCCTTCAGCCCAGGAGTCGCACATACCCCCCCGCCACCCCCTTTAAGCGGGACCGGGATGCGTAATGAATTTAGTCAAAGAAGCTTGGTTTTATAGTAAGGTCGACCAGCTCTTTTAAAAATCTTAAACCTCTAAAGATCTTTTGTTCATATGTACACAGCATCTTAGAGTATGCTTCTCAAGTGGGGAACCCGCAGTATATGACGTACATTGCTCGGATAGAATCAATACAAAAGCGATTTCTCAGATATTTACAATTTAAATGTAAAGATCAAAATCATGGTTCTGAAAATAGATGCTTAAAATATCATTTCTTGCCGCTCGAAAAGAGAAGATACATGGTTGATTTAACATACTTATTCAAAATTGCACAGTCAAAAGTTGATAGTCCTGACCTATTAAATAGAATTGAAATACGAGTGGCTACGTTAATTTTTAGAAACAAACAACTATTAAATATTAATCCAGTAAAAACAAATTACCGCCAGAATTCCTATTTCATTAGAATTAGTAGAAGTATCAATGAATCTATGGTAATGAAGGCGAGTAAATTATATACTGATTTATATTTCTTTATATTTTTATTCCGACATACGATCACAGAAGTACATAACAACTATATACGGGCGTTCTCTAAGTTACACAGGGTACACTGCCATAATTTGTTTACAAAACTCATGTTACGCGCAAGCGAACAATGTTAACATTATAAGTAAGTATAGAATAAAATGTATATATAAAAAGGTAGGCGTGTCTGTAAAAATATTTAATTATTTTAATAAGTATGCCCACAAATCGATTCGATCAATGACTCATTGACGATCAAACGTATAATTGCCAAGTCTTTCTTTGGTTGTTGACAATAATCAACAAATTGCAGTTATTATTATAATAATTTTATGTAATGTTTCGTTCTCTAATTTTTGCTTATATACATATTACATATATACTTATTGTAAACTACAGCTATATCCTCATCATTGTATAATATAAGCGGATACCTGTAATTAGCACATAATAATTTATTGTCTTGAAATTGTATGTGTTGTTCTATTTTCTTGTGCTGTTGGTGTTCCAAAGACAAAAATAAAAAATAAAATAAATAAAAATTTCCTGACGTAAAAAAAAGGCGTAATAATGTATAACATGTGGCATGACTTTTTGGCGGGAACGGGAGAAGCGAAGTTGGCATTTTATTTAAATTTTCTATTTTTTGCGTTTTTGTGACTTTTAAAGTACAAAAGTGATAGTATATTGTGCATTAAAGTTCTATACTACAAGTGCTGAGAATTGGAAAGTGAAAAAATATGCGCAACTAGTTTTTGTGTTTTCCCAAGAAATTCTTTTCGTCTCAAGTAAAGCATGCTATCACTTCACTGAAGAGTGTTAGGAATTTAGTAAAAAGAAAACTGCACCATTTTTTTTTCATGAAAATAGCAAAAATATTTCTAATAAATATGAAATGAGTTGCCAGTACATAAAAGAGATGAAGAATCTATGGTATAGGCAATCATACTCTTTGCTGACAGGAATGAGTAACAACCAAAAACTACAATATTGGTAACACAGACTTTTAAATGGAAGCAGACTATACCCATCGATACAAAATGCGTGGCAAATTCACTCTAACAAATATTACTCACACACATGCAAAACTCAGGCCCACATTAAGGAGTGGCTGCTTATACTGCGTATTATCTTCGAGCGGGACTATTTGGGACACCTCAAATTACATTTTTATGTGATAAAATAATAATTAAATTAACTAAGTAATGTACTAGTATTATAGATTATTACTTTATTATATTCCTTCTTTTTGTAGATTGTATTTGTCACATGAAGGATGTAATTTGGAGTGTTCCCAATAGCTCCGCGATACAATATTATGATTGTTCGTTCGATACATGAGGCCTGACGGCTGTGCGCTGCTGGTCTTGGGCTGTATGTACATTGTGATGACCTTGTTTGCGGTTCCATTTATGTGGGTACATGAAGTTCAATGACATAAATGATATATTTTTAAGTGGGAAAAGTTGTTAATCAGGCAAGTGAAAGTTTTGAATTTAGACTTTTTGGCGCGAACAAAAGAAGCGTGGTTGGCATTTTATTCAAAATTTAGATTTGCTATTTTTTGTGCTTTTGGGAGTTTTAAGTTTAAAAATTATAGTATATTGTACGTTAAAGTTGTGTGCGAGTGAGAGGAATTGGAGGAATTTCGTTTAACAGTCCTTTGTAACTCCAGTAAAGCCTACTTACCATTGCTTTACTGTAAGTGTTAGAGACTTGGTTATGAGAAAATAGAACAAGTTTTATATCAGACGAGTGTTATCGTTAACTATTTTTCTAAGGAGATAAGCGTCAGTGAATGTTTTATAAAACATTAAATAACTCTCCATCGCTATGCTTTGTCTTTTGATTATTATTTTCTCTAAACTACGCATAAAACTCAAAAATTAAAAGAAATGGAGAGTTAGTCGATGGGTGATCGATCAAATTGAGAATAAAAACTAAAATAGCTTACACAATTAAATAAAGAATGTTTTCAGTCTTTTATTTATTAATCGGATTGTTTTCTTATTACATTATCTAAGAACTCATTATAGATGTGCATCAAACACATCATTTCACTGTTTTTCAATGTGTGCCAGAAGTAACTAGTGCAGAATATCAGATATGCTAAGGATTACAATTGCAAGTAATCGTAGGTATTATTTGTCATTTTTCATCTCGCGATATCCATATTTGTTTTCACCACTTTTACATGTGAACACACAATTTATGCATAATAAAGTCCATCTTCGATTACCTGAAGCAAGAAAGTTGTATTATTTTATAAATAAATTAAAAATTATTTTGTAATTATGAAGTATGGCTTCCAGAACTGGCTTTTTTCTAAACAACACTGGCCCAGGTTCAGTTTAGCATAGCGACTAGAATTTAATTTGGTGATAGCCTGTTCATTTTTAATAGGTATGTTACATTTCATGGTCAAATAACAACAGGGTTTTACAGGTATCTCTTTAACATAATAAATGGAGTTCAAAATGCTTTGAGTACAAAACACCGCCAGAATTGGGTTGCCAGTTTGTTCTATGTAGCCTTTCTTATGTAGTTCTTTAACCAAAAAATTTGAAGATTTTAGAAACCCGACATTAACAAGGTATACATCAAAATCAAAAGATAGCTGCAAAAAATACATAGCTACTTAACCTTAGGTATCTGCCCGTTAATATTTAATTTTATTACGAAACTCAGTTTTCTCTGAATTCGGCCCTCTTTAAGGTACAAGTACTAATAATGTCAAAATTGGTTAGGTACTTGGTACAAAACAATAAAAAACCTATGAAAAAAACCTTATACAATATAAGGAAACTTTAATTTTAATAGTTTGCAACATATTTAAGTGTCGGAGCCAGGAAATACAAAAATATCAGCTAACTGAATGCAGTAATCAAACAATTTGCAACATCAGATTTACTTATCGATGGAACGTGATTTTCGGGGCTTTTCTGTATGAGGCGTTGCAACTATTGGGGGTACAACACTTTTGTACCTTGCACTATAAACAACCAAAATAATATTTATACACCAAGAAATATTTAATAATCGGATATGTAACGTACGACACACGTAAACAGACGCCATACTCCGCTTATTTTGACTTAAGCGGAAGGTGGCGGATGCTACGTTTTCGGATTTGTCTATGTGTGCCAATGCGTTGCAACATATGAAAGAAAAGGATAAAGATATACAACTTTCAACTACAATGAAAGTGACAGTGTTATTACTTACACGGTATCTATGTGTGAGTGAATTATGTTTGATCTGCTTCCATTTATAAATCTGTAATTGGTAACAACCAAACTAAGTAAAAATTGATCGATCAATCTAGAATAGAGAATCGATTTAGTGAATTGATTGCGGACATCCAAAAATGGAGTTTCCATTATATTGGGTCCTTACATATGAAATTGGCGTTTTGTACGGGAGGAATATAAAGTCAATTTTTTTTTTGTAAAATATAATAAAATATATTTAATTAATCAAAGTATGCACCGTTGTTATCTATGCACTTTTGCCATCTCATAGGTAGTTCAATTATCCCTTTACTAAAAAAACCATGGGGGCGAGAATCAATAAACTCTTTGAAGGCGGTTTGGACTGCCGCATCGGAGTTGAATTTTTTTCCTTGTAAGAAGTTGTCCAAATTGCGGAAAAAACGGTAATCTGTTGGAGCAAGGTCCGGGGAGTACGGTGGATGTCACAGACATTCCAATTGTAGCTCATCTAACTTAGTGGTTGTTTGTTGTGCAGTGTGTGGTCTTGCGTTGTCGTGAAGCAGCAGTGGCCTAGAGCGATTGACCAATCTCGGTTGTTTAGCAGCTAGTTCTTCCTTCATGGTTTGCAGTTGCTGACAATAGATATCTGCCGTAATCGTTTGGACAGATTTTAGAAAGCTGTAGTGAACGACACCGGTGCTAGTCCACCAAACACTCACAAGTAACTTTTTCTGAGTCAATTTTCGTTTAGGGCAGGATTTGGCTGGGTCTCCAGGGTTCAGCCATTGCGACGAGCGCTTCCGATTATCGTACAGTATCCACTTTTCATCACAAGTAAAAATTCGATTTAAAATCCCTTCATTATTGTGTCGGTTGAGCAAAGTAACACAGCAGTGGACGCGTGTTTGCAAGTTCGATTCACTCAATTCATGAGGTACCCACCGTTCAAGTTTTTTTACTTTTCCGATTTGCTTCAAGTGGATTAATACAGTTTTGTCACTTACCCCGAAGCCTGCAGCTATCTCTGAAGTGCTTTGTGATGGATCCGCTTCCACAATAGCCTTTAATTCTTCATTTTCCACTTTGGTCTCCAGGCGTCCACGGGGTTGGTTCTGAAGGTCGAAATTTCCAGAACGAAAACGTTGAAACCAAAAACGTACCGTGCTTTCTTTTGCGACACCAGCGCCGTACACATTATTAATCCTTCGAGCTGTTTCTGCAGCACAGGTGCCACGGTAGAACTCGTACTCGTAAATATACCGATATTTCATGTTTTCCATTGTGCGGTAATAAGCGACGCCAAAGAAAAAAATAATGAGGAAAAAACAAATGAATGACTGTTTTCAAAACTCAAATGTACCAGCTAAATGAATTTATAAATTTGAATTTGGAATTCTTAACCAAAGAGGAGATATTTCAGATCAAAGTGGTCAGTACGACAAAACGCTAATTTCATATGTAAGGACCCAATATTTGTATTGGTAAGAACGCAACTATAAAAATAATGAGCTAACATAGAACTTTTTAATAAATTATACATACACATATCGAACACTGCCGTCACTTAGCGCTCTCGGAGCCAGATTTAGCGCTTTTTTTAAGTCGCTTAAGTTTTATCTATCTCATGCAAAATTTAAAAAACAAGTAGAGCGATGTTTGTGTGTCTGTCGTCTATTTACTGGATGATCAATTCTTCCATGCTCGAGATCGAATGAACGATTCTTCCATTAATCGATCTCCGATCGTCAGCCTTAGGAAAGCTGTTCCAACAAATTGGAAGATGTATAGGGCATTGGCGTAGTTAAATTGGCTGCAGACATTGTTCAATGAAAGGAAGTGAAAAATAAAACCGTGGCCTGAGGCGGAACTTTCTGTGATATCGGAAAGCGAACTGCCTAAGCCTGTTGTTGCTTCGACTTTTGTGCCGAGCGGTGACGTGCAGTCTGTAAATGATGCCCTCAATCTGCTTCGGATACAAATTGAGGGGCTGAATACCCGGCTTTGGAAGACATTGGCAGTTAGGGGCGAGGAGAGTGGGTTCTTTGCGACCTTCTCTATTGACGACCCTTCTGCTGAAGCTCTCAAAGCCATAGAATACAGGGTCAGCCTTGGCTTTAGAAAAATTATTTTTAAGTCCAGGGGTGGCCATGATATTAATGAGTCAACGGCCAACACACCAGAGAACCCACAACCCTCCACCTCTAGTGACTCCACGCAGCCGATAAGGAAAGCGCCTAAACCCCAGGTTAAACTGGGTAAAAGGCCTTCTGGACCGGCAGCAAGGGGCGAGGGTGCAAAAAGAGGCTCTGGTGCAAGCACTAGAGGCGCTGCAGTGACCGGGCTGCCTCCTTCTTCTCGTGGACGACCACGTCCACAGAAAGGGGGAGCAAAGCCTACAATCCCAAAGCCCTCTGCAGGTTTATGAAATACCGCCCAAGGAGAATCGGTGAGGATACTCCAAGCTAACCTCCACCACGCTGTCGCTTCATCAGCAGTGGTGGAGTGCTGTCTTGTTGGGAATAAAGCAAGCCTCGCCTTGATTCAAGAACTATGGGTGGTAAACTCAAAAATCCTAGGTCTAAACGCTGCCGGTAATATTCTGTATAATATCGGTGGCAAAAAGCCTAGAGCTTGTATCGTTTTCAATAAGAAAATTGACTTTTTACCTGTTCCAGAGTTGTGTTCTGACGACCTGGTTGCAGCGTTTGTAAATCTCCAAGGGTGGCATGGGGCTAGAGTAATCTTGTGCTCGGCTTATCTACCTGGAGATAAAGAAGACCCTACCGAAGACCTTCAGCGTGTAGCGGCCTACGCTCAGAAGCATAACGCTGAGCTTCTGGTGGGCTGTGATGCCAATGCTCACCACACCACCTGGGGGAGCTCGAACATCAATGCCAGAGGTGAGTTATTATACCAATTTCTTACTATTAATCATTTTTACACATTGAACTAAGGCTGTGAACTGACCTTCGTTACGAGTGCCAGACAAGAGGTGCTAGATGTGCCAGATATTACTCTGACACAGCACTTCGTAAACTCGTGCATAATCGTAACCTACTAACAAAATATCTGCATCGCTGCAAAGGAAATTGTCACGTACATATTCGTTATAAATAGCTGTAACAATTAGTATAAGGCATGAGATGTAAACGACAGTTCTATGGCGTAACCACGCTGCACGGTACCAATATAATATCTACCACATAGTCCACAGTATTAAAATACCAACATGAAGAAGCACAAGAAGAAGTATTGCAACACTAGACATTTCTTTTTCCACAGTCAACTTAGCCAGACGCATAGTCGGATGGCGGGTGAGTGACGAGAACTCTATGTCTGATCATAGACATATTCGTTTTGACATTAGAGCTTATTTAGCCGATCAAACTATTACCTAGAGGGACTCTAGGAGGGCGAACTGGGACTTGTATAAAGAGGGACTAGGTGCTAACCTAGAGACAATCCCTAAACATTTCAAAACGTGTGAGAGTCTAGACTTAGCAGTGCGCATGATCGCGGAAGGCATCAAAAATGCCTTTGAAGACTGCTGCCCGCTGAAGACAAAGACCTCAAAAAGAAAAGTATCGTGGTGGAACTCTAGGCTTGGGAAGCTTAGAGCAAAAACACGTAAATTATTCAATAAGGCCAAAAGGACTCGCGAATGGGAGGACTATAGCAAAGCCTTAACTGAATATAATATGGAGATTAAGAAGGCAAAGAGAGCTTCATGGAGGAGACTCTGTGAGGAAATTAATAATATGCCTCAAGGAGCGAGACTTCATAGAGTGCTCTCTAAAACCAAACCT
This sequence comes from Zeuzera pyrina, assembly GCA_907165235.1. Lineage (NCBI taxonomy): Eukaryota > Metazoa > Arthropoda > Insecta > Lepidoptera > Cossidae > Zeuzera > Zeuzera pyrina. The sequence goes on from OU015627.1 coordinate 8,918,573, forward strand.
AATCAAATCGGGCTGCTTAAAAAGCCATACGGCTCATTCACAACTTGTGAAAGAGAAACGTTAGAGTTGTTAGCAACGACCCACTTTCCTGGGGCAATCTGTAAAGGATCGGATACTGCACCACAGCGCACTCTGCATAGACCTCAGAAGGAGGATTGGCAAAGGGCGCTCAAACTAATAACATCCAACAAAATAAGGTGGGCGATCAACTCTTTCAAACCACAAAAAGTTGCGGGGAGGATGGTGTACGTCCCATACACTTACAAAAAGGGATTGATATCCTCCTACCGCACCTTATTAATATCTTCAGAGCTAGTTATGTCTGGGGATACATACCTGATTCATGGTCTACAATAAAGGTAATATTTATACCTAAAGCAGGGAATAGGGACCATGGGCTACCAAAGTCATTTAGGCCCATTAGCGTCAGTTCATTCCTGTTAAAGACCATGGAAAAGGTTATAGATAGATTTATTAGGGATGGGCCATTGGCTACAATACCTATTCATCACACTCAACACGCCTATAGTAGAGGTAAATCTACAGCTACCGCTCTGCTCAGTCTTCTTGACAGAATAGAAAAGGCAGTTGAAGACAAAGAAGTAGCACTTTGTGCCTTCTTAGACATAGAGGGAGCTTTCGATAACACACCCATCAGTACATTAATTAGGGGCCTCGAAACCAAGATGGTTGACCCTACGACCACTAGGTGGGTGTGTTCGATGCTCTCTAACAGAGGAGCCAAATTAGGCCTCTGTCACACTACAGCAACTTATTCCACAGTAAGAGGATGTCCGCAAGGAGGCGTTTTATCACCACTTTTATGGACACTCGCAGTGGATCAGCTTTTGCATAAAATGGCTGACCTAAGGATTGCCACACAGGGATATGCAGATGACCTGTAGTCATAGTCCGAGGTTTTAGCCTGAACACCATTTCGTGTGTTATGCAAAGAGGCCTCGACACTGTCAGTGAATGGTGTCGAGAGAATGAGTTATCGATAAACGCTGATAAAACAGTAATTGTGCCGTTTACCAGGAAGCGAGGCCTCGATAGGTTGGTAGCTCCACAACTAAACGGTAAATCGATACCTTTTTCCACTGAAGTGAAGTATTTGGGTGTCATAATCGACCAAAAACTGACGTGGAACAGGCACCTTACCAGTACTCTGCAAAAGGGAAAAATTGCCTTAGGTACTTGCAGTCGGATGGCAGGGAGCAACTGGGGTCTGAACCCAAAAGTTGTTCTGTGGCTGTATACGGCCATTGTGAGGCCAATAATTAGTTATGCCTCTGTGGTCTGGTACGAGAAAGCCCACCAGAAGACTGTAATAGACAGGCTAGGTGGCTAGCAAAGAACCGCCTGTTTATTAGCAACCGGAGCCATGTCGACTTCGCCGGGTGCGGCGTTAAATGCTTTACTGAATCTACCGCCCCTTCATTTGCATGTGTTAAAGGAGGCGAGGAGCAGTATGCAGAAAATATCCGCCCAGGACGAAACGAAATGGTTATCGAAGAAACGAGAGCTTTTCAAGACTCAGTAATGAATATTCCGATTTTGAGTATGCCAAGTGATGTCATGCTCCCGCGGTGTACCTTTGAAAAACCGTTTATAGTGGAGATGCCTTCCAAGGATGACTGGCTTCAAGGAAGAATATCCTGGAAGCCCGGCAGTCTACTCTGGTACACCGATGGCTCAAAATCGGACAACGACGTAGGATGTGGAATTTATGGAGAGCGCCCAAATTTCAAGAGGAGCCTGAATCTGGGGAGGTACGCCTCCATATTCCAAGCTGAAATGTTCGCCATTATTGAATGTGCGGACATTAACGTTAAAAAGCACTACGTAAACCAAACTATATACATACACTCTGATAGGCAGCTCTTTTGGCATTGGCCTCGAGTGTAATTATATCTAGGCTAGTTAATAACTGCGTGACTATCTTAAACACTCTGGGAAACAAAAACAGAGTGATTCTAAGATGGGTTCCTGGCCATGCGGGCATTGTAGGTAATGAAAATGCCGACGAACTCGCAAGGGCCGGGACCAAAATCACATTTATTGGTCCAGAACCTTTCTGTGGTATTCCCAAAAGCCAGGTTCAACTGATTTTGTGGAGATCTTGTTTCAAAGCTTCTTGCGAGTATTGGGAGAATATTCCAGGTCAGGAGCATTCCAAAGCCCTAATAAAGCCATATAATCGCAAAGTGGCTTCTAGTGTCACGGCAATGAGCCGGAGCAACTTGCGTATCTTGGTTATAGCACTCACTGGGCATTGTTGCTTAAACAAGCACATGTTTAACATGGGGCTCTCGGACACAAAAACGTGCCGGTACTGCCAAGAGGCGGATGAAACGCCTATACACATTTTGTGTGACTGTGGACCACTGATGCGCACTCGTCGATCCTGTCTCGGCCAGTATCTTCTCAGTCCGAGAGAGGTTCAGCACATCACTCCAAGGAATACCTTGCGGTTTTTGACTGCAGTGGGACTTGGTGGTGATTTTTAACATAGTGGCGATCACAATAGATCAATATGGTCGAAGTGATACAGGTCTGATGAGACCTGCACAGCCACGTACACGAAATAAAAAAATAAAAAGTGAAATCAAAACACACTAAAGCAAAGAGAATATCACTAAAGTACTCTATGAATCCAACTCAGAAATATCCCGCCACGTTAAATGTATGTAGAGTGATAAAATATGGTTTTTTTCAATTTATAAATTTATTATATCAACAGTTGGTGAAATATGATGTGTTTTAATAGGAAAGTGTACTAGATTCAATTAGTTATAAATTATAATTGTATTACTATATTTTATGTAATAAGTTTGCCCCTCTAAATGTGATTGGCCAAAGAACTCGTATCCAGCCATAAATAAATTTAAAAAAAATCAGCCTTCTATTTTACATTTATTTTGTGAGTTATTTGGTCTGTGGATTTATTTAACTTTCAAAATGGATAAATATTATGTGAAATCCGTTTTAGAAGGATTAAAAGCTACATCTTCAAACCGAGTTCAAGAAAGTTTGCTTAAAATAAGAAGTAAAATAACAATAAATGACGACGGAATAAGACTTTTTCGTGAATGTGGTGGTTTAGAATATTTGGTGCCACATTTGCGAAAACCAAATGAAAAAATTCTTGATGTAACGCTAAGTATACTAGGAAATTGCTGTCTAGAAGAAGAGAGCAGTTTAACAGTAAGTTATCGTGTCAGTCACATCACATTTGTTACAGTTTTATGTTGTTGCAGCAACATGTCTTATACATTTGTTGTTATTTTCATATTAGGTCGGGCAATTAAACTCTTTTGGACCATTAACGTGTATATTAAAGACAGTTTGCCGTGACAGCATAGTCGGTAGAGCCTGTCGTCTCATAGGAAACTTAGCACAGAGACATTCTAATGCAGAAGTTTTGCACAACCATGGAACAGTATCTGCGCTTATTACCCTCATTGAGAATAGGGACAAGAATACCTCATATCCTACTCTTACAATGGCTGTTCGTGCTATCAGGTAAGGCTGATACTACTTGTTAAAAATCTTGTTCAACATAGATTTGATTAAGTAAGTTGTATGTTTTTATAAAATGAAAATACAATAGTTTCCTTGTTTTTTTAATCAAATTTTTCGAGACTAGGAGAAGTGAAGCTTATGTTTTATTTTCATTCTTATCAATTTAATCCTAATAATGTCATGTATCAAAGGCTTCTTGTAATAATAGCACTAATAAATGATTATAATGACCACTTTCATAAATTATTAGTAAAAAAATCATGCTCACATAAAAGAATACTTAAAATTATGGTCAATCAAAGTAAAAGTCGTGTTCTCCAAACATATTACAAAAAATACGAAAAAATAAAAAAAAAAAGTGTAAAAATATCAAAAAAGTTGGAATTTATAAATAAAATGAAACGGTCTACAAACAAAACCAAAACCATGTGGAATATAATAAATAAAGTTATCAAGTCCAATAAAAAATCAGTTAAAAGTATACCAAACAATATAACCTTGAAAATAAATGAAAATATTATAAATATACCTCAACTAGTAGCAAATAAATTTAACGACTATTTTATATCAGTTGGTGAAACTAGCGGGGCCCGTATTACTAGAGGATACCAAAATCAAACGGCTCAATCCGTGATAAATTCTATATTTCTTGAACCGGTGACTGAAAGAGAAATTTATAATATAATACAAAAAATGGAAAATAAAAGAAGTTTCGGTTATGATGACATACCGCCCATATTAGTAAAAGCATGCAAAGAGGAATTGACGCCCCCCCTAACTAGATTAATTAATCAGTCGTTTAGTGAGGGATGCTTTCCTGAAAAGTTAAAAACAGCTAAAATAAGACCTATAGCAAAAAAAGAAGGGAAATTAGAAGATACTAGTCAATATAGACCTATTGCACTATTACCGACAATATCAAAAGTATTCGAAAAAGCCATGTCAAATCGTATATGTAATTTTCTTGAGAAATATAATATGCTAGATGTAAATCAGTTTGGATTTAAAAAAAACAAATCAACCGTTTTAGCAGTGTACAACTACGTACAAGAAATATACAACATTATCAATAATAAAACCTATGCTCTCGGCTTGTAATTAGATATGACCAAAGCATATGATACAGTTTCTCACAATATATTAATTAATAAACTAAACTCATGTGGAATTAGAGGCAATACGCATAAGTGGTTTACATCATATCTACAAAATAGGAAACAATACCTTCAATTGGACTATTATGATTCAATGTCTAATCGAATAACTAATATCGATTCCCTTACAAGGGTCACTAAAAATTCTATACCACAAGGTAGTGTATTGGGATGTATACTATTTTTGATATAATTATAAAAAATCTAAACATCTCGGCGGTGAGTGAATTCTCCTTATTAGGAATAACCCTACTTATCTATCTTACCTATTAGGATGGTCTTATCTATATTACCTATTAGGAATACCCACTTATCCTGGCAAGACCATATGGGAAAAATTTCGGCGAAACTGTCAAGGTTTGTATATGCCTTAAGCATTTTAAAATCAAATACTAACTATGCGACCGCCTTAACGTCGTATTACGCATATGCATACTCATGGTTCTCTTACGGGATTGAACTGTGGGGCGACAGTACAGACTTCAAAGACCTCTTTATCTTACAACAAAAATGTCTTCGAATTCTATGTAATTTAAAAAAGAATGAAAGTTGTAAACCACACTTCGTAAGCAAAAAAATACTAACACTACCTTCAATATATATTCTAAAAGTATCAACATTCGTAAGAAAATATAGAAATAATTATTTTAAATCAAAGAATGACATCTGCAAGCGATATGAATTTAGAAATAAAAATAAATTACAATTACCCGAAGTCAAATTAAAAACTGTAGGAAAGAGTCCAAATTTCAGATTTGTTAATATATAAAACAAACTTCCAAATGCTATAAAATCGGAAGAAAAAGATAGATTATTTAATTATAAATTGAAGTTGCTATTAATAAAAAAATGTTACTACAGTGTAAATGATTTCCTCTCAGATTGTGCGTTGTAGATGGGTTTGCCGTGTGTCGTCTGATGGCGACACACTAATCTAATTAATAATTTCTGCACAGTCTAGATTATTTAATTATAAATTGAAGTCGCTATTAATAAAAAAATGTTACTACAGTGTAAATGATTTCCTCTCAGATTGTGCGTTGTAGATGGGTTTGCCGTGTGTCGTCTGATGGCGACACACTAATCTAATTAATAATTTCTGCACAGTCGTCTGACGTGTGGAAGTACTTTTATACTTGGTTTGTTTGTTTTTTTTTTTCCATTCATAATAAAGACGATACGTGAAATTTATTAAAAACGCTCATCCTCGTCATATAATATATATTGCAGCGCCCCAACGGGGTTCATGTATTGTACTTATTGTTTACATACTGTACCTGTGTATATAAAATTTGTAACTGTAAAATACATGTACGCAACTATGAAATAAATAAATTATGGAATTAGTGATTATTTTTCATTAAATATTAATTTGGTTAACAATAGATTAATATTCAAATAGAAAAGTGGGTTTATTTTAGATTTTCCGAGATAGATCTTGAATCACTTTTTACAGACAATGTTAGTCGAAGGAACAAAATGTACTAAATTTTAGTTCTAGACAGTACTTGAACTAAACTTCATACAAACCTTGTCTATGCCCTATGATAAATCTTGGACAATGGAATAGGCTAGATGATTTCTTAATGACCTAATTAAAAGATAGGTTCAGTAATCATCAGAGATCAGAAATTAGGGAGTATAATTCAGGGAGAGTTAGAAAATCTGTTTTTATTTTCAAAAAACTCCACAACTGTGCTGGTAGCTCACTGTTAACAATAATTTACGTCGCATAGTATCAATCAGCGATCAGCTATTGCATCACCGTGTGGGGCAACGTGACGAGGATGACTATGTTGGAAATAGAAAGAGTGCAAAGGTCCGAGCATTAAAGTGATGTTGAAAAAACCCTTTTGGTTTCCAACAGTAGCCCTGTATGCTGAAGCGAAGGTTTTATCTGTCTGTAAATTATTTTTGTTTAAAATTGCTTTAGTAACTCATAAACTATTCAATTCCATGACTTACTATAACTCTTTACGAAATAAATGCATTTTCAATTTACTGGTTCCACAAACACTTTCCACTTTTGGTAGACAATTTGGGGATCACATAAGGATATCAACTTATAATGCTGTTCTGAAACACTGTAAATTTAAAGACTACTACAGGGTTATTGGTATGCGGTAATAAATAGTTGTTATGCATTGTTGGAGAGCTAAGAAAACGGTTATGTTTTTAAAACAATCTGCAAGCCAAGTTTCATAACGTTTTTTTTGGTTTTAAGGCATTTTAGTGGAAAATAATCTCAAAAAAATATTGAAATAATATCGTTTTTCGTCTCGCATTTTTAAATTTGGACCGATAATTGTTGTTTTAATATTGATAAATAACCAGTGTTTAATCGTTTTTATAAATCAGGAGAAATAATGAGATTTTAATTGATACTTTTTTTTAAATAAATTTTTGATGTTGCATTTTTGACTTATTTTGAAAAAAGCTGAAAAACATGATAACTCAAAAATGGTCCACTTTTGCATAATGCATATGGGGGTTAAAATTATCGCAAATAGTCACCCCTATCACCTCCTAACGGGAATACGTCGAATTACCAATAACCCTGTATATAAATGAATCTAAAAAATTAATTTTTGAATTGCTTCTCTCTTCAAACAACGCTGAGACAGAGAATATCCTAACTAAAGTGCGCGTAACTAAAATCCGCCATACAGGCGAAGCGTAGTACGGGGGGGACCCCTGACAATATTGGTACAAATCGTGTTAACAAATAAACGATTATCTTATCTGATCTTATCTTATCTTAATAAATACCTAAACTTCATTTGCCGAATGATATAGAGTTGCTAAAAGGGGTCTCTAAAACTGATTTACGAGGGCCGGAATTTGATTGGAGAATAGAATGAAGTGGAATAGAATATCATTTATTTCTCTCAGTGTCCTATACATTTGGTCGAATTAATAAAAACCGCAAAAGGCTCTCACAAGTTACTATAATCTAGCATGTAAAATTTATTTTTTACACACATAAAAACGGCGCGGCTTTATATGAAAAATTTATATCAGAAAAAAAACAACGCCACTTTTGGTGGTGCATTGTTATTTGTATGAAGGTGCACCGCCGATTTTTGTGTCTCGTTACCGCAACGTTTTTATGTGTGTGAACAAAACAAAAGAACCTGTATCGAAAGGGTTGTACAAACAATTTTTCTGGGAATTGACTATATTAGCATCACTCAAGATAAATCTTACTACTAGCTATATAGTCTTGTCTCTCTCGTGCGCAAGGGCCGTGCTGCACTTTGTAGACATAAAATATTGCTGATATTGCATGCTATTTATAATATGAATAAGACAAGATTGTAAAAATACATTAGTACATGAAATACTTATTTTTTGTAGTCCTTATCCAAATGTAATATGTTTAGTTGTTTTTGATACCTTGCGAAACTTAAATTTAATCGAACTCTTAAAATCTTAACTCTTGAATAACTCCATCATTTAAGAGAATACATTAACTACTTTTATTTTCAAAGAAATATGAAATTTAAAACAAAAGGCCTTGCTCCTAAGTATTTTATGGATAACTGTTAAAAGTACTTACAAAGCAAAAGCTTGAAATATTTGTGAAATAAATAATTTTTAGATTTTTGCTTTATCGTAAATTGAAATAGTACGTTTTTGATTTTTTTAAATATCTGCAAAAACAGTAATTGAATCGCATAGAATTAAAAGAATAATTTTAATGCATTTGAAAACCACTTTAAAAACTTTCAAATACAAAACTAAGTAATATAATATTGAAATATAAAACTAAGTAATATAATATTTAAATATAAGGAGCCTCTTGGGCCCTGACTATTTATTGTATGAAATGTTAAATAACATAAAAACCTGATATGTACATTTAGAGACCAAAATATTTGATAATTATTGCCAAAATACTTGTATTTTATAATTTTGTTCTTCATTCGAAGCACTCGAAACGTATTTCGTCAAAAGTCATCAAAATCTCAAATGTAATCGCAAAATGTATAAGGACAGTTTCTTTTTCTATATTTAAGAGAATTTATTGGCATCATCACATTTACAATATCTAGAAATTAAATTAGAGCCTCCGTAAATCAGTTTTAGGGACCCGTTATTGCAACTATATCATTCCGCAAATGAAGTTTACATATTTATGCTCCCTAGTTTCCGATCTCTGTTAATCATAAACAAAATTGTGAAAAAATATTCGAAATAGAATGAAAAACATAAGTTATTTGCTTTTAAACTTTAGTATTGGGAACAGAGTGGGTATATATCTGTCTCTGTCACTCCTAGCGCTGTGCAATATCATTACGACTTGTGATGTTACAGCTATATAATGCTATTTCCCTCGGGCTCATCCAGCTCACTACTGTAGTTTAAAACCTAATAACTCAGTTTCTGTCATTAAATGTCAATTAGTTTTTGCTCAATTGTATTCAAAATGGTTAATTATTTTAACATAACGAATAAAACATACCACATTTAAGAGCAGTCATCTAGCCTATTGGATGAGTGGAATGTCAAAAATGAATATAATGTCTTTTAACAAATAAACGTAACTTTTCATACAATAGGCAACTGTGGATGGTAACAGAAAAAAGAGAAGAAATGTTAGTACTAAATGCAGTGCGTTGTATAGCTATACTTTTAACAACTGAATGTGAGAGTGCAGGAATTATAAAATCAACTAACAATTTAATGAAGGAGCATGAAGGATTGAGAAAAAGCCAGGAAGAACTTATCACTGGTATTCTTAAATGTCTAGGATACTTTACAACATATGTTACCGTGCAGTGTGCTGAACAGGTAAAATGCTCACATCTATTGTATTTAAAACATAATAGTTCCTTATCAAAAGCATAATATCTAATAGCTCATAAAAATTTTGAACATTTGAAGCATGCCATGAATATCTGTGTTTTTATAATCTTCAGATACAAGGAGATGGCAGGGGATACCAATGCCTTGTAGCTTTAACAAAAACATTTGACTCTTTGGCATTAAAGTGTTTAATGAATCTATGCTATCTTTCACAAAGTCGTCCTTTACTAGGCACAGCTGGATTAGTTGAATGTCTTGTGGGAATTCTGCAAAAGGTTTCAGGTAAAATAATTTTTCTGTTTCTAGAAAATGCAGATATAAAATAATTTCTTAATTCATATTTCATAATATATTTTCGTGATATATTATATATACCAAAAGCCAATGTTCGTCTGAAGAACACCCTGCGAACACTGTACCGACACCAATCACCAAGTGTCGGAATGTCCTGAACGTAATAGACCTGGTACTGCATTATGCTTTAATTGTAGTTCACAGATCACACAATAACAGATTCCAAACCATTAAGGTATCTACATCAAACATACGACCACCTCCACCTCACGCCCCTAGAGTACGCGCCGTGATGGAATGTATAAGTAACAGTTAATCAGTGTAATTTAGATCAATCAAAAAATTGTCTTTTTTTTTGGCCGATAACGCGTCTATCGCTTTGATCACCGAACCTTATGTCGGTGCCGACCTTGAAATGAAGTCCATTCCGGGACTCCACCTCTTTCAGTAATCTAACGGTGACAGAATTAATGCTTGCATTTTAACGAAACCGTGCCGCGGTCCTGTTTTAGGACTTTCACAATACTCTACTCGAAACTTTTGTGTGATTCCGCTAGCAACCAGAGTAGGCCGCCTCTATCTGGCGTCTGTTTATATTGAACCTAACATTGACGAGAGCAATACCCTTGATCATATTGATAACTTTCTTAAACAAACCAGTGGCACCCACCAGATAATTGGTGGTGATTTCAATGGATGGCATTCACTGTGGGCCAGCCGTATGGCTAATCCTAGAGGGTATGCTGTGGTGGAATTAGTGTTCAGCAACAACATGTTTGCAACACGGGAACCACCCAAACCTTTGAAACTACTTTATACGGAAGCATACGTACATCAATCATCGACATCTCTTCTGTATATGATTTTGTTTTCGAATTGCGTGTCAATCTTGATGCATGCCCCTTATCTCAGCATAATGCCGTTGAATTGATTTACGCTTAGCTCCGTACAATTGTAATAATGACAACAACAATAACACAAACAACACGTCTACATTCATTTACAAGAACGGCAAAGCCAATTGGAGTGCATTTAAAAATGTATTCATCTCTACTTATCCACCTCTGATATATTAGACCACGATATGTCCACCCTTAATCCTGTTTCATTAGAGATTCTAATCGACTTTATGGTAGCTATCATCCATGCCGCCTTTAGGGACTCTATGCCTGTTAAGAGGCACGAAACACATTACAAAGCACCTTGGTGGAGCAATGAGCTGAAATTGCGACTATTGCGATCCACCATCGCATCTATGCAGCAGTTGAACGCAACCTGCCTCTTGATCAGCTAATTGAGGAGCAAACTATCATAAGACTAATTAAAAATAAACCAAAGAAAATGTTTGGTCTCTTACTAACAGACTGCTAAAGAAATCTACTCTTAGAAGACCACCGGCCACAATAAAGTTAGGTGGTGTTTATAGCACTAACGCCACTTCCATCGCTGCTGGTCTTCTTGAGCCTTTCTATCCTGACGATTCCCCTGACCTCAACCACCATCACCTTAATCTTCGTATTGAATTCAAGCAATTCCCGGCTACTGATGACGATCCCCCCTTTACTACTGGGGAGGAAATAGAGTACTTGAAAACAATGAATAGCAAAAAAGCTCCTGGACTCGATAATTTGACCCCTGACATCTGTTTAGCATTCACTACTGATTATCCTGCACTGGTTACTAACGTTATGAATAGATGTTAAGAACTCCACCACTGTCCCAATCAATGGAAGAGAGCATACGTCAAGATTGCGTCCAAACCGGGTAAAACTGACTATAGCGGTATCAGCACCTACCGCCCCATTGGGCTTCTTCCCTTTCGGTAAGCTCTTGGAAAAACTTTTTATCAAACGAGTCACATACAAGGCTGCCAAATTGGGAATAATGCACCCATCAATTTGGTTACCGTGAACAGACCAAAACCACGGCTGCCATTGATTTGGCTCTCCGTGAGATCCGATCAGCCAAAACAGCCAAGCACCTATTTCAGCCGTTTCCCTTGATATCAAAACCGCCTTTGATAATGCCTGTTGACCAGCGATGTTTCACCAATTGCGTTTGACGCAATGCCCAAAGAATGTTTTCAGACTTATATCCGATTACTTCCGAGACAGATCTGTTATTCAGGACTATGCTGGTGTACGTGTTAGCAAAAATATGACCAAAGGGTGTACACAGGTTCCACCTACGGTCCTGTCATGTGGAATTCGATATTAGACGAACTCTTGGAACTACCACTACCCTCTGGCTGTCACATCCAGTCTTTTGCTGATGATGTCCTTCTCATCGTAACTGCGAAGCAATTACTTGATTTACAAGAACAAGCCGACAGTGCACTAGAATATGTATTGGAAACCAATTTTACGCGATGTCCTCAAGACATCGCGTAAAATACAACAGCCTTTAGCTCTAAGGCTAAAATGACGTATAACAATGGATGAACACACTGTACGATTCCAAAATGAAATAAAATTATTAGGTTTTATTTTAGACGGAAAACTAAATTTTAATAGTCACGTTCATTACGTCCTTGGAAAAGCAATGAAGATCTTTAACAAACTGTGCATTTACTCCAAGTCAACATGGGGTATCCATTCGGAAAATGTAAGAACCATTTACTTACACGTAATAGAACCAATTATAACTTATGCTGCCGGAATTTGGGGTCACGTAGCACGTAGAAAGGGTGTTGCGCGTTTTCTTACTCGAGTCTAGAGGTGCTTTGCTATCAAAGTCACACCAGGCTTTCGTACAATTTCTACTACAGCAGACCTAGCTCTAGCACAATTTGCTCCCTTGGACTTACCGAGTCCTAGAATTACATATCATCGAGTCTACACGTCTGTTTGGGACCAACGAACTACTACACGCTAACACATGTCTTGAACGACCCACTGCCGTCCATGAGCCCCCTCATCCAGCACATCGGATTACTTTATAGAGACCGATCATGACCATCAGAAAACAGGATGAGTTTAACGACCGAAATATGGTATCCGTATTCACAGACGGTAGTAAACAAAGTGGTGATCGTGTGGAGGCCGCCTTCGTCTGCTACCCTCCTGATGACACGAAACCGTTCTTGGTCCGAATGTACAAACTCCACGATAATTGTTCCGTCTTTCAGGCGGAGCTTTTTGCCATCCTTTCAATCTGTCGCTGTGCCCTGATATACAAATGGTCTCGTGTCTCCATCTTTACCGACTTACCGGATTCTGTCATGGCAATTCTGAACCGAAGCAACACACACCCGCTTGTCTCTGATATCCACAAATTAATGTACGACCACAGATTAATTAGTTTACTAAAGGTACGACTACCGGGAGTTCGTCATAATCAGGATTGACGGGATCAAAGGCCATGCAGGCACCTTTGGTAACGAGGCAGCTAATCCTGAAGCCAACTGCCCTGCTATAATACTTCAGTCTTGTGACTACATTTGCGTGCCCATCTCTCATGTGCAACTCTTCGAAACTAACATGGCAGGCGTATTATGCGAGTGCTGAACAGGGGCAGCACACAAGAAATTTATTCCCTCTTCTCTCTGATATAGTTATTCTTAAGTCACACTGAAATATCATTTTATCTCACTCAATTTCTCACCGACCACGACTACCCTAAATCATATTTACACCGTTTCAAAATCACTGACAACGACACCTGTCCTTGCGATGGAACCTCTGTACAAACCTTAAGATGTTTATTCGAGGAATGCCTGACTGAAAGCGCTTTAGATTCCTTTGTCTCAGTGACCAACTTCATCCTCAAAACAATTACAATTATTAATAATAGTAATTAAATATATCTACCCAGGCCTTTTTTTTCGTTTATACTCGGTTAATGTTCATATTTACATCATAATTTATAGTATTATCCTTTATAGAATCTTATATATTAATTGCATTGTAATTACAATTTAATCTCTCTTTGTATATGCCTTGTAAAATTTTTAACCTATTCTTTATGTTTACTCTCGGCTGCTCTATCCTCAAGTTATTGTTATTGTAGTGATAGCAAATAAATAACATAAAAAATTTATATATGTCGGAAAAGACACGGGGCAATTCGTGCTTTTGCAACTCAGCCATGAGAAATAGGTACCTAATCTAAAAATTTAATAATGGCAAACGATCCGTCGAAGAAATGCTATCGCACCGGCCGCCGTAGTCTAACAGACTCCCAGCGCTCGCCTCGACGTTCCCTTAGCGCGTCATCGGAAGTCGCACTTTGCCATAGTATAGTGAAATGAGCGCCTTTTATTATTTACACAGACATATATATTATTTTCGTGTGAAATTTTCCGCAGAAGTATCATGGTGGCCTGAGGGTGCCACAAGAGCACTTGCACAGCTCAGTGGAGAATCAGTAAACAGATCTCGGTTGCGCCATTGTGGAGGTTTACCATTACTAGTAGCAGCTGCTAAAGAGAGCTCACATGCTATGCATGCTCTACTGCAGTATGTTTTCGATGATACTTGTGAGTGAAATGAAATATGTATTTCTTAGCCTTTAGTGATAAAATTAATATTTTGATACCTTTATATTAATATTATATGTTTTGATCACTTTCTAGGATTCTATAGCCAAATTGCAAAAAATGGAACCCTTATAATTTCGTCTATCTGTCGGTCCGTATGTCACAGCTATGTTACTCGAACATTATTGGCTCTATACCTAGTCTTGCCGTAAATATCGTTACAAGAAACAGATCGTTTTTTTTTCTATTACATAAAACGTTTATTACTGCAGTATACTTTAGTTTATACATTAATATAATAGTATTTTAAAAATATGAAGCTCATTCAAAATGATCTCCATTGGCCTTAATACAATCGTTTAAACGTTGTCGCTAGTTATCCATTAAAAGACGCACTTTCTCCATGGGAAAATTCGCTACTGCCAATCTCATGGGTTATTTTACGGACTCTAAATTGTCATAGCGTTTAGAACATGCCATAGTCTCTAAATGAAACTATAAATTATAATCAACTGTACTAAGATCGGGACTATATGACTGCCAGTTTTCAGCTCTAATGAAGTCAGAAACATTTATTTCCAGCCACGCTTGTATGGATCAAGCTTTATGACCTAGTGTAGAGTCTTGCTGAAAGTACCATTCTTGGTTATGGAATATGGTGCTGTTCAGAGGCTTAACTACCTTCTCAAAAATCGTATCTTGATACGCCTGAGCCGATTTTTTGGTACCTTTTTCACAAGAATATGGCTCAGGCACTCCTGATAGCTATCACACCCAAACCATCACTGAAGCCGGATAATGCCCACGTTGTACATAACTGACAAATTGAGAAGCTTCTCTCATTCATTGAGCATAAATTTGGACATTCTACTTATTAAAATGTTGCTCGATAGTAAAAATTTTCTCATCCGTAAATAAAATTTTTGTTTGACCTCCCTTTGCGTGCCGCCTAAGAAGTTGCTTTGATTTTACCACCCTATTCATTTTTAAGTTGTCAGTTAAGTAATGATCAATGCATCTCTTATCAACTGCAAGTCCTAAGTCATTTATTAAAATACGCGACATAGATCTGGGTGCTATATTTATTTCCGTAGATAAAATCTTTTGCTTTCGGACAAGATTTCTACGGATTCGTTCTTTCACTGCTTTGTTAGTCTTTTTAGTACGAATACTACGTGGACGGCCAGATCTTATTCTGTCACAAACAGAGGATATTTCTTATACCTATCAATAGCCAGATACACAAACATTCGACTAATACCAAGCGGATGGAGAGATTTTTGCATTTGGCTCTATATGTACTTCGTGTAATGCTATCACAACAATTCGGTTCTCTTTAACACCATACTCCATTTTAATGTCACAAGAATTATTAACAAAGATTGGCGCGAAAATGAGAAAACACTATGAATATTCATATGAGAATGACATGTTCCAAATTGAAATGTAATGTTAATATTTTTTTTTATTGTAACAGTGTTTATGGCCGGACTGTGTATAGACGAAATTTTTTGGAAGGTAGGTATTTTCTATGGACTAGTATATTATGCTATATTGTAATGATGTAGGGAAATTATAAAAAAAAAAATTAAGGGTGACACTCCATACATATGCACTGAGGTATGAAATAAATTCCAGTCCACATGAGCATTTGGGGTATGAGGTCTCTTTAGATAGGACATACAATTCCTTCTTCGTGAAAGAATGTTTTAAAATTATTACAGTAATACATTGCATATACTTTTATATTTTTATTTATTGCAACCACTTTATTAACCATTACTCATTGTTTGTTACAAAAGTTGACAAAGTTTATGCTGAACATAATTTATATTATGATGGCTAGGTTGGTTCAAAATCTACACATAATGCAAATATGTGTAGATTTAGAACCAACTAAGGTGTCTTAATTATGGATCTCTAATAAACATTGTCAATATTACATGTAAAGTCATTGTTCTTGAGGTAAAACCAAGAATCAAGACTTTTTGATGGTATGGTTGGTCTAAGCTTCTTGGGTAAA
Organism: Zeuzera pyrina; assembly: GCA_907165235.1. Lineage (NCBI taxonomy): Eukaryota > Metazoa > Arthropoda > Insecta > Lepidoptera > Cossidae > Zeuzera > Zeuzera pyrina. The sequence goes on from OU015627.1 coordinate 8,934,855, forward strand.
ACCAATAAAACTAGCTAATTTTAGAATCTAAAATATCGATTTTAAAATCTCTTAATGAGAAGTTAAATACATTAATCATGCAATATGTAAATAAACATAATTACATAAATAAATAAAACATTCTGTCCTCTGACTACCTCATTATGATGCAACATGATGATATGTATCTATGTATGTATAAATAATAACTAAGTAATTTGAAGTTTATTCTCAAAGGAATTAATTATGTACAAAATTGCATAACTTGGATCTAATATCTAGTTTTTTGAAAATAGGGATGATGTTAAACAGTAAATTCGTTTTACTGTAAACTATATGTTACTAGGAATATATACGTAGGAGTATATACTAGGAATTCTAGAAACTGTTTTTCATTCTTGTATGTAAGCAAATTTTCAAATACTTATTTTTTAGCATTCCAAATACTAGTAAAAGAAGGTCTTATCGATTTACTTACTGACGAACTAACAAAGTACCTATTAACTATGGATTTTGAACATAATATTATGCAAAATGCCGATGTACAGGATGAAGTTACAATCAAAGAACAAGAAAAACCAAAAGCTTGTAGATCTGTTACTAAATTATTACAATTAAATGATGCAAATATAAATAATGAAGGCAAAAACAGTTTGTTTTTAAGGCGTCGAAATCAAATGTCTAAAAATGAAGATGAGTTGAAAGTGGTAATAGAAAGAGACAACATGATTGTTGGATTCATCGACGCCATTGATAGCGATGCCAGTGACGAAAGTCAAAGTGAAGAGGACAATATGCAGCAAAGGCGAAAGGGCTTAAAAAGACCAAGATCTAAAAGCCCTAAAAGTTTGAAAAAGGTAAAGAATCATGTAGTATTCTTTGTAGGAATACAGAGTATCCACCCATATTTATTTATTATTGCAGTTTATACTTTCCATATTAACAATTATTGTTACTAATTTTAGTTCTATCAATCTATGTTATCTCATAATCACGAACGACCGTCAGTCAAAAAGTGCATGGAACTTAATGGAATTAGCGTGGTACTGCGCAGTTGTTACCTATCTTTGGTTGTTTCCTATTTTCGTATTGTTTACTGAATTATCTCCTTCAGTAAGTCCCTTGTTATACCAATCAGCCTGTCTAGTGTAAGCACCAGTGTAGAGATTTTTGAAAATTCAACTCATAAAGGAGAAAAATAATGGATGTGAATGTAAGAAAATCCATTTGCCATTTTTAAAGATAATTCCTAAAAAATCGGCTTTTTGTTTAGAAATTAAAAAAGAAGTGTTTCCGAATTTTTCAAATCCGATGACAGTATGTTGACTAGTACTGTTGTGTTTGAAGTCAATGCTATGAAAATTGATGTTTAGCCTTTTTGTTAGAAAGTATAGACGTATAATAGGAATATTTTATAGATTTTTTAATTATTAATTATTATTCTGTTATAGAAATCACAATTAATTAAAATGGCTAGCTCAAAAGACTGGTCAGCTGGTGTCTATTGGGAGCCGAAAAGCCCTGAGTGGTGTAATTCTCAGGCAATAGGTTCTCGGTCTGCCATAAGCCCTAACAGAGCAGATCAAAGTCCTTTATCGCCGTACTCGGATGGCAACTACTCTGGATACAGTCCTGAATATAGAACATATTCAAACAAGCGAACTAAGTGGGATTGGAGTCCAGAATCTGGTTTTAGTGCAGGAGAGGGCAGTTCTGCGTCGCCGTATTGGACAGAATATCAATGGAGTCCCAGCAGTTCTAGGAGTGCTAATTCTCCTTTCAGTGCTCAAGATGGTAATGCTTAATTCATAAAGAGTATAGCAGGGTAAGCATGGGTCAGATGCCCCTCGGGAAAGTTAGGCTGATATATTTACCATGAAATCACCTTCTCATGAGAAACATTTCCTTAAGTTGTCACGCCTCTGCACGCGCTAGTTTTTCAAATAAAAAAATTAATCGAATTTTGAAAAAAAAATTTTTAGTGTTTAAACTTTCACGACTTGTACACATCTTACAATATACCAATATATAAAGTGTCCGTAGCCGGAAAACCGGACGTCGCCAGTGTGTAGATGTCGTTAATGTAGTGTGTCGAAGTACCGACAGCGACAATAACAAAAATTAAGAAATGCATTGAATGAGTGTGGGTAGTTGCAAAAAACCGCACGCTACGAAGACGTTATTCATCCTCATCAGTCTGCCCGTGACCACGATCGGTGCAATCCGGTCGAAACTTCGGGATAAAATAGGTAATTAGCTTTAAAGTATAAACGCGACATAGACCCGTTAGTAGATATTGTAAAATAAAATTTATTCTCTCTTACGACAAAACATTTTTTTGTGGTCTTTTTGCACACGGTAGATATACCAAAGAAGTATTAAACGAAACATTTTTAAGTCTTTACAGTAATTAATATGTCGAAATTAAAAACTTTCAAAAATAAAAATGTCATAAAAATGTCAGATAATAATTTTAATTGAGTCTCATCGAGTTGTAGAAAGTCAGATAAATCATGGCTGTTTAGGCGTTGAAACACGATTTTTTTCCTCAACCATCCTTTTTCTTTGACCTCTGTTGCTAGCTTAAAATTAAAACGATTATTTACTGGATCGTATCAATACAGCCAAGCAATTGCTTATCTTGCTGAAATATTAGACGCCAATGATACACTGAACATAGATTTTGTTAAAGACCAATCCAATATTTTAAAACTGCACGTGAGATCACGACAAATAACACAAAAGTCATATAAATGTTTTATTGAATATATTTCTCAAAGAAAAAGAACGATTGTGATGGAATTACTCGATATAGAGCACTGGTTCCCAAACTTATTTTGTCTACTGCGTCGAGAGCTCATGCAGTCGTTGTCTAAGATGCCTCCTAGCTAAATGAAATTACAAATCACCCCCCAGGCCTCTACACAACGCCCCCATTTTTTTTCTGGGTCTCTTACCGCCCCCCTTTAGGCCTGCAGCGCCCACAAGGGGGCATTGTCGCCCACTTTGGGAATGGCTGATATAGAGCATAGCAAGGGTTATGTATAAAAAAAAATCGTGATAGTCTCTTAAAATACGTGTAATTTTTATTTTTGAAAATTTTTAATTTGAGATATTTCGACATATTAATCACTGTGAAGACTTAAAAATGTTTCGTTTAACACTTCTTTGGTATATCTAGCGTGTGCAAAAAGATCACAAAAAAATGTTATGTCGTAAGAGAGAAAAACAGTTTTTTTCAAAATTCGATTAATTTTTTAATTTGAAAAACTAGCGCGTGCAGGCCTGACAACTTAAGAAAATGTTTCTCATAAGAAGGTGATTTCATGGTAAAAATATCAGTCTAACTTTCCCGAGGGGCATCTGACCTATGCTTACTGCTATACTCTTTCGGTATTATATTATATTGAGTTTCCTATAAAGAATTTCAAAAAGATTCTGTCAATTTATTTAAAATGCTCGAAATATGTAAACGTCATTGATTAGGTTATATCAGTTTCACTACTGTAGGATAGTGCCTATCCATGAAAAAATAAAATTTACTTTCTTAAAGGAAAATTATTTCATTGACCGATTGAAGGAAGGAATAGAGCAGTGAGTCTCTGGACAAACTTGGAAGCAAAAATTGATTGTTTCCAAATTCAACAATTCATGTGGTAAACAAGTCTTAAAAAATGAGATACTTACTAACAATTATTATAAATTACTGGCCTAGAGAAATAAAAGATTGTCTCACTGCTAAAAATATTAAATTTAAACTGAAACAATATTCCTAAAAAACATTGCAATCATTGTAATATTTAATCATCTGTGTGCACTGTAATAAAAATTATTGTAAAAAAATTGAGATATGTACTTATCAATCTACACTAATATAAAGAGGTAAACTTTGTTTGTTTGTATTTAACGGATGAAGTCAAAAACTACTCAACAGATTTCAAAAATTCTTTCACCCGTAGAAAGCTTAACTGTCAGCGAGTAACATGGGTTGTTTTATTTTAAAAAAAATGTTTACCCGTGCAAAGCCGAGGCGGGTCGCTAGTATATAATATTTTAATTAGTATTTGTAACATGTTACAAATGCTAGTTACTTGCGCATGACCAATTTGGTTTTGATGCTAACATTGAAAGCTGCTGCTAACTCAGCAGTAGATTGAGTATCGTGAGCTTCCACTATCGCCTTTAATTCGTCGTTGTTGACTTTTGTTTTCGGGTGACCACGGGGTTAATTTTTCAGATCAAAATTTCCATGTCGGAAGCGTTCAAACCAATAACGGGTCGTGCGTTCGTTTGTAGTGTTCACTCCGTGCACGTCGTTAATGTTGCAAGTTGTTTGTGCCGCATTGCTTCCGCGACGGAACTCGTATTCCGTAATTACTCGTATTTTTACCTATGAAAAAGATACAAATGTAGTGAAAACAAAACACTAATCAATAAACAAATGACTGAATTTGAAAATAAAATTCCATATTTTTAAAATAAAATTCCTTTGAATTTAGAATTTATTGCCAGCCATACATAAATTACATTTCAAATGGCCAGTATTGTAGAAAGGCAACTTCATAGGTAAAGACGTATTATAATTGTACTGCACTGATGTACTTTACATCAGTGCAGTTCAAATATTATATCGTACGTACTAGCTGTACGTCAATGTCGTCTGCCCTCACGTGTCTTCGTGTACGTTAGTAGCACGCTGCCTTTACGCGTATTATACAAAGAAAGTTCAACCCTCCAACCCCCCTCCCCCAACTCTTTTCTTATTTGAATTTTACAAAAAGCGTGTTAATAATAAAAGCAGTTTTTAATAGAAATTATGTAAACAAACGTTTATTAATGTAATAAGTTATGCTATTTCCGCTATTAAATTCGAACCATCTTGCATTACATCTGAAAAATGTAAATATTCATTTGTTCAAAATCTTAAATCTCGCATTGTTTTTCGCCGAATCATTTCAAAATTTTGGCAACGTTGAATTCGATATCTACTGAACCACAGCAAGCAGTAACGCATAGCCAGATGTAGTTAGTTATAAACTTAAAATGTAATTTTAAATTTGGCAATAATTTTTCAGAAAGCTCTGATTCTGAAATATCTGGAAGATATTCACCAGTTTGTAGTGAAGTAGATGGCGAAGGTGACGGAGAGGTTGTGGATCTCGTGGTCGCAAACGATTTGGTATCTAGTCTTGATGCTACACAGGTAGCAAGAGATTTGGATGAATTGATAGTAGAAGATGATGAGAGCGCCGACGAAGAAACGCCATTAGAAGGTATTATAACTTAAGGACTACCGACACAACAATAGCTTGACATAACAGCTTAAAGAGCCTTCTTAAAAATATAACTATTCTTGGACATCACTCGATATGGATCGAGATATCTAGATAGCCTCCAATGTTACTTAAGCTCAGTGATTGTATCAAATCAATTACCATAGTAGACTTGCTTAAATAATATTTTTTTAACTTTAAGAGACAATCGCATTGCGAGGATTAAATTACTAATTAAAAATTAAAGTACCAAAAAAATTAAACCGCCTTCAAAAAAAACACTGAAAAGTATAAAATAACTATCCTTTACTAATCAAAACTCAAGTAAAATTAAAATAACTATAAATATGATACACATACCCATATAGTTAAATTTGACAGTTACTGAAGTCGATGCCAAGCTCGCCAAACTAATAGACTATGTTGTTGCACATTGATTTGGCCCCGACTTCAATAACTGTGAAATTTCACTATTTAGGTATTGTATTTATAAAGTTATTTTAATTGCATTTGAGTTTTGATTAGTAAAGGATAGTTATTTTATACTTTTCAGTGTTTTTTTTGAAGGCGGTTTAATTTTTTTTAATAATTTTTTTTTATTTCTCCCTTTTGAGTGGTCTTGACCTAAATAAATATCTAGGGCAGGTCTGCAACTTCATTCTAATTCCGGAGCGCAACGATATACAAGAGAATTATCAATATAAATAAAGGTTATAACCAGGTCATGTTATCTAGTGTATCTTCGAAGTCCAAGCTCTAATATGGGTGAAATTTAAATGTGACCACCTCTGAAGTATTACCTACCAAACGTAAAAAGAATTTTCGAAATCGGTTCATAAATGACGGAGTTATGAAGTAACAAACATACAAAAAAAAAAAAACAAAACAAAAAAAAAAGAAAAAACAACATACAGACGAATTGAGAACCTCCTTCTTTTTTGAAGTCGGTTAAAAACTATATTTTTAAAGGTTAAAAACTATCAATGTTTTAAAATTGGCTTGTTGGAGTGATGTGAAATAAACTTTTCTAAATTGGCTTAGAGTATGGCTGCTACGAGGCCCTAATTCGAGTTCGTCGTGTGATACTCATATTCAGTGATCGGATAATCGGGCGCTTATATACCTAAACTTATTTTCTTGAAAGAATAATATGGATATTCTTTCCTGAATTAATAAGTAATCCCGGATTCCCGGGATTAAACAATTTTCTAAAAACAACTATAAGTAACTTAATGAAATTATAGCAAGTTTAACAAGGAACAGCCGTCTTGAAAGTACGAGAGGGTATGTTAGGAATAATTAAATGAAATATATTGTTTTCACATCGAGCTCTAACTATTTTGTATGCAGGTAACATTTTTAGCAATCAGGAATTTTAAACGATTCCGGGATCCGGGATTCTAAAAGGCATGTCCATATTATTCTTTCGTAACATACAGACGAATTGAGAACCTCTTTTTTTTTTTTAAGTCGGTTAAAAACTAAATGTCATTGTTTTAAAACTGGCTTGTTGGAGTGATGTGAAATAAACTTTTCTAAATTGGCTTAGAGTATGGCTGCTACGAGGTCCTAATTCGAGTTCGTCGTGTGATACTCATATACTCATATTACAGTGCTTAGTTTGAGGATGTACATTTGGTTATTGCACTAACTTATCCAGACTATTATATTTGGAGTATTTTACTTATGTATTTGTTATTCTTCCACACAAAACCAACCTCAAGTTTTATACTGCATTTACCAATTCTATGCAAGTGAGTTAGTGATCCTTCTACTCCGCTCGCCACTCCCGAATTGAAGTAAATTACATTAAAATATTTATTTGTTCATCATCTGTCTGTTTCATAAGTACGGGTAAAAGCTATCTCTAGTAATATTATAATATTATTCACATCTTTGACATTTATTTACAGAAGACCCTTATAAAGTTGACACGAATGTGAAACATTCGCGCATAGCTTGCGTTCTAGTACTACTGTTTCGAGTATCGCACGGCGCTTGTAACTCTTACAGTGCTATTCGTGAGGAACCAGTACCAAATCGTACTTTGGAGTTACTTACTGGTAAAGAGTGTTTGAACGCTTTGTTGGATTATGTTGAACGATGCAAACGACCATGCGGACGGGCAGCGCGTATTCTTGCTATGGTGTTGAGGTATGAAACCAAAAACATTATCAATGCACGCATTAGCAATGCATGCATATGCACATAAAAATATAGACAGTTTTACTAATTAAACAATTTTTTCATTATTTTTTCAATTACAGTAATGCTCTCTGTCTCATGAGTATATTAAAGCATCGATTAGCTCTGAGATTGCATAGTATGTCCGTTAGTTCAAGACACCCACCTACTAAATGCCCACAATGTAAACAGGTAAGTTTTGCTCATATCAAATTCAAACTTATTTGAACGTATAAAGTTCCATATTGTCGCTAAATACACTATTACCTATATGCAGTAAATTTATACCTAATTTAAGCGATACGGCTCATATTATATTATAAATACCTGGGTGACCGAGCTTTACTCGGTTAATAAAAAATAACAAAAGAAAGTCTGTCTACATTTCAGGATTCGAACCCGCGTATTTCAGCTTGGTAGATCTACGTTCAAATCACTGAGAAAGTAAACTTGTAGAATCAGAAGGTTTAGAAGTTTTAAGTGTGTGAAAACAAAGAAAACAAAATTTCTCAGAATTGAACCTTAGCTAGATCGATTTTTGACCACCGTAAATCTCTGTATTGTAAATTTCATCGAAATCATCAGAGACGTTTTCGAGAACGCGATTATAAATATACTAAAAATAAAGGAAGTCCATAAACTTTAACATTAAATTATTGTTCAGGAATATAATAAATTTTTCTCCATAACTTGAAACTTCGTATCCGAGCAGCAACGGTGAGCTGAATCAGACAACCTGAATTACCTGTACATACGACACACATTTATTATCAGATAAACTGATCGGTCTCCATTTCGTTGGAAAACAGCACCCACACATCTATATTTTATTTGTCATTTGTCTCACTTCGTAGTACAGGATAGGCTGTCTGAAGTTGTGAAGTTGCTTTTATCATAATTTTTCATTTTATTTCCTTATTATAAGTACATTATTAAAGTGATATTGTGTTTTTAATAGGTACTTGTTGGAAACTGAACTTAGACATATTATTTCAGCTTATTAAAAAAAAGTCTGACCACATTGCAGGATTCGAACCCGCGCGCTTCAGCGTGGTAGACCTACGCTCTAGCCATTGTGCTATTGAGAAGGTAAACTCTACTGCAAAATTAAAAAAGCTTAGAGTCTAGAAGATTTAAGTGTGTGAAAGACGGAGAAAACGATTTTTCCCACAAGTGACACCTAGCTATATCGATGTTTTGCCACCCCCAACTCCTATATTGTAAATTTCATCGAAATCACTATAGCTATTTTTGAGAAAGCGATATCAAATATATATATATATATACAAATACAGTGGATTTCATTTATTACGACCTTGGTTGTAGCGACCATTTACCTATAGCGACGTTAAATCTAAGTCCCTTGAATTTAAAGCATACTTTAGTACAAAATTCATGTGGCTATAGCGACTTTGGATGTAACGCCGAGTTCGGGTGTAGCGACTGTTTTTAATGAATGAATCATTTGTAACAAATTCCTAGAAATCCCATGCAGATATTGCGACCGGAGTCGGCCGCCAAAGACACAAAGATTTTTTTCTTTCACAAACATTTCTTATCTTTTGTTTACATCCATTGCACACAGATGGTCAGCAAGTGTGGAGACCTTTACCTTTTGTTTATAGATATCAACTAAGTAGGTAGGGGAAGCGTGTACGTTTCGGAGCTTTTATGGTTCAGTTACAAAGTGATATTCTGAGTAGCAACTGGGTTTAGTAAACTTTTGAATAAGTATGGCTGCTAGACGCACATTCACTGTTAAAGAAAAGGCGGAAATCATTTCAAAATTGAAAAACGGTGAAAACAATGCTGATTTGTGCAAAGAGTACAAAGTTTCCCATTCAACAGTATCTACGATGTGGAAAAACCGTGATAAAATATTAGAATGCTTTGAATCCAAATCCTTAAAAATTAAGAAAAACCGCAAACCGACGCATCAAGATATCGAAAATGCCCTTCTAATGTGGTTCAAAGCCCAAAGAAGCCAAAACGTACCTTTGAGCGGTCGTCTGCTGCAAGAAAAGGCTAATCAATTTGGCAGACTGTTTGGAAAAATGGATTTTGAGTGTTCGGAAAGCTGGATATACCGATTTCGTCAACGACACGATATTGTAGTAGGCAAAGTTTGTGGAGAAGCCGCTAGTGTATCGCAAAGTGACTGTGACAACTGGCTAAAAACAGTTTTCCCAAAATTGACTGAAGGTTATACTGATAGCCAAATATGGAACGCTGACGAGACAGGTTTGTTTTTTAAGTTAACTCCTGACAAAACCTTGAAATTTAAAGGGGAAAAATGCGTTGGTGGAAAATTATCAAAAGATAGAATCACCGTGCTTGTTGCATCAAGTATGGCAGGGGAAAAAAGAAAATTATTGGTCATAGGCAAGGCAAAAAAACCCAGATGTTTCAAAAATGTTAAATCTTTGCCAGTTGATTACGAAGCAAACAAAAAGGCCTGGATGACTTCAGAGATTTTCGAAAAAGTTCTACGCAAATGGGACTCCCAGTTAAGAAATAACAAAAAGAAGATCATTTTATTTATTGACAATTGCCCAGCTCATCCTAAAATAGAGAATTTGACCAACATAAAACTGGCATTTTTACCACCAAACACTACATCAGTGATTCAACCGATTGATCAAGGGATAATTAAAACCCTCAAAAGTCATTATAGGAAGATTTTAGTACAGATAATGATGAACGACATTGAAAACTCGGCAGGCCCGTTTTCCGTTAATATTTTAGATGCCATTGAAATGGTAACTACGGCATGGGCTCGGGTGACTCCAGATACGATCAAAAAGTGTTTTCTACACGCTGGGTTCCGTAAATCTTCGGCTATCACAATAATTGACGACGACTCCGATGATGAATTGGACATACCATTGGCACAACTGACTACAGTATCATCAAGCGGAACAAATGTTGCGGACTGGGCAACATATGTTGATATTGACAGTCAACTTATCACTACTAGCGATTTGTCCGATAGTGAAATTGTTGAAACTGTTGTTCCATCACATACGACGCAAGATGAGGAAAATGAGGAGGAAGAAGAAGATTGCAAGGAAGGTGAGATTCCTACAACTAAGGATGTGTTAGGTGTTGTAACAAAGCTTAAAAGATACTGTTTATTTGGTGATGGAAAGGATATTATAGATATTGAAGAAGTAATGAAAATAGAATACACCCTACAGCGTACACTAGCACAAAAAAATAAATTGAAGCAAACTAATATTACACATTTTTTTAAATGTACCGGTGAATAACTATGTGTGCAAATATTTTCAATAATAAATGAATATAAACTACACATGTGTACGTGTCTGTATCTCTTTACCTTTGCCTGTAACGACTTCCGGATATAACGACGACAATAGAGTGGTCCCTTCATTGTCGTGATACCCGAAATCCACTGTATTGTTCCTTTAATATATTAGTGGATAATGTTTCCCATAAAAATTGTACTATACTTCAATAAGTGTTATGTCTAAGCACTATGTACGCAGGCCAAATCCCTTCATAACTTGTAATGTTTCCATCGACTATTTCAAGGCAGTTTTGACTTTCCTATATGTAAATAATTACACAATCTTGATCTAGGGCTGACATTTTAATGGTCTAACGGGTTTGTTTGTTGATCTAGAACTCGGCGGGCGAGATGCGGACTTGTTTTTTTTGTCTTTTAATTGTGCCCTTTTTATCTGTCTGTGAGTCTATTGTTATTATTTGTATTAATGTCTCCTAGACGTCCGTCATCTTGCATTCGACCTCACAGTGAGCAATTGACTTTAATCTTACAAGGTCTCTACAAGTAGAATTTTGTTTAGATATATGCGCCATTGAATTTTGTTTAGATATGTATGCGTTGCGATTTCTATGAATATTTTCGCTTTATTTATAAATACATATAATCGAGTTTTAATTCCCTTATATTTTATATCTGCGATGTGGAATTGCTATTTCCTACCTTGCGTACAACCAAATATTATATTTTTGTTTAAATAAATAAATTAATGTATCTCCATTGTTTTTGATATATGTTTCAGATCGTAAGGCTGAGTGCTAAACTCTTAGCGCAGTTAACTATACTGGCTGAATCAAGTTATGGTATTGGTGAAATTAGTTACCAGCTATTGAAAGGCAACTCTTCTATGAAACAAACGCTGTCGTTAACTTTACCATACATTGTTAGGTAAGAAAATGTAAATATTGTAGATATGTATTAATTAAGTAAATTTTTAATAACTTGACTATGTGTTCTCTCTAGTGAGAAAAATCACAACACACACTCACTCTTTTGTACAGAAATAAAAGAGGCGTTAAATTAATCCCTATGTAGAGGGTCCATAAGTGTCTAACTGTCAAGTGTCTTATTTAGAATTTTAATGTGTCGCTGCTCGCAGCTACTGAGCTACAATCAAGCAATTCTACGTGTTTTATTAATGAAGATAAAATTGAAAATACTGCTTCAATTTTGGCACTAAAAATGCTCACCTCGTCGCCTCGTTGCCGGCCAACAGTCTTGGTGGGAATTGAACTTTATGGCACGACTTCGTCCGTCTGTCTATCTGTTACGGCTACGTAAGCAACTACTAATACTATTTGCCTTGCATAAAATTATTTTAAATGATGCCGATCCACCTTTAATGCAATTGAAAAAATTTAAAAAACGCTTCCATTTGAGACGTAACATTGTACCTGTAGACAATTTTTTTTTTATAACGAACAAAGTATTGTTCGTAACTTTTGATCAATCACATGAGACAATGTCCTATCAGTGAACAGATTACAACGTGCATAGTACTGAGGGGCCAAACCACATCATGGAATCTAACTATGTATTGAAATGAAATACACCTACATTTCAAACTAAATTAGTAGCTGTATAACTTGAAAGTTTAATTAAAACTGGACTATTTAATATCTCTCTCTGACTTTCGAAAATCGTGACCTTCCAAAGCCGAATTTCAAAAATATTTTTAAATTAATTTGAAACGTAATACGAGGGGTGTTCCAAAATTAATAATTAGCAGATATTTCTAATATTTATAAAAATCTAAACCAAACTGCATTAGCTCCCTTACACTTTCGCTAGTTGTGGGTAAAATTTTGCTTTTTTGAAAAATAAACTTAATTTGAGTTTGTTTACATCGCTTTTTATATTTAGTATCATTATTTTTAGATCACCCCTCCTCTTTTACGTACGAAGCTTCCTAATAACATTAATAAGTGTCTATACTTTTATCTAAAGTTGTTATATATATTCTAATTTAGTACGTATAGAATACAAATTTAAGTATGTATGTTGTACACGAAGTATATTATTTCTGAATTAGTACCTACGCTACATATTACACATAATGTACTTATCTTTTTAATATCTCTTTTTTACTAATTTTAATTGTCTTTTATACCATTTTAGGACTGAAAAGCCATTGAAGAAATACTTTATAGATTGCAGTGCACTGAATTTACTGTTCACAATTGTAGCAGAATCAAAAGAAAATTTACAAGAATGTGTATCCGCTTTAGCTAAGCTAGCTACTAATGTGCACATAAAGGATCCAAAGACATTAGAAAATCGATTTAAAGAAGTTGTCAGCGTTAGTTATGATCCAATATTAGATAACTTGTCTGTGAATGATATAGTCATCTTTGAATTAGATGATCTATCAACTGTGCAAGCCAACAAAGTTTTTCTTTGTCAAAATTCTGAAGTATTTTGTGCAATGTTGATGGGGTGTTTCAAGGAGTCCATAGAAAAATGTGTGCGTTTAAAAAATGTAACGAAAGCAGCCCTGGAATACCTTCTCACTTTATTGCATTGCGGATTAAATAATCCTAAATGCGACATTCAAGTATTTCCAATGGCGGATAAGTTAGAAACGAATTTAGAAGCACTTTTATTAGCAGATAGATTTCTTTTTGATAAACTCAAAGAATTATTAAGCAGTGCTATCTTACAATTCCAATTGACTCCTGATACTGCAGATAAAATTTATGTGTGGTCTTTGAGTGAAGGCATGGGTTTCTTATGTGTAGAGTCTGTGGCATATTTGTTAGCAGGAAAAATGTGTGAATCAGATCGTACGAGGTCGTTTAATACAATTCTTAGCTTAGAATACAAAGAACAATGGTTAGATGACATCAAAACTATGATTTTGAGACAGTTGGTGAAATAGTTTTTTATTGTCCACAATTAAACATTGCGTGACTAGAAAAACTTCAACAACATTCCTATGCAATTAAACTGTTACGATTAAGCTACGCATTCTATATCCTTTAAATAAAAATGCATCATTTTGTCAATAATGATATATTTATTTTTGTCTAAAATTTTTGTATTATATTTTATTATTTATTCATATTCAATTCGCTAACATACTTTTAAATAAAAGTCGAGTCAATATAAATGTAAAAATTAATCATCAATGTTAATGTACTACATACTTAATAAAAATCATTACATCATCAATATATATATAAAAAAATGGTTAATAAGAATCTTCAGTTTCGCACGTCGTCTAGTATACATGATGCACGTCGTCCAGTATACATGCGTCCAGTATTTTCTAACATTTATATTGTCATTGTCAGTCATTTTCTAAGTTTTACTAATAATTCAATCGGTTTATTTGGGACTAAGACTAGTGATGTAATCGCATCGACTTTAGTTTTATTTGTACATTCGATATCAAAGGTGTTTATAATCTGCAATAAAAATGAAATTCATGAAGATACTCTTTTTTTAATTTGCGTTATTATAATTATTATATCACATATAAATAGCACATATTATGGTTTTAGCTCTCAAGTTAAGAGCCTTATCACACTGGCGTTTTGCGAGCGTATTCCTAGCGAGGTGTTTCATTAACGTGCTCACAACGAGTTCGCCGCATGTGCGCGAACTATAACAGAATGGATTCCGATGAAGTAACTCTTAGCTTTATTATTTAGAAGACGTTTACGTAAGAAGCGCGTTGCAAAATCGCGTCGAACACGTTGCGTAGACGCACCGAGTACGCTGCTCTACGCTACTCTGTTCACGAGTCGTATCGCTGGAGACACGCTCGAAAATCTCAAGTATGATAGGGCTGTAACTGTTGACAAAATAAATTTCCAATTTCCATTCTATTGCTAGTTTATGAAATATTTACTATTATTTTACGTTAGTAACTAATTAATCTGTGCTATTATTATTTCCTAAAATCTCAGCATACCAGTCAAAGGTCATTTTAGAAGCTTAGAAGTCATTGCACAGAAATAGGAATAAAAAAGAAGCCATTTGCATTTAAATTAGATTTACCTGATAAATAACTTCAGTGAGTTGCAACATAGCAATCTTTTTCCCTATACAAGATCTAGAGCCAAAAGCAAAAGGTAAAGATGCTGATGGTATATGGTTAACTAGATATTTCTTCCTTGGATCATTCCTGTCCCAGCGATAAGGCAAGAATTTATCGGCATTGCTAAAATTTTGATCACTTCGACCCGATGTATATATTGACGCGATAACTGCAGTCTGAAATATAATTTTGCATTAAGTATATTAAAAATTATATTATTGAATTATAATTAGAAACAGTCGGAGCCGGCCCATAAATTATAGGTAAACTAAGCATTGGTAGTGAAGGGTACATAGTGAATAAAATCTGTGCTAGTAAGATAGAATTGTAATTCGCTGTGTACGATGGGTGTCATTTCGGTCAATTGAAAAAAAACTCAATCCTGAATGATTCCTTTTTACAATTATGAGATTTGAATATCGTTTTTTTAGTTCTGTTTTGCTTTGTATGACCAAAATTATATCAAAATAACTGACATTAGTATTTATTTATTATTTTAATTTGTATTACAAAAATGTATAAGTTAACCCTAGCGCGCCGCCCTCCTATGGACTAAACAGAATTTAGTGCTCGGACTCTTTTGTTGGCTTGAATAATTAAAGAGGGACGAACTCGATGGCGCAGTGTTTTAGCTCTTGCACATGAATGTTCCGAGTTCCATTCCCGGTTGGATCAATTTAGAAACGAACTGTTCTAGATTGTCACGGGTCTGGGTGTACTGGTGAATGGCTCTAGTACTTAGTCGTTATCTGATTCTCATAACACATAGAGAAAATGGTATAATGTGAGAAGAATATCATTGTGTATTGTCTGGCGTAGGGATGTTGCGAATATTCGCATCCGCATCCGCAAATGCGGAGCTTCCGTATAGATTTGGACATCTGCATCCGCATCCGTGTCCGCAATAATCAATGCGGATGTTCATGCAGATGCGAATGTAATACAAGTTGCAACAAGAAAGAAATTGGGCGGGGCCGGCGAATGGCGCGTGCCGTTCGCACGTGACAATGACCAATGGGAGCGAAAAAATTGGTAACAAGATCCGACGCGTTTGTTGTGGTGCATCATTTGTTTCTTGTAAATAAATCATTACGTGTTTGTTTGCGCTGTGGAATACTTATCGTATACAGAGATATTTTGAGTGTATTGTGATACAGTGATCATTGTGTGTAAATAATTGTTTATTGGGAAATCTTTATATTAGTCTTAGCTCAGTTTATTAAATTAAAATCGCCAGGTAAATGCCATTATGTTACACCGGCAATACGTTTTATTGTAGGTAAACGGAAAAGGATATGGAACAACTAGGACCAGGGACTTCAAGTATCGACAGAAAGCCATGCTTAAAAAACGACCTTGCTATGATGTTAGATTCGTCAACTGAAGATGAGAGTCAAGAAATAGCAGAAAATGGTAGCACTGAAGCTGTACTCAAAAAAGAATTATTTTCTTACCGCACGAAAAAAAGAGTCAATGTGGATGAAGACCCTCTTAAATGGTGGAATGTTCATCGGGAGGAGTTTAAGATATTATCACCGATAGCACGAAGATTTTTATCCACTCCACCAGGCAGTGTTCCTAGCGAACAATTATTTAGTAGCGCGGGTTTAATTTAGGAACCTCTGCGTAACCGCCTTGAATCAGAAAAGCGGCAATATTACTCTTTATTAAGTATAATGCTCCTATAAATTAGTAATATATAAATTAGTAAGTGAAGTAAAAAAAAAATAGGTGCGTTATACTTATTACTAATTTTCATTAATTAAAATGTTAATAATTACTTTATCATTGTTTTAATTCTTCATTCATATACTATGTTTATATAAGATTTTAAACATCCGCATCCGCATCCGCGGATGTGAGCCTTCAAAAATCCGCATCCGCATTCACATCCGCGGATGTAAAAAAATCGGCATCCGCAACATCCCTAGTCTGGCGCATATACAAGGTTATTTCGAAAGGATGGGTAATAAATACGGAAGAGTATAAAAGTATAAAATATAATAAAAAATAAAAATAAATACGGAAGGGTATAAAAGTACCCATGACAACGGATAACTTGCGTTCTACAACTTCGCTAAAAGTCGATAGTTAGTGTAAAACCTCAGTTTAAACAAAAATAAAGGTGAGGCAACCCTAATATCAGCGTTTGGAACATTTGGAATATAGGGCAGTTAGGACATAATAATAGGGTTGTACATTTTTTTTCCCTTAAATGTATGTAATATCTGGTAATAGTAAGTGAGTGGTAGCAGAAGCCAAGGAAGACCAAGACTGACTTACGAAGATCAAATATCCAGTGTTAGCTGACGTAAATGTCGAAAGTATTCGCATACCAAGGCGAAAATGTGTGAGAAGAATGATGAGATTTAAGGAGGCGAAAGATGGACCGCGACTACCCCGTTGAAGAAACAGCGTGAATGAAGTCAGAAATTAACATTTTGGCCCTTTGTTCTTAGTCTTACGTAGGTATTTATTGGTCAATAATGCACAAACATATGGAATGTGCATTCTTTGATGCATTCAGCATTCCTGCCCAGTGCTCACTATGATAGGTAAATATCGTGTAAATATAAGCGAGGCTATATGCGACCATTTACTTACTCGGCGCCTGTAAAATAAAACAAGCAAAAAGCGAATTTTAATTAAATAAAAATTACTTTGAGTTACAACATATTCAAGAAGAGTAAGATAGGGATAAATATGAATTCCTAATGAAACATTATCCTAAGGTTCCGTACCTCGCACACTTAATGACAGTTATTTTAATGTAATTTTACTATATTGAACTAATATAATATAGAAAAAACGATATCCAAGTCTCACAATAAAAAAAACTACAAACATGTGTTTCGAGATTTTTTCAATCGTACAAAATAACACCTAAAAGTAACTAAAAATGAATCTCCCTATACAAAAACCTTTGTCCTCTTGTCCTGTACTCTATCCATGCCTGCTGTTCCCCATATTCAAGCGTACTAGACCATAGCCTAATTTAACTATGTACAGGCCAGCTCTGATTACATAAAATTGTAATCACAATGAAAATGCTTGTCAACATAAGCAAATAAAATTGATATGAAGTAATGTCAATATTTATTGTACTATCTTTTTTTAAGGTATATAGGTTCCTATATTGAAAAAATTAAACTATCACATTATGTTTTATGGATTTATTTAAATTTCTTATAAGTAATTTTTTGCAATGTACTTTTTATTTCCTCTTTCATATGGTTGTATGGATATTCAAGTTCACTGGGTGCCTCGGGTATCTGCAGCTTTCTTCTTAATGAAGGTGATACAAGTACTAAATTTTGAATTAATCCAAATGCACTTGATGTTGTCCAATATAAACAAATACAAGAAGGAACATTGGCTGCTACTGGTATCATAACAATTGTAAATATTCTGAATACATTTGTGAAAATATCGTATATTTTAGATGGTTTCCTTAATTTGGACATTTTCTGTATTTCAATTATTGCTAGATTTGTTAACCCAAAGGCTGTTGGCAAGATCAAAGAGTGGTCTGGCTCTGATAAATTTGGTATCCATCCAATGCCACCAGTTGATAATTCCATAAGAGTGACTAAGGCTGCTGGATCTGTTGGTTGTCCATACACTAAGTTTCTAAGAGCAAATGATATGCATACCCAAATAGGAATCTGAACCCATATAACTAAACTAGCTTTGAATGGATGACAGTTGTCCCTTACAATTAATTTTTGCCACTGTTTCTTAACTGAACGTTTATATAATATTAGAACCTGTTTATCTGTTAAATTGTACGCTTTCTTCGCTATTGCAGTTTCTTTTTTAAGTTCATTCAAAAGATCTTGTAGTTCTAGACTAATATTTTCTACTTTAGCTAAAATGAAATTTTGATACACCGTGAGAGGTAAAGTCATTATTAATCGTACAAGTATAGTCGACGTTACTATTGAAGCCCACCAAGACAGTCCTGTAGTATCATGAAAATACTGTAAACCATCTTGCATGACATTCACAAGGTAGCTATTCGAAATGCTTGCATATGTTTGTTCTTGCCATTTCACAAATCCTTCTAGTGATAAATGCCTCTTATTATATACAAAAGGTGTATAAAAGTTATTAGAACGCTCTCGTCGATGAAGAGATTCATATTTTTTGTTTTGCGACTGACAGTGATGAAGAACGCATAAAGATCGTGAATGTAATAATATAGGCTTTTTACTATATTTCATTATAAACGTGAAATGATTCATATTTAACTCAGTTGTAGTTTTAAACTATCACAGTAGAGAAACTTTATTGAAACAATACAGAAATTGCTGTAGATTTACATTTTGCAAAGAAAACATAACCTCAAAGTTTTTTTTTTATTTATTGAGATTATTTGTTATCTATATTTCTTAAGGCATTGGTAACAAGACCATCAGCCTAATGACGTAACTTCTAGAGAAATATTAATTGTCCCTAACACTCCTCCAGAAAAGTGATAGTAGGCTTTACTGAAGTTAAAAAGGACTTGGAAGAGCGCGAAAACTTCAGCTACTCATATTTATTTAGATGTCCTCCATTCTTTTCACTTACACAGAACTTTAAAACATAATATACTATCACTATTGTACTATAAAACTCCTATAAATGTAAAAAATAGAAAATCTAAATAAAATGACAACCTCTCTTCCGTTCCCGCCAGAAAGTCCTATTTATGGAAATATTGCCAACTAGACTATCAGCCTAAAGTCAAATTCACATCGTTGTCATCACGGTACTGTACTTACCAAACTAATTATGTTACAATGGTCCATAATCCATAACCATGACATGAATACGTTTGGAAATATAAAATCTGTAATAATAATTCAAAAAAATAGATAGTTATTTTGAAATAAAATTGCTAAAGTTCTTTAATAGGTCGATGGTTTTTCCGTGGTTTTTCCACTCTGTCAATATTTTTCTAATTCATGTATACCTACTTATTCATCATAACTGATAGGTATTGGACGCTTTTATAATTTACCGTTGAACGTTGTTATCGCCACGTTTTTACCGTGCAAAAATAAAATAGATAAGCAAAATGCTTCCCTATTATGTGGGCGATAAAGACGCTTTTTCAACTTCCACGGAATGACGTTATCGTGCAAAGAAATATAAAAGCGTATCCATACAACTGCATACATTTTACTTCCCCACTGTGCCGTGGACAGAAAAACGTGGCGATAAAAACGTGCTCCGGTAAATTATAAAAGCGGTCATTATAGGTAAGTAGTATGGATAACTTTCCGAAATTTTTATAACATAACAGCGCATAACAGACTTCAGCGCTTATCGGCTGCCTGTGATAAAATCCAGCGGGCGCGGGATCACAGTACACTATTACTCTAATATAATAAAAATATAAACGGAAGCCAATCTTTGCAGAATATTTTAAAGAATATTATAGATGGAATATTTCAAAGTCAAATCAATTTATTCAAGTAAATCCAATTGCAAGGTATTTTTGAACGTCAAATCTACTTTAGTTCGGTTCGAAAAGAAAACAGGTTTGCAAAAAAAAAGTTTTTTTCAGCTGCATGAGATATTTTTGCTGAATTATATGTTTTAAAGTACGCTGATTTCAAAAATAACTGCTATTACTCTCCATCACGTATAGTTTTTTTGTAAAATAAGAACACAATTATGAGAAAAATCGACTATTTATTACAACAAACACACACAGCATAATATTTATGAAAACCTATCAACCATTATTTTTCTTATTTAAATTTATATACAACTTTATGTTTACTCTTTTTCCTTGTGAAACCTTTTCTTCTTTTCTTTGATGCTTCTCCGAACTCGTTTTTGGTTTCCTTCTTTGGTTTCTCGCTTAAGCATCCAACATTAGTCCGCTAACATACTGACATCTCATCTTCCTTGGTAACGTCTCTCGATATCACGTACATCCTGGTGAAATCTTTCACCTTGTTCTTCACTGTAGGCACTCAAGTTTTCAGGAAAATATTCAATATGGGAGTGTAAAAAGTGAACTTTTAAGCTCATCTTGCACCCTTGAGCTTTATACGCTGTCAGCATGCGCTGTACAATAGTTTTATATTCGGGATCCTTAGTATTGCCCAAAAACTTCTGCACTACATTTTTGAAAGAATCTCATGCTTCTTTTTTGATTTCTCTCATTGATTCAGCAAAGAGGGGATCAGACAAAAGTTTTCTTATGTCGGGGCCAGTGAAAACTCCTTCTTTTAACTTTGCTTCAGACAATTTCGGGAACTTGGAACATATATATCTAAGACAATCCCCATCTTTTTGCAGTGATTTTAGAAACTGCTTAATTAGCCCCAATTTAATACGAAGAGGTGGCAGTAAAACCTTTTCTGGCGGAACCAAAGTGGTATTGATAACGTTTTTCTCGCCAGGAGTTAAACCGTGTCGTGGTGGCCAGTCAGTTTTTGTCCAGTATAGCTCTCTGGCTCTACTATCCCACAATCATAGAAAATAAGGGAATTTTATATAACCTGACTGCGTTGACCCAACAACATTGTTAGTATTTTAAAATCTCCACAAACCATCCATTGATGTTCTTGATATTTGATTTTCTCAAGAATCGTAGCTAAGTCAATGTAGTTTTCTTCCATATGAACTGAGTGTCCCATTGGAAGAGATGCAAATACATTTCCACTATGCAGCAAGACTACTTTGAGGCTGGTTTTGGATGAATCAATGGAATAAGCGCCATTCTGATGAATCATATTCTATTTCAAAGCATTTCATGAGCCCACGAACATCATTACAATAAACCAGATTTCCCTCTTTAGTGAAATACTGAGTAAATTCTCTCTCTCGATGTCTGTACCAGGAAAATGAAGTATCAGATGATAAAAGGTTTTTGTTTTTTAGCCTTGAACCTAGCAATTTGGCTGAATCTTTTGAAAGACTCAAGTCTCTGAGTAGGTCATTGAGCTCAATCTGAAAAAAAAGTTGAGGTCCCTTGTCAACTGACTTTTCTGAGCTAGATTCGTTCTGGGGAGCAAACGTTTCTGAGTCCTCTGCAACACTCGGGATGTCATCTAAATTAGGAGGTGGGTGCGGAACTGGTATTTCAGAGCTATAAGACACTGGACGAATAGCTGAATCAAGGTTAGGGTAAGATATTTTCTCCTTATTTTTCGTATTAAATCCTTTCACGTCTACCGAACAGAAATAGCAGTCGGTTGTGTGATTTTTCTGTTCATGCCATATCATAGGAATGCTAAAACGAAATGCAGTTTTCTTACCCTTAAACCACAAGCGCAGACCTTCCTCACATCTGCTGCACACCTTATGAGGAGCCCATGCTTTGTCTTGATCACCAAGTATTAATTTGAAGTAAGCAAAATAAACCTTCTTCACAAAATCACATATTTCTTTGTTGACTTTTCACTGTATACCTATTCACTACTAATATAACAGCAGCTGTTCGGAGAAATTACATAACCTCTATGAGCCATAACACATATATAAAAACAAGAGCATAGTAGCGTTTAAATGCTGGATGTCAACTGAGTGTGGCAAGACAGGGTCAGCAAGATAATGGACTTAGCCTGTTGGAACATGATTAATCCAACTGCATGTTTGCCCTTGTTTGCCTCTGAGAACACGCTGAAACATGTTCAATCGTACTGGTAATATGATATTCACCATTGGTTATCATCTAACTTAACCTGCTTAGACACGATAATAATGCAACCGTCTGCCTAACACCAGAAATTCTTGATCTTGATTCTTGAATGATTTATATCATTTAAATGTCAAAAGCACTCGCATATCTATGCGAAAATGTGTGAGAAGAATGATGAGATTTGAGGAAGCGAAAGAGACAACGCTTTTTCGCTCTGTCCTCTCTGACTACCCCGTTAGGGATACAGCTTGAAGATATGTAAGTATGTATAACGTATGTATCATTTAAAAATAAGATCAGCTACTATGGAATGAGTGAATACCAAAACGAATCAAAAAGAAATAGGTACTCTGTACACGACTAATCACATACATATTCTTTGTCACTTCAGACATCACATGTTTAAATTTAAAGTTAATTAATGTTAATCTTAATCATGTATTTTTTTTACTTTCTAAGGGTGGCTTGCACCGACTATTAATGTCGATTTAAGTTAAATCGAGTTTAAATAGTTGGTGCAAGCCACTATAAAAGGGCCCTAGACTTGGTGCGCCTGGCCACGAGTACATCTAGTTCCTAAGACCTAAGACCTAAAGATTTTGTTTTTTTTACACTTTTCTATTTATTGACAATTTTTCGTTATATTCCTTCTCATTGTCTTCTTTTTTAAGACCTTTTTATAATTTGTGTATCTACTCACTGTTGTTCCATCCTTATATAATGTTTCAGGTACTTATATTAAAGGAATTTAACGAGAAACGGGTTTGCCTGTGTTTACTAAAATTCCTGACCGTTTAAATTAATTTGTATGTTTAAACATTTTACGACATCGAAAAAATGACAAAATGTAAAAAGTGTACTAACATTTTTTACATTTTGTCGCGTTTGTTTACTAAAACAAAAAGTCAAAAAAGAAGTACGAGTTCGATTCAAGTACAGACGAGGATTCGTTACAATATTTATAAAACGGTATTTCTAAGACCATGAAATTTTGTTCTAAATTTTTAAAGTCGAGATCCAGTAGTTTCGAGAAAAAGGGGGAGTGAGGAAAATGGTGGGAACGATCAAGTCGATTTCGAGCACTCATTTTTCCTTATTTTTATTTCACCTATAAAAGTAGGTATTACAAAATATATTAACTAATACATGCCGATGTTAAAATATGCGAATTCAAGTTATCTAAGTCTCATATAGCTTTTGAGAAAATCGACTGTGATAGACGGACGGAACCCTAAAACCAATAGAATGAAAAAATAATACCAATTTTTATCCACATTCCGCACAAGGTGAGATGTCGTATATGGAAAACACGTTTTTAAAAAAAAAATAAAGCAATGCGCACCTAACAAATTGACCAAAAGCAACATCGTCGCGTGATCGTCGCAAATTCAACTACCTACATAAATAGCGAATCGTACGCTTTGTCATTTTAAAAAAATTTAAAGGTAGGTAAACTTACCCCTTCTTTTAATTTATATTGTCCTAATATACATTCTTTCGGTAATATTCTTGTGAGAAATGGGGCCACGGGATACATTCTCATTGCTTCTTTTACAACATACTTTACATACGAAATGTCTTTTTCACGTATTTCTTTTACAATCTCCTTATTTTGTGATAATAAATATAGAATCCATAATGTAGTATATGCAGTCTGTAACAAAATAACACATGGTATTTTGAATTAAAGTGGATTATTGTTACGGTTTATTATTCACCCAAAAATATGTTCCTTACCGTATCTCCAGCGGCAATAACAAAATCAGCGACGATTCTTTTTATTGTTTCGTATGTAATATTTTCTTGACAAAGTTTCTTAACTAAACCGCTGTCATCATGTTCTACATTTATCATTTCTCTTACGATTTTTTCGGCTAAAATATATTATTAATACTTAATAGGTATTACCAAAAGGAAAGCAGGCATCGTGTATTCGTCTAGACAGCAAAAAAACATAGAAGTAAGACAAATCAGCGCCGACGCCAGCCTGAGGTATAGCGCCCCCCTTGCTTGCCGTTATGTAATATTATTAGCGACCCGCCCCGGCTTCGCACGAGTACAAATTTTTTTGAAAATAAAATACAGCCCATGTTACTTGCTGATAATGTAGCTTTCTATAGGTGAAAGAATTTGTAAAATCCGTTAAGTAATTTTTGAGTTTATTCCTTACATACAAACAAACAAAGTTAGTATAGATATATGGTATATATAAGTAAGTACCAGTTGTGCATGATAGCATGGAACTTGGTAGATTTCATCAATATCTCAAGTATCTGTCTAATTTGTAAACTGGAAACAGTCACACACTCCTTAGCGATGCAGTCCTCATGCACTCGTAATCAAAATATTGAAAAGCAAAAAAAAAATTTTTTTTTGACAACTCTAACGAAACAAATTAACACTATGTACATCTTACATTTACAAACAGTAATTTATATGTTCTTAGGGTTCTATAGACAAAATGGCAAAAAAGGAACTCTTATAGTTTCGTCAACTTTGTTTGTCTCTCCGTCTGTCTATCCATATGTCGCAACCGGTCTATACCGTCATCTTTACGCCTACTGATTCAAAATTTAACGTAAATTATTACGTTAATTAGGATTAAAATTAGAAATGAGAAACAAAAAATTAAATAGTGGGTATTTTTTGTATTAAATTATTCTTAAAATGTAACTTCTAAACCTTAAGTTATTAATGCGTGTCATTGTTAACGTTTTTTATGTTTTAACAAAGTTTTCCCGACATAATTTATCGAAATAATTTTAATGATACTATGATGATAATGAATATGTACTATGATGATAATGAATATATAATAATAAATGTTAATGAATAATTGTGCCTATTATAGGAAAACACAAAAATAAAGGCACGGGAAATACTCTAAAATAATGTATAATAATGTAAGTACAGTTATGTATGTAGATGTACATTTGTATGTATAGTGTATAAGTGTATCAATTAAACAAAACATTGTCTAGTCATTTTCGACATTTTTCATAATTATTATGTACTAACGGCACCTATTACCTATTACGTATACTAACAGTAAATTTTACTTACCGTCCTTATCTATTATTAGGAAGTTATGATGTGAAAGAACATAATAAATATTATACTCACCTAAAAAAAGCGAAAAGTCTACACATTCTTTGAAGTCTGTCCATATTTTTAAATTAAGACGTTGGCACCAAGTTACCGGTAAGCCGTATAATTCAGTTGTTGTTTGAAAAATCTTTTTGACTGTTTCAGCAAATATGATTAGCAATTCTTCATTATGCTTATTAACCGCAAATGATGTGTGTGTGCCCAGCAATACCGAAATAATAACTGCATAGTAAAAATTATTAATTTAACATTAATTTATTCATATTCATTAGACATATTCGACGATAGTAAATATTTTCTTACCGTCTACAGACAATTTGTAAAATTCTGATTCTAAGCAAGGTTCAAAGTTGGCTTTTTCCGAGTTTACTTTCCAATTTTGTATAAACTTCTCTATACTTCCTTTTATGGGTGCCTCTAGCCATTTGTCAGAATCCTCGCGAAGTAAATGCTTATTCATAACTCGACGATTAGACAACCATTCCTCACCGTCCATGAAAAAGAGCCCTCTTTTAGATCCATATAGTTTGCCATACAACACCCATGGCTCAGGCAATATGTGTGCTGGGTATTTTCCTTCCAAACTTAAAAACAGAGTCTTCATAAGGTCTGGATCACTAACAAAAACCAGCTGTGAGTTCCCACCTAGTTTTTCATAAAAAATGGGGCCGAGCTTTTTATGTCGTTTATCGATGTATTCATGAATCCTGCCATAATTAGAAATGTACACATGGTTACTATATTTTCAAATAATGAATTTACCTAATAAAAGTGGTAAAGTTCAACATGAGGGTAGATTTTATGGTCTCCATACAACAATATATATTCAAATATGCCGACTTAGAATTATTTCTCATTTAAAGTTTAGGTAAATAATTGTAAAATATTATATATTTTTACATAGCAAATATTTACATAGCGATCGCCCGAGATTTCATGCGCGTGGAAATTCCAAATTTAAAATTACCTTCACAGCTTGCAAAACACACTGTTTTAGTGAAAATTCAATGAATGAAGTAGTGTGTTTTGTAGGCCGAACTTGGTTCAGACATTTCAATGTGACCAAATGAAAAAAAAAATATAAAACACATCTTTGTATTTAATTTAATACTTGTTGTTAGTTATAAAATGTAAATATGTAGTACTTACATTATAAAAGCTTTAAAAAAGCAGTTATTAATAGAAATAACACAAAACTTTGGCACGAATTAGATTGTTATGAAATAATAATAATAATAAGATAGAGTTATCTCCTATCAATATTTGCTCTAGAAAATACCCATATTAGGTACACCTAAATGTGTAAGCGCGAGTGGTGTATGACTCCAAACTAGTAGGTACAACGTACAACAAAAATTTGTACCCCAGTTCAGCGTGTAGTAGGTATAATTTAGAAAAGCTTGTTTCCTAAGGTGACCTGACCGGTAATCGAATATGGGACCCACGGCTTGGATAGCAGGAGGATGCATTACTGTCACTCCAACAAAGCACCTAATATATTACGATAAACATAAAAGACAATGTAACTGCTATAATATGTATTAATATTTAGCCGTGTGTCTGTACGTGTTTGGAGGAATTACATTATTTATTACTTTGGCGATACTACTGATGTCACTCCCGCGGACAAAATAATAAGATTCGCAGTATGGCAGGGTTATTGTGAAAACCCAGAAATAACTGCAAGATGATTCAGGTACATAGAAAGAAAGAGCGAAGAACGATTGCAATAGCAAAATCCAAGAAAGATCATGGCCTGAAGAACAAATAGCCAGAGTGTAAGCTGACGGAAATGTCAAAAACACAAACATACCTCGGCGAAAGTGTGTGATGAGAAATTTAAGGAAAGGAAAGTATGTATAAGGACCGCGATGCTGGGCACTCCATTATCTCAGACTATTACTTTAGGGATATGGCGCGAAGATGTAATAAAATAATAAAAGTACGTATAGGTAAATGAAAGTACCTACATTAATTTAAAAAGCCACCATTGTCTCCAATTATCTACCATCTCTTTATTATCTATCTGTATTCTATCTGTGTTCTAGAAAACAAAAAAGTATTTAAGGACCGCGATGCCTGATGGTACTCCATCCTCTCGACTACCCTGATCGAGATACCTATACACTTTATGATTTATATGATTTGTATCTACCGTCAAATTCGAATTCGAAGTAATCATATATAAGTCATCATATATAAATCATAAGTATAATACTTTTTGTTTACTACTGTTATATTGGACAGAACCGAAACTCTAATATGGGTACCACTTTTTTCCAAAATTATAATTACTAGCGATCCGCTCCGGCTTCGCATGGATAGAAATTTTTTTGAAAATAAAGTATAGCCCATGTTACTCGCTGATAATGTAGTATTTCATAGGTGAAAGAATTTTTGAAATCGGTTGAGCAGTTTTGAGTTTATCCATTACATATAAGCAAACAAAGTTTACCTCTGTAATAATACTATAGATTAAATATAATTAGAACATAATTAGACATGTATTTTTTAAATTAATGCTCTTTTAAATCTCTTATTTACTGTAATCACGGTTATGTCGATTACTACAGAATATTAATTTAATAATGATTTATTACTAGCGGTCCCTCTAGGCTTCGCCGGGGCTATAGATGGAAAATGGGCATACATAATATATAGCCCATTTTCATCTGAAATAATGTACCTATTTCAAATGGTGAAAGAATTTTTGAAATTGTGGTGAAATAATTTTTCAAATTAGTGAGGTGTTTCTGGAGATTACCCTCCTTAAATAAACAAAATTACAAAATTTTTGTTATGTTAGTATAAGTAAATTAAATATAACTTACTTTGTTCCCCGCCCCGCAAAAATGAAATTAAATGTTGTTCCAATTATAGGTAGCGATTTGGGATGAGGCATATCATCTATAGATAAAATTGACTTGGGTTGATTTGTTGAAGTTAATCTCATAAGCATACCATTGCTTAAACATTTTTTTTGACTTCGGAACATTTTATTCATGTGATACATATTGCCTGAAAACTACAGCAGTGAAATGAAAATAGGAAATTATTAAAGATTTTATATTACGCAAAAAAAAAATACCTACCCTCTTATGCACACTTTTATTAATTCTTTTAAAAAATCACACTAAAAAAATTATTTTCTTTAAGTTTCCTTTAATTTCGAATAACATAAATATAATTTTTAATATCTAATCGTAAAAAATGTGGCACTAAAAATACGATCTTTAACTACAAGTGTCGAAAGCAAACTGGGGTAAAAAAAA
This sequence comes from Zeuzera pyrina, assembly GCA_907165235.1. Classification (NCBI taxonomy): domain Eukaryota; kingdom Metazoa; phylum Arthropoda; class Insecta; order Lepidoptera; family Cossidae; genus Zeuzera; species Zeuzera pyrina. The sequence continues at coordinate 8,963,662 of OU015627.1, forward strand.
TTCTTCTCAGTTAATATATACCGCGATCTTGATGTTGCGGAAAGAACGATTCAATTTAAATAGTAATACATATTTCAATGTATTATGTATTGCTGTTTGCTGACCACAGCATAATAATATGGTAATTTGATCCAACGGCCGAATGTTTTGGACTTTTTATTTTTTAGATAAATTCTAGTAATACAACTTTTTCAAATAAAATATTAGTACTTTATTTTACGTTGTACGTACCAAAACATTAAAAGAATATGATCATTTTGTAAGTATTTTGAATAAAATTATAAAAAGTATATAGAGGAACGTGGGCGTCAATGGACCATGGGGAACAGTGAATCTTTAATTACTACAGCTTTTTACTTATTGAGCTCTTACATACACCGCATTGCTTCGCTAACGGTCTTCTATACCCCTTGTTTCGCTCCAACAATGACGTTGACGCTGTAAAAGTCACTAGGGCTAATGCAAAGAGAAAGTTTAATTACTCAGTTCGAGCTTGACGGCGGCGTAAATTCTGGCTGTGTTCGTGGGAATTTTTTAAATTCTCAAAAACAAAAAAAAAATTCTCCGTGCTACCCAATTATGCATTATGTACATGTAACTTATCGATAATATATAAGTGTTGTTTAAAATTATATCACTTCAAAGTTATTTCAAAATTTTGGTCTCTACATTCTTTCGTTTCATCCACGTGTCCGATTGTATAAAACTATATTGACTTGTGTGGTAAAAAGTAAATGGTATGTTATAAAATTACTATGTGTGTTATTGGCGATTGGGTTACAGTGAATCATGTTGTAATGGGTTTCCTTGGATCGCGATCCATTGTCTCCAAAAAGTTTCGTTCTTCAAAATATTTTTTAATGGTTTGAAATTCCACGTAATAGAAGAAGGAAGACAAACACCGGACTTCACATACATAATCAAATGCGCAATGCCTTAAAATTGATAGCGGGATGTCAAACAATTAGAGCAGCTTCAAGACTGACCTAGATACTGTTAAAAACTGAATAGCTATTACTAGCCAGCTACATATATAGTGATCGGTTGATATTACAAAAATGATTGAATTGAAATTAGTCCATTAGAGTTTAGTGCTTTACCAAATATTGATCAAACAAAAGGTAGTAAAGTAGTACGACAAAAATGATTGCTACACACTTATTAAAAAGATGAAATCAAAAAAGAGCAAACGAACATCAGCGGAACTAACGATAACACGCATGAAGAAGACGATCGGAAGAAGAGAAAGGAAAAAGAACGAGGAAAAGATAGTTCGTAGTTCTTATCATATATTCCGATTAATTTATTACATGGATTAGTTTGCTAAAATAAGGTTTTGTACTAGCTAGTGTTCATTGACGTAAAAGGCAAAAATATTTATTATAAAAGTTTCGAAAGGGAAAACAATAAAGAGACAGAAGCCAATTTCCTCGAAAAATCTGTTAAAAACCCAAACAAATTTTGATCTGACCGTTGTTTCAGATCTAGCCAGGGTGGCTTTGCACGATGTAGCTTATTTTGTTTTCTGGTGTCATTTTCTATATTGAGTTATCTTCGTGACTGTTTTGTAACTTTGAAGTTTTAAGGTCTGATTAAAAGCAATAACTGGTCTGATTAAAAACGAACAAATAAAATTTAATTAAATAAAGTCAGTCTTATTTAGTTCTAAATGCTAACGATTTAGCTCCGTTCGATCATTGTAACCCATACCCTGATTAACTGTGACCTATGCATGAGTCACATTTGATCGACTCCCTGCATCAGAAGAAACCGTCTTAAGAAGTAAACTACGCTGTAAAATGGTATTTGATGAACGTATCCCAAAGATTAGGAATGCTTTGTCAATTTATATTAAAAACCTCTGTCAATAAAAAAGAAAATCAATCCAAATTGCTTTAATAAAAGCGATCCAATGAGCCCCGTGTTTCCCTACACCGAACCCAACTGATATAGTAGTAAAAATAATAGTAGCTTTCGTACTATTTAAATAGACACCCAATGCTACAGTGACTTGTCAAATTTCCAATAATCACTTGTCACAAAGTCTTGTGTATGTACTATAAGTACTATATCGTCCTTTTCAATTCTAATTTGTCTTTATATAAATTTTCTGAATAGGTAATTGAATAAATTTACCATGACAGTGAAAAATAAGCCGGAAGAGTCCAAGAAAGAAAAAGCTGAACCAGCACCGGCCCCAAATGATGATCTTGTAAGTACTTACCTTTTATTCCAATGTTCTCTTCTAAGGTGGTTTAGCAAATAATTTTCAAATATTGTCATATTTTTACCTTTATTTACAGTCTGAAGAAGACAAACGTCTTCAAGAGGAACTCAATATGCTAGTTGAGAAACTGTTGGTATGTATTTTTACAACCTATGATCGCAATACAACTTCTAACCTACCTTTTATTTATATGTAATATTCTAATTTACAGGGTAACGAAGTCGATCTATATTTCCCAACATTGCAAATGTTGAGCAATCTTATTAGAACATCTACGACTTCAATGACATCAGTACCCAAACCTTTAAAATTTTTGAGGGAACACTATCCTGCCCTGAAGCAAGTATATGAAAAAGTTCAAGACCCAAAGACTAAAAAATTTTGTGCTGATGTTGTTTCAGTGCTAGCAATGGGTGTCAGTGGAACACAAGTAAGTTATTCATTTATAAACATAAACTTAGATAAGCATTACAAATTAATATAACTTAATATTATCTGTTACAAATGTATTATATGTTCTGTAGGATGCAGCAGAAAAAAGGGAGTGCCTCAAATACTGTCTGCTAGGTACATTGTGTAATGTAGGTGAATGGGGACATGAGTATGTAAGGTAAACTAACTTTTTTATAATATGAAATGGCCAAAATATTATTATTTATTTATGGATGAAATAAATATAACTTTTTTGTCAGTATTTCAAATTTTTTTCAATAGGCAATTGGAAGGTGAAATAGCAGAAGAGTGGAATGTAGATAATATGGACACATTATTGCCACTTGTTCGTGATGTGGTGACCTTTGATATGCAACATTCTGCAGAAATTCAAGCTTGTGACTTGTTAATGGAAATAGACCGCTTAGATTTACTTACCCAGCATATGGATCAGAGTAACTATCCTAGAGTTTGTTTGTATTTAATTGGGTGAGTTCATTGCCTTTCACAATATACAGTTTTAAATATGTTTTTGTATTATGTATTGTGGTTTTACATACTATATCATCACTACAGAATATTGTTACTGAAGTACATTATTTATATGTTTGTATTCTCTATGTTCATACCATAGTATATTAGTAATGTGAGAAATATTCATTTTCATTTTTGAAAATTCAAATGTTTCTTTTATATTTGCATTTGTAGAAACAACATAACATACTAGTGATGTAATGAATCTCCACATTCCCATTTGCAAATATTAATTTCTTTTTTATATAAGTATGCATTTACATTCAATGTGGGAAATTCAAAATTCATCACAACACTAATACATATTTGTTATTTTTGTCTTAGAATAAAACCTGAAAGATTGTACAATTTTTATATTGCACATTATTTTTTATGTTAATATTGTAGGTGTGCCAGTTATGTTGTGGAACCAGAGTCAACACAAATCCTACAAGGTGTATTAGACACATATCTTCGTTTTGGTGAATACCCTCGTGCATTGCTTGTTGCAATGCAGTTACATGATAAAGATAAATGTGAAGCAGTTTTTAATTCATGTAGTGATACGTAAGTATATTACAATATGTAGTGACCCACCTCGGTTTCGCATGGGTGGATATATAAGTAGTACTTAAAGCCTTGTCGAAGAAACGAGTTATCCAACTGACTGTCAATAGTTTTGCACAACTTAGTCCTCTTGGAGTTTTTTTTACGCTTCTTTACTTAGGCACTACTTTTTACCCCATCAAGGGTCGACCAAATAAACTTTGTGGTGTGTGACCGTTCAACATCTCGTTTGTGTGCTCTAGGAGCATCATGCAAAACTGTACAGGGTGAATCAAGTATAGTTGAAAGTCAATGGCATACCTAAAACTGATTATTATTATCGAGTATCCATTCTTACTTATTATTATACTATTTTGATATTATAGAATTTATAGAATACATTCTTAGAAACATTTAAACTTCTAACTAAAGATATTATCTAAGGTTCTTATTCTTGAAATTTATAAAACGTTTTTTGAGCTAAAATTGTTTTGAATGGCCTAAGCTAAAGCTATTCCAGAATGATACTGAAGTGTGAATCTATGTTTGAGAATAGTTATAAAGAAATGCCGCGATTCATCATACGTAGCGACATCCCTTTTTAGTCCCTTAGGCATTGAATTGCCAAAAAACCTTATGGAACATCCATGTAAAAATTTCAAGTTCTTAAGTTCATAGGTCTTACAATTTCTAAGATTCTGTATTGTGTTAGTGAATGAGTGTTATTTCGCTGATATAGCAATATAGATTTTTGTATGGATTACCTTGTAAACTATTAAAAATATATAATTTCATATCTAGTTATATCGAATTGTTTTAGGCTGTTAACTGGAATTATTTCTAAGCAACTTCTTTTTTTTTCGTAAAACATATTCATTTTCGTAAATTGTGAATCACTTTCTGCAGGTTGATCAAGAAACAATTATGCTACATGATGGCACGTCAGTATGTGCCACTGGACTTGGAAGATGAAGATATGCGTACTATTTTACTTAACGCTCATGTTAACGATCACTTCTTGAGCTTAGCGAGAGAGGTCAGTTATACATTCATTGCTACTTTTTCATTCAATTCATTCAACAATTAATATGAACATTAAAATTAATGAAAATTTTTTCATCTTTCACTGTAACTGTACCTAATCTTTAATTGTATGTGTTCTTGATGTTTCTTCTTCTCTTTTACTCTTTTCATATTTATTAGAAACATTTCTGCCATTCTCATGTAAATAATAAGAGTATTTCTCAAGTAAAATGTCTGTTTTCTTATTACTAAGTTCCTAACAATGTCCAGTAAAGTGATAGTAGGCTTTCCTGGAGTTAATAAAGACTTCTCAAAAAATGTGAAAATTTGCACACACACAGAAATTTAACACAAAATATTATCACTTTTGTACATTATAACTCCCAAAAACCCAAAAAACAGAAAATAAAAATGAAATGCCAACTTCATATCTCCTGTTCCCGCCAAAAAGTCACCTTCTTGATGTTTGTGAATGAATAGACACTTAAGGCGAGTGTTCCCGTCTTCCGAGAGTACCTCTGGTAGAGGGTGTTTATAGATATGTTTTTATTCGCAAATCTTAGAGATTTCAAATGTGTAAAAAATATGTTATTTAACAATCTTTCTTGTATTTATGCCAGCCATTTGATATATGATTGCTTTAATTCACTGAACCAAAATAAATGTTTAAATAGTTGTCTTATTTGTAAAATCTATCTAAATATCTTATCATTCGAATTATACTAGGTTGCGGGTATTAAGAAGTATACAAAAATAATTGTAATTGAATGGGTGAAAGTGAGACATTCCCTCAAACATAATTTTGTTAATTAAAAATGTGTTCTTTAATTTCGTAACATCTACAATCGACGCTCGCGGACCTTATGCGACGTTCAAAATAAGGTGAATTGCCAAATTTTAAAATAACTGCTAATCATTCGGAAATGCTGCAGAGCAGTATTCATTGGATACTCGTAGACATTCTATGTTGCATGTTGTTATCTAAACTTAAATTCATGGTCTGGTCAATCAGATCTTCCAGAGAAACATTTCACGATATAGAAGTGTTATTTAAAAAAGCATGATTTGTTTAAATATATACAAGGGCATGTCATGTATCAGTCTTCCAGATTAATACAACATCACTATGTCTAGGAAATCTTAGAAACAGTAAGGCGATTCATTTTCATTTCTCACTATGATATACAGCATGCGAAGATAAAAAATGAAGAAAATTTAAAAAAATATATCAATCTGAAAATTGTTTAATCTTACGTAACCTTTAGCTGGATATAATGGAGCCAAAAACACCTGAAGAAGTATATAAGACCTGGTTAGAGTCGGCCGGGTCGGCGCTCCGCCCGTCCCTGCTGGCAGAGCACCCTGTGGATTCAGCCAGACAAAACCTCTCAGCCACTTTCGTCAACGCGTTTGTTAACGCTGGATTTGGCCGTGATAAGCTTGTTACTACTGAAGATGGCAATAAGTGGATGTATAAGAATAAAGATCATGGTATGAGATGATTTTATTATTTTGAACTTAAATATGATGATAATAAAATTAAATATAAAATTATAAATTTTGCTTTTGTTTTCAAAATTACCAAGAAGTCTGGTATTCCACTCCTGTTACTTTAGAGTTCATATTAACATTTCAGTTTATTACATCTAATTATATTTAAGTAAATTTGATTGTTTTTAGGCATGTTATCCGCAGCGGCGTCTCTCGGTATGATCCACCTATGGGATGTAGACGGAGGGCTAACCCCTATCGATAAGTACTTGTACACAGCCGATGAACACATCAAAGCAGGTGCACTCCTAGCACTGGGATTGGTCAACTGTGGCGTGCGCAATGAATGTGATCCTGCGCTTGCCTTGTTGTCTGATTACGTACTTCATTCAAGCTCAAATCTTCGCATTGGTAGCGTTTTGGGTAAGCATTTGTTTAATATAGGTAGATTATAACATTTATATTGGGTTTATGTAGATCTCACAGACAAAATAAGCAATAAAGAGATATGCAGATAGCTGGGTTGGATGACAGTGTGATCGTAAAAATGCAGAAAGGAATGTTTAAATGGTTCCAGCACATAAAACAAATGATGAAGAAAATTTACAGAGCAAAAATGAGTGGTAATAATAGAAGCCACGGAAGATCATGGCTGACTTATAGAGATCAAATATTGTTAGCTGACATAACCGTTTCTCTACTAATTCGAAACTCGTCACATTATTACAACGCTGTTCCAACCCTATTTTTCTTGAAGATATTTAATAATACAATCATAATGATCGTAGGTAGTAATGAATTAAATATCTACAAAAAGCAATCGTAATTTCTTCTTATTTTGCGAGTTATAGATAAGCAATTTTGTTAAAATTATCCCGGAGGATTGTGGAGGATTGTCCGTATGAAATGAAAATCACATTTTTATCACATATAATCAAATAAAGTTTTTGTTTTATTTAGTATTATTTATATATATATATATTAATCACAAACAGTTAAATCGTTAAATCCTCAAATTTATAACAAATGCTAAATGAAATATAATATGTGGGCGTGCAAGCAAAAAGGGTCTAGAGTGCGGTATCGAGTTAAGACTAGATTCGGAATTTAGAATAGTCAATTCATAATAATTAAAAAAAATATTCAAAAACTGGCATATATTTTTTTATCAGACATTTAAAGTTGAAACTAAAAAAATGTTTTGAGAAAAACCATTTTTAAAATTTTATTGAAAACAAAACACACTTCTACTCGTTTTTTTCTACTTATAAACATTATATAATGCAATTTACTATATGAACTTGTAGATCATTGAGCATTTATTAATAATAATCAATTAAAATCACGAAATGCCATTTTTTCATCCAACTGTACAAAACTGTATATCTCGGAAACTAAATGCCAACCACTGGACCCTTTTTGCTTGGACGCTCGCATATGCGGAATTATTTTCTAATTGTTACTGCTGCTACAACACAACTGAGCAAAAACATATCAAAATCATTGGCAGTCTCTATATTCTAGGAACACCTTCCAAAACAGAGAAATCATGATCATGACAAACAAATTCAAACTCAAAAACTAAAGGAACACATGTTTATCTGTACACTTAACACTAGAACACTAAGAACAGAAGAAAGCCTTAAAAAACTAAAATTGGCGCTGCAAGATCTTAACTGGGACAGTAGGCATCAGTGAAATGAGAAGGGAAGGAGAGGAAATAGATGAAAGAAAGGACTGTCACGTACAACAAAGGTGGTACTGTAGGACATCGTGGGGTAGGCTTCCTTGTAAAAATAAAGCACAAAAAGAGGATTATAGCATTTGAAGGAATATCGGACCGAATAGCAGTCCTTCACATAGAGATCCCTAATTAGGGATACAGCGCGAGTGTGTGTGTATATATGTAAATGATATTGGTATATTTTTTAGGAGTTTTTGGCAGAGTTTTATGAGGAGCGGTTGGGCCTTTATTTTAATTATTTGCAAATGATTTATAGTGGATATTGTGATGTAAAATTGGTAGTTTTGCATCACAAGTATCTACGCTGTTGTGCTGTTATGTGAAATTGTTGAAATAAGTGCTTATTTAGTAGCGATGTTGACATTTTTTTAGTGGCTTAGTCTGCCTCAGCGGATCCTATTAGAAAGACTGCCTCAATATATTTGTCGCCAGAAACTCCAAGGAACATCTATAATATATTACATCGACATTTTGATTAAATAATATAAATAATTTATCTATTTATTACTGAAGACGTCGGTTGTATGGGCTAAGATCTTTACCTTCTCTCCTAAGGGAGAATTGTACTTATAATTTTTAACAAACTAGAAAATTGTGTTGTTTCTTTTTCAGTTGTCTATTATAATAGTTTTAAAATATTTATTTCTAATGAAAGTTTTTTCGTCAAGTACTATTTTAGAAAAAACTGTATTTTACAGATATAATGGAGATGTGTATTTTTATGCAACAGGTCTAGGTATCGCTTATGCTGGTACTCAGCGTGAGGATGTTTTGTCCCATTTGTTGCCTGTCTTAAGCGATACAGCTGCTCCTGCTGAAATTTGTGCCCTGGCAGCTATTTCTTGTGGTCTTATTGCCGTTGGCTCATGTAACGGTGATGTAAGTACAAAATGTATACATAAAGTTTAACTTTCTTGAATTAATGAAAAAGTTCATAGAAAAGAAGTATAAAATGAAGTTCTCTAGTTATAAAGGACATAACGCTTAAGGTTCCTAAACCCATATACATAGTTCAATTAATGTATTGTTCTGTTATATTTCAGGTAACCTGTGCTATTATCCAGCGTTTGATTGATGACAATAAAGACTTGCATTCATCCACTTATGCTAGATTTTTGCATTTGGGTTTGGGTCTGTGTTTTCTAGGTAAGTTAACTTATAAAAATAATACGAAATACCTCAAAGTATCTTGAATCATTTTTAAAACAATACTGACATGAAAGTAATATTTCTAAATAGGTTGTAAAGAACGAACTGAAGCAACAATGGCTGCTCTAGAAGTGCTACCAGAGCCCCAACAATCACTATGTCAAACTACGCTGTCTATGTGCGCTTACGCTGGCACTGGCGATGTACTGGTCGTTCAACAAATGTTACACATCTGCTCTAAACATTATGAAACTGACGTAAGTAGCTTTTCCTAATTTTATCTCAAAGTAATTATCTATTTTAAAATGTTATAACTAGATTTAATTACATAATTACAGAATGAACAGTCTTCAACTGAAGATACTGCATTCAAAAAACAAGATAAAAAAGATGGAAAAGAAGGCACCAGTGCTGCAGGAAGCTCTAAAGATGATAAGAACAAAGGTAAGCGAAGGTGTTGTGAATTGTATTGTAGACTGTAACAAATACTATGTATAATACTAGCCTGTTTTGGCCACAGGTAAAGTCACTTGTGCGTAAAACTTGAATTTTATTGATTCAGTAGTAATTATGTAACAGAAAAACAAATTTAATGGATAATGTTTCGTCTTTATTGATTATTGTGTTGGGAGGAAAATAGATAAATATTAGAATTGCATGCAAAATGTGATCAACCTCATACAATAATGGTTCTTTAATGACTGAAATTAATATATCTGTTTCAAACCTGGTCTTTGAAAATAAAAAGAAATATATTTCAGAGATTGTATACTAAAAATACTTCTGTTAAATGGACAAATGTTTTATAAATAGTACAAACTGTATTTATATTATAACAGGTAAATCTTCAAAAGACAGTAAGAGCAAGGAAAAAGACAAGGAAAAGGAAGCCAATAAAGAGCTGTCGTCGGTACAGGCAGTAGCTACATTGGGTGTAGCTGTCATCGCGCTCGCTGAGGAAACAGGCGCCGAAATGTGCACACGTATTTTCGGGCAATTGGTAATACTCCATTACACCAATATAATTGTGTTATTTCAAATTAAATACCAGGCTTGGATTAAGGGTATCATACAACGAATTGTGGGAGCACCCAGTAACACACAGACTCCAAACCAAATTATAAAAGTTCGTTTGATAAATTGATCTCGTAGATGTAGATGTAAAGGGTCAGTCAATGTATATATATTTTATGTGTCTACTTCATATTTTTAAAAATCGAAGTATGATTTCCTATTTTTTAATTGCCGTGGAATCTTGCGAAGGGACTTCATTCCCCAGTGTTTGTAATTTCGTTTGTAAGGTATCTTGATTTATAGTTGTATGTCCGACTTTAACATCTAGCAATATTCAATGAACATATCGTCGATTAAATTACGAGGGAGCATATCTGCATTTTTCTTACTCTAAGGGAACGATTACGATTTAAAAAAAATGTAGTGATTTAATATCTAGTCTTTACAAAAAGAAGCATCATTTAAAATAACAATTAACTATTTTGATGTGTATTACATGTTCATTGCAATATGATGGTGGAGTTTACTCAAAATCGATGATTTGTCAGATACGCCTGCTTGATGTATGTAGTTATATAATGAATTAAATGTTTCCAGGGCCGCTACGGTGAACCAGCAGTGCGTCGCGCGGTTCCATTAGCCATCGCACTATGTTCTATCTCAAACCCACAATTGTCCGTTATTGATGTATTGAACAAATACTCTCACGATTCTGATAATGATGTGGCCTATAACGCTATATTCGCCATGGGCCTCGTCGGTGCCGGAACTAATAATGCTAGGTAGGTTTCCTCAAATGTTATGTATATTATTATCCACTATTTCATAATCCCCTTATCTATATAAATAAAAATCAATTGCCACATGTATGACGGAGCATCACTTGAGAATGGCTCGAACTATATTTGGCTGATTTCTTTTTTGTTGTTCGTAATTATCAGAACAAGGTTTGTATGAAAGAAAATTTTTGGAAAATCCATGAAAAAGGCCGGAAATTCGGATGGTTCTTTTGTATGAAAATCTCAATAAAAAAAAATCGGTATGTTGCAAACATTAAACATCCCACCGGAGCGAAGCCGGGGCGAGTCGCTAGTCTAAAAATAAAATTTTCGTTGCTAAGCGTAAAATTTGAGAACGGCTGGACCGATTTGGGAATTTTTTTTTACATGTTCGTAATAGTCCGAGTAAAGTTTTTATGGAAAGAAAAATTTGAAAATGTGGGAAAACTGAAAGGGCTTTTTTTCTATGAAGTTTTTGTATAAACTCACGACCATAACTCAAGATAAATAATATAATAACTACTGAGCCACAGTTATGCGTGGTACAGCTAGTAAATTATAAAATAACGTTAGGATATATTTTTCAATCCATTTCAACTTGTCTGTTTAACAAGCAATTGATTTTCTCAATATAGAGGCTAATGCTAAAACCAGTAACATTTCAGATTGGATTAAAGTTTATATAATTTTTGTTACTAAAAAAAAACTGTACATAGTACTGTATTCTTTTTGCTGAACTCTACTCTTTTTAGTGGAAAATCGTAGAAAATTCCCATCGCTAATAATAATACTGCTCTCGACGCCGTCACTCATTTACTAACATGATTTTATGACACATCACGATCTATAATTTATAGAACTTAATTATAAATCGTTAATCGGTTTCAAAATTAGTAAGATGTTCTCATTAATTCTGCCTATACTAATCACTAGTACACCTTAATGTTAGCAATGCCTTTTTAGTTTATAGGTCTCCCAAGCCTAGGTCTCGTGCAGTGGCGGTACCTTCATACAAGCCCAAAAGCCTGGCATACCTTACTAAAATGCTCAGTCAAGCATAAAATAATAAAATAAAAATTAATTTCAAACCGTAACCGTTTTAAAACTTGAAAATTCGCGTCGAAACGATAATGACTGCACGCAACCATGGCAACGAACACGTGACTAACACATGACGGCCGTTCAAGTTCGACACTCGCGACAGTGTACTGCGTAACTATGTAATCAGCCGTCTCGCTCTCACGCGTTGGCTTGCAATGTGGCTTGCAACCTTTCTTTTTCTCTAATGGGCAAAACTCGATAAAGCCTAATTAATCTGTGATAAAGCTATATCTTGTTTACTAGGGTTTATATAGCAATTAGTATGAAGTGAAAACCCCAGCTTTCATACTGAACTTTGTACATATTGAGCGATACGATATGAAAACGAATACAATTCCACGTGATTTAACGTCATTGTTTTTACCTAATATTTATTTGTTTGAGCCGGTGGACAAGTGATATTTATTTTTTTAATTTTCATTATAAGTGAGATACTTTGTAATAAAAAAAATCCAATAAGTTGTTCATTGTGAGGACTTAAACTCTTAAAGTGTATACAAGTTTTAAGCGACATTTAAAATGTAAAATCTTTGAACTTTGCATATAAAAAACAACTAATTGTTTCGTCATACTTATAACCTACGTCTGATTTGTGTATTATTCGACTAGTAAATTGCATAAAAGACAATAAATCGGTGTACAAAACTATTTAACTCATGAATGTGTTTCTCTGACTAGTAATTCGCATAAAAGACAATTTTATCAGTTTACGAAACTGATTGGGTTTTTGTTTGTTCTCCCGGTTCTTCCATTAAGTTATAGGTAGGTGGTACTACTTATTATCATTAGTGCTGTATATTTAATTAAAATGACAAAAATATTTAGAATTGTTCTGGTTATGACGATTAAAAAACTATACTGGCGCCACATGAATTTAGAAAAACACATGAATACAGTGATTTCTTTTAGTAATTTGGGTCAACAACGAATTGAACACATAAATATGAACTGATAAACTATTTACGGCTGTACATTTTTAACAGCAAAATATTATAAAAATTGTTTTGTTGAAAAATAAAGCGAGGAGCGATCTCTTTCCTCTCTTCTTGTGCACCGGTTGTGCCAAAGTCATGATTAATTAGGAATCTATTATATTTTAGCCTTCCCTTTACTTTTACAAAAACATTGAAGAACATGTATATCTTGCCCTATCCTGAAGCCACTAGACTCGAGATATTAAATCCTGAAAGTTTCGTGCTATGTGTCATTCAATAATTGATCTTATTACCTTGGCGTAAGGTCCCACCGTAACATTATTACTTATCTTCGCAACTTAGAAAATTTCCCATAAAAAAGATATGACTTATTTTAAGAGTAACCATTTTAGAGATTATTCAGTTTGATTTTATTTAAGGAAGTTGAATGGAATGAAATTAATTAATACGTGCATTTATAATACAATGTTTTGAAGAATATAATAGTTTAATAATGCACCGAAAGGAATGTGACGTTAACGTCATGTTTTCAATTTATTTTATTATATTATGATGTTTTGTTGGACCTTTGTTTTGTGAATTTAGACCAATAATTTTACAATTACGTGTTTAATTGAGTTAAATTAATTGCAATTGATTTAATTTAATTTAAAAAATTAATTGAATTATGCCCACCTGCCCAGTATGAGTAATTAGTTATGACCTAGACACACACGATAATAATAATAATATTTTTGTCTATTTTTCAATTTTCTCTATACATAAATGCAATAATATAATAATAAATGTACATAAAAATACACAAATATATCTATGTAATGCATATTTAGTACAATAGCTATAGACACAATTATTATTTGAATTTAAATGTAATATTATTTTACTTTAAAATAATATGCGCAAGATCATAACCCTTATTTCTACTGGTGCGATATCGTACAGTTCACATTCTGAGGATTATAGCTAATATGCCTAAAGCGGAACCTTTTTAGTTTCTTTATATGGTCGTACCACAGATTAATTAGTTACTAACGTAAACCCGTACCCCGTATGTCACTATTACACTGAAATAAGCTGACATTTGGTACAGAGACGTTAATTGCGGCCAACCCAAATTCAAGAGCGGAAAACAATAAAATAATGGGTATTTAGGACTCAATTTTTTTTAATTAAACTACTCTAACCGCATTGCTACGGCACTTTAATTTGTGTCCGACACGCTCTTAGCTGATTTGTATGATTGAGGCGATAAACTCCGTGTAAAGATATTTATACTAGCACAAGTCCAAAGTTCAGCTCTCGCCTCACGGAATGTAAAAGGGATACCCAAAACTTTACTTCAAAAGGGAGAAATAAAAAAGAGTGAAACGTGGCGTGCTCGAGTTTTGATTTATACTATAATCTCGTAGCGGTAGTGGGGAACAAGACGTCGGTCGTTCTTCTTGATGACTCTTGATGTTCTCTTACTCTTTATTCGTCGATGTTGCTAACATTACTAAAATTAAATCATTAAAAATTAATACTGAATTCAAGAAATTGAAATTATATTCTTATCAAAGATGTTTTTAATTATAGGTTGGCAACAATGCTACGGGCTCTCGCTCTGTATCACGGGAAATCACCTGTGCATCTCTTCATGGTCCGTTTGGCCCAGGGTTTGTGTCATGCAGGCAAAGGTACAGTGACACTATGCCCAGCCCATGCTGATAGGCGACTAATAAACCAACCAGCACTCGCTGGTCTTCTGGTTGTTCTTACGGCTTTCCTCGATTGTAAAAACAGTAAGTATTAAGTAATTTCGGCCACCATAACGCGAAAGTTAGAAAATTTTTACAAGAGCTTCTATGAACAGATATATTATAATAAAATATGTTGATTTTGCTTTGGCGCTAAGAAATCCATTATTATATCAAACAAGCAATATTTGTATATATATTTGATATTGCTTTCTCGATAACGCTCTAGCGATTTCGATTAAGTTTACAATATAGGGGTTGAGTGGGGCCAGAAATCGATCTAGCTAGATCTCAATTCTGGGAAAAATCGTTTTCTCCGTCTTTCACACACTTCACAACACACTTTCACACAACTTCTAAACTTTTTTAATTTCCCAGCATAGTTTACCTTCGCAATAGCACAGTGGCTGAGTGTAGGTCTACCGAACCAAAGTGCGCGGGTTCGAATCCTGCAATGTGGTCAGACCTTTTTGTTTTTTTTTAAATATTATGAAATAATGTCTAAATTCAGTTTGCAACAAGTATCTTTTAAAAACACATACCACTTTAATAATGTACTTATAATAAGGAAATAAAATGAAAAATAATGATTAAAATATAGATTTCATAACTCCAGACAGCCTGTCCCGTCCTACGAAGTGAGGCAAATAAAATCCTAAATAAAATGTAGATGTGTGGGTGCTGTTTTCTAACGAAATAAAGGCCGATCAGCTTATCTGATAATAAATGTGTGTCGTATGTACAGGTGAGTCAAGTTATCTGATTTAGCTCACCGTTGCTGCTCGGATACGGCGTCTGGCTTTGGAGTTATTTATAGTCTGTGGTTGAACAGTGAATTGAATGTTAAATTTCATGGGCCTGATTTAATTTAAGATACTTTGTTATTTAGAAAAAAACTATTATACGAGCATAACTCATAGAGTCCAGCCCAAATTGCTAAGTTTGGAAAGGGGGTTGACTTTATATTGTATGTATCGTATAAGAAGGAATTTCTTGAAATTTAACGAAATTTAAGGGCTTGATTTTTAAATATTTTTCTGGTCAGATTTATTTGAAACATGGTATTAATGGCTCATCGATAATTGTATCGATGTAACACATAGACCATTTTCAAAATTCGACCTGTAAGTGGATGAAAAGCGTGCAAAATTTTGTAAATATTGGAAAAAACAACCGTTGCACAGGCGCGGCACGAGGCAGCGCGGCGAGCGGAACTAAAATAAAAAAACTGAACAAATCTTAGTCTATGCGAGCGAAGCTGTGGGCAGAAGACTAGTACAAATATAAAATTAGAATACAATTTTAACAGCTAAACCTCATCACCACATCATCTCGTCTATTATAAAGATTAGTCAAACTAATCATATTGCATACTAGTTGTGCCTCTCGGTTTCACGCACGTTAAAATTGTCACTTTTCCGGTATAAAAAGGAGTAAGATTATTCTCTAAAAAGTTCTCTACCTGCCATTGAAACTCGTCAAAATCTGTTCAGCCGTTTCGAAGACAGACATACAAATAAAGCGTGTTTGGGTTTTGGTTACGTGCATTCGTGCAAATAACCATGTAAGGTTAAGAAAAAGTCTATTTCGAAATCATAGACAGGCACTTTAATTTTATTCATATGTTTATTTATTTTATTTGTAACAAATAAAACTGTGTAATGTTATAAATTTTATTGTTACAGTTATTCTCGGTAAATCACATTATTTGTTATACGTATTGGCGACGGCAATGCAGCCCCGTTGGCTCGTCACCCTGGATGAAAATCTCCAACCTTTAAACGTCAGCGTGCGCGTTGGACAGGTAAAATAAGAAGAAGGTTAAATCTTCACTTCTATTGCCGGGGCCACATTGAGCATTAACGTCTAACGTCCATAAATACCCTGCTTATGATGATGAATCCACGCTGAATTACTCGTTAAACTTGAGTAGCTACTGGCTATACCTGTAACATTAATCAATGTATTTCCTGTGTCGAAAATGGAGATCGATTCTGCGACTAATAATAATACTTCAGACATTACACAAATTGTATGACCCCAAACTAAGCTTGTACTATGGGTACCTCACAACGAACTGGGGGACCTCCCAGTCACACAGACTCCAAACCAATTTAGAAAAGTTTGTTTCCTAAATTGACCTAACCGGGGATCCAACCCGGGACCCAGGCTTGGAATGCAGATGCTCTGCCACCGAGCCAACGGGCCAGCTTGTATATTAAATGAGTGTTAATAATTGTATCCTAAACATACATAATGCAAACGAATTTGTTGTGTACTAATAGTCACTTATTCTCACACCACACATACATTTCTTGTATTTGTTTAGATGTAGACTATATAAGAGATTACCTTATCTTTTTAAATCTTTTGCACTTGCTGAAAACGACAATGTTCAATGTCATGTGTCATTCTGAACATTTAGATTTTTATGTGATTTATGTTATGGATCCCTTAAAATGGGGTGGGTTCGTCGTGGGTTATGTTTATAACATTTACGAAACTGTATTTTTGTTTTAATGCCTTTGATAATCACAAACAAAACACAAACAAGTGGCAACTGTGGTGTATTCATTAACTACAACAACGCCATAATTAACAAGTACCATAACAACTGAGGAAGCGTGCTCGTCGCGACCCCTGCCAGCCCTTTTCAGGGCTGCAATTCCTCTGCTGTGCACACCATGCGGGACAATGGTAATAATAATGTTAGGGCGTCCCCCGAAAGCGACGTACACCGGTTTGTCCCCACTGGTGTGTGCAGAGTGCAGTTCGGCGTTGGGGACCGCTACCCTACACGCTGTGCACCTCGCGGCGGGAAGTGGAGGGAGGAGTGCAGAGTAGCTGCGTGGAATGTGAGATGTGGGATTGAGGAGAAGATGAATGAAGTGATTGATATTATGGAAGAGAAAACTTGGGGGGCAGTGAACTTGCCGACTTGCCCGGAGGGGGTATCGCTTTGTGGTCAGGAGTACCACATGGAGACAGGGGATGCCAAGGGGTGGGCATTTTACTGTCCTCTCGTATGGTTAATTGTATGTATGATTAGGTTGACAAGAATTTTTATTTTGGCAGTATATGTCCCAGTGTCCTCTGTCGGTTTGGCTGAACTACAGCAGTTTTGGGAGAATGTTAGAGAAGTTCTAGCGACGGTTGAAGAGAATGAAAGAATTGTTGTGTATGGAGACATGAATGGATGGCCCGGGACAGCTCGAACAGGATTTTAGTCTGTTCTAGGCAAATATGGAGATAAGAGAGTGAATGATGCTGGTAGGATTGTGTTAGGACTATGTATGGAAAAAGATCTTTTTGTAGCTAATACCATATTTAAGCACAAAAGGATCCATCAGTACACGTGGGAAAGAAAGGGTGCGAGAAGTATGATTGATTTATTCCTGGTGGATAACAGACTTAAGAAGCAGGTTATGGACACGAACATATAGAGGAGCCGATCTCGGGACGGACCACTTTCTGGTGATAACCAGAAAAGGGGGTCTGTTCGCAGCATGGCGACATCGCGCAGTGTCCAGACCTGCAGCGGTTAGTCGCATTAAAAACTGAAAACTGCAGGATGCGACCACCAGGAATAAATATGAAAGGGTATTATCCAGTAAGCTTGATGATAGATTAAAAGTAATGAGCGAGGATGTTGAAGAATGTTGGCAGAACCTTAGGGATAGTATGATCGAGGCTGCGAAAGAAGTGTGTGGAACGAATAAGATTGGGAACGGCAAAAAACGTGATGTGTGGTGAGATGATGAGGTGAAAGTGTGTGTGAAGAAAACATGGCGAGACCACCTTGCTACTAATGTCTGTGGTATGAAAAGTTTGATGAAAGACAGATATAATCTGCAGAAAGTAGAAACGAAAGCACTAGTGAAAGAGAAGCGTGAAAGGTGTAGGTTGTTAGACGAAAACAAGATGTCGGACAACTTCGAAGAAAATTCCAAATTATTTTGGAATGAAGTACGTGAGTACCAAAGTGGTCTGGCACCTTGCAGAATGAATAAAGTGCGTTCGAAAGAAAACAGCCTGCTTACAAATAAAAAAGATATTCTGCAGCGATGGAGTGAATACTATGGAGAACAGTATGAGAGTGGCGACTCCGTCTCTGATACTGAGAGCGATTCTAATGAATTGCCACACTCGGGTCAGGGACTGGAACATGCCATTAGTATGAAAGAGATTGAGAAAGTGATAAAGCGTTTGAAATATGGAAAGGCTGTGAGAATTGTTGAGGTGACTGCCGAGACAATCAAGTATGGTGATCCTAGGGCCTAGGATACCTCCTGTGCACTGTGCAACCTTTGTTGGCTGAAGAGGGAGGTTCCAGAGGACTGGCGCACCGCAGTCATAGTACCACTCTATAAAGGTAAAGGTTCTTATTTAGACTGTGCGTGCTATAGGGCCATCAGCTTGGTCAGCTTAGCGAGTAAAGTCTATACTAAGGTATTGACTGAACATATGAAAGGCGTTTCAGAAAAGATATTTGTGGGAGGCGCAAGGTGGTTTTAAGAACGGTAGAGGTTGTATGGATCAGATTTCTCGCTTCGCGTTATCGTGGGGAAGTTTCTGGCTATAAATCAGACTTTTCTGCGCTTTCGTGGATCTAGAAAAAGCATTCGATAGAGTAGTGCGAAAGAAATTGTGGAGTCTTCTGCCTGAATATGGCGTGGAGGGCTCTTTACTGCAGGCTGTGAGGTCATTATATCGAGACCACAGAGCCTGTGTAAGGATAGATGATGACATGTCGACCTGGTTCGAAGTCTGTTCTGGTGTCAGACAGGGCTGCGTGATGTCTGCCTGGCTGTTCGTGCTGTATTTGGATAGTTGCCTCCAGAGGTTGAAAGGTAATGTGAGTGGTATGGGATGTGATGACACAGTGGTAAACTGTCTATTGAACGCTGACGTTGCTGTGCTGATAGCACCATCAGAAACAGAGTTGCAGACACTGGTCACGTGCATGAAAGAAGATTGTGAAGTAAAAGGATTGAAACTGAATGTGAACAAAACTATGGTTCTGGTGTTTGAAAGAGAAGCGGTACAAACGAAATGTGAGATTTATGTAAATGGAAAATGTCTAGAACAAGTGAATTTAAATTGTGTATCTGGGGAGTGCGTTTTCGAGGGATAGAATATGTGAGTTGGATGTGGAGAGACAGGTAGCAGCTGGCAATAAAGTGAAAGGTGCTCTGTCCGCATTAGTGGGCAGTGTGAATATATTTAACACTGCTAAAATGGCCATCCATAATGCGGTGTTGGTGGCAACTTTGTTGTACGGTAGCGAGACCTGGATATGCCCGAAATCGAGTGAAAGTATGATAAATGCTGTGGAGATGCGGTCGCTCAGAAATATGTGCGGTGTCACGCTTGCGGACAGAGTAAACAATGAAGAGATACGCAATATGATAAGGTTGCACAACAGTGTTATTGTAAAAATGAAGAAAGGAATACTTATATGGTTCAGGCACTTAGAAAGAATGAGTGATGAAAGACACGAAGCATTTCTATAGAGCGAAAGTGAGAGGTAAAAGAAGCCAAGGAAGACCAAGACTGACTTATGAAGATCAAATAGCCAGAGTGTTAGCAGACGGAAATGTCAAAAGCACTCGCATACCTAGGCGAAAATGTGTGAGGAGAATGATGAGATTTGAGAAAGCTAAAGAGATGTGTAAGGACCGTGACTCCGGGCGCTCCGTCCTCTCTGACTACCCCGTTAGGGATACAGCGTGAAGATATGTACCATAAACACGGCCTTGGGCGGCAGTTCATAAATTATTACATTAAAATTCTGGCCACACCTACGCCTTACGCGAATGTAAACGGCATTGCTCTCAATGTCGCCGGGCCATAAATTATTAAAGATGAATATATGTATATTGCAGGCTTTTGCAAAAAAATATTCCAATTGAAGGAAACTAAATCTTACACAAAAGATAAAAAACAGTTTTTAATATGTTAAACAAAATTTACCATGGTCAAACGTAACTTTTTTTTTACATTTATTTCCAGTTCCATATAAAATAAGTTTTCTTTTAGTATTCTATAGTTAGATATTGTGATGAATTCTTATAATTTTTGGTTATCTTCTGCCCAAAATATTAAACTTTTTTATCATCCTGAAGTATCTTTAGCAAGCCAAACTTGTATTGATTGGCCTATTCGTGTTGGCGCGGTGGTAGAGCATATTCCTCTCAAGCTGTGGTCCCGGGTTCGATTTTCAATCAAGTCCATTTAGAAAACAAACTGTTACTGGCAGGATTCGCAAAAACCCGAAGCTATATAAAAAGCTATATTTATAATAAACTAGCTTTTGCCCGCGACTTCGTTCGTATGAGGTTCAAAAACATACAATATCTTTAAAAATTATAAGCTATGTGTTATTCTGCGTATAACCTAACCTATATTATTGTAAAGTTTCATCAAAATCCGTTCAGTTGTTTTTGCGTGAAAGGATAACAAACATCCATACATCCATCCTCACACATTTAATTTCATTTCATTTATAATATTAGTAGGATATCAAAATACCCGTTATTTGATATATATCTGAGATATATCAAATAACTTGATTCATCATCATAATCCGATATACGTCGGATATATATATCAAGAATAAGAAAAGAAGCAATATTCATTTGTAAAAAGTTGAAATTAAATTATCAAAATGGTAAGGTAAAATCATAAAATATGAGCTTGATTATTTGATGTTTATTTATATTATAAAAAAATAATACAAAATGGAGTATATTTTTGAGAATATCAAAAATAACCAAATTTTAATCAACACTTAGAATAACAAATATTATGTAATCCTCAGTGCTTATAGTATTTGAGATTAATAATAATCAGTCTATCTTAAAATCTTAATCAACACAACAAATGATTTAATCTTGCTTTTAGTGGCTTATCATTTTTTTGTCAGTGCGAGTTTAATTGATCATTCAGGTTCAGGTCTCATGTATAGATCTATAAGCGCATCGTCGTCTGGCTCTCAGTCAAATTGACTTCGGGACTCTACATCCTTTATTTCTTCTATGCTTTCCACTTCCCAAACCCCAAATCCAGTCCATATTATATGATGGACTATACTATAGATTTCCCTTTAGGACTGGTTGAAAGTACTAAAGAAAATGTAGCCACAAAAAATATTACGTCTTATACGCAGTTAAAAACTATAATGAGTCAACAGTTGTCAAATCCTTCGAATGGTACATTATATGCTTTCGGGGATTCCCATGAAAGTCAAAATTATTAAATGTAGAACAAGGGAATCCTCAATTTTTATTACCTCGTGTAAATTAAACCGTAATAATATGGATATAACGTTTGAAACTCAATAAAAACCTAGCCGTACACCTATGTTAAAGGGTGAATTCCCCTTAACTTCCGATAAGGTAATCTCAATTGTAGTTTTTTGCTAAGTGTTGCCAGTAACAATCAGTCTGCTAAATGTCTAGTTCAGAAGACAGTAAAATATTAATTATCATTTACATATATCCACATAAATATCAAATATTATCAGCGAACCCTAGTTACTGGTATCCATAGTACAAGCCTAGTGCTTAGTTTATTGTCACACTATTTGTGTAATTATCTGAATGATTTTTATTATATTATTTACAAGTTTTGTTATTTTGGCCTGTAGATAGCTAAAAATAGCGGAAAAAAATCTTTACAATATGTTTATATATTCATTACATAAAAACAAATTCTTACCTGTAAGTGTTTAGATTTTTTAACTTTTTATTTGAGGGGTCGGGGTGGTATATTTTTTTTATTAATGTTTTAATTTATTATAATTTAATATGAATCTATACTTATGTTATTATTAACAAAATTAATTGTGTCGTTTTGATCAATATTGGCATATACCAGTGATTTTTTCTAGATTTTTTTTAAATCATTATCTTAATTATGTAGGCGGTGGACGTCATCGGTAAGGCCGGAACTCCAAAAACCATTGCTGGCTCGCACACTCACACCACACCTGTGCTCCTGTCTTTTGGAGAACGCGCGGAATTAGCAACCGACGAATACATACCACTGTCACCAGTAATGGAGGGCTTCGTCATACTGAAGAAAAACGAAGATAGCGTCATGGCTTCTGTTCAGTAAATAAAAGTAAACCTTTTATTTACTGAACAAACTAAACCTAAAATGCCCCTATTAATAAACTGCACTAAATTTGAAACAGACTTTGAGGCATAACTTCCAAATAAGCCTGCTTTTTATGTTAAAATTTTAAATTGAAAGCAGCTTTCAATTTGTGAGTTCTTTCAATGTTTGAAAAAGTATTCATACGGGCTATAGAGAGTAAATAATCAGAGATTGTCCTCTTTTGTGTTTAATTGATTTATAATAAAATGTATTCAAACAAATGAACTATTTTTTTAAAGTACAATAAATTCCAATTGTCTCATTTTCTCATTTTATTAAGTTTAATATTGATCAGAAAAAAACGAGTCAAGACCGTGTGGGGAACGTTCATATACACAGGGTTCCATAGCTTCAATTTTGTATAAGGTTGACATCTGATACCCCAACCACTAGCCATGGAGGAAATAGGTTTATTTTGTCGCAATTTGACAAAGCTTTTTCCGAAACAAAAATGTTCATTTGAATAATATTTTTCGTTTAAAGGTAATTTTCATACATACGGTATACAATTTTTATATCGATATTTTAGCAATATAAGAGGCGATAGGTACTTACTAACGAATCTAAAAGTAACTATATACATTAATAACAATTATCTAGACACTCCGCTCGATGCTGAATGAAAAAAAAACAATATGCTTTGATATTTAATTTGAAAATATCATAATTTGGTTTCTGTACAATGAAAAATTTAGTACGCACGCCGAGCGCGAACGTGTTCTGGAACCAGCACAGCGTCATTAAAAGTTGGCGAATCCGCTCGCCGAACGACCTTGGCCAACGTGTACTGGGGCCTTAACATAATTTACAGGTAATTAATTTTTTCTCTTTTCTACATTTGTATGACATGATACACTAAATCTACGATGAGAACAGATTGGGGGCCATAAAAATAAAGATTACGTAATTAATAGCGAACACCAAAAAAATGAATATGCGTAAAACATAATTTATGTTGTCTTTAATTGGATGGCCTACCTAAATAGCATACAGCTCGCCCGATGGTCCATCGGTTACGGTAGCTTATGGCCGCTTTTATAATTTTCCGTTGAACGTTATTATCGCCACGTTTTTACCGTCCACGGTACTATGGGGAAGCAAAATGTATGCAGTTGTATGGAGAGGCTTTTATATTTCCGTGCACGATAACGTAATTCCGTGGACGTTGAAAAAGCGTCTTTATCGTCCACATAATAGGGAAGCATTTTGCTTACCTATTGTATTTTGGACGGTAAAAACGTGGCGATAAAAATGTTCAACGGTAACATAACATATCTTCACGATGTTCAATGGTAATTTATTAATATAATGAAACCTATTAGTATATTCAGATCAATGTACTTCTTTATTAAGAAAATTAGGAGAAAAGAAAAAGCATGCATCTGAAAAGAATTTTTGTCAATTATTAAAGTAACAAAATATAATTTTCTTTATGTAAAAACATAACCTCCTTTTTTTAATTCAGTTAAAATTGTAAAAATAAGGAAAATAGGTAGGTACCTAAATATATCATAATTAACCGATCTCGAAATTTTTAAGAAGCGACCTTTTCTTATTTTTCGAATTTCTTTATTTTTGGCCTCCAATGCCTGTTCAGACATTTGTCCAATGGATATTGCACAATGTTTTATTATATCTGCCCCATGACTTATTATATCTGCTCCATGACTGGTATTTTATGCAAAGTGGCAGGCATATTGTACAACAAACAATGATTCAGATACATTTTCGTTTCATTCACTTTTCTTGGCCTGCCTACACTGGAACATGGTGTCTCTTCCCTTGTATTAGGAGCTATTTTAAAATTATTGGTTGATCAAGCCAGGTTTGATATAAATAGTAATATAAATAGCAGTAGTAACATATTGCGGTTGGACCTTATGTCCAAAGAATAAGGTCGATTTTTAAATGGTTCTGCTTATATTTCGAGACCTAGGCTTTGCAGTTATGACCTAAAAACGCATTGTTAGGTTTAAGGTATACTATCGAATGGTATAAGCAAAATTAACAAACAAGAACACAGTTGTACTTCGGAAATTCTGGAGCGATGATGTGTCATATACCTAATACTCATGTAAACAGGCGACATCGAGAACTATGTCTATGTCGAATTATTGTTAGCGAGCGTAATTGACTAGAAATTTCCACCCTCTTTACTTCTATGCGTTATTATTACTAGCATTTTGGCTTTGCTATAGAAGTTTCCACCCTCGTTTTATCGGACTATAAATAGAGCTACGTGTCCTCTGACAAGTTTTTCATCTACCGATCGAAACGATATATCAAGACGATATCGAAGCGAATTACGAAGACTGCGACGACTTTGGATAGAAGACTTCTGCGATTTGGTAACGTTGTTTGTGAGTGAAGCGTGTACCTTCGGTGACTACTACGCGAGTAGATACCTACTTCGAGGAGCGACTACGAGGACTAGGAACCGCCGTAATTAAGTTCGCGTGTTCTTGACATCAGTTTGTACGAACGGAAATAAACTTCTATTAAGTAGTTGGTGCAAGCGAGATGTCAATTCCTTAAATCAGGCTTAAATAGTTGGTGCAAGTCACCTTAACTCTTGGTTTCCACTTTTTACACAATTTTTAAAGAAAACTTACATATCTTCACATTTTCATAACTTCTTTGTTTATGCACCAATTTCAATGATTCCTTTTTCGTTGGGTTCAGTTTAACTCCAAGGTTGTCCATTTAAATTTCACTGATACTTCGAAAATACACCAAATAATCCTAACTGCTTGTAAGTCTTATTGGCTTTATTTATACTGAGGATTCTTTTGTACATCCTTTCATTCCAGAATTAGAAACAAAGTTAGATAGACCTACTCTAGATAGCCCAAGGTTACTCAAAAAGCAGAAATAAAAAAGTTTTTAGGAAAATATTAAATCGACTTTAAAAGAACACTAAAATTTACAAAATAACTATCTTTTACTTTGCCTTTACTAATCAAAACCCAAGTACAAAAATAACTTTATACAAACTTTATACATAAAAAAATGATACAAATACAGACAAATACTTAATGCTTATATCATTTTTTAGTTATTGAAGTTGGTGCCAAATCAATGTGCAACAACTTTGTAAATACAGGCAGTCCTCGACTTACGTCGTTTCGATTTACGTCGTTTCAAGTTACGTCGAACAATGTTTTAACACTATTCCTCAAGCATACCTCATTTGTTTCGATTTCCGGCATAGGAGAATTCACTTGTCTTGTTGAAATTTTTGAAGAAAATGATCCTAATTTTGAGAGAAGTTTCAACGTTAATAACAAAATTTGTGCAGCCTATCAGTGTTACCAAGATCTGTATGATAGCAAGAAGAAAGAAGCGAACCAATCTAGAATTGATAGTTTCTTTAAGCCAAAAGTTTAATTTATTATTTTTCATTACATATTTTGATTACATATTAAAGTTTTATAATTATTATTAAAATTAATAACACACAAATACCAAAAATAACTAGCAATTTCATAAGTGCATATATAATTATTTTAAGAACTTACTTTTGATAATAAAGTATGTATATCCTTTGTTATAAATGCAGTTTTTTTTTTTAATTTCGAGTCCGTGTGGATCCTAACCCTTGAGTTTTACATGTAAACATATGAAAAAATATGTCTCGACTTACGTCGTTTCGATTTACGTCGCGTATTTCGAGAACCTAACATGCCATAAGTACGAGGACTGCCTGTATAACATCATTGACAACAACAAACAAATGACAAAACAAAGTCTACTAGTTTGGTAGGCTTGGCACCGTCTTCGGTAACTGTCTAATTTAATTGTATAGTTATTTGTATCAAGTATAAAGTTATTGTTGTACTTGAGTTTTGATTATTAAAGGATAATTTGATTGTTAAGGGAAAGATTTTCCACTTTTCAGTGTCTTTTTTTTGTCTGTTTATTTTTTAAATCTACACTGTCTACACTAATATTAAAGAGGTAATATTTTATACATGTTACCTACCTTCCCTGAGAATTACTTATTGTCAGTTACTATAAAATGCATAAATGTGACCAGCCTTTTGATATAATCATGCACACCTATAAAAAATACATATAAATATATATAATATAAAATACATAGTAAAACTGAAACTGTATTTATTTTTTTAAATATGTTAAAACATCTGTAATTTATTTTTAGTTAATGTTTTTACCAGGTTTAGAAGACGTTGCAAATGAAATAATAAAGAGATCACTCAACAGTTTGTTGGAAACAGTTGGCTGCACTACTTACAAACCCTAACAATTTTTATATCAATTCCATCTATTCCTCCCTACTTCTTCACAAACGAAATAAGCTATTGTAGTTATTCTGCTTGTGTTTGATTTATTATAGTATAATTTACAAAATATCAATTTTGTTTGTTAAATATGTGTACTCTTGCCTGAATAAGTATTTGTTTTTCCTATTGTTTTAATAATTACAAATATTGTTCATAATAGTACAATAATAATAATAATTTTATTGGGTGCTAAAGCTTAATATCCAAAAATTTTACATTATATTTAATAAATTGTGAGAAATGAAATAAAGTGAAATGTATATGTATTATTTATAGCCCCTAGACCCTTCATTGTCACATTTTATTTCTATTTGTGACTTTGTCACACTGTTTCTAATCAGCCTCAGTTTGAACTATTTTGCAGTCTACTGACTTGTTTGTATCATCTCTTTCTTTCTCACTTTCACTGTCTGACTGAGAAGATAAATCTTGCTTAAGCTTTGGCTTTTTTTCTTTCAACTGCATTTTTTTTTTCTTTAATCTTTTTGTTCGTTTTCTTGCAGTGCGTTCTTCAGCAAGCCTTCTATTTTCTTCAATTTTTTTATGATATTCTTCATCCAATCTTTCCTGTGGCATTTATAAATTGAATCACAATGAATGTAAATAAAACCAGGTTACAACTAGGTATATATACATACCTTTTCACTTTTTTCCTGTATAAATTTTTGCCTGGCGTACTCTTTTCTTCTCAAATGGCGGTAAACATGAAATTCTCCTGATCCTGCCCCAGCACTTGATCCCATTACATTGCGAACGAAGTCAGGAGCCGCTGCTAACGTCTTTTCCCTCGGCGGATCCGGAATTATTATAGCCTTATCCTAATTACAAACTGAATAGATTAGTAACAAAAATATTTAAGAAAAATTATTAGACTAATAAACGTACAGGATTTTTCATTAGTTTCTCTAGTTTTAATCGCTGCAAGTCTGTAGCATTTTTAATTATTATTGGTTTGGGTTTCTTCTCTTCTGTTTGGTGTTCTTTATCGCTCATAGTATTTTTCTTTAGTACTTAGATAGATTTCTTGTAAATCAGTAAATATAAGCTGATTTCACGTTATTTAGTTTAGTAGTAAATATAATCTCTTGATTCTAATCACATTCTAAAACCCTAAACCACAGACTAAAGAGAAGAGAGTAGAGATGCGCAAAAAATATCGATTTATCAAAATATCGATATTTTTCAGAAAATAATCGATAAATATCGACGATATTTTTGATTTTAAAATATTGATTATCGATATTTATTTCTGAGTATCAAATTCGATATATTTTTTAAATCTTTATTATATTTGAAGACTCCACGGGAAAAACAATGAATGTCACTTTTTTTGTGAAACAGACCTTTTAATGCTATCTGTTAGCTTTTTGGTGTATTATTTTTATACAGTAATCAAAATTGGATAAAACCATCGCAGTCAGCTGTAATAGTTCAATTTGTATATGTTCATTCATCGCAAGAAACAGAAATGTCCATGCGCCGAACGTCAAAAACCGACGTTGTCAATTTGACAGTTGGCATACGTGCTGCCGGCTTTTTTCCTAACCTAGCCACTAAGTCAGTATATATAATTTTCTCTATACACTAAGTAATCACTACATAACCTAGTAATCTGAGAGTACAATGTTTTTCAGTCGTATTGAAGGTATTTATTTTAATCTTTTTAGGAAAAAAAGTAAAACAATGTCGAGCAGGGATGGAAATACGCACGTTAAGTCGCCTGAACGGAAGAAAATACGTATAGGACGAATAAAAGATGTAATAAACAAATCCGTGTACAAAGTCATGAACCCGGAGAAGATTATTTTTGCAAACGATTAGTGCTTTAAAAATGTGTGCGAAACAGAAAAAAAAAGCTGTTATTTCGTTATTTTAATCAATTACAAACGATAAATTAACAAAATAGTTTTCTAGCATCCATGATAACGGTGAATCTTGTAAAGCAACGACGCTCGAGAAAAGAAGACATCGAAGAAAGCAAACAACACGACTGTCATTATTCTTACATTGTAAAAATTGTCAGGAACGATGTTTGTCACGAGGTTAAAGTTTGTTTTAAAGCTTTCTGTTCATCATTTGGTATGACTAAAAGTAAAGTTCAGTATATACAAACTCATCTAAAGTTGACTGGTGTAGCTCTTCAAAACAAGCGAGGCAAACATCAAAATCGGCCCAAAAAAATAAGTGATACCACATTGAGTGTAATAAAAGAACACCTAAAATCTTTTAAAGGAAGTTCTAGTCACTACAGTAATAAAAAGTCGTCCAAGATTATCTCCCTGAATCCCTGAATACAAAAGCTAAAGCTAAAAGCTAAAAAGTATGTGTGCATAAACAGACGATTGTTTGAATACATGTTAATTATTTTTAAGTTAATTTAAACATTGACTTAATAACGAATGTCATTGTAATGCAAAAACCAGTAATGTCAATGACTTAGATTGTTTATGCTATGGAGTTTAGACACTAATTTCAGACTTTTTGTAATAATTACAAAAATATAAAATTAAAGCATATTTTTAAGTAAAGTCAAAGAATATATTTATATAGTAATAACTTGTTTCAATATTTATATAAAAACAGCATAAAAGAAATACACTTTCAAACTACAAAGTTGTTTTTCTGTAACTAATAATTTTTTGACATTCATTGTTTTTCCCATGGAGTTTTCATTTTATATCATGTATTCCACTTATTTTTGTAATAATAGGCAGTGTTAGCGGATGGAAATATCAAAAGCTCTCGCATACCTAGGGGAAAATGTGTGAGGAGAATGATGAGATTTAAGGAAGCGGAAGAAGTATGTAAGAACCGCGACGCTTGGCGCTCCGTCCTCTCTGATTACTCCGTTAGGGATACAGCGTGAGGATATGTATGTATGTATGTATGTATAAAACTAATATAATTGCAAAATGTGTCCATTTTTTTTCACGTTGGAATATTTTGACAATTTTTTAGGTAGTCGCACCTTGGGGCAAAAATATCGAAATATCGATATTTTTTGCTCTGCATATATCGATATTGTCTAAAAATATCGATACAATACATATCGATATATTTTTTCCAATTGCCCATCCCTAGAAAATAGATTTACGTTTTTTATTTTATATATTTCTTAAGGCATTGGTAACAAGACCATCAGCCTAATGACGAAACTTCTGGAGAAACAAACTGTCCTTAACTTCTTGGAAGAGCACGAAAACTTCAGCTACAGATGTTTATTTAGATCTCCTCCATTATTTTCACTTACACAGAACTTTGAAACACAATATACTATCACTGTTGTATTTTAAAACTCCTAAAAATGTAAAAAATATAAAATCCAAATAAAATGACCTCACTTCTCCCGTTCCCGCCAAAAAGTCAAGACTTATGTCCCATAAACACATTCCAATTAGCTGACTTTTCTAGGGATGGCGATCTGAGATCGAATAATGGAAGAATCGGTCATACGATCTCGAGCAGTGAATCGACGAATCACTCAAAAATCGTTCTACGGGTTTTTTTAAATTTTGCATGGGATAGATAAAAGACGACTCAAAAAACCATAAAAATGGTTCGGAGAGCGCTAAGGTGACGGCAGTGTTCGATATATGTTTGTATAATTTATTAAAAACTTCCACGCTAGTTCATTATTTTATACAAATATAATGGAAACTCCGTTTTTGGGTGTCCGCAATAAATTCACTAAATCGATTCTCTACTCGAGATCGATCGATCAATTTCTCCATTTATCGATCTTGTATCCCTAGGAAAGTTGTTCCAACAAATTGGAAGGTGTGTTGATATAAATGATGGTGGTTCATTTATATCACTGGTTCCCAAACTTATTTTGTCTACTGAGTCGAGAGCTCATGCAGTCGTTTTCTAAGATGCCTCCTAGCTAAATGAAATTACAAATCACCCCCAGGCCTCTACACAACGCCTCCATTTTTTTCTGGGTCTCTTACCCTCCCTTCTCTCGTCCCTTTAGGCCTGCAGCGCCCACAAGGGGGCATTATCGCCCACTTTGGGAATGGCTGATTTATATCAATTGAAACTCAATTTTCTCTATGCTGAAACTGATCACAGAATAGGTATGAGCGAAACACATCGATGTTGATGAAATATCGATATCATGTCCGTAATATCGAAGTTTTAATATTACCGATGATTGTTAAATATCAAAATATCGATATTTTAAATGAGATCGTAATATCGATATTATTTATAAATTATCACAATGACGATGTTAATTTTTACCAAGATATTGGATAGTTGTTATCATTTCATTTACAATGTGTTTTGCAATTAT
Source organism: Zeuzera pyrina (assembly GCA_907165235.1). Lineage (NCBI taxonomy): Eukaryota > Metazoa > Arthropoda > Insecta > Lepidoptera > Cossidae > Zeuzera > Zeuzera pyrina. Next base: position 8,995,110 of record OU015627.1, read on the forward strand.
TGGAGTCAACTTGTTATTCAGTATAATATCTTATCACAGAATAATTAATGTGCAAAGAAAATTGATCATGCCAATATTCAATTTACTATAGGCTGTCCAGTACCTACCTATCACATGTTGTAGGACATAGGTAACTAGGTTGTTACCTATGTCTCATTATTGTTGTCAATACTTCTGAGAACATTGTTTTTTTTTGTGTAGTTTTTAACATTAAAAAAATGTAATGTATATTATGTTTTTGTATAATTAACGCTTACTTATGTTGCAGACGATCATATTCTCCTATAAGTATACATTTAAATTAGTGTTAAAAACCGTTAACATTTGAAAATATCGATGTTTTGCTGTCGATAATATCGGTATATCGATATCAAGCTATCGATATTAATATTGATATTAGTATCGACGTTTTAGCGATGTCGCTACTCCTTAACACAGAATACCAATCATGGACGTAATACTCTAAGGAGTGAGCACTTGCGACTGCAATGCGAGCCGAGCAAGATATTCACTACGGAGGCCTTTTGTTGCTGTCTAACTAGGTAACCATAATACTTTTATTACATTAAACAACTGAAATATTTGATTTGATGATTTACCACTAATAGATATCGCCTTTCGCATGTCACGAATTGTTAAGATTATATAAGCCTGCAATAGAAAGGAATTAAGCTGTTGCATTTGACAGACATAAGAACCAAACAAATCTTTGTTCGTTAGTACTTTTAAGTTTTTTCATTACCTTTGAACTTTTCAATTGAAAAATCAATGTAACATTTTTTGTGAGAAAAGAGCAAAAGCCGATTTGACAAACATAGTTCTTTAAAGCGAGAAAGATTATAATGGCCATATCAACTCGTATCTATTATTAGTAGATCTGTGGAAATATAAAAAAATATTCTTATTTAAAACAACGAACAACATTGTAAATGATACGATCTCTTTAACTCTTGGTTATAGTCTGTTCGTTCTTTCTCCTTCCTTCGTTTTGTTTTGTTTCATCTCGTTCGTTATTTTTTCTTTCGTATGTGCTTACATCAATGTAATATTTTGTTTTTTCATCTTTTCATGTATTCATACATATAAGTAAATGAATCATCTGCATAAGTAAATTACAGACTATGGAACCTATAGCTTGTTTTTCGTGATATTTTAGTAAATAAAGACGATTTAAATAAATCTAACTGTTATCATTTAGTTAAATTTTATTACAATGGCTTTCAGCAGTTTTGTCGAGAATTGGCTACATGAAAAATTTCTAGTTTTGGATTCTAGTTCTAGTGGAGACTACACACAACGGAGTTCATAGAATTATAGTTATTATTTGCGACACCGGAACGCCGTCCAACCACATTTGACTTCTTACTTAATTCTTCGGAAAGCTGTTATCAAATCAAGACACGGAGTATTGGATAGAAGTTTTTTTTATCCACTTGCTTAGTATGTCCACTGTTTATCTATCTTATGGTCACTCTTCATGAAATCCAAAACTTTAGCAAGTTTTAGCTTATCCGTGAAAGGATATACCACAAACACCATACGATTTGCTTTTATATGTTTTAAGTAACACTTTCCTACCATTTTATAATAGGCACCTTACAGTACAGTTATAAAACAAAATCGTTAATGAACAATGGCTGTCACGTAAATAACAACGAATTTATTTAAACGACAAATCGACAGGGTTAACATAGTATCGCAACGGTCAGAACGAATAAGATAGATAGCGCGTTATCATAAGTGCAAGTGAAACAGTTGCACACAGCTGAAAACTGTTTCATATTTTCAGCTTTTAGCTAGTTATTTGCGTAGTGAAAGTATTGGCGTTGTGAAAATAGATAGTTATGAAAATAGATAGTTTTGATAACGTTATTTATAAACACATACGTTTTCGTTACGTGATATGAAAAAGCCATAACGACACATTTCTAGACGTAACATCTCGAGTTAGATTTAGAATCGAGTACTGGAACTAAGAAATTCTTGTACTGAATATCGATTTTTTTTACGATATCATCGATTTTAATAGTTGTCGGTTTCATCTGTATTATCGGTTTTTATTCAAAGCTTTTCACTGGTTTCTCACCTTGTGAAGGTCAAAATTATCACCACTTCTAGCGATAACCACTGGTAATAACTACTGTGCTATCATTCGAAATCTTGATTTTAATTTATCTACATTGTTTTTTCTGGTAAGAATAGTTCCATTATATTATTATAGTTTTTAATTATGTTAATTTTCTAACAGCAAAATAATGTTTCATTACCTACTAAATAATTTAAATTTTCGACGACACATTTTCACTTTGTATGTATCGCAATTTTGACCTCTTAAATTAAAAATTACTTGAATTTTTAATTTGTAGTAAATGAATTTGTATTGAAAGATATGGTAATTCCTTAAATAGTAGTGTTTTTTTTTGTTTTTACTTAACCTATATTTGACCTTGTCGGCTTTTATTAAGTTGTAAAACAACACATCAGTTTTTAGGTAATTATTAAATTTAAGAGTTCTTTACGTAAATGGCATTACTATCATGGTTGCGAATTAAATAAATGTAGGTAGTATCTATCTACTAAATCTTTTAATAAGTAAAAAGCCTGAAACTGCCTCTAACCAGTTTTATAGAGGTGAGCTTTTATTTTTTTTTTAATACCTTTATGTACATGATATTTCACGACTATGCTGCAGCGAGGCAAGTATGTATTTTAAAAAAAGCTGTAAACTGTAATGAGTTCATTTTCATTTTAAATGAATTTGAACGGCATTCATTCAAAAATTTTTGAAAAATTTCCAGCTTGAACTGGAAATCTAACCTGTGTTTTATTGCTAAACTTGAGCTTTAAAACAATTTTTTTTATACTTATACTTTTATGACACCAATCGAAAGGTTCAATCACAAGGCTTAATTCCTTCTACTATATCTCTAAGATAGAATAACAGTACCTATCTTAAATTAAAGGAATACCATGTTTAACTTTTGATATTTATTTACTTTAACATCCAAATTAAAATTTTGTTTAGGAAAATGAATAGATTTTTCTCTATCACTTTTATCATTATTTTTTCGTTTTTATAATTTTTATTATTCTTATCATTTCAAAGTATGTGTTAATAAGTACTCATTTAATGGTTTTTCTTATTATAGGTAAAATTCTTTTTATTTCCTTAGTATAAGTGTGTGATAAAAATAATAAAGTGATATAAAAATTTATAAATTCTATTATGCATGAGGTATGCATCTCTTTTTATAATATATGCAACTCTTTTGTAAGCTAAAAATCACAGCGCTGACTCATTCACACTTAAAAAAATATGTATATTAATTTGAAAATGGAACATTTAAATATTGAAATGTCTGTTCCTTTGTGTTTTCATTTACAGTGTAGTCCGTTTAGTAGGACGTAAGTATAGGCATATGTTTGGTTTTAATATGAGCCACTATGATAGTACATCTGTTTATTAGGACTCCGCTTACAACGACCGACTGCTTTTAACGACGGAATTTCACACAAAATTGTCCGGTTACAACGACGACGAGCGTTGATGTGTGTACCCTTTGCCTGCACGTCACTGATTGAAAGGGCTCATTGTACCACTCAGAGTGTATCTGAAGCTCTAAAAGCTGCAGAGCTTCTAATTTTGATGATGACACTATGAAAAGTATTGTTTCGTTTGCATAATGCAGTCTGTACTTCTATAGAAATAAAAACCAAAAATTACAGACTTTTCCACTAGATATTTCGTTGTTAGTTATATATATATATAGTTACATACATAGAAGTACATTATGTACGTGCACATTATGCAATAAATATTTTGATTTAAATGTTTTTTTTTCTCTGATGGTCACATAAATATTAATATGTAAGTACATTATGTATGTATGTGATTATTTTAATAAAAAACAAAAATTAAAATTGTCAGTTCGTTTAGTACGACTTCCGGTTAATACGACGTAATATGACCGGTGTCTTGGCCGTCGTTATAACCGGATTCTACTGTATTTGCAATTATTTACATAACATATCTTGGTCTTGTTAGTTAGTTCTTAACTTAACATGGTGTATTAAGATAGTTTGGTCATAACACAGGCATACTTTTTGCATAATAAAGATCTATCATTAGCTGTGTGGTGGTATTAACAAAGATATCTCAATCGAAAAACACTATATAGTAATACCCCGAACTTGCGCTATAGGTGGGACCAAGCGATAACCGTGTAAGTCGAATTTGCGTAAGTCTGGGTATAATTTCGCATATAAATACATATAAATTATTTTTAATTGGGACCGGAAGCTAAAGAAAATAATAATTGAGATAAAAAATGTTTAATAAAATCTTAGATTACTTTAAGGTTACATTCCAAAGATAAAGTTCTTCTTTTCTTTTTTGATGCAGAAGAATCAGTTTTACTTCGTTTGGATGACATTAGTAGTCTTTCAAGTCTTCGTAGATATAAAATAAAAAACACGGTATAAAAATGTAATAACAAACACACACTCCATAGATAAGAAATATTATGTACATAATACAAATTAAATTGTAGCTATTCGTTGATTCCAGCGACAAGTCCGAACATGTACATTAACTGAGCAATAGTGTGGGGGGCAGTAAGTCTATAATCGATAATCGAGAGTTGTGTGACCCCAAACAAAAGACGAATCGACGAGATTTGAAGATCTCGTAACTCCGGGTTCGCGTAAGTCGGGGTAGCGTAAGTCGAGGTATTACTGTATTGATTTGTTTTAAAAAGGATAGAGGACTATTTGATAAATTAATGACGTTTTGATCAATGCCTACAACAATCACAACACCAAATGTTAAATGTCAATGATGATAAACTCGATATTTTCGATATTTACTTCACAGCGAACCTGAACAATTCAGTAAGCGAAAATGAATAAGAGTAGAATACACCACATACTGAAACAACATACATACATTAAAAAGTTATGTTTAAGAGTGATTAGTTCAAAAATTATGTTACATTAAATTTATATTTTTTTCATTATAAATTAATGTGCTGGACAATACACACCAAATATCTGGTTTCAAACTAGAGCATTTCCTGTGCTATAAAAACCAGACAACGGATACTAGGGGCGTCCTCCAGTATATCCAGGCTAGAGACAATCTAGAAAAGTTCATTCCCTAATTCAACCTGATTGAGAATAGAGCCCGGAACCTTACACGGTTAGATACAAGACCTAAACCACTGCGCTATCGAGGTTGATTTCTGACACCATTTCAAGAAGTTAGTGCTTGAGGATCTAAATTTTCTGAATAACATTAGAAATTTGATCAAAGGAGTCAAACTGCCGGAAAAACATAATGTAATTGCCGTATATCTACTGTATAATGACATTTGGTCCATATATAATAATCCTTTGTGTTAGCGTGATTAATGATCAAGTGCACTTTTCCCTCAACTGTAGGTTTGGGATTGTAAAAAACTGTTTTCTCAATCCTTTGTGTGTTTGTATGATCAATAACTATAGGTGTGGGATTCTAAAAAACCGTTTTCTCTTTATATGTTTACATGGAAAATTATCTAAAAATACTTGAGCTTTTAAAAGGAGAGAAAAATAATCTTTCTGATGCAGAGCAACTAAATCTCACTTTTCAGCAAGCAAAATGGGGCTCTGGCTCATAAGTCATAACAGTCTGAGAACTAACTATCAACTTTCTTAATGAATATTTTCCTTTCTGAATTGGTACATAATATGAACAAATTGAATATGTAATGTGTTCTGCAGATCTAACATTTTGGATTTTCAATCAATATTATCAATTAATCAATATTATTGTGCAAGAGTTACAAATTTAACTTTGACATATTATTTCAAATATTCACCATGCAAAGGTAAGTAAATCAACTGGGAGCAAAATTATTAAAAGAATGAGAATTCGTATACTACAGAACGGATAATATTTTGAGCATTTGATAAAAGTTGCAGTTCAATTTATTAATAAAAATAAAACAAAGTTTTAAAGAATGTTAAATTTCATGGCCTTCCTTTAATTTAAGGATAGGTGGTATTTTACTTAAAAAGAATTAAACCTTATTCTATGACCGATCTGTCACACAATACAGGTGTTTTATTTTCTCTTTAGGGGGGTCGATACTTGGTTCAGACAGATGAGTTTTCAGAAATTTTTGAATGCAGTTCAAATTATTATTTTTAAAATCAAAATGAAGTCTTTTTCTTATCTTCAATATTTTATTTTAAAGTATTTTCCTTTCGAGTCGTGTGGCATAGCATATCCATGCGACACCTACATATTGTCAGATATGCAATATCTTCAATTATTAGCACAGAATACTTGGTTGTTACTAATAATAATAATCATTTAGACTGCGTGCTGTAGGACCATCAGCTTGATGGCCCTATAGAGCACGCTGGCACGAATGACTGAGCGTATGAATGGTGTTCCAGAAAAATATTTGTGAATGTGGGAGGCGCAAGGTGGTTTTAGGAACGGTAGGGGTTGTATGGATCAGATTTTCTCGCTCCGTGTTATCATGGGGAAGTTTCCGACCATAGGTCAAAAAGCTTTCTGTGCTTTCGTGGATCTAGAAAAAGCATTAGATATGAAGGCCACAGAGGCTGTGTAACGATAGATGGTGACATGTCGCCCTGTTTCGAAGTCTGTTCAGGTGTCAGATAGGGCTGCGTGATGACTGCTTGGCTGTTCGTGCTGTATTTGGATCTGGCCTCTGAATATTGAAAGATACTATGATATGTGATGATACAGTGGTAAACTGCCTATTATATGCTGATGATGCTATGCTTATAGCGCCATCAGAAGCAGAGTTGCAGGCATTAGTCACGAGCATGTAAGAAGAATGTGAAGTGAAACGATTGACATGGAAAATGTCTAGAACAAGGAATGAAATTGTGTATCTGGGGAGTGCATTTTCGAGGGATGGAAGAGTTGGATGTAAAGAGACGGGTAACAGCTGGCAATAAAGTGAATGGTGCTCTGTCCGCATTAGTAGGCAGTGTGAATATATCTAACTTGGCCAAAATGGCCATCCACAATGTGGTATTGGTGCCAACTTAATTGTGCAGTAGTGAGACCTGGATATGCCCGAAATCGAGTGAAAGTAAGATAAATGCAGTAGAAATGTGATCTCTTAGAAATATGTGCGGTGTTACCCTTGCGGACGAAATAAGCAATGAAGAGATACGCAGTATGACGGGATTGCACGACATTGTTATTGTTAAAACGAATAAAGAAATGCTTAGATGCTTTGGACACATGAAACAAGAAAGAGTAATGAAAGACTGACAAAGAAAATCTACAGAGCGAAGGCGAGTGGTAGCAGAAGCCAAGGAAGATCAAGGCAGACTTAAGAAGGTCAAATAGCCAATGTTAGCTGATGGATATGTGAAAAGCACTCTCATACCTTGGCGAAAATATGTGTGAGATGAGATTTGAGGAAGCGAAAGAAGTATGTGAGGACCGCGACGCTTGGCGCTCCGTCTTCTCTGACTACCCAGTTAGAGATACAGCGTGAAGATATGTATGTATATATGTATTACTAATAACCACCGGTCTCTAACTTCTGTGTATGGATGTAAAAACTAGTTTCAATCAGACATTAATAAAATATTTGTGTAAGGAACTTAAATTTTTTTCTGATCATGTTAACATAATACGAGTTCGTGTTCATAAAAGCAGTTACTGTTGTTTCTTGTTTGTTAAAAATTAATAATTTTGTACTGTTACTCTACAAAGTTTCTAGACGATACCTACAACCTACATGGTATTGGGTGAGTTGACTACTATGCCATCCGCCAGTTCACCGCGAAGGCCGCATGAAAACTCACGATCACAATTTCCATCAGTCATAGTTTCAGCAGGTTTGCTGAAACCAAAACAAAATCGAAATTAGAATTTTTCGCCGAAACCTGTTGAAACTGAAGCGGAAAGTTCGATCGAACTCAAATTATCTCAAGGACAAGTTCTGTTTATACTATTATTACAATTGCACTAATTTTTTTTCCAGATTTTTGTCTAACTTTTCATTCATAATGCCGGTCAAGTCTATTAAAGCTCGTCAAATCTTCGACTCTCGTGGTAATCCTACCGTGGAAGTTGACTTAGTAAGTATGAAATATGGTTTTGTCATGTATAAATATTATGTACTGTAATTTTTACATAACCATGTTTTGTAGGTTACCGAACAAGGTCTTTTCCGTGCAGCAGTGCCATCTGGTGCATCTACTGGTGTGCATGAAGCCTTGGAGCTGAGAGACAATGTGAAGGGTGAATATCATGGAAAAGGCGTTGTCACTGCTGTCAACAATATCAACAACATCATCGCCCCTGAACTGCTTAAACAAAACATTGAAGTTACTGAGCAGAAGAAGGTGATAAACGTGATAAATAATGTCAACCATGAATAACAAGCAACTTAAGTAATTGTTTTAATAAACAAGCACTTACATCAAATTCAGAAATTTATGTTTGACTAGACCGATGATTGCCAGTGGTCCCGAGGAGTCCACGGGCGACTCGTCGGGGGTCTACGTTGGCGTGAAAAAAAATGGGGGTTCACAAGTTGTAAGTGGGGGTTCACAAAATTTTATCTGGTTTCGATAGTAAAGAACAAAAATGTTGCCTTGGCTTTACCTATCAATGCCAGCCCCTGCAGTCTCGACATAGATAGCGATCGCTTTACGACCGATTTCGGTTGGTAAGTCATAACGATTAATTTTTAACGATTTTTGAAAGTCTCTACATTAAAACTATCGATTGTGATTGGAATCATATCGAATCTGTCAACTTTACGATTTCTGATAATTATTTTACGATCAAATTTGACAGCGCGCAAAGTGTTCGTGCTTATCGTTATGGTAAGCGATTTTTTTCGTTATTTTTATCGATCGGTAGTTTACGAAAATAATCGTTATGTCGGGACTGCAGCCCCAGGTCAGCGACTATTATTCGTAAAAACTTGCATATTCGATATTCAGTACAACGCGTGTCGAAACTTGCAAAGCGCCGGTCGCCCGCAACGCTTGTTCAGACGTGCGCAAAGGGACGAAATACGACGTGTGCTGTGCTTGCATTCTTGCATGAACTTGTTTGATTTTTCACTAATATAAATAGGAATGCCAAGGACAAACGTAACGCATTTGTTTCCGGAATTTTTAATAGAAAAGTAGTAGTGAATCGATGTTAGTGTTTGCCAGTGCCGGAAAAAGTAAGTACCTGCCTATTGTTATACATACTTTTATTTTATATTGCAATAATATTATATTTGTTATGTTTGCGTGTAGTAGGTACGTAATAAGGGCCATTATTCGATACTTCTATAAAAGAACAGAAAACCGAGAAAGATTGAATTTTTAGTAGGTACTTTTTGTTAAATATAAAATTATTGATTTACCCGACTGTGGTGATTGTGGTGATGATAGGAGAGATATATGATTGACTTGCATGCTTGTACATATTTCAATGCCCTCGTAGTTGCTAATGCTAAATGATTAAAAATATTTTCATAAATTGTATGTCTTTCATGTACCACTCGTAACGTCTATCAAAGTAATAAATCATTAAAATCGCGGAATTTTGATGTCAAAATATTCTTTAAAAGTATTTTCTCTCGAATTTACAGAAATGTATCAAAATATATTTAATCAAAAAATGTTTTATATTACGTTAAAATAGGTGCAGTCGTTTTGTGAAAACCTCTGTATGGGTCTTAGTGGTTTATTGCTTTTAATAATTAAAATCAGTTTTACCGCCGCCATTTTGATTTTTTCATTGCAATAATTAATTAATCCTGTTCTATTCTGTTAAAATAGCCATATCCTGTTAAAATCGCCTCATGATTACTAAAACAAACATTTTTTTCTTTACAGGTAGGTAACTGATACGAAACATGGCGGAATCTAAGAAGAAATGTCGACTGTAGAGTGTTGATTATTTGAAATTTGATTGTATTTCATCAAAGGCAGACAAACGATTGCCCATAAGCCTTTTATGCAACAAAAATTGAGCAATGACTATGAAACCATCGAAGCTCGAAGATAGTCGAAGGTGTCATTCTGATAAAATAGGTAAAGATTTAAAATATTTTCGAACACTAAAGGAAAAATATGAAAAGAGACCCACCGTGCACAGTAGGTTCGCTTTAATGTCTCAAAGTAATGATGATGGCAAACTTGCTTGCTTGCTAAGATGCCCTTACAATATTTCATTGCTTATAGCGAAATCTGGAAAACCGCACACCATCGGAGAACAGTTAATTTTACCCGCTGTTCAAGAGGTTTTAAATACTGTTCTGCACAAGCCTCCATTTGACTTCAAAAGAATTCCTTTGAGTAACAACACTGTACAAAGACGTATTGGATGAGCCAACTTTACCTGATAATGAGGCATTATTATTGGCATATGTTCGATTTGTTATGGAGGAAGAAATCCATGATGAGCTGCTATTCGCGAAAACTTTGCAGATGGACACTCAAGACGAATCAATATTTAATGTGCTAAGTGATTTTTTTAAGGAAAAATAGATTCCAGTTACAAAAAATATTTCGGTGGCAGCAGATGAAGCTCCTGCTATTTTCGGGCGATAAGCCATCTTAAAAGAATTATACCAGGAGAAACTGCAATTCACTGTGTCATCCACCGACAACACCAGGCTGGTGTTCTGGTGGTGTCACCAGCTGGTAGCGAAAAATCTGAATAAGATTACACCAATCGCTTCAATTTGTGATTGAAGTTAACCAAATAAGAAGCAATGCGTTGAATACCCGTTTATTTGCACAATTGCGACGAAAATATGAAAACTTCCAACGATTGCTCTTACATACTGAAGTACGCTGGTTGTCATGTTTAACAAGATTTTACTCACTTTTTTAATTAGTATTAGAGTTTCCGGAAAGACAATATTCAGATTTAAAAGAATACCTGATCAAATTGAAAGCAGACATCGCATTTTGACAGATTTGTTCAAAAAATTTAAATACGTTACAGTTACAAGGGGACAGCCTAAATTTAATAAAAACAAAGGGTGTAATTTCGGCTTTTCTTGGAAAATAGAAATTTATGAAGCAAAATATTAGTCGGCGCGAATTCTCCCAGTTTCCAAACTTGTCACAGGCAGAATGTTTTGAGAAGGATATTCATACACGTTCAACATTTAAATGTCCTGCACGATGACTTCAAAAATAAATTTGAAGATATTCTGACGATGGAAATACCACCATGGATAATAAATCCATTTGATGAAACAGAAGTGGCGAATATGGTATTACTGTTAAAATATTAACAATAAATAAAAAGATCTTTACGAATGAAAAATGTGACTGTTTTTTATTTAAAAAATTAATAAAGACCGTTACCAAGACAAGAGAAGTTAGGGTTGTTAAAACATATTCATATAACAACAGGGTTGTCAACTAACTAACAATAACAAGAGGAGCTACTCGAGCCTAGTACCAATTAGGAGCTGAAGGTTAAATTTAAAAAAGGCTATCAAATATTTGGCTGCAGGCAGAAATACGCGAAAAATATCTTGGGCTATGGGAAATTGCGAAAAAACTTTTGATAGCGTTTCCCTCATCATACCATGTCGAAAAAAGTTATAGTGACGTTACAAACCTATTTAAAAAAAAAGGAGCAGATCGAACATCACAGAACGGGGAGATTTGCGGTTGTTCCTTGCTAACTGAAGCCAAATATTGATAATGTGCTGTCAATCCATCAAGTACATCCCTATCATTAAAATTATGACTATTTTTTTTTAATTTTTGATTTGCATTGTTGAACTTACGGTACGTTATTAAGTCTGTAATCATATTATTTTAATAAATAGAACACAAGAAAATATACTATTTTTCTTTTTACCACTCCGAATTTAGGGTTGCAACTCAACCCCGACACAAATTTCCATCGTTAGATCTAATCTTCATATTTTTTTTACGAGTTTTGGGAATATGGTAGAAATGTAGCAGCAGAGGGTCCACCGAAATCAGTAAAATTGAGAAAATAACTTCATTTTGTTTTTCATACAAAAAAAAAACGTTTATTTAATGGAAAAAATGTACAACCCTATCATTATGCCCTATATTCTAAATGTTTGCTAGTGACGGGAAAACGCGATATTAAGGTTGCCTCGCCTTTATTTTTGTTTAAACTTTGATGTTTTACACGAACTATTTACTCTTGGCATAGTTGTAGAACGCAAGTTTTCCATTGTCGTGGGTACTTTTATTCGCGTCCGTATTTAGTCATCCTTTCGAAATAACCTTGTATATATCATAAGTCAGATTAGGAAGCGAATTTTTCGAAATTATTTCGAGTCTGGATATCACTGGGGAATTTCCTCTTGTATCAAACTACACCTTTTTCCGAGTTGTAATAAAATTAATTACTACCAAATAGCAAATATATCAAAAAATTTAAAAGAACACATTGAAATTGTCATTAATTTTTTTTTATTCGTCCCATGGATATGTACTAAGAGTGAAATGAAGTATGTTGGGTGTTGGTTGTGTGTATTTAGTTGAAATAAAAATAATTGGAGGAGTTGGAGCGATACATACACCTTGCATAGCAATGATGTTATATTTGCATAGATATTAGTTTGAAAAAATAATATCTGGTGGAACTCTGTTTCTTTTTTGTCATTTTTTTCAGTTATTGGAGGTTATTGGTTAATTTATCGAAACAATTACATTATACCGCAAAATGTATGTATCCCTCCAACCATTGTTATTTTTATTTAAATTAAGTACAAACAATAGTTTAGAAGTTAGTTTACTTTTAGTACACAGATAGAATAAAATATTAAAACTACATTTCCATTTTATTTATTTTCTTTCTGTTGACAAAAGGTTGTTCCATCTCCTTTCGTTTGTGCACATTATCAGGGAACACATTACATATGTACATAATATAACATTTCCATTTCAACCGTCATTATTTATACATACATTAACTATTATCCTCATTGAAATATATATTTGCAGATTGATCAACTTATGCTTAACTTGGATGGTACAGAGAATAAATCTAAGCTGGGTGCTAATGCCATTCTCGGTGTATCACTGGCTGTAGCTAAAGCTGGTGCTGCCAAAAAGGGTGTTCCTCTCTACAAACACTTAGCTGACTTAGCTGGTAATAGCAACATTGTATTACCCGTGCCTGCCTTCAATGTTATCAATGGAGGTTCTCATGCTGGCAACAAACTTGCCATGCAGGAGTTCATGATTCTGCCCACTGGTACGTTTTCTTAATATTATATTTCATTTATTTTTCACATTAATTAAAATTTCAGTTACTTATTAAAAAAATTGTTACGACAATATTTCTCTGCTTATCTCGCTGAGTGGAGATAAAGCTTGAAGATATGTTTAAGTATATTCATTTCATATATTTTAAAGATTGGTTAAAAGAACTTTTGTTCATATAGGTGCATCATCATTCACTGAAGCCATGCGTATGGGTACTGAAGTGTATCATCATTTGAAGAAGATTATCAAAGAGAAATTTGGTCTGGACTCTACAGCTGTTGGTGATGAGGGTGGTTTTGCACCTAATATTCAGAACAATAAAGATGCTCTTTATCTCATTCAAGATGCTATTCAGCAAGCTGGATACACTGGCAAGGTGAGTTTACTTATAATAGGGTAAACCCTGTAAAAGTCAATGTGTGTTAATAAATAAATAGTACTACACATGGCTCATATTTATATTTGATCTGTGGGTGTAACTTTAATCACAGTGTTGGCTAAGCAGCATGTGAATAAGCTCAATTGTATCAGCACAGTTTTGGGAAAGAGGGAGTGCCTCGTAGAAAAAAATATGGTAGCACACTAGCACAATTACATAATTGAACCAGCCGCGAACCGCGACGCTGTGAGACGCGTGTTGACTGATTGACTCGCATATTGATCATTCGCAGGTTTTATTTTTTGTGACTAATTACATAATGTTTAATTTCGTGCTAATAGATATTTAAGCTAGTGAATGTAGGAATACTTAGAAAATATAATATATATTTCTTTCGTACATGTTGCGTATGAGCGAGGGGCGTATTAAATGTATTTTCCTCTTTTGACAGTCCTAGTTTTCACTTTCGTGTCGATTTTTCATAGAATACTGTAAAAATCTCTTCTGTTTTGTTATCTTATTCCTTTTAATTTTGTCACTACTACAATAATTTTCAAAAACTGAGTAATTAATTTCTGTAATTTCGAACTTCTTTTATTTTTTCTTGTCTTCCATGTCAAGTAAAACTTTTTGTTCAGTTTGCGATTGTATTTATGATGAAACTACAACTTTTTTACAATTTTTCAACTTACTACTAACCCAGTTACCATACTCATACCATACCAACCCATATACCCAGAGCATAAAAGTACCAGAAAGTGACGCCAGAGAAGTGACAATCGTACATATTCATAAATTGCGTTTAAATCAGCAATTGTTTCCATAATTAAACGTAATTCAATACAACATCTCTATGCATAATATCCTTTGTTTTTTCAAAATTCACAATACTGTAATGCTAATACCTAAAAATATATACTTACCAGGGGATATACTGTAACTACTGGCATGAGGCTGTTTGAAGACAGACATATGATTTACATATATGCAAATACTTTAAATTGTAACATGTACTATGTATATAAAATGTTCAACAGATCGAAATTGGAATGGATGTTGCTGCTTCCGAATTCTACAAAAATGAAACATATGATCTTGATTTCAAAAATCCCAAATCCAATCCAGCTGACTACTTGTCATCTGAGAAACTTGCTGAAGTGTATCTCGACTTCATCAAGGACTTCCCATTGGTGTCAATTGAAGATCCTTTCGATCAAGATGATTGGTCTGCGTGGGCTAATCTCACCTCTCGCACACCCATCCAAATCGTCGGTGATGATCTTACTGTATGTGCCTTTATTTTATTTCTTTGTTTGTTAGGTACCTGGTCAATTATGAAAAATACTATTACTATGAACATTTTTCAGGTAACAAACCCTAAGCGTATTGCTACCGCTGTTGAGAAAAAAGCTTGCAACTGCTTATTGCTGAAAGTCAACCAAATAGGCAGCGTTACCGAGTCTATTGAAGCTCATTTGCTGGCTAAGAAGAATGGATGGGGCACCATGGTATCTCACAGGTACGCAGTTATAGCCATTTCTTCTTTGGCCATAATATACTTTTTATCTTTAAAAAGACATTAAAATTACATTCATTATCATTATGCAAATTTTTATTAGTTATTATCAAGTGTTACTATTATTAAATTATTATATTCCTTAAGGTGGTATTTAATTATATGCTAGATTAGACATTAACTTTGATTTTATCTATGTTAGGTCTGGCGAGACGGAAGACACGTTTATTGCTGACCTGGTTGTTGGCTTGTCCACTGGACAGATCAAGACCGGGGCTCCTTGCCGCTCTGAGCGTCTGGCAAAATACAATCAGATCCTCCGCATAGAAGAGGAACTGGGTGCCGCCGCTAAGTACGCCGGCAAAAGCTTCCGCAGGCCTGTTTAAACCGGCTGGTTGTATTTTGTGAAGAACAATTTCTAATGTTATTTTATTCTGTATAGTTCCGACTGATCTTAATATCAGAATATTATGTTCTAAATGAATGCTGTATTACCTATAACCGCATTTTAAAGTTCTTCAGTAGTTTAGACTCTAAACTTTAGAGGACATGTGAATGTTATAAGCTAATCTAAAGAGATATGTAAGTTTATCGCTTTTTAAATTATATTATTTATATGTAGTTATTTTAAGGCTGTAGTTCCATGCATTGAATGTTTGACATTATTATTTAAACTTGTGAGGTTTTACGAAGCTGAATTGTAATTTTAAATCTATTACCTGCTATTGTATGTGCATTGAATGTTCGCTAAATAAAAATATTACACAAATTATGTTTATATATGATATACCTTTTTTCAATGTTTATTGTCCCTCATCCTACTAATATTATAATCGCTAAAGTTTGTTGAATGTATGTGTTGGGGGGGGGCGAGCCTTCGACTCGTTGATCTCTTCGTTCTCGCCGGTGCCCCAACTTTACTAGTAGCAGTGGACTGTATTCACGTGATATTTGAATGAAACACAAGAACCCAGAATAATATTTTTGTATTCCAAGCGAAACCAGGTTACATACATATGTCATACACATGTACGTGAAGCGAGGTGGGTGAGCCCTTATTCGAAATCTTCGGTCTGAATTCCTCTTGAACTCTTCTTTGCTTCTAAGGAGAACTCTTTACTTCTGTCTTTTTAGTAGTTTTCCGATGTCTTCTTTCTTGAGAGGGCTTCACCCGACTGGTTCCCAGATTTTTTTTTTTTTGGTTTCTGAGAGGCGAAATTAAACACCCGCGGGCTACCCAGCCGGACTCTACGCCGACTGGGGAGTGTCGGACTCGAACCGACTAAACAAAACCCCTCTTTGCTGTTAGCCCTAGTGGCTTTAACAGCGTCACAGATCGCGTTGGGGCGAGCGCTGAAGGCGCCCTGCCAGATGGTCGACCGCCTGAGGGTTCCTCCAGCCGAGGGATGCCTCGTATGGAGGGCGGACCTCGGGCTCAAGGCGTCGCCAGGGGAGCTTTCCGCACCTGCGTGCATCTTAACGGGCTTCCTATTCGGGTGAGGGCCGGCCCTCTAGTGGACCCGGCCGGCGAGGCGGCTGAGGGCCGGTTAGTGTGCCTAGTGTTCCGCGTGGCAGTTTACAATGTGGCTTAAGGCCCGCGTGTGTGCGTGTAGAGCTACGTGATCGAGCTTCTAAACGTGAGACCCTACGGGTGTCGCGGGGTCGTCCTCGCCTCCGCCGGTGGGGGCGGTGCGGTCGTAGTGTGTAGGTTGGCATGTTCGAGTTCGAACGTGTAATGTCGTCGTCGCTGTCGCCTAACACATGTCTAGGCCTACGATAGCGTTTGCGGACGCGGGGTTCGGGGGTGTACGATGACGCCCTGACCACTAAGGGGTTCGGGTGTAAGGAGGAACGGTGAAAGAAGCGTTGGGACGCCTCTTTTAGATATTGAGTTATAGAGGGCAATTCTAGGTCGTAGTGGAGATCGACGTTGCGCACGTAAGGAGGGGCACCGGAGGCCCTGCGCATGAACCTATTCTGAATAACTTGAAGGGAGTTGATGTGAGTGCGCGCAGCGTGAGCGAATACTACACTGGCGTAGGTCATGATAGGCCTGACGCACGTCTTATATAAGGTAACTTTATGTCTGAGGGACATTTTGCTTTTAGCGCAAATGAGCATGTTGAGACGACCGAGGACGAACGCGGCGCGGTCGCGGACAGTTTTGATGTGTTGGCCGAAGGTCATGGCACTGTCAAGGGTGACTCCTAAGTATTTGACTTTCCTAGTCCAAGGGATATCCTGGCCGAAAAGCGTGATTGTTCTGAGAGTGTTAGCGCGGCGGGCGCGGCTGGTCGTCGTGCCCCTCGAGAAATACACGGCGGCGCTTTTCTCGGGGTTGACTTCGATTCTCCAAAGACGGAACCACTCGCCTAGGCTCGTGACCGCGACTTGGAGGAGTTGGGAGACTCTGAGGCGACTACGGTCTGATGTGAACAGTGCGGTGTCGTCCGCGAATAGGGCGAGCTCTACACCGGGGGTTTTGGGGACGTCGTTCGTGTAGAGCGAGTAGAGCGTGGGCGATAAAATGGAGCCCTGTGGGACGCCTGCCCTGATGGGGCGGGGAGAGGAGAGCACCCCTTCGACTCTATAGCGGAAGGAGCGGTCCGACAAAAAGTCCCGTACTATGCGTACGAGATCGTCGGGCACGCCGAGCCGGCGCAGCTTGTACACCAGCCCGGCGTGCCAGACTTTGTCGAACGCCTTCGCTACATCGAAGAAGAGGGCCCCCGTGCCTATAGTGCGACTCGGGCGGTTAAGGCCCTCCAGGATGTGTTCCGTGAGGCGGTGCACTTGTTGTATGCACGAGTGTTTGGCTCGAAAGCCAAATTGCTCGTCTATGAGGAGACCGGAAGTGTCTAAGTGGGCTTTGAGACGAGCCAGAAGGACCCGTTCGTAAATTTTCCCTAGCACGCTAAGGAGACTGATTGGGCGATAGCTATTGGGGCTACTGCGGGGTTTACTTGGTTTCGGGATTCCGATGACGATCGCTTCCTTCCAGGCGGCTGGGAAGACGCGGTTCGCCATGGCGGCATTGATAATAGCTGCTAAGAGCGCGAGAAGGCGCATCGAAAAAAGTTTGACTACTCGGTTGGAGATGCCGTCTCTACCGGGGGCTTTTCTAGGTTTGAGGGCCTTGACAATGTCCTGAACTTCGTCAACCGTCGCGGGTCTGAGTTGGCAGGGGGCGGTCGCGGGCGGTAGGGAGCCTACTTCGCGATAGACCATGTCTAAATGGTTCTGATCTACAGGCTGAGAGCTAGGGGAGCATTGGGCCTCCAGAGTGTCGGCCAAGAGTTCGGCTTTATCTACATCGTCGAAAGCTGTCTGTCCGTTCGGTTTCGTCAGAGGCGGCATTGTTTGGAACGTGTCCGATTTGAGAGATCGGGCCAACTTCCAGTAAGCCTGGTGCGTCGGCTCGATCTCTCGCATGAGATCGCTCCACCTGTTATCCCTAAGTTCGGAAATTCGGTATTTGACTTCGCGTTGGAGGGCGCGTAAGTTGCGTTTATTCGTTTCTGAGGGAAACGAGTCGTAAGCGCGGGTCGCGGCGTTCTTGGCTCTGATTAGCCGACGGATGTCTCCAGGGAGCTCCCAACGGCGGTCGTTCGCCGCCGGGACCTCACGGGAGCACGAGGAGACCGATTCGCGGATGTGGGCGGTGAGCGCGTTTATCGCCGCGGTCGCGTCCTCGGCGGAACGGATAACGTCCGGTATCGCGTTAAGCCGCGGCGAATTCTCAGAGTTTAACGTTTCGTCTAAACTCTGCCAATCCGTCACGGTTTTTGTGAGCGTCCTAGTGTCTATCATAGGTCCTAGTTTGAGTAGTACCGGCCTATGGTCAGAGTCTAACTCGTGTAACGCCTCTATTGAGTGCAGCGTTAGAGCTACGTTCTCTAGAAGCGCTATGTCGAGTACGTCCGGTCTGTGTGTTGTAACTCTGGGATAGTGGGTGGGCGTCATGGGGGCGATAACGTCAAAGTTAAGGACATCGGTTAGTTCGTCTAAAGCTCTGCCATTTCGAGAGGTGGTGTGCGAATTCCAGCGACGATGTTTAGCGTTGAGGTCGCCGGCGAGTATGACAGAGTCGTCTAAGTTTAGGAGGGCCTCTAGATCGCTTCTAATTAGCGCTTTACCGGGAGGGAGATAAACAGACGCGAGTGTGACAGGCGCGTGCCCCGTGAGGGCCACCCGGCACACCGACGCCTCTATGTTGGTGAGGGCGGGCGTATCGATCGGAATGCAGTGCAGGGACCTTCTGTAGTAGATAGTAGTGCCGCCTTTGAGGGCGTGCACCCTATCGTTTCGCACGATGTTAAGCCCGGAGAGGCCGGGGTCGCGATTTCTAGGTTTCAAAAAGGTTTCCTGCACTAGCATTATATCTATTTGGTGGTCTCGCGTAAACTCGTGAAGAAGATCGCGTTGCCTGCGGAGTCCGTCCGCGTAAAAAAATGAGATTGAGAGCCCGCGCGGTTTGATGCGCGCGGAGGGAGTTGTCTCGCGGGTGCCCGGTTTTATAACCTACGAGGGGGCGCCGTGAAGCGGCTTAGGCTGTCCAGAAGGGACGCGTGTTCGGCGAGTATGATGAGCCGTCCCATCCCGTCGCTACAGTCGCGGATTTTACGCGCGACTAATTTTATTTCGTTAAGGTTAATATCCTTAACGAGGTCAGCGAGCATTCGAATGTCGCCGAGGAGATCGGACGCCGGCGCTGAAGGAGCCGGCGCCACTGAACGCGCTTGAGGCGCGGGCCCCTTACGCCGCGGTGGTTGTGCTGGCGTCGGCGCTATGGTTTCTCGGGCCGGTAGAGCGCGCGCGAGCGCGGGTTTGGTCGTGGCTGAGGGCGCGGGTTTGTTCGGCGCTGAGGGCGCAGGTTGAGTTGGCGCGCAGGGCGCAGGTTGGCTGGCGCAGAGGGCGCGGGCCGTGTGAGTGCGGAGGTCGCGGTAGGGGCGGCCTGGGGCTGGGTGCGCAGGGGGGCCGCGGCGTTGGCCCTGATGTGCTCCGCCGGCTCGGCGCGACTTTCCCCCGCGGCGGCGACGGCGCGGAGCTCTCGGGCATCCGCGATAGTTCGCGGGATGCCCGAGCTCTCCGCACAGTACGCAGCCGGGAGGGTCAGACGTCTCCGGCGTGCGGGAGCACTCCGGGGTGCCGTGGTCTCCGTGGCACTTGACGCACCTAGGCCGTGCGAAGCAGTTGCGGGCCGAGTGCCCGTACAGTTGGCAGCGGTGGCATTGACCCACCGTGCCGCGCTTGTGCGGGGCCTCTACGGAGAGGCCCGAAATCCTACACACTGATTTTATATTGAAAACGGCCTTTCCCTCGGAGGAGAGGTCGAGTACGACTAACACGAGGTCGAAGGCCTCTTTCGAGCGGGGCTTGTAAAGGCGGTGGACTTCACGCGCCGGGAGGTTTTGCGACTTAAGGTCGCCGAGAATGAGCTCTTCCGGGAGCTCCTTGGGGAGGCCGCGGATGACCACGCGAAGCTGGCGCTCCTCCGGGAGCGCATAAGTATGGAAACCTATGCGTTCCGAGCGTAGGAGCGCTGTGAGCTTCCGATGGTCAGCCGGGGTGGGGACCTGCACCTTAATGCCCTGTGCAGTGTTGCGGGCGGGGTTAAATTTGATGCGGCGCGCGTCTAAGGCCCGAGAGACCCTATCCCACGACGCTTTTTCTTGAATAAACACCGGCGGCGGTGTTTTGGTTTTGTCGGCCTGAGGGGCCTGGGTGGCGTGTGAGGTAGGCGCTTTTTGTTTGGCCAGAGGGGCCGCGGGAGCTCCGGAGACCTGAGGGTCCGCCGTCGTCGTTTTGAGGGGCGGGCTGGGCGTGTCGCCTTCCCTCGGGAATTCACCCGCTTCCTCTTGACCACTAAGCGCCAATCAGCGCTCTCAGTGGCCTCGTCCTCCGAAGAGAAGGGAAGTGCTATGTCCATTTCCTCTTCGGAGTCCGAAGCCTCCGTTGGGTCAGGGGAAGCGGGCGAATCGCTAGCGGGGGCCGGCTTGGTTGGTTCGCGCGGCGGGGGCTTCGCGACTGTAAGACGCGGGGGTGGGGGCGCGGGGCGCGGGTGAGAGAGACCCGGTGGTCCCACAGGTCGCGAATATGAGAGTGTGATGACTCGAGTTGAGCCATCACGAACACGCGGAATTCGGTGTCCGTCAGCGTGTCCATGGCGCTGGTAGAGCCGCCAAGTTGTATGAGAGGACCTCCCTGCCGGGGATAGGCAGGGGGGAGAGTGCCTACTTTGTAGCCCTGGTCGTACTGTGCCTGTCTTATTGTGCACAGATGTGTACCTAAACTTCACTAACTTAACGATACGGGTTAGCGCGGCCGCGACACGACGCGGTAGGCCTGTCGGCGCTGCAGGGAGCGCAGGCGCGACGCGACGCGAACACACTAATACTCACTACGCACGATGCGCAGTGAGTACAGCGATGGCAGCGCGGCATCTGCGGCAGCTACGGGGAGCGCAGGCGCGACGCGATAAACCGGTCGGCGCTACGCGGAGCGCAGGCGCGACGCGACACGAACGCACTAATTCGCTACGCACGATGCGCAGAGAGTAGAGCGATGGCAGCGCAACGCGGGCGCGCGGAAACTACACTGGGAGGCGGGCGAGCGAGCGAGCGACGCGTGCGTCGCGTGCGTCTCGTACGGCGGCCGAGAGCGGACTGAGTGAGTGACGCTCACTGGTTCCCTGCCTACTAAAGTACCAAACGATGTGTCCGCAACTAGCGCGGTCTGTAGCGATATCGATTCGGGCGCCCGGTCAGTAGCTCTATCTCTATCTATGGACTGTATCTATCTCTATCTGACCGGGCGTTCCGCGCTGCGGACACCTCTTATTGGTTACTTGTTGGGCAAGGGAAGCCAGTGGGCGGGTGAATGTGGTGAGTTTGTGTGATGTGTAAGTGTGTGAATGTGTGTATAAGCTCTCTTTATTAATATTCCCTTAATACTATTACATTTCCATTTCTATATATCTGTTTCTATATCTAACTATTAACTAATAATACTATATAATTCTCTTTCTTTATTACAATATGTCTATATTAACACATATATCTATCTATTTCTTTATTATTAACATCTATTTCACTATCTTACTCTCAACATAGGTCTATACTTAATTAACTATCTGTACCTATTATTACTATTTCTTTATATATTACTTTTTATTTACATTTGCGTTATTATCTATAATCTAATTTTCTACGTCGCGTACATATTAAGTACGTAAAATTTTTAATAACATATTAACAAAATAAATAAATATAGCTAATTAAATAGTACAATTTTTTTTTAATAAATTTTTGAATGAAACTTGAATACTGAAATTTTAATTTAAGCAGTCATTGTACTCATTATGTTGCTGTCGTTTTTTGTACTTCAAGAAAAGAATTTCTTTCTGTGAAATTATTTATTGTTTTCACAGGAGCAAATTAAACGTTTATTTGTTCCATAGGATTAGTTACCGCCACTTTCGTCTCTTATTTCCACTCTATAAGTTTTTTAAAAGATTCTTGAAATTGTACCGCATCTGGGTTATTAATAAAACCACTACAAGCTCTTATTGATCGCAAAAATAACTCGGCGTGGTCTTGATTCACGTCATTCAGAAGCAGATATTTAGAACTATGAGCAGATTTTTCTCTCTCGGAAACATCAAATGAAAGTTCAGCCACATTCTGTAAACAAATAATATTGTCCTGTTACTTGTTTCATAGAGGATTTACATGGTCATGAAATAAAAAAGTAATTAATTACCACTAAATATTTTCTCTGATTCCTAATAATCTTTGCGAGAGTAATGCTTCATACTATAAAATTATTTTCTTAATGTTCTATTAAAGAAGATACTTCGAAATGCAAATGACATAAATATATATCATGAATACTCCGTTGGAGATACAGCGTGAAGATATGTATGTATATATCATATACATGTATGTAATTTTTACAGAGGGGTTTTAATTTTCTTTTCCGATTATGTCAAGCCACTCTAATAATACATGATGGTAATCTGAAACGACATAATTACGACATACGAACATGATACCTGTATTTATCGATATTTTTTTAATATAGGTACATGGACAGCCCTAACTGCAATAACAAGAAAGATTGATACGAAGTAATTTACTGTATCATATAAATAAAAACTGCTAATAACTAAAAATATACATGAGTATACTACAGTAAACTAAGAAACACAGTAATTACGATGGAAATACAATATACGACATCAAACTAAATTAAAGAATTTCTGTTACGTACCAGTGCAATGAATATAGATCTCGTTGATTATTGCTTTTCCTCGAGCCACATCCTAACACACTTCACTTAGAAATTATTGTGGCATTATGCTAGCTTCTCCTTTAACAAAACAGTTCCAATATCCAGCACAAAATCACAGAAACATTAAAAAAATATAAAATTCATTGATATGTTTTGACACTTCGTGTAGTTGTCAGAGTGTCGCAAAGAATGGCGGAGCGACATGTTTTGACATTACAATGACGTCACATAAAAAAATTACTCTGAGAAAAGTATTGTTGTTTTCGTTTACACACACACAAGAAGCCGTAAGTCAAAAAGAGACAACGCTACGTTTGAATGTTATGCGTTAGAATATATATAACTAAATGTTGCTATAGATCAACATGCCATGTCCTTTAATTTCTTTAGTCATTGAAATGAACATAGATCACAGAGTACTAATATAGTGACGGAAAAGAATGACAAAGATTACTATAAATCGACATATTCAGATAGAGACGTGTGTATGGGGTCGAAAAAGACAGATATAGCCGCCATCACAGTTAGCACACGTTTCATACAACCTACTTTTCTGTATGGAGTTTCGTCAGAATTCCACCGACTGCTCTAGAGTATATTTGTTCTGTACTCATTAATCTGTGGTATTATCTATTGTCTGTGCAAGTCTGTCAATAAAATTTTCTAAATGAATTAAATTTTTGCTCTAAGTATTGCAACAATGGTTCGGGTAACGGCGATTCTTGCTCGAGTACCAGTTATTAAATTCCGTAAAGGAGGTTTAGGCCGCCAATCTGGTTCTCCTACACCTGCTGCAGGAAGTACGGCAAATATAGCTCCTAGCTCAACATCGGTAAGTTTTGTAGTAAATTACTTAAATACCTTGTTCCTCTCATTTTATTGTTAAGTGTTTAGAATTATCTATTTCATTATGTTAGGATAACATATTCAGAAGTTGTTTATTACCAGTTGTATAAACTAACACTGCTTAAAACTTCATACAGTTAATACATTTATTAAGATATTTATGTAGTACTAGATTGAATGTTTGAAAGCATCACTATTTTCCACAGCTGAAATTCAGAAATCACACGTAGCTGACGTGCATTTTGAAGCTTTTCATTTAATTTTGTACTTAGAATGATTAATCAATAAACAATTGAATGGTTTTACACTTGTGTAATACTTATTATTAGCATATGAGGAGAAATATAGATCTGTTTAAAAAGAAAGGTAATATTAATGGTATGGAAACCTGAGGTCGTAATAAATTGATTATTCTAAAATTTCAATTACATAATTCATATGTTTCATTTTTGGGTAACTGCATTCGTTTTTATAATAAACTTCCACAGGAAGTTACCCAATTTACAGGAAATATATTTAGATTTGTTATAAAACATATATTGATTAGACAATCATACTATAAAATAAACAATTTCATTGAAGACAAAACGTCTGGAAATGATCTTTTCTGCACATGCATTTACTGGCATTCTGAATACTGTATTTTAACAAACCTTTTGTAAAATTATGTTGAAAAAATTATATCTGAGTGTTGGTTCTTCTCAGTGACCTGGTTTTCTCTTTGAATCGAACTAAAGTAGATTTAATGTTCAATAATACCTTTTAATTGTGTTTACTTGAATAAATTGATTTGAGTTCGACTTTGTTATGGTAAGTAATAAAGAAAATTAATAATCAATATTAGATTGCATAAATACACAAAATTAAAATGTGAACAAGTCCATTGTCACACACAATTGGACTACCCATTTGGAACAATGAAACAATAGTACTTTCTCACTTTTACTTATGGTGAAGCGCCATGCCTTAGAGTACACAGATTTACTTCCCGCATCATGCTCTGCCGGTGTAAAGCACCATGATCATTGTTTTGATTTACTATTGTATAATGCAATTAGAATAAGTAAGGTAATTTCTACCTATTCATTATAAAAGAAATTTATTTATCATTAGCTTAAGTGAGGGATAAAGATTGGATCTCCCTCTGTGTGGATCTTGGAGGTGGGTGTGTAATGATGTACTTCTTTTTTATTGAAAATAGTGGCTAAAAGGAGGCCAAATAAAAAATATTTTCTCCATGTTAAGGTCAATTTCACAATGTTATGGATGTTACATTAAAAAACAAAGAACTTCATGTGTAGTTGTTGTTCCCATATATAATTCTATTTATGACTTCATTTCAATAAAGTAGCGCAAAGTCATAAAATAAAATGCATTCCAAAGGATAACATAAATTGATGTTGCAAACTTGTGTTACTCGAAAAAAGAAATCATTTTCGTTCCATTTATTTGAAAAAGGATGATTGGTTCTTTGATAAGTGCGATCTAAATAGGTCTTTGCTCTTACTTTCATAGAGCGCAGAAATGAGTTTCAATAAGGAACACAAACTGGTCAAATGAAAATATTGTATGTAAAATGTTACTGGCTAATGATTACTTAGGCTATGTTAAGCCCGAGCCAAAAAAAAAATGAAATTAAAAATTTGAAAATATAAAATTTCTTTGTACTTTTATATATTGGATAGCGTCTCATTTATTTTTCTCATGGAGCGGATTGAAAAGTAGAGTATATCATTTGGTAGTAGAATTAATTTTTTAACTCGGGCGACGTACATTGAATCCTTCGCTGCGCCCTGCATACCCCAAAGATGCAAGATTTCCTTATTAGTTAATACCTACAACAAATTTATATTCATTCTAATTTTATGAATTTTACAATATTTAAACTTTTTGCTTATGTATTTGAACTGTACCTACTTGTTTCCAAAAAGTGAGGTTAAAAACTTTGTGTTGTTGATTTTTACCATAAATATAATAAATACCCAGGACATAAATTACGAATATGTTTGTTATAATTTTTTATAATATTTATTTCTTTTCAATTTGCTGTTTCTTCGATAGGGATCACTTTTGGGTATAGGCCTCCTCCTGATTACTCCAATTTTTCTATTGCTTTGGTTATCCTCTCTATGACAGGTGACATCATCACTATGTCAAGAGAGGAAGACCTATTAACTTCCTGCCATTGAGATATTTCCATGGCTTCGCCTTTATTATCTACCTCTTGCAAAACAGAGCCAAGTGGTTTGTTCATTACCATTTTAGTTTGAGAAGGTAATAGAAAAAATCTGTTATCTTCATTCTCTGTCTTAAGTGTTAATTTCTTAATTTCTGTTTTGTTTTTTTATTTTCAGTGTTCCTTTCCATTGTTTATTATTTACTGTAAATTAATTTGTGACAATATGAAATAAATATACTATTCTTGTCTGTCGTATCTTACTTCCTGTTAGCTTTTCGAAATATCCATTCTTTTATTCAACAAACTCATAATATTCATTGTCTATGTCAGTACAAATGGTAATGTAAGACTTTCAAACGCAAATTACCACAATGGTAACATGTCTTGTGAATGTATGGTCATTGTGTTGTTTTTTCTAAAAATTTAATTAATAATAAATTATAGTATAAAAAGTAGTATTATATTACAGGTACTTATGTAGCGTTTAATAGGTGTTATGAATTACGGCGTAATATTTGTTATGTTTTCAGGCGCCACAAACTCAGTCAGCAGCAACTATGAGTACTCGTGTCATTTCAGACATCGAATTACCAGCACGTTACCGGAGACAACCCCTTTCTCAAGAAGAAATTGATCACATCAATGGCGGAGGAATTGTTTAGTCAATCAATTACCAATATTGTAGATAATCATGTTCGAAATGTAGATATATACAGTAATTTAAAACGTTATTGTTAATTGTAGTGTTGGTTTATTATGTTTCTCGTATTGTTTGCTGACAAGAGTGTGGTTATTTGTTGTTCTATTTATTTTTATTTATTTAATTATTTATAATAAAATCAAATATATGTAATAATTATAGTTATCACTTCACGAGCGTGGTGAAGACGTGTTTGCAGATGTTCTTGAGTATGAGTGCGTGCGATATTGCGTACGGTTAGCATAAGAAATACTTATAGAAAATATAAAAATGTAATGTTTCACACTATTATAATTGAACTGTTTTCTAAATAATTATGATAAGAATATGAAATAGGTAATGTGAATAATTTAAAAATAGCGTTTTTAGATTTACCCTTCAATCTACTGCTTTAAAAATGTCACAGGTATTTCTGTAGTACATAATAGGAGCCCGTTTAGCCTTAATAAAATTAATCGTGTCTTTTTTATGTTTTGGGGGCAAACATTTCATTTTCATTAAAACCAACTTACTTTGCCAAGAATAACTGCGCCTTTCCGACTTCACACAATCTGACATGCTAGCCGTACGTCTGAGTTAGGTCTGAGTGTTACCGTCGGGGATTGGTCGTGGACACAATAACAATTGATCTGAGCGTTGCATGCACTGCAGTAATACTAAGTTATTACTTACTTTTATGGCTGCGTGATTGTGACTGACTCGTTCTGCGCAACGTGCACATATGCGAGGAAATAAAGCCCACGCGCCTTCGTGAATGGGAAGTCTCACTGCGAATTTTCGCCACTAGTGACGGTGAGCAAATACGAATTATAGTATAATAAAGAAAAGAGTTACCTATGTGTGAAAAAAATTAAATATAAAATTGTTTCGACGTCATGCGCTTGTTGCGCCATTCGAACTGAGTTTCGTGTGAAACATCCCATTGCATGATCTACATAGTAGGTATATTATAAGTCCACTGATATTCATTTTACTTCATCAATTTCATTGATGTTAGTGTAAACTAATGCTATCTTTTATTGTAGAGTGATGCCTCTATTTTTCTGAATATATGATAATTTTACAGGAAGAACCCCCTCTACAAAAACCCCCAAAAACTCCAACAGCTCTAGCAGTAATAAGAATACCAAAAGGTGTTCTTATAGAAACGAACAAGAAGCAAAAAGAAATGGTATCTTTAAACATAATTTTACAAAAATCTCATAAAGTATAAATTATTATCAATATGTAAACTTGGTAACTTAAAAAAAATAAAACTGCAGTTTTGTAAAAATAAAAATGATTTAGACTCATAGACTCTAAGATATAGCTTAATCAGTATTTATACATTATTTAGGTGTATAATCAACATATAAAATATAAAGAACATATATAAGTGTAATGAACAGGCCCACTCTAATAATATCTAACATTGAAAGTCTCGCTCTGGCCGGTCCACATCTGTGCAGCTGGCCCATCATAGGCGCCATCACCGTTGGTCTCAAACTTTATTAAGCCAAATTTAGCAAATCTATTTTTCCACTCCTGTCTTTGTGATAAATTTAGTAAGGCATCGGTTATTGCAGTTTTGATTTTTGCTACAAAAAATAAAGAGCGAATAATATTTTTCATACATTTTTGCATTTGAATACCTAACTTACTAAAAATTATAAAGTTTATATGCTTTAAGTTGAACTAAACATATCAATGTTCAAATACTTATAAAAATAATACCTGATAGCTTGGAGTTAGCGATGATAGGATATGGCGGAAGGCGACCTAATGTTTCTAAAATAATAATGTCTTTGCCACCATTATGCATGTATTTTTTCGAGTAAAGAAGTGTTGTTGAATCAACTGCTCCCCAATCTGCTTGTTTAGACAACACCATTTGTGCAGACGCTAAATGTGAACCAGATCCTGAAATTTTACATTGGTATAGATAAGAGTTTACAGTAAATATATATTGCCTACATTGATTAGGAAACTTATATATTTAAAATTGATTAAATATTATTACTTAATATCGATCCAAAGAATGAAGCATTCTCGCCCTTTTCTTTAAGAGTTTTTAAAACAATTTTACTTCCACTTAGAGATTCTTCATTGTTGTATACAAAGGTACATCCACGGAGATCCAATAATGTGTTTACGTTATGTGGTCTGCAAATGAATAATATCAATTTTACGAATGATAATGTTTATAGATAGGTACCTACCTATAAAACGTCTGGTAGCCAATTACGAAATAATGGAAGCACTATTCCTTATCAGAAGTCAGTGACATGTTTGATAACATTACCGTTATCTAAATATATTTTATTTTTAAGCCAAGACAAACATGATCAACAGAATGCTAGAAAATAGTATTTTCTTTGATTAATAAAGCTGCGACATCTCTATTTACTTACTATTTTCAATAGGTACCTACTTAGGAGAAAGGTGTACAAAATGATCAACCTAAGGGAAAATGCTTACTGTGTCCAAAATATTAAAGTTATATAAAATATTAAAGGAGTTTAGGATAAATTGTTTAAGTGCTAATATACTGACACTCTTTTTTTGGTTTGTTTATATCTGCAGAGTTATTAAATGTTTTCCAGAAGTTTAGTAAAGGATCATTTTGTAACACCCGGGTGTATAGAAAGATCCCAGGGACCATTTTGCACTCCATGTTCAAATAAAATACTTATTTCTCGTAATTGTGTTTTTCAAAGTTTTCCGAGAAATAAATAGATAAACAGTGTTATAAAATCTGCAATCACTAAAAATAACAGAGCCCCTCATAACAGTCGTCACTATCGAGCCCTGCTCATGTTTCATTCATGTCTCCATTGAAAAAACTTCACACATGAGACCCACCTTTATCGTTGTCTTTCGAATATGGTTCTGTACAGAACATGCACTCTGTATATTCTTCATCTATGAAAGACTCGGACTCGTCACTATTCCTTACTCTCTTTTTTAAGATTTCCAACTTCGTTTTTTTATTATTTTCTTTCCTATATTTTTGTTTTTTATTCATACATACATATCTTCACGCTGTACCCCTAACGGGGTAGTCAGAGAGGACGGAGCACCTTATTTATTATTTATTCCTCTCTTTTTTGATTTTTTCTTTTCCCAACTTCTGGTTAGGGATCGGATTTTCATCCTCGTTTTTCATGCCCTTTGTTTTTATTCTTTTTGTATTGTCTTCTGCATTGCCTCTTCTAAATAGTTTTTATAGGGTGCCGACGTGTCTATCTTTTTTTCATTATATTATTATCTCTTTTTCGTTCTATCTTCGTCAAAGGTCGAATGTTTCGCGGTTTAAAAACTTCAAATGATGTGGAAAGTAACTCAATGACGCTAAAAGTCTAGGTTGTAACAGGACCAATCTCTTAAGCTTACGTAGTTTTCATGGGATAATCGAGTTCGAAAGCAAATTATAAACCTGGCTTATCCTGACGCTTATCGTGATGAACCTGGTTACGACATAAGGTCAAAGCTATGAAATTACTGTATTGTCATCAGTTCTTAATACTAAAGTGTAAAAAATTTCAAATCATTCAGTCGTCTGGAAGTGGGTGAAAATTAACTTGAAAGATTCGGTTACATAGATACATACATAATATTTACAAACATACATACATACCGGTGAATCTAAAGGAAAGTGTGTAAAAAATACGGACATAACGGCATAAAATACTCAATTTATCCTTTTTTTTATAAACTGAAAAATGTTTTGGGTAAAATGATCCCCGGGATCATTTTATACCCACAAGAAGGGATCATTTAACCCCAAATGCAATATTTGCAGACTTCATAAATAACTTCAAAACGTGCTTGAAGTGTTATTGAATATCAATAGAAACCGGCACTAAAATAGCCATTAACGAAAAAGTAATAAAACGGTGGCAACCTAACATTGATTTTTAGCTTACCCTAGAGCCCTAGACGAACACGCCGATTCTCTTTTTTTTGTCTTTACATAACGCAGTGACCACATCGCTACAACACCTAGGTGGACAACTAAGGGGGTTGCAGGGATGACGTTAGCGTGTAAATCAGGTAGACAGCAAAGTAGTTTGTTTACAACGGTGGGTAATAGTTTTACTTCGAGGGATCGTTTAGTACACCTTTCTCCTAGTTAAATTAAAAAAAATGCCTTACTTTTTATCACTATTAATGATGATATCCGAAAAGTAGCCAGGTTTATTTTCCACGTTCATTTGATGGGCAAACACTGGCGTCACGGGTAATAATTCGATGGGTGCATTTTTATTTTGTCGAAGCTTAATGTATGCTGCAGCTGTCATGAAAGCTGAAAAAGAAACATCTTTTTTGAACCAAGAAGGAAAAAGCATTTAGTTCAGAGTTCTGAATTAGAATCCATTTCAACAACATTAATTTTTTAAATCGTATATTATATGATTTATGTCACAAGTATTTAATGTAATGTGTAAACTATTAAGGTGGTTCGTTTTCCATACAAAAATATACTGTTACATACATAATATACTGTTTCATTGAATAGTAAAAATGCTTAAAAATGTGCTCATAAATACTAGTTCAGGTACTTATTTACGCAAAATTAATAAAAAGTAATAAATCTTTAATAGAAATTTTTTTTTTTTATTCATTTTATTCATTAAGTCATTTTGTGAGACACAGGTACAAATATGGTGTTAATGTTGCAATATACTGTAAGAGCCTCTGTGCTCCGCCTCATGCATGGCGTTACAAAAACATTTATAACAAAACAAATAACTCAGATAAATATTATTACAGTCATTAAATTTGGAGTTAAATTTATGCCATTAAATTGGATTTAAAATGTTATTAATTATTATATAGTCATTACTCATAACATTGCAATCAAAATTATATACGTGTCAAATAAAAAAATATAAAAAAGTTTTTCTAAATATCATCATTAAAAAATTCGTCAATGGAGTAATACGTCTTTTCTAATAGAAATTTCTTTAATTGTTTTTTGTAAATATTCAAATTAGTGCTATCTTTTTAAATAACATATATCAAATACCGTTTTTTACAAAATGATATGCGTGTGTGTGTGTTACGATTTTCGTGTAACAACACGAAATGCAAATAAATTAGCGATGTTGCCGGCCCGCACGCGCTGCCCGTACGCTACGTTGCCATTCATATCTTTCCTTCAAACTTCAAAATGGATCAGAAACAATAATTGCGAATTTTTAACTGGACTACAAATTATTAGTATACACAATATATTGTAAATTGGTATCAAAAATGTAGAACTAAAAGTTAAATTATTATTTAAAACGATGTATAATTATATGTTGTATATTATTTATGTACTTTTATAGTTGATGACAATAATAGATATTATTTGGATATTATTATCTACATACATATTTTCACGCTGTATCCCAACGGGGTAGTCAAAGAGGACGGAGTGTCAAGCGTCACAGTCCTTACATACTTTAGCCTTGGTCAGTAGTCATTAAATTAATAATTTAAAAAACCCCCAATTCAAAAAAACCTCCAACAAGTAAAAAAATAATATGTACCTCATAGCCCTTTAAATTTGTGATAAGTTTCAGGGTGTACATACAAACGGGACATATTTTTGAATATGCTATAGTATATCGAGAATTCATCTTGATTACGATTTAATAAAGTATTATTATGCAATAATAACAAAGATACAGGTTAAAACACAATTTATTTCACTTGTGCTTCCCCTTAACACAGGTAAAAGACACCGAAATTTAATTTTTACCTAATTTCATAAATCCACAGAACCTCTTTTATTTATGTAACAATAAGGTTGATATTCCTGTGTATGTGGAAAAAACGTATTTTTAAATTAGATTAGAATGATAGGTAGGTAGTGTGCCTTTGTCGCCACGTTCTCGTCGCAATGATTCTGACCTCTCACTGCGGACGTACAAATGGTTATGAAAGAAATCGATAAAAAAACATAGACTCTGACCTTGTATTCAGGCTGCAAATTACCAATGTGGGTAAATCACAAAATGTCGCACGATAACACTGCTACAATTTGATACTTTTTCACGTCACTTTTTTTTCCATATGTATTGAGGTCCGTAGTAATTACACATTCACAAGTTCACAAACGTAAATGTTCAAAATTGCGGCCTTGTGCTTCTATGCATGCACGTGCACGCCGCGCTATCTCACTATGCACACGATGCAATACGTTTGACGTTTCTCGTTGTAATTTATTAAAGGCATCGATGATTTTGCGCTTCATGACCTCTTCTGTATCAGATTAGGTTAAAAGGATGGCGCAGGTCTTCCTTCAGCACTTTATGGACCGTACTGTGGGGCACCTGTAGTAACCTTCCGGCCGACCTTGTACTATCATCGGGATGTTTATCAAAATGATTAAGAATGAGATCGCGGATGCCTTGGTTAGCATTGCCGCCGGAATCTGTATTGCGCGGTGTAAAGCTGCCATAATCCCTTAACCGTTGCACCACTCGCGTCAGTATTCTACCACTCGAAGGCACGTGCTCATCATTACGATGTCCAAAATGGTCCAAATACAAACACAAAGCTTCACTAGAATTACCACTAGCCATACCATAAGCCAACACCATATTGGTGTATTGCAGATTACTATACAGATAAAACGGCATGATTTAAACAAGAAAATAATTCGTAAGTAGTTAAAATCGAATTGACGATGTACACAATGAATACGTATCACAGAGATCGTAACCCGAATGCAACTGAATAAATTTAATTTGAACAGCTGTTCAATATGGCAGATTGGCGGTGTTACATCAAAGAAAGCCACCGTAAATCACACGGCAAAGTCAAAGGCAGAAAGTACTTGTACTGTGCAGAAAGTATTTTAGTGACGTCACAAAGATGCCGACAAAATGTAAAGGTGTGTACATACGAAGTTGTACATACGAAGTACGAATTGATTTTTTAATGAATGAATATTTTTGAAAGTTTCTATGAAAGTGGACAAAGAGAATGAATTGATGAGGTAAGAGCATTGTTTCAAGGAAGCTCGGCTTCTCAAGATGAATTTCAGTAAGATAAAATGTTATCAAAATGTACCAAAGTAGTTCGACGGATGTAAGACGGATGTCTGTTTTTCTTTAAATGCAACTGAAAAAATTTAATAATTAAAAAAAAAAATCCTTATTATTCATAGGTAGATAAAGGTTGGATCACAATAGCTAGGGATAAACAATCATGAACCATTTTTATTTCTTTGTAACATTCGATCGATTTAGGTACTGTTTTTAGTGATTTCATTATTTTATCTGCTTAAAATTACTTATTAACTTATTAATATTAAATTAGCTTTTTATTAATAAGAAAATAGGTAATTATTGTAGGTAAGTACCGATATACGAAGCTCTTCTTAAAAAAACAACTTTCTAGTAGGTTTCATCAATGTAAAACAATAACCATTATTACTAACCGTTATTTACCGGCCTGTTATGATAATGTCGTTGTGTCTTACATCCGTCGAACTACTTTAGTACATTTTGATAACATTTTATCTTACTGAAATTCATCTTGAGATGCCGAGCTTCCTTGAAACAATGCCCTTACCTCATCAATTCATTCTCTTTGTCCACTTTCATAGAAACTTTCAAAAATATTCATTCATTAAAAAATCAATTCGTACTTCGTATGTACACACCTTTACATTTTGTCGGCATCTTTGCCGACGTGTGATTTACGGTGGCTTTCTTTGATGTAACGCCGCCAATCCGCCATATTGAACAGCTGACAGTTCATGACCTTAGCGATTTGTAAACATTGTTAAGGGGTATACGAGGGGTATACGCATTATTTTCGAAAATGGTTTTCTGGCTGTATTTCAGTAACGGATGAAATTATTACAAAATAAAAAAATACGTAAGATTTAAAATCTGTAACTGTACACGATCAACCCAAGTTTACGAGAAATGGTGGGGATAACACTTGAAAATTAAAACGGTCATAACTCTTAAACGGATACGTTTTTTTCGATAATTCTTTTTGTAACTACATACTAAAGTTATGCCCTTTCATCCATTAAAGTAACTGTCCCGTTTTCATATACACCCTCTATATAGTAGTAGTAATATATCCAAGCGTCGTCACGTCGGGGGACCGCTAAGCAAATAAAGTAATAAAAAAGGGAATACAACTAAATGATAAAGTAGGTATGAAATTTAAATACAAGTAAACTTAGCAGTCCCCCAACGTGATGGTGCTTGGATATATTACTATTACCATTTATATTGAAACTTATCACAAATTTAAAGGGCTATAAGGTACTACATATTATTTTTTTACTTTTTGGAGGTTTTTTTTGAGTCGGGGGTTTTTTAAATTATTGATTTAATGACTATATTTGAACAACGACCGTTTGCGGATGCAGCTTAAAATATACTAATACTGATTGCACTAGACTTCTTCCATAACAGTACATGGGGGAGGGTTTAATTAAATTATCCATTTGAATATTATACTGTACATGATCGCTTGTCGCTGCTTGACAACTACTACATAAAGACTAAAGTCAGACTCTTATATACAGCTACACCAATACCTAAGCAATCCACTTTAACACCACTCTTGCTATTAAAATTTTGCAAAATTATCACAGATGGCTAATTGAAGTGAATAATATTGTAGTGAAGTCTACACCCCTTCCGGCCAAAAAATGTAATAAACATTGTAGCTCGTAACACAGTTTAAACAACTGACACGGGCTACAGGGCATCATTAATTTTTGTAATAGAAATTGTAACAGAAAATGAACATTATCTTATCTTATTATTTTGTAAGAGAAATATAAATATTTTTAATTTTTATTCGTAGGTTTTTTTATATAAAATGAATTACATATTTTAATTTCTAATATTTTACTACCTACCTAATACTAATATAATAACGGTATAACAATAAAAAAAAGTTAGTGTGTAATTCGAACACTGAAAATTACAAATCTCTAGTATCAATATATACCACTGGGCTAATTTGACTTAAAAGTTCACGCTGAAATTATTAAATAGTACAATCACTTGAATTCAGTATACATGTGTGGGTAAAAAGACCAAATTTGTGATTTGAATTATTTATCATGATATGTGACTAATAGGTCTACAGGATAACTTACAAAGTTGTCGGAATAGTTGCGTATAGGTGTAAAGTGTACGCAAACATAACTTTCGTGAGAGGAAATACAAAAATAAGTCTATAAAAAAATAAAAACCTCGAATTTGCGTAAGTGACGCCATCTATTGAGAAAATAGGCGCTCGGAAATCGAACGAACCACCTTAATATATTGTTCTTGTAGTTTGCATAAATGAAAGAATCCTATGCGTTGCGTAAGCGTTGTGTGATAAAGCGCGTTTTTGTTCCAATAGAATAGACATACGTAGTGCGTTCTGATATAGTACACAAATGTATTTGCGTAGTGCAAGCTACCGTTATTATTAAGTGTATCGTTATTATACTGACAGAAGAGTTGTGCAAAGTATTACTCATGTGAGGCCGCAATGATGCAGAAGGAGGACGCCCAGTGGTCGGTCAAGAGAGGGCCAATCCCGATCGGTCGGAGACTACGACCAGAGCGCGCCGGGTCGGTGGTAACGTACGCCCTGGACCGTTAATCCTGTTGCCCGGGCCAGTTTGTTGCCTGTCGTAATGATACTTACCCCTACACATTTTTCATAATCCACTTGATCAAAAGATTTGGCAAGTGCAGCCAAGCCAAATATCTACACGCTTGCCAGTGGATTAGTAGGTATTGTTCTCGGCGTTCGAACATGGTGGACGTGGAATTTACCACGATACACCTATTATGTGGACATTATTATCTTATTTTTAATATATAGTAAAACAGAATGAAGTATTAAAAAAAATATTGGATCCATATAGATAATTTATAAAAATCGTATTAAAACGGCGTCAGTTAGTCGAAAATTCGGATGCTGTATCGATGTGTCTCGCAACCGTTTGTTATACGCTTGTCATTTGTGTACAAAAGACCGACATGGACCTGAATCGGTAGCAAGTCTACGCAAGCCAAACTAACAAGGTCGCGATCAATCGCAAGGAGGGCTCCGGTCGTAAACAGCAAGCGCGTGTGGTCTGTGTTGTCATGGCACTGCGACGGTGCAGGGGGGGGCTCTGTTACTGGTTACTGCCCCTCGAGAGGTTTAAAAAATGTTTTGCCATATCTGCATCAGTCTACATACACGATCGATGCT
Organism: Zeuzera pyrina; assembly: GCA_907165235.1. Taxonomy (NCBI): domain Eukaryota; kingdom Metazoa; phylum Arthropoda; class Insecta; order Lepidoptera; family Cossidae; genus Zeuzera; species Zeuzera pyrina. The sequence continues at coordinate 9,032,482 of OU015627.1, forward strand.
CCAATAAATTTTAAATGTAAGCTTCTAATCGTAACATACAATTTGACGATTTTCGGTTTTTTTTTACTTGTGCTGTGAGCCTCACGTCTTGCAAATTTTACGATTCTAGGTCAACGGAAAGTTCACCGGGGCTGAAAAAGAGTACAAAAGTGTGCCCGCAGCCCCGCAAATGGCGACCCAGAGTAACACCGTTAGGTTTTGGTGTGTAACCCGCATACCTTGCATCGACGCCCCCGTGCGGGAGAGGATACGTAAAGCACTTCCAGAAATAAAAAACCGTATCTTTTGCTGACGTTGACATAGAAGCTTGAATTTTATACATCTACGAAAGGGACTGCATACAATTTCCGTTTCTGAAAAAGTTGTCTTGAAAGGAACACTTATTGAAGAGTCGTACTTAGTAGACAAACGGAAGTACGGACAACACAGTGATGACAAAACGGAACCCTTAAATACAGCTGGGTTCCGTTTTTCCCTTTTGAGTTACGGAACCCTTAGAATTATGTCTACTATTGTTAATGTCATTGTACGATAGTATTATCGTGTAGATCATGATGGGCCTGTACATTTTATATAACTTGCATAGAACTAAGTATTGCAACTTATCTTTTGCACAATCGTTCGAGCACATTTTTTTAAAACAGGAAACCGCGCCACAGTCTCCAACTAGCTGCGTCAATTTGCCTAGACTCAGCTCATGTGAGAAGCATTTAACTTGGAATATCTACAAACTTATAGGTGGTTTTTCATGAAATAGCCAGGTGATCGAAGATCTGCACGGAATGGCTATCACGAGAAATGTACACAGTACCTACCTAGAATGCTGTATTGAAATTGAACTCGGTATATATAATTTTCTCTATGAACTGAATTGCATGGTCTGAGGTATCTCTGACTGCGGCGATGTTTCGATTTTTTTTAAATAAGTATGTCGTTTTGTTTGCGGGGCGCTTTTGCTCTTATAACTTTTTTCAAAAACTGCAGAACTTAAACAAACTATAATTGAAAGTTATAATATATGTATGTATACTTAGTTGAAAGTATAGTTTGTAAAAAAGAAGTAGGTATACCTAGTTGAAAACTTAACAACCTTAACATATCGACAATAAAACAGTCATCGAAAGGATATCGATTTTCAAAAATTCTTAAATAAACTTTTTTCTTGAATCTTTATTTTTTTCAAAGATTATTGTACGAGTATAGATACAATACATCACACTAATGCATTATAGACAGTCCTTCAATTAATTAATTTTTAAGACTTCTTTTTCTTACCTAAATCCACCTTATCGGTACTAAATGGATCTGGACGATCTGGAAATGGGCCTGGAGATCGGCTTTCGTATTGTAGTGAAGTAAAGCAGTTTAATGTCTCTTCCAGAAGTTCCATAATTAATTCATATAATTGCACAGGATGAGTAGGGCACATATAAGTCACTATTCGAATTTCTTGTTTGCTATCCGACATCGTAGTAGGTAATACGAGTGTTTAAAATAAAGTCGAATAACAATTATATTTGAAATAATATAATAAATACGCGAGACAGTAGAACGACAGACTGAGAGTAATATAATGATAACGAGTAACGACTAATAAAAATATATGATACTATTGAAATGTGAAATCGTTAGGTATTAAAGTTTACACACGATAATGTAATACCTACACGCTTCGATCACGAACTAGCCGGTTTGCAAACCTGCTACCTACATGTAGTAGGCAATCTACTAATCCTACATTCTCTTGTATACTTTGTTTTGTGTGTGAGAGTGTGAGACATCTTATCTATGTGTAAGACATTCAAGCTTTGAGACAGAGAATATGTAGAAAAGAAGGCCGACTCCCGCCTATTGCGTAACGGAATTGCATATTGTCGAGGATACGTAGGGTTATTGTGTAGGGTGTGAGATGCGAAGACTCGTTTAGTTACACATTTAATATATAATAATAAAAACAATTCACACAGATAAGTTTTTCATGTTTGTTCAATTTTATTTCTTGTAGTTACGTTGAAGAATAACTCTGAATTCGAATAACTAAAATTAATTAGGCATCTAAGGACATTATAATACGCTTGTTTATGCGATTTAGACGTTTTTGTATTTGCGACGATATGAAGAACGGATTAAAAATAAACGGAAGCGGACGCATCTAAACGTTACGTGCGACCTCGACTGGCGCTACAATAATTACCCATATTCATCCAAAATATTGCCGTTGATTATAGAGTTAATGTTGATTATTTATTTATTTAATATGATGGTGTCTATTTATTTATTTAATACTAGCGACCCGCCCGGACTTCGCACGGGTAGATTTTTTTTAAAATACAACCCAATTTACTCGCTAATAATGTATAGCTTTCTATAGGTGTAAGAATTTTTTAAATCGGTTGAGTAGTTTTTGAGTTTATCCAATATATACAAACAAACAAAGTTTTCCTCTTTATAATATTACTATAGATGACGGTGACTGTTTCTAAACATTACTTCACTTTTCAGTAAACTTTACTGAAAAAGTGAAGTAAAGCTTAGCACACTAATGTGCCAAACTTTTAGCACATTAGTGTGCTGTCCTTGAAAAAACCGGCACGTGCTAAAGGACAGAAAATGCTACTGCTTTGTCACTTTCTTTGACTAGTACGGATATATTAGTCTTCTTGTCTGAATGAGATGGAATATATGACGAAATTGGATAAAGTCTAGAGTACTCTGTCTACGGAAACTAGTCTTCTTCCAAGAAGTCCTTTTTAACTTCAGTAAAGCCTACTGTCCAAATCCAAATCCAAATGCTCTTTTAAAAAACATTATAAGATTTTTCTTTTAGTCAAGCAAACTGCTGGTATACCACATGGTTGCTCGTTGGCGGATTTTACTGTGTAGGCCTCCCTACTTACCTTGCTGGATTTACTTTTTCCTTTTGTAATATCACGTATATACTTCTTACAATATCACGTAGGTACATAACTCTTGCAAGATACTTAATTTTTAACATAACCTCATTTCGCTTTAATAACTTAATTCTTTGCCTGTTCTTTGATCGCGCTCTTACAGTAACATGTGAATAACACGTGATCTTAAATGTTACACAGTTCTCAGTTTGAATCGTATATATATATATACATTTTTTTTTAATATAATTTATCTATTTATCTTATTTTATTTTATTATTTTAAATTATATCTGTAGTATGTTATCTTTGCTTATAATTGCTTATCGTTTTCTAGGTTGTGGCAGAATATCAGAGTTTTGCTCCTATGGGCAAGGCTATACTCTGAGCCATCACCTTTTCGTACAGCTGCAACACACACATGTTGTCTATTTCGCTGTAAATAGTTTTAAGTTTTTGTTTTATTTTATTTTGTCTTATTTCATACTATACTTAATTACGGTAGTACCTAATTAATCTGTACTATAGCTATATGTAAGATTGTAAAGGCATGTGTGTGACCAAGTGTGACTGTATGAATAAACGTTTTATCTATCTATCTATCTACTGTTACTTTACTGGAGGAGTTTTAGAGAAGGGACTCAGTTGTAAGAAGAATAACGAATTTACATAAAATATGTGCTCCATGTGTACGTCATGAATTTAAATAAACAATACTGTGACGTGATTGTAATTTCTTTATATCGAGTGTTTCGTAGGTCTATGACGTAGGTCCGTGGCTAACGTGCCCACAAGTTCCTCTGTAAGTGATAAAAAAATGTAGGTGGCTCGCACCAACTTTAAATTCGATTTATGGAACTGACATCTCGCTTGCACCAACTATTTAATAGTTTAAATTTACTATACTATTTACTAGCTAATATTATATTACCATGTAGTGGGTTTCTTTATAATAAGTGGACGGACACTGCGTTGTTAATTGAAATTCTTAAATCACAACGCGCGAGTGTGCCGCGGTAGCGGCCAGCAAAGCGCCAAAATAGAATCCGCCTTATAAGAACACTTTTTGAAGTATATAATGAAATAATATGAAGTTTATTTATTTATTTACTAGCTGTACCCGCGACTTCGTCCGCGTGGAAAAATTTTCCTAGACCTCTTTAGGTTACTGAGGTTACCCGAGTTATTCACATTGTTGGTGTTAAACAAAAGAGTTATTCTCTGTAATGGAACATCCGCCATATTAGATTTATGATGACGTCACATACATAGAAACCTTCCCCTGCGTATTCCATTTCATTTGATACCCATATTGTTGGTGTTGAACGAAAAAGTTATTTCCTGCTATGGAGCATCCGCCATATTGGATTTATGATGACGTCACATGTCCAGAAACTTTCGCCTGCGTATTCCATTTCATTTGATACCCATATTGTTGGTGTCGAACAAAAAGTTATTTCCTATTATGGAACATCTGCCATATTGGATTTATGGTGACGTCACATATGTACCTATTTACCTTCCCCTGCGTATTTCATTTCATTTGATACCCATATTGTTAGGGTTTAGCATTATAAAGTTCCCCTATTGGTGTCGAACAAAAAAGTTATTTCCTATTGTGGAATATCCGCCATATTGGATTTATGGTAACGTCACATATGTATCTACCTTCCCTTGCGTATTCCATTTCATTTGATACCCATATTGTTAGGGTTTAGCATTATCAAGTTTCCCTATAAAGTTTCATCCCCTTTTTCACCCCTTTAAGGTTAGATATTTGATAAAATAGAAAACTTTTTTTTTAATAGAAAAGGTGTATTTCTGTACCAAATTACATCTCAATCGGTTCAGCGGTTAAAAATTTACCATATAAAGTTTCATCTCCCTTTTCACCCTTTTAAGGTAGATTTTTGATAAAAAAGGAAATTATGTTTTTTTAATAGGAAAAGTGTATTTCTGTACCAAATTACATCTTAATCGGTTCAGCGGTTAAAAATTTCCCATACAAAGTTTCATCCCCATTTTCACCCCTTTAGGGGTAGATTTTAAAAAATAAGGTAGCCTATGTTCACCCACGGCGGTTTAGCCGTGAAAACCAAACAGATAGACACACAGAGAGACTTTCGCATTTATAACAGTGGATAATATTAGTGTGGATTACTCAAGACATCGGTTATATGGGCTAAGATCCCTTTACCTTCCCTCCTAAGGGAGAATCATATTACTACTAAAAAAAAGTAGTTTTTGGCGGGATTTTATGGGGAGCGGTTGGGTGTTTATTTTAATTATTCGCAAATTGTTTCTAGTAGATATTGTGATGTAAATATGGCGTAGTTTTTCGTCTCAAAGTGTCTACGTTGTTGTGCATATGTGGAATTGTCGAAATAAGTGCTAATTTAGTAGCGTGACGTTAGACTTTTATAGTGGCCTAGTCCACCGCAGTGCAACCTACTAGAGACTGCTTCAATATATTTGTCGCCAGAAACTCCAAGACATTAAAATGTATTACGTCGATGTTTTAATTAAATAATGTGGAGATTTTATCTATTTATTACTGAAGACGTGGTTATATGGGTCAAGATGCTCTTCATCTTCCCCGTAAGGGAGAATCGTACTCAGGCATACACTAAAAAAAAGTTGTCTATATCATAATTAAGTTTTTGTTGTTTCTATGTCATAATTTATAAAGTTACGTAAAAACAAAAGTTAAAAATGTAATTTTAGATTACATATAGCTTTAAAAAAAGGTAAATCATGAGGAATGAAGTTTTGAAATTTATGAACTTATTAGAAATGTCATTTTTAGTAACTGTGTCATTTAATTATTCATTAGCGGTTAATCCAAAATGTAATATTATGTATTTTTCAAACATGCTTTAAAAACAAAGTATTGATTTTCGTAATTTGCCTCCTTTATCAGGACGTTAATTACTTATTTTCCTGTCATCTTAGAACTCCTCAATCTTCTTTTAAGACGGAAACCACTGATTTATATAGAAGAGCCGCTCCGCTAGTAAACGCATAATAAAAACGTTCCAAAATCGTACACGTGTCGTTTGAGGCGCGCACTGCGGTTTCGTATTAATTTTTGATTCCGATTGGTTCTCAAAAATTGTACGAAACCGCAGTGTGGGCCTCAAGTGACGCGTGTACGTACAGGTGTACAGCACAGAGAAAGCATAACAGAGTTGACACTGGCTGAATAGAATTTTTATTTATTTTTAATTGGTTGACTTAACAGATTTATGAACAGTAAACTTATATTTTTTAATGTAGATTAACGTATTAATTTTAATGCAGATTAATATATCAATATTAATCTACATTAAAAAATTTAAGATCGTATTTCAAATCAAAAACGATTTTTATTATTATAATTTATATTCAATTAGATATATGTTACTCCACTTATTTTTTGTTCCCGGTGGACAACGCGACCGAAGTAGTCGAATGCTCGCAACTGACTATAAGCAAACCAATCTGTTTTGCAAATCAGATTGGTTTTGTTGGACCGTTTTGTTTGTAAGTGTGGGCCTATCTATATACATCAGTGACGGAAACAACTTAATAAAATATTCGAAATTTTGGTAACATTATGTGTTTGATTTAAGAGATTATTTATTACGTCATTGAGTTTGTCCTCATTAATTTTGATTTTATTTAAAGATTGTTTATATGAGTTTAATGTAGAAGTTACAACCAAAATATTTTCTTTTATTAATTGTGCGAGTTTTTTCTCATGTTTCTGAACGAGTCCTATTGCGGAATCATATTTCATTGCGTCATCCTCATCAAGGGTACCGAAGATGTGTTTGAATACAGTTCCTATTCCACAAAACCATGCTGAACGTTTGCTACGGTGAAGTATTAAATGGGAGATAGAATCATATTCCCGTTTAATATCATTATACCGAACTGTCAATGGAGATAATATATTGTCACATTGATAATTACTCGCTTGCTGACACAAATCTTGCTGTACCCATAAATTCGTTAAAATTGGTAATATGACTATTAATAAAAGAAATATCTATATGATTAATTATATTTAGTTGGCCCTTTATCAGATCAATTATCTTCAATTTTCTTAGCTTATCGAAGTAGATGCCGGAGTTAGAAGGGAGTGACTGGATAAATTCCGGATGTGCATTGATTGAGAGGCTGTTAATAAAAACGAATGACTGTTAGTCTATTACATTGATTACTTAATCAATAAGAAAGAAACAACTTTTGCTGGTTTTTTCTGGTCAAAGTGGTGAGTCACGTGGCGTCTGTTAATAAGGAGCGTGACTGTATGATTACTGTGAACCTTGATGATTTTGTATGGTCCTTTCCATATAGGCGATAACGCTTTTTTTAGTATGAGATGATTTTTTAGGTACACGAAATCACCGGCTTTGTACTTTGGGGGAGTTCTAGTGTGAGAATCATAATAAGCTTTTGATGTTATCTTAGATTTCAGAATGTTTTTGATGGCCTTCTCTTGAGAGTATTTTAGTTTATGTTGAAGCATTTTAATGTAATCCGAATATGTTGTGCTAGAATTGTTCTCATAGATAGAGTTTGGAATGAATGGTCTATGTCCGAATATTAATTCATACGGTGTGAAATGCGTTGTCGATGTTCGTAGGTGATGTTGTATGTTAGCATCGCAGTATATACATGAGTAGCCCAGTTATCCTGGTTTTAATTGATAAATGACTAGATATTCCTTTAGTGTCGAATGGCTGCGTTCTAGGGCGCCTTCAGTTTGGGGATGGTAAGGAGACGACCACAACTGTTTAATTTTTAGGAATTGACATGTGCTTTTGAAAAGATCAGAAGTAAAATTAGTTCCTTGATCAGTAAGGATTGATTTGGGGATCCCGAAAAAAGAAATGAAATGGACGAGACAATTGCTTGTTTCTTCCGCCGTCGTATTGTGAATAGGATAAGCTACAGAGTATTTTGTTAGATCATCTTGTATTGTTAGAATGTATTTAAGCTTAGCAGGCTTTGATTCGGCAAGGGACCAACGATGTCCAACGCTATTCTCTGGAAAGGTGTAGTAGATGTAGTGGTTATTTCCATGGGAGCTCTGTTTATTCTCCTCAATGCTTTATTCTCTTGACAAGTTTTACATTTTTCGACATAATCCTCTATGTCAGTTCTCATTCCTTTCCAGTAGTATTGGTCTTGGATTCTTTTGTACATGCTTGTTGAACCCAAATGCCCGGCTATTGGGATATCGTGATTTTCGCGGAGAATTTTTGACCTTTCACTCAGGGTTGGGTATATTATTTTATTTAAGTATACATGGATGGATATTTTAGTATTGTGAAAAATATAAGTAAGGATATTATAGATTTTAACGTGGGAATGCTTGTCAAATGGATTTTTGAAATCGGATATTGCTATATCCGCTATCTCTCCTGATAACAGAATCTCGTTTCTGACACGTTTCAGTTTCGTATATAGCGGGATAGGATGATTCGTCAAAGTGATGGACTTTAGTAAAAACAAGGAATACTGTTTTCACTTGATAATTTAATTTTAAAAATGAATGCAATTATTTCTCAGAGTTCAGGATTTCTTCTTTATTGTTGGAGTTTTCTAAGATTTATAATATGTAGGGATTAGATTCGTCTAAATCTATCGATGTAGGAATTGTTATCAATTTGAAAGGGGATTTTAGGAGGCATTCATTACGTTCCTTCAACACAGCGTTTGAAGTAAATTCTTTATTAGAGATGGATTTCAGCAACTTAGAGTAGTCTTCATTAGTTAATTGCAAGTCAGTATTCGTGTTGGTTTCCGTGAGTGATAGATTTTCAGCGTTTCCGAAATCAAGATCGGTATTTGGATTTATTTGATTTTTAAGATTATCTTGAGAAGTGGAATATTTATTCGTAGCCGGTATAATAGGTCTTGACATTGCACTTATGGTAGGCTCAAATGCAGCACGCGGATCGTCGTTAGGATTGATAGGAGAAGGAATTTCGAGTTCTTCGAAATCTAAATCAAGGTCTGTACTTCTGGGACTAATATCCAGTGGGCCTAATTCTATGAGGTCCGCTCCTGGAGAAGGCATCTGATCTTGGACTGGCAAAGGATTTGGCAGAGGAAATATGGGGTCTGGCATTTGATTAAGTTGATCCTCGCTATAAAAAAAATGGTATTGGAGATTTTAATTCTAAGAGCGGGTCTTCCAATGGATTATTCAGTTCATTATTGATGGTTGGTGATAAAGGATCGGGAGATGGTAAAGAGTTCCCTTCTATAGGATTTACAGGAAATCGCGACAGAGCATCAGCGTTGGTGTTAATTTTCCCCTTTATATGTACAACAACATAATCGAATTCCTCTAGTTTAAGTCGCCAACGAACTAATCTAGACCCAGGGTCTTTGCAATTGAATAGCCATTGGAGCGGTCTGTGATCTGTAACAATCGTAAATTGGTATCCATAAAGATAGGGACGGAAAGCTTTTGTTTCAAATACAATGGCTAGGCACTCCTTTTCCGTGACGTACTTGCATTCAGCTCGGTTGAGGGTGCGAGAGGCGTAAGCAATTGGGCGATCCTTGCCTATTGGCCCTTGGGATAATATAGCCTATACTGCGTAATTGGAGGCGTCGCATGTAAGTATGAATGGTTTGGAAAAATCTGGATATGCTATGATTGGTGGTGTAATGAGTTTATTTTGCAGGTTTTCAAAGGCTAGTTGTTGCTCATTTTTCCAGCTGAAAGGCGTATCCTTTTTTAAAAGGGATGTCAGAGGCTTCGCAAGTTTAGAAAAATCAGAGATAAACTTTCTGTAATATGATACAAGCCCGAGGAATGATTTTATGTCTTTCGGACATTTCGGTATTGGGAATTCAGTGATAGCTTTTATTTTGTCAGGATTCGGTTGTACTCCGTCTTCATTAATAAGATGACCAAGATATGCGACCTCCTTGCAAAGAAACTCACATTTGTCTGGTTGCACTTTCAAGTTGTAATTTCTGAGTCTGTCGAAAACAGCGGTTAGATTTTGGATATGAGATGACAGATCAGGAGAATAAACAACGATGTCATCCAGATAAACAAAGCATCGTGAGCCTTGGAGCCCAGACAAGCATGTATTCATGAGTTTTTGAAACGTGGCAGGGGCATTTTTAAGCCCAAATGGCATTCTTGTGAATTGGAAATGGCCGTGTGGCACTGAAAATGCGGTTTTAGGGGCATCCTCCGGCGAAATACCAATCTGATGGAAGCCTGAGGCTAAATCTAATGTCGTAAAGAATTGGCTTTTCCCTAATTGGTCTAAAATTTCTGTAATCTGTGGAAAGGGATAAGTTTCCCCGATTGTCACATCGTTAAGTTTTCTAAAGACTTTTTGGCGGGAACGGGAGAAGTGAGGTTGTCATTTTGTTTAGATTTTCTATTTTTTACATTTTTAGACGTTTTGTTTTAAAGTACAACAGTGATAGTATATTGTGTTTTAAATTTCCGTGTAAGTGGAAGGAATGGAGTAGATCTAAATAAACATGTGTAGCTGAAGTTCTCGCGCTCTTTCAAGAAGTCCTTTGAAACTTCGTAAAGCTTACTATCACTTTACTGGAGGGGTTTTACTATAGGAAAAAACGAATTTACTTGTGATTCTACTTATTGATACGTGACATTGGCAAATGCGCTGGTCTACTCGCCATGCTATGAAGAAAGAAAGAAGAAGAACATTGTTTCTTGAAAAAAGGGCGGGAAACTTCGTTTCCCTTACTTTCGACTCATATTACTTGGTCAATGGCTAAATGCAATCTGCGAAGCCAAAACGAAGAGAAAAAAAAAAAGTTTTCTATAACCAATAACTATTTTCCATTTTCGTTTTCCTGAGGCGTCCATTTTTTTGGGGACGATCCAAATGGGTGAAGACCAAGGTGATGTTGAAGGTACAACGATATTTTGTTTCAACATTTTATTTATTTGATCCTTAACTTCCTTTGTGTGACACTCTGGGAATCTATAGGATTTGATTTGAATAGGGACATCTGTACTTGTTTTAATCTTATGTTCTGTAGCTGTTGTATACGAAAGTTGATCATTAGGTAAGTAAAATATGTCAGAATAATTGGAGCAAGTGTGCAGAAGGGCATTTTTTTCTTCGTTATTAAGATGAGCTATCCTAAGTTGTTTGAGAACCTCCTTGGTTCTGTTGAGAGTATTAGGATGAGGTGATGTATTAGAGAGAGTCAAGCAAAATTCGACATCCAATGGTTCTAACGTGAGATTAAGACTAGGATAGACTGTTGCAGGTTTCTCAGAGATATTAACAACCGTAATGTTAACACGTTTGTTTTCCTTTACCTTTACAATACAATTTGCAACTAACAATGACTCGGAGATGTGTTGATCTATGATTGCGTCTTCTCGGATTTCGAGATTTCTAACTGTACATTCAATTATAGTTTCTGTACGAGGTGGAATAGTGTATATTGGTGGTTGGTGGTTGTAAGTTTGGGACTTTGGATAAAGAGCTTAATTTCAATAAACTTATGGATGAGCCTGTGTCTACTAAAAACGACAATGGTCGTTCTGCGACAGAAGATCGAATTATTACATGAGGTAGGTATCTTTTCTCTGAATTGTTATTTATTTTGTGAACTTTAAGACTCTTTTTTGATTTTAGGTTCGTAGGAGGACATGAAGTCGTACTTGGGCGTAACAAAAGATCTGAGCTGGAGATGGAATCAGTTAATTTTAAAGCTGGATTAGAAGAAGCATTTGATTTAGTACGTTTTTTCGATTTTGGATTACGGGCACGCTGCTGGGTGCCGGTTGGAGTTGGAACGCGATGATGTAGAACAATATTTGATTCAGTGGATGTAGAATTTAAATTTGATTTATTAAGATTGATGCTATGAGGTTGGGGCTGGTTACCCTGGTTGTTAGCATCGTAATTCATAGAAACAGTGGATACAGTGAGGTTCGTGGTATCGGCTTTAGAATAATAAAGATAATTTCCCGAGCGGTACCGGCCGAGAAATTTTTCTCGTTTGAATCATTGTTGTCGACTTCGTCGATGCCTTTGTTAGTATTATCATTAACGTAGTTAACAGCTTCATGAACAGTGAACATTTTACGCGGTGAGTTTGAAGTAGGATTCAGCAATGGATTATTCGGTCGACCTTCAGAGGATGATGCATTGAATTGGTTTCTGTTGTTATTGTATTGACGCTTATGACAATTTTCAATATTATGTCCTATATTCTTACAATAACGGCAAACTAAATCATTTGTGTTAATGTTTCTGAATCTATCGTTACGATTATATTGCAAAGTTTGAGACTGATTTGGGCGTGTTTGAAAGTCGCGACGAGATGTGAATTTTGTCCTATCTGCGTCATTATAATATGGTTGTTGCTTTTTGGTTATACTAGCCAGAATTTTCTCCTCGGTGGTTGCAAAACTTTTTGCAAAATTAAGAGAATCTGGGTCACGACATCTTACGATTTGTGACAATCGTAGATGGAGTCCGGTCACAAAGGTATGTAGAGCGAGGTATTGCATGGCTGCTACACCACCCGCTAACTCCATTTTCCTTTTAGTTGGCATTGAAATGTTTATTTCGGTTAGTAATTTTGCTAAACACGTTTCTGTCTTAAGGGAAAACTGACTTACTGATTCAGTGGGGTTTTGTCTACATTCTTGCAGTTCTAAAAAAAGGTGCGCGTAATGTTTTCTTTCGCCAAATTGTTGTTTAAGGAAGTCTATAAACTGGTTGAAAGAATCAAATTCTCATATGCCACAGGTGCTTTCCGCTCTACCTTCAAGTTGACTCAATATATATTTGAATAGGATGAGTGTCTGAGATCTACTAGCTAGGTTATAAGCATTATGACAATTAGATATATATGGATTTAACTTGTCCCTAGACTCGTCGAATGATTTGATAAATTTTAAAAGAACATTGAGTTCAATATTTACTTCTGATCTTTCTTCACTTTCAACATCGGAAGGCGCTGACTGAGAGGCACTGGAGGTCTCCTCTTTAGTTTGTTTGTTATTTCCAGGCATAGTGGAATTCAAAGATTACAACAAATTTAATTAGAAAAGAAGCCCTCTCTATACTAAGTCAACTTGTAACAAAGAGCTTATCAATGCGTAGCTTGTATATTCAACGTAGACAATACTCAGAAATGCGTTTCAAACTGTGTACACAGGTTACAGATTGAACAATATAAATTAGTTAAAAATGAATAGAACTAGTAGAATTCGTAGAATAGTTAGAAATTGTCTTGACTCTGAGTTCGATTTCTGGTATCAAATACCTTTATAAAGTTAGATTTCTTTCAAAATTATCACTCACAGCAACGTCGTCCCAAGAAGCGTAAAAATCAGCTTCCCTGTAACTGCTCAGCTAGCAGTAAACGTCAGGATCAGCAACACTCGTGATAATGTGGGCACTCACAATTTTCCACTGTTTGCACTCACTGTTTTTAATTAGATTTTGACACTCGAGATTTTTCACTTTTGCACTCTTTTTAAAAATTAGGCTTTGACACTTTTGCGATTTTCCGCCATGTATTCACTGAATTATTTTCTGAGTAGGTAGGGGATTTTCGTACCCCACCGCTGCCACCAAATATTACGCGCCGAAACTCGATTAGGTTTTTAAAAACAGACTTAATTAATTACAAAATAATTATATTTTAGGAATAATGGAAATATAAACTTAGAAATAGAAATAGTAAGGCTTTTAGAGAGTTCCGACTCGTCCCGGACTATCTATTCAGTCTGTAAACTCGCCTATTCTTTCTGATATGCTGGCACATCAGACTAATGGATGAATGCATGATCAGCTCTTTAGCATACATCAGTGGGGTATAACAATTCGAACTTTTGTTATCTATGGCTAACGACATAATGATTAATTTCGTACGAATAGATAATTTAAGCTGGTGAATGTAGGTATACTTAGGATAATATATACGTTTCTTTCGTACTTGTTGCGTGTGAGCGAGAGGACGTATAAAATTTATTTTCCTCTTTTGAGTGTTCTCGCTACTCACGAGTTGTCGCCTCAGGCACACTCGCACATTGTGTGCGACCTGCACCGTGCATTCAACACTCAACGGACACCTCCCCACTTCTCTAACACAGTTACTCCAGCCTCGCACAAACGTGCTAACATACACATTGTGCAAGCACGTTTGCAAAAAGAGGCCCTCGCACGATACTCATTTTTAAAGTGCGTGCTGCTCAACTCTAAACCCGCGACATAACACTTCCCTGTACCTGTAGGCACGTCAGCCCTGTGCCCATGCCTGTGACAGTTTTAGTTCTGAACGAGTTGTATTGGCGCTGAAATCGCTTCTGTTTCGATCTTGACTGTCTTAAAATTTAATTGCTTGTCAGTGTGCTGTCAGTGACTCATACTCTGACCCTGGCTACTTTTCTATTTCGAATTCAGTTTTGGTTTACCTTGTATTTTCTTCGCTTTCATGCTTGAGTTGAAAACCTTGAAACACGAATTCACCTCAGTCGTTTGATGCAAATAATCCCTTAAAGCGCTGTTTCCTAGGGACATTCTAACTGACCCGGACGACCTCATAACAGTGGCGAACGACGCCCTGTTAAACAATACAGCCAACACTGCGACATCACACCGCCCCCTCCGGAGGGGGCGTAGACGTCGTGTGCGCTAACACCAGGGCCTCTTCTGTAGGTTCTCTTCGACGATCACATTACACACAGTCACACACACAGATAGGGCCTCACTTGAGCGCGGGCCTTCCGCTCGCGCTGAGTCACAAGAGACATACCATTTCGGGGCTTCAGCCGATTGTACGCCGGCCGGTTAAAACCACTCTGGGACCGGCCCTCACCCGTATAGGTTTCTCGACGGCACGCAGGTGCATACTTTCCCGTCGACAACCTGAGCCGAGGTTCCGTCCTCCGTCCCGGGTACCCCCCGGACGGACGGGCCCTCAGGCTTTGTCGACCTCTCTTGGAGGAGCGCCCTCCGCGCTTCCCCACTACGCATTCGGCTCGCTACGACGGCCTGTAGGGTCAAGTGGCGGTGGAGGGTAGTTTTAGCCGGTTCGAGCCCAGCACTACCCGGTCGCGCCGTACGTTCTCTCGTGAGGCGTCGGAAGTGGCCCGCGTATAGTACGGTTGTCAAAAAAGTAGGCGATAGTAGCGCCAAAACGAAATACATAGCTATTACAGCAAAGTGCCTTCCGCATCTGTAGATTATCATAGCTTCTTTGTGCATAGCTTGCTACAAATATACCAGGGCCTATTCACTTAGTACATTTTTTTGTAGGAAATTTAGTCGGTACATTTAGTTAGAACATTTCCCAATAGATGCTACTAGTGTATAAAGTGTGTTCAGAAATTAAAATTATATTTGTAACACCCATTGTTATTTAATAACTACTACCAATTTCTATAAGTTAAATTAAACAACTTTCACACAAAAACTGAAAAAATAACTTAAAAGAAATAGTTTCAACTTCTCGAAAAATATTTTTTTATTAATATTATCTCAAGCGTCGTTTTGAAAAATTTCTGTTCCGAATGTGCCAACCGCCATATTGTTCGTCACTTGTCGTTTGTTGTTATCAGTGTGTTTTATTTTGTTACTAAGTGGCGACTTTGAGGAAATATATTATTTCAGTTATTGCTTAGTTTTAAGTTTGTAAATATTAACGTTAAGATATGTATGTACTGACGTATGTAAATATAGTACTTTTATAAAAGGAGTAAGAGATGTTACATTGTTTTATTTCATTAATTTTATTATTTTCCGTGAGTTTGATTTGCTAAAATGTGATTTATGTGATTATTTATTTTGCCAGTGGTCTATCATGTAAATCACTGTTAGAAAATCAAACTTCCATTAAGTACATAGCGCCTGCATAGTGAGGCTATATATATAAGTATTTACAAATATATACGTACTTCATATACGTGTTATTATATATTACACACGACGTGACTCGAACATACCGCACTAGATGTCGCTAGCAGGAATGACTGACGTCTCTATTCCATAATATATATGTTACTCTATGAAATATACTAAATCTTTCGTCCGTGTGTCGTCCTATTTTAACACAAATTTGCTTAGAATTTCCTTAAATATGGGTAAAGAAGAAGTATCTATGAAAAAACGACGCAAGCTTAATACAGGTTCGTCGAGTGATACGCCTAAACAAGCTCCCGTTGATTTGTACAAGGTTAGAACTTCCAAAGCAAGATCATTATTAGATTATTTTATACTTTTTAACCACCTACATTCTATAGCCAATTTGTTGTGAATACTTTATGAACTTTTACAATTTGACAGCGTGCTGTAGAATTTGAAGAGTCTGAGGCACAATTACGGTCTGCTGAGAAAGATGCAAATTTGTTTAAAAAGATATGCCAAGAAGTACGTCAGCTTTTTTCTGAAATAGCCGAATTAAAAACCAAGGATACACAGGAGGTAATACAGAATTTAATATTTTTGATAACTACATCCTTCATTCTCTGTATCTCTGTATAACATTCCATATCTTTATCAGGCAAAAGAAAAAATTAATGCAAAAAGAATAGAAACTTCTTTACATCTCGTTGCCCTTAAGAAATTGAATCGTTTAGAAAAAGTACGCACTAGAGCTGGACGTGATGCTCTTCACAAAGAGAAACAGCGTGTAGATTCTACACATCTCCTTCTTCAAAATTTGTTGTACGAAGCTGATCATCTTAACAAAGAAGTTACCAAATGTCTTCAGTTTAAATCTAAAGATGAAGAAATAGAACTTGTTCCCCTTGAAGATTTTTATAAAGAAGCACCTTCAGAATTAACTCGTGCAGTGAGTATAATAATCTTTTTGGTAAATCTTGTAATAATTATTTGCTAATTATATATTTAATGATGTTATAATTTTAGGAAATAACCAAACAGGATGATCATCAATTACAACTTGCAAGGTTAGAGTGGGAGTTACAACAGCGCCGAGAATTAGCAACTGCTTGTAATGAACTTATAGCTTCGAAAGAACGTGTGGCAGCAGCTATAGCTGCTGCCAGGTCCAGACTTGATGCTTTAGCACCCCATCTTCGTGATGTGCTCAAGGCAACAAAACCTCTTCAAGAAGCATTGGCTCTTCGATTAGATGAAAAACGTGATGAAGCAAGAGCTGCCTCACTGTTACCACCACCTTTGTTTCTGTTATATGCAAACTGTAATGCTTATTCAGATGTAATGGGAACTAAGACTATCATTGTTGGTAAGCATTGATCTATTATTGATTTATGTCACCACCAGTGGCGGTACCTTCATACAAGCCCAAAAGCCTGGCTTGCCTTACTAA
Organism: Zeuzera pyrina; assembly: GCA_907165235.1. Taxonomy (NCBI): domain Eukaryota; kingdom Metazoa; phylum Arthropoda; class Insecta; order Lepidoptera; family Cossidae; genus Zeuzera; species Zeuzera pyrina. Next base: position 9,049,688 of record OU015627.1, read on the forward strand.
AATGTTCATTCAAGAACACAGAATACTAACGTCAAATCATATCAATTAGTTTTAAAAATTCCCACATATTGTTAGACAAAAACAGTGTAGGAACAGTGTAGAGAAATAAAACAGGACCTCAAGTTGCGACCAATTAGTGTGTCGGTCGATCGACACTAACGACATCTCAAGGCATAATCGGAGCAAAAATCAGAGTAGTCAATCGTCTCACTCTCACTCGTTGGCTTGCAACCTCTCTTTCTCTCTAATGGCAAAACTCGTTAAACCTGTAGTTGTTTTTCTAAGGTTTATATAGTATGAAGCGAAAAGTCTGACTTTCATACTGAACTTTGTACAGATTGAGAAATCTATTCGTATTGTATCTGATACAATATGAATACAATTCAACTTTTTTTACACCTAATATTTGTTTGTTTTCTGCTAGTGGGCGAGTGATAAGTATTTTTTTAATTTTCATCATAAGTGAGTTAATTTGTAATAAAAAATCCAATAAGTTGCTCATTGTGAGAATTTAAAATTTATACAAGTTTCAATCGCCATTAAAATTGTAAAATCTTTGAACTTTGCATAGATAAAACAACTAATTATTTCGTTATAACCTATGCCTGATTTGTGTATTATTCGACTAGTAAATTCATAAAAGATAATAAATCAGAGTACAAAACTATTTAACTCATCAAATGTGTGTTTCTCTGACTAATAATTTTCATAAAGACAATTTAAAATATCAGTTCATGAAACTGATTGTTTGTTCTCCCAGCAAGTTGTAGGTAGGTGGTGTACTACTTATTATTATTGGTGCTGTATATTTTATTCAAATAAGGGAAATATTTAGAGTTGAGAAAACATCTGGTTATGATGATTAAAAAACTACTGGTGCCATAAAAGACACATGAATTCACATAAACACATTAATATTGTGATTTCTTTTAGTAATTTGGATAAACAGCGACTTGAAGCACATTGTTATAAGAACTGATAAAGTATTTACGCCTGTACATTTTTAATAGTATTATAAAAATTGTTTGTTGTAAAAATAATCCGGGGAGCGCTCTCTTTTCTCTCTTCTTGTCCTCCAGTTGTGCCAAAGTCATAACTAATTAGTAATCTATAATATTTTAGCCTTCCCTATACTTTTACAAAAACAAAGAACATGTATGTCAGGTTTACCCTATTCTTACCTTACCCTATGCTTTATGCAGTAACTTTGGATATAAAATATTAAGCAATTTTTTGCAGGTATTTCTGGAGATGAAGATGAAGCCAAACGATTAGATCAAATTCATGATGTTGATAATGAGTTAGCTATATCCAATGATTCTGACTCAGACCAAGATAATAATGATGAAGATAGAGAGAAAAAAAAACGTCATCATAGAACAGCCAAAATATCTAAAGAAGAAAAAGCAGAAGCTAAAAAGAAGGAAATTCTTAGGAAACATCCATTAAATGTAAATGTTTCAGTCAAGGTTCAAGATGACACTGCTCTGAATTTAGTTTTTTCATATCTTCTTCATCTAAAAATTGCAGTTGTCAAGTTTACAGTATCATTAGCAAAACCTGTCTCAGGGATTTCAGCAGCCGATGTCCTAAATGGACACTGTATTTTAAATGATCTTTATCCTGAAGATACAGGTAATGATTCACCACATCCAGCCACTGCTTTTTTACTGAATATGGCTGGAATAAATGAAAATTTTCCCCATTTTATTCCCGAGGTTGGTAGACCTTATGCATGGGCTCAAAAAATGTGTGGTTTAGAATTTGTCACTACAGTTGCAAATGAAGAAAATGTTAAAAAAACTATTCAACCTTGTCCTAATTTGAGTGTTACTACAGTGGAGAATTTTATTCTGACTCTAAAGAAAAGATTAAAATCCAGAGTAGAACTAATGACAGAGTTGCAAGATTTGGAATCTGGGAAGATTTTGCCAGTCAAAGGTTCTTATTCCGTAAGATTGTCTGGTTCACTGACTCAATGGCAATCTATAGGATGGCCTGAATACAGCCAAGCTGCTTCTACAGCATTCTTAATCAATGAGGGCTTAGTTAATTCAAATGATATGCTCTTTAGAGCGATTATTACAAGACAATCTGCAAAATTGGTGGCTTTAGTAGCACTTAAGAGTGACTATCCAAGAAAATCACCCATATTTTCACTTACTTTACATTGGAATGGAACCCATCATGCAGGAATTGACGATGATATTAGAGATATTGAGAGAATAATTAACACTGATTTTAGTTCAGAAGAAAATACACCATGTTCTTTTCACACTCTCTCTGTTCAAATAACTAAACTATTAACCTGTCTCGATATTTTACTTGAAACTACTGGATCTTCAGAATTTCCACCAGATAAAGTGATGTTTAGATTAGTGAGAGGAAGAAACAGGGCAAAACCATATCAGTTTATAAAGCAAGGGTCTGGTGTTTTTGTACAGTATTAAAGCTTCAAATGAAAATATATTTTAGTATCAATGCAGTAAAATTACATGGGTAAAATAAGCTTTTTTTTCACAAACCACGGTGGCCTTCAAAGATTTTTGATGTACTGAATGCAACCAAAATTGCTGTCAGCTTAGGTTTTCAAGAAACTTAAAACTAAAAGTGGAAAATGCCTAATGGTTTACTGTATATGAGGTTGTGTAAATCATTATTTTTTCTTCATACAAAATTTTGTCGCTAACAAATTATAGAAACCAATTGATAGGTTTCAGTGCCTCAAGGTCTCGAAGTGTCAACTACAAAGGCAATACGAATAAAACTTGGTTAGAGTACCATAAAACCGTGATAAGTTCAACACAATGTCAATGAGAAAGGTTGGTCCAGGCCCTCAGACAAAGAGACAAAATAAAAGAGATCAAAAAGTTATTTGAAGGTATTAATTACCTGCAGCCAGCAACTCTTCAGAAACAGTCAGGAGATGAGACTGATCTTTTTCGGAATACAAGACATCGAAAACTCGCAAAACATTCTGGTCAAGTCTTGTTTAAACATTTTTGTAAATGTTTCTCATTTACAAAAATGTTTAAATAAGACTTAAATTTTCTCTGCTTATGTTACCTTTTTAATCTAAGAGTACAAACTTCAATGGTACATAAACACCATGGATTATGGAATTATATATGATGAAAATTGTTTATTTTCTTTCCTTTTCCATTTTCTATTATTCAAGCTGCAGTAATCAAGCTTTTAATTCCTATTTTATTATTTAATAAAAGTACATAAATTAATAAAAGTACTCATACTATAAACAATATGTTTATATCATTTTATAGCATACAATACAAATGTTTTTAATGATATATTGGTATATAAAAGTATATTGTTCGACTATCCGAATAAACCGATTTTCCGAACACGCATGTCCCCCCATTAGTTCAGATAATCGACGCTCTACGCTCTGTATAATTTTCATTTTATTTTAGTGTTTGTATCACAGATCAATCACAGAATAGTGTATACCAATGTTTTATTTGTTGTCAGTGGGTATTAATTTTTTTCATAACAAAAAGTCATGTTCAGGTGATGTTAAAAATAAGTATTTATTTGAACAAAAAAACAAAATAATTTATATACAACAGTCTTGTTTTGTCGATCTTATTTCAGTAAAGCATAAATGAAATATAATGATACGATCACATTTTGCAAAATAATATAAACAGAAGTTCATGCATTCAATTTAACCTAAGTAACTGTGGACCTGTCAGTAATGAGACTAGTTTTACCAAATAGCTCTCCAATTTTAAGTATATTTATTTCAAACTAAGTCCACAAATATTAAGGTCACATTTTTCGATCAAATACTTCAAAAACATAGTCCATTCTTAACCTAAAAATGCCATATTGTTATTGGTCAATTAAATGAGATCTCTATAGCATTACGCCTATGTTGAGATATTTCCACTTCACAATTTTCATTTCTTTTTACATAATACGCTATAAGTTGATAATTATGTGTTAATTATAAGATTTACTCGTAAACGATATTAATTTTCTAAACCTAATTTTTTTTCTAAAATTTTGATTAGGTGTACAACTCTAAAACAATGGATAAAATAACATTACAAAAAAATAAAAATGTTATTTTGCTTTATAGTTCCAAAAAAAACAAAACAATTTTAATATATGTAATAAATTTATGGACCTTACGATAATAATACAACCGTTTATTTTAATATAATTCAAGACACACATGTAATCTAAGTCTATTAATAATGTAAATTATTGTTATGAAGCCATTACTAAAATTCGTTCAACACTAAAATGTTCTAAACAACTAATATAGTACTTAATATGCTTGAACACTACATCATTCAGATTAAAAAAATATAATTTCCTATTGCAATCTCTGGTAATATTAATTGCTAAAACAGTAGCAAAATTCATTATTTGATATTGTTCACTTTTTTATACATTTTTTATTACTAAATTATTTTTCACTGGCTGTAAAGTTTTCAGAACAAAATAAAATCACTTCTCATCGTCCGCTGTGTATCTACGCTTATTTCTATATGCGATTTTTACATGTACATATTATGAGATCCCAGTTTCCAGTTTGACATCCATTATCTTACGTGGACTATTGAGTATTTGTAGTCGTTTTTGTACTGCATCTCGATCTGTAAACATGTTCATATACACATGAAAACTTTGTTATTGTTTCTTAGCAAGGTAGTCGATTTTCCCTCCTGATTTCCCCAGACAAAAAAATTGCTAAATGTAAGGGAACAACGTCATTGTTAATGTATATCTCATGTTATCCTATTTTTTTCATTTTTGTCCATAATGTAAAGTTGTAAACAAATGTGGCGACTGACATTTATTTTATAACATAACTAGAGATGGGCTTGAACTAGTTCACAAATGATTGACTCAATTGTCATACTTTTAGAGTTCCGTGCGTAATCAATAATTTTATTAATTTTCAATTACTAGGTCTATTAAATAAAAGTTTCACGAGAGTTGAAATTTATTACATTTCTACAGACGTACGTATATGCTATGTGCACAATATAACAAGTTAATTAATTAATTACATAATTATAAGGGACGTGGCAGGGCGATGGTATGTAACCCAATAGCGAGCGCCGTGCGTTATTCTTGCATCACTTTCACATAGTTGCAACTCAGCATTTTGACGTCGCCAGATATAAAATATGGTGCATTGATAAAACTTCTCTCGCGCAGACAAGAAAAGACGATCGACGAAAATCAAAATGTTAACATCAAATCAAAGTCAAAATCAAATCGTTACATAACAACGATATGTAACGATTCATAAGGTTGAAAAATAATTTCTGCGCATTCACTTTCCATTTCGCTCACGCAATATTATTACACAACGTGTCTCTGAAACGGGTCATTTTTATTAAAGTTTACTTTATTAATAAAGTTAAATTAATAATTTTTATGTCAAACGAAACGACTACAATTTTGCAACCAAAATAATGACTTGAAGTTACTTCTATCCTCTAACGGACAGTAAAGGCTCATAAAATCAAAAGTTAAAAAAAAGAAATTTAAAAAATTAAACCGCCTATAAATTAAACACTGAAAAGTGCAAAATAACTATCCTTTACTAATCAAAACTCAGGTACAATTAAAATACCTTGAAATACGATACACATCTATATAATTAAATTTATCAGTTAGGTATTGAAGTCGGTGCCTAGCCCACCAAACTAATAGACTTTCTATTGTTGCACATTGATTTAGCACCGACTTCAATAACTGCCACATTTAATTATAAAAATTATTAAAAAAAATATTTCCTATTATGGAACATCTACCATATTGGATTTATGATGACGTCACATATACATATAGAAACCTGTGTATCCTATTTCATTTGATACCATATTGTTGGTGTTGAACAAAACAAAGTTATTTTCTATTATGGAGCATCGGTCATATTGGATTTATGATAACGTCACATATACAGAAACCTCCTGCGTATTCCATTTCATTTGATACCCATATTGTTGGTGTTGAGCAAAAAAGTTATTTCCTATTATGAAACATCCGCCATGTTGGATTTATGATGAAGTCACATATATAAAAACCACACCTCATTTTTTGAAAAACAAAGTAGCCTAAATTTGTTTTCGGGTACATACTATCTCTGTACCAAATTTCATCACAATCGGTTCAGCGGTTTAGCATTTCACCTATAAAGTTTCAACCCCTTTTTCACCCCTTTAGGGATAGATTCTTGATAAAAAAGCAAGTATGTTTTTTTAATAGAAAAGGTTTATCTCTGTACCAAAAATTTTATCTTAATTTTCACCTCTTTAGGGGTAGATTTTTGAAAAAAAAAAAAAAAAAAAAAGTAGCCTATGTCGGTCCTCTGTTGTCAAACTATATCCATCCAAATTTCATAAAAATCGGTCCGGCGAATTAGCCGTGAAAACGTACGAGACAGACAGACTTTCGTGTTTATAATATTAGCACTAATAGAGTATAATATTAGTTACTAACGTAAAATATTAGTATAGATGTAATTGGATAGTCGACAACAAAAATCAGTTACTTTTTACCATGTTAAAGATGTAATTTTGAATGAGAAGTGTTACAGTTTTGAGATTAGGAATGGTGACATATTTGTTTTCTGTCGGTGACGAATTTTCTCACTAATTAAATTTAAAAAAAAAGTTTCTTTCATTAATTTTCATTTAGTAATTTTATAAGCCATTATTATGATACTAGGCATGGACTCATGGTATTATGGTACTAGTCATGGTAAGCATTTTATAATGTACTAACTGACGCCCGCGACTTCGTACGCGTTATTTATTTTTAAAATAGCCTATGACCTGTCTCAAGATTCAAGCTATCTCCATACCAAATTTCATCGCAATTGGATGAACAGTATGGCAGCACATAAAATGTGAACAAACAAACATTGAATTTTATATATTAGATTTTTGTTACTGTCAAATACTCGATAACACATGACTTTTTGGCGGGAACGGGAGAAGTGAGGTAGGCATTTTATTTAGATTTTCCATTTTTTATATTTTTAGGAGTTTTAAAGTACAACAGTGATAATATATTGTGTTTTGAAGTTCCGTGCAAGTGAAAAGAATGGAATGAGAATGTTTTAATGGAAAGAGATCTAAATAAACATGTGTAGCTGAAGTTCTCGCGCCTGAAGTTATCGCGCTCTTCCACGAAGTCCTTTAAAACTTCAGTAAAGCATACTATCACTTTACTGGAGGAGTTTTACGATAAGAGAAAAGTAATTACTTGTGATTCTACATGGATTCTACTTATCAATGCGTGACATTGGCAAATGCGCTAATCTACGCGCCATGCCATGTAGAAAGAAAGAGATAACGCATGCGACGGTGTCAATACGAAATAATGTATGTGTATGTATGTAGTAGGTATGTGTGTATATGTGTATGAGCACTAACATCTGGAGAGCGTGGTGCGGTGGTGCGGATGCAGCGGGTGGCGCTGCACGAGCGAGTGCAGCAGCACCTGCGCCGACATGTAGCGCCGCTCGCACTCCTTCATGTCGCCGAATAGCTCCTCCATCGCTGCCACCTCACACTGAGACACACACACAACTATTTGAATACCTTCACGACCTAATTTCAAGCATACACATAATAACCAAATGTTACATACATGATTTTTTTTTGTCATGAAATATATGCATTTATGTAATGAATGCTCGATCAACAAATAAAGAACTAGATTCACAATCTCCTATAAAATTTAAACAAATTATTGTCCGAATTGACGTATATATTTTTAATATCCTAAAGTATTATCGGCAATATTGTGTTAATCTAAAGTAGACCTTACTGTCAAACCATAAGGTTATAAACGCTCGTAAACTATTCTTGCACGTCATTGAAACGAAGTTTGTTACATAAATATTTAAAATGCAATCTTATCTCTCGTGCATAAAGTACAATTCAAATAATCTATTTGTGTTGCTATGTATCTCATTTTGATTTGTTACGTGAAAGTGACAATGATAAGACATATATTGTCGGGCAATATTTAAAAATATGATTAGGAATTTAATAAAAAATAGCTATGTAACGTTATTACTATAATGAAATAATGAATATGTAAACAATATTATTTATTTATTAACCGAAAATAAGAACTCGCGTCTTTTTTTAGCGTTCTAGATGTGTTATTTTTGCAATTTTTGAAGGAGTACTTTGACATGTTCGCCTGTTAGCGTTTTCGAATACAATTAAAACAGAAGTGCACTCAAATACTCATTTGAGTGCACATTTGGTTCGAACATTTTTGGAGCGTTGATTGTGTATCTGGATTTTTATTTGTGATCGAAGAATGAATGGCATAAAAAGAAATTCTAGGTTTTTTAACAATGTACCTACTTTTATTGTTTTACCATCTCCAGTTTTTAGCAAAAAATGACCTAACGCTAAAACTAGAAAGTTGCTTGACATTCTAAGCGCTTAAGTGCAATGTCCGTATCATAATATATGAACGCGTTTGTACGACAATTCAATTTTGACAAAATGGATAATCACAATAAAGTGGACAAATTAAAAATCAAACTCAAAAATACATTACTAAATGAACATGTACAATATATTCACAAAAATTTATATTTGTTATAAAGAACCACTCGCCTTTATTAGATTTTTAGGAGTAAGTGACTATTGATTTGTCCTTTAAAGAAATTATTATGTTTTCACCTTTTGTGTACGGCATGGATAAGTTAATTTACTACTCACCAAATCAATGGCATGTTTGTACAGCAATTTATCACACATCGCAGGTACTACGCCTGCTTCATGGAGCCTTCTCGATTCGTTTACTATCCACTTGTACTTTGTATTCATTAGAGATACAACTGTAAAAACGATAAATGTATTTTAAACGATGCCTTAGTTTGCAATATTATTGATAAATCTTTAAAATAAAATTGTTGGTTAAAATACGTACTGCGCCTTCGGCTTAGTGCGTATTAATATTTATTAACATGTTATGGACCAAGTGATTAGTGGAACATTATTCATAATGCTCAGACAGTTTGAAAAACGACCAATATGAGTACAGTGCGATAATTATGAATGTGGCAATGATTCCACCGAACCTAACCCCTATCCGTGTCGTGGTAAAACTTTGAGTTCACTTTGTTCACTTTCGTCAAACAATATTTTTTGATTGCCAAATCGCAGCACATTTATACATCAATGATCGACCGAAGGCTGGTTCTCGGTCTGCCGCTTGCTTCTTGATACAAGTACTTAATGATCAAATTGCCATACCAATGCTATGCATTACTTATAAAGACTGGGCAATATTAAATACAGTAATTACATAATTCGATTGGATTGGTCATTATTCATACTGACCTCAGATTATTCATAATGCGCGCATTAATCACATGGTCTGTGACATAAATAATACATATTAAATTGATTGGCCCGTTGGGTGGGTAGCAGACCATCTATTTTCCGAGTCGGGGCCCCGGCTTCGATCCCCAGTCAGGTCAATTAGGAAACAAAGTTTACTAAATTGGCTTGGAGTCTGAATCTTTGGGAGCTCCTCCAATTCATTGTGTGGTACCGATAGTACAAGTTTAGTGTTTAGTGCTATGTATTTCTTCAAATATGTATTTCTTCTTACAAATGAGGTGAGAATAAAACATTCAACGTCACCTCTCACAAGAAGCCTATACTATGCCCAACAGCGTATACATCATACAGGTTATTACGGAGGGGGAGGCAGTGCAGTGTGAACTATACATACATGTATTATGTATAGATTTGCAACGAAGTGATTATTACAGTGAGACCAAAAATCAAATACACCAGTGTGCATGTAAGTACATGTCTGTGTGTGAAGTGATGAGACCAGTAATAATGATACATATCAACAAGTCCCTATAAAAGTGACGTTATGAATAGCAGAATTCACGTATTTCTTATCATTTTAAACTGAACTCTGCACTAATGTCGTTAATTAGGATAATTATTCCTAACCATTAAGTTCCAAAATTTTCGTTATAGTTCTGAAACATTGCCGTTAAACAACAAAATCTTTTAACAGTACTTGCATGTGAAATGCATATTTCTGTGAGTTTTTTTCTGTGTTGATTTACATCCGGGTACTGCACATGTTTTACCATAATAACCCCCTCTAATTAACACAAAATTACGCTGTAACACCTGAAATTAAGGAAATGTAAGCGGGATAAGTTTCATTCGTAACCGACGCTGGGTCATTTTAGACTATGGCGTGTACGTGAATGGTCTCGTGTAATACTCACTCTAACATACGCAATACTTTTTTTGTACAATTCTCCCTTGAGAGAGAAGGTAAAGGAATCTATACCCATAACAGCCGACGTCTTCACTAATAAAATGATATATTCTTCATGTCATTTCATTAAAATGTCGACATAATACATTTTAATGTTTGTTTTAGTTTCTGGCGACAAAGATACTGGAGGCGGTCTTTCTAGCAAGATCCACCGAGGTGGAGTAAGCCGCTAAAAAATAAAGATCACACTACTAAATAAGCACTTATTTCCAACGATTGCACACAGTGCACAACAGCGTAGATACTTAGGACGCAAAACTAAGCCAATTTCACATCACAATTTCCACTAGAAACAATTTGCAAATAATTAAAAATAAACACCCAACCGCTCTCTATAAAATCCCGCCAAAAATTCTTCATACGCAATACTATGTTCTGTTTTTTGTATTGCTCATCTGTGATAATATGGTAAATCTATACGTGACAGAAATAAATTTATATGTAACACAAATAAATAAATGTTTAGGATTAGTGTAAATATTTTTTTAATTAAAGGTAAAAAGTGAAAGAGGATTAAAGGTAAAAGAGAGCGATTGTATTAAATGTAAGCAAAATAGAGAGTAAGAATTAGGTTTAAGAAAGGAATGTAATAAAAAGAGAAAGCAAAATAATGTAGATAGCAGAGAGAATGAGTGGAAAGACTGAAAGGCAGGAAGCACCTAGAAGAATGGTACGTAAGACAGAGGAGAGCAAGAAAATACAGACGGAACGATACGGACGGAAAAAAATATACAGTAAATCTATGATGTGAACTGTCAAAAAAAAAATACAGTAAATGATGTGAACTGTTAAAAAAAATATACAGTAAATCTATGGTGTGAACTGTAAAAAAAAATATACAAGGTGTTACACGAGTTTGGATAATGCTTAAAGCGCGATAGAATATTACAAACACTGAAACGAAAAGTGTGATTATTTTTGTTTTAACTGTTAGGATTTCTGAAATAATTACTACCGAAGTTTTACAAAACAATCGACATAATTTCTTAAGAATCCCATCCCTAGTGATCAGCTGTTCGTCAAGTTCAAGGTCATCAACCTCAAAATCATAAATTTTATTTTTTCAGACTAGGAACATTTGTAAGTAATTTCTGCCTAAGCTTTCGTGTGCAAGATGTAATTGCGCTATTTGTATTGAACAAACTATTTTGACTTTTTTTAGTGTCTGTATATGATGTTATGTCTGTGTCTTTTGCGTTGCAAGGCTAATAAACGAATACCTAACACTAAAAGATGTAATTAAAGTTTTTTCGGCAAATTATCTTAATTACATTTAGAATATGAAAATTAAAGTTTACGCTTCGGCTTTTAACGATACCGCACTTATTCCATAGGAACGCGTATTATCTAGCTGTTTCACACAGACCCATCTCCTGTAGTTTAATCTTTGTAAATACCAGGCAATTAGAATTTGGCGCTATTTTTTCAAAGCTTTTTATTTTTTCTACATGGGTTCCGTATAATAATTAAAATATGATACAATGGTTTGCTTGATATGGAACTTCGTTCACTAGACCAGAAGATGTTTACCAGGAATGACCTTTACAGTTTACGAAGAACAAAATAAACAATGCAAATAAGTAATTGAACTCTCTTTGCTCAGCAACATCAATTAGGCATCCAAGTTCCATTGCAGGACACTTTGTGACATTTTTAAATTTCACTTTCATATCAATCAAACGCATCAATATCGAATTTAGGAAGGCAATAGTTTTCATTTCATTTCGGTTAAAATATTTATCGTATCTTATTAGCTTACGATAGAAATACCGTTGTTGTAGTTGTTTTCTTGAATGTGAGTAGAGTAGTGAATATTGAATACCTACCAAACGCAGCAACGCAGCCATTTTTCGGCAGGCGAGGTTGTGCGTAAAAGTCAAAGGACGACACTTTGAACCTCTCCTCTAATTTTAAATTACTTAGAAATGTACCTACCGTTTTTGGTGTAGGTGGTTTGTCTGTTTCTGTAGTGACTAAAAGTTTCCTTCATTGATTTTCGAAAGTAATCAATAATACAAAGCAATTATCTTATTTTTTACATATCCCTTACTTTACTGTTTTAAAATTAATAAATTCATTTAGCATTAAAATTATTTTGAAAACGGGACCCTAATAGTATTATGGAGGGTTCGATATTCTGGCCTCTCAACAGCTAAATTGCACAATTGTATAATTGCACAACCCACAGAGCACAGCTAAATTGCATGCTCTCCTGGTATTTGGCTGCCTAAATTAATTTTAAAGGTTCCGTACTTTTGCATGATTTTTGATAAGTATTGTTCATTTAGTTTCGAATCGTAATTACCCGGATAATCTCACATTTTCAAAATTACTACGAAGTAATGTTGATTTTATACATTATTTATTTCTAATATTTACTTATGATTTCTTCTCGTTACTTTTATTTACAATTAAAAAGACGATTCATGGCTATTATTTATTTCTAATATTTACTTATGATTTGTTCTCGTCGCTTTTATTTACATCTAGCGACCCGCCCCGGCTTTGCACGGGTAGAATTAAAAAAAAAATCACAGCCCATGCTACTCGCTGATAATGTAGCTTTCTAAGGTGAAAGAATTTTTGAAATCGGTTTAGTAGTTTTTGAGTTTATCCATTAACATACAAATAAACAAAGTTAACCTCTTTATAATATTAGTGTACATTAAAAAGACGTACAATGGTTGCTTTCAAATTAAAAAAAATGAAGCACTCTATACGAAATATGAGTTTGAATCTTTGAAGATTCTATTTTTTTTTTAAATATTGTATCGAGTTTTTTAGTATTCGAGTTTTTTAGGTATTGTATCGTATTTAAAAAATCAGTTTCTTAACTCTAAAACGGCAAAAATTTTGTTTTTCCAAAAGATTTTTAAAATGTGTAATTCCATTGTTAATACGGTTATAACGGCGTCATGGTACTCATCGTGTTAATTTTACATTACTGTTTTTAATCATTGAAATTCTAGTTCCGAACGCCTACTACGAAATCGAATGTAATTAAATTATAAAAATTTAAAAAACCCCTAAAAATGACTAGTTCTCACCTTTCTTATAATACATAAAAACTATAATACTAAATTGCACACAAAATGTGCAATAATTTCATTGGTTTGCTTCGACCAATCGCAACTGTTTGTCGGCACCTTTGACTGCCGGAAGGCGGAACTTATTATTTTAGTCAGAGCTCTGAGCTGTTTACGTAAACATCTAATTTTTATTTATTTTAATTGTGAGTGAAAATGTGATAGTACTAAAGGAGACTACTATGACATGATACTGTGCTCGGAGCCATTAAAGGAAACTTGTGTGCCGCTTGTCGAATTTACGAATATCGGTTTTGCCTCAACAAATCAGAAGCAGATGGGAGGCTGCTTCTATGTTTTTGGAAATGTTTCGCAAGATGACACAACGTTTGCATACCACTGATAGTGTTCTCAGTTCTACTAGAGAAGGACTTTCTGTCACACAAATGTAGACTTCGAAGAACAGATAGATATTAGAACACTACAACTGATCCCAGAAGTAATAAACGAAGCGCTGCCGCCATCCTCAGCACGAATCACATGACCGTATGGCGGATTCTAAACATCAATTTCAATATATCGGAGCGAACCGCTTTGTTTTGAACGGCGAGAGAGACAGCTTTTGTGACTTAAAGAGTGCGTGTATTATTGTTTGTGTTAGTGCGATTAATCGAACGGCAACTTACGTGTTCTTTCGAAAGGATGCCTAATTCCCTTGGATGTCATCAAACTTTCAGTATGTATTTCACATTATTAACTATGTACCTTTAGCGATAGGTTAGTGCGCGTTAAAATTGCAAGCAATAGGTAGATATGTATAGCAGGCCGCGGCGTGCCGTCGCCAAGCAGCACAGATTGCGAGAGCTACTAGACACGCATCTGTACAATATTTCAACGCCTATTATTTATTAAGTAGCTTTTATTTATTGTATTCGCGCGATAAAATACCTAAACCGTAGATACATATGTACTTTGTAACGGGCGCGAGCCACTTGCCGTCGGAACATAGCCCAACTTCCGAGAGCTAACAGATACGCATATCTGTACAGTATTTCAACACGTATTTTTATTAAGTGGCTTTTGTTTATTTTTAGTAGGTTTTGCACATACATATCTTCACGCTGTATCCCTAACGGGGTGGTCAGAGAGGACGGAGCGCCAAGCTTTTCGATTCTTACATACTTCTTTCGCTTTTTCTAATCTCATCATTCTCCTCACACATTTTCCCTTAGGTGTGCGCATACCTAGGTGAAGTATCTTTTGTTTTTTTTTGTTTGTTAAGTAACGTGCGATTTAATTGCTTACAGTAGGCCTAAATGTAGCGGCCGCGAGCCGCTTGCCGACGGCACATTGCATTTAACAATAGATATAGCTATCCCTATCTAGCTGTGGGCGTGGTCCGCTGGTAGCCTGGTAGATGCCTAGCAAAGGAGGTAGTTAGCTGGTAATTCACTACTCCCTGGGGTTAAATATGGGTCATGAACTCAAAATAGTGATGCCGGCAGTTTAGTCGATATTTTCATTTATCATTAAAATTATTTAAATTTTATCAAAATAAAAATATCACAGGAGGACTTTTGTAACCTCATAGGTGGACTCTCTACTTGACATGCTACAATACCTTTCAGGGATTTGGTGGACTCATGTAACACCTTGTATAGTAAATCTATGATGTGAACTGTCAAAAAATATACAGTAAATCTATGATGTGAACTGTCTAAAAAAAATATACAGTAAATCTATGATGTGAACTGTCAAAAAAAATATACAGTAAATCTATGGTGTGAACTGTCTCGTACCATTCCTGACTTGCGGCGTGGGCTGCAACGTGCGGTTGCGGTAGTGCGCGGCGGCCAGCCGCAGCCCGGCCGCCAGCGCCTGCATGGCCTGCACCAGCAGGCCCAGCCGCACGCTCTCGGTGCACTGCTCTGCACGCGGAACATTCACATGCAATAATTACTTGCATGATAGTTCGCTGAGCCATCAGTCATTGATATACACTCGGACCAACAATCTAAATGGACGGAGCTTTTGCGTAAGAGCGTGTCCGTTTTTGTTTACTTATTTTCTAGACTTTACTAATGTGCGTGACTACGGAAGAGTCACAGTACAATACACAGCTGAACATGACATATTTTTATTTTTGTAAATACTAGTAGGCAAAACACTTAAGATTTACGAGTAATGCAAATAATTATTTCAGTTTTGTATGTCAAGTCGATCATGAGCTGACAAGAATTAAACCGACAGTGAGAAGTTGCTACGCTTACTACAGCTAACTGTTTTACTAGTGTTTTTTTTTGACCAGTAAACAATAATAATACTCCAGACAATTACACAGATTGTGTGACCCCAAACAAAGCAGTAAGCTTGTACTATGGGTACCACACGAACTCTGGGAGAGCTCCCAGTAACACCCAGACTCAATTTAGAAAAGTTCGTTTCCTAAATTGATCTGACCGGGGATCGAACCCGGGACCCTGGCTTGGAAAGCAGATGCATATGCAATTGCGCCAATGGGGCAGTCAAAATACTGACAGTCTTACAAGAACTTGGTAAGACCGTCAAGTCATCTGATTGAAGCACCGATTTTGGTCGACTCGACGCCTACCGACTTACCCCGTAGAAAAAGGATCACTACGATTTTACTCGTGGTTACGCTCAATGAGACAGAAAAATAAACACGAGAATTCGTTTGATACACAGTGATAAGAGCAGCATCTCAGCTCCGTCCATTACGATTATTGATCTCGGAGGGTTGAACCATGGCTTAACTGACAACCGATCTAGCGTGTAACGGCCGTTATGCGTAACATACACCTGTTGCAACTTTCACAGCTCCATAGCTTTGAAGTGATGAACATTACATTATTAGGCATCGATCAGTGTTGGGCAAAAGAATTATAAAAACAATTACAATCATTTTTTGCAATTGTAATTGTTTGCTTACAAAATGTGTTCACAATTACATTTTACAATTACAATTGTAATTGTTACAATTACATCTTGCCCAACACTGGGTATCGTGAATGCATCGATTTATGTTCACTTATTATTAGTTTAAGGTTAGTATAAAAATAATAAGGATAATAGCGATTTTGAAAAATCAACATAAGTAGTCGACATTTTCTATACATATACATAACAACTTTTGTTCTACGACTTTTCAAAACTTAATACGTTCCGCAAAAAATATTTGTTAAGTTTTGTTGTACTGTCTGAAACGTAATTATTCTGTACGTATTTCCAATGGTAGTGTAAGCGCACCGGGCCTCAGCGCCGCTCAGCTCCCCTCCTCTCTCCGCTGTGCGTGTATTGTTTTAGCGACCGGGTAGAGTAGGTGCCATTTTCAGAAACATTTAATGTATTTCTATTTTTGTATGAAAGAAAAAATTATGAATTTTTAAGTCGTAGAAAAAAGCTGTTGGGGATAATGTTAAGGACAAAATACTAAGAGGTTATTAGTATATTTAAATGAACCCTGTATACTTGTTTTATGTTTACCGTCGGAAACATCCATAAGAGCGGCGATGGGCGCGCCACATGACACTGCCATGTCGGATAGCAGTTCGGCGAGCATGAGAACGAAGTTCAGCTGAGAGAACACCATACTGTGCTCCTCCTGTTTGTGTTACAATGGTTTGTATTAGAGGCTATTGGGGTTCTTGTTTGTTCTAATGAAAATTTTAAAAAACATTCCTCAATTTTCAATGAATGATTTGAAATAAACCAAATAACAAATCTCGTATTTATTAAGCTCAGCTTAGTTTATCTTCTATATTTGCACTATGTTGTACATAAGCTTAGATATATCATATTATGGAAAATCAGACAATGATCGAGGTCTAACAACAGACTAGATTTAATTCGTTTGTCTAGTGGAAGAAATGAAAAGGTTCCGATAATTACAGCAACATCCAAATTATGTTTGATTATACAATTGATTTTGTGAATATGTGTGAGAATGTTTTATAAAAACATATTTCAATTCAAAGCGGTTTATTCGAGTAAATCCAGTTTTGAGGCATTTTAGGATGTTAAATTTACTATCAGTTCCGAAAAAACTGCATCGAAAGTAATAAATAACACTATATCTGGCCGATTATGCAGGTGTAAAACATTCCGCTTTAACTTTAAGCAGCGAAACCGCGACTGCCTTGCATTTTGTAACGTCGTTACAGATGATTGTATAACATGCATATGCTTTGTGATGCGCTCGCGCCGTGCAACGCTCGTGGCTCACAAGTAGACTAGTGCATTAGCTGTGATATAGTCAGGTATATAGCTGTTTAGAATTCGTAACATTTGTAATTTGTATATACTTGAATATAACTGTAACTGTACACTGTAAAGTGTATGACCAGTGCATCCTCCCGGTCCTGACCTATGAGCCGGAAACGTGGACACTGACAAAAGGCCTCGTCCACAAATTCCAAGTTGCACAGCGAGCTATGGAAAGGGCTACGCTCGGTGTTTCTCTGAAGGATAGAATCCGAAACGAGGATATCCGACGGAGAACTAAAGTGACCGACATAGTCTTGAGAATAAGCAAGCTGAAGTGGCAGTGGGCGGGGCACATATGTCGCGGAGCCGATGGACGTTGGGGTAGACGGGTTCTGGAGTGAAGACCACGTTCAAGACGTCCCGTAGGACGGCCTCCTGCTAGGTGGACCGCCGACCTGAAGAGAGTGGCGGGAGCCGGATGGATGCGGAGAGCCGAGGACCGGATATGGTGGCACAATATTGGAAAGGCTTATGTCCAGCAGTGGACGAACACGGGCTGACGATGATGATGATGATGATGAATATAACTTCATTATACATAATTAATTACTCTTTATCTGTACCAAATTGTCTGAATGTTGTATTTTAATATACATATGAATAATGTTGAAAAAATCATACCTGACTTTTATCGATTTTTCTAATTATACAGGTATTCTTTTCACGCCGAAGGCAGATTTTTCGCTTCTTTAAAATTAAGCTGACCTAATTCAAAATTTCAAAATTTTGTGTTAAAATAACAAATTTACTTAGACATAGTATAAATTGGCCAAACGAAGCGGACTATTGCTGAAAGGATTAAGGAACACATTGCAGCTGTAAAAAACCAGCAAACTACCAAATCAGCGATAGCGGAACATCTCCAATCGGATACGAATCATTGGATAGAATTTTATCGCCCACAAGTCCTTTCCACTGATCGCCACTTTTATCCAAGAGTCGTGCGTGAAGCAATTGAAATCAAGAGACACAAAAATTTCAATCGGGAAAGCGGATACAATTTATCAACAGCGTGGAATCCTGTGATTCAAATGACAAAACCTCGTTTTTCACATCCGGTTCAGTGTGTGGACACCGTGAGTGTTGTGTGTAGGAACCCTAATAATTATTTACAAATATCGGGGGTAGATGAAATAAAATCTGCCTCTGACACGGAGTGAAGCTTGCTGCGACAGTTTACTTGAGACCACGGCCGATGAAACTCGGCCGAAACGTCAAGAGAAAATAAAAGGTAATCGCGTTAATTTCCCGTGTTTTTAGATATTTTATAATGCAGCGCGAAAGTTTAAAAGTTTATATAGTATAAATTATTAACTACTTAGACATAGTATAAATTTACCTACATGTCCGTCCCATTAGCCACATATCGTGAGAACATTTAAACATGTACTTGTTAATAATCTATTTTATTATTATTTGGTGAATTCATTGGCGTAACTTGCTAAAACAAAATCACAAAATTTTGAATTAGGTCAGTTTAATTTTAAATGTGCGATTTGATGTCAAAATCACCTTGCAATTGGTTTGACTTTGGTTATATTATTGTACTCGTATATACAGTGCTGCGTTATTTGTGTTCGTTGCGTTTAGTCGTATGTATTATACGTTCCCGTGAGTTTGTGTGTACCAAAATATTTTTTTTTTGCGACAGTAACTATTGAACGAACTACTATGGGAATGTAAACTATTCAGAGCAAGTAAATGATGGGCTTTATGAAACCGAAGCGTGACGTCACAGATGTCCGAAATTTCGCGAAAAGTACCTATTAGCGGGAAAATGAATAGCCAAGAGGCGGATAGGAAGTAGAGGTGTAACTCGTGGGGTTCGAAATATATACAAGAGATAATTAAAGTAAAGGTCCGAGTAGTATTGACCAAAAGTAATGCGTACAAGAGATTAGTAGGAAGTAAAATCCGACTCGTATGGACCAAAAGAAATGTGCGCGCCAGCGGCGGCTGAGCAACACAGCCGGTAACACCGACGCGCTCGGCGGGGCGTGTGCGTGGGTGCGTGCGTGGGTGCGTGTGCGTGTGTGGTGTGACGCACCGCCAGTATGGTCTCCTCCTGCAGGTTGGGTATGTAGACGGGCGGGTCGGGCGGCGGCTGCAGCTTGAGGCCGCGCAGCAGCGCGTCGGGCAGCGCGCCCGCGACCGCGCCCGCGCCCGCGCGCCGCGGGGACGGCGCCTCGCCGCTCGCCCTCAGCGCCAGCGGCGCCAGCGGGCCCGGCGGGGACGAGCCTGCGGGTGCGCGCGCGCAGCGAACAACACGGTTAATGGCCGTTTTTTTTTTCAAGTCACGTATTAATACTAATAAGTAGAAAATAGAATCGCTGATGACTTAAATAGTTAGGCAATGCATTGCACGCGTCACAGTATTGTTATAATTTCGCAGGTTCGAAGTAAATTTCGTTTTTTCTTCCTATCGTGAAAGTAGCTAAAGTTTTCGCGCTCTTCCAAGAAGTCCTATAAAACTTCAGTACAGTTTACTATCACTTTACTGAAGGAGTTTTACGATAACGATTCTACTTAGTGGCCATTGGCAAATGCGCTAATCTGTGCGCCATGCCATGAAGAAAGAAAAAAAAAGACAGTAAAGAGACTTTGGCGGGAACGGGAGAAGTGAGGTTGTCATTTTATTTAGATTTTCTATAGATTTTTTACATTTTTAGGAGTTTCGAAGTATCTAAGTGATAGTATTGTGTTTTAGAATTCTGTTTAAGGGAAAAGAGTGGAGTAGGTCTAAATAAAGATATGTAGCCGAAGTTCTAGCGCTCTTCCAAGAAGTCCTTTATAACTTTAATAATAATAATAATACTCCAGACAATTACACAGATTGTGTGACCCCAAACTAAGCAGTAAGCTTGTACTATGGGTACCACACAGCGAACTCTGGGGGAGTTCTTAATAACACCCAGACTCGCAAGTTAATTCAGAAAAGTTTGTTTCTCAAATTGAC
Source organism: Zeuzera pyrina (assembly GCA_907165235.1). Lineage (NCBI taxonomy): Eukaryota > Metazoa > Arthropoda > Insecta > Lepidoptera > Cossidae > Zeuzera > Zeuzera pyrina. The sequence continues at coordinate 9,070,280 of OU015627.1, forward strand.
CTGACCGGAGATCGAACGCGGGATCCTAGCTTGCTGCGCTGCGCCAACGGGCCAGTTAGTTAATAAAGCCTACTATCACTTTACTGAAGAAGTTTTACGACAAGAATAAACTAATTTACGTGTGATTCTACTTATTAATACGTGACATTGGCAAATGCGCTAAACTGTGCGCCATGCTATAAAGAAAGAAAGAAAAAAAGTATCAGTTATTCCCTTGGAAAATTCCGTTAAATTATGTGCTTTATGTGTGCGTGTGTATGTATATGGCGTGTGTTAATGTAGGACGAGTGCGTGCGTGTGTGCGTGTGCGTATGCGTGTGCGCGCGCACGCACCTGAGCGCCGCAGCGGGCTGGCGCCGGTGGCGCCGGTGGGCGAGACCTGCCACAGCGAGGGCGGCGGCGAGCTGCCCGAGGCGCTGCGGCGGCGCGTCGACGGCGGCGTCGTGCCCATCGTGAACGGGACCTGCGCCGTCGCCACCGCGACACACAGCTCCGTTTACATTACACTCGAATACAGATTTATTCATTCAGACTTCGATTATATATAAAAACAAGCCTTTTCCCACCTGCTTCGCTGGGCGTAAGTGAAAATTTTGTACGTAATAGTACATTTTTTTTTTAAAATGGTGAAGGGTCTATGGAGTTCAAAAAATAAGTAGCCTATAACCATCTACAACTAATTCCGCGTCGAATGGTCATGGTCCCATGTCGATCGGTCCAGTAGTTTTCAAGTTTATCGCAGTCAAAGAAAAAAAACTTTCATTATATATATATAAACAAGATACACAATCAACACTCCAAAAACGTCCAAACCAAATGTGCACTAAAACGAGTATTTGAGTGCACTTTTGTTTTAGTAGTATTCGAAATCTCTAACAGTAAACATGACAAAGTGCTCCTTTTAAAATTGTAAAAACGACACAACTAAAATGCTAAAAGAGACGGGGATTCTTATTTTCAGTAAATAAATTAAATAATTTTATTTACGTGTTCATTATTTCGTTATAATAATGTTGTTACATAGCTCTTTGTTATTAAATTCGTAATTGTATTTTTCAAAAATGGCCTGACAATATATGTATGTCTTATTACTGTCACCTTCACGTAACAAATCAAAATGACATAAATAGCGATGAAAATGTATTAGGTGAATTACACTTTAAGCACGAAATGTAAGATTGCATTTTAATTATTTTTTTAACAAACTTCGTTTCAATGTCACGCAAGAATCTTTTACCAGCTTTTACAACTTTATGCTTTGACGGTAAGGTCTACTTTAAATTAGCACAATATTACGGATAACACTACGATATTAGAAACGTGTACGTCAATTCCGACAATAATTTGTTTAAATTTTATATAAGATTGTGCATCTAGTTTTTTATTTGTGATTGAAGCATTCAAACGATAAATGTTGTGCAGAATACTTATTGTACAGAATATTGCGTGAATGTATCTACTATGGGTAATAAATGCATTATTAGCGGACGATCAAAGAATCTCCAAATAATAGAATCCCTAACGAATTATAAAAGATGCGAGTACCAAGCATCGCGGTCCTTATATGCTTTTGTCGCCTCTTCAGATCTCATCATTCTTCACACACTTTCGCCGAGGTATGCGAGTACTTTTAACATTTCCGTCAGCTAAGGGTTAATATATTAAATAATATTATATAATAATAAAATAAAAACCAGATAATTTCATAGAAAAATAATAATTTATGAAATTTAAAAATATATAAAAAGCAATAATAACAAATATAAAGGACTGGGTACGAGTTTAAGAGAAATAGCAATCAAAAGTATTATTATCTTGAAGTGTCATTTATTGTCGAAATCGAAAACCCCTAAAAATAAATAATAAAATAAATTTTCTTTACATTATTCTCTAGAGTCAATAGCTACTTAGAACCGTACGCATTTGCGGTTTGTTTGCGTCACAATAATTATTAGAATTTATATATTGATTTATAAGTTATTGTTAGTATTATTGTAGACTTCATTTTATAATAATTATATTCAAGTATTCATAATTATTAGCAGTCTCAGTAACAAGTAAATTTAATTTATGTATTTTGATCACCTCGTTAAAGCATCTGTATCGGTTAGTAACAGTAATTGACCTATATATCAAAGAGTATGTGTGAATGATCAATAAATCGTTTGTGATTATATGTACTCATACTTCAGTTACTGAGCATATACAGTTAACCATTATTTATATTTTTTGTTATACGTGCACACAAAAGTAATAGTTGTTTTACGTTAGTAACTAATTAATCTGTGTAGTTGTTTTGGTTCTAGACGTAAATAACCTGAAAATACTATATCAGTTAATTAACTACGGGTTATTTCTTTTACCTTAAAAAAATTGTTGCATGTTTGAATAAAATATGCTTTTCAAGTCTAACTTGTACTGGGATTTTCTATACACTGATATTGCGTATTTCCAATTTTGGTATGAGAAAACGACGTACCTTAATATAGCTGAGAATATAGTCAAAAAAAGTAAGTGATTTTATCGTACCTATTCTCGCTACAGTCGAGTTTCAAAGATGACGAATGTAGATTTGCGGCGGGGTTAATAGCGCAAAAATGGGTTATTACTTCGTCTAATTTAGTCCATAAGCGTACGCAGGACTAATGTTGACACATTAACAGATAAGGTAGGTCAGTGCTGGTCCGTGTAAAGTCGCATGACGTTAATATGCAATGAGAGCGGTACTCACAGTGGGCGGGCTCAGAGAGCCGATGTTGGTCATGTTGCGACTGTTCGAGTGGCGCATGTTGATGGGCTGCGAGCGCGGTATGCTATTGTTAGGGGCCACGCTAAGGGGGTTCTGCAATATTTACACGATGATTAGTCACCATATGTCTGAGTTGCGAGAGATAATAGTTATTGAATGAAATTAGTTGGAAATGGAGCAGAAAGCAAGCAACTAACAGACATAATAAATGAAAACACAACAAGATTTAGATAATATATATGCTAGGTAAGTTATATGTATAGGATTATTGTTTTAGCTTATTTAGTTTAAAATATACATATTTTTACTTACAACACATACATATATTTTTACAATAATTTTATGTAAAATACATACATACAGTATATTTAAACATAAGATATCACTTATGTAATATTTCATTTGTTTAAATTATCAAAAGTCATAAAAATACATACAGGAATATTGCTTCATATTGTTTAAGCAACAGAACTAAAATATCTCTGGTTATGTCTACATGACTAGACTAAAATAGGTTCAATGTTACAGGAATTATAAACTTGTACAAGTGTTTCAGATGCGACGAAGTAGGGGAGATAATTTTCAATTATGTATAGTTGAGAGTCTAGAAATTTAATGTTACATGTGCCATAGTAATACAAACGCTTTAATATTATACAGATTACCGGTTTTTCGATAAGTCAATAAGGGTTAGACTAGGGCATGAAATATATCTTTCGTTTTACAATCACTAGGAAAACGTGTGGAACAATCTGTGTAAAATCTTAATTCTTTCCTGATTCTTCGATTTAACTTTCACTGACCACCTTAAGCTTTCCTGACTTTCCCTGATTTTCGAGAAACTTTCCATTTTACATACGAATTCGACTGTTTACCTAGGAAGCGTTCAAAAACGTCTTAGCGGTAGTAAAAGTTCCCTATTTCCGTTCAGAAGCCTGAGTAGTTATAGTTCCGCATCATTGTCATTTGCCCCCATCAGTGTTGGGAAAAAGTAATCGTAAAAACAATTAAAATTTGTATATTACATTATAATTTGTAATTGTAATTATTTGCCTAACAAAATGTTTTTACAATTATATTTTTATAATTACATAATATTATAATTACAATTAAATTATAGTTGTTTTTACAATTACATTTAGCCCAACGCTGGCCCCCGTGGACGCAGCCGTGTACGTGTGCGAATGTGAGATGGGAGCCATAGAGTACGCACTCGCAGGTGCAGCGGCGCGGGCTCGGCGGCGGGCGGCGGCGCGGGCGCGGCGGCGGCGGCGGGGGCGTAGGGCGCGGGGGCGGAGGGCGCGGGGGCGGAAGGCGCGGCGGCGGAGGGCGCGGCCGGCGGCAGCGCCAGCGAGCGCGGCCGCGGCGCCGCCTCCGACCCGGACGACGTGCCCGAGCACTCCGCTGAACCGCTCTCCGTCGCCTCCACCAACACGAAGTCCTCCTCGCCCGCCCACGTGTTATCTGACGACTCGGCTGACAAAAAAATACGGTATGCTACAATAACAACCTACATTACACCTACATAACAGAGAGGTACATTGCGGGTCATAAGGACGTGTCCAAAACCCGAAAATAAAATAACATAACATATCTTCACGCTGTATCCCCAACGGGGTAGTCAGAGAGGACGGAGCGCCAGGAGTCGCGATCCTTACACACCTCTTTCGCTTCCTCAAATCTCATCATTCTCCTCACACATTTTCGCCTAGGTATACCATAATTTCGATAAAATTTCACTGTTTATTGGTCTGCGTCTTAGTTATATTGCTCGGGTGTTATTCCTGAATTTATTGAGCCCAGGACTAAAAACATCCAACGTTGAGTTCGTACTAACAAGTTCGTTGTAAGTGCGGCACATCCTGACGATAGGGTTATAATAGGATGTATTATTATTATACACTTGAAGAGAAAACAGTCTGGTAGTCGGTTTACGAGATCTATATATGATGTTGAAATTAAGAAGACACAAAAGGTCCGGTGCATCCAGATAGTGAACAATTTTGTAAAGGGTGACTAAGTCAATGTATTTTCTACGGCTATGAAGGGAAATTATATCAAACCTTTTTAGTCGGCTATTATAAGAGCGAAATTGGCGACCCAAATGCAACCTAAAACAAAGCATGTTAAGAAACCCAGATTGTATACGTTCAATTCTTTTACTATGAACTTCATAGTAGACCAGATAACTGAACCATAGTCCAGGATGCTTCTGACCAGTGAGCAATAAAGACATAAATATTGGGTCCTTACATATGACATTAGCGTTTTGTCGTACTGACCACTTTGATCTGAAATATCTCCTCTTTGGTTAAGAATTCCAAATTCAAATTTATAAATTCATTTAGCTGGTACATTTGAGTTTTGAAAACACTCATTCATTTGTTTTTTCCTCATTATTTTTTTCTTTGGCGTCGCTTATTACCGCACAATGGAAAACATGAAATATCGGTATATTTACGAGTACGAGTTCTACCGTGGCACCAGTGCTGCAGAAACAGTTCGAAGGATTAATGATGTGTACGGCGCTGGTGTCGCAAAAGAAAGCACGGTACGTTTTTGGTTTCAACGTTTTCGTTCTGGAAATTTCGACCTTCAGAACCAACCCCGTGAACGGCCGGAGACCAAAGTGGAAAATGAAGAATTAAAGGCTATTGTGGAAGCGGATCCATCACAAAGCACTTCAGAGATAGCTGCAGGCTTCGGGGTAAGTGACAAAACTGTATTAATCCACTTGAAGCAAATCGGGAAAGTAAAAAAACTTGAACGATGGGTACCTCATGAATTGAGTGAATCGAACTTGCAAACACGCGTCGACTGCTGTGTTACTTTGCTCAACCGACACAATAATGAAGGGATTTTAAATCGAATCATTACTTGTGATGAAAAGTGGATACTGTACGATAATCGGAAGCGCTCGTCGCAATGGCTGAACCCTGGAGACCCAGCCAAATCCTGCCCTAAACGAAAATTGAATCAGAAAAAGTTACTTGTGAGTGTTTGGTGGACTAGCGCCGGTGTCGTTCACTACAGCTTTCTAAAATCTGGCCAAACGATTACGGCAGATATCTATTGTCAGCAACTGCAAACCATGAAGGAAGAACTAGCTGCTAAACAATCGAGATTGGTCAATCGCTCTAGGCCACTGCTGCTTCACGACAACGCAAGACCACACACTGCACAACAAACAACCACTAAGTTAGATGAGCTACAATTGGAATGTCTGCGACATCCACTGTACTCCCCGGACCTTGCTCCAACAGATTACCATTTTTTCCGGAATTTGGACAACTTCTTACAAGGAAAAAAATTCAACTCCGATGCGGCAGTCCAAACCGCCTTCAAAGAGTTTATTGATTCTCGCCCCCATGGTTTTTTTAGTAAAGGGATCAATGAACTACATATGAGATGGCAGAAGTGCATAGATAACAACGGTGCATACTTTGATTAATTAAATATATTTTACAAAAAAAAAAATTGACTATATTCCTCCCGTACAAAACGCCAATTTCATATGTAAGGACCCAATATGTACGCGGGTTTTTAAATTCTGTACTGCATCGAGCTATGAAACCAATAAGCTGCGAACATTTACTAATAATGTGGTCATAATGAAACCTGAACGTAAGCCTCTCGTCAAAGAATACTCCTAAGTCCCTGATAACAGACTTACGCTGAAGAACTTGATTTAACAAGGTGTAATCATAGCAAAGTTTATTAGTCTTTGCTGTAAAACAAGTGCTCTGTCTTGTCAATATTGAGAGACATAAGATTAGACACACACCACTCGGCAACTTTATTTAAGTTTTGTTGTAAGATTACACAAACATTGACACTTTTAACGTCCATATATAACTTTAAATCGTCAGCGTAAAGGAGGAGACATTAAGGACAAAAATATAAAAAAATAGGATATACATGTAAACATTACGTATCATGATATAGTATATATGTCTTAACTCCATTAATTAAAGTATAAAAATAGTAAAGAAAAATATTCACTTCTAATACATTTGATGAGACACTACATCTCTGCTCTATTTGTTAGATCATTGACAATGAGCCAAATAATAGCTAACGAGTGCATTTGCAATCTACGAAGAATCTGTCCTACTTTTGAGTGTACCTTTGCTCTAGATAATCTATTACCTATGAAGTAGTATAACAGTAATATTAAATAAAATCATTCAAAGAAGAATATTATTTTGTATTATGTGACACCAGACTGAATTATTATATTTACTTAAAAATTTAAGCAGAATAATTTAAAATGCACCTGAAAAGAAAACGCTTCAACACGGCGTGTTAAATGCATTATAGTTTTTATAGAATAACAACATTTATACAACGAAGGTCAAACGAATGCAACTGCGCCAACCTGTCTGTTTGTTCTAATGCTATTAAATAAGCATTATATTGTTACGGTTGGACCTTATGCGTAAGGAATAAGGTCGATTTTTAATGGAACTAAAAACGTAACTTTTAGTGCTCGAGACCTAGGCTTTGCGGAGTTATGACCTAAAAACGCATTGCTAGGTTTAAGGTCTACTATCGAATGGTATAAGTCAAATTAAGAAGGAAGAACCAAGTTGCACTTCGAATATTCCCGAGCGATGACGTGTCATGTAGCTATGATTCATGCAAGCAGGCAGCGTTGAGAACAATGTCGAATTACTGTTAGCGAGTGTAATTAACTAGAAAGTTCCACCCTCGTTTTATCCGACTATAAATAGAGCTCCGTGTCCACCGCCGAGTCAGTGTTTCTCAACTATCGTTCGAAGCGACATATCGAGGCGGCATCAAGGTGAATTGCATAGACTACTACGACGACTACTGCGACGACCTTGGATAGAACTGCGATTCGGGAACGTTGTTATTGAGTGAAGCGTGTACCTTCGGTGACTACTACGCGAGTACCTACTTCGAAGGCGACTACGAAGATGAGGAACCGCCGTAATTAAGTTCGCGTGTTCTTGACATCCGCTTGTAGGAAGGAAAATAAACTCTTTGCACCCTTAACCGGCATCTTATTACCCTCAGCTCGTAACAATATTATTCTATTAGTGCTTAGTGGTTATCAATTTATTTAGAGACGAAATAATTACAAAATATGATTAAAATAATTAAAAAACCGCAAGTTATAATTTTAGGAGCTTTTGTTTAACAATTATCCGACTTAGAATGTTATTAATAACTAAAAAAATTAGTTAATAATAGGCTCATTCTATGAAAAACCGGTGAAAAAAATGTTATCTGCGGGATGTTTTCCCTTGAAGTGTCTAGATAACACAGATTAATTAGTTATTGACGTAAAATAAAATCATATTTTTCAGATTTTTAAATTAATATTTCATAGGGTAATTTTTTTTTTATCTCAAACGACCGGTTACGAGAGAAGGCCGCGCGCGGCGGCGGCGAATGCAACGACCCCTATTTTCAACATTAAATAAACGCATTAATAAAAGAAGTGAGGTTTAGTCGAACTTTTTTTTGGAATTTCCTCTAAGAATTTTTTTTTAATTTCTACCAATAATAGTTTCCGAATTATTAGTAAAAAGCTGGACCCCTCTTTTTTTAAAAACTTTAATTGTTTATAGCTTGCATTTTGAAATTTTCACAAATGTTTCTAGACGTAATAACGAATCCAATGAGCTATCACACGTATTTTAACTCGCAGTAGCAAGAATTACCACGTGTTTAAACTTCTCAATCAGACTAATGATGTTATTTGGAGTTTTAAAAGAACTATTGTGGAATTAAAAAATACTAGTTTTATTTGTATATTTCGCAATTTTCGTATTTGGATGAGTAACATAAAAATGTGAACTTCGGTAAAAATTGGTTAAAGATGCTTTCTTTAATTTTTTATAAGCATGTCTACAATTTATCAAACTTTCTTAATTCAATACAAATAAATTCCCAGATATACAGTTTTATTCTCTTGTTCTAGACAAATTCCATTTAAGTATATTTTACAATTCGTCGGCACATCTTCTCTTTCAAAGACCAAAAACTTAGTTTTGTTCACATTCATTCACATTTAATCCTTTCATTTTACATTCTTCGTTCATGCACCAGCCCATCTCTAGTTATGTTATAAATGTGATGATCGTCACATTTATTTACATTATGTACAAACATGAACAAAATAGGATATACATACACATCCTCGCGCTGTATTTCCGACAGGGTAGTAAAATATATTAATTGTAATAAAATTTCATTTGCAGAACGTGCGTCATATGCTCATATGTTTAAACTCGTAATTTAAATATAATTTATTGTAATATAATTCTGATTTCATATAAACTGAAAACAAAATATTAAATTCTTCAAATAAAATTCTAATCTTTGGGTTTAAATTGGTATATTGCATGAGATTAAGCCAGCTAAGAATGTTCGGCTTTTTTTTATTTAATAAAAAGTGGTACATCAGGAGAATAATGCGACCTGCTCCTAAGCCGTTTACCTGAAGATGTGTGTTTTTTTTGTTGTGTTTGCAGGACGGGTATGGGCTGGGGTTGAGGCGCGGGCGGTGGCACGCGGGCCTGCGCGTGCGCAGGCGAGCACGCTGCGCCCGCGCCGCCCGCCGACGATGCGCCCGGACCCCCGCTACCGATTGTTCCTGCTGAGTTTACAATTGTGTTTGTTTAACTAATAATAACTCTGCTAAAAAATACAGTACAAATAAATATGAAGCAAACCTTGATAGATACGTGAATATCAGTGGCGAGCACTCCATAGAGACAAATAGACTGTCTACCCTAGCAATTTGCAAATTAAATAATGCAAGAAAAAGAAATAAATAGCAACCGAAAACATTTTCAAAATTCCCGCGCTCGCTTTATTTTATCGTTCGCCCGAGAGACAATTCGCATCAAAGGCTGAATTTACACATGCAAAGATTTTCTAACGTTGTGTTTCGTATAATTACACGCGTGCATCTATAGCGGTTTTGAATGTTTACTTATCCCAAAACACGCACACAAGTTAAAAAAGAGACGCAGTCTTGTAGCCAATACCAGCATCGAAAAAAAATCGTCTATAGTTTTAATTTGATTAGTTATTATTGTATGCGCCTTCATTTCGCTAAAGTCTTATTGGTTAAAACTGCGTGCCGTCCTTTTCCTGATATCTTATTGGTTAATATCAGATACAACACTTAATGCACCCGATTTCAAAATGCGTTCATTTTTATCATTTTGTAATAACACAAGTACATTTATTTTAGCCGTACAATATTTTCGTATTTCGCTGCTAGAGTTGCGCTAGCGAGTTCAAAACTTCTTTGAATGAATAACACGAGCCAGCGATCTCTTTTTTTATAAGCGCCCTCTAAACAATTTCCAGTGACTTTTTCTTCCTTACTTAAAGAATATTTAACAGATAGATATAAAAAATAACAGATAGCGCTTGTCGGCATTCAGATTTAAACGAAATTATGTTTAATTATTATTGAGTAAGATTGATATATGTAATGACTTTTCAAATTAGTTATATTATTAAATATTATAAGATAGTCTTTGAACAAAAATTATAAGAAGCAGTTTTGCTACCTTTGAAAGATCTTTCATAGTAGTTTCGATGAATAAATAACACAACGTAAAATTTATTAACATTTACACACAAACTGAATGAAAAATTCGGTGATTTCTTGTTAGTCTACCCTATTGAAATTGTCTGTGCACGTCACTGGTGAATATGTAATGGTAGAATAGCTGTAGGAAAATAAAATGAAATGGAAGCATAGATTACGGGGGAAAAAGATTCAGAATTGTATTTCAAAACAAATATTTTGTATACTATTGCCGAGTTTAATCACTACGCAGTACATATTCGACAGTAAAATCATTTAAAACATATCCTCCATTATACAACTCTATACAGTGTATGCATAATCCTTCAAATTATTGAACCGTGCGCTTTGTATTGTACGTACAATATACATATATTTACATTACAGAATTTGTAAATAGGTATATTTTTTATGCATACGTATTAAGTTCAGAAGACCTTATAATAATATTCATCATAAAGCCATGCGTTTCGAAGCTGTACAATACAGTATTTTTACAGTAATCCATAATAAGAGTTACTGACTTTAATAGTAATATTATTAATATTAAATCATTATAAAAACTGTACCTATCCAAACCCCATGCACAAAAAGCAACTTTGACAAAATGTAAAATTATAATAATGAAATACCCTGTATCTGCCACGAGTCTTCTAGGCAACAGTTACTATCGTCTTGGCCTTCGAGATGGCTCTCCAATATATCGGGTAGATCTAAGTCCAAACCTGGACAATATTTAAAAACTGTGACTCTATTTGTGATCAGGATGCTAAAACTTTGTAAATTATGTATTTAAGTACGTTTGTCTGTTTATTTCAAATACGCAACAGACGCAAACGCTTAAAGCATGACATGTGAAGTTTAAAGAAGTATATGTATAGTTACAGCATTACAGTAAGGACATTGTACGAATAATATTTAAAGTTGTATCCTTTTACTATCTACCAGCACATCAGAAAGAACTCTAATGTAATAAACTATGTACAGAATGTGTTCATTTTGTATTCAAACAAAACAAAATAGGTATACAAAAACAAATTATTATGAAATGTGGATACAGCGTATACAGTATGTAGGTATTTATAATGAAATCATCAATTATGTTATTGGTATTTATAATGAAAGATATACAGTATGTAGGTATTTATAATGAAATCATCAATTATGTTATTGGTATTTATAATGAAAGATATACAGTATGTAGGTATTTATAATGAAATCATCAATTATGTTATTGGTATTTATAATGAAAGATATACAGTATGTAGGTATTTATAATGAAATCATCAATTATGTTATTGGTATTTATAATGAAAGATATACAGTATGTAGGTATTTATAATGAAATCATCAATTATGTTATTGGTAATTTTTCCGAACTTCTGTGTTGTGATTGTATTTGATAAGGTATCAATAAAATTCATGTAACTATGTAGTACATAATATTAATTATACACATATATACTTTATAACAGTGAAATTGTGAACGTGACGAGTAATTTATCACAACGTGCTTTAGTGATAAATTTACTTATTTATCGGAAAATGAATGAACTTTGCAATCTCTAGTATAAAAGAAAACTTGTTTTAGTACTTCAAAAGCATAAGCGATGACAGATTAGCTGAACGATAATGATTTAACGTCATGTACCTATTTAATGTATTTAAAAGAAATGGTGCGTGGTTAGAAATTTTGATAGATACGCGAGTCTTTGTTTGTTCTTCAATGGACTTGATAAGACGATATAATTGTAAAACAATGACGAATATAGGACAAGGAATGAGGAAAGAATGCAGATATTTTACGATATGATGACTCAATACTAACTTATGAAGGACGTGGTACGAGGTCGTTGTAAGAATGGATGGTTGAAGAAGACTTCGAAGGCCATTCGTTCGCGAGGGTTCCGTCGTAGCAGACCAATCAACAGGTTGCATAATTCGGGACTTGTGCCTGCTGGCATTCTGAGAAAAATAAACACGTCATTAATACATAATGGTTTAAGTACCTAGTACAGATATATTTTTGTGATAAGTCTTCCAAATAATAATATGGATCATTATTATATGTACATTGTACAATGTACATATTATGTCTATAATAGGCAACAATATCATATTTTTGATCTAAAATAGGCAAAATAGAACACATTTTGATAAATACACAATACGAAAGATTGCTTTTAAATTGTTCTGTGAATGTCGCAAAAAAGCTTTAGTTCTGCCATAAAAACCAAAATATAATTTGGTACTAAATAATATTTACAATAGATATATGCAAAAACAAATCATTCCACAATCACAATTTAAATTCGTTCGTCTTTCAACAGGCCTTGGCCGTGGCCACTGACTGCGTAGATATGGCAATGTTACAAAAACTGCCAGTAAAAAAACTGTTCAACATTTAGTATCTACTGGGCATATAGTACGTAACACGTTTCTCACATCACTGCTTCGTAATAATATTAATTATATAAGAGATCATTATACAGAGCAAAAACACGTTAGTTTATTAATATCCTATGATTAATTAAAAAATGAAAAAGACCTACATATTGATCGACAACGTGACGACAGTCTAATAAGATAAAAGTAGACATTGTTTCCACTAAGTTTCAATAGTCATGGATTATATTTTTGAGAAAGGGCAGTAATTCGAATGTGGCTTAATGAATCGTTAAAATTAGAGTACATTAAAGCCACGTACATGTCATACTTACTTCGGTTGAAGATCAATACTATTTTCGTAGAAGGCTTTTAATTCATGTGGTGTGGTGGCCTGGAAGGGAGCTTTGCTGGTCAGGCATTGATAAACAATTGTTCCCAGACTCCACAGGTCGGCTTTAGCGTCATACTTCAAGGACATGATCACCTCTGGTGCCTGGATAACGAGCAATATTTGTATGTACATATATGTTTGTAATAGCGTTCTTGAAAACGGCTCTAACGATTTCAATGCAACAAGTACCTATTTAAAACACATATCACTTTAATAAAGTACTTATATTAAGGAAATAAAATGAAAAATAATGATAAACCATAGACTTCATAACTTCAGACAGCCTGTCCCATATACTACGAGGTGAGACAAATAAAATAAAATGTAGCTATGTGGAACAGTATTATACAAGTAATATTTGTATATTTGTGCGTTTCCGAATACGGCTTTAACGTTTTAGATGGAATATATTGTTTTACGGTGGTGAAAAATCGATTTAGCTCGGTCACAATTCTGAAAAAATGTGTTTTCTCTATGTCTTCATACACTTAAACCTTCTGAACTCTACTCTTCTAATTTCACAACAGATTTAACCTTCCAATAGCACAGTGGCTAGAGTGTAGGTCTACGACGTTGAAAAGCGCATGTTCGGATCCTGCAGTGTTTCGATTTTTTCTTTTTTTTTATAGGACACCGACTAAAGCTCAGTCACCCAGGTACTTAATTACATAATACGTATGATACACAAAAAAAACAGGCTAAAAATAAAGCACAAGTCAATGTTGATGAAACAAAAAAGTAATAATATCCACGAGTGTTTGTAGATAAGTGGTTCGAGGATGGAAATTACAAGGCAATGACCTGAGTGCAAATCTTACCATTGAACTATACTATACTATACTGAGTTGGGCACAAGTGTGAAAATTGGGCAATGGTGTGAAAAAATAAGAAATAGTGTTATAATACCTACAACTGCTAGTTTACTTTGAAAATATATTGTCTTTATACCGTTATGTATTGTATTTATTAACATTTACGTTAGAAAAATTGAAAAACACTGTGAATAATTGATTAATTACCATGTACATCGGTGAGCCGCAGAGTGTGACGGCCATGTTTCCTTCTTCTAGGAACCTTGCGAATCCAAAGTCAGCTGCATAAAGGGAAATAGTTAAAAAAGCTGTAGTAAAAGAAACCTTTTACAAGTACATCCGGATAAATAAAAATTTGGAAATCGTATAATTTTTAATCTTAAAATTCACAAGATATGTATACGAAAATTCAATGTATAGCAAAGCGGGACAGGCACTTTGGTAACAAATATCTTGCGGGATATTTTGGTTTTTCAATAAAGAAACAAGTCTTTTGATAATGAAGAAGTCATGCTGTTGTTAGCGGACAGCGATAGCTTCTAGCGATAACTATTCAATATTCAAACGCTTTATAAAATTAAAACTTAAAACAAAAACCCATACACCACACGCTATGATTGCGAGCTCCGACTGTCGTTGTCGACTCACACATTGAATTTCGTGTAGTTACACAAGAGTGTAGTGACACTCAACATTGCCGTGACGATTTAATAGGAGCCACGTTTTACCGTGGACGTCCACGGCAAAATGTTACCGTGCAGGGAAATATAAAAGCGTCTCGTTGAAAAAACGTCTTTATCGCCGACATAATAGGGAAGCATTTTGCTTACCTATTGTATATTGGTCGGTAAAAACGTGGCGATAAAAACGTTCAACGGTAAATTATAAGTGGCCAATCGCATTCCGCGTCCCGCGCGGAATTCGCCTCAGTTTGAGCAAAGCTTTACCCGTCGCTAGCAAACATTTAGAATATAAGGCATAATGATAGGGTTGCACATTTATTTCCCATTAAATGAATGTTTTTTTTTGTATGGAAAACAAAATAAATATATCCCGTAATTATTACATCTGCAATATAACAGTCAACAGCGACACGTTGGAACCCCGGCGGGTTTATACTCGCTTTCACTATAACCATGTATATAAATATGTAGGTACATATAGTGTAAGATATGTACGTACGTCTATGATCTATGTATATATTTTATGTACAGACCAGGGCCAACTGACAAATTTTACTTGGGTACATATTACGAGTGTTAATTTATATAAGTACTTACATAGGTACATAATATTACAGATGCATTTGTTTCACTTTCACGAAATTGGTATCTATTTGTGCCGATAAAATGTTTTATGCTCTACTAAAAACCGAACTTTCTTGTTGTTACTTTCGTAGTTCGTGCGATAATTTGGACAATATTATATATGTCTATGTTGTTATCGTGACCAATCGAAATCCCCAAAGTTGACAGTCAACTTATATAAAAAAGTAATATTGGTAAATGAGTATTTTATATAACACGTACTGATAAAAATATATGTATACTAGAGATGCAGGAAACTGTAGTATACATTTCCCAGACTACTAAGGTTCAGAGAATATGGTACAGAGTAGGGGTAGTAGGTTCATTGATTACTTTTATTCATGTAATTAAACTAATCAATGTACCTACTACTCCTACTATCTAACAGAAGTCACTTAAATTATTTATCTAGGATCGCCTTTTTATAGAGGTATTTGTTTATCATTCAAGTCAAATGTTAAATAAATGTTTTCACATAATCAGCCGTCATGGTCCATGAGTCCAGGATTAATATGGGACTGCATAATACTGAGGGGTCAAGTTGTAACGATTTCTTTTCAACCAATCAGTGACATGTTTTAAAAGTAAAATAATATACATACCGATTTTGAGTGTAATTTCAGACGGGTGAGGAGCACGTGGTGGTGCTACGTTGTGAGTTAGTAGAATATTTTGTGGTTTGAGATCACGGTGAACGATGCCCTTAGCGTGTATGGCTTTCATAGCTTCGGCCAGCTGACGCAGAAATAGCCGAATAGTACTCTCGCTAAGCAGACGATTGGTTTGTAGATAGTCCGCTAGGTCGCCGCCGTTGCAGTACTACAACAAAGAAATATATTTAATACATTACATCAATGTATCTTACTAGCACTAGCATATTACGAATTAGTCTGTTCGCATATAAATAATAATAGTAAAAGCAATATCGGGACGCGTTATTTTGAAAATACAAGCATAATATAAAAATTCACAAAGTAAATGTCGAGTTGTAAGGGATTCGTAATTAGGTTTTTGGCAATATGATGACAGTCTATTCTGGTGATCAATTATCGTCTTGTTATGTCATCACTCTGCCTGCAAAATCAATACGGTCACAATTATCACACAGAAACCGTGGGGAGTCAGTGCCTGTACACGTCCTGGTGACACCATTTTCCACAACTCATACAATCTATCCAAACAACTCCGTTTCTTAGGGCTACATCTTGAGAATAATGAACTCCACAAAGTTCACACACAGTACTCTTTTTCTTGTATTTCCTTTTTCTTTCCTAGTGCTGGCTGATGTCACTTTCGATGGTTCAGGCATAGGTGTAAAACGGCAAGGAGACGTCGAAGCTTCCGTCTCTACACTGGTGCTAGATGCTACAACATTATAATCAATGTTCTATTGGAGAGTTTCTCGATTGGGAGCGGCGATAAACGTTAGGTACCGACCTTGTGGATTTTATTTGGCTTTGAACACTACTAAGACTGCGGGGTTCAGGGATAGAAAGTACGGTAGGAACTGAAGGCAACGAGCTAGTACTACGCCTATCTTTTTCAGTATTTCCAAAAGCTGTCACTGGATTAGGTGACTTTAAAACTCTTAATCGTATATGATGGACCAATGGAACAATGGAAAAATGCCAGTTTTCCAGAAGCCGTTCATCATAATCGATGGCTGGAAAGCATGCTCATAGGCTGGAGTAAGCAGACAGCAGAAATCAAGCCGAGATACCTTGGCTCAAGAATTTTTTAAAGACTTGTAGACTGAAACATCCAAGTCATGAACTGTCTTTGTCTTTATGACTATTCACGTGTCTATTTAAGGTAGACCATAGTCCTTGTCCCTCCGTACTCCTTGGATGCCCTATAAACTGACCAGTTATTATTTTTCACCTTTGAAAAGGCTGCTCTGTAGGTCAAGACATCAATAATTCCGCTTGTCACCCTTTATTTTTCTTAGTCGGCGGCCCGCAAGGCGTTTTTGTAAGAAAAACCACCAAACATGTAAGCTCATGGGTCAACTCTCTAAGTGCAAATTATGTGTTTATAATACAAAAAGATGCAACGTTTATTGCTTCTTAATTTCAATAAAATCGACAAAACTCATTAGATAATATGTAATTAAAGATTGCAATTACTATTACACGTATTGTACGTTTTTAGTAATATTGTGATATTTACGCATCTATTATGCTCCATTTTTTTAACCCCCGACACAAAAGAAGCGGTGTTATAAGTTTGACGTGTCTGTATGTCGAGCAAGCAAAGATGTTGTGTCTCATCAAATGTATTAGTCAAATGTATTAGAAGTGAATATGCTTCTTTACTATTTTTATAATTTAATTAATGGAGTTAAGACCTATATACTAATATCATGACCTAGTGTTTACATGTATATCCTATTTTTTTAATTTTTGTCCTTAATGTAAACAAATATGGCGACTATGACATCTTATAATATAACTAAAGATGAGCTAGGTCGCAAATGATGGGTTCAGTTGTCATACTTAGTAGTTATTAGTAAACATTTTAACCCCTGACGCAAAAGTGTTATAAGTTTGACGTGTCTATGTGTCTGTGTATCTGTGTGTCTGTCTGTGGCATCGTAGCTCCTAAACGAATGGACCGATTAAGATGCGGTTTTTTCGTTTGAAAGCAGGTTTTCTAGCGGTGGTTCTTAGACATGTTTTATCAAAATCGGTTCAGCCGTTTGAAGAATATCAACTCTTTTTTAGTTTTTAAAGGGACGCGAACATCTTCTATTAGTCTAATCGATGCGAAATTTAGTATACTGTGACTTCAATAACATCACAAAAACATAGTAACCTTGACCAGATGCTGCAGCATCATCTGAAGTCAGCAGGATATCAAACTCCTCTCCACTTACAGTGGAAGATCATGTTTAGGCTCATTGAAATGGTCTCTATGAATAGGTTATAGATAGGTAGATGGTGATCAGGGTCTGATGATGGATCAGACAACTATTGTCAGAATACTCAGATTTCGGCGGGGCGCGATCGCATCGATCGATCGATCTCGTGTCGCAATTTCGGGTATCGTACCGGAAAGTATTTGCGGAAATGTGGGGATAGAGTGTAGACCGTAATGTTTAAAAAGCATGAAATAAAACTTAAAATTAAAAATTTTAAAAATCACCGACTCAAAAAAAAACCTCCGAAAAGTAAAAATAATAATATGTACCTCATAGCCCTTTAAATTTGTGATAAGTTTTAATATAAATAGTAGTAGTAATATATCCAAGCGTCGTCACGTCAGGGGACCGCTAAGTTTACTTGTATTTAAATTTCATACATTTTTATCATTATCATTTTTCGTTGTATTCTCTTTTTATTACTTTATTTACTTAGCGGTCTCTCGACGTGACGACGCTTGGATATATTACTACTACAATTTATATTGAAACTTATCACAAATTTAAAGGGCTACGAGGTACATATAATTTTTTTACTTTTAGAGGTTTTTTTTTTCAGTATTTTTGTTGCATAAATAACGCGCAACATCCATTACGAAGGCGGCTTCTTAGCAGTCTGAAGAGTGTTGGGCAATGCAAGCGCAGATGTCCTTAAAAAACGCATTGCTTCGCGGTTCATTATTAACACAGAAAAAACTAAAATTATCACCATATTGCCATGTATTACCAATTAGCTAACCTTTACCCTATGTATAATAATAATTAATAAGAGTAGGAAACAAATTGTAAAACAAATTAATGTACAATGCCTCATACATAAAAAGTTGTAAAGTAAGTTTACTTGATTTGTAAGTACTTACTGTTTACTTGAGATTCTAAGTGTATTAATTACAGTCAAATATTTAAGTCGATAATGTAGTTTTCAAGCCTGACTTTCGGAACTGATTAGATATAAAATATAAAATGATTAACAAAGGCTTTTCACCCATAAATCGTAGCAGGCTGTCAAAGATTAAAGTTCCATGTACTCATTAATATTTATTACTTTTTAATTTTTTTTTCGTTCTTCATGGCATGGCGCACAGATCAGCGCATCTGCCAATTTCACGTATTGAATTTTAATAAGTAATTGTTATCGTAAAACTCCTCCAGTAAAGTGATAGTAGACTTTACTGAAGTTTTATAGGACTTCTTGGAAGAGCGCGAGAACTTCAGCTACACATGTTTATTTAAACCTACTCCATTCTTTTCACTTACACAGAACTTTAAAACACAATATACTATCACTTTTGTACTTTAAAACTCCCAAAAATGTAAAAAAATAGAAAATTTAAATAAAAAGACAACCTCACTTCTGTTCCCGCCAAAAAGTCTCTACTTTTTAATTTATTAGTTAAATGTTTTTTTTTCTCTTTGTTTTGGCTTCGCAGATTGCATTTAGCCATTGACCAAGTAATATGAGTCGAAAGTAAGGGAAACGAAGTTTCCCGCCCTTTTTTCAAGAAACAATGTTCTTCTTCTTTCTTTCTTCATAGCATGGCGCGTAGACCAGCGCATTTGCCAATGTCACGTATCAATAAGTAGAATCACAAGTAAATTCGTTTTTTCCTATAGTAAAACCCCTCCAGTAAAGTGATAGTAAACTTACTGAAGTTTCAAAGGACTTCTTGAAAGAGCGCGAGAACTTCAGCTACACATGTTTATTTAGATCTACTCCATTCCTTCCACTTACACGGAAATTTAAAACACAATATACTATCACTGTTGTACTTTAAAACTCCTAAAAATGTAAAAAATAGAAAATCTCAATAAAATGACAACCTCACTTCTCCCGTTCCCGCCAAAAAGTCCTAGTTAAATGTTGCACGGTCTCTAAAAGTAGGGTTGCCAACTGTTTTTCGAGGAAATATAATACCTAATTGTCAGTTCAATAATGTTATAGTACAGTGAAAGAAAATATTATAGTGCTATAAGGGAACAAGATAAAAAAGGGTAAGGTATGATTTTAAATTTATTATTCTTAAGTTCCTAACAAAAGTACTAATCATATTATGCTTTATTATAATCCAATAGTTATGGAAGCCATTAAGATTCTTATTTGGTTGCAAAACCATAGAAGAGGCTTTGAAATATGAAAAAGAAATATGAATTAAAAGAATGATTTTTGTTATGACTAAAATGTTGTTAATATGTTATTTACGAGTATAAATACATGAAATTATCTCTTCCGTAACAATTTTAAGAATACTTCGGTCACCCATTTGTATGTATAAGGCCTTCACAGCATAGGCGCGTAAACAACCTACCACTATAAGTCCGAACATTAATGTTGAAATCACACAATAGCTAGTTTCAGGCGCACATAATGTAAGGTTCTGCTTTACCTGCTTGCGGCGTTACACGCTAGGCGACGGAACGTGTGCCGACGCATTACAGTGACAAACATTTGTGCAAACGAAAAATGATAAGATGTGATAAAACTGTTCTGGCAATTGAGTGAATCAAACCAATAATTTCCTGTGTTCGCGAGAATCCGAAATACCTAACAGATATATTTATAGTATTGTTGTAGGAAACAAAATGACATTGACAATTATATATCGGGTGTGTAACAGAAAACCTAGTGCCGTCCGTCTGTACGCCAATTGTACCGCGGCACATGGTGTTACTTTAAATAAATAAGGCATTGGTAGCGCCAACATTTTGCTACAAAAGTTTACGTACATTTTATTTTACACCCATTGAGAAGTAAACGTTGTATAATGACGATCGTTGTTGCGTATCCGGACGTTACCGTCAACATATTATTATAAATGTTATAAGCGTTTATTAAAATAACATAAACCAATCGTCTTATATGTCGGGCAGTGTTACATGCTGTATTGGCGATCTAATATTGTTCTCGTACACATAGTGTCTTTATCGGGTTTGATTCGCGATAAGTTGGACCATGCCACTGATAGTGTTATCACTGAGTGATAGTAGTTATAAGTGTCAGTGAGCTATGTGCCCTGCGCCTCGCTGGTATTGGTGCCGCATCAGGTAATAGCTCTAAAACTGTTGGCATTCACACAATAGAATTTGCACATTTTAAAGACTATGGCACCGAAACATCACCTTTTATTGTTGCTGGCGTATATTGCGTAAGTACCCATATATTATATTAATATTTAAAAGATGTTTAAATACGTATTTATGAAGTTTTGTATTGGTGAAGGTCAAACTGCAAGTGAAATGTACAATGGTAGTAAATTATTCTAATACATTGAAAAAGTATGATAATATTTATTCATAATGTCTCCTTTTGCCTATCATAATTACATACTATATTATACAACAAGAGGCCTTATCTGTAATTAATATTTATTTAGTAATTTAAATTTGATTGTTCGATAATTTTATTTATTTAATGGAGATTTAATTAAGTTTTTGAAACTATGTTAACGACGATCGGTGTTCTAGTTACGCCCTTACACTTATCGCAATTTTTATCTCCTTATAACAAATTTGCGTCAACTCATTATTTATGATAAAACAACAACTACTCTAGAATCACGTGTTATCGCAACATTTATATTAATTTCCAGGTGTGGTTCAGTCACGGCACAGATAGATGATTTACAAATACCAGTAGAAAATGATAACCGATTTCCACCAGAGGCTCATTTAAAAAACGACACAGATATTTTTGAGGGTAGTGGTGATGGTGTCATAGAAGAACCAGTTGTAATCACCACGACCGAAGATATTGCCAAGACAACAACCCTTCGACCAGCACTTGAAGATGTGGAATCGAATGGATTAAATGATAGTTCACCAATCGATAATGCAGATCAGGGATGCCCGAATCAATGTCAGTGCAGCGTAGAAGGCGAAGATTTTGTAGTTAACTGTGCTGGAAACGATATTACACAATTTCCTAACTCAATAGATATTAGGACAACTAAATTATATTTGCAGAATAACAAATTAACCGAAGTACCAAAGGAGGTATCAACATTAAAAAACTTAGTAGTACTTAATGCTGATCATAATTTGATTGCAACAATTGGCTCCGGAGTAAGTTGATTATTATTTCTAGAAGTTTATTAATTATTCCTAGCAGTGTCGTGTATAGGTTGTCATGTAAACAAGTTAAATTAAGGAGACTTTTCCTTTCAAATCATCAAATCAAAATCAGAACCCCTATGCAAAGCCTTGACTTTTTAAGTAACAACTGGATTTAATAACACCACAGAGTATGCATATTTTTATATACCTATTATGTAGGTATGGTCGTACATTATCACAAACCTATTGTATATCACTTGCAAGGACTACCAGGATTCCTACGATATTCCCTTTATTCAAATATAATGTACCGCGTTACTCGTAATCAATAGCATAATACTAATTATATTAATTAATTAACATAACGCTGTATCCCCCCCAACGGGGTAGTCAGAGAGGACGGAGCGCCAGGAGGCGCGGTCCTTACGCGGTCTTTCGCTGCCTCAAATCTCATCATTCTCCTCACACATTTTCGCCTAGGTATGCGAGTGCTTTTGACATTTCCGTCTGCTAACACTCTGGCTATTTGATCTTCATAAGTCAGACTTGGTCTTCCTTGACTTCTTTTATCACTCACTTTCGCTCTGTATATTTTCTTCGTCAGTCTTTCATCACTCATTCTTTCCATGTGCCCGAATAATTTAAGCATTCCTTTCTTCATTTTTACAATAACACTGTTGTGCAACCCTGTCATACTGCGTATCTCATCATTGTTTATCCTGTCTGCAAGCGTGACACCGCACATATTTCTGAGAGACCGCATCTCCACAGCATTTATCATACTTTCACTTTCTAATATTAATTAATTAAATAGTATTAAACCTAAAAGTAGTTTGTTCCGTTGTTTTGCCTTTGCTGTAGTCGCGTAAAAGGAAAGTTGCTAGACATTGAATTAAATTGTAATGGATTTAGCAATTTTGTTTATCCACTGCCATGTTTTCAAATTCAATAGTTACAACTTACTGTTTTTGAAAATGGGAATAAGTCATAAGCTAGAAGAAAGAAACAATTGACATACGTTCTCACGTAGTTTCATTATACAGATTTATGTAATTTTATTTTTCAGTCGATCAGCGAACTTCCTGAATTAGTCTTGTTGAATTTGGCAAATAATCGTTTGATAGAATACCCTAATGATCTGAAAAATAGTTTTGGGCTGACAAAATTAAAAGAACTGGACTTAGGAGGCAATGACATGAGAACGGTAATAAATTTAACATTTAGTTTATTTCAAATTAAATTGCATTATATTACATTCTAAAATGTCTTATTTTTAAATTATAGAATAACATTATGGTGTAAACACGAATTTTTATTATTTACAGTCTTTGATGCCTGAACTCTTCTCAAGTTTTAATTCACTAGAAAAGTTGACACTACCAACTTCGACATCAGAGTTACTGGAAAACTTATGTCAATCACTTAAAGAGTCTTTAGAAACAATATGTACTGGATCGTGCGCAGAACAATCGTACGAATGTCTTGATGCACCACAAAAAATAGACGAAGGACTTTTTGATGCTACATTGCCAGCGATGATAGCATATAGTAACGCGATTGAAGATAACGTTGATCCGATGGTTTCTTCTGATAAAGACAATAAAAAAGGTGACGTAAGCACTGACACTTTACAAATACTGCAAGAAAATCAAATTTTAAACGATGCTAATATAAATAATAGCGCAATAATGCCAGTACAGTCACGAAGTGCAATATTGAATGAAAACATTGTGCAAACAAAGAATGCTATGAATGATTTCTCCCTTCGATCTGCTGTTAATGAAGAACCAGTACAAGACACTCATTCTAATAGTGTAGATACTCAAAAAACAGTTCCTAGTAACGATGAAAGGGATGTTAAAGTAGGAGCAACAACACAAACCAAAACTGGAGGGGTAGATAAAAGCGTTATTGGAATCATCGTAGCCGGTATGGTACTTGTAGTGGCTACGATCACAATAAAAAAGAATTGGAGTTCAATAAGAAATCGCTTCAGTACGTCACCAAGACCAGCGAATGAGCGTGTAGCAGGAAATTCAAATGGAACAACCCCAGAGGAGGTACCTTTGCAGGATAAATCACCTGCGTGAGATGTGAATTTTTTATGCCATATCTACGAGTTGCTTGAATGAGTGATTTTGATCTGACTGTTGAAGATTATTATTTATTTACCAAAAAGGTAGACTCATAAAGTAGGTTTAAGTCATAATGCTGCGCACACACACTATCTGTATACATCGCCTTTTATTATAATAATATGTGTATAATATGACTTCGATTTTAATAATATAATAGTTTCAAATTGATAGACTTCATTTTTTGCTGGATTTGTGAAATGAAATTTATACGTGTTGATAAAATGTAAATAACCTAAAAATAATATACAACATACATATATACTTGTTTTATACTTAATTTATCAGGTTTCATTAGGTTGTATTATAGGAGTTTACTGTATTTCGCAATAAATTTATTTTTATGAAGTAAAACATTAAATGTTTAATGACTTTTTAACATCTTCCTAGGTTTCTACATATTAATTTTACTCATCTGTATACATGTATAATAATAATTAACTTCTTTTTACATTTTATACGTCTAAAATATTGACAGTTCGCAGACTGAAATAGAAAGCTATAAATCATAAAGCCCATAGCACTGATACTACAAAGGAGTCCACCAATTGAGGTCGTCAAGGAGAATGTCGAAATAATCGTGCCTAAGTCCCATAGCTTTTCCTCCTGTACTTGCTTGTAGTGCTCCAGTGCCGGGTAAGTCCGACATTTTGAAGGATATGTAGCCTGTAGAAGTTTAGTGATTGCGCAATTGAAAAATGAAATGCTGTGTGGTAAGTTGCAAATTACACTCAGCCGGACGCTGTGACACTTAAAAAAATATCGAATTTTACGTATTTACACAATTTTATATCGAATGTTCTAGAAAGTTTCCTTGTTAAGGACTCTACCCACTACACCGCGCACCGTACCATACCATGATCGTAAACCGGACCGACACAAGCAAAAAAATATTCTTCGTATGAATTACTATCAAGTAACACCTACTAGACTGTTTCGTCAGCGGCCAACATCGTAGCGTATATTGACCGGACCGGTAGTGATTCCGAGGCAGAAATATTTTGCAGTTTACGCTTCGTGCATGTCACCACGTACGGGAATAAAATGCCGTAGATCTGTTGCGGTGGTCATAGTAGTGTTCCGAACGCTACTTTACACGTTCTAGCAGTGGCGTGCACTCCGTAGAGACAAATAGACTGTCTACCCTAGCAATTTGCTAGTTAATTAATATAAGAAAAAGAAATAAATCGCAACCGAAAACATTTTCAATATTCCCGCGCTCGCCCTATTTTATCGTTCGCCCGAGAGACAATTCGCATCAAAGGCTGAATTTACACACATGCAAAGATTTTCTAACGTTGTGTTTCGTATAATTACACGCGTGCATCTATAGCGGTTTTGAATGTTTACTTATCTCAAAACACGCACACATGTTAAAAAAGAGACGCAGTCTGTAGCCAATACTAGTATCGAAAAAAAAAATCGTCTATAATTTTAATTTTATTAGTTATTATTGTATGCGCCTTCATTTCGCTATAGTCTTATTGGTTAAAACTGTGTGCCGTCCTTTTCCTGATATCTTATTGGTTAATATCAGATACAACACTTAATGCATCCGATTTCAAAATGTGTTCATTTTTATCATTTTATAATAACAGAAGTACATTTATTTTAGTCGTACAACATTTTCGTATTTCGCTGCTAGAGTTGCGCAGCGAGTTCAAAACTTCTTTGAATGAATAACACGAGTCAGCGCTCTCTTTTTTTATAAGCGCCCTCTAAACAATTTCCAGTGACTTTTTCTTCTTTACTTAAAGAATATTTAACAAATAGGTATACAAAATAACAGATGGCGTTCGTCGGCATTCAGATTTCAAACGAAATTATGTTTAATAATTATTGAGTAAGATTGATATAGGTAACGACTTTTCAAATTTGTAATATTATTAAATATTATAAGATTATAAGGTAGGTCTTTTTACTAAAATTTTGTATATTGTATATGTATATTGATTTATCTATTTATATGTTATAAATTGTTATGACACTTCAGATAAAATAATGCCACTGTTTTTTAAATTTGATACAAAATATTAAGCTAAAGAAGAAGCTGTTTTGTTACCCTTGAAACATTTTTCTTAGTAGTTCCAACGAATAAATAACATGACGTAAAATATATCAACATTTACACGCAAACTTTGAATGACGAATTCGGTGTTTTCTTTTTAGTCTACCCTATTGAAATTGTCTGTGCACGTCACTGCGTTCTAGTGAGCAGACCTTTAATGTAGTTTTTACTACCCATCCGCAGATATCAATATAATCGCCTCTTAAAACAGCATATTACACTCAGATATCGCTAAACCTTACCCTAACTGTTCATTGCTAATGTTGTACCATTTTAATTTCTTTCATGACATTATCAAAATTATTAGTAAAAAAGTTATAACGATTCTTAATAAATGTGCAAAATGAGATCTGTTAAGAACTATTCCTTCATAGAAGTAACTTCTATGAAATGTCTTCTCAAAACCAGCATGATCAGGACCACACTCAGGCGTATTGATAATACTAACATATTTTTTATTAACATAGGTCTCATTATACCATAATATAACATGCATACATATCTTCACGCTGTATCCCTAACGAAGAAGTCAAGAGAGGACAGAGCGCCAAGCGTCTATCTATACATAGTATAAAACAAAGTCGCTTCCTGCCGTCTGTCCCTCTGTATGTACGCTTAGATCTTTTAAACTACACAACAGATTTTAATGCGGTTTTCATCAATAGATAGGGATTCAAGAGGAAGGTTTACTTTAGACGTATAATTTAATATTGTTTTGTGTTAATTTGTTGAAATATGACGATAATAGTTCAAGATGTCGGAAAAAATCAAGCCGCTCAGTCAACGAGAAGGCTGTCTTATTCTAAAACAATGTATGATGGAATTGTTCCTCTTTATTAGGAATACTAAAAAGTCAGCGATGGCATATGTCTATTTTATAGGGATAGCCTTCTATAACCATTTTAATGTTTAAAAAAATTAATACACATTATGTGGAGTTTGGAAAGGTATTTGGAGGTGGACGGATACGAGGAATTAGTATCTACATTGGAACCGTGCAAAACCGCAGCGGGTTGCTAATATGACATAAACAATTAATCTAATTTGGTCACAAGCAATAAACAGAAATAACTGTTTATATGGGTCCGGCTACAGAGTACATTCTGACCACGCGCACGATCCATGTCCCCACAGATTACATTCGTATAACGCTTTCATCCACACTCATTCACACGCGTTTCATTTAACTCTGCCGGCCAAACAACTCATACCAAAGGAAAGATAAGTGTCCGTATTGCGCATTATTGTACATCCATTATTATCACGAAGGATACGGGTCTGAGAACACGTATACACCAGACCTACTTATCTATATAGTTTTGCTTGCAGAGAACTGACAATAACGGAGAAAAAAAATATAACAATATAAAATAAAAGAAATCGAAGAATCCGTCACTGCAGTATAGTATTACCAACGACCATGTAATCCAAAAATAACAATTATAAAATGTGTTCCGTTCTCTGTTGTTCCAATTACATGTACATATGAACTGAAATTGAGATTTCAAAAATATAAGAATTATATGTGCATGTACTTTTTAAAATATTTTTACTTTATAAAACAATCGACGACGACCAAATCTTCCCATCTTGAACTCAAAAACCAAGGGCATTATTAATTAATTACAATTGTGTGACAGTGTGAGCTAGAATCATATTTGGAAAATTTTCTAGTTCCTCAATTACGACACTACGATAGAGACCTTAGAGGCCAACAATATTTAGAAATGTTGAATATTATTGCTCTACTGTTATAAAGTCTTGAGAGAATAATAAATAATAATCTTCAACAAATCTGTCATAAATAATAAATTGTTCAATTAATAACGATTGTTCAGTTAATAAGTAATTACATGTATACATATTAAATATAACGGTATTAATAAAAGTCAATATGACAACATAGAGAGCAGCAGGTTATGGCAAGACAGCCTCGAAAGCGGATGTGTAACTGAGTGTGTAACCCCATGCCTGAACTACGACTCGCGGTGCTGTTCCGTTATATTATATCAAAAATATACTATAGATGACGCCATTTGATGTATTACTCATTTTCTCTCTTAAAAATTACAAGTTATTTATACGATAACGCTCAAAATATTTATTCTTTACTTATCAAAACAACTTTATTAAATACGATACAAATAGCTATATGATATGTACATACATATTTAAACGTAATATCTTTGATGAATCAAAGATTAATATTGAAGTATTATCTTAAATAATAGACTTCCTCAAAATTGTCGCTTAAAAACCTGTCATTGCTTAGGACGTCCAGCAAACTTGCAGCATTACCTCTTGGATTACCTAGCCAAACGATAATAGATAACGCAGAATATTTAAACATTGGTGTTTATTGAAGATGTGGAGGTCACCGACTCGTTAGGTCTATGCTCGCTGCAGATACAATGCGTAATAATAACACTGAAGTTAAATGCTTTGCTTATATGTTTCTGTTACATATTACATACATACATATTTGTATATCTTTTTTGATCAACGTCACATGTGAGTTATAAATGTCAAGTGCACTAACCCCGTTTCGCAGACTATAATAATTTTAAAGACAGTTTTTGTGTAAGTGCCAGTGAAAGGACTGTTTTATGTTCTCTGTGCGATATGCATCGCTAATGTAATTGATGTTGTGAAATGATATCATTATAGCTCGTTGACATGGTTGACAAAAACTAATTTAGGGTAAGGTTTTTAATCAATATTATTTTGGCAACTGTAATTAAAATTAGAAAGGAGTGATGACGTTATTAATTACAAAAATAATAGATGTTCCTACACTACTTATACCATAGATTTCTCTTACAAAACTCAACTAAGCTTCTAGTATACTAGATTATAAATACTGGATACTTGGACCTAAGTATACGTATGTGTAATTTGTAAGATGTATGTATAATATACAGGTATTCCACGTAGAGACTCAGCATAGGGATGACAGATGTTAGAAAAGCATAGATGTTGACATCGATGTCACTATAGATCCTCAATCATCAATATTCAATTAACATTTCAATGAAAAGATCGAAATTTTTCACGAAACTATGGAAATAAATATAAATATAATCTATTATTTTGTTCCTATAAATGCATTCCACACAAATATTTAATTTTAATTTAAATATTGCATTCTATCAAAGATTTTGTAGCTCGGCGTCTTGAAATTTTAGAATACCTGTTGAATATTAAAATTTCGACTATTCTTACCAGGTAAGGGGCATCGATGTATCGATGTTTTGAAAGTTAAACATTAAAGTCTAATGCTTAGCTAATACATATAGTAGATGAACATCTATCTCTAGTTCCATGTCTATCTGTGAGACATGTAAATATAGAGTAATTACTTCAAATATAGAAAGTTTTACAATGGAATTTTCATGTTATATTCAAAAGTAATGTGTACTGCATTCAAAGATTTTAAGTTTATTTTGCCTGAGTCAAGAATCAAACCGGTCACTTGTGAAATTGTGAAGAACTTTCATCTGTTTTTTTATAACCGGTCGAAAGAGTCCTTAAAACAATCCATTTCTTCTAAATAAACTAGTATTTTAAATTAAAGAAAGAAATACATAAATTACGAAGTCTAATTTCTAAAGCAAAACCGTGAGTTAGTCAAAAATAACAAGCGAGGTATATTAACAGACAGATCACAAGTGTAACAATAACAATGGACCAAGATCATCGTACACCAGAAAAAACCACCTGGTATCCGTTTCTCAAGTAGTCGCTGTCATAAAAGCTTTTCTCATGTGTAATCAGACCAAATAAAAAAAGAAAGACAACACCGCAGCGAACAACACAGTGAGGCCGGTAAATCTACGTCTCACCATGTAAATGCTGTGTGTTTGTTAGAGGATAATATATAATAATAAAGGATATACATATAAGGGATAATAATGTTATTACGCAGCAAATAAATCACAGCACAAAGTAGCAGAAAGACGCAACACAGCGATACGTCTTTCTTTTTTAATTTGGTCTGAGTTAATAATTAACATTTTTTTTTTAATTTCCAAAAAGTAGAATATCACATTTTTAGAACCTGCAATTAGTGCGCCATCTTTGCTGATTATTTATTATTGTTCGAGCCTTTCTAAGTCATTTTTTTACACCAAACGGTAATAAAGTTAAGGTTATGGTAAAATTTTCGCACAAATGGGTTTATGAAATGTAATTTTATTGTTAAGTGGGTGTAGAACTTTTTTTTCCTCTATTCTCTTTCGCAATATTATAATATTAGTTTATGGAAGAATGGATTTATGTAATTACCAAATCAGTACATTAAAAAGCAAATATATATACATATATCCGTTTTATGTATGATATTTTTCATTACGTATTCAAGGTACCTAATAGCTAAATGGCCATTAGATTACTATAAAAAAAAAACACGACAGGTAATCAACAGTGACTTAATTGGTTAAATGTCAGTTGTCTACGTCTTTGTCTGTGCTATCTAAAAGAGCTACACATGCCTGTGCGATGAGAATAAGATATGAGACAAGTTCGCATATTCTTGCATCATTCGCTAACGCGCAATATCTGCCTACGATCAGAGAAAATAATCATTTTTCTTCCGCTACAATAAAACTGGTGTGCTTGCGATTTCGTTCGCATGGATTCTAGAAATTGATTGGATATTTCAATAGAGTAATAAATGATTTGCAAATAGTGTAGGTATATTAGGTATATAGTATGTTTTGTAAGCAATTTCGTACTGTATTTTGTATACATAACAAGGATACAAAGGTATGTCTTTGTAAATTCTATTATTTCTATTATTTTACACTCTTGCTTGTAATCAACAAGCAACAGTGTAAAATAATAGAATTATTATAATATGACGGTAGGACCGGTGTTTGAAAAGTTGCAAGGGATACAATGACACCTCTTTGTAACTTCTCAAACAACGTTATTAAAGGTTATTAAAATTATTAATAGCGAATAATTGTAACGTATAAAATAAACGACGTTAGAACTATCGCCCTTTCCTAGCTTTGTACTATTAACTACATTTTTTTTTGCCAAAATCATTATTACAAAATCCAAGAACGAAGTTCATGGACGTAATGATTATTACTTTATCATAGATAATTCGGTTGGCATATTGGGCTTAAAATTTATTAGTCGAGTAAAATAAATAGCAAAGTTAATAAATAATGAGATTTATTAATTATGCACTAGTTACTACAATTCCAACTTTATACAAATCAAGCAATGGTCTCTTACTCAGTCACTATCTACTGTCTTTTTCGTTAGTGCCTTAGACTAAGTAACAATGGACGAATATTTGCTCTAAGACCGTGTTTTGTGATCTGGATCTCAAAATCTAAGAAAACTGAGTTTTATATTTGGATACATACAACTTCAACTCTTTATCTTGAAATTATTAAATGTGAAAACATGATTTGATAAAAATTTCTCGATAAAAAAATTACAGAAAAAACACTAGGTATTTTGCACAAAGATTCAGTTCTATCTCTGAAATTCCATTGAATTTTAAAATGATTTTTACTAAAATGGATGGGTAATTACAATATCTCAAATCTCTAAAACCAATTTTTTAATTGGTAATGCAGTTTTCTTGCAAATCAGAATTGTGCGCAAAATCAAATGTTGAGATTTCTCCGCCTTAAAATATGATCAAAACTGCAACTGCGAAATTCAACTTTATCGTTATCTCCATAGGTAGGGATGCAATCGATACATCGGTTTCAAAACATAGAGGTATCGTTCATAAACATCGATGTTAAAACATGATGAAACTTCTAACATGGACGATACATCGCTCTTTCTGAACGATGTTTCATCAAAGCGCCATCTGTTAAAGGCCTTACTCACGGTGTAATCTGACTAGCGATTTGAAACTGCAATTTGTTGCAGTCGCAGTTGCTTTTGCTCTAATCACTTTAGCAACCGCAATTGCAATTTCATTCTGCGAACAAGCGCCACAACATGTACATGCGCCTACCTATGTGTAATAATGGTACCAATGAACCAATGTTGTCCAAATTTAAAAAAGCGAGTCTTGTAATTGCCGTTGCTACCTACATCGATTGATCACAACCTAGGAGAAAGAAAAAAGATTTTGAGTATCTTTTTTGGGTAAATGCGGCGAATCTTTGTACACTTCTAAAATTTTTGTCCAAACAGATTCTTCTTTGCTGTTCATTTTTGTGGCAGCAACGGTGAAATAGATAAGGAGTGTGTATAGGTACTATTCCGTGAACGGTATGGCCGCGGCCAGTGTGATTAATCTCAGTACTACGAACAAGGTAATGACAGAATAACAACTTTACTAAATTAGGAAGAACACTGAATGTGTTCTAAATCTACAATCTCGTTTGATTTTAAATTTAGTCGAATTAAAATTCTTTCAATTGGAATTCATAGGTGGGGGGCAGCGCAGATTACTAATAAAAAATATTTTTTCATTGCATTCGAAAGTAACTAAGATTAATACAATAATGAATTATTATAAAAAATACTTCGTGAGTTATATAGCAACATGATGTGAGGTTTTTTTCTGTATATTTTTTACTTTTTTTGACGACATTGAATTTGAAAATTCATCGTAGTTTGAAAGCAGAAAAGAGATTGTTATCTGTTATCGTTATCATTATTTATTTATTTATTTTGTTATTCTCTTTTGTTTTTTCCCTTGTCCAATGTCCGCGTCATTTCAATGAGTTTACAATATCACGTAGATAATAAGCACAAACAGTTTGTACATACATACATATCTTCACGCTGTATCCCTAACGGTTAAATAAAGCATATTTATGCCCTACATTTTATATATTTACATACAGTAGTTCCAATTGGTGATAACAGATGGCATTAGGGAAGCACTTTATGCTGCTTCCGTCTTAAAAGAAGATTGAGGAGGTGTATCGAGATAGGAAAATAAGTAATTAACGTCCTGATAAAGGACGCAAATTACGAAAATCAATACTTACTTTAAAAAACATTTTAAAAAATACTTAAAATTGTTTACATTTTGGATTGACCGCTAATGAATAATAAAACGACACAGGTACTAAAAAAGACATTTCCATTAAGATCTCAAAATTCAAATCTTCATACGAAAAAATTTAACTCTTTTTAAAACATACCGCGGCACGTTCGATTCGCTCGCTCGGCTTGCGCGTTTTGGTTTACTTACTACCTAACCTAAACCACAGTACAAGTAAGCAAGCAGTATTCTATCTCGGCAGTGTCCTATAGATAATTATCTACAGTCGCTCGGTACGTAAACACGCAATAGGGCTACCGACTTGGACTGTTTTTCTTGGTTTACGTATTTGATAATAGGTACTATATTAAATTGTCATATTATCTTTTCATTTTATATTATTGCAAATTTAATAAGTTTTTATTTATATAATTCTACTAGTATTTTATTTCTAGTTTCAAAAGTTTGTGAGTTAGTATGGTGAAAATGGACAAAAAATAATACATTTTGTGTGCAGTATAATTAAAAACCAGCAATAAATTAACTAGATCATTATGATAATATATTTCCTACAAATTAACAACAGAGAAATATTTCTGGTTTCGATATAGATGTATTCAAACATCCATACACTGAATATTATGCTCGAAAACTTGATTGACATAATATTTCGTCAGTAAATGTAAATGCGCGGAAGCGTCTCACACCGTCCGACGACAACCGCAGCGCACTCGCGACTATTGTATGCCGAGAATTCGAAGCGCGTCGTTTGGGAGCCTTTGTATGAAGACAGAATACTGTATGCTTACTTGTACTGTGCCTAAACCTACCCAAAAAATGTTCTTGTAGGATTCTGTTCTGGCGTTTCACCGGCCGCTGTCGCGGCACGCTCGCTTCGCTCGCTCAGCTCCTACGTTGTGGTTTACATATTTACCTAACCTAACCTACCGAAAGAATATTTTTATAGGGCGGATTCTGTTAAAAATTAGACAATCATAAAAATAATATCTATGACCAAAAAATTAATATCCATTAAATCTGTGATTTAAATCGCATAAAATTTTCAGTTTACAAAATTAATAAGTATCCTAAAATATTACATCCCTTAATGTAAAACTTTAAAATCTTAAATACATATAGAGAGTGTCGTCCCCGTCCTTCATTACAGAAATACAATGAACAATATGTATATACAAGTGATAAAACACGTAGTAGTTGTAACTTGATATAGTAATTACAAAATTATTATCTTAAAAAATATAATTGTGTAAAGTGACGATTTAAATCTTAGATATTTATAATGATCGTCTTGTACTATGAACATATCATCATTTTGTTGAATTTTACAAAAGAAATTTACAACATTTTATCAAGTGTGAAGCAATGTAAAGCTTAGCCGTAAGGCTTTTTACTGTAATTTTGTATTTTTTTTTGTCACACATGGATACATGCGTACAGTTTTCTATTTGGTAACCCGTTCTCACACATTACGCACGAATCGCGGGCGACGGCGAACGTGTTACCGAGTGAATATCGACCGAACGCACGAACTTCGTGGTGCGACTTTAGCCGATTTTCAGCTAGATATAGCCACATGTACGGATTTGTTAGCTACCAAAAAAAAAAATTTGGTAGTAATTTTTCAGTCAATTTCTAATCTAAAAAAGTTACATAATAACTCAATATTAAGGTTATCAAAATTATTGTTTTTGAATTTTGTAATGAGAAACAAATAAATAACTGTTCTATCTTTTATCTTAATAAATTTGATTAATTACGTACATTTACATAATTGTACTGAATGTTTTCCACTCCTAGCTAAAATATAATTACAATCAGTCAATATCTAAGTCAATAACTCTTAGTGTGCTTTTTATTGACAGTTTCTAGATTTTTACTATTAATTAAGCAATATTTTTAGAAGTCTTTTTTTGTTTGTAAATTTTATAATCGTGGACTCAAAAACGGCTCGAACGATTTCGATGAGGTTTTTAATTAGAGGTTAACTAGGGCGAAAAAACGACAGCTAGATTATATTCATGAGAAAGCGCGTTTTATATCGCGTTTCAGAGCAGTGCTCGGTCGTCTAGGCATTATTTTAAAAAAAATCGAAAAAACTTCGATGTATCGTTCATAAACATCGATGTTTTAACATAGACCTTTATTATGAGCGATGTTGCATGCCTAGCCATAGGACGTGGGGATAATGAACGAATTTGGTTACACTGGGCTGCATAGCAGGACACAAACGTGAAAACATGATTGCAAAAAAAAATCTCGATAAAAAAATCCAGAAAAACCCTGTTTAACACAAAGATTCAGTTGCATCTCCGAAATTCCATACAATTTTTAAATGGTTTTTACTAAAATGGATAGATATTATAATATATCTCAAGTCTAAAACCAGTTTTTTAATTGGTAATGTAGTTTTGTTGCAAATTACAATAATGTGCAAAAATAAATGTTGAGATTTCTCCGTGCTAAAATATGTACAAACCGCAACTGCGAAAATCAACTTTATTGTTATTGTCATAGGGCGCGGGGGTAATGAACGAATTCGGTTACACTGGGCTACATAGGCGGACTCTTAAAGTGTTTTCGTTGTCTGTTTCTAGATTTTTACTAATGTGCGTGTTTATTACTCATTAGGGAAGGACACAGTATAACGATACACAGCTGAACATGACATATTTTTATTTTTGTAATTACTAGTAGTCAAAACACAAGATTTACGAGTATTTTGCAATTAATTATAGTACGAGATCCGGCTGCGAGATAGTAATGAACGTAGTAACGTTCATCTCGTTTTCGTTACTTTCCATGTCCCATTAAAAAGTACTCCACACTCACGTTACCTATTTAATAGTGTGATGAATTTGATTTCATAAATGAAGCAATTACTAATGTTGACTGAGATAAAGAGCTCGGTTGTCAGAAAATAGATGATGCCGTTGATTGCTTCTATACTGTTTGTAAAGAAATAATGGATAAATATACCAATGAAATCTTTTGGTAACAATAATTGCCCGTCCTGGTATTTCCCAGTACTCAAGAAGTTATAAAAGAAAAATTTAAATATCATAAGAGGTTCCGTATCTACGGTAATCGTTCTGATGGGGAATCATTCCAGTTGCTGAGAGAACGAGTTAAAATCCTGGAATTAAAATGTTACAACAAGTATATAACAACTGTTGAAAATTAATTGCAAAAAACCTTAAACATTTTTGGTCTTACCTCAAATCCAAATCGAAAGTTAATTCTCTACCATGTAGTCGTGAATATGATGGCGTAGTCTATAACAACGGAGACTCTATTTGCAACGCCTTTTCGAAATTCTTCTTATCGAATTTTTTAAATCCTTGTAATAACACTGCATTATCCTCTTTCACACTTGACTGCAATACCTCATCATATATCAGAGATATGCACATCAAATCACTCAGTTGCTTAAAACTTTAGATATCTCAAAATCAGCAAGTCAAGACTACCTACCAGCCCGTTTTCTTGTCAGTGTTTCTCACTCTATATCCATACCAATAATCAGTCTTTCCAATAACTCTTTCGGAGGTCTATCAATGAAGGCATTGTCCCAGGAATATGGAAGCTAGGGTTATTACGCCAGTCTTCAAAAAAAGGCTCTAAAACTGACGTATCGAATTACCGTCTTATATTAAAGCTATGCTTAATTTCAAAAATATTCGAAAGGATTGTTTATAATCAGGTCTATCCACCTCTTAAACAATCCTTTAGTCTATCTCAGCATAGCTTTTTGAAGGGCCTATCAACAATATCAAACCTTGTCTTACTTAATAATTCTGCTTTGACTGATTCTATGGACGTCGTGTACACAGAATACAGCAAAGCCTTTGACAGAATTCGAGCATGATATCATGCTATTGAAATTACAAAAAATTGGTATTTGTGGCGATTTATTAAGGTGGTTTGCCTCGTACTTTGAAAATAGGACTCAAGCTGTGGTGGTCAACAGTTACATATCTAGTTGGGTAAGTATTCCCAGCGGCGTCCCACAAGGCTCTCTGTTAGGCTCACTTCTAGTTGTTATTGTTATCAATGATATCGATACCTGTCTTCAATCGTCCAAACTACTCTCTTTTACTGATGACATGAAAATATTCGCAGCTATCTCCTCAGTGTTTGAAGCGGAGTGTCTCCAAAATGATCGAATCCGCCTAGAACATTACTGCCGTGTAAACCACTTAGACCTGAATCCTTCTAAATGAAATATAGTCACATTTAGCCGCAAAAGGTGCAATATTGTGTACGACTATAAATTAATAAGTATGGTTCTTCCGAGGTGTCACGTTATACGCGATCTCGGCGTTCAGCATGACTCGAAACAATATTTGACGCGCACATCAACAGTATAGTTGCCAAAGCTCCTAGAGCCCTTAGATTCATGTTACGTAATTCTAAAGACTTCAAACTATTTAAGACTCAAAATACTATATTATACACTAGTACGCAATAATCTTATATGCGCCGCAAGTCTGGAATCCTCGTTATATTACCTACAAAACGCGCATCGAGAATATACAGAAAAAGTTCATCAAATTCCTCTGCTATAGATTAAAAATTATTAAAATGTTACTACTCTTCCGCGCATTACCTGGACCTATGTCGAAATCAGCATCTTCTTCCACTCGAGCTCCGTCGCCAAATAGCTGACATCCTATGCTTATTAAAAATATCTAATGGTAGTAAAGACTGCCCAGATCTTCTATCTAAAATAAATTTAAATGTACCAGTTAGACCCTTACGAAGAAACGCAATTTTAAGTATTTCTTTTACCAAAAATAATTGTAAGAAGAATACTTATTGCTGGCGCGTGAGTAAGAGCTTTAATGCATTATCTTGAGAATTAGACCTCGACTTGTTCAATACTAATCAAGCTGCTGCGAGGCGTATTCTAAGTGAGATGTTTTTTAACGTGAATGATAGTTTAAGTTATGTCTCTACTCTTTATGATGTGTCTATGATATGAATGTGTTTATGATATGAATTTTTCACGCAGTACGAATTCGATTTTGTATTTTTAAAATAAATGACATTTTACAACCATTAGGTCATTTAACATAGATTGTTATTAATTTTATTTTATCTATAGTATATGTACTTATATATCATTAGCAATGAATAATTTTTCGAAATTTTTCAAAACCTAGGAAAAATTCGAGAAAAATTACAAGAAAAATTTGGGAATAATTTCGGAAAAATTTCAAAAATGGAAAAATATCGGAAAAATAATTGAAAAATATGAAAAATTCTTGAAAAATTTCAATGACCCATCATTATATATCATACACATGACATATTATACTATTGACATTGAGTGTCTGTCTATGATTTCGAAATAAAAACTTACTCTAAGCTCATATACCTAGTATACCAAATGGAATTTGGAAAATACGAAATTTAAGGTGGGTAAAACCGTGGGGCACAGCTAGTCAGTAACAAAGACAGCTTAAACTAGCACAAAGACTATATAGACAAATAATGTCAGTCATATTTAGCGCGTCATGGTATTTACCGTGCCATGGTGACTATTCACGTTCCTCGTCCGAAAGAACGAGTGCCAATGAACTTTGCTTGGCCGTGTATCATAGAATCGTAGCTCGTAGTGAGGCCATTGCTGTTTTAGATTTTACGAAGATTTTACGCAACAAGAACTAAAACAAGTAGGTAACTTTACATTGCTACTAATGTATGGAAATTCTATACTTACATTTAGCCTTGAAATAATTTCGGTTAATACCGATATTCAGTACTTGCACACATTATTACGTACATACTTAATACGTATTACAATTTACTTTGAAAGATAAACCTGACGGAACTACATACTTTATTATATTCAAGGTATTTGCGGGTTCGATTCCCGTCCCGAGTCTGGGTGTTTATGTATAATATGTATTTATTTACAAAAGAAAAATATATAAGCAGTATATCAGTTGTCTAGTACCCATAACACAAGCGCTGTGCTGCTTACATTGGGACTAGATGGCACTGTGTAAAAATGTCTGAGTATATTATTATTATTTTTAAAAAAGTGGAAGTTTTTTTAGATGTCTCCAAATCCATAATAATGTTATACCATAATCATAATTATTCTATTTTTTCAGAATTTATTTTCTGTAATGATAGTACTCTAACAATATTATGAGAGTGTATCACATAATACATCAGTGAATCAGATGAGATCGTTTGGTTTTGATCCACTTGGGCCCTGATCAACTGGGAATTTATAGTCATTATTCTGCAATAGGGAACGCGTTATCTATTTTTATGTTATTACTACATTATTGTCAAAGCATTTTTTTGTAAGTGACCTCCACTCACTTGAAATATTCATAACGTACTCCATAAACCACAACGCTAACATATTTAAAAGTATAATAACTTGGTGAACTCATGTTCACTATGAGACTACGCCACATGTACAATTGAACTCATGTTCACCAGGAAGGCAGGAACCAAGCCACATGTAGAACGTTATGCAGTAAGCAGCATTTAACCTTATAAATTATTAAAATAAATAAGTGTGTGCCCGAAGGGTTTCGTAGTCGGGATGTTCAATATTCATTTATTTGGCAGCAACAACAAGTTTATATTTTATAGCGTTTCTCAACGACACTGAAAAACAAAGTTATTTTGCGGTAGCTGACCATCTAAATCTAACCGATAATACCACATCTCAAAAACTACAAAACATCTTACTCAGACCAATTTTAATTGAAAGTGCTTTTTAAGTTCTACCATCTTGAATTTTTAGGAGTTTTTCACTTCATATAGTTGAAAGTTAGAGGGGAAAAACATACTTTTACGAATTCAAAGAGTAAATCTCAGCAACTATAATAAAAAAGTCACTGAAACCTCTTTTTCACAGCATTGGAATTTTTTTTTCATCTCTCAGTTACGTTTAAAGTGCCAACCCTAGTTCTATTTGTTTCAAAATTTCACTACACCATTACATAGCAGTTCACAGAATACACCTACCTTCCGAATTTCCTCTTAAGTATGTACATAATTACAATTGTCTCCAATCTCTAAATAAAAAGGATGTGACTTAATATGTACAGACAGACGGACAGGCTGATGAAATTATCCGGCTCCGTTTTTTGATATTTGGCTAGCGAATCCTAAAAATACTATTCTTCATTAATTCAATCTGGGGATTAAGTTTTTTTTTCGTATT
Source organism: Zeuzera pyrina (assembly GCA_907165235.1). NCBI lineage: Eukaryota > Metazoa > Arthropoda > Insecta > Lepidoptera > Cossidae > Zeuzera > Zeuzera pyrina. The sequence goes on from OU015627.1 coordinate 9,110,859, forward strand.
TTTAAGACGTCGATGCTGAACGTGTTTTCTTTGAAGTTTTACAGAATTCATCCAGTGTATAGAATTGTTTATGAATGTTTAAAGTAATTTTGCTAGATACGTAGGCGTAAGTATGAGGTGTATGAGACCGTGCGTGACGTTACGAATGTAATAAATAATAGTATATTGTATAATACCGTAGTGCGTTGTTGTTTTTATGGCGTCATTAAGTATTGTAAATAAATAATAGTATATTGTATAATACCGTAGTGCGTTGTTGTTTTTATGGCGTCATTAAGTATTGTTTTGCTACACTTTTTTGGACAGACGTATATTATGTATCATGCCATACCTTATAGAGGTATGGCATGATACATAATATACGTCTGTCCAAAAAGTCCAAAAAACTGTTATAGATAAATCTAAATAAGTATTTTTTTTTGTTTCTAATACGATTTCTAGTACAATAATATGTTGCAATAAATATTGGGTCCTTACATATGAAATTAGCGTTTTGTCGTACTGACCACTTTGACCTGAAATATCTCCTCTTTGGTTAAGAATTCCAAATTAAAATTTATAAATTCATTTAGCTGGTACATTTGAGTTTTGAAAACAGTCATTCATTTGTTTTTTTTCTCATTTTTTTTTCTTTGGCGTCGCTTATTACCGCACAATGGAAAACATGAAATATCGGTATATTTACGAGTACGAGTTCTACCGTGGCACCAGTGCTGCAGAAACAGCTCCAAGGATTAATGATGTGTACGGCGCTGGTGTCGCAAAAGAAAGCACGGTACGTTTTTGGTTTCAACGTTTTCGTTCTAGAAATTTCGACCTTCAGAACCAACCCCGTGGACGGCCGGAGACCAAAGTGGAAAATGAAGAATTAAAGGCTATTGTGGAAGCGGATCCATCACAAAGCACTTCAGAGATAGCTGCAGGCTTCGGGGTAAGTGACAAAACTGTATTAATGCACTTGACGCAAATCGGGAAAGTAAAAAAACTTGAACGATGGGTACCTCATGAATTGAGTGAATCGAACTTGCAAATACGCGTCGACTGCTGTGTTACTTTGCTCAACCGACACAATAATGAAGGGATTTTAAATCGAATCATTACTTGTGATGAAAAGTGGATACTGTACGATAATCGGAAGCGCTCGTCGCAATGGCTGAACGCTGGAGACCCAGCCAAATCCTGCCCTAAACGAAAATTGACTCAGAAAAAGTTACTTGTGAGTGTTTGGTGGACTAGCGCCGGTGTCGTTCACTACAGCTTTCTAAAATCTGGCCAAACGATTACGGCAGATATCTATTGTCAGCAACTGTAAACCATGAAGGAAGAACTAGAAGTAAACAACCGAGATTGGTCAATCGCTTTAAGCCACTGCTGCTTCACGACAACGCAAAACCACACACTGCACAACAAACAACCACTAAATTAGATGAGCTACAATTGGAATGTCTGCGACATCCACCGTACTCCCCGGACCTTGCTCCAACAGATTACCATTTTTTCCGGAATTTGGACAACTTCTTACAAGGAAAAAAATTCAACTCTGATGCGGCAGTCCAAACCGCCTTCAAAGAGTTTATTGATTCTCGCCCCCATGGTTTTTTTAGTAAAGGAATCAATGAACTACCTATGAGATGGCAAAAGTTCATAGATAACAACGGTGCATACTTTGATTAATTAAATATATTTTACAAAAAAAAATTGACTTTATATTCCTCCCGTACAAAACGCCAATTTCATATGTAAGGACCCAATATATGCAATAAATAATACCGCTGTGCACCGATTTTCTTTTTCAATTTTAACTCTTGCTAGGTATAAGTTATTATTGCTAAATATATATAAAAATACTTATTCATTTTATCATATATATATATGTTAATATGATAATTGTATTCATAATAACTAGAGGTCACCCGGTGGTCAAAATTCGACCGTAAATATAAATTTATAAAATAAACTGGCGACTTTTTGATCCAAGGAGGTTACATATATTGTATACGATAAAAAAGTATGAGTTTGATATTGATAGTCTTTTTGACATTGGTAGTATGAACTTAATAAATGAGTGTTTTATTGAATTTAATGTATTTGTAACACATATTAGGTACATACATATTTTAACTTTCTGCACATCTCTTTTAACCCTAGTTATGCCAAATCTCACACTCCTTTATACGTGCAATATTCTTAAAAAGGGATACGTAGTTTTCGCTGCACGTATTAATCTCAGAGTATTAGTATAATGATTACAAATTCATAAGTGAAGTAGGTATAACAAAATAAATATATAAGAAAACAACCAATCAGGTCCCCTTAAAATGTAAAAACAGTAATTCATGCTTCAGGTTATCATACTTCTTCATACCTGCCAAGAACTTTCACAAGTATTGTTATTGACAATGAAACACTATTGTAAACGTTGCGCAATTTGCGAGTACCTAATAGATCTGACGTTTGTCGCAGTAGTACAGAATACATACATAATCATGTTCATGAAACGTTATTTTAGTGATTATTTATTTATAACTGAAACATTCGCATATAGGTAGTGCGATATCAGAGTAACATGTGGAAATGTTTTTGTGTATTATTTGTGCGTAGTTGTTGATTTTATCAGTGCGCACAGTCGTTTAATGAATGTCCAAAGTCGTTACATGAAAACATGAATAATCATAGGAACTGAGCCACGTGAACACGTGTTCATGACTTGACAGACACAGTGGCGCGCCAACGCCAACCCGTCGCATAGTAAAATATTACCCATCGGAAAAAAATAGGACTAATCCTTTTGTAATTATTTACAGTTAATTGTCTACGTACAAATATTTAGCTAAATGCAAATTTTACTAATTCATTAAGTAGATACTAGGGTACTTATAATTATAACAACACATTGTTTTATTTATCTAATAACTATTATTTTAATTTTAATTAGATAATGTTTTACCTCTTTACATTTTAAACGGTTATCTATTAAAAGAACGCATGGCGAGAACTTTTAAAGTTGGTAGAAGGTTAATCAACTATTTTTTGTACTGGTCGGTTTACTTCGGTAACACATTTTTTTCATATTTATTTATTGTCAGAATAACTGAATAGGACAGACATTAATTTACATATTTATAAATCCGTGCTGAGCAAAGTAGTTTTATGAACAAGAATTAAAATAAAATCGAAAGAAACATAAATATAATATGAAATGAATACATACAACTGTATTTTCAGAGTCGTTTTAGTCAAGAATTTAGGGACAGGAGTGAGATAAAAGATAGTTGGCGACATAAAAATAACGACAACACAAAAAAAAAAACGTTAATTATCGCTACAATAAATATATAACCTACAATAAAATGCTACAATTCATTAAAAATATTATATTCATTTCAAAACATTATTATTAAACTGTATGATTTATAATTCGAAACGTCGCGAATATTGAAATAATATACTCGTAAAATAATACTTTGTTACAAAATAATAGATGTAAAATGTATATACTTAAGTAATTTTTTTACCATAATATTTTTTGATGTCATCTTGACAATGACATTTGCGTGTGGTTGAAAATTTGAAATTATTAGTTAAAGAAATTTTGTGTGAACACTATTAATTTTTTCAGTTTACAATAGTTTAATGGTTAATGGAATAATTGTGGAAATTGGATAATTTTAAATTCATGTTATTCAGTATTCAAATTAGAACAGCACGGTAGTCCTTGAATATTCAAAGTAATGAAATGAGTGATCAGGTCAGTAGGCCAACGGCGCAGTGACTAGTCAGAGATTATAATATCAGTACGAATTTGTAATATTTGTCTTAGAGATAAGGTTTTTTTACATTGTCTGGTCTGTTATCTGTCAGACACATTTTTTTGATATAACCATATCGGACGTGGTACGTGATTAGAAATTAGCGTGACGGTAACATAGCATATGTAAAAGAAAATATAGTTACAGAGTTCAATGCTGGCCAAGTCAATTTAGGAAACGAACTTGTGATGGTAACCATATAAATAATCATAGCTTAATAGCTCATAGCCTAATTTTTAGTGTGGGTTTACACAATTGGTGTGCCTGGAGTATTTATTATTATTCATTAATTAAACATAATTTTAAAAAATCCGAAGATTTCAAGGAACGTGGACGTCCTAAATCCATCCATCATTAATTCAGACATTGCATAATTAAACCACAGTTGACATTTAATTTATTTTTTATTTTGGTAGTATCACAATCGCCTTGACCTATTAAAGCATTTAACTCTGTAAATTACGCAGTAATTTTTGCCTCCGTTCGTAGTTACTGCGAATCAAAAATTTTATCTTGAGCGTCACATAAATTTAGGTAATCTGCTACAGACAAACGGCTGGCGCGAATGGTACTACACGCACCGATTGCGTGCTGGTTCCTACCTATTGCGTTGACCTTGCTTCAAGTCACTATGTGCCGATGAACATGCGGAAGGAGATATTTAAAATTGGATGAGTTGTGTAAGTACAATATAAGAAAACATAACATGGAAATTATTTTGTAGACGTTATTGTTGTTGTTGGGGAATTAACGAGGAGGCCGTCTCTGAGGGCATTATTACATCACGGGTAGATTTAGATGCGCAAGTGATGCTAGAAATTCCTGATAATTCTGATAATTGTTGTATAAGGTAAAAAAAGGACGAACGCACCCATATGTCAATTTATGATATCTACATAGTAATCGCAACAAGGTAATGGAATAGTTAGTGCTTTAATCAAAAGGAATTTGTGAAGTATACATAGATACATTCGTAGATACCTGTATATATGTACACACATCAAAAAAGTCTAAACAACACGCGTCATTTACAGAAACTGCATGTTTTATTAAATGATACTTTACTTTTCTTAGAAAAGTAGATTGGTATACAATCTTTTTTGTTCTCGGAAACCTATACTGGCTGATTTTAAAAATAGAACCTTTTCTGTTGTGTTTTGTTTTCATGGAGCAACGCCATTTGTCTGCTGATGAAATGCAGAGAGTTGTAGGAATGCTACAAGCGGGAAGAAATTAGTCCCAGGTGTCTCGGCATTTTGGTATCAATTGGAGCGTGATTTGTCATCTTTGGCAGCGTTACTTTAATACAGGGGATCCTGTTGAGCAGCACCCAGGACGTGGAAGGAGTACAACTGCTCAACAGGACCGATATACAACTGACTGCAAGACGTCAGCAGATGTTAACCGCCCGGGAGATAGGTTTAAAGCTACAATTCTCAAGCGGTGTTATTGTTAGCCACCAAACCGTGAGAAATAGGCTGCATGAATACGGCCTACGAGCACGACGCCCAATTAGGTGGCCATCTATACGCCATGGGAATCGCGCTCGTCGAAACGAATGGTGTAGGGAACACTTGACATGGACCCAGGAGCAATGTGATAAAATTGTATTTTGTGATGAGTCCCGGTTTGGATTTAGGCCTGCTACGAGAAGGGTAAAAGTGTTTCGTCGTCCCGGAAATGCTGAACGTCTGACATTCGTCCAGGAAGTGCACCTTTACAGTGGCTCCACAGTGATGGTATAGGCGGGTATTATGAAGAACAGACGAACTAAGCTCGTTTTTGTAGATGGCAATAAGAACGCTGAAAGTTACGTTGAAGATGTCCTCGGGCCTTATGTTCAACCATTTGCACAAAGTCTTGGCTCGGATTTTACGCTGATGCATGACAATGCGCGTTCGTACACAGCTCGGTGGACCAGAGTACTTGGCATTGGAAAACATCCGGGTATTGCCGTGGCCTGCAACAACTGAGACTTGTTAAAATTCCATTGGGACTGATTGCTACAGGATCAGATAAACAATCTTATAAATTCAATGAAAATCGCTGCCGACAAGTTTTAAACAACAGAGGCGGTCACACTTTGTATTGAATTACCAAATAATTAAAAAAATGCCGTTATTTAATTTTGTAAAATATGAAAAGTTTAATTTCGTTTTGACTTTATTTTATACTACGTATGTTACGGTACACATATTGTTAATTACTGTGATTAAATGAACAATTGATGAAGGATTTTGTTGCTTTAGTCACTAATGCGTCAAAAAATTCTTAGTTATTATTTATAAAAGAAATATAATTATATTACAATAGTAAAAATCGTTCAAAGTTCAAAATCGAACATGTTGCTTAGACTTTTTTGATGTGTGTATGTATACATATATGTAATTATCTACATATTATAGACAATCTAATACACAAAATATTACAATAGAAATATTTTATCATTATGTTAATAAATAATAAAACAACAAATAATAGTGCAACAATTATGTACACTTTTTTCTTAATATTTCTTGATAGGTATCTATTACAAAATAACCTACTAAAAAATTATATTTTTTATTAGTAATTTATAGCAATTTTGTCTATATTTTCACCAATTTTGAAGTGCAATTAAATGCATCCCTTTTATTTATAAAAGATAATTACTATATGCATGTAAGTACATAGATGTAAAATTTTTCTCAAAATTGAAGTAAAAAAGACGAAATTATTAATTAGAGGTTTGATTACCATAGTATATGCACGCATCCGAAGCAAGTAAATGTATAAAATGAACGCATTGCAAAATGTAGCAAGGGTTATTATTTAATATTGTACCATTTAAGATAAGAGGGCATCGAGGTTTCGACATATCAAAGGGTCGCTTTACTTCTGTGATAAAGATTGATAGGTATTTTAAGAATGAGACAGTGCCATTGTCATGTGATTAGGAATTTAAAACACTGTCGCAAAAAATTAATTTCTTTAAAAAAATTAATGCTTATAAAAACAAAGAATTAAAAGTAATTGTTATTGTCTAGGAACGATTAAATAAAGAGATATTAAACCAAATGTAGACAGCTAATTTTCTATACTTACCTAATTAAAATTAAAGATACCTACCTATTTACCGTTCGTGCGAATTATGCGAATAATACTATAATAATGTTTAGCTCAACCTAAAATTAAAGTTCTAAAATAACATGGCCACGAGAACTAAAGTTATTGAAATCGTATGTACACTAGGAATACATACATTTGTTTTACATGTATTTTATTACATTATGTATCTACTACCGCGAATGAAACTGTGTTCATTCGTGTTATTATAATAGATGCATAGCATAACATCTCCATACTTCGTAGGACATACAGTAAGTAGATACGTAGTTACAAAATAGATACTTGGTTTAATCTATACTAATATTATAGAGAGAGAGCGCGGATTTTGTAAGTATGTTTATATGTGGAGGAGGGTAATCTCCGGAACCATAGCATCTTTTTGAAAAATTCTTTTATCAAAGGTAATACGTTATTCGAGATGGACAAAGGCTTTATATTATTTATATATACATCCCGGGCGATGTCGGGACGGGCCGCTAGTTAAATAATAATTAGTAACCTAGTATCGACCGACACACGACATTACGAAAGCCAAGTGGTCTTCAACATTATCTATTTCTTTATACAGTTTCTTCTTTCTTGCTATAGTAATTCATAGGTTATAAGCGCTACACGGTTATTAACATAATATTTGAATTGCGAAAGCTATGAAGAAATAACCGCACGCCACGTGGTTAAAAATAGTAATAAATTAGTGATTACTACCTGCGGCAAAACTGATTTATGGTTAAAGAAATGTGGTAATTCTTTTGATCTAGGGAAATGGACTGGAGTTAGAACGCATTTAATTCCATACCAAGGCTACATGACGGCAAATTTGTACAAAACGGTCGTTATCGATGGAATTGTTAGATCGTTTAGAACAAATTACGGTCACCGATTCGTGTTTCTCGATGATAATACGCTTGCACATCGAGCTGAGCGAGTGAACACCGCTCTCCGAGAATAAAACTCACGATAAGATTCGCCAGGGGGGCTCGCCTGACTTAAACCCTATCGAGCACGAATGGGATGTTCTTAAGCGAGCTGTCTGGAATCACTAGCCACCCCCCCACAGACCCTGTCAGAGATCGGGGAAGCCGCCATTAAAGAATGGGTCGGGCTACCCCAAGAGTTACTGGATAGCTTGATCTTCAGCATACCCAGGAGGATTTTCGCATGTGTTAGAACTATAGGAGTTATTTTGTATTAATTTGTTAAAAAAATGACTTTTAAAAATGTATAAATTGATTTATTATTAGTTAAAACATCCTTATTATTTTTATTATTGTTTCATAGGATAGTTTGATTTCATTTTATTTAAAAATACGAAATAATATTAATTTATTTTATAACTCAAATGGTACATATTTAACCAAGATAGCATTATTAAAAGCTTTTTATATTGATGTGTAGATGTTTGAATGTTTTTTTATATTTTTTTTTGTAACTTATGATTGAACAAATCCCCATACAAATATAAAAAATGGTTTTCGATATAATTGCGAACATATTCATTCCATAATATACATATGATATATTGCACATTACAGGTCAAACCGAAATTCTCCTTTGTAAGTCAGTAAAAAAGCAACAGTTCCGTCATACTTGTATGTATACCACTTCACACTAAAAACACCTATAGATAAATAATTTAACAATTACAAATATTATTATTACAAATAATCTGTTTTAATCTTTGTTTCTTCTCTGTGCTCTGAATACTGAATCTCTGAATACGAAAACTGAATGACATATACACATTTCAATCTGAGATTTCAATGCAACATACCTACATCCTACATATAAATCTTGAATATATTGGCGTGAATTTCTACATTTTTTATGAAATTTGATGTAACACCTTGTAACACAAGAGATGTTGTGATCTGAAATTCAAGTATCTAATTAGATCAATTTTTATTTTCAAGTTACGCAATAGCACTTGTACAAAAACTGAACGATGAAAAAGTTCAGAGCTGTGGCAAAGAACAATAATTATTATTGTTACAAAATATAAAAATAACATTAAAAAAATTAACACACATAAACCTTGTATTATACGATTAAATATCTTTTATTGCAAGCAAATAGTTTCTGTAAACCGTCTTTATTATTGGATTATTGACACTTATTTATACATATATATGATTGTATATGAAAAAAATCCTTAACAATACTTACTACATTACACAAAATAACTACTTAATAAGAGACCAGCTTCACATCTTACGTTTAGATTTTACTCACCTCCATGACGACGTAGACAAAGGCGGGGCTATCCATACAGTCATGCATTGCGACGAGATTCGTATGATGGAGCGCTGTTAACTCGCGAAGAATTTTGATCTCTTTCACGAGTATTTCTGAAGCTTTCTGGATACCTTTCTTCGTTACCACTTTTACAGCTACAGCTTGTGATGGATTCTATAAACAAAATAGATTGATAAAATGATTTCTTGTCTTGATTGATGTGAATTCTGACGACTATGATTAGAGAATATGTAATGTTCGAATGTAAATTCAGACAATATAATATATTAATATTTTTAGTAGAAATGAAAATGATATTATGGTATTATTTATATTATTGCTATTATAGCTCAATAATACAATACATACACTCTGTCAAGAAAGTACAGGGAAAAGATCAATAATACACGAAGTGTTAGTTATTCATCCAAATTTATTTTATCACCTTCAAAGTATGCTCCTTCAGAAACGATAAACTTACGCCAACGAATAATCCAATTATCAAAACATTTTTAAACGCTTTTTCCGGAATTGAGTTTAGTGCTCGCCGCGAATTCTCCTTTATGTCTTCTACCGAATGAAAACGGGTGCCACGAAGTGGTAATTTGAGTTTAGGAAAAAGAAAGAAGACGGCTGGAGCCATATCTGGTGGATAAGGTGGTTGCTCGATGGTATTTGTTGTTTTTGGTCAAAAATTCGTTCACAATGATGGCCTTGTGCGAAGGCGCATTATCGTGGTACAAAATCCAAGAATTTTCTTTCCACAAACTGGCCTTTTTCGTCGAATTTGCTCTCTTAAACGCCGCATAACGCCCAAATAATATTCTTTATTTACCGTTTGACCTTCCGAGTGCACAACACCGTGATAGTTAAAGAAAACAGTTAACATGACTTTGACTTTTGATCGACTTTGGCGTGGTTTTTTCGGTTTCGGTTCAGTTGGAATGCGCCACTCCGAAGCTTGTTGACTAGTTTGCATGTCAAACTCGTAAACCCACGTCTCGTCACCAATAACAATGCGTTTCATGAATGTTGGATCGGAATTGACTCGTTCTAGCATGTCCTCAGCGACTCTTATGCGATTGAGTTTTTGGAGAAAATTCAAGTCTTTTGGGACTAGCCGAGCGGCAACATGTCTCATACCCAAGTGATTATTTAAAATGGTACGGATCGACTCGTGAGACACAGAAAATTCGGCGGCTATCTCTCTCAAACTTGAATGAGGATTTTCAGTCACTATTTCCTTCACTTTTGCGATGTTAACTTCAGTTGCAGACGTTGATGGCCTACCAGAGCGAGGCAAATCTTCCATCACATCTCGACCGCTTTTGAACGCTTTGTACCACTCATAAGCACGTGTTTTTGATAAAGTCGATTCACCGTAAGCCTTCTGTAACATTTTCAGTGACTCCGAACACGAAATTCCATTGGCGATGCAAAATTTAAGACAAACTCTTTGTTCGATGTTTTTGTCCATTATAAAATTTGCAATATACACTAGAATGACATAACTAAAAACAGCACTGTATTTAATCTAAATAACAGATGCAACTCAAACTCCGCGCCAAAATGGAAAACAGTTGTGCCAATCTAACAACAAAAAAAAAAACAAAAAATTAAATTTGAAACCATAAACAAATCATCCATTCCCGATACTTTCTTGACAGAATGTATTAACATTTTTAATAGTAATTAGTAATATTACTGATACTGCATATTCATATTATTACTATTATTGCTTAATAACTAATTGGACTTTCCTTACGTAGGTACCTAATAATTGTATTTGTTATGCAAAAATTTTACACATGCAATTTGTGTAACCCGCAATAACGTTTGATAATATTATGTCTATAAAATCTCGTTGTAAAACAACAATAATTAACGTATAAGATGTACATAAGTGCATATAACATTGCATAAGGCCGTTGAAGGTGAGCAATTGCATCGCGTGTGTCACTCACATCAAGGTCCTCTATGTATTATATCTACTACGTATTTAATGTAATAAAACAGCATCCATATTAAAAATGATTCACAATAAGTAGGGCTTATTTAACAGACTCAACGTTTACAAAGCGTGTACATTTTTAGACGTCCTTCCTTTCTGCACGTTGAATCGAAATTTTCTTTGAAGGCGGCCGCCATATTATACTATTTCATGATTTAAGAGATCTTAAGAAATAATTTTGCTTTGTAAGTAATTTCAGATAGATCAATGATCTTCTGCTGTCAAAAATACAAAATATCGATCGAAACTACAGAGAACTTATACTATACCGTTTTCATCTAACCGCGTCGAAGCAAAAAGGAGGCTTAAGATTTGAGCAGACTATACATGTATTTATGTATTATATGTTCATCTATTCCTTCATAGAGGCGCCGCTAAAAACCTCTAAACTCGAAACTTCTAAACTTTTTTAATTTTGCAACAGTTTACCTTCTCAATAGCACAATGGCTAGAGCCTCGAATCCTGCAATGTGGTCAGACCTTTTTGTTTTTTTTTAATAAGTTGAAATAATATGCCTAAGTTCAGTTTGCAACAAGCACATATTAAAAACACATATCACTTAAATACTGTACTTATAATAAGGAAATAAAATGAAAAATTATGATAAAAGCGTAGACTTCATAACTTTAGACAGTCTATCCCGTACTATGAAGTGAGGCAAATAACATCAGATAAAATATAGATGTGCGAGTGCTGTTTTCTAACGAAATGGCGACCAATCAGCTTATCTGATAATAAATGTGTGTCGTATGTACAGGTGAGTCAGGTTATCTGATTTAGCTCACCGTTGCTGCTCGAACACGGCGTCTGGCTTTGGAGTTATTGATAAAGTCTATGATTAAAAGTCATGGAGAATAATCTATTATTTACTTTCCTGCGGTTTCCTGAATTTAATGTTAAATTTCATGGATTTCCCTTACTTTAAGATACTATGTTATTTAAAGAGTAGTATTACACAAGCAATATTTGTATATTTATAATAGCATTCTCGAGAACGGCTCTATTTCGATGAAATTTACAATATAGAGCTTTACGGTGGTCAAAAATCGATCTAGCTAGGGTACAATTCTAAGAAAATTCGTTTTCTCTATGTTTTCACAATTTAAACTGGCATAAGCGGGTTCCAATACTGCAATGAGGTCAGACTTTTTTTGTTATATTTTTTGTAAGACACCGAGTAAAGCTCGTTCGCCCAGGTACTTTACTATTATATTAAATGAGCAATATTTTATATATGTCGGTGGAAATAATAAAAAGCACTCATTTGACTATACTATAGCAAAGCGCGACTTCCGATGACGCGCTAACGGAACGTCGGGGCCGGCGCTAAGAGTCTGTTAGATTACGGCGGCCGGTGCGATAGCATTTCTCCGACGGATCGTTTGCCATTATTAAATTTCCAATTAGCTACGTAATAATTGTTACAAAGACTTCCTTAGTTTGCATATTAACTTTGTCTTAACGTTGTATTTTATGGATTAGTTCGCTTCTTGTAAGATTAGGTACCTATTTCTCATGGCTGAGTTGCAAAAGCACGAATTGCCCCGTGTTGTGTTGAATTGCATTTCTCTGACGGATCGTTAGCCATTATTAAATTTCCAATTACCTGTAATAGTTGTTAGGTACTAAGAGTTTTATGTCGTTTGGACATTAACTTTGTCTTAACGTGGTATTTTCTCGAGTTGTTCGCCTCTTATATATGCTTAACGGATTAACTTTTAAGTTAACTTCAAAAAATGTTAACGCTCTGTTAACTTCCGTTAACTAGTCCGTTATATTAATTGTGTTGACATGTTTTTCTTTTTGTTTGAATTACGCGCCATGCCACATTCGTACGTTCGGCGACTCGAATGGTCAAAGGTAGAATTATGCGAAGTGCGCGTCCGAGCGCGATGCATTTAACTGTTATTTATGCTTGGCAATGCGTGGGTGTGAGCAGGAACACTAGAGTTGTTGTGGTGTTGTTGAATGTTTATGAAGGGCAACATGCACCTAATGTAAAACTATGATCAATAGCTATTTATTGATATTACTTTATTCCTTATAATATCAATTGGAAAACCGAGAAATACAACTTATATGTTGAAAATCACCTGCAAGACTTCGAACATATGAGATCTCTGCCAATGAACAACCTAAATTAGCATCTAACAAAAGTTATGATCGAAGCATTGAATAGTGACATCTGGCGATATAAATTTCAAGCACAAGAAATTAACAGATGACACACCTAAACTTGTAGAGAAACGCCATCAGATGAGGCTGGATAATTAGACCGATACTCCGGAATACCGAGGTCTACTTAGTGATTCGCCAAAAGCTGAAAGTGGATTTGAAGCAATACCATGAAGCAGTGGCGTGCATCCCATATAGGTACAGAGACACTGCCTACCCTGAAGATTTAAATGAAAGTTATTTCGATATCTACGGGGTTATCTATCATTTATATTTTCCACCATTATATATTTATACTATTTTAATTGAAAATTAAACAACAATTGTTTAAAAATAGCGCCGTCTAACATTCCCGTTCTTCTGTCCTTCATCTGTTCGTAATCGTATTTCGTATTTTTACATTGCTGTATTTTATTTTTAATAATCATGCCATCTATCGATAAAAAAGTACGCACTATATAACTTGTCCACAGAGGCACGTCGGTCCGGTGCCTACAATTTACGCACACATGTTTACATTTCACCTATCAGTACACGAAATAATCTTTCAAACGTGTGCTATTTTATACAAGAAAATTATCAACGAAATAATCAACGACATTATAGTTATATGCATTTGATAAATTCAACACCTTTCCAACTAGAATAAATCACTCGTTTTTGCTTTGTTCATGGTTGATTTATACTTGAATTATATAAAACTTAATATTTGTTTTCTTCGTGCATGTGATTTGTTGTGTTAAGTTATTTAAATTTTTTTTTTTATTTTTTGTTACAATTCTTACTTGAAGTTAAGTATCGGTTTATAATAGATATTTTCAGTTGTATTTTAAAGAATGTTTTAACTGTGATAATTGTGTTGGCAGTGTTTCTTTGATCACAAATTAAAAACTAGATACACGATCGACACTCCAAAAACGTCCGATCCAAATGTGCACTCAAATGAGTATTTGAGTGCACATTGTTTTAGTAATATTTGAAAAAGGTAACAGCGAATATGTCAAATTGCTCCATCAAAAATTATAAAAACAACACATGCTATGCATGCAAGCATGCTAAATAAGCTGGAGATTCTTATTTTTGGCAAATAATTAATATCATTTTATTGAGGTGTTCATTATTTCATAATAATAATAATATGTTACCTTAACCATTCAGTATAAAATCATGAATAAGAAGTTTAAAACCATACCACCGCTTTCACGTCTAATTTACTTGGGTTATACTTTTATTTCTGTTCTGATTAATAGAGTCGAAACTTTAATATTATAGGTACTATTTTTTTTTTATATTTTCGGTACCCTAGTAACCAATTTCTCATAATAATAAACAATATAGCCTTTCTCCACTGACCGTACCTTGTACTTCACACAAGCTCAAAAGCCTGGCTCGCTTTACTGAAATGTTCAGTGAAGAATAAAAAATTATGACTAGGCATTTTAGGCTTTTCTGATTGTAAAATAACTATTTATAGAATTGTTGTCTGTGCGTTTGTATGTTTATTTTTTCAAAGCTAAGAAATTGCAAATGAATTGCTATACGAATTTCTCTGTTTGAAGAACTGGAGTCTCATTTAACAAGTGCATGTCATCCTGTGCATCTTTATTACAACGGTGCGAAGTCATTTTTGTTTAGTAATGGATGCAAACTTGTTTTGATTAGTAAAAGATAATTATACCCTAATCATGACTACTTAACTAGTCATTTCTAGGCGACCGATGCTAATAATCGTAGTGCTAGACAGATAAATACCTCTATTCAATCTTTACTTTTAAAATAATATATTAAACATAACAATATGTAACTAAATATTTGTGTTAAAGAATGTTACAGTATTTCATTTACAAGTATTTAACGCGACGAGAACACTTAATATTAATTAGAAATATTGCTATATGTATTTATCTAAAAAGGTGCTTATAATTCTTCATAGGGCTCTTAAATATTATTGCTAGAACTGCTGTCAGTGTGATTTTGTCACGCCCTAACTAAATTTTAGATATATTTTAAAACAACTAATTTTTTTAACAAGTACTAACTTAAAACCATGAAATCGAATAAAATATATTTTCAGTTAAATAATAGACTGTACCACAATAATTGGCTGTACAACATAATATGTTGTAGCTTGTAGGGAATCAAGTACATGAAACGCACGTGTCTCTTGCCCTTGTGCGCATAGTGCGTGCAACATTGTTAGTGAATGCTTTGTTTTACTACGGATTCATAGACAAGGCGACGAAATTCAACCCACTGTCGATTCCTACCGAAACATGTTCCCTGTCCACGTTTTACGTCAGAACTTGGTCAGAACTATAGAGAAGTATTTATTATAAGAAGTAAACAGATTAACATGACGGTATTTTATTTGAAAAAATGTTAATTAAAAAAACCTTTTTACGTTATATAGTAGTTTGTATTTGATGGAATTTGTTTAGTGATTACATAAAAAATTTTTATAGTTAAACATTAAAAAAATAAAAATAAAAAAACAGTGCACTGGGCACGCTCAAATATGTAAGGTTCACTAGGCCTTCAATAAGCTTGTTCTGTTGCAATGAGGTATTTGATAATTTTCTTTCATCATAGAAAAGGACAGGTTTTGATATAAACTTTAAAAGCAAATATCTTAAGACTACAGAATTAAAATGAAATGAGTCATTGACAAGTTTTGGCATGTATAGTATTTTTTGAGTTAATGGTATGTTGATGGGAAAACATTTCAGGAGCTATACTCATTTAAGCATGCAAGATTTAAAATTTCAGTTCATGAAATTCGATATTATTTAAAATATTACTTTAATAATAATTTTTATCGCGCTGGACATATTTGCATGTTTTAACACTTGATTTTTTTTAAACCACGAAGGTGACCACCAACAAGCATACGACCCATCTGATGGCCTATAGTGTATAAAGTGTAGCTTATGGACGCATGTAACACCAGAGGTATCACTTGCGCGTTGCCGACCTGTAAGAACCACTTCATACCCTTTTTGAAGAACTCCATGCAGTAGTCATTTGGGAAAACCTCGACTGAGAGATCATTACAAAACTTGATGCTTTGAAGGAGGAAACTCCTTTGAAAACATACAGCTTTTACTTGCAACTACACTTGTTTTATCTTAGTTATTAACTAGAGTTTATATTTTAGTCAGAAGCACACCTAATTTTTATTAGATGTTATATTAACAAAATTTGAGGTTGATTGGTTCAGCAGTTTTCACATGAACAAGAAATAAACATATTTTTCTATAATATTAGTATGGACCGTTTCTAAATTCTAATAAACTATATCATTAGAGCTGCACACATTATCTAAAGTAATAATTAAGGGTCGGAGTCCTCACGGCCTGTAGTAAAAAGTAGACAATTCCGCATATGCATACAGTCAGACTACACACGCACACATGGATAGTTCCACACAGTGGAACCACATTTGTCGCGTTACTCCTGTCTCAGCATTATGTATTTAGATATGACACATTATAATCATAACTAAATTTTAGACAAAATTAAATGTAGTAAGAATTACGTACGGTTGCACTAATTAAAATGAAATAGGATACAAAATAATTATAATTTTATTTTGTTGTAAGAGTTCTGTAGTCAAATAGCAAAAAACGCATAGATAATTTCGTCGTATTCGTCTGCCACAGCTATTTTACTCTGAGGTATTTGAATAAATAAAGAAAAAAAAAATCAGATACGAGGTTACAGATATAACTTTTACTGAAGTAAAACTGTACTTGGAAAAAACAAGAAACTGTCAACCATACTGGATTTTGCAAAATAAATATTTCTTTGAAGACAGGAAAACTAGTATTTCA
Organism: Zeuzera pyrina; assembly: GCA_907165235.1. Classification (NCBI taxonomy): domain Eukaryota; kingdom Metazoa; phylum Arthropoda; class Insecta; order Lepidoptera; family Cossidae; genus Zeuzera; species Zeuzera pyrina. Next base: position 9,128,025 of record OU015627.1, read on the forward strand.
TGGCATCTCTATATTCACTATTTTTTTATACGCTAAGGATAAAATTTTCATAGTACTTTCGGTTTTAAGGGTTTGCTAATTATTAGGGGACTTTGGTGAAATCGGGCTTAAAAACATACGTAATGTCACGCAAGTCATTTTTCCTGTCATAATGATTTTCAATTCCATCAATTACAACTCTAATTAGAATGTCGTGATTTTGTAAGCATATTTCGCTAAAGTTGGAAGTTTAAAGTTATTAAAAAGTTATTATTACATTTATTACTATTAAATTAAAAATGTTACATGACAGCAAGTTTTCAGCCAGATGGTTTTCATACATGGCAGCACTGCCTACGTACAATGCATGGAATATTACACTGAGTTAAATTTTGAGTATAGTATGAACTTATTTGTTTTTGGGGTGAAATATGTTTTGCGGGAAGTCAGACCGGCTGTTGGCGTGGCGACGCTGTCGTCACGCCGCCACGTGCTTGTACTGAGCTCGTATACCTATAGCCTATGCAGTGTTGTTATTTTTTTGAGTAAATTGATAGGGGTATTATATTATAGGTTTATTGGGTATTATTAGGTTTATCGGGATTATGATTACGAAAATGCGTTTGCGAATCTAAGATGGCCAACATTACTTTTCCGGATAATTCGATATGGGTGTCACATTATAGGTTTCTTGGGGTGCTGTTTACGAAAATTATGTTTATTTTTAAATCCAAGATGGCGAATATTATTTTTTTGGATAAATCGATATGGGTATTATTCTAGGTTTCTCGAGGTGCTGATTACAAAAATGACGTTCGTATTCAAATCTAAGCACCCCAATACCTAAAGTAATATTCACCATCTTGGATTTGAAAATGAACATCGTTTTCGTAATCAGCACCCAAGATACCTAGAATATGATATCCATGTTGATTTATCAAAAAAAGTAATATTCGCCATCTTGGATTAAATGAACGTCATTTTAGTAATCAGCCCCCGAGGAACCTAGAATATAACACATTGACTTATTAAAAAAGTAATATTCGTCATCTTGGATTTGAAAAGGAACGTCATTTTCATAATCAGCACTCCGAGAAACCTAGGATATGACGAGATGACACCCATATCGATTTATTCAAAAAAGTAATATTCGCCATCTTGGATTTTAAACTAATGTAAAACATCAGTCTTTTCCTTTTTGTTAATGCTTGATTTTATACTGTATATAATTTTCTTACCACGGGCTATAATATATATGTATATGAAAATCAATTCTTGAGAAGTAAATTCCAATAAATAATTAAAAGCAAATGGCTTCCTATCTTGTTTGTAATGGTTGCACCCTTTTTGAACATTTTATGACTTTTAAACTATCTATTAAAACCAGTAGTACCAATACAGTGAATTTTTGTATTTGTACACAGACAGAGATTGCAAAATTTTCAAAATGAAAACATTCAACCTCTCATCTTGACAGCCCGAGGGCCATTGAAGAAAGGAGCCTAGTGTTCATAGCAAAAAAAGCGTTTCACGGCCGCATGCTCATACTGATTTGTATGAAAAAATCATGCAAAAAAATGTGGTATATTTGAAAACCTATTAGAAAAAAACTGCAAATTGTATTGGAAAACAGATTTAATTACCTTGTTGCTTGATATTTTACTATGAATTTGGTATGAGTTTTGTTGTTTTTATAACTCTTATTAAATCACAGTTCTCGGAATGCTACAATGCTATTCTAGAGTTTGGCATGAAATTCACAATTTTTTTCTGTTGTCGCTGTAAAATATTATTATAATTTTTTTTTATTTATGTCATGCTCTATTTCACAGAGCAGCGAGTGGTATTTATTTTGTTTAGAAAAGTATATATTTACTATTACCTAAACTCGGAATACCAAACCTCCTTGGGTGCGATATAGATATGCCAACCCTTATATGTATACTATAAAATAAATTAAAAAATAACCAATATGTACCTATAAGGCAACATCACCGGTGAAATTGTCGTTTAAGCATGGTTATATTTGTTACAAACATTGTTTCAGGCAAACAATGAGAAAATGTTGATGTTTTATATCTACAGTTCAAAGACATGATCCATTGTTTGTATTGAGGGCATTATACTTCCTTCTTATCACTATCAGGAAGACACTGACACTATAAACAACGACTTTTAAATTCAGTCTACTGTTTTAATGTCACTGATTATGAATATGTATAGCATCTTCTCTTAATAATAAAAGTTATTAAAATTACTTCGACAATTAAATTTTAAGTTCAGTAATTTTTAATATTATATTTAAAAATAATATAGGTATTAATTGGTCTCAAAATATAATAACAAAAAAACTACATATCTTTTAACAGCCACTTCTATACAATACTAAAAATTTTATAAAGTTATTATTATGAAATTCTGTTCATCCACTGTAAATGTAATTGTAGTTTATGGAATTCTATTGAGAAGTAAATGTTTAATTAATTATACACTACAATCGCTATCTACCCATGATGGGACACTCTTTGTAAACAAAAAAGTTATCAGCTGATCACACTATTATTGAAACTATCACATTCGAAGGGGAAGGATCCTGTATTGAAACTTGTATACCTACACGAAAATATTGTTTATACTACAAGTACATACAATGTAGTTATGTTAGTAAATAGATCATCTGTTAGCTCTCATACGTCGTGTCGTAGCTGTGAGCAAGCCAAATCAAATGACGTATTGTTACCACCCACAATCCGAATAAAATCAATAAATAGAAATAATATTGAAGATATAATAAATATTCGCATTAAGCAACTCATACTTTGACCATAGTAACTTTGCATTTAATAGTTGTAAAGTAGAGCAATGTTAACAATATTATTATACTACTCGAAATACATACCTTTCTCCTCCTTCCTTTGTATACCATTGCAAATGCTCCATGACCTATTATATCTTGTTTAGTGAATTCGTATTCACCCACATGAACTACTTCCATTTTCACAAGTTTTCCTTTAACCACAGACATTTTATAAGTTTATTTATTTACAGCTCTTTTCTTACACAACAAAAGATCAATACTATAATTTGGATTCGTATTAGATATTGACCAAGAACTACATGATCACAGTGAATAATAAGTGTTAATCACTTTCTACTTTACTATGTCTTTGTTCCACTATGTAAACCACTTAAATTAAATGTATCATATTTTCTAATAATACAACACACAACGAATGTTGAAGGCAAAATGTACATAAAAGAAGTGATTTTATTTTGTGTTGATTTTGCGGATGTGTACAGTGTTACCTTTTAATTTAAGTGTTGCTATAGCATAAATAAAAAAAACATTGCTATATGTTAAAAAACATTTAATATGACCTAAGAGAATTGTATTATCGCTTTTCGCTTATTTATCGCATGATCACATCGGCAATTGGCCACATAGATAATACATTATTTACATTACATAGTTGGTGGCAATTTGGTCGCTTTTATAATTTACCGTTAAACTTCTTGGTCACCACGATTTCACCGTGCTCGGTACGGGTACAATAGCAATGGACGCTTTTATGATTCCCCGTTGAACGTTTTTATGGCCACGTTTTTACCGTGCAAAATATTATAAATAAAATACAATTGGTAAGCAACACACTGCCCTGTTATGTCGGCGATAAAGACGCTTTTTCAATATCCACGGAATGACGTTATCGTGCACACAAATATAAAAGCGTCTCCATACAACTGCATACATTTAGCTTCCCCATTGTACCGTGGGCAATAAAAACGTTCAACAGAAAATTATAAAAACGGCTAATAGGGAAGCAAAACGTATACGAAGATTACTTTTCCTTCCACGACAGCGTCCTACGTCGGAGGCATTTTACTTACTCATTGTATCGTGAATGGTAAAATCGTACGATAAAAACGTTCTACGATAAATTATTAGTGCCCATTCGGCAAGATTATCGGCGTAGGGGCAGACTACGCCATAAACCAGAGTAAGATAATTATTTAATTAGTAAAATTTTTTCGCTGAATAATATTTGATCGATAGTGGCCGAGCCTACGCACATGAATTTGTCGGACATTGATATGGAAATTGTTTATAAGAATCACAGAAATCTGTGATAAGAATGGTACGAATGGATTCCTTGTGAAATTTCCATTTGTTTCATAGACAACAGAATTTTATAGAACTGTGTGAATAAATGTATCATAATACAAACTACATTCACAACACAGACTACACAGAGATACTACGTATCAGACGGAGAACTGTACAAAATTTACTCGACTTTGGCTCCTATCCACTGATTGGTTACAGCAAAATGATATATGCCATTTATGTTTTTTTAATTTTGGTAAGGTATAAAGCAAAGGAAATTCCACATAATGCCAAATGTCGATTAATTGTTTAAGATTCATATTTAATTTAAAAATAAATACGAAGGGAATAGAATGTTAAATAAAACACAGTTAATAAATATTTAAGTTGTTTATTTCTCGTCTTAATCTTTTTTTTCATATTTTAAAATAGCTTTATGTTGCATTTCTGGCAGTTGCCTCTGTTCTAATCGAACAAAATCTACGCCCTTTAAAATTTTATTAAAAACAGTGCACCAGTTATTTGTACATAACTTTAATGTTATAGTTAAGAAGGAGTCGATTATTTCAGCCCTGTGCTTTTGGCACGTAAAATGTTCAAAGCTATATTTATTTTTTATTTCGTTTTTAATTTTATTGCTAATATTTTTATTATGAGTATTTCGTTCTAGGTAATTATTAGTTTCATCAATTACATTTCTAAAATATCTAAGCCTGCAGGATAGGTCAGTTTCCTCTGTGCCATATTTTTATATTCTCTGTATGTTATCCATTTATGGACCTCTGTATTTACTTTTGTCGTGAGGTCCTTTCTACATTTACACTTAATTTTTAATAAAATTTTTCTAACTACCCATCCTACAGTGTAAGCACGGGACTGAATTTTTAAATGTTCACGCCTCGCTTCTTGAATTACGGGATAAGTACCCACACAGTATACATCAGTCTCACTGCTATCATGTGCTCCTTCTTTATCATCTCCAATAAACAAACTTTTTACTTTTAACAATTGGGCACTAGCATCGTCCTCACAATTAAATGATGAGCAGTGAAACTTGATGAAACCTGTGATCAATGAAGATCTAAACGTATTTATGAAGTTGTGACATGTTGGGTTATTGTCTCTAAAATTGTAAGCTCTTACTTGCCCAAAAAAGTTTTCTATCGCATCGGAATTAAGAAATCGCGTTCTCACGATTTTTATATTTTTTTTTATTCAAAAACTGTCACAACTTCATAAAACTCTTTATAGTACTTATCCAGTTTTTTTACACTGGGCACTGTGCGTTCATGAGCATTTTTATCAATAAACTTGATATTATGCAGTTTTAATAAAGCCTCCTGCCAGACTGCATGGTGTCTGCTCTTCTCGGTCACAGCAGTTCTGAGATATTTTCCTCTTTTTTTATTAAACACCGCACTGCCATTCACATTGTCGAATAAGCGATTCACAATTTCAGTCGACGCGCTAAGTGCCTGTTAGTGAAAATTTAATTTATTTGTTCCTAGTTTCATAAAAACCATTATAGGTATGTACAATAAAACTGATGTTCTTTCTTTATTTTATTCATTATTTAAATAATAATTAGATAAATAATAGTTTTGACAAATATTAGTGTAAATTTTGATCTTCCTGAAGTTTTAAACATCAGACCTGAATTTCAATGGACAAAAAAAAATTGTAAAACCCATAAAAACATTTTTATTTATCATAAAGCAGCAAAAGGTTTATTTGAATGAAAGACTACGGTACAGTTTTTTTATTCCTTTTTTTCTCGGAGTTAGTACCCCCGCTCTCGAAACCGCGTTGTTCCGCCGCGTCACTTGAAGGGACCGCCGTATTTTGACATTTTGACACGAAAAGTTAAAAGGGAAAATAGTGACAACTCGATAGTTAAAACGCCATTTATGCCAGATGCCAGGTGATGCCAGAGCTTTACATGTAAGCTGATGTGAACTAAAGTCAAGTTCTACATATAGTCCATAAGTAGGTATAAGTGCGTAAATACAATACGTTGGCCGGGTGCGTAAAGGGAGTATATACTAGACTATGGAGGACCGTGGCCACACGAGTAAAAAATTTACCATAGATTTCTATATAGTTGTACTATTAGTGTTGCTAGCTAATATTTATTCCCGTGTAGGGAGTAGGTTTCTTTATAACGACGTGGTCGAAAGTTAATAACGTGTTTAATAATAATATTGTGACGGTGTCACGATATTTAGTAATGGAATGTATCACATACGTGTAGATAGATTTACATACAAGATATATTTTTCAAACATAAAATCTCGGACCAAGTAAAAATGGACGGAGTTTTTGCTCTAAAAGCGTGTCCTATAAGTGCCTTATTTTGTCAATAGGCTTTCTAGATTTTTACTAATGAGCGTAACTAGGGAAGGTCACAGTATAACAATACATAGCTGAACATGATTTTTTTTATTTTCCTGTATACAAACAGCCGAAATACTAAACAAACTAAAAAAAAATAATTTTCCACGGTATTTTCACTTCACTAATTTTATGGGGAATTCTAATCTTATGGGGAAAAGCGGTAGTATGAAAAGTCTGGTAGCCCCAACACGAACGAGATTATTTAGTTTTATACTGTGTTGTTTAGCACAATCATTGTGCAATTGTGCATTGTGCATTGTTTGTGAAAATAAAGAAAGGTTTTTAATTCCCTTTACTTATTAATTTATAAAAATAAATTAATACTACAAGTGACATTAATTTCAACATTATTTTCAGTCAATAAGATGCTGCCTAACGTACCTTCAACATCTCACACGCCGAACGTCACTCTCGGGCTCCATCTCGCCCACAGACTAGGCGTCCCTGAACACATAAATCCACTCCGACTCGGTTCAAAAAGAAAATCTGGTCACCGAGAAGACCAACACGACCAAGGTAAGACCAACAAGAAACTCACAGGCATCACTCTTTCAACATCATTTTAAAGCAGGCCTACCATACGCAACGTTCAGGTCAGTGACTCCCTCATAGTATTAATTAACTTAAACTTAATTATTAAAGCTTAATAAGTAACTTGCAGAATTGGCTATCTGCTATCAAAACGAGAATTTGTGTAATGTAATTTGTATAGTGGCGCTAAATCTACCGCGAAAAGTGCATTTTACAGTCATAAAATAATAGATACGCAATCGTCATTCATGATATTAATTTTTTACTACAATTAATTACCGATCGCGCAGTGATAGCGTGGGTGTCGCTGTCTGCAAATTTTTAGATAATAACCCCGCGGGTTGTGCAGCGTATTGAGAATTGTTTCGATAATAAACCTAGCTACCTATCTAATGTCACTGGTTTATTTGACCCACTCTCCTAGTCTATCCTTTACCGATCTGTTCACAGGGTACGTATCCTATCTACCTACCTGCCCCCTTATTCACAAACTTCGGAAACTCAAGTTTCCGTATCCGACAGAAAACTTTTCGATGATTTTGTCTATACGCGATTCACGAATCCGAAATATTATCATATTTATATTATATATATATATCATATTATAAATAGTCGTATTCACAAATCCAAGCCGTCGGATTGAATTTATGCTTTTCGACGACCGGCCTTTCCGCCACGGAAAGTTTCCGACGTTTGTGAATAACCCCCTGGTAGCAATTATGCGCTTCCCCGTGACAACGGAAATAACCAACAGTGAAGTCGCGCGAGGACACCTTTGCAAAGGAAGTGATTCAAAGGGTACGGTATAGAGCGGCCATTGGGAACATTTTCATAGAAAAATTTTGATCTCGAGCGTCAGTAACGCCATCTAGCGTGGAATAACAATGACACGTATTTAAAATAATTGGGAGACATTTCAGCTATCGTACGGTAGGTCGCACTAAAAACAAAAACTGTGGTAGGGGTGTTACCATTTAGATATCAAGGGATCGATAATAATAAAATGATAAATAAATAAATTTATTAATAAATAGATTGATAAACTACTTCACATCTCTAATTACTTAGTATGTATGGAGATATTCAGCCTGGCATACCAGTTAGACCATGGTTCGCTCTGCTAGTAAGCTCATTACCTCTACTATTATTCGATTGCGGCTTGGCCATATCTGCTCACCAGTTTTTTTGGCCAAAATTCGGGTTCGGGATCATCTCTGTGCGAATGTGGATTAGAGGAAGGTACAATTGATCATATTTTGTTCAGTTGTCTGAAGTTAAATTATTCTCTGTACAACATATCTTTTATCCCTCTCCCCACCAATTTTAATTTCCTTCTAACATTCATTAATACACCATTTGTTAAAATTCTTATAAAGTTTATTGCTGAAAATAATATCCGTCTGTAACATTCTCCATATTTCTAGTATTAATGTTAAATAATGTGTACATTAACATCCCGTCTTTGTGTAGATATGTAAATATCAGTGTCTTGTTTTTTGTAGTTAGTAGAATTTTATGTCCAATGTTGTGTCGTCTGTCTGTTTTAGATTCTCAATGGAATCGTCACTCATAAATATTCTGTGTTCGTAACATACCGTACAGTGTCTTTTCCAAACAAGTCGTTGGCAAAATTATCTACGGGTAGTTGCCATTAATATTATAAAATAAAAAAAATTACTTAGCGAAACAGTGGTAAATCTACTACACAACAGAGGGCGTTTTATACAAAACTAGCAAATGTTCTAGAAACATTTAGGAAAAATATTTATTTTATTCTAACTATGGGTGAATATAAAAAATACTTATGAGAATAAACTGAAGTCAGGTTCAGTCGTTTTACCGTATCCAGTTTTACAATATCGTAACGCGCAACATTTTCATTGAAAATATTTTTCTTTTAGTCTAAGATTTATGACACGAATGCGACCTGTCATGAGGCCATTTCACACTTGATTGAGTGACTTATTACCTAGTGGTAACAAGAAGAAGATTACGAATTTGTTCGCTCGTTCCCGTCTATTGGGATCGTATATTTGAATGCCTTTGTTTGCCAAGTAAATCAGACAACCGAAAACGAATGATCGCTGCCATATCCAACAACTCTGTCATCGCAGCCGTAGCCACCATGTTAATCGACTGTGGCGCCACGGTGTTCACGGCGCTCATTTTCACAAACTACTAGCATTAAGCTACCTATTCTAACGATTACAGTAGTGCAAAAAAGTTAGATCGGTTATAAATTGGCGCTTAACAATCGCTCGCTACGACACGGCCTTAAGACGCATCATACGACTTCGTGTGTTCCCGTTAACATAACGAAATTCAACTGTAGTTTGAGCACAGATTAATTAGTTACTAACGGTTTGAGGTTATCGCAGGCTTGATCTACCTGACGCACAGTGCAATATTTAATCGAAACGAGGAAAAAAGTACAAAGTACAGTTAGCTCTTGGAAAAGTTCAACAACTATTTACACAAACTTATCAACCATCAGTCATGAACACACATACCAACAATCATGGTCCAGTTGCTACCAGAAACGTCACCCGGGTGACACACATGTCACCCAGGTCTTCGTCACATCACCAGCCGCCCATAGCGCCCTGGACAATAATTCAGAGTACAGTTACGACTACGCTTAGTATATGTATCGCGGCCAAAGTAGCCATAGTATGCCATAACAGAGGTATCTCCTCCATTCTCATTATTACACGAATCTAACTTGATGAGAACTTTACCTCGTGACATTTTACGAATATGTTCATGAGTGTAGATACTGATTACAAGTCAGATTTTAAAACGTAACGGCAACCTTCAAGCAACTCTATCTTTAAATCTTTAAAGGGACTCTCAAATTGAATATCGTGTGGTTCGATAACTCTTATTGTTCTTAATCAACACAAAACCACCAACGTCAAATTTAATCAATTTTGATTCATTGCTATCAAATCTAATGTCATAGTCATAACTAGCGTTCCTTTCAATATTCGTTACCACGTGTTGAGTCGTATTCGCAACATCAGGTTCAATCCCTATCCGTACACAGTTACAAATACTTAGCTACCCTAATTTAAGAAGAATTCTAAAGGGCTTCAATGTTTAAAATTGTGTCGGTCATAGTGATAATAAGGTTTTAGAGTTTCACGGCTATTAATTGGATCATACCTTCACAATCATCGGATACGATGTGAAATAAAACTTCCATACCACGAACTTTAATCATAACCTCCTAAGTTATTTGCTCAGTGCTATACACACCCGTATCACCAATACTAGTAGTAGTAATAGGAACACTAGAATCAACAGACAGAACATTCGGGCGTAGAACCATAATAAAATTGTTACGACTCTCCGAATTGTAGTAGCTAGGTACCAGAAGTTAACGTATTCCTTGCATCCCGCAAGAGTCCACATGTCGCTCAGTAGCAGTCTACTTTACAAAAGACCGTGGAAGCGACGAGTAAGGGCGTCAATAACGTGGATTGGTCCATTAGCATTTTGTTCACTTGTGTTAACACCTCCATCAGATTCACTAGTCCCGTAATCCCACTCAAATCAGCCATGAGTAGTACATAATCTACACGGGAGGCGCACTACTTGACCAAATACCACGTTAAGACAAAGTTAATGCGCAAACGACAGAAAACTTTTTGTACAATATTAGATAGGTAATTGGAAATTTAATAATGGAAAAACGATCCGTCGGAGAAATGCTAACGTAGTGGACGCCGTAGTCTAACAGACTGCCAGCGCCGGCCCCGACGTTCCTTTACACATAATCAAGTAATAAAAAAATGACAATTTTGATATTCGTCAGATTGTATGTACAGACGAGGATAACTGTTTACTCATTTACACGCTAGGGTTTGCATGCACAGTTCAGCTGTACAGGCAAATCTGTGCATGCAAACCCTAACGTGTATGGCTTCCATGTGCCTTTTATTATTTCCACCGATATATATTAACAGACATTAATAGTTTAATTTCAAGAGGTGTAATATTAATTTACAAAGGTTTGAAAATTTTGTATTTTACAAATATTATTATAATGCTGTACCCGCAACTTCGTCTGCGCGGAAAATTTGTCGTGGCTTTCCCGGATTAGGTTAGATTATATGTATGTGTACAGTATGTTCAAAGAGTCTACGTCTAGCGTAGGTCTGTCTGCAGGAACATACTGTCTCTGTACCAAACATCATAATTGCTTCGGCGGTTCAGCATTTCCCATTCAGTTTCATCCCCCTTTTTACCCCTAAGGGGTAGGTTTTCGATAAAAAGTGGCCTATGTCCGATCCCAGGTGGCAAACTATATCCTTGCTACATCATAATCAGTTCAGTGGTTTAGCATTGCCCGTACATAGTTGCGTACCCCTCCCTCCCGTCACCCTTTTCACAGATTTTTGATAAAAAATGTAGTCTACGTATTTTTGATACATAATGTCTTATCACCGCACCAAATTCTATCATTACCTAGATTTAGCGTTGCCCATATAAAGTTTCGTCCCCGTTCTCACCGTCTTAGGGGTAGATTTTTGGTGAAAAAATGTAGTCTATGTCCGTTCTTTGATGTCAAACTATCTTTTTGTCAAATTTCATAGTCCGTTCAGCGGTTTACTATTTCCCATACAAAGTTTTGTCCTCCTTTTCACCCCTTTGAATGCAAATTTTCTAAAAAATAAGTAGCCTATCATGAGCCAATCACGTTTCTACTACGTACCGATTGTCATCAAGATCGGTCAGCCGTTCTTTAGTTATAAAAGAACATACAGACAGACAGACAAAAATTTTAATAATGGGTAGAATCGAAGTCAGTGAGTTATAAAATGACTATGCTCTACTCTGTCAAGAAAGTACCGGGAAAAGATTAATAATACACGAAATGTTAATTATTCATCCAAATTTTTTTTATCACCTTCAAAGTATCCTCCTTCAGAAACGATACACTTACGCCAACGAATAATCCAATCATCAAAACATTTTTTAAACGCTTTTTTCGGAATTGAGTTCGGTGCTCGCCGCGAATTCTCCTTTGTCTTCTACCGAATGAAAATGGGTGCCACGAAGTGGTAATTTGAGTTTAGGAAAAAGAAAGAAGTGGGCTGGAGCCATATCTGGTGAATAAGGTGGTTGCTCGATGGTATTTGTTGATTTTGGTCAAAAATTCGTTCACAATGATGGCCTTATGCGAAGGCGCATTATCGTGGTGCAAAATCCAAGAATTTTCTTTCCACAAATCTGGCCTTTTTCGTCGAATTTGCTCTCTTAAACGCCGCATAACGCCCAAATATTATTCTTTATTTACTGTTTGACCTTCCGGCAAGAATTGCAAGTGCACAACACCGCGGCAGTTAAAGAAAACAGTCAACAGTCAACTTTGGCGTGGTTTTTTCGGTTTCGGTTCAGTTGGAAGGCGCCACTTCGAAGCTTGTTGACTAGTTTGCATGTCAAACTCGTAAACCCACATCTCGTCACCAGTAACAATGCGTTTCATGAATGTTGGGTCGGAATTGACTCGTTCTAGCATGTCCTCAGCGAATCTTATGCGATTGTGTTTTTGAAGAAAATTCAGGTCTTTTGAGACTAGCCGAGCGGTAACATGTTTCATACCCAAGTGATTATTTAAAATGGTACGGAGCGACTCGCGAGACACAGAAAGTTCGGCGGCTATCTCTCTCAAACTTGAATGAGGATTTTCAGTCACTATTTCCTTCACTTTTGCAATGTTAACTTCAGTTGCAGACATTAATGGCCTACCAGAGCGAAGCAAATCTTCCATCACATCTCGACCGCTTTTGAACGCTTTGTACCACTCATAAGCACGTGTTTTTGATAAGTCGATTCACCGTAAGCCTTCTATAACATTTTCAGTGACTCCGAACACAAAATTCCATTGGCGATGCAAAATTTAAGACAAACTTTTTGTTCGATGTTTTAGTCCATTATGAAATTCGCAATATACACTAGAATGATATAACTAAAAACAGCACTGTATTTAATCATAAATAACAGATGCGACTCAAACTCCGCGCCAAAATGGAAAACAGTTGTGCCAATCTAACAACAACAAAAAAACAGTAGTATGGATTTTAAATTTCACAGTTAAAAGTTGACAAGCTTGATTTTGATAAAAATTAAGAGAAATTTATAAAAGGGACTTTTTGGCGGGAACGGGAGAAGTGAGGTTGTCATTTTATTTAGATTTTCTATTTTTTACATTTTTAAACTACAACAGTGATAGTATATTGTGTTTTAAAGTTTTATGTAAGTGACAAAAATGAAGATCTAAATAAACATGTGTAGCTGAAGTTTTCGCGCTCTTCCAAGAAGTCCTTTATAACTTCAGTAGTCTACTATTACTTTACTGGAGGAGTTTTACGATAAGAAAGAACTAATTTACTTGTGATTCTACATGGATTCTACTTATTCTGTGTCTGTATACTAGTGTTAATGCGTGACATTGGCAAATGCGCTAATCATCTACTGAATTATTTTCTCGCTTTACTTGACATTGGCAATGTACTCACATAGGTACGGTGCCAAAAAAAAAAAAATTTATAAAAGTGTTTCATAACATAAACTTGCATAAACTGAACATAAACAACAAATACACAAACGATGTTAGTGAATTGTCTTTATTTTAATGAGTTAGAGTTAGTAATGAAAGATTACTCAGTGTAGTACATTACCACCTTGGAAGTCTATGAGATGTTAATCGTATAGCCAGCAGAGTGGTCCCACCAATGGCTCTTACAAGTATCCACGTTGTCCACGGTGCCCAAATGATGAAATCCCACGGCCAACCGAGGAGTCCCTCCAATGGTCTTGACAAATATCCAAGGATATTGGTCCACATTACCCGAATCTAACTGATTGAACATATGAGTCCAGAAACATCACTCGAGATGGCAAGTAATTGAAGACATTGTTGAAAGTGTACCGATGTCCAGGGATGTTACCCGAGATGGTAACATATTATTACATAAATTGACTTCATAATATCCTTCAAATTTATTAAATAGAAAGAAATATTATATTAAGTAAATGGTAGTAACAAAATTCTAGAGATAATCTAATAATTAGATTACAACATGAAAATAGATACATCAGAATCTACATAAAAAGAAATAGGTGTAACCTGCAAGATAGGTATAACCTGAAACCATTTAGGGTAAGCCTGAAAATGGATATACTTACCCAGAGAAATTAGTATTCCTACAAAAAATATAAAAATATCTTGAAACTATATACAGGTGGCCTATAACTGAAACTGAAATAGGGGTAGCATGAAACTGAAATAGAAACCCATAAGGTCAATCATGGGATGTCTCTTTTTATAGTTTATAGTGAAAAGCAAAATAAACAACCACAGAGACAAAACACATTAACCAATAAGAAGTTTCTGAAAATATAATAGCGAAAGAAACAAACTTCTCGATAAAGACAACTCCTGAGTAACAACTGGAGGAGATGTACAGATTAGCTAGAACATTCCATTCTACTCGATCAGTGAAGGAGGTGCAGACAGTAACAATTGATTTCGTCAAAAACAAACGATAATCGTGAATTACTCGTATCCCTAATTTTAAGATTAAATTCACTCATCCAACCATGAAAGTAGAAAGCTAAACCTGAATATTTTATGTTGTTAAAAATATAATTTTAATATATTACTTAAAATAAAATTCGGTTGGTTTTATTAAGACAAACAAATATTTTGTCCCTAAATAATCGATTATCAATGTATTATTTATAACAATTATTATTTTAATTGATACCACAAAAGAATGATTTTGTATCTTTAAACCACTGAGTAAGTAATCACTACGTGCTATACACGAGTGCTATATATTATACTACCATGCTACGTTGCCAAATGTAAAGTTAAAATTATAAAAGCGTCCATTGTCTCTTTGATAGTTGACAACTGACGTATATCATAACCTCTACAGCAGCCATTCCCAAAGTGGGCGATAACGCCCCCTTGTGGGCGCTGCAGGCCTAAAGGGGGGCGATAAGAGACCCAGAAAAAAAAATGGGGGCATTGTGTAGAGGCCTGGGGGGTGATTTGTAATTTCATTTAGCTAGGAGGCATCTTAGACAACGACTGCATGAGCTCTCGACTCAGTAGACAAAATAAGTTTGGGAACCAGTGCTCTACAGCATTATCGTGGAATGTAAACGAAAATGATTATATACGTTTCGTACAAACACGGTGCAATTTGACTAGCAATTTGTTGCTGCAATCTGTAGCAAGGCAACTAATTGCATCGTAAATAGGCAGGTTGCAGGTCGCTTGCAACTTATCTTATAATGCAATTTGTTGCCTTGCAACAGATTGCAGCAACAAATTGCTAGTCAGATTGCGTCGTGAGTAAGGCTTTGGACTCACGGTTCGCTTGAACTCTTACAAGACTAAAATCAGACTTATATAAGGCCCCACTACACGCAGGAAACCCATTCTATCCTCATTCGTCTTGCTAAAATATAACAAAATATCACACGTAGCTAACTGATGTGATTAAAATTTAGGTATGTGAATCCTAACACTATATTATTTCGAAACCCATACCATAAAATAAACGTTAACACCGGACATGCTTTGCGGATGGGGCAAGTTCCATAATTTTTAGGCATTATATCCTTTACTGTATTAAATGTTATTACAGTATTTGCAATTGATTTGTTTCACACTGGAAACCCAATAATAGTTGTTAAATGTTAAAAGTAAATCAATGGTCTTTTAAGTTAAATTAATTCCCTTTTAATTTTATAAATTTATAATACTAAAAGATACAATTTGTCTAATTTTAATTTTTCCAAATTAATATAAAAACGATTTCAAACAATAACTAACAGTCTCCGATTAATGTAATTTGAACATGGGCTTTTTTCTTTATTTAAATAAACATTTCTTTCAAATTACGTAGTTCGTATATATTTGAAATCCTTTTAGTTAAGTTGCATCTGTGATATGTGTTTATCTTATAGTGGCTTTTTCGTTGATCCTATATTTTTTACCGTAAACATAAGCATAGCAAAGACATCTATGTACTAACTTGTACTACTAACTTATTTATTAACTTCTGCTGTCCAGATTTTTTTCCATCGATACAATCAAATGATGATTACACGAAACTGGGTCAATCCGCATTAAAACATTTTTTTACCAATTTTGCTTATTTCTATGGGCATCTCACGCTTGACCAAAAAATGATAATGCCGAAATTGTTGTCACAAAAAAAGACAAAATGTCTCCTAAGACATTTTCAAGTATCTCTCATGAATTCGGATTTTTCCATACTATCCCAGTTAAAAAAACACTGTATATTATACTGTGTACATACTACATACACTGTCTGTTCAAAAGAAAAGGTGAATTTTGAATTTTTATGAAAAGTATTTATTTATTCATCAATATCCATTTTGTCCCCTTCAAAGTAATCCCCCTCACATATAATGCACTTATGCCAGCGCTTCTTCCAATCCTCGAAGCACTTCTGAAATGCGCTCTTCGGTATGGCCATCAGCTCGTTCTTCGATTCTGACTTTATCTCATCAATTGTGGCAAAACGCTTTCCTTTCATTGGTCTCTTCAGTTTTGAGAATAGGAAAAAGTCGCAGGGAGCCAAATCTGGTGAATACGGTGGTTGAGGCATGATTACGGTGTTGTTTTTGGCCAAAAAATCACGAACAAGCATTGATGTGTGAGCTGGTGCATTATCGTGATGCAGAATCCATGATTTGTTTTTTCACAATTCCGATCGTTTGAGCCGTATTGATTCACGCAAACGTTGCATAACTTCCTTGTAGTATTCCTTATTAACCGTACGACCTGTAGGCAAGAACTCATGATGCACCACGCCATTGTAATCGAAGAAAACAGTGAGCAAAACCTTCACATTTGATCGAACTTGGCGTGCTTTTTTCGGTCTTGGCTCTTCTGGCCGCTTCCATTGGGATGATTGGCCTTGGTTTCGACGTCATAACCATATACCCATGTTTCGTCACCAGTTATGACCCTTTTGAGCAAATATGGATCGTCGTTGACGTCATTCAACAATTCCTGAGCGATACTAATGCGACGTTGCTTTTGCTCAAAATTTAGTAATTTCGGAACAAATTTCGCTGCCACACGTTTCATGCACAAAACATTCGAGAAAATTGCATGGCATGAGCCGATTGATATGCCAACATTCTCTGCAACTTCCCTAGTATTGATTCGACGATTTTCCAAAACCATTTTCTTCACTGTTTCGATGTTTTCTTCGCTTGTCGACGTGGTTTCAACTCCAGGACGCTCATCGTCATCCACATCTTCTCGGCCTTCTGTAAAGCGCTTATACCACTTATAAATACTTTTTTGAGACAAAGTGGACTCGCCGAATGCCATAGTCAACATTTTAAGTGCCTTGGAGCACTTTATTCCATTTTTAACGCAAAATTTAATACATATTCTTTGATTCATTTTTTTCAAAAGTAAAAAAATTGAAAAAACAAACTACTAATCCAAATTGGCTGATAATGCCAACATATGATAAACATATGTGTACCAACATAACAAAAAAAAATTTCGATAATCGAATGTACACAGCCCGCGAAAATTCAAAATTCACCTTTTCTTTTGAACAGACCTCGTATACAGTGAAATACAAATGCAAAACCGGAAAGCAGTTTGATCAGTATCGAGTGTAATCGATTTACCATGTTTTAACCATACGTTGTATTTTATTATCAATTTTGGTTATTTTAGGGGATCAACTGAGCAAGCGTGCTCGTCGCGACCTCTGCCAGCTCTGGCTGCAATTCCTCTACTGTGCACACCATGCGGGACAACGCAGATTTGAGAGCTAGGGCGTCCCCCGAAAGCGACTTACAGCAGTTTGTTCCTGCTGGTGTGAGCAGAGTGCAGTTCGGCGTTGGGGACCGCCACCCAACACGCTGTGCACCTCGCGACGGGAAGTGGAGAGAGGAGTGTAGAATAGCTGCGTGGAATGTGAGAGGTGGGATTGAAGAGAAGATAAATGAAGTGATGGATATTATGGAAGAGAAAAGATTGGATGTGTTATGTTTGAGTGAAATCAAGCGAAAGGGCAGTGAACTTGCCGACTTGCCCGGAGGAGGCATAACTCTGTGGTGAGGGGTGCCACATGGAGTCGGGATGCCAGGGGGTGGGCGTTTTGCTGTCCTCTCGTTTGGTTAATTGAATGGCTGAGTATAAATGTGTAAAATCCTAAACTGCTCTGTGTGCGCTTCAAGATGGAAGATGGGGTTGACGAAAACTTTTATTTTGGCGGTGTATGCCCCAGTGTCCTCTGTCGATTTGGGTGAGCTAGAGTAGTTTTGGGATAATGTTAGAGAAGTTCTAGCGATGGTTGAAGAGAATGAAAGAATTGTTGTGTGTCGAGACATGAATGGATGAGTCGGGACAGCTCGAACTGGATTTGAGACAGTTCTAGGCAAATATGGAGATAGGAGAGTGAATGATGCTGGAAGGATTCTGTTACGAATGTGTCTGGAAAATGATCTTTTTGTTGCTAATACCGTATTTAAGCACAAAAGGATCCATCAGTACGCTTGGGAAAGAAAAGATGAGAGAAGTATGATTGATTTATTCCTGGTGGATAACAATAAATACAATAAATACTCGACAGGTACATGAACGTGCCAAAAATAGACAATAAAAGTTGGTGTGCCGAAACATTGCAACAAGATTAAATGAGGCACACCAACGTTTTTTTACATAAATATAACTTTTTGAATGCTAATTTGTGGCAGTAATTTTAACCTGTTACTTTACGGGTACATTAACGGCGCAATAAATTCACCGGAAGTGAGGGTATAAAAAGTATATGCTATCGGTTGCGCGCTGGCACATAATGACTTCTATCATTAATTCTGTAAGTACTAACACTAAATCCATTTTAACCTGTTACGATTAACATTAGGCTGGAGTTATAATATATTATAAATGGATTGCGCTGTATAGTAGGTATCTAGCTAGATTGAAAGTCTTAGCGGCAGCCAAGTTCGAACTGTCGCGTGACGTTTGTAAACTTGATGGTAGACGTTATTGTCAGGATGACAGTTTAAAACTCACCACATTCACTCGCCCACTCTCTACTCGCTCTACACCAGCCATTCCCAAAGTGGGCGATAACGCCCCCTTGTGGCGCCCACAAGGGCGCGAGGGGGCGCTGCAGGCCTAAAGGGGGGCGGTAAGAGACCCAAAAAAAAAATGGGGGCGTGGTGTAGAGGCCTGGGGGGTGATTTGTAATTTCATTTAGCTAGGAGGCATCTTAGACATCGACTGCATGGGCTCTCGACTCAGTAGACAAAATAAGTTTGGGAGCCAGTGCTCTACGACATCTCCAAAACCCCCGGTGTAGAGCTCGCCTTACTCGCGGACGATACCGCAATTTTCACGTCAGACCGTCGCTTCAGAGTCTCTCAATTCCTCCAAGTTGCCGTCACGAGCCTAGGCGAGTGGTTCTGTCTTTGGAGAATCGAGGTCAACCTTGAGAAAAGCGTCGCCGTGTATTTCTCGAGGGACACGACGACCAACCGTGCCCGCCGCGCTAACACTCTCCGCAAGATCACATTTTTCGGCCAGGATATCCCCTGGACTAGGAAAGTCAAATATCTAGGAGTCACCCTCGATAGTGCCATGACCTTCGGCCACCACATCAAAACAGTCCGCGACCACGGCGCGTTCGTCCTCGGTCGTCTCAACATGCTCATTTGCGCGAAAAGTAAAATGTCCTTCAGACATAAAGTTACTTTATACGAGACGTACGCCAGCATAGTATTCGTTTACGCTGTGCCCACTCATATCAACCCTCCGAGTAATTCAGAATCAATACATGAGCAGGGGCACCGGTGCCCCTCCTTATGTGCGCAACGTAGATCTGCACTACGATCTAGAATTGCCACATTACATTACATTGTAAACTCCCACGCAGTTTACAATGTGGCTTAAGGGCACAAACCGGCCCTCAGTCGCCTCGCCGGCCGTTTCCGCTCCGCTAGAGGTCCGGCCCTCACCCGAATAGGAAGCCCGTTAAGATATACGCAGGTGCGGAAAGCTCCCCTGGCGACGCCTTTAGCCCGAGGTCCGCCCTCCATACGAGGCATCCCTCGGCTGGAGGAACCCTCAGGCGGTCGAGCGCCTGGCAGGGCGCCCTTAGCGCTCGCCCCAATGTGACCCGTGACGCTGTAAAAGCCATTAGGGCTAATAGCAAAGAGGGGTTTTGTTTAGTCGGTACAAGTCCGACACTACTCAGTCGGCGTAGTCCGGTTGAGTGTCCGTGGGGATTTCATTTTGCAAAAAAAAAAAAAACAACAAGAACACCAGCAAAAACTCAAGCTCATAGAAAAAAAGAAGTTTTATTCCATCGGCATCCCACTTCTGTAATCGCGACGCAGTTGGTGGACTGGCGTATGTACGGTTCAGTTCGGGTGCATAGTGGCCTCGAGGCATTCGTGGATCGTATCCCAGCCGGGTCACGCACACTAATATTTTGTTACTTACTGTTATTTAGCTTGCTCTGTTTGTTGTTTTTTTGGTCATATTTTTCTCTTTAAAGAAGACTCAATCATAAAGTTAAAATGCCTAGTGGTACTGTTTATGGGCTAAACAAGAATAATATAACATATTACATATAGTACCTGGACGACCAAGCTTTACTCGGTGTCTAAAAAAAAATAACGAAAAAAAAGTCTGACCACATTGCAGGATTTGAACCCGTGTATTTCAAATTGGTAGATCTACGCTCTAGCCACTGTACTACTGAGAAGGTAAACTGTTGTGAAATCATGTGTTTAGAGTTTAGAAGTTTTAAGTGAGTGAGAAAACGTATTTTCTCAGACACTGACAGCTCTATATTGTAAATTTCATCGTAATCGCTAGGACCGTTTTCGTGTAAGCAATATCAAAGATATATATATATATATTGCTCATTATTAAATATATATTGTTTGTTTAATATAATAGTGGATATAAGGTAGCTAAACCATTATTGACAAATGTATCAATGGACATTCATTTTGATGTCATGAGCTTATGTAAGTTATTTTTACAAAGGTGTAGGTGTATACATCACATATTATACTTTAAACATTCTCGAATAGAAAGATTAACAAAAAACGTTTCTGTTTAATTGAGATTAAACTCCTCTATTTTCCTTGAAGCTTGAATACCTAATCTGTGGATTTCTTAGTCATTGTAAATAATAGATAAAAATATAATATTTTAATAAGTCTCATCCATTGATATAGTTCCGAGTTATATTTGAGTAGTACATCCATTGCCTTATCAACCTCATCCTTGTTCTTTGGCCTCATCAGACTAATGTCTAATGACAACAAACTTTTTAAAACTATGGTGACAGTTTTGAAAGTGTGACAGTTTTCCGTCTGTGCATCTGTGCCATAAACTATATATATATAGACATATAACGAATGCGAAAGAGAGTGTAACTCATTTTGAATGACAGGTCATCACATGTTGTCACACTGGATATAGTTGTTGGCGTATTTAATTATAAAATGTTATTACTGCTATATTTCAAAGAAGTAATGTATTTTTGAATAATGGTTACAAGTTCTGTATGTGATTATGATATTACATATTGCAATAATCAAGGGAATCATTCATTTCATAGATGACAATGACAAATTACAAATGGTCATACATAGATGAGCTCGATGTTCGTCTATATGCCAGCTTATGGTCTGTACAATCATAGAACAATAAATTAAAAATTTGTCAGTAAATAATATTGTCAATTTAGCAGTCATAAAGAAAAATGAATGAAAATGTTTTATTTATGTTGTAAGGGAAACAATTTCATGTAATATGCAGACAAATCTAATTTTATTATTTTGTCTCTATAGATAGGTTAAAATAAGGTTACATCACAGTTTAACAATATTGTAATTGTGCAGCATAAAATGAGCGAAAATAACCAAATGCATTCTGTACCAAAGTTATCCTTAAAGAAAAATAATGGTGGTTGTATAGTTAATATTGTGACTATCTTTTCTGATCTCCTAAATCTTCGATGCTATCTTCATCAATCTGGGAATAATACAATTAAATTTTAGCATTTAAATAATAATTCAAGAGACTTTTGTTCAAAAATTATTTACCTCTGGCCATTTTTCTGGGATGATATCAAATAGATCATCTTTCACATCTCCTTGGATAACAATTTCATCATCACCAGTGACTGAAGATCCACATGCAAACTTTGTACCAAAAAATTTTGCTGCTACTTTCAAGTCGATATCTGAAAATACCACATAAGTATACTAAAACATCTACTTATAAAATATAAACCAACTATAAATAAAAAAAAAAGAACAAATTGTAACAACATAATATTTTTTTGTTACACTTACCAAATGTACTTAATCCAGATACAACAGTGACAGATTTTTTTTTGCCTCGAGGAGCACGGGAAATTTGCACTAATTTAGGAACATCTTCCTTTTTCTTTGACTTTAGCATACCCTTACCACCGCGTTTCTGACGCTTCTTCTCTTCTTCGCCACCAGCATTCTCTTCTTCATCTAAATAATTAAAAGGTAATTCTTTTTATTGTGGTCATACTGCTAAACAAACAAAATGTATATGACATGTTATTTGACTTATCTAATGAAAGTAGAATCGTGATTAGAAAAGATCAATCGTGAAATATAGTGTGACAAACATAACCTTATTTTGTTAAATCGTAATATTACCTATTTTAACCTTTTCGAATTCTGTGGGCAAATTCTTTTCAAGCCACTGTTTACATTTATCATATTCCGGATAATATTCACAGTATTCTATAGGCATAGAACAGTTCCCGCAGTACTGCACCCTAATTGGATATGTAACTCCTTCACGGGGTCCCATAGTCAAATCTCTATCGGCCATTGTCGAATATATCTAATTAGTAATTATGCATAATACGAATAAGCTTTTATGGTAGTTATGAAAAAAAAGATAAACCAATACTATTCTTAGGAATAGTATTAGTAGACAGTATTATCCAGAAACTAGAAGAAGACGGTCACAGAACACATATGCAAGAAGGTAATAGAGTAAATATGACAGTCTGTCAAATTTTCCATCTGTTATAGTCTCGGTATCCAATAAAATTTACCATAGCGCAAAAGTGGCACTAGTGTACTTTACGCTAATCATAAATAAAAAATATCGATTCCACATGTCGATAAAATATATTGATTTACAATATCGATATTACGGCACTAATAGTTATTGTTATTTTGATAGTAAATTATTTTAAGGATATTTAAGTACCAAATGAAACAAGTGTTGACTATTTTTGTATTATTATTTTGTTTTTCTTTAATTTACAATTTCTTTATAGTTGATATCTATATTTTATACATGCTATTTTTTAGGCCGCTCGATATAAAATTAGATTTTTACTTTTGCATTATAGATTTGCAATTTAATTGTAAGTCGCTTTTTTATTGTACTTCACGGTGTACAAAACAAGCAAACCATTCATTCTAAGGAAACACTTTCTTTGACAAATTATTGTGTTCATAGTTGACTTGTTGTAACAATTAGCATTTCAATAATGATAAGCAATACCAAAACTTTCAATAATGCAAGAACGAACCAGTTTTTTAAGCAAACTAGATTTCCAATTTTTAATGTGGCTTTTTCTGCATATGTAACATATACATAGGTAAATGTAATTATGTGTATTTAATATGTCGACATTTTACCGTCTTAAGTTTTTAAAATTTAATATCATACATATCTTCACGCTGTATAACAGAGTAATCAGAGGACGGAGCGCTAAGCGTTTCAGTCCTTACATACTTCTTTCGCTTCCTCAATTTAATGACAATAGACCTTATTCTCAAAATAGTCATTCAAGTTCAATAAAATGTCAATACTTTAATTACATGCACACTATTACAACAAGTCAGAAAATTAACAATCATACCTACAAACAAATCAATAGCAATTAGTTATCATTATCATATGTTTACATTAGTCATCAATATTATTGTACTACTTCATGAAATCCATATTGCATTTCACATTACATTACATTGTCATAATTCGTCATCCTAAAAAAAAACAAAGTTCATCATATTTCGTGTGGACATTTTACCGACACAATTTTTTGTACATTATTAAAAATATTCTGGGCAATCTTCATTTTTTATAATTAAAATAGTTGATCCAAGATTTATTCATAATTTGAGTTTTTAGAGGCACTCGCTACAAATTAAAAAATTTTTAAAGCCTTGTAAAAGTTTTAGGAAGTGAATGTGTCAGGATTTGTATGAATTTGTTTAAAAACATCTAGTGGATCATTATTTGTTAATCTTATAACAAAATTTTAATCACATGTGACAGGTAGTAACTACTAACGCCATCTGTGTCATATTTGTATGAAACTTTATTCTATTAAATTGTCTGTGAAAAAGTCATACTGCGTATTATTAACATTATTAAGATTACATGTATAAAAAAAAATTACTTCATTAAACAATACCATTTCTTAAATTCTTATTAAACCTATCGGCAATTCAGTACACTAATTCGATTATTTACACTTCACGTTACATCTGTTAGCTGTTACTACTAATTATTATTTTTTTATTATTTAAATTTCTTTCTGACGAAATTGTTTATATCCTACTCTTTCATTTTTGTCCATAATGTACCTATACAAATGTGGCGTTATTGTTTGTACATCACAAACAGTAAAATTCTTCCTATTCTTCTGTTATTATTTTATCTACATTTCGATTTAATTGTGTCACTCACATAATAATAACATTAACGTTTATTCGCTAGAAATATAGCACAAATGATGTATATAATCGCATTATATATTTGTCCACACATGACATAACAGTTTTTTTGATACAGTCTTGTTTTAGGAACCTTCGGTAAAACAATTCTATCTGGATTTTTAGTATTCTAGGAAAAAATGTCAGTAGATTTCATACCTAAATAGATTAATATTTAGTTTAACAAACTTCGCGCATTCGAATATATACATTACAGCGTAAAGTAAGCAATTTTAATCTGATGCATAGAAGCTTAAGTGATTCCCATGGAGCAAGGTCACTGATAACTCTAAAACATTGATATATATATATATATATATATATATATATATATATATATATATATATGATAGCAAAATTTCTTTGTGCATCTGTAGAATTTTCCCACAATGTAAGACCGTATCTGAGAACTGAAGCTACGTAGCCATGGTAAGCTGTAAGAACTGGTTCTTTCGTAGACATTTTCCTTAATCTGAATAGTATATAGACGAATTTAATTATTTCCACATGTCATATCAATATGTGCTTTCCAGTTACAGTTTCTGTCCAGAACTAAATCTAAAAATTTTGTTTCAACAACCTCTGATATTTGTTGACCTGTTAAATATTCAATGGTTTTCGTTTACTCCTATTGTGTGTTTGAAATTGTATATAATAGCTTTGTGCCATGACTGATTTATGACATTAATTTGATCTAGGCACCTAGGCAACTTTTAGGTAACACTACAAATTAAAAACAAAACGCTTAAAAAATAACTTCATTTTTTTTAAATGCCATAATAGATTGATAATATTAGTGTCATATGCACATATTTTAAGTTTCGTTTACATTACAGAAAAGCAGTGGCTTTTCTGTTATATACACGAAGTTATAGATTATTATGTTATTAGTGCTACGTGTAATACACCGGACCAGCGAAAGGTGAAAACTAGCGAAATTTTAGTTAGTTTCCTGTTTGTTTACATTGTGGACAAAAAAGATTCTTTTAAATTTCCTGTACACCAACTCGTTTTAGAGCAACTGTCGCATTAATTATATATAAATAGACCCATTTCTGCAGTAATTATGAAATGTAGGTAACACCACTTTCATTATTTCCTGTAACAAAAAAAAACTGCAATGTACCACAAGCACATTAGGTAGAGAAAATATCTTTTACAAAACTGTATCCTCACGGGCTTTGCCTGAAAAATGCTGACTCCATTAAATTTTTTTCTGTAATGCTACTGCGTTTATATTTATTTTTATATACTTATAGAAAAACTACATAGTAAAAATAAACTAGGCATTGCAATGCCTTAAGCATTGTTACTAGTTTTTCTTTTTTGCCAACATTTTCTAAGTGATTTAAAGACGTTTGACATAGTGTTTGTTTTACACATAATTAATGATTGTACTTTTTTATTAAATAATGTACTAAATTATTAATTAAATGTATTAAGTAATGTCATTCATAAATTTACGTACTTTTTCATTTTTTTTGTATCTTCAATATTTTTTGAAATCATCGTTGAAACACCTTTTTCCTTTCCTTGCATTTTCTGCAATTTGCACAGTTTTTTTGCATTTCGACGTCAAGTATTTAACAGTAAAAGTCTCGATCTTCTATTATTACTGACAGTAGTATCAAAATATCTGTAAAAAAGACAACACGAGGATAACGTCATACATAAAAATGAAATGGGATAAGTTTCATAATGTAAATGATTTGAAGGTTCAATAGCTACCTTCAAGACTATAGTCATCGTTATTGGTAGCTTCTTTCCATTCTCGGTAATGGAAATCCACTTCCATGCAAAGATCACTTAAGAAAACATGGCTTTACATCGATTACACTTTGTCTTGGTTGTACAGACTGTCGAGATAACAGGTAAACAGTAAGTTTACCTGTTATCTCGATTTTTTTTCTATTGCAATACTTTTTGTAAGCTATTTTGTGCATACTGTTACCTATTTGATACATGTTATCTATTTTTGTTAGGGCTGCTCCGCTTAAAATTCGATTAATACTTTTACACCAGTTATAAATTTGTATCTTAACTGTAAAAATCACAAATTTTTGTTGTTGTATTTCTTGATGTACAGAGCAGCCCATCCACTTCAAAGAAATATGTTCTTTAACAATGTTTAAAATTGTTTTCGTAACAAACTTTTTATGACAATTAGAATCTAAATAATTATTAACAACATCAATAATTTTAGAAAAAGCTACAACAAATTGGCTATTTGGATAAAGTAAGTTTCTGTTTTTTAGTGTAGCTCTTTCTCTATGTGTAATATAATTATGTATATTTGATATATCGTTATTTTTAGTCATAAAAGTATTTTTACATGCTTTACAATTATTAATTCTTAATAATTTTCGATCCACATAACCAGATGTGAAGGATCTTGCATTAGTTTTAATATTTTCTTTCCTAATCACTATTGACAGGTCATCAATATTAACGTTTGAATTTTCATGCGATGGCCCAGCGTATAAATTTTCATGCACTTGGATATTAGTTATATTTTCCTCACGTTCATGATCTGATAATTCATCTAAATGTTCTGGAGCAATAAAATTTTTCATATTTAAAATTGTTGCTCCAACATCTTCCTCACAATTTGAATTTTTGGAGTACACTCCCAACATATCCGACATTATCAAGACCTTGTATGAATTTTGAAATGTGTATGTCAGGATTTGTGTATCTATAATTATGTGACCTAATTTTCCCAAAAAAATTTTCTAACGGGTCTTGATTTAAATTACGTGTGTAAAAAACTTCATGTCGTTAGATAGTATTCTATCCCTAATTCTTATAAAACTTTATAGAGTAGTTATCCAATTGTTTAATGTGGGAACACTTTTGGTAATCACTTCACCTTTATTATTTTTATCCACAAATTTCATTTTTTCTATGGTTGAAATTGGTTCTTGCCAAAATTGTTTATGTAGACTGCCTTGTGTGACAGGTCCTCTTAATTTTCCTGCACATCTCCCTTTTCTGGAACCATTGCAACTGTCAAATAACTTATCTAAAAATAAAACCAGTTCTGCAGTGTTTTCCATGGTTGAGCTAATGGTAACGCCACTTTTATGGTTTCCTGTAATAAAAAAAATAATTGGATTAAAAGGTGTCAGATATGCAGTAACATAGGGTTCTGTAACAATTTTAAATAAAGTAGAAGTTAAATTTTAAAATATTGGATAATAAATATCCATTATTTCATTAAATTGTTTCTTTTTCATTGTGGATTTGGGTTACCAATTTACGAATCTATGCCCAATTTCTGTTTAGTAGGTGTAGATATGATTAATAATTTGTCTATGACAAGTAGACGGACAGAAAGAGTCATAATGAAACTCTAGAGGTTAAGTTTTAGTTATTTTCAGTTTTGGTTACGAAACCCTAAATATGTCATAACGAAACTCTAGAGGTTCCGTTTTAGCTATTTCAGTTTTGGTTACGAAACCCTAGGGCCAACAATATGTTGATCACGCTCGCGCATGCGGGTATCAGTAGTTTATTGAACCTACGAGTATATTTTGCCGAACTAAAAATAATTTCGCCTTAAGTTTGCTTTCTAGAAGGAAGAGGTTCACAAAGCCTTTAGCCTTTTTATGTAACTTATGCAAGCACTTAGCTATTTTAATGTTTTTTTATTTTTATTTGAAAGAGTATATTATTATATCCACGGGTGGTGGTCACATATGAATTTAGTTAAGGTCTAATAATGGTGTACTGATTAAACAAAATAATTTCTCGATGACTTATAAATATACTGAGATTCATCACATACTTATCCAAGCAGTGGCAAGTATCGTGGTCTTTATTGAATTAAGATGATCATATTATTTAATGTGTGAGGAGAATGATGAGATTTGAGGAAGCGAAAGAGATATGTAAGGATCGCAACACTTGGCGCTCCGTCCTTTCTGACTACCCCGTTAGGGATACAGCGTGAAAATATATATGTATGTATATTATTTAATGTTCTGTATCAGAACTGGGAAAAACCTTAGTTGCAAACGTATTCTAAACATAAATTTACGACAAGCCAACTCAAAAGGGGAACAACTGTCTAAAAAATATATGAAATCTGTCAATAAATACTTATAAGTTTTTACAAGTAAATAGTGACGCGGCTTGGCTTCGCCCGGATGAGATGTTGAATATTCGCAACACACCAAATTTTTTTATTGAGGTTTTCATACAAAAATACTATCCGAATTTCCAACTTTTTCTATGGATTTTCCCAAAATTTTCTTACATACAAACTTTGTTCTGGCAATTATGATCACAACAAAAAGAAATTAGCCAAATCGGTAGAGCCGTTCTCAAGTGATGCTCCGTCATTCAAGTGGCAATTAAGTTTTATTTATATAGATTAAAAATAAATACTTTCGATTGCACTTACTAAAAGATGCAGCGAATTTTAAAGCAGCTGCAACTCGTTCACTAAATACCTTTGCGCAATTGCTAACCTTCATTTTTCTTATTTTTTCTGGAATGATGTGTTCGTCAGTTAACTTAGGCAGTAGACGAATTTGCCCAATAGCACAATCCAAGTTATACAATTCGATTATATCACTCCATTTTGCTTCTTTTCCATTATAAAGAACACCTTTAGTGAGCATATTATTTCTAATGCCTTTCAACAAGTGGGGTGGGTCAAATATAACAGAAAGGTTTATTCCTTTAATACACACAGTGTCATCTAAAAAATTTAAACATAAAATAAAGATGTCTTTATTAATAATCAAAATGAAGACCAGAGACTACTGTAGCGTAGTAGGAAGCACGTCGCATCTTCTGTGCTAATTATGTTATGAATAATTAGAGCAGATAATTAGAGCAGATAGCACGATATATGTAATGCTACCTATGATTATATGATTATGTCAGTGACGAAGCATTGCCGCGGGCATTATTATTTGAAGTAGATACAGGCAGCAGAATCTCAGCGTAATCGAAACAATTTTATGATAATCATTCCTCACATGTACATATTAATGGAGATAATATTAAACTACTACAATCATACACAGGTGAGGCGAGGTTTCATTTAAAACATTATACGTATAAGTAATATGTGGGGTTTTTCAAATTACCGCAACCGCATATGTTCAAGTGTAACGTTTTATTTATGAACTGATTTTATATCTGGGGTGGGGTTACCCCAGCCACACCAGTTATAGGATCTTTTCAAGATAATATTTAAACTGACTAAAAAAAAGCACTGAAAAGTACAAAATACTTATCTAAAAATAAAACCAATTCCTTTACTAATCAAACAAAAATGATTATACTCTGTGCCAAATCAATGTACAACAACAGACAGTCTCTACTAGTTTGGTAGGCTTGGCATCGACTTCTTCGATAGTTATTTTGTACTTTTCGACGTTTTTTTTTTGAAGTCGATTTACGTTCCTTACCATATTTTAAATTGTTCATGATTTGATTCCGCTTTGTCCTTTCTTGCATCATTCTGATGGCCCTTTGAAAGGTTACACCTTGGTCACATATTAGTGTTAAAGGATTGAGGCCAATTTCTTTTAATTCTGACACAATATCATTTAAAATAGAAATGACTTTTTCGGCTTTCATTGTTCCCTCGCAAAAATAATAGGCAATTGGTTGTCTCCAGGAAGCCACAATTCCCCGCACCATAAAAACGTGAGCGTGATCAGCAAATGTGGCGCTTGCATTCTCATTAACGAAGCCATGGATTGTATCAGTACTCTGTATGAAATTTATATGAGGGGACAGCTGGACTTCGTCGAAAACTATACTGCACATTCGTTCAGTATCTGACCAGTTTTCAACTTTTACTTTTAAAGCACAGAATAATTCTTTGTTTATCCCACTAAGTAATTTAACATTGTTCAGTAATCTGGCCAATGCTCTTTTTGTTGGTAAGGAGAATATTTTTTGTATAAGATTACAACCTTTTGGGCTTTGCTTAAAAAGTGCTAGGCTCATTAACTTTTCTTCTATTGTGTAACGCCTAGCCTTTTCTTTTTTGCCCACGCTTTTTAATTGCATGTTTATGAAATTTTTTTGTACGGTACTTAATTTTTCAAACTTACTAAACATTTTACTATCTTGTAACTTTTTTGCATCTTCGATATTTTTTTTTAAATTGTGATCAAAAAGTCTCCTTCTTTTTAATGCTTTTTTACAGTTTACATATAATTTTCTGCATTTCGGCGTTAAGCATTCTATACTAGAGACCAATCTTGATCTTCTTCTATTATTTATTTCTCGCAGTCCTAATAGAGAATCTGTAATAGAACAACATGGGAATTAAGTTACAAAAGTTCTCTTAGCGTTGAGATCTGGTCTATAGATTCGGACGGGGGCCTATCCTTGCAATATTAACATTTTTCGCAATTTTGTTCACGATCATTAAATCTATTATTAAAGAAAAATTTAACTTCGTGTTTCTAATTATGTGAATTATGTCCACCATTAAATAATAATATTTCAGATACATTGTTAAATATTTTACTTGACTTATTTTTGACTATAATTATTATTATAATACATTAATATAGTTATTACATTTTTGTTAAATTGTAGTAATTAGTTTTTTAAGTTGTTTTTAAATTGTAGTCAGATTTTAATCTTTGTAAATTAGATAGATACTTGGGTAGGTAATACTTTATACACAAATATATATATACATTTTATCTATAATGTTTGTTGCACATAATGTTGACAAAGGTGGACTTATCCCTAGAAGATATCTCTTTCAATAAACCTGTTGTAGTAGAATAATTGCATATTAACGGGCTGTAATAGTGCGATAAAAATAACAAAATCAAAACAGAAAATAAAATAACAGTAGGTATACAAATATAATATGTACTTGGGTAAATTATGTCGAAATACTGTACATACATACATACATAGGTATCGTATATATAAATGTATGTATAGGATATATATACACACACATGTACAAGTATATATAAAACAAAGAATTATATTACATGAAAAAAATTAATTAAGAATTAAAAACCGACCGTAAAACTGTAAAAGGAACTAAGAAGATGTTAAAAATGATGTTAAAAATAGGGGTTCATAACAAAATTTTTAAAATTCATACTACAAAAATTCATGCTATTAAACCTTAACATGCAGTCCGAGGATGCAAATATATTTAGTCACTTTATGGATTAGGTACCAACATACCTAAACAGCTCGTGTATCCCGGGGTTCATAATAAGAATTTTAAAATTCATACTTCAAAAATTTAAGCTTTTAAATATTAACCTGCAGTTGGAGGCTACAAATATATTTAGTCACTTTATGGATAAGGTACCAACATAGAACATACCTAGACAGCTGGTGTAGCCTGGGGTCCATAATAATTTTTTTTAAATTGATACTTCAAAAATTCATACTATTAAATCTAAATGTGCAGTGGGGGGCTGCGCAAACAAGTTTTTTGATTTTTTCATTAATTTTTTTATTTCCAAAATTTTAGTTTTCAGAAATTGATGATCACAGGTTGAAGTATAAACTCTGGTTGGACCTATACAACGATACCTTGCGCTTTAAATATTCCATCAAATTGCTGAAGCATTTTACTTGTTTATTACCCGCCCTGGTTTCGCAAGGGTAACATTTTTTTTTAAATAAATTACAGCTTATGGTAGGTACTTGCTGATAATGTAGCTTTCTATAGGTGAAAGAATTTTTTAAATCGATTAAATATTTTTTGGGTTTATCCATTATATATAAAAAAGTTTATCTCTTTAAAATATTAGTTTAGACAGTAAGGTAACGTCACGAATTTATTTAACTGATTTCTATCTATACATACATATTTACAAAGATACAGAGCGGTGAAGTTCAGTACCTTGCAAAAATATATTACAAAATAATAATGCTAATCAAAAATCAACTACAAAAATATCTTTGTACATACGATACAATTACCTGTATAATTCAATTTGACTATTATTGCAGTTGGCGTCAAATCAATGTGCAACTACAGAAAGTCTACTAGTTTAGTAGGCTTGAACCGATTGCAGTAACTGTCAAATTTAATTATATAGGTATTTGTATTGTATTTACACAGTTATTTTTGTTCTTCAGTTTTGATTAGTAAAGGATAGTTATTTTGTATTTTTCAGTGTTGTTTTTTTAAATCCAATGAATTTTATACTCATTTTTACTTACCATTTGTTTTCGAGCAGCTTGGGACATTTAATACTGTTGAACTGCTTGTTATGGGTTCTTCTTTATCTTCAACAGCACTTGATTTTTGCACTTTATTTAATAGAATTTTTTCCAGATTCATTTCGCTATAATGTTTATAGACTTTTGCGTATGAATGCTCTGAGTAAATTTTTGAACAAAATTTCTTATTTATTTCTGAAAATACCAAATGAAATGTTTATTTATTGATTCTTTTAAGCGACGCACTAATAAGGAGGTATCAAAATACTAGGAGTTTCAAATTTGGGACCATTTATAATCAACGGAATACCTAAAGATTACATAATATGTGTTATATGAATTAAACTTATTTCGATGTTTCTGGAAATAAAATGCATAATGGAACTTACCGTCAAAACAAATTGGATTACTACAGATTCCAGTGGAAATTTCTTCTGGTGTCATGAGAGTCGGATAAGAGTTGTAAACTCTCTGTACACCTTTCAAAAACTTTTGTTCAAAATGTTTAATACAGACTTTTCTGTTTCTTAATTGATCTAATGTTAGGTTCGAGAGCCCTGGGGTATATGGCACTATATAATAACACCAAATCTTTGTAAGAGCAGTGTCTCGTGGGAAATTAAATAATTTTACGTCGTACTTAGTCATTCCGCAATTTCCCACACAGCACTGTGTAAAAGGCATCTTAACAACAAAATCCGAATAGCAATGCAAAAATCAAAGTCCAGTTTAACAATTAATACAGATCATAAAATAAGAATCCACTCAAATATCCAGAAAACAAGCCAAAAATCGTTGGTTAAAAGCACGAAAGAAAACAAACACGAAACCCCAAACAAAACAAGAAACAAAAAACACTGATAACACTGACAGACAACAGATAACACCCTGAACTGACGTCTGTGACAGCAGTCACAAAGACGATAAAGATGGCGGCTATACTTTACTGCCACCTAGCGGAATAAATCCATGGATTCTTAAACTCTAAATTTTATTCGGTTCTATGAAAGTGTCAACGCCGTGAGTAAATAACAGTCGGTAAACCACAGTAAATTAAAGACCAATTTTCTCTATACTAAAGACCAAAGAGTACCTTCATAGTTAGTAGCAGTGAACGGACACTGCTTCCTAATGAACAAATACAAATTTTTGAGAACGGAATGCAAATTAAAAACGACTTTAACACTTAGTAGTACAGGTCATAATAATTGCTAATCCATAATATGGCTGGGATCGCACTATAACACCAAAGTTTATAGAAAATGTGAGAAAATGTTATTTTTCATAGCACGATCTATCATTTCCAATCATTTCAAATGAATACTTTTTTTTCGTAATGGCGTGGCGCAAGTTGAGCGCATTTGCCAACGACAAATTATAAAAACGGGGAAAGGTTAAGGTAATTGGTAACAAGGAATTTACGAAATTTAGAAGAATCAAGATCAGAAGAGCATGCAGGAATTATAAATACATAGTAAATAAATAAATATTACAATTACTTATAGCATAATGATATAGAAATGAGAAAGAAACAGAAAAAAACAAAAATATATATACAATATACATATAACTAATTCTAGATTTCAATATTGTTACAGGACACAAAAGACGCAATAATTTTATAAATTATAGGATTATTACTTACAAGAAAGGAATTTATTGACGTAGGTAAGGAATATGGATGGCTAAGAGAGAAGTATAGAGTGAGGAGTGATCATAACTGGGACATGAGAAAAGGATATGATTTAAACACAAACTACCCTAGCATAGAGAAAATTATATACATTCAGTCAAGAAAATATCGGGAATGGATGATTTGTTTATGGTTCCAAATTCAATTTTTTGTTTTTTTTTGTTGTTGTTAGATTGGCACAACTGTTTTCCATTTTGGCGCGGAGTTTGAGTCGCATCTGTTATTTATGATTAAGTACAGTGCTGTTTTTAGTTATATCATTCTAGTGTATATTGCGAATTTAATAATGGACTAAAACATCGAACAAAAAGTTTGTCTTAAATTTTGCATTCGTCTACAAAGCGAAAGATTGCCTACGCTTTGTTATCTAGTGTATCTTTGAAGTCCAAGCTCCAATATCGGTGAAATTTAAATGGGACCACCTTTGAAGTATTACCTACCAAATGAAAAAAGAATTTTCGAAATCGGTTCATAAATGACGGAGTTATGAGGTAACAAACATACAAAAAAAAACAAAAAAAAAGCAACACAGGAATTGAGAACTTCCTTCTTTTTTTGAAGTCGGTTAAAAAGACCGTTCGCCTTCAATTACTGTACCGGCCGGGTAAAGACGGCCCTGATAAAAAGTACATATTCCACAGTTTTATGCAGTCCATAACACTCGCCAGTAAAAACTGACGTTTCTGGTGGAAATTTAATCTTTTGGACGATATTGTACTGTGGATATTAAATTGTGATTCCAACACAACTTGCTTTTGAATGTTTACAGGCATCACTATACACATGATGCCAATTGTGCCAATTACTATGCAATAACGAATTAAAAGTTGTATTTTCACTGGTCTGATCTAATTTCTCAAGCCTAAGAGAAAAATGAATGATTGGAGGAATCAAAAGTGCTTCAAATGGTGTATAATATAAAGAAAGAGAAACAGAACTGTAAGTGGGTGCATTAAAAGAAAGATATTTTTGAAAACTTAAGACTAAGCATGAAAGAGAATTGTGATTCCAGGGGGTTATTCACAAACGTCGGAAACTTTCCGTGGCGGAAAGGCCGATCGTCAAAAAGCTTAAATTCAATCCAACAGCTTGGATTTGTGAATACGACTGCATATAATATGATATATATTTAATATATAAAATTCTCGTGTCACAGTTTTAGTTACCATACTCCTCCGAAACGGATTCACCGATTTTGATGAAATTTCATATGTATATTCGGTAGGTCTCCGAATAGGTTATTATCTATTTTTTATACTCTAAAGTGATAAGGGTGGTCCACCCCAAAATTTTTTTTTTAATTTTTTGCATACGACGTCGTGAGCTCGGCGTGAGATAGCGAGACCCGACGCAGCGGCGACTGGCGCCACCCAGAGGCGGCGCGCAGACGGATGGCACCGGCGTTGGTCGATGCGGATTATTAACGGCAGTGGTTCAATCAGAGAATTTATGGCAATTGTGGTAGGAAGCACAGTATTAATGATAAGTGTTGGTCACGTGACATTAAATGCTACATATGTGATCGCATTGGGCACTATGCTAAAATGTGTAGAGTGAGATTTATACGTGAGAACGTAGAAGACGAGAACAATAGTGAAGAAAGGTCTGTTCATAGTGAGTCTTTACTGTAGGTATAGTATTTCGATAGATACTTTAGAAGAAGACTGTGTACCGTAGTTTGAAACTGATTGTGTTGATGAAATTATATTAATTTCAAGTTAGACAGTGGTGCTGATGCATCTGTAATGTCACTCGAGGCATTCCGGCAGGCAGGTTTTCGGGAATAATTACCTAAAAAAGATAAGTCATAGGATATTTTGAACCAATGTTACGTCACAAAAATAATTTTAGTAAACAAAAAATTTATGTATTGGATATTTTTTATAATAATGTTTTAGGTCTCAATGCATGTACAAAATTAAATTTAATAAAATGTGTGCATGAACTGCGTCATTACAAAATAGATGACTCAATTTTTGGTGGAATAGGTTGTTTGCCTACTACTTGCAAAATAATATTGAATGAAAACATACCTCCAGTTGTGAATGCTTCGAGGAAAATTCCGATTAAGTTAAGACCACGTTTGAAAGAGGAATTGAATAACATAGAAAAATTAAATATTATTGTTAAAGAGTAATCACCAATAGACTGGGTATCGAACATTATTATCGTTGAACGGGCTGACAAAAAAATTATATTATGTTTAGATCCCTTTCATTTGAATAAAGCTATCCGCCGCTGTCATTTTCAGCTACCAACTTTAGACGAAATTACTAGCAATTTATCAGGCGCAAAATATTTTTCTAAATTAGACGCTAAAAAAGCATTCTAGATGATTAGGCTTCATGAAGACAGCTCTAAATTATGCACTTTTGCAACGCCTTTTGAGAGGTATCGGTTTTTGCGAATGCACAACTGATGACACCTGATGAACAGGACACCAGATTAACAGAAGTAATCAAAAGGGCAAAAATTAATCACGATTCATTCCTAACTATTCTAGCATATCAGCGCCATTGAGAAATTAGTTAAAAAAGGATATCGAGTTTGATTGGTGTTACATTCATGACAGGCATGACAAATTTGAAAAATTTAATAAGTAATGGCCCTGTTCTTCGTTATTACTCGCCTAATGAAGCAATTTTACTAACGGTCGATGCAAGTGCGCGAGGTCTTGGCGCATATCTGTTGCAGAGTGGCCAACCAGTAGCTTATGCAGCACGAGCGCTAACTCAAACGGAACAACGATGGGTGCAAATAGAAAAGGAGTTATTGGCATTGTGTTTGATTTCGTAAAATTTTATCAATATATAAATGGCCACAAAAATGTTACAGTAGAAAGCGATCATAAGCCGCTTGAAACAATTCTTAAAAAGCCCTTAAAAGAGGCGCCACCTAGATTGCAAAGATTGTTATTGAAATTACAGGCATACGTTATAAATATTGTATACAAACCCGGAAAATTGATGCATATGAGTGAATATACGGTATTTCATTTTTTTGTGTCCCTGAAGGAAATGTAATCTGTTCCATTCAATATTGATAATTTCTCTAGTTAAACACTATTTTTTAATTTGTAATGATAAGGGCCAGAAGATTTTTATAAGCACCAGAGGAAAATGTGTCACCAGGGGAGTGACACTATTGGCAGAGTAGTGACAAATTAAAGCAGGGAAGTGACAGGCCATTGATTATTAGCTAAGAAAGGGGACTAATATTAAATAAAACAAATAAATTATAGTATGGATATTTTTTAATATACAAGATACATTCAGTCTTCACAGTTTCTAAATGCAACCTTATTTTTAATATTAATGGTTTGTTAGTGCTTAAGTTTCAATTACCCGTATCAAATAACAGAATTAATATTTTCTGCCTATCATATCAGTCTCATCTGAGATGAAGATCACAGTGCATACTGTTTGATAGTTTTAAATTATAAAACGTTCTAAAACTTAAAAGCCACGTTTATGGCACTTTAATCTGAATAAAATTTCTAAATAAAACAAAAATATAAACTTTGTTTACAAAACAATAGTACTATCTAATGATACACCTGTCAGTCTTTGAATGAAATGAACGTTTTTACTGAGTACGGAAGGAGTTCCATGACAGGTTTTAGATGAGCCCAGATTACAGTTACATTATGGTTTAGGTTTTCTGACATTGTGGCAAAACATTTTGTTTCTCTCTTGGTATATAAGACCACAGTATGCAAAGTTATTTGCGTACGTGAGCCACCAAAATGGAATGATTGAACTTCTGACGAATATTTTGTATTATAATTTTCAGAAAAGTCCATATGAATCACAGCATCTTTTTCAGTTAAGTTATCTTTAAGTCTTTTAATGGTTTGATATTGATGCACTATATTTGCTTCATGCTTTAAAAAAATATCAAGGTTTTCTTCTAGTTTTATCACAATGTCTTTTATTTTGGATTTTTTATAAGTTTATTTCGTAGTTTCCGCTGAATTTCTGATCGCCTTTTAGCAGCCAGAGCGATATTGTTTTGTGGAAGTGGAGGTTGGTCTTCATTATCAGACGCAGATGGTGTTACTGGATAGTTTCTGGTAGATTGTAGCTTTACGCGATCTCTATGTTTTTTAGTCTTCTCTCTCCATATTTTTCTAACAGCTCTTTGTTCCCTTTTAGTCATATCATTTATGCTTTTAATTTGTCCCTTTTCTTTCTTTTTTTTTAAATTGCTGCCTTTCTTTTTCTTTTAACTCAGCATTTTTGACCGGATCATTTTTAATTCTTTGGTAGCGTAATTTTTCAGCTTGACGCTTTTTTTATAACCTCTCTTCCCTTGTTTGCTTCTTTTTAACATTCGGCATGATGTCTGATTATGCTCGAGTACCTAGAACAAATGAATTGAAGCCTTAAAACATTAAATATTAACGAAACAAAATTTCGTCACTTCTCTGGCGCGTATGAAATATGCCAGAGAAGTGACAAAATCGCACATAACCTACAAAAACAACATCACTTGCTTTTTTGACCACAGTTTAACGTATTACATGACATCTACACACAATAAACATTGCATTGTGCAAATATACAATTTCATAACGATAAAATACAAAAATATATACTTACCAAAAGAAATACTCCAACGACTGGCACAAACACGCTTTCCTACAGTGAATCGCAAACTGACGTGATATTATTGGAGTTTTGCTCAACGTCGTTAGCTTGCTTCTAACTTCACACTGTTGTACGCGCGTAGTTCAAGGTCAAAACATACCTTTGCAGTTTTAGGTCAAATTTTACTTCTTTGAGTTTCGCCAGATGAAGTGACATAATTGTAACATGACATGAAAATAAGTTTTTTTTTTTATATTAATAAATATTTTTACATTGTAATTTTGATCAAATATGTTTCGATGTTTATAAAAGCATATGATAATATTAAAAAAAAATATATTGCATACGTATTTAAAGTATCTGGCCATAAAATCATTATAATCTATTAATGGGGGAGGCCAGAGGAGTAAACATTTATAACTATTTTAAACCAATAATGCCTTAAATTAAACAATTATCGTAAATAGACTATGTGGGCCAAATAAAAGACCATATTCTTTATTGTTTAAGCTTACAGAAACAATAATATAATAAGTTCAATATAGAATTTGTCTATGGACCATTGGAATTCAAATAGCGTATATTCACCCATATAGCAGACGCTCTTTCACGAGTAGTTTTATAATCAAATTTAGAATCAGAACTTTGTGATGAAGTTACCGTTTGGTGCTTCGGCAGAAAAATTAGAGATTATTAAATTAGAGACAGCTAAAGATATTATTTTGACTGATGTTATGAAATACTATTATGAAGAATGGCCACAGAATAAAAATGAATTAAACAAAGATGTAAGACAGTTTCGGTCAATGAAAGATGAATTGTATGTGATTAACGACGTTCTGTTTCGTAATGATTGGATAGTTATACCGGTTTCGATGAGAAAAGACATGTTAGAACGTATGCACGAGGCCATCTAGGAATAGAAAAAAGCAAACGTCGAGCGCGAGATGTGATATGCAACAACGTAAGCCACTACTACCACATCAGGTACCGGAGCTTCCTTGGCAGATTGCAGGTTCTGATATTTTTTAATTGAAACGTAAATATTATTTATTAATCGTGGATTATTATTCTAAATTCATTGAAGTAGTTTATTTACCAGATTTATATAGTGCAACAGTGATAATTAAAATGAAATGTATATTCTCAACAGTTCACGTCAGCTGAATTTAAAAAAATTAAGAAGAAGTGAGGGTTCAATCATGTCACCAATTCACCTTTATATCCTCGTTCAAATGGGTTAGCGGAACAGAATGTACAAGCAATTAAACATCTATTAACAAAAGCAAGCGAGGACGGCACCGAATGGCAACTCCCTTTATTAAACTCTCGAAACTCTCCAATCACCGGTGAACAATATTTATCCGCTCAACTTCTCATGAGCAGGTCGCCTGGCTTTGTCACAGGTGTTAACACCACGCGTAATTTGTAAACAGTCATGTAATTATAAACAGACAAAATAAATACGCAAAATGAAATCATATTACGATCGCGGTACAAAACCGTTACCTTCTTTAGATCAAGACGAAAAAGTGCGTGTACGCGACGGTTCGAAGTGGGTTTGCAAGGGGGGAACACTGACCGTTCATATTGGCTGAAGAGAGACAGCGGTGGCATATATCGTCGAAATAGATCTCATATAATGAAGTTACCGAGACATATTCCAGTTATGAGAACAAATCGCGTAGATAATAATTGCATGACGAATAAAACAAGGTATATGAACCTCTTATGACCACTAACAATAACAATGTTACCACTTCACGTGTTCAAAGTATGTACATTAGAACCACCGTCAAATACATCAATTTTGGTGTCATCAAATCCGATTCGAAATTATTATAAAATTACTAGAAGTGGTCGCGTGGTTAGACCGCCTAGCAGATACAATAATTATATATGAAATATAAATATAATATGTATTTAAGTGTAATTAATTATACATATACGCTATAACATTGTACTTAAAACATTAATAGCGTACAAGTTTACAATCCTTTATTTGAAAAAAAAAAGAAAGCAATGTAAGAGTAAAGTATGTATTGCGGTATTATAATTTCTTTAATTATTTTTATTTACTTTTGTTTGTAATATTAATTGTAATGGTCTCCTTTAATTAAAGAAGGGAGATGTTGTAGTGTAGGTATGTTACTAATATTGTGCGGGTGGTTTGAAGAATTAAAGACAGTACGTTATAGACCGTTAAGCGGTGTATTCATTTTAATATCATTACTTGTATTATTAAATACTACAACTATTAACAACGCCTTTAAATTAATCCAAGGAAAACAGAATTTAATCCATAACGACCTCTAATACTAGAACATAATGAAATAAAAGAAGCACATTGTTCTGGAACAAAGGAAGGAGCTAAACGATCTAAAAACTGATCAATTAATGCGGGGGAAGCGAAGGAGAATAAGAGACGTTAATGCAGATCTAAATCGCCTTATATTACGCCAAACCTGAGAAGCGGAA
Source organism: Zeuzera pyrina (assembly GCA_907165235.1). Taxonomy (NCBI): domain Eukaryota; kingdom Metazoa; phylum Arthropoda; class Insecta; order Lepidoptera; family Cossidae; genus Zeuzera; species Zeuzera pyrina. The sequence goes on from OU015627.1 coordinate 9,169,798, forward strand.
ACGTCGGACGATAAAAAAGAACAAAAATGTTTCTAAGATTCCGTTTTCTTTTTTTAATAACTAACGGGTGCTAGCAATAATCTTAGAAAGTGTATTAAAATTTTCTTGTTTTTAAAAATTAACTGGATTACAGGGTTAATAAAAACAGTTTTCCGGTATGATGTACTATTACTACCTTGTTCATTGGAATTATGTGAGGGCGACAGATTGGACGGAGCTGATAATACACTGGGATAGGATAATTTCACAGGAGGACGGAACTTGGATGCCTCCATGTCAGAAATGCAATTTTGTGTCATAGCGATCTTAATTTGTTTTTGTCTGTTCAGTCCAGGGCAAAATTTGCTAATTGCTAAATGTGCACTTGAGCATAAACAATCATGAAAAGAATCATTCGGAATGTCACATTTTTCGCCTGAGTGATCATAACCACATTCGTAACAGCCAGACTTACACCTGCACTGTAATTTAGTATGCCCAAATCAGCAGCAATTGTAACATTGAATAGCTGGATACGTATAAAGTTCTACAGGAAGAGCATTATAACATATAAAAATGCGTTTAGGGAGAACCTGTCCATCGAAAGTTAAGACGATGGTTTGTGATGGTTTCCAAGTAGGGGCGCCTTCAACTAAGACTTTATAATTTAGTCTTCTGGCTTTTACAATTTTTCCACAACCAATAGGGACAGGAATGTTTTGTATCACTTCTTCAGGAGACCACTCTGTGGGCACTCCCCTAACGAGGTCCATACATGTAATGTTGAATGAGGGAACAAAAGCTTTAAAATTCTGTGCAGAGAGTCTAGCATCATTAATAAACATGTTAGCATCAGTGTAATTCGACAACGACAGTGATAATCTGTTTCTTCCTATTATTTTTCAGCTGCCATTAATAATATTATTAAATGAGTTATTTTTTTAAAAACGTCCAAAAGTCATAGGATGCAGTGAAATGTCATCATTAGAAGACGTTTGATGACTGAATATGTATGATAAAAGGAGCAACATCAGTTGTCTGATACATGTTCCTACCAATAAAAGGAGCCTGCGACGGATTTGAATTAATTTGTTCGGGATTCCAAGGAATTTTATTTTAGTCTTGTATTGGCGCAAGGCAACATTTCTCCAACCCAACATCACTGCTAGCACACAGACAGCCATCGAAATCTTTCTGAGGCTCAGATGTTGAATGATTTCTCCTCCTCTTGTTGTTGTAATGCTTGCAAATACGTCGAGCATTTATACATTTACGTTTATTAGAACCATCCGTGTCCATACTCGACTCAGTCATTAATAGTGACATTATAAGCCACCTGGGGGACGCCTCCCCCGGGATCTGGAGGGTATTCCTATAATAATTATTGTAGTACAAAACTTACCAGCAAAACGGTAAACTTTATTTACACTACAATATATACATCTAAATACTAAATAATATATACAATTACACTACCTAAGTGATCTTTTAACAAGTAAAAATTAAATTTAATTTTAAACAAAACAAAAACATTCCCGCAAAATTCGACGATTCCCGCGCTTTTTTCACGTATTTTTTTTATTGGCAATAATAATTAAGTTTTATAAAAAGGTACATACATACGTTAATATTTACAAACTTAAAACTACACGTTATCTTAAATAATAGACTTCCTCAAAGTTGCCGTTCAGAAAGCTGTCATTACTTAAGGTACCCAGCGGACTAGCAGCATTGCCTCTTTGGATAGCCAAACTGATTCGTTGGTGGAAGAAGCTGCCAGCCTAGTGGTCTCCCGAAACTTCGACCAGTCTCTTACAAATATCAGAAACCAGTCGATGGGCTTCGGGGCCCCAGGGTCGCAAAGTTTCATCTGCAAACTCTCAGAGAGAGTCGCATATTTACGCCGTTTCAAGTTCTCGGCAGCGCTGGCCGCGGCACCTGCTCACTTGGAAGTCGCCGGTACATGAGAAACAGCAAGTGTATCGACACAAGTTGCATCCCACACCAGCGATCTTCAAAATTTCCAAGGAATGAGCGTCAAACCATCCGGTCTCCTGCCGTCTGCCGTCGCTGCGCGCAATACCTACAGGCTCTAAGACCGCAGGAAGGCAGCGGCAACCGAATGACATCATTTAAGACAGCATGACGTGACATGCGGCTTGCACTACGTATGTCGTCACGCCTTGCACTCCCGGCTTGCGGCCCATATTACACGACATACAAGCATACAACATAACGGGCCGGAGAGAAGACGCAGCGATACTTAGTAAGCATGGGAATCTAACGTGATATTACCATACCTCAATTGATCCAGAGCTGTCCTTACTACTGAGCTATCACGATTGCCCGGTTCTGCTTCGCATGTACTCTAACGCTGATCATCCAGCAAGCCGTTCACCACCTGCTAACATAATTAACACTATGACTCCATCTGTAAGGAGCCACTAGTCATACACACCGCCTCCATTGGCGTAGTTACATTTCTTTGCGCTATTCATGCCTCATTACCAAGGCCTTGCTAGTACTAGACTTACACTCACCGCCTTTGCCGGCGTGATCACATTCGTAGCGCTGTGGGTTGACCATTTCCCATCTGGGTCATTAGCAATTAAGGACACATCCTTTTGACCCGTCTGACCTTATCAATCCATATAATTATATGTCTATATTTGTATAGCCGGCTTTGACTAGTCAATTGTTTATCACAACGGGATGGGTCAGATCCCGGCACAGCATTACTCGCTGTAGCTCATTAGCTGTATAGCATAGGTACCATTCATTGATCGATCAGAGAGTACCGGTTGTACCCCCCTCGAGCATAAGGTCAGACACCATTCTCATCATCATACAATGACTGCACTTATACACTAGGACACTTAAACTAACACATATTAATTACACTATATTATACACTTATAGAAGTTAGGTCACCTTAATACTACATCAACAAGTATGACTTTAAACTTAGCTAGACACTTAGCTTTCATTGATGTTAGCAGGTCACACGCCGCACCACAAATGGGCGCGCTCATCACATTCAAAAGTTAAAAGAATGCGCTTAATATCTTACCATAGAGAATTCATAGAAGTTGCCAGATCATTTTGTAGTGTTGCCATGTACAAAAATTTACATTTCGCGAGACGTCGCGACAACGTATACAGGACAAACCGTGGTGGCCTAGTACACCGACGAGATCACCACAGCGGCAACGGTAAGGTTAGTCCTGACCCCCAGACGAAAGGATACTATGAGAGAAAGTGTGGTATTGTCAATTAAGGTTCCTAAGTTTTAGTGTCCCGGACTCCTTCTCAGAAACAGCCAGGAGGCGAGACCGATCTTTTTCGGTACTACAAGAATCTAAAAGTTATAAATGAATATTTTTGCATAGAGGATCATCCCAGTGTTTCTGAGAAAAGGTCGGAGTAGGCAGGTTAATACTCGGACAAACACTTAACCAAGCATTCCGAGCATCAGTCAAGCACGGCACTTCAACCGATCCTAAAGAAGGGCGAATAACATATAGGAAAAGATTTTCCGTGCTGTAGGCTGACGAAAGAAAAGCAGGCAGTGACACACTCGAGATTTTGCGTATGCCCAGACCTCCATAACAGATAGGAAGTGAGGCTTGATTCCAGACCCTGTCATCAATACAGGAGCAACTTAATATTTTATAGCGTCTTAAAATTATTTAAAGCAAATATATTTTTAATGAAGGAGTAACATTTTATTGTAAAACATTATATTTTTTATTAATAATTCATAGCAATTTTGTCTATATTTTCACCAGTTTGAAGTGTTATTAAATGCATATCTAACAATAATCACTACATTTTAAGAGACGGCACTTAGAACAACAATTTCTGTTAGTTATATTAGACCGCAAATCAATACCACAACGGAAAAAACAATTACGTGTCCTTTGGAGTATTTACTATGCTCTTTGATTACGTGTATATAAAATAAAATAGCCAATATAACCAATATAACCAATAAAATATAAATATAAAAATAACCAATATAAAATTAGTGAGGTCCACCTAATTATCGATAGTAGTGCCGTACAATTCGACATTGTTATCGATATTTGTTATGTACGTACCCCTAATGAGTTTAATAAAATTAAATGAAAAACTGTAATGTATTTTTTAGCACATTCATTTAAGATTACAGAGTATTACGTAATATATGTGGAAACGGAACTACAAATTGAGTTCGACACGTGCGCAATACAACCAACATGAAAATGTAATTTAATCATGCATTGTGCAGTTGGTATTAAAATACTATACTATGGCCTTACTCACGCAATCTGACTAGCGATTTGTTGTTGCAATTTGTTTCAGTCGCAGTTGGCTTTGCTCTACTCACTTTAGCAACCACAATTGCAATTTCATTCTTCTAATAAGCTCCACGACATGTACACGCGCCTATCTATGTGTAATAATGGCACCAATGAACCCATGTTGTCTAAATTTTAAAAAGCGAGTCTTATATATGTCGTTGCTGCATCAACTGAACCAACTAAGAGAAAGAAAAAAGATTAGGGTATGTTTTTTGGGTAAATTTGGCGAATATTCGTACACTTCTAAAATTTTTGTCCATACAGATTATTCTTTGCTGTTCATTTGTGTGACACCAACGGTGAAATAAATAAATAGTCTGTATTAGTATTCCGTGAACGGTACAGCCGCGAACAGCTGCGACTGAGCCCAAATTGTATGCAACCACACTGTACACGTTGCAATTTGTTGCAGCAATTAGTTGGTTGTGGGCGCAGGTGATGCGATTTGCGATAAGTTGCATATGACCTGTAACCTGCCTATTTACGGTGTAATTTGTTGCCATGCAACAAATTGCAGCAATAAATTGCTAGTCAGATTGCACCGTGAGTAAGGCCTTCATCCGGAAGCTGTAACAATAATCAGTAATCACTACGTTTTAGGAGACGGCACTTATGAGTTCGGCACGTGAACAATACGTGTATTTTGAAGAAATATTCTGTGTGTTTTACATGGATTTCGGGACATTGCGGTATTAAAGGTAACGTCGATCTTTTAGCCAATCAAGCAATGCAGTGCGGTGACGTTTTCCCTTATAATAATTACTGTCATGATTTGACTGTTATCCAAAACTTACCTAAATACATGGTTCATGATTCATGAGGTAAATTTTGAGATGATAGCGACCAATTAAAAGATCAATTTTATTATAGCATTCAGCAACATGTTTGTTACGGACGGCCGCAACAACGAACGCAGTGTAAAAGTGCCTAGTGAGTTAGTGAGCGAGATGGACTCAATGAGTGACAGAGACACAAATATTTATATTTATAACTAGTACACTCGATAGTTGCGCACACCTCTATTGTGCAAAAGAGATAGCTATAAGATATTGTAATCACTAGGACTAGCGTTAGTTGCGCTCACGCAAAATTGTATACGTATATAGAGTTAAGTTAGAAAAATAAACACGGTTCACAGCATTAACGATCTTTCATTCCGAACACACGACGAGAAGAAGAAACATTCAGCACCTCCCACGGAGAGAAGCGACGATCTCGACGACCTCCAAGTGACGACCGTCCTCAACAATGTTCTTACTAAACCTTGTTTAAGTAAATTTAAACTTAGCAAATCAGTAACATCTGTTCTTGTTCGTATGCGGCTGGTACAAAACTGCTCTCCAGCCCACCTTCACAAAACTAACATAATAGATAATGATTTATGTCAGTGACTGGTGTGGACGATTTAAATCATATCCTTCTCTCATGTGCCAGTTCTGATCACTCCTACTCTCTACTATAGTTCTCTTGTCATCCATGTTCCTCTAACAACGACTATAAATTCCTAGCTGGTAGGTAATAGTAATAATCCTTTAATAAATAAAATTATTTCATGTTTTGTTTCTTCTAACAATATTAAAATGTACAATTATGTAATTTTTATGGATGGTTATTGGTTATGATTTTGACCGGCATGTATGTTCATCTGTTCCCTCATAACTTCTAAACTACTTACTACTATTTGACAAAAAAGATATCGTTGGAAGCATCTTGATCGTCTGCTGGTTATAGGCTGTGTGACGTCATATTAAATTGTATATGACCCCTCTAGAGGACATAAAGTCATGAACTAAAAAAATTTTTCGTTTAAGTATTAGGATTATAGGAATAACATATTGTATTTGTTTTCATTTTTTTTATTCTACATAAAAATTTTAAAAAATCATAACCCCAAAAGAATTTACCTACTTAAAAAGTAAGTTCAAAAACTAAAACCCGACTACTGGAAAATTACGCTCTAAAAAGTATGAAAAAAGAAAATATTCTCATCTGAAATTGTTACGTACGAAGTATTCTATGTTTGCAGTCTATTAAATAAACAACTTACATGTAATATTAATGTATTTAATACATGTTCATAGTAGCGTTCAGAGGGTAGCTGTGATCGTATGCCACCTACCCTAACAAAACAACATATTGTAACAGTAGTAAGCGACCATAAGCTTTAGGGCAAAGTGGCATACGATCACGACTATGCTCTGAACATCATATGAATATGTATTAAATACATTAAAATATATTACGTGTAAGTTATTTATTAATGGACTATAAACATTGAATAGTTTGTACGTAACAATTTCAGATGAGAATATTTTCTGGTTTCATGCTATTTAGAGCGTGATTTTTCAGTAGTCGGGTTTTAACTTTTATCTTATAGATTCGATTATTCGAGCCCAACAAGTTATGAATTCGATGTTCGAGCTATAATAAATTAGTAGTGTGGTATTAGGAAAAATTATTATATCTTAGCACACACGCACATAATTTGTTTATTTAAGAGCAAGTTCCCAAAAATAGTTTCTTACGTAGGCTCCGCTCTCACACTCCGCCACTCGAACGCGACATATATAGTTATAACTGTGATATTAATTCATGTAATAAAATATCCTGTAGCTAGTATTTAATGAACTGTATTGTCTTCCTGTTAGCTGCAATTTTATGTAACTTACTCCAGTAATTTAGAAGAAGTACTTAAAAATCTCTCAAAAAGGCATTACATTGCAGAAAAAAAGTAAGGAACGAAACTATATACATTGCGTTATTACTTATTACTTTAGGCAGGAGCTAGAAAAATGTATAGAGAAATATATATTTACATTTCATATTCGTTAAACATGTGCACGGCTCGGGAAACTTATTTAAAAACGCTCAACATTTTGGCAGCCGCGTCACACATGAATGAAAATCGGCACGCTTATTACGTAACTTGCAGACAGCATGCGACAGCAATTTGTGTATAATATAATTTGTATGGTGGCACTAAATCTACCGCGAAAAGTGCATTTTACGATCATAAAATAATAGATACGCAATCGTCACACGTGATACCAATTTTTTATTACAATTAATCAATCACCAGTCGCGCAGTGATCGTGTGGCTGTCGCTGTCGGCAAATTTTTAGGTAATAACCCCGCGGTTTCATCTCAGCCGCCGTGTTTTGTTCGCTGTTACAAGGCTATTAGGTATTTTTTCTTTTAAATTTTAAATTAAAAACAAAACTTTCGTATTTTTCAAATTAAATTTTTGTTAATATTTGTTGGGTAGAATATAACCGATACAAAAAATAATCTTTGGTATAGTTTCTAATTAATTATGGATGGACATTTATTGTTATAATTTATTGATTTGGATAGTAAAAAAAATTAATAATATCACATTAATTCTGATTATTTAGGTCTGCATTATTATCAAATTAAATTGAATTTCACTATAGAATTGTATAAAATGCCTACGCATTATTATACGACATACAAATATTAATTACAACAATTTCTGGACAACTAATTTGACTGTAATAAAATTGGTATCAGAAATAGTCTTATCTACATAAAAGATTTTTATAAGCAAAGAAAACAACTGAATTAATCCAATAGTCTAAATTCATTCGATTTTTCTAAAGAGGTTTACTGTGTAATTTTATTTCACTACGCTTTTAAATAGGTGGGTTATTATATTTGAGTTTTGCAGTCTATTTTTTTATACATCTATAATACTGTCGTGTTTCTTATCGGAAGCCTTGAGTTTTTCTTGCATTTGCGTTAGCATGTCCTGCATACGTCGTATCTGGAAGAAAATAAATAATTGTATTAGGTACCACTGTTAATGATTGTACTAATCATTTTCTCGTCTTTTGACAATAAAATAATGTGGTACTAATTAGTTTAATATTCATTAGTAGATATGTAGGTATTCGTACTTGAGACGAAATGTAAAAAATATCAAAGAACCTAGATATTACAAGAGATCTCGGACTCTACCATGTTCAGAACAATGCGCGAAATTAATTCTTTATTATTCTTCATTTTTATAATTTAAAAGTATGTACCTAAGAAGTGTTAATAGTTATTTATATAATTGTCTATAGTAAAGTATGCAATGATTCTTATTATAAATGTACTTCGAAATATTTATCGTCAGGAGTTTCCGCGTTTCTATAATATAATAAGTAACTGTTATCAGTCATTAAATAACAAATACATATATATATATATTATATTCTCCTTAAAATTACCTCTTCGTCCTTTTGTAAAAGCAGTCTATCGGTGTCGGTGATCACAACGTCGTTGTTATTGCCCATTGAATCTCTTTTCAATTTTCTGTTAAAAATTATTTTTTCTGTTAAAAATTATTATTCGAAGTTCATTTCTATAAAAAAATTAATATAAATGTTGTGTCAAGCATAATATAAACAGTTCGCGGAGCGCGGACAAGAAATTTAAATCGGTGGACGTTTTTTTGAAGATTTGTGAATTTATTTATTTATTTTACTGCAGAAAAATGTAACTATACCGCACAACATAATCATTTCTTCACAAGGAACTAACAAGAATTAGAAACGGTGGAGCAGTACACTGCGATAAATTGGCTGCAATTAGTGAATTTAACAGCATTAATAAGTACGACCTCATTAGAGACGGGCTCATTAGCGGATTGAAGGAAGATGCATTATGGGAACTTTTACTGTAAGAGTTAGACCTCACATTGGTGAAAGCTCTGGATATTTATAAGACTATGAAAAACATTTCATGTGAATTTGTAGCCAGGACTCACAAGTTCATTATGCTTTCATTGTTAAAAACTTATGAAATCTCTAGTAGTACCGAGCCCCTAGTTGGGCTCCGATTTGTACTGCGCGTCGTAGTCTACGGGGCCTCTTCAAAGTACAAAAAACATAGCTCTATGTGCTCTTGACTGTACCACATTTTTAACAATACCCAAATAACAAATAACTACAAAGCCCTGACGCTACAAACTCTACATATTTGTCAAAAAGTAAGGCTTGGCCGATTCGTGATCGTCGCACTAGCTATTTCTTATGAACTTAAATGTTATTCACGTAATAGTTCCACGACTATAGCTAACTATTGTACTTTGATACTACTAAAATGAAATTACTTTATGTACAAATATGGACTCTCTGTACAAGAACTTAGAGAAAACTTTCTGACTTCTTTATCCATCTAGGACTTCAAGAAGTACCCTAGAGGTTTTGATGGTCATCGACATTCGACAAATTCGACAAATTTTTTATAAGTTTTCTATCGTTAAACAAATTCTATCATCGAGACTTCAATAAATGTCAATATAATATCATCACATAACCGGGTAGTACTTAATCTAGAATTTTCATACAAGTTTCAAAGTAAACTTAGTTTTTGAAATATTCTCACAAGGTCGTGGATACCAATGAGGAGTTCCTTTTTTATGTGAGGAAATGCTTTGTGTATTCCTGTACCAAACGGGAACGTGGGGAGGGTGTGTGGGACTCCTGTCTGACTGAGTTTACCCACTAAAACCTCATGGCGTTCCTCCGGGCGCTACTTACCAGGGATACGTGCATGCTTTCGCACTCTTCCATAGCCTTGGTGAAAATCAGGAGACGCTAAAGTAAGACACTAACTACTATCATTAACGTTTAGTTAGAAACGTTGAAATGATTGAAGGATTTTATATTGAAGTAATTTCCTTGACATTGATATTAAAGTAAGTATCCTATCAACATCTAAAGTCGAGCCTCATATTTTGTTGAAGCCTTTTTACTGATGAAAGAGTTTCTACTAACCCCCTCTCTCGCATGGCATGTTGCGATATTTGTGAGATGCATTGAGCGCGGAAGTTCTCGTAGTGGACGTCCTGCGTGACGTCTTTCAGGTCTTGCATGTGAGTCGATATTAGCATTGTACGCAGCTTCGTGAAATCCGAATGACGAGGATTTTCCACTGCACAATATTTTGAATAATTTACATATTATCATACAAATCAGGAAACATAATTTACATATTATGTTTCCTGAGTACAACATTACCTGTAACAAATTCTAGAAATATGACGTATCTATAACAAATTACTGCAACGATTCATCAAGAAATAAAATAACAATAACTTTAAACCATATCAGGAATTTTAGGAATTTTACGGTTTTGAAAATATAGTTTAAGATAATTTCAAATTAAATTGTTTTTGCTTGTTACATATTGTAATTATATAAAATTATAATGTTCCTAGTTTTTACAATTTGCCTACACTATCCTGAATAAAGTTTTACATAAAACAATAATATTGCTTCTTAAAACAGAAATGATCCCAATAAATAATTTAAGTTTCTCTCACCGTCAACGATTCCCCACGGGTACTGTCGACCTCGAACCCGTTTGCCGCCTACTTCGAGGACCGTGTCGGAGGCCACTACAGCAAATGGCGCTGCCGCCTTCAACTCCCTGTCCTGTTGCTTGAATTCTTCGTCTTCATCACTATCACACTCTGGGAATTGGTATACCTAAGCATAATAAAAATTAATTTTGACTGATTGACATTTTAAATCGGTGCTAGGTACATCCAGACGGTATTATATTACAAAGTAGTCAAGCAAGTAATAATACTGAATCAATAAAGTAAGTAGGCAATCCAAGAGGCAATGGATGATTGGATTAAAAAATATAAAAAAATTAAAGACGTGATTATTATTTTAAATTGTTTTTTTTTAATTTTTGGGTAATTATAAGAATGTAATCACTTTTTTGTGCTTTTGAAAGCATCTCCCTTTTACGCTAAAAATACTCAATTGGTAGATATTCAATAAGAAAAACGCACTGAGATTCGGTATACCTACTAAGGTTCGTAGACAAAAGAGGAGAGAGGGATGTTCAATTTGAGTTCGAGCACCAAATTACCCCTCTTAAATTCCCGTATGTACATTTCGAAGTTTTAATAAGTGCGAAGTATGTGGATTAACAAGATGTATCGCAATGCCTTTGAAATCTGTGCATAGCATAATTTCTGAGAAAATCGACTGTGACTGACAGACAGACGCACAGGCGTATGTGTCTGTGATCTTATACGGGTTTCGTTTGTCCTTTTGAAATACTGTATCCTGATACGGTAAGCCTTTAGTGTTCGAAAGACGGAAAATTAGTAGGCAATGTAATTGCACCTCGTGCGAGTACTTATACACACTTGTATCTGATGTTCTTCCAAATCAGCCAATATGCGTGCTTTAAGCCGTCTTACTTCAGCTGCTGTCAATGAATCTGCTTTCGCTATTACCACAACAATATTAACTTTGCGATGAAGTCGCTTCATCATCTCCAGATCTACTTGTCTCAGACTGAAACAAGACGAAAAGTGTCATCTATTTAAATGGCATTTATATGAGTTTAATACTCTTAATATACTCGTAAACGATGCCATCAAATATCATATTGTTTAATAAAAGTAGCTGTAAATACTCTGGCTCCGAGTGTATTCAATGATCAGTAATGTTATTGCTTAAATATTGTTATTGTCTCTTTTCAATCAATTCACACAATAGATAGAGTAAACAATGACTTATAAATCTCGCACAACAAACTATAATGTTATTAAAAATATTTGTTTAAAAGAAAATCAGAAAAGAAATACTTCTACCACTTGTAAAGGAACTTTGAATGAAATATATACTTTTAAACAGAGACATCACAATTTTGAAATAAATATTGTGACCTTCGAAACTAATCAGCCCTGCAACTTTGAATTCATTCAGTAAAACCGATCTAATTAAACAACTCAGACTTGAAATGCCACATCGTTCTTCTGCGAGACAAGTCTCGTGAGGACGGTAGAGGCGTAGTAGAGTTTTAGTGTACAGTAATACCTCGACTTACGCTACCCCGACTTACGCGAACCCGGAGTTACGCGATTTTCAAATCTCGTCGATTCGTCTTTTATTTGAGCGTCACATAACTCGATTATCGACTTACTGCCCCCACACTATTCCTCAGTTAATATACATGTTCGGACTTGTCGCGCGGAATCAACGCATAGCTACAATTTATTTTGTTTTATGTATATAATATTTATTTTTTATCTACGGAGTGCGTGTTTGTTATTACATTTTTATAGACTACTAATGTCATCCAAGCGAAGTAAAACTGATTCTTCTGCTTCAAACAAGACAAGAAATCTTTGGAATGTAAACTTAACGTAATCTAAGATTTTATTAAACATTTTTTGTTAAAATAATTATTGATTTCTTCTTCCGGTCCCAATTAAACTTCATTTATATGTATTTATATACGAAATTATACCCCAACTTACGCGAATTCGACTTACGCACGCAGTAATCGCTCAGTCCCACCTATCGCGTAAGATCGGGGTATTACTGTATAGCAGCCATTCCCAAAGTGGGCGATAACGCCCCCTTGTGGGCGCTGCAGGCCTAAAGGAAGGCGGTAAGAGACCCAGAAAAAAAATGGGGGCGTTGTGTAGAGGCCTGGGGGGTGATTTGTAATTTCATTTAGCTAGGAGGCATCTTAGACAACGACTGCATGAGCTCTCGACTCAGTAGACAAAATAAGTTTGGGAACCAGTGCTGTATAGAGATCTCAAACAGAGCAGTCGCCCCCGTCGTACTCGAGACTTACTATCTATCGATCGAAGCTATCATAATTACTGAAATTATAGTGACACCCTAGAATGAACATAAAATTAAATACAATATACCTGCCTAGGTAAAGCGGTACAAATTATTTATTTTCTGAAATACAATTGAAAATTTCTTTCGATTCGATCGAATTAATTCTATAGCACTATAGGTAACGTTATCTCTATGTAACTAAGAATAATTTTACATTTACTATAATTTATAAATAACTTCTATTTCTTTTCTCCGAAACACTGGGATGAGCCTCTATGCAAAAATGTTCATTTACAACTTTTAGATTCTTGTAGTACCGAAAAAGATCGGCCTCGCCTCCTAGCTGTTTCTGAGAAGGAGTCAGGACACTGGTTGAAGGTAATACCTTCTAAAAACTTAGGAACCTTAATCGACAATACCACGCTTTCTCTCATAATATCCCTTCGTCTGGGGGCCAGGACTAACCTTCCTCACCGTTGCCACTGTGGTGATTTCGTCGATGTACTAGGTCACCACGGTTTATCCTGTTTACGTAGTGCGGGCCGCATGTCACGACATGCTGCCTTGAATGACGTCATTCGGCGGGCTCTTGTCGCCGCTGGCGTTCCTGCAGTCTTAGAGCCTGTAGGTATTGCGCGCAGCGACGGCAGGAGACCGGATGGTTTGACGCTCATTCCTTGGAAACTTGGAAGATCGCTGGTGTGGGATGCCACTTGTGTCGATACACTACTGTTTCCCATGTGCCGGCGACTTCCAAGTCGGCAGGTGCCGCGGCCAGCGCTGCCGAGAACTTGAAGCGGCGTAAGTATGCGACTCTCTCTGAGAGTTTCATATTTACGCCCTTTGCAGTCGAAACTTTGGGTCCCTGGGGCCCCGAAGCCCATCGACTGGTTTCTGATATTTGTAAGAGACTGGTCGAGGCTTCGGGAGACCGCCGGGCTGGCAGCTTCTTCCGCCAACGAATCAGTTTGGCTATTCAAAGAGGCAATGCTGCCAGTCTGCTGGGTACCTTGAGCAATGACAGCTTTCTAAGCGGCAACTTTGAGGAAGTTTATTATTTAAGATAATGTGTAGTTTTAAGTTTGTAAATATTAACAAATGTATGTACTTTTTGTTAATGTAAATAAACAGAAATATTTTAACGTAACTACATAAAATTTAAACCAAATTGTCTTCGTACTTTTATGTAGAATTTTGTCACTTTATACCGATCGTGAGATCACAAAGTAAACACGAAAGCTTGTACTATGAGTATTACGTAATCTGGGGGAATAATCATTAATACAACACCTATATATATCTTAAGTCTTCATCTATCATTCTAGTGTAGGTCTCTAACTTATCTTCTTCCTTATTTTGGACAATTTAAATTCGGTCCTTGCCCCATTTCAGGATATTATTTTTTCGTTTCTTCTGTAGTCTGCCAACTTCAGTTTCTCGCTACATAACAGTGACTAAATGAGGGGGCGATAATACCCAAACTCAAGCAAAATTTAGAAAAATTCTTTGTGTAAATTCACCGGCCAATAAATAATCAAACCCGAAATTCTAGATTTAGAAGGGAAATGCAGAAATCTTCGCATCAAAACAAACTCGTTTAATACCTACTGTAGTAAAAAAAAAATAAGAACAACAATCTCTGGATCTTGTCTCTCGTTGCAATTTATTAATCTGTTTGTAATGAAATTAAAGTTATGAAATAAAGAAAAAATATACACATTATTTTATGATTAGATGAGTCCGCGATCCCTATCGTTATAAATATTATGGCAAATAGCTAAATTATGTCAAATGAAGAAAGAAAAGCCATTAAAGCAGTTTCCTTCAAGATGACATACATTTAATGACATACTTCGTATGGAGAAACTCCTTATAAGTTTATCGAGTCTTGTACATAAGATGTGTATGATGTATGTATATTTATATGATGTGTTACAACACAAGGTTTCCTCAACATTAGTCATTATCAATATTATAAGTACCACCGTTCACTTAATATACCGCTAAGCACGTACAATTCTTAGACTTTATATGTATATATATAAATAATTTATTATTATTAAGGTTGCATGAGTTTTAAGACAGCTCTGTTACAATTGAAATCATTGTGACTTTTAATGACCATTATGATTCTTATGTTTAATGGTTCATACAATAATAACACTAAACCTATCGTAATTATAATGAATTTATTTAAACTTTTACATACATGGCAAAAAAACGTAAATTACAAATTTAAACAAATTTATATTACAAATTATCATGAACTTAAAGGGCCAATACATACATATTATTTTCTTACTTTTTAGAGATTTTTTTTTGAGTCGGAGGTTTTAAATTATTAATTTAAGTTTTATTTTATGCTTTTTAAACATGCTACGATCAACACCTTATCGCCACAATCACACAAATACTTTGCGACATGATACACGAAATTTGGACTCAGATCACCATCTATCTATCTTATTTATTGCGACCATTCCCATGAATCCAAACACGATACCTCTGCTGATAATTGGGAGAAATTGGGTATCTTGCCGCTGTGTATATAAACGGCTGAACGGATTTTCTTGAATCATAGCTAAGAACATTCGATCAAGTCATCTTTCAAACAAAAAAGAAATCAAAATCGGATCACACGGCTACGATGCCACAGACAGACACACAGTTACACAGACACACAGATACAACTTATAACACTCCTGTTTTTGCGTCGGGTTTAATAAAAATATATTTTAAATTTAACAAAGTCAAAGTGGCGCTAGGAGGATATACTAGGTAAGTATGTACGACTTATAAAGCACAAAGCATCGGTAACTAACATGGTAACTAAATACATATAATATCCTCACCTGTGAGCCCACGGCGGAACGAAGTACAAACAACAATGTACTCTATTATCTTGCATATGCCTTCGATTTAACCCACTCTCATCTGTAAAATATTGTCTGAACTGCTCGTCGACGTATGCAGAACAAACTCGCCATGAGTCTTCGCAATTTATAGCGTCACCAAAACCGGGCGTATCTACAATCGTCAACCTTAATTTTACTCCTCGTTCTTCTATTTCCATAGTTTTCTTTTCTATTGTAGTTGTTTTTTCTACTCTATCTGCAAAAAACGTTTTTCTGATTATTGAAATCATACATACATACAAATCTACACGCTGTATCCCTAACAGGGTAATTAGAGAGGACGGAGCGCCGAACTTCGCGGGCCTTACATACGTTTTTCGCTTCCTCAAATCCCATCACTCTCCTCGCAAATTTTCGCCTTAAGATATGCGAGTGCTTTTGACATTTCCGTCAGATAACATTTTGGCTATTTGATCTTCGTAATTATGCCTGTCTTGACTTTTTACCACTCGCTTTCGCTCTCCATATTTTCTTCATCAGACTCATTACACATGCTTTCTATGTGTCCAAACCTCCAAACCATCTAAGCATTCCTTTCTTCATTTTTACAATAACACTGTCGTGTTACTCTGTCAATATTTAATGTCAATAATATTCAAACCATGCGTAGTAAAAATTCAGCAATAACTCATTATTTAGCTAAATATAATACATGTAATAAAGATGCTCATAACATTTTTATAATATTTATATACACTGCATGTTTACATATAGGTTTTTACAATAGATACATACATATCTTTACGCCGTATCCCTAACGGGGTAGTCAGAGAGGATGGAGCGCCAAGCGTCGCGGTCCTTACATACTTATTTCGCTTCCTGAAACCTCATCATTCTTCTCACATATTTTCGCCTAGGTATGCGAGTGCTTTTGACATTTCCGTCGGCTAACACTCTAACTATTTGATCTTCATAAGCCAGCCTTGGTCTTGCTTTTGGATTTTTTTACCTCTCACTTTCGCTCTATAGATTTTCTTCGTCAGTCTTTCATCAGTCATTATTACCATGAGCCCGAACCATCTTATCGTTCCTTTCTTCATTTTTACAATAACACTGTCGTGCAACCCTGTCATACTACGTATCTCTTCATTGCTTATTTTTTCCGCAAGGGTGACACTGCACATATCCCTAAGAGATTGCATTTCTACTACATATGTCTTACTTTCAATCGATTTCGGGCATATCCAGGTCTCACTACCGTACAATAATGTTGACGCCAACACCGCATTGTGTATTTTGGCTGAGTTTAGATATATTCACACGGCCTACTAATGGGGACAGAGCACCGTTAACTTTATTGCCGGCTGCTACCCGTCTCTCCACATCCAACTGACATCTTCCATCCCTCGAAAACGCACTCTCCAGATATACAATTTCCTTCACTTGTTCTAGACATTTTCCATTTGCCCAAATCTCACATTTCGTTTGTACCGCTTACCTTTCAACCACCAGAACCTTAGTTTTGTTCACATTCATATTCAGTCCTTTCACTTCACACTCTTCTTTTATGCACACAACTAGTGTCTGCAACTCCGCTTCTGATGGTGCTATAAGCACAGCATCGTACATTAGCGTATCATAGGCAGTTTACCATTTTACCATCACATATCATATCACTCATACTACCTTTCAATGTCTGGAGGCAACTCTCCAAATACAGCACGAATAGCCAGGCAGAAATCATGTAGCCCTGTCTGACGTCTGAAGGTCTGAACAAACTTCAAACCAGGGCGACATGTCACCATCTGTTCTTATATAGGCTCTGTGGCCTCGATATAATGACCTCATAGCCTGCAGTGGCCCTCCACGCCGTATTCGGGCCGAAGGCTCTACAGTTTCTTTCGCACTACTCTATCGAATGCTTTTTCAAGGTCTACGAAAGCGCAGAAAACTCTCTGACCTATAGCTAGAAACTTCCCCGCGATAACACGAAGCGAGAAAACCTGATCCATACAACCCCTAGCGTTCCTAAAACCTCTTTGCGGTTCCCACAAACATCTTTCAGAAATATCTTTCATACGTTCAGTCAATACCTTGGTATAGACTTTACTTCCTAAGCTGACCAAGCTGATGGGCCTATAGCACGCGCAGTCCAAATAAGAACCTTTCCCTTTATAGAAAGATAATATGACTGCGGTGCGCCAGTCCTCTGGTACCTCTCCCTTCTACCAACAAAGGTTGCACAGAGCACAGAAGGTATCCCTTACCTTAGGACCACCATACTTGATCATCTCAGCAGTCACCTCATCATTTCCCGCAGCCTTTCCACATTTTAGACTTCTTATCACTTCTTCGATCTTTTTCATACAAATGGCATCCTCCAATCCCTGACCCTAGTGTGGCAAGTTAATAGTATCGCTCTCAGTATCAGAGACGGAGTCGCCACTGTCGTACAGTTCTCCATAGTATTCACATCGCTGTAGAACACCTTTCTCCCTTTCTGTCTCACGTGTACTGATGGATCCTTTTGTGCTTAAATATGGTATTAGCTACAAAAAAATCCTTTCCCATACACAGTCCTAACCACAATCCTACCAGCATCATTTACTCTCTTATCTCCATATTTGCCTAGGACAGTCTCAAATCCTGTTCGAGCTGTCCCGATCCATCCATTCATTTGTCCCCACACAACAATTATCTCATTCTTTTCAACAATTTCTCTAACATTCTCCCAAAACTGCTCTAGTTCACCCAAACCGACAGAGGACACTGGGGCATTGCACCGTCCAAATAAAAATTCTCGTCAACCGCATCTTGAGCCGCACCCAGAGCCATCTGGGATTTACACATTTATACTCAGTCATACAATTGACCAAAAGAGAGGACAGTAAAACGCTTACCCCCTGACATCCTTTGTCTCCATGTAGTATCCCTGATCACAAAGCGATGTCCCCTCCGGGCAAATCGGCAAGTTCACTGCCCTTTCGCTTGGTTTCACTCAAACGTAACACGTCCAATCTTTTCTCTTCCATAATATCGTACACTTCATTCATCTTCTCTTCAATCCCATCTCTCACATTCTACGCCGCTATTCTGCACTCCTCTCTCTATTTCCCGCCGCGAGGTGAACGTAGAACGTGAACGAGGAAACGTATTGGGTGGCGGTCCCCAATGTCGAACTGCACTCTACTCACACCAGCGGGGGCAAACCGGTGTACGTTACTTTCGGGGGACGCCCTAACTCGCAACGAGCCCGCTTCCTCAATTGCCTCCTTAACTACCTACAATAGGTACTTGATACATTATCTACTCAACTTTCAATTTATTGTTAATCTTTATATTTATTCCTATGAAAAATAACAATAATGTTGTTAGTTTAAAATCTTACATTTTCTTAACTATGTAGTACATAAATACTAATACAAATCAACTTGTATAAGAATCTCATAAGAAATTATTGTCGTATTTAATATTAGGTACTTAAATTTTTTTTATTGTTGTCGAATTTGATCATCTGTAATGTGGATCCCGCGTGTTCAAACCATCATTAAGCAACAGTTAAACATCTAAGTAATCTATAGGAATCTGGTGCACTTACCTAGGACATCAGGTGTTTTCCTGTTTTTGTAAAGGTCTCCCAAAAACAAACTGTTAATGAGTGTGGATTTGCCAAGGCCCGATTCGCCGACCACCATCAATGTGAAGTCAAACCCCCGTTTGACAGATTTACGATGCACCTGCTCCGGTAATGTGGCAAATCCAATGTAGTCACGCTCACCTCGATCTCGTTCTGTGACAAGTTTTTAAACTTCAGTGGATATGCCATTCCATTCATATGAAACTCGTACTAAGCGTTTGAGATGATCGAATCATAATATTATGTCGTAACTTCAGATTCATTAAGGGTGGCTTGCACCAACTATAAGTTCGATTTAAGGAACTTACTTCTCACTTGCACCAACTATTAAAAAATTGGTGCAAGCTACCCTAAATTCTTGTCATTATGTAATTAATGTTCGATAATTATTAGCTGTTCTTTCGATGAATTAGCTTGTTAAATATATACATGTAATGTTTTTTTCAAACAAACATAGACAATAAGTATCTTCTTTTCCATAATTTTCGTAATATAAGAGTCTCTGCATTTTCTAATAGATCTTTACGTCTTAGACGGAGACTGATCTACAACTGCTTTTTATTTTTCCTTATTTTATTTCTTAAATTTGTATGTAGTTTTATATGGGTAAGTATATTAAATATAACGGTAGTTGGGTGAGCTGGTCAGGGAGATAAAGGAAAAAATATGCGCATGTTGCGCAGGCTGCTTGCGTTTCCGGAGAGGTCGTAAAAGTTGAACAAGAGATAGGGGCTTATTATAAGTTAATCGTAAAGGTGTACTAGCAAGAAGCAACCTGTCACTGCTCACTTCTACATAGTTTCGCTTTGCCAACTGTACGTCCGTACTACTTACGGTTAGAGGTGTGATCAAGTTGTGATTTAGTTGGGTCTTGGCCCTCGACGCCCTGTGTGTATGTAAGTGGGCGTGAAGTTGTGTTGAATCTATTAATTTAGCACTTAATTATAAACGACGTTGGGAATTATAATATGTATCAATCGGTTCAAACATCTATCAAATTGTGACACATATATAATCGACCATCAAGCTGAATATGAGGACCACTGACAGGTACTATAGTACCTATCTAAAATATGCGAGTTAAGTAGGACACTTCAAACCACCTAATTCAATCAAGCGTGTTACACTGATGATGACGACACATTGTATAAGTATGTATTTTGATACAAAAAAATAGGTAGGTTCCTATGTTACTTAGTATTTGAAGAAATAATTATTGAAAACGTATAGTTACGTATGTATTTGAACATACAAGTATTTAAATATTGAAAACATTTTGAAATAGGAAATTTTACTTTTCTTTATATTTCTATATAGTTAAGTATAATATATAGAAATATAAAGAATATCTCTCGTAAGTTCTCAGAAAAACTTGGTTAAAGTATTCACTCAAAAAAAAGCAAAATACATTATTTACAGACTAAAGAAATAATAAATAAATAATTTGAGCTACGTATCTAAATTCTAACGTCTTTCACATATTATGAACTTCTTAAATGTTTATATGTATCACAATTTGATAGAGGTTTGAACCAATTGACACATATTACATTTCCTAATGTCATTTATAAGTTTTTTATAACTTCTTTCGCATATTATGAATATTGAGCCTATTTGCTTGAAGGAAGTAGGGCATTACAAGGAGCGCAGCGAAGTGGAACACTACAGGTTCCCTCGACGGCAACTGTCCAGGGACGCAGGCGCGTGCGCAACTGATATCGAGGACGGACAGCGGAAGTGAAAGACGTGTCTATTACTGAGTGATACTGCTATATAATGATGTCAATATTTGCTTCTAATTAGATATACTAATGATTGAGGCATAGTACTAAAGATGCAAAGTGATTAGAAGATTCATTGAAAAGGTTCTATCTACCTTCTTTCAAACGTTTCTTATAATATGTATATAGTATAATAGATGTGATAAGTTGCTACGCATTTACAAATAATAGAAGTTTCTTAGTTCTTAGCTATAATTTCATAAAAAGAATTTAATAGGTACAATAGTCGATTGCTTTTAACACGCTGGATTAATAAAAGACGTGAGACAGACTCCCACGTCTAAGACAATAGTTGATGTACTATTGAATCACATGCTTTTTTCTCCTTCTTATCTAGAACTGAGTACACGAACGAAACACTATTGTTCATAATGGTAAATAAGATCAGGTGTTTTTAATTTTAGATAGATATTGTCTTGGAAAATTGAAGCAAGAAAATAAAAGGCCCTTGTCATCAAGATTATTAATTTTTTACCAGTTGTGTAAATGATTCTAGAACAGGAGCACGCAGTTACTAAATAAAAAGATAATGAATACAGTAAATTCATAAGGGAGGACTAAAGTAAAGAGGAACATACGTAATTTACGAATTCTACTTAGTTCCACTTTGGTATAACTATAATATAATACACCCGATGTGTTAGTTGGTGTTTAAACGAGTTGTTATTAAATTTTATTTACACGTACAAATTTTAACAATTACTTTAAAATTTCGTTACTTACGATTTTTAACGACTTTTGTTGTAAAAGATTTTTCCTTTTTGGTTTCATCGTTAATTCTTTCTACTTCTGAAATTACATTTCTTTTATTTTTATCTCCAATCTTGATATCCGTGATAACATTTGACCCACTATTTTCCATTATTTGTAAATATTCCACTTGAATATCATGAAATACTGTTTTAATTTTATATGCAAATGCGACGCTTTATTTTTGTTTGTCTCTACAATTCGAAATATTAGTGACGATAAAAAGCGGTGGAATTGTCGTTACGCACGAGTGAAAAATAAGTAGACGATTATTGTTTACGCAAGTACTACGTAAAATATAGAAGCGGAATTCGCAGGCACAAACTCACAAAGTGAGGACAGTTCAGGCCGTGCGAGCGCGCTTCCGAAACAGCGCACGCGTTCATACTGCGTGCGCTCTGTGGCCTTTGATAGGTGTGATGCGAGTATATAATTACGTCATTAATTGAATAGGTTTAGGTACGTTTAAAATTAAAATAGATCGTAATGAATATCCTTGTACAATATCTGTTCAATATAGACTTTACTATCATAGTTTTTTTTTAATTAATTATATCATATTAGAACCGATTTTTTAGTAAATAAATTAGTAATTCATGAAAAAATTACAAATTTAGATATAATTTAAGTAATTTATAGTAAATATATATGTATCTGTATTTCGAAGGTTACAAATATCAAAAAATATGCACAATTATCACAACCTCACAATTACGTAGGTATAGGTACCTACCTATGTAGGTATGTCATATTATTTACATAACATACTACAAAATTACCCAAAATATTAGTCGCTTCGATATTCATACGGGAAGGATAAATTTTATGATAATAGCGCGGGAAAGCAAATTTTATTATATAGTGCGGAAAACCTCAAACTTCCAATGGCACAGTGCATGTCTCGCTCTAAAGTTTTGTAGCTTTCATTGATTGATTGATTTCGCGGCGAAATCGCGGCCGCCTGTGCTGCGCGCGCCATCTTTATCAATCAGTCGGAAACTCAAATTATAAATATGAATGAAAGACTTATGAATACGTAGTAAGCAATACTCTGCTAATTGCTGTCACAAATAAAGTTCAACATAAATTCTTTACGCGTTCGGTAAGTTCAGCAATAGTCGGGAATCGGTTGCGCTTTTCTGTGCAAAGGAAAACTGTTGAAAGGGATTCTATTCCTATAGGTATATATGAATATGTCTGATTATAGAATTTATGTATGTATACGTAAACCAGTACAGTCTAGCAAGTACGAGTACAACTATGTTCGAATTGTTCTAATATTCGGTCCAATGTTTATTGGTCAATTGGTTTAGAAAATAGATTCTCAACCTTTTCTGGACCATTGCCCTCTTTAGAAGAGACAAAAATTTCAACGCCCACCTAGTCCCCAGTCCATAATAGTTAATTTTATATCAAATATTAAAAAGATAATTTACATAGCTAGATAAAATATTAATTCATAACAACTATTTTCAAAATATTTTATTATATTAAAAAATAAATAATTATAAAAAATATTTAATATAATATTGTATAATTTATTTATTTATTTGACCACCCCTCTTGATTGCTTGAACGCCCCCTATTTGCCTCTGGATCTGCTACCGCCCCCATGGAATGCTTCAGCACCGGAGGGTGGTATCACCTCCGTTGGGAATCTATGGTTTAATTTCAAACGTATGTCACTGGTTTGTTCTATTGCTTTTTGGGTGTATGCAGAATACTGTTCTCACTGCCACAAGGCCAGTACTTCTCCTGAATGTTTCCGACAGCTATTGTATCATTTCCAAGGGCTTCGGCGACGCGTTGTTGAACTTTGATCACTTTTATAGAGGCCCACCATTAGCAGTCTCGTTCAAGTAATATAAATTTTAATTTCTTACCATTTTTATTTCGTTATTTTAACATAAAAAAATATATAATTAATTAAAATAATAAAGAATCTAAAATTTAAGATAAGTAATGAATTACTTATTTTTTTTAAATAATGGTACTGTCTCTAAGATACATGGCAATGTCGTCTTAACAAAATATGAATCCACAAGCAATTCATGTTTTTGAGTGCATTTTATAATATAATGTGAAAGTTGGTGGTTATAAATAATATTCATTTTTATAATGTATGGATAACATAATAATTATTCGACATTATAACTAGTCCCGGTTTCCTGCGTAGACGTTCGCATATAAAGTTATCACGGCGTGTGTGTACGACAAATTCAACCTACTATATCAAATCAACCTTAATCTGTACTGTCATTATTTTTATTTGCTTGGTCAATTGAAAGATACTTCGCTGCGATACCTCCTTTCCGGTGACGGAACTCATTGCCTACACCGCGTACCTTGTGTAATTCTCGCATTCCGGCGTTGGGCATCTCTGTCAGTTGCACGCCTACGCAACCCTTTACGTTATCAGATAGAATTACCATGGCTCGATACATAATTTGAATAATATTAGAAGATGTTCTCTCATTTGTTAGAAGTCACAGTGAGTAAATAGCACTATCACCAGGCTATTTATTATTACTACATGCCATTTTAAGGCACATAATATGGTCCCATAAAATGGCCACCACGTGCAACAGATTTGACGCCGATGGATTTTTTCATATGGTTGTCAATCCCGATGCAATACAGTATAAGAGTTAAGAATGCCGTTAGTATCATTAAACAACATTCATTACACGTCTTTTGTCACACGTCAAAAGTTGTTGTCTAGCGCCATTAGAGGAGTTTCGAAACGTGCCCGTACCTGTATATATACAGCAAGATGGAGGCCACATTAAACACGCGACCGCCCCATGCCAACTCAGACCCGCGACGGTTGACGAAGTTCAGGACATTGTCAAGGCTCTCAAACCTAGAAAAGCCCCCGGTAGAGACGGCATCTCCAACCGAGTAGTCAAAATTTTCTCGATGCGCCTTCTCGCGCTCTTAGCAGCCATTATCAATGCCGCCATGGCGAACCGCGTCTTTCCAGCCGCCTGGAAGGAAGCGATCGTCATCGGAATCCCGAAACCGGGTAAACCCCGCAGTAGCCCCAATAGCTATCGCCCAATCAGTCTCCTTAGCGTGCTAGGGAAAATTTACGAACGGGTCCTTCTGGCTCGTCTCAAAGCCCACTTAGACACCTCCGGTCTCCTCATAGACGAGCAATTTGGCTTTCGAGCCAAACACTCGTGCATACAACAAGTGCACCGCCTCACGGAACACATCCTGGAGGGCCTTAACCGCCCGAGTCGCACTATAGGCACGGGGGCCCTCTTCTTCGATGTAGCGAAGGCGTTCGACAAAGTCTCGCACGCCGGGCTGGTGTACAAGCTGCGCCGGCTCGGCGTGCCTGACGATCTCGTACGCATAGTACGGGACTTTTTGTCAGACCGCTCCTTCCGCTATAGAGTCGAAGGGGTGCTCTCCTCTCCTCGCCCCATCAGGGCAGGCGTCCCACAGGGCTCCGTTTTATCGCCCACGCTCTACTCGCTCTACACGAACGACGTCCCCAAAACCCCCGGTGTAGAGCTCGCCCTATTCGCGGACGATACCGCTCTGTTCACATCAGACCGGAGTCGCCTCAGAGTCTCCCAACTCCTCCTAGTCGCGGTCACGAGCCTAGGCGAGTGGTTCCGTCTTTGGAGAATCGAAGTCAACCCCGAGAAAAGCGCCGCCGTGTATTTCTCGAGGGGAACGACGACCAGCCGCGCCCGCCGCGCTAACACTCTCAGAACAATCACACTTTTCGGCCAGGATATCCCTTGGACTAGGAAAGTCAAATACTTAGGAGTCACCCTTGACAGTGCCATGGCCTTCGGCCAACACATCAAAACGGTCCGCGACCGCGCCGCGTTCGTCCTCGGTCGTCTCAACATGCTCATTTGCGCTAAAAGCAAAATGTCCCTCAGACATAAAGTTACCTTATATAAGACGTGCGTCAGGCCTATCATGACGTACGCCAGTGTAGCATTCGCTCACGCTGCGCGCTCTCACATCAACTCCCTCCAAGTTATTCAGAATAGGTTCATGCGCAGGGCTACCGGTGCCCCTCCTTACGTGCGCAACGTAGATCTGCACTACGACCTAGAATTACCCTCTATAACTCAATATCTAAAAGAGGCGTCCCAACGCTTTTTTCACCGTTCCTCCTTACACCCGAATCCCTTAGTGGTCAGGGCGTCATCGTACACCCCCGAACGCCGCGTCCGCAAACGCTATCGTAGACCTAGACATGTGTTAGGCGACAGCGACGACGACATTACACGTTCGAACTCGAACATGCCAACCTACACACTTCGACCGCACCGCCCCCACCGGCGGAGGCGAGGACGACCCCCGCGACACCCGTTGGGTCTCACGTTTAGAAGCTCGACCACTTAGCTCTACACGCACACACGCGGGCCTTAAGCCACATTGTAAACTGCCACGCGGAACACTAGGCACACTAACCGGCCCTCAGCCGTCTCGCCGGCCGGGTCCGCTAGAGGCCCGGCCCTCACCCGAATAGGAAGCCCGTTAAGATGCACGCAGGTGCGGAAAGCTCCCCTGGCGACGCCTTGAGCCCGAGGTCCGCCCTCCATACGAGGCATCCCTCGGCTGGAGGAACCCTCAGGCGGTCGACCATCTGGCAGGGCGCCTTCAGCGCTCGCCCCAACGCGACCTGTGACGCTGTAAAAGCCACTAGGGCTAACAGCAAAGAGGGGTTTTGTTTAGTCGGTTCGAGTCCGACACTCCCCAGTCGGCGTAGAGTCCGGCTGGGTAGCCCGCGCGGGTTTAATTTCGCCTCTCAGAAACAAAAACAAAAACATTAAACATTTATTGATGCATTAGTTTTATGCATTAGTTTTATCAAAATTGTGAAAAAACAGTTTTTTTCTCCCGATACGTGAAACGATCTTACATGAAACTGAGTCGATCCGTATAAAAAAAATTGCGAACTTTACTAATTTTTATGCACAACTCACGCTTGACCACAAAATTTATTGTAGGTACCAAAATTGTTTTACCAAAAAAAAGAGCCAATAATTCCTAAGATAGTTTCCCTGTATCTCCTATGGATTCGGATTTCCCCGTATCATCTCAGTTAAAAAAAAACACTGTTTATACATACATATTACATACTACCATACATATTATATCCAAAATAACCCAAATATCTTACTCTCAGTCTCCTTAGGTATTGAGATTTAGATCACCAAACATTACAAAGTCTGCTAAAACTAACTCTTAATACCTATGTATTCTCTAACAATACGTATGTCTACTGTCTCTTTACCTACCTGTTATAGATCTTTTGAACCGATTTCAAAAAAGGAGGAGGTTCTCAATTCGTGTACATTTTCTTGTGTTTGTTCGTGGGCATTACTTCTTTGTTTAAGAACTGATTTTAATGATTATTTTACCGTTAGGTTCAGTATAGCTTCGAGAGGGTGCCATTTAAATTTTCCTGATATGTGAGCTTGGACTTCGAAGATATACCAAATAATCCCGACTGCTCATAAGGTTTATTTATATTGATGATTCTTTTGTATATCATTCCGTTCCAGAATTAGAAAAGACGTTACTTTTAGATCTACCCTAGATATTTATTAAGGCCAGTATCACTCAAAAGAGAGAAATAAAGACTTTTTACAAAAAAATTAAACCCACTTCAAAATACACTGAAAAGTACAAAATAACTATCGGGGAATTATCCCGCGTCCCACACGGGAGTCGCCTCAGTATGAGTACAACTTAAAGACCCAAACATAAAATTTCTATTTGTCAGTCTGTGCGTTTGTCCGGGCTAACCTCCGAAACGATTTAACCGAT
Organism: Zeuzera pyrina; assembly: GCA_907165235.1. Classification (NCBI taxonomy): domain Eukaryota; kingdom Metazoa; phylum Arthropoda; class Insecta; order Lepidoptera; family Cossidae; genus Zeuzera; species Zeuzera pyrina. The sequence continues at coordinate 9,197,560 of OU015627.1, forward strand.
TTTGACGAGAATATTGGCAGAGAGTAATCTAGGTTACTTTTTATATAGGAAAAATACCAAATAAAACGCGGGTGAACCCGCGAGGCACAGCTAATATATAATAAGTTACAGTACGAGGGGCGTTCAATAAAAATTGAAAATGCGGTACAAACTCTTTGGAAGTTAACTGGCGGGTAACTGCTAGATTATCTGTTAGATATCACAAAAAAATAAACTGATTATTTTTTTTTTTTTTCAAAAATAGGAGTCGTTTGTTTTCAGTTTGTTGTAGCGTGTTGACGAAAATGGAAAACATTGAATTACGTAACATAACATGCATGTGTGCATAACATGTTACATGAGAACGCTTGAGGATAAAAAAACTATCCGCGCGTTAGGATACCTAGAACGCTTACCAATACGCAAAAACAAAACTGAATATTTCCCGACGCTATTTGAAACTGTTGCGATAAGATCGTCATCGCAACAGTTTTTGACTCTGTTTATAAGAATGGACGAAATGTGGGTTTACCATTTCGATTTCCAAACGAAATTAAAGTCTATCACTTAGAAACGACCATCATCTGCAACTGTTAAAAAATCGAGTTAAGAATTTCTTCCGGTGAGGTCACAGGATCTCTTTTCGGAGCTAGTCAAGAAGCAATAATGATTGAATACCTGGATTGTGGAGCTACGGTTACGGGCACCTTATAAGCAGAACAAATAAAAAAATTAGGCGACCAAATCTGCTAAGAACGGGAGGCAAACTCGCAAAGATTATCTTGTTTCATCAAAATAACTCCCTGTATCACAGGTCCGCCATTGCGATGGCTGCAATCCGAAATGCTGTCTATGAAATTTTTGAACATCCTCCATATTCACCAGACTTTGTCCCTAGTTATTTCTGTTTTCGAGGTTGAAAAAGTATCTGAGAAAATACCAATTTGAAGACAAGGAAGCAGTAATTATTGAAGTCCAAGTATTTCTAGGTACTCGGGACGAAGAGTTCTTCACGATGGAATCTTAATCTTATAATCTTAGAAAAAAGGTATTCCAAGTGTGCTTCACTAAAAGATAACTATGTCGAAAAATACAATAACATTCGATAAAATTTACCTGCCACATAGGTACTCATTCTCGCTTTTTATTGAACGTCCCTAGTAAATACAATAATATAAACCACTCACCTGTGGTCATGTTTGTTTCTTTGTTTCAACACTAATACTCTACTATGTATTACTATAAAAATTTATTTCAAATTTTCATATTGCCTTTCGTTCTTTCTATGCAATCGTTTTATATGTAGTAAAACCATTTTAATCGCCTGGGTCTACTGAAACCTGCTGCTATTTCTATACTCCAAATAAACCAATCGATCAGTTTGTGCACATAAGTAGATTCACGAACATTAACGTTGAGATTATCCGTATAACAATTATATTAAAATACGTTTACTATCTCCTAAACAAGTCTATGGGAATTTAAAAATTATTGCGCAATATTCTAATAAGTTATTCACTAAAATATCACCATAATTCGAACATTGACTTTTATCTACACTAACCTACACATTTAAAACGACAGCTAAAAAAAAGTCGCGCGACACCTAACATAATAATATCACGACACTAATTCTAAAAATTGTATAATTAAAAACAGTAGAAAAAATCGAAGAAAAATAAATCACATTGTTTGTGCGCCGTCCTGTGCGTGTTGCGTTACGTAATGTGAGGGTCCCGGGCTAAGCTCGCGCCCTTTTCGGAGATGTCCCTCCCTACTTCCCTTCATTCGCGACTTGCGCGGAATTAGTTTATGCGCGTGGAAATCGTGACTTTCGTAGCGTCCCGGCAAATACGGCGCACAGCGGGTTGGATCGATAGAACACCGCACGCGGCGCATGCGCTGTAGACATTTAGAGTGATCTTCACTGCCCCAGATAAATGCACTGTAGTACGCGCCCTAGTAAGATTCAAGGTCAGCTCAGACACATGTTTAAGCAAAAGCTCACCTAACTCTACAACGTACTTACGAGTATGTTACTGGTACAAGAGGAATTTATGTTTTATTTTGTGTTTCGAAGTAAAATTGGTCTGGAGTCTGAATGTCACTTGGTGATACTCAAACTTTCAACCATTTTAGCGTTTTATTCCAAAATTGGAAAAAAGGAACACATAAGGAATTAATACAGTGCTTCTCCCTGTTGAAATTTGGAGCAGTTAGGAAGGAAGGAAATGGGCAGCGGTGGACTAAAAATAGACGTTAACTTTGAGTCGACTTTTGACTTTTCGGGGTTGGTTTAGGGGCTAAAATAGATCGGCCTTGTAGCCCGGGCCAGAGAATAAAGCCCCTTTAGTCGGGGAATATCCTCCGACTGAAGAGGCAGCCTTGGGGCTCGCGGCCGATTGGAATGTGGACTCCGGTCGTCCATTCATGCGAGCCTTAGGAGGACGACAGGGCCTGCGGTCCGCGCTGTCGTGGCACTACAAAGGTGCAGGCGGGCAGGGCGGGCAGATCCCGGAGCATCTCCACAACGTGCCTGGAACGATTACCGCAAGAGGTAATTCCCGACCTCCGATATCGGTGGGTAAAAGCGCCTCAAAGCCCAGTGATACTGCCAGAGGGCTGGGTCCCTGTGCTCAGACTTCTTTTGCGTTACCTAAAACAAACTAGGGGCTAAAATAGATAATCGAAAAAGTTTTAGTGGTAATCGTTTGGAGAATCAAAGAAAGAAGTGTCATAAATTTAAAAATATACAAGGTTATTTCGAAAGCATAGGTAAATATAGAAAAGTATAAAAGTTCCTATGATAACGGAAAACTTGCATTCTACAACTTCGCTAAAAGTCCATAATTCTAGTGTAAAACCTCAAAGCTTAAACAAAATAAAGGTGAGGCAACCCTAATATTAGCGTTTTCCCGTCACTAGCAAACATTTGAAGTATAGGGCATAATGATATGGTTGTACATTTTTTAGTTTCATGAAATGAATGTTTTTTTTTGTATGGAAAATGAAATAAAAATATCACGTAATTATCTGCAATATAACAGTCAACAGCGACACGTTGGAACCCCGGCAGATTTATACCCGCTTTCACTATAACCATGTATAATTTTTAAACACTATTGAAAACGCGCGTAACAATTATATTGCTCAGAAAAACCCGATAAAATAATGATAATTTATAAAGTTTATAGTAAAGAAAAACTATCATGATTGCATTATATTACATTTTGGTTTTTACACAAAAGAAGGTACTACGACGAACCTTGTTTTTCGATTGGCGCTATCAGGCGCTAATGGAGCATTATAATTGAGTAGGTACCTGTGATTGATAGATTTGTTAACATAACTTTTGATAATTTAATCCGGATTTCAAGAATGTGATGAAAAGACATAACTAACAACTACATAGATTTAGTATAAGAATACGTCATACCTAACTACTCATTAATAATGAAAAATATACATAATATGTGCATGCATAATTATATCTACGTGAAAATACTATTTAGCTTTCTCGTAGGCGGCTCCTTAAAATAAAACTTAACATAGCATATTTTTAGATTAAATGAGGTAGGTACTTATGCCTCGTAATATCACACAGTGGGACGAACAGACTAACACGCTTGAGAAATCAATTCGTAATATATGGGAATAGTATCGTCTCGGGAGTAATGCGAAGCTTATAAACATTACTGGAAACTTGGTTTCGTTGTATATGTTTCTCCGGATACATTTTTGAAAAACTTATTAGACACGTGGTCGAAATGAAACAAATAGATGCTATTATTAAGAATTTTTTTATTTTACTCTATTTTGGTGACTTGTTATGAAAAATATAATAATGTGGATCATTATTAATTATTAGGTAGGTAGGTATATAACCTACATATAGGTATATTCGTTCAAACTTATACGTTCAGTGCACATTAAATAAGACAGTAGCATATTCAAGAGTGCGAGGGTATATTAATCCAATAGCATTCTAATCATGATAGCTCGACATAAAGATTGTCCAATGTAGAGTCATTAAATTTTATTGACAAGAACTGTTTATAGGCCGATTTTTAAATATGTTACAAATCCTGGCTCATAAGTCCAAAATTCAAATCGGAATTTGGATGTTCAAATTAAAGCATTTATAATAGTTAAGCCGCACGTTGATGTCTTTTGTTTTAATTTGTAATTTTCGTTTTAAAATGAAAGCTGTATTTTTTATGCATGCTCTACTACAGATAATAAAAAGGTTCCTAGAGTTAATTCAATCTTAAGTTTGACTGTCGACAGATGCCAGTACTGAAGATACAAAAAAATTGATGTACTATGTTGTAGCAACAACTACTGGTTTTTTTCATGATTAATTAGTTCATATTTGTAAATTAAAAAGATAATAATGGCACGTCTCTTATGAGGGCTAAGTACTGTTATAGTAAAGTATCACCAAAATATTTTTACTATTACATTAGAATTTGGAACACATGTAAAAGCTAGCAAGTAGGAGTCATACTAAGGAAAACAATATTCCGTATCGTCCACTGTTGTTAGGTAAACCACGAACCGCAAAATAAACTTTGTCGTAGTCTTTCTTTTACATAAAAAAAGCATCTAACACAATGCAATTACATTTCATTGATCACAATACTTCAAACAGCTCATTTCATGTGAAAATTAAATATAAAATTTGTTAGTCATTAAAAACAAACTTTATTCATGTATCTCTTCTCTAAATAGTATAAATTAAATTTGCTGTTTTCGTCTGTCTGTTTCTTTGTTAACTTCTTCTAAACCACGCAACACATTTTGATACAGTTTTCACTTTCATTTAGAGTTTTTTTCCGGAAGGTTTATATGTATAATATATGCATATTATTCTATATTATTTATTCAGGATTATTAAAAAATATACACCGCATTCCTATACTAAAAATTCACGTTTTCCGAAATGGTTTTCTCCTTCCTTAATTCGTATCTTTAAATATAAAACTAAAGCATGGGCGAAATGGAAGAGATATGGTAATTTTTCAGACTATTAAACATTTTCTATATAGAAAAGATTTAAAAATGTATGTGCAAGATCTTACTTAAATTATGTAAAGTCTGTGGAAGATAATCTACGCAAAAATACTATACTATACTATATAAAGCTCATCGAAAAGACAATCCAGGACTACCTCCACTTTGATAGAGTAGATCACAGGCTTCTACTTGAAAAGTTAACATTTAATGGCATTAGAGGCAATCTGTTACGGTGATTTACTTCATATATTACTAACAGACAGCAGAGGGTTGTCGTGGGTGGTCATTATTCAGATTTTGTATCAGTTACTTCTGGAGTACCTCAGGGTTCTATTTTGGGGCCTTTATTATTTATTATATTCATTAATGACATAAACACTTGTTTTATCCATTCTAAATTTTTATTATACGCAGATGATTTAAAAATATTTAAAGCTATTAATAATGGAACTGACTGTATGCTCCTCCAACAAGACTTGAATCGATTAACAACGTATTGTGAAACAAATAATCTTAAATTAAACATTTCTAAATGTAATTATATTAATTTTATAAAAAATAAAATAAATAAATAAAATTTACTTTATTTCTCTCACAAATTAAACAATAATCATTTAACAAATTCACAGTTTCAATGGTTGTAACATGTTTCCTTTGTGAGAGTCTGGTGTCTATACTAGGCATAACCTGTATTACAGAGCACCAGGCTCCCACCCCCGTTAGCATTGTGTAGATTATATTTTGTTAAGTGATGAGAAAGAAAGGTAGTCTAATAAAATAAGTAAAATCAATAGAACAATTAGTGTAAGCAGTGTGCGAGTGTGCGTGCGTGTGTGTGTGTGTGTGTATGTGTGTGTGTGTGTGTGTGCGTGTGTGTGTAAGTGTGTGTGTGTGTGTGTGTGCAGTGCGTGTGTGTTTGTGTGGGTATGATGGGTATTGAAATGTTTTAAGTAAGTGTATAGCGTACGATAGCATTTAATTTTGTAGTAAGCTATTATATAATACACTGTATGTTTAGGTTTAACTTTTTTGGTTATTTTATAATTTGCAATAGGTTTTCCGTGCCTTCATAGTCGTATGAACGTAAAGTATTCTTAATTTTTTCTTTAAATTGATGAGAGGTATAGGTACTTAAGTTTTTTATCTTTTTAAATAATGTATTATAGATACGTGGTGTTACATAGTTATAGTGTCTTCGTGCAAAGATACTCTTAGCGAATGGAACTGGACAAAAATTACGTCTTTTGTTATTTATCTCAGATTTAGGTATAATATGTTTGTGAAATCGACGTAAGCACTGGTAGATAAATAACTTTCTTACACTAAGAGTGTTGGAAATTTTGTACAGTTCGTTAGTTGGAAATTTATATGGTAACTTTAGCAAAACCTTCAAAACAGCTCTCTGCGCTCTTTCTGCTTCTATTAATAATGATTTGATAGCACCTCCCCAAGAGCAAATACAGTACATGGTGATTGATTCGCAAAGAGTTCCGTACACCCTTAAGAGTAGTTCAGTTTTAGTCACATGTCTAAGGTTTTTAAATACATATATAAGCCGTCTTATTCTGGATGAAACCATGGAAATTTGAGAGTGCCACCGTAGATTCTGATCTACTTGAACTCCCAAATATCTAATTGATGTTGTTCTGATTAAATTTATGCAAGAGCATTGAGAACGGGTTTCCGCAGAGAGCCTATTACAAGGGTAAGTGTGTAATTTCACCTTTAGTTTAGTGTCAGGACATAGAGCTGCAGTTTTGCCAAAACATAGATATTTTGTCTTTGACGTATTCAGGGATAGTAGGTTATTCTCCAACCAGTGGGTTACAAGTGCCATCCCATTCTCGGTGAGAGATCGCGTTTCCTCCCAGGTACTGCCATGGAAAAGTATAACCGTGTCATCTGCGAACATAATGAGCTCGGCTTTTTCTAATGTTATCTTGCAAAGCTCGTTAATATAGAGTAGAAATAATGTGGGTCCAAGCGTACTCACTTGTGGAACCCCATACGAGCACGTTTTTTCTGCACAGACATAAGACTCAAGCCTCACTGACTGTACACGTTTTGATAAATAGTTTCTGAACCAACTTAGCTGGTTCTCTCTTATACCTATGTTTTCTAGCCGTGTCAGGAGGATTGGTATTGACACGGTATCAAATGCTTTTTGCAAATCTAGAAACACTCCTATACATTTTTCGCCATTATCAAGATATGTCGTAATTAATGATGTACATGTAAATAACATATACTTATAACTATCTTCTATGTGATACTGCTCTAGTGAGAGTAAATACTTTGCGTGATTTGGGGGTGACTTTAGACAATAACCTTCACTTGAATCAACATATAGATAAAAATAGTTAATAAAGCCTTCCAGATGTATGGATTTGTTTTTAGAGCAGCTGCTGATTTCAATAAACCGGCCACATACTTATGTTTATAAAAGGCCTTGATTCGTCCCCGCCTCGAATATGCTTCTGTTGTCTGGGATCCATATTATCAAAAATACAAAGATACTATTGAAAATGTTCAAAAACTTTTCTTACGCACGATGCATTACAAATGTTTCCATAAATATTTACCACATAACCAAGCCTATACTAGATATAATATGCCACCACTTGAGTCAAGGCGTGTGCTACATCAGATGATGTTTTTACATGGCTTATGTCATGACAGGTACGACTGTATTGAATTGTGTAGTGGACTGTCTTATAGTGTACCTAGAAATTTTCATCGGCGAGAGGCGTCCGCTGGTCGTTTGTTTGCTACTGGCACTAGCCGTACGAATGCCGGCAGGCGCATGTATGTATAATTATAATAAGTATCATCAAGAATTAGATATCTCAACGCTGTCATGCCAAAAATTTAAAAAATCTGTTTTGGATTTAATTGTCAGACAATAAAGGCACAACATATACCAGAACTTGTCTCTTGTTTATAAGATTTTTATTTTTTTCCTTATTTCAAAATTCAAATTTAAATATATCTTATGTATAATTCACATTAAAAATAATAATAATAATAATAAAAACATAAAATCGCTTCATCTAAAAAATCTAAATGGTACTTCGGCACGTTAGTAACCTGTGAGTGACGCTGTGGTTTGTGCATTTATTGTTCCTGTTGCTAATATATAAATTGTCTGTAATGTAATGCACTTCTGTTTGTCATTCCAAATAAATAAATAAAAAAAATTATAGTAGAGAAAAGCCGAGAATTTCAATGATTTGTAATGTCGTAAAAAACATATTTTTAGGGGTTTACATACTAATGCTGGCTAAACCTTATGAGATAAATAAAAATAACATACAACGGAATTGTATATCTTAAAAAGATCTATAGAAAAGTCTTTGGTATGTATCTATCTCCTAAGAATAACTCACAGTTAATTTTTTTATCTTTTACATATTACTAAAAAATAATGGGTTACATACGAAGCTATTTTAAACAATAGTATTAAGGCGACGCATTGATAAACAATAATTTAATCTAAAATAGACCTTTCGTTCTATGCAATCGTGCGCGCGCTAGCTTACGAAAAATACGAAAAAACAGTTATTTTCTTTTAAATTACAAACTATAATTAATTTTGAAAAATCATATTGTCATTTTAAAGTGTGTGTGTTTAGATTCATCTACATAAAAAATTTAGAGGCTTTAATCGGTCCCATTTGTCCGTAAAAAGCAAATCTCTGTTTTAAAAGTGGTTCTTTTAATATTTTTTTTTATGTTACAAAAGTTAACCAACCGTGTAATGCTATGGTCAAGATAAAGTCAGTGAATTGAAGATTATGGTTACCAAATATCACTTTCATATGTTTTGTAATTGCTTAGAAAAATTGAAATCCCCGACATCAAAATTCCCAATGCGTCGTCTTAATCCGTATCCAATTAAATACGTTAGATATGTTGTACCTTTAATGTAGATCAAAATTGCCCTTTACGGCATATCATTAAATTGAATATCTTAGAAGATATCACAGATCGAAAATTATTAATTGCTAACGGAATCTGCGTTGTCTAATAAAGAAAGAGCTCTAAACATTGTATATAAAGACATTCTAGAGAGGTATAGTTAAACGACTTACGTCACACACACTGTAACACCGTGCGAAGCCGGGGCGGGTCGTTAGTAATGTTTAAACGCACATATCTTACTTTAAACTTAAAACGCATATCAATATTGCATTCAGCGTAATTCTGATCCTTCAACACTATAAAATTAAATCCATAATTCTGTAAATTTGGCAGTACTGACTCCACGTTTACATGTATCTACATTGTTGGCTGTATCCAATTAAATTATGTTATGTATAAATATATAAATTGCGCAGTTCTAAACACGTATAGTATAGCGCTAAAGCGTTTCTCTAACAGTGTAGTACTCACTTAAATCAACTATAATGTTATTTAGTTAAAGTAGAAACCGTAAACCGATAGCGATTTTAAGAACATAGAAATAGTTCATAATATACTTTTATTTATAAAACCTCAAGTTTTCTCATTATGATTATTTTTTACAGATTTCTAATAACTTTCCTTTAATACTCACCTTATTTTCTTTATTGTTCATATCCCTTTCAGATTTCTCAGAACGATACTTGGAGAAAAATTAAAATAAACTAACGTGTTAGTTACGTTATTGTTTTTGAATCTGTGGTTTAGAGAGCTTTCGTTTGATACCCGTTACGATGACTCTAGTTGTTCCGTTTTTTTACAATATTAACATTACTACATGATTAATACACTCAATGTCGAACACTGAAAATGTTGTAAGGCTGGTTCTCGCAGGTCCTAACCCATTTATATTTTGAATATAAGATTTCTTTTTAAAACGCACAAATTATTATGTTCTATATTCAAAAATCAAAAATTGTAAATCACTTCATCAAAAAACTCTATTCGTCAGGTTTATGAGAAATAAAATACATAATAAGTATACACACTTTTGTTCGCATTTATTTCTACCTACTCGAATAATAATTTCTATCATTCTATTACTTCCTATTATTATATTACATTCTACGTTTTCACTATCTATATCTCGCGTATTAAATATCAAGAAGGAATATACCATAATCACAAGTCACAACTCACAAGTTCACAATGAATATGAGTTCTGAAACTCATAAAACATATTCACACGACCGGAATGTTGTATCACTGGTCGACACTGGTGGTTCAGAAAATCGGTAAAACAAAACATTTATGAGATCTCTCCAGCGTGGCTGTTGATCGCAGGCATTCTTCTTAGAACTATGTATCATAAAAAACTTTGGTGTCATAAATGTTACCAGTAGTAATAGGTGGATAATTGTATATACTATATATATATATATATGGGTTTAGTGTTATGTAATTGTGCATAAACTTCAAAAATGGGTTGAAGTTCAGTTGTAAGTTAAATTGTTTAGTATTAGAAGCTATGGTATTGGATGTTGCCCTACAACCGTTAAAATTACGAAACGATAAGGTAATGTTTGACTATATTCACAAAACTTAATTGTATTAACCAAATTGAAAAAAAAAATTGTTAACAATACGATCTGTATGGTTTTCTCAAATCTTTCTTGTACAGTTCAAATAAACTACATGTAATCTTCAAAAAAGACATTTTCGATTAACAATTTAAAAAAAAATAAACTTGTTATAGAGAAATATTCTTCAGTTACAATAAACATATTTAAGTTACCTAAAAATAGAAAAGTAGTTACATCCTGTCAACCTTTAATTTGCAGACGAGTTCGTTACTAAATAATGTAATGTAAATTCTCTACCTCACAAACTCTACATCAATAACTTTTATAGGAATAACTTCATCATTCATAATAAATATGATACGTAGTTTGATGCGGAACACTAATAGCACAAAATTAAATCACACTTGCTCAGTCACTTTAATATAACTGCAGCGAGAGAAAGCACTTTCCAGTTGTGTGCTGTCTTGGATGACGCAGATGAGTCGTTGGTAGAGCGCCAGCCGCCGCCAGTCGGGTGAAGTCCGTGCGTCCGCGAGTACTTTGTTGGGTTTTTACCGTTTATAATATTGCCTCCATAGTCGCATCATTGTCGTGTTAAATGTTATAATTATAAATGACACCATAAAGTTTTTTATCTAATTGACATCAGTTTTTTCTTGTTCCATTGCAAGGTATGTTTTAAAAGCAATAATTTAATGCTATTTGTTTCCTAGTTTTCTGTTTACTTGGTAATATTAATAGTTTAAATTTAAATTACGAATCTAAATGTTATTTATATTTTACATCGCATTTATACCTGTAGTACATTAGAATAAATAGTATATACATATTAAACATTTAAAAAAAACAATTATTGAAGTATGCAAAATACACTAATTATTACTAGATAGATCATATGTTATAAAATTCATTGAAGCTGTTTATACTTATCATCATCGTCTGTAAGTTATGAGATGAGTTATTCTTATCAAACTAACGCATGCCTATTCAAATCACATAATGTTGCAAACTTTCACGGAACGAAAAAGTGTGCTGCATTCATTGTTTAGCGGATTGACTACAGCGTGCAACTTCCCGCTATAAGTAGATCTGAATTTTTTAAAGTTATATTATATTATTTGTATATATTATTTACTAAGTTATTTGTAAATGAAAATACTATTAGATTAACAGAATAAATATCTTAGAGATACTTTGTAATTTTCAATCTCAATAAAATCACGACGAAAAGGGCATTTACATATTATTGTACAGTGTGGTAGGCTCTTATTTTATGATATTCACAGTTATTATTTATTAATACATATATGAAAACGAAAGTCGCAAAAGTTTAGTAGGACTGTGTTAATAGGGTCAACGTGCCAATGTCAAACAACGGAAGGAAAGTTGACAAAGCCGTTACTTCACATGAGTGCATATTTCATTTCTATAAATTTAAAATAATGATAATGCTTTTAATTTAATATTCTAGTGTTCCGTAACATATGTATACATATCAATAACAGTGAGAGTGTGATTACCTGTTACTGACGGATCATTACATTCATGACGGAACAAAAAATATCTATATTTAAAATTACTAAATCGAATCAGTAATAAATCACCATTTGAAATTGAGCTCTAACAATTTCAAAATAGAATATTAGTTTTGTACACAACTCGTTGTATGACATTCGTTTCATAAGGATTTATTTTTCTCATTGATATGAAGTAATAGGTAAATATGGAATGTAAATATGAAAATATGGGTATGGATAGGTATAATGCATTAAATTAAATTATATATTTAATATAATTCATTATACCTACCCATCTACAGAATACCTGTAAATCAGACTGAGAATATTTTTGTAACGACCAGCAATCAAGACTTTTAGATTATAAATAGATAGATTAGATTTTTAGTTAGACTAGATTTACAGACAAACGAAGAGTCGTCTGTTCTTTTGCGAAGCAATTAAATTTTTAAGCTATCTCCATACCATTTCATCGTATTCGAATAAATGGTATGGCAGCCCATAAAATACGAACAAACAAAGTAACATTGATTTTTATATATTAGATTAAATTGCTTAGGGGGACACATTAAAAAATGCTAAATAAATGTGTCAGATAACAAAGTTATTAGGATATCTGATCCTAATAATTTTGGCTCTACACAAACCTTAACTAAAGTCTGATATTAGATTTCGTTTTGTAATAATTTCTTTAGTTAGTTTCCGAACTAAATAAGTACGTATACCTACACTTGTTGTACCTACACTTATTGAAAATCTTGCTAACATTTATTTTTATGTTATAATATTTACATCAAAATAATCTTTCACTTTCCATATTCTCGAATATGTTGATACGTTTTCTGGATTTATTTTCATTACCCACGAGTGAGTGGAGTGAGTGACGATAAAAGGACTAATTTCAACACGATATACTAAGAAACAGTAAAATGTTATTAGAGGCTAATATATCTTAATTTTCGTAAAAATATGGTTATCCTAACCATGGTTTGTCCTAATGAGCACAACAATTAATTCCGGTGAATTTCTTAGACTCAGCATAATAATCAATAGTGTGAAACAAGCAAACCAAAGTCGAAATCTCATCAACTTTATTAATAGTGGTCAATCTTCAATAGAAGAATCGATTGTAATGATCCTAATCATTACAATATTGAATGATTTTATTTTTATTGCTAGACTATTAGTGCGGTGGTTTTTTATAATAATTATCTAATATTATGTTATTACTTTTGTAAATAAAATTATTGTTGTACGATTGTGACAAGCGAGTCTCGACCCGAAAGTCCCGAGTTTAAAACATTAATAATTATTAAAATTTTCCGTAGAACATTGTCTACGTTAGGGCGGTGCAAATAGACTCGGACTTGGACCATTAACCCAGTGACCTTCAATACGCAACCGGTTGCGGTAGCGCAACTGGAGTACTCCCGCACTATACCATCAAACACTACATAATAATATTAAAAAGAAAATCCATATTAGGTATGATTACTATACACTGAATTAATTCAAGGAACAAATCTAAAAACGACCGATAATTATTTTGGCATTCAGACCCTATACTTAATTGTTAGTCGTAACTTATAAATAACCCATCCTGCGAACTAAAATATATAAAACAAGTATATAGTTTTATGAATTTTTAATCATTAGTACCTACTTGCGGGTATGGCTATTTGTGTTAGTATATTTCCTTTTTAAGAAGAAAATTGGATACCTGAGAATTTTATCCCCGAAAACTCCCGCGGTGATCACTCTCGACCTAGGCTCTTCACGTGTGTATTGAGTATCTGCTAACGGATCACATAGGAATCCCCTCGTGTTGAACACGAGCACGAACACATTTCCAGGAAGCAACCCTCCTTAGGCCCCACGCAACCATAGATCTCTTTCAAGATTGCAGTGCTACAGGAACACAGATCACCGGCGTTTCGGTTGCCCTAGTTCCCGGTGTCCCCTGAAGTAGTCGATTAGAGCTTCTAATCCAAATAAAGTTGTTCCGAACACCATTCCCACCTAATTTGTAGTCGCCACTCACAAACGGGCAATTCCAATAGCCCTATTCTTCAATTCACCCAAGTGAAATATATTCATAATAATATGTTCTTACGATACGAATTTATTACATTTCGATGTTCGATAATTAAATATCTTATGTAGACGAAAACCTTATTAGAAAACTTTCAACTATGCACCAGAGTGAAGTCGTTCGGGATTTTTAATAATATAATTTCAAATAATATAATTGTACCCAATTGAATGGAATTAATCAAGGTAGCAAATGATACATTATTCATTTAATCAGGCTCCCATTAACACTTTAACATTGTTTAATAACATAATTAATTTATAAATAACAATAATACATATTATATACGTAACTATAATAACATGTTTCTTATTAAAATTAATTCGTTAATACTATATGTATATATGAAACGAATTTAAAAATATATTATTGAGTATTCAACGTTGACCAATCGTTGAACTTATTCCTAGGAATTTTTAATTTATAGAGACAAATACATAGTAGGCTGTACATATTTATTTCAAATTGAGTTTTTATTTTTGTTCGTGATTGTAAGAGTTCAATAGAAAAAAAATCAGTAAAATTCGAACAATGGTAAACATAGGGAAGAATATAAAATCTCGTAATAAAATTATAGTACACTATATAAAATTATCTGGTTATAATTTCAGTGAGTAATGAGATGTACATTTTAGCAAGGAAATCGGAATAAGCTGGTATTGTGTTTAATTTATGATGATAACGTCGTACATATGTTAAGGACAAATATAAATCTTAAAGCAATAGCTATTCATTTTGTTTTTTTGTTAAAATTAAATCCTATGACATATCTATTCAATTTACAGATGACCGACAAATTGAGTAAAGTTCTGTTTTGGTTTATGGTAACGTTAGTGGGCACTGCATACACGCAATCTGTACCAAATGCAGACATACCAAGTGAGTATTTTATATACAAGGATAATGTTCAGTTTAACTTTGTAAATTTATCCTCTTCATTTTCCTCTCCGACACTCTTTAAATCACATTTTAAAACTTTGTTATAAAATATAAATACTAAAAAGTTATAACGTAACATAATTATTTTAAAAGGCCGATATTATACCTATGTATACTGATGCTATTATAATTATCACGAAATAAACCGCGTTAAAAAATTCCTAATATTTTACGATCTATTTATTCTTTCCAGATGAAGCATCTACTCTATCAGGAGAAGTGGAAGCTAGACTAGATGGTGGTCCTGAATTAGAATTCCGTTATCACGATCATGACCAAATGACGCGGTATCTTCGAGCAGTATCAGCGCGATATCCCGCTCTCACCGCTTTATATTCAATCGGCAAATCAGTACAAGGTAAATTATAATTATTTTTGTTAAGAATATGGGCCAATTTAAACATAAAAACGGTAATATTTAATATAATTTATTTTTATAATAAACATGACACAATAATAGTTTTACGTGAGGAACAACGAAAAAACACAGAATACAATAAACAAAACTTAAACGGGTGCAGACTACAAAGTACAGACCACAGATAGCTAAAAGAATGGGTCGACAAAACAGGAGACAGAATTGCATACAGAAAAAAATAATACAATAGAAAAATATTTGAGTAGCAAATAAATAATGTCTCTTGTTTTCTTTAACAATTTTGTTATTAAGTTCTAGTTTTTGAATTTTAGTTTCATTACCATAAATACTTCATTATATCTTTGGTTCGTGTTCTCTTCAGTTTTGAAAACGAAAATTGTTAATTAAATATACTTAGTTACAAACACATGTACTTACATTCAGTCAAGAAAGTATCAGGAATGAATGATTTGTTTATGGTTCCAAATTCAATTTTTTGTTTTTTTGTTGTTGTTAGATTGGCACAACTGTTTTCCATTTTGGCGCGTAGTTTGAGTTGCATCTGTTATTTAGATTAAATACAGTGCTGTTTTAGTTGTATCATTCTAGTGTATATTGCGAATTTCATAATGGACAAAACTCCTTAAAGTCAAATGCCATTGGAATTGACGGTATTACGCTTGATATGTTGTTGTTAGCTTTGCCAGCCGTCCTGCCCATCATAACTCATATAGTGAATACGTCGATCAGGACTAGTACTTTTCCATGTATGTAGCAGAAAGCACTGATTAGGCCTATACAGAAAACTTCAAATCCTATTACTCTAAAGGATATACGTCCCATCAGTATTTTGCCCTGCGTGTCAAAGGTGCTGGAAAAGGTCGTAGCCCAACAGATTACTAAGTACCTAGAAGCAAACTCTATCCTTCCGGTTATGCAGTCGGGTTTCAGGACAAGCCACAGCACAGCTACCGCTATGCTTAATGTGGTTGATGACATTTTAACTGCACAGGACAACGGACAAGGAACCCTGTTGAGATTGTTAGATTTTTCCAGGGCTTTTGACAGCATAAATGTGGAACTACTTTTGGGTAAATTACACTATTACGGGTTCACTCCCCCCACGGTTAAATGGTTTAAAAGTTACTTTGGAAATAGGATACAGGAAGTAGAACTTACAGATCAGAACGGGTTAAAGCATTTATCGAGCCCGCGTGACGTGTCAAAAAGAGGAGTGCCACAGGGCTCAATCCTAGGTCCAATATTATTTATAATTTATAGTGCTGACATAATAAACAAAATTAAACACTGTAAGTACCATATTTATGCCGATGACTTACAGATATACACGTCATTCAATCCAGAAGACACCTTGGCAGCTATTGATAAAATTAACATGGATCTGGAAAGCATAGCTGCCCGGTCAGAATCTAACACCTTGGTGCTAAATGGGAGTAAAACCAAATATATGTTCGTAGGAACAAAGAAACAAACTTCTGATATCCAAAAGCATGACATAAATATAAAAATCAAGGGAGAGTGTGTCGAGCGTGTTACCGAGGCCCAAAACCTAGGCCTCCTTATGGATGAGCAACTACGCTTTGAAAAGCATGTGCTTAATACTGCGAAAAACTGTTTATATGGAGTAAAAGTACTATATCAAATTAGAAATTACCTAAACACCGCTTCTCGAATTCGGCTTTGCGACTCGCTGGTTCTGTCAAAATTTAATTTCATGGACGTGGTTTATGGGCCGCGCCTACTGGCACGTACGCAGAAACTAATCCAGCGAGTACAAAATGCCTGTGCGAGATTTTGCTTTACCATACCGCCACGCACACATGTAACCCCCTATATTAATAATGCCAACATTTTAAAAATGAAATATAGGAGAGCTTCACATCTTGCGAACCTACTGTTCGGAGTTATAAAATATCATATTCCACTTTATCTTGCCGACAAATTGATGTGGTCCCGCGATGCGAAGACTTACACTACGCGGTCTACTCTTGGCACTCGGCTCGAAGTGCCGCGATACCGTACTGCCGCTTTCCGAGGTAGTTTCAAGTTTGCCGCAAGCAAGTGCTGGAATGACTTGCCGCCACCCTTGCGCAGCCTAAAATCGAAATATACTTTTAAATGTCAAATACAGAGAAAAGCGCGAATTAGCCTATAAAAAAAAAAAAAGGGGCTACGTGATCATAAAAACATCAATTTCTTACCTTATCGTGTATTTACTCGTAGTCGTGCCGTCTTGGTGACGGGTATGTACTTGTTGGGCAACTACCACATCATTAAGTGGAAACTTTTGTGATTATTGTATTGGCACAGATAACATAATACTATGGTGATATTAGTGTGTCGGTTTGTTTTTTACCATTATAGTGATGCAATCAATTGCATATACATTGAACACTGTTACATACGAATAGGTACGAATGCATTGTCTATGTATTTATTTATATTTATACTTATTAGCGCTCTGTTGGGTATATACAACTAGCTACGTATAAAATATCACATTACTTATTTAATTATTTATTCTCTTTTCATTGATATTTATATTGTTGAAATAGTACAGGATTGAAATCCGTGGACGTCACTTGACTCGGAGACACTGAAAATCAGCGTCTCGACCGGTCTCGGTCGCGACATTATGCTGAGTGATTTCCTTTTTCGGACGCCCCGCAGCACAGCACGTGACGGCGTTGTTTGTTGTCCATTTTTTGTAATTTTCTGCGGTGTGTTTTATTATGTTATTTTAATGTTGTATGTCTAAATTGTTTACTTTACTTTGTTTACTTTGTGTATTGTGTCATATATTGTGTTGGGGTGTTGAAATAAATCATATCTATCTATCTATCTATCTAAAACCATCGAACAAAGAGTTTGTCTTAAATTTTGCATCGCCAATGGAATTTCGTGTTCGGAGTCATTGAAAATGTTACAGAAGGCTTACGGTGAATCGACTTTATCAAAAACACGTGCTTATGAGTGGTACAAAGCGTTCAAAAGCGGTCGAGATGTGATGGAAGATTTGCCTCGCTCTGGTAGGCCATCAACGTCTGCAACTGAAGTTAACATCGCAAAAGTGAAGGAAATAGTGACTGAAAATCCTCATTCAAGTTTGAGAGAGATAGCCGCCGAACTTTCTGTGTCTCACGAGTCGATCCGTACCATTTTGAATAATTACTTGGGTATGAGACATGTTGCCGCTCGGCTAGTCCCAAAAGACTTGAATTTTCTCCAAAAACTCAATCGCATAAGAGTCGCTGAGGACATGCTAGAACGAGTCAATTCCGACCCAACATTCATGAAACGCATTGTTACTGGTGACGAGATGTGGGTTTACGAGTTTGATATGCAAACTAGTCAACAAACTTCGAAGTGGCGCCTTCCAACTGAACCGAAACCGAAAAAACCACGCCAAAGTCGATCAAAAGTCAAAGTAATGTTGACTGTTTTCTTTAACTATCGCGGTGTTGTGCACTCGGAATTCTTGCCGGAAGATCAAACGGTAAAGAAAGAATATTATTTGGGCGTTATGCGGCAATAAGAGAGCAAATTCGACCAAAAAGGCCAGATTTGTGGAAAGAAAATTCTTAGATTTTGTACCACGATAATGTGCCTTCGCACAAGGCCATCATTGTGAACGAATTTTTGACCAAAAACTCAACAAATACCATCGAGCAACCACCTTATTCACCAGATATGGCTCCAGCCGACTTCTTTCTTTTTCCTAAACTCAAATCACCACTTCGAGGCACCCGTTTCCATTCGGTAGAAGACATAAAGGAGAATTCGCGGCGAGCACTGAACTCAATTCCGGAAAAGGCGTTTAAAAAATGTTTTGATGATTGGATTATTCGTTGGCGTAAGTGTATCGTTTCTGAAGGAGCATACTTTGAAGGTGATAAAATAAATTTGGATGAATAACTAACATTTCGTGTATTATTGATCTTTTCCCGGTACTTTTTTGACAGAGTAGTATATGATACATACATATGGTATTATGTACATACGAATAGCATGCCTGTTATAAATTAATTCTCCAAACAATTATATAAATTGCGTAACCCCGAATTAAGCACTGAGCTTGCGTTAAGGGTTGGGTAGCACAATGAATTGACCTAATTACCTACTCTAACCGGGGATCGAACCCGGGACCCCGGCTTAATAAGCAGATATTCTAAACTAAACGATTTTGTTGTAGACAAAAGAATAGTCTGAAAATGATCTCTGCACATGCATATACTGGCTTCTGAATATTGTATTTCAATAAACCTTTTGCAAAATGATGTTGAAAAAATGATACCAGACTGTCTGGCTGAGTGTCTTGTCGGTTTTTCTGTGTCGAGGTTTTCTCTTTGAACCGAAATAAAGTACATTTGACGTTCAAAAATACTTTGTAATTGGGTTTACTTGAATAAATTGATTTGACTTTGACTTCTGTCCCCGCGCAATGGGTCAGTCAAGTAAGTATTAGGCATTGGAATTACTATAGCAGTAATCTTTGGCATAATTGGCAATACTACCCACTACACCACCACCACTCTCATCATGCATTCACATACAACAGTTGTAAATTATTATAGACAATTGATCAATAATAATAGCCATAATAAATGATAATGTTCATAAGTAAGTATATTTAGTATTTACGTACATAAAAAAAATCTCTTTCTTTCTAAGGTCGTGATTTGTGGGTGATGGTAGTGTCGGCATCGCCGTATGAACACATGATAGGGAAGCCCGACGTCAAGTACGTTGCCAACATACACGGCAACGAGGCAGTTGGACGTGAACTACTATTACATCTTATACAGGTTTTTACTAACAATTAGTAATCAATTATTACAGAGGTTTTAATTGTAAATCTATCTGTACTATTATGAGATAATAAGAGTAACAACTGTATTTACTCGTTTCCTGAAACTGAAACAAATATTTTTTAGAATTTTTGTCTATTTGTTCGTTCGAGCATTATTTATAAACTGCCAAAACTAATAGTAGATGCAATTGAAAAGGGCGAACATTCAATTAAAAAACCGTGTGGGATTGAGGTCCTTCGTCAGGAATGAAGTACCTTAGCTGCAGTTTCAATTTCTCAAAACTTAATTGCAATATGACTTATGAAGATCAAATAGCCAGAGTGTTAGCAGACGGAAATGTCAAAAGCACTCGCATACCTAGGCGAAAACGTGTGAAGAGAATGATGAGTTTTGAGGAAGCGAAAGAGGTGTGTAAGGACCGCGACTCCTGGCGCTCCGTCCTCTCTGACTACCCCGTTGGGTATACAGCGTGAAGATATGTTATGTTTTTATGTTAATTGCAATAATGAGACAATAAAACTCACGTATGATTTAAAACAAAAACAAAAACCTAGCGCCGCCTGACGTGCTGGTCCCGCTGCACGTAACGCTTTTTCCTTACGTGACGACTTCTACCCACTCAAACCTCCCGTAAGCCGCGTTAAATAACTTCGTTCTAATAATCATAGGTGTATGTATATACATCATTCTTCCACTACCTTTGAGTAAACCACTCTTATTTTATTTATCGTCAAGTAAATGTTGAATTGAATTACAGAAATAAATTTTATAACATTTTTTAGTATCTAGTAACATCATACGATACGGATCAATACATAAAATGGTTACTGGACAACACCAGGATACATTTGATGCCGTCGATGAATCCGGATGGCTTCGCCATATCACGGGAAGGCCAATGTGACACCATCCATGGCAGGTATGTATTTACATATGAATGTCGTAACATCGCTGTAACACGCAACAAAATTACACTAGTTCTATTTACTGACACCGAGCACCGTAACGAAGCATTGTTGTTCTATTATTTTGAATTATACAAAAAAAGTAGCATTTGTGTTCCAGCACCATGTAATATGTAAGTACTTACATATTTATATGAACTAAGTACGACGAAATGAAATAACAAAAACAACAAGAATAACGAATAACAAGAATATTGTCCGCTGCTAATAATATATCGTGGGTCTACTGAAGGAAATTGCTACTAGAAATAGAAATAAGCTTTGCTTTGCTCATCCCTATGTGTATCTGTCTTTTGTGTATTACGAATATGTAATGAAAAAATATAAAATAGATATCTTGCTATGCTTCATGATTTTCAAATACTCTTACGTATTACAATTTACAATAGACATACTCTATACAAAACAAAAGAAAGTGCATTATCAGACAACGTAACTTTGTTCTCTTTGTTGTAAATTTAAATTATATATAGCATATTTATTTATTTCGTTACATTTGGCTAAATGAAATAATCTTCGAAATACCGGTTTATAGACACATAAATAGACATCGATATTATAAGTTAGGACTTAAGTAGGCGCATAATATAAGTATACCTGTGACCTTAGAAGAATTCTTCTAGGCATATAACATAACATGGGAGTAGGGGAGAAATACTAGTTACTTTTGATTAATTATTATTTATTTATTGTGAGTAAAAATTAGATGAAATTAATGATAAACATTACTGAAAATACGTACGGATACCTCTACGTATAAGAGCAAGTATTCAGTATGAGTGAGTATGAATCATGTGTACACGAGATTTGCGCAGGAATACATATGAAAACAGTCGAATATTTTATTTTTATTGTTAAGGCTTATTATTTTCTTCTCGTACGTTAATTTGAATAACAAGGATTTTAGATTATTGATCTCAATTTATATTTTCCCCATGCTTCAGAATATTGTTTTTACAAAAAAGTGTATAAGTACTAGGTATTATGTATTTGTGAAAATTTTATTGTTTTATTCTTTGATTTACTATATTATATGTCTCAAGTGTTCCTTTGCGCGGAAATCTATCCTAAGTGATCAACTTGTATATTTTTTAGCTATCTTCCGTCCAAATTTTCTAACTTGTTTATTGACACGTGTTTCATTTCTCATAGTATTCTCAAGAAATTACAAAATTCCGAAAATATGTGCTGAGTAGCTGACCGAGTCTGATTTGGTGCTGAATAGTCGACCGAGTCTGATCTCTGGAATTGTTTGAGGATGGTTCGTTGAGAAGCGAAACACGTGTCAATCAAAAACAACTGACATTATGATCGGAAGAAAATTAAAAAATATATGCGAACCCATCACTTCAAATGAATTTCCCCAAAATAACAACTTGAATCTTTACAAATCGATACTTATTATATTAGTGAGGATAATAATCTATAGTATCTATAGGATTATCCCTATGCTTACTGTTATCCATATACTTATTCTAATCTCTATGTGATTAGGATTACCGTACCGTACTGTACCGTACCGTACCGTACCGGTCGTACTGTATTTTCATTACCGTATTTCAAAAATCTATTAATATATGTGTTAACTTTTAACTACTGACCTTTTATTGCATTTTGTAATAACATGCTTGACTCTTATTAGCATATAGAGTACGTTTTCTTCATTATTATATTTTAAAAGACCTAGTTTGACAGAATTACATAACTAATAACGATGTAAGTTTGATAATAATAGATATTTAATTTATTGTATAGATTCAGGTGTTACTTTGCGGAAATCCATCGCATGTGATAAATTCCTGAATTTCGACTTCGAAACTTCGGTGCTGGTTAGGTGGCCGAATTCTATCTCTTGTATATCCTGAGGATGCTTCGTTGAGAGGCGAAACACGTGTCGATTGGTGATTTTTAGAGTTTGAGCGGAAGATAGCTAAAGATTTTAGGAATTTATCACAGATATTTAATTTGTTGATACACAGACACAACGCTCGCCGGTACGACCTGAATCGTAACTTTCCCGACTATTTCAAAACTAACACGAAGCAACCACAACCCGAGACTGAAGCTGTCAAAGAGTGGATCAGTAAAATACAGTTCGTGTTATCCGGATCACTACACGGTGGTGCTTTAGTCGCGTCGTACCCGTTCGATAACACGCCCAATGCTAGTAAGTATTAATATAGTGTGTCTATAATTATTTATTATATACACGTACATATACGAATATGACGCATTCCTGAGCAGTGGTTTTCCCTAATCCCTACCGAGTGCCATTGAGACTATATCCTTTCTCAGTTTATGACTACATTTATTAAAATTTTAGAGAGAAGGGTCATTTACCTGTAAACTTTGTTATTGAGTTGGTAGATCAAGTACCTACCTACAAAGAAATAAAACTATCAAAACCAGACTGTGATGATATAAAAAACAGGCATTATAAACAGTGTGGTTATTCCGAAGTTAGGAAACTAATCAGACGACATTACCTATACTAGCTAATATTTGTTTCGGATTTCCCCACATTGCTTTTTATTATTTTTACTAAGCATATAGTTTTTCTTTATTGGGCTTTTACATTTATTCTATATAATATTACAGGTACCCTAGGTACTCAGTACTTTATCAATATAACTTATAAGATTACGGCTGTTGATTTCTCTAAATATTAATATATATTAATATATATTTAACTTGTGTTATAGCGGCCAGTAAAATGCTATCTGATTATCTGTAATCACTTTATTTTTTCCACGCTATTCATGATAGGAATATGCAGATCTTCTGTGTTGTGCTCGGGTAACGTTTATTATTTTTTAGATACTATTTACATTTAAGTACCTATGACCTATATGAAACAAAGCCAAACCTGCTGGTTATTCACAAACGTCGGAAACTCAACTTTTCGTATCCGACAGGAAACTTTTCGATGATTTTGTTGCGATTCACAAATCTGAAATCGTATTATATTTATATTATATACTATATATCATATTATATATAGTCGTATTCACAATCCGAGCCGTCGGATTGAATTTATGCTTTTCGACGATCAGCCTTTCCGCCACGGAAAGTTTCCAACGTTTATGAATAATCCCCCTTGTCGAAAAAAATATTTCTGTTTAGAAGGCTGTTCAGAATTTAGTTGTACACCTGTAGAATGTTGATAGACATTATATTTTATATTATAGATAGCTCTGCTTCGCGGTTTCATCTACATTAAATTTTGTCATTCTCTGAAAAGTCCTCTACCTACCAATGCAAGTCTCGTCAAAATCGGTTCAACCGTTTCGAGGATTAGCCCGAAGAAACAAACAGACGGACAGCCAGACAGCTAAAATTTTAAAAAAGCGTGTTTAGATTTGAAAATTATTCTTGAATTTAAATTATTGAATAGATTATTAGAGAGGTTTCAGCATTCATTTACTCCTACTTACTGCAATGCAATTGAACGTATGTAATCGTAGGTAAATCATAAATTTAAAATTAAATAATTGTACACCTGTTTTTCGTTACCACATTTGTTTAAGTGTTTACTCTAGAATCTAGACAATAGTCTATCAAAGTGTAGTGACTGAAACCTTCTTCCAAACCAAAAAAAACCCTGGGCGCTCGTAAGCGCGGTAGATAGTGCGTAACAATGATGTTATAATACAAAAGAGGTAGATAGGTTATATGCACTCGAAAAATGGCACCCCAAAACTTTGCTAATTAGCCAACCTGGACTTGGTCAAAGAATGTGAAAAGTAATGTTACAGAACCAACAATGTCATGCAATGTCTATTGCGCATTCAAAATTCTAAAATCTTTTAATAATCCAAACGTTTTTTATAATATACACGATCATGTGATGACGCAGCCACCCAGTTTTAATCATCGTTTACATTTATTAAAAGCAATAATATATAATTCATCATTTTCAAATTTATAATTAAAAACTGTTGGCGATCTTTTTAAATAAATATGTTCTCATATACACGATTCAAGAAAAACGAAATTCGAAGAAAGCAAACATCATTTTTTACTGTGTAATCCCATTGGTATCAATCATATTTTTTTTAAATGTCTGTTCTGTGGCATTAATTACTAATATACTATGAATTAGTCACGGATTCGCTTAAAATGTAGTAAGAAATTGAAATTGACCAATCACAATGATTTAGAGAGCTATGTGATTTGTTAGTTAAGTTAAATGCAATTAAGTTTTACATTGCATAGCGACGCAGTGCAATGTATTGTTAGTTCCACATTAATTTTAGTGACATGAAGTACCCACGTGTGATATTTTGTAACATTTTGGTAATAAGAACGTGGGTAGAATGGATTTCCTGCGTGTAGTGGAGCTGCGTTAAAGCCTGATTTTGGTCTTGTAAGACTTCAGTTGTTGAGAAGCCGTCGAATAGTCAAGTACATAATAGTTGTGATGAAGAATTGATAGTGTGTTCATAGTGATCAGTGCTCCCGTTACATTTCATATTTAACAGACAATATTTTACTTGGATTAGTACTAAGGTAACCTATCTACCTCTTTTGTATTATAATATCATTGGTGCGTAACGATTATACTTTCCAGTCGAGGCTCTCCGTGCCAGGTCAATTTAGAAAACGAACTTTACTGAATTATCTTGGAGTCTGGGTTTGGATTAGGGATGTTACGGAAGTGGTTTTATCGGAACCGAAGTTGGAATCGAAGTTTTTAAATTTGATTTGTCGGAACCGGAACCGGATTCGGAATCGGAGTCGGAGATGGAAGCAGAAGAGAGATGAAGAACAAGTCTAATAAAATAAAATAATACGAACATTATTCAGCCTTTTTAATTTTAGTTCAATAAATAATACACTTGCTTAGGCCTAGGCGTTGAAAATAAAAAAATCAAATTTTCTTAAATCTTAAACAGTACTAGTAGTAAATCAAATCAAATGAAGTGACTCCAAAAGAAACATATTGTATTTAATGAACAAAAGTTTCGCTTCGTACAAAGTTTACACTTTGATGAATTCGCACAAACTTCATTGAAGCAGTTCCAAATAATACTTGTTTTTGACTTCATTGTTTAATTGAAATAAATTTGTCACACATCAAATGAAACGCACTAACATTTATCGAAAATTCGGATGAGCTTCATTAAAGCGCGAACAGCACGTAAGGAGAACGCTTCCCTTCAAGAGAAACATTCACTTGTTCATACACGCCGACCATGGCCGCCGCCGCCGCTGTGCTTCAACCTCCGATTATAACCTCCGATTTAAAATTGTCGGAGCCGAAGTCGAAATCGGAACTGTAAAATCAATCGGAAGTTCCGACTTTTCGGAATCGGAATCGAACCTCCGTAACATCCCTAGTTTGTGTATCAAGCCTAGTGTTTAAGTTATCGCACAAATTGTGTAATTGTCCTTATTAATGTGTATTTCTGTCCAACATATCCCCTAAACGCAGTATTCCAAAGTTATGCACATTCTCCGTCAATCGCACCGGACGACGACGTGTTCCGGCACCTGTCGTTAGTGTACTCTAACAACCACGCTAAAATGTCGCGCGGAGTCAGCTGCAAGTCTGGCTCGCCGCGCTTCGAGAATGGAATCACTAATGGTGCCGCTTGGTATCCGCTCACAGGTGAAAATTTTAAAACTACTTGTAGTATATTACACACAACATGTTTTCTTTCGACCGTTTTCGTTTGTACAGAAAACCGTAACCGATTCCCGACTACAGTCGAACCTACCGAACATGTAAATGATTTATATTGATTTATATTTGAAGGACAATTTACATAGTGTTGCTTGCTACGTGTTCATAACTCTGATCTCCGCTAGGAGTAACGACGTTCTGTGACTCTGATTGAATAAGAAAGCGCACGCCGCAAGGCGGCCACGATTTGCTGCGAAATCCATTAACCATTAACAGCGCAAGATTTTAGCGCGAGAAATTTTCAACTCTGTCGTTGGTAAATTAAAGTTTTATGTTACATAGTTTCTGAAAAATTCGACAGTAACAGACGGACGGACGGGCACACGGGGGTAAGAATGCGTAATCTCATAAGTGGTTCCGTTTTTCTAAGTTACAGAACCCTAAAAATCGCGTCATTGAAACCTTGGCGATTATATTTAACTACCACACAGATGCAATGCCGTTTTACAAATAATAATTTATATTTCGTTCGCCGATGTTAGAATTATACTGAGGAAGATCAAATACCTCGAATATTAGCAAACAAAATGTAAAAATCTTCACATAATATCGACAACAGTATGTGGAAAAAATGATGATATTCGTGGCAAAAAGCGCGGTCTTCATGCACGTAATTATGTAAACACCGTGGATGTTCTTGTCTGCCCGTTAGGCATATAGCGTCAAAACATATACATATATTTATGAAAATAATAACTTCTGTTATGCAATGATTCATTAGGCATTCGGCAATGACCGAATACAACTACCTAAAAACTATCATAGAGTATAGAAATAAATTAAGAATATTGATTTTAGGTGGCATGCAAGATTATAACTACCTTTGGCACGGATGCATGGAGATTACTTTGGAAATATCATGCTGTAAATATCCGCCAGCACACGAACTACCGAAATACTGGGTGGATAACAAACAAGTAAGAAATACTAACTACATATGAGTGTTGTAAACACAGGCAGATCCAGCTTTCGAGTGCAGAGGTGATCACTAAATAATAATAATAACGTGAAAATATTATATTTTTCGGGCAATGCAAGGAATCACAGAAAACTCTGAAAAATGTTGCCGGTTAACAGAGTCTTATGCCCCTAAGTCATAATAATAGTAATAAATGCTGAAAGCATGTGACGAAAATGATGAAAGGTAACGTAATAACGTAAAGGTAACGGAAAGACACCTATTAAATACTAGCTTTTGATCGCGACTTCTTTCGCGCGAAGTTCAAAAACACACAATATATTTGTAAATTAGAGCCTATATGTTATTCTGGTGTTTAAGCTATATTATTGTAAAGTTTCATCAAAATCCGTTCCGTAGTTTTTGCGTGAAAGAGTAACAAACTTCCATCCATCCTCAAAAAATTTCCCATTTATAATATTAGTAGGAAGGATTAGTAGGATTTAAGAACGCATAATATAAATGATGCCTGAAATAAAGTCATGCAGTATATTAACTACATACAAATAAAGCTAATAAACATATTGGATCTCAATATGATTAAAATCTATCTTATCATCACAGTTCATTATCCAATATTTTAAGATAACAAGTCTTTCTATGATAAACGTAAATCTTGCTCGTACGTAAAATTCAGTTCCTCGCAATAAATTAGTAAAAGAATGGATTTAATACTAATTATTATCTTATAAAATAAGTTGTACGATTATACATACATGTAAATTTTGTAATACGAACAATAAAAGCAATTCAATGTAGGTACTTTATTACACCGGCAAGTTATAGAAACAAGAGGAAACGATGATAAAAGTACAATTTAGGCGGCCTTATCGTTAAAGAAATTACTTCCAATAAACTTGAGTGTAAAGGAGAAAAAGCACATATTTCTACGTGATACAAAAGCAAAATTGAATTTTTCAATAACTATTGAAATTGAGAGTAAGTAGGTACAAATAATTTAGATTAGATATAATATAAACTTATAGATAATATTAAGGTAATAATGACAAAATATGAAGTCAATAGATTACGAAAACATAGAACATAAATGAAAGATGTGCAAAGTAACGGCGCAAGCTATTGAGAAAATGAATTTTGAATTTCCATAATTTCAGTAAACCATAAGCCCTATTTTACTGTAGATAAGCTCTTCAGTAACATTAAAAAATTACAATTTAATTTCAAAAGGTTAATAATAAAAAGAAACTTAAGGTTAAATATATAATTGATGGAAATGTCGCTGTAGCTGAATTCCAGGGATCAGCGGGCGATTTTATGCCGATCACGCCACACGCAACCCGTGCGCCGGCATTGCCTGTCGTGAAAGAGGTCTCATGTCCACCCAGACCTAGGTCATCCGCTCGTTCGTGTAAAACTAACGCCCGACCAAGTATATTGTTACGGCCTCGCAAAGCTATCGTTTGGTCCACGAAGTCTACATTGGCCACAGCGTTAACATCTCCAACGAAATCTACGTTGCCGAGGTCACCGACATGTCGCTCGCTGTGGTCCGGCCCACCGTGATTCGTCCCGTCAGGATTGAAGTGAGCCCCAGTAGCATCGCACGTGCTGGTATCACCTAGTTCGTGAATGTGGAACCCATATTTCTCCGCGTCTAATCCTGTAATGCTGCCGGTCACGTGTATACCATTCGCTGTTTCCGTGAACGTTATGCTCCCCGTTACTTCTTCAGATAGGAGATGAGCGATTGCAACATATGTCTCACCATTGATTCCACTTATTAAAAAATTAACTAATGCCAAATAAAGACACCAATGATAGACCATTTTTGTTTTTGCACCCCAAAACACAAGTGACTATGAATAGACTGAGAACTGATTAGTTTTCGAATGTATTGAAGATAAAGATATTATTTTAAATGAGGTGATAAGCTAAACTACGCCAAATGATAACGCTTTGTGAAATAAAACGTCTGATTGATAGCCAATAAAAAAACCAATAGGTAATCATATTACTTATTAGATTGTATTGATATAGGTATATTGCATTATAAAAGTTTTAACATCTGTTCAATTTCGTGAAATTTTTTAAATTGGTGTCAGATAAAGTTAATCATCTCAAGTAGGGTAGGGCGGGGCTAAAAGGTCCTATTTAGTAATATTGCTTCGTAACTATTTATAACTATAAAGTTCCTGGAAAAGATCCAAATACCAATGAGTAGTGTAATCCTTCATTTAAACGTAATTACTAAAAAATATTATTAATTTATGCCTATTCGCCAGATATTGAAGATTTATAAAGTCAGTTCGAGTGGTCCTTTAAACCCCGCCATAGGGGCAAAAACGACCAGTGATTGAGTCATAAAGGACCAGTATGAATAAACAGCAGTTTTGAGTTGATTAAAGCAAATAAATAAAAGGTGATTCAGTGTAATTAACAATTCTTTATATTTATTTATTTTATTACGAAAAATCAACTGTTCGTTACATTTATTAAGAAAAAAAAAGAGATATTGATTACTAATCACATTTATTACTGAGCTCAAAACTATGGCACAGCATTTCAGTCTTAATAACAAGTCTTTAGTTTAATTTTTGTTCAAAGATCCACACTATCCATATAAAATTCATACAACATAGAAACTTTAAAAAAGCCCAAAAGAAAAAGGAATTCAGTCATCGTCAGAATCACAATTACTACAGATATATGCTGAAGACGTTAAAGACCGGTTAACGCACTTGTCATGAGCCCAACCCTCACAAATAAAGCATTACACCCAGCCTTCCCCAGGGACGCTGTCTAAATATAGCTCACAGCAAATCAAGCAAAAGCATTTCTCATCAGAACTCGAACTTTTCTTACTTTCTTTTGCTAAAATCTTCTTCTCAACTTGTTTTTTTTTTCTTTAACTAAACGAACCACACACTGAATTAACTCTACGGATTTCGTACCTCGATCAGTTTTTCTTTTTTAATTCCGCATTCTGAAATGATAAATACAAAATTTCATTCATTAATTGTATGGCGTTGAAAGGTCCACATATGGACCTTTTTACGCCAAGGAGTCACAAGTCGAGTTTGAAGTTATGCATAAAAATCTAATTTGTACATAAAAAAAGCAATTATTCTTCCTAAAACTTTATACCATAAGCTATATAAATAGAAAGAAACCATCTTTGTAATGTTACAAACGTAATTCTCAGACTAAAAATAAAACATTTAAAAAATTTTACTTACGTCAACTTTTTGAGCCTCGACTGCATGCAGTCTCAATGGTATTCCAGAGCTCACTTGGCGCTATGCGGTACGTTCTTGTCCTTAACCCCCACTTACACTAGTACTCAAAATCTCTCACTGAGCATTATTTTTGGAAATAGCAATGGTGGACCTTTTTACCCGCGGATCTTTTAGCCCCGTCTTATCCTACTCTATAGCAAATTCAAAGTCATTTACTCAAGTAAACTTAAAAAAAAAAACAGAGTAATCGGCAAAGTAACTCAATCATCAAGCCATTATAAAACAATAACTCTGTATCGCTTTTACTTACTACGAAACACCATTCGTTAGAAGAGATAGATCTAATTCCCGCGTCATTGCATGCCACATGCACCATGTTCATTGTTTTGATTTACTTTTCCAGTGTAACATATAATTCAATGGATTACTTTTATAATTTGATTGTAAGATAGTCCCTATGATTAAGCAACATGACGTTGAGAATAGCCTCTCAGCTCTTTCAAGACGAATTAGTATTGTCTCATAAGTCTTAGTACCCGGCGACCGAGTTTTACTCGCAGTCTTACAAAAAAAAGTCTGACCACATTGCAGGATTTGAATCCGCGTATCTCAGTTTCGTAGATCTACGCTCTAGCCACGGCACTACTGAGAAGGTAAACTCTGTTGTGAAATCAGAAGAGTTCAGAAGTTTCAAGTGTGTGAAAACAGAGAAAACGAATTTTCTCAGAATTGGACCCTAGCTAGATCGATTTTTGACCACCGTAAAGCTCTATATTGTAAATTTCATGGAAATCATTAGAGCCGTTTTCGAGAACGCCATTATAAATATACAAATATTGCTTGTACAATACAACTTTTTTAAATAACATAGTATCTTAAAATAAAATAAGCCCATGAAATTTATCATTAAACTCATTGTTCAGGTAAACAAAGAATAAACTTTTTAAACTTTATGAATAACTCAAAAGCCAGATGAGCAGCAACGGTGAGCGAAGTCAGATAACCTGACTCACCTGTACATACGACACACATTATTATCAGATAAGGTGATCGGTTGCCATTTCGTTAGAAAACAGCACCCACGCATCTATATTTTATCTGATGTTATTTGCCTCACTTCGTAGTACGGGACAGGCTGTCTGAAGTTATGAGGTCTATAGTTTCATCATTATTTTTCTTTTCATTTTCTTATTATAAGTACATTATTAAAGTGATATGTGTTTTTAATAGGTACTTGTTACAAACTGAACTTAAACATATTATTTCAACTTATTAAAAAAAACAAATAAAGGTCTGAACACATTGCCGGATTCGAACACGCGCACTTCGGTGTGGTAGAATTTACGCTCTAGCCATTGTGCTATTGAGAAGGTAAACTCTGCTGTAAAATTTAAAAGTTTAGAAGTTTAGAGTTTAGAAGATTTAAGTGTGTGAAAGACGGAGAAAACGATTTTCCCAGAATTGAGACATAGCTAGATCGATTTCTCGCCCTCCTCAACCCCTAAATTGTAAATTTAATCGAAATCGCTAGTCTTTTTCGAGAAAGCGATATCAAATACAAATACTGCTATAATAGTGGATATGGATATGTTATATCAACAGTCGCTGATAAAGTTCTTGGCCGAGGCGCACCGCGGCGCGCACGGGTTTGTGATGGATGAGAACGGCAATCCGGTGGAGCGTGCCGCCGTGCGCGTGCGCGGCCGCGACGTCTCTTACCACAGCACCAAGTACGGGGAGTTCTGGCGCGTGCTGCTGCCGGGCACGTACCGGCTTGAGGTCAGTACTACATAATATTATGATAGTTTTAAACTCCTGGTAAATAGCACGAATTTAGCCAGGCGTGGACCAAATACCGGATGTAGTCTTGGTCGACAGTGTCATTATAATACTTATAGTGCCTGAGCGACCGAGCTTTACTCGTTGATTGTATACGAAAAAAAACAGAAAATCTGACCACATTGCAGGATTCAAACCCGCGTACTTTGAAGTTGTAGACATACGCCCTAGCCAATTGAGAAGGTAAACTGTTGCGAAATTATCAAATCGCGCTTATCAATCATATTTCGCATGTAAGTTTTACGCGTGTGAAATACATTAAGAAAACAATTTTTTCCAGAATTGAGATCTAGCTACAACGATTTTTTGTCCCAATAAACCCCTATATTGTAAAAATCGAAATCGTTAGAGTCGTTTTCGGGAACGCGATTACAAAAATTACAAATATTGTGCTCGTTTAAGATACTATTTGGTCCGACAGCCATTGTCCTATCCAAATTTAAATAATATCATAGAAAAATGCACTCAGTTTTTTCCCGATTTTGCAATTTTCCTGGCAATTTTTCCAATGTTTCTTTCTCTGAAAGTGTTTTTCGAACTATTATGAACATTCAAAAAATAGCCAAATCGATCCATCCGTTCTCGAGTGACGCGCTTACCAACGAACAGCACCAACAGAACAGGTCGATGCGAATAGCCTTTAATTTTTATTTATATAAATTATGGGGCCTTGTTAATAGTGGTATATGGCAGTCGATGTTAACGGGACCGTTTGTGTATCCCGCCGAATTCGAACAATTCAAGAATAGTTTTATGGGTCAAGACATCATCATAATTATCTCTCAGTTAAAGTCGGAAGGCTCTTTGCTCTATAACTCTCTATCAATATTTTTGGCCTATGTGTTGCGTTTTTGAAATGGCCTTACCAAGCTCCTTAATTTGATCATGATGGGATCCAGTGAAATTTTTTTAGTACTTGACTTTATGTCGTAGTAGGTACATCATTAGACTTTTTAAAAAAGACGACTACCCTATATCGCGCTATCGCGCCCTATATCAAGATCAATTTCATGATACACACATAAAAATTGCCCGTTGTTAGTTTTTCTTTCACTAAAACTACTGAACCCATCAACCTAAAATTATTCAAAAAGTGGTCGAACAAAACAGGCTACCATTTGCCAGTAGCACGCAAGTGAACCCCGAAATCCTTCTGATCTATTCCAAAGTACCTAATCTTGTTAAAAGTTTTGTTTTTGTTCGCCATATATAATATTATTCCTCATATATAATATCGCGATAAAAGTTGACCAGAAAAAATGTTTGCTACGTCTAATTAAGTTCTGTTGTTTACAAATATTTTAAAAAACGGTGGATTTCCACTCTGGATTTCAGGTTTCAGCAGAAGGTTACTTGCCCCAGGAAGTTGAATTTATTGTTATAGACAATCATCCTACGCTTCTGAATGTTACTTTACATTCAGCTAAAGTGAGTAACTAAAACACCTGATTACCTGTTAATACTGTTGCATTTGTATATAAGTACATATTATAAGCATTGTATGTAAGTGTAAATATTTAAAACAATTGAGTAAGCTAATATTCACTTAAAACTTAAAAAGATATAATTTATATTTTTGTCCTTGTAATATTTAGATATAATTATTTGAGTAAAAGCTGTGGTAAGAGAGACCATATTAATATAGGTACCTAAGCCAAATTCAAAAAGGTTAAACACATTTATTATTATAGTAACTTATAATAAATTTATTAAACTATTATTCCAATTAAAGGCAAACGGAATGTGATGCGAAATGGGATGCGAATAAATGTGTTTTATTTTTTAAGTTACAACCCCGGATCCAGGGAAAAGCAAACGGAGCCCTTGCCTTGAACTACGGCATTTCAAAGTTTTATATAAATATGAATCGAAAAAATGTCGATTCTCGGTTTAATTTTTTTGTGAACTTGATCTATTCTTGTAGATATTGTGTTTATTAAAAGATATGTAGAACGAAAAGCTTTAAGCTGAGAGAAGCAGTTTTAAGTTTTTGTCCCGCCAGAAAAAATCCATGATCCGGGTTTGTTTGTTCAGTCCAAACTTGCACAGTATGGTTAAGGTTGCACGTTAATAAAGGTGATATGGTTACATGTAATTGTAAATCAATAGGGATACGTGCCGAATACGTCACGAAAAACGAGACCGGATCGAGTGACGCTGACCACCTCCACTGCCGCCTCTATCGACGATGGATCCTTCGTATTCCCTCAAAACTAATTCCATAGATACTAAAACAATTTCTTGACTTTAAAGACATGTAATTAAGTTCGCTTTGCTTTACAAAGGTGTGTGGATGTACCTATTGTTGTATGTAATGTACTGTATATATTATGTAATTAATATAGTTTCAATCTTAATATTTTAGTATTACTACATTTTTACAATTCATTTTAAATACAGTAAATACATTAATGATAAGACTTATGTGGGTTTTCGCGCAAATGCAGGTGAGTAAAGTTCCTACTAAATATTTATTTAATAAAAACAAATATATTATGCAACTATTATCTAAACATAAATAAAATAATATATATAATAAATAGGATGATTTTTAGAAAAAGTAGGAAGATGCTAGGAATGGAAACTGTTTTATTCTGTAGATTGTTATTATAAGATGGATCTAGAGCATTATTATGCGTCGTATCCTTTAATTTATAGAAATAATCGTTATTTAGCGGAACCTCAAGTTTGTTCCTAATTCCGTGCTAAAATTTGGCTCCTAACATAATTCCGGAAATCATTTTACGTAATTCTGTGATATCTTAGAAGCATAAGTTTTTTATCTAAATGTAAAAAAAAATATTTACTTTACCATAAGATTATATTGAAACAGATTAAAATAATCATGATTATTAAAATAAAAATACAAATTTGACACGATTTCATACATTTACTGTACCCGCTGTATGCTGTGTAAGCTGTACCCGCGACTTCGTCCGCGTGGAAAAATTTTCCTTGACCTCTTTAGGTTACTGAGGTTACCCGAGGTACTCAACTCATATTGTTGGTGTTAAACAAAAAAGTTATTCTCTGAATGGCACATCCGCCATATTAGATTTATGATGACGTCATTTATACGAAAACCTTCCCATGCACATTCCATTTCATTTGATACCCATATTGTTGGTGCTGAACAAAAAAGTTACTTCCTATTATGAAACATCCGCCATATTGGATTTATGGTGACGTCACATATGTATCTACCTTCTCCTGCGTATTCCATTTCATTTGATACCCATATTGTTGGTATTGAACCAAAAAGTATTTTCTATTATGAAACATCCGCCATATTGGATTTATGGTGACGTCACATATGTATCTACCTTCTCCTGCGTATTCCATTACATTTGATACCCATATTGTTGATGTTGAACTAAAGTTATTTCCTGCTATGGAACATCCGCCATATTGGATTTATGATGACGTCACATATACAAAAACCTTCCCCTACGTATTCCATTTCATTTGATACCCATATTTGTTGGTATTGAACAAAAAGTTATTTCTTATTATGGAACATCCGCCATATTGGATTTATGATGACGTCACGTATGCAGAAACCTTCCCCTGCGTATTCCATTTCATTTGATACCCATATTGTTGGTGTCGAACGAAAAACTTATTTCCTGTTATGGAACATCCGCCATATTGGGTTTATGATGACGTCACATGTCCAGGAACCTTCTCCTGCGTATTCCATTTAATTTGATACCCATATTGTTGGTGTTGAACGCAAAAGTCATTTCCTAGAATGGAACATCTGCCATATTGGATTTATGATGACGTCACGTATATAGAAACCTTCTCCTGCGTATTCCATTTCATTTGATACCCATATTGTTGGTATCGAACAAAAAGTTATTTCCTATTATGGAACATCCGCCATATTGGATTTATGATGACGTCACGTATGCAGAAACCTTCCCCTGCGTATTTCATTTCATTTGAAACCCATGTTGTTGGTGTCGAACGAAAAACTTATATCCTGTTATGGAACATCCGCCATATTGGATTTATGATGACGTCACATGTCCAGCAACCTTCCCCTGCGTATTCCATTTCATTTGATACCCATATTGTTGGTGTTGAACGAAAAAGTCATTTCCTATTATGGAACATCCGCCATATTGGATTTATGGTGAAGTCACATATGTATCTCCCTTCCCCTGGGTATTCCATTTCATTTGATACCCATATTGTTAGGGTTTAGCGTTATAAAGTTCCCCTTTAAATTTTCATCCCCTGTTTCACCCCTTTAGGGGTAGATTTTTGATAAAAAAGAAAACTATATTTTTTTAACAGAAAATGTGTATCTGTGTACCAAATTATATCTTAATCGGTTCAGCGGTTAAAAATCTCCCATACAAAGTTTCATCCCCCTTTTCACCCCTATAGGGATAGATTTTTGAAAAATAAAGAAGCCTATGTTCACTCCCTGGTATCAAACTATCTGCATGCCAAATTTTATCAAAATCGGTCCGGCGGTTTAGCCGTGAAAACCAAGCAGATAGAGAGACAGAGAGACTCGCATTTATAATATTAGTATGGAAGTACGGATAGTATGTATCCCCTTTAAAGTTTCATCCCCCTTTTTGCTTCTTTAGGGGTAGATTTTTGATAAAAAAAGAAAACTATGTTTCTTTAATAGAAAAGGTCTATCTCTGTACCAAATTACATCTTAATCGGTTCAGCGGTTAAAAATTTCCCATACAAAGTTTCATCCCCCTTTTCACCCCTTAGGGGTAGATTTTTGAAAAATAAAGTAGCCTATGTTCACCCCCTGTTGTCAAACTATCTCCATGTCAAATTTGATCAAAATCGGTCCGGCGGTTTAGGCGTGAAAACCAAGCAGACAGACAGAGAGACTTTCGCATTTATAATATTATAATATGGATTAGTATGGATTAAACTTATTTCCATTCAAAGATGGAAAAATAATTAAAAACGTCAAAATTAAAAACGTATGTATACCTAAATTGAAATTATTCATTCAACTAAATAATTTTAAATGTAACAAGTAAAATAAAACTTCCAAAACAAAAACAAAATTAAAACTACTGTTTATAATCACACAGCTGTAATTAATAAAATAACGTGAATTAAGTATGGTGAATTTTTGTTTTATTAATATGTTTTTGTAAAGTTGCCATACGATAAACAACAGAAATCATATATCTCATATCGCCTGTTAAATTCTCAAAAGATACAGCCCTGTAACAGACACGCAATAAATGCAATGGAACCCGAAAGCAAAGATTTTATCTAAAGAATTAAATATAGCTTCCAGAACCATGTTGCGTATTTTAAAAGATGACTTAATTTTTTTTTCTCGTTCCCCTAATATTAAATAAATATTAGGGGAAGTTTTGCTATTATCTGTATTAATGTTTCTTAATTCTATCTAACGCTTTATTCTTTCTTACTCTATTATTTCTTTTCCTTACTTTAGTTACACTTATCCTAGCATACATCTTATTAAACATATTTATTTTAGCAAATCAATTTCTCTTGACTTCCTACTATCATACTATCTACTAAATCTGCTACATCAACTTATCCGTATTATTCGTTTCTCTACATTATAC
This sequence comes from Zeuzera pyrina, assembly GCA_907165235.1. Lineage (NCBI taxonomy): Eukaryota > Metazoa > Arthropoda > Insecta > Lepidoptera > Cossidae > Zeuzera > Zeuzera pyrina. Next base: position 9,236,006 of record OU015627.1, read on the forward strand.
AATAACTACACCTAGAGGGCTTATTCTAGTGTAGACTTAATTACGCAAAGCTAATATATCTTACTTCTAATGGATTGTTACTATATCTAATATATAACAATTTTGTCATTTACAACTTACTATCTAGTATTTATTTCCCTTATTTATATTTACCATAACTTATCTACTGCTTCATTTAACTTAGGATTTAAGACTTAAGACTTAGGACTTGCAGCTTATAAGAGACGCTTATAACAGACTTAAGGACAATTTAAAAAGGAATGGGGTGATAAAATCAAAACAACTTTTCAGGCGGTATGCAAAGGGAGATCGCAGAAAATTTTAACTATCGAGCAACAATTTAATAAGAAGAATGACCGAGTTCATGCTCAAAGCTCTAGAGAAGCTTCTTAATTAGTGAGTAAAGTATAACGTGGGCTTCATCCGACTTAAGCTATGGTTTGGTGGGGTGTAGCTATCACGGAGTGACTCGAAAACTCGAAAACGTGCTAAGCTATATTTTTTATGAAAAAGCTATCAAAACATTGGCCCAAGTGTATCAAGATACGATTCTTGGTAAGGTAGTTAAGCCTCTTAACAACACCATGTTCTGTAACCAAAAGTGGTCTTTTCAGCAAGACTCAGCACCGGGTCAAAAAACTCCACACACGCGTGGCTGAAAACGAATATTTCTAACTTCATCAGAGCTGAAGACTGGCCGTCACCTAGTCCCGATCTTAATACACTTGATTATGACTTATGGTCTCTTTTAGAGAGTATGGCACGCTCTAAACGCCACGATAATTTAGTCCTTAAAACACTCCATAAGATTGGCGGTGGCGAATTTTTCCATGGAGGAAGTACATGTTTCAGTCGATAACTGGCCACAAAGTTTAAAGGATTGTGTTATGGCCAATGGAGATAATTTTGAATGAGCTTCAAATTTTTAAAATTACATTAATGCATAAACTAACGTACACTGCAGTAATAAACGTTTTGTATAATAGAAACAAAAAACGATGTTTTCCTTGTAACAATATTTAAGACAAGACTAGGAAATTAATTTGAATTCAATTTTTCTTTCAAATTAATCAGACTAAAATCTGAAAATAACAAAACTCAATGCAGATAATCAATAATAACAACTGTGTTATTAGTTATATAATTATGTATACAAGAAACTAAAAATAATGTTTCAGCGTATCGACAGCGGTTCTCACTATCGGCCGGCGCCGGCAGCGCCACGCCCGCCGCCCGCGCCCGCGCCTGCGCAAGGTATATTCGCCTCGCTCACCAATTCTTTTAACAATTTCGTTTCCAACATCTTCGGATAAATTTGTAAATACATACAGATGGCTTTGAAATCATTGGCTCCAATTGAACACATTGTTCTACTATTCACTCCAAACACTCCTAATAATTAATGAAAATGGAGCGCAAGCTACAATATCCTGAACATTATAATGATCGAGGGAGAGGGAGAACAGCTTTTGCTTTTTCGGTACACATGACCAGTTAAAGGTTTCAGAGTTAAAAGATTTATTTGATTTTTATTTAAATTGAAGTACACCTGCTTACACTATTTTAAACGGTTTATTAGTAGATACTTAGTTGTAGTCTAAAAGAATGCCAATCATTCCACAGTCACACTGTGTAAGAATTGGTAACATAACAGGTAATTGTAGTTTTGTACACAAAATGTACCTAGTACATACCTACCGATTAGTAATTAAACCTTTATAAGACATAAGTATGTATACGACATGTAATGTAGTTGTAAATTATTATTATTATGTAACTACTTTCAGTTATTTATCTTAGTAGATATTTACTTTTCCATAGTTTAATGGTGTACAAAAAAGTTTTACCTGTTTTTTGAAAACTTTTTTTATTTATAAAAACCAAATAAAACAAAAATCTTAATCAATATACCGTTGACATCTACCACTCTTTTCCAACATTTAGGTAGCAGATGGATTCCACGACGGAAAAGGGTTCTTCGGTGTAATGAATTCATTGATATTTTTCGTACTTCATCTTCATTTTTAAATTGCTGCCCTGCTAAGCTGTTACGTGATGAGTGAAAAAGGTGATAGTCGGATGGTGCAATGTCTGATGAATACGCTGGATGTAGCAAAATTTCTTATTGCAGGTCGTTTATAGTTTTTCAGGCTACGGAACTTCTGTGGTTACAGCGTTGTTGTGCTGAAAAATTACTGGTCGAAGCCCACACCTGTATAGTCTCTTTTCTCGAATTTTTTCGAGTAAACAATGTGAACAATGTCTGATATGCACACTAATTACATCCATTTTTGTTTGAATAAAAAAAAATACGTTTAATGCGAATGCCTTACACACGTAGTCTGCAGAGAGAATTAGGAAGTAACTGCTAACGCTCTTTTAAATAATGTAATCTATTGAAAACGAGTAGAACTTTTTTGTACACATACAGTAAAACGGAACTAATTACAACAAAGTACCTATTATTTTTAAACAATGAACAATTTCCCATATTTTTTTACCCCACTTATGTGGATTGGAGATCTCGGTACAATCATTATTTATTAATAAATGTAGATAATATAATGTAAATAAAGACTCGTTAGTTTAGTTTTATTTAAGTACAATAAATATGTCACCAACATAACTGTTCTTTTTCTTAAACATACCTACGTATTATTAAGTATTCTTATAGTACAAGTACATACCAGCCAAGGTCCTGTAATGAGTAAATCGTCGTGTTAGAGGAGATAGCCAGAGTCATACGTTTTTTTCATAATTTTGACTACGTCCAAAATGTGTCAATAAACTTCAAGTAGGTATCTAATTACTTGTGGAAAATAAAAGTATCGTAAAAAATGTATGTAACCTTTTAAAAACATCCATTTCATAGAAATTCCAAAATGGTTTACCTAAGTGTTGAATTTGTTCAATAAAGAACGAGACATTTTAATCTTTATCTCAAACGGTATGATTTGATGAAATTACATATAACAGGCATTTATAACGGGCAAGTAAAATATTCCTTATAAGGGATATATCTATATAATTGAGCAACAGAATTAGTAATTCAAACTTACTACAACTTGTCATTTTTAAATTAATAGTTTTCACAATAAATTTGCTATTTCTGGATAAAATCACATTTCCTCTTATAAATTTATGACTCTATTAACTAAAAATGGTACATTTTAAAAAACCGTTTTCACAATAAAACTTTGTTTTTAACTTGTCACTTTGAAGAATGTCTCGAGACAGTTCGAACTTGGCTGCCGTAATTGTAGATAGGAAAATATTCTGAGCAAAAATGACTTCTAGCGGTTAGATTATAAGTATTGTTCATTGCCAATCTTCTTCACCCAAATACTTATGTATTATAGATATCTAATATCAACTTTATATGTATTACTAGCTGTACCCGCGACTTCGTTTGCGTAAAATTTTTTTTCATGGCTTTCCCGGATTAGGTTAGATTATATGTACATGTGCATAGTATGTTTAAAGATTTGTTTGTGAAATGTTTTTGAAAAAATGTCTAGGTCTAGCCTAAGTCTGTCTCTGTACACATACTATCTCTGTACCAAACACCATAATTGGTTCGGCGGTTCAGCATTTCCCATTCAAAGTTTCGTCCCTCTTTTCACCCCATTAAGAGTAGTCTTTAAATAAAAAAGTAGCCTGTGTCCGTTCCCAGGTGTCCAACTGTATCCATGCTACATCATTATCAGTTCAGCATTTCCCGTAAAGTTTCGTCCCCTTCCATTCCGTCCCCCTTTTCACAGATTTTTGATAAAAAAGTAGCCTATGTTTTTTTGATAAAAAAAGTCTTATCACCGCACCTAATTGTATAATTACCAAGTTTTAACGTTTCTTATACAAAGTTTCATCCCCCTTTTCACACTATTAGGTGTAGATTTTTTATAAAAAGTAGCCTACGTCCGTTCTCTGATGTCGAACTATCTTCTTGTCAAATACCATCATAATCGGTTCAGTGGTTTACCATTTCCCGTACAAAGTTTCGTACCCCTCACTCCCGTCCCCCCATTTCGCAGATTTTTGATAAAAAAGTAGTCTATGTATTTTTGATAAATAATGTCTTATCACCGCACCAAATTTTATAAATATCTAGATTTAGGGTTCCTCATACAAAGTTTCATCCCCCTTTTCACCCTTTTAGGGATAGATTTTCTAAAAAATAAGTAGTCTATCATGAGCGCATTCAGATACTCTTACTACATACCGATTTTCATTAAGATCGGTCAGGCCGTTCTTCAGTTATAAAAGGACATACAGTCAGACAGACAGACAAAAATTTAAAAATGGTAGAATCGAAGTCAGCGAGTCATAAAATGCCTATCTATCACAAAATTTGACAGTAAAATTATAATTACAGACAGACGCTAGAGATTTTTATAGTAGTATAGATAGATAATAGAAATATTGTTTTTGAAAAAGAGCCTACGTATGGCCTACGTCTGCCCCCGGGCATATACTATCTCTGAATAAAACATCATTTATCATATATCACCATAGTCAGCGGTTTAGCATTTCCCATTTAAAGTTTCATTCCCCGTTTCACCCCCTTAAGGGTAGGTTTTTGATTAAAAAAAAGTAGCCCATGCCCGTTCTCTGATGTCAAACTATCTCCCTGCCAAATTTCATCATAATCGGTTTAGCGGTTTACCATTTCTCGTACAAAGTATCATCTACCTTTTCACTCTCTTAGGAGTAGTTTTTTTGATAAAAAGGTAGCCTATGTCCAGTCCCAGGTGTCAAAAAACTATATCCATGCTACATCATAATCAGTTCAGCGGTATAGCATGTCCCGTACAAAGTTTCGCCCCCCTCCCTCCCGTCCCCCTTTTCACAGTCTTGATAAAAAAGTAGTCTGTATTTTTGATAAAAAAAGTCTTACCACCTCACCAAATTTTATCATTACCAAGATTTAGCGTTTCCCATACAAAGTTTCATCCCCCTTTTCACCCCCTTAAGGGTAGATTTTTGATAAAAAAAAGTAGCCTATCTCCGTTCTCTGATATCAAACTATTTCAGTTCTAAATTTCATTATAATCGGTTCAGGGGTTTACCATTTCCCATACAAAGTTTCATCCCCCTTTTCACCCCTTTAGGGGTAGATTTTCTAAAAAATAAGTAGCCTATCATGAGGGCAATCACGTGTTCTTACGACGTACCGACTGCCATTAAGATCAGTCAAGCCGTTCTTTAGTTATAAAGGGACATACAGACAGACGAAAATTTAAAAAATGGTAGAATCGAAATCAGTAAGTAATAAAACGACTATCTATCGCAAAATTTGACAAAAAATCTGAAATTACAGACAGACGCAAGAGATTTATATAGTAGTATAGATTACTATTATTAATTTCACTTCGCCTTTGCTTCACATCGACTGTTCCGACCGAAGATGTTTACGAACCAAAACTTACGAAATAGACCGCGCGGCGTGAGGACCGCGGTCCGCAGAAACGCATACTATCTGTTTTGAAAAAAAAAAGTAAAAGATTCAGTGGCTTTGGTCATATTATATTTAAAAATAACATTCTTCATTAATTTGATTTTTACAATCTCATCAAAATCAACCTCAACATGAGTTGTTAACAAACGCAATACGTGAAGACTTACCCGACAGTGAAGACTTACGATTGAATTTTATAAAATTCATATCTGAATACGCTCTTTCACAATGTATGTAGGTACTGCCCATCATTGAACTCATTTTTAAGTCAAAATTCGTTACTTTGAAGAAACGATCGCTGACGAGCAAAAAAAAATCGAATCCGGTGTTTTGCCCTTTCAAAAGGGCAAAAGACAAAAAGATTGTAGGTAGATCAAATAATTCCAATTGGTTCTGGTAAATATGACGGAATGCATTGATTGAGACTAAAAAAGATTACTTTGGAAAAGGGCAATTTGACAGTACAAAGTGACAAAGTTTTGACCGTTGTCAGTTTTCTTACGCAAAAAATGATAGTTAAATAACTGATTAAGATTTTTAACATTGAATCTTTCCGAGACATCTTTCGGATATGAGAACTCTCGTAGTAAACCACGCAAGTGCATAAAAGAAACCAAATACTAGGTAAGTAAAAACAGTATTTATTAACTTTTCAAGAAATCTAGAAATATTTTTGTTCTACAATGCAAAAAACGCGTTCTTTCCAACATCAGTTCAGTGATCACATTGCGCAAGTAATATACATAAGGAATTGTTATTTTGAATTTATAGTGTGTCAGAATTTAACTGACCACTACGAATATTATCACGATGTTGAAGTATCAACTTTGATCTGGTTCTTAGCTAAGTGGAAAGCGGAGATGAGGGCAGCTAACTCAATTCGTTCGCTGCAGCCAGCCGCGAGTCGCGCCTCAGAGTCCGCCATCTTGATTAACAGGGATATTAACACTTCCGGTGGAAGTTTCACTGTAACGACATGGATCAACATTATTTTTATTTATTTACAACTTGTCTGTTTCCTTGTACATATAAGGAAACAGATTTGTCTGTTTCCTTGTACATACAAGGAAACACAAGTTGTAACTCTAAAACATATATTTAACATAAAAAATTAAATGAAAAGTTTAAATTGGGTTTTACACTAAATGAAGTTGACTGTTAAAAAAAATGTATAGTTTTTTTTATACTATTAAAGTATTCTGGAAGCTAAGTCTTATTTGCTACTTACTAGGTTTGGGGTCATTCAAGTATTACATATGCACCAAAGGGGGGCGGGGGGTCTTTGTTTTGCTTATTTTTGATGACATGGGGGACGGGGGGTCTAAATGGCGATTACTTCAGCAACATTTACCATATTTATTTACTTTTCGTATTAACTATAATAGGATTTTGCTTATGAATAAGAATAATAAAGAAACTTGGACAGATTTAGTAAATATTGTACCAATGCTTACGTAAGCATAGGAGGGAGGAGTTAAGAGTTTTACTTATTGCGCTGACAAGGGAGAGGGGGGTGTTAAAAATCGCTAAAATTCTACTTATGTAATACTTGAACGGTCTCTTTCTCTTAGGGCATCTTCGAAATTTATAATACGTATAAAATGATTTGCTTACAGCTGCCAACATCCTTTTCTTAAAAGTAATAAGTAAATTGTTAAACGAATAGAATAAATAGGTGCCTGTACAATGTACATCAAACTTTATTATCTTCATATATATTATAGGTTTCTATAATTCTTCTGTACGTGTGTATGTCACTGAACTCCTCCTAAACGGCTGGACCGATTTTGATGAAATTTTTTGTTTCAGCGGGTCACTGGATGGTTTATGTTCACAGTTAGACCCAATACGTGGCGCTGCAATCAGGTTCTAGGATTTTTTTAAATTTTTTAACCCACCTACAGTAGACAAGTCTTGCCTTTAATGAATCATGTGTACTCACTGCAAAATTCCAAATTATTTTGGAAAGAAATACGTAAGTACCGAAGTGGTCCGACACCTTGCAGAATGAAAAAAGTGCGTTCGAAACAACATCATCTATTAACAGACAAAAAAGCTGTTCTGCAGCGATGGAGCGAATACTATGGAGAAGTGTATGAGAGTGGCGACTCTGTCTCTGACACTGAGAGTGATCCTAACGAATCGGGTTAGGAACTAGAGTAAGTCATTAGTATGAAAGAGATTGAGAAAACGATACGAAGTCTGAAATTTGGAAAGGCTGCGTCAAATGATGAGATGACTGCTGATATGATCAAGTATGGCGGTCCTAGTATGGGATACATTCTATAAACTGTGCAATCTTTGCTGACAGAGGAGAGAGGTTCTGGAGGACTGACGCGCCGTATCATGATGCCTCTCTATAAAGGGAAAAGTTCCTATTTAGACTGCGCGTGCTATAAGACCATCTGCTTGGTCAGCTTAGCAAGTAAAGTCTATACCAAGGTATTGACTGAACGTATGAAAAGTGTTTCTGAAAGATATTTGTGGGAGGCACAAGGTGGTTTTAGGAACGGTAGAGGTTGCATGTATCAGATTTTCTCGCTCCGCGGTGTCGTGGGGAAGTTTCTGGCCATAGGTCGGAAAGTTTTCTGCGCTTTCGTGGTTCATGAAAAAGCATTCGATAGAGTAGTGCGAAAGAAATTATAGTCTTCTACCTGAATTTGGGATGGAGGGTGCCTTACTGCAGGATGTGAGGTCATTATATCGAGACCACAGAGCCGGCGTAAGGATAGATGGTGACATGTCGCCCTGGTTCGAATTCTGTTCAAGCGTCAGACAGGGTTGCGTGATGTCTGCCTTTTGAACAATTGCCTTCAGACATTGAAAGGTAGTATGAGTGATACGGTATGTGATGGTACAGTGGCAAACTGACTTTTATACGCTCACGATACTGTGCTTATAGCACCATCAGAAGAAGTGTTGCAGACACAAGTTACGTGCATAAAAGAAGACAGTGAAGTGAAAGGATTGAATATGAATGTGAACAAAACTATGGTTCTGGTATTTAAAAGGGAAGATGTACAAAGTGTGAAATATGGGTAAATGGAAAATGTCTAGAACAAGTGAACGAAATTGTATATCTGGGGAGCGCGTTTTTGAGGGATGGAATATGTGAGTTGGATGTGGAGACTGGCAGCAGCTGGCAATAAAGTGAACGGTGCTCAGTCCGCATTATTAGACAGTGTGAATATATATAACACTACTAAAATGGCCATATACAATGCGGCGTTTACGCGTTTAAAAAACGCGAATATATGCAACACCACCCTTACTTATCATATTTCAGTAGTTACTTACTTCTTTGTATCATAACGTGGACCTCAGTCAATATATCACTGAGGGCAAGGCCTTTTGCTATTTTGAGATCTTGAATATCTGTATGAAAACAATATTAAGGAAAAATTGAGGAAAACATTGAGGAAATTCTCGTAAAACTTATGGCAGAACAACTATTTCACAATAGTGATATAACCAGTATTGTAATTGATAAAAAATCATTGTCTTTATAAAAACTCGACATATGTTCGACATAAGACGTCTATTTTCAAATGCGAGATAGCGCATATTAATTATTTGAATGAAATGACATGGGTATCATTTTCGAGGTTTCTCAGGTTGCTGATTACAAAAATGACGTCTATTTTCAAATCTAAGATATCGGACATTACTTTTTTCAATAAATTGATATGGGCGTTATTTTGAGGTTTCTCGGGGTGACGGGGGGGAACGAAAATGACGTTGATTTTTTAATTCGAGATGGAGAACATTATTTACTTGAATTAAATGAGAAGGATGTCATTTTCAAGTTTGTTTAGGGTGCATTTCAATCGAAAATGACGTCGATTTTGAAATCCAAGATGACGGACATTATTTTTTTAAATGAAATGATGTAGGTGCCAAATATGAAGATGCTCATGGAAACGACGTCCATTTCCAAATCCAAGATGGTGGACATTATTTTTTCAATAAAATAATATGGGTGTCATTTTTGAAGCTGCTCCCGGTGCAGATTACGAAAATAACATCTATTTGTAAATATAAAATGTGCATTAAAATGTACATTGTACGCTACAGGTATTAGATCCATACTATCCATATCCATACTAATAAGTATTATTAATGCAAAAGTATGTCTGTCTGTTACGTTTTCACGACTAAGCCGCCAGACCGATTTTGATGAAATTTGACATGGAGATAGTTTGAAACCAGGAAACGAACATTGGATACTTTTTTATCAAAAGTCTATTGAAAGGCAGATAACACTGTATGAAAAGGCTAAACCGGTGAATCGATTACGATGGATATTTAGGACAGTGATAGACTTTTTTGAACAAAAAGGCTACTTTGTATTAAAAATCTACCCATGAGGGGGTAAAAAGGAAACACTAACCCGGAAACGTCACGGAAAAATTTAAAGTCAAGTTTAATGTTCACATCTAGATTCCCTCCAGTTCAATCAATTGAAGTGGGCAATAGCTCAAATGGACAGAACCGGAGATATAGAGAAAGAAAGCTATGAATGATACATAAGAAATGTACAGGAGGAAATTGCGTTTGCGTATAACTTGAGAAGGGTGAAATTTAGGTGATTTCAAATGCTTGATGATAAATCTGTGCATCAATACCCATCATTAAACAAAATTAAGCAAATTGGTTGGATAGAACGGCCGGACGGACTCGTTATAGATTTCATAAATTTTTGTAACATATAGATTAATTTTGCACGTACATATATATAAAGGATACATTTAAAACACGCAGCGAAGTCATTCTCATTGAATAGCCGGTTGAGTATACTGTTAATGTCCGAGCGCAGCGGATGGCCGACGCACGTGTACACGTTGTCCTCTGTGACGTCGCGGTACGTGAGCCACGTGCTCTGCAGCGTATTCAGCACTTTGCGCATGTCGCCGCCGGACAATGTCAGCAAGGCCTTTATGCCGTCCTCTGATATTTTTACACTGGGATATAGAAACAATATCATTCAATTTCGGAGATACACAAATCTGTTACCTGTTATACTAATATGTATATAGTTAGTAAACGAAACCACACTTATTTTGAAACATTTTTAAACGACTATATATAAAAAATGGTGAGCCAAGGACAATAGGTATTATAATTGGTGACACAAAGTTTAATTATTAAATTGCTCAAATTCTTGTAAACCTTCTTTTCCTCTTTTATATACTGGCAACTCGTTTCATATTTATTAGAAACGTTTTTCCCATTTTTATGGTAAAAAATAGTGCATCTATGTGAAATGTCTGTCTTCTTTTTACCAAGTACCTAACACTTTCCAGTAAAGTGACAGTACCGGAGTTAAAAAGGAATTCTTGGGAAAACGTAAAAACTTCAGTTGCACATATTTATTCAAACTTTACAATTACAAATACCTTAAAACTCACAAAAACGCAAAAAATATAAAATTTAAATAAATTGCCAACTTCGCTTCAATTGACTGTTGGCGTCACCACCACCACGTTTTCAGTGATATATCATCAAATATAGATTATTGAAATCCAGAACTGACAATTTTTTCTTTTAAGCAAAAATGTTAATCTATAGTCAGTTTCATTCAAGCGTGAATCAAATCTTCTCAGCATTTTCCACACTTTAATTTTCGGCATAACATTCGTAATTATATATTAGTAACGTGCGTGTGCACGAAAACTTAAGTTTTTTACTCAACTTATTTTGAGTTGTGTATATAAATATACATGCATAATGTATAATACACAATATATATCTGGTATATATCTGGCACTTATAGGTACACCTATTTGCTCGTTTCGTAAAAATTAATATACTTATGTTTTTTTAACACTACGGAAGAAACAAACAAGCAAACGGTCCACTTGATAGTAAGTGGACTGAGGCCTGTGGATATTTACAATATCACGGCTCGGAAAGCAATTTAGTTCGCTGACGCGTTGGCAGCCCTGAGAACTAATATCGCCTCTTAGAGCCGAAAGATCAAGAGCAGTTAAAACTATGGATTTCGGATTTCGTAATCTACGATAAAATTTGATCGACAGTTTAATCCACTAACCTAATATCAAATGGAAATAGCGAATGGATTAGTAAAACTTCAATTCATGTCTTACACATGGTAATATTATTCGTTTCGTTCACAGTTCGTTCTTTCTTTTTAAGATTCTTTGTCAATATTCGATAATTTAATTTGTTCGTAATCGATTAACTGCCATTGATCTTAAGAAATAATCAAAAAAAGAAAATTACTCTCTTCCGTCGTTTAAACTACCATTGATCTTACGGCCCTTAGTGTATTACGTGGTGTACTCTGAGGATTAAGATGTTTTCTTCTTATACCAGCACCGGTTGCCTTACCTTCTAGACCAGAATAAAACAGTGGAAGCACTGATGCTACTGTTTAGCAGCAAGATCAGCGAGTAAGATGGTGCTAATGATTTAGACGGACCCCGTACAAGGTTCTATCACTAGTAGAAGTAATTTAATAAGTACCCTTCTGCTAATGCGATCTCCTTTAACCTCGGCACGATCTGATTCTGCTGCAATGGCGCGAAGCGGAAGCGTGTGCAACGCGACTGCAATGCCGGTATGATCTTTCCCAAATAATTGCATATTATGCAAAAACGAACATTCTCCGTGTACTTCTCTATTACTGAAATAAATATAACATATTGCGTTAATTTCTACTTCATTTGAATCTCTCACCCTAATTTATTTAGTTTCACAAATAACATTGGCACGTGATCGTGCCAATGTGCCAAAACACTGATGTGTACCTATAGGAAATGTTAAGGTCCAGTCTAACAATTGAAATTTAAGTGTATTTTGATTCTCTACAACATTTAAAAAGTGGTGCTGTATTGGCCGCTTTTATAATTTTCCGTTGAATGTTTTTAACGCCACGTTTTTTCCGTTCACGGTACAAAGGGGAAGCAAAATGTAGTTGTATGGAGACGCTTTTTTATATTTTCGTGCACGATAACGTTTTGCCGTGGACGTCCACGACAAAACGTGGCTCCCTATTAAATCGTCACGGCCATGTTGAGAGTGTAGTGTGTACCCACACAAAATTCAATGTGTAAGTCGACAGTCGGAACTCGCAAACCATAGCGTGTGGTGTATGGATTTTTGTATTACGTTTTAATTTTTGATTATCTTCTAATACAATGTCGTTACATTTATTGAACTAAGTAGACATAAAATGTTGACAATAGCTAATGCTAGAACTATAATTACTTTACTTTTAACAGTGTATGCTGCCAGTATATAAGAATTAAGAAATATATAATGTATAATGTATAATATATAATATAAAAGAAAAATCACGCAAAAACGGCAACAAAATAAAATTTCGTACACAGATAGTTTATAAACTGAATTCTCATGTAGGATTTTATTTTATTATTACGCGCGGACGAAGTCACGGGCAACAGCTAGGATGCAATAAACATAGAAGTCAAAGCCGTGTTAATCCACAGCGCACACTCTACTATGCTCTCTGAAACACAAAGTGACGTCAATTTTCACGATAATATCGTGGAAATTATAAAAGCGTTCCTCTGCACAGACGTCCACGATTTGCCGTCCACGGCAAAAACGCGCGATAGAAACGTTCACGATAAATTATAAAAGCGGCCATTGTCTCAGACCAAATAAAAAAAGGAAGACGTAATGCTGCGAATAACAGTGAGGCCGGGCTCTAAGTTATATAGGCTTTAGTAAGTTAATTTACTAAGCCTACATAACCACAAAACTTAGAACTACTACATGACAGATCGATTGTGTGAAGTTAAAGGAAATAACAACCTGTGCGAACCGTTACATGTGCTTACTTTCAATTATTTGAGAATTATCCGCGTTAGTTGTAAAGGTCTTAAACCGCATCGTAGTATTACTAAGTGTAGGGGTTAGTTTCTAACGAATACAATTACATACAAAATTAGTTTACTGTGATTTGTAATTAACATATCCTCACGCTGTATCCCCAACGAGGTAGTCAGAGAGGACCATCGCGGTTCTTACATACCCACTTCTTTCGTCTCTTCAATTCTCAATTTGTTATTACATACATACATATCTTTACGCTGTATCCCTAACGGGGTAGTCAGAGAGGACGGAGCGCCAAGCGTCGCGATCCTTACACACTTCTTTCGCTTCCTCAAATCTCATCATTCTCTTCACACATTTTTGCCTAGGTATGCGAGTGCTTTTGACATTTCCGTCGGCTAACGCTCTGGCTATTTGATCTTCATAAGTCAGCCTTGGGTCTTCCTTGGCTTTTTTAAAACTCACTTTCTCTCTGTATATTTTCTTAGTCAGTCTTTCATCATTATGTTTGTTAATTTGTTATTAATTTTCATAATTAGGTATGTATGTACCATATATGACAAATTTTAAATAATTTTGTGGTTACAGAACATCGCCTTCGTTTTCTAATTTCCGTGGTAAGTGTCATCGAAATTAAAGTATACATGTATTTTATACTCGATAAAATATTTTTAAATCAGAAAGAATATCTAAAACACCAGTATTTCAAATACACAAATTTTAGTAAATCTACACCAAGAAATTTTTATTGTCAATGAATTTTATATTTCAAATTATTTTTAATACTGAGAAAGAGAACAGAAGTAAAAGAATTAAGATAATAATAACGGTAAAAAAAAAACTCTCTACGCAGCATAGGTATTCAGTTCACAATAAAAAAAACATCCCCCGACTGCACGTCGGGGGACCTCCGAGGGATGTTTGACCTCCGTCAGGAACGAAGTTCCTTAGCTGAAGTTTCCGTTTATCAAAACTTAAATGTAATAATAAGACTAATAAAACTAACGTATAATTTACAAAAAATAAAAATTTCGATACTCGTACGCACACATATATTCGTATATAATAGAAAGATACAGAAATATCACTGTGAATCTATGTATAGAGCTAAAGAACCTAGCGCCGCACGACGCGCGGGTCCCGCCCCACGTAACGGTTTTTCCGTACGTGACGATTTCTACCAACTGAAACCTCCTGCAAGTCGCGTTAAAGAACTTCGTTTTAAAAAGTATTCATGTTTTTTGTGGATAGATGTGGCCGTGGAGAATAGAAAATGGAGACCAGTTGCAAAATTTTGAAGAACTCATTTCCAGAATAAGTACATAATATGTATGTGGTGGAAAACAACGGGCGTTGATCCTCCCGCCTTAGTCATTTGTAGACCCAATCAATAAAAACACAATTCAAAGGCAAAAATTTATTACTGAACACAACAAACGGACGAGGACGCCCGCCTCTGCGCGTTCCTCAAAGCTTTGCGCGTCATTATGAGTGAGTGAGTGGGCTCGCTGTGCAGCGGCAGCGGGCTGGGCGGTGCCACCGCCGCCGCCGCGGACTTGCCATTTGTTGCGACGTGCAATCGATGCACTTTCGCTCCTAGCACTCTTGCAACGAGATTTGTGAAAGCGTTGTTCACCTAATAGAAAAGCTTTTTATTAAAACATTATTTTGTATTCTTATAAATTAGTAGTTACTTAACTACAACTTGAATGTTAAAAGGTATCGCAGGCAAGACAAAGCAAAATCACAATATGTACTTATTTTATTATTAGTCGGGTTATTTTTGGAGTTTACTCTTAAAGAATCGAATTTCATATTATATAGGCCGCGGTACACAAATAAGATGAGCGAAATCCAGTGTTAACAAATAGTGAAGTTGTTATGTTGCCCCTCCGCACATCTTATACCGAACGGCGTGAATACCTATGCGTATACTCAACTTACTGTTCTCTTTAAGAGTAAACTCCAGTCCCACGTCAGAGCTGACATGCACCATTTTTTTTATAATTTACTTTTTTTTTCGAAATGTTTAGTAATTTTATTGTTGTATGAAGAAGGTTTAAATATACAAAGGTAAGCGCTAGCAAAGCTGCGCAGAAAACAGCTGGTATACATCTTAATGTATATTGATCTCATTTCCTTCATTTCATACCCTAATCGATATAAAAAAAATCACATCATGTTACAAAATTAACGGATGACGGCAGCCATATTTATTTTTCTTAAAAATTATTATAATATTATTTCCTATTATCCACTTTCGCCCATGATTAAGATGAATCTAACGACACCTTATTAAAATCCATCAAGCAAGCAAGTTTAGACAACAGGATGCGCCAAAGCTGATATTCATACATACACCTGAAAATTATTCTCCTTCTAGGGCGGTATTTCGGGTCTATATTTTAACTTTGCTCATATTGACGCGTCGCGTACCTATGCTTTTAAGCATCTCAGCATCTATTATTATTTGACAATGTAACATATTGTTATGAGAATATTTCAAATGATTTTTACCATTTCTCCTGTTCTAGCAGATCCCTTAAAATTCTCCATCAAGTGTTCAGATGCAAATTTTTGTACATCTGATAATCTCACCGCCCTTTGGTGTTCCAAATCAGACTTATTGCCAAAGAGAGCCATCAACGGTTTTTTTAATTCACATTCGAAAATATCTTTGACTTTTTTCAGCCATATATCGAGTCTTTCAAAACTCTGTAAATTTGTTAAATCATAAACAAACAAAAGTATCTGAAATATAAAACATATACTAATCAAAGTGAAATAAATAAGAAGTAAATTACATTATCATATCAACTTTGTATAGAGATTCTCACATCAGAGGCATACAAATAATTTACAAGCATATGTGTAGACAGTGCAGTGCCAGCTACGTCACAAAGTTGTAAAGGTACAGGCGGGCGCAGTCCCAAACACTGGCCAGCAAAAACTTCAGCGCCTTGCGTCCCACTTGTGGCACCAGAGCACCCCAAGTATCGCATACAGAGACTAGTCTGAAATATGAATGAAAAATGGTACAAATTTGTATATAATTATGTGAATGCTTCAGTAAGCTTCGCTTTAAACTTGTCAAATTATCTCGCAAATACGAAATTAATAGATACATCTAAATAATATATTGTACACCTTTGATTATTTACTTAATCAAAGATTGTACTCACCTTCCCTGTAGAGGACTCACCAACCACTGTGATTTTAATTGATCTACTTTGAACCTCTTCTTCCTCGGTATCAGACATAATTTAACTTTTAAAATTATAAAATTCATTAACAATAATTATCTTGTTTGGTATAGGATTAACAAAATTGATCTACTTATGTAATTTACAAAAAACAATTACATTAAACAGTATATTGTGTTTGTTTTTGTTTTTTTGATACTTGTTACCATGGCTACTAATACTACTATTACCTATACCTACTATGTATAAACTGAATCGACTTATATTGACATGCTACTGGACCTATTAATAATAAAATTAATTAAATAGAGTAAATGCAATGGTTTTAGTTATTAAGCTGAATCGACATAAAAAAACTTGTGATGTTGTTGAATGAGGTATTTGACGAATATTCAAATATTGTGTGGTATTTCAATTCAATGTGTGGGGCTTTTCTTGTAATTCCATACCTCAAAAAGAAAAACAGAGCCCTTATAATATCATACGTCCGTTCGTCTGCTACAGGCGAATTTCTCAAAAACTATAAGACCCAGAAGTAAACAGAAATTCTTGCGCTAGCTACTGGCCTACTAATAAGTCTAACAAGAGTGAAACTTCGTATCATTACGGACCTTCTGCCCGATCATGGTCCATTTACATCTTTAGTGTTTCTAACGATCATCTTTCCATGGAAAGTTTAAAGACAGAAGAAACAGCCGCTCACGTTTTATAGAATCCAAGAGATTGGCTACATCTTAGTACGCTAAGGTCGTTGCCCGAAGAGGCCTTCGAAAATGTCGAAGTCAGTGTTGATCTTTTTAGAGGTTGACAGGAGTAGTCAATCTCGCCTATACACAAAATAAGCGCACTAGATGTGTCGAGTTGTAAAAACGAGCCCATATTCAAGTAGGAACTTGTATAGCAAAGTAATCAGAGATGTGCCAAATATCTGCGTCTATAATATAATGAACAATCTATAATATAATACAATATAATGAAAATATAATATAATGAACAAAATCCGTATTCTTATTTGTTACTTTTAAGCGGTTCCTAAACAGTACCCCAAGCACGAATACTTCTATCGAATCGTATTCGTATCGAGCTCGACAAAAAATATATGAAAGTTCAGACAGCGCCCTCGCGGACGTAAGTAGAACTAAAAGTTCCGAGCACGAATATTTTGACATTTCCCGCGTATCGCTTTCGAATCGTAATCGAGCGACGAATTTATTAATTTGTATGGAAAACGGTAGCACGAATCCTACTTTGACGTACGGTATCGTGGCGTTTTACGACTAGCTATCGAGCAACCATCGAGTTTAGTCTCACCGAGGATTTTACAGTGAAAGTATTTACGTATCGTAATTCTGAGAACATTTTATCGATTTTAATTTATAATAAGCTGTAAAAATGTTAAGAGGACCAACAGCTCCTTCTACAATAAATTATTATCTCGCTTGGTGTTAGAATTGAAGAGCAAGCAATTCGCAAGTAAGTTACGTACTTATTGTTACATATTTTTTTTAGTCAATGGTGGATATTTTATAACTTTTATTTCTTTTTATAGACATAATAAACTACGATCTTTGCTAATAAAAGTGTTGAATCTAGAAAAACAATAATAATAATAATACTCCAGAAAATTACATAGATTGTGTGAGTCCAAACTAAGCAGTAAGCTTGTACTATGGGTACCACACAACGAACTCTGGGGGAATTTCCAGTAACACCCAGACTCCAAGGCAATCAAGAAAAGTTCACTTCCTAAATTGACCTGACCGGGGATCGAACCTGGGACCCTAAGCTTGGAAAGCAGATGCATGTGCCACTGCGCCAACGGGCCAGTCATATAGACGAATGGGAGTTTGTAAAAAAATATCGCCTTAGCAAATTATAAATATTTTCACAGGTTCTTTGTTCTCTATCTTTTTACGCATCGGGTTCGCATCAATGAATTGTTGGTGAAACCAAGTACTTAGGCCAAACCACATTAAGCAAATATGTAAAGAAGTGACTAATGCTTCTACATCCATTATTCTTATTGAAAGTGAATTAATTATAAGATAGTAAAAATCTGTTTTATTTTTAGATTTTATAATAAATATGGCATTCCAGGAATTGTTGGTTGCATAGACGGTTCACATTTTCACATATTTTTTCCAAAAAAGGAGATCGAACATCTTTTCTTTTGCAGGAAACATTATTATTTTTTGAATGTGAAGATGGTAAGATATTAAATATATAAAGCCAACTTTCTTACAAATAATTGATAAAATGAATAATACGGGGCAATTATTTTTTTAGGTCTGTGATAGTGAATATCGCATAATTAATATAAATCCTAGATATGGTGGTGCAACGCATGGGAAAAATAGTGCTGTAAATACATTCATGCAAGAATTGCACAGGAATAATGAATATACATGGTTACTTAGTATGTATATATCTAACTACCCCGTTAGTAATACAGCGTGAAGATAATGATGTATGTGTGTTCGTATGTATGTACTTGGTATGTATATATTATTTCCTTATCTTAAGCTTGAAAGAAACAAGTGTTTGTTGTACTTAAGAATATTTTTTCTACCATATTAAGCTTAAGTGTTTAGTTAGAGACATTGGAATTTTGATGGACGAAAAAAAATTGAAAAAAATTAGGATAACATATTACATATTATCCCGTTTACAGCGTAAAGATATGTTTGTATATTACATATTATGTATCTACTATTGTAAGCTAATTCAGTGTGGTTTATGAAAAATAAAAATCTCCTATAGAATATGTAGTTAATAATATTAGCAGTTATTTCATAAAATTATCATCTCTCTTTGTTGTACTTATTAATATTGAGCTTAAGCTTTGTTAGTCAGTTAATGCCATTAATTTTAAGTGCCTATATACCGGACGCTCCGGAGGTCGAGAGTGGAATCCAAGTACACGGCAATACATGCGAGGGTAAGGGCTCTTATTGAGAACACTTTTGGCAGAATGAAGAATAGATGGTGCTGTATTAGTAAAGACCGTGTTCTTCACTACACACCTGAAACATGCGCCAGAATAATTAGTGTCTGTGCTGTGTTGCACAATATGGCCATTGAGTTCAGACTTCCCGATCCTGAAAGTGATGATGATGAAATTGCACCAATTGAAGAGTTCATCCGCAGAGAAGTGCTTACATAAGATTCTAGAGGCGAAGATCTCATCATAGGCAGGGCAATGAGAAATCAATTAGTCGAGAGGCTTAATAATACCCATAAATTTTTTACTATTTTACCCCATTTACTGTTTTTTATTTTACTTTTTTTATACATTTTTTGTTTTACTTTTTTTTCTTTTTTGTTTTTTGTTTTTTTAAATATATTATGTATAACTTATAGGTATATTAGGTTAATAAAAAATAAAATCTTTGTTTACTTTAAAATATACTTGTCTTTTTATTAATTCAGTAAAAATAACTCATACCAAATACAAATATTTTTATATGCATGAAGAACACACTCATGTTATGAACTAATGTAATAGAAATCTCATTGTACTATTCTGTCAGTCATGCAAAGTACTTTAACTACACAAAGATGTTGACAATAATTATTGTTCTTCCTTCATTATAAAACTTTTATGTTAATTACACTACATCAAAATTGTTATTCCTGACTGCCCCATTATATGGATACAGCGTTAGTGTATGTTATTCATAAATTGAGTGTTATTAATAATATTGCATATTATGTGATTTAAAAATGAATTATACATGTAATTTATTAACAGTTATTACTAGGTACTTTACAAAATAACTAACAATCATTTGCATCTTCAATTTCATTGAGTACATGTTTAATTTTTAAGCTTCGAAACTAAATACGTGATTTATTATTCATCACTATTCAAATTTATTTTCAATCAATCAATCCAATACACTTTATTGAGAAAAGGAATAGAAAAGTACAAATGAGACAGTCTTATAGCTAAGCAGCAATCTCTTCCAGACAACCTTCCCTTCATTATACATAACCTGACGTCTATAATCACTGAGGACCTTTCATTCATTATATCTTTTTTTTCTCTCCCATCAAATTCACCAATGCACTCAAAGCCATAAATTCGAGCCATTGTGCTTGCAATTGAAGCTCAACATCTCTGTCTTATTCTCTCTTTTTCCAATTCAAAAAACATTCTGTTACGCTCCCTTTCAGTCTCAAGAGAGACTGAAAGGAAGCGTTTCTGGAGGCATTTCTGGAGTCTGATAAGTATGCAAGAGCATACTTATCAGACTCCAGAAATGCCTTTGCAGCCATATCCGTTTTGGACCCCTTATTTTCTTCGATCTTTTTGAAGGTGGGCTCCATTTCTTTGTGGAGACCTGGGGCTGTGTTGCTTGTGTGGATGTCAACCTTGGTTCCATGGATGGCGTTGGCGTTGTCGTTTCTGCACATGAAATATTGTAGACTCACTGCTGGGATCGGGTAAATTCCAATCTTCATCACATGTAAATAGAAACAAAGTTATAATAATAATAATAAAAACCTTTATTCAGGCAATACACAAATACTTTTTTTTTCCTCAAACTAATTTTATGTTTCAATATCCCTGCAAAATCTACCGAATTGTTGCTCACTATCAGGTGAGATTGGAGTCAGACGCAGGACAAAAACGAAATAGTATAAGCACAGATTAATTAATTACTAACGTAAAGTATAAGTATATTAAAAAACAAACTATGGTAGTACACACATACATACATACATACGTATCTTCATACTGTGTCCCCAACGGGGTAGCCAGAGAGGACGGAGCGCCAAGCGTCGCGGTTCTTACATACTTCTTTCGCTTCCTCAAATCTCATCTTTCTCCTCACACATTTTCGCCTAGGTATACGAGTGCATTTAACATTTTCATCGGCTAACGCTCTGGCTATTTGATTCATACATACATACATTGATTATGATAGTAAACTGTAAAATGGTAAAAATACTATTGAAGTACTAGTTGACAGTATACCATCTTAAACAAAGTATTCATTCTTGGTAGACTTACATACCTGCAATAGATTTTATGTCCTTGATTTCGATTTCAACGGTCCCAGTCTCAGCAATGGATTCTCAACATATTCTCCAATACCATCGCTATTAGTATCTTAGCTAATTCTTGTTACTTTTGCAAACACCAGTGACATCCTCGTGGTCCACCACTAGGTTTTGATAAATCTCCATTCCTAAAAGTAATAATGATGAGATTACTTGTTGATATAAGTAATTATTTGGGAACTATGAATGCCATTTGGCAGGTTACAGATAAAGAAATCGAAAATAGCTTCATATTTTTCTATTACTGTAGAATTAGGTTTAATTTTAGTTGTGTTTACATAATAAGTCACATTACTAGTTTAATTTTAAAATCATGCGAATTTATTGAATTCTTATACAAGCAGAAAGGGTACCAGCCTGTTAAAATTGAAAATTATCAGCCAAAGCCCCATTAAAGTTACAACATAATACTAAGACATATTTACCTCTCCATGAAATCCACCATCATCGCGAACTGTGAGTAGCTGGTTCTCATTTTTATTGATTCCTTTACACACGTTATTCACTTATTAATAGTCAAAACAGTTTGCCATAGGCGAATACATGAGCCCAGCCAGCGGGCCATCACGGAGAAGTCCACTTGAGAATTTTTATTTATATTCCACGTGAAACTTTCATTGAGTTACATTTTTTGATTATTTATTATTACTCAAATTTGTTTATTTTGTTTTGACGTTTGAAGTTCAAAATATGTAGTAAAATATTGACAAGTTTGAGTTACGTATTTCAAAGAAATTGAAAAAGGTCTTTTGGAATTATTTGGAAATAACATAAAATTCAATTAAGCATTGAAAATAAAACATTACCCGATTTTTTGGCTTTTTATTTAGTTATTTATGCTATTAAAAGTGATATATGAATGAATTAAATCATTAAATAAGTTTCGGAACGTTGATTCCCGCAATATGTTAATCTACTATGCGGAGTCTGTGGTTTGCTATCGTATTGCTATCGAGACGCTACCGAGAGAGTTTCGAGCTGACGATAGTCGACGCGTAATGGTTCGTGCTACCGAATTAAAATATGATCGAATCGAAATCGTATTCGAAAGTAAAAATGGAAGTTCGACGGTACGATTTCGATAGATGTTCGTGCTTAGGGTACAGATCTTTTACCATCGTTACTATACACTATACCTGTCGATTTCGGCTTTGCTCGCGTTCTCTCTCATTACTAACGTAAAAATTTCCCATAATGCACTAATAAACTGTTTTCAATTGTAAATCAATTGGTTTAGGTACAGATCTTCAGAAAAGAATTTTACTAATTTACCTTTTAATAAAAACGGTATGGAGACCGCTGCATGAGTCTAACTCATACACGAACGTACCCAAATTTTTGTTGCATGCCGTCTTAATGATCAAATCATAGCAGAAAGAAAGACACAGCCTGTGCACAAGAAATGCACAAGGATTGCCTCATTAGTATGTAAATTGTTTTATAAGTTTTAGTAATAGTAATTTGTTTCTTTCTTTTGCATATATTTTGAGTTAGAAATTACAATAAGTAAATAACATTTGAAATCCGCTCGGTTAGTTTCGTAAAATATTTGTTATGATTTATTTATTGTAACTGTAACTGAAAAGAATAAATAATAACAATTTATGGTAAATAATATACTCATAAATTCGTGCTGAGCAGCATACTTTTATGAGCAGGAATTATTATAAAATCGAAGAAGTTCAAAGATTAGTAAAATTATTTTGGACAATTGAAAGTGTTTTGTCCCCTGAACAACCAGCACTAGTGTAGGGAAAAATATCACTTGATATATTGATATGATAAGTATTAGCTTTATGATAATTAAATGAAAAATTTACATATGTGTGAAATGAATAAGTAACTATCTTTTCCAAGTAAATTTTCGGAAATTCAGGGGCAGCAGTGAAACAAAAAATAGTTCGTCAATCCAAATAAACGGAATGTGTTTTGCATGTGGTATAGTTTGAAGGGGAAAAAAAATAAAGGCAAAATAAGAGTAATGAAATGAAATTTAAGTACTATTATGAATTAATTATATTAGACATAATAAAGATAGGATTGCAAAGTCCGGATCTTTCTCAAATCGGATTTTAGAAATATCATTACGTAGAAATACGGATTAACCAGATTTTTCGCATTTTGTTTAAATTTTTTGTAATTTTTAAATATTTTCAAGTTCCTAATTTAAAATAGGATACATTTAAACTGTCTTCAAAATTGAAGAAAATATAGATAAAATTGTTATTAATTGCTTTACAAAAATATAACGTCATACAATTAAATGTTACTTCCTTTAAATTTACAGACGCTATTAAAATTGACTTGAAATTTAGTATACATAGATACTTACACAATTCTGGTGGCGATACAATAATATGGTATCATAGAATTGGTATGATGAAGGAGGCGAAAGGTGGCCTCTACGATACAGTCATGCGGTCTATGCCCCTTTACGAGGGACCGTCTGGTCTCATCGATTGACGGGCGTCAGGTGAAATCGCGTGTAGCTTAGCAGCGTGCAGCGGCGCATGTTCATACGGAGCGCACGGAGATACCGAACAATATCACACGAGGCGGCGTTAATCCTGGCAGGCTTTCCAACGCTGGATATTCTGGTGGAGATGGATGCGCGTCTCCGTTAGTGCGAGGAGCCCAGGGGTCTCGCGCCAGCACGGCTGAGGCGCGTTCTTGCACCTTGAAGCCTGGCTACAAAGAGGACCGTCACCTACTGATTGACGCAGATACTCATCAGACACGGGTGTTTTGGTATCTGAATCGCATAGGACGCGAACTGACGATGCAGTACCACCTGTGCGGCAGGGATCAGGACTCCGCCAAACATACGCTGGAGGAGGGCCCTGCGTGGGACTCTGAGCGTCGAGTCCTGGTCAACTAGATCGCACGAGATCTCTGTCATCCATAGTTGCGGCTATGGTGGCGGGATCAAGAATCCTAGAGGGCAGTGGTCTCCTTTGCGGAAACAGTAATGCTATAAAAAGAGGTCGCCGAGCGGGATCGGGAGAGGGCCGATCCTGGTCGGAGGCGGCAACGCCAGGGCGTGGCAACGGACGCCCCGGCATCTTTCTAGTCGCTAGGCGGTGGGGCAGTGGGGGCTCCGGTCGTCCTCATAGCGACTACGAGGAGGACAACGTGGTGCGTAAACCCACTCCGTCGTGACTACCCTTGGTTGAGGGACTCCGACTGAGTGCCGCTTTGCGATCTCGTAGCCCCCGAATTGCACTGTTGAAGGCTACCACCATGAAGTTTTTGTCAGTAGTTTTAACTTAACCGCCTCCCATTGTGGTTTCCCACGTAAAAAAAAAGGTGAAGGGAAAGATATATATTATGTATTAATTCTGTTAAGTTTGGACTCGTTTGACTTGTATTGTGAAATCTGAATATCTTTGCAATCTCTACCATATATAACACAAAATACTATAATACTAAAGGACTTCAGGTGTCTTGTAACTTTATTATCTTATTTTACAGCATTTATTTCCTTCGGATCACCTATTAATTTGCATTGAAAGGTTCCCTATTCAACCCTTTCCTCTTTATCTTTCTTAACAAATTTCTTAAGAGACGCAAATAGTTTAAGTATATGATGATGGATCATCTAACATCATTTAGTAGATCATCTACTAAAATGTCATAAATAAATATGTTTAAAAAACTAAAACCTGACACCAAAAAAGGACAAAACAAGTTTGAAAAGTCTTAAAAGTTTTATACCATTTGCTACCATCCACTACAGATCGAAACACTGATGGTAGATAATTAGATGATACTACTAAATTTGGAAAAAAAAACAATATAATATGGTGAAAATTTTTTTTAACAACATTGAATTAATAAAATTATTTCTCGTAGTCGAAGGCCCAACTGCGATGCATATAGCTGTAACAATTCCTGATCTTCAACTTCAAGAAATAACTTAATTATTCAAAATTGTTTGGAGAAATTTTCAACTTTGTTTTGAGAAATAGTAGGTATCATTTACCATCTTCGTTTCAATTTGTGATGAATGATGGTAAATACACTAACGTTAAAGCGTTTTAAGTCTCTTCAAACTTGTTTCGTGCTTTTTCGGAGTTGGTTTCAAATTTTTAAAGTTATTTATTTGGATTTAGGCGAAGCGACGGACCCTAGGCAATGGAATTTACAATTATGAATTATATTGTGCATTAAAGTAACACTGACTTATATCCTCGACATTAAACAGAATATTCTAGTCAGACATTAACTATTGTCAATTACAATTGATATTCAAAAAAACCAGATTTCAAATTTAAAATCTGGATTCATAAAACGCCCAAAAATCCGCAATTTTCGGTGTTTTCGAATATCTAATTATCTGGATTGCGTAAGAGTGAATTGACGCATTCTACCAATGAAATATAATATGTATCTGACTAGTGTGTATCTGTGCCAAATCTTAAAAACTATTATTTATTTATATTATTATGCCTAGTGCCTCAGGCCGAAGAGTAAACAGTCCAAAATTATACATATTTTTATTGCAACAAATTTTAAATAATTATTCGACACAAAGTAGGTAAGTGTATCAAAAAGTTGACAGGTTATTTTTAATAATAAAAGTATCCAGTATTATCAATATAACTTAAAAAATAATAATTTTATAAAACTATAAATTATTCATAGGTATCCTATAAATACAAAGATAATAATACATCATAAAAGTCGACAGGAAAGTCCTCATATTGTCATTTTTTCTTATTTCTAAATTGTAGAGGGAGTATTTTAACGAGTCCGTAGTGCTGTGACCACATGAGATGGAAAATGTATGTACTACAGATTTCTATACAGCTTTGCTATTGTGCACTATTAGTGTTGCTAGCTAAAGTTGATTACCATGTAGAGAGTAGGTTTCTTTATACTTATGAGGTCAAAAGTTAATAATGTGGTTAACTTGCTATTTATTTCGAACATGTCACAAACACATGTAGTTTGATAGATACATGTTGTTTTTTAAAACATAAAATAAATTAATGACAAATAATTTTTATTCCTATGTTCTATTTCTTTCTTAGTATGTTACTGCATAGTCCATTTTTTTTTAATTTTACTTTTTTGTTGCAGTTACAATAGATAAACATACAGACAAATCACCAGACAAAGATATCAATCATAAACATTTTTCTTCTTTTCCATTAGAAGTTAAAAATCCTTGGCACTATATTTTGCACTTCTCAGAAATAAAAAAATTCAACACAAATCAAAGCACTCCCATTACAGACATTCATTAAATGTAAATAACAAAGTGCTTTAAATCAACTACAGTTTACATGTTTCCACAAGTATTGAGGTACCAGTGACAAAATTTGTTTTTCCATGGACTTCAGAATAGTTTAAAAATCTAACACCAAAGTCCAAACCAAAAAGCTGGAAGTAGTATTTGGGTAGAAGCAATTTCGTAAATTGAAATGTTGCTTTTGAAAATCGAATAGTACTGAAAACATTGTCTATGTGGACATAGTTCTGCCTCCGAAGATTAAAAAAACTACCTACGTCTACAAGTTTAAAACGCATAAATCAAAGTTAATTTAAATGTAGCCATGAATAACAAGAATATACTAACTTCTACGAAGAGCATTCTGTGCATCATTAGTCATAGCATCTGCTTCATCTAAAATTATTAATTTTGGTCCAGCTTTAAATATTGTTCTTGTTGATGCAAAACTAAGTATTTGACCACGCACTATTGCTATGCCTCGATCATCAGATGCATTCAATTCCAGAACCTTTAACAAAAACAATCCAAACATCTCAGAGGGAAATTTTTGAAAATAACATCACAAAATTACTAACAAGATATTAAAGTATAACTAATTAATAGTTCTATATTAGCAATACAAACCATAGAATTAAACTGCTGTGGAGTATACATTTGTCTAGCACACGCCAAAATCGTAGAAGTTTTACCGGTCCCAGGCGGACCGTAAAACAGCAAGTGTGGGAGCTGATTCTCCTTCATAAATCGACTTACTAAAAGTAATATTATATTAAACATGTACCCATAGCAAAAATATAATATCAAAAAAACAAGTCTTACTCGTTGTAATAATATCGTCATGAGAGACCAAGTCCTCTAATTTTGAAGGGCGATATTTTTCTACCCTGTAAATATAAACAAAAGAAAATGATCTTATTTTGCCTAGGTTAAATGTCTAATTATCTAGTAAATATTAATACATTTATAATTATCTCACCAAGGTAAATTTATGTTTGTTTCACCAAGCGTCATGTCTATTAATTTTTATTTCTAAACTGATTGCAATCGTTGAGTAAGTAATCACTACGTTTTAATTGCAATTGGATACGCTCCGTTAGGTGCTAAGAGCATAGAGAAAATTATTAAGATAACTGAGTAAGTAATCACTACTATGATAGAAGTAAGGTTAGGAGTAATCAAAACATAATATAATAGAGAATATAATTCTACGTTTTAAGAGATGGCACTTAGAACTGCAAATTCTGCTAGATATGTTAGACCGCAAATCAATACCACAAAAGAGAAAAAAACAATAAGTGCAACAACCTACCAACTTAAAATTAGTGATGCCACCTAATTACCGATAGTAGTGCTATGCAATTCGACATCGTTATCGATATTTGGAATATAAATGAATTTTAGATTATTAGTAAAAATAAATGAAAAACGTTCAATATATTTTTATTCATTTATATTTAATAAACAAACAGTAAGCAAAACAATCAATTAAAATGCAAAATAGTAATTTGCAAGTTAGTATTGGAAGCACAATAAAAACTTTAGATGCAGTCTGCATTAAAATTAACGTTACAGTAAAAATATGGTAAAAACAGTATTTATCCCCATACTAAGTTAATACGCACTGTACAGATTTATGTATTGATAGTACAGTACAGAGATGTGCACAATAGTTTATTAAAAGTATTTAAATACAAAATGATTTTGAATAAAAGTATTTAAATACAAATTAGGTTTTTTCAAAATACTTTCTTCAAATAAAATACTTATTTCACTAATTTTAGCACTAGTTATTCGAAGAGTTCATCTTTCATGTTCCGTCTATGTGGCCTCATAATCATTCCACCAAACGAAAATAGACCAGCCATGCAATTCTGTAAAAACTCGAATCACCCAAGCGAGACTCGCTCGACGATTCACCCCACTTGCTTGAGATTGCTTTAAGAGTAAACATGTCAGTCGACATTTCGTCTTCGAATATTTTAACTTCTTCTGATATAATTACGTTAAATAAAACTCATTTATTTAGATTGGATTGTTATAACATAACATAACATAACTTCACGCTGTATCCCCAACGGGGTAGCCAGAGAGGACGGAGCGCCAGGAGTCGCGGTCCTTACACACCTCTTTCGCTTCCTCAAATCTCATCATTCTCCTCACACATTGTCGCCTAGGTATGCGAGTGCTTTTGACATTTCCGTCTGCTAACACTCTGGCTATTTGATCTTCATAAGTCAGCCTTGGTCTTCCTTGGCTTCTTTTACCACTCACTTTCGCTCTGTATATTTTCTTCGTCAGTCTTTCATCACTCATTCTTTCCATGTGCCCGAACCATCTAAGCATTCCTTTCTTCATTTTTACAATAACACTGTTGTGCAACCCTGTCATACTGCGTATCTCGTCATTGCTTATCCTGTCCGCAAGCGTGACACCGCACATATTTCTGAGAGACCGCATCTCCACAGCATTTATCATACTTTCACTCGATTTCGGGCATATCCAGGCCTCACTGCCGTACAACAAAGTTGGCACCAACACCGCATTGTGGATGGCCATTTTAGCAGTGTTAGATATATTCACACTACCCACTAATGCGGACAGAGCACCGTTCACTTTATTGCCAGCTGCTACCCGTCTCTCCACATCCAACTCACATCTTCCATCCCTCGAAAACGCACTCCCCAGGTACACAATTTCATTCACCTGTTCTAGACATTTTCCATTTACACTAATCACACATTTCGTTTGTACCGCTTCTCTTTCAAACACCAGAACCTTAGTTTTGTTCACATTCATTTTCAATCCCTTTACTTCACAATCTTCTTTCATACACGTGACTAGTGTCTGCAACTTTGCTTCTGATGGTGCTATTAGCACAGCATCGTCAGCGTACAATAGGCAGTTTACCATTGTGTCACCACATCCCATACCACTCATATTACCTTTCAATCTCTGGAGGCAACTGTCCAAATACAGCACGAATAGCCAGGCAGACATCACGCAGCCCTGTCTGACACCAGAACAGACTTCAAACCAGGGCGACATGTCACCGTCTATCCTTACACAGGCTCTGTGGTCTCGATATAATGACCTCACAGCCTGCAGTAAGGAGCTCTCCACGCCATATTCAGGCAGAAGACTCCACAATTTCTTCCGCACTACTCTATCGAATGCTTTCTCTAGATCCACGAAAGCGCAGAAAACTTTCTGACCTAAAGCCAGAAACCTTCCCACGATAACGCGAAGCGAGAAAATCTGATCCATACAACCCCTACCGTTCCTGAATCCACCTTGCGCCTCCCACAAATATCTTTCTGAAACGCCTTTCATACGTTCAGTCAATACTTTAGTATAGACTTTACTCGCTAAGCTGACCAAGCTGATGGCCCTATAGCACGCACAGTCTAGGTAGGAACCTTTCCCTTTATATAGAGGTACTATGACTGCCGTGCGCCAGTCCTCTGGAACCTCCCGCTTCTGCCAACAAAGGTTGCAGAGTGCACAGAAGGCATCCCAGACCCTAGGACCACCATACTTGATCATCTCAGCAGTCACCTCATCAATTCCCGCAGCCTTTCCACATTTCAAACTTCTTATCACTTTCTCAATCTCTTTCATACTAATGGCATCCTCCAGTCCCTGGCCTGAGTGTGGCAATTCATTAGAATCGCTCTCAGTATCAGAGACGGAGTCGCCACTCTCATACAGTTCTCCATAGTATTCACTCCATCGCTGCAGAACATCCTTTTTATTTGTAAGCAGGTTGTTTTCTTTCGAACGCACTTTATTCATTCTGCAAGGTGCCGGACCACTTCGGATTTTACGTACTTCTTTCCAAAATAATTTGGAATTTTCCTCGAAGTTGTCCGACATCTTGTTTTCATCTAACACCCTACACCTTTCACGCTTCTCTTTCACTAGTGCCTTCGTTTCTGCTTTCTGCAGCTTATACCTGTCTTTCATCAAATTTTTCATACCACAGTCATTAGTAGCAAGGTAGTCTCGCCATGCTTTCTTTTTCTTATACACAGCCACTTTCACCTCATCATCCCACCACACATCACGCTTTTTGCCGTTCCCAATCTTATTCATTCCACACACTTCTTTCGCAGCCTCAACCATACTATCTCTAAGGTTCTGCCAGCATTCTTCAACATCCTCGCTCATCACTTTCAATCTATCATCAAGCTTACTGGATAATACCCTTTCATATTCATTCCTGGTGGTCGCATCCTGCAGTTTCCAGCTTTTAATGCGGCTAACCGCTGCAGGTTTGGACACTACGCGATGTCGCCATGCTGCGAACAGACCCCTTATTCTGGTTATCACCAGAAAGTGGTCTGTCCCGAGATCGGCTCCTCTATACGCTCTTGTGTCCATTACCTGCTTCTTAAGTCTGCTATCCACCAGGAATAAATCAATCATACTTCTCGCACCCTTTCTTTCCCACGTGTACTGATGGATCCTTTTGTGCCCAAACATGGTATTAGCCACAAAAAGATCCTTTTCCATACACAGTCCTAGCACAATCTTACCAGCATCATTTACTCTCTTATCTCCATATTTGCCTAGGACAGACTCAAATCCTGTTCGAGCTGTCCCGACCCATCCATTCATGTCTCCACACACAACAATTCTTTCGTTCTCTTCAACCGTCGCTAGAACTTCTCTAACATTTTCCCAGAACTGCTCTAGTTCAGCCAAACCGACAGAGGACACTGGGGCATATACTGCCAAAACAAAAATTCTTGTCAACCCAATCTTGAGGCGTACCCAGAGCAGTCTGGGATTTATACATTCATACTCAGTCATACAATTAACCATACGAGAGGACAGTAAAACGCCTACCCCTTGACATCCCCTATCTCCTTGTGGTACCCCTGACCACAAAGCGATGCCTCCTCCGGGCAAGTCGGCAAGTTCACTGCCGCCTCGCTTGGTTTCACTCAAACATAGCACATCCAATCTTTTCTCTTCCATAATATCAATCACTTCATTCATCTTCTCCTCAATCCCACCTCTCACATTCCACGCAGCTACTCTGCACTCCTCCCTCCACTTCCCGCCGCTAGGTGCACAGCGTGTTGGGTGGCGGTCCCCAACGCCGAACTGCACTCTGCACACACCAGCGGGGACAGACCGGTGTACGTCGCTTCCGGGGGACGCCCTAACATTATAATTGCCGTTGTCCCGCATGGTATGCACAGAAGAGGAATTGCAGCCCTGAAAAGGGCTGGCAGGGGTCGCGACGAGCACGCTTCCTCAGTTGACCCCCTTATATTTCGATGTTTGGAAAACTTTGTTTCTAGAGTTATTTTTTGCCCAACCCTGGCTGGGCGATATTACAATTTAATATATATAGGATCGCATATATTTGAGGCCTAGTAATATGATAATGTAATAACAAAAGTATCTTTTTCTTAGCTTTTTTTATTTATATTTCTTAAGGCATTGGTTACAAGACCATCAGCCTAATGACGTAACTTCTAGAAACTTCAACTGTCCCTAACACTCCTCCAGTAAAGTGATAGTAGGCTTTACTGAAGTTAAAAAGGACTTCTTGGAAGAGCGCGAAAACTTCAGCTACACATGTTTATTTAGATCTCCTCCATTCTTTTCACTTACACAGAACTTTAAAACACAATATACTATCACTGTTGTAGTTTAAAACTCCTAAAAATGTAAAAAACAGAAAATCTAAATAAAATGACAACCTCACTTCTCCCGTTCCCGCCAAAAAGTCCTCTTTTTCTTAGTCTTAGTTTACGGTAGTAAACTAATTAAGCTGTGGTCTGTTTTTTTTCTTTTTTTTTTTTCATAAGGCATTGGTAACAAGACCATCAGCCTAATAACAAAATTTCTGAAGAAACATTAACTGTCCCTAACACTCCTCCAGTAAAGTGATAGTAGGCTTTACTGTAGTTAAAAAAGGACTTCTTAGAAGAGTGCGAAAACTTCAGCTACACATGTTTATTTAGATCTCCATTCTTTTCACTTACACAGAACTTTAAAACAATATACTATCACTGTTGTACTTTAAAACTCCTAAAAATGTAAAAAATAGAAAATCTAAATAAAATGACAACCTCACTTCTCCTGTTCCCGCCAAAAAGTTCCTGTGGTCTTAGTAATTAGTAGCAGTATGTAGATCTGTGAGCAGTAGTATGATTCTCCCTTAGGAGGGAAGGTAAAGGGATCTTAGCCCATACAACCGGCCTCTTCTGTAATAAATAGATAAATTCTTGATATTATTCCATCAAAATGTCGACATAATAAACATTTTAGATGCTTCTTGGAGTTTCAGGCGACAAATATATTGAAGCAGTCTTTCTAGTAGGATCCGCTGAGGCGGACCAAGTCACTAAAAAAATATCAACATTAATCTACTAATAAGCACTTATTTCAACAATTTCACATAACAGCACATCAGGCGGACATTTGGGTGTAGGAAGAATCGGTGAAAAAATTCTAAATAGTAGTGCAGATCTACATTGCACACGTAAGGAGAAGCATCGGTGGCCCTGCGTATGAATGTTTTCAATTACTTGAAGACAGTTGATATGAGTGGGCGCAACGTGAGCGAATACTACTTCGCTACATCGAAGAAGAGAGCCACCGTGGCTATGTAGTGACTCAGGCGGTTAAGGTCCTCCAGGATGTGTTCCGTGAGGCAGTGCATTTGTTGCATACACGAGTGTTTAGCTCGAAAGCCGAATTGCTCGTCTATGAAGAGACCGAAAGAGTTTAAGTGAGCTTTGAGACGAGCCAGAAGGACCTGTTCGTAAATTTACCATAGCACGCTAAGAAGACATGGGACGATAGCTATTGGGGCTTTTGCGGGGTTCACCTGTTTTCGGGATTCCGATGGCGATCGCTTTCTTCTAGGCGGCGGGAAAGACGCTGTTCGCCATGGCGGCATTAATGATAGCTATAAAGAGCGCGAGAAGACGCAAGAAAAATATTTCGAGAATCGAGTTGAGAAGTAGCTTTATTAATTCTAGTGCAACAAGGGAAAGCAATATTATATTATAAAAATATATATAAATAGCTAATAAGCTATTTATATATATTTTTCACCACTGGTATACTGTATGGCAGGCTTTCTTCTACGTTGTATTGACCTTCGGCTGATTTCTCTCTGTATTAAATTAATCATACTTTTTTTTATGATAAAGTATAGTGCTACCAAACTGGCGATACACGGAAGTACTACAAGCGTCATCAATAAAATATTAGTTGTCCGAATTTTCTCATTAAAATCAGGTGCGATGTTGAGCCCGCTTCCGGACGCATTTTGGGCCAAAATAATCTCTTCCTTGGCCTGACTGAACCCCATGGTCTATAATTTTGTATAATATAATTACGCTATCATAATCTCGATCCTCTTTTTTTTTACTATTTTAAATTTTATTAGTTACATATTTATGAGGATAACAGCGCGGTGTGCAATCGCATACTTTCTGTTTTAGTTCGGATACCCATAAGATGTGCTGGGGTCGCCATGTAGTGTGGTGGAACGGCGGAACCGAATGTTATAAGCACCGAATCGTTTGTCAGATGGTTTATTACTGATCTAAAAATACATCTAATAATAATTGATTGTTACATCATCTTGCTACATAATATGACTCTACACTACATACCTAAATAAGAGGGTGGCAAAACTTTTTTCCGCCCCGGGCGGCTGATACCTACGCTAAGCCACTAGGGAGAATAATCAAGTCAAATTCGAATACCGAATGGAATCCGAACCATTAATAATCTTACGGGAATTTTGATTTTTATTAAAGCATATTGCCATAAAGGGTAAAAAAAACGTAAATGTAATAAAGTAAATAAACGTATTGAGAGCCTGCTTTTTGAAATTGGTTAACACAGTTGTGACGGAATTCGCATTTTTCGACAAATTCTTGTGGTTTTTCATATTTGTGATAATTGAGCCCTAACTTCTATGAAAAAAATACAAAAAAAAAATCAGGGTGTAGCCGAAAAGCCGGAAAATGGCGTTTGATATACGGAACCACTGCCATATATTTTAGTATATATTTCTAGTAAATCTTACAAAACTATGTACTTATAAGATCAATTAATTTAAAAGTGTAGTTAGTGATAAAATAAAATTATAAGAAAAAGAATTAAAAGTACATAATTCATAACATAGGTACATATTACGGATATTACATATATTAAGTATCAGATTCAAAGCAATTTTTTTGATGTAAGAAAAAGACAATATTATATTTTTATAGAAAAATATGACATTTTTATGACACAATACATTTCGATTCTTTTATTTTATACTAGCTTTTGCCCGCGACTTCGTTCACGCAAATTTCAAATACACACAATATCTTTATATCTGTCACACCGTGATAGTTCGGCTCATCACACGTCAAATTAAAGCCTATGTGTTATTCTAATGTATGAGCTATATTATTGTAGTTTCATTAAAGTCTTTTGAGTAGTTTTTGCGTGAAAGAGTAACAAACATCCATACAGCCATCCTCACAAGCCTTCGCGTTTACAATATTTGATATATAGATTTGATCGTCATATGTCGTACTAGCGCAAAATTTCTCAAAAACTATGTGATATCCCGCTTGGCTTTCGAGATATACTACCATAAGTTTTCAATAAACTTCAAACTATACTGCTTCAGATTTCTTCTTTCTGCCTTTATTTTGTAAAGCTTCTAGTCATTGTGTACCTAATTTTGCTACTCTTGATTGGATTGCAATGAGCTCTATAAATTATTAGTTTTTATGAATCTGTTAGATATCCGGAGAAAGCCAGATGTAAACATTTTCTGTTGGATTTTGACGTGTTGAAAGTTAGACAACATGTACTGAGCGTTTAGTCAGCTCTGCTCACTAGATGCAGCATCGTCATCATCATCGTCGGACAAGTCGTTATTGATGATCTCTACAAGGGCCCATGGTTCTGAGTCAGATCAATTTTGTAACCTCAGTATATTATCATCACTGGAGTCGTCGTCTATGACGTCAGCATTGTAATCGGAAAATCATAATAGTATCGAGCACAGACGAGATTAAATTGATTAATATAGTATAATCAGGATGAGATTGTACTATATTATTTAATTTAATTCAGAATCAAGTTCATATCAGGAATGTCACGTAAAACAACAAATCATAACAGTAACGTATATTGTACACGGAACACCAATTTTATTGTGGAATTACTGCTATTTTTTATATGAAAATAAATACATATATCAAAAAAGTCTAAGCAACATGTACGATTTTGAACTTTTGAACGATTTTTACTATTGTAATATATTTATATTTCTTTTATATTAATAACTAAGCATTTTTTGACGCATTAGTGACTAAAGCAACAAAATACTTCATTCAATTGTTCATTTAATCACAGTAATTAACAATATGTGTACCGTAACATACGTATTTATTATAAAATAAAGTTAAAACGAAATTAAAATTTTCATGTTTTACAAAATTAAATAACGACATTTTTTTAATTATTTGGTAATTCAATACAAAGTGTGACCGCCTCTGTTGTTTAAAACTTGTCGGCGGCGATTTTTCATTGAATTTATAAGATTGTTTATCTGATCCTGCGCCAATTGGTCCCAATGGAATTTTTTTTTTAGTCTTTCAGTTGTTGGGTTGTCGACACTCCGTCCAGGTTCTCTAGAACACGTCTCTGGAGCATGTCCCATGCGTGCTCGATGGGATTGAGGTCTGGCAATTGTACAGGCCACGGCAATACCCGGATGTTTTCCATTGCCAAGTACTCTCTGGTCCACCGAGCTGTGTGTGAACCCGCATTGTCATGCATCAGCGTGAAATCTGATCCAAGATTTTGTGCAAATGGATGAACTAAGGCCCGAGGACATTTTCAACGTAACTTTCAGCGTTCATGTTGCCATCTACAAAAACGAGCTTAATTCGTGTTCTTCATAATACCCGCCCATACCATCACTGTGGAGCCACTGTAAGGGTGCACTTCCTGGACGAATCTCACCCGTTCAGCATTTCCGGGACGACGATACATTTTTACCCTTCTCGTATCAGGCCTAAATCCAAACCGGGACTCATGACAAAATAAAATTTTACACCATTGCTCCTGGGCCCATGTCAAGTGTTCCCTACACCATTTGTTTCGACGGGCGCGATTCCCATGGCATATAGGTGGGCACCTAATTTGGCGTCGTGCTCATGCAGCCTATTTCTCACGGTTTGGTGGCTAACAACAACACCGCTTGAGAATTGTAGCTTTAAACCTATCTCCCGGGCGGTTAACATCGGTTGATGTCTTGCGGTCAGTAGTATGTATCGGCCCTGTCGAGCAGTTGTACTCCTTCCACGTCCTGGGTGCTGCTCAGCAGGATCCCTTGTATTAACGTAACGCAATCAAAGACGACAAATCACGCTTCTATTGACACCAAATTGCCGAGACACCTGGGACTGATTTCTTCCCGTTTGTAGCATTCCTACAGCTCTGTATTTCATCAGCAGTCAAATGGCGTCGCTCCATAATATAAAACATGACTCACCACTCAATTTTTTCAAAAACGGTATATCTCAAAATGATAAAAGTGCGATAAATACCAAATTTATCAAGCAACGAAAACACATGAAATCAGGAAAAATTAATTAGCTTTTATTTTAATGAAAACAAAACACAATCGAAAAGGTTCTATTTTTAAAATCAGAAAGTATATGTTACCGAGAGCAAAAAAGATTGTATACCAATCTACTTTTCTAAGAAAAAAATAAAGTATAAATTAATAAAACATGCAGTTTATGTAAATGATGCGTGTTGCTTAGACTTTTTTGATGTGTGTAAATAGATACATTATTATTTCATGAAAATAATACAATAACCTTTTAAATTCTTACAAGAAATATTTTTAAATAAATGCGATATATTATATGTACTTACCTTGGAATATTCATGATAAAAATTCCTAAAATATGAACATGTGTAGAATATAAACTTAACTTAAATAACAGGGTTATGACATGTTATGGGTGCCAAGCTTGTGCCAAGCCTACCAAACTAATAAACTTTCTGTTGTTGCACATTGATTTGGCACCAACTTCTGTAACTGATAAATTTAATTATATTTGAATAGTAAAGTCAAATGAAATCAACTCGCAACTATAATATTCTTTTTTATTTCATTTCGACAAGAGAGAAACACATTTTTTTTATATGTAATATAATATAAATACAAAAGCAATTTGTTATTTACATAATATTATCTTTGAATATTATGATTGATGAAATCTTCCATTTCTGTGCGAGATAATACACCTTGTATTTTTTGTCCACTGAATATAGCATTGGCATTTTCTTCCCACGACCACATTACTCGACAAGAAAATGCGCTAACCATATCCAACCTTGCCTCATCTGGGATATAATATTCACTTCTAGGTTTTTTATCCTTACCCATACAAAAATAATACTTACGACCACTTGATTTAGACATCTGTGCTGACCACGGTTCTGTAAAAATTATAAAAATGTAAATATTAGCCCGTGAAGCTAAAACACTAGTATGAGTTGTGTGAATGATCGTCAGATGCAAACTGAAAAGTAGAACCATAGGTACCTAATCAAAAATGTAAGATAATATCACAGATTAATTAGTGACTAGATTATAATATGTTATAAATATGAAGTTCAAGTTGCTTATTTTATTTGTACCCATTATAGCCTAAGAAAATTAGACTAAAAATCGACGATCAGCCGAAATAATTCGTGTAGTTTTGAAAATTGGTACAGCTATACTTTGAGGTGTCTTGATAAACATACTAAAAGTCCCCGAGGGTGGAGGATGAGCCGGTGGTGGGGGGATGGTTCAAATGTCATTATTTTTCGTTTTTTGCTCATATCTCGAAAACCATTAAGAATATCATTATAATTGCTTCTAGGCGGATTAACTACATTAAATTTTCTACAAATTATATTGTGAACATTTTTACTGCAGGATCAATACTTTAGGAGCTACAGGGTGTTGAAGTTGATAAAAATAAAATAATTTTGCAAGTTTATTTAAAAAAACGAAAACAATATAGGTATGTCGTCTTGTGCACTGTTGTCAATTAAATCGTTTCGATGATCATCATCGTCGCCGTAACCTTTATCATCAAAATCGACGGGGACTCCATTGGTACATGCTCCTAGGCAACCGTTACACAGACGACTGCAATTAATGCCTGCTTTTCGGCAACTGCATTTTCCAGAACAACCACTCTTACAGTGGCAAAAAATCGAAAATCAACCTGAAAATTCTTCTTCCCATTCTTTTCTATAATATTTAATATTGCAGATATTTTTTTCTTCTGGCACTCGCACTTGTACTCGGCTCCTCGTCAGACGACATTTTAACTTAATAATCTTTTACCTTTTCTTTAAAGTTCAGAAAATGAATGAAAAAAATAAAACTGAATTCCTGTTTATATAAGAGTAGACAGGTAAATTCCCGAGCGGGAAGCCTCTTATAACATCGAGTTGTAGGACTCAAGGGTATTCCCCAAAATATATGGAACATTCTGCACTAGTTCTATAGTTACTCTATCGAGGACTTCCCCGTAACATTAAACATAAATGAAAAGAGTTGCCACTTAAAGTGTAAAATCGGTAGAAAAATCGGGAGAATTTTCATGTATACTCTGAAATCGCGGAAAAATCGTTGCATTTGGGTAGAACAAAGCCCATATCGGTAGAAATACCGAAAAATCGGTAGGTTCGAGACCACTGGTGCACGTACTAGCGGGCGAAGAGCACGGCACGGACGAGCGTTCTCCAGAACGCGTTCTCCAAAGTAGCAGTAAACAGTTTCGGAGATATTACATCTCCATGTCTTACGCCTCTCTTCAAAGGGATCGCCTTGGAGCTCCCTTCCTGTACTCGGACCGACATAGTGGCGTTATTATACAAACACTTCAACACTTCGATATACCGATAGTCAATACGGCATCGTTGAAGAGACTCAAGCACAGCCCATGTCTCGACCGAATCAAAGGCTTTCTCATAGTCCACAAACGCTAAGCAAAGTGGCAGGTTATACTCCTCGGTCTTCTGTATAACTTGCCGCAGCGTATGTATGTGGTCCATGGTGCTAAAGCCTTTTCGGAAACCGGCTTGTTCGGAAGGCTGGAAGTCATCAAGCCTGCGTTCGAGACGATTCGTAATGACTCTTGAAAACAACTTATAAACATGGCTCAGAAGCGAGATGGGTCTGTAATTCTTCAATAAGGTGTTGTCACCTTTTTTAAAGAATAGCACCACCACGCTTCTGTTCCATGCTTCCGGCGTTATGCCCTCGAGGACGACGGTGTTGAAAAGCTTCTGAAGGACTTTAAGTACACGTTTACCACCCGCTTTCAGAAGCTCTGAAGTGATTCCGTCGTCACCCGGCGCCTTGTTGCTCTTAAGTTTGTTCAGGGCCATTCTAATCTCGTACAGGCTGATGTCCGGGATGTCTTCGGTGAAGTGTCGGGTCAGCTTGGCTCTTGGGTCTTTAGCCGCGCTGTTTACAGGCTTTGCTACCGAGGCGTATAGCTGTCCGTAGAACCTTTCGATCTCCTCCAATACCTCTGCCTTGGTCGACGTTATACTGCCATCTTCTCTCTTCAGCTTTGTCAACCGGCTTTGCCCAATAGACAAATGCCTCGCGAACACTTTGGAGCCTTTGTTCCGCTCTATCGTCTCTCCAATATGTTTAGTATTAAAGAGACGAATGTCGCACCGCACTGATTTAGAAATTTGTCTATTGAGCCGGCTGTATGACTTTGCATCATCGGAAGACAGCAGTCTTAGCGAGCGTCGTTCGGCCATGAGATTTAGGAGTATGATCGGAAAATTTCTGAGGTCTATCTGAACGGCGGGGTCTAAAGAACTTAGAACCCACCGTTTGGACAGCTTCTACGAGCCCGTTATTGATCTCGTCCAGCGACGCAAAGTTCTCCAGGCAAGCAAAGCGATTTGAGAGCTCGAGCTGAAAGTTCTCGGGGTTTTGTATATGAGCATGAATAGGTCGGAGCGTAGACTTCATCAGACGGGACCTTTCGAGTTTAACGTTAATATTCAGTTTGCCTCGCACGATTCTGTGATCGCTACCGGTTTTTATCCTGTGGATCACGGAGACATCGTTGAATATTCGTTTTTCGCTAGTCATGATGAAGTCTATCTCATTTCTCGTAGAACCGTCGGGGCTCATCCAGGTCCATTTCCTTTGAGGTGGCTTCTGAAAGAAAGAGTTCATCATGAAGAGTCCCTCTTTCTCCAGAAAGTCTGCCAACCTCTGGCCCCTGGGGTTCCGTTGCCCATATCCAAATTGCCCCACTCTCAACTCATCATCGCTTTTTTTGCCCAACTTTGCGTTGAAATCTCCCATAACAACCGTGAAGCGGGTCTTAGACGTATGTATGGCCCGACTTACGTCCTCATACATAGCCTCCACTTCATCATCTGGGTGTGACGAGGTCGGTGCGTATACCTGAATGACCTTCAACGAATATCGTTTAGATATTCTGAGTATTAGGTATACAACCCTGCTCGACACACTTTCGATGGTAATGATATTGTTAACGAGAGACTTGTGAACGAGAAAGCCGACACCACCTTGGGACCGTTGGTCATCTTCCCGGTAGTAAAGTAGGTTGCCGGATTTCAGGGTTATCGTGTCCTCGCCCTCTCTACGGACTTCAGACAACCCCATAATATCCCATCGCAACCTACTCAACTCTTCTTCCAGTTCCGCAATCTTCTCATCAGTCCTCATAGTGCGCACGTTATATGTTGCCAGGGCCAGTTGTCGGGTGGGGTGGCAGCCGGATCTCTTCCGGCGATTCTTAGCACCCCGTGCTCCGCCGTTACCATGACCGCTGCCGGAGCCAGGAATAGCGGAGCTGCCGGGGACTGGGGGCCTGGTCTTATTTTTACTAATCATTTAGGGGGTTTTGCCCGTAATTGCCGCGCTGGGCAGGCGTGTTGGCAATCGCAGTGCATAACTCTCGCTACGGGGATGCTGCTGCCAATCCCCGCCCTGTTGCACTTGAGCTACGCTGTTTTGGATGGATATACCGCCATCTGTCGGTTCCGTAGTACCTCAGTCGGCTCTTACGACACCTGGTACAAGAGGGGGGTGCTATTCTACTCTGCCGGCACCACACGGTGCCGTGCCGTTTTGATTTAAAGGTGCGGATTATATTGTATTTATTTAATTTTCCTAGGCTATTAGTGTATTATTGTTTTTTGTAAAACATTGTACATTAGTTTTTAAAAAAATAGACTCAATTTTGGAAATATTCGCGGTAAGGTAGATTTGAGTATGAATTTTGATTTGTGATTCTCTATGTAGTAAAATATTAAATAAACTAAATTCCAAGGCGTCA
The DNA here is from genome assembly GCA_907165235.1 of Zeuzera pyrina. Lineage (NCBI taxonomy): Eukaryota > Metazoa > Arthropoda > Insecta > Lepidoptera > Cossidae > Zeuzera > Zeuzera pyrina. Next base: position 9,278,180 of record OU015627.1, read on the forward strand.
TTATTTTTAAATGGGGTCAAAGGTCATCAAAAGCTGTTTTTGTGAATATCGTTGACGGTTGCTGTCATAGAAGAATTTTAAATTACTTTAGATTTTCTACAAAAAGATGCGATTTCAGTTTGTACAAGTAACCATTTTGGAAAGTGATAGATTTAAAATCACTTTAAAAGCGGCAAAAATAGCGATGAAAGTGCTATTTATTATCAATATACATAAATAAAATACTTGGCAAATGCGCTCATCTTGCACCACGCCATAAAAAAAATACAATATAATGTTACCACTACTCACTTCATTAAAAATTTACTAACTTGAAAAAATACAATGACTTAATAAAATAATTCTAGGCTACAAAAAAAATGAAACGATATCATTGAAATTATAGTACATAAATGTATTAGAGTTATTGGCGGGAGTGTATGGAGAGTTGTCGGGCGTTTATTTTCAACCGACTTCGAAAAAAGGAGGTTCTCAATTCGGTTGCATGTTTTTTTTTGTTTATGTTTGTTTCCTCATAACTCCGTCATTTATGAACCGATTTGAAAAATTCTTTTTTTGTTTGAAAGGATACACTTCATTTGACGATTCTCTTGTATGTCATTTGTTAACTAACGTCGCCCCCACATGGCATAATGGTAGTAGGGAGAAGATATAAATTGGCCGGATTATAATAAATTCAGTCAGTAGAGTCCAGGGGAACTTTGTATTGCTATTGCAGACTTTATATGGAAACAAAATGAAAGTGACAAGAGATGTAGAAGGAAAGAAGATAGAAAATACCAGGGATGTCATTACAAAATATAATTTATTGATATTATTTATCAATGTACTGATATCGGTTATTGGTACTGAAATTTCATTTATTTCGTTAATTTATTATAATTATTTGAGTACTACATATAAAAATGACAATAATAAAATATTTTACTTCATTGAACAAAGATATTTATAAATAATTTGAACAAAAATAACACATTTTGTTATCGATATTAATAATCGAATAAACTACAAATTGAATTCAATAATATAGCAACCCTGTTTGATGAAATGTCAAAAACTTTACAAATCGAATAATTTTCTTCATAACCGTCGATTATTTTTTCTATTTGTTTTTAGCTTTTCTGTGTTTCGCACGAGCTATTCTCCCCCTGATCGCTTGAGGAAACTCGAATTGGTGTGGTTGAGACTTGTGGATCAAGACAGTGACTTTTGAAAGGACAGAAAAAGTAGACTTTTGTTCTCCATAATAAATAATTAGAAATTGTTGTTACGAGTATTATATCCACGTTTAATTGTAATCAGAACTCGTGATTTAAAATAAAAAAAAATCAATAATTCTGTTTGTTTTATTAACTTTCCAAATTCCATTACCTTGTTATCCGCTGAACATATTAGTTTAGTAATCTAAGAAAATACGCTCAGAGTACTATTTAAATCCCCGTAATTTTAGTTTATGGAAGCATTACCAGGTGGCGCATAGTCTACACTTTTTTTGTATGGAGTTGTAGTTCTTCTCCTTGGAGTATATGTGTTCTGTGGTAGAGTCAGTCTTGTGGCGGACAGAGAATACGGTGGTGGCTGTCGTCTTCGGATTGTAAGAACACTGCTAGGGTGTAATTATGATGCAACCTTTACACTGTTCTTTTATATCTATCTATTGATATTGATATGATATTATATTGATGATATTGATAAAGGCCATAATGGGCTATAATATCCCATGTTCGATCTGATGGCATTTTTTATTGTGAAATTCCACGGTTTGTGCTCCTCAATAGAATGGAAGTTAACACATTGCGCTCCAGAATTAGAAAATAAACTAATTGTAGATCTGCCCAAGATATTGCTTTAGGCCAAGGTCACTCAAAAGGGGAAATAAAAAAACCAAATCAATGTTCGACAAGAGAAGTCTATTAGTTTAGTAGGCTTGGCACAGACTTCAGTAACTGTCAAATTTAATTGTATGGGTATTTGTATTGTATTTATAAAGTTATTTTTGTACTTCAGTTTTGATTAGTAACTGATAGTTATTTCATACTTTTCAGTGTTCTCTTTTGAAGTCGGTTTAAGTTTTTTATAAAAGTTTTTTTAAATTATTTGCAAATTGTTTCTAGTGGATATTATGATGTAAAATTAACTTAATTTGGCGACCCAAGTATCAACGCTGTTGTGCAATATGTAGAATTGTTAAAATAAGACTTAGACAGCTTGGCTAACCGATAGAGCCCGTATCGGTCTTCTGTATACAAATCAAAGGAAACTTGTGACAAGTGCTTGCGAGGCATCTACATTACAGCTTCGGAATTCGACAGCGTCGACGGATTGCCGCCGTTTTATACGATTGTAATCATTCAATATATAATTTTTAAAGATTTTGTTATTATTTTGACTTAATAATAAAAAATAACAAAAATACGTTAGCAGCGTGCACATAACTGTCGTGTTGTGGCAAATTCAACTTCCGCCATACTTGAATGTCGACGCGAATTAGTGCCAAGACGCTTAGACGCCAAAAACGTTTGGCTTTCCTGCACTTGCCAAGTGTTTAGACAAGCAATTTATGACAAGCAGGTAGAGGTATCATTATGGTATTACACCATAGGTTAATTAGTTACTAGCATAAAGTATTACGTTAACATAATCCACTAGTAACCCGCCCCGGCTTCGCACGGGTAAAATATTTTTGAAAATAAAATACAGCCCATGTTACTTGCTGATAATGTAGCTTTCTATAGATAAAAGTATTTTTAAAACCGATGAGTAGTTTTTGAGTTTATCCATTACCCATAAACAAAGTTTCTTTATATTACCAGCTTTTGCCTGCGACTTTGTTCGCGTATAAATTACAGTATATGTGTTATTCTGATGTATAAGCTATATTACTGTACAGTTTCATCAAAATCCGTTCAGTGTTTTTGCGTGAAAGACTAACAAACATCCATACATCCATCTTCACAAAGTTTCGCGTGCTTTCGCGTTTATAATATTAATAATAGGACCACAGATTAATTAGTTACTAACGTAAAATAGGACTATAGATAAATGCATATTATGGAAAAACTTACATAACACATATTTTGCACCGATTCGATTTGAAAAAAATACATCATATTTGAATTTAATTATGTACCTATAATTGCTTGACGCTTCCTCCTCTCTGACTACCCCGTTGGGGAAACAGCGTAGACATATATGTATGTATACCTATTAATTATTAGCATCAATCGAAAGTTTGATACCTAACCATAGTACCTAACAGACCTGTACTGTTGTGGGGGATCAGAATTTAATGGATAAAAAGCCTTTTTAACTATTGACTGAGTACAAAAAAGTGTACAACAAAAGTTATCACTGTTAATGTGTAAATACTACATCTATTGTAATTAATGCTGATAACTTTGCAATATGTATTTTTGAATTTTTCGTATTTTCGAATTTTTCGTATTCTCGAATTGAATTAAGAACGACGTACCTAGTTCAAATCTATCTACTATATATAAATCTCTAGCGTCTGTCTCTAATTATAATTATACTGTCAAATTTTGCCATAGATAGTCATTTTATGACACACTGACTTCGATTCCACCATTTTTAAATTTTTATCTGTCTGTATGTCCTTTTATAACTGAAGAACTTTTATAACTCTATGTAGTAAGAATATGTTATTGCGCTCATGATAGGCGCATGATTGCGCTCTATTTGTTTTTTAGAAAATCTACCCCTAAAGGGGTGAAAAGGAGGCTGAAACTTTGTATGGGAAATGGTAAACCGCTGAACTGATTATGAAGAAATTAGGCAGGGAGATAGTTTGACATCACAGAACGAACATAGGCAATTTTTTTTTTTCAAAAACCTATCCCTAAGATGGTGAGAAGGGGGATGAAACTTTGTATGGGAAACACTAAATGTTGGTAGGTGTGGTGATAAGACTTTCTTTTATCAAAAATACATAGGTTACTTTTTTTATCAAAAATCTGTGAAAAGGGGGACGGGAGGGAAGGGGGACGAATCTTTGTACGGTAAATGCTAAACCGCTGAACTGATTATGATGTAGCAAGGATATTGTTGGTTATGGTTATAGTTAGTGTTATTGTAAAAATAAAGAAAGGAATGATTGGATGGCTCGGGCACATAGAAAGAATGAGTGATGAAAGACTGACGAAGAAAATGTACAGAGCGTAAGTGAGTGGTAAAAGAAGCCAAGGAAGACCAAGGCTGACTTATGAAGATCAAATAGCCAGGGTGTTAGCCTTAAACATACTTTGCACGTGTACATATGATATAAACTAATCTGGGAAAGCCACGAAAAAATTTTCCGCGCAGACGAAGTCGCGGGTACAGCTAGTACAATAATAATAATAAATAAATAGTAAAAGTACACGAACCTTTTATTTCTTTGATGAAAAGAACTGATCCAACAACATGGAACATATCTGCTTGAGTAATTCTGTTTGGTATGCTTACAGTGACTGCTTTCTTTATCCGCTTCATAGCACGGTACTCTAAATTGTTTACAGCAGAAGAAAACCTTTCCATCTCGAACAGTCTTTTACACCTTATTGGAAGAGCTTGGTTATCAAAAGGTTTATCCAATGCGGTGCAGAACAACAAACATTGGTTTATTCTGCAAAAAAAAGATCAGAAAAATACATTAAAATAATACTCAACAATCAAGACCATTCCGCCCTATGGGAAGAATCTGTATAAAATAACAAGTGGACATATTACCTTAACTTTTATGTTTGTTTAAAAAGGGGAATAAATTAAAAGAAAATGCAAAACAGCGTTGTCTAGGTGAGAGCGCGGTGTACGGGCGGTTCCACGTCTAAATGTGGATAACAAATTGCTTAGGAGGCTACCTAGTGATGCAGCCAGTACCCGGCTTTAGTACGATTACATCGTGCTGAGCTAGGCACACCGTTGGCGGTCGACGCTGACGTAGCTTGTCATTGTTATGGCTATAGCTCGGCGCCGCACGTTCGGCATAGAGATAAGGACCCTAGCTGTAAGAACTATTGTAATAAAATAAGTTTAATTGAGTCAATCTTAAATAAAGCTTCGAACTGAAAAGACTCCTAGTTCTTTTTAAAAAGCTTCCGCTCCCGTTCCGAGTTTTAACTACCTCGAGTAAAAAAGCAGTGAGGGGCGTGGCTTTCTCGTATATGTGGTAAACATTGAAATACACTCTTTTGGTGGTAAAACTACCATATGGACATCGCTCGTAACACGTCAACTCAATTGTTCTTTCAAAACTCTGTGGAGACACTAAGTTCTAATAGTTTCCATGGTACATACAAATAAATTATGTATAGTGAAAAGAATTTAAAAAATAGATAAATATTTTTGTTTAAATAGTATATATTTTTACTTAGCAATGAAAATTTCTTTATTTTTACTATTATTATTCTAGACAAATTAAACCGGCACGTTTATTACCTATTGCAGTTAGCATGCGACGGCCAAATATCGCATGATATCTGCTATCAAAATGAGAATTTGTGTAATGTAATTTGTATAGTGACACTAAATTTACCACGAAAAGTGCATTTTACTGCCATGGCGCAACAAACACGTAATCGTCACACATGATACCAATGCTTTATTACAATCACCGGTGGCGCAATGATCGCGTGGCTGTCGCTGTCTGCAAATTTTTAGGTAATAATCCCGCGGATCTCTTATAGGCAAATTTCTGTTATAAATGCGGATGCACAAGTTTAGATAACAAACAATCGAAATAAAATTTAATCAATATCGGTTCAGTACTTTCTGTCCAAAATTTAACATCTTTTAGCAGAATTTCAGTTTTTAATTTATTATCTCCATACCACACTGCCAATATACATTTACATTTCTTGCAGATATGCATTTGCCCTTGAGCCATTATTGACCAGTTCTTATTTACATAATATATATTTTCGCTCTTATTATTTACTTTCTAAAAATGCATTTTTCCTTGTTCAGTTGCAGCAATTTAATAAGGTGTTAGAGGACATTTTTTTCTTTTTCAAACAAGCAAGCAAAGCACCTAACGGAAAGTGATCACCGCCACCCATGGACACCCGCAACGTCTAGGGAATCACGGGTGCGTCGCCGGCCTTTATTGAAAGGAGGAGGGGGAAATGGACCACCGGCACTCTCACTCACCGAACGAAACATAACAGCAATAGAACTTTTATTTCACGCCGATATTCTGTGAGAGAGTGGTATTTTACCAGGCAAGCCGGTCCAATTTGTGGTTCAATGCAGCATCGCTCTACCACACAATATACTCGTAGATATAGAAATTAGCCCACTGAATCTTCTTAGATTTAATTACATTTTAAAAAGTACGAGGATATTGAGTTAGCGTACTCCGAGTATGTACTACCTATGGTACTTGTTTTTGTAAACAACAATTACAAAATTAAAATAATATCGGAACTGCTTTTCGTCATTAAAAGTCAAAGAAACAAAGCCAAGAGCCTGAACCATCTAAGCATTCCTTTCCTTATTTTTATTTTTACGATAACACTGTCATTTAATCTTACCATAATGCGTATTTATTTATTACTTAATTTGTCCGCATAGGCCATACCGCACATATTTCTAAGAGATTGCATTTCTACTGCATTTATCTTACTTTCACCTGATTTCGGGCATATCTAGCCCGCACCGTAAAATAAATTCGACACCAACAACGCATTGTGGACAGCGATATTGTCTATTCATGCTGCTTTATTTATTGCTAGCTGTTACCTCTCTCTCCACATCCACTCACATTTTCCATTCTATCTTTCATCCCTAGAAAGCACACTCCCCAGATACACAATTTCGTTCATTTATCCTAGACATTTTCCACATTTACCTATATTTCACACCTCGTCTACCAGGTACATATTCTCTTTTAAACAAATACCTTAGTTTTGTTCACGATCATATTAAATCCTTTCACTTCACAATATTCTTTCATGTACATGACCAGTGTTTGCAACTCTACTTCTGATGATGTTATCAAGACAGCATCGCCACCGTATGCGAGACAGTTTACAACTGTGACATCGCGTATCATACCGCTCATACTACCTTTCACTGTATGGAAGTAAATGTCCATATACCGCACGAATAGACAGACAGACATCACGTAACCCTGTCTAACGACTCAACAGACTGCGAATCAGGGCGACATGTTACCATCTATACTTACATTTGTGGTTCTGTGGCCACAATATAATAAACCACACAGCGTGCAGCACATGGCTCCCCACGCCATATTCAGCCTATAGGCAATAGGCAGGCATATTCAGTTAATTAAATACAAGTTCCTAATTTCAGACAAATCTACTCAAATATTTGTTTCATAAGTGCATTTTATTTTATATTACATAATAACATATTCTACTAGTAGCAATTCCATTATCTGTACATTCAGGGGTCTAATTCACTATGACCATTTAGCGCTTCCTTGCTTCGAAACCACGTCAATTCCATACTTATCTACGATATCTGCAAAAAGCGTATTCCACATTGACACATTTAACGAAATCGCGCGGAATGAACGCGACGTTAGCGTGATTTGAACTGTCAAAAATTCCACGTTAGACAATCGCGTGGAATCGCTGTGATCACGAATTAGTAAGATGTCTGTTGTGACTTTTACTTGATTTGCAAAAAAATTGATTTGTTTTTACTTGCCGCACAACGGCATACATCTTTCGTACAGTCTGCGAACAAATGCAAATAATAACAAAATATAGGTAATCGACGAGATTATGTTGAAAACCCGTTAATAGAATTAAAATCTATTATGGTACTTAGTTGAAAATTATTATGCTTACGATGAAATTTCCAATGAAAACTGTTTACTATTCATGTTTTTTGTTACAATTCTCTCAGTAATTGATTAAGAATTATTTGGTTATAAAATAATATTCGCAACATCACTTTGGTAAAATCACAAACTAAGGAAAGATACTAGGTAAAGTTTGGTAGAAAAACCTCTTTTGTGAATGTAACATCATTGTAGACAAATGTTCAAAAGCATGTTATTTATGATTAGGTACTTCTGTCATGCTGTCGGTGAATTGTTTATTAAATATGTTACATTTATAGCCATTCCTGTGGTTTTAATCTTTAAAATAATAAATAACACGTAAGGTTACAGCTATTAGTAACATTGTTCATTTAAAATAATAAAATTTCAATTAAAAATATTTAAGATCAAATACTACAAAAGTTATGTTCAGAACGTACTAGTGAATTTATAATGTACTATAGACAATTTGTCTTGGGGCATACAGAATACAAAGTACTCGATTCCTTACCGCGACATGGTTTATAGGAGACACGATATTGACGTGGTTTACGCGTGGTAAGACACATGGGCGAAATCTATATTCTCATAGTGAATTAGCCCCCAGCTGTTTAGTCAGGTTTACAAGTGGTTTTCATTTTCGTTCGATAAATAGTGATTGCAATTTAGTCTAGCAAAACCATAATTGTAAAAGCAATAGTAGTAGGCATGTTATATTTTCGACGCCGCTAATTAATAAAACCTACACCTTTTTTAATAATGATTTTAGATCTTTTAATTGTTATTCCCGAAGTTTTGATTTTTACACAAGCAACTGTCATATAATTTCACATTTGAAAATAAAAAAATATCAATAGTTGCATATACTTGAAATCTTTCTCTGTTCCTAGATTGCGTATGAATACGTCATTGCGTGACGTGTACATGTTGTTCCTTGTCTAACATTACAATCTGTATGTGTCTTATCCTTGTCACGTTTACGTAACAAATCAAAATGACGTAAATAGCGATGCAAATATATTACGGATTCATACGGATAATACGGACTTCAAGCACGAAGTGTAAGATTGTGTTTAAAATGCCGTGCAAGAATCTTTTAGCCGCTTTTACAATCTTATGGTTTGACCAGTAAGGTCTACTTTTAGTTAACACAATGTTACCGATAATACTATACGATGTAGGAAATATTTATGTAAATTCCGTCAGTAATTTATTTACATTTGACAGAAGATTTGAATCTAGTTTTTTATCTGTAATCTAATATAATTATTTATAAATCAAATTCAAAATTTTAAGTCCAATTAGTAGGCTTTTAAATAATAATGCTTTGTTAATTGCGTGAGTCGGGACCTAGGAATTTCGAGTACAGGTCCGACGTTGGCAAAGCCCATGGAGGACTGAATTCAGAAAAAGGAACATGATAGCGTAATTACTTCCTAACGGAATGAATAGAGATAGAAAGATGGCGAGCGTACCAGAATTAAACGACGTAAGTGCATAATTTAAAATATCCACTTACAACAAAACTATATTTTAATGAAATTCTCGCCATAAGAAACTTTTACAAAGGAAAAATATTTTTTTTGTTACAGTTCTACTGCTTCTGAAACCATCGTGTACCTATAATGGATACAAAAGGAAATTTGAAGAGGTTACTTTAGAACTTTTTTCTATCGAGAAAATATTTACCAAATATGTTTAGACATTAGACAAAAGTTAAAACAAATAGTCAAAAAACACATATCTGAAAATCGAAAATGATGCTGCGTCGATTGGGAAATATGGTCTTTCAAAAAACATGAAATTTCTCGAGGTATCCTCTTAAGTACAATAAAACCCCAAATGCATTAAAAGCTACAAAGATTTCTTATGAATACATGAGTACTTCATTTACTTATACTACAATACGTAATTTTGTCACTGAATGTATATCCACTCATGTTTTTAATTTTATTAAATAAATAATGATTATACCTCTCAGTTAAAGGCAAATGTGATACATCAACACCTCCCAACATAACTGCGTCTACAACATGTAGAGCCTTAGTATGCATTTGATTGTTACCTTGTCCGCGATATTCTCTCACGATCTAAAACATAAAAATATGCAAATTTCATGTTAATTCATTCACTCATACGTCATACATGCAAAGCCCAGAACAGTAAAAAATATGAAATTAAATTGAACATTGTATAAAACATACTTCTCCATATAACAAAGTTTTAGCAGGTAAATTTAGGTGCAAATCGGCTACATTTTTCCATCTAGAGTTTTCTAATTGATAAACTTGTTTTCCTCCACAACCTGTAATAGCAAAATAATATACATTTATGATGTGATAAATGATAATTCAAATCAATAACATAAAGTATAATTGATTTTCTATTCGCAAAAAAAATTGAAAAAGAAACAAAATAACAAATTTTACTCACCTATGAAAAACTTTAAATCTGAACTCTTTTTGCCACTACTGAGGAACATGAAATGCCAGTCATACACACCCTTAAAAGTTTCTAAGCGTGAGGCATCTTCCAAATATTCTGATGGCTTACTTAGGACATTAGACTTGAAAGTGGTGAGATTATGCGACTCAGGCGGTTGTTTCTTCATTAATGATAAAACAGTTGAAAGAGTATCATCTGGACTCATTCTTTCAGGTTGTGTTCTGACTTTGTCTGGTAACTACGATATCGTAAGAAAATATTATGTAAGTGTAAGTATTTATTTCACATTATGTAAGAATAAAACAGCATTATGAACCTAAGATGTCTTGTTTCCCTTCCAAAACATTATTTAATGTAAGGAACTTTACGACTTCATAATTAAATATTTAAACATTTACTGAATTTTTGGGACATTAAAGTAACAAATAATGTGTTATTTAAGAGCGCAGATCCGCACGCTTCCGCAGTTGTTCACAAACTACAATTTTTACTTGACTCTAATCTCATATTAGACAAGAAATGTACTAGCAAAAAATCTAAATAAATAGCTCATTCTTTTAATTCAACGGATATAGAGGGCGATTTTTAAGTTTTGAGTGAAAATTGGTCAGAATCAATGTATACTTTTTAAGGAGAAAAACCGCACGCCTCTGCACTCTCATGCAAAGGTGCTCACAAAATGCTAATTTTACTCGACTTTAAAGTCATATAAGGAAGCAACGAATGTTTCTACAGCAAACCAAAAGCTAGTTCTTACAACCAAACGGTGTAAGAGGCTAATTTTTGAGTTTGAAGTAAATATTTAAGATAATATTTACATACATACATATCTTCACGCTGTATCCCTAACGGGGTAGTCAGAGAAGACAGAGCGCCAAGAGTCGCAGTCCTTACATACTTCTTTCGCTTCCTCAAATCTCATCATTCTCATCACACATTTTCGCCTAGGTATGCGAATAGTTCTGACATTTCCGTCGGCTAACACTCTGGCTATTTGATCTTCATAAGTTAGCCTTGGTCTTCCTTGACTTCTTTTACAACTCGCTTTCGCTCTGTAGATTTTCTTCCTCAGTCTTTCATCACTCATTCTTTCTATGTGCCAGAACCATCTAAGCATTCCTTTCTTCATTTTTACAATAACACTGTGGTGCAACCCTGTCATACTGCGTATCTCCTTATTGTTTATCCTGTCACGCACATCTTTCTAAGAGATCGCATCTCCACTGCATTATCATACGTTCACTCGATTTCGGGCATATCCAGGCCTCACTACAGTACAATAAAATTGGAACCAACACGCATTGTGGCCATACACAATGCGTGTTGGTTACAAATGGGAACCTTTCCCTTTATAACCAACAACTCTTTATAGAGAGGCACTATGCCTGCGATGTGCCAGTCCTCAGGAACCACTCTCTTCTGCCAGCAAAGATTGCACATGATGCACATGATGATTGATTTATAAATGTATTCCAGACCCTAGGACCACCATACTTAATCATCTCAACAGTCACCTCATCATTTCCCGCAGCCTTGTCACATTTCAGACTTCTTATCGCTTTCTCGATCTCTTTCATACTAATGACTTCCTCTAGTTCATAATATTTGTTTTCCCAAAATGAAATCGGCTTATTTTTTACCAATTTAGTAAAGTTTATTAGAAATAAGTAGCCGGTAAGTTTAATAAGTTTCAATATAAATAGTAGTAGTATAATATATCCAAGCGTCGTCACGTCGGGGGACCGCTATGTTTACTTGTATTTGAATTTCATACATACTTTATCATTTTTTGTTGTATTCTCTTATTATTAATTTATTTACTTAACGGTCATATTATTTTTTTACTTTTTGGAGGTTTTTTTTGAGTCGGGGGTTTTTTAAATTTTAAATTTAAGTTTTATTTCATGCTTTTTAAACACTACGATCTACATTCTATACCCCACATTTACGCAAATACTTTCCGAGACGATACACGAAATTGCGACACGAGATCGTCCCTCGCCGAAATTTGAGTATTCTGACAATAGTTGTCTGATCCATAATCAGACCCTGATTACCATCTATCTATCTATAACCTATTCAAGGAGACCATTTCAATAAGCCTAAACATGATACCTCTATTGTAAGTGGCGAGGAGTTGAATATCCTGCTGACTTCAGATGATGCTGTAGCATCTGGTCAAGGTTACTATGTTATTGTGACATTATTAAAGTCACAGTATACTAAATTTCGCATCGATTAGACTAATAGAAGATGCTCGCGTCCTTATAAAAACTAAAAAAGAGCTGATATTCTTTAAACGGCTGAACCGATTTTGATAAAACATGTCTAAGAACCACCGCTAGAAAACCTGCTTTCAAACAAAAAAACCGCATCATAATCAGTCCATTAGTTTAAAAGCTACGATGTCACAGACAGACACACAGACACGTCAAACTTATAACACTCCTTCTTTTGCGTCGGGGGTTAAAAAAGGAAGAGCCTTTCGTAATGCTGGAACTCACTATGACGAATATTTCCAAACTCCACTTCTGAGGGGGTAGGTTAGAATAAAATCCCAAAATACACGCGAACAAAGACGTGGGCATAAATTAATAGTCTTATTTATAATAAATATAATTTGTTACAATAAAGGAATGAGAAAAAAATAATTTTATTTTCTCACCTGCCACAATTTGAGACATTCTTCCCTCATTTCAGCCTGACTAGTTTCTTTTATACTTTTGTCTTTACTGAACTCTGCTATCTTGAGCAAATTCTTAATTTGTCTTTCACCGAGCCTGAAAATATTAGTAATTTTACTTACTACACATATTATGTACATACCGTACTCATATGAACAATGTACATTATACAAATATTTGATGTGTACTTAAATGTAGAGTAAGTATATATAACATATAACTAGTAAATAAAAAGTAGATAGTTAGGTACATGTAAAAGTATGTCGCAGCCAACTAATATTGAATTGGTATGTTACTCCGCCACCGCACCGCAGCGCTAGTTTCGTTTTGTTTACAAGATGGGAGTCAACAGCTGGTATTTTTGATCGTTGAGGGTTGTTTTGTCGTGAAAGAAATAATCAAAATAAGTTCCCAGTGTTATTTAGAAGTCATAAAAATAATGAAGTTACCTACGGGGCGATTCAAGTGAATTAAAATTTAAACAAAGTTCTTATAGTCCGAAATCTGTTGTAGTGCTTCGCTGACCGCTACCGCGGCACGCTCGTGCGGCTCGCGCTTTGTATTACACTATTAACTACAAAATTATTTTTTAAATATTTTTATAAGTAAATGTTTCTAAATTAATATTTTTTACCACTTCATTGCCACTCACTTTATTACCAGTTTAAGTTTCAAATTGTTTTGTGCTATAAAGAATATAATATTTCATTTTGTTTTTATTTTGTAGGTTACCCCAGCAAATTGACATTTAATCAGTTAGCTGAGCGTCGTCTAGCTGTACTGTTGAACGTTGTGTTCAGCCAATCCGCTAGACGACATTTACACGTGTGGTCGATTGACGTTGTTCAATGAAAGAGCGAGCCGCGCAATTAAACGGCTATTTCAACCAGTTGGCTGCGAAATATAGAACATACATACATACATATCTTCACGCTGTATCCCTAACAGGGGTAGTCAGAGAAGACAGAGCGCCAAGAGTCGCGGTCCTTACATACTTCTTTCGCTTCCTCAATTCTCATCATTCTCCTCACACATTTTGGCCTAGGCATCCGAGTGCTTCTGAAATTTCCGTCGGCTAACACTCTAGCTATTTGACCTTCATAAGTCAGCTTTGGTCTTTCTTGGCTTCTTTTACTACTCGCTCCGTAGATTAGCTTCGACAGTCTTTCTTTACTCATTCTTTCTATGTGCCCGAACCATCTAAGCATTCCTTTTTCATTTTTACAATAACACTGTTGTGCAACCCTGTCATACTGCGTATATCCTCATCGTTTATCCTGTCACCGCACATATTTCTAAGAGATTGCATCCCCACTGCATTTATCATACTTTCACTCGATTTCGGGCATATCCAGGCCTCACTACCGTACAATAAAGTTGAAACCAACACCGCATTGTGCATGGCCATTTTGGCTGAGTTTGACGTATTGGCACTGCCAACTAATGCGGACAGAGCACCATTCACTTCATTACCAGCTGCATTACCGTCTCTGCTATCCATCTCACATCTTCCATTCCTCGAAAACGCAGTTATACGATTTCATTCACTTGTTCTAGACATTTTCCATGTACCCAAATCTCACATTTCATCTGTATCGCTTCTCTTTCAAACACCAGAACCTTAGTTTTGTTCACATTCACATTTAATTCTTTCACTTCACATTCTTCTTCATGCACGTGACTAGTGTCTGCAACTCTGCTTCTGATGATGCTGTGAGCACAGCATCGTCACCGTACAATAGGCAGTTTAGCACTGTATCATCACATATCATACCACCTTTTAATGTCTGGAGGCAACTGTCCAAAAACAACACGTCAAGCCAGGCAGACATCACGCGGCCCTGTTTGAAAAAGGGCGACATGTCTCCATCTATCCTTACACAGACTCTGTGCCCTCGATATGACCTCACAGCCTGCAGTAAGGGCTCCCCCACATCATATCCAGGCAGAAGACTGCAGTGTCTTTCGCACTACTCTATCGAATGCTTTTTCAAGGTCGACGAAAGCATAGAAAACTTTCACTATTAAAGAAAACTTAACCTATGGAAGCCCCTGACTCGAGTGTGGCAATTCATTAGAATTTCTCTCGGTAACAGAAACAAAGTCGCCATTCTCACACAGTTCTCCATAGTATTCACTCCATCGCTGCAGAACATCTTTTTATCTGTTGGCAGATGGCTTTCCTTTGAACGCACTTTATTCATTCTGCAAGGTGCCGGACCACTTCGGTACTTACGTACTTTCCAAAATAATTTGGAATTTTCCTCGAAGTTGTCCGACATCTTGTTTTCGTCTAACACCCTACACCTTTCAAGCTTCTGTTTCACTAGTGCCTTCGTTTTTGCTTTCTGCAGTTTATATCTGTCTTGTTTCATCAAATTATTCATACCACAGTCATTTTTAGTAGCAAGGTAGTCTCGCCATGCTTTCTTTTCCTTATACACAGACTCTTTCACCTCATCATCTCACCACGCATCGCGCTTTTTACCGTTCCCAATCTTATTCGTTCCACACACTTCTTTCGCAGCCCCTATCATACTATCCCTAAGGTTCTGCCAACATTCTTCAACATCCTCACTCATCACTTTCAATCTTTTATCAAGCTTACCGAATACTACCTTTTCATATTAATTCCTGGTGGTCGCATGTTGTAGTTTCCAGCTTTTGATGCGACAGACCACTACAGGCTTGGACACTACGCGACGTCGCCATGCTGCAAACAAACTCCTTATTCTGGTTATCACCAGAAAGCGGTCCGTTCCCAGTTCGGCTGCTCTATGCGCTCTGATGTCCATAACCTGCTTCTCGAGCCTGCTATCCACCAGGATTAAACCAATCATACTTCTCTCACCCTTTCTTTCCCACGTGTACTGATGGATCCTTTTGTGCTGAAATACGGTATTATCTACAAAAAAAAATCCTTTTCCATACACACTCCTAACACAGTCCTACCAGCATCATTCACTCTCTTATCTCTTTACATGTCTAGGACAGACTCAAATCCTGTTCGAGCTGTCCCGACCCATCCATTCATGTCTCCACACACAACAATTATCTCATTCTCTTCAACCGTCGCTAGAACTTCTCTAAAATTCTCCCAAAACTGCTCTAGTTCACCCAAACCGACAGAAAACACTGGGGCATACACCGCGAAAATAAAAATTCTCGCCAACTCCAACGTGAGCCTCACCCAGAGCAGTCTGGGATTTACACATCTATACTCAGTCATACAATTAATCAAACACGAAAACAGTAAAACGCCTACCCCTTGGCATCCCCTGTCTTCATGTGGTACCCCTGATCACAAATCGATGGCCCCTCCGGGCAAGTCGCCAAGTTCACTGCCCTTTCGTTTGGTTTCACTCAAACATAACACATCCATATCATATCATTTTTTAACACATCCAATCTTCTTTCTTCCATAATATCAATCACTTCATTCATCTTCTCTTCAATCCCACCTCTCACATTCCACGCAGCTATTCTGCACTCCTCCCTCCACTTCCCGCCGCGAGGTTCGCAACGTGTTGGGTGGTGGTTCCCAACGCTGAAATGCACTCTGCACACACCAGCGGTGACAGACCGTTGTACGTCGCTTTCGGGGGACGCCCTAAATCCATCATAATCTTTGTCTAGCTTGGTAATGGTACAGGAAAGGAATTGCAGCCGTGAAAAAGGCTGGCAGGGGTCGCGACGAGCACGCTTCCTAGAAGCACAAAATCATAGAAACTAAGCTCCCGTCCCAGCTTCACATAGTTGGAAACATAATTAATATCCTCAACCTTACATAGAAACTATCGAACACTAAAACCTCTATCCAAAACTATTTAGCGGTTTTCGAGGACAGTAAAAATGAAGAAATAAAAAAGTGCAACATATGAAGCATGATCAATGATCAATACGAATACGACGAAAATTGCGATTATCTCGTAATTCGACAATCGATCATTTAACAATTATTATGTTCTTTATAATTGTATGTAAGGACTGCGAAACTTGGCGCTGACTACCCTGACCCCGTTAGAAATACAGCGTGAAAATATTATGTATATGTATGTTTTATGATGAGAGAAATGTTTGCTCTACAGCAGTTTTCCATTAAATAGAAGCCATTGTAGGTCGCATATGTATTAATACCTACACACAATTACTCTTGTAAATGTACTCATAGAAGGCTCTATCCTCTTGGATAACACTTGTAGGAACTAATTCTGTAATATCGTCTTCGTGATCTCGTCTTTTCCATAACGTAGAATTGACAGAAAATAGATGCCGCTCAGCTGACTCTGTACCCAATTTTTTCCACATACAAACGAGATAGCGCTCTGAATTAGCCGGTCTTGATGTCACGGGTTTGTGAATACACACTGAAAATTTAAAGCCATCTTGTTAGAAAGTTTTACAATCAATTTCATGTATTATTCTGACGCGTATAATGTGGTGTGACATAATGAGTAAATCATCATACTAAAGGCGACAGTTGAGCTTCATTCCTATCTAAATAACACAATTTATACTCAATGAAAATATGAACGTTTTCATGCTAATTCGTTTTTTTTAAATCTTTTGAAAACTGTCACCTTTTCCATATCGCATTTAATCATTTAATCACATAATACGCAATTTTATCATATTTTTAAAACAAAACTAGTGCATTTTAGTTCAAATGTCATTATTTTTAATATTAATTCATTATTATTATTATATGCAAATAATCGAAATAATAATAATACTGTCCAACAAAATTAATAATATAAAATGTTTCCTTGTCCAAGAAAGACAAAAAATATATTCGTTCTAGCTGTACTGACGACTTCGTCCGTGCGAAAAATTTTGTAAAAATGTACAAAGGTCGTTCTTGAAAAAAGCCTACGTCTATCTGCAGGCACATACATCTCTGTACCAAATTTCATCATAATTGGTTCAGTAGTTTAGCATTTCCCATTTAAAGTTTGATCCCACTTTTCGCCTCCTTAGGAGATCATTAATATGAATTGTCCTTTGTAAAATCCTCTTTAACATTGTAGTCCTCTGTATAACGAAATGTATGTGTTTCTTTTGTGTTACGTACAACTTTTTTGAAAATAACTCAGATTTGAAATAACTCAGAACTCAGAAGAAGTCAGTCAGTCACAAAACGAATATTTATCACAAAATTGACTAAAAAATTGTATTTACAGAAAAGCCTACAGATTTATATAGTAGATGTATTAATTACATATAACAAGTAGGTATAATATGCTAAATTCACGACAAAATGCATACAAAAATGTCCCATGTAGATGTGAACCAATGCTCTACGCTACGTCCATTTTTGTCATACAAATAATCGTCTACTGTATAATATGTCTTTTAAATCAGTGTTTCTTTAATCCTATTTTTTACAAAATGGCAGGTCCAAAATAATTTAAAAACGTGTAGGTACCTAATACCCATAAACATAATTATTGTACTTTATGGATTTTAAACAATTGTGTTGCAAGTCTGTCTTTGTTTCAAACAAATTGACGACAATTTTATGAATTCACTAAACTGGAGAATAATCGTGTAACCCCCCAATACCACCACTACCACGGATCCTAGTTATGAACCTAAGACTTTTTTTATAATTTGTTTGATCAGGAGAACAACAGCGAATTACTAATAAAATGAACATATAATACTATAAGTACTTACAGATGGTCAATTACAGTTCCATATTATGTTTATACAAAGTGCTACATAATAAAGATTTATTAATTGTTTCACAACAATTAATAAATCATTATTAATTGTTGTGAAATTATGGAATCACTATTGTTTTGAACTAACCTTAACTACTATAAGTACTAATTTATACGAACCTCTATCAAAACACCTATACATAATGTATACCAAACCCACACTGAACATGGTAAACACATCAAATAACTTCACAACAAAATGACCGCCGGTTCTCACCAACATCAGTGCAGCTAAACACTGACACAGGTACAATTGCTTTGACAGTATCTCTTGAATGTTTTCCTGACCTTCTACAGAAAAGCCCTGAAATTAATTTATTTAATATGGCATAATATAAAAATTACAAAGTAGTGCATATAATATCGCCTTACCACATACTTTGTTTACTCTATCGAGTAAAAATATATAAAAAAATTCACACTTACACCATCGGCCATAAGAAAATGTACACCTTTATTATCAGTCTGTGATAAAACATGATCTTTTAGGGACATAAGGTTAGCTGGATTAAAAATGTTACCATCATCCTCAACTCCATAGTATGGATTAAAAGTTTCAGGTGTACCAGCATAAAAATCTGATAATTTAAAATCATTAGAGCCTTTCAACGTGAATCCAAAGCCTAAAAATAAGAAAGATGGTTGTAAAGCCATTATATTGCAGTGAATAACAAATTTTAGAAAACACTATGAACAATACACTCACCTTTTGCTCTCCAACTTCTTCTGTATAAAACATACTCTGAAAAGCCACCAGGACCAGCACACACATCAGCAAAATATAATAATTCTTTCTTATCCACTGCACTTTCACCATTTTGCTTCTTCGGCTTAGTAAACATAAAGTCAAAAACAGCATCCATATTAGCCATTTTAACAGCAGCTCTATTCAAAAATATTACTGAGCCTATAGTTTCGTAGGGATTGCTACGAAATCGAGCATGTCTCAAATCTTCGTCATCAAGACTGTCGAAAATAGTCTGTAAAAATATTTAAATCATCAATATAATTACATCAATCTTTTAAAAAAGCGAAATATAATTATGGAGTATCAGTAGATGCCCAACTAGTAGAAAATCACTGCTGAGTTAATAAAATAACTAATATTTCCTAAAGAAATAAAAGTCTATACTATTTCCCACTACAAGCGCGTCGACACTGGCGTCATTCGCCTGATCGTTATGACATTCCCAATCTAACAATATACTCGTATTATAATAGTTTGATTAGTGGTCGTTATTCTGAGATACGGTAGGTACTAGGTATACAAAAAAGTATACATCATGGCCATAATTACCTATACCTACATTTACTTTTTTTTTTATTACTCATGCGGGATAAACAGTATCTAAACGCACATTTTTGCGGTCGATATTATAATTTCTCATTGTACAATTTGAGTGCGACAAGTTTACTTGTCGCACGCAAATTTTGCTAAGCACACGCAAATTCACGATTTAAAAAAGAATGTAAAATGAATATCTAAAAAAAACAATCGATTTTAGTACTCATTGATATCAGTGTGAAAGATAAAGAACATCTTGATTTGGAAGTTTTAAATGCACACTGATTGTAAAAGCTTACTATGAAGTTAGCGATTTCATTGAATAAAAAACAAGAGTAGAAATAATCCTCCCTGCACACGCATTTACTAGTGTATTGAACTGTAAATAGTAGAATGATGTTGAAAAAATGATACCTGACAGAGTTTCTTGTCGATTCTTCTTAGTGTTCCGGTTTTCTTTTCGAACCGAACTACAGCAGTTTTGACGTTCAAAAATAATTCGCTGTTCGGTTTACTTGAATAAATTGATTTGATTGAATTTGATCACATTAAATATATCAAATATAAGGAAGTATATCGTATTTTTTTATGCTAATCGATAGAGCTCATTATTTATAGAATTATATATATAATAGAAAAAAATACATATTTCTTTTCCTGTAAGCTAATAACATAAGATATCTTCACGCTGTATCCCCAACGGGGTAGTTAGAGAGGACGAAGCGCCAGGAGTCGCGGTCCTTACACACCTCTTTCGCTCCCTCAAATCTCATCATTCTCTTCACACATTTTCGCCTAGGTATGCGAGTGCTTTTGACATTTCCGACTGCTAACACTCTGGCTATTTGATCTTCATAAGTCAGCCTTGGTCTTCCTTGGCTTCTTTTACCACTCACTTTCGCTCTGTAGATTTTCTTCGTCAGTCCTTCATCACTCATTCTTTCTATGTGCCCGAACCATCTAAGCATTCCTTTCTTCATTTTTACAATAACACTGTTGTGCAACCCTGTCATACTGTGTATCTCATCATTGCTTATCCTGTCCGCAAGCGTGACACCGCACATATTTGTGAGTGATCGCATCTCCACAGCATTAATCATACTTTCACTCGATTTCGGGCATATTCAGGCCTCACTACCGTACAACAAAGTTGGCACCAACACCGCATTGTGGATGGCCATTTTAGCAGTGTTAGATAGATAGCAGTGTCACACTACCCACTAATGCGGACAGAGCACCGTTCACTTTATTGCCAGCTGCTACCCGTCTCTCCACATCCAACTCAACTCACATCTTCCATCCCTAGAAAACGCACTCACTTGTTCTAGACATTTTCCATTTACACAAATCATACATTTCGTTTGTACCGCTTCTCTTTCAAACACCAGAACCTTAACTTTGTTCACATTCATTTTCAATCCTTTTACTTCACAATCTTCTTTCATGCACGTGACTAGTGTCTGCAACTCTGCTTCTGATGGTGCTATTAGCACAGCATCGTCAGCGTACAATA
This sequence comes from Zeuzera pyrina, assembly GCA_907165235.1. Classification (NCBI taxonomy): domain Eukaryota; kingdom Metazoa; phylum Arthropoda; class Insecta; order Lepidoptera; family Cossidae; genus Zeuzera; species Zeuzera pyrina. The sequence continues at coordinate 9,299,622 of OU015627.1, forward strand.
GGCAGTTTACATCCCATTACATCCCATACCACTCATATTACCTTTCAATCTCTGAAGGCAACTGTCCAAATACAGCACGAACATCCAGGCAGACATCACGCAGCCCTGTCTGACATCAGAACTGACTTCAAACCAGGGCGACATGTCACCGTCTATCCTTACACAGGTTCTGTGGCCACGATATAATAAGCCGATATATAAGCCCGTAGTAAAGAGCCCTCCACGCTATATTCAGGCAGAAGACTCCACAATTTCTTCCGCACTACTCTATCGAATGCTTTTTCTAGATCCACGAAAGCGCAGAAAACTTTCCGGCCTATAGCCAGAAACCTCTCCACAATAACGCGAAGCGAGAAAATATGATCCATACAACCCCTACCGTTCCTGAAACCACCTTGCGCCTCCCACAAATATCTTTCTGAAACGCCTTTCATACGTTCAGTCAATACCTTAGTATACACTTTACTCGCTAAGCTGACCACGCTGATGGCCCTATACCACGCACAGTCTAGATAGGAACCTTTTCCTTTATATAGAGGTACTATGACTGCCGTGCGCCAATCTTCTGGACCCTCCCCCTTCTGCCAACAAAGGTTGCAGAGTGCACAGAAGGCATCCCAGACCCTAGGACCACCATACTTGATCATCTCAGCAGTCACCTCATTAATTCCCGCAGCCTTTCCACATTTCAAACTTCTTATCACTTTCTCAATCTCTTTCATACTAATAGCATCCTCCAGTCCCTGGCCCGAGTGTGGCAATTCATTAGAATCGCTCTCAGTATCAGAGACGGAGTCGCCACTCTCATACAGTTCTCCATAGTATTCACTCCATCGCTGCAGAACATCTTTTTTATTTGTAAGCAGGTTGTTTTCTTTCGAACGCACTTTATTCTTTCTGCGAGGTGCCGGACCCCTTCGGTACTTACGTACTTCTTTCCAAAATAATTTGGAATTTTTGTGAAATGAATCTTGTTTTCGTCTAACACCCTACACCTTTCACGCTTCTCTTTCACTAGTGCTTTCGTTTCTGCTTTCTGCAACTTATATCTGTCTTTCATCAAATTCTCCATACCACAGTCATTTTTAGTAGCAAGGTAGTCCCGCCATGCTTTCTTCTTCTTATACACAGACACTTTCAACTCATCATCCCACCACACATCACGCTTTTTACCATTACCAATCTTATTCATTCCATACACTTCTTTCGCAGCCTCGATCATGCTATCCCTAAGGTTCTGCCAACATTCTTCAACATCGCCGCTCATCACTTTCAATCTATCATCAAGCTTACCGGATAAACACCCTTTCATATTAATTCCTGGCGGTCTCATCTTGGAGTTTCTAGCTTTTAATGCGACAAACCGCTGCAGGCTTGGACACTATGCGATGTCGCCATGCCGCAAACAGACCGCTTATTCTAGTTACCACTAGAAAGTGGTCCGTTCCCAGATCAGCTCCTCTGCGTGCTCTAGTGTCCATAACTTGCTTTTTGAGCCGGCTGTCCACCAAGAATAAATCAATCATACTTCTTTCATCCTTCCTTTCCCACGTGTACCGATGAATCCTTTTGTGCTTAAATAAGGTATTAGCAACAAAAAGATCCTTTTCCATACACAGTCCTAACACAATCCTACCAGCATCATTCACTCTCTTAACTCCATATTTGCCTAGGACAGACTCAAATCCTGTTCGAGCTGTCCCAACCCATCGATTCATGTCTCCACACACTATAGTTCTCTCATTCTCTTCAACCATCGCTAGACAGAGGACACTGGGGCATACACCACTAAAACAAATAACCTCGTCAACCCTGTCTTGAGACGCACCCAGAGCAGTCTCGGGTTTACACACTTATACTCAGTTACACAGTTAAGCAAACGAGAGAACAGTAAGACGCCTACGCCCTGGCATCCCCTTTCTTCTTGTGGTACACCTGACCACAAAACGATGCCCCCTCCAGGCAAGTCGACAAGTTCACTGCCCTTTCGCTTGGTTTCACTCAAACATAACACATCCAATCTCCTTTCTTCCATAATATCAATCACTTCATTCAACTTCTCTTCAATCCCACCTCTCACATTCCACGCAGCTATTCTGCACTCCTCCCTCCACTTCCCGCTGCTAGGTGCACAGTGTGTTGGGTGGCGGTCCCCAACGCTGAACTGCACTCTGCTCACACCAGCTGGGACAAACCGGTGTACGTCGCTTTCGGGGGACGCCCTAGCATTCATGTTTACACTGTCCCGCAAATAGAAAAGTAAAAATGGAATTTATTTCTGCATTCTTCGGTGTAAAATACGCTGCCTGCGCTCAAAAAGTCAGCAGGCGCGGGATGTGGGTGGCGCACGTTGTGATTCACTCGGCGCCTAACATTTTATTGCGCCTTGGCGTTATTTTGAGTTCACTTAAAGCGCCAGTGCACTTAGATGCGTCTGAGTTACTGAGTTCACGCAAGGAATTTTGCTGTTACTCATGCCTAAAATAGTCATATCACAGATTAATTAGTTACTAACATAAAGTCATACTACAGAAACTTGTGATTTTAAGCAAATACAAACAAACATACATAAAGTTATGTCGTAATTTTAATATCTAAATAGTACACGAAACTTTGTAAGCTAACTATTACAGTCGTATTCCAATAATTTGTTACCTTAGCTTCTAAAACACCTTTTAATATCTGTGGTTCCACAAATGCAGTCTCATCATTAATAGTCAGTTTCTTCGGTCCTTTCTGTAACCAGTCATCTAAAAGATCACTGGTTAAGGTTTCGTCCGAAGCTGGTGGCATCCACGCCTAAAAATATTGATAGGTTATAATCATTCATAAATACACAGGTGAAATTGAAAGCATCAGCATCCCTTTAAAATAAGATTCTAAACATAGTGCTGAATTAATATTACCGAAATTTTTGAAATAAAATAAATACTACAGAAATTGTATATTTGGCGAGTGCGTTTTCGAGGGATAGAAGATGTGAGTTGGATGTGGAGAGACGGGTAGCAGCTGGCTGAGCAATAAAGTAAGGGTTATATACATTGGGCTATAGAATTAGTAATTTTATCTATAAATCTCAATATATAAAATTGACGGTTTTGTAAATTTGCTACTTTTGATATAAATCACGTCTTCTTTAAAATTAATAGTCTACGATAAAAAAACGGTAAACTCCAAAACTAACTGTTTTCACAATAAAATTTTGATTACAACTTCAATCACTGAAACTTTAATGTGGTGTAATTTTGCAAATTTTTTTGTAACGTTATACAAACACGACAATATATTTATAATACGTTTTTTGTTAGGTTAGGATAGGTCTATTTACTACAACGCGCGAGCCGTGCGAGCGAAGCGAGCATGCCGCGGCAATGGCCGGCGAAGGGCCAGATCGGAATCCGCTTTATACATGGAGCAGTAGTGAAACAGGAGTCCGCACACTAAAGAGGTAGTTGAAGTCCAGAAATATAATCTAGTAAACATCTCTACAATACTCCATCTCTTTTCATCTTTTGCTGTTGGTATATATAATATATAGCAACCTTATATAACTCCGCCGCAATGGTGAATCTGTGTGAAACGGGTCCATTAGTGTGCCGGTCCCAAGCCCGGATAAAGGAGGAGGGCAAGGACTCACAATGGATTATGATCTATGTATAATACATTGTGATTCGAGGGGGGAGAGATGGATGCGAATGCGTGGTGTAAACTTCACATTCGAATCCACTAATATCCCTGACCAATTAACCCACCTTCCCATCCATTCTTCCTTCGCATCCTCAATCCTAACCTAGGGATATCCCTCTACTGCACAGGGTATGGAGGCTGTGCAGGTAGTATCCAATCTCCATACCCCCAGGATCAAAGTGGGAGGGTTCGTGCCGAGGACCCACAGCCTTCAGCTGTAGGCAGCGGGGAGTGATGCGGAGGGGGTCTACCGGTAGGGGGGGAGGACTTAGAGATTCTCAATATAGGATGCGAACCAACCTTTATAACGAGATCCAGGAAAGAGGTGCTACATATCACTCTATCAAAAGGCAACATTAATAATTATATTAGTAAATGGAAAGTAGATAAAGAAGAGAGTTTTTCTGATCATAGAAGGATAACGTTCGAAGTGGATAGTTATATAGAGAAAGTTAAAATCAGAAATCCAAGAAGAACAGATTGGGTATGGTTCACAAGTGAATTGGAAAGATGGAAACCCAATCCACAAAATATCAAGACAAAGGAAAATATAGAAGTAGGTTCTGAAAACCTAAAGAATGCAATAATGACAGCATTTAAACAAGCATGCCCTGAGAAAACATGTCAGAGAAAAAAAGGACAGATATGGTGGAATGATTCACTATACAAACTAAGGAAAAAGGTAAGGTCTGTCTTAAAAAGGTAAGGTAATGTCTTATTGATAGTATCACCAGCATCATCAACCACGTATTATTTATTTGTTTCTTTCAACGAGTTGAAAGATGGTGGTGTAAGTATATGCTAAGTCACAAGTACACTATACATTATAATATGTTAATAGTAAAGAGTAAAGTAGTAAAGAGGAACAAAAAACAGAAAAAAAAAAAGCAAGGCACTCTTTAACTAAAGTACACTGAAGAAGTTTAAATGTCATTTAGTGTATCTAACAAAAATTTTTTGAACATGCCGACTCGTGTTGCCATGATATCAATATTATTAAAATGTTATACGAGTCTACCATGTATATGTAGCGGCGATCGTTTTCCTGCTTTGGTTCGACACAAAGTGGTGGCAAATATTCGATTAGAAGTCCGACAGTGAGTCCTAGTAGGAACTCTATAACACAATTTGTTATTGAGGGGTATACAATCATATCTATTATGGCATAGGTCGTTACATAAATTAAGACATAAATTAAGGAAAATTAAAGAGAAACTACACAGTAATAAGCATGCATATATGGAGGGTAAGTCCACGGAAATGGCCTTACACAACTTCACTATCAGGCTGGAAAGAGCTATTAAGAACAAGGAATTCGCTTTGGCATGCTTCTTTGATATCGAGGGAGCTTTTGACAAAGCAACATTTGAAGCCATGGAAAGGGCAATGACTAGAGAAGGCATAACTGAAGCTTTGAAAAAATGGACTGTATGTACGGTAAGAAACAGAGTAATTATAGCGCAACTAGGTAATATAGTAAGTAAAGTTGAAGCAAAAAGAGGCTTTCCACAAGGAGGATGTCTGTCGCCACTTCTGTGGTGTCTCCTTATAGAGTCGTTATTAAACTCGATCAATGACATGGGAGTGTATATGCAAGCATACTCAGACGATGGGGTGATGGTTGTAACTGGGAAGCATTTGGAGACTACTAGATTAGTTTTAAATATGGCCATTAAGACAGCCTTAGAGTGGTGTAATCTAAGAGGACTTGATCTGAATCCTCTGAAAACACAAAGTTATTTTTACGAACAGAAGGAAAGGACGACATGAGACCTATTACAATTAAAGACCTCGAAGTGAAGCCAGTCAAAGAAGTTAAATATCTAGGTATAAGGCTAGATCACACTATGAAATTTACAAAGCATGTTAAAGAAATATGCAAAAAAGCAACGGTAGCACTATATTAATGCCGAAAGGCTATAGGAAACAAATGGGGCCTAACACCGAAAATAGTACACTGGATTTATACAGCTATTATAAAGCCTAGGATAACGTATGGTGCGTTAATCTGGTGGCATAGAACAACAAAGGAAATAAAAGCAGAACTAAATAAGGTACAAAGGTTGGCGTGTTTGATGATGACAGGAGCGATAAGATCTACCCCTACCGCTTCCCTGGAAATTATCCTAAATCTTAACCCTATGCACTTAAAACTTAAAAAGAAAGCCATAGAACAATGGTATAGAATGAAGAGATATAAGGAGTCGAAGAGTAAACCCTTCGACAAGGGATACACAACGACAGAGACAGAAGTAGAAGATAAACTAGGAATGCTTGTACAGAATAATGACCTAATTAGGAAAAGAAGAATCTTTGACAAAAAATATAGAGTACATATGGGAACCCAGAGAAGACTGGGAATTAAACATAGATAAAGACACCACCAAATATTTTACGGATGGTTCTAGAAGAAAATCATCAGAAATGGCGGGGACTGGAATTTTTATTTCCGGATGGAAAAGAAACATTAGGTAAGTTCGCTAGTATATTTCAGGCTGAAATATATGCGATAATGGAATGTGCAACAGCACTAATAGACTCAATGACCTTAATCAAAGAGAATATAATAATATACTCTGATAGTCAAGCAGCCCTCAAATCATTAGATAAACCGACAACTACATCTGCATTGGTTGGGGAATGTAAAGCAATCTTTAATAAGCTAGGAGAAGAAAGAAAGGTTATCATAGCCTGGATCCCTGGACATAGCGGTAACGAAGGTAATGAAAAGGCGGATGAATTAGCAAGATGTGGCGCGGTCACACCGATAATAGGACCAGAACCATACCTTCCAATTTCGAACAAAGTAACAAACAGTGTAATAGACAGAATAATTAACAAAGAAACAAAAGATTGGAAGAAATTAAAAACATGTAGACAAACTAGGATGTACTTTGAAGGAAAAGACAAAGCAAAGGCCAAGTATATCCTCAGGTTGGATAAAGGTAATGCAAGAATAATGATAGGTTTCATAACGGGTCATTACACACTAAACAGACACCTATCACTACTCAAGACTAACACCAGACCCCCATGCAAACATTGCAATAGGGAAGAAACTAGTATACACTTCATAGCAAAATGCAGTATGTATGCAGGCATTAGATACAACACATTAGGTTCAGATACACTGGAGGAAAGGGAACTGAAGACAACCAACTTAAAGGATATCCTCATGCTTTGTAGGAAAACCGGAAGATTCATTGATGAAACTAAAGAGGGAGAACCACCAGGCCAACAGTAACTGGAGCTCTAACCAGGGAATAGGGCTGAATGGCGCCACTCGAGGGAAGCCGACAGCCCGTCTGCAGCCTAGCGGACGTCCCTATCAGCAATCTACATCTTATATAAACTATTAGGTGGACTTTTTGGCGGGAACGGGAGAAATGAGGTTGTCATTTCATTTAAATTTTCTATTTTTTACATTTTTAGGAGGTTTAAAAGTACAACAGTGATAGTATATTGTGTTTTAAAGTTCTGTGTAAGTGACAAGAATGGAGGAGATCTAAATAAACATGTGTAGCTGAAGTTTTCGCGCTCTTCCAAGAAGTCCTTTATAACTTCAGTAAAGCCTACTATCACTTTACTGGAGGAGTTTTACTATAAGAAAGAACTATTTTACTTGTGATTCTACATGGATTCTACTTATTCTGTGACTGTATACTAGTTTGTGTTAATGCGTGACCATGGCAAACGCGCTAATCATCTACTGAATGGTTTTCTCGCTTTACTTGACGTTGGCAATGTACTCTCGTACGGTGCCATTTAAAAATTAAAAAACTATTAGGTATCTCTCCGAGTTATTTCCTGGGGCAGAATTGAAATAGGAGACCGCACTCTAAGGAGATAGTTGAAGTCGAGAAATTTAATCTTGAACATCTCTATATCCTTCCATCTCTTTTCATCTTTTACTGTTGGTATATGTATACAATGTCGCCCCTCGGTAGGTGACCGCCCGAGATTTTTGGACTATTTAAAAATTATCGAGAAAAAAACCCAAAAAGTGGGGGTCTACCTTGTATGGTTTTCATTTTATCGAATTTTTAATTTTTTTAATGAGGTGCATGACCTAGCTGCAAATTTTTGGTCATATCATACAAGTTTTTGATTGGATTTTGATTGTTTTTTTATTTTTAATTTTTAAGTTACTTTATCGATTAAGTAAACACATGTGATTAAGGGTCTGCATTGAAAAATAATTGTAAAATTACGTAAATTTTTCGTAAAAATAAATTGATTATTTTTTTAAGAGGTGTATTTCCGTAAAATATCCTATTAATATGTTTTTATTATTCATCCTAATTAATCTACTACATAACCACTACAAATTCACAAAACATTGTTTATTACTTCTCATAAAATTTAGAGTAATCCTTTTACAAAAACAACACTAAAAATGATTCAGTCTTTTGAACAGGAAGTCCAAATACAGTGAAAATTTATAATGAAATTACCGGGTATCAAATGAAATTTTATACACAGAAGAAGGTTTCTGTAAATGTGAAGTCATCATAAATCCAATATGGCGGATGCTCCATGACAGGACATAATTTTTTTGTTGGATACCAACAATATGGGTATCAAACGAAATGAGATACACAGTAGGTATCCGTATATGTGACGTCATCATAAATTCAATATGGCGGATGTTCTATAATAGGAAATCATTTTTTTGTTCAATGCCAACAATATGGGTATCAAATGAAATGGAATATGTAGCGGAAGGTTTCTGTATATGTGACGTCATCATAAATCCAATATGGCGGATGTTCCATTACAGGTAATATTTTTTTTGTTGAACGCCAACAATATAGGTATCAAATGAAATGGGATACACAGGAGAAGGTTACTGCATATTTGACGTCATCATAAATTGAATATGGCAGATGCACCGCGATGGAAAGTAACTTTTTTCAAGATTTCCTCTAACAATATGGGTATCTAGAATAACCTCAGTAACCCAGAGAAGTTACTGAAAAATTTTCCACGCAGACGATGTCAGGGGTACAGCTATAATCAATATGTGTATAAGCATAAATTTAAATAAAATGACCTACCTAATAATTAAATGTCTTTAAATACTTATTTGAAAGTATTTTACATGAATTGTACACCTGGCATTTCAAACATTTTACTGCATACAAACATATAAATTTAAAATATGCATATAGTCATTTAGTGTGTGTGAAAAGAAAAAAACACTTACCACTTCTTCCTTTGCCTCTGGCTTAGAATCGTCAGAAACCCATTTGAAATCTTGAGGTATGTCACCAACAGTGGATGGTTTCAAGCCCAAGCCTCGTCTTCCTTTCTGAGTAAAAGCTTCAACGGGCTCAGTGCGACCTTCTCCTAATTTACCCAAACCTTTACCAGGTACGAATCCCATTTTGCTCATAATCTTTTTCGCAGCTCCTGAATATCCTCCTTTAATTGCATCATCAATATCAGTATATTGGTTAGAGTTCTTATTATAAAATGAATTATCATTAGTATCTTGGAAACTCTGACGTGCTGACCCTTCTCCATTGTCATCTTCAAATCCCGAACGATAGTCATCATAGTGATCATTTGGTGATGAGCAGTTATCACTTACACTGCTTCTACGTCTATTATTATATGGACTTTGCTCTGTATAGCTTAACCTTTGCCGTTTTGCTAAAGGTTCTGTTGGTTCTTCATCAGATTCTTGTACAGCTAACAAAGAAAAATGTTTAAGTAATTACATTTGTAATAGTAACGCCACATTAATAATAGTTCACCATTATTTTTTACAGTGATAGCCTAACCATAGTGTCTTACGTCAATCATTTTAATCTGAATAATTTGTAATATTTTGTAAAAATGAACTTTAAAATACTGGTCATTAATGAATAAGAGGGAGTTGAGAGGTAGGAGAGGTTATAATTCTTCAATTCTCAAGAGATCACAAAACCTTTTTTTGCACATAGTCCAGAGTAGAGAATGAAAATTTAAATTCATCGATTTATATGGGATTTTTAAAAGTTTTTATTTTTATTATAATTTTTGTTTATTATTTTCGGTCTAGTTTCACCCCCTTTTGGGTTTGCACTTTACCGAGGGCACCCTGTATTGTATCTATTTATTTTATTATCTATTTATTCCTAATTACTTTAAATAAAGCTTTAAGTAACAGTCGTTAAAATTATCTTTTAATACAGCAAAAATCTGGGTTTGTCATTCGATTTTAAGAATTATATTGAATTATCTCATGAAAATTATTTTTCATGTAAATAAGACCTATTATGCAATAATGAAATAATGAAAAAACAGTATGACATTTAGTTTTTCTATAAAGTTTTTTAATAATTTTCCCAAGAAATTACATATTTGAGATGAGATAGGTAAAAAACAGCTTTTAAATTTTTCAAGACATTTTATTATTTTATATTGTTTTGATTCAAAATCAGAAATTATAAATTTTTATTGGAAACAATTATTTTTAAATATCGAAAGTTGTAGTTTGAATTGCTAATTAAGTAATGTTTCCATTTACACATGTAATAAAAGATATAAAAAACTTATAATAGAACTCACCTGAACCATGTGAAGTGCTGGATGAAGTGCGGTACGTATTTGTACGTGGATGTTTCGGCGAGCTTTCACCACTGCTAGAATCATCATCAGACGGTTCTAAAAAGTGAGAAATATACGATTTTGAGTTAAAATAATTTCACATTAATTCTAAAACAACGGATTTTATATACACGACGTTTCACACAAACCTGACAGATTCATTATTTGTCCTTTTGTAGTCCTGCGATGTACAATGTGAAGTGAATTATAACTTTTGTAAATAATTCCTACATGGGTAAAATTTCATACATAGCTGAAATTAGAAACAGCAGATTATTATAATAAAAGGTATTTAAAACAACAACCACATAAACAAAACACAATAAAAATTACAGTTTCTGTAGGAATCTGTTTCTGTGCTCATGAAATGATCTGACAGAAATGACACCAAATGACACCACGCTGTACGTTGACAGCTGACATTTGTGATCATTTTAAGGCGTTGGCAACTTGGTAACATCAGCCTAATCGTCATTCACAGTCATTGATCGTGAGTAAGGCCTTTTAGTTATTGGTTCTATAGCTACTATGTTCTGTGCTATAGTCTGTGTTGCAAAAGTTCCCGATTTATCGGGACATCTACTGATTTCGGCTGTAACGTCCCGATATCCCGATTTAAAGACCTAATCTCCCGAATTTCTATTTTGACTTGGTAACACTAAAACAATGCAAAGGGATTCCCCAAAACTTCTCGCACGACCTTTCAATACCGCAGTATACACAAAACATATTACATCGAAATGCGTTTAAAATAAGGTTCATTATTGTTTGATAGGTGTATGGGGGAAATCCGTAAAAACCATATATATAAGTACGAGTTGTTTGGGAAATGTACTGAGATGTTTTATACTTTAATAATTATTGTTTCGTTAGTTCGCAAGTCCACTAGTTTTGTTGTGAATTATTGTACTTAATTTTTACTCACAATGTCCGATTCCGATGATTCGGATGGAATGACCTCAAGTATGTACTATATAGTACTGGAGCTAAACGAAAAAAATACAAAATTCTTTTGTTTTTAACATATTGACTTTACCACACTCATCTGCCAACGTCGAAAGAATATTTTCATCAATCAATCTAATAAAAACGAAACAACGTAACAAACTCCACTGAATCTATTACAGATCTCCTTCACACAAAAAGATGTATAGCAGAAAACAACCAAACGTGCTACAATTTTATTATAGACCAAAAAATGTTTGAAAAAATAGCTAGTAAATGGTATGAGCATGAATAATAACTAATCACTAAACCTATATATGTATCTATATTTTTCATTATAGTAATTAGCGTAAAATACATTTATTTTATTTTGATTAAAAATTTCCCGATTTTTGTGCTTATTCAGTAGTGTGATGTTGGGATTTTTTTAGTGGTTTAGTCGGCTTAAGTCGTTCCTACTACAAAGACTGCCTCGATATATTTGTCGCCAGAGAATGCAATATACATTAAAATGTATTACGTCGACATTTGATATTATATGAAGAATATTTCATTTAATACTAAAGACGTCGGCTGTTATGTGTATAGATCCCTTTGCCTTCCCTCTCAAGGCATAATTGTACAAAAAATATTTATATTTTTACCGCGCTTTCAAAATTTTTCTATCAATTTTGCAATTTTCTCCGTTATCATAATTTTTCACTAATCGCTATTTGTCATTAATTATATATATAAAAAATCTCTCTTTATGTTCGATTATTCTCCTGTAAAGATATTTGTAAGTGATTGTTTAAAAACAATAACTTTGTATGTTTCAGATGGGGAAAGTAAAGCAATTTAACAAAATAACAAATCCTGTATAGAAAATGCACGCAATACAACACGAAAACACCATTCAGAAAGTTAGGTAATTATTAAATTACATAAATATTTACGAAAAAAAAGTATGCTAGTTACTAGTTAGGTATGAAACTGTTATATAATAACTTTGAACCCATTGAACGTTTATAATTTATACTTGCCTATTTGAACTAACGAGGGCATCGATTATAACTTGTTTATTTGTAACTGAAACTCGAATGTAGTGATATTTAATTAATATTCATTTCAGACTTTTCTCATAAGTCACAATTTAAACTTTAATTAATAGTGCCTAATGTATTAATGGTATTTTAGTAATTTTGTAAATGTCTCAGATCACCACTTATGTTACCTCTGATTTATACTTATACCATTTGTGTGACCCCAAAATAAGCATACTTCATACTATGATAATGCACTCAGGCTACAAACTGGTAACTGGTAGTCTGGATGTTACTAGATACTCTTCCAGTAAGTAGACTCACAGTTTAACTCGTTTCCTGAACAGAATTGACCTGAGCAGGACATTGAAAGAACAAATTAAGTGATCAGACTGGGAATCAAATAACTCGGATCCTAGGACCTCGGAATGAACACAGCTTTATATTTATGTATATGTATAATATAATATTACATTAAGAACCATAAAAAACGCATAAGGCCTATTTTTAGAAAAACTAATATATCCAAGAATCTGGTAGTAACCTAGTATCAGTAACAAATAATTATAATGTAAAACTGTTGTTCTATTAAATTTCTATGTAGGTACTTCATTAAAAATCACATTTATGACTTCATAAGTAACGTTAACCATCCATAATTTATAATATATAAACCTAAATGAGCCTATAATATATAAACCTAAAATAAACCTATAATATATAAACCTAAGCCTAAATGAGAATTTATCAGAAATTGTATGCGAAGAGGGCATAAAGTATAAAGTTTTAAATTTAAAAATAGTAATTATCATAAATTAAATTTTTTAAAAATTGACAAATTTATATTATGTAAGTGAAAATTGTAATAAATATATTAATTTTATGTACCTAACAATAACAAATAATTATAATGAAAAACTTGTTCCATATTTCTATGTAGGTATTTAATTAACAAATCACATTTGTTATAAATTAAATTAACTATTCCTAATTTATAATTTGTAAAGTACCTAAGTGAGAATTTATAAGATAATGTATGCGGAGAGGATATAAAGTATAAAGTTTTAAATTATAAAAATAGTTAATTATTATTAATGATTCAATTTTTAATAAATTGTTAAATTTATGTTATGTAAGTGAAAATTGTAATAAAGCCCATATATTAATTTTATGTATTGCAGTTCTATCGACCAGCATCTAACAAGTGGAATTGATCATTTCGAGCAACAGATTGAGACTGTATCTACAGTAAGTACTTACTACTTTATGTAATGTGTAGGATTTTGAGAATTTAGTACCTATGCCTACCCTAATATGATAGTTACATATATGACAGTATTTGCCTAATACTTACCTAATATTTTCAATAGTACAATAATGGGTTTTTTTAACAAAAATATTGCAATTAGTTTGCAATGTGAAGAAATGTAGTCTATTGAGGATGATGTAACCCAGTCTATTACATGAGTAATGGTAACCATTGTCCACTGTTACAATTACAACATGATATGTGAAAGAAGTAATAAAAAATAATTGTTTACATAGACATGTTATCTATAGTAAATACAATTAATATGAATAAATATATTATATAGCAGGTATGTATAAAAAACCAATAAATAATGAGAAATCGCTTGCTTGTTTGAAGCCAATTGGCAGCAACTCATTTAGTCAGTCACCAGCAAATGACATAACACGTCTGATTCGTAAAGTAAACATTTCAAAATCTCATGAAATTTTAAATAAAACATATTTATAATTTAATTCCTTATTTTAGTTATGATGTGCAGTGTTTGTCGCCCAGTAATTAGGACATTACTATTGTTTATATAATAGTAATGTTATAATTACTGGGCTGGATGATACTGGATAATTAATAGTTTTTCTGGCAAGCATGTAGGATTAAACACTTTTAGTAGCTAGTGCCCGTGGAAAAAACTGGACATGAAAAGTGGTATGTTACATTCGCAAATGAATTGATCGGATTTCATTCACTTCAATGATGATATTCACTGCTAGTTGGCAACATTTGCATTGCAATTTCGATATGAGATTATAGATACGTTCCGTAAAAAATTTCATAATTATTTCTTCCAATTGAAAAAAACATATAACATTTGTTTTTAAATGACGGTCACAAAGTCACATTTGACTAAAAAGTAACAATTGAACTATGAAGTCAGCATTATTCTTGTGTAGAAAAAAGTTATGACTGAAACTCATTTGAACTAGATTTATCTATACCATTCCAATGTTCCAAATAAAGTTACCATATTTAGTAAGTGATGTAGGGTGACTAACGTACAATGATGAATAATGGAAACTTTCTCTAATGTTATTACTGAAAGCAATCAATACTAATTTGTGTCGTTTTCCATATGGTAGTTACGGGAATAAATTCATAAACTTGTTTCTTATTGTTACAACTAATGTAAATTCTTTCTTAGTGATCCGTTTCGAATCCATAACTTATTCAGAAATATATTTTATAGTAATAACAAATAGAATTGGGATTTCCATTACATTAATCCGTCTATTAATGAAATAACGTGAGCGCATCTTTCATAAGTATTTAACTGTTAGTATCCATAACAGAACTTTTATCTTGAAACTACTGAATATTGCATCAATTTGTCTCACAGTTATTTCGAATCGTCAGATATATTTGTTTTTTAATTTCAGAGTTTGCCAGTAAGCAAAAACAAATGCTTGTTAAAAGGCAAAAGAATTGTAGACATAGATTATTTTTTTCAACAAATTCAGGAAATTGCAGATCATGAATCTCTTCATGACTGTAAGTTTTCTTGTTTAAATATTAATAGAGAAGTTAAATTTGGTCTTTACTCAAAATTTTATGTTAATTGCAAATTGTGCAACAAGGAGTTTAATTTGGAGATGTCTCGTAATTTAATAGAAAAAGCGACTATTAACCATGAAGCAGTAGCTGGAATAATTTCTATTGGATGTGGTTTTTCTCATTTAAGATATTTTCTGGCAACCTTGGACATACCATTTTTCACTGTAAAATTATGTCGTTCTTACCATGACACCATGTTCACCTGGTGAGAACAGTCAGCTGCACACAGCATGGCTCAAGCTGCTCGTGAGGAAGCTGAGCATACGAAATTAATTGGCAATGTCAATGAAAAGGGAATTCCTATGATAACGGTAGTTGCGGACGCATGTTGGTCGAAACGTTCATATGGATCGAACTACAATGCACTCTCTGGTGCTGCCGCGATTATAGGACTTCACACTCGTAAAGTATTATTTTATGGTGTGAAAAATAAATTTTGCCAAAGTTGTTCTCGATCTTCTGGCACGGGTGTCCAGTTAAATCATAAATGCTTTCGAAATTTTACAGGACCCTCTTCAGCGATGGAATCCTCTATTATAGTTGAAGGTTTCAAAAAATTTAAACAATTTGCGTTCCCTCGCACTATCTCTTCTCTTATATTATTACAAAATATAGGAGAA
Organism: Zeuzera pyrina; assembly: GCA_907165235.1. Taxonomy (NCBI): domain Eukaryota; kingdom Metazoa; phylum Arthropoda; class Insecta; order Lepidoptera; family Cossidae; genus Zeuzera; species Zeuzera pyrina. The sequence continues at coordinate 9,315,347 of OU015627.1, forward strand.
GAGGTAATATGAAGAGATAAATAGAAGAGGGAGTTCTTTCAGGCCAGAGGAGGGGAGGATCGCGCATCTTCACCAATAACACTGTACTGCGTAATTATTAATTAAAAAGGTAATCTAGACTATTTCATAATATATGTAATTATGTACCTATGTTGACTTTCTCGTTTCTTATCTTCCTTTATACATTTTCTAGGATTTCTAGTCTTTTCGGCTGTCTCTTCTTTTATACTATTACAAAGTACAGGAGAATAATTATCATGAAAAGACAAATGGAAGACATAAATTCAGGCCGGAGAAATGGGATCTGCGTGTCATGAAGCGTTATTATCAATAACGCTGTATTGTGTTATTAAAAAGGTATTCGTAATTTATAATGCGTTAACTTTTATCATTTATTTTTGCTTTTATCTTCCGTAAAATTTTTACAAAGTTCATTCCGTTAAATGATTATAATGTTCATTAGTATTTGTTTTTATTTTATAATAAACTTTTATGATTTTCTGATCTTCCTTTATACCATGTATTTCCAGCATATAGCAGACACCAGTCTCCCCCGACGACAATTTGGTGGTGGTTTGAATGATATGTACATTGTATTAATAGAGAGTAAATGTTATAAATAAATGAATATTATCTCATCATACTATGTTTTATCTCATAGTAATATGTAGTATAGAACAAGTAAAGAGACAAATGGAAGAAGGAGTACCTTCATGCCAGGGAATTATAATGTTCGTTATTACATCTTTTTATTTTATTTTATATTAACTTTTATCTTTTATAATTTTTGATCTTCCTTTATTTTTTTCCAGTATATTATGTCCCTTCATACTATGTTTCATCTTCTACTAGCATGTAGTATGGAACTAGTGAAGAGACAAAAAGAAGAGGGAGTATATTAAAGTCAGAGGAGAGGAAGAGGATGAGAGGGTCATAAAGCATTATCATCAATAACGCTTGTTATTATATATATCATCAATACTTATGAAAAATGGCAAACGGTATTATTATTATATAATGTACTAGCGGCCTGTCCCGACTTCGTATGGTTGGACATTTATTATTTAATATTTTTTTTGGATAACACGTGGTGGTTATGCTATTAAATTCTAGCTTATATGAAACGTTTGTATTTTTAACATAGCGCCATCTATTGAATACTTACTCAATCCAGTCAACAGATATCGCCATCTGTTAGAATCGTTTGGAGCTAACAGATAATTGTAACTGTGAAATAAGAGACAAATAATTTGCAACAAAATAATATTGCGACTATAAATTGAGATGTAAGCTATCCTATCTTTCAAGTGGGATCAAATTGCACACGGTGTGCAAATCAAATTTAAAATCGGTTTAATATTTTAGGAGTCCATCGCGGACAAACAACGTGACACGTAATTTTTATACAGGGTGAATATACGTTTTTTTTTTTTAGTTTCGTTCAGTATCATATATTCAGTCATAAGTTATGACACCACAAAGTTGTTTCAAAATAATCGCGACGTTCAAGCGCACCTAAGCTCAGCTGGTCCGCACGCCGCCGGGTCGTTCACCTCATTCATAAGTTGCAAATTTTCCCTTCATACTTTCACGGGCTTAGGACCGTCAAAATGCAAAAGGGTTGTTCGTTTTTTTGTGATTTGAATGTAACTAATAATTGATTAAAAGAAATTTAATAAACAACTTGTTTAAAGTAACAAAATTAGATAATAGCTTTTGCATTCAGGCGTATTTAAAAAATTTGAATCAACTTATGTACAATTATAAATAATTAAAAATGAAATAATCGCCTATTCACTAAAAATCAAACTTAATTATACTTTAACAAATGTTCAAAATGCAATCCATTTCTTTCTATACAAAGTCTAGCACGTTTTTGTACATTTTCTTTTAATTTCCTGAGCACTAAATTGTTATTTTTCACTTCGTCAAACGCACGTACTATAAGCACTTAAGTCTGCAAGGCTTTGAGCCTCTTTGAGCCAAATGTAACACCGCACCATCACGTAATATTTGCGGTGTGAGTACCTACTCGCGCACGCGACCAGCGGAATATAGGAGCGAAAAACAAAAGCGATCATATCACACAGGGTTGCGCGGACGACTGATGCGACCCCCTGTGTGCGCGGCTCAAGCGCCTACCGCCCCCTCCGCTACCCCCGTGCGACGTTCCTAGGAATTCTGTGCGACCTACGTTCAAGGACGTGGCCAACCAAATCTAAATTGAAAGTCATACAAAATTGAAAATACATATTAGACTTTGTTTAGAGAGAAATGGAGTTTGATTTTTAGTAAAGGTGTGATTATTTAATTTTTAATTAATTAATTGTTACATAAGTTGATTAAATTTTTTAAAATACGCCTGAATGCAAAAGCTGTTATTTGATTTTGTTACTTTAAACAACAGTTTATAAAATATCTTTTAATCAATTATTAGTCATTGAAATCACAAAAAATCGAACAAACCTTTTGTAATTTAACGGTCTCAAGCCCGTGAAAGTAAGAAGGCAAAATTTGCATCGTATGAATGAGGTGAATGACCCGGCCGCCAGCTGGTCCGAGGTGCGCATGAACGTCGCGATGATTTTGGGAAAATTTATGATTTTATAACTTATGATTTTTGTACAAAGCGACCCTAAAAAAAATTCGTGTATTTCTATTTTCATCACAGATCTTAATATTTAAGTTTCCGTAGTGCGAAAAAATTCTTCCTGTATATATAAGGATTAACTTTTAACTTTAATGATTTGTAAATCTTTCTTTATATTTTTCCAGCATATTATGTCCCTTCACTCTGTTTTTATCTTTTTAATACACAGTTTTGGAGAAGAGGTGATGTATTTAGTCTCTTCAGAAGAGAGAAAGAAAATGGGTGGGTCATGAAATCTTCGTAATGAACGGGTCATTAGCAAGACTAATAACGTTAAACTGTGTAAATACTTGTATAATAAGATGCTAATCGATGTTAGTATTATGTATCAACTTCATCTCTTATCGTTTCCTATATTTTTAATCTCAACCCAAAAAGAGGGGTGTTATAAGTTTGAAGTGTGTCTGTTTGTGGCATCGTAGGGCCTAAACGGATGAATCGATTTTGATTTAATTTTTTTTGTTTGAAATGTGACGTGATCGAGTGTCCTTGGCTTTGATTTAAGAAAATCTGTTCAACCGTTTGAAGAATATTAGCTCTTTTTTAGTTTTTGAAGGGACGCGAGCATCTTCTACTAGTCTGTTCAATACGAAATTTAGTATCTTATGACTTCAATAATGTCACAATCACATGGTAAACTTGACCTGATGCTGCAGCATCGTCTGAAGTCAGCAGGATACCCAACTCCTCGCCACTTATATTAGAGATATCATATTTAGGCTCATTGAAATGGTCTCTATGAATAGGGTATAGATAGATAGATGGTGATCAGGGTCTGATGATAGATCACACAACTATTGTCAGAATATTCAGATTTCGGCAAGCCACGATCCCGTGTCGCAATTTCGTGTATCGTCCCGGGAAGTATTTGCGTGAATGTAGATCGTAGTTATAGTGTAGATTGTAGTGTTTAAAAATCATGAAATAACAAATTTAAAATTTAAAAACCCCTGATTCAATAAAGAAACTCCAAAAAGTAAAATAATAATATGTATGACTCATGGCCCTTATAATTTGTGATAAGTTTCGATATAAATAGTAGTAGTAATATATCCAAGCGTTGTCGCGTCGGGGGACCACTAAATAAATAAAGTAAAAACAATATGTACATCTAAAAACGATAAAACTAGGTATAAAATTTAAATACAAGTAAACTTAGCGGTCCTCGGACGTGACGACGCTTGGACATATTACTACTTCTATTTATATCAAAACTTATCATAAACCTAAAGGGCACTGAGGTACATATCATTTTCTTACTTTTTAAAGGTTTTTTTTTGAGTCGGGAGTTTTTGATTTTTTTGATTTTCATGTCCTTCATACAGTATAGTGAGTTGTAAAGGACAGATACATTATAGACTAAATAGGAGTGAAAATAACTTGTACTCTTCGATATTATCAATACTTTATTTTGTTTTGTTAAATATATTGTTTTTGATATAGACAGAGTGAAGAGACGAAAAATGGAAGCAAAATTATTTATCTTCGATTACAGTGAAGAGGTTCTACAAGATGCGAAACGCCACTAACAGTAGAAACTTCGAATAAAATACAGAAGAATCCGTAATGAATAAAATAGTAATGGACATCCTACTATTATTCATGTATAGTTTAGTCAAAAGTGTACTAAGTTTTAACGAAATATTTTAAGTAGGTACTTACTGACATAAAATTGGCATATTGCCGTTATATTGGGTCCTTACATATGAAATTAGCGTTTTGTCGTACTGACCACTTTGATCTGAAATATCTCCTCTTTCGTTAAGAATTCCAAATTCAAATTTATAAATTCATTTAGCTGGTACATTTGAGTTTTGAAAACAGTCATTCATTTGTTTTTTCCTCATTATTTTTTTCTTTGGCGTCGCTTATTACCGCACAATGGAAAACATGAAATATCGGTATATTTACGAGTACGAGTTCTACCGTGGCACCAGTGCTGCAGAAACAGCTCGAAGGATTAATGATGTGTACGGACCTAGTGTCGCAAAAGAAAGCACGGTACGTTTTTGGTTTCAATGTTTTCGTTCTGGAAATTTCTACCTTCAGAACCAACCCCGTGGACGCCCAGAGACCAAAGTGGAAAATGAAGAATTAAAGGCTATTGTGGAAGCGGATCCATCACAAAGCACTTCAGATATAGCTGCAGGCTTCGGGGTAAGTGACAAAACTGTATTAATCTACTTGAAGCAAATCGGGAAGGTAAAAAAACTTGAACGATGTGTACCTCATGAATTGAGTGAATTGAACTTGCAAACACGCGTCGACTGCTGTGTTACTTTGCTCAACCGACACAATAATGAAGGGATTTTAAATCGAATCATTACTTGTGATGAAAAGTGGATACTGTACGATAATCGGAAGCGCTCATCGCAATGGCTGAACCCTGGAGACCCAGCCAAATCCTGCCCTAAACGAAAATTGACTCAGAAAAAGTTACTTGTGAGTGTTTGGTGGACTAGCGCCGGTGTCGTTCACTACAGCTTTCTAAAATCTGGCCAAACGATTACGGCAGATATCTATTGTCAGCAACTGCAAACCATGAAGGAAGAACTAGCTGCTAAACAACAGAGATTGGTCAATCGCTCTAGGCCACTGCTGCTTCAGGACAACGCAAGACCACACACTGCACAACAAACAACCACTAAGTTAGATGAGCTACAATTGGAATGTCTGCGACATCCACCGTACTCCCCGGACCTTGCTCCAACAGATTACCATTTTTTCCGGAATTTGGATAACTTCTTACAAGGAAAAAAATTCAACTCCGATGCGGCAGGCCAAACCGCCTTCAAAGAGTTTATTGATTCTCGCCCCCATGGTTTTTTTAGTAAAGGGATCAATGAACTACCTATGAGATGGCAAAAGTGCATAGATAACAACGGTGCATACTTTGATTAATTAAATATATTTTACAAAAAAAGAATTGACTTTATATTCCTCCCGTACAAAACGCCAATTTCATATGTAAGGACCCAATATTAACTTTAATATACTTTTAGGCATTCGTTTTCTTTCTAAATGACATAATTATGACAATTTACGTTATATTACAGTAAATGAGTTACATTATATCATACTTAAATTGAATACTAACCGATTATGAATAAGAAGTTTTTATGAATAAGAGCAGGATTAGAGAGCACATAATTATTAGTGGTATTCGATCAGATCATCAAGCTCAATTAATTAAAATAGATTGCATGAAAAATAAATTAGAAAGAATAATTGAGTTTAGACCATTAGGCGGGAATCAGTTAAAACGTTTTACCAACGAAGTAACAAAATTAACAAACATCGTTCCCTCTGTTGGCGATCCAAATATCATGTATAAGAGTTTTTTGAAAAATTTAACCTACATATTTAATAAAAACTGCCCAAAGAAGAAAAAAATAATTACTGACAACAAGTTACATTTCTCTGATTGGGCGACAAAAGGTATTAGAAAAAGTAGGGACAGACTTTATGAGTTGTATGACGAAAAATCATACACATCGGATGAAAACTTTCATAGCTATGTCCGCAATTACTCAAAAATATTTAAAAAGGTATCAAAGCACGCGAAATCAATTCATATCGCCAATAAAATTAGTAAGGCAGATAACACAGTAAAAGCGATATGGAACACTATTAACACAGAAGTAGGGAAAGAAAATAAGAAAAACGAAGACCTCTCAATATACATTAATAATAAAATCGCTACTAATAAAAAACAGGTTGCTGATGGTTTTGCTAAATTTTTTTCAAATGCACCTGTACACATTACTAGTGGTCTAGCATCCTCTGCACATACAGCACGGGCACTATTAAGCCAAAATATAGGAAAGTGGTTCCCTAGTTTTCAGTTCAGGTACACTTTTTCATTTGAGATAGAGAAAACTTTCAAAGAATTAAAAAAAAAGAAAAGTGAAGATTTGTGGGGATTATCAGTTCATGTACTGGCTAATATAATGCCAATAGTAACACCGATTTTAGTAAATATATTTAATAAATGTGTCGATCAAGGTGTGTTTCCCGATGTGATGAAACATAGTAAAATTATACCAATATTTAAATCGGGTTGTAAATCAGATCCTACAAATTACCGCCCAGTGTCGATATTGCCAGCATTGAGTAAAATAGTCGAAAAAATAATGCTCAACCAAATGCTGGCACATTTTAACATTTGCAGGATTTTTCATGGTCAACATACGGTTTCACGAGAGGGCGGTCAACAACACATGCGGGAGCAAGCTTGGTCAAAAATATACTAGAGGCTTGGGAGGGGTCACGAGATGCCATTGGCGTGTTTTGTGATCTTTCCAAGGGTTTTGATTGTGTTTGTCACAAAACTTTAATTTACAAGCTGAAATATTATGGAATACATGATAAAGCTCTCGATCTCGTGATTTCATATTTGGCTGACCGAGAACAAAAAGTGAGTGTAAATGGAGTTACATCTGACGGTTCTAAATTAAAGATGGGCGTTCCCCAAGGATCAATTTTGGGACCGTTCCTATTTTTGGTTTATATTAATGATCTTCCATTTATGCTTAAAGACCTTCGTGAAATAATATTATTTGCTGATGACACATCATTATTATTTAAAGTTTACAGAAAAGACATAGATATTAGCGGACAGAATAGGACCTTGGCGGATGTCTCGAGATGGTTCGCTGCCATTAATTTAGGTACTACTGAATGCACAAAAAACCAATTGTGTTAAGTTTTCCCTATCCAATGTACCCAAAATCCATAATGGACTGGAACTGGATGGGAAACAATTAGAATTATTGAAATCAGCTACTTTTCTTGGTTTAACAGTAGACAATAAGTTACAGTGGGCGGACCATATCGGGACTTTATCTAATAAGCTCAGTTCGGCAATATATGCTATTAGGCGCATTAGACAGTTGACAGATGTAGCTACGGCTAGGCTGGTGTATTTCGCATATTTCCATAGCCTTATGTCTTATGGTCTGCTACTGTGGGGATCAGCGGCGCATATGAAATCTATCTTTATTTTACAAAAGAGGGCAATACGTACCATCTACAGTATGAACGCACGAGAGTCGCTGAGAGATCATTTTAAAGACATTGATGTACTCACCTTACCCTCGTTATCATCTATGAAAACATAATGTACACTAGAAAAAATTTAGATCTATTTCAAAAGAAAGGCGTTGTTAATGGTATGGAAACTCGTGGTCGCGGTCAGCTAGTTATTCCTAAATTTAAATTACAAAAGTCAAGTGGTTCATTTTTGGGTAACTGTGTTCGTTTTTATAATAAAATTCCTCAAGAAATTACTCAACTAACGGAAAAGAGATTTAAACTTGTCATTAAACGCACACTGATTGGAAAAGCATACTACAAAATTAGCGATTTCATTGAAGACACAACAAAAGACTGGAAGTGATCCTCTCTGCGTATGCATTTACTGGCTTTATAGATATTGTATTTTTAAATAACTATTGTACAATGATGGTGAAAAAATGATACCTGCTGACTGAGTTTCTTGTCGGTTCTTCTCAGTATTCAGGTTTTCTTTTCGAACCGAACTAAAATAGATTTGACGTTCAAAAATACCTTGCATTTGGGTTTACTTGAATAAATTGATTTGACTTTGATTACTGCAGATTTTCCCGTCTAAGTTACAACTCAGTAAAAGTCTTTACGGGGGAATATTTTGCGAGGTGGGTACGTATCTTGCCTTGCGGCTTGACATCTACAGTTCGATATTGCAAGTCCTAATGGATATTACAAAGCCTCGTCGCTGTTAGGGAGGGAACAAATGCATTAATTTTTGTCTGTATGTATACGAGTCTCATTCAACATTTATTCAGTGAATTTGAATGCACATTATACCGTTTGAAAAATTGGGTCCCAATTACTTATTAGGGTAGAATTCAAATCATTAGGTCAGCTTCATTATAAGGGTCTGTAAATCTTGAACACGTGAAGTAATATATCGATATTACATTTTTTTTTTCACTGGCAACACTTTTTATGAATAAAATTGGTGTAGACATTCACTGTCTACAGGGCTCGTAGCCCGACTGCCCGACTGAAGCGCCACGTCGGTGACATCAACTTTTACATAATGTATTCGAGTCAATGAATCCTGTTTATTTTACTTTTCTTATTAAATGTGAAAAATATATGTCGGTGGAAATAATAAAAGGCACTCATTTGATTATACTATGGCAAAGCGCGTCTTCCGATGACGCGCTAACGGAACGTCGGGGCCGGCGCTGAGGGTCAGTTAGACTACGGCGGCCGGTGCGATAGCATTTCTCCGACGGATCGTTTGCCATTAATAAATTTCCAATTACCTACGTATTAATTGTTACAAAGAGTTTTCTGTCGTTTGCACATTAACTTTGTCTTAAGTGTTGTATTTTATGGAGTAGTTCGCCTCTTGTAAGATTAGGTACCTATTTCTCATGGCTGAGTTGCAAAATCACGAGTTGCCCCGTGTCTTTTCCGACATCAGAAGTGGGATTACGGGACCAGTGAGTCTGATTGAGGTGTAATCGCGAGTGAACAAAATGTTAAAGCCTATCCACATTGTTAACGCCCTTACTCGTCGCATCCACGGTCTTTTGTAAAAGGAGAATTCGGCTACTGATCGACATGTGGACGCTTGCGGGATGCAAGGATTACGTCAACTACTGAAACTACAGCCCGGTGAGTCGTAGCCATTTTATTCTGATTCTAGCGCCGAATGTTCTGTGTTATGATTCTAGTTTTAGTATTACTAGCATTGGTGATTCAGGAGTATATAGTACCGAGCAAATATCGTGGGAGGTTATAATTAAAGTTAGTGGTGTGAAAATTTTATTTCATGTGGAATCCGACGATTGTGAAGGTGTGATCTAATTAATAACCGTGAAACTCTAAAACCTTATTGTCGCTATGACCAAACTAAGTTTAAGCATTGCTAGCGCTTTTGAATTCTTCTTAAAGTAACTAACTGTTTGAAACTGAATACGGATAGGGAATGAACCCGATGTTGCGAATGTGACGGAACACGTGGTAACGAATATTGAAGAGAACGCTGAAACGGTTACATTAGATTTGATAGTAATGAATTAAAATTGATTAAATTTAACGTAGGTGGTTTTGTGTTGAAAAATAACGACGAGAGTAATCGAACCTAACACAATATTCAATTCGAGAGTCCCTTTAAAGTTAGTTGCTTAAAGGTTACCGTTAAGTTTTGAAATCTTTGATTAGTAGTCGGATCTACAAGTACCTATGGTCATGAACGTTTTAGTAAAATGTCAGGAGGTAAAATTCTCAGTTAGATTCGTGCGATGTTAATGAGAGTAGAGGAGGTTATGTTATACCATGACTACTTTGGCCGCGATACACACACTAAGCGTAGTCGTAACTGCGCTCTGAATTATTGTCCAGAGCGCGTTGGGCGGCTGGTGATGTGACGATGACCTGGGTGACATGTGTCACTACGTTTCAGGTAGTAACTGGCCCATAATTGTTAGTGTGTGTGTTCATGACTGATGGTTGATAAGTCTGTGTAAATAGTTGTTAAAGATTACCAAAAGCTTACTGCGCTTTCATTTTTTTTCTCCTCATTCCGATTAATTATTGCAACGTGCGTCAGGTAGGCCAAACCTGTAATAACCTCAAACTGCAGTTGAATTTTGTTATGTTCACGGGAACACATGAAGTCCTGTGATACGTCTGTATGGCTATGTAGCAACGAGCGATAATTAAGCGAGAATTTATAATCTAATTGATTTTTATGTTACCGTCATTGTTAAAATCTGCTGCATAATGCTAGTAGCTTGTGAAAATGAGTCAATTAATATGGCGGCCGCGTGAACAGAGCTGTTGTATGTGGCAGCGATCATTCGTTTTCGGTTGTCTGATAACCTTGGCAAAGGTGTCCTTGAGTGACATCACTGGCTGTTCACTCCTTTGTCACGAAGAAGCGTGTAGATAGGTAGGTTAGGTACCCCGTGAACAGATAGGTAAAGTATAGACTAGGGGAGTAGGTCAAATAAACTAGTTACATTAGGTAGGTTAGGTACAGTTGGGTTTATTATCCAATCAATTCTCAATACGCCGCACAACTACGTCTTCTGTAGTTACGAGGAAGTCACTTGCTTGAACGTTGCGTTTTAGTAGGCCTGTTCTGGAATGATGTTGAAAGAGTGGTGCCTGGCTGAGTTTCTTGTCGGTTCTTCAAGGTATCTGGATTTCCTTTTCGATACGAGCCGGAGTGGATCTGGCGTTCGGGAACGCCTTGTGGCTGGGTTTGCTTGAGTGGATTAGGGTGACTTTGACTTAGTTGGAGCTGGAAATTCTGATTTAAAACTTACTAAGCGAATGAGGTGTACGATGAGTGTTCAAAGGTAAACTTTAAGAAATTGAAGTATCGTGTACCCCACAAGTTTGCATAAGGTACCTAAAGGGAGTGAAGGACTCATGGTGACGATAAAATCACTATGTAGTCTGCTTAAGAGTAAAGTAAGTTCGCGTCGGCTATGACGTTGTTGAGGAGAGAGGAGCATGAGAGTGACGCGGTGGTCGTGGGACCATTCGGCGTGTGAGATGTTGAAGGTACGTTATGTAGCATCTCGTTGACGGTTGCAAGCCGCTGGTCTGCCTCGTGCTATATGCGCGTTGGTCCCCAGTGTGTGGCGCAGATCTGTAGCGAGTGCTATACTCGTAGTTTGTGACGACGTGATGAAGGTACGTTATGTAGCATCTTGTTGACAGACTGCAAGGCGCATGTCTGTAGCGAGTGTTATACGCGTAACTTGTTGGGGGTGTTTAGGATGTTCGTCATTGGGTACCTTGTGTTAGCGTGTTCGGGGTGTTTGTGATTGCGTACCTTGTATGAAGCTGTTTAGGATGTTTGTGAAGATGTTTAGGATGTTTGTGAAGATGTTTAGGGTGTATATGAAGATGTTTAGGGTGTATATGAACATGTTTAGGGTGTATGTGAAGATGTTTAGGGTGTATGTAAAGATGTTTAGGGTGTTTGTGAAGACGTTTAGGGTGTCTGTGATAGAATGAAGAGATGTTTGTTGCAGAGACATGCAGATTTCGTTTTATTTCTTTTCGAATGAGAATGAGATGAAGAACGCACGAGGACGTGCGTGTTGTCAGGAAGGCCGTGTCGGTGGAAATAATAAAAGGCACTCATTTGACTATACTATGGCAAAGCGCGTCTTCCGATGACGCGCTAACGGAACGTCGGGGCCGGCGCTGAGGGTCAGTTAGACTACGGCGGCCGGTGCGATAGCATTTCTGCGACGGATCGTTTGCCATTAATAAATTTCCAATTACCTGGGTAATAATTGTTACAAAGAGTTTTCTGTCGTTTGCACATTAACTTTGTCTTAAGTGTTGTATTTTATGGAGTAGTTCGCCTCTTGTAAGATTAGGTACCTATTTCTCATGGCTGAGTTGCAAAATCACGAGTTGCCCCGTGTCTTTTCCGACATATATATTTTTTTTATGTTTGTTATAATAATAAACTTATTATTAGTGGTGATACAAAACTTTTCGGTACTTTCGTTATAGCTGGCTTGTCCTCCAAAGTTACGAGTAAAATTACCATGACCGGGCGATACTTCTCAGAAAAAAAAATTCGTATGTTCCGCTATGATATTCAATATTTGAAATCCATACGATTGTAGACAAAAGACTGATAAATTTATTTTGACTTACGGATTTGGTGCAATTTGCTTAGTTAGCCCGTGAGTGATACCCAAAAATTAGCAAATTATCGTACTGTAGCGATTCTTGTCAGAAAAAAAAATATTTCATTATGTTCTGCTATGAATTTTAAAACTTCCTACATATCTAGCTATAGACAAAAGAATGACCTATTTACTGTAATTTTTAGTTTGTGTATATTTTGCTTATTAAGCTCGAACAGTCAAAAGTTAGTAATTTCTTGTTCTTTGGTGATTCATCTCAGAGAAAAAAATTTATATCACTATGTTTTTCTATTAATTTTAAATTTTTTTACTTATCAGATTGTAATCGAGAGAACGAACTATATATTTCAACTTAAACTTTGTGTGTAATTTGATTAAAAAGCCCTTGCGCACTCCTTGAAAATCAATAAATTCGCGTACTGCGTAAACGCGAAAAATCTTCTTTAAAAAAAAAAAGTCAATATGTTCTACTATGGATTTTAAAAATTTAAATCCATACGATTGTAGATGAAAGAATGGCCTACTTATTTCAACTTGCGGTTTTTGTATAATTTACTTAGTTAACCCAAAAACTCTACCCAAAACTCAGCAAAATCCCATATCCTCGTACTTTAGCGGTCCAAAGGGCCTTAAAAAATTGGTTAGGTACTTGGTACAAAAATATAAAAAATAATGAAACTTTAATTTTAATAGTTTGCAACATATTTAAGTGTCGGAGCCACGAAATACAAAAATATCAGCTAACTGAATGCAGTAATCAAACAATTTGCAACATCAGATTTACTTACCGATGGAACGTGTTTTTCGGGGCTTTTCTGAATGAGTCGTTGCAACTATTGGGGGTATAACACTTTTGTATCATATTTTGCACTTTAAATAACCATAATAATGTTTATACACCAAGAAATATTTAATCATCGAACATGTGATGTCCTAAACAAGTAACAGACGCCATACTCCGCTTACTTTGACTTAAGCGGAAGATGGTGGCTGCAACGGTTTCGGAATTGCCAATGTGTGCCATTGTGTTGCAATAAATGAAAGAAAATGATAAATATATACAATTCTAAACTACAATGAAAGTCACAGTGTTATTACTTACACGGTTGTGGTGTATTCTGAATGCGCCCATAGTTTATGAGTTTCTCTTATAGTCTATGTCGGCCAATAAGATTATTATGTCTATGTCTGTTGTAACTGTGATTATGTACCCGTGTAAACTTTTAATAAATAATACAGTCAGTCTATATTTATTCACTTTATTATACTACCTATTGTCTCTTCCGATGAGCCAGCATGAAAAACATGATAACGGTATCTATGTGTGAGTGAATTATATTTGATCTGCTTCCATTTATAAATCTGTGGTCTAGCCAAAGACCACGGTGTATTCACTTCCATACTTTAATTTTTTATATGAAATTTTTTACTTGTCAAATGACCAATAGAGAGCGTTTTCCATTTATTGTTATTACATTTATGTCAATATTTATTATGTATTATACACATTCATTGCTTATTCATTATATATTTCATATTATATACACATATTTAAATATTGTTCATTTATTATTTTCATATTTCTAATTTCCATTTAAGCTTCTTAAAACGGAACACATTTGACATAGTAACCATGGCGGCCAAGGGCGTCGCCAGCTTATGACTAAGGGGGGGGCAATGGGGCAATATTATGGAGAATAAAAATTTGAACGCCGAAAGCATGAAGCGTTACACTTTGGAAGTCTTTGTCTCAATGACGATTGTAATAAGAACGGTTCTAATATCAATGTATAAAACTTCACAAGCCCTCGACAGCACAATAACTAAATCAAACTTTTAAGCACAGTAATAATTATTTATTTTAACAAAAATAATATTTAATTAAAACATAATCTGCGGGGATTTTTCGCAAAACTTTCAACCACTTTATCATTAAAATTATTTAGGTTTTTATTTATTATAGCTCTGTGTACACTCATCATGGCCAGACCATTAAGGCGATCTTCTGCCATGGTGCTTCTTAGCCATATTAGTCTTCTGAGGCTGCTAAAGGATCGCTCTACTGTACAGGTCGTGCATGGTAAAGCGATCAAAATTTTCAATGCTTTTTCCGTTTCGGGAAAGAAGGAATTTGTTTCTTTTAGGACATCAACAACTGTTAGATTTGTTAGATTAAGCCTATCGTGCCACAATTGCTGCCAAAGTTCGATTTCATTCTTTATGTTCGGTAAATCATAAAACTGGGCAATATTTTCACAAGTTTGTTTCAGATTTTCAGTTGTCATCTTTTGCATCTGCGCCGGGTGTAACTTAGATAATGCGAATGATGGCGTGTTTTCTTCAGCAAAACGTACTTCAAGGGAGGTGATAATTGAATCCAAGTATGGTATTACTAAAGACCTCTTCCAGTATTCTGAAGGGCTTTCTGCTGGATGATTGCTTCTATGACGTTGTTTCCCCGTAATACGCGGCATTGATGTAATGTCCTCCTCCAGTCCGACTTTCTCCGCAACAGCAGTAGCTTCCTTTATAATTTCGTCTGTCACTTTTTCCGGATTTTCACGGTGGTTTTTAATTAAAAGTAAAATCCTTTTAACGTGTTCCGAGGCTTTGACCACGTCCAAAGCTACAGATTGGAGTACGTTGACAACGGGTTCCATCAAAGCCGAGTATTTGGCTACCAACATAATCCCGAGAATGAATGAAATTCTGGAAGTAGCCGCATGCGGTTGGAAGGCACTTTTCCGAGTTGCACTATTTCCTTCCTTATAGATAATGTTTGTAAGGCTTCCAGAATTACTAGAAGATTTTCTTTAAAAACTCTGATGGTTTTGTGTTTCTCACTCCATCTTGTCTCGCAGTCTGGAAATATTAGGTCAAAGTCAAAGTCAAATCAATTTATTCAAGTAAATCCAAATGCAAAGTATTTTTGAACGTCAAATCTATTTTAGTTCGGTTCGAAAAGAAAACCTGAATACTGAGAAGAACCGACAAGAAACTCAGTCAGGTATCATTTTTTCACCATCATTGTACAATAGTTATTTAAAAATACAATATCTATAAAGCCAGTAAATGCATACGCAGAGAGGATCACTTCCAGTCTTTTGTTGTGTCTTCAATGAAATCGCTAATTTTGTAGTATGCTTTTCCAATCAGTGTGCGTTTAATGACAAGTTTAAATCTCTTTTCCGTTAGTTGAGTAATTTCTTGAGGAATTTTATTATAAAAACGAACACAGTTACCCAAAAATGAACCACTTGACTTTTGTAATTTAAATTTAGGAATAACTAGCTGACCGCGACCACGAGTTTCCATACCATTAACAACGCCTTTCTTTTGAAATAGATCTAAATTTTTTCTAGTGTACATTATGTTTTCATAGATGATAACGAGGGTAAGGTGAGTACATCAATGTCTTTAAAATGATCTCTCAGCGACTCTCGTGCGTTCATACTGTAGATGGTACGTATTGCCCTCTTTTGTAAAATAAAGATAGATTTCATATGCGCCGCTGATCCCCACAGTAGCAGACCATAAGACATAAGGCTATGGAAATATGCGAAATACACCAGCCTAGCCGTAGCTACATCTGTCAACTGTCTAATGCGCCTAATAGCATATATTGCCGAACTGAGCTTATTAGATAAAGTCCCGATATGGTCCGCCCACTGTAACTTATTGTCTACTGTTAAACCAAGAAAAGTAGCTGATTTCAATAATTCTAATTGTTTCCCATCCAGTTCCAGTCCATTATGGATTTTGGGTACATTGGATAGGGAAAACTTAACACAATTGGTTTTTTGTGCATTCAGTAGTAAATTATTGGCAGCGAACCATCTCGAGACATCCGCCAAGGTCCTATTCTGTCCGCTAATATCTATGTCTTTTCTGTAAACTTTAAATAATAATGATGTGTCATCAGCAAATAATATTATTTCACAAAGGTCTTTAAGCATAAATGGAAGATCATTAATATAAACCAAAAATAGGAACGGTCCCAAAATTGATCCTTGGGGAACGCCCATCTTTAATTTAGAACCGTCAGATGTAACCCCATTTACACTCTTTGTTTTCGGTCAACCAGATATGAAATCACGAGATCGAGAGCTTTATCATGTATTCCATAATATTTCAGCTTGTAAATTAAAGTTTTGCGACAAACACAATCAAAAGCCTTAGAAAGATCACAAAACACGCCAATGGCATCTCGTGACCCCTCCCAAGCCTCTAGTATATTTTTGACCAAGCTTGCTCTCGCATGTGTTGTTAACCGCCCTCTCGTGAAACCGTACTGTTGACCATGAAAAATCCTGCAAATGTTAAAATGTGCCAGCATTTGGCTGAGCATTATTTTTTCGAATATTTTACTCAATGCTGGCAATATCGCCACTGGGCGGTAATTTATAGGATCTGATTTACAACTCGATTTAAATATTGGTATAATTTTACTATGTTTCATCAAATCGGGAAACACACCTTGATCGACACATTTATTAAATATATTTACTAAAATCGGTGTTACTATTGGCAAGTACAAGTAAGCATACAGTATGCTATCTCGGCAGTGTCTTAGAGATAATTACCTACGGTCGCTCGGTACGTAAACACGCAATAGGGCTACCGACTTGGACTGAATGTTTTTCTTGGGTTACGTATTTGATAATAGGTACTATATTAAATTGTCATATTATCTTTTCATTTTATATTATTGCAAATTTAATAAATTTTTATTTATATAATTCTACTACTATTTTATTTCTAGTTTCAAAAGTTTGTGAGTCAGTATGGTGGAAATAGACAAAAAAAAATGCATTTTATGTGCAGTATAATTAAAAATCAGCAATAAACTAACTAGATCATTATGATAATATATTTCCTACAAATTAGCAACAGAGAAATATTTCCGGTTTCGATATAGATGTATTCAAACATCCATACACTGAACATTATGCTCGTAAACTTGATTGACATAATATTTCGTCAGTAAATGCGCGGGAGCGTCTTATACCGTCCGACGACAACCGCGGATCACTCGCGACTGTTGTATGGCGAGAAATGTCGAGATTTCGAGCGCGTCGTTTGGGAGCGTTTGTATGAAGATAGAATACTGTATGCTTACTTGTACTCTGCTATTGGCATTATATTAGCCAGTACATGAACTGATAATCCCCACAAATCTTCACTTCTCAAATGAAAAAGTGTGCCTGAACTGAAAACTAGGGAACTACTTTCCTATATTTTGGCTTAATCTAGCCCGTGCTGTATGTGCAGAGGATGCTAGACCACTAGTAATGTGTACAGGTGCATTTGAAAAAAATTTAGCAAAACCATCAGCAACCTGTTTTTTATTAGTAGCGATTTTATTATTAATGTATATTGAGAGGTCTTCGTTTTTCTTATCTTGTTTCCCTACTTCTGTGTTAATAGTGTTCCATATCGCTTTTACTGTGTTATCTGCCTTACTAATTTTATTGGCGATATGAATTGATTTCGCGTGCTTTGATACCTTTTTAAATATTTTTGAGTAATTGCGGACATAGCTATGAAAGTTTTCATCCGATGTGTATGATTTTTCGTCATACAACTCATAAAGTCTGTCCCTACTTTGTCTAATACCTTTTGTCGCCCAATCAGAGAAATGTAACTTGTTGTCAGTAATTATTTTTTTCTTCTTTGGGCAGTTTTTATTAAATATGTCGGTTAAATTTTTCAAAAAACTCTTATACATGACATTTGGATCGCCAACAGAGGGAACGATGTTTGTTAAATTTGTTACTTCGTTGGTAAAACGTTTTAACTGTATCCCGCCTAATGGTCTAAACTCAATTATTCTTTCAAATTTACTTTTCATGCAATCTATTTTAATTAATTGAGCTTTATGATCTGATCGAATACCACTAATAATTTTGTGCTCCTTAATCTTGCTCTTATTCATAAAAACATTATCAATGCACGTCGCCGAATGGTATGTAACCCTGGTCGGTTCATCAAAAATGTGCACAAGATCAAATGAAAGAAAGAGTGAAATTAGCATCTCCCTTTCCTTAGAGCTATTTCTTATGTCCACATTGAAGTCACCACATGCTATGATTGATTTGTTACATTTGCTAAGCATGTTAAGACTCTCCTCTACAGAAATTAAAAATCGAGAATGATCAGATGAGGAGGTTTGTAAACACATAAGATTATGTAATCATCCGTCTTCGCACACGACATTTCACATACATGTTCAACCGAGCGAACAACTATGTCTGCGATTTTTTATTTTAAGAGAATTTTTAACCAAAATCATACTACCGCCGCCATCTGTCGACGCTCGATTGAACACACTGGCCACCTTAAAATTATTAACATTAAAAGACATCTTATCAGCCCTCAACCACGTCTCAGTGAGGCACAAGATGTCTATATTATATTTTTCTACTAGGTACGGTATCAGGTAAGGTATCAAGGTATCAACTTCCTCCTCAAAACTGATTCCCGAAAAAAGTTTATAGTATATTTGGTGGTTCTCATGGCATTTCTAATTTCAGGAAGTGAATTTAGATTATTGATAACTAGATTCACTTTGTGGGACGAGCAATGAAAGTAGAGGGCTTTGGTGTACTTTTTGCGTAAGATCGCTTATACCCTTCCGTCTTTTCCTGACATCGTTGAACAACCATCAAAACCAAAACCAACGCATTTATTTACATTCAGATCTTTTGTCAAAAACTTATCTATGCTATGTGCAATCGATTTCGCATCCAAATCTTTTAGCTCAATGAATCCGACAAACATTTCTTGGACTTCCTGTGTTTCTTCATCAAAACATCGCATCCCAATCGAAAGTTGTTCAGTGCCAGAAATATCAGCTGTTTCGTCTGCTAGCACACTATATGCTGCTGCTTCTTTCACTTTTTTCATAATATCAGCCTTAATAACGCTTCCACAAATACCAATAATTTCATTTTGAATATCCACTGAACGGTAGCTTGCATTCTTTTTCCCTTGCTCAATGTGTTTCTTTAAAATCAAATCTCCCGCGTCAATTCGCAGCCTGTATAAATCCTCGAGAATACCTTCACCATAATGTTTACCTCTCAGTGCTAAGTCGTGTGACCCGCAAAACGTAATGCAGGAAATAATAGATTTTATAATTTTGCGATTTTCTTCAATAATTTCCTGGGAATATTTGTTCAGTTGCAAATCGACAGGCACACCTTCGAGAAAAGATTTAGCAGCTTTCAATGCCTCCTTATGGAAGCGAGGTTCAATGTGCTTTTTGCACTGCTCGTGAATATCTTTGAACTTACAAAAGGGCCTTATAGTAAATGATCCCAATATGCCTCTAAATGAATTTGGATTTGGTGGGAACAACGTACAATATTTACAAAATGCTCCTTTTTGGCGCCTGAAATATACCAACCATGGAGAGTATGTTTCCAACCAAGAATAATTAAATTTTCTCTTTAAATGTTTTGCATCTTCCGCAAAGTTATAGGTCGCGGAAGGGGACCAACAGTTTTCAATCAATTCCTTCTTCTTTTCGGTTGATAACATGTGTGCCCGTCCAACATATCGCCCGATATCATTTTCATTGCAGTCATCCATCAATGAATCAGGACTCGGCACCAGATATCTAGAGGAACTTGGTCTAGGTAGTTCCTGCGGCTGAATATAACCTGTTGTGGTTGTGGTGACCGATGAAGACACATGCGATATTGTCGTTACTTTGTCCTGTTCATCGCTGTCGCTACTTGATCCATCAGTTTTTTTTCGTTTCAAACTTCCTGCAAAACAAAACGCTTTGATAAAACTACGGGAGTAGTTTTGTTCAATTAGTTATAAATATTAAAATAAATACTCAGTTGTATTTTTTAGCTTTATTTATATCAAGGATCTGTTTTAATTTGTATTTAATTAAACCACAAATATAATTTTTGTTTTGTTTTCATAATTAATTACTGAAAACGAAACCACTGTTTAGTTAACGTTAAATTCATAGAGATTGAATCAATAAACTCGTTTTTAATAAAATAATAGTTTTTCTTAACATTTCCCTTCCACATAATCGATCCTTTCTTTCCACATCAAAAATATGCCAGATAAAATTAAAAATGATATTCTTAACGATTATTATACATCTCTAGCTAGTATATCCGTTACCAAAGCTATTAGCTAAGAGAAATAAAATAAAAATACTAGCTCCAAGTCCAAGATTAAAGCAGTACATAACTTACCAAAAAACTTTCTGATGTCCATTTTGATAAGATGATGAATGGAGACACACTCAGAAACTTCACAACTCAACACTGAGATCTTATTATTTAATAAATATAAATCAATATTGACTAACACAGGCAAGCCGGTAGTCTTATATTCGCTTTCCAATTCGCTTGTTTAGCTTGTTTCGTTGATCGCTTCCAATTAAAAAGTGACTCGCTCGCAGCGGCTCACATCTTTATATACCCAAACGAACATCATACTAGAATGTACGGTAACATTCTACCTGGTCTAGTAACTGCTACCAAATTCCAGAGAGTTCATTGAGCAAGCGCCATCTAGCGTCGAGTAGCAATACTAGGTTTTACAAGGATTGTAGTCGATTTATTCAACTGTAGGTGTTTCTTATGAACACTTACAGATGGCCTTGTCCACAAAACCAATTAAAATTGTATGTTCGTAACAATAACTTCTACTTTATTTAGGTATGCCGCATACAAATTAAACAAAATAACGTGAATGCTGGTGAACGGCTGTCGTAGAAAGAAATGCAATGCACACACACACCATACCTACCTACATATTTTTACACTGTTTAATGGCCTTGCGTTTTGGCAAATCTGATATAGTCGTGATGAAAATGGCGGCGATTTTAAAAACGGATGTCAAAATCTTAATGTTATTTGAATATTTCAATACTTTTTACAATATACATTAAACCTTGTGAATTTATTTACATTTTGTCATGCGATGCGGAATTTATTAATAGGTAAGGAAGTCAATTGCTCGCACTTTGGTCGCTTTGCGGCTAGCTACATTTGATCTCTATGGGGGGGGGACAACTGCCCCCCCCCTGGGCGACGCCCTTGATGGCGGCTATGTTTGATAATCAAAAATAATAATAAAAAATACACAAAGTAAGAAGCGAACTTAAAAGACATAAGACAGAGAACAAAGCTAACAGGTGCTTTAGAAAGAGATGATTATTATATGTACAAACATAAAACTATGTGAAAAATATATCGAAAAACATATCTGGATGGATAGTGTTTTATTTATTACTTCCCTGTTGTTTTAACAGGCTTTGTTCGTCTACGAAGCGTAGGCGATCTTGCGCTTTGTAGACGAACAAAGCTTTGATTATTTTTAGTTTAAAATGTCAGTATAGGAGGGTATGCATGTTTGTACACGGTATTCAAATTGATAATAGATGGCTCTCATCGTTTAAAAAGACTATTCTGTTTAAATAATTTTCTCTATGCCAAAGACGGCATTATATTTCATATATCTTTTCCATTAATATTAATATATTTTTTCAGAATCGTTTCACACATATTTCACTAATATGACGTAAACGCACTTTCTAACGAGACTATACATATATTAGCTAACATTTAATTATAGACCTTAACGGGTTACAAATATTATAATTAAATCGCAAGATTGAAAAAACTTCGGGTAGCATTTTAGACCCTATCGAATCACGAATAAAATTTCAATAATTTCTACGTATTTGTTAAATTGGGGGAATGTTGTAAAATTGTGTGCGTAAGCGTAGACACAACTCATTGCATTTGAGTGCTCCCATGTATTTGTGGTAGTCCCTCCTCCCGCCAAAAATGGCAGTTTTGTATGGGAAATAACGTGTATGTCGCCTCCCGCTTGTAGGTACTCAATACCAACTGTAAATATTAAAACTGTGTCCATAGATTCGAGTGTTCGGTTGAAGATATGCAAAGAAACCTGTGGCCAACTAATTTTACATTCTCTTAGCCCATGTATTCCTAACATTATATGAAAACACAGAATGAAATGAAACATCATATTTGTAAAATTATATTTTTTTAAATTACTATTTGACCGAAATTTTCACAATATCATTAGATTTATACCTCCAATGAGTCAACAAAATTTTAAACAGATATTTGTTTAGGTGTAACCTATTTATTCATATAAATTCATCGAAACACCAGTGTCCATCATTTTTTTCTTACACATAATGCAGTCTTTTATTTCACTATTGAAAACAATGGCCTCATTTAATTTCTTTGACATAAGCATCCAATTCTGCATCAAGTTGTTCAGCCGTGGGCACAGGTCGCTTGCCACGTGCTGCTCCACCGCGTCCACCACCGCGACGGGCACCTCTTCGTGCTCCACCACCACCTTGATTTCTGTTAGGTGCATTGCCTACAGAAATAAATTTTATTATTCAAACAAACCTAGTTCAAGGCACTTTTAAATGTGACATCTATTACAAGTTTATAAAAATTATGTATAGTTTTAACAATTATTTCAAGAGCACAAGACAAGCAGTATTGAGAAACGATACTGTACCAAATGAAATTGCCCAAGTAAATATGATTCTAGGATTCTTTTTCACAAAGGTTGCCTGGAAGAGATAGCTTCAGTCACAAGGCTGCCGGAATTGTATTGTCTTAGTGTTCTTATTCCTACATTGTAATGCACTTTTACTGTTGCAATAGATATTGTATCGTATATGTAAAATGTTAGAAAATAATAATGTCATTTTTTAAAACATGACAACAAAGTAAAAATTCATTAATTTAAAAGTTAATTACCTCTATTTGTCGTTTTCCTCACAGGCCCTGCAGTACCAAGACGATTTCTATCTTCACCTCTGAATGCACTGATTTCAGAAGTAGCCAACTGTATATTCATAGCTCGTCCATCTAAAGGAACACCATTATATTGTTTCATGGCTTTTAAGGCATCAGCTCTCCTTTCAAACACCACATCAGCAGTCCCTAAAAAAGGAGATATTTTATTATTCAGCATTCTAAAAGAGAATGATGTTAAGGACCATCTGGTTATTATGAGCTCACCTAAAGATCTGCCAGATCTGTCATAATGTACTGCTGCACTCTTCAAAATGCCAAATTCAGAAAACAGCTCTTGAATGTCAGAGTCTGACACTCCAAAATCCAAATTTGACACCAGAAGTTTAGTGGGCCCCATTGATATGGGGCCAGTTCTTTGTATTTTCCGGTCTCCATAATCATTGAACATGTCATGTTTCCAAGTGCTGTTAACATCACCCTGAAATAGGTCGTTCTTCATAGAGATTGCCACCTGGACACTTGATGCCGTTTAGGGTAGCACTCAAGTTACAAGGCAATAAATTTGAGCAAAGTACATTTCACATAATTCTATTACATTGATTAATATATTGATATTGATAAATTAATAATACAGTGAAAATTTACAAAAAAAAATTGAACTATTTAAAAAAGTAACAACAAAATTTTACATTTAGCAACAAAGAATCCATACTACAACTGTTCACTGATGCACATCACTTTGTAACAATGAATATATAATGCACAAGAGTTTATTTCACATTGTTTCCAAGAAGAGTTTTAATATGGCGAATTCACACGTAGAAAAACACCACAGATAATCTTCTGTCCATGTCGCCTGATAGCTAGAGCCATATTGACTAGTGCTTAGACGACGCAGCAACACATACTCTCACAACTTTCATCAGATGATACTTTGCCAAGAGATATGAGCATGTATTTGTAGAAATGCAATAGCTCCACCGAAACAATACTGCATGTATAATTTAACACGGGTACTTTTGAGAAGATTCCAAGATTAACCACCACATTGTCAACCCGCAGATATTATAAACGAATTCATGACTCATTAATTGTAAAGGCAAAGGATAACATTGATTACTGATGTATAAAACAATTATACTTGAACTGAATTGATATTCCTATTCATAATATAATGTATATTAATAATGCAACTGGACAATATTGAGTGGTACCTTAGGCACTTGTACTATAGAAAGAATAAAATAATGTATCAGTATAAAGGAGTCCTGATGAAAATGTGACAACATCTCCATGGGATCGACTATCTTTTCGCAATATTCCACATCGCTGGTTGAATGAGCATATTGGTGTGATGCGTCATTTACCACGTTCATCGGCCATTTGTAATTTTATATCATCTAATTTGGATTACCCTTGTGTAATTAGTAGGTTTCGTTATGCCTCCACGATTTCTGCCTCGTAACACGCCGCCGCTAGAGCGGCCGCTTCGAAAGCCAGTACCTCCTCCGCGGCTTGGTCTTCTATTACTATCAAATTTTCTTCCAGCACCTCCTCTGCCTTTCTTATTTGCCTTTATAATGTCGTCCAAAGCCATGTCAATCCGATCAACCATTTTAAAGAATTGCTGAGTATAACAAGAAAGATTAAATTGAATCGAACGGTTTTGCAAACGTATAGTAAAAATTATTTGAATATAGAAAATCTACACCAAACACCAGTCTAACAGCAAAACCCCAAAAGACACAATGTGGCGAATTTCGAAATGGCGTCGGGGGCATAAACATTTTTTTTGTACAATTCTACCTTGAGAGGGAAAACAAAGGAATCTATGTACATAACAGCCGACGTCTTGTGTAATAAAATGATATTAGGTCATTATCTATGAAATTGCCATTTAGTACACAAAAAGTTAACTATTTTTTTTTTCTAATAATCAAAGTATGTACCAATGCTATCGATGCATCTCTGCCAGCGCAGTGGTAATTTTTCAATGCCCTTCTTAATGAAGTCTGGTGTACGGGAGGCAATAAACTCTACAAAGGCATTTTGTACTGCCTCTCGGGTATAGAACTTTTTTCCTGCCAAGTTGTCCAAATTTTCGAAAAAGTAGAAGTCTGTCGGCACAAGATCTGTTGAGTACGGTGGATGACGCAAAACTTCCAACCATAGCTCTTATAGCTTAGAGACCGTCTGTTGTGCATGAGGTTAAGCGTTGTAGTGCAGCAGTAGCGAGGACGAGCTATTAACCCAATCTGGCCGGGGATTTGCGAGCTTCTCCATCATTGTGTACAGTACACATCCGCAGTAATGTTGGAGTCATTTGGTATGAAGCTATGATGAAATACACCGGCACTAGACCACCAAACAGCAATCATCACTTTTCTAGGGGTAAGTTTTGGTTTGGTACATTGCCTAGGTGCTAAACCAGGATCTAACCAACATGACTGCTTACGATTGTCAAAAAGAATCAATTTTTATCGCGTGACAAGGCGATTCCAAATCCCTTTGTTTCTGTGTCTATTAAGCAACGCAAGGCATACCTCAACGCGTTCCTCGCGAAGGCCATCGTTTATTTCATATGGCATCCACTAATCAAGCTTTTTTACCTTGCCAATTTGACGCAAATGGACCAATACCTATCTTTTTGATGCTAACATCGAAAGCTGCCACTAACTCAGCAGAAGATTGAGTATCGTCAGCTTCCACTATCGCGTTTAATTCGTCATTGTTGACTTTAGTTCTCGGACGACCACAAGATTAAAATTTTCAGATTAAAATTTCCATGTCGGAAGCGTTCAAACCAATAATGGGTCGTGCGTTCGTTTGTAGTGTTCACTCCGTACACGTTGTTAATGTTGCGAGCCGTTTGTGCCACATTGCTACCGCGACGGAACTCGTATTCGATAATTACTCTTATTTTTATCGTGTTCATACTGGGGGCTAATTCACTATGACCATTTAGCGATTCCTTACTTTGAAACCACGTCAATTCCATACTTATCTACGATATCTGCCAAAAGCGTATTCCGTATGACACATTTAACGAAATCGCGCGGAATGAACGCTATGTTAGCGTGATTTGAACTGTCAAAAATTCCACATTAGACAATCGCGAGGAATCGCTGTGGTCACAAATTACTAAGATTATGTCTGTTGTGCATTTTACTTGATTTGTAGAAAAATTGATTTGCTTTTACTTGCCGCACAACGGCATACTACATCTTTCGTACAGTCGGCGAACAAATGTAAATATTAACGAAACATAGGTAATCGACTAGATTATGTTGAAAACCCGCTAATAGAATTAAAATCTATTCAGGTACTTAGTTGCAAATTATTATACTTACGATTAAATTTCCAATGTAAACTGTTTACTTTTCCCGTTTTTTGATACAATTCTTTCAGTAATTGATTAATAATTATTTGGTTATAAAATAATATTCACAACATCAGTTCGGTACAATCACAAACTGCTTCTTAGTTTGTGATTTTGTGATTTTACCAAAGTGGTACTAGGTAAAGTTTCGTAGAAAAATGTTCAAAAGCATGTGGTTTATGATTACTTCTGTCATGCTGTCGTTGAATTGTTTATCAAATATGTTACATTTATAGCCATTCCTATGCTTTTGATCTTTCAAATAATAAATAACACGTAAGGTAAAAAAATAAAATTTCAATTAATTTTTTTGTTCTAATACTACAAAAATTATGTTCAGAACGTACTAGTGAATTTATAATTTACTGTAAACAATTCGTCTTGGGACATACAGAAGACAAAGTACTCGATTCCTTACCCCGACATGGTTTGAAGGAGACACGATATTGACAGGGTTTACGCATGGTAAGACATATGGGCGAAATCTATATTGTCGAATTGTCCCCCTGATGAAAAAGATACAAATGTAGTGAAAACAAAACACTTATCAATAAACAAATGACTGAATTTGAAAATAAAATTCCATATTTTTAAAATAAAACTCATTTGAATTTAGAATTTATTGCCAGCCATACATAAATTCATAATCAATATTCTTCATTTTATTTTATTAAAATGCAGACGTAATACATTTTAATGTTTCTTGGAGTTCCAGGCGACAAATATATTGAGTCTTCTACGTACTAGTGAATTTATAATGTACTATAGACAATTTGTCTTGGGGCATACAGATACAAAGTACTCGATTCCTTACCGCGACATGGTTTGAAGGAGACACGATATTGACGTGGTTTACGCGTGATAAGACATATGGGTGAAATCTATATGGTCATAGTAAATTAGCCCCCAGGGTGTTAGTGACAGCGTACCGAAAATTGAAACCATGGTTTCAGACAACGATTCTGAGACGAACATCATTGAAAATTTTGATCGGAAAGGGGGTTTTTGTTCGGAAAAAGGTTTTTGTTCAGAGCCTGACATAGGTACCGCCCGGTCGCCATTTTCTTTTTTTTTTCAAAATGGCGGCTGGCATATAGTAGTTCCTTTTTAGTTTAGTTGTGTTTTAGTCGTAAATGGTATATTTGTAATCTAGAAATACCTAAATAAAGTAGAAAGATTGACATAATTAATAATACCTGTAGTTAAAAGTATTTACTAGCTTAGTAGATAATAAAGACAAAATAGCAAAGATTTGGTATGGCATTCTGAAATTTAAAAACTACTTTGGTTTCAATAACTCGAAAGTATCGAAAGCAGTGCCAATCAGTTTATTTAAT
The DNA here is from genome assembly GCA_907165235.1 of Zeuzera pyrina. Lineage (NCBI taxonomy): Eukaryota > Metazoa > Arthropoda > Insecta > Lepidoptera > Cossidae > Zeuzera > Zeuzera pyrina. The sequence continues at coordinate 9,343,177 of OU015627.1, forward strand.
CACCCAGAAATCTTCAAAATGAAGTCACGATTAATTTAAAACAAAACCATCGAATTTGTTATAGTGCTGAAGACGACTTTACTCAACTTGTTATCTAACAAATCATAAGAACTAGAACACCATTCGTTAACGAAGTAAAAATATCGTGCACGTAACAACACTTTATTAATAATTTTATAGTGATTTTAGCACTTTATGCACAGCAATACCTTATCTACTACCACGCCGCCCTCCGCTTCACACCGCTACACGTGGTCACGCCACTCACGCGGCTCACGCCAGTACACGCCAGTATGACTTCGACTGCGATTAAGTGAAATTGTTTGATTGCCAAATAAAGTGTACGCGACGCGATTAAATTTATAGATTTTAAACAGTAAAACATAAACTTGTGTATTGTGCGTGATGAATAGTCTAGAAAATCAACCATTTAGTGCTTGCGAATATGGCCAAATGCTCATGTGTTATGGCGAGGCACGAGGAAACGCTTCATTGGCTTTGAGGATTTATGGGTCCCGTTTTCCTGATTCTCGGCACCCGGGGATAGCCGAATTATAACTCGGGCTTATCAACACGTACTGGATAACGTACCGATAGTACCGGTTCAAGAGGGCGATGGAAAGCCGTTCAGAACAACATGTTCTGGACACTGTTTGTCGAAATCCACGACTGGGACTGAGCACTACATGCTGACAAAAAAAAGTAAGCCCTTGTCATTCTTTCAAGCACTTAAAGAAAAACTAGAGAAAAGGCCATCCATATGATCAATGTTTGCGTCATATCTAAGCAAGACGTTGATGATGTACGAGCGTCCTATAATATATCTTTACTAATAGCGAAGTCGGGGAAATCCCACATAATTGGAGAGCAGCTTATTTTACCAGCCATTGCGGAGATTCTCAACAATGTATTGCACAAGCCCGCACATGATATTATAAAGAGAATTCCTTTGAGCAAAAACACCGTTCAGAGACGAATAGACGAGATGGCTCGCGACGTGGAAAACATTTTATACAATTTCTTACAGACCAACAGATTCTCTCTCCAGTTGGATGAGTCTACATTACCCGGCAATGAAGCTCTGTTGTTAGGATATGTTCGATAATATATTAAAGATGAAAATATGTGCCAAGAACTGCTTTTTGCTACATATTTAGAAACTGATATCAGATGAGAATCGATTTCTCCGGCCGTGGAACGTTTTTTACCGACAAAGCTATTCCATGGAAGAATATTGTTTCTGTTGCGACTGATGGTGCACCATCTATGAGTTGGTCGTCATCGTGGTTTTATAGCTCACTTAAAGCGACAACTGCCTGATGTACTGGTCATTCACTGTGTTAGGGTAACTACTAATTAAAACACTGACTTGTACTTCAATAGCTCTCTTTTAATAAAACATGATATTGTACATTGCACATCCATTTTTACTAATGCATGCGTGATGCAGTTTCTATATGACGCCATCTATGGTCTAAACATGCCGCCCGCCAAGGACGAATTAGTCCTTCAAAGGGGAGATTTCTATAGGTAACAAACACAATTTTGTAATAGGTCTGCGAAAAATATTTTGTGGGCACCGTACTGTGACAACACGAACAATTCCATCATTGCCAGGATGGGTCTGAATAATACGACCTAAAGGCCATTTGGAAGGTGGGACACGATCATCCTTTACTACAACCAAATCATTGATTTTGAATGATCTTTGTTGGGTAGCCCATTTGTACCTGTGTTGAAGAGTGGTTAAGTACTCTTGCTTCCAGCGCTGCCAAAATGACTGTAACATATGCTCGATGTGTTGCCAACGATTAAGTCTGTTAATCGGGACATCAAGCATATTCTCAAAAGGGACTATTGTGGGCGGTCCGAACACCAAAAAATGACCGGGAGTCAAAGCGGTAAAATCATCAGCGCAGTCGCTCATGGCGGAAATAGGACGGGAATTTAGACAACATTCAATTTGAGCTAATAGGGTACTATATTCTTCGAATGTGAGTTTAGTATCACCTATAACACGTCTAATATGATGCTTAGTAGATCTTACACCCGCTTCCCATAATCCACCGAAGTGGGGAGATCCAGGGGGAATGAAATGCCATTCAGTTCCGTCAGAAGCTAACAACTCTGCAAGTTCAATTGGCAACGCTGACTTACTTGCTTTTAACATTCGAGCTAATTCCAAATTGGCTCCTATAAAATTGGTACCACAGTCGGAATAGAGATGTGAACAATGACCTCTACGAGAAGTAAACCTCTTGAAAGCCGCTATGAAAGCTTTTGTGGATAGTTCGGATACCAATTCTAAATGAATTGCTCTGGTAACAGTACAAATAAAAATGGAAATATATGCTTTTAAAGTAACAGCGTTTCGTAATTTAGACGATTTTAAGTGAATGGGCCCAGCGAAATCTACACCGCTATTTGAAAATGGTTTGGAGACTGTCACTCTGGCTGACGGTAGGTTGCCCATAAGTTGAGTTGAAAACTGAGGAGCTTGCCTTATGCATTTAATACAACGATGAACATGCAATTTAACTATCGATTTAACTCTAGTTATCCAATAAGTACCTCTAATTATGTTTAACATTAGAAGTGGTCCACCATGTAACGTTCTTTTATGAGTATCATTTACAATTAAACTTGCTAAGTGAGATTTTCCAGACAATATAATAGGATGTTTAGTGTCGTATGGAATAGGAGCATTTTTTAAACGACCTCCAACTCTTAATATTTTTTTGTCATCAAGAAAAGGATATAACGAATATAAGGAACTCTTTTTGTTGACAAAACGACCACTTAACCATTCATTGATTTCATCAGAAAAATAACAATTTTGTGCTACACGAATACAATATACCATGGCATTTTTTAAATCATTTGTTGTCAAATAATTAATTTCATTTTGAACATCTCTATCATTTGCATGTGTATTTTTAATCAAAATTTTTTGTTTACAATTCTTAATAAATTTAAAGCAATAAGCAACAACTCTCTTCAATTTGATTAAACTAGAAAATTCTTTTATAATAATTTCACCATTCATATTAATTAAATTAAGATTGTGTGTATATAATTTCATTTCTAGATCTGTATCAGGTATATTTTTATAATTAAATAACATTTCATTCGTTGATTTTAACCATTTAGGTCCACTCCACCATAGTTCGTTTTGTGCTAATTCTAAAGGAGAAAAACCCCTAGAAGCGCAATCAGCTGGATTGTCCTTAGTCTTAACATAATTCCACTGTCCAGGCGAAGTAACATTCAAAATTTCTGTGACTCTATTCCCTACAAAAGTTTTCCAAGTATTTGGATGCTTTTGCAGCCATGAAAGAACTATTGTGGAATCGGTCCACGCATAAATTTGATCATTTGGTACATTTAGACACATTTTAACTTTATGTATTAATTTAGCGGTCATTACTGCTCCACATAATTCTAATCTAGGTACTGAGATCTGTTTTACTGGTGCTACTTTGGTCCTGGCTGAAACTATTTTTACTAAAACATTCGAATTATCATTTATTATCCTAATATATACTACCGCAGCATAAGCTACATTGGACGCATCACTAAAACCATGTATCTCTAGCCGTTTATTAGATTTTGAAACTCCAATCCATCGTGGCAAATATATAACAGGCATAGAATTAACTTCGTTACAAAATTTTACCCATTCAAATTTTTCTTTATCTGGAAGATAATCATCCCATCCAAGACCAAGCAGCCACAACTTTTGTAAAAAGATTTTTGCTACTATTACTACTGGAGCTAACCATCCCAATGGGTCATAAATTTTAGCTATATCCGATAAAATACTTCGTTTTGTAATACTAGTATTAATATTAGTAACGTGCAATTTTAATTCGAAGCAATCATCATTTGGATTCCAATTTATTCCTAAAGTTTTAATAGATTCATGCATTGTACTATTTAAAGATGTTTGTGGTTGATTGACTCCAGTATCTAAACTTTCCATAACCTTAATTGAATTAGATGACCATTTATGCAACTTAAAACCACCTCGAGATAGTAATTGAATAAGTTCATTACATAATTTAATAGCATTAAAATCAGAATCAGAACCAGATAGTAAATCGTCCATGTAAAAATCTCTCTTTAAAACATCGGAAGCATTAGGAAAATCTTTAAATTCATCATGGGCTAATTGCATTAAAGTTTTAATTGCCAAGTATGGAGCACATGAAGTGCCATACGTTACAGTACATAAACGATAATCAATAATATCTTCATTAGGATTCGATCGCCAAACTATACGCTGAAAATCTTGATCTTCTTTTCTGACTAGAATCTGTCTGTACATTTGTTGTACATCTGCCACCAAACATACTTTATGTGTTCGCCAACGTAAAAACAGGTCTCTAATGTCTTGCTGTAAAGAAGGACCAGTTAAAAGAACATCATTCAAAGAACTTCCTGAACTAGTTGTTGTAGAACCATCAAAAACGACACGGAGTTTCGTGGTAGTACTGCTCTCTCGTAATACTCCATGATGAGGCAGGTAACAAACGATTGATTTGTCTAAATCTCTTTCTGGAATCTGCTCCATGTGACCCAACTCTAAATACTCTTCCATAAAGTGAACATAACGCTCGTGAAATTTAGAGTCTTTCTGAAACCTCAGTTCCATTTGTAGTAATCTCTTAACAGCAAGATGTCTCGATTCTCCGAGTGTGACATTTTCATTAGAAAATGGTAGCGCTACAACATATCGCCCGGAGGGAGTACGAGATTGTGTATTTCTAAAAATTGTCTCGCACTTTGTGTCACTTGCTGTTGGTAAACGTGTTTCTGTAAATAGTTCTTCAGATTCCCAGAATCGTTTCAACAAATCATTAATCTCCAGTTGGCTGTGCATAAAAAGAACGTCTTTACTGTCGCAATTCTTTTCATAAATAACTCCCGAAATTAACCAACCGAGCTGTGAGTTCTGAGCTACGACCGTTTTGTGTTTAATAAGTCCATCTAAAATAATTTTAGCATAGACTTCCACTCCAAGGAGAATGTCTAATCCTCCTGGCTTACAGAAGTTTGGGTCTGCTAGTTGTAACTTCCTCATGTTAGGTCCTAATTGTATTTTAAGTTCTTTGTTTGGTAATATTGATGACAAAGTTTTCAATGTGTGAGCTTTTACTTTTATTGCTAGTTTGTCAGAATTAGTATATTGCGAAAAAAGATCAAACTCTGCAACACCTTGAGAAATCGTTGACATAGTTGAGTTTGCTCCTATAATTTTGCTATGTATTGGTAGTTTTCGTAAACCAAGCTTTTGTACCGCAGCAGTAGTAATGAATGAGGCTTGTGAACCTGGATCAATTAAAGCACGCATAGTGTATTTTTTACCATCTCTAAATAGTACTTGTACAATAGCCGTGGCAAGTAGAGGCATTAGTCAGCTGTTATTCGTTTCCATATTAGTTGTAGTAATTTGCGATAGTTTATCCTCAAATACTTTCTCGTTAGTGACCTTATTTTTATTATTCTGCATATGTGACATTGTGTGATGCCTTCGCTTACAAATCTTACAGGTTGTCCTCTGTCTACAATACATAACGTTATGTCTGGGTACAAGGCAATTGAAACATAATTGTTTCTGTTGGGCTATATTTCTTCTCTGTTCTGGTTTCAGTTTACCAAACTCATCACAATGATATATGTAGTGACCCCTAGAACAATAAGTACAAACCGGTTCTGAATTTAGCTGAAACGATTTTATGTTTTGATGAACAGCTCTGGATGTACTTTCTTTAGGACGTGATACATTCATAGCTTCAAGAGAACGAAATCGTATGTCCATAAATGTTGATAATTCAGAAATAGTAGGCACTTCTTTCGATGCTCCTAATTTTTGTTCCCAAAGTTTGTGCGTTTCACTATCAAACTTCATAACAATCAGATAAATAATTATAGGGTCCCAATTTTCCGTTGTAATTCCAATATTGTTCAAAGCATTTAGACATTCATTTGTGGTGTCTAACAGATCTCTGATTCCCTTAGCTGATTCTGTAGTAAGTTTCTTTTGATTAAGTAAACGTGACAGGTGAGCATGCACAATCAATCTCTTATTGTCATATCTTGCCTCCAGTAATTCAAAAGCTTTGTCATAATTGGCTTCTGTTAATGGAAATTGTTTTAATAAAGCTTCTGCATCTCCCGATAAGTTACTCTTTAAATAGTGGTATTTTTGTATTTTACTAAGCGAATCATTGCTATGTACCAATGATACGAAAAGATCAAAGAAACTTGTCCAATCTTTGTAATTTCCAGAAAACGATGGTATATTTATTGGAGGTAATTTAGTTTTCGGTGTAATTGTAACTGTAGTGCCCGTTTCTGACTTTGTTGTAGTAGTTCCGCCTAAACCGTATAAGGTTTCTTTCATTAAAGTTTTTAATTCTAAGTATTCATCTTCACAACTATAGTATTTTCCTTCTGTAAAATATTCTAGCATCCTTCTATCTTCTTCCGTAATCATTTTTAACAATTCATAGTGATTTATTTTATATGTATTCCAATAGGATTCCAATAAATCTAATCTTGTTTCCAAATACGATCTAGTAACTCTCGACTTTGATTTTTTATAGTTTGAACACAATCTACTAATTTGATTGGCAATGTCTTTTTGTATACTTATTAAATTTTCCATAGTGAAGAATTAATGTTTTGATGAACTGTTTTAACTTTTCAAATAACTAATTCAAAGTCCGAAATCATTCAAAATTTTCTAAGTTGAGTCACGTAAAATTTTCTAAGTTCATGAACGTATAAAATATTCTAAGTCCAAACAGAAGCAACATTTTCAAAGTCCATTGTACAATATAATTTCGAAGTATTTTCTAAGTGATCTTCAGTAAATTTTTCTAAGTTAAATTTATCTTCAGTAAATTTTCTAACTTAAATTAAGTTCACTGAATTTTCTAAGTCCAGTACATATGTAATATTGCAAAGTTATAATGTTGATTTTTCTAAGTCCGTCACAATACTCACAATCTTTAATAGTCTGTTCACTTATAACACTTACATTTGTTCACTCACTTAGTTAACTTACTTTTTCAATACGGCTCATGTAAGGCCCAAAAAATGTTAGGGTAACTACTAATTAAAACACTGACTTGTACTTCAATAGCTCTCTTTTAATAAAACATGATATTGTACATTGCACATCCATTTTTACTAATGCAAGCGTGATGCAGTTTCTATATGACGCCATCTATGGTCTAAACACACTGCGTGACTCACAGACAGCATTTAGTAGCAAAATATCTGAGTCCTAGATTGCACCAGTGTTTACAATATGTTATAAATGCTGTCAACAAGATTTGAAGCAATTCTTTGAACTCTCGGTTATTTGCTCAGCTATGTGAGGAAAACGACGAAGTCTTTACTCGATTACTTGTGCACACTTTACGGTAGTAAACTAATTAATCTGTGGTGCACACTGAAGTTTGCTGGCTATCAACAGGCTCTTGCTTAGCAAGATTTTCAGCTATTTTTGAATCTGTGTTGGAGTTTTTACAAGAAAAAGATCCGAATTTGAAAGAAAATCTGAAAAATTGTAAAACAGATATTTATTACTTGACTGATATCTTTAGTATGTTTAACAAAGTTAATTTGCAGCTGCAGGGTAACGATCTCAACTTGATTAAAACAAAATCAATAATATCGGCCTTTGCGGGTAAACTTATCCTTTATAAACAAAATTTAAGCAGAAAAGAATATTCACAGTTTTCGCTATTGTCAAAGTTACCAGAAATGCTTCAAGATGATGTTATTTTATCATATGTCACTCACTTGGACGCGTTACACGAGAAATTTACTAAGAGGTTTGAGGACCTCTTAAAGAAGAAGGGTCATCTGTGACCCAGGCCCGGCGCATTTGGAACATATCTCAGTTAATACGTTATTTTACGAACATCAATCACCACATTTTTTTTTTCAATTTCAGTGGCTATCATAGTTAAATTGCCTTCCTAAGGCAAGATACTTTTTCTCTTTCCTGAAAATGTAATAAAACTTTTTCTGAGTATACATTACATTTTGATATAGTATATCAAAACGTTGCAATATATAACAATTTTCGACCAAAATCCCTTGTAACGCCCAAACTGCGGCGTCCTTGAGCGGGCTAGCGTAACACCGCCGCGCTGCCCGCCGCACTGGCCGCCGCCGCCGCGTAGGCGAAGAGCATAGCGACACCGGCTCGCTAGTACTATCTGTCTCGCACTCATCATTAAAAACGAGATAGCTATAATTTTAGCTAGCTATATAGCTATCAAAAGTATACGACACATATGTCATGTACAATCCGGACGTTGAAGGCCGAAGTGCTATTCGCGAGTATTATTTTACATGCAATCATGGCAGGCGTACATTAGGAAGCTGTGCTTATGTTATCAGTGTGATTTATTATCAAGGATGGGCTAGACACCAAGATGTGTTTCAGCATCCTGCGCTGAGTATGGACAGTGTATTATTCGATTACGATATGCTTTAAAAATGTTAATAAATAATAGTTATTTGCACAAAAATATGGTTTTATTAAAATAACTTCTTTTCAGGCACACGTATTTTTAAATAGTTAATTGGCTATTACTGATGTTATAATATATATTCTACTATTAGCAGTTCACCTCTGTAAGAAATGAAGTTAAAAACTATATAACCATCATATAATACTTAATTAAAAAGGATATATTTTGCCTTCCAAAGCCAATTCAAATAAGTTAGCCACTGAAATCGAAAAAAATTATATCTGATAATAATTTATGTACATAAAATAAGAAAAAAATTGAGATATGTTTCGGTTGCACCGGGCTTGGGTTAATTTTGTATGGATCATGACCCTTCTCCTTTACAAATTCCCAATGGATAATAAATCCGTACAATATCACAGCCATGGGAGAAGCCAATATGATAATGCAAGAAGAGTTGATCACTATCAGCACAGGGGAGGAGCTTAAGCAGAAGTTCAACCAAGAGTATCAGGTCTGGTTGTAACGCAACATTGAAACACAGTATCCTGCATTGTGGAACATTGCTGAAAAATAACTTATTATCGCTTTTCCATCATTATACATAGTCGAAAAAGGCTTCAGTGTGGTTACAATTTGACAAAACAAAGAAACCGTTTAAAAATCAACGAACGCGGAGATTTAAGGCTGCAACTCACCAATATTGAATCAGATTTAGCTGGATTGGTAGAAAGTCACCAGTTTCATTCATTACACTGATTTTTTTTTTTATGTTTACTTTGCGATCTTAATGTATATTTTTCAAAAAAATAATTACCTACTTAAGTATTTTTACGTAAAATTTGTATTAATAATTATTAATTACATTTGATATTTACTGAATTTTATGCCTATTTATTTTGTAAAATTTTTATGAGAAAATGACGTCAAGTTTACTCACTTAACCAACCGCAATGTTTTTAAATTGGTAAGTATTTTGTATCAATGGGGAAAAAAACTAGAGATAGGATTTTTAAAGTAATTTGGCTATGGGGGTCTGACGTATCAGTTCATTTTGGAAAAGAGGTCTCTTGCCCAAGATAGTTTGGGAATCCCTGATCTAGAGAAATCATGTGATAGAGTAGTGTGAAAGAAATTGTGGAGTCTTCTGCCTGAATATGGCGCGGAGGGCTCCTTACTGCAGGCTGTGAGGTCATTATATTGAGCCCACAGAGCCTGTGTAAGGATAGAAGGTGACATGTCGCCCTGGTTCGAAGTCTGTTCTGGTGTCAGACCGGGCTGCGTAATGTCTGCCTGGCTGTTCGTGCTGTATTTGGACAGTTACCTCCAGAGATTGAAAAGTATAGTATGAGTAGTATAATATGTGATGACACAGTGGTAAATTACCTATTGTACGCTGACAATGCTGTACCTATAGCACCATCAGAAGCAGAGTTGCAAACACTAGTTACGCGCATAAAGAAGAATGTGAAGTGAAAGGATTGAATATTGTTGGGGGGGGCGAGCCTTCGACTTGATTTCTTCCTTCTCGCCGGTACCCCAACTTTACTGGTAGAGCAGTGGACTGTATTCACGACGTATGATTGAAACACGAGAAACCAAAAGTAATAGTCTTGTATTTCAAACGAACCAGTTTACATATATATGTCATACACATATATGTGACTCGAGGTGGATGAGCCCTTACTGAAGTCTTCTCTATGAATTCCTCTTCTCTGTAGTCTTCTTGGTAGTTTCTTCCGATGTCTTCTCTCTTGAAAGGGCCTAACCCGACTGGTTGCCAGATTTTTTTTTTTTTTGTTTCTGAGAGGCGAAATGAAACCCCCGCGGGCTACCCAGCCGTACTCTACGCCGACTGGGGAGTGTCGGACTCGAACCGACTAAACAAAACCCCTCTTTGCTGTTAGCCCTAGTGGCTTTTACAGCGTCACAGGTTGCGTTGGGGCGAGCGCTGAAGGCGCCCTGCCAGATGGTCGACCGCCTGAGGGTTCCTCCAGCCGAGGGATGCCTCGTATGGAGCTCGGACTCAAGGCGTCGCCAGGGGAGCTTTCCGCACCTGCGTTCATCTTAACGGGCTTCCTATTCGGGTGAGGGCCGGGCCTCTAGCGGACCCGGCCGGCGAGACGGCTGAGTGCCGGTTAGTGTGCCTAGTGTTCCGCGTGGCAGTTTACAATGTGGCTTAAGGCCCGCGTGTGTGCGTGTAGAGCTAAGTGATCGAGCTTCTAAACGTGAGACCCTACGGGTGTCGTGGGGGTCGTCTTCGCCTCCGCCGGTGGGGGCGGTGCGGTCGTAGTGTGTAGGTTGGCATGTTCGAGTTCGAACGTGTAATGTCGTCGTCGCTGTCGCCTAACACATGTCTAGGTCTACGATAGCGTTTGCGGACGCGGCGTTCGGGGGTGTACGATGACGCCCTGACCACTAAGGGATTCGGGTGTAAGGAGGAACGGTGAAAGAAGCGTTGGGACGCCTCTTTTAGATATTGAGTTATAGAGGGTAATTCTAGGTCGTAGTGCAGATCTACGTTGCGCACGTAAGGAGGGGCACCGGTAGCCCTGCGCATGAACCTATTCTGAATAACTTGGAGGGAGTTGATGTGAGAGCGCGCAGCGTGAGCGAATGCTACACTGGCGTACGTCATGATAGGCCTGACGCACGTCTTATATAAGGTAACTTTATGTCTGAGGGACATTTTGCTTTTAGCGCAAATGAGCATGTTGAGACGACCGAGGACGAACGCGGCGCGGTCGCGGACCGTTTTGATGTGTTGGCCGAAGGTCATGGCACTGTCAAGGGTGACTCCTAAGTATTTGACTTTCCTAGTCCAAGGGATATCCTGGCCGAAAAGTGTGATTGTTCTGAGAGTGTTAGCGCGGCGGGCGCGGCTGGTCGTCGTTCCCCTCGAGAAATACACGGCGGCGCTTTTCTCGGGGTTGACTTCGATTCTCCAAAGACGGAACCACTCGCCTAGACTCGTGACCGCGACTTGGAGGAGTTGGGAGACTCTGAGGCGACTCCCGGTCTGATGTGAACAGAGCGGTATCGTCCGCGAATAGGGCGAGCTCTACACCGGGGGTTTTGGGGACGTCGTTCGTGTAGAGCGAGTAGAGCGTGGGCGATAAAACGGAGCCCTGTGGGACGCCTGCCCTGATGGGGCGGGGAGAGGAGAGCACCCCTTCGACTCTATAGCGGAAGGAGCGGTCTGACAAAAAGTCCCGTACTATGCGTACGAGATCGTCAGGCACGCCGAGCCGGCGCAGCTTGTACACCAGCCCGGCGTGCCAGACTTTGTCGAACGCCTTCGCTACATCGAAGAAGAGGGCCCCCGTGCCTATAGTGCGACTCGGGCGGTTAAGGCCCTCCAGGATGTGTTCCGTGAGGCGGTGCACTTGTTGTATGCACGAGTGTTTGGCTCGAAAGCCAAATTGCTCGTCTATGAGGAGACCGGAGGTGTCTAAGTGGGCTTTGAGACGAGCCAGAAGGACCCGTTCGTAAATTTTCCCTAGCACGCTAAGGAGACTGATTGGGCGATAGCTATTGGGGCTACTGCGGGGTTTACCCGGTTTCGGGATTCCGATGACGATCGCTTCCCTCCAGGCGGCTGGAAAGACGCGGTTCGCCATGGCGGCATTGATAATGGCTGCTAAGAGCGCGAGAAGGCGCATCGAGAAAATTTTTACTACTCGGTTGGAGATGCCGTCTCTACCGGGGGCTTTTCTAGGTTTGAGAGCCTTGACAATGTCCTGAACTTCGTCAACCGTCGCGGGTCTGAGTTGGCAGGGGACGGTCGCGGGCGGTAGGGAGCCTACTTCGCGATTGACCATGTCTAAATGATTCTGATCTACAGGTTGAGAGCTAGGTGAGCATTGGGCCTCCAGAGTGTCGGCCAAGAGTTCGGCTTTATCTACATCGTCGAAAGCTGTCTGTCCGTTCGGTTTCGTCAGGGGCGGCATTGTTTGGAACGTGTCCGATTTGAGAGATCGGGCCAACTTCCAGTAAGCCTGGTGCGTCGGCTCGATCTCTCGCATGAGATCGCTCCACCTGTTATCCCTAAGTTCGGAAATTCGGTATTTGACTTCGCGTTGGAGGGCGCGTAAGTTGCGTTTATTCGTTTCTGAGGGAAACGAGTCGTAAGCGCGGGTCGCGGCGTTCTTGGCTCTGATCAGCCGACGGATGTCTCCAGGGAGCTCCCAACGGCGGTCGTTCGCCGCCGGGACCTCACGGGAGCACGAGGAGACCGATTCGCGGATGTGGGCGGTGAGCGCGTCTATCGCCGCGGTCGCGTCCTCGGCGGAACGGATAACGTCCGGTATCGCGTTAAGCCGCGGCGAATTCTCAGAGTTTAGCGTTTCGTCTAAACTCTGCCAATCCGTCACGGTTTTTGTGAGCGTCCTAGTGTCTATCATAGGTCCTAGTTTTAGTAATACCGGCCTATGGTCAGAGTCTAACTCGTGTAACGCCTCTATTGAATGCAGCGTTAGAGCTACGTTCTTTAGAAGCGCTATGTCGAGTACGTCCGGTCTGTGTGTTGTAACTCTGGGATAGTGGGTGGGCGTCATGGGGGCGATAACGTCAAAGTTAAGGACATCGGTTAGTTCGTCTAAAGCTCTGCCATTTCGCGAGGTGGTGTGCGAATTCCAGCGACGATGTTTAGCGTTGAGGTCGCCGGCGAGTATGACAGAGTCGTCTAAATTTAGGAGGGCCTCTAGATCGCTTCTAATTAGCGCTTTACCGGGAGGGAGATAAACTGACGCGAGTGTGACAGGCGCGTGCCCCGTGAGGGCCACCCGGCACACCGACGCCTCTATGTTGGTGAGGGCGGGCGTATCGATCGGAATGCAGTGCAGGGACCTTCTGTAGTAGATAACAGTGCCGCCTTTGGGGGCGGGCACCCTATCGTTTCGCACGATGTTAAGCCCGGAGAGGCCGGGGTCGCGATTTCTAGGTTTCAAAAAGGTTTCCTGCACTAGCATTATATCTATTTGGTGGTCTCGCGTAAACTCGTGAAGAAGATCGCGTTGCCTGCGGAGTCCGTCCGCGTTAAAAAATGAGATTGAGAGCCCGCGCGGTTTGATGCGCGCGGAGGGAGTTGTCTCGTGGGTGCCCGGTTTTATAACCTACGAGGGGGCGCCGTGAAGCGGCTTAGGCTGTCCAGAAGGGACGCGTGTTCGGCAAGTATGATGAGCCGTCCCATCCCGTCGCTACAGTCGCGGATTTTACGCGCGACTAATTTAATTTCGTTAAGGTTGATTTCCTTAACGAGGTCGGCGAGCATTCGGATGTCGCCGAGGAGATCGGACGCCGGCGCTGAAGGAGCCGGCGCCGCTGGACGCGTTTGAGGCGCGGGCCCCTTACGCCGCGGTTGTTGTGCTGGCGTCGGCGCTATGGTCTCTCGGGCCGGTAGAGCGCGCGCGGGCGCGGATTTGGTCGACGCTGAGGGCGCGGGTTTGTTCGGCGCTGAGGGCGCAGGTTGAGTTGGCGCGGAGGGCGCGGGTTGTGGCGGCGCAGAGGGCGCCAGTTGTGACGGCGCTGAGGGCGCGGGTTTGGCTGGCGCAGAGGGCGCGGGCCGTGTGGGTGCGGAGGTCGCGGTAGGGGCGGCCTTAGGTTGGGCTGGGTGCGCAGGGGGGCCGCGGCGTTGGCCCTGATGTGCTCCGCCGGCTCGGCGCGACTTACCCCCGCGGCGGCGACGGCGCGGAGCTCTCGGGCATCCGCGATAGTTCGCGGGATGTCCGAGCTCTCTGCACAGTACACAACCGGGAGGGTCAGACGTCTCCGGCGTGCGGGAGCACTCGGGGGTGCCGTGGTCTCCGTGGCACTTGACGCACCTAGGCCGTGCGAAGCAGTTGCGGGCCGAGTGCCCGTACAATTGGCAGCGGTGGCATTGACCCACCGTGCCGCGCTTGTGCGGGGCCTCTACGGAGAGGCCGGAAATCCTACACACGGATTTTATCAGGAAAACGGCCTTTCCCTCGGGGGAGAGGTCGAGTACGACCAACACGAGGTCGAAGGCCTCCTTCGAGCGAGGCTTGTAAAGGCGGTGGACTTCACGCGCCGGGAGGTTTTGCGACTTAAGGTCGCCGAGAATGAGCTCTTCCGGGAACTCCTTGGGGAGGCCGCGGATGACCACGCGAAGCTGGCGCTCCTCCGGGAGCGCATAAGTGTGGAAACCTATGCGCTCCGAGCGTAGGAGCGCTGTGAGCTCCCGATGGTCAGCCGGGGTGGGGACCTGCACCTTAATGCCCTGTGCAGTGTTGCGGGCGGAAACAAATTTGATGCGGCGCGCATCTAAGGCCCGAGAGACCCTATCCCACGACGCTTTTTCTTGAATAAACACCGGCGGCGGTGTTTTGATTTTGTCGGCCTGAGGGGCCTGGGTGGCCTGTGAGGCAGGCGCTTTTTGTTCGGCCAGAGGGGCCGCGGGAGCTCCGGAGGCCTGAGGGGCCGCCTTCGTCGTTTTGGGGGGCGGGCTGGGCGTGTCGCCTTCCCTCGGGGAATTCGCCCGCTTCCTCTTGACCACTAAGCGCCAATCGGCGCTCCCAGTGGCCTCGTCCTCCGAAGAGGAGGGAAGCGCTATGTCCATTTCCTCTTCGGAGTCCGAAGCCTCCGTCGGGTCAGGGGAAGCGGGCGAATCGCTAACGAGGGCCGGCTTGGTTGGTTCGCGCGGCGGGGGCTTCGCGACTGTAGCGGCGGCGGAAACGACGGCTGAGTAAGACGCGGGGGTAGGGGCGCGGGGCGCGGGTGTGACCCGGTGGTCCCACAGGTCTCGAATGTGGGAGTGTGATGACTCGAGTTGAGCCATCACGAACGCGCGGAATTCGGTGTCCGTCAGCGTGTCCATGGCGCTGGTAAAGCCGCCAAGTTGTGTGAGAGGACCTCCCTGCCGGGGATAGACAGGGGGGGGAGTGCCTACTTTGTAGCCCTGGTCGTACTGTGCCTGTCTTATTGTGCACAGATGTGTACCTAACACCTAGGTCTTATATAAACTTCACTAACTTAACACTAACACTTAGCGATACGAGCGCGGCCGCGACGCGACGCGGTAGGCCGGTCGGCGCTGCAGGGAGCGCGGGCGCGACGCGACGCGAGCACACTATTAGTCACTACGCACGATGCGCAGTGAGTACAGCGATGGCAGCGCACGCGGGCGCGCGGAGAAATCGCAACGATTCGAGTTGGCGCGGCCGCGACGCGATAACCCGGTCAGCGCTACGGGGAGCGCAGGCGCGACGCGATAAACCGGTCGGCGCTACGGGGAGCGCAGGCGCGACGCGACACGAACACACTAATTCGCTACCCACGATGCGCAGCGAGTAGAGCGATGGCAGCGCAACGCGGGCGCGCGGAAACGGCACTGAGCACTGAGAGGCGAGGCGAGCGAGCGAGCGACGCGTGCGTCTCGTACGGCGGCCGAGAGCAGACTAACCACCAAGGTTGCCAGAGGCCAGCGGCGGATCTCTTTTATAGGCGACGCATAATGCGCTATTAGAGCGGGCTAAAACAATACATCGCCCGTCCAATTACCCAATTACAAGCGCGCATTACGCAAGCCGCGGACCTCTGTAAACAGAGACGACATTATGTCTCTTTCTCGCTCGCTCACTATATTTATTTATACATTGCATTCATCTATTTATTTATGCTTATCAAAACTAGTACAATTGAGTCTTACTATTAATATTACTCTACGTATGAATACAAAGGCCAACACAACACATATTAATACTCTTTACAATACAAAACAATGCTCGATATAAATGCAACAATGCTCAATACAAATACAAGGATAAAGCGAATTACGTTCAATTCTTCAAAAAAATTCTTCAAAAAAAACCAATTTAATTGACTTAAAAATTGTATTATAATAAATTGTTACAAATTAATTTATAAGCTAAAATAGTTTTGGCGACGTTCGATGATTCTAACGAAGTGAGTCGTCCCACCTGTAGTTCATGTGAGCTCGATGTTCTCATCGCCCTGTAGTGCCGATTCAGCATATCGCTGATCGTGGGAATGTTCTTGCGAAATGGGGTATAAGGTCCATAACACCTCCCCCGGGCTCCCCCCTCAGATCAGCAATATTTGAGAACGTTGAGAGAAAATGTTGCTGGCAGTCCGGATGCTTTAGGAACAAGTTTCGGCTTGCAAAACCAACCTTTGCGTCGTCCTATTATGATAACGGCTAGTGCAAGTGCACTTAATAGTGCTATATAGAATGGTATTGTAGTGTAGTATATTAAATCGGATTGATTTTCATTTATCGGCAGCGAAGATTGGAGTACTATTTTATCTTGGATGCCATGTAGCTGTTTCAAATCAATAGAGTTCAGATGGATTGTAGGTGAAGTAATTGCATTCACTTCCTTCTGGTAGGGGATCTTCATTATATTCAGTGGTTGACCCTTAATGCGATTATTAGCATTTACGATCTTCATTTCTAATGTACTAAGTGAACATGCAGTAGGTATAATAGCCAGGTAGCTCCGTTATAGAGTAGTGTGATCTTCGCGTTCGCAATTTAATTGAACTTTTGTTGGGTGCGGGAAAGACACAAAGTGTTTGTCGTCCAACTGGTCCATAACTTCTCTTGACAGTGTGATGTTCGTAGTGTTGCATGTTTTATTCACTGATTGGTTCACGATGAGGCTTTGGATGCAGTCAGGTTGTATGTGAGTTTGCTGATAACTTTTGTTATGACAAAGAAACCATTTATTTACCCTCGGGCATTCAACCTCCATGTACAAGAATGATTTCTGTTTGATTGCTATGTAAGGATATGGAGGTATAAGGGCTTGTTGATGTTTATTGGGAACTACGGATAGCTTATAGAAAGAATATATATATAAGTACTGAATATAGGGATTCGGAATATTATTACTATTTTATTATCAGTAAAATAAGAGCCAGGCTTTATAATATTATAATATTCTCTTAGTTCTAAACCTATATCTACTTGATCCCTATTATATATGCTTTTTAACCTAATTAACATTTTATTTAGTACATCCGTACTTAACATTGAATGACGAGTGCTCGATGCACTAATAAAACCCAACATATTCTCTATTCTATTAATTTCTTTCAATATGTCATCTACATTTTCGGTTATGATAGTTAGTAACTGAGCGAATTTAGCATACCTATCTCGATAAATTATTTTCTTTATGTAATTCATCCTGAAGTATAATTTCTAATGTCGAATTTATCCTATTCTTATTATCTACTAACTGAGAAATGACGTCACTATATTTAGACATCCATTCCTTACTTAAACTTATATGCGAATTAATTTCGGGTACGATTTCGTTTCGATTCCTCGATAAAACTTTAATGGCATTGTCATATCTAAGAGCATCTGTATGATCTAAATTTCCAGTAATACTTTTTATTACAGAGCCTAGACCAGGGATCACCAATTAGTTTCATTAGAGGTACATTTTAAGAAATTATAAGACTGTCACGGTCCGTTTGGTAGATGATGATAGCAACCATCGGATATCAAATCTTGGTTCAATCTTTGTTATTGATATCATTGCTCGTCGGATAGTCAAGATATAAACTGCGAGCTATTTTGTTTTGATACTTATATTTATTTTTAAAGTCCACACAAAATAGGTTGGCGGATGCGGACCGCGGTCCGCCATTTGGTGACCCCTGGCCTAGACCATCTATAAGACCTCTCTTAACGCGTTTGGGTTGTACGCTGTTTAGTTGAATAAACAACTTATCTAACTTGGTAGTGAGATATTGAATCTGTAATTCATATAAATCGCATGTTTGGTTGCTAAGACGCACTTTGAAATCTTGTAATTGCACCTGTAGTTGGTTAATTTTATCGTCAATCTCGTCCAGTTGTACGTATAGTATAAAACTATGATAATGAGTTATCAGTCTTGTTGGTCCCAACTTAAAGGGCAGTAATCCAGGTCCATTGTTGAGACTCTCAAGTCGTATCTCTTGGGCCAAGGTCAGTCGAAGTATGAGGGTTAGTAGCGTCCTGTAACAATTTAGCGCTTTTAGGAGTTCGTTTCAGGCGAGACTTAGCTATTCGTCCGCGCTTTTTACTTGTATATATGTGTATAGGTAAGTTTTCTAATACAGTATCGTGAGTGTATCGCAGTGCCAATTTTTGTCTACTAGCAGCGGGGTTGCTAATGAATACTTGTTGCTGGGGCTGATAATTTATTTCTTGTTCCCTATTTTTATTCCTATTGTCTATAATAGCTGTATGTTCAGCTAAAGAGAATTCGTTAATAATATTATATACGGTGGACATTTTTTCGCGATGAGTTTGTATATATTGCTGCAATAATCGTGCTGTTAGATCGATATCTATAGGGTCCCTAGGGTCAAAGTGGCCTAGTATCAAGTCATAGGGTCTACATTTTGTGAAACTATGAATTGAAATATTATAAGCTATAATAGCGTAGGGCATTAAATTAATGACATTTTCGTCTTTTTGTCGCAAACATAAAATCTGTAAGTGTTCTAAGAGTGTCGAATGGAAGCGCTCGATATTGCCATTGTCATTTGGAGTGTGGGCTAATGTCGTATGATAGGTAATTTTTGGAACTCTCATGAATTCTGCAAACATTTGATTAGTGAATTCAGTACCTTGATCCGTGATTATCGTTAAAGGGAAGCCATGATGCGTACTGAAATTCAGTAAGGCTTGTATTATACTTAAACCAGTACCGTCTCTCAGAGGGTAAGCTTGTGCATATTTAGAGAACACATCGATAAACTTAAGGTATTTTTTCATTATCGGCAGTAAAGAGATCCATATGTATAATTTCAAACGGTTTAGTGGCAGGTGGTACTAAGTTAAACTGTTGCTTAATAGGGTTACGATCATATTTAGCTTGTCCACATATAGTGCATTCGTTAATAAATTTAGTAACGTTCTCTTTCATTTTTGGCCAATAGTATCTACGCGACAGTGCTAAATAACATTCGTTAATTCCACGATGATTAGTTTTGCCATCATGATAGTTTCGAATGATATCTTGTTGGGTGAGATATTCTTTTACATTCTGAAGTTCATGTTTAGTCAATACTAAATTCATGGCTGAATTTTTGAAATTATTCTGTAAAATTGGTACAATGGAATACATGGCAAGTGGTGAAATAATCATTAAAGCAGTTTTGATCTTAGGGTCTACATATTCTTTAATTATGTGGAGAACGTCCTTTCCTAAACTAAATTCAGATATTTGAGCAGATATGCGCGTGTGCATATTAAAAGGCTTACTAACAGTCGGTCGGCTTTTTAAGTCTTTCACTACAGTCAAACATAATTGCCTTCATCAGTTATGGGCACTTCGAGAATTGGATTTTCTTGGTCTGTATGAACTGAAGCGGTGGAGGAGTTTGTTATTTCGATTACAGGGATTTCTTCGTATGTATGAGCTGTGTCAGTAGAAGAATTTGTTAACGAGGATGCCTTTTCTGTCAGGTTCACTACAATTGAACTGATCTCTTCGTTGTTCAATTCTATACGAGACACGGCGTCAGCGTTAGTATTGCATTTGCCTTTTTTATAAATTACGGTGAAATTATATTCGCTTAATTTTAGACGCCATCTAGTTAGCCGTGAATTAGGTTCTTTTAGACTCATAATCCACTGTAAAGGTTTATGATCAGTCAAAATTTTAAATTTACGTCCGAATAAGTAGGGTCTAAAATATTTTGTTGCCCAGACTATAGCAAGGAGTTCCTTTTCTATTGTGCTGTAATTACTTTCACTAGCGTTCAAAGTTCGAGATGCATAAGATATAGGTTTATCAGATCCAATAGTTCCTTGTGACAGTACAGCTCCTATTGCAACATTAGATGCATCGGTTGTAAGGATAAACTCTTTGTTAAAGTCAGGGTATTTTAAAATGGTCAATGGTTGGTCAGGAGTGTCTTACATTTTTCGAAGCATTTCACATATTCAGAATCTAGAGTAATTGTGTCCTTTCTTCAACCATTGAGTCATAGGTTTAGTAATACATGCAAAATCTGGAATAAATTTACGATAGTAACCAAGAAGTCCTAAAAATTGTTTAATCTCTTTAGTAGTTTTTGGCACGGGATATTTTTTTATGGCTGCTATATTATCGGGATTCGGTTTCACTCCTTTATTACTAATTTATTATTAATTGACCTAAGTACGCCGTTTCTAATTTCAAGAATTCTGACTTATCCATCTGGATTTTGAAGTTAGATTCACGTAGTCTCTGAAAAACCTCTAAATGGATTATATGTTCTTATGTTGTTATGATTATGTGTTATGATGTGCTAAATACGATAATATCATCTAAATAGACCAGACAGATAGAATTTTGAAGACCTTTCAGCACATTGTCCATAACTCTTTGAAAAGTGGTGTGAGAATTTTCTAAACCCATTGAAATGCGTAAAAATTATGCGTAAAACGTTGAATGCTGTTTTAGGAATGTCCTCTGGGTTGATTTACACTTGATAAAATCCGGATGCTAAATCTAGTTGTAAAATACTGACACCTACCTAGTTTGTCAAGTACATCCGTGATATTGGGTATAAGATTTTTGTCGTCAATAGTTCTGTTAATATAAATAATAATAATACATCGTTCTATTGTTTACTGTCTTTTATATTCTTTATTTTAATAGAAATATTTTTGTATCACATAAAAATAACAAATTACCATTTCTGTCTAGACCACAGAACACCATGATAATTACGTCTGTATTGTTGCCACATATTTGACAAAAGTGTTGCCAATATATAAATGTACATATACCTTGTATCAACACGCCTCCTTACATTTATATTGCAACAAATAAACAAAAAGTAATAACTAACTTTCATGTTAGAACATTGAGCATTCATGAGTAACAAACAACTCAACAAGTACAAGTAACTCTACAGATGAACTTATTCTTATCTTATTTACTTATACAAATTTTACTTTATGCTTTTATATTTAAAATCTCTCTAAATTTATGAAATTTAACGTTGCCCAACGCTTTAGTTAATATGTCCGCAACATTATTTTCAGACTATTTTAACAACATCAATTATTTTTTGTTTAAAACTTTCATGAATATAATGGTAATGTATCTCAATATGTTTGGAATTTTTTGTAAAGTTTCCATATTTAGCTATGGCTATCGCACCAGAATTATCTTCATATATTTTAAAAGGTTTCCAAATTTTTGTAAATACATCATTTATTAAGCATATTAAAAACTTTACTTCTTTTAAGAAGTAGACTTTTTTTTGAAGATTTTGTTACATAATTTTGTTTTTTAGATTTCCACAAGATAATATTGTCAAACAACCTAATAACATATCTTCTTATTTTACATTCACTTTTTCTTTTATAGATCCATTTCACATCAAGTACCTTTTTGCTCGCCGGTGGTTTATCAACGAGTGTCCACGTTCTATTTTTCACCAGGCTGTCCATCTCACGGTCCATAGCTTCCTTCCATTTGTTTGAATCCTTACACGTCATTGCCTCCTGAAAGTTTACCGGGTTCATCGCATCACAATAGTTTACATTAATACAGTAATAACCAAATTCTTCATCAAATCGTAGTGTTTTTTTAACATTTCTTTTAGATCTCTCTTCCTTCTAGTTTTCATCAACTTTTACATCATCGTTACTTTTTATATTATCTGTATTATTTTCTTCCATGATATATTCTTTATCGTTCTTATTAATTTCCTTTTCTTCTATTCTTTCCTGTTTCTCATCTTCAAATCCACATAATGTTATATCTTCTTCTACAATATCACAGTGTCTGGCTACTATTATTTTGTTGTTAATCAATACTCTATATCCTGTTTCACTATAGCCGAGTAATATTCCCATTTCTGCTTTCTTGTCCCATTTTGATGTTCTCTTTTCTTCTGGAATTCGTACAAAGACTCTACTGCCATACATTTTCAAATACATAATTGTTGGCTTCTTCTTGAAAAATATTTCAAATGGTGTTTTCCGTTCAATAGTATTAGTCAAAGTTCTATTTTTAAGATATGCAGCTGTTTTAATTATTTCCGGCCAATACTTCCTTTCAACTTTTGCTTCTGATAGGAGACATCGTCCCATATCCATTAAGGTTCTATTATACCTTTCTGCAGTTCCATTAAGTTCATGTACATATGCTGGACAAGGTTTGATTGATATTCCTTTCCCTTTCGCAAACTGAAAAACTCTGGTATTAATATATTCCATACCATTGTCGCAGCGTAATTCTTTTATCATTTTACCAGTAAGATTTTGTACTTCGTTAACATATTGTACTAAACAGTCATATACTTCACTTTTTGTTGGAATACAGAAAACTTTAGTCAGTTTGCTATAATCATCAATGAAAGTTAAAAAATATTTTTCACCATGGTTGCCTATGGTTTGATGTGGGCCGTTTACATCGGTGTGAATAATTTCCAATATATCTTCTGCTCTTCTCCGGTTATTTTGAAAGGGTAAGTTATGCATTTTATTCTCAACACATGTCACGCATTTTAGATATTCTGATTCTATTTCTTTAGGTAGTCCATCCAATAATTCATTTTTGCCCATGTCCTAATGTACGGTGTAGTTTTTCTTTTACGGTCATATTTCTTCTACTTACATTTACTTGCATCGTTTCATCGTTTACATAACTTTTCATCTTATATAATCTTTCCTCTTTAATTGCAATAGCTATAACTTTTCCATAAGGGTTATATATTTTTGAAAGTCTTCCTTTAGACACAACAGAATTTTTGTCAGTGATTCTCAAGTAACTTAATAAATTTGCTTTCATTTCCTTTACAAAGATAACATTTGTCAATTTTACTTCTGATTTTTGTCCATACACTGGGAAATAGGCTTTAATGTTACCAACTTTTGTCGCTTCTAATATTCTGCCATCACCAACTTTAACTTTTACACTTTTCTTTAATATCTCGCATGTCTCAAAGTACTCATCAGTGTTAATAATATGGTCCGTGCAACCACTGTCAAGCAACCATTCTATTTGTCCTTTCTTTTTCTCCACTTTCTCACTTGTGGTAATATTAGCAATAGTTGTGTGAAAACTATTTCCATGCTGTTCATGTTGATTATTCCTTTGTTGTTTATTATGAAAATATCCTCGTCCTTTATGAACATTTCCAGTATTAAATGATCCACGTTCTTTATTTACTGAATGTCCACGACCTCTACTTCCAGGAAATCCACCACCTCGTCCTCTATGAGTATGTTGAGAACGGGTATAACAATCCTTTTGCATGTGACCAGGTTTTCCACAATTGAACAGACAGTTGAAATTATTTTGTGTTGCCGTCCTGGTTTCTGCTCTAAATACATTTAAGTTCTCATTAGATGTTTCATTCGACTTCTCTTCAGCGCTCTTTAGTTTTATTTTGCTTTTTAAGTAGTCAACAGACCTCTCTTTCTCTGGCAAAACATCTATCAAATCACTAATATGACTATAGCTCTGTGGCAACGATTTTAACATATAATTTAGTTTTTCTTGCTCTGTGATGATTGCACCTGCCTGCTTCAATTCATATACAGCTTTTTCAAAATCGTCGAAAAATAAAGACACTTCACTGTAATTTTTCAATTTGACATTTTCGAGGTTATGTCGGCACACGATTTGCAAAGCTGTCGACTTTTTAAGATACATCTGATCAAACTTCTGGATAATTTCGTAAGCTGAATCTAAATCACTTATGTATTCCAACTGTTTATTTGTAATTGCACTGTAGATATAGTTTGTCGCCTGAATATCAAGTTCGTCCCATTTATCACCATCGGCATTCACTATAGCTCGGGTTACTACTTCTTTGCACTTTTTGTATTGCAGGAATTTAAATATTCGTATTTTCCAATTGCTATAATCTATTCCGTCGAATATTGGAATATTGATATCACTGTTTTTCGCCGCCATGATGACTGTTTCTTTTTGCAATTTATAAGTACGTGTTATCACTTTAACTTCTTTTGCAGTAAACCACGCTCTGCTACCATGTTGATATAAATAATAATAATACACCGTTCTATTGTTTACTGTCTTTTATATTCTTTATTTTAATAGAAACATTTTTGTATCACATCAAAATAACAAATTACCATTTCTGTCTAGACCACAGAACACCATGATAATTACGTCTGTATTGTTGCCACATATTTGACAAAAGTGTTGCCAATATATAGATGTACATATACCTTGTATCAACAAGTTCTTTCGTTGAGCTTACCAAAAATCGACAACTAATCTCCATTTCTGTTTGCCAGATGCATCGACTTTCTTTAGAGCTATCCA
This sequence comes from Zeuzera pyrina, assembly GCA_907165235.1. Classification (NCBI taxonomy): domain Eukaryota; kingdom Metazoa; phylum Arthropoda; class Insecta; order Lepidoptera; family Cossidae; genus Zeuzera; species Zeuzera pyrina. The sequence goes on from OU015627.1 coordinate 9,367,952, forward strand.
AATAGGCGAGCTCCAAGCTGAATCTGAGGGTCTAATTATACCCTGTTCTAACATTTTTGCAATTTGGTCCCTAACTTCTTGTCGGTGTATGAACAGATAACGGTAGCTTTTTGTGTAGATAGGTTTATCGTCCGTTAATTTAATAGTGTTTGATTCTATTTGTAAAAGTTAGCGGTTTTCCTTCAATATAAAATGTGTCTGAGTATTGTGAGCATAAAGTTAGCCTTTTTCTCGTCATCATGGATTACACAGTTACAAATGAATTGTTCATTAATTAGTACATCTCCATCGGGAGTGTGGATCGGTATTCTTATCAATTTTGAAGAGTTAGCCGGAATTATATCTTCATATAAGTTAACGTTCCGCGAGTTAAACATTTTAATAGGATTAGTTACGAATTTAGTCTTTAGTATCTGATCCTTAAGGTCTATTTTTGCTTTCCACTCGGTAAGCAAATCTAAACCTATGAGTCCGTCGAAGTAATCGTGGAACTTATAGACAAACAGCTTTATATTATCTGCAACATTGAACTCATCAAAGCAAGGTAAAGTGATGGAATAATTATCTCTGCTAGTCGCATGCACATTAGTTACCTCGAATGGGTCGTAATTTAACGGAATATGTGAGTAATAGTTCTGTACAGCTTCTGGACTAATAAATGATTGATTTGCACCTGTATCAATCAAAAAATTTAGTGATGGGTTTGATATATGTATATACGGTAACTGTCTTTGGGTTTGGAGATTCAGTTCTATTTTGGCTTTTTTTGATATATTGGCCTTCTGAAAATCCTCACTTTTATTGCTTGAACACCCTGGCTGATCGTTATTTTCGCTATCACAGGCAATCTCGTTCGTCTGTTCTTGTAAATTATCACTAGTATAGTAATCATAGTAGTTATAATCATAGTCAGGGCCGTAGTTCTCGTAGTAGTCATTGTAATAGTCATAATAATTATAATAATCGTCATAGCTAGCGCACTCATTTAAATTTACGTCTTTTGTTCTAAAATAATTTGTTGGGGACGGATTGCCTAATTTACGCCAATCATGACCTGACGGCGGTAGCACCTTAGGGGTGAAATGTTATAAGCCGCTCATAGGCCTTGGTGTCGTCTGTTGGTTTGTACCAAAGCTTCTAGGTGGTAATCTAAATACATTACTATGTGGATTGTAATTAGGTGGAAGTGGACGGTACATATGTTGCGTGCGCGTAGGCATGCGGTATGACGACTGAATATGCATAGGCTCCTGTAACCTTGCGGTTGTGGCATACCGAATTTAAAACTTTGAGCTTGTGGTGGCATTGGTCTCTGCATTGCAGGAGTTGGCCAATAAGGTACAGGAGGAGGTAAATTAGCATATTTTGGTACCGGTATGTGAGTCGGCAAGGAGACAGGGGTCTGCTGAGATTTTATATTATTTGGCTCATTACGTTGTTGCATATACATGACATTTAACTCCTCATGCACATACTCTAAAGCTTTCTCTATAGTAGCTGGCCGCATACATCGTACACGCAAGCCTAGTGGGTCTTGAAGACCGCGCACGAAAGCTTGCATAGTTAACTTTTTGTATAGAGCTCGTTTAGATTCGATGGTTGTGGCCAGACTTTCGTGTAATGTTACATAAGTCATTATGGTACTGAGAAGTGTTTGACAGTGATCATAAAACTCCTGAGGCGTTCGTGACCCTTGTGAAACTAAACAGAGGTCATTATAGAGGGCAGTTTCATCTCTTTGATCAGAAAAATTATTTATTAAAGCTTCGCGGATACCCTGCCATTTATCTGAAATGCCATTAGAGTTAATAATGCAGGAAGCCGGGCCGGTAATTTTATTTAATATTCCATATAATAAACTAAGGTTACACAATTCATACCCAGGCTCTACTTTAATGTACGTCTCTATTAACTTATCACATATTCTAATAAACCTAGTTAACACGTTGGGATTACCGTCGAATTCGGGCACAGGGCGTAGTGCTTTAAAAATGGTATCATGGTCGTGCGACATATGTACCTATAATATCCCTACAGTAATCTAATTGTTGGTGTCGGCGAGACTGCCTTTGTGCAGACTCGCTGATCGTTTTATGATCTGGTCGAAAAATATTTGGAACACTAAGATAACTAGGAAATAGCAAGCAACACAAGAAAGATTCTGTGTACTTACAATATCATTATTTGGTTTCTGTGCATCGATGTCTGGATACTGGTCCTTTATTTAATTGACTTAAAAATTATATTATAATAAATTGTTACAAATTAATTTACAAGCTAAAATAGGTTTGGCGACGTTCGATGATTCTAACGAAGTGACTCGTCCCACCTGTAGTTCATGTGAGCTCGATGTTCTCATCGCCCTGTAGTGCCGATTCAGCATATCGCTGACCGTGGGAATGTTCTTGCGAAATGGGGTATGAGGTCCATAACAAGCGTGTAAACAAAACAATAACATTTCCCTTACTTAACTATATAATTACTAACTAATAAAAGACTAACAAAACAATAACAATAAGGGAAATAGACTGTATACAAACATATACAAACATATATATATATATATTTAAACGCTATTTACACGAGCCTAGATCTCGCCGTCCGCCACAAATATGAATGTTAACAAAACTAAGGTGCTGGTGCTTGAAAGGTAAGCGGTACAGACAAAATGTGAGATTTGTGTAAATGGAAAATGTCTAGAAAAAGCAAATTAAATTGTGTATCTGGGAAGTGCGTTTTCGAGGGATGGAAGATGTGAGTTGGATGTGAAAAGACGGGTAGCAGCTGGCAATAAAGCGAACGGTGCTCTGTCCGCATTAGTAGACAGTGTGAATATATCTAACACTGCTAAAATGGCCATCCACAATGCGGTGTTGGTACCAACTTTATTGAACGGTTGTGAGGCCTGGATATGGCCGAAATCGAGTGAAAGTATGATAAATGCAGTAGAAATGCGATCTCTCAGAAATATGTGCAGTGTAACTCTTGCGGACAGGATAAACAATGAAGAGATACGCAGTATGACAAGGTTGCACGACAGTGTTCTTGTAAAAATGAAGAAAGGGATGCTTAGATGGTTCGGGCACTTAGAAAGAATGAGTGATGAAAAACTGACGAAGAAAATCTACAGAGCAAAAGTGAGAGATACAAGAAGTCAAGGAAGTCCAAGGCTGACTTATGAAGATCAAATAGCCAGAGTGTTAGCAGACGGAGATGTAAAAGTACTCACATACCTAGGCAAAAATGTGTTAAGAGAATGATGAGATTTGAAGAAGCGAAAGAGGTATGTAAGGTCTGCGATGCTTGGCGCTCCGGCCTCTCCGACTACTCCGTCGGGGATACAACGTGAAGATATGTAAGGAGTTTATACTATTTCCAATCTCGCGCGTGAATGAAAAGGGAGCGGAAAAATTTTGATAACTATGTTGGCAACGCTACGTCCATGCCACCATGCGCTAGAGGGTGAAGGGTGACAGGCGGGGTAACTGGCAGCGTGGAACGACATAGCTCGAAAATAAAGTCTATTTAAAATTTTAAAATAACTAGTTTTATAAAAATATTGATAGGTGGAATTGCTTAAGTACTTAAACGGTAATATTTTCATATAAAAACCAAGTATAATAATTCGAAAATTCGTCGTTATAGCAGAAGTTTAATTTCTTTTCATACTACTTAGTTTCGAGATTTTTTTTATCGAAGGAAGTCTTATCGTGTACCAGTAGGTGGAATGTCTAGATAATATCCTTAAGCATGACATATATATTTTAGGGTGTCGTACAATCCCTACATTTATGTATAAATGGAAATTCTCAGACTGGTTTGTGCCTTTTTTTCATATAGATACAGCGAAAATCAAAGTAATTTTCGAATACGAGTTTCGACGTGGGACTAGCTGGGAAAGTGCGGAAACTGCTCGTAATGTCAATGGTGTTTGGAAAGGATATGGCTTTTACGAACCCAACGTACGTTTTTGGTTTAATCGCTTTAGTAGTGGAAACTTCCGACTTTAAGAATGAAACACGAGAAGGCCAGATGCTAAAATAACGATAAATTGAAGGTTATAGTGGAAGTCGATCCATATCAAACTACCAAGGAATTGGCGTCATGGTTTGACAATAGTATACCCACATTAATGACCTATTTGCAGCAAATCGGTAAAATTAAAAAACTTGAAAAATGGGTGCCTCATAAATTGACTGATCTGCAGAGCAGCGCGTGTTGAAGCTTGCTTACCTTGTTAAGCCGGTACAGAAATGAAGGGATTTTTGAATTGAATTTGACGTGTGACGAAAAGTGAATTGTTTACAATTGCAAGCGAATAACGCAATGGCTGACCCCAGATCAAACGCCACACCAATGCCTTTATAGCGAAGCTTACTCATAGTCACTTCATGGTGTAATTCACTACAGCTTCCTCAGATCTTACAATTCTAAATTAAACGGGTTTATGTCGTGTAAATAATAATTCAAGGCTAATACCTTTCTTAACCCGACGTTTAGATCGGATTGCACCGATCGTATCACGGAGCAGACTGATGAGGATGGGCGTCGTCTTCGTAGTGTGCTGTTCCTGGCAACAACCCACACTTATTCTTCACATTTGTTAATTTTTATTATTGTCACTGTCAGTACCCACTTCGACACACACTAACGACGTTTACTATACACAGGCAACGTCCTCCTCCACCCATCTATTCTCATCAGTCTGCCCGTGATCACGATCGGTGATTGCACCGATCGAAAGAAATGTTGGCGTAAAAAAGGTATTGAATTATTAATACTACATAGATCCATTTAATTATAAGGAGCTTCCTCTGATTCGGTCAAGAAATAGCAGCAGATGTCTACTGTGCAGAACTTCGAAAAATGATGCGGAAGGGCCCCAATTCGTCAATCGATTTTCACCATTATTGCTCCATGATAACACAAGACCTCACACTGTTCGAAAAACAGTTTCAAAACTACAAGACCTGCAGTTAGAAACCATCCGTCATCTTCTATAATCGCCAGACGACGCCTCAATCTACTATCATTTTATCCACAATTTGTACAATTTTTTGCACTGAAAATATTTTCTTCCCAGGAAGCAGTACAAAACGCCTTTACACTGTTTGTCGAGTTCAGGCTCCCAGAGTTCTATCACAAAGGTTTTCCGATTAGATGACAAAAATGTATAGACAACGAGGGTAAATATTTCTTTTACAAAAAGATTGTTTTAATTTTTCAGTAGTAAACATTTTTATACTTTACACCCTAATAATAAAACAAGAACTATGATATTATTTCCAATTATTTTTAATATACTGAACAATTTGATGTAATCCTTCTTTCCCCGCACTTCCTTGTAAAAAATTAATTTCAAAAATAAAATCTTGATCTTTCTTAAAAATTTTTGCAATTGCATGTAATAATTGTTCAATTTCGTTTACAGATTGTTGCTCTTCTGATGTAATTGCGTATTTTACGTTTGATCCACTTTGAATAGAATCGACCAAAAATAGATCGGTATTCATACTATAATTATCTGTGTTAACCAAATTTTCAGATTTATTGTCAGAGTCTAAAACAGCGTCTGTATTAGTTTTTTGTTTCTTAGATTCTTCCTCTTGTCTTCTCATAAGTCTTCTTTTGCGTCTTTGATTTGACCATGTATTTTTTAAAGCTGATATGTCTAATGACATTGAATCGCCTTTCTTATTAAGAACTTTGAAGTTAATACTTAATTCATTGAAAATAGCCATTAATTTTGTTGATACAGTCTCAAGATTATACACACTGTTAGATAAAGGTGGTAACAAATATGTTATTGGTATATTCTTCTTTCTCTCTGTATTTCTTGGCGTAACTGTCGAAAGCAAAAAAAAACCGGTTAAGAGCGCCTCGGACACAGGTTGACATAAAATACATTTTATTCTAGATTTTGTGGTGTCAAAATGTATGATTTGTTGAAACTGATTTTTTATTTTACCAATTATACCAATTTCAAGAATAATTGAATTTAATTGAATTTAATTTGGCAAAATGGTAAATGGATAAGTCGATCCTCATAATTAAATACAGATAAGTTCCATCCATTTTTATGAAAAACTATGCCAACAAAAATTATTACTTTTGCAAAGTGGTAAAAAACAATAGTAAAAGTTATTTATAAATAAGTAATTAAAAAAATAAAGAAAGGAGATTTAATTTTTTGGCAATATCTCTAGAATTATTTGAGATGTCGATAAAATCAAAACAGGTTTTATAACAGAAGAATAAGTAGCAATTTTATGAATTCTATTTACAATATTGTTACGGTTTGATATATCTTAAGCCATCATGGTCGAATATCAAATAGCAAATGACGTGCAACTTTTAAGGCTTATTTCTTAAAACTAAAAATAAAATAAATAAAAATATTATGAAGTACACGAAGGCGTTTACTCTCTTTCAATATATATTTTATAATGCAATATATATTTAATAATGAATAAGGGTACAAGCAGAGGCCGTGGTGGTGCTAATTGATGCATTTTGGATTGCGTGAAGTTGATTGAAGATAAAATAAGATAAAAATAATCTTTAATTTAATTATTTTATTACAACAGGTTTCCAAATAATCTAATAATCCTACAGAAAGTTTTTTATTTTATTTACTTAAGTTTGCTGCAACCAGTAATGCCACCATCAAAATGTAATAACACTATGATTAACCTCCTTGTGTACATTCCATAGCCAATTCGAAATCTCTAAAAATACTGCAGTGGCGAAATCAGGATTTCGGTTTGGGAGAAGTTTAACCCAGCTGAGGGTAAGCTTTGTCAAGGTACTAAACATACTTAAAAGATGTGACTCAGTTGAGATTTGCAACAAAACTAACTCTTTATTAGAAACACCTACAATTCAATAATATTAAATGACAATAAAAGATCAACACTAAATCAATACATAACATACCTTTATTTCATAATCAGTAATGAACAAATCTAAAGCAAGAAACAAATCTAAAGAACACAATGCTAGAATACAATTAATCAAACAGAATTAATTATGCCTATAACCTCAGCCCAGAGTTCTGGTGGTGGCAATACCATTGATGGTTCAGGAGATATGTTGACGATCTTTGATTCCCTGGTGTTGGTGATCGGACCCTTTCCTCATTGGCATTTTGATCACTCAATTTGTTCATATCCAGATAGTCGTCTACGTGTATGAGGTATTATCTGATCGACATGTTTCCGATGTAATTCGCCATCTTCTGTCCTCACCATATATGTGCTTTGTGCTTGGCCCACTGACCACTTCTACTGTCACCCTCGGCCACTTCTCACCAGCGCCAGAGCGCCAGAGCACCAGAGCAACGTGGTTCAATTTTCTAATTGAAGCACGTCGTGCCACCATTTCTAATTGCTGGTCCGACCGATTCTGTACATTGTCCGGATGCAGCACTGACACAGCAGTCATGTAGCGCCGCCCATTAAGAAGTTCAGCTGGCGACTTATCGTTACTGTTCGGTACCGTACGCGGAGCATATGACACTTTAGGCAACTTCTCCGTCCAAGACTTTTGTGAATTTGATAACTTTTTCAATTTATTTTTCTTAAATGTTTGCACAGCTCGCTCAATCTGTCCATTAGACGCCGGATGATGAGGTGGAGTGTACAAATATCTTATACTTCTTATACCGGGTCTGGTTCCCCCTGAGAAGCAGCTGTAGATTCTGTATTTAAGGATGGCACTATCTCAGCTTCTAGCCATTTACTATAACTGTCAATTAGCAACAGAATAGTTTTCCCCTGAAATGGCCCAGCGAAATCAATATGTACTCGACTCCAGGATTTTTCTAGGGTAATCCAAACACGTGCATCCCTATGTGGGTCATTTCTAACGGCTTGGCATTGGTCACATTCAGCAACAATTCTTTCAATTTCTTTGTCTATACCGTACCACACATATCCTCTAGCATGTACTTTAGTTTGAACAATAGTAGCATGTGGCGTATGAAGTAGTTTGAGCACTTGTTGTTGCAGTGACCTTGGTATGACAACTTCCTTACATCACAATAAACAATCTTTATTATGTGAAAGAGCTTCTCTACGAATCCAGAAGGGTTTCAAATCTGAGTCGGTAACTGAGTGGGGCCAGCCGTGGAGCACATGGATCATTACTTTTTTCAACAACGTGTCTTTCTTTGTCTCTCCCGAAATTTTAGTTGGCTCCATGTTCCACCCCTGAGGTGATTCTTCTCACTGAAGAACATCTTTTAGATAATCAACTTTAGAGTCGTAGTTTCCAGGGCATGTGCATCTACTAAGCGCATCTGCATTATCGATCGCCTTTTCAGGTCTATGTCTGACATAATAATCATAACAACCCAGTTTTAAAGACCAACGTAACATTTTTGGCGATATTTGATCCGGTATTGGCTTAGAGGGGTTAAATAAACCAACCTGCGGTTTATGGTCAGTTAAAATGCAAAATTTTCTTCACATCAAAAATTAATGAAACTTCGACAAGCTAAACTTAAAGTCGAGACTTCTTTGTCTATTTGCCCACAATGTCGCTCATGCGTTTGTAATATTCTCGAAGCCATCATAACCAGTCTCTCAGACCCAAACTCCATTACATGAGCTATTATAGCACCTAAACTTGTGATAGATGAATCACAGATAGGTAACCAATAATTCCTTTGAAGTCATAGTCATGTCAATTCTGATGATAGTAAAGCTTTAGCTTGTTCGCCTTCTTTTCCCCCACTTCCATGAGGTATTTGATTTTGCAATTTTGACGTTGCAAAGGTCTTACCTTTGCAACGCCTAACGTTATATAGACTTATGTCACATACTTATGATAATATATATATTCACACTACGACAGCCCAAAGTGCCTTGAAAGTTTCTTCAGAAATAATTGTTCTTGATGCACCGGAATCCACTTCTAAGACTAGACTAGACACCATTAATAACAAGGTCTGCTTGTATCGGAGATCGGTAATTTTCCGAACAGACATAAATAACTATCATATTTTCTACAATAGAGAAGCAAGTTCCGGCAGAACACGTTTCAGGAAGATCTTTTGACGTTGCAAATGGACAGCGTTCAGCGTCCCTTTTTATGTTGACGTGTACAACGTCGACAATCTTTGGACTTTATTTTAATCAATTTCCATTGGTTCATTGTCTTCGCGATGGTTCTGTTTCAACCTCACAGTGTCAGGGTACAAATCAGGGAACATCGCTTGATGATTCAGACAAAGTGCAGCTGCTTCATAAGTTACATTCTTTGTCTTTAAAATTCACATCGTAAGCGCTCGTCACGAACACCTAATACTAATCGATCTCTCCACTGACGTTTCAAATCATCGAAATTACAATTAGCCCCCATCGTGCATAGGGCTGTAATAGTTTCGGATTGACGCTGTTGACGTTTGTGGAATTTTCTTGCTTCCAAAATTCCAAAATTTGTCCAAAACATTCATTATCTCTGCGAAGCTCATGGTGACAGGTCTTACAGGTACTACCAGTGATACTATTAACAAATAGGTCTCTACCACATTGCGACAAAAATAATGCATGTACTTTATCTGATTTATTGTCGTCTACACCCGCGGCATTCAGTGAATACAATAACCGTTCTTTATATTCACACCATTTATCAGTCTTAGTGTTAAATTGTCCAGGAAACACGATATTTGTAGTACTAGATGCTAATAGATTATTTGTAGTAGTAAATCATATTTTTCCTCAGTCGCCAACAAAAGATTCAATTCAATTCAATTTTTTCAGTGATGGCCCAATAAAAGATACAACTCGGTTGAGATTTGACGCAAAACTGACTCTTTATTTAGAAACACCCACAATTCAGTAATATTAAATGACAATCAAAGATCAACATTAAATCAATACATATGTAACAGTACTAAAATACTGAAAAAACACACGGATGTTTTATTTGCTCATTTGACCCATAGCGAGTCTCCTTGGATAACTTTTTTCAAATTCTTCAATGACTTCAACAGGTTGTAGGCTACCAGATATATCTCAGTGATATAAACATGGCAGCCAAACCGATTAACCTGTATTCTGTCATTGTAGTAAGATCGTACTATTTTGTTATTTTAAACAAACAGAAGTTGCGCTCATCAGTGTAAGTGGATACTGGTAATGTAGCGAAAATTTATAAAAAAAAATATATTTGAGAAAAACACATTGCGCTTCTGCTGCTGTTTGGGGGAAATGTTCTGTCTCCAAAGCTTCTTCTGAAGAGTTATTTCTTCCAATAAGGAGAGACCGAGTCAAGTTGCCTCCACAAAATGCACTGATTTTTATTGGTTATGCACATGGTGCAACAGTTTTCTTCCGAGAATAAGATTTCACTTATTAGAATTAAAAGAAAACTAAAAGAGCATACATCACAATAAGAGTGAAAGGGTGAAGCGTCGCGTTGAGGAAAAGCAGGATTGTGTATTATATGGGTATACAAGAACCTTGACTTAAAACAATTGAAGCTCTGCCATTTGGTTCATACATAGAAATATAGAATGAATATACTATTTGGGTTTTATAGTAACGAAATTTTCAGAAAAAAAAAGATTAGTCCAAATACCCATTACTTCGATTTTTAATTATGCGATACCGTTTGCATATGTACTAAACAGCATAGTAGATGTAATGAGAACGGACTAAATTGGACGTGACCTGTGACATACGAACAAGTTGAGACATGATAAAACTACACAACAATAATATTCTGTTTTTGCCGTTTCGGCTATGGACCCTTTAAATCATAAGTATCTGTACTAAATAAGAATTAACTATAGCGCATTGAGTAAATACTTATATAACAATTCATTTGTATAACTTACGTAATTTATAAAGATTGTAGTCTTGAAATGTCCATGCCAATCCCCACCTTGTTACACGACCCTGGCAGAATTCTGTACTTGTATAATGAACACCTTCCATTTTTAGATCTTGCATTAATTCCTTCATATTGTATTTATGGCCCACCATGGTAGTAAATATTCTATAAAAATTAAAGTTACAAGTCATTTTAGTTTACAACTGAAATTCTGATTTATTTTGAGTATCGAAAATGACTGAATATAAAATAAAGCGAAAGGAAAAAATTTAAAAAATGCGAGTTCGATTCGCGCAGAGAGTGCATGGTATTTATAAAATGATAAATTTGTAAAAATAATTTGTGATTTGCGACATTTACTAAGGCTTACGTTGTATTTTACTCATAAACTTTAAGACTTTATTAAAGTTGTCGGTCCAATATTTCCGCAGTTATTGTGCATTCAGGTAGAAAACAGGAAGCTGGTGCCGATCTGTCACCGCTTGTCGGCGACAACCGACGCAGGCAGTCGGTGTAGATATTCTACATGCTTCGTGCAACAAGTTCCAATTCGCTCTGACCCCTTGGCCACGACCTCACCGCTCGCAAGTCTTGCGTCTGCGACCGCGAAGAGAATAATTGTAAGAAGTTGTTCAGAGCGTGCCATGACTCTCAGCGGCGAAGGGTGAGCGGCGCGGAAACGAGCGCGCGACTGCGGCCGGCGGTGAGCGAGGAGGCGTAAGTATGAAACAAATGTGCTAAGCTATAGCGCGGATGGCACGACTCAGAGCGGCGCGTGTGGCGAGTGTGACAGACGAATTTGGTATCGAGCGTCTTGAATAAATAATTTTGTTTTTTCGCCGCGCAATCATGAACACAGAAATTTAAGATCTGCTACAGGGATGACAACTCATTCGCAACTTAAAATGTAAAATGTTATTAAGATGGTGTGGGACGAAATAAATCTAATTTGTCCAGGGCAAGAAGGTAGGTATCTCTCTATTTGCTTTATTAATTTAAGCTATCAACACCTTTAGAGCCCAGATACACGACGCGAAAACTTTCTTGCGGGCGCCGCGCGGCAGCCGGTTACTGCGAGACCGGTAACTAATTGTAATAAAAAATTGGTATCTTGTATGACGATTGCGTATCTATTATTCTATGACCGTAAAATGCACTTTTCGCGGTAAATTTAGCACCACTATACAAATTACATTACACAAATTTTCGTTTTGACAGCAGATATCGCGCGATATTGGCTGTCGCATGCTGACTGCAAGTTACGTAATAAGCTTGCGGATTCTCGTGTAATTATTAAAAGCGAATGTAAACTATTCATTAGGCAACAATGTTAAAATTTCTGGGCACTACCCAACCGCCGGGCGGTCGATGCGCGATCGTTCGCGGTCACCGCCCGATAGGGTAGTTCCCAGAAATTCGAAAGTTGTTGCCTAGCGAATAGAGTTACATTCGCTTTTAATAAATACACGAGAATGTTAACCTAGCCCGCCAGTGTGGTGTGTGTAAATTAGGGTTGCCAAAATTTCTTCGGCTGATTATAATAATTAAAAAATTATAGAACATTTCAAAAAAATAAAGTATTTTATGGAAAGAGTAAAAAATAGACAGAGATACTTATATTTGTTACTTATTTATTTTTATAAAAATTATATTTGTTTGCACTTATTGTATTTTTTAACAACACTTTGTGTACAATGAAAATGTCATTCGAGGTGGACATTCTCGTGTATTTATTAACAGCGAATGTAAACTTTATTCACTAGGCAACAACGTTCGAATTTCTGGGAACTACCCAACCGCGCGGCGACCGCGTTGTATCGGCGCGAAGGAATTCGTGTCTGTCATATTCTGAAAGTGGATGAGTTTCCTTGCCGTAAATTTAAAATATCTTCAACAAAGAAGAAATTTGGTTCTAAAAACGATCGGGTCGCTCTTGAATCTCTTGGATAGACATTCTGAATACGTCCGATGCGGTCGCAATCGCCGCCGCCACTGCCGGGCCGTGGCATAGTCATGTCGATCGCAATACGCACACGCATCCGCAAGACGCACCGCCTAGGGTCGTAGCCAAGGACTGCGCGCTGCCGCTGGTAGTTGGCCGTAGCGTAGTATCACAAACGAACGAAATAACGTTGTGTCGCGTCGTTTTCTTTTCTTTTTTAATAAAAATGGACACTGACGTTATTATTGTGTTCAGTAAACCTGTGTAGGACAAAAGATGTGGAAGACACAAAAACTGATAAATAGTAAATAATTGTAATAATTGTCTGATGAGCTCGACATTTTGCACACAAATGATTTCCCTGCTTTTAACAGCTTGCTTTGTGTAACAATATTAGTGCCGACAAGAACTGGTAAATCGAGCACCGTTTGACTTTCTACCTGAATGTGGCCGTAAGGAAGAGTGGTCAAGCTGAGTTTGAATACCAATTCAAATTAGCTTCTTTCATTCTCAATGGCACAATTTGAAATGTTAACTAATGTAAAAAATGTGGATTAACAAGATATGTATAAGTATCACTCTTTCACACACATTATCACATCTTAAAAAAAAAAATTAACAAACCCTAAAAAAGTAAAGGATATAAAATCATCTAACAAGGTCATGTAACTTACAACACTTTATCCTTAAAATGTCTACTCTCTTTTATTAGCTGTCTACAAAATTCCAATTCTCCTCCTTCTGTAATCAGTTCATGAGGCGATCCAGTGAAGCCATTTTTTGGTAGAGGCCTGTAAAATGATTTTTATACATAATTTTAATCCATGTGGTTTATTGTACAGTATAAGATGAATGCAATGAAAATACATCTCTATATAAATATATGCTGCGTCACCCTTGCGAACAAAATAAGCATAGAAGAGGTACACAATGGGGGTCGGATGTGTGTTATTGTAAAAATGTAGAAAGGAAAGTTTCGATGGTTTCGGTGCATATAGAAACAATGAGTGATGAAAGACTGACAAAGATAATATACAGAGCACAACTGAGTGGTAGCAAAGCCAAGGAAGACCAAGGCTGACTTATGAAGATTACATAGGCAGTATTAGCTGACAGAAATGTCAAATGCACTAGCATAACTTGGTGAAACTGTGAAAGGAAAAATGATGAGACTTGAGGAGGCAAAAGAAGTATGTAATGTAACTGTGCTGCTTAGCTCTTCATCCTCGCAAACTACCCTTTTAGGGATACAGCATTAGAATATGTAAGCTTATGCTTTAAATGTTATTTTAATGAAATTAGTGTAGTATTTTAAAAACTTCCGTTTTAATCAGAGATATTAATACTGTATATTAATTAGTTACTAGTGTAGTCATACTTTAAGTTTAGTTAAAGTCAAGTCACATACGTACTTTATTCTTATAGTCCATTGAAAAGTTACATTTGGGGTTGCCAAAGTCAGAGCACGCAATTTTAGGAAATTACAACGACCCTCAAGACTGGGGCTGGAAAACGTACGGACAAATATTGATGCTAGTTCAAAATTCAAAACCTCCAGCTCCCCCTGAGGCCTCTAAAGTTGATATTCTGCCGATGCAAAGAAAACTGTAGAGCAATGTGTGGATGTCAGAAGGCAGGCCTCAAATGTTCTAGTGTGCCTGAATTGTTCTAGATAGACCTGCAGAGACATAATGGAGATATCACAATTGATCGAGAACGATTTTGAAGATGAACTGCCAACAATGACGCCACGTCATTCTCCATCCTTTTAAATCCAAAAATCCTCCTCCATCCAAAAATGTTTTAACGAATTTTCTGTGCGACGAATAGTTTGCCCCATATAGCATAAAAACCATTCGCAGCCCTTTTTACAAGATGACGGCCGCGGGACAAGGGTCGCGACCCCACAAACATGGATGTAACTTTACACTAACTCCCTCTTGACATCCAAAAAATAAAATTGCGTGCTCTGACTTTTGCACGCTAAGCTCAAAAAAATGTAACATTTCAATGGACTATTAGGGACCGTCATTGTACCAACTTGAAAGTTTTATATTTGCTTCCGTAGTAAAATCAGAACTACAATCCATGTGGATTGTAAATCTGATAATGCTTATAGGTTACTGTAGACATTTTGATATAATTATATTCTATAAGTTCGGGTGCCAGAATAATGAGCGTCATGTATGTTGTATGATGACTACTAAAAGTTTAAGAAATAAGTTTACTTTTAGTAATTATCGCCAGAAAGGCCAATTCAGTATTTAGCAGGTGTAGGGCCCTCCCGTGATAAAAATGTGCACATTTCGATAATATACTAGTATCAGCCTTTCTAGTGATCATTCACCATTTGAAACTATTCTAATAGTTTTAATCTTTTAGCGGTAATATCTAGTGAACCGAATGATTAATATTGTCAATTTTTACACTGTTCACATACGTATTGCTCATATCACAATACTGTACTAGAATCAGCCTCAATAGTGATCGTTTATTTTTTTGCGACCATAATGCGTCCTTGAGTGGCGGCGATAACTAGGGAAGCGACCGACCGCATGCTGGCAGAACGGAATTCTTATCAAGGGAGGGTCCTACACCTATCGAATACTGAATCACCTTTCTGATGATAGTTAGCAAATACAATACACTTATTTCTTGGAATAATAGTTGAACAATAAAGAATAAAATAACACTAACATTTATTTAGTCAAAGCAAGCAATTAAACCATAAATATTCACCTGGCAGGGCTACGAGACTCATATAGTTCTTGGATATTGCTATAAAACGGTGGATTGCACATAATAAAGTCAAATGTCTGTTTATAATCATCAACAAATAAATATTCTATCAGAGACTTGGATGTATTTTTTTTCACTGAAATGCAAGCAAAAATTTTATTATCAGTAGGTATTTATGATTTTATAATAATATCTTAAGTATATTATAATTTATAACACGGTATTAACTACCTACATTCTATTAGTTTTAATAAATTGTTCCTTTCAATATTAGCCCTGGCTCTTTTTGTACTTTCTTCATCCGTCTCAGTAGCAACGAAATGCCACTGGTTTTTTGTTGCTCCCAATAAAGGAAATATAGCACAGGCTCCAGCACCTGTGATATTAAAGTCATTCAATTAAATACCTGTCAGGATATAAAAACCAAACAATATTACTTCAGACAATTACATAAATTGTGTGATTAAATAATAAGCACTAGGTTCATACTTTAAGATACCACATAATTAACTGGAGCTTTAAATCAATTCAGAAAAGTTTTCTTTCTGAATTAACCTGACCAGGGATCGAACTTGGGGCCCTGGCTCGGAAGGCAGATGCTCTGCTACCGCACCAAAGAGCAGTTGTCGTGGTTGTATTTTTCTTTAATGTGAAAATAATGTAATGTGGCTGTACCTTTAGCCAAAACCTGAGTACATAAAACCCATTCCTGTGCAAAAGCCTTTCAATGGTGTATCTCTAAATACTGAACACCCAGTGAACTTGCTTAAGGAATTCAATTCATATCCTATTTAATTTAACTAAAGTAAACCTTTTGAATGGGTAACCCTTTTATCCATATCTTAAAAGGGACGGGGTTAAAAGACAGCTCAAATCGCCAAACACTTTAAAAACTATAGTATAGTAGTTTACTTGTATTTAAATTTCATACATACTTTATCATTTTTAGTTGTATTCTCTTTTTATTACATTATTTACTTAGCAGTCGCCTGACGTGACGACGCTTGGATATATTACTACTAAGTACTATTTATATTCAAACTTATCACAAATTTAAAGGGCTATGAGGTACATATTATTTTTTTAATTTTTGGAGGTTTTTTTTTGAGTCGGGGGTTTTTAAAATTTTTAATAAGTTAATAATTCATGTTTTTTAAAGTCAGTAATTTCATGCTTTTTAAACACTACGATCTACATACACTCTATCCACACATTCACGCAAATACTTGCCGGCACGATTATTACGTAACTTGCAGACAGCATGCGACAGCCAATATCGCGCGATATCTGCTTTCAAAACGAGAATTTGTGTAGTGTAATTTATATAGTGGCGCTAAATCTACCCCGTAGAGCATTTTACGGTCATACAATAATAGGTACGCAATCGTCATACATGATACTAATTTTTTTTTACAAGTAGTCACCGGTCGCGCAGTGATCGCGTGGCTGTTGCTGTCTGTAAATTTTTTGGTAATAACACCGCGGGACGATACACGAAATTGTGACACGAGATCGTGCCTCGCCGAATTCTGATTCTGAGTATTCTGACAATAGTTGTCTGATCCATCATCAGACACTGATCACCATCTATCTATCTATCTATAACCTATTCATAGAGACCATTTCAATGAGCCTTAACATGATACCTCTACTGTAAGTGGCGAGGAGTTGGATATCCTGCTGACTTCAGATGAAGCTACAGCATCTGGTCAAAGTTACTATGTTATTATGACATTATTGAAGTCACAGTATACTAAATTTCGCATCGATTAGACTAATAGAAGATGCTCGCGTTCCTTTAAAAACTAAAAAAGAGCCGATATTGTTCAAACGGCTGAACCGATTTTAATATAACATGTCTAAGGACCACCGCTAGAAAACCTGCTTTCGAACAAAAAAAAACACATCATAATCGGTCCATTCGTTTAGGAGCTACGATGCCACAGACAGACACGCATACCTATAACGCCCCTTCTTTTGCGTTGGGGGTTAAAAAACAAAGTAGCCTATGTTTGTTTTCGGGTACATACTTTCTCTGTGCCAAACTTCTTCAGAATCAGTTCAGCGGTTTAGCATTTGCTCTATAAAGTTTCATCCCCCTTTTCGCCCCTTTAGGGGTAGATTCTTGAAAAAAGTAGTCTACGTCCATCCCCTGGTGTCAAACTATCGATACCAAACTTCATAAAAATCGGTCTGGCGGTTTAGCTGCGAAAATGTACCAGACTGACAGACAGACAGGCAGATTTTCACATTTATAATATTAGTATGGATGTATTCAGTGTGGGATTTTTAAACAGGGTAGTAAGGGCATGTACCTTAACCTTTGTGGATACCGAAAAACGTCTTAGGTTACGTCTCAGGCCTTTGGTTTTTCGAAATATTTTGATCTGCATTCACAAATTTTGGAAACAATGTACAGTCAGCAAAAAAAATTATACAGAAACTTTTTTGATGCCAATCAATTCTGTTTCTTATAAGCATCGAAAGAGTATGGGACTAACTCAGGTTGAAGTACTAGAAAAATGTTTTGAAAAAGTTTCGAAAACAAAAATCTAAGGAGCTTTAGGCGGGATTTTATGGGGAGTGGTTGGACGTTTATTTTAATTATTTGCAAATGGTTTCTAGTGGATATAGTGATGTAAAATTGGTGTAGTTTTGCGTCCCAAGTATCTATGCTGTTGTACTGTTATGTGAAATTGTTGAAACAAGTGCTTATTTAGTAGTGTGATGATATTTTTTCAGTGGCTTAGTCCGCCTCAGCGGATCCTACTAGAAAGCCTGCCTCGATATATTTAATTTCGTTATTATTTATTTATCAGGCTAGTAGTTGCAACAACTGAATTTGTCGCCAGAAACTCCAAGAAACAATTAAAATGTATTACGCCGACATATTAATGAAATAATATGGAGAATTTATCTATTTACTACTGCAGACATCAGTTATATGGGCACAGAACCCTTTACCTTCCCTTCTGAGGCACAATCGTACTAAAAAAAAACAAAAATCTAAACTATTTGTTGCTTGTAATTTCTAACCTTCTGATTTAAAAATAACTTCAAATCGAGAATGTTCAGACTTGTTAGAAGCTTATTTTTTAAATAATATAATCTTCGCAGCTGATTTGAGGGGTATAGGGATAAATATTCAACGCGAGCAGTGCCCACCAGAAAGGTAATCAGAAATCTTTTAAAAAATCTCGTAGAATGTGGTTCGTTTAAGGAAAAAAGAGTAAATCGTCACACACCATCAATGACGGTGTGTGGCGATTTACTGGACGGACGGGACGGATTGATCATGCATACATGATCAATCCCGTCCAGTATGCATGAAGCGGAGGTTCCATCAAGTCATATTTGGTGCCGATTTGGCTTGATCAGTTATACTTGATGGAAATCGTTTTTCGCATCTTCCGTCAATCAATCAACGGCTTGATGACCATCAAGCCATCAAGCCCGTCCTGCATACATGCCGTTTCCAAATTTTGGTTAAGGGAGTCTCAGCGATGCTCGTCTAATTACGAATGTCTTATTACGAAATCTCATCACCCTCCTCACACATTTTAGCCTAGATATACGAGTGATTTTCACATTTCCGTCAGCTAACACTGGCTATTTGATCATTACACATTAACTACATACTACATTGTTTTGTAAAAGGTTGTTTAAATTAGTTTTTAATAAATACGTTTTAAACTAAGTAAATAAAAATAGTTTAATTCTAAAAAATATAATCGATTTATAATTTTTAATCAATTAATAATCCCACCTCTCACATTCTACACATACACTATACACTACTAAATTAATAATAATTTTTTAATTAATTTTTTCAATTGATTTCTTTGATTGACTTAAGTTTTTTTTATTTATTTAATTTTTTATCAATTGATAATAAATAATCGATAATCAATTAATAATTTTTTAGTTTATAAAAATAGTTTTTCTTCTTGATAGATGCACCCGATTAAATAATATTTCTGAACGGAATATGTTTTAAAAACTCGATGTTCTCTTTTATTGAGATTAAAATGTGAATCCACCAAATTAATCATAATTGCATGAAAATAACTTATTTAAATATGCGACCATATGTGTCCGACCATAATGTGTCGCAAATAAAGAATTTCTTAAAAAACATATTTTTAGAGATGGGCCTGGTTTGAACCGAATACGAACTTCGGCCGAACATTCGGTGAAAATAAAAAATTCGGCCGCACTTCAGTTCAATTTAGCCGCGCTTTCTCGACGTCGTGACTTGTTTATGCACTTTCTTCAATTATTACTAGATGTACCCCGCCCGCACACCGCGCTCCCCTGCGTAGCCCGGAGCCGACCGACCATTAGCAAATACGTCATCGGCGGGTCGCGTGCGATTGTTACATTAAACAAATTAATTATTTTTAAGTAGATTAACGAGATTTAAATTAATAAGTTTTGTTATTTGCTTGTTGCAAAGATGAGTGGAAGGAAAAAATGAAGTGTTTGGATATTTTATACAGAAACTGACGAGCAAAATAAAGTGAAATGTCTCATATGTGGTTTGCTGATATTTCGTGGTGGTAGTGGCCGTTCAGCGTCTACTTCTGCACTAACCAGCCACATTCGTGTGAAGCATGATCGAGAATATACACAATTAAAACATCCTGTTCCTTCGCCAAATCCTTAAATTAAATTAAGAAAAACAAATTTAATTTAATTTATTAACGCATACGAGTTAAGGTTTACATGTTCCTAACTAAAATAAATGACCATGAGTAACTTGGTTATCTAACTTGGAAATCTACATTGGTATTCAGCCCGATGGATCCTATCATGTAGACACATCAACAAATACTCTGGTGAAAAGAATGGTGGCAACCCACGACAGAAAATTCTCTAAAGAATACAATCGAAGGTATGCCGAAAACAAAAACAAATTAGAGGCACAAGACAAACTGAAAGATACGGTCGTTAATTTATCCTCTGCGAATTTGGATCAGCCTACAATAAACATCTTGGCCAAAGGTATGAATTTCGCGGTAACACCGAAACGAATACCGCATGAGCAGGTGATTGCTAGTGTTGAGGAGGTTATCATACGTAACAAACTACCCACATGTGACGCAGAAACGCTAAGACAGGATATCGCTGTCACTTTACGGAAATCAAAGCTTCCCACTAGCAACATTACTACAGAAGAGCGTCTAGCACTGAAACACATTCGGAGCAATAAAGATATTTTAGTGCTAAAGGCCGACAAGGGAAACGCCACTGTAGTGATGAACACAATAGAGTATCACACGAAAATTCAAAATTTGTTAAGGGATAACAAGGTGTATAAACCAGTGTCATACAACCCCACGGCCAGAGTAACACGGAGGATAAGAGCTTTGATCCAAGACCAAAAAGACCTTTTTACAGAAGACGAGTACGAAAGCTTATACAAACCTCAATATCATCAACCACAAAAACTATATGGCTTACCAAAAATACATAAGTCTAACGTGCCCTTGCGTCCTATCGTAAGTCAAATTGCATCTCCTACTTACGATCTCGCGAAGCACGTTGCATCAGTATTGCAGCCTCTTGTGGGAAAAACACCGTCTTTTGTAAAAGACTCTCGTCATTTCGTCCAGATTATACAGTACTTTACATTGGAACCGGATGACATCATGATGAGCTTTGATGTGGAATCCCTATTCACCAATGTTCCCATTAAGGAATGTCTGGACGTAGTGAAAAGCAGACTAAGTGACAGTGAGATGCCTTTAAATTATATTGATCTGCTAAAAAATTGTTTAGATGGCGGTTACTTCCTCTTCCAGGATCAATATTACCTCCAGATCGAAGGTGTCGCAATGGGTAGTCCTGTAGGCCCTGTACTAGCCAATATCTGGATGGAACATTTCGAACAGAAGGTTCTTAGCCTAGGACCGAAGACAGTAAAACTTTAGAAGAGGTATGTGGATGATATCTTCTGCATCATTAAGGGAAGCATGCAGGAAGTAGATCAGTATATGAAACACCTAAACTCCATTCACCCAAGTATAAAGTTTACGTATGAAATGGAGAATGGTAGATCACTGTCATTTTTAGACGTAAAAATAACCGCGAGACAAGAAGGTACTTTATCATACTGTGTTTATAGGAAGCCTACACACACAGACAGATACCTGCACGCTACGTCGCATCACCATCCCAGTCATCTACAATCTGTTATAATTTCACTGAATAACAGAGCGTACGATCTGTGTGACCCTGAACATCTGGAGCAAGAGCTCGATTATGTTCAGGAGGTACTGATAAAGAACGGATATCAGATTAACCGACGAATGAGGCGGTCTAAAAAGAAGGACAGACATCCGGACGTGAGCAGACAACCCGCCTATATGCCTTATGTGAAAGGAGTGACGGACAAAATAGGATCTATTTTAAAAAAATATTCCATCCATACCGTGTACACACCGGGAACTAAGGTAAACAAAATAGTGGGCGCACCGAAGGATGTCTTGCCGTTGCAGACACCAGGGGTCTATAAAATAGATTGCAGTTGCGGTAGCTCATACATTGGCCAATTTATCAAAGAGTCGTGCGTGAATCAATTGAAATCAAGAGACACAAAAATTTCAATCGGGAAAGCGGATACAATTTATCAACAGCGTGGAATCCTGTGATTCAAATGACAAAACCTCGTTTTTCACATCCGGTTAAGTGTGTGGACACCGTGAGTGTTGTGTGTAGGAACCCTAATAATTATTTACAAATATCGGGGGTAGATGAAATTAAATCTGCCTCTGACAAGGAGTGAAGCTTGCTGCGACAGTTTACTTGAGACCACGGCCGATGAAACTCGGCCAAAACGTCAAGGGAAAATAAAAGGTAATCGCGTTAATTTCCCGTGTTTTTAGATATTTTATAATGCAGCGCGAAAGTTTAAAAGTTTATTTTGGATCACAAATAGACAGTTGTGGGTACAGTTAGAAAAAACAAGGCTGAAATTCTGGACGAATTCAAAACGAAAGGAAGGGAGTTTCCATCTTCTTTATTTGGTTTCGATAACAATGTGACATTTGTATCATATGCACCAAAGAAAGACAAAACTGTATTGTTATTATCCAGTATGCACCATGATGCTGCGGTAGATGTCACAACAGACAGAAAACTTCTTGAAATAGTGAAATTTTATAACAACACCAAAAGCTGAGGAGATGTTGTGGATAAATTGGTAGGAATCTACTTTGTATCGCGAACTTGCAGTCGTTGGCCACTCTAATTGTTTTTCACATTTTTAGATGTAGGAGCAATAAATGTACACATTATTCAGGGCTCTAATATAGTGATATAAAATTTCGGTGCAGTTTTTTCGAAGAATTTAGGATTTGCGCTTATCAAAACACATTTGAAATCCCATGAACCACTATCTGAACTCTGCAATGAGAACTAAACCAAATTATAAAATGGTTTGTAGGTCCTTTGCAAGAGAACCGAGATCAGTAGGACATGGTTACCCCAATGTGAAGATGTCAAATTTGCCCAAGAGATAGAGACAGAAAATTTAAAACAATTTGCCATAACTGCAGGTCAAATTTGTGTCAACTCCATATGTAAACATTTTGTTTCAATTGTTCGGAGTATATAAATTAGGCTTTAGAGTTCTTTTTATAACTTTAATTGTTTTTTTTTTTTGTAAACACTGATTCTATGAGTTGATTCATGAAGATTTTAATTATGTATGAGATAAGAAACATTGTCATTTACTTTTTTTTATTTATATTTATTTCTAATGTTGGCAAAAACAGTGCATTTATAGTTACTATAACAAAACCGTGATTCATGAGGATTAATTAAGAAATTTAACAATTAGTCACTGTATTTTATTAGCCACATTATTACCTTAATGTCAGAATTCAAATAGTATTAATTATAACATTATATCATAACAAATAACAAGTTTCATTGTGAGGTGAACAGTGACCCCACGCAACTAATATTCATAAAGATAGTGCGACTGACCGAGGGTTATAACTGCCAGGAACAGCAATAATGGCTCCTAAAATCTGAATAGACAATGCCTATATAGGGTTTTGAAATAACAGGTAATAGGCAAATAAAATGGGTTTTAAAAACAAAGATAGGATAAGAAAACCCTTATTAAAAACTTCTGAGAGGGCAGACCGGTACTTGGCTAAAACACCACTATTTGCATCCATGAAAGCGAAGTCGTGAGTAATTTGTCAGGAGAAAAAATTAATAAATTTCATGTCATTTCTCATAGTATAATTTTTCATTACCTATGTCTAATCCCCAAATATTATCATGTCTGTCTATACAGTTCATTAAATCTTCTAGCCATAAAATATAATTGAGCCTCAATGGAAGCGTTGGAACTAATCTGTCCTCAGGAATTTCCACATCAAGATTAAAATCACATTTCAATAGACATTTTGTTAATACTCTTAGTGATTTTGGATCTTTGAAGTTGATGGTTACTTTGCCCGTAATATCCTGAAAGTGTAAAATTTAGCACAATACATCAGTAACTAAAAATTGTATGTTATTATGTTTTTGGTTGTTAAAGCAAAGTGCGAGGTTTTAACTTACCATCTTCGCGATGTCAGAAAATTCTGTAAACATTTTTGCTAATTTTCCAAAATCAGGAGGGTTCCTGTAAATATTTCTTGGGTGCATAAATTTATTTAGAGCCATTGGTTATCGATAAATTTTCTGTTTTCCAAAAACGAGGATTTACAAATACAATAACAACAAAAGATAACGTACAATTACTAGCATAGATAATACATTACTAGATGATTACTAGTACTACCACAGATTAAGGAGTCTGACAAAACTCCATTCTGAAAAACAGGTCGTATGAAACGTGTGCTAACTTTAAGGCGGGTATCTCTGTCTTTTTCGACCCCACACAGACGTCTCTTTCTCAATCTGTCGATTAAAATTATCTTTGTCATTCTTTTCCGTCAGTAGTACTCTGTGATCTATATTAATTTCATTGCCTTATGTCTTTGCAGTCGTTGATATTTATAACTTTTTTCAAATATACGTATATATTTATTGGATTTACAATTGAAAAGTGTAATACAATGTTCCATGGTGTTGTATTAAGAAAAATGCATTAGAAAACCTGTGAAATATGTGGTTTAAGAGCTGGCCGGACTAACGATCAAAACGTTTATTTACAGCAAAAATTCCCTTAGACGAAGACGGGTTAGTACATATCCTTTATTTTTATGATATATATTGTCCCAACACCATAAATGCCATTTATTTTAAGCCTTTCGTAAAATCTTGATTTATAACCAATTGCAATAGTGCGGTCTATTATCGATGCTTACATATATCGATATACATTTTTAATTTTCAATATGTGAAGTAGTAATTGACGTAAAGAATATTTTGAGATTATTTCGAATGAATCTTGATGTTCGTACATTTATGGCGTAATCACAGTCATTTTTTTTAATAAACTATCAGTTTAATGGGCTCAGTGTTCTAGGCTTCAAAGTAGAACAAACAAAATCAATTTTACCTTTTTAATATTAGGGTTCTACTAAAATATCTTGTACCTCTTATTATTCACGGTATATATTTCTTTCGTTTACAGAATCCATCTTTACTTTCATGTTATAAATTAAACTTTAAATCGAAAACCATGGCAGAGGAAAAATTACTACCAAAATCTGTCACAATGAAGTAAGAATTACACCCGCATTTCATCTCGGTGTATTTTTTTTGTTTAATTATACATTTGTATACTTTTTTCAGATTAGCAGCCAATATTCTTAAGGATCGGAGTCCCCACGGCCCGTAGTCAAAAGTAGGCACAATTCCGCAAAAGATGCTTCGCATACAGTCACAGAGTACACACGCACACATAGATAGTTCCACACAGCGGAACCACATTTGTCGCCTACTTGTGTTTCAGCATTATAGTATATTTAAAAATGACACATTATAATCACTAGCTGTACCCGCGACTTCGTCCGCGCGGAAAAATTTTCCTTGACCTCTTTAGATTACTGAGGTTACCCGAGGTATATTGTTGGTGTTAAACAAAAAAGTTATTCTCTGTAATGGAACATCCGCCATATTAGATTTATAATGACGTCACATATACAAAAACCTTCCCATGCACATTCCATTTCATTTGATACCCATATTGTTGGTGTCGAACGAAAAAATTATTTCCTATTATGGAGGAACATCCGCCATATTGGATTTATGATGACGTCACATGTCCAGAAACGTTCCCCTGCGTATTCCATTTCATTTGATACCCATAATGTTGGTGTTGAACTAAAAAGTTATTTCCTGCTATGGAACATCCGCCATATTGGATTGATGATGACGTCACATTTACAAAAACCTTCCCTTGCGTATTCCATTTCATTTGATACCCATATTGTTGGTGTCGAACGAAAAAGTTATTTCCTATTATGGAATATCCGCCATATTGGATTTAAGATGACGTCACATGTCTAGAAACCTTGCCACGCGGATTCAATTTCATTTGATACCCATATTGTTGGTGTCGAACGAAAAAGTTATTTCCTGCTATGAAACATCCGCCATATTGGATTTATGATGACGTCACAGTTACAAAAACCTTCCCTTGCGTATTCCATTTCATTTGATATCCATATTGTTGGTGTCGAACGAAAAAGTTATTTCCTATTATGTAATATCCGCCATATTGGATTTAAGATAACGTCACATGTCTAGAAACCTTCCCCCGCGTATTCAGTTTCATTTGATACCCATATTTTTGGTGTTGAATGAAAGTTATTTTCTGCTATGGAACATCCGCCATATTGGATTGATGATGACGTCACATTTACAAAAACCTTCCCTTGGGTATTCCATTTCATTTGATACCCATATTGTTGGTGTCAAACGAAAAAGTTATTTCCTGTTATGGAATATCCGCCATATTGATTTAAGATGACGTCACACGTCACATGTCTAGAAACCTTCTCTGGCGTATTGAATTTCATTTGATACCCATATTGTTTGTGTTGAACGAAAAGGTTATTTCCTGCTATGGAACATCCGCCATATTCGATTTATGATGACGTCACATTTACAAAAACCTTCCCTTGCGTATTCGATTTCATTTGATACCCATATTGTTAGTGCTGGATAATAACTTATTTCATATAACGCCCCCGCAACCCCCTTTGCGGGTGGAATATCATAAAATCCATTCTTAGCTGACCTTTACTCACCGCTATGGAACATCCGCCATATTGGATTTATGATGACGTCACATTTACAAAAACCTATTCAACATTCAACTCAACCTATACAAAAACGTATTCCATTTCATTTGATACCCATATTGTTAGTGTTGGATAAATAAGTTATTTCATATAATCCGTTCTTAGCTGAACTTTACTCGCCGAAAGGAATATTCCTACCTAATTTCAAGTATCTAGGTCTTATGGTTCCAGAGAAATCGTGATGAGTGAGCTCAAAATTGGGATCTCCTATATATATATATAGATGTATATAGATAATTATATTTTAGACAAAATTAATTGCAGTAGGAATTACGTAGGTCTGCACTAATTAAAATGAAATGGAGATACAAAATAATTATAATTTTATTTTAACACGTGTAACGCAAATTAAGAACACACACTCACATAGTCACTTTCACATTTAATTTCTCAATAATTAATAGTAAACTACAAACTATAACACGTTGTCACGAATAGCCGACGACGAACAATCGGGTACTACGGGGCTCTGGTGCCAGGACTACAAGTCGTTTGGTGGCCCGCCGCAGCACGCCCCCTCGAGTTTGAACGTCGGCGGTGTGCACGATGCTGTCGCGGCCAGGATACACCGCGATGACCCGCGGTTCGGAACAACAGCTAAACCCGCAGAATGATGTAGAATGATCCAGATCTTGGTACGCATCGGCTTATATAGACTTGCTGACATCACTTCTCCCACGTCTTGGCGACAACAGATGTGACAGGCAGGATGTGATGTTAGCTAGGCAGACCCGGTGACAGTGACGTTATATTGCTTCGTTACACACGCTTTTATTGTTGTAAGTTCTTTAGGCAAATAGCAAAAAACACATAGATCATTTCGTCCTGTTCGTCTGCCACAGCTATTCTACTCTCAGGTGTACGAATAAATAATAAAATAAAAAATCAGATACTAGCTTACAAATCAGTGACGTAAAACTGTACTTTGGAAAAAACCTTACTTTCATCTTTCAACCATACTGGATTTTGCAATACAAATATTTTTTTGAAGACAGGAAAATAGTCTAATGACGTCGCGTATATCACAATTTTTTTAGTACTATGAGACTAATGCTCTATTTCACCTAAGACTAGGGATACGCTAACTATGAAATTTTCATAGTAGTTTCGGTTTTAGGGGTTCGCTAAGCATTAGGGCATTTCGGACTGCTAAAAACATACGTGACGTCACGCCTGTCATAATCAATTTCGATTCCAACAATTACAACTCTTTAATCAGAATTTCATCATTTTGTAAGCATATTTCGCTAAAGTTAGAAGTTTAAAGTTATTAAAAGGTAATTATTAAATTTATTACTATTAAATTAAAAATGTTACAAAACAGCGAGTTTTCAGCCAGGCGGTTTTTATACATGTAAGCACTACGTCGCTGATGTGACGTCACATTATATTATAGGTTTATCGAGGTTATGATTACACAAATAATGTTCATTTTAAAATCCAAGATGGCGAATATTACTTTTTTAAATAAATTGATATGGGTGTCACATTATACGTTTCTCGGGGTGCTGACCACGAAAGTGACGTTTGTTTTCAAATCCAAGATGGCAAATATTATTTTTTTGGATAAATAGACATGGGTGTCATATTCTAGGTATCTCGGGGTGCTGATTACGAAAATGAAACGTCATTTTTGTGGTCAGCACCCCGAGATACCTTGAATTTGATACCCATATCGATTTATCCAAAAAAGTAATTTTCGCCATCCTGGATTTGAAACTAACGTAAAACATCAGCGTTTACTTTTTGTAACGCTTGATTTTATTCTGTATATAATTTTTTTACCGCGGACTATAATATATACGTATATGAAAATCAATTCTTGAGAAGTAAACTCCAATAAATAATTAAAGCCAAAGGGCTTCTTATCTTGTTTGTAATGTTTGGAACGTTTTTGATGATTTTATCATTTTTCATCGGAACTATTTACTAAAACTAGTAGTACCGCCACAGTGCATTTCTATATTCGTACACAAACAGAGATCGTTAAATTTTCAATACGAAGAGACGCAACCTCTCACCCTGGTAGCCCGCGGGCGATTGTACAAACGAGTCTGGCGCTCTAGCGTTCACGACAGCAGAGGAAGCCGTTTGGCGGCTGTGTGCCCCTACTAATTTGTATTGAAAAATCGTGCGTAAAAATGTTGTATTGGAAAACAGATTTGATTACTTTGTTGTTTGATATTTTACTATAAATTTGATACACGTTTTGTTGTTTTTATGACTTATTAAATCACTGTACTCGGAACGCAACAATGCTATTCTAGAGTTTTGCATGAAATTCACGACTTTTTTCTGTCGTTTCATAGAAATCTCTTTTTCATATCTTGATATGAAAGTCCTGCCTCTTATATTATATGCTCCTTGAGACTTATTTATGTGCAATTCTACCTTGAGAAGGAAGGCAAAAAAATTTATGCCCATAACAGCCGATGTCTTCAATAATAAAATGACACATTCTTCATTTCATTTCATTAAAATGTCAACACAATGCATTTAATGTTTCTTAGTTTCTAGCGACAAATACATTGAGGTAGTCTTTCTAGTAGAGGATCCACTGAGGCAAAGTAAGCCACTAAAAAAATCTCACACTACTAAATAAGTACTTATTTCAACAATTCCACATAATGCACAACAGCTAGACACTTCGAACGTAAAACTGCGCCAATTTTACTTCATAATATCCAGTGAAAACAATTTGGAAATAATTAAAATGAACGCCCAACCGCTCCTCATAAAATACCGCCAAAAACTCTTACCATGGCCTATTATCTCCTTAAACAATTTTTAGACAATTTCGACGCGACAATAATGCAGTGCCAAAACTTAGCACATCAAAAAAAATGTACGGAATTCATTATTTTTTGATACTAATATAATAAAATAAATAAAAGAGTTACAGCCTAAACAATTTTACAGCAAAAATTGGTAATTTAACAATGTATGAATCGGTCTTTTGCTTAATATAATAAGTTTTTGAACAAGAAAACTTTAAAATGTCAAAAAACAAGTGATTACTTGAGTGATTACATTATTTTTTGATACTAATATAATAAAATAAATGAAAGAGTGACAGCCTAAACAATTTTTCAGCAAAAATTGGTTACTTAACGATTTATGAATCGGTCTTTCGCTTAATATAATAAGTTTTTGAACAAGAAAACTTTAAAATATCAAAAAAGAAGTGATTACTTTTATTACGTATGTCTTAAGCACTACTTAAACAAAACTAGTGACACCAGGTTGTCATACACTTTTTTAAACTCGCGGTTTATAACCATTGTAACAATAAAATAAACAGCTTCTTACCGTGATATTAAATATTTTTGAATTTCCCGATATTTCGATATTGTTGCGAGCACCATGATCACGGGTTGACGGCCGAAATTGCGGATGGATATTAGAGAGCACCTATTTCACTCTACCCTCTTTCTGGCTTGTAGTTGTTATATTTCACCATCACTACCGGAACTCACTCGTAGTCCCCCCGACACTACACACACTCTATATCGTCACGATTTTTAGTATTCGTGGGCCCTATTATCCTTAAGCTTATCACTGGATTCCACATATTGGACAATTAAAACCCGTCCTCTCGATTGAAGTTCTTACACCGAGGAAACTC
This sequence comes from Zeuzera pyrina, assembly GCA_907165235.1. NCBI lineage: Eukaryota > Metazoa > Arthropoda > Insecta > Lepidoptera > Cossidae > Zeuzera > Zeuzera pyrina. The sequence goes on from OU015627.1 coordinate 9,398,373, forward strand.
AAGGGCTTTTTTGACCATTCTGGGTATGTAACGGCGTTTTATCGACAATATTTGTGGCTTGTGAAATTCGACTCAGTGATTAGGACCTGCCTTCAGTATATGTTCTGCAATAGTGGATTTCTGCACGTCATTATTCTTCACAGCTCTAACATAGCATACCATAATTAAGATTTCATTTCATACCCATTTTTATTGAATAGACATGACAAACTGATGTCAATGGTTTTGTTTATCTCAATTTGTAATTTCAAATTTGTAATATCTCAATTGTTTGACCAATTACCGTATTGCACGTCGCGATTATTACACTCGATATCGATAGATTTTAATATTAGCGAGCACGTCACTATTTTGTTATTTGAGTTGAAGAAGCCAATCGTTTTAAATTCGTTAGATTGGTTATTTTGCGTCTTTTTTTGACATTTGGAAATCTATTTGGCTCTATCGTGTACCAAACCGTGTACGTACTTTACCAGTGGACGGACACTGCCTCTAATGAACAAATATAAATTTTTAGTTAACGAACGCAAAATAAAAACTACTTTAAATCCTTACCAATACAGGTCATAACAGCTGCTACTCATAATTTGGTTGGGACCGCATTTCAATACAAATTCCACAAAGCTTAATGCAGTAACTTTTTCATGTTGTATTTAACTTAATTTGGTGATCTATTTTCATAATTTATGTAGCGTACATAGCATAGCATAGACATAGTACTCTGTGATTATAACCAATATGGCAATATGTTGTCTACTTTTACATTTCGTATTCATGAGTGTTTTAGTTTAATTTTACGCATGTTTTAGAGTATTTAACCCTATTTTTGTTCATGGTGTATATATTCATAGTCGCTGCGCTATCGTGTTCCCCAACTGCTCTTAGTCTTACGCATTTGGAATTTTTTTATTTTAGTATTATGAGTGATTTGTGGCTACAGTTAGTATAAACACATAAATTTATAGTGTATTGGGTCCTTACATATGAAATTGGCGTTTTGTACGGGAGGAATATAAAGTCAATTTTTTTTTTGTAAAATATATTTAATTAATCAAAGTATGCACCGTTGTTATCTATGCACTTTTGCCATCTCATGGGTAGTTCATTGATCCCTTTACTAAAAAAACCATGGGGGCGAGAATCAATAAACTCTTTGAAGGCGGTTTGGACTGCCGCATCGGAGTTGAATTTTTTTCCTTGTAAGAAGTTGTCCAAATTCCGGAAAAAATGGTAATGTGTTGGAGCAAGGTCCGGGGAGTACGGTGGATGTCGCAGACATTCCAATTGTAGCTCATCTAACTTAGTGGTTGTTTGTTGTGCAGTGTGTGGTCCTGCGTTGTCGTGAAGCAGCAGTGGCCTAGAGCGATTGACCAATCTCGGTTGTTTAGCAGCTAGTTCTTCCTTCATGGTTTGCAGTTGCTGACAATAGATATCTGCCGTAATCGTGTGGCCAGATTTTAGAAAACTGTAGTGAACGACACCGGCGCTAGTCCACCAAACACTCACAAGTAACTTTTTCTGAGTCAATTTTCCTTTAGGGCAGGATTTCACTGGGTCTCCAGGGTTCAGCCATTGCGATGAGCGCTTCCGATTATCATACAGTATCCACTTTTCATCACAAGTAATGATTCGATTTAAAATCCCTTCATTATTGTGTCGGTTGAGCAAAGTAACACAGCAGTCGACGCGTGTTTGCAAGTTCGATTCACTCAATTCATGAGGTACCCATCATTCATATTCTTATTATTAATTACTTTCCCGATTTGCTTCAAGTGGATTAATACAGTTTTGTCACTTACCTCGAAGCCTGCAGCTATCTCTGAAGTGCTTTGTGATGGATCCGCTTCCACAATAGCCTTTAATTCTTCATTTTCCACTTTGGTCTCCGACCGTCCACGGGGTTGGTTCTGAAGGTCGAAATTTCCAGAACGAAAACGTTGAAACCAAAAACGTACCGTGCTTTCTTTTGCGACACCAGCACCGTACACATCAGTAATCCTTCGAGCTGTTTTTGCAGCACTGGTGTCACGGTAGAACTCGTACTCGTAAATATACCAATATTTCATGTTTTCCATTGTGCGGTAATAAGCGACGCCAAAGAAAAAAATAATGAGGAAAAAACAAATGAATGACTGTTTTAAAAACTCAAATGTACCAGCTAAATGAATTTATAAATTTGAATTTGGAATTTTTAACCAAAGAGGAGATATTTCAGATCAAAGTGGTCAGTACGACAAAACGCTAATTTCATATGTAAGGACCCAATATATTATGTAGTATGCATCAATACTGTTTTTACCATACATTGACATGTTTTTCATTTATTTTTATGAATAATCTAAAATTCATTGGGGGTGGGTACATACCAAATATCGACAACGATGTCGAATTGTACAGCAACTACTATCGATAATTAGGTGGACATTAAAAATAATTGTTAGTTGTTTTCAAAGAGAATATAGCGACTACGTTTTAAGAAACGGCACTTCAAACAATAATTTCTGCATTTAGACTGCAAATTACTGCAACGGAAAAAAAACAATTACGTGTACCAACCTACCAAAACAAAATTAGTGATGTCCACCCTCATTATCTATAGTAGTGCTGTGCAATTCGACATCGTTATCAATATTAGGTAAATAACCGAATTTTAGATTATTAGTAAAAATAAATTTAAAACTCAATATATTTGTACTCATTGAATGCAAATAGACAAACAGTAAGCAATACAATCAATCAAAAGGCAAGAAAAGTAATTTAAAAATTTGTTTTGAGAGCATTAAAATTAACGTTACAGTAAAAACTTGGTAAAAACAGTATTCTTGCATAAATCCCTATACTACGTTAATGTACACCAAAATACACTGTACATATTGATGTAATTATAGTACTGTAGTGACTGTAGACACAAATCACTCATACATGCATACATATCTTCACGCTGTATCCCTAACGGGGTAGTCAGAGAGGACGGAACGCCAGAAGTCGCGGTCCTTACATACCTCTTTTGCTTACTCAAATCTCATCATTCTCCTCACACATTTTCGCCTAGGTATGTGACTGCTTATGACATTTCCGTCTGCTAACACTCTGGTTATTTGAAATTCATAAGTCAGCTTTGGTCTTCCTTGGCTTACTTTGCCTCTCACTCGCTCTGTAGATTTTCTTCGTCAGTCTTTCATCACTCATTCTTTCCAAGTGCCCGAACTATCTAAGCATTCCTTTCTTCATTTTTACAATAACACTATCGTGCGACCCTGTCATACTACGTATCTCTTCATTGTTTATCCTGTCCGCAAGAGTGACACCCTACATATTTCTGAGAGATCGCATCTCCACTGCATTTATCATACTGTAGGAGTTACACTTACTACATACGTATACACGGTCACACATAATATTTACACTATATCTCTATTCCATATATCTATATATCTTATTACAGTACTCATAGACATACACATACATAACTATATACGAATATAATATTTACATATAAATATAATTAAATAATTTATGTACAAACAAACTTTTTATATACGTATTTTTATTTTACATCTACCCACATATTTTATACTACACACGCCGCGCGCTTACAATAAAGATAATACGTAGGTAGTTTAGAAAAATGAGTCAAACTGATATATTTAAAGTAAACATATGTAAATGGGATATTAAAAATCGTTTTAAATACTTGACAATCTGCGTATCCATTATTTCTACCAATCATCCTATAATACTTTCACTCGATTTCGGGCATATCCAGGCCTCACTACCGTACAACAAAGTTGGCACCAACACCTCATTGTGGATGGCCATTTTGGCAGTGTTAGGTATATTCACAATGCCTACTAATGCGGACAGAGCACCGTTTACTTTATTGGCACCTGCTACTCGTCTCTCCACATCCAACTCACGTCTTCCATCCCTCGAAAACGCACTCCTCAAATACACAATTTTATTCGCTTGTTCTAAATATTTTCCATTTGAACAAATCTCACATTTCGTTTGTACTGCTTCCCTTTCAAACACCAGAACCTTAGTTTTGTTCACATTCATATTCAATCCTTTCACTTCACATTCTTCTTTCAAGCACGTGACTAGTATCTGCAACTCTGCTTCTGATGGTGCTATAAGTACAGCATCGTCAGCTTACAATAGGCAGTTTACCACTGTGTCATCACATATTATACCACTCATACTATACCTTTCTATCTCTAGAGGTAACTGTCCAAATATAGCACGAACAGCCAGGCAGACTATAGGATATACACACCGTGCACTGAAACCGTCTAAAACAGGGATTCCCAAAGTGGTCGACATTGACCCCTTGGTATCGAAATCGGTTTCCCAGGAGTCAACATAAAAGAAAACTGATTTTTAGGGTCGACGAGGTCTAGAAATCGACCCCTATTAATTAACACTAGTTCTTCTTTGAAACTTTCAAAATACTGTGTAAGTTGTGTTACGTATACCAACTTGTTATAAGAATAACTAATATTTTAGTAGGAAGTATCATTGTTGTACTTTTAAAAAACTCGACAAGTCGATAAGCGTGCACAAGATGAAAAACTCGGCAAGTCAATAAGCGTGAACAAGTTCGTGCAAAATAATGAGTTTTTCAGGCACGTTTTGACTTGCTCTATATTTGACGCATAAACGCGATTTTTGATTCATCACACTGCATTTTTTATTTTTACTTTACGATTTTAATGTTTTTTTCAAAAAATAATTTTAAAGAGTAAATAATAAATGAAAGAGCATTTTTACGTAAGTTGTATTCATAATTATTAATTACACTTGATATTTACTGACTATTTATTTTGTAAAATTTTGATGAGAAAATGATGTCAAGTTTACTCACTGAACCCACCGCAAAGTTTTTAAATTGGTAAGTATTTTGTATCAATAGGAAAAAAACGAGAGGATTTTAAAAATAATTTGGCTATGGAGATCTGAGGTATCAGTTCATTTTGGAAAAGGGATCTCTTGCCCAAAATAGTTTGGGAATCAAGCTAAAACACTGGTGAATCAAATTCAATTGCTGAAATGTACAAGTAGTACAAGTAGACCGTGAGTAGACCATATTGGTCAAAGAGAATGTAACATTACTACGTACAGTTTGGTAAATATTGATTATGATCACAGAGCACTATGTAATATAAATATAGAAACAACAGAACATTAAATTGTGTTGCATACGTGCGCAATACAGGCAACATGCAAAGGTTATTTAATTACGAATATTGTGCAGTTGGTGTTAAAATACGGTCCCAACTAAATTATCATATGCAGCTATTATAACCTGTATTGCCAAGGACTTGTCGTTTTTTTTTGCGTCCGGTTTTTAAAAAAATTTAATTTTTCAAAATTTTAATTTTGCGAGGCTGTATCCTCCCCTGGTAGTAATTTTACATTCTCTTTAAAAGCCTTGTTATTATTTTTCTATTTTCCGATGAATTTTTTGGCGGGAACGGGAGAAGTGAGGTTGTCATTTTATTCAGGTTTTCTATTTTTTACATTTTTAGGAGTTTTAAACTACAACAATGTTAATATATTGTGTTTTAAAGTTCTATGTAAGTGACAAGAATGGAGGAGATCTAAATAAACATGTGTAGCTGAAGTTTTCGCGCTCTTCCAAGAAGTCCTTTTTTTCACAGATTTATAAATGGAAGCAGATCAAACATAATTTCACTCACACATAGATACCGTGTAAGTAATAACACTGTCACTTTCATTGTAGTTTAAAATTGTATATCTTTATCCTTTTCTTTCATTTGTTGCAACACAATGGCACACATAGACAATTCCGAAACCGTGGCAGCCGCCATCTTCCGCTTAAGTCAAAATAAGCGGATTATGGCGTCTCTTTACTTGTGTAGTACATCACATGTTCGATGATTTTTTTTTTTTATTTATTTATTTATACATTATGATGATTAAATATTTCTTGGCGAATAAACATTATTTTGGTTATTTAAAGTGCAAAAAATGGTACAAAAGTGTTGTACCCCCAATAGTTGCAAGGCCTCATACAGAAAAGCCCCGAAAATCACGTTCCATCGGTAAGTAAATCTGATGTTGCAAATTGTTTGATTACTGCATTCAGTTAGCTGATATTTTTGTATTTCTAGGCTCCGACACTTAAATATGTTGCAAACTATTAAAATTAAAGTTTCATTATATTGTATGGAATTTTTTATAGGTTTTTTATATTTTTGTACCAAGTACCTAACCAATTTTGACATTATTAGTACTTGTACCTTAAAGAGGACCGAATTCAGAGAAAACTGAGTCCCGTAATAAAATTAAATATTAACGGACAGGTATCTAAGGTTAAGCAACTATTTATTTTTTGCAACTATCTTTTGATTTTGATGTATACTTTGTTAATTTCGGGTTTCTAAAGGATGAAAATCTTCAAATTTTTTGGTTAAAGAACTACATAAAAGAAATACATAAGAAAGGCTACATAGAACAAACTGGCAGACCAATCCTGGCAGTGTTTTGTGCTCAAAACATTTTGAACCCCATTTATTGTGTAAAAGAGATACCCGTAAAACTCTGTTGTTGTTTGACCATGAAATTTAACATACCTATTAAAAATGAACATGCTATCGCCAAATTAATCTCTAGTCGCTATGCTGGGCTAAACCTGGACCAGTGTTGTTTAGAAAAAAGCCAGTGCTGGAATCCATACCTCATAATTACAAATTTATTTTTAATTTATTTATAAAATAATATAACTTTGTTGCTTCAGGTAATCGAAGATGGACTTTATTATGCATAAATTGTGTGTTCACATGTAAAAATGGTGAAAACAAATATGGATATCTCGAGGCGAATAATGACAAATAATACCTACGATTACTTGCAATGGTAATCCTTAGCATATCTGACATTCTGTGCTAGTTACTTCTAGCATACATTGAAAAACAGTGAAATGATGTGTTTGATGCACATCTATAATGAGTTCTTAGATAATGTAATAAGAAAACAATCCGATTAATAAATAAAAGACTGAAAACATTCTTTGTTTTATTGTGTAAGCTATTTTAGTTTTTATTCTCAATGCGATCGATCACCCATCGACTATCTCCCGATTTCTTTTAATTTTTGAGTTTTATGCGTAGTTTAGAGAAAATAATAATCAAAGGACAAAGCATAGCGATGAAGAGTTATTTAATAATTTTATAAAACATTCACTGACCCTTATCTCCTTAGAAAAATAGTTAACGATAACACTCGTCTGATATAAAACTTGTTCTATTTTCTCATAACCAAGTCTCTAACACTTACTGTAAAGCAATGGTAAGTAGGCTTTACTGGAGTCACAAAGGACTGTTAAACGAAATTCCTCTAACTCCTCTCATTCGCACACAACTTTAACGTAAAATATACTATAATTTTTGCACTTAAAACTCTCAAAAGCAAAAAAATAGCAAATCTGAATTTTGAATAAAATGCCAACCACGCTTCTTTTGTTCACACCAAAAAATCTAAATTCAAAACTTTTACTTCCCTGATTGTCAACTTTCCCGATTTTTAAAAATATATCGTTTATGTCATTAAACTTCATGTACCCACATAAACCGAACCGCAAGCAAGGTCATCACAATGTACATGCAGCCCAAAACCAGCAGCGCACAGCCGTCAGGCCTCATCTATCGAACGAACAACCATAATATTGTATCGCGGAGCCATTGGGAACACTCCAAATTACATCCTTCATGTGACAAAAACAATCTACAAAAAGAAGGAATATAATAAAGTAATAATCTCTAATACTAGATATCAATTAATTTTATCCTTATTTACATTAACAAAAAGTACATACATACGTTAATATTTACAAACTTAAAACTACACATTATCTTTATTTTATCCTTATTTTATCTCATGAAAAATATAATTTGGAGTGTCCCAAATAGTCCCGCTCTAAGATAATATAGATACCCACTCCTTAATGCGGCCCTGAGTTCTGTATGTGTGTGAGTAATATTTGTTAGTGTTAAATTTGCCACGCGTTTTGAACCGATAGGTATAGTCTGCTTCCATTTAAAAGTCTGTGACTGTCCCTAACACTCCTCAGTGATAGTAGGCTTTACTGAAGTTAAAAAAAGCAGGAATTTCGTTTAACAGTCCTTTGTGACTCCAGTAAAGCCTACTTACCATTGCTTTACAGTAAGTGTTAGAGACTTGGTTATGAGAAAATAGAACAAGTTTTATATCAGACGAGTGTTATCGTTAACTATTTTTCTAAGGAGATAAGGGTCAGTGAATGTTTTATAAAATTATTAAATAACTCTTCATCGCTATGCTTTGTCCTTTGATTATTATTTTCTCTAAACTACGCATAAAACTCAAAAATTAAAAGAAATCGGGAGATAGTCGATGGGTGATCGATCGCATTGAGAATAAAAACTAAAATAGCTTACACAATAAAACAAAGAATGTTTTCAGTCTTTTATTTAATAATCGGATTGTTTTCTTATTACATTATCTAAGAACTCATTATAGATGTGCATCAAACACATCATTTCACTGTTTTTCAATGTATGCTAGAAGTAACTAGCACAGAATGTCAGATATGCTAAGGATTACCATTGCAAGTAATCGTAGGTATTATTTGTCATTATTCGCCTCGAGATATCCATATTTGTTTTCACCATTTTTACATGTGAACACACAATTTATGCATAATAAAGTCCATCTTCGATTACCTGAAGCAACAAAGTTATATTATTTTATAAACAAATTAAAAATAATTTTGTAATTATGAGGTATGGATTCCAGCACTGGCTTTTTTCTAAACAACACTGGTCCTGGTTGAGCCCAGCATAGCGACTAGAGATTAATTTGGCGATAGCATGTTCATTTTTAAAAGATATGTTAAATTTCATGGTCAAACAACAACAGAGTTTTACGGGTGTCTCTTTTACATAGTAAATGGGGTTCAAAATGTTTTGAGCACAAAACACTGCCAGAATTGGTCTGCCAGTTTGTTCTATGTAGCTTTTCTTATGTATTTCTTTTATGTAGTTCTTTAACCAAAAAATTTGAAGATTTTCATCTTTTAGAAAGCCGAAATTAACAAGGTATACATCAAAATCAAAAGATAGTTACTTAACCTTAGGTACCTGTCCGTTAATATTTAATTTTATTACGAGACTCAGTTTTCTCTGAATTCGGTCCTCTTTAAGGTACAAGTACTAATAATGTCAAAATTGGTTAGGTACTTAGTACAAAAATATAAAAAACCTATAAAAAAAACCTTAAACAATATAAGGAAACTAATTTTAATAGTTTGCAACATATTTAAGTGTCGGAGCCAAGAAATACAAAAATATCAGCTAACCGAATGCAGTAATCAAATAATTTGCAACATCAGATTTACTTACTGATGGAACGTGATTTTCGGGGCTTTTCTGTATGAGGCGTTGCAACTATTGGGGGTACAACACTTTTGTATCATATTTTGCACTTTAAATAACCAAAATAATGTTTATTCACCAAGAAATATTTAATCATCGAACATGTGACGTACTACACAAGTAAACAGACGCCATACTCCGCTTATTTTGACTTAAACAGTGTTATTACTTACACGATATCTATGTGTGAGTGAATTATGTTTGATCTGCTTCCATTTATAAATCTGTAGGGTCAGTTAATATTTCTCCAGGAGTTACGTCATTAGGCTGACGGTCTTGTTACCAATGCCTTAAGAAATATAAATAAATAATTAATTAAACTGTTTTCCTATTGTCGTCACAATTATTATTTAAAAATTGTCTGTAATTATTTATTAATTGGTAATTGTACTATGGAGTCTGAATCGGTTCATGCTGAACAATCTTCGGAAAATCAGCAAAAAGATATTTCTTCTAAAAATATAGACCAAGAAACATCTATAACGCCTGCGGTTTCAGGCCACACCGAAGTATCTGCAGCAAATAATAGTAATATAAAAGAAGCACCAAAAATAACACCTAAGAAACCTAAAAAACGCAAGCCCAAAGTTCCTCGAGATGTCACTGCTCCGCGGCAGCCACTTACAGGTTTAAAATATATTATTTTTTTGTAGAATGGTTTTTCTTAATTAAACTTACTGTGGATATATGAAATATTTCAGGCTACGTAAGATATTTAAATGAGCGCCGCGACCAACTACGGGCTGAACATCCAGAATTAAGTTTCGCAGAACTGACTAGACAGTTAGCAAGTGAATGGAGCAAGCTACCAGCTGAGGAGAAACAACTTTATTTAGATGCAGCTGATCAAGACAAGGAAAGGTATATTGTCCTTTTTCACAAGGTTGTCTTCAAATTCATATCATTCAATATAACTGTAATTAAAATCGACCCTCCATTTCACCCTGAGATTGAATGTTTATAATTTTTATTAAAGCTACTTTGACTTACTACACTTTGTATGATTTCCTATACAGTAAAATAGTAAAAGCATAGGTTTCAATATTTATATAATATCTGTTTATTTCTTTAGTAGTTCAATAAAATCAATTATCATATGTTTAATTTTAACATAATTCAAATACCACATAATTGACTGAACTATTTCCAATGTTAACAGGTATATCAAAGAATGGGCTGAATATAAGAAAACTGATGCTTATAAAGAGTTTAGAAGACAACAACTGGAGCAAAAGGATTCAACATCTTCAAAGAAAATAAAACATAATCCTCCCAATGAAAATTCAGTTGCTAATACAAGTAATATTATAGTTCTGTTATTTTTATATTTACATTAGTTCAAGGTTAAGTTACTTATAAATCTTTTTATATGTAGCTCCAGTTGCAGAGCAAAATTTGGTTGCAACAAATGGAAACTCTGCTGTACCGGCATCTGTTCCCCGACAACAAACACCACCTAGACCAAGACCTTGTATCACTCCAGCTTCTGTGAGTGCAATGTTAATTAAACACTAGCCAAAATATGACAGATACATATAACTTAGGTTTCGATAGTAATTCAGTATAGTGTAGAAGCTAAAAAGAAATTAAAAAATATATTGAGCCAAAAAAGTCATTCTCACTCAACTCAAACTTTGAATTTTTTGCTTCTTATTTTTGGTTTTTGATTACCAATTTAGAATAATTGGCTAGGTGATATATGGACTGACAGAAAACTAAATTGTAATAGGTACCTAATGGTTTAGCTTTTACTATTTACATAATATAAGTATCTTTTACTATTTACATAATATATTGTATCTTTTACTATTTAAATAATGTAATTTTTCAAATCTTGGTTTGTCAGTACAGATTATACCTATTCAAGCCATAAATATTTAATTCTCGATAAAACTAATTTTCTGTTACACATTTTTACACTTAAAATCATTATAATTCTATGCAACTGTGTATTTTACCAAGAACATATTGGGTCCTTACGTATGAAATTGACGTTTTGTACGGGTATTCCTCCCGTACAAAACGCCGTTACGGGACGTTTGTACGGGAGGAATATAAAATCAATTTTTTTTTTGTAAAATATATTTAATTAATCAAAGTATGCACCGTTGTTATCTATGCACTTTTACCATCTCATAGGTAGTTCATTGATCCCTTTACTAAAAAAACTATGGGGGCGAGAATCAATAAACTCTTTGAAGGCGGTTTGGACTGCCGCATCGGAGTTGAATTTTTTTCCTTGTAAGAAGTTGTCCAAATTCCAGAAAAAATGGTAATCTGTTGGAGCAAGGTCCGGGGAGGACAGTGGATGTCGCAGACATTCCAATTGTAGCTCATATAACTTAGTGGTTGTTTGTTGTGCAGTGTGTGGTCTTGCGTCGTCGTGAAGCAGCAGTGGCCTAGAGCGATTGACCAATCTCGATTGTTTAGCAGCTAGTTCTTCCTTCATGGTTTGCAGTTGCTGACAATAGATATCTGTCGTAATCGTTTGGCCAGATTTTAGAAAGCTGTAGTGAACGACACCGGCGCTAGCCCTCCAAACACTCACAAGTAACTTTTTCTGAGTCAATTTTCGTTTAGGGCAGGATTTGGCTGGGTCTCCAGGGATCAGCCATTGCGACGAGCGCTTCCGATTATCGTACATTATCCATTTTTCATCACAAGTAATGATTCGACTTAAAATCCCTTCATTATTGTGTTGGTTGAGCAAAGTAACACAGCAGTCGACGCGTGTTTGCAAGTTCGATTCACTCAATTCATGAGGTACCCATCATTCAAATTTTTATTATTAATTACTTTCCCGATTTGCTTCAAGTGGATTAATACAGTTTTGTCACTTACCCCGAAGCCTGCAGCTATCTCTGAAGTGCTTTGTGATGGATCCGCTTCCACAATAGCCTTTAATTCTTCATTTTCCACTTTGGTCTCCGACCGTCCACGGGGTTGGTTCTGAAGGTCGAAATTTCCAGAACGAAAACGTTGAACGTGCTTTCTTTTGCGACACCAGCGCCGTACACATCATTAATCCTTCCAGTTGTTTCTGCAGCACTGCAGCATACTTCAGTTAAACATGTTTATTTAGATCTCCATTCTTGTCACTTACACAGAACTTTAAAACACAATATACTATCACTGTTGTACTTTAAAATTCCTAAAAATGTAAAAAATAGAAAATCTAAATAAAATGACAACCTCACTTCTCCCGTTCCCGCCAAAAAGTCCCATTTATACATTTGTATTTGGAATTCTTAACCAAAGAGGAGATATTTCAGATCAAAGTGGTCAGTACGACAAAACGCTAATTTCATATGTAAGGACCCAATACATATTATGGCAACACCTGTAAAATAGCCAATAGGTTACGTAACTATGTTCTTTAAAAATATTTTTGCAGGGTGAAGAATTTTCTGGGGATACAGATATTCCTATATTCACAGACCAGTTTCTTCAGCATAACAAGCTAAGGGAATCAGAACTTAGACAACTGAGAAAAGCTAACTCTGATTACGAACAACAGGTATTTATATTAGCTTCCATAATTAGTATTTGTAATGTATTTTGAATATAATGCAACTCCCTTGACTAGATAGGTGAGAAATTATAATGATAATTCCATATTTATACAATCTTTTTGGTCTAAATTCATTTTGATCGTAGGAAAAATTAATAAAATATGTTTAATGGAGGGTTTTATGCATTCAGCATTCAGATAAATGGTACAAAACTTTTTTTTGTAGAATGCTATTCTACAACGACATGCAGAGGAAGTAAGTGGCGCTACACAGCGCCTACGTGCCGAGGCGGCAGTAGCGGCCGAACGAACTGCGACCTTTGTCACACATCGCCGCGCTCTTATAGCAGTATTAGTGCAGGCAATGCAATCAATTGCTTTGCCAGGTATAAAAAGTATTATAAAAAAATATGTTTAAAATTAAAGAATAGAATAATAATTGTGACCATGTTGTACTAAGACAAGTATACATGTGCTAGCAGCTTATCTTTTATCAAAAATGAAACCTCCAAATTTTATAATAATAAGAATATTGCCAAACCTTTGGTCTTACAATTCGAAATTAATAAAGGTGACTATTTATTTAGCATATTAGAGGATGACTCTATTTTAAAGAAAGTTTCTTATGCCTCTCTCATCATTGGACACATAAAAATATGTGAATACAGCACTGCTCTCGCCATGATGGTTTGCAATTATTGCTTAGCTTTACCCAATAGTAATTGTTTTTGCCCTCCAGCGACAAATTGAGATGTATGCAGGGTTAATTGAAAAATACTAATAACCTCTTAGTGCAAAATTCCTGTCATCATATCTAATAACTTTTGTTCTTCGACTTTTCTCAAAACTTAATATGTTCCTCAAAAAATATTTGTTAAGTTTTGTTATACTGACTGAAACGTAATTACTCTGCGTACGTATTCCAATGGTACAGTGCAAGCGCACCGGGCCCAAAGACCGGGCCTCAGCGTCGCACCGCCTCGACCGCCGGGTGTGCCGGGTAGAGTAGGTGCTATTTTCAGAAACATTTTAATATATTTTTATTTTTGTATGAAAGAAAAAGTTACGAATTATTTAAAGAACAAAAGCTATTGGGGATAGTGTTAAGAATAAAATATTAAGAAGTTATTAGTATTTTTAAATTAAACCTGTACTTTATACTTTTGTGATGATGTGCAGACCACTAATAATGCACTTAATACTCAATTTATTAACAAACAAAACAAACTGAATTTTAAACATTGTTCAACATATTCTAAAAATACACTAAATATCGCTTTATAAATATGTAACAGTGAAAGTCCCATTAAAACATACAATCAAATGCAATTGCACTCACTAATTTAGAGAAGAGACGTTATAGAACAGACCACGCAATCCAGAAATACAGATAATTGTCATTTTTTCCAACGAATTCGGAAATACTATGGAACTCGCATTCATTTAAAAATATGACACAACGCAAACCCTAATCAAGTGGGCGGGGCTAAAAAACCACAATTAACGCGCTACTTAGTCTACCGTGCGCTCAGTGACAGTCAGCCGTCATAAATAAAATTGGTTTGTTGTTGTGAAAACTGGCGAAATGTAAGTTAAAAATGACCTCCTGAAAGAGGTTAGAAAAGTTAGGTGGTGCAGAAGACAGAAAGAAGTCATGATATGATAACTTATCATTTGTAGATGAAATAATTTTACGTTTACAAGAAATTAAATGAAAATATTGTGTATTATGCATCTAGTAGCCAGCCAAGTAGCCAACCAGTTTATAGCACGTAAGTTGTTTTTATTGTATTTTTATTCTACATATGAGAATTCTCTTTACTGGATTGGATCTTATAAATTTATTCCTGAAATTTTATCAAAAAATGAGCTTCGGTGATTACGGTGGATTAAAGCAGTACGCTTAGGAAGAATAGATGACTGGTTACTAATGCCAATAGGGTGTGCTCTATACATTCTGAAACTGAAGAAATCTATTTATGTTGTAGAGGCATCGCATGTTTATCTTGTTATTGTTGTTATATTGTTATAATTGTAGACTGAAATCTTGCAGTGATTCTAAATCGATATCTTTCAAAAACTGTAGAGTGAATACATCATTACAGTTATTAAAAACAAACAAGCAGGAAAACAAGATCGCGACACTATTTTAATAAAAAGTATTTTAAACGAGTAATAATTACGAATTCTTATGCTGTTTGATAAGAAAAAGTAATTACACTCTGAGGTAATATAACACATAAAAAACTTGTAAATAAAATGCAGATGCATCTCGTAAATATGTTTTTTTTACCCTTTTTAAAATAGTTTTCAAATATTTTCTCATACGAGAGAATCAAAATAAAAAACTATTTAACTTCACGTAAATAAGGTAAATAAATATTACCAATAAGTTACGTTGCGACGCGTAGTAAGTAGTAACCGCATAAAAACATTCTCGCTCGCTAGCACTTTCCCGTGCGATCACGTGTGCCGGGCATCCAGTCACCGTTGACGTTGTAATACGAAAAAACGTTTTAAACGCCAGGCTAGCCACAGTTGAATAAAGATCGTGCAGGTTTAAAATAGAGTTCATTTTAAAACTTGACTGTCAGTTGACGACTGTGCCAGATATTACTCTGACACAGCACTTCGTAACCTCGTGCGTAATTGTAACCTACAAACAAAATATCTGCATCGCTGCAAAGGAAATTGTCACGTACATATTCGTTATAAATAGCTGTAACAATTAGTATAAGGCATGAGATGTAAACGACAGCTCTATGGCGTTACCACGCCGCACAGTACCAATATATCATCTACCACATAGTCCACAGTATTATTTTACCAACATGAAGAAACCAAGAAGAAGCATTGCAACAGTGGTGACCGACAAACGTCACGCAACCGACGACCCGACACACGTCACGTAACCGCGGACCTGACGTACGTCACACAACCGAAGAACAAACATCGGAATGTTCAAGTAAGAAGTTAAAATAATACTGTGGCATTCATGCCGCACCGCTTGCATCTCATCACCTAACGTCTGTCACGTTGGTACTGGCTTCCCAGAAGCGGGTCTCACCAGTACTAACACAGAAGAGTGGCATCATAGGACACGTTAGGTTAACCATACTATACAACCAACAACAACATCAACAACAAAGAAACTGCATTATAACACCGCAGACAAGTTAACAGCTGTCAGAAAAATCATGACGCAAAACTTATTGTAAAATAATAGTGCATTTGATGTTAGGACTGCGCATCTAGCAGAAAAAAATTCAACTAGAAATACCAGCAATGCACAATAAATACATCGGCATCTGACGCTGCATTCGCCGTCGCAACATCTAAATCAAGGTCAAGAAACAGGCCACTAAATATAAAATATATGTTCAGAAAGAGAACAGGTGAATCACCATGTACATGGAGATATATTCCTGAGAAGAAATAAAACTAGAATCAACGCGGAATACGCGGAACTTTGTGCAAATAACTCACTCAATCGCCTTATAATTATAACCACCAGAAAAAGTGGTATAAAAAGGTTGATACTGAGGTTAATAAACACAAACAATGTGTAAAACATGTGCGACATGCGCAAACGATTAGTTATTCGCTGCACACGATTGATCGTCGATACACTCGCTAAAAAAGCATGATCGGCACGAACAAGCAAACAAATATGGAATAATAACCAACATTAAATATAATGTGATTTTTTAAACAAAGCTAGTTTTCTTCGGTTATCATGTAACGAGCCCAGGAATCAGCTAAACAAAAGAAAAATCAACAATTTAAATCAAGTACATAAGCGAGACTCAAATGTGAATGTATAACACAGTATAACGTGTTGTTCCTGAAAATAGTTGACGCACCATCGCAACGCAAAAATATATCAATGCCTACACCGCTTGATTTTTGCTAACACGACAAAACGATGTGTCAGTAGTTAACTGCATAATAATCTTTTTATTAACATAATTTAAACATCGATGTTATTTAAGTCAATTAAATATTTAAGGTAATAATATATTTAGATATAATTTTATATAGAATAAATAATAAATAAAAATTTAATTAAGGGGGGAGTACTGTGCCAGATATTACTCTGACACAGCCTTTCGTAACCTCGTGCGTAATCGTAACCTACAAACAAAATATCTGCATCGCTGCTATTGCTAAGGAAATTGTCTCGTACATATTAGATATAAATAGCTGTAAGAATTAGTATAAGGTATGAGATGTAAACGACAGCTCTGTGGCGTTACCACGCTGCACAGCGCTATGGCATCAACACGCCGAGTCAGTACAAATATACCATCTACCACATAGTCCACAGTATTATTTTACCATCATGAAGAAAACTAAGAAGAAGTATTGCAACAACGACCTTTCGTGTTTCGGAGATTTTGAATCAGATTCGCGGTACCATGTTTTTCAGCCAATTGTTCTGAATTACACTTCCATAGTATTTCCGAATTTGTTGTTTTTTCCAAAAGAAATAAGGGTCAATGTTGCTTGCGCAACTTACGCTTTGATCTTGTTTGTGTGCAGAACTGCAGGCTGTGGTACAATTATATCTCACCTTAAAAATATAGTTCAAATAACAACTTTCAGGTGGTCCATCAGGTGCAACTGAAGCTAACATTGAAGAGTACATGGAAAAATTACAAAATCTTGCTACAGAGACTAAGAATAATCCAGTTGTTAAACAGGCTAGAGATATTCTCAATAGAATAGAATTACCGATCAATTAAAGTGCAGACTAATGGAATAAAACATTTTCATGATTTATTTTAGTTTTATTTTAAATTTTAAAATATTATGCTATATAGATAGCATTTTGACGACGTTTAAGATAAAAGAAGTATTAGATATTAACTATTGTAGCACAGAAATCTACTCCAAAAATAAACGACTGGTGAACAAAGAGCATAACAATTACCAAAACTCCCATCAACAATTGATTCAATAAAATTGAAGACAAAGCATGGTCACGCGCATACAGGCAGCAGAAGCAGTTTTAAGGCGACGCATTGGAAATTTTGACGGCAGGGATCTCAGTTTTTCTATGTGAATACAAAACGTATAGAAGTGATATTTGGTAACCTGATTCTTCATTTCATTGACTTTATTTTGACAGTCGCGATACACGGTTGGTTAACTTTTGTAACACAAAAAAAAAAATTACAGAAACCTCTTTTAAAACAGTGATTTACCTTTTTAGGAGTAACGGGACCAATTTATGTTTCTAAATTTTTTGTATAGTTTTAATCTAAACATATTCTTCAAAATGACAGTTGGATTTTTTAAAATTAATTATAGTTTTTAAAATAAACGAAAAGAACTACTTTTTGGTAAGCTAGCGCGCGCTCTTTTGCATGGACCAGAATGCTATTTTGGATTAAATTATTGTTTATCAATGCGTTACCTTAAGTTTTAAAACTCTAGACCTAGACAATTATTGGGATTAATTTTGTATTTCTTGTAGAACCGCATTGTTATTTCAGAACATTTTGCCAATGTCACTCAAGTGAACAAGAAATGATTGCACCTCTATTCATCAGTCTCATTTGCGAATTCTTAGTAAATATTGTGTTAATATTAACATCTAGACTAGTCTTTGACCACTGTAATCTAGAAAATCTATATACAAGTATAATACACATCAGCAAATCTTACTAATATTAGTGTATACATATATAATATGTATGTATACATAGTATAATAATAATTCTGGTATTTACGGCGTCTACATTATCATTTAAAAGAAATTATCATAAACTAATAGATTAAGAAGATTTTGATATTGTTTGATGATGTATCTCTTTATTTTAAAATGAATATCCTGAATTACGAAAAA
This sequence comes from Zeuzera pyrina, assembly GCA_907165235.1. Lineage (NCBI taxonomy): Eukaryota > Metazoa > Arthropoda > Insecta > Lepidoptera > Cossidae > Zeuzera > Zeuzera pyrina. Next base: position 9,417,169 of record OU015627.1, read on the forward strand.
AGTTAACCTGTCTTCATAAAACTTTAATATTCAGATACAACAATCTTACATTAATCTCATTGAAAGTAATCCCTTTAGTTTCAACGGTTTTGCCACTGTCGAAAACACCACTTGAACACCTCTTTAGAAATTGTTCACAACTGGTCCATCGCATTCTGTAGTTTTCTCTAGATTGAAGTCTGGGTCCTTTTATTAGACAAAGCCAAAAGTTACAGAGCAGATATACAGTAGGAATCCTGATGAAACTCAGATCTTGTGTTTGGCCTGGAAATTCTGCATCAAACGCGAAGAATGTGCGTGCGGGCGACTAGTTGCTCCAAATAAGATTTTCTGCCCGCCTGTTCCTCACATTTGATTAATTTCCTGCCCAAACACAACACCTGTGCTTTGTCAAACTCTACTCTGTCAACATGGCAAGAGGCATTATTCTGAATTCCAGGAGTGTAATGGAACCTCTGAAAAATACGTGGCAGTCCAAGAGGACTATTTTGAAGGAGATACATATTTTAGATTGTATTAAAAAATGAGATTTCACGAAAAATGATATTATTAGAACAATGATATACAGGTATCCCATATCTAGTATATTATCGTGCAAAGGGCGACAGCTGGGATCATTATGATGTCCTATCTAAATAAGTCAATAATATCTTAGTGAAAATACTCGTATTTTTGAGATAATTGTTTGTTAATATCTTAAAAATGTCTGCCTTGTGTCAATTTTCTAGTACCAATTGCTATTTCCTACAAATTACTTTTGTTTGTACCACTGTTTGTAATAATTTTTTTCTATTTGTTATATCATTAACTCCAACATATTACTTTATCTGTTGTGGTAAAAAAAATTAACTGTATTATGTAAACTGGCATCTACCTACTTTAAAAATGTGTGAATTTACAGAGAATTCAATATAGTATTAAGTTTTTAATGTGTTTGCTATAAAACGATATCTTTTAATTCTTATCTCGAAATGTACAGTACGGCGGTCGAAATCATATACTGGTAAAAAAAGAGGGTGAAAAGGGGGTGGTAAAGGGGGCTAACTATGGGAAAAAATCTATATCTATGACTTGAAATTTAGCATAAATACTCAACATAAATATGATAATTAAATACTTATTTCATTATGAAAATTCATATACCCTTAGGAATTTGAGATTTGAACAGTAGTTTTCTTTTATGATGCAATAAGAAGGGATTTTCCGAAAATCTTAGGTAATCCGAATTCCACGCAAATACGTGGGCAAAACCTAGTCTAAAATAAAAAACCTTTCACTTTTGTTTTTCAGGCAGACCCAAAGTAATGGCCCAAGAAAAACAAACACAGTGGTGATTTTCAAAAAGAAAAAATGCTTTAATCCTCAAATATGATGATATTTTATTCAGATTAGAAAACGACCCTGGCTATCGCTCCTAGCACGACACACCGTGTATACATATATGTATATACCTACTTAAGTACACATAACATGACATTCTATAAGCTATTCATCTGATTCAGAAGTTGATTTGGCATCTGGATCATATTCATGTAACTTTTTTCTCCACAATTTAATCAATGTATCCCATGACCTACGACTGTACTTTGTATATTTATCTGGAGTTTTGGGATGCTCCTTTGAACGCTTATCTCTGAAAAAAATTTAAAAGTTTATCATTGTAAAGGTAAGATTCTAATTTTAAAAAACTTTGTCTATTTTACTAATTACTTTTCTTTATAATCCTAAATGTACATTTCGTTAAGTTTTGTCATTTTCTTTGTTTCGATTCAGTCAGTTTTTGTTCATATTTTGGTGTTTCAATAGGTATACCTATTCCTGCCATAAATATTGTTACAAGCAAAACATCGTTATTTTTCCATTATATAAAACGTTTATTACTGCAGTGTTCGTTAGTTTATACATTAATAGCATTTTAAAAATATGAAGCTCATTCAAAATGATCTTCTCCATGGCCTTAATACAATCCTTTAAACCTTGTGGCCCGTTATTTGATTGAAACATGCATTTTCTCTATGGGAAAATACGCCATTGCCATGCTTATGAAATGTTTTAGAGACTTCAAATTGTTATGGCGTTTAGAGCATGCCATATTCTCTAAAAGAGACCATAAATCATAATCAAGTAGATTAAGATCGGGACTAGATGACGACCAGTCTTCAGCTCTGATGAAGTCAGAAACGTTCCTTTCCAGCTACGCTAGTGTGGATCAACTATATGACCCAGTACTGAGTTGCTGAAAGGATCATTCTTGGTTAGTGGAACATCCAGTCCAGTCAACCCTGGAAGGCATTTCTACTATAAAATGTTTTTCGAAGGTACACCGCGGGAGCATAACGTCAGTTGGCATACTCAAAATCGGAATATTCGTGACTGAGTCTTGAAAAGATCTCAGTTTCTGCGATAGCCATTTCGTTCCGTCCTGGGCGGATAATTTGTGAATACTACTCCTCGCCTCCTTTAACACATACAAGTGAAGGGGCGGTAGGTTCAGTAAAGCATTTAACGCCGCACCCGGCGTGGTCGACATGGCTCCAGTTGCTAATAGACAGGCGGTTCTCTGCAAGCCACCTAGCCTATCTATCACAGTCTTCTGGTGGGCTTTCTCGTACCAGACCACAGAGGCATAACTAATTGTCGGCCTCACAATGGCTGTATACAGCCACAGAACAACTTTTGGGCTCAGACCCCAGTTGTTCCCTGCCATCCGACTACACGTACCTAAGGCAATTTTTGCCTTTTGCAAGGTACTTATGATATGACTGTTCCACGTCAGTTTTTGGTCAATTATAACACCCAAATACTTAACTTCAGTGGAAAAAGGTATCGATTTACCGTTTAGTCGTGGAGCTACCAACCTATCCAGGCATCGATTCCTCGTAAACGGCACAATTACTGTTTTATCAGCATTGATCGATAACTCGTTCTCTCTACACCATTCAGTGATAGTGTCGAGGCCTCGTTGCATAGCACAAGAAATAAGAGGAGCCTGAATCTTGGGAGGTACGCCTCCATTTTCCAGGCTGAAATGTTCGCCATTATTGAATGTGCGGACATTAACGTTAGAAAGCACTACGTAAATCAAACTATATACATACACTCTGATAGTCAGGCAGCTCTTTTGGCATTGGCCTAGAATGTAATCACATCGAGGCTAGTTAATAACTGCGTGACTACTTTAAACACTCTGGGAAATAAAAACAGAGTGATTCTAAGATGGGTTCCTGGCCATGCGGGCATCGTAGGCAATGAAGATGCCGACGAACTCGCAAGAGCCGACACCAAAATCACATTTATTGGTCCAGAACCTTTTTGTAGTATCCGCAAAAGCCAGGCTCAACTGATTTTGTGGAAATCCTGCTTCAAAGCGTCTTGCGAGTATTGGAAGAATATACCGGGCCAGGAGCATTCCAAAGCCCTAATAAAGCCATATAATCGCAAGGTGGCTTCTAGTGTCACGACAATGAGCCGGAGCAACTTGCGTATCTTGGTTAGAGCGCTTACTGGGCATTGTTGCTTAAATAAGCACATGTTTAATATGGGGCTCTCCAACACAAGAATGTGCCCGCACTGCTGGGAAGCGGATGAAACGCCTATGCATATTTTGTGTGACCGCGGACCACTGATGCCTACTCGTCGATCCTGCCTCGGCCAGTATTTTCTGAGTCCAGAGGAGGTTCAGCATATCACTCCAAGGAATACCTTGCAGTTTTTGACTACAGTGGGACTTGGCAGTGTTTTATAACACAGTGGCGATCACAATAGATCAAGCTTGGTCGCAGTGATACAGGTCTGGTAAGACCTGCATAGCCACTTACATGAAATAAAAAATAATAATAATAATGGAACATGGTGTTGTTTAAAGGCTTAATTACCTTCTCAAGAATCGTATCTTGATACACCTGTGCTGATGATTTAATACCTGTTTCACAAACATATGGTTCGGTCATTCCTTGATAGCTAACACCTCGCCAAACCATTAATGAAGCTGGATAATGCCCAAGTTGTACCTTACTGACTAATTGAGAAGCTTCTAGACCTGTCGGTCGTGATTGATTCGATAATTTGATTGTAATTATTTCAAAGTATTGATGATTGCAATCACATTTGAACATACATATCATTCATCGATTCAATCATTTGACCGATTCAATTTCGGTACTTGTCGATATTTAATTGTTTATCTGTGAGTTATAAAGTGAATATCAAAAAATTTACACATTATTTTTTAAAACACAAACAAAATTACAAATGCAGCAGAATTATAATAAAAAATATCGAAATTGTGAAAGATCGTATCGTCGTTCGATCTTTCGTTTCAATCAAAACTACATGATTGTTTCTGTATACAATCAATGATTGATTGGAGCATTTGAACGAATATTTTTTCATATCAATACTTGAAGATCGAATCTGAAATTGAATGATTGACACAGGTCTAGAAGTTTCTCTAGAGCTTTGAGCATAAACTCGGTCATTCTGTTTATTAAAATGTTGCTCAGATAGTAAAAAATTTCTAGTCAGTAAATAAGATTTTTATGTAACCTCCCTTTGCCTACTGCCTAAGAAGTTGTTTTGATTTTACCACCCAATTGATTTTTAAATTATTGGTAATTGGTAAACTAGTGCATCTATTATAAGCTGCAAGTCCTAAGTCATCTTTTAAAATATGGGACATGGTTCTGGGTGCTATATTCATTTCCCTAGATAAAATCTTTTGCTTTCATACAGGATTTCTATGGATTCATTCCTTCACTGCTTTGATCGCCTTTTTAGTACGAATACTATGTGGACAGCTAGATCTTTTTCTGTCACAAACAGGATATTTCATTGTATCTATCAATAGACTGTACACAGACATTTGACTAATACCAAGCGAATGGAGTTCCAAAAATTGCATTTCGCTCCATACCTACTTTGTGTAATGCTATCACAGCAATTCGGTTTACTTCATCACCACACCAATTAAACAAGAATATTATTTAATAAAGGTTGGCATGAAAATGAGAAAATACTATGAATATTCATATGAGAATGCCAGGTTCCAAGTTCAAATGTAATATTATTCTAAAATATTATTATTAAAAAAAATTATTGTACCAGTATTTATGGACAGACTGTGTATAATATATAACATTGTCAGATTAAGAAACATTACAAGGGAAATGAAAAAAATTACAAAAACGCTATTTATGCTACTCCCTAAGAATCCCTCTACCCGTCTCACACTGTGCCGAAGCATTTGGGGGGCAGTGACAGAGTTCTCCCTCCACCCTTGCAGTGCCACTACAGTGACCACCTGGACCACATGTGCTGTGTCCTTCCTTGGGGTCGCACGAATTAATGACTGGAGACCCCACCTACGTGGCTGCAACCCCAACATGAATTAGATGTCTTATTCTACAAGATCTTAAAGAAACTGCAAGCCAAAAGTTGTTTTATCATGTATAAACTCTTAGCCTGTTGGTTTAGTGGTAGAGCATCTACTTTCCAAGTAGGGGCATCTGGTTAAATTCCCAGTTAGGTTAACATAAAGAATAAGCTTTTTTAATTTCACTTGAAATATAAGTGTAACTGGGCACTTCGCCAGTCCATTATGTGGTATCTATAGTCCAAGCCTAGTGCTTTTTTTGGGGTCACACAATTACTATAATTGTCTAGAACTTTTTCATTTAAAATTTACTTACACAGGTACTTGTTGTGTGTAATTGTGATAACCAACTGTGTTTTTTCCATAGTCTATTTGTTTCTGACGCCTTTGCAGTACTAAATGATCAGTCTCGAGTTCAATAGGTTTTCTAGGCTTCCTGCAAAAATGATTTCTTTTATGGTTTTTATGTTACTTCTCAACAAAGATGTACAGAAAAGAATACTAATAAAAATATTTGCCTTGATTTATTGTGTGTTTCATTTTGAACATTAGGTTTAATTCTTTTTCTGTCATTAAAATTCTCGTTATTGTCTGATCTTATTTTTTCCTTTGCAACCCTTCGAGCTGAAAATATAATAAAGAAATAAGCAAAACATAGAAACATTTTGCTTTAGCACAGAAAATTAATGCTGTGTATATCGCCTGTATGAATGTAATACAACCTTTTGAATTAATAGCACGACATTCTGATTAAGATACTTTTTCCAATATTCAAGGGTGTAGAAATGACTTTTGAAGTGGATACAGATTTCTAATCTCCACAGTCAACTGAACTCAAACAGAAAATAAAGATGACAAAAATCAAAAGTATCAAGTTTAATTACTTTTAATTTGGGTATGGGCCGACCTCTGCCCTCTTTGTCTACACCTATTCTAATATCATACAACTGAGGTGTGATCAAGACCTTCCTAAAGGTTAAATTTTAAAACATTTTGTAACTAGTTACACATTTACTGAACAAAATGTAGGTAATATTGTAACATTAAAGTACCGTTCTTAGTTTCTTCCATTTCTTGTATTTCTTCTGCCCAAGTTATCTTCATGTCATTACTCATTTTTTATTTTTAAAGGTATGTAATGTAACTAAAAATAAATGTTTTAAAGTTATGATATAGAGCAATAAAAAACTGACATTGGATTTTAGTATCAATATTATTCGTAAGGGTAAATTGTGGGTAAAATCAATAGAAATAATTCACGTATTATATTCTAAATAAACGCAGCTTTTTAATTCTTTCAAAAACTTTACGATCCATCAAAACACAGTTTCATATCAGCATCGTAAGTATTGCCGCTTTATGTATTTACTCTTGCAATATTCTTCGACACTTCGATATTAGATTTTCGTGGTGTGGTTAATTTACAGTATGAACCTACAATGCAGAATAAGAAGCGGTAGAAAGGATAACAAATAATAACTTTTCTACATTAATCACTTATACACTAAACACAAAGAGTTAAAGAGATAGAGATTTACAAACAGAAGCAAGAACACAATAATACTAATTACTAAGTATGTTTATGTAATTATTTCGGCGCGTAAAAACAGTTCACAGATCAAACAGTTTTTTTATTATTATTTTATATATTTCTTAAGGCATTGGTAACAAGATCATCAGTCTAATGTCGTAACTTCCTGGAAAAACTTTAACTGTCCCTAACACTCCTTCAGTAAAGTGATAGTAGGCTTTACTGAAGTTATAAAGGAGTTCTTGGAAGAGCGCGAAAACTTTAGCTACACATGTTTATTTAGATCTCCTCCATTCTTGTCACTTACACAGAACTTTAAAACACAATATACTATCACTGTTGTACTTTAAAACTCCTAAAAATGTAAAAAATAGAAAATCTAAATAAAATGACAATCTCGCTTACACGTTCCCGCCAAACAGTCTGTTTATGTCGTTTGTACAGTTCGCCCTTGAGAAGGAAGACAAAGGAATCTACGCCCATATAGCCCATTCTTCATGAATGCTACCAATCCAGAATAAGAAAATTATATAGTTTGATTATTTTTAACGGTAACCACAGACTAAAGAAAGACGCAGACAAAACTAATTTTTTTTGTATGTGTTCTTCGTATTATTTCATTAAAATGTCGATATATGTTAGCAAAACCGACGAATAAACATAAAGGGGAACACTGGCGCCCTCTAGAAGAGAGCGACGGTGTTCGTGACGTCATAGAAAAGAACGACCGACGGCTTGTTCCCCACTACCGCTCGAGATTATATAAGTCAAAACTCGAGCGCTTCACGTCTCTGGCGAAATGGCAGAGCTTTAGACGAACTAACCGATGTCCTTAACTTTGACGTTATCGCCCCCATGACGCCCAACCACTATCCCAGAGTTACAACACACAGACCCGACGTACTCGACATAGCGCTTCTAAAGAACGTAGCTCTAACGCTGCACTCAATAGAGGCGTTACACGAGTTAGACTCTGACCATAGGCCGGTATTACTCAAACTAGGACCTATGATAGACACTAGGACGCTCACAAAAACCGTGACGGATTGGCAGAGTTTAGACGAAACGCTAAACTCTGAGAATTCGCCGCGGCTTAACGCGATACCGCGGCGATAGACGCGCTCACCGGCCACATCCGCGAATCGGTCTCCTCGTGCTCCCGTGAGGTCCCGGCGGCGAACGACCGCCGTTGGGAGCTCCCTGGAGACATCCGTCGGCTGATCAGAGCCAAGAACGCCGCGACCCGCGCTTACGACTCGTTTCCCTCAGAAACGAATAAACGCAACTTACGCGCCCTCCAACGCGAAGTCAAATACCGAATTTCCGAACTTAGGGATAACAGGTGGAGCGATCTCATGCGAGGGATCGAGCCGACGCACCAGGCTTACTGGAAGTTGGCCCGATCTCTCAAATCGGACACGTTCCAAACAATGCCGCCCCTGACGAAACCGAACGGACAGACAGCTTTCGACGATGTAGATAAAGCCGAACTCTTGGCCGACACTCTGGAGGCCCAATGCTCACCTAGCTCTCAGCCTGTAGATCAGAATCATTTAGACATGGTCAATCGCGAAGTAGGCTCCCTACCGCCCGCGACCGCCCCCTGCCAACTCAGACCCGCGACGGTTGACGAAGTTCAGGACATTGTCAAGGCTCTCAAACCTAGAAAAGCCCCCGGTAGAGACGGGATCTCCAACCAAGTAGTCAAAATTTTCTCGATGCGCCTTCTCGCGCTCTTAGCAGCCATTATCAATGCCGCCATGGCGAACCGCGTCTTTCCAGCCGCCTGGAAGGAAGCGATCGTCATCGGAATCCCGAAACCGGGTAAACCCCGCAGTAGCCCCAATAGCTATCGCCCAATCAGTCTCCTTAGCGTGCTAGGGAAAATTTACGAACGGGTCCTTCTGGCTCGTCTCAAAGCCCACTTAGACACCTCCGGTCTCCTCATAGACGAGCAATTTGGCTTTCGAGCCAAACACTCGTGCATACAACAAGTGCACCGCCTCACGGAACACATCCTGGAGGGCCTTAACCACCCGAGTCGCACTATAGGCACGGGGGCCCTCTTCTTCGATGTAGCGAAGGCGTTCGACAAAGTCTGGCACGCCGGGCTGGTGTACAAGCTGCGCCGGCTCGGCGTGCCTGACGATCTCGTACGCATAGTACGGGACTTTTTGTCAGACCGCTCCTTCCGCTATAGAGTCGAAGGGGTGCTCTCCTCTCCCCGCCCCATCAGGGCAGGCGTCCCACAGGGCTCCGTTTTATCGCCCACGCTCTACTCGCTCTACACGAACGACGTCCCCAAAACCCCCGGTGTAGAGCTCGCCCTATTCGCGGACGATACCGCTCTGTTCACATCAGACCGGGAGTCGCCTCAGAGTCTCCCAACTCCTCCAAGTCGCGGTCACGAGTCTAGGCGAGTGGTTCCGTCTTTGGAGAATCGAAGTCAACCCCGAGAAAAGCGCCGCCGTGTTTTTCTCGAGGGGAACGACGACCAGCCGCGCCCGCCGCGCTAACACTCTCAGAACAATCACACTTTTCGGCCAGGATATCCCTTGGACTAGGAAAGTCAAATACTTAGGAGTCACCCTTGACAGTGCCATGACCTTCGGCCAACACATCAAAACGGTCCGCGACCGCGCCGCGTTCGTCCTCGGTCGTCTCAACATGCTCATTTGCGCTAAAAGCAAAATGTCCCTCAGACATAAAGTTACCTTATATAAGACGTGCGTCAGGCCTATCATGACGTACGCCAGTGTAGCATTCGCTCATGCTGCGCGCTCTCACATCAACTCCCTCCAAGTTATTCAGAATAGGTTCATGCGCAGGGCTACCGGTGCCCCTCCTTACGTGCGCAACGTAGATCTGCACTACGACCTAGAATTACCCTCTATAACTCAATATCTAAAAGAGGCGTCCCAACGCTTCTTTCACCGTGCCTCCTTACACCCGAATCCCTTAGTGGTCAGGGCGTCATCGTACACCCCCGAACGCCGCGTCCGCAAACGCTATCGTAGACCTAGACATGTGTTAGGCGACAGCGACGACGACATTACACGTTCGAATTCGAACATGCCAACCTACACACTTCGACCGCACCGCCCCCACCGGCGGAGGCGAGGACGACCCCCGCGACACCCGTAGGGTCTCACGTTTAGAAGCTCGATCACTTAGCTCTACACGCACACACGCGGGCCTTAAGCCACATTGTAAACTGCCACGCGGAACACTAGGCACACTAACCGGCCCTCAGCCGTCTCGCCGGCCGGGTCCGCTAGAGGCCCGGCCCTCACCCGAATAGGAAGCCCGTTAAGATGCACGCAGGTGCGGAAAGCTCCCCTGGCGACGCCTTGAGCCCGAGGTCCGCCCTCCATACGAGGCATCCCTCGGCTGGAGGAACCCTCAGGCGGTCGACCATCTGGCAGGGCGCCTTCAGCGCTCGCCCCAACGCGACCTGTGACGCTGTAAAAGCCACTAGGGCTAACAGCAAAGAGGGGTTTTGTTTAGTCGGTTCGAGTCGGTCCTCCCCAGTCGGCGTAGAGTCCGGCTGGGTAGCCCGCGGGGGTTTAATTTCGCCTCTCAGAAACCAAAAAAAAAAAAAAATCACGTCTCTATTGCTTTTACTTTCACGACTGCAGCACGAGTGTTCGAATACAAATTAATAAATTATTCATTGATAATAATTATTAATATTTAGGTGTTCGAACCTTCACTTGAACTACATTGAGATAACATTTTCTGTTTAGGTGTTCGAGCCTTCACTTGAACCACATTGAGATAACACCTTCTAATTCGTGCTTAACACCAATAAAACAACTACAGGTTTCTCTACCTGTGTACTCTCATCACTATAGCTGTCCTTGTCTACCACTCTCTAGAGCAGCGCGCGGCTGCTACTTAGTTCAATACGCTTTCTAAACTCGTACAGTAACAACGTTCGTCGTGATTGAAATTGCTGTAAGTACGTGTTCAAAAAATGTTGTAATTAATTCCGCTCGGCGCCCAAGGGCCCAGCGACGACCCGCTATCCAATTTAGATATCTCGCACAATGCTCAATTTAGCAGATTTTTACAAATATTAATGGCTCAGCGTCCTCCTGATGTATCGACCGACGTTGCCTCAGTCAGTGTCGTCTCAGGCAACATCGCCTTGTACATCGTCGTCGCCTCAGTCAGCGTCGTCTCAGGCAACGTTGCCTTGTACACCGTCGTCTCGAGCAACGTCGCCTCAAGCAAGCGCTGACTCGTATGTCGGCCGAGTGTAACGGACGGCATGCGACGTCTGCTCACCGGTTCGACAACAGTGTATCGACTCACTTGTTTAGTTATGACGACACTGTCGTTCTATTGGGACGACGTTGCAATCTTACCGAGACGACACTGTCGTCTCTTTATCTGAACGCCTTTTAATATTACTGAAGTTAATATTTAATCTGTATGACATTACAGATCATGGCCGAGATAACTATGGGTGAGTTGGCAGACTATTCTCCTCCTGCAGGAGAAGAAAGCGCAATCGAAGAAAGCCTTCAGCCTTCGGGGTTTTTATCACCGGTCTTCCTAAGGAAAAAATCGAACGGGACCTTTCGCCCTATTTTCAATCTCAAGAGATTAAACAAATTTGTATTAACTCGCAAGTTCCGACTTCTAAATCATCAGAAAATCCCGTCAAATTTAGAAAGGAACGATTACATGACAAAAATAGACATTTCACAGGCAAATTACCACGTCCGAATTACGCCCCCACATCGTCGATTCCTTTATCTGTCTTACCAAGGGAAACTGTACCAGATGACATGTCTCCCTTTTGGACTCGCAAGTGCTCCAGCAGCTTTTGCAAAAATCACAAATTGGGTAGCTCATCAGATCCGACAAATAAGCATAAAAATAGTGGTTTACTTAGACGATTTTCTTTTAATGAACAGCTATTATCAAGTTCTCAAACGTCAAACCGAATATGTCACACAATACTTACAAGGCCTAGGATGGCAAGTGAATCATCGAAAGTCGATAAAAACACCAACGAGAATAATGGAATACCTGGGGATTATGTGGATCACACGAAACAACCGAAAATGCTTATCGGAAATGAAAAGGAGACAGTTAGCAATATATCTGAGGGATTTACTGAAACGGCGTCATTGGAGTTGGTACGACGCAAAAGTAATACTGGGGAGGCTGAACTTCGCTTCCTTTGTAGTTCCGCTAGGCCGTCTACATTGCCGTATTATGCAGAGAGTATCGAGTCGTTTACCGATGAGGAACCCTCTCAAGAACTTCACCATTTCAAAATGCGTATTACTAGAAATAACATGGTGGCTAAAAAACATTCACAAAGAATCCCCAATACATCTGTCAGAACCGTCGATATTCATAGCAACCGATGCTGCCGACAGCGGCTGGGGTGCAATTATAAATGGTCAAAAGCTGCAGGGCTATTGGTCGAAATTCCAACAAAAATGGCACTGCAATCAAAAAGAACTCTGGACAATGTATGAGGTTCTGAAACAATTAGGGCCTCAGCTGAAAGGGAAAACAGTGTTATTGCAAACAGACGATCGCACCGCAGCGGCTTACATCACAAAGGAGGGCGGCACGAAGGCCTTGAAACTCCTCAGAACTGCAATAAAAATTCTAGAACTTTGCAAACAACAGCACTGCCAGTTAGTTGCTCGTTATATCCCGGGTCAATACAATGGAATAGCAGACGAACTATCGAGAACGAAAGCTCTTCCAGAGTGGCACCTCAGCGCTCAAGATCGATCTTTTTGCGTCAGCGAGGTCTGTAGTAGTACCCACCGGAGTTGAAAAAGAGAGCACTAGAAGCACCATTACAAATTTCAGATCTGCAGTCGAACCTACGAGACCTTCGCACGGATCTCTCTCCACCGGAAGTAGATTGGTTAAGTTTGGTGGTTTGGAAGGTTCAGGCTGGGCCAATCAATTAAAAGGTTGGTCTGAAAACGAAATAAAGCTCTTGGAATCATCCTGGAGAAAATCATCTCTAAAAACCTATAGACCGGCATGGTTACGATGGCGGAAGTAGGCCCAGGCAAATAATGTTGCACTAAATAATCCGAGTATTTATATTATCTTCACGAAGACGAGCAACTAGCCGCCAGAACCATAGCATTACACAAATCTGTCGTAACAACTTTTTCTAACCCTGAAAATTCAGAAGTACTAAGTTCGCATCCGCTAGTGAAACATATTCTTAAAAGAATCTTCATTAAGAAATCTCCAAATAAAAAGATTTTATCGTGGCACCTTGAAGACCTTTGTTTTTTAGAGACATATTCATTCAACGATGAAAGTATTTTCTCGGTTTCAAGACATACATGCGTCGTTCTCTTATTAGCGTCAGGCAGAAGAGTTCACGACTTAACACTTTTAAGTATTGATAGTGATCATTATGATGACAAGGGCGAAGAATTAGTATTTTGGTCCTTTTTTGGGTCTAAAACAGATTCTGGTATCTACAGAAATTCAGGATCAATTTTAAGAAAATCTCAGATCCGAATAAACAATGGCTAGAAGCAATACATTGGATTAAAAAACTAATTTCGGTTTCATAAGAGAGACGTAATTCGAAAAATATTTTCAACTTATTTATTACAACAAGAGGCGAAGTAAAAGTCGCATCTCGTTTTGTGATTGCAGGTTGGGTGAGAACTCTATTTAATGAGGCAGGAATTTCGGATTCAGCGGGTAGTTTCCGCGCAGCAGTAGCCACAAATAATTGGACGAGCAACCGTTATGACATAGAAGAAATCCTCACGAGAGGGAATTGGAAATCGAAGAATACTTTCTTCAATCACTATTTTAGATAAATAATTAGTAAAAAAGGTAACGAAACAAACAAATTAAATACAACCTTCTCTCCGATTGTCACTTAACGTGAAATTCTTAAAACCTTGAAAATCGATCGTTTTGAACATGTTTTTGTCTTCGGGTTCTACAATAATTAATCAGTGGTGTTGATTTATTTCTTGTTAAGAGAATCACAATACGCTCTAGCATTGAACGCTCAGGCAGCCCCGGCAGATAATAAATACGTCTCAATGTGGTTCAAGCGAAGGCTCGAACATCTAAGTAAAGTTTGGGGTGTTCCATTGCTATAAGTATCTAACTTACTATTTAATTTTATCGTAGCTAACATCAGAAGTGGGATTAAAATTTAGAAAAATCCTACGCGTCATGCGTCATGGCCAAGCTTAAAAATTGACATGCCTAAGGTAATTCTGTCTAGTTCAAGTAGCATTTGTGGCAGAGCACCATATGTATCGGAGACGAAGGAAGGTATCATGTAAACCGTTACCAAGACCGTGAGTACAAGTAAAACTATTTTACTGGGAACTAACGCTGGAGCTGTGAGTACAGACATAAGTAACGTGTGGAAATCTGTTGCAGAGATCGTTACTAGTAGTTTATTTACTATAATTTATTTGTATTACTTTGTAATAGTCCGGAGTAGTAGATCAAAAATAATAATAGTCTAAATTCGGAAAAGATATTTAAATTGTATACGTGTCTGGTCCGAAATGACAATACTAAAGCTGAAATGGTCCCTATTAACACCAAGACTACCAAACCAGAATTGACTTACGGGTGGCCTAAGTCTAAAGGAACTCGTAATGTCAATTGCAGGCGCTTCCTAAGCCTAAAGGAAGCCTGTTCCTGGCTTTGGGTAGTCTGCTGGGTAGTTCTTCACAACAATTTTAGTTGGATCGACCATCCGATAGATCATCCGTGATAATTGTGTTAAAGGAAGAGCTCTATTTATCTCAATAAAAGTAAAAGAGATGAACTATAAATAGAAAGGGATGTGGAATCAATGAAGTATTGACAGATGTCATTTAGACGTTCACCCGGCAGGCGAGGCTCCGCTAACGTTGGTCGACGCGAGAACATTTCACTTTTGCTGCAGACACCAAACGAAGAACACCTGCTCTCGATTGTTAATTCGTGATTGTTTTCTGTTCTTAGAGTTATTAGATCTTTCTTTTAGTATATATAATACATTTTAATGTGTCTTGCGAGTTTCTGGCGACAAATATATAGAGACAATCTTTCTAGCAGGATCCGCTGAGGCAGATTGAACCACAAAAAAAACTCAAAATAGCGCAACTAAATAAATCATAAATAAACACTTACATTAACAATTCTACATAGTACGTAAACAAAACTACGCCAATTTTACATCACAATATCCACTAGAAACAGTTTGTGAATAAATTAAAATGAACTGCTGTTGAACCCAACTGCTTTCACTAAAAACCCGAAAAAACTCTTAATCTTTTAAATTTTTCAAAAACGGTTTAGGCGGTTAGACTCGTGACAATAGGACGAGACTATCTGGCACCTCGAGCTTATACAACTTGTAAAGCAAGCTGCTGTTCTAGACTTTGTCGAACGCCTTCGCCCCATCAAAGAACAGAGCCTCTAGCCAAGTGGCAAACGCTTCGTATAATCGAAACGCTTGCTGGCGTTATTGCTCGTTAAAAGTACCATTTGACTACGTTTTATACGGCAGTTTTCACACGAGTTTACTTTTTGTTGATTTAAAAGAAAGTTAATAACGTTTGACTACGAATTTAAAATTTGTTACGCCAGATCACGTGGTGTTTGTCATTCTATTCTACTCGCATTTACTACAATTGAGACACTTGTCTAGGCCCCCAGGGCGCCCCAGGACCGGCCGGAGACCGGTTAGAATGTGTTCGGCGAGCCGGTGTACCTGCTGAGAACAGGAGTGACGGACTCGAAAGCCGAACTGTTGCGGTATTGAAGGCCTTTGGAGTCAATATGGCTCCCCAGCCGGATGAGGAGAATACGCTCATAGAGTATTCCCTAATCCGTTTAATAGACTAACGGGGCGATAGATAGTGAGGATCGAACAGGCCTTACCGGCCTTTGGGGTTCCGACGACGACGGCAGGCTTCCAGCTATCGGGGAAGATACGATTTTGCATGGTGGCATTGACGATACACACAGGGGCGATACTAAAAACACCAGTACAATTTTGATTACCCTGTTGGAGATGACATCAGGGCCGACGGACTTTTTGGGGCGTAGCCCCTTAATGACGGACCTAACTTCGGTGACGGTGACCGGAACAGTTCGTAACAATATTATGACAATTAACATTATTTAGTAATGTAACCACAAACATCTAAGAGTAAGCAGACTAAATATGTACTTAAAATTGCATAGCCATTACACACACATAGACAGTTCTCTGAACAGAGTATCGTACTTAGGTTAGGTCTATAATACTACTCAAAGACTAAAGAAAGAAGTTGACAAAACATTTCTATTAAAATGTGTGTGTCCATACTAAGAACTAATCTGACAGGAACAAAATACAGAACCGCACTTACAAAATAAAACTGCCAGTAATTTAATTCTAATACTTAATTAATTAATTAATTTGCTAATAGTACAATTTTTTTTAATAATTTCTTTTGGTCTCATTTAATATGATAATTTTTGCTTCGTCTTTATACCACATAATATTAGATAAAATTGTTAACATAAAGGGTGGGTTGCACTAACTATTTAAGCTCGATGTAATGATTATTCTCAAGAAGGTGGTAAGATAAGGAGTATGTGAGATAGGAGCCCCATGCTGCGTGTGTCAATTAAAACCACCCATAACTATAAGTGGTCCATTTAAGAAACATAGAACAGAGTCAAGCTCTGAAATAATATTAATATTAGGACGAGGAATGTCAAACAGAAAGATAAGCGATGTTTTGTGATTTAACAGCAACTACCTGGAAACTGGATGAATGTGATGGGAGAGGAACTTGGCATAACTTAGTGAATTTTTAATGAGGATGGCACAGGCACCGCACCCATCTTCTCTGTCATCACGAAGGCATGAATATCCTGACACCCTTAAACGAGAGCCACGCTTAAGCCAGGTCTCCGCAACAGCAAGAAGAATGGGATTATATTTTTGAATAAGATGATGAAACTCGTGCTTTTTGTTGTAAATCTGATATTAAATAAAACCCGTTCACTTAATCGAAACGACATATAATTATTTATATCATAACTGAATCTTGGCTCACTGAATTTGGCCCCACTTTTTTTTATTTTTGAACTTTTTTTATTTTTAATTATTTGTTCGTCGTTTGTTCGTTATTGTTCGAATGTAAAAACTGTTTGTTCGTTTTTTGTTTATTTATAATTAATTAAACAAATGTTTACCCTTAAGTTGGCCCACCTTATTAATAGAGAGCTTTGCTTTTGTCGCTCAAATTGATAAATTTTGATTCATTATTTTGTTCGACCACTATTGACGATTGTTCAATCATAAAAACAATTGAATTCTTAATTATTAATTATTTTTAACCTAATAAACAGCTATCACCTTACGGCTTCATTGCGCAGGCGCTTGTGTTGTCAGTCAGCTTGCAATGGCTATAATCACTAGCGTTTTTTTTAGCGGGTGTGTTTAAATTTTCTAATTATTTCGCATGCAAATCAAAAAAATATTTGACAAACCATTAAAACAGATGAAATCTTAATTTTTTATGGTTACTTTTTTCGTGTAATCAAACGCAATTAACAAAACAAAAAGTATGTACTTTAACAAAAAATGTCGGTGAACACGTCTATTTAGTAGGTAAAATATGATAAGCGCGGTTTTTATAAATCAAGTTCTTTTGAATAAACCGGGAAAAAATGATTTTGTCTGATCATATATTAAGTATATAATCATGCATAATCAGCTATGTACTGATCCAACAATTGGCCAGATCTAATCACATCTAATTAGATCTGTTCATACATGAACAGATATAATTATATATAATCATATATAATACTTTCTATATAATAAAATCTAAAAATTAACAAGCTGTAATTATTTTTAATTGCATATGTGGTTATAAAAATTGATATGGTCATACCTAATCTTATATAACCAATTAAATTAAGAAAAAAAATTATTACGAATAATTTCGTTGCCATATCGCGAACGTTCACCCATCCAACTACGAACCACCTCAATGCTGCTTAACTTCGGGGATCCCAGTGCGCCTTGTAATCCTTACTCGCTGTTCTTCTGATTATAATATCTTATACTGATATAACGAAATACACACGGTACCAGACCAGTTTAGTATACTTATAATGTATATGTCCATGAATATTATGATCTGTTTTTATACTTTTATCAAATTTTAACAAAATACAACAAAAAAAAAATTGAGATATAAAATATAATTATTCGAAGCAAGACTGAGACACCATGGAAGAATTATGACAAATTTTCTTTTTCAAATCTTGTTAAAATAATGTAATTTCACAATTTTTTAAATTGCCAAAAAAAATATAAATTTTTTTTGAAAAATGGAAAAAAAAATCTGTAAACCGGTTGACCCTGCGGGCCATCTTTCAGCTCTTCGAGCACAAAAATCTAAAGTTTATTGAAAGCAACAGTATTTTAATTTTTGAAAAGCTGTAACTTTTGAACGCGTTAATCGATTTCGATTGTTCAAACGGCATTTGACGCAGTTTCTTGAGTACTAAAATTATTATAATAGGTCAAAAATCGATTGGTAGAGAAATCTCGAAGTTATGTTGAAAAAACAGTTTTTCGAAAATCGGGGTGAAATCAATAACTTTCCGATTTTTGAAAATTTTCAATTTTCTTAGCAAGAAGTAAAAAAATATTAAATTATAATAGTAAATATATAATTATGAAGTATTGCTTAAATATTTAAGTGACAATTTTAGCTCATACTCTCCAGCAGTACACTTAAATATGATTTTAATTGTATTAATATCGTGCTAATGAATTGTCACTCCATAAAATTTATCACAACCGGAATGTGTATAGGATTAGAGTATTGCATATCACATAGGAACTATTTACAATATTTACTAATTAGTATTAAATACATTTATATTTAATCGACGTACTCACACTATTGAATAAATTCTCCATTTAAATCGTAGAATTTAATGATATTCGAAATAGAGCATTTCTTTTTATTATCAGTTTTTTACATGATATGCACAATGTGTCGCTACGTCTCCATTCTACTGCGAGCGCATGCGCAATGCAGCCGTTAGGTGCATTATTAAGGAAACTAAAGGACATGGCATGTTGATCTATAGCAACATTTAGTTATATATATTTTAACGCATAACATTCAAACGTAGCGTTGTCTCTTTTTGACTTACGGCCTCTTGTGTGTGTAAGAGAAAACAACAGTACTTTTCTCAAAGAGTAATTTTTTTATGAGATGTATGTATGTATGTGCTCCTTTTAGTCTTCCACATACACCACTCTTTGCGTACATTCGAAAATCTTAATTGTGTCTTTCTTGAAGAGTGTGATAATCGCGTCTACAAATTGCTTTCGATGTGTATCATGCTCAAAGTAGATGAAGTGTCTTATCTTTGGATCGATATATTCTTTAAGGAACTGTTTTACTAATTCAGGTCTATTTAAAGGTAAATGGACCTCCAAAACCTTTTGCTTGGGTCTCGATAAATCTTTTACTGTTAATTCTTCCCCATGCCATGTGAATATTAACATTTGGTTAGGCTTGGCTTGGCTTCATTTAAAATAGGAATTCCGGACGTGTCTGTGTCAAATTCTGAGTGTACGGTTTGTGACATTTCAGACGCCGAGATGGTGCTACTCGTAGAAGAAGGAATTGAAATGGTTTTTTTGAGTCTGATGATATGACTATAGTACTTTCGTCTCTTTCGTTGGTTCCCGTTCGCAATCCTTCTATTTCTTTATTTATTTCATCTAAATGTCGTTGTAGCCTTTCCTCTTTGTCAACGTTAACCTTCATAGACTGATCTTCGCCTCCTACTGCATTGACCTTAATTCGCGACCGGGCGTCAGCTACACAATTTTGTTTGCCGTTTTTGTAAATTATATCGTAATCGTATTCCGCAAGACGCAGTTTCCATCTCGTGAGTTTACTATTGTGTTCTTTCATGTTATTTAACCATGCCAGTGGTCTATGGTCGGTATAGATAGTAAACCGTCTTCCGTAAAGGTAGGGCCTAAAATGTTTTATAGCCCAGACTATTGCCAGTAGTTCTTTCTCTATGGTAATGTATCGTAACTCAGTATCATTCAAGGTTCAGCTGGCGTAAGCTATTGGTTTGTCCGTACCTATTGGGCCTTGGGAGAGTACTGCCCCGACTGCATAGTCTGATGCGTCTGTGGTAAGAATGAACGGTTTCGTGAAATCCGGAAATTGCAAAATGGGGGCATTAACCAGCAGTTCCTTACATGTTTCATAAGCTGCGACAAATTCCTTTGACTGTTCAATCTTATTCCGTTTCTTAAGACAATGAGTAAGTGGGCGAGTTATTTTAGCGAAGTCCTTTATGAATTTGCGATAATATCCGACTAATCCTAGAAAACTTTTGATTTGTGTTGTGGTCGTCGGGATAGGAAAGTTTAGGACGGCGTGTATTTTATCGTCGTTCGGTTTGAGTCCTTCTTTGGAATCAAATGACCAAGATAAAGGACTTCCTTACGGAAAAACTCGCACTTGTCTAATGTTACCTTGAGGTTGGTTTTCCTAAGTCTGTCGAATACCATGCGCAATTTTTCAATGTGCTCTTGCAGGCTTGTGGAAAAGACGATAATGTCATCGAGATAAACGAGGCAATGTAGGCCTTGGAGACCTCTCAAGACATTATCCATAGCCCGCTGAAAGGTGGTAGGGGCTGTCTTAAGTCCAAATGGCATTCGCTTGAACTCATAATGTCCGGCCTGTGTAGAGAATGCTGTTTTGAATCTGTCCTCTTCTTTGACCTCTATTTGGTGGTATCCACTTGCCAGATCGATGGTGGTAAAATACACTGACTTGCCCAATTTATCAAACAGGTCTGATATATTTAGAAGTGGATACTTGTCGTCTGTTGTAATTTCATTTAGTCTTCTATAGTCAATGACCATTCTATATTTGGTTTCCCAAGAGGCATCACGTTTCTTAGGGACGAGGTGAACTGGAGCACTCCACGGAGAGTGTGACTCCCTAATTACATCATTCTCGAGCAGCTTATCAACTTGATTTCGTATTTCTGCGTTATACGCGGGTGGGTGTCTATATGGCCGTATGAATATTGGGTCTTCATTCTTGGTTCTGATTTCATGTTGAACTCGATTTGTGAAGCTCACTGGTATACCCTCACAATGAAATATGTCTCGGTATTCATAGCAAAGCTTTTCAATGCTCTGACGCTCTTCTTCATTAGCATGCTCTAAACGCAGCTTAGTTGAATTTTGTCTTAATAGATTGTCAAATTCACTCTCATTCGATGTCGCATTCACTACGCATTCTTCTCTTTCATATTTGGTTACTTTTAAAGGTTTCGCAAAAGTGATGGTTACTCTATCTTCAGAGGGATTTTGTATTACACTGTACGCGAACGAATCTATACAAGTTACAATGGCACTCGGCATTCTAACTCCTTGTCTAAAATCAATGAAGTCCAGAACGGCTTCACCATTTTGCAGGTCGGTGGGTACCTTAGTTCGCGTGTCTGTTTTGGGTTCCAGACATTACCTCGTATGGTGGATTGTATATGATGGGTATGTTTGTGGTAGGTGTTTGCAATATCTGGTTTTTCATATCTATTTTTGCTTCCAGCTGTTTCAGAAGATCGGAAACTATCAAGCCATCGTATCGAGCATCTACATCAAAGATATAAAATTTGTGGTTCCCTAAGCTTTTGAATGTTTTCAGCATAGGGATGTAAATAGCCTCATCGTGTTGACTACGAGCATGTGTGCTGATTACCTCGAAGGGTTCATACAATTTAAACTTTGTAAAATATTCGTTCGCTTTAGCAGGGCTTATGAATGATCTAGTACTTCCTGTGTCGATCATGAAACGGCCTTTAATTTCTGGTATCTTTATATGTGGTAGTTTAAGAAGTGAATCGCAATTTATCTGGATTATTTCCGGTTTATAGCAGAGGCCTGTACATAAAAATTTTCAGCACTGTTTGGATCAGAGTAATTGTAAACTTCGCCGGCTTCGTCGTAGTATGTCTGCGTTTCCGGCGTTTCTGGGTTATAGTTTTCTTCGTACGCAACGACGTTTTGTTCATCACAGTTATCTGGCGATGGCTCCACCAGTTCATGATTATAGAACAAATGGTCGTCATCGACAGGAGCAGTTAACATATTTTGCCTCAAAGGGTGAGCTGTACGCATGGAGACATCCGCATTATGCATGGGTTTGTGAGGCTGCCAATTTTGGTTTGGAATGCCGAATTTAAAATTCTGTTGGGGTTGCCCGAAGCCTGCAACTGGCTTGCTAAAGTTACTATTCATGGGTGGCCTAAAGCCTTGACTTTGTTGTGGAAAATTAGGTTGTTTTGGTATACCAAACTTAAAATTATGAGGACCTGGATTCTGATTGAACCTAAATCTACTGATATTTGGTGGGTTCCTGGGGCCGAACCTAAAACCTTGAGCTTGAGGCTGAGGAATACCAAATTTAAAGTTCTGGCTAGGTCCTTGACCGTGTTTGTTAAAACCGGTATAACCGAACTTGAAATTACAATTACTATTAGGCACTACTACAGGGTTGGGTGCTGGTGGTGGCGTAAAATTTTGGGGTGTCGAACTCTGACGAGATTTATTTCTAGCATTGTATTGGTTCATGAAATTTACTTCTTCTGACACAATACTCAAAGCGGTTTCTAAACTAGGCCACTGTTTCAGACGCACAATACGAATCAAATCTTCAGGCAGATTATACAAAAATACGTTAAGCGCTGTGTTGTTTATGATCATTTTTGAGACTTTTAAACCCTCAACAGTTAGTAAATTGACTTTCGCGAACAAAGTACTACGCGTATGTTATATCCTGTGGCAGAAATCAATGTACGATTCACCGGATTTGATTTTCATTTGTTCCAGTTCGATAGCAATGCACTCTTCCGAGCGCGGGTCGATGAAATGTTGAATCAGAATTTCCTTAAGTCTATCAAATGAGTTTATATCTTCACGCTCACTCAAAAGGGCCGCGGCTCTATCTATTAGCCTACTTGTGATAGCATGGAATACATAGGCCTGTTGAGTGGCGCTACTGGTGTCTGCAAAACCGTTATAAATGTACTGACTCTTCCTAATGAATAAGTTTAATAAGCCTTCTTCGCCTTCGAACTTTGGAATGATACACAGTAAATCTTTTGGCACTATTCTAATTTGTTCCATTTTTCTTATTTTTAATATTAATACACACTTCAATACTTACTTAATTACCTAAATAAAATTAATAAAATTACAAATTATAAGTTATAACGACGAAGTTGGTACGTTATAAAGAAAATCAAATAACGATTATTTGGGTCTAACAAACAGAAATAGCTGAGGACAGGGATGGATATGCGAAAAGTTCTACTCACAGTACACCTGCTCTCATCCTTCCGTTGTAGCTAGTGGTCTCCTCTTCTTTTAATTTTTTCGCGCGCAATAATGACAAATTTATTTGGTTCGTACGGATTGCTGTAGGGCACGATCTCTGATTTTTAGAGAAAATGCGCCCGAATTGGTTAACACTCGCGATAGCGTACTTTTACTTTACACGAACGAAACCAAGCAATCCTACCGGCTGCGCCAGTCAAGATTGGGAGCCGCGATTTTGTGTTTTTAAAAAGAAGAGAAAATTAAATTGTTGTCCGATACAACTGGGAGCTTTATTAAGACTGACTTATTTTATTAATACTAAAGCGCTGGAGAGACCCTTATCTGTTGTGTATTCCGTTCGACTTACCGAGAAGCCAAGTACTACTCAGCAGTTTTACAGCTTAAGTCTGTATTGTTATTGTCTCATGTCTACTACCGGAATGCATAACTACTTTTTGTTAATGTAAATAAAGAATTACAATTAAAAAAAAAAAAGAACATTAAGAAAATAATTTTATGTATGAAGCATTGCCCTCGCAAAGGTTATTGGGAATCAGAGAAAATATTTAGAGTGGTAATTAATTACTTTTTAATTTCTTGACCATGTAAATCCTCTATTGTGAAAAAGTAACAGGAAAATATTAATTGTTTACAGAATGTGGCTGAATTTTTATTTGATGTTTCCGGGAGAGAAAAATCTCATAGTTCTAAATATGTGCTTCTGAATGATGTGAATCAAAACCACGGCGAGTTATTTTTGCGACTAATAAGAACTTGTAGTGGTTTTACTAATAATCCAGATGCAGTACAATTTAAAGAATCTTTTAAAAAACTTGAACTCGAAAAAACTTTTAAAAAAGATGTTGAAAACTATTTCATTATTTTCTTGACATACAAAAAAACGACAGCGACATGATGAGTACGATGACTGCTTAAATTCAAATCTCAGTATTCAAAAGTTTCGTTAAGAAATTATTTAATAAAAATTATGCTATTTAGTTATCTATATTTATTTATATTGTGAATATGTTATTAAAATTTTTATGTACTTAATATAAATATTATTTTACAAACAATAATGTTAACAAACAGTTCTATTTTTTAAACCCAGTAAAAATAGGTTACTATGGGTACATTAGATATGACTAGTCAGACATTGGTCACCCTTGTAGTGCCTAGCAATTTACTATCTTAACTTTTAAAATATTCATTCAAAAGGCCGGTATATTGTGGATTTCCTACGCTAGATAATATTATAAACTATAATATTACTTATTTCTTTACAACGAAAAGAAATAAAATTTGTTTGTTTGTATATACGGGGTAACCTCTGGAAATACTCAACTGAATTTGAGAATTCTTCGAATAATAAAAGTCCACAGTGTTCTATTCCTAATTGAAATATTATTCCCAATTATCGTGTGATGAGACCACTAATTTTTAGAAAAATTAATTATTCTAGTATTTAGTTTATCAAACTGCTATAGACGCCATGGCTATAGATTTGGTTGGTCCGTATGTATGTTTCTCATAGCACTTATTTTAATTTCACCATCACCTCTAGAAGAAGTAACGTTATGCATGAAAAGAAGAGCATTAAAAGGACTGTGCTATTCTTTAACTACTTTGACCTATGTTCATTGATCTTCAACATTTATGAAAGCGCTTCATAAAAATATGGGTTTCTTTTAAAAATCAACTTTATATCTGTAATAATCATGTAATTTGTTTGTATGTTTTTAAATGTAACAGAAAAGATCGAAGGACAGAAAGGGGCTATCCTTGAAGGCGCCTGTTGCTATCGTTGCTAATAACACTTTAAAATTGCCTTAAGCGCAGATTCTAATTATATGCCGATAGCATGGAACTACGCTGACTGCTGTTTTCAGTTTGAACAATATTTCAGTACTTTTGTACAAATCTATGACACAAAAAAAAGCCCTCCATTTTTCTGAAGATATCATAAAAAATTATTTTTATTTTAATACTGGTGCGGAAACAATCCTTATTTCAGCAACTGACAACGACATCTACATAGAAGATATTTGGGACATCACTAATCGGCAGCCATTGTTTGCGACACTTGAAGTTTAGGTGGCATGATTATTTTGTACTTGTTTCATGTCCTTTAGTTTCCTCAGTCATTGGTTAGGTGATAGCTATATAATAGATTAAAAATAATTAATAATTAAGAATTCAATTGTTTTTATGATCGAACAATCATCAAAAGTGATCGAACAAACGATAATTAATCAAAATTTATCAATTTGAGCGACAAAAGTAAAGATCTCTAGTAAGGGGGACCAACTTAAGGGTAAACATTTGTTTAATTAATTATTAATAAACAAAAAACAAACACACAGTTTTTACATTCGAACAATAACGAACAAACTACGAAACAAATAATTAAAAATAAAAAAGGTCAAAAATCAAAAAAAGTGGGGCCAAATTCAGTGAGCCCTGAATCTTGTACATAATAATAATAATAATGTCCTGCGTATTCCACAGAATATATATTTTCCACAGATCACTCCTACCACCTCTAAAGAGTATATGTGTTCCTTGGTAAGTGTTGCCAACACCTTATACAACACTTTTATTTCGGATACTCCTATCATTCCATTGTAAAAGATGGCGAACTTGGTTCATTATTATTAATAATAGAGGAGAGTGGGCGCAGTATATCTGAAACAATGTTCGGTAAAACATCGCTAAACTTGGAAAAGATATTTACTAAAGTAGAAACTAGAAGTTCGATTAAATTATCATTGGGAGATAAGTTGTTGGGCAGACAGCAGCTATTTGGCAGAATCAAAGTTGTTTGAGAAACAATTTCATTAAAGGCTTGAACATCATAAGATTTACTTAGGATTGGTCAAGGTTGACATTCCAGAACCACGGTTTTTCTAAAAGATCTATGAATAGCGGGGTGATTAGAAGGTTGAGAATACTGATGACTATCTGAGAGTAGGAGGGAGTTTAAGGGTGGGGACTTATGATACTGTTATAACCCAACAGGGTTATAGCAGCATCAGCATAAGACATTCCCTTTATTGGAGGGTACTTTTGCGCTGCTTCAGAGTAGGAGATCTTATTCTCAGCCATTAGGGCTTTTATGGTGGCTCCAGACTCTCGACGAGTCACTCGGCGAGGCGCTCGAGCGAGCGTTGCCGAGGCAAGCGTTAACGAGAGTTGACCTTCCACACACTCGCTTTAACCAGTTGTTGTCTAGAGTTCTAGACTACGCAGATGACAGTCGATGAATTATGCTAACAGCTTTGTGCGCTCTCACCTGTTATAAATAAGTTCGCATGTATTACGTTAAAAAGATACGTAAAACCCTGGGAAAAAGAAAATGGGGAAGGCTCTATATTCAACATTCATGTTCTTTTTAATAGGTATATATTCATGTTCGCCGATTAGTACGCCGTTTGTACAGTAATTTTAATAATTATTTTTCTATCAAAAGGAAGTATATCCAGGGTCGTCCGTCGTCAGAATACTTGTCGCGACGTCTCGCGAAATGTAAATATTTGTACATAGCAACACTACAAGACGATCTGGCAACTTCTATGAATTCTCTATGGTAAGAGATTAAGCGCATTCATAAAACTTTTGAATGTGATGAGTGAGCGCGCCTGAGCGCGCCCATTTGTCGTGCGGCGTGTGACCTGCTAACCTGCTAACATCAATGAGAGCTAAGTACCTAGGTTGAGTACTAAGTAGCTAAGTATCTAAGTACCTTAAAGTCATACTTGTTGAGAGCTAGGTATTCACCTAAGTTGTAGTTAATACTAAAGTGACCTAACTTCTATAAGTGTATAATATAGTGTTATTAATATAACTGTTAGTTTAAGTGTCCTAGTGTATAAGTGCAGTAATAGTATAATGATGAGATTGGTGTCTGACCTTATGTCGAGGGGAGTACAAGAGGTATTCTCTGATCGATCAATGAATGGTACCTATGCTATACAGCTAATGAGCTACAGCGAGTAATGCTGTGTTGGGATCTGACCCATCCCGTTGTGATAAACAATTGACTAGTCAAAGCCGGCTATACCAAATATAGACATAATTATATGGATTGATAAGGTCAGACGGGTCCAAAGGATGTGTCCTCAATTGCTAATGACCCAGGTGGAAAATGGTCAACCCACAGCGCTAAAAAATGTAATCACGCCGGCGAATGGCGGTGAGTGTAAGTCTAGTACTAGCAAGGCCTTGGTAATAAGGCATGAATAGCGCAAAGAAATGTAAATACGCCAATGGAGGCGATGTGTATGACTAGTGGCTCCATACAGATGGAGTCATAGTGTTCATTATGTTAGCAGGTGGTTTACGGCTTGATGGATGATCAGCGTTCGAGTACGTGCGAAGCAGAATCAGGCAATCGTGATAGCTCAGTAGGAAGAATAGCTCTGGACCAATTGAGGTATGGTAATATCACGTTACATCCAATGCTTACTAAGTATCGCTGCGTCTTCTCTTCGGCCCGTTATGTTGTATGCTTGTATGTCGTATAATATGGGCCGCAAGCCGGGAGTGCAAGGCGTGACGACAATACTGCTTAAACGAGGGAAATCCTCAACGAGTTATACATTTCGATGATCCTTTTATTTAATATTTCGTTCAAGAATTAGATAGTTGTAGACCTACCCTAAATATTTTTTTAGGACAAGGCCATTTAAAAGAATATAATAAACATATAACTGTTTAAGAAAAAAAGTTAAACCAACTTCAAAATAAAAATACTGCAAAATTACACAATAATTACCTATCCAATGGTAATCAAAACTCAAGTACGAAAAGAATTTCATAATTATAGCACAATTGTAATATCTATTGTACAGATTAATTAGTTACTAGCGTTTATTCGTTTACCCATATAACTAAATTCGACAGTTATTGAAGTCTGTACTAAACCAATAAACAACAACAGAAAGTCAAGGTACTAAATTTGGTAGGCTTGGCACCGACTTCAATACCTGTCAAAATTATATGTACTTACAGGCATTTGCATCGTATTTTTAACCGACTTCAAAAAAAGAAGGAGGTTCTCAATTCGTCTGTATGTTGTTTTTTGTATGTTTGTTACCTCATAACTCCGTCATTTATGAACCGATTTCGAAAATTCTTTTTTCATTTGGTAGATAATACTTTAGACCTGATGCTTTAGACAAGTGGCAAACGTATCGTACAAACGAAACGCTTGCTGGCGTTATTGCTCGTCAAAAGTGCCACAGTGCTACGTTTTATACGGCGGTTTTCACACGATTTTACGTTTCGTTTGATATATAAGAAAGTTAATAAAGTGTGACCACCATTTTAAAATTCGTCACCGTAGATTACGTGGTATTTGTTATTTTATTCTATTAACGTATACGACACTCAAAATTACTCAAAAATATTTAAAAAGGTATCAAAGCACGCGAAATCAATCCATATCGCCAATAAAATTAGTAAGGCAGATAACACAGTAAAAGCGATATGGAACACTATTAACACAGAAGTAGGGAAACAAAATAAGAAAAACGAAAACCTCTCAATATACATTAATAATAAAATCGCTACTAATAAAAAACAGGTTGCTAATGGTTTTGCTAAATTTTTTTCAAATGCACCTGTACACATTACTAGTGGTCTAGCATCCTCTGCACACACAGCACGGGCACTATTAAGCCAAAATATAGGAAAGTGGTTCCCAAATTTTCAGTTCAGGCACACGTTTTCATTTGAGATAGAGAAAACTTTCAAAGAATTAAAAAAAAAGAAAAGTGAAGATTTGTGGGGATTATCAGTTCATGTACTGGCTAATATAATGCCAATAGTAACACCGATTTTAGTAAATATATTTAATAAATGTGTCGATCAAGGTGTGTTTCCCGATTTGATGAAGCATAGTAAAATTATACCAATATTTAAATCGGGTTGTAAGTCAGATCCTACAAAACTACCGCCCAGTGTCGATATTGCCAGCGTTGAGTAAAATATTCGAAAAAATAATGCTCAACCAAATGCTGGCACATTTTAACATTTGCAGGATTTTTCATGGTCAATAGTACGGTTTCACGAGAGGGCGGTCAACAACACATGCAGGAGCAAGCTTGGTCAAAAATATACTAGAGGCTTGGGAGGGGTCACGAGATGCCATTGGCGTGTTTTGTGATCTTTCCAAGGCTTTTGATTGTGTGTGTCACAAAACTTTAATTTACAAGCTAAAGTACTATGGAATACGTGATAAAGCTCTCGATCTTGTGATTTCATATCTGGCTGACCGAGAACAAATAGTGAGTGTAAATGGGGTTACATCTGTCGGTTCTAAATTAAAGATGGGCGTTCCCCAAGGATCAATTTTGGGACCGTTCCTATTTTTGGTTTACATTAATGATCTTCCATTTATGCTTAAAGACCTTTGTGAAATAATATTATTTGCTGATGACACATCATTATTATTTAAAGTTAACAGAAAAGACATAGATATTAGCGGACAGAATAGGACCTTGGCGGATGTCTCGAGATGGTTTGCTGCCAATAATTTACTACTGAATGCACAAAAAACCAATTGTGTTAAGTTTTGCCCATCCAATGTACCCAAAATCCATAATGGACTGGAACTGGATGGGAAACAATTAGAATTAATGAAATCAGCTACTTTTCATGGTTCAACAGTAGACAATAAGTTACAGTGGGCGGACCATATCGGGACTTTATCTAATAAGCTCAGTTCGGCAATATATGCTATTAGGCGCATTAGACAGTTGACAGATGTAGCTACGGCTAGGCTGGTGTATTTCGCATATTTCCATACCCTTATGTCTTATGGTTTGCTACTGTGGGGATCAGCGGCGCATATGAAATCTATCTTTATTCGACTTCAGTAACTGTCAAATTTAATTATATAGGTATGTGTATCGTATTTATAAAGTTATTTTAATTGTACTTGAGTTTTGATTAGTAAAGGATAGTAATTTTATACTTTTCACTGTTTTTTTTGAAGGCGGTTTAATTTTTTTTTTGTGAAATCACTTTTCCACTAGTTTTGATGAATATAGTAAAGAATAATAATTATTTAATACTTAATAAAAATAATTATTATTTCGTAGCTAGCTCCCCTTGATGACTTTGCAGCTTTATGTTTTACTATTTATTTAAGGACATTGTATCTACGCATTCGCAGAATTATCATCCATGTTTAATTAAGTTAGTAACATGCATGCAACTTGAAGTAAAAATTCACACTGACAATCGCGAGAGTGTTTGTAGGCGCGCTCGTGTTGGCCACTAGAGTCCTTTGACTCGTGCATCAAATACCGACACGGAGTAGAGCGGCGGCGAGTCGACGCGAGCCGAAGCGATCGGACACGAACGCAAATATCACACTCTCGCGCTAGCCTCGACTCGCGTCGACTTGACATTTCCGTCTGCTAACACTGGCTATTTGATCTTCATAAGTCAGCCTTGGTCTTCCTTGGCTTCTTTTACCACTCACTTTCGCTCTGTATATTTTCTTCGTCAGTCTTTCATCACTCATTCTTTCCATGTGCCCGAACCATCTAAGCATTCCTTTCTTCATTTTTACAATAACACTGTTGTGCAACCCTGTCATACTGCGTATCTCATCATTGCTTATCCTGTCAGCAAGCGTGACACCGCACATATTTCTGAGAGACCGCATCTCCACAGCATTTAACATACTTTCACTCGATTTTGGGCATATCCAGGCCTCACTACCGTACAACAAAGTTGGCACCAACACCGCATTGTGGATGGCCATTTTAGCAGTGTTAGATATATTCACACTACCCATTAATGCGGACAGAGCACCGTTCACTTTATTGCCAGCTGCTACCCGTCTCTCCATATCCAACTCACATCTTCCATCCCTCGAAAACGCACTCCTCAGGTACACAATTTCATTCACCTGTTCTAGACATTTTCCATTTACACAAATCACACATTTCGTTTGTACCGCTTCTCTTTCAAACACCAGAACCTTAGTTTTGTTCACATTCATTTTCAATCCTTTTACTTCACAATCTTCTTTCATGCACGTGACTAGTGTCTGCAACTCTGCCTCCGATGGTGCTATTACCACAGCATCGTCAGCGTACAATAGGCAGTTTACCACTGTGTCACCACATCCCATACCACTCATATTACCTTTCAATCTCTGGAGGCAACTGTCCAAATACAGCACGAATAGCCAGGCAGACATCACGCAGCCCTGTCTGACACCAGAACAGACTTCAAACAAGGGCGACATGTCCACGTCTATCCTTACACAAGCTCTGTGGTCTCGATATAATGACCTCACAACCTGCAGTAAGGAGCCCTCCACGCCATATTCAGGCAGAAGACTCCACAATTTCTTCCGCACTACTCTATCGAATGCTTTTTCTAGATCCACGAAAGCGCAGAAAACTTTCCGACCTAAAGCCAGAAACCTCCCCACGATAACGCGAAGCGAGAAAATCCGATCCATACAACCCTTACCGTTCCTGAATCCACCTTGCGCCTCCCACAAATATCTTTCTGAAACACCTTTCATACGTTCAGTCAATACTTTAGTATAGACTTTACTCGCTAAGCTGACCAAGCTGATGGCCCTATAGCACGCACAGTCTAGGTAGGAACCTTTCCCTTTATATAGAGGTACTATGACTGCCATGCGCCAGTCCTCTGGAACCTCCCCCTTCTGCCAACAAAGGTTGCAGAGTGCACAGAAGGCATCCCAGACCCTAGGACCACCATACTTGATCATCTCAGCAGTCACCTCATCAATTCCCGCAGCCTTTCCACATTTCAAACTTCTTATCGCTTACTCAATCTCTTTCATACTAATGGCATCTTCCAGTCCCTGGCCCGAGTGTGTCAATTCATTAGAATCGCTCTCAGTATCAGAGACGGAGTCGCCACTCTCATACAGTTCTCCATAGTATTCTCCATCGCTGCAGAACATCCTTTTTATTTGTAAGCAGGTTGTTTTCTTTCGAACGCACTTTATTCATTCTGCAAGGTGCCGGACCACTTCGGTACTTACGTACTTCTTTCCAAAATAATTTGGAATTTTCCTCGAAGTTGTCCGACATCTTGTTTTCATCTAACACCCTACACTTTTCACGCTTCTCTTTCACTAGTGCCTTCGTTTCTGCTTTCTGCAGCTTATACCTGTCTTTCATCAAATTTTTCATACCACAGTCATTAGTAGCAAGGTAGTCTCGCCATGCTTTCTTTTTCTTATACACAGCCACTTTCACCTCATCATCCCACCACACATCACGCTTTTTGCCGTTAACAATCTTATTCCACACGCTTCTTTCGCAGCCTCAATCATACTATCTCTAAGGTTCTGCCAGCATTCTTCAACATCATCGCTCATCACTTTCAATCTATCATCAAGCTTACTGGAACAGACCCCTTATTCTGGTTATCACCAGAAAGTGGTCCGTCCCGAGATCGGCTCCTCAAACGCTCTTGTGTCCATTACCTGCTTCTTAAGTCTGCTATCCACCAGGAATAAATCAATCATACTTCTCGCACCCTTTTTTTCCCACGTGTACTGATGGATCCCTTTGTGCCCAAACATGGTATTAGCCACAAAAAGATCCTTTTCCATACACAGTCCTAACACAAACTTACCAGCATCATTCACTCTCTTATCTCCATATTTGCCTAGGACAGACTCAAATCCTGTTCGAGCTGACCCGTCCCATCCATTCATGTCTCCAGACACAACAATTCTTTCGTTCCCTTCAACTGTCGCTAGAACTTCTCTAACATTCTCCCAGAACTGCTCCAGTTCAGCCAAACCGTCAGAGGACACTGGGGCATATACTGCCAAAACAAAAATTCTTGTCAACCCAATCTTGAGGCGTACCCAGAGCAGTCTGGGATTTACACATTCATACTCAGTCATACAATTAACCATACGAGAGGACAGTGAAACGCCTACCCCTTGGCATCCCCTATCTCCTTGTGGTACCCCTGACCACAAAGCGATGCCTCCTCCGGGCAAGTCGGCAAGTTCACTGCCGCCTCGCTTGGTTTCACTCAAACATAGCACATCCAATCTTTTCTCTTCCATAATATCAATCACTTCATTCATCTTCTCGTCAATCCCACCTCTCAGATTCCACGCAGCTACTCTGCACTCCTCCCTCCACTTCCCGCCGCTAGGTGCACAGCGTGTTGGGTGGCGGTCCTCAACGCCGAACTGCACTCTGCACACACCAGCAGGGACAGACCGGTGTACGCCGCTTTCGGGGGACGCCCTAACATTATCATTGCCGTTGTCCCGCATGGTATGCACAGAAGAGGAATTGCAGCCCTGAAAAGGGCTGGTAGGGGTCGCGACGAGCACGCTTCTTCAGTTGACCCCCTAATTTTGAATATAACATAACATAACATAACATAACTTCACGCTGTATCCCCAACGGGGTAGTCAGAGAGGACGGAGCGCCAGGAGTCGCGGTCCTTACACACCTCTTTCGCTTCCTCAAATCTCATCATTCTCCTCACACATTTTCGCCTAGGTATGCGAGTGCTTTTGACATTTCCGTCTGCTAACACTCTGGCTATTTGATCTTCATAAGTCAGCCTTGGTCTTCCTTGGCTTCTTTTACCACTCACTTTCGCTCTGTATATTTTCTTCGTCAGTCTTTCATCACTCATTCTTTCCATGTGCCCGAACCATCTAAGCATTCCTTTCTTCATTTTTACAATAACACTGTTGTGCAACCCTGTCATACTGCTGACATAATTTTGAATATGCTATAGTATATCGAGAATTCATCTTGATTACGATTTAATAAAGTATTATTATGCAATAATAACAAAGATACAGGTTAAAACACAATTTATTTCACTTGTGCTTCCCCTTAACACAAGTAAAAGACACCGAAATTTAATTTTTACCTAATTTCACAAATCCACAGAACCTCTTTTATTAATGTAACAATAAGGTTGATATTCCTGTGTATGTGGAAAAAACGTATTTTTAAATTAGATTAGAATTATAGGTAGGTAGTGTGCCTTTGTCGCCACGTTCTCGTCGCAATGATTCTGACCTCTCACTGCGGACGTACAAATGGTTATGAAAGAAATCGATAAAAAAACAAAAGATAGACTCTGACCTTGTATTCAGGCTGCAAATTACCAATGTGGGTAAATTACAAAATGTCGCACGATAACACTGCTACAATTTGATACTTTTTCAAATCACTTTTTTCCATATGTATTGAGGTCCGTAGTAATTACACATTCACAAGTTCACAAACGTAAATGTTCAAGATTGCGGCCTTGCGCTTCTATGCATGCATGTGCACGCCGCGCTATCTCACTATGCACACGATGCAATACGTTTGACGTTTCTCGTTGTAATTTATTAAAGGCATCTATGATTTTGTGCTTCATGACCTCTTCTGTATCAGATTAGGTTAAAAGGATGGTGCAGGTCTTCGTTCAGCACTTTATGGACCGTACTGTAGGGCACCTGTAGTAACCTTCCGGCCGACCTTGTACTATCATCAGGATGTTCATCAAAATGATTAAGAATGAGATCGCGGATGCCTTGGTTAGCATTGCCGCCGGAATCTGTATTGCGCGGTGTAAAGCTGCCATAATCCCTTAACCGTTGCACCACTCGCGTCAGTATTCTACCACTCGAAGGCACGTGCTCATCATTACGATGTCCAAAATGGTCCAAATACAAACACAAAGCTTCACTAGAATTACCACTAGCCATACCATAAGCCTTGGTTAGCATTGCCGCCGGAATCTGTATTGCGCGGTGTAAAGCTGCCATAATCCCTTAACCGTTGCACCACTCGCGTCAGTATTCTACCACTCGAAGGCACGTGCTCATCATTACGATGTCCAAAATGGTCCAAATACAAACACAAAGCTTCACTAGAATTACCACTAGCCATACCATAAGCCAAAACCATATCGGTGTATTGCAGATTACTATACAGATAAACGGCATGATTTAAACAAGAAAATAATTCGTTAGTAGTTAAAAACAAATTGACGATGTACACAATGAATACGTCTCACAGAGATCGTAACCCGAATGCAACTGAAAAAATTTAATAGTTTTTGAAAAAAATCCTTATTATTCATAGGTAGATAAAGGTCGGATCACAATAGCTAGGGATAAACAATCAGGAACCATTTTTATTTCTTTGTAACATTCGATTGATTTAGGTACTGTTTTTAGTGATTTCATTATTTTATCTGCTTAAAATTACTTATTAACTTATTAATATTAAATTAGCTTTTTATTAATAAGAAAATAGGTAATTATTGTAGGTAAGTACCGATATACGAAGCTCTTCTTAAAAAAACAACTTTCTAGTAGATGTTTCATCAATGTAAAACAATAACCATTATTACTAACCGTTATTTACTGGCCTGTTATGATAATGTCGTTGTGTCTTACATCCGTCGAACTACTTTGGTACATTTTGATAACATTTCATCTTACTGAAATTCATCTTGAGAAGCCGAGCTTCCTTGAAACAATGCTCTTACGTCATCAATTCATTCTCTTTGTCCACTTTCATAGAAACTTTCAAAAATATTCATTCATTAAAAAATCAATTCGTACTTCGTATGTACACACCTTTACATTTTGTCGGCATCTTTGTGATGTCACTAAAATACTTTCTGCCTTTGACTTTGCCGACGTGTGATTTACGGTGGCTTTCATTGATATAACACCGCCAATCCCCCATATTGAACAGCTGACAGTTCATGACCTTAGCGATTTGTACCCATTGTTAAGGGGTATACGAGGGGTATACGCATTATTTTCGAAAATGGTTTTCAGGCTGTATTTCAGTAACGGATGAAATTATTACAAAATAAAAAAATACGTAAGATTTAAAATCTGTAACTGTACACGATCAACCCAATTTAACGACAAACCCAAATGGTGGGGAATACAATTGAAAATTAAAACGGTCATAACTCTTAAACGGATACGTTTTTTTTCGATAATTCTTTTTGTAACTACATACTAAAGTTATGCCCTTTCATCCATTAAAGTAACTGTCCCGTTTTCATATACACCCTGTATATAAATAATAACAACACGGGTGTCACGAACATATAGTAGTGTAATACAAATGCATATTAATATTGCTCGTAACATATATAATATGTTAATTAATAGTTGTACATACCAATCACCATGTCTTTGTTTCAGAATATGGAAGTTACTACATATTATGTTGATATTTTCGAAGTGCCTTTCATATAACTTAACGAACGCGTCTACATCTACATTCAATTTTGCAGCTACCCTACTCAGCAAGAAAATTAGTCATGTCAGCAAGAAAATTATTTAAATAGGAGTACGGACAGTGACAGTAGGACACATGAGAATACTGCAAATGACGTTTCCCCTATCCACCAACCGATGGAATACCAGACAATTCCACACGGGCCTGTTCCACACGGCAAGCATTTTCTGCCTGAGTAATGGAAGATGGACGTTGTCGTAAACAGAAGTGACATCCAGAAAAGCACCAATAACATGTTCCTCGCGGGAAAACGCGAGTCGGATGTCAGACGTTAAAAAGCTTAAACTGTCCATAGTACATAGTCCATAGTAAAACCAAATTGAGACTTAGAAAGGATATCTCTATTTTCCAACATCCATTTCAGTCTATTCTTGAGCAGGTGCTCAAAGATCTTACACAAGCATGAGGAGAGAGCAATTAAACGATAAGAAGAGGAATCAGAAGGATTGTTAGTTGCTTTCAAAATAGGAATGATGATATGGTTTTTCCAAGATTCAGGTATTAAGCTGGTTTCAAAAATAAGATTAATGATATTTAGGATATATATTTTGGAAGCTTCCATAGATCTCTTAACAAAAGAATATGGGATACCATCAATTCCAGGGGAGGAGTCATATCAATTCAAGTGCGCAAAAAAAACCGTAAAACGACGATTGTTAAATTTTTTTTTTTTTGCGGTAGAAGATAAAACGTTTCAAGATAAAAAATGAGATTTGAATTTCAGTTAATGGCTCTATCGAAAAGAAAATAGAGTAGAGTTGGATTAATTATGTTCCAAAAAATTAGGACATTCTTATTTAAATCTGCAATTTTTAGAGGTCCGTATTTTGTTTCTTAACTGACATGTAATATCTGAACAAAAGTTCAAATTATTTCTTTATACAAGTGTTGCGATACATTATTTTTATCATTATTGTTATAAATAAATATTATACATTATGCTTTCACTTTCATTTTGAATTCAAAATAATGTAAACATAATTTAAATATTACCTATCTAAAATAACAGATTGTTTTAGAGTAATAGCATTATTTTACTTTATTTCCTAATATTTATTATTATTCCTAATATTATGTCTTTGGTACAACCTTGCGTGATTATGCTAATCTATCAAAATGAGAATTTTTCCGCAATAAACGTGGGTAGAATTACGAAATTGTTTTACATAG
The DNA here is from genome assembly GCA_907165235.1 of Zeuzera pyrina. Lineage (NCBI taxonomy): Eukaryota > Metazoa > Arthropoda > Insecta > Lepidoptera > Cossidae > Zeuzera > Zeuzera pyrina. The sequence continues at coordinate 9,454,953 of OU015627.1, forward strand.
TACATAATCATCTGACCTTAGAGATTGTAATGATTATATACATAACATGTAAAGAAGAGTAACTAAATGTGGGCTAGTGCTTTAATATGGGCTAGTAACATTTCATGAAAACAAATATTTGAATGACTCTACAATCAACTGTCTTCATCGCAATCACTTTTGTCAGGCGCGAGCTACCGCTAAGGTAGAACTATATTTTTTCGCCGCAGTTAAAAAATTTTGTACAGTACGTAAAAGTATGTTATTTTATTGATGAAAATTAGGGCTGCATACTGTAAACTATGTATTTGATTTGTAGGTATAATATGTTTAGTTTTATTTGTTTTGGTTGATTCATTGTTTCTAATATATGTCTTGTAAAATACGAAGTCAAGTTTATTTCTGTCAAGAATTTCGAATATGGGCAAGGACTATCCACTTTGATTTAGACAGGGAATCAGTGCCATTATAGAAATGCCATTATAGTTTTTAGTTTTTTTTTAAGATGCCATTATAGATGCTATTATAGTTCTAAGTGAACGCGGCGCATTCCCGCCGCGTTCGTTCAAAACTATCGTAGTTTGTTAATTTATTATCCGATTTAAAATTCAAAGTTTGCATTACTGATGAAAAATTAAGCAATGATTTTTATTTGAACATTTCTATTGTAATTGTCATTTTTACCGTGTTATTTAAACTATAAAAATTAACCCTTTTCAATTTTTGTTTTTTATTTAAATAAATTTAAATGTTGAATTTATACTTATGATCGAGGTACGTTTTTTGTTAAGCGAATTAATGTCTTTCATATGACACCTTATTTGTCCATATCGGTTGAGTAGTTATTGAGTTATTAGACAAAATGTAAACCCACACGAAAAAAAAAAAAAAAAATATTACACACATCACATCACTAAGAATTTTACTTAGCAAAATGAAAAAATGCCTAATTACTTTTAATTAGGAACTAAATTAGATCTAAAATCTTGATTTCTAAAGACGATTAGCTTTAACTACTCCGAAGCATTTTAAAAATCTACGTTGTGTAACGATAAAAACGAAATAAAGACAAAATTGGTGAATTTACTTAACCTACCTACCGATGGAATGTTATGATTTCGGCATAATTTTTTTTTCGAGAACAACATGATTTACATCCCACAATAACGCAAAACATTGTTAATTCACTGACTTTTATTTTAATACTGTCACATTGTGTAAATAAGCCGATTAATACAATAACCACCAAGAAAAGCGGAGCACCTACATTCAACACGCGCTGACGTATTACAGTAACAAAATGGATGAACGCATTGGTTATCACAGTTATTGTTACCAAGACCACAGAATATTATGTCTTTTTAATTAGGTATCATAAAATGTACCCGGATTTCATTGGACATGGTACGTTTACCTACATGACTTTTTTTGACAATTTATATTTCTCTTTCTGCTAAATTGACACACCTATTGAAAAAAAGGACGATTATACGAGTATCGAGCATGCTTAATTTAGACTCTTTCTATGACTTTAAGGTGATTATTCTAAGCACTAAGGTACTACTCCTGGGTACTACTACCAACTTTTCGAGAACTACTGTCGTCTGTCATACGCTAGTTTAATATCTTAGTATTCTTAGCAATTATTACTTTTATTTATTTATTATTATTTTATTTATTTATTTATTATATTTATTTTTTTATTTAATTATTACTTTTTTATTAGGAGGTATTCTGTGATAATAATATTCTGTAGCTCTGTGCATAGAGTCATTGATGCATAGTTATGAGCACAGACTATATAAGAGTGTACTTATATATCGTATATAGGGTCTGTGCATCTGTCTAATTCTCAAATTTTATTTTCATAATATATTTATTTTCTATTTTCTCAATTTCACCTAATATTATTTTACCCACACTTTTGTTTTTATAACATGTTATAGGTATTTTACTCCGATTAAAATTTACATAACTTGGATTATTATATATTTATTTAAACTAAGTAGTAAGAAATTCTACGTGTTCTACATTCTTACAATTGTATTTTTACAAACTTAAATTTGAATATGTATTGTCGTCTAATCATTCTTATTTCAGATTTTGTGTGTTTTTCGTAAATACTACAATGTTTTCTTTAAAATCAGACCCTAGTTAGTCACAATGATCACAAAACCTCGCTTGTGAATTTCTGTGAATTTTTTTCGCTGCTGTGAATATGGTAAGAATTTAATCCGTATTTGTCTATAATTATTATATTATTATTATTATAATACTATATTTTTACTAATAATTTTACTACATTTGCTAAATATTTAAAATGTTGTACAATTGCCTATATCTTCTAGATGGATTAAATATGAATAAATTATTTTCCGAATGGATTCACATAATTGATGTTAGACAGTGGTCCAATAAGCCTGATACAGATGTTGCTAAAAATTTTTATTTGAAAAGTAATAGATGTGCTCAATACTCATTGTGGTAGCCATTTGTTGCTTCCATATTGCTTCCATATTCCTGCATCTTTATTAGGCTTAGTGGACCAATGTTTAACATCAACTGAGCATTAATTATGTTAATCCATTTGGAAAATAATTTACTGTGTATCGAGTAAAAATGATAGTGGTACTAGGTATGCAATAATATCGAATTTTAACTATGATCACACATAAACATTTCTTTTTTTTTATTGTTAAGAAATACCAGTACTTGTAAGTAATGATTGCAACATCACTAATGCCATTATTTACTGTTCATTTAAAAAATTTTTAATTTCTATTTTTGAATGGAAATTTTTTTAATCTTGTTCCACATTTTAATAAAAAAATTCAGTATAATTTTGAGCTCAAATATTTATTTTAAGAATTGTTACAAGATCATTAAAGTTTTAATAAAAATTACTTTTTTCTTTTGAGTAATTAAAGCTCAGCTCCATATTAATTATTGATATGGGGCTGGCATCTGTATAAATTTAAGAAAAATAAATAAAAACCTACCATTATCTACACTGATTATATATTTTTCTATTATTTCAATACATTTGGTAGCAGGGTATTAAAGTTGATGCAGTAATTGATCTGAAGTAACTAATGCAATGGCTTAAAAAGTAATATCATTGTGAACAGTAAATAATAACATTAATAGATGTTACAAATCATTGGTTACATCAAGTACTTACTGGTAGAATATTCGTAAGATTGGTAAGAATATTCTTAACAATAGAAAAAGAAGTTTATGTGTGATCACTGTTAAAGTTCAGTATTATTGCGTACCACCATCATTTTTACTTGGTACACAGTATCCTGAAAAAAGATATGCTGAGAATTGTTATGTCTAACATCAGTATTACATGGATATTAAAAATTATATCAAATAATCCTGAATTGTTTACAGGCCGACATTAACATAAATGAGGCACTTGCTTCATTAGAGGTGCTAATGTCTGAATTCTTTGCTCCAAATACTTCTAATATTAGAAAGAGGGAAATTGAGAGCATGCTTGAAAATTTTTCAAACCGGAGTGATTCATGGAAGCATTGTTTGTTATTTCTACAGAAATCACAAAATCAGTATGTTTTGATGTTTACATTGACAACATTAGAGGTAGATATAACAACTATAAACTTTTAAACTTTCACATTGCATTATAAAATGTATCTAATACGGGAAATTTAATGCGATTACCTCATCGTGTTAAATTTCTCGTTTTAGATAGATACAACAACTATTACAAATAATATATTTCAATTGTTTGATTTGAAAATTTTAATAACGTAATAATATTTTTTAGAATATAATAAACAGACAATGGATTAGTTTGTCAGATAGTGAAAAAACTGAAGTTAGGCTGACCTTATGGAATGAATTGATGGCAAAACATGAAGTGATGTTGTATTTTATAAGGAATAAAGTGGCTGCTTTAATGGTTTCTATTGCCCGTTACGACTGGCCACATTTGTATCCTGACTTTTTTGATAATATTGTTGAGGTATGTAATGATATTGTTTAAATGATTAAATTTTTTACAGCATCTCAGTATTATCAGCATTTTGGTTGTAGCAAAACTTTTCCTAATCAAACTCGACTGATCCAACATTACACCCATATGGTTAGCAACTCAAGAAATCTGCATACATTAATCCCCTATGGCTACACTTCCAATATTGTGTATAGGGAAGCATTGCCGTAAATAGATCAAAACTTGTCAAGGAACATATACCCAAAGATACCTATATAATGAGACTTTCGTAATTTCACAAAGATGAAATATATTTTTAATTTATTTTGATTATTCTGATTTTTAAATATACTTTAGTAGACTGTGTCTAAAGTAATGCAATGTTGCCGCTTCGCTCGCTGAGGCGTCCCTCTCGCACCGCCCGCTCTCGTCACTGCCGTGTCATCGCTTATGTAAGGCGTATTTCTTCTAGATATTCTTTAATTTCCTATGAAAAAAATTAAATTAAAAAAAAGAATTTTTGGGTATATGTTCTTTAATCAATACTTGATTGATACATACCATTACTATAGTCATTTGCCAAAGTTAACGGAAAACGCGTATATATATATTATACGTTGTATATATATATTATATCTATATAACTGATTTCTGCACTGTAGCAGTAACACATCTACAATAATATACTTTTTTTATTTATTGAAATAAATCAATACAACATGCACATCTAAAATTAATATATACAAACTTAAAACTAAGTATTATCTTAAGTACTTCTTTAAAGTTGCTGCTTAAAAAGCTGACATTTAGGTTACCTAGGACATTCGGTTATTTAAATTACTAGAAAAACCAATTGGATTCATTAAGCAAATTCACTGGGTATTCAATATTTAATGATATGTTGTTGTAATGCTTTTGCATTGGAATGGGGTGTACAGTTTCTGGTGAGCAATCTCCAAATTCCATGCCCATAATTGCATAAAACATCCGATTCTGACCTACACGACAAAGCTAGGTCTATGTGTAACAAAAAATGTGAAAATCGCAAGACATGTGATGAGAAATCCTGCAGCTTCCTAGATATTCTCTAGATATAACTCTCAGATTTCCATCTTTACCAATATTTGAAATATAATTTCATTAACAAGAATATTAATACCCATCATGAACATCATGAACTTTTTTTTAACAAAAGCCAAGTCAAGGAATCTTGAAACTTGTAAATCATTGAAAAATAACTATCTCTTTATAATGTATAATACTTAAATGTACACACATCTACAATGTATGTTGAAAGGTTGTATTAAGTATGATAATATTGTCTTATAAGTTTTAGTAAACTGTAATGATACTTAGGTTATGAGTCTTGAGTAGGACTTGCAAATATTCGAAAATTTTTGGTATTTGAATATTCGATTTTCTTTCAGGTATTATTCGAATTACTCGAATACAAAATTTTTCCGATATGATCTTTCCAGTATACTTATCTCGGGTTATTCCTAAAGGAATTCACTGACCGTCGAGTTATTCGAATAATTAAAAAGCTTGTAGCTATTATAGAAATTATGTCTTTAATTACCCAAAGGTTTTACTTAGAGTTTTATTCCTCTGAATTAAAACAAAATCGTAGTAAAAAATGATAGATCAGTTGAACTTTCACTGTTAGGTACTAATGCAGTCTTACATAGAACAGAAAAATATTTTTGGTTTAGAAACAAAACAACACAACAGTATTACCTATACATTAAGTTCTGAAATCAAACAATCTATCATAAAATAAAACAATAACAAGTAACACCCTTAAAACCTTTCATGCATCTAGAAAGTATAAATAAGTACTAAATTCTAAATATCGCGAGCGAAAGCGCAAAATTACCATCACTGCTGCCATCACACTAAAAGGCCTTACTTACGGTGCAATCTGACTTGCAATTTGTTGCTGCAATCTGTTGCAAGGCAACAAATTGCCTTGCATATGATGCCTTGCGTAAGATAAGTTGCATGCGACCTGCAACCTGCCTATTTACGATGCAATGCCTTGCAACAGATTGCAGCAACAAGTTGCTAGTCAGATTGCACCGTGAGTAAGGCCTTTAATTTCCAAGAATTCTCGATCGTTTCCGAATTTCGACGAAACCTGTTGGGCCGCCCGCGCGCACTAACGACGAAACGTCGCGTCGTTAACTTGAAATATAAGAAAGACACATATCAAGAAGTCAAGACAAGATTCAAGACACTTGAAGAACTTTTGAGTCCTGTCTTGACTTCTTGACATGCGCCTATTTTATATTTCAAGCGTCTTTCAGGACATTATCTAATTATAATCCTATTCAATCATATTCTGTTTTACAGTCACGTAGCTGGTGGAGCTCAGGGGTACAGCAAACAACATATTCTACAAGAATAAGTTATATTTGCACATGTAAAAATTCTGCATGGGTTTCTTGGTTTGTTGCCAGTTAATAAGGTGCGAGGGTCGTCGTTGCGTGCTTGGTTTGGTGCTGGCGCAGGCGGCGAGCGAGGAACTGGGTGCAGTTCGAGAAGCAGGCGTGCTGTTGCTGTCCGCACGTCGCACGCAACTTGAGCGTCTCATGCTCAAGGGCATGCCACAAATGCTCAACGCTCTCAGCAGTAAATGTCACCATGTTTATTGGATCATATTTTATTATATTACTTGCAGCCCTGGCTTTGCACGGGTGCAATATACTAATGCGGCGTCAAAAGTGTCCGAATGGTTTAGACACATGTACTATCCCATCCATTTTATGGCGCTTTGACATCGTTGTTCTGTTCGGACTGTTCATCGTTACAAATAGTGCATTTAGTAATAATTTAAAAATAATTTTACTCAATTTTATATGTAAAATGTTTTATTTTTTAGTTTATTGAAAGAATAACATGCCCTTAAATTGCGAAAATCAAATAATGTTTTTTCAAACCCACAAACACGACACTATTTTAGAAGTAAATAAGTGAATCAAATTATTTACATTCAGTAAAATTTTATAGATGAAATAAGAATTATAATAAATAAATTCTACCTAAGTCTACTTTACGAAAAATATTTTCTTTTCATTCCATCTTTTCGAAAAACAAGAATTGGATCTTCGATATGTGCGCCCACAATAGGTCTTTTCCGTTTTCACTTATAGATTTTCATAGAGGGCAGAAATTAGTTTAAATAAGGAACACGAATATTATTATTGATCCTTGGTTCCGTGATCAGAGAGGTCTAACGAAAATATTGTATGAAAAATGTTAGCGGCTACCTAGGCGACGGTACCTCCACGTCAGAAAAAAAAAGAAATTATAAATTTGAAATACACTCGGGGACTCTAGAATCCTTCGTTCAGCTCTAGATTACAAAATATCGACTTGAAATAAAATGTCATGCATTTATTGTAAGTACATAAAATCATACAGAAAAAATTCTCTAAATAATAGTGAAAACTGTATCAGTCTGTCGCGTCGTTTAGAAGTACAAAGTGCACAAACAGACGGCCAGAAATAGTGCCTTTGCTTTATATATTAGAAACTGTTACCAGTAAGAACGTTCCTCTGATTAGGATCCATTATTATTTACAAACCTATAACTAAACAGTACTGCGAATGTAGCATTCGTAAGTGCTTGCAAATGTGTTTCATTTTTAAATATAAAAATAAATAAATTAATACATAATACGAAATACTATAATAAAATTGGCAATTCAAACACAAAAAAATAAATTAATAGTAGGCTATTTAAATAAATTTGATTATTTTTGTTTAAATGTCGTTTATTTGTTTTCTTTGAAGCAATATTGGAAAAATATGCTCAAAAAGAAGGTCTATCAAATCCTCCTCCGTCACCAACTAGTGGCATCCCACAGACATCAGCACTACCAGATCTACTAGCTAGTACTCATGATGTGCACTCATCTGACAAGTAAGTTTATGAGTAATTTTGGTGAAATGTGAATTAAACTCCCGCGCATAGGGTTCCATATACCATGTTTGTAAAATAGTTTTGTAAAATCAATTTGTGAAGGTCTATAGGGAGTTTGGACTTGTTATATTTTCCTGTAAACTTTAAGGAATGCTATATAGGTATTCTCTGGAATTTTAAAATTGTAGGTCCACTAATTTCAGAGACAAGGGGGAAATGGTCAAGTGTAGTATGAATACCCATTTTGCTCTGTCTTTAATCCTATAAATGCTTTAAAGCGTTAACTAGTGCAAAATATGTAAGTTACTAGTTAGTTAGTTATTTGTATCACAATGTTAAATATTTATAGCTTGTTTATCAAATTCGATATGATGAGATTTGAAGAAGCGAAAGAAGTATGTAGGGACCGCGTCTTTTGGCGGTCCATCCTCTCCGACTACCCCGTTAGGGATACGGCGCGATGATATGTGTGTGCGTGTGTATATCAAATTTCTGAGAAAATTGTCCTTGACCGATAGACAGACAGACGTACAGATGGACCAACACTTGTCATGTATTTCTTTTTTTGTTAAGAATCCCTAAAAATACACACATCAAAAAAGTCTAAGCAACATGTACGATTTTGAACTTTTGAACGATTTTTACTATCGTAATATATTTATATTTCTTTTATAAATAATAACTAAGCATTTTTTGACCCATTAGTGACTAAAGCAACAAAATCCTTCATTCAATTGTTCATTTAATCACAGTAATTAATGTGTATACCGTAATATACGTAGTATAAAATAAAGTTAAAACGAAATTAAACTTTTCGTGTTTTACAAAATTAAATGACGACATTTTTTTAATTATTTGGTAATTCAATACAAAGTTTACCGCCTCTGTTGTTTAAAACTTGTCGGCAGCGATTTTTCATTGAATTTATAAGATTGTTTATCTGATCCTGCGGCAATCGGTCCCAATGGAATTTTAACAACTCTTTCAGTTGTTGGGTTGTTGACACTCCATCCAGGTTCTCTAGAACACATTTCTGGAGCATGTCCCATGCGTGCTCGATGGGATTGAGGTCTGGCAATTGTGCAGGCCACGGCAGTATTGCCGTGGCTTGCACTTGCACCCGGATGTTTTCCATTGCCAAGTACTCTCTGGTCCACCGAGCTGTGTGCGAACGCGCATTATCATGCATCAGCGTGAAATCTGAGCCAAGACTTTGTGCAAATGGGTGAACATAAGGCCCGAGGACATCTTCAACGTAACTTTCAGCGTTCATATTGCCATCTACAAAAACGAGCAGCTCAGTTCGTCTGTTCTTCATAATACCCACCCATACCATCACTGTGGAGCTACTGTAAGGGTGCACTTCCTGGACGAATCTCAGCCGTTCAGCATTTCCGGGACGACAATATACTCTTACCCTTCTCGTATCAGGCCTAAATCCAAATCTTGACTCATCACAAAATAAAATTTTATCCCATTGCTCCTGAGTCCATGTCAAGTGTTCCCTACACCATTCGTTTCGACGGGCGTATTCCCATGGCTTATAGGTGGGCACCTAATTGGGCGTCGTGTTCGTAGGCCGTATTCATGCAGCCTATTTCTCACGGTTTGGTGGCTAACAACAACACCGCTTGAGAATTGTAGCTTTAAACCTATCTCCCGGGCGGTTAACATCGGCTGACGTCTTGCAGTCAGTTGTATGTATCGGTCCTGTCGAGCAGTTGTACTCTTTCCAAGTCCTGGGTGCTGCTCAGTAGGATCCCCTGTATTAACGTAACGCTGCCAAAGACGACAAATCACGCTTCTATTGACACCAAAATGCTGAGACACCTGGGACTGATTTCTTCCCGCTTGTCGCATTACTACAGCTCTCTGCATTTCATCAGGAGTCAAATGGCGTCGCTCCATAACATAAAAAGTGACTCACCACTCAATTTTTTCGAAAACTGTATATCTCAAAATGATAAAAGTGCGATAAATACCAAATTTATCAAGCAACGAAAACACATGACATCGAGAAATAATAATTAGCTTTTATTTTAATGAAAACAAAACACAACCGAAAAGGTTCTATTTTTAAAATCAGCCAGTTAAGAAAACATGCAGTTTCTGTAAATGATGCGTGTTGCTTAGACTTTTTTGATGTATGTAGTATATAATGTTATTTATTGTAATAGTAGAAAGATGTAGTTTGTATATTTCACTAGGGTTCTTGATATGGAGATTGTGGTGAAATGCCTAACTACTCTTCAGCATTTATTTTCCTGGCTGCCTCTGTCGTCTCACGTGCCGCCATCATTGGTCACTACTGTGTTTTATTGGGGCAGTATAGCAACTCAATCACAGGTAAATTATTATAGTTCCTGAATTTCAGGAAAGGAAGTGAGTAGAGTATTTAAATATTGACAGAGTAGCCTCTTTAAATCTCTATAAGCTACGCTAAATTATCACCTACCGATAACCATTACCTATAAAATAAAATCATGCCATTACAAAAACATAAAAGCTAACTGTGGATTTGAAAGAGATTTTATGAATAAGTTGAATTTACTTCGTGTAATTGGTGTCATGTAATTACAAATTACAATCGCAATGTATTCTTGAACGTCAAATCAACCTATGGTTCGAAAAGGCCTGTAGCCAGAAGAACTGAAAAATAATAAAAAAAATATAGATCTGTTTAAAAAGAATTCTGCTAAAAGCTCGGAGTGTTGTGGTGTGTTGTGGTGGGTGCAGAGCGCGGAGGCGGCGCTGTGCGGGCTGGGCGGCGTGTGCGAGCTGCTGTACCGGCGGTACGCGCCGCCGTCGTCGGCCGCCACGGCGCTGCGCCTGCACCACTGCGCGCTGCGCCTGCTGCACCATCTGGCGCACGAGCCGCGACACATGCTGCGCGCGCACGCCGAGTGAGTGACTACTACTTTATTATAGTATGTATACTGAAATAGAGTACACACTGGGCCTTAAATAGGTAACTGCATAATTAATGCCATCTGTTATCACCAGTTGGAACTATTGTACGTAAATACATAAAATGTAGGCATATAATATATATGCTTTATTTCAGTTTTTTTTTTATTATAAAAGAGGGGACAAACGAGCAAGCGAGTCACCTGATTGAGAGTAACCAACCGCCGCCCATAGACACCCGCAACATCCGGAGAATCACGGGCGCGTTGCCGGCCTTTAGGGAAATAGGGAAAGGAGGGGAGGGGGTGATGGGCCACCGGCGTTCTTACTCACCGAACGAATCAATAGATGCTGTTATTTCACGCCGATATTTTGTGAGAGGGTGATATTTCACCGGGCGAGCCGGCCCTATTCGCGCTGCTATGCAGCATGGCTCTACCACTTTTTAAATACCAGTTATTCAATGAGAAATAAATAAAACTTTCTTTTAAATTGAAGTAGTTGGAACTCTATTACAGTAATTACAAAGCAGTGTTCTACAAAAAATTCTTTCTTCTGGTGACTTCATGATAAATAATATTGTTGCGGAATATTTTGTAGATAATATAGTGATACTGATTTGGCATTTTAACGCCATAGCGCTGTCGTTCACATCTCATATCTATTACTACATTTACAAACTATACTAATTATTTACGTGATATTGTAAACTAATTGTATGGTGGTGCATGTGTTACATACGTTATGATTGCATAGTCTAATCTTTGGATAAATCATTGGTTAACCCGTAAATATAACTAGGTTTTTTCTTTGAGACAGTCTGACCTCTGAATTGAATCACCAAGACTAAGATTTAGAAGTAGAATAATGTACAGATTTCTTTTTTTTGCCATAATTGATTCCCATCAATTCCATTTGATTTTTAACTTGAGTGTTTTTATGTTTCAGTTATTTGAATAAGTTAGCAGAATTCTTAAAGTTATTTGTATCACTCCATTTCAAAAGATTAGAAGCTGAACCCGAATTTGACGCTATTGAATTTTTGTCATATCTATTCCAATATACATTCCAGGTAACGTTTTACCCTATTATCTTCGTATACATACATACACGATACAATATAAGCTATTATACAGAATTTTCTCTTTTGTTTTTACAGGTGCCTACATGTGAAATATTTGTTAATTGTTTAGATGTATGGATACAATTCATGGATATTTTAAAACCTGAGGACACAAACAAGTGAGTATATTAAGTATTTTTATCCTTTATTGAATAAATTACAAAATTAAATGAACTGTATAGAAATTCTTGTTGTACCCATTGGTATATTTTTACTAAAAGTTCTATTTTGTAGTGGTAACAAATTATTCTGTAGTTCTATTTAAATGTGCCCTTAGCTATTATTTTGCCACAATGAGATATATAGTAGGTATACTACATACCTATAATGTTTTGGAGAGTTATTTTTGAGAAAAATGATTCAAAAATTATTTTTATGTATGGTATTTCAGATATTGGGAAGCTCTTAGGGCTCTCGTTAATGGAGTTTTAAATAAAATTCAATTCCAGCATAATAAGGCCCAGTTACAACACCTCGACAATGAAGTGTGTGATGATGACGTAAGTGATGAAGTATTTATTAATTGCGATATTAAGCATATAAAAACCTGTGATAAATGTTTTTTTATATAAGCACAATTTTTTGTGTTGTTACATATAATATAAAACTTTATGCTTATATAAAATACAATATTAACAATGAAAAAAACAAAAAACAATAGTAACAACATAAAAAATATGCTTACATAAAATAAAATATATTCATATAGCATTTAAAGTAAGATAATATAAGGTCTGTTTAAGCCCCCAATTTTCTATCACAGGGTGAGACTGAATGGCAGACATTCCTAAAACATTGTATTGAGTGCATTGCTCGAGTTGCAGATTTAGCACCTTTATATGTCTTTACTACTGTGGTAAGTATACTTGTTTATTTTAGATTTCTTTGCTAATAAAATAGATTTGTTTTATAGCCACTAAAATGTTAATTTAGATCACGTATAAATCAATTTACGCATTTCACGTCTAACAAAGTTTAAGAAGTGTATCCCTGACTTAAGATATACATAAAGTTACATTACCCAATCAATTTGGACAGTGCCATTTGGGACACAATAGGTCAGTCTGCAATTGGTCGGTAATTATTCTCGGATTTGAGTACAGTACATATACAGTATGAGCCTATCTTCCCGCATAGACTATAAAAGTGCCAAGAAATAAGAAATTCGTATAGTCGACAGGCAAGTGATTTACCTGGTTTAGTTGGTTTAGCCACCAGTAAGTCACAATGCATTTTGCTAAAAGTTTGATTTCCTGTCCAATACAAATGGGAAATAGCACGAATCTCATTTCTGAACTCATATACATATTATATATGAGTTCATAATATTGAGGACACGGTCCTTCGATTCATTGTCGGTTACCGTGCTAGTTGGAGAGGTGGCAGTGCCTGGCGGACGTGCACGCGCGGGCGGCGGGGCGCGCGGGAGGCGCGGGCGGCGCGGGGGGAGCGGGCGGAGCGGACGGCGACCGCCTGCTGGCCGCGCTGCTCGACCTGGCCACGCTCACCAGGGTTCTGGGCCGGTTGGCGCCGGCGTTGTTAGCCGGTATGATTCCATCATAAACTTAGTATACACTGGCGTATAGACGTACAAAGAGTGCGAGTGAGAATGTAATCTTTTATGATAGTGACACGAGTAGGAAAGGTACAGCAAACGAGATGCTATTGTTTGTTACCCTTTTTTAATGGCAGGTCGTCACAAGTCGTCACGCTAAGGAGAACGCTGTTGACTTGTTTCAATATTTTGTGTTAATTCCGTTATATTTCAAAGTACTGTATTTTTCAATAATGGTTACGTGTTCTGTATTTGATTGTCATATTACACTATCATACATATCACAATAATCAAGGGAATCATTAATTTTATAGGTGACAATGACAAATTAAAAGTTGTCACGCGTCAACGAGCTCTATGTTCGTCTATACACTAGTATCAGTGGCGGTACTTTCATACAAGCCCAAAAGCCTGGTATATATATACTGCGTAACTATGTAATCAGCCGTCTCGCTCTCACGCGTTGGTTTGCAATGTGGCTTGCAAACTTTCTTTCTCTCTAATGGGCAAAACTCGATAAAGCTATAGCCTGTTTACTAGGGTTTATATAGCAATTAGTATGAAGCGAAGCCCGGCTTTCATACTGAATTTTGTACAGATTGAGAGATGCAATACGAATACAATTCCACGTGATTCAACGTCATTGTTTTTACCTAATATTTATTTGTTTGAGCCGGTGGACGATAGCTAAGTAATTTTTAATTTCCATCATAAGTGAGTTTTCCATCATAAGAATTTGTAATAAAAAATGCAATGTTGTTCATTGTGAGGACTTAAAGTGTATACAAGTTTTAATCGGCATTGAAAATGTAAAATCTTTGAACTTTGCACAGAAATGACAACTAATTGTTTCGTTATACTTATAATCTACCCCTGATTTGTCTAAAAGACAATAATTCGGTGTACAAAACTATTTAACTCGTGAATGAGTTTCTCTGACTGGTAATTCGCATAAAAGACAATTTTATCAGTTTACGAAACTGATTGGATTTTCGTTCGTTCTCCCGGTTCTCCCATCAAGTTATAGGTCGGTGGTAATACTTATTATTATTAGTGCTGTATATTTTATTCAAATGATGAAAATGTTTAGAATTGTTCTGGTTATGACGATTTAAAAAACCATCCTGGTGCCATAAAAGCCACATGACTTTACAAAAACACATGAATACAGTGATTTCTTTTAGTAATTTGGATAAATATCGAATTACGACATATTAATATGTTAAGAACTGATAAACTATTTACGTCTGTACATTTTTAATAGCAAAATATTATAAAAATTGTTTTGTTGAAAGATAACGCGGGGAGCCATGTCTTTCCTCTCTTCTTGTCCACCGATTGTGCCAAAGTCATGATTAATTAGTAATCTATAATATTTTAGTCTTCCCTTTACTTTTACAAAAACAATGAAGAACATGTATGTCAGGGTTGCCCTATCCTGAAGCACTAGGCACGCCACTGGCTAGTATGTATTAAGTTAGGTAAATGAACGGGCTGATGAATTGGCGAAAAGGGCAGCTTTGTACAAAAAGACGAGGCCAGATTACAAAGCGTGTCCCATTTTATTCGTCAAGAGACTCATCCGCGAGGGGTCTGTTGACGAGTGGAACGAGAGATACCGCAACGAGGAAACGGCCTCAGTTATAAAGCTGTTATTAAAAAGATAAGCATGGATCACACTCTGGTCCAGATCTTCGCGGAGCATGGCGAGTTCTCTGAGTACTTACACCATTTTAATTAAGGCGAGCCCGTCATGTCTCTGTGATCCGGGGACGGACGAGAGTGTGATCCATGTTATAGCGAAATGCCCTATTTATGAAAAAGAAAAAGTAATTACCACAATAAAAATGAGTCAAAAAATTGGTGCAGACATAATACATAATATTATTATGGAAAACAAAGAGGTAAGGAATACCTTCTTGAAGTACTGCAAAGAGATAATAGTGAAGATAATAAATAGGAATAAATAATGTAAGAAGTTGAAATGTAAAAATTGTGATAATATTGTAATATTAGAATTATTAGAATAACTAATGTGATAATAGGAATAATTAGAATGATAAGCAATGTCGGTTAAGGATTGTGTAAAATAATAAAGCGAAATGTAATAACAAAATGTGTAACAGAATTACTAGATTAAGAAATAATTGTATTGTGTACTAGTATAAGGATATAGGAGTAAGTAAAATATTGTATTAGGACGAATTTATAGCAATAAAGAAATAAAGAAAAATGACAAACCCAATACTCAAATGGGTATAAAGGCTAGAAATAAGAAATAAATAGAATAGAGAACTAAATTTAAACTGACGAACAAGGACTCTAACTTAGGCTTTGTTAGGGGAACGAGATTAAAATAAAAAAGAATAAAAAAAAAGTATGTACTAAGTTGGTTGGAGACAAATTTTTTTTATGTCGTGACGCTAGATAATTGAGTGATGGTTGTGTTATGTTATTTTATTTATATTTCTTAAGGCATTGGTAACAACACCATTAGCCTAATGACGAAACTTCTGGAGAAAATTAACTGTCCCTAACACTCCTCCAGTAAAGTGATAGTAGACTTTACTGCAGTTAAAAAAGGACTTCTTGGAAGAGCGCAAAAACTTCAGCTACACATGTTTATTTAGATCTCCTCAATTTTTTTCACTTACACAGAACTTTAAAACACAATATACTATCACTGTTGTACTTTAAAATTCCTAAAAATGTAAAAAATAGAAAATCTAAATAAAATGACAACCTCACCTCCCGTTCCCGCCAAAAAGTAGTTATATTATGTTCAGAGGCGGAGGGCGAGCTGGGCACCGTGGGCGCCGTGGGCGCGTCCGCGGGCGCGGCGCTGGTGGAGCGCGTGTCGGCGGCGCTGGCGGGCGCGGCGCTCACGCGGCCCCACCGCACGGCGCCCGCGCACTCGCACGCGCACGTGCAAGTGTTAGTACCATTCATCACTTACACTCTGTACTTCATACTAAACAGATTAATTAGTTAGCTAATACTAAAAATGCGAAAGTCTGTTTGTCTGACTGTCTATTACGTTTTCACGGCTATATCGCTAGACGGATTGTATTTTGATAGGAGATAGTTTGACAACAAGGGACAAACGTAAACTTTTTTGTTCAAAAATCTACCTCTAACCCAGAAAATCCATGGAAAAATAAGGTGTACCACATGCAAATACACTTAGATATCTGTATCAAATAGCCCAAAATATACTTTTCATCAAAAAAATCGAAACACCCCTGAAGTTTGGTTTTGAATGAGTCTTATGAATTTTTTATCCTAAAACAAAAAAAGAAATAGTGCCAGTTAATTGCGGATATTATAAGGTATAGTTTAACAAACATTGATGTTTCAAATTAAAATTAAATTTCTTTAGCTAGCGTCTTTTGTTCAACGGGCATGGTTATACACTTTGAGAAGGATTTGTAAAATGTTAGAAACAAAGACGTAAGACAAAAAAATGTTTAAAAAAGTTTATTCAGTATCTCGTATTTCCCTCTCCGGGCTCTAATGACTGCTTCCATGCCGTTCCTCATGGAACGGATGAGAGTCACAATCTTGTGTTGTGGGATGTTATCCCATTCTTCTAGTATAGCTGTTTTAAGCTGACGCTCTCTTCTCGTTCGCTCTCGCTCTCTCGCTCTTACTCGTCTTTTCGACTCATCCCATAGGTGTTCTATGAGATTCATATCCGGGCTTTTTGCTGGCCTGCCCATAACCGTAATACCGACTTCGTTCAGGTATTCATTTACAATGCCTGCAGTATGAGCCCTGGCATTGTCCTGCATAAAAATGAACTCTTCGCCAATAAAATGTGCGTAAGGTACCCGCATGAGGCTCCAGACACTCTTCGATGTAACGTGACCCATTTAATGATGGTAAGCGAGGTCCAGATACAAAAGCAAGTTCGGTTTTTCCATCGGCGCTTATGCGTCCTCAAACCGTCCATGAACCGCCACCGTAACTGACTCTTTCTTCAATACAGCACTGTGCAAAACGCTCTCCCTCTCTTCGATACACTTTCTTTCTTCCGTCGTTAGCATACAGCATGATCTTACATTCATCAGAAAAGAGAACTTTGCTCCATTAAAGGTATGACCAATTTAAGTGCTCACGTGCAAAGTTAAGGCGCGCTTTTCGGTGGTCTACCGTCAATTTTGGGCCATTAGCTGGTTTATTCTTCTAATGGTAGAATCGCTCACAGACAATCCTCGAATCTCACGGAGCCGCTGCTGCAGTTGAATAGAATTAAATCCACGATTTCTTAGAGAAACTGACACAATATACCGGTCATCTCGTTCAGACGTGACTCGATGTCTACCAGATCCTGGACGGCGAGTAAACATACCAGTCTCCCGATAACGCTGATATACTCTCTATTGACAGCAGAGAGGCTGAGATGCAATTGTGCAGCCATTACACGTTGACTAAGCCCTGAATTCAGCAACGCCACGACCGGGGCGACTTCCGTGGGCGAGGTATCCATATTTGATAGGAAAATAATCTCCTTGGTAGGATGTTACAAAGCTTTGTTAACAATCACTATTAAAAAAACGATATTTTTGGCAAAAAAAATGTGATTAAATGCAGAAATTCCGACGGAATACACATTGAAAACAATTTCCACATTGAGCTCCACATTCATTTATTCGATGAAAATTCGAAAATTTAAATTCAAATTTGGAATTATGGTACACCATTGTGTAGACTAAACTGTCAGCTATTTATTGGAGTATTTTTTTAATGATATCAAACCTCTTTTTATTTAAATGCGGCCTGAATAGCACTTGCAGTAGTGTTTCGATTTTTTTGATGAGAAGTTTATATACGCAAATCTGCATACATAATTATATGAAATACATATACAGGAAGAATTTTTAAGCAACAGAAACTTAAATATTAAGATCTGTGATGAAAATAAAAATACACGTATTATTTTTTTAGTATCGCTCAGTACTAAAATCATAAGTTATGACACCACAAAGTTGTCTCAAAGTAATCGCGACGTTCACGCGCACCTCGGCTCAGCTGGTCCACCCACCGCCGGGGTCATTCATCTAATTCATAAGTTGCAAATTTTCTAATGCAAAAGCTATTATCTGATTTTGTTACTTTAAACAGTTATTTTTATAAATTATTATTATTAGTTACATTCAAATCACAAAAAAACAAACAAACCTTTTGCATTTTGACAGTCCCAAGTCCGTGAAAGTATGAAGGCAAAATTTGCATCGTATGAATGACATGAATGACCGGCGGTGGGCGGCCCAGCTGGTCCGAGGTCCGAGGAACGTCGCGATGATTTTGAGAAAATTTATGATTTTATAACTTATGATTATTGTACAAAGCGACCCTAAAAAGAAATACGTATATTTCTATTTTCATCACAGTTCTAAGATATTTAAGTTTCTGTAGTGCATAAAAATTCACCCGGTATATATATTCTATACATACATATCTAATAAATATTCATACGTACTATACGCATACATAGATATATATTATTAATTAATATGTACAGGTCTATTACTCGACTACATTCAGTAACGCTTTAGTGTCTTCATAACTTTGTTTTAATAACCATTTCGAAATTTTTACTTTGCTTCTACAAACTTAGTGTTTTAAAGTGATATGTTTTAATATATTGTTATAAAGAGGAAGGGTCATCTGTGACCCAGGCCCGGCGCATTTGGAACATATCTCAGTTATTACGTTATTTTACGAACATCAATCACCACTTTTTTTTTTCAATTTCAGTGGCTATCATAGTTATATTGTCTTCCTAAGGCAAGATACTTTTTCTTCCCTGAAAATGTAATAAAACTTTTTCTGAGTATACATTACATTTTGATATAGTATATTACGTTGCAATATATAACAATTTTCGACCAAAACTCCTTGCGCTGCCCGCTGCACTGCCTGCCGCCGCCGCGTAGTCGAAGAGCATAGCGACGCCGGCTCGCTAGTACTATCTCTCTCGCACTCATCATTAAAAACCAGAAAGCTATATTTTTAGCTAGCTATATAGCTATCAAAAGTATACTACACATATGTCATGTACAATCCGGACGTTGAAGGCCGAAGTGCTATTCGCGAGTATTATTTTACATGCAATCGTGGCAGGCGTACATTAGGAAGCTGTGCTCATGTTATAAGTGTGATTTATTATCTAGGATGGGCTAGACACCAAGATGTGTTTCAGCACCCTGCGCTGGGTATGAACAGTGTATTAATCGATTACGATATGCTTTAAAAATATTAATAAATAATAGGTATTTGCACAAAAATATGGTTTTATTAAAATAAAAATTTCAGGCACACGTATTTTTAAATAGTTAATTGGTCATTACCGTTGTTATAATGTAATATATATAAATATAATGTAATATATATTCTACTGTTAGCAATTCACCTCTATAAGAAATGAAGTTAAAAACTATATAACCATCATATAGTACTTAATTAAAAAGGATATATTTTGCCTTCCAAAGCCAATTCAAATAAGTTAGCCACCGAAATCGAAGAAAATTATATCTTATAATTTATGTACATAAAATAAGAAAAAAATTGAGATATGTTTCGGTTGCGCCGGACTTGGGTTAATTTTGTATGGATCGTGACCCTTCTTCTTTGTGCTCTAAATGAATTTTCCCAATCTTTGAGCGAATTTCGTTTTGACTTTTGGAACTGAAATTATAAAAATGCGGCGATTCGATAAAGTGTTATAATAAGATGAATTAACAAGCTTCGTGTGTGTATCGATACTCACTTTTAAGATAAATAGTAAATAGCTCACTGTAAGAACCTCACATTCAGAATACAATACGTTTGTCGGATATTGATACGGTTTTCTATACATAACTTTAAGAACGGATCGTTGCGCCCTTTTCACACCCATCAAAAATTTCTTTTGCTGCACTGCCCCACACTGATACAGTATATAATTATTGCTTGACAGACGGCAAAATATACAGTCCTGAGGATGACACTATCGGCCGCATTCCTGCGGATAAGCTGTTTCATAATTGCAATGCTTTCCCTTATATTTCTACTTAGCTGTGAGATGTGTAATTTGAAATTGAATTTTTGGTCTACTAATACTCCCAGATATTTCACAACCTCTGTTATCTGGAACGCATTGCAGCTGCGTACCACATAATTGTTGTTACATGTGTGTATTTTTAACCCTAAACTATTTGGTTTCAAAGATTTCAAGAATTTATAAAAATATATATATGGCGTTTTTTCTAAATTGTGTGTTAACAAATTCGCTTGTAACCAACCATTCACTTCGACCATTCCTCGTTCTACGTTTTTAAATGTCTCTTCCCCACTTTGACCATGAAAAACAATTACTGTAACGTCGGCTTAGCATACTATTTCCGCGTCCTTTAAAGTTAAGTTGTGAATATCATTCATATATAAAATAAAAAGCGTCGGGCCCAACGTGCTACTTTGTGGAATTCCGTATTCAATAGATTCAGAGATGGAGAGATCTTCCAGTGCCATTAGTTAGTTTTTTGCCAACAGTTTAGAAGAACCTATTATTATTATGTATGAACAGAACTACACAGTGTTATAACGCCACCTAGCTCATTCAAGGATTCCATTGGCTTTGCACTTACTGTAAGTAAATCCGTAGCTGAGACATTTCCTGGAGGTACATTACAAATGTCTCTTATAAGCTTATAAATAACATACCATAATTTTTTCGGATTATCTTTGTTAGATTTAAGTCGAGAACTATCATATTCTGTTTTAATTTTTTTAATAAAATTATTGCAGAAATTTCTATATCGCTTGTAGGTGATTTTCAAAAAATTTTTATTGAAAAAAATTAAATCGCCTTCAAAAAAACACTGAAAGGTATAAAATAACTATCGTTTACTAATCAAAACTCAAGTACAATTAAAATAACTTTATAAATACGATACACATACCTATATAATTAAATTTGACAGTTACTGAAGTCGGTGCCAAGCCCACCAAACTAATAGACTTTCTGTTGTTGCACATTGATTTGGCACCGACTTCAATAACTGTCAAATTTAATTATATAGGTATGTGTATCGTATTTATAAAGTTATTTTAATTGTATTTGAGTTTTGATTAGTAAAGGATAGTTATTTTATACTTTTCAGTGATTTTTTTTATTTCTCCCTTTTGAGTGATCTTGACCTAAATAAATATCTAGGGCAGGTCTGCAATTAACTTCATTCTAATTCCGGAGCGCAATGATATACTAAAGAATCATCAATATAAATAAAGGTTATAACCAGGTCGTGTTATCTAGTGTATCTTCGAAGTCCAAGCTCCAATATCGGTGAAATTTAAATGGGACCACCTCTGAAGTATTACCTACCAAACGTAAAAAGAATTTTCGAAATCGGTTCATAAATGACGCAGTTATGAGGTAACAAACATACAAATAAAAAAAAAAACAACATACAGACGAATTGAGAACCTCCTCCTTTTTTTGAAGTCGGTTAAAAAGTCATTTTCAGGGTGCAGTCTAACCTGGGAATGAAGTTAATCCCTGTGTTTTATACATCTCAGAAGACCTGGGGTCATCCATCGTTTGATATTATATTGCGAATTTCCTATTTGTGTTACTTTTAATGCGTATTTACGGTATTAATAACAGCTTCCTCAACGGAGGCGGATTTTCCTTAAGGCCGGCTAGATCCGAGCCTAGGGCGGCCAGATATTAGAGGCGGCTAATCGTAGCAAAAATACACTGATGAGAACATATCATGTCTCAGTAAATGATGGAGGTGAGAAGGGGGCGGCTGGTACTGCACGACCTAGGGCGGCTAAAACTGCTAGTCTGCCTCGGTTTCTCAAAGTTACAATAACAACAACGAATTAAACTAGATAGTGATTAGACTATTTTGAACTGAAATTAAAAAGGCAGAATAATGTTTGTATTATTTTATTTCATTAGACTTGGCCTTAAGACATCTCTGTTCTGCTTCCGCCTTTGACTCCGATTCCGGTTCCGGTTCCGACAAACCAAATTTAAAAACTCCGACTCCGACTTCGGTTCCGATAAAACCACTTCCGTAACATCCCTAGTCTACGTATTATTCGGTAGTGCGGATAATTAAAATAGCTAATATTGCTTTCCCTTGCACTATAATTAAGCTACTTCTCAACTCGATTCTCGAAATAGTTTTGGTAATCTTTAACAATTTTTATAACGCAATTTTAAAAGAAATATATAAGTACTTTTTTCATTTCCTATGTTTACGAAGCATCCGGCACTAATTTTTTCAATATTAAGCTTATTCTCTATATTCTTACGATTGTATTTCCTTTACTTACAATATAACTTAAATCAGTAATTTAATCACTATCTGCTTCAATTTATTGTTGTTATTGTTTGCCGATCTGATGCTATGTCGTAATACCACTATGGACCTGTCCCATTCATACAGAGCAGCCTTAATTAGACGTGGAGTTCCACTTCCGTCGAGATCAAAACAATTTTCAATAAATGTTTTTCACATACATGATTGGTAACTTCGCAATACAGTTTACCTTCTCAATAGCACAGTGGCTAGATCGTAGGCCTACCACACCGAAGTGGGCCACTTCAAATCGACACCGCAAAGCTCGGTCGCCCAGGTACCTATTACATAATGTAACGAAATTTATAATCGAACGGCTCTATATAATTCTACTGCTGTATAATTTTCTCCGAAAAAAAAACGATTGTGACAAGTAACCCAACGATTTAACTAATTTTAATATGAAACCACGATGTTCATTTTTGATAAGTTAGAGGAAAGTCAAGCGAGCTCAAAGAGTCAGAAAATTAGGGATCTTAGGATCTAAGAAAACATTTTTGTATAGAATATGACAAAATTGTATTTAAGAAACAGAATCACATAGTGTTGGCAGTAGTATTAAAATAAATCGTGTTCATCTATTGCAGACACGCAGAGATGTTTGCGTGCATGGGAGCGTGGTGTTGCTATGCAAATGAGTGTAATGTCCCATTTCAAACAATGGAGGGACTTTTCACTTCTGCAGTGCCGTTCCTCTTGCCGCATGATATACCGGTATGTTGTGAGCTGTGGCTTTTTAAACCGCTGTTCTAGACTTTCAATGTAACTCAGGCAACTTGAAAACAACAATGCTTCCTAGCTAGAATCCGATTATGTTGGCTCAAACTTCCAATGAAAAATTGTTGAATTAATTTTCCAGGAACCGCCCCTCCTGTCTCATGCGGCAGGCCATTTATTACTGAGCCTGTCTAAGAATGTAAAGTTCGCAAATGACCCGCTCATTCTAGTCGCAGACTTGTACAACCATGCACAGCGATCTCTTGAATATCTAGAACCCAAGGTGAGTTTTGAACCCAAATGATGCCGCTTCGAATGGTCATACTCCCATACCGATACGTTGGACAAACGAAAATTACATTTTTATTTATGTAAATATTTGTAAGTATATAAAAACACAAGTATTCGATTGCAACGTTGTCTCAATTCAAGTCCATCAACCAATTATTTTTTTAATTTTGCGACCACTAACATACGGAAGTTGAATTTATGTATGTAGATTATTTATGTTGATGTATAATTTTATGTGTTTGTATCTGTTAGTATAATGTTCATAATGTATTCATGTAGAAATATAAATAATGTATGTATGTGTAGTAAGTATAAGGTTTATGTGAAAGGGCTACAAAATAAACGATGCGTTAGACGGCGTGCGTGGTGCGCGAGGCGCTGCTGTCGCTGTCGCTGCGGCGCGGCGCGGCGGGCGGCGCGGCGGGCGGGGCGGCGGGCGGCGCGGGCGGCGGCGCGAACGGCGGCACGGCGGCCGGCGGAGAGGCGGCACGCGTATTGCTGCTAGCGTGGAGCGCGCCGCTACCGCACGCCGGCCCGGCGGCAGTGCTGCCTCCGCTCACCGCACTGCTGCACGCGTTCGCATCCGCTAATACCGCTGCCAAGAAGGTAAGAGGCCGCGACGCCGGGAACTTCCGGGGGGCTGCAGCGGGAGGGCTGTTGACCCTCCCCAGCAAGTCTCTGTAGTTGCTAAATTAAAAGAATCTATTAATTATGTATAAATCTTTATTTACTACTTTGTATTGACTCGATTCGCAACTCGATAGTCGCTTTTATAATTTACCGTTGAACGTTTTATCGCCACAATTTTACCGTCTATGATACAATAGGGAAGCAAAATATATGCAATTGTGTGGAGACGCTTTTAAATCTTCGCAATTAACACTTCGGAACGCACCGGCGAGCTGTCAAAATCAGCTGCTTATAAAATGTATTTTAAAAATTAGTTAATTTCTATTAAATTAATCCTAAAGTACTATAAATTGATGTAAATAATCACAAATAGGAAGAAAAAGTGGTGGTGATTAATTTGGTGGCGAATAAAGTCTGCAATTGTACTTCAAGTGGAACCGAAACCTGTCAACGGACATAGTGTTTGAATTGTTTTGAATTCCACGTAAACCCGGGGAGTATTGTTTTATGTTAATTAGTACCTTGATTATTTGTATTTTAATATATATTTGATGCCGTTGGCGTGTTTTGTGATCTTTCCAAGGCTTTTGATTGTGTTTGTCAACAACCTGAAATACTATGGAATACGTGATAAAGCTCTCGATCTCGTGATTTCATATCTGGCTGACCGAGAACAAAAAGTGAGTGTAAATGGGGTTACATCTGTCGGTTCTAAATTAAAGATGGGCGTTCCCTAAGGATCAATTTTGGGAGTGTTACTATTTTTGGTTTACATTAATGATCTTCCATTTATGCTTAAAGACCTATGTGAAATAATATTATTTGCTGATGACACATCATTATTATTTAAAGTTAACAGAAAAGACATAGATATTAGCGGACAGAATAGGACCTTGGCGGATGTCTCGAGATGGTTCGCTGCCAATAATTTGCTACTGAATGCACAAAAAATCAATTGTGTTAAGTTTTCCCTATCCAATGTATCCAAAATCCATAATAGACTAGAACTGGCTGGGAAACAATTACAACTAATGAAATCAGCTACTTTTCTTTTCTTGGTTTAACTTGGTTTACAGTGGGCGGACCATATCGGGACTTTAGCTAATAAGCTCAGTTCGGCAATATATGCTATTAGGCGCATTAGACAGTTGACAGATGTAGCTACGGCTAGGCTGGTGTATTTCGCATATTTCCATAGCCTTATGTCTTATGGTCTGCTACTGTGGGGATCAGCGGCGCATATGAAATCTATCTTTATTTTACAAAAGAGGGCAATACGTACCATCTACAGTATGAACGCACGAGAGTCTCTGAGAGATCATTTTAAAGACATTGATGTACTCACCTTCGTTATACATCTATGAAAACATAATGTACACTAGAAAAAATTTAGATCTATTTCAAAAGAAAGGCGTTATTAATGGTGTGGAAACTCGTGGTCGTGATCAGCTAGTTATTCCTAAATTTAAATTACAAAAGTCAAGTAGTTCATTTTTGGGTAACTGTGTTCGTTTTTATAACAAAATTCCTCAAGAAATTACTCAATTAACGGAAAAGAGATTTAAACTTATCATTAAACGCACACTGATTGGAAAAGCATACTACAAAATTACCGACTTCGTTGAAGACACAACAATAGACTGGAAATGATCCTCTCTGCACATGCATTTACTGGCTTTATGGATATTGTATTTTTAAATAACTATTGTAGAATGATGTTGAAAAAATTATTCCTGACTGAGTTTCTTGTCGGTTCTTCTCAGTATCCAGGTTTTCTTTTCGAACCGAACTAAAGTAGATTTGACGTTCAAAAATACCTTACATTTGGGTTTACTTGATTAAATTGATTTGACAGACTTTGACTAAATTTACGTGGACGATAACGTCATGCCGTGCAAGTTGAAAAAGCGTCTTTTTCACCACACAATAGGAAAGCATTTTGCTTACCTATTGTATCGTGAACGGTAAAATCGTGACGATAAACACATTCAACGATAAATTATAAAAGCATCCAATAGATGATACATTAAATTTCGACTGATTTATGTACCTAATTACAATTACCACTTGTTGCAATCAATGAGTATTGATAACGGACAAAAAAAAGTTAAGATTTTATGTATGATTGTTAAATTTAAATGTCTGATTTTGTCTTTGATTAATACGGTAAGTAAATGACAAGTAGCACATTATATGATACGGGCAAATAATTTAGTTTTGTAACGATTAGGCATCACACATCAGTCATTAAATGCTATGCTAATTTAAATAATAGTTATTTTATCGATAATTAGACCTTAACTGAAGGCATCCAGCCGGCTGCAGAGACAGCTTTACGCATGTTGTGCGAGCCGGCGTATGCGCAAGCCGAGCCCGAGATAACGGACTTCTTCTTGGCGTTGTTCACCGCGTTGTTGCAGCAGCTCGGCAATTTTGTGTATACTGCTATCGACGTCTTCTTAGAAGTCGCTCAGAGGTAGGTCATTGTATGTAATATAATTTATATACATAAAAGAAAAAAGTAATCGATAGATTACCGTATTAATATAAAGCCATCGGCTCTAGAAACATGAAATTTTGTACAAAGGTTCGTTATAATGTAAGGCAAAGGCTAAGAAATTTTTTTCAAAATTTAGTACCTAAAGCGTTGAAAAGAGGTGCAAAGTTATTAGGAGAAAATCAAAATTCAATTAATTACCCAAAACCTTATTTAAAAAATACATCAAATAAATAAACACGATGACAACGTGGCCGCCGCGCGGTTACAGAACACATATACTCCAAAGACACGCGGTCGCTCAGCAGACATTATGTGGCAACCGTGTGCACGTTTATAGACGTTACTCATCGAAGCTCAAGTACAAACGACTGTTCTGATTGGAGTAGTCGTGGAGTGTCAGAGGGTAATGCAATGCGTGGACGGGGTAGCTTTCGGTCGAACCGCCGGACGGCACGTGGCGATTTCGAGTAATTTTAATATTATTGCCTAGTTGAGTTTACATTCACCATCAATGAATACAAGAGCGCGGCCGTGCACTGCCCGTTGGCAACCAGAACATTTTTGCATTATTTAACTACAGCTTTACAGTTTGATGTATAGTACGATTTTATTGATAACTAGCTGTACCCGCGACTTCACCTGCGCGAAAAATTTTTTCGTGGCTTTCCCGGATTAGGTTAGATTATAATATGTATAGTATGTTTAAAGATTCTTTTTGAAAAAGTCTACTTCTAGCTTACGTCTGTCTCCGGCCACATACTATCTCTGTACCAAACATCATAATTGGTTCGGCGGTTCAGCATTTCCCGTTCAAAGATTCATCCCACTTTTCACCCCCTTAGGGGTAGTTTTTTGATAAAAAAGTAGCCTGTGTCCTTTCCCAGGTGTCCAACAACTATATCCATGCTCCATTATAATCAATTCAGCGGTTTAGCATTAAAAAATAAGTAGCCTAACATGAGCGCAATCACATGGTCTTGCTACGTATCGACTCGTCAATATCAGTCAATATCAGTTTTTTGATGAAAAAAGTCTGTCATTGCACTAAATTTTATCATAACCGAAGTTTAGCATTTCCCATATAAAGTTTCATCCCCCTTTTCACCTCTTTAAGCGTAGTTTTTTTGATAAAAAGTATCCTATGTCCATTCCCAGATGTCAAATTATATCCATGCTACATTATAGTCAGTTCAGCGGTTTAGCATTTCCCGTACAAAGTTTCGTCCCCCTCCCTCCCGTCCCCCTTTTCACAGATTTTTGAGAAAAAAAGTAGCCTATGTATTTTTGATAAAATAAGTCTTATCACCTCACCAAATTTTATCATTACCAAGATTTAGCGTTTCCCATACAAAGTTTCATCCCCCTTTTCACCCCCTTAGGGATAGATTTTTTATAAAAAGTAGCCTATGTCCGTTTTCTAATGTCGAACTATCTTCTTGCCAAATTTCATCATAATCGGTTCAGCGGTTTATTATTTCCCATACAAAGTTTCATACCCCTTTTCATCCCTTTAGGGGTAGATTTTCTATAAAATAAGTAGCCTATCATGAGCGCAATCACATGGTCTTACTACGTACCGACTTTCGTCAAGATTAGTCAAGCCGTTTTTCAGTTATAAAAGGACATACAGACAGACAGACAGACAAAAATTTTAAAAATAGTAAAATCGAAATCATTGAGTCATAAAAGGACTATCTATCGCAAAATTTGTCAAAAATACTGAAATTACCACAGACAAATTAGCCTAAAGACAGGAAATGAAAGGGCACCGTTTTCTGCCATCGATGCGCACAAACGCTCATATAACTTCAAACCCAAACGCGCGCTCCTTTAGTATTAACCAGAAAGCAGATCCGTGACCTGTGTCTAATTGTTTTAAAAAATATAGTATAAATTACGTAAACAATGCCAAATTGCGCTGTAAAGTGGTGTGGTAGTGACAGTCGTAAAAATAGTTTCAAAAAGGATAATATTACGTTTCATCGGTAAGTATAAAATTAATAATGAAAATTTATATCAAAAAAATGCAGAGCTCTCACTATACTGGTCGCTGGTAGCTTTGAGTCAGCGTTTATCCTTGTCTAGCAAGCTATAATTACATGTTGCGTCCTCACTCTTGCAACATGGCACGTGTGAGTAGGGACGCGAAAAAACGTATCGATATATCAATATATTTTCTTTAATTTTGAGAATTTATAATGACTACCACTCTTTGAAATTATATACCTAGTTCCATCCATAGTATCCATACTATATAATAATATAATACATAATATATATAACATATATAATTATATAATATTATATAATTGTATAATCCATATCCATACTATCCATATCCATACTATCCATATCCATACTAATATTATAAATGCGAGTCTGTCTGTCTGTCTGTCTGCTTGCTTTTCACGGCTAAACCGCCCTACCGATTTTAATAAAATTTAGCATGGACATAGTTTGACACCAGGGGGTGCACATATGCTGATTTATTTTTAAAAAATCTACCCCTAAAGGGGTGAATAAGAGGATGAAACTTTGTATGGGAAATTTTTAACCCGTGAACAGATTAAGACGAAATTTAGTATAGTACATAGATAAAACCTTTTCTATTAAAAAACATACTTTTTCCAAAAATCTACCCCTAAAGGAGTGAAAAGGGGATGAAACTTTGTATGGGAAATTTTTAACCGCTGAACGGATTAAGATGTAATTTGGTACAGAGATACACCTTTTCTATTAAAAAAACACAGTTATCATTAAAAAGATGTCACCGTTCTTTTTTCAACCGACGAAAAATGATGGAGGTTCTCAAGTCGGTGTATATTTTTTTTTGTATACGACCATGCGTAGCTTTTTACAGAGTAGTCTGATTTTGATGATTCTCTTTTATTGGATAGAATATATCTCGAGTTTTGGGTTCAATTTAATTCGGAAAAAATTTAATTTAAAGTTTTTATTTGTTTCCTACTAATTATTCTGCAGTATGAAAATAAAAAGTCTTTTTGCACCGAATAATTATTACGATATATTTCCTTAAATACAAACGGTATGTACAACAGACGTGGGGCACACCGGGCGACTGCGTGACCGTTGCACCTTACAGACGAAATTGCTGCGTCTGCACATTGCAAACTTGTCGCGCAACCGCTACATTATTCCTCCCCCTTTTTTTAAAATATATAAATGATAATAAACTATACTAATTAAACATTGTATACATTTTCTTTATCAACAATATTTAAGATACCTAATATCAACAAAGTATATAAAAATATTTATACGTTAAAATTCGTTACTACATAATTACCAATAAAAAAATGTATTTGAAAAAAACGTTCAAAAACCATAATAATACCATGTCTTTTAATTTATCATCTTATCATTTAATGTAACAATACTTGCGTGATTAAAATTAAAATTAATATGTTTTTGCACTTTAAAACTAAAATTATAACCTAAACAATTATTTAAATAAGACAAGAAAAAAATAGAATATAATAATAATGGTTTATAATGACAATCACGACACGGAACTCTAAAACTACACTACTCTTACTATACGGCACAATAAAGTTACGAAATTACAACTTTTGATGGCGGTACCGACATCGCCGCCTGCGCTGTTTGTTGCGCACATGGGGCTGCTGTCAGAAACTTCCTAAATAACCATTTCCTCGTGTTACTTTGACACCGCTTATACAAACAGTATATGCACACCATCGCTGCTATTTATCTTAACACTATTACGCGGAAGCACTGATATATTTGCGCCAGTATCTATCAGAAAAGTTAAGTTCGTCTGTCGATCGCGCACTGTAAGACGGTGGTTGGTTAAACGGTTGCAGCACCCCACCGCCTGTAGCTGCTCCTCTGTTAGTTTTCCTGGTTCTTCTGCCAATTGCATGGCTGTACACACTTAACCGCTTTGTCGCCATACCGGAAATGGTAAAAACATAACCAGTTCGGATCCCACGGTCGTCTTCCTCGTCCCCTTGATTTAGAACGGGAACGGAATCGGTCCCTGTTACTGCCAGCAAATCTTGTTTGTGGTCTAGCTCGCTTTATCTCGTTCAGCCGCACATTAATTTTCGCTATTTCGTTTAGCATATATTTGAACATATTTGGGGTAGAAAAAGAGGTCTGGTTACTAACCTCGTTAATATATGCTGGTCGCATATTTTCAGCAATTTTATCCGCCATGACTGCCAACGTGTCTAGATCTTTAGTGTCAGAAACTGTTAACACTGCACGCACTGCCGTCGGTAGATGGTTCATCCATAAAATAACTAGGGTGTCGTCTGCAATTTTATTTCGCGCCAAATCCCTCATTCTTCCTAAAAGCTGTGAGGGTCGCTGGTCTCCTAAATTCATTTCGCTAATAAGCTTTTGTATTCGTCTGTTTTCGGACTCTTCATATATACTAAGTAGTCTCTTCTTAAGGGCATCGTATTTTTGTGACTTAGGCGGGTCGAATAATATGTCCGTAACTTGTTGTATAACTTCTTTTCCCAATTTGGCAATAATAAGCTGATATTTTGCCTCGTCAGCCATCTTCTGCGGGTCGAGAACGGCTTCTACCTGTAGAAACCATGCTCTGGGTTGGTCGATCCAAAAATCTGGTATCCGTGTCGATAGGGATACTCCAGCTATTTCGCTACCGTTTGACTCCATTTGTATTATAAGTATTGTAGATGGAAATAACTTGATAAGCAGATGCCGTCCGCACTGAAGTCGAATCGCCTTTTAATTTTACAAAAAATCGTTCTAATAATATTGATGAATAATATCTAACTCCGCACAAATTTTGTGTCGTCGGGGTCACCAGTTTAAAGTTTTTATTTGTTTCCTACTGCAGTATGAAAATAAAAAGTCTTTTTGCACCGAATAATTATTACGATATATTTCCTTAAATACAAACGGTATGTACAACAGACGTGGGGCACACCGGGCGACTGCGTGACCGTTGCACCTTACAGACGAAATTGCTGCGTCTGCACATTGCAAACTTGTCGCGCAACCGCTACATTTAAGAATCCTACAATTTAACCGACTTAAAAAAATACTGAAAAGTACAAAATAACTTTTCTTTACTAATCAAAACTCAAATACAAAAAAAAATACTTTATACATACGTACATACAAATACCTAAATTCGACAGTTACTGAAATCGATGCAAGCCTCCCAAACTAATAGACTTTCTGTTGTGGCACATTAATTTGGAACCCACTTTAATAACCGTCAAATTTAATTATGTACATACATATATACAATCTTCACATCATATCCCTAATGGGGTAGTCAGATGGACGGAGCGCCAAGCGTCGCGGTCCTTACATACTTTTTCCGCTTCTTCAAATCTCATCATTCTCCTCACACATTGTTGCTTAGGTATGCGAGTGCTTTTGACATTTCCGTCGGCTAACACTCTAGCAAATTTAATTATATACGTATTTATATTGTATGTATAAAGTATTTTTTTTTTATATTAGAGTTGTAATTAGTAAAGGATAGTTATTTTATACTTTTCAGTGTTTATTTCTAGTAGGTTTAAATTTTTCTTAATTTTTTTTATTTCTCCCATTTGAGTGAACTTGGTCTAAATAAATATATAGGATGAGTCTACAACTAACTACTTTTTTAATTATAGAACGAAATGATATAAAAATGTATCATCAATATAAATAAAGCTTATAATAAGTAATTATTATTTCGTGTATCTTCAAAGGCCAAGCTCAATACCAGTGCAATTTAAATGGGACCACCTCGGAAGTATATCAAACAAAAAAAAAATTAAATCGGTACGCAATTGATGAGGTTGTCGGTGAACATACATAAAAAAACATACAGACGCACAAAGAATCTCCCTCTTTTTAAAAATGGTTAAAAAAATACATACAGACGAAAAGGTTGGGTGGTTCCACCACCAAAGCTTTTCAGTTTCGTTTTTTGTCAATTTAATTTTTTGTTAAAAAGTTTTACATTAAGAGAAACACGTACTACCCAAACAAATTTGATTTACATTTCTATTCCAAATTTTTGATTTTTTTGTTTCGAAATAAAGAATCTTGTTTTGATTATATATACATATTTTATTATTTCTATTTTTAAAATAAACTTATAAAAATAATTCTTGTATTTATCGATATATTATACGATATCTACGAGTACATCACTATTTCGTTTAATACGTGACGTTACCTTGCCGCCCGCTTACGTCTCATTCCTCTAACCTTGACAGAATAGTTCGCTTAGAAATTCGTAAACATTTCAGGTCTGTAGGGTAGTTTGCCTGTGGAAATTACAGACAGACGAAAGAGATTTATATAGTAGTATAGATAATTATTTGTCAAGTCTCGATTTTCGTTATGTTGCTGTACCAATCTCGGTAGTCGTACATTGTATATCGACACGCGAGGGTGACGCCCACGGATGTGTGTCATGCGTGTCGTATGACGTGTGGCAACGGCGGCAGGCGCGGCGGCGAGGGCAGCCTGGAGCGGCTGGTGGAGTGCGTGCGGCTGGGTGTGGAGGCGGGCGGCGGCGGCGTGCGCGTCCGCGCCGTGCTGCAGCTGCTGCACGCGCACGCGCTGCCCGCCGCGCACCGGCCCGGCCTGGCGCGCGCCGCGCACCGCCTGCTGGCCAGGTGACACTCGCGCACACGTCACACACACACACACACACACACACACACGTGCGCGTGCGCGCCGTGCTGCAGCTGCTGCACGCGCACGCGCTGCCCGCCGCGCACCGGCCCGGCCTGGCGCGCGCCGCGCACCGCCTGCTGGCCAGGTGACACTCGCGCACACGTCACACACACACACACACACACACACACACGTGCGCGTGCGCGCCGTGCTGCAGCTGCTGCACGCGCACGCGCTGCCCGCCGCGCACCGGCCCGGCCTGGCGCGCGCCGCGCACCGCCTGCTGGCCAGGTGACACTCGCGCACACGTCACACACACACACACACACACACACACACGTGCGCGTCCGCGCCGTGCTGCAGCTGCTGCACGCGCACGCGCTGCCCGCCGCGCACCGGCCCGGCCTGGCGCGCGCCGCGCACCGCCTGCTGGCCAGGTGACACTCGCGCACACGTCACACACACACACACACACACACACACACGTGCGCGTGCGCGCCGTGCTGCAGCTGCTGCACGCGCACGCGCTGCCCGCCGCGCACCGGCCCGGCCTGGCGCGCGCCGCGCACCGCCTGCTGGCCAGGTGACACTCGCGCACACGTCACACACACATACACACATAACCATTAAATAATCATTAAAACCTACCATTTTGCATAGATTGTCGAGCCAATAAACCGTATTATTGTGCTTAATTTGATCTCCCACGAGGGCTGCTATTTATGTATCCGGAACTGGCCAGTTACAGAACAATATTAAAAGAGTAATTATAACATTTAAAAATGGAACTCTTTGGCTGAAGAATACAATTTGTTTCATGTAGCTGTCATTTGTTTATCCTATGTGGCGTCATTTTGAAAATTGCGAGTCTTTATCACCTTGTATTTAAGTAGTGAAAATTTTCGGGCTATGATTTATTACGATTTTCGGCGAGGGCTAACTCAAAAACACTGTTTTTGAGTTAGCTTGAGTTAACTTTGACTTTTGGGGACGAAGCACCATCGAAAATTACTGTGTATCACTGGTTTTGTTAGTTTAATCGTGGGCGGTCTGTGCTCATGGACGAAGTTAAAGAAGGTTGCCCTAAATCGGTTGTTGTACCTCAAAATATTGATGCTGTACGGGAACTAATAATGCAAGATCGTCATGTTACATATCGCGAGATAGAGGCGTCTCTGGGCATAAGTATGACGAGTATATATAAAATATTACACGAACATTTAGCTGTAAAAAAATTTGTTCACGTTGGATTCCGCACAACTTGAGAATTGACCAAAAACGGGCTCGTGTCGATTGGTGTGAAAAAATGTTACAAAAGTACGATCAGGGTGCGTCAAAAGCTGTCTATAATATCTACACAGGTGATGAATCTTGAATATATGCGTATGATCCTGAAACTAAACAACAATTAACGGTTTGGGTGTTCCAAGATGACCCGAAACCAACAAAAGTCATTCGTTCAAAAAGCACTTTGCAGCAAATGGTCGCTTGTTATTTTGGTATAAATGGACATGTAGCTACAGTGCCACTAGAGGATCGTAAAACGGTTAATTCTGAATGGTACACGACCATTTGTTTGCCAGAAGTCTTTGAAGAAATAAGAAAGAACAACCGACAACGCAGAATTCTTCTTCATCATGACAATGCTAGCTGTCACACATCGGCCGAAACAACTCGGTATTTGGAAGATCAAAAGATCGAATTAACGGGTCATCCGCCGTACAGTCCCGACTTGGCCCCCAACGACTTCTATTTATTCCCAACCGTGAAGAATAAATTACGTGGTCAACGTTTTTCGAGCCATGAAGAGGCCGTTGATGCGTTCAAAATGCACGTTTTGGAGATACCTCAATCCGAATGGAAAAAGTGCTACGAAAATTGGTTCCAACGCGTGCAAAAGTGCATCGATCATCATGGTGAATATTTTGAAAAGCAATAAAACTATAATAAATGCTATATGTTTGTTTCACTTTGTTATTCCGGATACATAAATAGCAGCCCGTGTATTTAGGTACCATACCTAAATATCTCTGTACAACGGTGTTTTTCCAATGACGTCAATAATGATGGCCTAGTTGTCGATGCAAATTTTAAATTAAAATTGTAAATGTCAGTGTGCTGGTGCACCGCTGGCGCTACTTCTTCCCGGCAAAGTGCTCGCCGGAGGAGGGCGCGCGGCGCACGCTGGAGCTGCGCGGCGCGCTGGCGGCGCTGGGCCGCGCGCTGCTGCAGCCCGACATCGACCTGTTGCGGATCAACATCGACACGCTGCACACGCTCAACAACAAGTGGAAGCTCTACCACAAGGTATCCATTATATTGCCACCAGTGGCGTGCCTAGGGCTTCAGAATAGGGTAAGCCCGACATAGGTACATCGTTTTCATTGTTTTCGTAAAAGTATAGAGAAGGCTAAATAATATATTTATATTAGATTACTAATAAATCATTACTTTGCCACAATCGGTGGACAAAAAGTGAGGAAAGAGATCGCTCCCTGCGTTATTTTTCAACAAAACAATTATTTTTGTAATACTTTGCTATTAAACATGTACAGGCGTAATAGTTACATTTCGATACAATTATTACTCTTTTAAAAAAATATTAAAATTGTGTCGCCATCTGGTTTTTCTGCTTGTTTGTTTTTAATAACTGTAATTAAGTGTATTCATTCTACAGTATTTGAGAAATATTGATTTAGAATCACTGCAAGAGTTCAGTCTTGAATTAGATAACATGCGATGCCTCTACAACAAGAACAGATTTCTTCATTTTCAGAATATATACACCCTATTGGCATTAATTGGTAACCAGTCATCTTCTCTTCTTTCTAAGTGAACTGTTTTAATCCACCGTAATCACCGAAGCTCATTTTTGGTAAAATTAAAGAAATAAATTTATAAGATACAATTCAGTAAAGAGAATTCCCATATCTAGCATAAAAATACAATAAAAATAACTTACGTACTAAAATCTGGCTGGCTCTAGTGCCATAATACAGATCACAATATTTTTATTTAATTTAAGTTAAGTTCAAATATTTTACATTTTCTATGCTGATTAAAACATACATTTTAAGTCCTCACAATGAACAACTTATTAGATTTTTTTTATTACAAATTAACTCGCTTATGATGGAAATTAAAAAAATACTTATCACTCGTCCACCGGCTCAAACAAATAAATATAAGGTAAAAACAATGAAGTCTAATGACGTTGAACTGTATTAGAATTCGCTATCGTGTCTCTCAATCTGTACGAAGGTCAGTATGAAAGCCGGGCTTTTCACTTCGTACTAATTACTACATAAACCTTAGTAAAAAAGTAATAGCTACAACGAATTTTGCTCTTAGAGAGAAAGAGAGGTTTCAAGCCCCGTTGCAAGCTAACGCATGAGAGTGAGACGATTGATTACTCTGATTGTGCCTTGAGAGGTCGCTAGTGTCGATCAATCGACGTACTGATTGGCCGCGACTTGGGGTCAAAAATCTGTTTTATTTCTCTTAGATTCCTACACTGTTTTCGTTTGACAAGTAATTCGCGGGATTTTCAAACTGTTTATATGATTTGAAGTTTTAAAGTAGATATTTATTACTCATTCTTGACCCGTTTGTATTCTGTTTTTGACTGAGCATTTTAGTAAGGCAAGCCGGGATTTTGGGCTTGTATGAAGGTACCGTCACGGATTGTCACGTAGTTTTTAGAATTGTATATTGTGAATCATTCGTTGCTGTTTAAATAAATAAATTGATTAAATGGATGTTTTTAGCAAGCAACGTTGATCTCTCTGTGGCGAAACGCGATAGAGGTCGTGGAATCGTGGAAGATTCCCAAGACCTCGGGATTCCCCATAATTTTGTGTTTACGAGTTTCTTATTAGCTGTTAGTAATATTTCTAGAAATTTCTAAAGGAAGAATAAATAGATAGAATTTTTGATTCTTGAACTTATTGATATAAATATGGTACTGGATGGCTGCGCCACTAGTGATTCCCTATTTTTTTTATTTTTTTTTATTTAGGCACAAACGGTTACAAATTACAAATATAAAATAATCTATTGAAGCAAATCAAAATTCCACTAGGAAAACAAGGAAAAGTTAGAAAAGTCGTTTATAGAAAAATTGACATCTGATAAGAATCTTCAGTGATTCATTAATTAAAATTGGCCGTTTAAAATTAATGACATAAATTAAAACTGGTTACATATAAAAAATAGACTTTCTTCGTCGCTAACTGTGCGTTACATCGATGACGTAAATTTCGTTGTTTGCTGAAACTACACTATGATCTTTTTCACCTAATGCGCCATAAGAAGTATAACTTCAAAAGGAATTAATGTGTTCACCTAGTTCTTTATATTGGAAATAAAACTTTTAATACTCATAATAATTATCTCCAAACAATCATATCATTAAAAACTCCCAAAATACACAGTAACGTTCAGTAACAATAATAGTCCGGGTATCGAGGTCGAGACTAGGACCGTCCCAAGTGCGAGTCACGAGTGTGTCCGTGTGCGTGCGTGTGTCGCGCAGGCGGTGTTCCGCGGCGAGTTCCTGGGCGAGTTCCTGTCGGTGCTGCTGGGCGGTCTGGCGGAGGGCGGCGCGCGCGCGCTGCTGCGCGACGACGTGCTGGCCGCCGCGCACGCCATGGCCGCCGTCGACTTCGCCGCCTTCCGCGCCGCCTTCCTGCCGCACTTCCTGCGCGCGCTGCCCGGCCTCGCGCCCGCGCACCTGCCGCGCCTGCTCGACTTCCCCCCGGATACGGTCAGTGCACGACAATTTCGGTGGAACG
This sequence comes from Zeuzera pyrina, assembly GCA_907165235.1. Taxonomy (NCBI): domain Eukaryota; kingdom Metazoa; phylum Arthropoda; class Insecta; order Lepidoptera; family Cossidae; genus Zeuzera; species Zeuzera pyrina. The sequence continues at coordinate 9,493,332 of OU015627.1, forward strand.
TGAACGTGCTCCTGTTAGAGTATTACGTCCACGGTCACCACACTAATGTGCTAAACACCACAGAGTAGGTACAAAGCTATATAATCTCGTTCTCATTGGGGCTACGAGGGCTGCTATTTATGTATCCGGAACTGGCCAGTTACAGAACAATATTAAAAGAGTAATTATAACATTTAAAAATGGAACTCTTTGGCTGAAGAATACAATTTGTTTCATGTAGCTGTCATGTTTATCCTTTGTGGTGTCATTTTGAAAATTGCGAGTCTTTATCACCATGGATTTAAGTCGTGAAAGTTTTCGTACTATGATTTATTACGATTTTCGGCGAGGGCTAACTCAAAAACAGTGCATCGATCAACTCACTTCGACTTTTGGGAACGAAGCACCATCGAAAACTACTGTGTATCACTGGTTTAGTGAGTTTAATCGTGGGCGGTCTGTGCTCACGGACGAAGTTAAAGAAGGTCGCCCTAAATCGGTTGTTGTACCTCAAAATATTGATGCTGTACGGGAACTAATAATGCAAGATCGTCATGTTACATATCGCGAGATAGAGGCGTCTCTGGGCATAAGTATGACGAGTATATATAAAATATTACACGAACATTTAGCTGTAAAAAAATTTGTTCACGTTGGATTCCGCACAACTTGAGAATTGACCAAAAACGGGCTCGTGTCGATTGGTGTGAAAAAATGTTACAAAAGTACGATCAGGGTGCGTCAAAAGCTGTCTATAATATCTACACAGGTGATGAATCTTGGATATATGCGTATGATCCTGAAACTAAACAACAATCAACGGTTTGGGTGTTCCAAGATGACCCGAAACCAACAAAAGTCATTCGTTCAAAAAGCACTTTGCAGCAAATGGTCGGTTGTTTTTTTTTGGTATAAATGGACGTGTAGCTACAGTGCCACTAGAGAATCGTAAAACGGTTAATTCTGAATGGTACACGACCATTTGTTTGCCAGAAGTCTTTGAAGAAATAAGAAAGAACAACCGACAACGCAGAATCCTTCTTCATCATGACAATGCTAGCTGTCACACATCGGCCGAAACAACTCGGTATTTGGAAGATCAAAAGATCGAATTAACGGGTCATTCGCCGTACAGCCCCGACTTGGTCCCCAACGACTTCTATTTATTCCCAACCGTGAAGAATAAATTACGTGGTCAACGTTTTTCGAGCCGTGAAGAGGCTGTTGATGCGTTCAAAATGCACGTTTTGGAGATACCTCAATCCGAATGGAAAAAGTGCTACGAAAATTGGTTCCAACGCGTGCAAAAGTGCATCGATCATCATGGTGAATATTTTGAAAAGCAATAAAACTATAACAAATGTTTGTTTCACTTTGTTATTCCGGATACATAAATACAGCCCTCGTACTAGCTTTTTAATACTGCTTTTCCCCATACGGTAGAAAAAAAACGTGGACGGAGAATGACTAATAATAAACACTAGAAAGAGAAAGCTTAAGCGGCGCAAGCAGTGTGAGTAAACGAGAAAGAATATTTTACTTTCATGTCTGCGTATTACTTTTTAGCGATCACCACTACATAAGCGCGATATCGGTGCTAAACAAATGAATGGCGCCAAAAGTATTTTATTCGTTTTGCTTTGTAGTTTCCCGCCCGCAAACATAATCACACAGTGGCGGCCCTAGCATACTTTTCTGGAAGTTCGATATCTAATTGAGACGCTTTTCCAAATATGCAGTCGCTATGACTTGTAAATATAAGGGACTGGAAATTATGCCAATTTTTAGACAAGAATGGGATATCTTTTCATAGAGACGAGAAAAAACGTGAAGAATATTGACCCTCCTAGGGGTCAATATTCTGCGCATGTCGTAACGTTAATTAAAAAAAATTTTACAACTCGTTAATTTGTTACTAAATATTTACGTTCGTAAACAGCGAGCAGCAGTGCGATTCTCTGACGCAAATTAGTCGAATTCACTTCTGAATCCGCGGTGAGATTGTCAACTGTGAACTGGTATTCTCTAAAGTTGACAGAGATACTAGCACTGCCTCGATGAGTGCGGCGGCGAGTCGTGCTATAGTTAATAAAATTTATGACGATTTGCTAAATATAACAATCTGTGTAGTTATATAAATAATATGCGTTTTTGTTTCTTCGAACTTGCGTGTATTATAATATTATATTGAGTACAGAAAATAAATAGCACCGACAATGGTTTGCGCGAGTATATAACAAAAAATAAAAAATGCGGTACATAGAACAGCGATGCCCGCGGCTCCCTATTGGTCGCTCATCACGCGATACTTCAGCGCAGACCAATCAGAAGGGCTGCCGATGACGCGTTCCTATATTGTTAAGTACGGTGCGCGTACACAATCTAATCTAAATAAAACAAGCTTTATTTAATATAATTATATCAGAAGTTAAAATATGTACACTAAGACGAGAACTCGACTGAGACGTTTACTCTTAAAGCAATCCCCGACAAACTCGCATCCAAGATTACTTTACTTCGCTCCTAGTATGTTTGGTTTAGACACTACTCAGTCTGCCAAGAGATCGGTTGAGTGTCCAAGGCGATATTTTCTGTTTTCAGAAACAAACAAAAAATCACAAAACCCTTTTCCGTATTTTAAGTTTTCCAGCATGTGGCGGTGCGATCACATACTTCAGGTGTCATCTATTCTGTTTGTTGAAATTTTCTGACGTCCTTCTTTCATCTTAATAATGCAATTCGCTAAATTATGTATCTCAAAGAATTCCAAATTCCCTATTACCAAATCTCAAAAAAAAAAATACTTTGCTTTCGTATCAAGCAACATTTTTCAATTACTATTGTGATCTGTTTTGTTAAATCTTGTTCGTTACGGATATCCCAGTATCCTATAAACAAGGATATTTTTCATTCCACATCATAAGAGTTACTCGCTTTTAAACTTAAGTCATGTGAACAGAGTGGGGATAAGTTTCGTCTCCATCACTCCTAGCGTCGTGCAATGTTATTGCGATTTTGTGACGCCAAAGCTATGTAACGTACTATCTATGTTATCTATCTCATCTCCAGTCTATTCCCACTACTGAAGTTTTAAACCCAATAAACTCAGTTTCTGTCAATAAATGTGCATTAGTTTTTTTTCAATCGTATTCAAAATGTTTAATTATTTTAATACTACGTAGCGCAAAAATCACCCTATCGGAAGACGCTATAATCACAGATTAATTAGTTTACTACCGTAAACTATAATCTGCTTTTTTTTTTCTCTTTGTTTTGGCTTCGCAGATTGCATTTAGCCATTGATCAAGTAAATATGAGTCAAAGAGGGAAACGAAGTTTCCCGCCCTTTTCTTTTCTTCTTCTTCCTTTATGGCATGGCACACAGTTTAGCGTATTTGCCAATGTCACGTATTAATAAGTAGAATCCATAGTGTAGAATCACAAGTAAATCAGTTTTTTCTTAGCGTAAAACTCCTCCAGTAAAGTGATAGTAGGCTTTACTGAAGTTATAAAGGACTTCTTGGAAGAGCGTCAATAGTTCAGCTACACATGTTTATTTAGATCACCTCCATTCTTGTCACTTACACAGAACTTTAAAACACAATATACTATCACTGTTGTACTTTAAAACTCCTAAAAATGTAAAAAATAGAAAATCTAAATAAAATGACAATCTCACTTCTCCCGTTCCCGCCAAAAAGTCCTCAGTTCTGCTTTGACATTTGTGAAGTAAACAGATACAAAATAAACGTCAACAAGACATGAATCGCTATACTCCTCAAGAACGTGGAATAATTGTTACGATGTTTTGCCGATTCGTCGGTCATCGTCGTCGTACGTCGATTCGTCGGTGGTGTTCGCGCAGCTTGAATTTAGGCGCAGATTTCTCTGTCGTCCGACACTAACTGGGTAAAGACTACAGCGTTTAGCCGCTCGCTTAGAAGAGTATGGGGGACAACACGAGATGCTGCCAAGCCTGGACCGCCCCGGAGCAACCGTTCTGCTGAGAACATCGCGACTGTAGTCGAAAATGTCGCAGAGGTCCCCGGAGTATCGACCACAGACGACTTTCTCTTTCCTCAATTGGGATGAATTGGGACTGAAGGACATGTGGTTCCAACAGGATGGAGCAACTGCACGAGCCACAATCGAAACTCTGAGGGCTGCATTTCCGGGTCGCCTAATCTCTCGTTTTGGTGATTTGCACTGACCGGCAAGATCTCCCGATTTAACCATTCCATACTTCTTTTTGTGGGTTTTCTTGAAGTCACGAGTGTATGTCAACAAACCTCAGACTCTTGAAGCCCTAAAAGAAAATATTCATCAAGAATGCGAGTACCTATTGCCGGAAATTCTGGCAAGGGTGATGGAAAATGCCATAAATCGGGCCAGTATGGTCATCAATTCTGGCGGCGGCCACTTGGCCGATATTATTTTCTCGACTCAATGGAAAAACAATTTAGACATCAAATAAACACAATCCAAAAGCAGAACCAAAGTTTTTCATTCATAAAAAAATTAGAGCCACCTTGTGCAATGTATAAAATATACTAGATTTAGGTGCAGTCATATAGCCTATTTTACTAATCTTCGTCGACAACTCGGGCTTGTTGAAAAAATTTACTACGCATGATTATTTTACCAAAAATAGACCAAATGGTTTCCACGATAGTTTCACTGTATCTCCTATAGATTCGGGGATCTCCATACTGTCCCAATTATAATAAAACTTAATTAAAAATTTAAAAACCCTCGACTCAAAAAACCTCCAAAAAGTGAAAAAATAATATGTACCTATTTGCCTTTTATATGATAAGTTGTAATATAAATAATAGTAGAAATATATTCAAACGTCGTGGCGTCGGGGGACCGTTAAGTAAATTACTTGTATTTAAATTTCATACCTACATTATCGTTTTTAATTGTATTCTGATTTTATTTTTTTTACATAGCGGTCCCCCGACGCGACGGGATTTGTGCTTCTACTATTTATATTACAACTTATCATAAAGGGGCAATACGTACATCATATTATTTATTTATACTTTTTAAAGGTTTTTTTTTGAATTGGGGGTATTTCAATTGTCCAATCCATCATCAGACCCTGCTCACCATCTCATAGCTAAGAACACTTTCGATCAAGTCACCTTTCAAACAAAAAAAAACCTAAATTAAAATCGGTTCATTCGTTTAGGAACTACGATGCCATAGACACAGATATACACATTCAACTTATAATATAACACCCCTCTTTTTGGGTCAGGGGTTAAAAAAACTGTATGCATAAATTCTGAGTAATATCGTTACCTGCAAAATACGAGGGCTGCTATTTATGTATCCAGAACTGGCCAGTTACAGAACAATATTAAAAAAGTGATTATAACATTTAAAAATGGAACTCTTTGGCTGAAGAATACAATTTGTTTCATGTAGCTGTCATTTGTTTATCCTTTGTGTCGTCATTTTGAAAATTGCGAGTCTTTATCACCATGGATTTAAGTCGTGAAAATTTTCGTGCTATGATTTATTACGATTTTCGGCGAGGGCTAACTCAAAAACAGTGCATCGATCAACTCACTTCGACTTTTGGGGACGAAGCACCATCGAAAACTACTGTGTATCACTGGTTTAGTGAGTTTAATCGTGGGCGGTCTGTGCTCACGGACGAAGTTAAAGAAGGTCGCCCTAAATCGGTTGTTGTACCTCAAAATATTGATGCTGTACGGGAACTAATAATGCAAGATCGTCATGTTACATATCCTGAGATAGAGGCGTCTCTGGGCATAAGTATGACGAGTATATATAAAATATTACACGAACATTTAGCTGTAAAAAAAATTTGTTCACGTTGGATTCCGCACAACTTGAGAATTGACCAAAAACGGGCTCGTGTCGATTGGTGTGAAAAAATGTTACAAAAGTACGATCAGGGTGCGTCAAAAGCTGTCTATAATATCTACACAGGTGAATCTTGGATATATGCGTATGATCCTGAAACTAAACAACAGTCAACGGTTTGGGTGTTCCAAGATGAGCCGAACCCAACAAAAGTCATTCGTTCAAAAAGCACTTTGAAGCAAATGGTCGGTTGTTTTTTTGGTATAAATGGACATGTAGCTACAGTGCCACTAGAGGATCGTAAAACGGTTAATTCTGAATGGTACACGACCATTTGTTTGCCAGAAGTCTGAAGAAATAAGAAAGAACAACCGACAACGCAGAATCCTTCTTCATCATGACAATGCTAGCTGCCACACATCGGCCGAAACAACTCGGTATTTGGAAGATTAAAAGATCGAATTAACGGGTCATCCGCCGTACAGCCCCGACTTGGCCCCCGATGACTTCTATTTATTCCCAACCGTGAAGAATAAATTACGTGGTCAACGTTTTTCGAGCCGTGAAGAGTGTTGATGCGTTCAAAATGCACGTTTTGGAGATACCTCAATCCGAATGGAAAAAGTGCTACGAAAATTGGTTCCAACGCATGCAAAAGTGCATCGATCATCATGGTGAATATTTTGAAAAGCAATAAAACTATAATAAATGCTATATGTTTGTTTCACTTTGTTATTCCGGATACATAAATAGCAGCCCTCGTAGCTGTCGTATGAATGTGATGGATTCCGACGAAAAAAAGGTTGAGAAAAATGTAAATGAGCTATTTATATACATATTTTATTATACTATTACATATTTATTTACTTACGTGATATTTTAATACAATTTTTTCTTTATACATACCTGCATATCTTCACGCTGTACCCCTAACGGGATAGGTTTCTTTATAAAATGTTAAATAATAGTTGGAAATGTTTCAGCATTTTTTTAATTCTTTTCTCAGGATTTGCCGACGTTTACGCAAAATATCCAACGATTAATGAACGATGTCAACTATTATCGCGCGTGCAGTTCCCTTGCGCCTGCAGAAATGAGTTCGTAGCATGACTACCAACACACGTATGATGGTGCTGTAATTGGAAACTGGATCTTGTGATGAATTAGACTAATAAACTTATGTGGAGACAAATTCTCATAGAGAAATTGATAGAAGCTTTTAGACCGCAGTCGTTGAGATAGACTTCTGATAGACGAAAGCAACCGTTAAATGTTTTGGGTTTCCTTCTCATCTTATTTATATTGTGATAGAAATAGTCATATTATGTTTAATGGTTATTCTTTTTGTTTTGAGTGCATTAAAAAGAGGATGGTATTAGCTACGTTGATATTTAAGTTTATTGACTGTTTTGTATTTGTTTGAAAAAACTGTGCATTTACATACAAATCAATTATTATTATAGGTTTAAATTTTAGAACTAGTCATTTAATGGTAGGTACAGATAAATTGGACTATGTGAACATATTTCATAGAGTTTATAAGTTGACGAGTTCATAGTATCTTGTCTGTACCTGTCTTTAATACTGGAACTTAGTAAGAGTAAGACAGAAATGTAATATAGTCAAGCAGTCTACCCTGTTTGTGATCGTATGCATTATGAAGACAAAGTAGTAGAGTGATCCCATAGTAGATTACTTTGCCGACCAAAGGAATTTTATCTTCTCTGCATGTGTACTTAAGTTTTATTACTATTCTTATTTTCAACACTGCCTATTGAATTTTAATCCTATAATTAGTATTGAGGTTTTGAAATATGCATTTATGTTTGATGTAATATTATATTGCTACTTACGTAGCATTTTATTTTCTAAACCTAAGTTCATACTTCATTTTAAAAAATGATGTAAAATGTTGTCTTATTACATATTTTATTCTAACTGTTATTACCTAACAGTTAAACAGGAGCAGGAAGAATTTCGTAGATTTACTTGTCTCTGTCACGCACATAATCCCGTCGCGCTCACACGCACGGGTACGGTGACCGCCGTCTCATAGATTGTAAAATTTTTTAATGGTATTACACTTTGTATTAACACGTAATAACGTGTATTAACGTAGGTATTTATTAGTTTAATTTATATTTTATAACAAATATGTACTTCGTTTCTTTTCTACTAAATGAAATAGGTTTTACCCACTTTAATAATGATACTATCTTCGTCGGCTTAAAGCCGACATTAAAGAACCTGTTCTTTAATCCTTGGCTTAAAGTCATGTTACATTTATGCCAAACTCAAAAGTCGTTACTCTATAAAATCGATAGGCGATCGATTAAAGGTACCTACACTACATGATATGCATAATTTTTATTTCATCAATACAGGATACAATATTTACACAAACTCTCTTTTTGCTACTTGGTAATATTCTATGAAATTATAGTTACATTTATCTAAAAATGTTTTTTAGCTCAAAGGTCAATGTACGAAATTCTCCTGCTCCGCGACCACACTACAGTAGGAACATAAATGTTGCAATCTGTTGCACTGAGCACTATTGTAATTTAGTTTAGATATTATTTTGTAATAAAATAAAAGTTTATGTCCGTGCATATTATTTCTCTTAATCTATATATGTATACTTCATTAATTTATGTATTATTTAAATAAATATAAAAATATATACTTCAAAATAATAATTTATGTATATTTTATTGAATGCAATGGTTACATTGTGAAATTTTGAGATTTCATACAAAAGGCAAGCTTATCTCTATAAGAGATTTCTTCCAGCTAACCCAATATAGCAGTACAAATACTGTAGAGGGCAAATAACGAAATATTTTAACGTTACTGTACATATTTATTTATGGATTTAACTATTTAATGAATGAATGATTGTATGTCTTGACACATGATATTGGCAGAATTAGCAATCTCAATAACTCTTTTCCAAAAAAAACTACATCGTTGGTGTGGTTTGTCCATTCCAAAATTACGAATAAATGAATGTTATTATGTGTTTAATAAATAACACAACAAATAAACAAGAACAAAAACATACCAAAAGCTAAACTAAGCTTTCCTATGGAAGTACTGAATCCATTTAATTGCGGTTTTCACTAACCCGATAAATATTATGCATTTAAGGAAGTTGTGTATAATAAAAATTGCCCTATTGAAGCATGCTCTCACAAAATATTGATGTAGTGTATTTTTGTAAATAAACTACTCCAGTGAAGTAGAGTTGCAACGCCAGTACTTATATATCTTAGAGGCATTTTTGTTCTGTAGGTAAATTAAAAAATGAACCATGATAGTGTATTATTTAATTAGGTTTATCGAAGGTTTATACATACAAATAAATCTAAGAATATACATCTATCATATTCTTAAGAGTAAATTGAACTATCTATTTTGAAAGAGTCTCCTCTGAACTTCTTTTACGATGTCTTTATGGCTGGCATATAGTTTGATGTCTGGAGTTATATCAACCCACCGCACGCCAACTGCATCATCACCTGCATGTAATTTTAATGCACCAACTATATTTCCATCTTCATCATGAAAGTTGTATGCAACCGTTTCCATCCAAGCATTATCTGTATTGCGTGGATCGTCTACATATCCTTGGTATACTTCATCACCATAACTAAAGAATGATTCGAATTTAGTATTCCAAGTTAGTCTTTCAGCTGAAATAAATATTGCAATGATAATAATGTATTTCCTAGACATTTACTATTTGTTACTTTAGTTTTTGATTGTTTAATTCATTATGTAATAATAATAATTGTAAATTTAACTTTTATTTAGGTACCCTATAACACAATTTTCAATTATTCAACACTAGCTAGTGCCCTCTATATCATCCACATGGAGTAATGTTAAAAAAATTAAAAAAATTTTTTTATTATTTGTTTAATAATATAGTATTGTATAGTTGTGTTTATTTTAAAATTGTGATGCACAAAAATTTAAGTAACTAAAAGATGCTGGATAAGAACATTGGACTGTTATATTGAAGTCTTCGACCTTGACTAATACATGAAAGTTAAAAAATGATATTTATAAGAACAATTTCCTTTTTCAAATACAAAACAAAGCTCGGGCGCCACCTCGCGATAAAACGAGGAATTAATTAACTTAAAAAATAAATTAAACAAATTGATAGCAAAATATGTGTTTATTCTTGTAACAACAAAGAGTTGGAGTAATATAACTAATGTTAAAGTTTTAAATTTAAATTACACAAAATTTTACTACAAAACTTACTTTACTATAAAAGTCTTTTCACTAATCATTCTTCTTAGTGTAATAAAGAAAAATTTTACATATTTGAATGTATAACGTAACCATTTATATTTTTCGTCAGAGCGGGAAACCTGCGGAATTTTTAACATAACAAGAACTAATTGCTGTTTTAACTGCTTTTTATTTACTAATAATAAAGAAGTGAATGAATTTACTTAATATAACGTCTCTAGGCACTCGTTTTATATTTGTCGGCGTAGCAAATCTGTTTCAAAATATCGAGTCTCGTTTTCAAGTAAGAATGGAGCTGATTACATGATTTGTTGATGTTTGCCTTGGAGACCAATATGGCTTTCGAAGCTGCAACACTCAATTGTGTTTTTTCACTTGTCCATATTTTATTCATTAGAGAAAAAACTCTTTCGACAGGTGCGTTACTTCCAGGCAAACATAAAACGTACTCAATAATTATAAAAAAGCTCGTACATTGGAGATTGTTAGCACGGAAGTGAGTGAACAACTCCACCCAACAGCCTTCAGCAGCAACATTTTCACCTTTCCAGCTTGTTATTTTTGCATCTGTGGCGTAATTGCAAATAAGCGAAAGTCGTCAAACACTTCCGTATCTTGGCTGCAGCTAAGAAATCCTTGCGTGATCAGCAAATCCGTCAAATTCTGAACTTCTTCCCAAGTAGGTACTTTTGTCAAATTTGTCCATTCAAATACCTCTAGTTCTGCATTGAACTGACACCATTGCTCCAAGTATTCTTTACTTGTCTTATAAAATTCAGCCACCACAGTTTTCACATTCTACTCATCAGTTTCCTGTAATTTTACCAGTAGATTACGGACAGTGTGAGGAAGGAAATGTAAATTCTCTTTAAGTGCCAAGTTATCTCATAGACTATTAATTTCCTTCGAAGTCTCCATTGCAGACACCTTTTGACCCTCGACTTGATGAAAAGTCGCTGCTTGTGCATGCATAAAATATAACCACAACTCAGAGCTAGGATTTTCGAAGAATGCTCTTAAAATATTTGGACATTTTTCGATGCCCAGGAAATAGCTTTTCAAAGGATTAAAAATTTTCAAAACTCTCTCAAGCGCCGACATTAACACAAGCCACCTAGTTTTACTGTAGCCCAAGAGTTTGTTATACACTGTCAGTGGAATCACATATCTCTTTCAAAGATTCTACTCGAACGCTGTAGATGTAGAAAAATGAATAAATTTTGACAATGATACATTCTAAGTCAACAGGAAGGCAATCGGCGGCTGTTTTAATCGCGTTGTGAACTATGTAGGCCCCACATCCAATTCCAATGAGCTGTCTTCCGAGAGATAGGTTAAATTTTGCGTATACATTATTTTTCCCTTTTCTATCCTTTCCTCCAAAATTGCAGTTCGTATTATCTCCACTTGTATAAATAATCTGCACTTGTATAAATAAAGGGAATGGCTGCTCTACAATTTTCTTATTCAAATCATTGCATGATAATACTTCCTTTAAGTAATCGACAATTATGTCGGATGTTTCACCTGGCTGGTTTTGAAACTCTAAAATCTTGACGTTGACGCCTTCGTATGGTAAAAATAGCGGATCAAAACGGAATAATTTTGTCGCGTCATGATTTGAAGCATCCGTTAATAATGTTAAGCAATGGGCTTCGCGAAGATGCACTTTCAATTCATCCGTCGCCATAGGTGCCAGTACATTTACAACAATAGCCTGAGATTTTGTACGAGCAATCTAAATTTCTGCTCAAAACATGTTTGTATTAAATTAGAAGCACAGCCATTTGAACGAAAGCTGTAATTTTCTTGCACCATATGATACGCCCACGCACCCTCCGCTGCAGTTATATCCAAATCTTTGGAAGTCGGCAAATCGGTTCTTTAAAATTACATAAAGACGACCTTGAAGCAGCAGCTTGATCGGAAAGCCTGTGTTTTTCCGATTTTAAATGTTTCTCAATATCGCTGGCACCACCATGTCCAACACTAAAATCAATGCGACACATTTCACACCTAACATCTGCTGCACCACTCCTTTGTTTTATAAATGGATACTTATTTTGCAAAGTAATATTAAAGGAACACTTGCGTTTAGGCATTTCTGTAATGTTACAACGGTTCAATGACAAAAATGTGACGGTGCGTTTTAAACACTGACTCTAACTAAAACAAAACATTGTTATGATTGTTCGCTGAGTGGAGATGCAGTGGTACCTAATCTTCCATCCCGCTCTCGCGTCATTCATTCCATTCGCTCTCTCCACACCGCCCGTTCGTACCAAGCGGCACGTTGTCGCCCGCGCTATTTTCAAATTTAACATACTTATAGCATGCATTCATTTAGCCTAAAGCTAAAGCGGGACATTTTTGCTCTTACTGGGGACAGCGGGACAGACAGTGTGAAAGCGGGACTGTCCCGCCCAAAGCGGGACGTATGGTCACGTTAAATAAATAGCACAAGAAAATCAATCCAGCCTTCAAAACTTTTCCAAAGAAATCAGTCTCCCTCGAATTTTCCAAAAGCGCCGTGCAATTAAAATAATGAGCCAAGTGAGTTGCATCAGCACATGCCAATCGAAAGGGACGCCATTACGATGACATGTAGGCCAGGCAGGTATATTGAAATTGGTATGAATAAGTAGTTAAATAAGTAGTTTGTCAAATAAATAAATAGATAAATAAATAGATAAATAGCTGTAAATAAACACGAATAATGAGAAACTCAAAGCGCAAATTAAATTTTGATCAAGTCAGCAAAATGGCGTGACGCGTAAGCTCTTACCCGAACATGTCGGCTATTTATCGAAAAATATTCCAAACATCCTCGTAGGATTTTGGGTAAATTTATAATATTTTAATACCTTATTAATCAAAAAGGTAGCATAATGCAAAATTAATGAATTAAAACGGACTATATTCCATAAAATAAAATTTTAATTTTAGAACATCTTGACGGGTCCAAATAAATCCAAGTGGCGGATGACGTTTCAGTTTTAGAGGCCATCGACGCTTGCGCAGATTAAAAAGAAATATGGTATTTATGATTGACACATCTCACTTAGCTATTGTAAGAATGTTTTTTTTACTTTTAAAAATTACTTATTTATTATGTTTATAATAAATAACGAAATAGGCTTGCTTCAATAAAAAAATAATGTTTTTAAAATTAAACTAATAAATTTTCAATAAATTTACAAATGAATAAGCTTTGGAGCAACAAATAAGTTATGTAAACACCAAGTGTTATAAATTTTGACAAAACATGAACATATTTTGAGGACAGGAATTAAGGAATAAGGATTAAATTTGGAGAAATAGAAGAAAACAACATGTAGCGTAAATAACACGTTACAATGGATTATGAAAAATGTGGCTAATATTGTGGGTGAACCCCTTCGACAGCCTGCCGTCGATGTTGTATAAATAAATTGGTAATGGAAAAGACAAGTCTTCTACTTTTCATCTCTTTCGCATATTGCCTCTTCGGAATAATGAAGGCGGAATGAATGAAGATGGCATTGAGTGACCTCTTTATACAATAAAATCTAGACACCCTTCTGCAGCAACGCCTTAAAAGTCTCCATTTATTACAAAGAAACTCTTTTCGCTGTTTGTTATTCGCATCTAGAGTAACAAAAACTAGACAAAATTCTGAAAATTATATGAATTCGAGGAATCCTAAAAAGTTTATCCCTAACGAATTCGGAAATACTATGAAAATGTAATTCAGAACAATTGTCGGAAAAACATGGTACCACGCGTCTGATTCAAATAATCCGAAACACGAAAGGTCACAAACTCAACTGTCAACTTTTAAAATAAACTATTTTAAACCTGCACAATCTTTATTCAACTGTAGCCGGGCGTTTATAACATTTCGTACTATATTCCAAAGTTTCCAAAGTCAACGGTGACTGAATGCCCGGCATATGTGATCACTGATCATGTGAGTGTACGGGAAAGTGCTAGCAAGCGAAGATGTTATTATGCATTACTACGCATCGCAACGCAACTTGTTGGTAATATTTACTTACCTTATTTACGTGAAGTGAAATAGTTTTTTATTTTGAATTTTTCATATGAGAAAATACTTAAAAAGGTAAAGAAAGTATGTTTAAGAGTTCATCTGCATTTTATTTACAAGTTTTTGATATTTTATGTTACCTTAGAATGTAATGAACTTAGTCTGTCTTGTGGAATTTAATAGATTTTTATACCAAATAGTGCAGAGGAGCTTATAGTTATTACTCTTTTATAATACTTTTATTAAAATAGTGTCGTGATTGTTTGTTTTTAATAGCTGTAATTATGTCTATTCATTCTACAGTTTTTGAGAAATATCAATTTAGAATCACTGAAAGATTTCAGTCTTCAATTAGATAACATGTAATGCCTCTACGACATTGGTTTCCAAACTTATTTTGTCTACTGAGTCGAGAGCTCATGCAGTCGTTGTCTAAGATGCCTCCTAGCTAAATGAAATTACAAATCACCCCCCAGACCTCTACACAACGCCCCCATTTTTTTTCTGGGTCTCTTACCGCCCCCCTTTAGGCCTGCAGCGCCCACAAGGGGGCGTTATCGCCCACTTTGGGAATGGCTGCTCTACGAGAAGAATAGATTTATTTATTTTCAAAATATTGTTACAGTTGGACCTTATGCGTAGGGAATAAGGTCGATTTTTGGTGGAACTCGAAACATAACTTTTAATGCTTATATCTCGAGACCTAGGCCTTATCGAGTTATGACCTAAAAACGCATTGCTAGGTTTAAGGCCTACTATCGAATGGTATAAGTCAAATTAAGAAAGAAGAACCAAGTTGCACCTCGAATATTCCCGAGCGATGACGTGTCATGTACCTATGACTTATGCAAACAGGCGGCGTCGAGAACAATGTCGAATTACCGTTAGCGAGCGTAATTCACTAGAAAGTTCCACCCTCTTTTTAGCCGACTATAAATAGAGCTCTGTGTACGCCGCCGAGTTAGTCTTTCTCAACTATCGTTCGAAGCGACATATCGAGGCGACATCAAGGCGAATTACGAATACCACTACGACGACTATTGCGACGACCTTGGATAGAAGAACTCTGCGATTCGGGAACGTTGTTATTGAGTGAAGCGTGTACCTTCGGTGACTACTACGCGAGTACCTACTTCGAGGGCGACTACGAAGATTAGGAACCGCCGCAATTAAGTTCGCGTGTTCTTGACATCTACTTGTAAGAAGAAAAATAAACTCTTTGCACCCTTAACCGGCATCTTATTACCCTCAGCTCGTAACAATATATAGAGCACACCCTATTGGCATTACTTGTTAACCAATCATCTTCTCTTCTTTCTAAGCGAACTGCTTTAATCCACCGTAATTACCGAAACTCATTTTTGGTAAACTAAAAGAATAAATTTATAAGATCCAATTCAAAAAAAAATTGCTGTGTATAAAAATGCAATAAAAAATAACTTATGTACTAAAAACTGGCTGGCTACTAGTGGCATAATACAGATCACAATATTTTTATTTAATTTCTTGTAGACATAAAATTATTTTAAATACTTATGATAAGTTATAATATAATGACTTCTTTCTGTCTGCTACACCACTTAACCACACAGGAGGTCATTTTTAATTTATATTTCACTAGTTTTCACATCAACAAACCAATTTTATTTGCGACTGGCTGATTGTTATTGAGCGCATAGTAGACTAAGTAGCATGTTGATTGTAGTTTTTTAGCCACACCCTCTGGGTGGGTTTGATTTTAAATTGAATGTGAGTTCCATAGTATTTCCTAAGTTGTTGTCAACGTATAGATACATATTATGTTAATATATGATAATATATGATTACCTTCCGACATAACTAAAGAATTTATAGCTTCTTCCTGAAACTCTCTTACTGCGGTAATATTGACTTTTTCACCAGGGTCTACCATACCACCTGGCAGAGCCCACTCTCCCGTATCACCTCGTTTGATTGCTATGAACTGAAGTATAGGTCTGCAACAAATCAAATAAAAATATATACACAAGCAGTAAAGGTATTAAACAATGATTTTGAATAAAAATTATTTTTAAAAATAATGTAAAATGTTGATTATGATCGTTTACTATCTGGATTTTCAATATTTTATTTTTTAATTGAACAACAATAATTTAATTATTACATCCAATTATTTATCAATTATAGTTATTATATCAATTACCTGGTTGATCTGGTAATCACAACATAAAGATAAAAATATTTGACTCAATATTTTTTTTATATTTATAACAATATATCTTTATATTGCCATACATTTGAATTTTCATCTATAAATTATGAAATGAAATTCACTTATCACTAATGTCAATTTCCACTTCACCACTCTGCATCCTCTTCCAGCGAGTAACAACAGGGTCTGCGGCATGGTTAGGTCCCCATTTACCAAGCACACCCCTGCCTTTGATACCAGTCCTTCCAATAGGATTTAATGGGTAATTATTTTGAATTATGTATTTACCCATGTGGCTTGTTCTGTTTATTTTTCCATCTATATCATTCCATTTGGGCTTAAAATTAGAATCATCTATAAAAATAAAAATAGTTAGCCACAAGAAAAATAATAGGTATAATATTTATAATATATACTTGTGATATGTTCAAATCACCAAAAATTGAAGAACAAAACTGTGAGACTGCTTAGCTATCAAGTCAAAACCTTACTGTAGTGTCGTTTTTTTATTCATACATACAATTCAGTGTTATTTGACTTACTGATATCAGGGTCTGCCCATGGTTTACCATACACTGAATCAGCAGTGTGATTTGGAGGTTTATATTCTTGGTATTCAGTCGACCAGTTCACTTTATCATCAGGTACAGGAAATCTTTGAATAATGGACCTTGGGTAGACTCCGCCACGACATTTGAAATGTGTAGAAATCATAGTTAAACTATGCCTGATCATCAATGAGCTTGAAAATATTATGAATAACGACTTTATATTCATTAATATATTGTTATCAAATTACAATAAAATAAACTTAGTTTATGACATAGATTATACAGTTTATAGATTTGACAACGTAGTGATAGTATATAATTTTTTTTTGTCCTTAGGGCATTGGTAACAAAACCATTAGCCTAATGACGAACTTTTGGAAAAACGTTACTGGCCCTAACACTCCTCCAGTAAAGTGATAGTAGACTTTACAGAAGTTAAAAAGGACTTCTTGGAAGAGCGCGAAAACTTCAGCTACACATGTTTATTTAGATCTCCTCCATTCTTTTCACTTACTTAGAACTTTGAAACACAATATACTATCATTGTTGTACTTTAAAACTCCTAAAAATGTAAAAAATAGAAAATCTAAATAAAATGACAACCTCACTTCTCCCGTTCCCGCCAAAAAGTCTGATAGTATATAATAAAGTACTTTTTTTTTTTTATTTGCAAATGGCACCGTACGTGAGTACATTGCCAACGTCAAGTAAAGCGAGAAAACAATTCAGTAGATGATTAGCGCATTTGCCAATGTCACGCATTAACACAAACTAGTATACAGTAGAATCCATGTAGAATCACAAGTAAATTAGTTCTTTCTTGTAAAACTCCTCCAGTAAAGTGATAGTAGGCTTTACTGAAGTTATAAAGGACTTCTTGGAAGAGCGCGAAAACTTCAGCTACACATGTTTATTTAGATCTCCTCCATTCTTGTCACTTACACAGAACTTTAAAACACAATATACTATCACTGTTGTACTTTAAAACTCCTAAAAATGTAAAAAATAGAAAATCTAAATAAAATGACCTCACTTCTCCCGTTCCCGCCAAAAAGTCCAATAAAGTACTTTGTTTGTGGTAGTGATCAAAGTAGGGATGTTGAAAATAATATCGATGTATCGATATTTCTTTTTTAAAATATCGATGTTGTCAGACGATATATCGATGTAAAATATCAAGTATCGAAAACGTATCAAATACGATATTTTTCTCATCTAGGAGTAGAACTAATTACTAAATACAATTTTATTGCAAAATACGAAATAAACTAAATATGAAAATCTTCAAAAACAGCATGTAAACACTACACAATATAATTTTAATATGCAATTGATACTTAATACGTCTTATTTCAACATTTAACGAAACATTCAATGGTTACGAAATCTTACGGATATATCGATATTATTTTTTCGATATGTCAATATCGTTATTGATTGATTTAAAAAAATGTCGATACGATATGTATCGATACTTTTCGGCGCTTACGACATCCCTAGATCAAAGAGAATGTAACATTACTACGTAATAGTAGTGATAAACGCACAGACTTTTGATAAACGTTAGCAGTGATAGCAAAGTGGTAGGTGATTACGTGACAGTGAGATATGACTATAGACAGACTAAGAAGATACGATATGACCCAATATGACCACTTTGACCACAGATTAAGTATTTGTAGCAAGCTACAGATGCGAAAGTCACTTTATTGTAGTTGCTATGTATTTCGTATTGGCGCTACTATGGCCTACTTTTTGAAAAATTTTGGAAAATTATCCATCAATAAGCAGTTGCCCAGCGGCGTTATTCGCAAGAAATGTTTTTTTCTTCATTCCCTTCAGTAAATAGCAGTAGTGTCGAAAATGTATAAATATCACTGGTTAACAAATTTTTGTAGCAAGAGAAGTGACTACCAATTTTGCAATACTTACCAACCCTCATTATAACACCGTATTTATTTTGTTTCGATCCGGTCTAGTTTTTGTGTTACAGCTACCTACCCGTAAAATTAAATTTTAACCGTTGTACCTTAACTTTTCAATTCTGGATATATTGTATTTTAATAAAGTGCTTGTATTTTGTGTTTGCCGAGTTAAGTGATTTCTAAATTATGGAAAGAAAGTGTAAAAATGATCCTGACAAGTTTTGGTTACATTTGTGGTCCATACCGATTGATCAGGCTGCTAACATGAAAGAGACGTATGAAACTATGAAATTTATTTTGGATAAAATTCAATATAACGAACATGAAGGGAAAATTTGTGGAGATCTAAAAGTTATTGCACTTGTTTTAGGATTACAGCTTGGATATGTTGAATTCTGTTGTTCTATTTGTGAATGGAATAGTAGGGACAGAAAAAATCATTACGTTAAGAAAGACTGGCCCAAATGAGAATCTTTTACATCAGGACAAAAAAATAAATAAATATGCCCCGTTAGTACAACCTGATAATGTATTTTTGCTGCCTCTTCATAAAACTTGGCTTTATTAAAAACTTCGTGAAATCAATGAATTGGGATGGTGATGGATTCTTATACATAAAAGAAAAATTTCCCATAATCAGTGAAGCAAAAATTAAAGAGGACATATTTGTAGGCCCTCAAATCAGGAAATTAATGAAAAATGAAGTTTTTTAAGAAAAACTTTTGATCTGGAAAAATCTGCTTGGGTAACTTTCATGACTTCAAATTTTTCGGAAATCATCGATCAGATGACTATAAAAGTATTGTGGATGATCTTTTAACTTCCTATAAAGCTAAGGTTGTCACATGACCTTAAGAATACACTCCTGCACTCTCGTTTGGATTTTTTTCCTAAAAATTTGGGCGGCGTCTGCGATGAGCATTCCACCGGAACATTTCTACAATAGAACAACGATATCAGAGCAAGTGGAGTCCAGTATGCCAGCGAATTATTATTGGACATTACGTCGAGATGTCCCTAAAGCAAAATACCGAGAAAATAATAAGACACATGTACCTACATGTAACATTACAATAGCATACATATGTTAATTTAGTTTATGAAAACCGTATTTTTATAAAAATGAAAAAAAAAAAACTTATTACAATAAATCTATTCGTATACGAAATATTCTAATGTCAATTCCACCTTCCTCAACCTTGTTCTAAATGTAATTAGTTAACAGTTTTCTTGTTACATACAAAAAGTGGATTTTTGTTGACTAGTGTATTTGTTGCTATAAGGAAAATGGAAACCACCAGAATAGTCTCATCTTCGTGGAAAACCACCTATGTACATCCAATACCGAAAAAGGGTGACAGATTAGACCCGATAAATTATAGGCCGATTGCTGTTACCTCCTTTTTGGATTGCCAGTTTTTTGACAGATGCATCAGACAGTAATAGAAGGTAGTTGCTCTGATAGCTTGTATATTAACGCTGACGACCCACAAAGTTCTGTGTTGTCCCCGACACTGTTTCTGCTGCATAACAACGATATACATTACTATGCGGATGACAGCACAGGGGACGCTTATTATACAGGTAGAGCAAATACTTCTCGTTCTGTGGTGAACAGAAGGCGCGACGAACTTGTGTCTAAAATCGAGAGCACTGGTCAGAGTATCCGATTAGAAATGACAGAACTTATAGTCCAGTTCAACCCCACCAAGACACAAGTTTGTCCATTCGCCGCTAAAAAAACCCCATTTGCTATGACTTTTCAGTTCCAAGACACGTCCCTTACCACCTCTGAGAGTATTGGGATCCTTGGTGTCGATATCTCTCGCGATCTTCAATTCCGAAGTCACTTGGAAGACAAGGTCAGGCTGGCGTCCAAAAAACTCGGTGTGCTCAACAGAGCGAAGCAGTATTTCACTTCGGAGCAGAGGCTATTATTGTATAAGTCGCAAGTTCGGCCGCATATGAAGTACTGCTGTCACCTATGGGCGGGAGCACCTGCATACCAACTTGCTCCTTTTGACTCGATTCAAAGACGAGCTGTGAGAGTTGTCGACGATCCCAGGCTTACAAGCGGTCTCGAACACTTAAGTTTGAGGAGAGATTTCGCCTTTCTGTAAATTATTTTATAGTTTTAAAAATTTTTAAAGCTAATGCCGAATTAATGGAGGAGTAACATTTTATTGTATGACATTATATTCTTTATTAGCAATTCAGAGCAACTTTGTCTATATTTTCACCAATTTTGAAGTGCCGTTAAATCAATGACTCCGTAAATATAGCAAGGATATACGATATATGACAAGGAAAACATAGTTAAACATTGTGGCCAGTTATCGATTGAAAAACACTTTCTCCATGGGAAAAGTCGCTGCTGCCAATTTTATGAATGTTTTAGGGACGCAAAATTATAATGACGTTTAGAGAATTCCATACTCTCTAAAAGAGACCATAAATCATAATCAAATGGATCAAGATCGGGACTAGATGACGGCCAGTCTTCATCTCTGATGAAGCCAGAAACGTTCCTTTCCAGCCACACTTGTATGGATCGAGCTTTATGACCCGGTGCTGTCTTATAGACACTAATGACCAGTGTTTTTCTTATAAGCTGCAAATCCTAAGTCATCTTGTAAAATACGCAACATGGTTCTGGGTGTAATATTCATTTACCTAGATAAAATCTTTTGCACAGGATTGCTACGGATTCTTTCCTTTACCGCTTTGATTGCCTTTTTAGTACAAATATTACGTGGACGGCCAGGATCTTTTTCTGTCACAAACAGAAGACATTTCATTATACCTACCAATAGCCCGGTACAGTACACAAACATTAGACTAATACAAAGCGGATGGAGATTTTCAAAAATTGCATTTGGCTCCATACCCATTTCGTGTAATACTATCACAGCGATTCGGTTCTCTTTATCACCCCACTCCATTTTAATATCACAAGAATATTTAAGATTGGCGCGAAAATGGGAAAACACTATGATTATTCATATAAGAATGACAGGTTCCAAATTCAAATGCAAATTTAGTTTTTTTTGTAACAGTATTTATGGCTAGACTGTGTATATGTTTATTACGGACATCGGGATTCCGGTTTCCGATTTCAGGTTCAATTGCATTATCGAGGTCCCGTTTGGCTTCAGCTACCACTCGCTTTCGCTCTATAGGTTTTCATGCATACGTGTCGGCACTATCTAAATTTATGCATTCTTTTCTTAATTTTTCATTATTTAAGATTTTATGCTAGATCAAAATAAATCTCAAAATTCGTTACTTCGCTTTCTCAATAGAATTGAAATAAAAATGACAAAAGTACAAAGAAGTAATTTATTGTAATTATAACTTATAGTTTTTAAATCCTTCTACGTGTTGTTTTTCTTGCAGTTGTTGGTTTCTTGAACACACCATCATCGCATGTCTGGAAGTCTTCATCCTCATCTAAAACGAAAGAAAATTAATAACAACAATAACAGACAGTGCTTATAAAAACAAAAATTCTAATTAAAAGAAATGTTAAATATACTACATGAAGACAACAAGAAATTAATTAAATGTAAATCATTAAATTTCACTTGATAGTCTTTTTAAAGGACATCCTCTTTTTAATGAGGACGTAATAATTGTTATAAAATAGAACGCTTAATTTACAACTAAGTGTAACCTCAAAAAAACCAAGTGCAGTAATAAGGTCTGACGGCCGACTGAAAGACACGTAGGGATGAGCGATATTATATCGATGTTGATGTTCAAAATATCCATATTTTAATATCGATAACGACGACTTTTTAATATCCAAATATCAATAATTTAAATAGGATATCGTAATATCGATATTATTAATAAGAAATAGAAATATCGATATTTTTAATAATATATCGCAATGTCTATGTTTATTTTTACCAAGATAGTTAATGTCATTATTATTTCATTTACAATGTGTTTTGCAAATAAGGGAATTAACAAAATATTCAATAGAACATCTTAGAATAAATAATGTGTAAAAAAACAGATCATGCCAATATTCTTAATTTACTAAACTACTATCTGTTCTAGTACCTACTACAGTCAAATATTGATAGGACATATTATTTAACTAGGTAACAGACGTATTATTGTTTGTTGTCAATATTTCTGAGAACATCAATAAAATTTTTTTCTTAATTTGCTTTTTGTACTTTTTAATATTTTATTAGAAAAAAATGTAATGTTTATTATTTTTTTGTATAATAAATACTTACCTAAGTTGCAGATGATGATGTTCTCCTATAAATATGCATTTAAAAAAATGTTAAAAACCGTCAACATTAGAAAATATCGATATTTTGTGGTCGATAATATCGGAATACGGATATCAAGCTATCAATATTAATATCGATATTTTAGCAATATCGCTCATCCCTAAAGACACGGTTAGTGCACAAGGCGCCAAATCAATCAAGCAAAGGCGGCATAAATTTTAACGCACATAGATGTCGCCTCAGGATGTACTTAACTGATTGGTCCATCTAATTACTGCGTCTTTAAAATTGTGTCTACTGCACAGGTACATCGGCAAGTCATACAAGATAATGTGTACTACCACTGTACCTGTATCGTCTGATTCATTCGATGTTACTTTGTTATATCTCGCTGCAGCTTTTCTTGACGACTTCCTCACTATCGTTTTCTCGGTATTGGTTGGTGGTTCGTTCTATGAATAAAACAACATCAATATGAAATGAAGTAGCAACTTGTGACGGCATCCAAAATGTTTACTAGTTTCAATTTTATATGGCCATTTTTATATACATATGTATATTATCTTCTATTTAATGCATAAGTTGCTTTAATAAAATAATGAAATTTCGTACAAACGCGAGCTTATCTCTATAAGAGCTTTCTTCCAGCTAACACCACAAAGCATTGTCAATACCGTAGAATGTAAAAAACGAAGTAAAATTTCAACTGAAACATTCGTGATTTGTTCTATGAAAACTATTAGTAAATAGTATATCATGTGTTTGAATAAATAATAATACAAAAAAACAATTATACATAAATAGATATCTATGCTAGTGCAATATAAATCTGTAGGCTCTGTCTGTAAATACAATTTTTTTGTCAAATTTTGTGATAAATTTTCGTTTTATGACTTTAATTCTACCATTTTTCAAATTTTTGTTCGTCTGTCTGTATGTCCTTTTATAACTCAAGAACGGCTTGACTGATCTTGATGAAAATTCGATAATAAGAACATGTGGTGGCGCAAATGATAGGCTATATATGATATTGATAAACCTAATGGTAACCATAAGAATAAATTTCTGCCATTTTGTTTAAGGCTTTCTGATTTTCTCTTTCTGAGAAACCGCCAAACAAATATTGATGAAATGCTAAACCACTGAAACAATTATGATGTTTGGCACAGACATAGCTGACATCAGGGAATGGACATAGGCTACTTTTTTATCAAAAATATACCCCTAAGTGGGTGAAAAAGGGGATGAAACTTTAAAAAGGTACGAGGGCATTGAGTAAACGTAATGAGCAATTCCCCACCTCGTCGGGACTATTGGACGACCGCCGCCTGTTGCGGCGGGGCGGCGCGCGGCGGCGAGGCGTGGCCCGCGGCGTGGCCTGCGGCGTGGCTCGCGGCGCGACGCGCTCCTCACGCGGCGCGCCGGCGCCGCCCTCGCTGTTAACTTCCTCTCCTTCACCGTTCTCATCCCCGACAGCAAAACACTCTTCGATTTTGTCACCGAGTTCTGTTACTAAAGTCTACAAATGGAGTTCATTATATCATTTATTTTTGTAAATAATGTACTGCTTTTATTACATTACGCAGAAAATATATAAAACATAGAAAAGTATTTCACTCAAAATATGAATTTATAATAATATTTTGTAACGAGACTTTTATATTCGAAAATGTTGAGCACATAAATCGTAAATATACACTTCTCATCAAAAAAATCGAAACACTACTGCAATTGCTATTCAGGCGGCATTAAAATAAAAAAGAGGTTTGATATCATTAAAAAAATACTCCAATAATTAGCTGGCAGTTTAGTCTACACAATGGTGTACCACAATTCCAAATTTGAATTTAAATTTTCGAATTTTCATCGAATAAATGAATGTGGAGCTCAATGTGGAGATTGTTTTCAATGTGTATTTCGTCGGAATTTCTGCATTTAATCACATTTTTTTTGCCAAAAATATCGTTTTTTTTAATAGAGATCGTTAACAAAGCTTTGTAACATCCTACCAAGGAGATTATTTTCCTAACAAATATGGATACCTTGCCCACCGAAGCCGCCCAAGTTGTGGCATTGCTGAATTCAGGGCCCAGTCAACGTGTTGTGGCTGCACAATTGCATCTTAGCCTCTCTGCTGTCAATAGAGTGTATCAGCGTTATCGGGACACTAGTATGTTTACTCGCCGTCCACAATCTGGTAGACATCGAGTCACGTCTGAACGAGATGACCGGTATATTGTGTCAGTTTCTCTAAGAAATCGTCGATTTAACTCTATTCAACTAAATCAGTGTATTCAACTGTAGCAGCGGTTCCGTGAGATTCGAGGATTGACTGTGAGCGATTCTACCATTAGAAGAAGATTGGCGGAGCGTGGCCTGAAATCTCATAAACCAGCTAATGGCCCAAAATTGACGGTAGACCACCAAAGAGCGCGCCTTAACTTTGCACGTGAGCACTTAAATTGGTCATAACCTTCAATGGAGCAAAGTTTTCTTTTCTGATGAATGTAAGATCATGCTGTATGGTAATGACGGAAGAAAGAAGGTGTATTGAAGAGAGGGAGAGCGTTTTGCACAGTGCTGCATTGAAGAAAGAGTTAGTTACGGTGGCGGTTCATGGACGGTTTGGAGAGGTATAAGCGCCGATGGAAAAACCGAACTTGGTTTTGTATCTGGACCTCGCTAACCATCATTAAATGGGTCACGTTACATCGAAGAATATCTGCAGCTTCATTTGGTACCTTAAGCACATTTTATTGGCGGAGAGTTCATTTTTATGCAGGACAATGCCAAGGCTCATACCGCAGGCAATGTAAATGAATACCTGTACGAAGTCGGTATTACGGTTTTGGGCTGGCCAGCAAAAAACCCGGATATGAATCCCATAGAACACTTATGGGACGAGTTGAAGAGACGAGTAAGAACGAGAGATCGTGCTTCGGAGACGCTTTGCCAGCTTAAAACAGCTATATGAGAACAATGGGATAACATCCCATAACACAAGATTGTGACTGTCATCCGTTCCATGAGGAACCCCATGGAAGCAGTCATTAGAGTCCGGGGAGGAAATACTGAATAAACTTTTTTTAAACATTTTTTTGTCCTACGTCTTTGTTTCTAACATTTTACAAATTCTTCTCAAAGGGTAAAATCATATCTGTTAAACAAAACACGCTAGCTAAAGAAATTTAATTTTAATTTGAAACATCAATGTTTGTTAAACGATACCTTACAATATCCGCAATTAACTGGGCACTATTTCTTTTTTTGTTTTAGTGTAAAAAATTCTTAAGACTCATTCAAAACCAAACTTCAGGGGTGTTTCGATATTTTTTAATGAGAAGTATATATAATATAAAAAAAATTGTAATATTATGACAAACTTCTTAATATTATAACAATCAGAGAATATGTATAAAAGGTTTCCCCACAGCGCATGACTGAATTGCCTACTCTCGGCCGGATACGTAAGGTAGACCCTTTCTGCATCTCATTCAGACTGCAAAACGATGTACGCGAAATGTCTTTCACTTTTTCATGCCTGTGACGATTGACTGTGGTAAGGCGGCGTACCAGCGTATACATGTGCGTTAATCGCAGCTACGTTACTATTCGGAATGGCTTAATCATAATCACGCTAAATGTTGCAGTTGTGTGCGTGTCATGCCGCGTGTACATACGAACCGCGTTCGCTAGTTTTCTATGAAGTCATCAAACTATTATATTTGTGCTATGTAAAATGATAATTTTTTAATACAAAGCAAGGTAATTAATATTTACAAAATAATGTTTACCACATTCAATTTAAAGTTATTTCTCTATGATAGTTTCTGCTCTCACTGATGGTGATAACAACTATGGCGCAAGAAAATATTGAACACCACTTTTCCTTTCCATAATTTATTAACGCGGATAATAATGCTTAGATATATATATTTAGGCGTCCAAGCAAAAAGGGTCCAGTGGTCAGCATTTAGTTTCCGAGATATACGCAGTTTTGTAAAGTTGGGTGAAAAAATAGGATTTCGCGATTTTAATTAATTATTAATTAATGGTCAATTATTAATAGTAAGTTCATATAGTAAATGACTTTATATGAATGTTTCTAAGTAGAAACAAACAAGTAGAAGTGTGTTTTTTTTTTCAATCAAACTTTAAAAATACCTTTTCTCAAACGAGCTTTTTCAGAGTTTCAACTTTAAATGTCTGATAAAAAAATATATGCCAGGTTTTGAATATTTTTTAATCCTTATTATCAATTGATTATTCTAAATTCCGAATACCTCAGTACTGGACCCTTTTTGCTTGGACGCCCACATATAGAAGTAGACATATGAAACATGAAGTACCTTTATTTCGTTCTTCGCGTTTTTAGACGCGTTATTCATAATAATATTGAAGGATTCCATGACACCGGAACAGTGCAATTTGTCCTTGTAACAATCCAGATTTTCGATGAGTTTGCGTAGTGACCGCTCGTTATAGTTGAACAGGGAGAGACAGAACGCAAGATCGCGCCATTGTCGTTCATCACTGGACAATTTGAATCTTTGGCAAAGTTTTTCTACTAAAGCTTCCATTTGTCTGTCTTTTTGTATGAGCGATGTTATGTATCTGTGAGAAAAGAAATACAGAGATAATTGCAATTTTAACGCTATGATCTTACATTATAGAACAAAAAATGTTTTGTAAATAATTAAATAATTGAGTATTTAACTGCAATGGAAAAATAAGGGATTACTTTGTCAGCCGACAGTTTTAGTGATAAAATTCAGAAAAATCTTGAATATGGATAAGTATTGTTTTAACAAACTTACAACAAAATTATCATTACAAAATTATTCGGTGATATATAGTTGTTTTCCAGTTACTTGCAACCATTTTACTCGGGTCAGCTTAAAATAGTGATAATTGTGTCAGCTTGTATTTGCTATTATTTGCCCATCTTATACTTACTTCATTATAACACGATATTGGTCCTCAGGAACATTCAGTTCTGGGTCACTGAGCCTCGATATGATGTCTGGCATTACGTTGTATAATGCGTTGCCCTTTTGTGATAATTGTTTGAAGAACAGCCGCGTCATGGAGGCGACTCGTGGATCCTTATCCGCGCAGCACAGCGCCATATCTGCGATTTGACCTTTGACACGCACCATCTCGTGTAGTACAAGGAAAGACATCATTTTTACGGCGCATTGACGAACTTCCAACTCTTCGTCACCTAGTCTATAAAAGCATTAATTTCCCCGCTTGATACATTTGTTTAATTTTTGTAAAACAAACGAAATAAGGAATATATACATTGCAGACATTGTGGTATTGGAAGAAAGAAAATAGGTGGATTTATTATAATAACCCAAAATTTCAAAATGTTCAATTAGGTCTTTTCGTGAATTATACATACATATATATTTTCACGAGTCAGAGAGGACGGAGCGCCAAGCGTCGCGGTCCTTACATATTTCTTTATATATATTATACAATATATAGAGAAGTTATTATTAGTATTGTTTATTGTACCTTTAAGCATGTTAGGGATTGAGTTTTATTCATAGTAAAAAAAATTGCTGATTGAAAAAGATCTGTTTAACTTACATGTGGTAAATATGGTGTGTCCACGGTTGAGTGAGATTTGGGAATCTCAATGTAAGGTCAGCAAAAGCAATTGTCAGATTGGTGCGCAAAGACACGTTTTTAGATCTTTTCAGGACAGTTACCATTAACTGCAAACCGTCTTCGCAAACAGAGCTTGAGACCAGCATAAACCTAAATCAAGAGAGGTTAAGATATATAAATAAGTAGTAGATAATGATCAAAACAAATACTTTTATGATGTAAAACGGCAGTGATTATTGTAAGTATGTAGATAGCTTACGCGCGTTTGGCCACTTTAGTTGACGATAGCATTTCGCGGTGTAGTGTTTGACCGAGAGCACTACAGCGAGTTTTTATTTTTTATGAATTTTTAAGAGTCCAATTCTCACAAACCTTAAGATTTTTTAATATTCTCCTGCCAGTTTATAATAGATCTATTTCTCTTCTTGAATATTGGTGTTGCATATTTTCATATTTATTTTATAATATCTTACAATAACCATTCTCTGATGTCAGTTCACAAGGGAAATCCTTAGATGCGCTACTTTGTTGTCCTAATTAACATTGTTTTGACGAATTCTAACAATTTCTAAAATTGTGTTGAGATTAAGTACATATTCTTATTGAAATAGTGTTGTGGAAATGCCATAAATTTCTTCTTTTTTACAGGAATAAATTTAAAAAGGCTTATTTCCAGGATAAAGTGTCGTAATTAAACATGGATTTAATTCCAAAAAAAGCAATGAATTATAAAAAAAACAAAATGAAATGAAACTTCATTCAATGTAGGGGAAGCACGGACAAAATTCCAGGGTGTTTTGAATTTGAATCATATTCCTTTATTAAACGTAGTTACAATCAGTTTCATTTATTTATTTTTAGACTTTTAATTGAATAGAAACTATAATAAAATATATATTAAGAAAAATTTTAATAAACTACAAAACCATTTTGTCCATATATATGGACATAGGGTAAGGCCTGTTGTTGACAGAAACCCATAGTTATCCATACGACACTGCGACCGTGTTCTAAAACAAAGGTTTTGTAGACACAGTGGTGTGTTGTGATGTGTTGTGTAGACAGTGGTGTGGTGCACACCACTATAACATTTGAACCTCTCTCAGCACTCGTGAGACAACCGATTTGTTTCCTGCCTTCAGTGGCCATAATTTTTTAAGTTTTTTGTTTTGTAGTTAGCGCAGTTTTGTCCATATTATAAATTCGGCGAGGTCCTACATTGTGTGCCTTCAAAAATTCTTCATAAATCCGGAAAAATTTTGATACTTCCGGTTTATTAAACGCCTGAGCTCTTGCAGCAGAAGTTGGTTCCGGAGTGCGCAGAGAAATATCATTATTTCTTTTCAGGAAACCGTCAAGCCACTCGTGTCCAGCACGTTTCTTGTCCGTGTTGTCTGTTGTCCGCACGTGTTGAAAGGATGAGCCAAACCAATTTTTTCAGCTAGTTCAAAGGCAAGCTGTTGGACTGAATCACGCGTCAACCCAAAAAGTCACGTTTCTAAAATTTTTATTAGTTTAAAATGTTTTCTTGCATCTTCGTAATCCTTTGGTGTTTGATTCCTAGGTTTTATTTATATTAAGAGCATGTCTTCTAAGAGTCGCCTGAGGAACACCAAATGTTTTCGCGGCCAATTCTCATCCCATTTTCTTTTGCTTCCATGCTTCAATAGCATGGAAACAAAAGCTTTATTCATGGATTCTTGGCTCCAAGACTGCCGATTAGTTTTTCTTTCTTAGTTGCGTGGCATATGACCTGAATAATATAATAATAAATAAAAAATAAAGAATAGATATAAAGAATAGATTTAAATAACAACAACTCTACGGACAAAATGTCTACTATGTCGTTTTGTCCACTATATAGGTATGTCATTTTGTCATAACGTAAAATACAGCCATTAAAAATCATATTTTTTCTAACCAACCGATAATCGTATTAAAGTTAATGCAAATCACGAGGTCCTATTATAGTCGATCAATTTTAATAAAAAATATCACAAATAAAAACACACTCACCAAAAAACAGAAGAAAGCTATGTAATAAAATAAACTTTTGTGAGTGACTGAGTCAATGGCACCCGGCATCTCACACGATTGTCAAAATAGCCGCCCGCCGTCAAGTGTTGCAGTGTCAGTCGCCTCGCTAAAGCCCGCCAATTTCGAAATAAGCCCGCCATGTCAATTTGTCCCTATATGTCATTTTGTACGTACTTCCCCTAATTACAATATATGACAGAAATTATTTTATTAAATTAATCAGTGTAATAAATATAATAAACGTAACAAAATCAGTAGAAAATACGTGATGTTGACGCATGTATCTCAGATGAGCGCGAGCGCTTCTAGAGGTAGGACCTGTACATGAAATTTATGCGCTCTTCATAACAATTTTTTATAACAAATGTATAAACTAATAATATTATGCAATTTCTTTGCCGGGATCCCCGTTTCTTAAACTAGGTAGAACCTGTGCTATAAGAAAACGGTTCCTCCTCAGATACAACTAGCAGTAACAGAGTGCAGTCAACATCATTACACTTTTTGTACTAAGTATTGCAAATAGATGTAACAGCCAGAAATAGGTAAGTTTTAAGTAACTAAATAGAGATAAAAGTATCTATAATGTTTTGTGGTGATGGTGGTGGTAGAGGTGTGTGTGTGTGTGTGTTCATAACGAACGACCGCAAGCGAGAACATTAAATAGCGACCCGTGTATGTCGACTCGACTTGTTTTGATCCAATGTTTACTTCTCTGTTCCATGAGTCTATTATGATTTTCTGATTTCCTGCATTTTCCTGCATCTTAAGCATGTAAAGATTGTATTTTAAAATAATCACTAGTAGTAAAGTTAAATAAAAGTTTTAAAGTAATGCTAGTTTACAAGAAGTATTGCCGGGTATCAAGATGATATCTATTACATTAATAACAACCTATACAGATTTTAACGTGACATTCACAGGAAGATAGAGAAATGTAAAATTGAAAATCTTTACAAATAATTGAAGTAAGTTGATTCGCATCTTTTAATTAAAGATATACAAGATTATTGTGAAAGGGAGTATAAATCCGCCAGGGTTTCAACGTGTTAATGTTGGCTGCTATGTTGCCAGATATAATAATTACGGGATTTGTTTATTTTGTTTTCCATACAAAAAAAAAATATTAAAAAAAGTGTATAACCCTATCGTTATGCCCTACATTCCAAATGTTTGTTAGCGACGTAAAAATGCTGATATTAGGGTTGCCTCACCTTTATTTTTTTTAAACTTTGACGTGTTACACCTAGAACTATTAACTTTTGACGGAGTTGTAGAATGCAAATTTTCCGTTATCATGAATACTTTAATACCCTTTCGCATTTACACATTCTTTCAAAATAACCTTGTATAAAAAAATAACCCGAAAGATACGCTTAACACTAATGGAAACCAAAACGGTTTTTTTATAATTTTTATGTCTGCCTGTCTGGATATACAACATATACTTAAGCATCTCACAATAAGTACTGCAAGTACACTTTAGGTATGTTTTATCGTGATCCGTCGTCTAGAAGTCGAGATCTAAAATGAGCTCTTTTTATAGCTTGACTGAAACCGCTGTACTGCGCCTTATTCATGCATGGCGAGGCGGGGGCGAGAAGGAAAGAGCATGAGCTCACATGAGATCAATAGTGTCGGACAAATCTTACGATATCGAATTACAATATTTTGAAGCTATAGAGCTGTATTTATTACGCAATAAGGTTACTACAATGGTTAGTGAAATAAGTTATGTACGTTATATTGAAATTGTAATTTTTATTATTTTTTTATTATTTTATTTTTTATTTTTTGTGACTTATACTCAAAGCATTCTTTGTCTGCTTATCTTTTCTTAAAATATTCGGCCACTTTGAAAATGACTGTCTTGATATCTTGAGATAACGCACGACCCATCTTAGAATATTTTATTTCATTTGCGTCTGATATTGACAGTCCGGTACATACGACACTAGACGGCGAACTGACAGAGCGCAATAGCCTGCTATGCTCCAAGTCTCGCTGCGCACATACCTAAGGCGCGGTACAGCAATTTTGGTCAAACTATAGTTAAATTGCATCTGTAATATGTGTTTATCTTATTGTGGCTTTTTCGTTGATCCTATATTTTTTACCGTAAACATACATAAGCATAGCAAAGACATTTATCTACATCTATACTACTATATAAATTAGCGTCTGTCTGTGATTTCAATTTTTGTTGTCAAATTTTGTGATAAATAGGTGTTTTATGACTCACTGACTTCGATTCTACCATTCTTAAAATGCTTGTGTGACTGTCTGTCTGTATGTCCTTTTATAACTAAAGAATGGCTTGACCGATCTTGATGAAAATTGGTACGTAGTAAGAGCACAGATTAATTAGTTACTAAGCAAGAGCATGTGATCGTGCACTTATTTTTTAGAAAGTCTACCCCTAAAGGGACGAAAAGGTGAATGAAACTTTGTAAGGGAAATGCTAAACCGCTGAACCGATTATGATGAAATTTGGCGTGGAGATTTTCACCGCTTCCCCCTTTTTCATCCCCCTTTTCACATTCTTAGGGGTAGATTTTTACTTTGAATGGCAAATGCTAAACCGCTGAACCAATTGAAATATTTTTTTTCAAAAACAATCTTTGTACATGTACATGTAATCTAATCTAATCCGGGAAAGCCAAGAAAATTTTTTCCGTGCAGACGAAGTCGCGGGTACAGCTAGTTTTATTATAAAACAGCAACAAAGCCACGTCTGTACATTGACGGTCTTTTTAAAAATGATTTAACTAGGCATTTAGGCTTTTCTGATTCCAAAACATAATGTGTAACTAAATATTTGTGTTAAGGAATGTTATTGTATTTCCATTACATGCAATTAACGCGTCGAGAACACTTAATACCAATTACAAATATTATATGTATCTATGTATATAAAAAGAAAAAAAAAATTAACGAATATCGAAACTTTGGATTCGGAAAAGTATCAAAATTATATTTAATACTGAAGTCGATTCGTTACACTGCAATAAAGCTACAAAAGTCGCTCACATACATGATCAGGAGTGTCCGAGCGCGCCGATACCTAAATTCAAGTGGTGTACTCAATAGGGGCGGGCTCGTGAGCTCGTCTCTATGGTACCTGGTGAAGGCGAGCGCGGCGGCGGCGGTGAGCGCGGGCGGGGCGCGCGCGCCGGCGCCGGCCAGCAGGTGCCGCAGCAGCGGCAGGTAGCGCGCCAGCGCCGCGCCCGGCGCCGCGATGTCCCGCTCGCACACGCCGCGCACGTACTCCGCGTCCGCGTCGTCCGCCACCGCGCCCTCCACGCCGCCCTCCTCCTCCGTCATCGTGCTGTTCGCCTGCCGGACAGCGACACCTCACACCTCACCACACCACGTGACCATATCACTACACCCAATATCATACGACCCTGCTACTATCTTGCAAATAATCGCATTTGCTGAAACTGATTTTTCCTCACATGTTGTTGACTTTTTGGCGGGAACGAGAGAAGTGAAGTTGGCATTTTATTTAAATTTTTTATTTTATTTTTTGTGTTTCAAGGTACGAAAGTTAATATTGTGCGTTAAAGTTCTGAGAATTGGAAAGTTTGAATAAATATGTGCAGCTGAAGTTTTCGCGGTTTCAGAAGAAATCCTTTTTAACACCAGTAAAGTTTACTCTCACTTTACTGGAGAGTATTAGGGACTTAGTAAAAAGAAGACAGACATTTTGCATAGAGATGCACCATTTTTTGGGTGAAAAGGGCAAAAATGTTTCTATTAAATATGAAACGAGTTGCCAGTAAAAAGAAAAGAAGAATAATATTTTTTATTTACGTATTGTATTATAACCAGTGATCGGATAATCGGGCGCTTATATACCTAAACTTCTTTTCTTGAAAGAATAATATGGATATTCCTTCCTGAATTAATAAGTAATCCCGGTATCCCGGGATTAAACAATTTTGTAAAAACAACTATAAGTAACTTAATGAAATGATAGCAAGTTTAACAAGGAACAGCCGTCTTGAAAGTACGAGAGGGTATGTAAGCATTATTCAAAGAAAATATATCGTTTTCACAACGAGTTCTAACTATTTTGTATGCAGGTAACATTTTTAGCAATCAGGAATTTCAAACGATTCCGGGATCCGAGATTCTAAAAGACATGTCCATATTATTCTTTCTTAGGCATAAAAATTAAGTTTAGGTATATTAGCGCCCGATTATCCGATCACTGATTATAACCGATACAACCATGGCGTTAAAATAAAAAACAAAGAAAATATTCATAATTTATGAAAAATGACTAAGCTTACACATGCCAAAATACCCATAAATTATTATACAGCATTAAATATTTAACAAAATCAATTTTTTATAAGAACAATAATTTACTTAATAACAGATCTAGTGCCAACACAAAAACGGAACTAATAAAAGTTATACAAACTATAGGCACCTACCAGTGGCGTACCTAGGGCTTAAAAATAAAGGGGACTTAGATATAGTTATGCAGATCTGGATGTACTATCGCGGAAAGTGAATGTTTATCAGTTTAAAAAACCTTTGAATTTGCCGTGTAATAGACTGTTCTATTGACTCGACAAAGTCAACAAATTAGTTTCTATTGGAATCTTTGTCATTTCTAAATTCAAAATTGAAAGATAAATGTACGAGATACCAATCGGTTGGTAATCTTCGTATTCCGAACTAACACGAATGACCAGAATCGAAGAGCGACATCTGCCAAAGAACAGTAAATAAAAATTAACTGCAATTTATGGATGGGTAGTCAAACTTGAAACCCTTATGATTTGGTTGTAGGTGACGATTAAAATTTTTAAGTCACTTCATAATTTGTGTTAATTGTTTTAAGTTAATTGGATGGAATAGACAAATATTAAGAAAAATTTACTAGATGGTCAGGATACCGATAGCCAACTAAGATATTCCAAACAAACACAAATGATGAGAAACTGAGTTATTAGGGGGTGCGATTATTTTATGATTAATTATGTCAGTTAGTATCGATTTATGATTCGATAATAAATAAAACTAATACACCGTTACAATAAACTGATGGTAGCATTGTTAAACTGGGTGTATCGTACTATCGTTACAATGGGAAGAAAGAAGTCCAATCCGGTTGGGATTGGGACAATTGCAATGACTTACGTAAGCAACAAGGAGTCATTGTTCAACTACTCAAAAAAATCAGAGAATATTTTTACATAGTCAATTCGAACTATTATTTATTTTTCACGAACTACATCAACTAATTCTAACTATATATTATAAATTCGAACGTTTGTTTGTCCTTCTTTCACATCTTTTCACCATGAAAAAGTGATTGCCACGGGAAACTCGAGTACATGCGGACGAAGTCGCGGGCGGTCGCTACTTAATAATAAACTTAAGTCAAAAATAAGTTATTCAAAGTTTTTCACTCAAAAATACTCAAAATCCCCATACAAGGAACCATACACTTATAAATCGTTCGCACCGACCTACCGACACACATCCGACTTTTACTCAAGGACTTCAAATTCAATATTAAAATTGGAGTTTTTACTGCAAATTTTAAAATTAAATAGATGACGGTAGAAGAACCAAGGAAACCGCCTTAGCGTATTATATTCTCTTTAAAGGAAACCACGACACAAAAAAGTACGACATGTCAATCATAATAATAATCATCTTTGTAAAAAGTATAGGAAAAAATATTTTATTTATTTATTTCATTTGTAAAATGCCTCCTGCAATTTCTACTCAGGAACGTTACAGAATTATTACTCTGCACCAACAAAGACGAAGTATTAGTGCCATATCGAGAGAATTTTTCATATCGGTAGGCTCATAATAATGTCACTAATTTTGATTATAATTCACTAATCTATCAACGCATTGTTCAGCTTTATATTATTTTTTAAAAGTATTTATTTAATTTTTATACCAGAATTTAGTAAGCTTATGGGTGCCAGACCATCGTCAAAGAAATCGTGGCATTGTGACGTTATCAAATTAACGACGCTTGGAAATGTTACGAGCTTACGAAATAGATGGTTTTATACCAACTAGACATTTTGCGGAGCGTTCCGATGTGCATACTAAGACTATAAGAAATTAAGAAATCATTTACATTCAATGAATTTGCACCACAGATATCCTGTTTACAAACTAGATCTAACCGAAGCTCATAACATTGCACGTGTTAATTTTGCACGGCAATATTTTAATTTTGGTTGGTCGTCTACAATTTTGTCAGATGAAAAAACGTTTAAAAATCAAGTAATCACGGCGACTGAATCTATGGCGGTATAACCGTACACGTTGCCAAGAAAAAAACGTTATACGTAATAGAGTTGGGCCGTATCTCGTCTAACTTGTGGGGTTGGATGACTTTTGATGGAGTGGGAGAACTCGTTGAGCTACCTCCTAGAGCAAATGCTATCAATTATGTCAACATGTAGGACGAGAGTATGCTGCCTACTTTGCGAGTTGTGTATCCACAGCAAGAAATGTCCAGGGTGTTCTACGATAACAGTAGAACATACACCAAGGATAACCAATGTCTGGTTCCTCCAACACCCTGACATTACGGTGATTTTATGGCCAGCTTAATCACCTGATCTTAACCCCATAGAAAATTTATGGGGTTTAATGGTGCAGAGATGGGATCACCTTGCAAAATTCCTAAGCTGTTGCAACTAAATATGATACCATTCTCACTTCATCATTAATCTTCTATTTTTATTATTTTATGAGTATTTATATATACGATAGTACATCCGGACCCCTATCTTTAAAAATACTGTGTTGTTGAATGTAAAGCGAGGGCGTGACTTTTTGGCGGGAACGGGAGAAGTGAGGTTGTCATTTTATTTAGGTTTTCTATTTTTTACATTTTTGGGAATTTCAAAGTACAAAAGTGACAGTACATTGTGTTTTAAAGTTCTGTATAAGTGAAAACAATGGAATAGGTCTAAATAAACATGTGTAGCTAAAGATTTCGCGCTCTTCCAAGAAGTCATTCGTAACTTCAGTAAAGTCTACTAGCACTTTACTGGAGAAGTTTTACGATAAGAAGAAAACGAATTTACTTACGAGCGTGCTTCATGTAAATTTTACTTATTAATATGTGACATTGGCAAATGTGCTAAATCTGTGCGCCATGCCATGAAGAAAGAAAGTGGGAGTTTTTTGCGGGATTTTATGGGGAGTAGTTGGACGTTCATTTTAATTATTTGCAAATTGTTTCTAGTGGATATTGTGATGTAAAACTGGCGTAGTTTTGCGTCTCAAGTATCTACGCTATTGTGCGTTATGTGGGAATGTTGAAATATCTGCTTATTGAGTAGTGTGAAGTTGAGATTTTTTTTAGTGGCTTAGTCTGCCTCAGTGGGATATATTTGTCGTTAGAAACTCCAGAAACATTAAATTGTATTGCGTTGACATTTTAATGAAATGAAGAATGTATCATTTTATTATTGAAGACATAGGCTGTTATGGGCATAGATCTCTTTGCCTTCCCTCTCAAGGGAGAATTGCACAAAAAAAGAAAGAAAGTGAGGGCGTGTAACGTACCGAGGGGTCCCTGTTGGAGGCGAGGCTGGCGGGGCGGGGCGCGCGCGCCGACGCACTGGAGTTGCTAGCGTTCATTAGCGTTTGTCGGCGCAATGCGTCAGCGCGCCCGCGGCTTGGCGTCGCGAAAGCGCCAACTTTCTTCTTACGCTTCTCTGCTTTACGCTCCTCACGAACCTAGTCACATAAATAAGACCACCTTATCACCTTATTGATTATCACATATTTTTGAAGAATATCAGTTGCTATTTAAAATCGCTTGGAACTCTGTCACAGGTGACATGCGTTTTTGTTTTATTCAAATTAACAAATTTTTTTTTAATTTACATGATAACTCATTGTCAGTCGAATATAGAAAGGGATTGAACATAGCGGTGCTCCTATTTGCTCTCGTTCATATACATTTTCCATCAATATCCGTATGCGCCTGTATGGTCAGCAAAAAAAAGTGTTAAACAATTCCTCATTTTAACCTGAGAAAATTTTTGAAGTTTGTTTTACTATGGTGTGCACAATAACCGATGAATTTTCATTTTCAAAACAAAATATTTTAATAAATAGTAGGTTCCAATTTGATACAAAAATATTGTTACGCTTGGACCTTACGTCCAAGCAACAAGGTCGATTTTTATATGACACGAGACACGTATCTTTTAGTGCTTATATCTCAAGACCTAGGCTTTGCAGAGCTATGACCTAAAAACGCTTTGCTAGGTTTAAGGTCTACTATCGAATGGTATAAGCAAAATTAAGTAAAAAGAACAAAAATGTACTTCGTAGTCTGTAAACAGGCGGCGTCGAGAACAATGAGATGAGAAAGAAGAACCAAGTTGCACTTTGAATATTCCCGAGCGATGACGTGTCATGTACCTATGACTCATGCAAACAGGCGGCGTCGAGAACAATGTCGAATTACCGTTAACGAGCGTAATTCAATAGAAAGTTCCACCCTCTTTTTAGCCGACTATAAATAGAGCTCCGTGTACGCCGCCGAGTTAGTCTTTCTCAACTATCGTTCGAAGCGACATATCGGGGCGACATCAAGGCGAATTACGAAGACCACTACGACGACTACCGCTGGACGAGGAACCGCCGTAATTAAGTTTGCGTGTTCTTGACATCTCTTTGTATGAAGGAAAATAAAGTCTTTGCACCCTTAACCGGCATCTTATTACTCTCAGCTCGTAACAATATATTTTTAAAAATTCTGTCAACCTCACAAACATACAAGCATGAACTCAGTATCTTATCATCAGAGTGGGAGTCAAAAGCGATGATAGGAGATGACGAGAACAAGACATCCGAAGACGTAGCTGAAGGTATATGGTTCGGTCAATTTTGCGTGACGTCACTTTACAGCGCGCCACATTCGCTGTAATGACTATACTGTTTACGAAATAATTTTAGCACAGTATTATAATATACAGCTCTTACAGACGAGTTATATTCTACCAACCCTATTAGAAAATTTGATTATTTAGACTTCACGCCAATGACAGCTAACGACTGTAGTTGTCACTATCGCCGGTTGCTGCGGTTCTTGATCTAAAAAATTTATTTTGAAGAAATGCACTGCTTTTTTCAATAATCAATTTTTCGTTTAACGACTTAACAAATACTGTATTTACTTTTACTCGTAAAATCTTACATTGACATCCACTCTCTAATTTCAATTTTTTAATTTTGCATCATTAAATAGCATTTTTTTTTAATTCTTACCTGATTTCTCCTTCTGAGTTCACTGTATACGCTGATATCCAGGTAGATAAGTTGTTGAAGAGCAATATGACCAAGTACAAATACGAAACGGGTCAACAACTCTGAAGGCAAACTAATTTCTTCATCATTTTCTTGCTCTTTTACCATAACTTCTTCTATCTTTTTGTACATTTCAGATAAAATCTTCGCACAAACTATTTCGGGTGTGTCGCATATAGCATAAATTAGGTCTATAGAATTAGCAGCGAAGGAACTGAACTTATTTAATTTTAGGAACGTGTCCATTAAACTGTCGTGTATTGAAGTGAATATGGAGTGATCAGCAGGGTACCGTTGATTCTTTTTAGCCAGAGATAAAAGTAGTTGTGCACTCAAATCTCTAGTATTGTAGTCAGCTGTAAAGCCATGAGACTGTATCACCTCGAGGTTGGCTTGTGCGACTGACGGTTTTGCTTTTGCTATCATGACAAGGAGTGAGAGTGCAGCATAGCCATCCATGTCGGTCGTGCCGTCAATTTTTTTCAGAAACATTTCCCAAAAAACCTGCAAATAGTACAAAATTATTAATATTTGGAAAGATAACAAAACTTAGTAATCACCAGTTTTTATTAACTAAAAAATCACAAGAAAATTATGAATAAAATTTTTAATTAAGTAAAGAAAAAGATTAAATAAATAATATGACAACTGCTGCCTGCTACATCTTAAGATATCTGATAAAGACATTTTCACAACTCTGTATTTTTAACGTTTATTTAACGAAATTATTGATCTAATGTGCATTCGTAGTCTTTATGATAAATGAGGTTTTGACAGCGCCTTCGTCTACATGAATTATGTTCAAAGTGTCTAATACCCTATTGAATTTTAGTATAAGAGTTAATCGAGACTCTTGTAATAAAAATAGTGCAATTAATAATGACTTATACCTTATTATGTAACCCTGATACCCTAGTCTTTAGAACAGTGCATTTTTGCAACGAAATCATCAAACAAATTATTTGTGATTGAATCCATTCAGTTTTTCAGTGAGGTTCAAACAAACTCACGACGAACGCCAAAAATGTTTGAAATAAGAGATGTATAAAAAGCATA
This sequence comes from Zeuzera pyrina, assembly GCA_907165235.1. Taxonomy (NCBI): domain Eukaryota; kingdom Metazoa; phylum Arthropoda; class Insecta; order Lepidoptera; family Cossidae; genus Zeuzera; species Zeuzera pyrina. The sequence continues at coordinate 9,534,392 of OU015627.1, forward strand.
GGCGTTTTATACCTCTATAGGCTTTTTACTACCTAAATATTTTATTTTCTAAAATGATCAGTGTAAATAGTTACACTGATCATTTTAGAAAATAAAATATTTGTAATATACAAACACGGCTATATCCTATATCACTGTTTCATAACAATGTAGATGTAAACTAACCTGTATAATAGCTGGCGTGATATCCCCTCTTTCAACCCACTTGTCGACGAGGTGGAGCAGTGCGAGCGCGCTGCCGCGGTCCACTTGCGATGCCAGCGCCACCAACTTCTTGGCGATGGCGAACGATCGCGCGCGCTCCGTCTTATTGTCACACTCTAGGTACATTTCACGGTACGCCCGCTCTACTGCTTCGCGTTTATCCTACAGATTATATTATGTAGTGTTAGCCCGAGTAACAGGGCGCCTACAGCGTATTGCTTTGAGAACGAAAATTACAATCGAAAGAATAATCAACACTAAAATGGGGTATTTTAGGCCCTACTTTTAACAAGTTTGTCTGACAGTGATGAAACTCATGTTGTTTGTCAGCTCTTAGGGTGTACTTTATTTCATTCTATGACGGCAGAGTTCAAATCAAGTGCAAACATGATGTTTAGGTATATTAAAAAATAGTAATAAAAAATGTGTATTTTTTACGAACTGGGGCCCATTTACAAATATTGTTCAATAGTGATGAGATCCGTAAACCATGACAGTGATGAAACGGATGTTTGTATGAAAATTCGACTTTTTTGCCATGAAAATTATATTTGGCTTTAAAGTCATAAATTAAGAAGTGTTTAAGAATTTGTGGAAATGTATTCCTTGGGCGGTGAAAATAGAGGATGACTGTTTAACTGTTTATATTATGGGAGTTCAGAAGGGAATATTTCAAACGTGGATTACAAACACTTTAGTTTTCTTTTACATTCGTAATTTGTGTTTATTTCAAGATTTAAGATGCAATGACGAAATCGCGGTAGGAAAGCTAGTTTTTATGTAAAATGAAATAAGTATTTACATATTAAGCAAGTGTCCTTCTTGCGAAATAGCTATATGCAACTGAATGTGATTCTGGCAAATTTTTCGTTTAGTCAGTTTTCATAGTTCATATCATAGGCATTATGATTAGGAGTACAGTTATACACTTTGTTAGTTTGTTCATTATACGAAATTATTTTTAACATAGAATTTCCTTATATTTATGCTACTTACTTGGTCTGGTGACCACACTAGTAACAACATGTTTGTGATTCCTATCTTAGCCGACTCTATATTAAAATGGTGCGCTGCAGTGAAAAATTCTATTGCTTCTGTAACATCGCCCGCTTGTTTGGACATCAATAGCGAGTTTATCAATGGAACAGCTTCAGATACCATGCGGCTAAAATGGACAGACTCCAGAAGGAACGCCACAACATTCTCTTTTTCTTCTACTCTTTTGTACAATGCAAGCTCATTTTCACATTGCTGTGTTAGCGAGACTGATTGCCTTTTATTTGGTATCACAAATATGTTACGAAGTAGAGCTACAAAATATTCGATCTAGAATGTTCAATAAAAACTGTGAGATACTGTAACTAATTAATAAACATAATTAATGTGAATAGGCAATGACAATATTTTAAAAATTAATTTCATTGTAATAATTGGATTTCAGCAAAATATAGACATATTACTTCAGTCATTGTAGTTTGATTATAAAAGTAAAAATTACCTGATCGCTTTTCTCCATATCGCATCTTAGTAGCCTAGCTTCTGGATATTGTCTTTCTGTATATTTAACAATGAGATAAGCTTTGTAATAATTTTTCTCATGTAAGTGTTTGCGAATAGATTCATAGAGATTTTCTAATGAGGCTTGTGATAGATCAGGTTCATCTTGTGTAAGTATATCAATTTTTTCTTTTATAGTTGTTATAACATTATTCTCAATTTGCTGCCATTTCTTCACTAGTTCTCTATCTGGGTCTGGATTTAGCTTTTTTTGGAGATTTTCCAAAATATTTTGTTCAGTTACTAACTGCTCTTCAAGTAGTTCTAGCTTCAGTTGAGCAGAAAATGGGTTACATTCCAAAAATATCTGAAATGATTGTATTTAAGAATATTTATAAAAACATTCTGCAGATGTTCTTGTATTGTTATTCAGGTGAAAGTTTATATTAAGCAAAACAGCGATACAACTGAATCACCTTTAGGAGTTGAATAGCTGCTTTTCTAACAAGAGCAGCTCTGTCTCGTAACCGTCCAATGGCTCTTTCTAAGACGACGCGCTGTCGACTTACGGGCACACAATTGTCGCGTTGTAATCGACACCAGTACTGCAGTACCTGTGTGACAACAGAATTATTGTAAGTATTGTATATTAGTTGTATTGTAAAATATGGACCCCAGTTAGCCCATAGAGCCCAGTAAGACGCTTTGAGTAATTTTAGCTTTGAGCTTTGAGTAACATAGGAGAAATCTGAACACAGGTACCATGTTCCCTGGAAGTGAGACTGGGTCATGTACATGTAGGGTAATTACCTACTGATTCAAATCTCGTGTGGTGCTTGTACTTGATGCGCTCTCGAAAGGCTCCAGGATCTTTTATGGAAAGCATTGGAGCCCCTTGCGCTGAGTCGAAACGAAGTCTCGGGGAAGGAAAGACCGCCACCTCAACATTCTTGCAGTGCTACGACAGTATAAACTACTCGCCATCGCGTGTAGTTTCCGATGACGTTCTTCTCAGGGCAACATGGGTGGAGGACCAGAACCCTCTTTCCGATTAGCCGCAATCCCAAATGCCTTTTTAGTCGTTTCTTACCACAGGTGGGGAACAACATAGTTTTATTCTTTAGCCCAGGGTAAATTATTGAGATTTCAGAGACCAAAAGTGAGGATTATATTAGTGCAGTGTGATAAACATACTTTGTGTCTAACGTACGCAGACATGTCGTGCATGTGTTCATAGAGGTCGTCCAAGAAGTCATCTCGCTGCGCACGTTGCTCATCACTCAGGCCCTCCCCGCGCAACTGCACGCTCAGCACTTCACACATCATACCCAGCACGCTGATACGGAGGGTGTAGGACTGCAAGTTAACATTATTACATGATTTTGAATGATAAATCTATGCAGAACTGGAGATAAAATTCGAAACGATAATTTTAAAAATCCCTATCAATTTCGTCGCATTGGTAGTTTAGGCAATTATTAGAGCACAGTGCGAATGTGAGTGCACGAAATATCACTGACGATCGCAGTGTGCGTTGTGGTACGGTGCAGCAGCAACAAGCAAACTCGGCCCATAACCGAGATCGGATGAAAAATTGGCATCTCTTTCGTTTCGTTTAGAAATTCTCTATAAAAAAATAAAGTTATAACGTTCTGAAACAAAACATCCCTAAACTTTGCATTTAATTTTGTTTATAACTTTTTCATTATAAATGTTAGAACAAAAAGTTGTAAGAAAAAGTTGTAGATAATATTTTTGTATAAAAGAAAGTTTTTACAAAATTTCTAGTCCTCATAGTTCACGAGTTAAATGCAAAAGACTAAACACACCATTATTTTCAAAGTGACGGCCGAGGTACACCACCCCCTACCCCAAAAACTCTAATTCAAATTCACGGTGATGTGTTTTATTAAAGAAAAAATAAAATTGCAGCCTATAGGAAATGCAGTTGGCCTTTTTTTGGCCCCAATTTACTAATTATCAAATCTTATGTGTAGCATAATTTGACGTTATATGTGCTATTTACGTCGAGAGCAGCATGGATCAGTGACATAGGTCCCTCCTGGAGAAGCTCTCGGGCAAGACTAAATGCAACAAGCTTGTGCGTCGCCTTTTAAGGCATTATTTTGAAAATTTATTACAAATAAAGGTGTAGTCGAAAATAAAATCTAAAAATTGTGTTTGGTAGATAAAAGCCTCAAACTTTAAAATGATTAAAATTTACTGCATTTACATAACTTAAACGATGATTTTGCGCACTGCTTTGTGCACGATTTCATCGGTTTTATGCTACACGGATCATATTTTATTGAAGTATTAATTCAATATATATTACGATAAATTCCAGAGGACTTTTAAAAAGACTTATATGCCCAGTGTGTATGATTTTTCTAAGATTGTTATTCGCTACCATTTACATGTCGTCTGAATAACCTGATTTTCGTGATTTCCTAAAAACGCATGTTTGATTTCTTTCTTTTCTAATTTATACAGAATTATTATCGATATAAAAACTTGATAACTTACTCGATAAATAGTTTATGTATAACTGTGTGGTAAGAAAATGCCAGAATATCGTATGGCTAATGAGAAATTTGACCTGGCAAAAGTAATATTTACTAGGTTTTGATCGCCAAATTGATAGGGGTCTAAACACAAATTAACTGGATAATATTTTTTTCTATTTGGAATGTTTATCGGGCTATAACATACATAAGAACTAGATAACTTCACGCCATTGCTCGTTTGAGGTGGACAGAGCTTTAAAGTACAACGAAGTTACATCTTGACACCACTTCTTGCAGTAATTAGTTAGAAACGGTAAAGTAGAACCCTACAATGACGATTTCCTAGTTCGTCGCCTACATCGGTTCCTTGTAATAAGTCTTTGGCAGATTTTTAAAGGCTCACGGGAAATTAAGGAGCACATTGTATACTTTTGATTGTTCTAAATCTAAACCAACATGGAACTTTTACCAAAAGTATTTTGAATCAATTTTTTATTTCATATAATAATAAGAATAAAAAGATAAAGAGCTTAATTAAAATATGTTAGGTACTTTTTAGAAATACACATTATGCTACATAATAAACATGTCAGTAAAAACCTCGTCACTCTCCAAATATGGTTGGATTGTAGCAATAGCACCAGTCATATCCTTAGGTAATTCTTTAGTGAGTTCCAATAAGAATGCTCCACAATTTCTGGCTGCTCCTTGTTCAGTACCTACACCAACATTTTCTTCTTCAGTTGAAGCGAGTGCTTCTGCTATTTCACGTACCTGAAAATATTCAACAGAGAATATAAAGTTTGGCCATAAATACCGTTACACTAAAGAAAAACAATAACATTACATTTGAATTTGGAACCTGTCATTCTCATATGAATAATCATAGTGTTTTCTTATTTTCACGCCAATCTTTGTTAAATATTCTTGTGATATTAAAATGGAGTGGATTGATAAAGAGAACCAAATTGCTGAGATAACATTACACAAAAAATGTATGGAGCCAAATGCAATTTTTGAAACTCCATCGGCTTGGTATTAATCGAATGTTTGAGTACCGGGCTATTGATGGATATGTTGAAACATCCTCTGTTTGTGACTGAAAAAGATCTGGCCGTCCACGTAGTATTCGTATTAAAACGGCGATCAAAGCTGTGAAGGTAAGAACCCGAAGAATTCCTGTCCAAAATCAAAAGATTTTATCTAGGAAAATGAATAGAGGTATAGCACCCAGACTCATGTCGCGTATTTTAAAAGATGACTTAGGACTTGCAGCTTATAAGAGACACACTGGTCATTACTTAACCGATAATTTAAAAAAATAAGAAGATAAAATCAAAACAACTTCTTAGGCGGTACGCAAAGGAAGGTCACAAATTTTTTTTATTTACTGACGAGCAGTGGCGTGCATCCCATATAGGCAAAGAGACACTGCCTACCCTGACAATTTAAATGAAAGTTATTTCGATATCTACCATTTATATTTTATAGACAATTTAAAATTAAACAACGGTTATTTAAAAATAACGCCATCTAACATCCCCGTTCTTCCATCTTTCACCTGTTCGTAATCGTAATTCGTATTTTTACATTGCTGCATTGTATTGTAGTGTCGGACTCGAACCAACTAAAAAAACCCCTCTTTTCTGTTAGTCCTAGTGGCTTTTACAGCGTCACCGGTTGCGTTGGGGCAAACGCTAAAGACGCCCTGCCTGATGGTCGACCGCCTGAGGGTTCCTCGTTTCCTCGGGTCGAGAGATACCTCGTATGGAGGGCGGACCTCGGGCTCAAGGCGTCGCCAGGGGAGCTTTTCGTACCTTCATGCATTTTAACGGGTACGAAATAATCTTTCAAATGCATGCTATTTTATACTCGAATATTAAGTTCGTGTGCGTGTTTTGGAAACATTTACTACATCGACGACATTATAGAGTTAAATGTATCTGACAAATTCAACACTTCAACTAAAATTACTCATTTTTGCTTTGTTAAAGAATTTTTTAAAATAACTTAGAAAAACAAATTACTTGCACGAAGAAAACATAGTTTGATTCAAGTATAAGTCAACCTATACTTCAATCAAAACAAAACTCCATATTTGTTTTCTTCGTGCAAGTAATTTGTTGTTCTAAGAGTTATTTTAAAAAATTCTATATTTCTTACGATTCGTATTTGAAGTAAAGTATTTGAAAAATAAGGTTGATTATCAAATGGCACTGGACATGCCTCTTTTGGGGCTTAATCTCGAGTCCTAGGCTTTGAAGTTATGACCTAAAAACGGATTGCTAACTTTAAGGTCTACTATCGATTGGTATAAGCAAAATCAAGAAATAAAAACAAAATAGTAATTTCGAAAATTCTAGAGTATGATGTGTCTTGAAGTAAACATGTGATCAGCTAGCAGTGCCGAGAATTTTTTATTATTATTCGCTATTATTATTATTAGGACGGGAATTCTTTAGGAGGTTCCACCCTCTTTTTGCCGGGCGGGCGGCGTAGGACGGACGTCCGCCGAGTGAGTCAGTTTGTTGACGAAGATTACTAAAAAAACAACTACTGTGATGACTCCGGAAAGAGACTACTGCGATCAGGAATCATTGGTTGTGATTCAAAGTCAAAGTCAAATCAATTTATTCAAGTAATCCCAATTGCAAGGTATTTTTGAACGTCAAATCTACTTTAGTTCGGTTCGAAAAGAAAACCTGAACACTGAGAAGAACCAAGAGGAAACTCAGTCAGGTATCATTTTTTCAACATCATTCTACAATAGTTATTTAAAATACAATATTCATAAAGCCAGTAAATGCGTGTGCAGAGAAGATTATTTCCAGACTATTGTTTTTTCTTCAATGAAATCTCTAACTTTAACTTTGTAGTATGCTTTTCCAATCAGTGTGCATTTAATAACAAGTTTAAATTGCTTTTCCGATAATTGAGTAACTTCTTGAGGAATTTTATTAGAAAAACGAACACAGTTGCCCAAAAATGACCCACTTGTCTCTTGTAATAGCAGTAACTAGCTGATCACGAACACAAGTTTTGAGATAGAAGCATATACACTGACTTCGATGACTAGGGACCACAGTAATTTGAGTTCACGTGTTGTAGGTATCTGTACACTCATAACAATATGTATTTATGATATATTGAGTAGTTAAGGATTTAGTGATACAAGATTTAATATTTGTTCTTATAGTACAGCAGTGTTATTTTGGTTCAATGTTATTTGAGGTTCACATTTCTATAAATTGAGATTGATCCCTGCACAGTATTTTGCCACCACATAGAGTGCATTATTATGCTTTCTTACAAAACTACTAAATAGAAATGTATAATAATTTTGTATGCAAATGTACACAGTAGGCATAGGCATAGTCCCAATTTATTCTATCAAATAGTTTAGACAAAATTGTTAAACTTTAATAACAGCTAAAAGAGTTGACTATGAATGTCTCTGGTGTGACATATTTATGAATTATTGTTTTTCAATACCATCTGGGGACCAAAGGTGCCAAGGCCAAAGTCTTTGGTGAGCTGTACAATTCCAGCGCAAATTGGTGATACAGCATGTTCAATCATTTGTAGCACCTGTGAATAAAGATGTGTTCTTTACTATTATTACATTTTTGTTATTATTGTAATTACAGCATTAAATATCATATATTATGTATAATATACCTGTACTAATTTTATGAGACATGATGTTCCATGATTATATTTTTTTATTAAAACACCAAGAACTTGAAAGACTGTTTCTCTGACAGCCTTATTTTTTATTATTTGTTCTTCTAAAGCCTTGTAACAAGGTTCTGCCACCATTCTAAAACACATTGTTTTTGGTTATACATGAGGAACAAATATGTGAATATCAGTATTACACACAGCATGTATCCTCAGTATAAAATTAGCCTAATTCTAAATTTTTTTTGTTTGATTTTATTTTTATTTGAAAATAATAAATATTGAAATTTCAGATGCTATATATATGAAGAGATGGCTAAATCAATACTATAGGTAGTACCACATATCAATTAGTTACTAGGTAGTACCACAGATTATTTAGTTACTAACGTAAAGTAGTACCTTAGGTATTGTTTCTAAGTTCAATAAGTACTATAACACAAAATTGGAAATTTAACAGTATCATCTACTACTATATAAATCTCTAGCGTCTGTCTGTAATTACAATTTTACTATCAAATTTTGTGATAGATAGTCATTTTATGACTCACTGACTTCGATTCTACCATTTTTTAAATTTTTGTCTGTCTGTATGTCCTTTTATAACTGAAGAATGCTTGACCGATCTTGATTAAAATCGGTAAGTAGTAAGAACATGTGATTGTGCTCATGATAGGCTGTTTATTTTTTAGAAAATCTACCCCTAAAAGAGTGAAAAGTGGGATGAAACTTTGTATGGGAAATAGTAAACCGCTGAACTGATTATGATGAAATTTGGCAAAAAGATAGTTTGATATCATAGAACCGAACATAGGCTATTTTTTTTTTAATCTACCCCTAAGAGGATGATAAGGGGGATGAAATTTTGTATGGGGAACGCTCAATCTAGGTAATTTTGGTGCGGAAATAAAACATTATTTATCAAAAATACATACACTACTTTTTTTATCAAAAATCTGTAAAATGGGAGACAGAAGGGATGGGTACGAAACGAAAAAAACACATAGCCTACTTTTTTATCACAAATCTGTGAAAATGGGGACGGGAGGGAGGGAGACCAAACTTTGTACAGGAAATACTAAAGTGCTGAACTGCTGCTACTGCTGAACGATTATGATGTAGCATGGATATAGTTGGACACCTGGGAATGGACACAGGCTACTTTTTTATCGAAAAACTGCCCCTAAGGGGATGAAAAGGGGGATAAAACTTTGAATGGGAAATGCTGAACCGCCGAACCAATTATGATGTTTGGTACAGAGATACTATGTGCCCGGCGACAGACGTAGACTAGACGTACTTTTCTTCAAAAACAATCTATAAACATATATGTACCTAATCTAACCTAATCCAGGAAATCCCGAAAATTTTCCGCGCAGACGAAGCCGCGGGTACAGCTAGTAAATATAAAATGTATACCATGAATCAGATGTATAAAATAATGACATGAAAAGTAATAAAAAACAAACTGTAAAAAATATTCATCAATAGAAAAAAATTATGATGTCACAGTTCATAATTTCAAACACTTCTCATACAAAATGAAGTTTTTATAGATGATAAAAAGTAACTGATTTGACTAGTTTTGAGTTACCCAATTCTAAAACTTCAGTTTGAAAGTGGTACTTTCAGTGTGATAATTCTTTCATGCAACCAATTTTAGAGATTAAGGGTGGCTTGCACCAACTATATAAACATGATTTAAGGAACTGAAATCTCCCTTGCACCAATGATTAAATAGTTGGAGCAAGCGAGAAGTTAGTTTCTTGAATCGGGTTTAAATAGTTGGTGCGAGCCGGGCGGGAGATAAGTGCACTAATATACTATTACTATATAATATAGAATGCAAAGAAACCTAACACTCTTTCCAAGATTTTCTCTAATCATTATTCTGAAGGTTTCTTGATGGTGATGAAATGCCAATTGTGGAGGCATTCAACTATTATAAACAACATAAGAATCTCCTCATTTTTATAGTAGTGTTAAACATGTTATTAATTGCATAAAATGGCTCACTGCATTTATCAAAAAGACAACATTCTTAAAAATTATTTTAATCATGAATAAGTCAGTATTTTGCATAGATACTAAAACGAAAAAATATTTATTGGTTTTAATACTAACGAAACAAAATTGTCCTCGGCTAAAGGTGGATCCCACAGTCTGGATAATGGTTGTTGAATGATTAAGTGTAGTGTAACAAGAGCTCCTAGTTTATCTGATTCTGTCCAACCACAAAATTCATCATCGTCTACCATTTTCTTGCCCTTCTTACCTAATGTCAACTTTGTAGAATTCTGTAATAGTAAAACAAATTAAGGGCATAAAAAAAGAGAACATAGATTTTTAATAAACTATATTTAGTATGATGTACAATATATAATACAAGATATAGTAAATAACCTATAATAATACTTGTATAATAACTATTTAATAATTGTTGCAAGCAAGATGTCAGTTCCTTAAATCGAATTTAAATAGTTGGTTTCGAGTTTAGATAGTTTAAACTAAGTGTTTTATTTCCAAGCAGTATTCAATGGGAAAGAGTACTTACATCAGCAGATAATTTAATATCCTTTGTCTTCATAAGTTGTGTATATAAATAAATTGTCATTTTAACCAAATTTAAGTTTTTGATGCGAATATCTGTATCAATTTCTTGGTCTTGAAATATAAACTCTAGATGGTTACAAAGGTTCTTTGTAGCTCGTAATATGTGATCAAATCCTATAGTTAATAACATTTAATTACACACTTTAATTGTACATAATATACATATTATTTACATTTGAGGAAGCACGTAAGGACCGATACGCTTGGCGCTCTGTCCTGTCTGACTACACCATTGGGGATACAGAGTGAAATTGTGTATTTTATTATGGCTTTTGATAAATGCTGTAGTATTAACAGGGAAACTATTATGTTTTTGTATATACTCATAATCAGAAAGAGATTTAATTTCTATAAATTTCATAGATTTAGATTAGAGTAAGGTACATTGGTTTTTGCCACTATGACGAGGGGCATTCAGTAACTTAGGTACTAAAATGCGAATAGGCTTACCCTTATTTATAATATTCCATTCTAGTTTATTCCCATGGAGAATTATTGAGAAATAGGTGTCAAAATGCTCTAATATATACTCAACACTATCAGAGTTATAAGCTCGAGCAGCATCTGAGAATAAATATATTGGGCAAAATAAATATTTTAATTAAGTAATATCTGTTTGAATTAAATTTAAATAGTTGCACCAAACATACCTTGAAGTTTAGACAGAAGCAATCTAGGTTGTACAATATCTTCAACATGATATTGTCCAGCATGAGACACCAACAATTCATCCTTTTGTACAGGAATTGCAAAATCGAAGTGGCTCATATTATCTAAATTAAAACAATGTTCTGTCACTATATAGTTCAATGAAAAGCAAGAAAACTATTATAATTCCCATTTATGAATTTGATAGGATAGGAGGTACTTAATTGGTTTAAATTATCAAATCAAAGAATACATTTACTTACGGGGGTGCTAATCAAAGAGAATATAATCACTACGTTGCTAATAAAGTAAAACGAAGCTAATTAAACCTATAAAAAAAATAGTTACTTTTTGAAACGAACTTTTTCAGTTTGAATTTTGAATCAAGAAATGTCAAAGTCAAAATGTCGAGTAGTAGTCACAGAACAAATATAATATATTTGTTCTGTGACTACGACGACATTTATTTAAAATATATAAATTGACGAGTTTAGAAACAAACTGACCACAATCCTAGGACGCTCAACTTCCGCAAAATATGTTTTTTTGTTTCAACAAGTATAAATGGACCTCCTACTTTTGAATTGTTTAAACACTTCCGTAGGTTATAACATCTCTCAAAAAACGTTACTTTTAATAAAAACAGATTAGAAAATTAACAAAAATTATGAAATTAGTATGGACTGAGGCATTTTTGTATTTTATCAATGAACTTAGGCGTATTTGCATTTTACAATTGCCGACAGCCATATTGTTGACAGATAGGTACTAACAGCAAAACAAAAATATTTTTACGCGAAGGTGACTAGGTACGAGTACATTACCAGTCTACTAATGTTGTGTATAAGACATTACTGGAAACATTTGGAAAAACAAAAACTATGAGTAAAGAACATTTTAATTGTTTAACATTTTAATTATTTAAAAAAAAAGAAAAATTGTTATGTTCAAATCATTACGTTTGATTCGATGACTGGAGGCTCACACATCTCTTGAGTATCGTTATTATCGTTTGAAAACTCCGTAGGTTCCGTGGCTAAGATATTTTAAAAAAAAACTAAATCCTCTCGTAAGTTCCATTCTACACCAAAGTGTTTTATTAATAACTTCTTTACGTCAGTGAGTTAGGCAGCCTGAATAATAACTTCGTTTTTAGGAATCGGCAATGGAAATACATCCTTAAAGGACTTTCCCCTTTTCAAAATAGATCTATATTGACAAAAATCTGAAGTATAATGGGCCTCGCCTCTAACGGTAATTTTATTATTACTTTTTATTATGAAAAACCGTTTGCTTTGGGCAAACTGAAAATGCCAATTGCTTGGCGGTTTAATGATATCATGCAGGGCCGATTTCCAATCATAAACTGCTTCAAGTTCTGTGACAGTGCCGTAGTTATTAAATATTTCGTGATATTCTTCTGGACTGGTAATAACTTCTTTCTTCTTCAACTCTTTTTCAATATTTCCAAATACCCGGTCAGCTGGCAAAAAAGAATGACCGGGTACCGGAAATACAAGTTCTATATTTTGGAGACTGCTAGGGGCGTTAAGAAGCCATTTTGCGCACATGCCCACCATAATAGTATTTTTGTTCTGTGCGCCGCACCCGTCTGCTACCAACCGCACCTTATGTATGTCTGTCAAATCTAAACGATTCAATCTATCATACACAGCAGATACGATTTCGTTTGCCCCTTTTCTGTATTCATTTTCTGTCCAAGTGTACAGATTAACGGTTTCAATGTTCAATTTCTTGCCTGGAACTTGAAAAACCATTGCGAAATTATAAATATATAATTGCCTACTATAGTATGCAATTTGGTCGGCTATTTTGGGCAATATCTGATTTTTTTGACAATCAAAAGAAATTGTACACATTCCAGTACGTTGTTCGTTTAATAGGTAGTAAAATCTTTTTGCTTTTAAATTATGAAGTCTTTTTTGAATCATATACTTCTTCTTCAAATTTTCATCCTTTTCTATTTTTATTTTTTCAAGAAGTTCCGTACATGTCGAACAAACATCCGTGCGTGGATTTCCAAATCCGACGTTATAATGGGTATTAAAAATTCTTCTAAAATAACATTCTCTTACTTCAATTTCTGCTTGCATACAGTACATCCTCCACATTTTCTTAATATTTAAATCCGACGGTAAATATTTCCTTTCGGTGCCTGACCGACAATAATGCGATTCAAGTGCTTTAAAGGATTCAATAAACTCTTTCACTGCTTGTAGTTTCTGAAGATTTTTATGAGATCTATGGTCGCCACCCCTACGTTCTTTCCATAATCCACCCGTTTTCTTAAACACTTCAGCCACTCTTCTCACTTTATTTCTCGGAATTCTTAGAATCCGTAAAAAGGCGTTCTCGCATACGTGTACTAAATCAGTCGAATTTGCCTTCTTTACGTACATTTTGGTGGCATAATTAGCCTGTCGTTGAGAGAGTCTGGCTCGACGGCGCCCCACATTTTTTACAAGACAGTACTTTAATATAAATGCGTCCTGTTCCATTTTTGTTGTATGTGAATAAAATGCTTCATGAAATTTTTTTACATCAACCATCGTCAAATCTTGGCATTTAAAAGTAGTTTTGTTTAGATGCCTGCAGTTAAGACGTTCAGGCAGTCGTTTTGCGGAGTACCTTAAAAAATTAATATTAAATTAGTCTTCGGCCTGATGATTATGATGATGATTACAGTTATGAAATTTAGAAGATTATAATCAGACCGCGATTCCGTTTCAATAGATCTAAATGTTGCTTGCCTATTGTTCATTTAATAAAAACTGGGTTAAAACTGGGTCGAAGTAAGCTTGCGAAATTTACACAAATAAACAAACCTACTAATACAAAAGGCAAGCTAAATACTTAAAGGTTTTTAAAAAAGAGCTGAATCAACTTTACAAAAAAATATTCATGCCAGTTTTGCAAACAGTACTAATTGTATGAGAAAAAATCTAACCGTTCTGCCTTTGCTTTTGCTCTTTTCCATTGTTCGGGATTTCGAGTACGTTTTCTAGCATTCCTCGCACCCACAGGGCAGATATTTTTTTCCATAATGTTATTAAAATCAACACAAAATAACTAAAACAGTCACTGATACTCCTAGAAAACTAACGGATCGGCCATGTTGAAATTTTGAAAATAGGAGCTTGTGATTGGTCAAAATGGATCGAGGCCACTTTGCATATCATATTTTGTGGACTGAGGCATCTTTGCTTGTAATGTTGCCCTATGATGTGGATTTACTTAGAACTGAAGTCATTTTGAATCTAATCTTTTTTAAGAAGTAATAGCTATCAATAAGAGGAATAAAATGACATTGACAGATACAAAATTTCCAAATTTGGACTGAGGTCACTTTGTTTCTATACCCCTCAATTATATTATATATAATTGTAGTAGTAGTACAGTAGTGCGATTCTTTAACGCAAATTAGTCAAATTCACTTCTAAATCCGCGGTGAGATTGTCAACTGATTTGGTATTCGCTAAAGTCGACAGAGATACTATAGACCGTGAGATTTAATAGGTCGGATTTGACGTTTCTCAATTTTCATGCCGCTATAACTTTGTGTCAACGTTCCTGATACCTAACACAAATTCAATTACGTAAATGCTGAATAAAAAAACGTTATTTATTTTGCCTATGACTGATCATTACACAAAACTACTAACTTGATTTCTTTTAGTTAAAAACACAGATATTTCCTTATATATCTTCAAAAGAATTTTCTAAATGGACGTTGATATAATGTTATATCACGAGGCGTATTGCTCTAGTACTGCTACCATTTGCATTCGTTTCGTTACCAGACAAAATCGATAATTGATTGAAATCTCGTAATAATCGAACAATTTAAAATTATGATATCATTATATTTTTTAAATAATTTTGGGTCTGTAAACTTTTTTTTGATGAGTTTACTAACAGAAACATGTAATCAAATATCAAAGGATGACTGGGCTGTAGTGGAGAAAACAAAAATAATAATAAAGGAAGACTTTGAAAGAGACGTCAAAATAGACAATTTAATTGAAAATTAATTAATCATAATAATGGGCGACGAAAATAGCTCTACGGACATGGATCCAAGCTCAGAAAATGATTAAATATTTATTTTTCACCAATATTTTTATTACAGTCTGCCTTTGTTTACTACTAATACGTAGTGTGCTTATTGTAGTCTTAAATAATGAAGTTCAAAAATAAATATATCAAATTAAGTTTATTCATATACTTAAATATGTTTTACTGTACCAAATACCATATCTCAACAAACGTACTATGTAGCTAACAAACTATTAATCATAAGTGAAATATTATGATGTTATTATGAATATCAAACAATGATATCGATTTTCGTTAGAATCGAAAAATAATCGAGACATATTTGTTTCGTTCATAACTAGTCGCAGCCATGTGACAGATGCCAAATCCGACCTATTAGATCTCATGGACTTTAGTCGCTGCCTCGATGAGTGGCGGCGGCGAGTTGTACTATCGTAAATGAATTTTATGAAGTTTCGCTAAATATAACAATCCAATCTAAATAAACGAGTTTTATTTAACGTAATTATCTCAGTAGAAGTTAAAATACTCTAAGACGAAATGTCGACTGAGATGTTTACTCTTAAAGCAATCCCCGACAAACTCGGATCTAAGATCACTTCACTTCGCTCCTAGAATGTTTGGTTTAGAGAATTCCATTTGAAGGCCAAGTGGGTTCGAATGCGAAGTGGGGTGAATTGTCGAGCGAATCTCTTTTTGGGTGATTCGAGTTTTTACATAATTGCATGGCAGTTCTCCCTTGAGAGAGAAGGTAAAGAGATATCAGCCTATACAACCGATGTCCTTAGTAATAAATAGAAAAATGTCGGCGTAATACATTTTAATCGTTTCTTGGAGTTTCTGGCGACGATTAAAGAAAGAAACGATTAAAATGTATTACGCCGACATTTTTCTATTTATTACTAAGGACATCGGTTGTATAGGCTGATCGAACTCCGAGCACATTTGACTACGAAGAGTAGTGGAATTTGGTCAGGGCCCATGGACTTATAGATGTCTAACGTCTCGAGTGCCTTTTTCAACATTTCATCAAGAATCTCTACTGTACATATAGCAGCCTGACCATAATCCCCATCACTATCAGCAGAGATAACGTTGGACTTATAATTAAGATTATTGACTAGAAAAGTTGAATGAAAATATGCAGAAAATAATTCATATAATCCTTCTCCGTCGCTGGTCATTTTATCTTCATAAGTCATAACAGAAGGAAAAAGCCGAATTATTACTTTTGTTTTTAATATAAGACCAAAAGTATTTAGGGTTTCTAATAATGGAGTACTGGTATATACTGGTCACAGCTATGACTTTTTTCTGTCCTCTTCACAATAGATGTCTTTAGTCATTACATATTTCTATTACACGAAAGATGGCGATAATAATGAGGCGGTCAAGTAGATTAGTCGCAAACAATAATTCAAAGTGACAAAAACTTTTGTGTGCTACGTATGTAAGTGTTCCATGTTTGAATTTCGAGTATGACGCATCGACACGAATTCTACTATGGAACACTTTAAATTAATTCTTCCCAAGTGTTCCACATTTGAATTTCATGTAGGACGTATCGACATGAAATTCAGTTATGGAACACTTTAAATGAATTCTTCCCGAGTAAGTCGATTATGATTTAGTACATTAGCTGCTTCTATTGCATGAAAAAATTATTTACTCAATTTGACTAACTTCTGTTATCCACATTTTTTCTTCCCATGCAACGAAATGATGCTTAAATAAAACTGAGGCGATGTGCATTAAAAGAAAAATTGCCAATTGTACTCCAATTTTTATGGACATCTCGCACTTGACTAAAAAGTTGCATAATGTCAATCGAGTGAGAAATCGAGTGAAAGTAAGATAAATGCAGTAGAAATGCGATCTCTTAGAAATATGTGCAGTGTCACTCTTGCGGACAAAATAAGCAATGAAGAGATACGCAGTATGACAATGTTGCACGACAATGTTATTGTAAAAATATAAAAGAAAGGAATGCTAAGATGGTTCGGGCACATGGAAAGAATGAGTGATGAGACTGACGAAGAAAATCTATAGAGCAAAAGTGAGTGGTAAAAGAAGCCAAGGAAGACCAAGGCTGA
The DNA here is from genome assembly GCA_907165235.1 of Zeuzera pyrina. Taxonomy (NCBI): domain Eukaryota; kingdom Metazoa; phylum Arthropoda; class Insecta; order Lepidoptera; family Cossidae; genus Zeuzera; species Zeuzera pyrina. Next base: position 9,551,712 of record OU015627.1, read on the forward strand.
CTTATGAAGATCAAATAGCTAGAGTGTTAGCCGATGGAAGTGTCAAAAGCACTCGCATATCTAGCGAAAATGTGTGAGGAGAATGATGAGATTCGAGGAAGCGAAAGAAGTATGTAAGGACCGCGACGCTTGGCGCTCCGTCCTCTCTGACTACCCCGTTGGGGATGCAGCGCGAAGATATGTATATGTCGGTGGAAATAATAAAAGGCACTCATTTGACTATACTATGGCAAAGCGCGTCTTCCGATGACGCGCTAACGGAACGTCGGGGCCGGCGCTGAGAGTCTGTTAGACTACGGCGGCCGGTGCGATAGCATTTCTCCGACGGATCGTTTGCCATTATTAAATTTCTAATTACCTACGTAATAATTGTTACAAAGAGTTTTCTGTCGTTAGCACATTAACTTTGTCTTAAGTGTTGTATTTTATGGAGTAGTACGCCTCTTGTAAGATTAGGTACCCATTTGTCATGGCTGAGTTGCAAAAGCGCGAGTTGCCTCGTGTCTTTTCCGACATCAGAAGTGGGATTACGGGACCAATGAGTCTGATTGAGGTGTAATCGCGAGTGAACAAAATGTTAAAGCCTATCCACATTGTTAACGCCCTTACTCGTCGCATCCACGGTCTTTTGCAAAAGGAGAATTCGGCTACTGATCGACATGTGGACGCTTGCGGGATGCAAGGATTACGTTAACTACTGAAACTACAGCCCGGTGAGTCGTAGCCATTTTATTCTGATTCTAGCGCCCAATGTTCTGTGTTTCGATTCTTGTTTTAGTATTACTAGCATTGGTGATTCAGGAGTGTACCGTATATAGTACCGAGCAAATATCGTGGGAGGTTATAGTTAAAGTTAGTGGTGTGAAAATTTTATTTCATGTGGAACCCGACGATTGTGAAGGTGTGATCTAATTCATAACCGTGAAACTCTAAAACCTTATTGTCGCTATGACCAAACTAAGTTTAAGCATTGCTAGCGCTTTTGAATTCTTCTTAAAGTAGGGTAACTAACTGTTTGAAACTGAATACGGATAGGGAATGAACCCGATGTTGCGAATGCGACGGAACACGTGGTAACGAATGTTGAAGAGAACGCTGAAACGGTTACATTAGATTTGATAGTAATGAATTAAAATTGATTAAATTTAACGTAGGTGGTTTTGTGTTGAAAAATAACGACGAGAGTAATCGAACCTAACACAATATTCAATTCGGGAGTCCATTTAAAGTTAGTTGCTTAAAGGTTACCGTTAAGTTTTGAAATCTTTGATTAGTAGTCAGATCTACAAGTACCTATGCTCATGAACGTTTTAATAAAATGTCACGAGGTAAAATTCTCAGTTAGATTCGTGCGATGATAATGAGAGTAGAGGAGGTTATGTTATACCATGACTACTTTGGCGGCGATACACACACTAAGCGTAGTCGTAACTGCGCTCTGAATTATTGTCCAGAGCGCGTTGGGCGGCTGGTGATGTGACGATGACCTGGGTGACATGTGTCACTACGTTTCAGGTAGCAACTGGCCCATAATTGTTGATGTGTGTGTTCATGACTGATGGTTGATAAGTCTCTGTAAATAGTTGTTAAAGATTACCAAAACCTTACTGCGCTTTCTTTTTTTCCTCTCCTCATTCCGATTAATTATTGCAACGTGCGTCAGGTAGGTCAAACCTGTAATAACCTCAAACTGCAGTTGAATTTTGTTATGTTCACGGGAGCACATGAAGTCCTGTGATATGTCTGTATGGCTATGTAGTAACGAGCGATAATTAAGCGAGAATTTATAATCGAATTGATTTTTTCATGTTACCGTCATTGTTAAAATCTGCTGCTTAATCTAGTAGTTTGTGAAAATGAGTCAATTAATATGGCGGCCGCGTGGACAGAGTTGTTGTGGTAGCGATTTCGTTCGTTTTCGGTTGTCTGACATCCTTGGCAAAGGTGTCCTTGCGTGACATCACTGTCTGTTCACTCCTTTTTCACGAAGAAGCGTGTTGATAGGTAGGTTAGGTACCCCGTGAACAGATAGATAGGTAAAGTATAGACTAGGGGAGTAGGTCAAATAAACTAGTTAAATTAGGTAGGTTGGGTACAGTTGGGTTTATTATCCAATCAATTCTCAATACGCCGCACAACTACATCTTCTGTAGTTACGAGGGAGTCACTTGCTTGAACGTTGCGTTTTAGTATGCCTGTTGTGGAATGATGTTGAAAGAGTGGTGCCTGGCTGAGTTTCTTGTCGGTTCTTCAAGGTATCTGGATTTCCTTTTCGATTCGAGCCGGAGTGGATCTGGCGTTCGTGAACGCCTTGTGGCTGGGTTTGCTTGAATGGATTAGGGTGACTTTGACTTAGTTGCAGTTGGAAATTCTGATTTAAAACTTACTAAGCGAATGAGGTGTACGATGAGTGTTCAAGGGTAAACTTTAAGAACACGTTTCGAAGTTTTAGCTAGGTCGATTTTTTACCCTCCTCAAACTATATATTGTAAATTTCATCGAAATCGCTAGAGCCGTTTTCAAGAAAGCGATATCAAATATATATAGTATACAAGGTATTACAAAAGTCACCCTAATCCGTGAAAGGTATTTATTATAAGCATGTCAAGTAGAGAGTCCACCTCTCAGATTACAAGTCCTGTGATATTGTAATTTTGATAAAACTTAAATATTTTTTAACGATAAATGAAAATATCGACTAAACTGACAGCATCACTATTTTGAGTTCATGACCCATATACAATCCCACGGAGTAGTAAATTACCTGCTAACTACCTCATTCGCTAGGCTACTAGGAGAGTACGCCCACAGCTGTTAGATAGTTGTGTAGACAAGTATCTATTGTTAAATGCTATGTGCCGTTGGCACGCGCCTCTCACCCGCAACATAGTACACGTATACCTATCTTTAGCAATTAAATCGCGCGTTACTTAGTAGATAATAAAAAATAAAAGATACTTCGTCTAGGTATGCACATACCTAAGCAAAAATGTGTGAGGCGAATGATGAGATTAGAAGAAGCGAAAGAAGTATGTAAGAACCGCAAAGCCTGGCGCTCCGTCCTCTCTGACTACCTCGTTAGGGATACAGCGTGAAGAAATGTATGTGCAAAAGCTACTTAATAAATAATAGGTGCTGAAATACTGTACAGATATGCGTGACCGTTAACTCTCGCAAGCTGTGCTACGTCCCGATGGCACGTGGCTCGCGCCTGCTACATAGTACATAAACATACCTACTGTTAACAATTATTTCGCGCGTTACTCCATAAATAAAATAAATAAAGATTACTTGATATTGTAATAGGTGGTGAAATACTGTACAGATATGCGTGTATGCGTAAGAAAAGTAGGTACGTTCAGTGCGGCGCGAGCGTTGTTTTGTTGACGAAACAAATTATTTCTTTTCACAAGCTAGATATTTCTTCTACAATGTTCGCTATAATTTTTAATTGAAGGTACTTAAAGAGCTAACAAAAATATTTCAGATATTCTTTGCAGTTTAAAATTTAGCGGGGGATATGCTTTGCTGAATTTTATATTTCCAAGTATTTCATTGAAATTTTTGAATACGATCTTCACGGTACTTATATAATTTTATAACTGGCATGTTGAAATTGCAAAAAAAGAAATGTAATCTTTATAAAATAATGCCTGTGTCAAAAGTATGCGTTCGCACGAGAGCTAAAAAAAGCCTTGTGTAAAAAGCGTCGGTGGCATATTTTGTTTAACCGCTTCGATACTCAATGTTCATATGAGCGTTGTTAAAAAATCACGTGTCTTAATATTTTGCTAGAGGCGGATGCACGATTTATATAGCTGAAATTCCCGCATTAGCTATTTATATATCCATCCATGTTTTTTTAACTTTTATTATAAGTCCATGATAAGTGCGAAGTAATTTTATGACTTCCATGATAAGTGCGATCGCGCACGGAAAGTCAGAAAGTCTATCTAAATCGTTAAAAACAGCTCACGCTAAAGAGTTGAAAAGGATCCTGTGCGAACTACATTAAAACCTACCTAACATTGATATTATTATTTTCACTGTCAAAAAGTCATGAATGAATCAATAAAGTAGTACCGGTAGTAAACTAATTAATCTGTGGTAGTACATACATGCATATCTTCACGCCGTATCCCTAACGGGGTAATCAGAGACGACGGAGCAATAAAGTAGTAATTTCTATAATTATGTAGGCAGGTAGGTAATAAAAAAACCGGCCAAGTGCGTGTCGGACTACGCAGTGAAGGATTGCGTAGTTGGAATGCACAATATTCATTTAATTGCCAGCAAATTTAAGTTTGTATTTCATAGCATTTCTCAATAATACTGTAAGAAACAAAATATTTTTGCGGTCGCTGAACGTGTAATCGAAAATTGCATTGAAACTAATTTTCGTAGAAAGTGCTCTCTCAAATTTTTTTCAGAATTTTCCACTCCATCCATAATTGAAGTTTGAGAGAAAGGGCACACTTTTAGGGTTCCGTAGCTAAATGGTAAAAAACGGAACCGTTATAATTCCATTTGGAAAATTGATTTGAATAAGGATATACATACATACATATCTTCACACCGTATCCCTAACGGGGTAGTCAGAGAGGGCGGAGCGCCAAGCGTCCCATTCCTTACATACTTCTTTCGCTTCCTCGAATCTCATCATTCTCCTTGAATTGAATTGAATAAGAATGTATCGTGCAGTTTTTGAGATATGGGGTATTCTCGGTTATGCGCTCAGTAACTGCAGAAATAACTTTGTCTTATAGTTCACTGTGAAACGTTATTAAATGGAAATTCGTATTTACGGGAGATTAAATTAATATTGCGCATCCCGTCTGGAACCCTTCCCTGCGCGTGGTCCGACACGCACTTAGCCGGTCTTACTATTTTAGAAGTGCGAATATCAGGAACTATTGACTTTAGATAAGTCACTTCGAAACCACTATGTCATTGAACACCTATCTGAATATAAATCACACGCTAAGTGTGCTGGGATCTTTTTTTCATACTTCAGTTACATTTTCAAGATTTCGCTACAGCAATGCTGTACCATGAAATCTAATGTATGTCGCTGATACCACATGGCCAAACTGATTATTATTATTTTTTCAAATTTTTTTTTCTATCTATCTTTATCTATAATGTAAACCAATGCCTTCACTTTTTTAGTGATTCCATAACCCTTTCGTTTTATATAAGGGACCAAGACATATGTACCAATTATTGAGGGTTTCCAATAATCCAGTTTTCCAATTAAGCAGGTTTAAAATTATAGTTGTCTCATTTACAGAGGCCCCCGCTTACAGAGGTCGAAATGTGCCGTTATTCCATTTTTAGAGGTGGAAATGTTAATAAAAATGCGTATTTTTGGTGTTATGAATTTAATGTAGGTATGAATGTACCTACATAATGTATTGCGTCGAAAAAAAAACAATATGGTAAAGTTTATGACTTAAAGTAATCGGTTATGTTTGTTTGTACTTGATTGCTAGTTGCTGAAACCTGTTTCTCGATAGAATAAATTGGATCAAAAATAACGTTTTATATTTACGTTTGGACATTTTGTACACTTCTATTCCCTTGTTTTTAGGTCAAAACCTGAGATAGTACTGACAAACAAAGCATGCGCAAAAGACGACGCGAAATGTATGTAAACAAACATGTCAAAACGTGTTAAAACCAGATTAATTTGTCTCACTTATACAGATAATTGAGCTACAGAGTCTCAATTATAGAGGTAAACATCGAAAAATTCTTAGAATTCAAATCTCATTTAACCAGGTTCAAAAAGTCAATTAACGGAGGTAATTTAAGAAAAAAGAACCGGGACCTCATTGCAACTTTCAATAATAGAGGTTTCTCACTTATCCAGGTCCTTCGCTAGAAAATTGTGTCGCAATTTTGCTAGCCTCGCAGTCACAATTCACCTCACAGTTAGTGCCACTGAGCTACAACTTCTATGCCCGATTCACATTTTAACAACAGTTTAGTGTTAGCAGTGCAAATATTTATTTCTCATGTATCTATATCAATTGAAAAGCGTGTTTGGCGACTAGTCAAAAAACTGCTCTTTCTATTTTTTTTGCGAGTTCTACCTCTCCCAACCTACCCCGCATCCCGGTACGCCTCTCTTCACTTGTAGTGCATCTGCGCTAAAAATATTGGGATAGATTTGACAGTTAATTGTCAGTGCCAATAAATACGCGTGCGAGTACATTTATAGGCAAATATGGTTAACAAATGGACAGAAGTTCAAATGTATACATTTATACAAAAATACGTAAAATATATTTACACACATAAGTTAGTCAAAGTCAAAGTCAAATCAATTTATTCAAGTAAACCCAATCACAAGGTATTTTTGAACGTCAAATCTACTTTAGTTCAAAAAAAAAGCACCAATTACAGTAAAAATAAAAACACTGGAGATTCGGTTCTTTCGAAATTAAGTGCTGCCCTGCCCTGTCCTAAAATATTCATATATTTCCAATTTCGGTAGTAAAAAAACTTACTAATGCTATGCAGCTACTTAAAATTTTGGAACATTACTAGCATTACACACTGGCACATGCACTATCCTTGCACTCGTACTCTCATTTGCACTAATCAAAGTGTATTTTAGTGATCACTTATTCGTATTCACGAATTAAGTGTATGTGCGCCTTTCGACTCCACTTCGTGATTCGTAAATGTTAAATGCTCCTAATCAAGTAAAGTGAATGTTTCGGCGTCTAGTTCACTCAATACAGGATTTATGATTCGGCCTGTATAATATGTACATATAATGTATATTGCGCGCAATTTGAGTGTTTGTACCTAGATGTGGTTCGTGCAAAGCAAGCAATGCTTTATCGAAATTTTCGAATTGTCAATCGAAAGTACGTACTTTGTAATAATAAAATCATTATTGAAACAAAATAAATGTACTCAAAACATTTTTGTTAATTTGGTCATTTAAATTGTCTGTGCGCATTTTGTTTTTCTCTAATGGTAATATTTTTGACACGTTGGTTACATGTCATTTGACGTTATATGTTTTCTATCGTTACGTTTACGTTTTACGTATTTTTTTCCATTTGGTTCAAGTTACGCTACTTTTCTATTCACTGCTGTTAATCAGTGTCAATTTATTTTAAGCAATTAAATAATATTTAAAAATGTCAGTAAAAGGCAACAAAGCTTTTACAAAGGAAGAAGAGTTGCTACTACAAGATTTCAGTAGAAATGTTTCAACGAAATCTTCAGCTCTTTTCTATGGAAATGCATTTATTGTATCTGCAATTCCCATATGTAAGTTTAATTCAATAACCTATGAAATTTTGAGTATGATATTTTGCACAAGTTCGCAAAGTTCAGAATTTCTAAATCAGGTAATTTTTAACTGTATTATTTTTTTATTTACATGGTGTAATGATGTAAGATCTTTCTTACCTTATAGGGTTGTTTTGGAGAGTTCACGCAATGGAAGTCAGTACAGCCCTGGTGTGGTTTGTACTAGTGACAATAGCCAGCACTTGGTTGCTGGCCTTGGCGTACCGCAACACAAAATTCCAGTTGAAACACCGTGTTGCAGTTCGCCGTGAGGATGCTGTCGCCCGCGAAATGGCGAGAAAGTTAGCCGACGACAAAAAGATGAGCAGAAAGGAAAAAGATGAAAGGTATTTTCAGTTCATTTTTATTTTATTAACATTGAGAGTATTCTTATTCTATATTTTTAATTTTTAAAATACCCTAGGTTGTATTTTTTTAATTTTTTTATTTCATGTACGTGGCTGTGCAGGTCTCACCAGATCTGTATCACTTCGACCATATTGATTTATTGTGATCGCGACTCTGTTACAAAATCTGCATTCGACTGCATTTTGTAGGAACAACATAAGCTATTTTAAAAATAAAAAACATAGAGTGAACCCTGTCCTCAGGGTTCACGCTATGCGTTTCATTTATTTTTTCGCAAATTTCATTGCAATCGGATGAACGGTATGGCAGCCTATAAAATACGTACACACAAACATTGATTTTTACATATTAGAAGTATAATTTAAAAGTTTATTTATAATAATTAGCTGTAAGTTAATTTATATAGCTCTTTTTTAAATTAACTGTTAAAATGTTTTTTGGTAAAAACATTATAAAACAACAGTAGTTATTCTTTGTGGTTACCGTAAACTTAGTATATACTGGCATATAGACGAACATAGAGCTCTTTGATGCATGACATGACATTATTGAAAAATATGGTACTTCTTTGTATTAAAACAAGAATAACACAAAATAATAAAATAAGTCAACAGCATTCTCCACAGCATGACAACTTGTAACGACCTGTCATTCAAAACTGGTTACAGTAGCGTCTTGTTTGCTGTCCCTTTCCTACTCGTGTCACTATCATAAAAGATTACGTTCTCACTCGCACTCTTTGTATGTCTATATGCTAGTATATACTAAGTTTATGGTGGTTACTTACATACGTAAAAAATGACATCATAATATGTCCAGTGGCATATTTTATGCCATATGCCAGTGTTGGCATGTTTTTATTTGTATTCTATAAAATCTTCGAGTGCTCTCACTTTCGCTTACATACATTACAACTCTTTGTGATTTGTGAGTACTCCTGTTTATAAAAAAAATTTGGTAGGTAATTAATGTTATTTTAATAATTGCATTTTATTTTAAATTCAGTGTTAAGTCTGAATTTTATGATTTTAGGATTCTGTGGAAGAAGAATGAGGTGGCTGATTACGAAGCAACGACTTTCTCCATCTTTTACAACAATGCCCTGTTCCTGGCCATTGTGATCCTCAGCAGCTTTTACTTGCTACGCTCCTTCACCCCTACTGTGTATCCTTTTTATAATTTGGAATGAATCTTTTTTGAATTGATAATAATAGTAAGAAAGAATAGTATTTTTTTTGATAGAAATACACTTTTGTGTGATTATAGACCATTGACATACGTGTCAGAGCTGCCTCCGTCAGTATTTCTCGTATCCGGAGGGGAACTTACTAAGGCAGGTACTAGATGTACCTACACTTTAAAACAAAATGCCTCTGTTATACGGTTGTGAAACTGAGTCACTTGAATTAATAATCAAAACGTAATACAATATTTTTCTTATCACTTTCTCCACAGTAACTATATTGTGTCTCTCACAGCTGCATCTGGACTTTTGGCCCTTCTCTCCACTGGTACCAAGTGAAAATATGCGAGTAAGTTTGGTGTATGGTTGCAGTGTGAGCTATGAACAAATGCGTCACTATTTTTTAGTGATGGGATATGTCTTAGGTGTAACTAAACTTTAAATGAATGTGTGCTCATTGTTTAAATCCATTGTTACATTAATTAATTATTATATTATAATTTAATAATAAACAAGTATCTTTTAAAATAGTCTTTTATTTTTTATTTACAATTTTGGAAGCAGTTTATCAATCTTATAACTATTATAAGTATAATTCTTTAATATTGAAAGCTTACCAAATTTTTCTTGGTGGGCTAAAACTAAAAGTACTTCAATGTAAATAAATCACACTTTGTCCTTCAGCACTATTTCAATCACTATAATTTTTAGTCTTTCGCTGTTGCTGCAATATTTGAATTGTGTCTTCAAAAAAAAAAAAACAAAATATAATGACTAGAAAATAGATTAATTACTTATAAAGTAGTGGAAGTTGTAGAATAGGCCATATTACTATTATTGGGGTTGCAGACTGCAGTAAAGATTAATGTCTCTTGCAGCGAACATGTGTTTCGTTACGAGTGTTTTTCGTAGTGTCTTTTAATACATTCGTATTTATTTAATGAGGGTCGTAGTTGCTTGAAGTACCCATGTGTCCAGGTGTAAATTTCAAGTTTAGTGCTGTCAAATCTCACTGTTCGCATAGGAACGCTGGTTTGTCAGTCCTTCAATACATCATGCCCACATGCATGGGCTCAGTGCGTTGAAAGTACACATTAGGGTTGCTGCTGAATGTAGGTTCCACACTTGTGTACACATTACCCTCTTCTCCATGCACCATCACGCCTGTAATCCATATAGAACTATCAGTATTTTTTTAGTATTTCATACTGAATTAGTAACAGTGAACAATAAAACCCGAGTCTGTCTACATATTGTCATAAGATTATTATAAAATAATATTTTAATAGCAAGTAAAGTCTATACCAAAGTATTGACTGAACGTATGAAAGATGTTTCTGAAAGATATTTGTGGAAAGCGCAAGGTGGTTTTAGGAATGGTAGAAGTTGTATGGATCAGATTTTCTCGCTTCGCGTTATCGTGGGGAAGTTTCTGCCCATAGGTCAGAAAGTTTTCTGCGCTTTCGCGGCGAAAGAAATTGTGGAGCCTTCTGCCTGAATATGGCGTGGAGGGCCCATTACTACAGGTTGTGAGGTCATTATATAGAGGCCACAGAGCCTGTGTAAGGATAAATGGTGACATGTCGCCCTGGTTCGAAGTCTGTTCAGGCGTCAGACAGCGCTGCGTGAGTCTGCCTGGCTATTCGTGCTTTATTTGGACAGTTGCCTCCGGACATTGAAAGGTAGTATGAGTGGTATGATACGTGATGGTACAGTGGTATACTGCCTATTGTACGCTGACGATGCTGTGCTTATAGCACCATCGGAAACGGAGTTGCAGACACTAGTTACGTGCATGAAAGAAAACTGTGTAGTGAAAGGATTGAATGTGAATGTTAATAAAACTAAGGTTCTAGTGTTTGAAAGAGAAGATGTACAGACAAAGTGTGAAATGTGGGTAAATGAAAAATGTCTAGAACACATAAACGAAATTGTGTTACTGGGGAGTACGTTTTCGAGGGATGGAAGATGTGAGTTGGATGTGGAGAGACGGGTAGCAGCCGGCAATAAAGTAAATGGTGCTCTGTCCGCATTAGTAAGCAGTATGAATATATCTAACTCAGCCAAAATGGCCATACACTATGCGGTGTTGGCGCCAACTTTATTGTATGGTAGTGAGTCCTGGATATGCCCGAAATCAAGTGAAAGCAAGATAAATGCAGTAGAAATGCGATCTCTTAGAAATATGTGCGGTATCACCCTTGCAGACCAAATAAGCAATAAAGAGATACACACTATGACAGGGTTGCGCGACAGTGTTATTGAAAAAATGAAGAAAGGCATGCTAAGATGGTTCGGGCACATGGAAAGAATGAGTGATGAAAGACTGACGAAGAAAATCCATAGAGCGAAAGTGAGTGGTAAAAGAAGCCAAGGAAGACCAAGGCTGAATTATGAAGATCAAAAGCTAGAGTGTTAGCCGACGGAAATGTCAAAAGCACTCGCATACCTAGGGGAAAATGTGTGAGGAGAATGATGAGATTTGAGGAAGCGAAAGAAGTATGTAAGGATAGCTGCGCTTGGCGCCCTGTCCTCTCTGACTACCCCGTTAGGGATACAGCGTGAAGATATGTATGTATGTATTTAATCAGCTTTGCATTTAATTAGAGCATTAGTAACTGTAACGGATGCCAGAGCTTTTATAATCGTTCTAATTTTCACTAACTAGCTTTTCAAAGGCACCCAGAAAAAATAACATCGGCGTAATCGATAATGCAATAGTAAAATTTGGGTAAGCAGAGATGTGCAAAATAGTTTATTAAAAGTATTTAAATAGAAAATACAAATGCTTAGTTATTTTTTTATTTCAAATACAAATACAAAATAGTTTTAAATAAAAGTATTTAAATACAAAATAGGTATTTTCAAAATACTTTCTTCAAATAAAATACTTATTTCACTGACTTTAAAACTAGTTTTGTTCAAAGAGTTCATCTTTCATGTTCCGTCTATGTGGCCTCATAATCATTCCACCAAACGACGAAAATAGACTGGAAGTGTTTCCAGATCTATTGTAGTATTGGCATTATTGGCGGGTATTGGCATAGAAATACAGATTGACTTGCAATGTTGGCAGCATTTAGGTTGGGTGCGTTCTTAAAAAAAGTAATTATGAATTTAAGAGTGAAAAATACGAAATATGAATTAAAAAAATTAACAAAACCATTTTGCATTTTACAAATACTAAATATTTACGTAGATTATTTCAAATAAAATACAAAATGCATTTTGAAAAAAAGTACCTATTTCAAATGCAAAATAAAAATAGGTATTTTGCATATTGTATAATTTGCATTTTAAATAGAAGTAAAAATATTTCAAATAAATCACATCTCTGTAGTATATACTACAAAGATGTGATTGCAATTTACTCATGTTACGTGCAAAGTAAGTTGCACGTAACATGAGTAGTAGGTATATACTACCGAGATGTGATTTATTTGAAATACTTCTGATGAACACATATGTGTTGAGAATTATGTTGAGTAATTTGTCTAGTCCTTAGTCCAAGAAAATTTTCAAATGTGACCTAATTTTTTAGCAAAATCAGTAAAAGGTGCTATTGTGGTACTTACTATGATGAACCATTACAAGTAACACAAGACAAGGTGGAGTAATCTGCTTGATTGCACGTAACAGTATAATATACAGGTTTGAAAAACCATTTCGGGATGACAGGGCAGACCGTGTGCCAACCACTGTTACCTCAGTAGTGAGCGTGTACGTACTATGTATATCGGCTACCGAATTAATTGCTTGTGATTTATTAGAATTAGCATTTTAGCTTTATTGCAGAAACCATATAAATCAGCCCATTTGTAAATCCTCACATTCAACGGCTATCGTTTACAGCAAATCGTCTTCATAGAGGTGAAAGTTGCAAGGAAGTATCATCCTCGTCAGCCTATATACCTACGTGCCACTGCTAGACACAGGCCTCCTTTTATGTAAGTTAATTACAATTAATTTGCCAGAGCCTAGTGTCGACACACATTGTACTTAGAAACTTAATTTTTGATATGAATATTATTTATTAATTTTTTACGAAATCTACCATTATAAGTTTTTTTAAAATTATGTTGACAGTACTGCTAAGATAAGAGTAGGTAACCATCAAGACAAATTGAACGAGCTCAAACACGACGGGTTCATTATGATGTGTAGCTAAGGAATTCCTATGGCCGCTTTCCGTCTCCATGGTACCTTAACTCCAGCTTGATAGTACCTTGACATTGCATTGTCACCGACTTTACATTAGTATGCAAAATTTTAGCTAAATTTGTCGAGAGGAACTGGTCACTTGCAAGATTGGTACTAAACATACACACTCGTACATATACAAATGTGAACAGAATAAAAAGCTTGTAAAAATATATCAACTTCTGAGACCGGGGGCCTCATTCAGTTTCGCTGTCCCGGCCCCCTGACAGGCTTAGTTTGCCACTGCTTTCCCTACACCGCCCTTGTGTACCCGCAGTGAGATCACACACTGAAATATCCGCGCAAATACACTGCTTACGCAGTATGTTATGAGAATTATAAGGGGGTTAAACTGAAATTTTTTTTTTTTAAAGTCATTGACGCGCATTTGGTTTTTCTAGTTTTCATAGGTATTTTAATTAGAGGGAAGGTAAGACATAGGTAAGGTGCAGACTGTTTAGATTTTTGTGTGTGCAATCGTTACCTGGAGGCAATAAGTAGTGATAAGGTGAGTAGTTGTAGTGATAGTGCATTAAAGGGTGCAAAGGGTAGTGCGGCAGGGGGCACGAGGCGCGTGCGTGCAGGTGCGGCGAACTCAAGAACATTGTGCCGAACGGATCTGTGAACAAAATGCAGTAAACAGCGATCAAATTGTGCGCGAAGCGCATTTCCTTACATTTAACGCGCTCTAGATACTTAACTAACCGGCTGGCTGAGCAGGTGGTTCTTTGCGGTCGAGCATTGGAGGGACCGGCGCTGGTGCACCCGCGGCCACCATGCCGTACTTTACTGGCTTGAAGTGGAAAAACGAAGGCGAATAACCGGAGCCTCCGGCTCCCAGTGAGCTGAGTCCTTCGTCACGGTCAGCGTCCCAGCGTCCCTGGCGCCCCAGTGCTGCTAGACGGCGGCCCTTGGGGGCGAACATGAGTACGAAGACCACAATGACTGTTGCGAGTAGTCCAGCCGCTATACATGCGTCGCGATGCCGTTCGGGAGCACCGAGCGCTGCCGCCACCCAGCACGTCCACACGGCAGCCGTGGCTCCCGCTGCGCCTGCGATATGAGTCGCTTCGCGATAGTTGTCACGGATACTACGTGATCGCAGTGCCACACCGCACACCACCGTTATAAGGAATGCCGCGTAACACAATGATAATAACATATCTGCTAGAGGCACTTCGCAACGTGTGCTGTTAATGGCCACACGGGGTGGCGAACCACCCAACCATTGTGCACCAATCGCTACTTGGATCATTACGGCGAAAAATAACAGTAGTCCTTGATATGCTGCAGGCAAATAGACTCCACCATTCAAACTAAGTAAAAAGACACATTTTACAAGTAATGATGCAAATACGATCACGTAGGCAACTCCAGTTCCGAATTGCACAGCTCCACAAGTAAATATCGTCGGTGTCGTGGCGTATAATGCTGCCGTCGCGGCACATGAGAATAGTCCGAAAAGTAATGTCTGTCCCAGTAGCAAGTGCCGCCGATTCGGGGCCGTCCTACTTGCGCCCCAAACGATAAAGGCCTCAAAACCGGCAAACGTCGCCATGCAGACACAAGCAAGTGTCAATATTGGCACAGACCAAGTCTCTACTCGCAAGACGCCTGTTGACGAATTAGATGACAAACTAATATTCGTGTTCGACGTTTGAGGAGTTGGCGTTATGGAAAACGCATATGAAGATGATATTGTAGGCTGCAGCGTCGTTGATGAAATTTTTTGCGGCACCATGAAATGTTCTGTGCTCATTTCGAGACGATGCGCTTCAGTGCGTACAGTGCGACGAGGCGGGGGCAGTGTTTCTGGTTGCATGTCTTCGTCTTCAATTTCGATGGGCTGACGTCCGTCATATTCATGTTCATAGGAGCCTTCATAGTCACTATTGACTTGAACAGACGGTACATGACGAGGCGCGTAAGCCACTGGTTCCCGCGGCGTAAGGCGGTCGCCGAAGCGAACGGTGTGAGCGCGAGTAGCAAGCGTGAGGACGGTCAACACCGCTGGCATTAACAACGTGCGCACCGCGACCGCCATCAGGGTACACAGGCATCAGCTGCCTGTCACTCGCCGCGGATTCATTTGGCAGCTGTCTCTGAAATAAATAACGTGCTTGTCAGTTATACTCGCAATTGAAATAAATGCTATATCTCTAACGGGGTAGTCGGAGGATGGAGTGCCAAGTATCGCGCTCCCTACATACTTCTTTCACCTCATTCACATCATTTTCCTCATAAATTTTCATCTAGGTATGCAAGTGTTTTTGACAATTCTGTCGGCTAACACTAATTATTTGACCTACATAAGTCAGCTTTGGTCTTTTTTGGCTTCAGCTATACCACTTTGGTTTTGTAGATAATCTTCGTCAAAAAAGTAATTTAAAAAATTAAACCGCCTTCAAAAAAAGAAACATTGGAAGATACAAAATAATTATGCTTTACTAATCAAAACTCAAGTACAATTAAAATAAATTTTTAAATACGATACACATATGTATATAATTAAATTTGACAGTTACTGAAGTCGGTGCCAAGCCTACCAAACTAAGACTTTCTGTTGTCGCACATTGATTTGGCACCGACTTCAATAACTGACAAATTTAATTATATAGATGTGTGTATCGTAGGTATTTAAAAAGTTATTTTAATTGTACTTGAGTTATGATTAGTAAAGGATAGTTATTTTGTACTTTTCAGTGTTTTTTTTAAAGGCGATTTAATTTTTTAAATTACTTTTTTATTTCTTCATTTTTTTCAATTTCACTTGTAATTGAAACTAATTACTTAATCAATTTTTTTATTATGTTGTCATCTAACGATTACACTGTAATTTAAACTAATTACTTAATCAATTTTTTTATTATGTTGTCATCTAACGATTACACGATTGCTAAGC
The DNA here is from genome assembly GCA_907165235.1 of Zeuzera pyrina. Lineage (NCBI taxonomy): Eukaryota > Metazoa > Arthropoda > Insecta > Lepidoptera > Cossidae > Zeuzera > Zeuzera pyrina. The sequence goes on from OU015627.1 coordinate 9,567,677, forward strand.
CACTTTTTAAAATTTTCATCGAGATTGTTTAGCTAGAGCCTAACTGCAAGCAAACATTGAAAAAAAAAAACAAGATGCACAATGACATGTTTTAGAATTATGCTGTTAAACCAATGACACGTTTTCTAGTGATACACACTTAACTCTCTATCTCAAAAACTACTGAACTAATTTTGATGAAACTTGTAGTTATCTCTAAGTTGGACCCAACTAAAAAATTATTTTTGCAATTCGACTTATAGTTTTTGAGATAAGCGCGGACAAACATACAAACATACATACACTTGTGAAATTTTGCACACATGTTTAGAGCTGGTATAGACTAACATATACAAAAGCTGTGCAATTCTGACATTATTACAGACATACGGGTCGAATTGATAACCTTTTTTTTATGTCGGTAAAAAAGAGTAATGAATAAGCTTTTTTTCTGAATTTTTATAGTAATACTGCTCACCGATGCTAGCATGTAAGTGCTAGATATTGACTAGAAGTAGCCGAAATAAATAAATAATTAGCCACTAATTGGTCAGAAATGGTCAGTATTTGTTAGAAATTAGTCAATTTCAATTTTTTTAAATTCACACTTAGATTTCCAGGTCATTGCACCTGTGTTAGCATGTTAAATGCAATTATCGATTTTAAAAGTAGCCCAAATAATTGGTCATTTTGTCACAAATGGTCAGTATATTATATATCAGAATTTGGTCAAATTTTAAAATTCACATGTTATAACTTACGAGAGTCTGTCCGGCTTACCTTATTGAAAGTGCACTGACGTCTATAAGCGTACTTTTAACTTTTTAAATATTACTTTTTGCCTAAATAACTCGTTACTCGTGATGTCAGATCTTTGTTTTAATTCCTAAGGGAGATAATGGGGTTTACAATCTCTAACGTATTTTTTTTTCTCAGAAACTATGTCAGATATTTTAATGAGTCTAACGTCAAAAACCAATTAGTTCTGTGCTAATTAATATTTTCGTATTTCTTGCAAAATGTTTAATTTTTTATAGAGGGTAGTTTTTCAATAAACAATATACATAACTAGCGATTCGCCCCGGCTTGGCACGGCTAGAAATTTTTTTGAAAATAAAATACAGCCCATGTTACTCGTTAATAATGTATTGTAGCTTTCTATAGGTGAAAGAATGTTTTAAAATCGGTTTAGTAGTTTTTGAGTTTATCCATTACAAACAAGCAATTACATTTATTCTCTTTATAATATTATATTATAAAGATTATTACTTGAAAAGTTTACATAAGTCTACATTTTCTAAATGATACAAAATACAATAAAAATAAGTTTGTATTGAGTGGAAAACAGCAAAATAAAAATAAAGTTAATATAATATCTACGTTATCTATCTACATAAAACAAATATGTATATAAAACAAAGTCGCTATTTCCGTCTGTCTATTTGTGCGTTTTATTCTTTTAAAGGACGCAATAGATTTTAATGCTGATTTACCTTTTTTAGAGATCTTTCGAAAGGTTTTTGTATAGATTGTATTATAGTAGATCCTACCCAGGCGAAGCCAAGACGGGTCGCTAATGTATGTAAGTATATAATCTTTGACGCGTCTGTTGCCATGTAACTTCTCAACGACGGCCAATAGAATCCCACAATATATTTATTGTTTTGTAGAAACGATGGTTCATAGCTATGCTATATAGGATCTGATAAGTGGTGCTATCAGTACAGTGGTGGTGGTCTGGTGGTAGAGCAAGGTGAAATCGCGAGGCGCGCTTAGTATATAAACATAGGTGGGCACAGTTAATCTAAAAGTTAACTTCGTCAATCGTTGATTCGTTAATTAAAAAGTTAACTATAATCGTTAAAGCATTAAGTTTTCGAGAATTTAACGCAAATTAAAGGTAATCGTTAAAAGTTAACCATGCAAAACTAATACTGCTTTTGGACTGAAATACATAGGTAAATAAGACAATAATGTTCAAATGGGTAGATTAATTATTATTATAGGTAATGTAGAATTAACAATTAAATACACATTTATTTAGCTCTAAGATAGATAACAATAAAGTAATATAGATTCATATAGATATCTATATTAGCCCTTGATGCACCGGTTTTTGGATATGGGCCTCCTCTCTTTCTTTCCTTTCTTTCTTTCCACGCCTGTCTATCTCTCGTCACTTTCATCCAATTCATGCTCGCCTTTTGTCAGATGCCATCCACCCGTCTCCGAGATGGTCTACCTCTTCCGCGGATGTTAGTGCGCTGTCTCCACTCCAAAATCTTTCACCCGTCGACCACTATTCATCCTGGCTATACGCCCTGCCTATCTCCACTTCCTGCGCTTGATCTCCTCTACCACGTTTCTAAATTTCGTCTTCTGCCTGATCCACTCACTCGTTTTATGACGTATTAGCGCTATTCCGACCATCGACAGCTCTCCATAGCGCCTCTGACTCTAGCTATAACATTTTGGGATGTTATCTTGGTCTGGAGATCTTCTGTTTCTTATTAGGCTCAGCGCTAGCCGTATCTGTTCTACAAACACGTCAAGAATTTCCTCAGAACCGAAGTTAGTAACAGGTGGCCTGCATCTCTCGCTCTGCGTTTACTTTTGTACGGTGTCTCGTAAACATTTTTCGCTACATGTAACAGATGCTCTCTATTTGTGATAATATCGCTTCGAATTACTGGAAAATCACCTTTCTACCATTACATAATTCCGCATGGAGTATTCGTTTGCTGATGTTCATTTCAGTTGCCTTCGAAATTCTGTCTTCCTGGTATTGCTGCAAATCCCCTTTCAGCTTTTGGCGAATATCATTAAGTAGAGCGCGGTATTCCAGAGTATCGGTCTGGCTATCCAGCCTCATCTGATGACGTTTCTCTACGAGTTTAGATGTGTCATCTGTTAATTTCTTTTGCTTGAAATTTATATCGGCAGGTGTTGCTATTCAATGTTTCGCTCATTACTTTTGTTAGGTGCTAATTTAGGTCGTCCATTGGCAGAAATCTCATATGTTCGAAGTCTTGCAGATGATTTTCGACATATGAGTTGTATTCTTCGGTATTCGGTCTGATAATATAAGGAATAAAGTAGTATGAATTGAGCTATTATTGATCATAATTTTGCATTAGGTGCATGTTGCCCTTCATAAACATTCTCAACAATTCCACTACAACTCTAGTGTTCCTGCTCATACCCACGTAATGGCTAACATAAATAACAGTTTTAAATGCATCACACTCGCACGCGCACTTTGCATAATATAATATCTTTGATCATTCGACTTACCGAACATACGAGTGTGGCATGGCGCGTAATTCAAACAGAAAACATAACAACATGTCAACAAACCACAGTACAAGTAAGCATACAGTATTCTATCTTCATACAAACGCTCCCAAACGACGCGCTCGAAATCTCGGCATTTCTCGGCATACGACAGTCGCGAGTGCGCCGCGGTTGTCTTCGTACGGTATGAGATAGACCTGTGTCAATCGTTCATTTTCAAAGATTCGATCGTTCAAGTATTGATTTGAAAAAAGATTCGGTCAAATGATCCAATCAATCATTGATCCATTGATTGTATACAGATACAATCATGATTGTATTTTTGATTGAAATGAAAGATCGAACGATTGTGTGAGATCTTATCTTTTACGATTTCGATATTTTTTATATTTATAGTTATAATTTAGACGCATTTATAATATTATTATTTGTGTTTTAAAAAACAATGTGTAATTTTTTTGAATTTCACTTTTTATCACATTAAATGGCATGGGCAATCAAATATCGACAAGTACCGAGATCGAATCGGTTAAATGATCGAATCGATGAACGATACGTTCATTCAAATGTGATTGCAATCATCAATACTTTGAAATGATTGCAATCAAATGATCGAATCAATCACGACCGACACAGGTCTAGTATGAGACGCTCCCGCGCATTTACTGACTAAATATTATGTCAATCAAGTTTACGAGCATTATGTTCAGTGTATGGATGTTTGAATACATCTATATCGAAACCGGAAATATTTCTCTGTTGCTAATTTGTAGGAAATATATTATCATAATGATCTAGTTAATTTATTGCTGATTTTTAATTATACTGCACACAAAATGCATTTTTTTTGTTCATTTCCACCATACTAACTCACAAACTTTTAGAGATAGAAAAGAGATAGAAAACCGAGATAGAAAACCAATGTAATGGACTAAAGTTAACGGAAGTTCAGTTTAACGGAAGTTAACAAGGGTGTTAACATTTTTTGAAGTTAACTTAAATGTTAATCAGTTATGCAAATTGTTAACTTCGTTAATGAACGATTTCCGAATTAACGAGCTAATGCCCACCTTTGTATATAAGTAAGTATATAATTTTACCAAATGTTAATATTATATCTAATAGATCTGTAGTTAATTCCTTCTACATAATAGCTTATGGGCTACATATACGATACGAATACATTGTTTAACACTATGAAATTAGCTTTAGCTAAAATGATAACTTTAAAGGCAAACTTATTGTCACCACTACACTGTCAAGAAACGAATGGATGAAGCCGCTCGCATTGGGTGGCCCTTTGTCGGTGATTAGTTGATTACATAATTAAGTTATCATAACTAGTGTAATATACTAGGATTGCCAACCGTCCTGTTTTCCCAGGACATGTCCTGGTTTTTGTAGTATCCTGGGATGTCCTGGATAGTTTTTAAGCAGCGTTCTGGGTTTTTAAAGCGCCCTGATAAGGTTGCGTATTTTAAAATTCGCGCGCCACTTTTGCAATCCTTACATTATGGGCGACCTCACGACTCGCGAGTGTTCGCTCTGGCCGGGCCCGTGCCCGTGTTGTTACAAAACAAAGAGGCAACGTATGTGTATTTAGTTATCAACTTGTAAGTGAACAGGCTACACAAAGCGTTTGTTTTATATTTTTTACAACTTATATAATTTTATTCAAATACTTACATTAAAAATATATGATTATTATTATTACTTGAATTTCATGTAACCTATTTTCACTACATATTAATTTAGCTATTGCTACTCTATTACTGCGTCCTGTTTTTAAACTGAATTGTCTTGGGTTTCCGACTTCAAATCCTAGTTTTTTAAATTTGGGGTTGGGAACCCTATAATATACAGAATCCAGTCTAAAAATGATCATTAATTAAGAGCAAGCTCCCTAAAAAAGGTTTTTGCCTAGGGTCCGCCCTCACACTCCGCCACCCGAATGCGACATTTATCGTTATAACTGGAATATTAACGCATATATGTAATAAAATATCATTGAGTCAGTATTTAGTAAACTGTATTGTCTTCCCGTGAGCCGCAATTTTATGTAACTTACTTAAGTAATTTAAGAGAAATACTTAAAAATCTCTCAAAAAGGCATCACATTGCAGAAAAAAAGTATCGAACGAAAATACATAAATTGTGTTATGGTTTTAGGCAGTCGATAGAAAAATGTATAAAGAAATATATATTTAAATTTCACATTCATTAAACGTGTGCCCGACTCAGCAAACTTATTTAAAAGCGCTCAAAATTTTGGCAGTCGACTCTTAACTGACTATATGTAAATTGGTCACCGAGAAACCACTTTGAAAATAATTGGTCCACCCAGTTTGAAAATAATTGATCCACACACTTCGCCTTTGGATAGCACCAAAATTTATTGAGAGTAAGTACCATAATACACGAACGAACTCGCGATAAATGAATTTTTGGATAGACTAATTTAATGTACAGAATTCGGTCTGAAAATGATAATTGGCCAGCTTCTAACGTAATTGGTTAATCTTTGGATAACGCCAAAATTTTTTGAGAATGTTTGCAATAATATTCAGATGAGCTTACGCTGCCGTAGGCAATGAATAACTTTTTTAGAGAGTGAGTGATGTAATATATGTATATACAGATTCCGGTCTGCTCAATATGTAATTGGTCAGCCTCTGGATAGCGACTAAATTTATCGAGTACGCAATATTCAGATGAGTTCATACTGCCGTAATAAATGCATTTTTTTAGAGAGTGAATGATGCAATATACCGAATCTAGTCTGAAAATAATTGGCCATCCGATATTTGTGACGACAGCCGAAATAGTGACGACAAGTTCTAACGATTTTCCCTTTCTGATTTTTATTTTCTCTGAAGCTAAGCTAATTTCATAACTCGTATCTACACAATGTAGATAGTAAAGTTAATACAAACCACCACCGACCTCAATGTAGCCCAAGCGCTACAGAAATACATGATTACTATTACCCTATTACTAATACATTACACTATTATTACATAGAAGGAAGAAACAACAGATCTATTAGATATAATATAAAGTCGATAAAAATATATGTGATATAGATTACATAATATCATTATATCATAAGTCATAACGGATTCGTAAGTAATTATGTATTTATTTGGTTAGCGTATCTTCAGGGGAACATATTAAAAACTACCCTTGAAAATAGATTTTATGTTTTTGCACTTCTATAAATTAATGTATAAATACGACAATAATAAATAGTATAGAACTAATTCACAATATTTTTGGAATTAGATTCATTCAAAACTCATGGTTTCTGAGAGAAAAGTTGAGGTTAGGGATTGTTGATCCCCTTATCTTCTTTAGGAATTGAAGCGAATGTCTGAAATGACAAGTATGAGTATGAGACAAATAAATAGAAACATTTAAAAGGTTGAAAGTACGTTTATAGACGTCAGTTCGTTTTCCATAAGGTAAGCTGGCTCGACTCTCATAGTGTGAATTTTGAAAAAAATTAAAATTAACCAAATTCTAAAATGTACTGACCATTTATGATTAATTAGTAACTAATTATTTGAGTTACTTCTAAAGTCAATATTTTTTGCATTATGACGTGCTAGCGTCGGTGAATAAATAATCCCATCAAAAACAAAAAAAGTCCCGCAACGCAGTTCTTCCACTACAAAAAGTTGGGAGATCTCATATAAAACAAGTCAGTTATTTTAGTTAGTGTTTATGGAAGTACCTATTCAACAACTTTGTTATAAATTGTTATCTAATCAATTACCTAGTAACATTTATAATGACCAAATCAATATTAGACAACTTTATTTCTATAATAAATATAATGACTCAATCTCAATTTTATATTACACAAATAATGTCTGTAAATAAATAAATAAGCCTTTCAATCATCAAACCAATAATAGGAATTGTACAGTGAAAATTATAAACGTATAAGTAGGTTTCGGGGCACATCTGTGGGCGCTCGCAGCGTTTAATGAATAATGAATTCGAGATTTTTCATTTTTCCTTCCTTTATAGGCTAAACGCTAACTAAAATTCAAAATTTGAAGTTTGTGAGACTGCTAGAAGTACCTTAGAATTTTGATGATCGGTGACTGTGTCAGTGACAAAATTAAGGAAATTTGACTTGCAATGGTTTTTAAACTACGCGTTTAAATTGAATGTAATTTGGAAATATATCTAGTTGTATTATGACCTTTAGTCACTGAAAATTCAGACTTCTAACGTTATCCATAACGAAGTTACAGGGGGTCAAAAGTGCCATGAGTCGCTTCGAGAAAAGGATGGTACGGCTGTGCTCAATTTGGCGGGGGCACTGCCGTGCCCTCAGATATACTGTCTGATGTATATTATATTGAGTCGCGATGTCCCGACTACGCGATAACCAAACAAAGAGTCTCCCAGTCGAACCGGTTTTGATGTGCCGTCATGTAACATCTTCAGAAGACCCTAACTTTGCAAATTCCCGTCTTTGTTGTTTTATTATATTTAACAAAACTTTCGAGTACTAAGATCAAATAACTGCAGTTTTTGGAATACATTTTTTTTATAAATAGAACTAAGTTTTAGTCACCAATTCACCAATGTCACCGGCTATGATTTGTATTACAATACAACTTTCAGGTCTTCCTCGGTTTCATTACCTACGTTTGCTTGTAATTTATTATCAATCTCGAAAGGTCTTTTTTTTTATATCAGAGGGGGCAAATGAGCAAGCGTGTCACCCAATAGAAAATGATCACCGCCACCCATGGACACCCGCAACGTCCAGGGAATCACGGGTGCGTTGCCGGCCTTTAAGGAAAGAGTAGGCTCGTTTCTTGAAGGTCCCTAAGTCGTAACGGTCCGCGAATACCGCCACTATAAGGTGGTTCACTATAAAGAACTTCCACAAAATTGCCGTACGTGGTAAAAAAATTCGTAAAAATCGCACAGTTGTAGACCGCCATCCATCAAGCTGGTGGGGAGGTCGGCCAAGGGATAGGGCTAATAAGCCCTACTTATATGGTACTCTTGCCCGACTTATACTAAGTAGTTCTTCATAATATAGGCGAAAGACTAGCAACTTATCATTGTTAGGTTCTGCTTTATATCTGTAAACTCAAATACTTTCTGCTAGGTGATATTCGTGTACCCTTCGATTTGTCAAAAAATACGAAAAAACAGTTATTTTCGTTTATTTTAAAAACTGATTTAAAAAAAATCTATCTGGATTTTGAGAAATATGTTTAGATTAAACTATACAAAAAATTTTGAAATATAAATCGGTCTCGTTGCTCCGTAAAATGTAAATCTCTGTTTTAAAAGAGGTTTCGTTGATATTTTTTTTTGTGTTATAAAAGTTAACCAATCCTGTATCGCAAATGGCAAAATGAAGCCAATGAAATGAAGAATCAGGTTACTAAATATCACTGTCATATGTTTGTAGTCACTTAGAAAAACTGAGATCCCTGCCGTCAAAATATCCAATGCGTTGCCTTAATTGGACGTACGTTTGCAACGACAAGCAAGCAACGCAAATCAACGACGAGGCCTAAAATTAATCTCGCTTGCCCAGAAGATAGATAGAAAGATCACTTTCATTTTGAAAGAATTCAAGTTGTAAGAACGATGTTCCACACTAATTCAGTTTTAGATGCTGTAACCCAGACCACCTGTTTGAGTGCTGTTAGACGACTTCATACTCTAATATGTGGTACACGCTCGTATCCACAATCAAATAAGATATTTTTTCTAACTAACGAGTTGCAATGATAGTCGCGAGACGGTCAGTCGTCGACAATACCGATGCCTATTCTGTAGCCGTCACTGTCCAAAACCTTATACAGTCTGTTCAAGAAAAAAAAATACGCGTTTTTATGTTTAAATTTTGGCTTAATCAAATTGAACAAGTTCTAACGTAATAGTACGTGTTACACGCTATTGCGCAATAATTATTTTGTCTTAGTTTGACGTCAGTTGTTACGTCGAGTGCACGTTGTTCGTGATGAGCGCTGTATACGCCAAACGTTACGAAGCGGTTTTTATCTGCACGCACTCGCGAGGACCGAAATTGTCCTACGCAGCGGCTGCTAAAGTAATTAAAAAATCTAAGTACTTTGTGCAAAAATGGGTGGAACGTTTTAAAAAGACGAAAACCGTAGATGATTTGCCAGGACGCGGAAAAATGCGATCGACCACAACAAGGCAAGACCAGGCGATCGTCATACTTTTTAAGGGTACTCCCACTTTACCGCTACGTGCGGCGAGGATTAAACTAATGGAAAAGGGTATACATGTCAGCTTAAATACCATAAGACAACGATTGAATGAGGCTGGTATCAAATATCGTAGTACGAGGCTAAAACCTCTACTCTCGGAATCTCACATGGAACAACGCAGGGCATGGGCCGTCAAAAATATCCATCGTGACTTCTCCAACGTTGTCTTTTCTGATGAAACAGCATTCTGGGTATGGTCTCCTGTGAAACGAGCTTGGTCTACTGCCGGTGGTCGTTTGCTTCAGCGCACTGTTAAATACCCACTAAAAATTAATGTGTGGGGATGTTTCAATCAACGTGGATTTGGATGTTTGGAACTCTTTACAGAGAATCTCAATGCGGAAAAAATGATAAAAATTTATCAGCGTGGTCTCCTAAGATCGGTAAAAAAGTGGTTCGGTGCCAAAAACGAGAAGTAGATCTTGCAAGAAGACAACGACCCAAAACATCGTAGTTGCCTGTGTAGAGAGTGGAAAGCGAAAAACGGCATAGAGACAATGGAGTGGCCTTCACATTCTCCAGATGCTAATCCAATAGAAAATGTTTGGAGTTATATGAAGAGAAGGCTTGCTGGAACACGCGTTTTCACTCTCGTCCAACTGTCGCGTCGTATCAAAAAGATTTGGCGTTCTTTGCCGGTTCATTACGCTGAAGCACTGATCGAGAGTATGCCGAGAAGATGTCAAGCAATTCTTGATAATATCGGGGACTGGACACCTTATTAATTAATTGCGCCATAGAGCTGAGAGCGTACTTTCATGAAAAATTAAAATTAGTTAAATATATAAAAACTTGAAAAAAAAATGCGTATTTTTTTTTCTTGAACAGACTGTATTTTGGGATCAACGTACTAATAAATGTACAAAACCATTTACTTGATAGTTCTCGTGTTTTTAGCAAACACAGAAAAGACGCGAAGGGGTACTTGGGTTTATGAAAAGTGTGCGGGTTTCTTTTTTTTATATGTATGTATGTGTGTGTGTATGTATGCGTATATGCGTGTATGTATGTACGTATATGTAGGTACTATTAGGAAGACAAAAGAGCAAACAGTCCACCTGGGGAACTGTGAGGTCCAGGAAGCACTTCATGCTAATGCATTGGCAATCCTAAGGACTAAGATGTTACACCTCTTTGGTCACCGGCTGTCTTACCCTCCAGGCTCCACGCAAGAACATCCAGCTGAAGGACCGAGGCGTAAAGACAAAAAGAACTCCGTGCTAATATGCATAGGCAACCCTAAGGACTAAGATGCGCCTGTGCCATAAATTTTACTAACTGTCTTACCGTCTACACCAAAACACAATAGTGCCAAGCATTGCGGTTTGACTGCAGGATTACTGAGTTAAATGGTGGTAGCGATCCGCAGGAACGCCGTACAAGGTTCTATGTGATATAGAAACTTAAAATTCGGCATATCGATCCCCCTTGTTAACTAACATAATATGGTTCACAAGTTGGCATTTCAAAATAATTAATAAATATTCATAGGAGCAAATTGATTTTGTATTAATATTAGTATTTGAACCTCTTCTCCCTGTTATCTCTGTATCTACTGGACCTAAGATTTTAAAAAAATTAGGAAATGTGAAACTTTACCTTTAGTTCACGAGAAAAATGTACTTAATACATGAGTCTTCACGCACATACACGCACACAGACATATATACACACATACCCACCCACACCCACGTTTACCTACATACACAAACATACATACCCACAAATACTCATTTTTATTTAACACCTCACATACACACGCTTTCATATGCAGAAGCAATTATTCTGTACCTTCTCGTATTGTATAAATGGGTTGTAATATGTCTAACTTCATAATTGGCTACTTAGGTGTTAATTTAAAATATAATTAAAAAATATGAAAAGTAAATACATACATATAAAATCTGGGCAAAACTTGATTCTATTGTATAGAAAACAGATTCAAACATTTAGCACGCAAAGATTTCGATGTGATTTAAGATAACATTACCCTGTCTAATATCAACCGTTGCGAAGATCTCTCGCATAAAAGATTGCCGCCACGCACAATGCTTTTTGAACATCACACCCGTTACATTAACAACAGCGCCAAACATGGCTCCAAAGCAGCGCAGATACAATACGTTGTTTACTTTGATGCGGATAATAAGTTTAAAGTCACGATTTAGAGCTGTGAACCTCACTTAGATTAGAGACCCGAAGAGTATAGTAATGTAGAGACCTTCTTAAACAGACGTAATACTAATCGTGACGTGATTCTGTATTCGTTCCGAAATTTTAAAAAACTCCCACGAAAACAGCTGTTTGGTACCTACAATCATTATGCTCGTATTACAATATCCAAATATTGAATTTTGACATTGCAGAATATTAGCGGGTTACTTTTAGAGGCATAATCTAGGCCTTAACGCATATACAGAGAATGACATTTAAAAACCAGAGACACAAAAATTATCAAGATCATATACAAAAACGGCAGTTTTAAAATTAAAATCTTGCATAAGTGCGAGTTCGACTCGCCCTAGAGGATTCCGTAGGTACAATTTTCATGAAATAGAAAATTTTCTATGAAACACTATAATTATAATTTGCGCAAGGTGGCTTGCACTTGCTTTCTAAGTTGATACTTATAGTAAAAAATTGGTCGAATGCGACAATTTTCTTTATTTACGTATTCCTTTTTAATTTTTTTTATGATATTTTTACGAAGATTTGCCTTTTAATTCTTTTAAGAATTCCTAACAATTTAAAATGTTCCTTCTTTCCTCACTGGTGGTGGAAATTTCCGGCATGTCAGTCAGTAAAATTCCTATCGCCTGATAGGAATCTAACATAATAACATATTATGTTAGACATAGGACTTTTGTTAGGTAGGTATGTATTTGCTTTTCATATTTCTTAATTATATTTTAAATTAACACCTAAGTAGCCAATTATGAAGTTAGACATATTACAACCCATTTATAGACATAGGACTTTTGTTAGGTAGGTATGTATTTATTTTTAATTTTTTAATTAGATGATATTAGATGTGCTCGCGAATTCTTAGCTTGGAATTTCAGTTTATAAAGCTTCTCTGTATGCAAATAGTTTTGCATGATACGTTTGGTTTGAAATGGTCGGGAACAAAAACAAAGAGCTCGCTTGCTTCACGAACACGGGTGAGAGTCGCGTAGAGCCGTGCGAGAAACAATTAGGTATCGCAGGAGATCGCAGTGTCTGACCTTGCGATTTGTTTACTTGTACAATCATGCTGATATAACATTCACCGAAACTGCACACGTTTGAAAACGAAATGGGAAATTTATATAAATATGTGATTAATATAAAATATTAATCGTATAATATGATCGTCTGTCTTTTACAGCTTTATTTTAGTATTTTGTAAGTATTTGCATCAATATCCACATTTTCGAGTAGAGGTAATCAAGATGAGTGATTATTCAAAATTTTCTTTCATTAATGTACTATTACGCTACATTGAAAAGACAATATGAGTTGAGGAAACAGAGCATTGTAGTGTGCGGCCGCGCGTTGTAAAAGTAACAGCTCGAATACTCAAGGTGAAACTCGGCTGAACTGATTGCGTTGAGACTGTTACTGATGTTCATGTGCTCATGTCACATTCCTACAGTGCTAACAAGTGTATCGTAGAGAAGTTCTTATGATATCCAGATCAATACATACTTGTTTGATAATAAGTAGTTACCTAATGTCAATTGTTTTTACCAGACTGCACGAAGGGAAGGAGGGTAATTTTTCGGATGTTTGTATATTATATATGTATGTCTATTTCTTTGGCAGGCTCTGTAGCTTAAATGGCTTGATGGATTTTAAAATGCTATGTTACGTTGGATCTTGGATTGGTCTTTATTCCAGCAAGCAAAGCAAAGCAGACTCCACTAAACTCCGAGTTCCAGCTTCAGGACAGCATCAGGACTGAGAGTCTTGATGCTGCAAAGTACTTCCTTTAAGAATGAAGGGATTTGAGGGTCTTTGATTTTAAATTGGGCTGTGTCGAACACGTCAAACAGGTTTTTTCACAGAATTCCGGTTATTGTATAACTTTATTCATGTTGTGTTTAAGTTATAAACTTGACAAATAGAAAAAGAAAAAAGAAAAAAAAAACGATTTCATTTCATGTAGTCAAGGTTTTTGAATTTATTTATTGACTTTTTATTAACTTTTTTTATTTAAAATCTTACAATTTATTTTATTTGTTTTAATAATAAGGTTTTCATTACTTTCTTTTTTAAGATTATTTAGAGCATACTTTTCTTACTTAACGATACATATAGTGTAAAAGTGTTTGGGTCCAAAACACAAACACGTTTCTTTTTGTCAGTCTGTCTGTTTGTTTGTCCGGGGTAATCTACGAAACGGCAGAACCGATTCTGACGGGAATTTAATTGGCTGGTAGAGGACTACTTATTCAGAGTGTAATCGAGACTACCGTTAATGCCGGAAAATACCAAATTTAATAAAGCCGTGAAACACAGTTAGTACCAAATATGAAAAGCGAACTGGAAGTTTTATGTTTGTTCTGAATACTGATACGTACATATTCTAAGTATCTACATAGTATTAGCTTATTTTAAGAATGTTTGGGACTTGTCTACAGGGATACTTAGTGAAATATTATAGCGAATTTTAATTTTGTTCTAACATATAGGTTACGTGGTTACAAAATATTTAAGTAGGTGTGAATTGTGTAGCATTTCACGAATCGTTTGTATCAAAATATAGGCGGACATGTTTTACGAAATGTCGTAGAATGCGTACAGCCAGAGAGTGGCACTTAGCCGCCTAAAATACTAAACGATGCGTGAAATGTATTATAATACTATATTATTTTATGTATAAAGTAAAACGTTTTTCGCTTTACGTATTAGTACTTGCTACTCGTCTAATGAAAACCTTAATTAAACAATAGACAATTTTCACATTCACATTCATAATACGCACTGCCCAGGACGGGAATTCCTTGCCGTCATCTGTGTTTCCTGCAAACTATAATCCAGGCATCTTCAGGGCTAGAGTGAATAGATATTTCGTAGATCGACGTGCTCCATCTTCGGCCACATCGTCGCTTAGCAACAAGTGAGTTAGTGGCCAAACGTAGATCTATTACATTATAAAAAAAAAAAATTCTACTTAAAGTTCAGTGATTAGTGATTACTGATTAGGTACTACTGTGATACTATTTAAATTTTATGTAACGATGAAAAAGAAAAAACTTAGGTATAAAAAATAAAACTGCGACTACATACATCATTATAATATTATTGGGTCCTTACATATGAAATTGGCGTTTTGTACGGGAGGAATATAAAGTCAATTTTTTTTTTGTAAAATATATTTAATTAATCAAAGTATGCACCGTTGTTATCTATGCACTTTTGCCATCTCATAGATAGTTCATTGATCCCTTTGCTAAAAAAACCATGGTGGCGAGAATCAATAAACTCTTTGAAGGCGGTTTGGACTGCCGCATCGGAGTTGAATTTTTTTCCTTGTAAGAAGTTGTCTAAATTCCGGAAAAAATGGTAATCTGTTGAAGCAAGGTCCGGGGAGTACGGTGGATGTCGCAGACATTGCAATTGTAGCTCATCTAACTTAGTGGTTGTTTGTTGTGCAGTGTGTGGTCTTGCGTTGTCGTGAAGCAGCAGTGGCCAAGAGGGATTGACCAATCTCGGTTGTTTAGCAGCTAGTTCTTCCTTCATGGTTTGCAGTTGCTGACAATAGATATCTGCCGTAATAGTTTGGCCAGATTTTAGAAAGCTGTAGTGAACGACACCGGCGCTAGTCCACCAAACACTCACAAGTAACTTTTTCTGAATCAATTTTCGTTTAGGGCAGGATTTGGCTGAGTCTCTAGGGTTCAGCCATTGCGACGAGCGCTTCCGATTATCATACAGTATCCACTTTTCGTCACAAGTAATGATTCGATTTAAAATCCCTTCATTATTGTGTCGGTTGAGCAAAGTAACACAGCAGTCGACGCGTGTTTGCAAGTTCGATTCACTCAATTCATGAGGTACCCATCGTTCAAGTTTTTTTACTTTCCCGATTTGCTTCAAGTGGCTTAATACAGTTTTGTCACTTACCCCGAAGCCTGCAGCTATCTCTGAAGTGCGTTGTGATGGATCCGCTTCCATAATAGCCTTTAATTCTTCATTTTCCACTTTGGTCTCCGGCCGTCCACGGGGTTGGTTCTGAAGGTCGAAATTTCCAGAACGAAAACGTTGAAACCAAAAACGTATCGTGCTTTCTTTTGCGACACCAGCGCCGTACACATCATTAATCCTTCGAGCTGTTTCTGCAGCACTGGTGCCACGGTAGAACTCGTACTCGTAAATATACCGATATTTCATGTTTTCCATTGTGCGGTAATAAGCGACGCCAAAGAAAAAAATAATGAGGAAAAAACTGTTTTCAAAACTCAAATGTACCAGCCAAATGAATTTTTAAATTTAAATTTGGAATTCTTAACCAAAGAGGAGATATTTCAGATCAAAGTGGTCAGTACGACAAAACGCTAATTTCATATGTTAGGACCCAATATTATGCAAACTATATAAAAAAGGAATAAGTTCCAAGTCTGTAGTGAAAACACGTGTGTAAGTACAAAACCTTTACGTAAGTAGGTACGTGCTTCGTACGTGTACTGTACGTATCACGGATGCCTAAATTGCACTTCACCTCTTGTTATGTTACTAAAAATATAGTAGGTAGGTTTATTTAACTATACCTAGGCTATTAGGATGTGCGGTTCCGTGTAGACTTGTAGACGAGGAGGAGGTTTTTTAGTCCGTGCAAGTCGGACACTCCCTACCAATACTGGCTGGTGGCGTCCGTAAGGGATTTTTACTCCTCGATATATATAAAAAAAGGCTATTAGGACGTATATTAGTATTCTATCATATGATTAGGACTATAAAGTATAAACCAGAAAGCCAGCCAGTTTAGGCGGTTCATTAGGGTAACAAGGCCGGTCACGAGAAAACTAAGCTTTTTTATTACAAAAACAAAATAAAACGAATAAGCGTAAGTAGATATGCACTTATCGTATTTAATTATTCGTTATTTGAATCAGTTTTTATTTTATACTAGCTGTACCCGGGATTTCGCCCCGCGGAAAATTTTTCCATGGCTTTCTAGTGACGATTCCCATATAAAATTACGAATGCGATAGACCTATTTAATTTATCGGCTGTTCCTTCGGATTTTTCCTAATTTTCTTTTTTCCTAAACCACCCCAGTATTGAGGCGAACAAAACAAAAAAAATTGAAATCGGTGGAGCCATTGTCGAGTTTTTGCGAGAATAACGCACAGCAATTGTAGCCTAAGAGCCCGTGACGGCCAGACCTTCGTTACTTTGTAAAAGCTGAAAGTTTCTCTGCACATGTCCCCAACACAGGTAGGAACGATCAGCGACTACGAAGTTGATTCATCGTGGCTTTGCCAGGTAACAGTTAACAAAGGCGTATAAAATTACTATATACCCAAAATTGTTAAGGTATAAAGTGTAATTTTCCTATATTTTATTCACCATAACATTAGAAATCACGTCATCCATTGCCAGGCAGTATCGTGGCAATCCCTTGCCAGACATCCGTAAACTTTAATAAATTGTAATTATACTTACGTCCTAATAAAAAAGTTGAATTTTGTATATGTTGCTTGAGGAACTATCAGACGATGTTTTCTTAGTAGCCAGACCTAAGATGTACCTAAGTAATGTCAACATTCGATAAATTTCCTTGACTTTTAAATCGTTGAGCAGGTAGAGCAGTAGACAGATACTTACACTGTACAGTATGAACATGTAATAAGTTCGCAATGTAAGATAGGTATTCTAACCAAGAGTTACCTACCTATCAATTTCATGAATAACAATTTAACGAGTGAATGTGTAGCGAAAGTTAGGAAGGTACCTGCCTACTTATTGTTTTCTAATGATTTGCAGTTTTGCACTATGTAAGTATTTATTTTAGATTTTTTTTTAGAAATTTACCTCTATCATAAAATGTGAGTTGCTGATTTGTTTTATTCTTTTTAAATTCAACGGTAGTTATTAAGTACCAGTTATATAATACATAATAATATATTATATTAATGCGTATGTACTTATTTAATTTTGTACCTTTATTTGAAAACAAAAAAATCCTGCGAGTGGGCATTTCCGAAAAAGCGACACAAATCGCTCTAGTAGTTTCCATTTTCTCCATAAATGTGGTGATTGTTGGACAGCATAAAAAATTTAAGGAAATTATCTAGGGATCCCTCTACCCGAGCCGTACACGATAAGAGTTAAATTTCCTTCGATAAAAAAAATGAAAGGCTCTAGCAGGTTAAGCATATGAGAACTGCACTTGCGTCTGATGAAAGGTTCTTACCTTGTTTTTGTTGTTCTTGATCTAAAATAGCCATACAATTAATCTCATATCGCTAACCCCTATAGTAAGGGAATAATGGGGTGACAACCCTTAACGTAAAAGTTTTTTTTTTCAGTACCTATTGAAGATATCTTTATGAAACTCAAACTGCACATGACTATTCATAAACTAATTATAATATATTTTTTTTAGAATTTTTGCGATATTGGAAACTGTAAAAAACGAGAAGTATATTTTTTGGGGGTGATTTTTCAAACAATTCCCAAAATGACACCTACCGAAAAAATATATCTTATTTGTTTATTAATTAGCTATTACATGTGAAAATTACAAAAGAGTCGAAATGGTGGAACATAGCTAAAAAAAAATAAAAACCAATTGTGGATACGTACATACAACAGTAACAGCACTAAGGCGACGCATTGATAAACAATAATTTAATCTAAAATAGACCTTCTGCTCTATGCAAACGTACGCGCGGTAGCTTACGAAAAATACTAAAAACAGATAATTAATTTTAAAAAATCCAACTAACATTTTGTGGGCTATGTTTAAAGTAAACTATACAGAAAATTCAGAAATATAAATCGGTCCAGTTGCTCCGAAAAATGTAAATCTCTGTTTTAAAAGAGGTTTCTTTAATATTTTACTTTATGTTATAAAAGATATATTTTTTTGGTAGGTGTCATTTTGGGGGTTAGCTATTTTAGATCAAGAACAACAAAATCAAGGTAAGAACCCTTCATCAGACGCGAGTGCAGTTTTCATATGCTTAACCTGCTAGAGCCTTTCTGTTTAAAAAAACGAATTTTCGAATGATTGTACCTACTTAGTTTTTATATGGAAATAATACCCTTTAAGTATTGATGTGATCCTATCTATCCACTTTTCAAAATAAATCCGAGTTATTTTGAATTTTCAAATAATCCTTATTTGCTGAATGCATTTCTGCTAGACAATGTCATTCTGCGTTGCCCGGTACCCCGCACAGAGTAAATTATTTATTGCTACGTGCTACCCCGCCAGTCACCTTTACTAGTCACCCTCTGGTTCTTGCTAGCGTTGACCTTGTGACATAATTTCGAATTTGTTTATTTGGACATAACGCAGCACAAGATGTAAATGAAGAAATATTAACACGGTTTTGATGTCTGTCACTGTATCAACGATGTTTACTCTGTTTTAGAAATAGATACATAATAGAAAATATTATAAACTATATAATAAGAGCAGTTTTTAGCTGAATCTAAGAGATTCAGCCCTTGCAAACGAGGCCCTCTAAATTTGTATGTGATTATGCTCATTTTCTGCTTTAAGTGTTTACCACAAAAGTCACTCTCGGAGGTCACGTGTGGTGGCCTGTTAGCCGAGTGTACATAAACACAGATTAATTAGTTACTAACGCAAATATAAATATACAATTTACGTTCCAGGAAACATAACTACGTAATACGCTAATATGGTATAGGATAGGTAATGTACTTACTTATATAAAAGTCCTACTATAAGACTTACTGTAGAGACAGTTTGTTCGAAAAACACATGAAGTCGCGAACCTTGAGAACCTTCAGCTTCAGCAGCTTGTGCAGATGACGAATCTGCACAGAGGAAACGGAACGAGATACGGCTCTAGGACCCAGCGCAATCGTCTCAAATGAGGGTCTTTAATTTTTTTTTAGCTGCAGTTACAAAAAATTTGGAAAAAGTGTTGTTTCAGAATTCTTGGTTCAGGGGGGTTATTCACAAACGTCGGAAACTTTCCGTGGCGAAAAAGCCGATCGTCGAAAAGCATAAATTCAATCCGACGGCTTGGATTTGTGAATACGACTATATATAATATGATATATATATAATATAAATATTGGGTCCTTACATATGAAATTTGCGTTTTGTCGTACTGACCACTTTGATCTGAAATATCTCCTCTTTGGTTAAGAATTCCAAATTCATTTAGCTGGTACATTTGAGTTTTGAAAACAGTCATTCATTTGTTTTTTTCCTCATTATTTTTTTCTTTGGCGTCGCTTATTACCGCACAATGGAAAACATGAAATATCGGTATATTTACGAGTACGAGTTCTACCGTGGCACCAGTGCTGCAGAAACAGCTCGAAGGATTAATGATGTGTACGGCGCTGGTGTCGCAAAAGAAAGCACTGTACGTTCTTGGTTTCAACGCTTTCGTTCTGGAAATTTCGACCTTCAGAACCAACCCCGTGGACGGCCGGAGACCAAAGTGGAAAATGAAGAATTAAAGGCTATTGTGGAAGCGGATCCATCACAAAGCACTTCAGAGATAGCTGCAGGCTTCGGGGTAAGTGACAAAACTGTATTAATCCACTTGAAGCAAATCGGGAAAGTAAAAAAACTTGAACGATGGGTACCTCATGAATTGAGTGAATCGAACTTGCAAACACGCGTCGACTGCTGTGTTACTTTACTCAACCGACACAATAATGAAGGGATTTTAAATCGAATCATTATTTGTGATGAAAAGTGGATACTGTAGGATAATCGGAAGCGCTCGTCGGAATGGCTGAACCCTGGAGACCCAGCCAAATCCTGCCCTAAACGAAAATTTACTCAGAAAAAGTTACTTGTGAGTGTTTGGTGGACTGGCGCCGGTGTCGTTCACTACAGCTTTCTAAAATCTGGCCAAACGATTACGGCAGATATCTATTGTCAGCAACTATAAACCATGAAGGAAGAACTAGCTGCTAAACAAGATTGATCAATCGCTCTAGGCCACTGCTGCTTCACGACAATGCAAGACCACACAATGCACAATAAACAACCACTAAGTTAGATTAGCTACAATTTGAATATCTGTGACATCCACCGTACTCCCCGAACCTTGCTCCAACAGATTACCATTTTTTCCGGAATTTGGACAATTTCTTACAAGGAAAAAAATTCAACTCCGATGCGGCAGTCCAAACCGCCTTCAAAGAGTTTATTGATTCTCGCCCCCATGGTTTTTTTAATAAAGGGATCAATGAACTACCTATGAGATGGCAAAAGTGCATAGATAACAACGGTGGATACTTTGATTAATTAAATATATTTTACAAAAAAAAAATTGACTTTATATTCCTTCCGTACAAAACGCCAATTTCATATGTAAGGACCCAATACAATAATATTCAGACTTGCGACTTATTTGAAATACTTGTATTTAAAATGCAAATGCTAAATGCAAAATACCTATTTTATATTTTGCATTTAAATACCTTTTTAAAAAAAGCATTTTGTATTTTATTTGAAATAGTTTTCGAGACGTATTTTCTATTTGTAAAATGCTAAATACTTTACTGCTAAGTTTCGGCAACATTACCACTCAAATTTTCATCTTATGGGTCGGCGACTCCACAAATAGCCACTAGAGGTACGGCAAGCCTTGCGAGTTGCCTAGTGAAGTGACAAAATGAACGCTATCTGTGGAACATGACGCCTTATTTAACGAGAGGAGTTTTTGGGGGGATTTTATGCGGAACGGTTGAGCGTTTATTTTAATTATTTATAAATTGTTACTAGCGAATATTGGCTACCAAGTTCTGCACCAGTGGAAAGAGTCTTTTCGTATGGTGATATGATCTTGCATCCACACAGACGCAACATGTCTGATTGTCTTTTTGAACAACTTGTAATGTTAAAACCTCTAATAAATAAAGAACAATAATTTCACCTAAAAATATTTTATTTCAATAAATATTTTGAAAATACCTATTTTGCATTTAGTATTTAAAATACAAAAAGCAAAAGTATTTTGTATTTTGCATTTGAAATAGTAAATTAAGAAACTATTTGCATTTTGTATTTAAATACTTTTTGTAAACTATTTTGTACATCTTTGATAATATTTCGGATTCGTGAATCGCGTATAGACAAAATCATCGAAAAGTTTTCTGTCGGATACGGAAACTTGAGTTTCCGACGTTTGTGAATAAGGGGGCAGATCCCTATATCCTTACTACTTACATGCAAGGCAGTCTCAGAGTATGCCGGGGCCTTTGGGGACATAGGAATTTGGGATCCCGTTGGACAGTAATAAAAGGTAACGACAAGACGAAAATGTTTTTTCATTATTAAAAGGTTCACCGCTTAGAAAAGAATTAAAAATCTGGGGGGGTACTCACAAACGTCGGGAACTTTCCGTGGCAGAAAGACCGATCGTCGAAAAGCATGAATTCAATCCGACGGCTTGAATTTGTGAATACGACTATATATAATTTGATATATATATAATATAAATATAATAAGATTTCAGATTTGTGAATCGCGTATAGACAAAATTAAATTATAACCCCTCCTCTAGTCCGATTAACATTCAATTTAGAAATGTTGACGGTGATTCTTAGTAGGTAGGTATCTACCTAAAAATAGAAAAAAATGAGCTGCTTTTTTTCCTGTAAGCCATCGGCTACATCGGCCTTTCGTGGGCCCCGTGAGGTCGGGGTCCCTGGACACGGGCCCCGTGTGCCCTTATGGTAAAGTCGGACCTGGGTACATGTCATCTATCTACATTCAAATTATCTACTTATTTTAAATAACAGGTATGTTACCACAGACAAATGAGACGTAAGCGGGCGGCAAGGTAACGTCACGTACTAAACGAAATAGTGATGTACTCGTAGATATTGTATATATCTATAAATACAAGAATTATTTTCATAAGCTTATTTTAAAAATAGAAATAATAAAATATGTATATATAATCAAAACAAGATTCTTTATTTCGAAACAAAAAAATCAAAAATTTGGATTAGAAATGCAAATCAAATTCGTTTGGGTAGTACGTGTTTCCCCTAATGTAAAACTTTTTAACAAAGAATTAAATTGACAAAAAACGAAACTGAAAAGCTTTGGTGGTAGAACCACCCAACCTTTTCGTCTGTATGTATTTTTTTAACCAACTTTAAAAAGAGCGAGACTCTATGTGCGTCTGTATGTTTTTTTATGTATGTTCACCGATAACCTCATCAATTGTGTACCGATTTAAATTTTTTTTTGTTTGATATACTTCCGAGGTGGTCCTATTTAAATTGCACTGGTATTGAGCTTGGCCTTTTTAGATACACGATATAATAATTACTAATTATAAGCTTTATTTATATTGATGATACATTTTTATATCATTTCGTTCTATAATTAGAAAACTAGTTAGTTGTAGACCCGTCCTATATATTTATTTAGACCAAGGTCAATCAAATGGGAGAAATAAAAAAAATTAAGAAAAAATTTACACCTACTAGAAATAAACACTGAAAAGTATAAAATAACTATCCTTTACTAATTACAACTGAAATATATAAAAAAAATACTTTATACATACGATATACGTACATAGACACTCGCATAACTAGGCAAAAATGTGTGAGGAAAATGATGAGATTTGAAGAAGCGAAAGAAGTATGTAAGGACCGCGACGCTTGGCGCTCCGTCCCTCTGACTACCCCGTTAGAGATATGGTGTGAAGATTGTATGTATGTATGTACATAATTAAATTTGACGGTTATCAAAGTGGGTTCCAAATTAATGTGCCACAACAGAAAGTCTATTAGTTTGGAAGGCTTGCATCGATTTCAGTAACTGTCGAATTTAATTATATAGGTATTTGTATCGTATGTATATAGTTTTTTTTTGTATTTGAGTTTTGATTAGTAAAGAATAGTTATTTTGTACTTTTCAGTGTTTTTTTTAAGTCGGTTAAATTGTATTCTTAAATTTTTTCCGAATTAAATTGAACCCAAAACTCGAGATATACTCTATCCAATAAAAGAGAGAAGAGAAAAGAGTGCAGAGAGATATCCAATATCCATCAAAATCAGACTACTCCGTAAAAAGCTACGCATGGTCGTATACAAAAAAAAATATGCACCGACTTGGAGAACCTCCATCATTTTTTCATCGGTTGAAAAAAGAACGGTGACATCTTTTTAATGATAACTGTGTTTTTTAATAGAAAAGTTGGATCTCTGTACCAAATTACATCTTAATCCGTTCAGCGGTTAAAAATTTCCCATACAAAGTTTCATCCCCTTTTCACTCCTTTAGGGGTAGATTTTTGAGAAAAAGAAGTATGTTTTTTAATAGAAAAGGTTTTATCTATGTACTATACTAAATTTCGTCTTAATCGGTTCAGGGGTTAAAAATTTCCCATACAAAGTTTCATCCCCTTATTTACCTTTTTAGGGGTAGATTTTTGAAAAATAAAGTAGCATATGTTTACCCCCTGGTGTCAAACTATGTCCTTGCTAAATTTTATTAAAATCGGTACAGCGGTTTAGCCGTGAAAACCAAGCAGACAGACGGACAGACAGAGAGACTCGCATTTATAATATTAGTATGGATATGGATAGTATGGTTAAGGAATATTATATAATTATATATATTATATTATATATTATATAATTATATGTTATATATATTATATTATTATATAGTATGCATAGTATGGATGGAACTAGGTATATAATTTCAAAGAGTGGTAGTCATTATAAATTCTCAAAATTAATGGTAAATATATTGATATATCGATACGTTTTTTGGCGTCCCTACTTACACGTGCCATCTTGCAAGAGTGAGGACGCAACATGTAATTATAGCTTGCTAGACAAGGATAAACGCTGACTCAAAGCTACCAGCGACCAGTATAGTGAGAGCTCTGCATTTTTTTGATATAAATTTTTATTATTAAATTTATACTTACCGATGAAACCTGATATTAACCTTTTTGAAACTATTTTTACGACTGTCACTACCACACCACTTTACAGCGCAATTTGGCATTGTTTACGTAATTTATACTATACTTTTTAAAACAATTAGACACAGGTCACGGATCTGCTTTCTGGTTAATACTAAAGGAGCGCGCGTTTGTGTTTGAAGTTATATGAGCATTTGTGCGCATCGATGGCAGAAAACGGTGCCCTTTCATTTCCTGTCTTTAGGCTAATTTGTCTGTGTATGTTACCTATCTACTTATTTTAAAATATTCCTCTATCTGAATCTATCTGAATAAAGTAAAGTGCATACTCTACTTATTGTTGTTACGTACGCGGTGTGTATATGTACCTACTTAAATAGGTATGCGTACCAACATATATATAAACATAAACATAATATTAAATAAAAAAATAAGTATTCTTTTTTACATATTTTATTGTAAATAATTGTGAAACATGTTTAAGTACAATATGTAATAGCTTCATAATAACTTTTTTTGTGTTATGAAGACGTTAACTGACCAAGAATAGCTATATCATTTACGTCTTTATGAGTTACCTGAGAAGTAAAATATTCTAAATTATGAAGATTTATTGTAGGCATTATTTTCCTTGTAATACGTAAAGGCATATGTAGAGGGCGCATTATGTGAAGCGAGACTTCGATACTGCAGTTTGCAAATACCTACGAAGTCGTAAACACTGATTTATTGTCGTTGAAGCATCTTGTGGCTGGACACTCATTTTGAGTTCCTTGGCCTTATGGCAACTGTTTCAAATTATGAGAGATAATTTTAATTCAAAATTTTGAAGGACGAGATTTCACTATTCGCTTTATAAAATATTGTTCGTTAATAAGTTCAAAAATTCTTATAATTTCAAAATCTCAAACTCGTTAATCGACATGTTTCGCATCTCAGTCTCAACAAAGCATCCT
The DNA here is from genome assembly GCA_907165235.1 of Zeuzera pyrina. Classification (NCBI taxonomy): domain Eukaryota; kingdom Metazoa; phylum Arthropoda; class Insecta; order Lepidoptera; family Cossidae; genus Zeuzera; species Zeuzera pyrina. Next base: position 9,593,288 of record OU015627.1, read on the forward strand.
CAGGAAATTTCAGAAATAGGATTCGGTTAGCTAACTAGCAGCGAATGAAAGAATGATTTTTTTAATTTCTATATAGGAAAAAAATCGGGATATACTACTCTGTCAAGAAAGTACCGGGAAAAGATCAATAATACACGAATTGAGTTCAGTGCTCGCCGCGAATTCTCCTTTATGTCTTCTACCGAATGAAAATGGGTGCCACGAAGTGGTAATTTGAGTTTAGGAAAAAGAAAGAAGTCGGCTGGAGCCATATCTGGTGAATAAGGTGGTTGCTCCATGGTATTTGTAGAGTTTTTGGTCAAAAATTCAAAATGTGCGAAGGCGCATTATCGTGGTGCAAAATCCAAAAATTTTCTTTCCACAAATCTGGCCTTTTTCGTCGAATTTGCTCTCTTAAACGCTGCATAATGCCCAAATAATATTCTTTATTTACCGTTTGACCTTCCGGCAAGAATTGCAAGTGCACAACACCGCGATAGTTAAAGAAAACAGTCAACATGACTTTGACTTTTGATCGACTTTGGCGTGGTTTTTTCGGTTTCGGTTCAGTTGGAAGGCGCCACTCTGAAGCTTGTTGACTAGTTTGCATATCAAACTCGTAAACCCACATCTCGTCACCAGTAACAATGCGTTTCATGAATGTTGGGTCGGAATTGACTCGTTCTAGCATGTCCTCAGCGACTCTTATGCGATTGTGTTTTTGAAGAAAATTCATGTCTTTTGGGACTAGCCGAGCGGCGACATGTTTCATACCCAAGTGATTATTTGAAATGGTACGGATCGACTTGTGAGACACAGAAAGTTCGGCAGCTATCTCTCTCAAACTTGAATGAGGATTTTCAGTCACTATTTCCTTCACTTTTGCGATGTTAACTTCAGTTGCAGACGTTGATGGCCTACCAGAGCGAGGCAAATCTTCCATCACATCTCGACCGCTTTTCAACGCTTTGTATCTCTCATAAGCACGTGTTTTTGATAAAGTCGATTCACCGTAAGCCTTCTGTAACATTTTCAGTGACTCCGAACAAGAAATTCCATTGGCGATGCAAAATTTAAGACAAACTCTTTGTTCGATGCTTTTGTCCATTGTGAAATTCGCAATATACACTAGAATGATATAACTAAAAACAGCACTATATTTAATCTAAATAACAGATGCAACTCAAACTCCGCGCCAAAATGGAAAACAGTTGTGCCAATCTAACAACAACAAAAAAAACAAAAAATTGAATTTGGAACCATAAACAAATCATCTATTTCCGATATTTTCTTGACTGAATGTCTAATGGAGCTATAAAATTAATAATTTTATCTACAAATATCAATATTTAAAATTGATGGTTTTCTCTATAAATTTGCTACATTGATATAAGTATCTTCTTTAAAATTAATGGTCTGCAATAATTAATTTTTTATTTTTATTTATTTACACAGTAAGTAACAAATTTTTTTTTAAATTTCCAATCGCCAAACTTAACAGTAACAGTATAGTCAAATGAGTGCCTTTTATTATTTCCACCGACAGATATATAGCAACGTCACGCAATTGCACCAATGCCACTGCACTGCTAAAAGTTACTGATGATATCAGATTTGCTCTAGAAAATAAACGTCTCACTATTCTCATTCTTCTTGATTTTAGTAACGCCTTTAATTCCGTTGATTTGGATATTCTTCTTGGTATTCTTCGTTCCCTAAATGTCTCTCCTTCAACCTCTTCCTGGTTTGAATCCTATATATATCGTTATTGAATGTATGTATATTGTATATATATTTGTATTTATATATGTCAAATTTATATATTTATATGTACTGATATATTGATTGCATATGTTTTTGTTACTGTATTTCGTATTCATTATTATTTATATTTAGTTTGATAATATTGTGTTACACACAGTGTCTACCTTTCTTTCTTTCTTTATAAAATTTCTCACTAGCGGGTCCGCTGGGAGAAATTTCTTATAGAAATAAGCGGTACCTTTTGCTCTTTTTTCTATATGTATCTCTCTTTGTATATGACGTTGTGTGTGCAATAAATTGTTAAATAAATAAATAAATAATGTTATATACACTAGTAGGTGTATTTCTGAGTAATTTCGAAGCCTTTTGAAATTGAAACAGGAGTATGCAGTCTAAGGAGATAGTTGAAGTCGAGTTAATCGTGTAACATCTCTATATTCCTCCATCTCTTTTCATCTTATATACATAGTAATGTTATATAATATACTATATATAACATTAGTTATTTTTTTGTTGTGATGTTTAGGGTGTTTAACATTATTAGTAATATACTATATATAACATTACTATGTATATAAGAGACGTCACGCAATTGCACCAACTGCATTCACTGAGCCGGATATTTCGGCATTTTCAAGATGACAGTTTGGCAAGTTTATTTATTCAGTTTATAGAATAGAAAATATTATTTTAAATGATTGCTTATTTCTTTTTATTGGCAGTAATTATTTTAGAGCGGCTTAAATTTTTTTTAAAGCAAATATATTTTTAATGAAGCAGTAACATTTAATTGTATAACATTATATTTTTTTAATAGCAATTCATAGCAATTTTGTCTACATTTTCACCAATTTTGAAGTGCCATTAAATGCATCCCAAAAATTTTCTCACGTCTCAGAAGAGTACGTTGGGACCGGCCGGATAGTGTTGGACTCGAACCGATTAAAAAGACCTTCCTCTCGCTACTTGTCCCTACCTTACAGGCGTTGCAGTGAAGTCTCCGTCCAGGTAGTACTCGAGGGGAGGACGAGATCTCGGCTCAGGTTGTCGTTGAGAAATTATATACTTGCGTGCCGTTGAGAACACATACGTGTGAAGGCCGCCCCCAGAATGGTTATGACCGGCCGGCGCGGCGATGAGATGGCTAAAGGCCCGAAATGGTGCGAGCCTATCGAGAGGAAAAGCGCGAACGGAAAGTCCCCGCTCAAGTGTGATACTAACGTGGTGTGTAGTGCAAACGAACTGAGCCTTAAAAGAGCCTTAATTGATTCTGCCGGGGACAGACCCAGGATTTCGTTCTGGGAGGGCACGAGAGGTCATTAGCAGTCTAAAAAAGAGGTGGAGGGCGGGGATTTTTTTTTTAAATTTAAGTAATTAAATAACGCATCGTGTGCAACGGCATATATATAACAAACGTTTATAATTATTATTAATTAAGCACATTACCATCATTGTTACAATCACAATTTTAAGTATAGATCGATAAGTTGTCGACGATAACACACCAGTAGGTAGTGCGTTGTTCTACAGTCAGTGTATTTACTCTACTATATGTACTTTTTTGATTTGTACTCCAAAAGTCGGCAGATAAGTCGCTAAATCATTTTTGTCGTCAAAATGTTTATTGTCGCTAATACTTAAAATCGTTGTTCCTCGACGACAAAGTAACTAAATTGGCAACACTGGTCCTAGTGTTAACGCGGGACGTCGACGCCCCCCTGAAGGAGACGGTATGGTGTCGTATTGTATTTGGTTATTGGAGTGTAACAGGGCGTTTCGCCACTGTGAACGAATCGTCCTGAGATTCACAAACGTCGGAAACTTTCCGTGGCGAAAAGGCCGATCGTCGAAAAGCATAAATTCAATCAGACAGCTTGGATTTGTTAATACGACTATATATAATATGATATATATAACGGCGCTCGATTAATTTAACACCGGATGATTAATACTAAGTTGATTATAATTGTGGATTATAATTAATTACCACTGTTTAATTCAATAAAAATTGTAAAATTGGTTTGTAGTCAATAACTTTTAATAGAAGTTAATTTAGAGCGGTTGACACCGAATGGGGTTGTCTATGTCATGGCGACGAAATGTGAATAGTGTCATTCGGTTGACAGCAGTCGTCTGTATTACTCGTGTGGCAAACCCATTGGCTCTAATCGATTCATATTTGTGTAATCGCAGTGTATTTAAATCAAGTTTGATCCAACATAATTAAATTAGTGTGTTAGCATAATCGTGGTGCTTTTATTTTACATACTCACGTTACATTACGCCTGTTATGGAGAACCAAGAGCGTGACACGATCCGATATATATATAATATAAATATAAAACGATTTCAGATTTGTAAATTGCGTATAGACAAAATCATCGAAAAGTTTTCTGTCGGATACGGAAAGTTGAGTTTCCGACGTTTGTGAATAATCCCGCTGGTGTTTCTAGGTCGTCTACAAAACTGTGTCGTCTACGGTGGCGTCGATGAAAGAATAAGTTAACTGCACGGTTTTTATAGGTACAATACCTACGTATATCTTTTATACATAACACCAAAGTAGTTGCCGTTTTGAATATTTTTCTAAACTGGCCTATCTTAGCTTTTCAGGGAAGCAAGAGAAACAAGAGGTTAGGCAACAAATAAGTGTATTAAAAAAACAAAGGTTAGGCGGGCACAAAAATAGGCAGAGGTAGATAAGGTAAGTAAGGTAAGGATGGCATAGGTTTGATTCGAGTCATCCTGGCGGGCACTTTCCTACTGCTGCGAAACCATGTTTGAAGTTATGCAAAGAAAACTGCAAATTTAGCGTTCTACAAATCTACACCGAAGTGCAAGGTCGTCTGTCTGACACCTGTCAACTAGCTGATAAATAACGGTTAACCGATACGCGTGTGAGTGAGAGAAAGAACGAACGACATCGAACAACTTCAAAACGCTCATAGATGTCGCTAGTAGTAGGTGATATCTATTTATAATTAATAATTATATAAATTAGGCAAACAATGCAGTGAAAGTTTCACTCACGCATCTAGTCTCGTACCACAAATAGCGTATGGAGCACGCGATGCCCCTATAAATCGCTATATACATACAATATTATGTATACCCCCATAGATTATGTTAAAATATATAGGGATTATGTTGATATCTAACCGGTGAAACGTTACCCGTTGCTGTTAAAATGATTTCAGTGTGTAGGTACCCACCTACATAGAATTTTTTTAATCCTTTTCCGACCTATTAACTTTTGCGAATATTTGGTGGTTTCAGGTTTAGCATAAAAATACCTGCAAAAATTGGGATATTCATGAGTATCATGAATCGTGAGTGTATGCGTATATTGTGTATTCAAAGTAATATCGCATTACAGTTTATAGATAATAATATAGGTTTTACATATGAATGGACGGTTTGCATGACTATTGCTTATTGGATCAACAAGATTATTAAAACATATAAACGGTTTCCATTTTCAATTTGTAATTCAGACGTGACAGATGACAGCACTCGAATAAATTTAGCCAGGTACGCCTTAGCTACGCACACTAAGCGCACATTTATAATAAAATAAGAACGAAAATTTTAGAATAATAACTATTACAAATTAAATGTCAACTTACCTGTATATTTATACTTGAAAGGTTTGTTTTAAAATTTAAAAAAGGTACCATTGAAAGTCGCAGGCATAACCGCTTAAAAAGTTGTGTTTTATTTTGATTGAGTTAATTCAATGATTTTCGTCTTTCCTCTGCCTACTCTGTAAAGGATATGTAAAGGCGTGAAGATATGTATTTATGTATCACTTTTAATGTTAAATTTATTTATTTATTGGGTAAAACTAAACTTCTTCTTACGAGTTAAATTTTAGTTACTAGGCGTAAGTAAGTATATTTTGTGCTCAAAGTCAAAGTCAAATCTATTTATTCAAGTAAATCCAATAACAAAGTATTTCGAACATCAAATCGACTTTAGTTCGGTTCAAAGTGAAAACTTGGATACTGAGAAGAACCGACAAGAAACTCAGTCAGGTATCATTTTTTCAACATCATTTTACCAGGGCCGGACCGTGAGTTTAGGGGGCCCTGGGCTAATACTACTTAGGGGCCTACTTAGATCATGATCCGCTACATTCCTCCAAAACTCTGTTTCTTTCTATCCTAATAGTTATAAATAATTAAAATTACTAAATAAAAATGATAAATAATGGTACTTATCAATAATTCTAGCAAGATAGAAAGAGACAGAGTCTGAGAGGGAAACAGAGGAGCACGATCGAGATCGAATGAATGTGTAATGGCAGCCGAACATTTTAACTGTCAGTTCGAAGTACCAACACCTGAACGTAGGCTTGAATTAAATGAATTGAATAGGTTTGATTAATCGCAGGATTCGCAGGGCTGCAAACTTTACGATCTGTTTAATTTAATAAAATTATGGATTTTTTCGCATTATCGTCTATTTTTGACTTTGACTTGACTTAGCTGGGGGCCCCTTGAATCCACGGGGCCCTAGGCTGAAGCCCAAAAAGCCATATGGTAGATCCGGCCCTGCATTTTTCAAAAGGTTTATTAAAATACAATACTCAGAGAGCCAGTAAATGCATGTGCAGAGAAGGTCATTTCCAGAGTATTGTTTATCTTCAACGAAATGGTTTATTTTATAGTATGATTGTCTAATCAATGTACATTTTATAACTAATCTAAATCTATTTTCTATTAATTGAGTCACTTCTTGAGGAACTTTATTATAAAAATGAATGCAGTTACTTAAAAATGAAACATTTGTCTTATGTAATTTAAATTTTGGAATAATCAATTTATCACGACCTCGGGTTTCCATACCACCAATATAGGCGATATTGGTTCATAATTAGATCTATATTTTTCCATGTATACATAATAATTTCAAATGTGTATAAGGACGGCAAGGCGAGTATATCATAGTATATATTGTCTTTAAAACGATTTCTTAGTGATTCTCGTGCATTCGTAGATGGCATGTATCGCTCTTTTTTTTTTAAATAAAAATGGAGTTAATATGCGCCGCTGATCCCCACAGCAAAAGGCCATAGGACATTAGGCTATGAAAATACGCAAAGTACACCAACCTAGCCGTCGACATCCGTCAATTGCCTAGTGCGTGGTGTGGATAAACAAAACTTAGTCTTTTTCTGATATCTTATTCACTTCTCATGGTTTGCATAATGCATACACCTATTTATTTATTTTGTTCGAGGGGATTTTGAAGTTTTTGTTTTGGAACCACCTAGTTTTTAACGTTATGAGGGTTTTGTGCATGGGACGTAGAGATTTTAGACAACGATATTTATCATTGATTTAGTATATAAATACATGCGTTGATTAACTGTTATCTGTACTGATCAGTCAGTTCGGTAAAATATTTCTTGAAATTTATTTGATGATAATAATTTACATGTTTAAATATCCGTTTTGAGAAAGTACTTTTATGAACAAGAACAATTATAAAATCGAGAAAAACCTTAAAGAATAAGAAATTGTTCCTCGGACTGAAAGTGCTTTGTCTCCTGGACAACCACTACACTAGGGAAAAATATTGAAACATTGTTAAAAATAAATTTAATAGATAGATTATAGATTAATTAATTAATATTGACATATAAGAAATGAATAAATATAAGCTATATCGGTCGGCAATTCAGCAGTGGGATAGCAGTGAGAAAAATATTTGATCGACCCGAATTATACATAATACTAGTGTTGTGTTATTAGCCTCTTGCTTGTGCTCTATGGGTAGACAAGATGTAGATACAGCATTAGAAAATAATATGCACACCATGAATTGGAGGAGCAATTAATAACTCTTGTTTTAAATTAATTAAGTACACAAACGTCTTCTAACTTTATCCGGCCAGGAATAGGCTTGGTCTGTATGCCCACCGCCAGTAAAAAATAAAAGTAAGAATATAATGAAACGTTGAACGTACTTACGCGATTCATGTTCAGTAAAAGCTAAGGTAGAAGCTAAAGACAAGAATGTTTTAAAACGTTTGATACAAGTACTTATACTTAATCTATACTAATTGTTACAAAGAGAAACAGCGGTTTTGTAGATAAATTAGTTTATATGTGGAAGGTAATCTCCGGAACTTTTGCACTTTTGAATAATTATTTCACCCTTTGAGTTCATTACTCCAGATGGACATAGGCTATATATGATGTATTCTACATGGGCGAAGTCACGACGGGCCACTAGTAACTTTGTTAAGAGATTGGAGATTTACCAGTATCTGTAATTAAATGCCTAACATAACTAAATTCTTTAGTTATGTTAGGTACTTACTTATTGATGACATAAAGCGAAAGAGCTTTTTTTTGGTAAATCCTTTTACAATTAATATCCAGGGAATTATTAGGTGATTACAATTTGAATTCGCCATGTAAAAAAATGTGGATCATTCCAGCAAAAAGAAGTTCATCGATCTTAACGAACAAGGTGAACAACAGGTTCGGTACATATCGGCTCATTCTTTTAGCCTGAAGGAGATGCGCTAGCGACGGTCAAAGCCCTAGACTACCCTATCGAAAAGGTATGTAATACTTACGAAAGTATTATTTCAGCAGCGTTGTTTTTCCTTCTTGGATGTAAATGTAAAACTTCAACAAACACTACTGTTCGTTTAAAATTAAGTTCGTTTACATCACTGGTTTTTTTCATAGTCACTGCGCGGGAAAAATTTCAAAGCTCCATGCGTGCAAATGATGCGGAGTCTTGAGAAGTACTGAGCTGTAGGCGAATTTCTGGGAGTCTATGATACGTGACGAATGCACGTGCGCGATGCTCCTGCGCAACTCACTTCGTAGATAAGTGCATAAAATGTGCGTCGAAACGAAAATCACTGCGTCGAAGTCTCTTCACGTAGACACATTTTGTTATGCATTTGTTAATAGTACATACCTATGCATTTGTTAATACTTTACTTATGCTGTCTGTGATATCACATATAGTACGTCAACAGGTGAGTAATTATAGTCTTGTATAATGGATTATATTTACAAAATAATTACACCGATATAAAAAACAAAAATCACTTGTTGCTTCGGTTGTAAAACTGAAAACATTTCATTAAGTTTAGATAAGAATTATAGATAAATTGTTTTGCTTTTCTGTGTCAATACGTACTTATTGTTACTTGATTTTTCTACAAATTATGTATTCAATCTCATGCTATATGCAAACGAGATTGCATAGGAAGTTGACCGGCGGCAACGTCTTTATAGCTTGGCTATTGGAACTAATGCATATTTATATCCACGCCATGTGTGCATTCATATTTTCTTCAAGTATCGAGCAATAACCAAAGCTGTGAGTATGTAATTTATAGGAATATTAGCTGTACCCACGACTTCGTCCGTGTGGACAATTTTTCCGTGGCTTTCCCGGGTTAGAGCTAGTTTTTGAAAAGAGTAAAGTCTGTCCTACGTCTGCCTCTAAGCACATACTATCTCTGTACCAAATTTCATAATAATCGGTTTAGCGTTTCCCATACAAACCTTATTTTTTGAGATTGTTACTTTCTTTTCGCTCTAAAGAATTCATTTGCCTATTTAAATTTCTTTCGATGTCTTAATCATATGAATGAAAGTTTTCTACACCATTTCGGTACACGGTAGTAATTTTCCAGTTGAGAAACCTCAACAACACTATTTAATTGCTGCACATGGTTAATTGTGAGAAAGCACTCAACAGTTGGTTATTTAACTTTATGTTAGTTATTACAGTGGAAAATCTAGTCTACCATAGAGTAGATTTTCCACGTGCCTCTACCCTCAAGCCCTACCTTTGAAGGGTACGGATTCAGTGCAACATAGCGTGGTAGCAAAGTGTCATTCCGCGAATTAATCAGTTATGAAAATTGGCTAAAAAAAGACGCCGAAGAAAATCTTGAGCGGGTAGAGTTACCAGGCTTTTGTTAGGCTTTTTATTCGGTTTAATGAAGGACTTTTACCTTTTTTTATATAACATTATCTTAGGAAGAAAACTGAGCAATTATGAAGACTAGCCGGTGCTATATGGCGGTTATACATATACAACCCGGTTACAACATCTCTGTCTCTGCAGCATCCCGGCATCAATGCTCTCGAATTGTATGAAAAAAAATATCAATACAAATGCAATAATTAACTATGATGATTGAATTATTGTATAAGTGATTGAAAATAAGTAAATAAAAAAATCTCGATTACCAAAAAATATTTAATATAAAAAAAATACATATTTTACTAAAACTCATTCATTATACATAAATCATTAGTTCTATGCCTGATCGATTGCCTGGCACTGTATATTCATCGCTGTCGCTGTCGTTTACATACCATTGTCTGATGATAATATTCGGGGATCCTTGGATTACTAGTAGTACTTGGATCGTTGCTCGTTTGCTGGTACTTAGATAGCTCCTAGGACTTGAGTCCCGTTACTCCGAAAAATGTAAATCTTTCAAAGAGTTTTAAAAGAAGTTTCTTTGATATTTCTTTTTGTGTTACAAAAGTTACCCAATCGTGTGTCGCAACTGGCAAAATGAAGTCAATGAAATGAAGAATTAGGTTATCAAATATCACTTTCATACGTTTTATAGTCACTTAAAAAAAAGTGTGTGTCAGTTCCGACGCACGACTGGACTTTACTGGGTTTTTCCAGAATTTATATATTTTTATTCACTTCACTGTATACAATAATATTAAATATCAATAGATATAAAAAAAGTAGCATTTGCCATCTTCGATTTGAAAATAAACGTCATTTTCGTAATCAGTACCCCGAGAAACCTAGAACATGACACCCACGTAGATGTATCAAAAAAAATAATATTCGCCATCTTGGATTACAAAATGAACGTCATTTTCGTAATCAGCACCCTGAGGTACTTAGAACTTTACAGCCATATCGATTTATCCAAAAAAGTAATATTTGCCATCTTGGATTTGAATGTGAAAGTCATTTTCGTAATCAGCACCCCAAGAAACCTAGAGTTTGATACCAAAATATATATATTTTGGATTAATCGATGTAAATATATATATATATATATATGTCTTTATCATTTATCATTTAAAGATGCTGTAGAGTATATATTATATACCTATATATTTTATATAGAAATAACATATAGGTATATTATATACATATAACACTTACATGCGTAAGCTGCCCCGCAGCATACCCTATGTACGAGTACGTCTTAATACTCACGACTGAAAAGTGAAAGGTGCGCGCGCACAATAGTTTGCGCACAAAAAACGTAACGAGGTCATTCGATGAGTAGATTTTACTCCTCATATTTTTTTCATACCGGGGGCCTTATATGCAAATCGATTCTTAAGGAATAAACTAAAAAATTGAGATCTCTGTCGTCAAAATTTTGAATGCGTCGTCTTAACATTTTAATAACAATGTTAATGTTTCAAAAATGGTAGGTACCTAATTTTCCGACACTAGTGTCGAGAAAATGGAAACATTGTGTTTTTCCCTATCGTCTTGTATCAAACTGGTAGCATGCAAAAATCTGAAAAAAAAATATAATTGCTGATCATGTAGTCTAAGTTCGGAGTGTGATAATTAATAAATAATCGAGACAATAACTTAATGGACACTAAAAACAAATTGATATTCAAAAGCAGTATTGACCCAAAATGTGCCCTTTAACAATATTTTTTATACATAAGGTAGGTAATCACAAAATTAACTAAAAAAGTTTAAACTATTAAATTATAACATTTTCTCTTACCGATATATTTTTTGAAATTTTTCTATCTTCTCATTTTTTATGACAATATTTCTGAATGTCATTGCGAGTCGCGCGTGCGGCCAGATGCTGAAGCGCACGCATGTGAGGTGCCCGAGGACTTCTTGAGGATGGACTTATATCGCTCACGCTCGCGCGAAGTAGAACTCTAGGTCGCGCGCTCGTTTCCGCGCCGCTCACCTCTCGCCGCTGCCACTCATGGCACGCTCTAAACAACTTCTTACAATGAATCTCTCCGCGGTCGCAGACGCAAGATGCAAGACGCACGAGCGGTGAAGTCGTGGCCATGGGCTTACGTATTTTTGATAGTAACCAAGCGATACTGTCTTTGTAGTCATGTTCAATGTAAAAATATGTTTAAAACGTAGGTACATTTTGTGCTCTCTAATTACCAAGTTTCTTTGCAAATGTCTAGTGAGCAATATAAAATTAAACAATCAATCACAGCTAACAAAAATTACTTACTCGTATGTGGGTTTAGCGTGGACATAATAGTAATACCACAGTATTAAACATAACAGTAGGATGTCTTCATAGAAAGCTAACATACTCGGTTTGTAGGCATGTGCCCCGGCACCTATTAAAAAAATACAATAAAATCGACGTTTACGTTATAACATAAATACATTGAAAGCATTTAAAAAAAAGTACTAAGTAAACGTCATTTAAAATAAAATAATTCTATTTTATTTAGATTATAAATTATAATAGTGCAACAAGTGCGGATAAGTTGTCGCACAATTTACAATTTGAGTGCGACAAGGAAACTTGTCGCATTCAAATTGAATTGAAAATTGAATTAAATGAGAAAATCACTACTTATCAACCGCAAAAATGTGCGTTTAGATAGCGTTTATCTCGCATGAGTAATAAAAAAAGCTATTACGACCATAGGTAATGTGACCAGTGTCTTGCTATGTCCGCTTTCGCACAATCATCAAAGGCGTTGGTTCCCTTTTTTTTTCTACCCCGTGAATATTATACCTATTATGTAAAACAGCATCAAGAGCCGATCCTACACATATGCATTACGAGAGCGAAGATGGAACTGTTGTATAAACGAAATATAGGGAGGAATGCTTACTCTTACTTCTTATATCTTTTTAGATTTAAAAGAGGCGCTATTTTCGTTATCTACGCCCCAAGCAATCTCGAATGTGACACTCGTATTATTTTAATCGAAAAAGTAATATCTGCTATCTTAGATTTGAAAATTAATGTCATTTTCGTAATCAGTACCCTGAGAAACCTAGAATGACATCCATGTCAATTTATTTAAAAAATTAAAATTTACCATCTTGGATTTCAAAATCAAAGTCTAAGTCAAATCAATTTATTCAAGTAAACGTGTTTTTGAACATGAAATCTACTTTAGTTCGTTGCGAAAAGAAAACCTTGACACTGAGAACACTCAGTCCGGTATCATTATTTCAACGTCAATGTTCAGAAAGGCAGTAAATGCATGTACAGAGAAGATTATTTCCAGACTATTGTTTTGTTTTCACCGGTATCTATTTTTAACCGACTTCAAAAAAGGAGGAGGTTCTCAATTCGACTGTTTTGGTTTTTTTTTTGTTTACCATTTATTACCTCATAACTCCGTCATTTATGAACCGATTTTAAAAATTTTTTGTTCGGTAGGTAATACTACAGAGGTGGTCCCATTTAAATTTCACCGATATTAGAGCTTGGACTTCGAAGATATACCAAACAACGACACCTGATAATAACCTTTATTTATATTGATGATTCTCTTGTATATCATTGCGCTCCGGAATTAGAAAGAAGTTAATTGCAGACCTGCCCTAGATATTTATTTAGGTCAAGATCATTCAAAAAGGAGAAATTAAAAATTTTTATTAAAAAAAATTAAACCACCTTCAAAAATAAAAACACTGAAAAGTACAAAATAACTATTAACTATTGATTAAAAATTAAATATTTTACTTATGTTATTTAAATTTTGGAATAACCAATTTACTATGACCTCGGGTTTCCATACCATTAATATCGCCATTTTATTTAAACAGATCTATATTTTCTTCGCATACATAATAATTACGAAGATGTATAAGAACGGCAAGGTGAGTACACCAGTATCTTTAAAACGATCTCTTAGAGATTTTTGTGCATTCGTACTATAGATGACGCGACACGTATTTCTCCTTTTTGTAAAATAAAAATGGAGTCAAAATGCTCCGCTGATCCTCACAGCAGAAGGCCATAGGACATTAGGCTATGGAAATATGCGAAGTACACCAGCCTAGCCGTATCCATATCCGTCAATTGCCTAATGTGTCTAATGGCATATATCACAGAATCGAACTTACAAGCCAAGGCTCCGATATGGTTCGCCCACTGTAACTTGTTATCTACTGTTAAACCAAGAAAACTGGCAGACTTAACTAATTCTAATTGTTTCCTAACCAGTTCTATTTTACCATAGATTCTGAGTACATCAAAAAGGGAAATTTTAATACATTTGGTTTTTTGTGGATTCAGTAGTAAATTATTGGCAACGAATCATCTCGAGTCGTCTTTTAGGACCCTGTTTACCCAAGTAATATCTAGATAATTTCCGTCTAGTTTAAATAACAATGAAGTATCATTAACAAATAATACTGTTTCGCATAAGTCTCTGAGAATAAATGGGAGATCTTTAATGTAAATCAAAAACAGGAAAGGTCCAAAAATTGATCTTTGGGGAACGCCCATTTTTAATTTTGAACAGACAGACAAAATCCCATACACACTCTTTTTGCTTCCGATCAGACAAATACGAGATCACGAAATCGAGAATGTAACCACGTATGCATGTATTTAAGCTTGCAAATTGAAGTTTCGGGCCAACACAATCAAAAGCATTGGGAAGATCACAAAAAACACTAATCGCATCCTGGGGGATGCCATTGGTGGGATGCTAGGGGAGGGGGATGCGAATGTATGTTCTCACATTCGAATCCACCGTTATTCCTAACCAACCAACACACCTTTCCCGTCCATTTCCATCACATCCTCTATCCTTACCTAGGAACATCCCTCTTTATTGCACAGTGTATGGAGGCTGTGCAGGGAGTATCCATTCTTCATAGCCCCGGGGGTCTACCCGTTGTGACTAGTCCATTATGCAGAAGGGAGCTATCAAGGCTAACTGAATCCTGTGAATCCTGGACACCACGTTAAGCCGAAGCACCAAAACCACTGCAACTAAAGATGGCGTAGGCTTCCCCATTATGCGGCTGGAACTTCTTCGCACATTCGCTGTCGCGAACGAGACTGTGCATGGAGTGTAGTGTACCCTTTGTACGCTAAAATGTAGCTAGGGTGTGGTAAGGGAACTGCTGCACTGAAATGTTAGTTCTTCCCTTTCATTCAGATAAAGTATGGAATTTGACAAAAATTTAAACAAAGCCAAAGTCTCTGCTGCGGGGAACCAGGCGCAGGTGACTCAAATAACTGTAACGGGAGCAGGAAAGGCGCATGCTGAAAAAACAGGTGGGTGACTGGAGGATCTCTTTGTAGATAGAAGGTAGTAAACCGAAAGGGAAGCAAGGGACTCCTGGGACCAGTAAAATGGCTCCGGGGGGCTTTCTGGCACCTATAACATTAATAGAAAGCATTTCTTTAGATTCTCTTTCAATAGAATATTACCCTGTTAAAAGGCACAATTAAAAAATACATAAGCAAATGGAATGTAAATAAATAAGAGAGTTTCTCAGATCACAAAAGAATAACTGCTGAAGTGGACAGTTACATAGAGAAAGTTAAAATCAGAAACCCAAGAAGAACGGACTGGGAAAGGTTCACCAACGAATTGAAAAGATGTAAACCAAATCCACAGACTATCAAGACAAAGGAAGATATAGAATTAGGCTCTGAAAGTCCGAGGACTGCTATAATAACAGCATTTAAACAAGCATGCCCTGAGAAAATAATTCAGGACAGGGAAGGACAAATATGGTGGAATGACACACTATACAAACAAAGAAAAAAGGTAAGGCGTTCTTTAAGAATAGCGTTGAAGAAAAATGATGCAACAAGCTGGAATATCTATAGAAAATCGAAAAATGAATTCACAAGAGAAAGACAAAAAGTAAAAGAGAAAACATATCAATTAAGCAGTTTGAAGATAAATAACGAAACTCTATAATCTATCTAGAAATAACGAAAGGGTATTGGAAATAATGCTCAAAATACACGTCCCAGATTGTAGAAAGTACAACGAACGGGTAGACACTGAGTGGATGGGCGACAGATAGGATATGAAAGGGCTAACCTGGTTCGCCGTTGCCCTCACGTGCTGGGTGTTATAGACGCGTCGTAGCGTTCTAAGCTGCCGTCCTCCACAAGCGTTGATGTGCTGATGTTTCGTGCGATGATGTAGAAAGATGATTCGATGATTTGCGATGAGTTGATTTTCCACAAGGTGATGTGCCGTATGGTATCGAGATGAGTGACTTAGCGTCGATCGAACGATGACTGACTTGTTCTAGTCTGTTATTGACACAACTTTCCCAGCTACCCCCAGATAGCCCGTGAAAAGGGATAAAATGATAGGAAAGATAGGTAATTGGGAATGTTAGTGACATCTTAATCTACTTAAACTAATGTTGGCACAGAAAAACGTTCTCATCAACATTCTAAACCTAACACTGAGGGTAAACCTAAAGCAGGTTAGGAAAAAGCAAAGGAGATTGTACATTCAGACATACTAGAATGGGTAATTTAAAAGCAGCAGGTCCTGACGGCGTAATACCAATATTACTACAAAAAAGACTCATGTTAATAAAAGAGTAGTATCTAATCAAATTATATGGGTTAGTATAGCACTAGGATACATTCCAAAAGGATGGAGAGAAGTAAAAGCGGCATTTATACCAAAACCAGGAAGAAAATGCTACAAAGAAGCAAAATCATTCAGATGTATCAGTCTATCTTCGTTTATACTGAAAGCTCTGGAGAAAATAATATATCTAATAGATCATCATATTAGATACAAGTTAAGGAAAAGCGAAGACAAACTACATAGTAATCAGCATGTATATGTGGAGGGTAAGTCCACGGAAACGGCCTTACATAATCTCAATATCAAGCTGGAAAGAGTTATTGTGAACAAGGAATTTGCGGTGGCATGCTTCTTCGATATCGAGGGAGCTTTTGATGAAGCTAAATTTGATGCTATAGAAGAGCAATGACTAGAGGTGGCATAACTGAAACCATAAACAAATGGATTGTTTGTATGCTAAGAAATAGAGTAATTATAGCACAATTGGGAAATACAGCAAGCAAAGTCGAAGCAAAAAGAGGTTTTCCATAAGGTGGATATCTGTCACCTCTTCTGCGGTACCTACTAATAGACTCGTTAATATACTCCATCAACAACATGGGAGTTTATTTGCAAGCATACTCGAACGACGGAGTGATGCTCGTAACCGGGAAGCATCCAGAAACCACTAGATCGGTTTTAAATCACAAGACAAGCCAACAACTACGTCGGCTTTAGTTGGGGAGTGCAAAGCAATCCTTCACAAATTAAGAGAGGGAAGAAACGTATTCATAGCCTGGATCCCTGGCCACAGCGGTAACGAAGGTAATGACAAGGCAGATAAATTGGCAAGACGTAGAGCGGTCACACCAGTAATAGGACCAGAACCGTATCTTCCGATCTCAAACAAAGTAACAAAAAGGTAGTAGAAAAATTAATCGATGAAGAAACACATGAAGAATGGAAAAAATTAAAAACATGTAGACAAACCAAGATTTACTTTGAAAGAAAAGACAAAACAAAGGCTAAGTATATCCTATGGTTGGAAAAAGGTAACATAAGAATACTGGTAGGTATCATAACAGGTCACTGTACACTAAACCGACACCTATCACTACTCAGACTAACAACAGATCCTCTATGCAAACACTGTAACGGGGAGGAAACTAGTTTACATTTTATAGCAAAATGCAATATGTATGCAGGTATTAGATTCAATACACTAGGGTCGGAGGCACTGGAAGAAGAGGAACTGAGGACAATCAAACTAAGGAATATCCTCATGTTTTGTAGGAAAACTGGAAGATTCATGGACGAAACCAGGGAGGGAGAACCATCAGGCCAACTGTAACTGGAGCTCAAACCAGGGAATACGGCTGAATGGCGCCACTCGTGGGAAGCCGACAGCCCGTCTGCTGCCTGGCAGACGTCCCTATCAGCAATCTACATCTACATCCTGGGATCCCTCCAAGCCTGAAGTACAGTCTTGAACAAGCCTGCTCCTGCATGAGTTGTTGGCCGCCCTCTCATGAACTCGTATTGTTGATTGTGAAATAACCCGTGAATGTTAAAATGAACGTCGTTTTCGCAATCTGCACACCGAACAACATCGAAATTGACACCCATATTAGTTTATATATAGAAAAGAATGTTTGCCATCTTGAATTGGAATTCGATATCATTTTTGTATTCGGCACCATGAGAAAAATTGGAACCCATGTAATTTTATTCAAAAATATTAGTATCCGCTATCTTGGATTTAATATGGACGTCATTGTTATAATCAGCTCTCCAATAAGCCTCAAAAATAGAATTCATTATCATTTCGGCGCGAATAGCCTTATGTAAGCTATAGCTAACAGCTGACTTTTTTTTGACGCGTTTTGTACCACTAGGCTCTATCAAGAGAATAAATAGTAATCAAAAGCTACCCTCACTATCCCGTGACTTTTTTATATGTATAGTGTAGGATTTGGTGATTGGGTTTCATATTCCATTCAGCAGTCGGTATTTATACAGGTATTGATGTCAAATTATTATCTTCTAAGTCAGCGGATGATGCAGCCGGCACTGCCGAGAACTTGAAGTGACTCTCTCTGAAAGTTTCATTTTTGCGCCCTTTGTGAAATTTTGAGACCTTGGGGTCGTGAAGCTCATCAACTGGTTTCTGAAATGTGTAAGCGACTGGTCGAGGCTTCTACGGGAGACCTTCGGAATGTAAACTAGGATAATGTTGCCAGTCTGCTAAGCGCCCTAAGCGAAAACAACTTTTTAATAGCGACTTTGAGAAAGTATATTATTTGAGATAATACCTACTTAGTTTCCAGCTCGTATATATTAACATTAAAATATCAATAATATTTAAGTTTTTAATGTTTTCTAATGTATATTATTTACATTTTATTGCCACCATACGTTTTTTTGTTTCTTTTTTGTAAGACCGTAGTGAAATGTAGCCCACCTCTGCCGCTCAAATAATTTTGAAATTCTTTAGAATTATTACTTTTTTATACGTTCTTACCTAAGAGAAACTCAGTGTCAGTTTTAAAAATTATGTTTAATAAAATAATCGTTATTCGTAAATAATATCTGTTTTGCACGTACTTAGCATGCAAAACATAATGATTATTTATAAACTATGTACTATTTTAGGTTAGATATTGGTATTCGAAAACTTCATATCAAAAGTTTTACGTATTTTATTGTCAATAGGTAAGTATATATTTCTTTCTGATATCTTCTCTAACACAACATAGGTACCTACGTCCTATAAGTTGTCTTGCATTTATTGATGATCAGCTTTTTGCAAATAAAAAAACTTGAACGAACAAACTACGTTTTGGAGGTATCGGTCTATCAGAAACAAATCTAATCTAAATGCTCTATAAAAAATGTTCAGGATTTGTGATTAATATGTTCGCATGTTCAAACCGCGTGATTAATAAGTATTAAGTATACAGTGAGAAAATTAATGGGAATAAAATTTTGCGGGAAAATTGCCGGAAGTTACGTTATATTTTCAAACTTTATTCACTTCTGTTCCTAATACTGAGAAATCCAGAGAAATCTTTCAAGAATGACACATCTACATGTAACCGCGAATGAAAGCATAATTTAATTCGATTTTTTTACTATACAATCATTACGGAGTGGTGTAAGTAGTTTTCCATACTAGCATTTTTATTATGCAGAAATTTAAACCATATGCAAATGAAGCGCTAGGCAAAATATCTGTAAAAGACAAAAGTAATAAAAAGTCTATTGACCCGTAAATTTAATCGCAGTCGAAACAGATTTATACAAGGTTGGAAAAAACATTAATTTATTTTATAAATGCTAACATGGCATACAGGATATACTTATATAAAACAACAATATAAACACATAAATAGTTCTAAGTGAGTATCTATATCATGGAAACGAAATACTGTGTATACCTACCTATGTATTGATTGTATTTAGTATGATATACAGTACTAGGTACATAAACTCTTGTGGTTAGTTTGCCGACAAGGTGCGACAACGTTGCAATTTTGGTTACAATACCGTAATGGGGGCAAGTAGCTACTTAGGTAAATACATTACAGATCGTGCAAAAAAGGTAGGTAGGTATTAAGTATATCCAAGCGATTATCGAGACATTTTATAATGAGCTAAACCGTAACTAAATTCATACTCAAAATAAGCAGTCTACCTATTATTATACAATCTCATTACAACAAATATTTACATAATCTATCTATCATGTCGATATTTTATACAAATTTCCATATCAGCCTTTCAATGGGGAACGTACCCATAAGTTATTTCAAAATTTTCTGAGACTATGGCTTTCCCAGTTTTAATAACAAGTAGGTACCTACTTATCCAATTCTATCTATACAAACCCAGTCTTTTCCAAACCCCTGACATTCGTTTTTTAAGGCCCAATATTCACGAATTTAGCAATTCGCAAATCGCAACAAACGAGCATTGTAGCAGTCCATTTATAATAATTACATATTAGATTATATATTAGATATGAGACAGCAATATATAGATATGTCTGAGATATTATAAAATATGAATTTATGATGTACCAACTCATCAACTCCAGAGAAAACGAAGATGTAATTTTTATCAAAGTTGGCATTTTTGGGAATGACCAAATAAATAGTTACATTACTGACAAATTATGAGACTCATCAGTAGTCCATGTATCGACATGATAACATCTATGTACTGTTCTCTCACATCAATATAGAGTATTTGACAATTACGCAAAAGTTGATTGTTGTTAATAAGTAACTTTTTTAGTTATATTTTAATGTTGCGTTGATTAGGGCGGTCATCATCGTCACTGTGCTCTTCTTGTAGTAGTAAGCTGTCGGGTGGTCCTCTCGGTGGTGCTTTCGCATTGCCGGCTTTTCTTGAACCACCTCGAGTGAACATACGCGATAGCTGTGCGAATTTCTTGCGAGACACTAGGAATTTTATGCGATGTTATTATTATTGAAACCCTTTCGAAGTTAATAAAACATATCTAATATAATATGAGGTGAATAACATTTCGGGTTATGTAAAGCGATAATCTAAAATTACTCATAGTAATGATATATACCCATTATATCGATAATTAATTACCTACATATTCAAAAGAACTAACAACGAATAAGAGTTATATAAAAGACGCGAATACAGATGTAATATTAGTAAGTAATTAATTTTAATACAGGAAGTTAATATTTTTTGTACCAATTGGATCGAATAAGTAAATAAATCAACAGATTTATCGATACTTACGTTTACCCATATTTTTAAGCCTTTCTTTGAACGCTGCTTCGTCATCATGGCCCTTACTTTTTTGTCCCTGCTCACTATCTAGTGCTGCCATGAATTCTTGATTCCACCGTAATTCTGCCATAAACTCCTCATTTTGTAAGAATGTAGCAATACGATCATCATCCATTTCCAGACTCAGATCTACTCTTGCATCAGTACCGGGGGGGATTCGAAGGAACATTGGTGGCAGGGGCCCTAACATTCGAGGAACCCATTTTCTTCTCACCGCAAGAGGAACTGACTCGTCGTCGACGTCTCTGTAACAACAGGAAGACATTGTTCAGCTTGCTTTCTGTTATTGAATGGGTTATTATTTAATCACATTCGATAATAGTGGAGGCTTAATTGGAGAGCGGAGTTTGTATTATTGTTTTACTACAGTCAGATGAAGCGTATATTCAGTTGGCTAAACCCTAAACATAATGTACAAGAACAAGAATAGATTAAAGTATGCATTCAGAGAAATCGGCATAGTTATGTAATAAGGTCTCTTCTAGGACTCATAAGTCATGTCTTCGCATGACTTATGAGTACGCCTAGTCCGTAAAACATTGAAACTTAGAAGGTCCTAGATACAATGTCGACTTGTCGGTCATACGACGGTGTAAAAACAAAAAGGAGATGGCGTAACGACTTTTCCCGTTCAAATTGATGTCGCCACTGCGGGCTGACAGGGACGTTGCGTTTCCGCTTTCATCATGCAATTTTCAGAAAAGTCTCTTTGTCCCATTTACTATCAAATGACCAACACATCGACAAGAAATGCGCCGTAAACTTACAGAGGTCTCACTGCAGAGTGCAGTGGGAGCTCCTGTAAGCTACTGCGAGAGCGCAATGCCACAACGGCGCGCACCACACCCCAGTTATCCTCCACGGGGTCGCATACTGTATGTACGACCATTATTTTCTCTATGGTACGACCAGAACAACCATTCCGATCGCCCGTGACTCCGATTCACAGAAAACCTAATTTAGCATGCTATACTGTGCAGTTTTAGTTGTTACTCACCCAGCGCGGCATCAATCAATGCTCCTACACCTATGTCTTATGTCGGGTGTACAGGGGTAGAGTAAACGGCATAGTAAGATGGCAGAGTACTACGTTACTAACTATAATATTACTAGTACTATGCTACTAAACGTGGTAACTATAGTATACTTAGTAGAATAGTTAGTATTGTAACTATGCTACTAACCAAGTATAGCATAATATATTATGCTACTTTGCTACTAACTACATTTGTAGCATACTACTCTATGAGTGTACATTCGACATAAACGACTAAGGCCTGCTGTACACAGAGTTGTAGCTTCATAGACGTTCCAAAATATACTGTGCAACTTGTACATTTTCTCACATTTGTGACAAAACCGCTGAAAGATTGACGTTATTTACTATTAGTTAAAAGTATGGCCTTGAGCGGACTTGCGAAGCTGGGAATAAAACGTATATTCAGTTATTTTAGTTTATTTTATTGGAGTTTACTCCTTATGAATCGATTTTTATATAAGGCCCCTGGTATGAAAAAAATATGAGGAGTAAAATCTATTCATCGAATGACAGCGTTACGTTTTTTGTTCGCAACCTATTGTGCGCACCTTTCACTTTTCAGTCGTGAGTATTAAGATGTATATAGGATATGCTGCGGGGGGCAGCTTACGCATGTAAATATTATGTGTATATAATATACCTATACGTTATTTCTATATAAAATATATAGGTATATAATATACACTACAGCGTCTTCAAATGACATATATATTCCAAATGACATATATATAAATGATATATATATATTTCTCGGGGTGCTGATTACGAAAATGATGTTCATTTCCAAATCCAAGATGGCGAATATTACTTTTTTTGGATAAATCGATACGGGTATCAAATTCTAGGTTTCTCGGGGTGCTGATTACGAAAATGACTTTCACTTTCAAATCCAAGATGGCAAATATTACTTTTTTGGATAAATCGATATGGGTGTCATTATAGGTTTCTCAGGGTACTGATTACGAAAATTATGTTTATTTTCGAATCCAAGATGGCGATTATTATTTTTTTGGATAAATAGATATGGGTATCAAATTCTAGGTTTTTCGGGGTGCTGATTACAAAAGTGACGTTCATTTTCAAATACAAGATGACAAATATTACTTTTTTTGGATAAATCGATATGAGTGTCATATCCTAGGTTTCTCGGGGTGCTAATTACGAAAATGACGTTCGTTTTCAAATCCAAGATGGCGAAAATGACTTTTTTGGATAAATCGATATGGGTGTCACATTATAGGTTTCTCGGAGTGCTGATTACGAAAATTATGTTTATTTTCGAATCCAAGATAGCGATTATTATTTTTTTGGATAAATTGACATAGGTATCATATTCTAGGTTTCTCGGGGTGCTAATTACGAAAATGATGTTCATTTTCAAATCCAAGATGGCGAATATTACTTTTTTTTGGATAAATCGATATGGGTATCAAATTATAAGTTTTTCGGGGTACTGATTACGAAAATGACTCATTTTCAAATCCAAGATGGCGAATATTACTTTTTTGGATAAATCGATATGGCTGTCAAATTCTAAGTACCTCGGGGTGCTGATTACGAAAATGACGTTCATTTTGTAATCCAAGATAGCCAATACTTTTTTTTTGATAGATCTACATGGGTGTCATGTTCTAGGTTTCTCGGGGTACTGATTACGAAAATGACGTTCATTTTCAAATCGAAGATGGCAAATGCTACTTTTTTTTATATCTATTAATATTGATATTTAATATTATTGTATACAGTAATAATATTAAAAATAAAAAACCAGTAAACTCCAGTCATGCGTCGGAGCTGACACACACTTTTTTTAATTATTACCTTGGTACCGGCATTTATACCATAATATAAAAATGTTCCCATGGGTTCAAATCAGAAACGGTTTCTCGAAGAATCGATTATTCGACTTTATCGATTATCTTTGCTAAACGTGTTTATTAATTACATCCTTGTTATTATTTTAGAAATTTTATTTAATCTATTTTATTTTTGTTTAAATAATATTTTAATAAATATTACTTATAACCACATAGGTACTTTTGTGGAATATTCTAAGATTTTATTTTTTGTTATAAAAGTCAATAGCAATTAGTCAATAGAATTAGCAGCTGCAGTATTTCTGCAGATAACGCCTATGTTTTTATTTCCGTAGTTTTCAGAAAGTTCAACAGATATCGTTATATTTTTTTTATTTTCAGCTGTATCACTGTATAGGAACAGTGTAACCTATTCGAACACATTTTTTAATGAAAAAAAAATTAATTGAAAATAATTATATACTACATGCGAAGAATGAGTGATGAAATGAAGAAAGAATGAAGAAAAGAAGAATTGATGAAGAAAACAGGGCGAAAACGAATGGTAGCAGAAGCCAAGGAAGAAAGGCTGACTTATAAAGATCAAATAGTGTTGGTTTACGGAAATGTCAAAAACATTTGCATATCTAGGCGAAAGTGTGTAAGGAGAATGATGAGATTTGAGGAAGCGAAAAAACCATAATACAAGCGGAGTTACTCACAAATGTCGGAAACAAAACTTTCCGTATCCGACAGCAAACTTTTCGATGATTTTGTCTATACGCGATTCACAAATCCGAAATCGTATTATATTTACATTATATATATATATCATGTTATATGTAGTCGTATTCACAAATCCAAGCTGTCGGATTGAATTTAAGCTTTTCGACGATCGGCCTTTACGCCACGGAAAGTTTCCGATGTTTGTGAATAATCCCCAAGGACCGCGATACTTGGTGTTCCGTCCACTCTGAATACCCCGTTAGGGATACAGCGTGAGGATACTTATGCATCATATATGAAAAAAATTAATGAATAATGTACAGTCTATATTCTGGACGCTGATAACAACACTGATTATTTATTATACATTAAAAATAGTTCGCTAAAAATTTGACAGATGGCTGTGTGGCATATTATGTTTATATATTTTTTTGTTAGCATAGTCCTCTAGTATTTTTATTTTATAAAAAAATATGATGAGATTTGAGGAAGTGAAAGAAGTATGTAAAGACCGCGACACTTGAGGCTCCGACTACTCTCTCTGACTACCCCATTAAGGATACGGCGTGAAGATATGTATGTAAAAAAATATTTATAGGTTACTATATTTGAACACTACGAGGACGAGGATTATATTGGACGCAGGACGTATCCTAAAATATACAAAAATATCAATTGTAAATTTTAATTATCAGATGATAGTGTATAATTAATTCATTTTATAGAATGAGTAAAATTATTTACCGATTTACTTGAAATCACAGCTCTATTATTACAAATATATGAAATATTTTTATACAGGGTCCGCTTGATGTAGCGCGGTGTACGACACGCAGGAGTGCAGGCGTCATGAAACGTGCATGGAGAGACACACACGATTTTCGCTCCGTCGCGTGGCGTCGGCGGACTTTCATATTATGCAGGCAATAAGCAAGTACACAAAGCGTATAACGACATATACGCGTCTATGAAGTTATGGCTCCGTGGACAGTAGGCCTTAACTTTTGGCACGTGTGCACGCTTGTCAATTTGAAGTTTACTCGCTGTTTGCCGACTTACAAACTTTAAGTTAGTTAATGGATTATAGGTTATAGTATGCACTCGGATCTGCAGGTATGTACTATGTAGGTAGTAACTAAGCACTATTATTACCCTTTTTTAACCTATTTGTGGTTTATACAGATTGAAACGATTCGACGAACGACGGTAACATACTACAGTAGGTAGGTACTGTTCCGCACTTAGCAGTAGAATTAATCATTATGTGGGCAAGGCTGTTTTAGGCCAGACGAACAGACCCTTCAGCACACATCAGTATTTGGTGACCCTCATCAAAACTTTAGACGTAAATAAAAACATAAAAACGAAGGTACTTTTTAACTGTCAACTCAACAGAAAAGAGGGCTATGCAAATTTAGCAGGCCATCTAAAGAAATGCGAGGTGGCAATGACCTTAATCGATAGGTCTGCATTTCGCGCTGTATTCTGAATAGACGTGATGAGCGCTTGCGCGGAATGTAGTTTATTTATAATTATTATTTAAACATTTAAGTTTTTTAATGCAAAAATTAAAAAAATATTTTTAAAAAACCATAGGTGATCTAACAAATAAAATAACCGGACCTTGGGGGTTATTCACAAACGTCGGAAACTTTCCGTGGCAGAAAAGCCGATCGTTGAAAAGCATAAATTCAATCCGACGGCTTGGATTTGTGAATACGACTATATATAATATGATACATATATAATATAAAAATAATACGATTTCGGATTTGTGAATCACGCATGGAGAAAATCACCGAAGAGTTTCCTGTCGGATACGGAAAGTTGAGTTTCCGATGTTTGTCAATAACCCGATTAACTGACCTAACGGGGACCTATCGATTAAGGTCATTACCACAGCTAAGCAAGTTTAGCACGCCGTCTAATGAATTGCGAGAAAAATTATGGAAGATCAAATAGAACTATACGTTTTTAAGGCACAAGTTTATCTAAAATAGTTTAAGAGATTATAAAGACTTCAAAATTGAATGCCGAACGGAAATTAGCCGTGATGCCTGGAAATGACATAAATGACGTTTTAGGGTTAAAAATTGTTAAAAATAAACAAACAAGCTGAGGTTTTTGAATAAGGATAATCACTAACCTCAGCTATATATAAACGACATCTATACAATAAATTAAATCGTTCGCAAATATTTCAATTTTTGACGGATGAGTTGCAAGTATGAACTGACCTCTGGACGTTGCTGCAGTGCATTAGTTTTATGTAGTAATTGACTTCTAGCCAAAGTTACCACATAGTTTCTATATAAATTTTGTAAGTTCGTTTCTCCGGAATCCGTAATCTACTAATCTATAATAAATCCTAAATGCTTTTGATGCATGTGCATACAACCACCATCACATATAAAAGAGTTAGTATCTCTAAATATGAATTTGTCGCAATACGTTCACCATAGAACTTTATATATTTTTAAAATACTTTCGTGAGTTTTAAATTCATTAGATATTTAGCTTCTTTACTTGTTATATTAGTCACAATCATTGAGTAGGTACCTGAATCTTTATTTCAATATTTTGTTGTATAGTTTCATTAATTCTATGAAAATCAAAACTTAAAAACGGAATTCTTGAACTTCTTTGCCAAACTTGATGTCGTCAGAGAAAAGTAATGATTGTTTATGATTTCTGACGCAAATGTATTGCACGTGAATTTTGTAACAATGATTAATAAAGGCCGTTAATTGCTGTTCAATATATTGAATGATTTCTAAAGGATCCAATATAGTTTATGAGTTTCCTTGCAGCGGTGTTGCAAGGAAGCTCTTGTGGTAATGCTTGGTCATTAGAAAACTGTATAATGCGGTATTCTTGCTTTTGCAACAAGCACATTTTCTATTCAAGCAGTCGTCAGCATATTAGGAAAAACACATAATATACTCTAACATCTTTTGCGAGTCTTTTTCTTCTAAAATGACAGCTTTATATAATTATTCTATAGTTAGATCCATGCACAGACTTTTGATCCATGTTACTGTGAACGATACATGCGCAGCGAGTTATTCACAAACGTCGGAAACTCAACTTTCCGTATCCGACAGGAAACTTTTCGATGATTTTGTCTAAACGCTATTCACAAATACTAAACCTTTCCGAAACGAAACAATTTGAGTTCATTTCGGGACAAAACCTTCGGATGCTGCCGACGACATTTTAGTGTGGAAAACGTTTCCGAGACAAGTAAATTAATAATTTTGGCAAACAATTATTGTCGATTACTAATTAGATTACGTTTAAGTCATAAGGAAAGGATAACGCTAATAATTTGTACCATGTTGGGGCACTGGTATCACCAAGACGTCGGTTCTCAAATACATATAATAATATACGTAAAGTTACGACATTGTTATATATGGTGAAATGCAAAAATTCTGTATTAGCTATGTTATTGTACTAAATGAAAGATAAAATTAATTGTTTCTAAATATTTACTGAATCCACCTTAAAAAGAATATGGAAATATTTTTAATTAAATAAATAAATCTTTTTTAATTCTTAAAAATTATAAAAAAAAAATATATGTATTGAACATATTTAATTGTTTAAAAATAATTTTTCTCTTTGATATACACACGAAATCAATCCATATTTTTCAACGGAATATATTTAAAAAAAGTCGTTTATGTTTCATTTAGATTCTAGGTTCCCAAACTTATTTTGTCTACTGAGTCGAGAGCTCATGCAGTCGTTGTCTAAGATGCCTCCTAGCTAAATGAAATTACAAATCACCCCCCAGGCCTCTACACAACGCCCCCATTTTTTTTCTGGGTCTCTTACCGCACCCCTTTAGGCCTGCAGCACCCACAGGGGGGCGTTATCGCCCACTTTGGGAATGGGTGATTTAGATGAATTTCAATTTAAAAATGTACTGCACATAAACAAAAAACGGTAGTAGATTAAAATCTTTACCCAATTGTCAAATTTTCTTATTTTTATATGATTAAACTGTAAATCCACAAAATAAACCGATAGAATTGCATCCTGAGCATTTTGCTTGCCAATGTGAATAGACAAAAATGCTAGTAAATAAGTTATTGGTAGACTTTTCTCTATTGCAATCGTTGTATTATATTGTATAAAAATCCATTTTAAATATATGACAAAATTATATAATAAGAATGAATGTTTGTGTCTTATGTCACTGGCGGAACGCTCAAAGTACCGTGACTACGACCCTGCCGTTCGCGCGTCCCGCTAACTTAGTCATTCCGTTCGTCGTTTTGTGGTTAATCATTTCGTACTTTTCAACTCTAAAAGTGTACGCGTAAGGTAAAAATTCGATTGTGAAATTTAAGAGATGCTGTGTTTTTGTACGACAAATCTTGGTGGATTCTAATGCTAACAGCTTGGTTTTGATTTAAAATGCAAAGTCTACCATAAATTACAGCTATTACATTTTTGCTGTGAATGTAATCAAATTAAATAAAATATAAACCTACTACATGTCGTTAAAAGTTAGATTTTTGAAAAAGTGTATTTAGTGTAGATATACGAAATACTTTAAATAACAAAACGTCATATGGCAATTAAAGTGGCTGATTTATTATCAAAAACCAAAACTAAAAGTATTTTCTTAAACATTCAATAATTTACGGTTTATTTTGTTGGATTTCTATTGTATAGTCGTTTTTACACTAATTACTATAATTGTACGAAAAAAATATACATATAGCATTTACGCCGAAAATATAAAGCATTATTTTAACATTTGCATTTTTTTTTAATTTGCGGGCCTAAGTCTGTCGTCAAAAATCTAAACAAATTGCGTGCGCGTATGTAATCACTTCTAGACAAATTTCATACCCTTTTTAAACACATGCCTAAGGATTAATTTGCCTTATATTTTTATAACATATTTTATTAGCTACGCAATCTATACCTAAACATTGTTTGAGGTATTGAAGGTATTTTTAGAAACACAACAATAATCAAAAATGAAAACGCTATTGTAATTATTACTAATTTTTTAATTTTTACTAAGCGTCATCTAGTATAATTTGACCTTGTTGAACGCACAGACTATAAGCACAGACAGTATAGTTCGTATTTATAAAGCCCGTTTAGGCATTCGAATGTAAGTAAAATAATTTACAAAAAATATTTAATCTTAAAAAGACTCATTTCTTTTTCATAATTATTATTTACGAAATTTTACCAAAAACATTGTGATTGTCCAAAAAGTCATACGTTTAAACCACGCTAATATTTTCTACCAAAACGAATACAATTGTAACATTAACATTTTGTAACATGGTTCATAAATTAATGCGTTTTATTCGGATTCGTATATTCTGATAGTTTGTGAATAGCATTTTCCAATTCGTCGGATTGAATTTATGCTTTCCGACGATCGGTCCTTTCCGTCACGGAAAGTTTTCGAAGCGTTGTGAATAACCGCAGGGGAGTTATATTCCCGAACGTCGGCTGTACTTATAAGCTCGTAAAAGACTCTCACTTGACATAGCAACGAAATTTGTTAAAAATAAAATATTTAAAATTCAATCAATACATTTGAATCGATTTTTACGTCATTTTGATTAGTTATGTTAACATGAGAGGGATAAAACATAAATAAATTATAATGCTCGACAAAGAACAAAATGTTTCACATCAGGAAATGACGTATTTAGACGCAATCTAGAAATACAGAAAACTTCGGAGCATTAATATGCAATTATTGATATTTTTTTATTTTCAAATGGGAAGTTATAAACGAGTTGTTACTGAATTATCATGATTGTCTAGAAATCATCACTTTGATGAATAACAATTAAAGAATCTAATATAATTATTAAAAAAGATTTTGGTTTTAGTTTATTAATAAGGTATGTAATGTAATAGAAAGACATAGACCAACGAGGTACAACTGCTTCGTGTACGTTTGGTACATACATATCTTCACGATGTATCCCTAACGGGGTAGTCAGAAAGGACGGAGCGCCAACCTTCGTGGTCCTTACATACTTCTTTCGCTTCCTCAAATCTCATCGTTCTCCTCTAACATTTTCGCCTAGGCCTAATGCCTTTACATTTTTATTGGCTAACACTGGCTATTTGGCTTTCATAAGTCAGGCATGGTCTTCCTTGGCTTCTTTTACCACTCACTTTCGCTCTGTAGATTTTCTTCGTCAGTCTTTCATCACTAATACTTTCTATGTGCCCGAATCATCTAAGCAGGTAGGGCTTTCCTCATTTTTACAGCAACACTGTCGTGCAACCCTGTCATACCATACGTTTAGTATTTATAAAAGTCCCTGCCTGAAGAGTTAAAACAAATAAATATAATGAAGACACAAACAAATAAACAATCAAGAATAAAGTTGAATCGTATTTGGACGCTATTTATATTTCGTTCTTACATACTGTGAGCATTTTACTATGAATCTGTACGAAGGGCAATAACAAAGCCGGATTTTTAAACCAGCTTACAAAGCTCGGCTTCAAGCGAGCATGTGAGAGAGAGATAACCGATTACTCTGATTATATCTTGAGAGGTTGTTAGTGTCTATTGACTTGTTGTTGCCACTGATTGGTCGCGACTTGGAGTTAAGTACTGGTTTTCTCCCATTATTTTCGTTTGACAAGTAATTCACGGGAAATTTTAAAACCGTTTGATAAGCTTTAAAGTTAATATCTATTCATCATTTTTTCTTCACTGAGCATTTCAGGAAGGTGAGCGGGCCTTTTGGACTTGTATGAAGGTACGGTCAGTGGGTAAAGCGAATTTTTTTTTTCCTGAAAAATATTACTATGGTCAATTTATAGTGTTTAAGTACAGCAAATCCTTTTTTACAATCTTTAATTATCACTACCAAAAATATACTAAAAACAAGAACCTACAAGATTAAAAATTCGACTCTATTAATCAGAACAGAAATAAAAGTATAACCCGAGTAAATTAGACGTGAATGCGGTAGAATGGTTCTAAACTTCTTATTCATGATTTTATATTTAATGGTGTTAAGGTTATGTCATTTGGAAAATATAATTACGAATTTAATAAAAAATAGTTACGTGACGATTATTATAACGAAATAGTGCACACATCAATATGATCATAATTATTTGTCAAAAATAAGAATCTCCGGCTTTTTTTAACATTCAAGAGGTGTTGTTTTTGCAATTTTTGAAGGAGCCCTTTGACATGTTTGCTGTTAGCTTCTTCAAATATTACTAAAACAATGTGCACTCAAATACTCATTTGAGTGCACATTTGGATCAGACGTTTTTGAAGCGTTGATTCTGTATCTTGTTTTTTATTTGTGATCGAAGGTTGAATTATACATACTTACCAAACACTTCGACGGTTACAAGTTATAACAGGAAATGACAAAAATTTCGTGACAATATTTTAATCGAAAAATAATCGACTTTCTGTACGAGCCAAGTAACTCACTCACAGACTTTAACGCAATACACTATGTTTATCCTCAATACTATATGTTAGCGTAGTTAGTAATATTACTTACTATACTTAGTAATACGAATGTAGGAAAATAATCAGTTTTAATTTTTTTTGCTTTGTCTGTACATAAAAATAACCGTCAAACATTAATCGTAAATTTTTAAAAAGCACAGAACCAATTTTATTCAGCCTAATCGGTCCAGTTTGTAGGTGTGGAAACAATGTTTTTGAAATGAAAAATAGATTCCCTTAGGACAAAGACGTAGTAACCGTATGTGGGTAAGATCGAGCACCGTTATTGGTGGGTACTTAGTACATACTTTAAGATTACTATTAAATGCAAGTTGATAGATATACATTATTTATAATATACTAATTGTTCGTTATGGTTACCTGATGCTTTTTCAGACCAAATAGAGGTTACTTCTTTCAGTTTGAATAATTTCTGTTATGAATGTCGATAAAATAGAAGTAGAAATTAAATTAAATTGTATATTATCCCATGTTATTGTATTAGTTTAAAGTTCCTACTTGTGTGATTGGTAGTGACACATTGATAATTAATATGTAGGTAAGTACATACATTTCATTAAATGTATCTGTTTAGGATAATTTTTTATTCAATAATTTAACAAACAAATCATCTTTAACAACTTTAAGGGAAAGGTATCACGTTGTAGGTCTTAGTAAACCTAACTAATTAGTTACTTAAGTGTCTAAACTGATATTGAAATAATTTTGATGTTGTTTGCTAAGAAAAATCTGGACTATTTCATAACGTCTCTTATAACTTACACAAGTGCTGTAGTGTCGTTGTCGTCACCGTTTTCGACGTGTCTTGACGATCGGCTGGATTTGCGTCGCGACGGCGTACTGTTTTCTACTCGCTCCATCTCTAACCGCAGCCGCTCGTTCTGATTGTCTGTACTCATCGCCAGCAATTGATCGATGGTTGCGTCCACCGCACCCTGATTAGCCCGCAATACTGCCTCAATGACGTCATCGTCCATATCCGGGAACATGGTTTTGAAGTCGGTCATCGCCTGGGTGAATTCGAGTTGCATAGTGGACGCCATAGCGCTTGTGGCCGGCTCGAGGACAGCGTGGCGCGTCACGAGCGCGCGCGTTTGGTCGGCGCAGCTGGCGAGCGGGGCGGAACTAGCGCAGTGCCGGCGACGGTCTGCGGCGGGCAGGCATCGCCCATCCTCGCGGCGCCGAGAACGCCCCGGCCCGCTGTCGGTCTCGCCGGCGATCAGCGGCCGCTTGCCCTCACTGACCTCACACACACTGCGCTGCACCCACTCACACCGTGATGTGCAATTTTCACTTTCGGGGTTGTCAGATGCGCTTAGCGCATGCGCAAAACGTGCATAAGGTGATGTCGTCGATATAAATAGAAAATAATTGAGGAGGCGCGGTGAGGACGCACGCCCGCGACCGCCGATCCTCGCCTCACTGCGGACTGCAGACGCCGAATCCAACAGTCTAAAAGTACGCATGTGCGAAACGTTTATAAATTGCGTTCATTTCTCTGACCTTTCAATATTTTACTGCAAGTTGTCGTGGCTACGGTAGTAGCAGATATCATTTGAAATAATGTTCTGCTGCATTACAATTTCCTTTCAAAAGTAATGAGACTAGTTAAAAAAAACAACCGTTTTAGATTTTGTGAAATTTATTACCAGTTTACCATACACAAATTATGTAAGACAATAGGTACTTATTGATTTATAAATTATAACCCTTCGATTAACAATACTAGTAATGCATTACGGTACATACGATAGGTACCATTTTTAAAAGTTCTAAGTACATATTTTATAATGGCAGATTATATGAATGTAGTACTTATGTATTTTTCTATGTATTTTAATTTAAAAAAATATTTGAAATTCCACAAACAAAAAAAAACCATAAATTTAATGATTTTATAAGTATATTAAACAATTAGAATGGAAATAAGTACAGAAAATATAATATATTATAATGCTATATCTTATTAAGCCGTCTAATATTCTTAATTGGTATTATTTTAGGCCATATGAAACTACTCACAGAGTCTTAATCGATGCAGATGTTAATGAAAGCAATGAATAAAAGTATTAATTTATCTAAACACCCAAATACTACCCTAGCCTTATTCTTAGTTCCCATATTAATAGCAGTATTTATGTAGAACAGTTTCTAATACAAATTAAGATCAATACAGAAATATTTTGGATGTGTACTTCTGTACTGTAGCTTGTACTAACGGCTTAAGGCACCATAGTTGTTTGGTGTAACAACTATTGGAAGATTGTCACTAATTTCTCTATTGTATTAAACAAAAATGCGACAAAATGTATCTAAATATTATATTATAGTTACGAACACACCGCAGAAAACAAATATATTTTATTATTTTCGAATTTTGAGATTATAGGATTAAGGACCCATTATATAGCATTAGTTGGTAGTATAAATCGTTTCTCTTTTTATTTGTTTTCTGTTATTTTTTATGCAAGCATGTAACATTTAAATTTGTAAGCAGTGAAACAGTATGTACCTACATAACAAACATATACGTATGTAATAATATGCATCTATAGGAACCACTTACGTAGGTATTTTTGAATGCCACGTCAAATAATACGGACGGCCTGATATCACACGATTGACAGAAATTGTTACTTATAATATAAATATGTAGCAAAAACATAATTTAGTAGTTTCACAATAAATAAGAGATTTTTGGTCAAAACAGGAATTATAAAGTTTTTAGTACAAGCCTCTCTGATAATTTGATGTAGGTGAGAAAGAGATATTAATATGTGAATAATTAAACAAATAGTTACTGAAATTACTGGTTTTAATGTATGCATAATAAGTTCCAACAAATAGGTACATATTCAAATATAATCAGTAATTTCATTGGGATCCTCTAAATTTGAAAGCAATATGGTTGTAAATGTTTAGGAATGTTATAGAGGATTTTAATTATTTTATTATATAATTTATGATTTATAATAATTTTTATAAGACGGAATATAACCTAAGTGATTTATAAAATACAAAAATATATTTATATTTAACAAAGTAATGGCACTATACAACACTTATAAGTGTGGAAACAATATAATGATAACATTAGTAATGTGCCACTACCTACCACTTAAACAATCATCCCAACCAGTATTTTAGTTATGACAGGCATACCACGAGACTTAAAAACATTGAATATGAGCACATTAAAAGAAAATATTATAAAAAAAAAATAAGGCATACCACGAGACTTAAAAACATTGAATATGAGCACATTAAAAAAAAGAAAAATTATTTAAAATAATTTTAAATATAGGTATGGAGGTACATTTGATGTATAAACATATGTAATTAAATCTGAAAGCTATAATATTACATATTTTCAACAGTTAAAGTTTTAAATTAGGTTGACAATACATTTTATTTAAAAAATCCTATTAAAATATTGTGTGAAGTCACGAGTTGTAAATATGAAAATATCCTGTGTTAATATTTACAAAATGAAATAAAATATTAATAGAATGTGTGGAATGAATATAGGTTACAAGTGAATAAAACCAATATTAATAATACTCGTACATAAAGCTTGGCATTTCTAGTTTCAATAGCATTTAAAAATACATATTAAAGTAAATTTAAAATACAATGACAAATATAAACTTGAACATGAAAACATCGAAATGTTATCGTAAAATTTTGAATGTCTCCACAATATAATATGCATACTACCTTATAATTAATGGGCTTTATACAGTATTGCAAACTATTTATGACAGCAGATGATATACATACATATTATCACAGATCTACCACTAATAGATATCTATTTCCTTGCCTTTCACACGTTACGAATTGTTAGACTGAAAGAAATATATGGCGTAAGCCTGTAATAGAAAGGGATGGGAATGTACATATTTCATCTCTATCGGTATGCTCAATATTGTAAGATTTATCCTGTTGCATTTGACGGTTCTATGACACAACAAATTAAGTTTTTTAATTATTTTGAATTTTATAAGTGAAAAATTAATATGTTTTTTTTTGTAAATATGTGAGTTGAGACTTTTGGGCGTGAGGGTAAAATGCAGATTTTAGGCTGCAAAGGCCGTTTTAACAAACACAGGTCGTTAAAGCGAGAAAGACTATAGTAATCACATTAACGTAATATCTATTAGTATAGATCTGTGCATACTATCTCATTTGAAATTCATGAGTGACTTTTTTTAATACACACTTACATTTTGTTAAGTGTTGGTTAAACTACAGCGGATGGTAATTATACGTGTTTAATTTAAAAAATGGTAGCAGACTATCTGGATTGTTGTTATATATTATGTTGTTAAAGGATTTTAAAAGAATATTTTTATTGGTTTAAATACATTTTTTTTGGGAAGATGTACAATGAGAACTTCAGTTTTTATTTTATTATTGCTAGTGGTTGCCGCCAATGTATCACGCTAGTTAACTGTTAAATTAAGACTGAGATTCAAACTCGTGCCTGAGTGCCCTGTTGTGGCAACATCACAACGGTGTTGCTAGCTATGGTTGGTTGCTGTTGCGGTGGCTCTTCTGTTGCGGTCTGCGGCTGTGAAAATTGTTTTTCTTGTTAATATTTTTCGTAATCTATAACATAAAAAATATAATATAAAATCACATTATGTAAAATTTCTTCCCATTATCCCTATAGCCCATGGAGAATAAATCTCTTCAAATCGTTCGAGAATCCAACATATACTTCAGCATTGGTGCAAGAATGCAAAGAAACTCTAAATAAACTGGGAGAAGTACATAGTGCCTACATTGGCTGGACTCCAGGACACAGTGGCACTGCAGGAAACGAAAAAGCGGAAAATGCATTAGCAAAACAGGGTGCAATCACACCTGTAATGGGACTTGAACCGTATCTACCGAAATCCGCTAAGGTAACCATGGGTGTTATTGAAAGAATTATAGATGAAGAAACAAGAAGTAGCAAATATTAACACATGTAGGCAAGCCAAGGTGTACTTTGATGGGAAAAACTAAAACAAGTTACATTCTAGGGTTAGAAAGAGGTAATATTAGAAAACTGGTAGGTATCATCACAGGACACTGTATACTAAATCGACACCTATCATTACTCAGACTAACATCAGACCCCCTATGCAAACACTGCAATAGGGAAGAAACAAGCATACACTTTATAGCTGAAAATATCATATATTCAAACAGAAGAATTTCATACAATAGGTTCATCAGACACACTGAAATGAAAATAACTGAGGCACACCAAATTAAGGGACATCCTCATGTTTTGTAGGAAAAGGGGAAGATTCATAGACGAGCTAGAGGAGAGCGGACCACCAGGCCATCAATAACCAGAGCTCCAGTTCGGAGAACAGGGCTGCATGGCTGCCATTGAGGAAAGCCGTCTGCAGCCTCGCGGATGTCCCTACATAGAATCTACATCTATAAAATATGCTGTAACTAAAATAAACGAGCATGAAATACATTAAGTATGAAGGGAGAAATATGATTCGGAATCCAAACAAGAGTTGATGTAATAGATTCAAAAGTGTGAAAAGCCACTAAAGAAGTTCAAAGTAAAAAATTCGGCATTCAAAGTCATGGCTTCGAGTCACGACTTTTTTTGGGCTTGCAAAGGAATCCTGTAAATTGGCGGAATTTTATGGGGAGCGGTTGGGCGTTCATTTTGATTATCTGAAAATTGTTTCTAGTGGATATTGTGATGTGAAATTGGTGTAGTTTTTGGCGTAGTCCCAAGTATCTACGCTGTTATGCATTGTGAAGAGTTGTTGAAATAAGTGCTTATTTAGTGAAGGGGTGGAAACTGATTCCATGGTATAAACTACTGATTTTACTGATTAAAATGCTCTAAAATACTGACCACTTACTGACCTAATTTCTAGAATAATGACTCTTCGTCTGTCTGTAAGTGACTGTTAGTTATGTACTAACAGGTAGTTGGTGTCCATCGCCACAAAAGGTAATAATGAAATAATGGGATTTCATTAATATTAATCTAAATTAATCAGGTCACATCTCATTACAATATCAGGGATAAGAAAGGATTAAAAGATTATATTATTAAGGAAGAGGTTGAGAAGGGCTACTATTTGCTCAGGAAGGAATAAGGGTTGTAGTAAATAGTAACTCCGGGTATCCCGGATCGCATATCCGTGTACTCAATAACTCAAATTATCGGAGCAGTAAAATGAACAAGAATACCCTCTAGATATATTAGCTGTGGGAGGTGGGTAAATGAAAGTGAACTGCGTTCCCACTTGAAGATGTTGTTTTTTTGCCCACTACAGCCTGTAAATATAAAGAGGTACAGAACTGATGGGTTTGAAACACTTAACAAAAAAAAAACAGAACTGGTTATGGTCATAGATGCCACAAAAACACATTTTTGTCACCTCAATCTACAGAAATCACACCACTTTTATGGAAGAATGGCCCCTGATACTCTTCAAAATACTGAATTTACTGAGCATTTTTCGCAAAAACTGACTTGTACTGACCTTGGTCAATTAACTTCTATTAACTTTACTGAGCATTTTCCAACCCTGGTAGTGCGATTTTTTTTGAAGAATTGTCAAAAAAAAATTATGGTCGAAAAGCGACCACCGGGCGACCCCTAGTACACAACATACTCACCGAGGCGGGCACGTCGGGCGCGGGGGGCTCCGCGGCGGCCATGAGCGTGGCGGCGCGGTAGGAGGGCGGCGGCGTCTGCTTCACCGCCTCCTCGTAGTCGGGCAGCAGGCTGGAGTAGTCGGGCGCGGGCGGGCCGGCCGCGCCAGCCGCGCCCGCCGCCCCCGCCGGCGGCTCGCTCGAGATCACGAACGGCGTGAGGCTCTGCAGCGCGTGCGCGCGCATCGTCAGGTACTTGTAGCACCGCCACACCACGCTGATGCAGTAGCCCTGGCGCCACCATCCACACATTTACACTTACTGCACGACTTTTTGGCGGGAACGGGAGAAGTGAGGTTGTCATTTTATTTAGATTTTCTATTTTTTACATTTTTAGGAGTTTTAAAGTACAACAGGGATAGTATATTGTGTTTTAAAGTTCTTGTAATTCTGTGTAAGTGAAAAGAATAGAGGAGATCTAAATAAACATGTGTAGCTGAAGTTTTCGCGCTCTTCCAAGAAGTCCTTTTTAACTTAAGTAGAGCCTACTATCACTACTGGAGGAGTGTTAGGGACAGTTAATATTTCTCCAGAAATTACGTTATTAGGCTGATGATCTTGTTACCAATGCCTTAAGAAATATAAATAAAAAAATTAATAAATAAAGAGAAGTTGCCATTTTATTTAGATTTACTATTTTTTGGGTTTTTGGGAGTTTTAAGGTACAAAGGTGGTGTATATAGTATATTGTGTGTTAAAGTTTTATACAAGTGTTAAGAGTTGAAAAGTTTGAATAAATATGTGCAACTGAAGTGTTCACGTTTTCCCAACAAGTCCTTTTTAACTAACTCCAGTAAAGCCTACTATCACTATACTGGAGAGTGTTAGGGACTTAGTAATAATAAGACTAGACATTTTATATTAAAGATACTTATATTTTTTACATAAGAAAGGTAGAAATTTTTCTAATAAATATGAAACGAGTTGCCAGTATATAAAAGAGAAGAAGTTGTTATTGTACGGCATCAAAATAAACTCTATTCTTGGACTACAGACTATAAAAAAACTGCAGACGTGAGACGTGTCCGAGCAGTAATGATGATATAAATCACAATCAGCAATCAATGTATAAACGCAATTAATTTCTTTACATCTGCTATGAATTTGACTCAAATTATTTATTGCATTACCAATTTAGAAATTCGAGACAATAAATAAAAACTTAGTGACTTAAGGTTTAAAATTCTAGAAACATTTATCCTCAAACATTTATCAAAACCGTAGTGAAAAAACAATCTAAGCATTTTTTCAGGAGTTTTTTTAAATTAATATCTTTCATCTGAATTTATATAAAAATGAGGAATTGTATTGGCCATTCCATAACCATAAACTTTATAACTTAAACTTAAGCATACACTTTAGACACCATGTCCGAGTAGCAAGGATAAGGTAAATCAGATAAGCTGACTAAAGCTACATACGAAAATTATACATCTATTAACACTTAAGCTGTTCATCCGCCATTTCATTAGAAAACACACGCACACATCTATATTTTAATTGTTTTTATTTGCCTCACTTCATAGTATGGGACAAGCTGTCTGGAATTATAGTCTATGACTTGGACTATGAATGCAACGAAATGAACTAGGGAAGAAATTAGTACTACTGAGACTCCAAGTCGATAGAAAAAGTTTGTATAATAAATGGATTCAGAAATTGCACTCGAAATCCTTCTGAAAGACTAATAACCTTCCTTGTTTATTACACTGCTCACTTATTATTATTATTATGGACGAGTAGACACTGGCTGATCTGTCCACTTCTCAGTGCTGGGTATTATTCTCTTGAGCCAATGGTCAAGGCGACACTTAAAACTATTTATAGTCTGCCGCTACCACACTTTCTGGGAGCTTGTTCCAAACATCCACTACACAATTGTTCAACAGTTAATAGTCTACCGGCGAATGTGATTGTGAGGAAAAAACTTAATTTCCATTTTTGAATGTTAATATTATTATTGTACAAATATAACATCACAGATTTACTACTAACAGATATTGCATTGATGTGGCCACTATAAACTTTCTCGCTTTGACAGCTTATGCTTGTCAAATAGGCCTTTGCAGCTTAGAATACTGCAATATGTGTATTCCCATCCCTTTCTATTACGGGCTTACGCCATATGGTATATTTTTCTTGGTCTAACAATTCGAGACATATGAAAGGCGATATCTATTAGTAGTAAATCTGTGAAAACACTGATTAACAAATTTAGATGCACTTTTTTATTTTTGGTTTAAAGTTTATTATTTCATTTTGGTATGTTAATAAACAATAATTATAAGTACATGATTTTCAATATTGGTTACCATTTTCGAAAAAATCTATTATTTATTTAAATTATAAATAAGTAGCCAAAATAAACAAAATGGTACACTTTTTTAATTAATTGATTATTAGAATAATTTAGAAAGCTCATAGTCACTTTATCGCAAGCAACAAATAAATCTGGTTTATTTATGCAAACGAGAGACACAAAAATTTGATTTCATCAAAGATAAAACAATATTTTATATATAAATATAAGAAACAATTTCTTTTCACTTGCATTAACTGGATTTTTGAAAATTGTACTTTAATATAGGTACCTATTGTAAAATTACGTTAAAAACATGATACCTGAGTTTCTTGTCATTTGTTTTCAGTGTGCAGATCGTCTTTTCGAAACGAAGGTAGTTCTGACGTTCAAAAAGACTGCAATTGGGTAATTGAATAAATTGATTCGATTTTGAATTATGTGTAATTGTATCTAATGTACCTTACCTTTAACAAGACGGCAACAAGGAAAGCTGACAGTACTACGAAAGCAAGAGCAGGCGCGGGCAGTTGGAGTAGCTGGGCGCGCCATGGTACACGGCGGGTTTCAGCCACGAGGCGGTGAATCGAACGAAGATAGCACAGATAACCAGTGGCCGTTAAACTAAAATAATACAATATTATTATTTTAAGTACCTACTCGTAAATCACTTGCCAACTTACAGTTTATTTAATTTGCAAGCTGTAACAGGTGTCATTTATGTAATCTATTTTCTTAAGGAATTTTTCATTTTTTAATGCACATGCCAAAAAGAATTTGGGGAATTATCATACTGTGTTTTATTTATGCAATTAGATTGAACGATTAAGCAGTATATCATTCAATCATCTATTGTAGTCAGTATCAATAGTTCTTAAAATTCAAAAAGTGACGAGATTTGCAAGGTACAAATTAATCTTTTGATTTCAGAGTAGTTATAGTTTAAAAATTAATGTTTAATATTTTCGTTCTAACTTACAAGTTAAAATCAGTATTTCATACATAAAATATTGATTTTAATCAACAAAGACTTAATTTTTTTTATCACAAATTGATATCATAAATATGTATTGTAATTTTGTTATAATTCATTACAAAATACATGTTTTAAATTAAATTATAATGTTTATGAATGGTGTCTTATTTCCTATTACAAAATCTGCAGGTGTTATGTTATTTGTTTTCGTGGATTCTGCAATAATAGGTATAGAATACTTGCAATATGAGTCACTGAATTGACTGCAAAATACTAGTCACTTACACTGTTATGGCAAAGTCGAATATCTGGAGACAGAAGAAAGGCAACAGATGGGCGGGTTTGCCTCGCGACGCTCCATATATCAGCATGAGCGTTATAGCCAATGTGCACACTGTAACCAGTGCACCCACATCCACGTCATCTAGTAAACATAGTTGGGTCACTTTAAATAACTACCTACATATATGCATAATAGTATAATAACTTTATTTAGTCTTAACTTTATTGGAAACACAAATTAAAACTACAACAAGATCATTCAGCCCGGAGAAATTGAGAATCAGAAGGCAAAAACACACTCGACTAAGAGGAGGGAATTAATATCTATTAATTCTTTGAAAAGTGTGACGAATTCTTTCGATTTTTGTTTTTCCAGACCATAAAATTTGCTCTTATCATCAATGATATGTTGATGAATGATATAATGATGAGAACAAATGTTATCGTTATTTTAGTATGTCTAGATA
The DNA here is from genome assembly GCA_907165235.1 of Zeuzera pyrina. Lineage (NCBI taxonomy): Eukaryota > Metazoa > Arthropoda > Insecta > Lepidoptera > Cossidae > Zeuzera > Zeuzera pyrina. The sequence goes on from OU015627.1 coordinate 9,636,189, forward strand.
CGAATTTAGGATCTTATTTGAAAAATTTATACTGACCTAACTAAACAAATTTTATACACTCATGTTACTACGAGTTGGGGGCAGACCAGGACATAGGCGGGAAAGAATACCCACCGACATTTCAACGCTGTGCCTCCTACGTCTTCCGGCAGGGAGTCGGTCTGGTCGGTCATGTTCATAAAAAACTATACTACAGACCAGCAGTTGGCAACCTTTTAGAAGGCAAGGGTCAAACAGTAGCATAATTAAATAAAGAGGATCGCACTTATTTATAAAGGTATGTTTATAAAGTAGTAGTTTTGTTAATGAGTAACTATACTGATGATACTAAAAATGCCAAAACACTACCAGTGACTTTTAAAACGTATTCACCACAATTTTACTTAAAATTTTATTAAAATTATTTAATTAAGGACAATGAAAAAAATAAATTAAGAGAAAAAACGGGCAAATTAAGTCTGAACTTAGAAATGATTTTTCACATAAACAGTGCTGCCAACAATCGTTGAATGATAAGACTTCTATTTACAAAACAGTAGCAGACAACAAAATGAAGTCGGGTCATGGCTGGCCGGCTGCTGCTATAGATTGATCTTTGACCGCGGCAAGGCCTAGCTTCAGTATGTGTAACATATTCATATTACACATCCTTTAGTAGCACATAAAGCACTTATTACATGGTATTCATATCCAATTAGTTAATCTGATAGTTATTTTGTTCGAAATTCATACTCAATACTGTTAAGTGTAAAAAAGGGCAGCAAGATAAAATATTTCATTTTGGAAAGAAACCTCATTATATCCACCATTGGATCTCTTATGCAAATTTTCATGACGATCTTGTGAAAGATATTGTTTTATGGTCCTGTACATTTTGAAATTAATTAGGTAGATTTATCATAGTTTTACAAGAAATAAGATATATGTAAAAAGAAAGTATTATAACTCACGATATATAAGTGTGTGATCACGATTGGCATGCTGTGGATAAGGGCTTGGCCTAACATCTGAATTAGAGAGAGGCGTTGGTAAGGCTGCACCAAAATCACTCCAGTCAGCTCCTGGGGCAGAATCTCTTTCTAATTCATCGAGCAAACGAGGATCGCGCACAATGGCTGCTAGGAACCCTAGAGCTATTAGATGCAACATCTGGGAAAAAAGCATGTTAATTGATATTTGAGAAAAAGCAACAACAAACAATAATATACAAATAATCAGAATTGAGTAAGGCAATAAATGGTCCTCATATTTAAAATTCTTGTCTCTTATCACGTGTAAAACTTTGTCATTATTCTCAATGAGAATTACTAAAGCGCTATATTTTTATGTTCATAATCAAGAATCATAATCATTCGTTCATAATCAAGTCAAGAATAATCAATTTCGACCAATTTTTACAGTAAAACTACAACCCATTTTGGGCCATATTAAGACATAATGTAAGTTTTTAAACTGAACAGATATGGAATTGAATTTGAGATATTTTAATTACTGGCTTGATATATTGACCATTTTATGAAGTAGATTGTTGTTTTTACATTTACAACTCACTACTATGTGAAAATATATATTAAATACATGTGTATACAAAAATAAAAAGGAATTTGTAAACAAAAATTTACACTTTTACAGTGTAAAATTTACAGTATTTTAAACAAGACAAAAAAGTTTTTTGATTTTAGTATTATTATTATGTTTGCCAATAAGTTACTGATCTTACCAGATGCCATGTTCCCAACAAAATTGTGCCAGTACGCACATGCAGGCAGAAGCAACAGCGCCACTCACTACTGCGCTCAGTTCCAAGCTTCGGACGAAACCTCAACATAGTGTAGGTGTATATCTTTAACAAAAACACAAGTTCGAATCATTGAATTTTCGAAAGATCAGTCATCAATGCGTTCACGTAATTTCGATGTTGTGTAAATAAAAATAAACTGATCAGTTATACCTAATAACTTTAAGAGTGTAAAGAACAATACCATAATTATATAATTGGTGTTTAGTATATGTTTAGAAACCATAAGTACCCAATCGAATCAATGATATTGAATTACATTACAATTACACATTTGAGAGTAATAGGTACATAATAACCAATTCAACAAAATTATTTGTCAGAGATAGAATGTCATTTTATAGTAAAATGCAAATGGAAGCCTACCTGTGTGAGCTAAACAAATTATTGCTCAATGTTCTTAACATGTACGGAAATAAAATATTTAATTACTCTTTGGGTATTCTGCGACGTTTTGTAATTCACAAAATAAAAAGTCAATAGCTACTCAATAAATCTTTAGATACCACAATTTTTTTTCTTTGTACGATTTTACCTTGAGAGGGAAGGCAAAGAGATCCGGCCCACAACAGCCGATTTCTTCAGTAACAACAAAGTAAATAGCAACGGACATATTATTTCATTAAAATTTATTTATTTATTTATTTACTTTCCATACTTAAAAACTATCTTTACAGGTAATTCCCAATACGATAGTTAGCTCTTTACAAAAAATCCCTATTCGCTATACAAATATATAAATTTATTTCAATTACTTATCTACTATTTACTATTTATTTATTTACTATAACATAATATTCTTAAAGCCGTTACTGTGAATTCATTTAAAGAGCAAGCGAATAAATCTATTTCGTCATGAAGTAAATTAAGAGTGTGTAGTGCTCTCAACACAGGGGCCTCGCGTAGCAGGTTGGTGCGCGCCCGCGGCACCGCCATCAGCCGCGGCTTCCTCCGCCGCCACACATACCTATCCGGTACACACAAACTGATGTTCCGCAGAATATCGTCATTATGTATCCTTCCTATAATCACTCCATGGATAAACGAGACGAGTGTGAGCTCCCTTCTCACTCTCAGCTCGTTATATCCCACCATGCCCAGAATAAACAGAGTCGGATACATCAATGGGTAAAGGGGATAAACTCCATACATTCGTAAATAAAGGAACCTGATGAATTTATTTTGTATTTTCTCCACCATGAGACTGTACTTAATTTCATGCGGTGACCAAATGACTGCATTACATTCCAGTTGACTTCGCACTAAGGTATTGTACAGAGCTACAATAGCTTTAACATTTGTAAAATCACGTACCGTCCGTAAAACAAAGCCCAGATGCCTATACGCCTTTTTACATATTGTAATAATGTGTTCGTGAAAATTTAATCCAGCATTAAGGCAAACTCCTAAATCTATTACTTCAGAGACTCTAACCATCGGCTTCCCGTCAACATTGTATTCATATACGATATGTTTATGCGCACGGGTGAATGTTATAGTTAGACATTTAGAGATATTAAATTGTAATTTATTCGTCTTACTCCACTCTCTGACTCGGTTTATATCCGCTTGCAGTCTTTCGCAGTCGTTGGCTGTTTTAATGCTCAATGAAAGCTTAAGGTCATCGGCGAACAATAAACATTTTGCATCCCTAACCACCGTGGGTAGATCGTTTATCATTATCAAGAACTGCAGCGGACCAAGATTACTGCCTTGGCTAACGCCCGATCTTGTAAAGTATGGTTCTGATACATACCCCGCATATTCCACAAATTGTTGACGATTAGTCATGTAACTTGCAAAAAACCTCAGTAGATGCGGTGTAAAACCAACGCCAGCGAACTTTTGAAGCAGTATGTCGTTATCGACCAAATCAAATGCCTTTTTGAAATCAAAGTAAGCAGCGTCAGTCTGTCCTCCGCTGTCTACTGAGGGTAACACCTCGATCATGTGGCTAAGCAGGTTAGTTGTCGTACTCTTTGCGGGACGAAATCCGTGCTGAGCCTCCGAGAGCTGTGCATTCATTTGTTTAAATATTTTCTTATGAATAGCTGATTCAAAAACCTTAGCAGCCGTCGATAATATTGCGACCGGTCGATATTCTTCCACTGTTGTCCCCGAGCCACCCTTTGGTATCGGTACGACTCGAGTTATCGTCCACTGTTTAGGAAATATGGCCGCTGACAGACAAAGATTATAAATGTGCAATAGCGGTTTAGCTAGCACCAATCTACAGTCCCTAAATAAGAAAGAGGGAAAGCCATCTGGACCTGCTGATTTTTTTTGTTGTAGCCTTGCGAGAGCCTGTTTAATATCCATCAATGTCAGTTGATCGATGTGAACTCGTGCGGCGCTATTCTCGCCTCCTGCTCTCACCATTGCTTCCTCTACATTTAAGTTGGCGGGTTCCTCGCTGTAAACTGAATAAAAATATTTAGCAAACTCTTCAGCACAACGTTCCCCAGGTAACACTTCCCCGTCTTTTAATATTTTATTTTGAGCTCTGTAACCTTTTTTCGACCTAATAAAGTTCCAAAAAGATTTCGGGTCCTTTAGTAGCTGTCCCTGAATACGGTTCTGGTACTGAGAGTGCGCAATTTTTATCTTATGCTTAACTTTAGTCCTGCACTGAGCGAATGCTTCATACTGGAGCCTGATATTTTGTATTGCCTATGTAACTGAGCTTTACATTTAATGTCGCGAATTATCTCAACTGAGTACCACTCGGGGTAAACATACCTAGAGTTTACTCAAATTCGCTTTTTTTTTGGAACACAGTCATCTGTAATACAATTAAGAGTTTTATAAAAAAAACTTAAACTGTCCTCTAATCCTAAATTATATATGGGAGACCAATCTATGGCAAATATTAATGAATATAATGTTGGGAAGTCCGCCTTATAAAAATTCCATCCTAAAGATTGTACCGTACCGTGCGGCGGCTGTGGCGGCGGCGGCGGCGCGGGTGGGTCGGCGCGCACTCCGCGCCGGCCGCTCACGCTCACCGTCACCTCCAGCGGCGGGTGGTGCTCGTCCACCGTCACTAGCGGCGAGTCCGCTGCGCGCACGCACACCCTCTCATCCTCCGGGAATGTACTCAACACTAAGTCTAAAATACGATCCATGCTATTTTTTATATTATTACTCTGAATGAATCCACAATAATTTAGAAACTATTCATAATAATTCAATACATTAGCGGAACACGAATGCAAATTAAAGTCTCCCATCACTAAAATTTTGTTAAAAATATTACAGTATTGTTCTATAATCTTAAACAATAACATATACTCATTGTCATCACTGCCCGGCGGAATATAACTGACACACAATAAAAACAACAACTTATTTTGTCGGTACACCTTAGCAGAAGCTAATTCAAAAACTCGCTTGTCAATATTGACGTCATTCGGTACCGGTACTCGTCGTAGCTCCAAACGCGGTGTGGCCACTAAACACACACCGCCTTGTTTCCGCCCATCCATTCGGTCGCATCTTATTATTGTATACCCTGGAGGGATCATTTCCGCATCCTGAATGGACTCGTTGCATCCTGTTTCCGTGATAGCAAATAATTCAGCAATAGAACTAGCAATACTTGTATAAAAATCATTTAATTTTGTTCGGAGGCCTCTAACATTTTGGTACATTATTTCAATGGTTTGGGTGGGGTTGTTTTGAGTTGTTGGGTGACCTACGAAACCACACCCACTCACAGAGTTCAACATTCAACGGCCAACTTTCAGATGAACACAAATCGTTATATTTGCTCTCTCCCACTCCCACAATAAAAGAGGCATAATCCCGTTCTGTTTTATGTTTTATTCTTTCAATTGTAATGGGTACATCTGTACCACAAATACTTTCTACGTGTTTTTTTAAACTATCCTCTGTCGTATCCTTTTGGAGACGCCATACATGTAGGTACTTTTTCTTTTCAGTCCCTTTTATGTCTATCGCATTGGTACTACTTCCTCCTTTTTTTACTTCGGTGTTAGGATATCTATTTTTCCTCCTGCTTACTATTATCCAATTATTTACCTTTCCCTCACTGTTACCCTGTGCGGTCGTACTTTTTGTATTCTGTTGCAGTAATATTGTAAATGTCGACGTTATATATTTTAATGTTTCTTGGAGTGCCAAGCGACAAACATTTTGAAGTAGTCTTTCTAGTAGGATCCGCAGAGACAGACTAAGCGACAAAAAAATCTCGACATCATGCTAATAACTAAATAATCAATTTTAATAATTCCACATATTTTGCAGTAGCGTATATACTTGGGATGCAAAACTATACCAATTTTACATAACAATATCTCCTAGAAACTATTTGCAAATAATTAAAATAAACATCCTACCTACAAACTACACCCTACCGCTCCCATTAAAATTTCACCAAAAACTCCCAAGATTCCCAATATCATGTACCCCTCAGACTAAGTACAATGGACAAAGCATTTGCTCTAAGAGCGTGTCCTTACCCACCCTTACCGCTAGGTACACTAACTTTATGGTCTTTACGTTGTCCTTTTTTCATAGACCGAGTTTCTAGATTTTTACTAATGTGCGGGACTAGACAAGGTCACGGTTACAACGATACGCAGCCGAACATGACATTTTTATTTTTGTGAATACTAGTAACTAAAACACTTAAGAGTTATAAATATAAGAGCAAAACACTGTAAAACTAGCTCTATCTATGACTTTAGTTATTAATTTGAGGTGAAGACAACGAAACCACTAAAAATAATGCACCACAGAAAAAAATATATTGCTTTTATTGTAATAAATAATAATACAATTTACATTTTCACGACACATATGCACACTTACTATTTATCAGACAGATCTCCGTCCTCTCTGACTACCCCGTTAGGGATACAGCGTGAAGATATGTATCCACAGATAACAAACATTTTCATGATAATAGACATTGAATCTGTGGTTGAGACTTGACACTGACAGTCATATGACGTGGTACAGGAGGTAAATTAGAAATGTTTATTTTCTAAAATACTTTTTGTGGTTACTGTGTTTAATTTAAAAGGAGTCTTACATAAATTACAGTGATAATGGATAAAATTCCAGACCAGATTGGTTATTTGGTTTTAACGGAGGACGGGGCTGTCCTTGAATCTGGCGGTGAGCTCGAGAACGACGAACGCGTTGCGTCAATAATAACCGATCTCGTCACCTTATCTAATAAGTGAGTAGGTAATATTTTTATGTTACGCATTTGTTGTCCAATACTACGCTTTTGTCATTCTAATTTTTTTCTTTTACAGAGTGGATCCAGTGGCATTTGGACCCAATGAACAATTTAAAAAAATTTCCTTAACGTATGATGATCATTGGTTTGTGATATGTCTTTCTAATAAGAAAATATATGTTGTAAAGCGGAACATACCTACTACTGGTTCTGAAGTAAACATTGTTAATGTTTGAGAAATAAAAGTGAACAAACATGGGGAGGAATCTATTAATGAGCAGTCTAGAAAACGCATCTTTCAATATTATATTTCAAATATTCTTCAGATGTATTACATTCATCATTAATGCATGGGTCATTCGAAATGTGGGACATGAAATTTTAGGCATAATGAATGTCAGGTTATTACTCCTGGAAAGTACAATACTATTTTTAAGTCGTGAGCCATTTAATCGTGCTTGCTTGGGTCAAAAAGATGAATTCAGTTGGAATCAAATAATTAACCAGATTTGGCTTTCAGTACCAATTAGCTGTGTTTTATCATTAATTTTTGTGTATGTTTGGTTAAATTTGTTGCCATTGGGCCATCCAGAATATGCATTTCAGTATACATTCGGTTGTTGGAGTGTCGCCTTGTCATGTGTCTTGGAACTATGTTCTGCTAATATGGCACTTGTTGCACAACTCTTCTGTTTTGTCAAATTAAAAATAGGTCTAGACACCTTGCATATCTTTGTGAGAACAATATTGTTTTTATCTATCATTATATATGACAGATCTTTAGCTCTCATTGCATTTTCTATAGCTCAAGTTGGTAGTATTGCAGCCATAGTTTTGAGTTATTACATTTTCTTTTATTGGTATATCAAAAATAAACCACTGTATGCTAAGGGAGCTCTTAAAAGTAAGATTATTTCGGATCTAACGTTGAAGAAACTGTATGAAAACATGGATGATTTTCATTTTATGTCTCTTGTGGACTTTTTCCCCAAATGGTTGGGATCGGTGAATTCTACTTTTAATAAGAAATTAAGCACTCTCACCATTAGTTTTGCCAAGCAAGGTATAGTAAAACAGGTGTTGACTGAAGGAGAGAAGTATGTTATGTCAGTCAGTCCAGTTATGACTTTCACTGAACAAGCAACATATGATGTTGTAAATAATTTGGGTAGCTTGGCAGCTCGGTTTGTTTTTAGACCCATTGAAGATAGTAGTTATTTTTACTTTACACAAATGATAAGCAGAGATTTACCTCTCCATAAACAAGATCAACACAAAGTTCAGGAATCATGTATAGTATTATCACAAGTGTGCAAAACAGTTACTTCCATTGGTTTAGTAGTATTGGTATTTGGCCAGAGTTACGCACATACTTTATTAAAGTTGTATGGTGGTGAAGCTTTTGTTGCTAGTGGCTTACCAGAGCAATTACTTCGTAGCCACTGTTTAGCCATAGTACTATTGGCCATCAATGGTGTTACTGAATGCTATACATTTGCAACAATGACTAGTGCACAACTGAATAATTATAACTATCTAATGGTATTTTTTTCTATATGTTTTTTACTTTTGTCTTATATTCTGACTTACACATTTGGTCCAGTAGGTTTCATTATTTCTAACTGTATAAATATGTTTGCTAGGATAATACATAGTATTCATTTCATAAAAGAAAAATATGAAAATACAGTTTATAAACCCCTAGATGGACTATATGTTGGTAAATTTTTCCTTTTGGCATTGGGTATAACTGGTATTGCATGCAAAATCTCTGAATATAAATTATCACAAGATTTTACCATATTGCATATAGCAGTTGGGACTGTTTGTTTATTAATTGTGCTTCTTGCATGGAGTTTTGAAAATAAACACCTTGTTATTAAAATGTATAAAAAAATGTTACATAAAGAAGATAAAAAAGTATCATTTGACTAGCATTCAGTTTTAATTAAGCTAATTTAGTGCAAGAAAATAGTAGTAAATTATAATATATTATTTTAACAATAAAGACAAATATTATTACAAATCTGTTTTATTATATAGGTATTACATTTATTGGTACATATTATAGGTTTAACTATATTGCATAGTATCTACTTACAGAGATTTACATAGGATAAAAGAATATACCTTTCATTTGAGCTTCACATATTCTTCTCACATCATCTGTGAAAAGATAAATCATCATAAGATATTACTAATTTAAACACTAAAGGTGTTAGTTGTAAACTGAAAAAGGCTGACCTGCAATTTCTTTAAGATTTGCATTTTTTTCTTGAATGATGACATAAAATTCTCGTTCATTTGATGATTTTCCAGTAATCCAGTATTCATCTGGTGTCTTAATAATTATTTCACCATACTTTCCCAGGCTGAAGTTATAACACAAGTTCTATTAAATATGTAGTTTAAGTTAACGTAAAAGTATTTTAACATGGTATAGAACAAATATTTTATTACTTTTAAATAATTTTTCTTTACCTTTCCTTATCTGAATGAATTCCTGCTATGATATTCAAAACTTCTGGTTTTATAACTGTTGAGGGAATCAACTTATTAATAGCAGGCTGAAATCGAACATGTATATATTATAGTCCTTCAAAGAAATAAGTTAAGAATAAATAATTATGTATGTAATACTTACTGAAGTTTTAAATGCCATGTTTACTCTATTGAAGTAAACAAATTTGTGTTCAGTGTTTGAGAGTTGCGCACTTTGTAAGGCATTTACAACACAAACCTCACTGATAGCAGATGCTATTGAAGACAACTGAGGACCCATAAATGCATCCAGGGATTTAAATGTCTCCAATTCCAGTTTAACATCCACTGGAAATTCAGATATTTTATTAGTAACATACCTTATATGTACTTAAACAAGTTCTTTGTGATACTTTATGCTAGTAACTAAATTCATCTGTGGTAATACAACTGAACTTAGTCGATTTCATAGGTAGCAGAAAGATAAGCAGTGGCATTTTCTACATTTTTCTTTATCTCCCAGACCAGCATGGAATCACTCATTAACATAAATTATACTTCAATACATCATATTGTTATCAGTTTTACTAACCATGAACAGTAAAGCATATAGTGGCACTTAATGTTCTGTATATAATTAGATAATACTGTTTGATTTCTGTGTCATCCTCTTTCATAAGCTCAACTTTGATCAGATTATTTAAGTCTTCTTTGGTTCGAATACCATTTACAGGGTTTATAAACCTGCCATGTTTTTGGGCAGCTGTGACCGCTCCACCTTGTATTTCTTTTTCTACTTGTTCTGGCAACAGGATCCATACTAAGTATTGATATAGTGTCAACATGTCATTAGATGATAATCCATTCCTAACAAAAGATAATTATTTAAATACACACTTATTAATAACATTGTTATTAGTGACAACAAAAACTAAACTTGTTACAAAAGTGCTTATAATAAATGCTAATAAGAAAAGGTTAATATGGCAAATAAAAATGCAAATAATAAGTAGTAAATATTTTTGGTGATTAACTTCATTATCTTATAGCCAGTGTGTGTGTGTGTTCGTAATTCTTCTCCTTGACGGCTTGACCGATTTAGATGAAATTTGACATGACTGATGATGGGAGGGAGACACTTAATTTTATATTAGGTACATACATTATTGTAAGTTTTGACGTTCTTGAATTTTATATTTGTCTTACAAGGACATGCAATATGAAACAATGAGAATGTCAATTGATATCATAGTAGAATTCAGATACATGAAGTTGGCCCGAAAAAAATTCGGTCTATGTGGTAAAACGTCGCAATCGATTGGCCAACGTAAGACCACGTTTTACCACCGATTAATATTGTTTTACATTTAATTTTTTTTTAATAAAGAATATGAATCTCTCGGCCCAACTTCACGAGCCCGAAAAAAAATGCGGGCCGGGTGGTTAAACGTTCAAAACGTTTACCCATAACGATGGGTTTAAATAACTTTGTTGGTGGTAAAGTAAAATTACATTTTTCGTAAAACACCGACGACCCATGTAAAAAGACAAAGGTCTTGATACCAAAGTGTTGAGAACGTTTTCTCCATCCTGAACGCACCTGAAAAAGGTTTTATCCCGATTTAATTTCATTTAACCAACCACTTCGAATCAACCTGGACAAAAACTAATGTAATTGCAATTACTTCATTTAATTGCAATTTACCAAAACAGAACAGAAAGATTTACATGTAGTATAAAAATGAAAATTGCACGTCAGCATTTTTAATTAAAATTAGAGTTAAAACTAATATATACATGTTGTTCACAGTGATTATAAAAGTTATACATAAAATATATAATCGTAGATAATTTAATAATAAAAAAAAAAATTGTAACCAGTGACAAGTTTTTACCATCAAAATACTTACCCCTTTGCTTTTTCCGGCTTTGCGAATGGGCCTGAATTTCGAGAAATGATCTCGTGGCGCGGGCTACTTCTGAGAGGGTGGTAAAACAAAATAGACGGTTGGTAAAATGTTTTCTCGGATTAGTTAAACCTGGTAAAACCTTTTGACCCTAAAATACTTACCCCTTTCTCGGTCGTCGGTTTGCGAAGTTGGCCCGAATATCAAGAAATGATCTCGTGGCGTGGGTTACTTCTGAGGGGGTGGTAAAATGAAACTGAGGGGTGGTCAAATGTTTTCTCGGCTCGGTAAAACATGGTAAAACGTTTATACCCCCAAAATACTTACCCCTTTGCTTTTTCCGGCTTTGCGAAATGGGCCCGAATTTCGAAAAATGATCTCGTGAGGCGGGCTACTTCTAAGAAGGCGGTAAAACGAAACTGAGGGGTTGTAAAATGTTTTCTCGAATATTTTTCCTTGTGCTCTTTCTGGCTTTGTGAAGTTGGCCCGGATTTTGAAAAACTATATTTTTGTCCAGGTCGATTCGAAATGGGTGGGATAAATGAAATCAAATCGGTATAAATCCTTTTTTCAGGTGCGTTCAAGATGGGGAAAACGTTCTCAACACTTTCGCATCAACATCTTTTACATGGATCGCCGGTGTTTTACGAAACATTTAACGTTTGAATAACTTTTTTCTGGACGTTATAAAGTAAAATTAGTTGGTGGTAAAATATGTTCTAACGATGGGCAAGCGTTTTGGACGTTTTACCACCCGGTCCGCATTTTTTTCGGGCTCGTGAAGTTAGCCCGAGAAATTTATATTCAAAAAAAAATTAAATGTGGTAAAACAATATTCATCGGTGGTAATACGTTGTCTTAGGTTGAGCAATCGATTGCGACGGTTTACCACACAGCCCGAATTTTTTTTTGGCCAATTTCACGTACCTATAGAATACTAACTAAACAGATTGTCGGTGGTTATCTGATTCAATTGTGACGTGCAGCGAACACCTTGTTTTGAAGTTAGTGTCGATTTTGTCACTACAATACTAATTTGGTGGTTGCCAATTGTAAATTTTTCTATAAATCTGATATTAAATAAATATTTTTTGCCATTTATCATAAATAATAGAATTACTCAATAACTTACCATATAAGGTGCTCATTGTAAACAAAAGACACACATTTGAAGTCGGGATAATTTACTTCTACCAAATCTATGAAACATAATACATTGAAAAATGAGTTCTTGTCTAATGGTAAGTAATTTATGCCTTGGATAACATCTGATATATCATTTGTGAAGTTTCTTGTCGAGATGTACTGAAAAAAGTAATAGGTATTCATATTAGAAATTATACAATTTTTGTTCAATATAACAATAACATTATGCAACTTACAGTTGAATAAAACTTTTCACATTTCGTATATATTTCCTCTGAAGTTATGTTCTTGAAAGCTCCCATGAACATTCGGAACATTTTATAGGCTGACACCAACAAATCATACATAACACATGGTTCTATCTACAAAAATATTTTTAATTAAGTACATATTAAACAAATCATTTTATAGTGAAATAAACAATTGATGATATATATAAAATAATTGTGACGAATTTGTTTTGGTTGTTAGTAAACTAAAAAATCTTGCAATACATTAGTGGTAAAAATACTTGAATAAATTGATTTGAGTTGTAAACAGCTCATGCTCTTATGCGCAATTATCTTGTACACGTGTATGTGAAAACTTGACATTTCCAAACATACATTAATTGTAGACCCAATACATTACTCATACATTAATTAATATTTACAAAACAGGTAGATGAGTGACTTGCGCTCGAAAAGTGGCACCCCAAAACTTTGCTAATTAGCAAACCTGGACTTGGGTCAAAGAATATAAAAAGGTAATGTTACAGAACCAACCATGTCATGCAGTGCATATTGTGCATTCAAAATTCTAAATTTTTTTATCAATCCAAACGTTTTTATAAACACGATCATGTAAAGACGCATCCACCCCATTTTAATCATTGTTTGCATTTATTAAAAGCAATAATAGAAAAATACAATCCAATATCTGACTTCATTCTATGCATAAAAATAACCCCAAATAGAAAAAAATATCAAAGAGGCAAAAAGAAACAAACTAAATTTATTTGAAAGTAATTAGAAATAATAATAATTGCTACATTTTTCCTTCATAGCAAATGCATAATAAAAAATATTATCCATTTTATAAGAAAGTAGTTGTTTCATTTTCATCATTTTCAAATTTATAATAAAATAATTTTGGAAATCTATATAAATAAATCTGTTCTCATATACATGATTCAAGAAAAATTTAATTCGAAAAAAGGCGAACATCATTTTTTACTGTCTAAACCCATTAGGCATCAATCATATTTTTCGAAAATGTCTGTTCTGTGGCATTAATTACTAATATTCTATGAATTAGTCACGGATTCACTTAAAATGCAGTAAGAAATTGAAATTGACCAATCACAACAGTTTTAGAGAGCCATTTGATTTGTTAGTTTGAAATGCAACTTAAGTTTTATATTGTATAGCGATGCAGTGCAATGTATATTTGTCTCACTTTGCTAATGGTAATTGTCATGTTATCTTGTTTACACTTCATCGTTTTATTAGTGTGCATAAACAAAGGTAGGGCTTACATGTGTGCATAACCGGGACAATATTTTACTTAGATTAGTACTAACGTAACCTATCTACCTCGTTTGTATTATAATATCATTGATATTGACCCATACATTAATAGTCTGTGCCATTTTATATGCATATTCATTTAATAACCTTTGAACCTACAATCATATAATTATTTACAAACACAATTTTGTGTACTCTGAAGATAATAGAGTATGATTTTGGTAATGTGATAGGCATATTTTAGTTGTGTCCTTTTAAACTCTTACATATTCAGTTGCATCAAATTAAGTTACAATGGATGCATGGGGACAACTGAGACCACAGACCATGGTTTTACATATCTTGAAGGTTTGTTGATGTGCATTAAAATCGACATTCAGCATATCGGCAAATGATTGCATAATTTTGCCATCTAGTCAAATTATGCTTAATTATTTACAAATACTTTCTTACACTTGGGTATTCACATATTTGTATATAAGTGACCGCCATTAAACTGGCATAGAACATACTCCAGTTATCAACTTATGTAAATAAATATATTGTAAAATTCGATAGCCTTACTTTGACTTTAACACTTTTGTAGTCTATTAAGTATATAGCATTAAGGACACTTACTATTTCCCCTGTGTTTTCTCCAATGGTTGTTAAGGCTTTTGTTGTATAAGGTATTCTGACGACCTGAGAGAGTTTCGTAATTATATCAATGAACATAAAAAACTTGTACAAAAGCAATGCAGGTAAACAATATTACCATCACCATCCAATATCCTTTTTCAGGCTGATAGAATATGTGTCTCTTTGTCTGTGTCTGTAATGCCTCACATGGCTCTGAAGAAAATGTTCTAGAAAAAATTATTTATAAATAAAAAGCCATTGGGGCTCAATGTAGCTAGTTCACTACTTAAAACAAAAATTATTATACTAACTTACAAATTTTATTTTTTAAGACAATTCGTTTAGAAACTGTAGAATATATAATTTAAAATATTTACCTTATTAAGTGCTATTTAGTAATCCTATTAGATAATCATGCTTATTTAGATGTCATATAATATATAACTAATAACTAACTATAATACATAACCATGAAAGTACCGAAATTAGCTGCTAAGTTATTTTTGGGTAAAAAGGATTTTTAAATGAAGTTTTAATTTTTGAGTGCCTGTAGTGAGTGCTTTCTAATATAAACCATCCCATTGCTAAAGAGGACATGGTCTAAAGCGAAACAATTTTATTTGCTACCCTCCGAATTTCGTTTCTTAAGTATTTGTTTTGCATGATCCTCTAACTAGAGATGGAGCCCTGATTTAATCTTATGAAACATGTTCACTTACGACATAAACTTCACAACAGCTTCGCATAGACCCACTAGATTTTTACGTGTATCAGCACTAACTTGGTTAGGATGAAAAAATAGTATTCTTTTTAATTCCTGAAAGCAAGCATAAAATGTTGAATGTGACTAAAACCTTGAACTTAATTTTTAAAATTTTGTAATAGAATCTCTGCTTACCTCGCCTTCTTTAGGGCCAAAATTTGAGTTAAATATGAAGAAAGATTCTATTTTAGACTTAGCTTCAATCATCTCCGCTAAATTTATTTTTCCTTCAAATTATGACGCTAGAGATCAAACGAAATTAAAGGTAAGTAGCGTAGTCTAGCCTATATTCTAGGATTTCTTTACAGGTGTTACAAATTATACAATCATTATTTTAGAACAAAATACGATATATCAGGGTTATAGATTTATTCACAAATTACCAAGGATTTATTTTAAATACACCAAAACCGACTTCAAGACGTACCTTTAAAATCATTGGACATGTAAAACTAAGTGTCTGAATAAGACGGCCTCAGATAAAACGTATATAATAAAGTACTTTGTAGATAAAACACTATACTCTTTGCAAAGGATTCGAAAGTATATATATGTAGTCTAAACGAAATATTTTATATTAGAACTGTAAACATTGGAAATTTCACAACACACAAAATGTGTATGACCAGTGTTGCCAACAGGTGAACGAGCTGTCCACCAGATTCGACTTCTAAAACCATCAGAAAACCACTAACCAAAAACAACCAAAGTTAAAAAGCCACTAAATTTGTCACTAAATCTTTTTTATTGTTAATATGAAAGAAAAATAAGCAGGGATATATGAAAAACGTTTATTACGAAAATGAAACATATTAAAATTATTACAAATCGTCATCAGATGTGTCTATTTCACCGCCACCATCATCATCAATTTCCAAGGAACGATATGATTCATTGGTGCCAATTTTTTTTATAACGTGTATTGGAATTTCATAGTCATTGCAGCATTTACCTATCACCCTCATACCGCAGCGTACTCTTAATATGGCACATAAAAGATTCAACTTCATACGATTCCTCTGTTTATTTTTTATAATGTTCATGCTGCTAAACAATCTTTCGACGTCGGCATTGGAGTGTGGTAATATTAAAAGAGAAATTGCAAAATTCGCTAAATCTTGAAATCTAGCTTCTCCTTGAGCGTCTTTAAAATGCAACACTTCGATCCAAAACTTTTTTGTGTCTTTGGTTTCACTCCATTTCATTAAATGTATTTGTCGCCACTGATCATCAACTTTTGCAATGAAGTCTGTTTTTTTATTTAATTGAGACATTATGTCGATTAGATCTTCTTTGTTGTGATTTAGTGCTTGTTGAACACTTACTCGAGAAATCTTTTTCATCAAAGTCACATTTTCCGGCAGCCTGTTTTTAATTTCTTCAATCAGACTAACTATAAACTGTATACACCGATTCCGTATTGATACTTCCTCTGCTGCTGGTAATCCTTTTTCTCTCATCTCTTGTATTTGTTTTTCAAATCGGAATCCCAAATAACATCTTTGATCCAAAAAATCACGAATATTTTGAGTGAAAATATTAACTTTATTTATAGGTAACGTGACTTTGCTGACAAGCATATCTATCAGGTTGATCAACTCATCGCACAATTTGGTATGGTCTGTATCTTTTGACTCAAACATTTTGTTGACTCTGTTTAATATTGGATATAAAAATGAAATATATGCGTAATTCATCTCGTTCGCATACATAGAGTGCAATAATTCTGCTGTGTGACACCTTTCGTGGATCTTGGCTATAGAAAAATGAGTTTTTAGCTCTAGCCATTGCGTATATATTCTCGAGACTGCTGATTCTATTGACAACCATCGTGTCTGACATGCTTGAACGATTTTAAGTGGTTTATGGCCATCATTCATTGCTTTGTATAGCTCCTTATAAACACGTTGTCTAGAAGAAGAGCGAGCAAACCAATCATAGGTCTCCCTAATTAAAAATTCTAAATTCCTCGGCAAAAATTGCTTTGCAGCAGCAGAAACAGCCAGTTGCAAGGAATGACATAAACAACGCACTAGAATCAAATGTGGTACCTCTGCTTTCAACTGCGCAAAAACTCCATTATTTACTCCAACCATTACGGAAGCGTTGTCTGTACCAATGCCCATAAAGTTCTCTAGTTTCAAATCGAATCGTTTAAGTGTCTTTTTTGTAGCGGAGACAATACCCTCAGCGTTGCATTCATGCAGCTCTGCAAGGTCTAAATATGTAGATACTATTTTTTGGTGTGCTTTACTATAATAAATTATAACCAAACCCAAATATTTCTGAACAGCAATATCTGTTGATTCATCAATCAATAAACTGTATGATTGATCCTTAATATCTTGTTTTAAAACCTCAATGAAATGTGATGCTAATACATTTTTTATGACCGCGGTGCACTTCGTTCGGTGTAGTTGTACTTTATCTATTTCCCTTTGATGGCTATGATTGATTACCTCACCTAAATGGTCAACTACTCGTATACTCGTATGCATGGCTGTAAACAAAGCAAGCCTGGCCTCTTCCTTTTTTTGACTTCCAATGGGTTCTGGTTTAAATGGTAATTTGGGTTGCTCAGTGATAATCTGCAACAATTTACAATAATGTAATAAGTTTAAAAAATAAATTAAAAAAAAAAACACGACAGCTATCTCCAAAAAAAAATATAGCCTATGTCACTCGGGATAAGAATGTAAGGATTCCAACGATACCCTAATTTTTTTTAAACTCTTACACTCCTTTTTTTGGGCAGTCGTGTAAAAAATAAATGCACTCTGTCTACTATGCTAACACTCATCAAACTTGGTAGGCGAGGCGGATTTATGAACACTACAATGCAAAATGTTGCATTCACGGGAAGCACTGCTGCCATTTTCACATCCCTCAGACACGTATTACGACACCCTCAGGAAGATAATATGAGGTAATGCTAAATGCGGTACCACATGGACACATTATTGACCATGCTTTACCGTAATAAAATAGTCGTGTTAGCTTACCTTTGCATTTTGTTGATGTTTCTTCGACATTCCATGTGATTTTAAGTCTCCATAATGGCTCCTTAAAGTGGTACCACAAAATTTGCACTTCGCTACTTGGCCAGTAGTACTTTCAATCATCTGAAGCCAATCTTTTAAAGCAGGGTCTTGCAGCCAAGAATCCCGAAACTTTTGAGAATACTGAGGTTTCGGCATATTTTTCATTAAGTGACCTATCCCTCGCGAACAAACTTCAGACAGTGAATAAGACCAATTTGAGAAAGAAGAAAGTTTAGAATATAAAAAATATTTTACTGGAAATCCCCGCTTCACCTGACAGAAAACTGCTATAAACAACATATTTTAAGGGAAATCCCCGTGTTACTTGACAACAGAGCTTTAGTGTTGCTCACATAGTAAAGTAAATACCCCTAAAATAAATTAGAAATATTATGAACTGCAACGTCCAAACTTTATACTGGCGTGATTATGTACTAAATAAAAAAAAAATAGGAAAAATTCTATTCCACTAAACCACCAGAAAAATCACCAGCCACTAAACGCAATATTTCCCCCACTAAAAGGGGGTTCAAACCACCAGATTTAGTGGAAAATCCACTAAGTCGGCAACACTGTGTATGACAGATTGATGATTGATGACAGCATCACAGAAGTCATTTTTTTTTTAATTCGGTTCTTCCTTAGGAGGAAAGAGAGGGTTCTTTCTGTGTCCATATAACCGATGTCTTCAGTTGTAAATAGATAAATTCTTCATATTATTTCATTAAAACGTCAACGTAATACATTTTAATGTCTCTTGGAGTTTCTGGCGACAAATATATTGAGGCACTCTTCTAGTAGGTTCCACTGAGGCGGACTAGGCCACTATAAAAGTCTCAACGTCACGCTACAAAATTAGCACTCTTAATTCAACAATTCCACAATAATGTAGACCAGGGATTTCCAAACTATTTTGAGCAAGAGACCCCTTTTCCAAAATGAACTGATACCTCAGACCCCCATAGCTAAATTACTTTAAAAATCCTCTCGTTTTTTCCCTATTGATACAAAATACTTACCAGTTTAAAAACATTGCGGTTGGTTAAGTGAGTAAATTTGACGTCGTTTTCTCATCAAAATTTTACAAAATACATAGACATAAAATTCAGTAAATATCAAGTGTAATTAATAATTTGTTAATACAAATTACTCAAAAATACTTCTTAGTATTAAAAGTATTAAGTATTTTTAGTATTAAGTAGGAAATTATTTTTTGAAAAAAACATTAAAATCACAAAGAAAAGATGAAAAAATAAAAAATTCAGTGTGATGGATGAACCTGGTGACTCTCTACCAATCTAGCCAAATCTGGTTCAATATTGGTGACTTACAGTCTTAAATCTCTGCGTTTGTTGATTTTCAAACGGGTTCATTGTTTTGTCAAAATGTTTGTAACCACACTGCAGCCTTTTTCGACTAGGTATGATGATGGAAAAGGGATAAGGTATTTTTCAGCAATGTTTCACAATGCAGGATACTGTGTTTCAATGGTGCGTTGCAACCAGAACTTCTGATAGCCTTGGTTGAACGTCTGTTTAAGCTCCTCGTCTGCACTGATGGTGATGAACTCTTCTTGCATTATCGCATTGGCTTCTTCCATGGCTGTGATATTGTACGGATTTATTATCCATTGAGGAATTTGTAAATTTAGGAGATCCTCAAACCTCTTAGTAAAATCCTTGTGTAATGCGTCCAAGTGAGTGACATATGATAAAATAACATCATCTTGAAGCATTTCTGGTAATTTTAACAAATACAGAAACTGTGAATATCCTTTTCTGCTTAAATTTTGTTTTTAAAGAATGAGTTTACCCGCAAAGGCGGATATTATTGATTTTGTTTTAATTAAATTGAGATCGTCACCCTGCAGCTGCAAATTTTTTGTTCAACATACTAAAGATATCAGTCAAGTAATAAATATCTGTTTTACAATTGTTCACATTTTCTTTCAAATTCGGATCTTATTCTTGTAAAAGCTCCAACACAGATTCAAAAATAGCTGAAAATCCTGTTAAGCAAGAGCCTCTTGATAGCCAGCGAACTTCAGTGTGCAGAAGTAGCCGAGTAAAGACTTCGTCGTTTTCCTCACATAGCTAAGCAAATAACAGAGAGTTCAAAGAATTGCTTCGAATTTTGTTGACAGCATTTATAACATATTGTAAAGACTGATGCAATCTAGGACTCAGATTTTTTGTTACTAAATGCTGTCTGTGAATCACGCAGTAAATGAGCAGTACCTCAGGCAGTTGTCGCTTTAAGTGAGCTATATAACCACAATGACGACCAACCATAGATGGTGCACCATCAGTCGCAACAGAAACAATGTTCTTCCATGGAATAGCTTTGTCGGTAAAAAACGTTCCACAGCCTGAAAAATCGATTCTCCTCTGGTATCAGTCTCTAAATATGTAGCAAAAAGCAGTTCTTGGCACATGTTTTCATCTTTAATATATTGAACATATCCTAACAACAGCTTCATTGCCGGGTAATGTAGACTCGTCCAACTGGAGAGAGAATCTGTTGGTCTGTAAGAAATTGCATAAAATGTTTTCCACGTCGCGACCCATCTCATCTATTCGTCTCTGAACGGTGTTATTGCTCAAAGGAATTCTCTTTATAATATGTGCGGGCTTGTGTAATACATTGTTGAGGACCTCCGCAATGGCTGGTAAAATAAGCTGCTCACTAATTGTGTGGGGTTTCCCCGACTTCGCTAATAGTAAAGATATATTATAGGACGCTAGTAAACCATCAACGTCTTGCATAGATGATGACGCAAACATCGATCTTATGGATGGCCTTTTCTCTAGATTTTCTTTAAGTGCTTGAAAGAATGACAAAGGCTAACTTTTATTGTTAGCATGTGCTCTTGATAAGTGGTTCTCCATTTTTTAAGGCTTCACGTCATTGTTACTGAATACTTTTTGAAACATATGAAACACATCGGCAAGTGTTGATTTGATAGGGTTGGAATAAATCCAAACTTCAAATAGTCCAAACTGTATTGTCTGCATTTTTTTTCGTGTCTACCATCATAAAATTCGCAGTAAACCTGCAAATAAAAAAAAAATTTAAGAAAGTTCTTAAAAAAACAATAATAAAATTGTTAAATTTGCACACGAGCTTATTTTTATCACACCTAGGTACTTTATGTATTTTAGGTATACTCACGAACTTACTCATTGATAGACTTGGATATAGTCACTGTAGTATAGAAAATTTTTATTAGGTACCAATCAGCGTAAGAAACGAAAACAAAGAAAACTGAAGATTTACAAATTTAGGTAACAACTTTTCTAAAGTAATTTCAAAAAATACTTATAAAAATATTAAAACACTTTGGTACTTACCCTGTTACTTTTTCATAAACTGCAGAAATGTATGGTTACGCTATTAATGCGCGTAGGTAACTAAGCACTTTAGTAAATTCTTTTTCAATCACTTCATTTTATTTCGCTTTGTAATCTCTTGAAATAAATTAGTAGATGAGTGTATTATCATTCAAGCTCCAACGAATTTCAAAACGCAAATGAACTTTCATCCTAAGTGCAAGCTTGTTATATAGTAATATACCAGGAGCATCTTCGGACTTGAACTTGATCATGATTTGTCAAAGTCAAAGTCAAAGTCAAATCAATTTATTCAAGTAAACCCAATCACAAGGTATTTTTGAACGTCAAATCTCCTTTAGTTTGGTTCAAATAGAAAACCTGGACACTGAGAAGAACCGACAAGAAACTCATTCAGGTATCATTTTTTCAACTTCATTTTACAAAAGGTTTATTAAAATACAATATTTTCCAGAAAACGCATGTGCAGAGAACATCATTTCCAGACTATTGTTTTATCTTCAATGAAATCGTTTATTTTATTGTATGATTGTCTAATCAATGTACGTTTTATAACCAATCTAAATTTATTCTCTGTTAATTGAGTAATTTCTTGACGAACTTTATTATAAAAACGAATGCAGTTACCTAAAAATGAAACATTTGAATTATGTAATTTAAATTTTGGAATAACCAATTTATCACGACCTCGGGTTTCCATACCATTCATATCGCCATTCTTTTTAAACTGATCTATATTTTTTCTAGTATACATAATAATTTCAAAGATGTATAAGTAGGGCAAGGTGAGGACATTAATGTCTTTAAAACGATCTTTAAGCGATTCTCGTGCATTCATCCTGTAGATGGCACGTATTGCTCTTTTCTGTAAAATGAAAATGGAGTTTATATGCGCCGTTGATCCCTACAGCAGAAGGCCGTAGGACATTAAACTGTGACAATATGCAAAGTACACCAACCTTGCCGTATCCACATCTGTCATTTGCCTAATGCGTCTAATTGCATATACCGCAGAACCGAGCTTACTAGCCAATGCCCCGATATGGTCCGCCCACTGTAACTTGTTATCTACTGTTAAACCCAGAAAACTGGCTGACTTAACGAATTCTAATTGTTTCCCACCCAGTTCTAATTTATCATGGACTCTGGATACATTAGAAAGGGAAAATTTAATACATTTAGTTTTTTGTGCATTCAGTAGTAAATTGTTGGCAGCGAACCATTTCGAGACATCTGTTAGGATCCTGTTTACCCAAGTAATATCTAGATTTTTTCTGTCTAGTTTAAATAACAATGAGGTATCATCAGCAAACAATACTGTTTCGCATAAATCCCTGAGCATAAATGGAAAATCGTTAATATATACCAAAAACAGGAAAGGTCCCAAAATTGGTCCTTGGGGAACTCTCATTTTTAACTTTGAACCCACAGACAAAACCCCATTAACACTCACTTTCAGCTCGCGGCCAGACAAATACGAGATCACGAGATCGAGAGCGTTACCACGTATTCCATAGTATTTAAGCTTGCAAATTAAAGTTTCATGACTAACACAATCAAAAGCCTTGGAAAGATAACAAAAAACACCAATAGCATCTTGGGACCCCTCCCAAGCCTGAACTACAGTCCCGATCAAGCTTACTCCTGCATAAGTTGTTGACCGCCCTCTCGTGAAACCGTATTGTTGACCATGAAATACCTCTTGCAAGGGCGTCACCAGCTTATGACTAAGGGGGGGGGCAATGGGGCAATATTATGGAGGATAAAAAATATGAACGCCGAGAGCATGAAGCGTTACACTTTGGAAGTTTTTGCCTCGATGACGATTGTAATAAGAACGGTTCTAATATCAATGTATAAAACTTCACAAGCCCTCGACAGCACAATAACTAAATCAAACTTTTAAACACAGTAATATTTATTTTAACAAAAATAATATTTAATTAAAACATAACCTGCGGGGATTTTTTGCAAAACTTTCAACCACTTTATCATTAAAATTATTTAGGTTTTTATTTATTATAGCTCTGTGTACACTCATCATGGCCAGACCATTAAGGCGATCTTTTGCCATGGTGCTTCTTAGCCATGTTTTTAGTCTTCTGAGGCTGCTAAAGGATCGCTTTACTGTACAGGTCGTGCATGGTAAAGCGATCAAAATTTTCAATGCTTTTTCCGTTTCGGGAAAGAAGGAATTTGTTTCTTTTAGGACATCAACAACTATTAGATTTGTTAGATTAAGCCTATCGTGCCACAATTGCTGCCAAAGTTCGATTTCATTCTTTATGTTCGGTAAATCATAAAACTGGGCAATAGATTCACAGGTTTGTTTCAGATTTTCAGTTGTCATCTTTTGCATCTGCGCCGGGTGTAACTTAGATAATGCGAATGATGGCGTGTTTTCTTCAGCAAAACGTACTTCAAGGGAGGTGATAATTGAATCCAAGTATGGTATTACTAAAGATCTCTTCCAGTATTCTGAAGGGCTTTCTGCTGGATGATTGCTTCTATGACGTTGTTTCCCCGTAATACGCGGCATTGATGTAATGTCCTCCTCCAGTCCGACTTTCTCCGCAATGGCAGTAGCTTCCTTTACAATTTCGTCTGTCACTTTTTCCGGATTTTCATGGTGGTTTTTAATTAAAAGTAAAATCCTTTTAACGTGTTCCGAGGCTTTGACCACATCCAAAGCTACAGATTAGAGTACGTTGACAACGAGTTCCATCAAAGTCGAGTATTTGGCTAACAACATAATCCCGAGAATGAAAGAAATTCTGGAAGTAGCCGCATGCAGTTGGAAGGCACTTTTCCGAGTTGCACTATTTCCTTCCTGAGATAATGTTTGTGAGGCTTCCAGAATTACTGGAAGATTTTCTTTAAAAACTCTGATGGTTTTGTGTTTTTCACTCCATCTTGTCTTGCAAAGTCTGGAAATATTAGGTATCAACTTCCTCCTCAAAACTGATTCCCGAACAAAGTTTATAGTATCTTTGGTGGTTTCCATGGCATTTCTAATTTCAGGAAGTGAATTTAGATCATTGATAACTAGATTCAGTTTGGTTGTTGGTGTACTTTTTGCGTAAGATCGCTTATACCCCTCCGTCTTTTCCTGACATCGTTGAACAACCATCAAAACCAAAACCAACGCATTTATTTATATTCAGATCTTTTGTCAAAAACTCATCTATGCTATGTGCAATCGATTTCGCATCCAAATCTTTTAGCTCAATGAATCCGACAAACATTTCTTGGACTTCCTGTGTTTCTTCATCAAAATATCGCATCCCAATCGATAGTTGTTCAGTGCCAGAAATATCAGCTGTTTCGTCTGCTAGCACACTATATGCTGCTGCTTCTTTCACTTTTTTCATAATATCAGCCTTAATAACGCTTCCACAAATATTAATAATTTCATTTTGAATATCCACTGAAGAACGGTAGCTTGCATTATTTTTCCCTTGCTCAATGTGTTTCTTTAAAATCAAATCTCCCGCGTCAATTCGCAGCCTGTATAAATAAATCCTCGAGAATACCTTCACCATAATGTTTACCTCTCAGTGCTAAGTCGTGTGACCCGCAAAACGTAATGCAGGAAATAATAGATTTTATAATTTTGCGATTTTCTTCAATAATTCCCTGGGAATATTTGTTCAGTTGCAAATCGACAGGCACACCTTCGAGAAAAGATTTAGCAGCTTTCAATGCCTCCTTATGGAAGTGGGTTTCAATGTGCTTTTTGCACTGCTCGTGAATATCTTTGAACTTACAAAAGGGCCTTATAGTAAATGATCCCAATATGCCTCTAAATGAATTTGGATTTGGTGGGAATAACGTACAATATTTACAAAATGCTCCTTTTTGGCGCCTGGAATATACCAACCATGGAGAGTATGTTTCCAACCAAGAATAATTAAATTTTCTCTTTAAATGTTTTGCATCTTCCGCAAAGTTATAGGTCGCGGAAGGGGACCGACAGTTTTCAATCAATTCCTTCTTCTTTTCGGTTGATAACATGTGTGCCCGTCCAACATATCGCCCGATATCATATTCATTGCAGTCATCCATCAATGAACACAGAATTCGGCGCCAGATATCTAGAGGAACTTGGTCTAGGTAGTTCCTGCGGCTGAATATAACCTGTTGTGGTTGTGGTGACCGATGAAGACACATGCGATATTGTCGTTACTGTGTCCTGTTCATCGCTGTCGCTACTTGATCCATCAGTTTTTTTTCGTTTCAAACTTCCTGCAAAACAAAACGCTTTGATAAAACTTTATGTAATTAATTAAATTTTTACTTATAAATATTAAAATAAATACTCAGTTGTATTTTTTAGCTTTATTTATATCAAGGATCTGTTTTAATTTATATTTAATTAAACCACAAATATAATTTATGTTTTGTTTTCATAATTAATTACTGAAACCGAAACCACTGTTTAGTTAACGTTAAATTCATAGAGATTGAATCAATAAACTCGTTTTTAATAAAATAATAGTTTTTCTTGACATTTCCCATCCACATATTCGATCCTTTCTTTCCACATCAAAAATATGCCAGATAAAATTAAAAATGATATTCTTAACAATTATTATACGTCTCTAGCTAGTATATCCGTTACCAAAGCTATTAGCTAAGAGAAATAAAATAAAAATACTAGCTCCAAGTCCAAGATTAAAGCAGTACATAACTTACCAAAAAACTTTCTGATGTCAATTTTGATAAGATGATGAATGGAGACACTCAGAAACTTCACAACTCAACACTGAGATCTTATTATTTAATAAATATAAATCAATATTGACTAACACAGGCAAGCCGGTAGTCTTACATTCGCTTTCCAATTCGCTTGTTTAGCTTGTTTCGTTGATCACTTCCAATTAAAAAGTGACTCGCTCGCAGCGGCTCACGTCTTTGTATACCCAAAGGAACATCATACTAGAATGTACGGTAACATTCTACCTGGTCTAGTAACTGCTACCAAATTCCAGAGAGTTCATTGAACAAGCGCCATCTAGCGTCGAGTAGCAATACTAGGTTGTACAAGAATTGTAGTCGATTTATTCAACTGTAGGTGTTTCTTATGAACACTTACAGATGGCATTGTCCACAAAACCAATTTAAATTGTATGTTCATAACAATAATTTCTACTTTATTTAGGTATGCCGCATACAAATTATACAAAACTAACGTGAATGCTGGTGAACGGCTGTCGTAGAAAGAAATGCAATGCACACACACCATACCTACCTACATATTTTTACACTGTTTAATGGCCTTTCGTTTTGGCAATTCTGATATAGTCGTGATGAAAATGGTGGCGATTTTAAAAACGGATGTCAAAATCTTAATGTTATTCTGAATATTTCAATACTTTCTACAGTATACATTAAATCTTATGAATTTATTTACGTTTTGTTATGCGATGCGGAATTTATTAATAGGTAAGGAATTGATCGCACTTTGGTCGCTTTGCGGCTAGCTACATTTGATCTCTAGGGGGGGGGGGGGGGGGGGGGGAAACTGCCCCCCCTGCCACCCTTGGCGACGCCCTTGACCCCGTGAATGTTAAAATGTGCCAGCATTTGTTTGAGTATTATTTTTTCGAATATTTTACTCAACGCTGGCAACATTGACACCGGGCGATAATTGGTTGGATTTAACATACAGCCCGATTTGTGTTCGTGTTCGTGTGAAATCGCGTATATGCGTCAAATACAAAGCATGTTAAAACGTGACTGAAAGACTTGTACGCTCGAACTCATTATCCTGCAAGAACTTGTCTACACCTATTGACTTGCCGAGTTTTTCATCTTGTATGAACTTGTGCACGCTTATCGACTTGTAGAGTTTTAAAAAAATACAACAATGATACTTCTTACTAAAATGTTAGTCATTCTTGTAACAAGTTGGTACATGTAACACAACTTATACAGTGTACATCTACATCTTGAAAGTTTCAAACAAGAACTTGTATTAATTAATAGGGGTCGATTTTTAGACTTCGTCGACCCCCAAAATCAGTTTTATGTCGACCCCTGGGAAACTGATTTCGACCCCAAGGGGTCGATATCGACTACTTTGGGAATCCTTGATTTAGAATTGAGAATTCCTTTTGAAGGCCAAGTGAGTTCGAATGCGAAGTAATGTGAATTGTCGAGCGAGTATCGCTTGGGCGATTCGAGTTTTTACAGAATTGCATAGCAAGTACTTGATGATTTTTTTTTAAATTTTCATATGTTTGACGTGCTTTAACGGTAAAATTTTAGTGTTTTATTGTGCTCGATCCTCGCATGTTTGGCTATAGATTACACGAGTAAAATGGGAGTATAAATTAAAAATAATCAAAGGATATCTTACCATCGGTAAGTAATCGACTACCATATTGAAACAATTATGCAGTGTATACTTTACCTACTTGATTTATTCTGATTGTTAAAAATTTAGATTTAAATATGTCGCACTTATAGTGCCATTCTGAGCCATACATTTAAAAAAATTATTAAATTTATAAATCCGTTTGAAGAGTATGACAAGTTATGTAGGTACTAACAATTTGATAATAGAGATGTAAGAGTTATCGATATAGAATCGTATAATATTACAGTGGCCGATGCCGTTTATACAAAATGAATTAGACATTGTGTATGAAGTTAACGTGTTAAACCGCACTATCACCAGTTTGTTATAAGATTAATGATTGCAATCAGTACCTAATAAAATGTTTTGATTGTAGGTTTCCTAATGAATCTGTCAAAAAACAAGTGGACACGAAATATGAAACGAGAGATTTCGGCTATGTTCTTTACATTCACATAAGTTTGTTGAGCGTTGAACATGGAAAAAACATATAACATTATTTTTAAATCAGACAACTTAACTTAATGTTTTAATTATTAAATATCATTATTTAACAATTATGTACCTATATTACGAATATAAGAAAACTACATTTTTCTTAACGTTATAGTATTTGAAATTTTTTTAGTTATATATGTGACGTAATACTATTAATTTTGAGTGACACTAGGTCCCAATTCGTAAATTGCATTATAGCTTGCTTTTGGCATTCACAAACGTCGGAAACTTTCCGTGCCGGAAAGGCCGATCGTCAAAAAGCATAAATTCAATCCGACGGCTTGGATTTGTGAATACGACTGTATATAATATGATATATATATAATATAAATATAATACGTTTTCGGATTTGTGAATCGCGTATAGACAAAATCATCGAAAAGTTTCCTGTCGGATACGGAAAGTTGAGTTTCCGACGTTTGTGAATAACCCGCTGCCAAACAAATATGATACTAATATAAGCGGTGTCGCTCTAAAGCAGGGTGCCATATGCCAGTAGACTGTATGATTAATTAGCTATAAATGATAACAAAGAAATAATTGTTTTATTGTCCTGTTGTTTATCCTAGATGTTGGCTGGGAAATAAGCGGAGGCCAGTGCGTCGACGCGGAGTAAGGTCACGGCACCCGTGCTGTATGTACGCATGTATATATAAACGTTCTGTATGTATGTAAGAACCTAGATAACCTGTGTGAACGGGATCCTAGTGGACGTCTCGAGGTGATTCGGTGTTAATAATTTACTACTGAATGCACAAAAAACCAAATACATTAAATTTTCCCTTTGTAATGTACCCAGAATCCATGATAAAATAGAACTGGGTGGGAAACAATTAGAATTAGTTAAGTTTTCCAGTTTTCTTGCTTTAACAGTAGATAGTAAATTGCAGGGGGCGGACCATGTCGAGGCATTGGCTGGTAAGCTCGGTTCCGCGATATATGCCATTAGACGCATTAGGCAATAGACGGATGCAGATACGGCTAGGTACTTCGCATATTTTCATAGCCTAATGTCCTATAACCTTTTGCTGTGGGGATCAGCGGCGCATAATAACTTTATTTTTATTTTACAAAAAGGAGCGATACGTGCCATCTACAGTATGAAGGCACGAGAATCACTAAGAGAGAGCAGCGCGCGTTGAAGCTTTCCTTACCTTGTTAAGTCGGTACAGAAATGAAAGGATTTTGGACCGAATTGTGTTGCGTGACGAAAACGGGATTCTTTACAGTAATTGCGAGCGAACAACGCAATGGCTGACCCCAGGTCAAACGCTACACCAATGCCGTAAAGCAAAGCTTACCCATAGAAAAGTTATGGTAACTTTTTGGTGGTCACTTCATGGTGTAAATCACTACAGTTTCTTCAGAACCGGTCAAGCAACAACAGCAGATGTTTACTGTGCAGAACTACGAACTATGATGGTGAAACTCGTAGCAAAGCAGCCTTGAATCGTCAATCGATCTTCGCCATTATTGCTCCATGATGACGCAAGGCCTCACTTTGTTCGAGAAACAGTTTTAATACTACAAGACCTGCGGCTTATTCACAAACGTCGGAAACTCGACTTTCCGTATCCGACAGGAAACTTTCCGATGATTTTGTCTAAACGCAATTCACAAATGCTCGGATGCTTCCGACGACTTTTTAGTGTCGAAAACGTTTCCGAGACAACTAAATTAATAATTTTGGCAAAGAATTACTACTTAGATTGCGTTTAAATTATAAGGAAAGGATAACGCTAATAATTTGTACCATGTTAGGGCACTTGCATCACCAAGACGTCGATTCACATATATTTATATAGTGAATAATCGATGACGTCTGTCGTCAAAAATCTAAATAAATTGCGTGCGCGTATGTAATCTAGACTTCTAGACAAATTTCCTGCCTTTTTTAAATACGTGCCTAAGGATTAATTTGCTTTATATTCTTATTACATTTTTTATTAGCTACGCAATCCATAGCTAAACGGTCTTTGAGGTATTTGTGGTATTTTTAGAAACAACAACAATCAAAAATAAAAACGCTATTGTACTTTCTATTGTAGTTATTATTAATTTTTACTAAGCGACATCTAGTATAATTTATTTGAACTTATTGAACGTACAGACGATAAGCATAGACAGTATAATTCGTATTTATAAAGTCCGTTTAGTTCTTCGAATGTAAGTAAAATATTTACAAAAACTGTTTAATCCTAAAAATACTAAGTAATTTCTGTTTCATAATTATTGTTCATGATATATTACCAAATACATTGTGATTGTCAAAATGTGATACGTTTAAACCAAACCACGCTAATATTTTCTACCAAAACGAAAATTATTTCTACCATTTTGTAACATACTTCATAAATGCATTTTCTTTCCGATGAGATTCCGATAGAGTTTGTGAGTAGCATTTTCCAATCCGTCGGATTGAATTTATGCTTTCCGATGATCGGCCCTTTCCGCCACGCAAAGTTTTCGAAGCGTTTTGAATAAGGGGGCTGGTCCCTAAAGTTCTATTGCAAAGGTTTAAATGATTTTCTGATAAGATGGTAAAAATGTATAGACAACGAAGGTAAACACTTTGATTAAAAATATATATTTCATCCAAAAAAAAAATTGTTTTGATTCTTAAGTACGAAACGGCAATTTCATACTTTAACCTTTAATATTAAAACTGTGGTATTACCTTTATCCTCCATTTTATCCTCGGACCAAGAATCAAGTCTTTATTATTCGACGATTGTCCATCATTCACAGTTTAATCTTTTTTATGCGATTAAACTGTGAATCCAGTTGGAACCTTGGAATTCACCAAATAAATTGTTGTAATTGAATAAATATAACTTATTTAAATATGCGGCCATATACCTATCTAGGTGGATTCGTAATTACGGTTTTTTAAAATTCGTACATACATTTAACGACTAAAAATAATGGCCTTATTACCAATTTTTTTTTGAAATCTAATAAGCATGATAACATTAATTTATTCTTCACAGTTCTTCACTTGCCATAAACACGGTTCATTAATCAAAATGGAATACTTACAGTTATATTTTCTTCAGTGATCGGAAGTTCAGCTGCAAATAATGCAATTATAACTGATGTAGAAGCAAATAGCATGTTTACTTCGCTTGCGATACGCCCCCGTGGACCCGCGGGGTAAACTCGAGAGTAAAAAGTATTTTTAGGAAGCGAGGGCTTATACGAATAAAAAAGCACAACTTTGTTGTTAATTCAAAAATATTTCATTTAAATATCACAGGACAAAATATATATGGATAAAATTTCGCAGACACACACACAACAGAGTTCGCAATTTAATGAGTATACCTCTAAAATATGTACATTGAACCCTTTGTTAGCGTAGCTTAAGGATGGCTTAAGGGCAATTACAGGTAAGTACTTAATTAGATTCACTCAGGTCTTCTACAAAAATGCAAAATATCCATTTTGCATTATTTTTTACATAGCTTCGCGAAATCTACAAACTTAAACTACAAACAGGAAGTTATTAAAAACTGAAACTATAAACTTAAGAAGATCCCTTGGACAAACTAAAATGTACCGCCGCCACCTGGCATCGGTCATAACGCGGACGCAGGGTTTTTGAGAGCGCCTCGAGCGACGCAGGCTCTGGAGGCGTCGTGAGCGGCATTCGGCGACACACACCCTGCACCATAGGTAAAGCAGACACAAAA
Source organism: Zeuzera pyrina (assembly GCA_907165235.1). Lineage (NCBI taxonomy): Eukaryota > Metazoa > Arthropoda > Insecta > Lepidoptera > Cossidae > Zeuzera > Zeuzera pyrina. The sequence goes on from OU015627.1 coordinate 9,668,561, forward strand.
AAAAATTATTTAAATACCTAGTACTATACATACACATAGTAGTATTTACTGTATATATATTACATCCTTTTTCGTGCAGTCAGTTTCAATTCAATTAGCGAAAAAGGCAAATAGGTACTTAGACAAAATAAGTTAAAATATAGATAATAGTTCTCGACATAAATTATTTAACTACTATTTATAGGGGAATTTGTGGCTTAAAGTTAGTTAACTAATATTAATTATTTCTCAGATAATTTTTTAACACTTAAAACATTGCCTTACTTTTAGCATCCGTGATATCGAAAAAGAAGATATTGGTTACGTCTTTGGCAAATTTGATGTAGGTCAATCATCGAGATATAAACTCTCTAAGGTCTATGAATTGAATAGAACCAGAATAGAACCTTTATTATTGTTGTTGATAAAGATACTACTGGAAACAATTTAAACCTTAGTAACATAGAGAAATATAAAAGCGCTTAGCAACCACATTAGTTACCATTAGTTACTATGTTAGGTATTGTTGTTTAAAGGTTATTTGATTGTTGTTTGGTTCGAAGTTTGATTATTGCGTTTTGCTTTCATACGAATTTGTTTTTTGTATATTTATTAACGCCTTCTTTTTGTATCTCTAATATTCTTCTATTCATACCGTAAAATATGGCTATACGAAATCCGAGGTTACCGTTATTGCCTGGGTATGGCACGAATTCTTTGGTGAATATCTGTTTGATAGATTTCATATTTGTGTATTCCTTGCAGATATAAGTTTACCACCTACAATTTATTTAGAATATTTATAACATGTATTTTAGATCGGAAAAAAGAATTTTGGTGTACGCCCAATATTTACCACTATCGATAAAGTGAACATGTTAGTTGATAAAGCTGAAGGAATAAATCGTGTTCCATCGTTGTATTGTCGTAAGCAAGCTCCAGATCTACCCACATGGATCATGTACGATAAACATGTATGTATACGTAGATGTTTACTTTAATATTGTATCCAAGGGAGAAAAAATTCTATCAACCGTATTCTTTAAGCTTACATTAGCTTAGTTTCCTTTCGATTCGTTTCATTTTTGTAGCTCTGCCAATGATGTTATAATATTGTATTATAATATCATTGAGCTCTGCTTAATTATAATGTCATGTATCCTAAATCAGGTTTGAATTTGACTTTGAGAATAATATGTTAGCTATAAGTGAAAGCAAATAAACGAATTATTTGGTTTATATCATAAAATTAGTATATACTAGCGTATAGACGAACATAGAGCTCGTTGACGCGTGACGATATTAAATTTGTCAATGTCATCTACGCAAAATAACGAAATAAGTCAACAGCGTTCTCCAAAGCGTTGCGACTTATAACGACCTGTAATTCAAAACGGGTTACAATAGCGTCTCGTTTGCTGTCCCTTTCCTACTCGTGCCACTGCCATAAAAAAAAGATTACATTCTCACTCTCACTCTATGTTCGTCTATACGCCAGTATATACCAAGTTTATGGTTTATATTGTAACTAAAGTTGTTTGAGAATTCCAAGGTGTTGTTCACCAACAACGTACTTACTTAACATACTTACTTGATATTTCGAATTATTTCAAAATGTTTATACCTACAGATTTTGCATTTCCAAGCATTTTTCCAACAAACTCTTCATGAGATGCGCTCGGCCTCGCACGTGGTTCGTAAGGTGGACATATTTTTCTTTCTTGAAGATGGTACGATTAAAGTTATGGAACCAAGAACAGAGAACAGTGGGATGTCACAAGGTATTATTTCATTATGAATTTATATTTGTTAGAAATAAATATTTACGTATACCTAAAGTTGAAATTAGTGCTGCTGGACGTATCCATATGTTAGTATAAGGAGGTAGAATAGGATTCAATCGTAGGCGAATTAGATAGTACCTATTGTTTTTACTTACAAATATCAGTATTGCTCTCAGAGTTCTTTTGACTTTACCGCAACAGTTCCAGTGGTGACAGAAGCTTTTCTAAGTTAAAAATTAAAAAAAGAACATGTCTGCGGTCCACTATGGCACAAAAATGATTATCTGGATGGGCTAAGATTTCAATAGAAAATAAGATATACCATACTATAAATTAATCAGAAATTATTAAAGATTTTGCCATACAAAAAGTGCAAAGAAAATTATTTTAGTTAACAGATAGAAGTTTAATATTCTCAGAAAAAAGTGTTTTAATTTAATACGTTTATTTTTAAGAATGGCTAATTCGGTTTGCGTGTTTACATAATTACTATGTTTTTTTACTAGCATTATATATTTTTAAAACACTTTTTAAAAAATAATTAAATGAGTTAAAAAAAAGCATTGAAAAGTACAAAATAACTATCCTTTACTAATCAAAACTCAAGTACAAAAGTAACTTTGTAAATACGATACATTACATACGATACATACAATATTTATATAATTAAATTTGACAGGCACCTACGGATGTCATTGTTAAGCTTACTAAACTAGTAGACTTTCTGTTGTTGCGCATTGATTTGGCACCGACTTCAATAATAACTGTCATATTTAAGTATATTATATAGGTATTTGTGTAATATTTATAATGTTATTTTTATACTTTACTTTTGATTAATAAAGCGACCTCATCCCACGCACCCTGATGAAGGACCTCCGATAGGTCTGAAACTAGGTCGTACCTATACCGATTGGACGTGAGTATAGTCGTGTTCATTAATTATTTAGTTAATTTGATTATGTATTATTTATAAGAGTAATCATTTTAAGGTTGGCTTTGATTCTCATGTACTTCGATTTGCGGCTCGTCTTATTAATGACAATCCTGTGGACAGTCGACGTTATTTTATTATTAAATATTTTCTTTGTGATGACACTGGGAATATTTGAACTAGGTGAACGAAATTCTGGGTTCAAGGTTATTCACATAAAATACAATTATTTAGAATAAACATCACACACTGAAGTAATAATTGTTAGTTTTATGACGTTACATCATGTTATAGATATTTACACATTATATTAATATTAACATAAAGAACAATTTATTAATAATAACAAAAAAGTATGTACAAAAAAGTAATATTTACAAACTTAACTTTAATACTTTACTTAATACTTTACTTTTGATTAATAAAGGATACCTAGTTATTTTGTACTTTTCAGTGTTTTTTTGACGGCTGTTCAATTTTCTTTTCATCTTTTTGAATGATCTTGGCCTAAGTAAATATCTAGGGTCGGTCTATAATTAATTTCTTTTCTAATTCTGGAACGCGATAACAAAAAAACGAAGCTTATGAACAGAGTTATTTGGTGTATCTTCGAAGTCTAAGTTCCAATATCAGTGAAATTTAAATGAGACCACCTTGGAGATACATTGAACCCATCGGAAAAAAATCATTGAAATCGATCCACAATTCACGAAGTTATCAGTGTACATACACAAAAAAAAAATACATGTATACAAACGTATTCTCCTCCTTCTTTTTGTAGTTGGTTAATAAATGGTTATGGTCGGTTATTATGTTTTTTTTTCATTCATCTAAATTGTAAGGAAAACATGTCTGACATTAAGTAGTCGTAAGTCGATGTAACAGAAATTACATAAATATAAAAATCGATTTCATGTAACATCTCGCTCCATATCTTTTAAACTTCTGAACTGATTTTGAGGAAAAATGTTCACTGTTCCCCAAGTTGAAAGATAAAGTCGATAAAAATGAATTATTTCAATCCAGTCAGTAGTTTCTGAGAAATCTTGGACAAATATACATAGATTTATGAAATTCGTCACACTTGTTCAGAAGCCTCAATTGACTAACTAATATATATGTTCAACTAGCATAATATATATGTTCAATTACAAATATTACATACATATAACGGGTCCAAATGATAACCTCATTTTTTTTTAAGTCTGTTAAAAATTTCACCGTCAAGTTTCTGGAATCTCTGGAATATAACATACTTATGACTTACAGTGTAAATAGTGGCAAATATTATTTTTGCCCGGAGCGGCTAAATAGCTAGATAGTCTGTAATCAAGTGCAGAGACCAGGGGTAGCTGGCTTCTCATGTCTTACTTTGAATTCGCTATGTAATACATTTTTCGTTGGTTTCACACGAAAAATTTGCACACGAGTACCCAGCCCCTTGGGGGTGGGACTATGATATGTCGGGATTTTGCCTTCTGCGGTGATCGTCCTCGGCGCGATGTTGAGGGACTCCGGGATCTGCTATGGAATGCACGGGAGCTCCTCCCGCGCTGTGCCGAAGCACTTCTCGGTGAGGCAGTGACACTACTCTCCCCTACATTCTCGCAGTACCATGACAGCGCGAACTGCACGCGCCGTCGTCCTCCTCGAGGTCTCTTCACCTACTACTACCACTTCTGCCACTGGCAGGGACAGATCTTTCCCAATCTGGCGGATCAGGACATTACGTTCAGAAAACCACGCAGATCACTCTTCTATAATGTGCTGGACGCCGTGACAAAACGGGCGCACCGCAAAGTGTCATGGATTGCACGACTCTGCATAGAGGTGGCACGCTACGTTACACTTAGGCATGCTAAGTTAGCCGATTCTTACATTTCAAATAAAGACAATTAATGGACATAATATAATACTTATTTTAAATGATGTATGTTGTGGTTATTATTGAATGAATTGGTGTGCAATATGAATTTAAAACGACTATGGGCAAACATCTCCGAAACCAATAGAATTGCAATACATACGTATCTCAGAAGATCTGAGTTGAAACATCTTAGCATATTGATATTTTTTGCTATGGGGATATTCGTTCAATACGTAAAGCCCTCAGACCAAATAAAAAAAGAAAGACAACACCACCGCGAACAACACAGTGAGGCCGGCAAAACTCGTCGGCTTGACGAATAGGTACTTCAATTATATGTAAAGGTTGATACCTTTAGTATTTCAATAATATGTAAAGTTTTGTTCCTTCATAGGTGTACTTATCAGTCGCCAAAGAATTCGACTTCCGTTCAGTTATGATATGTATTATGATGTACTTGATCTGAATGTTGGGCTAGAAGTTACATTTTTTGGAAAAGTGTTCAAGGTATTATTAATTTATTGATTAGTTGAAAACCTGATATCTATATTTCACGAAGTATAATCTTCCATTAATTTTATGATAATCATTTTGTTTCTTTTTAGATTGTAAATTGCGATAATTTTACTAGAGTCTTCTTGAATCGTCTTGGAATCAACGTACCCGACCCAATTCCGTGGCCCGATGCCATAGAGGTTAATATATTATATTACCTTTATATTAAGTTGTATTAACATTGTAATTAATATAAATAAAGATTATATATTATGATACTATACAATGAATATAATTGTATTTTATTTCAACGTTAAATAAGTAAATAGGATTTACGAAATACTTCATCTACGTGAAATTGTATCGTTTCAGAGAGTTCCTGAAACCGGTGGATCTCCAAAACATCGACCTTTCAAGCAATTTTTGGATTTTGATCGTCAAGTTTTGAGGTAGGTATTTAGTATATTACCGATTTACAAATAGGTAGTACTTTTAAATATAAGTCAATAAAATATATATTTTCAGATTTTATGGCTACTGGGATGATCGCGACAATGAGTTTGGGAACATACATCTATTGGAAATTCATTACTTTTTAGCAGACGATACTATTGAAGTCAAAGAGATACCTCCACCCAATTCGGGCATCGAAGCAGGGCCTATGTTTTTAAAGAGGATGAGATTACCCAGAGTATCTACATTTAAATAAATTACATCAAGGTTTTATACGATGAGTCATACGAGTATTTACTTGATAAAATGGTGTTAATGGTTTCCAGAAAATTCCGTCACATGTTGAAATGACAGGTGGTCCTCCAGTGCCCTCGTATAGTCCTGCTGATCTTAGCGTTGGTGCTGTTCTAAATCTGTTTGGGAGAAAAGTTGTTCTTACTGATTGTGATCCGTTTACAAAAGAATATTATCGTATAACTTACGGATTTGGTAAATTTTACAGTTGTTTGAGTAAAGACTTTTCGAATGACTGATTTACTGTTTGTAATAATATTGTTTTACTTTAGACACTTTCACTCCTTTACCTGTTCCGAAAGATGAAGGCACAGAGTGTATCAGCACACGCGTGGCTGATCGTGAGCTGCCTCCATGGAATGGTTATGGATCTTATGAAGATTCGGCTGAGAATTGTCGAACTGTTGAGCCTAAGGCACCCCATCGCGATTTTATAAAATTTTTAAACAAAGACAGGTAATATAATATTTCAGAACAGTAAAAGATTTAAAATCGTTTTTTATATGATTAATTTGATTATTAAATTATTAAAACTTTTGTGAGACATTATTAGCTAAATAATTAATGAACACGGCTATACTCACGTCCAATCGGTGTAGGTACCAACTAGTTTCGGACCTATCGGAGGTTATTCATCGGGGTGCTTAGGATGAGGTCGCGGACGCGCCCCGTCTCGCAACACGTCTGAGCTCGCAACGTGCGGCTTGACACTTGACACCGCGCAATCTGCCCTGTCAAGCCGCGCGTTGCGAGATCAGGCGCGTAGTGCGAGACGGGGCGCGTCTGCGACCTCATCCCACGCACCCTGATGAAGGACCTCCGCTGGGTCTGAAACTAGGTCGTACCTATACCGATTGGACGTGAGTATAGCCGTGTTCATTAATTATTTAGTTAATTTGTTTATGTATTATTTATAAGAGTTATCATTTTAGGGTTGGCTTTGACTCTCATGTACTTCGATTTGCGGCTCGTCTTATTAATGACAATCCTGTGGACAGTCGACGTTATTTTATTATTAAATATTTTCTTTGTGATGACACTTTGGGAATATTTGAACTAGGTGAACGAAATTCTGGGTTCAAGGTGATTCACATAAAATACAATTATTTAGAATAAACATCACACACTGAAGTTAGTTATATGACGTTACATCATGTTATACATATTTACACATTATATTAATATTAACATCTAAAATTTTTTATTATTTATAACAAAAAAGTACATACATACGAGTATCTAACGTTAATATTTACAAACTTAAAACTACACATTATCTTAAATAATATTATTATTAAATAATAACTCACTATTTTGATAACAGGGAGGAAAATTTTTCCGTCGTGATAAGATGTATTTACCAGATGTTGATTTTTTTGTACCAAATGAACCTCCATCATATACGGATAAGGACATGTGGATTGGTAATGAGTTGGTCATCAACAAACATCGATTTCGCCTTATCGCTGCTGATGAATATGCTTTACGCTACATGGAGCTTCATGCCAATGAGGTAATTTTATAATCTATTAGCTGTTGGATATTGCCCGCGATTACATTCGCTTGGAAATAAAAAAAATAGCCTGTATTCTTCTCCAGGGCTTAATCTATCTCCATTATAAATTTCATGAAAATGGGTCCACCGGGTTAGTCGTTGTACAAAATTACCAAAAATGATTTCATAGCGGGCCCCTATATTACACAAACTATCATCAGACCAAATTTCATTATCCTAGCTTTAATAGTTTTTGAGATTAAAGTTCAACTCGTCCCTATTGTCAGTGGAACTACACAAACATGTGAAACACATGTCTTATTATATTTAGTAAGCAATATTTGTATTCAATTTCACAGCCGTATTCCGTTCCATATGAAAGTTTCATAGTTCAATGCATCTTCCCTTCTTTCTTATAATGTAAATTTCCAAAAATCGTTTCTTAGCGGGCCCCTATTATACAAACTATCATCAGACCATTATCCTAGCTTTAGTATAGTTTTTGAGATTTCGTGATTGATCAGTCAGTCAGTGAGGGGATATTTCGCTTTTGTGCATATAGATTATTTTTACTCATAGAGTTTTAATAACGTCTATGTTATGTATTTTACTTGTAAATAACAAAATATTAACATTTCGTTTCCTCGGGTGATAGTATTCAATGGCGAATATAGCATTGATAATGGACAAGATTCGTCGCACCCTAGTTTCTCAGGAAAATGGTTACAAAAATTTTGTAGCTAAATATATGGAAGCGGTCACACCAAATAAGAAAGAACTTATGACGGCTAAATGTTTCAAGTGAGTTGTCATTTTATAGATTTACGTAACTCGATATGGTGGTATATACTTATTTACTGATTTATTGTTATGGACAGACAAGCGTTGAAAGAAATAATGTGTGAAAAGATGACGGAACACGAATTTATAACGCTCATTCGTTATTTCCGTGGTGACCCTGGTAAAGAGAAGAGTCCTAGGCGTGAGATGATCAGGTACCTTCTTCCAAAATTGCCTTTCAGTGGATGCATTTTAAAATAGAATCTTATGATTTATTGCAGATAAAATGTATTACATTACTTTGGAAGAACGTGGACTTCGCTTTGAGCTTCTTTTAACAAAATTGTATCGGTAATTCAGATAAATGAATAGTATGTACATAAAAATATAATGTATGTATTTGCGTAGCATTAAAATGCAATAAAGTAACAGCTTGACCTGAGATGGCAAATCGAAATTCAACGGTAACAAGTTGTGAACCCATCGTACTACACAAGTTCTTTATAAATAGCCTTATTTGAATTTATATAAAATATTTTATAATGATTAAGATATGTACGTATTAATTTAGATCGTTGGTATTCACTGATCTTACCCGTGGTTTATGGGACGATCGGCAACGTCTCCGCGAGGGCCTGCAACACGCTGATGAGAACGGCGCGGGTGTGCTGTCGCTCGAGCGTATGCGACAATTACTTAGATCACATCGCTTGCCACTGAACACTGATCTTATGGACTGCATGCTTCACGTGTAAGTGTGATTACAAATTGTACAATCAAATAAGGTTGAAATCGATATCATTGTCCTTCGACATCGTAAAAACGTTCAAACGGTAGAGCGCAAAACAATCACTCTTCAAACATAAACTACATGAGCTGAAGGCGCCTCAGCTCAATTAAAATGGATTAAAACTTAGAAAACAATGCTTTCTTTCTCTTCTATTTTTTTTGAGCGAACACTGTAGGTTGGGGTGTTAAAATATTACTACTTAATATTTAAAACACATTTATAATATATAAACATTACATCAAAATGTTAGCCTTATTGCCGTTTCGATTTCAACCGTTATTTGATTGGACTAAAAGTTTTGGCTAAAGAGGATTTATTTTAATCATTTTAATTTATAATTTCTAAAAATGATACGTTTTTTTGAAAGAAGATATTTTTTTTTTATAATTATTATTCTGAACGAACTCTACATTTTCCTTAGAATTTTGACATTTAAAGTATTTTATTGTTTTTAATCAATGACTAAGGAAACTAAAGGATATGAAACAAGTACAAAATAATCGTGCCACCTAAACTTCGAGTGTCGCAAACAATGGCTGCCGATTAGTGATGTCCTAAATATCTACTACGTAGATGTCGTTAAGTCAGTTGTTGAAATAAGTTTTGTTTCAGCATCAGTATTGAAATAAAAATCATTTTGTATGATATCTTCAGAAAAAAGGAGGGCTTCTTTTTGTGTCATAGATTTATACAAAAGTACTGACATACTGTTCAAACTGAAAATAGCAGTCAGCGTAGTTCGATGCTGTCGGCATATAATTAGAATCTGCGCATAAGACGATTTTAAGCTGTTATTAGCAACGATAGCAACAGGCGCTTTCAAGGATAGCCCCTTTCTGTCCTTACCATATAACCCATATTTTTATGAAGCGCTTTGATAAATGTTGAAGATCAATGAACATAGGTCAAAGTAGTTGAAGAACAGCACAGTCCTTTTAATGCTTTTCTTTTCTTTACATGCATAACGTTACTTCTTCTAAAGGTGATGGTGAAATTAAAATAAGTGCTATGAGAAACAAACAAACGGACCGACCAAATCTATAGCCATGGCGTACTGTAGCATTTTGATAAAATAAATGTTAGAATAATTAATTTTACTAAAAATTAGTGACCTTATCACACAGTAATTGGGACTAACATTTCAATTAGGAATAGAACACTGTGGACTTCTATTAGTCGAAGAGTTCTCAAATTCAGTTAATTACTTCCAGAGGATACCCCGTACATACAAACAAACAAATTTTATTTCTTTACATTGTGAAGAAATAATAGTAATATTATACTTTATAATATTATCTAGCGTAGAAAATCCATAACATACCGGCCTTTTGAATACATCTTTTGAAAGTTAAGATAGCAAATTGCTAGGCACTACAAGGGTGACCAATGTCAGACTAGTCATATCTAATGTACCTATAGTAACATATTTCTACTGGGTTTGAAAAATAGAACTGTTTGTTAATATTATTGTTGGTAAAATAATAATTATATTAAGTACATTAAGTTTTTAATACCATATTCACAAAATAAATAAGTATAGCTAACTAAATAGCACAATTTTTATTAAATAATTTCTGAATGAAACTTTTGAATACTGAGATTTGAATTTAAGCAGTCATTGTACTCATCATGTCGCTGTCATTTTTTGTACGTCAAGAAAAGAATGAAATAGTTTTCGACACCTTCGTCTCTTAATTTTGAACTTAAAGTTTTTTAAAAGATTCTTTAAATTGTATCGCATCTGGGTTATTAGTAAAACCACTACAAACTCTTATGGGTAAAAATAACTCGGCGGGGTCTTGATTCACATCATTCAGAAGCAGATATTTAGAACTATGATTTTTTAGATTTTTCTCTCTCAGAAACATCAAATCAAAGTTCAGCCACATTCTGTAAACAATTAATAATTTCATCATCAATTTTCTTTTCCGATTACGTCAAGCCACACTTTTCCTCTAATAATACATGATGGTAATCTGAAACGAGATAATTACGACATATAAACATGATACCTGTATTTATCGATATCTTTTTAATATAGGTACATGGACAGCCCTAACTGCAATAACAAAAATTGATATAAAGTAATTTACTGTATTATATGAATAAAAACTGCTAATAACTAAAAATATACATGACTATATTACAGTAAACTAGGAAATACAGTAATTACGATGGAAATATATGCAACATTAGACTAAATTAATGAATTTCTGTTACGTACCAGTGCAATTATAGATTTCGTTGATTATTACTTTTCCTCGAACCACATCCTAACACACTACACTTAGAAATTATTGTGGCATTATGCTAGCTTCTCCTTTAACAAAACGGTCTCAATATCCAGCACAAAATCACAGAAACATTAAAAAATATTAAATTAATTGATATGTTTTGACACTTCGTGTACTTGTCAGCGTGTCGCAAAAAATGGCGAACCGGCACGTTTTGACATTACGATGATGTCACATAAAAAAATTGCTCTTTGAGAAAAGTACTGTTGTTTTCTCTTACACACACTAGAAGCCGTAAGTCAAAAAGAGACAACGCTACGTTTGAATGTCATGCGTTAGAATATATATAACTAAATGTTGCTATAGATCAACATACCATATCCTTTAGTTTCCTTAGTCATTGTTTTTAATGTTGTAAATCAATGACAGAAAAACCTTTTATTCTTAGATTGGAAAGAGACGAAAATTGTAATATTCGGTACGACGATCTTCTGTCATTCTTGGACTTTCAAACTCGGCCCGTTTTCAATCTCACAGAGTCAGATTATCAGAAAGTGGTGCGACATGCTCCGCCTGTTAAAGATACTGAGGTACGTATTAGACATAAGTACTGCTATCTATGCAATAGTGGGTATACTCTTATGAAGAAACCGCAGGTTCTAGAGTTTTTGACCAATATATTGGTATCAATAATAAAACTGCAATATAATACCGCTTACCGCATTTGTGTAAACAACTTTTTCGGGTGGGGTATAGTTCCATACAGCTTCTGGCATTCTCTTTTAGTCACTAATTTATATTTAATTGGTACCATTGCGTAAAGTGGTAAAAACTACTAACTGAAAATGAATACGAAATAAGTAAGTACTTTTTCTTCTAACTGCCTAAGTTTAAAATCAATGCAATTTATAAAATCTTTATTACCTACTGCAACAATATTTTTGTATGATTTTATACCATTTCCCAATTATTAAGAGGCTATCTCCATACCAAATTTTATCGTAATGGGATAAACGGTATGACACCACATAAAATACGAACAAACAAACATTGATTTTATATATTAGATAGAAAAGCGAATTGTATCAGTTCAGTGCATTTGACATTATTTTTTATTACGATTATGAATATTATTATATTATTATTATTTTTTAGTGCAAACTATGGACCGATGCAGATACTCTAATAAATGAAGGATACGTCAACTGGAATGCGTTCCTCTGCCAGCTGAATTTGGAGCATCTTGTTAAGAATCAATCATAGAAAATGAATATCATTACAGTTGTGTAACTATCGAAAAAAAAAAACAAAATTTCATAACGTTTTTTTTTATGACAAATATAAAAAATGGATTTTTTTTTCTATTCTGGAAAATGCTGAAGACTGACAATCAATTAGATTCAAAATATTATTCCTTATGATTTGTATTTGTAATTAATTTTATTTTGTATAAAGTTTTTTTTCGATAAATAAATCGATATTACAATCATAAATAATTTCATTTTAGAAATAATATATGCGCATTTCTTTAAATTCATATTATATTTTTCTGATCACAATAAATACAATTTGATAACACTTTGTCACACTTCCATTGATCACATTTTTATAAGAATTTATTAATTACACGAAAAATCGTGTACTTATACATATTCACTGTTGCAAATATATTTTCACAACATTGAATATGTTTAGTTTTTATAATACTTAGGACAACGTAGGATATAAGTTACATAATAGATAATATTTATTATTGTGATTTGCAGTTAGCTATGTATCTCATACAATAAAATACAAGTTTACGCAACAGATAAAAATATTGTCGTTATCACATTTCACGCATAAGCATTTCATCATCATCTAACTAAAATACAGAACACTATTACTAAATAAATAACTTACAACTAAATATAAACCATAATGACTTTGTTATAATAAATAGAGTGAAACATAGACAATGTCCATAGAAATTGCTTTTTTTCTATTTAGATACTATTCTTTTAAGGTTATAACGTCAGTCAATAAATTACAAGATTTTATTTACGTGATAAATAAGTGTAGGCAGTAAAAATGCTTATAGATATTAATAGGCTATGGATGACACAAAATGTATAACTCTTGTATATTTATATTTAATGTCGTACATAACAACATGGCACAAAGTATTCACTTGTGTCGACTGTCGATGCAATAAGTGTTCTTGTACGGTATCATACGCAGCTATTATTGTTGTCCATTTATATAGTGAGTTATAAACAAGGTAAACAATTGATTAAATACAGAAGTTACTAAACGTTATAATTTATGACACTGGGCTGTTTGTTACTAGTTTAATTACATATAACTCAGTCTTAAAAAACAAAATCGAACATGGCGGTGCTCTTATATACCTCTTGATCACACAATATTGCCGTCTACATTCGCATGCGCCTGAATGGACAGCAAAAAGTGTTGAAGCATTTCTTCGTTTTGCTCAAAGCAAAGAATACATTGTTTGTCACTTTTTTGCTGTCCATGGCAAAGGACTTTTCCTTTGCTGTCCCTGACAAAAGAAAAGCAAAAGGATCACCGCCATGGTCAATCTCGACCGAGTTATACCTAAAACGATTTATAATTTAGAAACCTAACTAAAAATTTACAATATTTACAATATATTTTTAAACCGTCGTAGAGATCGGTGATTTATATTTGCTTTAATTTAGTACTAATACTAGCTCCTGTGCGGTAGAGCTTGTCACCAATACATTTCTATAACACTATTAGACAGTTTAATCACCACATATCTTTCACTCGTTCTGCCGCTGGTATTTGAGGACGAAACCTGTAAAAAAAGTATAATTCATAAATTTTAGTGTTCTGCTTCAAAATTGGAAAAGAGAAACATTTATGAAATCGCCTAGTAGCTACTAGGTGTCTGTCTTTGTTAGAGCCTATTTGATGTAAAAAGCTGTTTGGAACATTTGTAGTAAGTAGTGGTCCAAAGACTAACGTTAGCTTTGGAAGTCAAGTTACGACTTCTAGGGATTGGTTTCGGGGGCTTAAACAAAAAATTATCCAATATGAAAATACAACGCAACGTAAATATATAAACATAAAGTAATATGAAAATCGCATTACAGTAGACTTTCTTAAATAATATGTAAAGAACTACGACAATATTTGTGTGGTGGTTGGCAGTACCTATGAAACACTAATTGCGGAAGTGGGCACGATTTGCACTTGGCCTTCTTTGAATACATATTTAAGCAAATACTGATATTGGCTTAATAACGATATAAGGATATAATTGTGTTAGAATTTATTTAATAATTAAAAAACGGAAAATTAACTCGATTACGTGATAGGTAATCGTGTTATCGAAATTTCTCGTGTTTTTTAGAGATTTTATAATGCTATGCGAAAGTTTCAAAGTTTATAGAATTTATTTATTATTTATATTTTTATAAGGGATCAAAAATGTATGTAAAATTATCATTTGTAGAAAAAGCAAATTTATTTGGTTTTTGATAAGGAAAACTGTATTAAAAAATAAGGGACGTAACGAGAAATAGAAATAGTAATTTAAACTACAACTTGTTATAAGTATTTAAAATTGATGGTTTCAACTATATATTTACTGTTTGTATCTTTAATTACATGCAAATTAAAATTAATAGTTCCCACAATAAATTTATTATTTATAACCATGAAATGTTGCGAACATTAAATTAATAATTTTAAAGAAAATTTTTTCAGCATAAATCATATTAATACAAAGTCATTGTTAAGATGACAGCAGAAATTATATTAGAAAAAATATTTTGTTGTATTTCAATAGTAAAAATTATTTTCCTCCAGAGTTTGCAACTATTTTAATGCCTTATTATACTTTTTAACGGTTCTATTTTTAATGAAGTTTTTTTTAGTAATCTTAATCTACACATTTTTATTTAGACTTACTCCATTCTTTTCACTTATACAGAACTTTAAAGCACAATATACTATCAATTTTGTGCTTTTAAATCCACAAAAATGTAAAAAATAGAAAATCTAAATTAAATGACAACTTCACTTCTCCCGTTCCCGCCAAAAGTCCCATTTTATTGTTATTTCTACCAATTCTAAAGTGCTTTTAAATGCATCTCAAAAACTAAGTTCGATCTGCGAGCTGTATTCGATGTAGTCACCTGTGCGCCGGTACAGCGGGCGATGATGAGGGTTGACTTCCTGCGAGTGGAGACATTTTGATACTCGAACTATTGCCATTTATGCTGGACCCTATACTAGATGCTGAGTCCGCTCTGCAAAAAAATTTCGAAGGTGTTCACTTTTCTGTAACTCTGAGATAAATGGTTTTATAAAAATATGTTTTATGTGTTTACGTATGACTTTTAATCAATTTATTATTATCTACATTAACTGGACCCTTGATGCTGAGGTAGTACTTTTGTGTTTTAAATTGAGGGTCTTAGTTCGAAAATCTGCCAATTGGGTACTTCAGTAGTCCATTAAGAGTACAAGTATAAATATTTATTTTAGTTATTTGTACTTGGTACTTATTTCATTTGAATTTTTAATACATGTTTAATTAAAATTATTTTTATCATCAGTAACAGATTACCGGATCAATGGAAAACGGATTAATTTATTACTGGACTACTGAAAATAAGTTTCTTTTATATTAGATGTAATTTAGTGTATACATTGCTACGAACTAGGAGAATTAGGTGTAAAAAGTTTATTTTCAAAACAATTCCAAACGAACTCAATTACGGTGGTTCCTAGTTTTAGTAGTCATTCTTATTCTGCGAAGATCTCGCGGAGTATACGCCGAAGATGGTGTACGCTTCAGACACTAACAACAGTTCTAACATGCAGTAATGTTGTAATTAATAAGAGTCGTCGCAGTGGTCTTCGTATAGTTGGTATAGATATTTTGCTACTGCTTTGATTGCTAGTCGAAAATAGACTTATTCGGTGGTCGTCTGGCACTACATAGAATTAGCCCGGGGTAAACGTGAGTGGAACGTCCTACAAGGATTTCGCTAATAATAATAGAACATTGTACTCGATGCCGTCAAGTGATAGGCTACAAACAACAATCATAATAATTTCTTAATGATTTAATTAAAGTTCAGACACTAACAACAGTTCCAATATGCAATAATGTTCTAATAAGAGTCGTCTCAGTAGTTCTCGTATAGTAATACTTGCCTGTCAATTTGTCTTCTGAAGAGTGGGTATCTCCATGGCGAATTTGGTTTACGTTGCTCGTGTTGGAAGGCGGGATTGTCTCGTCCTCGTTCATTCTCATTCACTACCGACATCGAGACTCGAGCTTCATTGTCACGTGTTTTTGATGACAATCTCCTAATGTATAGAAAAGCTGCGTAAGTAAATAATACGAGTGAGAACTACATTTTGTATTCTCAAAACGTTTCTATTTCAGAAGTAGAATATATAAATAAATAAACTGTAATTACATCAGAACAATGTGTTAAAAAGGACTTGGGGTCTGGAATCCGATCCAGGAAACGTAAGTTATTGTATCGTCTATCCACATTTATTATAATCTCGAAGCAAGAATGACGAAACCATAATGAGATGCAGCACTTATCACCCTGTGATTAACGATTTTTCGTGTCTGTCTGATGTCTATCTCATTCAGCGTAGCCACGAGTAAAATAGCTATAATAAGTTTGGCAACCTCGCGTAATTGGTGAAATTGGTTTCAGCTTATGACCGGCTCGACGTACGAAACATTGCATTACAAAAATAATTATGTATTTGCAAAATACATTAGTACATCTAGAACCTCGCACCAATAAAAACGGACATGCTCTCAAAGCAAAAGCTCTCTTCATCATGATTCGTGGTTCGAGATTATAATACCTACTAGTGTTATAATAAATGTTGTTGTTGCTGCGACGACATGAAAATATTATTTATAATCTGGGGAGGCTGGACGAAAAAATGTTTGGTAAATCCTGGTCTATGTAGAGCAGGGGTTCCCAAACTTATTTTGTCTACTGAGTCGAGAGCTCATGCAGTCGTTGTCTAAGATGCCTCCTAGCTAAATGAAATTACAAATCACCCCCCAGGCCTCTACAGAACGCCCCCATTTTTTTTCTGGGTCTCTTACCACCCCCCTTTAGGCCTGCAGCGCCCACAAGGGGGCGTTATCGCCCACTTTGGGAATGGCTGATGTAGAGGATAGCGTAAAGGCAGACCTAAGTATTCTAGTCGGCAATGAAGCGTGCGGCGGCGGCCGTGCGCGCCGCCGGCTGTCGACGATGAGCACGTGCCGGTCGTACGGCGTGTCGTAGTCCACCTCCAGAACGGTGGAGAAACGGTGCGGCCACGCGAGGTCCAGCGCGGCCACCACCAGACCCGTCACTACGCATATGCAACCTGTAATATTAAGGTATTGTCGGTTGTCAAAGTTGATTTTATTGTTCAAGTAAACTGAGTTATAAGGCATTTTCGACTTTACTATCTTGATTGGTTCGGAAAAAAGTCTCGACAACAAAGGTAGGTATTATTCTCGCAAGATCGTTTCCTAATATATTATAATAATAATCTAAACTACAGCCTGTAATAAATACATACATATGCAGAGAAGATTATTTCCTGGTTTAAGGCAAGATTTCTGCATATTAAATTTCTGTATATTATTCAATAAATAAATAAAAAAAAATTATATCGAAATCGGCTCAGCGGTTTAGCAGCGAAAACATAACAGACAGACACGCAGACAGAGAGACTGGCATTTTAAATATGCATTTTTAATATTAAGTAAGTTCTCAATTAGTGTACGTTTTATAAGTGTTTGTCTCACGATAACTGAACGACTTCTTGGGGAACTTTCTTATAAAAACGAACACAGTCATCCAAAAACGAACCATCAAGGACCCATCTAAATTTTATGATTTAAATGTCGTAATAACTAGTTCACTATGATATTGAGCTTTAATTTCAAATTCGCATTCGATTGTTTTCGAGAATTTGTATGTTTTACGTTTATACAGGCATATTAAGTAATTTAAAAATGTGCGTAGAAAGAAAAACATCGAGACAAGTACAAGTACGAGTATATAAGAAGACTGATTTGCATTTGAGGCTTGTCAGAACAGAAGCTAATTGCGACTGACTGGCTTAGCTCTTCCAAATAAATATACCTATATAATCTTAGAAGTCTCGAAAGTGAACACCTGAATTTCCAAAACGAATAGGAGAATTACTTTTATTTCGTAACTACGACGTCTCTTTGCTTCTTAATAAAAAAATCATAGGAATCTGCCATTCTCGTATCTAATTGAATCTATTTATATGACCACCAAATTTTGGTTCATGATCGGAACTGCTACCACCTCGTTCCAAAATTAAATTCTGAATACAATAAAATAAGGGATATCTTAGCTTAGTAACTATTGTAGAGTGTGTCATGGTTTACCTGCTACAAGAACAAGCCAGAAACACCATCCAAGCGAGAAGAACAGCATCGCTCCGTCTAGTCTGACTACTAGGGGTGAATGCGGCAGTGACGCCCAATAGCCGCCAGCAGCAGTGCACAATGTCACACCAAGCATCGCCATGGCGTATGCGCCATATCGCGGCACCACCACGAGGAGGAGGTTCATCAACAGCCATAGCGCTAATGCCGTCCTACATAAATGCATAGTAACTCCAACTTAAAGTTAATAAATATACATACTTTTTATACGAAAATGAATGACAATGAGGACATATGTAAAATGGCAGAGATGCACAAAAGTGTAAAAATTAAGAAGAGAATGCTTAAGTGAAGGGTTTGGTGATTTGGGCACGCAAAAAGTATGAGTGACGAACGATTGACAAAGAAAATGTACAGAGCGAATGTGAGTAGGAGCAGAAATCAAGAAGGGCCAAACCTGACTTATGAATATCAAATAGCTTAAAGAATAGTGTATAATGTTAAAAACACGTGCGGATGTCAAAAGCATGTGAAAGCAATGTAAAAGTGTCTAAGAAGAAAGATGAGTTTTTTGAGAGCGCAAGTGCGTTAGGACCGCAATACTTGCAGCTCCGTCCTCGTTGACTACTTCGTTTAGGGATATTATACTACAGCGTGAAGATGTGTACGTATAAGGACACGGACACTGCCGAAATTATGCAGTTGATTTTAACTTTCGTGTATGATGTTGCAACAACACACAAAGGCTGAAATACGCAACGTTATTTATGCTTCTTTATGTGGTGGAAATTTCAGCAAATGGGTCCCAAAACCAAATGTATGTACACTTATTATTTGGTTATAATTGATCAATTATTTTTTGTAGTGGTCGGTTAGTTGGAGACCGCCACCCAACACGCTATGCACGTCGCGGCGGGACGTGGAGGGAGGAGTGCAAAATAGCTGCGTGGAATGCGAGAGATAGGATTGAAGAAAAGATGACTGAAGTGATTGATATTAAGGAAGAGAGAAGATTGGATGTGTTATGTTTGAGTGAAACCAAACGAAAGGGCAGTGAACTTGCCGACTTGCCCAGAGGGGGCACGGCTTTGTGGTCAGGGGTATCACATGAAGACAGAAAATGGTAAAGTGTAGGTGTTCTATTGTCCTCTCGTTTGGTTAATTATTTGCCTGAGTACAGATGTGTAAATCCTAGACTGCTCTCGGTGCGGCTTGACGAGATTTTTATTTTGGCGGTGTATGCCCTAGTGTCCTCCATCGGTTTGGGTCAACTAGAGCAGTTTTAGGTGAATGTTAAGGAAGTTTTAGCGACGGTTCAAGAGAATGAGAGACTTGTTGTGTGTGGAGACATGAATGGATGGGTCGGGACACCTCAAACAGAATTTGAAAGTGTTCTAGGTAAATATGGAGATAAGAGAGCGAATGATGCTGGTAGGAGTGTGTTAGGAGTGTATATGGAAAAGGATCTTTTTGTAGCTAATACCATATTTAAGTACAAAAGGATCGGTCAGTACACGTGGGAAAGAAAGGGCGAGAGAAGTATGTTTTATTCCTGGTGGATAGCCGGCTCAAGAAGCAGGTTATGGACAAAAGAGCGCATAGAAGAGCCGATCTAGGAACGGACCACTTTCTAGTTATAACCAGAACAACCGGTCTGTTTGCAGCATGGCGTGGTGTCCAACCTGCAGCCGTTTGTTGCGTCAAAAGCTGGAAACTGCAAGATGCAACCATCAGGAATGAAAATGAAAGGGTAGGTTTTGACTGAACGTATGGAAGGAGTTTCTGAAAGATATTTGTGAGAGGCGCAAGGTGGTTTCAGGAACGGTAGGGGTTGTATGGATCAGATTTTCTCGCTTCGCGTTATTGTGGGGAAGTTTCTGGCCATAGGTCAGAAAGTTATCTACGCTTTCGTGGATCTAGAAAAAGTCATCGACAGAGTAGTGCAAAAGAAATTGTGGAGTCTTCTGCCTGAGTATGGCGTGGGGTACCCCTTACTACAGGTTGTGAGGTCATTATATCGAAGCCACAGAGCCTGTGTAAGGATAGATGCTGACATGTCGCCTTGATTCGAAGTCTGTTCAGGCGTCAGACAGAGCTGCGTGATGTCGGACTGGCTTTTCGTGCAGTATTTGGACAGGAAAGAGCTCGTTCCAGCGAGTGTTCTTAGACCAAAACGTACCGCGAACCTCAATTAGAACCGAAGCTACAGAGAAAGAAAGCTACGAAAACATAAGAAATGTACAGGAGGAAATCGCGTTTGAGTATAACTTGAGAACGGTGAAAGTTAGGTGATTTTCAGTGCTTGATGACAAACAGGTTTGATAGAACGGCCGGACGGACTCGTTATAGATTTCATTATCTTTTTTAAAACATAGGTTATATAGAATTATATTTGAGGGATATAGTTACAATATTAAAATATTTGAAATATTTAAAAATAAGTTTAAGCATCAATTTGAGTCTCAGTTTCGAATTAAACGTTTTTTATTCTAATGCGAATTTCACGGGTTTTTATAACAGCGATATGCATTGTATTTTCTATTTCTGTTTTATGTTTCAAATCTTGATATTCTTTCCATTTTATAATTAGTAGTATAATCACCACTTTCTTACCACAGTAACGTTGAGGTAGTGTATCCGGCAGCTCTATACTTCGCTCCCCATTCAAAACCTTCATGTTGTACAGCAAAATGTTCTGCGATCGAGAGTACAGGATAGGGCAGTCCTCTCTCTAATCCAGCTCGATACCATTCTTGGATGGCTCCAGCGTCTTCCCATAGGAATTGTTCGTTGTAATCCACACCTGGGTCAGCTAGCGATGTATTGCCCCATGATACAGCTGAAATTGTGAAATGGCTACAATAGACTTTAATCTGAGCATTTCCGTTACCAATTTTTTACTTTTAAAACTTTTGTCTAATTCGTTTCATATCATTGAGAATTTTCGCATGAAAGAAATGTATCAACAATGGATACTGCGGTACCACTGAATGAAGTGAATCTGAGTACATCCCAAAGAGTATATGTATCCCAAATAAGAAAAAGCGAAAGCAGCAAGCTCGTATCAAATAGCGAGCATCTCTCAATTCAGCGAGTAACAGAAGGGAAAAAAAAACACGGATATTCTGGGAATCATCTTGTAAAGACGAACCAAGTATATAAACCCTGCAGACAGTCTTAAAATAGGGTATAAACATGTAGTGTAAGTAGGTTGTTGTTGTTACCCGTTTCTATTACCTATACAAATAAATAAAATTGAAGTGTCTGTCTGTAATTCCGAAATGAAGGTTATTCCTAAGCTTGTTTAACATTTTTGTGTCTGTGTCTGTTGGTCCAGGGTAATCTTTCAAACAGCTGAATTGATTTTAATGGGTCTTCCATCGACAGGACTTTTAGAGAGGAGAGTACTATAAATTATTTTTATTTCGGGTAAATATCAAATTTAACGCGGATGAAACCGCAGAGCATAGTTAGTTATTCGTAAAGCTTTTGCTGCGTTAACTTCGTTCTGTATTTTGTTGCTTTTGTTACTGGAAAAAGAGTGAAGCTTTTCCGTTTGTTTTGTTTTTCTTTCACAAAATGTTATAAAACTCATCACCCTCAAATACCTCTCTCTAAAACCGGCTAATATTTGTCAGCATCACGCGAACGAAGCTCCATATAAAAGCCAGTATATCGTTATGTAACCTTTAGTTTAAAGATTTTGTCGAGAGTGGAAACGTAGTCTGGGAATGACTTGCGCATTTATTATCCTTTAAAAAAATGTAATTGAATTCTTGTAAGATAATGTTGAAAAAATGATATCAGGCTGAGTTTCTCGCCGATTGTTCAGATTTTTCTGAATTGGAGGCAGATTTGCTGTAGAAAAATGCTATGTAACTGGGCTTACTTAAATAGATGGCCTTGAATTTAAAATTACCGGTGAGTGTGACGTTGACATGTCCCAACCCTACGTGCACAGCAAGCCAGCAGTCAAGTCTTTCAGAAGAGAAGGCGCGATAAGCTGCTCTAGCTACTCGTGCCCCCGACACGTGCCACGAGGAACCATGCTTGCATACTGTAAGGAAATAATAAATTACGTAAAGCAAACATTGATGCAGGTTCGTAGAAGTTGCATTTATTGGCCCAATTTTTCTTTAATACAAATGTGACCTCGATGGCGCAGTAATTTAGGCGTTGTGTTTAAGCGTGGAAGGTTATGGGTTCGATGCCCGGCTGGGTCAATTTAGGAAACGAACTTTTCTAGATTGTCTCGGGTCTGGGTGTACTGGGAGAGGAGCTTATAGTAGTCATCATTTGGTTTTCATAGCAAAAGGAATAGCCTATGTAGTTTAGAGACAAATGATTGGTGTGTATTGCATGGCGCCTTTATTTATTTATTTATTTAAATGAGTTTTAAATCACATTTTATTGGAAAATTCTAAACTAATTAAAATAGTAATATATGTACTTGTATTAAAATAATATCTGTTTATATAGAAATAAATAAAATTGAAGTGTCTGTCTCCGACTTTTAAATAAAAGCTTTTTCTACAGTTCATTGTTATTTTCTTTTGTTGTTGGTTATTTGTACGTTAAAAAAAAACTCTACCACCCACTCTTGAAGTTTTTGACTGGTCATCCGTTTGTCGGGCTAATCTCCGAAATGGCTGAACAAATTTTGATGAGGCTTTTATTGGCAGATAGGAGACTTTACCGAGACTAATGTAGGCTATTATTTATGCCGAAAAAGCACCAAATTTAACACGATTTAACGAATTAAAAAAATTAACAATTATGTACATAAATATTGGGTCCTTACATATGAAATTGGCGTTTTGTACGGGAGGAATATAAAGTCAATTTTTTTTTGTAAAATATATTTAATTAATCAAAGTATGCACCGTTGTTATCTATGCACTTTTGCCATCTCATAGGTAGTTCATTGATCCCTTTACTAAAAAAACCATGGGGGCGAGAATAAATAAATTCTTTGAAGGCGGTTTGGACTGCCGCATCGGAGTTGAATTTTTTTCCTTGTAAGAAGTTGTCCAAATTCCGGAAAAAATGATAATCTGTTGGAGCAAGGTCTGGGGAGTACGGTGGATGTCGCAGACATTCCAATTGTAGCTCATCTAACTTAGTGGTTGTTTGTTGTGCAGTGTGTGGTCTTGCGTTGTCGTGAAGCAGCAGTGGCCTAGAGCGATTGACCAATCTCGGTTGTTTAGCAGCTAGTTCTTCCTTCATGGTTTGCAGTTGCTGACAATAGATATCTGCCGTAATCGTTTGGCCAGATTTTAGAAAGCTGTAGTGAACGACACCGGCGCTAGTCCACCAAACACTCACAAGTAACTTTTTCTGAGTCAATTTTCGTTTAGGGCAGGATTTGGCTGGGTCTCCAGGGTTCAGCTATTGCGACGAGCGCTTCCGATTATCGTACAGTATCCATTTTTCATCACAAGTAATTATTCGATTTAAAATCCCTTCATTATTGTGTCGGTTGAGCAAAGTAACACAGCAGTCAACGCGTGTTTGCAAGTTCGATTCACTCAATTCATGAGGTACCCATCGTTCAAGTTTTTTTACTTTCCCGATTTGCTTCAAGTGGATTAATACAGTTTTGTCACTTACCCCGAAGCCTGCAGCTATCTCTGAAGTGCTTTGTGATGGATCCGCTTCCACAATAGCCTTTAATTCTTCATTTTCCACTTTGGTCTCCGGCCGTCTACGGGGTTGGTTCTGAAGGTCGAAATTTCCAGAACGAAAACGTTGAAACCAAAAACGTACCGTGTTTTCTTTTGCGACACCAGCCCCGTACACATCATTAATCCTTCGAGCTGTTTCTGCAGCACTAGTGCCACGGTAGAACTCGTACTCGTAAATATACCGATATTTCATGTTTTCCATTGTGCGGTAATAAGCGACGCCAAAGAAAAAAATAATGAGGAAAAAAACAAATGAATGACTGTTTTCAAAACTCAAATGTACCAGCTAAATGAATTTATAAATTTAAATTTGGAATTCTTAACCAAAGAGGAGATATTTCAGATCAAAGTGGTCAGTATGACAAAACGTTAATTTCATATGTAAGGACCCAATATATAAGTTAAAACAGTTTTAAATATTTGCGAAATATATTACCAAATGTGATTAAACGTTTATAAATTAAATGTTTATTGTTTTTTTAAATAATATTAAATCTGTTATTTAATTATTGTACATTCATCATTGTATGTAATTTCTAGGGGATGTGAATTTTTATGAAACTAGTTCGTATTGTCATTTATATTATCGATACTATTTAAAATCTGAAAGGTGTTAAAGCATTAATTAGGGGACGTTAACGAAGTTGTAATGGGTACTGCACAGAATGAGATTGCGTTTGACACACGAAATATTGCGGTCAATGGCAGAATGCAGTTGATTTCTCCACTTGGGCGGTCACCCGAAAACAATGGCTCATTACGAAAAAATTTAGTAGTTTTTGCAAAATCTTAACAACCGTGTAAATTGCTATTTTGATTTTTATTACATTCTGCGATAATCTTATAATTAACACTTAAATATTTGTATTACGCTACTCATTCTTTCACATTACGTACAAACATAGTACACAATACCATGCAAGTTTTTTTATTTGATTAACTAGTTTTGTTGACACAACAGAAACTATCATATTTTTTATCTTACTTTAACCAAATAATAGCTGTAATAATTAATACAATAATACATTAGCATGTATTTTTGTATTAATTATTACAGTTAGTATTTTACTATAAGTTACGTTGTCAATATAATTCAAATTTTTCGTTGAATTAGATTTGGAATCAGTATAAAAAATCTCGATTCTTTAACCAATTTTAAACACTTCATTCATCATTATTATCTACCGTGTGAAAAAAATATAAAAGTTACCACGTGTATCGATTCTGATGACATAATAACCCGTAAAGCCTCGACTAAGACTTTCATGGCAATTTAAGTAATTAAGGTTTTGTGAATGTTATCAAAATATCATTTTGTCGGGACAAGGTTGTCATAACTAGTACTTGTCGGAAATAAAATATAAAATGCCTCTATAAATATTTTGTCACAATAACTTAAAAATAAGCCAACGATTTTTTAAATAAACCATTAATATTAGTATTTATCTACATTTTGTATTACCATATTTAACATTATCTAAGTGTGTATTTATTTAATACACAAGGGTACCTATACAATATTTATTTACAAGGAAAGTTGTGTTCACTATTTTATACATTACATTAACTTGTAAGTATTGGTGATTTTTAGTATTTGTATGCATTATTTGATATGTAATTTCAGTTTGTAACACAAATAGACAAAAAAATTTACATTATAATAAATTTAAGAATTTTACAATAAAAATTGTCGCCTTTTGCTAATGTAAAAGGTTAGCACAAGTAAAAACTAAAGTGTTTATTAATATATGTACATAATATGAATAGTGAGAATTTAGGATTATTATAACGCATGCAAAAGTGGAGTCGAAGTTCTATATATACATAAGTAATCTAATAAATACATATATGTAAATAATAGAGTGATGGACAAATATTATTTATAATTTCTAACAAACATGGCTTGGCTTACCTAGAATGACGGTGCCGACAAACAAACTTAACGTGACTATTGTGAATGTGGAGAATCTCTGAAACAAGTTTATTACGTATGTATATTATTGCTGTACCTTTTTTAGAAATGCTTGATTTTAAGTAGATACGATTCCATATTGTCTTATATACACGAAAATATTATGCGTATATGTTATACATAGCAAGTATTAATTCCATACCATGCTTACCTATTAGACTATATTAGAAGTAGCTTCATTCAATTACGTATATTTATTTGCATAAAAATATTTTTTATTTCTCAATCTGTATAATAATGTCAATTTTTAAAAATTGCTTCTATTAAATTCTATTTAAATGTGTGTGGTGACAGTTAGTAGTACCTTAGTAGAGTGTTGCATCGAGTTTAAAATGTTTTATTATTTATTGTTCGAGTTTCGGTTTAGAGCCCGAACATAGTGAAGATTTTCGTGGCAGAAAGTTGTCAATAACGGATTCGTGTATGGACGACCTTCCGATGAATTTCCAATTTAACTATTTTTTATTTCTCTAAGAGTTACAAAGTCAGTATCGCTGGACGAATATCATTTAACGAAAAATGAAAGAAAATTTTTGATTCGCGTCAAATTAGTAAAATTCATTTGAAGCACTGCGTATTGTGTAGGTAGCTAGTTTTCTTTTAATATTTGTTATTGTTTCCTATTCAGCCACTTCGTTGTGTAACTCTCCTTCCACGAAGCCATATCTTTTATGAAATTTATTACAACTTCATAGGTTATTTATTTAGTCCACAATGCTGACAAAAACTACTGCTGATTACTGCTTAGTGCGACTAAAACATTGTAGTAATTAATGTCATTGCAATGCTTTTTTGAATTTAAAGCAGAAATGTGCTGCTTTATGTTCACTTGGGAAATAATGATGAAATTGTTATGTACTTGTGAAAAAATGTATTTACCTCTTTCCTGATGCCGGGGAATACGGCAAGAAAGGCTATGTATATTGTGAGCGCAGCTAGCAGCAGAGCAAGCGCAGGTACGTCGGCAGCTACAGCTGTGCGGTTGTGGTAAGCGTACAGGGTCGGCCCGCCTTCCTCACGGAACGCGTCGAACCACCCCTTCATCGCTCACCCAGCCTACGAAAGAAATAAATAAATGAATAATATGTACATAAATACATTATAATTAGTACACGACACTGAGTCCACTTAGTCTATTTTTGGGTTATTTTAATTTGTGAAGGCTTAAGCACTTGAGGCCGGGGGTGATATTCAGGGGGAGCGTGACCCCTTTGTCAGGCCAGAACCAGGCAGGCAGACATAAAACATAATTTGTAACTTTATTTGTTGCGTCTGTGTGCAAAAATAAGGTAAACCACGTTTATGAAATGTTTAGATGTAGTTTCAAAGTAATAAAGTAACGTAAGAATGCTAATTTTCTGGTATATGGAAATTGGTGAAAATTTAGTTACAAGATGTTATCACATACTTTATAATTTACACTTTTTATGTAGCGATGTCAATAGAAAGCGGAAAATAAAAAGTATATTCTGTATTTCAGTTGCTAGGCATGCGTGGAACTAATGAACTGAGTAACAACGACTTAATAATAAAATAAATTAAATAATTCATTTCTTTCTGATATCAAACATTGTGCAAATGGCAAATCATTATTGATAACTTGAAAATTCGTTTCTATACTGGAAAACCAGCATTTCACTCTCAAAAAAGCGAAGAAAAAATATAGAGAATGCGTCAAGGGCGCCGCCAGCCGATGAGCCAGAGGAGGGCAAGATGAGAGGGAGAAAGGGAGAAATATCAATTTTAGGTACAGGTTAATCGATTTAAGTTTAAGTTTTAGTAGCAAGATTTTCAAATGAAGTGATATTTTATTTCAAAAATTAAAGTTATTTTATTTCTTAAATAACTACATATTTTATTTTATTATAATGGAAAATTTCAGTATAATATTTTCTTGCCTTAAGAAAATTTTCAAAGTATTGACTTTGTACGCCCCTAATGGAAAATGGCATGGTTACATATTTCCAAACGCGGCCACGCGTGGACAAACGCTTACTATTTACATTATAAATATCACGAACTTAGTTAATCATTCCAAAAAAAATTCAAAAATATCGTAACGTATTATACATGCTTGCACTGGTGTTTAGAATAATTATTAATTATTCATAACGATTAATTTATGGCAACTCATATGGCGGCATTTTTGTGTACATGTGTGAACTGTTGGTCACGAATGCAACGATAAAGATGACGCGGTGAGTGCGAATTACACATGTCGGTCGTCTATATCTCTAACTATTCTAAAATGTTAATTAGATGGCTTGTACTTGACACAAATTGCGAACCTAATGGATTCATTTATGACATCGTAATAAACTATTTTTATTACGTTGTGTTGGGTTCAAAAAGTGCAAGGAATTGCATTGAGTTTAATTGACAAAAAGATACAACAACTTTTGTGAGAAATTAGATTGAAAAGTGTACATAAGTAATTGTAATATTCTACTCTATCTAAACTATGACAGATTTATGACGGTAACTTCTAAGACAAATCGAAACAAGTAAAAAATATGAAAAATACACGTTTTATACTACATAGTAATACATAATATTGAAGTCGGTGCCAAATCAATAAACAGTAACACAAAGTCTACTAGTTCGGTGGGCTTGGTACCGAATTTAGTAACTGTCAAGTTTAATTAGATACATGTTCGTATCGTATTTACAAACTTACATTCATACTTCAGTTTTGATTTTAGTAAAAGGAAATTATTTTATACTTTTCAGTGTTTTATTATGAAGTGGGTTTATTTTTTTTTAAAGTTTTCTATTTTTTCATCAAAATATGTGATCCGTAGGGAAGTTCTTTTCAAATTCGTTCTTTTGTTTAAGCAGTACTTCATCATCAGATTTTAACCAAACAAAGGGACCAACCTGGACATATATATACCTTTTCAAATAAAAAATAAGGATCATCAAAATCGGTGTTCATATGACAAATAGTTGCGTAACATATGCGAAAAGAAAAATTTAGTCGAATTGAGAACCTCCTCCTTTCTTTGAAGTCAGTTCAAAACGTAAATAGATAGTAATTACTACAAGGATTTGAAATCCGGGAGTTCAGTATTGCAATTCAACGACAACAGCAAGACCTATGAGCAAGACTGTTATTTTGTGACGTGGTCGGAATGCGCTTGCGAAACGACCAGCTGGCGTAGCCTCTGGGAAACGGATGTAAACGGTTATTTAGTGTAAATATAAAGTAAATTTGAAAGTGTACTGTAGTATAGTGTGGAGTAGATGTAGTGTAACAAAAGTTGCTAGGTGTTAAATTACACATTTGTAAGCTTCACGAACCTAAAGTCTTGTTAGTTCCTGTTCCAAACAATAATTTTAGGACAAACAAGCTGGTGCGCGACATAGCGTGAAAGTCGATTTTATTACGCACTCCTTTTGTATCCTTGAACGCATAACAGGCGAGCGGCGAATTTAAAATTATCTTTAAATAACGACAACTTTTTTCTTTGTCATCTGATTTCAAGGAAACAAACACTAAGAGACTAGCGTCTACACGCACACAGACAAAAATTTAAAAATGCCTTTTTGTGTTCTGTTACTCTTTTTGATAAATTCATTCAATGTACAGACACGCGGTTCGTACTGTTTTATTAAATGGATAGATAATAAACAGTATGAGACTCCTAAACTAAGCTAATTTATTGTAATTAACTTTCTCAGATACATCTCTGTCCAGTTTTTTCAAACCAATATTTTTCCATTATCTGTCTACATTAGTTAGCTATGTGAACATATCATATGCCATATGTCATATGCCATAAGCCAACACGGTCGTCTATAATGTGGTGTTGGTGTCAACTTTATTGTACAGTAGTGAGATCTCGTCATGCCCAAAATCGAGTGAGAGTAAGTTAAATGCAGAAATGAATAGAATAGAAAAAAAATTGTGTTGAACGATTGACGAAGAATATTTACAAAGCGCAAGTGAGGTAGCTGAAGTTAAGAAAGACCAAGGCTGACTTATGAAGTTAAAATAGCTGGAGTAATGGCTGACGGAGATGTCAAAAGCAGTACCTTGTAGCGTACTTTGGCGAAAGTGTTTGAGGAGAACGGTGAGATTTGAGGAGCTGTAACAGTAATGTCGAAATCGCGACGCCTGGCGCTCTCTCATTTCTGACTACCCTGTTAGGGATATAGCGTGACATACATGTTTGCATGTATGTAATATACTTTTAAAAATCATATGCAACCTGATTTTTTAAGAAGAGATATCAATTTAGAAATAAATATAATAAATCATGTTTTATGTACCATAGTAGCAAATAATAATTGTATACAATAGAAATAAGAAGACGTAAATGTATAAATATACGAAACAGATGAAAAACTGTATCAAAATAATTAATGAATTAAATAAAGAAATAAAGAAAATTAGAAAAATAATAAGGTAAGAGAAATGTACCTAGATATAATAGAGGAATAATATGTAAGAAATGAAGCAAAAAAAGAATAGTAAATTTAAACTTTGTAAATAAGGTCCCTGACAGATGATGAAAGCCAGGGGAAGCAGATAAAATAAAAAACATAAATAAAAAACCTGATTTTTTAATATCAAATACGATACGAGGTAGATTAAGCCCTGAGGAAGGACACAGGCTACTTTTTTAAATTCCACACGGACGAAGTTATAGGTAATAGATAGTGTAAGATATACATACGAACATACTATAATTTGATATCACGCTATAACCTCTACAAAAATCTTATTACGTTCCAGTATACGGGAAAAACTAGAAGTTTGAGAAAGATGATTGATATTATATTACTAGTACTACGCAAACAGAGTTTATAAAAATATTTACTGTAATAATAATTCATTGACCTTTACCGGCATGGATAAGAGTTCTTGACACAAATCCGCCAAGTGGCGTGTCGGAAGTGTGTTGGTAAACTACTGTATTATCCGGAAGAAATATTTGTTAGACGAATTACCTACAAACGATGAACAAGGTTATTTGATTTGTTTTATTTCTGTCGCATTTGGGTAGGTAAAAATATATATCGACATATTTCGGCCTACAGTTAAATAATACTATTATAGATAGAACGAAGGTGAGCTGCTTGTGTTTATACAAAGCTTTCAAATGTAACTTTTTCTTTTCCATAAATAAACAAACGTACATAAAGTACGTTTCAAAAGTCATAGACAGCCAAAGCAGACAAGAAATAGGGGATGAAATTCTGACATGAAAAGTTCTTTGACGTTTTTCGTCTTTCATGTGACGCAACTTTATTTACTGATTTATTTATAATTAGATATTAGTTATTGATTAAGCTTAAAAGTCTTACTTCCAAAGCTTTTAGAAGTTCTAGTTCATTTCAGAGTTTATTTGATAAAGTTAAATTTTACATTGTTTCCTACGCAGAGATCTTAAATAATATTACAGTTTTGTTAGCGATCGTAATGAAACTTTACGGTATTATAAAGTTTAGGGTTATGCCATGATAATATATTAGTATAAAATAGAAATGTTACAGTATAATTAGATCTCTTACTGGGTAAATGTTCTATGAATTATTTCATATGGTTATATTTTATGTACCAATAAGAATAATGTTTCATAAGCTCAAATTAAAATCACGTAATTAATAAGAAAAATCTGTAAAACGATAAATCTAATGATATATCTAACTTGCGCAAATCACAACTGCGTATTTTAACAATCATACTTAAAGTAGAAAAAGTTTTCGCATGACTGGTAATAATATTATTTTAGAAACTTAAAAGATTAATTGAAAATGTCTTATGGTAATATTTCTTTAAGATATAAATTACAATAAAGGTAGTTTGGCCAGATGATTATACATTTAAACATGTTTACCCTTTGTTACGTGAAAATGCGAGTTACTTATTACAATGTGTAGACAGTTTTCATTAATAATGGTTTAGTTTTTGCATTATTGTAGCTGTAATTGATCATCGTGACTAAAGTTTATTGCTCACGACACATTTTATATATATTGATTTTTTAACTACATTATGGGGGTCAAAAACAAAGAAGACGAGGTTTGCACCGCAAGTACATCATATATTACGAGTAGACTAAAAGCTAAACAAGTTTCTTTGTGTTTCCAAATTGTGTCAGCCTTCATATTGCGGAATTGAAGTCAAATTAGTAGTTACATGATGGTAAATAGGTATTAACAGAGTGGGTGCGGAACTCTCGGTAATTATGATTATTAATTAGCTATGGGTATTTGTTTATCACAGCACGCAAGGACGAATAAAAAATTCTTGAATCTATTGCTAACACAGCCATAAGATGCTGAGCCCACATGAAAATTATTTACATAATAGTTATTTGCCTTTTATTTGTTGTAATTTGTTTTATATCGTAATTTCTACACAATTTTATTTAATGGAGAAGAAACTATTTCCAAATCTTTATAATTAAGTATGATAATAATGAAATTTAAAAAAATCATCATGTAGTGGAAGAGTACGCAGATTATGTAAACGTTTTAGTTTTTCTGAACCGAGCTAGCCGCAAAGCATACTCAGAAGCCGAAACCAGATTCAAAAATGTCTTTATGTTGTACAGTAATTTTTTACTAGATTTATGTATGTAGGATCTTTTTAGCCAGAAGAGTTGATTAAGGTTGTATTATATCATAAATATATTATAATAATTTAAGTTTTTTGTACGTAAACGCAAACACTTGTATATCTAGGTCTTTATTATATTATAAGAAATAGTATGAAGCTTAAATTGACGATGGAATAATTTTTCACTATTTGGTTCTAATTTTGGTACTAAATTCTTTTACCATCTATCAGTTCAAATATTTAGGCCACTTCTAGCAATACATATTTGTAGTGCCAAGTTGTGATTTTGTTACTGTCTGCGCTTTATCCACCTCGATAACAAGAGTAGATGTAAATATTATTTTCATTTGGTCTTTTAATTCTATTTTTCAAGCTTCAGTTAGAGTCATAAATTTTAATAATGTTATCGATTATCATAAATTGTTGTCTTCTTAATGTATACATATCCTCTTATATATCCTCTTTAATTGGAGTCAAAATTACTACACAATTTCACGTTCGAAGTAACGCAACATTGAACGGATTTCTCATGCTACCAAATAATATTCGTATTAGATGTTAATCTTAGTTATAATTTTTAATGTTGATTACTAGGTTTCGAAGTGTTTTAATGTAGAAACTCGTTATCAGGCTCGTTTTGCTTCCTGCTCTTTATTTTACAATATGTATAAAAACCATATAATATCACATACATACGGACAAGTAATTTGTTAAACAGTGGACGTAAAATGAAATTAGTTGTAAGAATGTTGAGTCACTAAAAACTCTGGTTAACATTGTATTTCTCTGATATAATGACTGATGGTAATAATTTTCTGATTCGCGTACAAAAGACATCAACGCGTGTACTACGAAATTAAATTGCATTAATTTTAGGAATAAAATTAGTATTATGATGAAAATTTTAAAGATAATCATTATGATTATATTGTGATGATTAAAAAACCACATGTATATATTTATCATAATTATATTATGTGATCTTAAATATTATATTACATTGTACAGTACAACGGTGTAATTATTCTAATGAATAAATCAAAATTGGACATATTTAATTTTATAAACGTGAAGTAATATGAATCCTGAGTACATTATTACGAAGTAGATACGTGTTACATGTTTGTTCGGTTTTTTCTTATACTTCAATTACCTGTCTTAAATCCCCTTGACATTTGGCAAATGAAGTAGCTATTTTTAAACCTTTTCATTTTTAACTGTTGTTGATAATTGATGTTTCTTAAATCTCGATTTATCCTCAAGCTGGACCCGGAAGCAAGTAGGTCATTGAGCCCATTATAAAGGTCGCTTGCATCGACACCAATTGTTTCGGGCCGCACGACCTTGGGCGTCGCCGTGGGCAACAGCAAGGGCGGCCAGATGCCACGTCGATGTAGAGAAATACCAAGTCGAGAGGTTGACTGTTCATAGGCCAAACGTTGAAGGTTAATCTATAGGTGTAAATGTTTTAAAAAGTGACAGTGAAATGTTTAAAGATATTAACTTTTCTTTTCCTTTTCCATTTATGAGAAAGAATTATTTTAAAAAGTTACTTGTCGGTAGATGGTAAATTAGACGTTCAAAAATGCCTCTCATACTTGAATAAATGATTTGATTTTGTAATATTTTTTATGATAAGAATTTACGGTAAATAATTAAAATAATTGTAATAAATAATAATAATAATAAATAATTGGTACTTATTTTCATTATATACCAGTTGATTTATGTGTAATTTTAATCATATTAGAAATCTTTTACAATATGTATTTTAGACTAAAGAAATTATCATAAAATTTACTTCACTGCTTTCTGAATAAATTCAATAAAACAAGTGTTTTTCTATTCTATTATAATTAATATAGTAAATTTTCCATTAAAATATATAACATTAGCCACTCCTACGTCTCATTGGACCGTAAGTGGTAGTCATTAATGCGTTCTCTAAATCAGTTCAATACTTCTATTGTACAAACATTACAAATCAGATATTTCTTTTCCATAATTATATTACAGTAGATCTTTGATTATAACTTTATATGAAAGCTCAGAAAATGTGCATATACTGAAAGGTTCAATCCCAAATTGCATTTTATTAAACATGTTAATGGATTATTATTATTCCAGATTATTATGTTCCGTTTAAAAACAGTTCCTCTTTCGGGCAAATAGATTAAAAAAAATTATGAAAAAGAGCAATTTATCATATTGTAGGTATGATAGAAATCGTTGTACGTATATGTATATATGTATATTTAAATAATAACTTTGTTTATGTTGTTGTTTCCTTTCAGGAAAATGTTTGTATACACTACGGGTACGGTATATTCTAGAATATTATCTCCAATAAGGGACATGAACTTCTTGTCATGGTTGTTCGGTGTCGAGGACAGATTTTAAGGACATATGTACGAGTATTATGGGAGATAATAAGTGATTTAACCTTGTACCCTACTACGGTTTATGGATCCATAAAATACACAAATCACGTATGTACATGTAATCACATCTCTATGTAGCAATTACTTCATGTCTATTCATATTTACAAGATGTTCACATTTCAACCTATCATAATTTAAATTCTCCACAGATCCACACTGGAGGACCCACGTGATGTATTAGGGTTATTTTCGTTTTACATCAATAGTGAGAAGAGATCTGTGTCTAGTTAGGAGTTTAGTAGGTTAGGAGCAAAACAGCTTACACACAGACTACAGAGCTTAATTTAAAAAATCTCGCGACACATAAAAAAAACCCTTAAAAGTAAAAAAAAAATTGTTTTTTTACTTAAAGGCTTTCCGACTACCTCGCTAGGTATACAAGATGTATATGTATGTATGTTTGTACTTAAAGGCGTCGGGGCCCGCTAAATATATAGTTTTAATTTATGAGGGTTTTTTCGTGTCAGGGGATTTTAACATTTTTATTTTTACTTTCACTTCAAGGTTTTTATGAGTTATAATTTGAACTTGTAAAAATTTTTAGCGCCAAATATTGTAGTGTACCAAATTTGAAGTCGATCAGACGAGTGAAAGTGTGTTAAATTTCCATTTTACAGCTGATAACCCTTCACTAAAAAGGAAAAGTGTTGATATTCTTCAGATTCACTGACTAGATTTTCATTATGCATAGCTAAGAACCACTTCAGTTCAACAAGCTTTCTATTAAAACCGTGTCAAAATCGGTCCTTTTTTTGGCAACTACGACGACGCCACATACACAAACACACAGCCAAATATAGGGATCGAACTTTTAATTATACACCCTTCTCTTTGGGAGTTCGGGTCGGGGGTTAAAATACCAGTTAAGTGTGACTCGGACTTGCATGGAGAGGGTTCCAAGGGTTCCGTAATATAAATCAAGGTATTACATACCACGTTTTTCGGGTTTCGTTACAAAATGGCGTAAACGGAACCCTTTTAATTTCGTCTTGTCCGTCTGTTTGCCTGTTCGTATGTAACAGCCATTTCTCTCGAATACTTTTGGCAATATATAGATGAAACTTGGAAGATAGGTGTATTATTTGCACTTTTCCACAATAATGACTTGAAAAAAAGAAATAAAAGTGAAAAGAGAAAGTGATTAGATGTCATTGAAACTATGCATTCAAAAATTATAAAAGAATATTTACTTATATATATTCGGATTCCTCATAACAAGCACTTCCATTTGATATGTCACATGACAGACTTGACTAAATTTTTTTTTAACTTGATTATGATTTATTTTCTAATAATATATCCCCCAAAAACTAACCCAAGAACAGAGTTCGTTTATGTACGCTACATATCCGTAATTGGATCACCTGTATATGAATATACCAATTTCAACTTTTTTGTACAGTAGATTCAGAGAAAATAGCCTGTAACAGACGGACAGACAGACACGTGAGTGATACTAGAAGGGTTCCGTTTCTACATCGGATGTACGGAACTCTAAAACATGGTGTTAAGTCTACGGATAGGTTCACGGATACAATATCACGGACAATATATCATGCAGATATGAAGGATATCATGGATATTCTGAATATCACGGATACCCGAATATCACGGATTTTCCGATTATCACGGATGTCATGTGTGGTATACGGATACATACTAGAAGATATTATTAGATATTCGATATGGGTAATCATCTTCATTGAGAGCAATTACATAATAATAATTTAATATACCGTAGGTAAGTGCCAACGAATTTAATTTAATTTTATATATGTAATATGTGGTTAATGGACATACATGAGTTAATATATATCGTGTTAAGTTGTGTCATAATGTTGTCTACAACCTTCAAATAATGTGTTGGCCCGGTAAGCTTGTCCAAGTATTTTAAACTATTAATATTATTTCCTTTATATATAATAGGCCATATGAAACAATATTAATTATTTATAAATGCATCGAATTAAAACTTGCGAGTAATGGCATTGGCTGTTTCCGACGGATATACGACACTATCAGCCGACAGTCAAGTAAAGGTAATCAGCGAAAATATCAGTGCAACCGTTAGTCAACTTGTAGCGCGCCCTATACGCGAACTTGACAGTTGACACCGCTTGTAAACGTGCATATATACCTACCCAGAAATGTAATATTAACAAATGCTTTTCTTTGTTCAGGTCATAGTACTACAAATATTTCTAAAAATCCGATAATTGATGAACAAATAAATGTTACGTAAAATGTTCGAAGTGTCATCATTTTATTGGTAGGTGTTAAAGAAATTTTTCATCACTAAGAATGAACGTATATTTTGTAAATTCCATTATTATTATTATACACTTTATTGAACGAAGGTTACTTTAGTGAAATTAGACCCAACATTTAAGACTTAAAACATAATTTGGAGAACTTGAGGGTCCTATTGCGCTTTTTTGCTAACACGTGAGCTTAGACTCCTTGTTTCACTTCCTTAGGGTTCGAAAAATAATATTCCATTTACTTCAGAAGCTTAGATTGTTATGTAATAAAATATCCGAGCGTTTATGTACCTATGTACTTTGATCGCATGTGATACTTATCTAATACTAGACACAAAATCAAATAGAAATCATAAAACATACATAACAACATGGGGGTTCATGAGGTAATATATTCTATAGTATTTACTGTTGTATGAAGCGAACTTGTATTTGACGATCTTGTCCTTGCGAGAAAAATATTAACAATAAAGTGAACTGTGGTTAATTTTATTGCGGCTAGCTTCGGGACCTTGGTTATTGGCAAGTTATAAGATTATTAACCTTTGACACTAATCATAACTCGACAGGATGATTTACGTAAAAATAGCGAATATGAGTAAATAATCAAAGAATGTAATATTGTTTATTTAGGTCTACAGAATATCACATGTTATTGTACCTATTTAAGAAATCCATGTGTTGTAATTTTTGTTGTAACATAAATTAGTTACAAGTTCTAAGCATAACTTGAAATTGAATATGAATATTACTTTATTATTTTTTATTACTTTATTAATTTATATTACTTTTTATTTTCATCACTCTGACGGAAGAATACATGTATATATGTTTAGCTACTTACTGCCTACTAAATTATTCCTTATTTGTAATATGATAATATGTCTGCACAATATGTACTGTTAATTACTGTCATTTCATTGACATCCTAATTGGTTAAATTCGTTAAAAAACATGGTACACTGTGTTTCATTTTAATGACATAACGACTACTGTCTTCAATGTGACTATAATGCAAACATGACTCAGCATGCAATACATTTAAGCATGGGACTACAGATATTATGTCAAGACAATCACAATTAAAAATACATTGGTTAAATGTGCACAATGAGCACTTGCACATATGTACATATAACTAGTAAGCCAGTTATTTGGAATTAATTTTAATGTTTATTTAAACTTTTAAAACAAATTAACCATTCATGCAACAGGATTAGAATAACACGAAAATATGTACGTATATTTTCTTACTATGAGTAAGTTATATTACAAACGTAAAAGTGGTGTTAAACTATAACGGTTGACGTTTTGTTCCCATATTTTTGGACGTGACATAACATGTTAGATGGCACATCAAACATAATTTTATATTTATATAAATATGGTTCATAAAACATTTTGTATACTACCTAGTCAAGTTTGGGTTAAATGCATTTATGGTGGGTATAGGGATAATTCTGTAGTAAATATATGCGTCATTTTTAATCAATGGGATATCTAAAATAAACGTTATCTGCTTTCCTTTTGAATACGCTTTCAACTCTATATTTTGCTCTATTTTTATCGAATTTCTATATCTTTTAACAATTTAAGGAACTCATCTGTGTTTACAATAGACTGATGTAATATGCGTAACTTACTAAAAGCTAAAGCTGTTTCGATCTCGTTCAGCCTGACAATGCATTTGAAAGTTATGCAAGAATTATAGACATTCATAATTTTGTGACGAATCTCAAGTATTTCCCAAATGGCCTTATCGAGCTGAACGAAATAGTATCTGAACATTGAGGAAAGATTCCAACACTTCGGATACTAGAGTCATTTTTCTAGACACTGCGTCTTGGCGTGACCTCAGCTCAGTGATCATTTTTCCTCCTCAGAATCAACTCTCAGTTACTATTTTAATGACTGAGCCTCAGTGGTTTAGAACTCCCCGTTTTACTAGTTTCAAGGGCAAAATTTGCTTTAATTTTTCTATGTTAGCGTTCATAATACACTCCACTTGAATCTTAACATCGGATAATTCACTATTATTATAATATTTGGAGAAATCAAGATTATACACATGCTGATTTAAATTAGCTAACCTATTTATATCTACTTCTAAATCCTGGTATATAAGTTTTAATCTAACGCTTTTACGACTGACCACTAATCGCCGCTAATGACAGCATCTCCTTCCTTAATTGGTAATATGCCCATACTCATATTAATTTCCTGAACTTGAAGAGCCCGGCTCTGAATCACATAGACCAGCAGAAGAATAACGAACCTGTGGAGGGCGTTTAATGTCTTTATTTGCTATTTTTGTTTCACGATTTCCAACATTTATGGATACAGAGTTCCTATTAATTTCACCGGTAACTTTAGCTTTTTGATAACGCGGTTTGTCTTTACTTCTTAAGAGAGAACCACTCCTATGGCGTAATTGCACGCATCCGTAGTCAATATGAATGGCTTTGCGAAGTCAGGAAATGACCAGATGAGAGCATCGACGAGACGTTCTTTACATTTCTCAAAAGCTGCAATATATTGTTCTGTTATTTCGAGTTTATTTCTTTACTTTAGGCAGCAGGTTAGAGGCTGGTGATTTTTGCAAAATCTTTGACGATTTTTCTATAGTAACGGATTAAACCAAGAAAATTTTTGTGGGAGTTTTAGTTATCGGAAAGTTCAATATTGCTTCAAATATGTCATTATTTAAATTAAGACCCTTTTTTTATAATGGTGTGTTCTATATAAAGTACTTCTTATCTGAAAATTCGCACTTATGAAACGTTACTTTCAAATTTATCCCTCAGAGTCTGTCAAAGACCTTGCGTAATTTCTCTAGGTGTTTTTGTAAACTGTTCGAGTATACTATAATGTCATCAAGGTATACAAGACAATGTATACTTTAGAGGCTTCTTAGGACGTTATCCATTGCCCTTTAGAAAGTTACCGGTGCCGTTTTGAGTCCAAAAAGCATGCGTGTAAACTTGTAGTGACCTGATGGTACGTAAATGCCGTTTTTGTGTGTCCGTCTCCTCTACCTTGATCTGGTGATAACAACTAGCAAAGTCAATCGTGTTTAAAGTACGTTGCTTTATTTATTCTTCATTGTACATAATGTTTACAATAGGCGGACTTAATGTCTAATGGCAAAAAAGCAAATAAATTTTAAAAAATAACGTGCTTCTAACGTGCGAAATTCGATGACAGAAATCAATGTATGACTCCCCGTCTTTAATCTTAAGCGATTCTAATTCGATAACCACACATTGTTCAGACCTCGG
Source organism: Zeuzera pyrina (assembly GCA_907165235.1). Classification (NCBI taxonomy): domain Eukaryota; kingdom Metazoa; phylum Arthropoda; class Insecta; order Lepidoptera; family Cossidae; genus Zeuzera; species Zeuzera pyrina. Next base: position 9,709,303 of record OU015627.1, read on the forward strand.
GTCTCCGAAGTTTTAGTTTAGTTAGAAGTTTAGTTAGAAGAAAAGAAGTGAAGGTTGTATAAAAAGTCCCAAGAATCTATATCTTCTCTTTCGCTAAGTAAGCCATCAGCCCTACCGGTTAGTCTACTGATAATGTAGTGAAATGTGTATCTACTATCTACTCTCATGTAAATGATTGGGAGCCGCAAAAAGGGATATCACATATTCCGTTTTTCTAATGAACAAATTAAACAAGTGACCTTTACCTTAAATTAAATAAGTTTTGGAATAAGATTCAGATTTTCACTAGGAATTAACCTAACCTGTTCCAGTTTTAATATAAACTTAATGTAGTAAAAAAACACACAAGGAAAAATAGTTAAAATTAAAAAATATATATCTATACTACTATATCAATCTCTAGCGTCTGTCTGTACCTTCAATTTTTTTGCCAAATTTTGTGATAAATAGTCGTTTTGCGACTTATCGACTTCGATTCTACCATTTTTAAAATTTTTGTTTGTGTGTCTGTCTGTCCTTTTATAACTGAAGAACGGCTTGACCGATCGTAACGAAAATCGGTACGTAGTAAGACCATGTGATTGCGCTCATGATAGGTTACCTATCTTTTTTAGAAAATCTACCTTTAAAAAGGTGAATATGGGAATGAAACTTTGTATGGGAAATGGTAAACCGCTGAACCGATTATGATGAAATTTTGCAGGAAAATAGTTTGATATCAGAGAACAGACATGGGCTACTTTTTTGTCAAAAATCTACCCCTAAGAGATTGAAAAGGGGGATGAAATTTTGTAAGGGAAACGCTAAATCTTGGTAATCATAAAATGTGATGCGGCGATAAGACTTTTTTTATCAAAAATACATACGCTACTTTATTTTATTAAAAATCTGTGAAAAGGGGGACGGGAGGGAGGGGGCCGAAACTTTGTACGGGAAATGCTAAACCGCTTAACTGATTAGGATGTAGCATGGATATAGTTTGACACCTGGGAACGGACATAGGCTAAACTACCCCTAAGGGGGTAAAAAAGGGGATGAAACTTTGAATGCTTTGAAATGCTGAACCGCCGAAGCAATTATGATGTTTGGTACAGCGATAGTATGTTCCCGGAGATAGACGTAGGCTAGACGTAGACTTTTTTTTTTTTCAAAAATAATTTTTAAACATACTACGTACATGTACATATAATCTAACCTAATCCGGAAAAGCCACGAAAAAATTTTCCGCGCAGACGAAGTCGCGGGTACAGCCAGTATACATATATATAGTCGAATTTAGTGCTATATACGAGTACCTAATTATATTCTAAAATAGCTTAACATTAATGTACATATGATTGCCAATTTTGTGCTATATAAAAATATAACTGAGTTAGTCTCTGTTACTCTTTAATTATCCCAGCGATTTTAAGCCGAAAATAAAATGACAAGTGTATATTCACCACCAGCGGAAATAAGTAAAGATGATACCGGAAGTGAAAAGTTCTATTCCATACTTTTCCTTTTAAGGTGCACTGATCTTGCCACTATACAGAACCGATTAGGCTTATTTTGGTTTGAAGAAATCCACAAAGCGAAATTTCGCGTACACTGTACATAGACCAATTTGAGTGTCCTTGAAGTACAATTAACACGCACGGATATCAATTGCAGTTTATTCATTTATTCAATTGCAGTTTCAACCAATTTCATCCATCCAGGAGGATATCAAACAGATGAAATCTGATATTGCTGATATGAAGTCTACATTGAATTCAAGGATTGATGCTATGTCGGACCGGGTGACTGATAGGGAGTCTCGCATATTATCCTTAGAGTCAAGAAGAGGAGAATTTGATGGGCTGCGATCGGTTGTAGAAGAGTTAGTAGAGAATAACAGAAGAAATGATCAATGGGTGCGTCGTTCGAATATACAAATTAACGGTATCCCGCAAAAGAATAGTGAAAATCTTATACAAATAACGAAAAGATTAGCAGATTTTAGTGGCTTTGCGCTTAATCCTGATGTTGATATTGATTTTGTAACAAGAGTGGCTGTTAAGAATACATGGATAACAAAAGACCTAAACCAATAATACTGAAAATGCAATCAAGATATAAAAAGGATGATTTTCTCTCGTCGCTCAGAAAATTAAAAGACCTCAAGGCGAGTGATTCAGGCTTTGCAGGTATAGAAAGCAGAATTTATATGAACGATCATTTATCCGCAAGGAATAAATTCCTGTTGAGACAAGCCAGAATGAAGGCAAAAGAAAAGAATTACTCTTACTGCTGGGTTCGTAATTGTACTATTATGGTTCATCGCAATGATAATTCTCCTGTTCTATACATTACATCTGAAGAAGCTTTAAACAGGATTGCATAGGGGTAGGCTCTTATACTGTAATTTTTTTATTTATGTTGTTTATTTTTGTGATGTTTTTTGTTTTTATTACATATTGTTTTTATTATTGTATACCAAGAATCACATGGTTATAATGTTTGAAGGCTTAACGGAAGAAATATGTAGTTGTTTATATGTTATCATTGAACGATATATTAATTATTTCAAAAACGACCGAAGGTTGACTACATCTGTATATCGAACACATTTTCTTAACTTTTTTGCGCAGGGTATATGTGGTTTCTTTGTGTGTCAGTATTATGTTTGTATTTGTTTTTTTATTAATCTTATGATAGTCTTTTTTAAGTTTCGACGATTAGGATTAAATATTTTGTATGATTTTAATAAATATCTAGATTTAACACCTTTGGAACGGTCATTTGTATCAGCCGTAGTTTGTGTGTTAACAATAATATGTAACTACCTTCTCAACTTCAATTTTTATAATTATGTTAATTTTATATCTCGTTTTATATTGTTCTGTTTGTGTTTCTCGTATTTTATTGGTAGTGAAATGAAGCGTAATGTATTCCTATCAATGAGTAAGAATAAGAACTCGTGTTATGGCGCAGATGATGTTATATCGGATGGATGTGTTTTGGATGGATGTGTTTTGGTGGGACGTTTTTGGTTAGGGGGAATTGTTTTTGTATTTAATTAGGATAACATTATTGGACTTATTTTTTATTGTTTTTTGTGACCGTTTGTTTTAAAATGGCAGTACATATTTATTATCAAAATGTTCGTGGTTTGCGAACGAGGGCTCAAATATTTCGTGGAAATCTATTGGGTTCTGATTACGATATAGTGTGTTTGTCTGAAACTTGGCTTTTACCGGGAGTTTTTGATACCGAGTTGTTTGATAGCTGTTATAATGTATACCGAAATGACAGAGATTATGAGCGGTTGGGGTTAACCAAGGGTGGAGGTACATTGATCGCGATACGGCGCGCGCGCGACTTCTCCGTTGATGTAAGGCGTATCCGAAAGTACCCCATTCCTCAGTTGGTGGATGCCGATATTACCTGTGTTCATATATCGCTTCCAAATACTGGTGTCGTAAATAATATTAGTATATTTTGTTGCTATTTTCCCCAGGGACCGGATCAGACGTCATCCGAGTTAACTTTCTTCGAATACATAACGAACTTATACTCCGAATATCCTAATTCCAAATTTATATTACTGGGGGATTTTAATGTCAAAGATGCCGTTTGGGTGTCGGAAACAGTTGGTACGGGCAATATACATACCCTGCAGAATCCCTCTATCAATGAACTTACATCACAAATGTTTGAATTTTTAAATTTCACGAGCTTCTCACAGTATAATGGTGTCTGTAATCAAAACAATAGATGCTTAGATCTCATTTTTTCTAATGTTTCGTGTTCAGTGCTTCGTACTGCACCTCTATCTATTCACGAGGATGCTCATCATCCTTCTCTTTGTATTGATTGTGAATATTTTACGTGTGATGATGAATTGCAGGTTCCTTCGCGTGTTGTCCGCCGTTTCCACGCAGCGAACTATAAACGTATTAATAATGAATTGGCCAAGATAAACTGGGAGTCACTCCTGTCTGGTAGAGATATCAAGCAGGCTGTCGATATTTTCTACTCTCCTATAGATAAAATTATTAATGATTTTGTCCCAATGAAATTAATATCTAATGGTCGGAAGTTTCCGGTGTGGTATACTCGACCTTTAATTCGATTATTACATAGAAAGGCTAAAATACATAGGAAATGGAAGACATATGGGAGACATGTTGACTACGATAAATTTTCAGAATTGCGTAGGGAAACAAAAGAATTGCAATCATCGTGTCATAATCTATATATCTTAAGGGCAGAACATAGCATTCGTGATATTTCGAAGCATTTCTGGTCATATATGCAATCTAAAAGGAAAAACTCCAATGGCGTTCCGGACACGTTATATTTGAACGGTGAAGTAGGATCCAATGGACCAACCATTGCTGGTTTGTTCAATAAATTTTTTCAATCAGTTTTTGAAAACGATGTAAGCTCAACATCTCGCATATCTATTGATAAGTCTCAACATAATATTGTTGGTAACATTCCTTTTTCGAGAGCTATTATAGAAAAGCATTTAAAGCATTTGGACATTGCTAAAGGTAGTGGACCTGATGGATTGCATCCTTTGTTTTTGAAGAGGTGCTATAAACAACTAACTGGCCCTGTTTGTCATCTTTTTAGGTTGTCGTTTTCTAGTGGTGTAATGCCTAACATATGGAAGCGTTCCCTGGTTGTTCCAATATATAAGAATGGAGATAAGCATGATATTCGTAATTATCGAGGCATATCCGAACTTTCAGTAATTCCTAAGCTTTTTGAGGAAATAGTTTATGAATCGTTATTTCCGGCTTTGAGACCTTTCTTGATAAGAGAACAACATGGCTTCGTTGATAGACGCTCAACGGAGTCGAATTTGGGTGAATTCTTGGATTTGGTGCTGAAGGCTATGGATAAAGGTTTTCAGGTAGACGTCGTGTACGCCGATTATTCCAAAGCCTTTGATAAAATTTCGCATTCATTATTGTACCATAAGCTGGAGTATATGGGTATACACGGCGATTTGTTGAGATGGCTTGAGTCATACTTGCATAATCGAACTCAAGCGGTAACGGTAAAGGGCTACAAGTCTAGTTTTATACCTATCACTTCAGGTGTTCCCCAGGGATCTCATCTTGGACCTCTACTTTTTAACGTCTTCATTAATGATGTCGTACAGTGTTGTCATCATTCTAGAATATTATTATACGCTGATGACACGAAGATTTTTAGTATCGTAAAATGTAAGCTAGACTGTGAAAATTTACAAAGTGATTTAGATAGATTAACTGAATATTGTTCAAGTAATAAATTAAGTTTAAATATAGACAAATGCTGCACAATAACTTACTCGAGAAAAAAAATACTTTTCTGTTATAATTATAATCTCGATACTATAAATCTGAAGAGTCTCTGTGATGAAAGACCTAGGGGTATATCTAGATAACGAGTTAACTTTTGTGCACCACATTTAACAAATTGTTGCCAAGGCATATAAAATGCTAGGTTTTGATTTTCGACAAAGCATGGACTTCAAAAATTCTGATACATTGATCATGCGTTATAATGCATTTGTCCGTTCACATCTAGAGTACGCTTCCACAGCTTGGAATCCTCATTATACTAAGTATATCGATATAGTAGAGCGTGTTCAAAATAAATTCATTAAACGACTTAAATACAGATTTGACAACAGCGATGTAAACAGCATTATTACACTGAAAAAGCGTAGAGAACACAGAGACCAAATATTTTTGTAAAAAATTATTGCTAATCTAATTGATTCCCCTTATTTTATCAGTAAGATATGACTTAAGTGTCCCAGAGTCAACCTTCGGTCGAGTAAAACATTTGCAATTCCTCTTTGTAAAACTAATTATTCTAGAAACCGTTATATTGTTCGAGCTTGTAGTAAGTATAACGAGGTATACAGTAATATTGACTTATTTTCCTGTAAGCCTTCTAAATATATATCGTCTATTAAAAAATATTAAATAAGTTATTGTTTCGGGAAGACGTAAATGTTATAGAGAATATTAATGTTTGTATGTCTATTCAATATTTGTCGAATTTTAATAGTGGAAACTTGTTTGGCTTATGTAATTTTATTCAATGTTTTTTATAATTCTTAAGTGTGAAATTACTGTATGTTTCCTTAACATAATAAAAAAAAAAATATCCTACCGGCTGCGCTAGTCAAGTTTGCGCGGTACGAAAATAGCTTTTTAAAAATATAAGAAAGTTTTTATTTTGAGACTACAGTCTTATTTTAACGCTAAGAGCTAACTAACTTAAACCAACTCCTCATGTTGTCTAGCAGGGCTCATCATGCTGACTTTCTTTCTTGTAAAGCTTACTTAAGTGTTTATGCTTATCATACGGGATGGTGCGACAGGGCTGTACTTAACTAACTATACTTCTATACTAACATTATAAAGAGGTAAACTTTGTTCGTTTGTATGTAATGGATAAACTCAAAAAATACTCAACCGATTTCAAAAATTCTTTCACCGATCGGAAGCTACATTGTCAGCAAGTAACGTGGGCTGTATTTTGTTTTAAAAAAATTTCGGGTCACTTGTATTTTATACACGTATTAGATGTTCCCGGCCATGTTTTGATGTACGAATATTGCAATTTTTATTGATCATATATAGTATTAGTGTATGTAACACGTGCGTTGTACGTGTACGTGTGTCAAACACGTGCGTATTCGTTTGCAATGTTTTATCAAAATTTCTAACCATTCAACCGACTACTGTTTGAGTTTTGTGACCACAAACATACGTAAGTTGAATTTTTATATGTGTAGATGTATACATTATGCCACCTATTAATTGTTTTCGAAACACGAAAATCGGATTTATATTATTTAGCATATAGGATGTAGATCAGGTACTTATGTTTTTTCGTTAATGGTATGTGCAAATTTCCGTGTTGGTAATGTGATCAATGACATCACCTGCACGGATCCTCATTTAGACCACGTCATTGACCCGCCTACATACTTTTTAATTACAAGGACAGGATGTGGGTATCTATAGGACGGTCACAAATTGATTTAGGACAAAAAAGTCGTTTTAATTAATTGACTGCGATAACTAAAAGTTTGGATTTAATTGTTTCATTCTATCATCTGTATTTAATTGCCCGTCGTGGATATTTACGTGACGGAAAATACATTATTTTTTTACTATCTTTCTTTTATCAAATTCACCACATTTCAAGTTTATTATTTTTCCTTTGGTATTTTTTCCCCTATTCGAAATATAGTAAACCAAATGTGACAACTTAATTTTAAAGAAGGATGTGTATGACGAACTAATTTTGAACGATTCTAATTTGTAGTAGCCACAATTTATTTTTTCTTTATTTTTTCGGTATTACTTTCAAAGTTGGCCAACTCCCTTATTTTTTGATTTCATATTATTAGCAATATTATTTAGGCTAATCAATAATTCAAGAAAATACCAATTTAAGTTATTATTACAACACAGAGTTGAGCTACATAGTTACGTCCATATTGTTAGTATGTACGTGAGGTAGACCGACTCTGGTTACATAATCAATTGTGTAAGTTCAGAACTTGACTTTGTTATTGTACAAAAATCATAACTTAACACAGAAAATTTCAGGCAAAATCCTAAAGACCTAACAAAGGATTAACATATAACTTACGTTTCTACTATTTACAAATGTACATATTTGAGGGAGTAGGTCTTGAGATACGAAATTCAATATAAAATAGTGAAAATATTATCACTTATTTTATCCGTAGTAATTCATACTTATTCTAAATGCGAAAGTTACTCTACGTCTGCTACGTTTTCACGGATAAACATCTGAACCAATTTTAATATTTGGTATACACATAGCTTAGAGACCTAGGCAAGATCTTTATAGGCTACTTTTTTTAAATCTCATGGAGACGAATTCAGGGTTCACAGGAAGTTATAAATGAATAGGATGCTAAACGCGAACATTATCCTTTAAAAATATTACGAAGAAGAAGAAGTATTGCAAAGTTTGGTCAAAGAAATATGGCGAAGAAATAGTTTAAAACTACGCACTTTGATACTAAATTTTAAATTTCTCTTTTATATTAAGACTACAGTTGTTATAAAGATGTTTTATATAAAAATTATTATTGCCACCTGCTTTCTCACAATTAAATGCTATGGTTATATAACCATAACAGCAATATAAAAAATGTGGGGAACAATAGACGACGTCGTTAGAAAGTGCTCTAATTAATGAGTGATTGACTCATATTATAAATTACGAATTTACAGGACATTTCCTTTTTCATGTTTTTTTAACTGTTTTTAAGTAATGGTGCGAAAGGAAAAATCCGCTGTTTACGAGATAGTTATTTCTTTTTAATTTTAAGTCTGATTTTGTTTGAAATTGATCTCGATATATATTTCAAGTATGTGGATATTTGATATTATTTGTGTGTTGGTATCTATAACATACAATGTTGCATTGCATATGTTATAGATAACACGTAAGTATATGCGTTTTTGTACATTTGAATTATACATGTCATTGTGTCACTTTTTTATTTTCTATTCATCGTATATTTTAATAGATTTAGATGGACGTAAGTGGATCATCGTTTTGAATACACGTCAGTCGTTTATCATGTGACTGGCGAGACATTAGCGTGCTCTCTACCTACTGTGTAACAAGTTTGCATTGAGTACTGCTCCGGTAAAAACAACCTTCTCAAATGACAGCTCCGTATAAAAAACAACGGGCAGTCGGTATTCGAGCCAAGGTCCTGTAATGAGATATGTGTGTTAGATAGCTGCATTATAGAATTAAGAGAATACCAGCCTGTTTGAACAGATAAAGTCTCGGAACGTTTAATTAATTTTGCGTTTTCCATTCATTGCTATAGACGCGTGAGGAAGGTGGTTTTGCGGTACTTTGTTTAATATAATTAATTTTATTTTATCTGTGTGAACACCAAAGGTCACATTTTAATGATAGACTGCGGTTGTTAGACAGCATTAGCCACTCGTACAATAAATACTGCGATTTTCAAAAACAAGTTTAAATATCTTCAAAAGCCTTGACATGGTCATAATAAAGTTATGATAGCTCATTAAGATACGGTCGCCAACATAATCGGTTATTATACTTGCCGTTATTATTACTAATGAGTTATCGACAATGATCAACGAGTCTGGGTTCTAGTATCTGATTAAAAAAATAATAGAAACAATATTACGAAAAGACGTGTTAGCTACTGTTCATATTATCACAATCATCAAACTAAATTTTTAGGCATCAGTATTGCAGAATAAACTTAATTCATTATTTGAGGTACGTTGAATACGGAATTATTTATGTCAGAGTTGATTCAAAACAATAACATAGAATCTGTTACATCACAGCTAGATGCGATAACGACAAAATTAATGTGGGAAATGTACACTTATCATATTTTATGATCAGTTGTAGGTAACTCCTATGAAATACGATGCCGCACCATGCCGGTGTGATTTTTTATTGTTGTTTGTGTTAAAATAATAATGGTCATTTCCATAAGAAATGTATGGCGGTAAGTTAATGGACATTTTTATTGTGTTAATTGGCATTAGTCGGTAATAGTCCTTTGTCTGATTGCTGTTGTTTTATATATTCGTAAGTCGGAATACTGGATTTGGACATTGGGAAGTTTAGGAATTTTATTCTATAGATTTCGATTTTATTTAATTCCATAAATTTAAGTATACTTTTAATTGACTGTCATACAAAATTTAATATACGGTATTTAAAATGAAAAAAATCTAATTTGATTTAACGTAAATAGTAACAAAACCTAGTGGTGAGTTGCCATCAAATGATCAAGCAATTATTCGAGTATGTAAATGCGTACACGCACATTGCGCACGCGCCGCTGTTGCGTAAAGTTCTTGCGAGCTCATCAGCAACACGATCTGAGACTATTTACATTCTCAGACACAATTTTCATTGCAAATGGAGCAAAAACGGCAAATAGTACTATAATGATAATTTGGATTTAATAATAGATAATTATTAAAAATTGATATCGGTACTATTAAATATTATGTACTTAAGTAAAATATATGTGTAGGTAATTTTAAAGTTCCTCATATGCACAAGAAAATTACTAAGATAAGGATGACAATTTGTTTGTTCTATTTATTAGTAGTAGTATGAAAGTCAATAAAATTGTGCACTTCCTCTAAAATATCCACTAGTTATTTGGCTATTAGACGCTGCGTCGCGTGACGCATTTGCGAGGTCACTTAAAGGCCATAGAGTTGTCTCACGACGAATCTGAGACACTCGCTGTGTCAACATAATGAAATGATTTCTTTTACACGTAAAATTGTGTCTATTGTCAATAACTATTAGTTGATCATATTTTAAACATTGGATTATTTCCTAACTAAAAGAGATAACTCTATTCAATATATACACAATTAGTTCGAGTTTCTTGTGATATTCGATGTGATGCGTCCAATGCGCTGACATATCACTTCTTTAAGTTTTTATCTAAACCACATTTTCCTCACATAATACAAAACTGTAATATTATTTATGCACTCCGTTTGACAGCTCCGTGTATTACTAATAATTATTATTTGCAGTAAATATTAAGTGGTGAGATTTAAAACGATTCTAGTCAACATTTCAAGTATATAGTTAACAAAACATAACATTTCATGTAATTGAGCATACATGATACGTATGTATGTATTTTGGTGTATGATGAGTTGATGTGTTACATATATATCTTCACGCTATACGCTGTATCCCTAACGGGGTAATCAGAGAGGACGGGGCGCCAAAGCTTTGCGGTTTTTACATACTTCTTTCGCCTCTTCGTATCTCATCATTCTTCTGACGCATTTAGGTATGCGGGTGGTTTTCACATTATGACAGCTAACACTCTGGCTGTTTGATCTTCCTTGGCTTCTGCTATCACTCACTTTCGCTCTGTAGGATTTGTTCGTTAGTTTTTCATCACTCATTCTTTCCATGTGGCCGAACTATCTGAACATTCCTTTCTTCATATTTATAATAACATTGTCGTGCAACCTGTCATACTGCGTATCTCTTTAATGTTTATTTTATCGACAAGGCAACCGCACATGTTTCTAAGAGATCGCATTTCTACTGCATATATCTTACTTTCATTTGATTTCGAGTGTATCACTACCGTGCTTCATTACCGTACAATAAAGTTGGCACCAACACCGCATTGTGGATGACCATTTTGACCGAGTTAGATAAATGCACAGTGCCATTAATGCGGTCAGAGCACCCTTTATTTTATTGCTAGCTGCTAGCCGTCTCTCCACATCCAACTCACATCTTTCATCTCAAGAAAACGCACTCCCTAGATACACAATTTCATTCACTTCTTCTAGACATTTTCCATGTACCCATATCACACATTTCGTATCTTCCCTGCAAAACACCAGAACCTTAGTTTTGTTCACATTCATGTTGAACCCCCTTCACTTCGCATTCTTCTTTCATGGACGTGACTAGTTTCTGCAACCCTGCTTCTGATGGTGCTATGAGCATAGCATCATAAGCATAGAAAAGGCACTACTGTACCATCATATATCATGCTACTCATGTCAGACTTCAAACCAGGGCGACACCATCTATCCTTACACACGTGTCTGTGGCCTCGATATAATAACCTCACAGTCTGCAGTAAGGGGTCCTCCACGTCATATTCAGGCACTTCACAATTTCATTTGCACTACTCTATCCGATGCTTTCTCTCGATCCGCGAAACCGCAGTGACCTATGGCCAGAAACTACCCCACGATACTGCGGAGTGACAAAATCTGGACCATATAAACCCTACTGTTCCTAAAACCACCTTGTGTTTCCCACAGATAATTTTTAGATATGCCATTCATATGTATAAGCTGAACAAGCTGATGGCCCTATAGCACGCACAGTCTAAATGAGAATCTTTCCCCTTACAGTGAGGTACTATGTCTGTGGTGCGCCAGTCCTCCGGAACCTCTCTCCTCTGCCAGCAAAAGACCGCACAGTTTACAGAATGTATCCCAAACCCCAAGACTACCAAACTTGATCATCTTAGCAGTAAACTCACCATTTCCTGCAACCTTTCCACATTTCAGACTTCTTATCGCTTTCTTAATCTCCTTCATACTAATGACTTTCTCTAGTTCATGGCCCGAGGGTGGCGATTCGTTATAATCGCATTCAGTGTAAGAGACAGAGTCGCTATTCTCGTAGTTCTCTATAATAATCACTCCATCGCTGCAGAACATATTTTTTGTCTGTTAGCAGATTGGGGTACGCGTGGATCAGTACGAAGCATTCCGATAAAGTGAGATAATATTAGTGATAATTATGCATGTAAATAACGTACACGAATATAAATGTTTCCATAATAAATCAATAGAGATACGTATTGATTCTAAAATACAAAAACAATGTAAAAATTACGAGCATTGATTACCGTGAACACTGTGTTTTTGTCTGACGTCTCACGAAAAATAATGTTGGCTGGTGGTACTCGGTAGCAGTAACAAAGTATGTATTGTAGAGGTACATAGTGCGTAGTGAGCGAGAAGTTAAAAGTACTGTCGCTCCTTGTCGCGCACAGAAATCACTCGCATTATATATAATTTAATTCTATGTACTATTATTCGTTCATGTATTTACTCTGCTAATGTATTTATTACTTATATCTATAAGTTAAAGCTTTAGTTTAATGATATATTCAATTATTTTTATTAATATATTATGAAAATAGCTTTCATAAGTCAGCCTTGGTCTTCCTTGGCTTCTTTTACCACTCACTTTCGCTCTGTAGATTTTCTTAGCGAGTCTTTCATCACTCATTCTTTCTAAGTGCCTGAACCATCTAAGCATTCCTTTCTTCATTTTTACAATAACACTGTTGTGCAACCCTGTCATACTGCGTATCTCTGCATTGTTTATCCTGTCCTCAAGCGTGACACCGCACATATTTCTGAGAGACCGCATCTCCACAGCATTTATCATACTTTCACTCGATTTTGAGCATATCCAGGCCTTACTACCGTACAACAAAGTTGGCACCAACACCGCATTATGGATGGCCATTTTAGCAGTGTTAGATATATTCACACTACCCACTAAAGCGGACAGAGCACCATCACAAGGAAGATCAAGGCTGACTTATTAAGATCAAATAGCCAGAGTGTTAGCAGACGGAAATGTCAAAAGCACTCGCATACCTAGGCGAAAATGTGTGAGGAGAATGATAAGATTTGAGGAAGCGAAAGAGGTGTGTAAGGACCGGGACTCCTGGCGCTCCCTCCTCTCTGACTACTCCGTTAGGGATACAGCGTGAAGATATGTTATGTTAAAATAGCTTTTTTAGAAAATATACTATTTAAAAAAAACGTATTACTTTTATTATTTATTTTTAAAATAAACTCGTGATGTACGTTACAATGTTACACAGTGCATGTATTTATTTTATTTTCACGTAATTCTACTGTACTTTATGTATGTGAGTTTCGGATTACTACATTTAATTTATATTTAATTTATATTGAACAATAGAAAATAATTGAAAAGACTCATGTAATAGAAGTCTGAGTATCAAATAATAAAGCACGAGTAAAGAGATTAAGTTGCTCCATTCGTCACCTACGCATCCGTCTGTCAAGACTAACAAAAAAATCCACGTAATTGATATTATCAAAACGATGAATTCATTTATTAATGAAACACAAATGAACTTTTGGAACATTGACAGAGATTTTGTATGAAACAAAATTGTGTGGTACCTAAAATGCAATATTTTTTTTAAGATTTTAAAGTCTAGACTCTAGAATCTAGACTATAAAAACTAATTGTGAAACATCACTACCTCGTTAGGGATACGTTATGAGAATATGTATGTAATTGTAAAAAAATAAATAAAACCGGTGTTGGCTTTGAAATTAAAAAAAGTCTACGTTCAAGTTCAACATGACATCCTATTCATTACTTTGGCTTGATTTTGAATTAGTAAGTTCTATCGTCTACCTATTTGTGCCTTCCTTACACAATTATACATTTTTATAAGAATAAATTAAAATAATAGTATAAATATAAAAGTAACACTATACACAGTGTGCTATGATCTAAATATACGTGTAGGGGAGAGCAGGTAGGATCCGTATACTTTTTAGTCTGAGCCTTGTAAAAGGAAAACTAATAATTAAGAAAATAAAAACAATGTTGCTGTATTACCTACATATCTGGCTATAATATTAATGCAGTTCAGTATTGATATAAACCAACATAGTCAAGCTATGGTCGTTTATCCAAAAAATGGAATACATACGAAAGCATCCCTCACGTGCGGTACCTTTATACATGGTATCGACGCATTCGTACATAGTGGTGAGCCTTCGTAAACAATGATAAAAATGCCATTTATACGAAATATAAACATTTATTGAGATTATAGATCAAATTTAAAGAACGCAGTAATCATTATGTTGCTTTGTACCAGTTGAAAAAATTAACCCTTCTCCTAAAAATTTTTTTAAGTGAATGTGAAGAAATCAATCAACATTCTGGAAATATTACCTGAGAAAAAATACCGATGAAATGGTGTCACTACTAACTGAAATATTTCCTTCAAATGAGCTCGCACCTGAAATAATTTTGCCAAAATTTGCTTTTGGTTCTCTTTAGTCAATACCTTTGGCATGCTCAACACTGTAAATATCTGTAATTCATTAAATTCGATATGCAGTAAGTTCACATTTTATTAAAAGCTTTTCATGTTTCTGGAAGGAATTATTTACGGCCGTTTTATTGAATCCATAAGGTCTTGCTTACACTGGTGCTATCAGATTTTCTCTCTATCGCTCCCGTTCTATTCCCCTTTTTGATGTATATTCGTAGCATAGTTCTGTAACAATAATGTTGTTGGAGAACAAACTTTCTCAACTCAAGCGATACTCGTACGGTACGACTAGTCTACCCCACTCTGGCTACTAAACCCCACTATGAATGTACCAAAGCACCCCAATCCAAACGATACGCAAATTAATTCAAAATAAACCATCTACGCATTTTTTGTCTTAATTTTTATTGTATGTGTTTACTTAATTTGCTTAAAAACACAAACCTCTTTCTTGGCAGTTTAAACGTTACAAAAAAGTGTTGTTGCCTTACGTAGCTTATTTCAACCAGACGATACAGCCGCGTAAAGCTAATATAATTATTTCAGCTATCAATAATTTCCTATGGTTCAATAATTTTAATTGAAAAATGAGTTGTGGCGAAAACTTTTGTCGACAATTTTGTGAAACCTGTGTAAACTTAAACATTGGCAATACATAATGAAGTAAAGTAAGGAACAATAGGAAGAGTTGAAGCAAAGAAAAACAATAGTTGGGAATTATTTATCATTCAAACCGAACTGACGTTGGGCTCAGTTAAAAACTTATTTAATCAGTTTTAGTGAATCGGATATTTTAATGAGTGAAAGTCTAACGAAGATGACGGACGTTAAACCGTACGTACACACAGAACAAATTGTAATCTGCAATTTGTTTCATATTGTTAGTTTACATACAAAATATAAGTAAGAATAGTATGACAGGCAGGCTCTTCACATTTAAGTTTTTCTTTTGTAGGCAATGCAGAATCACTAAATTCGTTTGAACAAAGTTAATGTATGAATGAAAAATCACAGTAATTTTCTTTATGGTTCCATATCAAAATTGGCAAAAAACGGAGTCCTTGTAGCTTTGCCATTGTCTGTTTGTTTGTTCGTGTGTCTGCCCTTTGTCTTGTCTGTTCGTATGTATGAGTTGTGACATACGGATAGACAATTTTATTTAGCATAGAGACATAAATTGCTAATCCGTTACCGGAAATGAGAAAAAAATCATAATAGGTATTTTGGATTTATTTTCTTTTTATTTTTCAATTTCATATGACTTCAACTTAGTCCGAAATTTACAAAACCCTAAGTTAAAGCATGTCCGACACGCTCTTTTCAGGTATTTTCTTTAAAATAAACTGCAGATTTTGTATAAGATTTTAATGAAGGTATTTCACTTCGACTACCCCATTAGGGATACAGTGTGTGTATGTATGTCATTGAATTCTAATACAAATATTCAATTGTATAATATTACAATAAAGGCTTCTGTAGTATAATATTACAATCAAGGTTTCTGTAATAGAGTGCAATGGAGGTGTGGAATGGCTACAATGTAATTATGTGAATGTGGTCAAATTGTTTGAAAAGTGGTGGTGGCTGGACCGAGCGTTCGGCGCCCGCGGTTCGACTACACCTATATTATTATAAATTCAGACCAATAGAAAAGTATTCTAGAACAAACATAATAGGAGTTAGGAGCGTATTGTTTGATATGTTGAAATTGCTGGTTGAGTACTTAGGTAAATGTTAGAAGTTTTAAACTAAAATTGACGTTGCGACTTTTAGACATCATAATATATTCTGATAATAATTTTATGAACACATAATATTATGTATGTGCATTTATGTACCTATATCAAGAATACAGTAATATCATTGTTGATTGTTAAAAACGAGATATTTTACAGAAATACAGTATTATTTACGTTTTGTGAATAGAAATATATTTCTTATAATAAATATGCAAACTATTTTGATAGGCAATTGTAGCCTCTAGCAAGTAATTTTTAGTTAATGATTTACAGTTGAATCAAGAGCATGTGGAGTTAATTTCGTAACTGCAATAGTTTGCAACTTTCGGCGTTTTGTTTGAATAATTAATGGTAGTTGGACTTTACTCACAAAGAGTAACACTTATATTAAAATTATTACATAACGTATCACACTACCTGCATGTCTGAATTCAGTTTCTATGCAATTTACTAAAATAGACATATTTAAGTGCCTACAAAAAATAGTTTTCGACCCTAAGTCGCTAATAAGTATCTAACGACATCGATTCATTTTATAGTTTTTATTTCATACTAGCTGAAGCCCACGACTTGGTCCGCGTTTTTATTTTTAAAATAGCCTATGTCTTTCCTCAGGATTCAAGTTATCTCCATACTCAATTTCATTGCAATCGGGTGAACGGTATGGCCCATAAAATACGAACAAACACAAACAAACATTGATTTTTATATATTAGATTATTTAATATTGCCTTGTTTTATAACACTCGTTTTGTCAAAAAGACTCAAAAAGATAGTTCACCTTTCGGCAAATAGGGTTAAAGCGAATCACAGGTATTACTTTAACGTAATTATACACTTAGACATACCTACTGATAAAAGTTTAGTTGTATAATGTGTAAGTACCTACATACATAATATATGTATGTTGGTATATGCAATACATATTTTATTGTTAAATATTTATTCGTCATCTCTCAAATAACATATAGCGGTAAAAAGATTTATGACGCGGCTAATTTAGTTATTGGAAAGTTATAACAAACGAGCCTTCTGCCACAGCCTATAAGCTTAGCAACAGAATACATAGTATTTAATGACAACTTTACACCAGTACTTTTATAATATTTAATCTCCTTAACAAACATTCAATTTAGATACGTGTCCTGGTTGTCAGTCTGTTTGGAGGATACGAGTGATTGTTCGTAAAGGTCATAAGACGCATCCTGTTTCCATTCATTTAAATGTTGATCAATCGTAGCCTGTGTTTTCCCAGCAATGGATTAAAGTTACCTATTGTCTAACGACATCGATTTGTTATTACGGCGCTGAAAGTAGATCGATGTTTTATGACTCGGTTAGTATCGTTAATAAAATAAGAGCATGCATTATGTATACATGAACACATGTTGCAAAATTTATGTAGATGCATTTCAAATTTATTCGACTTCTTTTACACATATTCATCTTATGAAATAATGGAACCGTTCAGTGACAAATGTTTTTAAATGAAGTCTACGGCATTTCGTTGTATGAAGAATCAAAAATGCATTTTAATACATTCTCAAGCTCAATCACTTGTCTCTCTTCCTCTTCTTAAAATCTATCTCTTATTAAACTATCTATAAACTCGTATTAAAGTTAGTCATTTGTTAACTGTCAATGAAGAGAACAGAAATCTCGATATCTCAATATAATTTTCTTAAATACAAATATTTTCTATGCAATGACCTAATGACTTACAAAGATAGATAATCGTTTTTATGGGATTTCGTTTCAAATAAAGAATGTTGTATTATGGTTCTTTTTGATGTACACGTAAAAAATAATGTCTAAAAGGGAATAATTTACGGTAATATGTAGCTTAGTAATTACATTCTTGTTTAAAAATTACTGTCGAATATAAACGTTTCACATATAAGTGTATACATCATATGGATCACTCTTGCATTAAAACACATTATAGTAACTAGATGTTATGTAATGCTTACAAACATAGCCTTCTAAGATTTTATAGTAATCGGATGCGCTAAATAGTATAAATTAGAACGGACACATGAAAATTTTAATTTCCTTATTAATCATTACGAAAATAAGGAACATGAAGAACAATAGAAGTTGAAACAAAACAACTGACCCGTACGAATTATTTTAGAACATTACCCACCTTTTTGATTTTGTATGGATGAGAGATTATCTCCTAATATGGCACAGGGATGGTTGGCACAAAACATCACAATATACACTTTCAGTATACAAAATGTTGTGTCTCACTGCATTTTGATTTAAATTGGGATTGATTCACAGAGGATGCA
The DNA here is from genome assembly GCA_907165235.1 of Zeuzera pyrina. NCBI lineage: Eukaryota > Metazoa > Arthropoda > Insecta > Lepidoptera > Cossidae > Zeuzera > Zeuzera pyrina. Next base: position 9,727,995 of record OU015627.1, read on the forward strand.
GCTGGAGGCACATTGATCGTTCATCCACGCGTCGTTTGATCGTTCGAATTGACGGTGGTATATCAAAAAATGAGAAATTATCGGTCGTGTAATATCGCTAAAGGCTCGAGCCGGACTGAGCGGTTTATTATTATATCGCGGGAAGGAGCGCGGTTGGATTCAAGGTTCCAGCGGCCGCGGCCGGCTCACGTAGCGAGGCTTATCTTGCGTCGCCTTTGTCGCTCACGACTCGCTCCGCTCGTTTGCCTCGTATCATTACGTATCGCGCGGAAATAGTCACGAACGAATACATTTTAGTAATCCTCAAATTCGTGACAGTAAATTAAGATGAGATCCTTAATAAGTGATGCTTAAGTTTCGTAATAAGAACACCAGGAGCGATTCTGACATAATCTTATGTAGATAAAAGATTCATTTCTATTCTAATAAGTAACATAATACGAACAATATTTCAGTTAACTTTCAAATTACTACATTAAAAATAATAAACTCAGCGTTTTATTGTTAAATGTGATGACCGTGATATTTTAGTTTATTTACTTTTTATCATAGATTGTTGTAAAATTATAAGTTAATACCTACAAATTTTACAATTATGTATATAACTATTAGTTATATACTTACTATTATTCACACTTCGAAAAGCTAATTATGGAGGTCACTGAATTGTGTAATATAAATTAATTGATGTAATTAGGTAATTAAAAAGTGATGTGAAAAATAAGAAAGCAATACAGTACAACCAAGTGTGAATGCATATATTTTGAGTGTGCAATGTGCATTTGAATATTTATGAATGGGGATGTATTTAAATTATTAGTTTCTTATAATTTATTATTTTCATTATGCTCGGTTTCAGTAACGTATGAATCTAAAGTTAAACTTCTCATTGTTAATAATGATTGCTTCCTTACAGCAGTTTGTAAACATAGCACGTATGTAGTATGAATACACTTCTTTACGGAGTTGGAAATATTACAATAGTAATAACTATAATTGCCAATAGACAATAACTTGCTTGCTACTGATAAAACTCGAAGTGGACACGGGAGGATGTGTTTTTAAGCACGTGTACAGGAGCGCGTGACGGACCGCGTGTTTCGATACACGTATGACATTTCCATTACAAAATAAGCGTCGTCATGTACTTCTAGATGTAATATTATGTCAACCGAAATTTGATGTCTTTTAATTAATTACTTTTTATAATTTTAATAAACCATTAACGATGAGGATAGTACATCAATTGCTTTCTAAAAGAGGTATCCTGGGTTTCGGTTCACTATAAGTTAAATCACTAAGAATAGATATAATAGTTTATGTATTCTGGCGGTTTAATTGTGAATTGAATTTGGGAATTTGAGACCACATCTAAATTCACTAATGGGCCTAAAATATAAAATAATTATTTTCAACTTTATACGTATATTGCCTTACTTTCTCTCTATATTGCCTAAAGAACTTTGTAAGGCAGACTGATGACGCGTATCCATTAGCACTATAATACTATAATATATATACCTAAGCTAGGTACCTTGAACAATGACAGCTTTCTAAGCGGCAACTTTGAGGAAGTTTATTATTTAAGATAATGTGTAGTTTTAAGTTTGTAAATATTAACATATGTATGTACTTTTTATTAATAAAGCTTTAAGTAGGTATAAAATAATAATAATAATAATAATATATTAAAAATATAAAATTAAATATTATTCGTTTAAAAATTTAGCTTCCTGAAATATAAAATACAAGTAAATTTAGAAAGCTAACTTTTCTAAACAAGCGATAAGCGTTTCAAAGTATTCTAAGGGGTTTCAGTAGGCGTTTACTTATAAAATCTGTTCCTCTGTTCCTCTCCGTTAAATTGGGTTATAAAACCTTGTTTTGAAATATTACTTAAGTATTGATATCTAAAATATCAATAACCCTCAACACTTAGAAAGGGTAACCCATTTTATAAAGGAATAACTTTTAGTATTAGACGCTATTTTAGATATTAAAGTACAACTAGGAGTTTTTATGTGCTGTTATGTAGGAGAAATGTGCACACAGATACCCAGTCTTTTGGCCACCATTACTCCTCTAAACGTCCTCGGCGCGTTATTGACGGGTTTCGATATCTCTTACGGAACGTACCGGAGTCCCTCTCGCGGTTGGCCCAAGCACTTCTACGAGGGCTGCTATTTATGTATCCGGAATAACAAAGTGAAACAAACATATACCATTTATTATAGATTTATTGCTTTTCAAAATATTCACCATGATGATCGATGCACTTTTGCATGCGTGGGAATCAATTTTCGTAGCACTTTTTCCATTCGGATTGAGGTATCTCCAAAACGTGCATTTTGAACGCTTCAACAGCCTCTTCACGGCTCGAAAAACGTTGACCACGTAATTTATTCTTCGCGGTTGGGAATAAATAGAAGTCGTTGGGGGCCAAATCGGGGCTGCACCGCCGATGACCCGTTAATTCGATCTTTTGATCTTCCAAATACCAAGTTGTTTCGGCCGATGTGTGGCAGCTAGCATTGTGATGAAGAAGGATTCTGCGTTGTCCGTTGTTCTTTCTTATTTCTTCAAAGACTTCTGGCAAACAAATGGTCGTGTACCATTCAGAATTAATCGTTTTACTATCCTCTAGTGGCACTAGCTACATGTCCATTTATACCAAAAAACAAGCGACCATTTGCTTCAAAGTGCTTTTTGAACGAATGACTTTTGTTGGGTTCGACTCATTTTGGAATACCCAAACCGTTGCTTGTTGTTTAGTTTCAGGATCATACGCAAAGATTCATCACCTGTGTAGATATTATAGACAGCTTTTGACGCACCCTGATTGTACTTTTGTAACATTTTTTCACACCAATCGACACGAGCCCGTTTTTGGTCAATTCTCAAGTTGTGCGGAATCCAACGTGAAAAAATTTTTTTTTACAGCTAAATGTTCGTGTAATATTTTATATATACTCGTCATACTTATGCCCAGAGACGCCTCTATCTCTCGATATGTAACATGACGATCTTGCATTATTAGTTCCCGCACAGCATCAATATTTTAAGGTACAACAACCGATTTAGGGCGACCTTCTTTAACTTCGGCCGTAAGCACAGACCGCCCACGATTAAACTCACTAAACCAGTGATACACAGTAGTTTTCGATGTTGATTCGTCCCCAAAAGTCGAAGTGAGTGCATCGTTGCACTGTTTTTGAGTTAGCCCTTGCCGAAAATCGTAATAAATCATAGCACGAAAATTTTCACGACTTAAATCCATGGTGAAAAAGACTCGCAATTTTCAAAATGACGCCACAAAGGATAATTTATTTATTTATTTATATTTCTTAAGGCATTGGTAACAAGACCATCAGCCTAATGACGTAACTTCTGGAGAAACATTAATTAACTGTCCCTAACACTCCTCCAGTAAAGTGATAGTAGGCTTTACTGAAGTTAAAAAGGACTTCTTGAAAGAACGCGAAAACGTCAGCTACACATATTTATTTAGATCTCCTCCATTCTTTTCACTTACACAGAACTTTAAAACACAATATACTATCACTGTTGTACTTTAAAACTCCTAAAAATGTAAAAATTTCAAAATCTAAATAAAATGACAACCTCACTTCTCCTGTTCCCGCCAAAAAATCCTCACCACAAAGGATAAACAAATGACAGCTACATGAAACAAATTGTATTCTTCGGCCAAAGAGTTCCATTTTTAAATGTTATAATTACTTTTTTATAATTGTTCTGTAACTGGCCAGTTCCGGATACATAAATAGCAGCCCTCGTAGGGGTGTTTTTTTTTTTGTATTCTGCGTCCCTTGGCACAATATAATCAAAGACTGTCTGTTTTTGAGCCTTTCTCGCTTTACCTTTTACATCTTATTCATTCCATATATCGTTCTTTCCATCCTTAAATTTAAACAATTTTTATCTTATTATTACTGGCTTACATGATTCATTACCTATATTAACTACTTATTTCTATCATACATTCCTTAAATTACCATAACTCCGAAGAGGGTACTCCTACAACTTATTTCTTAACTACATTTTATTTGAATTTTATTTCTAAATCTATCTTATAGCTACTTATTTTGACATACTTTAACTATATGTTAATCATATAGTTAGTACTTATACCCTTACATTTATTCTTTTTATTCACTTACTATTTTATTCTTAACTTACAGATTCCTATTTCCATTTCATGTTACTACTCTACTGAACTCTGTAATATTTTAAGGGCCATTATTATTACAGAGCCTCTCGGTACACTCGCAGTACTATAATAACGCGGACCACACGCGCTGTTATCCTACTTGGAGTTGCGTGGAAAGGCAAGAACGATCGAAGGCTCTACTCCGATTGGCCGCGATCCCGAAGGCCCCTTCAGTCGTCTCTTACGACAGGCGGGGACCACCGTAGTCTTATTTTCGTGTTACAGGGCTGATAAAAAGCCAACATCACATAGTGTTCCCAGTCACCCATCCAGGTACTGACCACGCCCGACATATTTAACTTCGGTGATTGGATGAGAACTGATGTATTCAACGTGGTATGGAAGTTGGCAGCAGTTCAGTACCAATTGCAAGTAGACAATATCTACAGGCGTATTATTATTTGCATTTTAGAGCGAAAGCATAATATTTGTCTTTTAAAGCAAAATCGATATATAAAAAAACCGGTTCGTATTTAGTTTAAGATATTTCTTGACCTTGTTGTCGAATGAAATAACGATGCTGTGTTAACTTAAGTTATAGAGATTGAGCAAGTCGGAAGTTGTGCATTATATTAAAATGAATATCGTATGGCTGACCTTCCGTTACCTATATTCAGTAGTAGTGCAACGAAGAGTAAATAAATTTATATATTCACTTCCTGTTAAAACCAAGGTCAGTTTAAATTCTTCTATTTGTAACCTCATAGTGCGGAAGTGTAAAGAGAATTGATTTGTCTGTACCATAATTCCGAACTGTAATTATATTGTAACTGTAAGCAATAAATCTTGCTTGATGTTCGGTGGATGTTTGATTCTTAGAAACTGCAATGTTTTTAGGTTTCATTACTTAAAAAGTTCTACATAGTTTATTTATTTATAATAAAACTAGCGACTCGCCCTCTTTGCACGTTTAAAAAATTTTTTGTAAATAAATTACAGTCCATGTTACTCGCTGATAATGTAGCTTTCTATATGTGAAAGAATTTTTGAAATCGGTTGAGTAGTTTTTGAGTTTATCCATTACATACAAACAAACAAGGTTTACCTCTTTATAATATTAGCACAGATTAATTAGTTACTAAATATTAGCATAGATTAAAAAAATATCTCTTTTCACAGTCAGTGAGATCTACGTACTAGAAGAAATATAAGATTACACATTGCCTTGTTTCGTGTTTATTTGACATACAATATACTTATGTAATGTGCATACATAGCGATCATTTTCATTAATATTTACAGAGCATTAATGCACAACAATATCGCCGTCGCACTCTTAAGAAAGTATTAGAATATACTTAGTATTTTATTTACTAATGTACAGGTAACATTTCAGTGAGAGCGCAGAAGGATCAATTCTCATTGACGTAGAGTTGAAGTGCATCAAAGCGACACTTTCAAATCGTGCATAGCACACTGACCTCTATCTTCATAACGTCTAGTATCGAGAAAAGAAAAAAAAAGTTTAAAAAGTAAAACCAGACTACGTAAAAATCAGGCTCTGAAAAATATACAACAAGAAAATATTCTTGTCTGACATTTTTATCTACAAACAATTCAATATTTATCACTTAATAAATGGACGACTTACATATACATTTTAATTTAATATATAGACATACTGAAGTTCAGAAGATAGCCGTGGTCGTATGCCACGTTATCCTAACGGTTGTTTACTCAACAATATACATATTTTATAGTATTACAATCCATTATAACAGCAGTAAGCGATCCTTAGGGCAAGGTGGCATACGACGATGTCTATTCTTTGAAAATCACTATGTCTACGTATTAAATTAAAATTTATGTGTAAGTAGTCTGCTTAGTAGCTGATAAATATTGAACACTTAGTGGAATAAGGCGACGCTGATCCCACGCGGTGTAGCGAAGGGTCACGTGACGGCGCCTCACGCTCGCACTGCCAGCTCTTCGCGCTTCTTTCCGTCCCGGCATTTCCGCTGTCAATTTAGCATTTGCTCACAAAAAGCAGGAAGCTGCAGCAACGGTTTTACATGAGAAAACAAAAATCAAAGAAGGGAAATTTAGTATTCATCGTTAAAAATAGAGGCATGTATCTGCCCACTTATTTACATGACATTTAGCGACAATAATGATCCCGCAATTCCTAGTTATATCGAGTAATAATTGAACGTTCCGCATTTTTGTGCGTTATTGACGAACATGGACCATAATTATGCATAATAAACGGCCATTGATCACATTCGTCGAGCCTCAGTATGACTTATGCAGGTTATGCATAACAATCCGTTGATTACATAAATGACTTACATGTGTTACTTCGTATCTCCATAAAAATAAATTCGAAGCAAATACTTTCTCTGGTAGTCTTTGCTAGACCTTTCAAATTAATTAAGGAACTATCAAATGAACCATTATAACAATCACTCATTTACACATGTCGAGAGCGTTCGTCATACATATGTACTTTAAGACTAGAGAAAATAAAAACCAGGGCAGGAAAACGCCCGCCTGACCATGAAACTACGTATCATGTATCGGTTTTTATTGGTACTGGTTTTAATTTTCTCTGGCGTTACGTGGCGTAGCAATAAGCCTCGCAGCGTTGCTTGAGCTGATAGACCAGCGCGGCCTCTCGCGAAAACAGCTGGCCTTTGAAGCGAATGCGCGTCACGTCTCGTCGCGTCGCGTCATGTCTTAGTATAAACTGACTCTTAGGACCATATTGCAGAACGAAACTTAAACGTGAATTTATGATTAAGTCTAGTTAGAATAAGATGACATTAGCAACATTTTTCTCTAATTATTCTCAAGTTGAGATTCACACTTGAGTATCGTTCTGGAACACCTTAATGTCACTACCGGCAAAAAATATTTGGACTTACAGATAGCAAATTGGTACCCACTTGGAACCACATAATGACAAGTAGCTAGCCTATCCCCTACTCTAGATAAGTCTCTTTTGTATAAAACATTCATTATTTTATGCTTACTGTTATTTTACAACTATAGGTGATAAAGTACAATATACGTGCTAGGTGGACGAATTCTTTGAAACTGAGAATCGACATCACCATTTGACTATAAAAATATTGTACAGTTAGTATGTGTTGGGGTATTTCTTCATACCTATTGCAGTATGTGACATATAGCTCTGCGGGACATTGGCAAAGCATGGCCAATTCAATTTTCTGTCCCGGTTTCGGTCACAGCAGGCGACAGCTTTGACGTATCATTTAAATGTCAGATAAATAGTAATCCACGCGAAGTACGTATATGTAAAGGACGACAATAATTATTTGTGCTAAGGTCGCCGGTAGTATGGACATCAATATTTATTTAAATATTTTTAATTCCCTTTACTTTCAAGATAGAGAGAGTGGATCGGATGTAAGAATGGGTGTTACGGTGGTGTTTATTAGTGATCTTTATGAAAATTGGAAAATGAAACGCATATGGAATCACCTCAGTTTGTCACAAATTCACAATCAGCAGTTTTTCTCAGATTATTTGACATAAACAGCTATTTGGATCATTATAGCAAGTAGTCGTTAAAGTAGTGGCTCAATTACAGACGTGAGCTTTGAAGATTCGATTTAGATCGTAGGGGTTAGCGATCTCTTTAGCGAAGTTCTTCAAATCGCTTTAAAAATATACATATAACAATGCTTCTTTGTGTTACTCCTCCTTTAACTTTTATTTAAAATAAAGAAAATAATAGAGTCCTCCTGAAGTTCGTAAAGTACCATGACCTCTGTAAAATAATCATTTATCAGTTACATCCACCTGACTGGCTCACAGTGGCTCACATGAAGGCTATGAGATATTTAATTGAACATGAAATATGTTCAATAAATGAAGGTATTGTATAGAATCGGCCTATAGTATCCTTGAAAAGTAGAAAAAATACGTATGTAAAGTATCATATCATCAATAATACATTCAGTTAAGAATGAAGTATGTATGCAATATAATACTGCTATGAGAAACAAAATTTTGCAATGTGTTCTTGTTAATCTTGTTATTAATAGAATTTGTATATTGTAAACAAATTGCGGTATAAAATCGACATCAAAAGGGTATGTTTTACGATGTGATACATAGATATATTACTTACCAATGGCTCTTAAATCCTTTTATTAAATAACAGTTAATCACAACATCTTTGAATATGCAATCTCGATAGTGATTCCAACATTACATGCACGAATAAAAATGTCATAGAAGGCAAAAGTTGTATTAACTATTTCAAATGAAGAGTTCACAATACGTTTTTTTGTTAACCTCGTGACCTAGGTTCGTGACGAGATGAAATTACAATGATAAAAGATAAAAAATTATAAATATTTTGTTTGCATAATATACAAACCGTATTAAAGATTTATTGTTTATTCTGTACCTACAATACTTGAAATTGGTTAATCTATACAGTATACTATACATATTATGTATAATAGATGCACAAAAAAAAATTTCGATTTATAAAGTATTTAGTTAAAAATACTTTTAAAATAGTCTTGACTTCGCTCTGGTGTGATACTAAATGTCATAGTGACGCCATTCATGCCATTTTTATGATAAGATAAGCCATTTTTATGATGCCATTTTTTTGCCATACAAACGTCGTCCTGACAATTACAACAAAAAAAAAACAAAAAATCAGTCAAATCAGTCGAGCCTTCTTCAAGTGATTATCTTTCATACATGCGGCAATTGATTTTGATTTATATAGATTAATTTTGTTGTGTGAACATTATAGTAGTGACATGAGAATATGCATAAAGGTGAGCTTTTTTAAAGAAACTTTTACTCAATGACAATTTCGTACGTTTTTCATATTTACAAATAGTTCACCCCTAGACTAATCAAGTAAATGAAATTACATAGTACAGAAATAAAAATAAAGTTACAAAGTTATGACAAATAGTTTCATTCATAAAAAAATAACTTTCTCTGATCTTTGATAAGGCTAATAAAAGTATGGTGACTCTTGTACATTTTACATCATGCCTTTTAAATTTGAGATTAGACGTAGACGGTTGTCATCTTTTCTTTCGAGAGATACCATATAATTTCGACTTTAGTGAAAATAGACAAAATGTGTGACCTCTGTCATCATCAAAAAATTACACCAAAAACTAAAATCACTGCGAATAGTATAAAAAAATAGAAAATTCCCGAAAAATGAATATATGAATGGGACAAAGAAAAAAAACAATATAACTTATTATGAATGTAATTTAATAATATTAAAATACGATATTATTCAAAGCGTATTTATTATAAAGCATTTATATATCCGACAACTAGCGGTCTTCTTTACACACGAATAAATACTAACTACGGAATTCGATCCCGGCCTTTATTTCTAATCCCGGGATTTCGGGATTATACTTAGTTAATCCCGGGATCCCGGGATAATTTCGGTATCGAGGGTTACAAATAAACAATAAGAAAATCTTACAAAATCAGCTCTTTAAACGACTAATAATAATTTAGACAAAAATCAACATATTTTACGGTACACACCTAGCTAACTTTTCCCAACTGGCTTGCCTGTCATTTCATTAGAAATAAAAATAGTTTAATATCGAACAAGCATTACCTGTGCGCTTGCTTGGCTATTATTCTAATTTAAAATAAGTACAATAATTTGTATTGCAAGCAAGGATCACCGAGTAACCCATTGTGCTTGCTTCCCTATCATTTTAATAACACTACAAGTGTTTTAGTTGCAAATAAGCAGCCCCAAGTAGCCCAGTGAGAATTGCTTGCCTATCATTTTTAACCTCCGATGCAAAAATAGGAGTGTTTATGAGTTTAACATATGTTAATTGTATATCTTTTGTTATTTTTATATCTGTGTTAACTTTTTTATTAATGTATCTGTGGATCTGTGTATCTGTCTGTGGTATCGTAGTTCCTGAACTAATGAACCGATTTTGTTTTAGTTTTTTTTGTTTGAAAGGCGATCGAGAGGTTTCTTAGCTATGATTCAGGAAAGTCTTTCAGCCGTTTGCAGATTATTAACTATTTTCTAGTTGTTGAAGGGATGTGAGCAGCTTCTACTGATCTGCTCGATTCGAAATTTAATGTCTTGTGGCTTCAATAATATTACAATAACACGGTAACTTTGACTTGATGCTGCAACATCATCTGAATTGAACAGGATATCCAACTCCTCACCAACTTACAGCAGAGATATCATATTTATTATAGTTACTAGTTCATAGTAATGCTCACAATGTATAGATTGTAGATAGTTAGATGGTGCTCAAGGTCTGATGATGGAACAGACAACTATTATCACAATACACATATTTCGGCGAGGCAAGTTCTCTTGGTGCAATTTCGTGCATCGTACTGGAAAGTATTTGTGTGAATGTGGGAATAAAGTGTCGATCGTAACGTGTTTAAAAAGTGTGAAATAAAACTTAAATAAGAAATTTAAAAAACCCTGACTCAAAGAAAGAAACACTAAAAAATAAAAGAATAATTAAGTAAAGTAAAAAAAAAACAGAATACAACTAAAAATGATAAAGTAGGTACGAAATTTAAATATAAGTAATATACTTAAGGGTCCCCAGACGCGACGACGCTTGGACATAATTATTACTACTACTATTTATATTACAACTTTTACAACTTATCATAAACTTAAAGGGCTAGTAGGTACATTTAATTTTTTTTTGAGTCAGAGGTTTTTTAAATTATTAATTTAAGTTTTAGTTCAATATACAAGAAGTATTTCAAGCAATTATTGCCAATTAACCAAGTGAGATTTGTTAGATTAAACTGATACGCATGCGAACTCATTGACTTCGCTTCATGCAGGCTATTTTGCAACTTTTTTTAAATGATATCGATACCGAAAATTCCGGGATCAGGAAAAACTAAACCCGAAAATTTCGAAACTGAAAAGCGGTCGGGATCCCGGGATCAAATCCCCTAATACTGACATAATAAATACTGTTCGATATTCAGCTAAAACATGTCAACTAATTTTTCAAATATGTTAATAGTTACCCCAACTGATGTACAAGAAAATTCCATTTTAATAGGTAATTATTTAAATGTATTTTACGTTGTTAAGGCGATAGTAGCTAACATACGTAATTTGTTTTTGAATTGTAAATTATCACGTATTAGCCTTTGTATATTGAGGAGATCAATAATACATAATGTAATAACTGTCTAATCGCATAAAATTAACGAGGTCTAGAGGTCGACTAGTATAAGGTTAATGTAATTGAGATGTGATAGATTAATTGACATCGTGTAACTGTTTGATTGTAGATTGTATTAAAAACGTATTTTATATGCAGGAGTTTTAATCGTTCAGCGAAGGTTATAATCAAAACTGTTAATTTTGATATTATCTTTCAGTTCCTTTAATTCCAGTTTTTATTTGAATTTGTTACACATTGATATTCCATTTTCATTTAAATTATTTGTTCGACGGCACTAACTTATTTTATGGGAGCAGGTTTTAGAATTTTGTCGTTGTAGATTTTTTCTGACGCAGTTCAAAAGAACCAAAAAAAAAATATCTATAATCATCACGAAAAAATTATAATACCATGATGAGTATTAATATTCGTAAATTTTAAAGATGATAAATATCTTATTTGTAATATGAAGTGTTAATATTTTTAGAGGGTTTCAAGAAGCTTTCAGCTATTCATTAGTATATAGTCAGAATATTAGAGGAATTTTAATATGTCTTATTTATTTCAATTTTGTAGATATTTTTTCCATCATTCATACTGGTGTGGGAGAAAAAGAAAGAAAATAAATATAAAATATGTATCTGATTATATTTCCGCGCAAATGGTAAAAGTCAACTGAGTCAAAAGGAATTATACTGTTATAAGCGATGGATTAGCAGCCTGCTCCTAACCGGTTTAGCTTTGTCATCTATAAACTCAAATATTTATAGCTAAAAGTAGCGATCAAGGTATGATTTTAAGCTGCCTCGATACTCTTTCTTATCCCGAGTAAGTAATGGTGTAAAGTTAGATACATTTATACATAATTATTCAAAGATTTTATAAAGATAGTAATAATAAGAATAGATAAAAATAAAGATAATAATGAAGATATAAGAGTTAGTTTCTCATTCTGTATAGTGATCTTCGAGCCCTTCACGGTTCCGAGGGCTATTTTCTAATAAAATATATTATTTTAATTTAAATTAAGTTTGTAAATGTGCGAAGTTAATGCAGCATGTCATCTGATCTGCTCGCTGAGTCACGCTCCTTCACCGTCCGAGGTTGTTCTTGTGAAATATCCTCTACATATTGAATATATTTCGCCTTTGGCTAAAAATAAGGCAATATTATGCACAAACAAGTTTGTAAATATAGTATTTTATTAGTCTTATAGATCGAACTTTATGGAACACAGAGACATAAGATATTTCTTGTAAAGAAGGTACCTACACATGTTAATGATTTCCATTTTAAACCTATGTATGACAATAATATGGCAAACTTGAGTTTTTTCAAGGATTTTTAAGAAAAGAATTTATGAGCTATCTGAACGTTCTATAGTATTATGAAAATATTTAGTTACACGACTTTGACTAGTGTCGCGCTTTTATATTTTTTAGTAGCTGTGCCTCGCAGTTGCACCTGCGTTAAATTTGGTATTTTTCCGGTATAATACATAGTCTAGATTACTGTATGAAAAGTCCGCTATCTGTTAATGAAAGTTCCATCAAAATCGTTTCAGCCGTTACGGAGATTAGTCCGGACAAACAAACAGAGAGACAGACAGACAAAAATTTTAAAATAACGTATTTCGGTTTTGGTTACGTGCAAATAACTATATATGCTTAAGGAATAGTTTTTATTTCCAAATCACAGACAGACACTTCAATTTCATTTATATATGTATATATTTATATAGAAACAAGCAAGAAAATATTCTTGCTTGTTCGAATAAGGCATTTCCTAACTTTTTTAAACTTGTGTTATCAGTAATTTTGAAGATAAGAACAGTACCGAATTTTCCCCCTTACATTCACAAATACATTTTTATGTAATATAAATATCATATTTAGTATGCTTAGATGGTTCAGGCACATAGAATGAGTGATGACAGATTCGAAAAAAATCTACAGAGCGAAAGCGAGTGGTAAAAGAAGCCAAGGAAGACTTACGAAGATCAAATAGCCAGAGTGTTAGCTGACGGAAATGTCAAAAACACTCGCATACTAAGGCGAAGATCGGTGAGGAGAATGATGAGATTTGAGGAAGCGAAAGAACTATGTAAGGACCGCGACGCTTGGCGCTCCGTTTTCTCCGACTGATGTATGTATATTTAGAACTAATCAGCACTAATTAATACTTTTAAGTGTTGATAAGTGCTAAATGTATGATTAATTATTATACAAAATTTCAAATCTCCACGTCGCATGGTTTTTGAGAAAATCGGCAATGACCCATGACAGACGGACAGATGGACATTGGTTCCGTCTACATTAGAAGTATGGAAACGGTAAAAAAATACAATTTAATATATTATTAATTTACTACTGGGTAAGTGAGAGTAAACAATTTTCTCGATTTTTACACATCTTACAATAATAAGCTTACAATGAAGCTCTACATACGAGAAGGTCGGAGTTATGTAGAAATATACAAATGATTGATTGTTATGTGCAAGTAGTTATTTATTTGAAATACAAATTCCGCACATAAATGTTAAACAGTCGATAGAGTCTTCTCATGTTGGCGTTTGCAATCCTTACGATATTTAAGCGATTGTTTTGTTCCTAGTACATAATTTCTTGATGAAACATTAAATTTGCTACCGATTCTCTGGCACGAAAGTTTAGTACGTCTTCAAAGTCGAGGTCTCGTGTTTGACACTGTGCAAGGTTAATATCGAAAATGGACTTTTTAAAATTAGCTTATAATGCTTTAAATGACCTTTTGGTACAAAGGTCATTACGTCTGCCTTCTAATCGGACTCGGACTCGAGAATCGGACTTTTCAGGGTCCTATGGGTAAGACGACTAAAACGGAGCTCTTTTTTAGTTGAATCTGCCATCCTTACACCTATACCGAGTTGAATTTGGTACATAGATGTAAGTTGGTTATTCTAATCCGGAAACGAGAAACGAAAATTCTTTAGGTATTTTTAATTTTATTTGAGGCTTTACTTCAACGTTTCTTAAATTGATACTATGGAACCAGCATTAAGTTTAGTGTTATTAAGATGCTATGGAAAAGCTTAGAGCTTAGTTTGGTGTTATGCTATTGCTATTGAAAAGCTCAGAGCTTAGTTTAGTGTCACGCGATTACTGTATTTGCCTGAAAATACTGTGAAATTAAACAAAACAATGATTAAATAAATTATATCTTTATAAATTAAAGTCAAATTATAATTATAATTTAACAATTTTATAATTATTAAATGTTATAAGTACTTGCATACTAGGCGACAATGTGTGAGGAGAATGATGAGATGTGAGGAGATGATGAAAATGATGAGATTGTTGCTGCGTATGATAGTTAACGCGTACTTTCGGAAATACTTGACCTACTGGACTTGACTACTTGACCGAATGAGGTCATATTTCCACGATATAATATTTGTTTTGTTCAAATGATGATTTATATCTGTACTAGGATTCAATTGCTGGCGCTGTAGTCGTAACCTCATCCCGCCATGTACCAGAAAAGGCAGAACAACGTTTGATAGATCAGCTAGTTATATTGTGAATAAACCCCTGTTTATGTACATAATATGGTAAAAAACTGGGAGAGCAGCCATATTCTCTCAGGCCATGGTAGGTAGGTAAGGCAATCACCAAAAGACATACATCAGCGAACATAATATTAATTTAATTGTTCAATCACTGTCATTCTTTGGAGATTAACCTTATTATATGGCTTCATCTGTATTTTTTCAAATTGTTATTCAAAATTTTGGTTTGGATGTGTTTGCGTGAAAGCGTTATTGAAAAAATGATTTATACGGTTCGAGCACGTAATAAGAATAAGTGACGAACGACTGATGAAGAATAATAATACAATAATAATAATAATGCGCCAGACAATACACACCAATCATTTGATCTCAAACTAGGGTATTCCCTGTGCTATGAGAACCAGTCAACGACTACTGGGGGCATCTCCCAGTACACCCAGACCCGAGACAATCTAGAAAAGTAAATTTTCTAATGTAGAATAGATATTAATAGAGCGAAAGCGAATGATCAGGATTAAATAGCCGGAGTGTAAGTTGACGAAAATATCAAAAACAATAGCATACTTCGTCGATAGCGTGTGGAGAACGATGGAACATGAAGTAGCGATAGAAGTATTTATATTATATTATATCCCGTTAGGGATACAGCGTCAATATACGTATGAATGACATTTACAATTTGATTACATAGTAATAAAAAATTCAGAGTTACAGAAAGTTTCTCAAAATTGTGTATTTTACCTACCTTAAATTTGTATTATCTTTTTTAAAGTATCTAAGAATGGTGAAAAACGCTTTAGGCTCCATGCACGATCGTCGATTGTGGATCCATACTTCCATACTAATATTATTATACTATAAATGCGAAAGTCTGTCTGAGTGACTTTCACGGGTAAATCGCTGGACCGAGTTTGATCTAGAATGGAGGTAGATTAAACCCTAGGGAAGGAAATAGGCTACATTTTCAATTCCATGCGGACGCGGGTCGATTATATTTTAAATTACTGAAGAAATGTATTTTCAATTAACGAAATTATGATTGCCAAAATGTTTCTCCATTCAGTGGCAATTTATATATATTTTTAACACCCACATCCAGGTATAACTGGAATCGTATGATATTTGGATTACAAATTGGATGACTACGATAATTCGAGATTTTATTAGACGCAGTGAGTTAAAACAGATCGCGTATCAAATGCCTGTATAATTTACAAGAAAGTTTGTTAAATAATACAGGTATTTTTATAGCTTTGAAATGTCTATTATTCGCAAATATAACATTCCTTATTAAAAATACACTCTATCGGAGATATATTACTTTTGGGAACGCTCGCCTTAACGTTTATCGCAAAGTAATGTAAGGTTAAAAAATTGGTGAAGCGCACGTTGGGCTCACTCACAGTGTTCCGGATGATAGGTATTAATAAAATGGTAAATTTGGAAACTTAATTTCTGGAGATTTCTATGACTAATTATATTTTTCCTGTAAAGTTTTGGTAAGACTACTTTCCCTACTTCTTTAGTGGGGGATCGATGGATAGATAGTTATATTATAAGGGTTCCGTATGCTCCTTTACAGTACGGAACCTTAAAAACAGTTATAATATAGTACGATTACTTATTAGGTATTATATATACATATGGTACTGTACACTTCAATACATAAATGTTATGCTGTATACCTATGCAATTATCTGAAAAAACTTTTATCTTATTTATTATTATCGTTTTTTGTGTGCTCGTGACTAAATTTGTACATTTTTTTGTTAAAGTTTACAGATATTCGTCTGCATGAAGAGTAATTATAGAGTCAACCTAAGTAACAATCATTAGCAACGACATCCTAGTGGTCGCCTTGAGACGTGCTGGTGAGGGTGACCTCTCGGCTGTGTTTAGAACGACCTCATCAACCCGTCACAATGGACAGGAAAATTCAATACTTCCGTGCACCTGCAATGTGGTTCTAACAAGTATTTATTCTTCGCATAAAATGCGTACTTGTATCACTTATTATCTAAATGCACTCATTATCTAATTATTAAGTTTCGAATTTAGAAAAGATAATTTAAATAAAAGTCAGTTATTTCACATATATTTTCGTAGTCAGAGAATATTTTATGTAGAAAAGAAAGTCGACTCCCAGGGATACGTAGGGTTGTTGTACTTAGGGTGTGCGATACAGATGGCATGTCATTTAGTTGTACATATGTAAGTGCATAATATGTAATGTATATATAATTATATTAAATACATAAATATGTAGGCATATAACAATCAAAAAACAATGAACATGGATACGATTTTCATGTTGTTAAATCGAATTTCTTGTACTTATGCTGAAAAACGATAACTACGGATTCGAATAATTGTTGTTTCACTGTCAACCAGTGAACGTCGCGTGGTCAACGAGTGGACATCGCGTGGTTCGCGAATCGACAAGTAGTCTGTAGACAAACTCTGCACACGTACGCGATGTATACAATGCAACGTTCCCACGTTGGTGTGTGCACTTGTCTCACGTATGGAATGTTAGTACATTGTGATCAGACGTTGTTGTTACTTCATAGAAGGTACACTACTTTTATGTACAATCGCTTGTAATGTTTTCTGATTCTGAAAGTGAGTACTTTTTTTATTTGATATAATTGGCTATGCAGCCATGCAGGTCCCACCAGACCTTGATCACTGTGACTAAAATTGATCTATTGTGATTGCCACTATGTTACAAAATACTACTAAGTCCCACTGCAGTAAAAAAATGCATTCCTTGGAGTGACGCATCAGTGGTCCGCAGTCACATGAAATGTGCATAGGCGTTTTATCCGGCCTCTTGGCAGCACCAACACATTCTTGTGACGTAGAACCCCATGTTAGATATGTGCTTTTTTAAGCAACAATGCCCAGTAAGTGCTAAACTAAAGATACACAAGTTACTCCGGCACATTGCCGTAACACTAGAAGTCCCCTTGCGATTATATGTCTTTATAGTGGACATGAGCTTTGGAATGCTCCTGCTCTAGAATACTCTCCAAATACTCGCAAGAGGCTTCAAAACGGTATTTCGACAAAATCAATTGAGCCTGGCTTTTGGGAATCCTACAAAAAGATTCTGGAGCGGAAAAACCGGACCTTATGAGTCGTTGGCATTTTCATTGCCCACGATGCCCGCATGATCAGGCCCATCTTAAAATCACTTTGTTATTGCATTATTTCCCGGAGTGTTCAAAAGACTCACGCAGTTATTGATTAGTCTCGAAGGCAAATATTTGAGGCTAATGCCAAAAGAGCTGCCTGACTATCAGAATATATGTGTATGATTTGGTCTACGTAGTGCTTTTTAATGTTAATGTCCGCTACTCAATAATTGCGAATATTTCAGCTTGGAATATGGAGTACGTACCTCTCAAAATTCGAGCTCCTCTTAAAACTTGGACACTCTCTATAAATTCCACATCCTACGTCATTGTCCGACTTTGATCCATTGGTGTACCAGAGTAGACGTCAGGTTTCCAGGACATTTTTACTTGAAGCCGGTCAACCCTGGAAGGCATATCCACTATAAACGGTTTTTGAAAGGTACACCGCAGGATCATGACGTCAGCTAGTATACTCAAAATCGGAATATTCATTACTGAGTCTCGAAAAGATCTCAGGTTCTGCGATAGCCATTTCGTTCCGGCCTGGGCGGATAATGTGTAAACGCTGTTCCTCGCCTTCTTTAAGACATGCAGGTATAGGGCTGCGGCGGTAGGCTTAGTGAAGCATTTAACACCGCACCCGCCGAGGTCGTCATGGCTCCGGTTGATGCTAGACGGGCATTCTTTGCAAACCACCTAGCCTATCTATTACAGTCTTCTGGTGAGCTTTCTCGTACCAGACCACAGAGGCATAATTAATTAAAGGTCTCACAATGGTCAGAACAACTATTGGACTCAGACCGCAGTTGTTCCCAGCCATCCGACTGCAGGTACCTACGGCAATTTTTGCCTTTTGCAAAGTACTTTAAAGATGACTGTTTATATGATGTCTGTTTTATATGATGTAAATATCCTTTATTTTTGACCATAAAACACGTCTGATATAAAATTTGTTTCTTTTTTCTTATCACTAAGCCCTTAACACTCCGCCGATAAAGTGATAGTAGGATTTACTTAAGTTAGAGAGGATTTCTTGGAAGAACGCGAAGATTTCAGCTGCACATGATTATTCAGGCCCTCCAATTCCGTTAATTCGTATGCAGAACCTTAACGCACAAATATTATCACTGTTGTACTTTAAATCTCCCAAAAACGCAAAAAATAGAAAATCTAAACATAACGCCAATATTACTTCTCCCGTCCCCGCCAAAAGTCACAAGTTATAAATTTCTATATTTACTGAGAGATTTATATACTAAGTCAAAAGTATACTAAGTTATTATTTTGTCATACTTTTTATTATGTTTAGAACATGTATGCGGTGAAAACAGGATCCTATTACTTTTTCTCTTTAACTGTGTTTTAGCCAATAAATTAATACGATATTTAAAAAGAATGCGTCTTTGTAATTTATTTATATTTTACATAAACGGTTTGAAGTTAAAATACCTAGTAGTTACGACAGTAGTTAATTCAATGAAAATTTTTATGTATTTCATATGTATATACTACAAATCAACAGTTATGTATATAAGTCTATCTAATTGTTTGGGAACGACTGTAATTATTTTGTAATAAATGTGAATGTAATCTAGAACATATCGGAAGCCTGGAGTCATTAATGAAGCACTAGTCACGCATAATGACGTCGGTCTTGCGAACGGTGCGAAAACGACTTGCTATTATTTTAACTCAATATGTTTACACACAGTTACTATACAATTTTTACACGACAATAACTTTTTGCAGGTTATAGAAAGATATGTGTTGTATAAATATTTCATAAAATAAAGGGAAATTTTGTTATTATATTTTCTGTCGATTTTATTGCAAAATGTGAATAAATATGATAAATATCTTAATAAGGCAAGTTTTATTATTATTACAATTAATTAGTAAAACTGTGATCATATTGTCTCGCAAGTAAAATATTTGCAAGACAATAAACTATTATATATATTATAGTAGTAATAACTTATTGTTTGTAATAAAAATAAAACATTATATTTTTTTTATTAACCTTTGATGATGGTGATACTTTGTGCGTAAGAACAAAGTATCAACCTTATGCAACATATTATACAAACTAAAAAACTAATAGCGTGTAAGGCATTGGCGCTTTGACCTCGCGATTTATCATTATGATACGTGACCATGTTTTGTAATTTAACAATTTTTATACGTTTATATTTTAGAATCATAATGTAGAATTAACGTAGTATTTGTTATTTTTCTTGGAAGTAAAATATACAGTGCTAATGCTACGAACGGAACAAAGAAAGTGTAAGTAAGAATCGGTTATGCGAGACGTATTGTATGAACAAGTACCTACACAGACCTACGTAATATTGTTAAAGTTTCTCTCACGAATGCATTCAGTTAAATTGCCAAAACTTGCGTTTGTTAATTTAAGAAAAGTTGGCGCAGATCGAACGTATTGCACTAATTTTAACAATAGAATATAGCTAAATTTAAACGCCAATTTTTTGCTCTGTCTGAACCAAGATATTACTAATATTTTGTTTTTTATTAGCACTTCGAATAGGTACTAAAAGGAAAAAGTGGTTCATGAATTAAAATCGAAAACTTAAAACAGCGTAATGATTTTATGCACAAAGTAATATTAAAGTATAAATTACCATTAAACACTTGTGAAACAATACTAAGTACTTAAATAATTTTCTTCAAATACTTTGACAAAACGCACCGGATTGATTCTATTATAGGAAGTTTATACAATACGAATTATGATACATTGATACATATATATGTATATATTATGTCTTTATTATATGCATCAATATATATATATATAATTTGATCACTTTTTCTATATAATAATAATTATTTGAATAACTGAACTGGTGCGATGATCGTAGTATATCTACTTTCGAACCTTGTTGGATTCTATTATGTGTGTCGCCCGGTGGAATACCACCCTCTCACAGAATCGGTGTGAAATAACAGCATCTATTGCTGTTGTGTTTCGTTCGGTGAGTGACTGTGCTGGTGGCCCATTTCGCCTATTCTTTAAAGGCCGGCAATGTACCCGTATTTCTCCGGACGTTGTGGGTGTCCATGGGCAGCGGTGATCACTTTCTATCAGGTGATTTGCTTGCTCGTTTGCCATATCTTTTATAAAAAAAAATCCCATTCAGGTTAATTAGGGTAACGAGAGTTTTTAAAATTGTCTTAGAGTTTGGGTGTTATGGTTGTGAGTCTGGTGTCAGTCTGGGACTTACGTTGTGTAATATCAAAAGTATGAAGAATGGTGTTTAATTTGTAGTCGCAAAAGTAATAGTCTGGAGTACTCTAACGATTTCATTAAATGATAATCATGTAAATCGTTCATTAATAATCAATATTATGCCGCGCCGGTGGAATATATCGGTGAAAAATCGATCTGTCTACGACAATCAATCGGCCGTTGTGAATATGAACTACCTGCTACAAGCCATTCACGTCGTCGTTCACGCAGTGCCCTTACTGACACGTTTTCACACTCGTCGATTTCAAATGTCTTTATCACATCGAATCATAGCTAGCTATCTCGAACCAAAAATCAAAATGGACGCCATAATGTGTTGCCGCTCGTGTCACCGTGTGTCAAAGACATTTTCGTGTCTCTCTTTATTCCATTAAGCGTAACCACGAGTAAAACGAGTACAGAAAGTATGGCAATCTCGCACTGTTGTCAGTGTAATTCGTGTCAACTGATGACCGACTAGACGTACAATACTAAAAAAATTAATTGCGAAATAGGTAGGTACTAGTAAATTTTAAGTACTTTAGCTACTAGTATTAACAATAATAAAAATATGTCATGTACAGTTGTGTATTGTTGCACCGTGACCCTTCCCTTGTCACACACATTAATAAAAGTCTAGATACTAGGTTAAAAAAACGGACGCACATTTTGATTCTTGGTCTGATCTAGCTATAGATATAGGTAGTAACATTAAAGTAGTTATTGTTACGTCAGCAGTTAGGGTAATGTCTAATGGACAAACGACATCAACATAGCTTCACAGTATCGCGACCTATGCCCCTGCACTACGAGCACTTCCGTAACTGCCCTTTACAATACTCGCACCAAACAGATATGATCACGGTTAATAAACGGATAATTGCTGATTATCACGCAAGATGTCATTATTAAATTTATTTTGTAAAAATTTTGAGGGGTCGTACAAGCGAAAGAGTTAGGAAATATTATTTTAGAGATAGCTCTGTAAAAACACCTCTTGTGATTTAAATATCGAATGAAGTAAATGTGCTAGTTTTATGTTTATGCATTACAACAGTATATCCGTAGCCAAGTATTTTGAAACTAAAATACCTACTTATATAAATTAAAATGTACAAAAAAGATATACAAAGACTTTAAATGAAATTAAAATAATTATACATTGCAATAAAAACATACTGTTATTTTATATTACGCATGCAAATAAGAGATGCCGGTGCTCAAATAGTCTTGGTCCTGACAATTCACAGTACGAAGCTGCGGAACAGTAGGTTACCATATTGCGCTTAGTAGGTACCGCATTTAACGCCTATTAAAATCTACTAATAGAATTATAATACATTTCGTTAAAAGATATTATTTATTTTTTTGCTTCGCTATGATAAAAGTTAACTAAACATAGGACAGCTCCGAGTAATATTTGCAAATTGCTTCAGTTTTAGGCTTCCGTATCTCAAAAGGAAAACTGAAATCCCATATTATAGTCAGGCCGCACATTGAAGTTTTCCTGATTCGAATTCGAATGCACGCATTTCATACAAAGTATTTTCCGTTCGTAAACCTTTCCTTCTGTTCGTATTCGTATTCCTGGCGTTCGTTTCGGAAACCAGCTTGTGTGTTCGTAATTTCGAACGGCATGACAAGAGAATAACATTTTGAACTTAACGCTCACATCTCACATACATTTTGTATCTATATGCTATCCAGTAGCGTGCATCCCATATAAGCACAGAGACACTGACAATTTAAATGAAAGTTATTTCGATATCTACCATTTATAGATAACTTGAAATTAAACAACAATTTAAAAATTGCGCCATCTACCATCCTTGTTCTGTAATGTATTTCGTATTTTTACATTACTGTATTTTATTTTTAGCAAGATATCTATCGATTAAAAATACACGCCATATAACTTATCCGCGGAGGTACGTCGGTTTGGTACCTACAATTCACGCAACACATATTCACATTTCACCTATCAGTACACGAAATAATATTTCAAATATGTGCTGCATATTTTATACTGGACAATTAAGTTTGTGTGCGTGTTTTGGAGACATTGACTGCATCAACGACATTATAGAGATAAATGTATTTGATAAATTAAACACTTTTCCAACTAAAATTGTGTTTTGCGTTACTCGTTTTTGCTTTGTTTATGGTTCACTGATTAATACTTGAATCAAAATAAAACTCCATATTTGTTTTCTTCGTGCAAATAATTTGTTATTCTATGAGTTAAAAAAAAAATCTATTCATCATTACAATTCGTATTTCAAGTAAAGTATCGATTTATAATAGTTTTAGTTGTAATGGAATGTTTTACGAGTAGCTGAGAGGATTGCGCTAGCAGTGTGTATTTACAAACTAAAAGAAGCCGCGTTTTAGAAATATTCGTATAGTGAAAAATGTATATAGTAAAAATAACTATAGCTAAAGGAGATACCTATGTCTCAGAGTTGCATTTATATCAAAAGTCAGGTAATGAGTCTTGAAATTTCAATTCTAAATATTACGAAAGTTATAGCTGATTGACGGGTTGTGCACATACTAATAGTTTATTTGCTTTCCTCGCATTAACTACATATAACAAATGAAAACCGCTACGAAAAATTAAAGTAACGGTAACGTTCTCGCTCATCAGTATTGCTGCATTAGTAAACATAATTATTAAATTGTTCTTTTTTTATACATTTGTGATTTTCACTGTCTACCCTATTGAAAAATTTTTGCACACCTCTGGTGCTACCGCACGTGTCTGACGGATGTCTACGTGTTTTTTTCGTACCGGTGATAAAAATTCCAAATGGAAAAAGAAGGACTCCTTCGCTAGGCTTACGGAATTCCGAATTTGTATTCCGTATTCGGAAATCGAATCAGGAAACCGTACATGTGTGGCCAGCCATATAAGATCACTCTTAGGGCGGCTACATACAGTCGGAATTCCGTTTCGAAATATTGTTTCGAGATTCCGTATACATATAACTAATAAGTTCATACATAAATCAAAATATATTAAATATTCGAAAATACTAAGAAAATGTATACGGACGTCTCAGGCTAAAACACACAATAACTGCATATTATATTCAAAAAATCCATGTAAAGCGGCTTGGAATGTAATTAATTCCAATATAAATAAAAACAGAGAGTCTACTGAAATTAAAACGCTGAATATTGGTCCAAATCTTACATACACAGATCCTATACAAATAGCAGAATCTTTCAATCAATTTTTTATTAACATTAGCAATGAAATAACTAACAATTCTGCATATAATATTAATCTAGAACAATTAAAAAGTAATAACAATGTAAATACCATATTCTTAAATCCTGTTAATAAAGAAGACGTTTATAAGATCATAAAAACACTAAAAAGCACAAATTCTACAGGCTACGATGATATAAACACAAAAATGATAAAAAAATGTGCAGCCCAACTATCAATTCCTCTCAGTTATATAATTAATTTAACTTTCGAAAACGGAATATTTCCAGAAAAGCTGAAAATATCGATAGTGAAACCATTATACAAAAAAGGAAACAGATGTGATATGAATAACTATCGTCCTGTAACTCTTATTCCAGTTTTATCTAAAGTACTAGAAAAAATAATGCATTACAAACTTTGTTCCTTCTTGAATTTGTTTAAAGTTCTAAAACCTCAACAATATGGATTCAGGAAGGGAAGTAGCACAACTTTAGCTAGTTTCTCATTATTAAAAACAATTACAAGTAGTTTAAATGATAGATGCCCAGTAGTTTCAATTTTCCTTGACATGAGTAAGGCTTTCGATTTGGTATGCCACAAAATATTACTTAAAAAACTAGAATATTGTGGAATAAGAGGAAAAGCACTGGAATGGATCACAAGCTATTTAACTGGCAGGAAGCAATGTGTTGAAATATTACAAAAGAACAATAATTATATTAAGAAATATCGATGTAAGTTTAACATACTAAACCCTTATGGCGTCCCACAAGGTAGCGTTCTAGGACCATTGCTCTTTTTATTATATATAAATGACCTTACGGATAATATAACACAGTGTGATAGCATTCTTTTTGCGGATGATGTAACCATTACATTTAAGCCTGCTAAAGATGTTACTTTTGAAAATGACATAAATATGACTCTGTGCAACGTCGTTGATTGGTTAGAGAGAAATAACCTAAAAATAAACATGGAAAAAACTAAGTACATGCTATTCAAAACACGAAACTGTGCCCCGTTAAATCTCAAAATAAATTATAAAAATTTTAATGTTGAAAAAGTTCAACACACTACATTTCTAGGCATAGAAATTGATGAGCACTGTAACTGGAAAATACATATTAACTCTGTTTGCAAAAAATTAGACAGATTTATCTATGTACTGAACCGCTTAAAATTAGGAGTTAGTAAAAAAGCTGCAATTACCGCCTATCACGCGTACGTGTCTTCAATATTGAGATATGGTTTAATTTTATGGGGAAACTCGGTTGCAGCAAATGACGTTTTTAAAGTACAAAAAAAATGCATAAGAGCAATATGCGGAGCTCACAAACTCGACAGCTGCAAACCCCTTTTCAAGGATAACAATATTTTGCCACTGCCTTGTTTATACATATACGAGACGTTAATATTCGTCAAGAAGCACATGTCGCTGTTCAAAATATCAACAGGAGTGGGTCGACGAAAGGGAAAACTATGTGTTCCTATTAAAAGGTTAGAAGTTTATGCCAGAAACTCGTATTGTATGGCAATCACTATATATAATAAATTGCCGGAATGTTATACATCTGAGAGACTGCCACTGTTTAGAAAAAGAATCTTTTTATTGCTAAAAGAAAAATGTTATTACAATATTCATGAATTTATTGATGACAATATAAAGTAAGTTATGCTATTTAACAAAGCCAATTTTGTCATGCCAAATTTTTTAGCTTTTTTTGTTCTTGCATTTAACTATGTCCATTTTGTTTATGCTTGTGTAAGTACATGACATTCAATGGTTAATTTTTTTCTTTTTAATTTTTTTTTATGTTTGACATGTTTATGACGTTTATTTGACATTTTATAACTTATTTGTAATTATAATTTTGATTATCCATAACATTTTATAAAAATTGTTAATTAAATATTTGCATGCTATGTTGTTAGTAGAATGTGAAGAGCTTTATATTTATATGAAAAATATCAACATCAATGTTATACTCATATTCACGCAAATAAATATTATTATTATTATTATTATACATCACACATACATTTATTTCTGTCCGGAATAACAAGTCTCAGTTGAGAGACGTTAGGTATTGAGTTCAGACGTTATGGCAGTGAATATGAACTTCGACGACGATTTTCTGATTGCTATTGCATTGTTGCTCTATCTTGTTAAAAAAAAAACAATAAGCCTTGCCGTTACCGGGTGCTTCCCCTGAACACCCAAAGATTGCAAGACAGTTTTATATAAAAACTTTTATGTATACATAAAAAGTTTTATAAATACAATGAGCACGTTCCGTACGGAGTTTACGAATGTGTGAGGCGACCCCTACAAAACCTATTAAAGACGGAACGATTTTATTCCTTGCGGGATTCCGAATGCACCGACTATCATGCAGAATCTGAAAAAAGTTTCAAACGGAAAACTACTGTACGTGTGCGATAGATCCTTGATTT
Organism: Zeuzera pyrina; assembly: GCA_907165235.1. NCBI lineage: Eukaryota > Metazoa > Arthropoda > Insecta > Lepidoptera > Cossidae > Zeuzera > Zeuzera pyrina. The sequence goes on from OU015627.1 coordinate 9,754,979, forward strand.
TGTATGGCATTTGCTATCTTCGAAATTCCGAATCAATATTTCGAATCGGGATTCCGACACGGTATTCCGACTGTATGTGGTGGTCCTTACGTCTGTTTGTCAGATCCGTTTGTCACAGTCGACTTTTTCAGAAAGTATGCGACGTAAAAACTTTAACTTCAGCATTGTATCTAATACATTTTGTTAACCCATATTATTACATTAGTTGACATTGAAATAAATGTGTGAGAATTAAAGAAGGGCGACTTCTGGCAAATTGCGTACCTACTTCTAACTCGATTTGACAATTCCTTTATCTCGAGATCACTATAGATCTGTTAGTTTTAAAATTGAAGAGAATGATAAACCTCGTTCGAAGTTTTCACGTAAAATTAGAAGTTAGAATTATTTTTTAGATAATATATATACAATATACATAAATAACGTATATAGAAAAAACATTAAAAGAATTCACTTACATTTCTGAAAGACTTCCCGTTTTAAACAAATTCTACTAAGGAAGTTATAAATAAAAGTTAGTACAGCATGTATATATTTTGCAAATACAGCCTTGAAGTTATGCTAATATTTATGCTAAATATGCTTTAAAAGTCTAAATACATATTGTGTAATAAAATTACGACAATATTACGTATCCATGTGGAGAGGGACAGTAATTAGTGTTGTTTTAAATATTTAGTGGTTAATATTTATTTTCATTAAATTTTCATTGGTGAATTATGTGAAGTATAGAGATATTACAGTGTGTATTATACACTACATATTATATTAAATGGATTTTTTTGATACATAATGCACCTATGACTGCGCAAGGTATATGGAAACCATGCATCCTCACTTGATCCTTATTTTTAAAAATCAAATGGTTTATTATTTATTACTTTTATAACAATGTGCCGATAAACGCATCGATTTTATGGTTTCTAACTGAACTGTGAATTGGGATAATTCGCAGTCACGTCAACACTTCAAGCCAATAGACCCGTGTCGTTATTTGTGATTGCATTCACAACTGAACGAACATATTGTTCTTAAATTCAATCACTTTAAGCTAAGATATTGAGACTAAGTCTCAGTACTAGTGCGATAAAATGTGCGCTTAATTCTTTGTTAGATAATTTCACAAGATAACTTAAACATAGGTAGGTAGTATAATATATGTGTATAGAAGCACGAAATTCTGCACATGAGGTCCTTATAATAACGTAGATGGGCGCTAAGAAAGGATACCTATTTAAAATTAAATTTCTAAGGGGTTAAATAGGGCATGAAAGTTTGTATGGTCGTTCGCCATTTTTGAAGTTAGAAATTTGAAAGTTGGTGTTTTGGCTTTTGTTTGTTGCTGTGATTAAAGAGTAAAAAAGTGAGTCTGTGCAGAGCAGGTTACCCAAAAACTTTAACATCTGAAAGAAGTTGGACGGTTCTTGAGTTGCGTCTGATGAGAAATTCAATGAGAATTATAAATGTAGTAGAATTACAGTAAAACTTTTAAAATATATATATTTATAATAAAATATCGAAATCGTATACGGCTGGATTATTCATGCGATCGATCGATCGTTCGATCTTTCAATTCGATCACAAATATTATATTGTGTCTGTCTACAATTAACGATTGATTGTATCATTTGACCGAATATTCTACCATCTGGAACGATCGAATCTTTAAAAATGAACAATTGACACAGGTCTAAAAGCCAATTGAGGAAAATTCGATTTCATAATAATTATAAAGCCTAACATTGTGTATTGTTTGCGTTTGTCGGTCGTTAGCGAGCGGCATGACTGTCACGTTAAGGAGGCTTTCTTCGCGAAATCCTCATTATATAAGCGGTAGAGACACCCACGTCGCCTCTTTATGGGAAATACCACGTTACGAGTCATTGCTAGAAATTATTCACTTGTGTACGTATTTACGTTTTATTTATTGTCAAGTCATTTTTCTCGGGTGTTCGTCTACAATTTTCATCTTTCTCATTAGATTTTTTAAATAAAAGTTATTATTTAAAAAAAAATTAACATATTGTATATGCTAACGCGGTTTCATTTGCGCAGCGGGAAATTAAGTTTGTTTATACGCAGCTATTAAAATTCTATTTCTTTAAAATATTGTTTAGAATAAATAAAATATGTCTGTAGGATTTTCATCTTACGTAAGAAAATAGAAAAACAATACACAATGAATGAAAAATCTTTAGACCTGGCGAAATAAAAACAAAAATATTGGTCCAGTACAACTTCGATTCCTGCACAGAGGGTTCCATTAAGATATAAACTTAATTTCTGGAGATTCACAAGACCTAGGGTTTTCATTATATTTTTTTTTGTAAACTTTAGGCAAAGGCTTAGGGTATATTCCCTGAAACTTTTAACTTATAAATCCACTAATTCCGGAGATAAGGGAATGGTCAATATTAAGTATCCAATTTGCCATTTATTTAATTCTCAGTAAGATACATCACTATGCCAAACATATTCATATTATACAAACTTTTAAGAATTTAAGTAAATCGACAAGTCAAATCAATTACCTATTACCATTACTGTTAACGCCTTATGACAACGCCTGGCTCCATTCTGGATAACATCCGTTGCCAAAATTACAAGAATCGAAGCTGGTGACTAATTTTCATCCATCATGGACCCTGGGGTCTTTGCCCCTACAGATTTTCAATTTTCTCGGAGTTCGAATATTTTTTTTCAGGGTAACTTCAACTATAAACAGGCAGTGAAGATTGCCTTTAAAGAGTTCGTCGATAGTCGTGCAGCAGACATTGCGCTTAAAATGATAAAATTGTGCAAATGGTTTAGAGAAATATTTTGATCGATGAAATAAAGTTTTTTGATAAAAATTTTTGGTTTCAATTTTCTCATACAAAAACGGCAATTTCATAAGTGATAAAATGCACTGGGAAATCTGTTTGTCTATCTGTCTGTTATAACCAGTGATCGGATAATCGGGCGCTAATATACCTTAACTTCATTTTTATGCCTACGAAAGAATAATATGGACATGCCTTTTAGAATCCCGGATCCCGGAATCATTTGAAATTCCTGATTGCTAAAAATGTTACCTGCATACAAAAGAGTTAGAACTCGTTGTGAAAACGATATATTTTCTTTGAATAATGCTTCAAGACGGCTGCTCCTTGTTAAACTTGCTATAATTTCATTAAGTTACTTGTAGTTGTTTTTATAAAATTGTTTAATCCCGGGAATCCGGGATTACTTATTAATTCAGGAAGGACTATCCATATTATTCTTTCAAGAAAAGAAGTTTAGGTATATAACCGCCTGATTATCCGATCACTGGTTATAACATATTTATACTTATCAAGCTAAAATTTGGCATAGAGCCGTTAATTGATAACCCTTAAACCAGAAATGAGACATAATAAATAAAATAATGAGAAATAATACGTAAATGATATGGTTGTGTTGGATCAATTATTTTTTTATTTAATACTCAATTTTAAGTTAAGCTACAGTTAAATATGAAATGTAACGGGAGCACTGATCACTATGAACACGTTATCAATTCTTCATCACAGCTATTATGTACTTGACTATTCGACGACTTCTCAACAACTGAACTCTTACAAGACCTAAGTCAGGCTTTTATGCAGCCCCACTACACGCAGGAAATCCATTCTACCCTCGTTCTTGTTACTAAAATATTATAAAATATCACACGTCGGTACCTTATGTGATTAAAATTAATGTGGAACTAACACTACTAGTTTCACTACACTGTTCTTAATTAAGAAGGGCGTACTTAATATTCAACTAATGTTAGCTATACAGAAGTGGTTCGAGGTGATTGAATTTAAATATAAAACTTTATTTTGTCATAAACGTATAAAGGAAACAACAAGTAAAATAATGAAAAATTAAAATTCTATGTAAACGTAAGTTAACAAAAAATATAATTTAATGTATATTTCATCTCGAAAGTAATAATTGATATTAATAAAATAGAGATGAATTAAAAAAATTGCACAGGAGAAAAATAGTATCGGAAGTGATAAAACAAATGGAATACGTAAATTTCGAAATACATTAAAATATAGTGCGTAGGATGTCAGAAGTTAATAAACATGGTAGCTCTCCTAATTGAGTATCTATTGAGATTAATATTGTGATGTGTTCCAGTGCATGCCCATAACGGTCATAACTGATGCGAATCTTTGTGCAGTCATTATTTTTTCGTAACCCCAGATTATACTAGCCTTCAATGCTTATTTACATAGTTACAACATTTAACTCATACACTTTCGATTTATAACGTTTAAAAATTAAACAAAAATATTTAGATTAAATGCGGAATTTGAACCTAATGAGTGATCTGAAAGCAATGAATTTTAATATTGATTACATTAATTAAATAATTGTAGTACTACCTAATCCTATTTGTAAAACTAATATGAGCATTTACGGTCATGAGCATCATGATTAAGACTGCGGACGCAGTTTACCACAATAATAAAATAAAGACGTGTCAACACTGATGACCTTCTTATGTTACGAGTTGTGTAAGAAACCTATATACGTAGAAAGTCTACTTTCTTTAGTACTCCCTGCGTTGACTACAAGAAATAATTTATCATAAAAAAGAAATCGACTCAATCGATAACAGCAGAAAAGGTCACAGCCTTTTATCATTTCAAAATTCGCTGACATTTAGGCAATACTGTTAAATATTTTGGTTTCAATATACTTATAAATGAATAATGTAAAATGTGCAGTTGTCTCTACAAATATAACGAAAGGGCATGTGTTATGCAAAGAAGTTTTAGTGTTTTTCGTAGTGGAACGTGTGGCGCGAGAGTGCACCGACTATAGATACCGTGGCCGTGTCAGGGTTCTGAGGTTGTCTGTTGACACTTTCACCGCACTTCGAGCCTTACTAGCATTTACGTCATTGCCGCCAGCGCAATTATATCATCGCGAAATCAGCTGCTGGATAAGTGGCACATTGGATTTGGAGAAGACGCGGTTTTTGTTATTAACTTCAATTAAATTTTTGTAATCATTGTAATGAGTTATTTAATTTCATAATATAATAAAAAGGCCTACATACATTCGAAGTAGTTTGAACGACGTTCTTTACAAATCGTCTTTACATTCACATGCAAAATTCTTCACGCTACTTTTGTTATTTGTTATGCCACGACCGTTGTTTTTGCGGTTTCTATTTATTCGTGCGTTACATACGATTTGTCATGGGGTATATAGCTATAGCCATAAGCTTTGTGGCGAAGTATTAAAATTGAGTAAGTCAAGAAGTTTAGCATTCGCTGAGGTCGCAATAATTTATACTACGGTTCATTTCGTAACATTTTTGCATTTGGAATATATGCAAAATTTAAAGATTTGCTTTACTGAATAATAAGAACATCCTTCATAAATGTTATCATTTATATGAATTTTTTTATATTTATTTTCACATCTTAACCTTCCCGCACAGTGAATTTGCAATTGCTACATACGTGTTTGTCATATTAAAGGATTGAAGGGTGCTGCTGAAAAACGTTTAGTCATTACAACAGAATTGTTAATTTTCTTTAATATATGAGCATAATGTTTGTTTAACTACAAGTGAGTATGAAACTAAAAAATTATCTTAAATTGTTGTTGTATTGTATAATATTATGTAGTACTCGTATATTAATTAATAATTGTACTCACCTTATTTCCGAGAAGGAATTCTTGTACTTTTCTCTTTTCATTTCCACGTGTTTAATTTGAGTCACCGCTGCGTTTCACTGTTCATTTCATAAGGCACGCTTGTAAGTAGCGTACACGCAGTCCACAGTACAAAGTGCATTACATAAACAACGAGTATCGTCTACAAAAAACCACGGAATTTCCTAGACTCATGACGATGTCACGAACATTTTAATCTGCAACAAACAGAAAAATTGTACTTTAGTAATGCGTACTTACAAATGAAATATGTTTTATTTGACGTGACAGAATGAATTGTTTAGTACTTTGAAATGATTATATTCTTACAGTTAATAAAGACTTTCTAACGTGTGGGAAGAGTATAATCTTTTTTTATAGGGCTTGAAATGATATGAAGTTATATAACGTACTATAAAATTTTCTTTGTGATGTCAAAGTTATTTTATTTTGAGACGCAAGCGATATGTTGGTATTTATATAACATAAGTGCGAAGTTCATTCAAGCAAACAAACAAATTTTGCACTCTCCATTACCATACATACATAAATACATACATATCTTCACGCTGTATCCCTAACGGGATAGTCAATGAGGACGGTGCGTCGAGCGTCGCGTCCATTACCATATAATTAATTATATTTTTATTGGATATCCTGATTTGTTACGATTCATATATACGAGTGAATGTGTAACTTAAGAATTAGATTTTTTATATTACTGAACATTTAACCAACTTCGAAAATGATAACATTTTAAAAACAAAAGCAAATTGTGTGTAATCTTAATGCCTGTTTATAAGACATACGCTGTACATAAAATAATATTTCGATACCGTCGACTCCGCAACTTAGCTTCCTTCGTTGAATATTTTAAATCACGACGAAATAAGCGTCGTGTTGTTTGTACAGTGTTCAAGAGTGGATCGTGAGAAATTATGTTTAACAACTGTTTTAAGTAGACCTCTTACGTTTATTGGAATCCTTTGTGAAGACAGAAGTTGTGCAGAAAAAGCGAGACAGCTCGCAGTTCATTTTAAAACAGTGTGTATGTGCCATATGAGACAATGGAATTATGCACCGTGACTCTACCTCTTGTACCGAACCACGCTAAGGACACCTTTTGAATTTATTGACAAGGAGTTAGAAACTTCACGCATGCAAAACGTCTGCCTGCGAAAGTTTTATAAAATGACTGCATCACGATGGTTACAGATTGTCAATAAACGTGTCACACGAGTTGTTATTCCGATTGTCGTTGATAATGATTCAGTCGATTTCAATATTCTTATGTCTTAGTTGTTGCTTTTACCTATGTCTGTGTCTGTGTTACATAACGGTGAGGACTTTTTGGCGGGAACGGGAGAAGTGAGGTTGTCATTTTATTTAGATTTTCTATTTTTTTTACATTTTTAGTAGTTTTAAAGTACAAAAGTGATAGTATATTGTGTTTTAAAGTTCTGTGTAAGTGAAAAGAATGGAGGACATCTAAATAAATATGTGTAGCTGAAGTTTTCGTGCTCTTCCAAGAAGTCCTTTTTAACTTCAGTAAAGCCTCTATCACTTTACTGGAGGAGTGTTAGGGACAGTTAATATTTCTCCAGAAATTACGTCATTAGGCTGATGGTCGTGTTACCAATGCCTTAAGAAATATAAATAATAAAAAAAAATATTATATAACGGTGACAGCATCTATCTCTGACATGTTTTCTTTTGGTATTCTTAAGAGGAACTATGGACTCTTTGGCGGGTACGGGAGAAGTGAAGGTCGCATTTTATCTAAATTTTCATTTTTTTGCTTTTTGCAGTTTTTAGATACTAGATACAAAAGTCATGGTATATTGTGCGTTAAAGTTCAGTGCAAGTGCTGAGAATCGGAAAGTTTAAATAAATACGAGCAACTCAAATTTCCGCGTTTTTTCAAGAAGTCCTTTTTAACTCTATTAAAGCCTACTATCACTTTACTGGAGAGTGTTAGGGACTTTAGACAGGCGTTTTACGTTATTAGAGAGACCTTTCCTAATGTTCCTAATAAATATGAAACGAGTTACCAGTATATAAAAGAGAAGAAAAACTGTTACCGTTAAGTAATTGAATGTTAAAATAATTGCATCTAGTTTTAAACAATCTCATAGTTTATCTTGACCAGATTATCAAAGTAATCTTAAATAGTCAGTTACTGATAGTCATGTCAATATCCACAGTAATTTTGTCTTTAATTCAATTGCAAAAGACGGCCTTCATCTTTACGTCCGAGCTACAACCTGGACCTGCGCAGATGCAAGGCATTTGTGTGCAATCACTCGATTCAAAGCACCTATAATTACTCATTACGCTAATGGATTCGGTCGAAGCATTATGTGTTTTGTCACGACTTGATCATAACGGCTAGCCTAGCTGCTGCTTCTAAAAGCTGTTATTGTCCACAAAGATTTGTATTGCTATTTTGTGGCCTTACTTTTTACAATTTAACTAGTTTAGTTTAAATTTAAATTCTATACTTGCTTACTTGACTCTTTAGCTATACATTGCTTAAACAATGCGAGTATAGATTATTTCTGTGCCAACATACTTCAATGTGTCGTAATTACCGATGCAGTAAAACATTTTCATTGGATTATCCACAACGAGTGGCTTAACTTTAAAACATACTTATTGAAGGACGTTAACATTAACAAGCATTAAAAGTAAATAAAAGGAAAACAAAAATGCAAATACGGTGACGACTGTATTTCGGAGGGGCGATACGCAAGCTGCGGGTAATTTGCGCAAGAGTGGTTAAGCACAAACATCGATCACTACGTGGCCTTGCCCGAAATTCCTCTTTGACCAGTAACGTCACCACATAATTAAACTATGATGGTTCCTACTGTTATTAATAGACCTTGAAGAATTGACATTGCCCCCGTCTGACACTACTACGGCATCTTACGTGAATCATGCAAAATGGGCTAAATATGACGCAAACATCTGAAATTGTGCTGTGACATAATGTTATCGAAATTACACAATGCGGTTGTTCATAAGTACCTACCAAAAATGTTTAATGTACTATCGCAATGTAAAATTTGTGAAATTGATACTTGACAGTTGACAAGGAGAACAACTGTGACACGTGGGTGAGCAGAAACAATAGCTTTACGTCATAATATTAAAATTCTTAGGTATATGAGCCGACTACAAGGTGGTATACTCGTGAGAAACTGTAGCATATTGTATAGGGGTCTTAACAAAAGTTCTGTGGGAGATTTAGATACCAAACCCACGTATTTATACTGAAACAATTAAGTAAAGAATAATCATTAAATTTTAATAATTTTATCTAAATGCAGTCTGTTTGTCGTAACTAAAAAAACCAGACAAGTGCGTGTCAGATCACGCACAATGAAGGGTTCCGTAGTCGGAATGCATAATATTTGTTTACTTAGCAGCAAAAATAAGTTTGTATTGCATAGCGTTTCTCAAGACATAGTGAGATACAAAGTTATTTCTGCGGTAACTGAGCTTCTAACCGAAATTACCTCATATCTCAAAAATTACACAACATATATAATTAAAATCAATTTTAACCGAAAGGGCTTTTTAAGTTCTAGGTTCTACTGTTCGAAATTTTTTCAGAATATTCCATCCCATAATATTTAAAAAGTTATAAGGGAGACACTCACTTTTAGTTTTACACTTTTGCATATCGGTATCTAAGCAACTATTAACTTAAACAAGAAATCTCTATATTTTTGAAAACCTATCTAAATATATCTCACACGTTTCTGTGCGCCGAAATTATTTCTTCATTCGTCAGTCAATGTATGGGGACCACCCCCAATTTTGTTTTTAAATTTCACTACGCCATTGTATAGCAGTTTATAGAATACACCTATTTTCAAAACGTCATCAGTATTGTGCTAATAGTTTTGAAGTAAAATAGCTGTGACATATGAACAGACCAACAGGCAGATGGACAGGACAAAATTATAAGGGTTCCGTTTCTGGTCAATGGCTAAGGAACCCTAAAAAGTAGGTATACCTATGGTCAAAGTCATATTCAAACCAATTTATTCAAGTAAACCCAATTGCAAGGAGGTTTTGAACGTAAAATTTACCTTGTAGATTAAAATGGGTCTTGTATGTTTAAGACTTTCACAGAGGCCAGAAATTAATTTGAATAAGGAACACGAATTCAATTTTTAATGTTCTGCGAGCAAAGTCTTGAAAAAATAAAAGATTGTATGAAAATTTTACTGGACGACGGTAACCGCGCACCAGAAAAAAAAAAGAAATTAAATATCTCAGCGTCTCACATTTATTTTTTTCATAGAGGGGAATGAAAAGTAGAGTGTATCGCCCGGCAGTAAAATTAATTTTTTACCTCGGGCGATGTACATTGAATCCCTCGCTGAGCTCAAGATTCTACTTTAGAATTTCTCACTGCGCTCGGGATTCTACTCTGGTATCCTTCGCTCCGCTCTGAACTCAAAATAGCGCTTTGCCGTAAAAATATTATTTTACACCCTTGTTAAACAAACAATCTACTATTTCCACATCATTTTATAGTAGGTTCATTACAAATATACATATCTTCACGCCATATCCCTAACGGGGTAGTCACAGAACGCACTTTATTCATTTTGCAAGGTGCCGGACCACTTCGGTGCTTACGTACTTCTTTCCAAAATAATTTGGAATTTTCCTCGAAATTGTCCGACATCTCGTTTTCACGCTACACGCTACACCTTTTACGCGTCTTTCATCAAATTCTTCATACCACAGTCATTTTGAGTATCGTTTCGTATCGTATCGTTTATTTTATAGTATGATTTTCTAATAAATGTACGTTTCATGTATACGTTTTATAACAAATATAAATTTATTTTCCGTTATTCGAGTAACTTTCTAAGGAACGTTATTTTAAAAAAATGAATGCGGTTGCCCAAACATGAAAAATTTGGCTTATATTTTAAATTTTGGAAGAGTTTTTCATGACATCTGGTTTTTGTACCACTAATATCACCTTTTTTTTAAACAGATTTATATTTGTACAATAAGGTCGTCAAGCTGATTACATCAATGTATTTAAAGCTATCTCTTAGCGACTCTCATGTATTCATACTGTTTTAAATGCAAATATTGCTCTTTTGGTGAAATAAAAATAAAGTTAATATGCGTCGCTGATCCTCATCTTAGAAGGCCATATGATATTATGCTATGGAAATATGTGAAGTATATCACCCTAGCAGTATACACATCTGTCAATTGTCTACTGCGTCTAACAACATATATCGCAGAATTGAGTTTACTGGCCAGTCTTGATGTGATCTGCTATTTTTCTAGGTATAACAGAAGATATTAAATTAAGATCTAAGTTAATTTAAGAAAAATAGTTGCTTTTACTAATTCTAATTCTTTTCCCTCCAGTTCTAGTTTATTATAGATTCTGGCTATATTGGAAAGGAAAAGTTTGATACGTTTGGTTTTCAGTGAATTCAATAGTAAATTATTAACAGTGAACCATGTTGAGTCGAGACTGATTTTTAGCAGCGAGTCATCTCGAATTCTCACCTTCCTCTCACCATCTAGATCAGCCATTCCCAAAGTGGGCGATAAGGCCCCCTTGTGGGCGCTGCAGACCTAAAGGGGGGCGGTAAGAGACCCAGAAATAAAATGGGGGCGTTGTGTAGAGGCCTAGGGGGTGATTTGTAATTTCATTTAGCTAGGAGGCATCTTAGACAACGACTGCATGAGCTCTCGACTCAGTAGACAAAATAAGTTTGGGAACCAGTGATCTAGATCCTTTCTGTCTAGTTTAAATAACAATGATATGTCATCAGTAAATAATAGCGTTTTGCATGTCTCTGAAAATAAATGGGAGATCAATAAAGTAAACCAAAACCGGAAAAGGTCCCAAAATTTATCCTTGTCAATACCCCATTACACTTACTTTGCTCTCGGCTAGACAAATATGAGTTGCATAATTTTTTTCCATACTTTTAAGCTTGCAAATTAAAGTTTCATAACTAACACAATCGAGAATCTTTGAAAGATAAAAATAAATGGGAGATCATTAAAGTAAACCAAAACCGGAAAAGGTCCCAAAATGGATCCTTGTCAATACCCCATTACACTTACTTTGCTCTCGGCTAGACAAATATGAGGTGCATAATTTTTTTCCATACTTTTAAGCTTGCAAATTAAAGTTTCATAACTAACACAATCGAGAATCTTGGAAAGATCACAAAAACATTAATGGTATCGTGGGATCTCACCAAGCGTGAAGTGTATTTATTTATATAGACACACCAACAAATGATTCAGAATATATAACATTAAGTTCTCGATTTAAGGTAGTTTCAGTCAACACTCATCGTGGTCTTTTTTACAAGTATTTTTTATACAAGTTATTTGTATAATAGAAACACAAGGAATTTAGAAATTAATACATAAACATATAACATGGTATATATAAAGATAATATTACACTGTTTACGATAGCATATGCCTACGGTTAAGAAGGTTAAACGAGTTTACTAATCAAGAAATAAGGACAATTATAATAACATTAAATAACAGAGTTAGAGACAGCTATACAGGTCTCGTGTTTAATGCGAGACAGACTGAGACCAAATACATTGAGGCCAGGATTTTGTTTGACCAAGACGCTATATTTGATCATCACACGATTGAGCGGAGCATGGCAACCTAGATTTGACCTATTCTGTAGAGAAGTAAACCGTTTACTAGTTCTCAACCTAACGTTAGGACGTGGTACATTGAATAATATGTCGGATAACAATTCGAGGGAGTAGAACGATCCCTTGAATTTACGACGGGCAAGAAGCGAATCCATTTTGAAATAAACCAATCTCAGTAAATGTAGTCTTAATCAACTTTGCTTGCGCATGGGATATTGATTTCCCGCTCACGAAACCGTACCATTGATCGTGAAATACCGCGTGAATGTTAAAATGTGCCAGCATTTGGATGAGTATAACTTTCTTGATTTTACTCAACGCTGGTAATTTTGACGCTGGGCGAGTTTGTTGAATTTTCAACATGCAACCTGATTTAGATAAATTATAGAATTATAATGTTTTACTATGTTTATTTTAATTGGGAAACACCCCTTCATCAACACATTTATTAAATATGTGTATTATGGTTATACCAAAATTGGCGATAATATGTTATGTAGGTATTACATTAGCTATTAAATGCACCGATACCGATGGTATCGCATTGTAAGGGAAAAGTGCTGTTATCTGTTGTTGATTTCTGCACCGTCATAATTATAATATTCTTGAATAAGCAGATTAAGACCGAGTGATAGAAGATATTCTGATATTTCATACTTAATATTTTAAACAAAAAAATAATATTGATTTTATGATAAGCAAAAAATACAAAATGTAAACGTAGCATGGACTGTTTACTATCAAGTGTTCCCTATCAAGTGCTCGCTATCAATCTTAATACTTAAAATTCTACAAATCTTCGAGTCTTAGAGTGTTTGTTAAAGTTTTTTGTAAACTACGTGGAGCACTCAACCTATAGAGACGAAATATGGGACCACCTTATTCACCACTGCTCAGTTTATTTACACTAACAAATATCAAATCTCGCTCGCATTAAGCATTACATAACCAATACTGGACCTGTGTGTACATCTCTGTATATTCCGACAGATATTTAAATGTTTATGTAATGGCTTATTGTTCTATTCGGTGGTGTGGCAAAAACAGCAAAAAATTCAAACCATGAAACACAAAACAGTAACTGCAACAGTGTTTAGACGTAAATTGTTTTTATACAAAATACATGCATTGCCACTTTATAGGTTGAGTGCTCCATGGTAAGGGTCTACATTACATAATTTTTTGAAAATTTTAGACTCGATGATTTCGAAGATAAGGAGGGAAATGCTCTACTTTCGTATATTTTTCTGTCTTTTAAACTATACAATTTAAGGTTATAAAATAATGTAGGTATTTACATTTCTTATACTGTGCCCTTTCATTTTTGAAGTAAAACATTTGTAAATTAGTATTTAGGCTTCCGTTTCTTGCCGCTACCAAAGATATAGCCAATGGAAATTCCCACCGGGTACACGGCTAGTATTGTAATGGTGCCTTCACACTCTCGACGACTCACTTGGCGAGGCGCTCGAGCGAGTGTTGCCGAGGCAAGCGCTAACGAGCGTCGACCATCCATAAGCTCGTTTTACTCAGTCGTTGTCTAGACTTCGCAGATGACAGTCGATGAATTATACTAACAGCTTTGTGCGCTCTCACCTATTATAATTAAGTTCATATATATTAGGTTAAAAATATACGTAAACTCTGAAAAAGAAAAAATGGAGAGCCTCAATATTCAAAGTTCATGTTCTTTTTATTACGTATATATTTATGTTCGCCGATTTGTACGCCGTTTGTGCACCAATTTTAATAATTATTTTCTTATTTAAAAGGAAGTTTGTCCAGGGTCGCCCCCTAAAAATTTAGATCTGATTATGGAGTACTGATTAAACAAAAGAAATCCTCAATGATTCCCATTTCCACACATTTTGATGATCCTTTCATTTAACATTTCATTTCAGAATTGGGTAATTGGTTGTAAATCTACCCTAAATATTTTTTTAGGACAAGGCCACTTAAAAGAGTAAAATATCTGTTTAAGAAAAAAACTTAACCAACTCGAAAATGAAAACACTACAAAATTACACAATAATTACCTATCCGATACTAATCAAAACTAACAAGTACGAAAAGAACTTTATGAATATAGTACAATTATAAAATCCATGTCACAGATTAATATAATTAGTTACTAGCGTAAACCGATATAATATAATATTTATTTTGTATCCGGCTCCCTTTGATAACTGCAGTTTTTAATTTTACTATTTATTTAAGGACCTACGTATCGTATCTACGCATTCCCAGAATTATCACCCATGTCTTAATAAATTCGTAACGTGCGTGCAGCTTGAAGTAAAAATTCACACTGACAATTACGAGAGTGTGGTCGACGCCATATAGGCGCGCTCATGTTGGCCACTCGCGTCCTTTGACTCGTGCACCAAACACCGACACGGAGCTGAGCGGCGGCGAGTCTAAGCGAGCGGATACGAGTGCACACGAGCGCAGCTACCACACTCTCGCGCTCGCCTCGACTGGCGTCAACTCAGCAAGAGTGAGGTGCCGGGGTGGAAATCTTAGTTCCTAACCTTAGTACTTAAAACTGTAGCTTTAAAACAACAAAGTCGCATATAAATTGGTTCCATCGTTCAAAAGCAATGATGTTACAAACAAACACGCATATAGACAGACATACAGACAGTGATATCAAACTACGATAACGTCAGATATTAACGTGTGAGCAATATGTGGCTAATGTGGCGTGTGGCTAAAGGCAATATTTTACATTACCACCTATGCGCACTGCGACTTTTCCGGGCGCCATTGACGCGGGTTTAACGCAATTTAGACGTGTTCCAAATGCGATGCAATCACAACATCGGTACCTATGCACGGGTTCATGAATTGAGTTTCTCGTTTATATCACTGCTACTACGCAGTTTAGTTATAATCGCAGTACAATTGCGCAGTTTGGTCGGATACTATGCCAACAGTATTACGATGGCATTGGTTAAAACAACACTATTTTTTACACTTTATTAACAATTTATTAGAAATTTATTACATTAGCAAACCTCCACTATAACGGCGGAGTGCGTGAGCTCCTTTTCCCCGATGTCGTCGCGAGATGCAAGCACGCTGCAAAATACCATACTAGAGCCTAAATAAATTTTAGACGCGCTTCAAGCGCGTTTGCTTCAATACAGACGCAAACGACTAAATTCAAGTTTTGGAGCGCAGATGACGCGCGTACCGTTCAACGCGCGTCGACGACTTCTGGAAAAGTCATTATGTGCATAGGCCCTTGTTATTATATGTATATTATATAGGCCATAGGCATATTACTCAACAATTGAAGAATTAGTTTATGCAATAGATTTTTATCTTTAAGGAAATATGCACAAAAAAACACAGCGTTTGAGTTACGTCATGAGACGTTTCCGATAGGTACCTCATGAAATAGAAATTGTTGACGCCTTCATTTATTCATCGTTCATGCACCCTAAAGGTATTTAGGATTAGTATTACATATGTTTACTTCTTTGTCGTAACAATTACAAAGAAATAAGGTCATGAGAACATTATTTTATAACATTAGTGTTACTTTTATTTGTTTAACAAGACTCAATTAAAAATACATTTGCGAATTAATTAGATTCTAAATCACTTCAGTAGTAGCCGTTTAAAAGCTATTGGAAAAACTCTAGATAGTAAAAATGTAGTTATTATGCATAAAACTAATACAAAATATGTAGGTATAAAACCTTTTCATTAATAATATTTGTTGGGTTTAGGAATCCGTATCAAAAGTCTATGTCGAAACATTGTTTTCTAATTTAAACTAGCAACAATAAATTACTTAACTTGGAATAGGTCTCAGCTATTGTTCAAGAGAGAAACACGTGATTTCTTGTAACTCTTTCCAATATTATTCTCAACATAAAAATAAATATAATGAAATGTAGTCGAATTTCAGTAACTAATCGGTTATAATAGTGAATTACAAAATGAGCATACCCTAACGCAACGCCAACAAGAAATGTCTTGTTAGCAAATTCATCAGCTGAGTTACAATGCTGATTAGATTAAGTCATATTAGAGACGGTTATGATTGATTTATCAGGCAACTTCTAATTAAATTACGTAATACCTAATGATATCAACAATAATTCGGCTTAATCACATTGTAAAAAAAATTAAGGTCGTGCTTTCGATTCCAGTTTCACTTTTATATCTGTCCCCTTAAAAAGTCTTCAACGCATTGTCGTATGTAATATAGTAACACAAATCACCTCATTTGTGTACGTGATTAAATATAAATTGGCAAACTTATCCAAATAACAGTCGATATTAATGTTTAATTCAAACAAGAGCTGCTGTAAATTGTTTTAATTGAGGACAAGGATGTCAAGCCGGCCGTGTCAAGTGCCCCGCCGCTAGCCACATCCAGTGTTATAATTGATTGTACTCACTTGCAGAGATCGACCGACAGCCGTCGTTGTCGTGCAGTGCCAGTGACGAAAGCATGTAACGTGAACACTCAACTTCCGCCGGACGCGCTGAATCAGCACAACACTAACACTAGGAAATGAGCCGATATTTCGAAACGCTGGAGGTCGCCGGCAGAGAGCGCCTTCTACGCGCGGTCACTGAAAACTAAACTCGCGCTCACTCTGGCGCTCGCAGTCGAACTACCACGTAACGAAAGTGCGATGGAAAGGGACAACCAATCATTTCTTTCTTTCATTCGTGAAGCAAGAAACAGCTTTCAACTGTAATCAATAGACCAATGAACAACTCTTGTCAATATTGTTTTTACTGCTACTTTAAAACAAAATTAATATTTCTCAAGAAAATTTTGTATCTATAACACGAAGCTGTAAAATTGTACATACAATTATAAAAATATTAAAAAGGGAGTATAAAGTCAATTATCAATATTAATAGTCGTACATAATCAGAAAGCTGGAAGAAGGATGAGCCGATGCAGTAAAATGCGTATGCGCACACGAGCGGAACTCTCGCCCGCCCCTTTTGTCGTTTCCGTTATGTAAATTTCAATGTAATTAACTGGCTCATTATAACAATTGAATTTTATTTCCCTTGCAATGTAATTTTCTAATAATTAGTAGGTAATTCGATCTATGAACGAAATCTTAAAAATCATCGTGGTAACATCAGTAATGAATAAATTGAAATTATGTTCTACAAAATTTTTACTGTACTCACATAATATATATTATATTTTAACCTAAATAAATAATTAATAAGTAATAAAAGTGTTTATTATACATACATACATACATATGTATGTACCTACTATACTTAACGTTAGCAAAATTTCTTATAAAACATAATTTCAGTTTGTTTATTACATAAGATGCTCCACAAAGATACTCAAGTTACTTGACTTTGAAGATTTGTATGTACATGTCGTCACTCATCGCGCTATATCCTTAACAGGGTAGTCAGACAGGATAGAGTGCAAAGCAAGGTGGTCCTTGCATACTCCTTTCGTCTCTTCAAATCTCGTCATTCACCTAGATATGCGACAATTTCGCCTAGGTATGCCAGTGCTTTTAATATTTCCTTCTGTTAAGAAATTTAACTATGAAAAATCGATACATGAAAATAAATACGATTGATAATTCTTGAGAGGTCACGAACCTACTTATTTGCGTTAATGTACGTATTATTATTTAATTCAAAAATTATTATATAACGCTAAAGTCGGAATCAGAGCGTGTTGTTTTACATTAAAGTCATGGATCGTTGATTTGCTACGTCAAGTGTTGATTAGTTTTGCTGGTATAGTTTGTTTGCTAATAATATTCACTTAACTATATCAAGGTGAAGTCATTGTAGGAATAGAAAAGCAACTTCAATTATAACTTACGTGGATTTGAAGTGAAGCATCAGCGTGCGCACCATTAGAAGATCGAGAGATCGTAGAGTAAAGTAAGTCAAAGTCAAGTCGAGAGTATTTTCCATAATTTTCACAGAGCCCATTAAAAAGAATACTATATTTCTGTTTAGAATTCAAAAACTATAGGTACTGCTTTCATTCAAATTTCATGTTATGCGTGATGCGTGTCATAATTGCTATAACACATAGGCGTCTATTATCTTGGTTAACTGTAGCCTATAATATACGTCTAACAATTGGATAATTAAACAGTTAAAATATTCAAAGTACTATCTATGTACTACTTTCGTTTTTAATATAGAAATACTTATACATGTACACGTACATTAAAAAATTAAATTACGTATTTGTACACGTAGGAGTGTATAAGCCAGTGTGGTTCATTTGTTGTTCGTAATATGAACTAAGCTGCGGCACTAAGATAAGCAGCACTATGCGAGTGCCAGTCACCTGTTAGTGTCTCTCACGCTCGCGGCGACGTGTCGCAACATTGCACTGTTCAGTGCATCGACCCATCACGTTGTCGATAGTACAAAGATTCTAATCGCATTGTCATCCAAATATGATCACTTTGTTGATCAGTTCTTTGATTCTGATGGTTCTAATATATGCAATCGGTTTTGATGTCTTAATGCGTTTAGGAATGTGCAGAAGCGATAACTATTATTAATGTTATAACAATTTTTAAATAAATCTTTAAAAACAAATTACAATTTATGAAAAAGATGTACATACATCTATGTGTTGGATGAAAGTGTTATGGTAAAAATGCAGACAGGAATGCTTTGATTGTTCGGGCACATAGACTGAGTAATTAACGATTGACAAAGAAAATCTAAAAGCGAAAGTGAGTGGTAGCATATGCCAAGGAAGACAAGCTGACTAATGCATGAAGATCAAGTGGCCAGATTGTTTACTAACGAAAATGTTAAAAACGCTCTCACACCTCGCCGAAAGTGCGTGAGGAGAACGATGACATTTGATGGGGCGAAATAGGTATGTAAGTACTGCGATACTCGCCACTTCCGTTGAACCACATTAAGGATACAGCGCCCTGCGTGCAGATACGTATGCACATACATATATAACACTTGAATTTTGTTTAGATACTAATATGATACTTAACAACGTTTAATAAAAATAGTTGGCTTCTCTCATCACCGTTTAGGAATAGTTAAAAACTAATCAAAATGGGGGAGTGTCTACCGATATTACATTTATAGAATAATTTTTTTTATGACATTAATAAGTATGAGTAGGTAAGTAAATATTTTTTATTCAATCTATTACTGAGAATTATATAATATATATACAATTCACACCAAAACTGACATTTAAATCGGAGCGTTTACCAGTTACTTCAATGATTTCCCAATTTATTGCAAATATTCTGAAACATTATTACGTAAGAGTCAATTTATCGCTCCTTGGTTTATTATCTAATTAGAATAACGAATTTGACTGACATATGCACAGGGTAAATTATTCGCTACAAGCTGTGATTCAATACAAAAGGATTATTTAATAGAAGTGAAAGGTACTTTGTTTACACGTAAAATTAAATATGCAACTTACATTGTTTAATTTGTAATATTATTGTTATAACATGTTGAACTATTATCAGTCTATTGTGTAAATAGCAATAAATTAATTTTAAAAATAGTCATTATTCATGAGGAAAATTAAACTGGAACCTTTGTAAAATAATAAGCTTGTAATTAATAGGTTGTGACTTGTGAATGTTTTCATATTTTTAGGAAAGATTTGGTACGCCAAAAATTAAACAGTCTTGTGACCTTCTTTCTAAACCATTAAAATATTCAAAAGAATTTCATTTAGAAGTTAATGTCTTTTGCGTGTACAAATAGCTAAGTTAATACCTATTTGCTAAAATATTAGTGCAGGTAAATGCATAAATATAAATATAATGTTTATGTGCAATTTAGATTTTAATACTGTTTTTACTGTAAACTTGCTTTTTAGGGGTAAAATGGCAACAATAGAACTTCTATAGTTTCATTACCTATTTTTTTGTCTGTCTATCCGTCTGTCCCTATGTTACAGTCGCTTTATTTCACCATTTTTACACCTGTTCTGTACTCCTCCCTCCACTTACTCTTGCATGCACAAAAATGATGAGATTTCAGGATGCGAAAGAAGTATGTAACGACCGCGACGCTTGGCGCTCCGTTCTCTCTGACTACCTCGTTAGGGATACAACGCGATGATATGTATGTATGTTTTACACTTACTGAGTTTTTGGGCACAGATTCAAAACAAGGAATGGGAAAGAAAAATTAAAATTAGTATTGTGGACTCAAATAGTTTTTTACTAAAGGTAGCTTGAACCAACTATTTAAACTCGATTTAAGGATTGACATCTCGCTTGCAACGACTATTAAATCGTTGGTGCAAGCGAGATGTCCACATGTCCAAATCCACTCTTAAGTCGGTTACTTCTTTTGTGGCGATCCTGCTGGTTTCGCCAAAAGTTTAGGTATAATGTTAAGTAAAGTTCTAACGTCAAATGCGGGTGTACGTAATTTATATGAAGGCCATTGCACGCATCGTAAGTATTATGTTCGCATATTATGTTGCAACGTGCACTAATTTGAGCTAAAACTTGAGCAGAGATAGGTGCAATATTGCACTTGGTGTTATGGCCTTAATTACGTAACGAATGATATGTTGATGTAGGAGACACACTTTCATTTTATTTGATGAACAATAGGTATTGTTTACGAAAGATAGACTTAGACTAGACAGCTTCCGCAGTTTATAATATGATGAATACTACATGTATATATACATTAATGTATAAATTATATAATTCACTAATTACATAGAAAATCTTATGTATAGTTAATGCAACAATTTATTATAACTTGTATTTTTTCTCCTAAGTCTAATAACAAATTTAATTCACTGAACGTTACGTCCGTGTGTATGATAGCAAGGTTTTTACCTTTTACTTTGAATTAAGAGCCAACCTCAAATTACAGACCATAAATAATCCAAGTACAAGTTTGTTAAAGCCTGGGAACAATTATTATTATTCCCATGTTGCTAGTTTTCTTAGATGACATGTTATTAATTGTTGGAGTATTTCGTATAGCTTAAGACTTTGCTTAATTAAAATAATCAATTCATTTATCACATTTCTGTGCCAAATTATATATATAAAAGATACCAAATGTAATTAACAAGTGGTTTAAAGCAATTGATACGTAACAAATTTGAAACCGTATTGTATTAATGAAGACTACAAGGTAGGACACAAGTTCTAGTGACATATTTCATAATAAATAATACACGAGAAGTCTTTGCAAAAGTAATATTTATTGAAAAATATTTATTTACATTTGAAAATACAAGTTTTGGGAAAATTTATAAGTAATCATTATCAATCACTGAATTAACGAATTTCTACATTATGTACAAAATATTTTCTCTATATAGTTAAATATAATATCGTTATTTCTCGTATTTGATTTCATTTCTATCACAAAGAATATTACTAAGATTTTTTAAAATGCATAAAAATGAATCTAAAATTTGTACGCTAAAATGCACCTTTAATAAATTTGTACTAAAATCATTGCTGTAAAGAAAAAGAATTACAATAAACAAGGATAAATAAATAACTTAACTAATTTGTAACGTAAACTTATATTTAACTAGCGAACAATTCGAAAAATTGCAGATGGTTAACATTTAATTGAGCTCTAAGCAATTGTCATTAGTGATGACAATCGCTTGTAGACAATGGCAGTGAGTTTATCCAAAGTTTTCGAAATGGTGTATGAAATACGGTAGACGACGCGTTCTGTTGACTTGTTCGCACGCCGACATTACGGATTTGGTAAGGGGCCGTGGACCGCACGAGAACACTCCGATTTTTGATACCTGTATAACAATTTATTGGGACTGTCTTCATATTGTACAAACTAATAAAATGCTTAGCAAATTAAGTAAGTATCTCTTGTTTTACAAACTAACCACATTGAGCTTGATAAAAAAGGATTTTGGATTTTTCAGAGCAATACTTGTCTATTTATGTTTAAAATAAAATGTATCATTATGATAATTATAGTTGATAAAAATGACAGTCTTTAGATTGTTATAGATTATATCACAATATTTTTCGTTTTACTTGATATAAGTAATTGTTAAAATAAACACATATATGCCATCTGCCATACACAATTTTATACTGTCTGTAGTGGTCAGGCTGTTAAGTCACAGCAAATGCACCTTGATGTCAATTTTGGAAGTAAGTACTTGGGCTTACAGATGGCAAATCGGAACACATATAGCGACAGGTTGCGTATACCCTTCGCCTTATAGACTTATTTATAATTGAATTAAAAAAGCGTGATATCATAACTCACATAGCTGTGTTTTTTCTGAACAAATTTCAGAAAAGAAGACATGTCGGGACGGCCAAAATGATTCACGGCCTTCAGTCCAGTAAACATAGACGTTCGCGATAAACGCTGGAAATGATTCTCGCAGATGTACTGTAACGAGCCACAATATTAAC
Organism: Zeuzera pyrina; assembly: GCA_907165235.1. Taxonomy (NCBI): domain Eukaryota; kingdom Metazoa; phylum Arthropoda; class Insecta; order Lepidoptera; family Cossidae; genus Zeuzera; species Zeuzera pyrina. Next base: position 9,777,762 of record OU015627.1, read on the forward strand.
AGTTTATACTTAAATAACAAAATTTAAAAATAGATCAATTCGGAAGTTATTTGTGTATACCCAGTATTAATAGTCGAGATGACTATTTCTCAATATGACCTAATTACAAAATAGGTTTAGTAATCATTAACAAAACCGAGAAAAAATATTCCAAGTACAATGAAAAATAGAGTTATTTGCTTTTAAACTCGAGTAGTGGGAACAGAGTGGGTTAAGTTCCGTCTCTGTCACTTAGCGCTTAGCAATGTCACTGCGATTGTCATTATACTCACTGTGTTCCTACTACCGAAGTTCAAAACCCTATAACTCAATTTCTGTCTTTAAATTTCAAGTAGTTTTTTACTATTGTTTTCATTATTTTTAATTATTTCAATACAATGTATAGAATATACCAGATTCATGAGCAGTCAGCTAGCCTATTATGAATATAACTAATATACCACTATAACAGTGGTAGTATAGTGGTAAGTTTAATGTATGGATTTTTACTGCATAGGTCTTTTACGTACAAATGAAACACCAGTCAAGTGTGAGTTGATTCGCATTGAGAGGATTCCATACTATAAATAATTGCATTATATACTATGTTTTTTAAATCAGACCAAAGTTTGTTCGTGGTAGCTAAAAAAGTAGATATGTATGGTAATGGTACCGCATTGTAAAGGAAAATCGAATCTGGGACTCTCTACATCTTCCAAGATGATGGACTTAGTATCTTATCGAAAAGTGTGTAAAAGTATCACATATGATGAATTCTTATAATTATTAACTATTTTCGCCACGAAATTTCAAACCTTTCACCTCTCAGAGTCGTACCAAATTAGCATCGAAATTTGGTGCCAGTTAGCTGACTAAATCTGATCTCTGGAATTCCCGTAGATGTTTCGTTGATATACAAAACACGTGACGATTAACAAGTTGAGATTTTGGACAGAAATAGCTAAATACTATAAGAATCCATCACATCAAATTAATTTCCACAAAGTACCTGGATCTACATAACTTATATTAGTTATTTTTCGACGAAGCTGTTAGAATAACAATTTCGTCGACGTAATTTTTTTTATAATTATGTACGAGAAAAATATACTAACCAGCATAGTTGTCCGAAGATCGAATTTGTGGAAGAATTGTGTGATGAATATATGGATTTCAAGTACGTTGGTGACATCTTTACGTTCTACATCACGCAATACATCAATGAACCATTCGAAGTGCTTGTGCGACGGACATATCCATAAGAAATACACCTAGTGAATAAGAATTAAATTATAATTAAATCGAGGGATTATTTTAATGTTTCGTATAAAGTTAAAATTAAGAATATAAATACACCTAGTGAATAAGAATTAAATTATAATTAAATCGAGGGATTATTTTAATGTTTCGTATAAAGTTAAAATTAAGAATATAAATTAATTATAATATGCAGGTAAAAGATATTGTTCGGCTTTGTGTTCAGATGATAGGTTACTCTTACAGAACAATAATTGAAGGTAAAACCTTTCTACATTTAAGACGAAATTACTGAGTCATTGTTGTGATGTTTTGGCTGTTGGATTACGAAATTGGTTGATTAAAGATTCAGATTGCGTATGAATGCGCTATTTTTGCGCGAATATATACCTTTTTACAAGCAACTCCGGAATATCTGTTAGTGGACGTTCCAAAGACGAGATCGTTGAGTATGGATGCATAGGGGGTGACGCCAATGCCTCCACCTACCATCACAGCCACTTCGAACTTGTACCAATCCTGGTTTCCGCCACCAAAAGGACCTTGAATCCTACGGAGATCGAGACATATTAGAAAATTAGAGGTTCTGTGATGAGTTAATTATGAGGGACATTAGTAGTACAGATAATAGCTAGCTTTATAATAAAAAGTATAGGCTAGAAACTTTATTGAATACCAGATCGAAGAGCATTCGACGTTCATTTGTTTTTGTAACGTTTTTGTAATTCATTAAGCTGTGTAGGATTCTTTGTTTAGTTTTTACAACATTTTTAGATTATTTCGTAATAAAACGTTTAAAATAATTTGTAATGGGTTCATTTTATTAAATAAAATTACTTATCATAAAATACTTCAGTAAGAAATGCTTCTTTTGTATTTGTTATTATTACTAAAAAATCGAAATAATAAGTTAATGAAGTTTTGTGTGTGTAAGAATGTGTGTGTAAATCCAATGTAATAAAGTTATTACGTTGATTTCAAATTAAATGTCCTATTATTAAGAAAAAAATAAATATACCTACTAAACACATAGAATGCAGCTAATATCAAATATTTCTAAAGAGATCACTCTCAGTTACATAATATTTCTAAAGACGTTTATTTATGTTATTAAGGTAATAAGTTCTAAGTGGATATATTGCCATGCCACTAAATAGAATTTCGTCACTGAATATTTGAAACTTTCAGCGATATTTATTGAAGTTGTTAGAACCCCTTCAAACTCATTTTGACACTCTTTTTCACTACGATTACATATAACCGTTGCGTAATAGCAGGTACTGAAAACGAATCCGTTGTTCAATTAGTATCTACGTGTAAAAAGCTTACCTAATTTTAGGATGGTCTTCTGGATTGTAGTTACAAGGATCAAAATAGTTCCTTAGTTTCCAAGTCCATGGGCCCTGCGCTTTTATATGGCACGAGAGGAAATTTTCATGGGGTGCAGATGTTAGAGTGAAAGAATGGAATTCTTCTTTCTTAAAAGCAGTACACGATAGACGCACCCATTGACCTAAAATACATATTATCATGTTTTACATTCAGTTATAAATTCAGATGTGTAGCAGAAACCACAGATTTTCCTGACGACAACTTGGCGGTGTCGAGAACACAACGGAATTCCATTTCCGAAAGTGATTACCTTTATGACAATAATATAATTTCTAGTTTTAGCATTCTCATTTTTAATTATATGCACTAACAATATTTCTCTGCTAGCCCAATGGTTGACTGCTAGAGAGGCAATCTCTGGGTATTAAGTCCGTCATTTGCACATTTTTGTGCATTGAAGTCTAAATAAATAAATGAATATTGATTACTAATAACAGAACTCATCATATTATCGACAATATTATAGTGTTTTTCTTTACCTGATAAATATTTAAGATTCGGCGGCCTATAGAACTTAATTTTGATTACGTCCGAAGGCAGCATTTCAGTTTCAAGTACATCTAACGCCAAATATTCTGTACGTAGAGACACTACCTGTGGGTAAAAGTCATTACTTTTTTATTCGTTTGTTATTTTTGTTGTATTAGGCTCCAAATTAAATCAGAGGCTCCTAATTAAAGTGTCCTAATTAAAGATTGATGCTATAATTTAGACTTAATGAAATAAACAGGTGTTATTTGTGTTACCATATTTTGTACTTGGTTTTAATTTAAAGTTATGTATATCTTTATTTATATTAGGCTGTAAGGTTTCCTAAATAATAAAAATAAAAATAAAGGAAGTGAATAATGCACTTAGGTTTTAAGAATGATTATACTAGATTAACTTTCCACAGTGTCACTCGCGAGGTGCTAGTAAATGGCCTATAATTCGACCGAAGTTAGAACTATTCTGTGTGCAAACTTTTAAGGTTTCATCTTGAAGAAAAACAAAGACATTTTGTTTTTGTTGATTGATTTCATAAGAAAATAGTATTCTACTGATCTTTTTTAAGATTTCAAACTATTAAACTAACCGAACCGCTTTATCATCTATAAGCTAAAAGAGTTATTGCTAAAACAGGTATAAAACTGTAATTTTGTTGCATCTTGAAACCCTGTCCACAGATGAGGAATAGCGTGAAGCCATATATAAATAGCGAATTATTCTCTTACCTTATCGAGTATGTATATGATAGCAGGACCGAGGAAAAAGATCCAGAATCGCGGTACGCCCGTGAGTCTTGCGAGCCCGTGCACAAGACAGAGCGCGTACAGAACCACGTGGAGGGAGTGGGCGCGCCAGAACCACGGGTAGGCTCGTTTCCGTATTACGGGGTGAGCGAATACAAATATTATACACATTATTATAAACAGCAGAACGCCGCTTATACCTGAAAATGCAATAATAATTTATTGTAGGAATATAAAAGTCCTTCAATATAACAACTATACTTTGCTAGCAGTTACACTCGTAACAATTAAAAAAAAATGCTGAGAATCTAAAATCATATCAGATATGATCAAAACCATTTAAGTCTGAGAATACCGAATAAATAAATCTTATATGTGTATAATATTACGAATGATAATAAAGTATAAAATAAAATGCGATTTTTTAAATCGAACTAATACGTATATATTTATTATCTTTAAAATATTCATTTTGCAAAAAGGGAGATATGTGTTCTAAACTCACCTGTGATAGTTTGAAATACCCAATATGTGATGCCCGGTTTAAAGTCAGACGTGAAGTGAACTTCCTTTGTTAGACATCGAAGGTTTTCAATGGGTTGCGTTGACACGTGATAGAAATTCACCATATGACCAGCAGTATGTAGAAGAGAGAAGAACAGCGCTGTACAGGCGACGATTTTGTGGAATTGAATACTTGAATCTAGGGGTATGTATTGCTGTATGCTAAATTCCTGGCAAAAGATGTTACTGCTATTATAATTGAATAAACGTAGTATCTCATTGTATAGATTCAGTTGTTACTTTGCGGAAATCCATCGCATGTGATAAATTCCTAAAATCTCTAGCTATCTTCCGCTCAAACTCTAAAAATCACCAATCGACACGCACCGAATCCTGTTATTTCTGTTATTGTTATTCTGTTGTGTTATTCGGTGCTGGTTAGGTGGCCGAATTCTATCTCTGGTATATCCTGAGGATGCTTCGTGGAGAGGCGAAACACGTGTCAATTGGTGATTTTTAGAGTTTGAGCGGAAGGTAGCTAGAGATTTTAGGAATTTATCACATAATATATCATTGTTTTGAATTCCTCTTGAATTACTATATTAATTTTATAATATCACATGTAAAATGATTAATTTTTCATAGACTTTTACTTATTTCGTTTTTTTTTAAATCAGTTTACCTTTAACTTTGTTAATAAATTTCTCGACATTGTCAGCAAAAGTAGACTGTAGCAAAACGACAGCGAAGCAGCAGATCCTCTTGTAATAGCGATGCCAACTCCCATAATGTGTCTCAAGTCAAGATGTTCAGACATAAACGAGTAGTGAGCGAATCTTTCCACGAATAGTCCAATAGTAATCACGTAGAAGACGAATAAATAAAAAATATTCTGCCTATTTTCTTCTAAGAAAGTCACCAAATAATCCCATTTCAATAATAGCCAATGTCTGAAATATTTGAATGTACGTAAACAAATATGTATAGAAAAAAAAACAATCAAGAGATGTAACATCTACCTGGATTGTTCCATTGAAGGTTCAATGTGGAAGCTGGTCATTCTGGCAACATTGGTAGAGGTATCCAAGAAGTTTTGTTTAGCACCTTTACAGTCTAAGCCGATAGCTACAAATTCGCCTTTATACTCTTTCATCATCAATTTAAAGTCCGAATAAGTAAGATGGTCTTTGTGTTGGAGACCGGCATCCTAAATTCAACATTAAATTATTTAGATTTTTCTAAACGAAATTTTTATTGTCCACAAAATTGAACTCGTCTTGCTGTCTTGTTCCTGTATGTGCTGCGACATACAGATTAAGACCAAAACTGATATTAAGTAACACTGCAGGTAATAAGGAAATCGCATTGATATCAACATAAAGTGAACACGAGAACACATGAATATCACAAATGAATTGATGGATTAAATGTCATTTGATCCATGATCAGATCATTCACAATGAGTAACACTAACTTATCTCTTCTGCTGCTAGTATATGAAATAGGAACGTATGATACACAAGGAATTGATGAGAGAGTAGTGACTGTATTCTATCTGATTCATCATCATTCAATGAAAGTTCTACGATTTATCGTTTTATTTTGATAGTGAAATTCTTATTCCAATTATTATTATTCTTATTGAATGTTGAATTGTAGATTCTAAATACTATCGTAAACTTTGATACAATGGATATCTTTATACCTATGTATATATAAACATACTTACAGAGAACATGCCATTAATAAGTTCTGTAACGTGTTCGTCCCTTAACGAGGTTGTTCTTGCTATCTCAACAAGTGATCGCAACATTTCGCTTAGTTCTCCTTTATCTATAACACTGTTACGATCGTTATCGCACATATCGAATATGATACGAAGCTTATCGTCTGTTGCGCCTCGGGAGAACAAGACAACAGTGTCTAAGAATTCCTGGCAAAGAAATTTAAAGCCTGTATTAGTTTCATGCATTTTAATTATGTTTTGCATTTATTTTATAAAGGTAGATTAGCTTTTATACATATGTGGTTTGTACCTGAAAAGAAATTCTTCCATCACCATCTTTATCGACAATATTGAACATTTTCTTAACAAACACTGCGTCTGCTTTCATGCCCAGTGCACTAGCAAATTCACTTTTTGACAAAGATGTTCTCATTACTATGGACTACAAACAAAAAAAAAAATTAGCAAGTAAAATTAAAGTAAAATATTAATGAAATAAGTATGTAACTATAATTACAAATTAACAATCAATAGCATTACTTCTGGATCAGCATCTTCTGATCTTCTTCGTTTCTCCCCAGGTGCAAGTCCAAAAGTAATGGCATAAGCTTCTCTAAAGAAATGCTCTAGTTTGCGTTGACGGCGTTCCCTTGTTTCTGCTGTTGCTAAAATTTGTTCCCGATGTCCCTGTGTAAATAATGCTGTTAGCATTATTCTAAATGAAAATAAATTAAGTGTTTTAAAACTCGATTTTGGCAAATTGCATTCATTTTAATATGTTTCGTGGATAGGTACTCCATTTTGGTGCATAAAATATATTTTGGTGTATAAATATCTGCCAACTACCATATTGTACTGTGACGTACATATTACTTTAGGATCTTAGAAATATCATTATTCTAATGATAACTCATTTCTTTAGATTGGAGGTTCCGTTCAATGAGTAACAAAGAGTGATGAAGATACGTACTTAGCTGCATAATTTCCTTTTTGGTATCTTGCAAGTAGTTGCAGTAACAAGATGATATGATTAATGTTTTTGTTTACATTATATTTTCTTTAATAAACGCATACCTAACATAAAAATAAAGTATCCGTACCGTTTAAATTATTATGAATACAGGCAGTCCTCGACTTACGTCGTTTCGATTTACGTCATTTCAAGTTACGTCGAACAATGTTTTGACACTATTCCTCGAGCATACGTCATTTGTTTCGATTTCCGGCATAGGAGAATTCACTTGTCTTGTTGAAATTTTTGAAGAAAATGATCCTAATTTTGAGAGAAGTTTCAACGTTAATAACAAAATTTGTGCAGCCTATTAGTGTTACCAAGATCTGTATGATAGCAAGAAGAAAAAAGCGAAGCAATCTAGAATTGATAGTTTCTTTAAGCCAAAAGTTTAATTTATTATTTTTCATTACATATTTTGATTACATATTAAAGTTTTATAATTATTATTAAAATTAATAACACACAAATACCAAAAATAACTAGCAATTTCATAAGTGCATATATAATTATTTTAAGAACTTACTTTTGATAATAAAGTATGTATATCCTTTGTTATAAGTGCAGTTTTTTTTTAATTTCGAGTCCGTGTGGATCCTAACCCTTGAGTTTTACATGTAAACATATGAAAAAATATGTCTCGACTTATGTCGTTTCGATTTACGTCGCGTATTTCGAGAACCTAACATGCCGTATGTACGAGGACTGCCTGTACTTAAGTCGCTTAAAATTAAGAATAGAGAATAGTGTAACAAGGTAGTAATTCTCCTTATTTACGTAATATACATATTTTATTTACCTGGCTCAGACTAAGAGCTTTTTTATGTTGTGCAAGAAAGGTGTCCAGTTTGACGAGGAATTTACGACGAGATGCCACAGAGTCCATTTCCAGAACAAGATCATGTTCTCTTTGAGCGCGGATCAATACCAGGGGGCGTTTGTTGCTACGATTTTCCTAAAAATTATTTTCAATCATTGTTTTCTATTATTATGTATGATCAAACACATATGTATATTGAAAAACAGAATACGACAGAATAGAGGATTAAAGAATTAATGCTTTTTACTTTTCACATTTGAAAACTTTGTTTTTTCTTGTATTTTGTGTATTTTCTGTACTGTTTAATAACTCTGTTGTGGTCATATTTGTTACAAATATAGTACAGCTGTTTTCAAACCTGGCTCTCGAGCACTGTAAGTTGTTCAGTATGTTCCAGTAGTATAGTTCGTAATTTGTCTCCTTTGCGATCAGTCACATGAAGGGCTGGCTCAGGGCCAAGTCGTAGTTTTACTAGTCGCTTGTAAGATGCGTGAACCCACTCTCGGCACACCATCTTATCGACAGAAGCTGGAAATTTTTTAAATAAAGAAGTTTTGAATTCGCTACTATTGTTTCGAACTGTAATATGAAATTGTATGATATGATATCATATTGTACCACTATATGAAATGGTAATGACATTTTTTGCAATTTTTTCTGTTTTGTATGAATCATATATACATATTTGGCGTTTACATATTATGAAAATTGTGATATACAATTAAATATTTTTAGAAAAAGAAAACAATACATTATTTACCTTTATATTGACCATTTTTTAAATGTTCTTGTTGTATTTTAAGCCGCCTTCGTCGACTGTTTTGTAACTTTACTACACCATAGCCGGCACCGGCACATAATATGGGCACGAATACCAGGGTCAAACATGTGTATATGTAAGCAAATTCGTTACCCTACAAAAAAAGAAATAATTTAAAAAGTAAGTCAATAAATGTATAGAATTATGTGTATAAAATGAAAAAGGCATGGATTAAATAAATAATTCTTTGGACAAAACTTTTTTGAGAAAATAATGTTTATATTTAGTTTATATTGAAAAAGTAATTCGGTGCAAATCTCTTCCCCTAATTTTAAGTATACAAATACTTAAGCGTGCAGATATTTAAAACTACGACGACAGTGTCTTTGAGCTTGAAAGTTTTTAAACACAAGTTATTGAACAGATTATACATATTATAATTATGCAATATAATTATGTACATTAACTACATGTCGGAAATCAAAGATGAGTTGGTTATTTTTCACAGAGCGCGGTTAAATTACTGACTCTGAGATAATTTTACTTTCAAATATTCGGCCTTAGTGCAGTCGCAACTCGCAACTAGGTACGTTAACAACTAATTACCTCGAAATAATCATAACCCTTCAGGTATTTGCAAGGTGGCAGCTTGGAGGCATTTAGCTGGTAAGGCTGAGGGCAAGGGTCTCCTTTCTTCCAATGAAACACGTCGCGTTGGATATCGTTAGGTCCGATTGCTGTGCAGTTCACTATGACATCCCACAGAGTAATGCGGCGAAGCTCTTCTATCTCTTCGCGGGTGAAGATACTAAAATTATATAAAATTACACGATAGGTCTGGGAGAAAAATAAAATTATAAAATGTGGCACAGGTTTGTCTTCTGGGGCAGGTTGTAAAAGTTGACATAGGTATAAGGTATAAGGCTAATTATATGGCCAAGGAAGACCAAGGCTGACTTATGAAGATCAAATAGCCAGAGTGTTAGCAGACGGAAATGTCAAAAGCACTCGCATACCTAAGCGAAAATATGTGAAGAGAATGATGAGTTTTGAGGAAGCGAAAGAGGTGTGTAAGGACCGCGACTCCTGGCGCTCCGTCCTCTCTGACTACCCCGTTGGGGATACAGCGTGAAGATATGTTATGTTATGTATATGTGCGATAAACTAGTAATCTTTTGTTACTAAGTATACACACGTAGTTTCATTTCGTCATCTGTAAGCTTAAATACCTACAGCCTAAAATGGTGTCGAGGTGTGATTTTGTTGTCTTGATACTCTGTCCACACCGAATGAGCGATAACTTGACGTTACACACATATGCATATATTTACAAGAATAAAATGAATTTATTGTCGGAACCCGCAAATTTTGGGAATTATTATTCATATATAAGCGAAAAAGTTTTTACCCATTTTGGTCGTTTTCAAACCAAAATCTGTCGGCGTCTCTTATTCTAGTGAACTGATCAACAATAATAGCTCTGAATAATTCTCCAGGATGTCCGATTGACTCGAGCATGCCACCAACATAGACATCAATGTTGTCTAATCTTCCATCGTACACTTGAATCAATTTTTGTAGCAATTCATGGTTGTTTTCGAATAGTTTTGTATTGATTTCATTAAATGTTTTGATTTTTTTCAACCCAAAGTATTCTCTGGAAATTGAAATGGAAATTAAAAAATTGTAGTATATCTTATTACAAAATATTTTTGAATATTGAGTCTACTATTGGTTTGCAAAAATCTAGCTAGGTACCATTTTTTCAAGATCATCTTACAACAGAAGGTAATTGCGTTATCATTTACAAGCTGCATATACAACATTTGTGATTAAATATTAAAAATTTGGGTATCAATCAAAGTTACATCCTTGTGTTTATCTGGTAAATAAATATTGAATATTTTTACCTTGCTGTGTTGTAGTCAGGCAGGCCGTTGTCTCTTCCTCTCATGATATTTAAAGCGCCTAAATCCCGTCGAGAAAATTCCATAGGACCAAATAGATTGTCTCTCACGTCGGAACAGAGTAAAGAATCTTCACGCTCGGAAAGTTGCGAGGCCATGCCCATGAGTACTTCTTCTATGGGCACTTGAGACATTACGTCCTGTTAAATATTACATTGCAATGTATTATATGTACCTATATAAATACTATTAACATATTAATGTACGAATATATAATATTAAGTAGGAACTTACAATAAAATAACAAAATTCTGTGGCTGGCTCTAGTCTGTAATAATGAGTACCTATTTAAGAACGCACCCATCAGAGTATTATGATATCAATTATATATTCTATTTAAAGTGCTAGGAAACATTACTCTAAAAGGATTCCACCCACCACTCAACCTATCAACACCTATCAACGGTGTTACATCATTTCGACTCTGAGCCTGCACTGTAACGCCTCCGGAAACAAACATATCTACGCGCATAAAATATGGGTATAAGGGAGGTAATGAGGAATGTAATGTACGTTCTTTTATCGCTGAGATACGAATGAGATATAATAATAATAATACTCCAGACAATTACACAGATTGTGTGGTCCCAAACTAAGCAGTAAGCTTGTACTATGGGTACCACACAACGAACTCTAGGGGAGTTCCCAGTAACACCCAGACTCCAAGCCAATTTAGAAAAGTTCGTTTCCGAAATTGACCTGACCGAGGATCGAACCCGGGACCCTAGCTTGGAAAGCAGATGCATATGCCACTGCGTCAACGGGCCAATCAAAAGGTATATGACCTCTACTTGTTCGAAACAACAGGAGACAAGACTTTCAGATCTGCGGAGTGCTGTACATGGCATACGGGAACAGAACTCTGATATTTCTAAACAATTTGAATTTTTGACATTTAAGTGTGATGAAATGAATTCCCATTTCACTGTAACATTGTGCTTGATTTAATGAATATATTATTATTATAATTTACTGATTACCAATTTTTAGGTAATGATATTTTATCGTCTTTTATAAGCAGAGATGGGAAAAATAGTTTATTAAAACTGTTTAAATGCAAAATGCAAATTCTTAGTTATTTTTTTATTTCAAATACAAATACAAAATGATTTTGAATAAAAGTATTTAAACACAAAATGCAAAATAGGTATTTTCAGAATACTTGATTTGATTGATTTGATTTTAACACTAGCTTTGTTCGATGAGTTCATCTTTCATGTTCCATCTATGTGGCCTCATAATCATAATAATAATGTGACATTACACCAAACGAAAATAGACCTGCAAATCTTCCAGGTCTATTTTCGTTTGTATTCCATTGTAGTATTGGCATTATTGACATTGGCATTGACACAGAAACAGTTTGACTTGCAATGTTGCCATTATTGTTGGCAACATTTAGGTTGGGTGCATTCTTAAATAAAGTAATTATGAATTAAAGAATAAAAAATACGAAATATGAATTAAAAAAATTAACAAAACCATTTCGCATTTTACAAATGAAGTACATACTTAGAAGATTATTTCAAATAAAATACAAAATGCATTTTGAAAAAAGTATTGCAAATCCAAAATAAAAATGGGTTGATTTTGCATTTTAAATAGATGTATTTCAATTAATCACATCTCTGTTTATAAACCATTGAATCAGTATAAAGTTTAAAACGCAAACATATAAAATATCAAGTTCGCAGAGTTTCATCTTATGCTATAAATGTTTCCTAGGCGTTTAAAAATTGTCTATTTCTCTTATTAATAGAGAAGTATTTGGTGAAGTAAGCTACTTACGTTACCGTCCCACCAAGTTTGGCACAATCTAATAGCATCATGTCCGCCGGGACCTCTACTGTATTTGCAGTTCCTATCCCTCAGCAGTATGGCGGGTGGGACAAGTGTGTGACCAAAACGGAACGCAGCTACAGCGAATTCGTGTGTCACGCCAGGAGCCACTTCTGCGCGGTAACCCTCATACGGGGGAATTGGTACACCAAGAAAGGCCGGTACATACTCATAGAGAATGATGTTCTGAAAAGAAGTTATAGAGAGCTTACATAAATAATAATAAACCACTCATATAATCCTCTCAAAGTAGGCAATGGTATAAAATGGCGACACTGATACCAGAGACAACGAGCTTCCCAGACCGATTTAGAAAACTTTTTTTTTCCTCAGACCTCATGGGTTATGGAACTTCCAATTTTACAAGCATACGCACTAATCTCTGGAACCTTCGGTCAATAGATTCTTAAGTTATGTTTGTCACAAATTGTATTTTTTAGATAACAAAGCTCAGCGTATTAATCGCTCCATCTTCTCTGCCTCATCAGGGACACAGAGTGAAAATATGTTATGTTTTTGTATCATTCATCAAGAATCGATGACTATTTTAATATTTAATTTCATTTATTATTGAAATTATATTGATTATTTAAGTATGATAAATCCATTTAGTCATTTATATTTTGAAGTAATTACCTGCAAGCTAGCGATAACTATACGTCTAGCCCGTTGGAATAACTGTTCATCACTCCAATCAGGGTGCTGTTTGTGTATTCGAGCTGCCACAACATTGTGCCATCGAAGCAATAATATGCCGAATGTCACCATTGCTGGATTCTGATTAGTTCGTGGATCTCCTAATACTGGTTAACAAACAAAGTAAAATAAATTGTATCGGTGGTTCAAATGCACTGAAGGGATTTCAACAATGTATTAAAAACGAGGTAGAATTTATAACAGGAAAACTTATACCAACACTTCTTCTTCCAACGATTATCACTTCTGTGATACATACGTATCTTCATGCCGTATTCCTTTCACCTTCAAAATTATTCTTTGACGCCATTTTTAGTAATAAGGCTAGTGTATTTAGGCTTACTAATTGTGCATTGAATTCGTAGTTCAGTGATAGATATCACACGAAATTGACTCTACGTAGAACTCTATTGATGTATTATTAGATCGTACATTAATAGAAAAATTCTGTTGAAACTTCATTTACCTGTATCCTCAACTCAAGTTTTATATAAAACAAATAAATTACTTTGTTTTGACTTAACTCTTGATCGTAATAATCAGAATTCTTGTAAAATAGACGTACTTAAATATTTAAACTTACGAAAAAGCCGCTCCGGGCTTAACATTCTCATATAATGGGGCACTGGGTTGTTGAACAGAGGTACCCGCTTTGTATTGCGTAGAGGCATACCACCCTCACTCGCTAGACTACCGTTCTGTAAATATATTGGACTTCTGTTAAAATGTGTATATATTAGATATAATATGTATATATTACATTTAACTCAAACATATCGCATTAAACAATAACTTCGTATATTTTTTTTCGCGGATATACAGGAAATTTTTCAACCCACATTTCTAAAAAAAAGTTCTATGTTTACTTACATACTACCTATCAACTACAACTACAACTTTGTACTAGCACACTATCTACTGTATATAAAAATAGATCAAATTGTATCAATGTTAGTTATTCATTAACATGGACCTAAATATAACAGACAAACTATGGTGACGTTTTATTTCAATGTAGTTATATATATGGATGTACGTAAAGACGCAGCCGTGGCTGGTGGGTGGCACCTGAAATGACCTCATTGCATTCACCCACGCCTCGCTTGTGCTGTACACGAAACTGCCATCGATCCAGGATGTCATCTGGTTTATCTGTAACGAAAATGATCGTATAGTAATTAAAGGTTAAGAGAACACTATTTAGATTCGCATTTATACACATTTTTTATGTTACGATATCCTATCCTGTAATATTTATATTTGTAATGCTCTAAAGATTTCGATTAAATTTACAATATAGGGGTTTATAGGGGTGAAAAATCGATCTAGCTGCGAAAATTCGTACTCTGTGTTTTCACACACTTAAAACTTGACCGCGAAATATGATTGGTAATTTCACAGCAAAATTCACCTTCTCAATAGCACAGTGGCTAGAGCATAGGTCCACAACGCCGAATTGCGCGCTTTCGAGCCCTGCAATGTGTTTAGACATTCTTTTTTGGTCTTTTTTTAAGTACAATCAAACCTAAAAGGTGTCTCGGTAATTAACATAAATATGTGTATATCTCAGCACTAAATAATATGTGTGTATATATATATTTTGATTGTGTGTACATAGCACTGTGCAATTTAATAATACGTATTTGTATTTTATGTCTTCGTAAATATATTACATATGCTTATTTGTAATCTGTAACTTATGGTAATATTTTATGCTTTCAGAATAAATATTCTATACAGTAGTGAAAATTACATAGGAATCCTATGTAAATTATAGGCAAACACAGACGTTGCATTTTATAAATTAAGAGATGCGCAGGCGTATAGATCAATAACATGCCAGTCTTTTATGGATTGCTTGCATGCGTATGTGTAAGTCGATAGTGGCTGATCGATCTAGGCTAGTATCGTAAAACTTTACTGCTTAGAATATGACCTTCGATGGACGTCCATCAATAACGTAAGTATCTGAATTATTTTGTTTTAATTTAAGTCTCTGAGTTATACGTTACATATTTCTATTTTAATTAAATTTGATGATTACTAAAATTATTAGGCGAATGTGCTATTTATCGCTATTTGTGTTCAACAGAAAGTACTTAATGAGTGAATTTTTTGCTGACCGTGGGATTATTCTATTTTCACAGTCAGAAGATTATTGTTATTTGAGATTTAAGTAAAACTAAGATTGATTTATGTTTATGTCTCTTTACTAGAGACAAACGTAAATGATTATTATATGACTGGCCCGTTGGCGCAGTGGCATATGCATCTGCTTTCCAAGCTATAGGGTCCCGGGTTCGATCCCCGGTCAGGTCAATTTAGGAAACCAACTTTTCTAAATTGGCTTGGAGTCTGGGTGTTACTAGGAACTCCCCCAGAGTTCGTTGTGTGGTACCCATAGTACAAGCTCACTGCTTAGTTTGGGGTCACACAATCTGTGTAATTGTCTGGATTATTATTATTATTATTTTTGTTTGATATTTTTTATTTTTGGGGAAGATTATCATTTTCGCGAGCTTTTGGCTAAAACGAAAACGACAGTTGCATAGGAAAAAAAAAATGTGTGTAATGTTATGTTATAATGAAAGAAACTTTCGGACAATTCGGCATGTATTTAGAACAACCGCTTTCTGAATGAGGGTATACGTTAGTGAATGAATGTTGAGTGCTTTTAGGCTATTGTGTAGTGTGTACGGAATGACGCCTGTCGATGAAAGGACTATAAGTATTGTCTTAACAATATCCACCCTCCACTGTGTTTTGATTTCAGCCGCTACATCTGCGTATTTAGATATTTTCTCACTGTAGTGGTCTGTATATTGTGTGTGTTTGGAATGGCTATATCTATCAGGTAAACGATTTTACTTTTTTTATCATGAAGCGTTATATCTGGTCTGCACTGAACAGTGCACTGTTCTGTCGGTTATAATAGTACGGTCCCAGTATATTTTAAATTCAGTAGATTCCAATATTGTTTGTGACGAGTATTTGTAGTAAGCAGTTTTATCTTGGATCAGTTTACATTCGTGTGCTAGGTATTGATGTATTATGGCGGCAACTTGGTCATGTCTATGCTTGTAATCAGTTTGAGTTATTGATTTGCATGCTCCTGTTATGTGCTGTATAGTTTCTGAACTACTGTGACAACGATGGCACAAATCACTTTGGAGGTTATGATCATGAATAATATGTTTTCTGTAGTTTTTAGTGTCTATGACCTGGTCTTGTATAGCAATTATAAATCCCTCAGTTTTTGGGAATAATTGTCCTCGTTTGAGCCACGCGTTTGATGCCATTTTGTCAATATTAGGGTTGATCAAATCAAGTCGATGTGGTCCATGAAGAGATTTTTGTGTCCAAGCTTCCGGTTTCTGTGCTATTGTGGTTTCGAGTAATTTTATAGCGTGGTCTTTTAGGTTCAGTGAGGTGAGTTTATCATCTGTTGTACTGTGGCTAGGTGAAGGGATGAATGTTGGGATTTAGTACGGAAGAATGCTCTCAGTGTTGTGATTTGTTTGTTATGTTATTATTATTATTAAATAAATTGATATTAATATAAAAAAACATGAAACTAACACTTAAGAATGTATTATTTTTATGGTGCATTATTATACTTGTACATATAAAGTCTGGCAATATAATTATAGTTTTAAGTAGAGATATAAAAATTATATTACAATATAATAAAATGTACCTAATATATCCTATAAAGTGCATATTGCCGAGATTCGGGGTAAAGAAAACGGTCCATATTATATCAAATTAATGAAATCAAATATTATATAATATATATATATATTGTACGAGACCGTACACAGACAAGGATGTTGTGTATCGACAAAAAGTAAATCACGTTTAAACTAAATCACGATATTGCTTCCATATTATGCTTCTATAATATTCGTAAACGCCAATTAAAATCTTCAGTGGTGTGATCTCGTTTACCAAAACCGGATTACAGTAATTTATGACATCTGATGTGTTCTTCTTAACGGTAATATAGAAGAATACTGGCGAAGTAAAGATAAAATGTTTACCGTGACGTGGACTACCAATTATTTACCAGATTTAGTGGAATTGATAAATGTTTTCCAAAGTATTTTTAATGAACAAAGATAACAAGGTTCACTACATGATGAGCTTTTCTTAACATTGCAATTAGCTCTTGTAAGTCACGAACGCAATCTCAAGAACTCATTTCCTTATGACCGTTACAGTTTATTCGGCATAATTATAGATAAAATGTAAAACAGACATGGATAATTTAAAAATTATACGAGAATATGAAAATACAATCGTTTGTACTTAATTTTATTCGTGTGGATTTTAGAAATCAAATGAAGTCACCCTCTTAATTATGGAGATAACTTAACAATATAGTATTTGCTACATATCTGTATGTACACACCTGACATTATTTAAATTAAACGGCACAGTAACGCTCATTTCAAACACAATTTTCAAAAAGCATAATAACTATATTGTATAGACTAAGGTGTTATTTTGCTGAAATCCATTTCATGTGATGAATTCTTATAATATTTAGCTATCCTCCGTCCAAAATTCCAAAACCGCTAATTGACACATGTTTCGCCTCTTAACGAAGCATCCACGGGATATTCCAGAGATCATTCACATTCATAATATCCTTCGTTTAGAAAGAGGATACTTCGTTAAGAAGCGAAACACGTGTCGATTAGTGGTTTTGTAATTTTGGGCGGAGAATAGCTAAATATTATAAGAATTCATCACAGTATAATTACTCGAACAGGAAATCGAAAGAAAATTTGAAAAATAAGTGTTCAAAGATCAATGTTTTAAATATTATATTTCTATTGTACCCGTATAGTATACTAGCGAACCGCCCCGGCTTCGCACGAGTAGAATTTTTTTTAAATATAAAATAAAACCCACATTACTCTCTGATAATGTAGCTTTCTATAGGTGAAAGAATTTTTGAAATCGGTAATTTTTGAAATCGAGTTTATCCATTACGTACAAACAAAGTTTACATCTTTATAATATTACTAGCGATCCGTCCCGGCTTCGTACGAGCAGAAAAATTATTGAAAATAAAATACAGCCCATGTTACTCGCTGATATGTAGCTTTCTATAGGTGAAAGAATTTTTGAAATCGGTTGAGTAGTTTCTGAGTTTATCCATTACGTACAAACAAACAAAGTTTACCTCTTTATAATATTACTATAGATACGTAGATAGAGTTCTACTAAAGTTTTATAACGCAACTTTAAACATTTTCCTAATGTAAATTCAAAAGGCCATGGTACATTTTATTAAGTTGGACTGTACCAAATGCGTGTGCAGTGTCTGCATATGTTATGCCAGTAGGTGTGTCTACACACATACCTAAAACTTGCAATATATGAAACTCTAATGAACACGACAAATGGCATTAACCGTACGTCACATTGCGCTAATGTATATAATTCAGTTACTTGAAGAGACAACGCTACGCGGTGGTACAAATTCAAACAGGGGTCCATGGTCTCAGTATTTACACGCAAGAGATATAACTTTCGCCTGAGAATATGGCCAAGCACAACAACAAAACAAAGCCAACTCCCGCTTCTTTTAATAAAAAAATTAGTAAGAAAACAATATACACGGATACGTTTTTCAGGTTTGTGTAATTTACATTGAGAAACGACAACTCTGGATTACAATAACTGTTATGGGGCATCCAAAGACATGACAATACGTTCGTGCAAGTTCCTTAAATCGATCTTAAGTAGTTGGTGCAAGCCGTCCTTAGACATTTTTGTATTTGTGACGATGTGACGAACGAATTAGAGAAAAACGTAAGTGGTCGCTCGTTTGACGGTGGCCTTGCGGCGCAGTGGCAATTAGACATGACTAATCGCGGCTACGGTGCGACCCTGATTGGCGCTACAGGAGGGTAATTTACAGTTCCTCCGACGTAATGTCTAAATCGACATGAAGTCGAATCTCCGATATCAAAATGTCGAAAAATATGTCTCTGACTTTAAAAATTTTATTCTCGGTAATAACAGATATTAATCTCTACATTCCTATTTCATCTCTACAGACTACTTTCCGTTTTTCTCGCCTAAGTTGATTAAATCGAGAAATGTAATCATTGCCTCATTTATTAACATAAAAATTATTAAATATGTATTCTCGTTTAAAAATATTATATAATAAATTAAAAATAATATAAAATAAAATGTTTGAGAACCTATAATAAAGTGTAGGTACTTTTGTTTTTAGATCATACCGCATAGTTGGACAGGCTACCTTAACAAAACAATAGATTCTAACAGTAGTAAGCGATCATAAGCTTTAGGGCAAAGTGGCATACGACCACGGCTATCCTCTGAACATCACTATGAATATTTATTAAATACATTAAAATATATTACGTGTAAGTTGTTTATTTGTAAGACTGTAAACATTGAAAGTTTGTACGTAATAATTTCAGATGAGAATATTTTCTTGTTTTCATACTTTTTAGACTGTGATTTTTCAGTAGTCGGGTTTTAGTTTTTGAACTTACTTTTTATTTCAATTATTTTAGGGTTAATTTCTTGATAAAGTATTTGCAGAGCCGCTATACATTTTTTTTAAAGTTTTCGAAAATTTTTAAGTAGTATGAAAAATCATAATCGTCTTTTAGTTCATGACTTTGCCCTCTAGAGGGCGCCATATATAATTTATTGTGACGTCACATAGCCTATAACCAGCGGACAATCAAGACGCTTCCAATGATACCTCATTTGTCAAATTATGATAAGTAGTTTAGAAGTTACAAGGAAACAGATGAACATACATATACACCCACACATATCTCTATATCTGTCAAAATCATAACCCTCCTTTTTGCTTCGCCGTAGTTGGGTAAAAGTACGTCATTTAAATCAAAGGCATCGTTCCGCTATAATACTTGGAGTCTATTTTCTGCCGCTGCAATATCGGCTTCCTCGACCACTTCAATAACAAACGCCGCCACAAAATCGTCAGTTGACATTTTTCTGTTATATTTTATTATCACAGATAACATAGACAATAGCGAGTTACTTAAATTAATGTATGTGAGGCTAAATATGAGTACAATATGTAGGTAATTATTCGACTTATTATTACGATATTCTGGTGTCGACTACTACTGACCACTCGTTACATGTCGAACGCTGACGATAGAGATATGTCTATACGTGACACTATGAGAATACGATCGACCCTGAGGATCAACCGTTACTAGTAGACATCCGCTATTTTTTTTCGACATATTTCTAATTCGACACAACCTCTATGAAGTAGTGAGAATTGCCCCCCAGTACACACCCATAATCTGCCTAAATATTGCCGTTATGTGCGTGCGTGGGTGTAGAAACCGCGTCTTCTTCTCGCTGTCTTCACGCTGTATCCCTAACGGGGTAGTCAGAGAGGATGGCGTGCAAAGCGTCGCGGCCCCTACGTATTTCTTTCGCTTCCTCAAATCTCATCACTCTCCTCACACATTTTCGCCTAGGTATGCGAGTGCTTTGACATTTCCGTCGGCTAACACTCTAGCTATTTGATCTTCATAAGTCAGACTTGGTCTTCCTTGGCTTCTTTTACCACTCACTTTCGCTCTGCAAATTTTCTTAGTCGGCCTTTCATCATTCATTCTTTCTATGTGCCTAAGCATTCCTTTTTTTATTGTTACGATAACACTGTCGTGCCACCCTGTCATACGGCGTGTTTCTTCATTGCTTATTTTGTCCGTAAGGGCAATACCGCACATATTTCTAAGCGATTGCATTTCTATTGCATTTATCTTACTTTCACTCGATTTCGGGTATATCCAGGATTCACTACCGTACAATAAAGTTGGAACCGCATTGTGTATGGCCGTTTTGGTTGAATTATGTATATTCACACTGCCTACTAATATAATGCGGACAGAGCACCGTTGTCCGCTTTATTGCCAGCTGCTACCCGTCTCTCCACATTCTATTGACATTTTCTTTCACTCGAAAACGCACTTTCCAGATATACAATTTCGTTCACTTGTTCTAGACATTTTTTGTTTACCCATATTTCACATTTTGTCTGTACATCTTCCCTTTTGAACACCAAAACCTTAGTTTTGTTCACATTCATATTCAATCCTTCACAGTCCAAGTCAAAATCAAAATCAAATCAATTTATTCAAGTAAACCCAATTCATTTATTATTTTTAAACATCAAATCTACTTTAGTTCGGTTCAAAGAGAAGAGAAAAGAAAACCTGGCCACTGAGAAGAACCGACAAGAAACTCGGCCAGGTATAATTTTTTCAACAGCATTTTACAAAGGTTTAAAATACAAATATACAAAATACAATATTCAGAGAGCCAGTAAATGCATGTGCAGAGAAGATAATTTCCAGACCATTGTTTTATCTTCAACGAAATCGTTTATTTTATAGTATGATTGTTTAATCAATGTACGTTTTATAACTAATCTAAATCTGTTTTCTGTCAATTGAGTGACTTCTTGATGAACTTTATTATAAAAACGAATGAAGTTACCCAAAAATGAAACATTTGATTTATGTAATTCAAATTTTGGAATAACCAATTTATCACAACCTTGGGTTTCCATACCATTAATATCGCCTTTCTTTTTAAACAGTCATTTTTGAACAGTCCACTTCAGTCTTATTTTATGCACGTAACTAACTCCGCTTCCAATGGTGCTATAAACACAGCATCGTTAGCGTACAATAGGCAGTTTACCACTGTACCATCACATATCATACCACTCATACTATCTTTTAAAGTCTGGAGGCAACAGTCCAAATACAGCACGCATAGCCAGGTAGACATCACGCAGCCCTGTCTGACGTCTGAATAGATTTCGAACCAGGGCGACAAGTCACCATCTATCATTGCATAGATTCTATGACTTTGATATAATGACCTCACAGCCTGCAGTAAGGAGCCCTCCACTCCATATTCAGGCAGAATACTCCTATTTCTTTCGCACTACTCTGAATTACTTTTTCAAGATTCACGAATGCGCAGAATCCTTTCCGACCTATGGCCAGAAACTTCCCCACGACACCACGGGAAAATCTGATCCATACAACCCCTACCGTTCCTAAAACCACCTTGTGCCTGCCAGAAATATCTTTCAGAAATATCAAATATCTTTCAGAAATGCCTTTCTACGTTCAATCAATACCTTGGTGTAGACTTCAGAATCACATTTTATACGTAGGCAAGTTTAGAAACTCATAATTTCATTAAAGAATAAAAAAAACTGCTTGGAACACAAAACCTAAACAGGTGTTGCTATTAGTAGATGTTATAATTATTCCGATTGTCCGGTAAGTAAGATTACATCTAAGGTAAATTTACTTGTTTCTTAATTTGTTTTTAAGGATGATGGGTAAATTGTATTAAGGAGCAACTACGTATGTAAGTAAAGCGGGTGGAAATGTTATTTTCAATAGTTTTATGAAACTTCACGGGGATGTATCTGTAATAAATACGCAAAGTCGTATTGTAATAAAACGATACCTTCTAATAGGATACGTTACACATGCGTTTACTGGCTTAATGAAAATATTGTATTTTAATAAACCTTTTGTAAAATGATACCTGACTGAGTTTCTTGTGGGTTCTTCTCAGTGTTCAGGTTTTCTATTTGAACCGAACTAAAGTAGATTTGACGTTTAAAAATACCTTGTAATTGGGTTTACTTGAATAAATTGATTTGATTTTGACTGAATAAGTAACGTTATCAGTAAAAAAGCGTCGTCAACGATAACGTTATTTTTATAATAACTATAGGGCATTAGGATTTCATATAGCGACGGTGGCCTACGTACCATACAACTAAAGACTTGTCCTCACAATGTTATTTGCGGCATTATATTTTTCTTTTTTTATTTAGTTTGAAAGCGCACTGAATTCCATTCGATATGGCGTTTCGTATAAAGTTTCATACAAGTCCTCTTGTTTGCACTGCACTGTACATGCATTGTACACATTTATCCTGTATTCGTATCCGATGTAATAATAATATAATAATATTACTCCAGACAATTACACAGATTGTTTGACCCCAAACTAAGCAGTAAGCTTGTATTATGGGTACCACACAACGAACTCTGGGGGAGCTCCCAGTAACACCCAGACTCCAAGCCAATTTAGAAAAGTTCGTTTCCTAAATTGACCGGACCGGGGATTGAACCCGGGAACCTAAGCTTGGAAAGCAGATGCATATGCCACTGCGCCAACGGGCCAGTCGAATTCGAATGGGTGTCATTAATTGCGTAAGAGAGAATCGAGATAAAATCATAACACAGGACTCTCACTGTCAATTCCTGTGTACTTTAGAATACTCTTCAGAAATAAGGAATATTTGTGTTTAAGGGAGAACTGTAAAAACAAAAACGAAACGTATGAGTACGTTTCTGTTTTTGCAGTATGATTCTTATCGGCTTTGATGCAGTTTCTGTTTTTGCGGTATGAGAGGGCATACATTTAATACAAAATATGAGATGGATGGAACGATGACGCCTGTGCCATTATTATCGCTAGTAGTATCGTATATCCGATGCGCGATATCGATGATCAATGTCATCGATTCATACATTGATTACAATGGAATGCTAATAGGCGTGTCTGATATCATTATTTGTTACTGCTCTGTTACAAATTGCTAATACCTTTAATGTAGTTAAGTATCAATAACCGATGGTAACAAACGTACTGTTTTCCGCAAATGAGACTTTTTTGTACACCTCATTTTTAATATTCCTAATACCTCCTACTATTTTTCTTCACAGCGAAATAACCGAATTATGAGATGGGTATAGAGTACTTCCAGTGTTGGATATTATTTATGTTCATTTATTTTGAGTCTGAGCTGTATGCCGATATTATTGACGCGTGTTTATTTATGTACAATCTGATAATTTTGCCGAGATTTATAGCCGCCGATAAGAATCAAAAGAAGGAATAAATTATTTATAAAGAGAATATCGCGACTGTCAACCGACGGACACAACAAGTATAACTAGTTGAGGGTATATATGGAGCCAGTCCCTTCAACCAAGTATAATATTTAGGTATTTTTTAACTGTCGATTAAAGAATTGAAATTTAAGTGCTGGTGATTTTGGTTCTTAAACGAAAAGATTATGCCTTTTTATAAATGTAGGTACTTATGTACAGTATAATGGATATTACTATTTATAATATGCATTTCATTTACTAACAATCAAGTTTATTGAAAGGAACTAAATGTTATAACAAACGTCGTTGTTGTAAACTCTCAAAATTCCTATACTTTTCCAAATTCTAAAGTAATAATAATAAGCAACAACGATAAAAGAATGTAGCTTTATTTTTTCATTTCATAATATTTTTGAAATTGTTTTTAAAAAGTAAAGTTCAAGTTAAAATTTATTTCGTCATTGTGTTAAAAATGAAATAACAAGATAAATAATAAACATGTATGTATTAAGCTTTCGCTTTTGTGATCTATGATGATTTAAAAATCACATCAAAAAAATAATTTTTAATATGTGTGTTAATAATAAACGTTTTTTGGCTTACTTGTTCCCTAGGACTATTAGGGCTTTGTCCGGTAGAACGATCGTATGCAGCTCTTAGAAATGGCATATGCTTTGCGCCCTTACAGTCTGGGTCGTACATGTGATCGCACTTGTCAACGGGAATGCGGTGTTGCTCGATTGGACATCCTGACTCTGATGCCATCACTACTTCGCCTGTCACTATTTGACCTATGAAAGAATAACCTGAATTAATATTTCGACATTCAGGCCCGTATTCCAGAACGATACTCAAGCGTGAATCTCTGCTTAAGTATAGTTAGCCGCGTTAGCCTTTCTAACTGTCCTCAATCAGAGATACACGCTTGAATATCGTTCTGGATTACGACCCTAATTCTGAAAAACTATTGATTAATCACCTATTCATGGTATTCGTTAATTTTGTATTTATTTATCTAATAGAACTTTTTACTTTAGTATTATACATATGTAAATATATTAATTATTGTAATTTTGTCTTTGTTTTTTGTATTTTTATTTACTAACATTAATTTAAGTCAACTGCTACTAACATCTATGGATTATGTCCGAAATAAAAAAATTATTATTATTATATGTATATAATGTAGTTTTTAGTATTTATGTCTATGTTATGTTAGATAATTGGAAATTGTATACTTAGTTTTTTGTGCCTTTTTAATAAGCTATAACAATAACTTTAACAAATTATAATCAGATTAAATTCTTTTTTTTTATAAATATCTAGAACAATTTATCAATATTAACAAAAAAGTACATACATATCCTAACGTTAATATTTATAAACTTAAAACTACACATTATCTTAAATAGGTATTTATTTCTGAATAAACTGCAGTCATAAGAAAAAGACACAATTACTGGAATAATATAACCACAATTTCTTTTAGTGGTTATATTATTCCAGTTAGCATATTGAAGAGCATATTGAAACTTATTACAAAAAATATTCATTTTTTGTAATAAGTTTCACTTGCAGTGATGGAAACATTATTGTTTTCTGAATTAAACATTGATTAATGATTTTGTAATAATGCCTTATTAATGCAGCAGTTTAGTCTACTGTTACCGAAAAAGGCGAGTAGAGCTGTTCTATTAGCTAGTGACGGCAGCCCGTCCTGTCCCCTCATGAACAACTTTGACAACGTCCTGGCACCAGGCCGGTCCGCGCCCGCCATCATGTAAACGCCATCGGTGTATGAAGCAGGAGATTTGCGTGTAAGTTTACTGCCTGTTAACAATACAACATAATTTTATATAGATTTAATACAAAGTTACATAATATATATATATTATATTAATTATATATATATTAGCTGTATCCAAGACTTCGTCCGTGCGGAAAATTGTTCGTGTCTTTGCCGGATTAGATTAGATTGTATGTATATGTGCATAGTATGTTTAAAGATTGTTTTAAAAAAAAATATACGTCTAGCCGACGTCTGTCTCTCGGCACATACTACGAGGGCTGCTATTTATGTAACCGGAACTGGCCAGTTACAGAACAATATTAAAAAAGTAATTATAACATTTAAAAATGGAACTCTTTGGCTGAAGAATACAATTTGTTTCATGTAGCTGTCATTTGTTTATCCTTTGTGGCGTGATTTTGAAAATTGCGAGTCTTTATCACCATGGATTTAAGTCGTGAAAATATATACTACGAGGGCTGCTATTTATGTAACCGGAACTGGCCAGTTACAGAACAATATTAAAAAAGTAATTATAACATTTAAAAATGGAACTCTTTGACTGAAGAATACAATTTGTTTCATGTAGCTGTCATTTGTTTATCCTTTGTGGCGTCATTTTGAAAATTGCGAGTCTTTATCACCGTGGATTTAAGTCGTGAAAATTTTCGTGCTATGATTTATTACGATTTTAGGCGAGGGTTAACTCAAAAACAGTCAAAAACATCGATCAACTCACTTCGACTTTTGGGGACGAAGCACCATCGAAAACTACTGTGTATCACTGGTTTAGTGAGTTTAATCGTGGGCGGTCTGTGCTCACGGACGAAGTTAAAGAAGGTCGCCCTAAATCGGTTGTTGTACCTCAAAATATTGATGCTGTGCGGGAACTAATAATGCAAGATCGTCATGTTACATATAGCGAGATAAAGGCGTCTCTGGGCATAAGTATGACGAGTATATATAAAATATTACACGAACATTTAGCTGTAAAAAAAGTTTGTTCACGTTGGATTCCGCACAACTTGAGAATTGACCAAAAACGGGCTCGTGTCGATTGGTGTGAAGAAATGTTACAAAAGTACAATCAGGGTGCGTTAAAAGCTGTCTATAATATCTACACAGGTGATGAATCTTGGATATATGCGTATGATCCTGAAACTAAACAACAATCAACGGTTTGGGTGTTCCAAGATGAGCTGAACCCAACAAAAGTCATTCGTTTAAAAAGCTCTTTGAGGCAAATGGTCGCTTGTTTTTTTGATATAAATGGACATGTAGCTACAGTGCCACTAGAGGATCGTAAAACGGTTAATTCTGAATGGTACACGACTATTTGTTTGCCAGAAGTCTTTGAAGAAATAAGCAAGAACAACCGACAACGCAGAATCCTTCTTCAACATGACAATGCTAGCTGCCACACATCGGCCGAAACAAGTCGGTATTTGGAAGATCAAAAGATCGAATTAACGGGTCATCCGCTGTACAGCCCCGACTTGGCCCCCAACGACTTCTATTTATTCGCAACCGTGAAGAATAAATTACGTGGTCAACGTTTTTTGAGCCGTGAAGAAGCTGTTGATGCGTTCAAAATGCACGTTTTGGAGATACCTCAATCCGAATGGAAAAAGTGCTACGAAAATTGGTTCAACGCATGCAAAAGTGCATCGATCATCATGGTGAATATTTTGAAAAGCAATAAAACTATAATAAATGCTATATGTTTGTTTCACTTTGTTATTCCGGATACATAAATAGCAGCCCTCGTATCTCTGTACCAAACATCATAATTGATTCGGTGGTTCAGCATTTTCCAGTCAAAGTTTCATCCCACTTTTCACCCCTTAGAGGTAGTTTTTTTTATTAAAAAGTAGCCTATATCCGTTCCCAGGTGTCAAACTATATCCAGGCTACATCATAATCAATTCAGTGCTTTAGCATTTCCGGTACAAAGTTTCGTCCTCCTTCCTCCCGTCCCCCTTTTCGTAGATTTTTGATAAAAAAAGTAGCCTATGTATTTTTGATAAAAAAAAAAGTCTTATCACCGCACCAAACTTTATTATTACCAAGATTTAGAGTTTCCTATACTAAGTTTCATCCCCCTTTTCACGTAAATTTTTGATAAAAAAGTAGCCCATGTCCGTTCTCTGATGTCAAACTACCAACTTTCATCATAATCGGTTCAGCGGTTTACCATTTCGCATTCAAAGTAACATCCCCCTTTTCACCCGTTTAGGGATAAATTTTCTAAAAAATAAGTAGCCTATCATGAGTGCGATCAATCAAGCCGTTCTTCAGGACATACAGACAGACAAAATTTTTTAAAATGGTAGAATTAAAGTCACTGAGTCACAAAACGACTATTTATCACAAAAATTTATAAAAAAATTGAAATTACAGACAGACGCTAGACATTTATATAGTAGTAAAGATATACGAGTATATATAATGTTTCTTTGTATGTTTGTCCTCTAGGCATTCCTAAACCTTTCGTCCGATTGTGATGAAACTTTGGTGAATGGTTTTTTTTAAAAAAGGGGGCAATAAACGAGCAAGCGAGTCACCTGATGGAAAGTGATCACCGCCGCCCATGGGCACCTACATCACGGATGCATTGCCGGCCTTTAAGGAAAAGAGAGGGAGAGGGGAGATGTACCACCGGCACTCTCACTCACCGAACGAAACAACTGCAATAATTATAGATGCTGTTATTTTACGCCGATATTCTGTGAGAGGGTAATATTTCACCGGGCGAGACGACCCAGTTCGTGCTGCGATGCAGCATGGCTCTACCATACAAAGGCTCTGCGTAACGCCGCAAAGTTTTCTGACTTATTTAATTTAGTAAAACGAAGATCAAACGAATGTAGTCGCGGGCGAAAGCTAGATGTTTCATGTTCAAATTACGTAGATTTAATAATCTATTTATTATTATACGTTTAATAATAGAAAACTAGGCTTTTCAATATAAATGTTATGTAAGATTTTTTTAAGAGTAGCTACGTTGGTTTTTGTAACGTGTAAGTGTGACACATCTATGTTGCGGTTACTCAAATGACTGCAGTCTTAAAGTTAATAAGAAGTGAAATAATTCAATGTTTCTCAATAGGGAGTTAGCGGTATCGGATTACATTTAATTATATGAGCATATAAATACAAAATAAAAGTGATGGATGTTATTGAAAAAGCAGTCGAACAAATAAATGATATTGAAATTGACAACGCATATCTCGTATTTTTATATAATGTTTAGGATGACGTTTTAAAATGAAACTCAACATTTTTGTATGTATTAGTGACATATAGGTAACATTTATTTATCACATCCATTATTTTAGTGTTATTTATAACTATTTTGAACTGACTTAAAAAAAGGAGGAGGTTTGTCTGTATGTATTTTTTTATATGTTCACCGATTAATTCGTCAATTGCAGACCGATTTCAAAAATTATTTTTTTGTTGGAAAGGGTATATTCCGAAGTAATCTCATTTAAATTTCACTGGTATCAAAGCTTGGACTTCGAAGATACACCAAATAACGCTAATTGCCTATAAGCTTTATTTACATTGATAATTCTCTTGTATGTCATCGCGCTCTAGAATTAGAAAGAAGTTAATTGTAGACCTGCCCGAGATATTTATTTATGACAAGATCACTCAAAAGGGAGAAATAAAAGAAAAAATTAAGAAAAGAATTAAATCACCTTCGAAAAACACCTTATTAGTACAAAATAACTATCCATTCTAATCAAAAGTCAACTACAAAAATAACTTTAAAAATATTAATTAAGTAATATTACAAAAAAAAATTATTGTACTTGAGTTTTGATTAGTAACAGATAGTTATTTAGTACTTTTCAATGTTTTTTTACTAGAAATTTTTGTTCTTTTAAAACGTATACATACATATACTCACGCTTACCGTTTTTTAATGATTATAATAACTCATTATAGCTACTTGACTGAGTTTTTTACCGGTTCTTCTTAGTACAGGTTTATTTCGAACCGTTAGTTGATTTAATAATCAAAGATGCCATGTGAGTCAGCTTAAATATTTTTATTAATAACTGAATTTGAGATACAAAAGTGTCAAAATATAGATGCGTCCTTTTTCATCTGTCTTTTTCGCGTCGAAAATAGTGTGATAAGATTTCATTGATTGGCTTAAAAACTCAAGTAATTCTCTTACTTATACTTAACACAGAATAGTAAGCTCTAGACCTTAAGTGATGCTTATGAAGGCACCTGCGACTGCCCATAATTTAGTAATATATTACTTAAACGGCGAAGACGGCCACAGCTATCCGCCTATTCGGTCTCGAATATTTAAAGCCCAATCCCAACGTGACCAATCAGCTCAAAGGGCATCATCACGCGCCCCGTAGGATTTCGACACGTATCAATAGTCTTGATTAACTATTATAATAATATTCATAAACAGATGGCAACTCTATTGTTGACGAAGGTGTTGCTGCTTAATAATAATATTATGGTATTTTTTACTGTCAAAAAATAAGTCAATCGAGTCACGAGCTTTCGAAAGTACGTCTTTTATGTATATATATATATATATATATATTACATATATCCTACCAACTTCGACATCCTAGAAGAACAAAAAGCTTTCACGTATGTTTTCATTATTAAGTTACTTATAGACTTACTGTTCTGTTGTATTTAATTGCCCTGATCACTGTTTATTTACTTATTGTGAATTATAATTACATATAAATATATTTATAGTTTTAAAAATAAACTTAAACAGTGAAAATTTTGTACATAACTATTAACATAAAATCACTGTTTATTTAAAAAAAAAATATACGTACATCAACATGTCCATCTAGTCACCTACATAATACTTTTTTAACATGAGGCATATAACATAAATAAGATAATTATATGTATTGAACTTAAAAAGAGAAAACTGAAAATTTTACTTAGCATATGAAATAAAATAACTTCAATGCTCAATAATTATAATTATGGGAATGTATGCAGCATAAAGTTGTTCCATGTTTCTTAAAATTTTCAATTGATTAATAATTTTGAAAGTATCGATGAAAATATGAAATGAATTGCAGTAAGATTTAATTTGTGCATTGTCAGGTGTTATTATACTGCAGTCGGAATTCGTGCAGAACGAGAATAAAATTGTGCGACACCTGAAGTTATACACAATAATGAACAAGTCCGTTATAATTGGAGCAAATACTGCAAAGTGGTATGAAAAATTTTAAATATGGTCAAGAAATGTACTGGTATTATTAAATTAAAATTCGTTACTTTCTGGTGACATGTAGATAGCAAGCATTCCGATGTCAGTATAAAGTGAGGCCCGAATGAAGTCCATGTTCATCCCGCTTTTTAGCTCATTAAATAAGCAGCTTTTATCTTTGCTCTAGTTTTGTCGCATGGTTGTTACGCTGACACTCTGTTTTACACACGATACCGACATTTATTTGTGTCTCAGTCAAACAATGAATTTTTTGTTTTTAATTTTTGTACATTTCGGTTACGTGTTATTTTTGTATAAATCAGGTTACAATTTTCCGTGTAATTATTATGTTTAAGTACATGAACATAATTAAAATACCAATGTCAAAGTAAAATTCATTTATTTAAATAATCCCAGTTACACGATATTTTTGAACGTCAAATCTATCTGCCATGTTCGGACTTTCGATAACTTTCACATAAATTGTTTGTAATAATAAAAAATCAATAACATAAAAAGCTCATCTCAGTTTATCATGACTTTGAGTACTGGGAATGACAGAAGAATGTCGGGTCTTAATTACGAAGATTCATCATGACAGCTTCCAATGAAGCGACAAATTAAGTGGCCGAGTAATGTGAGTATTCATTGGAAAAAGCACATTGACTCAGAAAACATGTAACTCAAGGCAAAGCTGAAAAAACCGTTGTAATAATAGAAAATTAAATTGCACTCATTTACTCGATAAAGTCTCTATTTTTACTTGGACAGTCTATATCTATTTTTTAGTAAATATTTATTGTACACATATAATATGTAGTAAATTGTAAGACCATCATAACGTAAAAACAGTTACTACTTAACTGGCAATACAAAGTTAAATGTCAGTAGGTAGTTGGAGTTTTTGGCGGGATTTTATGGGGAGTGGTTGGGCGTTTATTTTAATTATTTGCAAATGGTTCCTAGCGGATATTGTGATGTAAAATTGGCGTAGTTTTTGGGTCCCAAGTATCTACGCTGTTGTGCTGTTATGCTGTTTATAATTTTTTTTAGTAGGTTAGTCTACCTCACCGGATCCTATTAGAAAAACTGCCTCAATAAATACTCACCAGAAACTCCAAGAAAGAAGTAAAATGTAACGTTGACATTTTGATGAAATATGAAGAATAATATGAAGAATTATTTATCTATTTATTACTGAAGACGTCGGTTGTAAACCCGTTTATTTTGTTGTTACAAACCACATTTATAATATAATTACAATACTTTGGCATTAAAATCTTTTAGCATTCATAACACGTTTATAGCATTTTTCATAACGATGTACATGTACTATAAAATAAAATGATGATTTTCATATCTAAAATACTTTGTCTAATAGACAACTAGACGTAGACTTATCTGTTTTACTTTGAGACAAATTTCAAAGCACAGCTTATTATAAACTAGAAGTTCTATCGTTGTATGTCTACAATCTATATGTATTGTGTGTGTATATTTGTATTCCTAGTATATTAGAGAAAACAAAATACTATATACAGCGATATCAAGGTACTCAATCGAACGCAATTGAAGTACTTCAAAGTTACCTCGAATAGATATCTAGAGGATACCTCCTCGAGGTAAGTTTAAACGTCTTGTATAATCATGTAACGCAATGCCACGTTCAGAGTAAGAGGACTTTATCTTAAAATCTCGCAAACCAATAACCAGTAGCTTGCTTGTTGTTAATAAATTCATACAAGTCAATTTTTTCTGTCTTTTAATATTAGTGAATGCTGAATGGTAAATTTTAGTGAGTGGTGAATGGTGTGCTTAGGTTTTTAATATTATGTTGTTAAATTTTTGTAAAAGAAAGACCATGAGTAAAATAAAAAAAAAAGGACTTACAGCATAAAACATTTGTAATAAATTACACATTGACATCGAATTGTGGCTATACGTGTGACATTAGTAAAATCTACTCGATTAAATCGAAGTAGCAAATGTTATCGGTTGCTATAAAAATAATACAAGGATGAAATAGCATTGAAAGTTGAATTATATGCCATTTATTTACATTATTAAATCGTAAATCATTTTTTTCTAAAACTTACAAGAGCTTGATTATTCTTAAATTATCTGTCTGTGACAATTTCAA
This sequence comes from Zeuzera pyrina, assembly GCA_907165235.1. Taxonomy (NCBI): domain Eukaryota; kingdom Metazoa; phylum Arthropoda; class Insecta; order Lepidoptera; family Cossidae; genus Zeuzera; species Zeuzera pyrina. The sequence continues at coordinate 9,811,066 of OU015627.1, forward strand.
GTTTTTTTGTTTCATTAATAAAAGAAAAATTATCTGCTGATTTGAAAGAAAAGTTATAGGCAGATTGTTGTGAATAATTACATTTATATTATAAATTATTTAACAATTTAGTATTTTAATTTATGCAAATACTCATATACACAAATTGCTGTATTTATATAGGATATTGGTACCATACAACGCACATTATATCGTATTCGTTTTTATTTAAATTTGTTATAGCTAAGCGAAAAAGAAAGATATGTAACATCGGAGATTACGATTTTATAATATTTCAAAGAATTTTATTCAAAGTTATGTATTTAAAACGATCATTTATTTATTAATAACTAACAATGTCGATGTATTCATATATCAAATGCCTTTATAAAATAACATAACCTCTTTTATTACAGTTATTAGTTTCATTAGATTGTTACGGTAATCAATCTTTCAAACTTATAAAGCTTAATCGTCAATATATTTCGAAATTAAAATAAAATATTTAATTAAACAAAAACCGGTTCAATCCTTCGAGATAAATGTACATACTCGTACGTGACTGATAGGTGCTGTTAAATGAACGTCCTGCGCGGTTTAGCAAATATATATATAATTTTGATGCACGTGTTTTTCAAATGACGCAATATTCGATGTGACTGCTCGAGGAGATTTCACAAATATTATAGTTTGTCTTCGGAAAACATAATCACTGTCGTCGTGATTGTTGTTGTTTGTCAGCACCATAAATTGATCACGTCAGCTGCACTTCAAATGTGTTTATCTTGATATTAACATTAATACATTACAATAGAGATATTTCAAAACTGTTTGTCATTTTGACCATTAATTAATCTAGTATGACTGGGCATCAGCAAAATTCATGCCCTTCTGAGCTACTATTAAAAAATTCGAGGAGTCTTCTGAGGTTAATGTTTTGTGAGTTTTTATAAAGAACGTAGCCACGTGATTTTGCGGCTTTTTCATGATACCAAATTAGTCTTGTTGCGAAACCGTTCAAAACTTCCAACACACATTTTGAGGATCGTAAAAATCTTCATGAAGCTACAATCTGCATATGACATAATTTATGTTAAAAAAACATAACATTAATTTACAAACGCAGATGTAACTATGCGTTTTAAAATATTGTTGTATATAAAATCTTACCTCCTCAATGCTACAGTATGCAAATTATGCAAATTGAACGTATGCAAACAGCTATCAGTTACATTTCCTCACATTTTTAGATCTAATTTAAACTATAATCCATAGTTTATCAACATCATTAGTCATTTATGTACGTTACGTACGTTACAGGACATGTAACGAAAAATATTTAGATACTTTGAACATGTTATCGCTAAAAGCATTTCATTAGGCTAGATACAATTTTTTTTTATGTTGCATTCGGGGTGTTGTCAAACCTAATCGTATTGCTGAATGAAATAAAAAAAGCTTGCTTTTTTTTCTATTTTTATACGAGTTTAATAATTACTAATCATATTAATTACATTAATTGTAAAATACGTATATGTATCAAGTACACCGAAGTAGGTAAATGATCGACTACAAACTTTCCTGAAGACTTCATTGCGAAGAAAACTACGTGTCAATTAACAAGTTTAATTTTAGGAGAAATATGTATCTAATAAATGTGAACAACGTGCGAGATGTATTTTTTATTTGGGGTTTCAATCTTATATGTTTTTTAAATTTACAAATACCGAATAAACTTAAATATTGTAACCTGTTATGCTTTCCACATAATTGTTTTAACGTGTTTTACCAAAAAATTGTCTATATTTGTCGTTAGATAATTTTAGAATGTGAAAAAGAAATCTATTTTCCAAAAAGTTAATTATACAATTAAATAATAATATTTAATAGTTCAATTAGTACATTGTCGCATGTCAGTTCTGATTTCTGATATGATATTCGTATAGAGATAATTTGATAAGTGCAACGTCAGACCGTTAATTTATGTAGACAGATAGATATCATCTGTATAGTGTATGAATTGCACAAGAACGAATGACAAATTAATAAGGATTTTATCTGTGTATGTTATCTTGTTAGTTGGATCCCGTTTTCTGGCTGTGGCTCAAGAGGTCGATTTGGCAATGATACCAAGTTTACTGCAACCACTCGCGGTACATCTTTTACAACTAAATATTTCCCAACTGCAACTTCAGTTACTATATAATAATAATAAGTTCATGGAAGCCAAACTGTAGCCGATTATTTCTAAAAACATAAAATAAATAAATTGGTTACACCTCTCCTTGTGAGATCGAGTTAAAAAAGGGGTAAAGTTATTTATTTATATAGTTATTTCAGATAGCGGCGATGATAAAAGCCAAATCGTATGAAAGTCTGTAATCACTTTTTTCTCATAGAATAAAATGATTTTACAGTTTTATTTTATTATTTAGATGTACTTTTTATATGTATGTTGTAATTATAAGTATATACAAATTCGTACTCAGTTAATGTTCAAGAATACTTTCTCTGTTAAATTTCTGTTTCAATACCTTACAAACTTGGTGCAGACATAATTTTAGATTATTTATAAGTTCGTAAGTGTTGCTCTTATATGTATTTAATATTAAATACATACATATAAGAGCAGAGAAAAATAATAATCGGATTTGCCGTGGTGAGTAACTCCTCAGTAAATAATTTTTAATAGTGTTTTGTAGTATGGTAATGAAGACACGTAAATGATATGCTATTCTATATTTTTATATTTTTATTTATTCCGACATACAAGCACATAACAATTATACACGGTCATTCTCTAAAGTATATTGCAAAAACTAACTCACAAAACTCATATTACGCGCAAGCGCACAATGTTAAAAATGTAGGTAAATATAAAACAAAATATATATATAATGGTATGCGTGTATGTAAAATAGTTAATTATTTTATATTATGTATTTTATGTTTGCCTATATGAATGTGGTAAGTTTATGTAAGTACTTAAAATAATATAATTTAAGTACATACAAATATAAATATGAATACACTACAATGTTTAAAATAAGTATGTCCACAGTAGTTTAAAGCACAAGAAAAGCATAAATTAGCGAACATACAAAACTAAATACTCATAATATTCATTAATTTAATTGTTTCTCATAATTTTAACGTGTAACGTATTTAGGGCTTGAGAGCACGTTGATGTCTACTGTACTTCTAGTATTAATATCCCACTAATTTATAAAAACGTTAAACTTAATACACTACTCATCAATTATCAACAAATTTTTGTAGGATACTAGCTGAAGCCCGCGACTTCGTCGGCGTTTTTTATTTTTAAAATAGCCAATGTCCTGCCTCAGGATTCAAGCTATCTCCATTTTAAAGTGTGGCAGCTCATAAAATACGAACAAACAAACAAACAAAGATTGATTTTTGTATAGGCATATTAGATAGAGATCAAATATAAAATGTTTTATTTCTCTTTTTACTTTAGAGTTGTTATATAATAGTCATATAAGTAAGAAATACAATCTGTTTTGTAATCTATGAAAATAATACGAAACGAAGTGGTATCTGCATTTGTCCGTGTAATCGCTAATAACTTCTAAACTTCTAAGTGGATTTCAATGCGAATTTCGCCATCATTAGGAACGTTTAATGAGAAATATTTATGCGTTTACTTTATGAGAGTGAAGAAATATTGACATTACGTAACAAAGTTATGTGCGAAGCTATAGCGGATTGTTTTTTAAATATAAATAACTTAAATGAATTAAAGTAAGAGTTAAAAGTAAATTAAAAAAAAAATAGTACGACCTTATAATATGGCGTATAACTGAATCGATTTCATTTAATTGATTTACACTTTTCACATTACGGTAACAAATTAGTGGAGATTTATTAGCATACTTTCAACATCGATATCCGCTTTAATTTGTTCATAATAGTTTTAACGAGATATTGACAAAATTCATGATGTTAAATTTAAAAGTTTTGAACGAAATCGTATTACATAAGTTTCAATATTTTAAAATTCTTTCACACCAAACATAAATTACACGTAAGTTATGACTTATATGTTATATATAAGTACTTATAACTTATAGGTTACATATAAGTTATAAGTAACCTATGTTGGTAAGTTACATGATATAATATTGAAGACATGATGCTGATCTTCTGATACGAGTAATATGGTTATCATTCTTTAGAACGCACACTTATCTCATTTTGTAAAACATTTTTGACATTTGACACTTCAAGGATTTTATTTAATTAGGGCGTGCCGTGCACAAACCACTATTTATTGTATAGCATGTTATTAAAAGTATACGTCACAATAATAATAATATTCCAGACAATTACACAGATTGTGTGACCCCAAACTAAGCAGTAAGCTTGTACTATGGGTACCATACAACGAACTCTGGGGGAGTTCCCAGTAACACCCAGACTCCAAGACAATTTAGAAAAGTTCGTTTCCTAAATTGACCTGACCGGGGATCGAACTCGGGACCCTAGCTTGGAAAGTAGATGCATATGCCACTGCGCCAGCGGCCAGTCATAATAATATTACAGTAATAACAATTAAAATTTGTTGAGATCGTTACGAGTATGCACATTGAATACCTAAGCCATATGTGTTAATTGTATTTATTTTGTGGAGCAAAAGCTGCCTTAAAAGTTTTCTGCTCTCAATATTGACGCATATAAAAACGTGTAATGCCAGTCATATCGTTTGCCATGATATTCAAGTTGCCATAAATCGTGTTACAGTTATGATCATATCAAGAGGGACCACACAGTTGCATTTTAAATGAATCACGATCGCGATATATCAAAACATTAAACGAAATTAATTTGTAGTACATATAAATAAAAATAACTCCATTTATCCTTTGCGGTGTTTGCTTATGAATTATGCTAGCTTTCCTCACATAGATATATCACATTTGCACAGTTTTTTTACATTGGAAAGGCGACGCGCCAGATGTAATTCAGCCCAATTCATACAAAACGTATATCTTTATTGATTACTATTAACAATTGTTTTCACATACAAACGGTTGCATTTCTTTTCACTTCCGTACACGTTGTATTTTGAAAAACGTCACAATATGCGTTTTATTCGTCGCGTCTATGAACTTGAACATCTAGTTTTTAATAAATCTAACCAGAAAAATTGTTGTCGTTTATCGCTTCCTTTCTCTTCCTAGAGTTTGAATTTTGTAAAACATCGAATACGTGTTAATTACATTAATTGTACACAAGAACACTATTTTCGAATTTCAAATAAAAAAATCCCTTCATAAACCTACAATATAAATTGCCTTACTTCAAAATTTCTGCACTTAGCGATTTTTTACTGGGCGATTATGAGTCAGTCGGTCATCAGAACTTTAGCTTTTATATATTATGTAAAATATATAATATAATATTGTACATATACATACAATGTATATGTACAATCTATACTAGATGGATAACGAATGAGAACAGGAAAATTTGTACTCAATACTGCGCGTTTATACTTTTTGCCTTTTTCATTTTTATCGTATAGGTACGAATATATGTAATAGTGCCTTTATTACATTTTTGAGCCAGTTGGATAATTTATTCAGAAAAAGTTTGAAAGGTAAGGAAAAGTTTAAAAACATAGTCAATGCGACAATTAGGTCAAGAGACTCCTCAGTATACATCTTATTGACGAATCTTTTTCATGTTCTGATAGGTATACTTAAGTACAAAATTTAAAATGGTCAATCGCAATCAAATCCCAATGTAAATTACAGAACACCAACTGTGCCAATCAGTCATACCTATCTATATATTATACATGTTATGGTTTTTAAACCAATGTTGAAAGAAGTTTAGTTATAAAGAATATTGTAATATTTTTCGCACATGTTAATTTGAACTTTAAATTCACTGTTTATCTATGGCTATGTACAATTAATAAAACGGATTACGATTAACTAATACAATTCTATGAAATTTTAAATATGTACTCTAAAAATTGATTATGAGCATTGGTATGATTTATATTTTATATTATACTTACATACTTATCATATTTACTTAAAAAACATTAAAACGATTCAGTTACTCGTTGCGAAAATACTGTTAATAAATAAATTAAAAAATAAATTAATGTTTGTATGATCACGTCTTGTCACTTTTTACAGAAAAGTAGGTAATAACCCTTAACAATAATGTTTAAAATTGCATTTAAAATTAGAAAAATTATACAGCACGCAACGTGAAAAGCCAATCACACTCGCATTAACTACTGTAGTCTACGAGTATACCTATAATAACATGAAAAGTATGCCTTTTCAAGATTATTATGATTATTTTGTTATTAATTTCTTTTTTCTATTTTAAAGAAAGTCAAAACGATTTATTTCCTTTTGATACTGACTGAACATATTGTTATAACAGAAACACAATGAAACAATTGATGCAATTAGTCTATTCATCGAATAGAAGTAGGTAATTACGTATCTAACTATTTGAATGAAAGATTAGAGCGAGGCTATGTCGATAAATCAAACTGCTTATCCAAATTTGGCTTGATTAACGTCAGTTCACAAACAATGACAGTTGACAAAGAGGTTGTAGTTTGGTTGAGCAGTACTTGGTCTGATATGTTGCAACACGTCGTATGCGGCATGTGGTTTCCGGCCCACTGTGCCGTACTTATGTTTTGACAATAATCTTGTTTAATTAACTTATTGTCAATTAATTAATACTGCTTGTAAACGACTACTGGTCTCGACGAATGCGTAATATGTATTCGTATAATACATTTTCGAAAATAATTGACTTCTAGAGAAAATATACACACATACATACATATCTTCACGCTGTATCCCTAATGGGTTAGTCAGAGTGGATGGAGCGCCAAGGCTTACGGTCCTTACATACTTCTTTCGCTTCTTTAAATCTCAGCTATCAATATCTCTAGAAAAAATATGCCAATTGAAATCTAGATACACGGCAGTGCGTCAACCAAGTACTTAAAGCATAAGACGACGTCCGAAAATCACTGTTTTTATCACTAATCGACTGACTCACATATCAAAAGTTTAGACTACTTCCAAGTGACTTAGGAAATTATGGAGGTTAGTAATCGGACTTATACATACATACATACGTATGTAAAAAGATATGTAATTTGACGTATATGTGAGAAAAACTCAGAAAAATCTGAAGACAAAGTTATTAATTCAATCAATCAATTTTGAAATTTATGCGTGGCACTGGTGAATTAGACAACTCTGTTTTGTTATTGAACGATTTTAATCTGAATGAACGAGAACGTGTTCATGTTTCGGTATCGATATTCACTCAGACCTGAATCCGAACTCGGACTTAGATCCGGATCCAGAATTAACCAGAATCGGACTTCAACATCAAACTTCTGTGACTTAAGTTCAAATATTCGTGTTCATCGCACAACCATTTGTAACTAGCAAGATTCAAAACCACAACCCCATAATTAGTCACTAACCACTACACCAAAAAACGGACAGGATTGAAGACAAATGGTGCAGCGTGCAAGAAAATATAGAAAATTCCAGCGAAAAAAACAAAGAGAACAAACCAGAAAATTTAAGTACTTTAATAAGCTATTATTTGATTAAAGAGAAGAGATATATTTGACAAAAAATAATGCAATCTCATAAAAAAATAAAGATAAAAAAAAAAAGAAAGTCAAGTTCGTAACAAAAAACTTTGCAAGACTCAGATAACAGTTACGCTATAATATAAGAAATGAGATCTAACTGGAAACCAAGTTCTTCCGAATTTCCTTAAATCATAGCTCGTAACTTATTAAATCATAACGTTCTTCGGTTGCATTAAAATAAAATTCGTTATGTTTTTTTCTACTCAATAGTGCGACATGGCAAGTTTTTACTTAGTCGAATTTCTCTAATTTAACATAAACTTAACATCTATTAAACAAAGTTCTAGATCAAATGGGAAAATTTTACTTATTTTAGTCCTTGATGTGCCGTTGACTTTATTTCATACGCCAACTTTAAATACTCAAATTATTACTAATAATCTAATTATTTTAATATGGTAATTTTAAAATAGTTGGAACAGATTATTACCTACTAAGTTAATCACAAATCATGACTTCGTCACACTCAAATACTTGATTGACTACATCTTTGTCAATAAAATACTTGACTAAATTGTACTATTATATATATATATATATATATAATATATATATATATATATATATAATAGTACAATTTAGTCAAGTTATATTGTCAAGTTGTACTATTGAGTGGCAAAGACCATAAAATTTTTATTCAAAGCAACTGAAGAAAGTTATGCATGACGGGAGTTATGATTTACGTAAATTCGAAAGTACTCGGTTTCCAGTTAGATCTCACTCCTTTTATTAGCGAAGTCGTTATCCCAGTACTTATCTTGCAATTTTTTTTTTCTTACGAACTTTGCTTACTTTCACATTTACATTTTTGGTGTGATTTACTTTCAATACATTTATTTTAAAAATAAAAAACTATATTAGGTGCATTATACACTTCATTATCATAGATTATGATAGATTGACCTTTGATTTACTTATAGTGTAATACGATATCGCTTGACCATGAAAACATGTTAAGATCGTAATGAGTAATATATAGGACGTATTCTTATTATCTATTCGATGCAGTGGCACTATAAATTACAAAAACTCATGTGAGTAATGGAAGTTGATGTTTGTACAGAGAAGTAATAATATGCTAATGAACTTATGCTTAGATACAGTTACTTTAATATCGAAAACTGATTTTTGTTATGCTCGTCACAGTAGAGTAACTCATATAGCTGTAGCCAAAATATGTATGACAGGTTTACTATGTGGTGCATTGAATTTACGGTGTAAAGATTATGGAATGAATCGATTTTGACATACGTGCAGACAGACGGACATATAGACGTCGACACAACTTAGATGTAGCATCGGCAAAATTCGTAAAAACCGATCACTACCGAACTGAGTGCGATTTCAAAATCACCATTGCTTATTATTGCTTTAGGCGAAAATGATCTTTATGAGAAAGCGAAAGCGATTTCTATTGGTTGTGTAAATCGGAAGTGATCGCTTTTTATGAATTTACCGATGCTACATTTAATTTGTGTCGTACTATACCAAGACAGATGTGACGGAGCTGCAGTAAAAAGTGCCTACACACCTTCCAATTTGTTGGAACAACTTTCTTAGGGATGGCAATCTGAGAGCTATTAATGGAAAAATTGATCAATCAATCTCGAGTAGTAAGTGAATTGATGGTGGACACCCAAAAATTGAGTTTCCATTATATTTTTGCATTGGTAAGAACGCAACTATGAAATAATAAGCTAGCGTGGAATTTTATTATAAATTATACATATATGTCGCCGTATATTGCCGTTACCTTAGCGTTCTCGGAGCCAGATTTAGCGCTTTTTTGAGTCGTCTAACTTTTGTCGATCCCACGCAAAATTTAAAAAACCCGTAGAACAATTTTTGAGTGTCTGTTGTCTATTCACTGGATCGATTCACTGCTCGACATCGAATGATCGATTCTTCCACTAATCGATCTCAGATCGCCATCCCTAGGAAAGTTGTTCCAACAAATTGGAAGGTGTAAATGCGCTTTAAATGACGCGAAAACTTTGTAGTAGACACCAGCGTGGTCGTAGTCCTCTTGTATTCAGTAATGGCCAACGAAGTAGCATGCAAATAAGCTTAGCTCATTCTTTATTTATTGTAAATAAGTTTAGTTTAAGACAGAACCCTTATCGAATCAAGGTTGCGTCTTTGCCATCTTGACTACGGAACCTGTTTTTATTCAGTTTAAAATATTTTGGCGTTAATCTGCAGGTAATATTCCAGTTACTACTGAAAAAAGTGAATGTAATATAAGAATAAAAATAAGTATTGTTTTTTAAACAGATCTCTCAGTGTCGAATTTAAGTATACCACCAATTAAAAACAATACACAAGTGAAGAGTATGAATGCATATAATTATTCTTCGTCATAAATGGTAACATTACAGTTTTGAATTTTACATGATAAATGCTTTGCTTATTTACATAATTATGGTTTGCGTCTTTTAAAAAAGTCATGTCCACGTACGTGTCAATAATCACAAGATTTTGAAATAAGCATGTCACCCCGTGCGCCATTCCTGGGTTTTGTGGTTTTTAAAAAGGAGACTGTTCGAAATATGAATTTCAAAAACGCAAATTTAATGTAGATTTATGACGCTCTCTTTTTATATGGTAATATTGTTCTGTTTTTGTACAATCGAACGTATTTTTATCTTACCTATTTATTTCTTAAATACAAGCTACATCACATACTTATTATACGAGGAAAAAAATTACTATCAAAACTTCCAAAATAAAAACCTTTCGGCAGATTCTTATTAACTTACATATTTAGTGATGTTTATTTCATTTAACAGTAGAGAGTTATTTACAATTTTGTAAAGTTTTCTTTGCGAAAATAATACATAATTTTAACAGAATTATATACGCTATGTCGTATTATATTATATTGTATAGTTGCAGTGTATTATAATAAGCTATGTCAACTTTATTTGTGAATTTGGAAATAAACATTTAATGAAAATTGTGGTATGTGTATGATTTTTGTAATAGACAGTTTATTTTACATGCTTACCAACTGATCCCCAGTCGGGATATGCTCTATTGTTGTACCAGCCGTCATAGCGCTGCTTTTCATAGTACACTTCTGAAAACAAAAATTAAATAATAAACATCTTTCTGCTTTTATTAGTAACTAAGCTAAATATAACTTAGAAGTTTTCATACTGAAAAATTTCCACTTTAGAATTAGACGATATATAATATAGCACCCCTGTGTTATGTACCGTCTACGTCTACGTTTATAGATAGTGTAGATATGTAATTTAGATAAAAATAACTGTATTTAAAAGTGGCCAGACAAAGACCAAAAAATTTTCGAATTATGAAAATAATTTATTTATTTTAACTTTCATAATATTTTCAATAAAAAGTGTGTAGTCATAAGTATATCACGACTAGCGGATCTTTTAAGAGTCGAGCAAAAAGAAAAAAAAGCGCTATATAGCGCTTAAAATGATATAAATGAAAAAAATGTGCTAAAATAAAAAAAATGTCTGTGCGTACTATAATTTTCTGGCCTGCGCTGTAACTTTACGGCCCTGGTCACATAATTTCGTTTTTAAACTCTAGTAGGCTTGCCCGGGCGCTACATGAGCTAGAGCCGGCAGCGACTGATGCTCTTATCCTATAAGTGCCTACAGACCTTCCAATTTCTTGGAACAACTTTCCTAGGGATGGCGATCTGAGATCGATTAATGGAAGAATAGATCAGTCGATCTCGAATAGTAAATCGATGCCGTTGATTCATTGGATCGATTCACTACTCGAGGTCGATCAATCGATTCTTCCATAAATCGATATCAGATCGCCATTCCTAAGTTCCAACAAACTGGAAGGTGTGTACACTTTTAGTCTAATTTATACAATTACTGAAAGAATAACTAGAGGTATATTATTCTTCCGATAACCGGACAATTAATTTATTTTATTCATCCGATTAACGGACGACTAGCAATTATTTTATTCGTCCGATTAGCGGATGACTAGCAACGTCCAACATATATTCTCTTTAGTAATCTTAGTACAGTGGCTTTGTAATAGGAGTTACACTTACATGTTTTATGCTTCGATTAGTTTTATTGTTGAAGATAAGTTACGTACGTACTATACATATTTCATTTACAGTGTATAGTAATATGTTAAATAAATTACTATTGTGTTTTAGATGCTCATGAATATTTGATAAATACGCAATACTAAAATAATATCTCGTATTTTAGTCTTATAATATATGTAATCTTTCTTATCTTAGGTGTAATCATACAGAAACCGTTTTATTTTTAAATTGGAATTTTTATAGACTATTATCAAACTCGGGGAGGTGATATATTGTGCTTGATATTGATATGTACCTATGTAGGTATATTGCTAGGTAATTTATTCTATGTCTGTATCTTCAGAACGTTTACATCTAATTATAAGCAATTTGTAGCATTAATTAAAACTGTGTCTGGTCCATATATTAGCCTTGCATACAAACTGATGTTTTAATGACAACTGTTCCAGATACGTGGGCTCTGGGCTCCGAACGAGGCCTTGCAAGCAGCTCTAACCGAGATGCATCGGTAATGAGAATCATGCCTACTTTGTGTTATTTTTTTCTCATACAAAGATAAAGTACATTATAAGTGTTTATGTTAAGAATAAATCACGCGTCACATCTTGACACTACCTTCGGCAGTAAGTATTTGGACTCACAGATGACAAAGCGGAACTTTATAATGACAGATTACTTGTTATTAATAAGCAGCCGGCACTTTGTATTTTTTTTTTCTATCTTAGATTAGCGCGGATGAATAATAATAAGTATTATATCAAATTAAATTAATTTCAAAACCATATCGATCTGCATTCGAATTACTCCAAGCATAGTAATTTTTAGAAAATGGATGGCGTAAAAAACTAATTATTTTAATTGTACATACATTGGCAGTACATGTTAATTATTTATTGTATAAAATTTATAATTACTGTTGTTCATTGCAAAACAATTACGACATGAATGAAGAGAAATAAAAATGACAGGTACATATCTAACACATTATAATATTAGGTTTTATTAAACCATTTTCGCTGAAGCCTAGGTGTGCATACAAATAACTACAAATACATATAATAACTACCTTCTTACGTAATGTTCGGTAGTTGAGTGGCTATAAATAACGATTTCATTACAAATGGTACAAATGTACAGTAAATGTTCACGAGAAAATTGATTTCTAGATATTCGATATCTACGATTTATTTCCTGGTTAAAATCATTATTATTGTTAAGGACATTATTATTTGTGAGTATTAGGTATCGGTACATTGTAATAGGAAACGCTCGTGAACTGTGGAAACAAAATATTTTGTCTTTTAAAAGATTAGGTATTATAAGGTAATAGTATTATAAGGTATTATAGTAGTTCGGTAACAATAAAATCCTTCTAACTCGTCCTTTAAAATACAAAGGAAAATATTCGGAAGTTTCAGTACTACGTTAAAAGTTTCATGAGGTTTTACTTTGAAATATTATAAACTAAGTTCAGACTTTGAAGACATTTTGGTATAATCAAATATATAAATATAATACATAACACAGAATCTACTAGTGTTGTTTATGTGTTACAATCCTAAGTTTCAATTTAAAGCTTTTTCATCATGCGGTTTCGTCTAATAAAAGAAAACAATAAAAAGTGTCTAGTACATACATATGTTCATATACGTATTAATAACATATCTTCACGCCGTATCCCTAACGGACTAGTCGGAGAGAACGGAGCGCGAAGTGTCGCGGTCCTTACATCTTCTATCTATCTTCTATCGCTTCCTCAAATCTCATCATTCTCCTCACACATTTTCGCCTAGGTATGCGAGTGTTTTTGACATTTCCGTCAGCTAACCTCTGGCTATTTGATCTTCATAAGTCATACGTATTATTAGTTATCATTATTCATGAAACTATAATATTTAATGAGATTGAAACTTTAATTTCGAATTTATAATTGATGAATTATTCTCTCGTTCTTTACCAATCATTGTCAATTAGTCATTTGACCTGGATTTCTCATAATACAAGAACATTCCTTAAAACAAGATAAAAAAGTGCTTAGATACAATAAAACAATATTATGTCTGTACTACTATATAAATCTGTAGTATATCTGTAATTACAATTTTACTGTCAAATTTTGTGATAAATAGTCATTTTATGATTCGCCGCCTTTGATTAACACAGTTTTTTTAATTTTGCCTGTCTGTCTGTATGTCCTTTTATAACTCAGGAACGGCTTAACTGATTTTGATGAAAATTGGTAGTAAGAACGTGTCATTGTGCAAATGATAGGCTACTTTTTTATCGAATTCTACCCCTAAAGGAGTGAAAAGGGGTTGATACTTCGTATATAAAATGTTAAATCGTCGAACCGATTATGATGAAATTTGACATGAAGATAGTTTGATATCTGAGAACGGACATAGGCTACTTTTTTTTATCAAACATCTACATCTAAGAGGGTGAAAAGAGGGATGAAATTTTGTATGCGAAATGCTAAATCACTGAACTAATTATGATGTGGCATGGAAATAGTTTGACGCCTGGGAACGGACATAGCCTACTTTTTATCAAAAACCTATCTCCCCGAGGGGGTGAAAAGGGGGATGAAACTTTGAATGAAAAATACTAAACTGCTGAACTGATAATGGATGTGGCATGGAGACTTGACACCTGGGAACAGACATAGGCTACTTTTTTTTATTAAAAACCTACCCTTAAGGAGGTGAAAAGGAGGATGAAACTTTGAGTGCGAAATGATAAATCGCTGAACCAATTATGATGAATATTGATACACAGATAGTATCTTCCTTGAAACAGATATAGGGCTAGACGTAGGCTTTTTTACAACCCTTGTACATATATACATGTACATCTACTAACCCAATCTAGAAAAGACACGGAAAATTTTTCCCTGTAGCCGAAGTCGCGGGCACAGCCAGTTTAAAAAAAAATCAACAGAGGAATATTATTCAATGCTATCCGTAAAGTTTAATTATTTACCTACATACCTATACGGAAATATTTTAACAGTGTAGTACTTGATACTTGATGACGGGCTTGTGTCCGCAAACCGACGTCTTAGACGCCTATTTTGCGTGTAACAGTGTAGTAATAACACTTCCAATGTTTTTATTATTTTTTGTGGTTTGCAGAAACAATATCTAATAATCAAAACACTTAATTGAAATAGTCAAAGTTAATGCTATAAACTATTAGCACCTGCCTACAACACCTGCGCATATAGGTACGCATTTTCTGCATGTTTCATTAGCAATTTAGTTTTCAATAGGATTAAAATGATAAAATGCTGAGAATGTTTTAAGCAGGTTTTATGGTTGTGCTCACAGCTTACTACGTGACATAGTTTTTTTGTAACTGATACTTGATACATTACATAAATTGTTGTTGTGAATATTAAGTTAATATTGTACATTAAAACAATTTTACGTAAGTTATAATGAATAATGTAATATTAATAAAAATGCATCGCATACCTAGGCGAAAATGTGTGAGGAGAATGATGAGATTTGAGAAAGCAAAAGAAGTATGTAAGAACCGCGACGCTTGCCACTCCGTCCTCTCTGATTACCCCGTTAGGGATACAGCGTGAGAATATGTATATACAACACTTGTATCTTGTTGTAATAAAAGATATCACTTGTTGTAATAAAAATGAAAAACCAGTATAATTAAGTAATACTCCAGAGAATCACAAAAATTGTGTGACTTCAAATTATATCTCCTAACCTAGAGTCCAACCCAATTCAAAAATATAAAGTAAGTATATTCATGTGTTTATGACTGCACTCCTTATTTTATTATTTTTATCTATATTTATGTTACATTTGTTGGGCTAAAGCTTTTGTAACTACAGGAATTCTAATTCTATTAAGTCATAAAGGAATTGTAATGTATAATTATAAAATTGATGCAAGTAATAAAACAACGTATTCGTAAATTCAATTTCTAATAAATGTAAATATAGTAAAGTAGCACTATTACTACAAGATATTAACTGTCAAATTATTATATATGGAACTTGTAACTTACACACTGACAACAATACATAAGATTACGGTCCGTTGTGTGTTAAACACAAGCATATTAATCAAGTCTGTTATACTTTTCCGAAAGGTCATTTTATATAGATATAAAATGGTTGCAGCTAATAAAACAACGAACTCGTAAATTCTGTTTGTAATGAAGTTAAATATAGGTATAGCACATTATAGCACTATTACTACAAGATATTAACTGTAAAATTATTATATGCAGAACTTGTAACTTATACACTGACAACAATACATAACATTATTACGGTCCGTTGTGTTTTAAATGCAATCATATAAATCAAGTCTGTTACTTTTGCGAAAGGCCAGCCATTGGTCTTCTGTCGAAAGGTTAATCTTAGTTTAAATCGTTCCAGATACAATTACCTTGTCTATTACTAAATATAGTAACAAATATATTTATTCGTAGACTAGTAATAAATTTCTTAAGAAAGAAACGATGTAGAATAAAATAATAAATGTATCTCATTCATTACTCAAGCTTTCGTGATATGCGTTTCGGAAAAAGTACAGCTAAGTACAGATGTATGAATATATAAATTCGATTTACTTAACACCACCTTTATGGCCCGTGTGATATTCAAGTGTAAATTTCTGCTAGTAAGAAACAAATGCTGCTATTTATCGCATGTAGCGGCATCCCTTTTTGTAGTACTCCATCAAAAATTCACATTTGAGTATCATTGTGGTATACGGGCCTATAAGTTTTATTTAAAATTATAAGACAATGTCAATGCTATATGGATACATTGTCTTAGAATATATGGCATATACCATAGTGTACCTTACTACGTGTACAACTGATATTCCTAGTCATCCTAGTCATATAAATATTTAGAAAAAGTGTATAAATATTGTTGCATAAGTTAGAGGACTTTGTATCAATTATTTAAGAATCATACATTATTGAATAAGATAGAATCAACACAACGAAGTCACGATCGTAGCAGGACTAGCGTCGTTGTCAGTAGCTTGCAATTTGACAGCTGGTGGGCGTGACAGTTGACAGCATTAGAGTCGAACATAAGCATGTTGAACGCTCTAGTTTCATAATTTAAATTAAATTTAAATTAAGCATGTTGAAAGTAGTATGTCAATGTAGGAAAATATTTACCTCCAGTGCACGCTAAATTTTTAAAAGAGTTTAGATTTTGGGATTTTGGCGTTGGATTTTGCCTTAAAAATAAATCGCTAACGTCAAAAAATTTAAGTCGATTATTGACATTATCTTAATAGTATGGAAAAATCCATGAAATACAATAACGGGGTTATAAAAGTTATATAAAAATAATAATAACAGTTATAAAAACAATAATAGGGTTATAAAATACAGTAACGAGAAATGTTTTTTTTTATATGTAAAAAAGGGGGCTAACAAGCAAGCGAGTCACTTGATGGAAAGTGATCACCGCCGCCCATGGACATCCGCAACGTCCAGGGAGTCACGGGTGCGTTGCCGGCCTTTAAGGGAAGGGAGGAGAAAGGAGAGGACACTCACTCACCGAACAAAACACAACAGCAGTAGATGCTGAGCTGAGAGGGTGGTATTTCACCGGGCGAGCCGCCCCAATTCGTGCTGTAATGCAGCATGGCTCTACCACACAGATATGGCTCAACCACACAGATTGTAAATGTAAGCCAAACATGGTCAAAACCTTTTTAATTTATTGGTTCACCAATAGAATTGTCGAACATATTTTCCATATTTCGAGTTGTAGAAATGTCTGAAACGCAATGTAGATAGGAATGACGTTGTACCATATTAGATTTATTGCATTTTAAAGTTTTGCTACGGATTATAAATTCTTTTCGTTCAATCATTAAACACTAGAGATGCCTTTTAGTTTTATTGCTTATGTTGTTTGTAATTTTCGCAATTTTTTATTAATACTCGCGATAAAAGTATACTTTATATATAGAGTAGATATAAGTATTTTTATTTATTTATTTATTATAGAAGATAAGAATAATATAATGTAAAAATAAGAGAATCTTCTAATTTTTAAGGTGTTCCGTTCCAAAATTGGTAATAAGAACACCAATGAAATTACTTTGGTATCTGTTTGTATGTCTGTCACAGCCTTTTTTCACGAAAACGGTATTTGACATAAATAGTAGAAATTTGATATAGTTACAGTAAGTGGTAGAATGGTTATAGTAAAGACAAAGATGCATAGATATCTCCACGCTTATTCTTAACGGGATAGTCGGAGTACGGTGCTCCAAACTTGGCGGTACACACTTGGGTGCTTTTGACATTTCCGTTAGCTAACATTCTGGCTATTTGATCTTCGTAAGTCAGCCTTAGTCTTCCTTGGCTTTTGCTAACCCTCTCTTTCACTCTGTAAATTTTCCTCGTGTTCTTCTATGTAAGCATTCCTTTATTTTTAACAATAACACTGTCGTGCAATCCAGTCATACTGCGTATCTCTTCATTGCTTATTTTGTCCACAAGTATGACACCGCACATATTTCGGGTATATCCAGCCTTCAATCTGTACAATAAAGTTGGCACCAACACCGTATTGTAGATGGTAAGAGACAAGATGTAGAAGTTTAGTAATAGAAGTTCAGTTTTACTTTTAGCTGTTAGTTTTAGAGGATAAAACAAACTTCTTTCTGAGTCATCGTAGGGGGTATGAAATGAAATTATGAAATAAAGCTCTTTATACCTCGACTTCTAGGATTTTAACACATTATCGAAAATATGCGTCAATATGTAGAACAAAGCACAGCCTACTTTATCTTCAAAAACATCACAGAAAAATTGAAAAATATCTTGAATGTTGAGAATGTTAAAGGAAAATGATCAAAATAAAATTATATAAGATACATTTCTTTTAAATAAAAAAATTGCTTGGTATTTTTACATAAAGAGAAACTTCTGGAACTAGCTTCAACAAGTATCAACTGACAGCACGAAACGCTAATTGCAAAAATGTGATTTGCACTAGGCCGGTTTTATTTGAATTAATTTTACAAATTTTTACGTGCATACATATCCCTACATCCCTACTGCAGTCTTTACATACTTACTCACTTTTACAGTAAGTAAAAATTAGTTCCAGTAAGTATTTCACGGCTACACTGTAATGTGATGTACAGAATATATATATATATATATATATATATATACATATATATAAATAAAATATATATATCTTTTATATAAAATTCCACCATGCAACCAGTCTTTAGGACTATGAGCAGATGTGTTTGTTGTCTCTTGACGTTTAGAATACATTCCCCAGTAGGATTGATTCTATATTGCTACTAGTAGATCCTTCCTACGTGTCAAAAATAGTGCAGTGGAAGTTTATTTCATCCTTCACTGTTGTCATGCCAAAGTACTTATGTATTTCCACATTAGTGATGCACCACGGCGCATTAGTTATTTGTTTCAAGATATTGTTTTAAGCTTTTTCCATCATCATGATATTAGAATTGCAGGGGTATCGCCACAATTGAACTCTGTAGGTCCAGATAAGTTTAAGTATGGTCTTATAAATGAAGAGCTTATTGTCAACAGACGACGTAGAATTTCTGCCAAGTAGCGAGTATAGTCCTTATATCTTAAATTCATTTAATTTCTTTTGATCTGTATGTGTTTTTCTCAGGTTAGTCTGCGGTCTAAGTGCACATCCAAATATTTGATTGCATTACTACGCGGGAGTTGATGGACGCCTACAGCAACTGGTGGACAATTAAGTTTTCGCAAATTAAAAGTGAGATGAACAGATTTAGATGGGCTGACACCTATTTTTCGTTTTTCATTTTATGCTAGACTCTGTCGAATGCCTACTGTACGTCCAGAAATGCTGCAGAGCTATATTGTTTTTGCTCCATTGGTCTTCGAATACATATTCTGTATACCTGTTCTGTGTTCCATAGTTGCATGCTCTTGTCTAAATCCAAATAGATGGTCAGGTATTATTGTTCTTTCAGAGAGAGAATTCAACAATCGATTCAAAAGTATTCTTACAAAGAGTTTGGATACGATGGGCAACAAGCTTATAGGCCTATATGAAGTTACATCATTCGTGCGTTTGCCTGGTTTGGGAATCATTATTATTTGGGAAATCTTCTATACAGCAGGAAACTGACCAGTTCTTAAAATGCCATTAAACAGCATAGTAAGATACAAAATGTATTGTCTAAACTCAGGTGTTAATTTGCGGAAATCCATTTCATGTGGTAAATACCTATTATCTTGAGCTATTTTCCGCTCAAATTCCAAAAACCACCAATCGACACGTGTTTCGCTTCTCAACGAAGCATCCTCAGGATATACCAGAGATAGAATTCGGTCAGCTAACCAGCACCGAATCAGCTAACCAGCACCGATTCGGTACTGGTTAGCTGACCGAATTCTATCTCTGGTATATCCTGAGGATGCTTCTGATATTTGTAAATAGTTTTCGGGATACCTACACACAACTCTCACAGTGTCCAGGTGTTTAACCGAATGCGAAACACGAGGTTTTGTCCTTGAATCACAGGATTCCACATGTTCGATAAATTGTACCCGTTTTCCCGATTAAAATTTTTATGTCTCTTGATTTCAATCGCTTCACGCACTACTCTTGGATAAAAGTGGCGATCAGTAGAAAGGACTTGTGAGCAATGAACTTAATCCAGTGATTGGTATCTGATTGGAGCAGATGTTCCGCTATCGCCGATTTGGTTGTTTGTTAATGTGGTTGTATTTTGAAACGGCAAGCCAGAATAAAAAAATAATCGTGTTAAATTTCCCGTTTTAGATATTTTATAATGCAACGCAAAACTCTACAAGTTTATGTAGCTATAGTCTTAGCTGACGGAAATGTTGAAAACACTCGCATGCCTAGAGGAAAATGTTTTTTTTTATTTTTTTTATAATAATAATAATAATATCCTCAGACATTTCACACAGCGTCATCTAGTCCCAAAGTAAGCAGCACAGCGCTTGTGTTATGGGTACTAGACAACTGATACACTACTTATATACTTTTCTTTTGTAAATAAATACATATTATGCATAGACACCCAGACTCGGGGCAGGAATCGAACCCGCAACCCCCGTTTACTTTCCAATGCGCTTAGCCGTTGCGCCACGGAGGTCGTCATGTGTAAAGAGAATGATGAGATTGGAGCGAAAGAAGTATGTAAGGACCACGAAGCTTAGCGTTCCGTCCTCTCTGACTACATTGTTAGGAATATAGCGTGAAAATATTTTTTAAATAAGTAGATATAAATATATCTAAAAACGGATAAAGTGTATTAAATTTTATTAAACATACTAACATTTAAAATAAAAGATCATGTATCATAATCATAATAAATGAATGCACGTTATCCAATTTGTGTGGGTTTATTGAGATTATGTTTCTTTTCGTAAAGTTCGCTAGACTCCATTCATCTCACTGTCTTCCATTTTGTCAGTGTCAGAGATATTAATTTGATATATTCATCACGTAAATAGGTTATGACAAGATGTTTTGTCTGTGAACAAAATGTAGGTCCGGTACAAACGATTACGTGTAATAGGTAAGTACATGTTTTTGTACTAATTAAAGTTTTTACAACAAAATGATATCATAGCA
Source organism: Zeuzera pyrina (assembly GCA_907165235.1). Taxonomy (NCBI): domain Eukaryota; kingdom Metazoa; phylum Arthropoda; class Insecta; order Lepidoptera; family Cossidae; genus Zeuzera; species Zeuzera pyrina. The sequence continues at coordinate 9,832,408 of OU015627.1, forward strand.
TAAATCAATACGGTTTACTTGTGAAATTGGATTAGATCGCGTTTCAATTGCTTTATCTAGATGTTCATGGTTATAACGATTAAATTTGCAGAATGATAAACTATTATTGTATTCATTGCTACGGTAATGTTTTTGCATCTACTAGCATTATTAAATGCACTCGTAGAAACAGGTGAAAATAATATGATTTTTATTTGCTATTTCAATGTTTGTATTTATTTCAATGTTATATATAGACTAGTAAAATGATTGTAGACTAGTTAAAAAGTCAAGATAAAATATTCGGCCCTGTAAGGTGAGACAGATAATATGAATATGATTCAGCCGAATCACAGCGAATGATCGTTTACTAGTGTGCCGAGAGGCCGTAAGTAATGCATATTTATTCTCAAGAAAAAGTATAAAATAATAATATGTTATTCTGGGGTTAAAATGGTGCAAAAATAGTTCCAATGTACAATAAAATAAAGTACACATAAAAACTTTCGGAATTGCTTTTCGTAAGTATTTATTCAAGATAACGAAATAATATTACAATACCCAACACGAAACTTTGATGTCTTCGATAGTTATCAGTGTGCCAAGAAATAATATATCTTCTTCCAAATATTAAGTACGTTGCAGTAAAGCAGAGAATTTAGCAGTAATCAATTAATGTATGACAAAGTTTACAGTAAAATTATTTTAACAATTGAACAATAAAGTTATTAATCCTAAGATCCTAAGAAACCAAGCGAAAGGGCAGTGAACTTGTCGACTTGCCCGGAGGGGGCATCGCTCTGTGGCCAGGAGTACCACATGGAGATAGAGGATGCCAGGGGGTGGGCGTTTTGCTGTCCTCTCGTTCGGTTATGTATGACTAAGTATAAATGTGTAAACCTTAGACTGCTCTGGGTGCGCCTCAAGATGGGATTGATGAGAGTTTTTATTTTGGGGTTGTATGCTCCATTGTTCTCTGTCGGCTTGGGTGAGCTAGAGCAGTTTTGGGAGAATAAGAGAAGTTCTAGCGACGGTTGAAGAGAATGAGAGAATTGTTGTGTGTGGTGTGTGTGTATGAATGGATGGGTCGGGACAGCTCGAACTGGATTTGAGACTGTCCTAGGCAAATATGGAGATAGGAGAGTGAATGATGCTGGTAGGATTCTGTTAGGAGTGTGTATGGAAAAGGATTTTTTTGTTGCTAATACCGTATTTAAGCACAAAAGGATCCATCAGTACACTTGGGAAATAAAGCATGAAAGAAGTATGATTGATTTATTTCTGGTGGATAACAGGCTCAAGAAGCAGGTTATGGACACAAGGAGCCAATCTGGGAACGGACCACTTTCTGGTGATAACCAGAATAAAGGGTCTGTTTGCAGCATGGCGACATCGTGTAGTGTCCAAACCTGCAGCGGTTTGTCGCATCAAAAGCTGGAAACTGCAAGATGCGACCACCAGGAATGATTATGAAAGGGCAGTATCCGGTAAGCTTGATGATAGATTGAAAGTGATGAGCGAGGATGTTAAAGAATGCTGGCAGAACCTTAGTGATAGTATGATTGAGGCTGCGAAAGAAGTGTGTGGAACGAATAAGATTGGGAACGGTAAAAAGCGTGATGTGTGGTGGGATGATGAGGTGAAAGAGTCTGTGTACAACAAGAAGAAAGCATAGCGGGACTACCTTGCTACCAAAAATGACTGTGATATGAAGAATTTGATGAAAGATAGATATAAGCTGCAGAAAGCAGAAACGAAAGGACTAGTGAAAGAGAAGCGTGAAAGGTGTAGGGTGTTAGACGAAAACAAGATGTCGGACAACTTTGAGGAAAATTCTAAACTGTTTTGGAAAGAAGTGCGTAAGTACCGAAGTGGCCCAGCACCTTGCAGAGTGAATAAAGTGCGTTCGAAAGAAAATAACTTGCTAACTGGTAAAAAAGATATTCTGCAGCGATGGAGTGAATATTATGGAGAACTGTATGAGAGTGGCGACTCCGTCTCTTATATTGAGAGTAATTCTAATGAATTGCCACACTCGGGTCAGGGACTGGAGGATGATATTAGTATGAAAGAGATTGAAAAAGTGATAAGAAGTTTGAAATGTGGAAAGGCTGCGGGAATTGATGAGGTGATTGCTGATATGATCAAGTATGCTGGTCCTAGGGTCTGGGATACCTTCTGTGCAACCTTTGTTTGCAGAAGGGGGAGATTCCAGAGCACTGGCGCACCGCAGTCATAGTACCTCTCTATAAAGGGAAAGGTTCTCATTTAGACTGCGCATGCTACAGGGCCATCAGCTTGGTCAGCTTATCAAGTAAAGTCTATACTAAGGTATTGACTGAACGTATGAAAGGCGTTTCTAAAAGATATTTGTGGGAGGTACAAGGCGGTTTTAGGAACGGTAGGGGTTGTATGGATCAGATTTTCTCGCTTCGCGTTATCGTGGGGAAGTTTCTGGCTTTAGGTCAGAAAGTTTTCTGCGCTTTCGTGGATCTAGAAAAAGCATTCGATAGAGTAGTGCGTGCATTCGATAGAAATTGTGGAGTCTTCTGCCTAAGTATGGCGTGGGGGGCTCCTTACAGCAGGCTGTGAGGTCATTATATAGCGGCCGCAGAGTTTGTGTAAAGATAGAGGGTGACACGTCGCCCTGTTCGATGCCTGTTCAGGCGTCAGACAGGGCTGCGTGATGTCTGCCTGGCTGTTCGTGCTGTATTTGGACAGTTGCCTCCAGAGAATGAAAGGTAGTATGAGTGGTATGATACGTGCTGACACAGTGGTAAACTGCCTATTGTACGCTGACGATGCTCTGCTTATAGCACCATCAGAAGCAGAGTTGCAGACACTAGTCACGTGCATGAAAAAAGAATTTGAAGTAAAAGGATTGAATATGAATGTGAACAAAACTAAGGTTCTGGTGTTTGAAAGCGAAGTGGTAGAAATGAAATGTGAGGTTTGGGTAAATGGAAAATGTCTAGAACAAGTGAATGAAATTGTGTATCTGGGGAGTGTATTTTCGAGGGATCGAAGATGTGAGTTGGATGTGGAGAGGCGAGTAGCAGCTGGCAATAAAGTGAATGGTGCTCTGTCCGCATTAGTAGATAGTGTCAATATATCTAACACAGCCAAAATGGCCATCCACAATGCGGTGTTGGTGCCAACTTTATTGTACGGTAGTGAGGTCTGGATATGCTCGAAATGGAGTGAAAGTATGATAAATGCTGTAGAGATGCGGTCTCTCAGAAATATGTGCGGTGTCACGCTTGCGGACAGGATAAACAATGGAGAGATACGCAGTATGACAGGGTTGCACAACAGTGTTATTGTAAAAATGAAGAAAGGAATGCTTAAATGGTTCAGGCACATAGAAAGAATGAGTGATGAAAGACTGACGAAGAAAATATACAGAGCGAAAGTGAGTGATAAAAGAAACCAAGGAAGACCAAGGCTGAAGATCAAATAGCCAGAGTGTTAGCAGATGGAAATATCAAAAGCTCTCGCATACCTAGGCGAAAGTGTCTGAGGAGAATGATGAGGTTTGAGGAAGCGAAAGAAGTATGTAAGAACCGCGACGCTTGGCGCTCCGTCCTCTCTGACTACCCCTTTAGGGATACAGCGTAATGATATGTATGTATGTATGTAAATAATTATTCTAAAAGTGCAGTTAAATATCTAAATGGTTATCTTACCATAACAATGTTATTTTCAGTGTGTGGATGTCTGTCGAAGTGTGAAGATACTATTGGAGATGGATACATAATAAGGAAGTGATTAATGGACTGTTAACAAGTCATTATCATAAAGTAATATATAGAATAACATAAATAGCACATACGCACTTATATAGAACTAGAATCGTTACTCGTTGAAAGAAAAATTAGAGAAAATGTAATTTTTTATTAAAAGTTATTTTTTCTGTGAGTATTTTTTGATATGGTCATAAAATGTAATGAAATCAATAGTTACAGGAACAAAAAACCCGCCTATAATTTTGCCAAAAGATTATAAACAATTTATTAAAATTATTATTATTTTAATAAATTTATTATTATTTTAACTTTTTGGTTCTTTTTCACTAATTATTTATTTAAGTTAACTGTATTAGATTCACGCACGCAGGAATTTATGGACATTCAACATTATGAAAAATTATTAGAATGGAATGATCACATAGGTACATACAAGCAAAAGTATGTAGTGACTGTTCTAATGAAATGAATTCACAGCAATTAGCTTATCACGAGTTAAACTCAACTCGTCTGTGAAGCTCTTTAATTTTCAGTAAAGTTCGTACTTTAGACAGTAGACGGTAAATCGCTTCCGTTTTGACATTTAAGTTTTATGTTTTATTCCAGTTACTTCATGCTTTAAATATTTTTATAAGTAACCGATACGCTAATTGCCGATTGGTTAAGTGCGTATATATATACTTGTATTAAGACGCACATGGTGATGCCGATTGAAATCTTACTTAGCAGGAAGTATTAATGTGTATCACAGTTTTTTAACAAAGGTGTCCTCGCATAATTCCTAGCGCGCCCACACGATAATTTTGACGTTTTTGTTTTGTATTCTCATAACGTCATTGAGGATATAGATTCATTGAGGATATCGCATTTTGCATCCGCCAAGAATATTACAATGTATTGCTTTTATCGCTGCGTTACAGATTATTACAGATTACGGATTATTAGTTTTCAACTAAAAACTTGAAAACGGTACTGATTGAAAATGATCATTAACTCTTATCTAAATTATCTATCACTGAAGGCCGTGGTTACGTTAACACATGGCCTTCGATCGGCTTTCACCACCGCGACATGTGCCCGCGTCCCGTGTCGCATCGCACTCGCACAAGCCATTTAATACGAATTGCATGAGAAAGCGCATTTAAAGACTGATGGGGAACAAAGAAATTAATTTAACATACAGTACAATTTAACATCAGTTGAAACTAATAACATATGAATGTAGTAATTATGAAAATATTATTATGGTTTATAAATGAATTCTTATTATTAAGTATACATATAAGTGTAGAATTAGGAGATTTGAGGAAGCTAAAGAAGTATGTAAGGATAGCGACGCTTGGCGCTCCGTTCTCTCCGACTACCCCGTTAGGAATACAGCGTATGACATGTATGTATGTATGTACGTATAAGAAATTAAAATCTGGACATTACATTGTTTTCTGATACTACATACATTCATAATATGTATAAAAAGTTATAAAATATTTTTAAACCTGTTTTTTACTATATTTTTTTGAAAAGAGAATTACAAAGTATTCTGCGAATTATAAATGATGTAATGAATTTATCAGAAACATAATAAGTAAAATTATAAAGTAATCATTTCAATTATTTTTTAGTTGTTTAAGGCTTGAAACAGGAATCTTAATTTCAAAGATAACACAAAGACCTTGACAGAATCCGTTCATTGCGTACTTATTACCTATGTATTCTTGCAAGTGTTTTTTTGCAAACGTCTATTTTCTGTGTAGCTAATTAATAAAAAAATTTTGGAAGATAAATCATCTGGAGGTAACTTTAATAAGTCGGTATGTGTTTAATATATCGACCTCGTACACTGCTAAACTCTAAACCATGAAATAGTTGCACAATTTGAAATACATTAGTTATAGCGAATATCAAGTTCTATGAATATAAATATGTTTACAGGTGCATATATGTACGCTCGAGCTTATGAGTACACAAGCTCTAGAGTAGAGTTTTATTAAGCAATAATATAACTCAATATAATATTTCTCTTACTCCTGTTGTTGTATTATCAATACTCAGCAACTATTAAATTCGTATCTACATATATTAATAGCTAAAGGTATATTATGTGTAAAATATAATTATTGTGTCGTTCATTAATTATTAAAACAACTTTACATTCCTATATTGACTACATACCACGACGTTATTCAAATACCCAGATTCAACATGTCTCTAAATTTCTAAAAATATGGTTGTGTTTTCAAACGAGAAATTCTGCGAGATTTAATAATGAATCTTTTGGCTCGATTTTCATATAGTTATTCGAGAGTCGAAGCGGTGCGGCGTCGAGACTAGGGCCCTCAAAATTAGTCTCTTGATTTTTTCTGCACGATCAAATCTAACTGTGCTCACTAATCATGCTCACTAATCAAGCTTCAACATAGCTTACTGATTCACACGTTATACGGTAAATCAATAAGTAGTGATTTACGTAGTTAGTCAACTAAAGTTCCGTGTGTAAACATCTCGATAAGTAGTGGGTCAACTAAATCCTACGACTTGCGACATAGCAAACTATTAGGTGTATATATATAGGTTTAGTTGACTTGCCAATTTACTGACTTATTAGTTAATAACATTGAAAATAAGCATTAGTAATCTGTCGTCTCATAGTCATCTCAAGTGGGTAACTATGTACATTGTACACCTACAGTGGTAAGTCAAATATGAAATTGAGTCAATACATTGGAAGTTAATTCTAGGGGAAATGTTACATAAGGGACACGAAAGGTCACCTCACATCTTACCAAATCATCTTACCAAATCTCACTCAAGGAAACTGTACAAATTAAAAAGCACCACACGTAATTTATGAAAACCGCCTGGCTAGCCTGTTGGTGCAGTTATTAGCGCATCGGGGATCCGATGGATCGATCGGTTCCTCTCGCACTGAAGCACGTTAGGAGGAGCAAAGGCTGCCCTCTACTTTCCCCACAGATTTACGACAGCGCCGACCCACGCTCTGTCGTCCTCCTCTGGGTCGCGTGGATAGACGACCGGAGCCCCACTTCGATCTGCCTTCACCTCTATAAGACACGATCTTACAAACTCAGTTTATGATCACACAAATGGTGTAATTGTTTAGAGTATTTAATTATTTATTTATATATAAAAAAGTTATAATGTAGCAATTGTATTGTTTAATACGATCATTAGTTCTATTTATTTTAAAAGTTACTTACATTTTAGAATACAAGTACAGGTAAGAGAATCGGTAAATCAATATCGTGTTACAGGAAATAGTGCTTGCTCCTTGATACAAATGGCATTTAAATGCCAAAAAGGATCCCGGACATGCGTTGTGTCAAACCAGCACATTTAAAGGCACTTGTCTATAGTGCAAAAACCGCGAAAATAAATGACGGCTTTTAATGCTACTCGTAGTTATAAGTTCAGAGTTATATGATAAGTTATACATTTAGTGGATATATTGACTTTTTAATCCGAATGACTTATTTATTTTTATAAACGTTCATTTACAATATAAGTATTATCATATTCAAATGATTTCTTCATACCGTTATAATATAATAATTGCAGTCACACAGAATCATATAAATACGTAGTAAAGATATTTATTCAACTACAATAGTAGATATATTGTATAGTGATGATTCAAGTTAGATTTAACTGACATATTATTTTTAACGTGCGGGCTCGCGAAAGAAGAATTTTTACAAATATGATATAGAGGCAACATGTGAAAACATGGTATTCCGTAGATACGTCAGCAGTTTAATTGTGGGTATTACAGGTATCAGGTAGATGAGAAGGATGTTATTTTGAAATTATATAATTCAATGACAAGATCATACCGGATGCGAAGATATTAATAGTAAATTATGGTCGATATACTGGTTTAATAAAGGAACTGGTACCTACATAATTCTAATACCTTACCTACATAATATAAAAAGATACACAACTAGGTGTTATTTACTGAAAACAAACAGTGTCCGATATAGCTAATAGTAATTTTGTTTCTTATTTACCGTTTACAAGTTCTTACACCGTTCCATCTTCCTCGATATTTCAAGTTTAAAAGTAGTCAATTTCAAGTTTTTAAGTAGGTTCAATACAAGTCAAGGGCTTCCAATTCCAAGTGTACATAATACAATAAAATTAGGCATAAAGATGCGTTTTATGTCGAAATACATAGGTACATATTTCATTGCATCCTTGCAAGAACATATATTATGTATCCTTCAAGCATATGTATTGGTCATTTTGAAATAATATTTTAATCATTAATAGGTTGTCTGTGCCAGAGTACCAGAGTACCAGGCATAAGAGACAGGTCAGTACTGCCAACATCGAAAATTTTTCTTTTTCTAGTCGAAATGGAATATGTTCAAACTTCAAGTAATTTCGAATGTGTTAAAAAGGACCTGATTACCCTTTACGTTGAAGAACTAATATAAGCTACTGGTAAGAAAATATTGTTTCTATTTAAGTGATTAGTTACTCGTTATTAGAAACAACCATTTTAGTGGCGAAAGTGCTTTAAAAGTTATGGAAAAAGTGATGTGCGCAATTTAAATTATTTAATCTAATATTTCTTCATTGAAGTATTTCTTACCGATGAGAGGTGTTACATTTTCTTTAAATGTGATATCATACTAATATGTGATATGATACTAATGACCTTGACCCATCGGAAGCGGAAACATTTTCAAGGTCGCGGAGAAATGCTCCGCAATGTCGCTGTCGTGACCGGCGGCGTGCACGCGTCTCAAATGTCAAGATTTTGACGTCACCAGTTCAAGTGTTAACGTTCTAGATATTTTAAAACCGTTGTTTGATTTGAATACCGCATACCGCTTTTGTTCCAGTTTGTCGACAGGACATCGTTCAGAGAACGTAGATAGATCCCGTAACAGCTTCTAAAACTATTTAATATTTTCGACATTTAAAAAATGGGTAACTAAAAAAATATTAATTCGAATAATGAATGAATGTAGATAAAATCGAAATACGATATATAAATAACGTCACGCTATTTCCCATTTAGGGTGAAAAGAATATTACAGCATAACAACTTTGACACTAATCTCAGCAGTGAGTATATATATTTATTTATCAATACATATTTGGGTTTACAAATGGCAAAGGAGAATCGCATAGTGCTATGTTAATATCCCATTACTTGTACAAGTTTGATGTAAAGCTTATGAACTTGTATAAGCATTAGAGGTACCTATATGCCAGGCTGTCAGCTGCTTATCTTCCTGCCCACTGTAAAATCTGTAAAGAATAGGACTTATCCGATACATTACGACCTGCACGAGAAGATAAACTGTTGACGCAATCTATCATACCTGAAAATAGCTTTAGCAGTAGATAATACATCTATGTACCTGAATATACATACATACATATCTTCACGCTGTATCTCTAACGGGGTAGTCAGAGAGGATAGAGTGCCAGAAGTCGCGAACCTTACATACATACCTCTTTCGCTTCCTCAAATCTCATCATTCTCCTCACACATTTTCGCCAAGGTATGCGAGTGCTTTTGACATTTCCATCTGCTAACGCTATGGCTTTTTGATCTTCAAAAGTCAGCCTTGGTCTTCCTTGGCTTCATACCGATACCGTACCTGATTATATTGTTGTTTATATTCCAGACTAGCATGGGGGAAATATATAATTTTACTGCTTTTACTCTTATATGTTATAAGTAAATATTTAAGACAATTCAGGTGTTAAAAGTATTCACCAGTTAACAGTTGAGTTATGAGTCATACTATATATTTAAAATCTTATCCTGTATGGAAACTAAATAGAAATGTGAAAAAGATCCGTTGACTCACAGACTTCAGATACGCTGCTTGAATAAACAATTAATAACAATAGAACTACATAATACAGGAAACCGGTTATATGTCGGTCTGTCCGTATGTTGCGCTGTTTTACTCGGTTTTAATTGGCACTACGTAAATGAAATTTGGAAGGTTGATGTACTCAAGATGTATCCTTATAATTTCTTCTTTCTGTTTATCTGTCCGTCCGTTTACGAAGTTCGGTGCATTCTATGTTCGTTATAGAATGAGGAAATGAAATTACGAAAAAAAAAATTATTGGTGGCTTCCCATAAAGTATATTACTTGCTGTATGTATGCTTGGCGCTTTGTCTTCTCTGACTACGCCGTTAACGACACAGCATGAAAATACGTATGTATACCAAATATAAAAAAATTTTAGTGCACATAAATGTGTACAGTGTTAGATATAAAATAGATAAAAATTATATTTTAATCCAGTTTACATATTTTAGAATAAGACAGTTTTAATTTTTATTCTTTATTCGTTATGTAGGTTATATTCTACGGGATAATTTTTAATTAAGTAATTTTAATTATCATTTGATTAGAATTCAATTGTTACTACTTATAAAGCTATTTAAAAATGTTCCGTTACGTTAATCTTATCTTTTAAGGCAATGTATATGTAAAATAAACTATTTTTTAATTTTTGTATACAGATAATTGTATTTACATATTTAGATATAGCTAACGCCTCTGAGATTACATAACCTTGTTATATATAATAATCAATTTTCACCGGCGGTTAAACGAATATTGTATATCCTGACTATAAAACTCTTACCTGTGCGTGGTCCGACATGCACTGTCGAGTGCATATTAGTCGTCGATATTAGTATTTTTATATATCCATACGTAGACATTATTTTCCAGCTGGAACAGACCGAGTATCAATACGAAATTATGCCATGATATCACTTCTAACAATAAATATTTAGACTTACATCTATATAAGTCTAAATACCCATTTATTGCTGTCCCTACTTATCGCTTTCAAGCTACTAGCCCATTGTCTCCATAAGTCCTTTCTTCCCTCTAATAATAAGCTCTTTATATAAGCCTTTTGACTGACTTATCACCCGCAGGAGAAATATAAGTAGCAACTCAATTCTTTGTCTTTTCTTCCACAACTCTGTGTTCTACTTTATTATGAATTTCATTAGAAAATATATCAGAAATTTATTTCGATTGGAATAACTACAATTCATAGTTGAGGCCTTGGGGTAGCCTCCCGCGCCATTTATTGTAATGAATAAGTATTCAAATTATACCTATTATGTAAACTATAGACATTTCCTTTTGACGCAATCATGGCCACTAGCAGCCCTTGGCCTGATATATTTGGCGTTATTTGACTGTAATGTAAGCATACTATATTCACAAGTCCTTGTTGTTGTTGTTTGTAAGACTCTCCCTTGAGAAGGAAGGCAAAGGGTACTACGTCCATCGACCATATAACCAATGTTTTCAGTAATAATTTCTAATATCAGTCTCTGACACTCCTCCAGTAAAGTGATGGTGGGCTTTACTAGAGTTAAAAATAACTTCTTGAAAACTTCTACTGCACATGTTTATTTAAATTAACGACAATAATCGTACTATAATTTTTGTACTTCAAAACTCCCTAAAATGCAAAAAATAGAAACTAAATAAAATGTTGACTGTACTTCTCCCATTGGCGCCAAGAAGTCCTCATTAGTTTCTTAAAAATTATATTTTCGTCCTTCATCATTAAAAAAACAATACGACGCAGCTCATTTCGGTACGCAATGACATAACACGCCAGCAATTTCCAACAGAACAATAATAGAAATTACTAGACATTTTTATTTTATTTTTTTATTGTTCTTGGAGTGCTAGCGGGGTGTTTTAAGTATAAGCTAACATAAACTGTGTTTTTAAGTACATGTGCACATACCGATATTTATTATTATGAAGACTAAATGTTCTCAATCGAATTGGTGCTAAAGATAATTAAACGCTGTATTTTTCAATTTTTACTTTTTAAATGAGCAGTTCAAACTATGAACTGTAATGTAATTTTTAACATGAATGAATCTTTTGTTTCTTGAATTAATTTATTGTTTCCTCACAAATTACAGAAAAATAATAAGCAAAGCTCGAACAAATTTGCAATTAACGGCCTTGTTTAGTTAAAAACTCATATTCACTTCAGAAGTATACGGCGTCTCATCGTCCTTCCAATATTAATTGGCAGTCAATTGTTTTATTTCAGGCTTGTACTATATTGTACTTTTGTAATGCACTATTATTTCATAATAATGTATCAATAATTCTCTAGACAATTACGCAAATTGTGTGACCCCAAACTAAGCACTGGGCTTGTACTATGGGTACCACACAACGAAATGTGGGAACTCCCAGTTATATCCAGAATCTAAGCCAATGTATGTTCGTTTCCTGAATTGTAAGGTAGATGCCACTACGCCAACAAATCAGTCAATTTCTGAGAGCGATCAAAGGAAAGGTACTTATTCAATCTTTATGCCTATTTTGGGTTTGCCTACGTCGTATATATATTACCGAAAACTATGTATGTTTTAAAAATTTAACACAATATTTTCCAGCGATTTTGATGTTGTGCTAGGGACGAATGAGCGGTAAGGATAACTTTCATATTTAAAAGAGATAACATAATAAAATATAAGTGCGTCATTGTATTATAGAGGTATAAGCGAAAAGTACAGAAATAAAATTAGAAATATGAAGTAGAAAAGGCGAAGTTATTGATAAAAAGCAATTTCTTCCATGGGCTATAAAATGCAATCTTTACAAAGACAATGTGAGAGGAAAGGAAATGTGGAACAGACTTAAACCATAAACGATTCCGCATCGAATGGTCGTGGTCCCATGTCGATCCGTTCAGTAGTTTTAACGTGATTGACGCACAAAGAAAACATAACTTCATATATATATTTCGTATATTTAAAATAAAACATATTTTACAGATATGTTTTGAGGACTTTATTTTGTATTATGTACTTACAGTGAGACTGTGTATTTTGTAGTGTTTAATGATAACCTGTCGTCTACTCAAACTTGTTGATCAACCGTCCAATTGTTTCGCCCACTCTAGACGGATGTATCGTACGCGTTTGTACTCACGTTTGTATATACACCTATGCAACAAGGATATGGACTGGTTGAGATGAGTTTTTTTTTAAATTGATTTATTGTCGCAGTACATCGATCGTGTTGAGTGGTCACGATGTTAATCAACGCCCTCGATCATGGCACACTTGTTCTAATCAAGTTCCGTTACTACCCGGCGATTTGTGTTATTATTTATTGATTAATCGTGTATTACCACAGAGAAATAGCAATATTAATATCTACATCTTGAAATTATAACGCTGCATTGATTTGTAAATATATCAGCGTATTTCTTCGATTGTTCGATGGATTACTTATGTAATAATAATTTATTTATTTCGTGCTTTTAGGTACAGACGATTTATTGTACTATAGGTATTATTATAGGTAATACCTGACTGAGTTTCTTGTGAGTTCTTCTCAGTGTCCGGGTTTTCTATTTGAACCGAACTAAAGTAGATTTGACGTTCAAAAATACCTTGTAATTGAGTTTACTTGAATAAATTGATTTGACTTTGACTAATTTACTACAAATATAGATTCTATGCTACTAATCTTCGAAATAGTTTTTAGTCTTCATTTCATTATTAGCAAAAAATGAACAAGCTACATGGATGACCAAGATCGATTTTGATCGTCAATAGTTACAATTCTCCAGATTAGGCTCTTATGTTCTTATGAAAAAATAGACTAAGTAAATCTTAAAGACTTACAAGGAGACCTTACACCCTTCGGGTCGCCGACATGCCCGCGGCTCTGTATATTGATAGAGACTTATTAGTGTAGTATATCCCCAAAGCCCTAGTGTGCACCACTCAGAAATAAGGGCGAAATTTATCTCGAAAGTGTTAGGCTAACCATTTGTACAAAATTTTAAAATACGATATTATAAAAGTTGTAGCGACAAAATGGGAAGCTTGTAGGTGCCTTAGTGCCTTATCACACTAGCGAGATGCGAGCGAGTGGAAAGCGGGGCGAGTGCGCAGCGAGCTCGCCGCGAGTTGGCAACGTGTGCGCGGCGAACAAGCCGCAAAGACGCCGCGGGTGCGCAGCGAGCTCGCGGCGAACAACGCTGTCGACGCCATTTTGTACACTCGCATTCAGTCGTATCAAAGATACGAGTGTGAGCGGACGCAGTATTATTGAGAGGTTAAAAAACGTTGGTGATAATAATGGATATTATAGAGTTATTTATAACGGAAATTCAAAATCGTCCCGTTATATGGGATCAAACAAAATGGGAGTACAGTGATCATATTTTAAAAAAAACAAGCATGGGAAGAGGAATCTTAGGCGTGTGTCCTCATGTCTTAAGTCATTTTGTATCAGTGCAACAGCTCGTAAAATGTAGGTTTGTCATTCGCAGGTAGGAATGAAATTTTTTAGCATTGTTTTTAATTCGTTTGCACAACAGCACATAGTAGGCGCTCTCTCCCAGTCCATTACTTGATAATGGGTCGTCCCATATTCGTTGTTTTATCTGCTTTTGTTTTCGTTTCCGTCTTCAGAGTAACAAAGCTCACAGCAGTGTTTCCTCGTCGGAAACCATTCTGGCACTGAATGTACAAAACGCGGATTGCACGCCGCGAACTCGCTGCCCACCCGCGGCGTCTTCGCGGCGAGCTCGCTGCGCACCCGCGGCGTCGTCGCGGTGAGCTCGCTGCGCACCCGCGGCGTGTTCGCTGCGCACTCGCCCCGCTTTCCACTCGCTCGCATCTCGCTAGTGTGATAAGGCACTTAGGGCGGTGATTCAACGAAAATATTATTTATTAGCTACTAATTTATAAAGATCGTCTTTACCTTCTTAGGGGTATTTGGTATTTTCAAAAACGATCACACACATTATTTCTTGTAGCTACTGCCCGCGACTACGGTCGCGTGCGGTTCAGTTTTTGGGTTTCCCCAGAATTTCTAACAGCAAATTTTTATGTATTTGTCTATCTTTAATTTATAAGAAAATAGAAAGTAGAAGGTGGCAGAAATAAGTTACTATTTAATTTATTATCTAATTTACAGTAATACTTCTCTGATCAAAGCATAGTTTCCTAGGATTGCTAACACGCCACAGAGCCACATAAAGCTGACCGCGCGAAAAACAGCTAATACTTAGAACCACACCCGCAACTTTCAGCGTCTGACCTTGGGCTTTATTCATCGTTATTGCGTAACATAGGCTTACTGGAAACTAGACTCGTTTAAAACTAAACGGAAAATTGTTTGGAATGAGAGGAATCCAGGATATAAAAACACTATTACCTGCTGAGCTCCGCACTCTGTTAAAATCGCTGCAACTTGCGTTCGCTACGAATAACTCAATGCTACAGGCAGCGGATTATTTTTTTGTTTCTGAGAGGTGAAAAATTCCCCACGGACACTCAGCCGGACTCTGAGCCGACTAAATAGTATCGGACTCGAACCGACTAAAAAAACCCCTCTTTGCTGTTACCCTAGTGGCTTTTACAGCGTCACCGGTCGCGTTGGGGCGAGCGCTAAAGGCACCCTGCCAGATGATCGACCGCCTGAGGGTTCCTCCAGCCAGGTATATCTGGTATGGAGGGCGGATCTCGGGCTCAAGGCGTCAACAGGCTACGGCGCGGTACTCGGTGCGCTTTATATAAACGCGTGATCGTGCTCAACCGACGCGCGTTCGGCCTAAGCTGAACTCTATTAAATATGATTGATCATATAGGTCTAAGGTTAACTTGCAGTGAAAGAGTCGAAATCTCCAAAACTGTCCATTTTTTAATTTTATATAAACTTTCAATCATAATCATCATTTTGCAAACTATAAATAGTTAACTAAAGTTTTAGCTACTCAACTGAACAGTTATTTTATAGCATTTTACTGAACATTTGTTCAATATGTGATTTCAATGTTTGACGTGATTCTTCAAATTGATATAACTTTTTTATTTGTGAACTGATTGAAATCAAACAAACAATATTTTAAGTGAAGATTATCACAATACATTAGTGAAAACTTCACCCAAATCAGTTAAACCGTTTCTAAAATTAGCGCGCAGAAACGCATAGACGAACATACAAACATTCTAACAATAATTGTTTTGGGTTCTATTGCGTTGATAAAGTCCCCCAATAGAAGTTTTTCTCATACATCTTTCATGTACAGACAGCGATCAGCTACATTTTCATTATATGTGTAGAAGATTTGTCAACATAATTTAAATAAACAATAATAGATAACCAAAATATACTTTCTGATCAAAGAGACTTTTTTCAAAATGTAAATGAAGTAAATTTTTCCTTTGATAAACTGAAAAAGCCTTGTGCTTGCTCAAACGTTGCTTTTATTTCTTGTTGTAATGCCAGTTAAATTTATGCTTTGTTTGTTTTTATGATAATTATTATCCAACAAAATGTAGTATTAAATTTGAAATAACTTCATAAATACGATACACATACCTATATAATTAAATTTGACAGTTATTGAAGTCGGTCCCAAATCAATGTGCAACAACAGAAAGTCTATTAGTTTGGTGGACTTTATGTGTATCAAATTTATAAAGTTATTTTAATTGTACTTGAGTTTTGATTAGTAAACGAATAGTTATTTTATACTTTTCAGTGTTTTTTTTGAAGGCGGTTTAATTTTTTTTAAGAAAATTTTTTTATTTCTCCCTCTTGAGTGATCTTGACCTAAATAAATATCTAAGGCAGGTCTGCAATTAACTTCATTCTAATTCCGGAGTGCAACGATATACAAGAGAATCATCAATATAAATAAAAGTAATAACCAGGTAGCGTTATCTAGTGTATCTTCGAAGTCCAAGCTCCAATATCGATGAAATTTAAATGGGACCACCTCTGAAGTTTTACCTACCAAATGAAAAAATAATTTTCGAAATCGGTTCATAAATGACGGAGTTATGAGGTAACAAACATACAAAAAAAAAATACAGACGAATTGAGAACCTCCTCCTATTTTTGAAGTCAGTTAATAAATATTTTCGATGAATCAGCACGCTAAGGAACTTACAAGCTGTCCATTCTGTCACTACCACTTTCGTAGATCGCATTTTTGAAACTTGTACAAATGGTGAACCTAACATTTTCGAGAAATTTCTTCCATATTTCCCAGTTGTACATCCCTAGAGCTTTGGGGATATACTACACTAGTAAGTCTGTTTCAACATACAGAGCCGCGGCCAAATCGGGGGCCTGTTAATCGGGTGTAAGGTCTTCTTGTTAGTAAATAAAGTAGGGAGACGAACACTGAGATTATTATACACCATGTGTTTTTCCGCTCACGCAACTGAACAACTTAACGCGTAAGAAAAAAATTAAATGCACGATAATTTTCAATTTTGCACACAAAACGACCGAGTAGGAAACTTCGTTTTGTATGAAAGTTAGAAAAAAACCGCGCATTATTTGATTTAATTTTCTGCGTAAAGTTTTTCAGTTTCATAGGTGGCAGTACCTTCTTTAAGCTCGGAAATTATAAAGCGGTAAATGTAATGAATTGGAATATTTTTCATCTATTTTGCGCTCACTTTCAAAACTTGTTGATCACCATGTGTTTCGCCTCTCAACCATCTCAACGAAGCATCCTCAGGTCATTTCAGAGATCGTATTCGGTCAGCTTTTTGGTGTTGGGTAGCTGAACGAGTCTAATCTCTGGGATATTCACATTGGGATATCAACAAGTTTAAAACTTTGAGCGGAAGACAATAAAAAAACATGCAAATTCATCACTTAAGATGGTTTTCCCTAAAGTAACATATATAAACATGCATATACTCACGCAGTATCCCTGACGGTGTAGTTAGGGTGAGAGAGAGAGAGGGCGGTAAAGCAACACCTGAGTCTATACCTATAATTGACTACATAAGTGTTTCTTTTTTCAATTATAGAACGGTACACTATAAAGAAGAATTCTACGTCGCTTATTCCTTTAATAAAACACTGTACGTGCTTAGATGCAATAAAAATAAAAATGTATGAGTGATTATTTCTAATTAATTGACGACCAATCGACTTAGCACGTAACGTGTGTATTTAAAGGCAGGCTGACTTACTTTGGCTGTTTCACTACTAAGGTATGCGACACGGAATCATTATTTTTTGTGTGAACTACGTACATATTATTTTATGTTAGTTTTTGCATTTATTCTTATTTCTATTTTAGTCAGTCGCTAAGAATATAATTCATTAACTGTACCTGGATCACAAAAGCAGAGTGCCACTATCGTGATGATCACGGCTAATACATGCCACAGCCGCACGCTTCTTTCCGCCATGTTGCGTGATTGGATCACAAAACCTATAACAATTTAACCATTATAAATTTTTCATACTAAATATAATTACAGTCCTTGAAGAATATTCTTAATAGCTAATAGCCTACGTGTACATGGATTTTTACGAGATAATTTTATGATTAATTTTCTGTATATCAATATTTAAATGCTGACCGAAGGTTTTTGGATATTAAATTGAAATAAGTACCTTTCGTTTTTTGACTTCCATTTTAGACTGAAATTTTGGTTAATTTTACTTTAAATAGAACTTACATACTTACTTTAAATAGAATATAATTGAAATATGTATAAAATTTGAACCTGTGTTTTTCATTTGAATTGGGAAAACTGTTGTCCATACTTTTAAAAAGTAATACCTATTTGTCAACTTATAACTTTAATGTCGTAATCACAAAAAGTTTTATCAGAGAAAGACAGAAAATGTTTAACCCTAGCCCTACATTTCAGTTTTCCTGCTAACCATAAACTATTTCAATTTCATAATCATGTGTCTACATGATTATGAAATTGACCGTGAAAGTGATGTTGCAAATGATATTAAAAAAGTAATTTTTAGCAAGATATCTTGTTTGTAGTACCATTTTAAAATTTAGTTACAACGTATTAAAAATCCTTGACATTAGTTTACTTAAATGGAAATGTGGTGGAATTAGATTGGACTGTTTTTCGCAGAAAATAACATATGGTGCTACTCTTAGTTTTGGTTTCGATGCGTTTTAATTTTTTCATAAATATTTAATATTTTTACTTCATAAGTAGGACAACCAAAAGTAGCATGAAGGTGTGATTTCGTTATACCTTGATGCTCTAACCGTTTCGTCGTAAATAATGCGACGATTTGAATGTAACCGCAATTTCTTTTATTTTAAAATATTGACAGTGTGATAAAGAAAATTAAGAATTATATTCGTAATAACGTTACGTTACGTTATAGTAATATCCTGGATTTCCATAAAATAGGTAAATCTATACCTCATTAATGGACTCGCAAACAGCAAATTGTGTCAGGTTTCAAATTGTAAATGTTTGGCCGTGACCCTAGCCGTGACCACATAATTTGCCAATATTTTCAATTAATTCGTGTCCACTGCTCTTTAATTTACGCAGTTGTCAGAGTCGGTATATAAGAAACAATCATCAACAAACAATTTAAAGCGATCTAAGTGTCATATAAAGCAATTAAGTTTCAAGGAATCGGGTTGTATCCGTGCAGGTGCGTTCACTTCTATACGTCTTCGCTTCGTGTGACATAAAAACAATAAATTATAAAATATAGGTTGTGGTATCGGAACTGTTACATTTTAGTGTTTAGCAACAAATTAACACAACGACTTTGTATTTTCACATTACGATTTTTTTTATTTCATGACCGACTTTTACCTGCATGTATCGTGTATCATAAAAAGTGTTTGATAAATATGCGTTTCTAATGGAATTCGTTTTGCAATCCTGGTAAATTTTTCAGGTGGTGCGAGATCTCATTGTGACGCCTCCCAAATATTATGCAGTTATCATAGACTTATAGTAATTATGAAGACTGGGAATAATGTTTTTCGACGATCTATTTTTTTACAAGAACGGGACAATTTTCTTTTGTGAGAAGAACAAAAATGATGGCAGCCCAACCCGAGGAAAGCCTGAAGGGCCTCTCCGTTCAGGGAGTACCCGGGGTGGAGGATGAGACTTCGGTTCAGGTTCTCACTGGAAGATCTGCTCCTGTATGCTAGTGGGAGCCTTTACCGATATAGACCGGCCAGAGTGGTTATGACTGGTCGGAGACTGTCTGAAAGTACAAAATGGTGAATGTCTAACGGGTGTCGAAGCTCAGGTTGAAAGCCGGCGCTCAAGTGTGAGTGGGTGTGATTGAAGGTAGACCTATGTGGGCCCTGGTGTTTCCACATGGGTCGTCCCTCGTGGGGGTGGTGTTGTGACACTACGTTGAGTCGTATGTGGTTGTGTTGGAACATCGTTTGTTATTGTAATCGGGTCATCGGGGTCTATAAGTGCGTCTCGAGAACGCTTGCGGTGAAACTTAGTGCTTTTTGTGTGAATGTAATCGGCCGCGCTCGCGATCAGGGGATTTGCATGGCAAGAGGCTGTATCAAAGAAGTCTGCGGAAGTCTCTTTATATATTTGGCTATAGATGAAAGATTAAAGCCGCGAGAACGAAGAGAACTAAACTCTACAGTATTTTTACTCTCTGGTTCAACTTTTTGAAATGTTATCTGACAACTGTTAATGTATTTAGAAATTGAAAAATAAAAAATGATTGAAATGAGTTTCAAGTGAAGCGAAAACTGCAAGCAATGATATTATAACGAACACTATGATTATTACATGTCATTAAGTCGTTGCTATAATAGTGAATATTTACTACAAGAATGTCATACTGACGAAAAGATGTCTCGGCAACTGGCGTATACCTACTTGTGCAATATTCATTGACCTACGCAATATCATATTTTTCTGCAAACTCATCCAACGTGAACGCAACGCCATTAGGATTTGAACTACTGTAAACTCATTTTAAAGATAAGATTGATATAAAACAAAAAGAAGTAATAATAAAATAATAATAAATATTATTTAAGATAATGTGTAGTTTTAAGTTTGTAAATATTAACATATGTATGTACTTTTTGTTAATGTAAATAAAGATAAAAATAATAAAGATAGAAGATATTACTTTATTGAGTAACATAAAATCGCTGGCATCGTAAAAATATAATTTGAATTGTAACACAAACAACAATACCCGCTCCGTTCGATGAAGCCTCAAATCATTATTTATCTTTATCTACTCACGCTGATTATTCTCATGTTGCGCCGATAAGCATTTAAATTACCAAATAAAATAATGGGCGGTTAAATATAATTGCGCTTAGGCAAGCAAGCGGCGCAAGCGCGTGAATTTGACCCATATTCGTGGACGAGGCCGTCTTATTACCAAACCCACGGTTCGCATTGTGCGCATACACACCGGCATTATCTTTGACCACATCAAGATCTAATGAATGAATAAGTTCTGGGTTTAGGCTCCTATTAAGTAAATGTACAAAAAACAACTATAGATTTGAGTACGCATATAAAAATTTAGCAGGTACCTAACAATAAACAATATCGTACGTGTATACCTTAACGTAACGACATGCGCTATTACATTGAGCGAGAAACTACAAAAGTGAAAACAGTTTTGAAATTGACTTTGAATTCACTGTATATTAAGGCAAAAATTGACTGAGAGAGTCATTAGAAAAGACGACATATTCAATTTAACTTTTATTATAAATTACAGAAAATAGATGTGCCTATTTACTTCTTAAAAAAAATTATAAAATTGTAACGTTTTAGACAATTTCGTTTAAATGTTATTAGGTTAATATTATAAAAGCCCGACAATACACAATTTCAATTACTTAAAAAAAATATGAGAGTATTGTTTGTTCCTATAAAGTTACAATCACTGCCGTTATAGAACAGTATCTTGTTCCTCATGTGAAAAATGAAGGAAGAAAAATATTCAGATCTGTCATTACGATCTGTATTGTAGGAGTCGGTCCCATACCCTCTTTCGAATTATTATTTACTTGGGCCCGAAACGAGTAGGGTTGATAACATGTATTTAAGAAGTAGATATTTTTCAAAAAGTGCCCGTAAATAATGTTTCTATTTTCGATACATTCACTGAGGCTAAGCAATGTTGCATATGGTTATTGTTGGGAATCTTATAGCTAAACATAGGTTTGTCGTTAGAATGGTGTGCCTCATTTGGAATGGGAAATGTTGAGTTTAAAACACGACAGGTATGTTTTTATGATAGAATACATATGTATATCCATTTATTTTGGCAGACATAAAATATTGATCAGCGATCGCACAGATTTAATTCAATCTTATGGTGGTATGATGTTTTACAGACATTAAAAATTTTGATCCATTTAATGAATGTATAATTATTTACAACAGAATTAATTGATCTAGGCCTGTCGGAGTTAAAACATCGTGAGGGTAGGAGATTCTCTGTGTGACGAGAGGAACCATATTAGCGTAAAAAGCCCTTTTTTGATTGGTTCTGGTGGTTATTACAAACTACACCACTGAGGTCTTCCTTTCTTATGGTGGCACTTCACATGGATATTTGCGTTCGCTATTGGGTGTTTGTTGTATTTGGAAAAATATATGACGTACTCGTAAACATGCAAATATAGGCAAATACGACCATCCATACATGGCAGCCAAATAACAAACACACAAACATTTGCCAGCAGAAGGAAATGTGTTCACCAAAACTATGGACGTGTTTAACTTGTAGCGTGATTTTATTATGTAAATGCATGTAACTATTACATGCAGTGCGTGAAAAAATACAAAGTAGTGAAAAGACCATGGAAAGCAAGGCGCTGGTGGATGCTGACTATGCATAAAAATTTGCATTTTCAATAATTGTTCCAGTTCGCACTGACAACACAGACACAAAATACTGCACATCCATACAGATCCACGGCGCGTGCGCTTCTGAATATGGCCATTGTGTAGACGGTTTATTTACATATTTGCCTATTTGACCCCTTTGATGTGCGTCGAGAAACCGACAAGCGCACGGTAACGCGTATTTGGTATTGGTCATATTTGTCAAATAGGCAAATAAGGCCAATACTTTGCCAAATATACTGTCCACACGTGGTAATTGTTTGCTAAATATGCCAAATACGCAAATACAAATAGCCATGTGAAGTGCCACCTTTAGGGGATATTTAAACCAAACGTGAATATGGAGAAATTATTTTCCTCTATTATGGGTATCTAATTCCTGAACAACTTTGGCTGTGGTATAGGAGCGTTGTTAATATTTTACAACTAAGCCTCGATTGATTTTTGAGAATAAGTCATTTAATGTATTGATATACGGTTAATATCTATTTCGCGTCAAAAATATTTCATTTCTGTATTTTCCTGAACTGTCACCTGCTAGATGTGTGATGTTTGTCCGTAACGAGCGTTTTCGCTTAAAGGCATGTTAAGCTGTTAATTCCACTTGACATAATAATATGATAAATGCTGAATCTATACATAGTATAAAACAAAGTCGCTTCCCACCGTCTCTCCCTTTGTATGTACGCTTAGATCTTTTAAACTACCCAATAGATTTTAATGAAGTTTTCATCAATAGACAGAGCGATTCAAAAGGAAGGTTTATACGAATAGTTTAATATTGTTATGTGTTAATTTGTTGAAATATGACGATAATAGTTCAAGATGTCGGAAAAAATCAAACCGACTGAGAACTTTCATCGAAAATGCTGTCTTATTCCAAAACAATGTATGATGGAATTGTTCCTTTTAGAGTTTGGAAAACTATTTAGACGGATACGAGGAATTAGTAACCACATTGCACCCGTGCGAAGCCGGGGCAGGTCGCTAATAACATAATAAATATGAATATTTGTTTTTGCTAAATTAGTTGCCGTCAATCTGAATACGCGGAAGAATGTAGTGTTTGAACTGCATGATGCAGTATTAGTAAAATGTTAATTATATATAAGGTGTACATATATTATATGTACGTGTGTGTATGAAAAGCCAGTTAGCAAATATAAATAAATTTCGACTTTCACTTGACAATAAGTGCTTATACTATTTCTAGACATATGTGAACGGTACCTACGCGGCTGTCGCTATCAATGACACTTATTACATCCACTCTATCCAACAGACAAACACAAAACCAGAAAAGTGAGAGCTGAAGCTATATAATAAAGATTTAATATTAAACTTCAGTACTTCATATTCATTTATCAATTTTTTAGTATTTGTTGTTTACGAACATTTAACTATTTACGTACAACGAATTACAGTTTACAGGACCATAATATATGATGTCATTTTCTTAATAGATTTAATACAAAAATAAATATAAAAACGCTAACTTTGGTGGTTGATCAAATTATTATCAATTAACAGAAAATATATTTAGATTAGTTATAAAACGTACATTGATTAGACAATCATACTATAAAATAAACGATTTCGTTGAAGATAATAGTCTGGAAATGATTTTCTCTGCACATGCATTTACTGGCTCTCTGAATATTGTATTTTAATAAACCTTTTGTAAAAGGATGTTGAAAAAATTATACCTGACTGAGTTTCTTGTCGGTTCTTCTCAGTGTCCAGGTTTTCTTTTCTCTTCTCTTTGAACCGAACTAAAGTAGATTTGACGTTAAAAAATACCTTATGATTGGGTTTACTTGAATAAATTGATTTGACTTTGACTTTGACTTATTATCATTAGATAAACATTTATAAAATGTTAAATGTGTGTTCTAATAGTTAAAGTTCTTGTATACAATAAATATTTATTTCTTCAGTACTTTTATTAACATTTTTGTAATTTTTATTTGGGGATCCTTGAAATAAGTATTTAAGCACTATCAGTCTTACCAATAAAAAAATCTTACACAGTTCTTTAATGATTGTGTAGTTATTCATTGTTTAAAGAGTGAATAGTTTTACACGCCTGATTTATGAAGGGACTACCAATAAACAATGAATAAGCATTGAATAGTTTAACATCTGTTACACATCACTTTCATTTTTGAAATGGCAACCGCACTGAGAGTACGTTCATATATAAATCAATAAATATAAGCTTATAAATTTTTTTATTTGTGGGAAAAGTTTCATTGTGATTTAGTTAATTGCAAATTAGTCATTTGTAAAACTATAATGTTAAGATTGTGCCTTCATTTTTAAAGTATATTTGAAGTTTATTTAACTTGATTATGTTTCTGAACAACACAAGTCTCAGACACGTTCCTTGACACTGATATTTTTGAATCCGTTAAGATTGGTTTATTACTGTCCAAAATGAAGTGAAATTCTTAGGAGTTATTTTTGATTCGAAGTTTAGTAGTATTCCTCACATAAATTATATTATTAACAAGTGTGAAAAAAACATAAATATAATTCGATCTTTATCAGGAGTTTGGTGGGGTGCTCATCCCTATTGTTTAAAACTTGTATACGATGCTATAATTCGTAGTTACTTAGATTATGGATCATTACTTTTAGAACCATGTAACAAAACTCACATTTACAAATTAGACCAGATTCGAACTAAATCTTTACGTCTTATTTCGGGTGCTTTGAAATCCTCTCCAATAAATGCACTCCAAGTTAAATGTGTTGAACCTCCCTTATCTCTCCGTAGGCAATTTCTTTCAGATAAATTTATTTTTAATATTGTTCAATATTCTAACCACCCTTTGCTGAAAACAATAAAATCTTTATCTCAAATAATCTCTTCTTCTCAATTCTGGCTACATAAAGAAATTCCTTGTCTAGTCAAAAGCTTCCGCAAATTCTTAGATTCCTTATTCGACCATTAAATATCGTGTTCACCCTTTATTTAATAGTTCATTTGATGCTTTGATCTATTTTCCTAGAATTTTATTGAATTTTGGTATTGAGAAAAATTTTCCAGGTGCCGATCAAATTTTTAATAGCATTATTTCTCAAAAATGGAATAATGGACTACTATATTTACTGACGCTTCTAAAATATCAGAAAGTAGTAACGTAGGAGCTGCGGTTTGGATACCAAAATACAAAATTATCCTGAGATATAAATGCCCTCCAATTTCTTCCATATATACTGGAGAATCAATCGCTCTTCTAGAGGCCGTATCCTTTGTACTATCTCATAATTTAAATAATTCATTAATATTTTCAGACTCTCTCAGCTGTTTACAAGACATTCTTAAACCCCCCTTTCGTTCTAAATCCAACTTTACACTAATTCTAAAAATAAAAGAACTACTATACTGTTGCCATGTACAAAAAATTTAAGTAATAATATCATGGATCCCTAGCCACACCAATATTAAAGGTAATGAAGCTGCGGATACATACGCTAAACAAGCTATTGATATTGGTTTCACTGACAACTTTAAATATGTTGCTCAAGATTTACATGCTTTAGCTAAATCATATTTAAACAAAAATTGGTCTGATATTTGGGAAAAATCCAGACAAATCAAAGGAAAACATTATGGTTCAATTCAACCAACTATTCCGATAAAGCCTTGGTTTTTTAAATTTAAAAATTTTGAGAAATATGTCACCACAACAATAATCCGTTTACGATTAGGTCATACATGTTCTCCAGTTTTTTTAAGAAAGATTAAAATTCAAGACCATTCTCTTTGTGAATGTCGATTGGAAGAAGGTTCTCCAGACCATATATTTTTTAACTGTTCTAAATTACGATTTTCACTTTATGACATTTTACCGAATGACATTCCCCGACCAATTAATCTTTCCTTTCTTTTAACATTTACTAACACGACTTATATCCATATTTTATCTAAATTTATCAAAATTAATAATATCAAACTATTATACTAACTTTACTTTACTAATAATTTTATTTTAGAGATATCTCAACCTTAACATCATTAAAATTTCTTCAAAGTCTTATCATCTAGTTATATGTTTGCAATGACTGTACAATTTCCACGTGCTTTGTTCAACTTCTGACTATGAGCAAACCTGTAACATCATTAATACTTGACGTTGGCAAAATTATCCTCAACGGATAGAAGCCAAAAAAAAAAGATTGGTTGTGGTAATTTGAAAAAAGCATACAAGTAAGCTTCACTGCATTTTCTTTATATTGTTTTTAGAATTTTAAAATTATTATTATTATCTATGGTTACAAAACAAAATTCACTTACTTTACTACTTATATAATTATACATCAAAATAAAAGTATCACAGGAGGACTTTTGTAACCTCATAGTTGGACTCTCTACTTGACATGGTATAATACCTTTCAGGGATTCGGGGGACTTTTGTGACAACTTCTATATTCTTATAGAAAAAAAACACATTATTTTTATATTTTATTGCAGATAGACCAAAAGGGGGCAGAGGTTGTTTTTGTTTTAAGAGAAGAAAAAGAAGTAAGAGAAACAATTATTATAAATTATTTATAATATTATAAGTTTTTAATATTATATCAACATTCATTGCAATTACTGTAATTATTTATGGGTAATATTATTTACAGAATGAGAAACAAGAGGAAAATATGAATCAGAATGGAGGGTTAAATTTTACCTTGGAAGATACAGAAACGTCTCAGGTCTGTATACATTTATTATTACATATTTATATTACTATTTGCATTTATTAAAATAAATAACTGTTTTTTATATCTTTCTTCAACCACCAGTTGTAAAAATAGTATTTATTTTTTAACAATTTGTTTCAGATGACCAGTAAATGGAGAAAAATCATTAAAATGTAGTGAGTCCAACTTCACAAAAGAAAAGACACAAGAAAGATGAGGTTAGTATCAATTTACTATAAACCATGAAATATAAGGACTATGTCCTCTCTGACTAGCCCATTCCGGATTCAGCGTGAACCGTCATGGTCTAGTAGTTAAAAGCTGGAAGACCTTAGTTCCAAGAGTTCTGTTTTTTAATTACAGAAAATTCAGTCGTCACAAACGTGATCAAAAGAACGAAACGAATTTTTGGTAAAATTACTCCAAGAGGAGCACTTTTTAATACTAAAGCATATGCATGAGTCATGATTGGGCGTGAGAGGAACATGAATTACGTAAATAAAAATACAGTTGGAAATATTAATATTAGAAAAAGAGTTATTATAATAAAGTGTAAATAATTTATTTCAATTTTTATTTAAGTAATGAATTTTTATTTAACAAAAAAGTGATCAAAAATGTGTTTCTATAAACGTAGCCCTGGCAGCTTGTCCACTTCGGCTTTCTGTCTGTAATTCTTGTTGTTGATCCATTCGATCACTATTACTATCACATATTGTTACTGGTATTTCTTTCCTCATATCAATAGCGATGTTGTGAAGGACTGCTAAGGCAACGATATATAACTTTACATGTTCTAAAGATACTGTGAACCCAGTTAATAAACACCGAAACCTTTGCTTCCATAGTCCAAAGCGCAAGATGTGAGCTCTGTTGTATGCTTCTCCTTGCCTTGTTTGAGGATTATTCACTGGAGTGAACACGTAAGGTGTTAAACCACAACCAGAATCTCCCAATAAATGTCCAGAAAACTGTCCATGTTCAAAACGTTGACGTATCTGGCTCTCTCTGAAGATTCTAGTCATGTGTACTGCCCCTCCATCTTGCTACAATGTCTAATTCTTAGTGAGGCATCACATACAATGTGAACGTTCAAGGAATAATATCCTTTCCGGTTGACATAGTATTGACCAGATTATCCACAAATTTTTTTAATTCTTATGTGTGTGCAGTCTATTGCCACTACCACATTTCTAAACCCACATATTTTTCTAAATTCCGACATTACTTCTTCTTGTTGTTGCAATGTACGGGGCATATAAATTATCCGACTAGCTTTGCTCGCTAAAGCTGTCACTACACATCGACAGATGTATGTAACAGACTGCTGACTAAGTCCATGTAAATCACCAGCGTCATCTTGGACCTCTTGACGTGCCCATGTACGAAGTGTCGTCAAAACTTGCAACTCAGCTGATATTCCAGATCCTCGAGTGTCTCTTTTTATGTCGTTTTTTATCAGGTTAACTATTTTATGGACATAAGTCTTAATAAATCTACTTGGACTGAAAGTCGCCGTCATTTATTAAAAAAGGATCCGCCCGTGTTTTATATCTTTTTCTACATGTGGTTTGCAAATTTTGTTCCTCGTCTATGTCTCTACTCATTAAACAAGTCCATATAATTAAAATAATCCACTTAACGGTTACGAATACACAAAATATAACAAAATACGCGCGTACTTAACGAAGCAAGTCAGTTGACACTGACGGACACAGCCATCTTTTCCTTTACACAGTCGTTAAACAAGGGCTCTTATTAGTATAAGCATTGTGCAAAATTTCTTTGTGGTTACACACTTCTTATAACAAGCATATACAGCGGTCTCGTCAAAAAGTTTTTATTGGTAGCGCTTTGTCTTATAACAGATGAATAAGGTGTATGTAAAGTTCGTGTAGTGTAGCTCCGTCACAGTACAAAGACTTGTACAAGGCATTATCTACAATAAATATTATCAAACGCCAATCGGAAAACAAAGATTGTCGTAGAGATTTATTATTTTGTAGAAAATTTTTCAATTACCTTATTGCCAACGAAGATGGTAAACAAGCATACGGCCCCCTGAATGTTAAACGGTTACCGTAGTCTATGGACGCCTGCTACACCAGGAGTATCACTTGTGCATTGCCGACCTTGTACAAACCTTTTCACGCTCTTATTGAATAACTCCACGCTGTTATCTCTTGAGAAAACATAGACAGGAAGCTGATTTCACGTCCTCAAAATTAGAGGGAGAAAGCTCTTTTGAAACCGTACTGTACGCGACCATTTTTATAAGATGAGCAGACAGACGAGCTTTTTCGACAAGTGTTTTAGGAAATTATGAGTACAAATAGTACTGTTTAATACATTTTGGACTTCGTAATGTAAAGAAAAGAGCGTTTATAATCATAACCCATGCCTTGTTTCAAAAACATTTTTTTTGGCAATTTTCCATGTAAGTCCCAAAACCAAACCCCGAAAGTCAAAATTTAACTTATGAGTTTTACGTCCGTCTTTGGGCCGTCATTTAATTCTATTTTATGTTTTTCCATTTTTATGATTTTAACTGCTCCAAACATCGGATTACGATAATTTCTGACTAACCAGCACATAGATATCTAAATTATTCCATAAGTTATAATTTTGGAATAGAAGACTAAAAACGAGGATGACGTCTTTCTCAGGGCTTAATCTATTCCCATTTTAAATTTCATGCAAATCGGTTCAGTGGTTTAGCTGTGAAAACGTAACAGACAAATAGACACACGCTTTTCCATTTATGATATTATATAGCTGCCCGCGACTTCACTGGAGGCCGATAATACTGTAAATTACTACATATAATTGTGATTCTATTTTTTTAAACTTCCATGAAAGTACGAAGTTCATCCTCATCATCCATTTTTGCACTTGTATTTTTTAACAGTTTTTTGTGCACAATAAAAGCGTCGTATGCCTTAACACATTCAGTTTCTAAAGTAATGTGTAATATATATATATATATATATATATATATATATATATATATATATATATATATAGAAGATATACATTATTACATACATATACAGAAAAATACTAAGCGAAGCGACGGTGTTGTAATTGTTAATACGACTTTCGGTTTCGTTTTTCATTGTGAACTTTATCTCTAATCTTTTTAATTATCTAATTTAGAGTTAAAACGGTCCTTACAGACTGAAAGCGATGTTATACTAGAATTCTTACGAAATAAATATGTAGTTGTGATTCGATTACGTGTGGAAATATCTAGTTAATGAGCTTGTTCATTTAAGTAAAGCGAAATAAAAATGAGAATGATGTCAATTCTTTTTATTACTTCAGTTTTTAAATGAAGTTAGCAAAAACAATGTTATTTAAATGTTTATATTTTATTTCTACACATATGTATATATTATAACATAACGGTAATATAATATTATTTTTACGATGCGGTGGATGCCCTCGTGTGCATTATGCATGTATTGTAATAGGTCATTGGCTGGATATCACTGTAGAAGACTTTATGTGATTCATTCGGTTTTCCAGCAATCGTGGGCATGCCATTTTCGCGCGTGACACTCCAGGTATTGTAAAGAGGTTCTCGTTAAGTTAGCCTCAATGAACTCATGCGGAAACTCCGCAGACATCGAATGTTTTTCAATATTCTCACGTAATGTTATATGATGCCAATATTTCTGTTTAGTTCCGTTTCAATAATACCACACAACGAAGGAACTATTCTAGTAACAGTATGTAATGTATTGATGTTGATTACATGATTTAATACCAAAATTATTAAAATACAGCTCAATAATTGAATTAGCGAATCCAGATATCAATTTAACAGGCGGCCGAACAGAATTTACCCGTAATCGATTTATATAACGAAACAAAAGTAATTACAAATATGTTTAATATATTTTTATTTACACAAAATAAATATTTTTACATCTTAAATCATAAAATTAATTAGCTGAGCCATCGAACTTCTTGAAGTTATTTTCTTACAACGTGAGTGGAATAGGGTGAACAAATATTTGTGTTGGTGTTTTTATGATTATGCTAAGGGGAAAAAGAATCCAAGAATCCTTATATTTACTTGAATTTCATACTTAACACAGATATACAAGAATTTTGAATTCATGTGTGACTGGAAAAGGAGAACTTTATAAGTTTTGACTTATTAAATAGTTCTAGTTTTTGACACTTCTCAATAGTAATTAGTAACTCTACTTCAGTAAAATACGGAGGTATGTCAATATAATTACCAGATATGCTACTAGTTTGCAATGATCTATTTAAAATATTACATTATAAAAGCTACTGTCAGATATGAAGTGCATTTTACTAGTACATAGATGCTTATCTTGACGTACCTATGCCAAATCAGCTGACTCGCAGTCAAGTATGGGTCAGTTGTAGACCGGTCTGAAATGCCTCGTCTAACTGTTCCCCTAATGTACTTGTAATATAACTGTCTTATTGTGATAAGTTCAAATTATATATGCTTATATGAACAGAATAGTACAACTTGTATTAACTCGTAAACTAGATGCATGCGTTTTGTTCTTTAAATGCAACTCATACGGGTACGATTTATGAAAAAACTGCAAAAATATATTTTGTGGGTAAAAAATAATAACACTTTTATAAAATAAAATGCAACATGTGTCCAGCGCGTCCACTGGCTCACTAATATTATTATAATCACGTCCTTGCATTCACTCAGAGACAGTGTGCCCCCCTTATCATCGAATGTCATCACCTAAGAACGAGCGGACCACCGCTAGTAGAAAGGCAATAAAAACTCACCTTTAATTATGATTAGGCATCATGCTAGCCATCGTTCTGCAAATGCTGCTTTTTATCTGGGACACGGCAGTCATCCAATGGTTGTCTTTTTAAATTTTGCAACAACGTTGAGCAAAGCTGTTTGAAAATACCAAACGTCTGCACGAGAACTGTTTACGGAGCGAAAGTCAAATTTCGAACGCGGAAGTAATGATTGTATTCGTATTCGTAACGTTACGTACGATCACGCTCGTGTTAAATCGGCGGTCGACTCGCGCGCGGCTGGGTCTGCGACTCACGGCGTTGGTTTCCTCGGTGGAGGTGTCGTGAAGAGAAAGTCTCGACCGTGGTGCGCTCGCGCCGGTTGGCCGGATCACTATGGAGGGGACGTGACGTAGCCCGCAAAACCAACACACACCTGATTAAGCACTATTTTGATTACTTTTGATAACCGTAGCCCATACGCAATCAGGGGCTTTCATTAAGAATTTGTCTCAGATGTCCAATATATTATTTTTTTATAGTTTACAGCACCATATATAACCCTTGGCGAAATATACCTGCTGTTATCTAAGTCTTGGCGTTAGTTAGGTCTAATGTCTAATTTATTACATTTATATTTTTTTGTATGTACCTACATACATATATATGTGCATCGCCAAGCTATGAACGAAACCAACCTTTTTCTTCAATATCAGGAAATGCTGTACGCACGCCTGTCCCGCATCGGGGGCGGCGGGGGTTTTAGTGAGTTTACTCAGTCTAGAGAACTCCCATAATATAGGGTATCTTATTGAGTAAACTCACTAAAACTTGACGGCGTACCTCCTGGGCGCATAGGCTTTCGCTCACTTCCGTGACACCGGCGGCAAATTTGTATTTTTTGTGTTATCTTTTATATTGAGTTACGAAGAAAAATCTAATTCCGCGATTAATGTAATTAATAGGTTATTTATGCATAAGTTGTATCATAAATCTAAACAAACATGACTATTGCATAGTACTTTAGCCGGTTATTACCCACAATCTTAATTTCTGCTGGTCAATAATTCACAAATAAGCGAAAAGTGTATCTATCACTCGATGGTACTCGGAACTGCAAGACCGCTATGGTCGCTATATGTTACTTAAACAAACGGACGATTATCAGTTTCACTTCCCTAGTTTTTATTTTCCCTGTTGCTACTAGATACTCTGTCCGCAATATAATAATGTAATGTGTACTCCAGGCAATTAAACAAGTTTTGTGACCCCAAACCGAACATTAGGCTTGTACTATGGGTACCGTACAACGAGCTGGGGGAGCTGCTGCTATTGGGTGAATAACACCCCTACTCCAAGCCAATTTAGAAAAGTTCGTTTTCTAAATTGATCTGACCGGGGATCGAACCCGGAATCCCAGCTTGAAAAGCAAATGTTTTGTCGGACAAATAGTGTTAAATTATACAATAAAATTTATATTATTTTGACATAATTTGATTAATTTTATTTTTATATTATATTATTTTTTATTATATTTTTATACTGTTGTATTATTTTCTGTATTGATTTTCTTTGTTGTACCTGTCGTGCTATTACAGCCCGTGAATATGCCGCTGTCTCACTACCATGGATTGCCTGGAAGAGATCTCTTGTAAGAGATAAGTTCACCTTTGTGAACATTTTTTCTTTTAATAATTTAATTTTTAAAATTATGTGCAAAATAATATATATAAAAAAAATAGATATAGCATGTTCATCTAGTGATAAAAAGTTAATGTATCAGCCCAATTTGTCACATGACCGTTTGTTGTCTATTATTTTTTCATGTGAACTCGTTAAATACAAATGAATACGAATGAGTTCGTGTTAGACTACAGCTCGTATAATAATTTAACCAATTAAATAGTCTTATGTTCCCACGAAACTATCTACATCCCCTGAGACGTCGGTTGCGATTGGAGAACAACTTACTCTTGCCGTTTTGAAGACAAATTTCTATAGAACTTAAAATATTTTATAATCACAAAAGTACTACTCCTGACTTCAAAAAAAATACCAATGGGTCATTGCGTTTCTTGAGTTTCATATTAATTAGTTTTTGTAAACAAGAAATCAAAGCGGTGGCTAAGAAATTGCAGTAGCTAGTCGTCATCGAAAGCATTAAAAATATTTATTGCGGTAGTTAACTTAAAAAAACAGATACAAGACACAGGGGAGCAAGCTGGGTTTTACATTCTGATGACAAGTCAGCCATTCGCCATCACAGGTCCGTACTTTAAATATTATAGCATATTATATGGGTACCAGTACATATTTGCATAATGTGCTTATACAAATTAGTCTATACATAAATTAGTCACTTTATTCATGAAAATACTCAATGCATTTTTTTTAATCATTCGTATAATATACATATAATACAGGCATTGCGTTTGATTATATACTTATACTTAAATATTTTAATATTTTATGGCTCAAAATCTTTGATACAATTTAATCACAGTATCTAAAATTAATCACGTATTTTTTTAATCATAGAACTAGGATTCTTTGGAGCTACTAGTTGCGACCGAGGTGATACTAATTACGCCTCTGTATTCCCGAGAGCCATCTGTTTATACAATTATCGGTTAAGAGCCGAGTCAGTGGCATACTCTGTTCTTCTTAAATGAATCCTTCATGAGCGATATCCAACGGGATACTTATTAGTGCCCCAACATACGCTCCGAACTTAGTATGTTGTCTGCATTCGAAGTTGCTAGCAGCCAGTATTAGAAGTAAAGTTTTGATGGCCGGCAACATAATCTTTTTAAAAAATTAAAATTTCAAGCTATTATTAGCAACCAGTATTAGAAGTTAGATTTACGGGCAATTTACAGGCTGATAACAGATTTATTTTAATGGATTAAAAATATTAGTTTTTGTACATATTTCAAATGGAAAACTTTTTGAGCTATCAATGCAGTGAAGAGAATTGGGATCAGCACGTGTACTCAGTGACACAGTTGCAGAACAGTTTAGAAACAGTTCCGGCTACGAAACAGAGGTGTCAAGCCAATGCACGTGAAAGAGACAGGACTCAAAAGTTAGTATTTAATCTTTAGTCAAAAACTATTATTTAATTTTTTTTAATAATTTACATGATATTTATGAAGGTATTTAATCTAAAAGTCTACTGCGATATTGACTAAAAAAAACTGAGTACTTAGTTTTAAATTTACATATCGTACCAGCAGAACGTATTCCACCTTTTTAATATTTTGGAATTGTAATAAATAATAATTTTCAGGTACTTAATTATATCACATAAATTACATTGGTACATAAAATTTTCACGATATTTTCTTAATAGAATAGACAAATAAGTACATACATAATTAGGAGATATTTTTAAGTTCATTTATAATCCAAAATTTTGAAATAGGACACATAAAATTTGAGAATATTTGATGTTTGAACAATGACACGAGTGTATGATACTTCTATAAAACTACAATACGTAGCAAAGCCAAGAGTGGACTAATAATGTTACTAAAATAGTAACTGATTTGCTCAAATACTGTACTATAGATTCTGTAAGACTTATCAATAGAATTGTTATCAAAATACTTTTAAATCTCCAAGCAGCGTCAATATGGCATTCAACACGTTACGTCTTCTGATACCAACGGAGCCACCTGACAGAAAGCTTAGCAAGATTGAAATCTTGCGTCTCGCCGGCAGCTATATAACACATCTTGACAATCAGCTTTATACAGGTAGTCTTACTTGTGTAATAATTATTGTGGTCCTATACTAAAGATTAAAAAATAAGTTATTTTTACCTACTACATTTATTACGTACGTACTGCTTATCTATACAATAACATCGCGCGTAACCGACAACCCAAAAACACACAGACGAGACGCCATTTGTATCGATAGAAATGTGCAAAAGTGTCTTCATGTTCTTTGTTTTCGAACGTATGTATATTGTACTACGTAATATTGTTGAAGCGTCTCTGGCCAAAAAACTGAGCGCGTTTATGCGTATTTTGCTGCTTGATTAATTTATAGTAATCACGTCATTAGTGATTATTACTACTAGCTCTCGTATACCTAGGCGAAAATGTGTGAGGAGAATGATGAGATTTAAGGAAGCGAAAGAAGTATGTAAGAACCGCGACGCTTGGCGCTCCGTCCTCTCTGACTACCCCGTTAGGGATACAGCGTGAGGCTATGTATGTATGTATGTCCTTAGTGTGATCATACCTATATCTTCATGCTTTATCCCTATCGGGGTAGTCATATATATTAGTGTGGTCAGTATTTAAAAAACCGTTGTGTGAGTAGACTATCTTAACTTTAGATAATTTTTATTTTAAGTACTGTACATGGAAAAAAACGCATTTTTTATAGAATAATATATTTCAAAAGATTACAATTGCTACGATTTAATATTTTGGTGATGGTTCTGGTTTATTTCAGAGCCTGTACACATTTTCCATTTTGGCATTGACGATTAGCGTGATTTAAAAACTTTTCGAAAGTTTAACGCTGAGACTGAATTGTAAACCCTGCATATTTTTTATTTGATTTATTATTAATACTCTCTACTTTCAGCAGCGATGATCGACGATCCAGAAACTCTATACCGATTCGCTCTCGCGATCTTAGATTCGCCAAAAGGCTGTCGCAAAGTTGCATATCATATCCATTAGTGAATTTTATTTTATTTTATTACAAATACAAAATATTCATATTTATTGCAATGTTTTAAAAGATCTACAAAAGTTATTTTTTTAGTTTGTACACTAAGGTATGTATTATAGTACCTACCTCTACATGCATAATTAGAAACAGAAACTGTTTTGTATCCGTTATACATACTTGAAGCGTATACCTAATATGGAATAAATATGTAATAAATATGTATGTAAGTATATAGGTACGTAATATGGAATATGACATAAAGTCTTTTAAATAGATATCAAGTTAAAGGAAGGGATTCACTTACCTTCAGCTACCTATAAATAGACCTATAAATGTACCTTTCAGCTACCTATAAATAGATCTATAAATGTACCTTTCAGCTACCTATAAATAGACCTATAAATGTACCTTTCAGCTACCTATAAACATACCTTTCTTACATTTTCTAATTGCAGGTGATATGGAGCAACCTTGTTTACAAAATAATGAAGTAGAAAATAAAAATAGTGCTTTATGCACATTTTGTTGGTCTGCTATTAAAAAAGAGGTATACCTAGTTATAGATTGAACGCCATTTTCAGTACTTGCAATAGCAATTATTATAAAGCTCTAAATATGTTAAAATCCTTTTTTTTCTTACAGAAGGTGCCACCTGCCGTCAATAATTATTACAAAACTTCATATTAAAAGCGATGCGACGATGTCCCATTGGTAATTTATTATTTTAATGATTAGTAAATTATTCTTTGTGTTATTTATTCATCAAACTAATTTCCTATTCTATATATTTTATTTATTGTATTTTAATAATAATGTAAGTATAGAGCTAAAGCTTTTATACTTTACGAAATTTAAACTAATTACGATTCATAGAAATAAAGAAATAGAAGTAAAATCTCAGACTAAAATATAATAATACTGTGTCTTGTGTAAAGAATATTGCTCTATTAAAATTTTATAACCCAGAAAATTTATTCGCTATATTTATTTACTAATAAAAATGACAAAATGTTACTTTTTAATATCGGTAATGAATAAACTGAATAGCAGAAATAAAAATATAGTGTGGGCATGGCACATAATCGGAATATGAAGCTTCAATGTTAAAGGCACTGGCACTAATTGCGCCTAAGTATGTAATTGCTTGTAGTGTTGTTGTAGTGTTTAGTATAATAATAAACACATGGCATTTTTAATAATAACAGTTTCGGTTTTTCGGAAAATGCCTCGTATTTATGTAACGTCTTCATTACATTGCTGTCGTGATTAATTTCCCTTGTTGGTAGTCATACACTGAATTGCTGTTATAAATTGTTCAGGCACTTCTGTTATCACTTAGTATAAATTTATTTATAATTGTTATCTTAGTTATAAAGTTAAAGTGCCGTTACTGAAATATTATTATCGTAATGAAACAAAATTTTAATACGATGTACCTATCTTTATTACACATATATAATTCTTCTGTACATGATGTCTTTGTCACTGAATTCCTCCTAAACGGTTGAACCGATTTTGATGAAATTTTTTGTGTTTGAGTGGGTCCTCGGTTTACATTCAAAATCGGACCGCGCTGCAATCGAGTTATTCTTTTGTATGTGTGTTTGTCACTGATTTCCTTCTAAACGGCTGGGCCGATTTAGATGAAATTTTTGGTGTGTGTTTGAGTGGGTTCCTGGATGGTTTAGATTCACAATTGAACCCAGTAGGTGGCACTACAATCTGATTCTAGGGTTTTTTTTTATTTCGGGCAAGACAACGTCTGTCTGATCCACTAGTTATTTATATAATCATTTGAAATGGAAGGAAAATATCAAACAATGCTTGTAAATGGCACCATGTTTATTTCAGAAATATTTGTTTACTTCAGAAACAATATTTATGTTAATTTCAGAAATATGATTTATGCTAAGAAACAAGTAATGATTTGAATAAAAGAAATAATCACAACCAGTTATATTTTATAGGTGGTATTTATTACAAAAAGGTTCTTTTGAATCTTCCATTTTTCATAAACATCATGATATAGAACATTAGGCAGTCATTATTAATAATTAGCTTTTATATTCAAATTGTTTATTTCTTCTACGACAGTCAACATGTTTTTTAAAGAATTTAAAGATATTTCAAAAAGACAGCAGTGAGTAGCAACAAAATAAATGAAGTATAATCTGGGTATTTAGAGTGCTGCAAACATGACTCAAATTTTTTCGTATAAAAATTAATTTATTATTTACATTATCTAATAAAGTGTATTTCCAGAGATATACATAAGTAGAGGTATTTATTCGTATGGTTAATTTGTACAAAGAATTTATTTAAGGATATAAATTATGTATAATATAGGTATATCTACGTAAGTTAAGAGAAAATTGGAATACACAAATTAAGTACCCATCTCAAGTTAAGCGCATTTTTTTCTAATTAAGAAGAATGACTTATAGGCACTATTGCTCTAATATACGTTGTTACACAGTTTTTACAAATATTATAATCTTGTGACCCCAATATCTAGTGAATTTATTTATAATTAATTTATATTTTGTGACTAGTAAAGAACCTAGTCAAATAATTAAGTAGGTAAACGCTTAACTAATTATTCATAAATAAGTAAGACAAGGATATATTTACAGAAAAAATGCACATCATTTATATGTATATTAAAACAATCTTAAAAAATCCTTTCATTAGATCCTATAAAATGCAAAACAATTATAATTAAATTTCATTCAAAAACTCGTACACAACATCAACAAAACATAATAATAATACATTATTTTTCATAATGTTACATACACATACACATATTTTCCTCTACGAAGACATCACAGTCAAATTAATATTTTACTTAACAAACCTCTCGTGCGCAGATGTTAAAATTTTTAACATTTAAAATTTATATTTACACTATTCTGCGAATTTAAATCACATTCCTAAACATCAGTTCTATGTAAAAACAAAGTTCTATTAAATATAGAACAGTAAGACTTCAGCTATCGAATATTATTTCTTTCTCTGCCTATGAACGGACTTGATTCATGATTATTCTTTTCAAGGTTTCCAGACAATGTGGGGTCCGGTCTACTTCTCTTGAAAAAGCCCAGTCTCCATAATGCAATTATAAGTAAAATAAGAACTATTAATCCTACAATCACTGATACAATGATAACCCATAAGGGCACTTCTGACGGTTCACTTATCTTTAGATCCGGATATACCACTGTTTCAACCTGTAAACAGAAAATGTTATATCCAATCATTTCATTTTTACGAACAACAATGAAATGAGACCAGCAGCGTATTCAGCCAATGTTAGGGTTAGTCCATGCGACTGACTGGGACTGTTTCTTTTAGTCACCTTGAACTCACAAAATACATCCGACAAATTTTTTTTTACTCATTAAGTAATTACTTTTTATTAGCAAACTTGCAGTAAATTACACTAACCATATTATGACCTCTAGCACTGGCTTTAAGGACGAATGTTCTAGGAACCTAGTAGTCTTTAGTGGTACACCGATCCAGGAGCACCCAAATTTCATAAGGAGTCTGAATTTTAGGAAGGAAGCCTTCATATTTCTAGCTGAAGTGTTCACTATTATTGACAGTAGATAACATCAATAACACAAACAGCGCAAATCAAACTAGATACTCAGAAAGCCATTAGTCGTTTTTGGCATTAGCCGCAAATATAATCAATTCGAGGATGGTCCCGAATTTGGCCCGAAGGAAACGGGCCAAAGCTAAAGTCACATTGTTAGCTCCATTCTTCAGAACCTCTTTGTGGAGTTCCCAAAAGCCAGGCCCATGATCCGGGAAAAAATCTTAGGACTCTCAGTTAAGAAAGAAGGTGCCTACCTCCCATTGCTACCCCGCCTTAATGGGTTAATCACATTTCTTTGTCATCCACATACTAAAAGTTACGCAACAGACCTTGCAGGCAGTATTAGAAAGAGACAATGCATAACGGAACTGTACTTCATATTTATTTTCAGTATAAATTCTACCTACATTAATTTTGAACTTACCGTCGTAGTGTCGTCATGGTGCCTACTCTGATGAATATTATAATGTTCAGGAATGTATATGAAAGCATTAGATGCAATGTTAACGTGACTGACTCTAGGATAGTCTTCCACAAGGGTGGCATTCCAGAGACGTGCCTTTATTGTAATAGTAGTTGCTTGCTTGCGACCTAACCGATATATAACGCATTTGAACTGAATACATTTTGCAGTTTTCTTTTGACAGTTCTGAAAATAATAGAAATTGGATATTTAGTTAATATAATTTTAAATTCCACAAACTTATTAAAAGTTTAAAAAGTTGTGATAAAATATATTGTATAGACTCAGGTGTTACTTTGCGGAAATCCATTTCATGCGATAAATTCCTAAAATCTTTTGCTATTTTCCGCTCAAACTCCAAAAACCACCAATCGACACGTGCGTCGCTTCTTAACGAAGCATCCTCAGGATATACCAGAGATAGAATTCGGTCAGCTAACCAGCACCGAATTAGATATTCGGTGCTGGTTAGTTGACCGAATGCTGACCTGCTAAAGATTTTAGGAATTTATCACATGAACTACATATATTTATGCAAGCATTGATTACACAAGTAATATTAATAAGATATTCTACGTTTAGAAATTTGAGTATTTTGACATATTTGTATTATGTCGCAATTCGCATGTTAAAATATAAAATATATATATTTACATACTGTTATAAAATATTAAAAGTAGGTTTGTGTTAAGATTAAATCACAAACATTTTTATTATATATATTTACGGAAAACGAGATTGATAAATTTACCATATTCACAACATGTTTCCGCTGTCCATCTTTATCTGTGTAAGCCTCAGCTTTCACTATATCGTTGTCCCTTTTTCTTCTAACTTTATTTTCTATTGCACTTGAATAATCGATTACTTTCTGTGTTTTAGTTTCATTATATTCTTTCTCAGTCGAACTCACGCTTAGTTTTCCTCTGGTAAGGAATGGATCCATCTCTAAATTCTCGAGATAGGGTTCCAAGGTACCAGGCCTTATAGTTAATTTTAGTGGATTTATTTCGCTTTCCGAAATAAAACATTCACCGTTGCTTTGGTCTGTAAAAACGATAACGTCCAATAAAAACGAAATGATAATGAGTAAACATTTTTTTTTATATTTATATTTACCAGCT
This sequence comes from Zeuzera pyrina, assembly GCA_907165235.1. Lineage (NCBI taxonomy): Eukaryota > Metazoa > Arthropoda > Insecta > Lepidoptera > Cossidae > Zeuzera > Zeuzera pyrina. Next base: position 9,874,160 of record OU015627.1, read on the forward strand.
TCTCCATCTACAGTAGGAACATCTTCAGGATAAAGCAGCCATTTACCCTGAGCGTTTTCAGAGGCTACTTGATGTGGCCAAGATATCACTACTTGCACTGACGATACTCTCCAGGGGCCGTCATTGAAGACCTATAAATTTGGAAAAAATCGTATTATATAATTGATAAAAAGAATTTTCTCACATTTCGAAACACAGAAGATGTAATTAGAATCGCTCAATTTTTATTGTCACTCTGTAATTGTGTTATAACGGTCTATAGCACATTAATCTAACAATTACCTGATACGTATGTACAACTCTTGTCCCAACATCGTCGAAGTAAGTCATGGCAGATTCGCCTTTTACTTCTCCTCCATAAAAAACTTGTTCTGGTCTCGCAGCTCTACAAAAACAATGAAAGAGGTAATTTAATAACAATAGCATTTGTTTGTTCATAATGTTATATCATACACACATAAATTTTAATACGTTGTACATTATGTACACGTATGTTTTACAAATGTTACAGTAATTTACCCTTTAATTGTCAGTTCAGCGTTCTTTATAACGAGAGCTTCAATTTGTACTGGTTTCTTTCCAGGATGTAATTCCTTCGATGTAGAGTTAGCCCAGACTATAAAAACGACAGAAGGTTCATTATCTTCCAAAGCTCTAGCATCGAATCTCATTGTGATGGGTGCTGTATTTTCTGATTGTTTCTTGAAAGGATTTTCAAGCAAGCACGATACTAATGTCTTGTTAAGACTAGTGCATATTACATGTTTTTCCTGAAACAAAATAATAATGTATTTCAGATTTTCTATTTTAGAAAACTTTCACTTTTTCATTACGTAACCATTATAAACTTTTAAAATTTCCTGTTGCATTATAAAATAAACGGGAAATTTAACGCGATTATCTTTTATTTAGGCTTGACGTTTCGACTGGTTTCGACCGAGTTGCATCGGCTGTGATCTGAAGCAAACTGTCGCAGCAAGTTTCACTCTGTGTCACTGCAGCATGTTCAAATCAGCGATAGCGGAAAATCCGTGTCAAGTTCAAATCAGCAATGGCGGAACATCTGCTGTTCCGCTATCGCTGATTTGAATATCTGCTCCAATCAGATACCAATCACTGGATTGAGTTTCATCGCCCACAAGTCCTTTCAATTGATCGCTATTTTTATCCAAGAGTAGTGCGTAAAGCCATTGAGATCAAGACAAAAATCTTAATCGGAAGAACGGATACAATTTATTGACGATGTGAAATTCTGTGTTTCAAGGAACAAAACCTTGTGTGTCGCGCATTCGGTTAAACGTGTGGATACTGTGAATGTTGTGTTTAGGTATTATAGTAAATATGTATTTCTCTAATTCTTATCTGTTGATATATATTATAATGTATAATAATCTTTATTTTGTCTAATATTGTTAAGTTTCCGTTTACTTTGTTACTTATTGTTTTACTATAGGCTTACATCTGTTTATTCTGTTTGTCATTCTCAAATCTGTATTGTTATTCTGTTTATTAATGTACCTTTATTGTAAATTATTTGTGTAATACTTTTTATATGATTGTGTACTAAATTATGTTTTAACTTTTTACATTTGACATATTCATATATGTTTACTTTTTATAGTATTATCCCCAAATTCTATAGTTTTAAAATAATTTCGTACAATAACTCTTGATATAAAATAAGTCTGTATGATAACTCTTAATTTAGTACTGGTCGGAGTCAGTTAAGACAACTGGATTGAAATTTGAAACTTTGAAGAGGAAAGGCGGAGAAAAGAAAAAAGGGAAGAACTGGATATTCGTCATTAGTAACATGAAAAGTGGAATTTCCTACGTTTCCTTTTAAAAGTTAAGAAAAATGAAATAATATATAATTAGAAGAATTCCTCTGTGGACATAACTCAATAAAAGTGAATACTAGAATCATCGTGAGGAGTCAAATAAAAATATCACGTATCGTGATACCCAAAATTCAAGCTGCCTTCCATACTCCATCAAGTCGCAGTTTTCTATTGGTTCGGGACTATCCAGACATCATCGCCGATTAGTAGTAATATATTTATTTTTTTACAAAAATTCTATTTGTAAGTTTTACAAATATATATTTAATATATATTTAAATTTCTTTTTAAAATTTAATTATTGTCGCTACACGACAGTATCCTGAAAACTATTTACAAATATCGGAGGTAGATGACACAAATTCTACCTCGGACACGGAGTGAAACTTGCTGCGTGCTTGAGACCACGACCGATGCAACGCGGCCGAAACGTCACGCCAAAATAAAAGATAATCGCGTTAAATTTCCAGTTTTAAATATTTTATGAAACCATTTCTTCAAAGTTTCAATACGAAATATTAAATATACTTACGCTTATATTAGCGGCAATGTAATGTAAGCTAGAATGATGTTGTACAAATAATTGACCTTCATACGCTGATTCTCCATAATTATCAACAGAAATTGCTAACTGTATTTCTTCTTCTTGGCCTAAAGTTAATGTATAAGATTTCTTGTCTTCCGCTGAAAATTTGACAATACTTATGAATTTGCTAAAAAATGTTGATATTAGAAGGGCGACGATAAAAAATGAACTTACTTTTAGGAAGCAGTAATATAGGATCAACTATTAAGTCACTGACACAAACACCATCGACTCCGCAATCATTTAGAAAATTGGCGCTGAATGATGTAGTGGCCGTAGCATTTAATACAGGATAATCGTCGATGTTCGGCAATGTTCCTATTGTTGAGTATGTAGGCTGTTCGTGTACTAATTTATAAGTAACTTGGAACTAAAAGAAAATTGTAAATAAACAATTAGTTAATGGTTTATGCAAAAATATAATTCCGTTTAAGTATATAGATATTAATTTATATTTATTTACTCACTTTGATGGGAGTTTGTATGTCTCTAGTATTATTCTTGAGATAAACAATGTGCTCTCTACAGTCTTCTAAATCTTTACCCAGCCATATTGTTTTATTAACAATGTTTGATTTATCAGAATCAAAGAATACTCGTGAATATTTTCTACCTCCAGGAAAAGTTTCAGCCTCTATTACGTAGTTCAATTTATGCGTATTAGTTAAAGTCGATCTGACTAGAGATTTAATGATGCAACAAGCTTGGAAATGAAAACAAGTATAATTTGCTGTAGGGTCCTTTTCGCAGCCATGTATCGTTGGATCTATATTAATAATAGTGTTCGATGGTCGAATCGAAGTTTTTATATCGATGATTGGTCTTGTTCTAATTAATGCTATGCTACTCTGTAAAATCAAAAAAATATTGGTAATTATATAGAAAAATCATCTCCATATTTACATATTGAACTTTTGTCCTTTATCTGTTTGTTGATTTACAACTAAAATTGTACCGAATTGATTTTAATGGGGCCTCGACTTTCTTGTAAGGTATTTCTTCTGAAAGATTTTTATACAGTCCAAGATCACAGGTTGCAAATGTAGAAGATAATAGTACTCAATCATTTAGAAAAGGTCAAAGACAGAACAGCAGTAAAAACCTCATAGAAGTAGGTTTATGTTAAAATAGAACAGATTAAATAGAAAGGGTGCGAGTGTGTAATAGCCTTAACGCATTTCATGAACTGAGAAATACGTTAATTATTTAAGAACTTAAAATAGTAATTTAAACACAATAGATAGAAAATTATGTAATCTATAATTAATATTAACTTACATTCTCGTAAGCGCCTATGAGTAAATCAGGATATCCATTTGCATCCAAGTCCATTCCTCCCGAAAGCGAGTAGCCAAATGTTCTCATTGTCCTTGGCAAGGATTCGGCTGTGATAATTTGGTCGGGCTTTGTATGAAGACCATTCTTCCTGTCTCCCATATGTATGTACACAACACCATTACCTTCATATGGGCTACCAATTGCTACATCTTCGCAACCATCTTTATTTAAGTCGCCAGCGTTAGCAATGGATATACCAAATTGAGATTCTGGTTTCCCGGTTAACCTCAAGTTGTACTTTTGATTCAAATAATTATTTTCGTTTATATATAAATACACTGCTCCACCACTGTCACGGGAAAAGAAAAATGGGGCTCCCGCCAAGAGATCAGGCAAACTGAAATGAGGGAAATTGATTGCGTATTAATATAGGTAGTTTAAAGATCGCAGAGAGGTATAGTGTGCAGCCTATTAGTCAATCTTAATATTAGTGTTTTATTTATCTGTTAATCATGTATACCACTACTTATTAATTGAAATAAATTACTGAGTAATATCAGTATCAAATATTGTTTGCGATATATTGAAGTGAAATGACTTGTTTTACAAATAACATCAAATAAATTATTAATATAAATAATATAATGATATTGTAATATAAAGTATTACTTTATTTCGCTTTCGAGGTAAACAGGTTTGCAGATAGTTTTTATAGTAATAATTATTATGTTATCTTTTTTATATATATGTATTCATGGCCTATTATTGTATTTTACGATCATTCTAGTACCCTAAAAAATACATACCCGTCTCCATTTACATCGGCTGAAGCTACTTCATATCCAAAACTGGAGCCAAACTGTTCACCACTTAATATTAAAGTAAAGTTTAGAATGTTCACATCTGGGCTGTTCCAATCATCAATAATTCTTTTGCTGAATAATACAACTTGCCCAGTGCCTTGTGATCGAGGTGCCCCCGCTGCGTATGATGGCTTGGGACCGAAGAAACTGGCGCCTGTTACTGACATACCTGCAACAACAATCGCAAAATTTATCATTAAAAGCTAATTCTATCATAGGAACTTTTATTGCAAAAGTAAACACTTCATTTTCATGGAATTGCACTTCGTTACCTAAATAGCTGTATTTCTCTACCGGACTGACACCGTCTTCTACAGGGGCCATGTAAACGGCGTGATCTCTTTCTAATAAATCGTCATTGGTGTCCTGGGTGAAAATGGTTCCCCTCCAGGTATAAGGACCAGGGCTGCCAAGTAACAACGTATTGTCTTGCAGTAGAGAGCTGCTTGTTCCAACTTGGCAAAACCCAAATTCTTCGTGCTCCCTAGAAATGAAAAGTTTGTATTCCATATCATCTGTCTTAATTAAATCAATTTTATAGTCCATCACTTCAAGTTATGACGTGAAATTAGATGAACTTGTTCTATTTGCAAGTGCGGATTTATTACAGAAAACTATACAGTTCATTTTATTATTTTTTAATAAATGGTTACAATTACATGCATACAATTACGTAATATAATTAATTTAAAAATGTAATTATAAGACATATATTTACCGTTGGACTGATCGTCCACGACATGGTTCCCAAGCTTCCATCAAGTCAAGGTTATTACTTAGCGTGTAACATAGTCCTTGACCAAATTGTGATTCTCCAGCCTTGCGAATATATCTGTAAAATTTACACAATGATACAACTTAAATTATTAATGTCATTTAAAAAATATTATTTACAGAAGGTATGTATAACGCATAGCTTTTAAATGTTTTTGACTAAGTAAAAAATATTTGTATTCATTGAGAATTATTCCTAGATCTTTACAAGTGTCCTTCAAGTTTTGGGTATATTTCTGTATATGTATATATACATATATTGTAAGGCTTTAATTAAATAATAAGTGATTATTATAATTATACCTGTGGGCACACACGACTACTTTCTGCCCCGGACCTTGACTCCGAACTGACACTCCTAACCACTGTCCATCCTTTATTTCATCGGGATGTGGGCCGGAAAGGTTGGTCGCTTCTACAGCTACACAAATTAATAAATATTAGAAAAACTGTCGATGTGATATTTATCAAGCTAAAGCTTTGAAATGTTAAATTCATTCAGCTTAATTATTTGAATTAGCAGAAACTCAAAATACATTATTTTAATGTTCTTGTTATTTTCTTAGGTTTTAACTTAATGTCTTTAAAAATCAGAACGAAAATTTTAATAAGCTACAAGCTTAAATTAAACACAAAAAAACATAGACCTTAAATTGTCTAATATTTTAATATGGGGTACTATAGGTTAACTTGAATTACCCAAAAACATATTTGAATTAATCACAATGTCGTAATTATAAGTATTTTACTCAAACGCAAACGCTGACTTCATTTTAAAAATATTTCATGTACTTAACTAAAATAAAAGCAATCCAAGTAACGTTAATACAGAATTGCTTTTATTTTAAATAATTAGATTTTAGATCCCGTTCATACCGAATTGATCTTATCGGCAAATGCAAAGCATTGCAATCAGGCGTGTATAATGCAAGATAATATCTTTAATAGCAAAATAATAAAAGTAATCTTGCAAATAACCAGAAAATGGTTCCGTTGATTTTGCACAACGGCGTGCGAATATCTTGCAAATAACATTTCTCGGATCATAAAATTGTAAACATGCAATAATGACCTGCCTATTGAGAATCCTTGTACATCTCATTAGCAAAACAGTGTAGAAAAACTGAAGTCAATATAACAATTGTAAAGTAGATAAGTATTAAGGTGACGATACTCCTGCAACCTGTAATGAACTGTGAATATGAAGAAGATACGGCTTAACTTGTTGTGGTCTCGGGTTAATGAACGTTATCGAAGTCTACATGTTAATTTCGAGCTGATACTGATACTATTAATTGATGGCCGATTCGTTAATTCACCAGGAGGACACCAATTATATTTTAAAAGTGAGTATGGCTATTTATTAAACTATAATATGTTAATCGGCCCAGCGTTATTTAATTTCTTTTATGTTAGACGATAAACGAAACAACCAGACATAAATTGGTATTTGCGATTGTGTTGTTTAGAAACGTATATGAAGTGTAAACGTATTCCTATTTTTCATCGTCTTTTCGAAATGTAAGTGGGTTAAGGAGATAATTATGTTTTATTAATAAACCAGTCACCTTGAGTAGATGTCGTATTTCTTGTTAGAACATTTATGCATTTTTCCTTTGACTCAAACTATACATGTACCTATATATCTTTAGTTGTAGTAAAACAATCACGATTTACAATTTTAGAAGCGTTGATGTATTTATATTCTATTACATGTACGTAGGAAGCTGCTACTTCTCTAATAAGCTTTTAATTATTCTTGTCATATTGATAAATAATTTACTACTGAGTGTCACATATTTGCATTTCCGTATTTAATGATTCGCATTGATAATGTAGCCTATTCGATAAATAAAAATAATCTATTTACAATCGAGTGCTCCTTAGCTCAAGCATATTTGTGTACTTGCAAGCAGTTAGTGCTGGTTCATTTTGTATTCAGGACCCATTTTTACCGAATTTCCAATGTCATACTTAAGTTTATTTTATAGACATACATTATTTCAGATAAATCCATTCTTAATTAAAGCTGATTTTTTAAATTAATCGGTGAAATTCGGTAATTAAGCTGAAATATTAAAACTAAGTAGATTATTCAAAATAAATGAATAGTAATCGTGTTTAAATTATTTACTTGTTTTTTTTGGTGTATAAAATATATTACGACAAATATATTGAAGGATCCCAATTACAAGAAAGAACTTATATGTGATATGTAACTTTTGTATGCAAAATAAAATTACATCCATTGAGTTAGTGTTGCACATGCGTATTTATTTGAACGCTCAGCTGGAACATCAGCAGAAAATCTATTAGTATAATCAAAAATAAATAACAGCAATTAATCGGTTATTAGTTTAGGAGCCAAATGATTAAAAAATAGGAGGTTGAGACCACAGCTCACTTACTCGTGTCTATCTTGCCGTACTTCGCTGTTTGGGGCACCACCGACAACAGACAATAGTTTAGTTAAAACTTATATTGGTCAAAACATTGATTATCTTGACGTTACCGTTGACCTGCTCGCTTTTTGTTCACTGTGGGGGATTGGACTACCAATAAGTGATTACTACAGTTAAAGTGTTCATCACAAAATGTGTATATACTACTACTATTACAAATTCTATAATAGAACTATGTGTTTTATCGACAAGTGTTTGGTCTAATTCTTTACTTTCTAATAATTTACATTATTCTGTAAACTACTTCTAGACACACAATGGTTATTTATTTAAAGAATTATACAGTATATGAGTTTCGTTGCTAAGTGAAAATAATTGCAGTACCTTTACAGCTACAGTGAGTCAAAGTAACCTACAGAAGACAATATTGTGAAGACATAGCAGCTTAGTTTTAAAAGTTGATAGACTACTACTGATACTTGCGTGTTTGATAAAAGTTTAAGTGAAATGTCAGCTGCAATCATTTTGTCATATTATGCATAAATATTTATATAATCTATGAAGGCATTCATTGTTATACCTTTTATTACTGCGCAGAAGATATTTATATAGAATTTACTCACTCCTTTTTCCATCTGTGATGATTTGTTCGCAGTCTCTGACGGCGGGGCTGAGTTGGCATTTCCATAGAGCTCCTGACCTCGTTGTGTTTGGCTGAAGATTCTGGCCTAAAGGCGCGCCTACCAATAACCTGAAAGTATTTAAAAAGACGGTGTTGAATATATAATTTTACTGAATCGGAAAGAAATTCAGTACAGAAAAGGGAACCTGTCTTAATAAATCCCGCAGACCACGGGCTGCAGGTATTTTACACAGCTCTGCTATGTTAATTACACAAATGAAGGGTATCGTTTGGCTAAAAGGTTTTTGTAAAAGCGTAAGGCGCATTTAGGAATGTAGAAGATTGTTATTATATCAGCTGGAGCCGAATGATCGTCAAAGGCTGAAATGCTAGATTTTCTTGTACACCTACTTAATGTTCCCGTTGCGAGTTTTTACCCTACTTCAAAATAACCTACTTCAAAAAAAGGAGGAGGTTCTCTTTTCGGTTGTATTTTTATTTGTTATGTTTGTTACTTTAGAACTCCGTCATTTATCAACCGATTGAGAAAATTCTTCTTTTATTTGAAAGTATATACTTCCAGATTGGTCCCATTTAAATTGCACTGGTATTGGAACTTGGATTTCAAATATACACCAAATGACATCAAATAACGCGAACTGCTTATAACCCTTATTTCTTTGTATTAATGATTCTCTTGTATGTCTTGCGCTCCAGAATTAGAAGAGAAGTTAACTGTAGATCTGCCCTAGATATTTATTTAGGCCAAGGACACTCAAAAGGAGAAACAAATAAAATTTAATAAAATAATTAAACCGACTTAAAAAAAATCACTGAAAAGTACGAAATAACTTTACTAATCGATACTCCAGTAACATAATTGAATAATTGAAACTTCAGCAAAGGATTACACAAAATAGTACAATTCGTAAATTAACCTCACTGGTTTTTTTTTGTAATTTCTCCAAGTAATTGTATTGTAGTTCTCTGTAGAAAACGTCTGCAGTGGAAATTCCTGTTCACAAACCACTGAAGTTCTCATATTTTTAAATCTGAACGCATGGATAAACAGTCCTGTATACTATACGTTTAGTATACTCATAGATACTAATAAAATATAAGCTAAATTAGATATTTTATCTATGCAGATGAAATTACGAGTACATTCACAGTGAGGGTTAACGAGGCCCATCGCATATGATTACGGTGCATTTGCGGGGGCATTCATTACGTTGTTATAGTCGTAATGACGACGCCGGAGTGCCCGTGCATGACCGCCATATCATTGTGTACGTACTAATTTACCGAGATGACGTTGATATCACGTCATCACACCGTTATACCGTTGTGACGAAAAAATAATTTCAACACATTTTATTGTATAATGTTTTCCATAGCTGTATCATAACGAGCTTTTTATTACATTATTTTTATTATGATTGCAATCAAAATGTGTGATCCAATTTTTCCTATGATCGCTTTATAATTTTTAATTATTAACAAAAACATATCCTCACGCTGTATCCCTAACGGTAGTCAGAGGGGACGGAGCGCCAAGCGTCGCGGTTCTTACATACCTACTTCCTTCGCTTCCTCAAATCTTATCATTCTCATCATTTTAATTATTAATTTGTATTAATGTGAGTTGCAAAGTATTTTACAACAGAATAGAGAATACTTTCGTGTCAAAGTCAAAGTGTAATCAATTTATCCTACTAAACCCAATTACAAGGTAATTTTTAACGTCAAATCGTGAAAAATGGAATGATAAGTATAAGTATGTACTTACAAAATACTGGGATAAGAGCATTAAATCTGAGGTCTAACGTATTATAATACATATTATCTTGCAGTTATCTATATATATATAAAAGGCAATGTTTGTATGTATGTATGTATGTATGTTCCTTATGGACTCCGAAACGGCTGGACCGATTTTGATGAAATTTTCAGGGAATCTTTAGATTGGCCTAGCGGGTGATTCTGTAAAGTTTGGTAGCGATCGGATAAGTAGATTTTTTTTTGTTTTTTTTTTTTTGCAGTATCAAAATAATTATAAAAACTGTTTAATTTATTTTAACTTTAACTAACGCCCTGTGAAACGGGCCGGGTTTGCTAGTTAGATATAGTTTAGTACATTTCATTTGTGTATCTAATTAATATAGAACCTAAGTGCTTAAAATTTACCATTTAATTATTCCAAAAACAATAGCAAGAAGCATATTGCAGTCAACGAAATGTAAATTAGTGTAAATGATTACAGGTTAGAACTTCCCCCAGGAGTATTCATAGCTTAATTAGAACTGGCGCATTTCCATCCTAATGTCCGTGGAAAGCGCTTTGTCTTCCCGATAAGGCTAGTTAGCATTATTACGTTTGCTTCAGTACTATGCACTTATCTAGATATGTACTATTCGATAGGAAATTTAATTTTACTATTTAATAAACCTAACATATGACTCAATAATAAAATCTCAAAACAAAGAATCAATTTATTATCTTTAAACGGTGTATCAAAAAATGAATCAATAATATATTGTATATAATTAATTCTTGATCTTTCCATCGATCATAATCGAAACGAATCGATACAAGCGCGCGCTTCACTTCGATCATTCAAAGGCAAATACCCGAAGCCGATATATCGCATGTTCAATTTTACATTGGTCACGGTTGGAACAATCCATGTAATTGTACGTAGGTACAGAAAATTTACCTCACGCCCTTATGAACTTAAATTAAACGTATCTAAATGGTTTCCAGTATTCGTCGTTTCTTTATTTGTCGATATCACATATTGAGATATAAATATGTATATATAACGATAACGCATTTCCGACACAAATTACTAATAAACAATATGTTCGCGGAACTTTTTTTCTTAAGTATCAAGGTGCTATTGTTCGTGGTCTTTATTACATTCTCTACTCATAAATTACCAAAACACCTACGCGTTGAGGTCAATGAACATTTACAATAAAGAAAGCACCAAGATACAATTAAGACTTCATTGTTTTGTCGTGTGTTGCGACATTTACTTATCTAAACATTACGTTAGAAGCAAGTCCCATGAAAGCTGTGTGGCGTCCTAAATTTAAGTTAAACTAACAGTACCCGTGCGCCGGTAAAAACTTCGAAATAATACCCTTATCTTATGGGCAGGAAAAGGTATTTGACTGTTGATTAATTTAACTGCAAAAGACGATCGGTCAAGCCCTCATAGTCAATTTACAGTACAAAGGGTTTATTTGTGGTGCAACGGTGTTCGCCCACATTATGGCTATCGATCGTGCCCTCATTGGGGTTACACATAAGCGATATGCGCCTACGCTTGTATGTACCTATGTAAAATCTTGTTTACGAAAATTAGGAGCAAAGTGCGTTAAGAGCTTTATCCAAAATATTCTTGTTATACTATCAGATTTAGACTTCTAAGTTGTGCTATTTTTCAATAAAATGTGTAATATATACGTTCACTTATTACTTTACGGTCCTACGAATCCGTTTACAAATCAACGAGGATTTTAAACTAATAAATATTTTTAATAATGTAAGCAGTCTAGATTTTCAACAATATTGATGAATTTATCTATCTATATACATAAAATATCATCACTTGAGAACGACTCTACGGATTTGGCTGATTTTCTCTTTGTTGTGTTCATTTATGTCAGGACAAAGTTTGTCAGACAGAACTTTTTTGGAAAATCCTCGGAAAAAGTCGAAAATTTGAATGGTATTTTCGTACGAAAATCTCAATAAAAAAATTTGGTATGTTGCAAACATTCAACATCCCACCAGGGTGAAGCCGGGGCGGATCGCTAGTATGTTACATATTTTAACCATCTACAAGCAGGTAGCTTAATGCATTTGCTTACTGAAAACTGGATTCTACCATTAGCCGACAAAAAGTAAACATCTATCGTCTGTCTACCAGACCGCTCCTAGTTGTTGTCTCGTATATCGTATCCTTGGCCGCGCCCACCAAAGGGCGATAAATTCCCATCAATACGCTATCTATCCTTGACATCGACCGATACCGTCACCATATTGCACAACCATTTAGATACCATTACAATGAAAATGCATTTTGTAGTTGGGTGGGTAGCCTTTCATTGGAATTATTTACGAAAGTTTGTGCTTTAGACAGAAATATTTAAAATTCCTTCCATTGAAAAATACTTGATTACTCTAAATACTTATACTTACAGATGACACGTATAGTATATGGAAGTGTGATGGAAGTAAAATAGATATTTTTTATGTAAGAAGGTGTAGTTAAAAGTTACAAGTGGCCTCTCATCACTACATAAATTATACTCATTCATTATATGATTATGAATTAGACAGTAGTCATGGTAATAAAACAGTGATCCAACTGAAAGGTCTATTCGATTAAGTCAATTCAAAAGATCAAAGAGCGGCCGGTCGGCCGTTGCGACTTGCGACACAAGAAGATGAATATGATAGTGATAAGTGGAATATCTACACGCGTGGTACGTGAGCATATGGTGCATAGTCGTGCGTACATTATACTAGTGTTATTTTGTTTGGGAAAATCCAGTAATGTCTTTGTAGCATTTTATCAAAAATAATCCTGTATACATACCTATATTATTTCATGTTATGCGTACACGTACAGACGTACATACGTGCATAAGAAAAAAGTCAATCAATTTAAATTTTGTATTAATCACTATAACCACCAATTAACTCAACCCTAGAAATAAAAAAAATCTTTTTCATTTCTGGGTTCATGTGACCAATTTTGTATCACACAGCTCGGGTGTAAAGATGACGGAATAAATCGGTTGCGACATATGGACAAACAGAGAAACAGTCAGATGGACAGACAGACATGGCTATTCTTAATTTAAAATTTATAAAGCAACCAAAGCCATTTTTGGTGACTTTAATTATTACTAGAGGTCGCCCGTGGTCGAAATTCGACCGCAAATATCAACTTATAATATAAACTCTTTGACGACAATCTACTCTTTGCGACTGTTTGATCCAAGGAGGTTACGTATACATATGTGATCAAAAACTATTATGAGTTTGAAATTGACAGTCTTTTTGACATTGGCAGTATGAACGTAAACAATGAGTGATTTAATTTAATGTATTTCTAATGCATATTATATTAAGATATTAGATGTTTACAGTCTTTCTCCATATAAACTTTCAACTGTACCAAATTTCACACTCCTCCATCCACGCAATTTTTTTAAAATGGAAACTAAAGTTTTCGCTAGACGTATTAGACGAATATAGGTATATATAGATTATTTAGCAAAAACGATTTTTTCATATTTGCACAATAATGTATCATATTCGTATTATACATAATATATTTATAGAATAGAAGACATCCGTATTTTTGCTTATTACAACTGTTTTCGTATTTTATAAGATAAATACCAATAAGCAAAAATGTATAAAAACGCATACATGAACACGTCGCCGGTGGTCCACCGCAAACACTGTACCTATGTCATAATTGTCCAAACTTTATTGTCACAAGTACCTCTATAAGGAAGGGTCCAAACGATTACAGTTCTGGGATGTTTGGCCGCCGGTATGTGGCAGGCTCTTGTGGTTGACAACAAGGGACATCGTATTAATTTTGGAATGTTTATAAGCAGAAGGCACAGAAGTCACGCGAATTGAATGAGGGTTTATGGACTTGCTTTTGGCTTAAAATACATGACTGATGACGAATGAAAGACGACTTTCTATTTATACAGGCATATTAACTAATAGACTAGCTAAGGGTCCGTTGATCAATATAAACTCTGAAATTATCGTTCATTATTTGTTAGCTAAACGGTATTGTCATAATTAGACTTGAAAGTCCACATTTGTAGGATTTTTTAATAACTAAAAAATCCTACAAATTACTTTTCACTTATTTTGTTATTGTATGATACTAATCCGTTAGGGATACAGCATGAGGATATGTATGTATGTATATATGTATGTATTATACTAATCCACATTGTTAGCGTTGAAGAAGTATTATTATTTAATTAACTTCAGCAGTACATGAAATAGTAAATTATTACACAGGAATGTTAAACATTTAATTGATGATCTCAAAAACTTTGTAACTTCATCCAAGTTTTTCTCAGAATGACAAGGCACGCGCTCAACGTGTGCGGCGTGAATTGTATGGAAATAAGCGAATGTGAATTATATTATGTGAATGATATATAGGTATATTATACAAATATCCGAATGTAAATTGTTAAATGTAAAGTTCCGCTATATGGTAAGTTCCACTGCTATCAATTACTTCAAGGTTCAAACTTTATACACAACATAATTGAAAAATTCATAAACAATTAAATAATACTTTCCAAAGATTGTGCAAGTATACTGTAAGTAATCCCATAAGAGGCTTATGACAGTTAATTGAAGGAAACTGAAATAAGTACGATGAAAAGCTTTAGTAAATACAATACTTGTTATTGTAAATACTATGCACAAAAAATAATTTAATGAGCTGTAACGGTTTTTAAGAGAAATAATATGAAGTTAATATCAATAAAGAACTGGATAAGGGAAGCATATGATTTTCTTGTAAATTAAATTGATTACATTAAATATTGCTTTCAACTCCTTGTAAATTTTTTCTTTCCTTATCCTATGTGACAACCCTCCAACCGCTGTGAAACCTCTCAATTAACTATACCCATAATTACTGCGTGCTCGAAAACACAAACTCCGTCGTGACCGAAGCGAACACTGCTGTCACCGAAGGTTTTGTTCCTGTTAATAAATATGAAATGCCGTACTCACTAAGGTCCACAAATAATATTGGACTTTAGAAAACATTCCATAGAGTCCCTTATCACAGGCTATGTGTGGAGATGACACCTCGAGGCAACGAATCCATTATGCATCATCCGCTGTGACATTTACAATTTATTACTCGTGTCTGAATGATGGAGTAGGTGTAGTTACATGAGCAGATCTATGTCAAAACGTAGAAAGTATGAAAGCGCTTTGTTACTACGATAACAGTATCATAACTAATCTAAAGCTACCATTTTCATATGATAGTCTGTTCGACAAGTTCAAATTGTGTTAATTCTTGATAAAGGTCCTAAAAGTATGCGCGATAGCTCATTGGATTCGGAATGACGTCTAGAATAATATATTTTAAGGATTTTACACCACATAGAACATTGCAAAAGTTATTAACAGAGACGAAAAAAAGGTATTTAGTTTTTCACCTATAAATCAAAAACTAATAATATTTAAGAAATTCAAAACAGAGATTCTTAAAGAAAAGGAAATTTACTAAAAAAAAGTTCAACTTCCGGAATTCTACCTCCATTATTTATAATTTTAATTTAACGCTGAAAATAGGGAAAATAGGGCCGGTATGGCAAGGGCGCACCGTCGCTGAAGAGAGTATGTATACCACGTAAAATATTATTTTATAGTATTAAATATCAATATTAAAATTTGAAAAAATTATGGTGTCATCAGTACACTTCAAAGGATAAAGCCGTTGGGAAAAAAAATTATGTTGATTTTTCTAAAGGTTATATAATTGTTAACTAAGTAATTTTTTGCGGACTTCCGTTTTCACAAAAGGCGATATAAAAGTTTAAATAATTGGCCTAAAATTTTGTTGCTTCTCGGAGCTCTTTTTATATATATACTTAACAAGATCACGAGATAAGTTCTTAAAAATTTTATATTTTGTGTAAACCAATTTTATAAAGTTAACAAAAAATTAAATGTCGACAAAATGTTAAAAAATTTTTTTTAATAAAATGTTATGTTATTACTGTTTTTTTTTTTTCCGTTATTTGTTGATAATTTTTTTATGAACAAAGACAAGTTAAATTTTAAAAATATTTTTTTTTACTATTTTATTATCATGGCAAAATGATGATTTGTCAAAAAAATTTTTTGTAGTGCTTAAAATCGTTTTTTGTATTTCCATTGTTTAAATAATTAGTTAAGAAATTATTTTTTCTATATAAATCATAATTGGCATTTTTGAATAGGTTAGAAAAAAATGTTTTTTATTAGTAATTTGATTGTTGTTGATTGCTGATTAGGTTTACAATTTGTTATAAACAAACTCGGACAACCATTATATTTTGTTTCTAAAACTAAAAAACTTACAAAAACAATATGTAACAAAATAGCGAAAAAAATTTTGTTATAAAAATGTTACAAAAAATCCAAAAAAATAGTAGTTGATAATATACAGTGCGGTAAGCGGACACGCGTCGCGTCGTTATCAAACCGCAATCTCTCATTAGCAGCCGTAGAGATAGTCGTCGCTGTTCGTGACTTGACCAAGTTCCTCGCTTTTATACTCGTTTAGATCATACGATAATATGTATATTAAAATAATAATATTTATGAAATGCGGCGAAAGCTTAAAAAAATTAAAAACATGTTCTTTGCTGCTTCTTGCTCTGTCTTCTCTCGTAGATCATAAAACTCTTGTACAAAATATCAAAACTTGTGTAGGCTAAAGTTTCTTTCTTATCTCTGAGTCTATAAAACTTGTCCAGTAAAGTGGTAGTAGGCTACTGGAGTTAAAAAAACTTCTTGGAGGATAACGAAAACTTCGAAAGCACGTTTATTTAGACTTTCGAATTCTTCCACACTTGTACAGAACTTTATCGTGCAGCATAACTACTATCACTGTTGTACTTTAAAACCCCTAAAAACGCAAAGAATTTTATAATTCTGAACAAAACGTCACCTTCACCAATTCCGCTGCCGCCAAAAAGTAATGAAGGCTAAGAGTTAGCAAACTGCCATTATCCGGTTTTGTTTAATCACCTTTTTTTGGTAATGCAAGAGAACCCGGAACACAGTTATTCACTTACCCAGCCCCCTGGGGGGAGAGACTGGGTTATGTAGGGCTTTTACTCAGTAAACTCTGGCTCCGGGATATCCTACAGCGTGGACCACACTCTATGTCGTCCTCCACGGGGTCGTCATGGCTGGACGACCAAAGCCCCCACTGCGATCAGCCGCGACCCCGTAGGCTTTAGTCACATCTTACGGCAGACGGAGAACATTGTAGCCTCTCGGCCTGGGCTACAGGGCTGTACCACGTATAAATCTCCATAATATATGTACTCAACGCCAAATTTTCTTCCACCTTTGTGCTCTATCCATGTCAAGTTTGTAATAAAGTGAAATTATCTTATTTTTTAATATAATGTAATAAGTAAGTTCTGTTTGGCAAGCACTTTGGTAGTAGTCTTTACAGGAAATTAACGACATAATCAAGTTAAAAATTATGTTGCTATAGCAATGTAGCGACAGTAAAGATAAGAAGACGGCTATCGGGACAAGTCCATGTAACATATTGAATAGTGTTTCTTGATACGCCGATTTATCTTGACCATATGTAACTGCGTAGGCAGCACGTTGTAATTCACTGAGTGTCTTCATTTATTTTCACTTACTATTATTATAGATTTAGAATAAAAAAAGTTAGCTAGCAGAAGATTTTTAACAAATACACATTAAAAAATAGAAGCTGGAAAAGATACTTAAAAGATTCTTCTTAAGAAAATAAAATATCTAGACAACAGCTTACAAAGTAATTTAACTATGTATCTCTTTTGTTTTTAAATATCATTATCTCTCGACCTTGAATTAAATAGCAACTATACCTATTTATAAAGCACCGCTTATTAATACTTATAATTTCACACTATTGACAATTCAGGATGAACAGTTTATGGAGGCGCAACGAAATCCACACCTTAACGCCACAAGTGTAAGTGTTTTAGATGATAGATGACAATCAGATAGCAATAGGTTTTTGGTTCGTACCCTATACCCGTTCCTCACAGTAAACTCTTTCCATTGGCCGATTTTAAGGACCTGTGCGGATTGCTTTATTTTCAAATTCTACTGTTCTGGACTATTCTGTTTTGGCGGATCAACATGGAATCGAACAACTAATAGTTCAAGCAAGATAATAAATATAATATAGTTTATGAAATTTATTTATAGAGTAGTGTAGAATTAGATGTGCCGTTCGTCGTAATCAGAAATAAATAGTAGCATGTCGTATGAAGGAACAAATCGAATATCTTTCGCTAAAGTCCGTGGAAGAGAAACAAAGAAAATAAACAGTTGCACATAACTGATGGCCGGTGGCCCCCGTAGAGGAGTTATTCCGGCTTTCACACGCAACCGCATTTGCTAACTCACATTTGTTGGTTTTGTTGTTTAAAGATTTACTTACGTCTGAGAACGTCTTTATTACTCGTAAAATTCTTTTATGCTATGCTTCATTCGCCAACGTTTGTCTCTAAGGTACTGTGTACTCTATGCATGTGAAATTATTATAAAATAGGAATAATATACATTATAATATACTCATGTTATTACAAAAAACGGAATATGGTACATTATCTTAAATTCTTCGATGACAATACTTAACAATACATTGTAAGAAGAAAAAGAAAAATGTATATTAAGTACGCAGTATGAGTACATGTATCTAAACTTCTACTTAAATCTAATGTGATTCTGATTACATATTTTTTAAATGGATTAATTAAAAAACACTCTAATGGCAACATCAAGTGAAATTATAAACAACACGAACTATTTATACGTAATTTTTGACGTCATTATAAATTCAATATGGCGGATGCTCCGCGATAGAAAGTAACTTTTTTCAAGATCTTCTCCAACAATATAGGTATCTCAGGTAACCTTGGTCACACGGAGACGTCACGGAAAAATTTTCCACGCGGACGAAGTCGCGGGTACAACTGGTGTAATTATATATTTTATACATTTTAGAGCAAAAGGACAACAACCATCACTAAAAAAATTCCCATTGTTTGATAACTTTGACGACGTTGTCTCTGTGTGTTTTTGTGTGGCAGAGAGAGTAACAGAAGTAAATCTCCATACAAAGTGCGCTCAAGCAACATACACATAGACATCGCTCACAGACACGAAATCTCGGATCGTCTCGGAACAGTCTGAGCGGGATTGCCCGCGCGAACGCCTGCACGCTACACTCGTACATTTCGCGAGATTTTTCTTTCTGAAGGCGTACCGATTATCGAGGGAAATGGAGCAAAGAAAGAAAACGTATTATAACTGCTCAGTTAGTGGATGTTTGAACTCCACTTTAAACAGTGAATGCACATTTTTTAAACTACCAGTTGTTTCAGAAAGGTAAGTACCAGTGAATTTTGTAAGACGTCATGATAGGTGCCGTGTATTTCTTCTTATGTAGTGGTCCCAGTCATACCCTATAAATCTATTTTTAATGAAGTTAAGTACTAATTTTATACCAATAATTGCCATGCTGCTACTTCTAGATGAATAGAAGACACACGTTTTACATTTTTAAATTTGTATATAGTATACTCACTATTATTATTTGACGGTTCGTAACACAAAAGAGGGTAAGTAGTTAGCTTTTTCCAAGACGGCTTTTAATAATCACGCCATTATTGTTCCAAGTGGAGTATAGTCACGAGCATTAATATACATATATACTTTCTGCTATTTTTAAAAATTATGCAAACATGTCATTCTAAAAATTTTAATAATTATAATTTTGAAAAATATCAGAATATATATACGTATATATATATTCAGGCCTTTTTTGTCACTTCTTTTTTGGGGGCACGCTAATTCTCGAAAGTTGTAAGTCCATAATTTTTTGTACCCCCTCCCCACCCCTTGCCACTGTGTTTTGAGGAAAAAATCGAAGTAAATTATTTTTTTATTGTTTAAAAACATAATATCTTTGGGAAATAAAACGTGATTATTAAACGTAATAAAAAAAATCCAAAAATTTTTGTAAAGTTTACCAAAATTGATTTTTTTTTTCAAATTCTTTCATTTTTTTCAGTTTTTATGGCAATTTTTCGATATTTTCGAAACTTCCTTTGGGGGCACTGCGTGCCCCTACGTGCCCCCACAAAAAAAGCCCTGTATATATTAATGCTCGTGTCTGTACGTAGGTAGGTTATATTTTTACAGTTCATGTAGGTATTTATTAAAAATTAAAAAAAGTCATAAGTAAATATTTATTTTATATTAGTTCAGTCTAAGATAATGTTTAATTATGAATTTACTATTTTTACCCAGGATTTTTTTTTCCAGGCGAACCGAATGGTTGAAATTGATGCATCGGGAAGACTTAGAAGATTCTATTTGTGCCCGCACTCGTGTTTGTGAAGCTCATTTTAGTTCTGATTCCATTATAGTATCAACAAATCGAAAATTATTAAAAAAGAACTCAATTCCACAACTGCTGCTACCATTACCGGTTAATTATGCAAATAAAGAAATTCAAACAACAATTGAAACTGCTGATGCAAATTCACAATGTGATTATGATTTTCAAACAAATGCTCAAGTACAAACTCCGTTACACCTATCAAACGATATTCCTCGAAAAAGGAAACTTTTACGTAAAATACAAACAAGCAGGAAAAGGATAACAATATCAAGCAATACCCAATCTGAAGCTAACATGTTTTTTAAATTATGTGACAAGTTGTTGACCAAAAACTTGGCGAGTATTGTAAAACAACAAACGAAACTGACATCACACAGTCATGGGAACAGGTTCAGTTTAGACTACAAATTTTTTTGTTTAAATTTGTATTACATAAGTCCACAGGCATATAATCTGTTGAAAGACACTTTATATTTACCAAGTAAACCAACACTCATGAAAATATATATGCCCATAACTACAAAAATTGATAACCATCTGATGGATGTTCTTAAAACCAAAGTACAACATATGAGGGATATGAACAAAAATTGTACACTTATTGTTGATGCAGTGAGTCTTAAAGCAAACTTGTTTTACAATATTAGGGAAGACAGAATATATGGTTTCCATGAAGTTGACGGGGTGCAGTCTCCAGAGCCAGCGAAGTATGCTCTAGTAGCCATGGTCCACGGTTTGTTTGAGAATTATAAACAGCCAGTAGGATTTGCATTATTAGCTGAATGTAAAAATTATCAAAGCGTCTCCGAGTGGATTGATAAACTCATTCTAAAACTGTTTTCAATTGGTCTACATATCCGAACTTTAGTGTCAGATATGGGTTCTGATTTTTTGAACAGCGCCAGAAATAGATCAGTCTCTACAAGAAGACCATTTTTTTTTGTTGGTGATAGAAAGATATATTATGTTTTTGATTCACCTCACTTAATTAACCTTGTGCGAAACAACTTGATGACCTATGAATTTCATTTTGAAAACAGCGTAGCCAAATGGGATCATATCATTCAGTTTTATGAGATGGATAAATTAAAGCGATTAAGACTTGCCCCAAAGCTAACAGACAGTCATATTAAACCAACAAATTTTGAGAGGACGAAAATAAAATATGCTGTGCAAGTCCTTAGTGCTACTGTTGCAGCCGGCTTATCTACGTACAGGGATTTTGGCCTAATTGAAAATTCTGCAGAAGGCACAATCAAACTGATTGAGTTAATGAATGATTTGTTCGATTTTTTAAATATTTCTTGTTGCTTTGGAAGCACCAAATGTCAAAACGCATTTTGTGGTGAAATAAACCAGACTTCTTTTGTCAATAAGATGTTGAATTTCTTTGCTTCGTTGAAGTTAATCAATCGAAGTGATGGCCAAACCGCTACATCCAAAGTAGAATTTATTAAAGGTTTCCAAATAACCTTAAAATCCATTTTACTGTTATTTGAAGATTTAAGAATTGAAGGTTACTCTTACATACTGACCAGGCGATTGAATCGGGATTGTTTGAAAAACTTTTTTGGACAGATTAGGACAAAAAATAGCAATTCAACGGAACCAACAACCTGGCAAGTGGTATCAGCTTTTCGAAAAAAATTTTTAATAAATATTTTAAAGTCAGCTGAGGAGGGTAACTGCGCAGAAGATTTATCAAAAAGTTTACTCGATAGTGAGAAATCATACGCTTCCACAGCAAGGCAGAAACGGACCCAAGAATCTACTTTGACAATGATATCAAATCGAGAACGAAGTGGAGACAGTGCCAAATTTAATATTATATCATCAATATCAACGACGGATTATAACGCACTTGACTTACCAGAAATAAACGCGCTAGTATACGTCAGTGGGTATTTGTTGAGAAAATGTTTAGATCATCACAAAGAATGTAATCTGCTTATGGCTTACACAAGACAAAACAGTTCACAAAACTTTTCACAAGATTCTAGATACACTCGCTATGAAGATTATTGTAAAGATGGCACAAAAAATTTATTAACCATACCACAGGACAGTTTTGTGGAGTTTGTTGAATTGATGGAGGAACGGTACTACAACTTTTTCAAAATGAACTACATAAACTGTCAAATCCTAAAAAGTCTCATAAGTGAGATACAAACTCTGACATTCCCAATGCCTTGCCAATGTTTTCCAGTTGACTACTGTAAAAGACTTTATCTAAGAATGAGGATATATTACACTTTAAAATATAACAATCATGCTTTTCGACAATGCAGAAATCATCGGACGTTCTTTTCAGTCTCAAATTTATAGGTAGTATTTTAAATACAGAAATTTTGTATATCATAATAAATTAGTCTGATTAGAAATTAGTATACTATATATAACATGGTTGCTATTTTTATTATCTGTTACATTTATTTCTAAAAGATAATCAAACAACATTATCATAGGCGTGTAATAAAAATCATATCTTTGTATCAAGAGCTTTCATTTGTAAGGCCTACGTCCAGCAGTGAACTTTTGGTGAACTTCATAAAAACACGACGAGACTATCTTTGTAAGTCCGAGAGTTTCTATGGCAACCTTCCGGCTTCAAAAGCAAACTAGTTCCATGATAATACAATATTAGGCAAGCATTGTCACCGAAGCTACATTTTAATCGGATATTGGAAGGTAGTTCGAAATTGACATACTTTTAACCGAAAAGACAGACACATATGAACGTAGCAAGTTAAACAAAAGCATGTATACTACATTCTACTTCTATTTAAAAAATTACATCGTATTTATAATATTATGCATAGCATTAATAAAAATTTCTGCATTACACTTTTGACAACCCTTACACTATGCCCGAGAGTAGGTATAGAAAATGAAGTACATACATAATACCACTCTCGAACGGATAATAATTTATTTGCATGTGTTTTTTTGTTCGGCTGCAGTTTCTATAAACCTATTCTTAATTTTTTGCTGGAAATTGTTGGAGCTCCAACCCTAACTCCTAATCGTGTGTACTCGTGGACTTTTTGGCGGGAACGGTAGAAGTGAAGTTGTCATTTTATTTAGATTTTCTATTTTTTACATTTTTAGGAGTTTTAAAGTACAACAGTGATAGTATATTATGTTTCAAAGTTTTGTGTAAGTGAAAAGAATGGAGAAGATCTAAATAAACATGTGTTGCTGAAGTTCTCGCGCTCTTCCAAGAAGTCCTTTAAAACTTCAGTAAAGCCTACTATCACTTTACTGGAGGAGTTTTACGATAAGAAAAAACTAATTTAAAGAAAGAAAAAAACACTAATCGTAACGATTAACGGGAAGAATAAATTGTGAACATTATTATCTTTGTACCAATATGAAGTATTTGAAATAAGATAGAATACAGAACACAGAAGACAGGCAGGAGTAGACAGAAAACTTTTATATGTATTTGTAAAATTATTTATTATTTTCAAAGAGTGTGTAATAGTGATATTATTCGATAACAGCTGTAATTTTACACGCCTTAGATTGACGCGAATTACGTCTATGGCATCCGATTGATGCTTTAGAATTTATGTGCACATATATTTTAGTATTCAAACAAGTATAATAAACATTAAATAAGTACATAGTAAATATGACCATCGTAGTTCAAATCTAACACCCTTAGCTAATAATTATCTAAGAACAAATAAACATTGTATGCGAATTACATATGAAACAAAATTTTGTGTAGAGCTTTAAATAGCGCATGAAGGGAGCGAAGTGGTATCGTGCAGATAATCATAAACTTCTTTGAACTGTAGGTAAATAATAAGCGCATTTATTTGCTATTGACATCGACGTGTAGGCGCTCAGGGTTTGCTTTGAAAAGATCAAATATATTTTTGACTTTACCCGCGCATATTACAGAAAAACCGTTAAATCTTTTAAAATTTGACTTAAATTTTCGGAGTTTTATACAACTAACCACCCTTATCATAAATATAGCGTAATGATATGTACATTGTTAATTACTGAGACCTGTATGTTGTTCAGTAATATCCAGTGGAAAGCAAAAAAACAAACAAAAATGATTGTTTATTCATTGAAGCAGTCGAAAAAAACCATTGTTACCACATATTTTCATTTCGGCCTTGTCCTAAATAATTCCGTTCTAAATAATTGTCGACATTATTCTTTCTCATTAAGTATCTAAGGTCTACAACTTACCTTTTTTCCATTGAACAAAAAGATCATCAAAATATTTATGCCTTTGAGAAGTTCTTTGTTTAAGCAGTCTATCCTCAGATTTTAACTAAATTTCTATGGGAACAACCTGAACACATTCCTTTTTAAAAAAAATTACAATATTGGTGGACGAATGGCGAAGATAACGCGTAACGTACCTATACTTTAAAAAATAGTAAACGTAAAAATTCAGACGAACTGAGAACCTCCTTTTTTGAAGATGATTAAAAAAGTATTTAATTTGTGGTAAAAATCGTGATAACTTTATATCTATGCGTACAAGGAATAATTTACATTTATTGCCTAAACCCAGCTTATTTAGTAGTAATGCAAAAGTCGACACTAGAAATGGAGCTGGTCAGGTACGCGGCAACTATTCCCAATATTTACGCAGGCCAACACATTCTCACGGAGTACTCAGACTAGCGATCAGTATAAGTCAATAAAAAGACGTACATGTTTATTGTAGCAGTTACATTTAAGTATGTGATGACAGGCGCGAGGCGGTCAAATGTTTTTTTCTCACGAACTTCTACAGTAAATTTTGACCGTTGCTTTGGGAAGTGTTAATGCATATTTTTTAAATTGAATTAGACACACATTCGCATTCAAGAAGCCAAATACTAATTATGCATAACTTAACGACATCTACCATCGGAAGTAATATACAGAGCATCAAGGTGAAAAGAAATTTATTTTCGCCACTACGCCACTTTTAGCCAGGTGTATTTGAGCGTACAGATGATTTTGTTATTTACTCTATGGCAAAGTTACAGATTGGCGACTCATCTACCTATTCTATGCAATAAGTTCTATTCCTTGTTCGAATTTAACGACCTGTATATAAAGATAGTTACCTGGCATTCAAAATTATCCCAGTGAGAAATATCAATTAACCTTATAGAAACTTCGTTTAACAAATTTTAACTTTGGTCTCAATACATATTTCATTAAAATTTCCTGTTGGAAGACTAGATTAAAAAGACGAAAATGATCAGTGACCAGTATGGATAAACCTTGAGAACTAGTTCCAAGAACTACTTTTAGTGTTTCCTGCGTATTATTGAGTTTCTTGCCGGTTTTGTCATTACAGGTTTTTTCTAAAAGTGGCGGTGTAGATCTGAGGTTAAAAAGTACCACATGAATCAAACATTTTATAATGTTTGCATTACAGATATATTCTTTGCACACATCTTAGGTCAGACAGCGCAATTTAAAGACAAAAATAGGTATGTTTGTGGTTAATTTTATAACGTCATCCCTCTGCGTTAAGCTTTAATTTTAGAACAGCAAACGGTGACGGGAATGAACTCGTGATTCGGGTCAACTAATGTGCGTCTGCAAGTAACAAGTTATGGTCAAACACGATACATAATAGTCTCAGTCTCATTTATTATCTTATTTCTCTGTTTCAAATGCAATGCAAAAACAGAATGTTAATCTCTAAGTGCTGGAATTAAAAGTAAGAATTTTAGCCAAAACCGTCGTTTGTACGTACTAATGATTGTCCTAAAGGTCTTATTGTACGTGACTTGAAATATTAAAGGTCGAAATCTGTTAAAAGTCACGAAAATTGTTTTTCACGCATGTATCTCCTTTCCCATACATTTCATAGAACTTTAATGGTTCTTATAACTTGCAGATCACAAAATCCTCTACAAATTGAACATCGTTTTTTGTGAGAATTCATGTTATTATTAATTATATATAAGACCGCGCCTCTTGCCGCTCCGTCCTCTCTGACTAACCCGTTAGGGATACAGCGTGAAGATATGAATGTATGTATGTATGTATTATTACAATTAATATTACTTACCATGTTTATTCACCAAACAATTCTTTAAACTAACATTAAGCGTAAAAAATATCGGTATGTATGTGTAATTCATTTCTCAGGAATTTCTATAACAATATCTAAAAGTAAAACAGTTAATATTTTAAGGTACTTATTTTTTTCTACGTCATTATTAGTTCAGTATTTACAATTTATTTTAGGTTTATGTATAGGTGGACAAATATATTTGTATTGTACTTACTCCGAAAAACATGATGTTATATGTGTAATGTGTAAGTAGTGAAAGAATTTGTCAAGATAAAAAAGGTGAAATGCAAAAGATCCGGCCTTGATCTAGCGACATAGTAACAAGCAGGAAGGGCCAATTGAACGAATGAGTCTGCGAGCTCCGATATAAATCGGTCGTTCGAGAGATTACGTGTGAACTAGGTCAATGTGACAGGACAACGAACAACATGATTGTTGAGCTATAAACATTATGGGGACGAGTAATCATATTTTCCTAAATATTGTACGTACTAATCAATCAATCAATTCAATATCAATCGATCATCAAATAAAAAGGTATTTCCTGAATGTACTTGAAAATAGAATAAAATAATAGAATAAGCGGATGGATACTCTTCATTTTTTACGTATTTATTTATATATTCTTGTGCGTGCCATAAATAAATAAAATAAAACAAACGAAACAACAAAAAGTAAAAATATACTAGGTAGATATATCCATACACATAAACAATAATTCTCTGCATATGCAATGATATTTTAAGTAACGATGACGTACACACGCACTATGCGTGGTGTTTAGATTTATTTCGCTAGCTATACATACCTAACTTTAAGCGTGTACGAGTACATATGTTACAACAGTGAATGTGAAAGATAATACGGAAACGTATAGCATAGAAAGAGATAATTATCTATCGAGAGTTGTGTCACAGTACAAGGTTGCGTTTGAAATATGCACACAATCTGTCCCTGTCGCACTGCAATTGCCGACATTATTCTCTCTTCTTTTCAACCGTCATTTCAAATATTTTGTTATTTTTTTTATAATCGATATAAATAATAAAACGAAAACATTCGGTCGAAATTTTGTATGTGCTTTACCTTAAGTTCATGTTACATTTTTACGTTTAATATGTAATTCCTTCATTCTTTTTTTATTCCTGAACCGTAATTTTTACACTTTCTAAATACACGACTAACCATTTTAGAAATGCGAATAATTTGACAGACGCGCTCGCTGACTCGCTGCTATTATCCGACTAAACCAAATTACAACAATTGTTTTAATTTAACTGCCTCAGTTACCGCACGCCAGTACGTTATTTAATACTTCTTTATAATGTAATATTGTTGCTGCATATGGCATAATACACGTCATATTATCATAATGTCATATGACACTTCTGCCAATTAGTGGAAGTTTTATGCCTTAGTAGGATTTCATTAATATAATCCGGAACCATATATGGTTCGGCCATATCGGGCAAAATTTAAACTGATTGGCTGCCGACGTGACTGGACAATGGAACTCCTGGAGGCGGCTAGGAATTAACCCTTACCGTCTTTCTGGCTCTAATTGATACCTAAGTCGGATATACACAATCATTATTAACCTTTAATTAGTACAAAACAAAGCTGCAATCCACAATAGTCTACATGACTATTTCCTAACAACCTAATTGAAAGATAGGTTTAGTAAAACAACAGTGATAAAATTTTTGAAATACAATGAGAAATATGTCGTTCGATTTAAAACTTTAGTATAGGGAACAGAATGGAGATAAGTTTCTCTGGGCAATGACATTGAGAATTTGTTATACCTCCCTCTGTATATCTCCTTCTAGCTTGTCCCCACTCTATTACCACTACTGAAGTTTAAAACCCAATTTCAAGTAGTTTTTAACCGACTTCAAAAAAAGGATGGGGTTCTCAATTCGACTGTATGTTGTTTTTTTTTGTATGTTTGTTACCTCATAACTCCGTCATATATGAACCGATTTTGAAAATTTTTATTTCGTAGATAATACTTCAGAGGTGGTCCCATTTAAATTTCACAGGTATTGAAGCTTGAACTTTGAAGATACATCAGATAACAAGACCTGGTTATAACCTTTATTTATATTGATGATTCTCTTGTATATCGTTACGTTGCGGAATTAGAAAGAAGTAATCGCTGATCTCCCTTAGATATTTATTGAGGTCAATATCACTCAAAAGGAAGAAATAAAAAATTATTATAAAAAAAAATTAAACCGCCTTCAAAAAAAAAACACTGAAAAGTACAAAATAACGATCCTTTACTAATCGAAATTCAAGTACAATTAAAATAACTTCTTAATTAGATACACATACCTACATAATTAAATTAGACAGTTATTGAAGTCGGTGCCAAATCAATGTGCAACAACAGAAAGTCTATTAGTTTGGTAGGCTTGGCACCGACTTCAGTAACTGTCAAATTTAATTATATAGTGTTAAATATGAAATGTAACACTATCAATTCTTCATCACAACTATTATGTACTTGACTATTCGATGGGTTCTCAACAACTGAACTCTTACAAGACCAAAATCAGACTTTTATGCAGCCACACTACACGCAAGAAATCCATTCTCCCCTCGTTCTTGTTACTTCGTTCGTTCGTTCGTTTCCTGAATTGACCTGACAGGGAATCGAACACTGGACCTCGGCTTGGAAAATAGATGTCCCGCCACCGCGCCAACGGGCCAGTATTAAAATAACAAGATTAAAATAAACAAGATAGATAATTCATTCTTCGTAAGTGCTCTTTTTATGATGTAATGTTTAATCAATATTGAGGTACCTACCTAAAATATATTATACAAATATAAAAGAACAATATGACATATTTTATTCAATACTATTGAACAACATAATACGAGTACATATTTTAAAATATTGAATCGTGTTACTTGTTTCGCGTATAAATTGTTTCCAAAATTTTTGTCTTTTGATATGTAGTTATTGCTATATTGTTATGAAAATCATGTTCCCTAGTAATTTATCAAATGGTATTTCTGTTTGTATTCTGGAATTATTCAATAATCCCTGAGGACTTGTATAGTTCAATGTTGGCTAGCGGTTACCGAATCCCCCACAAGGCATGTAACTCACGTCCTGCTTACCATAACAATAGCAGGTACAAGCCGAACATCGCCGGTGCCATCCTCTATAATTTATGGAAATGACCGCCAACAAAAACACATGACAAAGGTGTCTACTCGAAATTAAGTAGATGGGTCGAGTATAGTGTTTCCCATTGTCTAACCATTGTTCGCTTGAGTTCGTAATCGTAAATATCATCCCTTGCCCTATATTGTCTACTGTACACTTTTACAACCGTCATTAACGACTAGAAAATTAATAACTATAAATTTTCAATTTTATGGCAAGCAGTGAAGGTGACTACGCCGAGAAACAAGAAGTCGTTTCATGAAGTGGTACTTAAATTATTGTGAATACTTACTTTATATAGAAAATTTTCCCAGAAATTGTCAAAAGTCGCATAATTATGCACAGGATGTGGGTATATCAATAATTATTACAGTTTTGATGTCTATCTGAACTTCCATATTGAGATTCTTGTTCAGTAGCGCCTGCCAGCTATGTGAAGTGATCGGACTTCGCTTTGTCGTCAGATAACGTAACCGCGCTTGCTAATTGGACACGATTTATTGCACGCGCGCAATGCCGCTTTTAATTATGTGTGCTTCGCCTTTCTTTTGTTTCGGATTTCTTATATCACATAAAAATATTCAGCCAAACGATTTCTACACCACTGTAACTACGAAGACTTTAAAAAGAATTAATAAAGTAGTTCGATTTTCGTCATAGACTATTAAGTCTTCAGAATACAAATCCAGATTTATCTGCAGTAGTACAAAATAAACTTAACTCGATTTAAATTAATGTTATTTCAAAACTGTTAGGTGGTATTTATTAAGTAGTTATTGAACATGAATTTATAACTTCATTTTTATATTGAAATTGGAGTTCTATAAAGTAATGTACGAGTCAGTCTACCTGCTTTGATTAACGTTTGAACAATTTATCTGTGTATTATAATTAAAAAATATTCACTATTATTTCATTTTATTAGTTAATAAAATCTTATCAATTTAAAATTGTAATAAAACCGAAATAAAAATGATAATGCTATAAAGCTATAAAACTCATTTTTATTTCCGATCGTCTTTCAAATTATGAACCTTTTAATGATTTCTCGCAACCTATTCTTTTATTAATTTAACCTGTACAATAATAACACTAAAAGTTGTTTTCCGTACACAGAATAGGTAGGTATATTACACGCAATAAGCACTAGATTTGTTTACGTGTTTGATAAATTACGATTAATAATATAGATGAGCTAAACATTGAAGAAAGTATTTATGTACCTATATTCAAATAACTTTTATTTAAATTTTGTGAATTCCATACTTGTATTTTAAGTTTTGTAATTCAAGTACCCACCTATCATTTATCTATTTAATAAAAAAACTACAATTACTATTACTTTTTTCGTTAAATTTGTTATTCTAAATGTGCGAAGTCTATGTAGCTGGTCGAAAATATTTCCCTGATTATGTTAACCTAGATATTTTCGGGAAAGCGGCCGTATAATCAATGACTTTCTATTTTTTCAACGCGAAGTCCATTCGAAATTCGGTCGTGGGCGAACATGTTTCATCCATTTCGTAACTCAAGAAGAGCTCCCACTGAATATCTCTGGCACAAGAATGAGTAGCTGATATAGTATCGACAAAGTTAGTGATTGATGAGACATAAACTTTGGCAGTCACTAGTATTAGTTCAATAGGCTTTAACTAATAAAACATACTACATATTGAACACGAAAGTCTTTATAATACACGTAACGATATCGAGTAATATTTCATATGGTAAATCATGTTTCATGTAAAAAAAAAATATTCGACGAATTACAGAAATAAATTAGTAATTTAAGTTGACTTCGGCAATACGTAATACTGGAAAATTCAAAATTGGTTCATCACAAATTCTGTCACGGATAAAAGTACATATTTCAACTTTTCTAGTAACTTATTAAGGTGTTCAGCGTTATATGTATGAATCAAGTTAGATGAACTTCTAACTTAATTCATACATGTAACGTATATTTTGTAAACTACGTATATTTTAGAAACGGCTGTGTCAATAATCGATTGGCTTAATTTGCCACACTATAATACAATATCGTTCATTTGCCTGGGCATTCGAATACGCGCCATATCAGTGGATTCTATTATAATAATGACACCCCAATATAGAGAGATTTACATACAATTACAACACCTTATATAGTTGAAATTAGACACAAGGTAGCATCAGTCAGTACCTACATATAATCCATAGACATAATCAAAATATAGACTCCGCAACGTTTATTTCAAGTGACACAATCATCGTAAGATCAGTCCACCTGAAAATGCAACCCACATTTACTGACATTAAATAAGCCAATCCGTCGTCATTTCACTAAAAGACTTCGACGTCGCTTTTAAACGATAATATTTATTGCCAATGATGCCATAGTCGGATTGATCAACAATTTTTTGAACTAGTTTACTAGTTTAGTGTAATATATTATTTTAATTATTTATTATATTAATAACCGAAAAGAATAGATAATAATTTAAATATTTATAAATCCGTACTGAACAACGTAAATTTACTAACAGGAACTATTGTAAAAACGAAAAAACCACTGAAAGTGCAAAACCACAAAAAATACAATCACGAGAGTCGAAAAAACTATTAAATTAATATATTATATATATAGATATTAATTTGCGTTATAATAAATATAATACTTATGTAAGAAACGAATACGAAACTATATTTTCCGAGTAATTTTTGTTAGGAATTCAAGAACAGCGGTGAGGCAAAATATAGTTGATCGACCCATTTACAAAAGAGAATATAACATCATTGGTTGCGGTGCTCTTTTCTTGCATAATGGCCTCCGTAAATGTGTGAAGTATTTAGAGACGGACAAGCTTAATTTGTTCACTTTACTTTTAAAATACACTAAGAGAACTCCATCATTTTAATTAACCGACTTCAAAATAAGTAGGAGGTTCTCAATTCGCTAGATTTAGATATATTTTAAAATTTATATCTATATTACCATATAATTTGAAATTAATTACATACATATATTTTAAAAATATATCTTTACTACAGACAAACAAAATATTATATTTCTTTCATATGTTCGGGCATAATTTCTTTCATACCAAACTTTTATGTACGAGGTTATTGTGAAAGGGGGTATAAATTCGCATTATAAGTTTCAACGTCTCGCTGTCGATTGTTATATTGCAGATTTAATCATACGGGATGCGTTTATTATGTTTTTCATACAAAAAAAACATTCGTTTAATAGAAGAGAAAATGTACAACCCTATCATTATGGTCAATATCCCAAAGGTTTGCTAACGACATAAAAACGCTTATATTAGGGTTGCCTCAACTTTTTTTTAAACTGAGATGTTACATTACAACTATTGACTTTTGGCGAAGTTGTAGAACGCAAGTTTTTCGTTATCACGAGTATTTTAATATCCTTTCACATTTACCCATCTTTTCGAAATAACCTTGTATATTCGGGCATAACTTCTTTCAACCGA
Source organism: Zeuzera pyrina (assembly GCA_907165235.1). Classification (NCBI taxonomy): domain Eukaryota; kingdom Metazoa; phylum Arthropoda; class Insecta; order Lepidoptera; family Cossidae; genus Zeuzera; species Zeuzera pyrina. The sequence goes on from OU015627.1 coordinate 9,907,443, forward strand.
TTTCAATTATTCTTTTTGTGTTAGGTGTACTATAGCTATAAGGTGTTCCCGTTTTTATTTAATTGATATTGGACGGTGGACTTGTAAGATACGTCCAATAACTCGACATAATATTACGATATTTTTTTTTATATTCCGTTCCAAAATTCGAATGTAGATCTATTGTACATAACTTTTTAAGAAAAAAATTAAAACTAGTTCAAAATAAAAAGACTAAAAAACAAGAATATTTAAAAGTACAAAAAAATTATCTTTTACTAATTAAAACTCAAGTACGAAAATAACTTTATAAATACGATACAAATACTTATATAACTTTTGGCAGTTGCCTACTGAATTCGGTACTAAGACTACGGAACTTGACTTTCTGTTGCTGTTTATTGGTTCGGCACCGACTTCAGTAACTGTAAAATGTAATTCATTAATTTATTTATTTTTAATCGAGGAAGACCAACAGCCAAATACAAAGAATATGAATCAAAAGTAATAATGTAAAAGCCAATAAAAGGTCTTCACAAATAAGATACTAATTGTTACATAAAAAAAAATTCCAAACACATAGGTACATAAGTTACGTAATTAACACATTGTAAACATACAATTGTTACAGCCATTACTAACATCAACCTAATTATAGAGTCCAATTAGAAATAAAAAATTTCGAATATTAGATTGTATATCTATTAAACAGACACAAATTAAAGGAAAAACTCATCATTACGCATTCTCCTTGCCAAAGGAATACTCACGTAATGAAGATCTAAATCAATTTTTTTTGCCAATTCATTATAGTTATTACTCGCTCACAATAAAAAGGAATTCTTACGAAAGTTAGTAGAAGCCATTGGTATAAAGCGGTGGATTCCACCGAAATATCTACTCGGTACCCTCAAATAATTTATTTCTAGAAGTTCCTTACAATCAATTGAACCGTTTACTAGTAGTAATGTTAGTCTGCAATTTCTCGTCTTATAAACAAAGGTAGGAGATGGAACTTTTTACACAAATTAAAGTAATCATTTGCCTCATAAGATATTCTAAGTTTAAAACATAGATACTTGACAAATTTTTTTTTAACATTTTCTAAACGTTCAAAAATAATTATGTATTTGTATCGTTTTTATATAGTTATTTTTGGAATACTCACTTGGAATTATTTTTGGAATACTCACACAAAGGAATACTCACATTATGAAGATCAAAATCAAATCTTTTTGCCAATTCATTATAGTTATTACTCGCTCACAATAAAAAGGAATTCTTACGAAAGTTAGTAGAAGCCATTGGTATAAAGCGGTGGATTCCACCGAAATGTCTACTCGGTACCCTCAAATAATTTATTTCTAGAAGTTCCTTACAATCAATTGAACCGTTTACTAGTAGTAATGTTATTCTGCAATTTCTAGTCTTATGAACAAAGGTAGGAGATGGAACTTTTTACACAAATAAAAGTAATCATTTCCCTCATAAGGTATTCTAAGTTTAAAACAGATACTTGACAATTTTTTTTTAACATTCTCTAAACGTTCAAAAATAATTATGTATTTGTATCGTTTTTATGTAGTTATTTTTGTATTTCAGTTTAGATTATTATGTCTATGGTAGTAAGGTATCACCATCAATCAAATGTCAGCGTCATCAGATGAGTCAGTTTATTATAAAATTAGCGCATACAAATACCAGTAAGTTTAACGAAGTAAAATAGCTCGGCACAGTAGTGAAACGTTTACTTCCAAGCTTCGACGTAACCTTTACATAAATGTCATGCTGCTATTTTAGGAACTACTATATTATGCCGCCTGCGTAAAAAAAACAATGTGAATCAGCTATTATTACTGTTTATAAATTACAACTGACAAATAGGAAACATTCGACAACAAAGCAATTTATGTTCATAAACGTGCCATTCTGTTTTATGTGCATGGGTACATATTTGAATAACGTTAAAATATTTTGTTAAGTAATAATTTCAACTTAATGATTAGATAGATTTTATGTAATAAGTACCTACATACATTAACGCTCATCTTCATTCTGCCCGTGACCACGTGAAACGTCGGGATAAAAAAAGGGATTAGCCTTGAAGTATTAACACGACATAGACCCCTTTAATTTAGAATTGTAAGATGTGTACAAGGCGTGAAAGTTTAAAAACATTAAAAGTACACACATTTTTTTTTTTTTAGATAACTTAAAAGGTTTGATAAAATACAGTTTTTTTAAAATAACACTGTCATCTTACACTGACATACTGCCTACTCTTCATTGCTTATTTTGTTTGTTAGTATGATACCGTACATATTTAGGAGATATATCGTTATTATTGCATTCGTCTTACTTTCACTTGATTTAGGGCGTAATTAGGCTTTATACTACCGTACAAAAAGTTGACATCAACACCGCATTGTGGACGGCCATTTTGGGAAATTTCTATATACACTGCTAACGAATGCGGAAAGAACCTAACTTAGCCGGTAGCCAGTAACTTTATTACCGACTGCCACCCGCCTCTGTACTATAAAACTTATCCTCAGATATACCTACGGCTATTTAAGACTTCTTATCGCTTTATCAGTCTCTTTCATAAAACTTCGTCCAGGTCCTGATCCCAGAGTGTAGAAATCCACTAGAGGATCGCGCTCTCAGTATCATAGACAGCGTCGTGCTCCTTTGCTACAAACGTCTTTTTTGTCAGTTAGCAGCTTCATTCAGCAGCAGTTCGAACGCACTGTATTAATTCTGTAAGGTGTCGGACTACTTCGGTACTCACCCATTTCTTTCCAAAATAAAACAGTTTTTCTCAAACTAGTATGACTTTTTTTTAGCAACTACCCCTCCCATTTTAAAAACATATTACTTCTCTACCAACTATGTATTAGTTATATCGTTAATTCGCCATAATGCGAACAACCTTACTACGATATAAATATGACAAATATACGTCATGTTTTCCTGATCTCAACTAAAAAGCACTACAAAAGTGCAAACATTACCTACTGTGCTGGATTGATCAAACTGAGCAGTAATTTTTTTTTTATTAGCCTTATGGGCTAAGAACATAACAACTGCCTATGAATTTGAAGATCAAAGTTTTAGTTTCAAATATGGAATCATCGAAGAAGATATAAAAAATGAACTGGTTGAGTAGAAGCAACGCCATTAAAAATAAACTCAACTGTATTGCACGGCACAGTTGAGTTTATTTTTTACAAATCATATGATTGTAAATCAATTTTTTAAATTTAAGGAAATTTCATTACCTTGTTTCTTCAGTAAGCAGTTAAAAGAAAAGTAGATTGTATTATGTATCTCATATAGGTAGTGTTTTATTTTTTACCCGCGTTTTTACAGCTCTCACTACATTTGCTATTCAAACTAACACTCTTCTAATAATAAAACATTTATTAGTGCTGGGTGAAACAATCTAGTATTAAAAGAGTGATGTCAACATCAAAGTTGAATTTAACGATAATAGAATTTGGTGATTCACAAAATTACTTTTAAACGTAATGATTCAGAATGACTTGTTTTGAAAAGAGACTATTGAAAATTTCTTGGCAGTACGTAATTCAAGAATTCATATGAATGCAAAAAACACTGTACGAATGCTTCAGAAAACAACATCAAGAGTATATTTGTATAGAAGTATTTATAAAAACTTATCTATTATTATTAATTTTATTTAAAAATAATTATTGCCTGCACTTCGTCCGCACGGATAATGGGGTGATATATACAGTCTATGTCTACCTTGAAGGCCATTCTAAATATTGATGAAAGAATTTTTGAATCGGATAAGTAGTTTCGGAGAATAGTTCCTACATCCAAACTTAAAAACTTTACCTTCTTTATAATATTAGATAAGATTTTTTTCAGGAAATAGTTCATAGATAACTGTTATTTCTGTTCACATATTATGTAAATATGCATTACATTGGTATTAAGATAAGAGCGAGTATTACCAATTACCCGCTCAGTTTAAAAATCTTCTCTTTTCAAAAATCTCGTTATTCTGCTTATACCTCATATTCTGCACATATCTAATAGAGTATGTAGACTACATGATATATTTACTACACTACATACACATATACTTATACCTGATTCATATTTGATGTAACTATTTTTATTATTACAATACTAATCAACGCCCTATTATTTAGAGGTGCATGCTTTCGCCCCACATAAGTATGTATCTCTGAATAATACTGTTTAAAAAAAGATAATACTTAGGGTGGCTTGCACCAACTACTTAAGCTCAATTTAAGGAACTGACGACTTTTTGGCGGGAACGGGAGAAGTGAGGTTGTCATTTTATTTAGATTTTCTATTTTTTACATTTTTAGGAGTTTTAAAGTACAACAGTGATAGTATATTGTTTTTTAAAGGTCTGTGTAAGTGAAAAGAATGGAGAAGATCTAAAATAAACATGTGTAGGTGAAGTTTTCGCGCTCTTTCAAGAAGTCCTTTTTAACTTCAGCGAAGCCTACTATCACTTTACTGGAGGAGTGTTAGGGACAGTTAATGCTTCTCCAGAAGTTACGTTATTAGGCTGATGGTATCGTTACCAATGCCTCAAGAAATATACATTAAAAAAAGAACTGACATCTCGCTTGCGCTAACTATGAAATAGTAGGTGCAAGCGTCAGTTCCTTAAATCGAGTTAAAAAAAGTTGGTGCAAGCCACCCTTAAATATTTCGTGCGAAATTTAAGTTTCCTTGTCATAATTTACGTAATGCATGTATTATCCTTATCTATTATAACGTAATAGGTTTAATAACGTAATCACGTATGACTACATTTCCAAGAGGTCTTTAAACAGTTCCACTGATTGGAATTTGAATTGTAAAACAGTTAAACTATAGTCAGTAGTGAGGAGTGACGAATATGACCTCCGACCTATGTGCTGCTTGTACATTGTCGAGTCAAATGCGGCAGATTACGATGTACCGTGCATCTGCCTTACAGATGTTAATCTCAACTCTTGTCTTTTATGGTTGCGCTAATACTACCGCCTCAAAAGCTCTGTTTTTATGTCATATAAATAGCTTATTATAACTTCCATTTACTGTAAATTCAACAAAAATATTACGTCGAAACTGTGTTAAACTGTGTTAGTTCCGCGTTAGAACGTCAATAAAAGTACAATCGTGCTTTCATGATCGTTCGCTCCAATTTTCTCTGTAAATTATGCAACCATATTTTATTTTAGTTCAAAGACGGATTACTTACGTAGTTTCATGTTGCATATGTTAGTTTTTTCATCTTTATGATTGTTTACAGTAATAGCACTCATTTATCATCTCATCATCAGAGTGCGGGAATCCTGTTGACTCACAGATCAATTAAGGAGAGCATAACAAATAAAGTGCCGCGTTTCGTCTTGTTTCTTTAATCATGAATCACGATGTGAGAAAAGAAGCAATTACATTCATTATTTCCCCACACATGACTCACACCAAAAGGAAGCGGTATATCATAAAATATCGGGGGTAATACTTTTAAGTTGTTATTTTCAAAGAAATTCATTATACACCATTACTAAACATTTTAAATGTTATTTGCATTTAAATTTTTGTGGATTTTGCGCATTAAACATTACACCAATTATGTGACACCAAATTAAGTACCATATAAGAAGATTTGAATTTTATGTCTCCTAAAAGTATATATACTGTATTATAAATTTTGCAATAATTGACATAGTTTTGGGATCACACAATTTTGTGTAATTATCTGGAATATTATTATATTATTACTAACTGTTCCCGGCCACACGTTGCTCTTGTGCGCGATGAACAAACGAACATTTATAATAATTTTTATTTATGTAGATATTAGTATATAAAAACACGCACGTATTGAATGTATCGTTTTGTCAAAATTTAATGTCAAAAGCACTCGCATGCCTAGGCGAAAATGTGTGAAGATAATGATGAGATTTGAGGAAGCGAAAGTGGTGTGTAAGGACCGTGACTCCTGGCGCTCCGTCCTCTCTGACTACCCCGTTAGGGATACTACTGTAATGTAACTACTTACTTTGTAAGAAAAGATAAAACACAATAACATTGTATTGTAATCAATTTAAGTTGTACATTAAATGTTTAGAAAAATTGAAAAGCGCCTAACTCTTATGCACCCTTTGAGGTCTGTACCCCCGGCAGTCATTATTGTCATTATATTATGGATGGCACACAACGAATTCGGGAGTACCTAATACCTAAACTCGAAGAAAATTTAGAAAATATTCGTTTTTCAATTCTTCGAGTGCGTACATGAAGGTGGCCGCGCTTTAACATGTTTTGGCAGAATGAGCGATGCGAATGTTTTTTGATGCTGCCACACTTATTTTGCGCCTAGTAATTACAAATACTTCTTAGAGTGAGAATTTTATTTTTCGTCAATTATGAAAAAGGTATATCCATCGTAATTAAACTCTAATACAATATGCGGGCCATTGCTATACATGTATACATTGAATCATTGTTATATAAACTTCATTAATAAGAAAAAAGTACATAGCTACGTTAATATTTCCAAACTTAAAACTACACATTATCTTAAATAATAGACTTCCTTGAAGTTGCCGCTTAGAAAACTGTCATTGCTTAAGGTGCCCAGCAGACTGGCAACATTACCTCTTTGAATAGCCAAACTGATTCGTTTGCGGAGGCTGCCAGCCCGGCGGTCTCCCGAAGCCTCAACGAGTTTCTTACAAATATCAGAAACCAGTCGATGGACTTCGGGGCCCAGGGACCCAAAGTTTCGACTGCAAAGGGCGTAAATATGAAACTCTCAGAAAGAGTGGCATACTTACGCCGCTTCAAGTTATTATTGTTACTATTTAATGTTTATAAGAAAAAAGGAAATAGGGTCCATAATTTGTACCGTGCAGTTATTATTTCATATATGTATTTAACCAGCGCACGCACATCCATTGTTGAATGATCCCAACATAAAACTGAATCCTCGACTTGAAAGGCAGATGCATTAATGTCAATGCAGTCAGTGATGATCGAATTTAGACATCCACGGAGAAAGGTTGTTGTATATTATTTACAATAGCAATAAATTACAGTGCGTTTAGAGAAATATTAGAAATATGGCTGTAGTTATCAAAGACTTTCCTTATTACGAACTTTTAGGATTCATCGTACGAACACGGATGTGAATAGCAACGGACAAACAAACAGACGGCTCTAATCACAACCGTACACAATGGATTTGTTTATTTCATTAAACGAACACGGAAACTGTATCTAGCCAAAGTGGGTGGTCGACAACTATTAATGTGCCGGATAATCCCAACAGTGTTCATTGAAATAATAAGTGATTATAAAACATAAATGTTATTTAATTCACTAGTTAAAGACGCGAGAACGAATCGATAAATGATTAGAATTCAAACGTTGTCATTGAATTAACATAAAAATCACTCACACTCAATTCTACTGATCTCATTTTTATAGCATAGTCGGGTAATAACGAGAAGTTCTTAAGTTCATAGGTTAGTTTTTATATTTTTTCTATTCTCACTGAAACACATAAAAGATCTAATATTAAGTTCAAGCACATAATTTCAATGTATGAAATATTGTAATTCGTTCAAACTATTATGAAAAAAAAAACTTTGGTTGCTAATTATACTTTCTTGGTCTCTTAACCCAAACAGGTATTTCTTTAAATAGATTCTTTAAATACATACGTATAAAAGGATATACATTACGTACATAATAATTCAATACAGATTTCTATCACTGAAAGTATTAAATTAACATGTTTGCATGAAGTAGTAAACATAAAATAAATCTGTCTTCATAACTATCGGTAATATGATTACCCTGTAAGCTTTAAGTAAAATAGTTCAAATATAATAAAAAAGGAATAAAAAACTATTTCAAAAGCCTGCACTTGACCGGAAGCTCTTGAACTCTGGTAGTCGAAGCGCACTAGAGATAACTGTAACACCTTAAATAGATTTTAATCTCAATGCTTTTATTTGATGTATTTGTGACTATCCACTTGAGAAAGTAAATCCTCTTTATGAATAGATGAAACTGTTTTTAATATTGCGATAAAGGAAATTGACCCGAAATCTTAATCTATGATTTTTCATTGATCAAAACCAGAAATGTTATAACTGGTTATATTATGTCTGTAATCGATGTGATTACAAGAAACTTTATAATACGTAGAATTCATAAACAAATGTTTACGTACATCAGCGACCCCTATTCATAATGTAGTACAAAATGTATAAGTCCAAAATTGTTTAATATTAATCTTTTTGACTCGGACATATAGTAGCAAATGTTAACATACACCAAGACGATTCTGTAAGTCTTAGGCACAGCGATTAACAAAATTTCTTTAAGCCCAGCTGTGGCATTAAATCATATTATGTGCATATTCAAAAGCATAAGTTTTTTTCAATTCCATTTGCTACAGCAATATTAATACCATATCTACGTTTGATTGCTTATTAGGTGCGTTCGATCGTATTAGATACTGATAATGACGATTTATAATATTTCCTATTGTAACAAACTGTGACTTCATTTTATATCCACCCCGAACTTCTGTTTGTAATGTTGAAGTAGAGAAAGTTTTTTTTTCTAAATCATTAATGGTTTCAATTTCACTCATAGTGAAGAAAAAAAAAGATTAATGAAATAAATTATGAGAAGAATAAATACACACCGGAACAGAACAATTAACAGTGAATCTAAAAGTAGATACACACTTAAGTTTCAAATATTCAAATTAGCATATCTATACCTACTAACTTTTGTTTCTGAATTCTATAGTGCTACTGTAACTAGAACTTAAGTCTTTCAAGCACCACGATAGAAGTTTTTCAGGATTGTTCGAACAAAAAAATTAACAAACAATTCTAAAATTGATTTTTTGGATTTGGAAATGCTCATTCCAATTATTCAAATGCAAGACACCTTATTCAAATTATTCAAAAATATCTCAATGTACAAATATACGGCTCAGTTACTGATTTATGACAATAAGCACACACATATTATAGGATTCATTTATTAAATCTTTTGGTACTAAAGTAAACAGTACAGAAGAATTTGCATACTTGCGGTTAATTTCTGAAAGGAAGTCATTGCAACGCGCGGTGTCCTGTGACGGTCGCGCGAAATAACAAGAAATCGTAAAGAACAACCGAGACGTCTATGGATTTATTCCCACAACGATCCGGTGTAGGTATCACCACTTTTACACATGATCGCAATAACATAAATTGTATTCATGTAACCAGGACATACTGATACTCAACTTACTATTAATTCTAAATGACGTCTTCAGTAACACATACACTTATAAATATGCTATTGAACTATTGCGTTTATATTACTTACTTTAGTTAAAATTTATTGATAAAGTGGTTACAAATATGTCAAATAACGTATTTTGTACACATCTTATCCATAGTGGTTATTATATAACTAAATTAGGCCATTGCTCGTATACCTATATGGCGTACTAGGTTCTCTTGTCATTGGAACATGTTTACGGCTTTGATTTTATTTAATGAATCTTCGATTTAATCTGTAAGTATGTAAATTTGTCAAGTTTTATATGAAAAGTAATTCTCGATGGTTGGTCCGAATACACTTGACAATAAAAAGCTTAAAAGAAAATATGATTTTTTTATATGAAGGTCACTAATCACGCTGGACCGTATTCTATCCTTTTCATTTGCAATAATTTACATAACAAAAGGAGAGAGCAAGCGCTACATTTTTCTAAATGAACAGAGCATAGTAAAATAATATGACATTGTTCACAGCAGGAATCGAAATATCTACATATTATGAATGTATCTCATTACTTTTATCCCATGATATCCACCGATATGGAACTTCGGCGCCACCAAAATAATAATACTACAGTACGAATGACCCAGGTTATTCTCTGTATAAATGCTACCAAAGCATTCTAGTACCTAGTTAGTTATCATTCCATTCATTCCACCGACTGGTTAATAGCTGCTAAATAAACATCTTTTTACAGATGGTCAATACATTTTTAATATTACATGGATAAACATAATTTGAAGAAATACGGCTATGTTATATCACCCAATCATAACGTTGGATATTAGACTGAATAAATTTTATCTTCATGGCAAGGCTCGTGATCTTGATTCAAACCCTAATATTATTTAAATAACTTCTGCCAGTTATATTGTACGTGCACCTACGCACATTCCAATGTTTGTTTTGTAACTTTACTGTACCTTCAATCAAGACCCGATTTCAACATACCTGGAAAAAAAATTAATTTATAAATTTTAATAACTATCACTGTGTTTATTTGTCTTAAAAATAGTTATATGTAATATTTCCTTTTTGTTAACCTCGAAAGTCCTTAAAACAAGAAAAACGAATACATATTAGCTACGTGTCGTGCAAAAAATACAAAAAATTAGATCAAAAATTTATTTCATATACATTCACCTGCTGAATAATTATATGTAGATAGATAGATAGAAATAAGCTGACACAGTATTCATGCAAATATTTAAAATTATGTTTGTGCAATTCTATCGGTAATTAATAACTAATTAGCCGTTTATTAGACAATTTTAACAGCATTTCGTTACATACTTTAACCTTGCACTGGCAATTAGTAAATTAGGGCAATGTAGTTAACACTAAACGAAGATAATTTCATTCACACCTAGGAATAAATAACTATAGAGTTCATTTAAATACGCGCTTGAAAAAAACTGCCCAAGAGTGTCGGTTATGTATTAATTTAGGGCTTTTCGCACGAAGTGCAAGTTGAATGTTATGTTATATCTCATTTATATAATACACAAAAATTTAAATGACATACGTTTTATGGTCGAAAACGAAAAAAAAGTAGTTTTTTGATTGACAAAATATCGACAAAACATAACATAACATATCTTCACGCTGTATCCCTAACAGGGTAGTCAGAGAGGACGGAGCGCCAGGAGTCGCGGTCCTTACACACCACTTTCGCTTCCTCAAATCTCATCATTATCTTCACACATTTTCGCCTAGGTATGCGAGTGCTTTTGACATTAAATTTTGACAAAACGATACATTCAATACGTGCGTGTTTTTATATACTAATATCTACATAAATAAAAATTATTATAAATGTTCGTTTGTTCATCGCGCACAAGAGCAACGTGTGGCCGGGAACAGTTAGTAATAATATAATAATATTCCAGATAATTACACAAAATTGTGTGATCCCAAAACTATGTCAATTAATGTAAAATTTATAAAAAATATAAAAACATGTCTAATTTCTGGTTTTGTTTACTTCTTTATGCCAAATTACAGCTCATTAGATTATAAAGAAGATAGAACAAATCGACTGTGACATTAAATGTACATACAAATAGATAAACAAACGAACACGATAAAACTATAAGAGATATTGCCATTTTGATTACGCAAGTATGTAAAATTTAACCAAGCATTTTGATGGAACAATGAAAACTAAAATTTAAAAACCTTCTATTATACCTCTATGAACAATTACTCAATAGCGTGGAGCGTGGGGGGTTAAATTATGACTATGTTCGTGCTAACGCTCTGGCAGTTGATTGACTAACGTTTTGTAAGGAAGAGTTACGTCTGTTAGTACAGTAAGCCCTTCTTTTAATCTAAAGTGTTTTACCGGTTATCATAGGACCATTAATTATAGTCGAATCGAGGTGAACGCCTACGTGTAAGTACTTCGATATCTCTACAAATATAATTATAGTAATTGATTTAAATACAATATCATAATAGTCAGTTTGTGAACATTGTATTGAGTTTAATCTGTAAACAATAAATTTGTGTGTAATAATACGGTAGAGACCATTTTTTTAATTTTCAGTGAATAATTTTTTAAAAAGTAGAAATAGGTTACGAGTTTTCACGAATGTGTGTCATACTTACTTACCATACTTATTTTGAATGTGGAATAATTTTGTAACAATTAACATCATGAAGTGTATTTACTTACAGATCTCAAGTAAATCTTCATTTATTTTAAGGATTCTATACTAAGATAGCAAAAACAGAGTCCTTATAACCTTTACGCGTCCAAGTGTATGTCTATCTGTGTATTTATCAAAGTCGATTTTCTCAGAAAATATGCAGCGTACTTCTAAATTTGACATAATGACGTATTTGTTATGACTTACTTCGTCTAGTTAAAACTTTAAAAAATGATTAGAAGAATTAAAGAGGAGAAAATTAGACTGGAATTAGACTCGCCGTTATTTCGAAAATTATTCAAGTTACAATTTTAAAAATTATGGAATATAAAGCTTTATTTGAAGTTTAGAGAAAAAACGTAACGCGAATTCTTGGACTAATATGAATATAATTTTAAACTTATCATTTTTTTAGTACTGGGAGATGTCCCAATACGACACTGGGGTCGTCTGTCTATGGTGTCTCATAGCACAGGGAATGCCCTATTTTGAGACCAGATTATCGGTGTGTATTGTGATATTGTCTTATGCATTTATTATTATTAGGAATAGTTTAGTGTTTAGACCCTTTACATGCAAATTGAACTCACGAACTCAAACTTCACGAAATAATATTAAGGAACGCTCCCACTAAATTGAAATCAAAGTGAGAAGATCATGTTACAGCAACTTATTAAAAAGTTGTCTTTCAAAACTCAATCTCATCCACACATCCGGCTCCTGGATTACAGTTTTTTTCGTGTCTTTTCTCCCATGGCAACACCCATCGTATTATGAACGCGGTAATAAGCCAGGCGGGATGAAAGACGGTATTTATGAGCGGACCACAGTGTAGAGTTACAAACAACCACCAGGCAGCTGGTGCGTGTACATTTGTTTACAGTAAAACTGATTCAAATATTTGTTTATAGTATTATATATGAGCAAATACTTGAGACAGATGAGCATAAGAATTATGAATAAAGTTAGCCAGAAATATTATTGATTGAACACAACACAAGTAAATACTGTGGAACATATCTGTACCATGTGCAGATTTATGAATGTCATTTGTGTACTACGTACTACGTACCTGAATTGACATACACAAGCCTGCACAATTTCTTATTATGACGTCATGGGGCAACGACCCTTCCCTCGTAAAACCTTCGATCGGTAAAATTCGCAGTCAAAACAAACTATTTATGTTTGCTAAAGTAGAGCTGTGTTGAAGGAAAACAGACTTTATTTCTCAAGAATTAAAAATGATTTATTTGTAAACTGAAGCAAAATAAAAGTTTTTAGTTTATTACTTATCGAAGTTACAGAGGCAATGGAAAAGAAATACTCACAGTTTTCTTCGCTATTTTTTCTTCTTAGCCTACTTCCGGAAAAGCGTTATGTTTTTCGTTCTCTAAAATTATCTTAGTCGCTTTTCATCACAGTGCCTGCATAGGTAATTATACAGTATGTAACAGAAATGAACTCAATATTTTCAGGAGTAGCATCACCCACGCACTTTTATTACCACACGCCGAACAGAATAAAAAGTTAGAATTTTTACGAACTTGAAGAGGTTTATTATTTAAGATTATACTTAGTTTTAACTTTCTAAATATTATATTAACATTAAGATAGCGTGTAGTTTTGTAATTGTTACTATCGTGGTAAAATTTAAATTACAAATAGGTACATAATATATATATATATATATATATATATATATATAAATATATATATATATATATATATATATATATATATATATATATATATATATATATATATATATTACCATAAATGAAATGACGATTTTGTTGAGTTCCCTTGTCCTCCTTAAATATCATTCATGTAATCTGTATATTTGAATAAGTGTACGTATGTATAATGTATAATTTACAATTTAATAGAAAATTGTTATAGACGACGAGTAAAAGAACTCAAAACGGTCTGACTTCAGTAATATTGAACTTGCTAATTGAAGAAATACAGACAACCTTTATGTCTAGATGTCTAGGTCAATACAGTGTTTGTGTTTAGGATTACAAATAGACGTATTTTCTCATTTATGATCTGGTATTATACATACATAGTATACACATACGAGTTTGCATTAATTGCAGTTGCGCTTTGCTACTTTGAAAGAGAAGTGATAGAGAAATGGCGCGAAAATGTACTCGATATAAATATGTATGCATGTACGATGTATATGTATAATAATTTTCCAAACGATTAAACAAATTGTGTGACCCCAAACTAACATGCTTGTACTATGGGTACCATACTACGAACTGAAGGAGCTCTACACATCAAGACTCCAAGCCAATTTTGAAAAGTTCGTTTTCTAAAATGACTTGGAAGGCAAATGCTCTCTCAACGCATAAACAAGGCAGTCGGTATATTTATGTATGCGCAGTCATAACATTAGAAGCTTTAAAATACTGCTTCGAAATTGTCTAGTCTCTAATAAATCACCTATTAACAGAGAAATAATAACAAGAGGAAGATTGCTTATCACTGTTGTAATATCGCCACATATATGTAGTACGTATATCAGACAATCGTAATGCATTTGTGGTTATGAGGTTCAATGTGTTATTACTAAAAATAGCAGGGTTAAAGGATTCCAATATAAAATATACTGTATAAGATAAAATGTGCATGTTAAAGTTCAGTACAGGTACCTATGTAAAATATCATAGATAGGGTAAATCAGTCCCTAAGCCTATTTAGGAAGGAAAAAATCGAACCTTTATATACGTAGAAATAAAAAAATACGAGTATATTATAATTAACAGAAATCATTACTTCTTTTACTCCTAACATTACTTTAGTGAAGATATTACTACGTGAAAAAGGGGTTTATAAATGTACTAACGGTCCATCCTTACTTCGCCCAAGTTAAATACACAATATATAGCCTATGTCTATCTGAAATAATGTACCTTTCAAATAGTGAAAGAATAATTCAAGTAGGTCCAGTGGTTTCAGAGATTACCCTCCACATATAAACAAACTTACGAACTACGCTCTCTCTCTCTTTGTAATATCAGTATAGATTATTAATTAGTGTCATATTAATTTAATAATTCATAATGTGATGGTATTGGTTTTCCTGAAAAAGTGGTTGAAAAATTAAATTATGTGAATAATTCAAAATCACCCATTCCTTCATCGGAATCTCCAATTAGAATAGACATTTTGTATTAGGAATGAATCATGATGTGAGATTACATGATGTAACTCGGTGAGATTTAAACTTGAAACCCCCTTCATCTCATTTTCGACTAAAATTTATGAATGTTTTTTATCTGTTCGTCTACAGGTTACAGGTGCAATAAAAATATAGTAGTTTATCTAGCGAAGACTTCAAAGTAGTTTATTTGTAAGCAGGCTCTCGACTTATGACTTTGTGACTAATCAGATCGAAAGCAATGAGTATACAATCGAATACTAAATTCACTATTGTTATTCAAAGAATATAATCGTATGAAACGTGAGATCAATATCGTATTTTATTATCTTCATATTGTTACGTTTAAGTTTTACGACTAGCACGTACACTGAATATATTAGGCAAAAATTGCAGGCTTGAACTTTATTCATTTATTTTCGTGAATAAAATTGTTACTGTTTATTTTTACTGTATGTTTTTCAATTGGCAATGACGGTTGTACGAAATTACACAGTTACAAAAACCATTAGGCAAGTATATGTAACGTAATAACATTGTAAACAGACACGTATAAAAAATAATTACTATTTTTATAACTTTGACCACACAAGCAGACATAATTTTCTTTGGGCGTGCTCGTAGCCTCGAGGTCTGTGTGCCCACCCACTTTACATAATGTAAGTAATTACTTATTTAATAATTAAAAACGAGTAAATAAAAAAGTTATGTATCATACAATAAATCGTTTTTCATAGAATCAGTTGAGTATTTGGTATCTATTAATAAAATAAAAGTTTCAACAAATTTATTTTGAACATTTGATGTGTCAATTCATACGTTTAATTCATTTTTTAATAATACACTAAAAAAGAAACTGTATGGGGTTAAATGTGAGTTTTACCACCCAACGTTTACAATATGCGTTTAATATTTATGTGTAATGGAAATTTATTCATTTAGTCATTTAAATCTGTAATTGGCCTTACTAAAACCGTATCTATTTGTACTGTATTTTTTTTATTTGTACGCTATTGACTTCCCTTAATAAATTAATAAATAAATAGAAAAATCACCTTTAAATTTTAGCTTATACCTACTTAACAATTTAGGCAGATTTATCGCTAAAACGATCATATCCAGACGTCCATCCACTTTTGCGTTAATAAATATAAAATAATTATTTTAGATTTGAAGTCAGTAGCGATCGTACTTTTTAATAGTAAAGTATTATTTATTATTCTCAGTTAGGGATACAGTGTGAAGATATGTATGTTGTATATATTTATTATCTTTGAACTAACCCATTTATTGCAATTACAAAACTTTCACAGTTATATCTCACATTCATGACACAGATATACGTCAACGCGATGACCAGGGAATATGATCTGACCCTGTCATCTAGTTGTGCAGCTTATTATGATTTAGGAGTAAAACGCGTTTCAGAACAGGTTTCCAAACGCTGCATTAGTCGAGAACGGCAGTCCGCGCGTGATCACTCGCAGTCCATTTCGCGGCTCACTGCCCTCAGTAATTGCTATAGTGAACCCGTCAATTTCATACACCACTATTGAGAATTACTTTTGATAACCTGTTGATTTGATGCGCTAACAATGCATCAATATAATTTATGGGACAATGATTCGCAATTGAAGGAGTGTTATTGAACTTTGTATTTTAGGTAAATTGTTCTGCCCCTGTTACGTTAAAACATTACAATAATATTAGGTATACATGTGTTACATAAAGTTGATAATAATACCTGTACAATTACATGAAAATTTGATTTTCGAAGAAGTTCCTTTTAATACATACGTATATATCTTCCGCTGTAACTTTAATGGGGTTGTCAGAGAGAATGGAGCGCCAAGCATTGCAGTCCATACATATTACTTTAATAATTAAGAAGTAAAGTAAAGTAGTGTAGTTCCTTTTAATCACTTAAAATTCAAATAATTAGCTCAAGTATACCAAATATTTCGCAAACTAGTTTGGATAACAAAAATGAAATACTTAAAATAATCATGATATAAACTTATATCTTATGTACATACATACATATATATATATATTACAAGCCGTTTCCCGCCCGCTGCGCTAGGCGTAAGTGAAAATTTTGTACGTAATAGTACATTTTTGTTTGAAAAATGGTGAAAAGTGGTGAAAAAATAAGTAGCCTATAACCATCTACAACTAATTCCGCGGCGAATGGTCATAGTCCCATGCCGATCGGTCCAGTAGTTTTCAAGTTTATCGCGGTCAAAGAAAAAAAACTTTCATTATATATATTATATATATAGATATATTATAATTGTTTTTTGAGCGGCAACATTAACAATAGTAAGCAATATAATAAACGCTTTTTAAAAGCAATTGAATAATGTTGTAAATTACTTCGATAATGGATTATAGAACTTCTATAAGACTTGGCACCATTTAGATCTGAATTTTATTATTGGCGAATCGCGCAGTCTCGCACGTCCTTTGTATATACCGAACTTGGTGGCCGAGTGGTGTGGGTGACAGGGGGTGGACCAACAGGCGGTTACGGCTAGCTGCCTTCAAGTGGAGCCTTAGCCTGTGATCCTAAGATCGCGGTGCGTAGACTTCATGTCTACACCCTTCTCGAGGTGGCTATGTTTTAACAGTACACCGCGGATCTAGATTGGAGAGTAGGTAAATACTCCTGAGGGTGGTGCTTCGACGGCGCCTTCAGTACTGGATCGGGGCCGATGAGGCTGCAGCGCCGAAAGGGCCCGACTCGGTGTGTTGGTGGGGGGGAGGGGGAAGGGAAGGGTGGTGTGTTACTGGCACCCTGTTTGAGCGCTGGTCGTCGTCGTATCGATATTTTAAATTTTAAATATCGATATTTAGTGGTTGATAATATCGACATATCGATATCAAGCTATCGATATTCATATCGATATCGAGATCGATATTTTAGCTATATTGCTCATCCCTATCATAGAAATACTTATGTATTTAGTACACTTATACTCATTATTACTACATTCGTCTGTCCCGGGTATTAGATTTCTTACATTATACACCTATCTTAACTACTTATTAAATTTATTATTTTTAAATATCACCAATTTATAGAGAAGTTAAAGTAATACATACACATGAATATTGTTGATGAGCATAATTATAGTTACATTAGCATAATTTATTAGCAGTACGATCTCAGGTTGAGCTTAGTATGTAATTACAAACTATCGACAATCGGTACATTCAGTTTCAATTATGTTGGTACTAAAGAACATTATGTTCTGTGGTTCATACAACTGTCCACCACGCGTATTAATTACCTAGTCGTTGTTCGTGTGGGAACGATCAAGTTATATGGAATTCCAATTTACATGGTTACGTTCAAATAAAATTATTACTAAATTCTACTGAAAATTATTATTGGTTGGCAGACAATTAAAATATACCCAACAAAAAAAATAAAATAAATGTCAGAAAAAAAAAAACATTTAACAACGTACTGGATCGTTGGTGTCGTGATTAGTGCATCTGCCTTCACAGCCAAAAATAAAAGTTTTTACAAATTAATATCGTACGTACGAATTACAATTTGACCATAACAAGAGAAGAAAGTTCGTAATTTAGCTATGAAAGTTTATATATATGCAAATATCAAATTCTATTAGGTAAATCGTAAATAAAAGTAGTACGCTATTGTTCCTTGTGAAACAATAGTGTATAAAATAAAATAGACGAGAGTAACCGTCTGAACACCTGCGAATATATTGTTATGGGACTAACGGAGATAGTCAAAACATAATAATACAATATCGTTCATTTCAATCTCATTATCATTCATTAATATCAAGTTATGTAAGGGCCATATCCAATACCGACGCATATCGTTGAAATTTTTTGTATTGGAAAATCAATGTAATAAATAATATAAATGTAAACATCGATTAACATCAAAGAAACCTAGTTTATATTTTATAATTTCGCCATTTTGTTGTAATAAAATAATTAATGATTGTAAAAATAAATTGAGAAATTATTTTTACAATCAAAAGGAAGAAATTGAAATAAGAACACATTTAACCAATCTTAATACAGGTGCTGCATATCATCAGTAAGGCAGCCCGGGCGAGAGAGTAAGGCCACTGTATTCCCTGCCTATAGCCGCTTTTAAATGATAATGTTCCGTTAAAAGTTTTTATCGCCACGATTTTACTGTCCACGATACAATAGGTAAGCAAAATAGTTACTTTCCTGTTGTATCGCGGAAAAGACGCTTTTGCAACGTCCACGACGTGACGTTGTCGTGGACTGAAATTTAAAAGCGTTTTCATACAACTGCATACATTTGCTTCCTTATTATAGCGTGGACGGCAAAATCGTGGCGATGAAAACGTTCTATGGTAAATTATTAAAGCAGCCTATCAGAAGAGGCGATCAAAGGGGTCTTCGGAGTCGCGACCGATCGTAGTGGGGGGCTCCGATCGTCTTCTCATGTGACCCCTAAGAGAAAGTGCGTGTAGTCCGCAAAGTGCTTCGGCACAGCGCGATAGGGGCTTCGAAGGAGATTTCGGAGCCATTTGATAACGCGCCACGGATGACCACTGCAGGATTATCAGTGAGTAAAAGCTCCACATCACTGTGCAGTGCAGGCTTCTGCGAAATCAAAAGATAATGGTACTGCATATCGTATTTCGTTCACTGATTGGTGACACTACATTCGCCTTTTCTTCATCTTAGGCATGTTCAAGCATCGCTACTATGCAACAAAGTAAATACTAGCACCGCATTATATTCCTAGAAAAATTTGCCACTGCGTACATTTACGTTCCCAATTAACTAAGACATGCTACGCATATGTATCAATCTCGAAAACGTACTTGGCAGGCTTACATTCAATCACTCTAGACATTTTATACCACAGCATCGTTATGTATGTAAGTAGCACTGTATCGGTGTCACTACAATTTGTATCGTCCATACTACCTTTAAAAAAGAATGACAACTACACAAATAGAAGCCTTATAAAATCCCTGGAAAAACGAAATAACATTTCTCCGCCCACTTCTATTGAAGCTTTCCTTGAAGTTTCAAAAAGTAACCATAACATGTAATATGTATATGTATTACCTATACATTTTTTACATCAGTATAAATATGCTTTTTCTTTACATAAAAACCATAATAACATTATATGATTTTATACAATCATGTTTCTATTGTCATGATACAAAAACAAACGTTTTGCTCATTATCTAGACAGGCAGTGATGTTATGCAGATGTGATGTTGTTCGCATCATCCCAATGCCTACGTTACAAGCAATTATCGTACTAGTTCATTGTACTCCTAACGGATCCGCAACACATGTTCCATTAAGCTAATCTTTCCTCATTATACCATGTTTTATTTGTTACTATGTGTACCGACTTACATAACATTAATTTGATGTCCTGTCTCTGCGTATCAAAGAAAATATACATACATTAATTTTTTCGTAGAAAACGAGTGGAAATAACAAATTTGAAAAGGATTGTAATTAATATTTATAAAATATTTTGCACAACATTTTGCATTTTTAAGATTTTGCACATTTTGGCTTACCATAATTCTGTTTTAACATATTCTGTTTTACCATGATTTAAATACGAAATAATGTGGACATTTATACTACAATATATTCAAGGTAATCATTACAAACATATATCTTTAAAGATTTGCCAAATATGTATACAATTCCGATACAATATAGTAAAATTCCGAAATTTTGTGCAATGTCACTGATATCCTGGAAGTTGCTAGGACACGGAAAACAGTAAGTTGGCGCCTCACATTAGGAGTCTTCCAAGTTATTAAGGTTTCCGATTATTTGTTCAATTGTCAGACATTACAAAAATACATTTCACTTGCATAATTCTCTAGTTGCACACAATTTTTAAAGTATTCAATTTTAAAAATGTTCATAGTTTTTATTTCATAAGGTAATCACATTGAAATGAAAACGTAAAATTAGGAAATTTTACAATTAATAAACTATTGGACGAATGGTACTGATAATATGTATATGTATTCTTTCTCAGCACATTGAATTACTATTGAATGGATAAATCACTCACTAAAATCTTGATGCGTCTGTTTATTTTATGAAAGAACTGTAGACTTGTTTGGAAGCCAAGAGTAATTTAAAATTGTAATGTCTCACATCTCCGACGGCATGATGACACAAAGTTGAAATGTTTATTTATTACGGACAGTTTTCTTCAACGTTGACAGCTGTATCCTGTGTAGTGGACATTCAACTCATTCAATAATAAAATATAAAAATTATTTGGAATTGCAAACAAGTACCTACATTCTCATAAACGTGTTCTACAATTTTGAATTTACAAGTAACTATATATGACTTGTAATTCAATGCAATAACATAGTAATCAAAGTCAACAAAAAGTTTAGACAAACAGAAATAAAATATACATACAAAGTTTATAAAAGTTTAAAAGAAATTCAAAAGTACTACATTTATACATATATACAAAAACAAATAAAAACTAAAAACAAAAATGAAAATCGTTATTAAAATAAACTTAAGCAATGGAATCGAACGGGTCTAAAATAAAAAAATATAAATTAATTGAAGAATAAAGAACTGAGTATTTCACGCAGTTTAGTTGTTTATACCAACTATTTATATTTATTCTCAATTCTTCTTTATTATTAGTTTTCACACAATTACTACCGAACACTTAGAATCATAATCTTACATATATATTTCGGAAAAGACACGGAGCAATTCGCGCTCTTGCGACTCAACTATAAGAAATAGGTATCTAATCTTACAAGAGGCGCACTACTCCATAAGTTACCACGTTAAGACACAGATAATGTGCAAATGACAGAAAACTCTTCGTAACAGTTATTACGTAGGTAATTGGAAATTTAATAATGGTAAGCGATCCGTCGGAAAAATGCCGCCGTAGTCCAACATACTGTAAGCGCCGGCCCTAACGTTCCGTTAACGTGTTATCCCTTCCAAACCGGAAGTCGCGCTTTACCTTTGTATAGTCAAATGAGTGCCTTTTATTATTTCCACCGACATATATTATTTCTCACAGAGTACAATTTTCACTTACATAGATTACATTTTTTACACAGCAGAGGAAGTGTCCACATATGACAACCATGACAGAGACAACATATTTCACATAACATTCTTAACAGTATTCTCCACATCTTAGGTGTATCATTACAAATATTGATGTTGGTGCTAATAAAACCAAACACCAGCGGAGTAATCGCTACATATAAACATTGCACTGGAACATAAAAGTAGTTCCCGGTGAACTGGACCCCTCGGTTGATCAGATCAGTAAATCAAGATCCGTAATTTTTTTAGTAAAAACCTGGAGCCGAATGTCTCTTTACTAAACCAATAAAAATAAGATGGCGGCCGCTTGATGGTTCGGAACGATTCCGCGTCGAATCGTCATAGTTCCATATTCCACCTTCAGCAGTTTTCACGCAATTGAAGGATAAAAAATCATCTTCATTATCCATATATAGAAGAAGATATGCATGTATAGTGAAAACTGCACTAGTAATTTATTGACTGTGTCGCAGTTCTCGATGCCACGAGTTCGTGTGATGCTCTAGTTTCATAAGTTATCTCTACCTCTACCGAAACTCGAAACTTTATTTTTCGTTAAAATTAGAAACCACATGCAGGGACATAAAGTGGAAAGATATTAAAAAGTCATCAATTTTTCTTTCGTTCCTTCTATAAATATAGGCCTATAAATATCCACAAACAAACACAATTATAGTTTACACAATAGATATTGCACAAACACCTATTTCCTGTGCATAGACATATTCCTTAATATCAATAAGTTAAATTCTAGACATATTAATGTACTGAGTGTAGGTACTAACTTATATGTTATATCTTATCGCTACGGAAGTTAGCTTTCTTCCACATTCCTAATTGTTTATTTACAAAAACGTACCGGATATACTTATTGGGCGCAAAAAGTTATCGTTATTTGTCGACAAAACTTTAATCGCAGCATATTACATAGTCACGTTTCCGAGTATGAATTCATTAGCGCCGACATAAAAACATAAATCAGTTATACTATTACGTTAGTATTTGGTGAAGTTGCGTGTAGGATGCCGGCCAAGCCTTCTTTGGTCGCGCCCAACTGCATTGAAAGGACAAAGTTTGCGTTACAAAGTGTACAACTACAGGGTGAAACATGCGAAATTGTTTTCCCACTAATTATAATATCAAAACACGCAATTTGATTCACTGCTATACCCTTTAGGAGACGACTACGAATAAAACGAAACCTGAATTATTTAGAATTGCAAACAAGTACTAATTAAGTAATAATGCTTATATACATATATCAAAAACACACTGAAAATAACTGTTTATGGAAATAAAATTTAAAAATCAGTTAACCAGAACGTATAAGATAACATACGCTAACACAGATCACTATACTCTTGTATAGACATAAACTCTTGTTAATGAATTAGATAAACTCTTGTTTACGCCACTTCCCATTCGAGGCAGACAGATTAGCAAAGCACAAAAAAAATATAATTTTGATTCCGCTTCTAAATTAAATATTCGAGTAGATATATTTTTCTTTCTTTATAGACCAACATGAATATAACTATTATGAGAATAAAAACGAAGTTAGAGACGCACTATATATACGAGTGAAAACAGAAGTGGGTAAATCACAAACTATAAACGCAAGACGAAAGGCCACTTATTCTCCCTTACTTGAATAATATCATCGCTCCGCATTTCTTCCTTATCTTGCTTTTCCTTCACATTCATCTGTGGGAAACCAATTACTTGTAGACTACAAGTAATTGGTACACAGTGGAGCGATGAACAAGAGATATAAGAAGGATGGAGACTGTTGAAATATCGCTTTTACCGTTGCGAACTATTTTAAGTCAAAAAATACCTATAATTAAATATACGTACGTATGTAGGTGCCTATATGTATTTAGTAAAATATGACATTATAATTTATCATTGTAACTAGAACATTGTGAAGAATATAACAATATTCTTTTTATTTTATTTTATATTAGCCGTGCCCCGCAGTTTCAACCACGATATTGTTATTTTTCCGAGTAAAAAAATAGATTAATCTTTGAAAAGTCCTCTAGTTAGCAATGAGAGCCTAATCAAAATAGGTTTAGCCGCTTCAGAGATAAGTCTGGACAAATAAATAGATAGACAGACAAATATTACAAAAACGGGCGTTTGAATTTTGATAACGTGCAAATAACCTCAAATAACTATAACATCTAGGTTCCCAAACTTATTTTGTCTACTGAGTCGAGAGCTCATGCAGTCGTTGTCTAAGATGCCTCCTAGCCAAATGAAATTACAAATCACCCCCCAGGCCTCTACACAACGCCCCCATTTTTTTTCTGGGTCTCTTACCGCCCCCCTTTAGGCCTACAGCGCCCTCAGGGGGGCGTTATCGCCCTCTTTGGGAATGGGTGCAATAACAGACGAAAAAGCATTCAGTTTGAAAAGACTGTCGAAAAATACAATAACTCGCACAGCTTACCAATTCGCTAATGCAAGTTTAGTATATACTGTAGAACTTCGATTGTAGCCATATTCGTGTGATTCAGTCATCTATTCTATTTCTGTATCATGGAGACCATTTGGTTTTGACCTAAAAACTTATTATGGCTTACTTGTCCTGAAACAATCTGCCAAAATTTTAAACATTACATTGCGTCTGTTTTTGTTAAACCAGTACTTTTTATTACTTTATGTCTCTGTTGTGAAAGCTTCGTCGGGTGTCGTTTTTGGTTGAAGTTGTTTTTATCAATTAACTTACAAAAAGTAAGGTTCATTGAAAATGGTATTACTTATAAATATTAAAACTCAAATTTAAAGTTTTCAAGTAATAAAATAGCTATAAAACAGCTTATTCATGTACACCTTGATGGTGTAGGATGAGAATCCTACTCCATGTTAAGCTACTATTAAATCGTGTCGAATCAATTTACACATGTCGTACGAGTACCTATATGAACGTAAAAACTTTTCTAAACCTTAACGATTATGTTACAATTAAAAAATGCCAAATATCGTTCAATGTTAATTTATATAAAGATGGTTAAAATGTTTGTTGCCTTGTATATTACATAATATACATATAAAGTAATATAAATATGAAGGAATTCTTTTCCTTTTTGTAGGATATCGACGTGGGTGGAAATGCATATTACATAGAAAATGAAAAGACGAGTTCTTTTCATTACACTTCTCGTGTAATTTTCTTTTTTTTTCATATAGAATAGCAACTACCTGTAGATAAAATGTTTTCCAACCTCTTACGTGTAATTTTAACCGACTTCAAAAAAAGAAGGAGGTTCTCAATTCGTCTGTATATTGTTTTTTTTTATGTATGTTTTTTACCTCATAACTCCGTCATTTATGAACCGATTTCGAAAATTCTTTTTACGTTTGGTAGGTAATACTTTAGAGGTGGTCCTATTTAAATTTCAGCGATATTGGAGCTTGGATACTGAAGATACACTAGATAACGCGACCTGGTTATAACCTTTACTTATATTGATGATTCTCTTGTATATCGTTGTGCTCCGGAATTAGAATGAATTAGAATTGCAGACCTGCCTTAGATATTTATTTAGGTCAAGATCACTCAAAAGGGAGAAAAAATTTTATTAAAAAAAATTAAACCGCCTTCAAAAAAACACTGAAAATATAAAATAACTATCCCTTACTAGTCAAACTTCGATAACGACGAACGACTTCAATAACAGTCAAATTTAATTATATAGGAATGTGTATCGTATTTATAAAGTTATTTTAATTGTACTTGAGTTTTGATTAGTAAAGGATGGTTATTTTATACTTTTCAGTGTTTTTTTTAAAGGCGGTTTAATTTTATTTAATAAAATTTTTTCGACTGAGTCATTTTTACACAACTTACATTCGAATGTACGAACTGTCAATATTACAAAATAAATTATTATCGTTAACTAGCAACACTCTCAAATGAGAGTGGTGGCCGCTTGTTAATGAATTTTATGATAATATGTAGAACGACCTTTCTTTTGGATAGAATTATAAAGAGAGTACAAATAAAATTCATGTCTTTTACCCATACTAGGCGTGTTTAGTGCCAAATGCTTATAAACTCAATTTTCCGATTATGTATTACACTTTACACCCACAGAACCAAACCTGTTGAACAGTACTTTAACAGAGTGTTAACTGGTGACATTAGAACGACCCTTAATTACATGGTGACCTGGATACTAATGTACACCTTTGTCACACGGTTGTACTTCATTTATATCTAAAATAATATATTTAAGTAGACGAGCGATTTTTTAATCGCATAATTATTTTTAAATGCATGTTTTATTCTAAAAATAAGTCTATTTTAAAGGTCTTATGGTATTTATGTAAATATAAAAAATACACTCTAAGTGTGTCTGGATAAAATTTGAAAATAGATCAAATGGTCCAATATTTTATCAAGTATAAATATGAAGAAATCTTTTTAACTTTAACGATTAAATTCTACAGTTTTGGTATCTATGGTGGTAAGTATGTTAGGACCGCGACGCTTGGCGCCGTTAAGGATACAATATGAAAATATATATGTATGTACATATGGATATATTATATGATTATGTATGTTTTGAGTATGTACATATGGTGGTTATATATATGATACTTACAAATTGATCACTTGAGATGGCGATTGAATCAACATCCAAAAACTCACCACCTACCTACCACCAAGAATTGCCTGATAGGAAACGAGTGAGACAATCGTGTCATCCGGTCACGTTCGTGTTAAAATATTGCTAACGATTATCGCGAATATTAATGAGTTGAATCGAATGGCGGCGCCTGTGCATATAAATTTGTACAACCTATCTTTCTGTAAAATATATGTTTAAAAAGTATTTGGATATACCAAATTATAATTTAACATAAATAATGCTGTTACGTTAAAAGATTGAAATGATTACTTACGGAAACTATAATATTTTGATAAATTGCAGAAGAAAAAGTGATAATGAGAAAAAACATGCACCATGTCACCATCGCTCTGTTATCATTATGACTTGTAGTTTTGTCACAATTACTTACGATTATTTTCTATTGTAGGTTCCTTTTCACTTATATTTTATGATAATTTGTTTTACTTAGAACGTTTTAAGCTGAACAATAAGCACAAAAATAAATTAATATAGGTCGGTTGGAAATTTTTAGGTAGATCAATCCTAACCAAACATCTCTATTATATTTTAACATCATGGCTTTTGTTTTAGTAAATGTTTACAAATTTTGTGATGCCTGAAAATAGAACAGCATTGCGTTCATAGTAGAATATAGTACTATGCATTGTTTAGTTTATAACCGCTCCTAAATATCGACCGGGAAGTGGTTTCTACTTACGTCATAAAATTGCACCAGTAATACTTCCGCAAAGTATATTATAACCACTTAATTATTACACTTAACCGAACGCTTAGACCACAAACATAAAACATAAAGGAAAACTTAGACATGAACTCGATATAAAATTTGGTAACACCCAAAACCCGATTTAGTTTTAACGAGTTTTTACTTTTTTTTTAGTACTAATTACGAATATCAGGAGGTCATTCTTCAGCATATCGGAATTTTTAATTTAAAAATTAGCAAGGAATAGACCAGGATAAATACGAGAATAATCTAAATATTTAAAAAAGACAATGACTGCATGTAATATAATTTTCGAATTTTTTCCTATAGATTTTTCATCACAGGACTTACCATATAGTAACTGACAACACGTATATATTTAACTGACATTAATGATAAATGTTGTTGTCAAATACGTATACCACTACCAATTTGTTATAAATTCAATAAATTTATGAAGGCAGCGAGGAGAAATTATATACTGTTTAATTCGAAATAATTCAAATGCAGTAAAACAACAAAAGAGTGTAAAACAATAATGGAACGTGCAATTGAAATTGAATTGAATCGCGCACAATTAGAACTTATTCACGCCCCAAAGCTTGTATTCAAATTTCGAACGCGCTAGAACGATAAGTTTTTTCTTTATCGTCTTTTGTTTCTGTAGTATTATTTGTTGTCGCCAGAGTCACAGAAATCAATAGGTTCTTTCTATTGAGAACGCACTATATTATACGTTAGATATGTACGTACTAACATGACTAGCATTGTCACTTTCTGAATACAATATTAACACAAAGCTAAACATTTATGAATGAATTTAGAATGTTAGGAAACAAGAAACGTTACGTTTTTGTATGGGTTTCGGAGTTTTTTTCTGATTTATTTTGTATACATTGCCTTTATTAAGTTTCAACTTTATTTATATTTCTGAGCAAATTACAATTACGAACGTTGTATATACTTACCTAATACCTAGGTATTGTTATTCTTTACTTACGAACTATACTTTTTGTCAATTTTTAGAGAATTTCTTCAAATAACTATTTTCAATGCTCGTTGTAGTTCCATGTACATTAAACCGATTATTTTAATACATAGACGATTTCAATATATCTAATGTAACGAGAACGCAACGCATTTCATTACGTTTGTCATAAAAGATAGCCTCAAAAAGGCTAGATTTATCATCTATTCCTTTAATGCACTGACGGACTGACTCAGGACTCCTTATTAACATAATTTTTCCATGAATGACTTAGGCAACGTGGTCTAGTTAAAATATAAGTTATGATTCATACAAAAAATACCTTTAAATGTATATGAACCTAAGCTAACAAAAAAATAATTTCTTCATTATAAGTAAAATATTTTGTTGTCGTAGACATTAAAAATTAGTACAAAAACAAATATGTTCATTTTCCAATGCTCGATTTATTATAGCAATTGAATAGCGATGTACTGTTAATAAAGACAAATGTACGACCATGCCGTTGAAGCATTTTTCATTCAACATATTATGATTTCTCAGAATACAACGGCGTGTCATTTTGAAATAGATTGAAAACGTCGTGGCGTGGGCTCGTGCCTCGTAGATAATGTACAGCCCGCTTTCCACAAGTATCTAGGCCACAATAACAAGAAGCGATAGCTAAGTGAAAATAAGTTGAATTAAACACGGTGTCCGATGACAACGCGGATCTGCATAGTAATTTGATTAACTGCTTGTTTATATAAGTGTCAACAAGTTGACACCGTGCCCTTATTAGGAGCGCAGAAACCCTACGCAATCAAGTTTCGACTTCGACTGGGCACACAACAAAAGACAAGCCACTTTTTGTAATCTATTGCAACGTGATCTATAGTTTAGCAGTTAGATGAAGTCCTATGCTGTATACATAAACTCCAATCACACCACTAAACAAAAATGTAGTGCTTTTGCATAATATTAAAGGAAACAAGTAGGTATCTATGTAATAAGTACACTGGAACGATTCACTATATTAATAGACCTATCCAAATGATTGTAAGTATCTTATTGACAGCATAAACATTCTAGTAGTAACTGCGTGTTTGTGAGAAACTTGAGCAATATCTTAGCTAAGCAATTTACGAGCTTCGCAATAATTGTGTACGTTTACACCATTGAATGTGGTAATGAAAAATTTTTCACACTCATAATTTATGTGACACAGTGAACGATAAAAATCTATGGCAAAATTTCGCTTGTTGCTAGGGTTTGTTGAGAAAAGCCACAGTACATTTTTTTCAGTGAATTCGTGATCTAATAGGCTTTCATTTGAAACTCCAAAAAAAGCTGCGTTTTAGAATTGTTCTTCATTTCCTTTCTTAACATTCTATTTACACCCCCGAAATTATCCGCACCGGAGTGTAGAAGGCACCGAAGCTCCTCTCACTTTGCGCCCAAGCACTTCTTCTGGGAACAGTTACAAAGCGTGGACAACACGCGTCCTCGAGTCACATGGATGGACAACTGTAACACGACCGCGACCCCGAAGGCCCCTCTAGTGCCATTTTACGACAGACAGGGAAGGAAAACAGTAGCCTTACTTTCTGGCCCTTGTTACAGGGCTATATTATTACTAGCGATCCGGTCCGGCTTCGCACGGGTAGAAAATTTGTTGAAAATAAAATACAGCTCATTTTACTCACAGAGAATGTAGCTTCTTTTAGAAAGAATTTTTGAAATCGGTTGAGTAGTTTTTGAGTTTATCCATTACATACAAACAAACAAAGTTCACCTCTTTATAATATATTATATTTATAATAGTCAGACATATATCAAAATACCTTAAGAATGTTATGAGCAAAAGAGATTTAATACACTTACATATCTAAAAATAAGTCGTTGATAGCACTATTGTAAAGTTCAGAAGAGCAGATCGTGTTTAATAGATCCACAATTTTTTTTTACAAGCGAAATCACAATTTGTTGTACAAAATGGAGACAAATGTTTATTAATTGATTATTTTATTTCCTGTCGATTTACCAGTAAATGCGTATACAGCGTGTACGAACTGCTTCAGCAAACAACGCACGTCCTCAGACAAATCGGCACGTGTTCTCATACATGTTCAGTGTAGCGGAAAGTGGGCCAGTGCTATATTCAGCCATCTATCTCGTTTTGCTAATGTCACGAAATAAAATAACGTAATGTTATCTATGTAATGAGCAGTAGGGAAGTGATGCATGAGCGTATCTGATTTCGATTGTACTTACTTTATGTGAAAATTAGCGGCCCGCTGCGATTTCGCCCGGGTTGAATACATAATATGTATAACATGGTATATTTTCAGCTGGAATAACGTACCTTTAAAAGATTGGAATTGTTCCCATAAGCGCAGTGATTGCAGAGATTACCCTCCACATATAAACAAACTTACGAAGTCCGCTCTGTCTCTTTATAATATTGGTATATTAGTCAACGAGTTTTTTCTTACATAAAAAATCTAAGTTCCAATTTTTAAGTTATGCTTTTTCAAATAACAGACCCTATTATATTTTCTGAATAATATTTATGCCACATAATATGTTTTGTAAATTATACATACACATTAATTCTTCCAGTGTCGCGTATTGAAGAAGACACTAGTAGAGACGCTAGTGGAGTATTTGTAAAAAATATTTCTTTATAGGACTACTTGCTACCTCTTATGGTGATCATCATCAGATTTTTGGTGATCAACAGTGATCAAATTTGATTTTTTGAGCTGCAAAATACAAACCCTTCACATATAAGATTCAGAACTGAATAGCCTGAAAATTACTAAACCGATTTCAACCATACATATTTAAGAACACTCTAGTCAATTGCAACTTTTAAATAAAATAAACTGTATGCAATTCGGTCCTTTCGTTTGGGAGCTATAATGCCACAGACAGACACACAGATACCTAGAATCACAAACACACCGACAGACAAAAGCTTCACATTTGTAACTTCCCCCTTTTTGCGTCGGGGCTTAAAAGGAACCTTATAAAGCAATTTTGCAGTCACAGGACTTTTTTATGTCAAAATTCTTTAATTTTTAGGACTCGTTTCTTTATTGCTGTTTTTACAATTGTGCATAAATAATAAATTGTTATCATAATGACAATATTTTTCTTTATTACAATAATAAATACGAATGAATCAATTCAACTATCTCTTCACGGTCAACTAGCAATTCTACAATATTACTGATTTCTTTAGACCATTAAATTATTGCCACTACAATACTCAAGAGACACCTTAGAAAAACACCTATCGATCACTATAACTGCAAGCTTTTTGTAATTCCCTTTTATTTTTTTATTACCTATTCCAAGAAATGGGGAATATTTCAAAGAATATTTCAATGTTGGAGGAGTGCTATTTGTAAAAATATTAATGATTAGTGTGTTGACATTTCATACTCGATCCCATAGACTCTGGATGTCACGGGCATCTCTATTCCAGTTTTTAGGTTGCGTCGAGTATAAATATAACGCAGTGCTCGATGGTACTAACTGGTATATTTGTGTAACTTACTAAAAGTACAAACTAAGTACTTCGACTGTAATTATGCAAATGAAATAGTTTAGAAATTTATTTAATTATTTAATATATTAATTTCATGCGATACATTCCTGAAATCTTTAGCTATTTTCCGCTCAAACTCCAAAAACCACCAATCGATACGTGTTTCGCCTCTCAACGAAGCATCCTCAGGATATACCAGAAATAGGATTCAGTCAGGTAACCAGCACCGATTCGGTGCTGGTTAGCTGGTGGTTTTTGAAGTTTGAGCGGAAAATAATATGATAAATTCCTAAAGATTTTAAGAATTTATCACATAAAATGGATTTCCGCAAAGTAACACCTGAGTCTATACAATCTTAATCTATTGTCATAATTGTTCATTATTCTTAAAAATGCATAGATTTAACTCTGTTTTAATTATATTTATTGCAATAAATATACTATCTCAGATCTCAGCCAATTTAAGAAAACGAACTTTTTTAAATTGTTTAGATGTCTTGATATCACTGTTGTGTTGTGTTCGTACCCCTAGCCTAGTGATATAATTTATTGGAGTACTTATTTATTTAAAGTACTTATTTACATAAATATATGATCATTTCTTTCTTGTAGAATTTTACAAGCTGATTTTTAAATAATTACCTGCAGTGAACCAAAAATAAATCATTTATAGCTCAACTCATAATTATTTTTAACCGAGAAACGAAATAATTGGTAATTTTTTCCGTATACATGAAAATACTAAGTTAAATATCATCAATGGCCTATCATTAACGGAGCAGGTGCACATAAATTTGTAAGCTAGGCTTCATCATAAAATAGCTACGTTTAAATATCGGAACAAACTCGATTGTAGTGCGTAACTAACAAAATTGAAAATGAAAAGCCACCTTTGTTCCACTCATTTGCAGCTTCCTAAAAGCACATATATATGAATAAATCAGGAAGGCAATGTTTAATTAAACTTTATTAACAAAGAGTATACAATCTCCTCACAAATACGTAAATCAGAACTAGACATGAAACATTTTTTAGAACCGACAATTAATGAAAAACGTTATAACATTTTCATAATAACAAAAAGTTAACAACACAAATTATACGGTAATGTTATTATTACATACATCCATTATATTGTATAGCCCATATACCTTTTTGTTCGCCACAGGTCATTGTACACATATGAAGTATATTACGTCTGCAACTTTAACTCTCATGAGTGTAATACTTACCAACTTATACTCGACAGAATACACTAATGCCACCCATTACTATATATACTCGTATATATATAGTTACACTTACCTGAAACAAAAAAATAGTTAATTTTTATTTTGCAAAAATAAAATAAATAACTGATTAATAATGCTCACGAAGAAAATTACTATTTATTTTACAGGACAAGAAAATTATTCATGGTCAAAGTCAAATCAATTTATTCATGTAAATTTTTTTACAAGGTATATTTGAACGTGAAATCTACCATCGAATCGGAAAAAATCTGAACAGAGAAGAACTAACAAGAAAATCGATTTGTCATTTTTTCAACGTCATTTCGCAATATACTTGTTAAAATACAATTTTCAGAAATTCAATAAATGGATGCGCAGAAAATAATTTTCAGACTACACTTTCACCTTGGATAAAATCGTTATCTTACAATATGGTTTTTTAATCGAGATATGTATTATAATAATTTTACTTCTCTTTTCCGTTAATTGAAAATGTAATTGCCGAATGGTTCCACGTGAAGCCAAGTACATAGAACATATCAGTGAATTGATAAAATAAAAGTAACAAAAAAGTTATTCATATTATATGACATAAAAAAAATAGTATTATTGATTTTAAGATATCTCCATCTAGAGTAAATGTTAAAGTATTTTAAGTTAACCTATTAATAGTCAATTATAACATAGATGAAATTAAAGAGTG
The DNA here is from genome assembly GCA_907165235.1 of Zeuzera pyrina. Classification (NCBI taxonomy): domain Eukaryota; kingdom Metazoa; phylum Arthropoda; class Insecta; order Lepidoptera; family Cossidae; genus Zeuzera; species Zeuzera pyrina. Next base: position 9,941,519 of record OU015627.1, read on the forward strand.
CATAGATAATTCTCATATATTACAAACACTACAAACAGTACTACATGAATGTTTCATGTAGTATTTAATCAATTGCTATTTACTAAACACCCTACTATGTAAACACAAAAGAATTTAGACAGCTGAGGGTGAAACGAAAGAAGTAATTAAAACGTATTCATTTACAGACTGTCACTCGGACATACAATTTACGTGGTGTGACCACCCCGAAAAGCTATTGTGTTGCACTCCACGCCACTCACTCGGACGGACATGACTGAGGGAAATCAATCTGGTGGAACTATTGTCCATTATGACTCAATGCATTAATATTTACTCATTGCTTTTCAGATAATCTGTTTTGGTGTTTATACTTAGCTTCTAAATTTCGTTAAAACTAAAATATTACTGATCGTTCAGGAACAATTTCACTATCATAATTGAAGGCAGGAGTGGAGTGAATGTGTTAACTAACATTTAAAGCAATCACCTTTCAAACCTAGCGTGTTATAAAATGGTGACAAATCCATTCACGAGCTCATAAAATAGGATATTGTAATATTTAGAAAGTTATGAAAGTGTTAACTGCATGTATCTATTTGTAAAAAATAATGGTATACGGATATAACAATTACTTGATTTGATATTTTTCATACCATGCACATTTATATCTTTGCTTTACTTTTTACAAATAAATTACAAATCATAAGACCGATTACTTATTTTATATCAATTACGATACATCATATGTATATAATCTTAAAACACTTTCAAAGTAGTTGAATCCACTTTCATATAAATATAGATATGTATATAGGTGAACTTTAAAACTGAAACTAGCATTAAGCCCATACTATACTTTATTTTACACACGCTTGGTACTAAATATAATAAATCTTCTTTATCTAAACGAAGCTCATAAAGCGCTACCAATAGATAGCTTTTAAATTGCTTTATTAAGGAGCTTTCACATTAATTAAAGATCTTCAGGCGCCATATATTTCCGTCCAAGATTGTACGATGTACGTTACGTTCATTGTGGATCGGAAATAGTTGTGTACAATTGTACCGTCGTAAATTAGAGAGGTATTCACGTGTCCATGTCTGGAACAAAGAAATCATGTTGAACACGACCGCGCCATCAGAAATAACATGTAGGGACAGGAGGAAAAAATAAAACACGCGTTCTCTGGAATGTTCTTCGTTATTTTTCCTCAAAAGGATTAAGCTGTGAGAAATTACTTTGTACTTGAAAGCTTCAGTCGTCTCTACGCGACTTTTGTTTTAAGTTATTATACAACTGTTTATTATCAATTCTCAACTTTTTTTACAAGCTAGCCTTTAATATTTTGGTTTTGATAGATAGTCTCTACTATGTAAATCGCATTCACTCTCTATTATAAGAATTCTGTCTAAATGTAAATTAAATTCAAATCATGTAGTTAAATTTAAAATCAGTTTATGTTATGACAATACCGTTAGGTTTTGGTATCATTTATCTGTTGTATTTAAGCCTTGCAAAATATCATTTTTGTTATGCGAAAACTGACATTAAGTAAGTGAAATGGTCATAGTAAAATTTTCTTTATGTTCCTTCAAAATTACATAAAGAAAACGATAGAGAACTTTGTGCTCGGACTTCGGATGAGATATGTATAAGAAGCGGCGCTATTCAAGTCCTTTGCCTAGGGCCCTGCACCGAGTTTGCTTCAGCCGGTGTTCAAGTTTTGTTACTACTCAATCGCTTAATATGTATCCATAAAGATAGTAAATTCACACATAATAAATCTGTAAATTGTAATTATTCGGGGGCTAATTTTCATAAACAATCTACAGAAACACAACCGTGGGTTTATCGGTTTTTTTTATAATTGGCGACTCTATATTATATTTATCTTATTTTTTATGATAAATATAATAAAGAGCCATCTTTTCCACCGTTTTTCATCTTATTTATGTAAATTGTTTTGATGATTTGATCGATACTCAATAATTTATTTTATAACAAACCTTGATTTTCATGATTTGATAAAAAAAATGTTTATTTTAAGTAAATTAAATTAAGTAAAAAGATGGAAGATAGTTAATATTTTACCTACGTGCATTGTATTTAACATGCATCAACTTTAATGGAACCGCTTCTTGGCGAGTTTATGTTTTTATATCTCTTTGTAAATAAATTGACTCAAAACAGACATTAAACCAAGTTAATTAACTTTTATATTTAACTTGCGTCGCCGCCGATGACGTCTCAGGTTACTATGGTACGAGTATATTGTAGTAAGAAATGAAACACATTCAATTACTTTTAATCCCGCTCTACATTGACTTAACAGCAAAAAATTTAACGCTTTCGATAGTTTGTTCTTCGTTTACAGCCAAAAATTCAATTTAAGTATAATACATTACGTCAGTAACTAACTATTTATTAATAACAAAAAAGTACATACGTATATAAATATTTACAAACTTAAAATTACACATTATCTTAAATAATAAACTTCCTCAAAGTTGCCGCTTAGAAAGCTGTCATTGCTTAAGGTACCCAGCAGACTGGCAGCATTGCCTCTTTGAATAGCCAAACTGATTCGTTGGCGGAAGAAGCTGCCAGCCCGACGGTCTCCCGAAGCCTCGACCAGTCTCTTACAAATATCAGAAACCAGTCGATGGGCTTCGGGTCCCCAGGCACCCAAAGTTTCGACTGCAAAGGGCGTAAATATGAAACTTTCAGAGAGAGTCGCATACTTACGCCGCTTCAAGTTCTCGGCAGTGCTGGCCGCGGCACCTGCAGACTTGGAAGTCGCCGGCACATGGGAAACAGCAAGTGTATCGACACAAGTGGCATCCCACACCAGCGACCTTCCAAGTTTCCAAGGAATGAGCGTCAAACCATCCGGTCTCCTGCCGTCGCTGCGCGCAATACCTAATTAATTAATTAGGTAACGAATTAATCTGTGATAATACGTTATTAACATTTAATAAAACTTACCTTGTGTTAAGTTGTGTAAGTAATGTAAAATGTAACAACATTATGCAAAAACGTTTTAAATGACTTGATAGTATATTATTTTATGTATATAATTATTGTAACAAAATATTACAATTTCTTTTTACTTATGTCTGTTAAAAACTGCAATATTTGTTGATTATTCAAACTAATATTATACAGCGTGATACAAATACATTCGCAGTAGTTTTTAGCTATTTCATGTGTTGATTTATGTACCTTTGCAGTCATAAAACATTGTTTTTATTTTAATTTGTGCTCTATGACATATCTAAAAATAACCTAATTAAAATTTACACGAAATTTCAGCTGTTCACAGTTCAATATTTTTTTAAATTTTAACTTGTATCAGTTTTTTTTATGCTGTGACGCAAGATAAGCGTATTTGCCAACGACAGTGAAACGGCCAAATTATATTTACATTACAACATACACAACTAAATACTAAATAATATATATACGAGTACAATTACACTATCCAATTGATCTTTTAACAAGTAAAAATTAAATTTTATTTTAAACAATACAAAGACTCTCACCAAATTTGACGTTTCCCCCTTGTATCAGTTACCACTTTATCAGTTGTAGTTTATAAAAACGTTATAATTTTATTTTTGGACTTTACTTTCCTTTGAAATATTAAAAAAAGTAAATTTGTTAGACTTAGGTGTCACAATAATTTCGGAGAAAGTTCAATGAATAGTTAAAAATGAGACTTAAAAAATAGTACCCTATAAAGAAAACGAATCTAAAATATAGATGTTTTGTTCTTCACTTCGGGTTTTAGTTTAACAATTTAAGTTTGCCATATTTCAGCTGAATAGGTTTAAAGATGGCGGAATAAATCTGCTATAACGGTTTCTGCCGCTTTAATTACGGAACTAAAAATGTAGATAACTGAAAATTTAAATTGTTATTGAATCTTAGATATGTGATAATGATAGAGCAGAAAAAACGCTTTTATAATTAGATTCAGTTTAGCAAAAGATTTTTGGCACACCTGTGTATAAAATATCTCATTTACTTTCGACTTAAAAATGAAAAATATTAAGTGTAGATAATATTCATTAACAATCTATATTATTTTCAGTTTTTTAAAGTTTTGACAGAAATAATTGTTTTTAAGTACTTAAATATTTATTTATAGTACTTATGTAATTTTATGCACTTTTTATTATTCCTTCGCTATTATTCCCTTTAAACCTTCAAAATTAAAAAAATATATATTATGCTTTAAATTTTATGTATACCATTGAAATATATTGATAAGAAAATTATAGAGATAATAAATTGATGTCTGCAGTTTATTACTGCCGGAGATTTCGGGCACAAGTCTTTATAAGGATAAGATTAATTGTACGATTCTGTTCTGTACGAACTTCAACAGATTGCTACTTGCTATAATGAATCATTTTCATGAATAATGAAACGTAAAGAATATTATATTTTTTTGTGGTCAGTTAATAGGTTTTGATGGCTATACATACATACATATCTTCACGCTGTGTCCCCAACGGGGTAGTCGGAGAGGACGGAGCTGCTAGCGTCTCGGTCCTTACAATACTTCTTTCGCTTCCTCAAATCTCCTCATTCTCCTTATACATTTTCGCCTAAGTATGCGACTGCTTTTGACATTTCCGCCACCTAACACTATGGCTGTTTGATCTTCATAAGTCAGCCTTGGTCTTCCTTGGTTTCTTTTACTACTCGCTTTCGTTGTGTAAATTTTCTTCGTCAGTCTTTGCTATCGTGGCTATGGTGATTTTAAAATCCGTTAATATCGGTTAACCCAGCCAAAATGGTTGAGTTAGATGTTAAAGATTAAAACTTTATTGTACGGTAGTGAGGCCTGGATATAACCGAAATCAAATGAAAGTAAAATAAATGCAGTAGAAATGCGGTCTCTTAGAAATATGTGCGATGTCATCCTTGCGGACAAAATAAGCAATGAAGAGATACGCAGTATGACAAGATTGTTGTTGATTGTTGTTGTAAAAATAAAGAAAGGAATGTTTAGATGGTTTGGACATGTGGAAAGAATAAGTAATGAAAGACCGACGAAGAAAATCTACATAGCGAAAGTGAGTGATTGCAGAAGCCAAGGAAGACCGAGGCTGACTTACGAGATCAAATAGCGAGAGTGTAAGCTGATGGCAATGTCAAAAGCACCCGCATACCTAGGCGAAAATGTGTGAGGAAAATGATGAGATTCGAGGATGTGAAAGAAGTATGTAAGGACTGCGATACTTGACTCTCCGTCCTCTCTGACTACCCCGTTAGGGATACAGCCCGTAGATATGTATGTATATAACTATCAATGTAAATATGGTACAACAGTGTAATAATGCTAGAAAAATTGCCACATGTTTTAGATTTCATAAGTTGGCAATAACGTAACGAATTGGTATTATTTCGTAAATCCAACAAAATATATTGTTATGAGACAATTTATCGAGAATCCTACAAATTGTGCTACTATGTGACAATTTTTGATTTATAATTACCGGGTCTGTAATCACAAGAGTCATTGCCCCGTGCGTAGGTACTAATATTTATAACGTCCTCAATAATGCGTGGGATTAGTGTTGCTAAGATTATATCTGCAAATATCGAATATAAACAAGTGTATCTACTAAGTATTTATTTCTAATATCTGACTCACAAACCAGTCATTAGACTTTTTATCCAGGTAGTATACAGTTTCTGCAGTAAATTACATTTAAGTGGATAAAAAATATCTGGTAGGTAAATGAACTGTTTTCTATTGAGTGATATATGAGTCTATTGAGTAATATATATTATATATATTAAAGTAACATCATCTGGAATTTAATGCAAAAATTTCGTATTTGAGATCCACCAGCGACATTAAAAGAAAAACACGATAAGAACCGGGTCTTGTCTCCCACGCAAATTCCGTGCAGGGCAACCGTCAGATCGTTAGTGCCAAGATGCAACGTATAGAATTCAGTATCAACACCCGCCCTAAAAGCAGCTGCGTCTCTATTGAAAATTCTAGAACTACGAGTAGAGCATGCGATTTTGTTCGCGTCGACTTTAGATATTTGCTTAGATAGAGATTACCAGTGTTTAGTTACACTCACTAATAATTATTTTTTATATGTTACCTACGTATATTACAACCTTACTATTGGATTAGTATACTTTTATACATTTATTATTGTAATCACAATTATTATTGTAATACACATACCTACAATATGTAACATAATTGACCAAAAAGCTTATACTCCCTAATTAAATAATCAATGTTTATAATCATACGCTAATTAATATGTATTTTTATATAATGTTGGACTTAGTTACTACTTTGTTTATTAATTTCTTATAATTAAGACATATGTGAACACCCGGACTCAATTTTATTGTCTATTGGAACAAAAATGCCCTTTATCGTGCATCGTGTAAAGTTTGTTTTCATTTATACCGATCATGAATGCAAATTTAATTTTAATATAACGAAATTACATATTTAAAATATTTGAAATGGATTTATTTCATGACTGAATAAAATCGTTTCATTTTTCAGGTTAATTTTGTTACATGTTTCATTATAATATGTATTATCCTATATTTCTAGAAATATTTAATACAAACTATTACCATATAAAACGAAAATACTATGTTTACATCGAAATAAACAGTACTTTACTCCTTTTACCGGTATATTTGAATTAGAAAGTGTAATTCTAGTGAAGAACCCGTCGTGAAGTCAATATTTAAATGAAGTTTGCGCGAACTTGACATGCAACTTAATTGAAATGTATTATGCGAATACATAATTTATTTCAGAAATGTAATGTAAATGCTTATTCAATAACATCGTAACATACTGATTACTAAATAACTCAAAAATATAACTAATATAATGCACATACATACGCGAGATAACGATCGACCAATAATTTTACCTAAAAGTAATTATTGTGAAATGCGATTTACTCTTTCGCCAGTGCGATAATTTTTTTTTTCAAGATATTATAGCATTACATATTTCTCTTGAAAAACATCAATATAACATTTTTGTAAATAAATATACATATTTGCATAATGTATATATGTATAATTACATACATAGATATACGGAATTAAAAGTACGTATGTGAATAAAACAACAAATAATTTGTATTGTAAGTATTACTAATACATTATGACTCATTAGAATTTAAAACATCTGGTTTCCACATTATCTGTCTAATAATGAAACTGTTCTTCCTGTTATTTACATACATTATACGTACTTGTATATATCTTAAATACAGCCAGTCATTCACCCATTCTAAAGCGTACTCAAGTATAATTTTTCCGCAAGCGAATGATTCAACGAATTGCTCTGAATAACGACTAGCTATAAACTCATAAATTTTACGAACACTACAATCTTCTTTCTAAGAATTGGCTTACCATTTGAATGAACTTTATCCAGTTCCATTTACATGACTCACAATATTACTCTTCGAAAATATTATAAAGATATGCGAATACATAGAATTATTTATAAGTACATTAAACACCTTAGGGGTGTTTCTTAAAGTTATTACAAATACAATACAATCAATATAAAGATAATAATTGAAGATTTCTAGCAATTATCTAATACCACACAATTAAAAGCCAACTAACTGTACTTATATATTAGTTACAATAACTCTCCATCTAAATATTCTCGTGAAAAAAAAATTAACCAGACTTCAAAATAAAAACACTGAAAAGCACAAAATAATTATTCTATACTAATTAAAACTCAAATATTGGGTCCTTACATATGAAATTAGCGTTTGGTCACTTTGATCTGAAATATCTCCTCTTTGGTTAATAATTCCAAATTCAAATTTATAAATTCATTTAGCTGGTACATTTGAGTTTCGAAAACAGTCATTCATTTGTTTTTTTCTCATTCTTTTTTCTTTGGCGTCGCTTATTACCGCACAATGGAAAACATGAAATATCGGTATATTTACGAGTACGAGTTCTACCGTGGCACCAGTACTGCAGAAACAGCTCGAAGGATTAATTATGTGTACGGCGCTGGTGTCGCAAAAGAAAGCACGGTACGTTTTTGGTTTCAACGTTTTCGTTCTGGAAATTTCGACCTTCAGAACCAACCCCGTGGACGGACGGAGACCAAAGTGGAAAATGAAGAATTAAAGGCTATTGTGGAAGCGGATCCATCACAAATCACTTCAGAGATAGCTGCAGGCTTTGGGGTAAGTGACAAAACTGTATTAATCCACTTGAAGCAAATCGGGAAAGTAAAAAACCTTGAACGATGGGTACCTCATGAATTGAGTGAATCGAACTTGCAAACACGCGTCGACTGCTGTGTTACTTTGCTCAACCGACACAATAATGAAGGGATTTTAAATCGAATCATTACTTGTGATGAAAAGTGGATACTGTACGATAATCGGAAGCGCTCGTCGCAATGGCTGAACCCTAGAGACCCAGCCAAATCCTGCCCTAAACGAAAATTGACTCAGAAAAAGTTACTTGTGAGTGTTTGGTAGACTAGCGCCGGTGTCGTTCACTACAGCTTTCTAAAATCTGGCCCAATGATTACGGCAGATATCTATTGTCAGTAACTGCAAACCATGAAGGGAGAACTAGCTGCTAAACAACCGAGATTGGTTAATCGCTCTAGGCCACTGCTGCTTCACGACAACGCAAGACCACACACTGCACAACAAACAACCACTAAGTTAGATGAGCTACAATTGGAATGTCTGCGACATCCACCGTACTCCCCGGACCTTGCTCCAACAGATTACCATTTTTTCCGGAATTTGGACAACTTCTTACAAGGAAAAAAATTCAACTCCGATGCGGCAGTCCAAACCGCCTTCAAAGAGTTTATTGATTCTCGCCCCCATGGTTTTTTTAGTAAAGGGATCAATGAACTACCTATGAGATGGCAAAAGTGCATAGATAACAACGGTGGATACTTTGATTAATTAAATATATTTTACAAAAAAAAAATTGACTTTATGTTCCTCCCGTACAAAACGACAATTTCATATGTAAGGACCCAATACAAAAATTAACGTTAATAACTGTCAAATTTAATTATGCAGCTATTTGTATCATATTTATAAAGTTGTTTTTGTTTTCTTGTTTTGATTAGTAAAGGATAATCATTTTGTACTTTTGAGTGTATTTATTTTGAAATCAGTTTAATTTATTTCTTAAAAACTTTTTTTTTTTTAAATGGCCTTGTCTTAGAAAAATTTAGATAAATATCTAAAGTAAGTTTACAACTAATCTTTTTTCCAATTCTGAAGCGGAATATTAATTAAAAGAATCATCAAAATATATAAGTCGGTGGGAAGTACTTTTGTTTAAGCAGCACTACATCATTTGATCTTAACTAAATTTCTGTGGACCACTTTGGACATATACCTTTCAATTAAAAAAATAATTATCAAAATTAGTACATAAATGGCGAAGACAAATTCAATCGAATTCAGAACTTCGTCCTGTTTTTGAAGTCAGTTAAAAAAACATCTTGTGATGGAATATCATAATTATCTAAGTCGTGTTGAAGCTTTACAAATAATTATAAGGCACATCTCAAGCGTTAAAACCAATAGATACCTAGGTACTAGCTTTAAAACATTTCACGAGATAATGGCACTGTCCAATTTAAGGCGAGCATTGAAAACTTTGACGCCAGGGATCTCGATTTTTCTAAGTGGTTACAAAACTAATGTAAATGATATTTGGTAACCTGATTCTTCATTTCATTGACTTCATTTCGCCAGTTGCGATATACGATTGGTTAACTTTTGTAAGAGAAAAAAAAATCAAAGAAACCTCTTTTAAAACAGAGATTTACATTTTACGGTGTAGTGGGATCGCCTTATGCTTCTAAATTTTCTGTATAGTTTAATCTAAGCAAAACTTCAAAACTACCGTTGGATTTTTTTAAATTAATTATAGTTATAATTAATTAATATAATTATAGTATATATATAATATAATTAATTATAGTTATAGTTAATTATAGTATAACGAAAATAACTGTTTTCTCCTGTTTTTCGTAAGCTAGCGTGCGCAAATTTGTATAGCGCAGAAGGTTTATTTTAGATTAAATTATTGTTTATCACTGCGACACCTTAATGGATAAAAGTGAACCTTTAAAAAGCATCGTAATTTATTCCGTTATCTTTGCAACTAATGAGCTAAAATTTGCTACAGAGAGGTAAATTGGATATCCAAAGTCAAAAATGAAAAACAAAGAGCTACGTAAGAATTATTTGGACCTAATTTTGTTTAAAATATAATTTAACTTCTATTTTGTCACAAATTGCTATGGATCTTAAATTAATGCGTGCCCGATAAGCTCGTATGATACTTTTTTAAATTGGTAACATTTTCTAGATCATTTCATAATGTTAAATATGAAATTTAACGGGAGCACTGATCAGTATGAACACGTTATCAATTCTTCATCGCAACTATTATGTACTTGACTATTCGACGGCTTCTCAACAACTGAACTCTTACAAGACCAAAATCAGGCGTTTATGCAGCCCTACTACACGCAGGAAATCCATTCTACCCTCGTTGTTGTTACTAAAATGTTACATAATATCACACTGGGGTAATTTATTTGATTAAAATTAATGTGGAACTAACAATAAATATTATGTCACTGATTTTAAAGTTTTTGCCTCGCACTAAGGCGGCCATTACGCTCTAGGTTAGCTGTTAATTAAACCACGGTTCAACCTAGGAGAACCTATATCTAACGCTTTCATTAATTTTGTACGACACTTGCATGAGCTTTTAAAGGCCACTTTACAATGGCTTTTAACGTTTAACGAGTATTATACAACAACCAAACCTCTTCTATAAAATAATTAAATCATAAAACTATGCCTTACTCAATTCATTATTAAGCAACGTATTTATAAATGACGTTAATGTATAGCATATAACATTCACTTTATGAGTATCTATACTAAATGCACGTAACACAAATGTTATAATTTAATTACTTCAAGCGCAAACAATGACAAATACCTCATAATAAAGCTAGTAATATGGAAATATACAAAAAAATATCGTATTATATTTAGCCTGTGATATTATATTTCGTGAAAAGCAGTATTATTTTTATTACGTGTCATTAAGCAAAACCTCGTGTAATAATATTATATACGCATCATGATGAATAACGAGACACTCTAATGCATAGTAATGCGTATGGTAAGTTGTAACCTTGAGGCAAACGAATGATTTATCGTTACGGTTATTATTTACGAACTAAGAAAAGGTAATTATATTTGTAGTTTTATAAAATTACAAGTATAATTATGTTGTCTTTTACATCATATTTGTACATCATTTTATTTTAAGTGTCTGGTATATATATATCAACATATATACATGTTAAAAATTCTTTAAAATTTCATTAAAAGTGAGTATCCGTGTATTTCTCGGTATATATGTTCATTGCTCGGTATTATATGGTTTTGTAACTGAAATATTCATTACCTCATTGACCGAACCATCACCGCATTGTGGATGGCAATTTTGGCTGTGTTAGATATATTCACACTGCCTACTAATACGGACAGAGTATCATTCACTTTATGCACTGGTTCCCAAACTTATTTTGTCTACTGAGTCGAGAGCTCATGCAGTCGTTGTCTAAGATGCCTCCTAGCTAAATGAAATTACAAATCACCCCCCAGGCCTCTACACAACGCCCCCATTTTTTTTCTGGGTCTCTTACCGCCCCCCTTTAGGCCTGCAGCGCCCACAAGGGGGCGTTATCGCCCACTTTGGGAAAGGCTGACTTTATGCAACTCTGCTTCTGATAGTGCTGCAAGCACAACATCGTCAGCGTACAATAAGCAGTTTACCACCGTATCATCACATATCATATCACTCATACTACCTTTCAATGTTTGGAGACAACTGTCCACATACAGCACGAAAACCCAGGCAGACATGACGCAACCCTATCTGACGCCTGAACAGACTTCAAACCAGGGCGACATGTCAACATCTATCCTTACACAGGTTCTGTGGCGTCAATATAATGAACTCACAGCCTGCGGTAAGGGGCCCTCCACGCCATATTCAGACAGAAGACTCCACAAATTCATTCGCACTTCTCTATCGAACGCTTATTCAAGATCCACAAAAGCGCAGAAAACTTTCTGACTTTTAGCCAGAAACTTCTTCACGATAACGCGAAGCGAGAAAATCTGATCCAAACAACCCCTGTCGTTTCTAAAACTGTATTTCGGATGCAAATTAGTTACCTCCTGTCTTTCTCCATATAAATTTTAAGTGTACCAAATTTCACAAATTTCCGCCCTCGCAATTTTTTTAAAAAGGGAATCAACGTTTTCGCTTCACGTATTATTATTTAGATGAAATTAATTAGAAAATTCGACTATTTATTAGGCGTCAACATGTATACATATCTACATAAATCATTTAACGAATACAATCAAAGATCAATATATACTATAGACATTACGGTACCTAGAACACATAGATTACACTTGATTTATCCATCTAACGCTGATCAATTATAGACGAGTGCTCCGGATAGCTGTAACGGAAAAACTGACAGCTATTAGAAGCACAGTTACGCAAAACACATAACTATGTACAAACGGGATAAAAAGTTAAAAACTGGTCAGTTCTGCGCAGGCACAGGCAGGCGCAGATCGAGTAACGGAATTAGTTGAGACGTAGTCAATGGATTCGAAAAACTGGTTGAAGCTGTAAACTTGGACTGCATTTAATAGGGGCCAACATTGATTGCTTCTTGACGTCTCACATTATAAAGCAGTAAAATTATTATCAAACGGTGGAAAAAAAATCAACTCGTAAAGTCGTTGGCGACGTAAAGAATGTTCGTTTCTTCTAATGACATTATTGTTAGGGTTCCGCGGCCAAGGTATCGAAAACAGAACCTTTAAAGTTTCGTCATGTTGTCTGTCCGTTTGTCCGTATGTTGCAGCCGATTTAATCTTTCATATTTACACTTAATGAACTGAAAGGCACAGTTACGTAAATTGAAGACTAGAAACAAGAAATGAGAAACAAAATATGAAATAATGGTTATTATAAATCCATTTTCATTTTTGTTTATTTACTTCATTTATAAATGAAATCTTTACTTTGTCGGAAATTACTACGGAATCATATGATAATGCGTATCAACACGCTATTAGCAAGTTTTTAGACTGTTCTAAAATACTCACGCAATCATAATCAATACAACTAATACGTCATGATTCATTCAAGATTTCGAAGAAATTCAAGTATTCACTTTTAAAAAATTTTTAAAGAAATTCTTATTGCATACTGCACCTGCGTCTTCTCAGAACATCAACAACAGGCCGTTAGCGCCACTAACTGTAATTACTATGTTTAATGTACGGGACGCACTTTATAAATCGTTCTCGCTATAACTAATATAATTCAATAAATTAAATGTTACCACTTCTTTAAAAAATATATTAATTTGAGAAAATATAATGCCACTATAAAATAATTGAAAGTAATAAAAAAAACTAAAACTGATGAAATACTGATTGTTATTTTTAAAATAACAGGGGTTAAAGTATGAAATTACTGTTATAACGCTCTGGCCACTTTGCATTAAAATTAAAACTTCATAGTGTCAGATTTCAGAATGAAACTTTTTTCACGACTTTTTGGCGGGAACGGGAGAAGTGAGGTTGTCATTTTATTTAGATTTTCTATTTTTTACATTTTTAGGAGTTTTAAAGTACAACAGTGATAGTATATTGTGTTTTAAAGTTCTGTGTAAGTGACAAGAATGGAGGAGATCTAAATAAACATGTTTAGCTGAAGTTTTCGCGCTCTTCCAAGAAGTCCTTTATAACTTCAGTAAAGCCTACTATCACTTTACTGGAGGAGTTTTACAAGAAAGAACTAATTTACTTGTAATTCTAAATGGATTCTACTGTATACTAGTTTGTGTTAATGCGTGACATTGGCAAATGCGCTAATCATCTACTGAATTGTTTTCTCGCTTTACTTGACGTTGGCAATGTACTCACGTACGGTGCCATTTGCAAATAAAAAAAAAAAAACTTTTTTCACATGAAAACTTTAATATTTTAAATTTAAAAAAATTATGTATTCGATTGTTTGACTTACAATTGTTTTTACATTCATCTTTTAACGTGAAGATGGATACAGCGAAAATCAGAGTGACTTTCGAATGTGAGTTCCGACATGGGACTAACACAGCAGAAACTGTTCGTAATGTCAACGCTGTGTTTGGAGAGGATACGGCTAACGAACGCACCGTGCGTTTTTGGTTTAACTACTTTAGTAATGGAAACTTCGACTTGAAAAATAAACCACGAGGAAGACCAGCCACTAACGTAAATAATGACGAATTCTGGTTGGTTATGGTGGAAACCAATCCGTATCAAACTACCAAGGAATTAGCGGCATGGTTTGACGTTAGTATACCCCCAATAATGACCCTTATGCAGCAAATTAGTGACAAAAAAAAACTCGAAAAATGAGTGCCTCATGCTATGACTATTCTGCAGAAAACAGCGCGCGTTGAAGCTCTATTTACCTTTTTAAACCCATACAAAACTGAAGGATTTTAGACCGAAACGTGACGTGTGATAAAAAGTAGATTCTTTACGATAATCACAAGCGAACAACGCAATGGCTGATCCCAAGTCAAACGCCCCACACCTAAAGTGATGCTTACATATGGAAAGTTGATGGTGGCTTTTTGGTGGCCACTTCATGGTGTGATTCACTACAGCTTCGTCAGATCCGATCAAGTGCAATAACAGCAGATGTCTACTGTCTACTGTACAGAACTCCGAATAATTATGACGTAACTCGCAGCAAAACAGCCCCGGATCGTCAATCGATCTTCACCATTACTGCTCTAGTTTTATAACTTTCATTTAGTAAATGTTTTTAATATGACGGAAATGTCAAAAGAAAGTGTGCGAGGAGAATGATGAGTTTTAAGGAGACAAAAGAAGTATGTAAGGATCGCGATGCTTGGCATTTCATCCTCTCTGACTACACCATTAGCGATACGTGTTGCGTGAGGTCATGTTATGTTTTTTTTATATTTTATAGCTCTTTATCATACGTTTCCTATATTTTTAGCATGGCCTTTTCAAGATTTTGAATTTGATACTCATGTTCCAGTGACATATTTTTGAGTCCTCGATTTTATGATGTACAAGCCGTTACCCACCCGTTTCGCTGGTTGTAAATGGGAACTTTGTACCTACAGTAGATTTTTATTTGAAAAATGGTGAAGGGTGATTGGGATTCAAAAATTAAGTAGCCTAAAACCATCTACAAACGATTCCGCGTCGAATGGTCTCATACCGATACGTACAGTAGTTTTCACGTGATTGCGTGAAAAAGAAAACCATTTTCATTTTATAAACCAATATATAGATTGCCGACGCCATATTTAATTTTTTAAAGAACAATTTAACCTATGTCACACGCGTAACTGAGACGAACGAATCCAAGACCATCCATAGCCATACATTGAAGTTAACTGATATATTGTATAGACTTAGGTGTTACTTTGTGGAAATCCATTTTTTCATGTGATTAATTCTTATCATTTTTAGCTAGCCTCTGCCTAATGTTCCAAAAATCGACGTGTTTCGCCTCTTAACGAAGCATCCTCAGTATGTTCCAGAGATCAGACTCGGTCAGCTAATCAGCACCGAAACTTTATTTCCGAAACCGAAGTTTTCGGTGCTGGTTAGGAGGATGTTTCACAAGAGGCGAAACATGTGTCGATTTTTCAAATTTTGGGCAAAGCTAAAAATTATGAGCCGTCATATTACTATATAACACATATTTTATGAAACGAGCCGATCAAATCACATATAATCATTTGGATGGCTTACATGGTAAGTGCGTCGGAGATTGCTGCATTTATACTTACAGACAAAATACCTTAGCAAATGATATATAAAACAGTGGTTTAACCAAAGCATTAAGCCGCTTCTTAAGTGTGATTTACATCGCATAGTAAACGTTTTTCAAGGAATGGACAGGACAAGTATTCCCAACTGACGTGTGGTTACTGTAGCATTAGATAATTCACTGCTGGAAATGAATTGCAATAGCTCCAAGTCCTCTTCAAGTTGTATCTAGGTAAGCTTAATTCAAAAACAACATTTTGCTATTTAAGTAAGTAATATCAATAGAACTATTAACAGAGTAAAAGTAATAAAAACAAACTAACTTACCGCAATGAACTCTTCTGTATGCAGTATTGTTTAATATCAACAACTTCAATAACGAAAAGAATAGAGTCTAAAGAGCAGTCTAGATGAGAACAGCCGAAGATAAAACTCTGTACCTGATCTTTAGACTACATTAAGTTATTTACGTAAGTCCATCATTCCACATAATATGTATTGGTACATTGTACATACTCGTAGGTCAACCTGGATCTAACAGCCGATTGACATAGGTGAGGCCTGGCCGTAGGAGAAATATGCACACAGGCCCAGCCCCTGAGAAAGAATGGGTTATATACCTGCATATAACTTAGCACTGATACGTAAAATTAAAAAAATAGGCTGTTAGTATAGGTGATTATGACATTACTCAGTAAAGACAAGATTCGTTACTTTATCTTATAAATCATCAGATTATTATTAAATAAAAGCGATATTTCACCTTGTGTAATTGCCAACGAGGCATGTAAAATCTGGATTAATATTATCGTTCATTAATCTACCTCTTAACGAGTATAAAAAATAGTCTTGTTGTGAATCAAAGCACTTTTCTTATTCACCAAAAGAAGTTTGTTGCAATTAAACGAAAGTAGTTAGTAGTACATTCTATACACGTCTACCTCTAACTAAAAATTAAAATTAAAAAAAATTTAATACTTCGTGTACGTAAATGTAACACGTTCCAAACGTGACTTCTCGGAATTCCTAACAATATCTCTGTGGACGGACGAACGGACAATGGAATCAGGTAGGTACTTGAAGAGGCGACAGCTCATGTAAACGACGGAAAGGTATGGCATTGGACAGGCGAAGTTTAAAATAATCTAAAAATATCTGATGCGCAAAACAATCTGTGAAATTAGATGATAAATAAAGTAATTACTTGTTATGAACTATAAATAAAATAACGTATAATATCATGAATAACACGAGGTAAATAATAAAAGGTCAATAGGGCCGTTCGATAGACGATTCCGATGAATCTTAAACCATAAAAGGTCACTCGATAAACGATGAGCCGCTCATGTCCAATTATACATAACGACTTGTCTTTGATCTCAAACGAATAAAACGCAAACACGCCTGTCCTTGTTTGTAGGGCTCATTACATTAATACATTATGTATAGGTACTACACACATCAACACACAGGCTACACGAAGACGAAAAATATTACACACCTCCCCCTTAACGTGTGACATACTTCACAGTTAGCCCCTTAAATGTATAAAGAAATGCCAGTTTGGTGGCTAAATTCGTTCAAATATTGCATATGAAAAAATAATAAATGAATCCTCATTTCCTTTACAAGGATGAGCGTTCTTCACGCCCGATGTCGTCACCCCGGGCCTGCATAAACACTCAAACCAAATAATGTAGGTAGATATCAAGGGCGCTTATCTGATATCAGAGCGACGATTCAGATTGTAAAGTTGTTATTTTTAACAGTGGTTAATCATTATATCTTCTACATAATAATATATTACGCAAAAAGATTATCAATTACATTGTTTAAACATATTGTATAGATTCGGATGCTATTTTACGGAAACCTATCTCATGTGATATTATTCTTTGGCATCTTCCGCTCAAAATCTCAACATTATCAATCGAAACGTGTTTCGCTTCTAAACGCAGTTTATTTCGCTTCGCTTCTTACGTTTTGCGTTCGTACATTTGCGTTTATACTTATGCTTGTGTATAAGTCATTTTACACAAAATAAATAGACTTTATATGCAATGTAAATACAAAAGGTAGTTTTATTACTACTAGTATATAGTATACCTATGGATATATATTACCTATTGCCTTTACTTAACCTTCTTCTTACAAAATTCTTCTTTCAAAAATGCCCTATGTAGCATGTTAGTATCTTGCAGTCTATAAAAAACTTATTAAAAAAAGTCGGTGCCAACCCTACCAAACTAGTAGACTTTCTGTTGTTGTTCATTGATTTGGCACCGACTTCAATAACTGCCAAATTAATTATATAGGTAGGTAATTGTATCGTATTTAAAAACTTACTTTTGTACTTCAGTTTGATTAATAATGGATAATTCTTTTGTATTTTTCAGTGTTTTTCTATGAAAGTCGGTTTAATTTTTTTCTTAAAAAGTTTTTTCTCTCTCCTTTTTGAGTAATCTTGGTCTAAATAAATATATTTAGAGTTGATCTACACTTTGTGATAATGTTATTAGTGTAATAAAATAACATATTACTTGAATGAACAAACTTTATTAAGGTTCTTCTCAAATCATAATTATTAATAGTGTGAATAACAGTTAATTCGCATTATACAATAATTATAGTTAACAAGCCGTTACCCACCCGCTTCGCTGAGCAAATTTTTTACCTGTAATAGATTTTTGTTTGAAAAATGGTGAAGGATCTATGGAATTCAAAAAATAGCCTAAAGCCATTTACATACGATTCCGCGTGGAATGGTCGTAGTCCCATACCGATACGTTCAATAATTTTCACGTGATTGCGTGACAAAGAAAACCATTTTCATTGTATATACATATGTACATATATAAATTGCTTTATACATAGTAAAGGGATCTGTTGGAACTTGATTATCACAGAGTATATAAACATCTGTCCATAGACCACTTAAACCCATGAAACAACTTCTTTTCCAATTATGGAACGGAATGATATACAAAAGAATCATCAAAATAAATAAACTGTTAAGATTATTTGATATATCTTTGAAGTCCAAACTCCAATGTCAGTGAAATTTAAATGGAACCACCTCGGAGCTATACTACATCCATTGGAAAAGAATCATTGAAATTGGTTCACAAACAAAGAGTTGTGCCCGAACATACATAAAATAATATACGTACAAGTTGAGAAGCTCTACTCTTTTTTAAAGTCGGTTACAAATAGCTCCTGTTCATTAAATAGCTATCTGTATAAACACGAAAACAGTGTTATGTGAATCGTAATATACAATGAGCTTAAATAAACATTCTGAGCCACAAGTCCCACCAGATTACCAGCAGTAGTAATAATCTTATTCATAACACTAACAACTCGGCCGTACAAATTGAACACACATGCATAAGAAGAGAAGGCTAGAGGCCTGAGGGCAACTATTTACCATAACAAGGGAGGTAACACAATAGGACCAGGCCATTCGGTAGGAAACGTGCCTAACTAGGTGTAAAACGAGATGCTACGAGTCCATTGTGAGTTCGTTTGCTAGATATCTCTTAACTCAACGTTGTGGAGACTGCTTCATAGTTTGAGTTTTTCGCAAATCACTCCCTGTTACATTCATAGTTATCTCCTAAGGACAAACCGTTATTACAGACTATTGGCTAAGTTCACCTATATGTTCAAATGGATTAAATGTTATTATTATAATATGAACTAGGGAATAACTTATCGAAATGGATCGATTTGAGTTCGTTTTTCTCAATTTTCGGGAAAAGCTTGATTTTTAATAATTCCTATTATAAATTATTTGAATTAATAATATCGAAAATAATCACACAAAGCCTATTGTATTATTATATGCTGATATGGGCAAGTACTTATACAACGGTCAATAAATATTTCGTATTTAATAAAATGCATTTTACTGGATAAGATCTCCAATAGGACATTTATATAGTTCAATGATCCCAACATTCCACCAAATAAAATTATGTTGACTGTTGAGAGAGTCATTGTAACCATCTACTACGTGACTGAACGATTTTTACACAATTCTGCTAATTGAATCTATTGTTTGCTTCTAGATTGCTTCTCAATATGTAACGTTTTCAGACTTATTTTAAAAATTAAAAAAGCATGATTTATTAAAAATTAATTAAAGACTGAAATTACTGATAGATTATAATATAATATTAAAATAACATTAAATATTAACATCAAATATATAACAATAAAAAGCAAAAATTTTTCCCTTAGATAACATAAATATTTATAAATAGATAAATATATATAATAATATAGTTAATAATATACATTTATAAATAAATAAATATAATTAATTACATAAGTATATATATATTGGCAGTCGGGTAAAAAAATAAAAAATAAATAAAGCTTCCTCTCTCTTGGATTGCAATACCTATTTCAAGGTCCATTCAATTATTGTAATATAATTATGGAATGCAATAAAGATATTATTATTATTATTTCAATAACGGTAAAACTTCAAATGCGAAATGTTTTCTTGATTTTTATCAAAATATTCGTATTATTATTAGGTACTAATTTACATTCAGTGTACACCAGAAATAAAGAACTAACATTAATTAAAAATTATCATAATAATAAAGCGTAAATATCTAATAATAAAAATTAAAACTATCTATATTATCAAAATTATGCATTATTAAGAGATACTTTATGTATTATACAATTTATTACTTTCTATTAAATGAGATAATTGCGTTCATAAAAATTATTTAAAAGATAAAAGAAGAAAAATGCATTTAATTCCAAACATTCAAAAAACAAAACACGAGAGCGAAAGTGGCAATGCGAAGGGCCAATACCATAACGAGCGAGCTGTTCAGACATCCAATTAGAGGGAATGCGCTTTGGAAATCAACCATCTTTCACAGGGAGATGTAGTTTATACTGACAATTTAGTAGCATTCTAGAAATAGTTTGAGATGTAACAACATTAAAGTAGAATATACTAGAATACACTTTGAAAGTAAACCTATTAAGTATAAAATTGTGAAGTCGTCAATTTATTTTTAATCATATAATTGAATCGTACCTGATGCAAATGTGCCCATAACGCTAGAATATACATATTTTTTGATCATTGAAAAACAATTGAGACAATCTGTGTAAAATTTTTCTTCGTATACTATACGTAGGTACCTCTTATATATTCGTTATTTCAAAAGATTCGTGAAAGTTGTATTTTTGCGTCCAAAAATAAGCATATGCAAGCTATCGGCACTCACTGTTCGAAGATAACGTAGGGATACTGGTTTGAAATCCGCCTGTAAGTGAAGTCTCCTTAAAAGGCGGGATGTCGACAATGGCCTGGGAACTCAGCTCATTTGAGGAGAAAATATCATGTCGTGCCGACTCCAACTGGCTAAATCGGTTTTTAAATAGGGTTTTTCTGATGTGTTATGAACGAATATGAAGTAAAAGATATAGGACATGTTATTTTGTGCAAAACGTAGCCCTCTATATTATTTTTGTCTATTTAAATCTATCAGTAACATATTTTTCCTAATAAAGAAATGTTTACAAGTGCAAATATGTACAAACTAGATGTATGAAGTTTAACACTAAGACATCTATAATTAAACGCCTAACACGAAAAAACTTCGTTGACATAATTGCCTTTTTCGTCAGATATGTCGAGGAAAGTATTTACGTCAACAAAGTTACCTTGAGCAATAAGCAAACAGAGGGCCACAACGTCCATATGTGATATCATCAGGATTATCGTTATTTATCACGACAAGATAAGGGATAAATTAAGGCGGGCGCCATGTCCGATAGTTACACTTTTATCAACGTTGGTTACAGCGAAATCTAATAAAATCATTTTATAAATGTTCAATAAAAATAGCTGAAAGATTACCTATGGTAATATAGATGTCATTATACGTTATATTTTTTCTCTAAAAATACTCACATCCATCTAGTTTACTCAGCCTGATATTCTTCTTACTGATCGAAGACAAAAGCGATCAGTAGGAGGAGAATCGAGAGAACAAACCACGATGACCTTGCGCCGCTAACGAAGGTTGCACTCCATAAAAGGCCGCCACAACAAAAAGAAATAAAATACGGTATAAAGACCTGCCACAAAAAATAAACTAATAAAAGAACCAAACGATGTTCAGAACACGATCGCCGTGGTTAAAAATTTCGGCGTTGTGCTATTGATATCCAAAAACTCCTGGATGGTATTTTTCGAATTTATATATCTAATATATATCGAAATTAAATATAAGTAGTAGGTGATACTTTATGTTAGAATTAAACATTAAGAGAGGCTCTAGAGTATGTAATGTCTTTATAAAGTCATAAAAATATTTAATATTAAAATAAATATGGGTATTGAGTGTCCCCAAATTAAACACTAAACGACTAGACTTGCATTATGGGTACTATACAACGAACTTGGAAATCCTACAGTAACACCCAAATACACAATTTGGAAAGTTCGTTTGACCTAACCGGAACTCGAACCTGAAACCATCGACTATCAGTATCACCAAAAATATTGAGTAAAATGTAGATTGTATTATATATCCTGCAACACAGCTAATAATTAAAGCAGAACGTTACACGACGCCTATCTAATGGAATATAGGCAGATGTGCGAACTGGGTTACACTGATAATACTATCTACTGACCATAACAGTTACACGAATACAACAAAGTCGATTTCTTTTTCAATGGATAATTGGATATCATTTCTTAATAAACAAATAGAAATAGGAGAGAATTAGGAGCTAAATATTAAAGCTTAAACGATCGCATCAGTTACTCTTATATTTGAAAGAATAATTGAATAACCAACAATTTGAAATCTATCTCTTATACATACCTCTATACAAAATATATTGTAGTAAGTTTCATCCATTCTTAAGAACGAAAATATAATTTTCTTTGCATCAATGGGTGTTACGCAGTTAGGCTCCTAGTTTTACATACCTGTAGTTATTGTACGTGCATATTGAATGTTCTGTACATACACATATATGTATATTGAAAGTTCCATTATGTGTATAAAACTAGTTAGTAAATTCTGGAAAAGCTACAACAAATCTATATTACAATATTGTATAGCCAATGAATATTAAACTATTTACGAGTACTATTTTATCACAGTTTTACTTATACATTGTAACTGCCATATAATATCGAAAATGAACCAATTAAATTTAGTGACATTAGTTATAAGCCGTACGTATAAATAACGCAATTATTTCTATAACAATAATTGTAATTTGTCAAGTAACAATGTTTTATAAGTATAATATAATTTTAATTATGTATTTACTTACCATTCGGGGAATCAATCAATTCTGTGCAAATCTTTCAATTAAAATACATGCATACATACATATCTTCACGCTGTATCCATAATGGGGTAGTCAGAGAGGACGGAGCGTCAAGCGTCACGGTCCTTACATACTTCTTTCGCTTCCTCAAATCTCATCATTCTCCTCACACATTTTCGCCTAGGTATTCCAGTGCTTTTAACATTTCCTTCAGCTATTCTGGTTATTTTGATCTTCATAAGTCACCCTTGGTGTTCCTTGGGTTCTTTTACCACTCGCATTCGCTCTGTAGATTTTCTTCGTCAGACTTTCATCACTCATTCTTTCTATGTGCCCGAACCATCGAAGCATTCCTTTCTCCATTTTTACAATAACACTGTCGTGCAACCCTATCATACTGCGTATCTCTTCATTGCTTATTTTGTTGTTATTGTATGCTATGTGCATCGTAAATATATTTAAGGAAACTTTTTTCTATGACTCCTCTAAACGTAGGCGTAGAGACAAATGGGATATACATAGCATGCATGCATATTCTATTCGTCATTACGCCTAAACTAGACAATGTTTATTGTAACACTACGCATAATTTTCTGCATGATTAGAGTCCAGCCACAGATCACTGTGTTTAGCCTATTACGTTTTTTTCATAAATCAAACTGACCTCGAAAAATACTCATTTTGAGTAAACAGAGATTGCTGGAGTAAGTATCATTTAGCCCCAACACTTAGCCCTGACCAAAAAATAAGTGTATGGTGTTTCCCGTCTGTCGTAAGTGGTGACTATATGGACCATCTGTTGTAAGAGGCCTTCGGGGCCGCGATCGATCGGAGTGGGCCCTCCTATTGTTCATCCATAGAGTAGGAGGGCGACAACGGCTGTAGTCCGCGCTTGTCGTAGCACTGCTAAGGTGCAGAGTAGGAAGGGCTCTGTCACTGAGGAAAGTGCTTCGGATCGGCGCAAGAGGGGGTCCGGTGCATTGTGTAGGAGAACAAAACCCATCGACAACGCGCCAATGACGACCATCGCACGAGATTTGGTCGGTTTGAGCTCCACATAACCCCGGTCTTACTTGTAAGTTTCTTCCGTGAAATAAAAAAAGAGGTATCGCTTAGCGAGCTTACTTAAAATGGGGTACTGATACCGATTCGTACACAAAGCCCAATAAAAATTTACACTTCTCTCGGCCTTTGCTGACCCGATATAGCGGGCTTCGTTAGCAGTAGCATTTTTGGGTTGGGGTCTGTCTCGAGGTTCTCACTTTCATTACCTAAACGACGTCTTCAGGACGCTACTTGTGGTTCTGAAACCTTACATCTTGGTCACCGAAAGTTTTAGAGATACTCTGAGGACGGCTCTATGTACCCGTTCGGCTTAGATATGTTTCAAGAAAAGTTCTAAAAATGTCGACAATATATCTTGTTAAAGCATAATTCCTCCAAGTTTAAACGCATATAGTTATTTTGTATTAAGGTCTTTCGGAAATCATTGACTTGCTCCGTTTGCAGAACCAGCACATCTTTAATCAGATTTATGGATATTGTAGCTGTTCTTGGAATTATATCTGATGTAGGTGCATATTACGGAACTTGTTAGTTTCGTTACCACTTTGAAAGGTTTTATAAGTCACTACAGCTTTTGTAGGACTTATAGTAAAATTGTATATAAAACTTCAGACTCCTTGATTCTGAAATATACATTGAAATAGCTATTTTTTGAAAAATTTGAAAGGTTCGAGACCATTAAAACCCCATTATTGTTATTTATTACAAATTATTGTTTTTTATATCAAATAATTTTAGCGAATAAATAATAATAATTCATAATTTGATGGTTTTTGTTTAGAGTTTGTGTGACTTATCCGGAATCACTCATTTCTTCATCAGTGTCGCTGATTAAAATGGCTTCTATTTGGACTGATTCGTTGTAGTAATGTATTTTACGTAAGCATAGTCATAATATTATTTAAAAGCTTTAAAATTACTGCTTAGGAATTACTTGTCTCAAAAATCTCACCTGTCACCATAGAAAAAATAATAAGAGGAAGATTACTTATCACTGTTGTCATATCACCATATACACATACACATATCAGACGATCTTAATGCATTTGCGATTGTAGGTTTCAGTGTTTTATTGCGAGAATTTGTCAAAACTACTAAGAATTAGAGGAGAATTAGAGAGGGTTAGAGGATTCCAATATTAAATATATTAGGTCTTTACCTATGAAATTGCCGTTTAGTACACAAAAAGTTAAAGTTACATTTTTTTTATTTCTATTACCAAAGTATGCACCCATGCTATTGATTCATCTCTACCAGCGCAGTGGTCAATGCCTTTCTTGAAGAAGTCAAAGGTCCTTAAGTTCTTAAGGTGTATGGGAAGCAACCAATTCTTCAAAGGCATTTTGTACTGCTTCTCAGGTTTAGAACTTTTTTCCTGCCAAGAAGTTGTCCAAATTTTGGAAAAAGTAGAAGTCTGTCGGCGCAAGGTCCAGTGAGTAAATTTCCAACTCTAGTTCTTGTAGCTTAGAGACCGTCTGTTGTGCCGTGTGAGGTCGAGCGTTGTCGTGCAGGAGCAGCGGGGACGACCCATTAACCAAGGCTGGCTGGAGAATTGCGAGCTTCTCCATCACTGTGTCCAGTTTCTCACAGTATACATCCGCAGTAATGCTCGTGCCGTTTAGTAAGAAGCTGTGATGAATTACACCGGCACTAGACCACCAAACAATAACCATCATTTTCTACGGGTAAGTTTTCGTTTGGGGCATTGCCTAGGTGCTGAACCAGGGTCCAACCAACATGATGACCGCCTACGATTGTTAAAAACAATGCATTATTCTTCGCAAGTGACAATGCTGTTCAAAATTCCTTCGTTTCTGTGTCTATTAAGCAGCGCAAGGCGTACCTCAACGCGTTCGTCGCACTGGCGATCGTTCATTTCATGCGGCACCCACTTATCAAGCTTTTTTACATTGTCAATTTGACCCAAAGAGACCAATATTCCACCAAGACCAATATCGCCTTTAATTCATCGTTGTTGACTTTAGTTCTAGGGCGACTACGGGGTTCATTTTTCAGATCAGAATTTCCATGTCGGAAGCGTTCAAACCAATAACGGGTCGTGCATTCGTTTGTAGTGTTCACTCCGTACACGACATTAATGTTGCGAGTCGTTTGTGCCGCATTTCTACCGCGACGGAACTCATATTCCGTAGTTACTCGTATTTTTATCGTGTCCATATTGATGAAAAAGATACAAATGTAGCGAAAACAAAACACTAATCAATAAACAAATGACTGGATTTGAAAATACAATTCCATATTTTTAAAATAAAATTCATTTGAATTTAGTAGTTATTGCCAGCCAAATACAAATTACATTTCAAATGACTAGATTTGTAGAACGGCAACTTCATAGGTAATGGTCTATTATATATAGTAAGCTAAAATGTATTTACACATGTTCAGTATAGATAGCTATGTATAATATTCTAGATTGGGCAATACATCAGGCCCTTAGCCTATTTAAGAAGGAAAAATTACCGAACGTGAACTTACATATGTACAGATATAATAATACGATATAAGAGTATAATGTAATTGACAGGAATCATTACTTCTTGTATTTATAACATTACTTTGGTGAAGATATTACTGCGTGATATAGGCAATGTTAGTGTCACATTAATAATAATTCGACTATTCGCCATAGGAAACGCTGACTAATCGCTAACCGATTATTTTCCATAACTATTTGCGGCATCTCTAATCCATAAAATTCGCTAGGTACCTATTCTGTTCATTAATATCTGCTACAACTGGAAAGGATAATAATCTTACGGTACGGTAAAAAATCAGTCGAGAACTTATTGGCAAAGGCGACAGTTAATTTAAATAAACTTTATTAATAAGAAAAAAGTGCATACATACGTTAATATTTACAAACTTAAAACTACACATTATCTTAAATAAATGACGTCCTTAAAGCTGCCGCTTAGAAAGCTGTCATAGCTCAAGGTGCCCAGCAGACGAACATTACCTCTTTGAATAGCCAAACTGATTCGTTTGCAGAGGCTGCCAGCCCGGTCTCCCGAAGCCTCGACGAGTTTCTTACAAATATCAGAAACCAGTCGATGGACTTCGGGGCCCCAGGGACCCAAAGTTGCGACTGCAAAGGGCGTAAATATGAAACTCTCAGAAAGAGTCGCATACTTACGCCGCTTCAAGTTCTCGGTAGTGCTGGCCATGGCACCTGCTGAGTTGGATGTCGCCGGTACATGGGAAACAGCAAATAATTAATAATTATTTTAAAACTGCATTAATATTATAAAGAGAGGGTACGAATTTTGTGTGTGTATATGTGGAGAGTGATCTCCGGAAACACTGTTGCCTTTTTTTTTTCTATTTCCTCTAACATATTCAGAGACGTTTTTATCTTTATTTCCTTTAATCTATCCTATTGTAAATATTGTCATGCCTCATGGGCGTAACTGTACTTATTTGAAAAATTCTTTCACCGATTGGAAGGTACATTATTCCTGGTATTCAACCCAGGCGAAGTCGGGACGGGCCGCAATTAAAAATAAAAATTTGTAAAATGGTTTCGAATTCAATTTTTTCTTTTCTCATTTTTGTTTTTGGAATACCAGTTTGGGTATCTGTGCCATAGCCCAAAAATAGTAAAGTTGATGGAATAAGTTTACTGTGACATACAAAACCACAAGAGAAACTACAATTTGTTATTTTTGGTTTTTGTCATTTTAATTTGTACAGCAGCCTAAAACTGAACGTGTATTTATTTATATTTTAATAAGTACGTATCTTTTCAGTCTGCAGAACTTTTTTCAATGAAGTCTCATTATTAAATGTAAAAATAACATTATAATAGACATTAAGCAATAACATAATAATATTAACATTTCCGAAATATGAGAGTCAAAGTTCATAATTTAAATTAACCCAATGACACTGAGACACACACAGCAATGTAACGAACATTATGCAGATTGATTTAGTCACTGAAGACAGTATCTACTAGACGATTGAGACACGTTATACATTTCAATCAGTTCTTATCGTACGAACCACTGACTTCTTGCATGGCGCTTTGCGCTACTCGAAATTCTCTGCTTGTGATCTAGTGCAGCCAGAGTGCAATATTTAAAAATAATTGCGAATTAGAAATAGTTATGAAACAACAAAAGAAATATTCCCGACAATATGAGTCAATTACACCAAAATAATCCCAAAGTAAGCACTAGATTTATACAATGAATATTATACAACGTGTATATAAATGCGTATTTGTAGAGCACGCACTAAGAAGCGCGAGACTAATAATATTTAGAGAAGTCAGTTTCGTAAACTCAATTGACCGGAAATGAACCTGAGACCCTTGGTTTCGAATGCAAATGTACCAACTGCCACGCCAATGAGCCAATCAATAACGAAAAATAGTTATTTTTACATGAATCATTTATATTAAAAACTAGCTATTACCCACGACTTCGTCCGCATAGATTTATAAAAGGGAACCTATGTTCTTCCTCAGGGTTCCCGTCATTTTCAAACTATCTCTATGCCTCACTAAAATTGGTTCAGCGGTTTAGTAGAACACTCGTAATAGATAGACACTTGCAATTACAATATTAGTATAGATATAGATAATACAGATGAAAAGTTATTACAAAATTACAATTTTAGCCACGTTTAATAAACCTTCATGTTAACTACTAAATTAACTCATGTCAAAATAACGACATTTACTGGTAACACAGC
The DNA here is from genome assembly GCA_907165235.1 of Zeuzera pyrina. Taxonomy (NCBI): domain Eukaryota; kingdom Metazoa; phylum Arthropoda; class Insecta; order Lepidoptera; family Cossidae; genus Zeuzera; species Zeuzera pyrina. Next base: position 9,970,559 of record OU015627.1, read on the forward strand.
ATTAGGTATTTATTATCCTCTTTCCTATTTACCGTTAGATACAGACCAAATTAATTTAAATAAATAGTCAGTGTTGTGTTATTTCAGATATGCTTTCATTGTGCTATATTGCTTGAAGACTAGTTGAGTAGTAGTTAGGCAGCAGAAGCGCCCACGCGGCAGCAGTGGGCGGACACGGTTAAACGCGCTTCGATTCAACTTGTTCTTGAACCAATGGGTCTATTATACCCAACTGTGCAATACCTACACTGCTTAATGCGATTTAGTATATGAAGTATCTGCAGTCGATGATGAGTCATCATTATGGAGGCTGATTTATACAGGATATGAACTGCATCATCAGCTCAATTCTTGCATACTTATTATCACGTGTATTATAAACTCAAAATTTGAAATAATAAACGTTTTTCACAATACATATGAACAATTGACATATACACAATTTTAATAATATTGCAATAATATTGATCAAGGTCCCAAGTGTAACCCCCATCTAAAGGTCTAATTGGGTAACTACTTCTGTAGATGAAAATGAATGATCAAATTCTCAATTTAGACTCATTGACAAGCGTGAACCAGATACATTTTTATTTGGAACACGGAATAACGTAACTCGCGTAATTAGGCTGCAGGTCAAATTAGAAAAACCGTGCCCAAATTAGTTCGGGGTCTATAACCGACGTAATACGACAACAAGTTATTATTGGGTAAAACCGCAATTGGGTTTTACTCGCAAGAGTTGCAACCTTTAATCTCGGATCATACAATAACTGTTTTTACTTGTTTTGTTTATCTTAAGTTCGTAGTGGGAGTGTATATAAAATGTGTACAATGTATACAGAAGTAACAACCATTATTATTTTAGATATAAATACTATTTTTATGAAATATAGCAATCTCAAAACTCGCGATACGAAACTAAGGCAACATCAAAATCACTGAAATCACTATCGATATATTTGCACCAGGTGCGGGGCACAAATCATAAAAGAAATCTCTATTTTTATCTGTATAGTAAATCAGATATAAACAATACTAGCCGATTTGCGCGCAGATAGTAAGCGCTGCCTATTTATAATACTACGATTGACCTAAAAGCTTTGCGTTGGTCAATAAAAATGCCAGACTATATATCAATTTAATATATGTAGAACATAATAGTTCGATAGATCGATAAAAAATACTATATAATATTATAGTACTGATTATCGATCTTATAAAATAGATCTGTAAATAGAATAGTATTGTGTATATTACGGTACAGAGTCATATTGTGTCGATACACTCGCTGTTTCCTATGTATTACCGGCGACTTCCAAATCAGCAGGTGCCGCGGCCAGGACTGACGAGAACTTGAAGTGGCGTAAGTATGCGACTCTCTCTGAGAGTTTCATATTTACACCCTTTGCAGTCGAAACTTTCAGAATTGTGAAATAATTATTTTCGTCAGTTCAGTATTGTTTCGAAACTAAGATTCTTGTCAATTATATTTCAAGTATTCATTTGTACTAAATGGACATCTCGATAATTACTCCAACATAGCTTAAAACATTTGTTAAAAAACCAACGTAACACCTCCATCAAGCTGATTCTAACAGGCTAGTTACCCGCTGTTAAAAGTAGTATATTTTATGCATTGCAACTAATTTAAAATTTCGAATACGATTCTGAAAAAACTACTTGAATTGAATTGTCAAGAGTAGCAGTTATGGAATTTTAGTTCAGTATAAGAGTCAGAGTGATGATAACGTAGAGGGAGATGGTGTTACATTACAGAGCTATGCCGTCACAAACTCGCAGTGTCATTGCGCAGTGCTAGAAGTGACAGACCTTAACCCCACTCTGTTACCACCCTTCAGTTTAAAAGTGAATAATACCTCATATATTTTTTTGCTGTATTTCCGCATTGTTTTCTCAGTTTGATTCGTGTTACTAAATTCATCTTTTGAGTAGGTTGTCAATATCTGGCTTACAAATTATTAGTTGACAAGTCAGTAAGTTATCAATTCCACTAAATTAAAGCAGCCCGCAAGTCGTAAGTCGCCGCTTTATTAGTTGACTTGGTTGACTTGTTACTTAAGTTAAGTTACCGCTTTAGTGGTTTAATTGACTTGGTTGACTTGTTACTTACCGAGCTGTTTACATGCTGAAATTTAGTCGACTCGCTACTTCCTGTCTTACCAACTTACAAAGTGTAAACAAAGCATAAAAAATAGCCATGTAGCCGTATAGCCTATTGTACTTTAATGTCGACGTAAGTTTTTTTAACACAGGTAATAAATAAACACGATATCTACGACCTGCTGCCATAGTGTTCAGTAATTGGAACAGTTTCACATGTCGGGAAGAATTAAGTGAACAATTACGCAGTCGTCAGTGAGACAAATGATTGTATCGCGACACTACACAAACGGCGCAGCTGTAGACTAATAAATCAAAGAATCGAGAGGATATATGTATAAATATCGTAGGCTCATATAAGTAGTATAAAAGATACAAGGCTTTTCGTTATGCTACCCTTTCTTATAAGACACTGCGTGGCCGTTCGTTACATAGATCTACTCTGTTCATCGACGTACTAAAAAATTAATATTAAATTCAATTAAAAAGATTATATAGAAGCTCGAGTAGCTGAATGCCGTAAAAAATTAAATTAAAGTCACCAAATTCAATTCAAATTCAAAAGTATGAGCACTTAAAACATTGTTTTGAATTGCAATAATAAACGTTATAATGATTAAAAAAACCTCGTAATCATTTTCTATGTTAAGTAAAGTAGTCAAATTAATTAAAAACTGTTACTAAATACTAAATTACATTATTAATTACAATATTAAATTGTGCTTTTAGACCTTTTTTAAAATGTTTCACTTTGTAGAAATCAGGAGTTCAGTTTCTGTTTCTTCAAACTTATGTAGTAAAAGCAGTGCCTTATTTTATTATATTTTGTTTTAACTGCTCAATTATACTGCTTTAGTTTTTTTTCCGTACCACATCCTTAGCATTATTTAAAACTTTCTCTTCAATTTCCTTAACAAATCCGAATGCATTCAGTTGAATCCCCGTGAAAGAGATTCACTTCACAGAATTGACCGTGGCGTGCATCCCGCTGAGAATGTTGTGTGAATATTTTTTAATTGGAAATAATCGTACATGGGGGACAGCCCTAACAATAAGACATTGGAACAAGCTACAATTTCAAAATAGGTAACTATTTGCAGACAACATTATGCATAACTACAAATATCTGAAAATTATACTTGTGTTATACATACATTAAATAAAATGTTGGAGTTATGTGTCAAAAAATGAAGCACAAAAACTGAACTGAAAGTTGCGAACGCAAACGCTCCATATCTGTCGGCAATATGTTTTTTCAAACATAATAAAATTTAAAATAAACTTCGAAATTGCTCTCAAAACTGTACAGAAAATGTTTACGTAAATGTTACAAAATAAAGCTACAGATGAGAAACATCTTTATCATGAGCAGACTCGTAAATCTGTGACACCCACGTCTGTATTGCACATAAAATACATTTTTCACAACTATACGAGAATGTTTTTTCCATAAACTTTCTTACTTTTGTTAAGTTTAAGTTATACAACTACCTTCTATACCTAGAACTAGAACGAAAGAATCTTCTGTGAAAGAACGAGCTTTGCTACAAAATTTATACCATGATGGACATTACACATTGTGTTAGGTAAGCATTATCCGGTAAATATGGGATACTTATCCCATATTTACCGGATTTATTAGGAACTTTCCTAATAAGTCGACAAGAATTAAAGAAATTAAATATTACCAGCAAAAAAACTATGAGACCTTAAGCTCTTTTACATAAAAAATATACTAAACGCCAAAAAAATTAAACCCATACCAAAAAAAGAAAACCTAAAATTACAACAATGTTAGTCACGATTCTTTTAGTCATGATTGCACCTCAAATTGTATTCAAAAACCAAATGTAGTATATGATCACCTAATTTGAACGAGAAAATGTCTATATGAACACTCTTTTTGGTTAGATTATGTTAGGTTAGTATTTTTACCACAAAGTGCGAGCCGAGCGAGCGAAGCGAGCGTGCCGCCTATCGCGGTAGCGGCCGGCGAAGCGCTAGCTCAGAATCCGCTTTATACATGGAGCAGTATTTAAATGGGAGGTCGCACTCTGAGAAGGTAGTTGAAGACGAGAAAAATCTTGAAGTGGTTTATTTACTATTTTTGGGTAAACAATGATTTATCTTGAGTAATATACTTTTATAGGACAATAAAATGTGGTTAAATTATTGGTGGTCATTTACTATTTTTGGGTTCAACAATGATTAGTTTGGATTTATTTGCTTTAAATATTATAGCAAGTTGCAAAATATTTGGTTATAATGTCACACTAAAAAAAAATTATTTCAGGTACTTTTTAAAAATGTGTACGATTAGATAGTATAGATACTTTTAGTTTATTATCATACCTATAAATATAGACAACCGTTATGTACAAAAAATCAAATAAATACATATTAAACATGCAATAATGTATTACATATTATGCGGATAGCCAGAATTTATGTGGGTCAATGTACTTATTATAAATGCGAAACATACAAGACAATACAAGTGTTACAAAAAAAATAGAACAAGTGAAGCACAGCGCGGAGTGTATATGATATGTACGTTGTACGCGTTGGCAGAAATACATTTGTGAAATTTATATATGTAAAAATTACAAATCATTTTTACATTTCGAATATAAATTAAATCCTGCCACTACATACTTTACTGAATATTTTCTCTTATATTGTTCATGAAATAGCAAATGGATTTGTACAAAAGGTGATTAATAACTACCTTTGTCGTAATAATTTAAAAGTGGGAGTATTAGGATATCTCTTGTTAGAAACTAGACTAGACTACCCACGAGCGAACGGATATTGGAGTGAGTCCAACTTGCTGTACACTCTCTGTATTACGGTCTTTATTTAATAAAAAATTGAGGAAATTTAATCTGAGTTAAATTAAATGTAGGCTTCCAAACAAAAACCGCCCGAATGTTAACTTCTTAGTTTCCGAGATATTTTTGTGGGATCTTCAGATCGTTGTACAAGTTTAGAGCTTAATTTGATCCGTACAGTTAAAGTTTTTATTTTTGTGTTTTATTTTTGTGTTGTCTATCCTAAGATGTTCTCGTGGAAACGCATACCTGTTTTTATGTAGGTTAGGTTTTTTAATGATTTTAGTTAATTAAACATTGATAGAATGGAAACTTTGGAATCATCTCAGCTTAATTTGAACATCGGAAATATATTTTCAGATGAACCTTACATAACCCAAGTTTTCGAAAGTGTTTTTCTTCATATTAATAACTTTGTTTTTTTAGATAAAAGTTCTTCTTGATTTCTCTCTCTTATATTTGATTTAGTAAATAGTAAGTAAATCTATATTCTATACATATACATAGTATAAAAGGAAGTCACTTCCCGCATTCTGTCCCTCTGTACGCTTAGATCTTTTAAACTACGGAACGGATTTTAATGCGGTTTTCATCAATAGATAGTGATTCAAGAGGAAGGTATAGTTTAATATTGTTTCGTGTTAATTTGTTGCAATATATGACAATAATAGTTCAAGATGTCGGAAAACCCCAATCCGACTGAGAGCTTTCATCGAAAATGCTGTCTTATTCCAAAACAATGTATGATGGAATTGTTCCTCTTTATTAGGACTACAAAAAAGTCAGCGATGTCATATGTCTATATTATACGGAGAGCCTTCTATAACCATTTTTATGTTTAAAAACATGGATACAAATTATGTGGAGTTTGGAAAGCTATTTATATCGATACCAGGAATTAGTATCTACATTGCAGGCGGGGCGAGTCGCTAGTATAATATATAATAAAGCCAGATCGTTATCGTTATTAGTATGATTATAACAAAATTTAAATTTTTTAATAAATATTGCTGACTGCATTAAAACCGAATGTAAGTATTAGCCAGCGTGCATTGATCCGGATAAAGTTGCCAACAGAACCAGAGTAGGTCAACTCCCTGGCGACGGCGGCACCAAACCTTAATGTTAGTTTTCTTTGTAGATTACTTATGATTGTATGCTCATTTGGTTACTATTATGTAATAGAGGTACATTCTATTATATATATTACGTAATATAAAAAAATTGCCTACCGATCATAACGAAATATCCTGTGTAACTAAAATCGAGCGGAAGTTGATCTCGATCATTAAATATCTTCTGTAATTCTGTAACTAACTAACCGTAAGTTGAGTATTTTTTACCGGCACCTTAAAAATGCGTCAAGTCACAGCAAGTCCGACAGGTAAAAGGGACAAGTGAACTCGACATCCGGACGTCTTTTTATCCCATTTTTGAAATCCTATACATACAAGTTAAAAGAAATCATCGTTTATTGCGATTAGTTTTAAGTACATTCCTACTTACACTATTGGAAAAATATTATGTTATATTTATATCTCAAACTACATATTATGAGGGCGATATCAATGAAAACAGTATTACAAATAAAAAAAAATACAATAACTTAATGTCAATAAAAATGTCACTTCTGATAAAAGTTTGATACCGAGTTCAGAACAATATTCTTACAGTATTAATTCATAGAATAAGATCAACAGTTCGATAGAGAACACATGGAAGGCGGCGACCTTCACACATGACATCATGCATACTTCAATAAGATATAAACCCAATAATATGGGATTAATACTCACCAACTTGTTTTTTCACCACTTTCTTTGATGCTCACGTGTTCAGCAACAGAAAATCCAAAATATGAGCCGATTTCCCCAAATTTTATCACAGGAATCCTCGGTTCTAAGTTGAAACTTATAACACTGTGTAAAATACACAAAAATAAAACACTTTTGCACATATTTCGTATGGCCATACCGCAAGCCGTTCGTAATTTCGTTGTAGTGGAAAACTAGTTATCGCACCAGTTCACTGTCTTCCAGTTAGCGTTTGGCACATCGCGATTTTCGTATTGAGTTTGTTGATCGACTAGCAACTAACGGACCCCCAGCACGTTCGCCGTTCGCCGGCTGAGTATTCCCGCTCTACACTCTCTATCTGTAGCTCTCGACTCTATGTAGTTGTAACTGGTTTTACACACTGCTGAAACACTGATGAGTAGAGGCGAGTGAACTCATAAAATTGATTTAATTGAGAACAACGCCATCTAGAAAGCAGTTGCTTAGTGCTGCCATTTGTATTTAGTCTGTAACTTAAATGTATCTATAAGTTGAGCAGTAAGAAATTATGTGCTTTGTCCATTCACCGCCGTCTTAGTTATTGAAAAGACCAAAAGATGTCTATAATATCTATTTCTGGCGTATTGTTGCGACAGCAAAAATTATTAAGGCTCTTTGGACCGCTAAAGTACGAGGATATGGGATTTTACTGAGTTTTGGGTAGAGTTTTTGGGTTAACTAAGTAAATTATACAAAAACTGCAAGTTGAAATAAGTAGACCATTCTTTCATCTATAATCGTATGGATTTAAATTTTTAAAATTCATAGTAGAACATACTAAAATTTTTTTTTTCTCAAAGAAGATTTTTCGCATTTACGCAGTACGCGAATTTATTGATTTTCAAGGAGTCCGCAAGGGCTTTTTAATCAAATTACACACAAAATTTAAGTTGAAATATATAGTTCGTTCTTTGGATTACAATCTGATAAGAAAAATTTTTTAAAATTAATAGAAAAACATAGTGAAATAAATTTTTTTCTCTGAGATGAATCACCAAAGAACAAAAAATTACTAACTTTTGAGTGTTATGTTCGGGCTTAATAAGCAAAGTATACACAAACTAAAAATTGCAGTAAATAGATCATTCTTTCGTCTATAGCCAGATATGTAGGAAGTTTTAAAATTCATAGCAGAACATAATGAAATTATATTTTTTTTCTGACAAGAATCGCTACAGTACGATAATTTGCTGATTTTTGGGTACTACTTACGGGCTAACTAAGCAAATTGCACCCAATCTGTAAGTCAAAATAAATTATTCAGTCTTTTGTCTACAATCTTATGGATTTCAAATATTGAATATCATAGCGGAACATACGAATTTATTTTTTTTCTGAGAAGTATCGCCCGGTCATGGTAATTTTACTCGTAACTTTGGAGGACAAGCCAGCTATAATGAAAGAACAGAAAAGTTTTCTATTATCACTAATAATAAGTTTATTGTTATAACAACCATAAAAAAAATATATATTTTTCACATTCAATAAGAAAAGTAAAAAAAACAGGATTCATTGACTCGAATACTTTATGTAAAAGTTGATGTCACCGATGTGGCGCTTCAGTCGGGCTACGAGCCCTGTAGGGAGTGGATGTATACAACAATTTTATTCATAAAAAGTGTTGCCAGTGAATAAAATAAATGTGATATCGATATATTACTTCATGTGTCCAAAATTTTAATAATCGGTTTGTATTCAATTTAAGTATGACATAATGTAACTCATTTACTGTAATATAACGTAAATTGTCATAATTATGTCATTTAGAAAGAAAACGAATGCCTAAAAGTATATTAAAGTTAATGTAATGGCAATATGCCAATTTTATGTCAGTAAGTAAGTGTCAGTAAGTACCTAGTTATAATTATATCTATAATTTATATTTTTACCAAATTTTTGGCGGGATTTTATGGGAGCGGTTGGGCGTTTATTTTAATTATTTGCAAATTGTTTACTAGTAAATATTGTGATGTAAAATTGATATAGTTTTGCGTCCCAAGTATCTACGCTGTTATGCATTATGCGAAATTGTTGAAATAAGTACTTATTCTGTAGTGTGATGTTGGGATTTTTTTTGTGGTTTAGTCGGCTAAAGTCGATCCTACTATAAAGACTGCTTCGATATATTTGTCCCCAGAGAATGTAATGAACATTAAAATGTATTATGTCGACATTTGATATTTTAAGAAGAATATTTCATTTCATACTAAAGACGTCGGCTGTTATATGCATAGATTCCTTTGCCTTCCCTCTCAAGGCATAATTGTACAAAAAATATTTATATTTTTACCGCGCTTTCAAAATTTTTCTATCAATTTTGCAATTTTCTCAACTGCAAATACATAGTTATCATAATTTTTTCACTAATCGCTATTTATCATTAATTATACACATAAAAAATCTCTCTTTATTTATGTTCAATTATTCTTCTGTATAGATATGTATTCGTAAAAGTGATTGTTTGAAAACAATAACTTTGTATATTTCAGATGGGGAAAGTAAGGCAATTTAACAAAATTACCAAAAAGAGGCGTTTGCATTTACAAATCTGTACAGAAAATACACGCAATACAACACGAAAACACCATTCAGAAAGGTAGGTAATTATTATGTTACAGAAAAAAAAGTATGCTAGTTACTAGTTAGGTATGAAACTGTTATAGTAAGTTTGAACCCATTGAACGTTTATAATTTATACTCGCCTATTTGAACTAACGAGAGCATCGATTATAACTTGTATAACATAGTGATATTTAATTAATATTCATTTCAGACATTTCTCATAAGTCACAATTTAAATTTTAATTAATAATTCCTAATGCATTAATGGTATTTTAGTGATTTTGTAAATGTTTCAGATCACCACTTATGTTACCACTGATTCATACTTATACCATTTGTGTGACCCCAAAATAAGCATACTTCATACTATGATAATGCACTCAGGCTACAAACTGGTAACAGGTAGTCTGGATGTTACTAGATACTCTTCCAGTAAGTAGACTCACAGTGTAACTCGTTTCATGAACAGAATTAACCTGAGCAGGACATTGAAAGAACAAATTAAGTGATCGGACTGGGAATCAAATAACTCGGATCCTAGGACCTCGGAATGAACACAGCTTTATATTCATGTATATGTATATTACATTAAGAACCATAAAAAACGCATAAGGCCTATTTATAGAAAAACTAATACATCCGAGAATCTGGTAGTAACCTAGTATCAATAACAAATAATTATAACGTAAAGCTGTTGTTCTATGAAATTTCTATGTAGGTACTTCATTAAAAATCACATTTATGACTTCATAAGTAAAGTTAACTATCCCTAATTTATAATATGTAAACTAGGTGCCTAAATGAAAATTTATCAGAAATTGTATGCGAAGAGGACATAAAGTATAGTTTTAAATTTAAAAAATAGTAATCAAATCAATTCAATTTTTAAAAAATTGACAAATTTATATTATGTAAGTGAAAATTGTAATAAATATATTAATTTTATGTAACAATAACAAATAATTATAATGAAAAACTTGTTCCATGAGATATTTCTATGGAGGTATTTAATTAACAAATCATATTTGTTATAAATGAAATTAACTATTCCTAATTTATAATTTGTAAAGTACTTAAGTGAGAATTTATAAGATATTGTATGCGGAGAGGATATAAAGTATAAAGTTTTAAATTATAAAAATAGTTAATTATTATTAATGATTCAATTTTTAATAAATTGTTAAATTTATGTTATGTAAATGAAAATTGTAATAAAGCCCATATATTAATTTTATGTATTGCAGTTCTATCAACCAGCATCTAACAAGTGGAATTGATCATTTCGAGTGCAACAGATTGAGACTGTATCTACAGTAAGTACTTACTACTTTATGTAACGTGTAGGATTTTGAAAATTTATTACCTATGCCTACCCTAATATGATAGTTACCTATATGACAGTATTTGCCTAATACTTACCTAATATTTTTAATTTACAATAATGGGTTTTTTTAACAAAAATATTACAATTAGTTTGCAATGTAAAAAAATGTAGTCTATTCGAGGACGATGTAACGCAGTCTATTACATGAGTAATGGTAACCATTGTCCACTGTTACTATTACTACATGATATGTGAAAGAAGAAATAAAAAATAATTATGTTTACATAGACATGTTATCTGTAGTAAATACAATTAATATGGATAAATATATTATATAATAGGTATGTATAAAAGAGCAATAAATAATGAGAAATTGCTTGCTTGTTTGAAGCCAATTGGCAGCAACTCATTTAGTCAATCACCAGCAAATGACATAACACGTCTGATTCGTAAAGTAAACATTTCAAAATCTCATGAAATTTTAAATAAAACATATTTATAATTTAATTGCTTATTTTAGTTATGATGTGCAGTGTTTGTCGCCCAGTAATTAGGTAATAATTAGGACATTACTATTATTTATATAATAGTAACGTCCTAATTACTGGGGCTGGATGATACTAGATAATTAATAGTTTTTCTGGCCAGTATTTAGGATTAAACACTTTTAGTAGCTAGTGCCCGTGGAAAAAACTGGACATGAAAAGTGGTATGTTACATTCACAAATGAATTGATCTCGGATTTCATTCACTTCAATGATGATATTCACTGCTAGTTGGCAACATTTGCATTGCAATTTCGATATGAGATTATAGATACGTTCCGTAAAAAATTTCATAATTATTTCTTCCAATTGGAAAAAACATATAACGTTTGATTTTAAATGACGGTCACAAAGTCACAATTGACTAAAAAGTAACAATTGAACTATGAAGTCTTATTCTTGTGTACAAAAAAGTTATGATTGAAACTCATTTGAACTAGATTTATCTATACCATTCCAATGTTCCAAATAAAATTACCATATTTAGTAAGTGATGTAGGGTGACCAACGTACAATGATGAATAATGGAAACTTTCTCTAATGTTATTACTGAAAGCAATCAATACTAATTTGTGTCGTTTTCCATATGGTATTTACGGGAAAAATTTTTAAGCTTGTTTCTTATTGTTACAACTAATGTAAATTCTTTCTTAATGATCCGTTTCGAATCCATAACTTATTCAGAAATATATCTTATAGTAATAACAAATAGAATTGGTATTTCCATTACATTAATCCGTCTATTAATGAAATAACGTGAGCGCATCTTTCATAAGTATTTAACTGTTAGTATCCATAACAGAACTTTTATCTTGAAAATACTGAATATTGCATCAATTTGTCTCACAGTTATTTCGAATAGTTAGATATATTTGTTTTTTAATTTCAGAGTTTGCCAGTAAGCAAAAACAAATGCTTGTTAAAAGGCAAAAAGAATTGTAGACATAGATTATTTTTTTCAACAAATTCAGGTAATTGCAGATCATGAATCTCTTCATGACTGTAAGTTTTCTTATTTAAATATTAATAGAGAAGTTAAATTTGGTCTTTACTCAAAATTTTATGTTAATTGTAAATTGTGCAACAAGGAGTTTAATTTGGAGACGTCTCGTAATTTAAAAGAAAAAGCGACTATTAACCATGAAGCAGTAGCTGGAATAATTTCTATTGGATATGGTTTCTCTCATTTAAGATATTTTCTGGCAACCTTGGACATCCCATTTTTCACTGTGAAATTATATCGTTCTCACCATGACACCATGATCACCTGGTGGGAACAGACAGCTGCACACAGCATGGCTCAAGCTGCTCGTGAGGAAGCTGAGTACGAGCACCGAAGTTAATTGGCAATGTCAATGAAAAGGGAATTAGACAAATAGAAGACAGCGTAAATTCAGGCCGGAGGAATGGGATCTGCGTGTCATGAAGCGTTACTATCAATAACGCTGTACTGTGTTATTAAAAAGGTATTCGTAATTTATAATGCGTTAACTTTTATCATTTATTTTTGCTTTTATCTTCCATAAAATTTTTACAATGTTCATTCCGTTAAATTATTATAATGTTTATTAGTATTGGTTTTTATTTTATAATAAACTTTTATGATTTATGATCTGATCTTCCTTTATACCATGTATTTCCAGCATATAGCAGACACCAGACTCCCCCGATGACAATTTGGTGGTGGTTTGAATGATATGTACATTGTATTAATAGAGAGTAAATGTTATAAATAAATGAATATTATCTCTTCATACTATGTTTTATCTCATAGTAATATGTAGTATAGAACAAGTAAAGAGACAAATGGAAGAAGAAGTACCTTCATGCCAGGGTATTATAATGTTTGTTATTACATCTTTTTATTTTATATTATATTAACTTTTATCTTTTATAATTTTTGATCTTCCTTTATTTTTTCCAGTATATTGTGTCCCTTCATACTATGTTTCATCTTCTACTAGCATGTAGTATGGAACTAGTGAAGAGAAAAAGAGGGAAGAAAGAAGAGGGAGTACATTAAAGTCAGAGGAGAGCAAGAGGATGTGAGGGTCATGAAGCATTATCATCAATAACGCTTGTTATTATATATATCATCAATACTTATGAATAATGGCAAACTGTATTATTATTATATAATGTATTAACTTTTATCTTTAATGATTTTTAAATCTTTCTTTATATTTTTCCAGCATATTATGTCCCTTCACTCTGTTTTTATCTTCTTAATACACAGTTTTGGAGAAGAGGTGATGTATTTAGTCTCTTCAGAACAGAGAAAGAAAATCGGTGGGTCATGAAATCTTGGTAATGAACGGGTCCTTAGCAAGACTAATAACGTTAAACTGTGTAAATACTTGTATAATAAGATGCTAATCGATGTTAGTATTATATATCAACTTCATCTCTTATTGTTTCCTATATTTTTAATACCAACCCAAAAAGAGGGGTGTTATAAGTTTGAAGTGTGTCTGTTTGTGGCATCGTAGGGCCTAAACGGATGAACCGATTTTGATTTAATTTTTTTTGTTTGAAAGGTGACGTGATCGAGTGTCCTTGGCTATGATTTAAGAAAATCTGTTCAGCCGTTTGAAGAGTATTAGCTCTTTTTTAGTTTTTGAAGGGACGCGAGCATCTTCTACTAGTCTTCGATATGAAATTTAGTATCTTATGACTTCAATAATGTCACAATGACATGGTAAACTTGATCTGATGCTGCAGCATCGTCTGAAGTCAGCAGGATACCCAACTCCTCGCCACTTATAGTAGAGATATCATGTTTAGGCTCATTGAAATGGTCTCTATGAATAGGGTATAGATAGATAGATAGATCAGGGTCTGATGATAGATCACACAACTATTGTCAGAATATTCAGATTTTGGCGAGGCACGATCCCATGTCGCAATTTCGTGTATCGTCCCGGGAAGTATTTGCGTGAATGTAGATTGTAGTGTTTAAAAATCATGAAATAAAACAAATTTAAAAACCCCTGATTCAATAAAGAAACTCCAAAAAGTAAAATAATAATATGTACCTCATGGCCCTTATAATTTGTGATAAGTTTCGATATAAATAGTAGTAGTAATATATCCAAGCGTTGTCGCGTCGGGGAACCACTAAATAAATAAAGTAAAAACAATACAGCTAAAATCGATAAAACTAGGTATAAAATTTAAATACAAGTAAACTTAGCAGTCCTCAGACGTGAAGACGCTTGGACATATTACTACTTCTATTTATATCGAAACTTATCATAAACCTAAAGGGCATTGAGGTACATATTATTTTCTTACTTTTTAAAGGTTTATTTTTGTCGGGAGTTTTTTATGTTTTTGATTTTCGTGTCCTTCATACAGTATAGTGAGTTGTAAAGGACAGATACATTATAGACTAAATAGGAGTGGAAATAACTTATAACTCTTCGATATTATCAATACTTTATTTTGTTTTGTTAAGTTTATTGTTTTTTATATAGACAGAGTGAAGAGACGAAAAATGGAAGCAGAATTATCTTCGATTACAGTGAAGAGGTCCTGCAAGATGCGAAACGCCACTAACAGTAGAAACTTGGAATAAAATACAGAAGAATCCGTAATGAGTAAAATAATAATGGACACCCTACTATTATTGATGTATAGTTTAGTCAAAAGTGTACTAAGTTTTAACAAAATATTTTAAATAAAAACTAAGTTATAAACCTTATATTATTTGCGTTACATGTAATTATATAAGTGCAGTTTCCTCTTTACTTGTACATGCAATTGTCATACATACTTTCCTGTATTTATTACCTAAATTATAAAAAATATAAGAAACCGATTATAATCTAGTATTTTTTTCTCAAATTAAATTAATAGTACTATAGATCCAACTGAGGTTGACCTTCCCTAATCGAGTTTCCTAATAAAATAAATATTTTGTACAATATAATGTATAATAAACAAAACGAGCTGGGGTTGCCAACCCACATCCCTGCATTTTGAATTAAAAATTATTGAATTAATTTTTTTCAATAATTATTGTTATGCAGTTTCTAACGAGTAAAAGATGTAAATAAAACTCCAAAGTAGGGTTGCAAACAAAGATAACCCTATACCATCGTGTTCCTAATATTATTATCTACATTTTCACATATAATTTTCATAGAGAGTAAATTACTAATACACACTTACCTATTTACACTTATCAACCTTTGATTATTGCTTAGAAAAAGGTAGGCAACCCTACTTTAGCGTTTTATTTACATCTTTTACTCGTTAGAAACTGCATAACAATAATTATTGAAAAAAATTAATTAAACAATTTTTAATTCAAAATAGCTATGCAGGTATGCGGGGTGGCAACCCTAGCACGTTTTGTTTAATTATACATTATATTGTATGAAATATTTATTTTATTAGGAAACTCGATTAGGGAAGGTCAACCTCAGTCGGATCTTGGACTAATTGAATAATGATTACCGTATAAGTGACCTTCTTTTTTTACTAGGAAGTCTGATTTTAACTAGCTGCAAGTGTATACAGTTGAAATCAACCTTGGTGCACGTCTGGTTCAAGTTTAAATTACTAGCTAGCTTACATAGATCTGCATGGATGGATGACCGAAGCCTCACTCCGTTCGCTCGCTACCCCAAAGGCCGGCCTCTTGTCTTTAGAATACCGTAGCCAAATTCTCTGGCCCAAGCCACAGGGTAGGTGTTCTTGTTATTGCCGCTGACTCCAAAACCATACTCTTACTCATACTAATAGAAACCTTGGTATTCACCAATATACCTACATGTCAATACCAAATAAGCCGAAGTCGAAATGGTCCGTAGGTACTAGACGGCGAATTGTTAACTCCACGGTATCATTAGGCTGTTGGTTATCATCCATTACCAAAAAACTTGTCGAAATCAGTAGAATGAGTTGGATTTCAATGGGTTTATTATGAGTCGTCTGACTAGGAGTACTTGGGTTTCGTTATCTACTGCATCACACTCAGATCTCTGAATCACATCATCAAGTACAGTACAGTACATAGAATATAATATAAGTATATCCTTGCGCATCATCTGATCCTGGCCCTAGTCTCGTGACAGCAAACAGGTCAAAAAATCTTTACGATATAAGTAGGTGTAACGCATTATTTTTTATTTTATTATATACAAATGAACACCTAATATAATATATGAGAATATGTGTAATATTTTTCAAACTACGTTTAATATGTTTATTTCTAAACTAAATACGATTTCATCTCATAAATATTTCTGAACGTAATGCTTACGAAACATTCAATAGTATTATAACTCTAGTTGCATGTGTGGCCTACGGGAATGGCGCGTGTGTGAGTGTGGGAGAAAGCTGTGAAATTAGGTACTATGAACACGTTCGATAAGCAAACGCCATCTAGCGTACGAATGTTTCCCCTAAAAGGAGAGCCACAAGGCCTTAACTAATAAAATTGTAGGTATAATGAGCCGTGAAACAGCCTCTTCAAACTTTTGTTTGAAATTCTATTTCTTATAAATTTTAAATGTTTCCGCCCAAATTGTCAAACTTGTGAACAACACATGTTTCGCCTCTCGACGAAGCATCTTCAGAAAATTCCAAAGATAGGCGAGCACTATACTCATAAAAAAGCGTATGTATCGTCATCGTAAGCAATTGTATGACATTGTGTGCAGCGCCCCTATAGGACGTAAAAGGAACTACTTTTGCAACTATGACGCAGTCAGCTATCACCGAATGTGAATACTGAATAGGGTAAACTATATAACCAGTTTTCGGTCACCATGATTAATTTCTCTGTCCACAAATATTATGCGATTAATATGTTTAATTTTTAATGTTTAATGTAACATGCACATCTTGCCATATTTAAAATCCAATTCGAGAGCTTCTCTTTGCTTTTTTTTCTAAAATAGGATCTGTACCAAACTTCCTTTCAATATTCGCAGCTGTACGACCACAACGTCTGTTTTGAATCTTGGGTATTAGAACTCCACACCCTCCGCAAGCCTCGCAAATACTTTTGACATTGTCGTTTATATATTTGCGATAGCTTTTCTCAAGCTATCGTCAGAATAGTGGAAAATAGATGTTTTTTTTATAAACAGACCTCGATGGTACCTCAAAAATTGTTTATGAAAAATACTTTTACTACCTCAAAAATTGTCTATGAAAAATACTTTTTAGGACAAAACATAATTAACTTGGTGATTGATGATAGTATTAATATTTCTCTTGTAAATGGTACCACGTAAGAGGCTCTTTTACGTGGTACCATTTACAAGAGAAATATTAATACTATGGTATAGTACTATGGTAATGGTACCACGTAAGAGGCTCTCTTACGTGGTACCATTTACAAGAGAAATATTAATACTATCATCAATCACCAAGTTTATTATGTTTTTCATAAACAGTATAAAAAGTATTTTTCATAAACAATTTTTGAGGTAGTGGATGAGAAATCGAAAGCAGCCATCTAAATAGATTTTTGAGCAACGGCCGACAACTAGACAATGCTCGTTCACTTTTCGGCCGTATTTGCTAGATGGTGGCCAACATCTAGATGCTCATTTACCAGTTTTCGACTGTAAAAACATGCATTAACAGAAGCAGTTTACCCTGAATTAGACTTTAAATATGGTGGCCGAGAAATGGATGCAAAAAGCTGTGACATCTTCGAGCAAGAGAGACAAATTAATCATTTAATAGCTATTACATTACAAAAGAAAGAAACAACATTCGATAACAAAAAAATACCCAGCTGTCGGCCACTATGCCGAAAATTAGTAAATGTAATTTTTTTTGCCAGTTAGCCGGCCATCTTAATTTACAAAACCAAATTATTCCAATAAAAAAAAATGCCTAAATTATTAAATTTAGAATGTTTTAAACCAAACATAAGCATTACACCATTAAATAGCAAAAAATCCGCGCTCATCTTAAAAAAAAGTGCGACAAGTTCCGTTTTCTTTAGTTTTCGGGATAGAGATACTGACTCCTCGCTTGTCGGTTTTGTAATTTCTAAACGGCAGAGCCAATCATATGACAATGATTGAATAATGAAGAAGGAATTAAGGAATTCTTGTCTTTAATTGATTTCGTAATGACTACACGTCTGTTATTGTTATTATACTGGTTTGAACGCGTGGTGGCCGAAAAGTGGTGGTGGCCGGTAAACTGGCTAATTCACCCTAGCCACCCATATTTTTTCTTCTGTCGTTGCCATAGTAGTCCGGTCAAAATAAACATTATAATTTACAATAATTTGCATAGAGCTGGTACAGGTAAGGTAATTGGTACAGGTCTTAGTACACCATTACAAAAAAAATATAAAAAATACCCACCGATCCTACGACTGCTAAAAATTAATTCAAGGTCAAAAATATCGGTTTTTTTTTGCTATTTTCTCACAAACGGTAAGTGTTATCATAAAAACTAGGTCAGACAAAAGTTGTAGATCATGCAATATTTTGTTTGTACCTATGCTTTGAACTTACTTTTTTGTTGAAATAGCATTTGAAGAGTATCAGTTATAGACAATTTTTTATCCAAATCAATAATAATGCGTACTGTACCATACTAGGCTGCTATTTATGTATCCGGAACTGGCAAGTTACAGAACAATATTAAAAAAGTAATTATAACATTTAAAAATGGAACTCTTTGGCTGAAGAATACAATTTGTTTCATGTAGCTGTCATTTGTTTATCCTTTGTGGCGTCATTTTGAAAATTGCGAGTCTTTATCACCATGGATTTAAGTCGTGAAAATTTTCGTGCTATGATTTATTACGATTTTCGGTGAGGGCTAACGCAAAAACAGTGCATCGATCAACTCACTTCGACTTTTGGAGACGAAGCACCATCGAAAACTACTGTGTATCACTGGTTTAGTGAGTTTAATCGTGGATGGTCTGTGCTCACGGAAGAAGTTAAAGAAGGTCACCCTAAATAGGTTGTTGTACCTCAAAATATTGATGCTGTGCGGGAACTAATAATGCAAGATCGTCATGTTACATATCGCGAGATAGAGACGTCTCTGGGCATAAGTATGACGAGTATATATAAAATATTACACGAAAATTTAGCTGAAAAAAAATTTTGTTCACGTTGGATTCCGCACAACTTGAGAATTGACCAATAACGGGCTCGTATCGATTGGTGTGAAAAAATGTTACAAAAGTACAATCAGGGTGCGTCGAAAGCTGTCTATAATATCTACACAGGTGATGAATCTTGGATATATGCGTATGATCCTGAAACTAAACAACAATCAACGGTTTGGGTGTTCCATGATGAGCCGAACTCAAGAAAAGTCATTCGTTCAAAAAGCACTTTAAAGCAAATGGTCGCTTGTTTTTTTGGTATAAATGGACATGTAGCTACAGTGCCACTAGAAGATCGTAAAACGGTTAATTTGGAATGGTACATGACCATTTCTTTGCCAGAAGTCTTTGAAGAAATAAGAAAGAACAACCGACAAAACAAAATCCTTCTTCATCATGACAATGCTAGCTGCCACACATCGGCCGAAACAACTCGGTATTTGGAAGATCAAAAGATCGAATTAACGGGTCATCCGCCGTACAGCCCCGACTTGGCCCTCAACAACTTCTATTTATTCCCAACCGTGAAGAATAAATTACGTGGTCAACGTTTTTCGAGCCGTGAAGAGGCTGTTGATGCGTTCAAAATGCACGTTTTGGAGATACCTCAATCCGAATGGAAAAAGTGCTACGAAAATTGGCAACACATGCAAAAGTGCATCAATCATCATGGTGAATATTTTGAAAAGCAATAAAACTATAATAAATGCTATATGTTTGTTTCACTTTGTTATTCCGGATACATAAATAGCAGCCCTCGTACACGTTAAAAACATGTGTCAAATACACTATACCTTACAACTTTCGAATCGCGATTTCTTGAATGATGAATTGATTATTCGTAGGATAAAAATACTTATAAGAACAATTTTTGTGCACAATCGCATATTTATTCACAATCGCGGTTCTGTTTGACCTATTTTCATGATAACAGTTACCGTTTACAAAAAAATGCAAAAAACCGATACTTTTGACCTTTAACCTCGAATACATATTTTAGCTGACGTAGGATCGGTGGGGATATTTGATATTTTATATGTAGCTAGCGACCCGCCCTGGCTTATCACGGGTGCAATGTAGATACTAATTCCTCGTATCCGTATAAATAGATTTCCAAACTCCACATAGGTAATTTGTATAAATTTTTTTAAACATTAAAATGGTTATAGAAGGCTATCCGTATAATATAGACATATGCCATCGCTGCCATTTTTGTAGTCCTAATAAAAAGGAACAATTCCATCATACATTGTTTCGGAATAAGACAGCATTTTCGATGAAAGCTCTCAGTTGGCTTGATTTTTTCCGAATCGTCATATTTCAACAAATTCACACAAAACAATATTAAACTATACATATAAACCTTCCTCTTGAATCGCTCTATCTATTGGTGAAAACCGCATTAAAATGCGTTGCGTAGTTTAAAAGATCTAAGCGTACAGAGGGACAGACGGCGGGAAGTGACTTCGTTTTGTACTATGTATATGTAGATAGTATACCTAAGACCTGTACTAATTTACAGCTCTATTAGAATATTGTACACTTATCAATTTTTTTTGTCTATTTTGACCGTACCTACTTTATAGCACGATTGTTGTAGTCTACATTTTTAAATATGCAGTAAAATTTAATCAAAAAATATTCTCGACTTTTATTAGCACCTCTATTCATTAGAATCTATTCTAAGTAAATGTAATAGGTAATTATTATTTCATCCTTTTCTAAAAGTTTACTCATATTTAATTTGAAAATAACATTAGGTAATGTTAAAAACTTAATTAGGTGCTACTTTGGAAAAATTCATCCCGTGGTACCTAGATCAACTATTTTTTGTACTGGTCGGTTAGTTTGATAACATATTTTTTATATTGTATTTAATAAAGACAATTCTTAATAACTGAAAATGACAGATAGAACATACATACATATCCTCACGCTGTATCCCTAACGGGGTAGTCAGAGGGGACAGAGCGCCAAGCGTCGCGGTTCTTACATACTTCTTTCGCTTCCTCAAATCTCATCATTCTCCTCACACATTTTCGCCTAGGTATGCGAGAGCTTTTGACGTTTCCGTCTGCTAACGCTCTGGCTATTTGATCTTCATAAGTCAGCCTTGGTCTTCCTTGCCTTCTTTTACCACTCACTTTCGCTCTGTATATTTTCTTCGTCAGTCTTTCATCACTCATTCTTTCAGATAGAACAATAATTTATATATTTATAAATCCGTGCTGGCGACGTAATTTTGTGAATAGGAATTATTATAATATCGAAAAAGTTCAAAGAATAGTAAAATTGTCCCTTGGACAACTGAAGGTCCTTTATCTGAAGTAGGAAAAAATATCGAAATATTGCTAAAATTCGATTTCTTATATTTATGGTATCGATAAATAGCTTTATGATAAATACTAGCTGTACCCGCGAAAAAATTTTAAACGAAAAAAAAATACCCGTGTATTTTTGTATACGCTAAAAAATTTTTCGTGGCTTTCCTGTATTAGATTAGATTATATGCACGAGTACATGTGCATAGTAAGTTTAAAGATTGTTTTTGAAACAAGTCTACGTCTAGCCTACGTCTGTCTCCGGGAACATACTATCTCTGTACCAAACATCGTAATTGCTTCAGCGGTTCAGCATTTACCATTCAAAGCTTTATTCCCCTTTTCATGCCCTTAGGGGTAGTTTTTCGATAAAAAAAGTAGCCTGTGTCCATTCCCAGGTGTCCAACTATATCCATGCTACATCATAATCGTTCAGTAGTACAGTTCAGCGGTTTAGTATTTCCCGTACAAAGTTTGGTCCCCCTCCCTCCCGTACCTCTTTTCACAGATTTTTTATAAAAAAAGTAGCCTATGTATTTTTGATAAAATAAGTCTTATCACCGCACCAAATTTTATCATTACCTAGATTTAGCGTTCCCCATACAAAGTTCCAATCCCCTTTTCACCCTCTTAGGGGTAGATTGTTTATAAGAAGTAGCCTATGTCCGTTCTCTGATGTGAAACTATCTTCTTGCCAAATGTCATCATAATCGGTTCAGCGGTTTAGCCATTACAAAGTTCAAAGTTTCGTCCTTCTCCTTCCCGTCCCCCTTTTCACCGATTTTTAATAAAAAAGTAGCCATGGCCATTTTGGCAGTGTTAGATATATTCACACTATCTACTAATGCGGACAGAGCACCATTCACTTTATTGCCAGTTGCTACCTATCTCTCCACATCCAAGTCACATCTTCCATCTCTCGAAAACGCACTCCCCAAATACACAATTTCATTCACTAGTTCTAGACATTTTCCATTTACCCAAATATCACATTTCGTTTGTACCTCTTCCTTTTAAAACACCAGAACCTTAGTTTTGTTCACATTCATATTCAATCCTTTTACTTCACATTCTTCTTTCATGCATGTGACTAGTGTCTGCAACTCGGCTTCTGATGGTGCTATAACCACAGCATCGTCAGCGTACAATAGGCAGTTTACCACTATTTACCACAGTTTACTACTAAATCACTCATACTACCTTTCATTTTCTGGAGGCAACTGTACAAATACAGCACGAACAGCCAGGCAGACATCACGCAGCCCTGTCTGACGCCTGAACAGACATCAAACCAGGGCGACGTGTCACCCTCTATCCTTACACAGGTTCTGTGGCCGCCACATAATGACCTCACAGCCCGTAGTAAGGAGCCCCCCACGCCATACTCAGGCAGAAGACTCCACAACTTCTGTCGCACTACTCTATCGAATGCTTTTTCTAGATCCACGAAAGCGCAGAAAACTTTCTGACCTATAGCCAGAAACTTCCCCACGATAACGCGAAGCGAGAAAATCTGATCCATACAACCTCTACCGTTCCTAAAACCACCTTGCGCCTCCCACAAATATCTTTCTGAAACGCCTTTCATACGTTCAGTCAATACCTTAGTATAGATTTTTCTTGCTAAGTTGACCAAGCTGATGGCCCTGTAGCACGCGCAGTCTAAATGACAACCTTTCCCTTTATAGAGAGGTACTATGACTGCGGTGCGCCAGTCCTCTGGAACCTCTCCCTTCTGCAAACAAAGGTTGCAGAGTGCACGGAAGGTATCCGAGACCCTAGGACCACCATACTTGATCATCTCATCAGTCACGTCATCAATTCCCGCAGCCTTTCCACATTTCAAACTTCTTATCACTTTCTCGATCTCTTTCATACTAATGACATCCTCCAGTCCCTGACCCGAGTGTGGCAATTCATTAGAATTGCTCTCAGTATCAGAGACGGCGTCGCCACTCTCATACAGTTCTCCATAGTATTCACTCCATCGCTGCAGAACATCTTTTTTATCTATTAGTAAGTTGTTTCTTTCGAACGCACTTTATTCATTCTGCAAGGTGCCGAGCCACTTCGGTACTTACGCACTTCTTTCCAAAATAATTTGGAATTTTCCTCGAAGAAGACTCTTTCACCTCATCATCCCGCCACACATCACGCTTTTTACCGTTCTCAATCTTATTCGTTCCACACACTTCTTTTGCAGCCTCGATCGTACTATCCCTAAGGTTGTGCCAACATTCTTCAATATCCTCGCTCATCACTTTCTATCTATCATCAAGCTTACCGGATACTACCCTTTCACAATAATTCCTGGTAGTCGCATCTTGCCATTTCCAGCTTTTGATGTGACAAACCGCTGCAGGTTGGACACTACGCAATGTCGCCATGCTGCAAACAGACCCCTTATTCTGGCTATCACCAGAAATTGGTCCGTTCCCAGATCGGCTCCTCTATATGCTCTTGTGTCCATAACCTGCTTCTTGAGCCTGTTATCTACCAGGAATAAATCAATCATACTTCTCTCATGCTTTCTTTCTCAAGTGTACTGATGGATCCTGTTGTGCTTAAATACGGTATTAGTAACAAAAAGATCCTTTTCCATACACACGCCTAACAGAATCCTACCAGCATCATTCACTCTCCTATCTCCATATTTTCCTAGGACGGTCTTAAATCCAGTTCGAGCTGTCCCGACCCATCCATTTATATCTCCACACAAAACAATTCTCTCGTTCTCTTCAACCGTCGCTAGAACTTCTCTAACATTCTCCCAAAACTGCTCTAGCTCACCCACGCCAACGGAGGTCACTGGAGCATACACTGCCAAAATAAAAATTCTCGTCAACCCCATCTTGAGGCGCACCCAGAGCAGTCTAGGGTTTACACATTTATACTCAGTCATACAATTAACCAAACGAGAGGACAGCAAAACGCCCACCCCCTGGCATCCTCTATCTCCAAGTGGTACCAGCAAGTTCGCTCCCCCTTCGCTTGGTTTCACTCAAACATAACACATCCAGTCTTTTCTCTTCCATAATATCAATCACTTCATTCATCTTCTCTTCAATCCCACCTCTCACATTCCACGCAGCTATTCTGCACTCCTCCCTCCATTTCCCGCCGCTAGGTGCACAGCATGTTGGGTGGCGGTCCTCAACGCCGAACTGCACTTTGCTTACACCAGCGGGGACACACTGGTGTCCGTCGCTTTCGGGGGACGCCCTAGCATTTAAATCTGCGTTGTCCCGCATGGTAAACATAGTAGAGGAATTGCAGCCCTGAAAAGGGCTGGCAGGGGTCGCGATGAGCACGCTTCCTCAGTTGACCCCCCTGCATGCAAGGACATGCAAAGACAGCAATGAGACAAAAAAATACTTGATTTTCCCCGATTGTATACAATTGCTACCAGTTAATAAATATTAATAAATTGTAAACAAAAGCATACAAAATGAATACTTATAAATATTATTTAATTACTCGTACTTATGGAATGTTATAAATACAAAATATATATGTACATATATTTTGTATTATAAAACATGATATAGATTTAAGGAGGCGAGTGATATAAAGACAGATATTTGACGCGGCATCCTCTCGGACTACCCCGTTAGGGATACAGCATCAGGATATGCATGTGGTATGTATGTGTATATTATATAAATAAGATTACACAAGCAAAAGTACAAGCTACAATGTTTGAATGATTTATTTAAAGTATGTACTAAATGTGTATTGTATTTAGGTAGGTACATTCAGTTTCGAAGTATGTGACTCGGAGTCTATTTTTTTATTGTCTATTTTAACTTCGATGAAATTTTTACTACAATATTTGATTAAACATCATAAACATCCTTATTTTAATGTTTTTCCATGAAAATGTAGTTAGGGACGATATTTTAAACTAGGGATGTTGCAAATATTCGTATACGCATCTGTAATGGCGGAACTTTATCATCGGCGTCTTTAATCATCAATGTGTGCGGTTATTACGGATGCGGATGTTTCGCAAGTCATGACGAAAAATTGGGAATAAGGCCCGCGAGTGACACGTACTGCGTGCTCATTTGATACTTTCGCTGATTAATCACTAGAAGTCTTGATTTTGGTCAATGACTGAACGCACTCTCAGGTGACAAGAGCTGACACGTTTATTTTGTTTAGTGTTTTTGATTGTAAATAAGTCACGTCTTTAGACGCGCTGATCACATGGACGTTTTTTTTAGGATTATATAATCTATTCGATATGACTGTAATTTGGACTTTATTTTGTAATTTGAATTTATTTGAAATTAATCTGCAAAACAGATTGATGACTGAAAAGGCATATATGTATATATAAACATAACATAACATAACTTCACGCTGTATCCCCAACGGGGTAGTCAGAGAGGACGGAGCGCCAGGAGTCGCGGTCCTTACACACCTCTTTCGCTTCCTCAAATCTCATCATTCTCCTCACACATTTTCGCCTAGGTATGCGGGTGCTTTTGACATTTCCGTCTGCTAACACTCTGCTTATTTGATCTTCGTAAGTCAGACTTGGTCTTGCTTGGCTTCTTATATCACTCACTTTCGCTCTGTAGATTTATTTCGTCAATCTCATTATTCATTCTTTCTATATTTTTAATGTAAACTTGTATCATGATGTGTAGGCTTCTATCATGATAACACATTTAAAATATCGTAATAGGTGTACCTTAAAACAAATAGCTTCATCACCTGGCTTGAAATGTTTACTATTTTACTGAACTTTAATTTGTTAGGCGTACAGATTTAGTCATATTTCATGGTCATGCTACTTTAGCCTCATAAAGCGATTGCATGAATACCTAACTTCTTACTAAGTCTCTCGCACTCGTCTTAATTTCACACAGAAAAGAAGGAGTAATGTAATTTTAGGATATTACAGTGTAGAGGTATTTAATAAAAGGTAATAAATACTTTAGATAAAATAATTTTTCATATTATTGGAAAATACAATACAAATACAAAAATATGAACGCGTTCTTCGTAACATGTTCAATGAATTCTTCTTACATATACAAACTCAAGTCCAATTAACAAATGTTTATAAATGACAAAGGTATACGAGCGTTTTTTACTGCGACGTACGTGGAAATCCGAATCCATAAGAGATACAAGGGAACTGTCCTTCGGTCTTTTTTGTAAAAACAATTTTGGCATTATAGATTTTTTGGTCAAGCGTGAGATGTCCACAAAAATCTGTTTGATCTTCATAAGTCAGCCTTGGTCTTCCTTGGCTTCTTTTACCACTCACTTTCGCTCCGTATATTTTCTTCGTCAGTCTTTCATCACTCATTCTTTCCATGTGCCCGAACCATCTAAGCATTCCTTTCTTCATTTTTACAATAACACTTGTGCAATCCTGTCATACTGCGTATCTCATCATTGCTTATCCTGTCAGTAAGCGTGACACCGCACATATTTCTGAGAGACCGCATCTCCACAGCATTTAACATACTTTCACTCGATTTTGGGCATATCCAGGCCTCACTACCGTACAACAAAGTTGGCACCAACACCGCATTGTGGATGGCCATTTTAGCAGTGTTAGATATATTCACACTACCCACTAATGCGGACAGACAGTTCACTTTATTGCCAGCTGCTACCCGTCTCTCCACATCCAACTCACATCTTCCATCCCTCGAAAACGCACTCCCCAGGTACACAATTTCATTCACCTGTTCTAGACATTTTCCATTTACACAAATCACACATTTCGTTTATACCGCTTCTCTTTCAAAGACCAGAACCTTAGTTTTGTTCACATTCATTCACATGTATATATAATTTAGCAAATTTTTAAATTTTCATTTGGGTTACAAAATACAGTTAAAAATTACCATTTTTTTTATTTATTCATGTAACCTAAATGAAGTACCTTTTAAAAAGCTTGACGTCCGTCCACTGAAGCGAAATATTTTTTTTTTTATTATAATGAAAACAAAAAAGTAATTTATCCCAATTCATTTATTGAATAAAATAAAGTTACAATATTCGAGAAAAGAATTATGAACATAACATAAAAAAATTATAACATAATAAAGTAGAAATGTTCTAAAGAAAGCAATGAAAAGATATTCACTCGATGATTACACAATATTTATGTAGATTGAGATAAAATTAGGTACTAGTCTTTTACTACTCTCTCCGAAATATTTGATTCGATACTTCCGAAAAAGATATAAGTTAATGTCAAGAATATTGTGTCAAATACATATAACGAAAAATACTGATAAAACGAATACATTATTAAAAGGAAGTCAGGTTACATTAATGAAATCAATTATGACAGCTTGACCGAAAGCAATTTAAGGAATAGTAATTCCCACACCATAGCAGCCACAGGAATCGATGCTACCCTGATCCTTTATGATATTGAGATTAGGTGTATTTAACATAAATAAATAATTATCAGAGCCTTTCCGAAACTAATTCACAACTGAATCGCCATCAGCACAGGTTCCATGAACCTGTGCTGTTTCCATGAACCTTCCCTCAGTTGCAAAATCGTGAATAAATCGGTTGGCATTTGACGCAGCCTCTGTCGCACCAAGTAGTTTTTTTGGTATCGCAATACACGTTATGTGACAAAAAATTCACAGGTATTGCAATATCATTCAGTCCATATATAAGACTTAGGGTAGAGGATGGAAAGTGAGTTCGGTTTGAGAATGGGCGAACAGCAGGTTCAGTTGCGAATCCAAACCAACGTTGAACACCTTCACTAATTTTGCCATAGCTCGCCCAGGCTCTTTACGCACAAGCGCCACGCCTGAAACCTTCATCAAATGCACTTCAGAATCCACAGAACCGCCACCTGTTGTAGCTAATTTTACATGGCAAGTTACATCAACGTGGATATACTTTTCGACTGCTTTTCCTTTCTTGCCTGGCACTTCGACATATTCGGTCTTCTCTTCAACTTGTGGTAAGTCGGCTCTGAATACGCTGGCCTCACCAAGCAAGCCCTGTAAAGACAATTGTACAATTTAGTATATTTCATACTTTTGTCATTTGGTTTAAAAAAATGTATTTTTTTTTCCATAAGCATTAAAGACCGGAATCGTAGATGTTTAGTTACCGTCCTTGGCTACTGGCCAATGCAAAATGCAGTGACAAAATACTGTTCTATTGCCAGACTTTTTAAGCATAATATTTGTTTGAAATATCGTGAGTAAACAAAATAATATTCGCACTGTGCGCTCCATCTGTCAGAATGCTCTCTATTTAGCTTGGCTTCAGGCCAATAGTAAAATGGGATTAAATTCGGTAAACAAATATCACAATCACACTTACTCCATTTCCTGTAATTGTAAACTTCATGTCAGGTTGAATAGCGCGTGGTTCCATCCCAATGCCTTCGGGATGAGAGTCGGACCAGAAATAGTTCTCTGGTGCATTGAGAGTGTCAGGTTTGAAAGTAATGCGTTTTCCATAACCCATTCCAATAGACTGAAGCAGAAGACTACGGCCCTCGAAAAGATGACGGCGGTTGCCAGCAGGACGAACGCGATAGTAGAAACCGGGAATGATACGAGGATCGACGTAGGTTCCTACAACGCCATACAATTAATTATTATTAATTAAAAACATTTGAGCACAAATTTATGAAAAACATTTCAAGGAACTTGAAATTTACCAATTACAGGCAACTCGTATCTTTCAAGCCCGACAATGCAATATTGGCAGGGAATATCGTTGATGTCGCTGCCATTAACAGTGATTCTCCTGGAAGAAGACTCGATTCCAGGCTTTAGTTCGTATCCCTTTCT